>CM049437.1:57213539-62213539 GCA_026929855.1 Poa annua
GTCTCATCCTTGCATCAAAGATATTTTGACAAAATGGTATGAGATTGATAGTAGGATAAGGTTAGAGGAAGGTTATGTCCCTGACAAGAAAGAAGTTTTGCTTGACATTGAAGAAGAAGAGAAGGAAGGTGCACTCAGACGCCACAGTGAGAAGCTGGCAATCACATTTGCTTTGATCAGTACAAGTGATAATACGCCCATTCGGATTGTCAAGAACCTCAGAGTCTGCCAAGATTGTCATCATGTCACCAAACTTATATCCAAAGTATACGGGAGAGAGATTGTTGTCAGAGATCGAACACGTTTCCATTTGTTCAAAGATGGCGTCTGTTCGTGCAATGACTATTGGTAGTAATAACTAATTGTGTACTAACAGCTGTACTGCTGTGTCTCATTATAGAGCATGTACTATTCAGCAAAAAAAAGGTTTCTTCACGATACATAAGGGATGCATGAGTTAAATGATAAACTTGGTGAAGTACAAAATGTCCCTGCTAATTATAATATACTACATATATGCAGTAAGTCGTCAATAGGTATTGATGTTCGTTTCTCAACAAATACTCCCTCCGTTTCTAAATATAAGATGTTTTAGCTTTTTCCACATCCACATGTATCTAGACACCTTTTTGTGTATGTTCACTATTTTAGTCCGAATCTAGTCATCATGTGGAACACTTAAAACATCTTATATTTAGAAACGGAGAGAGTATATAATAATATTTATCTGCATTCGCTTTTTTTTTTGAAATTTCATTCGCATACATTTAGTTCTTAACCAAGGACACTGGATTTCTTGAAAATAATCAAAAAGCAATGTAATATACTTGTTGATGAATTTAGCTGGAAAAGATCCTACTCCATTGTTACACCAGTACCATGCTTACATAGTATGGCAATGCTAGCAAGAGACGTACCACGGAAGGTCGGTAGAGATTGAACCCGAGGGAGATGCTGGCTTAAGAAAATGGTGAAGAACTCTGTCAAACAATGAAACAAACAACTGGAAGATGATAGAAGTAGAAAAGTAAATATGCTTGATAAGAAAGACATATATATAGATATGTGCATGGGGTAAAAATAAGTCCAAGGTTTTTCTCTGCCAAGGAAAATTGGAATTGTTAGTTCTCACAACTGACACAAATACTGATACATGAATGATTCTTACGGCACATACAGAACACTGCTATAGCCTTTCGCATTACAATCTGAATTGGAGTTAGTCCATTTGATATGAATCTGAACTGGCTCTGTTGTGCAAAGTATTACTTACTGTCGCTTATCATCCATTGTTGCAATAACGTATTTCTCTTTAGCGGAGAACATGAAAGTATCTCACAGTATAGAGTGGCAGCATATAACTCAAATTAGAAAACTCTCACCTTTCTAGGTCATTTTTTTAAACTGAAAACTCTCTGTACTCGCATTCAGATTCAGTTGAAGTGTGGGAATGTTGATCAATATGCCATATCTTTAACTTTTGGACTGCTTGTTCTTACAAGATAGAAATGATTAACCACTAAATGCTTGTTACTGACACCAGCTGTTTTTACTCCAGGTTTTCGATATTACGGTTGTTAAGCCTTCTGAATTTGTGGAATATGCTCTGGGATGTTTGGAGCAGCTGGCTGATTCTGGGGATCATAGTGCAAGATCAGTTCGTCATAACCTGAGAATCATGGTATGTATGCACTCATCCTGTTAGATGCAATAACCATAAACAACTAAAGATCACTACATTAGATGTGCATTTCTCTTGGTTATAGTTTTATGCATTTGAAGGTGCTACTGAGTAGTGACATCGCCCCTTACAGTTATAATTATTAGTAGTTGATGCTAAGTATTTTGAATTTAAAAAGAAGTAATCTGGCTAAATTATGGGCAAGAAGTACATTGTTTCACTGTTTCATCCAATGGTGCTCACAGCAGTCAGCAACACCCTTCTTATATTCCCAAAGCTTCTAAATACTTGCTGTGCTTTACCTACCTAGGTAGCAGGAGGTGATGGTACAGTAGGCTGGGTGTTGGGATGCCTAGGAGAACTATATGTTCAGAACCGGGAACCTGTTCCACCAGTTGCTGTCATACCACTTGGAACAGGAAATGATCTTTCCAGGAGCTTTGGTTGGGTAAAAGGATATATTTCTTTCGTTTTTACAGTCACCCAATGATACTTACTGCAAGTTTCATCACTTAACAGTTATTTTCAGGGTGCTTCATTTCCTTTTTCATGGAAAGCAGCTGCTAAACGATCCCTCTACAAGGCTATTTTGGGCACAGTTTCTAGTTTAGACAGGTTATTCTCGTTTATCTAATAGTAAAGCTGTTAGATCTTTATATGTGTTCTGATTTTCAATTTAGTAAATGTGATGCATATGTCTTAAGTAGTATTAACTAATTTACTCTGCCGCGAAAGCAATCCTAACCTGATTCAAAGGATAGCTGCCCCTGGCTGCTCGCACTACTTCATGGACCCATACATTAGCTAGCCATAACAAAGAAGGAATAACATTGTCCTTGAAATGTACACTCTCTGTCCAATGTGCCGTTTAAGACACGAAGGCGAACCCCGAAACATATATTTGACCATTACATTTTCGCACTTCTATGTTAGCAGAAGTTACAAAAATATAATACTGCTTGAAGTGCATCTGACGCTAAATCTACTAGTTTCATTTGAAAAACGAAGCTACAAACTTTTGATCACACCGTTTCCTGGACATATATTTGGAAATGAGGGAGTTAATGTCATGTGGGGCACCGTCTGCGGGCCCTAGGTGTATGATTGTAGCAATTGTGGTATATACTGTTTTGGAGTTTGGAATTAATTCATACCAGTGATTAACCCAAATAGTCTCAACTCCACGTAGTGCTACATGCGCTTATCTTCATGGAATTTCCCGTGTTAGTAGGAATATGATCCTGGTGACCTGTCAGTTCTGTATTATTATGGTAGCCATTGCAGCTATAATACACATCGGCTTTGCTTTAGGGGTGTTGCTGTTGTTTAACATAGCATGCAGTGACTGAAACACCATACCATCACAGCTATCCTGAAAGATTCCCTGTCCATATTAATGCCATTAAGGTTACTTTTATTCGATAGATACTTATGCTTGACGACCTATACCATCGGTATAGCTTTTCACTGAGCTTGCTACATGATGTCTCTTTATTGTGTTCATCCAGTGTTCTTGCATGACATGTTATTTTTATGTTTGTGCCAAGTGCCAACAGTAACACTATAGCTGCAGAACTGTTTAATCAAGTTCCTTCTTTAGTAGTTATGTTTCATACTCCAGAATCGATCACTTCTAGTTGTTGAGTAGCATAGTTGTCTTGTGCAGTTGGCACGTCGTCGTTTCTATGCCAGAAGAAGGAGAGGAAGAACAAGAACTGGATCTTCCCCACTCTCTTAGGCACCTCGGAGAGTGTACATTTTATGATGTACTCCTCATGTACTTTCTTGTAGCAATGTTTCATAAACACAGTGCAGTTTATTTGCCCCCACTCCACATGAATGTAATATAATCTGTCCTGCAGGATGGCACTGCTGAGGGAGAGTTGCCTGAAACGGTTTGTTGCTTTGATGGCGTTTTCTATAATTATTTCAGCATAGGTACTTTATTTCTTAAAATGGCAACTTCTAGTTGTATTGCTTGTATTTGTATTCTTTATTTAAGAACGTGTTTGCTAGTATCTCCTAATTAAGAAATTTAGATTAGGCTCTTGTTTGGAACAATCTTGGTTATAAATTTTGCAGTGTGTTCTTCTAGGTGAAAGACTCTTGTTTACCAAGAAACTTGTTTCACTTTATCCATCTTCTAACTCCTATTATATACTCCCAGGTGTACATACTCCCATATTCAATATACCACACATACAAAGATATACCTCTTTACAATTTTCTATATACCTCATTAATTATTCTAAGATACCTCAAAAAAAGAAGTATGAAAAAAATATCATCGGAGTACTTGATAATTTAAATATACCATTTTTAAGTGTAAAAAGGCAGTATATGTGCAAATAATTCAAAATATATAGATTCAAATGAAAATTTTCACATAATTCACTTTAGGGTATCTACTATTGTATAATGAAGTATATTAAAAATGATAAAGAGGTATATATATACTACAGGTATGTGGTATATTGAACGTGGGAGTATGTACGCTCAGGATTACAGAACCATTTTCCTATATATCTAACAAATATGCTACAAATCGTTCTAAGCTTAAGCGAACTTCTTGGCTCATTGTCTTCTAAAAATAATCGAGCATATTTCTTGATATTTTTCCTGGTTGATAACTGTGTTCTTTTTTATGCTACTTAATAATAGATTAAATAACACATTTGTTTGTACTACCTTGGAAATAATGAGATGATTCATCTCTCTAGAATTATTTCTCTCACACCTGACATTCACTATCAGTGCAGACAAAATGATACATAGAACCTAATGTACATACGTGGAGTTTATTTTGTTGTTCTAATTATTATACCACGTAGGTATCTTTCCTAATATAAACAGACCTTGACCGTGCACTTGATTTGAAATGCAGGGATGGATGCTCAAGTGGCTTACGGATTTCATCAGCTACGTGACGACAAGCCATTCCTTGCAAGTGGTCCTTTATCTAACAAGGTATGCAACTTACCGATGCCCTTTCCTTTGATAATGGGAATTCTACAGCTCCCCGGCCTAAACTTTCTGATGTAGCTTTGTACTCCCTCTGTTTTTCTATATAAGACGTTTTGGGCTTTCTATATGGTGTCCACATGCACACTAAAGTGAATGAACATGCATATTAAATGATGTCTAGATGCATGTAGATGCATGTGCATATAGCAAAAAGCTAAAACGTCTTATAAATAAAAACGGAGGGAGTATGTTCAAGTTTTACGTCCTTTTTGTTTCATAATTGTAAAATTGTCTCGGAGTAATGTTGTCTTGGAGTAGAATCATCGTTACTGTCTAGGGACCACAGGACATGTTCTGAAGCTGTGTGGTTTAAGTTTTGACCATTGATGATGCACCTTTTTTTACGAGAAAAAAGAAGAATAGGTGAATAAAAGAGGCTGCATCTGTTTTTGCAAGCTATGATATTTTGAACACAGTTGGTTAATTGTCTTAACTGCATCAAAACCGAAAATGGGTGGCTTTATGGCTACAGCGAAAATTCAGAATTTATTTTGATTTCATAAGTTGATGGATACTTTATATTCTTGAGGATAGTTCTCTTTTGGTAGGGGTCTAGGGGATGATCATAGTTTTAAGTTTATGAATTTAGCTATAGCATTTGAGACTTTTTAACAAACAAACTTACCGATAGTTCTCGTAACCAGATTCTGGAGTGAGCCCTGATGACTAAATTACTGATTCGCTGATTTTATGACAGTTAATTTACGCAGGATATACCTGCAAGCAAGGATGGTTCTTCACGCAGTGTATCAGCGACCCTGAACTACGGTACAATCTCCTTTTTTACATCAATAGGGTGCCTATTACTCATATCTGGAAATCTGCGAATACCATCAATCAAGTGATTATTTTCATATTTCTGCTCAGTACTTTCGTAAAATGAGTCGATAAGTATACAATGTTTTTCCGGTACATAGAGCAGCATGTTGAAAAGGTTACGTATGTGACTCAGTATCATGATTACGGAAATCTTAACTAGCAAATGCCAGTACTATCCAGTTACCAGCAGTAACTGATTGGGTGAGTGTAGAGTTTAGATGCCCATAATCATAGGCTGTCAGTTCCCACTTCTCTAAATTTGCGAAATTATTATTTTAGAATTTATCTTAATATTGTTCACTTTCTTTGATTCCATTATGGTATGTCCAAGTGACCAACTCAGACTCATACGTAACTGAAATTTTCTAAGCTAGAGTAGAGCAGTAAAGTACCTGGTTAACCCCTAGGTTTCCAGATAAGGGTTTCAGGTATCTGCAGTGATTAACACTGAGGCTGGAATAACACCAGTACAGAGAGGCTTCTTATTCTGTCCATTCTTTGGTATATCAGGGGACTGACGAACATTATCCGTTTATCAATAAAGAAGATGGACAGTTCTGAGTGGGAGCACATCCCTGTACCATCAAGGCAAGTTGACGATTTCTTGCTATCAGTGGAACAATTTGGTTCTGCATATTTGAAATTGATCTCTGCAATATTTAGTTATTGGAAACATTGGGTCCATCGCACCAAAGATAACCTAAGTTACTCTTTTTTTTTGCAAACATGTTCGTGTGATGAATTACTGTGGTATGCATGAGACTAGTATGGACACATACGTTTCGGCAAAACTAATATTATATATATATATATATAATATTTATGCATCACAACAATTTTATGAATAGTAATTACATTATATATATATATATATATATATATATATATATAATGTAATTACTATTCATAAAATTGTTGTGATGCAGTGTAAGGGCTATCGTTGCGTTAAACCTTCACAACTATGCGAGTGGAAGGAACCCATGGGGAAATTTGAAACCTGAATACTTGGAAAAGGTGAGTTGATTGCATTAATGTGATTATATATGTTTTTCCTATTTACAAACATTTCTCCCCAAGGAAGTGGCTGGAGCACTGTCTATATTCATTAAAAATAATTTATGAATTTATTATTTCTTCCCTCGTGTCAATAGAAAGGATTTGTGGAAGCCCAGTCAGATGATGGCCTTCTTGAAATATTTGGCTTGAAGCAAGGGTGGCATGCATCCCTCGTGATGGTTGAACTTATATCTGCTAAACACATTGCTCAGGTATTTGTGTACACAAACTAGTTGGAGTACTCAAATGAAATGGTGAATATGTATTGGCATAGCTTGTTAACACCTTTTTGTCGATCGCTATAGAAGAATATGGTTTTGTGGCCTGTAGAGAAGCTAAGTAGAAATCAACTGGCATATTATCATGGTGACGGTTTAATGCATCGAAACATAAGATCAAAACTCGTGCTACACCAAGCTTTCATAATTCACTGAAAAACTAATGCTGTGAAAGCAGAATATTAATGCCAAATGAGTAACTACGCAGTATAGTACGATCCCCAAGTCCATTAACACTGAAAATATAAGATCACAGTGACAGTGGTATGTTAGGGTATGTTACTCTTACTCCTGTAGCAAATGATGCAAATAAACATGAAGGTAAGAAAAGAAATGCTCTGTGAAGCTGAAGCAAGAAACACACGTTGGCACCACTTGTAGTGTTGAATTCGTGTTATAATTGTTCCAAATTTGCCATTTCAGGCAGCAGCAATCCGGTTAGAGATCAAAGGTGGCGCATGGAGGGATGCATACATGCAAATGGATGGGGAGCCATGGAAGCAACCGCTGAGCGCCGAGTATTCGACGTTTGTAGATATCAAAAGAGTTCCTTACCGGTCACTGATCATCAACGGTGCAGATCGTTAGTGAGAACCAAAGATTTTGAGCCCTGGCCTAGCTGGGCGTGGGCTTGCCAAAAACAAATTAAGCTACCAGCGAGGAAGCTTGATGGATTGCGAGCTGAATCCTGATCATGCTTGCACAAAACCGTACCTGTATATGGAGCTAAGGATATATAGAATTTGCAGAACAACGACAGCATGTAGCCATGCCCATGTGCCTGAATCTGAGTTCAGGATTAACATCGTGTGTTTTGCATGAAGTTGTTGTTGCGTATGTTCAGTAATTTCAGGGTGGTAAGCTGTGGTACTAAGAGCATCTTGAGTCGTCCCCCCAGTGCCTCTCAGGAGCCTTTTATGTGGCCCTGGTGGAAAATGAATCCACTCTTTTTGAAAATCGATTTCGACAAAGGACAGCTAATTCTAAACTTTTCGTGACAAATCCTTCCAATTGGGCTGAAATTTCATCGAGCGACCCAGGCCGAACCTGGGGGGGGGGGGGGGGGGGGGGGGGTGCGCCTGGGGGCGTCGGTGGAAGTGAAAAGAAACATGGGCCAGCTATGTCGGTGACCCAAACCAAGTTTCCCTCCATTTTTTTTCAGTTCCTCCATTTTCTCTCCAATCATAGTTTGTGCCATTTCCCCCCTCTCCCAGATTTGGCTGCCATGCTGCCCAAGAAATTTGCTTTCCCCCGATCTACTACCGTCTCGACACCGCCGACGAAGCAGAAGAATACGTGGAAGCCGAGATCACCGATGAAGAGGCTGCCGGCTGGAGCAACGCCGACTGGGCGGCGGACGTGACGCGCCGGCAACTTGAAACCAAGAGCCGTCGGGATAGAGAGATGAGCCAGAAGGTTAGGGAGCAGGAGGAGGCTAGGGCGGAGGAGGGGGAGGATGTGCCGAGGGCTACGCTGAGCAAGGAGAGGACCGTGCTGGCGGTGAAGACGAGGTTTGCGCCTCTTTAGCAGCTCGGTGGTTGGAACGCCTCCCCGAAGAACTTCTCGCCGTCGCAGTCGCCTCGCTGGAACGGTCGACAGTACTCCGTCGCATGACTACACCGACATCGAGGAGCACGGCGGCTTCAACCGGCCATCATGGAGAAGCAGGACATCAAGCTCGGCCTTCTCAGGACAAACATCACGACCAAGAAGGGGAACAATGACCTGCCTTTTCTTATAGGGGGCAACCTGACAATGAGGTGAAGGCGCGGTTGATCACGGAGTGTCACGCGATCTTGGACCAAATTGCACCGGCGGCAAACCCAACCGCACAGTAGAACTTTACCCCTACACAGGCGACCACGACAACCAGCCCCAACACACCTTCTTCGCCTACTCCGCCGTCGAGCACTACACCCACCGAGCTCTGTCCCAATTCTGACGCGCAAGAAATCTAACACATAGAAAAGAATAATATATATATGAAAGATATAATAAAGAAAATACAATTTTTTTGGAATTTTCATTCGATCATTATAGACTTTATTTTGAGATATTTTTTATTTGTTAATAATTTGAGAATTCTATTTCACTAAGGAGAACATAGAATCATACCAAATTAAATTGCTAATTCTGACTAGAAAAAATAAAAGAATTAATATCAAGCGTTAAAGAATTAATATCAAGCGTTATAGTATGATTTAGAATACTCTAAAAAAGTAATACATGAGGTGTGGGTGTCGCAGCAGTGGAACATGGGGTTCCCCTAGCGCTGCCTAAGTGGGTCCACCACCTGTGGGCCCAGCACACAAGAGAACAATGCCAAGACTCGACACAAGGCTTGGCGGGCGCACCCGCTTCACACAAGACCTCCCGGGTGTGCAGGACCTCCGGGCCTCCTGCAACCCGGAAGGAGCCGAAGACCTCGAGAGCACGAGTCCCCGGCGGGGCCGAGCTCCCTCTCGGGTGCAAGACCGTACAAGGAGAAGATAAGGCTTCTACTACCTTCCAGAGGATGGTGGAAGCCCCCAGAAGGCTTGGGAAGAAAGGCGCGGCCAGAGGACACCACCTACCCACTGTCAGTCCATGCCAACCGCTTTCCCCAAAGGCGCCAGAGATCTCAACCACCCGAAGACGGATACTTGGAGGAGAAGAGGCCACGTCGCCGTCTCCACCACGGAGAGGGGTTGCTTCCCGCACAGAACCCCTCACGCTCCTTGCATGACCTCTGTGCTATCCCCTTTCCCTATAAATGGAGGACCAAGGGCATGGAAGAGAGGGGCAAGTTGATCGGACACGAGCTGATCGGACGGAAGTTAGCTTAAGGAGTAGGCACGCCATAGCCCAGAGCTCATCGGCGAACCAAGGGAGAAGACAACCACCAAGCTAGGATAGAAGGAGGAAGGGAAGGAAGGTGATCTCCTCCGGGCAAGGATCTGTCCCCTCCTTCCTCTAGCCGGAGTACCCTGCCGGGTACTCCGCCGGGAAACACCATTGTAGCCACACCATGATTTGTCCATCTATCCAGATATGCAGGAGTAGGGCTGTTAGCCTTCGGGCGGCCTGAACCTGGGTAGATCGCTGTGTGCTTTCCTTGTTTGCCCACCACGTCGAGCTCGGAGAGCAAGTGAGGAACTTGTCCGGCGATCGTCCCCCGGGAGACGTTTCCAGCCTCCATCGCGCCCCTACCGAATCTACAAAGGGGGTGCCTCGCATCCCCGGTGTCCGTCCTTTGAGACACGACATCTGGCGCGCCAGGTAGGGGGGCGCAAGCGCTGGATCCGTCTGGATCTCGAGCTATGTCAAGTTCTTCTTCGTCAAGATCTACTTCGAGTTCTTTCTCGGTGGAAACGCTTTCCACCTCAGGCTCTTCTTCCGGCACAAGGGCTACGTCAAGATCTCCACCGGCAACGAAGCCGGCTCTCAAAATCGTCATCATTAAGTGAAGGCCCTCTTCATCAACCAGGGGGAAAACTCGTCTTTCTCTTCCCGGCGCGCCTCGGGACCCCCAGGGCGCTTGACATGGCCCGGAAGAGGAACGCGGAGGTGGAGTTCCTACGATACCCTGGCCTCGGTTATATCCTTGAGGGGACTCCTCCCCCTCCAGTAGAAGGCCGGACGTCTGGGACACTACAACCGAACTGGCCTTTTGTGACGCGGTCATTTTGTCACGTATTAACGAAATTTGTCACGGATTACCCCTTCGTGACGATATTAGGGCGTCACTAAGCCCGTCACAAAATCCTCGTCACAGATTACAAAATAGTGACGCCACGACAAAATCGCGTCACGCATTATGGATAATCGGTGACGCGTTTTTTCGCGTCACGCATTGATGGAATGCATGACAACATTATTAGTCACCGTTAATTCGTAAATTTGTCACCGATGAATGGAATGCGTGACAAAAATTATGTCATTGATTGGTTCGTCACCTGTTTTAGACCGGTCAAAGCTGCTGACCTGTCGGTCAATGAAGATGATGTGGTCGTTTACGTGGCTGTTGACGTGGATGCTGACGTGGATGCTGACGTGTGGCTGTTTAGGTGGCAATCGACGTGTCTGTTGACGTGTATGCTGACATGTGGGTCCGTTCTCTGCTGACGTGGCATGATGTCAAAAGGGTTCACGAAATGCTGACATGTGGACCCACCGGTTTGCTGGCATGTGGGACCCACCGGTTTGCTGACATGCGGGACCCACCGGTTTGCTGACATGTGGGACCCACCGGATTTCTGACATGTGGGACCACATTTAGGCCGTGATGAATTATTTGAAATTTTCGTCACGGCATTTATTTCAACAAAAATAAATACACAGAAAATTGAATATTTCAAATGTGGTGAATAAAACAAGTGAACTATATTTTCATTATAACACGAGCACTTAGAGTACACATGAAAAATAAAAAAAATACACAGAAAAAACGAGGGAAAGCTTCTGTGCACGAATAACAATTCGCTATGTTTAGTTGGGCTGGGATGATTGCGTATTCCGTAAGAGGTAATTTAGCATGGCTTGCATTTCCTGCTGCCTAGCTTCAAATTCCGAAGACTTCTCTCGATGGGAATTCTCTAGAGCTTCAAGTTGTTCTTGCTGCCTCCTTGTAGCTTCTACAAATTCCTCTTGCTGGGCCTTTAGCTTTTGCTCCATTTCTATCTTGTACTTTTCAGCTGACTCTACTGATTGATGTTACTGATCTTCTAGCCTTTCTTCCAATTCTTTGATGCGTGAAGATGATATGCTAGATTTCCTGGATACAGCTGACAGACCCAAGCTCGTGAGGAATGTGTTCCTCGAGTTCTTCTTCGCCAATTTCTCCTTGAGGACTTCTTCAACTATTTGCAAATCTGTTTTTGCGGGCTCATGTTCTTGGTGGGGACCCATTTTTTTGAGAAGCATGTTTACCCGCGGCATGACTAAAACGCTTTTTGTCAGTACTGTAATGAAAATTTAACAAGGTTGCTGCAATGAAATGAGATAAATTTGTTTACATATGCTTCTTCCGACTCCTTGCTCATGATACCATCCTTGTTAGTGTGAGAAATCCTATAAAATTCAATAGGTGAAGGATCTTCCTTATCTTGATCTTCCGTCATAGTTGATTTCTACAATAATTGTACCATGATAGCATTAGCAATGTACATCACATAATTGCTGAGAAAGTGTGGTTTGCACAAGTACAGTTAAAAGACTTGCCACAATTTCCCAATGTGCAGGGTAGCTTCTAGAACCAGTGGTATGGTGCTGCTTGACCAGTGCACGGTTTTCTGCATTCTTCACACACTTTGCCTATTTAAAATAGCTGCACTATTAGTATTCACAATAAAAAGCAGAAACGTAGAGTAATCGAACAATTTGGCGACTGCATTAATATGTAACTTGTACCTTGTAGTCTTCCTCAAACCATAAGGTGACCAGCTTTTCCCAACTATCCTCTTCAACTTCAGCAAGAGTGATTGTGGTACAGTTAGATTATAAATCTTGGGCCAATATTTGTATTTTAGCCTATATCGGTATTGGCGAACAGAACGCTGCAAAATGGCAGTGCACACTTCCTTGGCCACTTCATCATTTGTGTCCATGTTAAATTTTTCCTACAGAAAATATGAATCCAATGTTATAACGACGGTATGGCTGAACTGCACGTAAACATTAGGTGATCAATATCATAACTGTGCCGACTCACCGCCACGCGCTTGATAGCATCTGGAATCACATTTTCAAGAGTGGTGTCCTTAATGCCGTACTCCTTCCAGTTGGTTGCAACAGGCATCCCAGTGCGGACGTGAACACCGAACTGGGAACTCAGTTTAGCTGCTTGCACATGATCTACGGGTCTTTTCGAACCTAAGGTGAAGTTAATCTGCATCTTATTGCCTCCATGTTGTCTTGCTTACGCTTCTAGGCCATGCCCCATTGTTTGTGTGCGTTTACCTCGCTTTCTGCTTCCCCTCATAGAGATGGTTGAAACCTCTGAAATAAATTCACAACGCACGATGTAACATGAAGTACAATCAGATGCATAAAAGAAACAACAAAGTATGTTAATAAAAAAAGGGAATGATGAGCGTACGCTGACTGTTGATGTTAGCAAGTGCATTATCATCAGGTGAGTTGCTGTCTTTGGAGGTTAAATTTTGTGTTGGCGAGTTCTGTGCCGCAACAATGTCCTCCCCATTTGGGGTGTCTCTTCCAACGGTTGGGAATCTTGGAATGCTGTTGATCTTGTCATTCTAGTCGTAGGCAGTACGTTAGTCGAACGCTTCTTCTTCTTTCGTGGTCCTGTACAACCATCTACTTGATCCTGAAAAACAGCTGAAGACATTAGTATACAATCAACATTATAATCTGTACAGGAAATAATATATGTAGTTTTATATGACCTGGTTTGCACAATTGCGCTCCTCTTCATCTAATGCACGGTCCTCTTCTTCAGCTGCCTTCTCGGCAGGATCTGGCTCATACTCTGAGTCAGTAGCTACCTCGTCTGCCGGTGCTGCATCTTTTCCTACCGTCTTCGTTCCTGCTTGTGCACCACCATACGCGAATAATTGTGCTATGGATGCGAAATCTTTTAGGCCTTGACCATCATTGTTGCCAGCTTTCTGCTGCAAGATTGCAGCCATACGTGCAACGTTCTCTGCCATAGACTGTTCCCGAACCTTCTCGTAGCTTGTTAGTTCAGTAATCTCTAAGAAAAATAAGAAAGTAAGAATTGGAAGATTAGAAGGCAGCTTTCATGAATCTAAGTCTGATAATTCAAAGAATTGATAAGCATTCCAAAGTTCTATAAGATCTAGGTGACAAGCTGACAAAACTATATCTCAAATAAAACCCTAAGCAGGATGAACTGCGCATGTTATACGGTACTCCACTAATACGTAAGATTGCATCTCCTACCGTAATAGAAGTAGATCGATGAATAGCTCATATCAAATAAAATGACGAGATGGGATTGAAGAACGACCTTGTTCTTTCCCAGGTTTCTTCAAAGCTTTCTTTGATTTTTTCAAAGATTTACCGTGGACATTTCCCCGGCTTGCCCTCCCGGCCATGTCGTCCTCCGGCTTGGGGATCAAATGGCCGGCAAACGCGAACCGGCAACGCTGCAGCCGGATCTACCACGGTGAGGTAGAGAAAGAGGTGTGCGGTAGCAGATCTGGTGATAGGCGGCGAATGCTAGGGAAGATGGAAGGTGCGAATGTGGGTTGTGGGAGGGATGTGCGTATTTAGGGGGCGGGGGTAGCGGGAGGAGTTTGGTTTGGTCAAAAAAAATGGGAGGGAACGAAAATATTTGATTGAAAGGAGGGAATGAAAATATTTGAAGGGAAACAGATAAGGTACGTATAGACGGAAAAGGAGGGAAGGGATTTTTTTTATAACTACTGAAACAAAAATCAATAACCTTTCTAATAAACATCTAGACTACAACTATCGTAGCATACAATCCAATAGTACCAGGTCCGTGCAGAACTATAAGCCTAACAGACAAAGGTTCAGTTTCAGAGCGACACTTTTACTGTAACTCATCTAGCTGTTGTCGCTTTGTTTTTTAAGTTTTTTTTGTGAACCAAGTAGCATAAATAAGGTGTAAAATAGCATGAACACAATTACCACGAAAATAGGGACTTATGTTATGCGTAGTACCGAAGTTTTTTGATTTTTTGTCGAGAGCTATCTAGTTTTGCTCATTTTAATGAACTTAAACCGATTTACGAAAAGTAGGTCAAATTTGAACTACAAGTATGTCATAGTTTGCTTTAATTAATTTGAAAAAATAATTTTGACTTACCCAAGTAGTTATTGTATCACAAAGTCGTCGAAACTTCTCAAATACTCGACACCTACACATGAATCACCATGCCTTCAAATTAAACCCTGTATTAAAAAAATTCAAACTAAATGTGGAAAGTTCCAAAAAATGAAAACATTTCTCATGTAGTACCCTTATGTCCTCTGGTTTCTAAGTTAAAAAATAAATTAGAATATGACAAGATCATAAGACAACAATTCAAGTAGAGCGCATTCGAGAAAGAAGATTCAAGAGCCTCAGGCCCAAATGTCTTGGAAGAACACCACATCCATGTCAAACTACATGATAATGAACTGGGATTTGGTACATAGGTGCATCCTGGCAAGGGAACATTAGGGTGTGTTCGTTTTTTGGATGGAGTGGAATGGAATGGTTCCATTCCATTCCATTCCATCCCATCCCATCCCATGCCATTCCATCTAGGTGTTCGGTTGATTTTAGAAGCAGTGGAATGGAACGGAATCTAATTAGTCTAAACACCCAATTAATTAGACCCTAATATAATCTAAGTATTTAATACACCTAAATATTCCCCAAATCACATATAAAAAAATTATTCCCCAAATCACGGGAGAGGAGCAAGGTCTTGGGAGAGGAGCAAGGTCGTCTGGTCGTGGCCTCGCATGGCCGCCGTGCAGACCGCCTCGCATGGCCGCGCCGTCGTGGCCGCGAGCACGGAGGGCCTGGATCCGCCAAGCGCGCCTCCTCTTCCCGTGGACGCCCTCGCCAGCCGCGCATCCTCTGCCGGCGGTCGCGCCTCCTCTGCCGGCGGCCGCGCCTCCTCTGCCGCCTGCCGTGCATCCTCTGCCGGCGGCCGCGCCTCCTCTGCCCTGCCCGTGGCCGCGCCGCCCAGTCCGTGAGCGCTCTCGAGCGAAAGACAGGAGAAAGGAGTCGCTGCTAATCTTTTCGGTAGCAAGCCGTTCCACTCGGTCCGGCCGATTCGGTCGGACGAGTGCGTTCCGCATATAGCGCGAATATTCCCTTTTGCAGAACGACTGCGTTCCATTCCACTGCAAAACCGAACACTAGAACGAGTCCGAGGCACGGAACGGTTCCGTTCCATTCCAGTTGGTTCCAGAAACGAACAGACCCTTAGTGAACAACTCATTTTTTGGAAATATTTTTTTCTTCGAATTTGTAAGCGCCAAATTTGAGTTTTTTTGTGAACCAAGTAGCACAAATAAGGTGCGAAATAGCATGAACACAGTTAACACAAAAATAGGGACTTATGTTATGCGTAGTACCGAAGTATTTTGATTTTTGTCGAGATATCTAGTTTTGCTCATTTAAATGTACTTAAGCCTTTTTACGAAAAGTAGGTCAAATTTGAACTACAAGTATGACATAGTTTGCTTTAATTAATTTGAATTTTTTTTTGGGGTTCCCAAGTAGTGATTGTATCACAAAGTCCTCGAAATTTATCGAAGATTCGACACCTGTACATGATTAACCATGCCTGCAAATTTTACCTTGTTTTGAAAAAAATCAAATTAAATGTAGAAAGTTCAAAGAAAATGAAAACAATTCTCAGGTAGTACCCTTATGTCCTCTGGATTCCGTGTATAAAAAATTAAATTAGAAAATGACAAGATTATAACACAACACTTCAAACATAGCACATTCGACAAAGAAGATT
This sequence comes from Poa annua, assembly GCA_026929855.1. Lineage (NCBI taxonomy): Eukaryota > Viridiplantae > Streptophyta > Magnoliopsida > Poales > Poaceae > Poa > Poa annua. The sequence continues at coordinate 57,229,850 of CM049437.1, forward strand.
TAAGAGCTTCAAGCCCAACTTCCTTGGAAGAACACCATATCCATGCCAAAGTTCGTTATAATGAGCTGAAATTTGCTACACTGGTGCATCATGGCATGGGAACATAAGTGAACGACTCATTTTTTAAAAAATAGTTTTGAATTTTTTTTTGAATTTGTAAAGCGTCTAATTTGAGTTTTTTTGTGAACCAAGTACCAAAAATAAGGGGCAAAATAGCATGAACACAATTTCCACGGAATTAGGGACATATCTTATGTGTAATACCGAATTACTTTGAATTTTGGCGATTGCTATCTAGTTTTGCTCATTTAAATGAACTTTAGCCGATTTATGAAAAGTATGTCAAATTTGAACTACAAGTATGTCATAGTTTTATGTAATTAATTTGAAAAAATAAGTTCGGGGTTCCCAAGTAGTGATTGTATCACAAAGTCCTCGAAATTTATCGAAGATTTGACATCTGCACATGAATCACCATGCCTGCAAATTTTACCTTGTTTTGAAAAAAATCAAATTAAATGTAGAAAGTTCAAAAAAATGAAAACAATTCTCAGGTAGTACCCTTATGTCCTCTGGATTCCGAGTATAAAAAATTAAATTAGAAAATGACAAGATCATAACACAACACTTCGAACATAGCACATTCGACAAAGAAGATTCAAGAGCTTCAAATACAACTGCCTTGTAAGAACACCATATCCATGTCAAAGTTCATTATAATGAGCTAAAATTTGGTACACTGGTGCATCCTGGCATGGGAACATGAGTGAACGACTCATTTTTGTTTAAAAAAATTTGAATCACCTACACATGAATCACCATGCCTTCAGATTTCACCCTGTTTAAAAAAAATTAAAACTAAATGTAGAAAGTTCAAAAAAATGAAAACACTTCTCATGTAGTACCCTTATGTCCTCTGGTTTCTAAGTTAATTTTTTTTAATTATAATATGACAAGATCATAACACAACTCTTCAAGTAGAGCGCATTTGAGAAAGAAGATTTAAGAGCCTCAAGCCCAAATGTCTTGGAAGAACACCATATCCATGTCAAACTACATGATAATGAGCTGGGATTTAGTAGATAGGTGCATCCTGGCAAGCGAACATTAGTGAACAACTCATTTTTTGAAAATATTTTTTTGATTTTTTTTTCGAATTTGTAAGCGCCAAATTTGAGTTTTTTTGTGAACCAAGTAGCACGTATAAGGTGCAAAATAGCATGAACACAATTACCACAAAAATAGGGACTTATGTTATGCGTAGTACCGAAGTATTTTGATTTTTGGTCGAGAGGCATCTAGTTTTGCTCATTTAAATGAACTTACGTCGATTTACGAAAAGTAGGTCAAATTTGAACTACAAGTATGTCATAGTTTGCTGTAATTAATATGAAGAAAAAAATTACCATCGTGCTGGCGCTTTCTAGCCATTTTCTTGCAAGAAATTGATTGAGACACATATAATTGTCATGATAATAATGTAAATCTTCAGTCCGCGATCGAAGCATTCAAAATTAGGAAAGTTCCGATCTCGTGGGGCGCTCATCCTGGCGAGATTACGGTTTCTTGTTTTAGGGGGACGGGGGTAGCGGGAGTAGTTTGGTTTGGTCAAAAAAAGGGAGGGAACGAAAAAATTTGATGGAAAAGGAGGGAACATAATATATGGACGGGTCCGCGCTCACCCATTACTTAAACCCTGACCTCTCCTCCCTCCAAGATGTACTCAGTCTCCAACAAACAAAAAATCACATACACGACATCGCCGCTCTCAGATCCAGCATCGTCGTCGTTGCATCTTGTACCCGACCTCTTCGTTCACCTATCCTCGTCAACCTCTCGCCTATGGCTTCTCACTGACCCCGGTACTTCTCTTAACGGATCTTTGCAGCTCACAGTGCGACGAGTTCATCGATGGCTACGAGCAATTGGGTAACAAATTATATACCAATCTCATTTCATTATTATCAGACGCCGTATCTTGAGTACTTATATTTTTCTTATGAGTTCGTAGTGTGGTTACTGCTCTGACGATAAGGGATTGTGCGTTGGCAACAATATAAAGAAATCTTTTTTCGTTGTGACCCTAGATGCCTGTTGTGCTGAAAAGACGGTAATCTACTAATCCGTGATTATGTTTGTTGTAGTGATCTAATCGATTAGTTGTGTACTCATGGGTTTCATTTCGTTTACTTCTTATAGTACGTCCCCTGCTACATAAGAGCTCATTTTCTTCACAAGTTTGGCTTAGCCACTACCCAGAACACAGAATTCAGAGCTAAACTAACTACCGAAGAGGGATTCAAGTACAAAGTTAGGGTTACAAACTTAGACGACAAAACTTTTTTTCATGGCAAAGTCTGGAAAGAATTTATTAGAATGTACCAACTCGGATTTGGAGCTGAACTTGTCTTATCTGATCTGGATGAGTAAGGTGATTCAATCCCTGTCACCTCAACCCATCTGCCGATGTACCATCCATGTATGTTACTGATTATGCAAATATTTCAATTATATTATACCTCACCTAGGTACAAATTGTAATAATGTAATTATTTCTACATGTACCAGCATACTATAAGCTGCCAATGGCCTAAGTAATCGTGATAGTACTAACTTGTAACCCAGGGCTGCATGCCTTGGCAAGAAACAAGGACGTAAGGAGACTCAATTCGGATTAGTAACTAGAGGAACTCAAGGACTGTAGGAGAGTTGCTATAAAGATTCGAGCTCAGAGACCGCAAGAAGGAGGGACTGCGACAAGAAGACTTTGAAGAGATTCTTAAGTTGGCGAAGAAGCAATATGCCAGACTATCATTGAGTATTTGAAAACTCTTATATCAGAAGCTATTATTCTAAATCTCTCTAGAAAAAGTGTGATATTCCAATGTTCATGTTATATAAAAGTAGTTTGATAGCAAGCCTCATGAACTTGTTAACAAATCACTTTTATATGCTCAAACAATCGAGTGTCATACCCAAACTAAATAGAACGTCAGATAATCCAGTACATCTCAGCCTCTGGAATATGAAAAGTAGTTTGATGACAAGACTAGCTACCTTGTTAACAAATTCTTTTTGTATGACTAAGGCAATTCGATGTCATAAAAGACAACCACATTCTTATACAGCTAACCAATAGAAGGCTTTGCTAGGACTAAGTGGATTCCTTCACCACAGGGGTGAGATAAATGATGTTCAAACCCAAATAATGGACAATAAAAATTCTCTTAAATCAAGTGTATAACTTAGGGAACATGCAAGATCCAAATAAGAAAGTCACATGGAGATTTATGGTGTTTTCCCAAGGATATGATTTCTAAAACAAGAACAGAAAAAGTTACCATTTGAGAAAAACAACGGGTGTGAAGGTTCTTCACTAACTTTTTCTAAAAAGTCCGTTAACCCGCAACATTTGAACAATCATCGATCCACTCCCCAAACCACCTACCTCAAGACACTCGAATTGACCGTTAGACTCCTCTGGAAACTCGATACCCTAGATTGGACCTCTTGCAGTTCTTACCGAAGCTTCACGAAGATCAATAACCAATGAAGTCAACAATAAAGTCCCTCCCTTATTCAGCTGAAGAAGGACGACTATGAAGACAGATGTCGACAAACTACTCCAGGAGAAGGTTGCCTCCAAGTCAACTCCAGCTGCGACTTTCCACAAGACCGGATCAAGACCCCTTTTTAAGGGGGGAAGACCTGCAATAGGTATACCAGAACGTGATGAGTAGATCCGTGCGCCTTGGCCCTGTAGAACCCGGAAACATCCGACCAAGACTATCCATACGAGTCGATTGTCAAGACAACCCCATCATCAATAATCTGAAACCCAGCACAGAAATTTATTGACAAAGAAAGCCTCGCAACATAAATTTGTCAAGATCTCACGGGGTGACCTTACTGAAGAAGCAACAACCTCGGAAGTATAACCAGCCTAAAACACATGCCCTCGCACTCCCCTGTCACCCCACCTTGCAAATCTCGGGACGAGATTTATTTTAAGGGGGGAAGGTCTGTAACATCCCAAATTTTGGAACCAAGAAAAACTTATTTTTACCAGACCCAAAATTCAGAACCAACAAAAACTTTTTGAAAGGTTTCACTGATGATTGTGTTTCCCTTCCCATTGCTATGTTTGAACTTGTGTGACTTGCTATTTGAATGGTGATATGATTAATTCTATGGTTTGAAAGTTGTGACCTTGATTGTGATGTTGATCATATTGTGTTTGTTGCTTGTGTGGACAATTCCTTATTTGTACCTAAGGGTAACATCCCCTTGATATCAAATTTGATATGTGACTTAACTTGAAAACAAACTCCTCAAATTAATCAACAAATGGGAATTTAGATCATGAGCTAAAGAAATGATCTAAATAAATTAGATTCCCTGTTCAACTCTCTATTTTCTTCAAAACAAATACCTTATTATGAAAATAAAATATAATTGAAGTTAAAATATTTGTCAAGGAAGTTCCAAGAGTTCAAAATAATATTTGAACTTGCTTAAAAAATTTCTAAAAGATTATAAAAGTGTATTTGAGAAAAATGCTATAATTAAAACTCTATGAACAAAAGTTGTTCAAAACATTTTATTTTGCAACACCAAAATTTGGTGGAGCTTCTACATGTATATGGGAGGCTACATGGATAATTTCATAATTTTTGAAGTAGTTTAAAGGCCTCAATTAAAATCCCTAAAACCTACTGGTTTTAAAAAGGAAATAAAAGAAGCAGAAAAGGACCTAGAGGTAAATGGGAAAAGAAGTCCAGGGGGCTCTCTGCAAAGTCATCATCATCTTCCTGTAGCCCCAGTGGCCGCACGGCACGCCGCCGTGTTCTTCGCTGCCGCGTCGCACCGCCCAGGCCCCTCCCCCACGTCGCTCTGCCGCACATCGCTCCGCTCTCGACCCCTCTCCTCCGCGGCCATGTCCCGTTCCCCTTGCTGTCCCCCAGCTCGCCCCCGACCACGCGGCCAGAGAACGACGTGCGCCTCCCGCCGTGCCCTCTCCCCAGGCGTCCACTGCCCGGGCCCCCCTCCTCTACCCCGCGGCATAAGATCCCCCTCGAGCCGTTCCTCTGCTCCCCGGCTTCCTCCCCCTCTCCTCTTTCCCTCCCCTTTTCTTCCTCCGAGCCCGAGACGGAGCCGAGCGGGGCATCGCACCTCGCCGGCGGTAGGAGCCACCCCGAGCCAAATGGAGACCACCCCCCAGCTCCGCCACGATCTCCTCTCCCTCCCCGTAGAAGCAATCGACCAGGGAGGCCGCGAATCGCCGCCGCGCCGCGGTTTCTTCCTCTCCGACCGCCGCCCTTTTCTTCAAGACCGTGGGAAGCTCCGTCCCCCATTCCCCGCCATTTCTTCACCCCTGTGCTCCCCTTCCTCTTCTCTAGCGCGTGGTGCTCATGATTTTGTCGCAGGTTCACCGGAGCGCCGCCCCCGCCCTCGCCGGACTTCCGGCCATCCCCTTCCCCCGAGCCTCTGTTCGTGTCGAGGAAGAAGAGGACGCCTCGTACCGCTTCGCCGCGCGTGGGCCGCTGGCTGGGCTGCCCTCTGCTTCGCACGGCCAGGTCTGGGCCAGATCCGGCCCAACCTTATTTTTTTTTTTCCAGTAAATGCAATATATGGTTTAATTTCTGTTAAAAATTGCAGTGTACCTTTAAATCTTTTGTGGTAAATCTGAGATAGATATTGGAGTGCTTCAAATTTTGTAGTATTCCTGTGTGTTTTCTTAAACATGCCACACTGGTTGTTTGCAAAAATATGACTTTAAGTGCTGTCTAGATTGGATCTTGTAGAAAGTATGTTTTGCATTAGAAATTAAATATCTAGAGTTTTATAAATCCAAATATTGCAAGCTAAAATTCTATGGATAGCCTGAAGTGATACCTTTCTAGATATGTAAGCCTTGCATGCAAATGAAACCTAAAACAGAAGTTCTATCCATTCTTGTAAACACACCAGTGGCACTTTGGTGATTTTTGTAGATTTTAGGAGATGAATTTTGGACTGAATCCAATTGGTTTGTCTTCTATATGCATAGGAGAACATATAAATAGCTTGGTTTGAATTTAGGAGTCATTGATTGACTGTGGTGGTAATTAGAAGGTTTAGGTCTTTTCTGGCCTTTTTTCTGTAAATACTAAAAATGACAGAAATATGGTTAAGTTTGTAAATTCAATATCTTGATATTTATAACTCCAAATAAATCAAATTAAAATGTTCTGGAATGTTTGTGAAATTATCTAACCAACCCAATTGGTTTCACCTCATTTAGATAAATAATAAAAATGTATTATTCAAAATGCCATAAAGGGTTTAAATTCTAAACTTGTTTGTTTCTGATACTCTGATATTCCAAAAATTCCCAAACCAATTTTATCAGCTTAGTACTGCCATGTAGTAGCTACCCTAATTTTTGTAGAATTAATTAAGCAAGTTTGGTTGTGGACTTTAAGCTAAACCCTTCTGGACTAAAACAAAGAAATATGTTTACTAGTTAACCCAAACGAGTTAGGACCAATTTTGTTAGCTCACATATAGCCATGGTCACATGCCCCTAAAAGGGTTTAATTTTAGAATCGACAGAACATCTGTGGAGGCCAAAACTTACTTATTTAGTTGCTGGTTTCAAAACCTTGTGTAGGGAGTTTCGTAACTCCAATTAATCCAAATCAAATTGTGTTGTCTTCTACACATCAGTAGCTTTCTGTAGAAATTTAGTTTGTATTTTTGTGATCAACAGAACTTAAGATATGTAATTAAACATGTTCAACTAGTTTCTGCCATAATTAAGACATAATCAAATAATGGCTAATTCAATTAAATTGAAACCAAATTGTGTTGCTTGATATATGAAGTGACTATTTAGAGCATTTAAGATTGTATTGCTGTAATGATTGTTGTGCTGCTGTTGCTTGCTAGTTGTTGTAGTTTAGCATGTTATAATATGTTAGTACTGTTAGTGTTAGTTGTTAGACACATTGGTGAGTAATATGTTTGCATGGCTTGATGGACTTGATAGTCTTGGAGTGGAATACTAGCTTAAATATCTTGTTAGTGTATCCACCTTAGCTTGGTGAGGTATTTAAACTATAGAGATTAATTGGTGACTTAACTTTTGTCTGAAGTATTTCCTGATCAGAGAAAAGTGGTTACTAATTACCTCTAATTGAGGATGCCTTGGTGCTCTATATTTTGGCATGTGCATGGTGTTATACTCCTGTGAGTATCATGCCCTAGTGAAAATAGATTTAGTTCGTTGCTTGATTAAACTAGTGCTATGTTTGCGGCTTGAGTGATTAGTTTGATACTTGTGGTTTGTTCCTTATTTGTATGCCACTTATGGTTTGGTTTGCTTATTGCGTGTTGTTTTATTTTCATGTTGCGACGCTAGTTATAAACGCTACCGGAATGGTATTTGGAAAAGATTTATCGAAGAAGGATGTGAGTTATTTCTTGATCAGTGAGAAGAAACCCAGGAGCGTTATGCGGAAATCAGGCAAGCTATTCCCTGAGCTTGCATCTTTATACATCTATTTTGGGTCACATGTTTTACTTATAAAGAGCATATGTGATTTATGTGGTGGTTGCCACTAAAGCTATGATTTTGAAAACCCTTTTCCAAAATACAAGTATATTATTTTGACACCCTATATGGAGATATTAGATGGAAATTCTTTTTCAAGCTATAGGATGGGAAAAATATTGTTTACTCAAAACTCCTTTGAAAATACTTGTGTGGACATGGAGCACCAAGATGTGGTGATGAATTGGAGAAAAGGAGAATGGTGGTTTTGATAAAACGCACATTGTGTCTTTGTACTTACGTCAATCAACCGATACTCTGTGCGACCACATTTACCCACATATGGGAAAGGGCTTAGTCATATAATTTGCTCATATTAGTATGGGATACCTCATCAACGGGGATGACTCCGTTATGCATGAGGGATGGTTGATGACCTACCCCTGACCTGGGTCCTCGCTCAAACTCTATGAGTAGATAAGGAGGAGGATAGAAGGATGTCCCCTATACACCGCCAGATAAAACCTATGAGTCCTCACACTTAGATTCCGACGGGCTGGGTTAAGTGTCGATGGAAAGTATCATATGGGCAGGATCCTATACTAGCATGAGCAAAGGACAGACTAGGGTCGGTGACTCAACTTCGCATACCCCTGGTATGGCGAGACGTGGCAGACACGATGAGTTATCGGATGGGTGTGGGAAAAGCGTGCTACCTCTGCAGAGGGATTAAAACTATTCGAATAGCCGAGTCCTCGGATATGGACAGTTGGGAGGCCCTACTTTGACCATGTGCAAGTTTTGGAAAAGATTTGAGTTTTAAAAAGAAAATGAAGTGGAGAATGTTCCATACACCTATACCAACGGATCGGTATGAGGTTGTTGGAGAATATGTATCATGACGGTTTATGGTCAGGAAAAGGAGGAGTTTTGGAGAAACAGATAAAATGGTGATTTTTCGATAAAATGTTTATTAAAGAGACTTCTTACCTTTTTCAACAAAGATGCCCCTTTTGGGAAAAAGTTTTAAAGAGACTCCTTACAAAGGCAGATTTATGGGAAAAGTTCTGAAGACCTTCTTTCCTTTTTCAATAAAGATATAGAGTTTTTCAAGACAAACAAAGTTTTATTTAAACAAATAAAAGAATAGCGCATGCTCATGTTGGGGTAGTTTGCGAGTACGTAAATGTACTCATGGCTGTGTCCCTGGATATTCCCATGTCCAGAGTTCAAGAAGAATCAAGATGAAGACCGAGAGACCGATGACGTCTGTGCGAACTAGGCCGTCTTCCCAGTCAGCTGCCTGTAGGTGTCTTGGCAAATGACTCGGGCCCCACGTTGATTGGTGTTTTTCCGCTGCAAGAACTTATTGAAGATTATGGCTTCAATCGAGTAAGTAATTCCTTCGGTAATTATGGATGTTCTTTTGATACCAGTTGATTGTGCTCAGCGACAGACTGATCATGGGATCGCTGATGTTGTAGGCACAAGGGTATTTCGGACAGCTAGTCCGGGGTCCTCACAGGCACGGCCCCACCTCTAGCCGCGCCGCCACATGATGAGGGCCCCTCGGGGCTCCACCTCCTTCGCCCTTTCGCCTATAAATACCCCCCGACGAAATAAGACCTAACACCCGAGCACTTTTCCACGAAACATTATGGAGCCGCCGCCGTCGTCAACCCTAGTTTGGGAGGGTTCAGAAGCTCTTCCCGGCACCCTGCCGGAGAGGGGAATCATCACCGGAGGGCTCTACATCACCATGCCCGCCTCCGGACTGATGCGTGAGTAGTTCATCCTTGGACTACGGTTCCATAGCAGTAGCTAGATGGTTGTGTTCTCCACTTGTGCTATCATGTTTAGATCTTGTGAGCTGCCTATCATGATCAAGATCATTTTTATGTAATGCTACATGTTGTGTTTGCTGGGATCCGATGAATATTGAGTACTATGTCATTTGCTTCATTATATATTATGTGAGTGCGTTATTTATGATCTTGCATGCTCCCCGTTACTAGTAGATGCTCTGGCCAAGTAGATGTTTGTGACTCCAAGAGGGGGTATTTATGCTCGATAATGGGTTCATGTCTTCATTTAATCTGGGGGAGTGACAACAACCTCTAAGATTGTGAATGTACTGTTGCTTCTAGGGATAAAACAGTAGTTCTTTGTCTAAGGATAATTGTGCTACTTACATTACACGCTTTGCTTAATGCAATAATCTGTTGCTTGCAACTTAATACTGAAAAGGGTGCGGATGCTATCCGGAAGGTGGATTATTAGTCATAGATGTAGTTGGATAACGGTCTATGTATCATGTTGTAATGCCCAAATGAATCTCACACTAGACACCATGACTTGTACATGCATTATTATGTAGTTCTGTCAATTGCCTAGCTGTAATTTGTTTACCCTCATGTATGCTATTATTATTTATGGAGAGACACCACTAGTGAACTGTGGACACCGGTCCTTTTCTTTAAATTGATAATACAACATACTGCAATCCTGTTCTTTCATTCTCTGCAAACAAACACATTTTTCCACACTATATGTCTAATCCTTTGTTACAGCAAGCCAGTGAGATTGACAACCTCACTATTAAGTTGGGGCAAAGTATCTTGGTTGTGTTGTGTGCAGGTTCCACGTCAGCTACACGCCACAAGACTTGTCTGGCGCCGGTGACACCTTCAGAAGAACATTCATCTCCTAATGGTTCGATAACCTTGGTTTCATAACTGAGGGAAACTTGCTGCTGCACTGCTTCACACCTTCCTCTTGGGGTTTCCCAACTGCTGAGAAGAAGATCTTCAACTCAGTCATCAAGCACTTTTTCTGGCGCCGTTGCCGGGGAGATCAAGCTCTTCTGCGAGTGGAGTCTCTCACTTCCAATCTTTTTATTTTGTTATTGTCTTGCTTAATTTATTTTTATTACTGTCTTGTTTGCTTATTATCAAAATACAAAAAAATAGTTACTTGCATTTATATTTTTATTTCGGTTTGGTTTTAATTTTGCTAAAATGTTGCTCACTAAGTACACCCTGGAAGACCTGTCAGTAGGTAGTGGTTTTATAATTGGAAAAGAGAACATTGAAGAATTCTTGAATCATGTTAGTAAGCATAAAGATCTTGAGGACAGATCCATAGCAGAACTTGCTCCAAATTATGAAACTGCTGTAGCTTCTTTAGTTCACATATTAGAGGCTAGGTTTGTTAACCTTCACCCCATAATGCAACAAATGTTTCTTAACCTTCATGATGTTAAAAATGCTGAAAAGAAAGATTTCATTATGGAAACCTTGCTTAAAGAATTTGGTGATGTTGCTATAGAAGCAAGGAAAGTCTTTGATCGTTTTAATATGCTAGGCTCATGTGTAGATGTTATTAATGCACTTGAAAATTTGGGGAAAACCGAACCAACAAAGGGGGAAGAAATTAAAGTACCAATACCTGTTAAACTTGTAGCTATGCATGAAGCCTTGGAAGAAAATTTTAATTGGATTGTCCCTCAAAACCCATTTGATGAATGTAGTAAACCTAAAAGTAATGAAAGAGAAACCTCTGAACCTTATATAGATAAAATACAATGCATAGTTGAAAGGATTTATGTTCTTGATTTGGATGCCACTTGAGTTACACTTTCTGTGCCTAGCTGAAAGGCGTTAAAAAAAAGCGCCTATGGGAGACAACCCACTTTTTTTTTAAAAAAGCGCCTATATTGAGTCAAGGAACATGTCTACCTCTGTAGAAATTCCTTTGTATCTTTATTTTATCGCATTGTTGTGTCAAGTTAAGCCTCTAGTAGAAAGTTGATGCTAGATTTGGATTTCTGCGTAGGAATATTTTTCTGCTGTTCACCGTTTAATTCATAACTCCTTACAGAAAAATCTAAAAAATCTGATATTATCTGTGCGTGATCCTCACATATGTACGCAACTTTCATTAGTTTTGAGTTTTCTGATTTGAGCAAGTTAAGTGCCTCAAATTTTTTTATCTTTACGGACTGTTCTATTTGTGATAGATTCTGCCATTTATTTTGCATTGCTCCTTTTGCTGTTTTTGAGTAGATCTTTTTTCTCCACAAACTACCAGTGGCTGTAGATAATGTCCAGTAGGATGTGTAATGATTTGTCCATGCAGAATATGAGAATTTTTGATTATGCACTAACCCTCTAATAAAGTCTACTTTGAGTTTGGTGTGGAGGAAGTTTTCAAGGATCAAGAGAGAGGATGATATGACGTGATCAAGAAGATGAAAGAGCCTAAGCTTGGGGATGCCCCCGTGGGTCACCCAAGTATATTTCAAGAAGACTCAAGCGTCTAAGCTTGGGGATGCCCAAGGCATCCCCTTCTTCATCAACAAACTATCAGGTCTTCTCTAGTGGAACTATATTTTAATTCCTTTACATCTTATGTGCTTTACTTGAAGCGTCTGTTTGCTTTTATTTTTGCTTTGTTATTTTAATTTTCTGAATAAATTGGATCCTAGCATTGTTTTACGTTTATGGCGAAAGCTGAAAGCCTCAGCAGTTATCTTTTATGTTTATGGCGAAAGCTCAAAGCCGCAACACTTATTGTTTTATGTTTATGGCGAAAGCTGAAAGCCGCAGCGGTTAGGTTATACTCTCTTGTTTCATTGATAAATACTTGGAGAGTTTATGTTTAAATAAGTTGATTGGTGTTTGGTTAGGTACAAAAAATGTTAAATGTGGTAGATGGTATAACGAAAGGATAAAGTAAAATGATGAATGGTTGGTCTAGAAAACTTGAAGCTGTGCCACACTTAAATATCCAGTTGATAGCATAATGATATATGACTTCTAATGTTAAAAGCAACCGTAATGACTTTGTGTTATGCGCTACGGTCGGGGTCCCAACAGTGACTTGTTCATTTGCCACAGTCCCTCATGGAGTAATTTTCATTATGCCTTGTAAGATCATATTTCTAGTTGGAATCTTTTTACTTGTGAGTTCTAAGCTGCGATTTTCATGGCACTTCCACCACCATATTTGCTAGCCTCTTCGGTACTTTGCATTGCCCTTTCTCACATTGAGAGTTGGTGCATACTTCGCGGGTACATCCAAAACTCGTGGGAGATCTTCATCATGTTCTCCTACACATAAACCAAATATCTTCCTCAAAACATCCACCATACCTAACTATCACAGCATTTCCATAGCTGTTCCGAGATATATTGCCATGCAACTTTCATCTTACATTACATGAATTGCTGTCATTTATCATTTATATATTGCCTTGCATGATTCTATACAGCTGATGTGCGGTTTCACCCATGTTACGCTAGATCATTGCATATCCTGCTACACTGGCAGAGGCACTGTTTCATACATTATGTTTTATTCATTATGAGTTATTTGTACCAAAAGTATGTTGTCATATTAGAATGTTTGCCCCTAAAAGTGAAAAGAGCCATGGAGGCCATCGAAAAGAGAAATAGAAAAGAGAAAAAAATAGAAAAAAGAGAAAATAAAAATAAAAAAGGGGGGCAACATTACTATTCTTTATCCACACTTGTGCTCATGTTTTAGCACTTGTAGTATTCATAGTCATCATTTGTGCTCATGTTTAGCACCTTTACTCCAAATGAGAGAGTTTTCATGTTTTACTTGAATAACTATGTGGGGAACTTTACATTATAGAACTTGGCTTGTATATTCCAATGATGAGCCTCCTCAAAAGTGCTCTAGGTCTTCATGAGAAGGAAAGTTGGATGCACCCCCACTAGTTCCATTGGAGAGCTTTCATACACTTATAGCTCTATGTGCATCCGTTGTGTGGCAATCACTACTCCTTGCATAGCTTCGATTATAAGACTTCCTCTTGTCTAATGATCACTTTCAGCTGTGTGAGACTTTCTTCCGTTGGCCTTCCAAACCCCCTTAATGTTCTTTTAGCCACAACATCCTGGTGCCAGGAACCAACGTTGAACGCTTGCTTGTTTTTAAGTGAACAAATAGAGAAATGATTTTCTACGTGCATATTGTTATTGTTTGACTTGATCCTAACATAAAGTTGTCATGAGTGTTTGCTACATTAGATGATTATATTGTTGTTCTTGAAGCTTAAATCATCTTTAATATCTACTATGCACGGTTGATTGTTCTTTAGTACTGATTCATTTTAAGTCTTACTTTGTTCATCCTACTTGTTTATACATTACTCATTTGATATCAATATAAACTACAACTCTTATTCATTTGATCTCAATTTACATGCATTACATTATTATATGATCAAGATTGTGTGAAAGCATGTCACTTCAGAAATTATTCTTGTTATCGTTTTACCTACTCGGGACGAGTAGAACTAAGCTTGGTGATGCTTGATACGTCTCCAACGTATCTATAATTTCTTATGTTCCATGCTTATATTATACCAATTGCTACATGTTTTGTACATGCAGCGGTTAGGTTATACTCTCTTGTTTCATTGATAAATACTTGGAGAGTTTATGTTTAAATAAGTTGATTGGTGTTTGGTTAGGTACAAAAAATGTTAAATGTGGTAGATGGTATAACGAAAGGATACATAATCTTGTAGATCATTAAATTGTTTCATTTGAATCATTGATGTTGTTTTGAGATATTAATATGCTTAATGATAAACTTGATGGTTTAGTAAAGTAAAATGATGAATGTTTGGTCTAGAAAACTTGAAGCTGTGTGATACGTCCATTTTGCATCACTATTTTATATCATAATTTACTGTTATTCATTGATATATTTCATATTTGGAGATGATACTTATGTTATTTCATCTATTTTGCATTTTTGATGATTATTGAAGGATGGATCACCGGAGTCTGAATTCTGTTGGAAAAAGCACCGTCAAGATACATTATTTGCAAAGCTCAGAAAACAAAATGAAGAATACCCAAAGTCCTATTTTTCCAGATGACGAAGGGAGCCAAAAGGGGGGGACCAGATGGGCCACAGGGGGCCCACCTCAGGTCCTGGCGCGGCTCCCAATGCTGCCGCGCCAGAACCTGATGGCGCCGCCCTGGCCCACCTCTAGCGATGCCCTTTCGCGTACTTGAAGCCCCTGAAAACCTAAGACCAGGGGGATTAACCAGAAACAGAGCCGCCGCCTCCACGAGGCGGAAACCACCAAGAAAGAAAAGCTCTCCGGCAGGCTGAAAAGCTGCCGAGGAAATCGCTTCCCGGAGGGGGGAAATCGTCGCCATCGTCACCGTCGACACCGTCATCTCCATCGTTCCACTCCGTTCCTGCTGTAACATCTAGGGCTGAATCTTGTGCATTTGATAGGGGAAACTCTCCCGGTGTTGATTACAATTGTTATTGATGCTATTGGGTGGAACCGTTGAATTAAGATTTATGTTCAGATTGTTACCCATCATTATATCATCTCTGATCATGATCCATATGATGTGTTGTGAGTAGTTCGTTTAGTTCTTGAGGACATGGGAGAAGTCTAGATGTTAGTAGTGAACTATGTTGAGTAATATTTAATGGTTTGAAATTTAAGTTGTGGTGCTATTCTTCTAGTGGTGTCATGTGAACGTCGACTACATGACACTTCACCTTTATGGGCCTAGGGGAATGCATTGTGTATTCGAATATTAATTGTGGGGTTGCCAGAGTGACAGAAACCTAAACCCCCGTTGGTATCTCGATGCATGAGGGATGGTAGGATCTCAGAGTTTAAGGCTGTGGTTAGATTTATCTTAATTACTTTCTTGTATTTGCGGATGGTTGCAAGGGGTATAATCACAAGTATGTATTAGTCCTATAAAGGGCGGTGCATTAGTATAGGTTCACCCACACAACACTTATCGAAACACTAAAGATTAATCATCTATATGAACCGAAAGCACTAGACATAAATCCCGTGTGTCCTCGGGAACGTTTGGTCATCATAAGTAAACAAACCGGCTTGTACTTTGCTCTAAAAAGGATTGGGCCACTCGCTGCAATTATTATTGCCACGCTCTATTTACTCGCACTTTATTTATCTGCATTATCAAAAACTCCTAAAAACTTGTCTGCTAGTGTTTACAGTGAAATCCTCATCAAAACTGCTTGTCAGCACCTTCTGCTCCTCGTTGGGTTCGACACTCTTATTTATCGAAAGTACTACGATACACCCCTTATAATTGTGGGTCATCAAGACTATTTTCTGGCGCCGTTGCCGGGGAGTGAAGCGCTATTGGTAAGTGGAATTGGTAAGGAAAACTTTAGCTGTAAGTGCTGGTTTTATTTCTGTCTCCTAATTTGCATAATTATGGAGAGAGGATTGATACGTCCAAAACGTATCTATAATTTTTGATTGTTTCATGCCATTTTTATGATTTTAGTACTTGTTTATATATTAAGTTTACCATTTATTTGGACTAACCTACTAATGGTTGCAAAAGTGCACAATGTTCTTGTTTTACTCTTTGATGTGTAGAAATTATCAAGAATATAAAAGGAAACCTTGATGGAGTCGAATTAGGACTTTACAGAAATTTGTCTGAAAACTGTTTTCGAAGATTGTCACGTTTGGGCCTGAAGACGACGTCAAATGAAGGTGACACAGAAGAGGAAATTGTAGGAAATTTTATTTGAATAAATCTGGACTAAAAATTCGGCCCAATCCGAGTCCGGATGCTCCAGATATGCCCGTTTTCGTTTAGTCCAAATGGGGTTGACGGAAATCCGAGAGTCTATATAAAGAGGGAAACCCTAGGTCGTGGGAGACTCCAACCACGAATTTCCAGCCACCAAAGCCACGTTTTTGCCTCCCCCATGGATCCTATCTCCATGGGGGAGGGCTCCCAAGAAGCCATGAAGGAAGGGGGCTAAGGGGCGGCGTTCCCCCATGTTGCCGGCGGCGGGGGAGGAGCTCCCCGCGCCACCGCCGTCGCCGCCGCCGCCCTGCAGTCCTCGCTGCCCCCTTCACCGTCTTCACCGCCATCTCCATCACCAACTCCTCCTTGTATTCAATGGTTCATCCTCCCACAAACCTCTGTACCGTCCTATTTAAACATGGTGTTTGATGCTATAATATTTATCCTATAATCTATGACATGTTTGCGTAGTTATTTGTCTTTTGATTGCTTTGTTGAATGCGTGAGGTTCATTAGAGTTGTATGTTGATATGGTACTGTCCTTTGGTGTCCATTATATTTGCGCGCGCATGGATCAACACCCTAGGGTTAGTAGTATGTGCAAAGGAAGGGGGTAGTTCTGCCGGAGTGACAGAAACCTGAGGAGTCAAACCGGTTAGTTGCACGTATGGGAATAAGAGGACCATTGAGCTTAAGGCTATGGTTGGGGAAAGCTTAATGCATTGTTAGTATTTACGGATGTTTGCTAACAAGCCAATCATATAGTACTTGTAATCCCAAGTAGTGGAGTGCATGTATATTTAGCATCTCCCACATAGAAAACTGCATCGAAGACAATGAAACCGATATCTTCACTAATTAATCTTGGACAAAACCACCACAATTACCACCACTTTTCCATACTCATGGTACTGTTAGTTTATGGTTACTTAGTATATCTCATTGCTGCAGCACTAACATTTACTTTCTTGTATTTATTATCTTGTAAAACTATCTCTCATACCCGAATTATTGCTCTAGTTTTATTTCCTAGATAATGCAAACGTTTGGTGTGCGTAGAGTTGTACCAGTGGTTGATAGAACTTGAGAGAACATTCATCCTACCTTTAGCTCCTCGTTGGGTTCGACACTCTTACTTATCGAAAAGGCTACACACGATCCCCTATACTTGTGGGATATCAAGACCTTTTCTGGTGCCGTTGCCGGGGAGCAATAGCGTGTGGGTGAATATTCTTGTTTGCATTTGTTTGTTTTATCTCTAAGTAGTTTTTACTTTCAGTTTTAAGTTGTTCTCTATATTAGTATGGATAGGGAATGCGAATTACAAAAAATATTAGTTGTACTTGTTATCTAAAAACGTTTTCAAAAAGAAAAGTGATTGGAAAGATGAGTAATGGTTAAGTGGGGGTCGACCTTGAACACTTGTGTTCATGCCTATGAAACCAAAACAATTCTTTCCATGGAAGCTTTTCAGTTAAAAATTTGTATATATTGTGTATACATTGTACATACTCCTCTGTACCATAAAAATATAATGTATAGATAACTTCAAGTTTGTTTATGATGCAAGTTTGCCACTTTGCTGCCTAGAAACAGATTTCTGTGATTCACTGTATAAAATGTTTAAAATCACCAGAACGTGATATTGATCTGAAATTTCTTGAGTGCAAAGTACTTCTTATTACCTTACTTTCATTAGTTTTGACTTTTCTGATTTGAGGTACGTAGATAGGTCTAATAATTCGATCTTTACTGACTGTTTCAGTTTAGACAGATTCATGTTCTTCACTGTAAAAAATCGTGATAAATCTCAGAATAGTATTTTGACCTGAAATGTTTTGTGCATAAACCTGAGATTATGGTCTGTCTTTCATTAGTTTTGAGTTTTTCGATTTGAGCTACCTAACTATCTCGTTGAGTGTCATCTTTATAGACTGTTCAGTTTTGGCAGATTTCTATTCTGTTTATTTAATATTATACTTAGGGTTCAAAAGTTTACTTAGTTTTTCGACGGACAACGGAAATAATAAAAAACCTTGGTATTAAAGTGGCTAATGTTTAATAAATATTATGAGATTTGACAATATTTTAACATGAGTGGATTTTATTTAATGAGTACTAACCCTACTAATAAGTTTTCTGAAGTTTTATGTGTATGTAGCTAATAAGTTCTAATCAATATGGTGATATGAGATGAACAAGAAGACGCAAGAGATCAAGCTTGGGGATGTGTAGGTGCATCCCAAGAACATATTCAAGAAGATATAATCATCTAAGTTTGGGGATGACCGAGACATCCCCCTATTCATCAACTAACATGAGGTTATCTCGTTCATACTCTATATTACCCGTCCACATATGTCTTAACTTGTATTATAGTTATTCTTAGATGTCTTGGTTTTATCTTTGTTAGTTTTATTAGGCTCTTTATTTCATTTTTATTGCTTTACTTTCACTTATAAATTGAAAACAACAAAAATAGTTTCTTTTGTTTTGTTTCTTTGTTTGGTTCTCTATTTTGATTTCATTTGGTTTTTTAATTTTGATTTTTATTTAGAGTTTTTCTTGCTGTAGCTAGCATGTTTAAGTATTGCTTAGCCTCTGGCCTCTTAGTTTATCAAAAATAAAGTACCAAGTTTTATCCATTTAGCTTAGTTGATACATATGGTGCCTAGCTGAAAGGCGTTAAAGAAAAGCGCTTATGGGAGACAACCCACTTTTATTTCTGTTATTTTATTTTGTTGAGCTAAGGAAGATGTCCACCTCTGTAGAAATTCCTTTGTATCTTTATTTTATTACATTGTTGTGCCAAGTTAAGCCTCTAGTAGAAAGTTGATGCTAGATTTGGATTGCTGTGCTGAAACAGTTTTCTGCTGTCCACCGTTAAATTCGTAAGAATTCACAGAAAAATCAAAATGATCTGGGATTTTTTGTGCTAGATCCTCAGATATGTATGTAACTTTCATTAGTTTTGAGTTTTCTGATCTGATCAAGTTAAGTGACTCTAAAAAATTCGTCTTTACGGACTGTTCTGTTTTGACAGATTCTGTCATTTATTTTGCATTGCTTCTTTTGCTGTTTTTGAGTGGATCTTTTTTTATCCACAAAATATCAGTAGCTGTAGCTAATGTCCAGTATCATTATTATGATTGCGTCCATGCAGAATATAAGAATTTTTTATTGCACTAACCCTATAATGAAGTTTACTTTGAGTTTGGTGTGGAGAAAGTTTTCAAGGTTCAAGAGAGAGGATGATATGATGTGATCAAGAAGATGAAAAAGCCTAAGCTTGGGGATGCCCCCGTGGGTCACCCAAGCATATTTCGAGAAGACTCAAGCGTCTAAGCTTGGGGATGTCCAAGGCATTCCCTTCTTCATCAACAAACTATCAGGTAATCTCTAGTGAAACTATATTTAATTCCGCCACATCTTATTTGTTTTACTTGAAGCGTCTGTTTGCTTTTATTTTTGCTTTGTTATTTTCATTCTACGAATAAAATGGATCCTAGCATTCTTTTGTGGGAGAGAGACACGCTCCGCTTTTTCTTATGAATACTCGTATTCTTCACTTATATTCGTTGAGTATTCTTTTTGCTTTTAGCTCCTGTTTTCATGCATCTCTTGTTTAGAGCTGTTAATTCTTATATGATATACTCTCTTGTTTCATTGTTAAATATTTGGAGGGTTTATGTTCAAATAAGTTGATCGTCACATCTTTTATTTATCTCCTGTTTGAAGAGGTGGTTTAAAGTTTGGTAAACTTAAAAATGATGTGTAAATGATATTATTTAGTAGTTTATGTTTTCTTACGATTAGTTTCAACTAGCTAATAGTAGCTAATAGTGTATATTATGTCATTTTGATCTTAACATGCATTGTTATGTTCATAGAAGAGTATGACATTGTGGTATCCTTCTCTGAATAATTCATTTGAATCGACTTGGCACATGCTCACACATGTATATGACTGAAAACAAAGAGTCAATTAAGCCTTGATGATTTATTTTGCCTCAGAGTTCTAGTATCATTTTTATACCTCCGTTAATTTTATTTTGTCGCAAGCATGATTATGACGGTTATTGCTCTCTTGAATTGTCGCTTCCCAGTCTATTGCTAGACTTCGCATGTACTAAGCGGTATTTCTGCTTGTGTTTCCAAATCCCTGAAAACCAAGTTATCCCAAAGAGTCCACCGTATATACCTATGTATGGCATTTCAATCCATTCAAGTAAATTTACATGTGCTACCTTTAAAACCTTCAAAACACTTCTCATTTTGTGACACTGTTTTAGCTCATGAGAAAGTAGTAGTTGGGTTTGTTATCTTCCATACTAATTAAGTATCCATCGACTTGCATGCTTCATCTGCTCGTCATTAATATTGCAAAGGGCTGGTTAGACCACTATAATATCAAAAGATTTGAGACAGTAAAAAATAGACACTCCTCCATGGTATGAGATTGTTGGTGGGCACCCGAGAATTCGGTTAGCCATGATTTGTGAAAGCAAAGGTTGGCAGGAGTGTCAAGTTATGAATATAAATATAAAGATGCATATTATAAATGCTTGTTTTTTTTTAAATAATTCGGAACCGCTCTCAACTTGCTTAGTATGGAAGATAACAAGAACTCTATTGCCATTCGTTGACAAAACTATAACACCCCAGCTATAAACTAAACCTGAGATGCTACCACTCTACAAGAAGATCTACGAAGAAATGGGATTATAAGAAATTCGGACATAGTTTTTCTTGGACAAACAGACATTCATGACAAGCAGTTAATAGTAAGAGGATAGATGGCGACATTAAAGCTTGAAAGAGACATCCACGTGTTTAGCAAAATACTAGTAAGTTGCTAGACATGATAATACATTTATCCAACCGAACTGGTACAATATTATAGGTGTCCACTACATATTCTATGATTATTTGTGATGTGCCAAATGATGTAGAGGTGCTACGCCCACATCCCATGCATGCTTTTTATCTAGTACCTGAAAACCAAATGAAAACGTAAGGGTGAGTACGATAAGTACTCAGCAAGTACAATATGGAACTATAGAGACCTTAAGAAATGAATATAAGTAGAACTTCACTCGGAATCACACTATTCTTCTGAAAACTGATTTGTGGGTTTTTAGCACATGTGACGGGGAATTAATCATCATGTGAAGGCAGTGTTGGCTCGGAATTTACCAACGCGTCGGCTCGGAATTTACCGACCTGCCGCAGTATTGGCTTGGAATTTACCAATCTGCGAACCCGTGGAATTTAGAAAAAGAATATTGAATCGAAGGAACAACAAATAAGAACCAACCACACTGCTCTGTTTTTAAAACAATGAAAAGGTCTAGCACATGTTAAATCCCTGCTTCCCTCCGCGAAGGGTCTATCTTTTACTTTATTGTTGAGTCACCATCTTTCTTTGAGCACCTTCTTGAGAGCATAGTTGTCATTCTTAGTGTAATGTGCTTGTCCCAGAATACTGTTAACTGCGGTATAACTTTGATCATTTATCTTTGATATCTTTATTTCTAGTCCTCTTTTGAACTCAGAGGTGCCCGGGCATTTATGTTTTGTTGTACAAATTCAGACAAGCGAGATACCACTCTACCATGCTTTATTACGATCATTCCAATCTTGTTGATGTTATAAATTTCATGTTATGAGCTCTTGGTTGGTTGATACTTTTCATTGGGGAACATGATTGCTAAGTTTTATTATCCATATATCATACAATTGTTAAAAACCTGATCATAGCATTTACAATCAAAAATTATTTTGTTATCATTTACCTACTCGAGCATGAGCAGGAATTAAGCTTAAGGATGTTGATACGTCCAAAACGTATCTATAATTTTTGATTGTTTCATGCCATTTTTATGATTTTAGTACTTGTTTATATATTAAGTTTATCATTTATTTGGACTAACCTAGTGATGGTTGCAAAAGTGCACAATGTTCTTGTTTTACACTTTGATGTGTAGAAATTATCAAGAATATAAAAGGAAACCTTGTTGGAGTCGAATTGGGACTTTACAGAAATCTGTCTGAAAACTGTTTTCGAAGATTGTCACGTTTGGGCCTGAATACGACCGTCAAATGAAGGTGACACAGAAGAGGAAATTGTAGGAAATTTTATTTGAATAAACCTGGACTAAAAATTCGGCCCAATCCTAATTCGGATGCTCCAGATATGCCCGTTTTCGTGTAGCCCAAGAGGGGTTGACGGAAATCCGAGAGTCTATATAAAGAGGGAAACCCTAGGTCGTGGGAGACTCTTCCAACCACGAATTTCCAGCCACCAAAGCCACGTTTTTGCCTCTCCCATGGATCCCATCTCCATGGGGGAGGGCTCCCAAGAAGCCATGAAGGAAGGGGGCTACGGGGCGGCGTTCCCCCATGTTGCCGGCGGCGGGGGAGGAGCTCCCCGCGCCACCGCCGGCGCCGCCGCCGCCCTGCGCTCCTCGATGCCCCCTTCACCGTCTTCACCGCCATCTCCATCACCAACTCCTCCTTGTATTCAGTGGTTCATCCTCCCACAAACCTCTGTACCGTCCTATTTAAACATGGTGTTTGATGCTATAATATTTATCCTATGATCTATGACATGTTTGCGTAGTTATTTGTCTTTTGATTGCTTTGTTGAATGCATGAGGTTCATTAGAGTTGTATGTTGATATGGTACTGTCCTTTGGTGTCCATTATATTTGTGCGCGCATGGATCAACACCCTAGGGTTAGTAGTATGTGCAAACGAAGGGGGGTAGTTCTGCCGGAGTGACAGAAACCTGAGGACTCAAACCGGTTAGTTCCACGTATGGGAATAGGAGGACCATTGAGCTTAAGGCTATGGTTGGGGAAACCTTAATGCATTGTTAGTATTTACGGATGTTTGCTAACAAGCCAATCATATAGTACTTGTAATCCCAAGTAGTGGAGTGCATGTATATTTAGCCTCTCCCACATAGAAAACTGCATCGAAGACAATGAAACCGATATCTTCACTAATTAATCTTGGACAAAGCCACCACAATTACCACCACTTTTCCACACTCATGGTACTGTTAGTTTATGGTTACTTAGTATATCTCATTGCTGCAGCACTAACATTTACTTTCTTGTATTTATTATCTTGTAAAACTATCTCTCATACCCGTATTATTGCTCTAGTTTTATTTCCTAGATAATGCAAACGTTTGGTGTGCGTAGAGTTGTATCAGTGGTTGATAGAACTTGAGAGAACATTCATCCTACCTTTAGCTCCTCGTTGGGTTCGACACTCTTACTTATCGAAAAGGCTACACACGATCCCCTATACTTGTGGGATATCAAGGATCTATTGCTTTCTGATGCACTCGGTGTGGTGTTGTTGGGAAACCCCAAGAGCAAGGTATGAAGTAGTGCAGCAGCGAGTTTTCCCTCAGTTGTGAAACCAAGGTTTATCGAACCAGTAGGAAACTAGAGATCTTCCGGAGGTTGTTGATGATGACTTTGGCAGGGTGCACTACCGGTGTCAGCAACGAACGTGGAACCTGCACACAACACAACCAAGATACTTTGCCCCAACTTAACAGTGAGGTTGTCAATCTCACTGGCTTGCTGTAACAAAGGATTAAATGTATGTGTGGAGAATGATGTTTGCTTGCAGAGAATGAAGTAACAGGATTGCAGTAGAATTGTTTATCAGTTTGAGGAAAAAGGACCGGGGTCCACAGTTCACTAGTGGTGTCTCTCCATAAATAATAATAGCATGCATGCAGGTAAACAAATTACAGCTGGCCAATTGACAGAATAAAGAAGTGCATAATGATGCATATACTATAGTTATGATGGCTAGTGTGATATTCATTTGGGCATTAAAACAATATACATAGACCGTTCCAACCGCATCTATGACTAATAATCCACCTTCCGGTTAGCGTCCGCACCCCTTTCAGTATTAAGTTGCAAGCAACAGATAATTGCATTAGGCAATGTGTGTAATGTAAGTGATACAAATACCCTTAGATAAAGTACCACTGTTTTATCCCTAGTAGCAACAGTACATCTACAACCTTAGAGCTAGCTGTCACCACCCCAGATTAAATAGAGACATGAACCTACTATCGAGCATAAATACCCCCTCTTGGAGTCACAAGCATCTACTTGGCCAGAGCATCTACTAGCAACGGAGAGCATGCAAGATCATAAACAACGCACTCACAAGATATATTATGAAGCAATAACATAGTACTCAATATTCATCGGATCCCAGCAAACACAACATGTAGCATTAAATAAAGATTATCTTGATCATGTTAGGCAGCTCACAAGATCTAAACATGGTAGCACAAGAGAAGAAGACAACCATCTAGCTACTGCTATGGACCCGTAGTCCAAGGATGAACTACTCACGCATCAGTCCGGAGGCGGGCATGGTGATGTAGAGCCCTCCGGTGATGATTCCCCTCCCCGGCAGGGTGCCGGGAGGAGCTTCTGAACCCTCCCGATCTAGGGTTGACGACGGCGGTGGCTCTGGACTTCGTGGAGGAAAAAGTGCGTGTCCTAGGTCTTAGATATCCGAGGGGTATAAGTAGGCGAAAGGGCGAAGGCGGCGGGGCCTCGAGGGCCCCACACCCTGTGCTCGCAGGGCCAAGGGGGGAGCCGCGGCGGGAGGGGGTGTGGGCCCCTCGGGGTCCACCTCCGTGTCCTCTTCGGTGTTCTGGAACCTCCCGGGGAAAATAAGCAATTTGACGTTTCGTTTGTCCAATTCCGAGAATATTTCCTTAACAACTTTTCTGAAACCAAAAACAGCAGAAAACAGGCAACTGGCACCGTGGCATGTTGTTAATAGGTTAGTCCCAGAAAATACATAAAATGATATAAAAGTGTATATAAAACATGTAGCAAGTGGCATAATATAAGCATGGAACATAAGAAATTATAGATACGTTTGAGACGTATCAAGCATCCCCAAGCTTAGTTCTACTCGTCCCGAGTAGGTAAAACGATAACAAGAATAATTTCTTAAGTGACATGCTTCACACAATCTTGATCATATAATAATATAAGGCTCATGTTATGAATGAAGTGATTCAAAGCAATGGTTTATAGTTTGCTAACAAATAGACAAAGAGTAAACAACTACATCATATAAGCAAAAACTTTTCATGGATAGTACTTTCAAACAAGCATCAAAATGATTCACATGAAAGTTAACTCATAAAGCAATAGTCTCTAAGTAAAAGAGCATTGAAGCAACACAAAGGAATATATAAGTTTAAGCATTGGCTTTCAACTTGTAACATGTATATCATATAGATAGTTGTCAACACAAAGGAATATAACAAGTGCAATAAGTAAGCATATAAGAATTTTTGCACACAGTTGACACAAGTGTTTGCTTCTAAGACAGAAAGAAGTAGGTAAACTGACTCAACATAATAGTAAAAGAAAGGCCCTTCGCAGAGGGAAGCAGGGATACAAACATGTGGTAGAGCTTTTTAGTTTTATAGGTTTTTGAAATCATATAGAGAGCATAAAAGTAAGTTTGGAGAGGTGTTTATTGTTGTCAACGAATGGTAATGGGCACTCTACCCCCCTTGTCAACCAGACTTTCAAGAGCGGCTCCCATTGAAATACGTTATTTCTACCAGCAAGGTAGATCATCCCTCTTATCTCTTTTGTTTACACATATAGTTAAAAACTGTTGTCATTGCTTGACTAATTAGATCAGGGCAAAAATGTGAAGAGATTGAAGCGGTTAAAGTTGTAATTAATTGGGACTGGGCACCCCATTTGCCAGCTCTTTTTGCAAAGTTAATGGATAAGCGGATGTATATGCCACTAGTCCGGTTGTGAAAGTCTGTCTAAAAGCAAATGACAAGGTTGATATCCGTAACACCACATACTTCCTCATGAGCTAATAAACATTGACACAAATAAGAGATAATATGTTTTGAATAATAAAAGGTAGCACACGAAGTATTTGCTTGGAATGGCAGGAAATACCATGTAGTAGGTAGGTATGGTGGACACAAATGGCATGGGTTTTGGCTCAAGGTTTTGGATGCACGAGAAGCATTCCCTCTCAGTACAAGGTTTTGGCTAGCAAGGTTATTTGAAGCAAACACAAGTATAAACTATGACAACAAGACGTATATAAAAACATATTGCAAGCATTATAAAACTCTACATTGTCTTACTTGTTGTTCAAACACCTTTACTAGAAAATATCTAGACCTTAGAGATACCAAACATGCAAACCAAATTTAAACAAGCTTTACGGTAGTTCTTCATTAATAGGTTTTAACTACATGATGTAAAAGCTTAAACATGATCTACTTCAGAGCTCAAAACAATTGCCAAGCACCACAACATACAAGATAACAATCCATAAGAGCATGTATATCTTTTTCATTGTACCATCTACCACATTTAGCATTTTCTGTTTCCAACCAAACACCAATCAACTTATTTAAAGATAAACTCTCTAAGTATATAACAATGAGATATGAGAGTGTAACATAAGAAAAACTAACAGCTCCAATAAGAGATGCATGAAAAACAAGAGCTAATAGTATTGAAATAATCATAGAAGAATACTCAACAAATATAAGTGAAGAATACGAGTATTTATAAGAAAAAGCGGAGCATGTCTCTCTCTCACAAAAGAATGCTAGGATCCATTTTATTCAGAGAATGAAAATAACAAAAACAAAAACAAAAACAAACAGACGCTTCAAGTAAAGCACATAAGATGTGGCCGAATTAAAATATAGTTTCACTAGAGATGACCTGATAGTTTGTTGATGAAGAAGGGGATGCCTTGGGCATCCCCAAGCTTTGACGCTTGAGTCTTCTTGAAATATGCTTGGGTGACCCACGGGGGCATCCCAAGCTTTGGCTCTTTCATCTTCCTGATCACATCACATCATCCCTCTCTCTTGATCCTTGAAAACTTCCTCCACACCAAACTGAAAGTAAACTTCATTAGAGGGTTAGTGCACAAAAAATTCTTATATTCTGCATGAACACAATTGCTACCAATGCTACTGGACATTAGCTACAGCCACTGATACTTTATGGAACAAAAAGATCCATTCAAAATAATAAAAGAGGCATTGCAAAATAAATGGCAGAATCTGTCAAAAACAGAACAGTCCTAAAGACGAATTTTTTCGAGACACTTAACTTGCTCAAATCAGAAAACTCAACACTAATGAAATTTCCATATATATCTGAGGATTACGCACAAAAAATCCCAGGTCTATCCGATTTTTCTGTACAGAGTTATGAATTTAACGGTGGACAGCAGAAAACAGTTTCAGCACAGCAATCCAAATTTAGCATCAACTTTCTACTAGAGGCTTAACTTGACACAACAATGCAATAAAGTAAAGATACAAAGGAATTGCTACAGAGGTAGACATCTTCCTTGACTCAATAAAATAAAATAACATAAATAAAAAGTGGGTTGTCTCCCATAAGCGCTTTTCTTTAACGCCTTTCAGCTAGGCACAGAAAGTGATATTCAAGTGTTTCCAAGAGATGAAGCATCAACATCACGGGTACGAGTTGCCCTAAGTTTATTTCTCTTACCAATTTTCTTACCTTTGCTCGTAGGGAACGTTTGCCAGCATCCTCGAGAGGAGGTGAAGCTCATAGTACCTTTTCCCACATCAATTACTGCTCCCATGAGTTTTAGCAAAGATCTTCCAAGCGTGATTTGTCCTGTCCCTACACATTCAATAACAAGGTAATCAGTGGATACAGTTCTTCCCAGGAATGTTGTAAACACTCCCTCAGCTACTCCAATGGGTTGTATAGTAGTATTATCTGTAAGGGTTATTTCTTCTCCCCCTTCAGTAAGTTCCCAAAGGTTTAAAGATGCATGAATATATTTAGGCATAAGACAAAACTCAGACATGATATCAGAACGGGCAAGAAAGATTTCATCGCTGATAGTAATTTTCAAGGTAGGGAGCCACATGGATGGTTCAGACTTTATGGGAACATAATCATAATACTCACGAATTTTATTATACCCATCTTTTAAGCAAGATATGTGTGTCTCAAGGGTATTTAATCTAGTATGAATCTCACTAATGCTTGTATCACATTTATTAGCTGAAGAAGAAGACATAATTAATTTCTTTATTGCATTAAAAGCTTGATCTCCATCACATTGAAGGAAATCTCCTCCCACTACAGCATCTAAAGCATACCTATAGCAAAGAACAAGTCCAAAATAGAATCTACTAAGGAGCATGCTTAGAGTCATTTTGGGTTTGGTTTCACCATATGTTTCAAAAATTCTAGACCAAGCTTCTCCAAAAGTTTCCTCATTCCCTTGTTTAAAAGTGAAGATTAATTCCTCGGTTGACACAGTAATAGGGAATATACTAGACATGATGATATATTAGCTAAACGAATATATTTTTTTATTTTTTGATGATAGTGAGAATGCAAGTAAAAGGACAAACCGAAATAAACAATAATAAAAACTGAAAATAAAAATTGACTAAACCGAAATAATAAATAACAACCGAAATAAAAATAGTAATGCAAGTAACTATTTTTTTTGTATTTTTGATATTAAGCAAACAAGACAATAATAAGAATAAACTAAGCAAGACAATAACAAAATAAAAAGATTGGATGTGAGAGACTCCCCTCGTAGAAGAGCTCCAATTTCCCCGGCAACGGCGCCAGAAAAATCCTTGATGCACTCGGTGTGGTGTTGTTGGGAAAGCCCAAGAGGAAGGTATGAAGTAGTGCAGCAGCGAGTTTTCCCTCAGTTGTGAAACCAAGGTTTATCGAACCAGTAGGAAACTAGAGATCTTCCGGAGGTTGTTGGTGATGACTTTGGCAGGGCGCACTGCCGGTGTCAGCAACGAACGTGGAACCTGCACACAACACAACCAAGATACTTTGCCCCAACTTAACAGTGAGGTTGTCAATCTCACTGGCTTGCTGTAACAAAGGATTAAATGTATGTGTGGAGAATGATGTTTGCTTGCAAAGAATTGAAGTAACAGGATTGCAGTAGAATTGTTTATCAGTTTGAGGAAAAAGGACCGGGGTCCACAGTTCACTAGTGGTGTCTCTCCATAAATAATAATAGCATGCATGCGGGTAAACAAATTACAGCTGGGCAATTGACAGAATAAAGAAGTGCATAATGATGCATATACTATAGTTATGATGGCTAGTGTGATATTCATTTGGGCATTATAACAATATACATAGACCGTTCCAACCACATCTATGACTAATAATCCACCTTCCGGTTAGCGTCCGCACCCCTTTCAGTATTAAGTTGCAAGCAACAGATAATTGCATTAGGCAATGTGTGTAATGTAAGTGATACAAATACCCTTAGATAAAGTACCACTGTTTTATCCCTAGTAGCAGCAGTACATCTACAACCTTAGAGCTAGCTGTCGGCCCAGTGGATTCTAGGGTGTGCAGAGCCCACTCTCCACGGGCCGCGCACGCGTCAGCGTCCACGAAACGGCTAGGGACCAAGCCAACCGCTTGGGGAGCCCCCCCCGAGGAAGAAACCCCTGGAGGGGACCTGAGGCGCCGGCAGAGGCCTGAAGGAGGCCCCCCCGAGGGCGTCCCACTTGAGGGCTCTCTCCCTCTGAAGGGAGCCGGCCCGGCTCCTTCCCCTCTCGAGACTCAGGCCCCTGAGGGGACACTTCGCGGCAAAGGAAGCACTGCAGAGCGCACATGGGCTCTGCTGCGGCCGCAGGGTGACGCGCGCGTCTGCGCGCACGGCAGCAACAGCGTCACAGTTGCCGCTCCCATGATAAAAGGGGTCAACAAAGTTCTGTGTCCCCTGCGCCGCCAGCGACGCTTTCCTCTTTGGTGATAAAGCAGTTGGCCGGCACAACGCTCCAACGACGACGTCACTGCGGGCACACCCCACGGTCTCCGCCGCGCCTGCGAGCCGCTCTGCCAAGTCTGCAACTTGTCGGCCACAGTGCGCCGCTTTAACACGGAAGAGGCGCGTCCAAGGACGGAGGAGACAGCTGCTCTGCCACGAAGGCAGGCTTTGCGACCATGGACCGAGTCCATGAACGAGCAAGCAGTAGTGCACCCCACTCCGCCACTGGTGGCCATGTGGGAACCCGTCGACTGCGCAGGTCGCAGGGATGTGGCCCGGGGCAACTATTTAAGGAGAGGGGGCACTTCCGTAGGAGAGGATCCGGAACTCGATCCCAAGCTCAATAGCGTCCTCCACCT
The DNA here is from genome assembly GCA_026929855.1 of Poa annua. Taxonomy (NCBI): domain Eukaryota; kingdom Viridiplantae; phylum Streptophyta; class Magnoliopsida; order Poales; family Poaceae; genus Poa; species Poa annua. Next base: position 57,260,203 of record CM049437.1, read on the forward strand.
CCGGACCCTCTGAAGGCCCGGAGGCTTGTTGTACTACAGTCACCACAGTGCAATCGAGACAAGCAGGAGTAGCGGTGTTACCTCACCTTGAGGGCCGTGAACCTGGGTAAGGGCCGGTGTCACTCTCTGCCGTGCAGTTCCGCTCCAAGCACCGCGAGCAACGTCGCGGCGTGCATCGAGGGTTGTTTGACCTCCGTGTTCAGTCCCCCCTTCGAACCTCTTCCCGGGGCGAGACTACCCCTGTTACGTGGGAGTTCATTCCTCGACATTTGGCGCGCCAGGTAGGGGGACTGAGGCGCGTCTTCAACCTCCGAACTCCGCGCCATGATGGACACCCGCGCGACGCGCGCCAACAGGCGCACCTCCGAGAGAGCTCACACCGAGCCCGGCACTGCACCCACCCGCGGCCGCCGTGGTCGCCCCCGCGCGACCGAACGCGCTGGCACCGGCCCGCGCGTGGAAGAGCCGGAGAGCGAGGAGCACCGCGAAGGAGACCAGCGTGACGACGAGGACCTCTCCGAGCGCCGCGGGGACGCTGAGTCCTCGCACCCGTCCCGGCGCCAGAGCGTGTCCACGCGGGAGCATCAAGAGCCCGCCCCGCACACCGCGCTACTGATGGCTCAGGAGCTCCTCCGCTACCGGCCAAGTGCCGAAGCGCACGACCAGTGGCTGGACCGCCTCCACCACCTCGTCGACATCGCAACCACACGCCCCGCTCCGTCGCGCTCCATCGTGCCTTCCGGCCCTGCAGGGACGGCCGCACCAGGTGCGCCACCGCCGCCGCCGGGACCGCCCCCGGCCGCGGCACAGCGGGCTCCCTCCCATGCTTCCTCGCCGCACGACTGCCAAATCGTGCAGCGCACCGCACCTGACGCGCGCGTAGGCACGGAGCGACGTCGCGACCTCCAAAACCGCCTCGTCGAGGAGCTCGGTCAGGAGGGGCAGCAAAACCGCAGGGCCCTCCAGGGAGGAACGGCCACCTATGCCTCAGGCTGCATGGCCTTCACGCGCACCCTGCGCCGTGTGGTCTGGCCACAGAAGTTCAGGCCAGCGCTCCCCAAGGGCTTCGACGGGTCCACCAACCCTCTCGAGTTCCTGCAGCTCTACACCACTTCCATCCAGGCTGCAGGGGGCGATGACAAAGTCATGGCCAACTGGTTCTCCCACGCCCTCAGGGACTCCGCTCTGTCCTGGCTTCTCAACCTGCCCGAGGACTCCATCGACTCCTGGGAGGAGCTCTGCAGGCAGTTCGTCGCCAACTTCAAGGGCACGTACGAGCGCGCACTCACCCACAACGACTTGCGCGCTGTGGTGCAGAAGAAGGGTGAAACTCTTCGCAAGTACATCCAGCGCTTCAGCCAGGTGCGGAACAAAATTCCAAACATCCCCGACACCCAGGTGATCGCTGCCTTCCGCGAGGGCGTCACGAACCGCAGGATGCTCGAGAAGCTCGGCATCCACGACAAGCTCACCTCTGTGGTGAAGCTGTTCGATCTGGCGGACAAGTGCGCCAAGGCTGAAGAGGGACTCCTCTTCGTCAAGATGAGCGCGCGGGGGGACGACCCGGGCGAAGGGTCCAAGAGCCACAAGAAGAAGGAAGAGCCCAAGCGCAAGGCCACCGCGGTCCTCGCGGCAGAGCCTGACGCAAAGGGCTCCCGCAGGGGCTCCCCCGAGCGCGGCGACAAAGAAGTGGACCACCGTCCGTTCTGCGTCTACCACAACAGGCGCGGGCACGCTACAAACGACTGCTTCGACCTCAAGAGGCTGAGCAGGGAACGCGAGCAGGGAGAAGGCAGCGGAGGCCGCGGCAGAGGTCGCGGCTACCGCAGGGACGCCAAGGGCAGGCGCGATGGCGGCTACCAGAAGCCGTCGGGCACTCAAGCCAACGCCGCCCAGAAGAACAACAACCTCCCCGACGAGGAAGATGGAGGCTACCAGGCCCCGAGAGGCGCCATGGCCTGCATCCTCGGCGGAGCTCAAGCGCCCAAGTCGAACAATCAGTTCAAGCAGTTCGCCCGCGAACTCAACGCTGCGCTCCTGAGCACCGAGACTTCCAGGCCCCTCAAGTGGTCCCAGTACACCATCGCCTTCGACGCCAAGGACCACCCCAAGTCGACCAAGACCGTTGGAACCCTCCCCCTGGTCTGCTCCCCCACCATCAACAACATCACCGTCTCCAAGACGCTCATCGACGGGGGAGCGGGCCTGAATGTCATCTCTGTCGAGACCTTCGAGACGCTTCAAGTGCCCTACGAGTGGCTTATGCCCTCCAGGCCGTTCACGGGCGTCACCAGTGGTTCTATCGAGCCTCTGGGACAAGTCCGCCTCGCGGTCACCTTTGGCACGCAGAAGAACTACCGCACGGAGCTGATCGACTTCGACGTCGCGCACATCGGTCTGCCGTACAACGCCATCCTCGGCTACCCCGCCCTTGCGAAGTTCATGGCCGTCACGCATCACGCCTACAACATGGTCAAGATTCCCGGCAGCGCTGGCACCATCGCCGTCCATGGCCATGTCCTGGACGCCACGCGCGCTGTCGAGAGCGCCTACAAGGCAGCCGCCATGGCTTTCCCGGCTGACGAGGACATGGAGCCTCTCGAGAGGCCCAGGAAGAAGAAGCAGGTGTTCTCTCAGGAGCAAGCCGCCACGAAGAAGGTGCCGCTGGACACCACCAGCTCGGGGGCTGAAGGCTCGGGGGCTAGCGTCACCATAGGCGCCGCCCTGCCTCCCAAATAGGAAGGCGCGCTCGTCGCCTTCCTTCGGGCAAACTCTGACATGTTCGCGTGGACTCCGTCAGATATGTCCGGCGTACCAAGGGAGGTGATCGAGCACCACTTAGCCGTGTGTCCAGACGCACGCCCCGTCAAGCAAAAAGCACGCAAGCAAGCCCCCGAGAAGCAAGCCTTCATCATCAAGGAAGTAGAGAAACTCAAGGCGGCAAATGTCGTCCGCGAAGTCGCGCACCCCACTTGGCTCTCCAACGGTGTGGTCGTCCCTAAACCCGCTGGAGGAGGCCGACTCTGCATCGACTACACCGATGTCAACAAGGCCTGCCCCAAGGACCCATACCCCATGCCGAGGATAGACCAGATCGTGGACTCCACCGCTGGCTGTGACCTCCTCTGTTTTCTGGATGCCTTCTCTGGTTATCACCAGATCAAGATGGCTAAAGAGGACGAGGAGAAGACGGCATTCCTCACCCCCTGTGGTGTGTACTGCTACACATGCATGCCCTTTGGCCTGAAGAACGCTGGGGCCACCTTCCAGAGGCTCATGAGGATAGCCTTGGGGGCTCAGATGGGCAGAAATGCTGAGGCCTACGTCGATGACATCGTGGTCAAGTCTCGAGAGGGGGACACCCTCTTGAGGGATCTAGAGGAAACCTTCGCCAGCCTGAGAAAGGTGAGCATCAAGCTCAACCCCGCCAAGTGCGTCTTCGGGGTCCCTTCAGGCAAGCTCCTCGGATTCCTCGTGTCCCACCGCGGCATAGAGGCAAATCCTGACAAGATCAAGGCCATAGAACAAATGCAGCCCCCTCGCCGACTCAAGGAAATGCAGCGCCTTGCGGGCTGCATGGCCAGCCTCGGTCGTTTCATCTCTAAATTCGGCGAGCGAGCCCTGCCGTTTTTCAAGATCATGAAGAGGTCGGGCACATTCAAGTGGACCCCTGAGGCGGATAGAGCCTTCGAAGATTTAAAGAAGTATCTGGCTAGCCCTCCGGTCTTGGTGGCCCCCAGGGCAGACGAGCACTTGAAGCTGTACCTCTCAGCCACCCCTCAGACAGCAAGCGCCGTCTTGGTGGTCGAGAGGGAAGAGCCTGTCCTCCCCAAGAAAAGCACTGCCACTCCAAGCCCGGAACCCCCCGACAAAGGCCCCGTCGAAGGAGCAGCCTCCGCAGACCCACGGCCAGGCCCATCGCCTCAAGTCGAGCCTGCTCCAACAACCCCTGTCGAGAGGCCTCCACAGGCAGATACCGACAGGAGCCCTGAAGAGCCCCCCCAGAGGGCCGATGCCGCGCCACCTCAGACAACCCTCGTCGAGCACCCCGTCTACTTCGTCAGCACGGTGCTACGGGACGCTCGCGAGCGGTATCCAATGCAGCAGAAGCTCCTCGTCGCGCTCCTCATCGCCTCCAGAAAGCTGAGACACTACTTCCAGGGCCACCCCATCACGGTGGTCACCGCTTTCCCCCTGGAGCAAATCCTGCGCAACCCCAACGCCACAGATCGTGTCGCAGGGTGGAACATCGAGCTGCAGCCTTTCAACTTGCGCTTCGACACCACGAGGGTCATAAAAGGAAGAGCGCTGGCTGATTTCGTCGCCGAATGGACTGACCCAAGCCCTGAGGAGCCTCGTGAGGCAGAGGCCGAGCCCTCGGGAGACGCGGCGCCCAGCCACTGGACCATGCACTTCGATGGAGCCTTCGCTTGCCGCAATGGCGGAGCAGGCGTCGTCCTAACCTCGCCCAAGGGTGACAAGCTTTATTATGCTATCCAGCTGTGCTTCACAATCGACAAGATCTCCAACAACATCGCCGAATACGAAGGCCTCCTCGCCGGCTTAAGGGCCGCCATCGCTCTAGGCGTCAAGCACCTACTCGTCAAGGGAGACTCACAGCTGCTCGTCAACTTCTCCAACAAGAGTTACACGCCGAAAGACGACCACATGGCCGCATACCTCGAAGAGGTCCGCAAGCTTGAGAAGCACTTCAGGGGCATGGAGCTCATGCACATCCCGAGGAAAGAAAACCAAGAGGCCGACGACATCGCCAAGCGAGCCTCGCGGAGGCAACCCCAGCAGGCCGGTGTTTTCGAAGAGAGGCTCGCCAAGGCATCCATCAAGCAGCCTCGAGAGGCCACACCCGCAAGCGCAGGCGAAGTGCTCCCACCGCCTCCTGAGTCTGGGGCGCCTGATTGCGGTCCCAGCACAGGGGAGCGTCTGCTGCTGACGGCAACCCACCAGGCCTCAGGCTGGATTGATGAGCTCAAGGACTACTTGGTGAAAGGAATCCTCCCTGAAGAAGATACTGATGCAGAGCGAGTCGCTCGACAAGCAAAGTCATACTGCATCCTCGAGGAAAACCTCTACCGCAAGCGCCCAAATGGTGTAGCGCTCAAGTGCGTCCCTCCTGAGGAAGGCCGAGAGCTGATTAAGGACATCCACAGCGGGGAGTGCGGCCACCACTCATGTGCGCGCACCCTCGCAGGCAAGGTCTTCAGGAGCAGCTTCTACTGGCCTCAGGTGCTTCAAGATGCGGTCGCCATTGTGCAAACCTGCGACGCCTGCCAATTCCACGCCAAGCAAATCCATCAGCCGGCACTGGAGCTTCAGACCATCCCGCTCTCCTGGCCGTTCGCGGTCTGGGGGCTGGACATCCTGGGCCCCTTCCCGAAGTCGCAGGGGGGCTACCGTTTCCTCCTCGTGGCCATCGACAAGTTCACCAAGTGGACCGAGGTTGAGCCGGTGCGCACCATACCAGCTGGGGCTGCGGTGAAGTTCATCCGAAGCTTGGTCTGCCGCTTCGGCGTGCCCAACCGCATCATCACTGACAACGGCTCGCAATTCACCAGCGGCATCTTCCGAGCCTACTGCGACAAACTGGGTATCAAGGTCTGCTTCGCCTCGGTAGCTCACCCACGCAGCAACGGTCAAGCCGAGCGAGCAAACGCAGAAGTCCTCAAGGGCCTCAAGACCAGGAGCTTCAACATCCTTAAGGGCCACGGCAAGGGTTGGATTGACGAGCTCCCCTCAGTGCTCTGGTCCATACGCACAACCTCCTCGAGGCCTACAGGCGAAACGCCGTTCGCTCTGGTCTACGGAGCCGAGGCGGTCCTCCCCGCAGAAATCAAGCATGGATCGCCACGGGTCCTTGCCTTTAATGAGGACACCCAAGAGGGCCTCCACAACGACGACCTGCTGCTTCTCGAGGGACTGCGCCGTCAGGCCGCCCTCAGGGCGGCAGGGTACCAGCAAGACCTGCGACGCTACCACAGCCGCCATGTGCGCTCACGCACCCTTGAAGCGGGCGACCTCGTCCTCAGGCGAATCCTCTCCAGGGAAGGTCTCCACAAGCTCTCCCCGATGTGGGAAGGCCCCTACAGGGTCTCCCACGTCGCCAGGCCTGGCGCAGTACGCCTCGAGACCGAGGACGGCATCCCCGTCAAGAACCCGTGGAACATCGCGCATCTGCGCAAGTTCTACCCGTGATCACAGTCACGCCAGGCATTTTTTGTCTCTAGAGGGAAGCTCACGGCTTCACCTCCAAGCTTCTCAAAGCTTCTCTCGAGGCCCAGCCCTCCGAGCTCTCCTGCAAATGAGCCCCCGCAGGCCGCAGTGAACCTCTGCCACTAATGGGTGGTCCCCATGCCTCGACATGGAAGGAACGTTAGCTTGGCAAACCCAAGTGTAATGAACCGATTTTCGTTCCAAGTGAACTTCGCGCTCTAGCGCCATGTTCGTTCCAAGTGAACTATGCGCTACGGCGCCGCTATGTAATATTTTGATGGTGAGTTTATTACAGCTTTATTTCATTTATTGAAAATGGGCACTTATATCTCTCCACATGCGTACCTCGCGAGCGGGGGCTGAGTACGGTGCCAGTGCCTCAAGTGACACACCAGCAGCACTGCAAAACCCAAGGATCCGAGCTCTGGCTAGAGGGCAGGCCCTCCCAAGCACGCCATCTCTTCAAAGGACCTTGGTACTCTCTCTCCTCGCAAGGAACGCCTGAGGGGACCTATAAGCGCGCATTAGTCCCTGATGCTGTGATCTAGCGTTTCGGCTCGCCCCTCTAACATCCACAGAGAGCGAAAGTCCCCACCAGGCCTGCGGAGGAGAACCCTAGGCCCCTGAAGGTGAGACCTCCGCCAGAGAAGGCCCACACCGGGAAAACGCCTCGCGAAGCTAAGTTTCTCGCCCACCTCAAGGGAATCCTCGCATTTTTCTCATAAGCACTCTGCGTCCCTCAAGCGGTTCTTTCCTTACTCTCCGTGGACTGCTTGCGCGTCAAAGGGGGGCCCTCAGCATCGCGACTTGAGGGCTCTTACCTCCCCAAGCCTTAAACTCCCCCCGGCCTTGCCGAGTCATTGCTCGAGCATACCGTAGCGGCAGGAGTCATAGCGCGAGGGGAAGGGTCCAACGACGCAGAGCGAAAAAGGCATGGAGATGAAGCAAAGACCCCTCGAAGGGAGCGCACTCTTAATCGATAGCAAAATGTTTATGAAGTGAAGAGGTAAATTACAAGGTGGAAAATGAAATTCTCTAACGGGCAAACGCCCCTAAAAGCGCTGCAAGCGCGACGCGTTGCAGGAGGAGATTAGTCGGAGGCCTCAGCGTCGTCCTGGTCGCTCTCTTCTTCCTCCTCGGGCTCGCTCCCCTCGCCGCCTTCCTCTGCAGCGGCCCGCCTGAAGCGGCTGCAGAAGTCGTCCACCTGGTCGCGGACGGAGCTGGAGGCTTTCCACGCAGCGTCCCCCTCCAGTGGCTCGGTCACCGTGGCGAGGTCGAACCCGGGCTGGAGGTGGACGAGGTTGGAGAAGATGCGGTCCACCGCCACCGCCAGAAGCTGACGGCACTCCTCGTCAACCACGTCGCGGATCTCCGCGGTAGGGCCTTCGAGCGCTGTGAAGAGCTGCTCGAAGTGCAGGAGATAGGTGGTAGCGTCGGCGTGGCCCTGAGCCGGAACGCTTGGCGCCTCCGCCCCCAGCTTCGCGGCGAGCTCACGACCCCGTCCCGTCAAGGACAGGAACATGCGCTCCCGCTGCTGCGACAGCACCTGCGCCGCCTGGATGCTCTCCGCCGCCTCGACTGCCTTCTCCACAGCAGGCCCCACCTGCCGGTTCATCTCCTCCATGTCCCCCATGAGGGAGGCAAGGTCCTGGGAGATGTCCTCCCTGGCCTTCTCAGCGGCGAGGCGGCGATCAGTCTCGCGCTTCACCTTGGCGGCGAGCTTGGCGTTCTCCTTCTCGAGCTTTTGGATCCGGGCGCCGCTCTCCCCCAGCCTCGCCTTGAAGCGGTCCTCCTGCTTGGAGAATTTATCCTTGTAGTCCTGGGAGACTGCGGCGCGGATCTTGTTCTCCTTCTCCCGGAGCTCCTTGTTGAGCTCGTCCTTCCGCTCGGCAAGCCGCACGTTGGCTCGCTCCACATTCCCCTTGTGGGCGGCGACCTCGCGCTCGAGCTTGCTGAACGCCGAAGCAACGCTATCTTCGCGGGCCTCAAGGGCCGTGCGCTGTCCTGACAGCTCCTGCTCCCTCAGCGCCAGCTGCTCGTCGCGCCGGCGTGCATCCTCCTCGCGCTCGCTCAAAGCGCGCCCGCGGGCCTCCAGGCTCGAGCGGAGTTCGTCGAGGGCGGTCCGCACCACCCCGGCATCCGCCAGGATCTTCTTCTCGAATTCGAAGAGCTCGGCACGCTTCGCCGCCAACGAATGCTCCACGGCTTCCCGCTCCGCCTTGGCCTCGGCGAGGTCCTTGGCAGCGGCTCGGCGTTCAGCCCTCAGGGGCTGAAGGAGTTCCTCGGCTTCGCGCAAGGCCCCCTCGCGGACCTCGTCGGCAAAGCGCGCCGCCTCCTCGCGCTCCTCTTGCAGCGCCTGGTCGCTCTTGCGGCGGGCCTCTACGGCCGCGTGGAAGGCAGCCCAGGCGTCGGCGAGCTCGTCACGCTGACGGGCGAGCGCCTGGTCTTCTGTGGCCAGGTGGGCCTCGAGCCCCTCCAGGGACTCCCGCACGAAGCGGAAGGCGACGTCGCGGCGTCCTCGGCCCCAGTCGAAGCGGCCCAGAGCGAGGCCCGGGGGCGGACCGCGCGGCTTAGAGGGTCCCGCACCCGCGTCCGGTTCGGCGGCAGAAGCCCCCGCGTGGGCTTGGGGGCTCGGGGGTAGATCCTCCGCCTCCGTACTCGGTCCTAGGCCTCCTGTGCCTCCCCCCTCGTGCGGCATCTCCCGGTCCGCATCCGGGGCAGGCGCGTGAGGCCCGGTCCTTGCTGCTTCCTCCTCCCCCGCGGTGTCCGGCGGCGGTGGCGGAGTATCCTCCCTGCGAGACTTGGGAGGGCTCGGCGCCGACTCGGCACCCACATTAGCCCCCGGCTGCGCTGGAGGGGTAGATGCGCGAGGTGGAGTGGATGTCGTCTCCACCTGTTCCTCCACCCGCTCTTCCTCGGGTGGTGACACAAATGTCTCCACCTGAGGTATCTCCTTCTGAGAGCCTGCGGTACTCCCCACCTCAGGCCTCGAGGCCTCCGCCGCCGCGGTCTCGCTGGCCTCAACCTCCGGTGCAGCGTCGGGGGCGGCCCTCTTCACGTCCACGGCTTTGCGAAGCCTGCGGCGCTTCGCAGGATCAGGGCCGCTGAGGTAAAAAGAAAAGATTGGTCAAGGAAGAAGAGCAAGCAAGCTGGGCTCAGAAAGGAAAGGAAAAGGCGAAAGAATCTCACCTGGATTTCTTGGCGCGGGTGTCTACCCACGTCATGCCTGGCGAGCGCCATGAAGGCACAGCCCGCGCCCCCGCCTCGGGGGCCTCCTCGGCTTTCCTCTTGTGGGGAGCGCTCGGGGGCTCCCCGGCAGGCCTGTCATGGGCCGCCTTGGTCCTCGGCTCGTGGCGCCCCGCCGCAGCCTCCTCGCTGTCACCAGAGGAAAGCTCGTGGACCTCCCCTGCCGAAGGCACAGCGCCGGAAGAGCTTCCCGCGCCCGCAGAGCTTCCTGCACCGGCAGAGGGCTCCACCCTCGTCTCCGCGTCGCCCTGCTCCCAGTCGGATGCGCTTGGCGACTCGGTAGTGTCCGCTGGCATGGGCTCCTCCTCCTCTTCATCCCCCGCCAAGCCTAGCGGGGTGAACGCGGGCGCCTGCGCCAGGGTGGCCCGGCGCTTGTCTGGGACTTCAAACAGAGGCCGTATCGCCACGTGAACCCTCGCGGGCACCTCTGGGTTGACGAAGAGGCCTCCCAGGATGGTCTCGACGACCGCGGGGCGGTGGTCGCTCAGATGCAGCCGCAGCGGATCCGTAGGCCCTGTGTACGCCCACATCGGCTTCTTGTGCGCCTGCAGGGGGGCGATGCTGCGCCTCACGAACTCCGCCGCCACCAGCTGGCCGGTCAGGCCGTGCTCGCGAAGCGCCCTCAGGTGGCCCGCGAGGTCGGCTATTGCTTGCCCCTCCAGGGAACGCTTGCTCCAGTGGGTGTTCTTCACGGGCGGCGCCTCGGGGACCTCAAGGAGGGAGCTCTCCGAGGGAACGCGGATGAGGAACCACTTCTGCCTGAAGTCTTCCACCTTTTTCGACACCGCCGTCACGGGCCTGTCGCCATTCCAGGCCATGGGGATGTAGACGTCTCCCATGCCGTCCGCGATGCGGAAGGATACGCAGCCCGTCCGCTCCTTCTTCGCAGTGTTCCGCAGTGCGTAGAAGCTTCGGAAGAGAGCGACGGAGGGCTTCACTCCCAAGTAAGCCTCGCACAAGAAGGCGAAAATGGAGAGGACAAGGATGGCGTTGGGGTGGAGGTGCAGAAGGTGGACCTGGTAGAACTCGAGGACGGCCTCGAGGAAAGGAGAATACGGCGGCACCAGTCCAGCGTAGAGTGTATGGAGGAAGATGGGGAAGTAGCCAGCGGGGAAGCGACCGGTCCGCGCAGGCAGAATGGCGCTGACGCCATGCTCATTGTGCTTCCCGGCGACCAGGTGCTGGATCTTGTCCAGCGCCGCCGCGGTGATGCGCGCCCCGACCAGAGAGGGGCCAAACTCCGCCTCCCCCTGCGCGTCTTGGCGGGTCGAGGCGGCCGTTTTCTTGCCCTTGGATCCTCCCATCGTCGGAGAAGGACGGAAGGAGTCGGCCGGAGATGGGGAAGATTTGCTGGAGACGGGAGTCTAGGAGGCGGAGAACCGATGGACGGGATGGACAAGACTGGACGGGGTAATGACTGCGGCTCGGACCAACGCGCAGCTTTAAACCCCGTCCGAGCAGTTACTGAGGCACGGTGGTGGTGAGCGTGGCGGGCGTGGTGGCCCCCCCCACTACGCACGTTTCCGGCGGAGCAGCCGAGTCGCCGCGAGTCCACCTCCAAGTGACGCGTGTCCCACGGCGCTTCGCCTGCAATTTTGGGCCCGCGACGCTTCGCCTGCAGTTATGGGCCCACGACGCTTCGCCTAGTCCCAAGGGGCCTCAACGTGCCCGTCATGGGCCCGGGGGCTACTGTCGGCCCAGTGGATTCTAGGGTGTGCAGAGCCCACTCTCCACGGGCCGCGCACGCGTCAGCGTCCACGAAACGGCTAGGGACCAAGCCAACCGCTTGGGGAGCCCCCCCCCCGAGGAAGAAACCCCTGGAGGGGACCTGAGGCGCCGGCAGAGGCCTGAAGGAGGCCCCCCCCGAGGGCGTCCCACTTGAGGGCTCTCTCCCTCTGAAGGGAGCCGGCCCGGCTCCTTCCCCTCTCGAGACTCAGGCCCCTGAGGGGACACTTCGCGGCAAAGGAAGCGCTGCAGAGCGCACATGGGCTCTGCTGCGGCCGCAGGGTGACGCGCGCGTCTGCGCGCACGGCAGCAACAGCGTCACAGTTGCCGCTCCCATGATAAAAGGGGTCAACAAAGTTCTGTGTCCCCTGCGCCGCCAGCGACGCTTTCCTCTTTGGTGATAAAGCAGTTGGCCGGCACAACGCTCCAACGACGACGTCACTGCGGGCACACCCCACGGTCTCCGCCGCGCCTGCGAGCCGCTCTGCCAAGTCTGCAACTTGTCGGCCACAGTGCGCCGCTTTAACACGGAAGAGGCGCGTCCAAGGACGGAGGAGACAGCTGCTCTGCCACGAAGGCAGGCTTTGCGACCATGGACCGAGTCCATGAACGAGCAAGCAGTAGTGCACCCCACTCCGCCACTGGTGGCCATGTGGGAACCCGTCGACTGCGCAGGTCGCAGGGATGAGGCCCGGGGCAACTATTTAAGGAGAGGGGGCACTTCCGTAGGAGAGGATCCGGAACTCGATCCCAAGCTCAATAGCGTCCTCCACCTCCGGACCCTCTGAAGGCCCGGAGGCTTGTTGTACTACAGTCACCACAGTGCAATCGAGACAAGCAGGAGTAGCGGTGTTACCTCACCTTGAGGGCCGTGAACCTGGGTAAGGGCCGGTGTCACTCTCTGCCGTGCAGTTCCGCTCGAAGCACCGCGAGCAACGTCGCGGCGTGCATCGAGGGTTGTTTGACCTCCGTGTTCAGTCCCCCCTTCGAACCTCTTCCCGGGGCGAGACTACCCCTGTTACGTGGGAGTTCATTCCTCGACACTAGCTGTCACCACCCCAGATTAAATAGAGACATGAACCTACTATCGAGCATAAATACCCCCTCTTGGAGTCACAAGCATCTACTTGGCCAGAGCATCTACTAGCAACGGAGAGCATGCAAGATCATAAACAACGCACTCACAAGATATATTATGAAGCAATAACATAGTACTCAATATTCATCGGATTCCAGCAAACACAACATGTAGCATTACATAAAGATGATCTTGATCATGTTAGGCAGCTCACAAGATCTAAACATGGTAGCACAAGAGGAGAAGACAACCATCTAGCTACTGCTATGGACCCGTAGTCCAAGGATGAACTACTCACGCATCAGTCCGGAGGCGGGCATGGTGATGTAGAGCCCTCCGGTGATGATTCCCCTCCCCGGCAGGGTGCCGGGAGGAGCTTCTGAACCCTCCCAATCTAGGGTTGACGACGGAGGTGGCTCTGGACTTCGTGGAGGAAAAAGGTGCGTGTCCTAGGTCTTAGATATCCGAGGGATATAAGTAGGCGAAAGGGCAAAGACGGCGGGGCCTCGAGGGCCCCACACCCTGTGCTCGCGCGGCCAAGGGGGGAGCCGCGCCGGGAGGGGGTGTGGGCCCCTCGGGGTCCACCTCCGTGTCCTCTTCGGTGTTCTGGAACCTCCCGGGGAAAATAAGCACTTTGACGTTTCGTTTGTCCAGTTTCGAGAATATTTCCTTAACAACTTTTCTGAAACCAAAAACAGCAGAAAATAGGCAACTGGCACTGTGGCATCTTGTTAATAGGTTAGTCCCAGAAAATGCATAAAATGATATAAAAGTGTATATAAAACATGTAGCAAGTGGCATAATATAAGCATGGAACATAAGAAATTATAGATACGTTTGAGACGTATCACTTTCCTGTTTGGAAAGGCTTCTACCACTGCTGAGGTAGAAAATGAGGCGCCACCTGATGAAATAGTGCCATTTAAAATACCTATGAAAATTATTGATCGTTTTATGGATAACCGCTATGAAGGGGATGGAACTGTCCACCCCGGTGATCATTTATTGTTTTTACATGAATTATGCGAGTTGTTCAAGTGTGCAGGTATTACAATGGACAAAGTTAGGAAGAAATTATTCTCCATATCACTTACTGGGAGAGCTGCGCATTGGTATAAATTGTTGAAGAACAGGAATTCTCTTGGATGGGAGGAAATTATACCTCTCTTTTACTCTAAATTTTATCCTCCAAGTGAGATTCACCTAGATCGGAATTGTATATATAATTTCTGGCCTCATGATGGAGAAAGTATTGCCAAAGCTTTGGGGAGATTGAAGTCACTAATGCTCAAATGCCCTATTCATGAGCTTCCTGGTAATATTATTGTTGATAACTTCTATGCAAGAATCTCTTTTGAAGATAAAACATTATTGGATACTTCTTGTGCTGGATCATTCACTCGTAATAAAGAAGAGTTTAAGTGGGATCTTCTTGATCGTAATTAAGAGAATACTGAAGCATGGGAGAACGACAAAGGTAGGGAGTCAGGTATAAAATATGACTTCGAATGCATTAAAACTTTCATGAATACTGATGCGTTTCGAAATATTAATAGTGCTTATGGTCTTGACTCTCAAGTTGTTGCAAATTATTATAAATCCTTTGCTGCATATTTCGGTTTGCCCAAGGAGGGGTTTGAAAAATATCATGAACCTTATAAAGATAAATCTATTGCTCCTATAACTAAAAGCATTCAAGTTAATACCGTTGATCATATTATTCCTGAGCCTTATATTGAAAAAATTCCTTTTCCTGTTAAAATGAAGGAACATTCTGTTATGGCTAGTGTTGTTAACAAAAGTGCAAAGAAAGCTATAGAACCTGATGAACAAATTAAAATTGAAACTCCTGTGGCAATAGTTAAAGACCTTGTTACTAAAAATGTTGGGGATGAGTATATTATATTTTGTGAAGATGCTTCAAATGTTGTTTCTCATCCTAAAAGTTCAAGGAAAACTAGTGTTCCTGTGTTATCTGTTAAAATTGGTGATCATTGCTATTATGGTTTATGTGATATTGGTGCAAGTTGAAGTGCTATTCCTTATGAGCTTTATAGAGAAAAATTATGCATGAGATTGGTTCTTGTGAACTTGAAGAAATTGATGTGGTTATTCAACTTGCTAATAGAGAAACTATCTCTCTGATTGGTATTGTTAGAGATATTGAAGTTTTATGTGGTAAGACTAAATATCATGCTGATTTTCTCGTACTTGGTGCAGCTGCTAGTAAGACTTGTCCTATCATTTTTGGTAGACCTTTTCTAAATACTTGTGGTGCTGTTATAGATTGTAAGAAAGAGAAAATCTTTACTAAGTTTGCTGGTGATTCGTATGAATTCAATTTTTCGAAATTTGCTAAGACCCCTTATGAAACCGAATTACCCAATGAGGATTTTAGAGTAGAACAACTTGCCTCTATTGCTCTTGCTCCTAACAATGTTCTGCAGCAATTTATGGAAGATCATGAAAGTGAAGTCTTCAAAGAAGAGAGGGATGAACTTGATGAAATATTCCTCCGTCAACCTATTCTTAAACATAATTTACAGGTGGAAGACTTGGGTAAAACACTTCCACCTAAAGAAGATCCTGTCTTTGATTTAAAAACTTTGCCTGATAATCTTAAGTATGCTCATATTGATGATAAGAAAATATATCCTGTTATTATTAGTGCTAACCTTTCAGGTAAAGAAGAGGAAAGATTATTGGAAGTATTGAAGAAACACCGTGGAGCTATGGGTTATACTTTGGATGATTTAAAAGGGATTTCTCCTACTATATGTCAACATTCTATTAATATGGAGCCCGATGCAAAGCCAGTTGTTGAACATCAATGCCGTTTAATACCCAAGATGAAGGAAGTGGTAAGAAATGAGGTATTAAAGCTTCTTGACGCTGGTATTATTTATCCTATTGCTGATAGTAGATGGGTTAGTCCTGTGCACTGTGTCCCTAAGAAAGGTGGAATTACTGTTGTGCCTAATGAAAATGATGAACTTATTCCGCAAAGAGTAGTTGTTGGTTATAGAATGTGCATTGATTTTAGAAAGGTTAATAAAGTTACTAAGAAGGATCATTATCCATTACCCTTTATAGATCAAATGTTGGAGAGATTAGCCAATAAAACTCACTTTTGCTTTCTTGATGGTTATTCTGGTTTCTCTCAAATTGCTGTTAAAACTCAAGATCAAGATAAAACCACATTTACTTGTCCTTATGGTACTTATGCTTATAGACGTATGCCTTTTGGTTTATGTAATGCTCCTGCTACTTTTCAAAGATGCATGTCTGCTATCTTTCATGGTTTTTGTGAGGAAATTGTGGAGGTGTTCATGGACGATTTCTCCGTCTATGGTACTTCTTTTGATAATTGCTTGCACAATCTTGATAAAGTTTTGCAGAGATGTGAAGAAACTAATCTTGTTCTTAATTGGGAGAAATGTCACTTTATGGTTAATGAAGGAATTGTTCTTGGACATAAAATTTCTGAAAGAGGTATTGAAGTTGATAGAGCCAAAGTGGAGGCAATTGAGAAAATGCCTTGCCCCAGAGATGTTAAAGGTATTCGTAGTATTCTTGGTCATGCTGGTTTCTATAGAAGGTTTATTAAAGATTTTGCTAAGGTATCAAACCCTCTTACTAATCTCTTGCAAAAATATGTACCATTTGTTTTTGATGATGATTGTAAGGAAGCTTTTGAAACTCTTAAGAAGGCTTTAATAAGTGCTCCTATTGTTCAACCACCTGATTGGAATCTACCATTTGAAATTATGTGTGATGCTAATGATTTTGCTGTTGGTGCTGTTCTTGGACAAAGAATAGATAAGAAGTTAAATGTTATTCATTATGCTAGTAAGACTCTTGATTCTGCTCAAAAGAATTATGCTACAATTGAAAAAGAATTTCTAGCTGTTGTTTTTGCTTGTGATAAGTTTAGACAATATATTGTTGATTATAAAGTTATTATTCACACTGATCATGCTGCAATTAGATACCTTATGGAAAAGAAAGATGCAAAGCCTAGGCTTATTAGATGGGTATTACTTTTGCAAGAATTCGATTTGCATATTGTAGATAGGAAAGGTGCTGAAAATCCTGTTGCTGATAATCTGTCTAGATTGGAAAATATTGCATATGATCCTATTCCTATTGACGATAGTTTTCCAAATGAACAATTGGCTGCAATAAGGGTGAGTTCACGAGACAGTCCTTGGTATGCTGATTATGCTAACTTTATTGTTTCGAAGTATTTGCCTCCAACCTTTTCAGCTCAACAAAGAAGAAAATTCTTTTATGACTTGAGGCATTATTTTTGGGATGACCCACACTTATATAAAGAAGGAGTGGATGGTATTATGCGAAGATGTGTTCCGGAGTATGAACAAAAAGAGATATTGAGAAAATGCCATAGTAGTGCTTATGGAGGACATCACGCTGGAGATAGAACTGCACAAAAGGTTCTACAATCAGGTTTTTGTTGGCCTACTCTCTTTAAAGATGCAAGAAAGTATATTTTATCTTGTGATGAATGTCAAAGAGTTTGTAATATCTCTAGACGTAATGAAATGCCTATGAATTATTCTCTTGTTATTGAACCATTTGATTGTTGGGGATTTGACTTTATGGGTCCTTTCCCTTCTTCAGAAGGTAATACTCATATACTTGTTGCTGTTGATTATGTTACTAAATGGGTAGAAGCTATACCTACTAAAAGTGATGATGGTGAGACATCATTAAAAATGCTTCAAGATATTATTTTCCCTAGGTTTGGTGTTCTTAGATATCTCATGACTGATGGAGGTTCTCATTTTATTCATGGTGGTTTTAGAAAAGTTCTTGCTAAATATGTTGTTAATCATAGAATTGCTTCAGCTTATCATCCTCAAACTAGTGGGCAAGTAGAATTGTCAAATAGAGAAATTAAATCTATCTTGCAAAAGACTGTTAATAGAACGAGGAAGAATTGGGCTAGTAAATAAATGATGCATTATGGGCTTGTAGAACTGCTTATAAAAATCCTATGGGTATGTCTCCTTATAAAATGGTCTATGGAAAAGCTTGTCACTTGCCTTTAGAATTAGAACACAAAGCTTATTGGGCAGTGAGAGAACTAAATAGAGATTTTAAACTTGCCGGTGAGAAAAGATTGCTTGATTTGAGTTCTTTAGATGAATGGAGAAGTGAGGCCTATGAAAATGCTAGACTCTTTAAAGAAAAAGTTAAGAAATGGCATGATAGGAGAATCCTTAAGAGAGAGTTTCATGTTGGTGAGAAAGTTCTATTGTATAGCTCTCGTCTTAGATTCTTTGCAGGGAAATTACTCTCCAAATGGGAAGGACCGAATGTTATCGTGGAAGTGTTTAGTTCGGGAGCAATAAAAATTGCTTCACTTAAAGATGACTCTACACAAGTGGTAAATGGACAAAGACTTAAGCATTATATTTCTGGAGATTCTTATAATGAAGATGTTGATATTATTCAAGCAATTACTCCAGAAGCTTTTATTAAAGAACATATTTTTGAGTCTGCAGAAGCTGAATTCGAAAAGGTACAGTTTCGGTAAGAAAAAGTTCACGAATTTAATTTTGGAATATAGAATATTGGTTTTTAGAAAATATGGAAAAATACAAGACCAAAACGAGCACGAGACGGTGCCCGAAGCGCCGCCATCAGGTGCTGGCGCGGGTCCCATCCTGGCCGCGCCAGCACATGAGGACGGAGCCTCGGAGTCCGTCTCCTACTCGATTTCGCCCGGTTGCCTTCCTTTTGTTGCACATATTTTTGCTATATAATCTCCCTAGACCCCCGAGGTCCGTATATCGTGTTTTCGACGTGTTTTTGTTTCGAGCTGTTTCTGTCCAGAGAATACTTTGAGTTTTAGAGGCACCATGGTCTCCGCCAACGACAAGGACAAGAAGCTTTCGGAGGATGATCTCCAAGGTCCCAAGCTTGAAGGGGAGATGAAGGGTGGAGATGGAGAAGAGGTGGAGGAAGACCCGCGTGGAAACCCTCGCGCCACCGTTGCAAGCATTGGAGTGGTGGCGAACCCCTCCAACCGCTGGATGAACGCGCGGATGAGCACTGGAGGGAGAGTTCCTCGCCGTCTTCTAGCTCCAAGGACATCTTCCTCGAGTACCAACAACCCTTTCCACAACTTAATCTATTTGGATCAAATTGAAAGACTTCCTGAGGTGAAGCGGCCAAACCCTTGGAATATGCATCGTTCTAACAATGCAGGGAAAGAGAGTCCCAAGTCTGAAGAAGGATGGAGAAACAACTCCAAGAGCTGGGATTCACAGACTGACATATTCATGAACCGCATTGAGAGCAACACCGAGATGATTCGCAACCTCACCTGCAGTATTGAGGAGTTGAAGGAGCTGGTTATTAAGCTTATTAAGGATCCTTCATCACCACCGAAGGAGTAATTCATCATCGGTATTGGCATCTCCCTTGGCTTGTTCCAAGCTTGGGGGGAGTGTCGCGATATCACACCATTATCTTTTATCTTTTACCTTTTAGTAGTGTCATATCATCAGTAGGGAAGTTATCTTATATGATGGTTTGCAATGTGGAAGTATCTCTCTTTTAGTTGGTTATCTATATATGTATCCCTTGGTGTGAGTTGCCGTTATGGAATATTAATGAGAAGTGTTATCATTTACTTTCTGCACACCTTATTTTAGTTTGCAACTTCTATCATATATGATTGATCTTGTTATTAGTATTTGCATCACTTTGGGAACATATAGTAAATCTTTTGGTTTTGGCAAACTTAGCATCGGTCAGTAGCTATAATACTTTGAGACTGGGGAGAAAAAGGAACTACATGTAGACATATTATTCAATGATCTTTCTCACTTGTAGCTAATAAGTTTAGTATTCACAATTTAAAATTGTTTGTGCTTCCAAGTAAGAATTGCATGATTGATCTTTACTACATGTATGTTTGTTTGTATCCTTCAACTCTTATGCTTGCTACCCAACCTTGCTAGCCAAAGACCCGTATCGAGAGGGAATGCTTCTCATACATCCAAACCTTCAGCCAAACCCTTGTCACTTGTGTCCACCATACCTACCTACTATGTGGTATTTTGCGCCACTCCAAGTAAATACTTCATGTGCTACCTTTATTCAAAACTACTATCCTTTATTTGTGTCAATGTTTATTAGCTCATGAGGAAATAATAGTTGAGTTTGTTATCTTCCATGCTAATTGAGTAACCCTTGACCTGCATGCTCCATCTGCTCGTCACTAATATTGCAAAGAGCTGGTTAGACCACTATAATATCAAAAAGGTTGAGAAAGTTAAAAATAGACACTCCTCCATGGATTGAGATTGATTGGTGGGCACCCGAGGATTCGGTTAGCCATGGCTTGTGAAAGCAAAGGTTGGGAGGAGTGTCAAGTTATATAAGTGCATATTATAAATGCTTGTTACTAAATAATCGGAACCGCTCTCAACTTGCTTAGTATGGAAGATAACAAGAACTCTATTACCATTCGTTGACAACGACAAACACCGCTCAAAAACATACTTTGATGCTCTCTATATTATTTCAAAACCTATAAAACTAAAAACTCTAGCACATGCTTGTATCTCTACTTCCCTCTGCGAATGGCCTATCTTTTACTTTATGTTGAGTCAGTAAACCTATCTCCTTCTATCTTAAGCAAGCATTTGAGTTGACTGTGATTCAACCATTTATACATTTGTATTGTTAATCATGTCTTTTATTCTTCCTAGTTTAGCACATTGTTGTTACCTAATAAATATGACTTTTGGAGTTAGCAACTAATAAAGAGGGCTGTTTTATAGAGTAAGCTCAATATGTTCATTGTTCTCTGACCAAGAACGAAGTTTGCCAACACCAACTATGGTTTTCTCTATGTACCTTATTGTGATTTCCCTTTACTTGTTACAAGTTGAGTTATATGAACGGAGTTGATATCTAAGATGATTTGTGTATTAATATATGTGATGCTTCTTGTTCGTATATTCTTTATCGACACTTCACTCCATAAACCCGTGGTCATGTTTACTGAGTTCAGCTTTTGCTTGGGGACAAGCAAGGTCTAAGCTTGGGGGGAATTGATACGTCCATTTTGCATCACTATTTTATATCATAATTTACTGTTATTCATTGATATATTTCATATTTGGAGATGATACTTATGTTATTTCATCTATTTTGCACGTTTGATGATTATTGGAGGATGGATCACCGGAGTCTGAATTCTGCTGGAAAAAGCACCGTCAAGATACATTATTTGCAAAGCTAAGAAAACAAAATGAAGAATACCCAAAGTCCTATTTTTCCAGATGACGAAGGGAGCCAAAAGGGGGGACCAGATGGGCCACAGGGGGCCCACCTCAGGTCCTGGCGCGGCTCCCAATGCTGCCGCGCCAGCATCTGATGGCGCCGCCCTGGCCCACCTCTGGCGATGCCCTTTCGCGTACTTGAAGCCCCCGAAAACCTAAGACCAGGGGGATTAACTAGAAACAGAGCCGCCGCCTCCACGAGGCGGAAACCACCGAGAGAGAAAAGCTCTCCGGCAGGCTGAAAAGCTGCCGGGGAAATCCCTTCCCGGAGGGGGGAAATCATCGCCATCATCACTGTCATCGAGCTGCACTTCATCGGGATCATCATCGCCACCATCTCCACCGCCGACACCGTCATCTCCATCGTTCCACTCCGTTCCCGCTGTAACATCTAGGGCTGAATCTTGTGCATTTGATAGGGGAAACTCTCCCGGTGTTGATTACTATTGTTATTGATGCTATTGGGTGGAACCGTTGAATTAAGGTTTATGTTCAGATTGTTACCCATCATTATATCATCTCTGATCATGATCCATATGATGTGTTGTGAGTAGTTCGTTTAGTTCTTCAGGACATCGGAGAAGTCTAGATGTTTGTAGTGAACTATGTTGAGTAATATTTAATGGTTTGATATTTAAGTTGTGGTGCTATTCTTCTAGTGGTGTCATGTGAACGTCGACTACATGACTGTGCCACACTTAAATACCAGTTGATAGCATAATGATATATGACTTCTAATGTTAAAAGCAACCGTAATGACTTTGTGTTATGCGCTACGGTCGGGGTCCCAACAGTGACTTGTTCATTTGCCACAGTCCCTCATGGAGTAATTTTCATTATGCCTTGTGAGATCATATTTCTAGTTGGAATCTTTTTACTTATGAGTTCTAAGCTGCGGTTTTCATGGCACTTCCACCACCATATTTGCTAGCCTCTTCGGTACTTTGCATTGCCCTTTCTCACATTGAGAGTTGGTGCATACTTCGCGGGTACATCCAAAACTCGTGGGAGATCTTCATCATGTTCTCCTACACATAAGCCAAATATCTTCCTCAAAACATCCACCATACCTACCTACCACAGCATTTCCATAGCTGTTCCGAGATATATTGCCATGCAACTTTCATCTTACATTACATGAATTGCTGTCATTTATCATTTATATATTGCCTTGCATGATTCTATACAGCTGATGTGCGGTTTCACCCATGTTACGCTAGATCATTGCATATCCTGCTACATTGGCAGAGGCACCGTTTCATACATTATGTTTTATTCATTATGAGTTATTTGCACCAAAAGTATGTTGTCATATTAGAATGTTTGCCCCTAAAAGTGAAAAGAGCCATGGAGGCCATCGAAAAGTGAAATAGAAAAACACAAAAAAATAGAAAAAAGAGAAAAGAGAAAAAAAAAGAGAAAGAGAAAAATTAAAAAGGGGGCAACATTACTATTCTTTATCCACACTTGTGCTCATGTTTTAGCACCTGTAGTATTCGTAGCCATCATTGGTGCTCATGTTTAGCACCTTTACTCCATATGAGAGAGTTTTCCTGTTTTACTTGCATAACTATGTGGGGAACTTTACATTATAGAACTTGGCTTGTATATTCCAATGATGAGCCTCCTCAAAAGTGCTCTAGGTCTTCATGAGCAAGTAAGTTGGATGCACCCCCAGTAGTTCCATTGGAGAGCTTTCATACACTTATAGCTCTATGTGCATCCGTTGTGTGGCAATCACTACTCCTTGCATAGCTTCGATTATAAGACTTCCTCTTGTCTAATGATCACTTTCAGCTTTGTGAGACTTTCTTCCGCTGGCCTTCCAAACCCCCCTCAATGTTCTTTTAGCCACAACATCCTGGTGCCAGGAAGCAACGTTGAACGCTTACTTGTTTTTAAGTGAACAAATAGAGAAATGATTTTCTACGTGCATATTGTTATTGCTTGATTTGATCCTAACACAAAGTTGTCATGAGTGTTGGATGCATTAGATGATTATATTGTTGTTCTTGAAGCTTAAATCATCTTTAATATCTACTTTGCACGGTTGATTGTTCTTTAGTACTGATTCATTGAAATTTTTTACT
Organism: Poa annua; assembly: GCA_026929855.1. Taxonomy (NCBI): domain Eukaryota; kingdom Viridiplantae; phylum Streptophyta; class Magnoliopsida; order Poales; family Poaceae; genus Poa; species Poa annua. The sequence continues at coordinate 57,282,891 of CM049437.1, forward strand.
TTGTTCTTCCTACTTGTTTATACATTACTCATTTGATATCAATATAAACTACAGCTCTTATTCATTTGATCTCAATTTACATGCATTACATTATTATATGATCAAGATTGTGTGAAAGCATGTCACTTCAGAAATTATTCTTGTTATCGTTTTACCTACTCGGGACGAGTAGAACTAAGCTTGGGGATGCTTGATACGTCTCCAACGTATCTATAATTTCTTATGTTCCATGCTTATATTATACCAATTGCTACATGTTTTATATACAATTTATAGCATTTTTATGCATTTTCTGGGACTAACCTATTAACAAGATGCCACAGTGCCAGTTCCCTGTTTTCTGCTGTTTTTGGTTTCAGAAAAGCTGTTAAGGAAATATTCTCAGAATTGGACGAAACAAAAGCCAAAGTCCCTATTTTTCTCGGAACCATCCAGAACACCGAAGATGAGACGAAGTAGGAGGCCGAGGCGCCCTCACAACGTGGTGGCGCGGCCCCACTTTTGGTCGCGCCGCCACATGACGAGGAGCCCTCGGGGCTCCACCTCTGTCGGCCCAGTGGAATCCAGGGTGTGCGGGGCCCACTCTCCACAGCCCTCGCACGCGACGGTATCGAAGAATGACTAAGGACCAAGCCAAACACTGGGAGAGACTCTCGAGGGGAGAAGTCCTCGAGAGGGCTTGAAGGGCAGCGAAGGCCTGAAGAGGCTCCCCCCGTGGCTGCCCCTCTACAAGGCTCTCTCCCTTGGAGAGGAGTCAACGCAAATCCCTCCACAAGGCCGCTCAGGCCTTGTAGAGATACTTCGCTGTGAAGCAACCGCCGCAGAGCGCACATGGCCTCTGCCGCGGCCGCAGAGTGACGTGCGCGCCTGCGCGCGGTGACGACGACGCCGCAGTTGCCATTCTGGTGATTAAAGGGGTCAACAAAGTTGTGCCCCCCGCACCGGACTACGAAGCTTTCCCCTTTGGTGATAAAGCGGATGGCCGGCGCTACGCTCCAACGATGACGTCACCGTTGGCGCCCCCACGATCTCTGCGGCACCAGCTGGCCGTCCTGCGCGGACGGTGGTCTTCCTGCCTCAAGGGCAGGCTTTACGACCATGGACCGAGTCCATGGACAACCCAGCTGCGGTGCACCCCGCCCCTCCATTTCGTCGCCATGTGGGAACCCTTCCACCGCGCAGGACGCAGGGATGAGGCCCGGGGCGCCTATAAAAGGAGAGGGAGCACCTCCATAGCAGGGGATGGAGCCCCGGACGCCCGGATCCCCGATTCGCATCGATCGGACCTTTGGCATTTTGCCATAGCGTAGCCTAGCCGAACACACTCGAGGAGGAAGAAGACCTTAGTGTTCCCTCCTTAAGCTCCACACTACCATAAGGGAGCCATCGGCAAGCTCATTGTACTGTACCCTCTGCAGCGCAATACAGACAAGCAGGAGTAGCGGTGTTACCTCCTTCCGAGGGCCGTGAACCTGGGTACGGGCTGGTGTCTGTCTCTGTCGTGATGTCCCTCCTCAGGCTCGACGAGCACCGTCGCCGTGCCGGTTGAGAGTTGTTTGACCAACGCGTTCAGCCCCCCATCGAACAACTCTTCAGAGTGTGACCACCCCTGTATCGTGGGAGTCACTCTCCGACATTTGGCGCGCCAGGTAGGGGAAGCTGAGGCGCATCTTCAACCTTCGACCAGCCTCCGCGCCATGATGGACACTCGCACGACACGCGCCAACAGGCGCACAGCTGACAGGGCTGATACTGAGCGCGGCGCCGCCACCACTCGCGGCCGCCGCGGCCGCCCTCGCGGGAGCCGCACAGCGGAGCGCGCCAACACCGGCCCGCACGTGGAGGAGCCCGAGAGCGAGGATCGCCGCGACGACGACCGCCGCGACGACGAGGACGTCTACCCCGAGCACCACGAGGACGCTGAGTCCTCGCATCCGTCTCGGCGCCAAAGCGCGTCCTCTCAGGGATGTCCAGAGCCCAGTCCACACACCGCGCTGCTCATGGCTCAGGAGCTTCTCCGCTACCGGCCCAATCCGGAGGCCCACGACCACTGGCTCGACCGCCTCCACCACCTCGTCGACATCGCGACGACGCGCCCCGCTCCGTCGCACTCGCTGGTTCACCACTCTGGCCGCGCAGGAACGGCCGCGCCGGGTGCGCCTCCGCCACCACCGGGACCACCTCCGGTTGCGGCGCAGAGGGCTGCCTCTCATGCGTCCTCGCCGCGCGACTGCCAAATCGTGCAGCGCACCGCGCCGGACGCGCGGGTGGGGATGGAGCGCCAGAGGGACCTCCAGAACCGCCTCGTCGAAGAAATCGGCCAGGCGGGGCAGCAGAACCGCAGGGCTCTCCAGGGCGGAACCGCCACGTACGCCACCGGCTGCATGGCCTTCACCCGCGCTCTGCGCCGCGTGGTCTGGTCACAGAAGTTCAGGCCTGCCCTTCCCAAGGGCTACGACGGGTCCTGCAGCTCTACACCACCTCTATCCAAGCTGCAGGAGGGTACGACAAGGTCATGGCCAACTGGTTCTCCCACGCGCTTAGGGATTCCGCGCTGTCATGGCTCCTCAACCTACCTGAAGACTCCATCGGCTCGTGGGAGGAACTCTGCAGGCAGTTCGTCGCCAACTTCAAGTGCGCCAAGTCATTGCCGCCTTCAGAGAGGGCGTCACAAACCGCAGGATGCTCGAGAAGCTGGGCATTCACGACAAGCTCACCTCTGTGGTAAAGCTGTTCGACCTCGCTGACCAGTGCGCCAAGGCTGAAGAGGGACTCCTCTTCGTCAAGATGAGCCAGCGGGTAGACGACCAGGCCGAGGGATCCAAGAGTCACAAGAAGCGGGAAGAAACCAAGCGCAATACCACCGCTGTCCTAGCGGCTGAGCCAGATGCCAAGTACGCCCGCAGAGACTCCCCTGAGCCTGGCGACAAAAAGGAGGACAACCGTCCGTTCTGCCTCTACCACAACAGGCGCGGCCACGCTACAGAGAACTGCTTCGATCTCAAGAGGCTGAGCAGAGAGCGCGAGCAAGAAGAGGGCAGCGGGACCCGCGGCAGAGGCCGCAGCTACCGCAGAGGCGGACGCAAGGGCAGCTACCAGAAGCCGCCGGGCACTCAAGCCAACGCCGTCGAGAAGAACAATAACCTCCCCGACGAGGAAGATGGAGGCTACCAGGCTCCAAGGGGGGCTATGGCCTACATCCTCGGCGGAGCTCAGGCGCCCAAGTCTAACAACCAGTTCAAGCAGTTCGCCCGCGAGCTCAACGCCGCACTCCCAAGCGTCGAGACCTCCAGGCCCCTCAAGTGGTCTCAGTACGCCATCGCTTTCGACGCCAAGGACCACCCCAAGTCGACCAAGACTGTTGGAACCCTCCCCCTGGTCTGCTCCCCCACCAGCAACAACATTGCCGTCTCCAAGACGCTCATTGATGGGGGTGCTGGCCTGAACGTCATCTCTGTAGAGACCTTCGAGACGCTTCAAGTGCCTTACGAGTGGCTCATGCCCTCCAGGCCATTCACAGGGGTCACCAGTGGTTCGATCGCACCTCTGGGGCAGGTCCGGCTGGCCGTCACCTTCGGCACGCAGAAGAACTACCGCACTGAGCTGATCGACTTCGACGTCGCGCACATTGGCCTGCCGTATAACGCCATCCTTGGCTACCCCGCCCTCGCGAAGTTCATGGCCGTCACGCATCACGCCTACAACATGGTCAAGATCCCCGGCAGCGCTGGCACTATCACCATCCATGGTCATATCCTGGATACCACGCGCGCTGTCGAGAGCGCCTACAAGGCAGCCGCCATGGCGTCCCTGGCTGACGAGGACATGGAGCCTCTCGAGAGGCCCAAGAAAAAGAAACATATGTTCTCTCAAGAGCAAGCTTCCACGAAGAAGGTGTCGCTGAGCACCAGTGGCTCAGGGGTTGAGGGCTCCGGGGCTAGCGTCACCATAGGCGCTGCCTTGCCTCCCAAATAGGAAAGCGCGCTCATCGCCCCGTCAAGCAAAAAGCGCGGAAGCAAGCCCCCGAGAAGCAAGCATTCATCGTCAAGGAAGTAGAATAGTTACAAGTGGCAAATGTCGTCCGCGAAGTCGCGCACCCCACTTGGCTCTCCAACGGCGTCGTTGTCCCTAAACCCGCTGGAGGAGGCCGACTCTGCATCGACTACACAGACGTCAATAAGGCCTGCCCCAAGGACCCATACCCCATGCCAAGGATAGACCAGATTGTGGACTCCACCGCCGGCTGCGACCTCCTTTGTTTTCTGGACGCCTTCTCTGGTTATCACCAGATCAAAATGGCTAAAGAGGACGAGGAGAAAATAGCATTCCTCACCCCCTGTGGTGTGTATTGCTACACTTGCATGCCTTTCGGCCTGAAGAACGCCGGTGCCACTTTCCAGAGGCTCATGAGGATAGCCTTGGGGGCGCAGATGGGCAGAAACGCAGAAGCTTATGTCGACGACATTGTGGTCAAGTCTCGCGGGGGAGACACTCTCTTGAATGATCTCGAGGAAACCTTTGCCAGCCTGCGCAAGGTGAACATCAAGCTGAACCCCGCCAAGTGCGTCTTCGGGGTACCTTCAGGCAAACTCCTCGGATTCCTCGTGTCTCACCGCGGCATAGAAGCAAACCCTGACAAGATCAAGGCCATAGAAGGAATGCAGCCTCCTCGCCGGCTCAAGGACATGCAGCGCTTAGCAGGCTGTATGGCCATCCTGGGCCGTTTCATCTCCAAATTCGGCGAGAGAGCCCTGCCGTTCTTCAAGATCATGAAGAAGTCCGGCACATTCAGGTGGACCCCTGAAGCAGGCAAAGCTTTTGAAGACTTAAAGAGGTATTTGGCCAGCCCACCAGTCATGGTAGCCCCCAGGACAGGCGAACATCTGAAGCTGTACTTATCAGCCACTCCTCAGACCGCAAGCGCAGTCCTGGTGGCCGAAAGGGACCAGTCCTCCCCAAGAAAAGCGCTGCCACTCCAAGTCCAACGCCGCCCGACAAAGATCTCGGCAAAGGAGCAGTCTCCACAGACCCACCGCCAGGCCCACAGCCTCAAGTCGAGTCTGCTCCGAACACCCTTGCCGAGACCCCTCCACAAGCGGATCTCGACAAGGGCCCTGAAGAGCCTCCGCAGAGAGCCGACGCTGCACCTCCATCGACAACCCTTGTCGAGCACCCCGTCTACTTTGTCAGTACAGTACTGCGGGACGCTCGGGAACGGTACCCAATGCAGCAGAAGCTCCTCATCGCGCTCCTCATCGCCTCCAGGAAGCTGCGACACTACTTCCAGGGCCACCCCATCACGGTGGTCACTTCCTTCCCCCTGGAGCAGATCCTGCGCAACCCCAACGCCACAGATCGTGTCGCGGGATGGAACATCGAGCTGTAGCCATTCAATTTGCGCTTCGACACCACAAGAGTCATCAAGGGAAGAGCGCTGGCGGACTTCGTCGCCGAATGGACTGACCCAAGTCCTGAAGAGCCTCGGGGAGAAGAGGCCGAGCTCGCTGGAGACACGATGCCCAGCCACTGCACCATGCACTTCGATGGAGCCTTCGCCTGCCGCAATGGCGGGGCAGGCGTCGTCTTGACCTCACCCAAAGGCGACAAACTCTACTACGCTGTCCAGCTGTGCTTCACAATTGACAAGATCTCCAACAACATCGCTGAATACGAGGGCCTTCTCGCCGGCTTAAGGGCCGCCATCGCTCTAGGCGTCAAGCACTTACTCGTCAAAGGCGACTCCCAGTTGCTTGTCAACTTCTCCAACAAAAGCTACATGCCTAAGGACGACCACACGGCCGCATACCTTGAAGAGGTCCGCAAGCTCGAGAAGCACTTCAGAGGCATGGAGCTCATGCACATCCCGAGGAAAGAGAACCAGGAGGCCGACGACATTGCCAAGCGAGCCTCATGAAGACAAGCCCAGCAGGCAGGCGTCTTCGAAGAAAGGCTCACCAAGGCATCCATAAAGCAGCCACAAGAAGCTACAGCCGCAAGCACAGACGAAGCACTCCCACCACCTCCTGAAGCTGGGGCACCCGATTGTGGTCCTCACACAGGGGAGCGTCTGTTGCTGACAGCGGCACATCAAGAAACAGGCTGGATTGACGAGCTCAAAGACTATCTTATGAAGGGGGTCCTCCCCGAAGAAGATGTGGAACCAGAGCGAATCGCTCGACAAGCAAAATCCTACTACATCCTCGAGGGAGACCTGTACCGCAAGCGCCCAAATGGGATCGCGCTCAAATGCGTCCCTCCCGAAGAAGGCCGAATGCTGATCAAAGACATCCATAGCGGAGAGGGCGGCCACCACTTGTGCGTGCGCACCCTCGCAGGCAAGGTCTTCAGGAGCGGCTTCTACTGGCCGCAAGCGCTTCAAGATGCGGTCACCATCGTCCAAGCTTGCAACGCCTGCCAGTACCACGCCAAGCAAATCCATCAGCCGGCGCTGGGGCTCCAGACCATCCCGCTCTCCTGGCCGTTCGCGGTCTGGGGGCTGGACATTTTGGGCCCCTTCCCGAAATCGCAAGGGGGCTACCGTTTCCTCTTCGTGGCCGTCGACAAGTTCACCAAGTGGGCCGAGGTCGAACCGGCGCGCAGTATACCAGCCGGGGCAGCGGTGAAATTCATCAGGAGCCTGGTCTGCCGCTTCGGAGTGCCTAATCGCATCATCACCGACAATGGCTCGCAGTTTACCAACGGCATCTTCCGGTCTTACTGCGAAAAACTCGGCATCAAGCTCTGCTTCGCCTCGGTGGCTCATCCACAGAGCAATGGTCAAGCCGAGTGAGCAAATGCGGAAGTCCTCAAGGGCCTCAAGACCAGAAGCTTCAACATCCTCAAGGGCCACGGCAAGGGCTGGATCGACGAGCTCCCATCTGTGCTCTGGTCCATACGCACAACTCCCTCAAAGCCCACTGGTGAAACGCCGTTCGCCCTCGTCTATGGAGCCGAAGCAGTCCTCCCCACAGAAATCAAGCACGGATCCCCACGGGTCCTTGCCTTCAATGAGGACACCCAAGAGGACCTCCACAACGACGACCTGCTGCTTCTCGAGGGATTGTGCCGCCGTGCCGCCCTCAGAGCGGCAAAGTACCAGCAAGACCTGCGACGCTACCACAGCCGCCATGTGCGCTCGCGCACTCTGGAGGCGGGCGACCTCGTCCTCAGACGAATCCTCTCCAGAGAAGGTCTCCACAAGCTCTCGGCTATGTGGGAAGGCCCCTACAGGGTCTCTCACATCGCCAGGCCTGGCGCTGTGCGCCTCGAGACTAAAGACGGCATCCCCGTCAAGAACCCGTGGAACATCGCGCATCTACGCAAGTTCTACCCGTGATCATAGTCACGCCCGTGATCATCGTCACGTCAGGCATTTTTTGTCTCTAGAGGGAAGCTCACGGCTTCACCTCCAAGCTTCACAAAGCTTCTCCTGAGGGCCAGCCCTCCGAGCTCTCCTGGTAACGAGCCACCGCAGGCCGTAGAGAGTCTCAGCCACTAATGGGTGGTCCCCATGCCTCGACATGGAAAGAACGTTAGCTTGGCAACCCCAAGTGTAATGAACCATTTCGTTCCCAAGTGCGCTGAGGCGCCACTGTGTAATATTTTGGTGGTGAGTTTACTTTCATCATTTGCCTTTCCATGTGCGCTTATATTCTTTCCATGCGCACCTCGCGAGCGGGGGCTGAGTACAGTGCCTGTGCCTCAAGAGCACCCCAGCAGCACTACAAAACCCAAGGGATCCGAGCTCTGGCTAAAGGGCATGCTCCCAAAAACACGCCACCTCTCCAAAGGACCTTGGTACTTACTCTCCTCGCGAGATACACATGAGGAAACCTATAAGCACACATGAGTCCTTACTACCATGCACTAGCGTTTGGGTTCGCCTCTCTAACATCCGCAGGGAACAAGAGTCCCTCCAAGCTCGTGGAGGCAAAACTCGGCCCATAGAGGAGAGCGCATCGCCAGGGAAAGCCTACGCAGAGCAAAAGCCTCGCAAAGCTAAGTTCAGCGCTCACGCCTCGAGAATCTCTTCATCTCTCTCACGAGCACTCGTCGTCCCTCGAGCGATTCTTTTCCCTCACACTCCATGGACTGCTTGCACGTCAAAGGGGGGCCCTTGAGCATCGCGCCTCGAGGACTCTTACCTCTCTAAGCCTTAAACTCCCCCCGGCCTTGCCGAGTCATTGCTCAGGCATACCGCAGCGGCGGAGTCATAGCGCAAGGAGAAGGATCCTAGCGACGCAGAGCGAACAAAGACATGAAGTTGAAGCAAAGGGCCCTTCTAGGGGCACACGTGCGAACTTAATAGCATCTACTTAAAAATATATTACAGAGTGTGGAGCAAAAGTCTCTAAGCCAAGTCTTTTAACGGCGCTACAAGCGCATCATAATACAGGAGAGGATCAGGCAGAAGCTTCGTCGCCCTCCTCCGCAGACCTTTCCTCTCCAGGCTCGCCCTCGGAGCCTGCCTCCTCGCCGTCGTCCTCCCTCGCCTCAGCCCGCTTGAAGCGGCTGCAGAAGTCGTCGACCTGGTCTCGGACTGAGTTGGAGATCTGCCACCCTTCCTCCCCCTCGAGAGGCTCGGTCACCAATGTGTAGTCGAAGCCGGGATGGAGGTGCTGGAGGTTGGTGAAGATGCGGTCGACTGCCACCGTCAGGAGTTGGCGGCATTCCTCCTTGACGACGTCGCGGAGCTCCGCGGCAGGGCCCTCGAGCGCCGTGAAGAGCTTGTCGAAGTAGGCGAGGTACGCGGCGGCGTCGGCGTTGCCCTGAGCAGGGACATGCGGCGCCTCCGCTCCCAGCTTCGCCGCGAGATCGTTGCCCCGAGCCACCAAGGACTGGAACATACGCTCCCGCTGCTGCGACAGCACCCGCGCCGCTTGAGCGCTCTCGGCAGCCTCCACCGCTCGCTCCACGGCAGGGCCCACCTGCTTGTTCATCTCCTCCATGTCCGCCATAAGGGCGGCGAGGTCCTGCGACATGCGCTCGTGAGCCTCTTCGGCAAGGCGGCGACCATCCGCAGCACGCCTCGCCCGGGAGTTCAGCCTGGCGTTCATCTGCTCCAGCTCACGGATCCGGGCGTCATCCTCGGCGCGCCTCTTCCTGAAGCGATTCTCCTGCTTCTTGAATTTCTCATTGTAGTCTCGAGAGACGGCGGCGCGGTACTCCTTCTCCCGGGCTTGGAAGTCCTTCTCCGCCTCCTCCTTCCGCTCGGCAAACCTTGCGTTGAAGCGCTCCACGTGCTTCTTGTGGGTAGCCACTTCACGGTTGAACTTGCCGAGGGCTTCGGCCAGATTCCCCTCCCGGGCCTCAAGGTCGACGCGCTGCACCGATAGCTCCTGCTCCGCCTGCAGCAGCTGCTCGTCGCGCTGACGCACGTCATTCTCGCGCTCATTCAGCCTTTGCCCCCTGGCATCCAAGGCCGCGCGGACCGCCTCCAGAGATGTCCGTACGACCTAAGAGTCGGCGAGGATCTTGGCCTCAAGCTGGACAAGCTCGCGATGCTTGTCCGCCAGCGAGGACTCCACCGCTTCCCGCTCCGCCCTGGCCGCGGCCAAGTCGTCCGCCGCCGCCTGGCGCTCGGACTGGAGGGGCCCCAAGATCTCCTCGGCGTCGCGCACGGCGCCCTCGCGGACCTCCTTGGAAAAGCGCAGTGCCTCCTCGCGCTCCGCCTGCAGAGCCAGATCGCTCTGCCGGCGAACCTCCACAGCCGCGTGAAAGGCGGCCCAGGCCTCCGCAAGCTCGCCCTGCCGCCGGGCGATCTCCGCGTCCTCAAGGGCGAGGTGGGTCTCCAACCCGTCCAGGGACTCCCGCACCAGGCGGAAGGCGACGCCGCGGTGTCCCCTGCTCCAGTCCCAGCCGCTGAGGGCCAGGTCTTGTGAAACCCCACGCGGCGCGGAGGTACCAGCACCTGCGTCGAGCTTGAAGAAGGGAGCCTCTGCGCGGGGCCCTGCAGCGTCGCGGGCCTGGGGGCTTGGCGGCGAGTTCTCTTCTTCAGCACCTGCGCTCCGCGCGCCGGTGTCGCCGCCCTCAAGCAGCACCTCATCATGACCTTCAGGGGCAGGAGAGGCCTGCCCCGTAGTCACTGTCTCCGCCTCCGCTGCAGAGCTTGGCGGGGGCGGCGGAGGAGCTTCCCCCTCCATCTCGTCGGCCCTTGGCGGGCTCTGGATTAGCGTCGTGTCCGCCTCGGCCTCCTGCTGCGCCGGAGGAGTGGCAGTGCGAGGCGGAGTAGGCGCCATCTCCGCTTGCTCCTCAGGGCGCCTCCCCTCGAGAGGCGGCACAGTCGCCTCAGCCTGAGGCGCACCCTTGGCAGGGCCTGCAGTATCCTCCACCACAGGCCTCGAGGCCTCGTCCGCCGCAGCCTCTGGCACGGTCCCCTTCACCTTAGCGGCCTTGCGAAGCCTTCGACGCTTCGCAGGCACCAGGTCGCTGGAAGGAGCAAGAAAACCTGTCAGAAGAGAACGGGCAAGCAGAGATTGAGGAAGAGAAAACCAAGATCAAGATACTTACCCAGTTTTCTTGGCGCGGGTATCAACCCACGCCATGCCAGGCGAATGCCATGAAGGCGTGGTCCTGGCTCCAGACCCCACGGGAGGCGCCTCTGCTTTCCTCTTGAGGGGAGCGCCCATTGGCTCCCCAGCAGGCCTGTCATGGGCCGCCTTGGTCCGGGGCTCTCGTCGCCCCGCCGCAGTCTCATCGCCGACGCTACCTTCCCCCTCCATAACAGGGCGCGAAGGGGCCACCCTGAAGGGCTCGTCGTCGCCGGACGAGACCTCGAAGATTTCCTCGACAGGGGGCGCAGCCCTTGACGAGCTCGCCCCGCCGGTCGAGGGGTTCGCCCTTGCCGCCTCGCCTCCTAGCTCGACGTCCGATGCGGAGGGCGACTCCGCGGCTCCTGGCTCCTTCGCTACAGGCATGGCCACCTCGTCCTTCTCCTCCCCCGCCAAGCCAAGCGGGGTGAACGTCGGCATCCGCTCCAGAATCGCCAGGCGCGTGTTCATGGAGAGTTGGTGGAGAGGCCTCAGCACCTCAGCAACCGCCACTGGCATGTCCGGGTTGATGAAGAGGACGCCCATGATGGAGGAGACGGCTTCGGGGCGGTGGTCGCAGCAGTGGAGCCGCATCGGGTCCGTGAGGCCCGAGTACATCCACATCGGCTTCTTGTGCGCCTGAAGCGGAGCGATGCGGCGCCTCACGAAGTCCTCCGCAATCATTTGACCGGTGAGGCCATTATCCCAAAGAAGCTTCATGCGGCCCACCAGGTCCGCGATCTGCGGGCTCCAGAAGACCAGCTTGCCCCAGTGGGTGTTCTTCACGGGCGGCGCCTCCGGGATGTCGATGAAGGAGCTCAGCGACTTGACGCCGATGAGGAACCACCGCTGCCGGAAGTCATCCACCTTCTTCACCACCGCCGTGACAGGCTTCTCGCCGTTCCATGACATGGGGATACAGACATCCCCCATGCCGTCCACGATGCGGAAGGAGACGCACCCCGTCCGCTCGAGGTTTGCGGAGCTCCGGAGCGCGTAGAAGCTCCGGAAGAGGGCCACAGAAGGCTGCACCCCCAAGTAAGCTTCGCACAGGTAGGCGAAGATGGAGAGGATCAAGACAGAGTTGGGATGCAGGTGGAGAAGATGGATCTGGTAGAACTCCAGAATCGCCTCCAGGAAGGGCGAGTAGGGAGGCACCAGCCCGGCATAGATGGTGTGGAGGAAGATGAGGACAAACCCCTTCGGGAGCCGGCTGAGCTTTGCGGCCTGGAGATCACTGGCGCCGTGCTCGTTGGTCTTCCCGGCGACCAAATGCCGGATCTTGTCCAGCGCCGCCTCGTTGAAGCGCTCCCCGACCAGGGCGGGGCCAAGCACCCCTTCCCCCTGCGCGTCCACAGGGAGCTTCGCCATCGCCGCCTTGCCCTTCGCTGGACTCATCGTTGGGAAAGGGAGAAGTGCGAAAAAGCGCGGAGGAAGAAGAAGATCGCCGGTGTGAGGAAGCTCAGAGGGTGAGGTCTAAAGAACGGGCGCGCAAAATGAAAGCAGTAACGGCTGCTCGAGCCGGCGCGCAGGCTTTATCTCCCATCTGGGCAGTTACCGGGGCGTGGTGGGACCCCCCACAACGCACGCCCCGCCGAAGAAATCGTGTCGTCGCAGACTCGCAACTGATCGACGCGTGTCTCGGGCCGGCCGGACACTTTGGGCCCACGATGCTTCGTCTGAGCCTGGTGGGCTTCGCCGTGCCCATCATGGGCCCGGGGGCTACTGTCGGCCCAGTGGAATCCTGGGTGTGCGGGGCCCACTCTCCACAGCCCTCGCAAGCGACGGTATCGAAGAATGACTAAGGACCAAGCCAAACACTGGGAGAGTCTCTCGAGGGGAGAAGTCCTCGAGAGGGCTTGAAGGGCAGCGAAGGCCTGAAGAGGCTCCCCCCGCGGCTGCCCCTCTACAAGGCTCTCTCCCTTGGAGAGGACTCAACGCAAATCCCTCCACAAGGCCGCTCAGGCCTTGTAGAGATACTTTGCTGTGAAGCAACCGCCGCAGAGCGCACATGGCCTCTGCCGCGGCCGCAGAGTGACGCGCACGCCTGCGCGCGGTGACGACGACGCTGCAGTTGCCATTCTGGTGATTAAAGGGGTCAACAAAGTTGTGCCCCCCGCACCGGACTACGAAGCTTCCCCCTTTGGTGATAAAGCGGATGGCCGGCGCTATGCTCCAACGACGACGTCACTGTGGGCGCCCCCACGATCTCTGCGGCACCAGCTGGCCGTCCTGCGCGGACGGTGGTCTTCCTTCCTCAAGGGCAGGCTTTACGACCATGGACCGAGTCCATGGACAACCCAGCTGCGGTGCACCCCGCCCCTCCATTTCGACGCCATGTGGGAACCCTTCCACCGCGCAGGACGCAGGGATGAGGCCCGGGGCGCCTATAAAAGGACAGGCAGCACCTCCGTAGCAGGGGATGGAGCCCCGGACGCCCGGATCCCCGATTCGCATCGATCCGACCTTTGGCACTTTGCCATAGCGTAGCCTAGCCGAACACACTCGAGGAGGAAGAAGACCTTAGTGTTCCCTCCTTGAGCTCCACACTGCCATAAGGGAGCCCTCGGCAAACTCATTGTACTGTACCCTCTGTAGCGCAATACAGACAAGCAGGAGTAGCGGTGTTACCTCCTTCCGAGGGCCGTGAACCTGGGTACGGGCTGGTGTCTGTCTCTGTCGTGATGTCCCTCCTCAGGCTCGACGAGCACCGTCGCCGTGCCGGTTGAGGGTTGTTTGACCAACGCGTTTAGCCCCCCATCGAACAACTCTTCAGAGTGTGACCACCCCTGTATCATGGGAGTCACTCTTCGACAACCTCCTTCGCCCTTTCGCCTATAAATACCCCCCCCCCCCCCCCCCCCGATGAAATAAGACCTAATACCCGAACACTTTTCCACGATACGTTCCCGAGCCGCCGCCGCCGTCAACCCTAGTTCGGGAGGGTTCAGAAGCTCTTCCCGGCACCCTGCCGGAGAGGGGGATCATCACCAGAGGGCTCTACATCACCATGCCCGCCTCCGGACTGATGCGTGAGTAGTTCATCCTTGGACTACGGGTCCATAGCAGTAGCTAGATGGTTGTCTTCTCCACTTGTGCTATCATGTTTAGATCTTGTGAGCTGCCTATCATGATCAAGATCATCTTTATGTAATGCTACATGTTGTGTTTGCTGGGATCTGATGAATATTGAGTACTATGTCATTTGCTTCATTATATATTATGTGAGTGCGTTATTTATGATCTTGCATGCTCTCCGTTACTAGTAGATGCTCTGGCCAAGTAGATGCTTGTGACTCCAAGAGGGGGTATTTATGCTCGATAGTGGGTTCATGTCTTCATTTAATCTGGGGGAGTGACAACAACCTCTAAGATTGTGAATGTACTGCTGCTACTAGGGATGAAACAGTATTTCTTTGTCTAAGGATAATTGTGCTACTTACATTACACGCTTTGCTTAATGCAATAATCTGTTGCTTGCAAAATAAACTGAAAGGGGTGCGGATGCTATCCGGAAGGTGGATTATTGGTCATAGATGTAGTTGGATAACGGTCTATGTATCATGTTGTAATGCCCAAATGAATCTCACACTAGACACCATGACTTGTACATGCATTATTATGTAGTTTTTTATTTTGTCAACTGCCTAGCTGTAATTTGTTTACCCTCATGTTTGCTATTATTATTTATGGAGAGACACCACTAGTGAACTGTCGACCCCGGTCCATTTCTTTAAATTTATAATACAACCTACTGCAATCCTGTTCTTTCATTCTCTGCAAACAAACACCACTTTCCACACTATACGTCTAATCCTTTGTTACAGCAAGCCAGTGAGATTGACAACCTCACTGTTAAGTTGGGGCAAAGTATCTTGATTGTGTTGTGTGTAGGTTCCACGTCAGCTACACGCCACAAGACTTTTCTGGCGCCGGTGACACCTTCAGAAGAACATTCATCTCCTACTGGTTCGATAACCTTGGTTTCATAACTGAGGGAAACTTGCTGCTGCGCTGCTTCACACCTTCCTCTTGGGGTTTCCCAACTGCTGAGAAGAAGATCTTCAACTCAGTCATCAGGCGTGCGTGATGTCGATCTTGCCATGGACAACGATGGCGCGGCGCGGCGGGAAGGTGGCGGCCGCCGCCTTGAACAGGGTAAACGGCGGCATTGATAATGGTAGACGCCGCCGACGGCCGGCCAGAATGCCAGGGAGAAAGAAAGGCGTAGACGGGCAAGTTGTTGCGGGTCTTCGGAGGTGGAGGCGGCGTTCGGGAAACATACGGTGGCGGCATAACCATAGGTAGAAAGGGGTCGAACCTAAATAACCTAATGATTTCTTAGGTAAACCACAAGGCCCATTGGGCTGTTTTTTCGGTTAGGTTAACCTAACCATTGGTTAGACGGGAACCAAGTCCCATGCATAGTTGTAGGCTCTACTGCCACAAGTGAAGGGGGCATGCTTGATACGTCTCAAACGTATCTATAATTTCTTATGTTCCATGCTTATATTATAACCATTGCTACATGTTTTATATACACTTTATATGGTTTCTATGCATTTTCTGGGACTAACATATTAACAAGATGCCACAGTGCCAGTTCCCTGTTTTCTGCTGTTTTTGGTTTCAGAAAACCTGTTAAGGAAATATTCTCAGAATTGGACGAAACAAAAGCCAAAATGCCTATTTTTCTCGGGAGCTTCCAGAACATCGGATATGAGAAAGAGTGGGGCCGAGGGGCGCCCACACCATAGGGTGGCACGGCAGGGCCCCCAGCCGCGCGAGCACCAGGTGTGGGGCCCTCGGGCCTCCACCGCCTTCGCCCTTTCGCCTACAAATACCCCCCGACGTGAAAACCTAAAAAGGCAGAACACTTTTCCAGAAACCCTTACGGAGCCGCCGCCGTCATCAACCCTAGTTCGGGAGGGTTCAGAACCTCTTCCCGGCACCCTGCCGGAGAGGGGGATCATCACCGGAGGGCTCTACATCACCATGCCCGCCTCCAGACTGATGCGTGAGTAGTTCATCCTTGGACTACGGGTCCATAGCAGTAGCTAGATGGTTGTCTTCTCCTTTTGTGCCATCATGTTTAGATCTTGTGAGCTGCCTATCATGATCAAGATCATCTTTATGTAATGCTACATGTTGTGTTTGCTGGGATCCGATGGATATTGAATACTATGTCATTTGCTTCATAATATATCATGTTGTGTGTTGTTTATGATCTTGCATGCTCTCCGTTACTAGTAGATGCTCTGGCCAAGTAGATGCTTGTGACTCCAAGAGGGAGTATTTATGCTCGATAGTGGGTTCATGTCTCTATTTAATCTGGGGGAGTGACAGCAACCTCTAAGATTGTAGATGTACTGTTGCTACTAGGGATAAAACAGTAGTGCTTTGTCTAACGACAATTGTATTACTTACATTACACACTTTGCCTAATGCAATAATCTGTTGCTTGCAACTTAATACTGAAAGGGGTGCGGACGCTAACCGGAAGGTGGATTATTAGTCATAGATGCGGTTGGAACGGTCTATGTATATTGTTGTAATGCCCAAATGAATCTCACACTAGACATCATGACTATAGTATATGCATCATTATGCAGTTCTTCATTCTGTCAATTGCCCAGCTGTAATTTGTTTACCCGCATGTATGCTATTATTAATTATGGAGAGACACCACTAGTGAACTGTGGACCCCGGTCCTTTTTCTTTAAACCGATAATACAACCAACTGTAAACTGTTACTTTCATTCTCTGCAAACATCATCTTCCACACATACGTTTAATCCTTTGTTACAGCAAGCCAGTGAGTTTGACAACCTCACTGTTTCGTTGGGGCAAAGTAGTTTGATTGTGTTGTGCAGGCTCCACCTCCCTTTCATCAAGTAATTTTTGGCGCCATTGTCAGGGAGACCTTCAGACGTGTTCTTCATCTCCTACTGGTTCGATAACCTTGGTTTCATCACTGAGGGAAATTTGTTGCTGCACTACTTCACACCTTCCTCTTGGGGTTCCCAACAACACCACACCGGTGCATCAAGCTAATTTCTGGCGCCGTTGCCGGGGAGGTGAAGCACTTCTGTTCAGCAAAATCTCGATCTCCCTGCAACAGACAATTTCTGGCGCCATTGCCGGGGAGATCAAGCTCTTCTGCGAGGGGAGTCTCTCACTTCCCAATCTCTTTACTTTCTTTTTGTCTTGCTTAGTTAAATTTTATTTCCTGTTTTGTTTGCTTTTAAATATCAAAAACACAAAAAAATTAGTTACTTGCATTTTATTTAATTTGTTATTATCTTGTTTGCTTCTTATTATTAAAAACACAAAAAAATTAGTTACTTATATTAAATTTTGTATTTCGGTTTGCCTTTTATTTTTGCTAAAATGACTACTGCTGAGAATACTAAGTTGTGTGACTTCACTAGCACCAACAATAATGATTTTATATGCACACCTATTGCTACACCTACTTCCAAAGCAGAATTCTTTGAAATTAAACCTGCTTTGCTAAATCTTGTCATGAAAGAGCAATTTTCTGGAGTTAGTTCTTATGATGCTGCTGCCCATCTAAATAATTTTCTTGAACTTTGTGAAATGCAAAAATATAAGGACATAGATGGTGACATTATAATACTGAAATTATTTCTTTTCTCCTTGAGAGGAAGAGCTAACGAATGGTTGCTTTCATTGCCTAGGAATAGTATTGATTCTTGGATTAAATGCAAAGATGCTTTTATTGGAAAATACTATCCTCCTGCTAAGATTATTTCCCTAAGAAGTAGCATTATGAACTTTAAGCAATTTGCTAATGAAGATGTTGCTCAAGCTTGGGAAAGAATGAAATCTTTGGTTAAAAATTGCCCTACCCATGGACTGACTGCTTGGATGATCATCCAAACCTTTTATGCAGGACTGAATTTTTCTTCAAGAAACCTTCTTGATTCGGCTACTGGAGGTACCTTTATGTCTATCACTTTGTGGGCTGCAACAAAACTTCTGGATAATATGATGGTTAACTATTCTGAGTGGCATACTGAAAGGACTCCTCAAGGTAAGAAGGTAAACTCTGTTGAAGAAACCTCCTCTTTGAGTGATAAGATTGATATGATCATGTCTATGCTTGTTAATGGTAAATCTCATATGGATCCTAATAATGTTCCCTTAGCTTCTTTAGTTGCACAAGAAGAGCGTGTTGATGTTAACTTCATTAAAAATAATAATTTCAACAACAATGCCTATAGGAACAATTATGGTAACAATAACTACAAGCCCTATCCTTCTAATAATAGTGGTGGTTATGGAAATTCCTATGGTAGTTCTTATAGCAATAATAGGAACACTTCCTCTGAACTTGAAACCATGCTTAAGGATTTTATCACTACACAAACTACCTTTAATAAAAGTGTTGAGGAGAAACTTGGGAAAATTGATGTTCTTGCCTCTAAGGTAGATAGTCTTGCTCTAGATGTTGATCTTTTGAAATCTAAAGTTATGCCTAATGATGCTAAACCTGAAAATATTGATGAAAACCCCTTTGCTACTGCTAATGCCATCCAAGTTCGAATTGATGAAAATGTTAGGATGATGGCTGAATTACGTGCTAGATGGGAAAGAGAGGAAAAACTAGCTAAAGATGATAATATTGTTAGAGTTTGCACCATTACTACTACTGAAAATAATGTTATTCCACATGCTAGTAAGCCTCCTACTATTAATGGTAGCATAATTGGTGTTGGCAATGTTTCTTCTACTACTTCCAAACGTTTAAAATTGCCTAAAACTCCTAAAACTATGCCTGATAAAAGTGCTGAAATTTTTAAGAACATAGGAGATAATTGTCCTATTACTTTTGATGACAATGACTTTGATTATGATAGTTGTAATATCTCTGAAGTTATTAAGTTCTTGCAAAAGCTATCTACAAGTCCTAATGCTAGTACTTTAAATATGGCTTTTACTACACATATTACAAATGCTCTCATTAAAGCTAGGGAAGAGAAATTAAAACTTGAAGCTTCTATCCCTAAGAAGTTAGAAGATGGTTGGGAGCCCATCATTAAAATAAAAGTGAATGAATTTGATTGCAATGCTTTGTGTGACCTGGGTGCAAGTATTTCTGTTATGCCTAAGAAACTTTATGATATGTTTGACTTGCCACCTTTGGAACATTGCTATTTGGATGTTTTTCTTGCTGATAATGCCTTGAAGAAACCTTTGGGGAGAGTCAATGATGTTCTTATCATGGTTAATAATAACCTTGTCCCCGTTGATTTTATTGTCTTGGATATTGAGGGCAACCCCTCTTGTCCTATTGTTCTGGGAAGACCTTTTCTTCGCACGGTTGGTGCTATTATTGATATGAAAGAAGGAAATATAAGGTACCACTTCCCACTTAAGAAAGGTATGGAACACTTCCCTAGGAAGAAGATGAAGCTACCTTTTGATTCTATTATTCGTACAAACTATAATGTTGATGCTTCTTCTCTTGGAAACACTTGAGTTTTGCTTTCTGTGCCTAGCTGAAAGGCGTTAAAGAAAAGCGCTTATGGGAGACAACCCACTTTTTATTCCTGTTATTTTCTTTTATTGAGTCAAGGAACATGCCTACCTCTATAGCAATTCCTTTGTATCTTTATGTTATTGCAAAGTTGTGTCAAGTTAAGCCTCTAGTAGAAAGTTGATGCTAGATTTGGATTCCTGCGCGGGAACAGTTTTCTTCTGTCCACCGTTTAGTTCGTAAGAATTCACAGAAAAATCAAAATGACCTGGGATTTTTTGTGCGTGATCCTCAGATATGTATACAACTTTCATTAGTTTTGAGTTTTCTGATTTGAGCAAGTTAAGTGCCTTCAAAAAATTCGTCTTTACGGACTGTTCTGTTTTTGACATATTCTGCCATTTATTTTGCATTGGTTCTTTTGCTGTTTTTGAATGGATCTTTTTGTTCCATAAAATTCCAGTGGCTGTAGCTAATGTCCATTAGCATGTGTAATGATTATCTCCATGCAGAATATGAGATTTTTTGATTATGCACTAACCCTCTAATGAAGTTTACTTTGAGTTTGGTGTGGACGAAGTTTTCAAGGATCAAGAGAGTGGATGATATGATGTGATCAAGAAGATGAAAAGAGCCTAAGCTTGGGGATGCCCCCGTGGGTCACCCAAGCATATTTTAAGAAGACTCAAGTGTCAAAGCTTGGGGATGCCCTAGGCATCCCCTTCTTCATCAACAACTTATCAGGTTATCTCTAGTGAAACTATATTTTAATTCTGTCACATCTTATGTGCTTTACTTGGAGCGTCTGTTTGTTTTTATTTTTTCTTTGTTATTTTTGTTTTCTGAATAAAATGGATCCTAGCATTCTTGTGTGGGAGAGAGACACGCTCCGCTTTTTCATTTGAATACTCCTATTCTTCACTTACATTTGTTGAGTATTCTTCTATAGCTACTGCAATACTTTCAGCTCTTATTTTTCATGCACCTCTTGTTCAGAGCTGTTAGTTTTCATATGTTATACTCTCTTGCTTCATTATTAAATACTTGGAGAGTTAATGTTTAAATAAGTTGATTGGTGTTTGGTTGGAAACAGAAAATGCTAAATGTGGTAGATGGTATAAAGAAAAGAAACATGCTCTTATGAATTGTTATCTTGTATGTTGTGGTGCTTGGCAATTGTTTTGAGCTCTCAAGTAGATCATGTTTAAGCTTTTACATCATGTAGTTAAAACCCATTAATGGAGAACTACCGTAGAGCTTGTTGAAATTTGGTTTGCATGTTTGGTATCTCTAAGGTCTAGATATTTTCTAGTAAAAGTGTTTGAGCAACAAGGAAGACAATGTAGAGTTTTATAATACTTGCAATATGTTTTTATATACATCTTGTTGTCATAGTTTATACTTGTGTTTGCTTCAAACAACCTTGCTAGCCAAAGCCTTGTACTGAGAGGGAATGCTTCTCGTGCATCCAAAAACCTTGAGCCAAAACCCATGTCATTTGTGTCCACCATACCTACCTACTACATGATATTTTCTGCCATTCCAAGTAAATACTTCATGTGCTACCTTTAATTCAAAACTTACTATCCCTTATTTGTGTCAATGTTCATTAGCTCATGAGGAAGTATGTGGTGTTACGGATATCAACCTTGTCATTTGCTTTTAGACAGACTTTCACAATCGGACTAGTGGCATATACATCCGCTTATCCATTAACTTTGCAAAAAGAGCTGGAAAATGGGGTGCTCAGTCCCAATTAATTACAACTTTAACCGCTGCAATCTATTCACATTTTTGCCCTGATCTAATCTGCCAAGCAATGATACTAGTTTTTAACTACATGCGTAAACAAAAGAGATAAGAGGGATGATCTGCCTTGCTGGTAGAAATAACGTCCTTCAATGGGAGCCGCTCTTAGAAAGTCTGGTTGACAAGGGGGGTAGAGTGCCCATTACCATTCGTTGACAACGACAAACACCACTCAAAAACTTACTTTTATGTTCTGTATATGATTTCAAAAACCTATAAAACCAAGAAGCTCTAGCACATGCTTGTATCCCAGCTTCCCTCTGCGAAGGGCCTATCTTTTACTTTATGTTGAGTCAGTTTACCTATTTCTTTCTGTCCCCGAAGCAAACACTTGTGTCAACTGTGTGCAACAACTCTTATATGCTTACTTATTGCACTTGTTATATTCCTTTGTGTTGACAACTATCTATATGATATACATGTTCAAAAAGTTGAAAGCCAATGCTGAAACTTATATCTTCCTTTGTGTTGCTTCAATGCTCTTTTACTTAGAGAATACTGCTTTATGAGTTAACTCTTATGTAAATCTTTTTGATGCTTGTTTGAAAGTACTAATCATGAAAAGTTTTTACTTATATGATGTAGTTGTTTACACCTTGTCTATTTGTTAGCAAACTATAGATCATTGCTTTGAGTCACTTCATTCATAACATGAGCCTTATAATATTATATGATCAAGATTATGTGAAAGCATGTCACTCCAGAAATTATTGTTGTTATCGTTTTACCTACTCGAGGACGAGTAGAACTAAGCTTGGGGATGCTTGATACGTCTCAAACGTATCTATAATTTCTTATGTTTCCTGCTTATATTATACCCATTGCTACATGTTTTATATACACTTTATATGGTTTTTATGCATTTTCTGGGACTAACATATTAACAAGATGCCACAGTGTCAGTTCCCTGTTTTCTGCTGTTTTTTGTTTCAGAAAACATGTTAAGGAAATATTCTCGGAATTGGACGAAACAAAAGCCAAAATGCCTATTTTTCTCTGGAGCATCCAGAACATCGAATACGAGAAGGAGTGGGGCCGAGGGGCGCCCACACCAGAGGGTGGCGCAGCTGGCCCCCCAGCCGCGCGAGCACCAGGTGTGGGGCCCTCGGGCCTCCACCGCCTTCGCCCTTTCGCCTACAAATACCCCCCGATGTGAAAACCTAAAAAGGCAGAACACTTTTCCAGAAACCCTTACGGAGCCGCCGTCGTCGTCAACCCTAGTTCGGGAGGGTTCAGAACCTTTTCCCGGCACCCTGCCGGAGAGGGGGATCATCACCGGAGGGCTCTACATCACCATGCCCGCCTCCGGACTGATGCGTGAGTAGTTCATCCTTGGACTACGGGTCCATAGCAGTAGCTAGATAGTTGTCTTCTCCTTTTGTGCCATCATGTTTAGATCTTGTGAGCTGCCTGTCATGATCAAGATCATCTTTATGTAATGCTACATGTTGTGTTTGCTGGGATCCGATGGATATTGAATACTATGTCATTTGCTTCATAATATATCATGTTGTGTGTTGTTTATGATCTTGCATGCTCTATGTTGCTAGTAGATGCTCTGGCCAAGTAGATGCTTGTGACTCCAAGAGGGGGTATTTATGCTCGATAGTGGGTTCATGTCTCTATTTAATCTGGGGGAGTGACAACAACCTCTAAGATTGTAGATGTACTGTTGCTACTAGGGATAAAACAGTAGTGCTTTGTCTAAGGATAATTGTATTACTTGCATTAGACAGTTTGCCTAATGCAATAATATGTTGCTTGCAACTTAATACTGAAAGGGGTGCGGACGCTAACCGGAAGGTGGATTATTAGTCATAGATGCGGTTGGAACGGTCTATGTATATTGTTGTAATGCCCAAATGAATCTCACACTAGACATCATGACTATAGTGTATGCATCATCATGCAGTTCTTCATTCTGTCAATTGCCCGGTTGTAATTTGTTTACCTGCATGTATTCTATTATTAATTATGGAGAGACACCACTAGTGAACTGTGGACCCCGGTCCTTTTTCTTTAAACTGATAATACAACCAACTGCAAACTGTTACTTTCATTCTCTACAAACATCATCTTCCACACATACGTTTAATCCTTTGTTACAGCAAGCCAGTGAGATTGACAACCTCACTGTTTCGTTGGGGCAAAGTAGTTTGATTGTGTTGTGCAGGCTCCACCTCCCTTTCATCAAGTAATTTCGGCGCCATTGTCAGGGAGACCTTCAGACATGTTCTTCATCTCCTACTGTTTCGATAACCTTGGTTTCATCACTGAGGGAAATTTGCTGCTGCACTACTTCACACCTTCCTCTTGGGGTTCCCAACAACACCACACCGGTGCATCAATGCTACATAAAGTACAATCCACTGTTCATGCACATCATGAACATCATCACCGTATGCGTGTGTGTGAGACGGTCGGTCAATACAACGGCTATCGGGTCCACCTTTCACCATGACTGCAGGGTCTGCCGCCTTTGGTGGTGTCGTTGTGCTGCCTTTGGTGGTGGCGGTGTTGCTTGTCGTGCCTGCCGCCACATTGGAGGTGGTATTTTTTGACAATTTTTTGAGGAGGTGGTCCTTTTTGGCAATTATTGGGGGCAAATGGTCTTTTTTGACAAAATTCTTGGTTTCTTGACAAAACTAGAGATTGCAAGGCTTCAATGTCCACCACCAACTCCTTATTTAAGCAACTTCAAAGTCCAGCACCAACTCATATCTTTGTAAAATTAAGCTTAATGGTCAGCATTGCAATTCTCTTACATTGTATCAACTGTTACAAAACCTGTGGCATCATAGTTTTAACCCTTTTTTTCAGTTCCAGGTTATATGTGTCGCAACAGTGGAACATGGGGTTCCCCTAGCGCTGCCTAAGTGGGTCCATCGCCTGTGGGCCCAGCACACGAGTGAACAAGGCCCAGACTCGGCGCAAGGCTACGCGGGCGCACCCGCTTCATACAAGACCTCCCGGGTGTGTAGGACCCCCGGGCCTCCTGCGACCAGGAAGGAGCCGAAGACCCCGAGAGCGCGAGTCCCCGGCGGGGCCGAGCTCCCTCTCGGGTACAAGACCGTACAAGGAGAAGATAAGGCTTATACTACCTTCCAGAGGATGGTGGCAGCCCCCAGAAGGCTTGGGAACCAAGGCGCGGCCAGGGGACACCACCTACCCGCTGTCAGCCCGTGCCAGACGCTTTCCCCAAAGGCGCCAGAGATCTCAACCACCCGAAGACGGATACTTGGAGGAGAAGAGACCACGTCGCCGTCTCCACCACGGAGAGGGGTTGCTTCCCACCAAGAACCCCTCATGCTCCTTGCATGATCTCTGTGGTATCCCCTTTCCCTATAAAAGGAGGACCAAGGGCATGGAGGAGAGGGGAGGAACCCAAGTTAGCTTAAGGAGTAGGCAATCCCTAGCCAAGAGTTCACCGGCGATCCAAGTAAGAAGACAACCACCAAGCTAGGCTAGAAGGGGGAAGGGAAGGAAGGTGATCTCCTCCGGGCAAGGATATGTCCTCCCCCTTCCTCTAGCCGGAGTACCCTGCCGGGTACCTCGCCAAGAAACACCATTGTAGTCACACCATGATTCGTCCATCTATCCAGACATGCAGGAGTAGGGCTGTTAGCCTTCGGGCGGCCTGAACCTGGGTAGATCGCTGTGTGCTTTCCTTGTTTGCATCCCACGTCGAGCTCGGAGAGCGAGAGAGGAACTTGTCCGGTGATCGTCCCCCGGGAGACGTTTCCAGCCTCCTTCCCGACCCTACCGAATCTACAAAGGGGGTGCCTCACATCCCCGGTGTCCGTCCTTTGAGACACGACATCTGGCGCGCCAGGTAGGGGGCGCAAGCGCTGGATCCGTCTGGATCTCAAGCTACGTCAAGTTCTTCTTCGACAAGATCTACTTCGAGTTCTTCCTCGGTGGAAACGCTTTCCGCCTCAAGCTTTTCTTCCGGCACAAGGGCTACCTCAAGATCTTCACCAACAGCGAAGCCGGCTCTCAAGATCGTCGTCATCAAGTGAAGACCCTCTTCATCAATTAACCAGGGGCAAAACTCGTCTTTCTCTTCCCGGCGCGCCTCGGGGCCCCCAGGGCGCTTGACATGGCCCGGAAGAGGAACACGGCGGTGGAGTTCCTACGATGCCCCGGCCTCGGTTATATCCTTGAGGCGTCTCCTCCCCCTCCGGTAGAAGGCCGGACGTTTGGAATAAAGTTCGTTCCATCTGCTGAATACGTCAGTCCCTTGATCAGCAAGGGGGGCCCAAAGAATTCGCTACCAGCACCGAAATCCATCTTCCCCCGCGAGCACAGAAGTGTGCAGAGGAACTTCTCTCGGTAGCCCAACCCGCGGCAAATATCCCTGGCCAAGTCGGGGAAGAAACTCTGCCAGAGGAAGAGACCAGCGGATACATACCACAAGAGATTTGCATCCCTCCTAGGAAGGACGGAAAGCCTGGAGTCTGGTGTGTGTACCACCAGTCACATAGGCACAGCCTGGAGGACTGTCGTCAGTTCAGAAACGGCAGGTATCTGAAAAACAATAGAGGGGAGTGTTATACCTGCGGAGAACCCGGACACCTCAGCCGGGAATGCCCTCTCAAGCCAGCAAGGAAGGCCAAATCATACTTCCGGGTGCTCAAGAAGGAGAAATCTCTTCGAACGTTCTCCAACATCTCCACGCAGACCGTTGATCTTCCAGAAGACAATCAGCCAGTCCCACTACAGCTCACGCAAAGCGCATCTTGCACCTGGGATCAAGCTTTTGCCTCGGGAGACGCTCCAGCTGGGCAGTGGGAACTCCCGGGTCACGTGGTAACTATCCAAACCGGGTTGAGCACACGTCCTCAGAAATATTGGATTTCTAGGTGGATGGCTTCTGAGGAATCTAAGCCGATCACTGATGGAATTACGGGACCGGCACCTCTGCCGCATCAATAAGAAAAATGGAATATAAAGGATTTGGTTTTCTTATCTTGAGCACGGGTTACCGGAAGGGATTTTTCTGATAGGTCTCATGACCGACGTCTTCACTGGTCTTCTCGCCGGAAGGGATTTTTCTGATAGGTCTCAGGACCGACGTCTTCACTACGTCAGCAAGCATTTTCGGGTCTTCTCACCAGAAGGGGTTTTTCTGATAGGTCTCAGGACCGACGTCTTCATTACGTCAGCAAGTATTTCCGGGTCTTCTCGCCGGAAGGATATTTATCTGGAGAAGAAGTCCAGTGGTCTCAGGACCGGCGTCATCACTACACCAGCCACCAGTCGGATCACTTGTGTGGTGAACTCCGAGTATTGGAAGAAAAATAAGAGGTCTCAGGACCGACGTCATCACTACGCCAGCCAGCTAGCCGGTTCACCTGTGTGGTGGTCTCGGGTTCCAGGGGAACAAAATAAGAGGTCTCGGGACCGGCTTGGGCCAGTAACAGCCGTGCCAAGGAAGGCACTACGGGTCAGACCCGGGAATAGGTTATCTCGGCTCAAGGCTCTGTTCCTACAAAATTGAGCATACAGAAAAGAATTGCACCCGAAACATGGCGTAGAGGACCCGCTACGGCGGCGGCGCTACTGAATACCGAGATAACCTGAGTACTTCACGAATCGAGATAAGTGCCTTTACCTTAATTGTTCTGTTTCTTTATGCCTTGGCTAAAGCGAATGCGGGCGTAAACCTGGGGCAGCGCCTCCCCCAACACCGCTGTCCGTTTCCCTCTTGCAGTGGGGTTGTGGGCTGAGGATTGTGCGGTCAGGAGCGATGGATCTTTCGGGGGGTTGCGCCCTGTGTCGGCTCTCCGGACAGTCTGGGGGCACACGGCTGGTTAGCGCTCTGGCTGAAAGACCCTTCCCGAGACCGTCAAGCCTCCACGGGAATAATAGAGACAGTCCAATGCAAGGAAAAGATGTTTACATTCGACAACGCTAAAGTTTTGCCTTTCGGCGATACATAAACACAGTTCACGACACCTGGTATCGTCGTCTTACACGTTTCAGGGTACCCAGCAGCCTATGGGTCGTCCTCACGGGAGAAGCGCTCCATGATCCTCTCCACCTCGTCAGAAAACAACGGCAAAGGCACGGCTCCCAGGGTGGCGTGGCTCATCTCCTCAAGCAAGGAGATTCGCGGATGGCGTCGCCGAAGGGCGGCCACGATGAAGGCTATCGCCTGCCTCACCGCCTTCTCACCAGCTAGGCGGGCTGCCTAGTCCGCCTGGGACCGGAGCTCACCCAGGAGTTCCGCCACGCGCGCTAGAAAGAAAGGATACCCCCTGAAGGAGGCGGAGAAACTGCTCGAAGCAACCGGGGGCTGCGGCACCCGCAACGTCGTCAGCTCCCGGAAGATCTTCTTCGCCGAGGCACTCATGTCCGGGAGGAAGCTCATCATGTCGCGCTTGGAGGCGGCCATCTTGTCTCGCTCCTCCGTGGCTTTCTTCAGCCGCCCGGTCATCTCCTCTTGGCGAGCCTGTGTCGCTTGCGCCGCGGATCTGGAGGTTTCGACAGCCTCCTTCGTTCTTGCAAGCTCGGCATCCTTCTCCTCGCGCTCCTTTTTCTCTTTGGACCGGAGAACTCCAATGTGCTCGAGCTTCCTGTCATGGTCGGCCACAGTTTCTTTCAGACCAGCGACGTCTCGCGCCAAGCCGTTGGCGCGAGCAACCTGCTGGTCCCGCTCGCCTCGGACCCTTTTGTAGTCTTTGTAAGCCCTGTCTCGGCTTCGCTGCTTATCCGCCAGCTCCTGCTTCAGCTTAGAGACTTGCTCGGTGAGCGAGGCCACCTGCTGGCTCAGGTCCCTCGTCTCCTGCCGGGCCCACCTATCCGCGTTCGCCAGGCTTTGCTCCAGGCGAGCCTCGCTCCGCTCCACCTCCACGCGCAGCTGCGAGTTGCCTTCCAAGCACTTCCTCTCAGCTTCGTCCAGCGCAGACGCATGAGCTTCCAGTTCTTTCTCACGCCCGGAGACGCGCCGCTCTCGAGTGTAAAGCAGCTTGTCCTCCGCCGCTAACTTTTGCTCTCTAACCTCGAGTTTCTCTACCTCGGCCGCTAGCTTCTGCTCCCAGGACTTCAACTCTTCTTCATGGCGGGCCGCGGGAACCGCCAGCCGGCGCAGCTCGGCCTCAGTAAATGCCAGGAGCTCCTCCTTTTCTCCCGGGTCTTCAACCCGGGGAGGAGCATCATCCCTGTCTCTGGACAGCCTAGAGGGTCCCCGGGGATCTACGTCACGCCTTTCCCTGGGGGCTTCAGAGTCCTGCGCTCCCCCCGCCGAGTCTGTCGGAGAAGCAACCGGCGAGCCCGCCGGAACCAAGACAAGCCCAGGGACCGGTCCGAACTCCCCGGCCTTTTCGACACCATCTTCTTCGTCCCCGTGAACGCGTTTACTGGAGGCCTCGGGCGATTGGTCTCTGCGCGAAACAAAGAAGGAGCTTCTAAGGCATCTTCGCAAGCAGACAGGCTTTCTCAGAATGGAATCGTCAATCGAGGAAACTCACCTGTTTTTCCTCTTGGACTCAGAGAAGCACCAGTTCCTCCCCGCCAGGTCTTCAAAGACGCCTGGCGTCCGGACACCCAATACTCGAGACTCATCGCTGACTTCCGGGAGAGGGAGGCTAACAGACGACAAAGGAGAACCCCTCTCTCCCGGGGAATTTGGCGAAGCCGGGCGCTCCACTGGGCGTGGCCCCGCACCTCCAACAGGAACTCCCGGAGACTCATCGTCGCTCTCCCCGTCCGAAGCACCGGGCTCTTCCGGGGAGACGTCCCCTTACGCCAAGCCAGACGCGTGCAAGCCATCACCAAGCGGCCCTTGAACCTTGGGCGCCGGAGGAGGCTCAATCATCGCCGAGCCCCGCAGACCATACTCATTGCACTGAGGTATGGAAATTATAGTCTCGTCAGCGAGAGGGTCCTCAAACAAGGGCGGAATGCCACTCAGGAGGGCCGTCGATGACCGAGCCGGGAGAACTCCCAAGATCTTCCTCCAACTAGATTCCAGGACCTGGAACCCCTGCCCCGAGGTGCTGCTCTCCGCCAGGTGAATCTGCCAGACCGGGAGGTCTCTGTGCTGCAGCGGAGCAATCCACCTACGAAGGAAATCCGCCGCGATCGCGGCGCATGTCACACCTTTCTCTCGAAGGAAGGCCAGTCTAGCAGCTGCTGCGGACAAAACGCTATCTTGAGGGCTCAGCCTCTTGGAGTACGCCAGGCGCTGCGCTGGGTAGCCCGGAATCTCCAGATGTAAGCTGGCTATCTGCGCCCGGACGGAGTACCACTCCTTCCTCCATTCCCCGTTTGGACCTGCCCAGGCGGGGAACGAAGAAGTGACGGAGCAGGGCCACCGACGGCCTGACGCCCACGAACGCTTCGCATGCCTAAGCGAAGACGGCGAAGATCCGCACCGCATTGGGGTGCAGATGCAACATCGCCAGACCATACGCCTCCAAGACGAACAAGAAGAACTTGGAGAACGGTGGGAGGAGCCCCATCGTCGAGAAGATGTGAAAGGTGGCTACCCCGTCGACGTACTCTCCTCCGTCCCCGGGGTACGCCACCACTTCCGCCCCGCTAAAGCTCGAGGTCAAGGTGTGACGGACATTTTCCATGGCCGCTTCATCGGAGAACTTGCTCGGAGATAGCAACGCCTTGGTCACCCTTGGCGAAGCCGCCGCCGCCTGATTTGCCCCAGCCGACTTCTTCGCTACCGCTCGTCGAGTTCTCCTTGGAGCCATAGGAGTACGGCGGTGCGGATCTGACTTTGCGGCGAAGGAGACGAGAAGGGCGAGCGGTGGAATCGGTGGAGAGAGACGAAGATTTGGAGGCAATGGTTTGGGGGGAGAATGGCGAAGGAGAGAAAGCAGTCGCTCCGGAACTGCTAAGTCAATGCCAGTGGTCGACCCCACGCGTCACGTCGCGGCCCCATTACTCCGATGGGCGCAGGGATCGAGGAGTCGTGCCAACTTCGGCGCGACCTGACCGTTGGGCGCGCGACTGCATCCAAAGCCCGCACGAATCGCAACGTGCGGCACGACGCGGTCAGCAAGGCTCGAGGGCTCGCATCTACCTCAACCCGGCGGGCCCCACCGAGCAGCACAAGGACGACCAGGCGCCGGACCCACTTTGACTTTTTGGTCATAGCCCCGGCAGCCTCAAAAGACCAAGGCCGCCGGGACCATGCCCGAGGGCTACTGTCGCAGCAGTGGAACATGGGGTTCCCCTAGCGCTGCCTAAGTGGGTCCACCGCCTGTGGGCCCAACACACGAGTGAACAAGGCCCAGACTCGGCGCAAGGCTTGGCGGGCGCACCTGCTTCATACCAGACCTCCCGGGTGTGCAGGACCCCCGGGCCTCCTGCGACCCGGAAGGAGCCGAAGACCCCGAGAGCGCGAGTCCCCAGCGGGGTCGAGCTCCCTCTCGGGTAAAAGACCGTACAAGGAGAAGATAAGGCATCTACTACCTTCCAGAGGATGGTGGAAGCCCCAATAAGGCTTGGGAAGCAAGGCGGGGCCAGTGGACACCACCTACCCGCTGTCAGCCCATGCCAGCCGCTTTCCCCAAAGGCGCCAGAGATCTCAACCAACCGAAGACGGATACTTGGAGGAGAAGAGGCCACGTCGCCGTCTCCACCACAGAGAGGGGTTGCTTCCCGCCAAGAACCCCTCACGCTCCTTGCATGACCTCTGTGGTATCCCCTTTCCCTATAAAAGGAGGACCAAGGGGCATGAAGGAGAGGGGAGGAACCCAAGCTAGCTTAAGGAGTAGGCAAACCCTAGCCAAGAGCCCTAACCCTAGCCAAGAGCTCACCGGCGATCCAAGGAAGAAGACAACCACCAAGCTAGGCTAGAAGGAGGAGGGAAGGAAGGTGATCTCCTCCGGGCAAGGATCTGTCCTCCCGCTTCCTCTAGCCGAATTACCCTGCCGGGTACCTCGCCGGGAAACACCATTGTAGCCACACCATGATTCATCCATCTATACAGACATGCAGCAGTAGGGCTGTTAGCCTTCAGACGGCCTGAACCTGGGTAGATCGAT
Organism: Poa annua; assembly: GCA_026929855.1. Taxonomy (NCBI): domain Eukaryota; kingdom Viridiplantae; phylum Streptophyta; class Magnoliopsida; order Poales; family Poaceae; genus Poa; species Poa annua. The sequence goes on from CM049437.1 coordinate 57,313,739, forward strand.
GTGTGCTTTCCTTTGCATCCCACGTCGAACTCGGAGAGCGAAAGAGGAACTTGTCCGGCGATCATCCCCCGGGAGACGTTTCCAACCTCCTTCGCGCCCCTACCGAATATACAAAGGGGATGCCTCGCATCTCCGGTGTCCATTCTTCGAGACACGACAATATGTTTCTTAATTAACCGTAGGTGCACTATCAAAGCTCTACAGAATTGATGACAGTAGTGGTAATTTCTATCAAAGCTCTACAGAATTGATGACAGTAGTGGTAATTTCCTAGCAGCTTGATCATCTTGGTAGCAAACTGGTACCGTCTCAGGTATTTACAAGAATAAAGATAAGAGCGGAGATTCTCCTAATTTTCAGGAAAAAAACATGGTCAATAATCCAAATCATTTATCCACACAAATGTTGTTCTACATATTCTAAGGTGACCAGGTTAACTTGTATCAGCGAGTCAAGTTACATGGCTTGACCTTTTTATAGGTAGAACTTGAAATGACTCGATAGTGGAACTTCTGCTTAAATACTAGAATGAAGCTGATATGAACTCTCCATTACTTGCATAATCATCTCCTCACCTCCATTGACTACCTTTTCTCTTCATCTGCTTATCTGCATCACCTCAGTACACAAAGTTTACATCTTCATTGGCAGCATGAGCTTCTCTTACCAAATCACATCTTAGGTGTGCTACCATCTGGTACTCAAGGAAAAAAAAAAGTCTTGCAGCGTTTTCAATTTTATGATAATTGTAGCTACTCTCAGCAAGGAGATAAATATGATACTAAAATGTCAATTAAGATAATCATCTTGATGGTTGCATGCTTCTTGGAGTGAACAGATTGCCCAGAGTTCATCAAATGAGTAATGCCATGTCATGATGCCTATCAATTGTGCTCCTTCATGAACATGCATGCCATGATATGAATCATCCTAAACATTCCTCAGCACTGAATTGTTAGCAAGCCAAAAAAGAGTCAATTATACTATTACAGCACTCCAGATCATAATGTAATGCCATGAACACATGAAATGTAGCAACTACAGTACTGCACATTGGAGAACTACATAACACTATAAAATATTCATGACCAATGCCAAATGCACATCTAAGGAACATTCAGAGTAACCTCAAACCACAATAGGTAATATAATGAAGTTGACACCAACAACAATGACAATGGTGACAATGCAATGTCTACCAGATGATGATGATGCCCAGAAACTCCACCCAATGAAGATGATGATCATGCCCAGAAACTCCACCTAATGAAGATGCTGACGGGAACAGAACATTTAACATGCAGATGATAATTCGAGATGCCATGCTAAAGTTCAAGATACATCCCATCAAGCAGGAGCTCCGTTCAGAGTGCCGACCATGCCACCGACTAAATCCTTCCTTCGCCCAAAGGGATTTTTCGAGAACGTTAAAAACATTAAGGACTACAAATAAATCATACATAAACGAGCAAATGGAGGCATTATGCAGAAAGACAATGTGAAAATAAACTGAAATTAAGAGGTCAGATTTAAATATGAAACCAAATTATAAACTAATTAAGGATATTGAATTCGCATTCCACCGCGACCAGAACTGGGAATAATAGCACCCTGCAAAGTATGATGTACAGCAGAAGCAGCGTTCACATCCTACAAATGGCAGAAGTTTGAGACATGATTAGGGGAGAAGTATTGGCATAGTCAAAAATAATTATTGCCATCACAGCTACTTACTTCAAATTCAATAAAGCAGACAGTGTTTCTGTCTTGACGCAACACTTTCATTTGTTTGAAACCAGGTTGCCTGTAATTTTTTGAAGAAACATTAGATATATTTGCTGCAACAACTGGAACAAAAGTTGGCAGCAGAAAATTGCACCAAATAGGCAAACTAATATGCAACTTCAATTGTTCTAGTGAAGGTGTTGGTTCTTACAAACAGAAGAGGCCCCGCAGTTCCTCTTCAACAACAGTTTCACCCAGATTTCCAATGAAGAGAGTATTGCAGGGAGGGTTATCTTTTGTGTTCTGCAAAAGCAAATTGAAAGGTTTGATCAACACTTTTATCTTCCCAAAATCTTGAACGATATATGAGAGTGAAGAACGACGATAGACCCAAACAAATGTTCTATTAAGGAACTGCAGCACATTTCTCATATACCCATGTCACATCTGGACTATTCATCATGTGTCTAACGATCCTGATTTTCATTTTACAAATAGCATCGGGTTGGCATTTTCACCAGATACAATGACCAAATAAAGATCATCTAAGTATCATGTTGCGTTAACAGCACCAGTGTCTTTAATATAATTTCGTTCAAAGCTGAAGAGTTGTATCCATACCGCCATTCACCAAAAATAAATGAATTTGTATGTGACAAGAAGACCCTAATATACAGATATATTGCCATACATTAAATGGGTCACTTCAAGATATAAGAACATAGTAACAATAGTGTTTTCCATTAAATCAATGTTGATAATGTACTTGGATGTAAATGATGTGACTATATGGAAATGTCTCTCAAGATTAATTTAAAATGTAAATCCATACGCTATTTGCAAGTATTCATTTATTTTTGGAAGTTCAACCCCCCTACAAGTCTCGACCAATGCAAGGGGCCCAGTACTAAAATCAAGTAGGTAAAGGCCCAATAAAAGCTTACAAAGGTACTCAAGTGAAGAACGAAAGAATAGATGGATTGCAATAGAATGTTGTCTAGTAGTGTTGCTAGTGCATGAAAAATGAGTCATGATTTTGGACTATTATACAAAAGAGATATTTTCTCTTGTGCAAAAGCACACTAAAGATATTTCAGTAATAGACTGAATAAAAACAAATCACGACAGGAAGAAAAATGATTAGGTCATTGTAAACTCTACAGCATATTACTAGGCTTGTAAGGAATATGATGAAAACAAATTCATAATCCATAATAACTAAATATAACAACGCTTAATTTATGAAATAAATCCAAATTGATTACCTGCACAGGAGCATATGCTGTTGGACCTGGCACAGGAGAAGGTGAAGCCATTGGTACTGCTGGCACAGGATAGCCAGCATAAGGATTATAGGGAGGTGGTGCTGCAATATAACTGAAGACATGCAAAATGAAGCATTATAGAAGACCATAAATGTGCAATAAGTTCAAGGAAAGAGCATCCAAGTTATAAAAAAAATACCCTGCAGTTCCCCACATGGAAACAGCTGGTGGGGGTGGGTGAAACGGCGGAGGAGCATACGGAGAATGGGTGTAATCTCCACCAGTTCGCAAGCGTTTGCTTTGGTCCATAGGATTTGCATCAGCTCCCACACCTAATATAGGTTTTAATTGTTTCAACATATGATGAATATGCAAAAATACCGTATAAAACAAAACAAGCAGTAGATGGTGTAAACAACATTGAAGAGACAGCATGAACTCAGATGATATCACATTTGTAGGTAAGATTTTGTAAACGAACATATCAATTTGGTATAATGCATTAAAGCTCCAATAAAAGGTGACTTGTTAGGCAATATGTTTAAGAAAAGATGCAACGGAACATAACCTACATAGAAAAAATCCAGTCGCTGACCAGCGGCCACAATTCTCCATTAGTTCAACATTTTGTCTAGGCTTAAAAGATGATGAAGAGGGCCACTGCCATCTTAACATGCCAACTAGTTGCTCCCACTCTACATTTAAACGACAGGAGCAGCAAACTCTACCTCAAATTCACACTCTTATAGGTCGTCTCAGCAAGCAAAGAAAGCTTATTTTCTATCTATAGATCGACATCATGCAACAGCAAGAAGAAACCATGCAAAGATGCAAGGGAAAAAAGAACCTCTTTTGATGAATAGATTCTTCTTGGCCATCTCGATGTGCAGCGCCGAGTTGGCCTCCGCATCAAAGACCAGATCCTGCAGAGGAGAACCTCAGCTCACATCCATCCAAGACAAATCCTTTAGAAGACACCGAGATAAGGAACCCATACAACTATACAAGATGAACCGAAAACCGAACCTGCAGCGCGGCCTTTGCGGCGAGGGCGTGGTGTGCGTAGGAGAAGAGCGCGAACCCCATGGGTTGGTCGCCCTTGAAGTTGATCTGGGAGGCCTCGAACCCCGGGAGCCAGCGCAGCAGGTTGTGCAGCTCCCGCTCCTTGACGTCGACGGGGAGCCCCGTGATGAAGATGGTGCGGACCTCGTCAGAGCCGGGGCGGGCGGTGGCGTCTGGTACGCCCGGCACAGGGGGAGGCGGCGGGACAGAGGGAGGCGCTGGCACCGCCGCCGCGGGCGGCCACTGTTGGTGAAACGGGTGGATGCCGGCACCAGCCATGGAGATGACGCGAACCCTAACCCGAGAGGGAAAGATTGGGTTCGGAGGCTCTCGGGGCAGAGGAGACGAGAAAGGTAGCAACGGAGATCCGGGTAGGGCTTTGTTTCGTGGCTCGTTCATTTTGAAATTTCTGAACCGTGCTTATTGATATTTTTTTACCATAGAAAATTTAAAATACTAACGAAAGGTGTTTTCTGTCCGACAAAGTTAGAAATAAAAGAGAGGAGATTGTTTAGAAAATCTTTAAAATCATGAAAAACTATCAAGTTCATGTATGTATTTTACATTAATAAAATACATAATATCATTCCTAACGCTAGTGCAGCACCGAAATGTGGAGCTAGGAACAACTCGAGAGGTAGATGCGAGTACATATGGCCTAAACATAATCGTTTTAGATCCTTTTACTTTTTATTCATGTCTTTTATTGTGCCTAAATATTTCCACAAGAATTACTAGGCCTGCTAGATTTTGAAAGCATCACATAGCATAAACGGAAAGCTCCATTTTAACAAAAATGTTCCGTTTTTGTGGTCATTCAGCCAGAATATGTTGCTCCATTTCGGTTTCCGCATAAAAAAATTTGTTTCTGTTCTGCAAAATTTTGTTTCCATTTTTTCGTGGAAAGTTGGAAAGATTTCATTTCGTTTTCATCTGTAGTCTCAAGTTCATGTCTCTTAAACTTGTACGAGAAGAAGGATTTCCATTTTGATGTTGGATCAAGATTCAAGATTGTCGAAAATGTAAAACACTTCGACGCTCTTTGAATGGAGAGGATGCCGGGGGCCGGCTCAAAACAACCAACTTGGACAAAGAAAACAACGAAGGAAATGATGGCTCGTCTCTCTTCAATATTCGTTTCCGAGTAAAGGAAGGAGGTCTCATCGTGCTCGACTCGCAATGTGAAGATGCACGAAGATAACCAATGAAGGTGGGACACTTACTTTGGAATGCAAGGCCAAATGATCAAGGGTGTTCAAAAGGATAGGGAGCTACAAAAAGGGCCGAGTAGTGCAAGATCATGTCCACCGACACGAGCAACATGATCCCCAATCAAAGGGCTTACTTTGTCGAGAAAATAAAGCACATTAAAGAGAAGAGGATCATGTTGCATTTCCGACGATGTGTTTGTGATGTTGGTGGCATTTTGTTGGCTGGACTTAGTGCTGGACGAAAATATTATGCGGTGCCTAACGTGGTATGGCCGGACGGTGCCTAACGTGGTATGGCTGGACTATCGTTATGTACAGTCGGGTAACCAGATTTGTTGTAGACACAACTTTTATTGCATATATAAAAAATGGACCATGAAGGACATTTGTCTGGCACCCCCTAAAGCGGACACATTTTGGGGTGTGTCGGACAGATTTCCGAGGCTGCCGATGGATATGCCCTTACTTCTCAACCTGGTATTGCTCTTGCCGATGGCGACTACGAGTGTTGAAAGAGTATTTTGTGAAACGAGTATAGTGAAAAATGAGTTGAAAAGAGCATGGGTGTATTGAGCCGATGTATTTTTTTTAATAAGCAAAATATGATATAGTTGAATCTTTCATGGAGATGTGACGACATAGAGTTGGCAAACTTTAATTAGTGATGTAATTTTTCTCTTTTGCTATATTTTATCTTATAAAACTTTGTTCATTTTTTGAATTATAAAACATAGGTTTTGAACTACAATGTTGTGAATCGACTGGCTATTTTTTTTCATTTGGCAACTTATTATCGCTCTGAAAAAGAAAATTTGGAGTGTGCCCACTCTAGTTTTTTCTTAAGTCAGCCACTGATTCTATCAGTCATGAAATGTGGGTCGCATAAGATTGTTATGCAATGATCATCTGCAACTAAGTGAGAACTAAGTCAAGAAACCTCTAAAGACACTTTTACACAATCACCACTACTAAGTAATAATTATACCTTAGCACAGTGGAAGATTTGGCATGAAGCACAGACCTACCAGGACCAAAATGGAGCCAAATGTTGGATTGCCGCAATAGGAGTGAGCTGTTCGGATCAGATTTTGGAGACCCTACCTGGGCATGCACGCACCCACCGAAACTTAGGGCACCCACAATGTTGATTTGGCTAAATCTGACACAGATGTCAATTTGGCATCGGACTAAAATTTGGCAACAACTTCAATTCCATATCCCTGTGCTGTGGGTCCGAGCGCATAGTAAAAAAGGTATTTTTCCTCTCTCCGACCTCAGGTGCTTCGCGCGAGTTTTAGGGCGAGTGAAATTTCCCCTTTCTCCATCGTTCCCCTCCATCTCCTTCTCTCAGATCTGACGAGGAGTGCGACCCCGGCAGCGCCTCCGCCGTGGTGGACGACTCCAGCAGGGCTTCTGCCGTGGTGGCGACTCGAACGGTGGCGAGCGGCACGAGCGGGCGCATGGCTGAGGGCCTCCGCCATGGTGGCGGACTCGAACGGCGTCGAGCGACACGGGCAGGCGCATGGCCGAACTGCCAACTCCAACTGCTGCCGCAGATGTGCTCATATCGGGAGGTTTCCCGGGCGTAGGCCGGGAGTACGTGTCCCAGGCAAGTCGCAATACTTCAGATGCAGCTCAAGACGGCCAGTGTGCCGGTCGATCCCGTGAAGTACTGCTGTTCTGCTTCATGCCCAGGTCTTCGTAGCTTCAGTTTTTTTTGCATATCCTCCAACGGTTGTAAATTTAGTGTTGTGGGTGGCAGTTGAACCAACGGTTGGAAACTGAATGCTCATGCCGTTGGGCAGTTTGGAAAATATAATATTTTATTAGAATGAGAGGCTTTGGCATCGGAGCAACTTCTTGCTCCGGTTCCCAGTTTCGGTAGATTTGGAACTACCCCTACAATGTGGGGAACTAGTTCCAAAAGCCCAAATAGTAAAATGGAACCACTTTTAGCCACACATTGTAGCTGCTCTAAAGGCCACTGCATCCGTGCCTTCACTGACTTCACTTCCAACTGCCAAGAGAGAAACCAGGATAGGAGCCCTGTCTGCACAGCATGCGATCGAGTGAGGTCTTTCTTTGCTTCGACACTAAACAAGCATGTCTTTCCACTACCAACTAGCATTGCTGCCTCAACCAATGGCAACCCACTTTTGTCGCATCTTGAAGAGCTTGTGTGTCGTAGCTCAGTTATATGAGAAACAAACAGAGCAAATTTTATGAAAAAGAATAACAGAGCAAGTTTCTTAAATGAGGTGACGGGGAAAAGTTTTCAGTAGATGGGATAATTGGTGTTACAAATGCACAACTAAGAAGTATAAAGTAAACTTCACTCAAGAAAAAATCATGCCTATAGATAGAACAGATGTATCTGAAAATGAATATGTAATGGAATAGATGAGTTCGAATTGTTATCATTATTGGATTCCTCCAATTGACCTTATGTTCAGCTAGGTGGGTATACAAGCACTCCACTTGGAGTCATGTCTATGCCAAACTTGAATTTGAGTACTACTATTCCGGAAATCCACTTTGACGCATAGGAGTAGACGCACCCACCAGTCAAAAAATACATTTTAAATCTCAAAAAGTTCTCAAAAAAACTCCTAGATGTACATCCGGATTCTATGTTCGCACATGAAGTATCACGAAAATAAGACTTTTTGCCTATGTAAAAAGACAACCTTTTGCTCTCAAAAGATTTTTTAAATCTTTTTTACAAAGGTCACAAAAATGTATATTTTTCACAAAACTTCCTTTTTCAGACTTCCAAACTTGTGCCAAGTTCAGTTCGTAAAGGCACGTATCAACAAGCATGAATGCCAAAAGTTGTTGATGTAAACTCCTAAAACAGCTACGTTTAACGGTTCTTCGAAACTGAAAAAACAGTTAACTGCACCAGAAATGTCAGATCAGTTTGGGTACCGAATACTGCAGGATCCAATCAGATTCAAGGGTCCACCAATCCTAGCTACTCCCAGCTCTACATGTCTTTGTTCCGGCACGCATCTTCAGTCCCAAGCAACCCTAATTTTGTAAGCAAGCAATGCCACGGCAGTAGCTAAGAGCCGTGCTGCTGCTGCATACCTCCACGGTGGTCGCCCACAGAGCATTGAGCTAGCTAATGGCCATCACTACCTCCAACTAACTAACCACCACCCTTTTCCACTACACTGCACTCATGTACCTTTCACCATGTCACAGTGCGTCCTCCTACAAATCCTGTCATTGTCGTGCCTGTCGTCGTCGTCTTCGTCGCTGTCGTCGCCACAGCGAGAGGTGCCACTAGTAGTAGGCTAGGATCGAGGTAGAGGAGGGGCGGTATGGAGATGGACGCCATTGAGGAGTACAGCAGAGATGGAAGTCGGCACCAGCTGCTCCAAGGATCCAGGATACTGGTCGGCGTGCCCAACAACTCCCGGGGGTGCTCCGAGCTGCTGTCGTGGGCGATACGGGTCGTCGCCAAGCCCAACGATTCCGTCGTTGCAGTTCATGTTCTCGGTAACTGACTGGCAACTTTGTAGAGTTGTTGCTGCAGCCGCATGGGTTCTCGTTCTTGTCTTGATGATTTATTCTTGTCGTTGTGGTGTTGTGATTTTCTCCCGGAAGGAGGGAGAGGGAGAAAGAACAGGCTGCAGAAGGCGAACGCGTTCGTTATCTACATGCTTGGGGAGTTTGTGGAGACATGCGAGGCTAAACAGGTGCAGATTGATCAAACGGCAAACCCAATTCAATTTTGCAATTGTTTGCGTTCTGCATATATCCATGTGTTTACACGCTGGAGGTTATTTTCTGATGATCCTCTCTTTGGTGTTCAGTCATTACATTCTTTTTTATTTATTTTCTTCTGGTGAACACAGTGTAGTGGGAACTTGGAAGCAAAGTTTGTCCTCATTAGTTTTTAGTTTGGTGCCCCAGTCTGTCAGCCTCGTCATGTCCCTTTTCAGCTGTTAGGTATAACTGGACTAAAAGGCCATGATTAGTACCGTGGTCTGAGTTTATCTTGTTTTATTCTTCCTCATGCGCTTATCGTCTTCAATGCTCCGAATTTAGGATTGTACTTCAATTTAAACTAATGGAATACTTTTGAATCAAGCTGAAACAAAAGGGCTATGGTTGTGCAGTGTACTCACAGTAATATGCATCCTCTGCCTTTCCTTTGCTTCCAGGTCAATTTGGAGGCTAAGGTCATATGCAGCTCAAGCATTCCAAGAGCCCTGACCCGGGAAGCCGAATTTACTGATGCAAAGTTTCTAATTGTTGGAAGATCAAAGAGTACATATCACAGGTAATCCTAATAGGCTCCTAAATACAAAAAGGAACGGTACTTATTTGTTCATAGTCAGATACTGAACTGAACATTCTACAAGTCTACGTTCTTGTCACTTTTGTAGTTTATGCATCTTAAAAGAAAATGATAGACATGCTATAAATCAGCACAAGTACTGCAAATAATTTATGCTGCTACTGTTCCTTCAACACTCAAGGCTACCTACAACTGTCACCGTTGCAGGAATCACTTTGAGGTTGCAAACTACTGCTTCATGCATGCTCCAAGCAACTGCTCAGTCATTGCTGCTGGAAGGGAAGACCTGGAAAAGAGTAGCATTAGGTTGAAGTTTCGGTCCATTGACGGTGAGAACATTTGGTACAGAGATACTGAATTAGCCGCGAACGACCATTTCTCTTCATGTTTTTTTTTCTTTTCGAAAAGGGTAATCCCGACCTCTGCATCAGGCGATGCACACAGCCATACTAACTCTGAATCATAAATTACAGACAGCAGCATGTCCTCAATTTCAACATGGAGCAGAAGATTTCCACCACTTCAAAAACTTCTTAGATCAAGTTCCACCCGCAAGCAGGTTCCTCAATCCATGGGTGATGGTAACTATGAGGACAAGAGCTCGCCGAGGGCGGTGCTCGATGGACCGGAGGAAGTGGAGCACCTGCAAGTCACTGAAGAGTGCTACAGCACATGTAGCAATGAGGTGAGTGGGCGTAGCCACAGCGGCATCTGGAGGCGACTGTCGGACATGAAGCTCTGGCTCCCATTCCTACGGTCTGTCGCTGATGAAAATGTGAAAGGCAGCGATGTCTGCTCGACGTTTATGGAAGATCAGAAACCTGTCTGGAAGTGTTACAGCTACCAGGAGATTTCAGTAGCAACTGATGACTTCCATCCAGGTACTACATGTTTTCACTTATTACAGGTGTTCCATTTCGGAATTTGTACTAAATGATGCATATACAATTTACATAATGTATCAACATGCAAAATGCAGGTACTACATGTTTTCACTTATTACAGGTGTTCCATTTCGGAATTTGAAGCACTAAATGATGCATATACAATTTAGATAATGTATCAACATGCAAAATGCAGCCATGGATTGATCTATAAGACTGTATCTAATTGACATTTTTGTTCTTCAGATAGCATATGTGGAAGAGGAGGCTATGCAGAAGTATACAAGGGTATACTGTCTGATGGCCAATGCATAGCAGTTAAGAGGCTGGCCAAAGGCAAGCCCAGTGAGCAGAAGGAGAAGGAGTTCTTATCGGAGCTAGGGATCCAAGGGCATGTATGCCACCCAAACACAGCTGACCTGCTTGGCTGTTGCGTTGAGAATGGACTGTACCTGATCTTCGAGTTCTGCGCAAACGGGACGCTTGCATCTGCGCTGCATGGTATTGGTTTTATTCAGTAGTAGTATTTCAGAACTGAGGTGGTATTTTTTGGGTAATAATGTGACAACAGAAGATCACATTTGGCAGGGAAAAGTGGGAAGGTCCTTGAGTGGTCATTGAGGCAGAAGATTGCGGTAGGCGTTGCAAGAGGTTTGCAGTATCTGCACATGTTCTGCAGGCATCGGATCATCCACCGTGATATAAAGGCATCCAATATACTTCTTGATGATGACTTTGAACCTCAGGTGAGCCTATTTTTCGCCCGTTGAACGATCATCCTTCTTCTAACCAGAGGAAAAAAACAGTCAGTCTAATACTATCCTCTATGCAAAATAAAATATTTGAATTCCATGATACTAAAATAAATGGGTGTTTTCTGTGAGACAGATTTCTGATTTTGGACTGGCAAAGTGGCTTCCCAAACAATGGACCCATCACTCTGTCGTAGCCATAGAAGGCACATTTGGGTAAGGAACGGCACAGCACCTTCCATTTGCACCATTAGAATTCTGATCACAAATCAACAGTTGTAGTACAAAAACCAAACACATCGCGTCAAGTGAAAACCTTTAAAAGTTCTCCGTGAAATGTGAGCAGGTATTTAGCACCAGAATACTTCATGCATGGCATCGTCGACGAAAAAACCGATATCTTTGCTTTCGGAGTTCTTCTTCTAGAGATTGTCACCGGAAGGCGGCCAATTGACTGCTCCAAGCAGAGCCTTCTTCAGTGGGTGAGCATTACTAGAATCAACACACTGAAATTAGTGCCAAAGAACAGTTCACATTATATGTTTGCGCTTGCTGTCTAGGCAAAGCCACTTCTGGAGGCTGGGCAAGCAACCGAACTTGCAGACCCGGACCTTGGCGACGACTACGACAAGGATCAGCTGAAGAGGATGGTCGCCGTGGCGTCACGCTGCATTTTGCGGCCCGCGATGTGGCGACCGTCGATGGCCGAGGTACCCGTTCCTCATCTCGAACTAGCTGATATGATCTGACCGAAACACTATCTACATCTTCTAAATTACTAAAAGAATTGGCAAAAAATGGCATATTTGTAGGTGTTGCATTTCCTGTCTACCGATGAGTGCCTGACGGAACCTGAGAAATGGAACATTCCGGAGGACGAAGTTGACGACATGGATGACTGCACATTATTTTCTGAATGTTGCTCCCAGTGATATATATAGGCTCTTATTTATTTTGGTGTCGATATGTCTTCTTATCGTTGTGTGGTCATGTGCTGTGCTACTCGGTATCTTTAACGTTTTTCCTCTAGGTTTTTGTCTTTGGAGCTTTAATTAGATGCTTGAGATGTATTCAGGTGATTTAGGAAGGAGATATTTGAAATGTATGAAATGCTGACACAACTTTATCAGTTCAGGTAGAGTATGGATGAGCAAAGAAAGTTGCATTTTTTCAAGTGCGAATCTGTTGATACCTGCAAACATATCATCATAAGAAATCATAAGAAATCACTGACAGGTGGAGCTAAAATCTTGCTTAGATTTAAATAAGGAAACTTTCAGTTATTAATCAAGATAAAAATCCTGTTACTCATGCTTAAAAAGTTGTGTGCATCCCCAGTTGGTACAGAGGCTGGGGAAGTGAAATTCTCCCCCAAACAATTTTATTCAGTTAAAACAAGGAAATATGTCTTTGTTCAAACTGAATTTTGGGGTTATTACTTTGCTCCTCAAGAAAGATAATGCGATACAGATTCAACAATATAGACCAATATGTCTTCTCAATGTCAACTAATCGTAATACTGAAATTGCACGAAAGATAATTCGACCGATGCAGTTGGCGTTTATGCCTGGTCGCCACATACTCGAAGGGGTGGTGGTTTTGCATGAAACTATCTATGAGCTTCAAAGGAAAACAATGGATGGGGTTATATTTACAATTGACTTTGAGAAAGCATACGATAAAGTTAAATGACCGTTCCTCCAACAGGCTATGTGTATGAAAGGTTTTGCACAGGAATTGTGCAATTGGATTATGCAATTCGTTCAGGGAGGAAGTGTAGGCATTCGTGTTAATGATGACATCGGTCATTTTTTCAGACAAAGAAAGGACTCCGACAGGGAGATCTACTATCACCAATGTTGTTTAATATAGTGGCAGATATGCTAGCCATTCTTATCGCGCGGGCGAAGGAAGGTGGTCAGATAGGTGGTCCCATTCCTCATTTAGTAGAGGGGGGCATATCTATTTTGCAATATGTTGATGACACTGTATTATTAATGGAACACGATTTAGATAAAGCGATCAATATGAAACTTATTTTATGCATTTTTGAACAACTATCAGGGCTTAAAATAAACTTTCACAAGAGCGAGATTTTTTGTTTTGGGAAGGCAAAAGAGGTAGAAAATCAATATAAACAGATCTTCGGATGTGAGTCTGGTTATCTACCTTTTAAATACCTTGGGATTCTGATTCATTATAGGAAACTTCGGAATTCCGAATGGTACCCAGTGGAGAGCCGTTTTGAAGGCAAACTGGTTGCTGGAAGGGTAAGATGTTATCGTATGAAGACCGGTTAGTTCTTGTTAATTTGGTTTTAACAAGTTTGTCGATGTTCATTTTTTCTTTTTAGAGATACCAAAAGTGGTACGTAAAAGACTTGATTTCTATAGATCTCGCTTTTTTGGCAGAGCGATGAGAACAAAAAAAAATATAGATTAACAAAATGGAACATCATCTGTAGACCGAAGGATCAGGGTGGTTTAGGGGTTGAAGTGCTCGAACTAAACAACAAGTGTTTACTCAGTAAGTGGATGTTTAAACTCTTAAATGAAGAGGGGGTTTGGCAGGAATTGCTGCAAAACAAATATCTTCATAGTAGAACTTTGGCTCAAGTGGAAGCACAACCAAATGACTCTCCATTACGGCTTATGCGTGTAAAGGAAGATTTTTTTAGTAGAGGATCATTCCGAGTTGGTAACGGGGAAACTACCAGGTTTTGGGAAGATACTTGGCTTGGCAAGACTCCGTTAAAAGTTCAATATCCATTGCTCTATAACATTGTGCAACAACAAAATGTTTCGGTTCATGATGTTTTTCACAATGCTCCTCCTTTAAACATAGGCATTGGTAGGGCACTAGTGGGAAACAAGTGGGACATGTGGTCTCATTTATGCATTAGATTAATGGATATTACTCTCACTGATGTTCCGGATATGTTTCACTGGAGTTTGACACAAAATGGTATTTTTTCAGTTAAACCTGAGTATGAAGGCCTAATGAATGAACATACTAGATTTCTGCAAACATACTTATGGAAACTGAAAATTCCACTAAACATTAAGGTGTTCATGTGGTTCCTCTTCAAAAAGTAGTGTTGACTAAGGATAACTTGGCAAAAAGAAATGGGAAAGGTGACTCTCACTGTTCTTTTTATGGGAATAGTGAATCTGTGCCCTTTTGCAAAACTTGTTTGGCGTGTTGTTTTTTATACCTACAATATTTCTCCTCCTACCAATGTTACTAATATGTTTAGGAATTGGTTGAATGGGATGGATAAGAAGACCAAGGATAGGATTCGTATCGGCGTTTTGGCTATTTGTTGGTTGAATTGTAGGAACGATCTTGTTTTTGACAGGAAATAAACTTTTCATGTCTTACAGGTTATCCATATGGCGGCACACTGGATCCAGCTATGGGCTTTCTTGTTACCTTCGGACCAGCGGGACCTTATGGTGGCTGGATGTGCGCGCCTCCTGTTGGTGGCACGGGATTTTTTTTCTCCCGACATACGTGGCAGCATACTAGTCGACTTTTGTAGTCCTATTTCTGGTATTTGTGACGTTTGAGCTGCGACTCGATCTTTCGTGAGTCCTGGTTATGTAAACTGTAACATCCCAGAATTTAGAGTCCAGAAATATAGAGAACACAGGAGTGTGCATTGCATTCATGCATCAGAAAATCCGAATAATTTTCGCGCATTTAATTTTCAAAACACTAAGTGATTGAAGCTTCACTTGAGTTAGTGGAATTGAAGTAGGTCATCAACTTGAGCGTTATAAACTTTGAGATGATCTTAGCTCAAACCCTATTTTGGGCAGAGAGGTATACGATAAAATGTTACTCCAAATGAAATAAAACTTGTTACACCAAATCATTACTCTAGGAGTTAATGATTAACCCAATGATATCCCACAAGTATAGGGGATCGTGTTTAGCCTTTTCGATAAGTAAGAGTGTCGAACCCAACGAGGAGCTAAAGGTAGGATAAATGTTCTCTCAAGTTCTATCAACCACCGATACAACTCTACGCACACTAAACGTTTGCATTATCTAGGAAATAAAACTAGAGCAATAATACGGGTATGAGAGGTAGCTTTGCAAGATAATAAATGCAAGAAAGTAAATGTTAGTGCTGCAGCAATAAGATATACTAAGTAACCATAAACTAACAGTAACATGAGTGTGGAAAAGTGGTGGTAATTGTGGTGGCTTTGTCCAAGATTAATTAGTGAAGATATTGATTTCATTGTCTTCGATGCAGTTTTCTATGTGGGAGAGGCTAAATATACAAGCACTCCACTAATTGGGATTACAAGTACTATATGATTGGATTGTTAGCAAACATCTGTAAATACTAACAATGCATTAAGGTTTTCCCAACCATAGCCTTAAGTTCATGGTCCTCTTACTCCCATACGTGCAACTATCCGGTTCGAGTCCTCAGGTTTCTGTCACTCCGACAGAACTACCCCCTTCCTTTGCACATACTACTAACCCTAGGGTGTTGATCCATGCGCGCAAAAATATAATGGACACCAAAGGACAGTACCATATCAACATACAACTCTAATGAGCCTCATGCATTCAACAAAGCAATCAAAAGACAAATAACTACGCAAACATGTCATATATCATAGGATAAATATTATAGCATCAAGCACCATATTTACATAGGACGGTACAGAGATTTGTGGGAGGATGAACCACAGAATACAAGGAGGAGTTGGTGATGGAGATGGCGGTGAAGACGGCGGAGAGGGCAGCGAGGAGTGCAGGGCGGCGGCGGCGCGGGGAACTCCTTCCCTGCCGCCGGCATCATGGGGGAGCGCCGCCCCTTAGACTCCCTCCTTCATGGCTTCTTGGGAGCCCTCCCCCATGGAGATGGGATCCATAGGGGAGGCAAAACTGTGGCTTTGGTGGCTGGAAATTCGTGGGTGGAGGAGTCCTTCACGACCTAGGGTTTCCTTCTTTATATAGACTCTCGGATTTCCGTCAACTCCTGTTGGGCTCCACGAAAACGGGCATATCTGGAGCATCCGAACTCGGATTGGGCCGAATTTTAAGTCCAGGATTATTAGAAGAAAATTTCCTACAACTTTCTAACAATTTTGATTTCCATTTGACGTCGTCTTCAGGCCCAAACGTGACAATCTTCAAAAATAGTTTTCAGACAGATTTCTAGAAAGTCCCAATTCGACTCCAACAACGTTTCCTCTTGTATTCTTGATAATTTCTACACATTAAAGAGTAAAACAAGAACATTGTGCACTTTTGCAACCATTAGTAGGTTAGTCCAAATAAATAATGAACTTAATATAAAAACAAGTACTAAAAGCATAAAAATGGCATGAAACAATCAAAAATTATAGATACGTTTTGTACGTATCAACATCCTTAAGCTTAATTCCTGCTCGTGCTCGAGTAGGTAAATGATAACAAAATAATTTTTGATTGTAAATGCTATGATCAGGTTTTTAACAATTGCATGATGTATGGATAGTAAAACTTAGCAATCATGTTACCCAATGAAGAGTATCAACCAACCAAGAGCTCATAACATGAAATTTATAAACATTAACAAGATTGTAATGATCATAATAAAGCATGGTAGAGTGGTATCTCGCTTGCCTGAATTTGTACATCAAAACATAAATGTCCGGACACCTCTGAAGTTTTAAATGAAGACTAGATATAAAGATATCAGAGATAAAAGCATCAAGCTATGTCACGGTTAACCGTATTCTGGGACAAGCACATTAAAAGATAGCACATTAAAGAATGACAATTATGCTCTCGAGAAGGTACTCAAAGAAAGGATGGTGACTCAACATAAATATAAAAGATAGCCCCTTCGCGGAGGGAAGCAGGGATTTAACATGTGCTAGAGCTTTTCATTGTTTTGAAAACAGGAGTAAAATTGTTTTTGAGTGGTGGTTGTACCGTCAACGAATGGCAATAGAGTTCCTGTTATCTTCCATACTAAGCAAGTTGAGAGTGGTTCCAATTTATTAAAAAACAAGCATTTATAATATGCACCTTATTTATATAATTTGACACTCCTCCCAACCTTTCCTTTTCACAAACCATGGCTAACCGAATCCTCGGGTGCCCACCAACAATCAGATACCATGGAGGAGTGTCTATTTTTACTTTCTCTAATCTTTTTGGAATATTATAGTGGCCTAACCAGCTATTTTGCAATATTAATGACGAGCAGATGAAGCATGCAAGTTGATGGTTATTTAATTAGCATGGAAAATAACAAGCCCAACTACTACTTCCTCATGAGCTAAAACAGTGTCACAAAATGAGAAGTGTTTGAAGGTTTTAAAGATAGCACATGCAAATTTACTTTAATTGTTTGAAATGCCATACATAGGTATTTATGGTGGACTCTTTGGGATAACTTGGTTTTCAGGAATTTGGAAGCACAAGCATTTTGTAAGGTTGCAACTCAGACTACCAGTCCGAGATGTCCACGTTATGTAAACAGATCACGCTCCCAATGATCAGTGCATCGCGATCACATAACCAACTGGTATACAAAGTTACATCATTCAAACGTGCATACAAGTATTACAAAAATAAATAGTGGTCACATGACCAAGTCTGCAACCATCGTCACACAGGACGGAATTAACTACGATATAGCGGAAGCTTGCGGCTAGCGTCGGCCCTCGTCACAACCAAACGCATTCCCACAGAGCAGTTGACCGGTGACACTCAGTTGGCGTAATCGTCGACGTACTCCTCCTCCTCGTCGTACATCTCCCCGTTGAAATCTGGACGTTTGAATATCCAGGGTCACAGCCATACGAGTACATTTACGTACTCGCAAACCACCTCTAAGGCTTAGTTTTTCATGGTAATGCAATAAAAGCGTTTTCGAAAACTGGGATAGCTGCTATATACGACTATAGGGCTTAGTTTTCGCAAAGATGCTTTTAGACATAGAGATACGACTTCTCTATATCTTGTTAAGGAAAACATTTAGAGATATAATTTTTCTCTCTTAGATATAGCAAGGACATATCTAAGTTTTGAAACATTTCTTTTGTAAATCTTTTCAAAAACACTAGGATGGGGATACCCCTTTTTCCTTCCTTGAGATCGGACTGATTGTCTCCCCGAGAGCAACCATCTTCACTCAACTCCTGTACCTCCAAGGTACCTCCTTGATGCCTCCTTGTTTCCACCGAAACCATTTTCTTTTGAAAACATAAAATTTGCCCATACGCCTAGATCAGTGGCCTTTCCAACCGTCCTTTGACCGCGGACACGGATATTCGAATAGATGTACACTCTGCAGAGGTTGCGCACTTTACCCACACCAATCGGTCAATTCCGCCGTGTCTGCCACGGCCCGTCATACGACAGTATGCGGGGGTCCGGATAACCAGATCAAAGCTTTCCACTATGTCCACCCTAGTATCGGGGCCTCCCGGTAGGTTTGTTCTCCCCGGCACCGTGTGCTCCACTAGACCCTGGTCTCTCTTAGGACGCCACACCGCCACGTCGGGAGACCCACCGTAATCGTCCGGCGCGAATCCTCCCACATGTGTATTGCCTCGTCCAGACGGCAACCCGGCTTCAAGGGCCCAGCCCCTATAGAAAGTATGAGAGCCCCAATACTAAAACGGACAAGCTTCCGGCTAAGCCCTACCCATATCAGGTAATGTGGTTGCACGGGTTAATTGTTCGGGCGGCTGCTAGGGCAGTACTTTGTTTTTCAAAAACATCTCCACCTCTGATTGTTCCCAACAGCTCGGGTTTTCGTAAACACCTCCGATTGCTCCCAGCAACTTGGGTTTTATAAAACACTTGCTCGCCGATTGCTCCCAGCAACTCGGGTTTTTCTTCCGAAAACGTTTTATCAAAACCAGGCTCCCATCCTAAGATTTTGAGGAAAGAATATAAAGATATACTACTAAAAAAATATGATTTTCTTTATAGAGCCTTCAACAACAAGGCTCCTAAAGTGAATACTTCTTTTTATAACACCTATTATAACCTAGTAGATAACTTTGGCCAAACAATATTTTGTAAAATAGTTTTAGGGTAACATGCATTATTTTATTTTGAAAACAAAACATGCTTGATAAAATAATGGGATTCATTATAGAGGTGAGGTGGCTTGCTGGCTCAGCAATATGTCCATGGTCTTGATCTCGATGTTCCTCAGGTTCACTCCTCACGTCCAGTTCCTTCCCGGTCGTATCGAACGTCGTAAACAGGAAAAGGAACAACACTCAAAATACAAGACAATGCCATAAGGACATAACAAACACCAAGCATTGCACCAGACACTAAGCTAACAATAAAAAACAAGCAATTCACTTAGTTAAACAGCGACAAACAACAAGTCCATATAGCTAAGACAAACGACAAACAAACCTAAGGAAATATACACAACAACCCTAATTGTTAAATAGGTAGTTTGACTACACACTAAGGTAAAACTCTCCTTAGGGTGACTAGGTCATTAAACATGGAGTGCTACACTAGTTCAGGAAATACTTCAGACAAAAGTATCTTAGTAAGCAAGCATTATCACTAGCATTAAGCACACTCACATGCAAGCATGTTACTAGCTCTAGGAACACATGCTGATAAGTAGTTAATCAACCAATAAATTTTAACACAACTGCTCACACAAGTTGTTGATTAAGAGCTAAAAAGGTGCAGTTGAGTTATTTAATAAAACACCACAAACATTACTGCAAAGGAGCGTGTTGACAACAATCTAAAATAACAAAACCACACAGCAAGCATATCAAACAAAAACAACCTCTGGATAAATAAATCTAAGACAATCACCATCACAAACATGGCATAAAACAAAATAAGTGCAAACACTAGATGTGACGAAGATATACCAAACGGGTACCCTGTCGTGTGGGTACCTGGTGCACGTGATGACTACAGCCCAATTGTCAATAGACTGGCGAAGCCCATCAAGGAAGGCCCAAGACAAAGGTTGCTTTCCAAGTTAATCATAGTCGGTTGTAGTTTCCATACTTGTAATCCTAGTCGGTTACGTACCCGAGACCTAGCCCCCCATATAAGGGCTGGGAGGGCGACCGATCAAGGGACACGCCATATCAGAACCTCCAAACCCTAGCGAGACGAACTCTCGCTAGACCCTTGTAATCACCGCATATCCACAGAGCAATAACAGACAAGCAGGAAGTAGGGGTGTTACCTCAGTCGAGGGCCCTGAACCTGGGTAAATCCAGCTTGTCAGCCGTCGAGTCCACCAGCACTACGCGTTCTCTACCTCATAACTCTAACCCTAGGCTATCGACCATGGGAATTGATGAGGACACCCCTCGTCAATTGGCGCCATCTGTGGGAAAAGGTAGTGTTGGATCTACGGATTTGCTGGTTTCACCTTCAAACGGTAACTCGCCGACTACATCTGCAAATAGCCATGCGCTGACAATCTCGACTGGCATTGAAGCATCAGGCGATCAGTCGCCAACTTCGCAAATCGCATCACTGAAAAGAATCAAACCGTACTCACCGGAAGCACAGGAAGTTTTCGCTAATCTCGATTCAGGTTTCGATCTAACCGTTGGAGAGCACAATTTTTTCGTCGATAAGCTTGGTGTGCAGGACTTGACCGATTCGATCGCGATGGAGGCACTCAAAGATCCATCGACTGCGATCACATCAACAGCAGGCAAAGAAGATACCTCATCACAGATCGATTCGATCCCATCGCCGGCATCCCCAACCTCATCCATGTCGACTCAAGAATTCAATAGGATCATGGCGCAAGAATTCCCGGAGGATGAGGCACAGTCTACCCATCAGGTAGGCGCAGTCGAGGAACCATCTACTATGGTCACATCGCCAGCAAGCATGGAAGCTACGTCGTCCAAGGTTAACTCGATCTCGCCGTCAAGATCTCTAGTCGTCTCCATGACAACCCAAGAGTTCAATAAACTCTTGGCGCAAGAGCTTCTAGATGATGAGGTACAGTCTGACTATCAAGTCACCACAGTCGAACACATCGTGGCACTCGACACTGCACCCGATTACAGGCAATCTGAAGACACGGGCGACAGCATCTACCTCGCCGACTTCGCCGGGCCAGAGATCCAAGCGGATCACGAGTTCCTCTCCAGCAACGAAGACGATCCTGCGAAGATACTCGAAGCATACGTCAATACCGACGCCCAGATCAGAAACAACTCCGACATGAGTTTGGACGACGACTCCGAGCCCATAACCGGCATCGATAGCACATGCACATATCCTCCGGTCATACCTCGGCAGGTCTACGTTGCGTTCAGCGCCGAAACCTCAGCGGCAGCAGCTAGTCGCAGACCTACAGAATTTCCTTGCACAATCACATTACCAGATGGCGTGACAGCATTAACTATCACAGCAGAGATAGCAGCAAAAGTTGACAAAATCATAAAGGACTGCACAATGATGCCAGCAGATGCAACCCCAGAGGAGTTGATGGCATACAATTATTTCAATTGGCAAGAAACGATGCGCTTAAAGGAATACAGAGCAACACTCGAAGAACGCAGAAAGCAGGCTAGCATCTCGAGTATGCGGAGAAGGCAACTTTCCCTTAGCTCCACAGGTGCGACGGAGCGCAGGCATAGATCGAGATTCGCCAACATCCCAGAAGGAGAGAGATCCGGAGTCACTCACAACTTAGAACATTCGTTCATGACCCTGGACTCCGAAGGCGTACTAGTGCCCAATACAGCTGAAGGTGCCTTGATATCACTTGGAGCATACCTCAAGGCGACAGCACCTCCAGCAGGCGATCCAGCCGAAGAACTACATCTTCAGCAATTAAAGGCGCTCGCACTCGCAGCAAAAGGACTCCAGACGGAGAAACACAGAGAGCGCAGCAGAAGCCGCTCGCGAGATCGTCGCAGTCGAAGCCCTCGCAGGAGTGGCACGCGAAAAAACTCGAGTCGTCGCCGCTCACGGAGCAGATCCAGGAGATCCGCCAGCAACGATTCGAGTGACGATCACGATACAGGACCTTGCGGAGCACGATGCTTCACACGGCGAATCCGCGAGGCCAGGTTGCCCAAAAGGTTCGGGTTACCAACAACGCCGAAATTCAACTGCAAACAAGAGCCATCAGGCTGGCTCGAGGACTACAAGCTCGCAGTCGTGTGTCAAAGGGGAACAACTACAACAGCACTGCAGTACATACAGCGGATGCTCGAAGGCACAGCTCGCGACTGGCTCAAAGCATTACCCGAAGCATCATACGACTCCTGGGATCACTTCCGGGAGGACTTCATCAAATATTTCGATCCTCTGTGTGAGCGGCCCAAAACATTCGAGGAATTACGGGCTTGCAAGCAAAGGTCGGACGAACCACTTCGAACATACATCAGGCGATGGACTGCCATCCGCAATTCAGTTGGCACAATCTCCGAAGACAGAGCCATGGATGCCTTCACCATGGGAGTCTCCAGAGAAGACTTCAGAGAAGCACTTGGTCGCCAAAAGCCAAAATCCATGGCAGAGCTCATGAAAATAGTGACCGAGTGGGCAGACGGCGAAGATTCCATAAGGACCAAGCGCCCACTTTCCCCACATGACCGTGAGGATCGACGTAATAGTCGAGACCGCCACGACAGGGATGACAGAAGACGAAGACGCAAAAGCGGTTACAGCGACAACGACAAGGTAAAATTCGTAGCAGCTGGTTTCTCACAGGACAATCACGTCCAGAACGACAGACGACCAGAAGATCGCCGCGACAGTCGAAACGATAGTCGTCGCGACAGTCGAGGAGATGATCGCCGAGACAGTCGAACGGACGACCGACGAGGCAGTCGAGACCG
Source organism: Poa annua (assembly GCA_026929855.1). Taxonomy (NCBI): domain Eukaryota; kingdom Viridiplantae; phylum Streptophyta; class Magnoliopsida; order Poales; family Poaceae; genus Poa; species Poa annua. The sequence continues at coordinate 57,336,782 of CM049437.1, forward strand.
CGATCAGCGTAGCGGTGGATACCGAAGGCAAGAGTGGCGTAAACGCACAGATGCAAAACCAGAGAAAACATTTGAAGAGAAGATGGATGATTACTGCAGGCTGCACCTATTCAAGGGAGATGATGGAAGGCTAATCTCCAACCACACCATGGGGAATTGTCGAGAGTTCGAACAAATAGCGGCGGATTACATGACGAGAATCAGAAGGGCTGCACCCTCGACTGTTCCACCAACCTACATCGCACCACCACCAACACAGCCAGTCGCGGCATTACCACCCCCACCACCATACAACCCAGGAAGCCAAGTCGCGGGAGACATACATCACATACCTCAAGCAACGGAGGAGCAATACCCAAAGCCCCAGGGACAGATGTTCATGATTCAAAAAGGACGTCCCTCCAACAGGCAGCAAAAGATCCACACTCGACACGTTAACATGGCAGTTATGGCGCCTCCAGCCATACCAGACTTCTTGCGGGGATCCGAAACCGCAATAACCTTCAATCGAGAAGATCACCCACCATCTGTCTACCAACCAGGCCACGCTGCCCTGGTACTCGACGCTCAGATTGGTGGATACGCCATGACCAAGGTCTTCATGGATGGAGGCAGCGGCATCAACATCATCTTCGCTGATACACTTCGCCGGATGAATAGGTCAGTCGAAAATTTACCCCAGTCCACAAACACTTTTCATGGTATTGTCCCAGGTAAACCTGTTCTCCCAGAAGGCACGATACAACTCGACGTCACATTCGGCGACGCAAACCACTTCAGAACCGAGTCGATTGAATTCGAAGTCGTCGACTGGAAGTCACAATACCATGCCATATTAGGGCGCCCCGCATTTGCTCGGTTCATGGCGGTGCCACACTACGCGTACCTCAAGTTGAAGATGCCAGGTCCGAAAGGAGTCATCACAGTCAACGGAAACTTTCAAAGGTCAGATGCCTGCGACCGCGACTTCAGCAAAATTTCCGAGACGTTCGGTATGGAGCAAACCTTCGAAGAGCTCTCGCTCACCAACGACCCAACATACATGCCCGAACAAAAGAAACAGGCAGTCGACAAGGTATTCAGCGCCACAGATGGCGTAAAGAAGCACCAGGTTCACCCGACTGATCCAGCCAAGACAGTCAAGGTGTCCACAAGCCTGTCTCCTGCATAGGAAAGCGCGCTCGTCGAATTCCTCCGTGAGAACTGGGATATATTTGCATGGTGTGCAGCCGACATGCCAGGTATTCCCAGGGAATTCGCCGAGCACTCCCTCCAACTTAATCCAGGAACTAGGCCAGTCAAGCAAGCAATACGTCGTGTCTCCGGTCCCAAAAGAGAGGCTATAGAGAAGCATGTAGAAAAGTTACTCAAAGCAAACTTCATTCGAGAAATCAAAAAATCAGAGTGGGTAGCCAACCCTGTGCTAGTCGAAAAAAAGAAGACAGGAGCAACTAGGATGTGTGTCGACTTCACCGGGCTCAACAAGTGTTGCCCGAAAGATCATTTTCCACTACCACGTATCGACCAAATCGTCGACTCCACTGCGGGATGCGAACGTTTATCCTTCCTGGATGCGTACTCGGGGTATCACCAGATACGGATGAAAGTCGAGGACGAGGAGAAGACAGCCTTCACAACTCCACTCGGAGTATATTGCTACACCACAATGCCCTTCGGGCTCAAGAACGCAGGTGCCACCTACCAGCGTATGATGCAGAATTGTTTGAAGACACAAATTGGACACAACGTCGAGGTTTATGTGGATGACATCGTCATCAAGTCAAAAGAAGAAAGCACACTACTCGCAGACTTGCGAGAAACATTCGACAATCTCAACAGGTACAACATCAAACTTAACCCAGACAAGTGTACTTTTGGTGTTTCAGCCGGAGAGCTCTTGGGGTACTTGGTGTCTGCCCGGGGAATAGAAGCGAACCCAGAAAAGATACAGGCCATATTAACCATGCAAAGACCTAAGAAGCTCTACGAGGTGCAGCAGTTGACAGGTCGAATAGCAGCGCTCAGTCGCTTCATCAGTAAATTGGGTGAAAAGGCGTTGCCACTTTATCGACTAATGAAGAAGGCGGACAAGTTCGAGTGGTCAGATGAAGCTGAAGGAGCCTTCATAGATCTCAAACGAATACTCACAAATCCTCCCATCCTGGCGGCACCCAAGGAGAGGGAACCGTTGTACCTGTACGTTGCAGCCACAAATAGAGTAGTAAGTACGGCCTTGGTAGTCGAACGCATGGAGGAAGGAAAAACTCAGAGCATCCAGAGGCCAGTCTACTACGTCAGCGAAGTCCTGTCCGTGTCAAAGCAAAGATACCCGCACTTTCAAAAGCTGGCATACGCTGTCTTCATAACATCCAGAAAGCTACGCCACTACTTCACGGAGCACCCGATAACGGTGGTCAGCAAATCGGCAATCGGAGATATACTCACCAATCCCGACGCGACGGGGCGAGTAGCAAAATGGCTCATCGAGCTCGGGCCACTCGGGATCGCATACGACCACCCGAAGGCCATCAAAGCACAAGTCCTACCCGACTTCACAACGGAGTGGATAGAATCTCAACTGCCAGGAATCCCTGACGTGTCCAACTCATGGACAATGTACTTCGATGGGTCTAAGAAGAACGAAGGCGCGGGTGCAGGCGTCATACTCATATCACCTAAAGGCGACAAACTCAAGTACGTGTTGCAGATGGACTTCGAGCGACCATCCAACAACGAGGCAGAATACGAAGGCCTGATCCACGGTATGCGAATGGCTAAGGCACTGGGGTGCACTCGACTTATGATATACGGTGACTCAAACTTAGTCGTGCAGCAGACAATGAAAGCTTGCGATGCCATAGCCGACAATATGATCGCATATCGTGACCTCTACAACACATTAGAAGGTGACTTCGATGGATGCGAGCTACGACATGTTGGGCGAGAAAGCAATGAGGAAGCGGACATACTAGCCAACATTGGCTCGACTAAAGCACAAGTCCCACCAGGCGTCTTCCTGGAGCGAATCCAGCACAGGTCCATTAAAAAACAGCGGCCCGCATCGACCTCGACTGCCACATCCAAAGGCAAAGCGCCCAGCTCAGAGGATCCGCCAGTCGAAGTACTACTATGCCAGGGCGATCAGGTAATACCAGCATGGACTCAACCCTTCCTAGCATACATGCTCCGCGACGAACTACCAGACGATGCAGCAGAGGCTTGACGAGTCACTCGACGCTCCAAAGCATACACCATCATCAAAGGTGAACTCTACAAACGAAGCATCTCAGGTATGTTCCAAAGGTGTGTGGAAATCGAGGATGGAAAAACCATACTTCGCGATATTCATGCAGGAACCTGTGGGCATCACGCCGGCAGTCGATCACTCGTAGCCAAAGCCTTCCGAGCAGGGTTTTACTGGCCTACAACACTTAAGGACGCAGAAGACATTGTCAAAAGGTGCATCGGGTGCCAGAAATTCGCCACCAAGCCTCACGCACCCGCATCAGCACTCAAAACCATACCACTGGCTTGGCCCTTCGCCCAATGGGGGCTTGACATGGTTGGACCACTCAAAAAGTCATCGCCTGGAGGACATACTCACCTGCTGGTGGCAGTGGACAAATTCACGAAGTGGATAGAAGCAGTCCCAATCACAAGCTCGACTGCCGCTACAACAGTCAATTTCATAAAATCTATCGTCTATCGATTTGGCGTCCCAAACAGCATCATCACGGACAACGGCACAAACTTCACAGCCGAGGAGTTTCGTTCCTTTTGGAAAGAGTGGAACATTGCGCTCAATTACACATCGGTGGCGCACCCGCAGTCCAATGGACAGGTTGAAAAAGCCAATGGTCTCGTCTGCACGGGCATTAAGAAAAGACTACTGATACCACTCAAAAGGGCCGCGGGTGCTTGGGTCGACGAGCTCCCGGCAGTACTATGGAGTTTGCGCACAACCCCAAACGCCTCGACCCAGTTTACTCCGTTTTTTATGGTCTACGGCGCAGAGGCAGTACTACCACCAGAAGTGAAATTCAGCGCACCAAGAGTCGAGGTGTATGACGAAGACGACGCGAACGAGTCACTCGAGAACTCGGTGGATCTACTCGAGGAATCACGCAACACGGCCCTCGCTCGCACAGCTGTTTATCAGCAGGATCTCCGTAACTACCACAGTCGACGACTCCGCCCCAGAACATTCATGGTAGGCGACTTGGTACTCCGGATGAAGCAGAAGAAGGTGCACAAGCTCGCATCACCATGGGAAGGGCCTTTCGTTATCACGGAGGTCATCGATGGTGGTGCCTATCGACTTAAGCACGCCCAGACGGGAGAATTATCAAATAACCCATGGAACGTGGCGCACCTGCGTCGCTTCTATGCCTAGGTGTCATAGTCGATCGATGTAACAGAGTATAAATGTCGAAAAGGCCAGCAGGTTTCAGACGCGCTCTTTTCCTTACCAGGGTACCTAAGGGGACTGGAAGGTTTTTAATGAGGCGGCTTGCTGGCCAATATCTGGAATAAAGAAAGATGTTCGTTTCGCATAATTTACTATCATAAGTCCAATCACTCCCAACCCGAAACACTCGAAGACTCGGGGGCTGGGTCCTTGTCATAAACAGCAAAACTCAGCCACACTCGAAGACTCGGGGGCTGGGTCCTTGTCATAAACAGCAAAACTCAGCCACACTCGAAGACTCGGGGGCTGGGTACTTGTCATGAACACCCAGCTGCACCCGAAGGCTCGGGGGCTGGATACATACATACTTACATAAGCATCTTACTATTCACACCCCACTCGAGGGACTCGGGGGCTAGATAATTACACAAGTTACACAGGTTCATCCTTTACAGGCAAGCTGGAGTCAATAAGCTGGTCGTGCAAACAATCCACAAACGCCTTCGCTGAAGCCGCAGTCTTATCCAAAAACTTCTGCTCCAGACGCGAGCCAGCTGCTGCAGGTGAAGAAAAACGAATAGTAGGATGTTGGCTACGAATATATCCCATGACGGCATTGGCTCCAAGAACAACTCTTCGAGTCAAGGCCTCCCGGATGGGAGTTGCAGATTGGAACAAATCAACCAGCGCATGAATTCCTTGCGGCTGCGGCCCCTCGGGAAACAAGAAGTGGTTGACACGCATAAATGCCGCCCGGCAACGCTCGAGTAGGATCGCGCCACGGAACACTCGATCCTTCAGGGTAGCGAGTTCGCGGGCGCGATGCCTGTCTGCCCAAAAATGCTGATGGCCGGAGACTGGGTTATCAGTCGCGTTGTCCAAACGCTCGTTGACCCGTTCCTCCTCTTCTTCGAAGTTTTGGACGAAAACTGCAGACGAGCAACTATCAACAGAAGATAAAGAAGACATAAGAAGATCACAAAGGCGATCGCCTGATACATACCTTCGAGCTGCCTGTTCGAATGCTCGACTTCACCAAGCACATATTCTTCACGCTGGGTGGCAAGAGCTGGTTTCGCCTTAAGAATTTTCAACTCCGTTTGAGCGGCTTTTAGCTCCTGCTCTAAATTGACCACTCGCTTCTTCGCATAAGCCAAAACCTTGGCGTTATTTTTTGCTTCGGGAGTTGCTCGAGTATCCGCGCACGACTGAGAAGCCTCAGTCGGATTGGTATCGTCGGGCTGACAAACACATAATCATATATTTCAGATGAGGGCACAAATCAAGGCAAGACAACAGAAGGCAAATACATAAAGTGAGGCGCATCATGGGGTCATATCATAAAACAAAGCAAGTAGCAAAAGCGCCCATTTTGGGTGCCGAGTCTTCATTACATAAGCTCAAAATAAAAGTCTAAACACGGGACACCGACTCGGACCTAGCCTTACGCGACTTGGACATAGCAGCAACAGCAGCAGATCTGCGCTCCATGGTGTCGATACAGATACGCGATAGTCGTGTGGCGGCTTCGGTCACACCCTTCAACGACAAAGGCTGCCCATCTGACCTTTTCGGGAATTCAGACAGGACAGCCTCATACTCGGCGATAACGCCGCTACCAAGGAGGAGCTTGAGGGTAGACTCCGAGCCGCGTACCGTCAAGTCGCGTGCAAACGCAGCCAAAGTCGATGAGCCGGGACCCAGCACGTCTGCAAAACCTCGTGCGGTGGTAGGAACTTCACTCGACGGAAGCACTTCCTTGAAGACGGCGCCAAGGGTTCGAGTGGACGTATCCAGGGAACTCTTGGCGTGTTGGATGGCGACGCTAAGCTTCTCAAGGGCGCGGTCAAGTGACAGGTCGTCACTCGCCATACCATCGGAGGCAGATGAGGCAGCAGATCCTTCGCAATTTCAAAAAAGGAGAACAACTGGAAAGTCAGCACAAGGACCAGAAAAGAAAGGAGCAAAGCAAAAACAAAGCCTACTAACCTTCTATCACATGCGCAAGATCTGACACTCGAGTCGCGTACTCCTGCTCGCGAGAGGCAGCCGAGCTCAGAGCATCGTCAAGATCCTTCTTCGCACGCGACTGCTAGTCGACGAATTGTCTTTCCAGATCCTTCAGTCGCTGCTCCAGCTCAGTCGCTCGCTTCTCGACGATGCCCTTCTCACCTGGGACAGTTAATTCCCAACTCAGCTGCAGAACATCAAAAGCAAAAAAGCGAAGCATCTCAAGAGGTAAATCAGAAAAGCTTACGGCTCAATTCGTCGAGGTGGGAGCGAAGAATGACCCGTTCCTTCTCCGATTGCACAAAAGCCTTGCCAGCCGCGACAAGGCCACGGACGGCAGGCTGCAAAAGATATGCAACAGATATTAGCAAGGCGATTGATTCAGAACAAGACATAAAACGCGAAAATACTTACATGGTCAGTCCATGAGGGAGTTGCAGAAGTGGAAGGGTTCGCAGTCGAAGCAGCAGCAGGTGGTGTCATACCCACGGTAGTCGTTTCAACCACCAAAGTGGTTTTAGCGACATCTAAGTCAGCACGGGGGGAGGCCACAGTCGCCTCCTCCACAATGGGAGGAGACTGCACCCGATCGTCACTAGCGCTGCTGAAACGGTATCAACAGGCATAAGGCAAAGTAACAAAACAGGCGAAAAGCAAAAGCGGCAAAAGTGCCTCATAAATACACACCTGTGTTCGAACTCATCTGACTCCGGCTCAGCATCAAGGCATGGGCCTCCGAAACTCATACGCCCAGACGAGGGCGGCGGCGAGCGACGAGCCAGAGGGGAGACATCCTTCGCAGGCGAGGAGTTGCCGGAATCCTCCAGATCCCTTCGCTCTGCACTCCCCGAGTGAGAACTCGAAACCTCCTGGCGAGGCACACGATGGCGCTTGGCGGCAGGCCCAGTCGCAAGGTTGCTACCCTTACGGACTTGGTTCACCTCCTCGGCTTCTGTTTCCTCTGTGGCAGAGGTGTTAGCCGAAGGCGGGGTGGTGACGGTTTTCTTCCCCTCATCTAGCAGAGCTGCCTCCTCGGCAGGACCAGACTCGGGGAGGGGAGGAAGAGATGCAGCAGTCGAATGGCCCTGATCGCAAACAGAAAATGACACTCAAAAGGTATTTACACCAGAGACAAAGGACGGCAAAAACAACAGAGTCCAGAATATTTACCTCAGGGAGGGCGTTCTCCAAACCAAAAGGAGCGACTGAGAAGTTGAAGTCGATGACTTCGTCAGCCTTGATGCTGGTGATGTACTTCACATGCGCGTCCAGTTCATTGGGCGACAGCTCCACATTGCTCATCCTGGTGGCATCGAGCGGGCCTTCATATCGCCACATCGGGTGGGAGCGCTGCTGCAGAGGCCACACTCGACGCTTGATGAAGGTGCTCATCAACTGGACACCGGTAACGGTGCTCAGCAGCTTGCTAATTTTGTCCATAAGGGGAGCAGCCTCTTCCATCTCCTCAGTCGAGAGAAGGTGCTCCCATGCTTTCGTCTTCAGCGGGGTCGTTCCAATCGAGAACGCCGGACGCACGTCCTGGTCGACGGGAACGTAGAACCACTTGTTCCTCCATCCTTGGGCAGAGTCGACTGCCTTGAGGTTGAAGTAGTGGCAGTCGCTGCGGACTTGGATGCCAACCCCGCCAAGCGGGCACACACGCCCGTCGCGGACCATATGGCGCACTCGGAAGATGGACTTCCAGAGCGCCCAGCTAGGGGATACCCCCAAGAAACACTCGCACAAAACCATAAAGCAGGCAATGTGCAAAATGCTATTGGGGGTGAGATCATGGATCTGCACCCCATATGCATACAGAAGCCCGCGCACAAAATCGTGCAGCGGGAGGGCAAAGCCGCGAGGCAGAAACTCAGCGAAGCAAACACGCTCGCCGGCGCGGGGCTCAGGTAGTACCTCCTTATTGGAGGGCGCGCGGGCAGCAAGCTTGTCGGCCGGCGGGAGCAGACCCGTATGGCGGAACGCCGCTATCTTCTTCTCGGTGACTGCGGACTTCACCCAGTCACCGGAGACCTTCTTCAAGGCGGCGGCGGGATTCCCCGTGGAGGCCGCGGCGACCGCGGCACCCTTCCTCTTCTTGCTGACATTGGCGGAGGAAGAGGGGACGGCGGCGCTCGTGTTCTTCTTCGGGGCCATGGCGAACAGTGGGAGCAAGAGCAAGGGCAAAGGAAGCACGCGCGCGAGGAAGAAGAGGAACAGGAGGCAGAGGAGGCAAATGGCAGGGTAAGATAACCTACGGCGGTGAGATCTATATTTACCACGGCGGTGAGATCTATATTTACCACGGCGGAAGAAATGATCTCGGCCGTTCGTGCATAATCGCCAAGCCACGTGGCGTTCTCGGAGAGTAACCGTCGCAGGCCACGACGCCCACCATGCACGAAAAACGAGGAAATCATGATCACGCCCGCGGAAATCTCGCCACGTCTAGTCAAATCAGAACTGAACCGGCGTCCACCACGGTCAAACAAGCGGACCCACAATGACATGTCCTGTCAAAGGTCCGCGCGCACGCCACGGTGGTCATGCATGACATCACCCAGCTGGCAAAGTAGTGGAATACAAAAGTGATAGTCGATCAGCTAATCGACTGAACCAATGACATGCAATCCTGCAAAAGTCTCTCGACTAATCATATAGCAAACGCAACAAGTATAGTCAAGCATACTCCCATCGGGAGCGGGTAAAAATTTCTTCGACTGACATACATCAAGATCACGCAACCCTTCAAAAGGTCTATCGACTAACCTAAAGGCAGGCATTTCGAATATTGTCAGGCACACTCCCATCGGGAGTGGGTGAAAATGTCTTCGACTGACATTTTTTCTTTTACGTTCATTAATTTGAGATTATCCTTCATTACGAGTAATAAAGCACAATCTCGGGGGCTACTCCCATCGGGAGCGCTGCCGTGCACCCGATAGATTCAAAAAGCAAAAAGGCAGTTGGTTAAGGAGACTCGCCTTAGTCAAAAGCAAAAAGGCATAAAATCAAAGAAATTCCCGAGTTGCGTCAGTCGATGACACTTCGGATGCTGCATGCATAAAATGCAAAGGTAAGACCCGCCGATCAGTCGAGCTGGGCTGAGGACCACTCCGGCAGTGCTAAGTCCTTAATTCTTTTTCCGCGTCAGCAGATGCGATGAAAATCCTGGCGGACGCGCTGGGTAGCAAAGTTAAGACTGCAGAACGAGTCAGTAAGACCTCAACGGCCTGAGTCGAATCTGTCCAGTATGTTCCAGGTTCGAGCCCGGGGACTCGAACTTGATTGAAGACTAGTAAGGTTTTGCCCAAATATGCAGTTAGCTGGTCTCGACTTATCGAGTAAATCCAGGCCTACTAAGTCGATAATCCTTTGTCAAAAGCATAAAGTCATAGTCGAAAGACAATATGAAACATACGATACCAAACACAAACATGTGACGTGCACTGTCGAGTGAGTCCATGCCTGATTCTCCGAGTCAGCCAAGCACTCGGGGGCTAATGACGAAGATATACCAAACGGGTACCCTGTCGTGTGGGTACCTGGTGCACGTGATGACTACAGCCCAATTGTCAATAGACTGGCGAAGCCCATCAAGGAAGGCCCAAGACAAAGGTTGCTTTCCAAGTTAATCATAGTCGGTTGTAGTTTCCATACTTGTAATCCTAGTCGGTTACGTACCTGAGACCTAGCCCCCCATATAAGGGCTGGGAGGGCGACCGATCAAGGGACACGCCATATCAGAACCTCCAAACCCTAGCGAGACGAACTCTCGCTAGACCCTTGTAATCACCGCATATCCACAGAGCAATAACAGACAAGCAGGAAGTAGGGGTGTTACCTCAGTCGAGGGCCCTGAACCTGGGTAAATCCAGCTTGTCAGCCGTCGAGTCCACCAGCACTACGCGTTCTCTACCTCATAACTCTAACCCTAGGCTATCGACCATGGGAATTGATGAGGACACCCCTCGTCAAGATGCTAAGATGAAACATGTTAAAATTGAGTAGTGAGAAACACTACAACACTTTTAGGATGTTTGAACTAGGTTAGTACATGGTAACTTAAGGTTCTGGACTTGAGATGAACTAATCACATTTCACAATTAATTTCAATTAAAAACAGTGAATTAAAATAAGACTTTTAATAGTAGCAATATTGCTGTTTTGGGGAATAATTCATAAGTCCTAAAATAATGTTCAGAAAATTAAATCCTTCTACCACAGTACTCCTAGTAAACATACCAAGCTATGAGAATTTGATTTGCATACAAAACATTTTTCATTAGAGAGTTAAAAATGCTCCAAGTGCTACTGGTTCTAAAACCAAAAAGACTATAGCTTCTGTTCTAGGAAACTCCTATAAGGTTAATTTCTATGGATAGGGATTGACTTAACCTTTCTGGAGAAATTGTATTCACCCCATTTGGACATTCCTAGCTCAAGATATACCTTTTTAAGTGAAGAACATATATTTTTTATTAGATTTAAAGTTCAGCACAAGGTATAATTAATTTTCAGACAAAACCAGTGTTGCATGATAAATAAAACACCTAGGCACTTCACAAAAATACTCCTAATCCAATTGCACAAATAGATCTAGCACAAACAATTAAAACTAGACACATGCAGTTAGCAGAAAATATAATTATCCTTTTTCAAGTGTATTAACCCACTATTTATGGAAATAATTCACCATGCACAAAATATAAGCTGGAAAATTCTACCAAGCTAGGAAATGAAATCTACTACCCATATCTAACACAAGCAATTGGTTTTTCTTCAAAAAATATCTTTAATAATGAAATAAAAATCATCAAAAAGCTACTGTTGTCATTTTAAAACTTAATAGAACTTTTGTTTCACAAACCTCCTGCATGCATGGCTTATAGATATAGGTAGGTATTCTCACTAGCTTTCCATAGAACCAAAGTTTGCAAGATTTGGATCTATAAAACTCAAGTTATAATTTAAATGGTAAAATAGATACTTTTTACAAGATTAGATCTACCGCAGAAAATAAATCACATTTTTGCATGAGACCACTTCTGAGTGTTTAAGAAAACACTTAGGCACCCTACAAAATTTACTCCAAGCAATTTGCATGTACAGATCTACCAGAAACGAATTAAAGCTAGACTACCAAATATTAGGAAAATAAACAGGGAAATAGATCTAAAGGAAAAATAAGAAAAAGGCCAGATCCGGGGGTGGGCTTCGTCGCCCGACCTGGGCCGGCCCGCTCCGGTGCACACATAAGTGAAGGGGTATGTCACCCTCAGATCTGGATCTAAGGGATAGGAATAGATCCAAAGGCAATCAAAGAGAACCATCGATCTGGAGATCGACGGCTGCTGCTCATCTGCTTCCTTGCAACGTCCAGAACGTGAGGACAAGAGGAAAACGACCTAGGCTGCTGGTTTCTCACCGTGGGGAGGGTCTTGGACCGCGGGGAGAGGGTGCAGGAGAGGCGCGGAGGCTCAAAGCGGTGCAGGGGAGGTCGCGGGAGGGTTGGCTCGCGCCCTCGCGTCACGGAACGGTGGCGAGGCCGACGACGTCCGCGGCGGGCACTGGCTCGGCACGACGGCTCCGGTGGACCTGGAGAGAAACGGACATGTCTTAGAGGTAGCATACAAAGGGGGGAGCGAGTTAGGGCAACAATGGTGAGAAGAGGGGGTCGGAGGAGATGGCATCGTCCGCGACACGGTCCCGGTCCGAGCTTCGGTTTCTCTGACGTTCTCGAGCAGGATAGGAGGAGAGCTTGAGAGGTCTCGCAGGGGGTGGGAGAGAGGGGTGAGAGGAAGCGAATGGACAAGGAGATAGGGGCTGGGGTGGCCTCGTCTGCGAAAGAATAGTTGGTGGCCGGTTTTAGGGTTCACGGGCATGGAAACAAAAAGAGAGGGCACGAGGCAGGGATAGGTGGAGAGGGGCGGTGGAGGAGTGCCTGTCCGAGCTGCAGCTGGCTTTGGAAGCTAGCAATTGTCTTGGTGTCGATGGAGGGGGGGTAATGGAGTGAGCAGTCCTGCACGCCAGGTGCTTGTCAAAATGTCCAAACGAAAAAGACAAACGATACACAGGGCTAGGGTTGGACAGAGTCGACGACCAAAAAGGTTAGGGCTGGTGTGTGAGGGTTGGGTTATGTCCAAACCAATGATTTGGAGGGAGGGGGTGTCGGTTTAATTTTTAGAAGATTTAGGGCTGATTAGCCTAGGCCAATTTGCTTAGATGGATTAGTCAACTCCTTAACAAGAGAATTATAACACAAGCTGGGTTGGGTAGAGGGTGTATAGGTTCACCATTTGGTTTAAAAGTTTGGGTCAAAGTGGCTCAATAGCAACTAGATATAAAAAATGGAAAAGGGCTATCTAGTAATACACATAAGGTCACCTTATCCTGAAACACTAAAAACAACCAAGAATAAGGGAACAAGCATTTTTATAAATTTTAAAGAAGACTGTAAATGGCAAGTAGAGGTGATGAAGATGATGCTAGGGGTTTTGTATTTCCAAAATGAATTAGATAAACCCTAATTGACATGCTCTACAAAGGCTAAAAGTTAACAGAAAAGAAGATAGTCATCTTCTATTTGAGAATAGAATTTTAGAGTTTCTTATGAACCATTTATAATGAAAAGGGGTGAAACACACCACAATCATAAAAGACTACCTTTAATCATGAAAAGATCTCAATCTAGTCTCCCACCTAAGTGAACACACAATATTCATATATCAAAACAAGCAAAAATCAAATACAAGTCAATCAATTTTAGAAACAAGTAAAAGAATAAACAATTCAAGCATTTAGGTTATAACAAGTATAAGGTGAGATGGTGACCAATATGATACAGACAAGGTTTTTGGTAGAAATAGAATTAATCAAACATGCTGAGAATTGATTTACCAAAGGCTAATAAAACAGAGGTTTGAAAAGAGAGCTGCTAATACTTGCAACATAGTAAACTCAAAATATATTAGGACTTATTATATGGTCCTATATAGTTTTGCAATCATATAACTTTTGGAAATACTTTTATTTTCTCAAATAAAGGTCTTTGGGTAGCTGCTAAAATCAAAATAAATAGAGTTTGTTAACAAATAAGAAGGGAGCAGGTATATGGACTATTTTATTTGTCAAGACATGGTTGAAGTTAAAACTTGGTTGCTTTTTAATAGGTTGTTATTTTGAGGCCAGCAACACAAACAACAAAACACAATAAGCCACATAGAGCAAACATGAGTAAAACTCATCCACTAACAATGCATTTCAAAAAGTTTTTGTTAGTCCTAAATTTTGGGTCGTTTTATAAATAAGTTTTTGTTGCTTCCAAAATTTGGGATGTTACACATTTATAGCTTAGTACAAGTGGAGGCTAGTAATAGACGGGGAAGCGACAATTCAAGAGAGCAATAACCGTCATAATCATGCTTGCGACAAAATAAAATTAACGGTGGCATCAAATGATACTAGAACTCCGAGGCAAAATAAATCATCAAGGCTTAATTGACTCTTTGTTTTCAGTCATATACATGTTCACATGTGCCAAGTCGATTCAAGTAAATTATTCAGAGGAGGATACCACAATGCCATACCATCTTATGAACAGACAATGCATGTTAAAATCAAAATTACATAATATACACTTTTAGCTAGTTGAAACTAACCATAAGAAAACATAAACTACTAAACAATATCATTTACACATCATTTTTAAGTTTACTAAACTTTGAACCACCTCTCCAAACAGGAGATAAATAAAAAATGTGACGATCAACTTATTTTAACATAAACTCTCCAAATATTTTATCAATAAAACAAGAGAGATAGTAAATGCTGCGGCTTTCAGCTTTCGCCATAAATATAGACGAAGAATACATGTATTCATATGAAAAAGCGGAGAGTGTCTCTCTCCCACACAAGAATGCTAGGATCCAATTTATTCAGAAAATGAAAATAACAAAGCAAAAATAAAAGAACAAAGACGCTCCAAGTAAAGCACATAAAATGTGAAGGAATTAAAATATAGTTTCACTAGAGATGACCTGATGAGTTGTTGATGAAGAAGGGGATGCCCAAGGCATCCCCAAGCTTAGACGCTTCAGTCTTCTTGAAATATGCTTGGGTGACCCACGGGGGCATTCCCAAGCTTAGGCTTTTTCATCTTCTTGATCACATCATATCATCCTCTTTCTTGATCCTTGAAAACTTCCTCCATACCAAACTCAAAGTAAACTTCATTAGAGGGTTAGTGCACAATCAAAAATTCTCATATTCTGCATGGACACAATCATCACACATGCTACTGGACATTAGATACAGCCACTGGTATTTTGTGGAGCAAAAAGATTCACTCAAAGCCAGCAAAAGAGGCAATGCAAAATAAATGGCAGAATCTGTCAAAAACAGAACAGTCCGTAAAGACGAATTTTTTCGAGGCACTAAAGTTGCTCAGATCAGAAAACTCAAAACTAATGACAGTTGCATACATATCTAAGGATCACGCACAAAAAATCCCAGGTCATTTTGATTTTTCTGTGAACTCTTATGAATTAAACGGTGGACAGCAGAAAACTGTTCCTGTGCAGGAATCCAAATCTAGCATCAACTTATTACTAGAGGATTTACTTGACACAACAATGCGATAAAATAAAGATACAAAGGAATTGTTACAGAGGTAGGCATGTTCCGTGACTCAATATAAAAGAAAATAACAGGAAAAAAAGTGGGTTGTCTCCCATAAGCGCTTTTCTTTAACGCCTTTCAGCTAGGCACCATATGTATCAACTAAGCTAAATGGGTAAAACTTGGTACTTTATTTTTGGTAAACTAAGAGACCAGAGGCTAAGAAATACTTAAACATGCTAGCTACAGCAAGGAAAACTCTAAATAAAAATCAAAAGTAAAAACCAAATGAAATCAAAATAGAGAACCAAACAAAGAAACTATTTTTGTTGTTTTCAATTTATAAGTGAAAGTAAAGCAATAGAAATGAAATAAAGAGCCTAATAAAACTAATAAAGATAAAACGAAGACATATAAAAATAACTATAATACAAGTTAAGACATATCATATGGACGGGTAATATAGAGTATGAACAAGATAACCTCATGTTAGTTGATGATTGTATCTTCTTGAATATGTTCTTGGGATGGACCTACACATCCCCAAGCTTGAGCTCTTGTGTCTTCTTATTCATCTCATATCACCATATTGATTAGTACTTATAAGCTACATCCACATAAAACTTCACAAAACTCATTAGTAGGGTTAGTACTCATTAAATAAAATCCACTCATGTTCAAGTATTGTTAAATCTCATAATATTTATTAAATATTAGCCACTGAAATACCAAGGTTTCTTATTATTTCCGTTGTCCGTCGAAAAACTAAGGAAACTTTTGAACCATAAGTATAATATTAAATAAACAGAATAAAAATCTGCCAAAACTGAACAGTCTGTAAAGATGACAATCAACGAGATAGTTACGTAGCTCAAATGAAAAAACTTAAAACTAATGAAAGACAGATTATGATCTCAGGTTGATGCACAGAAAATTTCAGGTCAAAATAATATTCTGAGATTTATCACGATTCTTTACAATGAAGCACAGGAAATCTGTCTAAGCATAATCAGTCAGTAAAGATCGAATTATTAGACCTATCTACGTACCTCAAATCAGAAAAGTCAAAACTAATGAAAGTAAGGTAATAAGCAGTACTTTGCACTCAAGAAATTTCAGATCAATATCACGTTCTGGTGATTTTAAACATTTCATACGGTGAAGCACAGAAATCTGTTTCTAGGCAGCAAAGTGGCAAACTTGCATCATAAACAAACTAGAAGTTATCTGTACATTTTATTTTTATGGTATAGAGGAATATGTACAATATATACAAATATTGAACTGAAAAGCTTCCATGAAAAGAATTGTTTTGGTTTCATAGGCATGAACACAAGTGTTCAAGGTCGACCCCCACTTAACCATTACTCATCTTTCCAATCACTTTACTTTTTGAAAACGTTTTTAGATAACAAGTACAACTAATTTTTTTGTAATTCGCATTCCTTATCCATACTAAGATAGAGAACAACTTAAAACTGAAACTAAAAACTACTTAGAGATAAAACAAACAAGTGCACACAAGAATATTCACCCACACGCTATTGCTCCCCGGCAACGGCGCCAGAAAATGTCTTGATATCCCACAAGTATAGGGGATCGTGCGTAGCCTTTTCGATAAGTAAGAGTGTCGAACCCAGCGAGGAGCTAAAGGTAGGATAAATGTTCTCTCAAGTTCTATCAACCACTGATACAACTCTACGCACACTAAACGTTTGCATTATCTAGGAAATAAAACTAGAGCAATAATACGGGTATGAGAGGTAGCTTTGCAAGATAATAAATACAAGAAAGTAAATGTTAGTGCTGCAGCAATAAGATATACTAAGTAACCATAAACTAACAGTACCATGAGTGTGGAAAAGTGGTGGTAATTGTGGTGGCTTTGTCCAAGATTAATTAGTGAAAATATTGGTTTCATTGTCTTCGATGCAGTTTTCTATGTGGAAGAGGCTAAATACACATGCACTCCACTAATTGGGATTACAAGTACCATATGATTGGATTGTTAGCAAACATCCGTAAATACTAACAATGCATTAAGGTTTCCCCAACCATAGCCTTAAGTTCATGGTCCTCTTACTCCCATACGTGCAACTAACCGGTTCGAGTCCTCAGGTTTCTGTCACTCCGGCAGAACTACCCCCCTTCCTTTGCACATACTACTAACCCTAGGGTGTTGATCCATGCGCGCAAAAATATAATGGACACCAAAGGACAGTACCATATCAACATACAACTCTAATGAACCTCATGCATTCAACAAAGCAATCAAAAGACAAATAACTACGCAAACATGTCATATATCATAGGATAAATATTATAGCATCAAGCACCATGTTTACATAGGACGGTACAGAGGTTTGTGGGAGGATGAACCACTGAATACAAGGAGGAGTTGGTGATGGAGATGGCGGTGAAGATGGCGGAGAGGGCAGCGAGGAGCGTAGGGCGGTGGCGGCGCCGGCGGCGCCGCTGGGAACTCCTTCCGTGCCGCCGCCATCATGGGGGAGCGCCGCCCCTTAGACTCCCTCCTTCATGGCTTCTTGGGAGCCCTCCCCCATGGAAATGGGATCCATGGGGGAGGCAAAACCGTGGCTTTGGTGGCTGGAAATTCGTGGGTGGAGGAGTCCTTCACGACCTAGGGTTTCCTTCTTTATCTAGACTCTCGGATTTCCATCAACTCCTCTTGGGCTCCACGAAAACGGGCATATCTGGAGCATCCGAACTCGGATTGGGCCGAATTTTAAGTCCAGTATTATTAGCAGAAAATTTCCTACAACTTTCTAACAATTTTGATTTCCATTTGACGTCATCTTCAGGCCCAAACGTGACAATCTTCGAAAATAGTTTTCAGACAGATTTCTGGAAAGTCCCAATTCGACTCCAACAAGGTTTCCTCTTGTATTCTTGATAATTTCTACACATCAAAGAGTAAAACAAGAATATTGTGCACTTTTGCAACTATTAGTAGGTTAGTCCAAATAAATAATGAACTTAATATAAAAACAAGTACTAAAAGCATAAAAATGGCATGAAACAATCAAAAATTATAGATACGTTTTGGACGTATCACCCAACTATTCTTAGTATTCTCTGAGCATCTATTCTTATCAATTGTGTTAGACAGATCTAGTACATAGGAATCATGATAGTTTTGAAGACCAAGCTGAATTACCTAAATATTAACCTAGATCTTCTTGCTTTATCTAGACATCATATTTTCTTATCTCCCAATCTTCTCGAAGGCATCCACTAGAGAAGATGACCAGAAAGGAGGAAATACAACAAGAAGGCTTAGAAGAAGATTCCATAGAAGGGCATAGAAGTGTTATGTCAATCTATCATGAAGAATGGGAACTTCTCATATCAGAATTCATTCTTAATAATATCGCAAGAAAGAGTGTGATATTCAAAGGTTTAGGTTATATAGAAGTAGTTTGATAACAAGCTTCGAAACCTTGTTAACAACTCACTTTTGTATGCACAAAACAATTGAGTGTCATATGCAAATTAGAAGAAGGTAAGATCATCTAGTACATTAAATACCTCAACCAATTGAGTATAAGTAGTAGTTTGAAGGCAAGACTGACTATCTTGCTTACAAATTCTTCTTATATCCATGAGGTAATGTGAGGACATTAAACACATCAACATTCATTATAACCAATCAGTAGAGCTTCTTGCTTGGAGTAAAAGAAGTGCATTCACCACAAGGGTGAGACAAGTGATGTAGGAACTCTTATAAAGGACAAGGAGCACTTGTCCTAAAATTCCAATTATGGATTAGGGGAAATCATTGCCATAGTAGAGGCCACATTATAGCATGGACCTAACGAATCCACTTGATTCAATGAAACCATCAATAGGATGTTAACCATGATTCATACCAAAGAAAGATCAAAAGTAGAATAATAAACCACATTATAACCTAGGCATTATAATCAAGACCTAAACAAGAAAGACCCATGCAGACTTTTGGTTTTTCTCCAATGGAATCATAACCTAGGAGAGAGTAAAACCAAAACATAAGTATGTATAATCATTATCCATATCTAGGAGTCATATGAACTATCTTTTATGATCATGTGAATTAAGGAATCATATAAGAGAGGATCCACACGTTCATTAATAGATAATGACCTATTGGTTGAATCAAAAATTCATTCTCAATGGGATATAAACTTGGACATGTGGGAGAACTTGCCTGTGGCAAGATGGTTAGTAGGGTGGTTGTGCCTTCAGCCCACCAGAGTTCAAATCCCAGATTTGACGCTGATGTTTCTCATTTAGGCGGAATATTCTTCAGTGGGAGGCGACGTTCCCGTCGACAGCGAGGCGCATGTGGTGACTTCGTCAATCTCAATACCTGATCCGCCGGCTCAGTCTCTCGGAGGTGCTCATAGGGGTAGGGTGTGCGTGCGTGCGTTCATAGGGGTGAGTGTGTGCGCGTGTATATGAGCGCTTGCGTTGTACTGTGTTTCTCAAAAAAAACTTGGACATGTGGTGAAAGGGATCATATGTAGCAAGTAGTTAAAAAATGTGGACAAGTAAATTTATTACACTTACACCAAAACATTAACTTCTTTAAAAGAGAGCTTAAACTTCTAGTCATCAGAATGAGTAATGGAATAAGAAGGATTCTAAACTCATCATTATATCCATTTAATCTTCCTTAAGACCTACCTTAGGTAGGATAATTATATTTGGTGTTTCAAATAACATCTGATCATGTTTTAACATGAGTTAGCTGTTATGGACAACAAGTTAATACAATTTGGCATTAATTCATGCTTGGCATGGATTTGAATTATAACATAATGCATACTCTTTGTAGTTACCACATTAAGCAAATCCTACAAATAGTTCTGGACATCCATTTGGTGATGTTCTGAATTTCAGAAACTCCAACATACAATTCCAATTATTATATCTATATTTTGGAGCAATCCTCAAATCATCTTTACAAGTGGAGGATAATAAACAATCACAAATAATTGGTGTCATAAAAAAACTTATTCCATGTTGCTATAATGCACTACAAAAATAAAGAAGAGAAAACCACAACTTTTAGCAATGGAAATAGAATCAACATTTGCTCAAATTCATTTTATAAATTAAAAATATTCAAAATATAAAAAGGATTCAAATTTGAAGTTGCAATACTTCTCCTTGTACTAATTCAAGCAAATCAAACCTCCACAAATAAATAATGGCAATTCAAATGTTTACCAATAAATCATTAGCAATATGTTTTCATATTGCTAAAATACACCACAAAACTCAAGAGGTGAATGTCACTCTTTCTAATAAAAGAAACAAAGCAAATATGCCAAATTCATTTCATAGGTTAAATGAACATAAAACTAAACAAGATATTTAAACTACAAAGTTTAATCACTAAACCTATCTATATTCTGGAGTAACTCTCAAATCAAAATAGAATGTGAGGATAGAAAAACACCACATACAATTAAGGGCATAAAATTTTTCTCCTATGCATTTTATGCACAATAAAAAGAAAGAAGTGGAAACCACACATTTTAATAAATGAAATAAATCCAAATATGCCAAATACACTTTACAAAATAAAAGTATGTAGAAAATATACAAAGTATTGAAATACAAAGTTGAAATAAACACCCTATTAAAATTCTACACATTCAAGGACTTTCCTGTAACTTTCTTAATTCAAAACTAGTCCAAAACAGTAGAGAAGGGCATCTGTACACTGCATTTGTAGTTTCCTGGAAACCCAAGGGGTTTTCTGCAAACCGGTGTTATTTCCCTTTCTTCTTCCTCCGGCCAGAAGGCAGAGGAGAGCCGTGTCGACCTCGCTGATCTCGCGTAGCTCAGCAGCTCTCTCCCTCGCGCGGATAAGGACCCCTATGGTGTCCCCATCCTTCTCACCTCTCCCCCCTCGCGTCCCTCTCTCTCTTCTTCTCTCTGTTCTGCTCCTCACCGAAACCCGCGCGCCGTCGATTCCGGCATCGCCTCGACGTGATAATCCTCTAGGAAGAATCGCAATGGCGTATTAATCCTCCTCGGTGAGCCTCACGTGCTATGCAGCGCGGGAGATGGAAGAATCGGCCGTCGTCTTCAACTCTGGCCACCGGACGTCGCGGACAAGTTCTTCGCCGCCCGAGCTTCGTTTGCTTCAACGAGCAGTTCTCCATGCTCGTGGTGAGCTCGCGCATCCTCTTACACCGTTTAATTGCATCAATTTGTCTGAGATAATCGGAGTGCCGTGTCCAGTGTTCGGCCACTGCAGAAGCTCGCCGCCGGCGAGGTTCCGGCGACCAATCCAGAGCGGCGCCACCACCAAACGGTCCGAAGTGACCCTCTCTATCTTCTGCTCGCCTCGGTTTGTGCCAATTCGGTCGAAATCGACGGATTCATGCTCGGCAGAGAGGAACTGCAAAGGTGACGTCATATGACGTCAGCAACTTCATTTAAATCTTTTTGTTAATTTACTGGAATTATTCGGAGAATGACATGTGGACCCCATTGTCAGATTTTTAATCATTTAGCAAAATAAATTCTGTAAATTATATTAACCATGACATGTGGGCCCAACTTTATTTAATAATTTCAGAAATTATCTTAATTGAGTTAAACTTTGTAAATTCATAACTAGATCATTTTAAATCATAAAAATACAAACTTTATATCAAAATGTTCAGAAAAATAAAATCTACAATGTTGTATCATTACAATTTGTGTTTGAATAAAATTGAAACATGATAAAATTTGAAATACGAATCACATAATCTTTTAAATATGAAGTTTTAATTTGAAATGCTATTTTGGATGCATTTCAAACTTCATTTAAATTGTCTCACATGCATAGCTTTAAATTTAGAAATGTGCTTTTACTGTAACATGAAATAGTTTTATTCAATAAATCTATTTTAAAATGATATTCTATTTTAAAATGATAAATAAATGAAATTATAAGCTTATGCAAGTTGTACTATTACTATTTAATTATCATTTCAAATAAATAAGTTCTAACAACACTTTGAACTACTAAGTTCCTTTTAAATAAATGTTCCACATATAACATTTATTACATAACTTCCTTTCATTTGAATTATGCGTAAGTAAAATGAGTAGGAACACAATATAAAATTCATAACACCAAGATAGTAATGCAACTTGTTGTACTCCTAAAACAAAACATTCATTCATAAGAACAAAGCTAAGTTTAAGTTATAAGTGCCTGATTGAATTAAACTAAAGTTCATAATTCAAAGTCTTGAGTAAAACACACAAATAAGAAGAATCATATAATCTTCTCTTAACCATTTTATATGATACCAATAATTATGTACATCATATATGTTCTTCAAAAGTTATTCTTTTTGTATTCCTGAATAATAATACTACACCATTCTCTTAGTCAACTCAAGTTAATACATGTTTGAAGACTGAGTCGAAGATCTTCTTCTCAGCAGTTGGGAAACCCCAAGAGGAAGGTGTGAAGCAGTGTAGCAGCAAATTTCCCTCAGTTACGAAACCAAGGTTATCAATCCAGTAGGAGATGAAGATTCTTCTAAAGGTTGCTGCGGTTGACCTTGGCAGGGCGCACTACCGGTGTCAACCACGAACGTGGAACCTGCACCCAACACAATAAAACTATTTTGCCCCAACTTGACAGTGAGGTTGTCAATCTCACAGGCTTGCTGTAACAAAGGATTAAACGTATGGTGTGGAAAATGATGTTTGTTTGCAGAGAGTGAAAGAACAGGATTGCAGTAGATTGTATTATCAATTTAAAGAAAAAGGACCGGGGTCCACAGTTCACTAGTGGTGTCTCTTCATAAATAATAATAGCATACATGAGGGTAAACAAATTACAGCTGGGCAATTGACAAAATAAAGAACTGCATAATAATGCATATACTAGTCATGGTGTCTAGTGTGAGATTCATTTGGGCATTACAACATGATACATAGACCGTTATCCAACTGCATCTGTCGGCCCAGTGGGATGCAGGGTGTGCAGAGCCCACTCTCCACAGCCCTCACACGCGACGGTATCGGCGAAACGACTAAGGACCAAGCAGAGCGGTTGGAGAGACCCTCGAGAGGAAAGGTCTCTCGAGGGGACCGGAGGGGGCAGCGAAGGCCTGAAGAGGCCTCTCCCGAGGCTGCCCCTCTACAAGGCCCCCTCCCCTGGAGAGGGGTCAACGCAAATCCCTCCGCAAGGCCGTCCAGGCCCTGTGGAGACACTTCGCTATGAAGCAATCGCCGCAGAGCGCACATGGCCTCTGCCGCGGCCGCAGAGTGACGCGCGTGTCTGCGCGCGGTGACGACGGCGCCGCAGTTGCCATTCTCGTGATTAAAGGGGTCAACAAAGCTGTGTCCCCTGCGCCGGCTTACGAGGGTTTCCTCTTTGGTGATAAAGCAGTTGGCCGGCGCTACGCTCCAAGGACGACGTCACCGTGGGCACCCCCACGATCGCTGCTGCACCAGCTGGCCGTCCTGCGTGGACGGTGGCTTTCCCGCGTCACGAGCAGGCTTTACGGCCATGGACCGGGTCCATGGACATCCCGGCAGCGGTGCACCCCGCTCTCCTGATTCGTCGCCATGTGGGGACCCTTCCGCCGCGCAGTGCGCCAGGATGAGGCCCGGGGCGCCTATAAAAGGAGGGGGAGCACCGCCGTAACAAAGGATCGCGAATCGACCATTTAGCACACCACCATAGCTTAGCCTAGCCTAGCGGACCCAAGGAGGAAGAAGACTTTAGCTTCCCTCCTTGAGCTCCTCTCCGCCGTAAGAGAGCCCTCGGCAAGCTCACTATACTGTAATCTCTGCAGTGCAATTCAGACAAGCAGGAGTAGCGGTGTTACCTCCTCCTGAGGGCCGTGAACCTGGGTACGGGCCGCTGTCCATCTCTGTCGTGCTGTCCCTCTTCAGGCTCGACGAGCACCGTCGCCGCGCCGGTCGAGGGTTGGAGACCAACGTGTTCAGTCCCCTTCTCGAACTACTCTTCAGAGTGTGACTATCCCTGTCTCGGTGGGATCACTCTCCGACATTTGGCGCGCCAGGTAGGGGACTGAGGCGCGTCTTCAACCTCCAGCCGGTCTCCGCGCCATGACGGACACCCGCACGACGCGCGCCAACAGGCGCGCAGCTGACAGGGCTCATACCGAGCCTGGCACCGCCACCACCCGCGGCCGCCGAGGCCGCCCTCGCACGACGGAGCGCGCCAACACCGGCCCACACGTGGAGGAACCTGAGAGCGAGGAGCACCGTGGCAGCGACCACCGCGGTGATAGGTATGCCTCCCCGGAGCACCACGACGATGCTGAGTCCTCGCATCCGTCTCGGCGCCAAAGCGCGTCTTCTCAGGGACGCCCGGAGCCCACGCCGCACACCGCGCTGCTCATGGCCCAGGAGCTCCTCCGCTACCGGCCTAGCGCGGAGGCCCACGACCAGTGGCTTGACCGCATCCACCACCTCGTCGACGTCGCGACGACGCGCCCCGCTCCGTCTCGCTCCCTCGTTCAGCACTCTGCCCGCGCTGGAACTGCCGCACCGGATGCGCCTCCGCCCCCGTCGGGACCACCTCCGGCCGCAGCACAGAGGGCTCCCTCTCATGCGTCCTCGCCACGCGACTGCCAAATTGTGCAGTGCCCCGCGCCTGACGCGCGAGTGGGGATGGAACGCCGGAGAGACCTCCAGAACCGCCTTGTCGAGGAAATCGGCCAGGCGGGGCAGCAGAACCGTAGGGCTCTCCAGGGCGGGACCGCCACATACGCCACCGGCTGCATGGCCTTCACCCACGCTCTGCGCCGCGTGGTATGGCCGCAGAGGTTCAGGCCTGCCCTCCCCAAGGGCTACGACGGGTCCAGCAACCCCATCGAGTTCCTACAGCTCTACACCACCTCTATCCAGGCTGCAGGAGGAGACGACAAAGTCATGGCCAACTGGTTCTCCCACGCCCTCAGGGACTCCGCGCTGTCGTGGCTCCTCAACTTGCCTGAGGACTCCATCGACTCATGGGAGGAGCTCTGCAGGCAGTTCGTCGCCAACTTCAAGGGCACCTACGAGCGCGCGCTCACCTACAACGACCTGCGCGCTGTGGTGCAGAGGAAGGATGAGACTCTCCGCAAGTACATCCAGCGCTTCAGCCAAGTGCGCAACAAGATCCCGAACATCCCCGACACGCAAGTCATTGCCGCCTTCAGGGAGAGCGTCACGAATCGCAGGATGCTCGAGAAGCTGGGCATTCACGACAAGCTCACCTCTGTGGTGAAGCTGTTCGACCTCGCTGACAAGTGCGCCAAGGCTGAAGAGGGGCTCCTCTTCGTCAAGATGAACCAGCGAACGGACGACCTGGCCGAAGGGTCCAAGAGCCACAAGAAGCGGGAGGAAACCAAGCGCAAGACTACTGCTGTCCTGGCGGCTGAGCCAGCCGCCAAGGGCGCCCGCAGGAACTCCCCTGAGCCTGGCAACAAAGTGGCGGACAACCGTCCGTTCTGCGTCTACCACAACAGGCGCGGCCACGCCACAAAGAACTGCGTCTACCACAAGAGGCTGAGCCGAGAGCGCGAGCGCGAAGAAGGCAGCAGGAACCGCGGCAGAGGCCGCAGCTACCGCAGGACGGCAAAGGCGGATGCGGTGGCGGCTATCAGAAGCCGCCAGGCACTCAAGCCAATGCTGCCGAGAAGAACAACAACCTCCCTGACGAGGAAGATGGAGGCTATCAGGCCCCAAGGGGGGCTATGGCCTGCATCCTCGGCGGGGCTCAGGCGCCCAAGTCTAACAACCAGTTCAAGCAGTTCGCCCGCGAGCTCAATGCCGCGCTCCCGAGCACCGAGACCTCCAGGCCCCTCAAGTGGTCCCAGTACACCATCGCCTTCGACGCCAAGGACCACCCCAAGTCGACCAAGACTGTTGGAACCCTCCCCCTGGTCTGCTCCCCCACCATCAACAACATCACCGTCTCTAAGACGCTCATTGATGGGAGAGCTGGCCTGAACGTCATCTCCGTCGAGACCTTCGAGACTCTTCAGGTGCCTTACGAGTGGCTCATGCCCTCCAGGCCATTCACAGGGGTCACCAGTGGTTCGATCGAACCTCTGGGGCAGGTCCGGCTGGCCGTCACCTTTGGCACGTAGAAGA
The DNA here is from genome assembly GCA_026929855.1 of Poa annua. Taxonomy (NCBI): domain Eukaryota; kingdom Viridiplantae; phylum Streptophyta; class Magnoliopsida; order Poales; family Poaceae; genus Poa; species Poa annua. The sequence goes on from CM049437.1 coordinate 57,362,949, forward strand.
ACTACCGTACCGAGCTTATCGACTTCGACGTCGCACACATCGGCCTGCCGTACAACCCATCCTCGGCTACCCCGCCCTCGCGAAGTTCATGGCCGTCACGCATCACGCCTACAACATGGTCAAGATCCCCGGCAGCGCTGGCACCATCGCCATCCACGGTCATATCCTGGATGCCACGCGCGCTGTCGAGAGCGCCTACAAGGCAGCTGCCATGGCGTTTCCGGCTGACGAGGACATGAAGCCTCTCGAGAGGCCTCAGAAGAAGAAACAAATGTTCTCTCAAGAGCGAGCTTCCACGAAGAGGGTGTCGCTGGGCACCAGTGGCTCGGGGGCTGAGGGGACAGGGGCTAGCGTCACCATAGGCGCTGCCCTGCCTCCCAAATAGGAAAGCGCGCTCGTCGCCTTCCTTCGGGCAAACTCTGACATGTTCGCGTGGACTCCGTCAGATATGTCCGGTGTACCAAGGGAGGTGATCGAGCACCACTTAGCCGTGTGTCCAGACGCACGCCCCGTCAAGCAAAAAGCACGCAAGCAAGCCCCCGAGAAGCAAGCATTCATCGTCAAGGAAGTAGAGAAGCTAAAAGCGGCAAATGTCGTCCGCGAGGTCGCGCACCCCACTTGGCTCTCCAACGGCGTGGTTGTCCCTAAACCCGCTGGAGGAGGCCGACTCTGCATCGACTACACAGATGTCAATAAGGCATGCCCCAAGGACCCATACCCCATGCCGAGGATAGACCAGATTGTGGACTCCACCGCCGGCTGCGACCTCCTCTGTTTTATGGACGCCTTCTCTGGTTATCACCAGATCAAAATGGCTAAAGAGGACGAGGAGAAAACAGCATTCCTCACCCCTTGTGGTGTGTATTGCTACACTTGCATGCCTTTTGGCCTGAAGAACGCCGGCGCCACTTTCCAGAGGCTCATGAGGATAGCCTTGGGGGCACAGATGGGCAGAAATGCAGAAGCATATGTCGACGACATCGTGGTCAAGTCTCGCGAGGGAGACACCCTTTTGAAGGATCTCGAGGAAACCTTCGCCAGCTTGCGTCTTCCGGGTACCTTCAGGCAAACTCCTCGGATTCCTCGTGTCCCACCGCGGCATAGAAGCAAACCCTGACAAGATCAAGGCCATAGAAGGGATGCAGCCTCCTCGCCGACTCAAGGACATGCAGCGCCTAGCAGGCTGTATGGCTAGCCTGGGCCGCTTCATCTCCAAGTTCGGCGAGAGAGCCCTGCCATTTTTCAAGATCATGAAGAGATCCGGCACATTCAAATGGACCCCTGAAGCGGACAAGGCTTTTGAGGACTTGAAAAGATATTTGGCCAGCCCACCAGTCATGGTGGCCCCCAGGACAGGCGAACATCTGAAGCTGTACCTATCAGCCACTCCTCAGACCGCAAGCGCCGTCCTGGTGGTCGAGAGGGAAGAGCCAGTCCTCCCCAAGAAGAGCGCTGCCACTCCAAGCCCAAAGCCGCCCGACAAAGATCTCGGCGACGGAGCAGTCCCCACAGACCCACTGCCAGGCCCACAGCCTCAAGTCGAGTCTGCTCCGAACACCCTTGCCGAGACCCCTCCACAGGCAAATCTCGACACGGGCCACAAGAGCCTCCACAGAGAGCCGACGCTGCACCTCCCTCGACAGCCCTTGTCGAGCACCCCGTGTACTTTGTCAGTACGGTACTGCGGGATGCTCGGGAGCGGTACCCAATGCAGCAGAAGCTTCTCGTCGCTCTACTCATCGCCTCCAGGAAGCTGAGACATTACTTCCAGGGCCACCCCATCACGGTGGTCACTTCCTTCCCCCTGGAGCAGATCCTGCGCAACCCCAACGCCACAGATCGTGTCGCGGGATGGAACATCGAGCTGCAGCCATTCAATCTGTGCTTCGACACCACAAGAGTCATCAAGGGACGAGCGCTGGCGGACTTTGTCGCCGAATGGACTGACCCAAGCCCTGAAGAGCCTCGGGAAGACGAGGCCGAGCCCTCTGGAGACACTATGCCCAGCCACTGGACCATGCACTTCGATGGAGCCTTCGCCTGCCGCCATGGCGGGGCAGGCGTCGTCTTGACTTCGCCCAAAGGCGACAAACTCTATTACGCTGTCCAGCTGTGCTTCACGATTGACAAGATCTCCAACAACATCGCTGAATACGAGGGCCTCCTCGCCGGCTTAAGGGCCGCCATCGCTCTGGGCGTCAAGCACTTACTCGTCAAAGGCGACTCCCAGTTGCTTGTCAACTTCTCCAACAAAAGCTACACGCCTAAAGACGACCACATGGCCGCGTACCTTGAAGAGGTCCGCAAGCTCGAGAAGCACTTCAGGGGCATGGAGCTCATGCACATCCCGAGGAAAGAGAACCAAGAGGCCAACGACATCGCCAACCGAGCATCGCGAAGGCAAGCCCAACAGGCCGGCGTCTTTGAAGAGCGGCTCACCAAAGCATCCATCAAGCAGCCTCAAGAGACTACAGCCGCAAGCACAGACGAAGCACTCCCACCACCTCCTGAAGCTGGGGCACCCGACTGTGGTCCTCACACAGGGGAGCGTCTGTTGCTGACGGCGGCTCACCAAGAAACAGGCTGGATTGACGAGCTCAAAGACTACTTGGTGAAGGGGACCCTCCCCGAGGAAGATGCGGAAGCGGAGCGAATCGCTCGACAAGCAAAATCCTACTACATCCTCGAGGGAGACCTGTACCGCAAGCGCCCAAATGGCATCGCGCTCAAATGCGTCCCTCCCGAGGAAGGCCGAATGCTGATCAAGGATATCCATAGCGGAGAGTGCGGCCACCACTCGTGTGCGCGCACCCTCGCAGGCAAGGTCTTCAGGAGCGGGTTCTATTGGCCGCAAGTGCTTCAAGATGCAGTCGCCATCGTCCAATCATGCGACGCCTGCCAGTACCACGCCAAGCAAATCCATCAGCCGGCGCTGGGACTCCAGACCATCCCGCTCTCCTGGCCGTTCGCGGTCTGGGGGCTGGACATTTTGGGCCCCTTCCCGAGGTCCCAGGGGGGCTACCGCTTCCTCTTCGTGGCTGTCGACAAGTTCACCAAGTGGGCCGAGGTCGAACCAGTGCGCACCATACCAGCCGGGGCAGCGGTGAAATTCATCAGGAGCCTGGTCTGCCGCTTCGGAGTGCCTAATCGCATCATCACCGACAATGGCTCACAGTTCGCCAGCGGCATCTTCCGGGCTTACTGTGAAAAACTCGGCATCAAGCTCTGCTTCGCCTCGGTGGCTCATCCACGGAGCAATGGTCAGGCCGAGCGAGCAAATGCGGAAGTCCTTAAGGGCCTCAAGACCAGAAGCTTCAACATCCTCAAGGGTCACGGCAAGGGCTGGATCGACGAGCTCCCATCTGTGCTCTGGTCCATGCGCACAACCTCTTCAAGACCCACGGGTGAAACGCCGTTCGCCCTTGTCTACGGAGCCGAAGCAGTCCTCCCCGTAGAAATCAAGCACGGATCCCCACGGGTCCTTGCCTTCAATGAGGACACCCAAGAGGACCTCCACAATGACGACCTGCTGCTTCTCGAGGGACTGCGCCGCCGCGCCGCCGCGCCGCCCTCAGAGTGGCCAAGTACCAGCAAGACCTGCGACGCTACCACAGCCGCCATGTGCGCTCACGCACTCTTGAGGCGGGCGACCTCGTCCTCAGGCGAATCCTCTCCAGAGAAGGCCTCCACAAGCTCTCCCCATGTGGGAAGGCCCCTACAGGGTCTCCCACATCGCCAGGCCTGGCGCCGTACGCCTCGAGACTGAAGACGGCATCCCCGTCAAGAACCCGTGGAACATCGCGCATCTACGCAAGTTCTACCCGTGACCATTGTCACGCCCGTGATCATTGTCACGTCAGACATTTTTTGTCTCTAGAGGAAAGCCCACGGCTTCACCTCCAAGCTTCTCAAAGCTCCTCCTGAGGGTCAGCCCTCCGAGCTCTCCTGCTAACAAGCCACCGCAGGCCGCAGTGAATCTCAGCCACTAATGGGTGGTCCCCATGCCTCGACATGGAAGGAACGTTAGCTTGGCAAACCCAAGTGTAATGAACCATTTCGTTCCCAAGTGAACTATGCGCTACGGCGCCATTTTGTTCCCAAGTGAACTATGCGCTGAGGCGCCACTGTGTAATATTTCGATGGCAAGTTTACTTTCGTCATTTACTTTTCCATGTGCGCTTATATTCTTCCCATGCGCACCTCGTGAGAGGGGGCTGAGTACGGTGCCTGTGCCTCAAGAGCACCCCAGCAGCACTGCAAAATCCAAGAGATCCGAGCTCTGGCTAAAGGGCATGCTCCCGGATACACGCCACCTCTCCAAAGGACCTTGGTACTCTCTCTCCTCGCGAGATACCCATGAGGAAACCTATAAGCGCGCATGAGTTGTTGCTACCATGTTCTAGCGTCTGGGTTTGCCTCTCTAACCTCCACAGGGAACGAAAGCCTCTCCAGGCTCGTGGAGGAAAAACTCCGCCCCTGGAAGAAAACGCATCGCCAAGGAAAGCCTACGCAGAGCAAAAGCCTCGCGAAGCTAAGTTCCCTGCTCACACCAAGAAAGTCTCTTCATCCCTCTCACGAGCACTTTTAGTCCCTCGAGCGTTTCTTTTCCCTCACTCTCCATGGACTGCTTGCACGTCAAAGGGGGGCCCTTGAGCATCGCGCCTCGAGTACTCCAACCTCTCTAAGCCTTAAACTCCCCCCGGCCTTGCCGAGTCATTGCTCGAGCATACCGCAGCGGCGGAGTCATAGCGCATGGAGCAGGGCCCTAGCGACGCAGAGCGATAAGAGGCATGGAGTTGAAGCAAAAGGCTCTCGATGGGACGCACACAAATCTAGTAGCATATACTTAAAAATATAAAGTATATTACAAACCATGGAGCAAAGTCTCTAAACCAAACATCTCGACAAGCGCTACAAGCGCATTACATTTCAGGAGGAAGTCAGGCAGAAGCCCCGTCGTTGTTCTCCCCGGACCTTTCTTCTTCTGGCTCGCCCTCCTCATCGTCGCCCTCCTCGCCGTCATCATCCTCCGCCGCGGCCCGCTTGAAGCGGCTGCAGAAGTCGTCGACTTGGTCGCGGACCGAGTTGGAGATCTTCCACCCCACCTCTCCCTCGAGGGGCTCGGTCACCGTGGAGTAGTCGAAGCCAGGCTGGAGGCGCTGGAGGTTGGCGAAGATGCGGTCGACCGCTACCGCCAGGAGTTGGCGGCATTCCTCATCGACGACGTCGCGGAGTTCCGCGGCAGGGCCCTCGAGCGCCGTGAAGAGCTGCTCGAGGTAGGCGAGGTACGCGGCGGCGTCGGAGTTGCCCTGAACGGGGACGGGCGGCGCCTCTGCTCCCAGCTTCGCTGCGAGCTCGTTGCCCCGAGCCACTAGGGACTGGAACATGCGCCCCCGCTGCTGCGAGAGCACCCGCGCCGCCTGAGCACTCTCGGCAGCCTCCACCGCCTTCTCCACAGCAGGGCCCACCTGCTGGTTCATCTCCTCCATGTCCGCCATGATGGAGGCGAGGTCCTGCGCCGCGTGCTTGCGAGCCTCTTCAGCAACGCGGCGGTGATCCGCTTCGCGCCTCACCCGGGCGTTCAGGGTGGCGTTCATCTCCTCCAGCTGGTAGATCCGGGCGCCGTCCTCACCGCGTTTCTTCTTGAAGCGACTCTCCTGCTTCTTGAACTTCTCGTCATAGTCCCGGGAGACAGCGGCGCGGTACGCTTTCTCCCGGGCTCGGAATTCCTTCTTGGCCTCCTCCTTCATCTCGGCGAACTTCGAGTTGAAGCGCTCCACATGCCTCTTGTGGGTGGCCACTTCATGCTCGTGCTTGACGAGGGACTCGGCCAGGCTCTCCTCGCGGGCCTCGAGGACGGCGCGCTGCCCTGACAGCTCCTGCTCCGCCAGCGCCAGCTGCTCGTCGCGCCGGCGGAGGTCGCTCACGCGCTCGCCCAGACTCTGCCCCCTGGCCTCCAAGCTCACGCGGACCGCCTCCAGAGAGGTCCGCACGGTTGCGGAGTCGGCAAGGATCTTGGCCTCGAGCTGGACGAGCTCGCAGTGCTTGTCCGCCAGCGAGTGCTCCACAGCCTCCCGCTCCGCTCGGGCCGCTTCCAGAGCCTCCTCCGCAGCTTGGCGCTCGGCCTGGACGGGCCCCAGGGTCTCCTCGGCCTCGCGCACGGCGCCCTCGCGGACCTCCTTGGCGAAGCGCAGCGCCTCTTCGCGCTCCGCCTGCAGAGCCAGGTCGCTCTGCCGGCGGGCCTCCACAGCCGCATGGAAAGCGGCCCAGGCTACCGCAAGCTCATCCCGCTGCCGGGCGAGCTCCCCGTCCTCGAGGGTGAGGTGAGCCTCCAGCCCGTCCAGGGACTCCCTCACCAAGCGGAAGGCGACGTCACGCCGCCCCCGGCTCCAGTCCCAGCTGCCGGGGACAAGCGCCTGAGAAGTCCCGCGCGGCGCGGAGGGCCCTGCGCCTGCGTCAAGCTTGGAAGAGGAGGCCTCCGCGCGGGCCTGGGGGCTCGGCGGCGAGTCCTCCGCCTTGGCGCCCGCATTCTGTGTGCCGGCGTCGCCCCGCTCAAGCGGCGCCTCCTCATGGGTTTCCGGGGCAGGAGAGGCCTGCTCCGTAGCCGCTGCCTCCTCCTCCTCCGCGGTGCTTGGCGGGGGCAGCGGAAGGTCTTCTCCCATCGTCTCGTCGGCCTTTGGCGGGCTCGGGGTCGGTGTGGTGCCAGCCGTGGCCTCCTGCTGCGCTGGCGGAGTCGCAGCACGCGGCGGAGTGGGCGCCCTCTCCGCCTGCTCCTCAGGGCGCTCCTCCTCCGGAGGCGGCGCGGTCGCCTCAGCCTGAGGCGCATCCTCGTGAGGGCCTGCAGGGACCTCCTCCGCAGGCCTCGAGGCCTCTTCTGCTGCGGCCTCTGGCGCGGTTTTCTTCACGTCCGCCGCCTTGCGAAGCCTTCGGCGTTTCGCAAGCGCCGGGTCGCTAGCAGACAACAAGAAGACTTATCGGAGGGGAGCAAACGAGCAGTGATTGAACAAGAAAAACCAAATTAAAAACACTTACCCAGTCTTCTTGGCGTGGGTGTCAACCCACGCCATGCCGGACGAACGCCAAGAAGGCGTGGTCCAGGCTCCGGATCCCTCCAGAGCCGTCTCAGCTTTCCTCTTGAGGGGAGCGCTCGTGGGCTCCCCGACCGGCCTGTCGTGGGCCGCCTTGGTCCGGGGCTCCTGTCGCCCCGCGTCGGCCTCCTCATCGTCGCTGGACGAGAGCTCGAAGACCTCCTCAGTAGGGGGCGCGGCTTTTGACGAGCTCGCTCCGCCTGCTGAGGGGATCGCCCCTGCCGCCGCGTCGCCTTCCTCGGCGTCTGATGCGTAGGGCGACTCCGCGGCGTCTGGCCCCTTCGCCATGGGCATGGGCCCCTCGTCCTCCTCCTCCCCCGCCAGGCCAAGCGGGGTGAACGTGGGCCTCTGATCCAACACCGCCAGGCGTGCGGCCAGGTTGAGCTGGTGGAGAGGCCTCAGCTCCGCAGCAACCGCCACGGGCACGTCGGGGTTGATGAAGAGGCCACCCATGATGGTGTCGACGATGGCGGGACGATGGTCGCAGGGGTGGAGTCGCATCGGGTCGGAGGGGCCCGAGTACATCCACATCGGCTTCTTATGCGCCTGTAGAGGCGCGATACGGCGGCGCACGAAGTCCTCTGCGATCATCTGGCCGGTGAGGCCGTTCTCCCGAAGCAGCTTCATGCGCCCCACAAGGTCTCCTATCTGCGGGCCCTGGAAGATCTGCTTGCCCCAGTGGGTATTCGAGGGTGTCGAGGCAGGAGCTCCGGGGTGTCGAGGCAGGAGCTCTGCGACTTGGCGCCGATGAGGAACCACTTCTGCCTGAAGTCGTCCACCTTCTTCACCACCGCCGTGATGGGCTTCTCGCCGCTCCATGACATGGGGATGTAGACGTCCCCCATGCCGTCCACGATGCGGAAGGATACGCATCCCGTCCGCTCGAGCTTCGCGGAGTTCCGGAGCGCGTAGAAACTCCTGAAGAGGGGCACCGAAGGCTGCACTCCCAGGTAGGCTTCGCACAGATAGGCGAAGATGGAGAGGATCAGGATGGAGTTGGGATGAAGGTGGAGAAGATGGATCTGGTAGAACTCCAGAACTGCCTCCAGGAAGGGCGAGTACGGAGGAACCAGCCCGGCGTAAACGGTGTGGAGGAAAATGGGAAAGAACCTCGCCGGGAGACGGCCGAGCTTGGCGGCCTGGATGGCGCTGGCGCCGTGTTCGTTGGTCTTCCCGGCGACCAGGTGCCGGATCTTGTCCAGCGCCGTCGCATTGACGCGCTCCCCGATCAGGGAGGGGCCGAGCGCCTCTTCACCCTGCGCATCTGAGGGGAGCGTCCCCATCGCCGCCTTGCCCTTCGGTCCACCCATCGTCGGGAAAGGAGAAGGAAGCGAAGGACGAGGAAGAAGAAGGAGTTCGCCGGTGAGGAAAGGCTAGGAGGACGAGAGCGAGAAGTTTGGATGCGCGGAATGGGAGTAGTAACTGCTGTTCGGACCGGCGCGCAGCTTTATGCCCCATCTGGGCAGTTACCAAGGCGTGGTCGTGGTGGGACCCCCCCCCCCACGACGCACGTTCTGCCGGAGAAACCGAGTCACCGCAAACTCACCACCGAATGACGCGTGTCACGGGCCGGCCGGACATATTGGACCCAGGACGCTTCGTTTGGACCCGATGGGCCTCGCCGTGCCCGTCATGGGCCCGGGGGCTACTGTCGGCCCAGTGGGATCCAGGGTGTGCAGAGCCCACTCTCCACAGCCCTCACACGCGACGGTATCGGCGAAACGACTAAGGACCAAGCAGAGCGCTTGGAGAGACCCTCGAGAGGAAAGGTCTCTCGAGGGGACCGGAGGGGGCAGCGAAGGCCTGAAGAGGCCTCTCCCGAGGCTGCCCCTCTACAAGGCCCCCTCCCCTGGAGAGGGGTCAACGCAAATCCCTCCGCAAGGCCGCCCAGGCCCTGTGGAGACCCTTCGCTACGAAGCAATCGCCGCAGAGCGCACATGGCCTCTGCCGCGGCCGCAGAGTGACGCGCGCGTCTGCGCGCGGTGACGACGGCGCAGCAGTTGCCATTCTCGTGATTAAAGGGGTCAACAAAGCTGTGTCCCCTGCGCCGGCTTACGAGGGTTTCCTCTTTGGTGATAAAGCAGTTGGCCGGCGCTACGCTCCAAGGACGACGTCACCGTGGGCACCCCCACGATCGCTGCTGCACCAGCTGGCCGTCCTGCGTGGACGGTGGCTTTCCCGCGTCACGAGCAGGCTTTACGGCCATGGACCGGGTCCATGGACATCCCGGCAGCGGTGCACCCCGCTCTCCTGATTCGTCGCCATGTGGGGACCCTTCCGCCGCGCAGTGCGCCAGGATGAGGCCCGGGGCGCCTATAAAAGGAGGGGGAGCACCGCCGTAACAAAGGATCGCGAATCGACCATTTAGCACACCACCATAGCTTAGCCTAGCCTAGCGGACCCAAGGAGGAAGAAGACTTTAGCTTCCCTCCTTGAGCTCCTCTCCGCCGTAAGAGAGCCCTCGGCAAGCTCACTATACTGTAATCTCTGCAGTGCAATTCAGACAAGCAGGAGTAGCGGTGTTACCTCCTCCTGAGGGCCGTGAACCTGGGTACGGGCCGCTGTCCATCTCTGTCATGCTGTCCCTCTTCAGGCTCGACGAGCACCGTCGCCGCGCTGGTCGAGGGTTGGAGACCAACGTATTCAGTCCCCTTCTCGAACTACTATTCAGAGTGTGACTATCCCTGTCTCGTGGGGATCACTCTCCAACAGCATCTATTACTAATAATCCATCTTCCGGATAGCATCCTTTCAGTATTAAGTTGCAAGCAACAGATTATTGCATTAAGCAAAGTGTGTAATGTAAGTAGCACAATTATCCTTAGACAAAGAACTACTGTTTTATCCCTAGTAGCAACAGTACATTCACAATCTTAGAGGTTGCTGTCACTCCCCCAGATTAAATGAAGACATGAACCCACTAACAAGCATAAATACTCCCTGTTGGAGTCACAAGCATCTACTTGGCCAGAGCATCTACTAGTAATGGAGAGCATGCAAGATCATAAATAACACACTCACATAATATATAATGAAGCAAATGACATAGTACTCAATATTCATCGGATCCCAGCAAACACAACATGTAGCATTACATAAAGATGATCTTGATCATGATAGGCACCTCACAAGATCTAAACATGGTAGCACAATTGGAGAAGACAACCATCTAGCTACTGCTATGGACCCGTAGTCCAAGGATGAACTACTCACGCATCAGTCCGAAGGCGGGCATGGTGATGTAGAGCCCTCCGGTGATGATTCCCCTCTCCGGCAGGGTGCCGGGAAGGGTTTCTGAACCCTCCCGAACTAGGGTTGACGACGGCGGCGGCTCTGGAACTTTTCATGGATTTCTGATCGGGTACCGAGGGTTTTCTCATCGGGGGGAATAAATAGGCGAATGGGCAGCGTCGGTTGGGGGCCGTGGGCCCCACACCACGTGGTGGCGCGGCAGAAGGGGGAGCCGCGCCTCCACTAGGTGTGGGCGCCCTGTGGCCCCTCTTCGTTAGCTCTTCGGTCTTCTGTATCCTTCCGAGAAAAATAGGAGTTTTGGCTTTTGTTTCGTCCGATTCCGAGAATATTTCCAGAACAACTTTTCTGAAACCAAAAACAGCAGAAAACAGGGAACTGGCACTGTGGCATCTTGTTAATAGGTTAGTCCCAGAAAATGCATAAAAACCATATAAAGTGTATATAAAACATGTAGCAATGGGTATAATATAAGCATGGAACGTAAGAAATTATAGATACGTTTGAGACGTATCAAGGATCCCCAAGCTTAGTTCTACTCGTCCCGAGTAGGTAAAACGATAACAACAAATAATTTCTGAAGTGACATGCTTTCACACAATCTTGATCATACAATAATGTAAAGCTCATGTTATGAATGAAGTGACTCAAGACAATGATCTATAGTTTGCTAACAAATAGACAAGGAGTAAACAACTACATCATATAAGTAAAAACTTTTCATGGATAGTACTTTCAAACAAGCATAAAAAAGATTTGCATAAGAGTTAACTCATAAAGCAATAGTTTCTAAGTAAAAGAGCATTGAAGCAACACAAAGGAAGATATAAGTTTCAGCATTGGCTTTCAACTTTGAACATGTATATCATATAGATAGTTGTCAACACAAAGAAATATAACAAGTGCAATAAGTAAGCATGTAAGAATTGTTGCACATAGTTGACACAAGTGTTTGCTTCGGGGACAGAAAGAAGTAGGTAAACTGACTCAACATAAAGTAAAAGATAGGCCCTTCGCAGAGGGAAGCAGGGATACAAACATGTGCTAGAGCTTTTTAGTTTTTATAGGTTTTTGAAATCATATAGAGAGCATAAAAGTAAGTTTTTGAGTGTTGTTTGTCGTTGTCAACGAATGGTAATGGGCACTCTACCCCCCTTGTCAACCAGACTTTCTAAGAGCGGGTCCCATGAAGGACGTTATTTCTACCCAAGAGTAGATCATCCCTCTTATCTCTTTTGTTTACACATGTAGTTAGAAACTAGTATCATTGCTTGGCTGGTTAGATCAGGGCAAAAAAATGAAGAGAATGCAGCAGTTAAAGTTGTAATTAGCTGGGACTGAGCACCCCATTTGCCAGCTCTTTTTGCAAAGTTAATGGACAAGCAGATGTATATGCCACTAGTCCGGTTGTGAAAGTCTGTATAAAAGTAAATGACAAGGTTGATATCGAAAACACCACAAACTTCCTCATGAGCTAATAAACATTGACACAAATAAGGGATAATAAATTTTGAATAAAGGTAGCACATGAAGTATTTGCTTGGAATGGCAGGAAATACCATGTAGTAGGTAGGTATGGTGGACACATATGGCATGGGTTTTGGCTCAAGGTTTTGGATGCACGAGAAGCATTCCCTCTTAGTACAAGGCTTTGGCTAGCAAGGTTATTTGAAGCAAACACAAGTATAAACTATGACAACAAGACGTATATAAAAACATATTGCAAGTATTATAAAACTCTACATTGTCTTCCTTGTTGTTGAAACTCCTTTACTAGAAAATATCAAGACCTTAAAGATACCAAACATGCAAACCAAATTTCAAAAAGCTTTACGGTAGTTCTTCACTAATAGGTTTTAACTACATGATGTAAAAGCTTAAACATGATCTACTTGAGAGCTCAAAACAATTGCCAAGCAACACAACATACAAGATAACAATCCATAAGAGCATGCATATCTTTTTCATTATACCATCTACAACATTTAGCATTTTCTGTTTCCAACCAAACACCAATCAACTTATTTAAACATAAACTCTCCAAGTATTTATCAATGATACAAGAGAGTGTAACATAAGAGAACTAACAGCTCTAAACAAGAGATGCATGAAAAACAAGAGCTGAAAGCATTGAAGTAACATACAAGAATACTCAACAAATACAAGTGAAGAATACGAGTATTCATAAGAAAACGCGGAGCGTATCTCTCTCCCACAAAGGAATGCGAGGATCCATTTTATTCAGAGAATGAAAATAACAAAAGCAAAAATAAAAACAAACAGACGCTTCAAGTAAAGCACATAAGATGTGACAGAATTAAAATATAGTTTCCCTAGAGATGACCTGATAGTTTGTTGATGAAGAAGGGGATGCCTTGGGCATCTCCAAGCTTTGACGCTTGAGTCTTCTTGAAATATGCTTGGGTGACTCACGGGGGCATCCCCAAGCTTAGGCCTTTTCATCTTCTTGATCACATCATATCATCCTCTCTCTTGATCCTTGAAAACTTCCTCCACACCAAACTCAAAGTAAACTTTATTAGAGAGTTAGTGCATAATAAAAAATTCTCATATTCTGCATGGACACAATCATTACCAATGCTACTGGACATTAGGTACAGCCACTGATACTTTATGGAACAAAAAGATCCATTAAAAAACAGCAAAAGAGGCATTGCGAAATAAATGGAAGAATCTGCCAAAAACAAAACAGTCCGTAAAGACGATTTTTTTCGAGGCACTTAACTTGCTCAAATCAGAAAACTTAAAACTTATTAAAGTTGCGTACATATCTGAGGATCACGCAAAGAAAATATCAGGTTTTTTAGATTTTTCTGTAGGGAGTTATGAATTAAACGGTGGACAACAGAAAACTGTTCCTGCGCAGAAATCCAAATCTAGCATCAACTTACCACTAGAGGCTTTACTTGACACAACAATGCGATAAAATAAAGATACAAAGGAAGTGCTACATAGGTAGACATGTTCCTTGACTCAATATAAAATAAAATAACAGAAATAAAAAGTGGATTGTCTCCCATAAGCGCTTTTCTTTAACGCCTTTCAGCTAGGCACAGAAAGTAATACTCAAGTGTTTCCAAGAGATGAAGCATCAATAGAATAATTTGTTCGAATGATAGAATCAAAAGGTAGCTTCATTATTTTTCTAGGTAAGTGTTACATACCTTTCTTGAGTGGGAATTGGTATCTAATATTTCCTTCTTACATATCAGTAATAGCACCCACAGTTCTAAGAAAAGGTCTTCCCAACACAATTGGACAAGATGGGTTGCATTCAATATCCAAGACAATAAAATCAACGGGGACAAGGTTATTGTTAACCATAATAAGAACATCATTAACTCTCCCCAAAGGTTTCTTTAAAGCATTATCAGCAAGAAAAACATCCAAATAGCAATGTTCCAAAGGTGGCAAATCAAACATATCATAGAGCTTTTTAGGCATAACAGAGATACTTGCACCAAGGTCACATAAAGCATTGCAATCAAATTCATTCACCTTTATTTTAATGATGGGCTCCCAACCATCTTCTAACTTCCTAGGGATAGAAGCTTCAAGTTTTAATTTCTCTTCCCTAGCTTTAATGAGAGCATTTGTAATATGAGTAGTAAATTCCATGTTTATGGTACTAGCATTAGGACTTGTAGCTAACTTTTGCAAGAACTTAATAACTTCAGAGATATTACAATCATCAAAATCAAAATCATTATTATCAAAAGAAACCTAACCATTATCTCCTATGTTCTTAAAAATTTCAGCATTTTTATCAAGAACAGTTTCAGCAGTTTTAGGCAATTTTAATTTTTTGGAAGAAATAGAGGAAACATTGCCAACACCAATTATGTTACCATTGATAGTAGGAGGTTTACTAGCACGTGAAGTAACATTATTTTCAGTAGTAGTAATAGTATAAACTCTAGCCATATTATTCTTTTTAGCTAGTTCTTCTTCTCTTTCCCATCTAGCGTGCAAATCAGCCATCATCCTAACATTTTCATCTATTCGAACTTGGATGGCATTAATTTTAGCAAAGGTCTTATTCTCTTTAGCATCGTTAGGCATAACTTTTAATTTCAATAGATCAACATCAAGAGCAAGGCTATCAACTTTAGAAGCAAGAGTATCAATTTTGCCAAGCTTTTCCTCAACAGTTTTATTAAAAGCAGTTTGTGTAGTGATAAAATCCTTAAGCATGGTTTCAAGTTCAGAGGAGGTATTCCTATTGTTGCTATAAGAATTACCATAACTATTACCATTATTAGCAGGATAAGGCTTGTAGTTGTTGTTACCATAATTGTTCCTATAGGCATTGTTGTTAAAATTATTATTTTTAATGAAGTTCACATCAACATGCTCTTCTTGTGCGACCAAAGAAGCTAAGGGAACATTATTTGGATCAATATGAGATTTACCATTCACAAGCATAGCCATAATAACATCAATCTTTTCACTCAAAGAAGAGGTTTCTTCAACAGAATTTACCTTCTTACCTTGAGGAGCTCTTTCAGTATGCCACTCAGAATAATTAACCATCATATCATCTAGAAGTTTTGTTGCAGCCCCCAAAGTGATGGACATAAAGGTACCTGATGCACACGGTGGTGTTGTTGGGAAACCCCAAGAGGAAGGTATGAAGTAGTGCAGCAGCAAATTCCCCTCAGTTGTGAAACCAAGGTTATCGAACCAGTCGGAGGTGAATGTTCTTCTGAAGGTGTCAACGGCGCCAGAAAAGAGCTTGAGCTTAGTTGACGAGGGAGATGATCCTGACGGTTGACTTGGAACCTGCACACACACAATCAAACTATTTTGCCCCAACTTGACAGTGAGGTTGTCAATCTCACTGGCTTGCTGTAACAAAGGATTAAACATATGGTGTGGAAAATGATGTTTGTTTGCAGACAATGAAAGTAACAGGATTGCAGTAGGTTGTTTTATCAGTTTAAGGAAAAAGGACCGGGGTCCACAGTTCACTAGTGGTGTCTCTCCATAAATAAATAATAGCATACATGCGGGTAAACAAATTACAGCTGGGCAATTGATAGAATAAAGAACTGCATAATAATGCATATACAAGTCATGATGTCTAGTGTGAGATTCATTTGGGCATTACAACATGATACATAGACCGTCATCCAACAGCATCTATGACTAATAATCCACCTTCAGGATAGCATCCGCAACACCATTCAGTATTAAGTTGCAAGCAACAAATTATTGCATTAAGTAAAGTGTGAAACGTAAGTAGCACAAATATCCTCAGATAAAGAACTACTATTTTATCCCTAGTAGCAACAGTACATCTACAATCTTAGAGGTTGCTGTCACTCCCCCAGATTAAACAGAGACATGAACCCACTATCGAGCATAAATACCCCCTCTTGGAGTCACAAGCATCTACTTGGCCAGAGCATCTACTAGTAACGGAGAGCATGCAAGATCATAAATAATGCACTCACAAGATATATTATGAAGCAAATGACATAGTACTCAAATATTCATCGGATCCCAGCAAACACAACATGTAGCATTACATAAAGATGATCTTGATCATGATAGGCAGCTCACAAGATCTAAAAATGATGGCACAATAGGAGAAGACAAACATCTAGCTACTGCTATGGACCCGTAGTCCAAGGATGAACTACTCACGCATCAGTCCGGAGGCGGGCATGGTGATGTAGAGCCCTCGGTCATGATTCCCCTCTCCGGCAGGGTGCTGGGAAGAGCTTCTGAACCCTCCCGAACTAGGGTTGACGACGGCGGCGGCTCCGTAATGTTTTCTGGAAAAGTGTTCGGGTCCCAAGGGTTTTCCCGTCGGGGGGAATAAATAGGCGAAAAGGCGAAGGCGGTGGAGGGCCGTGGGCCCCACACCACACCACGGCGCGGCCAGGGGGTGACCCGCGCCTCCACCAGGTGTGGGCGCCCTGTGGCCCCCCTCCGTGGCCTCTTCGGTGTTCTGGAAGCTCCCGAGAAAAATAGGGGTATTGGCTTTTGTTTCGTCCAATTCCGAGAATATTTCCTAAACAGTTTTTCTGAAACCAAAAACAGCAGAAAACAGGGAACTGGCACTGTGGCATCTTGTTAATAGGTTAGTCCCACAAAATGCATAAAAACCATATAAAGTGTATATAAGACATGTAGCAATTGGTGTAATATAAGCATGGAACATAAGAAATTATAGATACGTTGGAGACGTATCAAGCATCCCCAAGCTACTCGTCCCGAGTAGGTAAAACGATAACAAGAATAATTTCTGAAGCGACATGCTTTCACACAATCTTGATCATATAATAATGTAATGCATGTAAATTGAGATCAAATGAATAAAAGCTGTAGTTTATATTGATATCAAATGAGTAATGAGTAAACAAGTAGGAAGAACAAACTAAAACTTTCAATGAATCAATACTAGAGAACAATCAACCGTGCAAAGTAGATATTAAAGATGATTTAAGCTTCAAGAATAACAATATAATCATCTAATGCATCCAACACTCATGACAACTTTGTGAAAGGATCAAGTCAAGCAATAACAATATGCATGTAGAAAATCATTTTTCTATTTGTTCACTTAAAAACAAGCAAGCGTTCAGCGTTGGTCTCTGGCACCAGGATGTTGTGGCTAAAAGAATGATAAGGGGGGCTTGGAAGGCCAACGGAAGAAAGTCTCACACAGCTGAAAGTGATCATTAGACAAGAGGAAGTCTTATAATCGAAGCTATGCAAGGAGTAGTGATTTCCACACAACGGATGCACATAGAGCTATAAGTGTATGAAAGCTCTCCAATGGAACTAGTGGGGGTGCATCCAACTTGCTTGCTCATGAAGACCTAGAGCACTTTTGAGGAGGCTCATCATTGGAATATACAAGCCAAGTTCTATAATGTAAAGTTCCCCACTTAGTTATGCAAATAAAACATGAAAACTCTCTCATATGGAGTAAAGGTGCTAAACATGAGCACAAATGATGACTATGAATACTACAGGTGCTATAGCATGAGCACAAGTGTGGATAAAGAGTAGTAATGTTGCCCCCTTTTTATTTTATTTTTATTATTTTTTCTTTTCTCTTTTTCTATTTTTTTTACTTTTTCTGTTTCTCTTTTCGATGGCCTCCATGGCTCTTTTCACTTTTAGGGGCAAACATTCTAATATGACAACACACTTTTGATACAAGTAACTCATAAGGAATAAAACATAGTGTATGAAACGGTGACTCTGCCAGTGTAGCAGGATATGCAATGATCTAGCGTAACATGGGTAAAACCACACATCAGCTGTAAAGAATCCTGCAAGGCAATATATAAATGATAAATGACAACAAGTTATGTAATGTAAGATGGAAGTTGCATGGCAATATATCTCGGAACAGCTATGGAAATGCTGTGATAGGTAGGTATGGTGGATGTTTTGAGGAAGATATTTGGCTTATGTGTAGGAGAACATGATGAAAATCTCCCACGAGTTTTGGATGTACCCGCGAAGTATGCACCAACTCTCAATGTGAGAAAGGGCAATGCAAAGTACCGAAGAGGCTAGCAAATATGGTGGTGGAAGTGCCATGAAAACCGCAGCTTAGAACTCACAAGCAAAAAGATTCCAACTAGAAATATGATCTTACAAGGCATAATGAAAATCACTCCAAGAGGGACTGTAGCAAATGAACAAGTCACTATTGGGACCCCGACCGTAGCGCATAACACAAAGTCATTACGGTTGTTTTTAACATTAGAAGTCATATATCATCATGCTATCAACTGGATATTTAAGTGTGGCACAGCTTCAAGTTTTCTAGACAACCATTAATCATTCCACTTTACTAAACCATCATGTTTACCATTAAGCATATTAATATCTCAAAACAACATTAATGATTCAAGTGACACAATTTAATGATCTACAAGATTATGTATCATTTCATCATACCATCTACCACATCAAACATTTTCTGTTCTTAACCAAACACCAATCAACTTATCTAAAAATAAACTCTCCAAGTATTTAACAATGCGATATGAGAGTATAATATAAGAAAACTAACAGCTCTAACAAGAGATGCATGAAAAACAAGAGCTAATAGTATTGTAGTAACATAGAAGAATACTCAACAAATATAAGTGAAGAATACGAGTATTCATAAGAAAAAGCGGAGCGTGTCTCTCTCCCACAAAGGAATGCTAGGATCCATTTTATTCAGAGAATGAAAATAACAAAAACAAAAACAAACAGACGCTTCAAGTAAAGCACATAAGATGTGTCAGAATTAAAATATAATTTCACTAGAGAGGACCTGATAGTTTGTTGATGAAGAAGGGGATGCCTTGGGCATCCCCAAGCTTAGACGCTTGAGTCTTCTTGAAATATGCTTGGGTGACCCACGGGGCCATCCCCAAGCCTAGGCTCTTTCATCTTCTTGATCACATCACATCATCCTTCTCTCTTGATCCTTGAAAACTTCCTCCACACCAAACTCAAAGTAAACTTCATTAGAGGGTTAGTGCATAATCAAAAATTCTTATATTCTGCATGGACAAAACCATTACACATGCTACTGAACATTAGCTACATCCACTGGTATTTTATGGAACAAAAAGATCCATTCAAAAACAGCAAAAGGAGCAATGAAAAATAAATGGCAGAATCTGTCAAAAACAGAACAGTCCGTGAAGATGAATTTTTTCGAGGCACTTAACTTGCTCAAATCAAAACACTCAAATCTAATGAAAGTTGCATACATATCTGAGGATCACGCACAAAAAATCCCAGGTCATTTTGATTTTCTGTGAATTCTTACGAATTAAACGGTGGACATCAGAAAAACTGTTCCTGCGCAGGAATCCAAATCTAGCATCAACTTTCTACTAGAGGCTTAACTTGACACAACAATGCAATAAAATAAAGATACAAAGGAATTGCTACAGAGGTAGCCATGTTCCTTGAATCAACAAAATAAAATAACAGAAATAAAAAGTGGGCTGTCTCCCATAAGCGCTTTTCTTTAACGCCTTTCAGCTAGGCACAGAAAGTGGTATTCAAGTATTTCCAAGAGATGAAGCATCAACATCATAATTTGTACGAATGATAGAATCAAAAGGTATCTTCATTCTTTTTCTAGGGAAAGTGTTCCATACCTTTCTTGAGTGGGAATTGGTATCTAATATTTCCTTGTTTCATATCAATAATAGCCCCCACAGTTCTAAGAAAAGGTCTTCCCAACACAAGTGGAAAAGATGGGTTGCATTCAATATCCAAGACAATAAAATCAACGGGGACAAGGTTATTGTTAACCATAATAAGAACATCATTAACTCTCCCCAAAGGTTTCTTCATAGCATTATCAACAAGAAAAACATCCAGATAGCAATGTTCCAAAGGTGGCAAGTCAAACATATCATAGAGCTTTTTAGGCATAACAGAGATACTTGCACCAAGGTCACATAAAGCATTGCAATCAAATTCATCCACTTTTATTTTAATGATGGGTTCCAAACCATCTTCTAATTTCCTAGGGACAGAAGCTTCAAGTTTTAATTTCTCTTCCCTATCCTTAATGAGAGCATTTGTAATATGAGTTGTAAATGCCATGTTCATGGCACTAGCATTAGGACTTGTGGCTAACTTTTGCAAGAACTTAATAACTTCAGAGATATTACAATTATCAAAATCAAAATCATTATCATCAAAGCAAACCGAACCATTATCTCCTATGTTCTTAAAAATTTCAGCACTTTTATCAAGAACAGTTTCAGCAGTTTTAGGCAATTTTAATTTTTTGGAAGAAGTAGAGGAAACATTGTCAACACCAATTATGTTACCATTAGTAGTAGGAGGTTTACTAGCCTGTGAGGTAACTTTATTTTCAGTAGTAGTAATAGTATAAACTCTAGCAATATTATTCTTTTTAGCTAGTTCTTCTTCTCTTTCCCATCTAGCACGTAATTCAGCCATCATCCTAACATTATCATCAATTCGAACTTGGATGGCATTAGCAGTGGCAAAGGGATTATCATCAATATTCTCAGGTTTAGCAGCCATTTTGTTAATCAACGAGGATTGTGCTTCAGACATAGAGGAAATACAAGTTTCAGCATTAATAATTTTTCCTTGCAGACCTGAAATCTCTCTATTTAGTTTTTCCATTTGATAACTAATATTTCTTAACATAGCAGATTGTTCCTCCATAGTTTTAGTGAATACTTTATTTTGCCCATATTGAGTTTGCATAAAAAAATTAGTGGCTCTTTCAATTTCTAAATCCTTTCCTCACTAGGCATTTTACCATAGGAATTAGCCTAATTATTACCATTATTAGGAGGATAGGGCTTGTAGTTGTTGTTACCATAATTGTTCCTATAGGCATTGTTGTTAAAATTATTATTTTTAATGAAGTTCACATCAACATGCTCTTCTTGTGCAACTAAAGAAGCTAAGGGAACATTATTTGGATCAATATGAGATTTACCATTCACAAGCATAGCCATGATAACATCGATCTTATCACTCAAAGAAGAGGTTTCTTCAACAGAATTTACCTTCTTACATTGTGGAGCTCTTTCAGTATGCCACTCAGAATAATTAACCATCATATCATTTAGAAGTTTTGTTGCAGCCCCCAAAGTGATGGACATAAATGTACCTCCATCAGCCGAATCAAGAAGGTTTCTTGAGGAAAAATTCAGTACTGCATAAAAGGTTTGGATGATCATCCAAGCAGTCAGTCCATGGGTTGGGAAATTTTTAAACAAAGATTTCATTCTTTCCCAAGCTTGAGCAACATGTTCATTATCAAATTGTTTAAAGTTCATAATGCTACTTCTTAAGGAAATGATCTTAGCATGAGGATAGTATTTTCCAATAAAAGCATCTTTGCATTTAATCCATGAATCAATACTATTCCTAGGCAATGAAAGCAACCATTCTTTAGCCTTTCCTCTCAAGGAGAAAGGAAATAATTTCAGTTTTATAATATCACCATCTATATAATTATACTTTTGCATTTCACAAAGTTCAACAAAATCATTAAGATGGGCAGCAGCATCATCAGAACTAACACCAGAAAATTGCTCTCTCATAACAAGGTTTAACAAAGTAGGTTTGATTTCAAAGAATTCTGCTTTAGAAGCAGGTGGAGCAATAGGAGTGCATATGAAATCATTAGTATTTGTGCTAGTGAAATCACACAACTTAGTATTCTCAGCAGTACTCATTTTAGCAAAATAAAAGCAAAACCGAAATAAATAAAACAAAAACCGAAATAACAATATTAATGAAAGTAACTGATTTTTTTGTATTTTTTATATTAAGAAAACAAGACAGTAATAAAAATAAACTAAGCAAGAAAATAACAAAATAAAAAGATTGAGAGTGAGAGACTCCCCTCGCAGAAGAGTTTCAACTCCCCGGCAACGGCGCCAGAAAAGAGCTTGATGCACCGGTGTGGTGTTGTTGGGAAACCCCAAGAGGAAGGTATGAAGTAGTGCAGCAGCAAATTTCCCTCAGTTATGAAACCAAGGTTATCGAACCAGTAGGAGATGAAGGTGCTTCTGAAGGTGTCAACGGCGCCAGAGAAGAGCTTGGCGTGTAGCTGACGTGGAACCTGGACACAGCACAATCAAGATACTTTGCCCCAACTTAACAGTGAGGTTGTCAATCTCACTGGCTTGCTGTAACAAAGGATTAAACGTATGGTGTGGAAAATGATGTTTGTTTGTAGAGAATGAAAGTAATAGGATTGCAGTAGGTTTTTTTATCAGCTTAAAGAAAAGGACCGGGGTCCACAGTTCACTAGTGGTGTCTCTCCATAAATAATAATAGCATACATGCGGGTAAACAAATTACAGCTGGGCAATTGACAGAATAAAGAACTGCATAACAATGCATATACAAGTCATGATGTCTAGTGTGAGATTCATTTGGGCATTACAACATGATACATAGACCATCATCCAACTACATCTATGACTAATAATCCACCTTCAGGATAGCATCCGCAACACCATTCAGTATTAAGTTGCAAACAACAGATTATTGCATTAAGTAAAGTGTGTAATGTAAGTAGCACAAATATCCTTAGATAAAGAACTACTGTTGTATCCCTAGTAGCAACAGTACATCTACAATCTTAGAGGTTGTTGTCACTCCCCCAGATTAAATAGAGACATGAACCCACTATCGAGCATAAATACCCCCTCTTGGAGTCACAAGCATCTACTTGGCCAGAGGATCTACTAGTAACGGAGAGCATGCAAGATCATAAATAACGCACTCACAAGATATATTATGAAGCAAATGACATAGTACTCAATTATTCATCGGATCCCAGCAAACACAACATGTAGCATTACATAAAGATGATCTTGATCATGATAGGCAACTCACAAGATCTAAACATGATGGCACAATAGGAGAAGACAACCATCTAGCTACTGCTATGGACCCGTAGTCCAAGGATGAACTACTCACGCATCAGTCCGGAGGCGGGCATGGTGATGTAGAGCCCTCCGGTGATGATTCCCCTCTCCGGCAGGGTGCCGGGAAGAGCTTCTGAACCCTCCCGAACTAGGTTGACGGCGGCAGCGGCTCTGGAACGTATCGTGGAAAAATGTTCGGGTCTTAGGTCTTATTTCGTCAGGGGGTATTTGTAGGCGAAAGGGCGAAGGCGGTGGAGCCCCGAGGGGCCCACACCATGTGGTGGCGCGGCCAGATGGGGGGCCGCGCCTCCACCAGGTGAGGCCGCCTCGTGGCTCTCCTCCGTATCCTCTTCGGTGTTCTGGAAGCTCCTGAGAAAAATAGGGACTTTGGCTTTTGATTCGTCCAATTCCGAGAATATTTCCTTAACAGTTTTTCTGAAACCAAAAACTGCAGAAAACAGGGAACTGGCACTGTGGCATCTTGTTAATAGGTTAGTCCCTGAAAATGCACAAAAATCATATAAAGTGTATATAAAACATGTAGCAATTGGTATAATATAAGCATGGAACATAAGAAATTATAGATATGTTTGAGACGTATCAGGCCACAGGGTGCCCGCACCTGGTGGAGGCGCGGCTCCGCCTTCTGCCGCACCACCACGTGGTGTGGGGCCCACGGCCCTCCACCGACGTTGCCCTTTCGCCTATTTATTCCCCCCGATGTGGAAAAATGAAGTTTGTTTGCAGAGAGTGAAAGAACAAGATTTTCACCATTTCTGATCAGGTACCGAGGGTTTTCTCGTCGGGGGGCCGTATAATAATCTCACCTTCGGGTTGTGACTTCTAGCATCTATTGAAGCTATTGAAGGTTGGCATCAGAACCAGTTTGAGACGGGCTTCAAATGGTTAGCAGGATGAAGGTTGGATTTTCCCATCACCTGCAACTGAAGTAATGGGGGGTGTGCGGGGTTGGTGGAAAGGCGCAGCTATTGGCTTGGGTCACCGACTGGGCCCCACACCAAGGAAGTGTGGATGGGAAAGATCACTCGGAGATGCAACAAGGCGTTGATCTCTTATGGGTAAAGCAGCGCACCTCTGTAGAGTGTATAAATGTGACATGTTACTCCACGTTCCAGGATGGAACGACGAACGCATCAAGAAAGGAGGCTCCTCAAAGCCCTAGCCTTGTGACTCCCGACGGACATAGTTCTTTAGAATAAAAGCAACCTTTTGAAGAAATGTTTTCAAAACTTGCATTAGCCTATGACAATCCTTTGTCTGTGGCTGTATTTATGCATCAAACTTCCCACCTTACATAATGAACTTGCTGGGTAACGCTGTTACTCACCCTTGCCTCTTGAACCCCTTCTTAGACATAAAGAACCATGAGAAGGCAACACTGAAGGATAAACTCAAGGTACCACAGAAGCCAACTACAATGAGTTGAAGCAATCCAGAGAAGATGGAGGACAATTGAAGGCATAGTATAGCAGAGGATAGATCCCTAGTCATAGTACATATCTCTGTAGGCGTTGCTTTAGCACAATCGCAACCCTAGCAATATTAGCCATAGGCCTAGTCTAGCTTATTCTCCGAGATTTTCCATTTGATCTTCTTTTATTAGGGCCTTGCCTCATTGTCTCGAGGAGGTTCTAAGGATCTTCTGTTTTGGATCTTCTGTGTGTAATTCTATAGTCATGCCTTGGTCCTGCGATGTTTCTGTTGTACCACTCTGATGGACGTAACACTGGTGGCCGATGATCCATTGGTGCTATGTCAACGACTATAGCATACTACATCATGAAGTGGTATGCTAGGTCACCGCAGCTGGTATCAGAGCAAACGCTTTGACCCTAGGATTAAAACCCTCTAAAGGAGACCTGTAGGTTGGGTAGTGACTATAGGTAGCCATCTTATCTAAACCAAACTTCTACAAGACGTGTGATGGATATTCACTTCAGAATAACCTTATCACATTAGAGTAAAACCTTCTTTCACATCTTGTTGGAAGAAGTATTTCCTATCTCTTCTGAGATAAAGTTATGTATCTATTCTTTTAATGAATACGTACATATCTCATCCTTAGTAGGTATGACTTAGTAAAGCTTATCCTATAACCACCGGGGTTAATGAAATGAAATATGACCATTCTAGTAGAACCTACATGTATTGATGGTGGTATCTTTTAAAGAGAAGCCGTCTGAGGTAGTATAACCACAGCTACTTACCACGTGGGAGTCACTTGTGATTCTTTGCGTGATGGGGAAGATTCCTTCGTGAGTCGATATTATTACGCCATAAGATAAGAGGTTTGATGATAGTAGTCTAATAAGAGAAAATGTCATGGTGAGTTTAGCTCCTAAACCATGATAGGAAAGTTAATTGTGACAATCATCTAGTAATTAACTCTGATAAAAGGAAGGATGTATGATGTAGGATAATGACGGAAGCCATAAATATCACTTAGGTTGGATAATGAAATGGTAATAGATAATGTTGCAATCATTTCTAGCAATCTTGAGAGATTATGTGAGGTTAGTTTTAGTTGGAACACAATTGGTAGCATGCATAATAAGTAAGTGAGACGAAGAGTAGTATGAACCCTATACCTCACTATACAACGGTAGAGTCCTATATATGATTACTATATGTGTGCATCATACTATAATACTTTATATAAGCCTTAGTACTAGAGATGTTATACTCGAAGTACTATGTTATGGGCTTTACTTATGCATGTAGGCATACTATTTGGATTTCTTGGATTTTATTGGTTCTTTGTGTGACTAGATCTATTCATGAAGTTTGGCTTGGTGTGCAAATGCATGTTGCATCACCAAGTTATGGCTTAATGTTATAGACCTAGATAGAATAGGAATTCGTGTAAGGAAGAGACGAGTTCCAAAGTCAAAGATGAAGGCTTCCATTAAGAACAAGGCCAAAATTAAGGAGTATTACCGCTAATTGGAAGGAAGGATCAATTACATAATGAGTTCAATCAACAAAGGAGGGTTATGGTTCTTGGACTCTTTGTTATGCAGTTTTGGCTATGTCGTGTTATGGCGCAGCTGAGGGGTTGTGTGCCGATGATCCATTCCGAGCACGCCTACCGATGAGCATCGGTCTGGGATTGGTAAACCCAAGAACCTTCAGTTACGTAGCATGACCAGTGACACATAGCATTGCTATATAATTCAGAGGTCGAGTCCGACAACTTGACAAGATTCAGGGATTCCTTGTTATGCATTCTTGGTTATGATTAGCGTGATAGTCTTCCGAGGAGTTTGTGTGACCGGTGTTCCCGGCACGCCTACAGTGCAATTCTGCCTGGGAGTGGTACCCCAGTAACTCTCGGCTATCATGTCTAAGAGCAGATTCCGGGATTCGCCACAAGTTTTGGTATCAGAAGACATAAAGGACCTTTATGAGTGAAGAGTTGTTTGAAGAATTTACCTCGGATGTCCACAATTGTGTGGGTACAACGTAGATTTCCTTTGTGAGATCATATAAAGATAAATGAGGTATACGGCGGCCAATATCCTAACCATAAGATTAATGGTGGTAAACACAAAGTATAGAGACCATTAGAACACCCTAAGGAGGGGAGTAGATTGTGAAGTAGAAGTGTTGAGACCTGATCCATTAAGGTAAAAGATGAGAGGAAACCCAAGATTTGGTGTAGTTGTGCCTTATTTTCATAAGGTTAGCTGTAATCCAAATAAAGATAGGAACCTTGGGAGAATCCCAAGCCAGGAGTTGAGTTTCCTACTGAAATGACATAATGATTAAACTTTAAGTGGAGATTGACAAAACCAAGTTGTTGAACTACTTTTGTCAATAAAGGGTCATCCCTTGGCTCTAACCAGGAGTATGACGGAAGAATGGTGTTGGAGAAATCATCTAGTAATAGGGATCACCTTGCATCACTAGGATGAGTGTATTATGAAGATTCCAGATGACACGAGAAAAAAGAAACCCAATTTAGTAGGTCTTAAGAAG
The DNA here is from genome assembly GCA_026929855.1 of Poa annua. Lineage (NCBI taxonomy): Eukaryota > Viridiplantae > Streptophyta > Magnoliopsida > Poales > Poaceae > Poa > Poa annua. Next base: position 57,389,716 of record CM049437.1, read on the forward strand.
TAAATCATTGAGACCAATCATGTTAGGTCAAACTAGGTATAGTGCCATGATGACCCACAAGTATAGGGGATCGCAACAGTCTTCGAGTGAAGTAAAACCCAAATTTATTGATTCGACACAAGGGGAGCCAAAGGATATTTATAAGCCTTAACAGATGAATTGTCAGTTCAGCTGCACCTGTGAATAGACTTGCTCGAGACAGATTATCAGTAGCAACAGTTTTCTAGTAGTGACAGTAGTGAAATAACAGCAGCAGTAGAATGAAAACAGCAGTAGTGATTATAGTAGACAGCAGGATTAAAATACTGTAGGCATAGGGACGGATGTACGGGCGTTGCATGGATAAGATAGTTCATATAATATCAAGACATAGGCATTTGCAGATAAATAAGATAAAGCATCCAAGTATTAAATAACCATAGGCATGTGTTCCAATTTAGTTGTGCGTGCTCACAATGAGAAACTTGCACATCATCATTTGTCCTACCAGCCCGTTTGTAGCGGGGCCTCAAGGGAATCTACTGGTAATTAAGGTACTCCTTTTAATAGAGTACCGGAGCAAAGCATTAACACTCCGTGAACACATGTGATCCTCACATCACAGCCTTTCCCCGAGGCTATCCCAATTATTGTCACTTTGGGACCTAGGGTTCCGGACAATGACATGTGTAATACAACTTGCAGATATGATCCAAAACAATAATTTTCTTCATGATACAATAACATGTTCAGATCTGAAATCATGGCACTCGGGCCCTAGTGACAAGCATTAAGTATAGCAAGTTGCAACAATGACGTAAAATACTGATAACGAATACTAGGCACCATGCCCTAACAATATTACAGACATTACATGAACGATCTCATCCAATCCATACCATCCCCTTGAGCGTATAGCGGTGGATTACTCACACATGGATGGGGGAATCATGGATGGTTAATGGAGAGGTGGTGGCGATGACGATGGCGATGATCTCCTTCGATTCCCCGTCCCGGCAGGGTGCCGGAACAGAGACTTCTGGTCCCCGAATTGGGTTTCGAGGTGGCGGCGGCGCACGGAGATGTTTCTGGGAAAAGTGATGAACGCCCCTTCGTTTTTAGGTCAGAGGGGCTAAGTAGCCGAGAGGGGGCTCGAGGGGGTGGCCGAGTCGGCCACACCCCCTCCCGGCGTGGCTGGGCCTCACCCGCGCGAGCACGTGGTGTGGGCGCCTCGTGGCCCGCCTCCGTCTCGTCTTCTGGCTCCGGGACTCTTCGGGCAAAATAGTGACTTTGGGCTTTTTTCCTGATATTTTCATGAAAGTTGATTTTCTGCACAAAAACGAGACACCAGGGCAATTCTACTGAAAACAGCGTTAGTCCGTGTTAGTTGCATTCAAAACACACAAATTAGAGACAAAACAATAGCAAAAGTGTTCGGGAAAGTAGATACGTTTTGGACGTATCAACTCCCCCCAAGCTTAGCTTATTGCTTGTCCTCAAGCAATTCAGTTAACAACTGAGTGCGATAAAAGAACTTTCACGAACACATTTGCTTCATATGATGTAAATATTCTCATTATCTAGCAAATGCTTAGGCTATTCGTAATAAGATATGTGTAAATGGTGTCACCTAGTTAGTTATGTAAACTATGAAGAGATGCCAATCATACCAATAGTAAATAACATGAAACATATCAATTCACAGGATTGCAAAGCTCATAAGAAAGTATGATAAAGTGGTATCTCGCTTGCCCGAAAGTGTACAGCAAAACATAAATGCCCAGGCACCTCTGAGATTCAAGAGAGGACTAGAGATAAAGATGTCAAAGATAAAAGCATCAAAGTTACACCGCAGTTAACAGTATTCTGGGACAAGCACATTACACTAAGAATGACAACTATGCTCTCAAGAAGGTGCTCAAAGAGGGATGGTGACTCAACAATAAAGTAAAAGATAGGCCCTTCATTGAGGGAAGCAGGGATTTGACATGTGCTAGAGCTTTTTATTGTTTTGAAAACAGAGGTAAAATTGTTTTTGAGCGGTGGTTGTTCCGTCAACGAATGGCAATAGAGTTCTTGTTATCTTCCATACTAAGCAAGTTTAGAGCGGTTCCGAATTATTTAAAACAAGCATTTATAGTATGCATCTTTATATTTAATCTCTTTGATATTTGACACTCCTCCCAACCTTTGCTTTTCACAAACCATGGCTAACCGAATCCTCGGGTGCCCACCAGCAATCACATACCATGGAGGAGTGTCTATTTTTCACTTTTCAAAAACTTTTGATATTATAGTGGTCTAACCAGCTCTTTTGCAATATTAGTGACAAGCAGATGAAGCATGCAAGTCGATACTTAATTAGTATGGAAGATAACAAACCCAACTACTACTTCCTCATGAGCTTAAAACAGTGGCACAAATTGAGAAGTGTTTGAAGGTTTTAAAGGTAGCACATGCAAATTTACTTGAATGGTTTGAAATGCCATGCATAGGTATTTATAGTGGACTCTTTGGGATAACTTTGGTTTTCAGGGATTTGGAAGCACAAGCAATATTTCTTAGTACAAGTGGAGGCTAGCAATAGACAGGGAAGCGACAATTCAAGAGAGCAATAACCGTCATAATCATGCTTGCGACAAAATAAAATTAACGGAGGCATAAAAGTGATACTAGAACTCTGAGGCAAAATAAATCATCAAGGCTTAATTGACTCTTTGTTTTCAGTCATATACATGTGTGAGCATGTGCCAAGTCGATACAAATGAATTTATTCAGAGGAGGATACCACAGTTTCATACTCTTTCATGATCAAAACAATGCAAGGAAATATGCATAGAAACATGTCATCTACTATTAATAAATTGGAATTGATCATACGAGAACATAAACAACTAAGCTGTAATACCCCGTAATTATTGGATATTTTCATCAGGGTTCTTGTCATGGACTTCGCGATACTCCTTTCGTAGTCACCTTCTTGTGACCCTTCAAACAAAATCTATTCTCAACTATCTGAGTCCATAGATGTGTCTGGCTCGTCGAGATAGTCGAAATGGACTACTTAGTTTTCCAAAACAGAGTCCGGATGCCTATTCCATGATTTTAGCAATCCAATGGCTATTATTATTTTGAAAACTACGAACTTTATTTCCTAATTAAAACTTCTGTCTTTATCCTTGCAGTGAGCTTATCCCCTTACTCAGTCCATTCCTCTCCTCCACGCAAGAGTTTCTTTTTAGTCTTCTCCTTCACTACATCTTGCTCTCTTCCTCATCCCTATCCTCAGTTCCTCATCTGATTCCCTGCCTAGTCCATCCTCTGCCTCGCCGCCGCAACAGCAAGCTCGTGCAAAATCGCCGGCAGCCAGCCGGGGGCTTAGCAGAGCACTGCTCCGCTGTACCGAAGACCACCCCAAGCTGGCGGCGCTGCTCTTACTTTGATTGCACTGTCGCAACATCTAGCTCGCGTGCGTTCACCGGCGGCCGGCCGGAGCCTTGCTTGAGGGTCGCTGGACACCATCCGTCGCTGTCGCTGGAGACGCTGCTCCTAGTTGGACTGGTTCGATTCCTCTTAGCTGGTCTTGTAGTTTATTCATTCATCTTTCCCCAGCGAGCTATCTGAGTTGATTTGGGCATGGTTCAGCCTGTGTACGTCATTTCAGTCTAGAAATCTTTAGTATGGCAAGATTTAGCAGCAGTTTAAGCTCAGGGTATTATTTATATCTAATTCAGCTAGCACCTATCAGAGGTGTACTAGATCAATTAATTCTTGATGTTCCGTTTTTCAAATCTGAGTACAATTTGAGACTAGCAGGTTCTAATTACTTATGCTGACTAAATCTGGTAGCTTGCACCTCGTGTCCTTATGAGAGTAGTATGTCTCATGTAGGATTTGTGGTACGTGCTTAAGCCTTGGAGCAGCCATTATAGTTAGATATATATAGTGCAATTCCATCCAGTGATTATTTATGTTTGAAGCCGCCCTGCTCTGCATATAAGTACAAATATATGCATGTGTTCATGATAACTGGTTGGATAGAACTTCAGGTGCTAGACACGTTTTAAAGTATATTGTTACCTTGCCGTGTCTAGTATTTCTGAAAGTGATTTCATCAACAGGTGTGCAGATTTCCGGTGCCAATAATAATAATTCCGTTGAACGTCAAGGTTAAGGCAAGTGCATGACGAACCCACTGTTCTTTATGTTTGTCCATGGTGTGACGGTTCAACTGATTGCTTTCACTGATTGAGATCCCTTGTTCAGTTGGTTCACTTCATACTTATTCAGTAATTTCGATTCGATTCCTTCTTCCATGTTCAGAGATATTTCACTTTCTTGACTTCATAGCCAGCTCGGTGAGCAACTGTTCACAAGCGGCTACTCCGATAGAGTTCGGTGAGAACTGTCAGCTTGTGGGCTAGTCCGAGGGCTAACCCTTCATGTCGGACCGGTGAGAGACTGTCCTGAGTGGCTACTCCGATAAAGTTCGGTGAGAACTGTCAGCTCGTGGGCTAGTCCGGAGGACATATTCAGATATTCAGTTCCAAACTTTCATTTACAGTGATGCAACAATTCAAATATTCGGTTCCAGCCTTCTAGTTCATAAAGGAGATTACCAGTACTTTTATGTGGTTGATTGTTTGTTATTGTTCTTGTGGCTCTAATTGTGCTTGCTGAGTATTCCATACTCATTCTTGCTTTTCATTTGGTTTTCAGGTAAGAAGTATGATTTGCATTGCTTGAGAGATGGGCGTAGCACACCTGTCACACATCACTCGATCACATGTTCATGTATAATGCCTAGTGGATAACCCTAGAACTGTTTAGTTGTCGTAGCTTATTGCTTGTTGCCCAGTATGGGTTGTCTATGTCTTTTGGAATTGCTAGTGTGAGCCTTTGGTTGCTCAGAGATGTTTCTGTTATATATTCTTGCTTGATCGTGAACCATAAGGTGTGTCCTTATATTTTGTTTCTAAATTCTTGTCATTCGTCCAATTTGTATAAAATGCCAAATATCTGTCGTGGATGTCCTAAAAACAAAGGAATTGTTGTAGATTTTATAGTTGTCGTCTAGCTTTAGTTGTGTGGTAGCGCTGCCAGGTGGTTTTCAAACCTGGGGTGTTATATAAGCATCCACCAATCGACATATATCTTATGCGAACCATCTAAGCATGCTCACATGAATGAGTATATGTACAAAAATGAAAAACAAATAGAGTTCATTACCAGCCTCTTACCCAACTCAAATTGTCATATATCGTCATTATTGCTCTTTCACTTGTGTGGCTTGAATAATATGAAATGAAAACCAATTTCCACGGAGTAACGGATGGCATTGGGCTCTGAAACAAACTATACAAAACCAAAAAGAAACAACAAATATTTTTGGATTTTCGGATTTAGAAACTAAAAACAGAACAAAACCAGAACAGCCTGTGAAGACGAATTTTTCGAGGACCTTAACATGCTCAGATCAGAAAACTCAAAACTAATGAAAGTTGTGTACATATCTGAGGATCATGCACAAGAAATTTCAGGTCATTTGGATTTTTCTACAGGAAGCTATGAATTAAACGGTGGACAACAGAAATCTGTCCCTGCGCGAAACGCAAACAACAAAGCAAAATATTTTTGAGTTTTTGCATAAGGAACCGAAATAAACAACTAAGAAAACTAATACTAGAGACTAAAATGAACTAGCAAGAGAAATAACAGAAATATTTTTGGTATTTTTGAGTTTTTAGAAAGTAAAGCAAAGCAAGAAACAAACAAACAAACAAAAAGAAAGAAACAAAGAAAACTAAACATGGATATACAAACTACTGATGTAATGATATATAGATGAGTGTGATATCGGTATATCTCCCCCCAAGCTTAGGATTTTGGCTTAAGTGGGAAATCAGCCCCATGGCCGGTATGATGAACCCCATGGCGCCCAGGATGAGGAGTCCTCTTGGTATGATGAGGAACCTTCGCCATGGTACGAACTCGAGGACGCACCGGTGTAGTGCGCGGTGTAGTCCTCCTTAGGCGCCACCTCGCCGTGCTGTTCGTGGAAGCCCCGCGCGTTCAGCTGCTTGTCCAACTCCACCTTAGAGAAAGACCGCGGCCTCCTGTCAAGACTAAACAAACCAGGTTGCGGCAATGGGACTTCCCTCTCGTCCCCATCAACAAATAAAACTCTATATATAAGACGTCTAGGAATAGAGTTAGCGGTAACAAATTTGTGGCCTATCATTGCAGCAAGATCAAGCCTACAAGGAGGTAATAAAGTATCACTAGGATCAACATAAAGGTTCAAACTAGCAGCAATGCGTGAGGCAATAATTCCTCCGTAGATAGGTCCCCTAGCTGCAAGGCGACGAGCAATGAGAGCTCCAAGGTTATATGTTGTATGACCATTAAGAGCAGCAGCAAGAAAGGCAAGATGATAGTTTGAGATGTTACTAGTGTTCTCCCTACCAAGCACACTAGTGGCAATATAGTAAACAAAATACTTAACAGCGGGGAACTGAATGTTCCTTATCTTGCCACGCTGCGCCCGGCGGCTATCATCATTTGCCACCTCACGGTAAAGCTTCATCAAATCCCTTGGGTCATCTTGGATCCTCTTTGTTGAGCCTTGGCAAGTGGTACCTAAAACAGCACAAAACTCTTGGAAAGACAAAGTGACGGCCCTATCATAAATTTTAAATGAAACAGTTTGATGATAAGAGGTGTTCTTGAAAGTAAAACTCTCAACAAAAATCCTGGTGAGCCTGACATATTGGGGACTTTCATCCTCCATGTATGTGGTCAAGCCCACCCTCTGCACCATAAGCAAGAAATCATCAAGAATCCCTGCATCAACCATGAAGTCATTGCATGGGAAAGACGATGAGTTAGGAACCCCATCATCTCTCTCATCTTCAATGTTTGGTGCCAAGACATCCTCGTTGTAGGATTGCCTAATGCGAGTGGATGATCTTGAGGGCCTAGACACCCTTGGCACGTCACTTTCAAATATATCTCCAAAGTGGTGGTTATGCATCTTCCTTTTCTGAAATTTTTAGCAAGTGTCATAAAAAAATGATTTTTGAGCTAACTAATTGAGGGGAACTACCATAGTGACTTGCTAGAGGCTTAAACATGCATCAAAACTAGTTATTCCAACTTAGAACAAGCATTTAAACTCACTAAACATGACACCTACAGCAGCAAAATACTCAAGATATAGACCACTAATCAAAATTCCACTTGGATAATCGGAGGAGTCACTTACCGGATAGCAAAATCCCCAAATCTCAGCAGAAAAGATGGGCTGAGGAAGGAGATCGAAAATGCACAGCAAGAACAGGAAGAACACGAAATTTTTGAAGCTGGAAGTGTTTGGTCGGGAGAGAGAAAGGTTGGGGAGGAAGGAGACTTAGTGGGGGGCCTTGTGGGCCCCACACCATGTGCTGGCGCGGCCAAAGGCTAGCCGCGCCACCATGTGGCGTGGGGGCCCTGTGGGTCCCCCAGGTCACCCCTTGGCACTTTCTGAACCTCCCCAGAAAAATAGGATTTTTGGTATAAATTTTTTGAAATTCTGAGATTTTTTTTTCATTTCCTGGTATTTTAATGTAATAAATTTAATGCAGAAAAATTGTTTTCTAAAACTAAATTCAACTAAACTTTGCAAACCAAATGATATAACAGTAGGTAAAACAAGTTTGAGAGGAAGAAAGTTATTTAGCACTTTCATGCATTTAAAATGCACTTGTTAACAAGGTTGATCAAGTCTTGCCACCAAATGAATTTTATATGACATAAAAGATTTAAACTTCACAGGACACTCATGTTACCTTGTATCGTATAGGTATGGATCCAATCATAAGAGTTTTGTATTCTTCTATATAAGGACAATCAATACTTCCCACTTTAATAGACCTCACATTGGTGATTGTATTAACTCCATGTACTTTATCAAACCTCTTGGGAAAATAAACAGTATGTTCTTTGTCATTCACATTGAAAGTTACTTTTACTTTATTGCAATCAATAACAGCCCCTACAGTGTTTAGAAAAGGTCTCCCAAGAATAATAGACATATTATGATCTTAGGCATTTCAAGCACAACAAAGTCAGTCATAATTAAGCAATTAGTAGCTACTTGAACAGGAACATCCTCACAAATGCCAACAGGAATAGCAGTAGATTTATCAGCCATTTGCAAAGATATATCAGTAGGTATCAGTTTATCAAGGTAAAGTCTCTTGTAAAGAGAGAAAGGCATAACGCTAACTCCTGCTCCCAAGTCACATAGAGCAGTTCTAACATAATTATTTTTGATAGAGCAAGGAATGGTTGGTACACCTGGATCTCCCAACTTCTTTGGAACCTTGCCATTGAAAGAATAATTAGCAAGCATAGTATATATTTCCTCATTACGAATTTTCCTTTTGTTAGAAACAATATCTATCATGTATTTTGAATATGGAGGCAATTTATTAGCATCAGTCAAAGGAATTCGCAAGAACAAAGGTTTCATCCAATCACAAAATTTATTATAATGTTCTTCTTCTTTGGTTTTAAGTTTCTTAGCAGGAAAAGGCATTTGTTTTTGGACCCAAGGTTCTCTTTCACTACCATGTTTCTTAGCAATAAAATCTTCCTTCGTGTACTTTTTATTTTTAGTGTGTTTTTCAGGTTCCTCTTCTATTTCTTCCCTATCCGAATTGGCATTTTTATCATTATCATTGGCATTGTTACTATCATTATTAAGTTCATTACCACTTTCAGTTTCAGCATCAGAAACAGATATACTATTAGGATTGTTAACACGTTCAGAGGATTCTACAACAGTTTTATGTTTCTTCTTCTTTTTCTTAGAAGGAGCACTAGGTCCATTGATTTGTTGAGAATCTTGTTCAATTCTTTTAGCATGTCCCTCAGGTTATAAAGGGTCTTGAGTAGATTTACCACCTCTAGTTGTTACTTCACAAACATGTTTTTCTTTATCCCTAGAGGCATTCATTAACATTTCTTTTTGCACTTTAGAAAGTTGATCAATTTGAGTTTGAACCATATGAAAATGTTTAATAAGTATTTTAACATCATTGGAGGTTCTATCAACAATATCATGCAAGTTACTAATTGTCGGCCCAGTGGGATCCAGGGTGTGCAGAGCCCACTCTCCACAGCCCTCGCACGCGACAGAATCGATGAAACGGCTAAGGACCAGGCGGAACGCTTGGAGAGGCCCTCAAGAGGAAAGGCCTCTCGAGATGGCTAGAGGGGGCAGCGAAGGCCTAAAGAGGCTCCTCCCGAGGCTGTCCCTCTACAAGGCCCCCTCCTCTGGAGAGGGGTCAACGCAGATCCCACCACAAGGCCGCCCAGGCCCTGTGGAGATACTTCGCTCCGAAGCAATCGCCGCAGAGCGCACATGGCCTCTGCCACGGCCGCAGAGTGACGCGCGCGTCTGCGCGCGGTGACGACGACGCCGCAGTTGCCATTCTCGTGATTAAAGGGGTCAACAAAGCTGTGCCCCCTGCGCCGGCTTACGAGGGTTTCCTCTTTGGTGATAAAGCGTCTAGCCGGCGCTACGCTCCAAGGACGACGTCACCGTGGGCACCCCCACGATCGCTGCTGCACCAGCTGGCCGTCCTGCGTGGACGGTGGCTTTCCCTCGTCACGAGCAGGCTTTACGACCATGGACCGGGTCCATGGACATCCCGGCAGCGGTGCACCCCGCCCCTCTGTTTCGTCGCCATGCGGGAAGCTTCCACTGCGTAGAGCACGAGGATGAGGCCTGAGGCGCCTATAAAAGGAGAGGGAGCACCTCCGTAGCGAGGGATCGATCGATCGCGAATCGACTAGTTAGCACTCCACCATTGTGTAATTTAGCCTAGGGCACTCGAGGAGGAAGAAGACCCGCGGTTCTCCTCCTTGAGCTCCGCTCTGCCAGACGGGAGCCCTCGGCAAGCTCACTGTACTGTAATCTCTGCAGTGCAATCCAGACAAGCAGGAGTAGCGGTGTTACCTCCTCCTGAGGGCCGTGAACCTGGGTACGGGCCGCTGTCCATCTCTGTCGTGCTGTCCCTCTTCAGGCTCGACGAGCACCGTCGCCGTGCCGGTCGAGGGTTGGAGACCAACGTGTTCAGTCCCCTTCTCGAACTACTCTTCAGAGTGTGACTATCCCTGTCTCGTGGGAATCACATCTCCGACATTTGGCGCGCCATGTAGGGGACTGAGGCGCGTCTTCAACCTCCAGCCGGTCTCCGTGCCATGACGGACGCCCGCACGACGCGCGCCAACAGGCGCGCAGCTGACAGGGCTCATACCGAGCCTGGCACCGCGACCACCCGTGGCCGCCGAGGCCGCCCTCGCACGACGGAGCGCGCCAACACCGGCGCACACATGGAGGAACCTGAGAGCGAGGAGCACCGTGGCAGCGACCACCGCGGCGACAGGGATGCCTCCCCGGGGCACCACGACGATGCTGAGTCCTCGCATCCGTCTCGGCGCCAAAGCGCGTCTTCTCAGGGACGCCCGGAGCCCACGCCGCACACCGCGCTGCTCATGGCCCAGGAGCTCCTCCGCTACTGGCCTAGCGCGGAGGCCCACGACCAGTGGCTTGACCGCCTCCACCACCTCGTCGACGTCGCGACGACGTGCCCCGCTCCGTCTCGCTCCCTCGCTCACCACTCTGCCCGCGCTGGAACTGCCGCGCCGGATGCGCCTCCGCCGCCGCCGGGACCACCTCCGGCCGCAGCGCAGAGGGATCCCTCTCATGCGTCCTCGCCACGCGACTGCCAAATTGTGCAGCGCGCCGCGCCTGACGCACGAGTGGGGATGGAACGCCGGAGAGACCTCCAGAACCGCCTTGTCGAGGAAATCGGCCAGGCGGGGCAGCAGAACCGCAGGGCTCTCCAGGGCGGGACCGCCACATACGCCACCGGCTGCATGGCCTTCACCCGCGCTTTGCGCCGCGTGGTGTGGCCGCAGAAGTTCAGGCCTGCCCTCCCCAAGGGCTACGACGGGTCCAGCAACCCCATCGAGTTCCTGCAGCTCTACACCACCTCTATCCAGGCTGCAGGAGGAGACGACAAAGTCATGGCCAACTGGTTCTCCCACGCCCTCAGGGACTCCGCGCTGTCGTGGCTCCTCAACTTGCCTGAGGACTCCATCGACTCATGGGAGGAGCTCTGCAGGCAGTTCGTCGCCAACTTCAAGGGCACCTACGAGCGCGCGCTCACCTACAACGACCTGCGCGCTGTGGTGCAGAGGAAGGATGAGACTCTCCGCAAGTACATCTAGCGCTTCAGCCAAGTGCGCAACAAGATCCCGAACATCCCCAACACGCAAGTCATTGCCGCCTTCAGGGAGAGCGTCATAAATCGCAGGATGCTCGAGAAGCTGGGCATTCACGACAAGCTCACCTCTGTGGTGAAGCTGTTCGACCTCGCTGACAAGTGCGCCAAGGCTGAAGAGGGGCTCCTCCTCGTCAAGATGAGCCAGCGAACGGACGACATGGCCGAAGGGTCCAAGAGCCACAAGAAGCGGGAGGAAACCAACCGCAAGGCTACTGCTGTCCTGGCGGCTGAGCCAGCCGCCAAGGGCGCCCGCAGGAACTCCCCTGAGCCTGGCGACAAAGAGGCGGACAACCGTCCGTTCTGCGCGGCCACGCCACAGAGAACTGCTTCGATCTCAAGAGGCTGAGCCGAGAGCGCGAGCGCGAAGAAGGCAGCGGGAGCCGCGACAGAGGCCGCAGCTACCGCAGGGACGGCAGAGGCGGACGCGGTGGCGGCTATCAGAAGCCGCCAGGCACTCAAGCCAATGCTGCCGAGAAGAACAACAACCTCCCTGACGAGGAAGATGGAGGCTATCAGGCCCCAAGGGGGCCTATGGCCTGCATCCTCGGCGGGGCTCAGGCGCCCAAGTCTAACAACCAGTTCAAGCAGTTCGCCCGCGAGCTCAATGCCGCGCTCCCGAGCACCGAGACCTCCAGGCCCCTCAAGTGGTCCCAGTATACCATCGCCTTCGACGCCAAGGACCACCCCAAGTCGACCAAGACTGTTGGAACCCTCCCCCTGGTCTGCTCCCCCACCATCAACAACATCACCGTCTCTAAGACGCTCATTGATGGGGGAGCTGGCCTGAACGTCATCTCTGTCGAGACCTTCGAGACTCTTCAGGTGCCTTACGAGTGGCTCATGCCCTCCAGGCCATTCACAGGGGTCACCAGTGGTTCGATCGAACCTCTGGGGCAGGTCCGGCTGGCCGTCACCTTCGGCACGTAGAAGAACTACTGTACCGAGCTGATCGACTTCGACGTCGCACACATCGGCCTGCCGTACAACGCCATCCTCGGCTACCCCGCCCTCGCAAAGTTCATGGCCGTCACGCATCACGCCTACAACATGGTCAAGATCCCCGGCAGTGCTGGCACCATCGCCATCCATGGTCATATCCTGGATGCCACGCGCGCTGTCGAGAGCGCCTACAAGGCAGCTGCCATGGCGTTTCCGGCTGACGAGGACATGGAGCCTCTTGAGAGGCCTCAGAAGAAGAAACAGATGTTCTCTCAAGAGCAAGCTTCCACGAAGAGGGTGTCGCTGGGCACCAGTGGCTCGGGGGATGAGGGGACAGGGGCTAGCGTCACCATAGGCACTGCCCTGCCTCCCAAATAGGAAAGCGCGCTCGTCGCCTTCCTTCGGGCAAACTCTGACATGTTCGCGTGGACTCCGTCAGATATGTCCGGTGTACCAAGGGAGGTGATCGAGCACCACTTAGCCGTGTGTCCAGACGCACGCCCCGTCAAGCAAAAAGCACGCAAGCAAGCCCCCGAGAAGCAAGCATTCATCGTCAAGGAAGTAGAGAAGCTAAAAGCGGCAAATGTCGTCCGCGAAGTCGCGCACCCCACTTGGCTCTCCAACGGCGTGGTTGTCCCTAAACCCGCTGGAGGAGGCCGACTCTGCATCGACTACACAGATGTCAATAAAGCCTGCCCCAAGGACCCCTACCCCATGCCGAGGATAGACCAGATTGTGGACTCCACCACCGGCTGCGACCTCCTCTGTTTTCTGGACGCCTTCTCTGGTTATCACCAGATCAAAATGGCTAAAGAGGACGAGGAGAAAACAGCATTCCTCACCCCTTGTGGTGTGTATTGCTACACTTGCATGCCTTTTGGCCTGAAGAACGCCGGCGCCACTTTCCAGAGGCTCATGAGGATAGCCTTGGGGGCACAGATGGGCAGAAATGCAGAAGCATATGTCGACGACATCGTGGTCAAGTCTCGCGAGGGAGACACCCTGTTGAAGGATCTCGAGGAAACCTTCGCCAGCCTGCGCAAGGTGAACATTAAGCTGAACCCCGCCAAGTGCGTCTTCGGGGTACCTTCAGGCAAACTCCAAGGATTCCTCGTATCCCACCGCGGCATAGAAGCAAACCCTGACAAAATCAAGGCCATAGAAGGGATGCAGCCTCCTCGCCGGCTCAAGGATATGCAGCGCCTAGCAGGTTGTATGGCTAGCCTGGGCCGCTTCCTCTCCATGTTCGGCGAGAGAGCCCTGCCATTTTTCAAGATCATGAAGAGATCCGGCACATTCAAATGGACCCCTGAAGCGGACAAGGCTTTTGAGGACTTGAAGAGATATTTGGCCAGCCCACCAGTCATGGTGGCCCCCAAAACAGGCGAACATCTGAAGCTGTACCTATCAGCCACTCCTCAGACCGCAAGCGCCGTCCTGGTGGTCGAGAGGGAAGAGCCAGTCCTCCCCAAGAAGAGCACTGCCACTCCAAGCCCAAAGCCGCCCGACAAAGACCTCGGCGAAGGAGCGGTCTCCACAGACCCACTGCCAGGCCCACAACCTCAAGTCGAGTCTGCTCCGAACACCCTTGCCGAGACCCCTCCACAGGCAAATCTCGACAAGGGCCCTGAAGAGCCTCCACAGAGAGCCGACGCTGCACCTCCCTCGACAGCCCTTGTCGAGCACCCCGTGTACTTTGTCAGTACGGTACTGCGGGATGCTCAGGAGCGGTACCCAATGCAGCAGAAGCTTCTCGTCGCTCTCCTTATCGCCTCCAGGAAGCTGAGACATTACTTCCAGGGCCACCCCATCACGGTGGTCACTTCCTTCCCCCTGCAGCAGATCCTGCGCAACCCCAATGCCACAGATCGTGTCGCGGGATGGAACATCGAGCTGCAGCCATTCAATCTGCGCTTCGACACCACAAGAGTCATCAAGGGACGAGCGCTAGCGGACTTTGTCGCCGAATGGACTGACCCAAGCCCTGAAGAGCCTCGGGAAGAAGAGGCCGAGCCCTCTGGGGACACTATGCCCAGCCACTGGACCATGCACTTCGATGGAGCCTTCGCCTGCCGCCATGGCGGGGCAGGCGTCGTCTTGACTTCTCCCAAAGGCGACAAACTCTATTACGCCGTCCAGCTGTGCTTCACGATTGACAAGATCTCCAACAACATCGCCGAATACGAGGGCCTCCTCGCCGGCTTAAGGGCCGCCATCGCTCTGGGCGTCAAGCACTTACTCGTCAAAGGCGACTCCCAGTTGCTTGTCAACTTCTCCAACAAAAGCTACAACCCTAAAGACGACCACATGGCCGCGTACCTTGAAGAGGTCCGCAAGCTCGAGAAGCACTTCAGGGGCATGGAGCTCATGCACATCCCGAGGAAAGAGAACCAAGAGGCCGACGACATCGCCAAGCGAGCATCGCGAAGACAAGCCCAACAGGCCGACGTCTTTGAAGAGCGGCTCACCATAGCATCCATCAAGCAGCCTCAAGAGACTACAGCCGCAAGCGCGGACGAAGCACTCCCACCACCTCCTGAAGCTGGGGCACCCGACTGTGGTCCTCACACAGGGGAGCGCCTGTTGCTGACGGCGGCTCACCAAAAAACAGGCTGGATTGACGAGCTCAAGGACTACTTGGTGAAGGGGATCCTCCCCGAGGAAGATGCGGAAGCGGAGCGAATCGCCCGACAGGCAAAATCCTACTACATCCTCGAGGGAGACCTGTACCGCAAGCGCCCAAATGGCATCGCGCTCAAATGCGTCCCTCCCGAGGAAGGCCGAATGCTGATCAAGGATATCCATAGCGGAGAGTGCGGCCACCACTCGTGTGCGCGCACCCTCGCAGGCAAGGTCTTCAGGAGCGGGTTCTATTGGCCGCAAGTGCTTCAAGATGCAGTCGCCATCGTCCAATCATGCGACGCCTGCCAGTACCACGCCAAGCAAATCCATCAGCCGGCGCTGGGACTCCAGACCATCCCGCTCTCCTGGCCGTTCGCGGTCTGGGGGCTGGACATTTTGGGCCCCTTCCCGAGGTCGCAGGGGGGCTACCGCTTCCTCTTCGTGGCTGTCGACAAGTTCACCAAGTGGGCCGAGGTCGAACCAGTGCGCACCATACCAGCCGGGGCAGCGGTGAAATTCATCAGGAGCCTGGTATGCCGCTTCAGAGTGCCTAATCGCATCATCACCGACAATGGTTCACAGTTCGCCAGCGGCATCTTCTGGGCTTACTGTGAAAAACTCGGCATCAAGCTCTGCTTCGCCTCGGTGGCTCATCCACGGAGCAATGGTCAGGCCGAGCGAGCAAATGCGGAAGTCCTTAAGGGCCTCAAGACCAGAAGCTTCAACATCCTCAAGGGTCACGGCAAGGGCTGGATCGACGAGCTCCCATCTGTGCTCTGGTCCATGCGCACAACCTCTTCAAGACCCACGGGTGAAACGCCGTTCGCCCTTGTCTACGGAGCCGAAGCAGTCCTCCCCGCAGAAATCAAGCACGGATCCCCACGGGTCCTTGCCTTCAACGAGGACACCCAAGAGGACCTCCACAACGATGACCTGCTGCTTCTCGAGGGACTGCGCCGCCGTGCCGCCCTCAGAGTGGCCAAGTACCAGCAAGACCTGCGACGCTACCACAGCCGCCATGTGCGCTCACGCACTCTTGAGACGGGCGACCTCGTCCTCAGGCGAATCCTCTCCAGAGAAGGCCTCCACAAGCTCTCCCCGATGTGGGAAGGCCCCTACAGGGTCTCCCACATCGCCAGGCCTGGCGCCGTACGCCTCGAGACTGAAGACGGCATCCCCGTCAAGAACCCGTGGAACATCGCGCATCTACGCAAGTTCTACCCGTGATCATAGTCACGCCCGTGATCATTGTCACGTCAGACATTTTTTGTCTCTAGAGGAAAGCTCACGGCTTCACCTCCAAGCTTCTCAAAGCTTCTCCTGAGGGTCAGCCCTCCGAGCTCTCCTGCTAACGAGCCACCGCAGGCCGCAGTGAATCTCAGCCACTAACGGGTGGTCCCCATGCCTCGACATGGAAGGAACGTTAGCTTGGCAAACCCAAGTGTAATGAACCATTTCGTTCCTATGTGAACTATGCGCTACGGTGCCATTTCGTTCCTAAGTGAACTATGCGCTGAGGCGCCGCTGTGTAATATTTCGATGGCAAGTTTAATTTCGTCATTTACTTTTCCATGTGCGCTTATATTCTTCCCATGCGCACCTCGCGAGCGGGGGCTGAGTACGGTGCCTGTGCCTCAAGAGCACCCCAGCAGCACTGCAAAATCCAAGAGATCCGAGCTTTGGCTAAAGGGCATGCTCCCGGATACACGCCACCTCTCCAAAGGACCTTGGTACTCTCTCTCCTCGCGAGATACCCATGAGGAAACCTATAAGCGCGCATGAGTCCTTACTATCATGCTCTAGCGTCTGGGTTTGCCTCTCTAACCTCCACAGGGAACAAAGGCCTCTCCAGGCTCGCGGAGGGAAAACTCCGCCCCTGGAGGAAGACGCATCGCCAAGGAAAGCCTACGCAGAGCAAAAGCCTCGCGAAGCTAAGTTCCCTGCTCACACCAAGAGAGTCTCTTCACCCCTCTCACGAGCACTTTTTGTCCCTCGAGCGTCTCTTTTCCCTCACTCTCCATGGACTGCTTGCACGTCAAAGGGGGGCCCTTGAGCATCGCGCCTCGAGGACTCCTACCTCTCTAAGCCTTAAACTCCCCCCGGCCTTGCCGAGTCATCGCTCGAGCATACCGCAGCGGCGGAGTCATAGCGCAAGGAGCAGGGTCCTAGCGACGCAGAGCGATAAAAGGCATGGAGTCGAAGCAAAAGGCTCTCGAGGGGACGCACACAAATCTAGTAGCATATACTTAAAAATATAAAGTATGTTACAGACCATGGAGTAAAGTTTCTGAGCCAAACGTCTCGACAAGCGCTACAAGCGCATTACATTGCAGGAGGAAGTCAGGCAGAAGCCCCGTCGTTGTTCTCCCCGGACCCTTCTTCCTCTGGCTCGTCCTCCTCGTCGCCGCCCTCCTCGCCGTCATCATCCTCCACCGCGGCCCGCTTGAAGCGGCTGCAGAAGTCGTCAACTTGGTCATGGACCGAGTTGGAGATCTTCCACCCCACCTCCCCCTCGAGGGGCTCGGTCACCGTGGAGAAGTCGAAGCCAGGCTGGAGGCGCTGGAGGTTGGCGAAGATGCGGTCGACCGCTACCGCCAGGAGTTGGCGGCATTCCTCCCCGACGACGTCGCGGAGTTTCGCGGCAGGGCCCTCGAGCGCCGTGAAGAGCTGCTCGAAGTAGGCGAGATACGCGGCGGCGTCGGAGTTGCCCTGAACGGGGACGGGCGGCGCCTCCGCTCCCAGCTTCGCGGCGAGCTCGTTGCCCCGAGCCACTAGGGACTGCAACATGCGCCCCCGCTGCTTCGAGAGCACCCGCGCCGCCTGAGCGCTCTCGGCAGCCTCCACCGCCTTCTCCACAGCAGGGCCCACCTGCTGGTTCATCTCCTCCATGTCCGCCATGAGGGAGGCGAGGTCCTGCGCCGCGTGCTCGCGAGCCTCTTCAGCAACGCGGCGGCGATCCGCTTCGCGCCTCACCCGGGCGTTCAGGGATGCGTTCATCTCCTCCAGCTGGTAGATCCGGGCGCCGTCCTCACCGCGCTTCCTCTTGAAGCGTCTCTCCTGCTTCTTGAACTTCTCATCATAATCACGGGAGACAGCGGCGCGGTATGCTTTCTCCCGGGCTCGGAAGTCCTTCTCAGCCTCCTCCTTCAGCTCGGCGAACTTCGAGTTGAAGCGCTCCACATGCTTCTTGTGGGTGGCCACTTCATGCTCGTGCTTGGCGAGGGACTCGGCCAGGCTCTCCTCGCGGGCCTCGAGGGCGGCGCGCTGCCCTGACAGCTCCTGCTCCGCCAGCGCCAGCTGCTCGTCGCGCCGGCGCAGGTCGGTCTCGCGCTCGCCCAGACTCTGCCCCCTGGCCTCCAAGCTCGCGCGGACCGCCTCCAGGGAGGTCCGCACGGTTGCGGAGTCGGCGAGGATCTTGGCCTCGAGCTGGACGAGCTCGCGGTGCGTGTCCGCCAGCGAGTGCTCCACAGCCTCCCGCTCCGCTCGGGCCGCTTCCAGAGCCTCCTCCGCAGCTTGGCGCTCGGCCTGGACGGGCCCCAGGGTCTCCTCGGCCTCGCGCATGGCGCCCTCGCGGACCTCCTTGGCGAAGCGCAGCGCCTCTTCGCGCTCCGCCTGCAGAGCCAGGTCGCTCTGCCGGCGAGCCTCCACAGCCGCATGGAAAGCGGCCCAGGCCACCGCGAGCTCATCCCGCTGACGGGCGAGCTCCCCGTCCTCGAGGGCGAGGTGACCCTCCAGCCCGTCCAGGGACTCCCTCACCAAGCGGAAGGCGACGTCACGCCGCCCTCTGCTCCAGTCCCAGCTGCCGGGGACAAGCGCCTGAGAAGTCCCGCGCGGCGCGGAGGGCCCTGCGCCTGCGTCAAGCTTGGAAGAGGAGTCCTCCGCGCGGGCCTGGGGGCTCGGCGGCGAGTCCTCCGCCTTAGTGCCCGCATTCTGCGGGCCAGCGTCACCCCGCTCAGGCGGCGCCTCCTCATGGGTTTCCGGGGCAGGAGAGGCCTGCCCCGCAGCCGCTGCCTCCTCCTCCGCCGCGGTGCTTGGCGGGGGCGGCGGAAGGTCTTCGCCCACCGTCTCGCCGGCCTCCTGCGGGATCGGGGTCGGTGTAGTGCCTGCCGCGGCTTCCTGCTGCGCTGGCGGAGTTGCGGCACGCGGCGGAGTGGGCGCCCTCTCCGCCTGCTCCTCAGGGCGCTCCTCCTCCGGAGGCGGCACGGTCGCCTCAGCCTGAGGCGCATCCTCGTGAGGTCCTGCAGGGACCTCCTCCGCAGGCCTCGAGGCCTCTTCGGCTGCGGCCTCTGGCGCGGTCTCGGGCGCGGTTCTCTTCACATCCGCCGCCTTGCGAAGCCTTCGGCGCTTCGCAGGCGCCGGGTCGCTAGCAGAGAACAAGAAGACTTATCAGAGGGGAGCAGACGAGCAAATACCGAAGAAGAAAAACCAAGTTAAAAACACTTACCCAGTCTTCTTGGCGCGGGTGTCAACCCACGCCATGCCGGACGAAAGCCAAGAAGGCGTGGCCCGGGCTCCGGATCCCTCCGGAGCCGTCTCAGCTTTCCTCTTGAGGGGAGCGCTCGTGGGCTCCCCAGCAGGCTTGTCGTGGGCCGCCTTGGTCCGGGGCTCCTATCGCCCCGCCTCGGCCTCCTCATCGTCGCTGGACGAGAGCTCGAGGACCTCCTCAGGAGGGGGCGTGGCTTTTGACGAGCTCGCTCCGCCTGCTGAGGGGATCGCCCCTGCCGCCGCGTCGCCTTGCTCGGCGTCAGACGCGTAGGGTGACTCCGCGGCATTTGGCCCCTTCGCCATGGGCAAGGGCCCCTCGTCCTCCTCCTCCCCCGCCAGGCCAAGCGGGGTGAACGTGGGCATCTGATCCAGCACCGCCAGGCGTGTGGCCAGGTTGAGCTGGTGGAGAGGCCTCAGCTCCGCAGCAACCGCCACGGGCACGTCTGGGTTGATGAAGAGGCCGCCCATGATGGTCTCGACGACGGCGGGGCGATGGTCGCAGGGGTGGAGTCGCATCGGGTCGGAGGGGCCCGAGTACATCCACATCGGCTTCTTATGCGCCTGTAGAGGCGCGATGCGGCGGCGCACGAAGTCCTTTGCGATCATCTGGCCGGTGAGGCCGTTCTCCCGAAGCATCCTCATGCACGCCACGAGGTCTCCTATCTGTGTGCCCTGGAAGACCTGCTTGCCCCAGTGAGTATTCTTCACGGGTGGCGCCTCCGGGGTGTCGAGGAAGGAGCTCTGTGACGAGGCGCCGATGAGGAACCACTTCTGCCTGAAGTCATCCACCTTCTTCACAACCGCCGTGATGGGCTTCTCGCCGCTCCACGACATGGGGATGTAGACGTCCCCCATGCCGTCCACGATGCGGAAGGATACGCATCCCGTCCGCTCGAGCTTCGCGGAGTTTCGGAGCGCGTAGAAGCTCCTGAAGAGGGCCACCGAGGGCTGCACCCCCAAGTAGGCTTCGCAAGGGTAGGCGAAGATGGAGAGAATCAGGATGGAGTTGGGGTGAAGGTGGAGAAGATGGATCTGGTAGAACTCCAGAACTACCTCCAGGAAGGGCGAGTACGGAGGAACCAGCCCGGCGTAGACGGTGTGGAGGAAAATGGGAAAGAACCCCGCCGGGAGACGGCCGAGCATGGCGGCCTGGATGGCGCTGGCGCCGTGTTCGTTGGTCTTCCCGGCGACCAGGTGCCGGATCTTGTCCAGCGCCGTCGCATTGACGCGCTCCCCGATCAGAGCGGGGCCAAGCGCCTCTTCACCCTGCGCATCGGAGGGTAGCGTCCCCATCGCCGCCTTGCCTTTCGGTCCACCCATCGTCGGGGAAGGAGAAGGAAGCGGAAAGACGAGGAAGAAGGGAGAGTTCGCCGGTGAGGGAAAGCTAGGAGGCCGAGAACGAGAAGATCGGATGCGCGGAATGGGAGTAGTAACTGCTGTTCAGACCGGCGTGCAGCTTTATACCCCGTCTGGGCAGTTACCAAGGCGTGGTCGTGGTGGTCGTGGTGGGACCCCCCACGACGCACGTTCTGCCGGAGAAACCGAGTCGCCGCGAACTCACCACCGAACGACACGTGTCACAGGCCGGCCGGACATTTTGGACCCACGACGCTTCGTCTGGACCCGATGGGCATGGCCGTGCCCGTCATGGGCCCGGGGGCTACTGTCGGCCCAGTGGGATCCAGGGTGTGCAGAGCCCACTCTCCACAGCCCTCGCACGCGACAGAATCGATGAAACGGCTAAGGACCAGGCGGAACGCTTGGAGAGGCCCTCGAGAGGAAAGGCCTCTCGAGAGGGCTGGAGGGGGCAGCGAAGGCCTGAAGAGGCTCCTCCCGAGGCTGTCCCTCTACAAGGCCCCCTCCTCTGGAGAGGGGTCAACGCAGATCCCACCACAAGGCCGCCCAGGCCCTATGGACATACTTCGCTACGAAGCAATCGCCGCAGAGCGCACATGGCCTCTGCCACGGCCGCAGAGTGACGCGCGCATCTGCGCGCGGTGACGACGACGCCGCAGTTGCCATTCTCGTGATTAAAGGGGTCAACAAAGTTGTGCCCCCTGCGCCGGCTTACGAGGGTTTCCTCTTTGGTGATAAAGCGGCTGGCCGGCGCTACGCTCCAAGGACGACGTCACCGTGGGCACCCCCACGATCGCTGCTGCACCAGCTGGCCGTCCTGCGTGGACGGTGGCTTTCCCGCGTCACGAGCAGGCTTTACGACCATGGACCGGGTCCATGGACATCCCGGCAGCGGTGCACCCCGCCCCTCTGTTTCGTCGCCATGCGGGAAGCTTCCACTTCGTAGAGCACGAGGATGAGGCCTGAGGCTCCTATAAAAGGAGAGGGAGCACCTCCGTAGCGAGGGATCGATCGATCGCGAATCGACCAGTTAGCACTCCACCATTGTGTAATTTAGCCTAGGGCACTCGAGGAGGAAGAAGACCCGCGGTTCTCCTCCTTGAGCTCCGCTCTGCCAGACGGGAGCCCTCGGCAAGCTCACTGTACTGTAATCTCTGCAGTGCAATCCAGACAAGCAGCAGTAGCGGTGTTACCTCCTCCTGAGGGCCGTGAACCTGGGTACGGGCCGCTGTCCATCTCTGTCGTGCTGTCCCTCTTCAGGCTCGACGAGCACCGTCGCCGCGCCGGTCGAGGGTTGGAGACCAACGTGTTCAGTCCCCTTCTCGAACTACTCTTCAGAGTGTGACTATCCCTGTCTCGTGGGAATCACATCTCCGACACTAATAGCTCGAGAGTTTTCTATTAAATGATTCTCAATCCTCATATTAAAATTACCTTGCTTAGCAATAAAAGTATCAAATTCATCTAAGCATTGATCAGGAGGTTTAGAATAAGGAATATCTCCATCATCAAACCTTTGGAGAGAGTGTACCTCAATTATGGGTGAAGGAGGAATTGGCTTACATAATTCTTCTATAGGAGGTAAATTCTTCACATCTTCAGATTTAATACCCCTCTCTTTAAGAGATCTTTTGGCTTCATTCATCACCTCATCACTTAATTCAATAATACCCCTCTTCTTCGGTGTTGGTGTGGGTGTAGGAGTAGGTTCCGGAATATTCCAATCATCATAATTCTGGCTTATTTTAGCCAATAGTTCCTCAGCTTCTTCTGGAGTTCTTTTCCTGAAAACACAACTAGCACAACTATCCAGATATGTTCTAGATTCAAAAGTTAGTCCACTATAGAATATATCAAGTAAATCATTTTTCTCCAAATCATGACTAGGCCGAGCTCTAAGTAGAGAGCAAAAAACGTGTCCAAGCATCAGGTAGTTTTTCATTTTCATCTTGATTAAAGTTATAAATTCTTAGCAAAGCTTCACGTTGAGCACTAGCAGGAAAATATTTCAGAAAGAAAGCATCAAGCAAACCAATAAGACTAGTAATGGAACCAGGAGACAAGTTATTATACCAAGTTTTAGCTTCTCCTTTTAATGAGAAAGGAAATATTTTAGCAACAAAGTAAGTGCGTATTTTAATATCATCAGAGAATGTACCACTTAAAGTAGAGAGTTCATTCATGTGGTCTACAACACTTTCTTTTTCAGTTCCACAGAAAGGTTCTTTCTCAACAATAGATATGAGTGCTAAATCAAGAGAGAAATCATAATCTTTATCTTTAATGTTTATGGGAGATGTAGAAAATTTAGCATCAGGAGATAATTTATATTTAACAGCACGTTTTTCAAGAATACTTTTCCTAGCACTAGCAGTACTAGCAGCATTAATTTCATCAACAAGATCATCATCATCAAGTTCCACGTAAGTTTCATCAGGATCATCAGGAAAATACTCTCTAGACTCAGGTGAACAAGCAGAAGTATTAGAATTTTCAGCATTTTCAGTTTGTTTAGATTTATCAATTATAGCATCTAGAAAAGGTCCTAAGGAACCATTTTCATCAAGCACAGTAGAAGCATCATCACAATTTTCGGAAGCATTTTCAGATTCAGTAGGAGTAATAGTATGAGTAGCATGCAGGGGTGAAATAAGCTTACTCATCACAGACGGAGTATCAAGAGCAGCAGCGGAACCCAGAGTTGTACCTTTTCTTGTAGTGGATGGCAGTATGGGAAACTTCTTTTCACCAGGTTTTCCCATGATGAATGAATTCTAGAAAGCAATATCAATCTCAGGTGAACTTATAAATAAAGCTATGCTCCCTGGCAACGGCGCCAGAAAATAGTCTTGATGACCCACAACTATAGGGATCGCAACAGTCTTCGAGGGAAGTAAAACCCAAATTTATTGATTCGACACAAGGGGAGCCAAAGGATATTTATAAGCCTTAACAGATGAATTGTCAGTTCAGCTGCACCTGTGAATAGACTTGCTCGAGACAGATTATCAGTAGCAATAGTTTTATAGTAGTGACAGTAGTGAAATAACAGCAGCAGTAGAATGAAAACAGTAGTAGTGATTATAGTAGACAGCAGGATTAAAATACTGTAGGCATAGGGACGGATGTACGTGCGTTGCATGGATAAGATAAAATAAGATAAAGCATCCAAGTATTAAATAACCATAGGCATGTGTTCCAATTTAGTTGTGCGTGCTCGTAATGAGAAACTTGCACATCATCTTTTGTCCTACCAGCCCGTTTGCAGCGGGGCCTCAAGGGAATCTACTGGTAATTAAGGTACTGCTTTTAATAGAGTACTGGAGCAAAGCATTAACACTCAGTGAACACATGTGATCCTCACATCACAGCCTTTCCCCGAGGCTATCCCAATTATTGTCACTTCGGGACCTAGGGTTCCGGACAATGACATGTGTAATACAACTTGCAGATATGATCCAAAACAATAATTATCTTCATGATACAATAACATGTTCAGATCCGAAATCATGGCAGTCGGGCCCTAGTGACAAGCATTAAGTATAGCAAGTTGCAACAATGACGTAAAATACCGATAGCGGATACTAGGCACCATGCCCTAACAATATTACAGACATTACATGAACGATCTCATCCAATCCCTACCATCCCCTTGAGCCTACAGCGGTGGATTACTCACACATGGATGGGGGAATCATGGATGGTTGATGGAGAGGTGGTGGCGATGACGATGGCGATGATCTCCTTCGATTCCCCGTCCCGGCAGGGTGCCGGAACAGATACTTCTGGTCCCCGAATTGGGTTTCGAGGTGGCAGCGGCGCATGGAGATGTTTCTGGGAAAAGTGATGAACGCCCCTTGGTTTTTAGGTCAGAGGGGCTAAGTAGCCGAGAGGGGGGCTCGAGGGGGTGGCCGAGTCGGCCACACCCCCTCCCGGCGCGGCTGGGCCCCACCCGCGCGAGCACGTGGTGTGGGCGCCTCGTGGCCCGCCTCCGTCTCGTCTTCTAGCTCCGGGACTCTTCGGGCAAAATAGTGACTTTGGGCTTTTTTCCTGGTATTTTCCTGAAAGTTGATTTTCTGCACAAAAACGAGACACCATGTCAATTCTGCTGAAAACAGCGTTAGTCCGTGTTAGTTGCATTCAAAACACACAAATTAGAGGCAAAACAACAGCAAATGTGTTCGGGAAAGTAGATACGTTTTGGACGTATCAAGCCATTACCAAGATTGGTTGAATAAGAAGTAAAAGTGTACCTTAGTAAGACTTCCTAAACCCTAAGTACCTTCCAAATAGTAGGTCTGTTATTAAGTAACGGAGTTTAGTTAGGGCTACCCATAGGACTAACAAGGATTAAATGAAGCCCTGATTCAAGGAGTTTTCAAGAAGATAGACCCAGGTGTGGAATATTCCAAAAAGGGAATCACTGAATCAACGGAATTGACAGTAGCTATGGCTAAGTCAAAAGAAGATTCAAGGAAAATTTTGGATATGGGGATACACCAATTATCTCCATTAAGGATCAAAACGGAGTTCGAGAACTACCATTTCATATACAAGACGGATGTACAATCCGAAACGTAAGAGAGTACGAACTTCGGGGACGAAGTTTAGTTTAAGGAGGGGAGATTGTAACATCCCAGAATTTAGAGTCCATAAATATAGAGGACACAGGAGTGTGCATTGCATTCATGCATCAGAAAATCCGAATAATTTTCGCGCATTTAATTTTCAAAACACTAAGTGATTGAAGCTTCACTTGAGTTGGTGGAATTGAAGTAGGTCATCAACTTGAGCGTTATAAACTTTGAGATGATCTTAGCTCAAACCCTATTTTGGGCAGAGAGGTATACGATAAAATGTTACTCCAAATGAAATAAAACTTGTTACACCAAATCATTACTCTAGGAGGTAATGATCAACCCAACTATTCTTAGTATTCTCTGAGCATCTATTCTTATCAATTGTGTTAGACATATCTAGTACATAGGAATCATGATAGTTTTGAAGCCAAGCTGAATTACCTAAATATTAACCTAGATCTTCTTACTTTATCTAGACATCATATTTTCTTATCTCCCAATCTTCTCGAAGGCATCCACCAGAGAAGATGACCAGAAAGGAGGAAATACAACAAGAATGCTTAGAAGAAGATTCCCTAGAAGGGCATAGAAGTGTTATGTCAATCTATCATGAAGAATGGGAACTTCTCATATCAGAATCCATTCTTAATAATATCTCTAGAAAGAGTGTGATATTCAAAGGTTTGGGTTATATAGAAGTAGTTTGATAACAAGCTTCGAAACCTTGTTAACAACTCACTTTTGTATGCACAAAACAATTGAGTGTCATATGCAAATTAGAAGAAGGTAAGATCATCTAGTACATTAAATACCTCAACCAATTGAGTATAAGTAGTAGTTTGAAGGCAAGACTGGCTATCTTGCTTACAAATTCTTCTTATATCCACGAGGTAATGTGAGGACATTAAACACATCAACATTCATTATAACCAATCAGGAGAGCTTCTTGCTTGGAGTAAAAGAAGTGCATTCACCACAAGGGTGAGACAAGTGATGTAGGAACTCTTATAAAGGACAAGGAGCACTTGTCCTAAAATTCCAATTATGGATTAGGGGAAATCATTACCATAGTAGAGGCCACATTATAGCATGGATGATGAGGATATATCAGTGGATTATGATGATTAAAATGCTTAAACTGGAAGGAAATATTAAGCCTGATCGATGATTATTATAAGGTGAACTCATTCCTAGTTGGATATGATACCATGAATTATAAGAATGTTATACTGACTAAGTTATTATGTTTATGTATCATTAGGTTTGAGTTAATGGAGATAATGGCGAATGGAGAAGAAGATGTGGGCAAGGAATGGAGGCTGTTGACAAACATCAAGGTGGCTAGCACGAGGGAGGCGAGGGAGGAAGTGGAGCCATCACGCGAAGAAGGGATGCTGCAAACAAAGAAAGATCCTTTCCAATTCGGATTCAAGATTTGTTCAGATTCGGTTCGGACTGACAGAAGTCCTGAATTTGAAACGGACGTGGATTCTTTATACGGACTCCAAATAGAGCAAAGAAGCACAATCTGAAAAGGCAATTTGAAGGGCTTTCCAATGGGTCCGGCCCCATGCCCTGGTTTGGCTCAGACTGGGCGCGGTGACCGCAACAAGTCACGAGTTGTTTTCTGCCTGTTTCCAAACAGAGTCCGTTAAAGTTAGGAAAGTTAGGTTTTGACTCCAACACAATGTTGGACGTCCAGCAGCCTTTATAAGGCTTGTAATTTCGTGGCTTTTAGGATAGACCACGTTTAAACATAAACCCTAGATTGGATTGCTAAGCATTCATCTATATTCGAGTTCCTCTGTGTTGCGCTCAGGAATTCAACCTCTCCACTGTGTTGCGCTCTGGAGATTATTATCCGAAGTTTGAGTGTGATCTGTTGTTCCACTGGGAATTAGTAGATTGCAAAACCGCTTCGTGGTCGGCGGCTACGTTGCATCGGTGTGAGGCGTCGCGAATATCCATTGGGTTGAAGAGCTGTTGCATTGGCAACGGGGGAACAGCCGGAGAGTTCGTCGGATTCTCGCAAGTTATCTTCCACCATCATCCATCTACCCACCGCTCACTGAGAAGATCGGGCCACCCCTTATCATCTTGGTATCAGATTTCCAGCGTTTACTCGGTGAGCATCGACAAATCCATCCCCATAGATTTATTGTTTTTTTCGTCCTATACAGAAAAAGCCACACAAAAATATTTGCCATAGACTTAGTTCGCATCGTTTCATCAAGTTTAGTTGCTGATCGTGTGTCCTTTTGCGTTGCTTTTGTTCCGATCTGAGTCGTAGTATCATCTAGTTTCTGCGTCAGTTTGTTTTTTTTGTCGGAGTCCTAGTCTGTTACTTTTCCGATCTGAGTCCTAGTCTGTTACGTTTGGTTAATCGGAAGTGTGTCAATTGGCTGTTTTCCGTGTTTGATCGCACTCCAAGTTTCGGTCGTCATTTTTTTTATTTTCCTTTGTCCAATCCGTGTTCGGTCGAGTCTTCTATTTGCTAATTAAACCTAGGTAAAAGCCAGTCTATTATTTGTGTAGCACTTTCCTACGAGACTAGCATCTCCGTTGCTCAAGGCTGCTCATTAGAATCAGAAAAAGTGCAGACTTTCTTTTGGCAGTCCAATTAATTGTATTTGCTCCCGTAAGTGGCCAGGTGTATATATATCAAAGAGAGAAAAGAGGGAAAAAAAGGAGAGAAAAAGAAAGATCCGAAATTGCTGTAGCTACAGTACCAAGCGAAAAAGAAAAAAGAGGCCAGAATTTTATTCATATCAGTCTGTTTGGAGCATTGTTTGCGAATTATATTCCTGCCTTGCACTAGTAGAATTGAGCAATCTTGTGCCCTTAATATTGAGCTTTTGCTAGCGTCTCTCATGTGCATTGCAACACGAGCATTATTCCGACATATATCATTCTTAGCTCATTTTCAGAGTTGCAATTGCCCCATTTATCTCCACCGTGTGCGTTTCCAAGTGTCTCTTGTGTCATACGATCAGCACTAGGCTTTGTGAATCGGTGTGTTGTTAGGTATCCCAACCAAGCTCCACTAAAATACCCTGGTTTTGTTGTGTGACACTTTGAGACCCATAATATTCGCTTCACCCCATCCGTGCACGTACTGCCCTACGAGTGGTAAGCTTTACTATTCACTTTGGAACGGTAAGATACATAATTTCTTTCGGTTTTGAGTGAGTTGAGAGTTTTTCCACATATACATATTCGTGTTGTTCACTAATCATGGCAGACAAGGCTACGGATACTTTGGACACACACCGATATCACTTCCTCCGCCATAAATATTGTAGTGATACTTTTTGGGAGGAAGAATGTGGTACTTTTGATGGTGATGGCCTATTCCACCATTGTGTGCAAATTGGTGAGCGATGTGCTGCCGCCACCGTTGACGGATCCTCTAATCTCAATCTGGTTAGCATTGAGGTTGTAGACAAATTGCAGCTACATAAATGTGCCCGTTCGAAACCATACCTTTTACGCTCATCATATGGCACATTGCTGATTTCCCACACTGCTGAAGTTCCTTTTACCTTCGGCAATTATACCGAGCTGGTGTGGTGTGATGTATCCCCAGTGCCACTTGATTCTTGTCATGTCCTTTTGGGAGGTCCATGGTGCAAGAAGTTTCAAGTTCAAGCCCGCCCAAAGGTCAAGAATATTTCATTCATATGGAACAAGACGCGGGGTGGACTGTTGCGGAGTTCAGCCAATGATTTTCATGAGTATCATCTTCTTCGTAAGGAGAGGAGAAAAGAATTCAGCTTGTCCGCTAGGTACAAGGTCATCATGGACGGTGACAGATCCATTATATGTCATCTTGACCACATTGTGCATCAAATCCCATGTGAGAATGAGAGCCACATAGCCAAATTGAGTGAGAGTGTTATAAAAAGTGACTTGTGTGACTCCACTAAACGTGAGGTTGAGTGCATCCACTTCGAGAGTATGAGAGAACAAGGCAACATGAGTGTAGTAGATGATAGGACATGTGAGGATATTTCTACTAACGTCATAATCTCTACTCCTAGTGTTGTTTCATGTGATATGCAGGTTGCTTTTGAAGAAAGGGAGCCATCAGCTCTACAACCCGCATCACCACGTGAGGATGATGTAATAGTGCCTACTACATCTGAGGAGATTACCATTGAAAAAGGTACTGATTTGGAGCTGCAGCCAGCAAGCGAATCACTTTGTGAGTCTACTCCTTTGCTGGTTGATTCCTGTGATTTGAACTACACACATATTTCAAAACCATGTGATAAATTGCTAATTTCGAATTTAGATCATGTGGTACTGATTTCACATAAGGAAGTGCTTGCTCGAATTCCACTTGATACTATTGTTTGTTATGTAATGCTAGATGAACCTATGAATTTGAGTTGTGCTATGGACAAGATATCTGAAATTTCATATTTGCGTTCTGGCACACATGCATGTTGTTTCTTTATTAATTTAATTGGTGAGTATAGCATTAATGATGAATTTATGGTGGATCACATATGCATTACGTATGATAAAATTGCTGAATTAAACTGTCCTAGTTTAAATCCTATATGCTATGTGCCGAGATCTCTTTGCTTTGGGACAATACCTTATTCTCATGATCATATGACGTGTTCTAGTCTAGTTGATGTTTTACAAGGAACTGCTCTTGCTAGATTTCAACCTGATTTTGCACATACGTTTTGTGTGTATCATGCGTTGTGTCCTAGGTGTGCTACAAATTTGAACTTCACTTATACTTGCAATTTCAGTTGCCTTTGGTCTATTGATATTAATTTGTGTGTCAAGAAAAATAGTACAACAAGCTATATATACATGTACTCTGCATATACGTTGTTCTTTTTGTTTCTCCCGCTTTCAACTTATCCACAGCCGAGGACGGCTGTTCTTGAAGAAAGGGAGGATGATGAGGATATATCAGTGGATTATGATGATTAAAATGCTTAAACTGGAAGGAAATATTAAGCCTGATCGATGATTATTATAAGGTGAACTCATTCCTAGTTGGATATGATACCATGAATTATAAGAATGTTATACTGCCTAAGTTATTATGTTTATGTATCATTAGGTTTGAGTTAATGGAGATAATGGCGAATGGAGAAGAAGATGTGGGCAAGGAATGGAGGCTGTTGACAAACATCAAGGTGGCTAGCACGAGGGAGGCGAGGGAGGAAGTGGAGCCATCACGCGAAGAAGGGATGCTGCAAACAAAGAAAGATCCTTTCCAATTCGGATTCAAGATTTGTTCAGATTCGGTTCGGACTGACAGAAGTCCTGAATTTGAAACGGACGTGGATTCTTTATACGGACTCCAAATAGAGCAAAGAAGCACAATCTGAAAAGGCAATTTGAAGGGCTTTCCAATGGGTCCGGCCCCATGCCCTGGTTTGGCTCAGACTGGGCGCGGTGACCGCAACAAGTCACGAGTTGTTTTCTGCCTGTTTCCAAACAGAGTCCGTTAAAGTTAGGAAAGTTAGGTTTTGACTCCAACACAATGTTGGACGTCCAGCAGCCTTTATAAGGCTTGTAATTTCGTGGCTTTTAGGATAGACCACGTTTAAACATAAACCCTAGATTGGATTGCTAAGCATTCATCTATATTCGAGTTCCTCTGTGTTGCGCTCAGGAATTCAACCTCTCCACTGTGTTGCGCTCTGGAGATTATTATCCGAAGTTTGAGTGTGATCTGTTGTTCCACTGGGAATTAGTAGATTGCAAAACCGCTTCGTGGTCGGCGGCTACGTTGCATCGGTGTGAGGCGTCGCGAATATCCATTGGGTTGAAGAGCTGTTGCATTGGCAACGGGGGAACAGCCGGAGAGTTCGTCGGATTCTCGCAAGTTATCTTCCACCATCATCCATCTACCCACCGCTCACTGAGAAGATCGGGCCACCCCTTATCAATGGACCTAATGAATCCACTTGATTCAATGAAACCATCAATAGGCTAGTTAACCATGATTCATACCAAAGAAAGATCAAAAGTAGAATAATAAACCACATTATAACCTAGGCATTATAATCAAGACCTAAACAAGAAAGACCCATGTAGACTTTTGGTGTTTCTCCAATGGAATCATAACCTAGGAGAGAGTAAAACCAAAACATAAGTCTATATAATCATTATCCATATCTAGGAGTCATATGAACTATCTTTTATGATCATGTGAATAAAGGAATCATATAAGAGAGGATCCACAAGTTCATTAATAGATAATGACCTATTGGTTGAATCAAAAATTCATTCTCAATGGGATATAAACTTGGACATGTGGTGAAAGGGATCATAAGTAGCAAGTAGTTAAAAATTTTGGACAAGTAAATTTATTACACTTACACCAAAACATTAACTTCTTTAAAAGAGAGCTTAAACTTCTAGTCATCAGAATGAGTAATGAAATAAGAAGGATTCTAAACTCATCATTATATCCATTTATTCTTCCTTAAGACCTATCTTAGGCAGGATAATTATATTTGGTGTTTCAAATAACATCTGATCATGTTTTAACATGATTTAGTTGTTACGGACCACAAGTTAATACAATTTGGCAATAATTCATGCTTGGCATGGATTTGAATTATAACATAATGCATACTCTTTGTAGTTACCACATTAAGCAAATCCTACAAATAGTTCTGGACATCCATTTAGTGATGTTCTGAATTTTAGAAACTCCAACATACAATTCCAATTATTATATCTATATTTTGGAGCAATCCTCAAATCATCTTTACAAGTGGAGGATAATAAACAATCACAAATAATTGGTGTCATAAAAAAAACTTATTCCATGTTGCTATAATGCACTACAAAAATAAAGAAGAGAAAACCACAACTTTTAGCAATGGAAATAGAATCAACATTTGCTCCAATTCATTTTATAAATTAAAAATATTCAAAATATATAAAGGATTCAAATATGAAGTTGAAATACTTCTCCTTGTACTAATTCAAGCAAATCAAACCTCCACAAATAAATAATGGTAATTCAAATGTTTACCAATAAATCATTAGCAATATGTTTTCATATTGCTAAAATACACCACAAAACTCAAGAGGTGAATGTCACTCTTTCTAATAAAAGAAACAAAGCAAATATGCCAAATTCATTTCATAGGTTAAATGAACATAAAACTAAACAAGATATTTAAACTACAAAGTTTAATCACTAAACCTATTTATATTCTGGAGTAACTCTCAAATCAAAATAGAATGTGAGGATAGAAAAACACCACATATAATTAAGGGCATAAAAAAATTCTCCTGTACATTTTATGCACAATAAAAAAGAAAGAAGTAGAAACCACACATTTTAATAAATGAAATAAATCCAAATATGCCAAATACACTTTACAAAACAAAAGTGTGTAGAAAATATACAAAGTATTGAAATACAAAGTTGAAATAAACACCCTATTAAAATTCTACACATTCGATGACTTTCCTGTAACTTTCTTACTTCAAAACAAGTCCAAAACAGTAGAGAAGGGCATCTGTACACTGCATTTGTAGTTTCCTGGAAACCCAGGGGGTTTTCTGCAAACCGGCGTTATTTCCCTTTCTTATTCCTCCGGCCAGAAGGCAGAGGAGAGCCGTGTCGACCTCGCTGATCTCGCGTAGCTCAGCAGCTCTCTCCCTCGCGCGGATAAGGACCCCTATGGTGTCCCCATCCTTCTCACTTCTCCCCCCCCCCCTCGCGTCCCTCTCTCTCTTCTTCTCTCTGTTCTGCTCCTCACCGAAACCCGCGCACCGTCGATTCCGGCATCGCCTCGACGTGATAATCCTCTAGGAAGCATTGCAATGGCGTATTAATCCTCCTTGGTGAGCCTCACGTGCTGGGCAGCGCGGGAGATGGAAGAATCGG
Source organism: Poa annua (assembly GCA_026929855.1). Taxonomy (NCBI): domain Eukaryota; kingdom Viridiplantae; phylum Streptophyta; class Magnoliopsida; order Poales; family Poaceae; genus Poa; species Poa annua. The sequence goes on from CM049437.1 coordinate 57,422,895, forward strand.
CCGTCGTCTTCAACTCTGGCCGCCGGACGTCGCAGACAAGTTCTTCGCCGCCCGAGCTTCGTTTGCTTCAACGAGCAGTTCTCCATGCTCGTGGTGAGCTCGTGCATCCTCTTACACCGTTTAATTGCATCAATTTGTCCGAGATAATCGGAGTGCTGTGTCCAGTGTTCGGCCACCGCGGAAGCTCGCCGCCGGCGAGGTTCCGGCGACCAATCCAGAGCGGCGCCACCACCAAACGGTCCGCAGTGACCCTCTCTATATTCTGCTCGCCTCGGTTCGTGCCAATTCGGTCGAAATCGACGGATTCATGCTCGGCAGAGAGGAACTGCAAAGGTGACGTCATATGACGTGAGCAACTTCATTTAAATCATTTTATTAATTTACTGGAATTATTCAGAGAATGACATGTGGACCCCATTGTCAGATTTTTAATCATTTAGCAAAATAAATTCTGTAAATTATATTAACCATGACATGTGGGCCCAACTTTATTTAATAATTTCAGAAATTATCTTAATTGAGTTAAACTTTGTAAATTCGTAACTAAATCATTTTAAATCATAAAAATACAAACTTTATATCAAAATGTTCAGAAAAAAAAAATCTACAATGTTGTATCATTACAATTTGTGTTTGAATAAAATTGAAACATGATAAAATTTGAAATACGAATCACATAATCTTTTAAATATGAAGTTAATTTGAAATGCTATTTTGGATGCATTTCAAACTTCATTTAAATTTTCTCACATGCATAACTTTAAATTTAGAAATGCGCTTTTACTGTAACATGAAATAGTTTTATTCAATAAATCTATTTTAAAATGATATTCTATTTTAAAATGATAAATAATAAGAATTATTTTCATAATTTTGGAAATGAAATTATAAGCTTATGCAAGTTGTACTATTACTATTTAATTATCATTTGAAATAAATAAGCTCTAACAACACTTTGAACTACTAAGTTCCTTTTAAATAAATGTTCCACATATAACATTTATTACATAACTTCCTTTCATTTGAATTATGCGTAAGTAAAATAAGTAGGAACACAATATAAAATTCATAACACCAAGATAGTAATGCAACTTGTTGTACTCCTAAAACAAAACATTCATTCATAAGAACAAAGCTAAGTGTAACAGCCCAAATTTTGGAACCAAGAAAAACTTATTTTTATTAGACCCAAAATTCAGAACCAACAAAAACTTTTGAAATGTTTCACTGAGGATTGTGTTTTCCTTCCCATTGCTATGTTTGACATTGTGTGGCTGCTCCTTTTTGTGTGTGTGACTTGTTTGTCTTGAATGCATCATCCTTGTGATTGTGGTGATCTTGTTGTGTTGTTGCTTGTGAGTATAATTAATTCAATGTGCCAGAGCAATAAATTAAAAACACACACTTGACAACAAAATTGGTATGTGACTTAAATAAAGCAAAACCCCTAAAATTATTCAACAAATGGAAATTTAGATCAGGAGTTGAAGAAATGATCTAAATAAATTATTTTCCCTACATAACTATCTATTTCCTTCAAACAAAGATTTTCTCTATGAACTTATAAATTATTTGAAGTTAATATATTTGTCAAGGAAGTTCCAAGAGTTCAAAGATAATATTTCGAACTTGCTTAAGGATTATAAATTGTTTTTAAGAAAAATGCCATATTTAAACCCTGTGAACAAAAGTTATTCAAAACATTTTATTTTCAAATACCAAATTTTGTGGAGCTTCTACATGTATATGGGGGCCTACCCAAATATTTTCAAATTTTTATAAAATGTTTTAGTAACCCAAATAAAATCCCTAAAAGCTACTGGTTTTCAAAAGGAATTAAAAGAAATAGAAAAGGACTTGGATGTGATGGAAACTAACTTGCCAGGGGCCTTTTTGTGAAACCCCCATCTCCTTCCTGTAGCCGCAGCACGGCATGGCTACAGGAGGGCGTGTCGCCGTGCTCCCCGACGCCCTGGCTCGCCGCCAGACCCCCCCCCTCGCTGTGCTCTTGCTGACCGGACCCCCCCTCTGCCCCTCACTCCTCTGCCCCCTCTAGACCCAGCATCGGCGCCGCGCTTCCCTGTCGCACGCGCCCGTGCCGCCGCCGACATGTCCGAAGACACCCCGGCGACGTGCGTCGCCGCCCGGACCCCCCACCTCCTCTCCTCTCCCCTGCCGCTCGAGGGCGAGCATAAAACCCCCCCCCCCCCCCCCCCCGAGACACTCCTCTCCTCCTCGGGCTTCCTCTCCCTCTCCTCTCCCTCCCATTTTTCTTCCTCCGAGCCGAGACGGGGCCGAGCGGGGCGTCGCGCCTCGCCGGCGATAGAGACCACCCCGCGCCAATTAGAGACCACCCCTAGCTCCGCCTAGTCGCCCTCTGCATCCCCATCCAAGGAATCGCCGCGGGAAGCCGCGAATCGAGCTGTCCGTCTTCATCCTCTTCCGCTCCGACCGCCGCCGTTCCTTCTAGCCCGCGAGCACCTCCGTCCACCATTCCCCGCCATTCTCGTCCCCCTGAGATCCCCTCCTCGTGTTCTAACTCCGGGACATCGCCATTGTTTTTTTAGGGTCACCGGAGCGCCGTCGCCGTCCTCGCCGGAGCTCCGGCCATCTCCCTCCCCGCGCCCCTGCTCTGTCGAGGAAGAGAAGAGGCAGCGCGTACCGCTTCGCCGCGCGTGGGCCGCGACTGGGCCGCCTCTGTTCGCTCGGCCAGATCTGGGCCAGGTCCAGCCCAATTCTTTTTTTTTCCAGCAAATGAATTATAGAATTTAATTTCTGTTAAAAATTGCAGTGTAGGTTTAAATCATTTGTGGTAAATCTGTGATAGATATTTGAGTGATTCAAATTTTGTAGTATTCATATGGGTTTTCTTAAACATGCCACACTGGTGGTTTGCAAAAATATGTATGTAAGTGCTGTCTAGCTTCAATCTTGTAAAGTGTATCCTTTTTACTAAATAGTTAATATATAGAGTTTTATAGGTCCAAATATTGCAAACCAAAATTCTATGGAAAGCCTGAAGTGATACCTTGCTAGATATGTAGGCCTTGCATGCAAATGAAACCTAAAACAGAAACTCTATCCATTCTTGTAAACACACCACTAGCACTTTGGTGTTTTTTGTAGATTTTTAGGAGGTGAATTTTTGAGTGAATCCAGTTTGTTTGTCTTCTATATGCATAGGAGAACATGTCCATAGCTTGGTTTGAATTTAGGAGTCATTGATTGACTGTGGTGACCATTAGAAGGTTTAGGTCTTTTTCTGCCCTTTTTCTGTAAATAACAGAAACTTGATCAATTTTGTATATTCAATACCTTGAGATTTATAACTCCAAATAAATCAAATTAAAAGGTTCTGGAATGCTTATGAAATTATCTAACCAACCCAATTGGTTTCACCTCATTTGGATAAATAATAAAAATGTATTACTCAAAATACCATGAAGGGTTTTAAATCTAAACTTGTTAGTTTCTGATACTCTGTTAGTCCAAATCAGTTAGGACCAATTTTGTTAGCTCACATATAGCCATGGTTACATGCCCCTAAAAGGGTTTAATTTTAGGATCGACAGAACATCTGTGGAAACCAAAACTTACTTATTTAGTTGCTGGTTTCAAAACTTTGTGTAGGGAGTTTCGTAACTCCAATTAATCCAAATCAAATTGTGTTGTCTTATACACATCAGTAGCTTTCTATAGAATTTTAGTTTGTATTTTTGTGATCAACAGAATTTAAGATATGTAATTAAACATGTTCAACTAGTTTCTGCCCTAATTAAGATGGGGTTGAATAATGGCTAATTCAATTAAATTGAAACCAAATTGTGTTGTTTGATGTATGAAGTGACTATTTAGAGCATTTAAGATTGTATTGCTGTAATGATTGTTGTGCTGCTGTTGCTTGCTAGTTGTTGTAGTTTAGCATGTTATAATATGTTAGTACTGTTAGTGTTAGTTGTTAGACACATTGGTGAGTAATATGTTTGCATGGCTTGATGGACTTGATAGTCTTGGGGTGGAATACTAGCTTAAATATCTTGTTAGTGTGTCCACCTTAGCTTGGTGAGGTATTTAAATTATAGAGATCAATTGGTGATTTAACTTTTGTCTGGAGTATTTCCTGATCAGAGAAAAGTGGTTACTAAGTACCTCTAATAAAGGATGCCTTGGTGATCTATACTTTGGCATGTGTATGGTGTTATACTCCTGTGAGTATCATGCCCTAGTAAAGATAGATTTAGTTCGTTGCTTGATTAAACTAGTGCTATGTTTGTGGCTTGAGTGATTAGTTTGATACTTGTGGTTTGGTTTGCTTATTGTGTGTTGTTCTATTTTTATGTTTGCGACGCTAGATATAAACGCTACCAAAGTGGTATTTGGAGAGGATTTATCGGAGAAGGATGATATTTATTTCTTGAGCGGTGCGAAGAGTCCAAGAACATCATACTGGAATCAGGCAAGCTATTCCCTGAGCTTGCATCTTTATACATCTATTTTGGGTCACATGTTTTACTTATAAAGAGCATATATGATTTATGTGGTGGTTGCCACTACAGCTATGATTTTGAAAACCCTTTCTCCAAAATACAAGTATATTATTTTGACACCCTATATGGAGATATTAGATGGAAATTCTTTTTCAAACTATAGGATGGAGAAAATATTGTTTACTCAAAACTCCTTTGAGAATACTTGTGTGGATATGGAATACCGAGATGTCGGTGTTGAAGTGGAGAAATGGTGACTGGTGATGTTTATGAAAATGCACATTATGTCTTTGTACTTACGTCGACCAGCCGATAACCTGTGCGACCACATCTACCCCCATATGGGAACGGGGCTTAGTCATGTAGTTTGCTCTTATTAGTATGGGATACCTCATCGACGGAGATGACTCCGTTATGCATGAAGGGATGGTTTGAAGACCTACCTTGACCCGGGTCCTCGCTCAAACTCTATGGAAAGATAAGGAGGAGGATAGAAGGTTTAATAGACCGCCGGACAAAACTATGAGTCCTCACACTTAGGGTTTCCGACGGGAAACTGGACTGAGTGTAGATGGAAGGTATCATTTGGGAAGGATCCTTTACTAGCATGAGCAAATGAGAGGCTATGGTCGGTGACTCAACTTCGCATACACCTTGTATGGCGGGGCGTGGCTGACACGATGAGTTGCCGGATGGGTGTGGGAAAAGCGTGCTACCTCTGCAGAGGGATTAAAACTATTCGAATAGCCGAGTCCTCGGATATGGACAGTTGGGAGGCCCTACTTTGACCATGTGCAAGTTTTGGAAAAGAATTGAGTTTTAAAAAGAAAAGGAAGTGGAGAATGATCCCTACACCTATACCAATGGATCGGTATGAGGTTGTTGGAGACCATGAACCCTGACGGGTTATGGTCTGAAAAAGGAGGAGTTTTGGAGAAACAGATAAAATGGTGATTTTCCGAGAAAATGTTTATTAAAGAGACTTCTTACCTTTTTCATCAAAGATGTCCTTTTTGGGAAAAAGTTTTAAAGAGACTTCTTACAAAGGCAGATTTATGGGAAAAGTTCTAAAAACCTTCTTTCTTTTTTTTTAATAAAGATATAGAGGTTTCAAAACAAAGTTCTATTAAACAAGGTCTATCCTTCCCTTTTTAACAAGGAAGTAGAGTTTTCAAAGCAAACGAAGTTTTATTTAAACAAATAAAAGAGTAGTATATGCTCATGTTGGGGTAGTTTGCGAGTACGTAAATGTACTCATGGCTGTGTCCCTTGATATTCCCATGTCCAGAGTTCAAGAAGAAGCAAGATGAAGACCGAGAGACCGATGACGTCTGTGCGAACTAGGCCGTCTTCCCAGTCAGCTGCCTGTAGGTGTCTTGGCAAATGACTCGGGCCCCACGTTGATTGGTGTTTTCCCGCTGCAATAATTTATTAAAGATTATGGCTTCAATCAAGTAAGTAATTCATTTGGTAATTATGGATGTTCTTTTGATACCAGTTCGATTGTGCTCAGCGACAGACTGATCACGGGATCGCTGATGTTGTAGGCACAAGGGTATTTCGGACAGCTAGTCCGGGGTACCCACAGACCTGGTATCAGAGCCATCGTTGACTGTAACAGACCTTAGTTAGCATGGACGTTAGTTAGGAAAGAAATATTTTGTTAAAAATATATTGTTACCAAAAACATATTTTTTTTATGTAAGGAAGTCCAAAAATAACTTCCACTCTTCTCACCTTCTCAAATATTTCCGAGTCTCATCCCTCTATTTTAAGATTTTCCAAGGATTTCTCTAATCCCTCTTACCCGTTCAAAATACTTGACGATGAACCCAAGTGAGACCTAATTAGCTAGCACCTACAAGAAGAAGCTTCCATTACAAGTACTCAACATTCCACATCGAGGTGATGGATCCGCCAGTACCAATATTATCAACAAAGCAAGAGACCTCCGAAGACCTCAACTCAATATCAACAATTCCACCCAGTCACTCCTTCGATAAATTTCGCCAGCTGAAGACGAAGGCGACAAAGAGAAGACTTCACCAACCATATCAACCGAGACCCATAGGAACAACATATGATAGGAACTTTGGTTATACGACCCGATTACCACGAGTATTAGGCGTCCATTGGTACTAATGGTACCTTGTGTGTTGTTTGTTTGTGAGTTCTCTTCTTGTGTGTTGCTTCTCCTGTGTGTTTCGCGAATTGCGCCTTGTTAACAAACTCCTAATACTTACTCCGTAAAAGTAATCAGGTATCCTGATCAGGGTAGTCTTCTTGCGTTTTTTTAATTTTTGTTTAACTACCCCTACAAAATATGTTTAATTCAATTCCGGCAATCATAGCTCCCAAGATGGAAAGGTCGCGAGAGCACTCCGACATCGGTTCTGGTTTTGAAGCAACCCAAAGTCCTCAGCTCCATCAAATCGAAGCTGCCCCAGGAACCCACTCGATCCCCTTTGAAAGGGAAGAGTTCCTTACGTCTAAAGATCTGCCCAAGAAAATTAGAGAGGACGTCATCAGAGAACAACGTTGGTGTTACACTTGCAACGAACGTGGGCATATGACCAGGAAGTGCCCCCTTAGGTACATCATAAAGAAGAGACCACCCCAAGGAAAGGCTTGTAGTCAGTGCGGAAGGGGTGGACATCAGGCCAGTCAATGCCCTGGCAGCTGCCCACACTGTTTTAATTTTCATCCACCTGGCGAGTGCCCAACCTCTAGCGTCACTTGCTACCTATGCGAAGGAGATGATCATGTTCCGGCTAAGTGTCCTATGGAATTCATAGTAGACGCAGTAAAAGATGCTCATGAGAAGATTGCTCAAGACGCCATCCACGCCCCGAGAAAGACGTCCACTAAAGCATCCAGCCCATGCCACAATCCGAAGCGCCAGAAGGGGAGAAAACGCAAGGAGCCAACACCAACCTTAGAAGCATATCACAAGTTGTGCCTACGATCTGGAAGAACCCTTCCCAGGAAGGAGCCCTGTACTTTTCAGCAAGTCTCCAAGCCTGCCTGTCAACCCCCACAAGCCCCACGCCCCACCTTTCCTAGCCGCCCAAATAAATTCAACTGAGCCCATGTTGTCTGCTTTGAATGCGGCACCAAGGGTCACTACTCCAAACAATGCCCCAATCTCAACGAGACTGCTCAGCACCGTTTTAAGAAATGCAGGGTTTCCATGTCAAAGGAAAGTTAGCGCCAAGGAATAGTGGGCCTTTCAAGATCATTAGCCGTCGAGAAGTAGTATGAGTCCTATTTAGTGGGCAGTATTTGGTTTCAATGTAAGATCCGTCACTTTTAATGAAATCCTTTCTAGACTCTTAAAGACGAGAGAGGTTACCGTGTCTAACACAAGCCTCACACCGTGAAAGTTAATATGTGAAGGAATACTACACCAACGGATCGTATCGAACTCCAGAATGACACCTGGCCTAAGTAATCGTGATAGTACTAACTTGTAACCCAGGGCTGCATGACTTGGCAAGAAACAAGGACGTAAGGAGACTCAATTCGGATTAGTAACTAGAGGAACTCAAGGAGTGTAGGAGAGTTGCTATAAAGATTCAAGCTCAGAGACCGCAAGAAGAAGGAACTGCGTCAAAGAGATTAAAAAGAGATTTCTTAAATTGGTAACAAGTAATTAATATACCGGACTATCCTTGAGTATTCGGAAACTCATACATCAGAAGCTGTTATTATTAATCTCTCTAAAAAAATCGTGTGATATTCCAATGTTCGTGTTGTATACAAGTAATTTGGTAACAAGCCTCATGAACTTGTTCACAAATCACTTTTATAGGCTCAAACACTTGAGTGTCATACCCAAACTAAATAGAACGCCAGATAATCCAGTACATCTCAGCCTCTGGAATATGAAAAGTAGTTTGTTGACAAGACTAGCTACCTTGTTAACAAATTCTTTCTATATGACTAAGGCCATTCGATGTCATAAAAGACAACCACATTCTTATACACCCAACCAATAGAAATAAATGGTGTTAGAACCCAACTAAAGGACAATAAATTTTTCTTAAAAGCAAGTATATGACCCAGGAGATATTCAAGTTCCAAATAAGAAAGTCAACAATGAAGTCCCTCCCTTATTCAGCTGAAGAAGGACAAATACAAAGACAGGTGTCGACAAGCTACTCCAGGAGAAGGTTGCCTCCAAGTCAACTCCAGCTGCGACTCTCCACAAGACCAGTTCAAGACCCCTTTTTAAGGGGGGAAGGCCTGCAATAGGTATACCAGAACGTGGTAATTAGATTTGTGCACCTTGGCCCTGTAGAATCCGGAAACATCCAGCCAAGACTATCCATACGAGTTAATCGTCAAGACAACCCCATCATAAAGGATCTGAACTCAGCACATAATTTTATCAACAGAGAAAGCCTCACAACATAAAATTGTCAAGATCACACGTGGTGAACTTAATAATGAAGGCACAACCTCGGAAGTGTAACCAGCCTAAAACACATGCCCTCGCACTCCCCTGTTACCCCACCTTGCAAATCTCGGGACGAGATTTATTTTAAGGGGGGAAGGTTTGTAACAGCCCAAATTTTGGAACCAAGAAAAACTTATTTTTATTAGACCCAAAATTCAGAACCAACAAAAACTTTTGAAATGTTTCACTGAGGATTGTGTTTTCCTTCCCATTGCTATGTTTGACATTGTGTGGCTGCTCCTTTTTGTGTGTGTGACTTGTTTGTCTTGAATGCATCATCCTTGTGATTGTGGTGATCTTGTTGTGTTGTTGCTTGTGAGTATAATTAATTCAATGTGCCAGAGCAATAAATTAAAAACACACACTTGACAACAAAATTGGTATGTGACTTAAATAAAGCAAAACCCCTAAAATTATTCAACAAATGGAAATTTAGATCAGGAGTTGAAGAAATGATCTAAATAAATTATTTTCCCTACATAACTATCTATTTCCTTCAAACAAAGATTTTCTCTATGAACTTATAAATTATTTGAAGTTAATATATTTGTCAAGGAAGTTCCAAGAGTTCAAAGATAATATTTCGAACTTGCTTAAGGATTATAAATTGTTTTTAAGAAAAATGCCATATTTAAACCCTGTGAACAAAAGTTATTCAAAACATTTTATTTTCAAATACCAAATTTTGTGGAGCTTCTACATGTATATGGGGGCCTACCCAAATATTTTCAAATTTTTATAAAATGTTTTAGTAACCCAAATAAAATCCCTAAAAGCTACTGGTTTTCAAAAGGAATTAAAAGAAATAGAAAAGGACTTGGATGTGATGGAAACTAACTTGCCAGGGGCCTTTTTGTGAAACCCCCATCTCCTTCCTGTAGCCGCAGCACGGCATGGCTACAGGAGGGCGTGTCGCCGTGCTCCCCGACGCCCTGGCTCGCCGCCAGACCCCCCCCCCCCCCCCTCGCTGTGCTCTTGCTGACCGGACCCCCCCTCTGCCCCTCACTCCTCTGCCCCCTCTAGACCCAGCATCGGCGCCGCGCTTCCCTGTCGCACGCGCCCGTGCCGCCGCCGACATGTCCGAAGACACCCCGGCGACGTGCGTCGCCGCCCGGACCCCCCACCTCCTCTCCTCTCCCCTGCCGCTCGAGGGCGAGCATAAACCCCCCCCCCCCCCCCCCCCCCCGAGACACTCCTCTCCTCCTCGGGCTTCCTCTCCCTCTCCTCTCCCTCCCATTTTTCTTCCTCCGAGCCGAGACGGGGCCGAGCGGGGCGTCGCGCCTCGCCGGCGATAGAGACCACCCCGCGCCAATTAGAGACCACCCCTAGCTCCGCCTAGTCGCCCTCTGCATCCCCATCCAAGGAATCGCCGCGGGAAGCCGCGAATCGAGCTGTCCGTCTTCATCCTCTTCCGCTCCGACCGCCGCCGTTCCTTCTAGCCCGCGAGCACCTCCGTCCACCATTCCCCGCCATTCTCGTCCCCCTGAGATCCCCTCCTCGTGTTCTAACTCCGGGACATCGCCATTGTTTTTTTAGGGTCACCGGAGCGCCGTCGCCGTCCTCGCCGGAGCTCCGGCCATCTCCCTCCCCGCGCCCCTGCTCTGTCGAGGAAGAGAAGAGGCAGCGCGTACCGCTTCGCCGCGCGTGGGCCGCGACTGGGCCGCCTCTGTTCGCTCGGCCAGATCTGGGCCAGGTCCAGCCCAATTCTTTTTTTTTCCAGCAAATGAATTATAGAATTTAATTTCTGTTAAAAATTGCAGTGTAGGTTTAAATCATTTGTGGTAAATCTGTGATAGATATTTGAGTGATTCAAATTTTGTAGTATTCATATGGGTTTTCTTAAACATGCCACACTGGTGGTTTGCAAAAATATGTATGTAAGTGCTGTCTAGCTTCAATCTTGTAAAGTGTATCCTTTTTACTAAATAGTTAATATATAGAGTTTTATAGGTCCAAATATTGCAAACCAAAATTCTATGGAAAGCCTGAAGTGATACCTTGCTAGATATGTAGGCCTTGCATGCAAATGAAACCTAAAACAGAAACTCTATCCATTCTTGTAAACACACCACTAGCACTTTGGTGTTTTTTGTAGATTTTTAGGAGGTGAATTTTTGAGTGAATCCAGTTTGTTTGTCTTCTATATGCATAGGAGAACATGTCCATAGCTTGGTTTGAATTTAGGAGTCATTGATTGACTGTGGTGACCATTAGAAGGTTTAGGTCTTTTTCTGCCCTTTTTCTGTAAATAACAGAAACTTGATCAATTTTGTATATTCAATACCTTGAGATTTATAACTCCAAATAAATCAAATTAAAAGGTTCTGGAATGCTTATGAAATTATCTAACCAACCCAATTGGTTTCACCTCATTTGGATAAATAATAAAAATGTATTACTCAAAATACCATGAAGGGTTTTAAATCTAAACTTGTTAGTTTCTGATACTCTGTTAGTCCAAATCAGTTAGGACCAATTTTGTTAGCTCACATATAGCCATGGTTACATGCCCCTAAAAGGGTTTAATTTTAGGATCGACAGAACATCTGTGGAAACCAAAACTTACTTATTTAGTTGCTGGTTTCAAAACTTTGTGTAGGGAGTTTCGTAACTCCAATTAATCCAAATCAAATTGTGTTGTCTTATACACATCAGTAGCTTTCTATAGAATTTTAGTTTGTATTTTTGTGATCAACAGAATTTAAGATATGTAATTAAACATGTTCAACTAGTTTCTGCCCTAATTAAGATGGGGTTGAATAATGGCTAATTCAATTAAATTGAAACCAAATTGTGTTGTTTGATGTATGAAGTGACTATTTAGAGCATTTAAGATTGTATTGCTGTAATGATTGTTGTGCTGCTGTTGCTTGCTAGTTGTTGTAGTTTAGCATGTTATAATATGTTAGTACTGTTAGTGTTAGTTGTTAGACACATTGGTGAGTAATATGTTTGCATGGCTTGATGGACTTGATAGTCTTGGGGTGGAATACTAGCTTAAATATCTTGTTAGTGTGTCCACCTTAGCTTGGTGAGGTATTTAAATTATAGAGATCAATTGGTGATTTAACTTTTGTCTGGAGTATTTCCTGATCAGAGAAAAGTGGTTACTAAGTACCTCTAATAAAGGATGCCTTGGTGATCTATACTTTGGCATGTGTATGGTGTTATACTCATGTGAGTATCATGCCCTAGTAAAGATAGATTTAGTTCGTTGCTTGATTAAACTAGTGCTATGTTTGTGGCTTGAGTGATTAGTTTGATACTTGTGGTTTGGTTTGCTTATTGTGTGTTGTTCTATTTTTATGTTTGCGACGCTAGATATAAACGCTACCAAAGTGGTATTTGGAGAGGATTTATCGGAGAAGGATGATATTTATTTCTTGAGCGGTGCGAAGAGTCCAAGAACATCATACTGGAATCAGGCAAGCTATTCCCTGAGCTTGCATCTTTATACATCTATTTTGGGTCACATGTTTTACTTATAAAGAGCATATATGATTTATGTGGTGGTTGCCACTACAGCTATGATTTTGAAAACCCTTTCTCCAAAATACAAGTATATTATTTTGACACCCTATATGGAGATATTAGATGGAAATTCTTTTTCAAACTATAGGATGGAGAAAATATTGTTTACTCAAAACTCCTTTGAGAATACTTGTGTGGATATGGAATACCGAGATGTCGGTGTTGAAGTGGAGAAATGGTGACTGGTGATGTTTATGAAAATGCACATTATGTCTTTGTACTTACGTCGACCAGCCGATAACCTGTGCGACCACATCTACCCCCATATGGGAACGGGGCTTAGTCATGTAGTTTGCTCTTATTAGTATGGGATACCTCATCGACGGAGATGACTCCGTTATGCATGAAGGGATGGTTTGAAGACCTACCTTGACCCGGGTCCTCGCTCAAACTCTATGGAAAGATAAGGAGGAGGATAGAAGGTTTAATAGACCGCCGGACAAAACTATGAGTCCTCACACTTAGGGTTTCCGACGGGAAACTGGACTGAGTGTAGATGGAAGGTATCATTTGGGAAGGATCCTTTACTAGCATGAGCAAATGAGAGGCTATGGTCGGTGACTCAACTTCGCATACACCTTGTATGGCGGGGCGTGGCTGACACGATGAGTTGCCGGATGGGTGTGGGAAAAGCGTGCTACCTCTGCAGAGGGATTAAAACTATTCGAATAGCCGAGTCCTCGGATATGGACAGTTGGGAGGCCCTACTTTGACCATGTGCAAGTTTTGGAAAAGAATTGAGTTTTAAAAAGAAAAGGAAGTGGAGAATGATCCCTACACCTATACCAATGGATCGGTATGAGGTTGTTGGAGACCATGAACCCTGACGGGTTATGGTCTGAAAAAGGAGGAGTTTTGGAGAAACAGATAAAATGGTGATTTTCCGAGAAAATGTTTATTAAAGAGACTTCTTACCTTTTTCATCAAAGATGTCCTTTTTGGGAAAAAGTTTTAAAGAGACTTCTTACAAAGGCAGATTTATGGGAAAAGTTCTAAAAACCTTCTTTCTTTTTTTTTAATAAAGATATAGAGGTTTCAAAACAAAGTTCTATTAAACAAGGTCTATCCTTCCCTTTTTAACAAGGAAGTAGAGTTTTCAAAGCAAACGAAGTTTTATTTAAACAAATAAAAGAGTAGTATATGCTCATGTTGGGGTAGTTTGCGAGTACGTAAATGTACTCATGGCTGTGTCCCTGGATATTCCCATGTCCAGAGTTCAAGAAGAAGCAAGATGAAGACCGAGAGACCGATGACGTCTGTGCGAACTAGGCCGTCTTCCCAGTCAGCTGCCTGTAGGTGTCTTGGCAAATGACTCGGGCCCCACGTTGATTGGTGTTTTCCCGCTGCAATAATTTATTAAAGATTATGGCTTCAATCAAGTAAGTAATTCATTCGGTAATTATGGATGTTCTTTTGATACCAGTTCGATTGTGCTCAGCGACAGACTGATCACGGGATCGCTGATGTTGTAGGCACAAGGGTATTTCGGACAGCTAGTCCGGGGTACCCACACTAAGTTTAAGTTATAAGTGCCTGATTGAATTAAACTAAAGTTCATAATTCAAAGTCTTGAGTAAAACACACAAATAAGAAGAATCATATAATCTTCTCTTAACCATTTTATATGATACCAATAATTATGTACATCATATATGTTCTTCAAAAGTTATTCTTTTTGTATTCATGAATAATAATACTACACCATTCTCTTAGTCAACTCAAGTTAATACATGTTCTTATAAACAAAAAGTGATAACCAACCCTAAATCAACCTTTAGTGTTTGAATGTTATTTTACTCTTATGCTTAATATGATACATGAACATTAATGTTAAATAACTCATCTTTCTTATGAAATAAACTTGTAGACAAAACAAACCAATATGAAATCATCAGACTCAAACAACACTCAATCATCCAGAGTTAGTTACGCGGTACTTTGTGATGCATCTCATACTTATGCATTAAGCATGTTGCTTCTTTAAACATTAGTCCTTACCGGACCAATGATATTGTTTCCAGATTTCTTGGAGTTTATATTATATCGAAGACCTTGGCTACATAATCTTGTAGTCAAAAAGGCAAGTTCATCCCTTATTCATGTCCTTTGAGATATTTCTTATGAAACTATTTGCAAAGGGTGCTATTATCACATGCATTCCAAAAGGACAAAAAACTTATTTTATAATAATATGACTATGGTTACCTACCAGTGTGGTGGTAATCTCATATGGCTGGCCGATGGGACCACGGTAAGAATGTTGTGGTGGAGGTCCCATTTGCACGGGAAAGTATCACCTAGGACTTAACAACCAATGTCGTCAGTGATTCATGCGCCGTATATAACACGCAACCATAAGATCTGAAATGGGACGGAGAAGTAAGTTGTGCCCCTTTTCCTCTCGTACACCAACGGGTGACTAGATCAAAGCCAGGCGGTGTGTATATCCGCAGGCTTGAGGTGGCCGTATAATAATCTCACCTTCGGGTTGTGGCTTCTAGCATCTATTGAAGGTTGGCTTCAGAACCAGTTTGAGACGGGCTTCAAATGGTTAACAGGATGAAACTTGGATTTTCCCATCACCTGCAACTGAAGTAATGGGGGTGTGCGGGGTTGCTGGAAAGGCGCAGTGATTGGCTTGGGTCACCGACTGGGCCCCACACCAAGGAAGTGTGGACGGGAAAGATCACCCGGATGTGCAACAAGGCGTTGATCTCTTATGGGTAAAGCAGCGCACCTCTGCAGAGTGTATAAATGTGACATGTTACTCCACGTTCCAGGATGGAACGACGAACGCAGCAGGAAAGGAGGCTCCTCAAAGCCCTAGCCCTGTGACTCCTGACGGACATAGTTCTTTAGAATAAAAGCAACATTTTGAAGAAATGTTTTCAAAACTTGCATTAGCCTATGACAATCCTTTGTCTGTGGCTGTATTTATGCATCAAACTTCCCACCTTACATAATGAACTTGCTGGGTAACGCTGTTACTCACCCTTGCCTCTTGAACCCCTTCTTAGACATGAAGAACCACGAGAAGGCAACACTGAAGGATAAACTCAAGATACCACAGAAGGCAACTACAACGAGTTGAAGCAATCCAGAGAAGATGGAGGACAAGTGAAGGCATAGTATAGCAAAGGATAGATCCCTAGTCATAGTACATATCTCTGTAGGCGTTGCTTTAGCACAATCGCAACCCTAGCAGTATTAGCCATAGGCCTAGTCTAGCTTATTCTCCGAGATTTTTCATTTGATCTTCTTTTATTAGGGCCTTGCCTCATTGTCTTGACGAGGTTCTAAGGATCTTCTGTGTGTAATTCTATAGTCATGCCTTGGTCCTGCGATGTTTCTGTTGTACCACTCTGGTGGACGTAACACTGGTGGACGGTGATCCATTGGTGCTATGTCAACGACTATAGCATACTACATGCAGTGGTATGCTAGGTCACCACATAAACTTTGAATATCGGAAGCTGAAACTTTGTAATAATCGGCTGTGTGCATCACTCGATGCAGAGGCTAGGAGTAATAAAATTCCTTTTATAAAAAAAACCTTCAGTGAATCAACATATAAACAAACGGCCCATAAACATAAGAGTCATAGGCCTTCACTTCATCAAAAACTAAAGAAAGAGGGAGAATGTTCCCTAGAATAATTCCTCATCATTAGGAAACCATCCGTCAAACTCAAAACAGATATACTCTTTATTACCAGACAACTATATTAACAACCAACGATCAAGTCACATCTCCATGGTCGATTTAAGAAAAATAGAGTCTCGTCATGGTTAGCTATCGGTTTCCTTATCTTATCATAGGAAATTACAACATGAAAACTACATGTCAACTACTGATCAAGCTATATTAAAGAAAATAGACCCCTCTATAATTTGGTTATGGAATGACATTAGTTTTCAAAAGTGGTATCATGAGGAGCGTGTCGTTTTGGAGCTTGGAATTTTGGAAAACAAAACAAAATAATGATAAGACGTTTCAAAAAAATATGATTTTGGTTGCGGACACATATTTATATGGTCTACATATCTGCAAATTTTCACAGAAAATATATCGAGAATTTTGGGCTACATAAAAATGACAAATTTGTGGCTCCAAAAAGAAAAGAAAAAACTTGTTTTTGATCTCAGATTTGTCTTTTTACAGATCACGAATAATACTATATTTCTATAAAACTTTACAAGTTTTATCATAGTTGTTATTTTTAACAACCGTCCATCTGGTCTAATCGAACGGTGATAAAATTAGAGCTACCTGAAACTACTAGATTAAAACTACCTAAACTACCTGAAACTACCAAAAAAGAATTGTTTTTAATCTAAAATAAAAAGACATTTTGGTAAATTGATGTCAATGGGCCACCTTCAGGTGTCCACATGTAAGCGTTGACCGGAAGGGAAAAGAAGAAATCCACGCACACGACCAGCCCCTCGTCCCTCTCTCTCTCTCCTCTCGATTGGCCACGACCAGCGAGCTCGCCAGCAAACGCACCGTCTAGGCCGCTGTCGTGCTCGCCACCTCGGCCACGCTCCGTGGTTCGGGAGACAACCGGCCGTGCTCGCTCGCCGGGCTCGTCCGCCACAAGGCGCCCCACGGCCTCTTCGCGGGCGCCGCCCTCGTCGCCTCCGTCGAGCTCGCCCTCCACAGCTATCCCGGCGTGGCGGTTCATGACTACGGCGAGGAGGAAAGAAGCTACCTTGCAGGTGCTCGTGGTGAGCATCGTTGCCGGTGGTCGCCATGTATCCTTGTTCTTGTTGGGCGGCCTACATGGGTTTGTTCTGCCGTCCGCCGGCATGCAGCTCTACTCCACGGTTGCCGTCACGATGTTGTACCACCGGTGCGTCGAGCTCCATCCTGATAGGCTGAGCCTGCCATTCCTCTGACGGTGAAGCTAGCCAAACTCTCTAACACTCTACTGTTGGCAATAAGCCATGTCCGTGGTGGTGGTGACCGGTGTGAGTGCACCAGGTCTGAGTCCACGACGGACATGTGTGCGTGCGTGTGTAGTTATTTAGCTGTTAGGGCATGTACAATAGTTTAGACGGCCCTATAGACAGCTAATACAGTGGGCTATCGGTTTGGTCGTCTGTAAAGATTCATCGGTAGCATAAAGCTTATTCAGGAATCAAATTCAATTCCCCAAACACAGAAAAAGAAAGGATGATTCCAAACTGGGGAAACAAATACGCAATGAGTAGGTCCTCAGATGGCCGGACTTGCTCCACACATCGGCGGCGGCAAGAAGCTGTACACCACAGCAAAGTATATATGATCAATCCATCATGATACGTTTAATGCTGGCATCACAAGCAGACTTGAGTAATCGATCCGCCTTCCCTACTGATAAGGACGCCGACCGATCAACTCTGCTATGCCCCGTGGTCTCGATCTAGGACATCCTCTGCAGTTTGGCGCTGGCCTTGCTCCAGGTCCTGGAATCCATGGAGAAGAAACGAGAAAAAACTCTCATAACAGACGCCTCTTCGTACAACGGGGAAAATATCGTCGGTAAGTCCCGATTTTTAAGGGATTCGACCGTCTATATTTCAACAGACAGGCTCGGCAGTTTTTCGTTTCCTCTCTCTCCCACGTCATCTAACTTCCTACGTGGTGGGTGTTACAGACGGCTGACTAGACACCACTGTACATGCCCGCGATTAGCCGAGAGATGACCACGTCCAGCAGCTGTAGCTGGCCGCGTTGTTGGCGTCTGGAGCGAACGTGGGCGCGAGCCGGGGCATGCAGATCGTGGCGAGTGGGGTTCGTCTGGAGTGGGGCGAGGCGGCTTGTGCGCGCGCTCGTATAAGAACCCTCACGTGTGTACTTGGAGCAGTGCATCGAGTTTGAGCTCGACGGAAATACAGAAAAAGCGCCGTCAGTGCGGCGTGGTGTTTGTGCGCCAGAAAATTCAGTTTCGTCAGTGCGTTTCTGAACTTCACCTCCTTCCTCTGTCCGTGAGCTGTGAGAGAAGAGAGAGAGCTGCCAGCCCGTGGCAGCAACATCTACCATCACCTGAGCCTGCCTGCCATTCCTCTACTCCACTCGCCCGCGTAGCCGGCGCTTGCCGGTCAGTACTGCTTGCTCGCGCATAGCCGCAGCAGCACCAGGTCTCGGCTTGCTGCGCTTGCTCGCGTACACAGCTGGGAACAGCCACCTAGCGCCATGCTCGTGTTTGGCCTGGGGCGGATGACTCGCCGGAGATGGGGATTGGGGACGACGCAGTCTGATCCTGCAGGCTAGGAGTCAGGTCGAGCGAGAGAAAGGTGTGCGACGGCGCTGCTGTTTTTTTTCACCCCTAGTAATCAGATTACGATCGATTGATTTGACAAACAATGATTGAACGGTTTACATTATTCGGGGACTCAGGAGACTGAATCAACGGCTTAAATTATTTACGAGGGAAGCTACCTGAAACTACCTGGGTAGTTTCCACAAGCACCCTAAAAGAGCTCATAAAACTTATGTTTTTTTTCTCTTCACTCATACTATTGTTTCATTCCTTTTTTTGAGATCTGAATTTTGGTTTCAAACTTTTTCAAAAAAGGGTTCCAGTGAGCTCGGTTGCCAATAGCCATTTGGGCATCATCTAGATGGAAAATACGAAACAAATTTGACCATAAAGACTAGCGGCGATGGTGACAAAATATGATGGGCAATGTGGTTTCTTCGTAGGAATTCACCAAACTTATTCATCTTATCTTAGCATAGAAAATCGACAAGGAGCTACATATGCAGTAGTACATTAATCGACCGATCGCCTAATTCGATTAAAATTACACCCATCTACGAAAAAACCCGCATCATCAGTTAAAAATAGCGATGGCGGAGTTTTCACCACGAATATCGACCGCAACATGGCATGGACATCTGCCCTTTGCTTAATTTTGTTTCAAGCTGAGCAGACGCCGTACGTTGCCACGATTGATCGCGCACTTAATTAACCGTTCTCTAGAAGGTCCCACGGCCGATGTCTCCAGAGCTTTCTAGAAGCTTGGCACGACTCCGTAGGGCGCAGCGTCGAACACTAGACTGTCGTCGGAGAAGGAGAGCCAGAATTTGGCCCCTTGGGCGGCGGAGGCCGTGCTGTCGTCGTCGTCGTCTGAGGCGGCGGCGCGCTTGACGAAGCGTCCTTTGATCCTTGGCCGCGCCTCGGCGTACGCCTTGCGGGAGGCGTACCGGATGGTCTTCTGGAACTTGCGGTTCTTGCGCTTCTCGCGGTACCGCCTGACCCTCTCCTTCCTGTCCGCCGCCGCCGCCGCCGCGACCAAGGCGGTCTCCGACGGCGAGGACCACGCAGACGCATCAGCGCCGGCGAGGCCGGGATGCAGCCACAACGGTGCAGCGGCGCCGTGAATGGCCAAGCCATCCGAGAGGCTTCCAGCTGCGGCGCCGGCAGCCATGAGGTCAACGTCAGCGAGGAGGTGGAAAAGGCTCGTCTCGGCACCGCTGCAGTTGCTGAAGCTGGACGAGCTGCTGTTGGGGCTGCCCTGCCCCGGCCAGGAGGACGCCCCTTCCTCGTCGACCGCAAAGAGGTCGTACACGCCGGAGGTCGCCACCATGGCGGCCGCCAGCGGCACTCGCTCGTGACGGGAAGCCAGAGGGTTCGCCGCGTGGATAGCCGCGTCGCAGGATGCGCAGAGGGCCGCCGCGTCCGCCGGACAGTACACTGCCGCCGTGCCGCCGCAGACCGCGCAGCCACCGTTGGCGCTACTCGTGCTGCCGCCTTCGCTACCCATCTCGTTATGCCTTTCGCTAATCTGCTGAGAGTGAGTGAGTACTTGCCTTGATTGGTTATGGAATCGAATCGAGTTTGAGTGGGAAATGGAAGTGAGCTGCTGAGCTGTATAAATAACGAGGTGGAGGGGAAGCGAGCATGGAGAGGGTGGAGTTGGTGAAGCGCCTCTGAGGACACGTGGAAGTCTACTGGCCGTGTAAAGTTCGCGCGGGAGAGCTTAGTGACTAGTGAGTGCGGCTTAGCCATCCGCAATGTGAAAAAAACCACACCTTAAGCTCTACGTGGCAATGACTGTGGTGTGCTTTATACATTGTGAAAAAATAAGAGTTATCCATAAGCTTGTGGTGCACATTAAACTTATGGATCATCCACAAGCAATAAAAAATTGTTTCTCTCCTCACTCTCTCTTGCATGTAACAATATGACAAGTCATGTGGGTCCTATTTTATTGCTAAAGTTCATCTTATACATTGTGAACAATTTCATAGCATAAATGGGACTCAGCTTATGGAAAAAGCTCACCTTAAACATTACAGATGCCCATGAAGAATTGGTATTTGGTAGGTGCACTACGGTAGGGACACACCATGTTCTCCTGCCTAAGAGCATCTCTAACAGAGCCCTTAAGAGTGGTCAAATCTTAAAAATCGGACGTTTACAGTTTTTGTTGTAAAAAAATGTCCCGAATAGAGCTCTTAAAAGTGGTCAAACCCATAAAACGTTTAAGGGGGATTGGGAATTCATAGCCACAACCCGTGAATACGCAGATTTGGAGGCTATTTGAGAATCTCTTTGAGGGTGCCTGAGATCTGGTCAATGCTCACAAAATGTGATCTCCACCGTGTCTTCTCCATTCTACGGCCGCACATCACCGGCTTGTTTTTCTTCCTTGTTCTTACCTCCCGAGAGCACCTCCATGGCCGGAGAAGGGAGCTCCACCAACCCGACGCCATGGTCTCATTCGGCCCCTCCCGAGCGCGGGTATTGAACTGCCGCTGCTTCCTCTTCGTCCCCGCTGAAGAACCGGTGCTGGGACCGGTGGTAGCACCGCCGTCGAGCTCGTCTCGTCTCCGTCGAGAGCTCGTCGCCCTCCCCTTCCCGGCGCCGTCTTCGACCTCTCCCCGAGCCCGTACCACGCCCCCGGCCACCCCGAGGTGAGCCGCACATCTGGGAACCCTTTCCCCTCCTCCCCCTTGCTCTGGGCGCCCGCCGTCGCGCGGCTGCGCTGCTTCCGTCCCTCGCCGCCATGGTTCGGCTGAAATTCAGATAACGCGTCTACAACGCTTCATAGCCTGTCAGTGTTTATAGGGATGAAATTCAGATAACGCGTCTACAACACCAGTTCAATACGCGCTAGTCCAATGGGCGGTGCCGAAGGAAGAAGACGAAGGGATATTCTACGGAATATTCTGTTTTAACGTTCAGTTTTGCGGTTACTGCTATGGCGCGACTCGTTTTCGCGTAAAAAACGCGATGTTTGCGAACCTTATAATGTTATAATGGTATAATGTTATAATGGTTTTAAGGTTCCGCGGTTTGAGTGCTCTGTTAAGATGCTCTAACCAAATTACTTCCCGTCTTTCTTGAGAAAGCGTCCTCGTGTAGAGGACAAACCTAAAGCGTACTTGTCATATTGATGGAAGCATACATAACTTTACTGTTTGATATTGTAGTTAACTCTGTAAAACAATTTTGAAGTAATTTTCTGAATATATTTTCAAAAATACACGGCGTGTAGCTCAAAATATGGAAAATATTGCAAGTACTTTAAAGAAAAGAACATGAGGTTACACAAAGTCCTCTCAAGTAGAATTCGTAGTGGGCGTAGCGGGATGATGATGTAGTGAATGTCCGTGATAGGTGATCTGCTTGGTCTGTGCCGATGGGGGACCCACCAGACATATGCAGGAAGCAGAAAATGATCTTGATGATGAAGGGAAGAGCAATGTCAGGCCTAGCACTCCAGCCCCCCTCTCTCCTATCCAGAGCTTTGAGAGTCGTCTTCCTCTTTTCCTCCGCCGTGCCGGCGCGCTCCTTGCTCCTCTTCCACCTGGAGTGGACATGGATGCGTAGCTTGGCCTGTAGATAGTAGATTTAGGTTCAGTTTTAGCCTTTGTGCTAGGTTTGCCGATATGGCGTTGTCTGAGAGTAGGTCGGCGGACCTCGGTGGCCAGAGTCGCCGCGCCGGTGCCTTCTTCCTCCTAGCTGCAGCTCGCTGGTGGCAGGCGGTGCTGCAGGCGACGTCGACGGAGGCCCGCATCTCTCATAATAAGGTACACACAGGAAGCTTTGAGCTGGGGCCTGCTGGCCAGCCCTGGTCTCGGCCTGTTCTTCTTCTTCTTGGTGCTTTGCTCTGGAGGTTGGAGCTCGTGCTGAAGAGAAGATCTGGCGGCTTCCATAAGGTCAAATCCTTAGCTCTCTGCTGCATCAGCTTTGATCTGCCTTCTCTGGCTAGTGGCAAGAGTCCAGAGCTTTATGGTGAATCGATGCATCTCCTTTGGCGGTGGGAAGCTAGGTGTTGTGGAATTCCTGCAGATGAAGAACTTCTCCTTCTATGTCGCTATGGTTGCGGGAAGAAGCGAGGGCGATTTGGCTCAGAAGTTCCACGAGGAGATCTTTCGACTGCAACTTGCGGAGATCAACAACGGAGGCGAGCTTTTGCCTCTGTTTTCCATGGCCGAAGGGGCCACTCCGTGCTGTGGCGTTTCCTGCGCCGCAGCGTCTTCAACCTCTAGGCCGGTGCGCCAATTCGGAGGCCCTCCATCAGTCCTGCCGCGGCATCCTTCGTCGCTCCGGTGCCAAGTGGTTTCGTCCCCGGCGTCGACGCTGACGGCTGCGTCGCAGTGCTGCTCGATTTCGGTGGAGAAGGATCTAATTGCATTCCTAATTTTCTTAGTGAGGTCCTTTCTGTAAAGTCCAGGGACTTGGTTGTAATTTTCTTTTACTTTAAGGTCCTTGATGTAATATGTAACCCCACCGATTAATGCAGTCTGGACCCTTCGGGGTCCTTCTCCTTGTTCAAAAAAAAAGATCTTGATGATGATGTGGATCCACATGCTTGCTCGCCAGCTTACTGCTTTGCTGATAGCAATGTACTCCCTCCGTTCAATAAAGGATGTCTCGACTTGATCAAAAATTAGATGTATCTAGACATGACTTAGTTTATAGATACATCAAATTTGATATGATATAAAGTGTGACATATTTTGCTGTACGGAGGTAGTATAAAAAACTTGGTTTTGGCACTCTTTACCCAGGTAACCGAGAGAACTAGGGAAAAATCGTTTTTGTACTACGCATAGGACATACGCACCGGAAAGTCAACCCCGTTGACATGTTCGTCTCCACTCTCCAGGAACAAGCAACAGGAAAATACGACTTTTCCTTTCCGCGTCGTGCACGCGGACGCGTGTCCTTCTGGAAACTTCGGAAAGCAGCTTCCGAGTGCGATGACAGCTGCTACGGATAGCGGCGCCGGCCTCTGCTAGGGACGCTGACGTGGGCGGTGGATTTTCCTCTTACTTTACTGCTCCTTCGTCACTCGTCAGGTTGATAGCTTTGTTTGGTCGACGGAACAAGCTAGCCGACCATGAATAGATTTTTCATTTCTTTGTGGGAGCTGAGGGGATCTCCAACGGCCTGACCGACGCATTTTGTGATCAAATTGTGTTTAATTTGATCCGTTTGTGCCGGGTTGTGGACATAAAATGGGCTATGTCCGCTTAAATGTTCGTTTGGGTCGCGTCCCAGCCCAGCGGCCCGACGCAAATGTTTTTAGTACGCCATTTAATATTAGTAGATATTTTACATTATAGGACGCGGAAATAAATGCAGAAAATAAACTAGGCTGGCCGCCGGCGCCTACTCCTCGTCGCTGTCGCCGGTGAGGTCGTAGAAGTGCGGCGGGTCCCAGGGGAAGGACCACGTCGTCGCTGGCACCGGAGCTGGTGGCGGTGGAGGAGGCGGTGGCGGCGGTGCGGAGGAGGACGACGCCTCAGGCCATGGCGCCCACCGCGGCGGTGAAGGAGGCAGTGGCTGCGAGGAGGACGACGAGCCAGGCCATGGCGCCCACCGCGGCGGCGGCTCCATGACCTCCGTCTTCGGAGGCGGCAGCGGCGGCCCGCGGCTGCTGGACGACCCAAAGCGTGCCTCCAAGGCGGAGGCTCTCAGCGTCGAGAAGAGGCCGTCCCAGCGGGTGAACTCCTCGAGCTGGCTCTCGTCGAGCGCTCGCTGAAGGGCCTCCTCCTCGCTGAGCTCGGGCGGCTGGAACTCCGCCACGGGCAACGCCGCCACACGCAGCACGTTATCCGCCTGTTCCTCCTCCTCCGCCTGCTCCTCCTCCTCCGTCGCCTCCCGCTGAGGATCCCACCCCGCCGCCCAATGTGGCTCCCACTGCGACGGCTGGTAACGTATGGCGCCGTAGGGGTAGCCTTCCTCCCCGAGGAGCCCGGCGCGCCTTCTCGGGTCGCGCTCCGCGGCCGGGCGATCCCACCACTCGGACTGAGGGTGGAACTGCACGTCGCCGCGGAGGTAGTCGGGCAGGAGACGGCGGCGGCGCAGGATCTCGACGGTGCGCTCCTCGCCGCTCCTTGGCACCGGCGGGACCGGCACCCTCTGCGAGTTGAGGTGCCAGCCGCCCGGCAGGTGGACGTCCTCCACCGGCACAGGCTTGTTCTTTTTCCACAACGCCGTGGCGAAGGAGATCGGCATGTACGGCCGGTCCCTGACCTTCTTGGGCGGTGGTGATCGGAGTGAGGACGAGCCGCCGCCGTCGAACTCCTTCTTGGGCTTCCTGAATGGCCACGGCGCCATGGTATTGAGTTGGAGGCGCGAGAAGAAAAGGGGAGGCCGAGCACGTGGTCTTCTAGGCCATTGATCACGGGCGCTGATGGTAGAGGCGGTGGCGCAGTGGCGTATCGCCATTGATGGCGGTGGCGCAGACGCTGAAGCGGCGCGGCGCAGCCTTTCCTCGAGTCGTCGCGGCCTCGGGAGCCGATTTGAAGGCAACGGTCGCTGACGTGCGGGACCCGGTCAAAAGGGGGAGGACACGCGCGGACACAGCGGACCGTCCGCGGCGACGCAAACCGAGCCCAAATTTGGGCCACGTTTGCGTCGCGGCGGACGGTCCGGGCAAAATGCCCGTTGGGCTGGGTTTTACCCGGCCCCGGTAAAAAACGGACAGAAACGGACCGCGGATGTCCGTTTGCGTCGGGCCGTTAGAGATGGCCTGAAAGTGACAGCTTGTGCGTTTCGATTGGAGGTTAGTGTTGGATTGGTTACTGTTTTTTATCTAATCCATCGTCATTAAGTTCGGCATGATATAACTATAATCAAACACTATACCGTCCTTCAGAGTATATTTTTATGCAACCGGTATGACTATCGCAGTCCATCCGTGTTGGCACTTTTGCACGTTAACCCCTAATCCCTATCCCCGATTCCCCCACCGCTCAGTGCTGTGCGCAGAATCCTCCAGCTGCCTACGACGGCGCTGACCAGCTCACCAGCATCGGTGAGGACGAGCTAGAGGAACAGAACCCGCTGGCCAACGTGCCTGACAACGTCTGTCCGTTCTCCATGCCCGTGGGAGCGCTCGCGCAGAGCGCCCAGTCGCGGTAGATGGCGGCGACCATGGGGCGCCGTGGTTAGGTGGGAAGGTGACGAGGAGTGGGCGAGCGGGCGAACGGCGAGGAGCGGCGACGGCTGGGCCTAGGGAAAGCAGGGGAGGGCGGCGGCGCAACGAGCGGAGGGTGCAGGGCGGCGACGGTTCAGCGCTTGCCGACGGCGCAGGAGTCGCGTGCTAGATTGCCTGAGCAGCTTGCCTGTGCGCGCACGTGGATTTCGGATTTCTATTTGTACCGGTTGCATACCTAACCGCGACTAAAGGTTGGGGCTTTTAGTTCCGATTCCGCAGTCCTACCAACCGGGACTGTTTGCCTGTTCTATGTTCTATACTAGTGATAGGGATAGGGAGTATATAGTGTGTGCTAGATTTTAGTTGCCTAAAATTACTAACAAAATCGTGTTTATCTAACTTAGACCTCACACGGTACTCGTAATTTGGCTAGTTGACTTTCTGACTTGAGGGTAGCTAAACCATGGTGAACTACACGAGTGACGATACAATCATGAGATCACCGACTAGACAATAAGATAATCTCCCCTAAAGCTGTTGATAAATATGGGGGATTTGATTATTCAGGTCTAATTTGAAATTTGATTATTTTGCCCTCTTTCTGTGGACATAGATCATGCACGGAATGACGGAAGGGCCATTTCAGCAAGTGCAAATGGTCAACTGCCAAACAAATAGGTGGTAAAATAAGTATATTTATGTCAAATTACCAGCAACCAGAAAGTTCCCCCAAAGTTTATATTAATGGGGAAAGGTCTCGAAGGACCTAGGTTCTTCACTAAAAGTGTGGAAGGCACATAATTACAAAAGGAACTTGTGAAAAGTAGAAATTACTATTAGGTCCTAATTTTTTAAAAGAGTTCCCTAAAAGGTATTGCAAAAATACAATCAAGCCCTTACACCGCTCAGCCTCTAGGTCGTGATGTTCCTGACACCACCGGGAAACGGTCACTTTGGGGCAATCGTTGTCGCACCGGGAATGGAGAAGATCCTCCGTTGGAGGAAGAAGCCGCTCGAGCCGCATTTTAGCTGAGCACGGGCGAGGCCAACCATTTGATCGAAGACAACATGCAAGAACCTCATTAGCATGATACCCCCACCACCATCGATCAGACGTGTCCACCACACTCTCCTCCCCCTTCCCCCTCGCCACCAATGCCGGCCAGAGTGAGAAGAGTACATAGAGTACTGAACTGGATATGGTCAGGCTTATTGATGGAGCCCGTGATAAAGCACCCCCCCTCTGTCTTCCTCCTCGTAGAGGCGTTAAAGAAGCCCAGCGACTACCGTCTGTGCCTGTCACATCCCAAATTTTGGAACCAAGAAAAACTTATTTTTACCAGACCCAAAATTCAGAACCAACAAAAACTTTTTGAAATGTTTCATTGATGATTGTGTTTCCCTTCCCATTGCTATGTTTGAACCTGTGTGACTTGTTGTTTAAGTGGTTTGACTAGTAAATATAAGACCCAACCAAGGTGAAAATATATTCAACTCTGGTGATCATGTTATGACAAGAAAATATTCTATATAAATCTTTTCCATTCTTATTTTGGCCAACTCCTTTTCAATGATATTTTGATTTATCAACAACCAAAACTAATATCCAGTATTTGAGAAAGTAAAAGCATTTCCAAAACTATGTGCTCCCAAGGATATGGGGATCTATATGCTACCTCCTACCTATTTCTCAACCCTGATATTTTTCAGGTGTATACCACCCCCACTTCATAAAACTCTTATTTTCACTCTATTTGAACTTAACACTGGTGGGAATTATATTATCCCACATATTTCCTTTCTCAGATCTTTTGAAAACTATTGAGTTATAAGTGGAGATAGTTTTAAACATCATCTTGTCATAACTAAGTGTGATCATTTTTAAGAAAGTATTGTTAATTATTTGAATGGTGATATGATTAATTCTATGGTTTGAATGTTGTGGCCTTGATTGTGATGATTATTGTATTATTTGCTTGGGTGAATAATTACACCAAAATACTTTAAGTGTTAAATTGAAGACACACTTGACAACAAAGTTGGGTGAGACTTGAATAGAAACAAACTCCTCAAATTAATCAACAAATGGGAATTTAAATCATGAGCTAAAGAAATGATCTAAATAAATTAGACTCCCTACTCAACTGTCTATTTTCTTCAAAACAAATACTTTCTTATGAGAATAAAATCTAATTTAAGTTAATATATTTGTCAAGGAAGTTCCAAGAGTTCAAATTAATATTTGGACTTGCTTAAAAATTTCTAAAAGATTATAAAAAGGGTTTTGAGAAAAATGTTATATTTCAAACTCTATGAACAAAAAGTGTTCCAAACATTTTATTTTGCAACACAAATTTTTGTGCAACTTCTACATGTATATAGGAAGCCTCATGAATATTTTCAAATTTTTCTAAAATATTTTAGTGCCTCAAATAAATCCTTGAAATGCTACTGGATTTAAGTGAATTAATAGAAAAACAGAAAAGGACTGGTTTGCGAAGTGGAAAAATATTGTCCAGGGGGGTTTTCAGAAAATGTTCATCTTCTGTAGAGAGGCATGGCGACAGTGGCCGGTGTCGCCGTGCTCCCCGCGCCGCCGTCGCCGCCCGGGCCCCCCCCCCCCCCCTCGCTGCAGTGTCGCCGCCCGGACCCCCCGCCTCTCCGCCTCGCTCCTCTGCTCCCTGGACAAGCATCCGCGCCACGCCCCCTCCCCTTTTTGCACGCGCCCGTGCCGCCGCTCGGCATGTCCGCGGACGGCACGGCGACGTGCGCCTCCCGCCGTGCCATCTCCCAAGCGTCCCCTGCCGGACCCCCTCCTCTCCCCTGCGCGATAAGAACCCCCGAGACGCTCCCCTGCTTCCCGGCTCTCTCTTCCTCATTTTCTTCCCCACGGCCGAACCGCCCGAGCTCGCCGTCGCGCCTCGCCGGCGTTAGGCGCCACCCCGAGCCAAATGGAGACCTCCTCCCGCTCCGCCCCGTCGTCCTCTACGTCCTCGTGCGAGGAATCGCCGCGGGCCGCCCGGAATCGCCGTCGCCGTCCTCGTCTTCCCGAGCTCCGGCCGCCGCGCCTCGAGGAAGATTGCCGCCGTCTCCGACCTTCTCCGACCGAGCCGAACCCACCCACGCGTCGAGGGTGAGTACGCCGTCCTCCGGGACACCCCCTCCTCCCTCCTCCTGCCCTGTGACCTCGCCGTCGAGCGAGAGGCCGCACGGCCGTCCGCCGTGGCCGTGCGCGTCGAGCACGAGCACGACGCCGTGCGTCCTCCCCTCGGCCCCCCCTGCACACGCACGAGCCGCCCGCGTCCCCGCACCCTTTAGCACCCCTCGCACCGCGGATGCGCCGCCGGGATTTGGTCATCGCCGGCGTTCTCTCCGTCGGGCACGGCCACCGCGCACTGTGCCTGCAAATCTTCAGTTTCGTCAGTTATAAATCGCGCGTATAGATTATACTAAATCGAGCCCTTATCCTAGCACAACCCAGCACCCGACCCAGTGGCTAGCGTAGCCGCACCGCACGCCCGCGAGATCGCGAGTTCGAACCCCCGCAGCGCGCGCGTAGCCTTTTTCATTTTAATTGCGCACTGACAGGTGGGCCCCACCGGTCAGTGACCGCGGTAGCCAGCACCGCCGCACCCTGCCCAGTCAGCGCCAACGTGGCCCTTGGGCCCGCGTGGCAGTGGCACGGGCTAGCCCTCCCCTCGGTGAAAAACGTTTCACCGAGAATGTTTTTGAACATATTAAAAACAGAAAAGGAATTGAATTTGTAAAATCCATAACTTTTTAAATACTTGTCCAAAAAAATTACAAATAAAATACCAAAATGTTCAGAAAGGTAAATACTGCCTTTTGGTCTAATTCATTTATCCAAATAAATTAGTTTATATAATTTTTCATTAAAATAAAGAAAAAGGGTAGAAAAGAAAATGAATTTAGAAAATCAATACTGGACTCATTTTGTAAATTCAATAACTTGAGATTTATAACTCCAAATAAATCAAATCCAAATGTTCTGGAATGCTTATGAAATTATCTAACCAACCCAATTGGTTTCACCTCATTTAGATATATAATAAAAATGTATTACTCAAAATGCCATAAAGGGTTTAAAATCCAAACTTGTTTGTTTCTGATACTCTGTTAGTCCAAATTAGTTGAGACCAATTTTATTGAGTCACAATTAGTCATGGTTAGTCACCCCTAAAATGGTTTGATTTTTAGATTAACAGAATGTAGTTAATAGCTAAAACTTGATTAATTAGCTTCTGGATTCAAAACATTGTGTAGGGAGTTTGGTGACTCCAAATGACCCACATCCAATTGTGTCATCTTCTACACATCAGTAGCTTTCTGTAGAATTTTAGTTTGTATTTTTGTGATCAACAGAACTTAAGATATGTAATTAAACATGTTCAACTAGTTTCTGCCATAATTAAGACATAATCAAATAATGGCTAATTCAATTAAATTGAAACCAAATTGTGTTGCTTGATATATGAAGTGACTATTTAGAGCATTTAAGATTGTATTGCTGTAATGATTGTTGTGCTACTGCGGCTTGCTAGTTGTTGTTGTTTAGCATGTTATAATATGTTAGTACTGTTAGTGTTAGTTGTTAGACACATTGGTGAGTAATATGTTTGCAATGGCTTGATGGACTTGATAGTCTTGGAGTGGAATACTAGCTTAAATATCTTGTTAGTGCATCCACCTTAGCTTGGTGAGGTATTTAAATTATAGAGATTAATTGGTGACTTAACTTTTGTTTGAAGTATTTCCTAGTTAGGAAAAGGGGTTTGTGAATTACCTCTAATTGAGGGTATCTTTGTGCTATCTTGTTTGGGCATGTGTATGGTGTTATACTCTTGATTAGTATAATGCCCTTGTGAATATATATCCTAGTTGGTCGTTTAGTTAAAATAGTGCTATGATGTGGTTTGAATATCTTTTTGTATACCAATTGTGGTATGGTTTGCTTATTGAGTGTTGTTCTATTTTTATGTTTGCGACGCTAGATATAAACGCTACCGAAGTGGTATTTGGAGAGGATTTATCGGAGGAGGATGGTATTTATTTATTGGGCAGTGAGAAGAAGTCCAAGAACATCATACTGGAATCAGGCAAGCTATTCCCTGAGCTTGCATCTTTATACATCTATTTTGGGTCACATGTTTTACTTATAAAGAGCATATGTGATTTATGTGGTGGTTGCCACTAAAGCTATGATTTTGAAAACCCTTTTCCAAAATACAAGTATATTATTTTGACACCCTATATGGAGATATTAGATGGAAATTCTTTTTCAAACTATAGGATGGGAAAAATATTGTTTACTCAAAACTCCTTTGAAAATACTTGTGTGGACATGGAGCACCAAGATGTGGTGATGAATTGGAGAAAAGGAGAATGGTGGTTTTGATAAAACGCACATTGTGTCTTTGTACTTACGTCAATCAACCGATACTCTGTGCGACCACATTTACCCACATATGGGAAAGGGCTTAGTCATATAATTTGCTCATATTAGTATGGGATACCTCATCAACGGGGATGACTCCGTTATGCATGAGGGATGGTTGATGACCTACCCCCGACCTGGGTCCTCGCTCAAACTCTATGAGTAGATAAGGAGGAGGATAGAAGGATGTCCCCTATACACCGCCAGATAAAACCTATGAGTCCTCACACTTAGATTCCGACGGGCTGGGTTAAGTGTCGATGGAAAGTATCATATGGGCAGGATCCTATACTAGCATGAGCAAAGGACAGACTAGGGTCGGTGACTCAACTTCGCATACATCTGGTATGGCGAGACGTGGCTGACACGATGAGTTATCGGATGGGTGTGGGAAAAGCGTGCTACCTCTGCAGAGGGATTAAAACTATTCGAATAGCCGAGTCCTCGGATATGGACAGTTGGGAGGCCCTACTTTGACCATGTGCAAGTTTTGGAAAAGATTTGAGTTTTAAAAAGAAAATGAAGTGGAGAATGTTCCATACACCTATACCAACGGATCGGTATGAGGTTGTTGGAGAATATGTATCATGACGGTTTATGGTCAGGAAAAGGAGGAGTTTTGGAGAAACAGATAAAATGGTGATTTTTCGATAAAATGTTTATTAAAGAGACTTCTTACCTTTTTCAACAAAGATGCCCCTTTTGGGAAAAAGTTTTAAAGAGACTCCTTACAAAGGCAGATTTATGGGAAAAGTTCTGAAGACCTTCTTTCCTTTTTCAATAAAGATATAGAGTTTTCAAGGCAAACAAAGTTTTATTTAAACAAATAAAAGAATAGCGCATGCTCATGTTGGGGTAGTTTGCGAGTACGTAAAAGTACTCATGGCTGTGTCCCTGGATATTCCCATGTCCAGAGTTCAAGAAGAAGCAAGATGAAGACCGAGAGACCGATGACGTCTGTGCGAACTAGGCCGTCTTCCCAGTCAGCTGCCTGTAGGTGTCTTGGCAAATGACTCGGGCCCCACGTTGATTGGTGTTTTCCGCTGCAATAACTTATTAAAGATTATGGCTTCAATCAAGTAAGTAATTCATTTGGTAATTATGGATGTTCTTTTGATACCAGTTCGATTGTGCTCAGCGACAGACTGATCACGGGATCGCTGATGTTGTAGGCACAAGGGTATTTCGGACAGCTAGTCCGGGGTCCCCACAGACCTGGTATCAGAGCCATCCTGACTGTAACAGACCTTAGTTAGCATGGACGTTAGTTAGGAAAGAAATATTTGGTTAAAAATATATTGTTACCAAAAACATATTTTTATCTAAGGAAGTCCAAAAATAACTTCCACTCCTCTCACCTTATCAAATATCTCAAAGTCTTACCCCTCTATTTTAAGATTTTTCAAGGATTCTTCTGTTATCTCTTACCTGTTCAAAATACTTAACGATGCACCCAAGTGAGACCTAATTAGCTAGCACCTACGAGAAGAAGCTTCCATTGCAAGTACTCAACATTCCACGTCGAGGTGATGGACCCGCCAGTACCCATGTTATCGATATCAACAAAGCAAGAGACCTCCGAAGACCTCAACTCAATATCAACAATTCCACCCAGTCACTCCTTCGATAAATTTCGCCAGCTGAAGACGAAGGCGACAAAGAGGAGACTTCACCAACCATATCAACCAAGGCCCATAGGAAAAGCATGATAGGACCCTCGGTTGTAATACCCGATTACCACGAGTAGTACATCCTGCGGTACTAGAAGTACCTTGTGTGCCTTTGCTTATGTGCACTGTGTTTCTCTGTTGTTGTTTGAGACTTCTCTGTTAGTGTGTCGATTTTCTTGTGCGTTCACAATCACGTCTTAATGGCAACATAAAGTAAACCAAAGTTCTCTTTTCATAAAAAATTCCTTTTCGTCAGTTGCACCTTGTTGCAGATGTAAAGCCTCTTAGGAAAATATTTTCTGGAAAGTTCTTCTTATCTCAACCGTCTCCCGATAAGAACTGACCGTTTCGCAAGCTACAAAAGACCCCCCAATCTTTAACCAATAACCTGCGATTTTTGCAACCTAACCGGAAAATCAGATAATGGCCTTCGAGCACCATCTGGAGCAAGTGCGTCAAGATCTTGAAGAGGAACTGCTAGGAAGATTCAAGCTCAGAGACCGCAAGAAGAAGGAACTGCGACAAAGAGATTAAAAAGAGATTTCTTAAATTGGTGACAAGTAATTAATATACCGGACTATCCTTGAGTATTCGGAAACTCATACATCAGAAGCTGTTATTATTAATCTCTCTAAAAATAGTGTGATATTCCAATGTTCGTGTTGTATACAAGTAGTTTGGTAACAAGCCTCATGAACTTGTTAACAAATCACTTTTATATGCTCAAACACTTGAGTGTCATACCCAAACTAAAGAGAACGCCAGATAATCCAGCACATCTCAGCCTCTGGAATATGAAAAGTAGTTTGTTGACAAGACTAGCTACCTTGTTAACAAATTCTTCTCGTATGACTAAGGCAATTCGATGTCATAAAAGACGATCACATTCTTATACAACTAACCAATAGAAAGCTTTGCTAGGGCTAAGTGGATTCCTTCACCACAGGGGTGAGATAAATGATGTTCAAACCCAAATAAAGGACAATAAAAATTCTCTTAAATCAAGTGTATAACTTAGGGAACATGCAAGATCCAAATAAGAAAGTCACATGGAGATTTATGGTGTTTTCCCAAGGATATGATTTCTAAAACAAGAACAGAAAAAGTTACCATTTGAGAAAAACAACGGGTGTGAAGGTTCTTCACTAACTTTTTCTAAAAAGTCCGTTAACCCGCAACATTTGAACAATCATCGATCCACTCCCCAAACCACCTACCTCAGGACACTCGAATTGACTTTTAGACTCCTCTGGGAGCTCGATACCCTAGATTGGACCTCTTGCAATTCTTACCGAAGCTTCACGGAGAGCGAGAACCAATGAAGCCAACAATGAAGTCCCTCCCTTATTCAGCTGAAGAAGGACAAATATGAAGACAGATGTCGACAAACTACTCCAGAAGAAGGTTGCCTCCAAGTCAACTCTAGCTGCGACTTTCCACAAGACCGGTTCAAGACCCCTTTTTTAAGGGGGAAGACCTGCAATAGGTATACCAGAACGTGGTAAGTAAATTTGTGCGCCTTGACCCTGTAGAATCCGGAAACATCCGACCAAGACTATCCATACGAGTTAATCATCAAGACAACCCCATCATAAAGGATCTGAACTCATCACATAAGTTTATCGACAGAGAAAACCTCGCAACATAAATTTGTCAAGACCTCACGTGGTGACCTTACTGAAGAAGCCACAACCTCGGAAGTATAACCAGCCTAGAACTCAGGCCCTCGTACTCCCCTATTACCCCACCTTGCAAATCTCGGGACGAGATTTATTTTAAGGGGGGAAGGATCTGTCACATCCCAAATTTTGGAACCAAGAAAAACTTATTTTTACCAGACCCAAAATTCAGAACCAACAAAAACTTTTTGAAATGTTTCATTGATGATTGTGTTTCCCTTCCCATTGCTATGTTTGAACCTGTGTGACTTGTTGTTTAAGTGGTTTGACTAGTAAATATAAGACCCAACCAAGGTGAAAATATATTCAACTCTGGTGATCATGTTATGACAAGAAAATATTCTATATAAATCTTTTCCATTCTTATTTTGGCCAACTCCTTTTCAATGATATTTTGATTTATCAACAACCAAAACTAATATCCAGTATTTGAGAAAGTAAAAGCATTTCCAAAACTATGTGCTCCCAAGGATATGGGGATCTATATGCTACCTCCTACCTATTTCTCAACCCTGATATTTTTCAGGTGTATACCACCCCCACTTCATAAAACTCTTATTTTCACTCTATTTGAACTTAACACTGGTGGGAATTATATTATCCCACATATTTCCTTTCTCAGATCTTTTGAAAACTATTGAGTTATAAGTGGAGATAGTTTTAAACATCATCTTGTCATAACTAAGTGTGATCATTTTTAAGAAAGTATTGTTAATTATTTGAATGGTGATATGATTAATTCTATGGTTTGAATGTTGTGGCCTTGATTGTGATGATTATTGTATTATTTGCTTGGGTGAATAATTACACCAAAATACTTTAAGTGTTAAATTGAAGACACACTTGACAACAAAGTTGGGTGAGACTTGAATAGAAACAAACTCCTCAAATTAATCAACAAATGGGAATTTAAATCATGAGCTAAAGAAATGATCTAAATAAATTAGACTCCCTACTCAACTGTCTATTTTCTTCAAAACAAATACTTTCTTATGAGAATAAAATCTAATTTAAGTTAATATATTTGTCAAGGAAGTTCCAAGAGTTCAAATTAATATTTGGACTTGCTTAAAAATTTCTAAAAGATTATAAAAAGGGTTTTGAGAAAAATGTTATATTTCAAACTCTATGAACAAAAAGTGTTCCAAACATTTTATTTTGCAACACAAATTTTTGTGCAACTTCTACATGTATATAGGAAGCCTCATGAATATTTTCAAATTTTTCTAAAATATTTTAGTGCCTCAAATAAATCCTTGAAATGCTACTGGATTTAAGTGAATTAATAGAAAAACAGAAAAGGACTGGTTTGCGAAGTGGAAAAATATTGTCCAGGGGGGTTTTCAGAAAATGTTCATCTTCTGTAGAGAGGCATGGCGACAGTGGCCGGTGTCGCCGTGCTCCCCGCGCCGCCGTCGCCGCCCGGCCCCCCCCCCCCCCTCGCTGCAGTGTCGCCGCCCGGACCCCCCGCCTCTCCGCCTCGCTCCTCTGCTCCCTGGACAAGCATCCGCGCCACGCCCCCTCCCCTTTTTGCACGCGCCCGTGCCGCCGCTCGGCATGTCCGCGGACGGCACGGCGACGTGCGCCTCCCGCCGTGCCATCTCCCAAGCGTCCCCTGCCGGACCCCCCTCCTCTCCCCTGCGCGATAAGAACCCCCGAGACGCTCCCCTGCTTCCCGGCTCTCTCTTCCTCATTTTCTTCCCCACGGCCGAACCGCCCGAGCTCGCCGTCGCGCCTCGCCGGCGTTAGGCGCCACCCCGAGCCAAATGGAGACCTCCTCCCGCTCCGCCCCGTCGTCCTCTACGTCCTCGTGCGAGGAATCGCCGCGGGCCGCCCGGAATCGCCGTCGCCGTCCTCGTCTTCCCGAGCTCCGGCCGCCGCGCCTCGAGGAAGATTGCCGCCGTCTCCGACCTTCTCCGACCGAGCCGAACCCACCCACGCGTCGAGGGTGAGTACGCCGTCCTCCGGGACACCCCCTCCTCCCTCCTCCTGCCCTGTGACCTCGCCGTCGAGCGAGAGGCCGCACGGCCGTCCGCCGTGGCCGTGCGCGTCGAGCACGAGCACGACGCCGTGCGTCCTCCCCTCGGCCCCCCCTGCACACGCACGAGCCGCCCGCGTCCCCGCACCCTTTAGCACCCCTCGCACCGCGGATGCGCCGCCGGGATTTGGTCATCGCCGGCGTTCTCTCCGTCGGGCACGGCCACCGCGCACTGTGCCTGCAAATCTTCAGTTTCGTCAGTTATAAATCGCGCGTATAGATTATACTAAATCGAGCCCTTATCCTAGCACAACCCAGCACCCGACCCAGTGGCTAGCGTAGCCGCACCGCACGCCCGCGAGATCGCGAGTTCGAACCCCCGCAGCGCGCGCGTAGCCTTTTTCATTTTAATTGCGCACTGACAGGTGGGCCCCACCGGTCAGTGACCGCGGTAGCCAGCACCGCCGCACCCTGCCCAGTCAGCGCCAACGTGGCCCTTGGGCCCGCGTGGCAGTGGCACGGGCTAGCCCTCCCCTCGGTGAAAAACGTTTCACCGAGAATGTTTTTGAACATATTAAAAACAGAAAAGGAATTGAATTTGTAAAATCCATAACTTTTTAAATACTTGTCCAAAAAAATTACAAATAAAATACCAAAATGTTCAGAAAGGTAAATACTGCCTTTTGGTCTAATTCATTTATCCAAATAAATTAGTTTATATAATTTTTCATTAAAATAAAGAAAAAGGGTAGAAAAGAAAATGAATTTAGAAAATCAATACTGGACTCATTTTGTAAATTCAATAACTTGAGATTTATAACTCCAAATAAATCAAATCCAAATGTTCTGGAATGCTTATGAAATTATCTAACCAACCCAATTGGTTTCACCTCATTTAGATATATAATAAAAATGTATTACTCAAAATGCCATAAAGGGTTTAAAATCCAAACTTGTTTGTTTCTGATACTCTGTTAGTCCAAATTAGTTGAGACCAATTTTATTGAGTCACAATTAGTCATGGTTAGTCACCCCTAAAATGGTTTGATTTTTAGATTAACAGAATGTAGTTAATAGCTAAAACTTGATTAATTAGCTTCTGGATTCAAAACATTGTGTAGGGAGTTTGGTGACTCCAAATGACCCAAATCCAATTGTGTCATCTTCTACACATCAGTAGCTTTCTGTAGAATTTTAGTTTGTATTTTTGTGATCAACAGAACTTAAGATATGTAATTAAACATGTTCAACTAGTTTCTGCCATAATTAAGACATAATCAAATAATGGCTAATTCAATTAAATTGAAACCAAATTGTGTTGCTTGATATATGAAGTGACTATTTAGAGCATTTAAGATTGTATTGCTGTAATGATTGTTGTGCTACTGCGGCTTGCTAGTTGTTGTTGTTTAGCATGTTATAATATGTTAGTACTGTTAGTGTTAGTTGTTAGACACATTGGTGAGTAATATGTTTGCAATGGCTTGATGGACTTGATAGTCTTGGAGTGGAATACTAGCTTAAATATCTTGTTAGTGCATCCACCTTAGCTTGGTGAGGTATTTAAATTATAGAGATTAATTGGTGACTTAACTTTTGTTTGAAGTATTTCCTAGTTAGGAAAAGGGGTTTGTGAATTACCTCTAATTGAGGGTATCTTTGTGCTATCTTGTTTGGGCATGTGTATGGTGTTATACTCTTGATTAGTATAATGCCCTTGTGAATATATATCCTAGTTGGTCGTTTAGTTAAAATAGTGCTATGATGTGGTTTGAATATCTTTTTGTATACCAATTGTGGTATGGTTTGCTTATTGAGTGTTGTTCTATTTTTATGTTTGCGACGCTAGATATAAACGCTACCGAAGTGGTATTTGGAGAGGATTTATCGGAGGAGGATGGTATTTATTTATTGGGCAGTGAGAAGAAGTCCAAGAACATCATACTGGAATCAGGCAAGCTATTCCCTGAGCTTGCATCTTTATACATCTATTTTGGGTCACATGTTTTACTTATAAAGAGCATATGTGATTTATGTGGTGGTTGCCACTAAAGCTATGATTTTGAAAACCCTTTTCCAAAATACAAGTATATTATTTTGACACCCTATATGGAGATATTAGATGGAAATTCTTTTTCAAACTATAGGATGGGAAAAATATTGTTTACTCAAAACTCCTTTGAAAATACTTGTGTGGACATGGAGCACCAAGATGTGGTGATGAATTGGAGAAAAGGAGAATGGTGGTTTTGATAAAACGCACATTGTGTCTTTGTACTTACGTCAATCAACCGATACTCTGTGCGACCACATTTACCCACATATGGGAAAGGGCTTAGTCATATAATTTGCTCATATTAGTATGGGATACCTCATCAACGGGGATGACTCCGTTATGCATGAGGGATGGTTGATGACCTACCCCCGACCTGGGTCCTCGCTCAAACTCTATGAGTAGATAAGGAGGAGGATAGAAGGATGTCCCCTATACACCGCCAGATAAAACCTATGAGTCCTCACACTTAGATTCCGACGGGCTGGGTTAAGTGTCGATGGAAAGTATCATATGGGCAGGATCCTATACTAGCATGAGCAAAGGACAGACTAGGGTCGGTGACTCAACTTCGCATACATCTGGTATGGCGAGACGTGGCTGACACGATGAGTTATCGGATGGGTGTGGGAAAAGCGTGCTACCTCTGCAGAGGGATTAAAACTATTCGAATA
The DNA here is from genome assembly GCA_026929855.1 of Poa annua. Taxonomy (NCBI): domain Eukaryota; kingdom Viridiplantae; phylum Streptophyta; class Magnoliopsida; order Poales; family Poaceae; genus Poa; species Poa annua. The sequence goes on from CM049437.1 coordinate 57,462,266, forward strand.
GCCGAGTCCTCGGATATGGACAGTTGGGAGGCCCTACTTTGACCATGTGCAAGTTTTGGAAAAGATTTGAGTTTTAAAAAGAAAATGAAGTGGAGAATGTTCCATACACCTATACCAACGGATCGGTATGAGGTTGTTGGAGAATATGTATCATGACGGTTTATGGTCAGGAAAAGGAGGAGTTTTGGAGAAACAGATAAAATGGTGATTTTTCGATAAAATGTTTATTAAAGAGACTTCTTACCTTTTTCAACAAAGATGCCCCTTTTGGGAAAAAGTTTTAAAGAGACTCCTTACAAAGGCAGATTTATGGGAAAAGTTCTGAAGACCTTCTTTCCTTTTTCAATAAAGATATAGAGTTTTCAAGGCAAACAAAGTTTTATTTAAACAAATAAAAGAATAGCGCATGCTCATGTTGGGGTAGTTTGCGAGTACGTAAAAGTACTCATGGCTGTGTCCCTGGATATTCCCATGTCCAGAGTTCAAGAAGAAGCAAGATGAAGACCGAGAGACCGATGACGTCTGTGCGAACTAGGCCGTCTTCCCAGTCAGCTGCCTGTAGGTGTCTTGGCAAATGACTCGGGCCCCACGTTGATTGGTGTTTTCCGCTGCAATAACTTATTAAAGATTATGGCTTCAATCAAGTAAGTAATTCATTTGGTAATTATGGATGTTCTTTTGATACCAGTTCGATTGTGCTCAGCGACAGACTGATCACGGGATCGCTGATGTTGTAGGCACAAGGGTATTTCGGACAGCTAGTCCGGGGTCCCCACAGTGCCGCACCATAATGGCAGAATAGAGAAGCACAAGAACGTGATCTTATTGACGGAGATGGTTGGATCCGGCTCCTCCGCTTGTTAGGAGCCTCACAAGTTAGAGAAAAAGAAGACCTATTATGTGTGGCCAGCCTTTGTTAGAAAAGAGTCCAGTCAGTTAGATATCCTATTAGAGTTTGAATACATTTATTGGCATGTTGATGAAGTCTTGTCTATTATAAGAAGGGACCGCACCCCTCTCAACAAAGCAGAGAAGGATATACTTTTACCTACTTTTCATTAATTAGGATTAATTCAAAACTGAGTTGCGAGGTTGCACATATGGGTAGGAATAAAGGTTTAGTTTGCAACATTGCATGTACACATGCGCCAAATCTAATCATTTTGCGCGACGGAGGTGGCAATCTTGTGGCTTGTGCCAACTTTGCAAGTGAGAGCCGGAGACCGCCGCACACCTCGTGTTTCAATGTAGGTACTCGCTTCGCGTTTGGAAAGTGTAACACCCTGGATTTTTGAGCCTTTTTAAAATTTTCCCAAAATACATTAATTCTATTTATTTGAATGTATTTGGATTTAAACCTCAGCAAAACCATTTGAATTTCTAAATCCTTTCAAATCTGATAAATCAAGCTGGGATCTTGTGCTTTCCATTTCCCTCCCACTTGGTACTTGCCAACATGATTTTACCTTGGACAAATATTAATTTGAGAAATCCCTTTTCCCTTTTAAAAATTTACCTTTTATCTAGCCCTCCAAAGGAACCCCTATATTTATATCTTCAAAAATTCTGCAAAAATCAGGGAAGCATCCCTAGTTGATGTGCGAACTATTTCTAAGAAAATAGAGAGCCTTGTCTTAGGAAAATATTTCTCCACACCCATTTTTCCATTCTGCCCATTTTGCAAACCTATTTTTAAAACCTGCCTAAATAATTCTCCTGGAAGAATCCAAGGCATGGATAAGCTCCATGTGATCCCTCCTACCTCAGGACAAGAGGGCATCTTCAACCAACACCATTTACCACTCCTAGCAAAATATCTCCACTTTGACCAGAACTGTTTTTCAAAAACTTTGTATAGAACTTTGGTCGATTTTGCAAAAACTCTCTTCTGCAATCTGGTAGCCCTCACCATTTGGCGCACGGGGATGTTCTCCTTTTTGCGTTTAGTGACCTGTGCGCCGAGATCGAAGCCAATGCCGCTTTTGGCATGCTTTGGAACGCACCGGCATCGGCATGGCCGTGCCCGCGGAGCGCCGCCCGTTTCTGGTCGCCGGAGACGCGCGCGTATTCGCACCCCTGCACGTCTCCCACACTCCCTGCCCTCCTTTGACCGTCCACGCCACGCCCGCTCGCACTCGCGCCGCCGCAGAGCCGCCAGCAGCTAGCCGACGCGCCGCCCGGCCACTCTGCACGACGGGCCCCGCTCGTCAGCATGTCCGACGGCGCCGCGCATTCACTCCACCCCCGTCTGACGCGCCACGAGCCGTACTGTGCCACCGCCCCCGCGACACCGGCGTTGAACGCCACCAGATAAGCCGCTTACCGGCCGACCCACCTCTTTACTCCGGCCGCTCGCCGCGCTGCTATAAAAGGCCTCCCCAGCCCTCGGTGGAGATGCACACCTCCTCCTCTCACTCACACCTCACTCCCCTGCCCCAATCTTAGCTCGACGAGCACCGTAGCTCCGGTGATGGACTTGCCCTAGCCGTCTCGGCCGTGGACAAATTCTTCGCCAGAGAAGCTCCGTTCGTCGATTAACCCTAGCCCTAGCCTCCCTAGCTCACGACGATCCCAAAGCCACCCTCGCCTCGGTGAACCGCGCTCGGAAAGCTCAGATTCGTCCGCGGCCCGACGCCGGAGCCGTAGACGAAAAGGGCATCTCCGCCCGAGCCCTCCTCGCCGCCCAAAACCTCGCCGCCGTGACGCCCCCGTGCACGGTGAGCCTCCCCGCACCAACCCCTAGTCCTAACACCCCCTCCCCTGGCCGCAAACCCTCGTCGGAGTTCTTGCCGGCGACGGGAGCTCCGCCCACGTCTGTTTTCCCGCGATGTAACGGTTCGAACGGAACCGGGGTCGCTGCCATGTGGGACCCGCACGTCAGCGTTTTAATCTTTTCCCGAACTGTTTTCTGTTTATTTAAAAACTCTGTTTTATTCATTTAAAAACAGAAACTTTGAAAGGGCATATCTCACTCAATTTTTATCCAAAAATTGCAAACTTTAGCTTGTTGGAAACAAGAGAGAAATATCTATCCAATGAAACCAAGAGGGGTTGAGTTGGAGCTTATTAGATGGGTCATTTCTTCAGTAGCATTTGGGAGGTTTTTAACACATATTTATTGGTTTTAAATAGATTCTAAGGATCTTGAGGAGGAACCAGCACCCTATCTTGTGGAAGGAAAGACATCCACCACATTCCACCATTGCTGCATTTTGGAATTGCTCCATTTGACTTGGATGTTTTTGCGCTCGTTCTTGCATCGACCCGTTGCATGTGAACATGTCATTTGCATTTGTTATATTGTTATATGACTGTTAACAACCCACTAAAGACGACATGTGGTGGATCTAGGCTTCATAGCTAAGAGCCCCCTGTCGGATCAATTGACCTTGTTTGTTTCGTTGCTTGTGTTGATATGATGACTGTTAATAACCCACTAAAGACGATAAGTGGTGGATCTAGGCTTCCTAGCTAAGAGCCCCCTGTCGGATTAATTGATTTTGGTTGTTTTCCTTGTTTGTGGATTATTATGACTGTTAATAACCCACTAAAGACGATAAGTGGTGGGTCTAAGCTTCACAGCTAAGAGCCCCCTGTCGGTTTAATTGACTTTGACTGTTTCCCGTTATATTGATATAAACATATGTATATGCTGTGAGCACCATATTTACTTGTTGCTATACTAACCCAGTTGTTGATGCATTTGGAACCGCTAGTTTTGCATTCATTGTTGTGGAAACATCTTTTGGAAAAGATCTTGATAAATTTGACTAAGAACTTAACCACCTCCCTCGACTAGATTGAGTCATCGGTGCCATTCACCAAACCTTTTTGCTCAGTCACGCGTCGTCTGAAATGGGCGGACCTAGCTTAGTAGCATTATCGGGATCCCCTTTGATGTCACCCCTTGGTGAGTCTAGTCGGTTACCTGTGTGGTCGGGGCTAGTCTTGTGATAGTCCGGAGCTAGGCTTCGCTCATAGGTTGGGGACGTGCCGGAAAGTAGTTCAGCCTAAGACAAGGCCCGTCGGGCATGTCGGTGACTATACAAGGGGCATTCTGATCTTGTGGACCGCTGGGGAGTGTGCACCCGCCGCCAGGGATGGTTAAGTACTTCGGTACCGGCGGGACTATTGTCCACTCCAGCGTGTGTTGTTGCGACCTATCGAGAGTGTATCTAGATACTAGCCTAGTCCCAAGGATACGGGACAAGTTTGGGTCGAGTCACACTTAGAGTCAGTCTTGTCACGGGGAAAACTTTGCGAATGAACTTGATAAGCTATGTGAGACTCGTGGAGTCTAAATGTGGCGCCAGAGTTGGCGAGGGGCTAGGAAGCCCGGAATCGGGGAAACCTACCATCAGATATATGTTGTGGACACTGCTCCTCGGTGTCATATATAAGCCACAACGTTAAGTCGGGACTCGTTGTTCATTTGATTGATGCTGTGCTAGATTATTCTATCTTGCTTTATCGATGCCATGTTTAGAACAATGCTATGCTACTTTCCGTACTTATGCCATGCTACTTTCCGTACTTATGCCATGTCATATAGATATTTATGTGTGCCGTGTGGCCGATGTCTTGCGAGTACATGCAATGTACTCACCTTGCTAATTCTTTGGTCAGACCCTCCGTCGCCCGTCCCGGAGTACCCGTTCTACGAAAACTAGGATCAAGTATTCTAGGTAGAACCCCGTGAAGTCCGTCCGCCGTACTACGCTTCCGTCTACGCTTTCCGCTGCATTAGTCCTTAGCTCCGACGACCAAGAATAATGTACAAACTGTTGTGTGCGCCGTTGCGCCTTCCTCCGGAGCCACTCTCACGAGTCATGTTATGTATAATTATTGGAACCTATGTATTTGGTCTTGTCTTTAATATCAAGCGATCGTATACTAGTGTTTCTGGGACTAGTATACGGGACTATTCCGATCTTTAGATCGGGGTGTCTGATGCTCACGGGTGTGAGGAGTTGGAAAACCCCAAGAGGAAAGTGTGATGAGCGTAGTAGCAAGTTTCCCTCAGTTATGAAACCAAGGTTATCGAACCAGTAGGAGATGAAGAACACAACGAAGGTCTCCCCTGCGCCAGAAAAGTGCTGTTGCAGGGAGGTGGAATCTGCACAACACAATCAAGAAACTTTGCTCCAACTCAACAGTGAGGTTGTCAATCTCACCGGCTTGCTGTAACAAGGATTAAACGTATGGTGTGAAAGATGATGTTTGCAGAGAATGAAAGAAAGCAGTTTGAAGTAGGTTGTATTATCAGTTTAAAGAAAAGGACCGGGGTCCACAGTTCACTAGTGGTGTCTCTCCATAAATAATAATAATAGCATACATGTGGGTAAACAAATTACAGCTGGGCAATTGACAGAATAAAGAGCTGCATAATGATGCATATACTAATGTCATGATGTCTAGTATGAGATGCATTTGGGCATTACAACAATATACATAGACCGTTCCAACCGCATCTATGACTAATAATCCACCTTCCGGTTAGCGTCCGCACCCCTTTCAGTATTAAGTTGCAAGCAACAGATTATTGCATTAGGCAAAGTGTGTAATGTAAGTAATACAATTATCCTTAGACAAAGTAATACTGTTTTATCCATAGTAGCAACAGTACATCTACAATCTTAGAGCTTGCTGTCACTACCCCGGATTAAATAGAGACATGAACCCACTATCGAGCATAAATACTCCCTCTTGGAGTCACAAGCATCTACTTGGCCAGAGCATCTACTAGCAACGGAGAGCATGCAAGATCATAAACAACACACAACATGATATATTATGAAGCAAATGACATAGTATTCAATATCCATCGGAACCCAGCAAACACAACATGTAGCATTACATAAAGATGATCTTGATCATGATAGGCAGCTCACAAGATCTAAACATGATGGCACAATAGGAGAAGACAACCATCTAGCTACTGCTATGGACCCGTAGTCCAAGAATGAACTACTCACGCATCAGTCCGGAGGCGGGCATGGTGATGTAGAGCCCTCCGGTGATGATTCCCCTCTCCGGCAGGGTGCCGGGAAGAGCTTCTGAACCCTCCCGAACTAGGGTTGACGACGGCGGCGGCTCCGTAATGTTTCGTGGAAAAGTGTTCGGGGTCTAGGTCTTGTATTGTCGGGGGCTTTAAATAGGCGAAAAGGCGAAGGCGGTGGAGGGCCGAGGCCCCGTCATCAGGTGCTAGCGCGGCCAGAAGTGGGGCCGCGCCGGCACCTCATCTGGGGGCCTCGTGGCCCCTCTCCGTTAGGTCTTCGGTGTTCTGGAACCTCCCGTGAAAAATAGGTACTTTGGTATTAAATTCATCCAATTCCGAGAATATTTCCTTAAGTGGTTTTCTGAAACCAAAAACAGCAGAAAACAGGGAACTGGCACTGTGGCATCTTGTTAATAGGTTAGTCCCAGAAAATGCATAAAACAATGCAAAGTGTATATAAAACATGTAGCAATTGGTATAATATAAGCATGGAACATAAGAAATTATAGATACGTTTGAGACGTATCAAGCATCCCCAAGCTTAGTTCTACTCGTCCTCGAGTAGGTAAAACGATAACAAGAATAATTTCTGAAGTGACATGCTTTCACACAATCTTGATCATATAAAAATGTAATGCATGTAAACTGAGATCAAATGAATAAAAGTTGTAGTTTATATTGATATCAAATGAGTAATGAATAAACAAGTAGGAAGAACAAAGCAAAACTTTCAATGAATTAGTACTAGAGAAGAATTAACCGTGCAAAGTAGATATGAAAGATGATTTAAGCTTCAAGAATAACAATATAATCATCTAATGAATCAAACACTCATGACAACTTTGTGAAAGGATCAAGTCAAGCAATAACAATATGCACGTAGAAGATCATCTCTCTATTTGTTCACTAAAAAACAAGCAAGTGTTCAGCGTTGGTTCCTGGCACCAGGATGTTGTGGCTAAAAGAATAATAAGGGGGGTTTGGAAGGCCAACGGAAGAAAGTCTCACACAGCTGAAAGTGATCATTAGACAAGAGGAAGTCTTATAATCGAAGCTATGCAAGGAGTAGTGATTGCCACACAACGGATGCACATAGAGCTATAAGTGTATGAAAGCTCTCCAATGGAACTAGTGGGGGTGCATCTAACTTGCTTGCTCATGAAGACCTAGAGCACTTTTGAGGAGGCTCATCATTGGAATATACAAGCCAAGTTCTATAATGTGAAGTTCCCCACATAGTTATGCAAGTAAAACATGAAAACTCTCTCATATGGAGTAAAGGTGCTAAACATGAGCACAAATGATGACTATGAATATTACAGGTGCTATAACATGAGCACAAGTGTGGATAAAGAGTAGTAATGTTGCCCCCTTTTTTTTTTTTTTCTGTTTCTCTTTTCGATGGCCTCCATGGCTCTTTTCACTTTTAGGGGCAAACATTCTAATATGACAACACACTTTTGGTACAAATATCTCATAATGAATAAAACATAATGTATGAAACGGTGCCTCTGCCAGTGTAGCAGGATATGCAATGATCTAGCGTAACATGGGTAAAACCGCACATCAGCTATATAGAATCATGCAAAGCAATATATAAATGATAAATGACAACAAGTCATGTAATGTAAGATGAAAGTTGCATGGCAATATATCTCGGAACAGCTATGAAAATGCTGTAGTAGGTAGGTATGGTGGATGTTTTGAGGAAGATATTTGGCTTATGTGTAGGAGAACATGATGAAGATCTCCCACGAGTTTTGGATGTACCCGCGAAGTATGCACCAACTCTCAATGTGAGAAAGAACAATGCTAAGTACCGAAGAGGCTAGCAAATATGGTGGTGGAAGTGCCATGAAAACTGCAGCTTTAGAACTCACAAGAAAAAAAGATTCCAACTAGAAATCTGATCTTACAAGGCATAATGAAAATCACTCCATGAGGGACTGTGGCAAATGAACAAGTCACTGTTGGGACCCCGACCGTAGCGCATAACACAAAGTCATTACGGTTGTTTTTAACATTAGAAGTCATATATCATTATGCTATCAACTGGATATTTAGTGTGGCACAGCTTCAAGTTTTCTAGACCAACCATTAATCATTCCACTTTACTAAACCATCATGTTTTACAATTAAGCATATTAATATCTCAAAACAACATCAATGATTCAAGTGACACAATTTAATGATCTACAAGATTATGTATCATTTAGTTATACCATCTACCACATTTAACATTTTCTGTTCTTAACCAAACACCAATCAACTTATCTAAAAACATAAACTCTCCAAGTATTTAACAATAAAGCAAGAGAGTATAACATATGCGAACTAACAGCTCTGAATAAGAGGTGCATGAAAAATAAGAGCTGAAAGTATTACAGTAGCTATAGAAGAATACTCAACAAGTATAAGTGAAGAATAGGAGTATTCAAATGAAAAAGCGGAGTGTGTCTCTCTCCCATACAAGAATGCTAGGATCCATTTTATTCAGAAAACAAAAATAACAAAAGCAAAAATAAAAACAAACAAACGTTCCAAGTAAAGCACATAAGATGTGGCGGAATTAAAATATAGTTTCACTAGAGATAACCTGATAAGTTGTTGATGAAGAAGGGGATGCCTTGGGCATCCCCAAGCTTTGACGCTTGAGTCTTCTTGAAATATGCTTGGGTGACCCACGGGGTCATCCCCAAGCTTAGGCTCTTTCATCTTCTTGATCACATCATATCATCCTCTCTCTTGATCCTTGAAAACTTACTCCACACCAAACTCAAAGTAAACTTCATTAGAGGGTTAGTGCATAATCAAAAATTCTCATATTCTGTATGGAGACAATCATTATCATGGTACTGGACATTAGCTACAGACACTGGAGTTTTATGGAACAAAAAGAGCCATTCAAAAACAGCAAAAGAACCAATGCAAAATAGATGGCAGAATCTGTCAAAAACAGAACAGTCTGTAAAGACAAAAAAATTCGAGGCACTTAACTTGCTCAAATCAGAAAACTCAAAACTAATGAAAGTTGCATACATATCTGAGGATCACGCACAAAAATTTCCAGGTCATTTTGATTTTTCTGTGAATTCTAACGAATTAAACATTGGACAGCAGAAAACTGTTCCTGCTCAGGAATCCAAATCTAGCATCAACTTTCTACTAGAGGCTTAACTTGACACAACTATGCAATAAAGTAAAGATACAAAGGAATTGCTACAGAGCTAGGCATGTTACTTGACTCAAGAAAATAAAATAACAGGAATAAAAAGTGGGTTGTCTCCCATAAGCGCTTTTCTTTAACGCCTTTCAGCTAGGCACAGAAAGCAAAACTCAAGTGTTTCCAAGAGAAGAAGCATCCAAATCAATACAAGAAATCCTCTCAACTATGCATTGTATTTTATCTATATGGGTTTCAGAGATCCCTTTTTCATTACTCTTAGGTTTACTACATTCATCAAAGGGATTCGCAGGGACAATCCAATCAAAATTTTCTTCCAAAGATTCATGCATAGCTACAAGTTTAATAGGTATTGGTACTTTGATTACTTCTCCCTTTTTAGGTTCGGTTTGCCCCAATTTTTCTAGTGTATTGATAACCTCCACACATGAGCCTAGCATATTAAAGTGATCAAAAACTTTCCTAGCTTATTTAGCAACATCACCAAATTCTTTAAGCAGGGTTTCTAGGATAAAATCTTTCTTTTCAGCATTTTCAACATTATGAAGATTAAGAAACATTTGTTGAATTATGCGATGGAGGTTAACAAACCTAGCCTCTAGCATGTGAACCAAGGAAGCTGCAGCAATTTCATAATTTGGAGCAAGTTCTGCTATGGATCTATCCTCAAAATCATCATGCATACTAACATGGTCAAATAATTCTTCAATATTATCTTTTCCAATTATAGAACCACTTCCTACTGATAGGTCTTCCAGGGTGTACTTAGGGAGCAACATTTTAACAGAAATAAAGCTAAAACCGAAATACAAAAATTAATGCAAATAACTAATTTTTTTTGTGTTTTTGATAATAAGAAGCAAACAAGATAATAACAAAGTAAATAAAATGCAAGTAACTAATTTTTTTTGTGTTTTTGATATTTAATAGCAAACTAAACAGGAAATAAAATTTAACTAAGCAAGATAAAAACAAAGTAAAGAGATTGGGAAGTGAGAGACTCCCCTTGCAGATGTGTCTTGATCTCCCCGGCAACGGCGCCAGAAAATTGCTTGATGCCCACGGGTGTGAGGAGTTGGAAAACCCCAAGAGGAAGGTGTGATGAGCGTAGTAGCAAGTTTCCCTCAGTTATGAAACCAAGGTTATCGAACCAGTAGGAGATGAAGAACACAACGAAGGTCTCCCCGGCGCCAGAAAAGTGCTGTTGCAGGGAGGTGGAATCTGCACAACACAATCAAGAAACTTTGCTCCAACTTAACAGTGAGGTTGTCAATCTCACCGGCTTGCTGTAACAAGTATTAAACGTATGGTGTGGAAGATGATGTTTGTAGAGAATGAAAGAAAGCAGTTGGAGTTGGTTGTATTATCAGTTTAAAGAAAAGGACCGGGGTCCACAGTTCACTAGTGGTGTCTCTCCATAATAATAATAATAATAATAATAATAATAGCATACATGTGGGTAAACAAATTACAGCTGGGCAATTGACAGAATAAAGAGCTGCATAATGATGCATATGCTAATGTCATGATGTCTAGTATGAGATTCATTTGGGCATTACAACAATATACATAGACCGTTCCAACCGCATCTATGACTAATAATCCACCTTCCGGTTAGCGTCCGCACCCCTTTCAGTATTAAGTTGCAAGCAACAGATTATTGCATTAGGCAAAGTGTGTAATGTAAGTAATACAATTATCCTTAGACAAAGTACTACTGTTTTATCCATAGTAGCAACAGTACATCTACAATCTTAGAGCTTGCTGTCACTACCCCAGATTAAATAGAGACATGAACCCACTATCGAGCATAGATACTCCCTCTTGGAGTCACAAGCATCTACTTGGCCAGAGCATCTACTAGCAACGGAGAGCATGCAAGATCATAAACAACACACAACATGATATATTATGAAGCAAATGACATAGTATTCAATATCCATCGGATCCCAGCAAACACAACATGTAGCATTACATAAAGATGATCTTGATCATGATAGGCAGCTCACAAGATCTAAACATGATGGCACAATAGGAGAAGACAACCATCTAGCTACTGCTATGGACCCGTAGTCCAAGGATGAACTACTCACGCATCAGTCCGGAGGCGGGCATGGTGATTTAGAGCCCTCCGGTGATGATTTCCCTCTCCGGCAGGATGCCGGGAAGAGCTTCTGAACCCTCCCGAACTAGGGTTGACGACGGTGGCGGCTCCGTAATATTTCGTGGAAAAGTGTTCGGGGTCTAGGTCTTCTATTGTCGGGGGCTTTAAATAGGCGAAAGGGCGAAGGCGGTGGAGGGCCGAGCCCCCGTCATCAGGTGTTGGCGCGGCCAGAAGTGGGGCCGCGCCTGCACCTCATCTGGGGGCCTCGTGGCCCCTCTCCGTTAGGTCTTCGGTGTTCTGGAACCTCCCGTGAAAAATAGGGACTTTGGTATTAAATTCGTCCAATTCCGGGAATATTTCCTTAAGTGGTTTTCTGAAACCAAAAACAGCAGAAAACAGGGAACTGGCACTGTGGCATCTTGATAATAGGTTAGTCCCTGAAAATGCATAAAACAATGCAAAGTGTATATAAAACATGTAGCAATTGGTATAATATAAGCATGGAACATAAGAAATTATAGATACGTTTGAGACGTATCAGTGTCACAGAGCTTGGTATCAGAGCCTGACTGCCTGTAGGATACCCTAGTTCACGGACGTTAGAACAAGACCGTTACCTGGTTCTTTGGATTGTTTCTCTTCCTGTTTATGGGTTATACTTTGGGTAGTTTCTCTATTGCTAACGATTAACGTTAACGTTTACATTTTGGTGGCTATGTTCTGGTATAGATGCCGGAGCTTTTCGCTGAGACGACTGCCGAGCACATCGCCGGTTTTCCGCAGTTCTTGCGGGAAATCTGGAGTCACCTCTACCCGGAGTCCGCTCCTCCTTTGTACCGTGTGTACTATGACCGTCCCACTGGGACCAACTCTGAGTTTTCCGCCACTATCCTCTTGCGTCCGGAGGCAGGAGGTCCAACCGTTCTCCACTCACTCACCTCCGGAGTCACCTCTCAGGTGACCCGAGCTATCCAGGAGGTCGCTTACGACGCTATCACTCTTATTCGCACCTTTGACCCTGTCATGGGGGAATTCACCCGCTATGTTCACTTTCCTAGGTGCTGATGACCACCGAGGATGTCATCTTCCCGAACCCCGGTGATCCCGAGGCATCCCTTACCTCCTTGATCCGCTACACGACGCTTCTCCACCAGTACCTCCACGCCACTCTGGGCCAGCTTGCGGCTCTCCGCATCGACTTGGCCACGGCTACTCGCCCTCGCGGCGTAGGTGCCACCTCTAGCTTTCGCTCTTTCTCCTTTCCTATGTCTACTCGTGGCACTCTGGATTTTCTCCGGAACCGCCTAGCTGAGTCTTCTCCCCATACCCCACCTGTGGCTGTTCCTATTCGCCTCGTTGCTCGCCGCTTCACGCGTGTTCCGATCATTCGTACTCGCCACCGCCGTGGTCACCCCATCGCTCCACCCCGCGCGACAACACCCCGCGACACCCCGCCTACTCCGGACTACAGCACCGCCAGGACGAGCCTCGACACCGCCACCCCCGCGACGCCGCTCGTGATGGACTTCGAGATGCTTGGAGCTCTCGAGGATTATAGTAGCTTATCGTTTCACGCGTAATAATGTAGTGGTAGGCGCGGGAATGCTTGTATCGGTTGTACGCAACCATGTATCGTAGTTGCATTCATGCCTACATCTCTAGTTGTACTCATGTTGTAGGACGGGTTGTACTCAGCCATGTAACTTAGATTGCATCCATGCATGTGCTCCGCATTTCATCCTTGTACTAAACCACTCACCATTGTTTTATATCACCACTCCTTGCTTTCAAATATTTGGATTTCCATTTGGTTTTGCTTGGATGATTACCTTCTTCCCCCTAAGGATGCTCATGGTACGCAACACAACATGCAACCTCAGGATGAATACCGATGGCAGCCAGTCCCAAACCCCGCCAAGGTCCGATGATCAAGATAACTTGCCGCACTGCCCCGCCATTGAGCCGTCGCCAAGCCAGCTTCTGTTGACGATGGATGACGGGCACAATCAGCATATGGCCACCATCATGAGGGACTTTGGCAACTACATGACAGCACCGCCACCGCACCGTGGCGAACGTTCCAAGCTGCAACACTTTCAGCGTACCAAGCCGCCCAAGTTCGCATTTGCAGAGGATCCCCTGGAGGCCGATGATTGGCTCCGCACCATGAACAAGAAACTCGCCATCGCCTGAGTTGACGAGCAGGACAAAGTGATGTACGCCACGCACTACCTCGAGGGCCCCGCCAACGCTTGGTGGGACAACCAGAGGGATGCAAAGAACGGCGAAGCACCCATCACTTGGGACGCTTTTCAGGAAGCCTTCCGCAAGGCGCACATCCCATCCAGCCTCGTCAAGATGAAGCAGCAGGAGTTTCTGGCACTCACTCAGGGCAGCCGCTCGATCAGCGAGTACCTCACCAAGTTCAACAACCTTGCCCGCTATGCCCCAGATGATACCAACACTGAAGAAAAGAAGAAGGACAGATTCTTGCACGGGTTACACCAGGCTATCAAGACTCAGTTGAGCGTTCTGCAGTTCCCAGATTTTCAGGCCATGGTCAACACCGCGCTGATATCAGAAAAGGAGCACCGTCACATCTATGACAACCACAAGAGGAAGTTTGAGGACCGCAAGTCGCACCATGACCGCCACTCCGCGAAGCCTCGCCCGTGGCAGTCCAATAGCAGCAACAACCTCCCGCCACCACCACCTGCTTGGAGCCAGCCGAAGAAGACCGTGTTCCCGAACTGCGATGTCTTCAACAAGCGCCCCATGTCCGATGAGCGCAAGCGGCACAACACTTGCTTCAAGTGTGGCAAGCCGGGACATTACATCAAAGACTGCCCCAACAACCCCAATGGCGGCAACAGCAACTACGACAACGCCAACCCAGACAACGTGCCCAAGCCACCCATGGTCGCCCGTGTACACCACATGTCCGCCGAGGAAGCCTATGAGGCCACGGACGTAGTGCTTGGTACGTGCACTATCAACGCTAAACCCGCTCTCATTTTATTTGATTCCGGAGCTTCCCATTCTTTCATCTCGAAAGATTTTGCCGCCAAACACCGTTTTCCGATTTCCCTTTTGGACCACGTTTTGGTGATACATACACCCGCCTCTGAGATGAATACCACCTCCGCCTGCAAGGGGTTGACCATCAGGGTTAACCAAGTGGAGTTCCCCGCTCAACTCAACATGATCGATGTCCCTGGTCTGGATGCCATTCTTGGGATGGATTGGTTGGTCCAACACTCAGCTCAGATAAATTGTGCCAGCCGTGAAGTTATGCTCACAAACCCCGAAGGAGTCAGCACCACGTACCTGCCCAATAAACCTCATCAGATCAATGCTAAGATGTTCTCTATCCAAGCTCCAGGAATTGGTCAAGTCTATGTGGTCAGCGAGTATCCCGATATGTTCCCCGATGAGTTACCCGGAATGCCACCCGATCGAGATGTAGAGTTTGCGATAGAAGTTGTGCCAGGAACAAACCCAATATTCAAGAAACACTATCGCATGACGAGCCCCGAGCTAGTGGAGCTCAAGCGACAACTCGACGAGTTCATTGAGAAGAAGTTCATCCGCCCGAGCATTTCACCGTGGGGATCACCAGTATTGTTTGCTAAGAAGAGTGATGGTACACTGATGCACTCACGGGTGTGTAGTTGGAAAACCCCAAGAGGAAGGTGTGAAGTAGTGCAGCAGCAAATTTCCCTCAGTTATGAAACCAAGGTTATCGAACCAGTAGGAGATGAAGAACACGTCTGAAGGTCTCCCCCTTGCAATGGCGCCAGAAATTGCTTGGTGGAGGTGGAACCTGCACAACACAATCAAGAAACTTTGCCCCAACTCAACAGTGAGGTTGTCAATCTCACCGGCTTGCTGTAACAAAGAGATTAACCGTATGGTGTGGAAAATGATGTTTGTTTGCAGAGAATGAAAGTAACAGTTTGCAGTTGGTTGTATTATCAGTTTAAAGAAAAGGACCGGGGTCCACAGTTCACTAGTGGTGTCTCTCCATAATAATAATAATAATAGCATACATGCGGGTAAACAAATTACAGCTAGGCAATTGATAGAATAAAGAGCTGCATAATGATGCATATACTAATGACATGATGTCTAGTGTGATATTCATTTGGGCATTACAACAATATACATAGACCGTTCCAACCGCATCTATGACTAATAATCCACCTTCCGGTTAGCGTCCGCACCCCTTTCAGTATTAAGTTGCAAGCAACAGATTATCGCATTAAGCAATGTGTGTAATGTAAGTAAGTAACATCATCCTTAGATAAAGTACTACTGTTTTATCCCTAGTAGCAACAGTACATCTACAACCTTAGAGCTTTCTGTCAATGCCCCAGATTAAATAGAGACATGAACCCACTATCGAGCATAAATACCCTCTCTTGGAGTCACAAGCATTTACTTGGCCAGAGCAACTACTAGCAACGGAGAGCATGCAAGATCATAAACAACACACAACATGATATATTATGAAGCAATGACAAAGTATTCAATATTCATCGGATCCCAGCAAACACAACATGTAGCATTATATAAAGATGATCTTGATCATGATAGGCAGCTCACAAGATCTAAACATGATAGCACAATAGGAGAAGACAACCATCTAGCTACTGCTATGGACCCGTAGTCCAAGGATGAACTACTCACGCATCAGTCCGGAGGCGGGCATGGTGATGTAGAGCCCTCCGGTGATGATTCCCCTCTCCGGCAGGGTGCCGGGAAGAGCTTTCGATCCCCCCCGAACTAGGGTTGACGACGGCGGCGGCTCCGTGATGAAAAGTGGAAAAGTGTTCGGCCCTTATGCCTTAGGGTTTCGGGGGGATTATATAGGCGAAGGGGCGAAGGCGGTGGAGCCCGGAGGGCCCCACCTCAGGTCCCGGCGCGGCCAGGGGGGAGCCGCGCCACCCCTTGAGGTGGGCGCCTCGGGCCCCGTCTCCTTCTCCCCATCGGACGTCTGGAACGTGTCGGAGATTCTAAGACCTTTGGTTTTTGTTTCGTCCAATTCCGAGAATATTTCCTTAAGTGGATTTCTGAAACCAAAAACAGCAGAAAACAGGGAACTGGCACTGTGGCATCTTGTTAATAGGTTAGTTCCAGAAAATGCATAAAACTATATAAAATGTATATAAAACATGTAGGCAATTGGTATAATATAAGCATGGAACATAAGAAATTATAGATACGTTTGAGACGTATCAAGCATCCCCAAGCTTAGTTCTACTCGTCCACGAGTAGGTAAAACGATAACAAGAATAATTTCTGAAGTGACATGCTTCACACAATCTTGATCATATAATAATGGAAGGCTCATGTTATGAATGAAGTGATTCAAAGCAATGGTTTATAGTTTGCTAACAAATAGACAAGGAGTAAACAACTACATCATATAAGCAAAAACTTTTCATGGATAGTACTTTCAAACAAGTATCAAAATGATTCACATGAAAGTTAACTCATAAAGCAATAGTCTCTAAGTAAAAGAGCATTGAAGCAACACAAAGGAAGATATATGTTTAAGCATTGGCTTTCAACTTGTAACATGTATATCATATAGATAGTTGTCAACACAGAGGAATATAAGAAGTGCAATAAGTAAGAATATAAGAATTGTTGCACACAGCTGACACAAGTGTTTGCTTCTAAGACAGAAAGAAGTAGGTAAACTGACTCAACATAAAGTAAAAGAAAGGCCTTTCGCAGAGGGAAGCAGGGATACAAACATGTGCTAGAGCTTTTTAGTTTTATAGGTTTTTGAAATCATATAGAGAGCATAAAAGTAAGTTTTGAGAGGTGTTTGTTGTTGTCAACGAATGGTAATAGGCACTCTACCCCCCTTGTCAACCAGACTTTCAAGAGCGGCTCCCATGAAGGACGTTATTTCTACCAACAAGGTAGATCATCCCTCTTATCTCTTTTGTTTACACATATAGTTAAAAACTGTTGTCATTGCTTGACTGATTAGATCACGGCAAAAATGTGAAGAGATTGAAGCGGTTAAAGTTGTAATTAATTGGGACTGGGCACCCCATTTGCGAGCTCTTTTTGCAAAGTTAATGGATAAGCGGATGTATATGCCACTAGTCCGGTTGTGAAAGTCTGTCTAAAAGCAAATGACAAGGTTGATATCCGTAACACCACATACTTCCTCATGAGCTAATAAACATTGACACAAATAAGAGATAATATGTTTTGAATAATAAAAGGTAGCACACGAAGTATTTGCTAGGAATGGCAGGAAATACCATGTAGTAGGTAGGTATGGTGGACACATATGGCATGGGTTTTGGCTCAAGGTTTTGGATGCACGAGAAGCATTCCCTCTCAGTACAAGGATTTGGCTAGCAAGGTTATTTGAAGCAAACACAAGTATAAACTATGACAACAAGACGTATTTAAAAACATATTGCAAGGATTATAAAACTCTACATTGTCTTCCTTGTTGTTCAAACACCTTTACTAGAAAATATCTAGACCTTAGAGATACCAAACATGCAAACCAAATTTCAACAAGCTTTACGGTAGTTCTTCATTAATGGGATGTAAATACATGATGTAAAAGCTTAAACATGATCTACTTGAGAGCTCAAAACAATTGCCAAGCACCACAACATACAAGATAACAATCCATAAGAGCATGTATATCTTTTTTATTATACCATCTACCACATTTAGCATTTTCTGTTTCCAACCAAACACCAATCAACTTATTTAAAGATAAACTCTCCAAGTATATAACAATGAGATATGAGAGTGTAACATATGAGAACTAACACCTCCGAACAAGAGATGCATGAAAAACAAGAGCTGAAAGTATTGCAGTAGCTATAGAAGAATACTCAACAAATATAAGTGAAGAATAGGAGTATTCAAATGAAAAAGCGGAGCGTGTCTCTCTCCCACACAAGAATGCTAGGATCCATTTTATTCAGAGAACAAAACTAACAAAAGAAAAAATAAAAACAAACAGACGCTCCAAGTAAAGCACATAAGATGTGTCGGAATTAAAATATAGTTTCACTAAAGATGACCTGATATGTTGTTGATGAAGAAGGGGATGCCTCGGGCATCCCCAAGCTTTGACGCTTGAGTCTTCTTGAAATATGCTTGGGTGACCCACGGGGGCATCCCCAAGCTTAGGCACTTTCATCTTCTTGATCACATCATATCATCCTCTCTCTTGATCATTGAAAACTTACTCCACACCAAACTCAAAGTAAACTTCATTAAAGGGTTAGTTTATAATTAAAAATTCTTATATTCTGCATGAACACAATTGCTACCAATGCTACTGGACATTAGCTACAGCCACTGATACTTTATGGAACAAAAAGATCCATTCAAAATAGTAAAAGAGGCATTGCAAAATAAATGGCAGAATCTGTCAAAAACAGAACAGTCCCTAAAGACGAATTTTTTCGAGGCACTTAACTTGCTCAAATCAGAAAACTCAAAACTAATGAAAATTGCATATATATCTGAGGATCACGCACAAAAAATCCCAGATCCATCCGATTTTTCTGTGAATAGTTATGAATTTAACGCTGGACAGCAGAAAACTGTTTCAGCACAGCAATCCAAATCTAGCATCAACTTTCTACTAGAGGCTTAACTTGGCACAACAATGTAATAAAGTAAAAATACAAAGGAATTGCTACAGAGGTAGGCATGTTCCTTGACTCAATAAAATAAAATAATAGAAATAAAACGTGGGTTGTCTCCCATAAGCGCTTTTCTTTAACGTCTTTCAGATAGGCACAGAAAGCAAAACTCAAGTGTTTCCAAGAGAAGAAGCATCAACATCAATAATTTCATCCAAGACATTGTTGGTTGCAATAGGTGCTTTAGGTATCCATGAGGGTGTCCTATTACGTAAATCATTACCATCATCTTTAGGCATATTAGGGGGTTTGGGCTTTGGAATATAGATAAACTTTTGCTCCCTTCCTACAAAGGCCTTCTCTTTCTTAGTTTTAATAGAGGAAAAAGTTGAACTTAAAGTTTCCATAGCCTCTTCTAATTCATATATCCTATGATTATGAGTGTCAAGGGTGTTGCTAGTTTCTAAAGCAGTGATTCTTCCATTGATATCCTCTATTGATTCATTACCCTTGCTAGCATTATCAAGAAAAAAATTCTCCATAGAATCCAATTTTTTAATAACATCTTCCAAAGTGATCTCAGTTTTAGTTTATTTAATTGGTGGTGGTGATCCTACCAAACTTTCAATTAAATTGCAGGCTTCCAAAGCAGGTGTACCAAGAAAATTACCCCCCCCCCCCCCCCCCCCCCCGTAAGAGTATCAAGAACATACCTGTACCAACTAGAAATACCCACATAAAAATTCCTAAGAAGGATTAAAGTGGAATGTTTCTTAGTGCATTTTTTATGAGCATCATTTATCCTATACCATGCATCTTTCAAACTTTCTCCCCCTTGTTGTTTAAACGAACGTACTTCAACTTCAGGACTTCCCATTTTAGCAAATTTTAAAGGCAAACCGAAATAACAATAATACTAAACCAAAATAAACAAAGTACTAAACCGAAATAATAAATATGCAAACCGAAATATAAATAACAAAACCGAAATAACAATAATAATGCAAGTAACTAATTTTTTTGTATTTTGATAATAAGAAGCAAACAAGATAATTACAAAGTAAATAAAATGCAGGTAACTAATTTTTTTGTGTTTTTTTGATATTAAGCAAACAAGACAGTAAATAAAATGCAAGACAAAAACAAAGTAAAGAGATTGGGAAGTGAGAGACTCCCCTTGCAGATGTGCTTCAGCTCCCCGGCAACGGCGCCAGAAATTCTTTGCTGAGCGCTGAGTTGACGAGGGAGCGTCAAGGACTTCTGAACAGAGGTGCTCCTATCTCCCCGGCAACGGCGCCAGAATTTTTTTGATGCACTCACGGGTGTGTAGTTGGAAAACCCCAAGAGGAAGGTGTGAAGTAGTGCAGCAGCAAATTTCCCTCAGTTATGAAACCAAGGTTATCCAACCAGTAGGAGATGAAAAACACGTCTGAAGGTCTCCCCCTTGCAATGGCGCTAGAAATTGCTTGGTGGAGGTGGAACCTGCACAACACAATCAAGAAACTTTGCCCCAACCCAACAGTGAGGTTGTCAATCTCACCGGCTTGCTGTAACAAAGAGATTAACCGCATGGTGTGGAAAATGATGTTTGTTTGCAGAGAATGAAAGTAACAGTTTGCAATTGGTTGTATTATCAGTTTAAAGAAAAGGACCAGGGTCCACAGTTCACTAGCGGTGTCTCTCCATAATAATAATAATAATAGCATACATGCGGGTAAACAAATTACAGCTGGGCAATTGATAGAATAAAGAGCTGCATAATGATGCATATACTAATGACATGATGTCTAGTGTGATATTCATTTAGGCATTACAACAATATACATAGACCGTTCCAACCGCATCTATGACTAATAATCCACCTTCCGGTTAGCGTCCGCGCCCCTTTCAGTATTAAGTTGCAAGCAACAGATTATCGCATTAAGCAATGTGTGTAATGTAAGTAAGTAACATCATCCTTAGATAAAGTACTACTGTTTTATCCCTAGTAGCAACAGTACATCTACAACCTTAGAGCTTTCTGTCACTGCCCCAGATTAAATAGAGACATGAACCCACTATCGAGCATAAATACCCCCTCTTGGAGTCACAAGCATTTACTAGGCCAGAGCAACTACTAGCAACGGAGAGCATGCAAGATCATAGACAACACACAACATGATATATTATGAAGCAATGACAAAGTATTCAATATTCATCAGATCCTAGCAAACACAACATGTAGCATTACATAAAGATGATCTTGATCATGATAGGCAGCTCACAAGATCTAAACATGATAGCACAATAGGAGAAGACAACCATCTAGCTACTGCTATCGACCCGTAGTCCAAGGATGAACTACTCACGCATCAGTCCGGAGGCGGGCATGGTGATGTAGAGCCCTCCAGTGATGATTCCCCTCTCCGGCAGGGTGCCGGGAAGAGCTTCTGATCCCCCCCCGAACTAGGGTTGACGACGGCGGCGGCTCCGTGATGAAAAGTGGAAAAGTGTTCGGCCTTTATGCCTTAGGGTTTCGGGGGGATTATATAGGCGAAGGGGCGAAGGCGGTGGAGCCCCGAGGGCCCCACCTCAGGTCCCGGCGCGGCCAGGGGGGAGCCGCGCCACCCCTTGAGGTGGGCGCCTCGGGCCCCGTCTCCTTCTCCCCCTCGGACTTCTGGAACGTGTCGGAGATTCTAAGACTTTTGGTTTTTGTTTCGTCCAATTCCGAGAATATTTCCTTAAGTGGATTTCTGAAACCAAAAACAGCAGAAAACAGGGAACTGGCACTGTGGCATCTTGCTAATAGGTTAGTTATAGAAAATGCATAAAACTATATAAAATGTATATAAAACATTTATGCAATTGGTATAATAAAAGCATGGAACATAAGAAATTATAGATACGTTTGAGACGTATCATACACTCCGTCTGTGCATCGACTACCGCGCCCTGAATGAAGTCACCATCAAAAACAAGTACCCACTTCCTAGAATCAACGACCTGTTTGACCAACTCCGTGGTGCCCGGGTGTTCTCAAAGATTGATCTCCGTACGGGATATTATCAGTTGAAGATCCGAGACAGTGATATTCCCAAGACTGCTTTCACCACGAGATTCGGGTTATACGAGTGCACCGTGATGTCCTTTGGATTGACCAACGCACCAGCCTACTTCATGGGAATGATGAACAAGGTGTTCATGGAGTACCTCGACAAGTTCGTGGTTGTGTTCATCGACGACATCCTCATCTACTCCAAGAATGAGGAAGAGCACGGAGAGCACCTAAGACTAGTCTTAACGAGACTACGAGAGCAACGACTCTATGCCAAGTTCAGCAAATGTCAGTTTTGGTTGAAGGAAGTCGAATTCCTTGGACATGTTCTGTCACGTGCCGGCGTAGCCGTCAACCCCAACAAGATCTCCGACGTACTGAATTGGAGGACACCTACCAACGTGTCGGAAATCCGAAGCTTCCTTGGACTAGCCGGATATTACCGGAGGTTCATTGAGAATTTTTCCCGAATCGCCAAACCAATGACGGAGTTACTCAAGAAGAACCGCAAGTTCACTTGGACCGACGAGTGTGAAGAGAGCTTCAACGAACTCAAGAATCGACTGACCACCGCCCCAATACTAGTGTTACCCGATGATGGAAAGGATTTCACCGTGTATTGCGACGCCTCCAGAAACGGACTAGGCGCCGTGCTTATGCAAGAAGGGAAAGTCATCGCCTATGTGTCCAAGCAACTCAAGACTCATGAGATGAACTACCCGACGCACGACTTGGAGTTAGCCGCCGTCATACTCGCCTTAAAGCATTGGCGTCACCATCTTATCGGAAGAAGATGTGAAATCTACACCGACCACAAGAGCTTGAAGTACATATTCACCCAGCCCGACCTCAACTTAAGGCAACCAAGGTGGCTTGAAGTAATCTAGGACTACGACCTCGGCATCCACTATCACCCGAGAAAGGCCAACGTGGTCGCCGACGCGTTGAGTCGAAGACCGTTGCCTATACCCCCGAGCCTAGAGAAGGAATTTGCGAAGCTCAATCTATGCATCGGCAACCAAGCCTACTTGAATGCTCTAGAAGTGAAGCCTGACCTTGGGGAGAACATCAAGTCCGAGCAAGCCAACGACCCCGAGATTCAGAGCATCATCGTCAAGATTCCCCTTGGGAAGGCAAAGGGATTCTCCGTGGGAGAAGACGGAGTATTGCGCTACGGCAACCGCCTCTACGTACCCGACAATGTCGAGCTCAAGCTGCAAATATTGAACGAAGCTCACGACTCCACCTACACTATCCATCCGGGAGGCACCAAGATGTACAAAGACCTCAAACAGACATTTTGGTGGGCCGGAATGAAGAAGGAAATTGCGTACCACATCGCCTGCTGCAACACCTGCAACCTCATCAAGGCGGAACATCAGAAGCCCGCCGGACTCTTACAACCGTTGTCCGTGCCGGAATGGAAGTGGGATAATATTTGTATGGACTTCATCACCGGGCTTCCCAACACCAACCGAGGAAATGACTCCATTTGGGTGATCGTCGACCGACTGACTAAGGTAGCTCACTTCGTTCCCGTGAGGACCACCTACCGCTCAGATCAGCTAGTGCAGTTGTATGTGGACAAGATTGTCCGGCTACACGGTATTCCCAAGACCATTCTATCCGACCGTGGCACCCAGTTTACCTCACAGTTTTGGACTAGTCTCCACGAAGCTATGGGGACCAAGCTCTCATTCAGCACAGCTTATCACCCGCAGACTGACGGTCAGACGGAACGCATTAATCAAATCCTCGAGGACATGCTACGCGCATGTGTGCTCGTGTACGGGACTGGTTGGGAAGACAGTCTTCCGTACGCCTAGTTCTCCTACAACAACAGCTTCCAAGGCAGCCTGCAGATATCACCATTTGAAGCGTTGTATGGCAGGAAATGTCGGACCCCTCTCAACTGGTCCGAGGCAGGAGATGGCAAGATCTTTGGATCCGGAGTTCTACTTGAAGCCGAGAAGCAAGTGCACCTGATTCGTGACAGACTCAAGACAGCCCAGTCTCGCCAGAAGAGTTACTATGATCGCCGTCACCGCCTCGTGAATTTTGAAGTGGACGACCATGTCTACCTCCGTGTGACACCCCTCAAGGGACTGCAGAGATTCCATCTCAAGGGAAAGCTCGCTCCAAGGTTTACTGGCCCGTTCAAGATTTTGGCAAGGGTAGGAGCCGTCGCATACCAGCTAGAACTGCCAGGAAAATTAGCGGGAGTTCACGACGTCTTCCACGTGTCACAACTGAGAAAATGCGTCTCACCACCCACCAAGCAGACGGATGTTGAGGAACTGGAGCTGAACACCGACTTAACTTATGAAGAGCACCCAGTTAAGATCCTGGAAGAGGCAGAGCGCCGCACCCGCAGCAAGGTTACCAAGTTCTACCGAGTGTAGTGGGACAGACACACAGAGGAAGAAGCAACCTGGGAACGTGAAGATTTGCTGAGGTCTGAGTATCCGTACCTATTCAACGAGCCGCAGGAATCTCGGGGACGAGATTCATCTTAAGGGGGGAAGGTTTGTAACACCCTGGATTTTTGAGCCTTTTTAAAAATTTCCCAAAATACATTAATTCTATTTATTTGAATGTATTTGGATTTAAACATCAGAAAAACCATTTGAATTTCTAAATCCTTTCAAATCTGATAAATCAAGGTGGGATCTTATGCTTTCCATTTCCCTCCCACTTGGTACTTGCCAACATGATTTTACCTTGGACAAATATTGATTTGAGAAATCCCTTTCCCCTTTTAAAAATTTACCTTTTAACTAGCCCTCCAAAGGAACCCCTATATTTATATCTTCAAAAATTCTGCAAAAATCAGGGAAGCATCCCTAGTTGATGTGCGAACTATTTCTAAGAAAATAGAGAGCCTTGTCTTAGGAAATATTTCTCCACACCCCTTTTTCCATTCTGCCCATTTTGCAAACCTATTTTTAAAACCTGCCTAAATAATTCTCCTGGAAGAATCCAAGGCATGGATAAGCTCCATTTGATCCCTCCTACCTCAGGACAAGAGGGCATCTTCAACCAACACAATTTACCCCTCCTAGCAAAATATCTCCACTTTGACCAGAACTGTTTTTCAAAAACTTTGTATAGAACTTTGGTCGATTTTGCAGAAACTCTCTTCTGCAATCTGGTAGCCCTCACCATTTGGCGCACGGGGATGTTCTCCTTTTTGCATTTAGTGACCTGTGCACCGAGATCCAAGCCAATGCCGCTTTTGGCATGCTCTGGAACGCGCCGGCATCGGCATGGCCGTGCCCGCGGAGCGCCGCCCGTTTCTGGTCGCCGGAGACGCGCGTGTATCCGCACCCCTGCACGTCTCCCACACTCCCCGCCCTCCTTTGACCGTCCACGCCACGGCCGCACGCACGCGCGCCGCCGCAGAGCCGCCAGCAGCTAGCCGACGCGCCGCCCGGCCACTGTGCACGACGGGCCCCGCTCGTCAGCGTGTCCGACGGCGCCGCGCATTCACTCCACCCCCGCCTGACGCGCCACGAGCCGTACTGTGCCACCGCCCCCGCGACACCGGCGTTGAACGCCACCAGAGAAGCCGCTCACCGGCCGAGCCACCTCTTTACTCCGGCCGCTCGCCGCGCCGCTATAAAAGGCCCCCCCAGCCCTCGGTGGAGACGCACACCTCCTCCTCTCACTCACACCTCACTCCCCTGCCCCAATCGTAGCTCGACGAGCACCGTAGCTCCGGCGATGGACTTGCCCTAGCCGTCTCGGCCGTGGACAAATTCTTCGCCAGAGAAGCTCCGTTCGTCGATTAACCCTAGCCCTAGCCTCCCTAGCTCACGACGATCCCAAAGCCACCCTCGCCTCGGTGAACCACGCTCGGAAACCTTGGATTCGTCCGCGGCCCAACGCCGGAGCCGTAGACGAAAAGGGCATCTCCGCCCGAGCCCTCCTCGCCGTCGAAAACCTCACCGCCGTGACGCCCCCATGCACGGTGAGCCTCCCCGCACCAACCCCTAGCCCTAACACCCCCTCCCCTGGCCGCAAACCCTCGCCGGAGTTCTTGCCGGCGACGGGAGCGCCGCCCGCGTCTGTTTTCCCGCGACGTAACGGTTCGAACGGAACCGGGGTCGCTGCCCTGAGGGACCCGCATGTCAGCGTTTTAATCTTTTCCCGAACCGTTTTCTGTTTATTTAAAAACTCTGTTTTATTCATTTAAAAACAAAAACTTTGAAAGGGCATATCTCACTCAATTTTGTCCAAAAATTGCAAACTTTAGCTTGTTGGAAACTAGAGAGAAATATCTATCCAATGAAATCAAGAGGGGTTGAGTTGGAGCTTATTAGCTGGGTCATTTCTTCAGTAGAATTTGGGAGGTTTTTAACACATATTTATTGGTTTTAAATAGATTCTAAGGATCTTGAGGAGGAACCAACACCCTATCTTGAGGAGGAACCAGCACCACATTCCACCATTGCTGCATTTTGGAATTGCTCCATTTGACTTGGATGTTTTTGCGCTCGTTCTTGCATCTACCCGTTGCATGTGAACATGTCATTTGCATTTGCTATATTGTTATACGACTGTTAACAACCCACTAAAGACGACAAGTCTTGGATCTAGGCTTCATAGCTAAGAGCCCCCCTGTCGGATCAATTGACCTTGTTTGTTTCGTTGCTCGTGTTGATATGATGATTGTTAATAACCCACTAAAGACGATAAGTGGTGGATCTAGGCTTCCTAGCTAAGAGCCCCCTGTCGGATTAATTGGTTTTGGTTGTTTTCCTTGTTTGTGAATTATTATGACCGTTAATAACCCACTAAAGACGATAAGTGGTGGGTCTAAGCTTCACAGCTAAGAGCCCCCTGTCGGTTTAATTGACTTTGACTGTTTCCCATTATATTGATATAAACATATGTATATGTTGTGAGCACCATATTTACCTGTTGCTATACTAACCCTGTTGTTGATGCATTTGGAACCGCTGGTTTTGCATTCATTGTTGTGGAAACATCTTTTGGAAAAGATCTTGATAAATTTGACTAAGAACTTAACCAACTCCCTCGACTAGATTGAGCCATCGGTGCCATTCACCAAACATTTTTTCTCAGTCACGCGTCGTCTGAAATGGGCGGACCTAGCTTAGTAGCATTATCGGGATCCCCTTTGATGTCACCCCTTTGTGAGTCTAGTCGGTTACCTGTGTGGTCGGGGCTAGTCTTGTGATAGTCCGGAGCTAGGCGTCGCTCATAGGTTGGGAACGTGCCGGAAAGTAGTCCAGCCTAAGACAAGGCCCGTCGGGCATGTCGGTGACTATACAGTGGGCATTCTGATCTTGTGGACCGCTGGGGAGTGTGCACCCGCCGCCAGGGATGGTTAAGTACTTCGGTACCAGCGGGACTATTCTCCACTCCAGCGTGTGTTGTTGCGACCTCTCGAGAGTGTATCTAGATACTAGCCTAGTCCCAAGGATACGGGACAAGTTTGGGTCGAGTCACACTTAGAGTCAGTCTTGTCACGGGGAAAACTTTGCGAATGAACTTGATAAGCTATGTGAGACTCGTGGAGTCTAAATGTGGCGCCAGAGTTGGCGAGGGGCTAGGAAGCCCGGAATCGGGGAAACTTACTATGAGATATATGTTGTGGACACTACTCCTCGGTGTCATATTTAAGCCCCAACGTTAAGTCGGGACTCGTTGTTCATTATATTGATGCTGTGCTAGATTATTCTATCTTGCTTTATCGATGCCATGTTTAGAACAATGCTATGCTACTTTCCGTACTTATGCCATGCTACTTTCCGTACATATGCCATGGCATATAGATAGTCATGTGTGCCGTGTACTCACCTTGCTAATTCTTTGGTCGGACCCTCCGTCGCCCGTCCCGGAGTACCCGTTCTACGAAAACTAGGATCAAGTATTCCAGGCAGAACCCCGTGGAGTCCGCCCGCCGTACTACGCTTCCGTCTACGCTTTCCGCTGCATTAGTCCTTAGCTCCGACGACCAAGAATAATGTACAAACTGTTGTGTGCGCCGTTGCGCCTTCCTCCGGAGCCACTCTCGCGAGTCGTGTTATGTATAATTATTCGAACCTATGTATTTAGTCTTGTCTTTAATATCAGGTGATCGTATACTAGTGTTTCTGGGACTAGTATACAGGACTATTCCGATCTTTAGATCGGGGTGTCACAGAAAGGTATCAAAGATTGGCTAGGGTTGGACCACTTCAACATCTCCCAATGAAATGCCCACACCACAGTGAAGGAGTGGTGGTGTGCCACCACCGGAGCCCTCGGCAACCGACGCAAGGGTGTGTTTTCCTTAGTACTCCTCACCGCCTGGGAGATTTGAAATGAGCGTAATGCCCGTGTTTTTCGGAATGTCGGAATGAGCGTAATGCCCATGTTTTTCAGAATGTCGCTTACAATGTCGGAATGAGCGTAATGCCCATGTTTTTCAGAATGTCGCTTACAGGGCTCTTTCAGTTATTTCGTGTATTAAACGTAGCGCCACATTTTAGGAGTTGCTGGGCAAAGCATTTGAGCTCTCTCATGCCGCAAAAATAGACTATTTATTAAGTCTTGATTTGCTATTATAACATAAAACTTTCTTCTTAATCAATGAAATAAGCAAACCTTCTACCTTGTTTCATAAAAAAATCTAATCATTTTAAATCTCCTGAGCGGTCTATTTAACTGGACATTGATGTTTCGTTTTTCAACGACTGGGTGTAACTACTCCAGCCTCCAGGTGTGATTAAGTTAGTTGGCCTTATCTTATCCTGTCACTCATGATTCCAGAACCTTCCGGAACTCTTAATAATCCACAACTCTTCGTCGTCTTTGGCTTCAACTGCATGGGCCCGCGACAGCAACAGCCGAGTATCACGCGGCCATTGCACTGCATTCAGGATGGAGTAGTGCGAAAACACCGTAACTTGCATTCAGGATGGCTTTTCAATTTTCATCGAATAGATGACAGAAGGCATAGTCGGTAGTCGGTACGACGTGTGTCCTTCTCGTGGCCTGTAGCATCGATAAGATGAAATTTCACAAGTCTTAGTAAACTATTAAAATCAAGGTGCTGTAAGTATCTGATTATGACTGGAGAGGCAGAGGGTTAAACTGTCACCACGAGATTTCGGCCATACTTGGCGTTTAGCACAAGCATAGTAGAGTGGTACAGTAGTTATCAGAGTACGTATGCGATGACGTCAATTCTCAGCCGTCGCGCGTGCCTATTTTCTTTGTTAGGCCGAGTGGGTCCTGATTATTTCAAGTGCACTGCCCCTCTCTAGTATTTTAGATCAACTACACGGTATCACATACACTAACCGCTAGCTACAAACATTCGCACATATACCCGTTCTATCAATAATATAAGTTCATGTCTCTTATACATAACACAAATAGAGAATTCACAAACAACAGACTGCGTAGTAGTTCATATACATCAACTAAACAGGAACTTGGTACAATAATCTGAGGTCTAAGAGTCGTGCCTTCCTTAACCCCTCGGCGAACCAATACCTCCCAGACAACGAAATTGTTCAACCCAGCTCCTACAAATAACATGTAATCTGCAATTTCAAAACATGCACCAGGTCAGGTTTGGCAAAGAACATGCCGACAGGCGAAGCGGGCTTGAGGGGACGGGAGCCAGAGAGAGGAGGTTGGGGTAGGGAAGAGGGAAACAAGGGTCGGCGTCCATGTCATCACAGCTAACCGAATCCTTACCATTGCTTACACAATCGATGTCTAACCGAATCCTCGAGTGTCTTCCAATCAATCTCAAATCATGGAGTAGTGCCTATTTTTAAATAGTATAACACTTTTTGATAAATCATGGTAAATCATGTGAAGAGATTTAAACAGTTGTGGCTGTAATTAATTGGGACTGGGCACCCCATTTGCCGGCTCTTTTTGCAATATTAATGGATAAGCGGATGTGCCACTAGTCCAAAAATGAAAGTCTATTTAACAAGTTAAACATAGAGTAACCCACATACTTACTAATGAGCTAATAAACAGTGACACAAATAAAGGATAATAATTTTGAATAAAGATAGCACATTAAGTATTACTTGGAGTGGCGCAAAATATCACATAATAGGTGGTTATGGTGGACACAAATGGCAAAGGTTTTAGCTCAAGATTTGGATGTATGAGAAGCATTCCCTGGTTTTTGGCTAGCAAGGTTGTGTAGCAAGCATAAAAGTTAAGGGATACAAACAAATATACATGTAGTAAAAACAATCATGCAACCTCCCTTAGAAGCACAAACAATTTTAATTTGTGAATACTAAGCTTATGAGTTACAAGTGAGAAAGATCATTGAATAATATATCTACATGTAATTCTTTTTCTCCACTTAAATCTCAGAGTATTGTAGCTATGACCAATGCTAAGTTTGCTGTAACATCCCACATCCCAGATATCAACCCTATCTGGCAATGCCACACAATTCTTATGCATTTACAAGACCAGCATAATACTATAAATATTGGGACAATTTTCTTTGTTCAAAAGGACATCGATAAAAGGAGAATCAGGACACTCCACCAATTATATTCTTACACATGACAACAACCCAAGCTAAAATTAATACTCTCAAGTGTCGCAGCGACAACTAAGGATCCACATAACATTAGTGAAACCTCAACGATGAAGAATAGTTCATGGATCTTCTTTAGCATGTTTGAAAATATTCTATTTATCGAAGCTTGTTAAGTGTGAACATTGTGTGTATCGAAGAAGTGCTACACCCAAACCCATGCATTCCGTCCTCAAGGGTACCTAAAAACATAGAAGCCACAAGGGTGAGTACAAAGTACTCAGCAAGCACATAAAGAAATAATAAGCATTGCATAAAACACGACACCAACAATTATCCTGTAACTCATGTCATGTCGCACATATGATCATGTATGCCTACATGCATGCTCTTTGCTTTCTCTTTTCTTTGCGTATACCGGTATCGCTTGAATGGACACCCGTCGGTATCCATTCACTCCAACTTGTGGAGATTGCCCACAATGGGGGACCTGACCCGTCATCGACGGTCTCAACGTGCCCACCTCAGTAGGTCACACCACTATGCATTGAATGATATGCTATGCAAAACATGCAAGCGCCACTGTATTCTTCGACAAATCAACTTTGTCGCCACTCTTATAACCCATATACAGTCACTTCACTAAATAAAAAGTGCTAGAAAATAAAAGTTGAGTGAGGGGAATCATGCAAGGTATTATCCCATTATGGACTTGCCTCAACCGTGGAGCACAACCTCTGAGTTGTAGGGTTTCCGAACTAGAAGTACCACCACCTGCTATTCAAGCATATATATTCGACTCAATATGAAGCGTGAATTCATTACATAGACATATATAGATTGGCATCGCTCCTACGCACATTGCAACAAGTATAACACTCAAAGCTTGGACCAAACTGGACATACAAATACTTTCATCTCAACCAAAGAACCTATTTTTATTCTTTCATAAACCACATAATATATTCCTATGTATTCAATGTTCACAAAGTCTAAAGATTACTGACTTAAACTACTCAACTTTGAACATGCTTTGCAGTTTCCTCTAGCACAGGACAGAATACCTAATATATTCACAAGAACTGATACGCGTCATGAATTTTAGCAAACAATATGTTATCTATATTCCATAAAACATCTCCAGCAACTCTCATGTCAAACCAACAATTTAATTCAAATTATAGTCAGGCCTAATCGGCACATAAGGTTATTGCGCACTGAAAGATTTAATTCTGCACCTTAGGACTAGATTTACTGCTGCTTCCAAACCGGCCAGACAGAATGCGTAGATAAACACTCTTACGGACAGCCTGCAACATTGTCTACTACTTTTATTTGGAGAGTACCTGGAATTTTGGACAGGCCTAATCAGATTTTAAGTCAAAGTTCAGTGTCTTAAGGAACCAGCCAACCAGGTAGAGCTTACTCTAACCGAACTTCCAAACAGAATAACACAAGCTAGATTTGAATCACGTTAATACAAAGGGGGCATCTAGCAAACTATAGGTTCGGTGCTATATGTAAAAAGGTGATTCCTGAAACTATTTTCTGCTAGTCTCCGATGGAGCACAAGAAGGGAATAATCAAACCACAAATTACCAGCCCAGATAATTCAACTCCCTTTATATATCCATTCTACTAGTACCTATGCAGCGACGACCAAACTCTAGAAAGGATAACTCATACTAATCGATCGGGGTGGCAACCAAGCAGCAGCGACGGCACGCACTAACCTGGCAAACTTGGAGCTACTTGGCGGAATGCTTCTTCCAAGCCACGACGGGATAGCTGATTCGAACTACGGCAGCCGGCGCAGATCATGAGTCGGCAGCGGCGGCGGACTAAAGGACGCCATCGCTGGAGAACTATTAGGGCAGAAAGGTGCGGCCGTGAAGTCCTCCCTCAACCACACTAAATGGCCAGGGCGTCCGGACTATACCTGGCCATCGGGCCAGGCCGCATGGCACGGCCCGCTTCGCATGAGGCACGGCACGTTACCGGCACGGCACGCCAGGCACGATTACGTAACGGGCCATGCCCGGGCCGGCCCGCGTGGCTCGCCTCGGCCTCCGGCACGGCACGCGCGGCACGGATGGAGCCCGGCGGCCCGGCACGGCCCGTTAGGCATGTTAGGCACGTTTTTTTTTTTCGATTTTTATGCTGTTTTTATCCTGTTTTATGTTGTTTTTATCCTGTTTTATGATGTTTTATGTTGTTTTTATCCTATTTTATGATGTTTTATGTTGTTTTATGATGTTTCATGTTGTTTTATGATGTTTTATGTTGTTTATGATGTTTTATCTTTCTTATAGTAAAAACATACAAGACAAAGTTTGATATGATCATAATAATTTTATTTAGCTAGCAAGCCGCCTCATTAAAACCTTCCAGTCCCCTCAGGTACCCCGGTAAGGAAAGAGTGCGTCTGAAACTTGCTGCTCTCCTACTTAATTGTTCCATATTACAGACCGAGTTCAAATTACAAAAATAAAAAGAAAATTACAAAGAGGATAAAAAAACTATTCTTCTTCATTGCCTTGGATATGAAACCTCTCCATCGCAGCCAACAACTCGGGGTCCTCCGGCATGTGTTGGGATCTCCGCTTCGCCCGCTCGCGATCTTTCACCGTCATTAAACTCTTCACCATTGAAGGGTGGAGACTTGCTCTTCTTGGCTCGAGTACTCTTCCACTTAGACTAAAAGTTCTCTCCGACGATGTGGTTGATACAGGGACAGTTAACACATCCCGTGCAAGTATGGAAAGCACTGGATAGGTACTTCTATGATCATACCACCATTGCAAGATGTTGAACTCTTCTTCTTCGTCGTCATGGGGGAGCACCTGGTCATTGAGGTAAATACCTAACTCGCTGCATCAAGGAGCAGCGGTTTGAACTTGAGCCGGAGTTGCTGCTGAAGAGCTTGAAGATTGTTTTCTTCTTTCCGGGTTGTGTAGCTGATGGAGGACGGGGCGGACGAACTGTCGCTGCATACTTATTCTCGTACTTCAAGTACAGATCAGTGAGTTTGCCCTTAACATTGTATTGATACGTAGCATAGTCTACCTCTAAGGCGGCTGTTAATAAAGAAAGAGCATAACCTAATCCCTCAAGTAGGTTATCCCTCAAGTTTAGCCCTTGGGTCCAAAATGAATGCAAATGCATACAAATCAGGGATTTCTTTCCAATATTTTAAAAACTTTTCTTTCATTTTTTTAATAGCATCTCTTAAAATTTCATCATGTTCATACTCCTTCAAGTGATTAGCAATCAATACAATCTGATGCACTAGCAGAGGAGATGTGGGATAATAAACCCCTGATAAAATGTTAGTTGCATCCTAAAGAACTTCTAGAAAGTCCATTATCATTTGTGCCATAACCCAGTCTTGATCCGTGATATAAATTGCTCCACCGCTTGTTGAATTAACAAAGCAGGTAAACTGTTCTTTATCACGGATCAAATATCTAATCATTATGTATGTGGAGTTCCATCTAATATCCATATCAACATTGTAGACATGATAGGCATTTGAAGCCGCCTCACACCACCGCTTATACTCAGCTAGCCGTGGATTAGAAACACTCAGATAAGTTATGCCACTTCTTATTTTCTCAATGGGTGCTTTAATTAGCTTTAAAGCACTTTTAGCAATAAGATTAATAATATGGCATGCACAACGTTGATGGAAAAGGTACGGTGCAGAATAAGCAGAAAGTTTGGGAATGAGATCAGTCATTGCCCTAGCATTGTTTGAAGCATTATCTAAAGTTATTGCAAACACCTTAGACTCGAGGCCAAATTCTTCCACGACTTGCAAGATTTTGGCGGCTATGGCGGGACCAGTATGGCTAACATCAACTAATTCAAATCCAAGCAAAGCTTTTTTAAGTTCCCAAGTATTACTGTCCACATAATGAGCAACAACACTTAGATAATCTTGCTTAGCTCTACCACTCCATATATCAGATGTTAATGAAACTGAAAATACACACTTTGCAAATTCATCTTTTAGATCATTAGCTAGTTTTTTCTTATCCCTAGATGTAGTTTGCCTAGAAACAGGTTCATAGCGTGGATTGTGACGAGTTTTAATCCAATCGACAACAGCGGGATACGCCCCAAATCCAAGCGGTAAATCATGCGAAGCTATCACACCACATAGATCTCGACGAGATATGTCAGCATCATAGTTCCAGTTCATTACCTGCCCGTCGGGTTGGAAGGGAAGGTCGCCTTGTCTTCTCGCCAGCTCCTCGCCCCTCTTGATCCTGTGTGACTTCACGTGCCGCTCCAAGTGGTCGGTTCCCATGGAGGAGTTGCCGGTGAGGATCTTGCCGCAATCCGGCCACAAGCACACCGCGTCCCATTGCTTGGTGCCATCTTCGAGAACCGTCATACGGTCATCGAAATGGCCATCCTTCCACACCCAGGAGGTTCGTCGCCGCCTCTTCGTGCCGGTGGAGGTGCTTGAACTCCGCCGGTACTACCACTCGAAGGCATCGGCTGAGGCTGAGAGTGAGGCTGAGGCTGAGTATAAGTGGGGGGGGGGGGATTGGGGCTTATGATGTTGTAATTTTCCACATGAAGACCGAATTGGTCTATTGTGAAGTCGATCATCGGCACGGGGTGATGCCCCGGGGGGTTTGGGTTGTACGGCGGGGGCGGGGGAGGGGGAGGCTCCATGGGATGAGAAGTGTGGGAATGTATGATGACTTGATGAGAAGTGTGGCTGTGTGGGTTGAGTGTGCTGAATGTAGGGGGTGTGAGGCCCTTTTATAGCAAAAAATAGAGCTGTTTGAAGTTCAAAATTTGAAAAAAAACGAATAAAAAAAGAAAAAACGTGCCAAACGGGCCGTAAACGGGCCGGCGTGTCGCTACCGTGCCAAACGGGCCACTTGCAGCGTGCCGTTGCCCGCTCCAGCCCTCCGTGACCGCTCCCGCCCGCCGTGCCCGCTCCAGCGCCGCCATGCCCACTCCCGCGCCGCGGGCCGCAAACGTGCCGTCGGGCCGTGCCGGGCCTGCCGGGCCACAGGCTGGCACGAATGCTGCCGTGCCGTGCCGGGCCGGCCCGCGTGCCTGGCCTCGGTGTTGGGCACGGGCCCGTGGCGTGCCGGGTCGTGGCACGGCACGGTAAGAGGCGTGCCGGGCCGTGCTCGTGTCGGGCCGAAAAAAATGTGCCCCGGGCTGGCCCGTTAAGCACGGCCCGGTTGGCCAGCTATAGTCCGGACAATACCAGTCCGGCTGAGGTACAAGAAGCCCAGCCCAGCCCGTTTCTTTCTTCCTTAAAAATTGTAGGAATAAATCAATGGCGGCTACTAGTAGATTAACAACACTCAACACTAAACAGGGCAATTGGTTGCTACTGTTCGTACAAGTTTTAGACAATAGGTCAAGAGATCAAGTTCTTTTACACACTATTTTTATTTCTTTTGTTTTTCTGTCTTGCTATTTGCAAATCATATTTAAATATGCTCAAAGGCCTATTTGTTTTCTACAAGATGGAATAGTGTGGTGACCCAGCATACCACTGCATGGTGTAGTATGCTATAGTCTTTTACATAGCACCAATGGATCACCGTCCACCAGTGTTACATCATCAGAGTGGTACAACAGAAACATCGCAGGTCCAAGGCATGACTATAGAATTACACACATAAGATCCAAAATAGAAGATCCTTAGAACCTCATCGAGACAATGAGGCAAGGCCCAAATAAAAGAAGATCAAATGGAAAAAATCTCGGAGAATAAGCTAGACTAAGCCTATGGCTAATATTGCTAGGTTTGCGATTGTGCTATAGCAACGCCTACAGAGATAGGTACTATGACTAGGAATCTATCCTCTTCTATACTATGTCTTCACTTGTCCTCAATCTTCTCTTGTTTGCTTCAACTCGTGGTAGTTTCCTTCTGTGGTATCTTGAGTTTATCCGCCATCGGAGTCTTCATAGCCTAAGTGTTGCCTTCTTGTGGCTCTTCATGTCTAAGAAGGGGTTCAAGAGGCAAGGGTGAGTAACAGCGTTACCCAGCAAGTTCAATATATATGGTGGGAAGTTTGATGCATAAATACAGCCACAGATAATGGATTGTCGTAGGCTAATGCAAGTTTTCGAAAACATTTCTTCAAAAGGTTGCTTTTATTCTAAATAACTATGTCCGTCAGGAGTCACAGGGCTAGGGCTTTGAGGAGCCTCCTTTCCTGCTGCGTTCGTCGTTCCATCCTGGAACGTGGAGTAACATGTCACATTTATACACTCTGCAGAGGTGCGCTGCTTTACCCATAAGAGATCAACGCCTTGTTGCACATCCGGGTGATCTTTCCCGTCCACACTTCCTTGGTGTGGGGCCCAGTCGGTGACCCAAGCCAATCACTGCGCCTTTCCACCAACCCCGCACACCCCCCATTACTTTAGTTGCAGGTGATGGGAAAATCCAACTTTCATCCTGCTAACCATTTGAAGCCCGTCTCAAACTGGTTCTGAAGCCAACCTTCAATAGATGCTAGAAGCCACAACCCGAAGGTGAGATTATTATACGGCCACCTCAAGCCTGCGGATCACACCGCCTGGCCTCAGTCTAGCTAGACTTCCGTTGGTGTGCGAGAGGAAAAGGGTACAATTGACTTCTCCGTCCCATTCCAAATCTTATGGTTGCGCGTTATATACGGCGCAGGAATCACTGGCGACATTTGTTGTTAAGTCCTAGGTGATAGTTTCCCGTGCAAATGGGACCTCCACCACAAAATTCTTACCGTGGTCCCATCTGCCAGCCATATGAGATTACCACCACACTGGTTGGTAACCATAGTTATATTATTATAAAATAAGTTTTCTGTCCTTTTTGTAATGCATGTGATAATAGCACCCTTTTCAAATAGTTTCATAAGAAATATCTCAAAGGACATGAATAAGGAATGAACTTGCCTTCTTTACTACAAGATTATGCAGCCAATGTCTTCGATATAATATGAACTCCAAGAAATCTGGAAACAATATCATTGGTCCGGTAAGGACTAATGTTTAAAGAAGCAACATGCTTAATGCATAAGTATGAGATGCATCAAAAAGTACCCCGTAACTAACTCTCGATGATTGAGTGTTGTTTGAGTCTGATGATTTCATATTGGTTTGTTTTGTCGACAAGTTTATTTCACAAGAAAGATGAGTTATTTAACATTAATGTTCATGTATCATATTACGCATAAGAGTATAGTAACATTCAAACACTAAAGGTTGATTTAGGGTTGGTTATCACTTTTTGTTTATAAGAACATGTATTAACTTTAGTTGACAAAGAGAATGGTGTAGTATTATTATTCATGAATACAAAAAGAATAACTTTTGAAGAACATATATGATGTACATAATTATTGGTATCATATAAAATGGTTAAGAGAAGATTATATGATTCTTCTTATTTGTGTGTTTTACTCAAGACTTTGAATTATGAACTTTAGTTTAATTCAATCAGGCACTTATAACTTAAACTTAGCTTTGTTCTTATGAATGAATGTTTTGTTTAGGAAGTACAACAAGTTACATCCTAGTATTATGAACTTTTGAGTTGTTTCCTACTTATTTTACTTAACCAATTATTATTAACCATGAGTTAACTAACACATGGAGTGGGTAGATATTTATACCAAATGGAACTTAGTATTCTAAAATGTTATTAGAATTTCATTTCATTTAAATGGTTGCTAAATAATAGTAGAACAACTTTTGTAAGCTTATAACTTCATTTTCACAATTATGAAAAGGGATTGTTATTAATTATTATTTTAAAATAGAATATCATTTTAAAATAGATTTATTGGATAAAAATATTTCATGTTATAATATAAACACATTCTAAATTTAAAGTTATGCATGTGAGACAATTTAAATGAAGTTTGAAATGCATCCAAAATAGCATTTCAAATAACTTCATATTTAAAAGATTATGTGATTTGTATTTCAAATTTTATCTTGTTTCAATTTTATTCAAACACAAGTTGTATTGATCCAACATTGTAGATTTTATTTTTCTGAACATTTTGATATAAAGTTTGTATTTTTATGATTTAAAATGATTTAGTTATGAATTTACAAAGTTTAACTCAATTTAAATCAATTTTTGGAATTAATAAATTAAGTTGGGCCCACCTGTCATAGTTTTATTATTTACAGAGACTATTTTCCTAAAGATTAAAAATCTGACATGGTGTCCCACATGTCATACACTAATTCATTTCGAATTTAATTTCCAGAAAAGAAATAAATGGAGGCTGGCGTCAGCGTGACGTCATGGTTGAAATTCATCTCGGATGGAGCTCGATTTGCTCGATTCGGCACGAATTGGAGGATGGTGCGTGGCGTGGATGGACGGGGACATTGTGGGGACTCTTTTGGGCGGCGAGGTTGACCAAATGGTCACCGCAGTCGCCGGCGGTGAGCATCACCGCGGCGTCGGACGGCGGACTATGCCGGGGTGCTCAATGGATGGGGAAGAGAGAGGGGAAAGAGGTCGGCGAGGTGCGCCTACTCACCCTGGATACGAAGAGAGGGTCGGGGTGGCCGGAGGAAGTCGAGGGTGGCTGGAAGGAGCTCGACGAGGCGGCGGCCAGAGCGGAAGAAGATGCGGAAATTTGTCTCCTCCCGAGCTCTTCTGGAAGCTTGGATCGTTGAAGAGGACGAGGACGATATGGTGCTTCTCCACAGAAGCTCAGGGCGACGAAACATGGCCGGAATCAGCGACAAACGGCGGCGCACGGCGGCGGCCGAATACCTAGGGTTAGGATTTGGAGAAGAACAGGGAGAGGAAGAAGAGAGAGCAAGTGAGAGGAAGGGATGGGGATGAGGACGGCTTTCTCGGGGTCCTTATCCGCGCGAGGGAGAGAGCTGCTGAGCTACGCGAGCTCAGCGAGGTCGACACGGCTCGGCCGTCCTTCTGGCCGGAGGAGGAAGGAGAAAACGAAAGGAAATGCATCCCTCGCCGTCGCCGGCGCGCCACCGACCATGGGAGGCTCCGCCGCCAGAGAGAGAACGCGAGCGAGTCGCGGGGCTGGTAACAGAATGGGGCTAGGGTTAGGTCGGGGCACCGATTCGGTCAGTTTGATCTGGCGAAAACGGCGCGCGGCCGTCGGATCGCCACGGACGGCTACGATTCAAACCCTAGATCGCTCGGGGCTTTAGGCCAAAAGTAAACGGCCGTCGGCCGCGTCCCTGGCGACTGCGTTGCAGCGAGCGGCAATTAAGCTCGCAGCGCGCACGTGAGCGGGCTGAGGCTGGCCGTGGGCCGGGCCGCGGCATAGGCCGCTGTTATGTATTTTTTATTTTTACAGATCACAGTTTTAATTGTTTTTTGTTCATTTTTTTAGCAAATTTCATACTGTTTTTTCTATTCAAATAGTTCCGACGA
Source organism: Poa annua (assembly GCA_026929855.1). Taxonomy (NCBI): domain Eukaryota; kingdom Viridiplantae; phylum Streptophyta; class Magnoliopsida; order Poales; family Poaceae; genus Poa; species Poa annua. The sequence goes on from CM049437.1 coordinate 57,502,159, forward strand.
AAAATTTGTTTAGAAAATATAATAGTGACAGAAATTTTTTCTGCAAAGTTTAAAGTTGATGAATTGTATTCATTTTTCCGCTGCAAATAGTTAAAAGTAATTGCTTCAAAGCAATAAAGTGATAATCAATTTTCTTTAAAGATGTGATAAAGTTGTCGGAGAGTGACTCCCACGGAACAGGGATAGCCGCGCCCTGAAGAGAGGTTCGAAGGGGGGACTGAACGCGGAGGTCAAACGACCCTCGAGAGACACGACGACGGTGCTCGCCGGGCCTGGAGAGAGAGAATCACGACAGAGATGGACACCGGCCCGTACCCAGGTTCACGGCCCTCAGGGGGAGGTAAAACCGCTACTCCTGCTTGTCTGTATTGCACTGTGAAGGTTACAGGACAATGAGCTTGCCGAGGGCTCTCTTGTGGCAGTTTAGTGCTTGGAGAGGGACACAATGGTCGTCTTCCTCCTCCAGCAGTTGGCTATTCTATGCGTTTGGCTAAGGTTCCCTGAGTCTAGGAAGCAATCAGCCGATTGGAGATCAATCCGTCCTTATGGTGGAGCTCCTGCTCCTTTTATAGGCGCCCCGGGCTTCATCCTCATGCTGGTGGGTTCCCACAGGCCAGCGGCGCGAAGGAGCGGGAGTCCACCGCGGCTCATTCGTCCATGGACGCGGTCCATCCGTGCTAAAGTTGCGCGCCGTGGCCGACAGGCTGCAGACGGTGCAGAGCGGCTCGCAGGCGCGGCAGAGGTCGTGGTGGAGCCCACGGTGACGATCTTCTTGGAGCGTTGCGCCGTCCAGCCGCTTTATCACCAAAGAGGAAAGTCCTGGCTGTCCTGGCGCAGGCGGCGCGGCTTTGTTGACTCCTTTATCATCAGAATGGCAGCTGGGATGCTCGCGTCACCCTGCGGCTGCTGCAGTGGCCATGTGCGCCCTGCAGCACTTGCTTAGCCGCGAAGTGTCTCCACAGGGCCGTGGTGGCCTGCGGAGAGGTTTTCTGCTGACCTCTCTCCAGGCGTGGTGAGCCTTGGGGAGTCTCTGGAAGCGCGGTGTCCTCTTCAGGCCCCGGCTTCCTCTTCAGGCCCTCAAGAGGAGATGCCTCTCGAGGGTCTCTCCAAGCGGTAGCTTGGTCCTTAGTCGTTTTGTCGAATCTGTCGCGGGCGAGGCCGGTACGGAGTGGGCTATGCACACCCCGGTCCTCATTGGGCCGACAGTAGCCCCCGGGCCCGCGATGGGCACGGCTGAGCCCATGACCGCAGCCGAAGCCTCGTGGGCCCAAAGTGTCCGGCCGGGCCGAGCCACGCGTCACTCAGGCGAGTAACGGTTGCGCACGATCTGGGGCGTGCGTCGTGGGGGGTCCCACCACGCCCCGGTAACTGCTCCTTGACGGGACATAAGCCCTCGCGCCGGAGCAGGGAGCCGTTACTGCTCCCATTCTCTCTTGCAGAAGCCATCCGCTCCGAGCTCTCCGCTCCTGCTCTCCGACGCGCCCTACTCCTTTCTTCTCCAACTTCTCCCCGCGCCGCGCTCACCACTTCCCCGGCGATGAGTCCGGCCAAGAACAAGGGCAAGGCGGCCGCGGGGTCTTCTTCGCAGGCGGCGCCTGCCGAGGCCGCGCATGGCGCGGCATTGCTAGGGGTGCGCGTCAACGACAAGGCCCTCGACAAGGTCCGCTTCCTGGTGGCGGACCGGACCAACGAGCACGGCGCCACCGCGCTCAAGGCCGCGGCGCACGGGAAACGCCCGTGAGGGTTTTTCCCCGTCTTCCAGCACTGTGTCGCTGCGGGGCTGGTGCCGCCATTCTCTCCGTTCCTGGAGGGGGTGCTGGCCTTGTACCAGATCCAGCTGTTGCACCTCCAACCCAACTCCGTGCTCATCCTCGCCATCTTCGCCTACCTCTGCGAGGCGTACTTGGGCCTGGAGCCCACGGTGGACCTCTTCCGGCGCTTCTACGCGCTCCGGAACACGGTGAAGAATGAGCGCTCTGGATGCGTCTCATTCCGCATCGTGGATGGCATGGGGAGTGTTTACATTCCCATGTCGTGGAGCGAGGGCAAGGCCATCACCTCGGTGACGAAGAAGGTGGACGACTTCCGCCAGCGGTGGTTCTTCGTCGGGGTGGAGCAGCCCTGCGCCTTCCTCGAGGTCCCTGACGCGCCGCCCGTGAAGAACTCGAACTGGGGCAAGGCCCCCTTCAGCGGCGCGCAGAACGCAATGTTGACGGGCCGCCTGAGCTACCTTCGGGAGGAGGGCCTCATGGGGCAGATCATCATCGCGGACTTCGTGACGCGCCGCATCGCTCCACTCCAGGCGCACGCGATGCCCATGTGAATGTACTCCGGCCCCCAGGACAAGATGCGGCTCCACCGTGAGGACAACGACAAGGACGATGTCGACAACGTCCTGTCCGCACTCTTCATCAACCCAGCGGTACCCGCCATGGACGAGCTCCCTATCACGCTGCGGCCTCTGCACCAGTACAACATGACCGAGCGCCTGGCCATTCTGGAGGGGATGCCCTCGTTCACCCCGTCGGGCCTGGCGGGGAAAATGGTGCCTGTGCCGGTGGTGCATGAGGCGGAGGGGGCAGAGACGCCCTCTGCCTCAGGAGCTGGGCAAGGCGAGGAGGAGGCTGCAGCAGGGGAGGAGTCCTCTTCGAGGGCCGGGCCCCTTACTGACGAGATTTGCGACATCTCGTCAGGTGATGACGACGACGCCTTCGTGGTGGTGCCCTCGCGCCATGCGGAGGAGGAGGAGGCCGAGGAGGAGGCCTCTGACGAGGAGGCCTCGCCAGGGCGTCGCGAGCCCCGCTCCAAGGCGGCTGTGGACCGGTCCGGGGCGAGGCCGTCAGATGTCCCCTCCAAGAGGAAAGCCGAGGCGCCTCCGGAGGGGTCAGGTGCCAAGACCAAGCCCTCCTGGCGCTCGCCAGGCTTGGCGTGGGTCGACACCGGCGCCAAGGAGTCCGGGTAAGTGTTTTAGGCATTTAGCAGATCGATTCTTGTTCTTTCTCTTTCCACCTATTTCTGAAGATCTTTCCCTGGTGCTTGCCAGTGACCTTGTGCCTGTGAAGCGTCGCAAGCTTCGCAAGGCGGCAGAGGTGAAAAAAGCCACGGCTGAGGTCGTGGCTGAGGAGGCCGCGAGGCCTGTGGAGACGGCCTCCACAGGCCCAACCGAAGAGATGCCTCAAGCGGAGGCAGCTGGGCCTTTAGCCGGGACAGCGGCGCCTCAGGCGGAGGCAGCTGCGCCGCCCCCCGAGCCGATGGTGGTGGAGGCGCAGGAGGAGCGGGTTGCTAGCCCTCCTCGCGCCCCTGCCCCGCCTCGCGCGGCCACGCCACCGCGCGAGCCAACTCCGGCTCGCGAGGCCACTCCACCTCGCGCGACCACGCCTCCCGCGCAGCCAGAGGCCGGGACAGACCAGGGCCCGCCAAGCGCGGGCGCATCTGCAGGGGGAGTTCTTCGTCTCCGCCACGCCCCGCAGCGGGGGGCGAGGCGCAAGAGGTGACGCGCCAGGGCGGCGAGGTCGGTGAGGCCAGTTTGGGCGCCGCGATGGACGGGGCGCGGTCTAGCCCCCAGGCACGCCCAGAGGCTCAGTTCTCCAGGCTCGGCGCAGGGGCAGGCACCTCCACATGCCGCGACCTGGTCCTTGGCGGCTGGGACTGGAGCAAGGGGCACCGCGAGGTTGCCTTCCGCGTCGTGAGGGAGTCCCTGGAGGGCTTGGAGGCGCAACTTGCCCTCGAGGACGCTCAGCTCACCCAGCAGCGCGACGAGCTTGCGGGGGCGTGGGCGCGCTTCCACGCCGCGGTCGAGGCCCGCCGCCAGGAGGATCTGGCCCTCCAGGCCGCACGCGAGGAGGCCGTGTGGGGATCCCGGACTAGCTGTCCGAAATACCCGATTATGCTTAACACAACGATCCCGTGATCAGTCTGTCGTTGCACATAATCCGAACTGAATACCAAAGTTTACATCCATTACAATACCGAATTAAAGTCTTACATAAACGGTCATTTAGACCAAGTCTTACATAGGTGCCTTCATGGGCCAAACCAAAATAATCAGCGGAAGCTAAGGCGTAGTAGACATCATATCCCAACAACGACCCGACAGGCAGTTGACTTATGAAGATCCCTAGTTCGCATAGAAGTCGCCATACTCCTCCTTGGCGTAGTCCTCCTCCATGTCTGGCTACGACAATAGCCAAGGACGAAACTATTATGAGTACAACTGATTGTACTCGCAAACTACTCCAACGTGAGTATGCACTAATCTCATGTTTAGTTTCACACTTTTATTTATTTAAAACATCTCTGTATCTTTGTTGAAGAAGGTAAGAAGAATTTTATAACTATCATTAATGTAATGACCCATTCTAGTAGTTTCACCAAAACTCCTCCTTTTTCTTGGCCATAACCCGCCAGGGTTCCTGGTCTCCAACAACCTCATACCGATCCGTTGGTATAGGTGTATGGAACATCCTCCAGTTCCTTTTCTTTTTAAAATTCAAATCTTTCAAAAACTTGCACATGGTCAAAGTAGGGCCTCTCAACTGTCCATATCCGAGGACTCGGCTATTCGAATAGTTTTAACCCTCTGCAGAGGTAGCACGCTTTTCCCACACCCATCCGATAACTCATCGTGTCAGCCACGTCTCGCCATACCAGGGGTATGCGAAGTTGAGTCACCGACCCTAGTCTGTCCTTTGCTCATGCTAGTATAGGATCCTGCCCATATGATACTTTCCATCGACACTTAACCCAGCCCGTCGGAATCTAAGTGTGAGGACTCATAGGTTTTATCTGGCGGTGTATAGGGGACATCCTTCTATCCTCCTCCTTATCTACTCATAGAGTTTGAGCGAGGACCCAGGTCAGGGGTAGGTCATCAAATCATCCCCTCATGCATAACGGAGTCATCTCCGTTGATGAGGTATCCCATACTAATATGAGCAAACTATATGACTAAGCCCTTTCCCATATGTGGGTAAATGTGGTCGCACAGAGTATCGGCTGATTGACGTAAGTACCAAGACACAATGTGCGTTTTATCAAGACCACCATTCTCCTTTTCTTCAATTCATCACCACATCTTGGTGCTTCACAGCCACACTAGGTTTCAAAGGAGTTTTGAATAAATCAATCTTTATTTTTTTCCCATCCTATAATTTATCATATATTTCTACATAGGGTGGCAAAATAATTTCCATATACTTTTTGAAAAGATTTTATAAAAACCTTTGCTTTAAAAATGACTTTGTAAAAATAGATGCATGTATTAGGGTGCAAGCTCAGAGAGTAGCTTGCCTTGCTCGGCAAAGTGATCCTGGTCTTGATCTTCAGGTTCCGCAAATCCTTCCTCCTCGATATATCCGGCAACGTTCTCGTCTAATACACAATCAAGCAAATACAAACAATCACTAACCTAATCAATCAATCACCACAACAATACAATCTCAAATGCTCTAAATAGCCACTTCATATATCAAACAATACAATTTGGTTTCAATTTAATTGAATTAGCCATTATTCAATTATATCTTAATTAGGGCAGAAACTAGTTGAACATGTTTAATTACATAACTTAAGTTCTGTTGGTCACAAAAATACAAACTAAATTTCTACAGAAAGCTACTGATGTGTAGAGTACAACATAATTGGATTTGGGTCAATTGGATTTACCAAACTCCCTACATAATGGTTTCAATCCAGAAGCTTAATAATCAAGTTTTGGCTATTAATTTAGTTCTGTTGACCTAAAAATTAAATCCTCTTAGGGGTTACTAGCCATGACTAATTCTGATTCAATAAAATTGGTCTTAACCCATTTGGACTAACAGAGTATCAGAAACAAACAAGTTTAGATTTTAAACCCTATTTGGTATTTTTAATACTATATTTTTATTATTTATCCAAATGAGGTGAAACCACTTGGGTTGGATAGACAATTTCATAAGCTTTCCAGAACATTTTGATTTGATTTATTTGGAGTTATAAATCTCAAGTTATGGAGTTTCAAAGTTTAAATCCAGTACTGGTTTCTAATTAGATCTAAAATTCGAATTTAAACTCCGAGTGGATAATGTTGAGAATCCTGACGGGTGGGGTCCACTCGTCAGTGACTCAACAGAAAACGATTCGCGCGCTGGAAATGTTTAAAAGTCTGACGTGTGGGGCCCACACGTCAGCCTCTCCTTTTCTAAACGAATCGGTATGGTACCGTTGGATCAAGATCCAACGGCCGAGGATGGAACACGCCGGCGACGACCTAAATCGGGCGGCGCCGTGGCTCCGGCGACGGCGAGGTGGATGGATGGCTCACCTCGAGGCTCGGGAGGCTGCGGCGATGATGCAGGAGGGGTGCGGCGGCTCGGGGAAGCTCGTGGGCGAGGTTGCGCGGGCTGGGGAGGCTCCTGGCGGCGACGGCGTCGAGCTCCTCCTTCCGCGGCGCAGCACGGACTCCGGCGAGCAATCGACGGCGCCCCTGGACAGGAAAGAGGCGGGCGTGTGAGGGTGAGGCGGTGCGGAGTCGCGGAGAGGGCCAGGGAGGGGAGAAGAGAGAGAGAAGAGGCCGCGGCACGGCACGGCCGTGTCGTCGTCTACCTCGGGCCGTCGAGCACGGCCACGAGCAGCAGCGAGCTCGCGGCGGCGGCTCTGCCCTTCCTAGCGGCGTACGGTGAGTGGGGAGTGGAGGGGAGCAGGCGAGAGGGGCGGTGGTGAAGTGTGGAGCAATGGGGGCTCGGGGCGGCCTTTATAGCGGCGGGCCGGCGCACGGTGGACGCGGCGCAGGGGGCACCCGAGGGCGTGCCGGCTCGCCGTAGGGGTGGCGCGGGGTGCTGCTAGGCTGCGGGGTGCTCGGGGAACCAAATGGGCAAGGGGAGGGTGGCGTGGAAGCTGCTGGCGAGGTCGGCGTGGGGGCCGGCCGTGGAGCGTGTCCGGGCGGCGCACGTCGTGCGCGGCGCGTCGCGGCCTCGGCGCGTGCGGGCTGCTGCTGGGTGGCCTTGCTGCTCTGCGAGGGGACAGAGAGGTGAGAAAGAGAGGGGGGGCCTGGCGCTGGGACGTCGTGGAGCGGCGAGGTCGGCCGCGGTGTCTGCGGGTCGGCCATGGCGAGCGGCGGCACGGGCGCGTGCAAGGGGGGAGCGGGGGTGCTGCGGTGCCGGTGTCTGCGTCCAAGGGAGCAGGAGAGCGAAGGAGAGAGAGGGGGGGGGGCACGGCGCGGGTCGCCACGGCGTCGACACCTCCTCCTTCCACCGCGCCGACCACGGCGACGTGCGCATGGCGGCCTGTCCCCTGGCGGCGTCCACAAGGTGTTCGGCGAAATGCCTGAACCAAAATTAAATTCAAATTTTTGAATTTTATTTTTATAATTTGTTTCACCCATGTTTGCGAGTATTTGTTGTGCACTTTAATTATTTATTGAGCAAGTGCAAAATAGCACATTTTGTGATTGGAATAAGATAAAGAAAGAAATATAAATTTGAATTTAGGTTTTAGAATTGAATATTTGAAGAGGGAAAAGTTGTGGAACTAAAATAAGAGGGTTTATATTACCACTCCATTGAATTTGGTTTGAAAATAAATAGATTTCTTAATTTGGGAAATAGTGTGACATGTGTCACATTGTTTGTATTGTTTTATATTTTGTTTTGTTTATTTTCTTTTCTTCAAACTTTTAATTAGAGCTAACAACCAACACATTCACAAGAAATAACTATCACAAGCAACAATAAGACATCAACACACATTAATTCATAAAAGTTTTTGTTGGCCCACATTTTTGGATATAATATTTCATAATATGAATTTGGGATGTTACAGATCCTTCCCCCCTTAAAATAAATCTCGTCCCGAGATTTGCTAGGTTTGGGCACTAAAAAGGTTTGGGAATTCGCTTCTAAGATAGTCTTCGCGTTCCCAAGTTGCTTCATCTTCCGAATGGTTGGTCCACTGGACCTTGTAGAACTTGATCGCGCGCCTTCGGGTAAGACGAACATCTTCGTCGAGAATCTTGATGGGTCTCTCACGGTAAGTCAGATCTTGATTCAGGTCGATGGAATGGTGGTCAATGTTTTTGAAAACATCTGGCTGGTCAGGAACTTCAAGACATTTCCGGAGCAAGGAAATGTGGAAGACATCGTGGTAATCTGCTAACTCTTGAGGCAACTCCAGTTGATAAGACACTTCTCCTCGACGGGCAATGATCTTAAAGGGTCCAATATACCTTGGCGCTAATTTTCCTTTGACATGGAAACGCTGCATTCCTTTAAGGGGTGTCACTCGGAGATAGACATAATCTCCGATACTGAAGGTGACATCACGACGCTTGGGATCAGCGTAACTCTTCTGACGGGATTGGGCGGTTTTGAGTCGCTCACGGATAAGCTGGACTTGCTCCTCAGCCTCACGGAGGGTATCTGGTCCAAACAGTTTGCCTTCTCCGGTGTCGGACCAATTCAGGGGCGTACGACACTTTCTGCCGTAAAGGGCTTCAAAAGGGGCCATTTGCAGACTAGACTGGTAACTATTGTTGTAGGAGAACTCGGCAAATGGAAGACAATCTTCCCACTTGGATCCATAGGATAGAACACACGCGCGAAGCATGTCCTCTAATATCTGGTTTACTCTCTCAGTTTGGCCTCCGGTCTGGGGATGATAAGCTGTGCTAAATGCTAACTTGGTTCCGAGGGCTTCGTGTAGGGCTTTCCAGAACCTTGAGGTGAACTGTGTGCCTCTATCCGATACAATCCTCTTAGGCACACCATGCAGGCTTACTATTCTGGAAATATACAGGTCTGCTAACTGATTTCCCCGATAGGTGGTGTTGACGGGAATGAAATGGGCAACCTTGGTTAGTCTATCAACGATGACCCAAATTGAGTCATGGCCTCGGTTGGATCTTGGAAGTCCGGTGATAAAATCCATTCCAATCTCATCCCACTTCCACTCGGGAATTTTCAAGGGTTGAAGCAATCCAGCGGGTCGCTGATGTTCAGCCTTGACTCGCTGACAGATATCACACTTGGCCACAAAAACACCAATCTCTCGCTTCATTCCGTGCCACCAAAATCTTTCACGAAGGTCTTGGTACATTTTGGTTCCGCCGGGGTGGATTGAATAGGGGGTCTCGTGGGCTTCCTTTAGGATTAACTCCTTTTGTTCCGTGACATTGGGGACACAGATACGACCATTAAATTTCAACACTCCTTCAGCATCTTCGGTAAAACCAGGCGCTTTACCGAGAGAAATCTTCTTCTTAATTCCTTCTATGCTCTCATGACCTGTCTGGGCTTCCTTGATTTGATCTATCAGGGTTGGGGCTAACTCTAAATTGGCAAGATAACCGCGGCTAACAAGCTCTAGTCCAAAATCTTTGAACTCTTTGAACAGGGCTGGCTGTTCTGCTTGGATCAGGGCATTCAGGGTGCAGGGTTTGCGACTAAGGGCATCGGCAACTACATTAGCCTTTCCAGGGTGATAATGGATACCGATATCATAATCCTTGATTAATTCCATCCACCTTCTCTGTCGCAGATTTAACTCCTTCTGGGTGAAGATATACTTCAAGCTCTTATGATCCGTATAGATCTCGCAACGATGTCCCGCCAGATAGGAGCACCACGTCTTCAGAGCAAGAACAACAGCGGCTAACTCCAGGTCATGGGTTGGGTAGTTCTCTTCATGTGGTCGCAACTGCCGAGACAGATATGACACCACTTTGCCTTCTTGCATCAGAACGCAACCAAGTCCGAGGCGTGATGCATCGCAATACACGTCGAAACTCTTGGTGACGTCTGGCATAATCAGGACAGGGGTTGAGGTCAATCTCTTCTTCAATTCTTGGAAACTCTCTTCACACTTCTGAGTCCATTCAAACTTCTTGTCCTTTTTCAGCAGTTGGGTCAGGGGTTTGGCTATACTGGAGAATCCTTCAACGAACTTGCGGTAGTAACCCGCTAGTCCGAGAAAGCTTCGGATTTCGGTCACACTAGTTGGGGCTTCCCAGTTCACAATGGCTTGGATCTTCTCTGGGTCAACAGAAATTCCTCCCGCAGACACAACATGTCCGAGAAATGCTACTTCACTGAGCCAAAACTCACACTTGCTAAGCTTGGCATACAACTGGTGTTCTCGGAGGGTTGCTAAAACTAGACGCAGGTGTTCAGCATGCTCTTCTTCGGTTTGGAGTAAATAAGGATGTCATCGAGGAAAACTACCACGAACTTGTCAAGATACTCCATGAAGATCTTGTTCATGAGATTCATAAAATAGGCTGGGGCATTGGTCAGGCCAAAGGACATTACGGTGTATTCAAATAAACCGTAGCGGGTGGTGAAGGCAGTCTTGGGAATGTCTGTCTCTCGGATTTTTAACTGATGATATCCTGACCGAAGATCGATCTTGGAAAAGACTCGGGCTCCGTTCATTTGATCGAACAGATCCTCGATCTTTGGAAGGGGATACTTGTTCTTAATGGTTACATCATTTAACTTGCGATAATCCACACACAGGCGTGTGGTACCGTCTCTCTTATCCACAAAAATAATGGGTGATCCCCAGGGTGAGGCGCTTGGGCGAATAAGTCCTTTGCTGAGCATACCTGCCAACTGCTTTTTCAACTCAACTAGTTCTTCCGGATTCATCCGATAAGGTCTTTGGGATATAGGGGCTGTTCCTGGGATAAGTTCAATGATGAACTCAATATCCCGGTCTGGCGGCATACCAGGCAATTCTTCAGGGAAGACATCTCGGAACAGGTGAACAACACGGATCTCATCTAGGGTGGGTCGAGCTATGCTCTCATGGCATCCTGGTTGGGGTCGACTGGTTTCTGACACATACTCCACTTCTACTTCTTTGTCGGTGGTGAGGGATACAGCTCTTCTGGCGCAGTCAATTCGACCACGATACTTGGCTAGCCAATTCATACCCAGTATAACATCTATACCTTGGGTTCCTAGAATAATCAAGTCGACTAGGAACTTTTCCCCTTTGATCTCAAGGGAAACGTCCGGGCAAAACGACTTGGTATCTATGGTGGATTCTGGGATTTGGATGACCATAGGTTTGGGTAATAGGTTTCCGACTAAACCTCCCTTAGCAACAAATTCTTGGGTAACAAAAGAATGGGTAGCACCAGAATCAAACAGAACAGTGGCGGGTACTGAGTTGACAAGGAACGTACCCAGCACAACATCTGGCGCATCCATGGCCTCTTCAGCATTGATGTGGTGCAGACGTCCCTTGGCAACAGCAACATTTCCGCGGGGTGCGAGGTTCTTGCCATTCCCATTACGGCCTTGGCCATTGTTCGGCGCTTGTGCATCGGGGCGTGGACCATTCTTCTTAGGATTGGGGCATTCTTTGGAGTAGTGACCTTTAGTGCCGCAATTAAAGCAGACAACATTGGCATTGCGGTTGAAGTTGTTAGGGTTCCCTCCGGGACGGGTGTTGTCATTGGGACGGTTGAAGTTGTTTGGGTTGTTTGGGCGATTAGGGTAATTGGGGCGTGGGGTTGGTGGCGGTCGATAGGCTGGCTTGGGGTTTTGTGGGTAGGTGCGAGGCTTCTGGCTGCTCGAACCTTCCTGGGCAATCATTCTCCTCTTACGACCTTCAAACATGGACTTGCGCTTGGTCTCCAACTGGATGGCTTTGTCCACAAGTGACTCCAATTCTACAAAGTCATGGATAACCAAAGCACACTGCAGCTCATCATGAAGTCCATTCATGAAACGCTCCATCTTCTTCCTCTCGGTGTCGGTGTCATCAGGAGCATACCGAGATAAGTCAGTGAACTCATCCAGGTAACCGACCACATCTCTACTTCCCTGCCGCAACTTGCGGAATTCATCCTTCTTCCTCTCAATGAGTCCACCGGGAATGTGCTTCTTGCGGAACTTCTCCTGGAACTCCACCCAGTTGATAACATAACCAGCTTGCTGGATAGCCTTGGTAGCTTCCCACCAAGACCGTGCAGGCCCTGCAAGATAGTGGGTCGCATACAGCACCTTCTCAGGTTCTCCCACGGCTGCAACTTCCAGGTTGTTGTTAATGGTGCGAAGCCAATCATCGGCCTCTAGTGGGTGAAGTCCCTTGGAATAGGTGGGTGGGTTGGTCTTTTGAAAGTCGCTCAAAGTGGACCGCTGATTTCCTTCTCCATTGCCATTGCCATTGTTGTTGTTGTTGTTGTTGTTGTTGTTGTTGTGTGCGGCAGCGATCTGCTGCAGGGCAGCGATATGAGCTTGACGCTCTGCCCGGGCAGCTTGGCGTTCCTCCATGATAAGCGCAAGGAGTTGGGCGGTGGTTGGTTCCGGTGGGGGTGGTGGTCCTCCATCCGTGTTGGAGCGACGAGTGTCCACCATCCTGAAGCACACCGGGTATAAGGGGCAAGCAAAAGGTTTTGACCAAGGAAAAAGGTTGGTTTCGCGTAATGATTGATTTCTTAAGGGTTATAGGAGAAACATTTTACACCGATTAACAAGACTAGCACACACTTATATAGCACAACCATTACATCAAGAGTTCCCCATATCAAGCTTACAACATTTTCCCTTGAGCTAATGTACATAGTGCAAGTTTCCAAAAGAACCACTACTTCGACTCTATTAGCGATAGGGGGTCAACCTAATCCTGCGGTAGTACTCAAGTCACTCGCCTACTGAGGTGGAACCTCCGGCTCTGCTGCGTCAGCGTCGGACTGGTAGGGTGGCTCCTTTGGGTCCTCCTCCTCGTCATCCTCCTGCTCATAGTCCATCTCCTCCAGATAGTCGTCATCGTCACTGAGGAAAGCGTTGTTCTCCTTGCGGAGATCCTCGCCCTCCTCCTCCATCTCGTCAGTACGGAGCTCCAGATCCTCGATCAGCTCGTCCTGCTCTGCCACCTTCTTGCGGAGCTTCGCTATGGTCTTCCTCATCTGGGTCCTCTTCTTGAGAAGAGCGACCTTCTCCTCCTTCAGCTGTGCCTCACTCTCGCGACTCTCCTTGAGCGAGAGGGGCTCAAAGTGAGACCGAAGTCTAGCGCACCTCAGATCCTCCTGGGTGCGAAAGAGCATAATCTCCATGTCCAAGATATACTCTCCGAACATCGGGTGTAGAGGGGACCGAATAGGGTGTCCATCGACGGTGCGCCTCCCGTAGAACTGGAAACGAGAGTTCACCAACTCCGCCTTGTGCTCCTCACAAAGCCGGGATAGCATCCGCTGCATGGAACGACACAGTCCGTCGTCCCAGTGGACGTCCATGGTGGTAAAGATGAGTGTCCTGGATCCGGGGGACTTGATGTTCCCGCGAACAGACGCCTCGACCAACCAAGACAGGTTCCCGTTGCCGGGAGTGTCCACCTGGGCTCCCTTAAACTCAGGAGTGGGACGACCTAACAGCTTGGTCAACTCGAACAGGTCCTTCTCGAACATCAACTTGCCGTCCTTCTCAAGCTGAACGAACTCGGTGAAATGGATCGCCATCTACAATTTTTAATCCACTTTTTAAGTTAGTGAGAGGACAAGTGTATCAAAATTTTAAATGTAGTGAGGCCACAAGTGAGCAAAACTTTAAGTTAATAGAATGGCGAGTGCGCCAAATTTTTAAGGATATCAGGGAAAACGTAGTGTTTAGTGAAAGTAGAGTTTTTCATAAGTGAGAGGATTAGAGATAAGCATTTTTCGAAAATACTTCATTCCTTTATTCTTTTAGAATTTAACTTTTGTAACTCCTACCTAGGGACCATGCTAACTAAGGTTTCTAAAGTCAAGATGGCTCTGATACCAGCTCTGTGGGGATCCCGGACTAGCTGTCCGAAATACCCGATTATGCTTAACACAACGATCCCGTGATCAGTCTGTCGTTGCACATAATCCGAACTGAATACCAAAGTTTACATCCATTACAATACCGAATTAAAGTCTTACATAAACGGTCATTTAGACCAAGTCTTACATAGGTGCCTTCATGGGCCAAACCAAAATAATCAGCGGAAGCTAAGGCGTAGTAGACATCATATCCCAACAACGACCCGACAGGCAGTTGACTTATGAAGATCCCTAGTTCGCATAGAAGTCGCCATACTCCTCCTTGGCGTAGTCCTCCTCCATGTCTGGCTACGACAATAGCCAAGGACGAAACTATTATGAGTACAACTGATTGTACTCGCAAACTACTCCAACGTGAGTATGCACTAATCTCATGTTTAGTTTCACACTTTTATTTATTTAAAACATCTCTGTATCTTTGTTGAAGAAGGTAAGAAGAATTTTATAACTATCCTTAATGTAATGACCCATTCTAGTAGTTTCACCAAAACTCCTCCTTTTTCTTGGCCATAACCCGCCAGGGTTCCTGGTCTCCAACAACCTCATACCGATCCGTTGGTATAGGTGTATGGAACATCCTCCAGTTCCTTTTCTTTTTAAAATTCAAATCTTTCAAAAACTTGCACATGGTCAAAGTAGGGCCTCTCAACTGTCCATATCCGAGGACTCGGCTATTCGAATAGTTTTAACCCTCTGCAGAGGTAGCACGCTTTTCCCACACCCATCCGATAACTCATCGTGTCAGCCACGTCTCGCCATACCAGGGGTATGCGAAGTTGAGTCACCGACCCTAGTCTGTCCTTTGCTCATGCTAGTATAGGATCCTGCCCATATGATACTTTCCATCGACACTTAACCCAGCCCGTCGGAATCTAAGTGTGAGGACTCATAGGTTTTATCTGGCGGTGTATAGGGGACATCCTTCTATCCTCCTCCTTATCTACTCATAGAGTTTGAGCGAGGACCTAGGTCAGGGGTAGGTCATCAAATCATCCCCTCATGCATAACGGAGTCATCTCCATTGATGAGGTATCCCATACTAATATGAGCAAACTATATGACTAAGCCCTTTCCCATATGTGGGTAAATGTGGTCGCACAGAGTATCGGCTGATTGACGTAAGTACCAAGACACAATGTGCGTTTTATCAAGACCACCATTCTCCTTTTCTTCAATTCATCACCACATCTTGGTGCTTCACAGCCACACTAGGTTTCAAAGGAGTTTTGAATAAATCAATCTTTATTTTTTTCCCATCCTATAATTTATCATATATTTCTACATAGGGTGGCAAAATAATTTCCATATACTTTTTGAAAAGATTTTATAAAAACCTTTGCTTTAAAAATGACTTTGTAAAAATAGATGCATGTATTAGGGTGCAAGCTCAGAGAGTAGCTTGCCTTGCTCGGCAAAGTGATCCTGGTCTTGATCTTCAGGTTCCGCAAATCCTTCCTCCTCGATATATCCGGCAACGTTCTCGTCTAATACACAATCAAGCAAATACAAACAATCACTAACCTAATCAATCAATCACCACAACAATACAATCTCAAATGCTCTAAATAGCCACTTCATATATCAAACAATACAATTTGGTTTCAATTTAATTGAATTAGCCATTATTCAATTATATCTTAATTAGGGCAGAAACTAGTTGAACATGTTTAATTACATAACTTAAGTTCTGTTGGTCACAAAAATACAAACTATATTTCTACAGAAAGCTACTGATGTGTAGAGTACAACATAATTGGATTTGGGTCAATTGGATTTACCAAACTCCCTACATAATGGTTTCAATCCAGAAGCTTAATAATCAAGTTTTGGCTATTAATTTAGTTCTGTTGACCTAAAAATTAAATCCTCTTAGGGGTTACTAGCCATGACTAATTCTGATTCAATAAAATTGGTCTTAACCCATTTGGACTAACAGAGTATCAGAAACAAACAAGTTTAGATTTTAAACCCTATTTGGTATTTTTAATACTATATTTTTATTATTTATCCAAATGAGGTGAAACCACTTGGGTTGGATAGACAATTTCATAAGCTTTCCAGAACATTTTGGTTTGATTTATTTGGAGTTATAAATCTCAAGTTATGGAGTTTCAAAGTTTAAATCCAGTACTGGTTTCTAATTAGATCTAAAATTCGAATTTAAACTCCGAGTGGATAATGTTGAGAATCCTGACGGGTGGGGTCCACTCGTCAGTGACTCAACAGAAAACGATTCGCGCGCTGGAAATGTTTAAAAGTCTGCCGTGTGGGGCCCACACGTCAGCCTCTCCTTTTCTAAACGAATCGGTATGGTACCGTTGGATCAAGATCCAACGGCCGAGGATGGAACACGCCGGCGACGACCTAAATCGGGCGGCGCCGTGGCTCCGGCGACGGCGAGGTGGATGGATGGCTCACCTCGAGGCTCGGGAGGCTGCGGCGATGATGCAGGAGGGGTGCGGCGGCTCGGGGAAGCTCGTGGGCGAGGTTGCGCGGGCTGGGGAGGCTCCTGGCGGCGACGGCGTCGAGCTCCTCCTTCCGCGGCGCGGCACGGACTCCGGCGAGCAATCGACGGCGCCCCTGGACAGGAAAGAGGCGGGCGTGTGAGGGTGAGGCGGTGCGGAGTCGCGGAGAGGGCCAGGGAGGGGAGAAGAGAGAGAGAAGAGGCCGCGGCACGGCACGGCCGTGTCGTCGTCTACCTCGGGCCGTCGAGCACGGCCACGAGCAGCAGCGAGCTCGCGGCGGCGGCTCTGCCCTTCCTAGCGGCGTACGGTGAGTGGGGAGTGGAGGGGAGCAGGCGAGAGGGGCGGTGGTGAAGTGTGGAGCAATGGGGGCTCGGGGCGGCCTTTATAGCGGCGGGCCGGCGCACGGTGGACGCGGCGCAGGGGGCACCCGAGGGCGTGCCGGCTCGCCGTAGGGGTGGCGCGGGGTGCTGCTAGGCTGCGGGGTGCTCGGGGAACCAAATGGGCAAGGGGAGGGTGGCGTGGAAGCTGCTGGCGAGGTCGGCGTGGGGGCCGGCCGTGGAGCGTGTCCGGGCGGCGCACGTCGTGCGCGGCGCGTCGTGGCCTCGGCGCGTGCGGGCTGCTGCTGGGTGGCCTTGCTGCTCTGCGAGGGGACAGAGAGGTGAGAAAGAGAGGGGGGGCCTGGAGCTGGGACGTCGTGGAGCGGCGAGGTCGGCCGCGGTGTCTGCGGGTCGGCCATGGCGAGCGGCGGCACGGGCGCGTGCAAGGGGGGAGCGGGGGTTTTGCGGTGCCGGTGTCTGCGTCCAAGGGAGCAGGAGAGCGAAGGAGAGAGGGGGGGGGGGCACGGCGCGGGTCGCCACGGCGTCGACACCTCCTCCTTCCACCGCGCCGACCACGGCGACGTGCGCATGGCGGCCTGTCCCCTGGCGGCGTCCACAAGGTGTTCGGCGAAATGCCTGAACCAAAATTAAATTCAAATTTTTGAATTTTATTTTTATAATTTGTTTCACCCATGTTTGCGAGTATTTGTTGTGCACTTTAATTATTTATTGAGCAAGTGCAAAATAGCACATTTTGTGATTGGAATAAGATAAAGAAAGAAATATAAATTTGAATTTAGGTTTTAGAATTGAATATTTGAAGAGGGAAAAGTTGTGGAACTAAAATAAGAGGGTTTATATTACCACTCCATTGAATTTGGTTTGAAAATAAATAGATTTCTTAATTTGGGAAATAGTGTGACATGTGTCACATTGTTTGTATTGTTTTATATTTTGTTTTGTTTATTTTCTTTTCTTCAAACTTTTAATTAGAGCTAACAACCAACACATTCACAAGAAATAACTATCACAAGCAACAATAAGACATCAACACACATTAATTCATAAAAGTTTTTGTTGGCCCACATTTTTGGATATAATATTTCATAATATGAATTTGGGATGTTACAGGCCGTCCGCTTCGCCAAGGAGGTCCGCGAGGGGGCCATCCGTGACGCTGACGAGCTCCTTGCCCCTTTCCAGGACGAGCGCAACGCGGCCGCCGATCTCCTCGCCGAGGTGAAGGCCGAGCGCGAAGCTATGGAGGGCTCGCTGGCGCAGAAACGTCGCGAGCTGGCCCAGCTAGAGTCCCAGCTCCTTTCCGCCCATCGGGTCGCGCAGGAGACTCTGGAGGAGGACCGCAAGAGCCTTGCCGAGCGCGAGCGGCTGCTGGCCTCCAGGGAGCAGGACGTGCTGCAGCGCGACGAGCAGCGGCTCCAGGCGGAGGGCGAGCTCGCCACCAAGCGCGAAGAGCTTGAGGCGCGGGAGGGGGACCTGGCTCAGGCGCTCCAGAGGCATGACGAGAACGTCACCGCCCAGAAGCAAACCCTGGAGCGCTTCCAGCAGCGGTTTGCCGAGAAGAAGAAGGAGGCGGAGGCGGCCCTCGCGGAGCGCGAGAAGGAGTTCAGGCGGACCACCTCCAAGGAGTACCGCGACAAGGCCAAGAAGCAGGAGGACCGCTTCAAGGCCAAGCACGCTACCGATGCCCAGCGGATCGCAGAGCTCGAGAAGGCCAACTCCAAGCTCGAGGCCGGACTCCAGCGCGCCAAGGAGGCTTATCGCCAGGCGGAAGATGGTCGCAGGGCAGCTGTCCTGGAACTGGACGCCCTTGTCAAGGACGTGGAGGGGCAGGCGGGCTCAGCGGCCAAGCAGGTGACGGAGGCTGTGGACACCGCGCAGGCGGCTCGCGTGCTCACGAAGCAGCGGGAGCGTATGTTCCAGGCGCTGGTGGCCAGGGGCAATGAGCTTGCAGCTCAGCTTGGCGCGGAGGCGCCGCACGCTGAGGTTCGCGGCCGTGGCGATGCTGCCATGTATCTGGTCTACTTCGACCAGCTCTTCACGGCCCTCGAGAGCCCCGTCGCCGATCTCCGCGAGGTGATCGAGGTCGAGAGCCGCCAGCTCCTCGGGGTGGTTGTGGACCGCATCTTCACCAACCTTCGGCTCCTCACGCCCGGCTTCGACCTCGCCACGGTGACCGAGGAGCGCACGGGCGAGGGGGTCTTGCGGGTCTCCAACTCCCTCCGCGAGCAGGTCGAGGCCTTCTGCAATCGCTTCAAGCGCGCAGAGGTGGCTGCGGAGGACAGCGAGGAGGAGGCCGCCCTTGCCGAGGAGGAAGACGCGGAGGAGGAGGAGCATGCTGGCGCGGACTCCGCCTGAGCCCTTGATTCATTGCGCCTTTGAGCGCCTGTATCTGAAACAGTTTTATGTTTAGACACTATGCATTTTGAGCATGTAATATATTCCTTGAGTGCTTGATGTTGACTTGTGTGCCCCTCGAGAGGCCCTTTCTGCCTTATTTTCATGTCTATGTTTTCTCTGCGTCGTTAGGTCCCATCTCTTCGCGCTATGACTCCGCCACTGCGGTATGCTAGAGCAATGACTCAGCAAGGCCGGGGGGAGTTTAAGGCTTGGAGAGGTAAGAGCCGTGAGTCGCGATGCTCAAGTGCCCCCCTTAGACGTGCGAGTAGCCCATGAAGCACAAGGGAGAATGAAATCGCTCGAGGGGTAGACGTGCGCTTGGGGAGAAAAAAGTTCTCGAGTTACGAGTGTGGGACTTAGCTTCTCGAGGCTTTTGCCCTGTAGAGGTTTTTTAGCCTGGCGAGGAGGTCTTCTTCAAGGGTTTTGCCCTGCCGCCTCCTCAGGCTTGTAGAGACGCTTGTTCTCTGTGGATGTTAGAGGGGCAAACCCAAACGCTTGTGCACGGTACTAGAGACTAATGCGCGCTTATAGGTCCCCTCAGGCGTTCCTTGCGAGGAGAGAGAGTACCAAGGTCCTTTGTAGAGATGGCGTGTTTGTGGGAGCTTGCCCTCCAGCCAGAGCTCGGATCCTTGGGTTTTGCAGTGCTGCTGGTGTGTCATTTGAGGCACTGGCACCGTACTCAGCCCCCGCTCGCGAGGTGCGCATGTGGAGAGATATAAGTGCCCATTTTCAATAAAGAAAATAGCGCTGGAATAAACTCACCACCAAAATATTACATAGCGGCGCCGTAGCGCATTGTTCACTTAGGAACGAAATTGTTTCATTATGCTTGGAGTTGCCAAGTTAATGTATTTGACCATGTCGAGGCATGGGGACCACCCATTAGTGGCAGAGACTCTCAACGGCCTGAGGCGGCTCGTTACATGGAGAGCTCGGAGGGTTGACCCTCGAGAGAAGCCTTTGGGGCTTGGAGGTTTAAGCCGTGAGCTTTTAACCTCTAGAGACAAAAAGTGCTTGGAGGTGGAGCCGTAAGCTGCCTCTTCAGCCAGATGTCTTGACGTGACAATGATCACGGGCGTGACAATGATCACGGGTAGAACTTGCGCAGGTGCGCGATGTTCCACGGGTTCTTGACGGGGATGCCGTCTCCGGTCTCGAGGCGTACTGCGCCAGGCCTGGCGACGTGGGAGACCCTGTAGGGGCCTTCCCACATCGGCGAGAGCTTGTGGAGGCCTTCCCTGGAGAGAATTCGCCTGAGGACGAGGTCGCCCACCTCGAGGGTGCGTGAGCGCACGTGGCGGCTGTGGTAGCGTCGCAGGTCTTGCTGGTACCCTGCCGCTCTGAGGGCGGCCTGACGGCGCAGTCCCTCGAGGAACAGCAGGTCGTCGTTGTGGAGGCCCTCTTGGATGTCCTCATTGAAGGCAAGGACCCGTGGTGATCCATGCTTGATTTCTGCGGGGAGGACTGCCTCAGCTCCGTAGACCAGGGCGAACGGCGTTTCGCCTGTGGGCCTTGAAGAAGTTGTGCGTATGGACCAGAGCACTGAGGGGAGCTCGTCGATCCAGCCCTTGCCGTGGCCCTTGAGGATGTTGAAGCTTCTGGTCTTGAGGCCCTTGAGGACTTCTGCGTTTGCTCGCTCGGCTTGACCGTTGCTGCGTGGGTGAGCCACCGAGGCGAAGCAGACCTTGACGCCGAGCTTGTCGCAGTAGGCTCGGAAGATGCCGCTGGTGAACTGCGAGCCATTGTCGGTGATGATGCTGTTGGGCACGCCGAAGCGGCAGACCAGGCTTCTGATGAATTTCACCGCGGCCACCGCCGGTATTGTGCGCACTGGCTCAACTTCGGTCCACTTGGTGAACTTGTCGATGGCCACGAAGAGGAAGCGATAGCCCCCCTGCGACCTTGGGAAGGGGCCCAAGATGTCCAGCCCCCAGACCGCAAACGGCCAGGAGAGCGGGATGGTTTGAAGCCCCAGCGCCGGCTGATGAATTTGCTTGGCGTGGAATTGGCAGGCGTCGCAGGTTTGCACAATGGCGACCGCATCTTGAAGCACTTGAGGCCAGTAGAAGCCGCTCCTGAAGACCTTGCCTGCGAGGGTGCGCGCACATGAGTGGTGGCCGCACTCCCCGCTGTGGATGTCCTTGATCAGCTCTCGGCCTTCCTCAGGAGGGACGCACTTGAGCGCGATACCATTTGGGCGCTTGCGGTAGAGGTTTCCCTCGAGGATGCAGTAGGATTTCGCCTGTCGAGCGATTCGCTCTGCGTCAGCATCTTCTTCGGGGAGGATTCCTTTCACCAAGTAGTCTTTGAGCTCATCAATCCAGCCTGAGGCCTGGTGGGTTGCCGTCAGCAACAGGCGCTCCCTTGTGCTGGGACCGCAATCAGGCGCCCCAGACTCAGGAGGTGGTGGGAGCGCTTCATCTGCGCTTGTGGCTGTGGTCTCTCGAGGCTGCTTGATGGATGCCTTGGCGAGCCTCTCTTCAAAGACGCCGGCCTGCTGGGGTTGCCTTCGCGAGGCTCGCTTGGCGATGTCGTCAGCCTCTAGGTTTTCCTTCCTCGGGATGTGCATGAGCTCCATGCCCCTGAAGTGCTTCTCGAGCTTGCGGACCTCTTCAAGGTATGCGGCCATGTGGTCGTCTTTTGGCGTGTAGCTCTTGTTGGAGAAGTTGACGAGCAGCTGGGAGTCTCCCTTGACGAGCAGGTGCTTGACGCCTAGAGCGATGGCTGCCCTTAAGCCGGCGAGGAGGCCTTCGTATTCGGCGATGTTGTTGGAGATCTTGTCGATCGTGAAGCACAGCTGGACAGCGTAGTATAGCTTGTCACCCTTGGGCGAAGTCAGGACAACGCCTGCTCCGCCATTGCGGCAAGCGAAGGCTCCGTCGAAGTGCATGGTCCAGTGGCTAGGCACTGCGTCTCCCGAGGGCTCGGCTTCTGCCTCGCGAGGCTCCTCAGGGCTTGGGTCAGTCCATTCGGCGACGAAGTCAGCCAGCGCTCTTCCTTTTATGACCCTCGTGGTGTCGAAGCGCAAGTTGAATGGCTGCAGCTCGATGTTCCATCCTGCGACACGATCAGTGGCGTTGGGGTTGCGCAGGAATTGCTCCAGGGGGAAGGCAGTGACCACCGTGATGGGGTGACCCTGGAAGTAGTGTCTCAGCTTCCTGGAGGCGATGAGGAGCGCGACGAGGAGCTTCTGCTGAATTGGATACCTCTCGCGAGCGTCCCGCAGCACTGTGCTGACGAAGTAGACGGGGTGCTCGACAAGGGTTGTCTGAGGTGGCGCAGCATCAGCCCTCTGTGGAGGCTCTTCAGGGCCCTTGTCGGGATCTGCCTGTGGAGGCGTCTCGACAGGGGTGGTGGGAGCAGACTCGACTTGAGGCGGTGGGCCTGGCAGTGGGTCTGCGGAGGCTGCTCCTTCGACGGGGTCTTTGTCGGGGGGTTCTGGGCTTGGAGTGGCAGTGCTCTTCTTGGGGAGGACAGGCTCTTCCCTCTCGACCACCAAGACGGCGCTTGCGGTCTGAGGGGTGGCTGAGAGGTACAGCTTCAGGTGCTCGCCTGCCCTGGGGGCCACCAAAACTGGAGGGCTGGCCAGATACCTTTTTAAGTCCTCGAAGGCTTTGTCCGCCTCAGGGGTCCACTTGAACGTGCCCGATCTCTTCATGATCTTGAAAAATGGCAGGGCTCTCTCGCCAAACTTAGAGATGAAACGGCCAAGGCTGGCCATGCAGCCCGCTAAGCGCTGCATGTCCTTGAGTCGGCGGGGAGGCTGCATTTCTTCTATGGCCTTGATCTTGTCAGGATTCGCCTCAATGCCACGGTGGGACACGAGGAATCCGAGGAGCTTGCCTGAAGGGACCCCGAAGACGCACTTGGCGGGGTTTAGCTTGATGTTCACCTTTCTCAGACTGGCGAAGGTTTCCTCGAGATCCTTCAAGAGGGTGTCCCCCTCTCGAGACTTGACCACGATATCATCGACATAGGCCTCAGCGTTTCTGCCCATCTGTGCCCCCAAGGCTATCCTCATGAGCCTCTGGAAGGTGGCTCCAGCGTTCTTCAGGCCGAAGGGCATGCATGTGTAGCAGTACACACCACAAGGGGTGAGGAATGCCGTCTTCTCCTCGTCCTCTTTAGCCATCTTGATCTGGTGATAACCAGAGAAGGCGTCCAGAAAGCAGAGGAGGTCGCAGCCAGCGGTGGAGTCCACGATCTAATCTATCCTTGGCATAGGGTATGGGTCCTTGGGGCGGGCCTTGTTGACATCGGTGTAGTCGATGCAGAGTCGGCCTCCTCCAGCGGGTTTAGGAACAACCACGCCGTTGGGAGCCAAGTGGGGTGCGCGACTTCGCGGACGACATTTGCCGCCTTGAGCTTCTCTACTTCCTTGACGATGAAAGCTTGCTTCTCGGGGGCTTGCTTACGTGCTTTTTGCTTGACGGGGCGTGCATCTGGACACACGGCTAAGTGGTGCTCGATCACCTCCCTTGGTACACCGGACATATCTGACGGAGTCCATGCGAACATGTCAGAGTTTGCCCGAAGGAAGGCGACGAGCGCGCTTTCCTATTTGGGAGGCAGGGCAGCGCCTATGGTGACGCTAGCCCCCGAGCCTTCAGCCCCCGAGCTGGTGGTGTCCAGCGACACCTTCTTCGTGGCAGCTTGTTCCTGAGAGAACACTTGCTTCTTCTTCTTGGGCCTCTCGAGAGGCTCCATGTCCTCGTCAGCCGGGAAAGCCATGGCGGCTGCCTTGTAGGCGCTCTCGACAGCGCGCGTGGCGTCCAGGATATGACCATGGATGGCAATGGTGCCAGCGCTGCCGGGGATCTTGACCATGTTGTAGGCGTGCTGCGTGACGGCCATGAACTTCGCGAGGGCATGGTAGCCGAGGATGGCGTTGTACGGCAAGCCGATGTGGGCGACATCGAAGTCGATCAGCTCCGTGCGATAGTTCTTCTACGTGCCGAAGGTGACAGCCAGCCGGACCTGACCCAGGGGCTCGATCGAACCACTGGTGACGCCCGTGAATGGCCTGGAGGGCATAAGCCACTCATAGGGCACTTGAAGCGTCTCGAAGGTCTCGACAGAGATGACATTCAGGCCCGCTCCCCCATCGATGAGCGTCTTGGAGACGGTGATGTTGTTGATGGTGGGGGAGCAGACCAGGGGGAGGGTTCCAACAGTCTTGGTCGACTTGGGGTGGTCCTTGGCGTCGAAGGCGCTGGTGTACTGGGACCACTTGAGGGGCCTGGAGGTCTCGGTGCTCGGGAGCGCAGCGTTGAGCTCGCGGGCGAACTGCTTGAACTGATTGTTCGACTTGGGCGCTTGAGCCCCGCCGAGGATGCAGGCCATGGCGCCTCTCGGGGCCTGGTAGCCTCCATCTTCCTCGTCGGGGAGGTTGTTGTTCCTCTCAGCGGCGTTGGCCTGAGTGCCTTGCGGCCTCTGGTAGCCGCCCGCGCGTCCGCCTCTGCTGTCGCGGCGGTAGCCGCGGCATCTGCCGCGGCTCCCGCTGGCTTCTTCGCGCTCGCGCTCTCTGCTCACCCTCTTGAGGTCGTGGCAGTTCTCGGTGGCATGGCCGCGCCTGTTGTGGTAGACGCAGAATGGGCGGTGGTCCACCTCCTTGTCGCCGCGCTCGGGAGAACCCCTGCGGGAGCCCTTCGCGCCAGGCTCTGCCGCGAGGACCGCGGTGGCCTTGCGCTTGGGCTCTTCCTTCTTCTTGTGGCTCTTGGACCCCTCGCCAGGGTCGTCCCCCCGCGCGCTCATCTTGACGAAGAGGAGTCCCTCTTCAGCCTTGGCGCACTTATCCGCCAGATCGAACAGCTTCACCACAGAGGTGAGCTTGTCGTGGATGCCGAGCTTCTCGAGCATCCTGCGGTTCGTGACGCCCTCGCGGAAGGCAGCGATGACCTGGGTGTCGGGGATGTTCGGAATCTTGTTCCGCACCTGGCTGAAGCGCTGGATGTACTTGCGAAGAGTCTCATCCTTCTTCTGCACCACAGCGCGCAAGTCGTTGTGGGTGAGTGCGCGCTCGTACGTGCCCTTGAAGTTGGCGACGAACTGCCTGCAGAGCTCCTCCCAGGAGTCGATGGAGTCCTCAGGCAGGTTGAGGAGCCAGGACAGCGCGGAGTCCCTGAGGGCGTGGGAGAACCAGTTGGCCATGACCTTGTCATCTCCCCCTGCGGCCTGGATGGAGGTGGTGTAGAGCTGCAGGAACTCGAGAGGGTTGGTGGACCCGTCGAAGCCCTTGGGGAGCGCTGGCCTGAACTTCTGCGGCCAGACCACGCGACGCAGGGCGCGCGTGAAGGCCATGCAGCCAGTGGCGTAGGTGGCCGTTCCTCCCTGGAGGGCCCTGCGGTTTTGCTGCCCCGCTTGGCCGAGCTCCTCGACGAGGCGGTTCTGGAGGTCGCGGCGTCGCTCCATGCCCACACGTGCGTCAGGCGCGGTGCGCTGCACGATCTGGCAATCGTGCGGCGAGGAAGCATGGGAGGGAGCCCGCTGTGCCGCGGCCGGAGGTGGTCCTGGCGGCGGTGGGGGCGCACCTGGTGCGGCCGCCCCTGCAGGGCCGGAGGGCACGATGGAGCGCGACGGAGCAGGGCGCGTGGTTGCGATGTCGACGAGGTGGTGGAGGCGGTCCAACCACTGGTCGTGTGCCTCGGCACTTGGCCGGTAGCGGAGGAGCTCCTGGGCCATGAGCAGCGCGGTGTGCGGGGCGGGCTCGTGGTGCTCCCGCGTGGACACGCTCTGGCGCCGGGACGGGTGCGAGGACTCAGCGTCCTCACGGCGCTCAGAGAGGTCCTCGTCGTCGCGCTGGTCTCCGCCGCGGTGCTCCTCGCTCTCTGGCTCCTCCACGCGCGGGCCGGTGCCAGCGCGCTCGGCCGCGCGGGGGCGACCACGGCGGCCACGGGTGGGAGCAGTGCCAGGCTCGGTGTGAGCTCTCTCAGAGGCACGCCGGTTGGCGCGCGTCGCGCGGGTGTCCGTCATGGCGCGGAGTTCGGAGGTCGAAGACGCGCCTCAGTCCCCTACCTGGCGCGCCAGATGTCGGAGAGTGACTCCCACGGAATAGGGATAGCCGCGCCCTGA
Source organism: Poa annua (assembly GCA_026929855.1). Taxonomy (NCBI): domain Eukaryota; kingdom Viridiplantae; phylum Streptophyta; class Magnoliopsida; order Poales; family Poaceae; genus Poa; species Poa annua. The sequence continues at coordinate 57,528,216 of CM049437.1, forward strand.
AGAGAGGTTCGAAGGGGGGACTGAACGCGGAGGTCAAACGACCCTCGAGAGACACGACGACGGTGCTCGCCGGGCCTGGAGAGAGAGAATCACGACAGAGATGGACACCGGCCCGTACCCAGGTTCACGGCCCTCAGGGGGAGGTAAAACCGCTACTCCTGCTTGTCTGTATTGCACTGTGAAGGTTACAGGACAATGAGCTTGCCGAGGGCTCTCTTGTGGCAGTTTAGTGCTTGGAGAGGGACAGAATGGTCGTCTTCCTCCTCCAGCAGTTGGCTATTCTATGCGTTTGGCTAAGGTTCCCTGAGTCTAGGAAGCAATCAGCCGATTGGAGATCAATCCGTCCTTATGGTGGAGCTCCTGCTCCTTTTATAGGCGCCCCGGGCTTCATCCTCATGCTGGTGGGTTCCCACAGGCCAGCGGCGCGAAGGAGCGGGAGTCCACCGCGGCTCATTCGTCCATGGACGCGGTCCATCCGTGCTAAAGTTGCGCGCCGTGGCCGACAGGCTGCAGACGGTGCAGAGCGGCTCGCAGGCGCGGCAGAGGTCGTGGTGGAGCCCACGGTGACGATCTTCTTGGAGCGTTGCGCCGTCCAGCCGCTTTATCACCAAAGAGGAAAGTCCTGGCTGTCCTGGCGCAGGCGGCGCGGCTTTGTTAACTCCTTTATCATCAGAATGGCAGCTGGGATGCTCGCGTCACCCTGCGGCTGCTGCAGTGGCCATGTGCGCCCTGCAGCGCTTGCTTAGCCGCGAAGTGTCTCCACAGGGCCGTGGTGGCCTGCGGAGAGGTTTCCTGCTGACCTCTCTCCAGGCGTGGTGAGCCTTGGGGAGTCTCTGGAAGCGCGGTGTCCTCTTCAGGCCCCGGCTTCCTCTTCAGGCCCTCAAGAGGAGATGCCTCTCGAGGGTCTCTCCAAGCGGTAGCTTGGTCCTTAGTCGTTTTGTCGAATCTGTCGCGGGCGAGGCCGGTACGGAGTGGGCTATGCACACCCCGGTCCTCATTGGGCCGACAAAACTGATATTAAAGATCATTATGATTCTGTTATTATATGACCAACGTTGGTAATAGCATGATCATGATTTGTTCATTATGTGTTAAAAGGTGCATTTATTTCTTTTATTGCCCAACGGTGATATAGTTTTAATTGCACAAACAGTTGTATGCTTTAATTTATACCAACGTTGGATTAAATGTATGCAATTGTTTTTGTTATCTCACGTCCTTGTGATTTCAGGAAGTTTCCACCTGATGAGTTGTCTCAAGGACATTCCGACGTTCAGGGGTGACAACTACGCTAAGTGGTGGATGAAAGTTGAACTGGCTTTCATCTACGCTGAGGTTGACTGGGTTGTGAATGCTCCACAGCCAGTCAGGCCAGCAGAGCCGGTAAAAGAGACAACTGATGATGAATCTGCTTGGCAGAAAAAGTTACTGGACCATGGTCCAGTAGAGATGGCATACACCCTACAGAACCAAAAGTGGGTAAACACCAACAAAAAGTGCATGGCATTTATAAAGAACACAGTTGAGAACGCCATTGTGGGCTCAATTGAAGAGTGTATCTCCGTGGGAGAGTATCTCCAAAAGATAAAGAGCCAGTTTACTGGTTCTTCAAAGACATATGCAACCCAACTGCTAAAACGGCTGGTGACAGAAAAGTATCATGGAGGTGCACATGGCATAAGGGAGCACATTCTCAAAATGAGCAACATGGAAGCTAAGCTTAAGTCCATGGAGGCTGATCTGGAGCTCAAGCCAGCACTCATAGTTCACTTGGTGATGGCTTCACTGCCACAACAGTTTGACAACTTTGTTGTCAATTACAATGTGTCACCGGAAAAATGGGACATTGAAAAGACCATTGCCATGTTGTCGCAAAAAGAGGAAAGGCTCAAGTCCCTGAATGGGGGCTCCTTGAACTTTGTCAACGACAACAGGAAGAAGAGCTATGGTTCCCCTTCAAAGCCATATGGCAAAGGTCCCCAGCAGTATCAGCAACAGCTTCCAGTGGACAAAGACACATGCCTCCACTGCAAGAAGAAAGGGCATTACAAGAAAGATTGCCCAGAATGGCTCAAACCAACTGTCGTGGGATTGTCACGGCAGATGTTTCCGGGTGGAAACTTTGAGATGAGGGGCAAGGCGACTCTGGTGTTCAGGAGATTGTCTAGCTCTACGGGGGAAGATGTTTTTTACCCAAGTTCGGGTCCCCTCGGTGGAGGATCCCTACGTCTTGCTATAAATCACTGATATGATAATATGTTACATGGTGCGCCGATGGCGATTGCCGGGTTTAGATGACTCCGGCGTGGGAGCTCTCTCTTGGGATCTCTCTCTATTTTGTCTATCTTATTTTGCCTTGTCTTTCTATGTCCTAGGAGCCCGCTTATATATACATCCGGGTCTCCTGGTTCTTTACATGGTAAGGCTACTGGAGTTCTACTCTATCTCGTCTTGTCTTTCGTATCCTCCAAGTCTTGGGCTCCGTGACGCATGCTGCCTCCGGGTCTTCTAGAGCCTTCCTTACTTAGTCCGGGTTACCGACAAGCTCTCCGGCCCATCATTGAAACCCGACCATGCTTTTCTCTGCATGGGCCTACCGGGTCATGATCCCCCCAACAGTAGCCCCCAGGATAACATGGACATCAGAATTGACTTGCTTCGCCTTGCACTCTTGGGCATAATCTTGGGGAAGCCGTCATTTCTTTTGTCCGGGTTATCATCTGAAAAAACAATAACAATCATCAAGCAAGCAGGCTCTCGGGTATCAGTTTGGCCGGCTCTTGCTGGCGGCCCGTCCATAACCCGGCCATCGCTTTGCGACTTTCATCTCTAGGACTTTGGATATGAGCTTAGTTTGCTCTCCTTCGTGACCTTGATCTTGATCATCATGTTCCGGATGGAGCCGTCAGCTCAATAATCCGGATTAATCTCCTGAAATAAGATAAATACTTTGGACTAGAATTCCAAGTTAATTAAATCACGGGGGCCGACTCTTCTTGGCGTCCCAGCTCAGATAAACATGTTTTCTTCAACCCGGGTTCATCTGACCCGGACTTGATTAAGCCTACTTATACGGAGGCTATGCTGAAGGATGCTCCAGATATTCATGATCCGGATTTGATGAAACCTACTCATATGGAGGCCGTGCTGAAGGATGCTCTAGGTATCTATGACCCTGGATTGATGGAGCCTACTCTCATGGAGGCTGTCATTTAAGACCCGGTTTTGAAGACCCCGCGCAAAAACCTCCAGCTTATTCTTGAGATCCGAAATTGATTTTGATGCTTCACCATGGGGAATATTACTTCCCGACTCTAGCCCCCAAGTGCCGGGTTGTTGCTCGCAGCAACCTGGGACTTCAAGTTTCTTACTTTAATAGCTTTTGAGCTTCAAACTGAGTAGCCCACAAGAGCCGGATCTACTGTTTGCAGTGTTCCGGGTCTTCCTTTAGAACTGTAATAAATCTTAGCTTCAAACTGGGTAGCCCCCAAATGTCGGGTTCTAGCCTGCGGCAACCTGGGACTTATAGCAATTTGAGCATAACTGTCTTTTCTGATGAGTAGCCCACAAGCGTCGGGTCTGCTGCCTGCAGCTACTCGGAGCTCTCTAAGTTTCATACTCTGATGGTGTACGCACACCCTGAGAATTTGCTTTTTTAGTGAACATGATCTGTCGTTCTGCAAATCCTTTTGGTTTAGACGACCCTTTTGGTTTCCTTGAACTATAAGCCAGCTTTCGCATGGATTTTTCCTGTCGCCACTTCTCTGATAAAAACAGGGTCAGACAAGTCCCAATGGGCATCAGACTGATTGAATTTACTGGTGAGCAATCAGGCCATATAAGCGCGAGTCACATCGAGCTTAAGCTAGGAAACCAAGAATACAATGGCTCTGATATTGGCCGGATCATGAGATTGTAGCTGTACCTTTTTATAAATAATCAACCCCCATGACCAATGTGGCATTTTGCCGGATCTTGAGTTTGTAACTGCGCTATTCAAGCGATCAGTCCCCAAGACCTCAAATTTGCCATATTGCGAAGCACTCTCGGGCCAAGCTAACCGAAGTTGCAAAGTACTCTTGGGCAAAGCTAATATTTGGCTGCAAAGCACTCCTGGGCATCGCTAACCGAAGTTGCGTAGCACTCTTGGGCTGAGCTATTTTTCATCACAAAGCACTCATGGGCATCGCTAACCGAAGTTGCGCAGCACTCTCGGGATAAGCCAATTTTTGTTGTAAATCGCTCCTGGGCATCGCTAACCGTAGTTGCATAGCACTCTTGGCGTTATTGATGATGTTGTGCAGATGTGCGGGCCGTCCTGGGCGGCCGCAACAATATTAAAGACGATCGCGTTGCCGCGGGAGCAGGCTCATGGCCCTGTCCCCAATAATTGTCTGAAGCCGGTTCATGCCGGGTGATCCCCTTCGGGCACGTAGTTGACGATGATGATGGCTCCCAAGCATATCTTGATGGCTCCAACGCCTGCGTCAAAAGAATATGGGTTAGGTTGCGATTCCAAGTGCAAAGTGTATAGTAAGGGAAAAGACTAATTTTCCCCACGAGGGTGACTCGAGGGTTTAATATCGAACTCTCGGGGAAATGAACCAAAAGTTGTTGTCTCCTTATCCTTCTTTATGTAACCTACAAAACAAAGTAGATTGTTTTGTGCCCTCAACCTCACCAAGTGGTTGTCAAGCACAAGGTGTAAGTAAAAGATATATAAATAACAAATGCAAAACTGAAATAAATATGCAATGGTAGTAAATAAATAAACAAGGATGGTATAAATGATATGAGATGATGTTTTTGTGGTTTGTATGGTGTTTGCAAGATATAAAAGTATTTTTGTATTTTCGGATTTAATAATAGCAGAAAATGTAAAGTGCAATAAAAGTGTTGGAAAGGTGTTTCTTATGATTAAAAATGGACTGGGGTTCATGGTTTCACAAATGCACTCTCTCTTTTATATAGTGCTAGATAATGGAACATAGGAATTGACATATGAGATTGCAACAAGACAAGTTATTAATAATATGGGCATCACATCCTAACATAGAGATCTTTTGGTTATTAATCTCTCTTAAACTCCACCAAGATGCGAACTAAATCATAACACCTCAGTAATTAAGATAAACAAAGTATAGCTTTAAGTTTAATGACATGAAGTTTAAATAAGAACATGCTAGATCTAGTCATGGTGATAGTGGCAATGTCACCCACATACCCCCGGTAGCATGGTATTTCCTTTATCCCTAGTGAGGCAACAAAGTAAGGTAAAAACCCAAGTGGATCACGGTATTGCTGTCAACTTACCACAAAACCACCCCCGTTACTCCAACTAATGAACACGTTCCCCCTCACACGCTCTCATAAACATGTTGAATCAAAACACATAGACAAGAATGGGGTACATAATATGCATCTACTTTCATAACAAAGACATAATATTGGCAATCATCATAACATATATCAACTTAAGAGATCCACCACGATGGTATTACATATATGACTATAATCATGTTCAGCAGCTCATATGGCACTAATTAGTGAAGCTCAAGAGAGAGGAGAGATACATAAGTTACTTCCACAAACCCATAGTCCAGGGGTGGACTACTCCCTCTTCATCATGGAGACGGTGGAGAAGTCGTTGGAGAAGGTGGAGACCACACCGGCAGCGCCCCGCCGGAGTTTTCCCCCTCCAATCTGCAGCTTCAGGTCTCTGTTTCGTGGTTTCTGTGTTTCTACAGCGCTCCTCTCCGAAGGGGTTCGGGGGGGCTATTTTTATAATCGTTTTTAGGTCAAGACAAAGCCAGGGAGACGAAGATCGACGGCATCGGAGGCTCGAGGGCTGAGATGAGGGGCCCCACGCGGCCAAGGAATCTGGCCGCGTGGGCCCACCTCTTTTGGCCCTCGGCCTTCCATTTTTGCTCTTCCTTCGCTCCTAAGCCTTGTTCCTTCCAAAAAATGATCTCCGTGTAATATTAGGTCATTTGGATGTCGTTTGGGTCCCTGAAACATCAAAATATACAAAAAGGGGTTTTCTGGCAGCACAGGGTTAATTCCAAATAAATAGGGAAAGTGTGAAATATTCCCCAAAACATTATAAAACATTGATATAACCCTTATATGATGCAAATATGGATGAAATATGAGTAATATAATGCAAAGTTCATGTATGCATTATACATGCATCAACATCCCCAAGCTTAACCTATACTCGTCCTCGATTATGAAGGTGATAAAACTAAACATGGACTTGGCATTTTATTACTTAGCAAAGGATATCAAAGATGATTGCTACCTAGAGTCAAATGATTCATTCTTTAATAAAGAGTAGCAACATACAAGACATATTATCAAGAGATAATAAATATTCAAGGTAAGGATGTTCAATGATAATTCACAAAGTGTAACATGAAAGAAAAGTTCTATGGACCAAATGAATGCATAAATGAAAAGTAAAAGATATCCTAGGTTGGTCATAGAGTATTGTTATAGAAATCTGAATATAAAAGGTGGACACTTTGGAAAGATAGATAAATAAGTAGAGGAATAACATGCAAGAGTATTATCTAGCTTCCAAATGCTTCAACTTAAGCTAATGTTTGCCATGTAGTGATCCTTGGTGTGAAGTTCTCATTGCCCCTATCATAGCATCTTTAGTGATTAATAGTTGAAAGTGAAAACAAATATGAGTTATGTGCTTGACAAAGTATGGGTCAAAAAGCCTCATGCCCGTTGAAAACAAAAACCTCTCCAACTGGCTACTCAACTTGGGCCACAAAGCAAGTGAAGGTTACAGTCATCGTGAATAAAACTGGCATCATAGAGAGTTTCACCCCGGGTACCCTTTGCCCCAGGACATGGAAGTGGGCACATGTCCAAATGACAAAACAAGCAAACAGTGGATATCTCTACATCTCTTTCTTTACTCATGCTTTTTTCTTGTAAATGCTTTTTTCTTGTAAATGTTTTTTCTGTTATGAGATGTGTCATGGATTCCTCCACTATGGTTATGTTGCAAATTTCCACCGTGATCCACATGGCTTAGGTTAGCCGCCACAAGTGTCTCTCTAGCCAATAATATCACTCACCTGAACTTACTAAGTTTCCATCTTTATTTCACGCAATGTTAGGAATCCATCACCAAAGGAACATGATATCAACTTTTATAGAGAATAAAGTGCAATGTTGAAAGCTTTCCACGTGTCAGCACGTATGAGCTAGCTCCTAACCAAAGACCTTTGTCAAGCCCAAAACATCATAATCTTAATCATAATGGGTCATGTTTATTAAGTGCATGAAAAGTAATGTGTGCATCAAGTTCGTGAGAGCTTTTAAACCAACTTAACCCATGACAATCCCAATAACATAAGCATCTTAATTTGGAAGCATAGATAAAACAATATAACATGGTAAACATACTTGGAATAGCATATTAGTTACATCATGTTATGATGATTGCCAATATTATGTCTCCAGGAGAGAGCCGGTGCCTCCAAACGTATTCCTTGCCGAGTTACATCATCCATCAGTCAAGCTTCCAACAGAAGAAGAGTTAGCAAATCCGGATGACCCGGAATCCCAGTTGGTTGCTGCCTTACATCAAACCCCATCATGGACTGAGCCGTATCTGGCTTACCTATTGAGGGAAGAGCTACCACAAGACGAAGTGCTGGCGCGGCAGATAGTACGCCGGGCTAAGGCATACACCATCATCAACGGAGAGTTATATAAGAGGAGTACGTCAGGAGTGTTTCTGCGATGTGTATCACCAGAGGAAGGCCGAAAAATACTTCAGAAAATTCACTCAGGAGATTGCGGACATCATGCATCCACAATATTAAAAACAACCGGGTTGCCTCCCGTAAAGCGCTTTCTTTATAGCCATATAGCTAGGTTTCTTACTTGGTATTTATAGTGGTCGAAACTCATGAGGGAGCTTGAACCTTGATGTGTCCCTCTTCCTTGGAAAGTGCTCCATGCACTTCTTGTGTGGGAACTGAAACTTCACGTTCCCCTCTTTTGAATCTATTATAGCACCTGTAGTACGAAGAAAAGGTCTTCCCAAAATGATAGGACTAGAGGTTTTATTCCCCATGTCCATTATTACAAAGTCAACAGGCACAAAATCCATATGTAACTCTACCATAACATCACTTACTTTTCCTAAAGCATATTTAATGGAATCATCAGCAAGTGAAAGTTCAATAGAGCATTTTTCAAGATTCTTTAATTCAAGTACTTCATAAAGCTCCTTAGACATGACAGAGACACTAGATCCTAGATCTAATATGGCATGGTGTGTCTCTTTTCCAATTGTTACTAGTACTTTGGGAACCCAAATATCCCCAAGCTTAGGTGGTGTCATAGCTTCTTTGTTGTACCTAGCAATTTTCTCATTTAAAACATGACTAGCAATAAAAGAACCAAAACCAGCTTGATTAATATTAATAGAAGGATCACTAGCAAATTTCTGTAAGATAGACATAAGTTCATGGAAACTACAACTCTCTAAGTCAAGTAGTGGTTCCTTGACTTCACTAAGCATCTTAACTTCTTCTTTCACAAGAGGATCATTACTTTTAATTTCATTAGCTTCATTCAAACTATAAAGATAAGACATAAATGGCAACAAGTATTCAGGATATTGTAACAACTCATTAAAAGTTTCTTCCAAAGTAGGTGGAACATTTTCAGCAATATTAATAGAACTCACTCAAACCACTGGTGGTGCTTGTGGTTTCCCTGCAGACATACTCAATAAAGTGGCTTGATTATCAGCTAGTTTCGAAAGGGCTTTATCTAGTCCTTCAGCTTGTAGTTGTAAACCTTTAATATCAGAACTAATGGAAGTGACAGCTTTATTCAACTCTTGTATCATGGTATTATGACTAGCAACTTGTTCCATAAGAATTTTATTAGCATCAAAATTATCATTACTTGAAGGCATAGGTTTCCACTTATTATCACTACTACCAGGATATGGAACAAAAGGACGTGTGTTTGGAACATATGGAGTTTTACTATAAGAATTATAGTTGTTGTTACCAAACCCACTATTACCATATCTAACAAAGTTAACATCAAAATTTTCAGAATTATTACTCACTAGTTCTTGCAAAGGAACATTCTCAATATTTTGTTTATTAATAAAAGCAAGAATAGTATCCATTTTAGATGACAAGTCACTACTCTCTTCTATGGAGTTTACTTTCTTAGGGGGATTAGGTGCTCTTTCAGTGTTCCATTGACTATAGTTTTGAAAAATACTCTCTAAGATGTTCTTAGCTTCTACTATAGTTTTACTCATAAAAGCCCCTCCTGCAGCAGAATCAAGGATATTTCTAGACATGTAATTTAGACCATTGTAAAAAGAGTGTAATATGGTCCATTCGTTAACCCCATGTGATGGGCAAGTTCTAAGCATAAGTTTTATCCTATCCCAAGCCATAGCAACATGTTCATTTTCATTTTGCCTAAAAGAAAGAATATTGTTTCTATTTTGCAAAATTTTAACAAGTGGGTAATACTTCTTAATGAAAGCTTCTTTTAAATCATCCCAAGTATTAATACTATCAGTAGGTAGTGAATGCAACCACTCTTTAGCTTTCCCTCTAAGTGAAAAAGGAAATAACTTTAGTTTCAGAATATCACTTTCAACATTTTTAAATTTTTGCATGTCACATATTTCAACAAAATCATGAAGATGCATAGAGGCATCCTCCATAGCACTACCACCAAATTGTTCCTTAGTTATCAAGTTCAACAAACTAGGACTCACTTCATAACTCTCAGTTGTTATCTTAGCTGTAGCAATAGGCCTAGCAATAAATTGATCATTTGGAGTGTTTGTGTAGTCACACAACTTAGTTCTTTCTCCCATTGTAGCAAGTTTTTATGTATTTTTAATTTTTAATGCAAAACTGAAAATAAAATGACACTAAATAATGCAAACAGAAATAACAAAAGTAAAACAAAATGCAAAACTAAAAATGAAACAACAAACCGAAATATAAAAATGACAAAAACAAAACAAAATATAATGCTTTGAAGGTAAAAAGATGGGTAAGATGATTCTCACAGAGGTGCAACCTCCCCAAGCTTAGGTGTTTGCACACGTTGGTGATGTTGACTTTGTTGTGAGGTATCCTTTCCACTTGTCCAGCAACTCCACCAGAAAATATCTTGCACAGTTGATGAAGACTTGTGGGACAACTCTTTACTTGCTCACTTCCCCAGCAACGGCACCAGAAAATATCTTGATCCCCTTCGGGCACGTAGTTGACGATGATGATGGCTCCCAAGGATATCTTGATGGCTCCAACACCTGCGCCAAAAGAATATGGGTTAGGTTGAGACTCCAAGTGCAAAGTGTATAGTAAGGGAAAAGACTAATTTTCCCCACGAGGGTGACTCGAGGGTTTAATATCGAACTCTCGGGGAAATGAACCAAAAGCTGTTGTCTCCTTATCCTTCTTAATGTAACCTACAAAATAAAGTAGATTGTTTTGTGCTCTCAACCTCACCAAGTGGTTGTCAAGCACAAGGTGTAAGTAAAAGATATATAAATAACAAATGCAAAACTTAAATAAATATGCAATGGTAGTAAATAAATAAACAAGGATGGTATAAATGATATGAGATGATGTTTTTGTGGTTTGTATGGTGTTTGCAAGATATAAAAGTATTTTTGTATTTTCGGATTTAATAATAGCAAAAAAAGTAAAGTGCAATAAAAGTGTTGGAAAGGTGTTTCTTATGATTAAAAATGGACTGGGGTTCATGGTTTCACAAATGCACTCTCTCTTTTATATAGTGGTAGATAATGGAACATAGGAATTGACATATGAGATTGCAACAAGACAAGTTATTAATAATATGGGCATCACATCCTAACATAGAGATCTTTTGGTTATTAATCTCTCTTATACTCCACCCAGATGCGAACTAAATCATAACACCTCAGTAATTAAGATAAACAGAGTATAGCTTTAAGTTCAACGACATGAAGTTTAAATAAGAACATGCTAGATCTAGTCATGGTGATAGTGGCAATGTCACCCACATACCCCCGGTAGCATGGTATTTCCTTTATCCCTAGTGAGGAAACAAAGTAAGGTAAAAACCCAAGTGGATCACGGTATTGCTGTCAACTTACCACAAAACCACCCCCCCCCCCCCCCCCCCCACCCCGTTACTCCAACTAATGCACACGTTCCCCCTCACACGCTCTCATAAACATGTTGGATCAAAACACATAGACAAGAACGGGGTACATAATATGCATCTAATTTCATAACAAAGACATAATATTGGCAATCATCATAACATATATCAACTTAAGAGATCCACCACAAAGGTATTACATATATGAGCATAATCATGTTCAGCAGCTCATATGGCACTAATTAGTGAAGCTCAAGAGAGAGGAGAGATACATAAGTTACTTCCACAAACCCATAGTCCAGGGGTGGACTACTCCCTCTTCATCATGGAGACGGTGGAGAAGTCGTTGGAGAAGGTGTAGACCACAGCGGCAGCGCCCCGCCGGAGTTTTCCCCCTCCAATCTGTAGCTCCAGGTCTCTGTTTCGTGGTTTCTGTGTTTCTACGACGCTCCTCTCCGAAAGGGTTTGGGGGGCTATTTTTATAGTCGTTTTTAGGTCAAGACGAATCCGGGGAGACGAAGATCGACGGCATCGGAGGCTCGAGGGCTGAGATGAGGGGCCCCACGCGGCCAAGGAATATGGCCGCGTGGGCCCACCTCTTTTGTCCATCGGCCTTCCATTTTTGCTCTTCCTTCGCTCCTAAGCCGTGTTCCTTCCAAAAAATGATCTCCGTCGAATATTAGGTCATTTGGACGTCGTTTGGGTCCCTGAAACATCAAAATATACAAAAAAAGAGGTTTTCTGACAGGACAGGGTTAATTCCAAATAAATAGGAAAATGTGAAATATTCCCCAAAACATTATAAAACATTGATATAACCCTTATATGATGCAAATATGGATGAAATATGAGTAATATAATGCAAAGTTCATGTATGCATTTTACATGCATCACCGGGTCATCAATCCTTGCGAGGTCGTCTGACGCCGGCTCGTGTCCGGTCTCCTCAATGGGTGGGTTGAAGCCGGCCACTGATAGGTCACTGATTAGATATGCGATTCACGCATTTGTATTTGTCTTTTCTTTTTTCCAACAATCAGCGGTACACCTGAGTAGGGCCACTCTCAGGTCGGTGTGAGTTTTCCTTGGACTTGATCCATTGCGATGTTATATCTTGGCGCAGATTTTTCTTTTTTGCTGCTACGTTAGTATCTGACTCAAATAATACACGAACCGAATTTTCATCTGCCCGTAACCTACCCGTAACTGCGCAGTGTATTCTTTTTTTTTTCTTCAATCCTCTTGGACTATGTCCCACACGGATTAGAATCTCCCCGTTGAGTGCTAGTTGCTCTAGATTTGGACTCGTACGTGAGCATAGTTTCTTGAGTGGACACAAATAGCTGGTCAATTCTTTTCTTTTTTCTTTGCCTCCATCCAAACGCTCTTTCTTTTCTTACTCACGTAGCCTTCCTTTGCACGACGTGACCAAGCAGCAACCTGGCTCTCTTTCTTCTTTTTTCAGACTTGACCGATCTGACTTTTCTTTCTTTCCAATTTTCTTTGGTAGCGTTGGAAACTGGACTGCACCTGGACGTGAGCCCTAGTAGCAGTGTAGCACTCGGTTTATACATATTTCCTTCTCAGGTACGTCTGCCCTTGCATCGCACGAACTCGTTAAGCCTGGCGTGTGCGATCCGGCTAGTACTTCGATTGACCCATGAATCACTTTCCGGATTTAGGAAACTGAGATCCATTGACTCGCCGACAACGGACAGGGAACGTCTCAGCCAAAATTGCTTTGAGTAACTCGTAACGAACCAGACGCCGGTCTTGATTCAACCCGGCTGCCGAAGCGATCTACGCCAGAGGCAAAGGCGTTGTCGAGCCCCCGGCGCTGGTGTTTTTGAGAGGTTTTGATCAATCTGATTTTTCTCTGCGAGCCTTGGAAACCGGGCCGCAGTTTTGACGTGTCTCTGGTTTTCCGTTGCCGTCTTAGTGACAGTCCAGTTTTGGCTGGCTCCTCCAGCTCTTCAGACGATGGATTTCCTTGTCGGCTTTTCTTTATCTGGCCTCTTCAATGGCCGACTCTATTCCGTACGGCCGTCTTTTCTCCATGACCGGCTTTTCGTCTCCTCCAGCGAATCTGTTTCCGTCTCCTAGCCAGAATCTGAACTACGCCATCTTCTTGCTGATTGTTGATGATCTCGCTGACGGTGATTCTCTCCTTCCTCGCTACGCTTCTCCTTTGATGAGCACATATCTGGCCACAGGCCCCACGGTGGGCGCCAACCGTCGTGGGATTGTCACGGCAGATGTTTCCGGGTAGAAACTTTGAGATGAGGGGCAAGGCGACTCTGGTGTTCAGGAGATTGTCTAGCTTTACGGGGAAGATGTTTTTTACCCAAGTTTGGATCCCCTCGGTGGAGGATCCCTACGTCTTGCTATAAATCACTGATATGATAATATGTTACATGGTGCGCCGATGGCGATCGCCGGGTTTAGATGACTCCGGCGTGGGAGCTCTCTCTATTTTGTCTATCTTATTTTGCCTTGTCTTTCTATGTCCTATGAGCCCGCTTATATAGACATCCGGGTCTCCTGGTTCTTTACATGGTAAGGCTACTGGAGTTCTACTCTATCCCGTCTTGTCTTTCGTATCCTCCAAGTCTTGGGCTCTGTGACGCATGCTGCCTCCGGGTCTTCTAGAGCCTTTCTTACTTAGCCCGGGTTACCGACAAGCTCTCCGGCCCATCATTGAAACCCGACCATGCTTTTCTCTGCATGGGCCTGCCGGGTCATGATCCCCCAACAAGCATAATGGCAAAGAAAGGTATAGACACAGTTTCTTTTGTAAATGAATCCCTGTATACACACTTTTCAAAATCTACTTGGTGGATTGACTCACGTGCAACTATTCATGTTGCAAATTCTTTACAGGGATTCCATTCGACAAGGACTTTGCAAAGAAGTGAAAGACGCATTGAAGTTGCGAATGGAGTTCAAGAAGAAGTTGAAGCTGTTGGCGACATCTCCTTGGAGCTAGCTGATGGTTTCAATATTATGCTTAGATATGTTTTATTTGTTCCTTCGATTCACAGAAACTTAATAAGTGTATCACGTTTGGATAAAGACAGTTACGAATGTTATTTCGGTCATGGCAAGTGTGCCATATGGTTTAAAGATGCTTGTGTGGGTATTGCTTTACTTCACGATGAGCTTTATTTGTTATCCTTGCGTGAAAAAGTGCATTCTGTGAATAATGTGAATGAACAAATTCCCTTTTCGAACAAAGAACAAAAGAAAAGAAAGCGAACTCATGACTCGTCGAAGTTATGGCACTGTCGATTAGGCCATATTTCGAGGGGAAGAATAGAAAGCCTCGTTAAAATTGATATTCTTCCTCCGTTAGAGTTCTCAGACATCGAACAATGCATAGATTGCATAAAAGGAAAGTATGTAAAACAAATTAAAAAGGGTGCAAACCGAAGCACAGGGACACTAGAAATCATTCACACTGATATTTGCAGACCATTTCCGGTGAAAAGTGTGGATGGTTATGACTCGTTCATAACGTTCACAGATGATTACTCCTGATATGGTTATATTTATCCAATTATAGAAAGATCTGAAGCATTGGATAAATTTAAGATATTAAAAGCTGAAGTTGAAAATCAACATGATAAAAGAATTAAAATAGTCAGGTCCGACCGTGGGGGGGAGTACTACGGTCGGCACACTCCATATGGTCAAGTACCTGGACCATTTGCAAGGTTTTTACAGGAAAATGGAATAGTCGCCCAGTATTCTATGCCGGGCGAAACTCAGCAAACTGGAGTAGCTGAAAGGCGTAACCGTACTCTTATGGATATGGTGCGCAGTATGATGAGTTATTCCACCCTACCATTGGGATTATGGATGGAAGCGTTAAAAACCGCCATTCACATTCTCAACAGAGTACCAAGTAAGTCGGTGCCCAAAACACCGTACGAGCTGTGGACAGGGAGAGTTCCTTCTCTACGCCACTTGAAAGTCTGGGGGAGCCCAGCTGAGGAAAAAGTTTTTAATCCAAATATTGCAAAGTTAGACCCCAAAACAGTAACTTGCCACTTCATTGGCTATCCCGATAGATCAAAAGGTTATCGTTTCTACTGTCCAGACAGACACACAAAGTTTGTAGAAACGAGACATGCGGTCTTCTTGGAGGACGAAATGATGAGGGGGAGCATGGTAGGACGGAAAATTAATCTTGAGGAGAAGAGGGTGTGTGCACCTTTTCCGATGATCCATGAGCCATTTTTCGCCCTACCTGTTGTAGCTGCACCGACAATCCCTGAGGTTGTGGTGCAAGCACCTGTTGTAACTCCACCCGTGACCACAACGAGGTAAGATTCGGAACCTGTCCGTCAGGAGCCGACTCAACCCGTTGTTGAGCATGAAAGGGAGCGGTAATAACAGCCACATTTAGAAGAAGAGTCGCACGTTGAGACACATGATGTGCCAGAGAATGAGACTCTCAGAAGGTCTAAAAGAGCTAGGAAATCAGCTATTTCTAGTGATTATAAAGTTTATAGTACATAAACAGTTCATATGGAAGAAGACCCCACTTCATATGAAGAAGCCATGAGTAGTGTTCACTCTTCGAAGTGGCTAGAGGCCATGGAAGACGAGATGAAATCGATTTGTTCTAACAATGTTTGGGACTTAGAGGAAATTGCCAAAGGAGCTAAAACAGTAGGCTGCAAATGGGTCTACAAAACAAAGTATGACTCCAATGGGAACGTAGAAAAGTATAAAGCAAGACTTGTGGCAAAAGGCTTTATGCAAAGAGAAGGGGTAGATTATAATGAGACATTTTCTCCGGTCTCATGTAAGGATTCCTTCAGAATCATCATGGCACTAGTTGCGCATTTTGATTTAGAGTTTCATCAAATGGATGTAAAGACGGCATTTCTAAATGGAGATTTAGAAGAGAATGTTTACATGAAACAACCCAAGGGTTTTTTCATGGAAAGGAAAGAACATATGGGATGCCGCCTAAAGAAATCCATTTATGGGTTAAAGCAAGCCTCTAGACAGTGGTATTTAAAGTTCAATGATACAATTAAAAGATTTGTATTTAAAGAGAATGTTAAGGGCAACTGTATTTATGCAAAGTTTAAAAGTGGGAAATATATTTTCCTAATTCTGTATGTGGATGATATCCTGCTTGCTAGCAGTGATATTAGTCTACTACTAGAAACAAAGAAGTTTTTATCCTCTAACTTTTATATGAAAGATCTTGGTGAAGCTTCATATGTTTTGGGCATAGAAATTCACCGGGATAGAAAGAATGCAGTGCTACGACTATCGCAAAAGGCATATTTAGAAAAGGTTCTAAAGAAATATAATATGCATAAAAGTAGTACCTCACCTGCTCCTATAGTGAAGGGCGACAGTTTTGGGAAATTTCAATGTCCCAAGAACCAATATGAGATCGATCGAATGAAAGCAGTAACATATGCTTCGGCTGTTGGAAGCTTACAGTATGCACAAGTGTGCACTCGCCCTGACTTAGCTTTTATCACCGGGGTACTCAGTAGATATCAAGAAAATCCAGGCCAAGAGCACTGGAATATGGTAAAGAAAGATTTGCGTTATGTGCAAGGCGCAAAAGACCTCATGCTAACATATAGAAGATCTGATTCCCTAGAGATAACAGGGTATTTAGACGCAGATTTTGCGGGAGACAAAGATGATCGAAAGTCCACATCGGGATACGTGTTCACTCTCGCGGGAGGGGCTATTTCGTGGAAAAGCTCCAAACAGTCATTAGTTGCATCATCCACGATGTATGCAGAATTTATAGCATGTTATGAGGCCACGGGACAGGCAGTATGGTTAAAGAAATTTATACCCGACTTGAAAGTGGTAGATTGAATTGACAAACCACTAAAGATGTACTGTGACAACCAGCCTGCAGTATTCTATGCTCACAACAACAAGTCGAGTAATGCTACAAAGGCAATAGATATAAAGTATTATGTTGTGAAAGATAAAATCCAGGATCAAACTATAAGTCTCGAGCATATAAGGACAAAGGATACGCTTGCGGATCCGCTAACGAAAGGCTTACCACCCAGTGTGTTCAAGGAACACACAGCCGGCATGGGTTTAATGAAAAGCCTATGATTCCTGGATAACAGAGGCCCAAAAGTAACAAGATTTGTTTCAAAACAGAAAAGTATATAGTGGATGTCTGATTCTATCGGCAATTGAGCTGTGACGATGAAACATGCTCTATGTACTAATCGGTGATGAAACGAGTAAAGTAAAAGGTAAAAGTAAAAGTTGAGATTAAGGGGGAGAATGTTAGATTGATATCTATCGTAGAGCCCAACGGCTCCACGATCCCCTTGACCGCGCCCTGATCGGGGGCGCCTGTTTCTCTTAATGGACGGTGGGCCCCTGTGACCTGCGTCATAAATAAAGGGTGGGGCTGAGGCACACGGTATGAGGTTCACCGTGCCGCCAGTCACCCCACCGACACACCCCTCCGATTAGGGTTAGCGCAGTGCTCACGGGAAGCACCGTCGACCACGATGGCCTCCGACTCGAGCTCTTCGAGGCAGACCCAAGGTTTGCCTCTCTGATCCCCCTCTCTCTGTTTTCTCTCAGTCAGAGAGAGTTGAATCCGTTGCATAGACTTGCTACCGCATAAGATCTACTCCTAACAGTATCTAGGATTTAACACTAATTTGATCCTCCTGGTTTCGCGCTTCGATTCCCTGCGGATTTAATTACTGCGGCTGCAGCGCTATTCCCACGCTCGCTCGCTCTGCGCCCGTAATTAATCAGCTTCACCATGGATGCAGTGCTGCTGCTTGCTCTGACTGACTCTGCTTCCTCCTTCCTACTCATTCAATTCTCGATGGATAGTTGGGAACACACACAGGAACGAGAGGAGATGACTAGGAGAGAACAGAGAGAGTTTGCAGTATAACATGAATAATAGTATTTATTTGTGCATCTCTTTGGCTCATGGATAAACATGCCCCGTTGTTTTAGTACTACGGGGTGTCACCTCATTCGCAAATGTTGTTTCTGGGAAATTGAAAGTGAGTTTTTCATGTCAGTTTGGTGCTTGCTCATTTATTGTTAAGCACCTTCCATAACCAGCAACACTCAACCTACAGATCCCTGGTGAGAAAATACTAGTCTTGGCCAAGTTCACATGCTAGTCTCTTTTTATTTTGCCTGATGTATAGTGTTAATCTGGTTTTGGTTCTGCCTTAGTTTTTTCTGTATTGTGGTGCAAAATGGTACTGCTCTGTAGTGTTAATTTGACTATACAGCAAATTCCTTGCATGTACTCCAGCTTAAGAGTAGGAGTATTGCTTGTGCATTTGCTTGCATTAGGAGTAGTAGTAGCAGTACTTATGTTGTCTTTGTAATTTTACTTGTGCTTGCAGTAATTTAACTTGGCTTTGTAAACTGCTCAGCTTCACTTGCATTAGTTAGCTTTGTTTCATAAACAGAAATAATGCATCGAGTGTATAGTGCATAGTGCATATATGTTATGTTGTCCTTTTCTTGTATGAAGCAACACTTATCTTGCAGCCATCTAATATGCAATTTTAATAATATGTGATATATTGATTTCTTTTGTTGTATATGTCATTCCTGCATGGATTTCTTTTCTGCTGTACCAGCTCCCTAATCATGTTTTTTTTTGTTTTTGGGGTTGCCATCTTAGGATAACCTAGGCGTATATGTCGAAGCAAAGCAGCAGCTCACGACTTTGACATGCAACTCCAGATGAAGGCATCACCACGACTCACCATGTTGCTCCCTTGGAAGGTCTGCTCCTAGTCCTAACTTTCTCTCAACTTGTGCTTTGCTCGATACCAGTTCCTTGTGTTGCTACGGTATTGACGCAAATTGCCATGTGCAAAATGATAGTTAGTCTGGTAGTTGACTCATTTTGATCATTTAATGACAGTATTATTACTTGCTTATCATTCAATTTTCATGAGTATATCATGGTTGTTCACACATGTTTCATGGTTTCTACTTCTGTTCCTTAGTGTTTTCTTTAATTATCAGCAGATATTGCCTTCATCGACACCATGATTTGGTTACAACAACTACACGCTGAAGAAATTTGGTTGAAGCATGAAGCCTCACTCAGCAAGTAGTAGCTGTTATTTTTTGGTAGCTTATACCAATGCTGGATGTGATATGAACAATGTAATTCATGTGTAATAGAATAGAATTATCTTGGCTCTTGTTTGAACACCTCTCTCTGTTCCAACCATTATTTGTTTAAGCATTTATGGAAAATTAGTAGCTGACCATTCGGCCCAGTTCTTGTAATTCTGTCAGTCAGGACCCACCAGATTCTGAGTATAGCAACCAAAAAGGCCCAAGGCCCAAAACTGTAACGGACCCAAAATGGGCGAAGGCCCAAAAAACAGTGAAGCTAAAAAGGCCAAGGCCCAATAAGAAATTGGGCTCGCAACAGGCCAAGGCCCAAAACTGTAACGGACCCAAAATGGGCCAAGGCCCCAAAAAAGTGAAACTAAAAAGGCCAAGGCCCAATAAGAAATTGGTCTTGTAACAGGCTAAGGCCCAACAAGCATAATGGGCTTGGCCCATATAACAGACTCAACGGACCGGGCTGAATTCATTTAGTGACGTTTTGGATCGTCACAAAGTTTGCCACGTCAGCACGGGTAGTGACGTTTTAAAACGTCACTAAACACAGTGACGATTTTCATATCGTCACAATGGTTATGACGTTTCGAAAAAACGTCACAAACGATCCTTGTTGACGCCCAGCTTTTGACCATTTCGAAATCGTCACAAGATTGTCACAAACCGATGTTAGTGGCGTTTTAGTGACGAATTTGGAGCGTCACAAATGAGCATTTTTCTAGTAGTGGCAATCCTGTGAATTGATATGTTTCATATTATTTATTATTGGTATGATTGGTATCTCTTCATAGTTTACATAACCATTAGGTGACACCATTTGCTTACATCTTATTATGAATAGCCTAAGCATTTGTCCACATAGTGAGAATATATACATCATATGAAGCAAATGTGTTCGTGAAAGTTTCTTTTATCGCACTCGGTTGTTAACTGAATTGCTTGAGTACAAGCAATAAGCTAAGCTTGGGGGGAGTTGATACGTCCAAAACGTATCTACTTTCCCAAACACATTTGCTATTGTTTTACCTCTAATTTGTGTGTTTTGAATGCAACTAACACGGACTAACGTTGTTTTCAGCAGAATTGTCCTGGTGTCTTGTTTTTGTGCAGAAATTTAACTTTAGGGAAAAATACCAGAAAATATATGAAAGTCCCTAATTTCCCCTGAAGACTAAAGGAGCCAGAAGACGAGACGGAGACGAGCCACGGGTGGCCCACACCACATGGTGGCGCGGTGGGCCCCTGGCCGCGCTACCACATGGTGTGGCCGGCTCGGGCACCGCCTCGCGCCCCCCTTTCGCCTACAAGACCCCTCTGACCTAAAAACGTCGGGGGCCTGATTACTTTTCCCAGAAACATACCTGAGCGCCGCCGCCTCCTCAAAACTCAATTCGGGGACCAGAAGTTCCTGTTCCGGCACTCCGCCAGGATGGGGATTCAAAGGAGATCATCGCCATCGTCATCACCAATGCCTCTCCATCAACCATCCATGTGTGAGTAATCCCCCGCTGTAGGCTTGAGGGGACGGTAGGGATTGGATGAGATTGTTCACGTAATAGCTGTAATATCATTAGGGCATGGTGCCTAGTATCCGTTGTTAGTACTTTACGTCATTGTTGCAACTTGTTATGCTTAATGCTTGTCACTAGGGCCCGAGTGCCATGATTTCAGATCTGAATATGTTATTGTATCGTGAGGATAATCATTGTTTTAGATCATATCTACAAGTTGTATGCACATATTATTGTCCGGAACCCGAGGCCCCAAAGTGATAATAATTGGGACAACCGGAGGGGGTGGCTGTGATGTGAGGATCACATGAGTTCACGGAACGTTAATGCTTTTCTCTGGTATTTTATTAAAAGGAGTACCTTAATTACCAGTAGTTTCCCTTAAGGCCCCGCTGCAAACGGGCTGGTAGGACAAAAGATATCATGCAAGTTTCTCCTTGCGAGCACGCACGGCTAAATAGGAACACATGCCTATGGTTACTTAGTATTTGGATGCTTTATCTTATTTATCTGCAAATGCCCATGACTTAATTATTATATGAATTATCTTATCCATGCAACGTCCTTTCATCCGTCACTATGCCTACAGTATTTTAATCATGCTGTCTACTATAATCACTACCGCTGTCTTTATTTCACTGCTGCTATTATTTCACTACTGTCACTGCTATAAAACTGTTGCTACTGATAATCTGTCTCGAGCAATTCTATTCACAGGTGCAGCTGAACTGACAATTCATCTGTTAAGGCTTATAAATATTCTTTGGCTCCCCTTGTGTCGAATCAATAAATTTGGGTTTTACTTCCCTCAAAGACTATTGCGATCCCCTATACTTGTGGGTCATCACCCCATACCGCACCAATCCCCAAGAGACGAAGGAAATTCAACGACAAGTACAAGAGCTTCTCGACAAAGGGTATGTTCGTGTGAGCCTTAGCCCTTGTGTTGTTCCTATCATTTTGGTTCCTAAGAAATATGGTACATGGCGCATGTGTGTAGATTGTAGAGCCATTAACAACATCACTATTCGTTATAGACATCGTATTCCTCGTTTGGATGACATGCTAGATGAATTAAGTGGTGCTGCTTATTTCTCAAAAATTGATTTGCGTAGTGGTTATCATCAAATTTGGATGAAAGAAGGGGATGAGTGGAAAACTGCTTTCAAAACAAAATTTGGGTTATACGAGTGGTTAGTGATGCCCTTTGGTTTAACTAATGCTCCTAGTACCTTTATGCGTTTGATGAATCATGTTTTCAGGCATTTTATTGGGAATTTGTGGTAGTATATTTTGATGATATTCTAATTTATAGCCACAATGAGAATGAACATGTTGATCATATTCGACAAGTGTTACATGTGTTGCGTGATAATAAGCTATATGGTAATCTTGCTAAGTGCACGCTTTGCAAAGAAAATGTCATATTTCTTCGATTTGATATTTCTAAGAATGGAGTAGAGGTAGATGAATCTAAAATTGAAGCCATTAAAAATTGGCTTCGGAGGTTTTTAGGACTGGCTGGTTTCTACCGTCGGTTTGTGAGAGATTTTAGCACAATTGATGCATGTTTAAATGAGTTAACAAAAAAAGGTGTTGCATTTGTGTGGGGCGCAGCCCAATATGTTGTGTTTGATGAGCTGAAACGTTGTTTGATTTCTGCACCAGTTTTACGACTTCCTGATTTCAATAAGCAATTTGATATTGAATGTGATGCTAGTGGTATTGGAATTGGAGGTGTGTTGATGCAAGAGGGTTAGTCGATTGCATATTTTTCTGAAAAACTTGGTGGTGCACAATTAAACTATCCTGTTTATGATAAAAAATTGTATGCTCTTGTTCGTGTTCTTGAGGTTTGGCAACATTATTTGTGGTCAAAAGAATTTATCATACATTCTGATCATGAGGCGTTAAAATTTCTGAAGTGTCAATCTAATCTTAATAAGCGACATGCCAAGTGGGTAGAATTCATTTAATCTTTCCCATACATCATTAAGTATAAGAAAGGGAAGGATAATGTTGTTGCTGATGCTGTCTCTAGGAAGAACATGTTATTGACACATCTAGATATTAAAGTTTCTGGTTTAGAGAGTTTGCGTGATTTATATGCTTTCGATACTGATTTTTCCGCTGCCTTTGCTAAATGTTCCGATGTGAAGGCGTGGGAAAAATATCATATGCATGATGGATATTTGTTTAGAGCTAACAAGTTATGTGTACCCGAGTCGTCCGTGTGTTTGATATTGTTGCAGGAATCACATGGAGGCGGCTTGATGGGTCACTTTGGACGTGAGAAGACATTGTTGATGTTGGCTGCTCACTTTTATTGGCCACGCATGAGGCGAGATGTGAAAAGGTTTGTGGAGCGTTACATCACATGCAACAAGGCTAAATCCAAACCTAAACCACACGGTTTGTATACTTCTCTTCCTGCACCTACAACTCCATGGGAGGATATTAGCATGGATTTTGTGTTAGGATTGCCTAAAACCAGGAGAGGACATGATTCGATATTTGTGGTAGTGGATCGTTTTTTTCTAAAATGTCGCATTTTATTGCCTGCCACAAAAGCGACGATGCGTCGTATATTGCTAATCTGTTTTTCAGGGAGATCATTCGCCTACATGGAGTACCGAGGACGATTGTTTCTGACCGTGACGTGAAGTTCAGGAGCTACTTTTGGAATACGTTGTGGGGAAAGCTAGGAACGAAGCTGCTGTTCAGTATCACATGTCATCCACAAACTGATGGGCAAACGAAGGTGGTGAATCGCACACTATCGACGTTGCTACGAGCCATGATCAAGAAGAACCTGCGAGAGTGGGAGGAGTGCTTACCGCATGTGGAGTTTGCGTACAATAGGGCGGTGCACTTGACCACGACATTGTGCCTGTTCGAGGTGGTGTATGGGTTCAGGCCCATAACGCCACTTGATTTGCTGCCGCTTCCAACACAAGAGAGAATTAACATGGACGAATCGAAGCGTGTAGATTTTGTGAGGAAGATACACATCAAGTCCAAGCAGGCAATTGAAAAGAAGGGTAAGAACAATGCTGCACGTGTCAGCAAGAAGCGCAAGAAGGTGCTTTTTCAGCCCGGCGACATGGTTTGGGTTCACTTCCGCAAGGATCGGTTCCCTAATTTGCACAAGTCCAAGTTGATGCCGCGAGGAGATGGTCCTTACAAGGTGTTGTCCAAGATCAATGATAATGCCTACAAGATAGATCTTCCAACTACTGAATTCGGTGTGAGCAATTCGTTTAATGTTGCTGATTTCACGCCCTACACCGGAGATGACCTTGACGCGTCGAGGTCGACGCCTTTTCAAGGGGGGGGGGGGGAGCATGATGATGACATCCCTAGTCTTTATCCATCTTCTCCAATAAAAGATGATGTTGCCCAAGATAAACATGATGAAGTGAGGATTGGTCCAATAACAAGATCCAGAACCAAGCTACTTGATCAACATGTAAACTCGCTCCTAATTGCATATGATGTTTGTGATCATGAGAATTTTATACTACCTAAATCTATGCACTTATGTTGTCTTAGGTTTATTGATAACACAAACATTGGAGAAGCAATGGAGCATGAAGACAACGATGGCAAGCATGAGGGAGGCGAGGGAGAAAGTAGAGCCATCAAAGGAAAGATATTCGGTTCGGACTGACAGATTTCCTGATTTTGAAACAGCCGCCGATTCTTCATACGAACTTCAAGTAAGGAAATTTAAGATTTGTTGGAAAGGAAATTCCAAATACTTTCTAATGGGTCCAACCCCAACTACTGGTTCGACCCATACAAGGCAGTGTGACCAAAACAAGTTGACGGAAGTTTTCTGCCAGATTCTGAATAGAGTCCTTTTAAGTTAGGAAAGTTAGAGATAAGTTTGTTTACGACTCCAACCCTAAGATGGACGACCAGCTGCCTTTATATACTTGTAATTCGTGACTTTTAGGTCAGATCACGTTTTAGCTAAACCCTAGATTGTATTGCTACCAGCATTCTTTTTAAAGAATTCCTCTTTGCTTTGATCAGGAATTCTTTTTTTTTTTTGGAAACACAGTATAACGCAAGCGCTCATATACACGCGCACACACTCACCCCTATGAACGCACGCACGCACACCCTACCCCTATGAGCACCTCCGAGAGACTGAGCCGGTGAGTCAGGTCTTGAGATTGACGAAGTCACCACAGGCGCCTCGCTGTCGACGGGAAAGTCGCCTCCCACTGAAGAATATTCCGCCTAAATGAGAAACACCAGCGTCAAACCTGGGGTTTGAACTCTGGTGGGCTACGGGTACAACCACCCTGTTTCGATCAGGAATTCACCCCTCTCCTTTGTTGCAATCGAGAGTATCGTTACCGAAGATTGAGTGTGATATGTTATTCCATTGGGAATAGTAGATTGCAAAACCGCTTCGTGGTCAACGGCTGTGTTGCACTAGTGTGCGGTGTCGCAAATATCTATTGGGTTGAAAAGCTGTTGCATTGGCCACGGGAGAACAGCCAGATAGTTCGTCGAAATCTCAGAAGTTATCATCATGTACATCGCGCTCACTAAGAACCCCATATCAGATGCCCTAAGAGCATGTACGATACATGGTGTTTATAACTTTATATGTGAGTGCTTAAAAGAGAGAACAATCCAGACGAGTAATCCCCTATGTAAATGGCAACTGATCCAGTACGAATACTTACGTAAATGTGGAAACGACTAAATATCTTATTTTAAAAAATATATAGTATGTCGGTGTTTAGATAGTTTACACTCCCTTTGTTTCTATAATATAAAATATTTTAGCATTTTTTTACATTCACATCTACGCACATATATCTAGACACATTTTAAAATATGTGTAAATCTATACCTAATCTACACTATTATTAAAAGAGCAAACTTGTCGGGATACATTAAATCTCACGCGTCGTCCTGATGAGCACCAAACAATTTTGACCAGTTAAACGATTTTTTCCAATCTAATCGGTTCGTATACGTACATGAGAGAAAAGGAACTGTTTGTTTTTTTTAAGCTGGGGATGGGCGTATATGTTATATCCCGTATATAGCAAATCCAATTAAACACGAGCACACGTTAAGGATACTAAACCTGATCGAACACACCGACCATTTCAAGGAATACTCCGTATATGTAAGAAAGAAAATCAAAAATTTCAAAAAAAAAAAAAAATTCAAAGCACGCCTGGACACAAACAAACGACGACGCCACAACCCGATCGATCTGGTAAGCTTGCCGCGGCAGACGCAAGCTCCGCGATTAAGCTGGCCCAACGGCCTCGCCTTGACGCCGGCGACCCGCCATTGGTCCGCTCAACCTGCTCTGCTCGCAGCCGAGGATGCAATATCCTCTCCCCGACGACCTGCTCCACGCTACGTCCTGTAACCGACCCAATGTTCTCACGCAGACGCCGCCGTCGGCTCGCTAGACCTGGTCGGCTTGCTGCCACGGACGCATCATCCTGTCGCCGACGACCTACTTTACTCGCCGCTGACGCAACGTCCTCTCGCTGACGACCAACGCCACAAGCTGGAGCTGGTAAAGGGCGCTGTTGGGGCACGGTGACGTGGTGCGCGACCGCGGCGGCCGAGCAGGTCGCCCGCGCGCCGGGGGGAGGCAACGACGAAAGCGTGCCCCACAGAGAGAGAACTTTTCGTTAAGCTCACATGTGGGCTAGGACGAACGATGTTGGGCGATTCTTCGATTTTTACACGTCGTTCCGGCAATACAAGGTAATATGCCGGATTTTATTTCTTCGACTGATGGCGTTGATGTGTCTGGGTGACGCGCTTTGGAGAAGCCGCGGCCCTAGGAATCTGCAAATCCAGTCCACGAACCACGCCGCTGCCCTGCTGACACGCCACCAGGCCGCCGCCCTAACAGCCTCACGTCGCTACCCTAGCCACTGCACCGACCTGCCACCGGCGATGCCCACGTCAAGTTTGTGGTGCGAGCTTGCATGCTGTTCCCCGCTGCGCTCCACTCGGCAGCCGCTGCAAGGCCCGTGGGGCCTGGTCGTCGTCGCCACATGCTCCCAGCCTGTTGCGCTGCATTCGGTGGCCGCCGTAAGCCCCCTGCCCGCCGCCGCCATGCATAGTGTCATCTTCCAAGCGGGGGAAGCAGAAGGGCAGCCTGGAGAGGAGTCGCTCACCCGGAAGACGACGATCGCGGCGAGAGCTATGTTCGGGACGTTACATCTCGCTGCCTCGGTCGCCTCCTTGCTGCACCTCCGCTCGATCAAGTACAAGTCGGGAGCAATTTTCCCTGATCGTGCTACTCTGCTTATCGCGTCCTCGCTTGTGTAACCGTTCTCAAGCCACTTGTGCCTTTGGGGTAGTGATGTTTTTTCTAGGATACATTAAATTTTCGACTGAATTTAGTCGCAGTTATAGTTTTGATCACAGTGCATGAACTCTTATTTATCTTGCTCCACTATTTCTTCCAGATGATAAATAGCGCAAAATTTGAAGTTGTAGTTAGTACCCCCTAAAAACAGTAGGGCGGGAAAAGGTTTACCATGTTCTATGTTGGCTAGCAAATCTTGAAAAGATGATTTATGTACCATAGCAGCCAACACATTGCTCCACGTGCAAATTTATCTTTTATACTAAATGGTTGATCTTTTCAATCTACTTCCGCAAATAATTCATATTATGCTATTCAGTTCACCTACCACAAAATTGTCTTTAGATTAAATCAATATTATCTGAATATCATAGTGAAATTGATGTCCATATATAGCCTTGATACTCTTCGGAAGGGAAAACAATATGTCGGCAATGACGTATGAAGCACAAAATCATCTCATATGGTTTTCGTGAGATAAAACATCCATATTCATTTATGATTGTTCTTATTATTGATAGGCTCATGAAGTTCTGATATTTACAATTGATTTAATATTCACTAACACACGCATTTTCATATTGACGGAGATAGTCCATAATTTTGTTTCGATTTTTTTGAAAAAGAGAGGTTTGATGCTTCCGGCGTGATTAAGAAAATAGGGACCGCGGGGGAGGGGGGATGCTCTAAGTGAAAATAACATTGTATATTCGCCTCCTCCGCCTCTGCACTTGGCCGTAGTCGCAGATGTTGGCGACGCCTCTGTTGGTGGTGGTGGCCATGGACATGCAGGAGGATGAACCCACGCGTTCGCGACACGGCTTGGCGCCCAGCGGAGGGAGGAGGTCGTGGCCGTGGAGACTCAGAAGGACGAACCCACGCGTTTGTGGCACGGCTTGGCGCCTGGCGGAGGGAGGTCGTCGGTCTGCTGGAGACGGCCTTGACGCAGAGCGAAATTTGGGCGCGTCGCACCTTCGCCGACCGAGCGGTGCCCAGATGCAGGATACCGGCTCAACGGATAGGAGCTCCGCGACGAGCGGTGGTGTCGGCCGAGCGGCACGCGGATGCAGGAGAGCGGCTCGGAAGATAGGATCTCCGCGACGAGCGGCGGCATCCTCGCGGCGGCCACGCGAGGCGCGGGTGCTGTAGCTGGGTCAGTGTATGCTGCTAAGGCGGGAGATCATACACGGGCGAGCGCAGCTACGGTTTCCCGGGGACCCGGGCACGCGGACATAGCGGCGAAGCAGATTAGAGATTTCGCTCGAGCAATTTCGTGGCGACGCATGACAGAAGAAGCAGAGAGAAGAACAGTAAAGGAGCAGGTCCGCTCTAGGCTCGGGAGAAACCACTGCCGCGTGCAGATGAGCCTGCTAGGCCGGACTTGTGGAGCCTCGCAGCGGACGAGACGATGCCATCAAAAACAGAACATACGCTGGCACGCTGCTGAGCTTCTCCCCTCCGATTCCCTACCGCCGGAAGGTGCCTGCACGGCTGCGCCACTCCAGGTTCCCGTCGACGCCAGTTAGTACATGTCGTATTTCCCATGAGCTCCACAGTTCTGTCGCCCTGTTGCTGTGCCCCCACGGCCCCACTGGCTGCTCCGTGCTCCCGTGGTCTTGCTGCTTACGATTTTTCGGGTCGACAATGGAGAGGGTTTTGCATGGTGTGCTGTTGAGTTTTTTCTTGTTCTTCCCTGTGACCTGTCCGAGTGACGTCGCTTGTAATTTGGCTATCAGCCAATCAGTACAATGTCTAGGGCCTAAATAGCTCATGTTCTGGTCATGAACTTGGGGGTGCCTCTTGGTTCATTTCATTTGCTAGAGTCACTGCTTTGTTGTAAAGATTCAGCTGAATTTGGAAATAAGAAAATTCAGCTACAACTCTGAATTTCCTACACCCACCAGCAGTTACCTACTGCTATTTCTACAAGTTCACGTATTTAAACACAAAGATATGTAGATTACTTATTTACGTTGTTTGTACAATGCAAAATTAGTGTTAGAATCTGTTTTAGCTTGTATTTTATAAGCCCATAAAATTCAATCCTCAGGTCCAACATGATGCGGGTAAAGTGTTTTTACCTCCACGTGCCAATGAGTATTCTGCACGACAATTGTTAATGAAAACACATAGTCCGAGAGCAGAAGAGAGGGGATAGGAGAATAACTACGGAGAGTAGGAACGAAGCCGTGCGCTGGTTGGATAATGGAGGACGGGAAGGAAGGTGGCACGTGGGTAGAAAATGTGTGCTATGGAAGTGTATGGAAACGGAACTACCCGTAGCAACGCACGGACATGTTTCGTAGTTTATTTTAATGTGAATGTAAACAACACACCTAAACCATCTTATATTGTGGACGGAGGGAGTATAAAGTGATCACAAAAGGTACTCCGTCTAAAGAACGATATCCCTAAAATATATGAGGGGGTATTAGTTATATGCAAAAGCGTTCTCCTATACATATGTGCCTAATCAAGCACTAAATACTTCAAGATAAACACCGCTGCAAATCCTACCGGGGGAGCAGTTTCATTATCGATGCTCTAACATATCTGCAATTAGGTAGTCTTTTGTAGTTATATCTTTTGTAGTTATATAGGAATTGATTTACCTTTTCAGATCTGCAAGCAGTACAAACTTTTTGTTATCGATTAAGACCGAAATATAAACCCGTAAAAAAAAAGACCGAAATATAAAGTCCTAGTTAATCATGACTGAATCTTGGTGGTTAACTGGCTGGGGATTAATATCTTTTGCCTTTCAATGCAACGGTTTCAGAACCCAGGTGACTTGTAACACCAATGTTTTCTAATGAGAGATGTCTCATTCTGAGTAAAATGGCGAACCAGGCGCAGAGAAATCTGGGAGCTTTCAATCATGGAAAAGAAAATGACAACGGACAAGATATACTGGTAAAGACACGGCTTTCGAGTTCTAACAGTTTGCTCAGTATTTCTACAAACCTATTATCGCTCTCAATATGAAGGTACATCTAGAGTTGTATCCGGAAAATTCAACAAGCACTTTACAGATAACTGATGGGGTAAAAATTCCGGAGTTAAAAATGAAGACAATGTGATTTTCACGCAGACTAGTGAGGGGAAGGATGTCACCATCTTGTGTTGTTTACCATCACACACCGAATGGAGGCTGAGGCTCCTACATTAGCTGCTTCCAGATTTGAGTGTATTACTGAGCCTGCAACAACAATAAAGTAATCAGCTTTGGAGTTGCTCGTCACAGCGTCTAAAAAATCCATAAGACCGCCAACTGGTTAGACAAACTATCGGAAAAAAAACTGGTTAGACAGAGATTCAGTCTGATGATAGGAAAGTATTACACTAAAGTTATAGATAGTAACAATAGAAAACAGATCCTGATGTGAAATGTTTCATTTGCTGAAATCATTAAGTCAGTATC
This sequence comes from Poa annua, assembly GCA_026929855.1. Classification (NCBI taxonomy): domain Eukaryota; kingdom Viridiplantae; phylum Streptophyta; class Magnoliopsida; order Poales; family Poaceae; genus Poa; species Poa annua. The sequence continues at coordinate 57,558,820 of CM049437.1, forward strand.
CACGTCTTACCAGATTGTTTGTTGGGCATAGGCATCTTTCTAAAGTCACTTTACAAAGAAAGTTTCACAGAACTTACCAGTCCAATCCTTCAAAAAGCCCCTCCCCTTTTATGGCAGAGGTTTTGAAAATTGACCATTGGCGGCTCTTAATCTTGTGAAGTTCTAATGACTCCGTTATGGCAGCATCATCGAGTGCACCTGGAAGGTCCTGAATAAGAATATACATTCCAAGAATGAATTGAGTAAGATACAGCAGACCAAACAGGATATGCAGCCACAGGGTATACAAAAAATAAATTCATCATGATGCATTCAATTCCCAGTAAAACGAGCATTCCAGTGTCATGGCTTGCCCAATGACAGATTATCGATGCTAGATAAACTACGCATTCACGGACAAGGCAAGCTTATTAATGTTACTGACAAAATGGGGAAATTATATCGTAAAATGGGAAGACTCCGCGGATATGGTGCAAATCATGAATTACTAGCACTATATGTAGGTTCTGACAACAAGGGCGATGTCCAAGTAACTATACCAATTTCGGAACAGTAAACAAAATTGAAAATGGTTTGCTTCTTCACCTGTTTATTCGCATATACAAGGACAACCGCACCTTTCAGCTCATCCTCCTGCCATGTACAATGCACACAATGAGGAAGCGTATCCAATTGATGAGCAATCCGATGATTTATCTCGAGAAATAATTTACATCTTGGTTATTCAACTATAAGTACATCTGGCTCACAAGACACTGTAATTAAAGAAAGAACTGATGCAACGTAAGTTGTTTGTGTGGCATCGCGCCCTTAACAAGTTTTCCATCCGTACAGCGGATTTAATTAACCTGTTGGCATCTGTCACATCTACTCAATCACTTCAAAATGATTAAAAGGTCATGTACTGCTATTGTACGATCAGCATTAATAATCATCTTATTTTTGCGAGGAATACCTTAATCCTTGTGCTGCCAATGTGCATGGCAGGAAATGCATATTCAATGTGATATAAATCATAAGACTCATTCACTCACATACCTCAAGGATGGAATGAAATTCTTCTTTCGCAGTTACCAGCCTATCAGTATCACTTGAATCAACAACATATATGATAGCCTGGGTGTTTGGAAAGTAGCATCTCCAGTATGGCCTATAAACAATCACAAGAAAAATAATATAAAGGTTGAATTTGTGAAGGATCATGACAGGCATAGACTAGGCATTTCTCAATCTGATAGTAAACAGATGCAGGATAGATATCAGGGTTCTTAGCTCAAATTTTACAGCATAGTCACTAGCCTCTCTTAGATACAGTTTTACAGAATTCTTGAAACTGACATGGCTTAAGATTTAAGAGATTGCATGTCAGGTCTTTATTGGACACCCAACCCACAAAGAATGAACAGGATTAAATGGAACCATTACAGATTTACATGACTAATACTCCTCAGACAGAACGAGTGGCATTGATATTATACAAATCAACTGGCAATGACAACAATCCAGATATGCATACTGAAGTAGTTGCAACTAATGCAATTACGTATCTTCCAGAGATTAAAGCAGCAAGTGAGGCAAAACAGCCAGCATCCTGAACAGGTGAACAGAGGTTGGTCTAATCAACTACAGCACAGTAACTAGAGTTATGTCTGGCAAAGCAATTGGGTGCCTTCTGAAGGAGAAGGCAATGAAGGAAAAAAGCAAGAAGATAGGATCTAGCGTCCTAAATGAGAGGTCATTCAGAGCAAAAGAAAGAAGAGCAGTGATATAGGAAGCCATATACAGCTGCGTGATGGAGGATTTCGGTCTCTTGGCCCGTCATCTTGGTTGATGTATTTGTGTTGTGTCACGACAGGCACAGGGGGTTTGCAGGAGGGGCATGCTGGGAGCATTTGTCAGTGTGTTTTGTAGTCGTGGGGATTGGGAGTTGTTTGCTTTACTGTTTGGGTCTGGCTTGGTGAGATTTGTTGGCTGTGTTTGTAATGGTTTTCGTCCAGATTTCCGCTAACTAACTGGGCAACTCTCTCCTTCTTAACTAATGGATGAGGCAAACCTTTTGCCTCCATTTAAAAAAATATAACTTCAGGTGTCAAAAGGCAGTAGGGGAATAGAATTTTAACTTAGATCTATATGGTCTTCATACATTCAGGCCTTGGAATAGAAAACACCGCTGCACAATGAAAAATTATGCGCACCTATTTACATGATTAAGCACGCCTAGAAGTGGGCGGAGGGAAAATGCCTCGCTTTGGCCATGGGTGGTCGATTAGGTTGTCAATGAGGTACTCTGGCGGCAATGGCCGCAGGGAAGTAGGGGGCAGAAGCGGGAAATCTTGGAAGAGGCACTGCAGCAACACAATTGCTACAGTTGATGTGTACCTGGTAGGGAGCAGGTGAGGGAGAGAGACAGGAGAGCAGATGGACGGTTGAGAGTATGAGTATATAGATGGTTCAGATTGGTCTGTGCGAGCTAGGGTTCCATATGGGCCTTATTGTGTATTGCACCAATATTGGAGCTTATATGCTCTGAAAAGTGACCTAGCGCCCTCCTGCCATGTCGTACAGACACTTAACAGCACCTAGGCGATGATTACACTAGACAGAGGCCTACCACTCGCCTAGCACCTACCACCTAATGTAACTTTGCTACAACATCATGATTTGGTTTCTAGAGACTGAAAAGTGCGATAAGACTATTGCAACCACCTATATACTTAAATATCTGATAAAAAAGGTAGAATTACTGGAATGTATATAACTTGAATAAAATAATTACACATATGAAAGACTTTAGGTTTGAATAATCATCGTAAAGAGGATGTACCTGATGCTTGTTTGGCCACCTGTTAAGAACAAAATTCATGTTAAAAACCAAAGGTGGGTATTCTGGAAGACCAGGGAATAACAAAACATAACATACTAACTAGAAAAGCAGAAGTTACAGCACTAGTAAAAATGAACCAAAATCTAAAAAAAAAAAAATGAACCAAACCATCTTTTCTGCAGGAGCAAGAGTAACCATGCAAATTAAAATTCCACTTATGATGCATCACGAGTTGACACATTACAACCGTATAATTCATGAAGGGTGGGCACAGCTCGTCCGCAATTCTAATTGTTACTGTACGGGGCAGTTCTTCAGAATATCTGCCGTCTAATTTCATCAACGGAGCTCCTTCCGTTCCTCCTTGCACACCAAATTAGAAACAAATTCCCTGGATTTAAGGAGACATGAAGAGAAACAATCTCTCATATATCTTCTATATTGGCGCCAAAATACTTGCGTGAGCACTCTCGTGTGCGACCTTCTGCTATGTAGAGATCTCAATCCAGCACTGAACTGTGTACTTAGTTTAAAGATACAGATGCTCATTTCATATTTGTGCAGTTCACTGTTTGAGCTAGCTAGAAATGAATACACACATATTTTGTAAGTCCGGCAATGTGCAGGTGAGCAAGTATAGTTCAGGCTGGTTGGCCGGCTGCCGACATAGGGCATGGATGTTGCCGCCTGTGTCGGTTTTGTATGTTCAGCAAGCAATCAACAGTACTGTCCGAGTGTTGATTCTCACGCAAGTATTTTGACGCCAAATAGAAGATATGCGAGATTATTTCCCTCCGTGTCTACCTAAATCTAGGGAATTTGTTTCTACTTCGATGTGCAAGAGCGAATGGAAGGAGGTCCATTTGATTAAATTAGACAGCAGATATCTGAAGATCTGTACAGCTCGAACTGCAGACGAGCCTCGCCCATGAAGGGTAGATGCATGTGCTTGATACTGGATAATCGCCCACGTAAACAGGAGTTTACAAGCATAATAGTTTAGACTAGAATTGACATTCTCCATCCGAAGTGTAGATCTCATGTTACAATGCTAACAAGGAGATAATTCAAGTTGAAGTTGGTTCTCCATGGTGTACTAGAATTTTTTTCATTACATTCACAACAGGCCTTCATAGGGAAGGCGCTTTAAAAAAACAGATGGATGACTATGTACTTCCTTGGCAAAGAAATCAGACTATCAACTTTTTAATGTTCTTAATTCTCCTTGGTTATATACTTGGTCATATCTCCATTAAGGTTGGCCTTTTAATCCTAACCAACTTCAACTCGTGTGGTTTGCTCAGTGTTACTTGTGGTTATGATTTATACAAGGATTGGGCTTTGGTTGATATGTCTGTGTGGATTTGTTAATTCGGATGCTAACATTAAAATGAAGAGCGAGGATATGTGTGTCACTCACCGAGGTCCCAAACTTGGAATTTGATGTTGTTGTACTGCACCGTCTCCACGTTGAAGCCGATCGCTGCAGCAAGACACGACACCACATAACATCAAGCCTATGCTCCCATAAAAAAACGAAATGCACACACGAGTTGGGTATCAGAGGAGGAAACCCACTTGGGATCGTGGAGACGACCTCCCCCATCTGCAGCCGATCTGCGAGCCACAACACAGGGATCAGAATTCAGAAAATCCTGACAAACAGAAACACGGATCCAGGGCGGAACCGTGGGAGATTCGGGTGGAGAGTCTGCGGGCTCGCTTACAGAGGATGGTCGTCTTGCCGGCATTGTCGAGGCCGAGGACGAGGATGCGGGCCTCGCGGTTCCCGAACACCGACGAGAAGAGCCGCGTGAACACGATGCCCATGGCGGCGCAGCGCGTCCCGACCTACGCGGCGGAGGGCGCGAGCTTGGGGTTTCGTCGGGGTGTTAGCTGCGGTGGAGGTTGTTGAGATCTGGGATGGAAGATGGAGATCTGGGCCGAGTGAGCTGGGGCGCGCGAGTACCGAAGACGAAGACGACTATCCCCCACGCTTCTTCTGCTCACCGGCTAATTATTCTGGGGATTTGGAGGGGTTGGATATGTTTGGTGAGGTTAGGGACGATTCCAAATAAAATTTGCAAATACGAAGAAATTTACGGAGCGGTACGTATTTTTGCGTGAACTCTAGTTTTCGCGCAAGATCGTCAGGTTTTGCTTCGTCTTTAGTTACTCATGTTGGTAGAGAATCTAATAGTGTGGCAGACCTTTGTGCTAAATTAGCATATAGGAGTACGTTGGATGTGTCGGAAGTGTGGCTTGATAAGAGTCCCAGCTTCCTAGTTGATAGTCTCTTGGCTGTTTGTAATCGTACTCCCTCGGTTTCAATTTAGTTTGTGTTCTGGGTTTAGTCAAAGTCAAACTTTGTCAAGTTTGACCAAATATCGTGAAAAAAATAATTAACATTTACAATAAAAAATCATAGTGTTAAAATCATTATGACGTATATTTTTATATTGTATGCATTTGATTTTATGAATGTTGATATTTTTTCCTATATTTTTTGTCAAACTTAATAAAGTTTGACTTTGACTGAAGCTAGAACGCGAACTAAATTGAAATGGAGGGAGTACCATTATTCAGTAATAAACAGTAATAAAGATCCCTAAGTTCGTTGTAAAAAAATCTTTATCAATTTGATCAAACTAAACTAGTAAAAGGGCACGTGCCATGCACGTCTAATCTATTTTAAGCCCAATATTTTACAAACATAAATTCCAAAAACATTCTATGTCTATCTAAGTATGTTCTTTACATTTTGACCATCCGCTCAAGCTACTGAGGCCATAATTATCCTTTGCTGAAGGCTGAACGAATGTCCCTTCTAGTCGCATTTTTAAAATATCATAAGTATGCTACAGATTTTTTATGAATAATTTCTGAATGACCTAGAAAATATTTCCTTTTATTAAACCAAGAAATTTATTAAATACACTTGTGCCAACGAACAATGTACATTGACATAATCGTAAAACATATACATGTGTAATATCATTTAAAATTATAATTATCACGCTAAGAACACGGTGAGGCTTTCTCGAGCAGCTCAAACCAAATAGAGCACACATTCCTAGCAGCCTAGACAACAATCTCCAACACTTAACCGCCCGCTCACCCTCCCCTACTGCAGCCAGGGCCGCTCGTCGATGCCCACACAACCACCTAGTCATCGCAGTTGCACCAAGCACCGGCCCCCACGACCTAGATGTGGCATGCACAGGCTCAGTCAGTCCAATGCCGACACCATCGCGCATTCGCGTGCCTCCCGGCCTCGTCCCCCGTTGCACCACGCGGCGCCCACAGCAGGACCACATCACGCCCGACCGAGGGGCAAAGCACACGACGCATGTCTTTTTAAAGACGCAACCTGATGCGGCTATATTGAAGGTGTAATGTTTTTGAAGGTCGGCGCTGGGTTTTTCGTAGGGAGCTCCGTAAAAATTCGCCATCCCAAGCGAAAGCCCTAAGAAAACCACATGGCACATTTGGAACATAGCAGGTTTGCTTATGTTCGGCTGACTTGCGACAATCAACTCCAGTTCGATCTTTTGCGTTTTGTCAAAAGGCGTTCACATACCCAATGGCCACTGCCTAATTCACCCTGTTCAATATTTTTTTCGCCTCGTGACGTCCAGCTTCAAACTCTGTTCTTGTCGTCAACTTCAGATTTCAAACTTTAATCTCTGAAAGTTATCTCATCTTGGTTTGATTGTGGGCAAATTGGAGGTTGTAAATCAAACCGTTTTGAGAACTGACATTTTCTAAGATTTTACAGGTGTGTTCAGATGCCCACTGCCTACTTCAATAAGTGACGATCACATCGTGTTCAATTCTCTTTATTTGGCTTGCTTTAATCCCTTTTCCAATTCTGTTCTTTTTGTCCACTTCAGAATTTAAAATTCGGACTCCCCAAATCGTTCCATCATACTTTGATTGGATTTACTTCACTTGAGATGGCATGGCCTCGTCGGCTCGGCGTTGACGTCAATGGGTTCCACCTGACTACAACTGAGCGGCACGCCAGGGAAAACCCCTGAGGTGAAATTTGTCGAATTGGAGTTTGTAAATCAAACTGTTTTCAGAACTGACATTTTCCTAGATTTTACGCTCAACGATCGAAAACCATAGGTCACATTTGAAACATAGAAATGAATTTTGGCTGAACATCGTAGGAAACAATTCAATTTGTAAGAAAAACTCAGAAAAACCCCTGTCATCCGAGCCATGTTGGTGGGTACCGCTGAGAAACAAGAGGTGAAATTTGTAGAATTGGAGTTTGTACACCAAACTGTTTTCAGAACTGACATTTTCCTAGATTTTACACCCAACGATCGAAAACCATAGGTCACACTTGAAACATAGCAATGAATTTTGTCTAAACATCGTAGGAAACAATTCAATCTTAAGAAAAACTTCCGAGCTAGTTCAAAAGAGTGCATGCTAAGATCAAAATTTATCTCTCCAATCGGTAGCCTACAAATGCGCCAGCACGCACGCCATCCCCAGTGCCACGCCAACGTCGGACCACCACCGTCGCCCGCACAGCGTGACCCTGCGACGGCGCCGGCGCGGCCGCCGGGATATCCTCCTTGGGCTCCACCTCCATGGGCACCGTCATCGGCGGGCACGGCAATGCGACAGGCATCGGCGCAGGGCTCGGCGCGACCGTCATGGAGCTCATCCTCTTGGACAGCAGCAGCGCTGTAGCGCGCGGCTGGCTGATCACACCGGGCGGCATGACAAAGTTGCTGATCTAAAACACGTTGATGTTCTGATCACACCGGGCGGCATGACGAAGTTGCTGATCTTAAGCACGAAGATGTTGTACGGCTTGGCGGTGACGACGCGCGCTTGAACGTGGCGTTGACGAGCGCCCCCGGCGAGGCCGAGGCGAAGACAGCGCCGCCTTCCGGACGAGCTTCTGTGCCGAGTTTGCCAAAACGTTTTGGGAATTGATTGCCACATAAAACCTTTCGGGATTTATTTTGTACCGCTGATCAGACGAACGGTTCAGATTTAAACTATCAACACAACTCAACACATGTTTGCTCTTTTAATAGTACTCACTCCATTCCTTAATATAAGGTGCCTAAGGTTTTGGCACGGATATTAAGACGTCAGTATTTTGTATGCGGTGGACACATTTTCTCATGAAAAAATTCAAGAGAGAGGAATCCAAAATAGTCACAAATTGAAAACAATAGGTTAAATCCCTCCGTTTCAGATTGTGACTCATTTTTTGATGAGTAAAATTGTCTTAAAATCGCAATACACCTTATATTTTGGATTTTTTCTTAAAACCTTAGACAACTTATATCAAGGAACTAGATATAACAAGTACCCACATCTGTAATATAAATTTATTATTGCTAAAATCATTATAAAATACTACCCATGTCTCTAATCTAATTATAACAAGTTTTGGTAGGCTAATTAGGAACAAAGGTGGTATATGTTTATATTACATGTAGTTTTTACTATAGATGTTAATATTTGAAATGTCGGTATGGTCGACTAGAGGGTGGTGAACACACAACTGCCATTTTTTAAATTAGGGATACACGTAAAATTGGCAAAATGTGCAACTAGGTGAGCAAACTATGTGTTACGATGCAACGCCCAATGCGCAACGGAATATGAATAGTAAAGGCATTGGTGGACACAAGTAGGTAATTCTCGAAGTTCCTTCCCACTAAAAGTATCTCTTCGTAGGAGGGGTGGAGCCACATAGGCCCCTATTCTCTTTGAGTCTCTACCCGGAGGGGAAGAGCTTAATCCACTATAAGGTTGACTTGAATGCATTGACAAAACCATTACACAAAGATTGGGGTGAGTCCACAACAATTGGAGGATCTCAACAAGCTTCTGAACCTCCTTGCAAGGTGGAACTCAAAGAATACTCTCTTCCGTCTAGTGTTCCAACAAACTCAAAAGTAACAAGATTTTCAAGAGATTAGAACGGTGGTCTTGAATCGGTTTGGTGGAAATGTAAATCTCGGTGATCTCCCCCAAGCCCCAAAGGATCAAGGAGTTTGGGAGGCTAGGGAGGGAGATCTATAAGGATTTTGGTGGATAAAAATGGTGTGCAAAAAAACTTAAATCCACAACTTTCAAATGAGGAAGAAGGTGGCTTATATATGTAGGTGAAGAATTTGGCCGTTGGGGATTTGGCATTAGATCGACCAGGTCAAGGGGCATGTTCGGCCTAGTTGAATCATGGCGTGTCCGGTGCACTGGCTGGACACATGAGGATGACTCCAATGAGCCGATCCAAACAGAGCAGTCTTTTGTCCAATTTTTTTCCCTTTGGGTCACCCAACAGATAGGCGTTTGGCCCATGTCCGCTCCTTTCCGGCCACTGCCCTCAATGGGCCGACGCATCAAGTCCGCTCGGCCATGGTTTTGGACATTTTGATATTTTTTCCCAACCTTTTTTTCAAAGATAAAGTCCGACCGCTGGCATCGACTCGTCGACGAGCTTCCTCCCGACTTTTACATTTCTACACTAGTAGAAAACAGGGTTTTCGTCCAACCCGGGTCGGACCTTTAGTCCCGGTCGCGTTACGAACCGGGACTAATGTGAGCATTAGTTCCGGTTCGATTGGCTAGAACGCCGGACATGACTCGACTGGCATCAGTCCCGGTTCGAACGGACCTTTAGTCCCGGTTGGTGGCACCAACCGGGACTGAAACTTTAACCTTTAGTACCGGTTGGTGGCACCAACCCGGACTAAACGGTATGCGGCAGACTACTTTTTCTACCAAGAAAAATAAGACAAAAAAGATAAACAAAATTGATAAAAAAATAAATTTTAAAATCCTTTGACGTGCATGTACCTAACACAACCTACTTTTAGGGAAAATTTTAAATTCCGAATTTTAATTTTTTGTTTATATTTAAATTTCGAATTTTGTTTTTTTTTTGCAAAAAAATGAAATTTAAAACAACTATAACTTACGTACGAACTCGGAAAAAATTGTGTAATATATGAAAAATTATTTACGCAACTACTCCCTCCGTTCTAAATTAATTGAGTCATATTTAAGCAGAGGGAGTAGGTCACAAAAAATGACTCGAAAAAAATGGCACCGCTGCAATTGCACTCTAGAATTACCGGTTATTGCCTCTACAAGTCACCGGCGTTACCCGTTACCCGTCAGATATAAGCAGTTTCCTAGTTTCCTTATAGTGAATGCATGTTATAAGATATTGACAAATATAATTCTATGTTAAAAGAGCTCTATATAATTCTTTTTCAGAAGATACTATACAGTTTATCCGAGATTTTCCTATAAAAGTCGTACAATACGAATACATATCCTTAGGCACACTGTATTTGGCCCCGCCAGTCGCACTCGCTAGATCCATTCTGTCGTTTTGCGTTGAAATAGCAGTCACCGGGAGGTCCAAGCTCAGGCGACCGCAGAAACACTCCGAGAAGAAACCTCTCCCCACCTCCTAAAACCTTAAACCCTAGCTCCCGCCGCTTACCCCGCTCCATGGCGGCCGTCCGGGCCACGCTCCCTCATCCCCTCCTCCCCACCCCCTCATGGAGACCGCATCTCAAGCCCTTCCCATCCAATCCACGCCGCGCCTTCGCCGCCTCCGCCGCGCCGGCTTCATCGCCGCTCACGGCTTCCCTGCGGCTCGGCGACGTGATCGAGGCGCAGCAGTTCGACCGGCAGGCGCTCAACGAGATCTTTGAGGTGGCGCGGGAGATGGAGGCCGTGGAGCGGGGCTCCCACGGCTCCCGGAGCCGCGTCCTCGAGGGGTACCTCATGGCCACGCTCTTCTACGAGCCCTCCACCCGCACGCGCCTCTCCTTCGAGGCCGCTATGCGCCGGCTCGGCGGGGAAGTGCTCACCACCGAGAACGCCCGGGAGTTCTCGTCCGCCGCCAAGGGCGAGACCCTCGAAGGTGAGCTTCCTGAAACTTCCTTTGGTGCCTGCTGACCTTCACTTGTAATCGGAAAACTGAAATCTTGTTGGCTATAATTCGAGTGATTTTGGGAGTGAATGAGGGTGGATGGTGGTTGAGCACATGACACTACATGAGGGGTGTAGATTCTGTGCCTGACGGGAGAACAGTGGTTTTGATTTTGGATCTGTGAAATCCTAACTAGACACTAGTTGTGCGATAACTGTGAATTGTATCGATGAGGACCTGAGATTATCTTGAAATCATTTTCATTAGCTGAACTGGTTTCTTGTTAATTCAGTTGCATCGTGGAACAGGCTCCGACATGGAGTATTGAAGTAGAAATGTTTTATCATTTGGAGTACTGTTAGTATCTGTACTTAGAAATTTGGATGTATAAGCAGCTGCAGGAGCAACTAGCTGCAAATGTTAAATATTTTGATTGTTTAATGGTGGCTCAGGAATATTCTAGGTGGTTAGTGTCACATCCTTTGATCTGTGACTTGCAGCAAAAAAAAGGAGTTCTCTGTCATGTAGGGGAATACCATCAATGAAAGATTGTTATCAGAACTAGCTCGCTTTCAAGCATAGTTATTTATCAGCAGAATAAGTCCACCTTCCTCGCTTAAACTATTGGTTGGTTCACTTTCTTCCCTAAACTTTTTATGGGCTCATCTAATCCCGCAAACCATAAAGTCCTGGAGCACTAATAGTACTATACACCCATCCCCTGTCCAGTTTTTGGAAAACTAAAATAGTTATTGTTTTTTTAGAAAAAAAACATACCAGTAGGTTGTAGGTAAAGTATATTGATTAAATTGGTTAAAAATATAACTATTTGCGATCTACAAAAGGGAGTAATATGTTTCTTTCTTTGCACGCAGGTGATTAACTCCACAACCAATATGTATGATTTTTGTGAATTTATTTTGAAAATTTCAACGAGCTTTTGTCTTCTAAGAAATCGGCTAGGGGTAACCAGTAAAGTGCCCCAAGATATGATAATTTAGGGTGTTCAGTGAGCCCAAACCAGACTGAGGGGTGAAATTGAGCAAAGCCAGGTGTTTGGGGGAGTGAAGTTGACCTTTTCCTTTATAAGCTGTGATGTGGTGAATAATCTACAGTATGGTGTGGAATGCTTATAGCAATTTTTGTGAACTGTATTAGGGAAAATACTAACTTAACTCTCAGTTGACTGTTTGCAGCGTTGCATCACATTATCTCTCAATTCCAATGTTATTAAGACAGGGCATCCTAACTACTGTGTTTGCGTCATTGCATCATTAGTTATCCTTTCAATTCCAATGTTGTAAAGGTAGGCACATGCTAAAGACTTCAATCATTGTGAATCATGCATTTTGTCTTGGATGATATGAATGTGCAGTGCCTGCTGGTTTCCAGGCAGGAATCACAGAGTTGATGGATCATATAAGGAGAATTCAAGAGCCTGAACATCCATTGTATAAGGATAACATGTATCCACGTTGGAGACAAGCAAAAACAATTAATCTAATCCCTCCCTAGTAATTCTCTCGTCTGAACCTATGTCTACCCAACCCATCTCAGCCACGCCATCTGCCTATCTTCTGCACGGTAGTTATCCTGTGGGGAATCAAGATTCATAACAAGAGCACATAATATACCCAGAAAAAAATTCAGTTCTTACTCTTACCAACTTGATCCAACTGTGCTTCTTTTTGATCAAACATTAGGTTACTAACCATGTGTAACCATACTGCAGATACCATAAGAACCGTTGAAGGCTATTCTGATATTATCGTTCTGAGACATTTTGAAAGTGGAGCTGCCAGGAGAGCAGCTGCCACTGCAGACATTCCGGTTATTAATGCAGGTGATGGGCCAGGGCAACATCCAACTCAGGTAAATAGTATATCGGGGAAACAGTATCAGCAATTCAGCATGCTTGGAATAACACAATTCTTGGGACAAGGAAATAACAACAGTTTTTAAGGTCAGGTGCTTAAAACTGCATTTTTGTGAATGATGGTGTAGTCAGCATTCACCGTGCTACATATTTGTTCATGTGCAACTGTGAACCATGTGATGACATTCCTTTTTTGTTGGCAGTTTAAGTTGATCGGTTATTGTCAATTCATATACTACTGTAGAGTGCAATCCAGATATGTTTTTGCCATTAAGCTTTCCTTGGGTTATCCTTAGTGCTTATGCCTGCACAGTTAGCCATAGCATTGGATTAATTGCAAAAAATGACATAGATCAGTCATGAATTATACGTCTTTGAAACAGTTAACTTACTGTCATGTACTTTTGAAGGCCTCTGTATAAATTGAGCACATAATCATATAAAGGAATTTTGTCTGACATCTGTGCCAGTCTATTCTCTTTTTTATACATATTTTGACCAGCTATATGTATTAAAGAGGTTATATGGCTGGGAAAAGTAGATATTGGTAACCATAAATTTGTAATACCCTGCATTTTGATGCTAATGATTATAAGAGAAGAAAATTATTTAAATGTTGCTTTCAGAGGAGAATACATTAAAAAAAAGGAGGAAACATCATTAAACTCGTTTGCATGTTTTGTATTTGAGTCTGTATCAGCAGACTATCAGCCCATGTTTGTGCCTGTTTATCCGTGAGTTTGTCCCCCACAGCTCTTTATATGCTGGACCATATTGGTAAATGAATATATAGTTGGTTTGTGCTCATGCTCTCTGTTTTCTGGATGATCCTCATAGAGTAGGTGGAATCTGCTTTCTGTTGTTACATCATTCTGGTACCAGTGATACATTCGTTATAATTGATATTTTAATACCTTCTTTCAGGCTCTGTTGGATGTATATACAATAGAAAGAGAGATTGGTAGGCTAGATGGAATCAAGGTTGGTTTGGTTGGAGACCTCGCTAATGGAAGAACTGTCCGTTCTCTGGCCTATTTGATAGCTAAATACCAGAACATTAAGATATACTTTGTATCTCCAGATGTTGTAAAAATGAAGGTACTACTGCCCTGAATAAATATCAGCTGCACTCTTTTGTTTGAATTGTTTTGTGGTCAGATGCAATAAATGGATTGTTGTTCTATTTTTTTTCTGTTTCGAAGGATGATATCAAAGAGCACTTAACTTCACAAGGTGTTGAATGGGAAGAAAGTTCAGATTTGTTGGAGGTGGCATCCAAGTGTGATGTTATTTATCAAACACGTATTCAGAAAGAAAGATTTGGTGAGAGGATCGATCTTTATGAAGCTGCTCGTGGAAAATATATTGTGGACAAGAAGGTTTTAGGTGTTATGCTAAAGCATGCTGTCATCATGCATCCCCTTCCAAGGCTCGATGAGGTTAGCAATTATCCTTTTGAAAAGACCAGAGAACTGAATTTGCTTCTTATTGGTGCCACCTTGTGTTGCATCTAAATCTCGCAATATCACTAGAGAGTTTTTGAGTGCTGACTGCTTAATCCAACAAAATAATCCTTTGAATTGGGGCGCTGAAGTTATCTGTTCTGGTTAGATAGTACTAGTTACGATGCCAAATGATATAGCTTGGTGCATGCCGGTGTCTATTTGCGTATGTGAGTATGCTGGTCCAATTAGCTATGCCCATTCCATCGGGGAATAGGTTAGCCAGAAGTGATTCCTGAACACTTGACGCGAGGTCAGCTGGAAACATTGGTGAAATGTTGTCAGTTGTTGAGATATGATGTTTCGGCTTCCAGTGAGCGGTCAATATAAGTAATCATTTCTATAAGAACGATGTGAAAATCATCCATTGGTGAGAATTGACTATGGTTGTGGTCATTTCCATGAGGATCCGTGTTTAAAATCGGCAGTTGATATGTTCTTGGTTAGTTGGGTACCTCCTTTTCTAAATACAAGATGTTTTAGACATTTCTAATATAGACTAGATACGGACTGAAATGGATGGGTATCAATAGTAGAACATGTCTAGATTCATCGAATTAGAATAGGCTAAAATATCTTATATTTAGGAACGGAGAGAGTATTTCCTAGCGATAGTCAAGTTGTACTATAATTGGGACCCAAATTTTGTTTTTGTTTTGCAGATCACGGTAGATGTTGATGGTGATCCAAGGGCTGCATATTTTAGGCAGGCTAAGAATGGCCTCTACATAAGGATGGCACTGCTCAAACTTCTGCTTGTTGGTCGTTGAAGTTTTTTCAGTGCCTGAGCTTATGCAGTGTCAGAAGGATCAGAAATTCACCCTTAAACCACCCGGAAGAAGAATAAAGCCATATTTGTATGAGTAATGCTCGAAAAGAACATTCTCTGTTATAATTTGGTTTGAATGAAATGTTTCCGGGTGGCCTGGGAAAAAGATTCTGCTATAAATTTACTTGGTGACAATGTTCAGCAATGTCTGCGTCATCGTGTGTTTTGGCCCCACACATTGAGTTTTTTTTTTGCGGCCATCCGTTGCTTTTGTCTGCATGTTTCGGGTAACTATATTTGAAAGCTCTTCTCGTTTCTGAATATTTGTCACCTTCCGTAACTCCATATGCAATCAGTGATACTGTTGCTACATGTCAGACTCAGGAAACGAGTATACTGACATAGTAACTACTAGGAGTATAATTTTATCTAGCACTAGCAGTAATAATCCAGATTCTGCATTGTGCACTTACCTGCATGAGCCTGAAACGTAGATCTAGTAATAAAAAGACGATGCTAAGAGCATCTCCAGGAGCTCCTCTATATGACATCTATACCACATATAGAGGACCATGGCCCAAAAACACTCTCCATCAGCTCATCTATATGGACATGTATCGATAGATGTCCCCCTCCGTCCCGGGTGCCTCATCCACATCTGGCTGACCGAGCGGTGGTCCTCCAGACCAACCGCTCGCTGTCTCGCTCCCGTCCCGCGCGCATCTGGAGGTTGCAGGCGACGAGGAGCTCGCCGTCGCCACTCCCCCGACTCGCCGTTGAGGTAAGCTCTGCTCCCTTTTCGTCGATTTAGAGCGCGAGGTAGGAGATTACTTGGGGACGGCGGCGGCGCTGTGAGAGAAAATGGGGGCGGCGGCGCTTTGAGAGAAAATGGGGGCGGCGGCGCTGTGAGAGAAAATGGGGACGGCGACCGAGATTGGGGACGGCGGAGGCGCTGCAGGCCACCAATTCGTCGTGGGGCGGCGGAGTCCCATGGATGGGCGCCGTCCTGATGCAGATGGGACGGTGGAGATGGGCGCGGGAGGAGAGATGGCGGCGGGGCATGGATGCAGGCCGCCGCCTGCCGCTGCCTCCATGGATGCAAGCGAGATTGGGGCAGAGGCCGTGCTGGGAGGGAGCAGGGGCCGTGCGGGAAGGCATGGAGCAGTGGAGCTTGCGATGCTGGGAGGGAGCAGGGGACGTCTTGCCTGCTGCTTGCTTTCTGCTGCTTGCGATGCTGGGAGGGAGCAGGGCATGTGCGTTCTGCTGCTTGCTTTGGTTCGATGCACAAACTAATTTGCTTTGCTGGGAGCAAGGGACGTCTTGGCTGCTTGCTTTGCTACTGAACTGCATAATTGATTTCTGCTGTTGTTTGCTTTGCTACTGCAGTACAAAATATGATGCTGATACTACAATTTGTCTCTCGATTTTGCATAGACACTAAATTGTGATGTTGTTTATTGTAGATGGATAATTCATGGATGAACAACTCGCACACACCTAACAACGGATCTTATCTGGAGATGATGAACATGAGTTCCGGTGACATTAATTGGGGTGAGGCACAAGATAATAGCCCAATTGGGGAACAAGTGACGATGCCAACTGAAAATGTTGTTGCATCTGGTAAACCTAAACCTAACAGAAAGGGTATCCCAAAGGGGAAAAATTGGTCAAGTCTTGAGGACAAGGTGTTGATAGAATCATGGGCAAGCACTAGTTTGGATGGGGTAGTCGGAAGCGATCAACATTCAGATTCTTATTGGGCTAGGATTACAGAGTACTACAACCAACACAAGAATCCAGAATGGCAGCACCGTAATGTTGCATCGGTCAATGGTCGCTACACCACTATTTCATCCGCTACAAGCAAGTTTTGTGGATGCCTTCAGCAGGTTTTAAATAGAAACCAAAGCGGAAGAACTTTAGACGAGAAGGTATGCATGTTTCGAACATTTGTAACTATCTTCCAATTCCCGTCTAATACTCTATATGTGTTTCGTACATATTGTAACTATACATTTCTTGCTGCAGAAAGAGGAGGCACACCTTCTGTTTATTCAAATGGATCCAAAAAGAAAGCCTTTTACATTCATGCACTGTTATTTAGAGTTTGTGAAGTATCCAAAGTGGGAGTTAAGAGAAATTGAAGTTTCTCACAAAAAACAAAAGAAGAAGTCTGATGCAAGTCCAGGTGTCTCCGCTGCTGCTGTTATTGATGATGCCTTCAGTGTATCTTCCAAAATTATTGAACGAGAGGAGGCACCTTCCGGTACCAAGCACGAGAAAGAAGCTCGGAAAGGTAAAACTCACATTTCCGATGGTAGTTCTTGCAAGTTATCATTACAATCTGTGTGGGCACAAAAGCAAGAGAAGGATGAGATGAAAGAGGCTTCCAAATCTGCTCGCTACGCACAAGTAATTGAATTGCAAAAGGAGAAGGTTGCATTGAAAAAGATTGATGTTGAACTTAAGCAATTTGAAATTGACGAGAGGGTTATGATGGTGGACACTAGTGGTATGAATGCTTTACAAAAGCAATTCTATGAAGGGAAGCAGAATGAGATCATTGCTCGCCTTCCGCTAGCTTTGAAAACACAGGAGAACGTTGAAGAACATTCAGATCATTGTTAGACCCTGGCAAACCAAAAAAAGAATGCCAAATCCAAAGATCTTGTGAAGCAACTGCTTCCAAAATCATCGTCGGCTCTTTCACATGGCCTTTAAACATGCCATGCCATTTCTTTGGGCAATTTTTCCAAGCCCAATGCATGCAATCTATACTCCCTAACATACCAGGGAATCCTTTTTCCTCCCCTATTGCAAGCAATCTTGCAGTATCTTCTGCATTTGGAGATCTTAGGTACTTGTCCCCAAATACTTCACAAACTTTGATCACAAATTGCTTGCAAGACTCTAAATTTGTGGATTCTGCTGAGCGGATGTACTCATCCGCTAAATCAGCAGCTATTCCATAAGATAACATCCGCATTGCCACGGTCATCTTTTGCAGAGGATGCAACCCAAGAGCTCCAGCAGAATTTCTTTTTTGCGTAAAATAACCCTCATAGTCATGTGCAAGTATACCATTAACTATGCGGTTGAACAAATTACGGGACATCCTAAACCTGTGCATAAATAAGGTAAATGAGACACGGTACTGAAAATATACAAACACAGAGTAGTGTTCTAATGACAAACCTTCGCCGAAATAGGTGCTCGGGGTAGCGAGGATTTAGTTTGAAGTAATCATCCCATAGAAGAACGAATCCGGCATCTCTTCCTCTGTCGATTATCTGACGTCCAAGCTTGGAACCGCCACGGCGTCGGGCATTTCCCTGCTCTTCCTCCTCGGCGATTGCTGCCATAATAAGTTCATCGTCGCCTGATGAAGACGACGATGAATTCATCATCATATCCCAAGAGGTGCTCATTGTATCATGAGAGAGTGGATATAGAGCAAAGAAGCTACAACCAGGAATGTAGTGAGAGAGGTGGGAGATGGTGGTATATATAGATCTGAAAATATAGCTGTTGGGAATATAGCCGTTGGGAATCTAGCTGTTGAAAATATATCTGTTCAAAAAATAGAGCCGTTGGGAAAAAACAGTTGAAATGGTAGTTATAGGATAGTATTAAAATATAGGAGAGAGAATATAAATGTTCTGAATATAGATGAGCTGCTGGAAAACTGAGGACATCCAAAAAGGAATCTTTATAGATGATCCTCTGTATGGAGATATAGGGGACCAAATTTGAATAAGCTGCTGGAGATGCTCTAAAACGTACTCCGGTGGATTCTCTGTTGACTCTTGTGTGTGTGTATGCGCATGTGTAGAAACGTACTCCGGTGGATTCTCTGTTGACTCTTGTGTGTGTGTATGCGCATGTGTAGACGATACTTCCTGGTCACTGGTCAGCATGCTGACATAGACACAGAACCGGCCCACACGCACAATCCATATGCCATGTTGAAGCGGGCCTTTCTACAATCCTTCAGGTCTTGACTACGTTTTTGCTATTTTCGACATACTCGACTTCACACTCGTTGCTTCCTTGTTCTGCTGACCACCGGCGTTGAGATTTTGTATATTCTTTCATTCGATTACATCAGAGAGGAATGATCTCATTTGTCTCCGATGTGGTGCATTGCGACGGTGGTCTCTGAGATACCAGTGGTGACTATTCGGTTTGCAACATAATTTGACTTCTATATCTATTCTCTCCCTTACTTGCTGTAAGGCGTATAGTTTTTCCTGAAAAGTCAAACTTGACTAAATTTGATCAGGATTTTAACAAAAACTGTCAACTATTTTAAATACTAAGAAAATAAAATATGAAAATATATTTCATGGTAAATCTTATGGTAATGATTTGATATGGTAACTGGTAATAATTTTTCTAAAATCTTGGTCGAAGATAGTTAAGTTTGACTTTTTAAGAAAAATTATAGACCTTGATATACGGAGAGAGTATTAAAATGTACGAAAAGCAACTATATCTCCCGAGCTTCACTGTTTCCGTTTAAGAAAAAATAAGTTATAAGGTCTACTTTTTCACTGATTCCCAAGAAGTCAGACGCGGAGGTGATTGGGGATTACCGGCCCATTAGTCTTGTGCAGGGAATCTCCAAGATCTTCTCCAAGATCATTGCTAATAGATTACGCGGCCCAATCAGAGAATTGATCAGTGCAAACCAATCAGCCTTAGTCCGTGGGCGGAGTCTGCACGATAATTTTATACTTGTTCGACAGATATAGAAAGGTGTGCTCCTCAAACTCGACATATCGCGTGCGTTTGAGTCCCTCTCCTAGTCTTTTCTCCTTGAAGTGCTACGGGCTTTTGGGTTCAGCAAGGCCTGGTGTGTGCGAGGATCGCCATACTCCTTTCCACCTCGAGCACCAAATTGCTTTCAATGGCGTACCAGGTAGGAAAATAGTACATGCCAGGGGACTGAGGCAAGGGGACCCGGCATCCCCCATCCTGTTTATATTTGCTATGGAGATACTGTCGTGTTTGTTTGCCCTGGCCGCGAATGGAGGATTGGTGACAGACCTGATTGGAGCCACACCATTGCAGCGTATCTCAATCTATGCCGATGACGTGGTGATTTTTGCAAAGCCAGAAACACAGGATCTAACAGCTGTCAAGACATTGCTGACATTGTTCGGAGAAGCCTCGGGTTTACTTATCAACTACAATAAATCCACGGCGACACTTATCAGAGAGGGAGCTGGAGACAGGGAGATTGTAAACAACATCCCGCAATGCCAGGTGGTGACAGAGTTACAACATCTGTACCTGCTTGGTAGCATAACCTCTTATCTGCTCATATATGTGATTTTGAAGAATTTCAGTTTCTCGTATAATGCATGAGATTCAAACATAATTTTGGTCAATAGATAGGGTTCTCCTATATATTTTGCATCGCCTAAATACCCTGATCCACTGCTCCCAGCAACCCTAGGTAGTGCTTGAGTGAATCGCTAAAGCCTCATATTGCTTAGCCATGCATAGTTGTTATCTCTACCGCATACGGTTGATGAATCGAAGCTGCCAATGAAGCGAGTATGCCAGGATGAAGTGAAATGATCAGAGTTATGTAATTAAAATGACTAAAAGGTGTGGATGAGAAGCCACAGTGGTATGGTGTGGTGTTTTGTCTCGTTCTCGCCGACCTAGGACCTTGAGTTTTCGTACCTTGATCCAAGACTGAGCGTACTTCCATACGTGGCTATATGGGACGCCCATCGACTGACTAACTTGCGTAATCTATCCGTGGGTTCTATAGTTCGGGCGTTCATAGGATCGTGGCCACGTCGAGGGGGTGGATTCCCTGAACCTTGACTTCAGCACACACAACCTATTGCCCATGGATAGGCTTACGCAAGGTAAAGGTTGTAACCGTTCCCACTCTGCCGGCTTTCCGAGGAAGAGAGCTAATGATCGGCAAGGAGCCGGGCGGTATGTGTCGGTAAAGTTGTACACCCCTGCAGGGTTAAATCTATTCGAATAGCCGTGTCCACGGTTACAGACGACTTGGAATTACTGGACGAGATCATAGAGAACATGAATGAAATATAGAAGACCAACATGGAGAGTTCTTGGTGATGTATCGGAAGGTGCTACTTGGACATCAGAGCTAGAGTTGTCATTCTCTTATCTCTTTTAAAAGATCTATTATACGTGCTTCTCTTCCTCCCTTGATTTCAAAACAAAATTGGCTTTATGCAAAGAAACCTGCATTCAAACTCTCTGAATAAGCAGATATATAATAGGTTAATTAAGTCTTGTTGAGTACTTCCAGTACTCACTCTTGCTATATTTGGTTCAGGTGAAGTTCAGCACTCCGAAGGTGGTTCCTACGTTGGCATCGACGGGTAGCTTGGGGTTCCCAGGTGGCAGCCTGGAACTTGTAGGTTATGTAGCCCCG
Organism: Poa annua; assembly: GCA_026929855.1. Lineage (NCBI taxonomy): Eukaryota > Viridiplantae > Streptophyta > Magnoliopsida > Poales > Poaceae > Poa > Poa annua. Next base: position 57,580,151 of record CM049437.1, read on the forward strand.
TTGCTTATGTTCCGGCCTCTTAGGCCTTTTGCAAGTCTTGTTGATTAGCAACATATTCGCTTTCTGTTGTATGATGTAATGTTGGGTCGGAAGACCTCTGTGTGTAAAGCTACCTCTTGTAATATATACCTTGTTCTACTTCGTGTCGTAGAGTCTTCTTTATACCGGTTGTCCGCTACCCATCCCGTGCATGATGCGTGTATGGTTACAAAGTGCACGGTTGAAGGGTTATGGTTCTTGTGCTCTTTGTTATGCAGTTTTGGCTATGCCCGTGCTAGGGCGCAGCCGAGGGGTTGTGTGCCGATGATCCATTCTGAGCACGCCTGCCGATGGGCATCGGCCTAGGAGTGGTAACCCCAGGGACCCTCGGTTACGTATCATGACCAGTGACACATAACATTGCTGTATAATTCAGAGGTCGAGTCCGACAGCTTAACAAGATTCTGGGATTCTTTGTTATGATTAGCGTGGTAGTCTTCCGAGGGGTTTTGTGTGACCGGTGTTCCCGGCACTCCTGCAGTGCAATGCTTCCTGGGGTTGGTAACCCAGTAACTCTCGGCTACCATGTCTAAGAGCACATAACACTTATGTATAACTCTGTATTCTGGGGTCGCCACAAGTTTTTGGTATCAGAGCAGGACTGCCTGTAGGAAACCCTTGCTATTTGTCGATGTTGAGTCTAGTGTTTGTGAAAACTATTTTGAACCTAAAAATGAGTTGAGAAAATCTCATTAGGATTCTTTTTACTTCTTATCTGGTATCGCTCTAATTCTGAATCACCTTATCTTGTATTGATTTAAAAGGGTTTTGCTATCTCTTCTAGTCATTCCAAACTCTAGGTGCCTCGAGCACATGACGTGTTTAATCCGTTGACCTAGTATAGTGTTCTCTAGAGTCTGGTGCGTGTTACGAGTTCTTCCTTTCTTATGTTTAGCTGAGAGGTTTCCTTCCATCTTAACCTCTCTACTCTCTGAGCCTCACATCCGTCTATTCTACACTTCGAGGCTTGCTTTCACCTCGGATGTCTTCTTTTAGTTTATTTTAGGTGCTTCTGAAGATGTGAACGGCTTCTCGAAGCTACTTCGTGAAAACTACACCGTGTTGTCCTTTGCATCACTCGGTAATAGTTACACCTTTCTCTGATTTTAATCCTTGGATTTGAACCGAAGGTCCCGAAATGTGCTTGATGGCAGTGTTTTGAATCATGCGGTTTCTTAACCATATGATGTTCATGCTATCAGTACATGATGCTGACCTTTAACCCAAGTTCCAATGTGTGATCCCTGAGGTAATCTTTAATCCTTATCACGCCTCAGTTGGCTGGTAACTTTAACTCCGCAAAATTTGAGGTTATGTCTTGGAACCAAATGGATCACGCCAAGTGTGCTCTTAGTGAATATCACATCTACACTCGTGATTGTCTCGTTCCTCCTGCTTTCCAGCATGGGTTTTACACAAGAGTATTATCCTGTGCATCCACCCTAATCCCATGATTCTTTGAAATTGGTCTTTCCCTCGAACCGGTTATGCCCTTTGGCAACCAAGTTGCAATTGTGTGATGGAGTCTTTCATCGTACGATGCTCTTGTGGTTCATTAGAACATTCCACTTTGGAATGTATGGACAAACAAACTCCAGAACCTCGTCTATCTCCAAGACCAGGTCAAAGTGTTGTAATCCGCAGAATCAAGAGGCTTTATTAGCTTCTGTTCAGTTATGTTCTACGTACCTTAGAGTGTCAAACTCTTTTATGTCAAAAGGTCGTGTTGATTTCATGGCTTTATTGATGAAGTGATGCTCCTACCCATCTTTACTCACCTTTTTCCCAAGCTTTTTGGGCTCGAAATAATAAGGTGTGTGAATGATGTGGATGTCGGATATTCTTAGTGACGAGGTTATACCAAACGGGTACCCTGTCGTGTGGGTACCTGGTGCACGTGATGACTACAGCCCAATTGTCAATAGACTGAAGAAGCCCACTAAGGAAGGCCTGATGACCCACAAGTATAGGGGATCGCAACAGTCGCAACAGTCTTCGAGGGAAGTAAAACCCAAATTTATTGATTCGACACAAGGGGAGCCAAAGAATAATTATAAGCCTTAACAGATGAATTGTCAGTTCAGCTGCACCTGTGAATAGACTTGCTCGAGACAGATTATCAGTAGCAACAGTTTTATAGTAGTGACAGTAGTGAAATAACAGCAGCAGTGAAATAATGACAGCAGTAGTGATTATAGTAGATAGCAGGATTAAAATTCTGTAGGCATAGGGACGGATGTACGGGCGTTGAATGGATAAGATAGTTCATGTAATATCAAGACATAGGCATTTGCAGATAAATAAGATAAAGCATCCAAGTATTAAATAACCATAGGCATGTGTTCTAATTTAGTTGTGCGTGCTCGCAATGAGAAACTTGCACAACATCTTTTGTCATACCAGCCCGTTTGCAGCGGGGCCTCAAGGGAATCTACTGGTAATTAAGGTACTCCTTTTAATAAAGTACCGGAGCAAAGCATTAACATTCCGTGAACACACGTGATCCTCACATCACAACCATCCCCTCCGGCTGTCCCAATTATTGTCGCTTTGGGGCCTTCGGTTCCGGACAATGACATGTGTATACAACTCATAGATATGATCCAAAACAATAATTATCATCATGATTCAATAACATGTTCAGATCTGAAATCATGGCACTCGGGCCCTAGTGTCAAGCATTAAGCATAACAAGTTGCAACAATGACGTAAAACACCGATAACGGATACTAGGCACCATGCCCTAACGATATTACAGACATTACATGAACGATCTCATCCAATCCCTACCATCCCCTCAAGCCTACAGCGGGGGATTACTCACACATGGATGGCGGAAACGATGATGGTTGATGGAGAGGCGTTGGTGATGACGATGGCGATGATCCCCTTCGATTCCCCGTCCCAGCGGAGTGCCGGAACAGAGACTTCTGGTCCCCGAATTGAGTTTCGAGGTGGCGGCGGCGCTCGGATGTGTTTTCGGGAAAAGTGTCCAACGTGCCCCCGTTTTTAGGTCAGAGGGGGCTTATATCCGAGAGGGGGACTCGAGGGGGAGTCGGAGTCGCCCCCCTCATGTGCTGGCGCAGCCAGGGGCCTGCCGCGCCAGCACCTGAGGTGGTGGCCCCTTTGCCCCCCTCCGTCTGGGCTTCTGGCTCCGTGGGTCTTCGGGCAAAATAGGAACTTTGGCATTATTTCTGGTGTTTTTCCTGAAAGTTGATTTTCTGCACAAAAACGAGACACCAGGGCAATTCTGCTGAAAACAGCGTTAGTCCGTATTAGTTACATTCAAAACACACAAATTAGAGGCAAAACAATAGCAAAAGTGTTCGGGAAAGTAGATACGTTTTGGACGTATCAACTCCCCCCCAAGCTTAGCTTATTGCTTGTCCTCAAGCAATTCAGTTAACAACTGAGTGCGATAAAAGAACTTTCACGAACACATTTGCTTCATATGATGTAAATATTCTTATTATCTGGCAAATGCTTAGGCTATTCATAATAAGATATATATAAATGGTGTCACCTAGTTAATTATGTAAACTATGAAGAGATACCAATCATATCAATAGTAAATAACATGAAACATATCAATTCACAAGATTGCAAAGCTCATAAGAAAGTATGATAAAGTGGTATCTCGCTTGCCCGAAAGTGTACAGCAAAACATAAATGCCCAGGCACCTCTGAGATTCAAGAGAGGACTAGAGATAAAGATGTCAAAGATAAAAGTATCAAAGTTACACCGCAGTTAACAGTATTCTGGGACAAGCACATTACACTAAGAATGACAACTATGCTCTCAAGAAGGTGCTCAAAGAAAGGATGGTGACTCAATAATAAGTAAAAGATAGACCCTTCATTGAGGGAAGCAGAGATTTGACATGTGCTAGAGCTTTTCATTGTTTTGAAAACAGAGGTAAAATTGTTTTTGAGTGGTGGTTGTTCCGTCAACGAATGGCAATAGAGTTCTTGTTATCTTCCATACTAAGCAAGTTGAGAGCGGTTCCGAATTATTTAAAATCAAGCATTTATAATATGCATCTTTATATTTTATCTTTTTGATATTTTGACACTCCTCTCAACCTTTGCTTTTCACAAACCATGGCTAACCGAATCCTCGGGTGCCCACCAGCAATCACATACCATGGAGGAGTGTCTATTTTTTCACTTTTCAAAACTTTTGATATTATAGTGGTCTAAGCAGCTCTTTGCAATATTAGTGACAAGCAGATGAAGCATGCAAGTCGATACTTAATTAGTATGGAAGATAACAAACCCAACTACTACTTCCTCATGAGCTTAAAACAGTGGTACAAATTGAGAAGTGTTTGAAGGTTTTAAAGGTAGCACATGCAAATTTACTTGAATGGTTTGAAATGCCATGCATAGGTATTTATAGTGGACTCTTTGGAATAACTTGGTTTTCAGGGATTTGGAAGCACAAGCAACATTTCTTAGTACAAGTGGAGGCTAGCAATAGACAGGGAAGCGACAATTCAAGAGAGCAATAACTGTCATAATCATGCTTGCGATAAAATAAAATTAACGGAGGCATAAAAGTGATACTAGAACTCTGAGGCAAAATAAATCATCAAGGCTTAAGTGACTCTTTGTTTTCAGTCATATACATGTGTGAGCATGTGCCAAGTCGATACAATTGAATTTGTTTAGAGGAGGATACCACAGTTTCATACTCTTTCATGAACAAAACAATGCAAGCAAACATCCATAGAAACATGTCATCTACTATTAATAAATTGGAATTGATCATAAGAGAACATAAATAACTAAGCATCTACCAATCGACATATACCTTATGCGAACCATATAAGCATGCTCACATGAATGAGTATATGTACAAAAATGAAAAACAAATAGAGTTCATTACCGGCCTCTTACCCAACTCAAATTGTCATATATCGTCATTATTGCTCTTTTCACTTGTGTGGCTTGAATAATATGAAATGAAAACCAATCTCCACGGAGTAACGGATGGCATTGAGCTCTGAAACAAACTATACAAAACCAAAAAGAAACGACAAATATTTTTGGATTTTCGGATTTAGGAACTAAAAACAGAACAAAAACAGAACAGCCTGTGAAGACGAATTTTGTCGAGGACCTTAACATGCTCAGACCAGAAAACTCAAAACTAATGAAAGTTGCGTAAATATCTGAGGATGATGCTCACGAAATTTTAGGTCATTTGGATTTTTGTACAGGAAGTTATGAATTAAACGGTGGACAGCAGAAATCTGTCCCTGCGCGAAACAGCAAACAACAAAGCAAAATATTTTTGTGTTTTTGCATATTGAACTGAATGAAATACTAAGCATACTAATACTAGATACTAAAACAAACCAGCAAGAGAAATAACAGAAATCTTTTTGGTATTTTTGAGTTTTGGAAAGCAAAGCAAAACATGAACAAATAAAAGAAAGAAGGAAAACTAAAACGAAACATGGATAGACAAAGTACCAAATGATAATGATGTATAGATGAGTGTGCTATCGGTATACCTCCCCCCAAGCTTAGGCTTTTGGCCTAAGTGGAGATCAATCCAACGTGCCCCCGTTTTTAGGTCAGAAGGGGCTTATATCCGAGAGGGGGACTCGAGGGGGAGTCGGAGTCGCCCCCCTCATGTGCTGGCGCGGCCAGGGGCCTGCCGCGCCAGCACCTGAGGTGGTGGCCCCTTTGCCCCCCTCCGTCCGGGCTTCTGGCTCCGTGGGTCTTCGGGCAAAATAGGAACTTTGGCATTATTTCTGGTGTTTTTCCTGAAAGTTGATTTTCTGCACAAAAACGAGACACCAGGGCAATCTGCTGAAAACAACGTTAGTCCGTATTAGTTGCATTCAAAACACACAAATTAGAGGCAAAACAATAGGAAAATGGTTCGGGAAAGTAGATACGTTTTGGACGTATCAAGGCCCAAGACGAAGATTTCTTTCCAAATTAGACATAGTCGGTTATAGTTTCCATACTTGTAATCCTAGTCGGTTACGTACCCGAGACCTAGCCCCGCATATAAGAGCTAGGAGGGCAGCCGATCAAGGACACGCTCAACCAGAACCACCAAACCCTAGCGAGATCAAACACTCGCTGGACATTGTACTCGCCGCATATTCCACAATCAATAACAGACAAGCAGGAAGTAGGGTTGTTACCTCAGTCGAGGGCCCTGAACCTGGGTAAATCCCGCTTGTGAGCCGACGAATCTACTAACACTACGCGTTCTCTACCTCACAACTCTAACCCTAGGCTATCAGCTATGGGTATTGATGAGGACACCCCTCGTCAATTGGCGCCGTCTGTGGGAAGAGGTAGTGTTGGATCCACAGATTCGCTAGTTTCGTCTTCAAACGGCAACTCGCCGACTGCATCTGCAAATAGCCATGCGCTGACAATCTCGACTGACGTCGAGGCATCAGGCGACCAATCGCCGACTTTGCAAATCGCATCGCCGAAAAGGATCAAACCGTACTCGCCGGAAGCACAGGAGGTTTTCGCTAACCTCGACTCAGGTTTCGATCTAACCGTTGGAGAACACAATTTTTTCGTCGATAAGTTTGGTGTGCAGGACTTGACCGATTCGATCGCGACTGAGACGTGCAAAGATCCATCGACTGTGATCGCATCACCAGCAGACAAGGAAGCTACCTCATCACAGATCGACTCGATCCCATCACCAGCATCTCCAACCTCATCCATGTCGACTCAAGAGTTCAATAAGCTCATGGCGGAAGAATTTCCAGATGATGAAGGACAATCCACCTATCAAAACGATGCATCTACTATGGTCGCATCGCCAGCAAGCATGGGAGCTATTTCATCACGGATCAACTCGATCTCGCCACCAAGATCTCCAGTCGCCTCCATGACGACTAAAGAGTTCAATGAGCTCATGGCGTAAGAACTCCTAGATGATGAGGTACAGTCTGACTATCAAGTCAATACAGTCGAACACATCGCTTCACTCGACACTGCACCCGACTACATGCAAGAAGAAGAGACAGACGGCAGCATCTACCTCGCTGACTTCACTAGGCCAGAGATCCATACGGATCGCGAGTACCTCTTCAACGACGAAGACGATCCTGAGCAGTCACTCGAAACATACGTCAATATCGACGACCAGATCAGCAAAAGCAACAGCTCTAACATTAGCTTGGACGACGAATCCGAGCCTATGACTGGCATCGACAGCACATACACACGCCCTCCGGTCATACCCCGGCAGGTCTACGTTGCGATCAGCGCGGAAACTTCAGCAGCGGCGGCCAGTCGCATACCTACAAAATTCCCCTGCACAGTCACACTGCCAGATGGCGTGACAATGTTAACCATCCCAGCGGAGATGGCAGCAAAAGTCGACAAGATCATAACAGACTGCATAATGATGCCAGCAGATGCAACACCAGATGAGTTGTTAACCTACAACTACTTCAACTGGCAAGAGACAAAGCGCCTCCTGCAATACAGAGCCACACTCGAAGAGCGAAGAAGGCAAGCTAGTATCTCGAGTGTACGTAGAAGGCAGCTTTCCCTCAGCTCCACATGCGGCAGGCATAGATCCAGATACACAAGCATCCCAGAAGGAGAAAGATCCGGAGTCACTCGCAACTTAGAACATTCGTTCATGACTCTAGATACAGAAGGCATGTTGGTACCCAAAACAGCTGAAGGTGCCCTCATAACATTTGGAGCATACCTGAAGGCAACAACACCTCCAACAGGAGATCCAGCCGAAGAACTACATCGCCAGCAGTTGAAAGCGCTCACGCTCACTGCAAAAGGACTCCAGTCGGGGAAAAGCAGAGAGCGTAGCAGAAGCCGCTCATGAGACCGCCGCAGTCGCAGCCCTCGCTGGAGTGGTACAAGAAGGGGATCCAGTCGACGCCGATCACGAAGCAGATCACGGAGTAGATCCAGGAGATCCGCTAGCAGCGGCTCAGGTGACAACCGTGACACAGGGCCCTGCGGAGCGCGATGCTTCACTCGACGTATCCGTGAAGCCAGGATGCACAAAAAATTCGGTCTGCCGACAACGCCGAAATTCAACTGCAAGTAAGAGCCATCAGGTTGGCTTGAGGACTACAAACTGGCAGTCGTATGCAAAAGAGGGACAACTACAACTTCATTACAATACATACAGCTGATGCTTGAAGGCACAGCCCGCGACTGGCTCAAGGCATTACCCGAAGCATCGTACGACTCCTGGGACCACTTCCGAGAGGACTTCATCAAATATTTCAATCCTCTGTGTGAGCGACCCAAAACGTTCGAGGAATTACGAGCTTGCAAACAGAGGTCAGACGAGACACTCCGTGCATATATCAGAAGATGGACCACCATCCGCAACTCGGTAGGTACAATCTCTGAGGACAGAGCTATGGATGCTTTCACTATGGGGGTCTATAGAGATGACTTCAGAGAGGCACTCGGTCGTCAAAAACCAAAATCCATGGCGGAGCTCATGAAGATTGCAACCGAGTGGGCAGACGGAGAAGATTCCATAAGGTCCAAACGCCCACCTTCCCCACGTGATCGTGAGGATCGACGGGACAGTCGAGATCACCGCGATAAGGACGATAGAAGATGAAGACGAAGAAGCGGCTACGGTGACAACGACAAAGTAAAATTCGTAGCAGCTGGCTTCACACAGGACAATCACGGCCGGGACGACAGACGACCCGACGACCGCCGCGACAGTCGAAACGACAATCGTCGAGACAGTCGAGGTGATGACCGCCGCGACAATCGAACGGACAACCGCCGAGACAGTCGAGATCGTGACCAGTGCAGTGGCGGCTCCCAAAGGCAAGAGTGGCGCAAACACACATACGCAAGGCCAGAAAAGACATTCCAAGAGAAGATGGAGGATTACTGCAGACTGCACCTATACAAAGGAGATGACGGAAGGCTAGTCTCAAATCACACAATGGGGAATTGCCGCGAGTTCTAACAAATCGCGGCGGATTACATGAGGCAACTCAGAAGGGATGCACCCCCGACTGCTCCGTCAGCCTATGTTGCACCACCACCAGCACAGCCAGTCGCGACACTACCACCTCCACCACCATACAACCCGGGAAGCCAAGTCGCGGGAGCCATACATCACATTCCACAAGCACCGGAGGAATAGTACCCGAAGCCTCAAGGACAGATGTACATGATCCAAAAGGGGCGACCCTCTAACAGGCAGCAAAAACTTCACACTCGACATGTCAATATGGCAGTTATGGCACCTCCAGCTATACCAGAATTTCTGCGAGGGTCTGAAACCGCGATCACATTCAATAAAGAAGATCATACACCCTCAGTCTACCGACCAGGCCATGCTGCCCTGGTACTCGACGCCCAGATTGGCGGATACGCCATGACCAAGGTCTTCATGGATGGAGGCAGCGGCATCAACGTCATTTTCGCTGAGACACTTCGTAGGATGAACAGGTCAGTCGAAAACCTATCCCAGTCGACAAACACTTTCCATGGCATTGTTCTAGGTAAAGCCGTCCTCCCAGAAGGCACAATACAACTCGATGTTACGTTCGGTGATGCAAATCACTTCAAGACCGAGTCGATTGAGTTTGAAGTCGTCGACTGGAAGTCACATCACCACGCCATCCTAGGGCGTCCTGCATTTGCTCGGTTCATGGCGGTACCACACTACGCATACCTCAAGTTGAAGATGCCTGGACCCAAAGGCGTCATCACAGTCAACGGTAACTTTCAAAGGTCAGATGCATGCGACCGCAAAATTTCTGAGATGTTCGGTATGGAGCAAACCCTCGCTGAGCTCTCGCTCACCAACGACCCAACATACATGCCCGAGCAAAAGAAGCAAGCACTCGACAAGGCATTCAGTACCACAGATGACACAAGGACGCACCAGATTCACCCGACTGATGCCGCCAAGACAGTCAAGGTGTCCACAAGCTTGCCTCCCGCATAGGAAAGCGCGCTCGTCGAATTCCTCCGTGAGAACTGGGATATGTTTGCATGGTGTGCAGCCGACATGCCAGGCATACCCAGGGAATTCGCCGAGCACTCTCTCCAAATCAGTCCAGGAACTAGACCAGTTAAGCAAGCAGTACGTCGTGTCTCAGGTCCCAAAAGAGAAGCCATAGAGAAGCATGTAGATAAACAACTCAAAGCAAACTTCATTCGAGAGATCAAGAAATCAGAATGGGTAGCCAACCCCGTGATAGTCGAAAAGAAGAAGACAAGCGCAACCCAGATGTGGGTCGACTACACCGGGCTCAACAAGTGCTGCCCAAAGGACCACTTTCCGTTGCCACGTATCGACCAGATCGTCGACTCCACTACATGATGCGCACGTTTATCCTTTCTGGATGCATACTCGGGATATCACCAGATACGGATGAAAGTCGAAGACGAAGAGAAGACAGCCTTCACAACTCCACTCGGAGTATATTGCTACACCACAATGCCCTTCGGGCTCAAGAACGCAGGTGCCACTTACCAGCGTATGATGCAAAACTGTCTGAAGACGCAAATCGGACAAAACCTCGAAGTCTACATTGACGACATAGTCGTCAAGTCAAAGGAAGAGCACACACTACTCGCAGACTTGCGAGAGACATTCGACAATCTCAGAAGGTACAACATCAAGCTTAACCCAGATAAATGTACTTTCGATGTCCCAGCCGGAGAACTCTTGGGGTACTTGGTGTCAGCTCACGGAATCGAGGCGAATCCAGAAAAGATACATGCCATATTAACCATCAAAGGCCTACAAAGCTCTACGAAGTACAGCAGTTGACAGGGAGGGTAGTAGCACTCAGTCGTTTCATCAGCAAGCTAGGAGAAAAGGCGCTACCACTCTATCGACTGATGAAGAAGGCGGATAGGTTCGAGTGGACGGACGAAGCTGAAGCGGCCTTCATCGATCTAAAACGGATACTCACAAAACCTCCCATCCTGGCAGCGCCCAAGGAAAGAGAGCCAATGTACCTGTATGTTGCAACCACAAATCGAGTGGTCAGTACAGTCTTGGTAGTCGAGCGTATGGAGGAAGGTAAAGCGCAGAACGTGCAGAGGCCAGTCTACTACGTCAGCGAGGTCCTGTCCTTTCCAAACAAAGGTACCCACACTTTCAAAAACTGGCATACGCCGTCTTCATAAAAACTAGGAAGTTGCGACATTACTTCACAGAACACCCGATTACGGTGATCAGCAAATCCGCAATCAGAGACATACTCACCAATCCAGACGCAACTGGGCGAGTAGCAAAATGGCTTATCGAGCTCGGTCCATGATGCACCGGTGAGGTGTTGTTGGGAAACCCCAAGAGGAAGGAATGAAGCAGTGCAGCAGCAAGTTTCCCTCAGTTGTGAAACCAAGGTTATCGAACCAGTAGGAAATTAGAATTCTCCGAAGGTGTCAACGGCGCCAGAAAAGATCTTGCGTCGAAGTTGACGTGGAACCTGCACACAACACAACCAAGATACTTTGCCCCAACTTAACAGTGAGGTTGTCAATCTCACTGGCTTGCTGTAACAAAGGATTAAACGTATGTGTGGAAAATGATGTTTGTTTGCAGAGAATGAAAGTAACAGGATTGCAGTAGGATTGTTTATCAGTTTGAGGAAAAAGGACCGGGGTCCACAGTTCACTAGTGGTGTCTCTCCATAAATAATAATAGCATACATGCGGGTAAACGAATTACAGCTGGGCAATTGACAGAATAAAGAAGTGCATAATGATGCATATACTATAGTTATGATGTCTAGTGTGATACTCATTTGGGCATTACAACAATATACATAGACCGTTCCAACCGCATCTATGACTAATAATTAATGCACTCCGTGTGGTGTTGTTGGGAAACCCCAAGAGGAAGGTATGAAGTAGTGCAGTAGCAAGTTTCCCTCAGTTGTGAAACCAAGGTTTATCGAACCAGTAGGAAACTAGAGATCTCCCGGAGGTTGTTGAAGATGACTTTGGCAGGGCGCACTACCGGTGTCAGCAACGAACGTGGAACCTGCACACAACACAATCAAAGTATTTTGCCCTAACTTGACAGTGAGGTTGTCAATCTCACTGGCTTGCTGTAACAAAAGGATTAAACGTATGTGTGGAAAATGATGTTTGTTTGCAGAGAATGAAAGTAATAGGATTGCAGTAGGATTGTTTATCAGTTTGAGGAAAAAGGACCGGGGTCCACAGTTCACGAGTGGTGTCTCTCCATAAATAATAATAGCATATATGCGGGTAAACAAATTACAGCTGGGCAATTGACAGAATAAAGAAGTGCATAATGATGCATATACTATAGTTATGATGTCTTGTGTGATATTCATTTGGGCATTACAACAATATACATAGACCGTTCCAACCGCATCTATGACTAATAATCCACCTTCCGGTTAGCGTCCGCACCCCTTTCAGTATTAAGTTGCGAGCAACAGATTATTGCATTAGGCAATGTGTGTAATGTAAGTAATACAAATACCCTTAGATAAAGTACTACTGTTTTATCCCTAATAGCAACAGTACATCTACAATCTTAGAGCTTGCTGTCACTACCCCAGATTAAATAGAGACATGAACCTACTATCGAGCATAAATACCCCCTCTTGGAGTCACAAGCATCTACTAGCAATGGAGAGCATGCAAGATCATAAACAACGCACTCATAAGATATATTATGAAGCAATAACATAGTACTCAATATTCATCGGATCCCAGCAAACACAACATGTAGCATTACATAAAGATGATCTTGATCATGTTAGGCAGCTCACAAGATCTAAACATGGTAGCACAAGAGGAGAAGACAACCATCTAGCTACTGCTATGGACCCGTAGTCCAAGGAGGAACTACTCACGCATCAGTTCGGAGGCGGGCATGGTGATGTAGAGCCCTCCGGTGACGATTCCCCTCTCCGGCAGGGTGCCGGGAGGAGCTTCTGACCCCTCCCGATCTAGGGTTGACGACGGCGGCGGCTCTGGACTTCGTGGAGGAAAAAGGTGCGTGTCTTAGGTCTTAGATATCCGAGGGGTATAAGTAGGCGAAAGGGCGAAGGCGGCGGGGCCTCGAGGGCCCCACACCCTGTGCTCGCGCGGCCAAGGGGGGAGCCGCGCCGGGAGGGGGTATGGGCCCCTCGGGGTCCTCCTCCGTGTCCTCTTCGGTGTTCTGGAACCTCCCGGGGAATATAAGCACTTTGACGTTTCGTTTGTCCAATTCCGAGAATATTTCCTTAACAACTTTTCTGAAATAAAAAACAGCAGAAAACAGGCAACTGGCACTGTGGCATCTTGTTAATAGGTTAGTCCCAGAAAATGCATAAAATGATATAAAAGTGTATATAAAACATGTAGCAATTGGCATAATATATGCATGGAACATAAGAAATTATAGATACGTTTGAGACGTATCAAGCATCCCCAAGCTTAGTTCTACTCGTCCCGAGTAGGTAAAACGATAACAAGAATAATTTCTGAAGTGACATGCTTCACACAATCTTGATCAAATAATAATGTAATGCATATAAGTTGAGATCAAATGAATAAAAGCTGTAGTTTATATTGATATCAAATGAGTAATGAATAAACAAGTAGGCATAACAAGGCAAAAACTTTCAATGAATCAGTAATAGAGAACAATCAACCGTGCAAAGTAGATATTAAAGATGATTTAAGCTTCAAGCACAACAATATAATCATCTAATGAATCAAACAATCATGACAACTTTGTGAAAGGATCAAGTCAAGTAATAGCAATATGCACATAGAAGATCATCTCTCTATCTGTTCACACAAAAACAAGCAAGTGTTCAGCGTTGGTTCCTGGCACCAGGATGTTGTGGCTAAAAGAATAATAATGGGGGTTTGGAAGGCCAACGGAAGAAAGTCTCACAAAGCTAAAAATGATCATTAGACAAGAGGAAGTCTTATAATCGAAGCTATGCAAGGAGTAGTGATTGCCACACAACGGATGCACATAGAGCTATAAGTGTATGAAAGCTCTCCAATGGAACTAGTGGGGGTGCATCTAACTTGCTTGCTCATGAAGATCTAGAGCACTTTTGAGGAGGCTCATCATTGGAATATACAAGCCAAGTTCTATAGTGTAAAGTTCCCCACAGAGTTATGCAAGTAAAACATGAAAACTCTCTCATTTGGAGTATAGGTGCTAAACATGAGCACAAATGATGACTATGAATAATATGGGTGCTATAACATGAGCACAAGTGTGGATAAAGAGTAGTAATGTTGCCCCCTTTTTTTATTCTTTCTTTCTTTTTTTCTCTTTTTCTCTTTTTTCTATTTTTTTGTATTTTTCTGTTTCTCTTTTCGATGGCCTCCATGGCTCTTTTCACTTTAAGGGGCAAACATTCTAATATGACAACACACTTTTTGGTACAAATATCTCATGATAAATAAAACATAATGTATGAATATGATGAATGACAACAAGTCATGTAATGTAAGATGAAAGTTGCATGGCAATATATCTCGGAACAACTATGGAAATGCTGTAGTAGGTAGGTATGGTGGATGTTTTGAGGAAGATATTTGGCTGATGTGTAGGAGAACATGATGAAGATCTCCTACGAGTTTTGGATGTAACCACGAAGTATGCACCAACTCTCTATGTGAGAAAGGGCAATGCAAAGTACCGAAGAGGCTAGCAAATATGGAGGTGGAAGTGCCATGAAAACCGCAGCTTTAGAACTCACAAGAAAAAGGATTCCAAATAGAAATATGATCTTACAAGGCATAATGAAAATCACTCCACGAGGGACTGTGGCAAATGAACAAGTCACTGTTGGGACCCCGACCGTAGCGCATAACACAAAGTCATTACGGTTGCTTTTAACATTAGGAGTCATATACCATTATGCTATCAACTGGAAATTTAAGTGTGGCACAGCTTCAAGTTTTCTAGACCAACCATTAATCATTCCACCTTACTAAACCATCATGTTTACCATTAAGCATATTAATATCTCAAAACAACATCAATGATTCAAGTGACACAATTTAATGATCTACAAGATTATGTATCATTTAGTTATACCATCTACCACATTCAACATTTTCTGTTCCTAACCAAACACCAATCAATTTTAAAAATAAACTCTCCAAGTATTTAACAATGAGATATGAGAGTGTAACATATGAGAAACTAACAGCTCCAACAAGAGATGCATGAAAAACAAGAGCTAATAGTATTGAAATAACATAAAAGAATACTCAACAAATATAAGTGAAGAATACGAGTATTCATAAGAAAAAGCGGAGCGTGTCTCTCTCCCACAAAGGAATGCTAGGGTCCATTTTATTCAGAGAATGAAAATAACAAAAACAAAAACAAAAACAAACAGACGCTTCAAGTAAAGCACATAAGATGTGGCCGAATTAAAATATAGTTTCACTAGAGATGACCTGATAGTTTGTTGATGAAGAAGGGGATGCCTTGGGCATCCCCAAGCTTTGACGCTTGAGTCTTCTTAAAATATGCTTGGGTGACCCACGGGGGCATCCCCAAGCTTTGGCTCTTTCATCTTCTTGATCACATCACATCATCCTTCTCTCTTGATCCTTGAAAACTTCCTCCACACCAAACTCAAAGTAAACTTCATTAGAGTGTTAGTGTATAATCAAAAATTCTTATATTCTGCATGAACACAATTGCTACCAATGCTACTGGACATTAGCTACAGCCACTGATACTTTATGGAACAAAAAGATCCATTGAAAATAGTAAAACAGGCATTGCAAAATAAATGGCAGAATCTGTCAAAAACAGAACAGTCCCTAAAAACGAATTGTTTCGAGGCACTTAACTTATTCAAATCAGAAAACTCAAAACTAATGAAAGTTGCATATATATCCGAGGATTAGGCACAAAAAATACCAGGTCCATCCGATTTTTCTGTGAACAGTTATGAATTTAACGGTGGACAGCAGAAAACAGTTTCAGCACAGCAATCCAAATCTAGCATCAACTTTCTACTAGAGGCTTAACTTGACACAACAATGCAATAAAGTAAAGATACAAAGGAATTGCTACAGAGGTAGACATCTTCCTTGACTCAAGGAAATAAAATAAAAGAAATAAAAAGTGGGTTGTCTCCCATAAGCGCTTTTCTTTAACGCCTTTCAGCTAGGCACAGAAAGTGATATTCAAGTATTTCCATGAGATGAAGCATCAACATCAATAATTTCATCCAAGACATTGTTGGTTGCAATAGGTGCTTTAGGTATCCATGAGGGTGTCCTATTACATAAATCATTACCATCATCTTTAGGCATATTAGGGGGTTTGGGCTTTGGAATATAGATAAACTTTTGCTCCCTTCCTACAAAGGCTTTCTCTTTCTTAGTTTTAATAGAGGAAAAAGTTGAACTTAAAGTTTCCATAGCCTCTTCTAATTCATATATCCTATGATTATGAGTGTCAAGGGTGTTGCTAGTTTCTAAAGCAGTGATTCTTCCATTGATATCCTCTATTGATTCATTACCCCTGCTAGCATTATCAAGAAAAAAATTCTCCATAGAATCCAACCTTTTAATAACATCTTCCAAAGTGATCTCAGTTTTAGTTTCTTTAATAGGTGGTGGTCATCCTACCAAACTTTCAATTAAATTGCAGGCTTCCAAAGCAGGTGTACCAAGAAAGTTACCCCCGTAAGAGTATCAAGAACATACCTATACCAACTAGAAATACCAACATAAAAATTCCTAAGAAGGATTAAAGTGGAATGTTTCTTAGTGCATTTTTGATGAGCATCATTTATCCTATACCATGCATCCTTCAAACTTTCTCCCCCTTGTTGTTGTCGGCCCATACAGGACCGGGGTATGCACGGCCCACTCGCTACAGGCCTCGCCCGCGTGGACCTCCGGCAGAACGACTAAGGACCAGGCTACCGCTTGGAGGGATCCTCAAGAGGCATCCCCTCTCGAGGCCTGAAGAGGGCGCCAGGGCCTGAAGAGGACCCTGCGCTTCAAGAGACTCCCCAGGCACAGCCCGCCTGGAGAGGAGTCAGCAGAAAACCCCTCCGACCACGGCCCTGTGGAGACACTTCGCGGCTAAGCAAGCGCTGCAGGACGCACATGGCCCCTGCAGCAGCCGCAGGGTGACGCGAGCATCCCAGTGGCCGTTCTGGTGATAAAGGAGTCAACAAAGCCGCGCCGCCTGCGGCCGGACAGCCAGGACTTTCCTCTTTGGTGATAAAGCGGCTGGACGGCGCAACGCTCCAAGAAGATCGTCACCGTGGGCTCCACCACGACCTCTGCTGCGCCTGCGAGCCGCCCTGCACCGCCTGCAACCTGTCGGCCACGGCGCGCTAGTTTAGCACGGATGAGCCGCGTCCATGGACGGAAGAGCCGCTGTGGACTCCCTCTCCTTTGCGCCACCGACGTGCGGGAGCCCACCAGCGCGAGGACGGAGCCAGGAGCGCCTATAAAAGGAGCAGGAGCTCCGCCGTAGAGGGGGGTGGATCGCCCAATCGCGCAATCGCTCCCTAGACAGACAGGACAGCCAACTGCTGGAGGAGGAAGACGATCATTGTGTCTTTCTCCAGGCACCAAACTGCCTCAAGAGAGCCTTCGGCAAGCTCATTGTCCTGTAACCTTCACAGCGCAATACAGACAAGCAGGAGTAGCGGTTTTACCTCCTCCTGAGGGCCGTGAACCTGGGTACGGGCCGGTGTCCATCTCTGGCGTGATAGTTCCTCTCCAGGCCCGGCGAGCACCGTCGTCGAGCCTTTCGAGGGCTGTAGGACCTCCGTGTTCAGTCCCCCCTTTCGAACCTCTCTTCAGGGCGAGACTACCCCTGTTGCGTGGGAGTCACTCCTCGACATTTGGCGCGCCAGGTAGGGGACTGAGGCGCGTCTTCAACCTCCGAACTCCGCGCCATGATGGACACCCGCGCGACGCGCGCCAACCGGCGTACCTCTGAGAGAGCTCACACCGAGCCCGGCACTGCTCCCACCCGTGGCCG
Organism: Poa annua; assembly: GCA_026929855.1. Taxonomy (NCBI): domain Eukaryota; kingdom Viridiplantae; phylum Streptophyta; class Magnoliopsida; order Poales; family Poaceae; genus Poa; species Poa annua. The sequence goes on from CM049437.1 coordinate 57,598,167, forward strand.
CCGTGGTCGCCCTCGCGCGGCTGAGCGCGCTGGCACCGGCCCGCGCGTGGAGGAGCCAGAGAGCGAGGAGCACCGCGGCGGAGACCAGCGCGGCGACGAAGACCTCTCCGGGCACCGTGAGGACGCTGAGTCCTCGCACCCGTCCCGGTGCCAGAGCGTGTCCACTCGGGAACACCACGAGCCCGCCCCGCATACCGCGCTGCTCATGGCCCAGGAGCTCCTCCGCTACCGGCCAAGTGCCGAGGCGCACGACCAGTGGCTGGACCGCCTCCACCACCTCGTCGACATCGCAACCACGCGCCCTGCTCCGTCGCGCTCCATCGTGCCTTCCGGCCCTGCAGGGGCGGCCGCGCCAGGCGCGCCCCCACCGCCGCCGGGACCACCTCTATCCCGAGTGGGCATGGAGCGACGCCGAGACCTCCAGAACCGCCTCGTCGAGGAGCTCGGTCAGGCGGGGCAGCAAAACCGCAGGGCCCTCCAGGGAGGAACGGCCACCTATGCCTCCGGCTGCATGGCCTTCACGCGCGCCCTGCGTCGTGTGGTCTGGCCGCAGAAATTCAGGCCAGCGCTCCCCAAGGGCTTCGACGGGTCCACCAACCCTCTCGAGTTCCTGCAGCTCTACACCACCTCTATCCAGGCTGCAGGGGGCGACGACAAGGTCATGGCCAACTGGTTCTCCCACGCCCTCAGGGACTCAGCGCTGTCCTGGCTTCTCAACCTGCCGGAGGACTCCATTGACTCCTGGGAGGAGCTCTGCAGGCAGTTCGTCGCCAACTTCAAGGGCACGTACGAGCGCGCGCTCACCCACAACGACTTGCGCGCTGTGGTGCAGAAGAAGGATGAGACTCTTCGCAAGTACATCCAGCGCTTTAGCCAGGTGCGGAACAAGATTCCAAACATCCCCGACACCCAGGTGATCGCTGCCTTCCGCGAGGGCGTCACGAACCGCAGGATGCTCGAGAAGCTCGGCATCCACGACAAGCTCACCTCTGTGGTGAAGCTGTTCGATCTGGCGGATAAGTGCGCCAAGGCGGAAGAGGGACTCCTCTTCGTCAAGATGAGCGCGCGGGGGGACGACCCTGGCGAGGGGTCCAAGAGCCACAAGAAGAAGGAAGAGCCCAAGCGCAAGGCCACCGCGGTCCTCGCGGCAGAGCCTGACGCGAAGGGCTCCCGCAGGGGTTCTCCCGAGCGCGGCGACAAAGAGGTGGACCACCGTCCGTTCTGCGTCTACCACAACAGGCGTGGGCACGCCACAGACGACTGCTTCGACCTCAAGAGGCTGAGCAGGGAACGCGAGCGAGGAGAAGGCAGCGGAAGCCGCGGCAGAGGTCGCGGCTACCGCAGAGACGGCAGGGGTAGGCGCGAAGGCGGCTACCAGAAGCCGCCGGGCACTCAAGCCAATGCCGCCGAGAAGAACAACAACCTCCCCGACGAGGAAGATGGAGGCTACCAGGCCCCGAGAGGCGCCATGGCCTGCATCCTCGGCGGAGCTCAAGCGCCCAAGTCGAACAATCAGTTCAAGCAGTTCGCCCGCGAACTCAACGCTGCGCTCCCGAGCACCGAGACCTCCAGACCCCTCAAGTGGTCCCAGTACACCATCGCCTTCGACGCCAAGGACCACCCCAAGTCGACCAAGACTGTTGGAACCCTCCCCCTGGTCTGCTCCCCCACCATCAACAACATCACCGTCTCCAAGACGCTCATTGATGGGGGAGCGGGCCTGAATGTCATCTCTGTCGAGACCTTCGAGACGCTTCAAGTGCCCTACGAGTGGCTTATGCCCTCCAGGCCGTTCACGGGCGTCACCAGTGGTTCTATCGAGCCTCTGGGGCAAGTCCGCCTCGCCGTCACCTTTGGCACGCAGAAGAACTATCGCACGGAGCTGATCGACTTCGACGTCGCCCACATCGGTTTGCCGTACAACGCCATCCTCGGCTACCCCGCCCTCGCGAAGTTCATGGCCGTCACGCATCACGCCTACAACATGGTCAAGATTCCCGGCAGCGCTGGTACCATCGCCGTCCATGGCCATGTCCTGGACGCCACGCGCGCTGTCGAGAGCGCCTACAAGGCAGCCGCCATGGCTTTCCCGGCTGACGAGGACATGGAGCCTCTCGAGAGACCCAAGAAGAAGAAGCAAGTGTTCTCTCAGGAGCAAGCCGCCACGAAGAAGGTGCCGCTGGACACCACCAGCTCGGGGGCTGAAGGCTCGGGGGCTAGCGTCACCATAGGCGCTGCTCTGCCTCCCAAATAGGAAAGCGCGCTCGTTGCCTTCCTTCGGGCAAACTCTGACATGTTCGCATGGACTCCGTCAGATATGTCCGGCGTACCAAGGGAGGTGATCGAGCACCACTTAGCCGTGTGTCCAGACGCACGCCCCGTCAAGCAAAAAGCACGTAAGCAAGCCCCCGAGAAGCAAGCTTTCATCATCAAGGAAGTAGAGAAGCTAAAGGCGGCAAACGTCGTCCGCGAAGTCGCGCACCCCACTTGGCTCTCCAACGGCGTGGTTGTCCCTAAACCCGCTGGAGGAGGCCGACTCTGCATTGACTACACCGATGTCAACAAGGCCTGCCCCAAGGACCCATATCCCATGCCGAGGATAGATCAGATCGTGGACTCCACCGCTGGCTGTGACCTCCTCTGCTTTCTGGACGCCTTCTCTGGTTATCACCAGATCAAGATGGCTAAAGAAGACGAGGAGAAGACGGCATTTCTCACCCCTTGTGGTGTGTACTGCTACACATGCATGCCCTTCGGCCTGAAGAACGCTGGAGCCACCTTCCAGAGGCTCATGAGGATAGCCTTGGGGGCGCAGATGGGCAGAAACGCCGAGGCCTACGTCGATGATATCGTGGTCAAGTCTCGAGAGGGGGACACCCTCTTGAGGGACCTCGAGGAAACCTTCGCCAGCCTGAGAAAGGTGAACATCAAGCTGAACCCCGCCAAGTGCGTCTTCGGGGTCCCTTCAGGCAAGCTCCTCGGATTCCTCGTGTCCCACCGTGGCATAGAGGCAAATCCTGACAAGATCAAGGCTATAGAGCAAATGCAGCCTCCCCGCCGACTCAAGGATATGCAGCGCTTGGCGGGCTGCATGGCCAGCCTTGGCCGTTTCATCTCCAAATTCGGCGAGAGAGCCCTGCCATTTTTCAAGATCATGAAGAGATCAGGCACATTCAAGTGGACCCCTGAGGCGGATAAAGCCTTCGAGGACTTAAAGAAGTATCTGGCTAGCCCTCCAGTCTTGGTGGCCCCCAGGGCAGGCGAGCACCTGAAGCTGTACCTCTCAGCCACCCCTCAGACCGCAAGCGCCGTCTTGGTGGTCGAGAGGGAAGAGCCTGTCCTCCCCAAGAAGAGCACTGCAACTCCAAGCCCAGAACCCCCCGACAAAGGCCCCGTCGAAGGAGCAGCCTCCACAGACCCACTGCCAGGCCCACCGCCTCAAGTCGAGTCTGCTCCCCCCACCCCTGTCAAGATGCCTCTACAGGCAGATCTCGACAAGGGCCCTGAAGAGCCTCCACAGGGGGCTGACGCTGCGCCACCTCAGGCAACCCTCGTCGAGCACCCCGTCTACTTCGTCAGCACAGTACTGCGGGACGCTCGAGAGAGATATCCAATGCAGCAGAAGCTCCTCGTCGCGCTCCTCATCGCCTCCAGGAAACTGAGACACTACTTCCAGGGCCACCCCATCACGGTGGTCACTGCCTTCCCCCTGGAGCAAATCCTGCGCAACCCCAACGCCACAGATCGTGTCGCAGGATGGAACATCGAGCTGCAGCCATTCAACTTGCGCTTCGACACCACGAGGGTCATAAAAGGAAGAGCGCTGGCTGACTTCGTCGCCGAATGGACTGACCCAAGCCCCGAGGAGCCTCGCGAGGCAGAGGCCGAGCCCTCGGGAGACACGGTGCCCAGCCACTGGACCATGCACTTCGATGGAGCCTTCGCTTGTCGCAATGGCGGAGCAGGCGTCGTCCTAACTTCGCCCAAGGGTGACAAGCTATACTACGCTGTCCAGCTGTGCTTCACGATCGACAAGATCTCCAATAACATCGCCGAGTACGAAGGCCTCCTCGCCGGCTTAAGGGCCGCCATCGCTCTAGGCGTCAAGCACCTACTCGTCAAGGGAGACTCTCAGCTGCTCGTCAACTTCTCCAACAAGAGCTACACGCCGAAAGACGACCACATGGCCGCATAGCTCGAAGAGGTCCGCAAGCTTGAGAAGCACTTCAGGGGCATGGAGCTCATGCACATCCCGAGGAAAGAAAACCAAGAGGCTGACGACATCGCCAAGCGGGCCTCGCGAAGGCAGCCCCAGCAGGCCGGTGTCTTTGAAGAGAGGCTCGCCAGGGCATCCATCAAGCAGCCTCGAGAGGCCACAGCCGCAAGCGCAGATGAAGCACTCCCACCGCCTCCTGAGTCTGGGGCACCCGATTGCGGCCCCAGCACAGGGGAGCGCCTGTTGCTAACGGCAACCCACCAGGCCTCAGGATGGATTGATGAGCTCAAGGACTACTTGGTGAAAGGAATCCTCCCTGAAGAAGATGCTGACGCAGAGCGAATCGCTCGACAGGCGAAATCCTACTGCATCCTCGAGGGAAACCTCTACCGCAAGCGCCCAAATGGTATCGCGCTCAAGTGCGTCCCTCCTGAGGAAGGCCGAGAGCTGATCAAGGACATCCACAGCGGGGAGTGCGGCCACCACTCGTGTGCGCGCACCCTCGCAGGCAAGGTCTTCAGGAGCGGCTTCTACTGGCCTCAAGTGCTTCAAGATGCGGTCGCCATTGTGCAAACCTGCGACGCCTGCCAATTCCACGCCAAGCAAATTCATCAGCCGGCGCTGGGGCTTCAAACCATCCCGCTCTCCTGGCCGTTTGCGGTCTGGGGGCTGGACATCCTGGGCCCTTTCCCAAGGTCGCAGGGGGGCTACCGTTTCCTCTTCGTGGCCATCGACAAGTTCACCAAATGGACCGAAGTTGAGCCAGTGCGCACCATACCAGCGGGGGCCGCGGTGAAATTCATCAGAAGCTTGGTCTGCCGCTTCGGCGTGCCCAACCGCATCATCACCGACAACGGCTCGCAATTCACCAGCGGCATCTTCCGAGCCTACTGCGATAAGCTTGGCGTCAAGGTCTGCTTCGCCTCGGTAGCTCACCCTCGCAGCAACGGTCAAGCCGAGCGAGCAAACGCTGAGGTCCTCAAGGGCCTCAAGACCAGGAGCTTCAACATCCTCAAGGGCCACGGCAAGGGCTGGATCGACGAGCTCCCTTCAGTGCTCTGGTCCATACGCACAACTTCCTCAAGGCCTACAGGCGAAACGCCCTTCGCTCTGGTCTACGGAGCTGAGGCTGTCCTTCCCGCGGAAATCAAGCATGGATCACCACGGGTCCTTGCCTTCAACGAGGACACCCAAGAGGGCCTCCACAACGACGACCTGCTGTTCCTCGAGGGACTGCGCCGTCAGGCCGCCCTCAGGGCGGCGGGGGTACCAGCAAGACCTGCGACGCTACCACAGCCGCCATGTGCGCTCACGCACCCTTGAGGCGGGCGACCTCGTCCTCAGGCGAATCCTCTCCAGGGAAGGCCTCCACAAGCTCTCGCCGATGTGGGAAGGCCCCTACAGGGTCTCCCACGTCGCCAGGCCTGGCGCGGTACGCCTCGAGACCGAAGACGGCATCCCCGTCAAGAACCCGTGGAACATCGCGCACCTGCGCAAGTTCTACCCGTGATCACAGTCACGCCAGGCATTTTTTGTCTCTAGAGGGAAGCTCACGGCTTCACCTCCAAGCTTCTCAAAGCTTCTCCCGAGGCCCAGCCCTCCGAGCTCTCCTGCAAATGAGCCCTCGCAGGCCGCAGTGAACCTCTGCCACTAATGGGTGGTCCCCATGCCTCGACATGGAAGGAACGTTAGCTTGGCAAACCCAAGTGTAATGAACCGCTTTTCGTTCCAAGTGAACTTTGCGCTCCGGCGCCATTTTCGTTCCTAAGTGAACTATGCGCTACGGCGCCGCTATGTAATATTTTGGTGGTGAGCTTATTTCAGCATTATTTTCTTTATTGAAAATGGGCACTTATATCTCTCCACATGCGCACCTCGCGAGCGGGGGCTGAGTACGGTGCCAGTGCCTCAAATGACACACCAGCAGCACTGCAAAACCCAAGGATCCGAGCTCTGGCTAGAGGGCAAGCCCTCCCAAGCACGCCATCTCTACAAAGGACCTTGGTACTCTCTATCCTCACAAGGAACGCCTGAGGAGACCTATAAGCGCGCATTAGTCCATGGTAAAGTGCACAAGCGTTTGGTCCTGCCTCTCTAACATCTATAGGGAACAAGCGTCTCTACAAGCCCGACGAAGCAGCAGGGAAAAAACCCTTGAAGAGGACCTCCCCGGCAAGCTAAAAAGCCTCTACAGGGCAAAAGCCTCTAGAAGCTAAGTCCCGCTCCTGCGACCCGAGAGCCTTTTCTCTCCAAGCGCACGTTTGTCCCTCGAGCGATTTCGTTTTCCCTTATGCTTCATGGACTACTCGCACGTCAAAGGGGAGCACTTGGGCATCGCGACTCAGGGCTCTTACCTCTCCAAGCCTTAAACTCCCCCCGGCCTTGCTGAGTCATTGCTCTAGCATACCGTAGTGGCGGAGTCATAGTGCGAAGAGACGGGTCCTAACGACGCGGAGAAAACATAGACATGAAAGTAAAGCAGAAAAGGCCTCTCGAGGGGCAAACAAGCTAGCATAAATAAGCTTAAAGAGGTATATTACAGGCCCAAAACGTGCAATGTCTGAATACAAAAAATTGTCTCAGATACAAGCGCTCAAAGGCGCGACAAGCAAGGCTCAGGCGGAGTCCGCGCCAGCACGCTCCTCCTCAGCGTCCTCCTCCTCGGCAGGGGCGGCCTCCTCCTCGCTGTCCTCCGCAGCCACCTCCGCACGCTTGAAGCGGTTGCAGAAGGCCTCCACTTGCTCGCGGAGGGCGTTGGAGACCTGCAGGGACTCTCCAGCCGGGCGCGCCTCGGTCACCGTGGAGAGGTCGAAGCTGGGCGAAAGGAGCCGGAGGTTGGTGAAGATGCGGTCGACCACCACCTCCAGAAGCTGGCGGCTCTCGACCTCAATCACCTCGCGGAGATCGCCGGCGGGACCCTCGAGGGCCGTGAAGAGCTGGTCGAAGTAGACCAGGTACATCGCAGCATCACCACGACCGCGAGCCTCGGTGAGCGGCGCTTCTGCGCCGAGCTGGGCCGCGAGCTCATTGCCTCTCGCTACCAGCGCCTGGAACATGCGGTCCCGCTGCTTCGCGAGCACGAGAGCCGCCTGCGCGGTGTCCACGGCCTCCGTCACCTGCTTGGCTGCAGAGCCCGCCTGCCCCTCCACGTCCTTGATGAGGGCGTCCAGCTCCAGGGCAGCAGCCCGGCGGCCCTCCTCAGCCTGGCGGTAGGCGTCCTTGGCGCGTTGGAGGCGGACCTCGAGCTTGGAGTTGACCTTCTCAAGCTCCGCGATCCGTTTGGCGTCAGCAGTGTGCTTGGCCTTGAAGCGGTCCTCTTGCTTCTTGGCCTTGTCGCGGAACTCCTGGGAGATGGTCCGCCTGAAGTCTTTCTCGCGCTCCGCGAGGGCAGCCTCCGCCTCCTTCTTCTTCTCAGCGAACCGCAGCTGGAAGCGCTCCAGGGTTTGCCTCTGGGCGGTGACGTTATCGTCGTGCCGCTGGAGCGCTTGGGCCAGGTCCCCCTCATGCGCCTCGAGCTCTTCCCGCTTGGTGGCCAGCTCACCCTCCGCCTGGAGCCGCTGCTCGTAGCGCTGCTCCACGTCTTTCTCCCTGGAGGCCAGCTGCCGCTCACGCTCGGCTAAGCTCTTGCGGTCCTCCTCCAGGGTCTCCTGCGCGGCCCGGTGGGCGGAGAGGAGCTGGGACTCTAGCTGGGAGACCTCGCGGCGCTTCTGCTCCAGCGAGCCCTCCATAGCCGCGCGCTCGGCCTTCACCTCCGCGAGGAGATCGGCGGCCGCGTCGCGCGCGTCCTGGAGGGGGGCAAGGAGCTCGTCTGCATCGCGGACGGCCCCCTCTCGGACCTCCTTAGCAAAGCGGATGGCCTCCTCGCGGGCGGCCTGGAGCGCCTGATCCTCCCGGCGCCGGGCCTGAACCGCGGCATGGAAGCGCCCCCAGGCCTCCGCGAGCTCGTCGCGTTGCTAAGCAAGTTGGGCGTCCTCAAAGGCGAGCTGCGCCTCCAGGCCCTCCAGGGACTCCCTCACCACGCGGAAGGCCACCTCGCGGTGTCCCTTGCTCCAGTCCCAGCCGCTCAGGACCAGGCCGCGTTGCGCGGAGGGCCCGGCCCCGGTGTCGAACCTTGAGGATGAGGCCTCTGGGCGTGCCTGGGGGCTAAGCTGCCCCCGGTCCTTCGCCGCGCCCAGGATGGTCTCGCCGCCCACGTCGCCTGGTCGCGTCGCCTCTTGCGCCTCGCCCTCCGCTGCGGGGCGTGGCGGAGAAGGAGGAGCTCCCCCTGCAGAGGCGCCCGCGCTTGGTGGGCCCTGGTCTGCCTCGGCCTCTGGTTGCGCGGGAGGCGTAGCCGCACGAGGTGGGGTGGCCTCGCGTGCCGGAGTCGACTCGCGCGGCGGCGTAGCCGCGCGAGGCAGTGTAGGAGCTCGAGGGGGGCTGGCCGACCGCTCTTCCTGCACCTCCACCACCAAGGGCACGGGGGGCGGTGCAGCGGCCTCCGCCTGAGGCGCTGCTGCCTCCGCCAGAAGCTCAGTTGCCTCCGCCTGAGGCGCCTCTTCGGCTGGGCCAGCCGTGGTCGTCTCCCCAGGCCTCGCGACCTCTTCAGCCACAGCCTCCGCCGCGGCTCCCTTCACCTCCGCTGCCTTGCGAAGCCTACGGCGTTTCGCAGGCACTAGGTCGCTGAAAGGAATCGGGGGGCGAGTGTCAGAAATATGAGAAGAAGAGTGCAATAATCAAGCGTTTAGTAATTGAAGGAACTTACCCGGACCGCTTGGCGCCGGTGTCAACCCACGCCAAGCCTGACGAGCGCCAGGAGGGCCTGGCGTGAGGCCTCTCCGGAGGCGCCTCGGCTTTCCTCTTAGAGGGGACGTCGGAGGGCCTCGCGCCAGGCCTGTCGCAGGCCGCCTTGGACCGGGGCTCGCGACGCCCCAGCAAGGACTCCTCGTCAGAGTCCTCCCCTTCAGACTCCTCCTCCTCCGCGCGACGCGTGGGCGCCCCCGCGAAGGCGCTTTCGTCGTCACCTGACGAGATGTCGCAAATCTCGCCCGCTTGGGGCCTGGCCCTCGAAGAGGCCTCCTCGCCCGCCGCGGCCTCCTCCTCGCCTGCCGCGGTTTCCTCCTCGCCTTGCCCGGCTCCTGAGGCAGAGGGCGTCTCTGCCCCCTCCGCATCATGCACCACAGGCACGGGCACCACCTTCCGCGCCGGACCTGCCGGAGTGTACGGAGGAACCCCCTCCAGAACGGCCAGACGCTCGGTCATGTTGTACTGGTGCAGAGGCCTGAGGGAGATCGGGAGTTCCTCCATGGCGGGCACCGCGGGGTTGATGAAGAGCGCGGACAGGACGTTGTCGACGGCATCCTTGTCGTTGTCCTCGCGATGGAGCCGCATCTTGTCATTGGGGCCGGAGTACATCCACATCGGCATCGCGTGCGCCTGGAGTGGGGCGAGGCGGCGCGTCACGAAGTCCGCCACGACGATTTGCCCCGTGAGGCCTTCCTCCCGGAGGTAGCTCAGACGGCCCGACAGCATCACGTTCTGCGCGCCGCAGAAGGTGGCCTTGCCCCAGTGCGAGTTCTTCACGGGCGGCGCGTCAGGGACCTCGAGGAAGGCGCTTGGCTGCTCCACGCCAACGAAGAACCACCGCTGGCGGAAGTCGTCCACTTTCTTCGTCACGGAGGTGATGGCCTTGCCCTCGCTCCACGACATGGGGATGTAGACGCTCCCCATGCCGTCCACGATGCGGAAGGAGACGCATCCCGAGCGCTCGTTCTTCGCCGTGCTCCGGAGCGCGTAGAAGCACCGGAAGAGCTCCACCGTGGGCTCCACGCCTAGGTACGCCTCGCAGAGGTAGGCGAAGATGGCGAGGATAAGCACCGAGTTGGGATGGAGGTGTAGCAGTTGGATTTGGTAGAAGGCCAGCACCGCCTCCAGGAACGGGGAGAAGGGCGGCACCAGGCCCGCCGAGACGCAGTGCTGGAAGATGGGGAAAAACCCTCGCGGGCGTTTCCCGTGCGCCGCAGGCTTGAGTGCGGTGGCGCCGTGCTCGTTGGTCCGGTCCGCCACCAGGAAGCGGACCTTCTCGAGCGCCTTGTCGTTGACGCGCACGCCCAGCAGTGCCGCACCGTGTGCGGCCTCGGCGGGCGCCGCTTGCGATGAAGACCCCGCGGCCGCCTTGCCCTTGTTCTTCGGCGGAGTCATCGTCGGAGGGAAGAAGGGAGCGGCGCGAGGGGAAGTTGGAGAAATCGGAGAAGAGGGCGCCGGATTGCAGGAGCGGAGAGCTCTGTGCGGATGGCGTCTGCGAGAAGAAGTGGGAGTAGTAATGGCTCCCTGCTCCGGCGCCGGGGTTTTTATGTCTCGACAAGGAGCAGTTGCCGGGGCGTGGTGGGACCCCCCACGACGCACGTCCCATATCGTGCGCAACCGTTACTCGCCGGAGTGACGCGTGGCTCGGCCCGGCCTGCAGGTTTGGCCCCACGACGCTTCGCCTAGACCCAACGGGCCTCGTCGTGCCCATCGTGGGCCCGGGGGCTACTGTCGGCCCATACAGGACCGGGGTATGCACGGCCCACTCGCTACAGGCCTCGCCCGCGTGGACCTCCGGCAGAACGACTAAGGACCAGGCTACCGCTTGGAGGGATCCTCAAGAGGCATCCCCTCTCGAGGCCTGAAGAGGGCGCCAGGGCCTGAAGAGGACCCTGCGCTTCAAGAGACTCCCCAGGCACAGCCCGCCTGGAGAGGAGTCAGCAGAAAACCCCTCCGACCACGGCCCTGTGGAGACACTTCGCGGCTAAGCAAGCGCTGCAGGACGCACATGGCCCCTGCAGCAGCCGCAGGGTGACGCGAGCATCCCAGTGGCCGTTCTGGTGATAAAGGAGTCAACAAAGCCGCGCCGCCTGCGGCCGGACAGCCAGGACTTTCCTCTTTGGTGATAAAGCGGCTGGACGGCGCAACGCTCCAAGAAGATCGTCACCGTGGGCTCCACCACGACCTCTGCTGCGCCTGCGAGCCGCCCTGCACCGCCTGCAACCTGTCGGCCACGGCGCGCTAGTTTAGCACGGATGAGCCGCGTCCATGGACGGAAGAGCCGCTGTGGACTCCCTCTCCTTTGCGCCACCGACGTGCGGGAGCCCACCAGCGCGAGGACGGAGCCAGGAGCGCCTATAAAAGGAGCAGGAGCTCCGCCGTAGAGGGGGGTGGATCGCCCAATCGCGCAATCGCTCCCTAGACAGACAGGACAGCCAACTGCTGGAGGAGGAAGACGATCATTGTGTCTTTCTCCAGGCACCAAACTGCCTCAAGAGAGCCTTCGGCAAGCTCATTGTCCTGTAACCTTCACAGCGCAATACAGACAAGCAGGAGTAGCGGTTTTACCTCCTCCTGAGGGCCGTGAACCTGGGTACGGGCCGGTGTCCATCTCTGGCGTGATAGTTCCTCTCCAGGCCCGGCGAGCACCGTCGTCGAGCCTCTCGAGGGCTGTAGGACCTCCGTGTTCAGTCCCCCCTTTCGAACCTCTCTTCAGGGCGAGACTACCCCTGTTGCGTGGGAGTCACTCCTCGACAGTTGTTTAAACGAACGAACTTCAACTTCATGACTACCCATTTTCAGCAAAACAAAAAGGCAAACCGAAATAACAAAATAACAAACCGAAATAGAAATAGTAATGCAAGTAACTAATTTTTTTTGTATTTTTGATATTAAGCAAACCAGACAATAATAAAGTAAATAAATTGCAAGTAACTATTTTTTTTTGTATTTTTTGATATTAAGAAAACAAGACAATAATAAAAATAAACTAAGCAAGACAATAACAAAATAAAAAGATTGGATGTGAGAGACTCCCCTCGTAGAAGAATCTTGTCTCCCCGGCAACGGCGCCAGAAAATTCTTGATGCACTCCGTGTGGTGTTGTTGGGAAACCCCAATAGGAAGGTATGAAGTAGTGCAGCAGCAAGTTTCCCTCAGTTGTGAAACCAAGGTTTATCGAACCAGTAGGAAACTAGAGATCTCCCGGAGGTTGTTGAAGATGACTTTGGCAGGGCGCACTACCGGTGTCAGCAACGAACGTGGAACCTGCACACAACACAATCAAAGTATTTTGCCTCAACTTGACAGAGAGGTTGTCAATCTCACTAGCTTGCTGTAACAAAAGGATTAAACGTATGTGTGGAAAATGATGTTTGTTTGCAGAGAATGAAAGTAACAGGATTGCAGTAGGATTGTTTATCAGTTTGAGGAAAAAGGACCGAGGTCCACAGTTCACTAGTGGTGTCTCTCCATAAATAATAATAGCATACATGCGGGTAAACAAATTACAGCTGGGCAATTGACAGAATAAAGAAGTGCATAATGATGCATATACTATAGTTATGATATCTAGTGTGATATTCATTTGGGCATTACAACAATATACATAGACCGTTCCAACCGCATCTATGACTAATAATCCACCTTCCGGTTAGCGTCCGCACCCCTTTCAGTATTAAGTTGCGAGCAACAGATTATTGCATTAGGCAATGTGTGTAATGTAAGTAATACAAATACCCTTAGATAAAGTACTACTGTTTTATCCCTAGTAGCAACAGTACATCTACAATCTTAGAGCTTGCTGTCACTACCCCAGATTAAATAGAGACATGAACCTACTATCGAGCATAAATACCCCCTCTTGGAGTCACAAGCATCTACTAGCAACGGAGAGCATGCAAGATCATAAACAACGCACTCACAAGATATATTATGAAACAATAACATAGTACTCAATAGTCATCGGATCCCAGCAAACACAACATGTAGCATTACATAAAGATGATCTTGATCATGTTAGGCAGCTCACAAGATCTAAACATGGTAGCACAAGAGGAGAAGACAACCATCTAGCTACTGCTATGGACCCGTAGTCCAAGGAGGAACTATTCACGCATCAGTCCGAAGGCGGGCATGGTGATGTAGAGCCCACCGGTGACGATTCCCCTCTCCGGCAGGGTGCCGGGAGGAGCTTCTGACCCCTCCCGATCTAGGGTTGACGACGGCGGCGGCTCTGGACTTCGTGGAGGAAAAAGGTGCGTGTCTTAGCTCTTAGATATCCGAGGGGTATAAGTAGGCGAAAGGGAGAAGGCGGCGGGGCCTCGAGGGCCCCACACCCTGTGCTCGCGCGGCCAAGGGGGGAGCCGCGCCGGGAGGGGGTGTGGGCCCCTCGGGGTCCTCCTCTTCGGTGTTCTGGAACCTCCCGGGGAATATAAGCACTTTGACGTCTCGTTTGTCCAATTCCGAGAATATTTCCTTAACAGCTTTTCTGAAACCAAAAACAGCAGAAAACAAGCAACTGGCACTGTGGCATCTTGTTAATAGGTTAGTCCCATAAAATGCATAAAATGATATAAAAGTGTATATAAAACATGTAGCAATTGATATAATATAAGCATGGAACATAAGAAATTATAGATACGTTTGAGACGTATCAATAATCCACCTTCCGGTTAGCGTTCGCACCCCTTTCAGTATTAAGTTGCAAGCAACAGATAATTGCATTAGGCAATGTGTGTAATGTAAGTAATACAAATACCCTTAGATAAAGTACTATTGTTTTATCCCTAGTAGCAACAGTACATCTAAAATCTTAGAGCTTGCTGTCACTACCCCAGATTAAATAGAGACATGAACCTACTATCGAGCATAAATACCCCCTCTTGGAGTCACAAGCATCTACTTGGCCAGAGCATCTACTAGAACCGGAGAGCATGCAAGATCATAAACAACGCACTCACAAGATATATTATGAGGCAATAACATAGTACTCAATATTCATCGGATCCCAGCAAACACAACATGTAGCATTACATAAAGATGATCTTGATCATGTTAGGCAGCTCACAAGATCTAAACATGGTAGCACAAGAGGAGAAGACAACCATCTAGCTACTGCAATGGACCCGTAGTCCGAGGATGAACTACTCACGCATCAGTCCGGAGGCGGGCATGGTGATGTAGAGCCCTCCGGTGATGATTCCCCTCCCCGGCAGGGTGCCGGGAGGAGCTTCTGAACCCTCCCGATCTAGGGTTGACGACGGTGGCGGCTCTGGACTTCGTGGAGGAAAAAGGTGCGCGTCCTAGGTCTTAGATATCCGAGGGGTATAAGTAGGCGAAAGGGCGAAGGCGGCGGGGCCTCGAGGGCCCCACACCCCATGCTCGCGCGGCAGAGGGGGGGGGGGGGGCGCCGGGAGGGTGTGTGGGCCCCTCGGGGTCCTCCTCCGTGTCCTCTACGGTGTTCTGGAACCTCCCGGGGAAAATAAGCACTTTGACGTTTCGTTTGTCCAATTCCGAGAATATTTCCTTAACAACTTTTCTGAAACCAAAAACAGCAGAAAACAGGCAACTGGCACTGTGGCATCTTGTTAATAGGTTAGTCCCAGAAAATGCATAAAATGATATAAAAGTGTATATAAAACATGTAGCAATTGGCATAATATAAGCATGGAACATAAGAAATTATAGATACGTTTGAGACGTATCAAGCATCCCCAAGCTTAGTTCTACTCGTCCCGAGTAGGTAAAACGATAACAAGAATAATTTCTGAAGTGACATGCTTCACACAATCTTGATCAAATAATAATGTAATGCATATAAGTTGAGATCAAATGAATAAAAGCTGTAGTTTATATTGATATCAAATGAGTAATGAATAAACAAGTAGGCATAACAAGGCAAAAACTTTCAATGAATCAGTAATAGAGAACAATCAACCGTGCAAAGTAGATATTAAAGATGATTTAAGCTTCAAGCACAACAATATAATCATCTAATGAATCAAACAATCATGACAACTTTGTGAAAGGATCAAGTCAAGTAATAGCAATATGCACATAGAAGATCATCTCTCTATCTGTTCACACAAAAACAAGCAAGTGTTCAGCGTTGGTTCCTGGCACCAGGATGTTGTGGCTAAAAGAATAATAATGGGGGTTTGGAAGGCCAACGGAAGAAAGTCTCACAAATCTAAAAATGATCATTAGACAAGAGGAAGTCTTATAATCGAAGCTATGCAAGGAGTAGTGATTGCCACACAACGGATGCACATAGAGCTATAAGTGTATGAAAGCTCTCCAATGGAACTAGTGGGGGTGCATCTAACTTGCTTGCTCATGAAGACCTAGAGCACTTTTGAGGAGGCTCATCATTGGAATATACAAGCCAAGTTCTATAGTGTAAAGTTCCCCACATAGTTATGCAAGTAAAACATGAAACTCTCTCATATGGAGTATAGGTGCTAAATATGAGCACAAATGATGACTATGAATAATATGGGTGCTATAACATGAGTACAAGTGTGGATAAAGAGTAGTAATGTTGCCCCCTTTTTATTCTTTCTTTCTTTTTTCTCTTTTTCTCTTTTTTCTATTTTTTTTTTGTATTTTTCTGTTTCTCTTTTCGATGGCCTCCATGGCTCTTTTCACTTTAAGGGGCAAACATCCTAATATGATAATATGACAACACACTTTTTGGTTCAAATATCTCATGATGAATAAAACATAATGTATGAATATGATGAATGACAACAAGTCATGTAGTTTAACATGAAAGTTGCATGGCAATATATCTCGGAACAGCTATGGAAATGCTGTAGTAGGTAGGTATGGTGGATGTTTTGAGGAAGATATTTGGCTTATGTGTAGTAGAACATGATGAAGATCTCCCACGGGTTTTGGATGTACCCGCGAAGTATGCACCAACTCTCAATGTGAGAAAGGGCAATGCAAAGTACCGAAGAGGCTAGCAAATATGGAGGTGGAAGTGCCATGAAAACCGCAGCTTTAGAACTCACAAGAAAAAGGATTCCAAATAGAAATATGATCTTACAAGGCATAATGAAAATCACTCCACGAGGGACTGTGGCAAATGAACAAGTCACTGTTGGGACCCCGACCGTAGCGCATAACACAAAGTCATTAGGGTTGCTTTTAACATTAGGAGTCAAATTTCATTATGCTATCAACTGGAAATTTAAGTGTGGCACAGCTTCAAGTTTTCTAGACCAACCATTAATCATTCCACCTTACTAAACCATCATGTTTACCATTAAGCATATTAATATCTCAAAACAACATCAATGATTCAAGTGACACAATTTAATGATCTACAAGATTATGTATCATTTAGTTATACCATCTACCACATTTAACATTTTCTGTTCCTAATCAAACACCAATCAACTTATTTAAAACATAAACTCTCCAAGTATATAACAATGAGATATGAGAGTATAACATAAGAAAAACTAACAGCTCCAACAAGAGATGCATGAAAAACAAGAGCTAATAGTGTTGAAATAACATAGAAGAATACTCAACAAATATAAGTGAAGAATACGAGTATTCATAAGAAAAAGCGGAGCGTGTCTCTCTCCCACAAAGGAATGCTAGGATCCATTTTATTCAGAGAATGAAAATAACAAAAACAAACAAACGCTTCAAGTAAAGCACATAAGATGTGTCGGAATTAAAATATAGTTTCACTAGAGATGACCTGATAGTTTGTTGATGAAGAAGGGGATGCCTTGGGCATCCCCAAGCTTTGACGCTTGAGTCTTCTTGAAATATCCTTGGGTGACCCATGGGGGCATCCAAGCTTTGGCTCTTTCATCTTCTTGATCACATCACATCATCCTTCTCTCTTGATCCTTGAAAACTTCCTCCACACCAAACTCAAAGTAAACTTCATTTGAGGGTTAGTGCATAATCAAAAATTCTTATATTCTGCATGAACACAATTGCTACCAATGCTACTGGACATTAGCTACAGCCACTGATACTTTATGGAACAAAAAGATTCATTCCAAATAGTAAAAGAGGCATTGCAAAATAAATGGCAGAATCTGTCAAAAACAGAACAGTCCCTAAAGACGAATTTTGTCGAGGCACTTAACTTGCTCAAATAAGAAAACTCACAACTAATGAAAGTTGCATATGTATGTGAGGATTACGCACAAAAAATCCCAGGTCCATCCGATTTTTCTGTGAATAGTTATGAATTTAACGGTGGACAGCAGAAAACAGTTTCAGCACAGCAATCCAAATCTAGCATCAACTTTCTACTAGAGGCTTAACTTGACACAACAATGCAATAAAGTAAAGATACAAAGGAATTGCTACAGAGGTAGACATCTTCCTTGACTCAACAAAATAAAATAACAGAAATAAAAAGTGGGTTGTCTCCCATAAGCGCTTTTCTTTAACGCCTTTCAGTTAGGCACAGAAAGTGATATTCAAGTATTTCCAAGAGATGAAGCATCAACATCATAATTTGTACGAATGATAGAATCAAAAGGTAGCTTCATTCTTTTTCTAGGGAAGTGTTCCATACCTTTCTTGAGTGGGAATTGGTGTCTAATATTTCCTTCTTTCATATCAATAATAGCACCCACAGTTCTAAGAAAAGGTCTTCCCAACACAATTGGACAAGATGGGTTGCATTCAATATCCAAGACAATAAAATCAACGGGGACAAGATTATTGTTAACCATAATAAGAACATCATTGACTCTCCCCAAAGGTTTCTTCAAAGCATTATCAACAAGAAAAACATCCAAATAACAATGTTCCAAAGGTGGCAAATCAAACATATTATAAAGCTTTTTAGGCATAACAGAGATACTTGCACCAAGGTCACATAAAGCATTGCAATCAAATTCATTCACTTTTATTTTAATGATGGGCTCCCAACCATCTTCTAACTTCTTAGGGATAGCAGCTTCAAGTTTTAATTTCTCTTCCCTAGCTTTAATGAGAGCATTTGTAATATGTGTAGTAAAAGCAAGATTTATAGTGCTAGCATTAGGACTTGTGGCTAACTTTTGCAAAAACTTAATAACTTCAGTGATATTACAATTATCAAAATCAAAATTATTATCATCAAAGCAAACCGAACCACCATCTCCTATGTTCTTAAAAATTTTAGCACTTTTATCA
The DNA here is from genome assembly GCA_026929855.1 of Poa annua. Taxonomy (NCBI): domain Eukaryota; kingdom Viridiplantae; phylum Streptophyta; class Magnoliopsida; order Poales; family Poaceae; genus Poa; species Poa annua. Next base: position 57,616,324 of record CM049437.1, read on the forward strand.
GTAACAGTTTCAGCAGTTTTAGGCAATTTTAACTTTTTGGAAGAAGTAGAAGAAATATTTCCAACACCAACTATGTTACCATTAATAGTAGGAGGCTTACTAGCATGTGAAGTAACATTATTTTCAGTAGTGGTAATAGTAAAAACTTTAACAATATTATCCTCCTTAGCTAGTTCTTTCTCTCTTTCCCATCTAGCATGCAATTGGGCCATCATCCTAACATTTTCATCAATTCTAACTTGGATGGCATTAATTTTAGCAAAGGCCTTACTTTAGACTTTAAAAGATCAACATCAAGGGAAAGACTATCAACTTTAGAGGCAAGAATATCAATTTTACCAAGTTTTTCCTCAACAGTTTTATTAAAAGCAGTTTGTGTAGTGATAAAATCTTTTAGCATGGTTTCAAGTTCAGTGGAGGTATTCCTATTATTGCTATAAGAATTACCATAAGAATTAACATAACCATTACCATTATTAGAAGGATAGGGCTTATAGTTATTATTACCATAATTGTTCCTATAGGCATTGTTGTTGAAATTGTTATTTTTAATGAAGTTCACATCAACATGCTCTTCTTGTGCAACTAAAGAAGCTAAGGGAACATTATTTGGATCAACATGAGATTTACCATTCACAAGCATAGACATAATAATATCAATCTTTTCACTCAAAGAGGAGGTTTCTTCAGCAGAATTTACCTTCTTACCTTGAGGTGTCCTCTCAGTATGCCACTCAGAATAATTCACCATCATATCATCCAATAGTTTTGTTGCAGCCCCCAAAGTGATGGACATAAAGGTACCTCCCGCAGCCGAATCAAGAAGGTTTCTTGAAGAAAAATTCAATCCTGCATAAAAGGTTTGGATGATCATCCAAGTAGTCAGTCCATGGGTAGGGCAATTTTTAACCAAAGATTTCATTCTTTCCCAAGCTTGAGCAACATGTTCATTATCAAGTTGTTTAAAATTCATAATGCTACTTCTTAGAGAAATAATCTTAGCAGGAGGATAGTATTTTTCAATAAAAGCATCTTTGCATTTAGTCCATGAATCAATACTATTCCTAGGCAATGAAAGCAACCATTCTTTAGCTCTTCCTCTCAAAGAGAAAGGAAATAATTTCAGTTTTATAATATCACCATCTACATCTTTTTGCTTTTGCATTTCACAAAGTTCAACAAAATTATTTAGATGGGCAGCAGCATCATCAGTACTAATACTAGAAAATTGCTCTCTCATAACAAGGTTTAACAAAGCAGGTTTTATTTCAAAGAATTCTGCTTTAGAAGCAGGTGGAGCAATAGGAGTGCATATAAAATCATTATTATTGGTGCTAGTGAAGTCACACAACTTAGTATTCTCAGCAGTACTCATTTTAGCAAATTAAAAAGCAAACCGAAATAAAAATAATACTAAACCGAAATAATAAAAATGCAAACCGAAATAAAAATAGTAATGCAAGTAACTAATTTTTTTGGATTTTTGATATTTAATGGCAAACAAAACAAGAAATAAAAATAAACTAAGCAAGACAAAAACAAAATAAAAAAGATTGGATGTGAGAGACTCCCCTCGTAGAAGAGCTTAGTTTCCCTGGAAAAGAGCTGTTGACGAGGGAGACAAAATCTTCTGAACAGAGGAACTCCAATTTCCCCGGCAACGGCGCCAGAAAAGAGCTTGATGCACTGGTGAGGTGTTGTTGGGAAACCCCAAGAGGAAGGTATGAAGCAGTGCAGCAGCAAGTTTCCCTCAGTTGTGAAACCAAGGTTATCGAACCAGTAGGAAATTAGAATTCTCCGGAGGTGTCATCGGCGCCAGAAAAGATCTTGCGTCGAAGTTGACGTGGAACCTGCACACAACACAACCAAGATACTTTGCCCCAACTTAACAGTGAGGTTGTCAATCTCACTGGCTTGCTGTAACAAAGGATTAAACATATGTGTGGAAAATGATGTTTGGTTTGCAGAGAATGAAAGTAACAGGATTGCAGTAGGATTGTTTATCAGTTTGAGGAAAAAGGACCGGGGTCCACAGTTCACTAGTGGTGTCTCTCCATAAATAATAATAGCATACATGCGGGTAAACGAATTACAGCTGGGCAATTGACAGAATAAAGAAGTGCATAATGATGCATATACTATAGTTATGATGTCTAGTGTGATATTTATTTGGGCATTACAACAATATACATAGACCGTTCCAACCACATCTATGACTAATAATCCACCTTCCGGTTTGCGTCCGCACCCCTTTCAGTATTAAGTTGCGAGCAACAGATAATTGCATTAGGCAATGTGTGTAATGTAAGTAATACAAATACCCTTAGCTAAAGTACTACTGTTTTATCCCTAGTAGCAACAGTACATCTACAATCTTAGATCTTGCTGTCACTACCCTAGATTAAATAGAGACATGAACCTACTATCGAGCATAAATACCCCCTCTTGGAGTCACAAGCATCTACTAGCAACGGAGAGCATGCAAGATCATAAACAACGCACTCACAAGATATATTATGAAGCAATAACATAGTACTCAATATTCATCGGATCCCAGCAAACACAACATGTAGCATTACATAAAGATGATCTTGATCATGTTAGGCAGCTCACAAGATCTAAACATGGTAGCACAAGAGGAGAAGACAACCATCTAGCTACTGCTATGGACCCGTAGTCCAAGGATGAACTACTCACGCATCAGTCCGGAGGCGGGCATGGTGATGTAGAGCCCTCCGGTGATGATTCCCCTCCCCGGCAGGGTGCCGGGAGGAGCTTCTGAACCCTCCCGATCTAGGGTTGACGACGGCGGCGGCTCTGGACTTCGTGGAGGAAAAAGGTGCGCGTCCTAGGTCTTAGATATCCGAGGGGTATAAGTAGGCGAAAGGACGAAGGCGGCGGGGCCTCGAGGGTCCCACACCCCGTGCTCGCGCGGCAGAAGGGGGGGGGGGGGCGCCGGGAGGGGGTGTGGGCCCCTCGGGGTCCTCCTCCGTGTCCTCTACGGTGTTCTGGAACCTCCCGGGGAAAATAAGCACTTTGACGTTTCGTTTGTCCAATTCCGAGAATATTTCCTTAACAACTTTTCTGAAACCAAAAACAGCAGAAAACAGGCAACTACACTGTGGCATCTTGTTAATAGGTTAGTCCTAGAAAATGCATAAAATGATATAAAAGTGTATATAAAACATGTAGCAATTGGCATAATATAAGCATGGAACATAAGAAATTATAGATACGTTTGAGACGTATCAGTCCACTCGTGATCGCATATGACCACCCGAAGGCCATCAAAGCACAAGTCTTGCCTGACTTCACAATAGAGTGGATAGAGTCTCAACTGCCTGGGATCCCCGACGTGCCCAACTCATGGACAATGTACTTCGATGGGTCCAAAAAGAATGAAGGCGTAGGCGTAGGCGTCATACTCATATCACCAAAAGGCGACAAACTCAAGTATGTGTTGCAGATGACTTTCGAGAAACCATCCAACAACGAGGCAGAGTACGAAGGCCTCATCCATGGCATGCGCATGGCCAAAGCACTAGGCTGCACTCGACTGATGATATATGGTGACTCCAACCTGGTCATGCAGCAAACAATGAAAGCTTGTGACGCCATAGCTGCCAACATGATCGCATATCGCGACCTCTACAATACATTAGAAGGCGACTTCGACGGGTGCGAGCTGCGACATGTTGGAAGAGAAAGTAACGAAGAAGCAGATATACTAGCCAATATCGGCTCGACTAAAGCACAAGTTCCACCAGGTGTCTTCCTGGGGCGAATCGAACACAAATCTATCAAGAAACAACGACCTCCGTCAACTTCAACTGACACATCCAAGGGCAAAGCCCCAAGTTCAGAGGATCCCCCAGTCGAAGTACTTCTATGCCAAGGCGATCAGGTGACACCAGCATGGACTGAACCTTTCCTAGCATTCATACTCCGCGACGAACTACCAGACGATTCAGCGGAAGCTCGACGAGTCACTCGACGCGCCAAAGCATACACCATCGTAAACAGTGAACTCTACAAACGGAGCATCTCAGGTATGTTCCAGAGGTGCGTGGAATTCGAGGATGGCAAAACCATACTTCACGATATTCATGCAGGAACCTGCGGACATCACGCCGGCAGTCGATCACTCGTAGCCAAAGCCTTCAGAGCAGGGTTTTACTGGCCTACAACACTCAAGGACGCGGAGGACATAGTCAAAAGGTGCATCGGGTGCCAGAAATTCGCCACCAAACCTCATGCACCAGCATCGGCACTCAAAACCATACCATTGGCGTGGCCCTTTGCCCAATGGGGACTGGACATGGTCGGACCACTCAAGAAGTCATCACCTGGAGGACATACTCATCTTCTGGTGGCAGTAGACAAGTTCGCAAAGTGGATCGAAGAAGTCCCAATCACAAGCTCGACTGCTACTACAACAGTCAATTTCATAAGATCCATCATCTATCGCTTTGGCGTACCAAATAGCATCATCACAGACAATGGCACAAACTTCACAGCCGAGGAGTTATGTTCCTTCTGCAAAGAGTGGAACATCACACTCAACTACGCATCGGTGGCACACCCACAATCTAACGGACAGGTTGAAAAAGCCAACGGCCTCGTCTGCACATGCATCAAGAAAAGATTATTGGTACCACTCAAAAGGGCCGCAGGTGCTTGGGTTGATGAACTCCCGTCGGTGCTCTGGAGCTTGCGCACAACACCAAATGCTTCAACCCAGTACACCCCATTCTTTATGGTCTATGGTGCAGAGGCAGTACTGCCACCAGAAGTGAAATTCAGCGCACCAAGAGTCGAGGCATATGACGAGTACGACGCGAACGAGTCACTCGAAGACTCAGTGGATCTACTCGAGGAAGCACGCAATACAACCCTCGCTCGCACAGCTGTTTACCAGCAGGATCTCCGCAACTATCACAGTCGACGACTTCGCCCCAGAACATTTATGGTGGGCGACTTGGTACTTCGTCTGAAGCAGAAAAAGGTGCACAAACTCGCATCACCATGGGAAGGACCTTTCATCATCACGGAGGTCATCGATGGTGGCGCTTATCGACTGAAGCACGCCCAGACGGGAGAGTTATCACATAACCCATGAAATGTGGCGCACCTACGTCGTTTCTATGCCTAGGTCCCATAGTCAATCAATGTAACAGAGCATGAATGTCAAAACGGCCAGCAGGTTTCAGACGTGCTCTTTTGCTTACCAGGGTACCTAAGGGGATTGGAAGGTTTTTAATGAGGCGGCTTGCTGGCCAATATCTGCAATAAAGAAGATGTTCTTCCATAAAGCTCTTTGCATACTTTACTATTACAGTAACATCACACCCCACCCGAGCACTCGGGGGATGGATCTTGACCATAATAACAAAGCTCAGCCACACCCGACGCTCGGGGGCTGGATCTTGTCCATAAACAGCAAAACTTAGCCGCACCCGAAGGCTCGGGGTCTTGATCTCAAAAATTGATTGTAAAAGCATACGCGCAAACACAAATCTATTTGCTCATAAACCATACATGAAGTAATTTTCATACAACCCACTCAACAGGCTCGGGGGCTGCATACATACATACTTACATGAATGTCTTACTCTACATACCCCACTCGACATGCTCGGGGGCTGGACAGTTACACAAGCGTATTTCTACACACACACCCCACTCGGTGGACTCGGGGGCTGCACATGTCATCTAAATATAAAAAATATGCAGACTACGCAGCCTCATCCTTCATGGGCAGATTGGAGTCGATAAGCTGGTCATGAAGACGCTCCACCAGCTTGTTGGCCGAAGCTACAGTTCCATCCAAGTATTTTTGCTCCAGTCGCGACCCAACCGCAGGCGAATAAAATCGCAGATCTGCGCTCTGAGTACGAAAATAAGCAAAAGCGGCATTGGCTCCAAGAACAACTCTTCGAGTCACTGCCCCCGGATTGGATCCGCAGATCGGAACAGATCAACCATCGCATGAATTCCTTGCGGCTGCGGCCCATCGGGAAACAAGAAGTGGTTGACACGCATAAGTGCCGCCCGGCAACGCTCGAGTAAGATGGCGCCACGGAACACCCGATCCTTTAGGATAGCGAGTTTCGTGGCGTGGTATCCGTCAGCCCAAAAATGTTGATGACCGGAGACGGGGTTGTCAGTCGCGTTGTCCAAGCGCTCTCTGACCCGTTCGTCCTCTTCCTTAAAGTTGTGGACGAACACTGCAGAACGAGAAATTTCAAAACAAGATGAACAAAATAGAAGAGACTACATGAAACTCACAAAGGCAATCGATTGGTAAATACCTTCGAGCTGCCTGTTCGAATGCTCGACTTCTCCAAGCACATATTCCTCCCGCTGGGTGGCAAGAGCTGGTTTCGCCCTGAGTATTTTCAACTCCATCTGAGCAGCTTTTAGCTCCTGCTCCAGCTTCACCACCCGCTTCTTCGCATAAGCCAAAACCTTGAGATCATTTTTTACTTCGGCGGATGCTCGAATATCAACCTGCGACTGGGAAGCCTCAGTCGGGTTGGCATCAACTGGTTGTCAAAAGCATGATCATAACATTCAGATGCAGGCGCAAGTCAAAAGCAAGGAAACCGAAGACAAATTCATAAACACGAGCACGTCATGGAGTTCATATCATAAATGACAAGATAGCAAAAGCACACACGACGTGTGAGAGTTAATATTACAAGACACCAAAGTGGGCAACTAGCTACGAGATACAGACTCGGACCTATCCCCACGCGACTTCAACTTAACGCCGGACACAGCTACCCTGCGCTCCATAGTGCAGATGCTAACTTTGGAGAGCCGCGCGGCGGGTTCGGCTACACCCTTCAAAGGCAGAGGTTTCCCGTCTGGCTTTTTCGGGAAGTTAGACAGGGCACGCTCGTAGTCGATGGTCACACCATTAGCAAGGAGAAGCTTGAGGGTGGACTCCGAGCCGCGTACCGTCAAGTCGCGCGCGAAAGCCTTCATAGTCGCCGAGCCGGGACCCAGCACGTCAGCAAATCCTTGCGCGGTGGCAGGAACTTCAGTCGACGGCAGCACTTCCTTGAAGACAGCACGAAGGGTTCGAGTGGACGTATCCAAAGAACTCTTGGTATGTTGGATGGCTGCGCCCAGCTTCCCGATCACGCGATCAAGTGACAAGTTGTCACTCGCCGTATCTTCGAGAGTAGAAGAAGATGAAGAACCTTCATAAAATCAACAAGGAGAAGGTCGGCAAAAGAACAGACAAAGAATGACGTAAGCATGAAAGAAGTCTACTGACCTTCCATGGTATGCACAAGGCCCATCAGTTGCTATGCATGCTCCTCCTCTCGAGTGGCAGCTGAGTTTCGAGCATTCTCAAGCTCTTCCTCCATACGCAACTGCTGGTCGACGAGCCGCTTTTCCAAATCCGCTAGTCGCTTTTCGACGGCGCTTTTATCGCCTGAGATGATCACACATTATATCAGTTGCAGGACATCAGAACGCAAAAGGCAAAATATTACAAAAACCAAATCAGAAAGGCCTACGGCTCAATTCTTCCAGGTTGGAGCGAAGAGTGACCCGTTCCTCCTCCGTCTGCACAAAAGCTTTGCTAGCCGCGACAAGGCTGCTTACGGCAGGCTGCATAAGGGATAGTCGCCACATATTAGCACAAGGATCGACTCACACAAAGGCATAACAGGCAGAATTACTTACATGCTCAATCCAAGACGGAGGCGCAGACGGGGAAGGATCCACAATCAGAGCAACAACAGGTGGCGTCTTGCCCGCATTTGTCGCTTCAACCACCAAAGTGGTCTCGGTAGTCTCAAAGTCAGCACGGGGGGAGGCCATGGTCGTTTCCTCCACGACTGGAGGAGTGTGTACCTGCCCGGCGCTGGTGCTGTTGGTATAGTAGCAACAGACGTTAGGTGAAGCAACAAGCAAGTAGAAAGCAAAAATCAGAACCTCAAATCACAACACATACCTGTGTTCATCCTCATCTGAGCTAGGATCAACGTCCAGGCATGGGCCTCCAAAACTCGTAAACCCAGTCGAGGGTGGGGGTGAGCGCCGAGCCAAAGGAGAAGCATTCTTCACAGGCGAAGAAGTGCCAGAATCCTCCAGCTCCTTATGCCCCGCATCTCCTGAGTGAGAGCCCGAAGCTTCTGGAGGAGGCACACGCTGGCGTTTGTTGGCCGGCGCGGTGGCAGATTCACCATCCCTCGGGGCTTGGCCCTCTTCCTCGACTTCAGTTCCCTCTGAAGAAGAAGAGCTGGCCGCAGGCAGGGAGTCGGTGGTCTTCTTCCCCTCGTCAAGCACAGTCGGCTCCTCAGCAGGACCAACCTCGGGGAGAGGAGGAAGAGAAGTCACAGTCGAATGCTCCTAAACACGACGGAGAACAGAATAAACATAAAGCATATACATCACAAATAGAAGGTGGCAAGGAACTCGAACACAAAACAAAGTCTAGCATCATTAACTCAGAAAGAGCATTCGTCACATCATATGGAGCGACTGCGAAGTTGAAGTCGATGGCTTCGTCAGCCTTGTGGCTGGTAATAGACTTCACATGGGAGTCTAGCTCATTCGGCGACAACTCCACATCGCTCATCCTGGTCGCATCATATGTGCCTTCATATTGCCACATGGGGTGGGCATGTTGCTGAAGAGGCCGCACACGACGCTTCGCAAACATGCTGATCAACTAAACACCCCTAACGGTGCTCAGCAGCTTGTTGACCTTGATCATAAGGGGGGCAGCCTCCTTCTTCTCTTCAGTCGAGAGAGAGTCCTCCCACGCCTTCGTCTTCATCGGAGGGGTTCCAATCGAGAACGCTGGGCGCACGTGACGTAGAACCACTTGGCCATCCATCCTTGTGCGGATTCGACTGCCTTCAGATTGAAGTACTTGCAGTCGCCGCGCACTTGAAAGCCAACCCCTCCGACTGGGTTCACACGGCCATCGCGGCACATGTGGCGCACCTGGAAGATAGACTTCCAGAGCGCCCAGCTAGGGGATACCCCCAAGAAGCACTCGCACATTACCATAAAACATGCAATGTGCAGGATACTGTTGGGGGTAAGATCATGGATCTGTAACCCATAAGCATAAAGAAACCTGCGTACAAAATCGTGCAGCGGCAGAGCAAAGCCGCGAGGGAGGAATTCGGCGAAACATACCCACTCGCCGGTACGAGGCTCGGGAAGAACCTCCTTGTTTGAGGGAGCGCGGGCGGAGAGCATGTCGGCTGGTGGCAGTAATCCTTCTTTGCGGAGCGCCGCCAACTTCTTCTCGTTCACAGAGGACTTGACCCAGTCCCCCGAGGTTTTCTTCAGGGCGGCGACAGGATCCGCCGTGGTGGCCGCGGCCGTCGTGGCACTCTTCCTCTTCTTGCCTACGGTGGTGGAGGAAGAGGGGACGGCAGTGCCGGAGCTCTTCTTGGGAGCCATGGCAAAAAGCAGCAGCAGCAGCAGAGGAGGCAAGCGCGCGAGGAAGAAGAAGAACAGGAGGCAGAGGAGGCAAATGGCGGGGTAAATTAACCTACGGCAGCCGTGATCTCAGCCGTTCGTGCATAATCGCCGAGCCACGTGGCGCTCTCGCAGGGCAACCGTCGCAGGCCACGCCTCCCACTACGCACGTAAAACGAGGAAATCACGATCACTCTTGCGGAAATCTCGCCACGTCTAGTCAAATCAGAACTGAACCGGCGTCCACTGCTGTCAAAGAGGCGGGTCCACAATGACACGTCCTGTCAACGTCATGCGCGCACACCACGGCTGTCATGCATGACATCATCCTTCTAGCAACACAGTAGAATACAAAAGTATTAGTCGATTGGTTGATCGACTGGACCAGGAGCATGCAAGCATACAAAAGTCTCTCGACTAGTCATAAAGCAAACGCTACAAGTATGGTCGAGTGTACTCCCATCGGGAGCGGGTAAAAATTTCTTCGACTGACATATATGGAGGAAAAACGAATTTGAGATTATCCTCCATTACAAGTAATAAAGCACAATCTCAGGGGCTACTCCCATCGGGAGCGCTGTTGCGCACCCGATAGATTCAAATGGCAAAAAAGGCAGTCGATAAAGAGACTCGCCTCAGTCAAAAACAAAATTTCAAAAGAATTCCCGAGTCACGTCAGCCGATGACGCTTCGGATGCTGCATGCATGAAATGCAAAGGTAAGACCCGCCGATCAGTCGAGCTGGGCTGAGGACCACTCCGGCAGTGTTAAGTTCTTAATCTTTCCGTGTCAGCAGACCGCGATGAGAATCCCGGCGGACGCGCTGGGTAGCAAAGTTGAGACTGCAGGACGAATCAGTAAGACCACAACGGCCTGAGTCAAGTCTGTCCAGTGTGTTCCAGATTCGAGCCCGAGGACTCGAATTTGATTGAAGACTAGTAAGGTTTTGCCCAAATGTGCAGTTAACTGGTCTCGACTCATCGAGTAAAATCCAGGCCTACTAAGTCATGATCCTTTGTCAAAAACATAAAGTCATAGTCGAAAGACAACATGAAACATATAACATAAAGCATAAAGCATGAGACGTGCACTATCGAGTGAGTCCATGCCTGATTCTTTGAATTAGCCAAGCACTCGGGGGCTAATGACTATACCAAACAGGTACCCTGTCGTGTGGGTACCTGGTGCACGTGATGACTACAACCCAATTGTCAATAGACTGAAGAAGCCCACTAAGGAAGGCCCAAGACGAAGATTGCTTTCCAAGTTAGACATAGTTGGTTATAGTTTCCATACTTGTAATCTTATTCGGTTACGTACCCGAGACCTAGCCCCCCATATAAGGGCTAGGAGGGCAGCCGATCAAGGACACGCTCAACCAGAACCACCAAACCCTAGCGAGATCAAACACTCGCTGGACATTGTACTCGCCGCATATTCCACAATCAATAATAGACAAGCAGGAAGTAGGGGTGTTACCTCAGTCGAGGGCCCTGAACCTGGGTAAATCCCGCTTGTCAGCCGACGAATCTACTAACACTACGAGTTCTCTACCTCACAACTCTAACCCTAGGGTATCAGCTATGGGTATTGATCAGGACACCCCTTGTCACTTAGCAATTCTTATTGCTTTGAAATCCAAGGACTTTGTGCCTCTTAGCATGATTGGTTGTTCGATCACTAAGTGAAGTTGAATGTGCTCCCAAGTCCGTTTGTTCATAAGCACATTTTTGGTCAAAGAGTTAGGTTCGTGCCAAAGCTCTCGAGACTCCTCTCGGATCCATTGACATACTGGTGGTTCGTGATATTCTGGTGTCTTTCCGGAAGTATCGCCAGGTTTTCACCTGACTGTGATGTCAAGTTCGTGAGTAAGTTCATTGAATGAACAACTCCTTTCTCGAAGTAACCGTGATGGATACCCCTGAACTAGTTGGTTGAGTTTATACAACAACTTGGAGAGTTGAAAGACAAGAGCTCCAACCAACGTGTTCCTTCTCTAAGGGATATCTAGTCCTGTCCGTGTCGAAGCAAGATAGTATTTTCCTCTGTGGATATGCTATGTCCCAAACCTTTGATTTGAATTTGGGCTATCGTCAAATCAAACTCAGCCCAAGGATTATCTTGATGGTGTGCCTAATTGTGGTATTACATCATAAGTGCAGTCTCATGTCCTTTGGACTGACCAATACTTTTGCCGCGTCCATACCACCTATGAGTCCATCGTTTTGGAGTATCTCGATAAGCTTGTTGTTGAGGCCATCAATAACATTCTTATCTTCTCCATGGTTTGAAGAGATTCATATTGGATATTGGGCAACAGTGCTGGAGACTTATAAGAACCAACTTTGTGTCATTGCAAAGTATGCGTTCTGGATGCTGGAAGCAACTTTCTAGGTTCACGTGCATTTACAGAAAGATGTCGCCGTGAGTCTGTGGAAAGTTTTCTTTGGTTTCCTTTCGGAAATAATCTCCATCCGGTCATGCATGTGCAAAGAGCTGCTGAGATGGCAGGTTGTTACCTCCATTTCATTGGAAGTCCTCAATGCACAATAAGTCATAGACTAACCGTTCCAAGGAAAAGAAGAAGTTCAAGAATTTCCTTATCCTTTTTATGCTTCCAACCAGGACTTTGTCATGTTTCCTTGCAAATTGGTCATGCTAGTGCAATTGCTTCTTTGCAGTCGTGATCACATGGATCTTGCAATCCAGCTCATCTTTTGGAGCTTGACACAGTAGTCCCTCTCCTTGAGAATCTGGTGAGTCTGAAGTATCTATACACATAACCAGATCTGAATCTCAAGCAGAAATGATGGTTGGTGTTCTTCAAAGGTTATGACGTTGGTCTCTTGTAAATCCAGCAAGGTTGATGTGGTGGTTGACACAATTAGTCGGAAGGCCTAGTGCCATAATCCTTTGATTCAACAAGAACAACCACTCCTTGTGAAGATTTGTACAACTCTTAAGCTTCTTTGCAATCCTGAAGTCAACATTCACCTCAAGCCCCAAATGGTGCCTAGGACATCAAGGAGAACATCAAATCAATGTTGTTAAATTTCTTTACGTTGATCCTTCAACCCTTATCTTGTGGTAACAACTCCATCAGGAAGAAATCAATCCCGTGGGTGATCTTCGACATATCCCAGATCAGTGTTCCCTTCGATTTTGATTGTACCAGAAGTTCAAATCTAGTCACACATTGTGTGAATTTCTCAATCACATTAGGGCTCCAGACTTTTAATCATGTGGTAAGCGTCTTGCTATGCCCAAAAGGTCGAATACTGGATAAGTATCTTCCCTCACAACTGTTGTTTATCAACTTGAACCTTCATTCATTCCCTCTGTTATCTTGATGTGTTTCATGATTGTCGGCTCAAGAGTTGTTTATGCACACTCCTTTCGTGAGTTGACCATGAGATACTCGATCCTCGCTAAGATCAAATTTTGTAGAGTTATTCCCTCCTATCTGTAATGTAGTTGTTGATGACCCCAAATGGAAGCCGATGAAGATCGTCATAAGAGAACCGTCACGATGGAAAAGATCGTTGAAGCTGGGTGAACTCTTCCCTCTTCTTTTCTTCTAGGAATCTCGGGACTAGATTCTTGTAAGGTGGGTAGAATTGTAACAGCCCATGTTTGTAATAAAGTAGATTAGCATTCATGATCATCATATAATTTTCACTAAGAAAAATTTGCATTTGAAATTAAAGAATAAATCAATAAAGTGACTTAAACTTTGTTATATTTTCAAAGGTGGTTGAAAACTTTCAAAAACTCAAAATAAAAATATATGGGGCTTCTCTATTATAATAGAAGGCCACATGAATTTTTGGGTAATTTATTGACTCCTCTAAAAGCCTAGAAAAATTCAACAAGTTTCTGTTAAATTATGTTTTGTATTTTCCAAAACTTTAGGGGGCTTTTGTAAAATCTCCCTTTGTCTTCTTCCTCTTGCCACGACAGGCAAGCAGGCTGCTCGCCGGAGACAACAACGCCACCTCCTGCTTATCTCCCGTGCGTGGATAATGACCAGAGAAGAGGCCGTGCCCTCTTTCCCCTCTCCTCAATCCCTCTCACTCGCCGTTCCTCTCCCCTGCTCTCCTTCTCTACCGCGCGCATCCGAAAAGCCGCCGCCGCGCCGTCGCGCTGTGCTGCCGCCATGGAACTTCCCGAGTAAATCGAAGGTAGCCACCGGCTTCGCCATCGCCCCCTCTCCATCCCCTCCGAGCAGCTGGTGCTGGGGTGACCGGAATCGGGCGAATCGAGCCGTCTTCACCGACTCCGGCCGCCGCTCCCCGAGCTCTCTCCGGCCTCCCTCGACCTCCTCCTCCACCACCGAGCGCGTCCACGCCTTCGTGGTGAGCAACCGGTCCCCCTGGACCTCTTCCCCCTCTCCCTCCGGCTCTAACTCGCCCTCCCCGTGTAGGCCGTTCTTCGCCGCCGCCAAACGTCGTCGCCGGCGCAGCTCCGGCGACCAAAACGGAGCGGCGCCGCCCTCATGTGGTCACCCGCGTCGCTGCCCGTTCAACGCGCTCCCTCGCGCGCTCCCGGGCGCGTGGATTCGTCGAGGCCGTGGTTAATGGCCGCTGTGGCCATTGCTGACATCACCATGACGTCAGCCCTTCCTTTTATTATTTTCCAGGAATTTCAGAAAAATAAATAAATTTGTAAAATTCATATCTTTTAATTGCTAACTCGGAAAATTATGAATAATATATCAAAATGTTCAGAAATTTGAATCCTATCTATTTGTATCAACATCATGCATGTTTGAACAACTCAAACTAAGACTTTTGTAGAATCACTAAAGTGCCATTTTATTTAATTATGGGGTTTCTTCCAAATATTGTGTTTAGTTGTATTTGGACCCCATTTAAAATGTTATCCATGATTTAGGGTTTAAATTGAATCTCGTAAATTGTCATGTCATACATATCTGAATGCGCATTGCATCGATGCCACGTTGAATGTTGTTTCCTTTTCTTTTCTGGTGTTTCATTTTCTCGGTAGAACGTGAATCCGAAGACAAGATTGACGACACCAAAGACGAATACTTGATCAATCAATGATCAGGTCAAGCAGAAGATTTTCAAATCTCTATATCTTGTTTTTGACAAAAAAGGCGAGCATAACCTCTTATCTGCTCATATATGTGATTTTGAAGAATTTCAGTTTCTCGTATAATGCATACGATTCCAATATAATTTTGGTCAATAGATAGAGTTCTCCTATATATTTTGCATCGCCTAAATACCCTGATCCACGGCTCCCACTAACCCTAGGTAGTGCTTGAGTGAATCGAGAAAGCTTCATGTTGCTTAGCCACGCATAGTTGTTATCTCTACCGCATACGGTTGATGAATCGAAACTGCCAATGAAGCGAGTATGCCAGGATGAAGTGAAATGATCAGAGTTATGTAATTAAAATGACTAAAAGGTGTGGATGAGAGGCCACAGTGGTATGGTGTGGTGTTTTGTCTCGTTCTCGCCGACCTAGGACCTTGAGTTTTCGTACCTTGATCCAAGACTGAGCGTACTTCCATACGTGGCTATATGGGACGCCCATCGACTGACTAACTTGCGTAATCTATCCGTGGGTTCTATAGTTCGGGCGTTCATAGGATCGTGGCCGTGGTCGAGGGGGTGGATTCCCTGAACCTTGACTTCAGCACACACAACCTATTGCCCATGGATAGGCTTACGTAAGTTAAAGGTTGTAACCGTCCCACTCCGCCGGCTTTCCCAGGAAGAGAGCTAATGATCGGCAAGGAGCCGGGCGGTACGTGTGGGTAAAGTTGTACACCCCTGCAGCGTTAAATCTATTCGAATAGCCGTGTCCACGGTTACGGACGACTTGGAATTATTGGACGAGATCATAGAGAACATGAATGAAATATAGAAGACCAACATGGAGAGTTGTTGGTGATGTATCGGAAGGTGCTACTTGGACATCAAAGCTAAAGTTGTCATTCTCTTATCTCTTTTTAAAAGATCTATTATACGTGCTTCTCTTCCTCCCTCGATTTCGAAACAAAATTGGCTTTATGCAAAGAAACCTGCATTCAAACTCTCTGAATAAGCAGATATATAATAGGTTAATTAAGTCTTCTTGAGTACTTCCAGTACTCATTCTTGCTATATTTGGTTCAGGTGAAGTTCAGCACTCCGAAGGTGGTTCCTACGTTGGCATCGACGGGTAGCCTGGGGTTCCCAGGTGGCGGCCTGGAACTTGTAGGTTATATAGCCCCGTTGCTTATTTTCTGGCCTCTTAGGCCTTTTGGAAGTCTTGTTGATTAGCAACATATTCGCTTTCCGTTGTATGATGTAATGTTGGGTCGGAAGACCTCTATGTGTAAAGCTACCTCTTGTAATATATACCTTGTTCTACTTCGTGTCGTAGAGTCTGCTTTATACCGGTTGTCCGCTACCCATCCCGTGCATGATGCGTGTATGGTTACAAAGTGCACGGTTGAAGGGTTATGGTTCTTGCGCTCTTTGTTATGCAGTTTTGGCTATGCCCGTGCTATGGCACAGCCGAGGGGTTGTGTGCCGATGATACATTCCGAGCACGCCTGCCGATAAGCATCGGCCTAGGAGTGGTAACCCCAGGGACTCTCGGTTACGTAGCATGACCAGTAACCCCAGGGACTCTCGGTTACGTAGCATGACCAGTGATACATAGCATTGCTGTATAATTCAGAGGTCGAGTCCGACAGCTTAACAAGATTCTGGGATTCTTTGTTATGCATTCTTGGTTATGATTAGCGTGGTAGTCTTCCGAGGGGTTTTGTGTGACCGGTGTTCCCGGCACGCCTGCAGTGCAATGCTGCCTGGGGTTGGTAACCCAGTAACTCTCGGCTACCATGTCTAAGAGCACATAACACTTATGTATAACTCTGGATTCTGGGGTCGCCACAACTGCCATCTCTGTGGGCAAGGTATTGATGAGGTGGAGCATCTGCTGGTACATTGTGTCTACACCAGACATGTCTGGTTTTCCTGCCTGGGAGCGAGCGACCGATCTGTCCAGACAGGTCTGGTTTTCCTGCCTGACACCAGACATTATCCTCTATTCATGACCAACTGGAGCCATGGTGGGTACGAGAAAGAGGAAAGTTGGCTGCCAAGGATTGCAGACGTTTTGATTCCTGGGTCCTGCTCATCTCCTGGAACGTTTGGAAGCAGCGAAACGCGCGCGTCTTTGGCAACGAGAGCCAGCGATGTAATGAGAATGCTCTGGCAGCAAAAACAGTTGCAGATATGAAGATGTGGAGCCTTGCAGGAGTAGGAGACCAAAACATGTGTGCGTAGTCGCTAGGTGTGTGTTTTGGGGTTGCTGTCCTTGTTGTTTCGACGACATAGGCAGTTCTTGTAAACTGTTTTTCACTCTTCTATAAAAGTACGGCACACAATTGTGTGCTCTCAAAAAAAATTGTGAAAAGAAAATCCATACATGTCTATTATGAATGCAGAAAAGGACGAATGTACTAAGTAAAATGAGCCTTTTCACCTTTTTTAGAGTTATTACTTTGTGATTTTCGTATAGCCTACAATACATATCGCTTTACTATCTTCGTCTTCAGTTTTCTTTTGAAAACATTAATTATGTACAACTTGCAAGCCCGTATGCACAACACAGTCACACATCAACACAGATTGCAGCCTCTTTTGAAGATCATTTCGAGCATATCATGTATAACCTTGGGACCAGAAAAATCCAGTAGACATGTGGTATTAAGCCAGTTTGGTGCCCAAATGGAAACCGCATATTGGTCACGCCTGATTTTTTTTTGGGGGCGCACTAAATCCATCCCTAACCCCATTATATCAAGGGCACTGGATGCGATGAGTAGTCTCCAACTCCAACGACCCATTTCTCGATTCCTCCGATAGATCGATGGCTGGATCATCCATGTGCTACCGCGGCGACAGGACCGGCAGAGGCCGTGTTTCTCTGGGCGGCGACGAGCATCATAGGCACGATAACTGGTACACCAGAGTTGCGTCCTTCCAGGTCCTCTCTACTAGGGAAAGGTCCGCTCTCCCGCACGACATGGAGGTGGGGAGCTCCAGCATGGTGCCGACCGTGGTGGTCTTTAGTGACGAGGACAAAGAGTGGCGCACACATCAATCATTGCCGTGAAACCGAAGAGGCAATCAGGGAGGCTCTACGCGAGGTAACGGCGAAGAGCGATCTGGAGTAAGAGCGCCGCCTCGAGCCGCAAGGGAGGAACATGACTTCACTGTCACTAAACTATTACCTCGGCTACCGCAAAGTATTACCTCGGCTTCGATGTGTTATGTTTAGTTTAGAACTATGCTAATTATGTTTGAACTATGTTTGTGGTGTGAAATGTGTTTGTTATCGGCGATGAATGAAGATGACCATTATCTAAAATGTAGCGCGGACACTGGAAAAAATTACATTACGAATTTCCAAATTATAAAACAGTTTTTTGAGAAATCTGAAACCGGTATCTAGCAAGAGATGCCCTGACACACAATCACACTCAAACTGTGCCGACTAAGGCTGGACTCGCGGAGCAAGTTGAGGCAAACTTGAATGGGCAGGGCAATAATCGAACATTAGGTTACCAACCACCTGCACGACACAAGTTATCCTGCAAAAACTTAATTTGTCCGTGTGATAAAGCTTCTCCAAAATCAAACCTGTTCGTGTACAAGGAGCACAATTTCCCTTTCATACTTTCAAATGTAATGAAGTTGTTCTTTCCGATTTGATTAATGGAAAGGGGTTAGAAGCCCGTTTGGAAAAAAAACAAGAGGCACAATTTGAAGTCCGGAATCAATGACTTCAAAGTTCTCATCATTCCAACACCAAATAACTATAGACTTAGGTGTTGGTGTTCCTATTGCATCTTCCCTGGACTGAATTGTGCCGAGTTACAATAATTTGCTTCGACCTGGTATTCTTACATACCTTTATTATGCCTTACAGCTTTACTACAAATTTCTTACAAGAAGTCCCTTACAGTTTCTGTTTAAGATCCTTACAAGAACCAAGCCTACACAATCCATATTCCCTAGTCTTTACCTCAACAACCTCATCACAGTTCATATGTCATACACCACAGATGTGTAGTCCTGGAACACCGAGCTGGTTTCAGGGGTGAAGTCCCAGCAATTCACCGGGGACCTTCCCTGATCGTAGCTCCACCAGTCCGCATTCCCTTGCTGCGTGGTGACCACGCTGTCAGTCGTCGTCGCGCTGTAGAGAAGCTCCTGAAGCTCGGCCTCGATGGTGACGACGTTTGAGTTCTCGGCGCTGGATGGCGAGCCCAGGCCGTCCACAGCCAGCTGCTGCTGCTGCCCGCTGAGGTGCTGGTCATTCGGAGGGCTGGACTGTCCCTTCTCAGCTACTGTTACATTGAAGCCGCTGCTGCTGCCGCTGCTGTTGCTCTGAGTGTCCATCTGCTGGTTAGACTGCCACATCTGCAAGGGGTTGGGGTGGCTGACGCCGAGGGGGTTCTGCATTTCCTGCAGCTGCATACAGAGCTGGATCCTCTCCATCGCCGACGCGCTCAGCGGCCGCTCGCCGTCGTTGGTGCCGTCCAGATCGTTCATGGCGGCGGCGGCGGCGCCCTGGCCGCGGTTCTTGCGCCGGCCGCCGAGAAGCCTCTTCTTGAGCTTGGTGTTCCAGTAGTTCTTGACGTCGTTATCGGTCCTTCCTGGCAGCTGCGCGGCTATGATGGACCACCTGGTTAATCATGTCAAGCAGCACACACTGGATTTAGTACATTTGTGCTGGGGTTGTCCGCAGAAGACGGAAATTGTGGGAGATGTTAGTTTGCTCGAATGATAACAAAAAATATCTCTGTATCTAACCTGCTTCCGATGCTAATGTAGAGGCTGCAGATGGTGCTGTCCTCCTCTGGGGTGAAGTCTCCGTGCTTTATGTTGGGCCTCAGGTAGTTGAGCCACCTCAGCCTGCAGCTCTTGCCACATCTCTTGAGCCCTGTTCTCATGAACATACACACAAACTTCGTTAACCACGAACTACTGGTAACAAATTCCTGGAAATTTAATGAACACCTACTGATAGCAGGCACAAGACGAGTACTTACCAATCTTGTGCGGCAAGGCAATCCAGTTGTTCCCGGTTCCACGCTCCTCAATGTAGGTCTTGAGCATCGCATCCTCCTCCGGCGACCATGGCCCCCTCTTCACCGTCGCCTTGTCGCAGCAGGGCGCCCTCCCCATCTCTCTGTTCCTCTCTTGATCTTAGTTTTTGCAACCGGTGGTGTGTTGTGTTGTGTTGCTTGCGTTGCGTTGTGTGTCGATGGATGAGTTGAGTTGAGTTGAGTTGGTTTGCGCGGGAGGGACGGGATTTATAGGAGCAGATATGATGGATGTGAGGCCGGCTTAGAATATACGGATATGGTTTGACTTGATGGTGATATGTGCTCATGACATGGTACCGGCTCTGACTTTATTCTGGACTTCTGGTGTACTTTAGAAGCCTGCCACCCATGCAGAAAAGTGCGTCCATATGTGTGTGTGTCTACTGAACTTACGATTCTGCTAATCGCTGAACTTCTGGGGTCATGCCTGTATCCCCCTATCCAACTCATACATATACACCTATTTGGTAAAAACTACTCCCTCCCTATCATAATATAAGATGTTTTAGGTATTTCAATATGAACTACATGGGGAGCAAAATAAATGTACGTCTGTATACATCCGTATATATCTATATTGGAATACGTAAAACTTGGTGTGTTATGATACACATGGAGTAATTCTCAAAAAAAAAAGTAAACTTATTCCATAAAAGCTAAACTGGTAATTTTGACATTATATGGCCATGGCCTCCTGTCCTGCCCTCCTTGGTAACTAAAACTTCCTACCTCCTTCGGCCACTGGTACATGGCAAGTACATTATCAAATAATAGGACTCACAATGGGTATTACGGAGAGGTTAGGCATGCACGTATCACGAGGAACAGTTAGTACTCTCTGTAGGTACATATTACCAACTTATGCTAAAACTAGGGCATCGAGTCATCCAGAAGACGAGGCTACCGAACCACCACCTGTACGTTGAAAACCAACATATATTAAAATTACTTAATTAGTATGTATAATTCTGAACTTTGTTTTGTTCGGTGATACTCCTACGCGACCGTGCTAACCTCCTCCCTAACCTCCTCCCTCTCGCCCCCGTGCGGCGGCAGGGGGAGGCCTTCCGCCGCCGCCGCCCCATGCCTGGATCTTGCCTCGGCTCGCGGAGATCTGAAGGAGTTGACGATGGCCGGTGAGAGCCGGGCTCCGTCGTCGGAGCCGACGATGGCGGCGCCCGTGGGCGTCGTTACCTTGTTGAAGGAGTCGTCGCTGTGACTCTGCTGCCTTCCGCCCGGATGTTCCGGGGGAAACCCCAGATCTGGTGTTACCGGATCGGACGATGGCGGCACCTTCGGTGTCGTTTATCCCTCTTGGGGGCATCGTTTTGGAACATGGGTGCCTGGAGTGGCCTACCGGCGGTGTGGAGCTTCACCTTCAATGACGAAGACGGCTTTTCTTGGCGGCGTGGTGCAGCGAGGACTTGTAGTCGGTCCTTGTTTGGTGACTTGCACAGGGCGGAGGCGCTGCCTGGTGTCATGGTAGCATCGGCGGCAGGACTGGCGAGAGGTTTGCTCCGATCGGCATGCTGAAGTTGGGTTGGAGGAAGAGGATGGAGGCGACTTCCGGAGCGTGTGCACAAGGCACTATCTCTGCGTTAGCCAAGGAGCCGGCGACGGCTGTGGACGGGGTACAAGGCCCTGTTCCCTCTGTCGTTTGTGCTAGTTGTTCGGTGTTGGTGGGTTCAGCTTGTACTCGTTCGTTGTAAGGCTTTTTGCCAGCTTTGTTGAATAAAAGTAATAAAGTAGCCGTATGCATCATTTTGATGCAGAGGCTGGGGTGACCCTTTTCTAAAAAAAAAAAAAAAAAAACTTAATTAGTATGTAGGGTCTAAGCCAGAGTGACTTACTTTTGCTCGATCAACGAAACCCGCCCAAGGATAAGAATGAAACACACTCTCCTCATTTGCTTATTGTCTCCAAGCATCAATTATAACCGCCTGGCAATTGGCAAGGAGGTGCACCCTTTATCGAGATTTTTTGGCAAGGAGATACGCATTCTTTGAAATCAGCCTATATGAACCAATTCTTGATGCAACCCTCAATGAAATGGTCAAATCAACTGTTATGAAAGATAGCAAGAAATGATGAAGAGAGGAACGATCAAACCAACGGGGATACGAAATTTTAACGTGGAAAACCCTTCCAAACAAAGGAGGAGAAAAAATCACGGGCGCCAGCCAGCAATACTTCACTATGATCGGGTGAGGTTACAAACGCCGTGGGTTTACAATGTATGTCATACCCCAACCGGCGGCTAACAAGATGTATTTATAGTGGGCAAAACCCTAAGTCGGTTGCAATCCGACTTGGATACGATCCGCAAACAACTCGTACCGTACCGCGGGGGGCTGCGCTCTCCTACGTCACAAGCAGGCCTTTGACAGGATGTACGAATTTGGATCACCAGAAAACAACATCAACCTTGATTCTCTTAAACTTTAACGAGATAGAGTATCATGTGTTTTCTTTTTGAAAAGTGTCGGCAAGTTTCCAGAATTTAGAGGAAAAAGGGCACAGTTGGGTTAGAACTATTCAGCTTACATCCATCATGGGTGTTGAGTCCCAGACTCCCAGCTCACAGCACCCTAGTCCTAGTGGATCTCGGCAAAACACCAGACAAGTTCCAGAATTTAATTGCAAGGGTTAATAGCGTGTTATCTTTGAACAAAACACTATTGCTCGGTCCTTAAAATAAATAGAAGAAACCAATACTCTTGCTCTCATCACATATCGAGTGCCATCTCAATTAATTACTACTATGAATCTCCATATGGAAGAAGAAGGCACCAAGGTCACACTCAAAAAGTAACATGGGGAGCGAGAGAAGCAAATAGTGTCGCCAATAATGTAACTACCAAGTACTTGGACAAGGACAACAAGTGTATACTCTACAATCCGCATGCCGCGTGTAGAGATAACAAGCCTGTGACTATAGAGCAGTCCAAGTCCTCCATCAAGTTGTTTCGGTACTGCACCCTTCTCCAGTCAAGAACCTTAACTTAGGCTGGACCATGGTGGAAAGCAGATACATACTAGGCTGACCTGCCAAAAGTCCATGGGCAGTTGTAACTGACAATGCAGCAGTATCCTTCTGGATGGTGTCATCCACTTTGACCCTCAAGACCGATATATAAGAAATTGTTCCCTTTTGTCATGTCAATTCTTTCGTGTGCAATCATACTAGACGTCGAAATATCCCTTCTCTTTGCACACGTATGTGATCATTGACGACATTGTTAAAATATTATAGATCGAGCATGTAACTTTGTGTTTATGTTGCTAGCTAATTGACCTTGTATGGTTTATGTTCTCCCTTTTTGTCATATAAAACAGGTCACTGCATTTTGGGGTGGTTGGTTTTAGAGTGGGTTCTTGTTGTGTTCTGATCAAGATTTTTTTTTGGTAAAGTATTCAGTATAATATAATCTGCTGTAATTTGAAGATAATAGAAAGGGAAAATATCGTGAGAAAAAAATATTTAGTTGGTAACACTGAGAAGAAATAGAAGAAAGTGAACCGATTTTAATTGTTGGGAGCATGTGATCTAAATTTTCTGATCAGAGCATGAACATATTTTTTTCATAAAGGGCATGAACATATTTACTTGTCGGAAAATTCTTTGTTTTCCAGAGTTATGATCTAAGCAAGTCCGCTGTGTCCCAGATATGTTTTGATATGCTGATTGAGCTGTTTTTCTTTTGAGTTTGCGTCTTTCGACCATGTACTATAAAAAAAATAACTGTTCTGAAAATAGAAGATTTGTTTAGAAGTAGAAGTTTTTTTTTTGAGAAACGCACTGCAACGGAAGCGCTCGCGCACACACACCCCTATGAACGCGCGCACGCACACCCTACCCCTATGAGCACCTCCGATAGACTGAGCCGACGGATCAGGTCTTGAGATTGACGAAGCCACCACAGGCGCCTCGCTGTCGACGGGAACGTCGCCTCACACTGAAGAATATTCCGCCTAAATGAGAAACAGCTGCGTCAAATCTGGGATTTGAACTCTGGTGGGCTGGCGGTACAACCACCCTCCTAACCATCTTGCCACAGGCAAGTTCTCGTTTAGAAGTAGAAGTTACTTCCTCCCTCCCTAAATATAAGACGTTCTAGTGAGTATCAAATTCCAAATTTCCAGCATATAAATAGAAACGACAGACTATTCTACCAGCGCACTTGCTAAAGCTGAGCTACATGTTTCATCCTGCTGATCTCTAAGCATAGTACACTGCATGTAGTGTTTGATTAAGTAGCCTCATCACTTGGAAGCTGGAAGCATGTACACTTGTTCTGCACTTCTGCAAACCATATTGTCAGAACCCTCTATACGGCGGACACCTACCCTTTTGACCAAGTTCATGAAGTTGTTGCAGGTCCAGTTTGGCCATAGTACAATACTTTACTAGTCTGTATCTTCCAACTACAACAACAAGCAACGAAGAAGGGCTAACCTGTATCTTGCCTCCGAATTGATCATTGTCGACTGGATCAAAGAAGATCTTCTCCTGCTGGAAACCTGCAAGAGCTGTCGCGTGATGACCATCAGCTCGAGACAGACGACGAGCCTGAACTTTGGGAGTAGTTCGTTTTAGTTTGTTCTTGTTTTTCTTCTATTTTTCCTTTACAGCTATCTCCTCCCTAGCATGTATCAGACTTATTATATCTTCTTAATTGATTTGGCAGAATAACTGCCATTAATCTTTAAAAAAAAAGGGCCAACGGTTTTATACTATGTGAATTGCAGGCGCAGTCTGCTCTCTGACGATGGCTCATACAAAATATTGATGATTGAAATGCTATCATTGTACAGTTCTCACCATACAGTTAAGCAGACTAGATGAGTTTTTATGAGAAAGGATATGCTAATTTTGATCAGCAATGCGTCCTAAATGTAGTGATATAAGTTGCCGTTGTTGTGGAGTAATGTCCAAGAAGCTGTTCTAAAAGGATTGGCATCAGTAAGCAAAACTGACCCTGGAAACTGGAAAGGAGCACAAGCTTAGACTGTCGCAATGATGTACGCAATTAAGAACCTAAGTTTGGAAAAAAAATGGTTGCATGTCCAACATTTGTTTGGCAGTAAGATTGCATGGCCAACTTGCCATTGTGCGGATCCCAGAAAAACTTAAGTTAGTAGGAAAGGATGCAGCATCACAACTCTGCCATTAGCCTCCAAGCAGAAGCAGTTCACTTCATCCGAGTATCTGACTCCATGGAGTAGACTCACCTAAACAACTTGCAAAAACAACGGCATTTAGACCTTCGCACGACCCTCCTAATTAATTAATCTAATTAACTTATGCTATGCTGCCCTCTTCTTTGATAAACTTTCTTGGGGATAAGGTTGAGTTGACCACATTATTCAGGGATCCCAGGGGAAGTAAGATAAGCTTGTAGTGGCGTTGTTGGCTGATCAAGTAAGTAAACTTGAAAGAGCTTTAGTGCAATGAACTGTTTTGTTGTCCTATGAAGAACATTGGTTATATATATGATGCCTTTTGACAAATGTTTCCTTGATTATTCTTCTTTTAATTGTGGATTACAGCAGGAAACAAGATAAGAATATTTGTCATGTACTTGCACCCACGCGTGAACCCGTCACTGCACATAATCCTGGATTTCTTCCGTCGGAGTTCCTTGAATAAACTATTAGGTTCTGTTGATGGAAAAGTACTACATTACCACTATAGCAACTTAGAGCGTCTCAAACAGATGATGCAAAATAGGGCACCAAAAACTAGGTTTCAGATTATGTTAAAATACAGTATTAATTTTTCTGCCGTAGCAAATGATTCAAAATAGGAAATCATATTTCTATGGTCCTGATTCCTTAGTTTTACCCAGTTGTCCTCATGTTCTAAACTTTTTCTTCACTTTTCCCCACTCTCACATCATTTTAAACAAAGTTTTACCATAAGAAACATTCCTCTTTTGTCAGAAACCCTCACAAAACCTAAAACTGGACGTTTCTGTCAAGTCAATGATGAGGGGAGGATATCTATGCCTGCCATGGCGTCACCACCTCCGTATATTCTAGTGGTCGGAGCTTTTAGCTTTGCCGTTCCTCTGCAAGATGAGGTGAAACCCAATTTTAGAACACCACCTATGTTGTTTCAGTTTGGCCAACAGAGTAAGGCCAAACATGGTTAGTCTGGGTGGTGTGGTGAGTGATGTGTTGCATACAGGATAACCAGCGAGTCAGTAATATTTGTCTAAGTATGTACACGTTTTATTTTAGTCCTGCGTGCCTTATTGTATTTTATTGCCGAACCTGCCCAATAGGTCGGTATTTGTGTTAGGGTCGGTTTGGGCCTGTCCAACCGAGTTAGGTTTGAGTCACCCTTTATAAGGGTCACGGCAGCCGCCATGTATCCTAGGTTATGTTTTGAGATTAAAAAAATCGTGAGGTTCGTCCCAAGATGGGTCGCCGAGATCGAGTTGTTGCCAGTTTTGATTGCTGATTCTTTGAGTCTGTGTTTGCGTATCGTGGAGTAGATCTAATCTGCTCAACGATCGAAGTTATCTATTATTGTTCTTGGTTCGCCGTGAAAGATTGGGCCTAAAACCCTTTCGGGTCACGTTGATCCGTATCATCTTGGTATCAGATTCGTCGGGTTTATCACGGCGATTTCGTTCTAAGATTTATCTGCTGAGTTTGTTTTGCTGGTGAAGTTTTTTTTACTGCCGGAGGCGTCAAGCCAATACACCGGTGTTGTTGATCTTGGATTGGAGGCATCGAGTCCTAATTGCTGCAGCTTTGGAGTTTCTCGCTCGTGGACAAGGCAAGTCTTGATTTCCTTGGATCGTTATTGAGTCGCTCGCGTGGACTCCTATTACCGATCAAGTGCAGCCTTAGAAAAAGACGAACGAGGAGATTGGATCGGACTTGTTTTTCCTGATACGATTCTGTTTTGCTTTGGGATCGTACTATCCTATTACTTACAAAACAATTTCCAGAGTCGTTGTTTGAGTCTAGTTCTTTGATCGCTGTATACAAGCTGATCGCCGCTACTGGCTGCCGTTATTTCTGTGCTCAACTTCGCTGTTGCCGGTTCTTCCGTGCGATACACTGCTACCGCCGCCGGCCTGTTAGCTATTGCTTTTGCTGAGATGGTGAACTCGGTTAATGGAGAAAATTCAGCACCCATTGTCGAGCAACCTGCGGAGCTTGTGCCACCTATTTTTGCTGAAGATTTAGCTCCCAATGTCCGGGCTGGTTTTGACAGCACGTGCGACTATATTCGCCAGAGTCATGCGGCGTTGACGGCGCAGATTGCACGGTTGGCTACCAGGATTGATGCCTTGAGCGACGCTCCCGCCCATGCACCCCTGCAGCCCCCTCCTGCTGCCCAGCTCCGCCCTGCTGAAAATCATGATCATCAACTACTGGCACCCAATCAAGATGAAGACCTTGCGGATGATGCTGATTTTGCACCACCACTGCGCCCGTTTGATGCTCGTTCTGTAGGAGTTCGTCCCGTTCAACAACATGCTCGTGACCATGTTGGTCAGGCTGTTCGTGTTCCCCTTGATGATGGTGGTCTTGGACGTATCAAATTGTCCATCCCTCCATTCTCCGGTAACCACGGAGCTGAGGATTACTTGGAGTGGGAGATGCGTATGGATCAGATTTTTGCGTCTCACCATTATGCTGAGGCGAAGAGACTCCAACTTGCTGCAGTTGAATTCACGGGTTATGTGCTAATTTGGTGGAGTCAAATTTTACGTATGCATACAAGGCCGACGACATGGGCTGGTATGAAAGAGATCATGCGGCGTTGTTTTGTTCCTGAGCATTATAAGAGGGATATGCACAATAAATTACAGCAGCTCACTCAAGGTAACAAATCTGTTGATGCATATTATAAAGAGATGGAGTTGCTCATGATACGTACAGGAACACGTGAGGATCCGGAGGCCACTATGTCTCGATTCTTTTATGGGCTGAATATTGAGGTACAAGATCGTGTGGAGATGGTTCTTTATTATAATATTCAGGATCTTGTGCACCAAGCTGAGCGTGCGGAGCAACAAATTAAGCGATGTCAAGTTACAGCCCCTCCACCCACATGGCGTCGTTCACATACAGAGGCTATTGGTTCTAGTGCTAAACCGACACCTTCACGCTCCAATAATATTTCTCTTGAAGCGCCCAAATCCGGAGTGTCTACGGCTGCGTCTTCCCGGTCCAGCGCTCATATTGAGTGTTTTACTTGTGGAGGAAGAGGACACATGAGGCGTGATTGCCCTAATGCTAAGAGGGTGATGCTCACACAAGATGGCTATATTTCTGCTAGCGACGAGGAGAAGATTGAAGAGCCTTCTAGTGTGAAATCTGATCATGACACGTGGGATGTGTATCCTGCTGACGCTGCCCCTAATTGCAAAAGTTTGATGATTCAACGTGTGCCGCAAGACCGCATAGAGGGACAAGGGCAGCGCTGGAATATTTTTCAGACCAAATGCACTATCAAGGATACCAGTTGCAAGCTGATTGTGGATGGTGGAAGCTACACCAATCTAGTCAGCAAGAGCTTGGTTGATTCATTGTCTTTACCTACATGGAAGCATCCACAGCCACATTGCGTTGAGTGGTTGTATAATTCAGGCAAGCTGAAGGTAACACATAAGGTGCGCCTGAAATTTTCTGTAGGTGATTATGAGGACACGGTGATATGTGATGTTTTGCCTATGGATGCATGTCATGTGCTGTTGGGCCGACCGTGGCAATTTGATAGGCGCTCTACTCATGAAGGCAGGACCAATGTATATTCCTTGTGGCATGAAGGGAAGCGTCATGTGCTGCAGCCTATGCTTGACAAAGATATCAAAGTGAAAGTGATGGCAAAGGTTCCAAGTGACAAGTTGAAACCAAGGACGGTTTCCTTTCAAGTTGGGGGGGATGATGAGGGGAGGATATCTATTCCTGCCATGGCGCCACCACCTCCGTATATTCTAGTGGTCGGAGCTTTCAGCTTTGCCGTTCCTCCGCAAGATGAGGTGAAACCCAATTTTAGAACACCACCTATGTTGTTTCAGTTTGGCCAACAGAGTAAGGCCAAACATGGTTAGTCTGGGTGGTGTGGTGAGTGACGTGTTGCATACAGGATAACCAACGAGTCAGTAATATTTGTCTAAGTATGTACACGTTTTATTTTAGGCCTGCGTGCCTTATTGTGTTTTATTGCCGAACCCGCCCAATAGGTCGGTATTTGTGTTAGGGTCGGTTTGGGCCTGTCCAACCGAGTTAGGTTTGAGTCACCCTTTATAAGGGTCACGGCAGCCGCCATGTATCCTAGGTTATGTTTTGAGATTAAAGAAATCGTGAGGTTCGTCCCAAGATGGGTCGCCGAGATCGAGTTGTTGCCAGTTTTGATTGCTGATTCTTTGAGTCTGTGTTTGCGTATCGTGGAGTAGATCTAATCTGCTCAACGATCGAAGTTATCTATTATTGTTCTTGGTTCGCCGTGAAAGATTGGGCCTAAAACCCTTTCGGGTCACGTTGATCCGTATCAGTCAATAGTTTGACTGTTAACTCATGACGAATAAGACCCAAATGTACATCAAAAAGTAAATCATATGATGTCATGATGACGTCATTGATGGAGGATCTTCTCCTTGCAGGCTTGACTATTCCGGCTGCCACTGCTCGAACCAATGCCACGCGAGCCGGGATGGACCGAGACATAGGGATCAACGCCTTCTTCCTTGTCTCCGGCCGCCGTCCGCCCTGCTCGATTCGCCTCCGTCCGACCTCCAAAGAGCTTGCGGCCCCTTCTATCATGCTCAGGGTGAGCATGTGGTCCTCCTTGACCTCTCCTCCCTTTTCCGTTTGGTCTAATTCGTCGTCGCGCCGCATCCGCTAAACACCGTCAGTGGGTCACCTCCGGTGAGCATTAGCAAGCGCTGCTGCCACCTTTTCATTGAGCGCATCCAATGCAGCGCGTCCTCGCTCGCGCTGGCTCGACGAGCATGTGCCGACTGACCATGGACGCGAGGAAGAAAAAAGGGAGGTTTTACAGAACCCCCCCCCCCCCCCCCCCCCCCCCCCCCAAAGTTTCAAGAACATTGATTTTACAGCAAAACCCTGGAGTTCCATGAACGAGTGATTTTACAGGAAAACCCTAAAGTTTCAGGAATGGGGTAGGTTTTCTCAATTTTACCCTCAAAGGGGTTATGAGAGATCCAACTGGGTTTTGTGGCCAACGGGTTTTTAGGGTTACACTAGGTCATAGCCTAAACCATAGCATCCCTTTTCAAAATGATCCAAATTTTTGCGGTGTACATTCCATTACGCACAATGTTGAAATAGGTACAAAGATGGATTTTTTGGCACTAAAAAGCCAATTTTCATTTTTTTGTCCTGAAACAACCTTTTTTGTGAAGCAACTACCGAAGCGCCTCCCCAAAAAAAGAATACCCCTAAGTATAAAAACTAATAGACCACTTTATAAGTACATCTGACCCTAGGTTTGAATATAAAAACATTTGTAAGTTTGTATTTCACAGAAGTTCTTGCTGATTTTGTTGGAAGTGGGTCTGATTTATACTACAAGTGTTGCAAATTTTTCTCGTGATTTTTTTCTCTGCACAATCACTTTTAGATCCACTATATGTATTTAGTACAAAGGTACTGTCAGGTTTAGGTTTGGGGCTAGGCTTTAGGGGTCAGGGTTAGGGTGAGGCACAACTAATAAAAAAATAAAAATGGAAACCTTTGCATGACATCCTTTTATGTGACCTACCTCTTAGGAAAAATAACAAACATGGTTTATATAAGTTTTTGTGACAAAACCTTTTAAAAATGAGCTATGAGCTACAAATATCTATGGCTTTCAACTCAAATGAGCTAGGTCATGGCCTTAACCATGGAATAGTTTGTCGAAATGAGGCCATATTTCACACTTACGTGTGTCTTGGATGGAGAACAATGTTGAATAAGGGATTTTCATTTTCTTTTAAACAAAAACCCATTTTCCATTTTCTGAGTGTCGAAAATGGATTTTATGAAGGAACTACTAAAACGGGTCCCCGAAAGCGGAACACCGCATGGTACAAAAAAAGGTATACCACTTTGTGAGTACATATCACATATTGTATTAATCTGAATACATTCCTAGGTATTCCTCATATTTTACATAAGTTTTTGCCGATTTTGCCGAAAGTGGGTCTGATTTGAACTACGAGTGTCACACATTTTGCTCGTGATTTTCTGCGAAAATCACTTTTGGATCCATAATATGTACTTTCTTAGAGTAGGAACAAAAGATCAAATCAAATTTAATGTGAATAGGGATTTACACTTACTTATCTACCTAAATAGGGAACCATTATTTTACAGTGGGTAAGAAATGAGGTCATATTTCACATACGCTTAGATCCACAATGTTCTCCTTTCTTTGGAGTAGAAAATAAAAGATCAAATCAAATTAAATTGAAATGGGAATTCACACTTACTTATGTACCTAAATAGTGAACCATTATTTTTCAATGGGTAAAAATAAGAAAGACATCTTATAGAAGCCCTCTATCAAGCTGACAAGGTTTCACCTTCTAAAAAATTCATTTACCAACTCCGCCTTGGCAATGCCATTTGGACCAGAATTGTTTTTCACAAAAAAATCAATAAAGCAAGTTCCAAACTAGCAAAACCGTATAACTAGAAAGTTGTAGGAAATCCAAGTTGGCGCACAACCATATAAAGATGGGTTCCTAATTCATCTGGAATCGACCGGAACATGCCAATGACGACATCGACATGTCTAGAGCGCGCCCTCAAGGTGATCGACAGCAGTCCGACGGGCCGCATGCTCGTGGTCGTTAGAGCAGCCCCTCTCGCGCCTCACACCTTGCCCTTTAGGACCAGAGGCTCACTCTGAGCACAATAGAGTGAACAGAGAGGTAGGGGAGTTCAGACGGAGGCGAGTCGAGCACGGCGGCATTCTGCAAGAGGCGAGGAAGACGACCTCAATCCTGAAGTTTCAGTCCATCTCGGCTCGTGCAATTCATCGTGGAGGAAGAGGATGACCAGGCTGAGCTCAACACGGCATTGGTTCGACCTGCGGCGGTCGGAATTGAGCCGTCTTCTTCAAATCCTGCCGCCATGCGCCGCCGATGAATTCATCTCAGTCCGAGCTTTCGGTACTAACTAACATTAACTGAGCTATGAGTAATTGGTACAAACTCTTTGTTTTCTGTGATTGGTTAATGCATGACATGCTTAATGGGGAAGATCTCAAGCCAGCCTCGTGTATGCTGAAGCATATCAAGCAATTCAGAAACTTACCAGATTCAAGGCGCAAGTTACTCCTAAATCAGCAAATGTTTCTGCTCACACTTTGGCGGCCTTTAGTTGCAAAACTGGGAGTAGTGGGGTGCTGCGGTATTCTTTTCGGTATGCTGAAGCAAGTCCTGCTTGATTGTAATACTGATTATGTTCCTTAATTATTATAAACACTTTTCAAAAAAAAAAAGTTAATGCATGACATGCTTGGTGCGTGGCTCAATATCACTAATAGAGGTTTCACTAATTTATCTATTTTAAAATAGAGGGAGTATAATTTATCTTCTACGAAAACATACTTTGTTGCGCGGCAGATGGCGTTTGCACGATGCAAGGTAGCACATGTATCCATTATTAGCCAGGGACAACAAGCTCGATGGTCAACACAATTCCTCACTTGCTCAAGACATACTACCAACACAATTTTGTTAATCATGATTGACGCTACGTCGGGCATTACTGCAGCCCTAATCAACAGCCTCACACACTAGAAGCTGCTTCTTCCGTATCAAAATATAAGATGTTTATTATTCTCGAAAAATAAATAAGATGTTTTAGCATAAGATATCTCCATACATATGTAGACATATTTTAGTGTAAAGTCACATGTATATGGACAAATCTTGTGCTAAAACATCTTATATTTTGATACAGAAACATCAACATAGCTACTCTAGGCAAGATAGCTCACAATCTGAGCCGAACTGATACTTAAAACAGGAGAAGCATACATCAATTTAGGCCTTCTTCGATCTAGCTTGAAGCCTTGAACTAACTCTTCCTAGGTAGGTTGCCACTTGCCAGACCCTAATACCAAGCTAGGACACTAACCAACTAGCTAGAGAAGTAACCAAGTGAGGTAACTAGCTAGAAAATGATATGCTCGACGGATCAAGAGAAACCAAGCCTGAGCTCAAGATCCAGGGCATCCTCCTCCACCTCCTCCGAGCAGCAATGCACCCCAGACCCCACTCCCAGATCCAAGTCCACCTCCAACCCCTTCGCCTTCGCGGCAGTCGTTACCGAAGAGCGCTCGTGGTTCATGCTGCCGGGATGGTACACAGATGGCTGCGACGGTGGAGGAGTATAGTTGAGGTTGGGGATAGCTGCTGCAGCCCATATCTAGGGTTAGGGCTTCCGGCAGCAGCAGGACGAGGAAGAGGTGGAGGGGAGCCGTGCCGGAGCCTGGCTCTGTCCCTGCGGTGGACGTTCATGTGGCCTCCGAGGGCCTGCGCGGACCGGAATTCCCTCTTGCAGAAGCTGCAGGGGTAGGATCGCGGCGGCCACGCGAAGCTGCAGCTGTAGCTCCATGGCTGCTGCGGCTCTCTCGTGCTCCTGCTCTCCATCGTGTTGATCGAGCTTTGCTCAAGTACCAAACGAGCTTAGCTGAGGTAGAAGTAGAACCGAGAAGGGCTGGGTGGAGATATGGCAAGTAGAGTGAAGTGGCACTTGGTATTTGTACTGGCTAGGCAGCCAACCTTGATGACCACTGGTTGTTCTTGTTGGTCACTTTCATGGATCAGTCGCCACTCTTTCTCTCCCTGCCCTCTCTATCTCTCTCTATCCCGAGCAGTGCAATCATGGCTATGGAGGCAGACTCCATCGATCAGTCTCTCTATAACTCGATTGGACGACAGAGAGCGACAGAGTCCTGGCCGGGAACAGCGGTGGCACTGTAGATCATGCACGCATGAACTAGTTGGGTTTCACTGTTTTGTGCTTGGCATGTGGGGCCAGGTGTGTGCGTGACCGGGCCATTCAACTGATTCATATATAGATTCGTCGGTAATGTCATTCCCCCTTAATTTGTCAAACGCTCTCGAGAGAAATCTTTCCTTGGATAACAAACTGCAGGGCCACTCCAGTCCAGCATCGACCAGCTTTACAAGCAGCCTCTATAAGCATGCATGCAGCAGCTTGACCACGTGCAATCCAAGCTCAGGACTAGCTGGAAATTGCACTGCGTACATGCATACCAAGGATTTATCACACGCATATCTCTCTGTCTCTCTCTCATCGTGGATCTTTCTTCCTTCAATGGTCTCTTCAATTTCTGTGCATGATAGATTGATAGTGTGTGTGATCAACAAAGAGCTATTCATGTGGATAGGTACAAACCAACATGAAAATGGGCAAACCATGGGGCTGACGACCCTGCCTCATTCTCCCATGCTATATACTCGCTTCAAAAACCCACGACAAGCAATGGCCGATATCCCTGGCGTATTTCATGTGCATGACGATCTGCACGTGAGGGAGATTCACTGTGCTAGCTAGCAGCAGGAACATGTAAGCTAGAGCAGGCAATAAGAATCAGACCACCGCTATTGCGCATTTGCGCTTCTCGCTAACCTGGTGCAAAAAATTGTATCAATGCACGCAGTAAATTAGCTCCTTGTGAATACGATCGAGATTGAATTATGTTGATCTGAATCTCCAATAACTCATGGTCAACTCACTAGCACTGTGTGCTCTCGCAAAAAATTCACTAGCGCTGTGTGTTCGCGCGATTGCGTGTGTGTGAGAGAGATGTCAATGGACAGTAGAGAACAAGGATTCTAGCAGGGCAAGACCACCCGTTTTAGGCAGTAGTGATTGACATATACTTGGAATCTGTGCAGCGCATAGCCTCTCCTTACTGTAGGACGACATGACACCCGGGGGCCAAAGCAAAAGCAACGTGCTCACTGGCATTTGGAGTGCCAGCCATCGACCTTCCTAGCTAATATATCCGTACGTTCAATGCATGCATCTTTCAAAAAATATATACAAGAATAAAAGTTCTAAGGAGTTATGGTCAGACGTAGAGTAAGGGGACACTGTGGCACAATTAATGTACAAAAGCATAAAAAAATGGCGGCTTGTGCAATTTACTGGGATAGGGACTTTCGGCTTGAAGCAATAGCGCTCTCCACCTTCTCTCGCCGGTGGCCATTCCGGGCCCGGCGATGACCCAAAATTTTCCCTGCCGTGTGCCACTCCTACGGCAGCTACCAACTTCTCTCTCGCTGGTTTGTCCGTTTGATTGGCGCTGTTGGACCTCAAGTTTGACGATGGTTTGGCCTTTGAAGGTATATGGATCTTCGGGAATTAATCTTCTTTATGGTGGATTTTTCACGTACGAAATTAAGGTTGAATGAAGATTTGGTAGATCTTATTCTGGATTCTAGCTTTGGAGGGAATTCATCTCGTTTCAAGGTTTTGTGTCTTCAAATTTTGTCTTTAAAGTTCTCTATTGCTTCCAAAGAAGAGGGAGTGCATGTTGTGTTCGATTCCCACCGTGCCCGGTTCTTTTGGAAAGGATCGGGTCCGAAGCGTAAGTATCATATGCTCAACTGACCGGCAGTTTGCCGGCCCAAGGAGTGTGGAGGGCTGGGCATATTAAGTTTGCGCCGTATGAATGTGGCCCTCGTGCTCAAGTGGATTTGGAAAATTTACCAAATGGAGGGCTCCATATGGGTTGTGCTGATCCACGGCAAGTATACAAACACCAGAGATATTTTCTCGAGCTCGGATCAAGGGGGTTCGCAGTTCTGGAAAAGTCTCCACAAAATCAAGCATTACTTGGGCAAGAGCAATGGAGATACCTTGCGAACATTATCAACTCTTCTTCGCTCTCAAATGACCACGATTCAATTGGTGACCCTCAATATTAGTCATAGAAAGGTCATAATAACTCACTTGTGACATTTTTGTGACAAAATCACATGTCACATACTAAAGGTCACTAATGACATAATGTGACTTTTTTCTAGAATAGGTCATAGAGGGTTATGTCCAAATGAAAAGGTCACATAATTTGTGACCATTTATTTTGTCGCAGTCAATCTGACCAGGCCACATAGAATCCAACGTGACAAACCTGATGTGGCAGCAAATTCAGCCAGGTCTAGTCTGGCCTTTCAAATGGGCCTAGTCCAACAATCTGCCTATTTGGTCCTACTAATTTTACTCACCTACACGGTTCAAGCCCAACAAATCAACCTTGTTACTTTTTGGGTCGTGGCCTTTTTACATACGATTTCTTCTAAATTTTCAGCCTTTTAATTAATTTGGTATGGTCCCAATTGTCATTGTCAGATACTCAAATTAGGTCCCACTTGTCAGTTTACAATTCAGTATACACATGAATTCACATTTCAATTCAAACTTAATTCCAATAAATTTCCATTACATCATATATTCCAGAAATTCAAATCAACATATCATCACATAACACAATTAAAGATTCCTACAGGTTCAAGTTACAGACTTGTAACATCCCAAAAGTTTAAAATGTCTAAAATCACTAAAA
Organism: Poa annua; assembly: GCA_026929855.1. Taxonomy (NCBI): domain Eukaryota; kingdom Viridiplantae; phylum Streptophyta; class Magnoliopsida; order Poales; family Poaceae; genus Poa; species Poa annua. The sequence goes on from CM049437.1 coordinate 57,652,501, forward strand.
AAATTAAACTTTTGTTTTTGTTTAAAATAAAACATTAAAAGCATAAAAAATATAGAAGACATTATAGCATGTTCAAAAGTCTAATAGTTTAAATATCCCACTAATCACTACTTACAAATGTTGGAGTTTAGTTTTAAAATCTTTTATTCAGGGTATTTCATAAACCCCAACTAATTCTGCCAAGATGATTTAAAATTATTCAAAGACACCTTCATATCATAGAATGAATTTCATGAATAATTTCAACATGAAAAATCAATTTAATATAGAATATTTCCCAAATGTATTTTGTAGAGATTTAAATGATTTATGAGAATGTAAAATTTAAATGATATGTACAAAGTATTTTGATTTGATAATGAGTCCATTATAATTCTTTTTTTAATACAAATATTTGTGGTATTTCTATTTTACTATTTACTAAGCCACATATAACTTTGTGAAAACCCTATTTTTAAATTGTTATAAAGTGTCAATTAAGAAATTATGCAATATTTCGAAATTTCTATTTTTGAAAAGTATTCAAAACTTGTCCCTAGATGTTTTCATAGATAAATATGATTTTTACAAATTTTTACGAACAGGTTTAACTTAATTTGGTTGTTTAAAGTAAAAGATATAAAATAAACAAGAAAACAGAAAATATAAATAAATAAATTGAGTTGACGTCTAGCCGTGACCAAAAAAAATCAGAACAAAACGCACGCACAACACAAGCTGCTGGGCCGGCCTGCTCCTTCTCGCGGGTCGTATCGGTTTTGTCTCCTTTTCCTTTAGTCTCACCTTGCTAATTTACAAACTCCCCACCATACCCCTAGCCTATATAATATCTCATGGGAATAGACAAAATTAAATTTGGGTTGAATAATTTAATTTGGTTTGACTAGAATAAATATTTATTATTATTTCCAGTGGGATTTCTTATGTTCTTTTCTGGCGCTTCTTACACAGCGGAGGTACCGCACATACTCCTTTTTTTCGTTCTTTATACGTAAGTTTGTAGAATACCTTTCCTAGTATATTCTATGCTGCAAATTTGGTAGTTGTATTATTTTCATTCCGTAGTTTCTTAGTGGTTATATTATTAGCGTATCCTTTAATCTAGCGTAGTATTTTCTAGGGACAATTGCTTCGGTGTCTTGATTCTCTCTAGTTTATCTGTTTGTGCCATACCCGCGTAGTTTCTCTCGTCCGTGCCCTGGCTGGCTCGCAAATGGCCCGCGGACGGCCAAACGCTCCGTTGCCCTCTGGTCAACCTCCTTTGACCGTCACTTGGCCTGACTGGTGGGGTCGGCCTGGCGGGGCTCGGTTGGAATTTCCTAGGGTCGGCCTTTTGACCTTACATGTGGGCCCAGCGAAGTGCATGCACCCCGTCCCACTTAAAACTTACAAGTGGGGCCAGCGGCGGCGGAGTGCTTACATGCAGCCGTACGTGCGCGTCCATGCCTGTGCTCGTCGTCCCGCGCCTTCAATGGCGTGCCCCCCTAGCCGGCAAAAAGCTGCCTCGCCGCCTACACTGCCGGCCCGGCCGCGCATCGCTCCGCCGTCCTCGCGTCTCTCTTGCCTACTCTGTCCTGCTGCAAGCTGAGCAGTCTGGAGCCGAATCAATGCCCGGTCGTCATTACTGCCGTCTAGACCGCGACGCCGTCCAGACCGCATATGGCTTTAAAAGGAGCCATCTCCTTGCCCATTGCGCTCACAAATCCCCTCTTAGTCTCCTAGATACCTTCGCCCAGTCCCTTATCTCTCCATGGCTCGTGGTGATGGCAGCTGTACTCCCAGCTCGAACCGCCGCCGCCACGTCCGCTATCCTTGGTTTCTTGAGCCGAGCGAGGGAAGCGGCATGGGGCGTGGGTGTGGGCGTGCGTGATGCGCACGGTGGTGTTGTTGGGAAACCCCAAGAGGATGGTATGATGAGTGCAGCAGCAAGTCTTCCCTCAGTTATGAAACCAAGGTTATCGAACCAGTAGGAGATGAAGAACACGTCTGAAGGTCTCCCTGGAAATGGCGCCAGAAATTACTTGATAGAAAGGGAGGTGGAGCCTGCACAACACAATCAAACTACTTTGCCCCAACGAAACAGTGAGGTTGTCAATCTCACTGGCTTACTGTAACAAAGGATTAAACGTATGGTGTGGGAGATGATGTTTGTTTGCAGAGAATGAAAGTAACATTTTGCAGTAGGTTGTATTATCAGTTTAAAGAAAAAGGACCGGGGTCCACAGTTCACTAGTGGTGTCTCTCCATAAATAATAATAGCATACATGCGGGTAAACAAATTACAGCTGGGCAATTGACAGAATGAAGAACTGCATAATGATGCATATACTATAGTCATGATGTCTAGTATGAGATTCATTTGGGCACTACAGCAATATATATAGACCGTTCCAACCGCATCTATGACTAATAATCCACCTTCCGGTTAGCGTCCGCACCCCTTTCAGTATTAAGTTGCAAGCAATAGATTATTGCATTACGCAAAGTGTGTAATGTAAGTAATACAATTATCCTTAGACAAAGCACTACTATTTTATCCCTAGTAGCAACAGTACATCTAAAATCTTAGAGGTTGCTGTCACTCCCCCAGATTAAATAGAGGCATGAACCCACTATCGAGCATAAATACTCCCTCTTGGAGTCACAAGTATCTACTTGGACAGAGCATCTACTAGCAACGGAGAGCATGCAAGATCATAAACAACACACAACATGATATATTATGAAGCAAATGACATAGTATTCAATATCCATCGGATCCCAGCAAACACAACATGTAGCATTACAATAAGATGATCTTGATCATGATAGGTAGCTCACGAGATCTAAACATGATGGCACAAGAGGAGAAGACAACCATCTAGCTACTGCTATGCACCCGTAGTCCAAGGATGAACTACTCACGCATCAGTCCGGAGGCGGGCATGGTGATGTAGAGCCCTCCGGTGATGATTCCCCTCTCCGGCAGGGTGCCGGGAAGAGCTTCTGAACCCTCCCGAACTAGGGTTGACGGTGGCGGCGGCTCCGTAAGGTTTTCTGGAAAAGTGTTCGGGTATTAGGTCTTGATCCGTCGGGGGGTATTTGTAGGCGAAAGGGCGAAGGCGGTGGAGGCCCGAGGGCCCCACACCACGTGCTCGCGCGGCTGGGGGGCCTGCTGCGTCGGCCTATTGTGTGGGCGCCTCGCGGCCCCACTCCTTCTCGTCTTCGGTGTTATGGAAACTCCCGAGAAAAATAGGCACTTTGGCTTTTGTTTCGTCCAATTCCGAGAATATTTCCTTAACAGGTTTTCTGAAACCAAAAACAGCAGAAAACATGGAACTGGCACTGTGGCATCTTGTTAATTGGTTAGTCCCAGAAAATGCATAAAACCATATAAAATGTATATAAAACATGTAGGCAATTGGTATAATATAAGCATGGAACATAAGAAATTATAGATACGTTGGGGACGTATCAAGCATCCCCAAGCTTAGTTCTACTCGTCCTCGAGTAGGTAAAACGATAACAACAAATAATTTCTGAAGTGACATGCTTTCACACAATCTTGATCATATAATAATGTAATGCATGTAAACTGAGATCAAATCAATAAAAGTTGTAGTTTGTATTGATATCAAATGAGTAATGAATAAACAAGTAGGAAGAACAAAGCAAAACTTCCAATGAATTAGTACTAGAGAACAATCAACCGTGCAAAGTAGATATTAAAGATGATTTAAGCTTCAAAAACAAAAATATAATCATCTAATGCATCCAACACTCATGACAACTTTGTGAAAGGATCAAGTCAAGCAATAACAATATGCACGTAGAAAATCATCTCTCTATTTGTTCACTCAAAAACAAGTAAGCGTTCAGCGTTGGTTCCTGGCACCAGGATGTTGTAGCTAAAAGAATGTTAATGTGGGTTTGGAAGGCCAACGGAAGAAAGTCTCACAAAGCTGAAAGTGATCATTAGACAAGAGGAAGTCTTATAATCGAAGCTATGCAAGGAGTAGTGATTGCCACACAACGGATGCACGTAGAGCTATAAGTGTATGAAAGCTCTCCAATGGAACTAGTGGGGGTGCATCTAACTTGCTTGCTCATGAAGACCTAGAGCACTTTTGAGGAGGCTCATCATTGGAATATACAAGCCAAGTTCTATAATGTAAAGTTCCCCACATAGTTATGCAAGTAAAACATGAAAACTCTCTCATATGGAGTAAAGGTGCTATAACATGAGCACAAGTGTGGATACAGAGGTAGGCATGTTCCTTGACTCAATAAAAGAAAATAACAGGAATAAAAAGTGGGTTGTCTCCCATAAGCGCTTTTCTTTAACGCCTTTGAGCTAGGCACAGAAAGCAAAACTCAAGTGTTCCCAAGAGAAGGAGTATCAACATTATAGCTCGTACGAATAATAGAATCAAAAGGTAGCTTCATCTTCTTCCTAGGGAAGTGTTCCATACCTTTCTTAAGTGGGAAGTGGTACCTTATATTTCCTTCTTTCATATCAATAATAGCACCAACCGTTCGAAGGAAAGGTCTTCCCAAAACAATAGGACAAGAGGGGTTGCACTCAATATCCAAGACAATAAAATCAACGGGGACAAGGTTATTATTAACCATTATAAGAACATCATTAACTCTCCCCAAAGGTTTCTTCAAAGCATTATCAGCAAGAAAAACATCCAAATAGCAATGCTCCAATGGTGGCAAATCAAACATGTCATAAAGTTTCTTAGGCATAACAGAAATACTTGCACCAAGGTCACACAAAGCATTGCAATCAAATTCATTTACTTTTATCTTAATGATGAGCTCCCAACCATCTTCTAACTTCTTAGGGATAGAAGCTTCAAGTTTTAATTTTTCTTCCCTAGCTTTAATGAGAGCATTTGTAATATGTGTAGTAAAAGCCATATTTAGAGTACTAGCATTAGGACTTGTAGATAACTTTTGCAAGAACTTAATAACTTCAGAGATATTACAATTATCATAATCAAAGTCATTATCATCAAAAGTAATGGGACAATTATCTCCTATGTTCTTAAAAATTTCAGCACTTTTATCAAGCATAGTTTTAGGAGTTCAAGGTAATTTTAAACATTTGGAAGTAGTAGAAGAAACATTGCCAACACCAATTATGTTACCATTAATAGTAGGAGGTTTACTAGCATGTGGAACAACATTATTTTCAGTAGTAGTAATGGTGCAAATTCTAACAATATCATCATTTTTAGCTAGTTTTTCCTCTCTTTCCCATCTAGCATGCAATTCAGCCATCATCCTAACATTTTCATCAATTTGAACTTGGATGGTATTAATTTTAGCAAAGGTCTTACTCTCATTAGTATCATTAGGCATGACTTTAGTTTTTAAAAGATCAACATCAAGAGCAAGACTATCTACCTTAGAGGCAAGAACATCAATTTTCCCAAGTTTCTCCTCAACATTTTTATTAAAGGCAGTTGTGTAGTGATAAAATCCTTAAGAATGGTTTCAAGTTCAGAGGAGGTATTCCTATTATTGCTATAAGAATTGCCATAGGAATTACCATAACCACCACTATTATTAGAAGGATAGGGCTTGTAGTTACTGTTACCATAATTGTTCCTATAGGCATTGTTGTTGAAATTATTATTTTTAATGAAGTTCACATCAACATGCTCTTCTTGTGCAACTAAAGAAGCTAAGAGAACATTATTAGGATCCATATGAGATTTACCATTCACAAGCATAGACATAATCATATCAATTGTTTCACTCAAAGAGGAGGTTTCTTCAACAGAATTTACCTTCTTACCTTGAGGAATCCTTTCAGTATGCCACTCAGAATAATTTACCATCATATTATCCAGAAGTTTTGTTGCAGCCCCCAAAGTGATGGACATAAAGGTACCTGCAGCAGCTGAATCCAATAAGTTCCTTGAAGAAAAATTCAGTCCTGCATAGAAGGTTTGGATGATCATCCAAACAGTCAGTCCATGGGTTGGGCAATTCTTAACAAAATATTTCATTCTTTCCCAAGCTTGAGCAACATGTACATTATCAAATTGCTTAAAGTTCATAATGCTACTTCTTAAAGAAATGATCTTAGCAGGAGGATAGTGTTTTCCAATGAAAGCATCTTTGCATTTAATCCAAGAATCAATACTATTCCTAGGCAATGAAAGTAACCATTCTTTAGCTCTTCCTCTCAAGGAGAAAGGAAATAATTTCAGTTTTATAATGTCACCATCTATATCCTTATATTTTTGCATTTCACAAAGTTCAACAAAATTATTTAGATGGGCAGAAGCATCATCAGAACTAACACCAGAAAATTGCTCTTTCATGACAAGATTTAACAAAGCAGGTTTAATTTCAAAAAAGTCTGCTTTGGAAGCAGGTGGAGCAATAGGTGTGCATATAAAATCATTATTGTTGGTGCTAGTGAAGTCACACATCTTAGTATTCTCAGCAGTAGTCATTTCAGCAAAATTAAAGGCAAACCGAAATACAAAATTTAATGGAAGTAACTATTTTTTTTGTGTTTTTGATAATAAGAAGCAAACAAGATAATAAATAAGTAAATAAAATGCAAGTAACTAATTTTTTTGTGTTTTTGATATTTAGAAGCAAACAAAATAGGAAATTAAATAAACTAAGCAAGACAAAAACAAAGTAAAGAGATTGGGAAGTGAGAGACTCCCCTTGCAGATGTGCTTCAGCTCCCCGGCAACGGCGCTAGAAAACAGCTTGATGCACACGGTGGTGTTGTTGGGAAACCCCAAGAGAAAGGTATGATGAGTGCAGCAGCAAGTCTTCCCTCAGTATCGAACCAGTAGGAGATGAAGAACACTTTTGAAGGTCTCCCTGGCAATGGCGCCAGAAATTACTTGATGAAAAGGGAGGTGGAGCCTGCACAACACAATCAAACTACTTTGCCCCAACGAAACAGTGAGGTTGTCAATCTCACTGGCTTGCTGTAATAAAGGATTAAACGTATGGTGTGGGAGATGATGTTTTTTTGCAGAGAATGAAAGTAACAGTTTGCAGTAGGTTGTATTATCAGTTTAAAGAAAAGGACCGGGGTCCACAGTTCACTAGTGGTGTCTCTCCATAAATAATAATAGCATACATGCGGGTAAACAAATTACAGCTGGGCAATTGACAGAATGAAGAACTGCATAATGATGCATATACTATAGTCATGATGTCTAGTATGAGATTCATTTGGGCATTACAACAATATATAGACCGCTCCAACCGCATCTATGACTAATAATCCACCTTCCGGTTAGCGTCCGCACCCCTTTCAGTATTAAGTTGCAAGCAACAGATTATTGCATTAGGCAAAGTGTGTAATGTAAGTAATACAATTATCCTTAGACAAAGCACTACTGTTTTATCCCTAGTAGCAACAGTACATCTACAATCTTAGAGGTTGCTGTCACTCCCCCAGATTAAATAGAGACATGAACCCACTATCGAACATAAATACTCCCTATTGGAGTCACAAGTATCTACTTGGCCAGAGCATCTACTAGCAACAGAGGGCATGCAAGATCATAAACAACACACAACATGATATATTATGAAGCAAATGATATAGTATTCAATATCCATCGGATCCCAGCAAACACAACATGTAGCATTACAATAAGATGATCTTGATCATGATAGGCAGTGATGACCCACAAGTATAGGGGGTGTATCGTAGTAGTTTCGATACATAAGAGTGTCGAACCCAACGAGGAGCAGGAGGTGCTGACAAGCAGTTTTGATGAGGATTTCACTGTAAACACTAGCAGACAAGTTTTTAGGAGGTTTTGATAATGCAGATAAATAAAGTGCGAGTAAATAGAGCGCGGCAATAATAATTGCAGCGAGTGGCCCAATCCTTTTTAGAGCAAAGGACAAGCCGGTTTGTTTACTTATGATGACCAAACGTTCCTAAGGACACACGGGATTCATGTCTAGTGCTTTCGCTTCATATAGATGATTAATCTTTAGTGTTTCGATAAGTGTCGTGTGGGTGAACCTATGCTAATGCACCGCCCTTCCTAGGACTAATACATACTTGTGATTATACCCCTTGCAAGCATCCGCAAATACAAGAAAGTAATTAAGATAAATCTAACCATAGCCTTAAACTTTGAGATCCTACCATCCCTCATGCATCGAGATACCAACGGGGGTTTAGGTTTCTGTCACTCCGGCAACCCCACAATTAATATTCGAATACACAATGCATTCCCCTAGGCCCATAAAGGTGAAGTGTCATGTAGTCGACGTTCACATGACACCACTAGAAGAATAGCACCACAACTTAAATATCAAACCATTAAATATTACTCAACATAGTTCACTACTAACATCTAGACTTCTCCCATGTCCTCGAGAACTAAACGAACTACTCACAACACATCATATGGATCATGATCAGAGATGATATAATGATGGGTAACAATCTGAACATAAACCTCAATTCAACGGTTCCACCCAATAGCATCAATAACAATAGTAATCAACACCGGGAGAGTTTCCCCTATCAAATGCACAAGATTCAGCCCTAGATGTTACAGCGGGAACGGAGTGGAGCGGTGGAGATGACGGTGTCGGCGGTAGAGATGATGGTGATGATGGTCCTGATGAAGTGCAGCTCGATGACGGTGACGATGGCGACGATTTCCCCCCTCCGGAAAGGGATTTCCCCGGCAGCTTTTCAGCCTGCCGGAGAGCTTTTCTCTCTCGGTGGTTTCCGCCTCGTGGAGGCGGCGGCTCTGTTTCTCGTATAGCCCCCTGGTCTTAGGTTTTCGGGGGCTTCAAGTACGCGAAAGGGCACTGCCATAGGTGGGCCAGGGCGGCGCCCTCAGGTGCTGGCGCGGCAGCATTGCGAGCCGCGCCGGGACCTGATGTGGGCCCCCTGGGGCCCACCTGGTTCTCCCCTTTTGGCTCCCTTCATCATCTGGAAAAATAGGACTTTCTGTATTCTTGGTTTTGTTTTCTGAGCTTCGCAAATATTGTATCTTGACGGTGCTTTTTCCAGCAGAATTCAGACTCCAGTGATTCATCCTCCAATAATCATCAAACATGCAAAATAGATGAAATAACATAAGTATCATCTCCAAATATGAAATATATCAATGAATAACAGTAAATTATGATATAAAATAGTGATGCAAAATGGACGTATCAACTCCCCCCGAGCTTAGACCTCGCTTGTCCCCAAGCGAAAGCTGAACTCAGTAAACATGACCACAGGTTTATGGAGTGAAGTGTCGATAAAGAATATACGGACAAGAAGCATCACATATATTAATACACAAGTCATCTTAGATATCAACTCCGTTCATATAACTCAACTTGTAACAAGTAAGGGAAATCACAATAAGGTACATAGAGAAAACCATAGTTGGTGTTGGCAAACTTCGTTCTTGGTCAGAGAACAATGAACATATTGAGCTTACTCTTCAAAACAGCCCTCTTTATTAGTTGCTAACTCTCAAGGTCATATTTATTAGATAACAACAATGTGCTAAACAAGGAAGAATAAAAGACATGATTAACAATACAAATGTATAAATGGTTGAATCACAATCAACTCAAATACTTGCTTAAGATAGAAGGAGATTGGTTTACTGACTCAACATAAAGTAAAAGATAGGCCCTTCGCAGAGGGCAGCAGAGATACAAGCATGTGCTAGAGCTTTTAGTTTTATAGGTTTTGAAATCATATAGAGCATGAAAGTAAGTTTTTGAGCGGTGTTTGTTGTTGTCAACGAATGGTAATAGAGTTCTTGTTATCTTCCATACTAAGCAAGTTGAGAGCGGTTCCAAATTGTTTATGTCGGAGAGTGACTCCGAAGATACAGGGGTGATCACACTCTGAAGAGTTGTTCGAAGGGGGGCTGAACGCGTTGGTCAAACAACCCTCAACCGGCACGGCGACGGTGCTCGTCGAGCCTGAGGAGGGACATCACGACAGAGACAGACACCAGCCCGTACCCAGGTTCACGGCCCTCGGAAGGAGGTAACACCGCTACTCCTGCTTGTCTGTATTGCGCTGCAGAGGGTACAGTACAATGAGCTTGCCGAGGGCTCTCTTATGGCAGTGTGGAGCTCAAGGAGGGAACACTAAGGTCTTCTTCCTCCTCGAGTGCGTTCGGCTAGGCTACGCTATGGTAGAGTGCTCAAGGCCCGATTGATCGATCCGCCGCTACGGAGGTGCTCCCTCTCCTTTTATAGGCGCCCCGGGCCTCATCCCTGCGTCCTGCGCAGTGGAAGGGTTCCCACATGGCGACGAAATGGAGGAGCGGGGTGCACCGCAGCTGGGTTGTCCATGGACTCAGTCCATGGTCGTAAAGCCTGCCCTTGAGGCAGGAAGACCACCGTCCGTGCAGGACGGCCAGCTGGTGCCGTAGAGATCGTGGGGGCGCCCACGGTGACGTCGTCGTTGGAGCGTAGCGCCGGCCATCCGCTTTATCACCAAAGGGGAAAGCTCCGTAGTCCGGCGCGGGGGGGGCACAGCTTTGTTGACCCCTTTAATCACCAGAATGGCAACTGTGGCGCCGTCGTCACCGCGCGCAGGCGCGCGCGTCACTCTGCGGCCGCGGCAGAGGCCATGTGCGCTCTGCGGCGGTTGCTTCACAGCGAAGTATCTCTACAAGGCCTGAGCGGCCTTGTGGAGGGATTTGCGTTGACTCCTCTCCAAGGGAGAGAGCCTTGTAGAGGGGCCGTCGCGGGGGGAGCCTCTTCAGGCCTTCGCTGCCCTTCAAGCCCTCTCGAGGACTTCTCCCCTCGAGAGTCTCTCCAAGTGTTTGGCTTGGTACGTAGTCATTCTTCGATACCGTCGCGTGCGAGGGCTGTGGAGAGTGGGCCCTGCACACCCTGGATTCCACTAGGCCGACAGTAGCCCCCGGGCCCATGATGGGCACGGCGAAGCCCTCTGGGCTCAGACGAAGTGTCATGGGCCCAAAGTGTCCGGCCGGCCCGAGCACACGTCGATCAGTTGCGAGTCTGCGACGACTGGATTTCCTCGGCGGGGCGTGCGTCGTGGAGGTCCCACCACTCCCCGGTAACTGCCCAGATGGGAGATAAAGCCTGCGCGCCGGCTCGAGCAGCCGTTACTGCTCTCATTTTGCGCGCCCGGCCTTTCGACCTCGCCCTCTGAGTTTCCTCGCACCGGCGATCTTCGTCTTCTTCCGCGCTCTTTCGCAGTTCTCCCTTTCCCGACGATGTGTCCAGCGAAGGGCAAGGCGGCGATGGCGAAGCCCCCTGTGGACGCCCAGGGGGAAGGGGTGCTTGGCCCCGCCCTGGTCGGGGAGCGCTTCAATGAGGCGGCGCTGGACAAGATCCGGCATTTGGTCGCCTGGAAGACCAACGAGCACGGCGCCAGTGCTCTCCAGGCCGCAAAGCTCGGCCGGCTCCCGAAGGGGTTTTCCCCCATCTTCCTCCACACCATCTACGCCGGGCTGGTGCCTCCCTACTCGCCCTTCTTGGAGGCGATTCTGGAGTTCTACCAAATCCATCTCCTCCACCTGCATCCCAACTCTGTCTTGATCCTCTCCATCTTCGCCTACCTGTGCGAAGCTTACTTGGGGGTGCAGCCTTCTGTGGCCCTCTTCCGGAGCTTCTACGCGCTCCGGAGCTCCGCAAACCTCGAGCGGACGGGGTGCGTCTCCTTCCGCATCGTGGACGGCATGGGGGATGTCTGTATCCCCATGTCGTGGAACGGCGAGAAGCCTGTCACGGCGGTGGTGAAGAACGTGGATGACTTCCGGCAGAAGTGGTTCCTCATCGGCGTCAAGTCGCTGAGCTCCTTCATCGACATCCCGGAGGCGCCGCCCGTGAAGAACACTCACTGGGGCAAGCTGGTCTTCCGGAGCCCGCTGATCGCGGACCTGGTGGGCCGCATGAAGCTTCTTCGGGATAATGGCCTCACCGGTTAGATGATTGCGGAGGACTTCGTGAGGCGCCGCATCGCTCCGCTTCAGGCGCACAAGAAGCCGATGTGGATGTACTCGGGCCTCATGGACCCGATGCGGCTCCACTGCTGCGACCACCGCCCCGAAGCCGTCTCCACCATCATGGGCGTCCTCTTCATCAACCCGGACATGCCAGTGGCGGTTGCTGAGGTGCTGAGGCCTCTCCACCAACTCTCCATGAACACGCGCCTGGCGATTCTGGAGCGGATGCCGACGTTTACCCCGCTTGGCTTGGCGGGGGAGGAGGAGGACGAGGTGGCCATGCCTGTAGCGAAGGTGCCAGGAGCCGCGGAGTCGCCCTCCGCATCGGACGTCGAGCTAGGCGGCGAGGTGGCAAGGGCAAACCCCTCGACCGGCGGGGCGAGCCCCTGTCGAGGAAATCTTCGAGGTCTCGTCCGGCGACGACGAGCCCTTCAGGGTGGTCCCTTCGCGCCCTGTTATGGAGGGGGAAGGTAGCGACGACGATGAGACTGCGGCGGGGCGACGAGAGCCCCGGTCCAAGGCGGCCCATGACAGGCTTGCTGGGGAGCCAATGGGCGCTCCCCTCAAGAGGAAAGCAGAGGCGCCTCCCGAGGGGTCTGGAGCCAGGACCACGCCTTCATGGCGTTCGCCTGGCATGGCGTGGGTTGATACCCGCACCAAGAAAGCTGGGTAAGTATCTTGATCTTGGTTTTCTCTTCCTCAATCTCTGCTTGCCCGTTCTCTTCTGACGGGTTTTCTTGCTCCTTGCCAGCGACCTGGTGCCTGCGAAGCGTCGAAGGCTTCGCAAGGCCGCTAAGGTGAAGAGGACCGCGCCAGAGGCCGCGGCGGACGAGGCCTCGAGGCCTGTGGTGGAGGATACCGCAGGCCTGGCCAAGGGCGCGCCTCAGGCTGAGGCGACTGCGCCGCCTCGCGAGGGGAGGCGCCCTGAGGAGCAAGCGGAGAGGGCGCCTACTCCGCCTCGCACCACCACTCCTCCGGCGCAGCAGGAGGCCGAGGCGGACACGACGCTGATCCAGAGCCCGCCAAGGGCCGACGAGATGGAGGGGGAAGCTCCTCCGCCGCCCCCGCCAAGCTCTGCAGCGGAGGCGGAGACAGTGACTACGGGGCAGGCCTCTCCTGCCCCTGAAGCTCATGATGAGGTGCCGCTTGAGGGCGGCGACTCCGGTGCGCGGAGCGCAGGTGCTGAAGAAGAGAACCCGCCGCCATGCCCCCAGGCCCGCGGCGCTGCAGGGCCTCGCGCAGAGGCCCCCTTCTTCAAGCTCGACGCTGGTGCTGGGACCTCCGCGCCGCGTGGGGCTTCACAAGACCTGGTCCTCAGCGTCTGGGACTGGAGCAGGGGACGCCGCGGCGTCGACTTCCGCCTGGTGCGGGAGTCCCTGGACGGGTTGGAGGCCCACCTCGCCCTTGAGGACGCGGAGATCGCCCGGCGGCAGGGCGAGCTTGCGGAGGCCTGGGCCGCCTTTCACGCAGCTGTGGAGGTTCGCCGGCAGAGCAATCTGGCTCTGCAGGCGGAGCGCGAGGAGGCACTGCGCTTTGCCAAGGAGGTCCGCGAGGGCGCCGTGCGCGACGCCGAGGAGATCTTGGAGCCCCTCCAGGCCGAGCGCCAGGCACCGGCGGACGACTTGGCCGCGGCCAGGGCGGAGCGGGAGGCGGTGGAGTCCTCGCTGGCGGACAAGCATCGCGAGCTTGTCCAGCTTGAGGCCAAGATCCTCGCCGACTCTAAGGTCGTGCGGACCTCTCTGGAGGCGGTCCGCGCGGCATTGGATGCCAGGGGGCAAAGGCTGAATGAGCGCGAGAATGACGTGCGTCAGCGCGACGAGCAGCTACTGCAGGTGGAGCAGGAGCTGTCGGCGCAGCGCATCGACCTTGAGGCCCGGGAGGGGAATCTGGCCGAAGCCCTCAGCAAGTTCAACCGTGAAGTGGGTACCCACAAGAAGCACGTGGAGCGCTTCAACGCAAGGTTTGCCGAGCGGAAGGAGGAGGCGGAGAAGGAGTACCAGGCCCGGGAGAAGGAGTATCGCGCCGCCATCTCTCGAGACTACAATGAGAAGTTCAAGAAGCAGGAGAATCGCTTCAGGAAGAGGCGCGGCGAGGATGACGCCCGGATCCGTGAGCTGGAGCAGATGAACGCCAGGCTGAACTCCCGGGCGAGGCGTGCTGCGGACGGTCGCCGCCTTGCCGAAGAGGCTCGCGAGCGCATGTCGCAGGACCTCGCCGCCCTTATGGCGGACATGGAGGAGATGAACAAGCAGGTGGGCCCTGCCGTGGATCGAGCGGTGGAGGCTGCCGAGAGCGCTCAAGCGGCGCGGGTGCTGTCGCAGCAGCGGGAGCGTATGTTCCAGTCCTTGGTGGCTCGGGGCAACGATCTCGCGGCGAAGCTGGGAGTGGACGCGCCGCACGTCCCTGCTCAGGGCAACGCCGACGCCGCCGCGTACCTCGCCTACTTCGACCAGCTCTTCACGGCGCTCGAGGGCCCTGCCGCGGAGCTCCGCGACGTCGTCGAGGAGGAATGCCGCCAACGCCTGGCGGTGCCAGTCGACCGCATCTTCACCATCCTCCAGCACGTCCAGCCCGGCTTCGACTACACATCGGTGACCGAGCCTCTCGAGGGGGAGGAAGGGTGGCAGATCTCCAACTCCGTCCGAGACCAGGTCGACGACTTCTGCAGCCGCTTCAAGCGGGCTAAGGCGAGGGAGGACGACGGCGAGGAGGCAGGCTCCGAGGGCGAGCCTGGAGAGGAGAGGTCTGCGGAGGAGGGTGACAAAGCTTCTACCTGATCCTCTCCTGTATTATGATGCGCTTGTAGCGCCATTAAAAGACTTGGCTTAGAGACTTTTGCTCCACAGTCTGTAATATATTTTTAAGTAGGTGCTATTAAGTTCGCACGTGTGCCCCTCGAAGGGCCTTTTGCTTCAACTTCATGTCTTTGTTCGCTCTGCGTCGCTTGGACCCTTCTCCTTGCGCTATGACTCCGCCGCTTCGGTATGCCTGAGCAATGACTCGGCAAGGCCGGGGGGAGTTTAAGGCTTAGAGAGGTAAGAGTCCTCGAGGCGCGATGCTCAAGGGCCCCCCTTTGACGTGCAAGCAGTCCATGGAGTGTGAGGGAAAAGAATCGCTCGAGGGACGACGAGTGCTCGTGAGAGAGATGAAGAGATTCTCGAGGCGTGAGCGCTGAACTTAGCTTTGTGAGGCTTTTGCTCTGCGCAGGCTTTCCCTGGCGATGCGCTCTCCTCTAGGGGCCGAGTTTTGCCTCCACGAGCTTGGAGGGACTCTTGTTTCCTGCGGATGTTAGAGAGGCGAACCCAAACGCTAGTGCACGGTAGTAAGGACTCATGTGCGCTTATAGGTGTCCTCATGTGTATCTCGCGAGGAGATTAAGTACCAAGGTCCTTTGGAGAGGTGGCGTGTTTTTGGGAGCATGCCCTTTAGCCAGAGCTCGGATCCCTTGGGTTTTTGCAGTGCTGCTGGGGTGCTCTTGAGGCACAGGCACCGTACTCAGCCCCCGCTCGCGAGGTGCGCATGGGAAGAATATAGGCGCACATGGAAAGGCAAATGATGAAAGTAAACTCACCACCAAAATATTACATAGCGGCGCCTTAGCGCATAGTTCCACTTGGGAACGAAATGGTTCATTACACTTGGGTTTGCCAAGCTAACGTTCTTTCCATGTCGAGGCATGGGGACCACCCATTAGTGGCTGAGACTCTCTACGGCCTGCGGTGGCTCGTTATCAGGAGAGCTCGGAGGGCTGGCCCTCAGGAGAAGCTTTGTGAAGCTTGGAGGTGAAGCCGTGAGCTTCCCTCTAGAGACAAAAAATGCATGACATGACGATGATCACGGGCGTGACTATGATCACGGGTAGAACTTGCGCAGATGCGCGATGTTCCACGGGTTCTTGACGGGGATGCCGTCTTTAGTCTCGAGGCGCACAGCGCCAGGCCTGGCGATGTGAGAGACCCTGTAGGGGCCTTCCCACATAGGCGAGAGCTTGTGGAGACCTTCTCTGGAGAGGATTCGTCTGAGGACGAGGTCGCCCGCCTCCAGAGTGCGCGAGCGCACATGGCGGCTGTGGTAGCGGCGCAGGTCTTGCTGGTACTTTGCCGCTCTGAGGGCGGCACGGCGGCGCAATCCCTCGAGAAGCAGCAGGTCGTCGTTGTGGAGGTCCTCTTGGGTGTCCTCATTGAAGGCAAGGACCCGTGGGGATCCGTGCCTTGATTTCTGTGGGGAGGACTGCATCGGCTCCATAGACGAGGGCGAACAGCGTTTCACCAGTGGGCTTTGAGGGAGTTGTGCGTATGGACCAGAGCACAGATGGGAGCTCGTCGATCCACCCCTTGCCGTGGCCCTTGGGGATGTTGAAGCTTCTGGTCTTGAGGCCCTTGAGGACTTCCGCATTTGCTCGCTCGGCTTGACCATTGCTCTGTGGATGAGCCACCGAGGCGAAGCAGAGCTTGATGCTGAGTTTTTCGCAGTAAGACCGGAAGATGCCGCTGGTAAACTGCGAGCCATTGTCGGTGATGATGCGATTAGGCACTCCGAAGCGGCAGACCAGGCTCCTGATGAATTTCACCGCTGCCCCGGCTGGTATACTGCGCGCCGGTTTGACCTCGGCCCACTTGGTGAACTTGTCGATGGCCACGAAGAGGAAACGGTAGCCCCCTTGCGATTTCGGGAAGGGGCCCAAACTGTCCAGCCCCCAGACCGCGAACGGCCAGGAGAGCGGGATGGTCTGGAGCCCCAGCGCCGGCTGATGGATTTTCTTGGCGTGGTACTGGCAGGCGTCGCAAGCTTGGACGATGGTGACCGCATCTTGAAGCGCTTGCGGCCAGTAGAAGCCGCTCCTGAAGACCTTGCCTGCGAGGGTGCGCGCGCACGAGTGGTGGCCGCACTCTCCGCTATGGATGTCTTTGATCAGCATTCGGCCTTCTTCGGGAGGGACGCATTTGAGCGCGATCCTATTTGGGCGCTTGCGGTACAGGTCTCCCTCGAGGATGTAGTAGGATTTTGCCTGTCGAGCGATTCGCTCTGCTTCCGCATCTTCTTCGGGGAGGACCCCCTTCATCAGGTAGTCTTTGAGCTCGTCAATCCAGCCTGTTTCTTGATGTGCCGCTGTCAGCAACAGACGCTCCCCTGTGTGAGGACCACAATCGGGTGCCCCAGCTTTAGGAGGTGGTGGGAGTGCTTCGTCTATGCTTGCGGCTGTGGCTTCTTGTCGCTGCTTTATGGATGCCTTGGTGAGCCTTTCTTCGAAGACGCCTGCCTGCTGGGCTTGTCTTCGCGAGGCTCGCTTGGCGATGTCGTCGGCCTCCTGGTTCTCTTTCCTCGGGATGTGCATGAGCTCCATGCCTCTGAAGTGCTTCTCGAGCTTGCAGACCTCTTCAAGGTATGCGGCCATGTGGTCGTCCTTAGGCGTGTAGCTTTTGTTGGAGAAGTTGACAAGCAACTGGGAGTCGCCCTTGACGAGTAAGTGCTTGACGCCTAGAGCGATGGCGGCCCTTAAGCCGGCGAGAAGGCCCTCGTATTCAGCGATGTTGTTGGAGATCTTGTCAATTGTGAAGCACAGCTGGACAGCGTAGTAGAGTTTGTCGCCTTTGGGTGAGGTCAAGACGACGCCTGCCCCGCCATTGCGGCAGGCGAAGGCTCCATCGAAGTGCATGGTCCAGTGGCTGGGCATCGTGTCTCCAGAGAGCTCGGCCTCTTCTCCCTGAGGCTCTTCAGGACTAGGGTCAGTCCATTCGGCGACGAAGTCCGCCAGCGCTCTTCCCTTGATGACTCTTGTGGTGTCGAAGCGCAAATTGAATGGCTGCAGCTCAATGTTCCATCCCGCGACACGATCTGTGGCGTTGGGGTTGCGCAGGATTTGCTCCAGGGGGAAGGAAGTGACCACCGTGATGGGGTGGCCCTGGAAGTAGTGTCGCAGCTTCCTGGAGGCGATGAGGAGCGCGATGAGGAGCTTCTGCTGCATTGGGTACCGTTCCCGAGCGTCCCGCAGTACTGTACTGACAAAGTAGACGGGGTGCTCGACAAGGGTTGTCGATGGAGGTGCAGCGTCGGCTCTCTGCGGAGGCTCTTCAGGGCCCTTGTCGAGATCCGCCTGTGGAGGGGTCTCGGCAAGGGTGTTCAGAGCAGACTTGACCTGAGGCTGTGGGCCTGGCGGTGGGTCTGTGGAGACTGCTCCTTTGCCGAGATCTTTGTCGGGCGGCATTGGACTTGGAGTGGCAGCACTTTTCTTGGAGAGGACTGGCTCTTCCCTTTCGGCCACCAGAACGGCGCTTGCGGTCTGAGGAGTGGCTGATAGGTACAGCTTCAGATATTCGCCTGTCCTGGGGGCTACCATGACTGGTGGGCTGGCCAAATACCTCTTTAAGTCTTCAAAAGCTTTGTCTGCTTCAGGGGTCCACCTGAATGTGCCGGACTTCTTCATGATTTTGAAGAATGGTAGGGCTCTCTCGCCGAATTTGGAGATGAAACGGCCCAGGCTGGCCATACAGCCTGCTAAGCGCTGCATGTCCTTGAGCCGGCGAGGAGGCTGCTTTCCTTCTATGGCCTTGATCTTGTCAGGGTTTGCTTCTATGCGGCGGTGAGACACGAGGAATCCGAGGAGTTTGCCTGAAGGTACCCCGAAGACGCACTTGGCGGGGTTCAGCTGGATTTTCACCTTGCGCAGGCTGGCGAAGGTTTCCTCGAGATCCTTCAAGAGAGTGTCTCCCTCGCGAGACTTGACCACAATGTCGTCGACATAAGCTTCTGCGTTTCTGCCCATCTGCGCCCCCAAGGCTATCCTCATGAGTCTCTGGAAAGTGGCGCCGACGTTCTTCAGGCCGAAAGGCATGCAAGTGTAGCAATACACACCACAGGGGGTGAGGAATGCTGTTTTCTCCTCGTCCTCTTTAGCCATTTTGATCTGGTGATAACCAGAGAAGGCGTCCAGAAAACAAAGGAGGTCGCAGCCGGCGGTCGAGTCCACGATCTGGTCTATCCTTGGCATGGGGTATGGGTCCTTGGGGCAGGCCTTATTGACGTCTGTGTAGTCGATGCAGAGTCGGCCTCCTCCAGCGGGTTTAGGGACAACCACGCGTTGGAGAGCCAAGTGGGGTGCGCGACTTCGCGGACGACATTTGCCGCTTGTAACTTTTGTACTTCCTTGACGATGAATGCTTGCTTCTCGGGGGCTTGCTTCCGCGCTTTTTGC
This sequence comes from Poa annua, assembly GCA_026929855.1. Classification (NCBI taxonomy): domain Eukaryota; kingdom Viridiplantae; phylum Streptophyta; class Magnoliopsida; order Poales; family Poaceae; genus Poa; species Poa annua. The sequence continues at coordinate 57,671,629 of CM049437.1, forward strand.
TTGACGGGGCGCGCGTCTGTACACACGACTAAGTGGTGCTCGATCACCTCCCTTGGTACGCCGGACATATCTGACGAAGTCCATGCGAACATGTCAGAGTTTGCCCGAAGGAAGGCAACGAGCGCGCTTTCCTATTTGGGAGGCAGGGCAGCGCCTATGGTGACGCTAGCCCCGGAGCCCTCAGCCCCCGAGCCACTGGTGCTCAGCGACACCTTCTTCGTGGAAGCTTGCTCTTGAGAGAACATCTGTTTCTTCTTCTTGGGCCTCTCGAGGGGCTCCATGTCCTCGTCAGCCGGGAACGCCATGGCGGCTGCCTTGTAGGCGCTCTCGACAGCGCGCGTGGCATCCAGGATATGACCATGGATGGCGATAGTGCCAGCGCTGCCAGGGATCTTGACCATGTTGTAGGCGTGATGCGTGATGGCCATGAACTTCGCGAGGGCGGGGTAGCCGAGGATGGCGTTATACGGCAGGCCAATGTGCGCGACGTCGAAGTCGATCAGCTCAGTGCGGTAGTTCTTCTGCGTGCCGAAGGTGACGGCCAGCCGGACCTGCCCCAGAGGTGCGATCGAACTACTAGTGACCCCTGTGAATGGCCTGGAGGGCATGAGCCACTCGTAAGGCACTTGAAGCATCTCGAAAGTCTCGATAGAGATGACGTTCATGCCAGCACCCCCATCAATGAGCGTCTTGGAGACGGCAATGTTGTTGATGGTGGGGGAGCAGACCAGGGGGAGGGTTCCAACAGTCTTGGTCGACTTGGGGTGGTCCTTGGCGTCGAAAGCGATGGTGTACTGAGACCACTTGAGGGGCCTGGAGGTCTCGACGCTTGGGAGTGCGGCGTTGAGCTCGCGGGCGAACTGCTTGAACTGGTTGTTAGACTTGGGCGCCTGAGCTCCGCCGAGGATGCAGGCCATAGCCCCCCTTGGGGCCTGGTAGCCTCCATCTTCCTCGTCGGGGAGGTCATTGTTCTTCTCGACGGCGTTGGCTTGAGTGCCCGGCGGCTTCTGGTAGCTGCCCTTGCGTCCGCCTCTGCGGTAGCCGCGGCTCCCGCTGCCCTCTTCTTGCTCGCGCTCTCTGCTCAGCCTCTTGAGGTCGAAGCAGTTCTCCGTAGCGTGGCCGCGCCTGTTGTGGTAGACGCAGAACGGACGGTTGTCCTCCTTCTTGTCTCCAGGCTCAAGGGAGTCTCTGCGGGCGTACTTGGCATCTGGCTCAGCCGCTAGGACAGCGGTGGTCTTGTGCTTGGTTTCTTCCCGCTTCTTGTGACTCTTGGATCCCTCGGCCTGGTCGTCTACCCGCTAGCTCATCTTGACGAAGAGGAGTCCCTCTTCAGCCTTGGCGCACTTGTCAGCGAGGTCGAACAGCTTTACCACAGAGGTGAGCTTGTCGTGAATGCCCAGCTTCTCGAGCATCCTGCGGTTTGTGACGCCCTCTCTGAAGGCGGCAATGACTTGTGTGTCGGGGATGTTCGGGATCTTGTTGCGCACTTGGCTAAAGCGCTGGATGTACTTGCGGAGGGTCTCAACTTTCCTCTGCACCACAGCGCGCAGGTCATTGTGGGTGAGCGCGCGCTCATATGTGCCCTTGAAGTTGGCGACGAACTGCCTGCAGAGCTCCTCCCATGAGCCGACGGAGTCTTCAGGCAGGTTGAGGAGCCATGACAGCGCGGAATCCCTAAGCGCGTGGGAGAACCAGTTGGCCATGACCTTGTCGTCCCCTCCTGCAGCTTGGATAGAGGTGGTGTAGAGCTGCAGGAACTCGATGGGGTTGCTTGACCCGTCGTAGCCCTTGGGAAGGGCAGGCCTGAACTTCTGTGGCCAGACCACACGGCGTAGAGCGTGGGTGAAGGCCATGCAGCCGGTGGCATACGTGGCGGTTCCGCCCTAGAGAGCTCTGCGGTTCTGCTGCCCCGCCTGGCCGATTTCCTCGACGAGGCAGTTCTGGAGGTCCCTCTGGCGCTCCATCCCCACCCGCGCGTCAGGCGCGGTACGCTGCACGATTTGGCAGTCGCGCGGCGAGGACGCATGGGAGGCAGCCCTCTGCGCCGCAACCGGAGGTGGTCCCGGTGGTGGCGGAGGCGCATCCGGTGCGGCCGTTCCTGCGCGGCCAGAGTGGTGAACCTGCGAACGCGACGGAGCGGGGCGCGTCGTCGCGATGTCGACGAGGTGGTGGAGGCGGTCGAGCCAGTGGCCGTGGGCCTCCGGGTTGGGCCGGTAGCGGAGAAGCTCCTGAGCCATGAGCAGCGCAGTGTGTGGACCGGGCTCTGGACGTCCCTGAGAGGACGCGCTTTGGCGCCGAGACGGACGCGAGGACTCAGCGTCCTCGTGGTGCTCGGAGTAGACGTCCTCGTCGTCGCGGTGGTCGCAGTAGACGTCCTCGTCGTCGCGGCGGTCGCCGCCGCGGCGATCCTCGCTCTCGGGCTCCTCCACGTGCGGGCCGGTGTTGGCGCGCTCCGCCGTGCGGCTCCCGCGAGGGCGGCCGCGGCGGCCGCGAGTGGTGGCGGTGCCGGGCTCAGTATGAGCCCTGTCAGCTGCGCGCCTGTTGGCGCGTGTCGTGCGGGTGTCCGTCATGGCGCGGAGGCTGGTTGAAGGTTGAAGACGCGCCTCAGCCCCTACCTGGCGCGCCAAATGTCGGAGAGTGACTCCCAAGATACAGGGGTGATCACACTCTGAAGAGTTATTCGAAGGGGGGCTGAACGCGTTGGTCAAACAACCCTCAACCGGCACGGCGACGGTGCTCGTCGAGCCTGAGGAGGGACATCACGACAGAGACAGACACCAGCCCGTACCCAGGTTCACGGCCCTCGGAAGGAGGTAACACCGCTACTCCTGCTTGTCTGTATTGCGCTGCAGAGGGTACAGTACAATGAGCTTGCCGAGGGCTCTCTTATGGCAGTGTGGAGCTCAAGGAGGGAACACTAAGGTCTTCTTCCTCCTCGAGTGCGTTCGGCTAGGCTACGCTATGGTAGAGTGCTCAAGGTCCGATTGATCGATCCGCCGCTACGGAGGTGCTCCCTCTCCTTTTATAGGCGCCCCGGGCCTCATCCCTGCGTCCTGCGTAGTGGAAGGGTTCCCACATGGTGACGAAATGGAGGAGCGGGGTGCACCGCAGCTGGGTTGTCCATGGACTCGGTCCATGGTCGTAAAGCCTGCCCTTGAGGCAGGAAGACCACCGTCCGCGCAGCACGGCCAGCTGGTGCCGCAGAGATCGTGGGGGCGCCCACGGTGACGTCGTCGTTGGGGCGTAGCGCCGGCCATCCGCTTTATCACCAAAGGGGAAAGCTCCGTAGTCCGGCGCGGGGGGGCACAGCTTTGTTGACCCCTTTAATCACCAGAATGGCAACTGCGGCGCCGTCGTCACCGCGCGCAGGCGCGCGCGTCACTCTGCGGCCGCGGCAGAGGCCATGTGCGCTCTACGGCGGTTGCTTCACATCGAAGTATCTCTACAAGGCCTGAGCGGCCTTGTGGAGGGATTTGCGTTGACTCCTCTCCAAGGGAGAGAGCCTTGTAGAGGGGCCGTCGCGGGGGGAGCCTCTTCAGGCCTTCGCTGCCCTTCAAGCCCTCTCGAGGACTTCTCCCCTCGAGAGTCTCTCCAAGTGTTTGGCTTGGTCCGTAGTCATTCTTCGATACCGTCGCGTGCGAGGGCTGTGGAGAGTGGGCCCTGCACACCCTGGATTCCACTGGGCCGACAGTTTAGTAACAGACATTTATAATATGCACTTTATTTATATAACTTGACACTCCTCCCAACCTTTGCTTTCACAAACCATGGCTAACCGAATCCTCGGGTGCCCACCAATCAATCTCAAACCATGGAGGAGTGTCTATTTTTAATTTTCTCAAGCCTTTTGATATTATAGTGGTCTAACCAGCTCTTTGCAATATTAGTGACGAGCAGATGGAGCATGCAAGTCAAGGGTTACTTAATTTGCATGGAAGATAACAAACTCAACTATTATTTCCTCATGAGCTAATAAACATTGACACAAATAAGGGATAGTAGTATTGCATAAAGATAGCACATGAAGTATTTACTTGGAGTGGCGCAAAATACCACATAATAGGTAGGTATGGTGGACACAAGTGACAAGGGTTTTGGCTGAAGGTTTGGATGTATGAGAAGCATTCCCTCTCGATACAGGTCTTTGGCTAGCAAAGTTGGGTAGAAAGCATAAGAGTTGAATAATATGTCTACATGTAATTCCTTTTTCTCCCCTCAAGTCTCAAAGTATTGTAGCTACTGACCAATGCCAAGTTTGCCAAAACCAAAAGATTTACTATATGTTCCCAAAGTGATATCAATACTAATATCAAGATCAATCATATATGATAGAAGTTGCAAACTAAAATAAAGTGTGCAGAAAGTAAATGATAACACTTCTCATTAATATTCCATAACGGCAACTCACACCAAGGGATACATAGATAGATAACCAACTAAAAGAGAGATACTTCCACATTGCAAACCATCATATAAGATAACTTCCCTACTCATGATATGACACTACTAAAAGGTAAAAGATAAAAGATAATGGTGTGATACCGCGGCACTCCCCCCAAGCTTGGAACAAGCTAAGGGAGATGCCAATACCGATGACGAATTACTCCTTCGGCGGTGATGGATGATCCTTAATAAGCTTAATAACCAGCTCCTTCAACTCTTCAATACTATAGGTGAGGTTGCGAATCATCTCGGTGTTGCTCTCAATGCGGTTCATGAATATATCAGTCCATGAATCGCAGTTCTGGGAATTGTTTCCCCATCCTTCATCAGGCTTAGAGCTCTTTTTCCCTGCATTGTTAGAGCGATGCATATTCCAAGGATTTGGCCGCATCACCTCAGGAAGTTTTTCAATTTGCCCAATAGATTAAGTTGTGGAAGGGGTTGTTGGTACTTGCGGAAGGTGTCCTCGGAGCTAGAAGATGATGTGGAACTCTCCCTCCAGTGCTCATCCGCGCGCCCATCCTGCGGATTGAGGGGTTTGCAACCACTCCGATACTTGCAACTGTGGCGCGTGGGTTTCCATGCGGGTCTTCGTCCACCTCTTCTTCATCTTCACTCTTGGTATCCTCTTCAAGCTAGGGATCTTGGAGATCATCCTCCAAAGGCTTCTTCCCCTTGTCGTTGGTGGAGACCATGATGCTTCTAAAACTCAAAATAATTTCTGGACAGAAACAACTCGAAACAAAGACACGTCGAAAACACGATATACGGACATCGGGGGTCTCGGGAGATTATATAGCAAAAATATATGCAACAAAAGGAAGGCAACAAGGCAAAATCGAGTAGGAGACGGACTCCGGGGCTCTGTCCTCATGTGCTGGCGCGGCCAGGATGGGGCCCGCGCCAGCACCTGATGGCGGCGCCTCGGGCACCGTCTCGTGCTCGTTTTGGTCTTGTATTTTTCCATATTTTCTAAAAACCAATATTCTATATTCCAAAATAAAATTCGCGAACTTTTTCTTACCGAAACTGTACCTTTTCGAATTCAGCTTCTGCAGACTCAGAAATATGTTCTTTAATAAAAGCTTCCGGAGTAATTGCTTGAATAATATCAACATCTTCATTATAAGAATCTCCAGAAATATAATGCTTGAGTCTTTGTCCATTTACCACTTGTGTAGAGTCATCTTTAAGTGAAGCAATTTTTATAGCACCCGAACGAAACACTTCCACGATAACATATGGTCCTTCCCACTTGGAGAGTAATTTCCCTGCAAAGAATCTAAGACGAGAGCTATACAATAGAACTTTCTCACCAACATGAAACTCTCTCTTAAAGATTCTCCTATCATGCCATTTCTTAACTTTTTCTTTAAAGAGTTTAACATTTTCATAAGCCTCACTTCTCCATTCATCTAAAGAACTCAAATCAAGTAATCTTTTCTCACCAGCAAGTTTAAAATCTCTATTTAGTTCTCTCACTGCCCAATAAGCTTTGTGTTCTAATTCTAAAGGCAAGTGACAAGCTTTTCCATAGACCATTTTATAAGGAGACATACCCATGGGATTTTTATAAGCAGTTCTATAAACCCATAATGCATCATTTAATTTACTAGCCCAATTCTTCCTCGTTCTATTAACAGTCTTTTGCAAGATAGATTTAATTTCTCTATTTGATAATTCTACTTGCCCACTAGTTTGAGTATGATAAGCTGAAGCAATTCTATGATTAATACCATATTTAGCAAGAACTTTTCTAAAACCACCATGAATAAAATGAGAACCTCCATCAGTCATGAGATATCTAGGAACACCAAACCTAGGGAAAAAATATCTTGAAGCATTTTTAATGATGTCTCACCATCAGCACTTTTAGTAGGTATAGCTTCTACCCATTTAGTAACATAATCAACAGCAATAAGTATATGAGTATTACCTTCTGAAGAAGGGAAAGGACCCATAAAGTCAAATCCCCAACAATCAAATGGTTCAATAACAAGAGAATAATTCATAGGCATTTCATTACGTCTAGAGATATTACCAACTCTTTGACATTCATCACAAGATAAAATAAACTTTCTTGCATCTTTAAAGAGAGTAGGCCAATAAAAACCTGATTGTAAAACTTTTTGTGCAGTTCTATCTCCAGCGTGATGTCCTCCATAAGCACTACTATGGCATTTTCTCAATATCTCTTTTTGTTCATACTCCGGAACACATCTTCGCATAATACCATCCACTCCTTCTTTATATAAGTGTGGGTCATCCCAAAAATAATGCCTCAAGTCATAAAAGAATTTTCTTCTTTGTTGAGCTGAAAAGGTTGGAGGCAAATACTTCGAAACAATAAAGTTAGCATAATCAGCATACCAAGGACTATCTCGTGAACTCACCCTTATTGCAGCCAATTGTTCATTTGGAAAACTATCATTAACAGGAATAGGATCATATGCAATGTTTTCCAATCTAGACAGATTATCAGCAACAGGATTTTCAGCACCTTTCCTATCTACAATATGCAAATCAAATTCTTGCAAAAGTAATACCCATCTAATAAGCCTAGGCTTTGCATCTTTCTTTTCCATAAGGTATCTAATTGCAGCATGATCAATATGAATAATAACTTTAGAATCAACAATATATTGTCTAAATTTATCACAAGCAAAAACAACAGCTAGAAATTCTTTTTCAGTTGTAGCATAATTCTTTTGAGCAGGATCAAGAGTCTTACAAGCATAATGAATAACATTTAACTTTTTATCTACTCTTTGTCCAAGAACAGCACCAACAGCAAAATCACTAGCATCACACATAATTTCAAATGGTAAATTCCAATCAGGTGGTTGAACAATAGGAGCACTTATTAAAGCCTTCTTAAGAGTTTCAAAAGCTTCCTTACAATCATCATCAAAAACAAATGGTACATCTTTTTGCAAGAGATTAGTAAGAGGCTTTGATACCTTAGTAAAATCTTTAATAAACCTTCTATAGAAACCGGCATGACCAAGACTACTACGAATACCTTTAACATCTCTGGGGCAAGGCATTTTCTCAATTGCCTCCACTTTAGCTCTATCAACTTCAATGCCTCTTTCAGAAATTTTATGTCCAAGAACAATTCCTTCATTAGCCATAAAGTGACATTTCTCCCAATTAAGAACAAGATTAGTTTCTTCACATCTCTGCAAAACTTTATCAAGATTGGGCAGGCAATTATCAAAAGAAGTACCATAGACGGAGAAATCGTCCATGAACACCTCCACAATTTCCTCACAAAAACCATGAAAGATAGCAGACATGCATCTTTGAAAAGTAGCAGGAGCATTACATAAACCAAAAGGCATACGTCTATAAGCATAAGTACCATAAGGACAAGCAAATGTGGTTTTCTCTTGATCTTGAGTTTTAACAACAATTTGAGAGAAACCAGAATAACCATCAAGAAAGCAAAAGTGAGTTTTATTGGCTAATCTCTCTAACATTTGATCAATAAAGGGTAATGGATAATGATCTTTCTTAGTAACTTTATTAACCTTTCTAAAATCAATGCACATTCTATAACCAACAACTACTCTTTGAGGAATAAGCTCATCATTATCATTAGGCACAACAGTAATTCCACCTTTCTTAGGGACACAGTGCACATGACTAACCCATCTACTATCAGCAATAGGATAAATAATACCAGCATCAAAAAGTTTTAATACCTCATTTCTTACCACTTCCTTCATCTCGGGTATTAAACGGCGTGGATGTTCAACACCTGGCTTTGCATCGGGCTCCATATTAATAGAATGTTGAGATATAGTAGGAGAAATCCCTTTTAAATCATCCAAAGTATAACCCATAGCTCCACGGTGTTTCTTCAATACTTCCAATAATCTTTCCTCTTCTTTACCTGAAAGGTTAACACTAATAATAACAGGAGATATTTTCTTATCATCAATATGAGCATACTTAAGATTATCAGGCAAAGGTTTTAAATCAAAGACAGGATCCTCTTTAGGTGGAAGTGTTTTACCCAAGTCTTCCACCCGTAAATTATGTTTAAGAATAGGTTGACGGAGGAATATTTCGTCAAGTTCATTCCTTTCTTCCATAAAGACTTCACTTTCATGATCTTCCATAAATTGCTGCAGAACATTGTTAGGAGCAAGAGCAATAGAGGCAAGTTTTTCTACTCTAAAATCCTCATTGGGTAATTCGGTTTCATAAGGGGTTTTAGCAAATTTTGAAAAATTAAATTCATACGAATCACCGGCAAACTTAGTAAAGATTTTCTCTTTCTTACAATCTATAACAGCACCACAAGTATTTAGAAAAGGTCTACCAAAAATGATAGGACAAGTCTTACTAGCAGCTGCACCAAGTACGAGAAAATCAGCAGGATATTTAGTCTTACCACATAAAACTTCAACATCTCTAACAATTCCAATCGGAGAGATAGTTTCTCTATTAGCAAGTTGAATAACCACATCAATTTCTTCAAGTTCACAAGAACCAATCTCATGCATAATTTCTCTATAAAGCTCATAAGGAATAGCACTTGAACTTGCACCAATATCACATAAACCATAATAGCAATGATCACCAATTTTAACAGATAACACAGGAATACTAGTTTTCCTTGAGCTTTTAGGATGAGAAACAACATTAGAAGCATCTTCACAAAATATAATATACTCATCTCCAACATTTTTAGTAACAAGATCTTTAACTATAGCCACAGGAGTTTCAATTTCAATTTTCTGATCAGGTTCTATAGCTTTCTTTGCACTTTTGTTAAAAACACTAGCCATAACAGAATGTTCTTTCACTTTAACAGGAAAAATGAATTTTTTCAATATAAGGCTTGGGAATAATATGATCAACAGTATTAACATCAATGCTTTTAGTTATAGGAGCAACAGATTTATCTTTATAAGGTTCATGATATTTTTCAAAGCCCTCCTTGGGCAAACCGAAATAAGCAGCAAAGGATTTATAATAATTTGCAACAACTTGAGAGTCAAGACCATAAGCATTATTAATATTTCGAAATGCATCAGTATTCATGAAAGTTTTAATGCATTCGAAGTCATATTTTATACCTGACTCCCTACCTTTGTCGTTCTCCCATGCTTCAGTATTCTTTTCAATACGATCAAGAAGATCCCATTTAAACTCTTCTTTATTACGAGTGAATGATCCAGCACAAGAAGTATCCAATAATGTTTTATCTTCAAAAGATAGTCTTGCATAGAAGTTATCAACAATAATATTACCAGGAAGCTCATGAATGGGGCATTTGAGCATTAGTGACTTCAATCTCCCCCAAGCTTGGGCAATACTTTCTCCATCATGATGCCAGAAATTATATATAGAATTCCGATCTAGGTGAATCTCACTTGGAGGATAAAATTTAGAGTAAAAGAGAGGTACAATTTCCTCCCATCCAAGAGAACTCATGTTCTTCAATAATTTATACCAATGCGCAGCTCTCCCAGTAAGTGATATGGAGAATAATTTCTTCCTGACTTTGTCCATTGTAATACCTGCACACTTGAACAACTCACATAATTCATGTAAAAACAGTAAATGATCACCGGGGTGGACAGTTCCATCCCCTTCATAGCGGTTATCCATAACACGATCAATAATTTTCATAGGTATTTTAAATGGCACTATTTCATAAGGTGGCGCCTCATTTTCTACCTCAGCAGTGGTAGAAGCCTTTCCAAACAGGAAAGCAATCGATCCTCTCTCCATAATTAAGCAAATTAGGAGACAGAAATAAAAATAGCACTTACAGTTAAAGTTTTCCTTACCAATTCCACTTACCAATAGCGCTTCACTCTCCGGCAAAGGCGCCAGAAAATAGTCTTGATGACCCACAAGTATAGGGGGTGTATCGTAGTACTTTCGATAAATAAGAGTGTCGAACCCAACGAGGAGCAGAAGGTGCTGACAAGCAGTTTTGATGAGGATTTCACTGTAAACACTAGCAGACAAGTTTTTAGGAGTTTTTGATAATGCAGATAAATAAAGTGCGAGTAAATAGAGCGCGGCAATAATAATTGCAGTGAGTGGCTGACGAGGGATGTCCCCATCAATACCCATGGTTATTAGCCTAGGGATAGAGTTATGAGGTAGAGAACGCGTAGTGTTGGTAGACTCGACGGCTGACAAGCGGGATTTACCCAGGTTCAGGGCCCTCGACTGAGGTAACACCCCTACTTCCTGCTTGTCTGTTATTGATTGTGAATATGCGGTAAATATAGAGGTCCAGCGAGAGTTCGTCTCGTTGGGGTTTTGGTGGTTCTGATTGTGCCTCTCCCCTATCGGCTACCCTCCTAGCCCTTATATGGGGGGTCTAGGTCTCGGGTACGTAACCGACTAGGACTTCATACATGGAAACTATAACCGACTATGCATATAATAGGAAGTAATCTTCGTTTTGGGCTTCTCTTGATGGGCTTCTTTGATCTGTTGACAACTGGGCTATAGTCATTACGTGCACCAGGTACCCACACGATAGGGTACACGTTTGGTATAACCTTGTCACTAGCCCCCGAGTGCTTGGCTAATTTAGAGAATTGGGCATGGACTCACTCGTAAGTGCACGTCTCATGTGTTTGATATTTGTCTTTCGACAGTGATATTTTATGTTTCTGCCAAAGGATTATGACTTAGTAGGCCTGGATTTACTCGAAAAAGATCGAGACCAGTTAACTGCGCATTCGGGCAAAACCTTACTAGCCTTCCATCAGATTCGAGTCCCCGGGCTCGAATTCGGAACATACTGGACATAATCGACTCAGGCCATTTGTGGTCTTACTGATTCGTTCTGCAGTCGAAACTGTGCTACCCAGTGCGTCCACCGGGATTTTCTTCGCATCTGTTGACATGGAAAGTTTTAAGGAAACACTGCCGGAGTGGTCCTCAGCCCTGCTCGACTGATCGGAGGGACTTACCTTTGGATCTAACGTATGCAGCATCCGAGACATCATCGACTGACGTTTTATTCGGGAATTCTTTTGAGTTTCTATTTTTGACTGAGGCGAATCAACTTTATCGACTGCCTTTTTTTTTTGCTTTTGAAATCTATCGGGTGCGCGACAGCGCTCCCGATGGGAGTAGCCCCCGAGATTGTGCTTTATTGCATGCAATGGAGGATAATCTCAATTTTGTTTTTCCATTATTTCAGTCAGTTGAAGAAATTCTTACCCGCTCCCGATGGGAGTATACTGGACCACTTTTTGTCGGAGTTTTTGTAGTCTAGTGATTTTTGATTTTTTGTCTAGTCATGGAGTTTTTGCTTCATCGACAGCCGATAGACTTTGGTATGTTATGCTTTGAGGTAGTTCAGTCGATCAGGAGACGGACTGCCTATTTTTGCTTATTCTGTTGTGATGGCGTCATGCGTGACAGCCGTGGCGTGCGCACAGGATTTTGACAAGACATGTCGTTTGTGGGCCCACCTCTTTGACCGCTGTTTGATATTGGTTCAGTTCTGATTTGATTTGACGTGGCGAAATTTTTGGGTGCATGATGATGGTTTCCTCGTTTTGCGCGCGTAGTGGGCGTGGTGATGTCTACGCACGCTTCTATTCTCGTAGACAGTGTTGGGCCTCCAAGAGCAGAGATTTGTAGGACAGCAGCAAGTTTCCCTTAAGTGAATCACCCAAGGTTTATCGAACTCAGGGAGGTAGAGGTCGAAGATCTCCCTTTCAAGCAACCCTGCAATTAAGATACAAGAAGTCTCTTGTGTCCCCAACACACCCAATACACCTGTCAGATGTATAGGTGCACTAGTTCGGCGAAGAGATAGTGAAATACAAGTAATATGGATGATTATAAGTAGTAATTGCAATCTGAAATAAAAATGGCAGCAAGCAAACATGTAGCAGAACTTGTTGTAAACGGTGTTTCAATGCTTAGAAACAAGGCCTAGGGATCATACTTTCACTAGTGGACATTCTCAATAATAAATACTACTCTCAAACACTCTCTTGTTGGATAACAAACACCATTCATTGCGTAGGGCTACAAGAGCACCCTCAAAGTCAGAGTAAACTAACACCACAACGTCATAAAGGAATCACACACGGTGCACATACTGTCACCTTTACAACCATGAATAACTCCGGAGTTCATATTAAAGTAACCTCTAGATTGCATAATAGATAGAGAGTAACATCACATATTCAACTAGATTACAAAGCTCATGATCACATAAAGATCACACCATGGGAGAGAGAGATAAACCACATAGCTACCGGTAGAGCCCGCAGCCTCGGGGGAGAACTACTCACTCCTCATCATAGGAGTCAGCAACGGCGATGGAGATGGCGGTGGAGTCGATGGAGATGGCTCCGGGGGCAGTTCCCCGTCCCGGCAGGGTGCCGGAACAGAGACTTTTGTCCCCCGAAACTTGTCTTCAATGGCGGCGGCGCAGCGGAACTCTCCTCGGGAAAAGACTTATTGTTTTAGGGTTTTTGCCTCGGGGACATTATATGGGCGAAAGGGCGAAGGCGGTGGAGCCCCAAGGGCCCCACCTCAGGTCCTGGCGCGGCCAGAAGGGGAGATTCTTACAAGGCTTTAGAACTCACAAGTAAAAAGATTCCAACTAGAAATATGATCTTACAAGGCATAATGAAAATCACTCCATGAGGGACTGTGGCAAATGAACAAGTCACTGTTGGGACCCCGACCGTAGCGCATAACACAAAGTCATTACGGTTGCTTTTAACATTAGAAGTCATATATCATTATGCTATCAACTGGATATTTAAGTGTGGCACAGCTTCAAGTTTTTCTACACCAACCATTAATCATTCCACCTTACTAAACCATCATGTTTACCATTAAGCATATTAATATCTCAAAACAACATCAATGATTCAAGTGACACAATTTAATGATCTACAAGATTATGTATCATTTCGTTATACCATCTACCACATTTAATATTTTCTGTTCTTAACCAAACACCAATCAACTTATTTAAACATAAACTCTCCAAGTATTTAACAATGAAGCAAGAGAGTATAACATATGAGAACTAACAGCTCTGAACAAGAGGTGCATGAAAAATAAGAGCTAAAAGTATTGCAGTAGCTAGAGAAGAATACTCAACAAATATAAGCGAAGAATAGGAGTATTCAAATGAAAAACGGAGTGTGTCTCTCTCCCACACAAGAATGCTAGGATCCATTTTATTCAGAAAATAAAAATAACAAAAGCAAAAATAAAAGCAAACAGACGGTCCAAGTAAAGCACATAAGATGTGGCGGAATTAAAATATAGTTTCACTAGAGATAACCTGATAAGTTGTTGATGAAGAAGGGGATGCTTTGGGTATCCCCAAGATTTGACGCTTGAGTCTTCTTGAAATATGCTTGGGTGACCCACCGGGGAATCCCCAAGCTTAGGCTCTTTCATCTTCTTGATCACATCATATCATCCTCTCTCTTGATCCTTGAAAACTTCCTCCATAGCAAACTCAAAGTAAACTTCATTAGAGGGTTAGTGCATAATAAAAAATTCTCATATTCTGCATGGAGACAATCATTATCATGGTACTGGACATTAGCTACAGCCACTGGAATTTTATGGAACAAAAAGATCCACTTAAAAACAGCAAAAGAACCAATGCAAAATAAATGGCAGAATCTGTCAAAAACAGAACAGTCCGTAAAGACGAATTTTGTCGAGGCACTTAACTTGCTCAAATCAGAAAACTCAAAATGAAAGTTGCGTACATATCTGAGGATCACGCTCAGAAAATATCAGGTCATTCCGACTTTTCTGTAAAGAGTTATGAATTTAAGGGTGGACAGGAGAAAAACTGTTCCTGCGCAGAAATCCAAATCTAGCATCAACTTTCTACTAAAGACTTAACTTGGCACAGCTATGCAATAAAATAAAGATACATAGGAATTGCTACAGAGGTAGGCATGTTCCTTGACTCAATAAAAGAAAATAACAGGAATAAAAAGTGGGTTGTCTCCCATAAGCGCTTTTCTTTAACGCCTTTGAGCTAGGCACAGAAAGCAAAACTCAAGTGTTCCCAAGAGAAGGAGTATCAACATTATAGCTCGTACGAATAATAGAATCAAAAGGTAGCTTCATCTTCTTCCTAGGGAAGTGTTCCATACGTTTCTTAAGTGGGAAGTGGTACCTTATATTTCCTTCTTTCATATCAATAATAGCACCAACCGTTCGAAGGAAAGGTCTTCCCAAAACAATAGGACAAGTGGGGTTGCACTCAATATCCAAGACAATAAAATCAACGGGGACAAGGTTATTATTAACCATGATAAGAACATCATTAACTCTCCCCAAAGGTTTCTTCAAAGCATTATCAGCAAGAAAAACATCCAAATAGCAATGCTCCAATGGTGGCAAATCAAACATGTCATAAAGTTTCTTAGGCATAACAGAAATACTTGCACCAAGGTCACACAAAGCATTGCAATCAAATTCATTTACTTTTATCTTAATGATGAGCTCCCAACCATCTTCTAACTTCTTAGGGATAGAAGCTTCAAGTTTTAATTTTTCTTCCCTAGCTTTATTGAGAGCATTTGTAATATGTGTAGTAAAAGCCATATTTAGAGTACTAGCATTAGGACTTGTAGATAACTTTTGCAAGAACTTAATAACTTCAGAGATATTACAATTATCATAATCAAAGTCATTATCATCAAAAGTAATGGGACAATTATCTCCTATGTTCTTAAAAATTTCAGCACTTTTATCAAGCATAGTTTTAGGAGTTCAAGGTAATTTTAAACATTTGGAAGTAGTAGAAGAAACATTGCCAACACCAATTATGTTACCATTAATAGTAGGAGGTTTACTAGCATGTGGAACAACATTATTTTCAGTAGTAGTAATGGTGCAAATTCTAACAATATCATCATTTTTAGCTAGTTTTTCCTCTCTTTCCCATCTAGCATGCAATTCAGCCATCATCCTAACATTTTCATCAATTTTAACTTGGATGGTATTAATTTTAGCAAAGGTCTTACTCTCATTAGTATCATTAGGCATGACTTTAGTTTTTAAAAGATCAACATCAAGAGCAAGACTATCTACCTTAGAGGCAAGAACATCAATTTTCCCAAGTTTCTCCTCAACATTTTTATTAAAGGCAGTTGTGTAGTGATAAAATCCTTAAGAATGGTTTCAAGTTCAGAGGAGGTATTCCTATTATTGCTATAAGAATTGCCATAGGAATTACCATAACCACCACTATTATTAGAAGGATAGGGCTTGTAGTTACTGTTACCATAATTGTTCCTATAGGCATTGTTGTTGAAATTATTATTTTTAATGAAGTTCACATCAACATGCTCTTCTTGTGCAACTAAAGAAGCTAAGAGAACATTATTAGGATCCATATGAGATTTACCATTCACAAGCATAGACATAATCATATCAATTGTTTCACTCAAAGAGGAGGTTTCTTCAACAGAATTTACCTTCTTACCTTGAGGAATCCTTTCAGTATGCCACTCAGAATAATTTACCATCATATTATCCAGAAGTTTTGTTGCAGCCCCCAAAGTGATGGACATAAAGGTACCTGCAGCAGCTGAATCCAATAAGTTCCTTGAAGAAAAATTCAGTCCTGCATAGAAGGTTTGGATGATCATCCAAACAGTCAGTCCATGGGTTGGGCAATTCTTAACAAAATATTTCATTCTTTCCCAAGCTTGAGCAACATGTACATTATCAAATTGCTTAAAGTTCATAATGCTACTTCTTAAAGAAATGATCTTAGCAGGAGGATAGTGTTTTCCAATGAAAGCATCTTTGCATTTAATCCAAGAATCAATACTATTCCTAGGCAATGAAAGTAACCATTCTTTAGCTCTTCCTCTCAAGGAGAAAGGAAATAATTTCAGTTTTATAATGTCACCATCTATATCCTTATATTTTTGCATTTCACAAAGTTCAACAAAATTATTTAGATGGGCAGAAGCATCATCAGAACTAACACCAGAAAATTGCTCTTTCATGACAAGATTTAACAAAGCAGGTTTAATTTCAAAAAAGTCTGCTTTGGAAGCAGGTGGAGCAATAGGTGTGCATATAAAATCATTATTGTTGGTGCTAGTGAAGTCACACATCTTAGTATTCTCAGCAGTAGTCATTTCAGCAAAATTAAAGGCAAACCGAAATACAAAATTTAATGGAAGTAACTATTTTTTTTGTGTTTTTGATAATAAGAAGCAAACAAGATAATAAATAAGTAAATAAAATGCAAGTAACTAATTTTTTTGTGTTTTTGATATTTAGAAGCAAACAAAACAGGAAATTAAATAAACTAAGCAAGACAAAAACAAAGTAAAGAGATTGGGAAGTGAGAGACTCCCCTTGCAGATGTGCTTCAGCTCCCCGGCAACGGCGCTAGAAAACAGCTTGATGCACACGGTGGTGTTGTTGGGAAACCCCAAGAGAAAGGTATGATGAGTGCAGCAGCAAGTCTTCCCTCAGTATCGAACCAGTAGGAGATGAAGAACACTTTTGAAGGTCTCCCTGGCAATGGCGCCAGAAATTACTTGATGAAAAGGGAGGTGGAGCCTGCACAACACAATCAAACTACTTTGCCCCAACGAAACAGTGAGGTTGTCAATCTCACTGGCTTGCTGTAATAAAGGATTAAACGTATGGTGTGGGAGATGATGTTTTTTTGCAGAGAATGAAAGTAACAGTTTGCAGTAGGTTGTATTATCAGTTTAAAGAAAAGGACCGGGGTCCACAGTTCACTAGTGGTGTCTCTCCATAAATAATAATAGCATACATGCGGGTAAACAAATTACAGCTGAGCAATTGACAGAATGAAGAACTGCATAATGATGCATATACTATAGTCATGATGTCTAGTATGAGATTCATTTGGGCATTACAACAATATATAGACCGTTCCAACCGCATCTATGACTAATAATCCACCTTCCGGTTAGCGTCCGCACCCCTTTCAGTATTAAGTTGCAAGCAACAGATTATTGCATTAGGCAAAGTGTGTAATGTAAGTAATACAATTATCCTTAGACAAAGCACTACTGTTTTATCCCTAGTAGCAACAGTACATCTACAATCTTAGAGGTTGCTGTCACTCCCCCAGATTAAATAGAGACATGAACCCACTATCGAACATAAATACTCCCTATTGGAGTCACAAGTATCTACTTGGCCAGAGCATCTACTAGCAATAGAGAGCATGCAAGATCATAAACAACACACAACATGATATATTATGAAGCAAATGATATAGTATTCAATATCCATCGGATCCCAGCAAACACAACATGTAGCATTACAATAAGATGATCTTGATCATGATAGGCAGTGATGACCCACAAGTATAGGGGGTGTATCGTAGTAGTTTCGATACATAAGAGTGTCGAACCCAACGAGGAGCAGGAGGTGCTGACAAGCAGTTTTGATGAGGATTTCACTGTAAACACTAGCAGACAAGTTTTTAGGAGGTTTTGATAACGCAGATAAATAAAGTGCGAGTAAATAGAGCGCGGCAATAATAATTGCAGTGAGTGGCCCAATCCTTTTTAGAGCAAAGGACAAGCCGGTTTGTTTACTTATGATGACCAAACGTTCCTAAGGACACACGGGATTCATGTCTAGTGCTTTCGCTTCATATAGATGATTAATCTTTAGTGTTTCGATAAGTGTCGTGTGGGTGAACCTATGCTAATGCACCGCCCTTCCTAGGACTAATACATACTTGTGATTATACCCCTTGCAAGCATCCGCAAATACAAGAAAGTAATTAAGATAAATCTAACCGTAGCCTTAAACTCTGAGATCCTACCATCCCTCATGCATCGAGATACCAACGGGGGTTTAGGTTTCTGTCACTCCGGCAACCCCACAATTAATATTCGAATACACAATGCATTCCCCTAGGCCCATAAAGGTGAAGTGTCATGTAGTCGACGTTCACATGACACCACTAGAAGAATAGCACCACAACTTAAATATCAAACCATTAAATATTACTCAACATAGTTCACTACTAACATCTAGACTTCTCCCATGTCCTCGAGAACTAAACGAACTACTCACAACACATCATATGGATCATGATCAGAGATGATATAATGATGGGTAACAATCTGAACATAAACCTCAATTCAACGGTTCCACCCAATAGCATCAATAACAATAGTAATCAACACCGGGAGAGTTTCCCCTATCAAATGCACAAGATTCAGCCCTAGATGTTATAGCGGGAACGGAGTGGAGCGGTGGAGATGACGGTGTCGGCGGTGGAGATGATGGTGATGATGGTCCCGATGAAGTGCAGCTCGATGACGGTGACGATGGCGACGATTTCCCCCCTCCGGAAAGGGATTTCCCCGGCAGCTTTTCAGCCTGCCGGCGAGCTTTTCTCTCTTGGTGGTTTCCGCCTCGTGGAGGCGGCGGCTCTGTTTCTCGTATAGCCCCCTGGTCTTAGGTTTTCGGGGGCTTCAAGTACGCGAAAGGGCACTGCCATAGGTGGGCCAGGGCGGCGCCCTCAGGTGCTGGCGCGGCAGCATTGCGAGCCGCGCCGGGACCTGATGTGGGCCCCCTGGGGCCCACCTGGTTCTCCCCTTTTGGCTCCCTTCATCATCTGGAAAAATAGGACTTTCTGTATTCTTGGTTTTGTTTTCTGAGCTTCGCAAATATTGTATCTTGACGGTGCTTTTTCCAGCAGAATTCAGACTCCGGTGATTCATCCTCCAATAATCATCAAACATGCAAAATAGATGAAATAACATAAGTATCATCTCCAAATATGAAATATATCAATGAATAACAGTAAATTATGATATAAAATAGTGATGCAAAATGGACGTATCAACTCCCCCCGAGCTTAGACCTCGCTTGTCCCCAAGCGAAAGCTGAACTCAGTAAACATGACCACAGGTTTATGGAGTGAAGTGTCGATAAAGAATATACGGACAAGAAGCATCACATATATTAATACACAAGTCATCTTAGATATCAACTCCGTTCATATAACTCAACTTGTAACAAGTAAGGGAAATCACAATAAGGTACATAGAGAAAACCATAGTTGGTGTTGGCAAACTTCGTTCTTGGTCAGAGAACAATGAACATATTGAGCTTACTCTTCAAAACAGCCCTCTTTATTAGTTCCTAACTCCCAAGGTCATATTTATTAGATAACAACAATGTGCTAAACAAGGAAGAATAAAAGACATGATTAACAATACAAATGTATAAATGGTTGAATCACAATCAACTCAAATACTTGCTTAAGATAGAAGGAGATAGGTTTACTGACTCAACATAAAGTAAAAGATAGGCCCTTCGCAGAGGGAAGCAGAGATACAAGCATGTGCTAGAGCTTTTAGTTTTATAGGTTTTGAAATCATATAGAGCATGAAAGTAAGTTTTTGAGCGGTGTTTGTTGTTGTCAACGAATGGTAATAGAGTTCTTGTTATCTTCCATACTAAGCAAGTTGAGAGCGGTTCCAAATTGTTTATGTCGGAGAGTGACTCCGAAGATACAGGGGTGATCACACACTGAAGAGTTGTTCGAAGGGGGGCTGAACGCGTTGGTCAAACAACCCTCAACCGGCACGGCGACGGTGCTCGTCGAGCCTGAGGAGGGACATCACGACAGAGACAGACACCAGCCCATACCCAGGTTCACGGCCCTCGGAAGGAGGTAACACCGCTA
Source organism: Poa annua (assembly GCA_026929855.1). Classification (NCBI taxonomy): domain Eukaryota; kingdom Viridiplantae; phylum Streptophyta; class Magnoliopsida; order Poales; family Poaceae; genus Poa; species Poa annua. Next base: position 57,691,772 of record CM049437.1, read on the forward strand.
CTCCTGCTTGTCTGTATTACGCTGCAGAGGGTACAGTACAATGAGCTTGCCGAGGGCTCTCTTATGGCAGTGTGGAGCTCAAGGAGGGAACACTAAGGTCTTCTTCCTCCTCGAGTGCGTTCGGCTAGGCTACGCTATGGTAGAGTGCTCAAGGTCCGATTGATCGATCCGCCGCTGCGGAGGTGCTCCCTCTCCTTTTATAGGCGCCCCGGGCCTCATCCCTGCGTCCTGCGCAGTGGAAGGGTTCCCACATGGCGACGAAATGGAGGAGCGGGGTGCACCGCAGCTGGGTTGTCCATGGACTCAGTCCATGGTCGTAAAGCCTGCCCTTGAGGCAGGAAGACCACCGTCCGCGCAGGACGGCCAGCTGGTGCCGCAGAGATCGTGGGGGCGCCCACGGTGACGTCGTCGTTGGAGCGTAGCGCCGGCCATCCGCTTTATCACCAAAGGTGAAAGCTCCGTAGTCCGGCGCGGGGGGGCACAGCTTTGTTGACCCCTTTAATCACCAGAATGGCAACTGCGGCGCCGTCGTCACCGCGCGCAGGCGCACGCGTCACTCTGCGGCCGCAGGAGAGGCCATGTGCGCTCTGCGGCGGTTGCTTCACAGCGAAGTATCTCTACAAGGCCTGAGCGGCCTTGTGGAGGGATTTGCGTTGACTCCTCTCCAAGGGAGAGAGCCTTGTAGAGGGGCCGTCGCGGGGGGAGCGTCTTCAGGCCTTCGCTGCCCTTCAAGCCCTCTCGAGGACTTCTCCCCTCGAGAGTCTCTCCAAGTGTTTGGCTTGGTCCGTAGTCATTCTTCGATACCGTCGCGTGCGAGGGCTGTGGAGAGTGGGCCCTGCACACCCTGGATTCCACTGGGCCGACAGTAGCCCCCGAGCCCATGATGGGCACGGCGAAGCCCTCTGGGCTCAGACGAAGTGTCGTGGGCCCAAAGTGTCCGGCCGGCCCGAGCACGCGTCGATCAGTTGCGAGTCTGCGACGACTCGATTTCCTCGGCGGGGCGTGCGTCGTGGGGGTCCCACCACGCCCCGGTAACTGCCCAGATGGGAGATAAAGCCTGCGCGTCGGCTCGAGCAGCCGTTACTGCTCTCATTTTGCGCGCCCGGCCTTTTGACCTCGCCCTCTGAGTTTCCTCGCACCGGCGATCTTCGTCTTCTTCCACGCTCTTTCGCAGTTCTCCCTTTCCCGATGATGTGTCCAGCGAAGGGCAAGGCGGCGATGGCGAAGCCCCCTGTGGACGTGCAGGGGGAAGGGGTGCTTGGCCCCGCCCTGGTCGGGGAGAGCTTCAATGAGGCGGCGCTGGACAAGATCCGGCATTTGGTCGCCTCGAAGACCAACGAGCACGGCGCCAGTGCTCTCCAGGCCGCAAAGCTCGGCCGGCTCCCGAAGGGGTTTTCCCCCATCTTCCTCCACACCATCTACGCCGGGCTGGTGCCTCCCTACTCGTCCTTCTTGGAGGCGATTCTGGAGTTCTACCAGATCCATCTCCTCCACCTGCATCCCAACTCTGTCTTGATCCTCTCCATCTTTGCCCACCTGTGCGAAGCTTACTTGGGGGTGCAGCCTTCTGTGGCCCTCTTCCGGAGCTTCTACGCGCTCCGGAGCTCCGCAAACCTCGAGCGGACGGGGTGCGTCTCCTTCCGCATCGTGGACGGCATGGGGGATGTCTGTATCCCCATGTCGTGGAACGGCGAGAAGCCTGTCACGGCGGTGGTGAAGAAGGTGGATGACTTCCGGCAGAAGTGGTTCCTCATCGGCGTCAAGTCGCTGAGCTCCTTCATCGACATCCCGGAGGCGCCGCCCGTGAAGAACACTCACTGGGGCAAGCTGGTCTTCCGGAGCCCGCAGATCGCGGACCTGGTGGGCCGCATGAAGCTTCTTTGGGATAATGGCCTCACCGGTCAGATGATTGCGGAGGACTTCGTGAGGCGCCGCATCGCTCCGCTTCAGGCGCACAAGAAGCCGATGTGGATGTACTCGGGCCTCATGGACCCGATGCGGCTCCACTGCCGCGACCACCGCCCCGAAGCCGTCTCCACCATCATGGGCGTCCTCTTCATCAACCCGGACATGCCAGTGGCGGTTGCTGAGGTGCTGAGGCCTCTCCACCAACTCTCCATGAACACACGCCTGGCGATTCTGGAGCGGATGCCGACGTTTACCCCGCTTGGCTTGGCGGGGGAGGAGGAGGACGAGGTGGCCATGCCTGTAGCGAAGGTGCCAGGAGCCGCGGAGTCGCCCTCCGCATCGGACGTCGAGCTAGGCGGCAAGGGCGAACCCCTCGACCGGCGGGGCGAGCTCGTCAAGGGCTGCGCCCCCTGTCGAGGAAATCTTCGAGGTCTCGTCCGGCGACGACGAGCCCTTCAGGGTGGCCCCTGCGCGCCTTGTTACGGAGGGGGAAGGTAGCGACGACGATGAGACTGCGGCGGGGCGACGAGAGCCCCGGTCCAAGGCGGCCCATGACAGGCCTGCTGGGGAGCCAATGGGCGCTCCCCTCAAGAGGAAAGCAGAGGCGCCTCCCGAGGGGTCTGGAGCCAGGACCACGCCTTCATGGCGTTCGCCTGGCATGGCGTGGGTTGATACCCGTGCCAAGAAAGCTGGGTAAGTATCTTGATCTTGGTTTTCTCTTCCTCAATCTCTGCTTGCCCGTTCTCTTCTGACGGGTTTTCTTGCTCCTTGCCAGCGACCTGGTGCCTACGAAGCGTCGAAGGCTTCGCAAGGCCGCTGAGGTGAAGAGGACCGCGCCAGAGGCCGCGGCGGACGAGGCCTCGAGGCCTGTGGTGGAGGATACCGTAGGCCTGGCCAAGGGCGCGCCTCAGGCTGAGGCGACTGCGCCGCCTCCCGAGGGGAGGTGCCCTGAGGAGCAAGCGGAGAGGGCGCCTACTCCGCCTCGCACCGCCACTCCTCCGGCGCAGCAGGAGGCCGAGGCGGACACGACGCTGATCCAGAGCCCGCCAAGGGCCGACGAGATGGAGGGGGAAGCTCGTCCGCCGCCCCCGCCAAGCTCTGCAGCGGAGGCGGAGACAGTGACTACGGGGCAGGCCTCTCCTGCCCCTGAAGCTTATGATGAGGTGCCGCTTGAGGGCGGCGACTCCGGTGCGCGGAGCGCAGGTGCTGAAGAAGAGAACCCGCCGCCAAGCCCCCAGGCCCGCGGCGCTGCAGGGCCCCGCCCAGAGGCCCCCTTCTTCAAGCTCGACGCAGGTGCTGGGACCTCCGCGCCACGTGGGGCTTCACAAGACCTGGTCCTCAGCGGCTGGGACTGGAGCAGGGGACGCCGCGTCGTCGCCTTCCGCCTGGTGCGGGAGTCCCTGGACGGGTTGGAGGCCCACCTCGCCCTTGAGGACGCGGAGATCGCCCGGCGGCAGGGCGAGCTTGCGGAGGCCTGGGCCGCCTTTCACGTAGCTGTGGAGGTTCGCCGGCAGAGCGATCTGGCTCTGCAGGCGGAGCGCGAGGAGGCACTGCGCTTTGCCAAGGAGGTCCGCGAGGGCGCCGTGCGCGACGCCGAGGAGATCTTGGAGCCCCTCCAGGCCGAGCGCCAGGCGGCGGCGGACGACTTGGCCGCGGCCAGGGCGGAGCGGGAGGCGGTGGAGTCCTCGCTGGCGGACAAGCATCGCGAGCTTGTCCAGCTTGAGGCCAAGATCCTCGCCGACTCTAAGGTCGTGCGGACCTCTCTGGAGGCGGTCCGCGCGGCCTTGGATGCCAGGGGGCAAAGGCTGAATGAGCGCGAGAATGACGTGCGTCAGCGCGACGAGCAGCTGCTGCAGGCGGAGCAGGAGCTGTCGGCGCAGCGCCTCGACCTTGAGGCCCGGGAGGGGAATCTGGCCGAAGCCCTCAGCAAGTTCAACCGTGAAGTGGCTACCCACAAGAAGCACGTGGAGCGCTTCAACGCAAGGTTTGCCGAGCGGAAGGAGGAGGCGGAGAAGGAGTTCCAGGCCCGAGAGAAGGAGTACCGCCCCGCCATCTCTCGAGACTACAATGAGAAGTTCAAGAAGCAGGAGAATCGCTTCAGGAAGAGGCGCGGCGAGGATGACGCCCGGATCCGTGAGCTGGAGCAGATGAACGCCAGGCTGAACTCCCGGGCGAGGCGTGCTGCGGACGGTCGCCGCCTTGCCGAAGAGGCTCGCGAGCGCATGTCGCAGGACCTCGCCGCCCTTATGGCGGACATGGAGGAGATGAACAAGCAGGTGGGCCCTGCCGTGGATCGAGCGGTGGAGGCTGCCGAGAGCGCTCAAGCGGCGCGGGTGCTGTCGCAGCAGCGGGAGCGTATGTTCCAGTCCTTGGTGGCTCGGGGCAACGATCTCGCGGCGAAGCTGGGAGTGGACGCGCCGCACGTCCCTGCTCAGGGCAACGCCGACGCCGCCGCGTACCTCGCCTACTTCGACCAGCTCTTCACGGCGCTCGAGGGCCCTGCCGCGGAGCTCCGCGACGTCGTCGAGGAGGAATGCCGCCAACTCCTGGCGGTGGCAGTCGACCGCATCTTCACCAACCTCCAGCACGTCCAGCCCGGCTTCGACTACACATCGGTGACCGAGCCTCTCGAGGGGGAGGAAGGGTGGCAGATCTCCAACTCCGTCCGAGACCAGGTCGACGACTTCTGCAGCCGCTTCAAGCGGGCTGAGGCGAGGGAGGACGACGGCGAGGAGGCAGGCTCCGAGGGCGAGCCTGGAGAGGAGAGGTCTGCGGAGGAGGGCGACGAAGCTTCTGCCTGATCCTCTCCTGTATTATGATGCGCTTGTAGCGCCATTAAAAGACTTGGCTTAGAGACTTTTGCTCCACAGTCTGTAATATATTTTTAAGTAGGTGCTATTAAGTTCGCACGTGTGCCCCTCGAAGGGCCTTTTGCTTCAACTTCATGTCTTTGTTCGCTCTGCGTCGCTTGGACCCTTCTCCTTGCGCTATGACTCCGCCGCTGCGGTATGCCTGAGCAATGACTCGGCAAGGCCGGGGGGAGTTTAAGGCTTAGAGAGGTAAGAGTCCTCGAGGCGCGATGCTCAAGGGCCCCCCTTTGACGTGCAAGCAGTCCATGGAGTGTGAGGGAAAAGAATCGCTCGAGGGACGACGAGTGCTCGTGAGAGAGATGAAGAGATTCTCGAGGCGTGAGCGCTGAACTTAGCTTTGTGAGGCTTTTGCTCTGCGCAGGCTTTCCCTGGCGATGCGCTCTCCTCTAGGGGCCGAGTTTTGCCTCCACGAGCTTGGAGGGACTCTTGTTTCCTGCGGATGTTAGAGAGGTGAACCCAAACGCTAGTGCATGGTAGTAAGGACTCATGTGCGCTTATAGGTTTCCTCATGTGTATCTCGCGAGGAGAGTAAGTACCAAGGTCCTTTGGAGAGGTGGCGTGTTTTTGGGAGCATGCCCTCTAGCCAGAACTCGGATCCCTTGGGTTTTGCAGTGCTGCTGGGGTGCTCTTGAGGCACAGGCACCGTACTCAGCCCCCGCTCGCGAGGTGCGCATGGGAAGAATATAGGCGCACATGGAAAGGCAAATGATGAAAGTAAACTCACCACCAAAATATTACATAGCGGCGCCTTAGCGCATAGTTCCACTTGGGAACGAAATGGTTCATTACACTTGGGTTTGCCAAGCTAACGTTCTTTCCATGTCGAGGCATGGGGACCACCCATTAGTGGCTGAGACTCTCTACGGCCTGCGGTGGCTCGTTATCAGGAGAGCTCGGAGGGCTGGCCCTCAGGAGAAGCTTTGTGAAGCTTGGAGGTGAAGCCGTGAGCTTCCCTCTAGAGAAAAAAAATGCCTGACATGACGATGATCACGGGCGTGACTATGATCACGGGTAGAACTTGCGCAGATGCGCGATGTTCCATGGGTTCCTGACGGGGATGCCGTCTTTAGTCTCGAGGCGCATAGCGCCAGGCCTGGCGATGTGAGAGACCCTGTAGGGGCCTTCCCACATAGGCGAGAGCTTGTGGAGACCTTCTCTGGAGAGGATTCGTCTGAGGACGAGGTCGCCCGCCTCCAGAGTGCGCGAGCGCACATGGCGGCTGTGGTAGCGGCGCAGGTCTTGCTGGTACTTTGCCGCTCTGAGGGCGGCACGGCGGCGCAATCCCTCGAGAAGCAGCAGGTCGTCGTTGTGGAGGTCCTCTTGGGTGTCCTCATTGAAGGCAAGGACCCGTGGGGATCCGTGCTTGATTTCTGTGGGGAGGACTGCTTCGGCTCCATAGACGAGGGCGAACGGCGTTTCACCAGTGGGCACTCCGAAGCGGCAGACCAGGCTCCTGATGAATTTCACCGCTGCCCCGGCTGGTATACTGCGCGCCGGTTCGACCTCGGCCCACTTGGTGAACTGGTCGATGGCCACGAAGAGGAAACGGTAGCCCCCTTGCGATTTCGGGAAGGGGCCCAAACTGTCCAGCCCCCAGACCGTGAACGGCCAGGAGAGCGGGATGGTCTGGAGCCCCAGCGCCGGCTGATGGATTTGCTTGGCGTGGTACTGGCAGGCGTCGCAAGCTTGGACGATGGTGACCGCATCTTGAAGCGCTTGCGGCCAGTAGAAGCCGCTCCTGAAGACCTTGCCTGTGAGGGTGCACGCGCACGAGTGGTGGCCGCACTCTCCGCTATGGATGTCTTTGATCAGCATTCGGCCTTCTTTGGGAGGGACGCATCTGAGCGCGATCCCATTTGGGCGCTTGCGGTACAGGTCTCCCTCGAGGATGTAGTAGGATTTTGCCTGTCGAGCGATTCGCTCTGGGAGGACCCCCTTCATCAGGTAGTCTTTGAGCTCGTCAATCCAGCCTGTTTCTTGATGTGCCGCTGTCAGCAACAGACGCTCCCCTGTGTGAGGACCACAATCGGGTGCCCCAGCTTCAGGAGGTGGTGGGAGTGCTTCGTCTATGCTTGCGGCTGTGGCTTCTTGTCGCTGCTTTATGGATGCCTTGGTGAGCCTTTCTTCGAAGACGCCTGCCTGCTGGGCTTGTCTTCGCGAGGCTCGCTTGGCGATGTCGTCGGCCTCCTGGTTCTCTTTCCTCGGGATGTGCATGAGCTCCATGCCTCTGAAGTGCTTCTCGAGCTTGCAGACCTCTTCAAGGTATGCGGCCATGTGGTCGTCCTTAGGCGTGTAGCTTTTGTTGGAGAAGTTGACAAGCAACTGGGAGTCGCCCTTGACGAGTAAGTGCTTGACGCCTAGAGCGATGGCGGCCCTTAAGCCGGCGAGAAGGCCCTCGTATTCAGTGATGTTGTTGGAGATCTTGTCAATTGTGAAGCACAGCTGGACAGCGTAGTAGAGTTTGTCGCCTTTGGGTGAGGTCAAGACGACGCCTGCCCCGCCATTCTGGCAGGCGAAGGCTCCATCGAAGTGCATGGTCCAGTGGCTGGGCATCGTGTCTCCAGAGAGCTCGGCCTCTTCTTCCTGAGGCTCTTAGGGACTAGGGTCAGTCCATTCGGCGACGAAGTCCGCCAGCGCTCTTCCCTTGATGACTCTTGTGGTGTCGAAGCGCAAATTGAATGGCTGCAGCTCAATGTTCCATCCCGCGACACGATCTGTGGCGTTGGGGTTGCGCAGGATTTGCTTCAGGGGGAGGGAAGTGTCCACCGTGATGGGGTGGCCCTGGAAGTAGTGTCGCAGCTTCCTGGAGGCGATGAGGAGCGCGATGAGGAGCTTCTGCTGCATTGGGTACCGTTCCCGAGCGTCCCGCAGTACTGTACTGACAAAGTAGACGGGGTGCTCGACAAGGGTTGTCGATGGAGGTGCAGCGTCGGCTCTCTGCGGAGGCTCTTCAGGGCCCTTGTCGAGATGCGCCTGTGGAGGGGTCTCGGCAAGGGTGTTCGGAGCAGACTCGACCTGAGGCTGTGGGCCTGGCGGTGGGTCTGTGGAGACTGCTCCTTTGCCGAGATCTTTGTCGGGCGGCATTGGACTTGGAGTGGCAGCGCTTTTCTTGGAGAGGACTGGCTCTTCCCTTTCGGCCACCAGAACGGCGCTTGCGGTCTGAGGAGTGGCTGATAGGTGCAGCTTCAGATGTTCGCCTGTCCTGGGGGCTACCATGACTGGTGGGCTGGCCAAATACCTCTTTAAGTCTTCAAAAGCTTTGTCTGCTTCAGGGGTCCACCTGAATGTGCCGGACTTCTTCATGATTTTGAAGAATGGTAGGGCTCTCTCGCCGAATTTGGAGATGAAACGGCCCAGGCTGGCCATACAGCCTGCTAAGCGCTGCATGTCCTTGAGCCGGCGAGGAGGCTGCTTTCCTTCTATGGCCTTGATCTTGTCAGGGTTTGCTTCTATGCCGCGGTGAGACACGAGGAATCCGAGGAGTTTGCCAGAAGGTACCCCGAAGACGCACTTGGCGGGGTTCAGCTGGATGTTCACCTTGCGCAGGCTGGCGAAGGTTTCCTCGAGATCCTTCAAGAGAGTGTCTCCCTCGCGAGACTTGACCACAATGTCGTCGACATAAGCTTCTGCGTTTCTGCCCATCTGCGCCCCCAAGGCTATCCTCATGAGCCTCTGGAAAGTGGCGCCGGCGTTCTTCAGGCCGAAAGGCATGCAAGTGTAGCAATACACACCACAGGGGGTGAGGAATGCTGTTTTCTCCTCGTCCTCTTTAGCCATTTTGATCTGGTGATAACCAGAGAAGGCGTCCAGAAAACAAAGGAGGTCGCAGTCGGCGGTCGAGTCCACGATCTGGTCTATCCTTGGCATGGGGTATGGGTCCTTGGGGCAGGCCTTATTGACGTCTGTGTAGTCGATGCAGAGTCGGCCTCCTCCAGCGGGTTTAGGGACAACCACGCCGTTGGAGAGCCAAGTGGGGTGCGCGACTTCGCGGACGACATTTGCCGCTTGTAACTTTTGTACTTCCTTGATGATGAATGCTTGCTTCTCGGGGGCTTGCTTCCGCGCTTTTTGCTTGACGGGGCGTGCGTCTGGACACACGACTAAGTGGTGCTCGATCACCTCCCTTGGTACGCCGGACATATCTGACGAAGTCCATGCGAACATGTCAGAGTTTGCCCGAAGGAAGGCAACGAGCGCGCTTTCCTATTTGGGAGGCAGGGCAGCGCCTATGGTGACGCTAGCCCCGGAGCCCTCAGCCCCCGAGCCACTGGTGCTCAGCGACACCTTCTTCGTGGAAGCTTGCTCTTGAGAGAACATCTGTTTCTTCTTCTTGGGCCTCTCGAGAGGCTCCATGTCCTCGTCAGCCGGGAACGCCATGGCGGCTGCCTTGTAGGCGCTCTCGACAGCGCGCGTGGCATCCAGGATATGACCATGGATGGCGATAGTGCCAGCGCTGCCGGGGATCTTGACCATGTTGTAGGCGTGATGCGTGATGGCCATGAACTTCGCGAGGGCGGGGTAGCCGAGGATGGCGTTATACGGCAGGCCAATGTGCGCGACGTCGAAGTCGATCAGCTCAGTGCGGTAGTTCTTCTGCGTGCCGAAGGTGACGGCCAGCCGGACCTGCCCCAGAGGTGCGATCGAACCACTGGTGACCCCTGTGAATGGCCTGGAGGGCATGAGCCACTCGTAAGGCACTTGAAGCGTCTCGAAGGTCTCGATAGAGATGACGTTCAGGCCAGCACCCCCATCAATGAGCGTCTTGGAGACGGCAATGTTGTTGATGGTGGGGGAGCAGACCAGGGGGAGGGTTCCAACAGTCTTGGTCGACTTGGGGTGGTCCTTGGCGTCGAAAGCGATGGTGTACTGAGACCACTTGAGGGGCCTGGAGGTCTCGACGCTTGGGAGTGCGGCGTTGAGCTCGCGGGCGAACTGCTTGAACTGGTTGTTAGACTTGGGCGCCTGAGCTCCGCTGAGGATGCAGGCCATAGCCCCCCTTGGGGCCTGGTAGCCTCCATCTTCCTCGTCGGGGAGGTTATTGTTCTTCTCGACGGCGTTGGCTTGAGTGCCCGGCGGCTTCTGGTAGCTGCCCTTGCGTCCTCCTCTGCGGTAGCCGCGGCCTCTGCCGCGGCTCCCGCTGCCCTCTTCTTGCTCGCACTCTCTGCTCAGCCTCTTGAGGTCGAAGTAGTTCTCCGTAGCGTGGCCGCGCCTGTTGTGGTAGACGCAGAACGGACAGTTGTCCTCCTTCTTGTCTCCAGGCTCAAGGGAGTCTCTGCGGGCGTACTTGGCATCTGGCTCAGCCGCTAGGACAGCGGTGATCTTGTGCTTGGTTTCTTCCCGCTTCTTGTGACTCTTGGATCCCTCGGCCTGGTCGTCTACCCGCTGGCTCATCTTGACGAAGAGGAGTCCCTCTTCAGCCTTGGCGCACTTGTCAGCGAGGTCGAACAGCTTTACCACAGAGGTGAGCTTGTCGTGAATGCCCAGCTTCTCGAGCATCCTGCGGTTTGTGACGCCCTCTCTGAAGGCGGCAATGACTTGTGTGTCGAGGATGTTCGGGATCTTGTTGCGCACTTGGCTAAAGCGCTGGATGTACTTGCGGAGGGTCTCATCTTTCCTCTGCACCACAGCGCGCAGGTCATTGTGGGTGAGCGCGCGCTCATATGTGCCCTTGAAGTTGGCGACGAACTGCCTGCAGAGCTCCTCCCACGAGCCGAAGGAATCTTCAGGCAGGTTGAGGAGCCATGACAGCGCGGAATCCCTAAGCGCGTGGGAGAACCAGTTGGCCATGACCTTGTCGTCCCCTCCTGCAGCTTGGATAGAGGTGCTGTAGAGCTGCAGGAACTCGATGGGGTTGCTTGACCCGTCGTAGCCCTTGGGAAGGGCAGGCCTGAACTTCTGTGGCCAGACCACACGGCGCAGAGCGTGGGTGAAGGCCATGCAGCCGGTGGCGTACGTGGCGGTTCCGCCCTGGAGAGCTCTGTGGTTCTGCTGCCCCGCCTGGCCGATTTCCTCGACGAGGCGGTTCTGGAGGTCCCTCTGGCGCTCCATCCCCACCCGCGCGTCAGGCGCGGTACGCTGCACGATTTGGCAGTCGCGCGGCGAGGACGCATGGGAGGCAGCCCTCTGCGCCACAACCGGAGGTGGTCCGGTGGTGGCGGAGGCACATCCGGTGCGGCCGTTCCTGCGCGGCCAGAGTGGTGAACCAGCGAACGTGACGGAGCGGGGCGCGTCGTCGCGATGTCGACGAGGTGGTGGACGCGGTCGAGCCAGTGGCCGTGGGCCTCCAGGTTGGGCCGGTAGCGGAGAAGCTCCTGAGCCATGAGCAGCGCAGTGTGTGGACCGGGCTCTGGACGTCCCTGAGAGGACGCGCTTTGGCGCCGAGACGGACGCGAGGACTCAGCGTCCTCGTGGTGCTCGGAGTAGACGTCCTCGTCGTCGCGGCGGTCGCATTAGACGTCCTCATCGTCGCGGCGGTCGCCGCCGCGGCGATCCTCGCTCTCGGGCTCCTCCACGTGCGGGCCGGTGTTGGCGCGCTCCGTCGTGCGGCTCCCGCGAGGGCGGCCGCGGCGGCCGCGAGTGGTGGCGGTGCCGGGCTCAGTATGAGCCCTGTCAGCTGCGCGCCTGTTGGCGCGTGTCGTGCGGGTGTCCGTCATGGCGCGGAGGCTGGTCGAAGGTTGAAGACGCGCCTCAGCCCCTACCTGGCGCGCCAAATGTCGGAGAGTGACTCCCAAGATACAGGGGTGATCACACTCTGAAGAGTTGTTCGAAGGGGGGCTGAACGCGTTGGTCAAACAACCCTCAACCGGCACGGCGACGGTGCTCGTCGAGCCTGAGGAGGGACATCACGACAGAGACAGACACCAGCCCGTACCCAGGTTCACGGCCCTCGGAAGGAGGTAACACCGCTACTTCTGCTTGTCTGTATTGCGCTGCAGAGGGTACAGTACAATGAGCTTGCCGAGGGCTCTCTTATGGCAGTGTGGAGCTCAAGGAGGGAACACTAAGGTCTTCTTCCTCCTCGAGTGCGTTCGGCTAGGCTACGCTATGGTAGAGTGCTCAAGGTCCGATTGATCGATCCGCCGCTACGGAGGTGCTCCCTCTCCTTTTATAGGCGCCCCGGGCCTCATCCCTGCATCCTGCGCAGTGGAAGGGTTCCCACATGGCGACGAAATGGAGGAGCGGGGTGCACCGCAGCTGGGTTGTCCATGGACTCGGTCCATGGTCGTAAAGCCTGCCCTTGAGGCAGGAAGACCACCGTCCGCACAGGACGGCCAGCTGGTGCCGCAGAGATCGTGGGGGCGCCCACGGTGACGTCGTCGTTGGGGCGTAGCGCCGGCCATCCGCCTTATCACCAAAGGGGAAAGCTCCATAGTCCGGCGCGGGGGGGCACAGCTTTGTTGACCCCTTTAATCACCAGAATGGCAACTGCGGCGCTGTCGTCACCGCGCGCAGGCGCGCGCGTCACTCTGCGGCCGCGACAGAGGCCATGTGCGCTCTACGGCGGTTGCTTCACAGCGAAGTATCTCTACAAGGCCTGAGCGGCCTTGTGGAGGGATTTGCGTTGACTCCTCTCCAAGGGAGAGAGCCTTGTAGAGGGGCCGTCACGGGGGGAGCCTCTTCAGGCCTTCGTTGCCCTTCAAGCCCTCTCGAGGACTTCTCCCCTCGAGAGTCTCTCCAAGTGTTTGGCTTGGTCCGTAGTCATTCTTCGATACCGTCGCGTGCGAGGGCTGTGGAGAGTGGGCCCTGCACACCCTGGATTCCACTGGGCCGACAGTTTAGTAACAGGCATTTATAATATGCACTTTATTTATATAACTTGACACTCCTCCCAACCTTTGCTTTCACAAACCATGGCTAACCGAATCCTCGGGTGCCCACCAATCAATCTCAAACCATGGAGGAGTGTCTATTTTTAACTTTCTCAAGCCTTTTGATATTATAGTGGTCTAACCAGCTCTTTGCAATATTAGTGACGAGCAGATGGAGCATGCAAGTCAAGGGTTACTTAATTTGCATGGAAGATAACAAACTCAACTATTATTTCCTCATGAGCTAATAAACATTGACACAAATAAGGGATAGTAGTTTTGCATAAAGATAGCACATGAAGTATTTACTTGGAGTGGCGCAAAATACCACATAATAGGTAGGTATGGTGGACACAAGTGACAAGGGTTTTGGCTGAAGGTTTGGATGTATGAGAAGCATTCCCTCTCGATACAGGTCTTTGGCTAGCAAAGTTGGGTAGCAAGCATAAGAGTTGAAGGATACAAACAAACATACATGGAGTAAAGAACAATCATGCAATTCTTACTTGGAAGCACAAACAATTTTAAATTGTGAATACTAAACTTATTAGCTACAAGTGAGAAAGATCATTGAATAATATGTCTACATGTAATTCCTTTTTCTCCCCTCAAGTCTCAAAGTATTGTAGCTATTGACCAATGCTAAGTTTGCCAAAACCAAAAGATTTACTATATGTTCCCAAAGTGATATCAATACTAATATCAAGATCAATCATATATGATAGAAGTTGCAAACTAAAATAAAGTGTGCATAAAGTAAATGATAACACTTCTCATTAATATTCCATAACGGCAACTCACACCAAGGGATACATAGATAGATAACCAACTAAAAGAGAGATACTTCCACATTGCAAACCATCATATAAGATAACTTCCCTACTCATGATATGACACTACTAAAAGGTAAAAGATAAAAGATAATGGTGTGATACCGCGGCACTCCCCCCAAGCTTGGAACAAGCTAAGGGAGATGCCAATACCGATGACGAATTACTCCTTCGGCGGTGATGGATGATCCTTAATAAGCTTAATAACCAGCTCCTTCAACTCTTCAATACTGTAGGTGAGGTTGCGAATCATCTCGGTGTTGCTCTCAATGCGGTTCATGAATATATCAGTCCGTGAATCCCAGTTCTGGGAATTGTTTCCCCATCCTTCACCAGGCTTGGAGCTCTTTTTCCCTTCATTGTTAGAGCGATGCATATTCCAAGGATTTGGCCGCATCACCTCAGGAAGTTTTTCAATTTGCCCAATAGATTAAGTTGTGGAAGGGGTTGTTGGTACTTGCGGAAGGTGTCCTCGGAGCTAGAAGATGATGTGGAACTCTCCCTCCAGTGCTCATCCGCGCGCCCATCCTGCGGATTGAGGGGTTTGCAACCACTCCGATACTTGCAACTGTGGCGCGTGGGTTTCCATGCGGGTCTTCCTCCACCTCTTCTTCATCTTCACTCTTGGTATCCTCTTCAAGCTAGGGATCTTGGAGATCATCCTCCAAAGGCTTCTTCCCCTTGTCGTTGGTGGAGACCATGATGCTTCTAAAACTCAAAATAATTTCTGGACAGAAACAACTCGAAACAAAGACACGTCGAAAACACGATATACGGACATCGGGGGTCTCGGGAGATTATATAGCAAAAATATATGCAACAAAAGGAAGGCAACAAGGCAAAATCGAGTAGGAGACAGACTCCGGGGCTCTGTCCTCATGTGCTGGCGCGGCCAGGATGGGGCCCGCGCCAACACCTGATGGCGGCGCCTCGGGCACCGTCTCGTGCTCGTTTTGGTCTTGTATTTTTCCATATTTTCTAAAAACCAATATTCTATATTCCAAAATTAAATTCGCGAACTTTTTCTTACCGAAACTGTACCTTTTCGAATTCAGCTTCTGCAGACTCAGAAATATGTTCTTTAATAAAAGCTTCCGGAGTAATTGCTTGAATAATATCAACATCTTCATTATAAGAATCTCCAAAAATATAATGCTTGAGTCTTTGTCCATTTACCACTTGCGTAGAGTCATCTTTAAGTGAAGTAATTTTTATAGCACCCGAACGAAACACTTCCACGATAACATATGGTCCTTCCCACTTGGAGAGTAATTTCCCTGCAAAGAATCTAAGACGAGAGCTATACAATAGAACTTTCTCACCAACATGAAACTCTCTCTTAAAGATTCTCCTATCATGCCATTTCTTAACTTTTTCTTTAAAGAGTTTAGCATTTTCATAGGCCTCACTTCTCCATTCATCTAAAGAACTCAAATCAAGTAATCTTTTCTCACCAGCAAGTTGAAAATCTCTATTTAGTTCTCTCACTGCCCAATAAGCTTTGTGTTCTAATTCTAAAGGCAAGTGACAAGCTTTTCCATAGACCATTTTATAAGGAGATATACCCATGGGATTTTTATAAGCAGTTCTATAAACCCATAATGCATCATTTAATTTACTAACCCAATTCTTCCTCGTTCTATTAACAGTCTTTTGCAAGATAGATTTAATTTCTCTATTTGATAATTCTACTTGCCCACTAGTTTGAGTATGATAAGCTGAAGCAATTCTATGATTAATACCATATTTAGCAAGAACTTTTCTAAAACCACCATGAATAAAATGAGAACCTCCATCAGTCATGAGATATCTAGGAACACCAAACCTAGGGAAAAAAATATCTTGAAGCATTTTTAATGATGTCTCACCATCAGCACTTTTAGTAGGTATAGCTTCTACCCATTTAGTAACATAATCAACAGCAATAAGTATATGAGTATTACCTTCTGAAGAAGGGAAAGGACCCATAAAGTCAAATCCCCAACAATCAAATGGTTCAATAACAAGAGAATAATTCATAGGCATTTCATTAAGTCTAGAGATATTACCAACTCTTTGACATTCATCACAAGATAAAATAAACTTTCTTGCATCTTTAAAGAGAGTAGGCCAATAAAAACCTGATTGTAAAACTTTTTGTGCAGTTCTATCTCCAGCGTGATGTCCTCCATAAGCACTACTATGGCATTTTCTCAATATCTCTTTTTGTTCATACTCCGGAACACATCTTCGCATAATACCATCCACTCCTTCTTTATATAAGTGTGGGTCATCCCAAAAATAATGCCTCAAGTCATAAAAGAATTTTCTTCTTTGTTGAGCTGAAAAGGTTGGAGGCAAATACTTCGAAACAATAAAGTTAGCATAATCAGCATACCAAGGACTATCTCTTGAACTCACCCTTATTGCAGCCAATTGTTCATTTGGAAAACTATCATTAACAGGAATAGGATCATATGCAATGTTTTCCAATCTAGACAGATTATCAGCAACAGGATTTTCAGCACCTTTCCTATCTACAATATGCAAATCAAATTCTTGCAAAAGTAATACCCATCTAATAAGCCTAGGCTTTGCATCTTTCTTTTCCATAAGGTATCTAATTGCAGCATGATCAATATGAATAATAACTTTAGAATCAACAATATATTGTCTAAATTTATCACAAGCAAAAACAACAGCTAGAAATTCTTTTTCAGTTGTAGCATAATTCTTTTGAGCAGGATCAAGAGTCTTACAAGCATAATGAATAACATTTAACTTTTTATCTACTCTTTGTCCAAGAACAGCACCAACAGCAAAATCACTAGCATCACACATAATTTCAAATGGTAAATTCCAATCAGGTGGTTGAACAATAGGAGCACTTATTAAAGCCTTCTTAAGAGTTTCAAAAGCTTCCTTACAATCATCATCAAAAACAAATGGTACATCTTTTTGCAAGAGATTAGTAAGAGGCTTTGATACCTTAGCAAAATCTTTAATAAACCTTCTATAGAAACCAGCATGACCAAGACTACTACGAATACCTTTAACATCTCTGGGACAAGGCATTTTCTCAATTGCCTCCACTTTAGCTCTATCAACTTCAATGCCTCTTTCAGAAATTTTATGTCCAAGAACAATTCCTTCATTAGCCATAAAGTGACATTTCTCCCAATTAAGAACAAGATTAGTTTCTTCACATCTCTGCAAAACTTTATCAAGATTGGGCAGGCAATTATCAAAAGAAGTACCATAGACGGAGAAATCGTCCATGAACACCTCCACAATTTCCTCACAAAAACCATGAAAGATAGCAGACATGCATCTTTGAAAAGTAGCAGGAGCATTACATAAACCAAAAGGCATACGTCTATAAGCATAAGTACCATAAGGACAAGCAAATGTGGTTTTCTCTTGATCTTGAGTTTTAACAACAATTTGAGAGAAACCAGAATAACCATCAAGAAAGCAAAAGTGAGTTTTATTGGCTAATCTCTCTAACATTTGATCAATAAAGGGTAATGGATAATGATCTTTCTTAGTAACTTTATTAACCTTTCTAAAATCAATGCACATTCTATAACCAACAACTACTCTTTGAGGAATAAGCTCATCATTATCATTAGGCACAACAGTAATTCCACCTTTCTTAGGGACACAGTGCACATGACTAACCCATCTACTATCAGCAATAGGATAAATAATACCAGCATAAAAAAGTTTTAATACCTCATTTCTTACCACTTCCTTCGTCTTGGGTATTAAACGGCGTTGATGTTCAACAACTGGCTTTGCATCGGGCTCCATATTAATAGAATGTTGACATATAGTAGGAGAAATCCCTTTTAAATCATCCAAAGTATAACCCATAGCTCCATGGTGTTTCTTCAATACTTCCAATAATCTTTCCTCTTCTTTACCTGAAAGGTTAACACTAATAATAACAGGAGATATTTTCTTATCATCAATATGAGCATACTTAAGATTATTAGGCAAAGGTTTTAAATCAAAGACAGGATCCTCTTTAGGTGGAAGTGTTTTACCCAAGTCTTCCACCCGTAAATTATGTTTAAGAATAGGTTGACGGAGGAATATTTCATCAAGTTCATTCCTTTCTTCCATAAAGACTTCACTTTCATGATCTTGCATAAATTGCTGCAGAACATTGTTAGGAGCAAGAGCAATAGAGGCAAGTTGTTCTACTCTAAAATCCTCATTGGGTAATTCGGTTTCATAAGGGGTTTTAGCAAATTTTGAAAAATTAAATTCATACGAATCACCGGCAAACTTAGTAAAGATTTTCTCTTTCTTACAATCTATAACAGCACCACAAGTATTTAGAAAAGGTCTACCAAAAATGATAGGACAAGTCTTACTAGCAGCTGCACCAAGTACGAGAAAATCAGCAGGCAATGATCACCAATTTTAACAGATAACACAGGAATACTAGTTTTCCTTGAGCTTTTAGGATGAGAAACAACATTAGAAGCATCTTCACAAAATATAATATACTCATCTCCAACATTTTTAGTAACAAGATCTTTAACTATAGCCACAGGAGTTTCAATTTCAATTTTCTGATCAGGTTCTATAGCTTTCTTTGCACTTTTGTTAACAACACTAGCCATAACAGAATGTTCTTTCACTTTAACAGGAAAAGGAATTTTTTCAATATAAGGCTCAGGAATAATATGATCAACAGTATTAACTTCAATGCTTTCAGTTATAGGAGCAACAAATTTATCTTTATAAGGTTCATGATATTTTTCAAAGCCCTCCTTGGGCAAACCGAAATAAGCAGCAAAGGATTTATAATAATTTGCAACAACTTGAGAGTCAAGACCATAAGCATTACTAATATTTCGAAATGCATCAGTATTCATGAAAGTTTTAATGCATTCGAAGTCATATTTTATACCTGACTCCCTACCTTTGTCGTTCTCCCATGCTTCAGTATTCTTTTCAATACGATCAAGAAGATCCCATTTAAACTCTTCTTTATTACGAGTGAATGATCCAGCACAAAAAGTATGCAATAATGTTTTATCTTCAAAAGATAGTCTTGCATAGAAGTTATCAACAATAATATTACCAGGAAGCTCATGAATGGGGCATTTGAGCATTAGTGACTTCAATCTCCCCCAAGCTTGTGCAATACTTTCTCCATCATGAGGCCAGAAATTATATATAGAATTCCGATCTAGGTGAATCTCACTTGGAGGATAAAATTTAGAGTAAAAGAGAGGTACAATTTCCTCCCATCCAAGAGAACTCATGTTCTTCAATAATTTATACCAATGCGCAGCTCTCCCAGTAAGTGATATGGAGAATAATTTCTTCCTGACTTTGTCCATTGTAATACCTGCACACTTGAACAACTCACATAATTCATGTAAAAACAGTAAATGATCACCGGGGTGGACAGTTCCATCCCCTTCATAGCGGTTATCCATAACACGATCAATAATTTTCATAGGTATTTTAAATGGCACTATTTCATCAGGTGGCGCCTCATTTTCTACCTCAGCAGTGGTAGAAGCCTTTCCAAACAGGAAAGCAATCGATCCTCTCTCCATAATTAAGCAAATTAGGAGACAGAAATAAAAATAGCACTTACAGTTAAAGTTTTCCTTACCAATTCCACTTACCAATAGCGCTTCACTCCCCGGCAAAGGCGCCAGAAAATAGTCTTGATGACCCACAAGTATAGGGGGTGTATCGTAGTACTTTCGATAAATAAGAGTGTCGAACCCAACGAGGAGCAGAAGGTGCTGACAAGCAGTTTTGATGAGGATTTCACTGTAAACACTAGCAGACAAGTTTTTAGGAGTTTTTGATAATGCAGATAAATAAAGTGCGAGTAAATAGAGCGCGGCAATAATAATTGCAGCGAGTGGCTGACGAGGGATGTCCCCATCAATACCCATGGTTATTAGCCTAGGGATAGAGTTATGAGGTAGAGAACGCGTAGTGTTGGTAGACTCGACGGCTGACAAGCGGGATTTACCCAGGTTCAGGGCCCTCGACTGAGGTAACACCCCTACTTCCTGCTTGTCTGTTATTGATTGTGAATATGCGGTGACTATAGAGGTCGAGCGAGAGTTCGTCTCGTTGGGGTTTTGGTGGTTCTGGTTGTGCCTCTCCCCTATCGGCTACCCTCCTAGCCCTTATATGGGGGGTCTAGGTCTCGGGTACGTAACCGACTAGGACTTCATACATGGAAACTATTGTAACAACCCGAGTTTGTAATACTAAGTTAATTAGTTAATCATGTCATGTCATGCATTAATTTTTGCACTAAGAAAAATTCGCATTTTACATTAAAGAATAAATCTTTAAAGTGACTTAAATTTTGTTATATTCTCAAAGGTGATTTAAAACTTTCAACATTTCAAAATAAAAATATGTGGGGCTTCTCTATAGTATTAGAAGGCCAGCATAATTTTTGTGTAAATTATTGACTAATTTTAGACCCCTTAAAAATTACAAGAACTTTCTGTTTAAAAATACCAAGGACCTTTCTGTAAATTTTCAAACACCAAGGGCCTTTTTCTGAAATCATCATCTTCCTCCTTGTCCTCTCTGCCTCGTAGGCAGAGAGCTCCGTGGCGCTGCTCCCGTCGTCAATCCCGGCGCGAATCACCTCGCAACCGCGTGGATAAGGACCCAGAGCCGTGCCGTGCTCCTCTCCCTCTTTCACTCGCCTCCCCCTGCTCTCCTCTGCTTCCTCCCCGGCCGAAACCCTAGCTCGCCCGGCCGCTGCGTCGTGCCGTCGTCTCGCGCCTCCCCGGACAAATCGGAGGGCACCACGAGAACCGCCGTCTCCTCCTCTTCCTCCTCCGCAAGTCGCCCGTGCCGAGCCGCCCGAGAAGCGCCGTGCGCGGTCATCTTCCCCGCGTCCGGCCGAGCTCTGCCGCGCTTGATTCGTCGTAGTCCCGGCCTCCCCCGACCTCGGCGACCCCTCTATCATCTTCCTGGTGAGCTTCTGGTCCTCAAGGACCTCTCCTCTGTGCTTCTCCCTCTCTAATTTGAGCTCTCCGTGTAGGTCATCGACGTCCGCCGCGATTTGTCGTCGCCGGCGCTACTCCGGTGACCAAGTCCAGGCAGCGCCGCCACAGGAAGGTCGCTCGCCTCCTCGAGCGCGCAACGCGCCCAACTGCGCGTCTCCTCGTCCCTCCGTTCGACCAATTCGTGGTCGACAGGAGGATTGCCTCCATTGCTGACGTCATCATGACGTCAGCCCTTTCTTTTAATTGTTTTTCAGAATTTCCAGAAATTAATTCAAATTTGTAAATTTCGTATCTTTTGATGTGTAAATCAGAAAAATGCAAACAATATATCAAAATGGTCAGAATTTTAAATCCTATCTACTTGTATCAAATTCATGCATGATTGAAAAACTTAAACTAAGAATTGTCTAGAATCACTAAAATGCCACTTTATTTAATTATGGGGTTTATTCCAAATATTGTGTTTAGTTGTATTTGAACCCCATTTAAGTTGTTATCCATGCTTTAGGTTTTAAATTGAATTCCTTAATATGACATGCATACATTTGTGCGCATTGCATCGATGCCATGGTTGAGTGTTGTTTTTCCTTTTCCGGTGTTTTCATTCTCCCCGGTAGGACGTGGATACGATATCAACATCGTCGACCTCCTAAGACGAATACTTGATCAATCAATGATCAGGTCAAGACGATGGTTTCCAAAATATCTATATCTCGTCAATGACATTCAAGGCAAGCATAACCTCTTATCTGCTCATATATGTGATTTCGAAGAATTTCACTTTCTCGTATAATGCATGCGATTCCAATTATACTTCTGGTGGGTCGATAGAGTACTCCTATATATTTGCATCGCCTAAATACCCTGATCCACTGCTCCAAGCAAACCTAGGTAGTGCTTGTGTGCATCGCCAAAGCCTCATATTGCTTAGCCATGCATAGTTGTTATCTTTGCCGCATATGGTTGATGGTTCGAAGCTGCCAATGAAGCGAGTATGTGGATAAAGTAATTGATCATAGTTATGTGATTAAAATGACTAAAAGGCGTGGATGAGAGGCCACAGTGGTATGGTGTGGTGTTTTGTCTCGTTCCCGCCGACCTAGGAACTTGAGTTTTCGTACCTTGAGCCAAGACAAGCGTACTACCACACGTGGCTCAGGAACCCCATCAACTAACTAACTTGCGTAATCTATCTGTGGGTTCTATAGTTCGGGCGTTCATAGGACCGTGGCCGCGGTCGAGGGGGTGGATTCCCTGAACCTTGACTTCAGCACACACAACCTATTGCCCATGGATAGGCTTACGCAAGGTAAAGGTTGTAATCGTTCCCACTCTGCCGGCTTTCCCAGGAAGAGAGCTAATGATCGGCAAGGAGCCGGGCGGTACGTGTGGGTAAAGTTGTACACCCCTGCAGGGTTAAATCTATTCGAATAGCCGTGTCCACGGTTATGGACGACTTGGAATTAATGGGCGAGATCATAGAGAACATGAACTAAATATGGATGTTGGTGATGTACCGGAAGGTGTTACTTGGATATCAGAGCTAGAGTTGTCACTCTCTTATCTCATTTTAAAAGATCTATTACACGTGCTTCTCTTCCTCGATTTCGAAACAAAACTGGCTTTATGCAAAGAAACCTGCATTCAAACTCTCTGAATAAGCAGATATATAATAGGTTAATTAAGTCTTGTTGAGTACATCCCGTACTCATTCTTGCTATATTTGGTTCAGGTAAAGTTCAGCACTCCGATGGTGGTTCCTACGATGACATCGACGAGTAGTTTGGGGTTCCCAGGTGGCAGCCTGGAACTTGTAGGTTATGTAGCCCCGTTGCTTATTTTCCGGCCTCTTAGGCCTTTTGCAAGTCTTGTTGATTAGCAACATATTCGCTTTCCGTTGTATGATGTAATGTTGGGTCGGAAGACCTCTGTGTGTAAGGCTACCTCTTGTAATATATATCCTACACTAATTCATGTCGTAGAGTCTGTTTGGTACCGGTTGTCCGCTACCCATCCCGTGCATGATGCGTGTATGGATATAAATTGCACGGTTGAAGGGTTATGGTTCTTGGGCTCTTTGTTTTGCAGTTTTGGCTATGCCCGTGTTATGGCGCAGCCGAGGGGTTGTGTGCCGATGATCCATTCCGAGCATGCCTGCCGATGAGCATCGGCCTGGGAGTGGTAACCCCAGGGACCCTCGGTTACGTAGCATGACCAGTGACACATAGCATTGCTGTATAATTCAGAGGTCGAGTCCGACAGCTTAACAAGACTCTGGGATTCTTTGTTATGCATTCTTGGTTATGATTAGCGTGGTGGTCTTCCGAGGGGTTTGTGTGACCGGTGTTCCCGGCACACCTGCAGTGCGATGCTGCCTGGGGTTGGTAATCCAGTAACTCTCGGCTATCATGTCTAAGAGCACATAACAATTATGTATAACTCTGGATTCCGGGGTCGCCACAAGTTTTTGGTATCAGAGCAGGACTGCCTGTAGGAAACCCTTGCTATTGGTCGATGTTGAGTCTAGTGTTTGTGAAAACTATTTTGAACTTAAAAATGAGTTAATCAAATCTCATTAGGATTCTTTTTACTCCTTATCTAGTATCGCTCTATTTCTGAGTCACCTTACCTCTTATTTGTTTGAAAAGGTTTTGCTATCTCTTCTAGTCATTCAAAATCTAGGTGCCTCGAGCACAGGCCGTGTTCTAACCCGTTGACCTAGTTCTGTGTTCTCTAAAGTCTGGTGTGTGTTCTGAGCTTCTTCTTCTCTTGTTTTAGCGGAGATATTTCCTTTGATCATAATCTTTTTGCTACGTGAGTCTCACATTCGTCCATTCTAGGCTTTGAGGCTTGCTTTCACCTCGGATGTCTTCTTTGTTTTGCTTAAGTGCTTCTAAAGCTATGAATGGCTATTGGAAGCTACTTCGTGATTACTACACCGTGTTATCCTTTGGGTCACTCGGTAATAGTTACACGTTCCTCTGATCTTTAATCCTTGGACTTGAACCGAAGGTCCCGGATTGTGCTTGATGGCAATGTGTTGAATCATGTGATTTCTTAACCATGTGGTGCTCATGCTATCAGTACATGATGCTGACCCTCAAACCAAGTTCCAATGTGTGATCCCTGAGGTACTTTTTAATCCTTATCACACCTCAGTTGGCTGGTAACTTTAACTCCACCAAAATGAGAGGTTCTGTGTTGGAACCAAATGGATCACGTGTAGTGAGATCTTAGTGAGTATCACATCTATACTTGTGATTCTATCGTTCCTCTCCTTTTCCAGCATAGGTATTACATAAGAGTATTATCCTGTGCATCCACCCTAATTTCAGGATTCTCTGAGATTGTTCTTTCTTTTCAGCTATTTCCGAACCATGTATGCCTTTGGCAACCAAAATGCAATTGTGTGATGGAGCCTTTCATCATACGATGCTCTTGTGGTTCATCAGAGCATTCCACTTTGGAATGTACGGACAAGCAAACTCCAGAACCTCGTCTATCTCCGAGACCAGGTCAAAGTGTTGTAATCCGCAGAATCAAGAGTCTTTATTAGCTTATGTTCTGTTCTACCTTAGAGTGTCACACTCTTTTATGTCAGAAGGTTGTGTTGATTTCATGGCCTTGTTGATGAAGTGATGCTCCTACCAATCTTTACCCACTCTTTCCCAAGTTTTTTGGGCTCGAAATAATAAGGTGTGTGAATGATGTGGATATCGGATACTCTTAGCAATTCTTATTGCTTTGAAATCCAAGGACTTCGCCTTCTCTTGGCATGATTGGTTGTCCGATCACTGAGTGAAGTTGAATGTGCTTCCAAATCCGTTTGTTCATAAGCACCTTTTCGATCAAAGAGTTAGGTTCGTGCCAAAACTCTCAAGACCACATCTCAGATTCATTGACATACTGGTGGTTCGTGATATTCTGGTGTCTTTCCAGAAGTATCGCCAGGTTTTCACCTAACTGTGATGTCAAGTTTGTGAGTAAGTTCATTGAATGAACAACTCCTTTCTCCAAGCAACCGTCCTGGATACCCTGAACTAGTTGGTTGAGCTTATACAACAACTTGGAGAGTTGAAAGACAAGAGCTCCATCCAACGTGTTCCTTCTCTAAGGGATGTCTATTTCTGTTCGTGTCGAAGCAAGATAGTATTTCCTCTACGGATATGCTATAACCCAAACCTTTGATTTGATTTTGGGCAATCCTCAAATCAAACTCAGCCCAAAGACTATCTTGACGGTGTGCCTAATTATTGTATTACATTATAAGTGCAGCCTCATGTCCTTTGGACCGACCAATACTTTTGCCGCGTCCATACCAACTATGAGTCAATCTTCTTGGAGTATCTTGATAAGCTTGTTGTTGAGCCCATCAATAACATTCTTATCTTCTCCATGGTTTGAAGAGATTCATATTGGATATTGGGCAACAATGTTGGAAACTTGTAAGAACCAACTTGTGTTATTGCAAAGTATGTGTTCTGGATGTTGGAAGCAACTTTCTAGGTTCACGTGCATTTGCAGAAAGATGTCGCCGTGAGTCCGTGGAAAGTTTTCTTTGGTTTCCTTTCGGGAACAATCTCCATCCGGTCATGCATGTGCAAAGAACTGCTGAGATGGCAGGTTGTTACCTCCATTTCACTGGAAGTCCTCAATGCACAATAAGTCATAGACTGTTCATTCCAAGAAAAAGGAGAAGTTCAAGAATTTCCTTATCCTTTTCGAAGCTTCCCAACAAGGACTTTGTCATGTTTCGTTGCAAATTGTTCATGCTGGTGCAATTGCTTATTCGCAGTCGTGACCACCTGGATCTTGCAAAATAGCTTACCTTTTGGAGCATGACGTTACAGTCCATCTCCTTGAGAATCTAGTGAACTTACCTCTTGGTAACCGTTTTGAATTCCCTATTCGGACGTCCTGAGTCTGAAGTATCTATACACCTAACCAGATCTGAATCTCAAGCAGAAATGATGGTTGGTGTTCATTAAAGGTTATGACGTTGGTCTCTTGTAAATCCGGCAAGGTTGATGTGGTGGTTGACACAATTATCCGGAAGGCCTGTTGCCACAATCCTTTGATTCAACAAGAACAACCACTCCTTCTGAAGATTTGTGCGACTCCTATGGTTCTTTCCAATCCGAAAGTCAACCGTCACCTGAAGCCCAAATGGTGCCTAGGACATCAAGGAGAACATCAGATCAGTGTTGTCAAATTTCTTTACGTCGATCCTTCAACCCTTATCTTGTGGTAACAACTCCATCAGAAAGAAATCAATTCAATGGGTGACCTTCAACCTGTCCCCGATCAGTGTTCTTTTCGATTTCAATCGTACGTGAAGATCTGATTAACTCTTACCTTGTGTGAATTTCTCCGTCACATCAAGACTCCGGACTTTTCATCACATGGCAAGCGTCTAGCTATACCAAAATATTGAAGTCTGGATAAGTATCTTCCCTCACAACCGTTGTTTACCAACTTGAACCTTCATTCATTCCTTCCGTTATCTTGACTTGTTTCATGATTGTCGGCTCAAGAGTTGTCTACGAACACTCCTTTCATGAGTTGACCATGAGATGCTCGATCTTCTCTGAGATCAAATTTTCCCGAGTTTTTCCCTCTTACCTATAGTTTGATGATGACCTCAAATGGAAGCCGATGAAGATCGTTGAGGCTGGGTTAACTCTTCCCTCTTCTTTTTCTTCTAGGAATCTCGGGACGAGATTCTTGTACGGTGGGTAGATTTGTAACAACCCGAGTTTGTAATAATAAGTTAATTAGTTAATCATGTCATGTCATGTCATGCATTAATTTTTGCACTAAGAAAAATTCGCATTTTACATTAAAGAATAAATCTTTAAAGTGACTTAAATTTTGTTATATTCTCAAAGGTGATTTAAAACTTTCAACATTTCAAAATAAAAATATGTGGGGCTTCTCTATAGTATTAGAAGGCCAGCATAATTTTTGTGTAAATTATTGACTAATTTTAGACCCCTTAAAAATTACAAGAACTTTCTGTTTAAAAATACCAAGGACCTTTTTGTAAATTTTCAAACACCAAGGGCCTTTTTCCGAAATCGTTATCTTCCTCCTTGTCCTCTCTGCCTCGCAGGCACAGAGCTCCGTGGCGCTGCTCCCATCGTCAATCCCGGCGCGAATCACCTCGCAACCGCGTGGATAAGGACCCAGAGCCGTGCCGTGCTCCTCTCCCTCTTTCACTCGCCTCCCCCTGCTCTCCTCTGCATCCTCCCCGGCCGAAACCCTAGCTCGCCCGGCCGCTGCGTCGTGCCGTCGTCTCGCGCCTCCCCGGACAAATCGGAGGGCACCACGAGAACCGCCGTCTCCTCCTCTTCCTCCTCCGCAAGTCGCCCGTGCCGAGCCGCCCGAGAAGCGCCGTGCGCGGTCATCTTCCCCGTGTCCGGCCGAGCTCCGCCGCGCTTGATTCATCGTAGTCCCGGCCTCCCCCGACCTCGGCGACCCCTCTATCATCTTCTTGGTGAGCTTCTGGTCCTCAAGGACCTCTCCTCTGTGCTTCTCCCTCTCTAATTTGAGCTCTTCGTGTAGGTCATCGACGTCCGCCGCGATTTGTCGTCGCCGGCGCAACTCCGGTGACCAAGTCCGGGCGGCGCCGCCACGGGAAGGTCGCTCGCCTCCTCGCGCGCGCAACGCGCCCAACTGCGCGTCTCCTCGTCCCTCCGTTCGACCAATTCGTGGTCGACAGGAGGATTGCCTCCATTGCTGACGTCAGCCCTTTCTTTTAATTGTTTTTCAGAATTTCCAGAAATTAATTCAAATTTGTAAATTTCGTATCTTTTGATGTGTAAATCAGAAAAATGCAAACAATATATCAAAATGGTCAGAATTTTAAATCCTATCTACTTGTGTCAAATTCATCCATGATTGAAAAACTTAAACTAAGAATTGTCTAGAATCACTAAAATGCCACTTTATTTAATTATGGGGTTTATTCCAAATATTGTGTTTAGTTGTATTTGAACCCCATTTAAGTTGTTATCCATGCTTTAGGTTTTAAATTGAATTCCTTAATATGACATGCATACATTTGTGCGCATTGCATCGATGCCATGGTTGAGTGTTGTTTTTCCTTTTCCGGTGTTTTCATTCTCCCCGGTAGGACGTGGATACGATATCAAGATCGTCGACCTCCTAAGACGAATACTTGATCAATCAATGATCAGGTCAAGACGATAGTTTCCAAAATATCTATATCTTGTCAATGACATTCAAGGCAAGCATAACCTCTTATCTGCTCATATATGTGATTTCGAAGAATTTCACTTTCTCGTATAATGCATGCGATTCCAATTATACTTCTGGTGGATCGATAGAGTTCTCCTATATATTTCCATCGCCTAAATACCCTGATCCACTGCTCCTAGCAAACCTAGGTAGTGCTTGTGTGCATCGCCAAAGCCTCATATTGCTTAGCCATGCATAGTTGTTATCTTTGCCGCATATGGTTGATGGTTCGAAGCTGCCAATGAAGCGAGTATGTGGATGAAGTAATTGATCATAGTTATGTGATTAAAATGACTAAAAGGCGTGGATGAGAGGCCAAAGTGGTATGGTGTGGTGTTTTGTCTCGTTCCCGCCGACCTAGGAACTTGAGTTTTCGTACCTTGAGCCAAGACAAGCGTACTACCACACGTGGCTTAGGAACCCCATCAACTAACTAACTTGCGTAATCTATCTGTGGGTTCTATAGTTCGGGCGTTCATAGGACCGTGGCCGCGGTCGAGGGGGTGGATTCCCTGAACCTTGACTTCAGCACACACAACCTATTGCCCATGGATAGGCTTACGCAAGGTAAAGGTTGTAACCGTTCCCACTCTGCCGGCTTTCCCAGGAAGAGAGCTAATGATCGGCAAGGAGCCGGGCGGTACGTGTGGGTAAAGTTGTACACCCCTGCAGGGTTAAATCTATTCGAATAGCCGTGTCCACGGTTATGGACGACTTGGAATTAATGGGCGAGATCATAGAGAACATGAACTAAATATGGATGTTGGTGATGTACCGGAAGGTGTTACTTGGATATCAGAGCTAGAGTTGTCACTCTCTTATCTCATTTTAAAAGATCTATTACACGTGCTTCTCTTCCTCGATTTCGAAACAAAACTGGCTTTATGCAAAGAAACCTGCATTCAAACTCTCTGAATAAGCAGATATATAATAGGTTAATTAAGTCTTGTTGAGTACATCCCGTACTCATTCTTGCTATATTTGGTTCAGGTAAAGTTCAGCACTCCGATGGTGGTTCCTACGATGACATCAACGAGTAGTTTGGGGTTCCCAGGTGGCAGCCTGGAACTTGTAGGTTATGTAGCCCCGTTGCTTATTTTCCGGCCTCTTAGGCCTTTTGCAAGTCTTGTTGATTAGCAACATATTCGCTTTCCGTTGTATGATGTAATGTTGGCTCGGAAGACCTCTGTGTGTAAGGCTACCTCTTGTAATATATATCCTACACTAATTCATGTCGTAGAGTCTGTTTGGTACCGGTTGTCCGCTACCCATCCCGTGCATGATGCGTGTATGGATATAAATTGCACGGTTGAAGGGTTATGGTTCTTGGGCTCTTTGTTATGCAGTTTTGGCTATGCCCGTGTTATGGCGCAGCCGAGGGGTTGTGTGCCGATGATCCATTCCGAGCACGCCTGCCGATGAGCATCGGCCTGGGAGTGGTAACCCCGGGGACCCTCGGTTACGTAGCATGACCAGTGACACATAGCATTGCTATATAATTCAGAGGTCGAGTCCGACAGCTTAACAAGACTCTGGGATTATTTGTTATGCATTCTTGGTTATGATTAGCGTGGTGGTCTTCCGAGGGGTTTGTGTGACCGGTGTTCCCGGCACGCCTGCAGTGCAATGCTGCCTGGGGTTGGTAATCCAGTAACTCTCGGCTATCATGTCTAAGAGCACATAACAATTATGTATAACTCTGGATTCCGGGGTCGCCACAACTATAACCGACTATGCATATAATAGGAAGTAATCTTCGTTTTGGGCTTCTCTTGATGGGCTTCTTTGATCTGTTGACAACTGGGCTATAGTCATTACGTGCACCAGGTACCCACACGATAGGGTACCCGTTTGGTATAACCTTGTCACTAGCCCCCGAGTGCTTGGCTAATTTAGAGAATTGGGCATGGACTCACTCGTAAGTGCACGTCTCATGTGTTTGATATTTGTCTTTCGACAGTGATATTTTATGTTTCTGCCAAAGGATTATGACTTAGTAGGCCTGGATTTACTCGAAAAAGATCGAGACCAGTTAACTGCGCATTCGGGCAAAACCTTACTAGCCTTCCATCAGATTCGAGTCCCCGGGCTCGAATTCGGAACATACTGGACATAATCGACTCAGGCCATTTGTGGTCTTACTGATTCGTTCTGCAGTCGAAACTGTGCTACCCAGTGCGTCCACCGGGATTTTCTTCGCGTCTGTTGACACGGAAAGTTTTAACGAAACACTGCCGGAGTGGTCCTCAACCCTGCTCGACTGATCGGAGGGACTTACCTTTGGATCTAACGTATGCAGCATCCGAGACATCATCGACTGACGTTTTATTCGGGAATTCTTTTGAGTTTCTATTTTTGACTGAGGCGAATCAACTTTACCGACTGCCTTTTTTTTTTTTTGCTTTTGAAATCTATCGGGTGCGCGACAGCGCTCCCGATGGGAGTAGCCCCCGAGATTGTGCTTTATTGCATGCAATGGAGGATAATCTCAATTTTGTTTTTCCATTATTTCAGTCAGTTGAAGAAATTCTTACCCGCTCCCGATGGGAGTATACTGGACCACTTTTTGTCGGAGTTTTTGTAGTCTAGTGATTTTTGATTTTTTGCCTCGTCATGGAGTTTTTGCTTCATCGACAGCCGATAGACTTTGGTATGTTATGCTTTGAGGTAGTTCAGTCGATCAGGAGACGGACTGCCTATTTTTGCTTATTCTGTTGTGATGGCGTCCTGCGTGACAGCCGTGGCGTGCGCACAGGAATTTGACAAGACATGTCGTTTGTGGGCCCACCTCTTTGACCGCTGTTTGATATTGGTTCGGTTCTGATTTGATTTGACGTGGCGAAATTTTTGGGTGCATGATGATGGTTTCCTCGTTTTGCGTGCGTAGTGGGCGTGGTGATGTCTACGCACGCTTCTATTCTCGTAGACAGTGTTGGGCCTCCAAGAGCAGAGATTTGTAGGACAGCAGCAAGTTTCCCTTAAGTGAATCACCCAAGGTTTATCGAACTCAGGGAGGTAGAGGTCGAAGATATCCCTTTCAAGCAACCCTGCAATTAAGATACAAGAAGTCTCTTGTGTCCCCAACACACCCAATACACCTGTCAGATGTATAGGTGCACTAGTTCGGCGAAGAGATAGTGAAATACAAGTAATATGGATGATTATAAGTAGTAATTGCAATCTGAAATAAAAATGGCAGCAAGCAAACATGTAGCAGAACTTGTTGTAAACAGTGTTTCAATGCTTAGAAACAAGGCCTAGGGATCATACTTTCACTAGTGGACATTCTCAACAATGATATCACAATTGAATAATAAATACTACTCTCAAACACTCTCTTGTTGGATAACAAACACCATTCATTGCGTAGGGCTACAAGAGCACCCTCAAAGTCAGAGTAAACTAACACCACAACGTCATAAAGGAATCACACACGGTGCACATACTGTCACCTTTACAACCATGAATAACTCCGGAGTTCATATTAAAGTAACCTCTAGATTGCATAATAGATAGAGAGTAAGATCACATATTCTACTAGATTACAAAGCTCATGATCACATAAAGATCACACCATGGGAGAGAGAGATAAACCACATAGCTACCGGTAGAGCCCGCAGCCTCGGGGGAGAACTACTCACTCCTCATCATAGGAGTCAGCAACGGCGATGGAGATGGCGGTGGAGTCGATGGAGATGGCTCCGGGGGCGGTTCCCCGTCCCGGCTGGGTGCCGGAACAGAGACTTTTGTCCCCCGAAATTTGTCTTCAATGGCGGCGGCGCAGCGGAACTCTCCTCGGGAAAAGACTTATTGTTTTAGGGTTTTTGCCTCGGGGACATTATATGGGCGAAAGGGCGAAGGCGGTGGAGCCCCGAGGGCCCCACCTCAGGTCCTAGCGCGGCCAGAAGGGGAGCCGCGCCACCACATGAGGTGGGCGCCTCGGTGCCCGTCCCCTTTTCCCCCTCAGACTTCTGGAACGTGTCTAGAAGTCTAAGATCTTCGGTATAAAAATTGTCCTATTCCGAGAATATTTCCTTAAGTGGATTTCTGAAACCAAAAACAGCAGAAAACAGGGAACTGGCACTGTGGCATCTTGTTAATAGGTTAGTTCCAGAAAATGCATAAAACTATATAAAATGTATATAAAACATGTAGGCAATTGGTATAATATAAGCGTGGAACATAAGAAATTATAGATACGTTTTAGACGTATCAAGCATCCCCAAGCTTAGTTCTACTCGTCCTCGAGTAGGTAAAACGATAACAAATAATTTCTGTAGTGACATGCTTTCACACAATCTTGATCATATAATATTGTAAGGATCATGTTATGAATGAAGTGACTCAAAGCAATGATCTATAGTTTGCTAACAAATAGACAAGGAGTAAACAACTACATCATATAAGTAAAAACTTTTCATGAATAATACTTTCAAACAAGCATCAAAAAGATTTACATAAGAGTTAACTCATAAAGCAATATTCTCTAAGTAACAGAGCATTGAAGCAACACAAAGGAAGATATAAGTTTAAGCATTGGCTTTCAACTTTGAACATGTATATCATATAGATAGTTGTCAACACAAAGAAATATAACAAGTGCAATAAGTAAGCATATAAGAATTGTTGCACACAGTTGACACAAGTGTTTGCTTCGGGGAAAGAAAGAGGTAGGTAAACTGACTCAACATAAAGTAAAAGATAGGCCCTTCGCAGAGGGAAGCAGGGATACAAGCATGTGCTAGAGCTTCTTGGTTTTATAGGTTTTTGAAATCATATAGAGAGCATAAAAGTAAGTTTTTGAGTGGTGTTTGTCGTTGTCAACGAATGGTAATGGGCACTCTACCCCCCTTATCAACCAGACTTTCTAAGAGCGGCTCCCATGACGGACGTTATTTCTACCGGCAAGGTAGATCATCCCTCTTATCTCTTTTGTTTACACATGTATATTTAAAAACTGGTTTGACACTCCTCCCCACCATTGCGTACACAATCCATGGCTAACCGAATCCTCGGGTGCCTTCCAACAATCACATACCATGGAGGAGTGTCTATATTAAAATGTATAACACTTTGAAGCATAAATTTTTGAAAAACCATGTGAAGAGATTGCAGCGGTTAAAGTTGTAATTAATTGGGACTGGGCACCCCATTTGCCAGCTCTTTTTGCAAAGTTAATGGATAAGCGGATGTGTATGCCACTAGTCCGGTTGTGAAAGTCTGTCTAAAAGCAAATGACAAGGTTGATATCCGTAACACCACATACTTCCTCATGAGCTAATAAACATTGACACAAATAATGGATAATAAGTTTTGAATTAAAAGGTAGCACATGAAGTATTTACTTGGAATGGCAGAAAATACCATGTAGTAGGTAGGTATGGTGGACACAAATGGCATGGGTTTTGGCTCAAGGATTTTGGATGCACGAGAAGCATTCCCTCTCAGTACAAGGCTTTGGCTAGCAAGGTTGTTTGAAGCAAACACAAGTATAAACTATGACAACAAGACGTATATAAAAACATATTGCAAGCATTATAAAACTCTACATTGTCTTCCTTGTTGTTCAAACACTTTTACTAGAAAATATCTAGACCTTAGAGATACCAAACATGCAAACCAAATTTCAACAAGCTCTACGGTAGTTCTCCATTAATGGGTTTGAAATACATGATGTAAAAGCTTAAACATGATCTACTTGAGACCTCAAAACAATTGCCAAGTACCACAACATGCAAGATAACAATTCATAAGAGCATGTTTCTTTTCTTTATACCATTTACTACATTTAGCATTTTCTGTTTCCAACCAAACACCAATCAACTTATTTAAAACATAAACTCTCCAAGTATTTAACAATGAAGCAAGAGAGTATAACATATGAGAACTAACAGCTCTGAACAAGAGGTGCATGAAAAGCAAGAGCTGAAAGTATTGCAGTAGCTATAGAAGAATACTCAACAAATATAAGCGAAGAATAGGAGTATTCAAATGAAAAAGCGGAGCGTGTCTCTCTCCCACACAAGAATGCTAAGATCCATTTTATTCAGAAAACAAAAATAACAAAAGCAAAAATAAAAACAAACATACGCTCCAAGTAAAGCACATAAGATGTGGCGGAATTAAAATATAGTTTCACTAGAGATAACCTGATAAGTTGTTGATGAAGAAGGGGATGCCTTGGGCACACTAGTGGAAAAAGGCTTATAGGTGGGATGCACCCTTTGTGGCGCACCCTAGGCCCATGCGCCACAAAAAACATTTAGTGGCGCACCAAACCAGTGCGCCACAAACATCTGTGGCGCACAATATAAACATGCGCCACTGAAATGTTCTTTTTTGTGACGCACTGTGGAGCATGCGCCACAGAAACTAGGTGGTCCCCGCCAGCCAGTTCGAATTTCGGAATCCGGGTCAGTTTCTGTGGCGCACCCCTCCCATGCGCCACAGGAAATAGATATTCTGTGGCGCACCGTCCAGCATGCGCCACAAAAAGTTGACATTCTGTGGCGCATGCTGGACGGTGCGCCACAGAATGTGCCTTTTCTGTGGCGCATTACTTTGGTGCGCCACAGAACATGGCTTTTCTGTGGCGCATGTGCTTGGTGCGCCACAAAAATATTATTTGGTGCGCCACAAAATGTCAACCAGGGCCCACAAAAGCATTCAATGCACTAAAATCTCAGATTCATTTGCAACCTTTCCCCTTCTCTCACACAGCTCGTATTTCTCCTCTTTCTCACCCAATTCTCCCCATTCTTTCTCCATTATTTCTCCATTTCTAGTAGGTTAAAACCTATTTTGTTCCATAGAGATTGATTAGTACGTAGGGAGGCTTCATATATACTCTCTCCTCCTCTTTTTGTCCACTAAATTCTCTCCAAACACACATCACACGATCAAGGTCCGGGAGGAGCTCCAATCTACTAGGTGAGACATCTTCTCTTTTTGTTGTGGTGTGCATGCTTGTGCGGTGGTATGGCATCGGTTTACGGCCGGTGTATATGCCATCTCGGTGTATATGGCCACCGATCATTTATGGGGCGCCGGGTTTATATTATGGCCATCGGTGTATGTGGACACATGCATATGCATGTTTGTTGTTTTTGTTGTTTCTTGCAGCGGCGTGGTGCATGTATGTTTGCCGAAATGTTGATTCATTTCCATTTCGGCAAATTTTTGCACCACCCATACGTCCGACTATTAGGAGAAGTCATGTCAAAATTTTCCGTCGAACATGCATGTGTGTATGTGTGTGTGCATATGTTGCGGTTCTAAATAACGTTTCTTGGTTGTGTGCTCTATGTAACCCGTGCGTAGGCAACCATGGTCGTCATGATGAGATCCGGTCAAATCAGTAGATGTATTACAAAACTGCGCCTAGCTAGCTGCTTGCCTCACTCGCAAGAAGTGTTTTCTTTATTGCACTTCGATGAATTATTCACACTCTATTTATGTTATTAACTGATACTTACCAATCCATCTCCAGGTTTGACTAAGAGGGAGATCGAAGAAGGCCTAGCATTGCAGCAGGACACCAGGACGTGGACGACGAAGGAAATGTACAAACCGTTCCCGGCGCCGATGCAGAACTAGGCTACGTGATCATGCTCTCCCGCTGATCTTCCTCACCATCATCGCCGATATATTTTATTTGATAACTCTATATGTATGAAATGATGAAATGATGAACTTTTGTATTTCGAGCTCCATTTGTATCATGACTTGTGTAAGATTCGGCATTTGTAACTATATGTGATGTGTCTAAGTAATGTGATGTGTCAAATATATCATGTTTCTGTTCTGTGTGTTTAAATCCTGTAATATATACATGTATTTTCGTTAATATACCTGTATTTGTACAGCGGGCAGAAATCATATGAAAATTCCTGTACATAATTCTGTGGCGCATGGCCAAACTTTGCTGTGGCGCACCTATTTCTGTGGCGCACAGTACAAGCATGCGCCACTGATAAATTTCTGTGGCGCACTAGGGAGGATGCGCCACAGAAATGTGCCACTTTCTGTGGCGCACCGTGGGGGTGCGCCACAGAAATATAATTTAGTGGCGAGATTTCTGTGGCGCACCCCCCATTTTCCTGGGTGCGCCACAGAAAGGCTTTTTGGTGCGCCACTTGTAGCCCTTTTTCCACTAGTGGCATCCCCAAGCTTTGACGCTTGAGTCTTTCTGAAATATGCTTGGGTGACCCACGGGGGCATCCCCAAGCTTAGACTCTTTCATCTTCTTGATCACATCATATCATGCACTCTCTTGATCCTTGAAAACTTCCTCCACACCAAACTCAAAGTAAACTTCAATAGAGGGTTAGTGCATAATCAAAAATTCTCATATTCTGCATAGAGACAATCATTATCATAGTACTGGACATTAGCTACAGCCACTGGAATTTTGTGGAACAAAAAGATCCACTCAAAAACAGCAAAAGAACCAATGCAAAATAAATGGCAGAATCTGTCAAAAACAGAACAGTCTGTAAAGACGAATTTTTTCGAGGCACCTAACTTGCTCAAATCAGAAAACTCAAAACTAATGAAAGTTGCATACATATCTGAGGATCACGCTCAGAAAATATCAGGTCATTCCGACGTTTCTGTAAAGAGTTATGAATTTAACGGTGGACAGCAGAAAAACTGTTCCTGCGCAGAGATCCATATCTAGCATCAACTTTCTACTAGAGACTTAACTTGGCACAACTATGCAATAAAATAAAGATACAAAGGAGTTGTTACAGAGGTAAGCATGCTCCTTGACTCAAATAAAAGAAAAATAACAGAAATAAAATAGTGGGTTGTCTCCCATAAGCGCTTTTCTCTAAAGCCTTATAGCTAGGCAAGGAGATTTTTATAATGCTCTCATAAAAATGAGAGTTGAAAAACAAAAGAGAGCATCAAGAGGCAAACATAAAACACATTTAAGTCTAACCCACTTCCTATGCAAAGGAATCTTGTAATAGAATAAATTATTGAAACATAAAGCAACTAGCATAGCAAGATGAAACAAATGCAACTTCAAAACATTCAACATAAAGAGAGTTGTTTTAGTACCATGAAAACTTTTACAACCATATTTTCCTCTCTCATAATAACTTTCAGTAGCATCATTAATAAAATCCACAATATAACCATCACATGAAACATTCTTATCATGATCCATATGCATAAAAGTATCATTATTTCCCTCATAAGAAAAGTTCTTCTCATTAATAACAATGGGAGCAGGATCATCATAAAGAACTTGAACATGATAGACAAGTTGCATATTAAAAGGATGGGTTTGAGTAATTCCTCTATAACTATGACAAGTTTCAAAAGGATAATTGTAATTATAACCCATGTCATAGTATTCTTTATAATTATCAAAGACTGGAGGCATAGTATCATCATAAGCAATAGAATAGTTATCCTCCAAAGTGTGTTTATTTGTAAACATATCATCATTTTTACTAGGAGGAGAGGTATCAAATATATAATCATTGTTAGCAAAAGGATTTTCAAACCCCTCATCCCCGAGCTCAGAGCTTTCTATATCATCATGGGAAGGAACATGGATAGTACTAATAGTATAGCAATTGTTAACATCATCATTTTCAGAATTAGTGTCCCAGAGATCTTCAATATCAGAAGTAGTGTGCTTTTCCCAATCATGATCACTAATATAAATAACAGGCATAGGTTCATCATCAAGTTCAGAATCATCAAATTCAGAATTATAAGTATCAATTGTAACAGGAGCAACAAGTTTGGGAGAAGATACCGTTTCCTCTCTCCTTTTACTCCTCTTCTTCTTCTTCTTCTTCTTCTTCCTCTTTCCCTTTTTCTTCTTCTTTTCCTCTTTAGGAGGGAGAGGCTTGAAAGGAAGCTTCTCCACATAACCTGGTCTAGCATTAGAGACAATGGAAGAAACTTGGGGGAATTCCCCTCTTTCATTAATAAGATGAAAACACATATTAGTCCTGTCATACTTTGGTAAAGTCTCATCCTCTATAATATTTTGTATGTAAGTGTTAGCATGGCAATTATTAACACAATAGAGATAACATCCATGCAACAAATCATTCATATCAATATCACTCATATTTAACAAATAAGTTTTTCTTGATATCTCTTCACACCCCAAAAATAATGTAAGTTCATCATGTTGATTAGGAGTGATCATGTTATCACAAAATTCTCCTGCAATATCCTTATTAGAACCCGAGCATTGAAATTCGAAATGACCCTCTTCATGGCAAAGTTCACAAATAAAAGGATAGGTGGCACAAATTGTTTTACCAAGATCTCTTAGAGACTTGTACCAAGCTCTAGTTTTTTTCATTCCTATGGTGGATACAATATTCATCTTCGATTTGATTAATTCCACAAGGTCTATGCATTCCACAAAAATTAACATGCTTATAAGAAATAGTATTTTCAGAAGTTTGAGCATGTTTATTGCAATCATTAACAACAATTTCATTTTCCATGCAAGTGTCTTTGAAAGGTTCATGATACACGTCCCAATTTTCTTTAGGAACATTAATATGAGAAGCAAAGGTTCTAAAACAATCAACAATAATATGAGAATCAAGACCATATTTAGCACTAAGCTCTTGAAAACCAGCAGTTTCAATAGAAGAATTAATGCAATCATATTCATAGTTTATACCTGATTATTTACCTTTGTCATTCTCCCAATCCTCAGCATTGTTTCGAATTGTTTCAAGAAGATCCCATCTAGTTTCAACCTTCTTACTTGTGAAAGAACCCGCTAAACAGGCATCTAGATAATCCTTGCAATGACCTGAAAGCCTTGCATAAAAATTATTAACAATTATATTCTCAGGAAGCTCATGGTTAGGACATTTGAGTATTAATGTTTTCAGCCTTCCCCAAGCTTGAGCAATGCTTTCTCCTTCATGAGGCCAGAAATTATATATAGAATTACGATTTTGGTGAATCTCACTTGGAGGATAAAATTTAGAATAAAAGAGAGATACAACTTCCTCCCATCCAAGAGAATGTCTATTCTTTACCAATTTATACCAATGTGCAGCTCTTCCACCAACTGATATAGAGAATAATTTCTTCTTAACTTTGTCCGTTGAAATACCTGCACACTTGAACAACTCGCATAATTCATGTAAAAACAGCAAATGATCACCGGGATGGACAGTTCCATCTCCTATATAGCGGTTATTCATAACACGATCAATAATTTTCATAGGTATTTTAAATGGCACTATTTCTTCAGGTGGCTTTAGAACATCACAAGCATCATTAGAATTATCACATATTGGAGGCAAAGCATTATCAAGGCAAAATAACTCCTCCAAAGCTGAGGAGCAAAAAAGATTATTTTTGTTTAAATTAGCTCCCCCAAGCTTAGGCTTTTCCACAGCCTTAGCAACAATGGTGCCCAAAGAATTTATACTAATAACATTACTACCACTATTATGCAAACAAACTTCCATAGGTTTTTTAATTTTCTCTTCAAAAGTATCATGTCCTAATTTAATATAAATTTCATAAAGATCTCTAATTTTTTTGTTGTTTTCCATTTAGCCTAACTAGTGTAATAAAAACAAGAAACAAAAAGTAATAACTGCAGAATCTAAAGGAGATACCTTCAAGCACTCACCTCCCCGGCAACGGCGCCAGAAAAGTAGCTTGATGTCTACGCACGCTTCTATTCTCGTAGACAGTGTTGGGCCTCCAAGAGCAGAGGTTTGTAGGACAGCAGCAAGTTTCCCTTAAGTGAATCACCCAAGGTTTATCGAACTCAGGGAGGTAGAGGTCAAAGATATCCCTTTCAAGCAACCCTGCAATTAAGATACAAGAAGTCTCTTGTGTCCCCAACACACCCAATACACCTGTCAGATGTATAGGTGCACTAGTTCGGCGAAGAGATAGTGAAATACAAGTAATATGGATGATTATAAGTAGTAATTGCAATCTGAAATAAAAATGGCAGCAAGCAAACATGTAGCAGAACTTGTTGTAAACGGTGTTTCAATGCTTAGAAACAAGGCCTAGGGATCATACTTTCACTAGTGGACATTCTCAACAATGATATCACAATTGAATAATAAATACTACTCTCAAACACTCTCTTGTTGGATAACAAACACCATTCATTGCGTAGGGCTACAAGAGCACCCTCAAAGTCAGAGTAAACTAACACCACAACGTCATAAAGGAATCACACACGGTGCACATACTGTCACCTTTACAACCATGAATAACTCCGGAGTTCATATTAAAGTAACCTCTAGAGTGCATAATAGATAGAGAGTAACATCACATATTCAACTAGATTACAAAGCTCATGATCACATAAAGATCACACCATGGGAGAGAGAGATAAACCACATAGCTGCCGGTAGAGCCCGCAACCTCGGGGGAGAACTACTCACTCCTCATCATAGGAGTCAGCAACGGCGATGGAGATGGCGGTGGAGTCGATGGAGATGGCTCCGGGGGCAATTCCCCGTCCCGGCAGGGTGCCGGAATAGAGACTTATGTCCCCCGAAACTTGTCTTCGATGGCGGCGGCGCAGCGGAACTCTCCTCGGGAAAAGACTTATTGTTTTAGGGTTTTTGCCTCGGGGACATTATATGGGCGAAAGGGCGAAGGCGGTGGAGCCCCGAGGGCCCCACCTCAGGTCCTGGCGCGGCCAGAAGGGGAGCCGCGCCACCACAGGAGGTGGGTGCCTCGGTGCCCGTCTCCTTTTGCCCCTCGGACTTCTGGAACGTGTCTGGAATTCTAAGATCTTCGGTATAAAAATTGTCCTATTCCGAGAATATTTCCTTAAGTGGATTTCTGAAACCAAAAACAGCAGAAAACAGGGAACTGGCCCTGTGGCATCTTGGTAATAGGTTAGTTCCAGAAAATGCATAAAACTATATAAAATGTATATAAAACATGTAGGCAATTGGTATAATATAAGCATGGAACATAGGAAATTATAGATACGTTTGAGACGTATCACGTGGTCAGCGACGATTGCTCTCCAATAACGCCACGTGTTGCGGCTATTTTGCATGAACGGTCGAGATTACTTCTTATTCCGTGGTAAATATAGATCTCGCTGCCGTGAATTAATCTTCTCTGGCACTTGCCCTATTTTCCCTTAGCTCTTCTTCTTCCTCGCGCTTGCGCTTCTGTTTTTGCCTCCACCTTGCTTCTTCGCCATGGTTTCGAAAAAAGGTTCTGGTGCTGCCGTTCCTTCCTCTGCCGCCCACGACGCCAAGAAGAAGAAAGAGGCGACTGCTGCTGCAGCTTTGAAGGAGATGTCTGGTGACTGGGTAAAATCCGCAGTCACCGAGGAGAAATTGGCGGCGTTTCGTCGGGGTGGACTGCTTCCTCCGGCGGACAAGGTTGCTGCCCATGCACCTGTTAACAGGGAGGTCCCTCCCGAGCCTCACCCCGGTGAACGGGTATGTTTTGCAGAATTCCTTCCCCGCGGATTTGGCTTCCCTCTGCATGATTTTGTGCGCGGTTTTTTGTACGAGTATGGGATTTCGATGCACGATCTCACCCCCGAAGGTGTCTTGCACATTGCCTGTTTTATGGTACTGTGCGAGTGCTTTTTGGGGGTTCCCCCAGTTGGGCACTCTGGAAGTCTATCTTCCAGGTGCGTCTTATGTACTGTGATAGTCGAGCCCTTTCTACTGGGGATTCTGCATCGAGGTACACGACGACTGCCAATATTTTGACCTGATGATAGTCGACCCTGCACCGAGATGGAGAAACAAATGGTTCTACGTCCCTGTGGACCAGGATGTTCTTCCGAAGTTTTCGACTGGGACGCCTCTCTTGAAGACGAAAGCTTGGGATCATTGTCTATCGACTGAAGAAAGGGAGGAGGCTGCTCCTCTTATGATCAAAGTCAGAGAGCTGTTGAAGACTGTCACGGGTATTCAACTGATCAGCATGTTTGTGAAACGTCGAGTATGGCCGTTGCAGCGTCGCGCCCACCCCATGTGGCGATATGAAGGCTCACTCGATGCTATCCGAATGAGTAATGTGGAGATGTCATGCTATGATTTTCATGATCATGTTAAGTACATTACCAGCCTCAAGCCAGACGATGTTGCTTCCTTTGACTTCACCGTGGCTCCTTTCAGTTTGGAGACTCCTCTTCCTGAGGTATTTGCGCTGCTTTATATTTGAGTTCGCTATCTTTGGGCTTTTCATGTGAATTCTTTTGAATGTGTTGTTGCCTGTTTATGATCAGGGGCATTCGACTGCTAGATCTCCTCCTCCACTCCCTGAGTTTGGTCATACTCGAGATGCGACCATTGTGGCCGAGGCGGAGAAAACTGTTGCTGACGAGGAATATCTTGTCCAGGAAGGTGATGGGCCTGCGACTGAGTGCATTGGTAAACGTCGTCGCCTTTGTCGTGCGAAGGTTTCGAGCCCTCACTCAGGGAGTGTGGAGAGGAGAGATCCTGAAGACTCTGGTGTTTCTTCACCTGTTGTTGGGGCACTGCTCCTGCTTCCACCATCGCTACCCTTCTCGATTGAGTCAACCGACTTTGGAGGTTTAGGCCTTGATGTTGATCCTTACTCGGACGAAGATGAGCATAGGTATGTGCTTTTTTGCTTTTGCTTTACTTGCTTTGTCTTATGCCTTTTTGCTCGCCTGTTTTTCATTATGCATGCTTTTTGTAACAACAGTATTGGCATTGGGCGAGTGCATGCTTCACCGACTGCAGGGGAGATTATTGTGCCTCCCTCCCATGTCGATAGTGCTGCGACTATTTTGACTGCTGCGGCTACTACTGCGGGCTCGACACCACATGCAGCTGATCTGACTACAAATTCGTCTTCGTTTGTCCCTCTCTTATGGACTGAGCATGTAAGTCCTTCTGCCTTTGTGTGTCTTTTTGGATTTGTTGTCCCCTATGTTTAATAAGCGACTTGTACACTTCTTGTGTAGCCCGCCGTAAGCGTTCTGGTTGCTGCTGGGAAAGCATTTGTACAGTCGGAGGAAGAGCGTGTTACCCTCTCCTCTCGTCTGGAAGAGCTAAGCCGTAAGTTCTTCATTGTGTGTGGTGGCCTTTCTTTCTTTGTTCTACTGTCATATTTTGACTGTGTGCATTGTTATCCCAGGGAAAAAAACCGCACTTGAAGAACGGCTAGTCGATGTGGAGAAGAGCCTCGCCGCCCAGCAGTCGCGCTTGGAGGGGGAGCTTGAAAGGGCTCGGAATGCCGCCGCAATCCGTGAGAAAGAACATGCCCAGCGACTGCTAAGTTTTTTGCAAACTATTAAAGGTTAGTGCATTTCTGGGTATACCAGCATTTTTCTTTGTCTTCTCCCTCTGCCCAAAAGTGTATTCTTTTGACTTTGCGAAGGTTCTTCATCTTCTGCAGTTGATCATACGGCGAATGAGAATTTGTCACTTGAGCATGTGATCGGGCGGCTAGGCGCAGCCATCCACTGTGCCAAGGGTTCTTTGGATATGTCTACCCAAACTCTTGGCGCTATTTTGAAGGAAGTGTTTCCGTTGACTGAGGCCCCTTCCAGTGTACAAGGGTTTGCAGATATGCTTGGTCCCGGCTCTTCAACTATGAAGTCCTTCGCGCGCCACTTGATGGTACGAGGGTCGGAGACTACGATCAAGCTTCTTCTTGCCAATGGTGTTACCATCGATTATGAACGTGTTCTATCTGACTTTCCAAGGAGGTCAGATGGAAAACCTTTACCACTCAGGGGTGTAGCTGACACTGCTGAGCGGCTCTCGAAGGTCACCATATGTACTATGGAACGCAGGACCGTTGCGTGTAGCACTAAGCCTTGGTTGAGTGACGATAGTTCTAGGCCTGTATCTCGTAGCTAGATGTTCCTTCCTTCTTTTGTAATGCCTTGTAAGGTGAACCCTCGCATGATTAATGTGCCTTTGATTTATTATAATCCGAGTTGCGTTTTTGTTTATGGATTCTCCTTTTTTTCCCTTCGCCTTCTGCCGTGAGCCCCCGAGTATGTTGAGTAGGGTATGTAGAGCAACATGTTTGCATGTACCAACCCCTGAGACCTCGAGTGTGGCTGGGCATTAGCTATGATGACTGCGTTGCAGCCTCCTAGTGTTGTGTAGCTGAGTTTTTGCTGATTCTGAACATGACACAGCCCCCGAGTGTTTCGAGTGGCTGTGTTTTTTGCAGATTATGAACAGGACACAGCCCCCGAGTGCTCGAGTGGCTGCGTTTTTTGCTTATTGTGAACAGGACACAGCCCCCGAGTGATCGAGTGGGGTGTGATGTTACTGTACTTAGTAGAGTATGCAAAATTTTGTCACGAAATATTATCTTTATTTCAGATATTGACCAACAAGCCGCCTCATTAAAAACCTTCCAGTCCCCATGGGTACCCTGGTAAGGAAAAGAGCACGTCTGAAACCTGCTGGCCATTTTTGACATTATGCTTTTATTACATTGATCGGCTTGTGGAGCCTACACATAGAAGCGGCGCAGATGCGCCACATTCCAGGGGTTATGGGATAGTTCTCCCGTCTGGGCATGCTTTAGTCGATAAGCGCCGCCATCGATGACTTCTGTGATAATGAAGGGTCCTTCCCATGGTGATGCGAGTTTGTGTACTTTCTTCTGCTTCAATCGGAGTACTAAGTCGCCCACCATGAATGTTCTGGGTCGTAGTCGTCGGCTGTGGTAGTTGCGAAGATCTTGCTGGTAGACAGCTGTGCGAGCGAGAGCTGTGTTTCGAGCTTCTTCCAATAGATCAACTGAGTCCTCGAGTGACTTGTTTGCTTCATCTTCATCGTATGCCTCGACTCTTGGTGCACTGAATTTTACTTCTGGTGGCAGTACTGCCTCTGCGCCATAAACCATAAAGAATGGAGTGAACTGAGTTGAAGTATTTGGCGTTGTGCGCAAGCTCCAGAGTACCGCAGGGAGTTCATCGACCCAAGCACCTGCGGCCCTTTTGAGTGGAACTAATAACCTTTTCTTGATGCCTGTACAGACGAGGCCATTGGCTTTTTCGACCTGTCCATTAGACTGTGGATGCGCCACTGATGCGTAGTTCAGCGTGATATTCCACTCCTTGCAGAAGGAGCGGAACTCCTTGGCTGTGAAGTTTGTACCATTGTCCGTGATGATGCTGTTTGGTACGCCGAAGCGATAGACGATAGATCTTATGAAGTTGACTGCTGTAGTAGCAGTCGAACTTGTGATTGGAACTGCTTCGATCCACT
Source organism: Poa annua (assembly GCA_026929855.1). Taxonomy (NCBI): domain Eukaryota; kingdom Viridiplantae; phylum Streptophyta; class Magnoliopsida; order Poales; family Poaceae; genus Poa; species Poa annua. The sequence continues at coordinate 57,736,656 of CM049437.1, forward strand.
TTGTGAATTTGTCCACTGCCACCAGCAGGTGAGTATGTCCTCCAGGTGATGATTTTTTGAGTGGCCCAACCATATCTAATCCCCATTGGGCAAAAGGCCATGCCAACGGTATGGTTTTGAGTGCTGATGCCGGTGCGTGGGGCTTGGTGGCAAATTTTTGACATCCGATGCCCCTTTGACTATGTCTTCTGCGTCCTTGAGTGCTGTAGGCCAGTAAAACCCTGCTCTGAAGGCTTTTGCTACGAGTGATCGACTACCGGCGTGATGCCCGCAGGTTCCTTCATGGATGTCGCAAAGTATAGCTTTGCCATCCTCAAATTCCACACACCTTTGGAACATACCTGAGGTGCTACGTTTGTAGAGTTCACCATTGATGATAGTGTATGCTTTGGCTCGTCGAGTGATTCGTCGAGCTTCCGCTGCATCTTCTGGTAGTTCGTCGCGTAGTATGAATGCTAGGAAAGGTTCAGTCCATGCTGGTGTTACCTGATCGCCATGGCATAGTAGTACCTCGACTGGGGGGGTCGTCTGCGCTTGGGTCTTTGCCGTTGGATTTTCCAGTCGAATTTGTCGGGGGTCGTTGTGTTTTGATGGATCTGTGCTCAATTCGCTCCAGGAAGACCCCTGGTGGTACTTGTGCTTTAGTTGAGCCGATGTTGGCGAGTATGTCAGCTTCTTCATTACTTTCTCTTCCAACATGTCGCAGTTCACTCCCATCGAAATCGCCTTCTAGCGTATTGTAGAGGTCGCGATATGCGATCATGTTTTTGGCTATGGCATCGCATGCCTTCATTGTTTACTGTACGACTAAGTTGGAATCGCCATATATCATCAGCCGAGTGCAACCTAATGCTTTTGCCATGCGCATGCCGTGGATTAGCCCTTCATATTCCGCTTCATTGTTTGATGGCTTCTCGAAGGTCATCTGTAATACGTACTTCAGTTTGTCGCCTTTTGGTGATATGAGTATGACGCCTGCACCTGCACCTTCATTCTTTTTGGACCCATCGAAGTACATTGTCCATGAGTCGGAAACATCTGGGATTCCTGGTAGTTGAGATTCTATCCATTCTGTTGTGAAGTCGGGTAAGACTTGTGCTTTGATGGCCTTTGGGTGATCGTACGTGATCCCCAGTGGCCCGAGCTCGATGAGCCATTTTGCCACCCGTCCAGTTGCGTCTGGATTGGTAAGTATGTCTCCGATTGCTGATTTGCTGATTACCGTGATCGAATGCTCTGTGAAGTAATGTCGTAGCTTCCTTGTTGTGATGAAGACCGCGTATGCCAGTTTTTGAAAGTGTGGGTACCTTTGTTTAGATAAGGATAGTACTTCACTGACGTAGTAGACTGGTCTTTGGATGCTTTGAGCTTTGCCCTCCTCCACGCGTTCGACTACCAATACTGTGCTTACCACCCGATTTGTGGCTGTGACGTAGAGATACATTGGTTCTCGTTCCTTGGGAGCCGCCAGGATTGGAGGTTTTGTGAGTATGCGTTTGAGATCGAGGAAAGCTGCATCTGCTTCGTCCGTCCACTCGAATCTATCTGCCTTTTTCATCAGTCGATACAATGGCAGAGCCTTCTCTCCAAGTTTGCTGATGAAGCGACTGAGTGCCGCCACTCGTCCCGTTATTTGTTGCACTTCGTAGAGCTTTGTGGGTCTTTGCATGGTTAATATGGCCTATATGTTTTCTGGATTTGCTTCGATTCCACGGGCTGATACCAAGTATCCCAGCAGTTCTCCGGCTGGAACACCGAAGGTACACTTGTCTGGGTTGAGCTTGATGTTGTACTTTCTGAGGTTTTCGAATGTCTCTCGCAGATCCGCGAGTAGTGTGTCTTCTTATTTTGACTTGACAACTATGTCGTCGACGTAGACCTCGACGTTTTTCCCGATCTGCGTTTTTAGACAATTCTACATCATGCGCTGGTAAGTGGCACCTGCGTTCTTGAGCCCGAAAGGCATTGTGGTGTAACAATATACTCCGAGTGGAGTTGTGAAAGCTGTTTTTTCTTCGTCCTCGACTTTCATCTTTATTTGGTGATACCCCGAGTATGCATCCAGAAAAGACAAGCGTGCGCATCCTGCGGTAGAGTCAACGATTTGGTCGATGCGAGGTAATGGGAAGTGATCCTTTGGGCAGCATTTGTTCAGTCCGGTGTAGTCAACACACATCCGAGTTGCGGTTGTCTTCTTCTTTTCGACTATCACAGGGTTGGCCACCCACTCTGATTTTTTGATCTCTCGGATAAAGTTTGCTTTGAGTAGCTTATCTACATGCTTCTCTATGGCTTCTCTTTTTGGACCTGAGACGCGTCGTACTGCTTGCTTGACCGGTCTAGTACCTGGACTTAGTTGAAGGGAGTGCTCGGCGAATTCTCTGGGTATACCTGGCATGTCAGCTGCGTACCATGCGAACATGTCCCAGTTTTCGCGGAGGAATTCGACGAGCGCGATTTCCGATGCTGGAGGCAAGCTTGTGGAGATTTTGACTGTCTTGGCTGCGTCAGTCGGGTGGATCTGGTGTTTCTTTGTATCATCTGTGGTACAGAACGCCTTGTCGACTGATTGCTTCATTTGCTCTGGTATGTATGATGGGTCGTTGGTGAGTGAGAGCTCTTCGAGTGTCTGCTCCATACCGAACGTCTCGGATATTTCGCTGAAGTCGCGGTCACACGCGTCTGATTTTTGGAAGTTACCGTTCACTGTGATTACACCTTTGGGGCCAGGCATTTTCAATTGGAGATATGCATAGTGTGGGACCGCCATGAATCGAGCAAACGCCGGGCGCCCGAGGATGGCATGGTACTGTGACCTCCAGTCGAGGACTTCGAACTCGATCGACTCGGTTTTGAAGTGGTTGGCGTCACCGAAGGTAACGTCGAGTTGTATTGTGCCTTTTGATAGGACAGCTTTTCCTGGTACAACGCCGTGAAAAGTATTTGTGGATTGGGGTAGTTTTTCGACTGACCTGTTCATCCTGCGGAGTGTGTCAGCGAAGATGATGTTGATGCAGCTTCCCCCATCCATGAAGACTTTGGTCATGGCGTACCCGCCGATTTGAGCATCGAGCACCAGGGCAGCGTGGCCTGGTCGGTATACTGATGGTGGGTGATCCTTTCTGCTGAACTCAATTTCTGTTTCGGATCCTCGTAGATATTCCGATATTGCCGGTGGCTCCATGACTACCATATTGACATATCGAGTGTGGAGTTTTTGTTGCCTATTGGAGGGTCGCCCTTTCTGGATCATGTATACTTGTCCATGTTGCTTTGGATACTGCTGGAGGCGCTGTGCTTCTTGCCAGTTGAGGTAGATGCTGTCCTCCCTGTCATCTTCTTGCATGTAGTCGGGTGCAGTGTCGAGTTGGTTGATGCTTTCGACTGTGTTGACTTGATAGCCAGACTATACCTCATCATTTAGGCGGTCTTGCGCCATGAGCTCGTTGAATTCCGCCGTTGTTATGGAGGCGACTGGAGATCTTGGTGGTCAGATCGAATTGATCTGCGATGAAGTGGAGACACGACCATGATGGATGGTTCTTCGACTGCGTCGTTTTGATAGGTGGACTGCAGTTCATCATCTGGAAATTCCTCCGCCAGGATTCTATTGAGCTCTTGGGTTGATATGGATGTGGTTGGGGGTGCCAAGGATGTGATCGAATCGATCTGTGATGAGGTATCCTTGTTGTCTGCTGGTGATTCAATCGTAGTCGATGGATTATCGACTGCCTCCGTCATGATCGAATCGGTCAAGTCCTGCACACCAAACTTATCGACGAAAAAATTGTGCTCCCCCACAGTTAGATCGAAACCAGAATTAAGGTTAGAAAAAACTTCCTGTGCTTCTGGCGAGTATGGTTTGATGCGTTTTGGCGATGTGATCTGAGATGTTGGCGACTGATCGCCTGCTGCTTTGATGCTAGTCGAGATTGTCAGCGCATGGCTGTTTGCAGATGGGATTGGCGAGTTACCTTTTGAAGTTGAGACCGGTGAATCCGTAGATCCAACACTACCTTTTCCCACAGACGGCGCCAATTGACGAGGGATGTCCCCATCAATACCCATGGTTATTAGCCTAGGGATAGAGTTATGAGGTAGAAAACGCGTAGTGTTGGTAGACTCGACAGCTGACAAGCGGGATTTACCCAGGTTCAGGGCCCTCGACTGAGGTAACACCCCTACTTCCTGCTTGTCTGTTATTGATTGTGAATATGCGGTGACTACAGAGGTCCAGCGGGAGTTCGTCTCGCTGGGGTTTTGGTGGTTCTGATTGTGCCTCTCCCCTATCGGCTACCCTCCTAGCCCTTATATGGGGGGTCTAGGTCTCGGGTACGTAACCGACCAGGACTTCATACATGGAAACTATAACAGACTATGCATATAATAGGAAGTAATCTTCGTTTTGGGCTTCTCTTGATGGGCTTCTTTGATCTGTTGACAACTGGGCTATAGTCATTACGTGCACCAGGTACCCACACGATAGGGTACCCGTTTGGTATAACCTTGTGAGTGGCCCAATCCTTTTTAGAGCAAAGGACAAGTCGGTTTATTTACTTAGGATGACCAAACGTTCCTAAGGACACACGGGATTTATGTCTAGTGATTTCGCTTCATATAGATGATTAATCTTTAGTGTTTCGATAAGTGTCGTGTGGGTGAACCTATGCTAATGCACCGCCCTTCCTAGGACTAATACATACTTGTGATTATACCCCTTGCAAGCATCCGCAAATACAAGAAAGTAATTAAGATAAATCTAACCACAGCCTTAAACTCTGAGATCCTACCATCCCTCATGCATCGAGATACCAACGGGGGTTTAGGTTTCTGTCACTCCGGCAACACCACAATTAATATTCGAATACACAATGCATTCCCCTAGGCCCATAAAGGTGAAGTGTCATGTAGTCGACGTTCACATGACACCACTAGAAGAATAGCACCACAACTTAAATATCAAACCATTAAATATTACTCAACATAGTTCACTACTAACATCTAGACTTCTCCCATGTCCTCAAGAACTAAACGAACTACTCACAACACATTATATGGGTCATGATCAGAGATGATATAATGATGGGTAACAATCTGAACATAAACCTCAATTCAGCGGTTCCACCCAATAGCATCAATAACAATAGTAATCAACACCGGGAGAGTTTCCCCTATCGAATGCACAAGATTCAGCCCTAGATGTTACAGCGGGAACGGAGTGGAGCGGTGGAGACGACGGTGTCGGCGGTGGATATGATGGTGATGATGGTCCCGATGAAGTGCAGCTCGATGACGGTGACGATGGCGACGATTTCCCCCCTCCGGGAAGGGATTTCCCCGGCAGCTTTTCAGCCTGCCGGAGAGCTTTTCTCTCTCGGTGGTTTCCGCCTCGTGGAGGCGGCGGCTCTGTTTCTCGTCTATCCCCCTAGTCTTAGGTTTTCGGGGGCTTCAAGTACGCGAAAGGGCACTGCCATAGGTGGGCCAGGGCGGCGCCCTCAGGTGCTGGCGCGGCAGCATTGGGAGCCGCGCCTGGACCTGATGTGGGCCCCCTGGGGCCCACCTGGTTCTCCCCTTTTGGCTCTCTTCATCATCTGGAAAAATAGGACTTTCTGTATTCCTAGTTTTGTTTTCTAAACTTCGCAAATATTGTATCTTGACGGTGCTTTTTCAAGCAGAATTCAGACTCCGGTGATTCATCCTCCAATAATCATCAAACATGCAAAATAGATGAAATAACATAAGTATCATCTCCAAATATGAAATATATCAATGAATAACAGTAAATTATGATATAAAATAGTGATGCAAAATGGACGTATTAGGCAGCTCACAAGATCTAAACATGATGGCACAAGAGGAGAAGACAACCATCTAGCTACTGTTATGGACCCGTAGTCCAAGGATGAACTACTCACGCATCAGTCCGGAGGCGGGCATGGTGATGTAGAGCCCTCCGGTGATGATTCCCCTCTCTGGCAGGGTGCCGAGAAGAGCTTCTGAACCCTCCCGAACTAGGGTTGACGGCGGCGGCGGCTCCGTAAGGTTTTCTGGAAAAGTGTTCGGGTATTAGGTCTTGATCCGTCGGGGGGTATTCGTAGGCCCGAGGGCCCCACACCACGTGCTCGCGCGGCTGGGGGGCCTGCCACGCCGGCCTATGGTGTGGGCGCCTCGCGGCCCCACTCCTTCTCGTCTTCGGTGTTCTTGAAACTCCCGAGAAAAATAGGCACTTTGGCTTTTGTTTCGTCCAATTCCGAGAATATTTCCTTAACAGGTTTTCTGAAACCAAAAACAGCAGAAAACAGGGAACTGGGACTATGGCATCTTGTTACTAGGTTAGTCCCAGAAAATGCATAAAACCATATAAAATGTATATAAAACATGTAGGCAATTGGTATAATATAAGCATGAAACATAAGAAATTATAGATACGTTGGGGACGTATCAGTGCGCGTGCGCGTACTCCTCCAAGTTCGAGCAGGATGCGTTCAAGGATCGAGATTGCACGATCCGGGGAGTCTCCAAGGGGCAGGGGCAGGGCAGGGCCATTGCTCCCGATCTCATTCCCTTCATCGATCTGCCCGGCGAGGACGAGCAGGGTATGGACTGGACGGACTGGACCATGGCCTGGAAGGAGGAGGCCACGGAGGTCCTGGACCTGGGTTTGGCCTGGGCCATGGCCGACCATAAAGCCACGGAGCTGGCCAAGCATTCCGCCACCGAGCAGCAACGGCTCAAGATCAACTCGGAGAGCAAGGGGAAGAAGAAGGTCATGTGGTCGCCATCGAACAGCAACGCCCCAATGGAGGTCGATGCCAAGGGCAAGGGCAAGGCCGAGTCGGTGGAGGTTTTCGATGACGAGGACGAGTGGTAGTCCATTTTAGTTATTAGTTGCTTTATTAAGGGCAAGTGCCAATTTAGTTATTAGTTCTTGATCTATATATAATTTGGCAAGGGCAAGTCCATTTTGTACTACTATGCATGAAATTTGGCAAAGCTTTGTGTTTGACGTTTCCAATTGTGTGTGTAAATCCCCATTTGGTGTGCCAAAATCCACTTCAGTTTGCAAATTTTGCTTAGAAACGGGGCCGTTTACCCTACCTTTGGAGCTCATTTGAAAGACATTTTTCAGCGAGTCCACCATTTTTGCTTAGAAATGGGGCCGTTTACCCTACCTTTGGAGCTCATTTGAAAGACATTTTTCAGTGAGACCACCATTTTTGCTTAGAAATGGAGCTGTTTACCCTACCTTTGTAGCTCATTTGAAACACATTTTTGAGCGAGTCCACCATTTTTGCTTAGTCTTCAGCGGGTAAAGCCCTAGTCCTACGTGCGCGTCCAATCAGATCGCAGAATGAGCTTCTCGCGGATCGCCCCGAGTCTGCCTGCAGATTCCTTCTAGAGGAACGATCGAACGGCTGCAGTTCAGTGCTAGGGTTAGTTCGACGGTCATTGTTCAAATGGGGTTTGGAGGCACTCAACGGGGTTTTGAAAATTTTGATAAAGTGTCCAAGTTTCATTTTGAAGTGACTAAGAAGGATCGAGGCTTCGTTTTTCAAATTTCATGTTAAACTTGTTTAAATGTCGGTCAACCCGAAATTTGAAATGTGCTTCAAATATTTAAAAAAATCAAAAAAAGGAAAATCCTTCGCACATAGTCGTCTTATGTCATATACTAACGACTCAAGTTGAAAAACATGCTCGACATACATTCAAAATGAGAAGGGCATGGATCTCATGTGATATCGCAAAACTCAAACGATGAGATCTAAGGTTGAAGAGAAGTGGTTTTGGAATTGCAACATGAAATTTTCAAAAACCTCACAAAAGCTTCATTTTGGAGTGACTAAGAACGGTCCATGCTTAGTTTTTAATTTTCATGTCAAAAACTTGTTTAAATGTTGGTCAAACTTAGGTTTGACCGAATTTGAAATAAGCATAATAAATTAAAAAATTATCGAAAATTTGAAAAACCGACGCACATAGTCTTCGTATGTCATATACTAACAACTCAAGTTGAAAAACATGGTCTACATACATTCAAAATGAGAAGGGCATGGATCTCATGTGATATCGCAAAACTCAAACAATGAGGTCTAAGGTTGAAGAGAAGTGGTTTTGGAATTGCAACATGAAATTTTCAAAAACCTCACAAAAGCTTCATTTTGGAGAGACTAAGAAGGATCCATGCTTTTTTAATTTTCATGTCAAAAACTAGTTTAAAGGTTGGTCAAACTTAGGTTTGACCGAATTTGAAATAAGCATAATAAATTAAAAAAATTATCGAAAAATTGAAAAACCGACGCACATAGTCTTCATATGTCATATACTAACGACTCAAGTTGAAAAACATGGTCTACATACATTCAAAATGAGAAGGGCATGGATCTCATGTGATATCGCAAAACTCAAACGATGGGGTCTAAGGTTGAAGAGAAGTGGTTTTGGAATTGCAACGTGAAATTTTCAAAACCTCACAAAAGCTTCATTTTGGAGTGACTAAGAAGGATCCATGCTTAGTTTTTAATTTTCATGTCAAAAACTTTTTTAAACGTTGGTCAAACTTAGGTTTGATCGAATTTGAAATAAGCATAATAAATTCAAAAATTATCGAAAAATTGAAAAACCGACGCACATAGTCTTCATATGTCATATACTAACGACTCAAGTTGAAAAACATGGTCTACATATATTCAAAATGAGAAGGGTATGGATCTCATGTGATATCGCAAAACTCAAACGATGAGGTTTAAGGTTGAAGAGAAGTGGTTTTGGAATTGCAACATGAAATTTTCAAAAACCTCACAAAAGCTTCATTTTGGAGTGACTAAGAAGGATCTATGCTTAGTTTTTAATTTTCATGTCAAAAAATTGTTTAAATGTTGGTCAAACTTAGGTTTCACCGAAATTGAAATAAGCATAATAAATTCAAAAATTATCGAAAAATTGAAAAACCGACGCACACAGTCGTCTTATGTCATATACTAACGATTCCAGTTGATAAACAAGGTCTACACACGTTCAGATCTCGTAACTACACAGAGCGGGTATTGTGGGTGCCAGTTCACGTCCAGTTCATGTCCAGATCGCACTTGGTGTGTTGACACGGATGCACCGACGTGTATTTGCACGTAAACAAAAAGTTAATCGCGTCATTTCTTGCCAAAAATGCTTGTGATACGTCTAGATGTCTCATAGAGTCTCCAACTGCATTAAATTTGACCATAACGACGACGCACATCAACTGTTCGACACTTGTACTCGACACGTCTAGGGGCACCAGATGACGTGGTGAACATTTACATGCATGTCAGTTCGACTAGATGTGAAGCGCGGTCACACGATGTCATCATTGCGAATATAATCTGTAAATTGTGTTGTCATTCTACACTGCGTTGGCAAGAAAACGAAGCGATGCGCCTGTTCGGTGCCCCAAGCTATCGATCTATGCGCCGGCGGCAGTGAAATCATCACTATCTCTTCACAAATAAAAACCCCAATCCCATTGCATTGCGGTTCACTTGCTCTTCTCTCCATTGCAGTTCTCTCTTCTCTCCAGTCCGAAGAACCCCAACCACCCCTTCTCTGCAATGGCTGATCCGTGGTGGCAGAACGAAGCCATCCCGAGCGACTCCGACGGCGAGGGGAACCCGATCTCGTGGTGGGATGAGGGCCACAGGCATTGGCAGGAGAACGCCGACTCTGACAATGACGGCGAGGGCGACGATGACGACCAGGGCCAGGACGGCGACTCCGACCCCGAGGAGGAGGAGGACGACAAGGAGGAGGAGGAGGAGGAGGCGGAGGAGGACGACGACGACTCCGATGACTCCGACAACGACGACGACGAACCGCCAGCCAAGAAGCGGCGCATGTTGGAGCCGAGGCCGAGGCCGGCGTACATAGTAGCAGTAGCAGTGCATTAGTAGTAGTATTAGGCCGCCGCCGGCGTAGTAGCAATGATGCATGCACTGCTAATCTTTTGTAATTATTAATATAATCCTAATATAAATCGAATTTCAGTTTCAAATCGAGTTATGAATCCTATTATAAAGCAATGTTCAGTTTCAATACGAGTTATAATCCGAGTTTCAGTTTCAGTTTCAATTCGACGTACTAATCAATGAATTCTCACTAAACAAGGACTCGCTTCCTGTCCCCACTTTGGAATCAACGAATTGTCACTAAACAATGACGTACTAATCAACGAATTGTCAGTTACTTCAGTTAATTCAGTGTTAATTCAGTTAATTCGGTGTTAACGACTGATGACCCACAAGTATAGGGGGTGTATCGTAGTACTTTTGATAAATAAGAGTGTCGAACCCAACGAGGAGCAGAAGGTGCTGACAAGCAGTTTTGAGTAGAGATTCACTGTAAATGCTAACAGACTGGTTTTTAGGAGTTTTTGATATAGCAGATAAATAAAGTGCGAGTAAATAAAGTGCAATAATAATAATTGCAGCGAGTGTCCCAATCCTTTCTAGAGCAAAGGACAAGCCCGTTGGTTTACTTATATTGACCAAACATTCTCGAGGACACACGGGAATTCTGTCTAGTGCTTTCGCTTCATATAGATGATTAATCTTTAGTGTTTTGATAAGTGTCGTGTGGGTGAACCTATGCTAATGCACCGCCCTTCCTAGGACTAATACATACTTGTGATTATACCCCTAGCAAGCATCCGCAAATACTGGAAAGTAATTATGATATATCTAACCGCAGCCTTAAACTCTGAGATCCTGCTATCCCTCATGCATCAAGATACCAACGGAGGTTTAGGTTTCTGTCACTCCAGCAACCCCACAGTTAATATTCGAATACACAATGCATTCCCCTAGACCCATAAAGGTGAAGTGTCATGTAGTCGACGTTCGCATGACACTACTAGAAGAATAATACCACAACTTAAATATCAAACCATTAAATATTACTCAACATAGTTCACTACTAATATCTAGACTTCTCCCATGTCCTCGAGAACTAAACGAACTACTCACAACACATCATATGTAACATGATCATAGGTGATATGATGATGGATAACAATCTGAACATAAACCTTAATTCAATGGTTTCACTCAATAGCATCAATAACAAGAGTAATCAACACCGGGAGAGTTTCCCCTATCAAATACACAAGATTCAGCCCTAGATGTTACAACGGGAACGGTGGAGATGACGGTGTCGGCGGTGGAGATGGTGGTGATGATGATCCCAATGAAGTGCAGCTCGATGACGGTGACGATGGCGACGATTTCCCCCCTCCGGGAAGGAATTTCCCCGGCAGATTTCAGCCTGCCGGAGAGCTTTTCTCTCTCTGGTGTTTTCCGCCTCGTGGAGGCGGCGGAATATTTCCTCGACGATCTTTCTGGTCTTAGGGTTTCGGGGGGATGAAGTACGCGAAAGGGGTCAGCCAGAGGTGGGCCAGGGCGGCTAGACCACGTGGCGGCGCGGCTCAAGGGGGTGTCGTGCCACCATATGGTGTGGGGCCCCTGTGGCCCCCCCTGTGGCTCCCCTCTTGGCTCCCTCTATCATCTGGAAAAATAGGAGTTTCCAGCTCTTTACTTCGGATTTCTGATCTTTGCAAATGTGGTGTCCTGATGGTCCCTTTTCCAGCAGAATTCAGACTCCGGTGATCAATTCCCAAATAATCATCAAACATGAAAAATAGAGGAAATAACATAAGTATCATCTCTAAATATGAAATATATCAATGAATAACAGTAAATTATGATATAAAATAGTGATGCAAAATGGACGTATCAACGACGTGTTAATTGTGGCCGAGATACCCAACCTGGGCGTCAGACTCGTCCCTTCCTGTCCCTACTTGAGACTCGCTTCCTGTCCCCGCTTGAGCGGTCCCACTTGGACGAGGAGGAGGATGAGGACGACGAGGACCCAGGCCGACCCCACCAGTCAGGCCGGTGCGCTAGACCGAGCCCACCAGTCAGGCCAAGTGACGGTCAAAAGAGGTTGACCAGCTCGCAACGGAGCGTTTGGCCGTCCGCGGGCCATTTGCGAGCCAGCCAGGGCACGGACGAGAGAAACTACGTGGGTATGGCACAAACAGATAAAACTGAGGTAGGTAGGGCACAGAAACGATTGTGCCTATTTTCTAGCACACTGTATGACCCGTTATTAGATCGATCCGCGTCGCAGCCATAGCCATATGATTTTGATCCTACGGCCACGACTAGATCATATAAACCAACATATACCAGCAAAATTAGCTCATGCCATTTAGTCTAGCTGTTTTCCGGTTTAACCCCGATAGAAAATTCGTTGGTAGTTTTGTAGAAACACCTCTGCAAATTTAAACCTCATATCTATTTAACCCCATGCCCAAATTTGACAAACTTTATGCCCATGGAAAGGTCTTGGCCTGTAAAATCTGTGGCATTACTGGATTTCAAATTTGATCGGTTTAAATTCGTTAAATTTTAAATGCATGATTTGATTAAATTCGATATAGATTTTAATATGCATGTCCAAAAATTTCAAACAAATATTTTTGGGAACCTTAAGATTTCTAGAATAATTATCCATTGTTATAAATTATTTATGACCAACTTTAAAATAAATTAAAACCAGAGACTCATTTTGTTTATTTTGGCCTAGTTTAAATTTTATTGATCCTTTTTAATTTTTTTCTTTTGCAGAAATGTCACAAATAGTTGCCTCTGACCCAAACCCCTATTTTATTAATTTAGTCTATAACACAAATATTAAGTTTGGGTTTAAAAACTTTTTTGTATGTTAATATGGAAAACTTTATTTACAAAATATCTTAAAACCTTTTTACCAAATTAATGTGCTATCTTTTGACCAAGACTAAAACTAAGTTTTGTTAAATCAGTTTGAAACATAAACTTGTGTAGAAGTGTTTAAAATTTGTTAGATACTTTAAAATTGCAAACCTTGTTTTTAATATGTGTTAAGCAATCTTGACCATATCTTGTGTGATCATTTCGTTTAAGACCAACCCATTTGAACCTATGGAACATCACTCCAATATATATTCAAAAGTCAAATTGTTCAAATTTGATAAATTTCAAAATAAATTGTTGACCAACCTTTAACCAAAATGGCAAACACTAAACTCTAACACATTAACTTTGTTGCACATTAAATTATATGATACACCTTAACCAAATATTTATGAAGAATATGTTATTTATGTTTGCCATGGTATGCTATGAGTTGTTGAATTGTTTGTTTGTTGTTGTTCAGTAGTATGCATGATACGTTTACTATTATGTATTATGCTATGCAAACCTAGTAGAGTATCCATATGATAATCCATGTAGTGACCTGTTTAATTTAGTGGATTTATGTGCTGCAAAAAGTGAATATTTTCTTGTAGACTGTGTTATGTAAAAATCCAACTAAATTAAATTACTGCCGGGCTGGAAATGGGTGGTTAGAGGATGATAAGAGTTGAGTGGGTACTTAGGAGACAGTTTTGCAGCGGTCTGAGTACGCTCACTTGTGGACGACAACCCAGGGCTTGGAGATTTAATGTTACATCGCGTCTAGTTGCTTTTCGTGCAACCATTGGTCAATATGGGCTCTGGCTTGATGGACTATATTGATGTTGACCTGGGTCGGATGTACCAAGGCCCAAGGGTGGTAGAAGGGATATGGGCATTGGTCTCTGTTGATCTGGGAATACAGCTTCTGAAAAGTCTCGTCTCGGTCTTCTCCTTCTCCTTCGCACTAAATGAGTGTAGAGTATAGTTTGGGTTGATTGGTACTGAGCACTGAGTTGATGGTGAAGTAAGTTGCTTCTTTCTTCCCCGGCAACGGCACCAGAAAAGGTCTTGTTATCCTGAGATGGATGTTAGGTTGAGACTCCAAGTGTAGAGTGTGTAGTAGCGGAAGACTCTTTCCCCACGAGTGTGACTCGAGGGTTTTATCGAACTGTCCTTCTCTATGGAAACCTGCAAAATAAAATAAAGTGTTTTGTGCCCTCAACCTCACCAAGTGGTTGTCAAGCACAAGGTGCGAGTATGAAAATAAAAATAAATACAAAAACAAGAAATAAATCTGCAATGATGGTACATAAATATGCAAGGATGATGGAAACAATAAAGGATGATGTTTTTTGGGTTTTTAATGGTTTATGCAATAATTTAAAGTGTTTTTGTATTTTCGGATTTTTAATAGCTGAAAATAGAAAGTGATCTAAATGCGTTGGAAAGGTGTTTCTTATGATTAAAATTGGACCGGGGTTCATGGTTTCACAAATGCACTCTCTCTTTAAAGTAGTGATGGATAATGGAACACTAGAATTCACATATTTGATTGCAACAATGTTTATGTCAAGAATATAATTATATGGGCATCACGTCCTAACATAGAGATGTTCTGGTTATTCATCTCTCTCATACTCTACTAGGATGGGAATTAAATCTAATCACCTAGTATTAAGATAAATCAGAGTATAGACTTAAGTTCAATGACATGAAGTTAAAATAAGAACATGCTAGATCTAGTCATGGAGAAGTGGCAATGGTCACACCAAATCCCCAGTAGCATGGTATTTTCTTTATCCCTAGTGAGGCAAAAAAGTAAGGTAAGAACCCGAGTGGATCACGAGATTAAGTTGTCAGCTTCCCGTACTAGACACTCCCCATTACTCTAACTAATGCACACGTTCCACCTCACACGCCCTCATGAACATGCTTGATCAAAACAAGTAAACAAGAACGGGGTACATAATATGCATCTACTCTTATAGCTGAAACTTAAAACAATTGTAATCTCATCTATTAAATCATAAAAAGATCCACCACAAAGGGTAATACAACGGTGACCGTAATCATGTAATGCAGCTCATACGGTGCTAATACAATGAAGTTCAAGAGAGAATAGATACATAAGATACTTCCACAAACCCATAGTCCAGGGGTGGACTACTCTCTCTTCATCATGGTGACGATGGTGGAGTCGTTGGAGAAGATGGAGACCACGCCGGCAGCTCCCCGCCGGAGTTTTTCCCCTCCAATCTGCAGCTCTAGGTCTCTGTTTCGTGGTTTCGTGTTTCTGCGGCGCTCTCTTCCGAAAGCCGTCGAGGGACTATTTTTATAGTCGGTATTAGGTCAAGACGAAGGCACGGAGATGAAAACGGACGGCATCGGAGCAACGAGGAGCAACCAAGCATACCCCACGTGGCCAGGGTATCTGGCCATGTGGGCCCTACCCGTTTTGCCCTCGGCCTTCCACTTTTGCGCTTCCTTGGCATGTACTATTTCTTCCTTCCAAAAACTGATCCCCATAAAATATTAGCTCATTTGGACGTCGTTTGGGTCAGTGAATGAAAATATAAAAAAAAAATAGGGTTTTTGACTGTGCAGGGTTAATTCCAGAAAAATAGGGAAAATGTGAATTATTCCCATAAATCAATATAAAACATGAATATAACCCATATATTATGATGCAAATGTGATGGAATAACAAGTAATATAGTGCAAAGTGCATGTATGCATTTTACATGCATCAATTGGGTGTAATGGTGAAAGTGTACAAGATCTCGAGAGTCTAAAACTAAAATCTTAGTCGTGTCCCTGGTAACGGATATTTTGATTGACTAAACAAGGATCTCACCTGAGAATCTCTTCATTCAAATTTTATAATAAAACTTGATAGGTGAACAAGGATAGGAGACTCACCGGAGTTTACCGTGTGTAGTCTTTTTACGCACTGGAGTTTACCATGTGTTGTCACATTCTCACTAGAGTTTACCAGTGTTACTATTTTAATCGATAAAAAATGTTTTACAAAGTGATAGGTTCATCCTGGGCCTAGTCCAACAATCTGCCTATTTATTCATGGGCTCAGCGTGCTCATCCACCAATAGCGTGGCGTCTTGATGAATCCATTCCTATTTGTAACCTGGCAACGATATGTATAGGAACAAATAAAAATTCCAGCAAGCATGTGTAATTTACAGAAAATACTACCAAGCAGATACTACATAAGTAAATCAACAATACATCTAAACAGATAGAGCTACAACTAAGCACTATGTTGCTTCCTGGCATATACTACGAGTCAGGTATACTAACAAAATCATGCAATTAGATAATTAACTCTACCACCAAGCAAATGAAGGTATATTACATCAACTAAATGAAACAAAACACCATGTAGGAAACAGTTTAAAGATATGTTGAAAAATGGGGCCAAACCATTTAAAAAATATAACACCACATTTTATGTACAATAACTAAATTGTTGTGTGTCAACCGGTTCTCATACACCTCTCATCGAAAGACAAATTTCCGCCGATTCAGCTTGAAGCGCAACAAATTTGAACTGCACGTGTCTCATAGTTTGCTCATGATTTTTTCAAAGAACATTTTTAGGTACACAAGTAGCCATTTTATTAGAGATACACCATGAGTTTCAAAATATTCAACCCCTAGCTACGAGTGGTCATGTATGTCGTTTTGACCGTATTTTAAAATTGACATAAGAAATTCAAAATATATATTTTATGAAATAATTTTGAAATAAAAAATTAGAAGTGAATGTTTGCATTTTTTCAGGGCATACTATTAAAAACTTGCATTTCCTTTTATGCATTGGAATTCCAAAGAGTAATCCCAAAATTTTATTTTGAATTCCACAAAACCCTATGAAAAGCAATATATGAACTTAGGGTTATTTTTTATTTAGTTTGAACAAAAACAATCCCTAATAGTCTATAATGATATAGGGCATCTTTACAATATTTTGAAATTATTTGGGTTAAATTGGACTTCAAAATCAAAAGTTATAAAGAAAACAGAAAAAAGAACACCAACCTAGGTGGGCAGGCCCATCCAATTTCATGCAGGTTTTTTGAATGGGCTTCAGCCCAGGTCGAGTTATAAGTACAAGAAGATTTTCTTTCTATTATCTACATGACCGAGGCGTTGGTCTAGTGGTAGGAGTGCTCGTGCGGGGACGAGGTCTCGAGTTCGATCCCTCCCAAGATGTCAGGACGACGGGTGCAGGTCCTAGATGGAAGGGCTGGGGCGGACCCACATGTCAAATAACGTGTGCGTGGGACCTACAGGTCAAATAGGGTGGGGACGGGACCCCACATGTTAGATAGGGGTGGGGCGGGACCCACATGTAAGATAGGATGGAGGCAGGACCCACATGTCATCTGCTAGGGCAAGACCCACATTTCAGCTGCGCGGGGGGAACCCACATGTCGGGTATGATGGGTGGGTATGGGAGGTTCCCACATGTCAATAGCTGGGGGTCATGTCATGGGTGGAGGTGGGCCCTACATGTCATCTCTATGGGTCTCACCTGTCAGATTTTTCAATAGTCAACACATCGTGCCAACATGCCCCACATGACGCATGTGGTGACACGAGTAAGCAAAAATGACACATATGCAGTGACATGTAGCCGAGTGGCAGTGACATGTAAGCGACATGCAGTGACACGTCGGCGAGATCACTGACGTGTCAGTCTACTCATACCAATACATCACTATGACCAATACGTAGGCGAGATCATAATAGTCTACAAATAAGGTCATGGAGTAGTGTTGTCAGATTTTTAACCAACTGGTGTCAATGCATTATGACCTTTCTAGCATAAAAGGTCATACTTTTTCAGGGTTTGGTCCTTCCCAATTGGTCTATGACCAATGAGTTCAAAATAATTGTAAATTTATGATCAAAAAATTATGGTCGTTAAGAAAAGGTGAGTAGTTGACACATTTCTTGGAGTGGATTATGAGTATTTACATCAATACGGACAACATGGAAACCAATGTGTCATTCCGAAGCTGGATTTTCAGAAAACTTTTAATATGCTTGAACACAACACTATTAAGAAAATCATGATTGCCAAGGATTTTGTGCCAAGATGGATAAAATGGATTAATATGATATATTCCACTGGTTTTCCATCCCTGTTACTTAATGGAATTGCTGGAAAACAATTACTGTGCAAGAGGGGGGGCGGGGGTAAGACAAAGAGATCCCTTTTGTCCTCTGATTTTTATGATGGCCTCTGATATGCTCCAAAACAAATTTACTGAAGCTACGAAAAATAACTTAATAAGAGCACATTGAGCTTATCAAGCTTGCCCAGATTTTCCTATCATCCAATATGGACACGACACTATGTTGATCCTTCAAGCATGCACTATTTAACTGCAACATGCTAAAACTTTGTTGCTATACTTTGCAACTTTCACTGGGTTTAAAATTAACTATCAAAAATCTGTTATATAATGCCTATGAATGTTCCTGTTAAAAATGTGCCTATTATGGCTGAATCCATGGCCTGCTTGTTTGTGAGCTTCCTTTCACATACTTGGGTCTTCCTCTGTGCATTTCAAAACCCGAGATCATAGATTTCACTTTCTTAAAAGAGTGCAACAACGATGGCCAAACTGCTACTTATGTCCGCTATGCGTCAGGAACCTTGAGACATCGCTACACTTGTTCTTCGAGTGCCCATTTTCCAGATTCCTCTCGATGTATGTGGCCACCTGAAAAAATGCGCAACACTTAACCCTAATAGTTGGTAGAGCTGCTAGTCCGTCGTGCAGATTTGGGACAAAATAACCGGAGACACATCTCCAAACCATCTCGAAGGCATCCGATCACTAATCATTCTGATCTGCTGAGAACTTTGGTAGGAAAGGAATAATCGAGTTTTCAAAAGCAAGCCTTCCAATTTGCGTCGGCTTCTAAATTTGGCCCAAGAAGAAGCAATGGCCTAAGCCCAAGCTGGCACAAAAAAACTGAGGAGGATGATTTGGGAACCTCCATGATTTCATCTAGCTTAATTATGTTTTTCTCTTAAATACTTATTCGGTTATTCCTTGGCACCAGTGTTAATCCTGTAAAAATTCTACCTACTATTAAACGAAAAGCCAGGATCTTTCAGAAAAAGAAGTGTAACAAATACTCGTTGGCTCTTCAAATTTTCTTTCTTATGGAGAAAAGCTTCGTAGAACCAAATCTATGTTTTCTAGCCTGATAATCTTCTACATGTGCATCCTTAAGATCCCTACCTCAGTTCTTCAGCAATTAAATAAATTCAAGAAACTTTGCTTCTCAAGGAAATATGCAATGGAGGATAAAGGAATAACTTTAATTTCATGGGATAAACTTACACTCCCTGAAGACCAAGGGGGGCTTGGGGTTCTTGATTGATCGGTGCACAACACTGCCCTGCCGGTTAAGCGCCTACATAAATTATTTATTCACCATGACCTTCCATTGGTGAAGTTTGTTCACGCGATTACTATTCTAAAAGACAAAATAGATGACATGCCAGTTGGATCTTTCCCTGGAGAAGCATGGTTAAATTAATTCCTCAATACAAAAGGTTAGCATATGGACAAATTGGAAATGAAAATGCAATCATATTTTGACATATTTTTGGAATAGACAGCTTTGTAGAGATAAATTCCCACACTTGTTATCTTTCTGCAGAGAGAATTAGCTTAAGAAATTTTGTTTCTAACAGCGTGGAAGAAAACTTCTTTACTCCACTGTCCATCCAAGCTGTTCAGAAACGGCAAGATTTGCAACAAGTTCTGGAAAATCAATAATTGACACATGGATTCTTCCTCGAAGCTACAATTCCTAGTCATCCATAAAAATCAGTAACATTCTGAAAGAGGGACCTAAACCTCATGAAAGTTTTACAAAAAAAGCTGGAAGGGTGCTGCCATTCTAAGATACAAAAAAAAATGATAGAATCAACACAAGGAACTTATTACAAAGAAACAAATTCCAATCTGCATGTTTGCTCATGTGTCCTATGCAATTCTAGTGCTGAAGAAACTTATATGCATCTTTTTTGCGACTGTCATTTTGCTCTAAATTGTTGCGACCAAATCTTCCATATGATAAGAACAAGGGGGTATATGTGATTAATGAATGTTCTCTTGCCATCAACTCCCTCCCTAAAAAAATTGCAGTGGACATTGTCATTATGGGATGCTGTTGTAATAAGGAAAAGCATGCCGCTTGCCTGAAGCATTGGATGAATTATGTTTTAGTTAGTTCTTTCATCATGTTAGAGAAAATTGGAGTTAGTTAGGTATTTCAAGCTTTATTTTACTCTTTTAATATTTCTGGTTATATATATAAAATACACGGTAGAACAATTCTATGTTTTATATTAAATAGGCAAAAATAATCCGGTCATGGTACCGGCACATTCGAAGTATATCTTCATTTTCGGGGGTTCCAACTACATCGGCGTGGCATGTACTCCACTGGGAACGACGAGTTTCGGCGGCAGGACGTAGCGGGGTTTGGCGACGGACCCGTGTAGGACGGTGCGCGGTTTCGCGTGTGGTGGCGTTGACGACTGGCCTGACAAGGTCATTGTGTTGATCCATAGGGAAGAGGATTGGCGGAAGGCGGTGGCGACTTCTGGAGCGTGCGCATCAGCGCATATGGTATGCGTTAGTGGTATGCTGGACCGATTTCTACTCCTGACTCGCCGCTGGGTAGCTTGGCGAGGTCATCAGATTTAGATGATGCCTGTAGATGTAAGGAGGTCAGAGCACACAACTCCGATCATGACCACCCCCAAGCTTGTTGGTGTTGCGACAATGTTCATCGCTAATAGGGCTTCGGATTGATCGACATATTTCTTATTTGTATAATCTATACCTCTTATAAAGTAAACCCCACTAAGTTCATTTATTATTTTCTATCTCAAAATGCAAGCTATCCACATCATCTATTCTCTTAGCCAATCAAATGTCCATGTCATTCCACTAATATTCATTAAAGTCAATATTTTCTTGCATGCAATATATCCATGTCATTTACTTTTCATTATCCAATTTTTCATGTCACCTATTTTTATCATCAAATATAAAAAAATCACGTCCAAAAATTTAGCGTTTCGATAATTTTGATGTAACGACCCAAGTTTGTAATACTAAGTTAATTAGTTAATCATGTCATGTCATGCATTAATTTTTGCACTAAGAAAAAATTTGCATTTAAAATTAAAGAATAACTCTTTAAAGTGACTTAAAACTTTGTTATATTCTCAAAAGTGGTTTAAAACTTTAGAAATTTCAAAACAAAAATATGTGGGGCTTCTTTATAATATTAGAAGGCCACAATAATTTTTGGGTAATTTATTGACTATGTTTAGAAACCTAGAAAAATAGAATAACTTTCTGTTTAAAAATACCAAGGACCTTTTTGTAGATTTTCAAACACCAAGGGCCTTTTTCCGAAATCGTCATCTTCCTCCTTGTCCTCTCTGCCTCGCAGGCAGAGAGCTCCGTGGCGCTGCTCCCGTCGTCAATCCCGGCGCGAATCACCTCGCAACCGCGTGGATAAGGACCCAGACCCGTGCCGTGCTCCTCTCCCTCTTTCACTCGCCTCCCCCTGCTCTCCCCTGCTTCCTCCCCGGCCGAAACCCTAGCTCGCCCGGCCGCTGCGTCGCGCCGCCGCTTCCGGCCGTCCCCGACGAATCGGAGAACACCACGAGCACCACCTCGTCTTCCTCTCGGTCCTCGTCCATCCGCGCGTCTCGGGAGGGTCAAAATCGCCGGAATCGGGCGTTCTTCCCCGCGGCCGGCCGAACGCCGCCGGCCCCGATTCGACGCCGTGCAGCCGTCCCCGGCCTCCCCCGACCTCGGAGACCACCGTGGCGACTTCCTGGTGAGCCGTTGCACCTCCTGGACCTCTCCATAGCCTCACCCGTGCCCTAATTCGAGGCCTCCGTGCAGGTTGCCGCGGCCGCCGCAAACCACCGCCGCCGAGCCATCTCCGGCGACCTTTTGGTCCCCAGCGCTGCCCTTCCAGTTCCCCCGCGAGGTTCTCTACCAGAAGGCCAACACCCCGTGTTCGATCGCGCACCGGAGCGAGCGAATCGAGCTCGGCCGAGCCCTCTGATCCATTGCTGACGTCATCATGACGTCAGCCCTTTCTTTTAATTATTTTCCAGAATTTTCAGAAATTAATTCAAATTTGTAAATTTCATATCTGTTGATCTGTAATTCAGAAAAATGCAAATAATATGTCAAAATGTTCAGAAAAACAAATGCTATCTATTTGTATCAAATTCATGCATGTTTGAACAACTTAAATTAAGAGTTGTCTAGAATCACTAAAATGCCACTTTATTTAATTATGGGGTTTATTCCAAATATTGTGTTTAGTTGTATTTGAACCCCATTTAAGTTGTTATCCATGCTTTAGGTTTTAAATTGAATTCCTTAATATGACATGCATACATTTGTGCGCATTGCATCGATGCCATGGTTGAGTGTTGTTTTTCCTTTTCCGGTGTTTTTATTCTCCCCGGTAGGACGTGGATACGATATCAAGATCGTCGACCTCCTAAGACGAATACTTGATCAATCAATGATCAGGTCAAGACGATGGTTTCCAAAATATCTATATCTTGTCAATGACATTCAAGGCAAGCATAACCTCTTATCTGCTCATATATGTGATTTCGAAGAATTTCACTTTCTCGTATAATGCATGCGATTCCAATTATACTTCTGGTGGATAGATAGAGTTCTCCTATATATTTGCATCGCCTAAATACCCTGATCCACTGCTCCTAGCAAACCTAGGTAGTGCTTGTGTGCATCGCCAAAGCCTCATATTGCTTAGCCATGCATAGTTGTTATCTTTGCCGCATATGGTTGATGGTTCGAAGCTGCCAATGAAGCGAGTAGGTGGACGAAGTAATTGATCATAGTTATGTGATTAAAATGACTAAAAGGCGTGGATGAGAGGCCACAGTGGTATGGTGTGGTGTTTTGTCTCGTTCCCGCCGACCTAGGAACTTGAGTTTTCGTACCTTGAGCCAAGACGAGCGTGCAACCACACGTGGCTTAGGAACCCCATCAACTAACTAACTTGCGTAATCTATCTGTGGGCTCTATAGTTCGGGCGTTCATAGGGCCGTGGCCGCGGTCGAGGGGGTGGATTCCCTGAACCTTGACCAAAGCACACATTGTCCACAAATAGGCTTACGGAAGGTAAAGGTTGTAACCGTTCCCACTCTGCCGGCTTTCCCAGGAAGAGAGCTAATGATCGGCAAGGAGCCGGGCGGTACGTGTGGGTAAAGTTGTACACCCCTGCAGGGTTAAATCTATTCGAATAGCCGTGTCCACGGTTACGGACGACTTGGAATTAATGGGCGAGATCATAGAGAACATGAACTAAATATGTGAAGGAGATATGCCCTAGAGGCAATTAATAAAGAGTGTTTCTTTATCATATCTCGTTTGTTCATAATACGTTTTTGTATCATGCTATAACCGTATTAAGCGGAAACATTAATACGGGTGTGATGCGTAAACAACCAGGTCCCTAGTAGCCTCTACTAAGACTAGTTTCGTTGCGCGATCGATGATCGAGGTTTCCCGATCATAGGGCATGGCGCCGGTCGGCAATGGAAGTCATATCGTTGGAGAACGATATGATGGACATACCCATATTTGTAGGACGTAGTCATTACGCCTTTGACCGTGAGACCAACTCTTATTGTTATTCCTGGAAGATACTTTGATTGCACCAAACGTCGTATCTTAATTAGTATGACAATAACGGTGATACTTTTGGGTATCGGAAAGGAGTAGTTGAGACGAGGGGTCAAGAGCGGGATTTGCCAGTCCGCATAGCAGGACAGACACTCTAGGGCCCACTCGGTGAGATTATGTCTAATGAGCTTGCAAGCATGTGACTAGGTCACGGAGACATGAAATCATAGACGAGTAGAAGATAGCGTTGTCGTTAACGAGGTCAGCTAGATATAGAGATATCTATGAACGACGCTCGGACACGCTAAGTATCGCTGTGGCAAAAGGTTTAAGACTTTACGTTCAGGTTTGATAGATGAAAGTCATTCGTTATATCACAGGGATTAATTCATGGGGTCCAGGCCTACGAGTTAGTCGTTGATCAGAGAGGAGTCTCGATCATACCTGTTATTATATCGAACCGCTAGGGTAACACACTTAAGGGGTTTCGACAAGACAACCGGAAAGGAAAGAGATCACCGGGAACGTCCCGGAAGAGGTCCGATGGAGATCGGGCAGCGACGAAATAGTTTTCGGAGGTAGAATAAATTATATATAATATGTTTGATATTAATTAGTGTAATTAATGTCCAAATATGATTTTATATATTTATTTTCGAATTTATTTAGGCTGATTTCTCTAAATGGTCCTTCTGGTCGAAAGAAGGCCCAAGAGGGGAAATTCCCTAGGGAATTCGGTGGGGGGCATGATGGCCGGCCTAGGTGGGCCAAAAGGGGCCCACCATGGGGCCGGCGCATCAGCCTGGCCGAACCAGGCAATGGGGGATAGTCCCACATTGCCTGGCTGGCAAGTTGGCTTCCCCCCGGGAGCCTTTATATAGAGGGGCACCCCTGGCCTTTTAATTCATCCAATTAATTCCCAATTCTCTCTCGATTTCGTGATTCCCTTTGTCGGAGTTGCGCCGAGTTGAGAGGGGGATCTCTTCCACCATAGCCCGCTGCCGCGCTGCTGGTGTTCCGGTCCAAGTCTTCCGCTGCTCGTCCTGGACTGGAGCTTCGGAGGCCGTCGTCTCCACCGTACGTGTGTAACGCCCTGCGAGGTGCTGCGCTAGCGGTACTGGGAGGTCTTCTTCCTCTTCACGACCTTGAGGTCGGCTTCGTCGGTCTTCATCGTCAACGTTCGTGCGGGAACGTAATCCCGCTTTCGGTCTACAAGGGTATGTATTCCGATCTCCGTTCGTACTACTATATCTGCATAGAATAGATCTTGGCTTGTTTTAAGGATATCGTTGCTAGGAAAATTTTTGTTTTCTGCACACGATCCCCTTCAATATGGATGTTGGTGATGTACCGGAAGGTGCTACTTGGATATCAGAGCTAGAGTTGTCAGTCTCTTATCTCATTTTAAAAGATCTATTACACGTGCTTCTCTTCCTCGATTTCGAAACAAAACTGGCTTTATGCAAAGAAACCTGCATTCAAACTCTCTGAATAAGCAGATATATAATAGGTTAATTAAGTCTTGTTGAGTACATCCCGTACTCATTCTTGCTATATTTGGTTCAGGTGAAGTTCAGCCCTCCGATGGTGGGTTCTACGATGACATCGACGGGTAGCTTGGGGTTCCCAGGTGGCAGCCTGGAACTTGTAGGTTATGTAACCCCGTTGCTTATTTTCTGGCCTCTTAGGCCTTTTGCAAGTCTTGTTGAATAGCAACATATTCGCTTTCCGTTGTATGATGTAATGTTGGATCGGAAGACCTCTGTTTGTAAAGCTACCTCTTGTATGTATACCTTAGTCTACTTCATGTCGTAGAGTCGGCTTTATACCGGTTGTCCGCTACCCATCCCGTGCATGATGCGTGTATGGATATAAAGTGCACGGTTGAAGGGTTATGGTTCTTGGGCTCTTTGTTATGCAGTTTTGGCTATGCCCGTGTTATGGCGCAGCCGAGGGGTTGTGTGCCGATGATCCATTCCGAGCACGCCTGCCGATGAGCATCGGCCTGGGAGTGGTAACCCCAAGGACCCTCGGTTACGTAGCATGACCAGTGACACATAGCATTTCTGTATAATTCAGAGGTCGAGTCCGACAGCTTAACAAGATCCTTGGATTCTTTGTTATGCATACTTGGTTATGATTAGCGTGGTAGTCTTCCGAGGGGTTTGTGTGACCGGTGTTCCCGGCACGCCTGCAGTGCAATGCTGCCTGGGATTGGTACCCCAGTAACTCTCGGCTATCATGTCTAAGAGCACATAACACTTATGTATAACTCTGGGTTCCGGGGTCGCCACAAGTTTTTGGTATCAGAGCAGGACTGCCTGTAGGAAACCCTTGCTATTGGTCGATGTTGAGTCTAGTGTTTGTGAAAACTATTTGGAACCTAAAGATGAGTTAAGAAAATCTCATTAGGATTCTTTTTACTCCTTATCTGGTATCGCTCTATTTCTGAGTCACCTTACCTCTTATTTGTTTGAAAAGGTTTTGCTATCTCTTCTAGTCATTCAACTCTAGGTGCCCCAAGCACAGGCCGTGGTTTAACCCTTTGACCTAGAATGGTTTTCTCTAGAGTCGGTGTGTGTTGTGAGTTCCTCCTTTCTCGTGTTTTAGCTGAGAGTTTTCCCTTCAATCCTAACCTTTCTGCTATGTGAGTCCCACATTCGTCCATTCTAGGCTTCGAGGTTTGCATTCACCTCGGATGTCTTCTTTTGATTTGCTTAAGTACTTCTGAAGCTATGATAGTTCTGGAAGCTACTTCGTGATTACTATACCGTGTTATCCTTTGGGTCACTCGGTAATAGTTACACGTTTCTCTGATCTTTAATCCTTGGACTTGAACCGAAGGTCCCGGATTGTGCTTGATGGCAATGTGTTGAATCATGTGATTTCTTAACCACGTGGTGCTCATGCTATCAGTACATGATGCTGACCTTTAACCCAAGTTCCATTCTATGATCCCTGAGGTAATCTTTAATCCTTATTACACCTCAGTTGGCTAGTAACTTTAAGTCTGCCAAAATGAGAGGTTCTGTGTTGGAACCAAATGGATCACGTGTAGTGAGATCTTAGTGAGTATCACATCTATACTTGTGATTCTATCGTTCCTCTCCATTTCCAGCATAGGTATTACACAAGAGTATTATCCTGTGCATCTACCCTCATCCCGGGATTCTCTGAGATTGTTCCTTTTCTTCAGCTGCTTCTCGGACCTTGCATGCCCTTTGGCAACCAAGTTGTAATCGTGTGATGGAGTCTTTCATCGTACGATGCTCTTGTGGTTCATCAGAACATTCCACTTTGAAATGTATGGACAAACAAACTCCAGAACCTCGTCTATCTCCGAGACCAGGTCAAAGTGTTGTAATCCACAGAATCAAGAGTCTTTATTAGCTTATGTTCTGTTCTACCTTAGAGTGTCACACTCTTTTATGTCAAAAGGTCGTGTTGATTTCATGGCCTTATTGATGAAGTGATGCTCCTACCAATCTTTACCCACTCTTTCCCAAGTTTTTTGGGCTCGAAATAATAAGGTGTGTGAATGATGTGGATATCGGATACTCTTAGCAATTCTTATTGCTTTGAAATCCAAGGACTTCGCCTTCTCTTGGCATGATTGGTTGTCCGATCACTGAGTGAAGTTGAATGTGCTTCCAAATCCGTTTGTTCATAAGCACCTTTTCGGCCAAAAAGTTAGGTTCGTGCCAAAACTCTGAAGACCACATCTCAGATTCATTGACATACTGGTGGTTCGTGATATTCTGGTGTCTTTCCAGAAGTATCGCCAGGTTTTCACCTGACTGTGATGTCAAGTTTGTGAGTAAGTTCATTGAATGAACAACTCCTTTCTCCAAGCAACCGTCCTGGATACCCTGAACTAGTTGGTTGAGCTTATACAACAACTTGGAGAGTTGAAAGACAAGAGCTCCATCCAATGTGTTCCTTCTCTAAGGGATGTCTATTTCTGTTCGTGTCGAAGTAAGATAGTATTTCCTCTATGGATATGCTATAACCCAAACCTTTGATTTGATTTTGGGCTATCGTCAAATCAAACTCAGCCCAAGGACTATCTTGATGGTGTGCCTAATTATTGTATTCCATTGTAAGTGTAGCCTCATGTCCTTTGGACTGACCAATACTTTTGCCGCGTCCATGGCACCTATGAGTCCATCTTTTTGGAGTATCTCGATAAGCTTGTTGTTGAGCCCATCAATAACATTCTTATTTTCTCCATGGTTTGAAGAAATTCATATTGGATATTGGGCAACTGTGCTGGAAACTTGTAAGAACCAACTTAGTGTCATAAAAAAGTATGTGTTCTGGATGTTAGAAGCAACTTCCTAGGTTCACGTGCATTTGCAGAAAGATGTCGCCGTGAGTCTGTGGAAAGTTACCTTTGTTCTTCTTTCGGGGATAATCTCCATCCGGTCATGCATGTGCAAAGAACTGCTGAGATGGCAGGTTGTTACCTCCATTTCACTGGAAGTCCTCAATGCACAATAAGTCATAGACTGTCCATTCCAAGAAAAAGGAGAAGTTCAGGAATTTCCTTAACCTTTTCGATGCTTCCTAGCAAGGACTCAGTGTGTTTCGTTGCAAATTGTTCATGCTGGTGCAATTGCTTATTTGCAGTCGTGACCACCTGGATCTTGCAAAATAGCTTATCTTTTGGAGCATGACGTTACAGTCCATCTCATTGAGAATCTAGTAAACTTACCTCTTGGTAACCGTTTTGAATTCCCTATTCGGATGTGCTGAGTCTGAAGTATCTATACACATAACCAGATCTGAATCTCTAGCCGAAATGATGGTTGGTGTTCTTCAAAGGTTATGACGTTGGTCTCTTGTAAATCCGGCAAGGTTGATGTGGTGGTTGACACAACTAGCCGGAAGGCCTGTTGCCACAATCCTTTGATTCAACAAGAACAACCACTCCTCCTGAAGACCCGTGCGACTCTTATGCTTCTTTTCAATCCTGAAGTCAACCTTCACCTGAAGCCACAAATGGTGCCTAGGACATCAAGGAGAACACCAAATCAGTGTTGTTAAACCTCTCTCAGTTGATCCTTCAACCCTTATCATTTGGTAACGACTCCATCAGGAAGAAATCAATTCCATGGGTGATCCTCGACATATCCCAGATCAGTGTTCCCTTTCCTTTTGACTGTACCTGAAGGTCTGATCAACTTATACATTGTGTGAATTTTTCAGTCACATCAGGGCTCCGGACTTTTAATCACGCGGCAAGCGTCTTGCTATGCCCGAAAGGTCGAATACTGGATAAGTATCTTCCCTCACAACCGTTGTTTACCAACTTGAACCTTCATTCATTCCTTCCGTTACCTTGACGTATTTCATGATCGTCGGCTCAAGAGTTGTTTATGAACTTTCCTTTCATGAGTTGACCATGAGATACTCGATCTTCTCTGAGATCAAATTTTCCCGAGTTATTTCCCTCTTACCTATAGTTTGAAGTTGACCTCAAATGGAAGCCGATGAAGATCGTCATAAGAGAACCGCCACAATGGAAAAGATCGTTGAGGCTGGGTTAACTCTTCCCTCTCCTTTTCTACTAGGAATCTCGGGACGAGATTCTTGTAAGGTGGGTAGATTTGTAACGACCCAAGTTTGTAATACTAAGTTAATTAGTTAATCATGTCATGTCATGCATTAATTTTTGCACTAAGAAAAAATTTGCATTTTAAATTAAAGAATAACTCTTTAAAGTGACTTAAAACTTTGTTATATTCTCAAAAGTGGTTTAAAACTTTCAAAATTTCAAAACAAAAATATGTGGGGCTTCTTTATAATATTAGAAGGCCACAATAATTTTTGGGTAATTTATTGACTATGTTTAGAAACCTAGAAAAATAGAATAACTTTCTGTTTAAAAATACCAAGGACCTTTTTGTAGATTCTCAAACACCAAGGGCCTTTTTCCGAAATCGTCATCTTCCTCCTTGTCCTCTCTGCCTCGCAGGCAGAGAGCTCCGTGGCGCTGCTCCCGTCGTCAATCCCGGCGCGAATCACCTCGCAACCGCGTGGATAAGGACCCAGAGCCGTGCCGTGCTCCTCTCCCTCTTTCACTCGCCTCCCCCTGCTCTCCTCTGCTTCCTCCCCGGCCGAAACCCTAGCTCGCCCGGCCGCTGCGTCGCGCCGCCGCTTCCGGCCGTCCCCGACGAATCGGAGAACACCACGAGCACCACCTCGTCTTCCTCTCGGTCCTCGTCCATCCGCGCGTCTCGGGAGGGTCAAAATCGCCGGAATCGGGCGTTCTTCCCCGCGGCCGGCCGAACGCCGCCGGCCCCGATTCGACGCCGTGCAGCCGTCCCCGGCCTCCCCCGACCTCGGAGACCACCGTGGCGACTTCCTGGTGAGCCGTTCCACCTCCTGGACCTCTCCATAGCCTCACCCGTGCCCTAATTCGAGGCCTCCGTGCAGGTTGCCGCGGCCGCCGCAAACCACCGCCGCCGAGCCATCTCCGGCGACCTTTTGGTCCCCAGCGCCGCCCTTCCAGTTCCCCCGCGAGGTTCTCTACCAGAAGGCCAACAACCCGTGTTCGATCGCGCACCGGAGCGAGCGAATCGAGCTCGGCCGAGCCCTCTGATCCATTGCTGACGTCATCATGACGTCAGCCCTTTCTTTTAATTATTTTCCAGAATTTTCAGAAATTAATTCAAATTTGTAGATTTCATATCTGTTGATCTGTAATTCAGAAAAATGCAAATAATATGTCAAAATGTTCAGAAAAACAAATGCTATCTATTTGTATCAAATTCATGCATGTTTGAACAACTTAAATTAAGAGTTGTCTAGAATCACTAAAATGCCACTTTATTTAATTATGGGGTTTATTCCAAATATTGTGTTTAGTTGTATTTGAACCCCATTTAAGTTGTTATCCATGCTTTAGGTTTTAAATTGAATTCCTTAATATGACATGCATACATTTGTGCGCATTGCATCGATGCCATGGTTGAGTGTTGTTTTTCCTTTTCCGGTGTTTTCATTCTCCCCGGTAGGACGTGGATACGATATCAAGATCGTCGACCTCCTAAGACGAATACTTGATCAATCAATGATCAGGTCAAGACGATGGTTTCCAAAATATCTATATCTTGTCAATGACATTCAAGGCAAGCATAACCTCTTATCTGCTCATATATGTGATTTCGAAGAATTTCACTTTCTCGTATAATGCATGCGATTCCAATTATACTTCTGGTGGATAGATAGAGTTCTCCTATATATTTGCATCGCCTAAATACCCTGATCCACTGCTCCTAGCAAACCT
Source organism: Poa annua (assembly GCA_026929855.1). NCBI lineage: Eukaryota > Viridiplantae > Streptophyta > Magnoliopsida > Poales > Poaceae > Poa > Poa annua. Next base: position 57,767,447 of record CM049437.1, read on the forward strand.
AGGTAGTGCTTGTGTGCATCGCCAAAGCCTCATATTGCTTAGCCATGCATAGTTGTTATCTTTGCCGCATATGGTTGATGGTTCGAAGCTGCCAATGAAGCGAGTAGGTGGATGAAGTAATTGATCATAGTTATGTGATTAAAATGACTAAAAGGCGTGGATGAGAGGCCACAGTTGTATGGTGTGGTGTTTTGTCTCGTTCCCGCCGACCTAGGAACTTGAGTTTTCGTACCTTGAGCCAAGACGAGCGTGCAACCACACGTGGCTTAGGAACCCCATCAACTAACTAACTTGCGTAATCTATCTGTGGGCTCTATAGTTCGGGCGTTCATAGGGCCGTGGCCGCGGTCGAGGGGGTTGATTCCCTGAACCTTGACCAAAGCACACATTGTCCACAAATAGGCTTACGCAAGGTAAAGGTTGTAACCGTTCCCACTCTGCCGGCTTTCCCAGGAAGAGAGCTAATGATCGGCAAGGAGCCGGGCGGTACGTGTGGGTAAAGTTGTACACCCCTGCAGGGTTAAATCTATTCGAATAGCCGTGTCCACGGTTACGGACGACTTGGAAATAATGGGCGAGATCATAGAGAACATGAACTAAATATGGATGTTGCTGATGTACCGGAAGGTGCTACTTGGATATCAAAGCTAGAGTTGTCAGTCTCTTATCTCATTTTAAAAGATCTATTACACGTGCTTCTCTTCCTCGATTTCGAAACAAAACTGGCTTTATGCAAAGAAACCTGCATTCAAACTCTCTGAATAAGCAGATATATAATAGGTTAATTAAGTCTTGTTGAGTACATCCCGTACTCATTCTTGCTATATTTGGTTCAGGTGAAGTTCAGCCCTCCGATGGTGGGTTCTACGATGACATCGACGGGTAGCTTGGGGTTCCCAGGTGGCAGCCTGGAACTTGTAGGTTATGTAACCCCGTTGCTTATTTTCTGGCCTCTTAGGCCTTTTGCAAGTCTTGTTGAATAGCAACATATTCGCTTTCCGTTGTATGATGTAATGTTGGGTCGGAAGACCTCTGTTTGTAAAGCTACCTCTTGTATGTATACCTTAGTCTACTTCATGTCGTAGAGTCGGCTTTATACCGGTTGTCCGCTACCCATCCCGTGCATGATGCGTGTATGGATATAAAGTGCACGGTTGAAGGGTTATGGTTCTTGGGCTCTTTGTTATGCAGTTTTGGCTATGCCCGTGTTATGGCGCAGCCGAGGGGTTGTGTGCCGATGATCCATTCCGAGCACGCCTGCCGATGAGCATCGGCCTGGGAGTGGTAACCCCAGGGACCCTCGGTTACGTAGCATGACCAGTGACACATAGCATTTCTGTATAATTCAGAGGTCGAGTCCGACAGCTTAACAAGATCCTTGGATTCTTTGTTATGCATACTTGGTTATGATTAGCGTGGTAGTCTTCCGAGGGGTTTGTGTGACCGGTGTTCCCGGCACGCCTGCAGTGCAATGCTGCCTGGGATTGGTACCCAGTAACTCTCGGCTATCATGTCTAAGAGCACATAACACTTATGTATAACTCTGGGTTCCGGGGTCGCCACATTTGATTTGTTGTATATTTTTGTAAAAAATCATATCCATAGTCTTATATTCCTATAGTAAAAAAATTAAAAGATTCCCGCCGCAACGCGCGGGGTATGTTTCTAGCATATAAAAAAAAGTTGTGTGCATTATTTTGATGTAGAGACGGAGGTTTCAACCTCCATTTTGGGAAAAAAACACTTTCCAAGAACACAAAAGGCTAACACATGGTGGTTTCATATAGAAGAGGAATAACCTAATTAATTACTTCTGTTTCTAAAGTACACATATGGGGTTGTCATCTTCGCCTAATCCTTCGTAACAATAAGTCTTATGCTTGATGAGGCAGAGATCTTGACCATCCGTGCAGCGTGCCACCTCCACGCCGGTGAGCATGGCCGTATCGCGGCCAGTCTCGTCATGTGAAAATTGGGCGATACAGAATCGCCCGCCGGTGCCCAGGTGCACGAGGAAGGACCGTACCGATGCCTGGTAGTTCGGCTTGGGCACTCTGAAGCCCTCCCACTGGTGGCTCACCACGGGGGGCTGTTGCTGCTGCCGGAGGTCCGCCGCACAGAGGACGCTCTGGTCTCTCTCCGAGAACCCGAACCAGAGGTTGTGCTCCCGGGCGTAGCTGGCGCGTCCGCGGAACGGCAGCGCCCAGTCGCCGACCTTGCTCCACTCGCCACGGGTGACCTCGTGTCCCTCGATGCTGTAGCAGATCTTCTTCTGCGTGTCCAGGGAGTAGGTGCCGTAGCTCGCGGCCGAGACCCAGAGCTGCGACTCGCCGACCAGCGTGTAGGCTTGGACGGAGCCGTCGTACGACGACGCGTTGGTCGTCCCGTGGTCCTTTGTTGGCGGCTTCACCACGTATGGAGGCGGCGGGACGCGACGCCAGTGCATCTCTGACCTGCGAGACCAGTAGGTCTCGTCGGCGAGCGCCCGGACAGATCGCCCGTGCGCGTCGTCGTCGTCGGGTGGGTTGCTGACGAAGTAGACGTCATCGCCGACGGCGATCGACACGGGGTCGTAGATTGGACCGTCCTTCATGCTTGGCAGCGCGGAGACGGCCCGCAGCGCGTCGTCGTAGAGGAAGGCGCGGCCGAGGTAGTCTGTCGCCATGATCTTGTCCTTGCCGCGGCCGAAGAGCACGAAGTTCATGGGTAGGTCCCCGGCTGAAGGGTACATGGTCACGATTGGGCTAGGCAGGCCGGCCTCCTTGATATCCGCCGCCGCCTCAGGTCGCGGTCGCTGGCCACCCTTTTTGGGGAAGAAGAGGCTCCAAGGGGGTATGCGGTGCACCGTGTAGAGCGACTGCAACGGGTACCTGCATCTTTCGACCACCAGGTAGAGAAACGCTCGAGCGGGACTCATGGTCGTCATCTCTCTGGATCCTTGCCATCGCGAGGCCGATCACGAGGGAAAGTATGCCGTCGCCGGATTAATCGTGGGGGCGGCACCGGCAGGGCATCTGTGTGCCGATGTAGAAGTGGAAGCCCGCGCGGCGCGTTGGAGCGGAGAGGAGCCGAGGAAGAGGAAGGACCGTGCCGTACGGGTGTAGGCGCGGCGGCGGAAGAGCGTGATGGCCGCCGCTGAGGATGGCGCAATGGAGCAGAAGACGAAACCCTCCTGCTGGATAGATATGCGTAATAGGAGTAGACGCTAATCGTGGCTTACTGTTCCATTTGCTGCGGAGAGAACGGAATAGATCGATTGTTCTCCAGTCAAATACTACTACATATAAAGATGGCCAGCGCTAGGCGTAGGTCCCTACGGTTTGCCAATTTTAGGTCCCCTCTAGAGCCGTCAGATCATCATCCTACGTCCAGAATCTGTAGATTACATTTTTGCATTTTAGTCCCTCTATTTCTCGAAACTCAACCCACACTCCACAGCAAAAATCACTTAAACGGAGGGGTATGTTGAGTTGCCCCGACTTTTACGGTATTTACACCGAAAATGCCATCATGCTGATCTCTTCTGTGTATTGCAACATATTGATAAGTAAGACAACAAATTTTCTCGTCCCGCGTATAAAAAATATATATTATTTTAACAAATTTTAGAAAAAAAGTAATTATACAAAAAGGTGTTAAACAACTAATTTTTCATCGGATTGCTTCGCAACAAAAATCGTGAACAATTTTAACAAAAATCACAAGCTATTGCAATAAAAAACCATGTGCTTATATCAACGAAAAACGTGGGTAAACAAAAATGTCACGGTTACAGATTCATTTGCAACAAGAAATACCAACTATTTCAACAAAAAATACAAAAGATAACAACAAAAATACCTGTGTGTTTGGAGCAACTAGAGAGGTAAGTGAACACAAAAAAATTGTCGTAGATTTATTTGTAACAAAAATCACCAACTATTTCAATAAAACTTACAAACTATTACAACAAAAAATCTCTGTGTTTGGAGCAATTTAAAAGTGAGTGAACACAAATATTTTGTCTTCGATTTATTTGCAACAAAAAATCACCTCCTATTCAAAGCATGGAGAAATCGAGAGAACACAATCTTGTAGCAATCCGCCAAAAAAATTATGCGCTTTCACAAAAAATTCGCACACGTATTTTTTATAAATTTGACACAGTGTGAAAATATGAAAAAATCGTGAAAGAAACTTAACAACAAAGCCTAACTAGCTAACTGGGCTTTTAACTTTTTTCTGTTGTACAAATGGGCCAGAACTACGTAAATGGGCCGAAAACGAGGGAACACATGCGATTTCCGACCGAGACGCGCGCGCGGACGGAGCGACCTACGCGTGGGCGCGTTAGGTCGCCCTAAAGCAAGCGTTTTCCTATAAAGATACTATATTTCAAATGCGTTGCCGTCAAAATTTGTTTGAATCGCCCCCATGACCTAATGGATAAGGCGTCTGGCTTCTAATCAGGTGATTGTAGGTTGGAGTGAGGACAAAGTGCGTAGAAAAGACCAGTGTTGATCTCAGTCTAAAGATACTAGAGAGCTGTCAGGAGTGACAGTCCCGGCCCGGGGGTGGATCGAGGTGTTACACTCCATCTATAAAAAATACATGTGTGTCTAAAAAAAAAGTTTTATCCTTTTTACATCTCGAGGATGCAGTTTGAGGACGAGGCTTCACGAGAACTTGCATGTGGCAAGATAGTTAGGAGGGTGGTTGTACCCCCAGGTGGAATATTCTTCACTGGGAGGCGATGTTCACGTCGACAGCGAGACGTCTGTGGTGACTTCATCAATCTCAAGACCTGATCCGCCTGCTCAGTCTTTCGAAGGTGCTCATAGGAATAGGGCGTGCGTGTGTACGTTTATAGGGCTGAGTGTATGCGCGTGTATATGAGCGCTTGCGTTGTACTGTGTTTCTCAAAACAAGGACGAGGCTTCGCGGTAGAGTGTACGGCTGTAGGAATAGGATGTGCCCAACCACTAGTTGATAAATCTCTTGAAAGTGTTATTGCACGAATTTCTTCTTCCTCCTGACTCTCCGATGTGTGGCTTTTCAAATGGAAGGCTATTATTTATGCCAAACAATATATCTGTGTCAAAATGGGCATTTTCCTTAGTTTGAATGTATTCCTCTTTTAAATTTAGGATGAAATTAGCAAAATAGGTGTGTGCGGGTAAAATGCTAAAACCCCACGTCTACGTATGAAACACACATAATAAATCTTATGCAAAATACAATCATCATCAACTCCGTGCTCAAGGCAAGATTAGCGGCAGTCAGTGATGGTGATGACACTAGAGAGTGTGGAGCTAATTTTGCAGAGACCAGATATGGCGATGGTTGATGTTAGTTATTGCTCGATGGATGAGGGTCGTGGCTTGGTCTCACATCACTATGGAGTTGTTGAACTAGAGGAGGATTTAAAAAAAAAGCAACGACAGTAAGAAGAAGAAGAAGACGATAACGATATCACATTCGGTTAGGAGTGGGTGTAATGGAGTTTGCACATGGTAGTGATTGGATTACACCGCCGAACTCAACCAAATGTTAGTAATGGTTGCGGATGACGCTGTAATTTGATAACCGCCAAAAACCCACGAAACAAACACGTCCTATGTTTGTTTGAAAAACCCCAAGCATCAATCGTTGAGCATCTATTTTGGTGAGCAATTCGCACCGCATCCAGTGTCTTTCCTCCCTCTCTTACTCTATTTATCTGATTCCACCAGTGCCAACACATGAAGAAATTTTCCAATCACGTTTCCTTCTTTAGCTGACAAAGGATATTCAAGGTTTAACCTGGGTAATTTCTGGAAGACAAAGTTTTAAATATGATCGCTATGGCACTGGCGACTTGCACCAATACTCATGCATCAGCGGGGTCGTCATTGACCATGATGAAGAGTGCGTCCTTGGCGACAAAACGGTGAGAACCGAGGAGCTGATCGCACCATAAGGCATCGCCCGCACGCTCACGCTCTATATGCCATGTTAAAATATTTTGATGTGTTTGATTTCAATAAATGTTGTGGTTCTACAAACCATTGTTCTTGTTCATTCTATGGACTATGGTCTTGTCTGGAGTATTCCCTTGTTTTGATAAGATGGACTACTTTGTTGGGTCCATTCCTCTTCCGAGCGGCGTAAGGTTTGCCATGCATGCCTATATTTTTGGTAAGTAGAAGTCTTGAACAATCCTCTCTTGCGTAACAACGTGTGCAACGACTGGTCTTGTCAAAAAGCTTTTTTCAAAGTCCAACTTCAAAACAACTATCGTATTTAAGAGCTCAAGCTAAACAATCTTAAACACACCTTGCTTTCATAAGTCGATATTGATTTGTGTGAATAATCTTTAGAAACACTATGGAGGTTGTTTGCAAGAAGCTTGGTGATGATTTGTCAAATGTCCCTGAAATCATTACCAGAAATAGGATTGTCACCATCATGGATATTTTAAAGGCACAAGAATTTGGTGATAGATGGCTAAGGTCAATTAAGATGATCTTCTCGTTTGGGACTTACACAACTACACTCAATGGGATTCCATGAAAACAATTTATCTCTAAGAGGAGATCATCTCTCGTCCTTGTTCTTGCTGCAGACTTCCTTCAATCGATTATAAATAGAGCTTTACAAAATGAACTAATTCAAAGACCCCTGTTAGTGGAATCATGCCCTGAGTACCACGTTATAGAATATGCATATTGTACTATTTTTCTCACTGCCTGTGAAATCCAACTAGGTCGTGTGAAAGATCGTCCAGAAAATTTTGCATCTTCCACCGTCTTAAAAGTGAAGATGGTGCCTATCAATGTTCACCAAGATAAAATGCAGGTTCTCACCAGTGTAGTGCAATGAGGGATCTTTTGCCTTCACTTCCAGTGGTTTACATTATAATATTTATAGATTAAAGACTAAAAAAATTATGCTGTACTACAAACAATTGAAAGTTATCTTGCTGCTCAACGTTTATATCATATAGAAACAAGTTAATAGTCAGTAAAATCAATCTTCATATCTCTTCCAACACCCTATATGCTCATCTTGGCCCTCCCAGGTGCAGCCATTGATCAGATTAATGTAGACAATGGTTGTACCGTTGTAGAGGAAGTACGGCATGGAAGACGGGGGGGTATTCATTTGTGACCTACACACACAAAAATGTGAAGGCCAAGATCGAATCTTCTAATGCCTACTTAGAGCCATATTTTTGTGTAGCCCGAAATCCAATGTATTTACCGAACAAGAGTGTACTTGCGGTCATGCCAGAACTATTTACCTAACTCTGCTGACAGATTGATGCAGAGGCCGGGCTCTCCTTTTCTAAAAAAAACTCTGCTGACAGATCAAGCAGAGAGAAGCAACAGGCACAATCATAAACAGCAAATCACATTTATCACAACAGGTTTTCATTCCGAGTGTACTGCAAGGAGTTCCCACTCCCACTTAATCTATTCTGAACCACATACCCGGAAAGCTTCGGCCTTTTGCCTTGCACACTGTTTCACTCACTGCTATCCTCAGTGGACCGGACTGAAGCTGCAGATTCTACGGTACACTTTGGAGAGTTGTTCGGTGCAGATGTCTCTACTTGTACAAGGACCACACATAAGGTATACCACGTTACCCAAGGGCCTTAAATAGAGATCATCCTCTTCACGGAGTTGCTGGATGAGGGACCTCACATACAATGAGGCGTACCTGTGTGGAAGATGGTAAGCAGAATATTATATAGGAGCAAGACCATTAGAGGAGTTTAGTGATAGAATTAACATTTTCTAGTTAGGTAATGAAGTTATCCCTAACCAAATTGCTCAGCAACTTGTACTTCATAAGGGATTTAGTTTTTCAGATATTTTAGTGAGTGTTCTGTCTGCAGCTTTGGAGCGCGGCGCCCTTCCGGCTGGGCTTACATTTGTGGTGGAATTGTGGAACCAGCTGAGTCGACGCGTAATGACCACAGACCATATACCCAGCATGCTGTAACGGTTCCTTTTTTTTTGCTTGTTCCATTGTACAATCTTGCTTTCCGGGCTTTAACTGAATGGTGGGTCAAGCTGTGGTTCTTTCGTTTTTTTATTCCAAACCAAATTTGTAAGAAATCCAGAAATGTCTTCACCAAAATGAAAGACAAGGTAAACACCGTTTAAAATCAAACAGCACGAGCACGGTGAGTGGGGAGAATCATGAGTGCACATTACTGCGTTGACAAGGCAATGACCTCAGGTCCTGGTCTGTTGGGATACGAATTGCTACAAAGATAAATAATATAGATATGAACCACTTAAAGGATTGGGAACTGTTGTTTTCGCATACTATATGTATACCTATGCAATATGAATTGCCTCAAATTTACCAATGTTTACAGCACTGGCTATTGTTCAACTAAGATTAACTGAGGGAGATCCAGTGGAATTCAAATATCAATAGAATTCAGGACTTTTGAAAAGAAACATCAGGACATAAAATACGCATACTAGAGTGTTCAACATTTTGGTTACATGTAAACACTATTTAACTGAACTTTTAGAGGCACGCATCACCTTGTTAAAGTGTGTACAGCAAAGAGCAAATAACATACCATGAGGAATTGGATTCGCAAACTAAACATGTCATAATGTGCAAGGCGGCGCTAGGGAGCAGAATGTTTGTGAGTAGAATCGAGGGTGGGGTGCGCCAGTGAGTGATGTGTTTGCCAAACAGGTAGATGCTATGTATGGAACGTTCTTGGAGTAGTCTAGAAACAGGTCCATTTTCTTTTTCGTGCAAAATGGCATATTTTCTTTATTTTATCATCTATGTCTATACGTGTGCACGGACGTGAGCATTTTTAAGAAAGTGACTTTTCTTTCCACAAAAAAAGTAGATATAAGATGAAAAATCCCGTCAATGTAGCAAAAAAATGATATAAGTCTGAAGAGTGTCGTACCCGGCATCAGACCCCTCAGCCTTCAGCTCAATCGCACACAGAGTTCCCAAAGATACTACTCTCTTCACATTTGGTAGTGATGATAACTGGTTCACAAGTGTGCCATTCCATATCTGCAAATTTTAGTGTACTTTAGAACTGCAAAACTGCATATACAATTTGAAAAAACATAGTATAATAAATAAAAATACTTACTACTCTAAATGGTAATCTATAATCCATATTATTATATTCGAGAAATATGTCTGAAATGCATAAACATGTATCTCATGAGGACTTAGTACAGCATCACTTTAGAAGAAAAAAAAAATGAAGATAATAGTATCAAATGTATGTACTTATGATAGAACGAGAAACAATGGTCAACATGTAAATAATTGAGAGGAGAGCACTGCTGCTTCCAAGACACAATACATACAGAGAGCACATGTGCTGATCAATTTCCTGCCAATCAAAATATGGGTTCTTTGTAAACGTGTTCTCCAGGTTCAATCCATAAAACTTAATTACCTCATTGAGCTTCATTTGATCAAAATCAAGATTTGAATTTGTGGATGGATCTCTAAACCATTGGATTGCTTTTACTGCCGCAGAGCAGCCCGTGGCATGAGCCGTGTAGGAATGACCATGTAATAGCGCTGTGAGCTGGACAAGACAAAAGTAAGTTGCTAGTGTTACGCCGTATTCATGCAATTCTTTTTCACATAACATAAAATTGATGGTTTAGAATACTGAAACCTGAGCATACAGAAACACATTCAAGATATACCTTAGAGTCACTTTCAAAGGCCTCAAAAACTGCTTCTGTTGTTACCGTTGCAGCTAATGGTACTATCCCACCAGTCATCAATTTAGCATAGCATGCAATATCTGGTAAGCAGCCGAGTAAATCTGAAGCAGACTGAAAAGGAGAGTAGTTGTCATGATTTCTGAAAGATGTGAGGCAACTTTTATCATGTACTATCCTCCTTAAATTGTTGTGATCTATTACCTCCACACCAAGACGCCAGAATCCTGTGAATACCTCATCAAATATGACGGGTATTTTTCGAGTTCTACACTCCTGGACAAGTACTCGCTGAAACAGTGGATCTATCATGTGCATTCCCCCAGCACCTTGTATTACTGCGTGAATAGGAGTTCACAACGATCAAGTCTTACAGAAACAAAGTAAACGAAAAAGAACAATTCCCCATTTGAACATGTTCATACCAACAAATGCGAGTCCCTGATAAATTTTTGAAAGCACAATGTGGATGCCATGGTAAAGAAAATAAAAGCTTGCACATATATCTGATTCATTTTCCATCCGAAATCACTGACAAATTTTACATTTTTACAGACAAGAAAAGGTGTCAAAACTATGCAGTTATGGACTAAAAAATTCTAGAGCAACGAGTACTCACACCTATGCTATTTTTCGATGATTTGCAACCCTAGATTCTACATCAGTCCTCTGATTTGTGATCCTACTGCGGAACCGGCCACTCAATCCTGACAACCTTTGTTCTGAGAAGATTTTTACTCATGCGTATGTCAAACAATGAATGTCCAAGAAGTTCACTGGACTGATGGATAACTATTTACTTGCCTGGTTCTATAATAAGTGCCGCAATATGCTCCCTGTTACTTGACAGGGAATATTTTGATAGTTGCTGTGATATGTAAGTCGAATACAAATCAGCTGCAGATGATGAGTCCCTAGTCTTGCAAAAGACTTCAGCTAACGAAGGAAAACCTGCATTGTCAGTTGTCAATCAGAAGCACAATTAACCAAAAACAAGACATACATAATCTGACATGTCAAACACAAGTTACCAACCTTTATCACCAGGGCTAAGATGACCATGCTGTACCCATGGGGGCAAAGAAAGTGTGCAGGTCTCGTTACTAATGAACACTGTTGGAGGATTTAGAAAAAGTCCACGCCCAGAATACCTGTAGAAGAAAACCCTCACGTGACTGATTCTAGATTTACTTACTCTGAAACCAATAGCAAGACAGGGGCTTAAACGAACAACTGTTTCATGTCTTGGTAAAACACATGTTTAAAAATAAATCTGATATGACAGAGGGATAGTAGTACAACAAAAGGTAATAGTTGGGAAAGATAATCACACGGGTGCAAATATTTCTAGGCAAGCAGTACAGAAAAATATGGGAAGTGAACTTGATGGATACCATGGCTGCTGAAGGAATGATGTATAGGCTGATGGAGCTTGAGCCTCCATAGCACCCAAAGTATCACCGTGATATGACCCTTCTAGAGCAAGGACCTAAACATCAAGGAACTCAATTAATAGGTCCACTGATAATAAGGGACGAAAATGGGGAATTTAGAAATTTTGGTCCAGACTACTTTGTTTGCTCCTCTATTTATAATTACAAATTATTGATCATTGACAGAAAAAGAAGTTAAGACATTGTGACTTGTGAGCAACTATGTTCGACAGTGGTGAATAGATGAAACAAAGCAGAAACATCATTGATCCTTCGTGATACATTAATGCTATGACAAATGGAGATGTCTTACAGGGTGTGTGAATCTAGTTCAAGTTGGCATTAATCCTCACCTAATTTTCCAAACCTATAATGTTAAAAGTTGTACATGACCACAGCATCCACCATGTGATGTGTGAGCCCTACATCAGTCACCACAGTGCTGAAGTGAAGGTTCCTAGATGTAATAGAGATAGTACAAGATGACAGAAGAGCAGATGTGCCATTTGATGACGGCTTAAGAAGGATCTGGGGGTCATTAAGCCAGATAAAAGAGTTCAAGGGGCAAGTCCACCATTTTTGACACGCTATGCAGGGTTCTAGCAAGTGCCGGCAGCAGAGGACCTGAGCAGTGTTGACGGTCCCAGAAATGGGACCGAGGCCCTAAAATGGCTGTAGGCCTGCAGCAAAAGAAGCTGCCAATCACATACCACACCTCTCCAAATGCACTGCGACCATCAAATTTGACTTTCCCACTCGGATCTAGAGAGCAGGAAATACGGAAAGGACAGTGTCAGCACTAGGGACTAGGGAGTGTTGCGGCGATGATGGCAATGTCGACATTACCGATGAATGAAGAGGTCAAGGTCAGACTGGCAAAGATGGATCAAAGTTGGGGCATCTTTGGACCGCAGGAATTAGAAAACATTGGAATAAGAAAATGCATGTACCATGGATTCATACGGATATCAAACCCATGAATCTTGGAATCGAGACCTTCAGAGGGTAGCTGTTGTGAGTTGAGTGATAGATGAACCCCAGAATCTGACAAGCTATATATTAGACGGGGGGCAAGACTTGATGCACCGCCGCTCCATGGCTATGTTGGTAGAATAGGTAACGGAAGGGATAGAGAAAATAGATAGACTCTTTCTCGCTTGCCTTTTCCATCTTTGCAACCCCCCTTTATCTATTTTATTATCGATACCGACACGAACTCCCCTTTATCTATAAGAGATGCCTCTTAAACCAAATCCTAATAAACGGAAATTACCTCGATCTTAAGAAACAAATGGAAGGAATAACTACACTTATAAGGCTTATCTCAAGCCAGAATTGGCGCCTAAGACACCTCTGCAAACGTGCGCCCCTGGTGGCCCCTCCTGCTATAGATAAAACAGTTGTCATCCAATGACAATAGGAACTTTCTCTATGTTATGGATTTGAGGATTTCCTCTCTAAGAGACTAAGACCAGTGTTCAAGTTTTCAAAGATCTAACACTTGGCCTCAGAAATGTGCGATGCTAAATCAGCATAGTGAGTAATCCTAAGAGAAACAAAGCATGACGCAAGATCGCATATCGAAGGCTAAATAGATGGTATACTCTTCTTACACATTACTCATCTCAGTTATCTTGTGGAATTTGTTTTTACATATATTTTTCAAATACTTTATTACGAGCTTGCCTACAAAGTTTTAACGCGCAAAAAGCCTCACAAAAGGAATCAGAAAATCCAAAAAAACATGTTTGTGAAACATCTATTTCCTTCATTTTTAACTAGAAACAGGAAGTATTTTCAATTTTCTTTTAGCCCAAAACTCTCTTGCCAAATGTCAAGTGCCGAAGTGCGTGGATGATTCTTGAAGTACTTATCCTATTCTTAGCCAAGATTCATAAGCACATAAGAGTAATGCAATTCCTACAGCCATTACATTAAAATGCAAAAACAAGTTTGATGAACCTAGTGCAACAATATTTAGTGAGAAAGAAACTAATGTTCCACATTAAAATGCTAAGAGAAGTTTGATGGCCGACAACAACAACAACAATATGCCTTTAGTCAAGTTAGGGTAGGCGACAGATGAAACCCAACAAAACCCAAGGCAATCAAACAGTGGGGAGACAAAAAGACAAAGCACAATAAAAATAAATTAAGGTTCTGGCACATGGTGACATGGATTGCTGATTTCCATGCTGTCCTAGCTAATACATGCTGGGTAAACTATCAATTTTGTGGGTCTATAAGTAATCTGAAAAATCTCTCATGGAGTGTAATTACTTCAGTTTTATAATGAGGACAAGGTGTTCAGTACAAGAGCCGCAGACCTTTAATTGAATATTTTCATTGGTGATACTCTTCTCATTGTCCATTAGACCTCCATGATCAAGCAAAAATTTACGAAATGCCATCTTCAGGGCTATTTCAATTGCCGTAGATCCATTGTCCGAATAATAAACTCTGGAAGCCCAATCTGTCCAACAAAATAGAAGGACGTTGTGTGCAATGAACAAGATGTTCCTGAGCAGTGTGGCTTCAGTAACAGGACACAAATAACAATAAAAGAACCAAACAACTATAACGCAGCAAACAAAAAACAAGTTTTCCTGTGTAAAATCCAAAGACCATTATGACTGAGGTAAGCACCTACATTGTTATAAATGTGGTCGTTTTATTGTCTCCTTTCCTAAGGTAAGCACAATTACCTACGAATCTCATAAAATATACATATATCGGGCCAGTTCTTTTGCTGGCTTAAAAAATAAGCTGCCCCCTCCCCAGCTTCTCTCATAAGCCGCCCAGCTTATTGCTCGGGACTTCTAAAATAATTATCTCATAACTAATCTGGAAGCTGCAAATAATAAGTCGTTCGGCTTATGAAATAAGCTGGGGGAGGGGCAGCTTATGGAATAAGTAGGTACTTAAAACAAGTCACTTTTCCTATAAATTAGACCATTATGTTCATTAAGGCGTGACCTATACTCGTGTAGTTTCGTTGTGACATGCATAGCATTATCATAGATGAAAAACAAGTAAAAGAACTGACCTTTACCAACTCCTCCAAGCAAAAGTTCAGCACAACGGAGAGCAGGCTCATGAGCATTCTCTGGAAACATCACATGGCCATACCGAGCAGCGGCGTAACCCATATCTCTTGCAAGTTCAATCTAGTGATCAAAGAGAAGTTTAGGCTACAATAATTTCCTGTCAATGGTTTAACGTACACAACTTTAGCAATAGAACACCTGCAAGGTAAAAGAGATTTTGAAAATACAGCAAGTGCAAGCAGAATAACCTGCAAGTTAGAATCAGGTCCTTGAGTCCACCAACTTGCACATGCATCAAACTGAGGGGTCATCATCATCTTGTTGTCTTTCACCTACATCAAAAGATTCTGTAACAATGCTGCTAATGTTCCATAGATTCAATTCTAATTTCTTTTCAGAAGCTTAGAACTGGATGTTGGACAGACCTGGTATGCCGAGAAACTCTCACCACAACGTGAATCAATTACTGTAACAGAATCTACAGGGACAAGATTGTGCTGAGTGAAGGGCCACCACAGTAAATCCTTTGATTTTCTTTGCATACTATTTAACCTCTGAATTCTTGTTGAATGGAAAGATTGCAAGGCATCTTTAAGCAAACCAAAAACCAAAGATGATTCAGAAAACCAATCAGTTAGGTCATCTGATGGATCTTCTGGAATAGGTGGCAAGACAAGCACAGGTACCCTAAATAATACAAACATTGCAGAGTTGTCATATCTAGAGAAATTAGAGGTGCTAAAGCATTTATAAGAAAATTAGGACTGAAGTCTGTTACCTATTTCTCAAGTAAGAAAGCAAGAACTTGTCGTTGGACAAACCACGATCTTCCAAAATTACAGCACTAACATCATACCCCCTGAGCAAAAGAGTTTCATATGCAGACAAAGTGGATGAAATACCGCCAAGACGGCCATCTCCAACAAGAATAGTAGGCAACCTAAAGGGCCTGTCAAAAGTTTCACGTAATAAAAAATGGTGTCAATGTAAGTAAATCTAATGCGTGGAGCTATAGTGAACTTTATGTAAACAGATAAAAAGCCATGGAGTTCTTGAAGAATAGATGTAACCAATTCAAACGTGGCTAGAGGATTTTGAACTGTGTTCTGAAATATTTTGGCACAATAATCACAGGTACTAAGCTTCCACGAAATAAAAACGATGTTAGAAAAATTGGCGAGCATGCGGACATGCAACAGAACTATTTCATGGATGGTCACCATAACATGGGATTGTTTTAGAATTTGTTTCTCAAACACACAAATTGATCCGATACATGAAAACACGGCAAATCAAATGGATATCCAAGAGACGATCTCAAGAAAACTTCAAAATAGCGGATCATTCATCACAATTTTCATGCTCACTAACCGACATTGTTGTCATCATGTTGCACGCTATCCTTCAAAACTACCACAGAAATAGTGATTTGAAAGAAATGCGATAAAGATTTATTTTAGCATTGAAATTTCTTGTTAATAGATAGAACACACATCAGATTAATTAACTGAAAAGAATGGAAACGTGTATATATCCCCTGAAATGCGATAAAGATTTATTTTAGCACTGAAATTTCTTGTGAATAGACGAAACACACGTCACATTAAATAACTAAAAAGAATGGAAATGTGTATATATTGCCCAAACGCCGATTGCATCAGAGCATCTCTAGCAGAGCCTATAAATGCGCCAAAACTGTAAAATAACCGCCAGTTTTCAGTTTCTCGAGCGACCGGTAAAAAAATCGGTGGCTAGCAGCACCCGTAAAAGGTAGCAAACTGTAAATACGTTTTCGGGGCCTGGTGAAATCCCGCCATCGACCGGTAGATAGACGGGCTGGGGAGGGAAAGTGAGCTCGCCCTGTACTCTTCACTCGTTTCACGTGGGAGTGACTTTTCAGCTCAGCTCCTTCCCCCTTCCTCCCCCCCCCCCCCCCCCACAAACCCATGGACGCTACGAAGGCTCCCCCGCCACTACCGAGGTCGTGCGGCCGAAGAGAAGCCGCCGAATCGTTCATGGACCTCCTCAACGAGACCCCGGTCAATCTCGAGGATGATCTATTGCATTTCGGCGACGAACTCGGGGAAGACGACGATCATAGCCGGACTTGGAGGAGATTGAAGAAGAGGTGTTCGACAAGCCAACGCTGATGACAACAAAAAAGAGGCGCACGGTCAACTACACCGAGGCGGAAGACGTTTGCCTGATCCGTGCGTGGTCACAAGTGTCTCTTGATTTGGTGGTCGGCTCGGATCAAAGCGGCAAACGTTATTGGCAACGGGAAGATAGGTTAATCATGTCTCGTGTTGCTCGACCGGTATACCACTGCTACCGATCTCTCCAAGGTCGATGGGACGTGATCAAGCCAGTTTGTAGCTGTTGGTCCGGAGCCTTGCAACAAGTGCGCCTAAATCCTCCTAGTGGCATTAGCACAGATGACTATGTGAGTATATTCTTCATCTCAAATTCAATTCCCAATTAGGACATCGGATGCAATAGTTATTGTCATTGTTCATCTCTTTTTGATGATAGGACCGTGTTGCCAATGAGAGATACAAGTCAATGAAAGGATTCAAGGGGAAGGTTTTACACTTCACCATTGTTGGAAGTTGCTTGAGCATCTTCCTAAATGGAATTTGAGAGGCCAAGAGGCACCAACTAAGAAAGGAGCTATGAAGAAGACGGATGATGTCAGTGATGTGGAAGATGGAGGAAGAAACAAGGGGAAGCCGGAAGGCAACAAGACCGCAAAGGAGAGGATCAAGATTAAGGCCGAGGTATCACCTTTACGTGACAAAATTGATGAGATGGTCAAATCAAAGGAAACATTAATGACCAAAATGATGGAGGCAAAGATGGCGATGAATGAAAAGAAATATGAAATGACGCAATCAAGATGGGAAGAGGCCCGTAACGAAGCCAAGAGCAAGAAGGAGATGGAGAGGAAGCTCAAGATAAAGGAAGCCAAAGCAATGAATGAGCTCATGACCGAGGAAGATGTGTTGATGATGGATACATCCAAGATGAATGGGCAACAATTGGAGCTTCATCAAATGATGCTCGCAGACATCATGGAGAGGAGAAAGCTAGCGCGTTAAGCATCTGCCGCAGCACCTAGTTGTCACGTAGTGGATAATCTGCCGAACCTCTGGACCTCTGTAGCGCGACTCCAGCCGTAGTGGGGTTGTCGCACAACAGAGGCAGGGGAAGAGGTACCGTAAGAGGGATAATAGATCTGTTTATTTCTTGATTGCCCGTAAGGGTCTAGAGGCAGGCACTAAACAGCCCACGTACAATACTTGAGGCCTAAGGCAAGAATCCTAACAAACTTGGAAAGGACTAAACAAACTTAGAAACTAATTCTAGAGATAAGATCCTACTTAATTAAAAGGATAAAGATTGATTCTCTTTCCAATCTATCTGCTGCTCCCCCCCCCCCCCCCGAGAGTCAGCTCGTCCTCGAGCTGATGAACTTGATAGGGGCTGGGCTGCTAGAACTCAGCCATTATCAGCTGCATTGTCATCGTCAAGGAATGGATCAACCTCCATGATATATAGCTTCTTGCAGCGGTGACCTGGGCCAAACTGCTCCTCACAGTTGAAACATAGGCCCTGGGCTCGGCGGGTTACCATCTCCGCCTGAGATAGTGTGCGCCGTTGGCGCCCAGCTCGTGCTGTAGCCACTCCTCCTGGTGGCGGGAGAGCTGGAACAGGGAGGACGTCAGAGTCCTAAAGCAGAGCATTAGCAGCACTCATGGTTGGTTCTGGAGCAGGGGGTACCCAGTTTGCCCGGCGTTCACAAGTGCGCGCCAAACTCATCGCCTCCAAGAGAGAAGTCGGACGCCACATCTCCACATCAAGTTTGAGAGGCTCCCGGAGATTAGTGGTGTAAATCATAACCTGTTGGGCAGCTGGTAGGCGCGGTGCACGACTAAGTAGCGCATTGAACTGCTTGTTGATGTCTGCCACCAGGCTGGAGGGAGATGAGCTTGCCGAGGGCGATGTTGCGGGAAGGCGGACCAAATTGGGTATTAACCAACTGAGTAAACTGGTTCCATGGAGGAGCCCCATAGGCGTCCTTGTACTGGCCGTACCATAGCTGGGCGTCGCCCACCAGATGGAACGACGCGAGGCCCACCTTCTCAGATTCCATCGTCCGTTGTGCCATGAAGAAGAGATCGCAACGATTCAACCAAGACAGCGGATCGACCTCACCACCACCAGCGTAGGTGGGAAACTCCATCTTGAAGTAGCGCGGTGGCCTATCATCAGCTGAACCTTTGGATGACAATATACCATCTTGGCTGCTTGGCGCACCCTTCTCCAACTTCAGGATCGCCAAGCTATGCGCCCGGGTCTGCTGGTCACTGTCCCGCACAGTACTGGAAAGGCTATCCACCTTAACAGCGAGAGCTTTCTGGTCCGCGGAGAGCTTCTTCTGGTCGTCATACATGGTGGTCTGCGTGTTGCACAGAGCCATCAAGGATTCCTGAATCTTCTCGAGCTTCTCTTCCAAGGACATGGCGGCGGCGAACATGGTGGGAGGGAGCGATCTGGCTCTGATACCAAGTTGTCACGTAGTGGATAATCTGCCGAACCCCTGGACCTCTGTAGCGCGACTCCAGACGTAGTGGGGTTGTCGCACAACAGAGGCAGGGGAAGAGGTAACGTAAGAGGGATAATAGATCTGTTTATTTCTTGATTGCCCGTAAGGGTCTAGAGGCAGGAACTAAATAGCCCACGTACAATACTTGAGGCCTAAGGCAAGAATCCTAACAAACTTGGAAAGGACTAAACAAACTTAGAAACTAATTCTAGAGATAAGATCCTATTTAATTAAAAGGATAAAGATTGATTCTCTTTCCAATCTATCTGCTGCTAGTTGAAGCCCTCACAAGCCGTCACGTGACACTAGTGCACCGGCAAGTGGTCATGGAGGTCTCACCGACGAGGTTTGATGATCCCTCGCGGTGGTATATATGTGAGCGCAAGACTTTTATTTGGAGATTTTGGTTGAACCTTGAGATATGAAGGTGTGGGTCGCGGCGATCAAGTCAATTTGATGTAAAACTATGAATTATTGCATATTTTGATTGGCTAGAAGATTTAATCTTTTGGATGAAAATGATGAAACCACAAGTATTATCCGGAGGTGATGGCGTAGATCAAATGTGGCAAACTCGACCCATAAAAGAGAATATTCTCCGGAATGGTAAAAGTGATTTTTCGGAGACGGTAAAGCGATATACAGTTTCACTGTTTACAGGCACTGCTAGAGATGCTCTTATATATAGTACTCCCTCCTATTCTTGATATAAGGTGTATAGTTTTTCGAAGAAAAATTCATAATATAAGGTGTATTTGTTATTTATGGACAATTTGACCTATCAAAAAATGAGATATAGTTTCAAAAGAGGGATTTAATGGATTGTATCATTTTGTGCATATTAAAAACTCATCTCTCACCATTTTTCAAGAAAAAAAATTAGCTCACTCTGTACAAAATATGCATGTCTTAATATTCGTGCAGAAAACTATACACGAACGGAGGAGTACTAAATTGCACACCGGTTCACTTCGTCTATTAATTCAGACTACTTAAACGCCCAGTAACACATACTCCCTCCGTATTTTAACTACCAAAACGTTTTATATTTATAGCACGGAATTCATATAACACTAATAAACGAAATAGCATAAGTCCAGATGTTCAAAAAAGAAATAGTATAAGTCCAGGCTGAGGATTTAAAGAAACATGAGAACTCACCGGTAGAGATCACACTGCAGCGTGCCAGACGGGCCCGGGCTTGCGACGCCGCCAGCGGTCTCGACCAGTTTCCACACCTCCCCCTCCCGCTTCCCCAGATTTTCCCCCTCCACCAGGCACGCCGCCAGGCGCGACCTCACATGCGCGTCCTCCACCGCCATCCCCTCCCTCTCCGCCGCAAGGTGCGGTGAAACCGCATCCCGCCACGCGTACAGCGTCCTGCACGCTAGCCGTTTCCTCACCGCATCCTCCCCCTCCCCATCGTAGGAGAAGTCCGCCTCCTCTGGCGGAGGGGGTGGGCTTCCAACGGAGGGGGCAGCGGATAGGGTGTCGAGGGAGGCGACAAGGCGCGCAGCGCGTGAGGGGCGGAGGAGCGTGGGGACTCTACGGAAGAGGAATCCGGCGTCGGAGTCGGCGGGGAAGCCGGTCTGGAGCGGCTTGAGGTAGAGGACGGTGGAGGGGGAGGCTTCGTGGGAACGGAGGAGGGAGGCGGCCAGGCCCGTGGAGACGAGGGTCTTGCCGACGCCGGTGTTGGCACCGAAGATGGCGAAGGTCGGCGAGGAGAGGGGCAAGGCAGAGGAGTAATGTCGCCGAGCAGCACGGCGGAGGAGGCGGCAGAGCATGGCTGCTGTCTGCTGATTTGGGTTTCTCTACAGGACTACTACGGGGTTTTGGGGAAGAAAAGAGAGAAAATGACGAATAACCAACGGAATTGGGGCTAAATTGTCTGGTTGCCACTGAAACTGAGTGTAGGGACAAAAACCATCTATATTTGAGGCAGGAGTGCGACAAGCAGCACTAATTATAAATTTTAGTCGTCTTAACAGCATTTCTGACGGTGCGGTCCCACTGTCAGGTCTACGTGGCGAAAAAAAGAAAACAGAAAAATAAACAGTCAACGTCGTGTGGCCTCCTCCGCTTTCCTCTCCTACCTCTAGCCTTCCCCGCTTCACCCTCCCCTCCGCTACGCTGGCGTCCACATCCCCAAACCCTCCGTCCCCACCAGCGACCCCCCTCCCCGCCGGCCACCACGATGCACATGACCTTCTACTGGGGTACGTCGGCCACGATCCTCTTCGACGGCTGGCGCACGTCCGCATGGACGGGCTACCTCTTCGCGCTCTTCCTCGTCGCCGCCTTCTACCAGTACCTCGAGGCCTTCCGGATCCGCCTCAAGCTCCTCTCGGGCGCCAAGGCAGATCCCCTCACGCCGCTCTCGGGCTACCTCCTCTCCCTCCGATGCACGGGCCCCGCTCCTGGCGCTCGCGCTCTTCGGCGGCCGCTGCTCCTCGAAGGTCGCCACGGCCGCGCTCTTCGGGGTCAACGCCGGCATCGGGTACCTCCTCATGCTCGCCGTCATGTCCTTCAACGGCGGGGTGTTCATCGCCGTCGTCGTCGGGCTCGCCTCCGGGTACCTCGCCTTCCGCGGCAGCGACGCCATCTCATGTCGCCCCGCGTACAACCGAGAAGCCCACGAGCTCCCCCACACCTTCCACTTCTCCCTCCTCGAGAAGCTCGTGACGGAAAGCCGTGAATCGGCCGAATCGGGGTCTTCTTCCCGAGCTCCGACCGCCGCCTCTGCACTCGATTCGCTCGCCTCCGGCCTCCCCATCCCTCTTCGACCTCGCCGTCATTCTCCTGGTGGC
Organism: Poa annua; assembly: GCA_026929855.1. Taxonomy (NCBI): domain Eukaryota; kingdom Viridiplantae; phylum Streptophyta; class Magnoliopsida; order Poales; family Poaceae; genus Poa; species Poa annua. The sequence goes on from CM049437.1 coordinate 57,789,038, forward strand.
CTCCGGACTCCCGCTCTACACCAGCGGCCGACTCCCGCCAGCGGCGCAACCATGGTCGCGGTCGCGCTCGATCTTGAATGGCACGTCGTCCTCTACTTCTCCGGGTCCGGCCAGCGCGGCGGCTCTTCTTCGGCTCCGGCAGGGGACGCGGAGCTTGGGGTTGACCCTTTTTTCCTTTTTTCTATTTCGTTTTGTCACGTAGGCCTGACAATGGGACCGCACGGTCAGAAATGCTCTTAAGACAACTAATCGCACGAATTAGTGCTCCGCGTCACACTCCTGCCCCAATGTGCGGTGGTTTGTGTCCTTAGACTCAATTACTCAGCCCCAATTCTAGTAGCTATTCGTCATTTTCTCGATAAAAGAACAGTATATGTACCGTGTAACAGTGACTGCATGCTCAGCGACCCGCGTGACCACCGGCGCTTGATTATTTTTTGAAGAGTTATTAAGGGCTTGGATTCCAGGAATTCCTCTGGAAATTTTTTTATGGATTGTCTTAGGTTTGAAAGAACGGTGTCAACAAATATTATGAATTGAATTCTTATGTCTCGAATGCATACTTGCGTAGGATAGATACACTTTTCGTGTTTTCTTACGTTTTATCCGAACAATAATTCACAGAAATCTACGTACCCTCTCGTTTAGGGTTTACTGCTCCGGAGGCGGCGACGGCGCCACCGTGAGATTCTTGGATTCCAATACTACTCCGACTTCGAGCCGTTCTCGGCTTCGTCCCCGCCTTATACTTGTGCTCTCCACGTTCTCGTCGCCCTCCGCTCTTCACCCAGGAGTCGCGGGGCTCTAGGGCTGAGGAATATGGCTACGGCGGACGCTGCTGCGTCGTCTTCCGCGTCTGGATCAGATGGAATTGATGATATGCTAGCAAGTATGAAACTCAATGAGGATGAACTCGACGATGTGGTGATCTCCGTCAAGGATTCGAAGACCTACCACGATGTTGGCCGCTGGTTGGCGATTGGTAAGGTTCTTACGAATCGTAACTTCAGCGCTGATGCCCAGTTTGAGAAGATGAAATCTATTTGGAACCTCTCGAGGGATCCGATCTGTCGGGAAGCTGGGGAAAACTTGTTTATTTTCCAGATGCATTGTCTGGGTGATTGGAAAAAGGTTGTACATCAGGGTCCTTGGACGTTTCGTGGGTTTGGTCTTCTGGTGGAGGATTATGATGGCCTAAGTTCGCCGGAAAAGTTCGTGTTCAACGGCATGCACGTTTGGGCTCAGATACATGGGATTCCGGAGCTTTACCGGAAATTGGAAGTGATTGATGACTTAGCTCGGAAAATTGGCATGGTGAAGGAAGTACAGTTAAATCCAAAGCTGTTCTTCGAAGGAAATTATGTGCGCATACCTGTGAGGATTAATGTCAGCAAGCCCTTGATGCGCGTTGTGTCGCTCTCTCTTCCAGAGGGAAAGAGGAGACTGCTGGTCAAGTATGAAAAAACTACCGTTCTACCGTAAGCGATGTGGTCTATTTGGTCATAATCATGAGGAATGCGGCGACGGCGTATGGGAAGAAAAGCAGCTCCAGTTTGGAGCGTGGATGTTGGCGACAAGACGAGCAAACCAACCTACTCCGAGTCCTCGCCGTTTTGTTCCTACAGCCCCGCTAAGGGGTGGTTTCTCTGGCCGTGGCGGAGTGGTCAGCTCCGGACCTAGAAAACGTTCTTCTGAAGAGGCTGCTCTTGATCCCGGAAACGATTTAACAGATACAGATATTAGCCCAATGAAAGATAGCCTGGCTGTGGTGGGTACTGACAGTGAAGCAGTAGGTTTTGATTCCAACTCTAGCGTTAGCATGCAGCTGCATATGGAGGGTCAGATGGCTGGCTTGGTTAATTTGGAAGCTCCGGCTTGTCAAAGCAATGTCTTAGGAGGGGTAATCCCTCCACCGCCACCATCTTATGTGGCACCAAGGGATAGATTAAAGCTTAGGAAAATTGAAGATAGCTCAAAAGTTTTAGCAACATTGGCGGAAGATACCACAAAAAATTTGGCAACATCGGCGGCCTCCGACGAGGAGGACCGCCGGGCCCAATGACGACATTAGGCTGGAACGGTCGTGGATTGGGGCAGGACGCGACCGTTCAAGAGCTTGTCTGCCTTTTGCAGACGTATAGGTCCAGTCTCGTGTTCATTTGTGAAACGATGCAAAAGAAGGACATAGTGGCGGGCTTCTTGGCTTCGGACATAGTGAAGGACATTCGTGTTCATTTGCTTGGCTTCGAGAGGGTGATCGGAATACAAAATATTTTCACCGGCGGGCTTCTTGGCGAAAACGGAAGAATAAAGTACGTCGACTGAAAAGAGAAGATGGTTCCTGGACATCAGATACAGCTGAGATGGAAAACATGGCTAGGGAGTTCTTTGAGAAGCTCTATACAAAAGAGGATCACATCAACCCTGATCCGGTAATTGATGCTATGGGGAGGTGTGTGGATGACGATATGAATGATAAGCTCTGTGCCCCGTTTACAGCTAAAGAAATCAGTGACGCACTATTTGAAATTGGCCCATTGAAGGCTCCCGGCCCCGATGGGTTTCCAGCTCGCTTCCTACAGCGAAACTGGGGCATGCTTAAGGACGAAGTGGTGCACGGGGTTCAGCTATTTTTTGAAGGGGATCGCATGCAGAAAACAAAAAATTTCCTACCAACGATATCCTTAAACTAGCCAAGATCTACACTATGTAGATATAGAAGTACGGCGGATATCGGAATACATACCCTCGTAGACCGAAAAGCGGGGATTACGCTCCCGCACAAGCGTTGACGACGAAGACGACGTAGCCGACCTCTAGGTCGCGAAGAACTCGACGCGACGAAGACGATGAAGATGACCTCGAGGTCGGGTGGAGGAAGTAGGCCTCCAAGTACCGCTAGCGCAGCACCTCGCAGGGTGTTACACACATACGGTGGAGACGACGGCCTCCGAAGCTCCAGTCCAGGACGAGCAGCGGAAGACTTGGACCGGAACACCAGCAGCGCGGCATCGGGCTATGGTGGAGAGATCCCCTCTCAACTCGGCGCAACTCCGACAAAGGGAATCACGTTATCGAGGAGAGAAAGAGAAATTAATTGGTTGAATTAAAAGGCCAGGGGTGCCCCTTCTTATATAGGCTCCCAGGGGGAGCCAACCTTGCCAGCCAGGCAATGTGGGACTATCCCCCATTGCCTGGTGCGGCTAGGCTGGTGCGCCGGCCCCATGGTGGGCCCCTTTTGGCCCACCTAGGCCGGCCATCATGCCCCCACCGAATTCCCCTAGGGAATTTTCCCTTCTTGGGCCTTCTTTCGACCAGAAGGTCCATTTAGGGAAATCAGCCTAAATAAATTCGAAAATAAATATATAAAATCATATTTAGACATTAATTACACTAATTAATATCAAACATATTATATATAATTTATTCTAGCTCCGAAAACTATTTCGTCGCTGCCCGATCTCCATCGGACCATTCCCGGGACGTTCCCGGTGATCTCTTTCCTTTCCGGTTGTCTTGTCGAAACCCCTTAAGTGTGTTACCCTAGCGGTTCGATATAATAACAGACATGATCGAGACTCCTCTCCGATCAATGATTAACTCGTAGGCCTAGACCCCATGAATTAACCCCTGTGATATAACGAATGACTTTCATCTATCAAACCTGGACGTCGAGTCTTAAACCTTTTGCCATAGCGATACTTAGCGTGTCCGAGCATCGTTCATAGATATCTCCATACCTAGCATGATCTCGTTACCGACAACACTATCTTCTACTCGTCTATGATATTATGTCAGCTAGTGACCTAGTCACATGTTTGCAAACTCATTTGACATAATCTCACCGAGTGGGCCCTAGAGTATCTATCCGGCTATACGGACTGACAAATCCCGCTCTTGACCCCTCGTCTCAACTATTCCCTTCTGATACCCAAAAGTATCACCTATCATTGTCACACTATATAAGATATGACGTTTGGTGCGATCAAAGTATCTTCCAGGAATAACAATAAGAGTTGATCTCACGGTCGAAGGCGTAATGACTACGTCCTACAAATTATGGGTAAGTCCATCACATCGTTCCACCTAACGATATGACTCCATTGCCGACAGACGCCATGTCTCATGATCGGGAAACCTCGATCATCAATCGCGCAATGAAACTAGTCTTAGCAGAGGCAACTAGGGACCTGGTTGTTTATCTACCACACGTGTATTAATGTTTCCGCTTAATACAGTTATAGCATGGTATAAAACATATAATGAACAATTGGAATATAACCAATAAACTATCTTTATTAAGTACCTCTAGGGCATATTCCCTTCAGTCTCCCACTTGCACTAGAGTAACACTTAATCTAGTTTACAACTTGGTAAAAGCTCAACACCCATAGCATCTTGGTGCATGCTTGTCTCGTGGAAGGGGAATACAGTCAACAGATCTCACACATTGAGACCTATATGTGCTTTGCAACACTTCTATATCACCTAGTTTGACATCATCCCGTATCTTACGATGACGGTGAAATATATCCTAGTGGATGGAGTGAGACTCGAACATTCGCGTAGCATGGGCCTTAAAAGTCTAAGAGATCTATTAAGGGGACCACATACGCTCGGAAAACTGCTCAGTCCAATCACACTTGCTACTTCTGAAGTTGCCATATATTTCTATACCTACGTAGATTATGCAACAGTGCATTCATATGCGACTTCGCAAACTAACCATGTCTTTCTTCAAAATAAAGGACATCTCCTATATGAGATTTCTAGTTGTATGGGCCAGTGTAATAACTTGCATCATCGTAACCTCTTTACGGCAAGTTGTCTTTCACTCTTTCCCTTTACCAGAAAACATATCTTCAGTTCTCACAGACACTGAAAAATATACTTAACGTTTGTTCATTGATCCACACAAGGATCACTCTAGAACCCGTTCTTCAACCAAGAACTTGGGTCACACCAAGTCGAGCTTTCAATCTGATAGCATCTATGTCTGATACATAGAGAATGTCGAACATCATTTGCTATCACTGAAAATGCCAAGATAAACTTAATATTTCACCTAGTCATACAAGTAAGAACCATTTTCTTCGCTTGTTCTATTCTGAAACACTTCAGAATCTTAACTTAGGAAATATTCCGACCTAATGTTATTAAGCCCCTTACGATCTATACAATTATAGATTGGATGCCTAACACTCCTAACTTCTTTCATAGAAAATTTAATCACTTAAATAATCCTTTACACTCTACTAGAGGATCTGTGTCATTCAATATGTCGTCACATACAAAAACATGAATGACACCTAGCTCCCACTCAAATATGCCTTCCGCATATAAGATCAAGGAAAGCTACTTAGCTCCCACTCAAATCTTTGCAAGTTTCTTCAACTATTTTGGACAACTCCAAAATCCTTTGATCACATCATCAAAGTGAAGATTCCAGCTCCGATATGCTTGCTTCAGCCCATGAATGGACAACTGAAGTTTGCATACATGTTTAGCATCCTCAGGATCACCAAACCATTATTGTACTGATTACAACTCTTTCTTAATGACACTATTAAGAAACATGGTTTCCTTATCCTTCTATCAATTTCTCATTCGAAATTATAGTAATTGCTAAACGACCCAGAATAGATTTAGGCTTCGCCACTTGAGACAAAATCTCGTCGTGGTCAACTTTTGAATCTGTCGGAACTGATTCACGACAAATCGATCCTTATCAATGTCTACTCTCTCATAAAATTCCATATTCTGTTAACATCCTAGATGCCATCAAGAAGATCTCCCAAGTCAATACCTGGTAATCGTACATGGATTTTATTTCGGATCATATATGACTCATAGCCATTTCTCGGACTTAGGTCTACCATCTCTTCTTCATAGTTCGTAGGTCTGTCATATTCCATTAACATGACCTTCATAACAAGATTGTCGTAACACATAGTGTGGAACACAATCTCGTACGCCTACGTTCTTAGTACGAGCTCAGAGCATCATGATCTTGTATCATCAGCTTCTTTCAAGCTGTGGAGCATGACACCGAAAACACTTTCGGTTGCGCCACTCTGATGTCTGGAGAGAAACTTCATCAACTTCGTCTTGCTCTACTTTCTTTCTCACTTATACCCTTGGACAAGAAACTATTTCTTTTGCAAGGTATATCCCGGCAACGATTTTGCCTATGTCGTGAGACATGTACCCAACTAACTCTTTAGGTACGGTACACTACAAAGATTAATCCATTTTAGGTTTGATCACATCGAAACACTAAACTGCTGAAACGACAATCTAGGCTAAAAGCCATGCCATCACTCATATGGTATTGTCTCCATGGATTTAAATGGTTTCCCTATTATCTAACGTGAATGCTACGTTTCTACCATATGACTCTAACGATCACAATAATTCGATAAGAGATTTATTTAGCACACACTATCCGATAGGGTGCGATTACGACGTCCTAACATAACACTATGGTGTTCCATGCGACGTAATTTGTGGAACTCTTCTCACAAGTCTTCCAATGACGTGCCAACATTATAACTCAAATCTTTATTTCCTCGATCTGTATCGCGGGAATTAGATTTTCTTGTTAAATTTATTTCCTACTTCATTCTGAACTTGTTTGATCGAATCAAAATTTCCAGACTAACATTTCCTGAGTGGATATCCATATATCTACTCGGAATATTCATGAAGTCTATGAAATAAACACTTCCACTTTACGTTAAAGTACTTCATTGATTCACATACACCCATATGCATGATTCTCAACAAGTTATACTCAAAACGTTCAGTGAAGTTTACGAAATAAAGATCTCCACTACACGTTAATTACTTCATTGATCTACATACATCTGTATGCATGACTATCAATAAGTTATATGCCCGTTTTCCGAAAACGGTGTCTTAGTTATCTTGCAAGTGTCAAAAGATCAAATCTAAGGACTTGTAGATCCATCCGATATGGAGCTAATTCATTGACTATAACATTGACATGAATTAAACGGCAGTGCCACACATATGTGGTGTCTTTATTAAGTTTATTTCCTTTGGCATTGATATTATGAATGTGGGAGCTTCTACCATCTAAATTCAAATCGGCATATGATCATTACTTCATAAATATAGGACAATGAATTTGTCACTAACATATATGAACAATTGTCTCGCTAGAGGAGACACACTTATAACGATCATACTAACAGGCGATCATAAAAGAATTTATTCAAATGGTAGATCTAGAGGGAGAGTGTCTATGGCCATCACAACAATTTGTCTGCCATTATCAACACGCAATGTCGCCTCATCCTTCCAAGCTACTCAAGTAGTAAATCTGGTTTTCATAAAACATGACTAGTATCAAAAACTTAGTCACTACTGCGAGTACTTGCTTAGGTAAAACATTCATAACATGTATATCATATATACACCATCATCATTGATGACTTCCGGCGATCTGTTTCATCTTCTTGATACTTCCAACGTAATCAAGAACCATAAAGGTGAACGATTCCCCTTTGCATGACATAGTCTATGACAAAGCATTTGCACCTGGCAACGTTGTCTGTCATCCAGTGATCGAGCTGAGCGAGGCATCTCAATGTCATCAAGTATGACCAATGTCATCAAGTATGACTGCCACGTGCTCCTTCAATGTGTGTATTCTCTTCCATCTTGGTTGAGAAGACAATCAGTCAACGTACTGATAAACTTCATCACCCCAACTTTAGGTGTACCCCGAGTTTAGCGATCATCTCATATGTTCGCGATCTAACAACTCGTACACATCGTTGGTTCTCTATGGAGGAGATCATAGCATACACTGGACTATGATGATATCATCCGCACAAAAACTTGATAATCCAAATTATCCTTTTGTTAGCGGAATCTCCGGGTTTATCTCCTAGCGGGTATTGTATCACAAAGAGCTAACGGTTTAAACAAGGAGTATCCTCAAGCTAAAGTATAAAACTATGAAGTTTGGACCCAACCTTTTAAGTTTCTCAATCGCAGGAATGCGCCTAATTTTAAAAGATGCTATTACATTGGTTAATATCCACAAAGGTTTGCAAAACAGACTTTGTTCATTATATTTTGAGTTCTAGTATTTTAGAAAATAACTATCAGAACTCCCACTCAAACGAACATCCCTCCTGGTCGTTTCAGTGATTACACGACCCCCATCCATTGTGCAACCCCTCATCGTCAGAGCCGGCAACACAATTTCAAGGGTAGACAACGAATGTTCGATCACAACAACTCTGTGACTCATGCTCGACCTTTCGGCCTCCGTGTTCCGAGGCCATATCTGCATATGCTAGGCTCGCCACAATAACCTCCACGTAACGCTTGTGCAACATGGCTTACACCCACTGTATGCGAACGACGATATGTCTGACACCCGATCGTCACGGCCTGCCTCATAACGTAGAACTTTCTTGGTGGTGCTCGTTGGAGGAAGAACACTAGTGGTATTATGAAGGGATCATCTTATATATAACTACCGCCGCGTAACTAATATATATAATCACACAATATAAGATGCACTCAAAACATCAAATGTAATGCGATGTGATATAGTCCATTGCGCCATGGTCTTCTTGACGCCCGCAGTTCATAAACAATTTAATAAACCTACCTTGACCATATCACATTGCCCCTGCAAAATAAAGTTAGACGCTTCTACTTTATCTTTTGCATATTTTACGTGGCTTGGGGCTGTCGTAAAAAGAACCGCTTCTTACCTACGAACTTATGACCACAACAACGATCCAATAATTGCATGTTTAAGCATCCCTTTCGGGCCCTCCATTGAAAATGCAAGACCAACTAAAGAGAGAGAGACAGACACCCGCCAGCCACAGATACGGTACAAGCCGTATGTCAGTAGTGGAACCAGTCTCGCGTAAGCGTACGCGTAAAGTCGGTCCGGGCCGCTTCATCAACTCGATGCCGCTGGAATCACAAGTGCACGCTAGAGGGTATTAAATAACAGGAACGGTGCCCCCGTGCAGAACACGGGTTCTAACAGCGTACAGCTATATCTACGATAGATCGGCTCTGATACCACTGAAGGGGATCGCATGCAGATAACAAAAAATTTCCTACCAACGATATCCTTAAACTAGCCAAGATCTACACTATGCAGATATAGAAGTACGGCGGATATCGGAATACATACCCTCGTAGACCGAAAAGCGGGGATTACGCTCCCGCACAAGCGTTGACGACGAAGACGACGTAGCCGACCTCTAGGTCGCGAAGAACTCGGCGCGACGAAGACGATGAAGATGACCTCGAGGTCGGGTGGAGGAAGTAGGCCTCCGAGTACCGCTAGCGCAGCACCTCGCAGGGTGTTACACACATACGGTGGAGACGACGGCCTCCGAAGCTCCAGTCCAGGACGAGCAGCGGAAGACTTGGACCGGAACACCAGCAGCGCGGCAGCGGGCTATGGTGGAGAGATCCCCTCTCAACTCGGCGCAACTCCGACAAAGGGAATCACGTTATCGAGGAGAGAAAGAGAAATTAATTGGTTGAATTAAAAGGCCAGGGGTGCCCCTTCTTATATAGGCTCCCAGGGGGAGCCAACCTTGCCAGCCAGGCAATGTGGGACTATCCCCCATTGCCTGGTGCGGCTAGGCTGGTGCGCCGGCCCCATGGTGGGCCCCTTTTGGCCCACCTAGGCCGGCCATCATGCCCCCACCGAATTCCCCTAGGGAATTTTCCCTTCTTGGGCCTTCTTTCGACCAGAAGGCCCATTTAGGGAAATCAGCCTAAATAAATTCGAAAATAAATATATAAAATCATATTTAGACATTAATTACACTAATTAATATCAAACATATTATATATAATTTATTCTAGCTCCGAAAACTATTTCGTCGCTGCCCGATCTCCATCGGACCATTCCCGGGACGTTCCCGGTGATCTCTTTCCTTTCCGGTTGTCTTGTCGAAACCCCTTAAGTGTGTTACCCTAGCGGTTCGATATAATAACAGACATGATCGAGACTCCTCTCCGATCAATGATTAACTCGTAGGCCTGGACCCCATGAATTAACCCCTGTGATATAACGAATGACTTTCATCTATCAAACCTGGACGTCGAGTCTTAAACCTTTTGCCATAGCGATACTTAGCGTGTCCGAGCATCGTTCATAGATATCTCCATACCTAGCATGATCTCGTTACCGACAACACTATCTTCTACTCGTCTATGATATTATGTCAGCTAGTGACCTAGTCACATGTTTGCAAACTCATTTGACATAATCTCACCGAGTGGGCCCTAGAGTATCTATCCGGCTATACGGACTGACAAATCCCGCTCTTGACCCCTCGTCTCAACTATTCCCTTCTGATACCCAAAAGTATCACCTATCATTGTCACACTATATAAGATATGACGTTTGGTGCGATCAAAGTATCTTCCAGGAATAACAATAAGAGTTGATCTCACGGTCGAAGGCGTAATGACTACGTCCTACAAATTATGGGTAAGTCCATCACATCGTTCCACCTAACGATATGACTCCATTGCCGACAGACGCCATGTCTCATGATCGGGAAACCTCGATCATCAATCGCGCAATGAAACTAGTCTTAGCAGAGGCAACTAGGGACCTGGTTGTTTATCTACCACACGTGTATTAATGTTTCCGCTTAATACAGTTATAGCATGGTATAAAACATATAATGAACAATTGGAATATAACCAATAAACTATCTTTATTAAGTACCTCTAGGGCATATTCCCTTCATTTTTCTCATCTGGTGTCATGCCTGAGGATGTTAATGATACCACGATCGTGTTGATCCCTAAAAAGAATGACCCTGAGGTGCTGAAAGATTTCCGACCTATTAGCCTCTGTAACGTCATCTTCAAAGTTGTCTCGAAGTGTTTGGTAAACAGGTTGAGGCCTCTTCTCCAGGATATTATTTCCCCTACACAGAGCGCCTTTATTCCGGGGCGTCTCATTACGGATAATGCTCTCATGGCATTCGAGTGTATACACTCTATCCAGACAGGTTCGGCAGACCGTAAGAAATTTTGCGCATATAAATTGGATATGGCCAAAGCGTATGATCGTGTGGACTGGATGTTTTTGGAAGGAGTTTTAGCGAAGTTGGGCTTTCATAGTCAATGGATTTGGTGGGTTATGGCTTGTGTGACCACCGTTCGATACTCGATTCGCTTTAACGGTCATATGATGGACTCATTTTCTCCGTCACGTGGTATTCGCCAAGGTGATCCTTTGTCTCCGTATCTTTTCTTATTTGTTGCTGATGGCTTGTCTTGTCTTATTCGCAAAGAAATCGAGGAAAATCAGCTGCGGGAGTTACATATTTGTCGGCGTGCGCCAGGAATTTCTCATTTGTTATTTGCGGATGATAGTCTCTTATTTTTTGAAGCATCAGTACAGCAAGCTACGGTTGTTAAGAATATCCTGGATAAATATGAGCAAGGTACGGGTCATCTAGTTAGTCTTGGCAAGTGTTCTATTATGTATGGGCCGGGGTGTGCTTCTGAGGTGCAAGTGGAAATTAAAAATATCCTTAAATATGATACAAGCTGTTTTGAAGAGAAATATCTTTGGCTTCCAGTTCCGGATGGAAGGATGACAAAAGGAAAATTTAAGTCGACCAAAGGGAAGTTTTCAAAGCACGCCAGTGATTGGTCTAAGAAGTATACGTCCTCGGGAGCGAAGGATACTCTCATTAAGTCTGTGCTGCAATCCATCTCAACATATGCTATGGGCGTTTTCCGGTTCCCTGTATGGTTGATTGAGGAGTTGGAACAGATCATCCGTAACTTTTGGTGGGGTGATGAAACAAAAAAAAGGAAGATGCATTGGTTGGCTTGGGACAAAATTACGAGGCCTAAGGCGCATGGGGGCGTTGGCTTCCGAGACCTCCGTATGTTCAATCAAGCTCTTTTAGCTAGACAAGCGTGTCGCCTGGTGCATTTCCCGGACAGTCTTTGTGCTCGTCTTCTGAAAGCTAGGTACTATCCGTCTGGACATTTGCTTGACACAGCTTTCATCCAAAATCAATCTCAGACTTGGAAGGGTACTGTGCATGGGCTTGAACTGTTGAAAAAAGGAATCATTTGGCGAATTGGTACGGGTACTAGTGTTAAAATCTTCCGTGATAATTGGCTTCCTAGAGAGGGTGCGCTTCAGGTTGATGGAAAAAGAGGTTCGGCAAGGGTTAAGTGGGTGTCGGATCTCATTAACCATGACTCTCGGACATGGAATGAGGTAGTTGTGCGAAATTTTTGTTACCCGCATGACGCTGCGGCGATTCTCAGTATAAAACTGGCTCCTCGGGCGTTTGATGATTTCCTGGACTGGAGTGGTGAAAGTAATGGGCTGTTTAGCGTGAGTTCAGCCTACCGAATCGACATGCAGCCTAGTCTTCAGAATTTGAGCAGCGGGCAGTCTAGCTTGCAACCTTCAGGTGAACGGAAAATTCTCGACCTCATTTGGAAAACTGCCGTGCCGCCCAAGCTTCGTATTTTCGCCTGGAGGGCTGCGACGGACTCGCTGGGAACGCGTTTAAATCTCAACCGACGCCTTTCGCACGTCGATCCTTTATGCACAATTTGCGGTGCGATGGTTGAAGATGCTCATCATGCGCCGGTTTCCTGCACACTCGCGAGAGCCCTTCGCGACGAACTGCGAGGGCATTGGTCTCTACCTGTCGAGGAGGCTTTTAGGTGCAATGAAACTGAATGGATATTGACTCTACTTGGCAATGTTGAGAAGGACCAGAGACCCAAGATTATCTTCTTGCTTTGGCGGGTCTGGCATCATCGCAACAACATCGTCCATGGGGACGGAAAGACTTCTGTATCTGCGTCAGTGCCGTACCTGGTTAATTACCTCCCGTCTTTTGCTGGTATTGGAAATAATGAACAACCGGATGTGGCTAGCTGGGTGCCTCCGGCTGTTGGTTCGGTAAAGGCTAATGTGGACGCCGGCTGGGATCATTTGTCGAAGAACGCAGGTATTGGCATTATCATTCGTGATCACACTGGACGTCCTCTCTTTTCTGAGTGGAAATTCTTCCCGGATTGTGCAAGGGCTGAAGAAGCTGAAATCTTAGCCTGTTTAGAAGGTCCTCGGCGCTTAGTAGTTTTGCGGCGTTGGCCAGCCTCCATGGAGTCGGATTGTCTCAGAGCGGTACATGCGATAACAACAGATACTAGTGATCACTCTACTAGCTGGAGTTTAATTATTGAGGCGAGGGAGATCCTTAACATGTATCGTGATATTTCGGTCTTCAAAGTTGACCGACTTAGCAATGGAGGTTCTCATGTTTTAGCTCACTTAGGAAAATCAGGCTTGTCTGTTATGTGTTGCGATTTAGCTCGTGACTGCGTTCGAGATCTGATCGCGTTAGATTGTAAGCTCAACATGTAACTGTCAGGGCAGCAAGTTTCTTACGCACTCTTTTCCTTACCAGGGTACCTACGGGGGCTGGAAGGTTTTTAACGAAGCGGCTTGCTGCTCTTCTTTTTATATATGGAAAACTCAAAAAAAAAATCACATATTTTCCTGTGTATTACAGTTCTCTGTTTTACACTTACAAACCTATTAAATCCATGTGTTTTTCAACCCTGCGATCCAAAGAGGCCATAAATACACCTACAGTCTCTATACTTATCCACGGCTCGATTTAGTCAGAATTTACAGAATCATTGTTAGTGTTGTTGCTAAATTGACTCGTTCTAGTTGAATCGTGATTTGTTTATCAAATCGTTGCAGATGTGGACAACCATGTGGACACGGTCCCACATGTCGGAGAGGCACCTAATTTTGCATATTGGTTCTTCGGCAACTGCTTAACCTCCACTTTTCAAACTATTTGTGATGACCTCCTCAAATATATGTAGGCCCTTCTGTACATCTCACTAGAGAGCTCCCCATCGTTCATTGCAATCGTTGCAAGCATGAGCCCTTGGAAAACTACACCACAGTCAATGGCAATCAGGGGGCAGGGAGTTCTTCAAGTGTCTTAATTACCAGGTTATAAGCTTGGTAATGTGCATATTATAAAAGGGATATTTAATTCTACGCCCCTTGTTCTTAGAACTACTCAGTTTTCCCCACGCTCCAAACTTGTGCTCACTTTTCCCCACTTTCTTAGCTGAAACTCTCACAATGCTCATAGTCGGACGTTTGCCGTCTTGACCGCTAAGTCTTGACCGCTAGGCTGCATTGTCGCGGTCTTGACCGTGCATTGACCGTTCCTTGACAGATGGGACCCACATATTATCTGAAGGGGATCGCAGGCAGAAAACAAAAAATTTCCTAACCGCGATAACCAAAAACTAGCCAAGATCTATACTATGCAGATATAGTAGTACGCAAGGGGGGTCGGTATACACACCTCTTGTAGACCGAAAAGCGGGGATTACGCTCCCGCACAAGCGTTGACGACGTAGACGCCGTAGCCGACCTCAAGGTCGTGGAGAACTTGGCGCGACGAAGAAGACGATGACGCGGCGATGTCGGTGAAACCGACGACGACCTTGAGGCCGTATGGAGGAAGCAGACCTCCAGCACCAATAGTGTGGCACCTCGAAGGGCGTTACACACATACGGTGAAGCCGACGAACTCCGGGCCCGATCCAGGGACGAGCAGCGGAAGACTGGGACCGGAAGACCAGCAGCACGGCGGCGGGCTATGGTGGAGAGAGAACTCTCATCCTCCTCGGCGCAACTCTGACAAAGGGAATGACGAGATCGTGGAGAAATCGAGAATTAATTGGATGAATTAAAAGGCCAGGGGTGCCCCTCTATATAAAGGCTCCCGGGGGGAGCCAACCTTGCCAGCCAGGCAATGTGGGACTATCCCACATGCCTGGTTCGGCCAAGGCTGGTGCGCCGGCCCTAGGTGGGCCCCATTTGGCCCACCTAGGCCGGCCCCCATCCAATCCGAAGCCCTGGGGGGACTTTCCCCCCCTCATGGGCCTTCTTTCCACCAGAAGGCCCATTTAGGGAGTTCAGCCTTTAAAAATTCGAAAATAAATATATAAAATCATATTTAAATATTAATTACACTAATTAATATCAAACATATTATATATAATTTATTCTAGCTCCGAAAACTATTTCGTCGCTGCCCGATCTCCATCGGACCATTCCCGGGACGTTCCCGGTCTCTCTTTTCCTATTTTTCTCTTCCGGTAAAATGTCGACTCCCCTTAAGTGTGATACCCTAGCGGTTCGATTATCTCACCAGACATGATCGAGACTCCTCTCCGATCAATGACTAATTCGTGGACCGAGGATACCCAGAATTAATCCCTGCGAGATAACGAATACTTTACCTATCGAACCTGGACGTCTGAGTCTTAAACCTTTTGCCATAGCGATACTTAGCGTGTCCGAGACTCATTCATAGATATCTCCATACCTAGCTTGATCTCGTTACCGACAACACTATCTTCTACTCGTCTATGATATTATGTCAGCTGGTGACCTAGTCACATGTTTGCAAACTCATTTGACATAATTTCACCGAGTGGGCCCTAGAGTATCTATCCTGCTATGCGAACTGCCAAATCCCGCTCTTGATCCCCCGTCTCAACATACTCCTTTCCGACACCCGAGAGGGACACCTTTATTGTCACACTATGTAAGATATGACGTTTGATGCAATCAAAGTGTCTTCCAGGAATAGCAATAAGAGTAGATCTCACGGTCGAAGGCGTAATGACTACGTCCTACAAATATTGGGTATGTCCATCACATCGTTCTACCAACGACATGACTTCATTGTCAACTGACATAAATGTCACATGATCGGGAAACCTCGATCATCAATCGCCCAATGAACTAGTCAAGTAGAGGCTACTAGGGACCTGGTTGTTTATCTACCACACGTGTATTAATGTTTCCGCTTAATACAGTTATAGCATGGTATAAAACATATAATGAACAATTGGGATATGACTAATAAACCATCTTTATTAAGTGCCTTTAGGGCATATTCCCTTCAGTCTCCCACTTGCACTAGAGTAACACTTAATCTAGTTTACAACTTGGTAAAAGCTCAACACTCATAGCAATTTGTTGCATGCTTGCTTCATGGAAGAGGAATACAGTCAACAGATCTCACACATTGAGACCTGTATGTGTTTTGCAACACTTCTATGTCACCTGGTTTGACATCATCCCGTATCTCATGATAACGGCGAAATATATCTTAGTCGATGGAGTGAGACTCAGTCCAATCATACTAGCTACTTCTGAAGTTGCCATATACTTCCATACCTATGAAGATTATGCGACAGTGCATTCATATGCGACTTCGCAAACTAACCATGTCTTTCTTCAAAACAAAGGACATCTCCTATATGAGATTTCTAGTCGTATGGGTCAGTGTCATAACTTGCATCCTCGTAACCGTTTTACGGCAAGTTTGTCTATCCACTCTTACCCTTTACCAGAAAACATATCTTCAGTTCTCACAGACACTGAAGAAAATACTTAACGTTTGTTTCATTGATCCACACAAGGATCACTCTAGAACCCGTTCTTCAACCAAGAACTTGGGTCACACTAAGTCGAGCTTTCAATCTGATAGCATCTATGTCTTATACATAGAGAATGTCGAACTTCATTTGCTATCACTGAAAATGCCAAGATAAACTTAATATTATTCCTAGTCATACAAGCAAGAACCTTTTTCTTCACTTGTTCTATTCTGACACACTTCAGAATCTTAACCTAGGAAAATATTCCGACCTAATGTTATTAAGCCCCTCTTGATCTATACAATTATAGATCGAATGCCTAATACTCCTAACTTCATTCATAGGAAATTTAATCAATTAAATAATCCTTTACACTCTACTAGAGGATCTGTGTCATTCAATATGTTGTTACATACAAAATCACGAATGACACCTAGCTCCCACTCAAATATGCCTTCCGCATATAAGATCAAGGAAAGCTACTTAGCTCCCACTCAAATATGCCTTCCGCATATAAGATCAAGAAAAGCTACTTTGCTCCCACTCACTTCTTTGCAAATGCAAGTCTCTTCAACTATTTTGGACAACTCCAAAATCCTTTGATCACATCATCAAAGTGAAGATTCCAGCTCCGATATGCTTGCTTCAGCCCATGAATGGACAACTGAAGTTTGCATACATGTTTAGCATCCTTAGGATCACCAAACCATTTCATTGTACTAATTACAACTCTTTCTTAATCATACCATTAAGAAACATGGTTTCCTTATCCATCTATCAATTTCTCAATTTGAAATTATAGTAATTGCTAAACGACCCAGAATAGATTTAGGCTTCGCCACTTGAGACAAAATCTCGTTGTGGTCAACTTTTGAATCTGTCGGAACTGATTCACGACAAATCGATCCTTATCAATGTCTACTCTCTCATAAAATTCCATATTCTATTAACAGCCTAGATGCCATCAAGAAGATCTCCCAAGTCATTACCTGGTAATCGTACATGGATTTTATCTCGGATCATATATGACTCATAGTCATTTCTCGGACTTAGGTTTACCATCTCTTCTTCGTAGTTCGTAGGTCCGTCATATTCCATTAATATGACCTTTCATAACAAGATTGTCGTACTACACAATGTGGAACACAACCTCGTACGCCTACGTTCTCAGTATGAGCTCAGAGCATCATGATCTTCATCATCAGCTTCTTTCAAGTTGAGGAGCATGACACCGGAAAACACTTTCCGCTGCGCCACTCTGATGTCTGGAGAGGAAGTTCATTAACTTCGTCTTGCTCTACTTTCTTTCCCACTTATACCCTTGGACAAGAAACTATTTCTTTCACAAGGTATACTCCGGCAACGTTTTTGCCTATGTCGTGAGACATGTACCCAACTAACTCTTTAGGTACGGTACACTACAAAGATTAATCCATTTTAGGTTTGATCACATCGAAACACTAAATTTTTGAAACGACAATCTAGGCTAGAAGCCATGCCATTACTCATATGGTATTGTCTCCATGGATATAAATGGTTTCCCTATTATCTAACGTGAATGTTACGTTTCTACCATATGACTCTAATGATCACAATAATTCGATAAGAGATTTATTTACCACATACTATCCGATAGGGTGTGATTACGACGTCCTAACATACCATAACACTATGGTATTCCATGCGACGTAATTTGTGGAACTCTTCTCACAAGTATTCCAATGATGTGCCAACATTATAACTCAAATCTTTATTTCCTCGATCTGTATCGCGGGAATTTGATTTTCTTGTTAAGTTTATTTCCTGCTTCATTCTGAACTTGTTTGATCCGAATCAAAATTTCCAGACTAACATTCCCTAAGTGGATATCCATATATCTACCTGGAATATTCATGAAGTCTATGAAATAAAGACTTCCACTACACGTTTAAAGTACTTCATTGATTCACATACACCCATATGCACGATTCTCAACAAGTTATACTCAAAACGTTCAGCGAAGTTTACGAAATAAAGGTCTTCACTACCCGTCAATTACTTCATTGATCCACATACATCTATATGCATGACTATCAATAAGTTATATGCCCGTTTTCCGAAAACGGTGTCTTAGTTATCTTGCAAGTGTCGAAAGATCAAATCTAAGAACTTGTAGATCCATCCGTTATGGAGCTAATTCATTGACTATAACATTGACATGAATTAAACGGCAGTGCCACACAAATGTGGTGTCTCTATTAAGTTTGTATCCTTTGGCATTAATATTATGAATGTGGGAGCTTCTACCATCTAAATTCAAATCGGCATATGATCATTACTTCATAAATATAGGACAACGAATTTGTCACTAATATATATGAACAATTGTCTCGCTAGAGGAGACACACTTATAACGATCATACTAACAGGCGATCATAAAGAATTTATTCAAATGGTAGATCTAGAGGGAGAGTGTCTATGGCCATCACAACAATTTGTCTGCCATTATCAACACGCAATGTCGCCTCATCCTTTCAAGCCACTCAAGCAGTAAACCTGGTTTTCATAAAACATGACTAGTATCAAAACTTAGTCACTACTGCGAGTACTTGCTTAGGTAAAACATTCATAACATGTATATCATATATACACCATCATCATTGATGACTTCCGGCGATCTGTTTCATCTTCTTGATACTTCCAACGTAATCAAGAACCATGAAGGTGAACGATTCTCCTTGCATGACATAGTCTATGACATAGCATTTGCACTTGGCAACGACGTCTGTCATCCAGTGATCGAGCTGAGCGAGGCGTCTCAATGTTCATCAAGTATGACCATATGTCATCAAGTATGACCAATGTTATCAAGTATGACTGCCACGTGCTCCTTCAATGTGTGTATTCTCTTCCATCTTGGTTGAGAAGACAATCAGTCAACGTACTGATAAACTTCATCAACCCAACTTTAGGGGTACCCCGAGTTTAGCGACCATCTCATATGTTCGCGATCTAAAAACTCGTACCCACCATTGGTTCTCTATGGCAGAGATCATAGCATACACTAGACTATGATGATATTATCCGCACAAAACTTGATAATCCAAATCATCGTTTTGTTAGCGGAATCTCCGGGTTTATCTCCTAGCGGGTATTGTATCACAAGTAGCTAATGGTTTAAACAAGGAGTATCCTCAAGCTAAAGTATAAAACTATGAAGTTTGGACCCAACTTTTTAAGTTTCTCAATCGCAGGATTGCGCCTAATTTTCAAAGAAGGCTATTACACTGGTTAACATCTACAAAGATTTTGCAAAACAGACTTTGTTCATTATAAAATAGGGTTCAAGTTTTAATAAAATAAAACTATCAGAACTCCCACTCAAAACGATATCCCTCTAATCGTTTTAGTGATTACACGACCCCCATCCATTGCGCAACCCCTCATCGTCAGAGCCGGCAACACAACTTCAAAGGTGGACATCGAAATGTCGATCACAACAACTCTGTGACTCATGCTCGACCTTTCGGCCTCCGTGTTCCGAGGCCATATCTGCATATGCTAGGCTCGCCACAATAACCTTCAACGAACGCGCGTGCAACATGGCTTACACCCACTGTATGCGAACGACGATATGTCTGACACCCGATCGTCACGGCCTGCCTCATAACGTAGAACTTTCTTGGTGGTGCACGTCGAAGGAAGAACACTAGTGGTATTTTGGAGGGATCATCTTATATTACTACCGCCGTGTAACTAATATATACTAATATATAATCACACAATATAAGATGCACACAAAACATCAAAATGTAATGCGATGTGACATGGTCCTTGCGCCGGTGGTCTCCTTCGCGCCAACAGTTCATAAACAATTTAATAAACCTACCTTGACCATATCACATTGCCCCTGCAAAATAAAGTTAGACGCTTCTACTTTATCTTTTGCATATTTTACGTGGCTTGGGGCTGTCGTAAATAGAACCGCTTCATACCTACGAACCTATGACCACAACAACGATCAAATAATTGCATATTTATGTATCCCTTTCGGGCCCTCCATTGAAAATGCAAAGCCAACTAAAGAGAGAGAGACAGACACCCGCCAGCCACATATACGGAACCAGCCGTATGTCAGTTGTGGAACGAGTCTCGCGTAAGCGTACGCGTAAGGTCGGTCCGGGCCGCTTCATCAACTCGATGCTGCCGGCAGTGCAAGTGCACGCGAGAGGGTAGCAAATAATAAGAACGATGTCCCCGTGTAAAACACGGGTGAAGCTAGCGCACAACTATATCTACGCATAGATCGGCTCTGATACCACTGAAGGGGATCGCAGGCAGAAAACTAAAAATTTCCTAACCGCGATAACCAAAAACTAGCCAAGATCTATACTATGCAGATATAGTAGTACGCAAGGGGGGTCGGTATACACACCTCTTGTAGACCGAAAAGCGGGGATTACGCTCCCGCACAAGCGTTGACGACGTAGACGCCGTAGCCGACCTCAAGGTCGTGGAGAACTTGGCGCGACGAAGAAGACGATGACGCGGCGATGTCGGTGAAACCGACGACGACCTTGAGGCCGTATGGAGGAAGCAGACCTCCAGCACCAATAGTGTGGCACCTCGCAGGGCGCTACACACATACGGTGAAGTCGACGAACTCCGGGCCCGATCCAGGGACGAGCAGCGGAAGACTGGGACCGGAAGACCAGCAGCACGGCGGCGGGCTATGGTGGAGAGAGAACTCTCATCCTCCTCGGCGCAACTCCGACAAAGGGAATCACGAGATCGAGGAGAAATCGAGAATTAATTGGATGAATTAAAAGGCCAGGGGTGCCCCTCTATATAAAGGCTCCCGGGGGGAGCCAACCTTGCCAGCCAGGCAATGTGGGACTATCCCACATGCCTGGTTCGGCCAAGGCTGGTGCTGGCCCACCTAGGCCGGCCCCCATCCAATCCGAAGCCCTGGGGGGACTTTCCCCCCCTCATGGGCCTTCTTTCCACCAGAAGGCCCATTTAGGGAATTCAGCCTTTAAAAATTCGAAAATAAATATATAAAATCATATTTAAATATTAATTACACTAATTAATATCAAACATATTATATATAATTTATTCTAGCTCCGAAAACTATTTCGTCGCTGCCCGATCTCCATCGGACCATTCCCGGGACGTTCCCGGTCTCTCTTTTCCTATTTTTCTCTTCCGGTAAAATGTCGACTCCCCTTAAGTGTGATACCCTAGCGGTTCGATTATCTCACCAGACATGATCGAGACTCCTCTCCGATCAATGACTAATTCGTGGACCGAGGATACCCAGAATTAATCCCTGCGAGATAACGAATACTTTACCTATCGAACCTGGACGTCTGAGTCTTAAACCTTTTGCCATAGCAATACTTAGCGTGTCCGAGACTCATTCATAGATATCTCCATACCTAGCTTGATCTCGTTACCGACAACACTATCTTCTACTCGTCTATGATATTATGTCAGCTGGTGACCTAGTCACATGTTTGCAAACTCATTTGACATAATTTCACCGAGTGGGCCCTAGAGTATCTATCCTGCTATGCGGACTGCCAAATCCCGCTCTTGATCCCCCGTCTCAACATACTCCTTTCCGACACCCGAGAGGGACACCTTTATTGTCACACTATGTAAGATATGACGTTTGATGCAATCAAAGTGTCTTCCAGGAATAGCAATAAGAGTAGATCTCACGGTCGAAGGCGTAATGACTACGTCCTACAAATATTGGGTATGTCCATCACATCGTTCTACCAACGACATGACTTCATTGTCAACTGACATAAATGTCACATGATCGGGAAACCTCGATCATCAATCGCCCAATGAACTAGTCAAGTAGAGGCTACTAGGGACCTGGTTGTTTATCTACCACACGTGTATTAATGTTTCCGCTTAATACAGTTATAGCATGGTATAAAACATATAATGAACAATTGGGATATGACTAATAAACCATCTTTATTAAGTGCCTCTAGGGCATATTCCCTTCATTATCCACGTCAGCGTTGGACCCAGACAGCAGCGGGCCCGACAGACCGTTATGTCGTTTTCCTTTGCGCGCGCCACCTCCCTCTTCTTCTTCTTCTCCGGCAACGAAGCACGGCAACGCTCAATCAAATTGAGAGAACAACAAACAGATAATTTTTGAAGCATTCAATCGAATTGAGAGAACAACAAACAGATAGGAATAATAGTTCGATTAGATATATCTACGCTATTACATAGGGGGGCGATTAGCTACGCTATTACAGAGGGGCGCCCATTACAGAGACGCTATTTGAGGGTGCGGCGGCGCCGCTCAGTCGGATTCATCGTCGGAGGCGCCCCACGGCATGTCGCCGCGGGATAGCTCGATACCTTCGCGGAGGCGGAGCTCGTCAAGCTCCTCTTCCACCTTCCGGCGCTTGACGTGCTCCGCGTGCTCATCTTTGCTGCGCTCCAGAATCTCGGCGGTGACCCAGTCGAGGTCGCCGTCGTCGACGAAGTCTGCACGCAGAAGCCCGCTCCCGGCGCGCGGTGTCAAGTCCTCCTCCTCCTCCTCCTCCGCCCTGTTCGGCGGTGGCGGCAGCGGTGCTCGTGCGATGGAGGAGCTCCCCGTGCCAGAGGAGCTGCCTCCCGCCATCGCCCCGTCGTACTCATCCACTTCGCGCCGGCTGCACGCAGACGGGGCGTGGAGACCGTAGTTCGTGAAGTTGTGCGCGCCGCGCTTCCGAGCACCGTCGGAAGCAACCCGCCTCGCCCGTTTGGGGTCAGAGGCGGGCGCCTTCCGCTTCGACCCTTTCCGCTCCTCGTCGGAGCGGTTTCCGCCGCCGGAATGGCTGCCGCGCGAGCTGGAACCTCCGGGCCTCATCGTCGTCTTGATCTGCGGCGGCAGGGATGGATTGCGTGGTTTTGGTCGCCGGCGGAGAGTGGCGCAGATCTGGCGTTAGAATAGCTAGGGTACGACACATTTTAGTGGATATGAAGGGGAGGGGAACGTGGGATGCGGTTTGAAAAAAAGAGTTGGGCCTGAGAAAGGGATCAGTAGGTGGGCCGTGGCCCAGTGTTAGCGTTTTTTTCCTCGGTTTTGTTCTTTTTCTGTTTATAGTCAGTTTCTGGTATGTTCGTTTAACCCGAAATAAAAAATTCAAAAAACATCAAACAAATTGAGAACCAGTGCACATGTTTTTAGTTTGTCATATATACTAACAACTCAAATTTATTTGGATGTTTTCGACATGGTGGACAAAAAACTTGCTTAGAAATGGGGCTGTTTACCCTATCTTTGTACCTCATTTGAAACTCAAGTGTGAAGAGAGGCGTGGTTTTGGGTGTGGAACTTGAAACTTGCAAAATACTCACGAAAGCTTCATTTTGGAGTGACTAAGAAGGATCCAGGCTTGGTTTCTCATTTTCATGTTTTAAACTTGTGTTGAAGACGAAACATAAGAAATAACAACACATATATAATATAATATGGCGGGGCGGGCACGGACACAAAATACAAATATTTTTTTTTAAATGTAGTGAAATATTATTTCACTACATTTACTACTACTACTGCTGCTGCTGGCGCCGGCGGCTAATCCTGTCGGCGCCGTGCATCGCCGTCGGCGACGACTCGGCGCCGACGCCTAATCCCTCCGGCGTCTCTTCGCCGCCGGTTCGTCGTCCTCGTCGTCCTCTTCGTCCTCGTCGTCCTCGTACGGCCGATGGCGCGGCGGCGTCCCGTCGTTGTCGGGGTCGTACTCGTCGTGGAGGATCTCCTCCATCTCGACGTCGCGCTCGTAGTCGGGCTTGATCCTCCTTCTCCTCGTCGTCGGAGTCCTGCTCATCGTCGACGGAGTGGTCGGAGGGGGGATCTCCTTCTCCTCCTCGTCGTCGCCGTCGTCGTCGTCGTCGTTGGAGAGTTCTGAGGGGGGGGGTCGGAGTGGTCGGAGGGGGAGTCCTCCTCCGACTCGTCTTCGCTGGGTTGCAAGTTGTACCAGTGGTCCCCGTCGTTTCCGTCGTCCGCCATTGCTTGAGGAGAGAAGAGTGGGGTTTTTCGTTGGTGTGGGCAGAAGGGAAGATGACAAGTGCAAACTGCAAATGGTGTGCTTTTAACATTGTTTCGGCCAACCACCCAAATTTAGTGACATTAACCGCCTGCGTAGGTGAACCGACGAGAGAATCACTTCTTTGTTTTTTTTTTGCCAAAATCATGCTAATATTCGCATTGATGAAATGGGCGTGACGTACGCTGCGTGGCAAATAGCTGTGATGCGACGTAGCATAGGTTACAGACCAGCATGCAAAGGGCGGCTGCGTGGAAAATAGTTGTGGTGCTACGAAGCACACGAAGTCAGACTTGCGTACGCTCGTTCCATGCACCGCGTCATTCTGGGTCGCCGGATCTTATTGTAACGGCCGAGATTGACCGTTTCTACGGACCAGCCAATCAGGATGCGGAACCAGCGTCGCACGGATCGCTCCCCTCGAAACCTGATCGGACGGGTGGAGGTTAGCGCTAGGGTACAATCCGACGGCGGACGTTCGACGCTAGAGTTATTAGGGTTTAACCGAACATTCAAATGACCATAACTAAAAAAAAATAAAAAAAAATAGAAATCCAACGTAGTTCATCAGTTTATAAGACATAGTTACCAAAAAAAAAAACTCGGTATAGGCTCATTTTTTGGGAAAACCCACTTTTTGAAGTGAGGCGTCAAAATCAAGTTCAAATGAGCATAAATAATTCAAAAAAATCACAAAAATGTGAAACCAGCGCACATTGTCGTATTATGTGACATAGTTATGAGAAAAAAATATAAACCTGGGTTTGGTCATGTTCATGAAAAATGGTTCGCACAAATGAGTAAAAAGAGTTATAGAGTTCGTAACAGAGTGAGAGAGGGTTTCGGATTCGATAAAATCCAAATAAATCACAAAAATCAAAAAATCTTCATTTCATTGGTACTAAGAAGGATCTGCACTTCGTTTTTCATTTTCATTTTTTAAACTTCTTGTGGAGACGCTCAAAGTGCGTTGACCGGGTTTGACCAAACATTCAAATGAGCATAAATAATTCAAAAAAATCACAAAAATGTGAAACCAGCGCACGTTGTCGTATTATGTGACATAGTTATGAGAAAAAAATATAAACCTGGGTTTGGTCATGTTTATGAAAAATGGTTCGCACAAATGAGTTATCACGTACAAAGAGTTATAGAGTTCGTAGAAGAGTGAGAGAGGGTTTCGGATTCGATAAAATCCAAATAAATCACAAAAGCTTCATTTCATTGGTACTAAGAAGAATCTGCACTTCGTTTTTCATTTTTTAAACTTCTTGTGGAGACGCTCAAAGTGCGTTTGACCGGGTTTGACCAAACATTCAAATGAGCATAAATAATTAAAAAAAAAACCACAAAAATGTGAAAACAGCGCACATTGTCGTATTATGTGACATAGTTATGAGAAAAAACTATAAACCTGGGTTTGGTCATGTTCATGAAAAATGGTTCGCACAAATGAGCTATCACGTACTCCCTCCGTTCCACAATATAAGATGTTTAAGCCATTTTCCACATTCATATGTGCACACATGTATCTAGACATGTTTTAGTATACATGTGCACTCATTTTAGTGTGAATCTAGACAACATGTGTTATAACTATAACATCTTATATTATGGAACGGAGGGAGTACAAAGAGTTATAGAGTTCGTAGAAGAGTGAGAGAGGGTTTCGGATTCGATAAAATCCAAATAAATCACAAAAATCACAAAAGCTTCATTTCATTGTTACTAAGAAGGATCTGCAGTTCGTTTTTCATTTTCATCTTTTAAACTTCTTATGGAGACGCTCAAAGTGCGTTTGACCAGGTTTGACCAAACATTCAAATGAGCATAAATAATTAAAAAAAAAAATCAAAATAACGTGAAACCAGCGCACATTGTCTTATTATGCGACATAGTTTGTATAATTAGTTTTTCGGCTCATTTAGAAAACATCGAAAAAAGCCTTGATCAGAAAATGGGGTTGTTTACCCTAGCTATTGAACTCATTTGGAGCACATTTCTCATGACTTTGAGTTTTACTACGTAAAAGTCTAAAAGATGCCGGATTGATGACGTAAGGTTTATAATAGTTTAGGAAACGTTGAAACATCATAGTTCAAACATCATACCAAAGTTTTCAAAAGTTGGTTCACGCAATGCAGGTACGTTAGGCACGCTGAATTAGCCGTTGGGCATGCAGGTACACGCAAAAGATGCGCTCGTTCAAACGTCGCCGCTGCCACTATTTAAACACACCCTCTCTAGTCGCTACCAGCTCTCACCGTCGCCACCACTCAAGCCACCGTCACTGCCACCATGCAGTTCAACGCCGGCCCAAGTTTCGTCCTCCCTCGCACCGTGCCCGAGCGGACGTGGCCTTTGGGTGTGGTGGTGGGGAACAGGCTCACCGTGTGGGCTATCTCGGCGCGGAGGATGTCACAAGAGCTCGCTCGAAGCTTCCTTAGCTCCGGGTACAACCACCTCCCGGCCGACACGCCTGACATGTTTTGGATCCAAGAATTCTACGGCATGCGCCGTGAGTCTTTTCATCAACGGGTCACCGGCCTCTTTGTCAACTTAACCAACGAGCACGACGCCCGCTTCCTCCTCGGCAGGGTCTTTTGGTGTGGAAACGAGTTCATCGCGTTCACAACGTTCAACATCTTCACCAACTTCCTGAACACCTTCCCCAGAGCCAACGCCATGCACTCCCTCCCCTACGTCTTTCCGCGGTTCGTCAATGAAAACGGCGATGATATTGTCCAGTAATGTAGTGAAATTAATGAAGTTAGTATGTGTGTTTGAAAAGTGGTCTCACGGAGTATGTGTGTCGAGTAATGTACTGAAATTAATGAAGTTAGTACGTGTGTTTGAAGAGTGAAATTAATGAAGTTAGTATGTGTGTAACGGTAACTAGTGGATTTTTCATTTTTCTGATTGTTTGAATTTGTTATGGTCATTTTTCTGAGTGAAAACCGTTTGGGCCTACGCCTTTTCACGTCTGCATGCACGCACATCTGGATACGTTCAGTTTAGTTGTGGGTCCCACCGTAACAGATTGCGATTAAGAGCAATTTGTCCAGAACCCCACATGTAAGTTTTCAATCCCAATCCCCGGATTCCCCATCCCCACCCCCTCCGGCTAATCCCTAGATCGCGGCGGCGGCGCACATGGCACCTCGCGGCCGACCACGGGGTCGAGTTTGTGGACGACGGCGAGGTGGCCGTGGCGGCCGCGGGCAGCAAAGATCTTCGCCGGCGGTGTCATCCTCGCGGTCGCCATCACGTTCGGGCCCCCTCTCCCACCTCAACGGTTTCGAGTTTGTGGACAACGAGGCTGCGCCTGCCGCAGAAGTTCTCCGATGCGTTGGGGGGGGGGGGGGGGGGGAGCCCAACAGACTGGCCCTCGTCAAGGCTAGCTGTGCCGGCGGCCGTTACTTCGCCGAGCTAGTGTACGAGGAAGTCCGCCTCTGCCTGGGCCGCGGGTGGATGACCTTCGCGGATCAGTACGGCGTCGACATCGGCTTCTTCCTCGCGTTCGAGTTCGAAGGTGAGGACGAACTCGTTGTCAAGATGTACGACGGCACCCAGTGCGGGCGTACATATCTGTGCGACGGCTCCGGCGACAGCTCAGGCGACGTCTCCGGCGAGCAACCCTATTAGTGTTATGCCTTTTGTTCTAGTTATGTTCTGTAATTTGAATCTGATATGCGAATCATGTGAATCGTGTTTATGTGAATCGTGTTCCAATCGTGTTTATTTTCTGCTCCAAGATTCAGTCCGAATGATTCGGACCCACCTGTCTGATAACTGACTATCCATTCGTGAAAATAAATCTAAAGTTATTCGGACCCACCTGTTGGAATAACTGACTAATATTCAGCAAAGCCTCACTCGTAACAGAGTCGAACGCGGCCCCACTCGTCAGGTCCAACGAGCCCCACTCGTCAACAAAGTCGAACCCACTCGTCAGGTCCGAACGCGGCCCCACTCGTCAGGCCCAACGAGCCCCACTCGTCAACAAAGTTGAACCCACTCGTCAGGTCCGAACGCGGCCCCACTCGTTAGGTCCAACGAGCCCCACTCGTCAACAAAGTCGAACCCACTCGTCAGGTCCGAACGCGGCCCCACTCATCAGGTCCAACGAGCCCCACTCGTCAACAAAGTCGAACCCACTCGTTAGGTCCGAACGCGGCCCCACACGTCAGGTCCAATGAGCCCCACTCGTCAACAAAGTCGAACCCACCCGCCAGGCCCGAACTCGGCCCTGATACGTCCATTTTGCATCACTATTTTATATCATAATTTAATGTTATTCATTGATATATTTCATATTTGGAGATGATACTTATGTTATTTCATCTATTTTGCATGTTTGATGATTGTTGGGGGATGAATCACCGGAGGCTGGAATCTGATGGAAAAAGCACCGGCAAGATACATTATTTGCAAAGCTCGGAAAACAAAAAGGAGAATACCAAAAATCTTAACTTTCCAGATGACGAAGGAGGCCAAAAGGGGGGGAGCCAGGTGGGCCACAGGGGGCCCACCTCAAGGGCTGGCGCGGCTCCCTTGCCTGCCGCGCCACCACATGAGGTGGCCGCCCTGGCCCACGTCTGGCAGCGCCCCTTCGCGTACTTGACCCCCCAGAAAACCTAAGATACGGGGTTAGACAAGAAACAGAGCCGCCGCCTCCACGAGGCGGAAACCACCGAGAGAGAAAAGCTCTCCGGCAGGCTGCGAAGCTGCCGGGGAAATCCCTTCCCGGAGGGGGGAAATCGTCGCCATCGTCACCGTCATCAAGCTGCACTTCATCGGAATCATCATCACCATCATCTCCACCGCCGACACCATCATCTCCACCGCTCCACTCCGTTCCCGCTATAACATCTAGGGCTGAATCTTGTGCATTTGATATGGGAAACTCTCCCGGTGTTGATTACTATTGTTATTGATGCTATTGGGTGGAACCGTTGAATTAAGGTTTATGTTCAGATTGTTACCCATCATTATATCATCTCTGATCATGTCCCGTATGATGTGTTGTGAGTAGTTCGTTTAGTTCTTGAGGACATGGGAGAAGTCTAGATGTTAGTAGTGAACTATGTTGAGTAATATTTAATGGTTTGATATTTAAGTTGTGGTGCTATTCTTCTAGTGGTGTCATGTGAACGTCGACTACATGACACTTCACCTTTATGGGCCTAGGGGAATGCATTGTGTATTCGATTATCAATTGTGGGGTTGCCGGAGTGACAGAAACCAAAACCCCCATTGGTATTTCGATGCATGAGGGATAGCAGGATCTCAGAGTTTAAGGCTGTGGTTAGATTTATCTTAATTACTTTCTTGTATTTGCGGATGCTTGCAAGGGGTATAATCACAAGTATGTATTAATCCTAGGAAGGGCGGTGCATTAGCATAGGTTCACCCACACGACACTTATCAAAACACTAAAGATTAATCATCTATATGAAGCGAAAGCACTAGACATAAATCCCGTGTGTCCTCAGGAACGTTTGGTCATCATAAGTAAACAAACCGGCTTGTCCTTTGCTCTAAAAAGGATTGGGCCACTCGCTGCAATTATTATTGCCGCGCTCTATTTACTCGCACTTTATTTATCTGCATTATCAAAAACTCTTAAAAACTTGTCTGCTAGTGTTTACAGTGAAATCCTCATCAAAACTGCTTCAGCACCTTCTGCTCCTCGTTGGGTTCGACACTCTTATTTATCGAAAGTACTACGATACACCCCCCTATACTTGTGGGTCATCAAGACTATTTTCTGGCGCCGTTGCCGGGGAGTGAAGCGCTATTGGTAAGTGGAATTGGTAAGGAACACTTGAGCTGTAAGTGCTGTTTTTATTTCTGTCTCCTAATTTGCTTAATTATGGAGAGAGGAACTATTGCTTTCCTGTTTGGAAAGGCTTCTACCACTGCTGAGGTAGAAAATGAGGCGCCACCTGATGAAATAGTGCCATTTAAAATACCTATGAAAATTATTGATCGTGTTATGGATAACCGCTATGAAGGGGATGGAACGGTCCACCCCGGTGATCATTTATTGTTTCTACATGAATTATGCGAGTTGTTCAAGTGTGCAAGTATTACAATGGACCAAGTTAGGAAGAATTATTCTCCATATCACTTGCTGGTAGAGCTGCGCATTGGTATAAATTGTTGAATAACAGGAGTTCTCTGGGATGGGAGGAAATTGTACCTCTCTTTTACTCCAAATTTTATCCTCCAAGTGAGATTCACCAAGATCGGAATTCTATATATAATTTCTGGCCTCATGATGGAGAAAGTATTGCCCAAGCTTGGGGGAGATTGAAGTCACTAATGCTCAAATGCCCCATTCATGAGCTTCCTGGTAATATTATTGTTGATAACTTCTATGCAAGACTCTCTTTTGAAGACAAAACATTATTGGATACCTCTTGTGCTGGATCATTCACTCGTAATAAAGAGGAGTTTAAATGGGATCTTCTTGATCGTATTGAAGAAAATACTGAAGCATGGGAGAATGACAAAGGTAGGGAGTCGGGTATAAAATATGACTTCGAATGCATTAAAACTTTCATGAATACTGATGCATTTCGAAATATTAATAATGCCTATGGTCTTGACTCTCAAGTTATTGCAAATTATTATAAATCATTTGCTGCTTATTTCGGTTTGCCCAAGGATGGCTTTGAAAAATATCATGAACCTTATAAAGATAAATCTATTGCTCCTATAACTAAAAGCATTGAAGTTCATACTGTTGATCATATTATTCCTGAGCCTTATATTGAAAGAATTCCTTTTCCTGTTAAAGTGAAAGAACATTCTGTTATGGCTAGTGTTGTTAACAAGAGTGAAAAGAAAGCTACAGAACCCGATGAACAAATTAAAATTGAAACTCCTGTGGCTATAGTTAAAGATCTTGTTACTAAAAATGTTGGAGATGAGTATATTATATTTTGTGAAGATGCTTCTAATGTTGTTTCTCATCCTAAAAGATCAAGGAAAACTAGTGTTCCTGTGTTATCTGTTAAAATTGGTGATCATTGCTATTATGGTTTATGTGATATTGGTGCAAGTTCAAGTGCTATTCCTTATGAGCTTTATAGAGAAATTATGCATGAGATTGGTCCTTGTGAACTTGAAGAAATTGATGTGGTTATTCAACTTGCTAATAGAGAAACTATCTCTCTGATTGGTACTGTTAGAGATGTTGAAGTTTTATGTGGTAAGATTAAATATCCTGCTGATTTTCTCGTACTTGGTGCAGCTGCTAGTAAGACTTGTCCTATCATTTTTGGTAGACCTTTTCTAAATACTTGTGGTGCTGTTATAGATTGTAAGAAAGAGAAAATCCTTACTAAATTTGCTGGTGATTCGTATGAATTCAATTTTTCGAAATTTTCTAAAACCCCTTATGAAACCGAATTGCCTAATGAGGATTTTAGAGTAGAACAACTTGCTTCTATTGCTCTTGCTCCTAATAATTTTATGCAACAATTTATGGAAGATCATGAAAGTGAAGTTTTTATGGAAGAAAGGAATGAACTAGAAGAAATATTCCTCCGACAGCCTATTCTTAAACATAATTTACAAATGGAAGACTTGGGTAAAACACTTCCACCTAAAGAGGATCCTGTCTTTGATTTAAAACCCTTGCCTGATAATCTTAAGTATGCTCATCTTCATGATAAGAAAATATATCCTGTTATTATTAGTGCTAACCTTTCAGGAATAGAAGAAGAAAGATTATTGGAAGTATTGAAGAAACACCGTGGAGCGCTATGGGTTATACTTTGGATGATTTAAAGGGGATTTCTCCTACTATATGTCAACATTCTATTAATATGGAGCCCGATGCAAAGCCAGTTGTTGAACATCAACGCCGTTTAATACCCAAGATGAAGGAAGTGGTAAGAAATGAGGTATTAAAACTTCTTGATGCTGGTATTATTTATCCTATTGCTGATAGTAGATGGGTTAGTCTTGTGCACTGTGTCCCTAAGAAAGGTGGAATTACTGTTGTGCCTAATGAAAATGATGAGCTTATCCCTCAAAGAGTAGTTGTTGGGTATAGAATGTGCATTGATTTTAGAAAGGTTAATAAAGTTACTAAGAAAGATCATTATCCATTACCCTTTATTGATCAAATGTTAGAAAGATTAGCCAATAAAACTCACTTTTGCTTTCTTGATGGTTATTCTGGTTTCTCTCAAATTGCTGTTAAAACTCAAGATCAAGAGAAAACCACATTTACTTGTCCTTATGGTACTTATAGACGTATGCCTTTTGGTTTATGTAATGCTCCTGCTACTTTTCAAAGATGCATGTCTGCTATCTTTCATGGTTTTTGTGAGGAAATTGTGGAGGTGTTCATGGACGATTTCTCCGTCTATGGTACTTCTTTTGATAATTGCTTGCACAATCTTGATAAAGTTTTGCAGAGATGTGAGGAAACTAATCTTGTTCTTAATTGGGAGAAATTCCACTTTATGGTTAATGAAGGAATTGTCCTTGGACACAAAATTTCTGAAAGAGGTATTGAAGTTGATAGAGCTAAAGTGGAGGCAATTGAGAAAATGCCTTGCCCTAGAGATGTTAAAGGTATTCGTAGTATTCTTGGTCATGCTGGTTTCTACAGAAGGTTTATTAAAGATTTTGCTAAGGTATCAAAGCCTCTTACTAATCTCTTGCAAAAAGATGTACCATTTGTTTTTGATGATGATTGTAAGGAAGCTTTTGAAACTCTTAAGAACGCTTTAATTACTGCTCCTGTTGTTCAACCACCTGATTGGAATTTACCATATGAAATTATGTGTGATGCTAGTGATTTTGCTGTTGGTGCTGTTCTTGGACAAAGAATTGATAAGAAGTTAAATGTTATTCATTATGCTAGTAAGACTCTTGATTCTGCTCAAAAGAATTATGCAACTACTGAAAAAGAATTTCTAGCTGTTGTTTTTGCTTGTGATAAATTTAGACAATATATTGTTGATTCTAAAGTTATTATTCATACTGATCATGCTGCAATTAGATACCTTATGGAAAAGAAAGATGCAAAGCCTAGGCTTATTAGATGGGTATTACTTTTGCAAGAATTTGATTTGCATATTGTGGATAGGAAAGGTGCTGAAAATCCTGTTGCTGATAATTTGTCTAGATTGGAAAACATTGCATATGATCCTATTCCTGTTAATGATAGTTTTCCAAATGAACAATTGGCTGCAATAAGGGTGAGTTCACGAGATAGTCCTTGGTATGCTGATTATGCTAACTTTATTGTTTCGAAGTATTTGCCTCCAACCTTTTCAGCTCAACAAAGAAGAAAATTCTTTTATGACTTGAGGCATTATTTTTGGGATGACCCACACTTATATAAAGAAGGAGTGGATGGTATTATGCGAAGATGTGTTCCGGAGTATGAACAAAAAGAGATATTGAGAAAATGCCATAGTAGTGCTTATGGAGGACATCACGCTGGAGATAGAACCACACAAAAGGTTTTACAATCAGGTTTTTATTGGCCTACTCTCTTTAAAGATGCAAGAAAGTTTATTTTGTCTTGTGATGAATGTCAAAGAGTTGGTAATATCTCTAGACGAAATGAAATGCCTATGAATTATTCTCTTGTTATTGAGCCATTTGATTGTTGGGGATTTGGCTTTATGGGTCCTTTCCCTTCTTCAGAAGGTAATACTCATATATACTTGTTGCTGTTGATTATGTTACTAAATGGGTAGAAGCTATACCTACTAAAAGTGCTGATGGTGAGACATCATTAAAAATGCTTCAAGATATTATTTTCCCTAGGTTTGGTGTTCCTAGATATCTCATGACTGATGGAGGTTCTCATTTTATTCATGGTGGTTTTAGAAAAGTTCTTGCTAAATATGGTGTTAATCATAGAATTGCTTCAGCTTATCATCCTCAAACAATTGGGCAAGTAGAACTATCAAATAGAGAAATTAAATCTATCTTGCAAAAGACTGTTAATAGAACGAGGAAGAATTGGGCTAGTAAATTAAATGATGCATTGTGGGCTTATAGAACTGCTTATAAAAATCCCATGGGTATGTCTCCTTATAAAATGGTCTATGGAAAAGCTTGTCACTTGCCTTTAGAATTAGAACACAAAGCTTATTGGGCAGTGAGAGAACTAAATAGAGATTTTAAACTTGCTGGTGAGAAAAGATTACTTGATTTGAGTTCTTTAGATGAATGGAGAAGTGAGGCTTATGAAAATGCTAAACTCTTTAAAGAAAAAGTTAAGAAATGGCATGATAGGAGAATCCTTAAGAGAGAGTTTCATGTTGGTGAGAAAGTTCTATTGTATAGCTCTCGTCTTAGATTCTTTGCAGGGAAATTACTCTCCAAATGGGAAGGACCATATGTTATCGTGGAAGTGTTTCGTTCGGGTGCCATAAAAATTGCTTCACTTAAGGATGATTCTACACAAGTGGTAAATGGACAAAGACTCAAGCATTATATTTCTGGAGATTCTTATAATGAAGATGTTGATATTATTCAAGCAATTTCTCCGGAAGATTTTATTAAGGAACATATTTCTGAGTCTGCAGAAGCTGAATTCGAAAAGGTACCGTTTCGATAAGAAAAAGTTCGCGAATTTAATTTTGGGATATAGAATATTGATATTTAGAAAATATGGAAAAATACGAGACCAAAAGAGCACGAGACGGTGCCCGAGGCACCGCCATCAGGTGGTGGCGCGGGCCCCATGCTGGCCGCGCCAGCCCCTGAGGTGGGCGCCTCGGAGTCCGTCTCCTACTCGTTTTCGCCCTGTTGCCTTCCTTTTGTTGCATATGTTTTTGCTATATAATCTCCCGACACCCCTGAGGTCCGTATATCGTGTTTTCGACGTGTTTTTGTTTCGAGCTGTTTCTGTCCAGAGAAAACTTTGAGTTTTAGAGCCACCATGGTCTACGCCAAAGACAAGAACAAGAAGCTTCCGGAGGACGATCTCCAAGATCCCAAGCTTGAAGAGGAGGTAAAGGATGAAGATGGAGAAGAGGTGGAGGAAGACCCACGTGGGAACCCTCGCGCCACTGTTGCAAGCATTGGAGTGGTAGCAAACCCCTCCAACCGCAGGATGAACGCAAGGATGAGCACCGGAGGGAGAGTTGCACGTAATCTTCTTGCTCCGAGGACATCTTCCTCGAGTACCAACAAACCTTTCCACAACTTAATCTATTTTGATCAAATTGAAAGACTTCCTGAGGTGAAGCGGCCAAATCCTTGGAATATGCATCGTTCTAACAATGCAGGAAAAGAGAGTCCTAAGTCTGATGAGGGATGGGGAAACAACTCCAAAAGCTGGGATTCACAGACTGACATACTCATGAACTGCATTGAGAGCAACACCGAGATGATTCGCAACCTCACCCACAATATTGATGAATTGAAGGAGCTGGTTATTAAGCTTATTAAGGATCATCCATCACCACCGAAGGAGTAATTCGTCATCGGTATCGGCATCTCCCTTAGCTTGTTCCAAGCTTGGGGGGAGTGCCGCGGTATCACACCATTATCTTTTATCTTTTACCTTTTAGTAGTGTCATATCATGAGTAGGGAAGTTATCTTATATGATAGTTTGCAATGTGGAAGTATCTCTCTTTTAGTTGGTTATCTATCTATGTATCCCTTGGTGTGAGTTGTCGTTATGGAATATTAATGAGAAGTGTTATCATTTACTTTCTGCACACTTTATTTTAGTTTGCAACTTCTATCATATATGATTGTTCTTGTTATTAGTATTGATATCACTTTGGGAACATATAGTAAATCTTTTGGTTTTGGCAAACTTAGCATTGGTCAGTAGCTACAATACTTTGAGACTTGAGGGGAGAAAAAGAATTACATGTAGATACAGTATTCATTTATCTTCCTCACTTGTAGCTAATAAGTTTAGTATTCACGATTTAAAATTGTTTGTGCTTCCAAGTAAGAATTGCATGATTGATGATATTTCATATTTGGAGATGATACTTATGTTATTTCATCTATTTTGCATGTTTGATGATTGTTGGGGGATGAATCACCGGAGGCTGGAATCTGATGGAAAAAGCACCGGCAAGATACATTATTTGCAAAGCTCAGAAAACAAAAAGGAGAATACCAAAAGTCTTAACTTTCCAGATGACGAAGGAGGCCAAAAGGGGGGAGCCAGGTGGGCCACAGGGGGCCCACCTCAAGGGCTGGCGCGGCTCCCTTGCTTGCCGCGCCACCACATGAGGTGGCCGCCCTGGCCCACGTCTGGCAGCGCCCCTTCGCGTACTTGACCCCCCAGAAAACCTAAGATACGGGGGTTAGACGAGAAACAGAGCCGCCGCCTCCACGAGGCGGAAACCACCGAGAGAGAAAAGCTCTCCGGCAGGCTGCGAAGCTGCTGGGGAAATCCCTTCCCGGAGGGGGAAAATCGTCGCCATCGTCACCGTCATCGAGCTGCACTTCATCGGGATCATCATCACCATCATCTCCACCGCCGACACCGTCATCTCCACCGCTCCACTCCGTTCCCGCTGTAACATCTAGGGCTGAATCTTGTGCATTTGATAGGGGAAACTCTCCCGGTGTTGATTACTATTGTTATTGATGCTATTGGGTGGAACCGTTGAATTAAGGTTTATGTTCAGATTGTTACCCATCATTATATCATCTCTGATCATGTCCTGTATAATGTGTTGTGAGTAGTTCGTTTAGTTCTTGAGGACATGGGAGAAGTCTATATGTTAGTAGTGAACTATGTTGAGTAATATTTAATGGTTTGATATTTAAGTTGTGGTGCTATTCTTCTAGTGGTGTCATGTGAATGTCGACTACATGACACTTCACCTTTATGGGCCTAGGGGAATGCATTGTGTATTCGATTATCAATTGTGGGGTTGCCGGAGTGACAGAAACCTAAACCCCCGTTGGTATTTTGATGCATGAGGGATAGCAGGATCTCAGAGTTTAAGGCTGTGGTTAGCTTTATCTTAATTACTTTCTTGTATTTGCGGATGCTTGCAAGGGGTATAATCACAAGTATGTATTAGTCCTAGGAAGGGCGCTGCATTAGCATAGGTTCACCCACACGACACTTATCAAAACACTAAAGATTAATCATCTATATGAAGCGAAAGCACTAGACATAAATCCCGTGTGTCCTCAGGAACGTTTGGTCATCATAAGTAAACAAACCGGCTTGTCCTTTGCTCTAAAAAGGATTGGGCCACTCGCTGCAATTATTATTGCCGCGCTCTATTTACTCGCACTTTATTTATCTGCATTATCAAAAACTCCTAAAAACTTGTCTGCTAGTGCTTACAGTGAAATCCTCATCAAAACTGCTTCTCAGCACCTTCTGCTCCTCGTTGGGTTCGACACTCTTATTTATCGAAAGTACTACAATACACCCCCTATACTTGTGGGTCATCAGCCCCACTCGTCAGGTCCAACGAGCGAGTCAACACAGTCCAACGCGGCTCCAGTCGTCAGACTTGACGGTCAAGACGGCAAACGACCGCGAACGACCGCTATGAGCATTGTGAGAATTTCGGCTAAGGAAGTTGGGGAAAAGTGAGCAGAAGTTTGGAGCGTAGGGAAAAGTGAGCACAAATTACGACTTGTGGGCACAGGAGTAATAAGCCCATTATAAAATTATGTAGGTTTGAAAATTAATGTATTTGAGAGGGGTTTGCGTTTATAAAATGTATAGACTTCGAAAATCGTTTAAGTTGGGTTTTTTCAGATTCAAATTATTTATACGTTTGCAAAATGAATTGATTTGAAAGATAGTTAAAATTTCCAAATATGGAAATCTGGAATTTGATCATAGGGTATTAAGTAGTGTGTTTTTTGTGTTCATGTTCACATATTTGTTTTTAAGACAAATGATTCCATTGTTAAGAGAGATGTGAAATGTCTTGTAGTTTTTTATTTTGGAATTGTTAAAATATGTGTGGAGATGTGTTGGTTGTAAAGTTTTTCTTCGAAAATTTTGGTTTTTTGTTTGTAATTTTGTGAATAACGGTTTGAAAGTTATGAAAAATCAGAATTGTTTAAATGTGCATGGAAATGTGTTGTTTGTAAAGTGAATTTAGCGCGCTATGCCGCGCCCGTGTATTAAAGAAAATTTTAAGTTGGTGATCTACAGATGCTAAAATTATGTAGGTTCAAAAATTAGTGAAATTCAAAGAAGTCTGCGTTTAAAAAAAATTAGTTTGCGAGAATTGTCCAAGATAGAGAGTTTTGTAGATTCGAATTTGTTTAATGTTCGTAGTATGAGTAGGTTTATAAATATAATAATTTTTTTAGAATATGTAAATATGAAATTCGAATATATGGCACAAGTAATCAACATCTATTTTTGCGAGGGTATGTAATCGAAAAAATATTTTACAGGTGGCAATTTGAAATGTTTTTCCGTAAGCTTTATAGTTAATATATATAAAGCTATATCATTTCTTGTAATTATTATTTTTAATTTGTATAAACATGCATGTAAATGTGTTGCTTTTAATGAAATATTTTTTTGAAATTTTTGGAATTTTTTGTATTTTTTGCAATTTGAAATGTTTTTCCGTAATCTCTATAGTTAATATAAAAAACTATATCATTTATTGCAATTATTATTTTTAAATTTGTATACACATGTATGTAAATGTGTTGGTTGTAAAGAAATATTTTTTCTGCAAATTTTAATATTTGTTTTGCATTTTTCTGAGATGCAGATCAGAAGTTATGAATTTTTTGAATTTTAAGGTTTTCCTGTAATTGAAAAAAGACTGAAAGGCGGGACCCACGCGTCAGCCGGGCCGCGGTGACGTCAGCCCTCGACGTCACTCGTCGGCGAACGCGGCCGCGCTTCCGAGCTTGTGCTCACGCGGTGGCGTACGCGCGCGGGGCCGAGATGGTGCGGATCCGCCGGAGCAGGAGGAGGGGAGCCGAATGGGCGGCGCCGCGTACCATTTGGTCGCCGGAATCGCCGACGACGAGCGATTCCGCGGGGGCGCACGTAGAGGACGGCGGCGGCGAACCGCGGTGGTTCGGCGGCGACTCCGGCCTTCCGGGAACGATTTCGCCGGTGAGGAGGTAGAGGGCGCGGCGGCGGAGCTCCTCGTGCCCTTCGTTTTGGCCGGGGAGACGCGGAGCGGTGGCGCTGCACGGCGGCGGCGACCCCGGGATCGCGGGAGAGAAAAGGAAGAGAAAGGGGGAAAGTGCGGGGGCTTTTTTGCGAAAAAGCCTGTGAAGTTTTCCCTATTCACAAACAGGTCCCTCACTGTGTTAATATGTGGACTGCGGGTTACTGGTTCAATTCCGCAGTGGTTTTTGTGCAAAATAGCACGGTCACCGGCTGAAACCGGCGTGACCGGATGGCAACCGGGCGACGTGGCGCTTCCGATTGGCCTATATTCTTTGATGAACAGTACCCGGTCTTGATATCCCACAAGTATAGGGGATCGTGTGTAGCCTTTTGATGTCTACGCACGCTTCTATTTCTGTAGACAGTGTTGGGCCTCCAAGAGGAGAGGTTTGTAGAACAGCAGCAAGTTTCCCTTAAGTGAATCACCCAAGGTTTATCGAACTCGGGGAGGTAGAGGTCAAAGATACACTAGTGGAAAAAGGCTTATAGGTGGGATGCACCCTTTGTGGCGCACCCTAGGCGCATGCGCCACAAAACAATTTTAGTGGCGCACCAAACCAGTGCGCCACAAACATCTGTGGCGCACAATATAAACATGCGCCACTGAAATGTTCTTTTTTGTAGCGCACTGTGGAGCATGCGCCACAGAAAGTAGGTGGTCCCCGCCAGCCATTTTGAATTTCGGAATCCGGGACAGTTTCTGTGGCGCACCCCTCCCATGCGCCACAGGAAATAGATATTCTGTGGCGCATCGTGACCCATGCGCCACAAAAAGTTTGCATTCTGTGGCGCATGCTGGACGGTGCGCCACAGAATGTGAACTTTCTGTGGCGCATAGAAATGGTGCGCCACAGAACATGCCTTTTCTGTGGCGCATGTTCTTGGTGCGCCACAAAAATATTATTTGGTGCGCCACAAAATGTCAACCAGGGCCCACAAAAGCATTCAATGCACTAAAATCTCAGATTCATTTGCAACCTTTCCCCTTCTCTCACACAGCTCGTATTTCTCCTCTTTCTCACCCAATTCTCCCCATTCTTTCTCCATTATTTCTCCATTTCTAGTAGGTTAAAACATATTTTGTTCCATAGAGATTGATTAGTACGTAGGGAGGCATCATATATACTCTCTCCTCCTCTTTTTCTCCACTAAATTCTCTCCAAACACAAATCACACGATCACGGTCCGGGAGGAGCTCCAATCTACTAGGTGAGACATCTTCTCTTTTTGTTGTGGTGTGCATGCTTGTGCGGTGGTATGGCATCGGTTTACGGCCGGTGTATATGCCTTCTCGGTGTATATGGCCACCGATCATTTTTGGGGCGCCGGGTTTATATTATGGCCATCGGTGTATGTGGACACATGCATATGCATGTTTGTTGTTTTTGTTGTTTCTTGCGGCGGCGTGGTGCATGTATGTTTGCCGAAATGTTGATTCATTTCCATTTCGGCAAATTTTTGCACCACCCATACGTCCGACTATTAGGAGAAGTCATGTCAAAATTTTCCGTCGAACATGCATGTGTGTGTATATGTGTATGGAAAGCGAGGTCTGTTTTTCACGACTTGCCGTACTAGAAGGTCCTTAAAGCGCCCCATAGCCTCGATATGATGCATATTATGAAGAATGTCACCGAGAGTCTACTTGGCACTCTTTCCAACATGCCAGAAAAGTCCAAGGATGGGACGAGAGCAAGATACGATCTGAAATGGCTTGGCATCAAGAAAGATCTACAGGCACCCGACAGTGATGACGACGATGACGCTGATGATGATCAGACGGAAGGGACTCAAGGTCGCCGCAAAAGGGCAAAAAAGAACACGGTGGTGCTTCTCCCTGCCTGCTACACTATGAGTCTGGTGGAGCTCGAGCAGTTCTACAAGTGCCTCGTAGGAGTCAAATTTCCTCACGGTTACGCGGGGAAGATCAGCAGATATCTGGACGCAACGTAGAAGAGGTTCACCGGGATGAAGTCTCACGATTGTCACGTGCTAATTACGCAGATAATTCCCGTTGCGATCCGAGGGATAATGGACGATCACGTCCGAGATACGCTGCTTGCCCTATGCAACTTTTTCGACGTCATCAACAGGAAGTCGATCGGCGTGAAGCAGCTCGACAGGCTACAGGAAGAGATCGTGCTGATACTATGCGAGCTCGAGATTTAATTCCCACCCTCTTTCTTTGATATCTGCGTGCATCTCCTTCTCCATGTCGTTGAGGACATCAAGCAGCTCGGGCCGACGTTCCTGCACTACATGATGCCGTTCGAAAGGCAGAACGGTGTCATGAAAGGATACGTTCGCAACAGGGCCCGTCCGGACGCAAGCATGGCCAAGGGCTTTCTAACCTACGAGTGCATCTCCTTCTGCCAGAATTATCTAAGCACCGAGAACGAGGATGTTGGTCTGCCCACCAGGAAGCACCTCGGCAGGCTCGGTGTAGTTGGTCACCGCGAGGGCTGCCGCTCACTCTTTGTCGGCGTTCATGGTCGTAGAGAAGACCTCGACAGGGCTCACCGGGTCGCGCTACAACACTTACAATTGATCGAACCTTGGGTGGAGGAGCACAAGAGCTTAATCGAGCAGAATTACATCGAGCTGGGTTGGCAGAGGAAGAATGGAGACGTATCCAAAGAGCACAACTCCAGCTTCACACGTTGGTTCAAGAAAAGGCAACTGTTTCAAGCAGCGAACATAACGCCATCTACGGAAGATGAAGAACTCGCATTCTCCTTATCACAGGGCCCCGGACAGA
The DNA here is from genome assembly GCA_026929855.1 of Poa annua. Classification (NCBI taxonomy): domain Eukaryota; kingdom Viridiplantae; phylum Streptophyta; class Magnoliopsida; order Poales; family Poaceae; genus Poa; species Poa annua. The sequence continues at coordinate 57,831,478 of CM049437.1, forward strand.
ACGTAAGGACCTATCAGGCGTACGACATCAACGGTTACACATTCTACACCGAGGAAAAGGACAAGAATAGTGAATATCAAAACTCAGGAGTAACTATGCTATCCTACGGTGATGACGAGGCTACTGTTAAGGAAAGATTCTTCGGAAAGATCGAGGAGATATGGGAGCTCAACTACTGTGGAGAGTTGGTGCCAATGTTCCGTGTAAGATGGGCCAAGGACGTCGTGAAAGAAGGCCAGTATTTCACCACCATGGTAATACCCGATGCCAAATCGAAGAAAGCCTACGCGAAAAACGAGCCATGGGTACTCGCTAGCCAAGTTGAGCAATGCTTCTTCATTACCGACCCGTCAAAGCCTAGACGTGTTGTCGTGAGGAGGGGCAAGAGGAGAATCATCCGAATGGACGGAGACGCCAACGAGGAAGACTTGGACGGTGATCCGAAGATCGAGGAGGAATTCGACAAGTTCTTCGACAAGCCGACTACGAGCAAAAACACAAGGAAGACCTCCCTGCCTACTAAAGGTTGTCCGTTCACGCGAAGAAATCTCAAGGTGCCCGGCCTAAAGTATTCAACCGCGAAGAAGGGAAAGAAGAAGAGAAGCTAGCTCTCGGAACCAGCCGGGATCGACGAAGACTTTTTTGGTGTATTACTTTTTGTGCGTGTGTACACATGTGAGATGAGAGAAGAAGACTTTTTTGGTGTGTGTGAGACAATGCAAGCAAATTATATGCATGTGTATATCATGAATTAATCTTTAAATATATATACTTTTTTGGTGTATTAATATATGTGGCAACAAATTTGTGTGTTTGTTTCTTCCTTAAAATATGTGTGTTTCTTCTTTCTTTAAATATAACCAAAAATATAACTATAAAAATAGAACTTAAAAAAAAAGATGTGACATAATTCTGTGGTGCACCCACACTAATATGCGCCGCAGAATCTTATAATTCTGTGGCGCACCCGTGGATCCATGCGCCACAGAATTGCGAAGGGAGAGGTAGGCGTGGGGGCGGGTCCACATGTAAGCGGCAGCAAAAATATTCTGTGGCGCATCCCGCCGTGGATGCGCCACAGAATTTCTTTGATGCCGCTTACACGTGGGCCCGCCCCCACGCCTGCCTCTCACACTTGTCCAATTCGCGAGCGAAGGAAGAACCGCTACCGCGCCGCCGTCGCTGCCCCCAACTCGCCGCCGCCGGCCACCCCTGCCCATCCCTGCGCACCCGCCCCCCTCGTCGCCGGCGACCTCCCCTGCGCCCCGCGCCCCCGCCCAACCCTACCCATCCCTGCGTGGCGCTCGGCCTCGAAGAAGAAGAGTCGCCGCCGCCCGCGTGACGCCGGCCTCTCCCTCCCCCGCACGCACGGCACACCGGCGACGCCCACGCGACGCCGGCCTCTCCCTCCCTCGCACCGCCCTTGAACTCCCCTCCCTCCCCTCCTCGAGGTGCTTCTCTCCCCCCCCCCCTCCTCCCTCCCTCCCTTACCGCACCGAAGGTGCTTGTGAAAATGCACAAGTGAAAATGCTTCCTAGATCCTAGTGTTCAATTTTGTAAATGCTTCCTACTGTGAGAATGCACTTGTGAAAGCATTTATGCATGAATTTGTGCACTGTTTTTTGCACTGTTTTTGTGTTTGAAAGCATTTAAATTTAATATGATATGTGTTTGAAAGCATTTGTGCACTGTTTTTGTGGATGTGCTTGTGCACTGTTGTTGCACAAATGCAAAATGTGGAGGTGCTTGTGGAAGGGGCCCTTGAGATTGCCGGAACGTTGATTAACTTCCGTTCCGGCAAATTCGGGTACTCCATATTACCCTTTTTTAGCAAAGGTTATGCCGAAATTTTTCGTGAATTTTAGCATGACTTTGCTAAAAAAAGGGACATATGGGGTAATGCAATGGCCGGGGTACCTTAGTATTTAATTAAGTGATTTTTTACTTATATTTGTTTTATTAATTATAGCAGTGCAAACATGTCGGGGGCCGGCACTTCTAAGCATATGAGCATCGATGAAGATGCTGTAGACGCGAACAAGACCTTCTGGGAGTTGTCCCAGGAGTTGGAGGAGGCCGCGAAATGTCCTACTGGTGGTGGCGACGAGCATGAGGAGCATACCACCACCACCACCACCGATGGAGATGCTAGTGGCGGCCATGAGGACGCCGATACCACCACCGATGGCGGCGAGGACCACAGGGCCGATGGTAGCAACCCGCCCGCGCAGAAGAAAAAGAAGCCAAGGAGGGATCGGACACCGCAAGCACTCGGCAACGTCACAGACGCCTTCACTGAGGTCTCGCCAAGTGGCCTCCCATTGCAGCCCGAGAGACTTGCCGCAGGATACGGCATGCAACTAGGGTGCATCCTCCGGGAAACCGTGTCGATCAACACGAAGGACCTCAGAAGCACGCAGAATGAGGCTCTGGTCAAGACCCTCATCAAGAAGCTTCACCAACGATACACGTTCCCGCAGCCGTTCAACAAAAAGGTGGACAGTTTAGCCATCACGAAGATGAGCACCGCCTTGAGCAGCTGGAAATGCAGGGTGAGGAGGAAGATTGAAAAGGGTGAAACCTGGGAAGAGATAAAAACCAAAGACCCGATGCTCGACAAAGAAGATTTCGACGCATTCAAGTTGTCCTTGTCTACTGAGGAGTCTAAAAAATGGACCGAGTGGGGGAAGAAAATGTGGGACCTGAACCTAGGTAACCACCGTTTGGGAAGCGGTGGCTACCAAGGAAAACAGCCCATTTGGGACAAGGAGGATGCCGAGGTTGAAAGACTAGGGAAAGAGAACCCGTGGCACAAGATCGCGGACGAGCAGGTCCAGAACTTTGTCCGGTCCCGCTACTATCTGGTCAAAGACACGGGGGAATTCGTTACGGACGATGACAATGTGAAGAGATTTGAGAAAGTGCTGGTAAGGAATTTAATTTACCGCGTAGCCATATTTTTCTACATACATGGGTTCACCTTAATTTGCATTGTCTGCAGGAGGACGAGTTGAAGGCTGACGCTGAGGCCGGCCCGTCGTCCCAGGATTCGACGGAGCCCTGGACAGTACTTTCAACAGGGCGATGAACGTTTACAAGGAGAGGGAGAAGACGGCGGCGCCGACGTCAGCAGGCCGTGTGTCCGGCTTTGGTACGAGCATGAAGTTCCTCCAGTACTACAGCACGGACGGCGGCGAGAAGAGAAGGCAGAGGAGGAAGCCGAGTAGGGATAGCGCCGAGGTTCTGGAGCTAAGGAAGAAGGTGGAAACACTGGAGCAGGAGAAAGTGGACTCCAGCACTGTGAGCCAGCTAGTGAAGGAGGGGATCCGGGATTTCTTACCCCCTGGGTTCATGGAGGGTATAGCTGCTTGGAATGCGGCAGGTCGACAGGGGCCGATACACGTGCCTAGCTACGCCGGCAGCACGTCCAGCCATATGGTGACCCCGCCGGACCAGATGGTGACCCCGCCGGCCAACACCGCTGCCGAGCCGCCGCTCCATACTGTGCCACAGGCGCCCCCTACTGAGGCACAGGAGCCCCCCATGCAACCTCCGGCGCCAGAGAATGAGACGCCGGCCGCCACCACCGGCGCCATTGTATCAACATTAGAGGAGCTCAACGCAATCGACAAGGTAACTAACTAGTTAGTCCACGACATCTTCTATAATTAACTATGCCTTTGATGACTGCCATCTCATGATGCCCAACATGCATGTGTTGACTCTCAGGACACGCCTTGCATACTCCTGCATACGGTGCGGGCCGGCGGCGAGTTGGTGGATGTTGCTACGGGAACGATCATACAACCAAAGAGTAGCCTAATGCACAACCAACGCATGAACGAGGCCGTGCTGAGAATCAAGTTGGATGAGGTATTGCCTCAGTTTCAACACATCGATCCCCCAATGCAACCTCTGGGAGCCGAGGATGAGCACATGGTCCTTGGAGCCTGTGTCAAGTGGCTCATGGAATGGCCGACGAGCCAAATTCGTCTTGGGCGGGTCAGACGCACCTCCGGCGCCACCTCGAAGCCGCAACAAAAGGTTAGGCACTCTATCGTTCGGCCCTCGTCGAGGCCGCCACATATACCTGTTGTGAACGAGCCGGCGCCACAAGCACCCGTTGCCAGGACCCGGAAGGAAGCGCCGGTCGTCGCCACCACAAGCCGGCACCAAATACTGTTGGGAGCGTCTGCACCGCAACAAGCCAAAGACAAAGCCGTTGCGCCTCAACTTCCAGTCATCGACGATGATCATGATAATGATAATAATGGCGACGACGTCGATGGCTTCCTCAACACTGGCGCCTTGGATGGTTCGTACATGCCTCCTTTGGATGACGAACACATCCGAGGCCCCCGCATTATGCCTATTCGTCCCACTTCATGCTCGCAGCGCCTGAACTTCCATGGTTTATCTCAAGACACGCCTCCGGAGGCCGGCGATCAAGGTGAACAGGCTAACATTTTCAGCCCTGGCACACTGCATAAGTCGATTCAAGATGTGCAATTCCCAGAGGTGAAGAAGAAGCACAGGAAGAGAAGTAAGCCAGGTGCCTCTGCGAGCCAGCCAGCTCCTAGGACTGTCCGGGATGAACAAATGGTTCCACCACCTCGTGATGGCTTGACCCGAATGCATGAAGCTGGTAAACCAATACTGCCTCCGAAGCTGCTCCGCATCGCACAAGGATCCATGAAAGCTTTGCATGATGCTATCTTGACGCTAGAGGGCATCCTTCTTAATGACGAGGACCCAAATTACCCGGTGTTCACGTGCAAGGTGCCAAAGGGCGTGAACTTTGTCGATGAAGCCCCTGCGGATGTAATCTTTATAGCCTTCGAGGACGTCTTCAAGCTGTTTCACTCTAGACGGCTGGACTATAACTTGGTCCGTCTATACACGCTCAATCTGGCGGTGAAGATCAAGAGAGAGACAAACCCGTACGTCGCGATAGCGGATCCCTACTACATGCGTGACAACCAGCTGGTTGAAGGATCAGGGAGACGGATCATGGCGAGGGAGTACCTCCAAATCTTCATGCTGAAAAACATGAGCAAGAACAGCCATCTTGTGCCTTTCTTTTGCAAGTAAGTACACGTCCGCTCGTCGATGTCGTAACTTATGTTTTCCCATAGAGTCGTTCCATTGCTTATCATGAATTTCCTACATTCCGTTTGAATTGTGTTAAGCAGGGACAAGTACGCAGTACTCATCGCTGTAAACCCGAGGTGGTCCATTGCCACTTATTTCGACTCGGGGAGTTCGGTTATAGAGAAAGACTACACCCGAATAAAGAGTGTTCTCGATGAGGCTCTCGAGATCTACGCCCGTAATGGAGGCACCTTCGAAAAGAACTGTGAATTCTTCAACAAGAACAAGACACACAAGTTCAGGCATGTCACCAACTTCCCTTGCATCAAGGAGGACTCTGAGAGCGTGAAGGAGGGGTTCTACGTCATCCATCAACTTAAAGGGTATGTTGAGGAAGCAGATTCCATGAGGTTTCCAAATAAACTCCGGGAATGGACCAAAAATATGGGGGAAATCTCTGATGCTGATCTTAGAGAAGACTTCCATCGCACCCAGATGAAGTTATCACATATCATCCTCCAGGATGTCATGGCAACCGCAGGGCCCCTCCACTACCCTAGAGGTAGGATGTATTACAAAACAGCGCCTAGCTAGCTGCTTGCCTCACTCGCAAGAAGTGTTTTCTTTATTGCACTTAGATGAATTATTCACACTCTATTTATGTTATTAACTGATACTTACCAATCCATCTCCAGGTTTGACTAAGAGGGAGATCGAAGAACGCCTAGCATTGCAGCAGGACACCAGGACGTGGACGACGAAGGAAATGTACAAACCGTTCCCGGCGCCGATGCAGAACTAGGCTACGTGATCGTGCTCTTCCGCTGATCTTCCTCACCATCATCGCCGATATACTTTATTTGATAACTCTATATGTATGAAATGATGAACTTTTGTATTTCGAGCTCCATTTGTATCATGACTTGTGTAAGATTCGGCATTTGTAACTATATGTGATGTGTCTAAGTAATGTGATGTGTCAAATATATCATGTTTCTGTTCTGTGTGTTTAAATCCTGTAATATATACATGTATTTTCGTTAATATACCTGTATTTGTAAAATTCATGTACATAATTCTGTGGCGCATGGCCCAACTTTGCTGTGGCGCACCTATTTCTGTGGCGCACAGAACAAGAATGCGCCACTGATATATTTCTGTGGCGCACTAGGAAGGATGCGCCACAGAAATGTGCCACTTTCTGTGGCGCACCGTGGGGGTGCGCCACAGAAATATAATTTAGTGGCGAGATTTCTGTGGCGCACCCCCCATTTTCCTGGGTGCGCCACAGAAAGGCTTTTTGGTGCGCCACTAGTAGCCCTTTTTCCACTAGTGATATCCCTCTCAAGCAACCCTGCAATTAAGATACAAGAAGTCTCTTGTTTCCCCAACACACCCAATACACTTGTTAGATGTATAGGTGGACTAGTTCGGCGAAAAGATAGTGAAATACAAGTAATATGGATGATTATAGGTGGTAACTGCAATCTGAAATAAATATGGCAGCAAGCAAACATGTAGTAGAACTGGTTGTAAACGGTGTTTCAATGCTTAGAAACAAGGCCTAGGGATCATACTTTCACTAGTGGACACTCTCAACAATGCAATCATAATTAAATACATAAATATCTTCTCTTCACTACTACTCTGAACCACACTCCGGTTGGATAACGACTCTAATTCACCGCGTAGGGATATAAAAGCACACCACAAAGTCTGAGTAAACAAACACCACAATTCCATAGAGACATCCAACTCAAATTATAATTCATGACAGTATTCCTGTAACCTTTAGCCTAAGAGCCACACACGGTGTGCACACTGTCCTCTTCACACCGTGGGACAAGGTGACTCCGGAGGTCACATTCATAAAACCACTTGAGTAGCATAATAGATGAAGAGTAATATCTACTTATTCAACTAGATTACAAAGCTCATGATCACATAAAGATCACACCATGGGAGTGAGAGATAAACAACATAGCTACCGGTAGAGCCCTCAGCCTCGGGGGAGAACTACTCCCTCCTCATCATGGGAGTCAAGATCACACCATGGGAGAGAGAGATAAACCACATAGCTACCGGTAGAGCCCGCAGCCTCGGGGGAGAACTACTCCCTCCTCATCATGGGAGTCAGCAACGGCGCTGAAGATGGCGGTGGAGTCGATGTAGATGGCTCCGGGGGCAATTCCCCGTCCCGGCAGGGTGCCGGAACAGAGACTTCTGTCCCCCGAAACTTGTCTTCGATGGCGGCGGCGTTGCGGAACTTTTCGTGGACGGAGGCGTATTGATTTAAGGTTTTTGTGTCGGGGGAAATATATAGGTGAAAGGGCGATGTCGGTGGGCGCCCGAGGGGCCCACACCACGTGGCGGCGCGGCCGGAGGGGGAACCGCGCCACCACATGGTGTGGCTGCCTCCTCAGCCCCCTCCGTCTCCCCTTCGGACTCTGTGACGTGTCGGGAAAAATAGGAACTTCGCAATTTGGTTTATCCAATTCCGAGAATATTTCCAGAACGACTTTTCTGAAATAAAAAACAGCAGAAAACAGGAACTGGCACTGTGGCATCTTGTTAATAGGTTAGTCCTAGAAATTGCATAAAAATGATATAAAGTGTATATAAACCATGTAGCAATTGGTATAATATAAGCATGGAACAAAAGAAATTATAGATACGTTTGAGACGTATCACCTTTTCGATAAGTAAGAGTGTCGAACCCAACAAGGAGCTAAATGTAGGATAAATGTTCTCTCAAGTTCTATCAACCACTGATACAACTCTACGCACACTAAACGTTTGCATTATCTAGGAAATAAAACTAGAGCAATAATACGGGTATGAGAGATAGCTCTGCAAGATAATAAATAGAAGAATTAAATGTTAGTACTGCAGCAATAAAATATACTAAGTAACCATAAACTAACAGTACCATGAGTGTGAAAAAGTGGTGGTAATTGTGGTGGCTTTGTCCAAGATTAATTAGTGAAGATATTGGTTTCATTGTCTTCGACACAGTTTTCTATGTGGGAGAGGATAAATATACATGCACTCCACTACATGGGATTACAAGTACTATATGATTGGATTGTTAGCAAACATCCGTAAATACTAACAATGCATTAAGGTTTCCCCAACCATAGCCTTAAATTCAATGGTCCTCTTACTCCCTTACGTGCAACTAATCGGTTCGAGTCCTTAGGTTTCTGTCACTCTGGCAGAACTACTCCCCTTCCTTTGCACATACTACTAACCCTAGGGTGTTGATCCATGCACGCACAAATATAATGGACACCAAAGGACAGAACCATATAGACATACAACTCTAATGAACCTCATGCATTCAACAAAGCAATAAAAATAAATAAACTACGAAACATGACATAGATCATAGGATAAATATTATAGCATCAAACACCATGATTTACATAGGACGGTACAGAGGTTTGTGGGAGGATGAACCACTGTATACAAGGAGGAGTTGGTGATGGAGATGGCGGTGACGTCGGTCAAGGGGGCAGCGAGAGGCGCAGAGCGGCGGCGGCGCCGGCGGTGGAGCGGGGAGCTCCTCCCCCGCCGCCGGCAACAAGGGGGAACGCCGCCCCTTAGCCCCCTTCCTTCATGACTTCTTGGGAGCCCTCCCCCATGGAGATGGGATCCATGGGGGAGGCAAAAACGTGGCTTTGGTGGCTGGAAATTCGTGGGTGGAGGTGTTCTCCACGAGTTAGGTTTCCTCCCTTTATATAGCTTTTCGGATTTCCGTCACCCCCTTTTAGGGTTTTACCATATTGGGCCTCCAGATCGTGTCCGACCTCCGATTGGGCTGTTGTCGGGCTTAAAATTTCCGTATGGAAATTTTTGACAACTTTATATTTCATTTGATTTCGATTTGATGTCGTCTTCGGGGATCAAACTGACGATCTCTGTAAAAAGTTCTCAGACAGATTTCAGGAAAGTCCCAATTTGACTCCAACAAGGTTTCCTCTTGTATTCTTGATAATTTCTACACATCAAAGAGTAAAACAAGAACATTGTGCACTTTTCCAACCATTAGTAGGTTAGACCAAATAAATAATAAATTTACTATAAAAACAAGTGCTAAAAACATAAAAATGGCATGAAACAATCAAAATTTATAGATACGTTTTGGACGTATCAGGGCCTTTGGGAGCGGCGTGGCCTAATCTGGTCCGTCGAACACGTCGATCGGACAATGGTGAATGACGCGGGCGACGTGGATCGCTGAGAGAGGGAGACCATGTCGCGCTATTATATATAGTACCTATGTTGTAGTTAATTGAATGTTGTAGTTAATTGATGTTGATTTGATATGATTTTCTGTCGGTCTATCCGGAAACCTCTTTGAATTTTCGGTTTTCTTCTATGATTTACATAGATGGTTTTAGTTTTGATTTCTGGAAATGGTCTGATGTCTATGAAGATTATCTGGTGGAACGCGTCATATTGGCTCCTGTGAATCAGGATTTGAAGCTTAAACAACACTTCAAAATGCAGTTTGCACAGGAGAGCATGAAGGAGAAACAAGTTGCTGGAATATAGAGGTTTCTAGAAAATGCAGATGAAGGCCGGATTTGGATGCTACTGATGGCGCTGTTAGATGTGGGGGAGACCATCATAGTGTTACTTAAACTAGTTTGTGCTCTTTTAGTGCTTTTGTTGTTGGTTTCAGTCATTAGCCTATGTGTTGGGCATAGTGTAAATGAGATGTGCTGATCAAATGAGAAGGTGGTGTTGTTGTAATTACTTTGTGTTGTTCAAGTGATGGTGTTGTTGTATCATGTCAATGAAATATGGGTTTCGGGTTAATGAGCTACCGTATCTCAAAGATGTGGTGCCGGTGTTGTTGTTTTAGTGGTACTGTATGTCAATGAGTTGTTGTCGACTAGCCATCTATTCGTCGACGACTAGTCGTCCAATAGAAGATGTCGATGACTAGTTGTCTAGTAGAAGATGTCGGTGATAGAAACGTCGTCTCACTCTTCTTGAACAGATCCAAGTTTGTCACGTCATCGAAGATGGGCATAGGGAGTGTTTCACACCCACTTTTAGGTTCGGCAAACGGGCGCAATAGAAACCAAAGTATCACCAAGCAAACTGAAACCAAGCAGAGCACAAGACACGCGATTTTACTCGAGTTCACACCACTTGAAAATGTAAAACCCGACCCTGCTTGTATGTGGATGTGAGTAGTGTTTACAAGAGGCAAGTTGTTGCCATGGTCCTGGTGCTCTAGCTCTACTTGTCGGCGTCTTACTCTCGTTTGTCTATATTGAGGAGGAGGAAGTCCTCACCCCTCCCAACCTCATTTTTTAGCAAATGGCCCCATGATGCTCACGGGTGTGAGGAGTTGGGAGACCCCAAGAGGAAGGTGTGATGAGCGTAGTAGGAAGTTTCTCTCAGTTATGAAACCAAGGATATCGAACCAGTAGGAGATGAAGAACACTTTGAAGGTTCCCCCGGCGCCAGAAAAGTGCTTGCGTCGAAGGGAGGTGGAATCTGCACAACACAATCAAACTACTTTGCCCCAACGAAACAGTGAGGTTGTCAATCTCACCGGCTTGCTGAAAACAAAGGGTTAAACGTATGGTGTGGAAAATGATGCTTGTTTGCAGAGAATGAAAGTAACCGTTTGAAGTAGGTTGTATTATCAGTTTAAAAGAAAAGGACCGGGGTCCACAGTTCACTAGTGGTGTCTCTCCATAAATAATAATAGCATACATGTGGGTAAACAAATTACAGCTGGGCAATTAACAAAATAAAGAACTGCATAATGATGCATATACTATAGTCATGATGTCTAGTATGAGATTCATTTGGGCATTACAACAATATACATAGACCGTTCCAACCGCATCTATGACTAATAATCCAACTTCCGGTTAGCGTCCGCACCCCTTTCAGTATTAAGTTACAAGCAACAGATTATTGCATTAGGCAAAGTGTGTAATGTAAGTAATACAATTATCCTTAGACAAAGCACTACTGTTTTATCCCTAGTAGCAACAGTACATCTACAATCTTAGAGGTTGCTGTCACTCCCCCATATTAAATAGAGACATGAACCCACTATCGAGCATAGATACTCCCTCTTGGAGTCACAAGCATCTACTTGGCCCGAGCATCTACTAGCAACGGAGAGCATGCAAGATCATAAACAACACACACATTATATATTATGAAGCAAATGACATAGTATTCAATATTCATCGGATCCCAGCAAACACAACATGTAGCATTACATAAAGATGATCTTGATCATGTTAGGCAGCTCACAAGATCCAAACATGATGGCACAATAGGAGAAGACAACCATCTAGCTACTGCTATGGACCCGTAGTCCAAGGATGAACTACTCACGCATCAGTCCGGAGGCGGGCATGGTGATGTAGAGCCCTCCGGTGATGATTCCTCTCTCCGGCAGGTGATGCACATGGTGGTGATGAGTTGGAAAACCCCAAGAGGAAGGTGTGAAGTAGTGCAGCAGCAAATTTCCCTCAGTTGTGAAACCAAGGTTATCAATCCAGTAGGAGATGAAGAACACGTCTGAAGGTTGTTGGTGGCTGACTTGGGCACCGCGCCACACCGGTGTCAGCAACAAACGTGGAACCAGCACAACACAATCAAGAAACTTTGCCCCAACTCAACAGTGAGGTTGTCAATCTCACCGGCTTGCTGTAACAAAGAGATTAACCGTATGGTGTGGAGAATGATGTTTGTTTGCAGAGAATGAAAGTAACAGTTTGCAGTTGGTTGTATTATCAGTTTAAAGAAAAGGACCGGGGTCCACAGTTCACTAGTGGTGTCTCTCCATAATAATAATAATAATAATAGCATACATGCGGGTAAACAAATTACAGCTGGGCAATTGATAGAATAAAGAGCTGCATAATGATGCATATACTAATGACATGATGTCTAGTGTGAGATTCATTTGGGCATTACAACAATATACATAGACCGTTCCAACCGCATCTATGACTAATAATCCACCTTCCGGTTAGCGTCCGCACCCCTTTCAGTATTAAGTTGCAAGCAACAGATTATTGCATTAAGCAAAGTGTGTAAAGTAAGTAAGTAACATCATCCTTAGATAAAGCACTACTGTTTTATCCCTAGTAGCAACAGTACATCTACAACCTTAGAGCTTTCTGTCACTGCCCCAGATTAAATAGATACATGAACCCACTATCGAGCATAAATACTCCCTCTTGGAGTCACAAGTATTTACTTGGCCAGAGCAACTACTAGCAACGGAGAGCATGCAAGATCATAAACAACACACAACATGATATATTATGAAGCAATGACAAAGTATTCAATATTCATCGGATCCCAGCAAACACAACATGTAGCATTACATAAAGATGATCTTGATCATGATAGGCAGCTCACAAGATCTAAACATGATGGCACAAAAGGAGAAGACAACCATCTAGCTACTGCTATGGACCCGTAGTCCAAGGATGAACTACTCACGCATCAGTCCGGAGGCGGGCATGGTGATGTAGAGCCCTCCGGTGATGATTCCCCTCTCCGGCAGGGTGCCGGGAGCAGGTTCTGAACCCTCCCGAACTAGGGTTGACGACGGCGGCGGCTCCGTGAGGAAAAGTGGAAAAGTGTTCGGGTTGTTTGCCTTAGGTTTTCGGGGGGATTAAATAGGCGAAGGGGCGAAGGCGGTGGAGCCCCGAGGGCCCCACCTCAGGTGCCCGCGCGGCCAAGGAAGCTGCCGCGCCACCCCTTGAGGTGGGCGCCTCGGTGCCCGTCTCCTTTTCCCCCTCGGACTTCTGGAACGTGTCTGGAATTCTAAGATCTTCGGTATAAAAATTGTCCAATTCCGAGAATATTTCCTTAAGTGGATTTCTGAAACCAAAAACAGCAGAAAACAGGGAACTGGCACTGTGGCATATTGTCAATAGGTTAGTTCCAGAAAATGCATAAAATAATATAAAATGTGTATAAAACATGTAGGCAATTGGTATAATATAAGCATGGAACATAAGAAATTATAGATACGTTTGAGACGTATCAAGCATCCCCAAGCTTAGTTCTACTCGTCCTCGAGTAGGTAAAACGATAACAAATAATTTCTGGAGTGACATGCTTTCACACAATCTTGATCAAATAATAATGTAATGCATGTAAGTTGAGATCAAATGAATAAAAGCTGTAGTTTATATTGATATCAAATGAGTAATGAATAAACAAGTAGGCATAACAAAGCAAAACTTTCAATGAATCAGTAATAGAGAACAATCAACCGTGCAAAGTAGATATTAAAGATGATTTAAGCTTCAAGCACAACAATATAATCATCTAATGAATCAAACAATCATGAAAACTTTGTGAAAGGATCAAGTCAAGTAATAGCAATATGCACATAGAAGATCATTTCTCTATTTGTTCACACAAAAACAAGCAAGTGTTCAGCGTTGGTTCCTGGCACCAGGATGTTGTGGCTAAGAGAATGTTAATGGGGGTTTGGAAGGCCAACGGAAGAAAGTCTCACAAAGCTGAAAGTGATCATTAGACAAGAGGAAGTCTTATAATCGAAGCTATGCAAGGAGTAGTGATTGCCACACAACGGATGCACATAGAGCTATAAGTGTATGAAAGCTCTCCAATGGAACTAGTGGGGGTGCATCTAACTTGCTTGCTCATGAAGACCTAGAGCACTTTTGAGGAGGCTCAATTTCGAGAATATTTCCTTAAGTGGATTTCTGAAACCAAAAACAGCAGAAAACAGGGAACTGGCACTGTGGCATCTTGTCAATAGGTTAGTTCCAGAAAATGCATAAAACAATATAAAATGTGTATAAAACATGTAGGCAATTGGTATAATATAAGCATGGAACATAAGAAATTATAGATACGTTTGAGACGTATCAGCAGGGTGCCGGGAAGAGCTTCTGAACCCTCCCGAACTAGGGTTGACGACGACGGCGGCTCTGGAACTCTTCGTGGATTTTTGTTCAGGTACCAAGGGTTTTCCCGTCGGGGGGAATAAATAGGCGAAAGGGCAAGGTCGGTGGAGGGCCGTGGGCCCCACACCACACCACGACGCGGCAGGGGGGGAGGGGCGGGGGAACCGCGCTGCCACCAGGTGTGGGCGGCCTGTGGCCCCCCTCCGTGACCTCTTTGGTGTTCTGGATGCTTCCCGAAAAAATAGGGTTTCTGGATTTTGTTTCATCCAATTCCGAGAATATTTCGTTTACAGCTTTTCTGAAACCAAAAACAACAGAAAACAGGGAACTGGCACTGTGGCATCTTGTTAATAGGTTAGTCCCATAAAATGCATAAAAGCCATATAAAGTGTACATAAAACATGTAGCAATTGGTATAATATAATCATGGAACATAAGAAATTATAGATACATTTGAGACGTATCAAGCATCCCCAAGCTTAGTTCTACTCGTCCTCGAGTAGGTAAAACGATAACAACAAATAATTTCTGGAGTGACATGCTTTCACATGATCTTGATCATATAATATTGTAAGGCTCATGTTATGAATGAAGTGACTCAAGGCAATGATCTATAGTTTGCAAACAAATAGACAAGGAGTAAACAACTACATCATATAAGTAAAAACTTTTCATGAATAGTACTTTCAAACAAGCATCAAAAAGATTTACATAAGAGTTAACTCATAAAGCAATATTCTCTAAGTAAAAGAGCATTGAAGCAACACAAAGGAATATATAAGTTTCAGCATTGGCTTTCAACTTTTGAACATGTATATCATATAGATAGTTGTCAACACAAATAAATATAACAAGTGCAATAAGTAAGCATATAAGAGTTGTTGCACACAGTTGACACAAGTGTTTGCTTCGGGTATAGAAAGAAGTAGGTAAACTGACTCAACATAAAGTAAAAGATAGGCCCTTCGCAGAGGGAAGCATGGATACAAACATGTGCTAGAGCTTCTTGGTTTTATAGGTTTTTGAAATCATATAGAGAGCATAAAAGTAAGTTTTTGAGTGGTGTTTGTCGTTGTCAACGAATGGTAATGGGCACTCTTCCCCCCTTGTCAACCAGACTTTCTAAGAGCGGCTCCCATTGAAGGACGTTAATTCTACCAGCAAGGTAGATCATCCCTCTTATCTCTTTTGTTTACACATGTAGTTAAAAACTAGTACCATTGCTTGGCTGATTAGATCAGGGAAAAAATGTGAAGAGACGGTAGCGGTTAAAGTTGTAATTAATTGGGACTGGGCACCCCATTTGCCAGCTATTTTTGCAAAATTAATGGATAAGCGGTGTATATGCCACTAGTCCGGTTGGTGAAAGTCTGTCTAAAAGCAAATGACAATGTTGATATCCGTAACACCACATACTTCCTCATGAGCTACTAAACATTGACACAAATAAGGGATAATAAGTTTTGAACTAAAGGTAGCACATGAAGTATTTACTTTGAATGGCAGAAAATACCATGTAGTAGGTAGGTATGGTTGCTACAATGGCATGGGTTTTGGCTAAAGGATTTTGGATGCACGAGAAGCATTCCCTCTCAGTACAAGGCTTTGGCTAGCAAGGTTGTTTGAAGCAAACACAAGTATAAACTATGACAACAAGACGTATATAAAAACATATTGCAAGCATTGTAAAACTCTACATCGTCTTCCTTGTTGTTCAAACACTTTTACTAGAAAATATCTAGACCTTAGAGATACCAAACATGCAAACAAAATTTCAACAAGCTCTACGGTAGTTCTCCACTAACGGGTTTTAACTACACGATGCAAAAGCTTAACATGATCTACTTGAGAGCTCAAAACAATTGCCAAGTACCACAACATGCAAGATAACAATTCATAAGAGCATGTATATCTTTTCTTTATACCATCTACCACATTTAGCATTTTCTGTTTCCAACCAAACACCAATCAACTTATTTAAACATAAACTCTCCAAGTATTTATCAATGAAGCAAGAGAGTATAAAAAATGAGAACTAACAGCTCTGAACAAGAGGTGCATGAAAAACAAGAGCTGAAAGTATTGCAGTAGCTATAGAAGAATACTCAACAAATATAAGTGAAGAATAGGAGTATTCAAATGAAAAAGTGGAGCGTGTCTCCCTCCCACACAAGAATGCTAGGATCCATTTTATTCAGAAAACAAAAATAACAAAAGCAAAAATAAAAACAAACAGACGCTCCAAGTAAAGCACATAAGATGTGGCGGAATTAAAATATAGTTTCACTAGAGATAACCTGATAAGTTGTTGATGAAGAAGGGGATGCCCAAGGCATCCCCAAGCTTAGATGTTTGAGTCTTCTTGAAATATGATTGGGTGACCCACGGGGGCATCCCCTAGCTTAGGCTCTTTCATCTTCTTGATCACATCATATCATCCCCTCTCTTGATCCTTGAAAACTTCCTCCACACCAAACTCAAAGTAAACTTCATTAGAGGGTTAATGCATAATCAAAAATTCTCATATTCTGTAGGGAGACAATCATTATCATGGTACTGGACATTAGCTACAGCCACTGGAATTTTGTGGAACAAAAAGATCCACTCAAAAACAGCAAAAGAACCAATGCAAAATAAATGGCAGAATCTGTCAAAAACAGAACAGTCTGTAAAGACGAATTTTTTCGAGGCACTTAACTTGGTCAAATCAGAAAACTCAAAACTAATGAAAGTTGCGTACATATCTGAGGATCACGCTCAAAACATCTCAGGTCATTTCAATTTCTCTGTAAAGAGTTATGAATTTAACGATGGACAGCAGAAAAACTGTTCCTGCGCAAAGATTCAAATCTAGCATCAACTTTTTACTAGAGACTTTACTTGGCACAACTATGCAATAAAAATAAAGATACAAAGGAATTGCTACAGAGTTAGGCATGTTCCTTGACACAATAAAAGAAAATAACAGAAATAAAAAGTGGGTTGTCTCCCATAAGCGCTTTTCTTTAACGCCTTTGAGCTAGGCACAGAAAACAAAACTCAAGTGTTCCCAAGAGAAGAAGCATCAAAATTATAGTTTGTACGAATAATATAATCAAAAGTTAGCTCCATCTTCTTCCTAGGGAAGTGTTCCATACCTTTCTTAAGTGGGAAGTGGTACCTTATATTTCCTTCTTTCATATCAATAATAGCACCAACCGTTCGAAGAAAAGGTCTTCCCAAAACAATAGGACAAGAGGGGTTGCACTCAATATCCAAGGCAATAAAATCAACGGGGACAAGGTTATTATTAACCATGATAAGAACATCATTAACTCTCCCCAAAGATTTCTTTAAAGCATTATCAGCAAGAAAAACATCCAAATAGCAATGCTCCAATGGTGGCAAGTCAAACATATCATAAAGTTTCTTAGGCATAATAGAAATACTTGCACCAAGGTCACACCAAGCATTGCAATCAAATTCATTCACTTTTTCTTTTAATGATGGGCTCCCAACCATCTTCTAACTTCTTAGGGATAGAAGCTTCAAGTTTTAATTTTTCTTTCCTAGCTTTAATGAGAGCATTTGTAATATGTGTAGTAAAAGCCATATTTAGAGTGCTAGCATTAGGACTTGTAGATAACTTTTGCAAGAACTTAATAACTTCAGAGATATTACAATTATCATAATCAAAGTCATTATCATCAAAAGTAATAGGACCATTATCTCCTATGTTCTTAAAAATTTCAGCACTTTTATCAAGCATAGTTTTAAACGTTTGGAAGGAGTAGAAGAAACATTGCCAACACCAATTATGTTACCATTAATAGTAGGAGGCTTACTAGCATGTGGAATAACATTATTTTCAGTAGTAGTAATGGTGCAAACTCTAACAATATTATCATCCTTAGCTAATTCTTCCTCTCTTTTCCATCTAGCATGCAATTCAGCCATGATCCTAACATTTTCATCAATTCGAACTTGGATGGCATTAATTTTAGCAAAGGTATTACTCTCTTTATTATCATTAGGCATGACTTTAGATTTCAAAAGATCAACATCAAGAGCAAGATTATCTACTTTTGAAGCAAGAACATCAATTTTCCCAAGTTTCTCCTCAACATTTTTATTAAAGGTAGTTTGTGTAGTGATAAAATCCTTAAGCATGGTTTCAAGTTCAGAGGAGGTATTCCTATTATTGCTATAAGAATTACCATACGAATTAACATAACCACCACTATTATTAGAAGGATAGGGCTTGTAATTATTATTACCATAATTGTTCCTATAGACATTGTTGTTAAAATTATTTATTTTTAATGAAGTTCACATAAACATGCTCTTCTTGTGCAACTAAAGAAGCTAAGGGAACATTATTTGGATCCATATGAGATTTACCATTCACAAGCATAGACATAATCATATCAATCTTTTCACTCAAAGAGGAGGTTTCTTCAACAGAATTTACCTTCTTACCTTGAGGAGTCCTTTCAGTATGCCACTCAAAATAATTAACCATCATATTATCCAGAAGTTTTGTTGCAGCCCCCAAAGTGATGGACATAAAGGTCCCTCCAGCAGCCGAATCCATAAATTTCTTGAAGAAAAATTCAGTCCTGCATAGAAGGTTTGGACGATCATCCAAGTAGTCAGTCCATGGGTTAGGCAGTTCTTAACCAAAGATTTCATTCTTTCCCAAGCTTGGGCAACATGTTCATTATCAAATTGCTTAAAGTTCATAATGCTACTTCTTAAAGAAATGATCTTAGCAGGGGGATAGTATTTTCCAATGAAAGCATCTTTGCATTTAATCCAAGAATCAATACTATTCCTAGGCAATGAAAGAAACCATTCTTTAGCTCTTCCTCTCAAAGAGAAAGGAAATAATTTTAGTTTTATAATATCCCCATCTATATCCTTATATTTTTTTCATTTCACAAAGTTCAACAAAATTATTTAGATGGGCAGCAGCATCATCAGAACTAACACCAGAAAATTGCTCTTTCATGACAAGATTTAACAAAGCAGGTTTAATTTCAATGAATTCTGCTTTAGAAGCAGGTGGAGCAATAAGAGTGCATATGAAATCATTATTATTGGTGCTAGTGAAATCACACAACTTAGGCCCAGTTCTTTTGGAGCTTCTCAGCAGCTTCTCAGTGAAAATAGGGACAATTGCTTCTGTGCCCCGGTTCTATCTAGTTTATCCGTCTGTGCCATACCCGCGTAGTTTCTCTCGTCTGTGCCCTGGATGGCTCGCAAATCGGCCAAACGCTCCGTTGCCCTCTAGTCAACCGTCACGTGGCTTGACTGGTGGGGTCGGCCTGGCGCGGCTCGGTTGGAATTTCCTGCGGTCGGCTTGTGTGCGGCTCAAACTTACCACGTCTCCCGCTGTGTTGTTGAGTTCTTTTTTAGTTCCACCTCGTTAGTTGGGTGTGTGCGCGATCTCTTTATATACCACAACATTCCAAGACTATTGTTAAGTATTGAAATGAGCAGGGTTTAACCGGGCCCGGACCGTCTTCTTTCAATGCTTTTACGGATGATTAGTCATTTGTCCCAACAAATATAAGCAATTTCTGGTGTAAAATATGTGTTGCTGTATAGATCTGCCCCTAAAATTGTAGATAGTTTTGTTACGGATGATTAGTCATTTGTACCAAAAAATATAAGCAATTTTTGGTGTAAAATACGTGTTGGTTTATAGATCTGCGCGTAAAATAGTAGATAGTTTCAGTATGGATGATTAGTCATTTGTCCCTAAAAATATAAGCGATTTCTAGTGTAAAATACGTGTTGGTGTATAGATCTGCCCCTAAAAATTTAGATAGTTTCGGTGATTAGTCATTTGTCCCAATAAATATATGTAATTTCTGGTGTAAAATACGTGTTGGTGTATAGATCTGCCCCTAAAACTGTAGATAGTTTCGGTAGAGATGATTAGTAATAAGCGGTTGGTCCAAATCAGATAACTGGTTTATCATAAGCGGTTGGTCCAAATAACATAGAGGTTACATTGCATTAATTATGCTTACATCGCATTAATTAACTACGACTGACAATCAGCAGATAAAAAATCCTAGAGCAAGTATACAGAGATAAAATCCTGCATCTATCAGATTAGCCTACTTCTTCAGATCATTCATCTGCCTTAAGTTCTTGTTCAACTTCTTCAGTTCGCCTCTCACTTCCTCGAGCCCCATCAGCGGAGCAACCATGTCAGACCCCATCGGCGGAGCAGAGGGCGTAATCTCCACATCAGACGGCATAGGAAGGTCGCTGGGCGCGGGCCACCTTCCATCCCGTTTAAGCTGCGAAACGTATTCATCCATCCACTGAAAATGGCTGCATTGTTCCAACCCCTGGAAAAGTCAACCTGAACCCTAAATCCCAAATCTGAGCAAGAAATTGAAAACACTGAAGAAATCAAAACAAAAGGATGCGAGAGAAAGATCTTTACATCATGTGGCAGGCTCTGGCATTTCAAATACTCGGGCCCCTAGTTGGGTGTCTCCGCCTTACTAGCCTTACGGAGCAGTGGCTCCTTGCGTGAGCATTTAGAACATGGCGGCAACGGCACCTCAGGCTGCTTTGGCCAAGTGGGGCGAAGGAATGAACTGGAGGAGCTCGACATTGCTGCTGCCCTTTGTCGCCGGAGAGGAAGAAGAGGAAGGAAGAGTAAGGAAGAGGAAGGAAGAGGAAGAAGAAGATGGTCCAAAGAGGATGGATGCTCTGTCTGTGAAGAGGAGGAAAATGGTGGGTCCGCGGTGAGCGTGTAACGGTCCCATGCGGTGGTGCGGCTATTGTGAGTCCACCAACCCTTTTTGCTTAGAAATGGGGCAGTTTACCCTACCTTTGGAGCTCATTTGAAACACATCGAACGGGTTGTGCAGAATGAGCTTCTCACACGGGTTACAGCCAATCAGATCGCAGAATGAGCCTCTCGCGGATTGCCCTGAGTTTGCCATATTCCTTCTAGAGGACGATCAAACGGCTGCAGTTCAACGCTAGGGTTAAATCGACGGTCATTGTTCAAATGGGGTTTGGAGGCACTCAACGGGGTTTTGAAAAGTATGATAAAGTGTCCAAGTTTCATTTTCGAGTGACTAACAAGGATCGATGCTTCGTTTTTCAAATTTCATGTTTTAAACTTGTTACCGAAATTTGAAATGAGCTTCAAATATTCAAAAAAAAAATCAAAAAAAGGAAAATATTGCGCACATAGTCGTCTTATGTCATATACTAGCGACTCAAGTTGAAAAACATGGTATACATACATTCAAAATGAGAAGGGCATGGATCTCTTGTGATATCGCAAAACTCAAACGATGAGGTCTAAGGTTGAAGAGAAGTGGTTTTGGAATTACAACATGAAATTTTCAAAAACCTCACAAAAGCTTCATTTTGGAGTGACTAAGAAGGATCCATGCTTAGTTTTTCATTTTCATGTCAAAAACTTGTTTAAATGTTGCTCAAACTTAGGTTTGATCGAATTTGAAATAAGCATAATAAATTCAAAAATTATCGAAAAATTGAAAAACCGACGCACATAGTCTTCATATGTCATATACTAACGACTTAAGTTGTAAAACATGGTCTACATACATTCAAAATGAGAAGGGTATGGATCTCATGTGATATCACAAAACTCAAACGATGAGGTCTAAGGTTGAAAAGAAGTGGTTTTGGAATTGCAACATGAAATTTTCAAAAACCTCACAAAAGCTTCATTTTGGAGTGACTAAGAAGGATCCATGCTTAGTTTTTCATTTTCTTGTTTTAAACTTGTTTAAATGTCGATCAAACTTAGGTTTGACATAAATTTGAAATGAGCTTCAAATATTCAAAAACATTCAAAAAAGGAAAATCATGCGCACATAGTCGTCTTATGTCATATACTAACGATTCAAGTTGATAAACAATGTCTACGTACATTCTGACGAGAAATGCATGTATCAATTGTGTTTCTCAAACTATGTCGTATGAACTCAAGAGTAAAGAGAAGTGGTTTTAGACTTGCAACATAAAAGTTTGAAATAAATGACTGGAGGCAAGCTTATCCATCATAATATAATTACGGTGACGCATAGAGCGCGCACAGAACACGCCTAGAGCGCGCCAGTTCATGCCCAGAGCACGCCCATAAGGTGTTCGACCAAAATACAGCTCAAGTAATATTAATCAGTCTCTTTTTTGACGTCGTCAAAGCCGGACATCATCTCGTCAGCCCACTGCTCGATCTATTCGCTGGGGTCGCTGATATCTTCGTCTGACTGCTCGATGTCTTCGTCGGGCCCCTCGACGTCTTCGCTAACCTTCTCAAATGTCAGCTCGATGTACTCCTCCTTGAAGATCACCTTGATAACATAGAGATCACCAAAGCGAATCGGCAGTTGCTCCCAGAATAGATCCCAGTTCTCCGTGAACTCGATGTAAACCTCGTCGTTGACCACTCGATATGATCCAAAGATCTCGACATCGTCTCTCGCCAAAAGACGAGAATTTCCGTGAACTTGACTTAATATGAGATCACGCGATGGAATAACATCGTAGCCATCTAGTACCCCAATCTTGAGATGCTATCAAAATAACATGAGCATCATATCAGAATAGTTCAAATGACAGAACTGAGGGATCATTCAAATGACAGAACATGAGCATCGTATCAGAATACCAGAGAACCGACATCTAGAGAATCATTCTCAATCCTGCGCACGTAGAACTGAGTGATCTCTTCCAACTCCTCCGTGGCATCTTTGAATAAAGCGAGAGATATCGCATTCATTTCTGAATAGGTGACATCTCTCGGTTCGTGAAATATGCTCGACAGGAGGGCTGGCTTGCAGCATCCGTCAATCTGTTTAAACTCTGATCAAAGAGAGGAAGACATTCAGAAAACTTGTAAACTACTCAATGTGTAAGAAGAAGAACACAAACCAGCATACCCGTGTGTTGCACAAAAGGTTTTGCAGCATTGTGCTCATTAGTCACTTCAACATTGAACAAATGTTGATCTTCATTCCAAGTGAATTTGACAACATCGCCATCCTCGATGCCGTAGCATTCACATAGTGCTCTCCACTGCGTTACACAGATCTCCGTGTACTTATGGGCTACCACTTAGCCGCTTACAGAGATAGCTCCGATCTGTTTCATTTTCAATTACCCACCTATCCAGGTAGAAGAAGTACTGGTCTCCGTTCGGACACCTAGCCTCCATCCAGTTCTTATGAGGGCCAATTGCCCGGCTCTCTACAAGATATCTTAAAGGGCATGGCAGAATCTACATGTAATACAAAACCGGAGAAACTATGAAGACACTCATTGAAGGAAAAACAAATGACATTCACTCGAATTTGAAAGGCAATACTTACAACGGCCGTTTTGTAACCGTGTTCCATCGGGACTTTGAAAGTACTGGAACGACGAGTTAGTGTGCGACAGAAAGTTGCTTCGTAAATGCACATAGCACAGTAATCGACGCCATCGCTATCGGAATCCTATTTTAACAAATGAAATTTAGAATCATATAAACAGGCGGAACCTAGGGTTTTTCCCCATTCCGCAAGCCAAATAGAAAATCAAATCTACTCACATATAATGCACCAAACAAGAAAATGAAACATGTAGAGAAGATAGCACTGACCATCGAAATGGGGTTGATGGACTGCAGCTGGAACCGTTGGCGACCAAAAAACCCCAAACAGTGAAGGCGGCCGTACAATGGCGATGACGATGGAGCTCCTTGCTTGTCCCTCCTTCTCGACGGGCCACGGGAGACGGGCGGGCGACGACAATGGCGATGGCGATGGAGCTCCTTTGCGCCTTCAATCACCCTGCTCTCCGCTCTCAATCCAACTCCTATTGCTCTGTTCTTAGGGGTTCCTCGGGGGTTCTCTCGGCGGCAGCAGTGAGCCAGGGAGAAAGACCACGTGGGCCCCATCGGCGGTAACCCTTGATTAAACAAGTGCCCTGGCCCCACGCCGACCCCACGCTCCGACCCCACGCCGACCCCAGGAAATCCCAACCGAGCCGCACACAAGCCGACCCCAGGAAATCCCAACCGAGCCGCGCCAGGCCGACCCCACCAGTCAGGCCAAGTGACGGTTGACCAGAGGGCAATGGAGCGTTTGGCCGATTTCCGTGCCATCCAAGGCACAGACGAGAGAAACTACGCAGGTATGGCACAGACGGATAAACTAGAGAGAACCGGGGCACAGAAGCAATTGTCCCGTGAAAATAAGGCTAAGCCAAAAAGAACTCGTTTTTAAGCTGCTTATTTGGACAGCCGGCTTCGAGAATTTCTTCACAGTGGGGATAAGCTGGGATACCGCAGCTTCCCGCGGCCGCCCATGGCTTCTCGCAAGTGAAAGCGAAGCGTTTTTTTGTGTTGCCCTTATTTGACGTGTAAATTACACTAAACTGCCCCCGCGTAGCCAGAACCGGACATTTTCTCTTTTCTCTCTCCCCGTGAGCCACCAACCCCCGTGACCAGCGAAACGAGCAGACAGAGCGAACCTAGGTTTCCTCTGCCGCCCGCCGCCGCCGATCCGCCCTCACCTCTCCCGCCCCCGTCCCTGCTTCTTCAGGCTCCATCAACGCCAACCTCCGGCTTTCTTCTCCCGCCTTCGTTGCCACCCACCTCCAGACCGATGCCGCTGCCTCGTCATCACAGATCGAGCTGTGTCGGTCGGCCGGGGCTTGTTCTGTTGCGGACCTTTGCCGCTGTCTCGTCCCAGCTACGGATGGCCTTAGACGGAGTCGGTGAGTTCGATTTGCCGGCCGGCCGGAGCTGGTGTTGCCTCCTGCTACCTCCGGCAGTTCGGCTGCGTGCGCTGAGGTCGATTGCCGGCCGGCCAGAGCTCGCCAACCACCTCCCACGATCCGGCTGCCCCTCACAACTACTAGTTGCCCCTGCATATATTCCTGCCTGGAATCGTTTCATTGTTCACGTATGTGTATATTGCAGCGATTTGTGAAATTAAATGAAACTTGCTCATCCATGGATGTTTTCCATTGTTTTATTGATTGATCTACAATCATTAGTATGTTTACTGTATCTATCATTTTATTTTGTTCGGAAATTGAATTTATTCTCATGTGCAAAGCAAAATAGTAATAAATAACTCAAAACAAGTTAATTAGAATCCTAGGGTCATTAAAGACTTTTCATTCTACAGTTCATACAATAAGCTAGAATAGTAGAAGCCCGAAAGAACTGGACTATAAGTTTTTCAGAGGCTTATTTAGACTGCTGTTTCTCTGGGCAGACCACCCCAAGGTGGCTTATGCACAAGCCGAAGCTCAAAAGATCTGGGCCTTAGTATTCTCAGCAGTAGTCATTTTAGCAAATTTTTAACAAAACCAAATTACAAAAATAAATGCAAGTAACTATTTTTTGTATTTTTAATAATAAGAAGCAAACAAGATAATAACATAGTAAATAAAATGCAAGTAACTAATTTTTTTGTGTTTTTGATATTTAATAGCAAACAAAACAGGGAATAAAAATAAACTAAGCAAGACAAAAACAAAGTAAAGATATTGGGAAGTGAGAGACTCCCCTTGAAGAAGTGTTTCAGCTCCCCGGCAACGGCGCCAGAAAAGTGCTTGATGCTCACGGGTGTGAGGAGTAGGGAGACCCCAAGAGAAAGGTGTGATGAGCATAGTAACAAGTTTCCCTCAGTTATGAAACCAAGGTTATCGAACCAGTAGGAGATGAAGAACACTTGAAGGTCCCTCGGCGCCAGAAAAGTGCTTGCGTCGAAGGGAGGTGGAATCTGCACAACACAATCAAACTACTTTGCCCCAACGAAACAGTGAGGTTGTCAATCTCACCGGCTTGCTGAAAACAAAGGGTTAAACGTATGGTGTGGAAAATGATGTTTGTTTGCAGAGAATGAAAGTAACAGTTTGCAGTAGGTTGTATTATCAGTTTAAAAGAAAAGGACCGGGGGTCCACAGTTCACTAGTGGTGTCTCTCCATAAATAATAATAGCATAGATGTGGGTAAACAAATTACAGCTGGGCAATTGATAAAATAAAGAACTGCATGATGATGCATATACTATAGTCATGATGTCTACTATGAGATTCATTTGGGCATTACAACAATATACATAGACCGTTCCAACCGTATCTATGACTAATAATCCACCTTTCGGTTAGCGTCTGCACCCCTTTCAGTATTAAGTTGCAAGCAACAGATTATTGCATTAGGCAAAGTGTGTAATGTAAGTAATACAATTATCCTTAGACAAAGCACTACTGTTTTATCCCTATTAGCAACAGTACATCTACAATCTTATAGGTTGTTGTCACTCCCCCAGATTAAATAGAGACATGAACCCACTATCGAGCATAAATACTCCCTCTTGGAGTCACAAGCATCTACTTGGCCAGAGCATCTACTAGCAACGGAGAGCATGCAAGATCATAAACAACACACACATGATATATTATGAAGCAAATGACATATTATTCAATATTCATCGGATCCCAGCAAACACAACATGTAGCATTACATAAAGATGATCTTGATCATGTTAGGCAGCTCACAAGATCTAAACATGATGGCACAATAGGAGAAGACAACCATCTAGCTACTGCTATGGACCCGTAGTCCAAGGATGAACTACTCACGCATCAGTCCGGAGGCGGGCATGGTGATGTAGAGCCCTCCGGTGATGATTCCTCTGTCTGGCAGGGTGCCGGGATGAGCTTCTGAACCCTCCCGAACTAGGGTTGACGACGGCGGCGCCTCTGGAACTTTTCGTGGATTTTTGTTCGGGTACCAAGGGTTTTCCCGTCGGGGGGGGGGGGGGGGGGAATAAATAGGCGAAAGGGCAAGGTCGGTGGAGGGCCCTGGGCCCCGCAGCACACCACGGCGCGGCAGGGGGGACCCGCGCCGCCACCAGGTGTGGGCGCCCTGTGGCCCCCCTCCGTGACCTCTTCGGTGTTCTGGATGCTTCCTGGAAAAATAGGGTCTCTGGATTTTGTTTCGTCCAATTCCGAGAATATTTCCTTAACAACTTTTCTGAAACCAAAAACAACAGAAAACAGGGAACTGGCACTGTGGCATCTTGTTAATAGGTTAGTCCCAGAAAATGCATAAAAGTCATATAAAGTGTATATAAAACATGTAGCAATTGGTATAATATAAGCATGGAACATAAGAAATTATAGATACGTTTGAGACGTATCACCCCACCTGTCAGACCTGCATGACTAGGACACTAATTTTGATGCATGAAATCTAGAACAACTGAACATTTGCTATGTTCCCACAACCCTCCTGAAATAGGTTTTCGTCTTGTTTTATAAATAAATCGAAACTCTCAAAACCCATCCACCATGTATAAATGTAGAGATTAACATACACTTCTGAGTTGCTACGCGACAACAAGCCACACACAACTTACATAATGTAAAGGCGGAAGTATAAGTGTATAAGGTCTAGGTTCTTTTGATGGCTTCTCTGAGAAGCTGCCCCTCACCCAACTTCCTGGAGAAGCCGCCTAAAAATTTAGCTAGGCTTCCAAAATAGGAAGCTAACATTGAGTTTGGAAGCCCTCTCAAATTTTTGGGGCGGCTTCTCCAGGAAGCTGGGGGGGGGGGGGGGGGGGCAGCTTCTCAGAGAAGTCGTCAAAAGAACTGGGCATTAATGTAAAGCCACACACAACAAGCCACACACAACTTCCGAGGAGCCGGATTATCCGGTCCAAGATGGACCTGGATATTCCGGTATGCTTGATAAAGACGAAATAAAACTACTGTTTTACTTTAGCAAGCATACAACCTAAATATACTAGGTTCACCTATGTGCACCAACAATTTATGCTAAGCAATACAAGTAACAAGGTGATAGCAAGATAGATGACTTCAAGCACTAAGGCTATCACAATGTAAAGTGCATAAGTAAATAGCTCGGGTATAGAAATAACCGAGGCACGCGGAGACGAAGATGTATTCCCAAGTTCCTCCTTGTTAAAGGAGTACGTCTCATTGGAGAGGTGTGAGCGACCACCACAGGTCGGTCTCAACGCCACAACAGGCTCACCTTATTCCCCGATGAACCACACCACAAAAGGTTTGGTTCACCTTCCACTATTGATCCCCCTTTGGGCGGAGATCGAATCCCTTACAACAATCTTGGGGCACTCACCCACAACTGAATTGGGGGCTCCCAAGTGACCACAACAGGTCTTGACCACAAAAGGCCGGCCACAAAAGGCGTATAGGGTCCAATGACCCAAGAGTAACAAGGTCACGAATTTCACCACCACGAATCCTCGTGGAGGGCTCAAACTGATGCAAATGCAATGGCAAGAGCACACGAAGTGCTCAAGTCCTTCACTCTCAAATTCCAACAAAGCAACAAATGCTTATGGGGGAATAAGAGGGGAAGAACAAAGAAAACCACAAAGGAGTCAAATCCTTCACTCCCAAATCCCACCAAAAGCAACTAATACTTATGGGGGGAGAAGAGAGGAAGAACAAGGAGAAGAACCACAAAGGAACTCCAAGATCTAGATCCACTAGGTTCCCCTCACTTACAGGAGATATGGATTGGTGAAATTGTATATCTAGATCTCCTCTCACTTTTCCCTCAAGAATATGGAAGATTCAATGGAGGGATTGAGAGAGAATCAAGCTTTCTAAGGTCAACAATGAAGTAGGAGAGAGAGAAAATCGTGCTGCCCAAAAAAACTGTCCAAGGAAGAAGAATGGAAGGGGTATTTATAAGCCACAGAAAAACTAGCCGTTGGACCAAATATCCCTGCTTAAGTGAGGACCGGAATATCCGGGTGGTTTGGACCGGATATTTCGTCCGACCAGATATTTCAACTCGAAGAAACGGCTAAGGAAAGAAGGAAAATGGTTCTGGACTCGGTCGGATTATTGGACCGGATATTTCATTTTGACCGGATATTCCGGTTTTCTGAAAACTGAAAGAAACAGCAAAACGAAAACTGCAATAGTTTTTTCATCCAGATTCCGTTTTCGATGATTTTTGGCTCGTTGGAATCAAAACGAAGAGCTCTATAAGATCATACAGAGAAACATCATAATCCATCAGTTGAGGATAAAACCATATGGGGAAAGGTTGAACTTTCCTATAACATGTATACCGATAAAACCTCCAACATAAAAAACGCAACAAGATATTCATATGAAATCCGTTTTTGATGAAGTAGAGCTTAGTATGGAGATGAACCAAGCTCTAAATCCTCACATGGATAAAATGTAACAAGTTTTCCAAAGTAAAACCATTTTCGATAAACTAGAGCTTGACATGGAGATGAACCAAGCTCTAATTCCTCACAAGCATAAATGTCAAATAAGAACCAAGAAATATGATATGCCGAGTACGTAAAGGTTTGAGCTCTCCACAAAGATGCGATCAAGTTACTCACTCGAGAGTACCTCTTGATAGTACGCCTATATATCCTATAACCCGGTCTCTCCAAAACAATACGAGACCGGTAGACAAGAAAACCTATCAAGATCATATCTTTGCCTTGAGCATTTCACTTGATCTAGATGATGACTATCTTGATCTATTCAAGTGGATCACCTTTCTTGATTGCGCTTGCTAGCACTAGCTTGATAAATACTTCTCCAAAATACTCCCCCATACCCCATTATGGGAGAGTCTCGCTTAGCTCCGTCTTCATGTATCCATTGCAAGCTCCAAACATAGGATCTCATCGAGAAGCTTCTCTTGGTCTTGCACATCTCAACCTCGATGACGATCACCACATGATGTCATCCTCCATGAGCTATATGAAATCTTCATTTGTTGCAAGCCCATGGGAAGATACCTAACCCCACATAGAGATACCACACACACATATATCATGGGTTAGTTCACAAAGCTATACGGACAAGTGCTTAGCATCCAAAGAGTTCAATCTTTCTTCACTAATATGATGTCTTTATTCCTTCAAGACATACTTGCAATATACTCCACTCAACACATGACAATCCATCATATACATCCTTGAATGGAACCTTGGTCATCAAATAAGCTTCTAGAGTCCAACACATGAACTCCACAATTCCCATGGACAAGATCTATAAGGATATCTCAATGCAAACATTAGTCCATAGATATTGTCATTTAATTACCAAAACCACACATGAGGGCACATGTTCTTTCACTCTCGACGAAGGGTAGGTGGGTGTTGGACCGAGTGAAAGCTCAAGCCATTGGTTGACGCCTGTGTCGGCGACGCCCGTGGACGCCTCTTTCCCTCTTGGGGGCGACGTTGTGGTTCCACCCCACCCCCTCGTGTATGCTCCGGGTGAAAACCCTGGTCTATTGACCCGATGGTGGCATCGCTATTGCGTCGTGACCTCCTTGGATGGACCGTCTTGGAGCAGGGGGGCTCAGTGCTTCGACATGGTTGTTTAAGTGCAAAGTTGTTGCCTTCCAGTTGCCGGCGATCTGAAGTGATGTTGTCTTATTCATGTGTGTTGGTGGAGGCAATGCAAACATGGTGTTCTGATCTCGTCCCTCTGCGGCGTTGTGCGACCCTCCCCCCCCCCCCCACCCCCTTTGGTGGCTGGCTATTCTACGCAAGGGATTGGTCCTCCTCGTTGTTGTTGCGATCTTTGCTCGGCGTTGTGATGCTTGGCATCCCCTCCGTCAAACTTGACTCTGCTGGAGGCTATAGTTTTCGTCTCCTACCTCCCTCTCCAATGTCAAACTCTGTGCTAGTTGTGTTTTTTTTTCCGTTGGTGGTCCGATCCGTCTATTGGCTGGTGATCCAATCGGTCCGATCCTGCCTATTGGCAGCCCGTTTAACGTAAGGATGGTGATCCAATCGGTCCGATCCTGCCTATTGGCAGCCCGTTTAACGTAAGGATGGGGCGCTCGGCATAGTGTAGCCGCTATCTTTTAGCTCGTTTTTGTTATGCTTTGAAAGAGATCGCCACAACACCTTGTATCGTGTGGTCGGCTGACTTTATTAATTTTAAACTAACCTTTGTAGCATTTTATTTAAAACAATTTAAATGTTGTAAAAGTCTTCATGAATTTTAAAAAAAAGGTAAAAAAAACGGGACAATTTGATTTTTTTGATGCGGTTATTGACGGAGGGTCCTACTCTGCTCTGGGTACATTTGTTTTTAGAAAATTCTTACCCTGGATACAGCCATACACAGCAACAAGCCCAGACTGTGGCTAGACCGATTTTAGCCCGGCCTGGTTAGCAATAATGGGCTACGCCTAAGGAACTGATCCATGCCGGAAAATCTCAGCAGATTAGCGGTGCTCTTCAGCCCAGAACGCTCGTCCGCTATCCCGGAGAGAAGCGGCTGCGACCATGGCGGCGGCGGAGGAACTGGCGGCGGGAAGCGATGTGGTGGTGATTCGCCTGCCTTCTCCCTCGGAGGATGACCCGCTGCACCATGATAAGAAGGTAGGGCGACCAGCCATGCTATATACTCGTATCATAAGTGCGATGTTTAGGCCGTGTTTCGTTCAGTAATTAAATGCCCTTGCGATGTTTTTTTTCTTCTTTTTCTTGGATCGTAACTGCGTTAAATTTCCGGCTAGTGAAGAAATGAGGCTTGGGGACAAGAGATGGAAATATACTGGAGGGTTATAAAATGTAGACTTGCAGCTCATAGTTCTTTAATTAAATCGGCAGCAACATGTCAAGTGCTTGTTTTTTTATCAGCTGAATCAGCAGAATAGATTTTGTCGATATAATATTTGATATAGTGAACATTTTATTGACATCGTCTAATAAATTACGAACGGATGCAGGGCATAATTTTGATGTTTTTGGGACGGTTCCTTTTTGCTTCTCATAATTTAACTGTCATGTTCCTTATCCAATTTAAGGATTGGGATACAATGTAGAGTTGAATTGTAGCTTTTGAACAGCGCAAGAAGCATATTTATCCCTGATTACTTGGTAGGTTTGGATTTAGCTGGTTTAAGAGGCAATTATTCTAGAGAAGGTAGAAAAGGGTTGGGCTTAATGTTATTTGTTCTCAGTGGTTGTGAAGCTACATTTGTTCAGGTTGGATAGATGCATGAGTAAGTGGCAGGGAGAAAAGCCGCTATTATCAATTTGTGTGTGTCTATGTAGTGGATGAAATGTTGGCTGAGTATGGTGCTATTCTGGAATGTTGGCGAGCAATGGTAGTTTATCGGTAACATCTTTGTGTGGTGTTTGGATGGTAATTATTAATTAGTAGTGTGGACATATAGATGTGTTTGCTTGGATGGTAGTTCAAATTTTATATACCAAAGTTCAAAGTGGGATGAACTCGGCATCTAATTATTCTCTAATAAGATATGCCATTGTCTTGATATAAGAAAATAGTGTAACTCTTGCGTCTGCTGGAATCTTTTGTCAGCATCTTGAATGATTTTCACGTTCATTTATTCTATAAATGCAGAAAATTTTGGAGAGCAGGAAACTATCATGTCTATTTCCAGTTCCAGTCTCATCATCCGCTGCTGATGCCTGCAAATTAATTGATCAGATGATCCATACTGCTAGGGTAGCTCATATGGATGAGGTATCATCTTATGTTTAATTGTGATCAGTATTGACCTGCTGACATAATAGAGAAGGCCCTGGAGATTGTCTATTCTAACTTCTTAGTTCTTACCAATTTAGTGGTGCTGGTTTGCTGCAGCTAGAGCTTTATTTTGCTGGAGATGCTGATCGTGGCCCATTCTCTACACGGAATGAACTTGAGTCTTTAAATCTGCTGCTCAAAATCATTAACACGTTGCTTGCAACTGCCAATGATGGTGCAAAGGGAGTATTGCAATTACTAGAGGAAGAGATATTTGTTATGCTCAGATCTGTGGGATTGACAGATAATGGTCCAGTGCAAATGGTACTTCAGACACAGAACCATGACACTGAAGATTCTCTTCTTAAATGGGGGAAACATCATGGTGTTAAAAGTAAATTGCAGATAGCATGTAAGTCTCCATGAATATGGTGGATAGTATGTCATTGTTTACTAAGCTAGATCACGAGTGCTCTGTGCTGCACTCAACCCATAGAAAATTGGGAAGCTTTCTGTATATAATAATTTTGTCGTTCTGTTCTTAATTGTGTTTACATAAACAACAGTTTCATACAGAATCTGTATCATCCATGCTATTTTAGCAAAACAAAGTGATGATAATGTTTAGGTTAATGGAAAACTATAGGCTGCATCATGCATGACAAACAACCATAAGAATTAGTGGATGTAAATGAAATGCTGCATATATTGTTATGAGATGTATACTAGAATTTTCAGTTTTCATACCTGATTTGATTGTTCCTGGTGACCTCCTTTTGAATGAACAACCTATTGCTATCTTCATAGATCCAGTGTTATATTATTTTTTACCTGGTTCTGGAAAATAGGTTTTGAAGGAGCTGGGAGAGGAATGCTAGCTTCTGAAAATATAGGTGTGGGGGATATTGCACTTGAAATTCCAGAGTCCCTTATCATATCTGAGGAACTTCTCTGTCAGTGTGACATGGTATGCTAATCCATAATCTCATTTCCACATTTTAGAAAAAACACGGTTACTTTATTTGTGACTTCAGAACTTGGCTAGCTATCATAGAGCCCTTAAGGAAATTCAAATTTTTAACATTACTCATTATCTTGCTGCAGTTGGATGTTCAGCATGAAAGGAATTTGTTTCTAGTCTAGTTAAAACATAAATACACATACTTTACATGTTTTGTGAAGTGAAGACTGCAGTTTGTTCGTCCGTTGCCACCAATAGTTTATTTACAGATCAATTTTCGATGCCCCAATATTAGAGTCCCTCGTTGTTCAGTTATGAAGACTTTGCTATATTTTGCAGTTTCTTGCGTTGAAAGATTCGAATGGCATCACCACTGAAACTAAGCTATTGTTGTGGAGCATGAGAGAGCGGCATAGTCCATCTTCAAAGTTTAAAATGTTCTTTGAGACACTTCCATCAAATTTCAATACAGGTATTAGTAGTTAATTATCATCCATAACGCAAGTCCATGTTTGCCACGACCTGGGTTGTCACTGGTACTTGCTGCAACAAGTTTTCACGTTGAAAATTAAGTTCTAACAACTATTACATGGTGAAACGAAAATGTTTTAGTACTCGGCAACTTCTAGCATGTATGCTAGTAAAAGAATCAAGAGAGAGCTTATAAGTATGAGTGTCTATTGTTTTGTGCACCCGGTCTACTCCCTGCCATCACTCTCGTAGCATCCAAACCTAGAATGGGGGAAACAGGGGTGAGACATATATCTCAAGTCTCAACAAGCATCACTCATGAAACAAATGTACCTCACATGAAGTAGATTCTTTGATTTCATTCAATCAAACAATGCCGATTGAAAATTATCCCTGCCTTACCCATGATGCTTGGATGCTTTGAGACATGCACCATGGATGGGTGTACATGTAGTACACACATACTCTTATTCTAATATATTACTTAAGGCTGCATCTGTCTTTGACAACTGATGAATGCAGTCAGTCTGAATTACTATTTTGCTAGACTAGGTGGGTTAGTTTGGTTAGCCGTAGAAAACAGAACTGGGGAGCGCTATTTCTGGTCGGTTAGTTTAATCCTGTGTCAAGGAAGGCTTTGACCAGGTAAATTTAACCACCCTCAACACAACTATTAACCCTGAAACTAAACACTCTAAATGTTTTCCTAGTGTAACTACTGTAAGTTCTTATATGGTGTGAACACATTGTTTAACTTATTTTTAGATTTAATAAACTTTTGTAGAGTGAATGGTATCCTGGGTGCCGTGGAAGCCTGCAGTGTTACAATGTCGTGAGTTAAGAAATTATTTCATAGTGTGCATTTCCAGGTTTGAGTTTTGGAATTGATGCACTTGCTGCGTTAGAAGGTACCCTACTTTTTGATGAGTTAATGCAAGCTAGGCAGGTACTATCATTGTGACATTGTTCTATTAATTCTATGAATGAGTACTCAGATGGTTACGGTGTGAAGCTTATATTTTTTGTTCTTTGTTTCAGCATTTGCACCAACAGTATGATGAGTTATTTCCAGTGCTATGCACCAAGTTTCCTGAGATATTCAAACAAGACATATTCTCGTGGGACAATTTTCTGTGGGCATGTGAATTATGGTATTCAAACAGTATGATGGTTGTTTTAAGTAGCGGGAAATTAACAACTTGCTTGATTCCTGTTGCTGGACTTATGAACCACTCGGTTTGTAACTTGGTCCCTGAATCGTTCTGAAGTTGTGGTTTGTTTGTTCTACCAATTGCTTAGCATGTTGTTGTTTCCATGTTCTATGTAGGTGATTCCACATATTCTTAACTATGGCCGAGTAGACCAAACCACAAAGTCCTTGAAGTTTCCTTTGTCAAGACCTTGTGAAGCAGGATCTCAATGTTTTCTCAGTTATGGCAAACATCCAGGGTCACACCTAATCACCTTCTACGGTTTCCTACCAGGAGAAGACAACCCTTATGATGTTATACCTTTAGGTAAGGTTTTACCTAAGCGAGATTTATGTGTGTCTGGTAGAGAGGTTACCCTTGTTTCATCTTTGCCGATGTGATGGTGTTTGCTTAGTCTGGTGTTCAGAACCTCTACATAAACACAGTG
The DNA here is from genome assembly GCA_026929855.1 of Poa annua. NCBI lineage: Eukaryota > Viridiplantae > Streptophyta > Magnoliopsida > Poales > Poaceae > Poa > Poa annua. The sequence goes on from CM049437.1 coordinate 57,867,103, forward strand.
GGCTTTTGAATGCTGAGGGGCTAGGCAGGTCTCTAATATTTTGGACACCTTTTTCCGTATCTGGATCTTGATGTTTAATTACTAAATGCAGATCTTGATACATCTATTGAGGAGGAGGATGGCACGGCAGAGTCTGTGAGTACAAGTCTAACCACTCATATGGTTCGTGGGACATGGTTGTCCAGATCAGAAGGACCTCCCACGTATGGCCTGCCTCAGCCCTTGTTGTCGCATCTCCGTGCTGCTCTGAATTGTGATCACAGCGAATCTAATCCAGAGGCTGATGTAAGAATCTGTTTTTGTTTTTCCTGAATGAGGCCTGAAGCATGCCATATGCTTGAAATATAGCTGAAAGTGAGACCTGCAGCTAATGCCACCTCTTCCCTGTACTCAGACGAAGGAAAATGACAGGATGGTGCTGGAAACCCTCATTACCATATTTACTCCCATGCTTGAAGGGTTAGGCGAGCCAGATGACTACAACCGGTGCCACTTCATGCTTGAGCAGCCATCTTACATCCCTCCTTTTGTGCCAGATATGAGCATCGCGTACTCACCATGATTTCTTTGTTTTTTGCAGGGAGAGCGCCAGTTGGGATGTTGCGCTAGCACTGAGCTACAAAGATCTACAGCGAAGGATAATTTCATCCATCGTTACCTCTTGTACCTCAGGCTTGGCAAAGCTTGATTCCTAGTTGGAAGTGCTTCGTTAATAAATTTATAGATCAATATAAATAATGATAGTGCCTGCCTTAGCCAACATGTGGATGGTGAAGCTGTTGTTGCACATGGGTTAGTTGCAGCAACTGGCCGCCATTTGCTCTGGTGGATTAGGATCCAAGGAGTGGCACGCAGATACGTGCCCTCCTAGATGAAGATGCTCCAACATCAGGTATTTGATCCTACAACTGCGTGAAGTTCCCCCACCAGTTTGTGGCTTGAGATTCAAGTTAGTGGCTCCTGATTATTAACGCAAACTTGCTTTTGGTGGAAGAAAGCTAATTTATTGTGATGGAGTGATGTCGCCGACCGATAGGGCTCAACTTGTTTCTCAGAAGGCCATGCTGCTGACCTGGGTATGGGTTATGCTAAATTGGTTTCTCCTTTGTGGTCCAGTCACTAGACAGTCCACTTGATGCTGCGCATTTGATTTTATGCTCTTAGGAAAAGCAAGTTGCATACTGCAATTGCTGTTCTTTGGAGTTAAAAGGAAAGAAAAAAAAAGGACCAAAGACTTATGCCAAAGTAAAACTTACTTGTCTGGAAATGATTCGGATGGCACTTTGGGCCATTCAGGTTTTTGTGCGCGCCACAATAAATTCGCATGGAGTGCCTCCTTTCGCAGGTGGGAAATCTGTATGTGGACACGAGTTGTAGCCTCAAGGTATCCTCCACGTGTGGTGGTCGTTGCTATCTTTGTCATACAGCATCAGGAAAGTATTACACATCGTTTTCATGCCGAAATTCGGAAAGTTAAGAATTCATTCGTCAGATAATGTACACATGGTCGTGGCACTTGCATTCCACCCAAATTTGTAACTGAACATTTTTTTACTGAAGTTCTGTTTCAAAATATGCGGTGTACTAGAGATCACAGACTGATAATCCTGAAGCAGAAGTGATGTGGTTATACCCAGCGGGTATACCCACGTTGCTACAATGATGCCTATTCAATGATGCCTATTCTATCAGAGGGTCCACCCGGTGGCCCATAAACAAGATAGCATAAGGATGGCGGCCCATAAACAAGATAGCATAAGGATGACGCAATGCCGCCCGATAAAGCTGGAGTACGGACAGAAGCAATCGTACCGACTTAAAATTAGTCTTATGTGTAAACCGAGTCATTTTCAAACTCCTGAGACCTGGCCTCCTATATAAAGGCCAGGAGGGGGGAAGACAGAGGTTACGCAATCTTATTATCGAAAACCCTAGCGAGCCTTCGACTCGCCGGGACGCCATTGTAGCCACCTTGTAATCCTCAGATCTATAATCAAACAGGCGAAAGCTTAGTCCTAACTTGTTACCGTCCGAAATCACCAACGCCCATATACTCTTCCTCCCGATTAAACCCAGGGTAGCTTACCATGGGATTTGCCGAGTTCATACCTCGTCAATTGGCGCCGTCTGTGGGAAGAACTGGCGTTGGATCTACGGGTTTGGTGGCTCCATCGACTGCATCATCGACTTAATCATCAGGATCTCTGTCACCTCGGAACTCGCCGGATCTGCGGAAGCCGTACACCCTCGGCGCCTTCGACTTCGTTCCACACTCGGCATCCAAGCGCCCGGCGTTCGCGGAGATACACTCAAGTATGGATCTGATGTTCGGCGGTTTCCGTTTTCTCGTTAACCAGTGGGGCACGCTCCACCTGCCGGGCCCAACCCAAACCGCAACGTCGGAAGTCGCAGTCACACCCGCGCAAGACGTCATCGACCCCATGCTTTCCGCGACTCCCGACGTCGTCGACTCTACATCTGCATCAACCTTGGACATCTTCAACTCGACACCGATTTTGCGCGTCATCGACTACAAGGCTCCATCGACTCCGTCGTCCGTCGACCGGCGGCTCTGACGTTACATGCCACTGCTCCGACTGCGCCATCTTCCAGGTCCCTGCCGTCCTTCGTGGAGTCGATTCGTCATCGAGTGACGAGCACGGCCACCACGGCGAGGGCCGCAACGCGCGCAACCGCATATCCAGTCAAGTCTTCATGGTGGCACCAAACGGCGCTTCAGGTGCCACGACAACGCCGACTCGACGGTCCGCGATGCTGCCAGTGCAGTACCCGTTAACAGTACAACTGTCAGCCGACGCGGAGCTCGTCATCACGGAGGAGATGGCGCGTAGGATTCAAGACGTTGTCAACAACGGCACGCTTTTACCCGCGGACGCTCCCAGAGACGACCTTCTGGCGTATCAGTACCTGCTGCGCAAGAAAAACCAGGAGTTGATGGAGATGGAGCAGGAACTCAACGAGCGGCAGCAAAGAGCTGACTCAGCCAGCACAAGAAGGCTGGCCGAATCCTCATCCTATTCGACTGGGGCAGACCCGCAAAAGCACAGCACGTGAGAACTCGGTCGCGACTGCCCGGAGCCATATAGAGCCAGTAAACATCCGCCAAAGGTTCATGACGATAGGAGAAGACGGTATCCCGGTGCCACAGACGACTGCAGCGGCAGTCGCGTCGGTCGCGACTTACCTCCGCTCTACGATGCCCCCCGCAGACGATCCTCACTACTGTCTACATCGAGCACAGATCAATGCCCTGGGGCACGTGGGGACCGCTTCGGTACCAACCTCTACTCCTCCGAGTCGCCCCGGGACCAGCCCTGCGCAGAACACGCCAAACACTGGCACTCGGGCAAACGGCAGCAGGCCGAACGAGATACCTACCCCTCAGAACGAGTACACTCACCACGGCACTCGACGCCGTGAGGATCGTGACCAAGAAATACCAGAAGGAAGTAGATCCAGACGCTGTCACCGCGACGACCGCGACAGAGACGAGCTGGAGAGAAGCAGGTCGAGGCAGCGTCATCGCAGTGAACGCGACAGAGATGAAACAGAGGAAGAACGGGCCACTCACCGTCGCCGCGAGAGAGAAGAACGCCGGCGAGACAGAGAGGAGCGCCGTCAGCAAAGGCGCGCGGCAGGTTTCCAGCACGACTACGTCGAGGAAGGTGTCGACGCACGTGACATCATCACTCAACGCACTGTGAACAAGCGTAGGCACCATCAAAGGCATCGCAGCCGTACACCAGGTTCCAGTCGCAGCAGCTCGTATACCGAGTCAGATGTCGAACCCTGCGGGGCCATGTGTTTCACGACTGCCGTGCGTGAGACTCGCATGCCAAAGAGATTCAAGTTAACATCAGAAACCCCCAAGTACGACGGTAGTCAAGAATCCGCAGCTTGGCTGGAGGATTACAGAACGGCAGTAGCCTGCCAACGAGGAAACACAACGACTGCCATGCAATACATACAGTTGATGCTCACGGGATCAGCCCGAGCATGGCTCAGAAGCTTGCCCCGCAGTTCTTACGGAACGTGGGACTCCTTCTGTAGCGATTTCAAAAGGAACTTTTCGTCCACCTTCAAGCGACCCGCGTCGTTCCAGCAGCTTCGAGCCTGTAAACAAAAGACTGGCGAGTCCCTCCGCGAATACATCCAGCGGTGGACCACGATGAAGAACTCAGGTGCCAACATATCCGAGGACAACACCATATTCGCCTTCATCCAAGGAGTCAAGCGCAACGACCTCCAGGAGGCGTTAGGTCGCGAGGATCCTAAAACAATCGCACATCTCATGGAGATAGCCAACAAGTGGGCCGACGGAGAGGACTCTGTCAGGTCCGATAGACTACCATCACCCGAACCAGAGCGCCAGCAGGGCAACTGGGGACGCCGCAGTCGCAATGAAAGGCGGAACAGGCAAAGGCCATACGGTGAACTGGACGGAGTCGAACAGGTCGCAGCCAGTTTCCAGGAGAATCGCGGCCGCAACAACATCCAACAGGGGGACACCCAGCGTGACGAACGCGAAGACAGAAACAGAGGCCGCGACGACAGAAACCGCGATGACGGGAGTCGAAAACGCGAGTGGAGGCCCAGGGGGACTCGAAGGGAGGAACGCCCATACCGCACCCCGGCTAAACAACTCAACGACCCGTGCAAGATGCACATGTTCCGAGGGGACGACGACAAGTTGACGGCAACCCATTTACTCAAGGACTGCCACGACTTCATAGCGATACAAGCCGAGCTACGCAGAACCGCGGGCCTGTCACTCAGCTTACCCGCACCCGGTGCACCACCTCCACCGCCAGCAGGGCACATCGCGGGAGCTATTCAAATTCATCAGCGGAAGGAAGACCCAGCCGCCGCGCAAGAGCAATACCCGCAGACCAGAGGGGCAATGTACATGATACAGAAAGGACGCCCATCAAACAGATGCCAGAAATTAATTAGTCGGCAAGTTCACCTCGCCACAGCAACGCCACCTGCCGCCCCAGAGTACCTAAAGGGATCAGAGACTCCAATCAGCTTTATCCGCGAGGACCACCCTCCCCAAGTGCCTCGGCCGGGTCACGCTCCCCTGGTCCTGCACGCGTTAGTCGGGGGCTTCAGGATGAGCAAAGTCTTCATGGACGGAGGAAGCGGCATCAACATCATGTTCGCAGACACGTTGCATAATATGAACCTATCAGTTACCAACCTGAAGCCATCAGACAACACCTTCCACGGCATCGTACCAGGTAAAGCTGTGTACCCTTTGGGTTCTTTATGGCTTGACGTTGTTCTCGGTGAAGCAGATTACTTCAAGAAAGAAAGCATCGAGTTCGAAGTTGTCGACTGGAAATCTCAGTATCACGTCATCCTAGGGCGTTCGCACGGTTCATGGCAGTACCTCATTACGCCTACCTGATGCTTAAACTGCCTGGACCCAAGGGAATCATAACAGTCCGTGGCGACTTCCGGAAGTCAGAAAACTGCGACAGGGAGTTCAATAAGATCTCCGAGTCCTTCAGCGCGTAAGACCAGCTTGCAGAGATTGCCCTGGACAACAATCGCACAATTTTCCCCGAAGGCAAGAAACCCGCACTCGAAAACTCTTTCAGTGCGACGAATGACACGAGAGCACACCGGGTGCACCCAACAGACGAAAACAAGACAGTCCTGGTGTCGACTATTTTAACTAGCGCATAGGAAGGCGCGCTCGTCGAGTTCCTCCGTGAGAACTGGGAGATGTTCGCCTGGCACCCAACAGATATGCCAGGTGTACCCAGGGAACTCGCCGAGCACGCCTTACAAATTTACCTGGACGCAAAGCCAGTCAAGCAGACGATGAGAAGACTTTCCGAGCCAAAGCGGTTGCCAGTCGGAAAGGAGATAGACAGGCTGCTGGACGCCAACTTTATTCGAGAACTCAAGAAATCTGACTGGGTCGCAAACCCGGTACTCGTACCAAAGAAGGGAGTCAAGAACGCTCGTATGTTCATCGACTACACCTCGCTCAACAAGTGTTGCCCCAAGGATCACTTCCTGTTGCCTCGGATAGAACAGATAGTAGACTCGACTGCCGGTTGCGAGCGACTCTCGTTCCTGGACGCTTATTCTGGCTACCAGCAGATTCAGATGAAAAAGGAAGACGAAGAAAAAACAGCTTTCATCACCCCCCCACGGGGTATACTTCTAAACAAAGATAACCTTCGGGCTCAAGAACGCGGGTGCAACATACCAGCGCATGATGCAGAATTGCCTGAAAGATCAGATCGGCCGAAACATTCAAGTCTACATCGATGACATCATCGTGAAGACTCAGAAAACAGACACACTTATAGACGACTTGCGTGAGACCTTCGCCGCGCTTAGGAAGTACAGAATCAAGCTGAACCCCACGAAATGCGTCTTCGGGGTGCCATCAGGGCAGATATTAGGATACCTCGTGTCCGCCAGGGGCATCGAAACGAATCCGGAGAAAATTCAGGCAATCCTCAAAATGCCGGAGCCAACTAAACTCCGCGAAGTCCAAGGACTCGCAGGAAGGATCGCAGCTCTAAGCAGGTTCATCTGTCGGATGGGGGAAAAGGCCCTGCCATTCTACCAGCTGATGAAGAAGACAGACAAATTCGAGTGGACAGTCGAGGCAAGAACCGCCTTCGCTGACCTCAAGTGCATGCTCACGACCCCACCCATACTCGTGGCGCCCCAGGAACAAGAAACTTTGTACCTATATATCGCCGCCACCAACAGGGTGGTCAGCGCGGTTCTCGTGGTCGAAAGATCAGAGGAGGGAAAAACACAGCCAGTACAGCGACCAGTTTATTACCTCAGCGAGGTACTCTCCTCTTCCATGGAACGGTACCCGCATTATCAGAAGCTCGCCTACGGCGTGTTTATGGAAAATCGCAAGGTCGTGCACTACTTCACGGAGCACCCGATAGTGGTGGTGAGCAGCGCCCCACTCTCCGATATTCTCAACAATTCCATGGCAACAGGTTGAGTCGCCAAATGGGCTATCGAGTTAGGCCCCAGAGACATCACATATCGGCACCCGAAGGCCATCAAGGCTCAGGTCCTACCAGATTTCACCACCGAGTGGATAGAGGCCCAGCTCCCTCATGTACCTTACCTGTCCAATTCATGGACCATGTACTTCGACGGGTCCAAAAGGTATGACGGAGCAGGAGCCGGTGTCGTGTTAACTTCACCCAAGGGTGACAAGCTACGATATGTGCTGCCAATGGACTTCCGCAGAGCCTCGAACAACGAGGCCGAATACGAGGCACTCCTTCATGGCATGCGGATGGCCAAGGCGTGTGGAGCAACCCGCCTGATGATCTACGACGATTCGAACCTCGTCGTCCAACAAACGATGAAGGAGTGCGACGCCAATGCAACCAACATGCAAGCATACAGAGACTTGTACAACATCATGGAGGGCAGTTTCGACGGCTGCGAGCTGCGGCACGTTGGCCGCAAAAGCAACGAGGAAGCTGACATGTTAGCCAACATCGGGTCCAAGAAAGAGCCAATACCGCCAGGCGTTTTCCTTGAGCGCATAAAGGAACGTTCTATCAAACTACAGAAAGAGCCTGCACCCGAAGCAGCAGCCGATCAACCTGGAAAAACCCCGGCTGAGCAGCAGCCCGGAAACGCACTAGCAGCAACCCCTCCAGTTCAAGTACTACTCGTGGAGCCATCGTGGACAAAGCCGTTCCTGTCGTACATCCTTTGTCAAGAGGTACCTTCAGACCCAGCTGAGACACGGCGACTCACCCGACGATGCAAAGCCTTCACGGTAATAAACAAAGAGTTGTACAAACGAAGCATTTCGGGTGTCCTACAGCGGTGCATTGCACCCGCAGATGGACGAGCTATCCTGTTGGACATACACGCTGGAACATGTGGGCACCATGCAAGCAGCAGGGCACTCGTCGCAAAGGCCCTGCGTGCCGGGTTCTACTGGCCCACGGCTATGCAAGACGCAGAGGACATTGTCAGGAAATGTCTCGGCTGCTAGAAGTACGCAACCAGGCCCCACGCTCCAGCGTCCGAACTCAAAACGATACCATTAGCTTGGCCCTTTGCCCAGTGGGGACTCGACATGGTCGGGCCATTGAAGAAATCATCGTGGGGAGGACACACCTTCCTCTTAATCACAGTCGACAAGTTCACCAAGTGGATCGAGGCAGTACTCGTCACAAACGCAACTGCGACCTCGGCAATCAACTTCATCAAGTCTATCATCTTTCGGTTTGGCGTGCCGAACAGTATCATCAACGACAACGGCACCAACTTCACGGCCGATGAGTTCCGTGACTTCTGCAAAGATCAAGGCATCAAACTCAACTACGCCTCCGTGGCGCACCCTCAGTCCGACGGACAGGTCGAGAAAGCCAATGGGTTGGTGTGCTGCGGCCTAAAGAAGCGACTCTTGGTGCCACTCAAGCGCGCAGCAGGCGCCTGGGCCAAGGAATTACCCGCAGTATTATGGAGCTTGCGCACAACTCCTAATAGGTCCACGCAGTACACACCTTTCTTCCTGGTGCATGGGGCGGAGGCAGTCATGCCGTATGATCTAAAGTTCGACGCGCCTCGAGTGGTTGCTTACGACGAGCAAGACTCCGATGCAGCACTCGAGGACGACATCGACACCTTGGACGAAGCACGGGACATTGCCCTCGCCAAAACAGCAGTATACCAGCAAAGCCTGCGGAACTACCACAGTCGCCGCCTACGCCTACGCACCTTTGGGCTAGGCGACTTGGTACTACGCCTGAAGCAAAAGAAGGTCCATAAGCTCGCATCACCTTGGGAGGGGCCCTTCGTCGTAACAGAAGTCATCGGCAACGGAGCCTATCGACTGAAGCACGCCGAGACAGGAGCGCTATCTCACAACCCGTGGAACGCAGCCCACCTACGCCGATTTTATGCCTAGTAGATTCTCATCTCGGCTCATATATCTTAAAATTCAATAAAGGCTGCATCCAGCCATACTTGTATCAGACAATCATATATTGACCAACAATAAAATACAATGTTCCTCTATATTTATCTCATATGGCCTTTACAAAACAAAACTTCCAGTCTCACCCGACGCTCGGGGGCTGACGACAAACACTTCTGCAACTCAAATCCTTCCCCTCGACGCACCTCAGTGCTCGGGGGCTGTTAAAATTAGTTTGTACAAGTAGCAATCCTCGCGCGGGCAGCGCTCGGGGGTTGTAAGGTTTTCAATCATTACAGGGTGATCCAGTCAGCCCATGGCGAGCAACGCTCAGGGGCCGCAACTACTTCCAGTCGTACTCGACGCTCGGGGGCTCTACCGCACGGCCCCTAGTTAACTACAATACAACGTAATCATGCTCAGATGTGTATTTCCAGTGTTCAATATCGCTAACGATTTTTACAGCGGTTCCTTCTTCATGGCCATTTCCACTCGTCGGCGGTCTAGTTCCACGTCGGTTTCTCGCTCCATCAGTGCAACCACGCAGCTCGCAGGACCCTCAACAGCCCTATAATGGTCAGTCATGGAGACAGATCCCATACCTACAGGGGGACCAGCTCCCACTTTCGCCAGATCTATCTGTGGGTAGTGCAGTCGCAGCACAACAAAAGCAGTAGTCACACCTGCAACAAGCTGACGGCGCACGAAGTCGCGAATCGCTTCTCCCTGGCGGAATCGGCGCATCAGGCCAGCCAATCCGCGCGGTTGCTCATTAAGAGGGAACAACGCCTCATGGACCAGACTAAGTGCGGTCGAGCAGGACTTGGCCAACTCCCTGACTTGGACAACACGATCTCGGAGGGTGAGCAGTGCTGTAGTTCGGCTTCGCATCGACAAAATCGACGAGGCATCGCGTCCATGCTCGGCCATTACTTCCACAAAACGAGATCGGACTCGATTTTGTTCGGTTGTTGCATCAGTTTGCACACCTATAATAACATGTTAATTCTAAGTTAAGCCCGAAGTGCATAGTTCTTCTGAAGTTGAGGAAAAAAGAGACTCTGGGGCTCGTCGGGCAACTCACATAGTAGGCCTACGTTCGCATCCTCTATCTACTTCATCAGCACCATCTCCCTTTCAACTGGACGGGGCTGTTTCGACTGGAGAATGGCCAAGGTGCCCCGAGTCACTTCTAGGTCTTGCTCTGCATTCTCACAACGAACTTTCAACATAATGTACAAGTACTGGTCCCGAGGATCGAACGGCGGAACAGCGCTCGGAGTCGTGGTACCAGCAGACTACACAAATAATAGAGTGGATACAGAAATCAACAACTCACATCTCAAAGATTTCCATGAGAAGGAAAAGTTTATGCAATAGATAAAATGACTCGGGGGCTGGGCGTTTGCCCTTTTGCGCCCCCAAAGATCAAGGTTCAGTACAATAGAGCAGCTTACACGATAAGTGCACATCAGTCGAAGAGTACCAACAAAAGGGCTTCAGTCAAACGCTATGCTAACTACAAGCTAGAAACTACTTCGTGCTCGGAGCACTGGACGTAGTTGCGGATCCTTTCTTCTTGCGCTTGGCAACGCGCTGCTCGAAAGTCGCAAGAAGGGCATCCGCTAGTCTACGCGCTTCCTCCTCGTGCTGGCTAAGAGAAATCTTCTTGCCAGCCGAGTCGAGTGGAAACGCAGACGCGATGCTGCCCAGATCAGCCGCCACCCCATGCCCTAGTAGCATCTTGAAGTTGTGGCGGATCCATTTACCGTCTACTCGCGGAGAAACTTGGGGAAGGAGTCGCCTTCAGGGTGAAATGTCTCCGCCAGTGTAGCAAGATCCTTCGGCACCTCCTGTTTGGGCAGTACAAGTCGATGAAGTGCGGATAGTGCAGCTGCCGAAGATGCGAGCACACCAGCAAGTCGACTCGTAAACCCTTCCACGGATTCAATCGCGACTTCCAGTGAAATGTCCGATGGAGGCGCATATTGTTCGGGAGATAACCGCATAGCTCCTGCAGAAGATAAATCGAGTCAGTCAGTAACAAATGAGTGCAGGGTGGACCAGTCGAAAGCATACACAAAGACAACCAGAGCGATAGTACTTACTGGCCAAAGCATTTCCTAGTGCGAGCAGGCGAGTCGCCGGAGCGCCGTCCCTTTCAACATGATTACCCTTCAGTCGCTCCTCTGCCTCCGGCGCCTCGTCAGCTCGAGAAGTTTCGAGTTGAGCCGGCAACTCTTTGGTTACTCGACTCAGTTCGTCCTTCAGGTCCTTCGCCAGACAGCGAGCATGATCTCTTTCTTGTACAGTCGAGGCTAGAGGATCTGCAAGGTGGAGCCCGTAAGCCTAGCAATCCAAAACGTCACAAACACATATATGTCAGTCGCTAGATTACCTACGGATTTTTTCAGTTGTTCTCGGAGCTTGTGATTCTCCGATTCCAGCCGAACATACTCGGTGCCAATCTCCGGCAGTCGACGAACGGTTGGCTGAAAAGATAATCATACAATATTCATAAGACAGAACTTTTGAGCCTGCGCCCAACTACGAGTAGGTGCCCATAGGCTCGGGGGCTACTCCCATCGGGAGCGCTGGTGCGCACACGATGAGGATGGAAATACACAAAAGCTGCAGTCGCAGGTCTAATGGGCAGAAACATTCTTAAAAAAGGGGTAACTCACGTGATCAGCACTTGGCGTCGAAGTCTCCGGAACTGTCTTGGCTACCGACGGGACTTTAATGGCCAACATCGCAGGGGCAGTTTTTGCAGGAGGTTCCGCGGTTTTCCCTTCTTCATCTTCTCGTAGAGTGGATGTTTGCTCGCGAGGCGACTGAGTAGGAGTATCAGGATCTGACTCCTCGTTATCCTCTTCGCTAGTCGTGCTGGGATGAAATAGCCAAGTCAGGAGGATATCAAATATATTTCAGACAAAGAAACATAGGATAGCTTCGTATCGCTTACCCAGCCAGCCAGGGCATCATATCTTCCGGCCTTTGCACACTCGGGACAGATGGCGGCATGAAAGCCAGAGGAGCAACCTCTAGGGCACCCGATGACGACACTGCAGCCGAAGATAGGTCGACGTCCTTCTGTGCTACATCGACTCCGGCTCGTTTGTGTCTATCCTGCGAGTCGCCAGAGCTTTCAGTAGGAGATCGCCCCCTTTTCTGGCTCGCGCTCTTCTCGGCCGCCTCACCTTCAGAGTGTGCGGTGGCGACTGAGGGGTCCGATGCCGGTTCGCGAACACTAGCTACTGGAGTTTCCTCCTCAAGAATAGTCGGCTCAGATGTCGGTGGGGCATGACCCTATGGTAAATAGTGTCATAAAGAATTTAAGCATGATAAGTACATCAGAAGTAGCAAAGGCAGATGATATGGTTAAATGGAATTCTACCTCTGGAACTGGGTTGTTAGCATCATAGGCAGCAACGGGTGAGACCAGCTCCCAAGTTTGGCCTAGAGGCCAGTTAGCTATTTCACTACCAGCATAAGCTCATTACTCGAGTAGTCTTTAGTCGACACCCGAGTGTAGTCGTCTGAGCCAATGTACTCAAACAAAGGGTGAGAGCGGTCCTGCAGAGGTTGCACTCGGTGTCGGAGGAAGGCGGTAATGAGGTGTACGCCGGTCATTATTTTTCCCTCTGTGGTTTGCAACTCTATCACCTTCTTCAACAGCACCCTAGCCTCTTTTTCTTCAGTCGGCGTTAGGGTGTTGTGAAAGTGCATACTTTGCAACCCTATATTTTGGTGACTAATGACAACACAAGAGGTGTTACTGATGTTTGTGATGAGCTATGCAGGTACAGGTACCATTTTAGTATGGAGGGTTAACCCCAAAAAGTCCAGAGATATTCTGCCAATTTCAGCTCTGCAGTCTAAAAGTTCAGTCCGGAAATACCACCAGAAATTTCCGGGGTCCGGATATTTCCGAACCCTGCCCGGAAATTTTCGTACTTCCCAGATTTCAGCTAAGTAAAGTTCCAGTTCGCGTCTGTACTCGCGCAAAGTCAGTCGGAAATTCCAGCACCGGAAATTTCCGGCCGGCGTCCGGAGATTTCCGGATGAGGAAGACCAAGAATTTCTCCAAGTCAGAATCAAGATCAGGTCTGGACTGCGAAGATTTCAGGCGGAAAAGCAATCGGAGATTTCCGGAGGCCGGAAATTTCCGGCCAGCACTCCGGAGATTTCCGGCTGTCGTCCGGAAATTTCCGAACTCAACTCGGAAATTTCCGGTCCAAAGGCTCCAACGGACGGAAAAATCTGGGAGTACCCCTCCACCTACCTCCAGCCATTCGAAGTTTCATACTCTCTCTCCTCCATTGCTGCTGAAGCTCATTTCTCATGGATCTCCCAATCTAGCCAACCAAATCCATTGATATTTGGAGATCCGAAGGAGAAGCACCCGATCTACAACTCCACCGAAGCGATTTGAATTCCCCCTTCGTTTACTCAAGGGGCCACGGATCTAGGGTTCCTTTGTGGATAATTAAGATCCAACTTGTTGCTAGTTGTTCCTTTGTAGATTCCTTTGTGGATTGGACCTTTTGTGGTCGTTGTGGGAGCCCCCAATTCACACTCAATTTGGCCTTTCTTGGGTTTATTGGTTTTGCAACTTGAGTGTGAAGTACCATTCATAGTTCGTGTTTCTATCCTAAGCCTTTCACCATCTCGAAAACATGCTTTTTTCCCCACTCATGTCCATTATTTGCTCATTTCCTGTGTTTCCCTGTGTTGGGCGGAAATTTCCGAGCCATACCCGGAAAAATCCGGACCACCAGAAATTTCTGATACTAAGTCCAGTTCAAATTTGGCTCTGCACTCCGCCAATTTGAACCGGAAAAAGTACAAGAAATTTCCGGTGCCCGGAAATTTCCGGACGTGACTCGGAAATCTCCGGATCCTGCGATTTCTCGAACACTAAGTCTTTTCCAAATCCGGCTCTGAACACCGCCGATTTGGACCGGAATTAGTGCTGGAAATCTCCGGGTCCCGGAAATTTCCGACCCGAGCCCGGAAATTCCCGCTTCGGCCAGTTTTCTCTCCTACTAAGTCTTTTCCAAATCCGGCTCTGCAGTCCGCCGATTTGGACCGGAATTAGTACCGGAAATCTCCGGCCATCGGAAATTTCCGGACCTCGGTTCAGAAATTTCCGGTTCAATTTTTCGGCTATAAATAGGGCGCGGGGTGGACTGATCGAACCGATCAGTTCATCCACCCCCGTTCCCCTTCTCTCTCTCCAAGCCGAAAAAGGGACTCTTGCTCCGATCTTCCCCGCGCTGCTCCCTCCGTGGATCTCTCCGTTTCCTCGGCAGATCTGCATATCCTCGACGCGGGGATCGTTCCTGTCCAACTCGTTTTCGCCATGGAATCCGGTAACTCCTCTGATTTCAAATCTAGGATGAAACCTAGTTTCGTTTAACCTAGACGTTTTCGGAGTTTTTTGCAAGTTTCCTTCGGTAGAACTGCTATTCTAGGCTTGATCTACCTTCCATATGCGCAGATCTGTTTTTCATGAGTAGATTCTTCACAGTTTTTCAAAATTTTGCACAGACCGGAAATTTCCGGTCGTGGTCCGGAAATTTCCGACTCACACTCGAAAATTTCCGATCCTCACTCGGAAATTTCCGGCCTGGACAAAATCTTGATTTACAGGAACATTCTGCAAATGTTTAAACATATCCCGTATATCCATTTGCCTTCCCGGACATGAGTGCTTACCCCCAATGCTATCCTGTCTCTCTATGCTGTGTTTTTTTGCAGGTTCCTCCACTCGGGCCAATCCCCGCTCTCGCTCCAAGCAAGCTGCCCTTCGGGGCCGTCATCCCCGCCCCCCAAGTGATCCATCCAGCGATGAGGGTGACCTCCCAGCTGTGTCCGTGACCAGGAGATCGACAGGTGCCAACAAGAAGAAAAAGCCCGAGCTTGACATCAACGATTTCATACGGGCTAGTTTCCGTCAGTGGCGCAGTTCTCTCTCATATGATGTTGAGCAGGATGACGAGATGTACTATTGCACCGAGATGGCTTGGGTCTACCGTGTGGTCTACTGTGCCTTCTCCAAAAAGGCCCCAGTGTGCCCTATGTCAGTTGTTGACTTTGACCGCTTGATGAAGAAAGCCGAATATTTTGGGGGAGCTATTCAAGTTTGCAAGAATCTGGGTTTGGAGCGCATCATGGGTATCAAGTGTGACTACAATGTCTCACTTATACATCAGTTTTATGCCACAGTGGTGTTTGACAAGTCTGAGGACATAGGGATGACTTGGATGACTGGTCGTCAGAAGATCACCTCCTCCTTCCGTGAGTTTGCAGCTGTTCTTGGCGTTCCCTTCAATGGCGCCTCTACTCCAGCCGGTGAGCGCATGCATGCTCATGGTGTTGCCTACAACAAGAATGTGATGAAAGATCTCTATACCACCGTTGGTGTCATTGGCTCACATTCTGGTTTGCTGCCTGTGTATGATATTCTTCTTCGTCTGTTTCACTGCACCATTGCTCCCATTGCAGGAAATGCGGATAACATTGCTGGGGGTCTTGTGAATTTGATGGCTCTGGCTAATGAGGCATATGAAGCCGAATATGATGAAGAAGAGGTTGACCGCCACATTGACATCATGGACTTCATTTTTGAAGAAATGACTCAATCCATCTATTAGAGGAAGGTCCCCCCTATGCTCCTTATGTCATGGCCCTCATTGCTGATAAGTTTGATTACACCGTCAACTAGAATGATGATCTCACTCTTGGATGTGTCGTGCACAAGTTTGCCAAGCCTGTTTAGAAAGCAGCGCTTGTGGTTCATAAGCAAGCCACTATGCAAGAAATTAATGATGATGATGTCCTTGGTGATACTGGCACTCACCACGCCCCTCGTCGTCACAACATCAAGCATGCCGAGCCAAAGAATCGCCCATGGATTGTTCGGGCAATGGAGAAAGTGCTTAACATGAGTTGATGTCTGCATGCGGAAAACTATGCCATATACTCGCAGAATCACCGCATTGTTTCTCAGCAAAGGGAGATCATGGAGAAGCTCGAGATGCAGCCGCTACCCAAGCCTATGAAGCCTATCACTGGGTTTGAGCATTGGAACAGAGATGTGGGTTTCAAGTGGGACGAGATCGTGCCAGATGACGCTTCTCCGCCACAAGAAGAAGGCGATGACGATGAGCAGGATGACTGAGTCTCGGGACGTTAGTCGATATCTCTTCCTTTTTGGTATCTTGATGCCAAAGGGGGAGAAGTATCTCCTTAGGTTTCACGGGTTTTGCATGGGTGGGAGCACTCGTTCTTGTTCTCTTGGATTTGATATTTTTAAGTGCTCCCTATCTTATTTGCCCTAGCTTTTATTCGTGCATGTGGTAAGACATGTGGTGAACTTTGAACTTATTGTAATAACCTCTAATTTTATTTGTGTCACTCTGTGTTGTATGTATGTTGTGCATTTGGTTTCTATTATGGTCGTAGTTTGTAAAATCTAGGGGGAGTGTTGATCCTAAGTCGTATGCATCTTGTATTAAAAAACATCCTTAAATAATGCACACACTTAGGGGGAGCTCCGTCTATATTTTGCAAATCCGTTCACCTTTTGTGTTGTCATCATTCACCAAAAAGGGGGAGATTGAAATTTCATACTTTGCAACCCTATATTTTGGTGACTAATGACAACACAAGAGGTGCTACTGATGTTTGTGATGAGCTATGTAGGTACAGGTACCATTTTAGTATGGAGGGTTAACCCCAAAAAGTCCAGAGATATTCTGGCAATTTCAGCTCTGCAGTCTAAAAGTTCAGTCCGGAAATACCAGCAGAAATTTCCGGGGTCCGGATATTTCCGGACCTCGCCCGAAAATTTCCGGACTTCCCAGATTTCAGCTAAGTCAAGTTCCAGTTCGCGTCTCTACTCGCGCAAAGTCAATCGGAAATTCCAGCACCGGAAATCTCCGGCCGGCGTCCGGAGATTTCCGGATGAGGAAGACCAAGAATTTCTCCAAGTCAGAATCAAGATCAGGTCTGGACTGCAAAGATTTCAGGCGGAAAAGCAATCGGAGATTTCCGGAGGCCGGAAATTTCCGGCCAGCACTCCGGAGATTTCCGGCTGTCGTCAGGAAATTTCCGAACTCAACTCGGAAATTTCCGGTCCAAAGGCTCCAAGGACGGAAAAATCTCGGAGGGGTATAAATACCCCTCCACCTACCTCCAGCCATTTGAAGCTTCATACTCTCTCCCCTCCATTGCTGCTGAAGCTCATTTCTCATGGATCTCCCAATCTAGCCAACCAAATCCATTGATACTTGGAGATCTGAAGGAGAAGCACCCGATCTACAACTCCACCGAAGCGATTTGAATTCCCCCATCGTTTACTCTAGGGGCCACGGATCTAGGGTTCCTTTGTGGATAATCTAGATCCAACTTGTTGCTAGTTGTTCCTTTGTGGATTCCTTTGTGGATTGGACCTTTTGTGGTCGTTGTGGGAGCCCCCAATTCAGTTGTGGGTGTGTGCCTCACGAAATTTCCGGACTTCCCAGATTTCAGCTAAGTCAAGTTCCAGTTCGCGTCTGTACTCACGCAAAGTCAGTCGGAAATTCCAGCACCGGAAATTTCCGGCCGGCGTCCGGAAATTTCCGGATGAGGAAGACCAAGAATTTCTCCAAGTCAGAATCAAGATCAGGTCTGGACTGCAAAGATTTCAGGCGGAAAAGCAATCGGAGATTTCCGGAGGCCGGAAATTTCTGGCCAGCACTCCGGAGATTTCCGGTTGTCGTCCGGAAATTTCCGAACTCAACTCAGAAATTTCCGGTCCAAAGGCTCCAACAGACGGAAAAATCTGGGAGGGGTATAAATACCCCTCCACCTACCTCCAGCCATTTGAAGCTTCATACTCTCTCTCCTCCATTGCTCCTCAAGCTCATTTCTCATGGATCTCCCAATCTAGCCAACCAAATCCATTGATACTTGGAGATCTGAAGGAGAAGCACCCGATCTACAACTCCACCGAAGCGATTTGAATTCCCCCTTCGTTTACTCAAGGGGCCACGGATCTAGGGTTCCTTTATGGATAATCTAGATCCAACTTGTTGCTAGTTGTTCCTTTGTGGATTCCTTTGTGGATTGGACCTTTTGTCGTCGTTGTGGGAGCCCCTAATTCAGTTGTGGGTGTGTGCCTCACGAAATTGTACGGGACCTTCTCCGCCCTAAAGGAGTCCTTAGTGGAAACCGAGCTCGGACCTTTGTGGTCGAGTTCACGGAGAAGAAGGTGAAGCCTTTGTGGCGTTGAGCGAACCTGTTGTGGTTGCTCACACCTCTCCAACGAGACGTACACCTATGTGGTGGAACTCGGGATAAAACCCTTGTCTTCGCGGTCTTCGTTTGGTTGTATCATTCCACTCCTTTACGGTTGTATCTTTCGTTTTGTCTTAAGTTATCTTGTTTAGTTCATCCGCCATTTAGTTGCATTACATAACTTTCATTTTGCTTAGCCTAAAACTGAAAAAGTAATAAAAATTGTTTCCCACCTATTCACCCCCACCCCCCCCCCCTCTAGTGGTAAACTTCCATTCAATTTGCTCCAGGAGCGCTTCTTCAGGAGTTCGACATCTCCGATGAAGGGGGATAGACCCGTGGATCGACCGGCACTCACTTCGTCCTTGATGTCAAACCAGCGATCGCGCCAGTTCTGCACCGACTCCGGCATCGGAATCTTGAAGTAGCCTGACTTCGGTCGAGCCTGGATGCCAAGGCCGCCAAGGCCGGTGCCGGAGTCCTGTCCCTTGACGTTGAAGCAGAGTCGGAATAACCCCCAGTGTGGGGCTATCCCGAGAAAACACTCGCATAGAGTGATGAAGCAAGCAATGTGCAGCACAGCGTTTGGCGGCAGGTCGTGAAGTTGCGCGCCGTACACACAGAGGAGACCACGGAGAAAAGGATGAATCGGGAAGGAGAGACCCTGATTCATGTGGTCCAGGAAATATACCCTTTAGTTGCTCGCCGGAGTTGGTTGGCTCTCCTCGCCGGGGAGGCGCACGAAGTTGGCCGCAGCAGGCAGCACCGCCCGGAGGGATTCGATGTGCACCTCCTTCACCACCGAGCGGCGCCAGCAGCCCTTCTCCATATTCTCCGACGCGGTGGTGTCCTTGTTCTTGGCGGCCTCCTTGGTCTTCGAAATCGTTGGCTTCCCCATCATAGCGGAGCAGCGCGCAGCGGCGGAGTGAGAGGAAAAGGCAATGGCGCAAGGAAGGAGAGCAGAGGGCGGCGGCGCAAATGTGGCTGGTAAAAAAGGAAAAGGATAACTATCCTCACGTTTATATCAGAGAATCAAGAAATCTAGGGCGTCCATTTTGCGACGTGGCTACGTGGCACGCATCAAAGCAACACCACGAAGGGCAAGCGGCACAGCAATAGCCCCACGATGCGCGTGAAACGAGGAGGCCATCATCACGCCCCGTTTCTCGCGCGCTTCATGCGATCAAACCAAACCGGCAGCGGTCGTCTCTGTTAGAAGGGGCCCACTACCGGTCACGTCTTGTCCGCGGCAGAGATAGAGCATCGCCCGGCAACGTCATCAGTGACGACAATCAAAGCAAAATAGAAGTAGAGACAGTGGCGAGTGCAGCTCGCAGGTGAAAGAAATGCGGCTACAAATACAGTATTAGCGTAAAAAACCAGTCGGTGAATTTCCTGGGCAACAAAAGTTAATCCAGAAAAAATTACTCCCATCAGGAGCGTAAGTGATTTAATGACAATTCTCTGATCTTTATTTCAGATTAAGCCCAATTACAAGTAATTGCACTCAATCTCAGGGGCTACTCCCATCGGGAGCGTTGTCGCGCACCCGATGAATTGAGTCGACGATCAGCGTCAGTTGGTGGTCAAAAAGTACTCAACGGATCGGAATCACCCGGTTAGCCATTGAGTCAACTATCATAATTAAGCAGTCGATGTCTGGTCGAGTACATCCCGGGTTATATTCTGACTTGTCAATAACAATTCCCGGGATGTTCCAGCCTAGACTGGTCGTCGGATACTGTACAAACAAGTGCAACGGTAAGACCTGAATAAGGCCGAGTGGCCCATACAAGCTATGCGGACCTGTTAATTTCCGTGCCAACAGGTACGATGCAAAATCCCGGCGGACGCGCCAAGTGTACTCTAAATATGACCGGGTTACGACCAGTGAGTCCCAACAGGCTTGAGTCGAACTTGAAAGGTCTCGTCGGACTTGAGATAAGGGACTCGAGTCTAAGTAGGCTAGAAAGGTATCTCGCCCGAGTCGCGAGTTAACTTGACCCGATCCGTCGGTTGAATCAGCCTACTGCGACCCGAAAACAGTTTCGCCTGCACCTACCACCGACTCAGCCCACATCTACCTCTCGAGGCGAGCGAGCGAACGGCGGCGCCCCGCGCCGACGCGAGGGAGCTCGCCGAGCCCACGGCGGGATCCCCTACCTAGGGGACCTTCTTCCCCGGCGGCCGAGGCGAGCAAGCGAGCGGCGGCGCCCCGCGCCGACGCGAGGGAGCTCGGCGAGGACACAGCGGGATCCCCTACCTAGGGGACCTTCTTCCCCGGCGGCCGAGGCGAGCGAGCGAGCGGCGGCGCCCCACGCGGCCCAGCTTCTCCACCTCCGGCGGCCCTGCGACGCCCCGGCTTCTTTGCCGCCGGCCAGCCCCCGCGCCGCCCAGATTCTCCGCCCCTAGCTAGTCCTCTCCCCGCCCCAGATTCTCCGCCTCTGGCGGCCTCAGCGGCGCGCCGGCTGGTTCAGCTTCCTTGGCCGTAGTGCGCGGGTATGCGCCGCCGTCGGGCGCAGCTCTGGTGACGACCGTGGATCTCTCCGAGCTCCTACCTCCGGCAGGCGTCCGGTCGCCGGACTGACTACCAGAACGGCGCCGGTCACCTTGACCAGCCATGGAATCGAAGGTGTTGCTCCACCCGCATACACAGGTACTGCCGCTCTCGTCTAGCACCCCACGCCGCTACCGGAGCTTCCGCCGGCGTGCCGTGTTCCCTTGCGTCCCCCCGTTCCTAGCTCCGGCTTCCGTCCGTGATGTTGGCGCCGCCTGCAGCCCGGCCGGACATCCGCACGCCGCCCGCCGCCCGGCCGGTTTCCCTCTAGTCCTGGCTCGAATCCCTGTCCCTCCGGCCTGGGCCCATGCGAGCTCTCCGCGGCCACATCTCCGGCTAGCTCCGAATCTCGCCATGTCCGGCAGCCACCACCTCACCTCCCCCAACAACGGTTCCCTTCGAAAACTCCGCCACCAGCGCAAGGGCCGGACACCGTCGGCCGCGCGAAGTAGCTCCCGCCGGCGCCCCACACGCAGTTTCTTCCCGCCGCGGAAGACGTGCTCCAGTGTCAGTGTTGATTTCTCGCCCGCCATACCAGCCCGATCCATTGAAGCACCACGCCTGCCAGACTGAGCTCTACTCTTCTCGGAGCTGCTTCCTCCGGCCGTCCGGTGGTGCCCCCGCAACCTCCAGCTTGCCCATGTCGTCGTTAGCTGTCCCTCCCGGTTCAGTGTTCTGCAAAGTTATGCTTGTTCTTGTTCAGGTCTGCGACAGTTTCTTGTTTTCATTTTATCTGAACTTATGCTGGGCATTGTTCTGAGCTTCCTAGAAGAATCGCTCGGTACTGCACCGTGAGAAGGCCTTAGGTAGCTTTTTCTGTTGATGTGTACTCATGAGAATGGTTGATCTGAACATACATGTGTTAGCGCGAGGCCTTCACTGTCATATAGTGTTTAATTCTGAAAAATAATGTTAAGTCTTTTACAGCATTATTTGGCAAGGCAGTACAGTATGTCATTATCTGAAGTTGACTGGCACAAGCAGTACATTTTGCAAAAATAAATAAATAATACAAGCAGTGCTAGAACATGATGCTCTATCTGAATTTTCTGTCTGATACTCTCTCTCAAGTTCACGTATTTGGTTCAAGTAAGTACATGTATTTTTCCCTCATTGGAGAACGAACTGTGTACTTGGTACTGCTTTATCTAGCGAGCTTGTACTTCCAATTTTTTCCTACCCCTGAGAATTAACGAGTTGATTACTAGAAAGTTCGTTGGTTACTGATGCACACTTTCATTATGTGCATGCCTCGGTAGTTAATCACGTCTTTGTATTTTTCTTTCATTATTTTAGCGAAAATAGTAAATATCCAGCGAGGAAGTACATATAAATAAAAACGAATTAATTCACATCGAATTACACATGATAGCAACGGAAAGTACATCGGTGATGGTATGTAATACACATAGAATTAATTCACGAATGCAGGAAGTACAACCAATGAATTTGGGAAGTATAAAGGTTAAATGTCAGAAGTGCAAAGTCCCCGTTAAATGAAGAAAAATAATACAAATCATCTGCATAATATAAGAAGTACAAACAGCGGCTATAGGAAATACATAATTTTGATTTAGAAGTTCAAACTCCCACTAAAGTATGAAAATTATCGCTGCTTGAGTAAACTCTAATCACGAAAATACTCGATCCATAGTGCTTTTACTTTTAGTTTGGGAAGTACAAACATTTATACCATAGTACCATAGTGCAATGTTTCAGTGAGGGAGAGGATCCATATGAAGCTACTGAGTTCGTGTATGTGTGTCAAAAAGATACTGCAGTTAGATGTAGCCTGAAGTGTAGTAGTTCATACCACCAACTACATCGCAAAGATAGCACACGATGCAAATGGTTAAAAAAAAAATGCAGGGCAGTACAAGGTTGCAATATTGGAAGTACAAGGCAAGATACGAGAAAGTACAAGTTCTCAAACCGCCATAAAAGTATAGTTCGGATAAGAAATAAGTAGAGACAAGCATGCATAGCAGTACACATGTGTATAATAATACCCCGTTGGCAGTACAAACGAAATAACAAAGAAGTTCATGTATGTGTCGAGAGAAGTACATGTATTTGTTTATGAATTTCACATCCCACCGAGAAGTTATATGAAACAATATGTATCCCGCCTAGAAGTACACATAAAAGAATCCGGGAAGTACAAAACTTACTTTCGAGAAGTAGAAGTTTGGTATGAACAAGTGAATAATAGTTGCTATTTCGCTACACATATTATTTTTTTGTATTTTTTTTTTTTGAAGATAGTCGCTGACTTCATCTTTCCAATGCAAAAGGAATAACTCAATTCCGAGGTCGGATGGGTTGCCAAATAATTTACCAAATGGGTAAAACTGGTTCGATAAAACTACTAGTTCTAAAATATATTAAAAAGAAATCATGAATGTCAACATGCTAGAATCGGTTGAGTCGTCATCGACGCTTCGCGTCGACGACGTCTCAGCCTCGATAAATCTAATTCTACAAAATAATTAGATTTAAATCTCTCCTATGTAAAGATATATAAGCTGGGATTACAATACCCCCACCCCCAACGATAAGTCACAATGAATATGAATTACAGGATTTTGTTGATCCAACGGCTCGGCTTCGTCGCCCGTCGCCGCTTCCGCGGCGTAAGGGCGGACTCAGCCTCGCTGATAGCGTTGACGGACGACGAAATCTCCAAACCCTAACGCCATCGCTAACGCATCATGGGTAGACATTTCTCCCATTAATTGGTGAAAAATAAAACATGTGAATTAGTTACCTTCACATATGGGCGATACACAAAACCAACATGAGTCATAAAAAAATAATCAAAGGTTAGACTCATAAAACAAAGGGCAGTACAGTATTCCAACGTAGACAGTACAAACTTTAAGCACATGAAGTACATGTACAAGACATAATATTATATTAGAATTAACAATAAATCGTACTTCTTATTATTACCTTCATGTTGACGACGACTCAGTCGAGCCTGTTACATTGTTCTAAAACGATGACACAAAACAAGGCAGTACAGGGTTGAAACAATCGGCAGTACAAGCGAATCAACAGAGAAGTTCATGTATGTTTATAGGAAAGTACAAGTATTTTTTTTGTGAATTTCACATCCCACCGGAAAGTTTAACGAAACGGTAAAAATAAAGCCTAGAAGTACACATAAATAACCCGGGAAGTACAGAACTCATTTTCGAATAGTACATGTGTAGTATGAATAAGGTTTGACCGAACTTTGACCGCTAAATAAACCCACTTAGAAATCGTTTTTTGAGATTTAATATATGTGTATTCTCCGGCTGAACATTTCGAGTGGTCATACACCTAAAATGGACAATTTATGAGAAATTTGTCATTGATTTACAGAACACTAATCGTGAAAATACCCCGTCGGCAGTACACACGCATAAACCGAGAAGTTCAAGGATGTTTTTAGGGAAGTCCAGGTATTTTGTTAGAGAATTTCACATACCACCGAGATGTTTAGTGAAACAGTAAAATATCATGTTAGAAGTACACATAAGTAATTTGGGAAGTACATAACTCACTTTCGGGAAGTATAAGTGTGGTATAAACACGTTTTTCTGAATAATACTCGTAATTCCGCTATAAATATATTTTTTATTTTCATTTTTTATTTTTTGTAGATAATGTCGGCCCAGTGGGATCCAGGGTGTGCAGAGCCCACTCTCCACAGCCCTCACACGCGACAGAATCGATGAAACGACTAAGGACCAAGCAGAGCGCTTGGAGAGACCCTTGAGAGGAAAGGTCTCTCGAGGGGACCGGAGGGAGCAGCGAAGGCCTGAAGAGGTTTCTCCCCAGGCTGCCCCTCTACAAGGCCCCCTCCCCTGGAGAGGGGTCAACGCACATCCCTCCGCAAGGCCGCCCAGGCCCTGTGGAGATGCTTCGCTACGAAGCAAACGCCGCAGAGCGCACATGGCCTCTGCCGCGGCCGCAGAGTGACGCGCGCGTCTGCGCGCGATGACGACGGCGCCGCAGTTGCCATTCTGGTGATTAAAGGAGTCAACAAAGCTGTGTCCCCCGCGCCGGACTACGAAGCTTTCCTCTTTGGTGATAAAGCAGTTGGCCGGCGCTACGCTCCAAGGACGACGTCACCGTGGGCAACCCCCACGATCTCTGCAGCACCAGCTGGCCGTCCTGCGTGGACGGTGGCTTTCTGGCCTCACGGGTAGGCTTTGCGACCATGGACCGGGTCCATGGACATCCCGGGAGCGGTGCACCCCGCTCCTCTCCTTCGTCGCCATGTGGGGACCCTTCCGCCACGCAGTGCGCCAGGATGAGGCCCGAGACGCCTATAAAAGGAGGAGGAGCACCACCGTAGCACGGGATCGCGCGGCGAGAACTTGGATCGATCATTGAGAACTTGGACACCCTACAGCAGCGTAGTCTTAGTTGCACTCGCTCGAGGAGGAAGAAGACCTTGGCTTCCCTCTTCGAGCTCCACTCTACCATACGAGAGCCCTCGGCAAGCTCATTGTACTGTAATCTCTACAGTGCAATACAGACAAGCAGGAGTAGCGGTTTTACCTCCTCCTGAGGGCCGTGAACCTGGGTACGGGCCGCTGTCCATCTCTGCCGTGCTGTCCCTCTTCAGGCTCGACGAGCACCGTCGCCGTGCCGGTTGAGGGTTGTAGACCAACGTGTTCAGTCCCCTTCACGAACTTCTCTTCAGAGCGTGAACACCCCTAGACTCCTGGGAATCACTCTCCGACATTTGGCGCGCCAGGTAGGGGATTGAGGCGCGTCTTCAACCTCCAGCCGGCCTCCGCGCCATGACGGACACCCGCGCGACACGCGCCAACAGGCGCGCAGCTGACAGGGCTCATACCGAGCCCGGCACAGCCACCACTCGCGGCCGCCGCGGCCGTCCTCGCACGACGGAGCGCGCCAACACCGGCCCGCACGTGGAGGAACCCGAGAGCGAGGAGCACCGTGGCAGCGACCACCGCGATGACAGGGATGCCTCCCCTGAGCACCACGACGATGCTGAGTCCTCGCATCCGTCTCGGCGCCAAAGCGCGTCTTCTCAGGGACGCCCGGAGCCCACGCCGCACACCGCGTTGCTCATGGCCCAGGAGCTCCTCCGCTACCGGCCAAGCGCGGAGGCCCACGACCAGTGGCTGGATCGCCTCCACCACCTCGTTGACATCGCGACAACGCGCCCCGCTCCGTCTCGCTCCCTCGTTCACCACTCTGCCCGCGCTGGAACCGCCGCGCCGGATGCGCCTCCGCCGCCGCCAGGACCACCTCCGGCCGCGGCGCAGAGGGCTCCCTCTCATGCGTCCTCGCCACGCGATTGCCAAATCGTGCAGCGCGCCGCGCCTGACGCGCGAGTGGGGATGGAACGCCGGAGAGACCTCCAGAACCGCCTTGTCGAGGAAATTGGCCAGGCAGGGCAGCAGAACTGCAGGGCTCTCCAGGGCGGGACCGCCACATACGCCACCGGCTGCATGGCCTTCACCCGCGCTCTGCGCCGCGTGGTATGGCCGCAAAAGTTCAGGCCTGCCCTCCCCAAGGGCTACGATGGGTCAAGCAACCCCATCGAGTTCCTGCAGCTCTACACCACCTCTATCCAGGCTGCAGGAGGAGACGACAAAGTCATGGCCAACTGGTTCTCCCACGCCCTCAGGGACTCCGCGCTGTCGTGGCTCCTCAACTTGCCTGAGGACTCCATCGACTCGTGGGAGGAACTCTGCAGGCAGTTCGTCGCCAACTTCAAGGGCACCTACGAGCGCGCGCTCACCCACAACGACCTGCGCGCTGTGGTGCAGAGGAAGGATGAGACTCTCCGCAAGTACATCCAGCGCTTCAGCCAAGTGCGCAACAAGATCCCGAACATCCCCGACACGCAGGTCATTGCCGCCTTCAGAGAGGGCGTCACCAACCGCAGGATTCTCGAGAAGCTGGGCATTCACGACAAGCTCACCTCTGTGGTGAAGCTGTTCGACCTCGCAGACAAGTGCGCCAAGGCTGAGGAGGGACTCCTCTTCATCAAGATGAGCCAGCGGACGGACGACCTGGCTGAGGGATCCAAGAGCCACAAGAAGCGCATAGAAACCAAGCGCAAGACTACTGCTGTCCTGGCGGCCGAGCCAACCGCCAAGAACGGCCGCAGGAACTCCCCTGAGCCTGGCGACAAAGAGGCGGACAACCGTCCGTTCTGCGTCTACCACAACAGGCGCGACCACGCCACAGACAACTGCTTCGATCTCAAGAGGCTGAGCCGAGAGCGCGAGCGCGAAGAAGGCAGCGGGAGCCGCGGCAGAGGCCGCGGCTACCGCAGGGACGGCAGAGGCGGACGCGGTGGCGGCTATCAGAAGCCGCCAGGCACTCAAGCCAACACTGCCGAGAAGAACAACAACCTCCCTGACAAGGAGGATGGAGGCTACCAGGCCCCAAGGGGGGCTATGGCCTGCATCCTCGGCGGGGCTCAGGCGCCCAAGTCGAACAACCAGTTCAAGCAGTTCGCCCGCGAGCTCAATGCCGCGCTCCCGAGCACCGAGACCTCCAGGCCCCTCAAGTGGTCCCAATACACCATCGCCTTCGACGCCAAGGACCACCCCAAGTCGACCAAGACAGTTGGAACCCTCCCCCTTGAAGGAGATATGCCCTAGAGGCACTTAATAAAGATAGTTTATTCCTCATATCTCAATTGTTCATTATATGTTTTATACCATGCTATAACTGTATTAAGCGGAAACATTAATACACGTGTGGTAGATAAACAATCAGGTCCCTAGTAGCCTCTATCAAACTAGTTCATTGGGCAATTGATGATCGAGGTTTCCCAATCATGTGACATTTATGTCAGTTGACAATGGAGTCATGTCATTGGGAGAATGACGTGACGGACATACCCAATATTTGTAGGACGTAGTCATTACGCCTTTGACCTTGAGATCTACTCTTATTGCTATTCCTGGAAGACACTTTGATTGCATCAAACGTCATATCTTACATAGTGTGACAATAAAGGTATCCCTCTCGGGTGTCGGAAAGGAGTATGTTGAGACGGGGGATCAAGAGCGGGATTTGCCAGTCCGCATAGCAGGATAGATACTCTAGGGCCCACTCGGTGAGATTATGTCAAACGAGCTTGCAAGCGTGTGACTAGGTCACCAGGACATAATATCATGGACGAGTAGAAGTTAGCAGTGTCGGTAACGAGATCAAGCTAGGTATGGAGATATCTATGAATGAGTCTCGGACACGCTAAGTATCGCATGGCAAAAGGTTTAAGACTCAGACGTCTAGGTTCGAACGGTAAAGTATTCGTTATCTCGCAGGGATTAATTCTGGGTATCCTCGGTCCACGAATTAGTCATTGATCGAAGAGGAGACTCGATCATGTCTGGTGAGATAATCGAACCGCTAGGGTATCACACTTAAGGGGAGTCGACATTTTACTGGAAGAGAAAAATAGGAAGAGAGACACCGGGAACGTCCCGGGAAAGTTCCGATGGAGATCGGGCAGCGACGAAATAGTTTTCGGAGCCGGAATAAATTATGTAATATGTATTTAATATTAATTAGTGTAATTAATAGTTAAACATATTTTATTTTAATTTTTCCTGAATTTTTAAAGGCAAAAATCCATAAATGGGCCTTTTTGGGCAAAAGGGCCCATGAGGGGGGAGGAGTCCCCCCAAGGGGAGAGGGCTGGTTCGGCCGGCCTAGGTGGGCCACATGGGGCCCACCTAGGGCCGGCGCACCTAGCTAGGTCGGCCAGGGCTGGTGTGGGATTAGTCCCACACCGCCCGGCTGGCGAGGTTGGCTGCTCCCATCCCCCTTTACATAGAGGGGCACCCCTGGCCTTTGAAACACAACCAATTCTCTCTCTCTCTCTCCTTGGATCCCGTGACTCCCTTGTTTGGAGTTGCGCCGAGGATAAGTTTTCTCCACCATACGCACGCCGCCGTGCTGCTGGTCTTCCGGTCCCAGTCTTCCGCTGCTCGTCCCTGGATCGGGCCCGGAGTTCGTCGGCTTCACCGTATGTGTGTAACGCCCTGCGAGGTGCCACGCTAGTGGTGCTGGAGGTCTACTTCCTCTACACGGCCTCGAGGTCTTCGTCGGTTTCATCGACATCGCCGCGTCATCGTCTTCTTCGTCGCGCCAAGTTCTCCGCGACCTTGAGGTCGGCTACGGCGTCTACGTCAGCAACGCTTGTGCGGGAGCGTAATCCCCGCTTTTCGGTCTACAAGGGTATGTATACCGATCTCCTCCGTATTACTATATCTGTATAGTATAGATCCTGGCTAGTTTAAGGTTATCGCTGTTATGAATTTTTTTGTTTTCTGCCTGCGATCCCCTTCAGTGGTATCAGAGCCGATCTATGCGTAGATATAGCTATGCGCTAGCTGCACCCGTGTTTATCACGGGGACATCGTTCTTATTATTTGCTACCCTCTCGCGTGCACTTGCACTGCCGGCAGCATCGAGGTGATGAAGCGGCCCGGACCGACCTTACGTGTACGCTTACGCGAGACTGGTTCCACAACTGACATATGGCTGGTTCCGTATATGTGGCTGGCGGGTGTCTGTCTCTCTCTCTTTAGTTGGCTTTGCATTTTCAATGGAGGGCCCGAAAGGGATGAATAAATATGCAATTATTTGATCGTTGTTGTGGTCATAGGTTCGTAGGTATGAAGCGGTTCTATTTACGACAGCCCCAAGCCACGTAAAATATGCAAAAGATAAAGTAGAAGCGTCTAACTTTATTTTGCAGGGGGCAATGTGATATGGTCAAGGTAGGTTTATTAAATTGTTTATGAACTGCTGGCGCGAAGGAGACCATCGGCGCAAGGGCCATATCACGCCGCATTACATTTGATGTTTTGAGTGCATTTTATATTGTGTGTGTATATATATATAGTATATATTAGTTACACGGCGTTAGTTATATAAGATGATCCCTCCAAAATACCATTTGTGTTCTCCCTTCGACGTGCACCACCAAGAAAGTTCTACGTTATGAGGCAGGCCGTGACGATCGGGTGTCAGACATATCGTCGTTTGCATACAATGGGTGTAAGCCATGTTGCACGCGTGTTTACGTTGAAGGTTATTATGGCGAGCCTAGCATGTACAGACATGGCCTCGGAACAAGGTGACCGAAAGGTTAAGCATGAGTCACAAAGTTGTTGTGATTGACATATCGATATCTACCTTTGAAGTTATGTTGCCGGCTCTGATGATGAGGGGTTGCATAATGGATGAGGATCGTGTAATCACTAAAACGATTAGAGGGATACTCGTTTTGAGTGGGAGTTCTGATAGTTTTATTTTATTAAAACTTGAACCCTATTTTATAATGAACAAAGTCTTTATGTTTTGCAAAACCTTTGTAGATATTAACCAATGTAATAGCCTTCTTTAAAAATTAGGCGCAATCCTGCGATTGAGAAACTTAAAAGGTTGGGTCCAAACTTCATAGTTTTATACTTTAGCTTGAGGATACTCCTTGTTTAAACCATTAGCTCTTTGTGATACAATACCCGCTAGGAGATAAACCCGGAGATTCCGCTAACAAAAGGATAATTTGGATTATCAAGTTTTTGTGCGGATAATATCATCATAGTCCAGTGTATGCTGTGATCTCTGCCATAGAGCATTGACGGTGGGTACGAGTTGTTAGATCGCGAACATATGAGATGATCGCTAAACTCGGAATACACCTAAAGTTGGGTTGATGAAGTTTAACAGTATGTTGACTGTTTTTCTTCTCAACCAAGATGGAAGAGAATACACGCATTGAAGGAGCACGTGGCAGTCATAATTGATGACACTGGTCATACTCGATGAAATTGGTCATATTTGATGACATTGAGACGCCTCGCTCAGCTCGATCACTAGATGACAGACGACGTTGCCAGGTGCAAATGCTTTGTCATAGACTATGTCATACAAGGGGAATCGTTCACCTTGATGGTTCTTGATTGCGTTGGAAGAATCAAGAAGATGAAACAGATCGCCGGGAAGTCATCAATGATGATGGTGCATATATGATATACACGTTATGAATGTTTTACCTAAGCAAGTACTCGCAGTAGTGACTAAATTTTTGATACTAGTCATGTTTTATGAAAACCAGATTCACTGCTTGAGTAGCTTAGAAGGATGAGGCGACGATGTGTGTTGATGATGGCAGACAAAATGTTGTGATGGCCATAGGCACTCTCCCTCTAGATCTACCATTTGAATAAATTCTTTTATGATCGCCTGTTAGTATGATCGTTATAAGTGTGTCTTCTCTAGCAAGACAATTGTTCATATATGTTAGTAACAAAATCGTTGTCCTATATTTATGAAGTAATGATCATCAGCCGATTTGAATTTAGATGGTAGAATCTCCCACATTCATAATATTAATGCCGAAGAATACAAACTTAATAAAGACACCACATTCGTGTGGCACTACCGTTTAAGTCATGTCAATGTTATAGTCAATGAACAAGCTCCATACGGATGGATCTACAAGTTCTTAGATTTGATCTTTTGACACTTGCAAGATAACTAAGACACCGTTTTCGGAAAGCGGGCATATAACTTATTGATAATCATGCATTTTTGATGTATGTGGATCAATGAAGTAATTAACGTGTAGTGGAGATCTTTATTTCGTAAGCTTCAATGAACGTTTGAGTATAACTTGTTGAGAATCATGCATGTGGGTGTATGTGAATCAATGAAGTACTTTAACGTATAGTGGAAGTCTTTGTTTCCTATACTTCATGAATATTCCGAGTAGATATACGGATATCCACTTAGGAAATGTTGGTCTGAAAATTTTGATTCGATCAAACAAGTTCAGAATGAAGTAGGAAAATAAATTTAACAAGAAAATCAAATTCCTGCGATACAGATCAAGGAAATAAAGATTTGAGTTATAATGTTGGCATATCATTGGAAGACTTGTGAGAAGAGTTCCACAAATTACGTCGCATGGAACACCATAGTGTTATGGTATGTTAGGATGTCGTAATCACACCCTATCAGATAGTGTGTGGTAAATAAATCTCTTACCGAATTTTTGTGATCATTGGAGTCATATGGTAGAAACGTAACATTCACGTTAGATAATAGGGAAACCATTTAAATCCATGGAGACAATACCATATGAGTGATGGCATGGCTTTTAGCCTAGATTGTCGTTTCAGCAATTTAGTGTTTCGATGTGATCAAACCTAAAATGGATAAATCTTTGTAGTGTACCGTACCTAAAGAATTAGTTGGGTACATGCCTCACGACATAGGCAAAAACGTTGCCGGAATATACCTTGCAAAAGAAATAGTTTCTTGTCCAAGGGTATAAGTGGGAAAGAAAGTAGAGCAAGACAAAGTTAATGAACTTTCTCTCCAGACGTCAGAGTGGCGCAACGGAAAGTGTTTCCGGTGTCATGCTCCTCAACTTGAAAGAAGCTGATGATAAAGATCATGATGCTCTGAGCTCATACTGAGAACGTAGGCGTACGAGGTTGTGTTCCACACTGTGTGGTACGACAATCTTGTTATGAAGGTCATGTTAATGGAATATGACAGACCTACGAACTACGAAGAAGAGATGGTAGACCTAAGTCCGAGAAATGGCTATGAGTCATATATGATCCGAGATAAAATCCATGTACGATTACCAGGTAATGACTTGGGAGATCTTCTTGATGGCATCTAGGCTGTTAATAGAATATGGAATTTTATGAGAGAATAGACGCTGATAAGGATTGATTTGTCGTGAAACAGTTCCGACAGATTCAAAAGTTGACCACAACGAGATTTTGTCTCAAGTGGCGAAGCCTAAAATCTATTCGGGGTCGTTTAGCAATTACTATAATTTCAAATTGAGAAATTGATAGATGGATAAGGAAACCATGTTTCTTAATGGTATCATTAAGAAAGAGTTGTAATTAGTACAATGAAATGGTTTGGTGATCCTGAGGATGCTAAACATGTATGCAAACTTCAGCTGTCCATTCATGGGCTGAAGCAAGCATATCGGAGCTGGAATCTTCACTTTGATGATGTGATCAAAGGATTTTGGAGTTGTCCAAAATAGTTGAAGAAACTTGCATTTGCAAAGAAGTGAGTGGGAGCTAAGTAGCTTTTCTTGATCTTATATGTGAATGGCATATTTGAGTGGGAGCTAAAAGAAATTCCTTGGTCTTATATACGGATGGCGTATTTAAGTGGGAGCTAAGTGTCATTCCTGATTTTATGTAACGACATATTGAGAATCATACAGATCCTCTAGCAAAGTATAAAGGATTATTTAAGTGATTAAATTTTCTATGAATGAAGTTAGGAGTATTAGGCATTCGATCTATAATTGTATAGATCAAAAGGGGCTTAATAACATTAGGTCGAAATATTTTCTTAGGTTAAGATTCTGAAGTGTTTCAGAATAGAACAAGCGAAGAAAGAGGTTCTTGCTTGTATGACTAGGTAAAATATTAAGTTTATCTTGGCATTTTCAGTGATAGCTGATGAAAGAAAAATGATGTTCGACATCCTCTATGCCTCAGACATAGATTCTATCAGACTGAAAGCTCGACTTGGTGTGACCCACGTTCTTGGTTGAAGAACGGGTTCAAGAGTGATCCTTGTGTGGATCGATGAACAAACGTTAAGTATATTCCACTAGTGGAAAAAGGACTTTACGTCCAGACTATCAGTCTCGGTTACATTTGCGGCCGGTACTAATAAACATCAGTACCGGTCCGAACGGACAGAAGGGAGGGGGGCAGCAGTACCGGTCCGTAAGGGACCTTTAGTACCGGGCCGTAACACGGCCCGGTACTAAAGGTCTGTGGCATGGCAACCGTCGCGCGGGGCTGGGCGGGTGGAGCTTTAGTACCGGTTCGTGTTACGGACCGGTACTAAAGCCCCTAACCGTTCGACTCCCGCCACGATTTTAGACGCGATTTGGGCAGTTTCTTCCTCTCCCTCTCTTCTTCCTTCGGCCGCGACTCTCTCTTTCTCTCCTTCTCTCCGGCGACTCTCTCCCTCTCTCTTCTACATATCAATCCCTCCGGCCACCATGAGTCCGGCACCACCAATCACTCGCTACGGATCGGTGCTTGCACATGGCAACACCAATCTCAATGTCGTTTATACGAACGATAGCGCAATGGTTGCGGGTTTTCTCTCCGATTTCAAGAACTGGCTTGGCGAAGCTCGGGAGCAAGACAAGTTCATGGGTCTTGATCTCGAGTACACGGCCGATCAAGGAGAGGTTGCGGTCATCCAACTATGTTTCAAGAAACGTGTCATGGTCTTCCAATGGGCAAGGTATTAATCCAATGTTGGGCTTATTTTCTTTAATTTGTTGATTCATATGGATAGGAAAATTGCATAGGATAGCAATTTCTCTTTGATTGTAGTGAACAAAATTATATATATTGGCCGAAATGAAAATTGCATTGCATATATTGGATGAAAATATTGGCATATATATATTGGCCGAAATGATTGTACGAAAATTCTTAATTGATCTCAAATTATATATTGGCCGAAAATCTTAGTTGCATTGCCTATATTGTTGTTATTATACATTGGCCGAAAATCTTAGTTGCATTGCCTATATTGTTGTTATTATACATGATCTCAAATTATATATTGACCGAAATGAAAGTTGCATTGCATATTGTTGTTGTTATTCTTATTATACATGATCTCAAATTATATATTGGCCGAAATGAAAGTTGCATTGCATATTGTTGTTGTTATTCCTATTATACATGATCTCAAATTATATATTGGCCGAAATGAAAGTTGCATTGCATATTGTTGTTGTTATTCCTATTATTCATGATCTCAAATTATATATTGGCCGAAATGAAAGTTGCATTGCATATTGTTGTTGTTATTCTTATTATACATGATCTCAAATTATATATTGGCCGAAATGAAAGTTGCATTGCATATTGTTGTTGTTATTCTTATTATACATGATCTCAAATTATATATTGGCCGAAATGAAAGTTGCATTGCATATTGTTGTTGTTATTCTTATTATACATGATCTCAAATTATATAATGTCAGTATTTTTAACATGTGTTCCATTTGTTGTTGCAGTAGTGACAAGCAGTGTCCAATACTCATGGATTTTCTTCGCAGCGGCATACATTTTGCTAGCGTTGATATAACGAATGACAAGATCAAGATGAGACGCACTTGGGGTATTCAGATACCATCTACCTGCCACATTGATCTCCAGGACTTGTTCAGGCTTGACCATGTCAAGACTGGAATGGCTGATATGGCAGTCGCCTTGATCAACGACGCGTACGCTGATATGAAGACAGGATTCGACAAGGATCAGCACAAACTTTGGGAGAAGACCCCACTTGACGGTTGCAACATTGAGTATGCAGCAAAAGATGCGTACGTTGCATACGAGGTGTACCGCAAAATTAGAATCGTCAACTATGGGCAGCGTCACCTCGTACCGCGACCAGTGCGCCATGAGTCTTCTACTTCTGGGTATTCAGATTCGGAGGACGATTTGTACTAGTGTTTGTAGTGCTTGAGGGTCTCCTCATGTGGAAGACAGTAGTGTTAGTGCAAACACTTTATCTCTCTAATATTTTGTAGTGCTTGAGTAGTGTTATTGTTGCTAACAATTTACCTCAAATATTTTGTAGTGCTTGAGTGTCTACTCATCTGAAAGAGAGTAGTGTTATTGTTGCAAACAATTTATCTCAAATATTTTGTAGTGCTTGAGTGTCTACTCATCTGAAAGAGAGTAGTGTTATTGTTGCAAACAATTTATCTCAAACAATTTATCTCAAACCAAAGGATTTCTTTTTTTGATTGTGTACCTTTTACATGGTTGTTTCTTATACCAATATGCACCTATTTGTGGAATATAAGATCTTTATCACAAATTATGCCAAAGGATTTCTTCTTTTGAAGTGTTTATCACATTATTTCATTTTTTAAATATTTATTATTATATTATCATTTTTTTAAATAAAGTAATATTTATTTTATCATTATTTATTTCAATATTATTATTATATAATATTTTCGTTTAATCAAGTAAATTTCTTTTTTTGAAGTGTTTATCACATTATTTCATTTTTTTAAATATTTATTATTATATTATCATTTTTTTAAATAAAGTAATATTTATTTTATCATTATTTATTTCAATATTATTATTATATAATATTTTGGTTTAATCAAGTAAATTTCTTTTTTTGAAGTGTTTATCACATTATTTCATTTTTTTTAATATTTATTATTATATTATCATTTTTTAAAATAAAGTAATATTTATTTTATCATTATTTATTTCAATATTATTATTATATAATATTTTGGTTTAATCAAGTAAATTTCTTTTTTTGAAGTGTTTATCACATTATTTCATTTTTTAAATATTTATTATTATATTATCATTTTTTAAATGAAGTAATATTTATTTTATCATTATTTATTTCAATATTATTATTATATAATATTTTGGTTTAATCAAGTAAATTTTTATAATATAATAAAAGAAAAAGTGTTTCATCATGACCGAGTGGTTAACATGATTGATAAGATAGAACTATCAGTAAGTTCTCAGTTCTCTTCTAGTATCTAGTTTGAAAGGAACCTAAATGTTAAGCGTGCTAGTGTTATAGCAGTTTCAGGATGGGTGACCGATCGGGAAATTTGACAGTTCCAAAATGGATTAAGTGTGTAGGAAGGGGGGAAATTAACTAGATTAAATAGTTAGACTTGAGATTAAGTGTGGGTTAGTTGATGATAGTTAAGTGATGAATTGTGCGGGTTAGTGGATAGTTAAGTGAGAAATTTCGAAATTCTAAAAAAATATTATTTTTTTGTGAAAATTTCAAAAAGAAATTAAATTTTTTGAAAAAATATTTAGTACCGGTCGGTAACACCGACCGGTACTAAAGGTCTCCAGCCGAAACCACGCCTGTAGCCCTCGTGGATGTCATTTAGTACCGGTCGCAACACGACCGGTACTGATGCAGGGGGGGCATCAGTCCCGATTGCGCAGTACCGGTTGCGAAACCGGTACTGATGCCCCTCCCCGACCGGTACTAAATATGAGTTTTCCACTAGTGTTCTTTAGTGTCTGTGAGAACTAAAGATATGTTTTCTGGTGAAGGGTAAGAGTGGAAAGACAACTTGCCGTAAAACGGTTACGATGATGCAAGTTATGACACTGACCCATACGACTAGAAATCTCATATAGGAGATGGCCTTTGTTTTGAAGAAAGACATGGTTAGCTTGCGAAGTCGCATATGAATGCACTGTCGCATAATCTACATAATAGGTATAGAAATATATGGCAACTTCAGAAGTAGCAAGTGTGATTGGACTGAGTCTCACTCCATCGACTAAGATATATTTCGCCGTAATCGTAAGATGCGGGATGATGTCAAACTGGTTGACATAGAAGTGTTGCAAAGCACATACAAATCACAATGTGTGAGATCTGTTGACTGTATTCCTCTTCCACGAAGCAAGCATGCACCAAGTTACTATGGGTGTTGAGCTTTTACCAAGTTGTAAACTAGATTAAGTGTTACTCTAGTGCAAGTGGGAGACTGAAGGAGATATGCCCTAGAGGCACTTAATAAAGATAGTTTATTCGTCATATCTCAATTGTTCATTATATGTTTTATACCATGCTATAACTGTATTAAGCGGAAACATTAATACACGTGTGGTAGATAAACAATCAGGTCCCTAGTAGCCTCTATCTAACTAGTTCATTGGGCAATTGATGATCGAGGTTTCCCGATCATGTGACATTTATGTCAGTTGACAATGGAGTCATGTCATTGGGAGAATGACGTGATGGACATACCCAATATTTGTAGGACGTAGTCATTACGCCTTT
The DNA here is from genome assembly GCA_026929855.1 of Poa annua. Taxonomy (NCBI): domain Eukaryota; kingdom Viridiplantae; phylum Streptophyta; class Magnoliopsida; order Poales; family Poaceae; genus Poa; species Poa annua. The sequence goes on from CM049437.1 coordinate 57,904,785, forward strand.
GACCGTGAGATCTACTCTTATTGCTATTCCTGAAAGACACTTTGATTGCATCAAACGTCATATCTTACATAGTGTGACAATAAAGGTATCCCTATCGGGTGTCAGAAAGGAGTATGTTGAGACGGGGGATCAAGAGCGGGATTTGCCAGTCCGCATAGCAGGATAGATACTCTAGGGCCCACTCGGTGAGATTATGTCAAACGAGCTTGCAAGCGTGTGACTAGGTCACCAGGACATAATATCATGGACGAGTAGAAGTTAGCAGTGTCGGTAACGAGATCAAGCTAGGTATGGAGATATCTATGAACGAGTCTCGGACACGCTAAGTATCGCATGGCAAAAGGTTTAAGACTCAGACGTCTAGGTTCGAACGGTAAAGTATTCGTTATCTCGCTGGGATTAATTCTGGGTATCCTCGGTCCACGAATTAGTCATTGATCGGAGAGGAGTCTCGATCATGTCTGGTGAGATAATCGAACCGCTAGGGTATCACACTTAAGGGGAGTCGACATTTTACCGGAAGAGAAAAATAGGAAGAGAGACACCGGGAACGTACCGGGAAAGTTCCGATGGAGATCGGGCAGCGACGAAATAGTTTTCGGAGCCGGAATAAATTATTTAATATGTATTTAATATTAATTAGTGTAATTAATAGTTAAATATATTTTGTTTTAATTTTTCCTGAATTTTTAAAGGCAAAAATCCCTAAATGGGCCTTTTTGGGCAAAAGGGCCCATGAGGGGGGGAGGAGTCCCCCCAAGGGGAGAGGGCTGGTTCGGCCGGCCTAGGTAGGCCACATGGGGCCCACCTAGGGCCGGCGCACCTAGCTAGTGATCGGCCTAGGTGGGCCACTTCTATATCTGCATAGTGTAGATCTTGGCTAGTTTAAGGATATCGTTGGTAGGAAATTTTTTGTTTTCTGCTTGCGATCCCCTTCAGCTAGGTCGGCCAGGGCTGGTGTGGGATTAGTCCCACACCGCCCGGCTGGCGAGGTTGGATGCTCCCATCCCCCTTTATATAGAGGGGCACCCCTGGCCTTTGAAACACAACCAATTCTCTCTCTCTCTCCTTGGATCCCGTGACTCCCTTGTTTGGAGTTGCGCCGAGGATAAGTTTTCTCCACCATACGCACGCCGCCGTGCTGCTGGTCTTCCCGTCCCAGTCTTCCGCTGCTCGTCCCTGGATCGGGCCCGGAGTTCGTCGGCTTCACCGTATGTGTGTAACGCCCTGCGAGGTGCCACGCTAGTGGTGCTGGCGTTCTACTTCCTCTACACGGCCTCGAGGTCGTCGTCGGTTTCATCGACATCGCCGCGTCATCGTCTTCTTCGTCGCGCCAAGTTCTCCGCGACCTTGAGGTCGGCTACGGCGTCTACGTCAGCAACGCTTGTATGTATACCGATCTCCTCTGTATTACTATATCTGAATAGTATAGATCCTGGCTAGTTTAAGGTTATCGCTGTTAGGAAATTTTTTGTTTTCTGCCTGCGATCCCCTTCACCCCTGGTCTGCTCCCCCACCATCAACAACATCACCGTCTCCAAGACGCTCATTGATGGGAGAGCTGGCTTGAACGTCATCTCTGTCGAGACCTTCGAGACTCTTCAGGTGCCTTACGAGTGGCTCATGCCCTCCAGGCCATTCACATGGGTCACTAGTGGTTCAATCGAACCTCTGGGGCAGGTCCGGCTGGCCGTCACCTTCGGCACGCAGAAGAACTACCGCACCGAGCTGATCGACTTCGACGTCGCACACATTGGCCTGCCGTACAACGCCATCCTCGGCTACCCCGCCCTCGCGAAGTTCATGGCCGTCACGCATCACGCCTACAACATGGTCAAGATCCCCGGCAGCGCTGGCACCATCGCCGTCCATGGTTATATCCTGGATGCCACGCACGCTGTCGAGAGCGCCTACAAGGCAGCTACCATGGCGTTTCCGGCTGACGAGGACATGGAGCCTCTCGAGAGGCCTCAGAAGAAGAAACAAATGTTCTCTCAGGAGCAAGCTTCCACGAAGAGGGTGTCGCTGGGCACCAGTGGCTCGGGGGCTGAGGGGACAAGGGCTAGCGTCACCATAGGCGCTGCCCTGCCACCCAAATAGGAAAGCGCGCTCGTCGCCTTCCTTCGGGCAAACTCTGACATGTTCGCGTGGACTCCGTCAGATATGTCCGGTGTACCAAGGGAGGTGATCGAGCACCACTTAGCCGTGTGTCCAGACGCACGCCCCGTCAAGCAAAAAGCGCGCAAGCAAGCCCCCGAGAAGCAAGCATTCATCGTCAAGGAAGTAGAGAAGCTAAAAGCGGCAAATGTCGTCCGCGAAGTCGCGCACCCCACTTGGCTCTCCAACGGCGTGGTTGTCCCTAAACCCGCTGGAGGAGGCCGACTCTGCATCGACTACACAGATGTCAATAAAGCCTGCCCCAAGGACCCATACCCCATGCCGAGGATAGACCAGATCGTGGACTCCACCGCCAGCTGTGACCTCCTCTGTTTTCTGGACGCCTTCTCTGGTTATCACCAGATCAAAATGGCTAAAGAGGACGTGGAGAAGACAGCATTCCTCACCCCTTGTGGTGTGTATTGCTACACTTGCATGCCTTTCGGCCTAAAGAACGCCGGCGCCACTTTCCAGAGGTTCATGAGGATAGCCTTGGGGGCACAGATGGGCAGAAATGCAGAAGCATATGTCGACGACATCGTGGTCAAGTCTTGCGAGGGAGACACCCTCTTGAAGGATCTCGAGGAAACCTTCGCCAGCCTGCGCAAGGTGAACATCAAGCTGAACCCCGCCAAGTGCGTCTTCGGGGTACCTTTAGGCAAACTCCTCGGATTCCTCATGTCACACCGTGGCATAGAAGCAAACCCTGACAAGATCAAGGCTATAGAAGGGATGCGGCCTCCTCGCCGACTCAAGGACATGCAGCGCCTAGCAGGCTGTATGGCTAGCCTGGGCCGCTTCATCTCCAAGTTCGGCGAGAGAGCCCTGCCATTCTTCAAGATCATGAAGAGATCCGGCACATTCAAGTGGACCCCTGAGGCGGACAAGGCTTTTGAGGACTTGAAGAGATATTTGGCCAGCCCACCAGTCATGGTGGCCCCCAGGACAGGCGAACATCTGAAGCTGTACCTATCAGCCACTCCTCAGACCGCAAGCGCCGTCCTGGTGGTCGGGAGGGAAGAGCCAGTCCTCCCCAAGAAGAGCGCTGCCACTCCAAGCCCAAAGCCGCCTGACAAAGATCTCGGCGAAGGAGCAGTCTCCACAGACCCACTTCCAGGCCCACAGCCTCAAGTCGAGTCTGCTCCGAACACCCTTGCCGAGACCCCTCCACAGGCGAATCTCGACAAGGGCCCTAAAGAGCCTCCACAGAGAGCCAACGCTGCACCTCCCTCGACAACCCTTGTCGAGCACCCCGTGTACTTTGTCAGTACGGTACTGCGGGATGCTCGGGAGCGGTACCCAATGCAGCAGAAGCTTCTCGTCGCTCTCCTCATCGCCTCCAGGAAGCTGAGACATTACTTCCAGGGCCACCCCATCACGGTGGTCACTTCATTCCCCCTGGAGCAGATCCTGCGCAATCCCAACGCCACAGACCGTGTCGCGGGATGGAACATAGAGCTTCAACCATTCAATCTGCGCTTCGACACCACAAGAGTCATCAAGGGACGAGCGCTGGCGGACTTTGTCGCCGAATGGACTGACCCAAGCCCTGAAGAGCCTCGGGAAGAAGAGGTTGAGCCCTCTGGAGACACTATGCCCAGCCACTGGACCATGCACTTCGATGGAGCCTTCGCCTGCCGCAACGGCGGGGCGGGCGTCGTCTTGACCTCGCCCAAAGGCGACAAACTCTACTACGCTGTCCAGCTGTGCTTCACGATTGACAAGATCTCCAACAACATCGCTGAATACGAGGGCCTCCTCGCCGGCTTAAGGGCCGCCATCGCTCTGGGCGTCAAGCACTTACTCGTCAAAGGCGACTCCCAGTTGCTTGTCAACTTCTCCAGCAAGAGCTATACGCCTAAAGACGACCACATGGCCGCGTACCTTGAAGAGGTCTGCAAGCTCGAGAAGCACTTCAGGGGCATGGAGCTCATGCACATCCCGAGGAAAGAGAACCAGGAGGCCGACGACATCACCAAGCGAGCCTCGAGAAGGCAAGCCCAACAGGCCGGCGTCTTTGAAGAGCGGCTCACCAAAGCCTCCATCAAGCAGCCTCAAGAGACTACAGCCGCAAGCACGGACGAAGCACTCCCACCACCTCCTGAGGCTGGGGCACCCGACTGTGGTCCTCACACAGGGGAGCGTCTGTTGCTGACAGCGGCTCACCAAGAAACAGGCTGGATTGACGAGCTCAAAGACTACTTGGTGAAGGGGATCCTCCCTGAGCAAGATGCGGAAGCAGAGCGAATCGCTCGACATGCAAAATCCTAATGCATCCTCGAGGGAGACCTGTACCGCAAGCGCCCAAATGGCATCGCGCTCAAATGCGTCCCTCCCGAGGAAGGCCGAATGCTGATCAAGGATATCCACAGCAGAGAGTGCGGCCACCACTCGTGTGCGCGCACCCTCGCAGGCAAGGTCTTCAGGAGTGGTTTCTACTGGCCGCAAGTTCTTCAAAATGCGGTCACCATCGTCCAAGCCTGCGACGCCTGCCAGTACCACGCCAAGCAGATCCATCAGCCGGTGCTGGGACTCCAGACCATCCCGCTCTCCTGGCCGTTCGCGGTCTGGGGGCTGGACATTTTGGGCCCCTTCCCGAGGTCGCAGGGGGGCTACTGCTTCCTCTTCGTGGCTGTCGACAAGTTCACCAAGTAGGCCGAGGTCGAACCAGTGCGCACCATACCAGCTGGGGCAGCGGTGAAATTCATCAGGAGCCTGGTCTGCCGCTTCGGAGTGCCTAATCGCATCATCACCGACAATGGCTCACAGTTCGCCAGCGGCATCTTCCGGGCTTACTGTGAAAAACTCGGCATCAAGCTCTGCTTCGCCTCGGTGGCTCATCCACGGAGCAATGGTCAAGCTGAGCGAGCAAATGCAGAAGTCCTCAAGGGCCTCAAGACCAGAAGCTTCAACATCCTCAAGGGTCACGGCAAGGGCTGGATCGACGAGCTCCCATCTGTGCTCTGGTCCATGCGCACAACCTCTTCAAGACCCACGGGTGAAACGCCGTTCGCCCTTGTCTACGGAGCCGAAGCAGTCCTCCCCGCAGAAATCAAGCACGGATCCCCACGGGTCCTTGCCTTCAACGAGGACACCCAAGAGGACATCCACAACGACGACCTGCTGCTTCTCGAGGGACTGCGCCGCCGTGCCGCCCTCAGAGCGGCAAAGTACCAGCAGGACCTGCGACGCTACCACAGCCGCCATGTGCGCTCACGCACTCTCGAGGCGGGCGACCTCGTCCTCAGGCGAATCCTCTCCAGAGAAGGCCTCCACAAGCTCTCGCCGATGTGGGAAGGCCCCTACAGGGTCTCCCACATCGCCAGGCCTGGCGCCGTACGCCTCGAGACTGAAGACGGCATCCCCGTCAAGAACCCGTGGAACATCGCGCATCTACGCAAGTTCTACCCGTGATCATTGTCACGCCCGTGATCATTGTCACGTCAGACATTTTTTGTCTCTAGAGGAAAGCTCACGGCTTTACCTCCTGAGGGCCAGCCCTCCGAGCTCTCCTGCTAACGAGCCACCGCAGGCCGCAGTGAATCTCAGCCACTAATGGGTGGTCCCCATGCCTCGACATGGAAGGAACGTTAGCTTGGCAAACCCAAGTGTAATGAACCATTTTCGTTCCTAAGTGAACTATGCGCTACGGCGCCATTTCGTTCCTAAGTGAACGATGCGCTACGGCGCCATTTCGTTCCTAAGTGAACCATGCGCTACGGCGCCATTTCGTTCCCAAGTGAACTATGCGCTGAGGCGCCGCTGTGTAATATTTCGATGGCAAGTTTACTTTCGTCATTTACTTTTGCATGTGCGCTTATATTCTTCCCATGCACACCTCGCGAGCGGGGGCTGAGTACGGTGCCTGTGCCTCAAGAGCACACCAGCAGCACTGCAAAATCCAAGAGAATGCTCCCGGATACACGCCACCTCTCCAAAGGACCTTGGTACTCTCTCTCCTCGCGAGATACCCATGAGGAAACCTATAAGCGCGCATGAGTCCTTACTATCATGCTCTAGCGTCTGGGTTTGCCTCTCTAACCTCCACAGGGAACAAAAGCCTCTCCAGGCTCGCGGAGGGAAAACTCCGCCCCTGGAGGAAAACGCATCGCCAAGGAAAGCCTACGCAGAGCAAAAGCCTCGCGAAGCTAAGTTCCCTGCTCACACCAAGAGAGTCTCTTCATCCCTCTCACGAGCACTTTTTGTCCCCCGAGCGTTTCTTTTCCCTCACTCTCCATGGACTGATTGCACGTCAAAGGGGGGCCCTTGAGCATCGCGCCTCGAGGACTCCTACCTCTCTAAGACTTAAACTCCCCCCGGCCTTGCCGAGTCATTGCTCGAGCATACCGCAGCGGCGGAGTCATAGCGCAAGGAGCAGGGTCCTAGCGACGCAGAGCGATAAAAGGCATGGAGTTGAAGCAAAAGGCTCTCGAGGGGACGAACACAAATCTAGTAGCATATACTTACAAATATAAAGTACGTTACAGACCATGGAGTAAAGTTTCTGAGCCAAACGTCTCGACAAGCGCTACAAGCGCATTACATTGCAGGAGGAGGTCAGGCAGAAGCCCCGTCGTTGTTCTCCCCGGACCCTTCTTCCTCTGGCTCATCCTCCTCGTCGCCGCCCTCATCGCCGTCATCATCCTCCACCGCGGCCTGCTTGAAGCGGCTGCATAAGTCGTCAACTTGGTCACGGACCGAGTTGGAGATCTTCCACCCCACCTCTCCCTCGAGAGGCTCGGTCACCGTGGAGTAGTCGAAGCCAGGCTGGAGGCGCTGGAGGTTGGCGAAGATGCGGTCGACCGCTACTGCCAGGAGTTGGCGGCATTCCTCCTCGACGACGTCGCGGAGTTCCGCGGTAGGGCCCTGGAGCGCCGTGAAGAGCTGCTCAAAGTAGGCGAGGTACGCGGCGGCGTCGGAGTTGCCCTGAACGGGGACGGGCGGCGCCTCCGCTCCCAGCTTCGCGGCAAGGTCGTTGCCCCGAGCCACTAGGGAATGGAACATGCGCCCCCGCTGCTGCGAGAGAACCCGCGCCGCCTGGGCGCTCTCGGCAGCCTCCACCGCCTTCTCCACAGCAGGGCCCACCTGCTGGTTCATCTCCTCCATGTCCGCCATGAGGGAGGCGAGGTCCTGCGCCGCGTGCTCGCGAGCCTCTTCAGCGACGCGGCGGCAATCTGCTTCGCGCCTCACCCGGGCGTTCAGGGTGGCGTTCATCTCCTCCAACTGGTGGATCCGGGCGCCGTCCTCACCGCGCTTCCGCTTGAAGCGACTCTCCTGCTTCCTGAACTTCTCATCATAGTCACGGGAGACAGCGGCGCGGTACGCCTTCTCCCGAGCCTGGAATTCCTTCTCGGCCTCCGCCTTCAGCTCGGCGAGCTTCGAGTTGAAGCGCTCCACGTGCCTCTTGTGGGTGGCCACTTCATGCTCGTGCTTGACGAGGGACTCGGCTAGGCTCTCCTCGCGGGCCTCGAGGTCGGCGCGCTGCCCTGACAGCTCCTGCTCCGCCAGCGCCAGCTGCTCGTCGCGCCGGCGCAGGTCGCTCTCGCGCTCGCCCAGACTCTGGCCCTGGCTTCCAAGCTCGCGCGGACCTCCTCCAGAGAGGTCCGCACGGTTTCAGAGTTGGCGAGAATCTTGGCCTCGAGCTGGGCGAGCTCGCAGTGTTTGTCCGCCAGCGAGTGCTCCATTGCCTCCTACTCCGCCCTGGCCGCGTCCAGAGCATCCTCTGCTGCCCGGCGCTCGGCCTGGATGGGCTCCAGGGTCTCCTCGGCCTCGCACACAGCGCCCTCGCGGACCTCCTTGGCGAAGCGCAGCGCCTCCTCGCGCTCCGCCTGCAGAGCAAGGTCGCTCTGCCGACGGGCCTCCACAGCCGCATGGAAAGCGGCCCAGGCCACAGCAAGCTCATCCCGCTGCCGGGCGAGCTCCCCGTCCTCGAGGGCGAGGTGAGCCTCCAGCCCGTCCAGGGACTCCCTCACCAAGCGGAAGGCGACGTCACGCCGCCCCTTGCTCCAGTCCCAGCTGCCGGGGACAAGCGCCTGAGAAGTCCCGCGCGGCGCGGAGGGCCCTGCGCCTGCGTCGAGCTTGGAGGAGGAGGCCCCCGCGCGGACCTGGGGGCTCGGTGGCGAGTCCTCCGCCTCAGCGCCCGCATTCTGCGCGCCGGCGTCATCCCGCTCAAGCGGCGCCTCCTCATGGGTTTCCGGGGCAGGAGAGGCCTGCCCCGCAGCCGCTGCCTCCTTCTCCGCCGCGGTGTTTGGCGGGGGCGGCGGAAGATCTGCTCCCACCGTCTCGTCGGCCTTTTGCGGGCTCGGGGCCACTGTAGTGCCTGCCGCGGCCTCCTGCTGCGCTGGCGGAGTCGCAGCACGGGGCGGGGTGGGCGCCTTTTCCGCCTGCTCCTCAGGGTGCTCCTCCTCCGGAGGCGGCACGGTCGCCTCGGCCTGAGGCACATCCTCGAGAGGGCCTGCAGGGACCTCCTCCGTAGGCCTCGAGGCCTCTTCTTCTACGGCCTCTGCCGCGGCCTCCGGAGCGGTTTTCTTCACATCCGCCGCCTTCCGAAGCCTTCGGCGCTTCGCAGGCGCCGGGTCACTAGCAGAGAACAAGAAGTCTTGTCAGAGGGGAGCAGACGAGCAAATACTGAAGAAGGAAAACCAAGTTATAAGCACTTACCCAGTTTTCTGGGCGCGGGTGTCAACCCACGCCATGCCAGACGAACGCCAAGAAGGCGTGGCCCGGGCTCCGGATCCCTCCGGAGCGGTCTCAGCTTTCCTCTTGAGGGGAGCGCTCGGGGGCTCCCCAGCAAGCCTGTCGTGGGCCGCCTTGGTCCGGGGCTCCTGTCGCCCCGCCTCGGCCTCCTCATCGTCACTGGACGAGAGCTCGAAGACCTCCTCCGTAGGGGGCGCGGCTCTTGACGAGCTCGCCCCGCCTGCTGAGGGGATCGCCCCTGTCGACGCGTCGCCTTGCTCGGCGTCTGATGCGTATGGCGACTCCGCGGCGTCTGGCCCCTTCGCCATGGGCATGGGCCCCTCGTCCTCCTCCTCCCCCGCCAGGCCAAGCGGGGTGAACGTGGGCATCTGATCCAGCACCGCCAGGCGTGCGGCCAGGTTGAGCTGGTGAAGGGGCCTCAGCTCCGCAGCAATCGCCACGGGCACGTCGGGGTTGATGAAGAGGCCGCCCATGATGGTCTCGACGACGGCGGGGCGATGGTCGCAGGGGTGGAGTCGCATCGGGTCGGAGGGGCCCGAGTACATCCACATTGGCTTCTTATACGCCTGCAGAGGCGCGATGCGGCGGCGCACGAAGTCCTCTGCGATCATCTGGCCGGTGAGGCTGTTCTCCCGAAGCAGCCTCATGCGCCCCACGAGGTCTCCGATCTGCGGGCCCCGGAAGATCTGCTTGCCCCAGTGGGTATTCTTCACAGGCGGCGCCTCCGGGGTGTCGAGGAAGGAGCTCCGCGAGTTGGCACCGATGAGGAACCACTTCTGCCTGAAGTCGTCCACCTTCTTCACCACCGCCGTGATGGGCTTCTCGCCGCTCCACGACATGGCGATGTAGACGTCCCCCATGCCGTCCACGATGCGGAAGGATACGCATCCCGTCCGCTCGAGCTTCGCGGAGTTCCGGAGCGCGTAGAAACTCCTGAAGAGGGCCACCGAAGGCTGCACCCCCAAGTAGGCTTCGCACAAGTAGCCGAAGATGGAGAGAATCAGGATGGAGTTGGGATGAAGGTGGAGAAGATGGATCTGGTAGAACTCCAGAACTGCCTCCAAGAAGGGCGAGTACGGAGGCACCAGCCCGGCGTAAACGGTGTGGAGGAAAATGGGAAAAAACCCCGCCGGGAGACGGCCGAGCTTGGCGGCCTGGATGGCGCTGGCGCCATGTTCGTTGGTCTTCCTGGCAACCAACTGTCGGATCTTATCCAGCGCCGTCGCATTGACGCGCTCCCCGATCAGGGCGGGGCCGAGCGCCTCTTCACCCTGCGCGTCTGAGGGGAGCGTCCCCATCGCCGCCTTGCCCTTCGGTCCACCCATCGTCGGGGAAGGAGAAGGAAGCGCAAGGACGAGGAAGAAGAAGGAGTTCGCCGGAGAGGGAAGGCTAGGAGAACGAGAGCGAGAAGATTGGATGCGCGGAATGGGAGTAGTAACTACTGTTCGGACCGGCGCGCAGCTTTATGCCCCATCTGGGCAGTTACCAAGGCGTGGTCGTGGTGGTCGTGGTGGGACCCCCCACGATACACGTTCTGCCGGAGAAACCGAGTCGCCGCAAACTCACCACCGATCGACGCGTGTCTCGGGCCGGCCGGACATTTTGGACCCACGACGCTTCGACTGGACCCGATGGGCCGCGCCGTGCCCGTCATGGGCCCGGGGGCTACTGTCGGCCCAGTGGGATCCAGGGTGTGCAGAGCCCACTCTCCACAGCCCTCACACGCGACAGAATCGATGAAACGACTAAGGACCAAGCAGAGCGCTTGGAGAGACCCTCGAGAGGAAAGGTCTCTCGAGGGGACCGAAGGGAGCAGCGAAGGCCTGAAGAGGTTTCTCCCGAGGCTGCCCCTCTACAAGGCCCCCTCCCCTGGAGAGGGGTCAACGCACATCCCTCCGCAAGGCCGCCCAGGCCCTGTGGAGATGCTTCGCTACGAAGCAAACGCCGCAGAGCGCACATGGCCTCTGCCGCAGCCGCAGAGTGACGCGCGCGTCTGCGCGTGATGACGACGGCGCCGCAGTTGCCATTCTTGTGATTAAAGGAGTCAACAAAGCTGTGTCCCCCGCGACGGACTACGAAGCTTTCCTCTTTGGTGATAAAGCAGTTGGCCGGCGCTACGCTCCAAGGACGACGTCACCGTGGGCACCCCCACGATCTCTGCAGCACCAGCTGGCCGTCCTGCGTGGACGGTGGCTTTCTGGCGTCACGGGCAGGCTTTGCGACCATGGACCGGGTCCATGGACATCCCGGGAGCGGTGCACCCCGCTCCTCTCCTTCGTCGCCATGTGGGGACCCTTCCGCCGCGCAGTGCGCCAGGATGAGGCCCGAGACGCCTATAAAAGGAGGAGGAGCACCACCGTAGCACGGGATCGCGCGGCGAGAACTTGGATCGATCATTGAGAACTTGGACACCCTACAGCAGCGTAGTCTTAGTTGCACTCGCTCGAGGAGGAAGAAGACCTTAGCTTCCCTCTTCGAGCTCCACTCTGCCATACGAGAGCCCTCGGCAAGCTCATTGTACTGTAATCTCTGCAGTGCAATACAGACAAGCAGGAGTAGCGATTTTACCTCCTCCTGAGGGCCGTGAACCTGGGTAAGGGCCGTTGTCCATCTCTGCCGTGCTGTCCCTCTTCAGGCTCGACGAGTACCGTCGCCGTGCCGGTTGAGGGTTGTAGACCAACGTGTTCAGTCCCCTTCACGAACTTCTCTTCAGAGCGTGAACACCCCTAGACTCCTGAGAATCACTCTCCGACAGATAAGTCCCCGACTTCATTTTTCCAGCACAACAAGAGTCACTCAATTCTGATATCGGATGAGTTGCCAAATAATTTATCAAACGGGTAATTATGGGTTGACCAAACTTCGACCGCCCAAAATATCCACTTAGAAATCGATTTTTGAAATTTTCGTTACCGATTTTATCGGTAAATCTAATAGATGTGTCTTTTCAGTCTAAGCATTTTGAGTGGTCATAGATCAAAAACCAACACCGTATGAGAAAAATCCCGTTATCTTCTATATCTAAATAGGAATGACCCACTAAATGATTTCCCTGCCCTCTCATGCAGCCACGTCATTGTTAATTCTCCCACCAATCACCGCTGGCTAATCGTCTCTCCGTTCATTCCCTTCCTGTCTTTACTCCCCACCCAAAAAGAAACTGCAATTGATTAATTTGTGTAGTCCAACAGTCGTCTTCTCCATGATGTCTTCTCCCCTTCCTTCCCACGTCTTTCTATAAATCTTCCATCCGTCGAGCTCACCAACCAGCACATCTCATGACGTCTCACAAGAAAAATAAGCAGCAGCCCCACCGCGTGCCTGGTCATCCCGTCAGCCGCCGGCCAAACATATGTGCGGGTCGAGGCCTTGTGCTTCCACTTGCCTCCATGTGTGTATCCTCCCTGCCATAGGCATCGCCTTCGACTTGGTGGCCATTGTCGGCCGGCCGCTCCCGGCGGCGACCTTACATAGAGGAGATAGTCCGCATTGGTTCACTGTACCGCATCGGCGACTTACTGATGTTTCGACGAACCTGTTTTGGTTGGAATTAAATCGATTCATGTGTGGTTGTTGTTGTCCTCCCCGATGCAAAGTCTATGGCAGCTCTCGACGTGATGTTGGCCAAATCTACACTTGGTGAGCCGATCCATTCGCTCCTATATTATTCATATGACTTGAGAGGTGGGCTTGCTATGTTTCCTTGGCGTGGCGTGCCGTTTTCAGCAGTTCTGGATTAACCTCATCTTTGACATGTTCGCAAGGGATGTTGGATTAGATCTGAAATCCATTTTTTGCTGTATCAACTGTCTTATTAGTTTCAGTAATATGAAACTGGGAGCTGCAGACAGCATGCCGTGGATGTTATAGTGATTTGTGAATTTTATGTCATGGCATGCACATATATGCACACGTACGGTCAGTGCACAAGAAAAATCTATTTCATCTGCACATTTCTGTTTCACCGGTTTTCAGCTACGCATTCCATCTACAGTAGTCATTGTATATGTGCTCATGTTATTAGGCATAGCTTCCATCAAGTGCCAAGGGGTTCGTACAACTATTGATGAATTCCTCATCAGCTCATCTCCATCTTCGGCAAGCTTCAGTTACCGGTCAGTTACCAATTCATGGTGCTTGCTTTGTTAGATAATATTTGTGTATAATTCGACTATTTATGTTCAAGATCAATCTACAAAAAGAACTGCAAGGCCATCTGATTGATTAGAAGTCAGCGTAAGTAAGAACAATGACTCTGCATACAAAAGTAAATTAGGCAATGCATGTTTTGTTGTGCGCAATATTTTTTGCTCATGTTGCTTCCAACTGAGTTAAGCATTTCTTTGATACAATGTACCAAACTGTCACAGATAAAACATTTTTCTTCACATCTATACTGATTTTGTCCAAGTCTTTTTTCATATAACATCCCAAACCATGTTCTACCACACTATATCCAAGTTGTGCAATATTTTCTTACCATTTCATTGTATGATATGTCAACAAAATCCGATTTTTCTACTGGGCCCGCAGCAACGCGCGGGGTACCATCTAGTTTTAGTAAACGCTAATCACGTAAACCCCGCGGCAGTACACACGCATAAACCAAGAAGTTGAAGTAAGTGTCGAGGGAAGTGCAGTTACTCTGTGCTTTCCGGGGCGGAAGTAAGTGTAGAGGGAAGTGGTTGAGAATATATTACAAAAATACAAAAATATATCGAGAAGTACACATGCATAACAAAAAAAGTACATACTTATCTATGGGGAAGTACATATAAATTATCTGGGAAGTACAGACAATATATTTGGGAATTATGTATAAAACTGTTCAGATTAGTCTATTTCTTAAATTAGATTTAATCGGTTATGAATTTGGAATAACAGTAGAAGAATAAAAGTTGCGTAATTTCAACAACTTTCTAACGGCATATCACTTGCTTCATTCCGATATGCGGTTCAAATATGCTGGTCAAAATACTGACCGTCCGTATATGACACCTTCATATTAGCGTATTTCTTAAATTACTTTTAATTCGTGCAGAATTTAGAAAAACTGTAGAAGAATAGAAGCCGTGAAATTTCATTAGCTTTCCAACGGCATATCATTTGCAATATTCCGACAATCGGTTGAGAAACGACAGAAAAAATACAGTCCGCCCGTATGTGATACTTACAGTGTATTTTTGAAATTATTTTTAGTCGTTACAGAATTTTGAAAATCCATAAAAGAATAAAAGTTGCGGAATTTCAATAGCTTTCCAACGGCATATCATTTGCATTATTCCGACAATCGGTTGAGAAACGCCGGACAAAATACAGTCCGCCCGTACAGGACACCTACAGATTAGTGTGTATTTTTTTAATTACTTTTAGTCTGTACAATATGAAAAAACCATAAAAGAATAAAAGTTGCGGAATTTCATTAACTTTCCAACGGCATATCATTTGCTAAGTTTCGACAAACGGTTAGAAAACTACGTAAAAAATACGGAACTTGTACTTCTCTGTCGTACACAGATAAAACAGAAGGGAAGTACAACTTCGGTTGTAGATCCTTATTCTACAACCGGTTGTAGAATAGCTGACAGCTATATATATATATATATATATATATATACACACACACATACTAAATACTGCGAGGTGCATTTCCTTGCCTTTATATCTTTATGCATAGGTTACGTCATCGCCAGGAATCATTCGATGTAATATTGGGTAATGAGTCCCTACACGATCCTTCGGAGTTGAATAGGCACTCAGGGGCTACTGATGTGGTTATATTCAACGGGTATACCCACGTTGCTACAATGAGGCCTATTCTACCAGAGGGTCCACCCGGTGGCCCATAAACAAGATAGCACAAGGATGGCGTAATGCGGCCCGATAAAGCTGGAGTACGGCTCAAGACAGAAGCAATCGTACCGACTTAAAATTAGTCTTATCTGTAAACCGAGTCATATTCAAACTCCTAAGACCTGGCCTTCTATATAAATGCCAGGAGGGGGGAAGACAGAGGTTACGCAATCTTATTATCGAAAACCCTAGCGAGCCTTCGACTCGCCGGGACGTCATTGTAGCCACCTTGTAATCCTCAGATCTATAATCAAACAGGCGAAAGCTTAGTCCTAGCTTGTTACCGTCCGAAATCACCAACGCCCATATACTCTTCCAACCGATTAAACCCGGGGTAGCTTACCATGGGATTTGCCGAGTTCATACCTCGTCAAGAAGCAAAAAAGTACCGTCGGCAACAGTTCATTAGGTCACCAATCTGTTACCTTTAAATAATATATGTTAATACATGGGCTTGGAGTAGCTTCTCGGAGAAGCCGCCCTAGTTAGGCTTCCAAACTAATTTAGACTAAACTAGTTTGGAAGTCTAACCAAATTTGTGAAACGGCTTCTACAGGAAGCTGGGGTGAGGGCAGCTTCAAGAGCATCTCCACCGGCCCCCATCAAATATGTGTCCGGCACCCCCAATTGGACCCCCTTTGGGGGCGCCGGACATGTGTCCGCGAATTTGATGGGCGGGTACCATAGCGGCGCCCCCCAACGGCAACCCCCCAAACGGCAACTTGATGAAAAATTAGAGAATTTCAGTTTTACACAAAACACGGCGATCAAATGACCAACACACGGTCGTTCATACATCGCCTCGGCCAACACAAGTCCGACCATCAAAAGGGCACCACTCTCGATGCATGGGAGTTCATTCTTCCTGGGTCTCGGCATACGCTATAGCTGGCGTCTCTGCGGCATCAGCGTCATGTACATCTTGTGGGCGTCCTTGAGCTACACAAGGCTGGCATCGTAATAAGCAAGAAAAGTAAAAAAGGGGGCATGGCAACTTTGTGAAAGGCTTCTTACTTTGAGGTCGTCGTTCTTGCCACTCTTGTTCCTCATCCACACTTGATCATGGCAAACATGAAATTTCTTGCAAAGCCCTTGAAGAATGGCCCACCGGTTCTCACATCCTTGGGCATTGTGATCGGGAAGGTAGTCGTGCTTTTCGTTGGTCTCGAGATCGTGCATGTCTACTTCCTCAACTTGGCCGGCGTCAGCTTGCCCAAATTGATCGGTGTCGGCGTGGTCAAAGATGGTGGTGAAGTTGCGGATAATGTCATGCATGGACCCTACATCGGAAGATCGGCAATCAGTACACAATTCACCTGGCCAACCGGCAGATCGATAGATCGACATATCGGCACAATAAATGAACGACAGCAATTACGGCAGCAATGAATGCACGGCAGCAATGAAATACCTCGGCCTTCTCCGTTGTTTGGTTCATCATGGTGGCGCCTTCTTCGCCGAAAAGGCCGCCCCGGGATGTCGTCTGTCCGCCGCTTGTGAATCCTGTCCAACGCAGCGCCGGCGAGGACTCGAAGAGGACCTCCTTGTTCAGGTCGATGCCGGTGGACTGTGTCGGATCACCTGGCCTCCTGTATAAAGGCCAGGAGGGGGGAAGACAGAGGGTTACGCAATCTTATTATCGAAAACCCTAGCGACCCTTCGACTCGCCGGGACGCCATTGTAGCCACCTTGTAATCCTCAGATCTATAATCAAACAGGCGAAAGCTTAGTCCTAGCTTGTTACCGTCCGAAATCACCAACGCCTGTATACTCTTCCTCCCGATTAAACCCAGGGTAGCTTACCATGGGATTTGCCGAGTTCATACCTCGTCAAGAAGCAAAAGAGTACTGTCGGCAACAGTTCATTAGGTCACCAATCTGTTACCTTTAAATAATATATGTTAATACATGGACTTGGAGTAGCTTCTCGGAGAAGCCGCCCTAGTTAGGCTTCCAAACTAATTTAGACTAAACTAGTTTGGAAGTCTAACCAAATTTGTGAAACGGCTTCTACATGAAGTTGGGGTGAGGGCAGCTTCAAGAGCATCTCCACCGGCCCCCATCAAATATGTGTCCGGCACCCCCAATTGGACCCCCTTTGGGGGCGCCGGACATGTGTCCGCGAATTAGATGGGCGGGTGCCACAGCGGCGACCCCCCATACGGCAACTCGATGAAAAATTAGAGAATTTCAGTTTTACACAAAACACGGCGATCAAATGACCAACACACGGTCGTTCATACATCGCCTCAGCCAACACAAGTCCGACCATCAAAAGGGCACCACTCTCGGTGCATGGGAGTTCATTCTTCCTGGGTCTCGGCATCCGCTATAGCTGGCGTCTCTGCGGCATCGGCGTCATGTACATCTTGTGGGCGTCCTTGAGCTACACAAAGGCCGGCATCGTAATAAGCAAGAAAAGTAAAAAAGGGGGCATGGCAACTTTGTGAAAGGCTTCTTACTTTGAGGTTGTCGTTCTTGCCACTCTTCTTCCTCATCCACACTTGATCATGGCAAACATGAAATTTGTTGCAAAGCCCTTGAAGAATAGCCCACCGGTTCTCACATCCTTGGGCATTGCAATCGGGAAGGTAGTCGTGCTTGTCGTTGGTCTCGATATCGTGCACGTCTACTTCCTCAACTTGGCCGGCGTCTCGAGATCGATAGATCGACATATCGGCACACTAAATGAACGACAGCAATTACGGCAACAATGAATGCACGGCAGCAATGAAATTCCTCAGCCTTCTCCGTTGTTTGGTTCATCATGGTGGAGCCTTCTTCGCCGAAAAGGCCGCCCCGGGATGCCGTCTGTCCGCTGCTTGTGAATCCTGTCCAACGCTGCGCCGGCGAGGACTCGAAGAGGACCTCCTTGTTCAGGTCGATGCCGGTGGACTGTGTCGGATCATCGGGCGAGATGGAGAAGCGGGATTGCTGCGAGGCATGTATCTAGCTAGGCTCGGCGTAGTATCGCGGGGAAGACGGCGACGAGCTACAATGGGGGGGGGGGGGTAGATGTGGCAGTTTGGCTCAACGCCACCAGCATGTCGGCGGTCTGATTGCGGAGAGTAGAGGCGACGGTCCGCTGCTGCTTCTCTGACAGCCCTAACGGTTGATCTGTTGGGTCCGGCTTCATCTGCAGCCTCTTCGGCGCCAAATTCGACGCCGCCCCACGCTGGAGACCGAGTTTCTTTGGCGGCATGGTGCATGAATCCGAGGAGACGGCGGCGGCGGTGGGAAGGAGGTGAAAATGGAGGGAAGAATGGCCGTCTCGGCGGTCTGCGCCAAAGTGGAGGAATTGGGCGGGGCTTTCTCAATGACGGGTAGGGGCCGCCTGTCAGGTGGGGTGATCGGACGATGTCCGGCGCCCCAGGCAGGCCCCCAAGTTTGGCGGGTGGGTTGGGGCTGCCGGACACAAATTTGATGGGCGAACACGGGTGGGGATGCTGCTGCGGCGGGTTTTTTGTCCGGACCCCATTGGGCCTTTGGGGTGCGTTTGGAGGGCGCCTGTGGAGATGCTCTAAGATCCCAAAAGAACTAGACCTATGGGCATCTCCAATGGCCCGACGCATTTTGGGACCAAATCGTTTCCGATTAGGTCCGTTTGCATCGGCCGCGGACAGAAAATGGGTTATGTCCGCCCCATTGTCTGTTTGCGTCGCGCCCCAGCCCAGCGGCCCGACGCATTTTTTCAAACTTCTTAATATTTAATACATTTATAATACATATAGGGGACTGAAATTAAAGACAGAAATTAAAAACGGAATATAAAAAAGCCCTAGCTAGGGCTTCCTCGGCTCCGGTGGCTACTCCTCGTCGCTGTCGCCGGTGAGGTCGAAGAACGGCGGCGGATCCCAGGGAAGGACCACGCCGCCGCGGGCACCGGAGCTGGAGGTGGCGGAGGAGGTGACGGCGGCGGTGCGGAGGAGGAGGAGGACGACGCGCCTGGCCAAGCCGGCCAACGCTCGGGAGAGCGTGGCCGAGAGCGCTGCTCCGACTCCTGCTTCAGCGGTGGCAGTGGAGGGCCTCGGCTGCAGGACGCACCGCATGTCTCCAAGGCAGGTGCGCGCAGTGCTACGAAGAGACCGTCCCAGCGGCTGATCTCGTCGACGTGTCTTTCGTCGATCGTCCGCTGGATGGCCTCCTCCTCGCTGAGCTCGGGCGGTTGGAACTCCGCCACAGGCAGGGCGTCCTCGTCCATGGCGGCGGGCTCCTCCTCGTACATGGCGGCAGGCTCCTCCTCCTCTTCATCCTCCCCCTCCTCCTCCTGCGGCACCCACTCCGGCGGCCACTCTGGCGCGTCTTGCACCGCGTTCGGCGGCTGGAAGCGGTTGGCGCCGCAGGGGTAGTCTCCGTCCCCGATGAGTCCGGCGCGCCTCCTCGCGTCGCGCTCGGCGCCCTGTTGATCCCACCACTCGGACTGAGGGTGGAACTGCGGGTTGCGTCGGAGGCCGTCGGGCAGGAGGCGGTGGCGGCGTGCAATCTCGACGGTGCGCTCCTCGCCGGCGCGCGCTGGCACGGGCGGAACCGGCACCCTCCTCGAGTTGAGGAGCCAGCCGCCCGGGAGGTGGACGTCCTCCACCGGCACGGGCGTGTTCCTCTGGAACAGCGCCATCGCGAAGGGGACCGACATACAGGGTCGGTCCCTGACCTTCGTTGGCGGCGGAGATCGGCGGCGCGAGGAGGAGGAGGAGCCGCCGTCGGCCTCCTTCTTGGGCTTCTTGAACGGCCAGGGCGCCATGGTGGAAGTGGGAGCTGGAGAGGGATGGATAGAGATGGTCTGGGTGTGGCCTCGCCGTCCCTTTAAATGGAGGCCGAGGACGCGGTCTTCCAAGCCATTGATGGCACAAGGCGGTGGCGCAGTGGCGCTTCCGCCATTGATGGCGGTGGCGGAGACGCTGAAGCCGCGGGCGCAGCCTTTCCTCGAGTCTTCGCGTCCTCGGGAGACGAAGCGAGCGCCACGGTCGCTCACGCGCGAGGCCCGGTCAAAGGGCGCGCGGACACACGTGGACACAGCGGACCGTCCGCGACGACGCAAACCGAGACCAAATTTGGGCCGCGTTTGCGTCGCCGCGGACGGTCCGGGCAAAATGCGTCGCCCCGTTGGGCTGGGTATTCCCCGGTCCCGGTCAAAAACGGACAAAAACAGACCGCGGACGTCCGTTTGTGTCGGGCCGTTGGATGCCTAAGGCGGGCAGAGTGTAAACAACTTAGCTGGTGCCTCCAAAGCACAGCTGATTTAATGAGACTTTACAATGATATCTAATGATCTGGCCATGGGCCAAGATTATCTCTTGGTCCGGCTCAGTATTTCGAAGGTGCTCATAGGGTAGGGTGTGCGTGTGTGCGTTCATAGGGGGTGAGTGTGCGCGCGTGTATGTGAGCGTCTGCGTTTGTACTGTGTTTCTCAAAAAAAAATCGTGCCAGATTGCCAACCTGCCATTGACAAGGTAACATGATTAAAAATACAACTATTCGGACAGGTGTACTAGCTCTGTACGTAGGAAGTTAGCCCTGATTGCAGTCTACGCAGGGTCATGAGCCCTGATTTTATCATTATGATCGGATCTCTCGTGCTCCGGCCGACGGCCATCTAAGGAACTGACGAGCGCGTACGATAGCCCTGTGCCCGCGTGCATATACATGGCGCAGGATGCAATCGTTGGTCGCTTCCTCTGTGTTAAGATGAAGATCTACAAGTCCCTCTTCATCTCGCCGGAGTGTCTGGTTTGAAAAGGCTCCATCAACGATCTCTCATGACGTGTTATACCTAGAAATTGCTGGATTGGGTGGGATTCGATCGCGTTCGAGGGAGCAGTGTGAAGCCTTGCTATTCGTTACTATCATGGGCAAATCTATGGTAAATTCAGAAGCGGGGAATGTCATGAAAGTCGAGATTGCAGGATTTGTAATGGTGATTGGAGGCTTTGCAGCGATAAGGAACTTGCTTGGAGTCTCGGGAGATATGTAAGTGGAGCGACATCACATGTGAAGTTCAAAGTCTTATCTTTCAGAGTGAAAAGGTCTGGTTTTAATTGTTTGTGCATGCAAATGGTTTTGTTGAAGGCATTGTTTTGATAGCGAACACTATCTTCAGAGTGAAAACCCAATATGTACGATCGGGTGGCGACGGTGCTTTATGCATTGTTTCCTCCTTGTAGACGTTTCTTTTAGAGAACTTGGACATAAGATATAAGGTGTTTCCTTGACGATGGTCGTGATGTTGCTGTAAGGTCATGCCATTAGGATATTTCCTTTATATATGCAATCTGTTCAAATATTCTAACTACCATTTCGGTCCACGTAAGTATAAAATAAACGAAAGAGAAACAGAAACATTCTCTAAGAGAAGAAAACTACAGTGTCATCATAGGGAAGGTGGCTGGCTGGTGGGTTTGTGGCTGGTGCGCCAACGACCAACGAGCGTCCCGATTGGCTGGTGGCCTTGCAGTCGCCATCAGAAGACGAGCCAGTATTTTGGTGTGTCCGGTGGCTGCCGCTGGCACCGCGAGCCAGTCGCCAACAGCCGACGCTTTATTTTTCTCATTTATATTCAGATTCGCCCTTTAGGTTTGGAACTATTTCGAATTCTCATTGTAGCAGCAGTAGAGAGTGTAGAGATTTCTTCTTCTCATGCTACAGTGATCTTTTTATTTTAGGAAAATCAAAATCATATGTACTCCCTCCGTTCCGCCTTATAAGTCCTACGCGTATCCCTATGTCGTGAATTTGATCAAAATAATTTGAGAACTATATTATGAAAAATATATCATAAGAAAATTCAGATGCTATATTTTCTAATGATGTAATATTTACATTATAAGATATATATTATACTGGTTAATTTCATAACCTAGGTATAGCACAGGACGTATAAACCAGGATGAAGGGCAAGTTTCAACGAAATCTGAAAAAAAATCTAGCACATTGTTAATGCAAAATCTCGATTTGAAACCAAAATGATAAATGTGTGAACCTAAATATACATACTTTCAAATCTCTAAAATATATAATATTTGTCGTTTTTGTATAGCTCAATTAAAATAATTTAAATTGAGATTTTGCAAGTTCGTGGGATACATCATTAGCAATATGCATGATTTGTTAAAGAGATTTTAAAACTTATGATTTATGAAATATTTTCAAATAGAGGGAGCACAGGATCTCGATAGGCAACACTGTTTCATGCGGTACTGAATCCTAGTAGTCACTCCTATTTGGTCTTATTACAACATCTCTTGAAGCTGCAAAGAAGAAATGGCAGAAAATTCTTACTCCATTCAATTTAAAATAGGTGTCACCATTTTTAGTTGAGTTTAGTTCAAAACTGTGAGAGGATCGGATGCAATATTACTTTTCGGCGAAAACAAGTTGCATACCTGTTTCTCTTATATATTTGTAACCGAGACCGTGTATGAAAGTATATGTCCTGCCATTTCGTAGTAGAAAAGCACCAAAAAGTCAGTTGTGTTTCTCGAAAATTTTACTACCGGTATAAACTGGCGTCACTATATTCATTTTACAAACCCTATTTTACATCCCCACACACCATGTGAAATTGTGGCGACAAGTTAGTGGACCAGCTCACCACAATTTTTAAATTCTTGTATCAATTTGCATACACCCGACAAGTTATTGTATGTCCAGTGCTATTACCTCAACTAATATCGGTCTTGCCTATAGCCCAATACGTTGAAGGATAATGGTTTCAGGGTGAGATTTGCCAATACAAAGTTGACATGGTTGAACGATGTAGTAAAGTGTTTTCTTTTGTTCTCGAGTCAATGTTGAGCATTCCGCTTCTTGCATAAGAAAATCGTAATCCCTGAAAACTCTTGACCAGTGTAGAAAAAGACATTAATGATATACTGCGTCAATCGAGATTTAATAATAGTAGGAGCACAAAAATACTATAGTAATAAATATAAAAATAGCGTTGTGCTAGAAAGAAGGAAGAGCTGCGAAGTGAGGCTAGCTCAACTGGTTTGGTTCCTTGTGGTGAAACCAGCCCACCTAGGTTCAAATCCCAGACTTGACATGGGTGCTCGCATTTTCTTGGATTTTTCAGAATTTAACCGGCGCTATGCTTTCAGTGGTAGGTGACGTGCCCGTCAACAGCGAGGCGCCCGTGGTGACTTCGTCAACCTCAAGATTTGCCGGACCAGTCTCTCGAAGGTGCTCATAGGGGTAGGGTTTGCGTGTGTGCGGTAATAGGGGCGTCTGTACGTGCGTGTGTGAGCGTCCGCGTCTGTACTGTGTTTCTAAAAAAAAAAAGAATGAAGAGCTGGTAGTATAGCAGGGAAAAAGAAGAAACAGAGATCCGAAGCCACCAGAAGGAAGAAGCAAACCCAAACAACACCACGAAGGAGAAGGCGAGCTGGAGGAGTAGTTCACTTCCCTCTCCCTCCCACGCCTCCCCTTGCCCCCCCCCGCTTCCTCTCCTGGAAGCAACGAGGGCGGCACCCCAAAAGAGACGCGGGCGCAATCGGCAAGCGCTGCCTTTCCGTGGGTTGCGCTGTCCTTTTCTTGATCGGTTCACGAGATCTCTCCGGCTAACGCGCGAGTTCTCCTAGCCGGAATCGGGGAGAAGCGACGAGAGGCCCGACAAAACGCAGCTGTTCTTGGCGTCTGGAGCTGCGCGCTTCTTGATTTGATCTGTGGCCGCTAATATGGCCGCGCCGGGAGGGCTCGAGCAGTGGCAGAAGGATGGGTTCTTCCAGGCCGCGGAGGAGGTGCAGGAGTCGGCAGACCTGTGAGTGCCTTCTCGCGCCTTTCCTTTCTCGGAGATTGAAAATATTGGATTTTGATTTGTCCTTACCTACCTAAGGCTGATTTTACTTGTGCCATGGATGTTTTGGGAGGTAGAGATTTTGGATTCTCTTAACTTCTTCTGTGCGTGATTTCTTCTGTATCAAGATGTGATCTCCTGTGTTTGCCGGTGGATTTAGATTACTTTGTTCTATGTTACATTCGGAATTGGGGGTTGGTGGCTGGAACAAAAATCTGATTTTCGCTGTGTGTTTGTTAACAAATATTGTTGGATTGTTGTGCTTATCTGTGTGGTTTGATTGGTGAACTGCTGTTAGTATTGTACTAGTACTATCTGTTTTGTATGTGTTTCTAGCTTCAGTACACAGCGTTGATTGGTGGTGTTTTAGCATAGTACTTCTAGCTTTGTTGATGAATCTGGATCTTCTGTAGGCATCTCTGTCAAACAGCTGAACTTAACAGCCTGGCAATCTCACCTCTAGATGAGAGGTGTGGTGTCAGGTCGTGTATCTTCTGTGTGAATAGATTATCTCGGTTAATGATATTTTCATGTTCTTAGGAGTGATACATTTTTTGTTGCTTCCACACGGTGGGCTGCTCAATGTGGCTTTCTTGTATAATCTGCTTTGTTGTCTGGTCTTCTCGTCCTAGTTTACTTGTTAATTTGTTCAGGTTGACAATCTGTGTATATCAATTTGGCCATCTAGCTTAAATTGGAATTTTACAAGACAGCCAATTGCTAGCTTTATTTTAGGCATTTCTCCTATTTTTGCCATGTGAAGTTCTTGACTTCTCTGATTTGTTCTTTCAGGATGGAATCTACTTATAGAACCTGGGTACGTGAGCGTAGTAGTGGAGCTAATTCTGAGGAGGTAAACGATCTGCAAAGGGAACTGCAGACAGTTTTAGGGACTGCAAAATGGCAGGTGGATATTCCCTACAACATAGTTGATTAGATCCATATATTTTCATGTGGTAGAATAGCTTATATGTAGTCTCGTTAATGATCACCTGGTTCTGTCATGCAGCTGGAGCAGTTCGAAAGAGCCGTAAGGTTGAGCAGTGATAAGTATTCGTTGGAAGCGGGTACAGTGGCCAGGCGTCGGCAGTTCATTGTAGCAATAGAAGACCAAATTTTTCGAGTAGAGAAAGCGACCAATGACTCTTCAGTTGAAATTGGCAGACGAGGACTCAACTGGGTAAAGTTAGATCAGGATGAGCAAGATGATCTTGTAGCTTTCCTTTCAGCGCCGGCACAGTTATCCGGAGAAACGAGGAAAAGGGAAGGTAGTTACCATAGTCCACCCAGACAAAAGAATGTGCTAGTTGGTGCAAACAATCTTATGGACACAGCTGGGATAAAAAAGGACCGGCATACATTTGAAGCATCACCGATGGAAATATCAGATGTTCGGAGTGGAGTTCGTGGTCTAGCTGAGCAGTTAAATGTCCACAGAATGAATTTGAGTCCTAGTGATGATCATTGGAAGATCAGTATTGGTGATGAGAAGGATGATGAAAGAAAATTATCCCCAAAGAGGGTCGAGATGTCAAGTCAAACGACTACTTTAGCTGGGATCCTGAAAAGCACAGAAATTGTAACAAGAATGAGATGGTTCAGGAATAGCTTGTGGAAACCTAAGAGTGATGAACATCTTCCGTTAAGATATGATGTGCCCAATCAAGTTGACTTCAGGAGCATAACCTTATTAGCACAGGTATAACTACTAACACTGACGGATTACAGAAAGCTAAACAAATAGCATAAAATTCAGCAACGCTCTCTGCTTGATTTATGAGATACATTGCTTGAAACGATGAACTATAAACGGGAAAGATGTTGCTTACAGTTTTAACTTGTTTGAGAAGCTGTTGCATATTGTTTTTGCGAACACCGAGTAACTGTGATGTTTGCTATGTTTTTGTAGCGATTTAATGGGCTAACAGCAAGAAGCAGGAGTTGTTTTAACATTTGGAAGGAAAGTTCTAGAAATTCTGGAAGAACGGGTGACCTTCAAATACAAGGCCAGCAACATACCACCCACTTTGGTGGTCGTTCCATTCGGATCACCCTCTTACTGGTGTTGAGTATCTTTCTGATTGGTTAGTGTCAAACTTGTCTCATTTCTTACTACTGTCTGGTGATTTATCCACGTGCACACATCTTCCTACCATGTATAGATGTTGTCAGTGTTTACATGTCTGTAATCGAAAATCTAAAATGGAGCCCGGGCTACATGGTGCCCGTTTTTAAAAAAAAAACGAAATCAGACATTTTTTGAGTTTCCAAAAATCAAGAAAAAGTTCCCAGATGTAGATATTGTCGAGATCTATTCTACGCGCTGCACAAAAAAGACAAATGGGTGGATCTGGGCGGTGAACAATAGGCAGTTTCATAATTTAGAAATATTCTCATGTGAATATTTTGTGCGGTTTGGTGTTGTATGAAACTTTATGGTTTACCAATTGATTTGTCGTTTTTTCTCTTTTCGGGTCGTAGCTGGGCATGGATTTGCATTTGCCACTGTGTTCTTGTTCTAATATTCACTGAATGCAGTGTTGACTGTCTTCGTCAGAAAAAGTTCTCTACCCATTCTAACAACTGATTTTGTGCTTTGCAGTACCTTTTCTCATCTGCTCTGCGTGATAAGGCTCAGATTGGTGCTTGCTGGTGAAGTTGCATCGAAACATTTTAAATCATTTATGTGTCCTAGGGAAGAATTCGGAACTGTTTCGGTGTTACTCACATGCTCAGGCAAGCTGAGCAGGTGGACTATGCGTGGCGCGACAAATAGGAGGCCAACGGGGAAGCACGGCGGCAAAGGTTTACGTGCGTAATATCAAATTTGGTGTCGTCGTTGCATAATCATCCTGAGACGAGATCCAAATTATGTCTAATTTGGAAACTGTTGAGGTTGATGTGATTTTTACCAATCGGAGGCGGGTCCGTTTCTCCCTACCAGTCAGTCACAGTCACCACTCACCACTATGCAACACCAAGGCAACTGTAAAAAGATGTAGAGCAGTTGACAGAAAAATGGAACAGAAAAGAGTGCTGATTGATCACTACCATTTGTACAATTACTTATCTCAGTGAAATAAACTGGCTTATTTATTCTACTGTGTTAGTCAAACTTTAGAAGCATGAATTTGTATTTTAGATTCCGTAGCGACTAATGAGCCACCTCCGTTGTTGACTTGTTACAAGTTTGTAGCTTTTTTCCTTGCACAGTCGCACGTTTCCACGCTTTTCGAAAGATTTGTGTATCAGCATGCCACCCATTTTTGGGGTTGATTGTAAAGAACATCATATGACAAACTGGATGCAGCGAAGAAAGCCATTGTCACAGGTGACTTTCTTCTTCCTCAGCTTGACTCTTCTCTTCCCCCAAATGTTCATTTCTTATTTCGCTCGCACAAGACAAACTGGATGCAGAGAAGAAAGCCATTGTCACAGGTGACTTTCTTCTTCCGCAGCTTGATTCTTCTCTCCCCCCAAATGTTCATTTCTTATTTCACTCGCACAAGCAATTTTAGGAGCCTAAATAAAAGGAAGCTATTTGCATAAATTCTGGAGGCGCTGGTTTTCCTACACTAGCAACGGTCCTATATGTGCTTGCTGGTCCAACCTCGGCGTTGGTGCTTGATCATCATCCATAGCAACAGATGGGGTTCGTTGTAACCCTTTCTGCGGGCTGCTTGAAAAGACGGCCGGCCTTCCGGTACTGCTCGTGGTGCTCCTCCGCCCTGCAGATCCTTTGTGCGGGGAGGATCTCAGGTGACGATCCTCCGGGTTCAGGAGCTTCTACTGATTCTCCAAGCAACCTCTTGCCGCCTTTTCCTGCTCTGGAGTGTTGCCATCTATTGATTGTAAATTTCAGAATAAGCGTCATCGGAAGCGCAGGTGATGGACCCTCAAGAAGAGAACTGAAGTGATTGTAAATTTCTGCGACCAGACAAGTCGAGAAGACCTTCAAAGTTTGAATAAGCTTTTGATTCCTCGGACTGTAAGTTCACATATAGGAGGTACACAAATTTATCTACTCAATTGGGACCCACGAGCTTATTCTTTTTGCCTTTTGGAGGTAGAGTAAACTCATTAAAAAGGTGGACGTGACATTCGTTAAACAAGGTTTCGTACATTTCTAGGCTGTCCCTGAGAATTCTATAACAATAAAATAAATGAAGAAAACAAGAAGTCGCTTTGGCCGAGTGGTTAAGGCGTGTGCCTGCTAAGTACATGGGGTTTCCCCGCGAGAGTTCGAATCTCTCAGGCGACGAATGTTTTTCATCTTTTACACTCAATTGGAGAGGGGAATCTTTCCTTGCCATTTCCAAGTTTTTCTTTGTGCTATCTTTGCCTTCCCCAAAAGAAAATTTAGTGCTTTTAAAACATGATTAGCAAAGTGCCCGTGCGTTGCTACGTGTGATAATCTATTTGTCAAGAATTTACATTTCACTTTAAATCGCGCCCAACAATGTACCCCTGTAATGATCCTGTTGAAGACATCCAAGACTGAGTTTGATTGATTGTTAAAAACTCGATCATTGCATTCATTCGAAAGTTGCCACCAGATAAGGGCGTCGCAGAGGACCAAAGGCACTGGAAGGAGCTATCCAAGTGTCTTTTAGTTTTATGATTACAACCTACATATTCCAAACTTCTTGATGAAATTCCAGGTATACCATCGAAACGTGCGGCTGCAACTCGCTGTCTCGCGCGAGCTACTACTGATGCTGGACACGGCACAGGAGAGACGAGCATTGTCACCACACGAAGACTGGCTCCGGCGTCAGATCAAGGCCTCCTACCTCGGCCTCGCGTCTCTCGAGCGTACCATCGCCAGACAACGCGCCCGCATTGCCTTCCTCAAAGACGGGGACGCCAACACGACGTTCTTCCATCGGCAGTGCTCCTACCGGAAGCAAAAGAACAAGATCTGGAGCCTCGCGACGGACGCGGGTGTGATCTCCGACCCCGCAGACTTGGCACAGGCCGCGTTCGAGCACTTTGACGAGCTCCTGGGCACCGACACCCCGCGCGATTGCACGCTGGACCTCTCGCAACTCATCGAGCCCGCTGACCTGGAGGACCTCGACGCGCCCTTCGGCGCCGAGGAGATTTGGCAGACCATCAAGCGACTCCCGTCCCGCAAGGCGCCGGGGCCCGATGGATTCACCGCGGAATTCCTACGATCATGCTGGAACACGGTTCGGCAAGATTTCGTGGATGTTTTCCAGCAGCTGTACGAGCTCCGAGGACGTGGTTTCAGTTGCCTGAACCAAGCCCTACTCACTCTGCTACCCAAGCGCGCGGATGCCACCAGCCTGGGCGATTACAGGCCCATAAGCCTAATCCACCTCGTGGCGAAGATCTTCGCCAAGACTCTCTCGCTGCGCCTCGCGCCCAAGCTTAATAACCTGGTTAGCAAGAACCAGAATGCATTCATCCCCGGATGGAGCCTGCACGACAACTTTGTCCTCGTTCGGCAATCCGCACGCCTGCTCCATCAGCTCGGTGCGCCGCGCGTTCTCCTGAAGCTCGACCTCGCCCGTGCGTTCGACTCGATCAGCTGGCCGTTCCTCTTCGAGACCCTACGCCATTTTGGCTTCGGGGAACGCTTCCTCGGCTGGCTGGTGATCCTGCTCTCCTCCGCAAGCACCAAGGTTCTCATGAACGGTGAACCCGGCCCCCCGATTTGGCATCGTCGAGGTTTGAGGCAGGGCGACCCGCTGTCGCCCCAACTCTTTGTCCTCGCTGTCGACACACTTGGCCGCCTCCTGCACCGGGCCACCGCGCTAGGAGTCCTGCAGCGGCTGCACCCACGCTTCAACATCCCCGCCGTGTCGCTCTATGCCGACGACGTCATACTCTTCTGCCACCCCACGCAAGAGGATAGCCGTGCCGTCAAGGAGATCCTGCAGCTTTTTGGTCGCGCCTCCGGCCTGCTCGTTAACTTCCACAAGAGCTCCGCCACCCTGCTCCGCTGCACACCGGACAAAGCCGCGCCGAGCGTCGAACTGCTCGGGTGCCCATTGGTGGACATGCCCCTCACCTACCTGGGCATCCCCCTCACCATCAGGCGTCCCACGGCGGCGCAGCTACAGCCCCTAGTCGACAAGACAGCGGCCATGCTACCCACTTGGAAGGCACACCTGATGAACAAGGCCGGCCGCCTCGCGTTCGTCAAGGCTGTGCTCAGCGCCATCCCACTCCACCAGCTGCTCGTCCTCGGACCGCCGAAGAAGATCCTCAAGCTGCTGGAAAAGATCCAGCACGGCTTCCTTTGGGCTCGTCGCGCCGAGGCCAATGGCGGGAACTGCCTCGTGGCGTGGCGGCGCGTTTGCAGACCAATCCACCTTGGAGGCCTCGGCATCCACGACCTCGAGCGCACTGGCCTGGCGCTGCGGCTGCGGTGGCTTTGGTTCAGCCGCACCGACACGAACAGATCCTGGAGCGGCCTGGAGCTACACTTTCCCACCAACGAGCGCGCCCTGTTCTTCATCTCCACCACCATGTCGGTGGGCGACAGCCAGAGCGCCAAATTTTGGGATGATCACTGGCTCGATGGCAGATCAGTCCGCGAAATCGCGCCACAGCTCCACGCCTGCATCCCCAAACGCCGGCGCAAGGCACGAACCGTGGCGGAAGGCCTGCACGACAATCGCTGGGCGAGTGACATCCACGGCACGATCGGGATTCAGGAGCTGGGCCAGTACCTGATGCTTTGGCAGAAGGTCCAGCAGGTCGTGCTCACCGGAGCACCAGACCGATTAATCTGGACGTGGACGACAAACGGCGAGTACACGGCCCAATCTGCCTACCTATCCACCTTCCAGGGATCAATCACCTCCGACTCCTGGAAGCTGAATTGGAAGTGCTGGGCTCCCCCCCCCCCCCCCCCGCGTCAAATTCTTCATCTGGCTCGCGCTCCTCGACCGATGCTGGACCGCCGATCGCCTCGCCCGCCGTGGCCTCGACCACCCTGCACGCTGCCCCCTCTGCGACCAGGAACCAGAGACGATGCGCCACCTCTTGCTAGCCTGCCCCTTCTCCAGGCACGTCTGGCACGAGGTCCTCTCCTGGCTTCAGTTGCCTTGCCGCCCACCTGACAACGAAGTGACGCTGCTCGACTGGTGGCGACCCGCGAGGCAAAGAACACCCAAGCTCATGCACAAAGGACTACAAACTGCGACCCTACTCATCCCCTGGATGCTCTGGAAGCACCGCAATGACTGCGTCTTCGACAGAGCCCAGCCCTCGGTACCCAGCCTGACAGCGAAAATCAGGGAGGAAGCTACCCTTTGGGCCAGAGCCGGCGCGTTAGGGCTTAGAGCGATCATCCCGCAGACCTGGGACGTCCACTAATTTCCATGTAATACCTTGTAAACTTGCCTCCTAGGAGGTGGTCGACACACTCTACCTGTTCAATTTAATAAAACGCAAATGTCATTTGCGTTTTCTCGAAAAACATATTCTAATCTGTTTGAGGCAACCGTGTAGCAAACATCGCATGATTCCAATCCTATATTTTCTATGCCTGCAACTTCCATTGTTGTACCGCTTAAAATAACTATGCCTGCACTCAGCCCGTATCTGCGCAAACATGTATATTAGATTTACCATATTCTGAAAACTTGAAGCAATATAACTTTTGGATGACATAATTATTGAGCATTTCCAAATAATGAACTATTTATTGTACTAAGAAAAATTTAGGAACCTCTCGTAAGAAGTTTGGTCAAATGGATGAGGGGCATACCTAGTGTGTGTGATACTGCCGTCGTTGTGCTTCTGCACATCACATCAACATGAACTGCAATAACCATTGTCCCCTAATCACATATAAGAAAATAAGGTATACTTTTCTCAACCAAAACATGGGCATACTTACTGGGTCCTTGTTTTATACAACCCCTCTTTCAGCGTTGCCATGTGGTTAGCATTCACCAATTAGGTATGTAATCAAGCAGGGTAAACACAGAGCTATGCATTGACCAGATGATGAGATGTATACTCTTCTCCTTACTCAAAATGACCCCAGATCATCTACAAATTAGAACACCAGAGTTAGTAACTTGTACTTATAATTATTCCAAAGCCAAATCTTAGCTTGGCCATTTTTCATGTATCTTCTTTTGAGCAACTATCATAAGAAATCAATTCAAATCCATTTGGAAACATATGATTATTCAGTATCATTATACGATTAACTCCTCGGTAAACAATATGAACCAGCAACGGAGAAAAGAGTGGATCATTTACAAGCATAGCTCAACCCAGAACTAATATATGTAGAGTTATACACTAAATCATGTCGATATGACATGTTCATCATAAAATATGTGATGGTAGATAAACCAGAGATGACCTGGGCAGTTCTTTTTTTTTTTTTTTTTGAAACTGAAGGCAAAAGCTTTGCATTTTCCTTTTATTAAGAAGAAGGTGTCCGGTTTATTATGGAAGAAACCGGGCGAAAACCATACAACAACACAACCCCACGGGGCAAAAGCCCACACAACCTCAAGAACAACAGAGCCAAACTCACGACCCATGACCACCCTACAAAGATCCGGCCAACCGACCACCTTGCCAGAGAGAAGAAGCCGTAACTGCTATGGGAGGAGCAGATACGGGACACTCTGACGCAGATGAGGAGACCAACCCTCGAATGCGCTCACTGCTTGTTGCCCGTCATCGTACACCGCAGCTTCGACTTCGCAGCGACAAACAAGCAAGACGAACCCACCGACCCGTCGGAGTAGAGCTGCCAACACCAACCTCGCCTCCACAAGAGCCGCGAAGCGCTCGGGGCTGCCGCCCCGACATCCACCGCTCCCGTATGCCCTGCATACACATCCAACACCACCTTCCGGGGCCGCCGCCCCGACATGCCACCGCTCGCACTCGAGCTGTAACGCCGCACGACCTAGCTACCTGCAGTCCAAACTGCACAAGGCCACCCACCCGCAGACCTCGGCCGCCACACCACATCCGAGGCCGCCGCCTCGACATACAGAAGATCGACCCACTCTGGGACGCATCGACCGAGCCGACAACCTCGCCACCCGTGTAGCACGAAGTCGCCACTCCCACTGTCGAGCCGCAACCCCGCCTCATTGGGTCACCGCCGCACAGCAATCCGGGGCCGCCGCCCCGACATGCAAGAACAAACTCGAAGCCGCCGCCTCGACGTCCACGCACCTGCCGAGGAGACAAGCTAGCCTGGCAACACGAGGCATGGGTACCGAGGATCCAAGACGACGCCCCCAAGGAGGAAAAATGACGAGAACGCCACCGTCGCCTGCATTGCCGACGGCAATGCAAGGTTTTCACCCGGAAAACTCGAGGTATCGGTGGGACAAAGTGACGGTTGGTGCTCCACAACGACGCCTCCAAGGAGGGGGACGACGTCCAAAGACGCCGACGCCGCCGGCACTGACCGAGATCAGTGCTAGGCTTTCACCCGGAGCACACCAACCATACTGTCACCACGACACCACAACCACATGACGAACGCGTGCCGGAGCAAACCCGGCCACCGCCTCCAGCAACCTCCTCGCCGCCGCGCCAGCCTGCACGGCCACCTCCTTCCCGACCACCCCCTGCCACAGCCAGGGGCACAACACAGCCCGCCCGCACAACCTCCTCGCAAACGCCCAGCGCCCAACGCCGCCACCACCCTCCCGCACCACGGCTTGCCCACGACAGCGCCGCCACCAAGGAGGGGGACGACGGTCAGCCCACGGACGCACCACGGCCAGCCCATGGGCGCGCCGCCGCAGCCCCGACGAGCTCGAACCTCCGCCCGCGCGGCCAGGTCCGCCGCCACCAGATCCGGGCAGGGGAACCCCGGATCTGCCACCCCGCAAGCCAGTGCGGTCCGGAGCCGCCGCTCCGGCTTCCCTGCGCCGGCGAGACGCCGCCACCGTCCCCAGCCGGCCTTGGAGTCCCCCACGCCAAGACGAAGAAGAACGCACCCCCGACGCCAGTTGTGTGGCGGCGGGGAGCGCCGCCGCCGCCGCGGCGCGGAGGCCGGCGGCAGCAGCGGCGAGGAGGGCGCAGAGGTGGGGAGGTTACGGGCGGCGCGGGAGGGGCTCCCCCGGTGCCGCCTGGGTGCGACACGGGGGGAAGAAGAAGAACCTATCTCCACCTGGGCAGTTCTTTAACGCTGGAAGTGTAAGAATAGTAATACCATCAAGCTCAAGATGCAAGAAATACTTGTTGCAGATATGCAACTGGTAAATACACTTATTTCTAAGAGGAGTGAATAATTGTTCAGTAGATACTGAATTACTGTACATTCTCATATGTTAAATTTTATTAAGAGGCATAATAAAGCTAAATAAACATCAGCACTATCAGGCACTTCAGCACTACCTGCTTAACATGTTCCATCGTAGTAACTTGGGCAGTCCTAGGGTCCAAATAGTTATTCTTGTCAAGCTCCCCATAAGTTGTGCGGATTATCTGCAGGCACATATCACACCGTCAAAATTCTGGGTCAGACGATAAGAATACTTGAAGCATGATTCATTTTTCATGGCTGCGAACAGATACACAACAAAAACAGTGGCCAATCTAACAGAAAATGCTCCAACTATTTGGTATTTAAGAATCAAGCATACACGGTTTCACTTTATTACTCCATCAGACTGCATATCATCTCGGCATTGGTTTGAATTGGCTTTTCAGTTTTTTTAGATATGAACACCAATCAATTAAACTAAAATTTGTAATGAGCTAATGAGAGGTACTTACAGTGCTATATCGTCCGCTACAATTTCAGTCTTTGCACTTGGGATGGCTATGATACATGTGTGAACTTGAATCGCATGGAATATGGCAACATTATAACGATTTCATAATACTTAGCAGGCCCTTCTAGAAATGGCATTTTTTCCTCTGTCCAGTGGTGGAGCTGGTATAGAAGAGTTGGATTAAAATCAGCTATCCTTTCTTTGCAGCTCAAGTACAATTTACAATCGCAACCTTAGCCTAATTAGTCAGCCTAGATACTGCAGGAGCAAGGAAGCCAGGGTGAGGTGGCGACATGGGATCTTGTCGATCGGGATCATTAGCGCAGGCATCTCTAAGGAATTCGGCATTAGCCCATCAGCCAAACTGGACGTGGGCTGTTCTACATTCTGAATTGCACATTAAAATTTCCATTCTTGAAAAATATGTTCAGGTCAAAGTCGACCAAGTCGCTGATGCAGTCGTCGTGCTTATTCCAGCGCGCTGTAGGAGGCAACGTCAAGGGCGGGCACACGATCGAACATCTCATGTGCGTCCTACTTCACCGTGGTACTCAAATGGCAAGGTCTTCAGAACGAACTGGCCGATCACTTACGTCAACACTTAACCTACATGGTAGGTTCGTCTATCAAAAGGAAAATCCTTGAAATATTTGTTTCCAAGTAAATCACTACTTTTGACACGCTAAAACCATAGAGTAAATATCTTGCAATATATCTCTACTACTCACTCCGTCCCAAAATAAGTGTCTCAAATTTGATAGAAAGTGGATGTATGTAGACATAAAGTTAACACACTTATTTTGGGACGGAGGGAGTATATAATATGAATAGAGGACATTGTCGTACGTTGCGGCGTTTTAATGATTGAGCCCCTTAGGAAACCCGCAGGACAAACAATAGTACTCCCTCCGTCCCAAAATAAGTGTCTCTGGGAGTAGACCCTTTTGCAGTTTGCCCCAAACCCTATCCACCCGATCCCCTCCTATTCTTCTATCTCAACCTCTTCTTGCTCGCGTGGAGGCGAGGTAAGGGGAGGATGGCGATATCCCTGCAGCGGCCGGCGGTAAGGGGAGGATGGCGATATCCCTGCGGCGGCCGGCGGCTGGAGAGGAACGGCGACGTGGTGGAGGGAATCGGTTGTGGGGAGTGGTGACAGTTTAGCCCCTTGACCCTATCTACTCGCCTCCCCTCTCTCCTCTCTCGATGGGAAAAGGCGGGGCGCGCCGGCGGCGGCGCCTCTTCCCCGAGCTCGCCGGCCCGGCCGGGATCAAGCAGGCACCCTACTCTTCTCCTCTCACCTCCGGACCGGACCTCGGGACCAGGAAGACGCTTCTCCCCGCATCTTTGCCAGCGAGGCCGGGTTCCATTCTTGTCGGAGTTCGTCGATCCCGTACCCACGAGCGAGGGCAGACAACAACAGCTCAGTCTCACTATCGCCGGTAGGAGTGAAGCGAGCACCTTCTTCCTGAGACTGGGTGTGCACGTCGTACGGTATGGTGTTCCTATCTGTTCCTCATAATAATTAGATTCTCGGGTGGTTGTGATTCTTCTACAGGGAACTAAATTCTCAGTTATCAGTGCTCTCCTCTCTACTTTTTGGCTTAGACATGGCTGCTAATTTGGTAGTGCAGTACACCTTCATGCTATGCATCTCCATCTTAATGCTATGCATATCTATGTACTCGCTCCGTCCCAAAATAAGAGCTACATACATCCACTTTCTATCAAAATTGAGACACTTATTTTGGGACGGAGGGAGTATTTGTTAAACTTTCTTTCAACATGTTATAAATTCAGTTCTAACAGAAAAAATTGAGGAATACTCAATGTAATTCGATGCACATTTGAGTGAATTTGGCAAACTCAGTCCATTTACTTTGATCTCTGTCATGTCTCATTACTGCCGACGAGAATCCTTGCTCGCCCCCTTGCGGCGACGTGCTGCTCAGACTCAACTACACGCGGGGAGACTAGGGAGCTGAGAGGGCAGGGAGGAATGAGCTTTGCGCCGGACCGGAGCTGACGAGTGAGTTGTGTGGAGAATTTGATCGCTACAACGACGGACGAGATCGCCGCTTCCTCGACCAAGGATGGGCATGTGCTCTGCCTCAGGGAATGATTTACTCCAGCTGTTCAACGTGCAATCGGAGGTGCTGTACAACAAATCTGGAATCAGCCTAACTTTGGTCCATGTCATCAAGGAAGCCCGGCACAATGTAACATATTGGCAAAACCAGCCGTTCTATGCAATTGGTCTTGTGTCGGCAAGCTATATCGATGGTGTCAGATTCTCTAGGCCCAGAAGAATGAAAAATTACACAAACTAGAACTTGGTACCATGAGTCTACCGTATCTGAGCTGAAGGGTATGGCAATGGACTACTATCACTGAGAACAACTTGGGTGTTAGAGTTGCATAATTTTAGCAAGTCCTTTGTAAAGAATCTCACACGCACGCAAGCATTTTCCCATGGTAAGGCTTTTAGTTGAGAGTGCAATTGTAATCGCCATGGATGCAGAACACGTGTCTCAACTTAGTGAGTTTGATTGGGCTTTAGAAAACAAGGGTGCCATTAGGAGCAGGCTTGCCTTTGTTTGACGGAGTGATGATATATAGATTTTTATTGTACAGTCAGATCAGTGAGTTGATCGCACTTGCTTTTGGTATTATTTCCCCATAACACTTTCTGGTTGTTCAAATTTACAATCTCATTCTTTATTTGTTTGATTTAATATGACCAAACTGACATGCACTAAGTATATGTAATCTGTGTTTGGTTTATAGACAACCATTTGCTGATCACTGAGATCCATAGTATCTTTTATTCAACAAACTGATACAAGTTCTCAGACAACTATTACACTATATGTACACACAATCATCATGTACATTGGCGTTGTGGACTGCTCCGTTGGTACAGAAGGAGAGCAGAGATGGAGAAGAACAGAGAAAAGAAATCCTGCGATTTGCCTAGCACAAGCTGCAAGACGGAGAGACAACTACTTATTGTTTGCACCGTCTCCTTTCTGATCTGGGGTAAAAGAGAGACTTATATTTATTTTCATGTACTGACTAGATAAAAATGAGATATATAAAGAGAATGATGTTAATATATATGCCAGTGACGCTTGTGTGTCTGTGTTTATTATTTATAACTGATTGTTGTTGTATGCTTGTTGATTATTTATAACTTATTGTTGTTGTATGCTTGTGTTGATTATTTGCAGATGGGAGGAGCTGAAAGAATAACTTACTTCCAGTAGTAAAATCGTATGTGACCTAAAACATCAATCCAAATAAATTTACATTCAAACATACGGGTACCTTTGCAATCACAAATTAATTTTTCCATTTCGTCAAGGCATGTGCATTTATCTTGCATCCGTTGCAACGCACATGCGCTCATAACCGGTTGTATTGAGCGGTTACATTCATGTATCATTGATCTCACGTGTTAGCTTAATGTCTCATTGTTGAGTTGTGATTAGCGATGCGTTTTTTATTTTTTACTTCTCGCGATTTTTTTGGCTCTGACCTAGCTAAAAATGACTGCTCGGTCATGTACATGACCCGATGGTTGTGAATGTTGTACATGTTACAATAAAAATTATGGGAAAGCAAACTAAATAATTAATATTCATAAAGACGATCAAGGCGTAAGGACAGACCATCCCGATTGTAGGCGTGTACCAAGATTCTCGCCATCAAGGTCAAAGGAAAGGACGAAAACAAGAATTCAAAGAAGAGAAAAAAAAACCGAGTTCTTAGGAACGATCACACAGAACATAGTCTACAAGGAAGTGCTTATTACCATTTGAACTAGCTAGACCAGATATGAGCAGATTAATACATAATTATTATATCTTATCAAAATTGGTTATGCAGCACGATCGATTGTTGAGTAAAATTTGAATTGAGCTGATTTTTTTTTAATAAAAAGATGGTTTTTCTGTCCGTAGCAACGCATGGGCATTTTACTATTATCTCTCTGCTAGTATATAATACTTGAGGTGTCCGTGGTAGGTCATCCGTGTTTTTCAATTTAGCCCCTCATTTTTTACATAATCAACCCGCCATCCCGTACAAGAAAACGGTCAACGCCTGCCGCGCGGCACCGGATCTGAACCGCCGCGTCGCGGAGAAGAAGCCGGCGGGCTGAAAAGAGTGGGCGAAGGGGCTGGTGGTGGTGACGCGCGCGGCGGGGTTCGAGCGGGGGTGTGAAGCAGGGTGGAGAGGAGGCGGCGGGAGGGGAGAAGGCGCGAGAAATCCATGGGCTCGATCTTGGCGTGGTGGGATCTGGAAGGTGCGGGGCCGGCGTCCACGTCCCTCGCTCCCATGCTCAGGATCCTCGGCTTCTCCCCCCGACCGCGCGCTCGTCGTCCGGCGAAGCGATGCCTCCGTTCCACCACCGCCACTCCCAAGGTGCTCCTGGCTGCTGCGCGGGCGCTCCGACAGCGAGGTCGCCGACCTGTCTCGGCCACCGGCGGTGCCCACCGGCGGTTCCGTCCCAATCCCCTGCATCGTGAGTGGGCGGCGGCAGACAGGAGCACGGGGCGACTGTCACATGCCGGGGTGCAATAAAACGCATATGCTGGACCGAGCATGACACCACGCCCCCACATGGCCGAGCCTGGAGGTGGAGACGCTGGACTACGGTCTACGGCGTTGCCAAGCCCGTAGCTTCTCTTCGTTCCCGAGTCAGCCTCTCAATCCAAACAAAGCTCGCTCCCGTGCCTCTGCGCAGGGCACCGTCGTCACCCCCGCCCTCCCGTCATTCTCCTCCTCCGGCGAGAAGCAAAAGCCTCTTTCGCAATTCCCCCGAACCCTGCGATACTCGCGGCCACCTACGGCCTAAAGCTCCACGCTCCGTCGGTTCCTTCGTGCACAGCTCGGCCTGGCCGGGGAGGAGGGACGGGGCGGCATCATAGCTCACCCTGCGATACTCGCGGCCACCTACGGCCTAAAGCTCCACGCTCCGTCGGTTCCTTCGTGCACAGCTCGGCCCGGCCGGGGAGGAGGGACGGGGCGGCATCATAGCTCATGGTAGAGCTTCTGGGGGCCAACGCCGTGCAGGGGAACGACTTGCACAGGATACTGCGCTTCAACCCAAGCATTGCCGATGATTTCGGCGGCCGCTCCATCGTCCCGCGCAGCACTTGCTACCACCTGCAGTGGGCAGCGGCAGCGCTGCAAGGGCTACGCGTCCTGGGATGTCCTCTGCCCCGAAGCCAGGAGCAGAAACTGTGATCGCAACTGTATGTAGCTGCTCTATAATACGGAGCTCACCAGAGCTTTCCTCGTAGGAGTCTGTCCACGGCTGAGATCCCACGGATACAGGAAGGATAACAAAAGGAGGACTGCCCTTATGTTTTTGTAATCTCCAATGTTTGGTTTTATGATCTGGTTCGTTTGCATCAGCTTCTTACGACATAGTCCAAGTCAAAACAAATACTCATATGATCTTCAGAAGCATCTGTACCATTCTGAAAATCAGTAGTGCAAGCTTGGACACTCTTGTAGTTATTCAGAAAAAAGAGCCACCATTTCTTATCTGACACCATAAACGAATCTATTGTCCCTAAGCATTCAACAGATGGTATTTTGAAAATAATTTGGCCAACAGTTCAGTCAGTACAATGATGCTAATGAATCTTCTCAATGTAGTATTTAAGAATGGGATTGTTTGACTATGTGTAAAGTAATCAGCATGCCAGGTGACAAACATTTATCAAACAAAAATGAAAACTAACGATCAACATGCCAGGTTTATGACGTACCTGAATAGTTCTATGAGCAAGAATCCTTTGTGTCCTTGTTTTTATAAAATAGTAAAGATATTCCCAACGAATTCTATTTAGACTTATGAGCAGCACTTCTGAAGTTCATGATGCTTGAAAGATGATGTTGCAACTGAGTTTTTTTGACCTTATTATTTTCCCTGAAGTCATGTTTGTGTTGTTATGTTCGAAAGAAATGATTTTCTATGTGTAGTTCTCCAACGTCTGGAGGTCTCCCGCATAGTTTGTCGGGGCATGGTTTTGGCTACCTGTCGGGAAACCCCCCCTAGGAAATGGTCATACCGGACAAAAAGTTCCGATTTGTTTTGAATCTTAACAAAAACTTTCGGTAAATGGTCATATTAGGAACCAATAAAATTGAATTTTCAAATTTTGGTTTCAAAATTTGTCCGGTAACTTGTCGGGATTTTCCGTTACCAAAACCTTGTGCCGGGGCGGACGAAGGAGGTGAAGACCCACGCCATTGAAGTGTTTGTTCATGTTTCACATGAGTTTATTGTCGATACTGCCCGTAGCAATGCACATGTATGGTTATGCATCTCGATCGATATTAGAGTAAAATTTGGATTGTGCTGACATTTATTTTATAAAAAGATGATTTTTCCGCCCGTAGCAACGCATGGGCATTTTACTAGTATATTTATATACATGTTCCATCCTAATGTGAGTAGATGTTAATTACTACCCGTTGGATAAAGAGCCAAGAGGGCAGCACCGGATGACCTACAACCCTTCGGATCCGTATGTTTGGTCTTCCCATTCGACCATCATTCTGTCGTGCTGTTCTTTTTAAGGTATACACCACTTAGTTAACCTTAGGGCTTCTCTTTCTATGCCCAGTTGGTTTCAAATTTTGTATGTGATCTTTCAGAGCGGAGTGGTTCACTTGCAGTATTTATTTTTATCTCTCATCTATTCATAAACCGCCAAGTATTGCATAACCAAAAATTTGAAGCATTCTATGTTGTCTTAATCTAACTAACACATTATGTTAAACCAATTATGGAAGGGACTGGAATTAGATCCTGAGCTACCTGAATGTTTCTGAGGGGGTGTGGCGAGCGCATGGGTCCTGTAAAGAAGACTGATAGAACTTGGGGAGTCATTGTTTGACAAAGAGCTCGTGAAACCAATAGGGCTTCTTTAATTCCTATTTTATCAGAATAAAACTACTGATGATGAGCTTCTATTTCACCTCGCTAAGGAGGAGATCTATGAAGAAATTACTGGTAACGACATCGTCCTGTGAAATTGACTTGCAATTAATTAACACATACACTGAACATTAGAGCCACCCCGACGGCAAGGGCTGGTGGTGATCTCAGAGCCCGTCGGGCGGGAGGAGAAGGTCAAACTTGGGCTCTCAATATCAGACCCTGTGAAACAGATACGACCGAAAATTTTAATGTAACATAAATTAGGAATTAAAGACAGGGCTACTGGGAACTGTACTATAACAGACCATTAGCATAATGTACAAATACACAAGGCAAACACACTTCACCACTTAACCATATCTTCTATGCAGATATTATACAAAATTCCAGCATGTAGTCCGCAAATGATTAAAGATAAACCTTGTGAAGACAGCGATGTGCTCATTGGTGTGTTCATAGAGGGAACTGTGGATGCGCTATTTTGTGGAGCACTGAGGGAGCACACTCTGACGGTATTCCCCTTGCAGAAATTATCACCTAATCATAGAACATCTCCAAGAAATTATGAATAGATAGAGTAATCTGACTGACAAAAGTAATATTCTCGATTAACTTCTGACAACTGCCTATAACATTGCATACAAAAATCGTAAAAATTAGGTACAAAATTTAAGCTACTTTCAGATATCCCATGCCTACTTCCAACACACAGCCATGGCGTGCATGTCCAACAATTAATTAGGCACAAAATTTAAGCAGGTACAAAAACTAAGTCATTGAGTTGAGCAGACTTCGTGTAAATATTAGAGAGGGTGCAGTGATAGCCAGAAAAATAGTCTCGTGTGCTACAAAATAACACTGATGAACAACATATGGAACAAACCTAAGATCGTGCAAGCAACCAAGGAATAGCCTTCTATCTCCACATCATGTACAATACGTGATATTACATTCAGTCGTCTGCTCCGCTGTTGACGGACATCCATTGTTGCTGAGAAGAAACTACAAAAGCTCACAGTCAGACCATCCTCCACCCACTCTATTGTCTTTCATATCGACAAGCAGAAAGGACGATGGATCCAAAGACTCTGGTAGGTGGACACACAATCAACCAGGCTCCTAGTCATGCAAAACATGAAAAATTGGTATCACTTATTTAACATCAATCAAACATAAACATATGAAAACTGTTATATCATGTCGCCTGGGACTGAAGGGGTGCCCAATTGGGAATGAAAAATCCAAATGAATTGTACCAATACAACCAGAAAATAAGCCGTGGTCAGCTCATACAGATAGCTCGAGCAGCTAGAGCACGGAATTCTAGGGGAGACGTAGAAAACTCACGAACAACACCCTACACCTGAGACCGGAAGCCACGCCGAGGTTGCGCCAAGTCGCCAACTGACTTGCCAGCAACAAATCAGCGGACCTGAGCTGCCGGCCGTAGCCGAGCACAAATATGCTTCACGATTGGCATAATGTATGCTCGATTTACTTCACCTTTTCGTGATTCATATTTTGGCCTTTAATTGTGCGTATGGTACTCACTCAGAATGATTGTTGGCCTTTATTTTGAAGAGTTGACTTCATTACGATGTGAGATGAGATGTGTTGCAAGTGATGATAATGCACCCCCTCCAAAATTGTAGATTAGGTCGTACTGTTAAACGATGTTAAAGCCTGCAATACTTAAACTGCGCACTCAGTAAATGTCGCAGACGAACTTGAACAAATAGCAAGGAGAGGTTGTGTGCCTACGTTTTGTTACGAAAGATAGCACGAATATGATGAAGAACGGAAATATCAAACCAACGGGGACACGAGATTTAACGTGGAAAACCTCTCCAAACAAAAGGAGAGGAAAAAACCACGGGCGCTAGCCAGCAATACTTCACTATATCGGGGTGACGTTACGAACGTCGTGGGTTTACAATGTATGACTTACCCCAACCGGCGGCTTACAAGATATATTTATAGTGGGCAAAACCCTAAGTCGGTTGCGATCCGACTCGGACACGATCCGTACCGTACCGCGGGGCTGCCGTCCCCGCACCCCTGCGAGCGCAGGTTAGCCCGGTGGGCTAACTTCCTCGCTGCGCTGCGGCCCAAGCCTCCGGCGACGGGCCTCCGATTCGCTCAGAAGTTAGCCGCTCACTGCATATCGTCATATGAATTTGGATCACCATAAAACAACACTCCAACTTGAGACAAATTCCATCTTGTAGCATGAACAAGAACTTTCACCCCTGAAACAACAACAACAAAGAGAACACTTTCGGCGCCAAATAGCCTCTTGGGCTAGACAATGATACCAACTAAGCCTGAGCATAGCTCAAACTTAGTAACAGGAACAGGCTTTGTCATCATATCGACCGGATTATCATGAGTACTAATCTTGCATACCTTCAGCTTACCTTGTGCAACAACATCATGCACATAATGGTATTTGATATCAATGTGCTTTGTTCTCTCATGTAACATCTGATCCTTAGTAAGGTAAATGGCACTCTGACTATCACAAAACAGGTTAATGCAAGTATCAACTCCACAAAGCTCAGCAAACAAACCTTTCAACCAAACAGTTTCTTTAACTGTTTCTGCAATGGCCATGTATTCAGCCTCCATGGTGGATTGGGCAACAACCGGCTGAAATGTTGCCTTCCAACTAACAGCACAACCACCAATGGTGAACACATAACCTGTGAGGGACATCCTCTTATCCAAATCGGCAGCAAAATCTGAATCCACATAGCCTACGAGTCCCTCACCATCTCTGCCAAACTTCAAGCAAGCATCAGACGTGCCACGGAGGTACCTGAAAATCCACTGAACAACTTTCCAATGTTCTTTACCAGGATTAGTCATGTATCTACTCACCAAGGACATAGCATATGACAAATCAGGACGTGAACAGACCATAGCATACATCAAGGAACCAACAACACTAGAATATGGAACTCGAGACATGTACTCCAAATCATCATCAGTAGTAGGACATTGAGTAGATGACAACCTAAAATGAGAAGCAATAGGAGTACTAACAGACTTTGCATCATGCATGTTAAAGCGATGAAAAACTTTCTTAATGTAACTCTGCTGACTAAGAAATAAGAACCTAGACTTTCTGTCACGTGTAATTTCCATACCTAGGATTTTCTTAGCAGCACCAAGATCCTTCATCTCAAATTCGCTACTCAACTTTGACTTGAGAGCAGCGACATCTTTCATGCTCTTGGCAGCAATCAACATATCATCAACATATAACAGCAAGTATATAGGCGATCCATCAACAAACTTAATGTACACACAGCTATCAAATTCAGACCTCTT
This sequence comes from Poa annua, assembly GCA_026929855.1. Taxonomy (NCBI): domain Eukaryota; kingdom Viridiplantae; phylum Streptophyta; class Magnoliopsida; order Poales; family Poaceae; genus Poa; species Poa annua. The sequence continues at coordinate 57,949,309 of CM049437.1, forward strand.
AAAGCCATGTGACAACATAAACGAATCAAACCTTTTATACCATTGTCGAGGAGATTGTTTCAAACCGTATAGGGACCTTTTCAACTTACACACAAGATCCTCCTTACCCGGCACTATGAACCCTTCTGGCTGGTCCATGTATATCTCCTCCTCCAACTCTCCATGCAGAAACGCAGTTTTAACATCTAACTGCTCAAGCTCAAGATCATGCATAGCAACAATGGAGAAAAATGTCCGAATAGAACTATGCTTGACAACTGGAGAGAAAACATCATTGTAATCAATACCTGGGATTTGACTGAAACCTTTTGCCACTAACCTTGCCTTAAATATTGGAGGCTCACTTGGAGACAAACCCTCCTTTCTCTTGAAGATCCACTTACAGCGGACAGCCTTCTTTTGTTTAGGCAAGCGCACAACATCCCATGTGCCATTCTTCTCAAGTGACTGCATCTCCTCTTACATAGCGGAGATCCACTTTTCACGGTCACTTGTAGCAATAGCTTCAGTATACATGGACGGCTCATGTCCATGCTCCACCTGTTCTGCACAACTCAGAGCATAATTAACAATGTTACACTCCTCAATCAACCGTGTAGGTTTAATAATATTCCTCCTTGTTCTGCGATCAGCGATGGACTGATTTTGTGGCTGCAAAACAGGAGGTGAGTGCTGAACAGTATCATTATCAGAATCATCTGACATATCACCATCATTTGTCAACAATGACATTATCATTTTCAACAGAGTGCTCCACCTCGACATGAACCTGTTCCTCATCAGAACTATCTGAAACATCTGAGGACAACTTATCAAAGTACATAACAGATTCATTGAAAACAACACTCCTGCTCATAAATGCCTTGTTAGTTTCGGGAATCCACAACTTATATCCTTTCACTCCCGAACCATAACCAATGAAAACAGACTTAATAGCTCTTGGCTCTACCTTTCCATTATCAACATGAGCATAAGCAGTGCAACCAAAAACCTTAAGCTGTGAATAATCAGCAGGAGTACCAGACCATACCTCAATGGGAGTTTTCTTGTCGAGGGGAATAGATGGTGACCTGTTTATCAAGTAACATGCGGTGGCAGCCAGCTCAGCCCAAAAACGCTTACTCATACGAGCGTTAGATATCATGCAGCGAGCTTTGGACATGATGGTCCTGTTCATCCGCTCCGCTACACCATTCTGCTGGGGCGTGTACGGGATGGTGAGGTGCCTGAAAATTCTTTTTGTTCTGCAAAAATCATTAAAAGCATTCGAACAAAATTCGCCACCATTGTCAGTACGAAATATTTTCACCTTCCTCTCAGTTTGCCTTTCTATCATAGCTTTCCACTCTTTAAAAGCAGCAAACGAATCATCCTTATTTTTCATGAAATAAGGCCAAACTCTTCTAGAGTAATCATCAATAATAGTAAGCATATAACGAGCACCACCATAGAGGGCTTACGTGATGGCCCCCAAACATCAGCATGTACATAATCAAGTATACCTTTTGTGGTATGAACGGAAGCATTGAACTTAACTCTCGTGTGCTTACCAAATATGCAATGTTCACAAAATTGCATCTTTCCCAAACTGCAGTCATGCAGCAACTCTCTCTTGATCAATTCTGCCATACCAAGTTCGCTCATGTGTCCAAGACGCTTATGCCAGAGGTTAGTTTTATTTGCATCATCATGAGAAACAACAGCAATAGTACCAGATAAAATGCTGCCTCTAAGAACATATAACTTAGCAGAATTCATATCACCAACCATAGTAATGAGAGAGCCTTTTGATACCTTCAGGAGTCTATTCCCGCCGGTATACTTGTACCCGTCACAATCAAGGGTACTGAGCAAGATCAAATTTCTCGCCATGGTTGGTATGTGCTTCACGTCTGTCAACGTGCGTGTCATGCCGTCATGGGTCTTGATCTGAACTGATCCAACGCCAGCAATGGTGCATTGCTGATCGTTCCCCACACGCACAAAGTCTCCAGTCTGCACTAACTCATAAGAACTGAACCAATCTTTGTTACAGCAAATATGAAAAGAACATGCAGAATCTAGAATCCATTCATCCTGACGAGAAACACATGCAGCTAAAACAGCTAGGCATTCGCCATCAGAACTACCATCAACAACAGCGGCCTCACCGGTATCATTACCTTCATCTTTATTTTTCTGTTGGTAAGTACCTTTTCTTTTCTCTTTGTTCTGCAGCTTCCAGCAATCATCAATGTTGTGGTTAGTCTTCTTACAATACCTGCAGAACTTGCCACGGCCTTTAGACTTTGAGCGACCTCTGTCGCCCTTGCTCTTGTCCCTGTTGTTGTTGTAGTTGTTGTCTCGCTGCTGAGGCCTTCCACGGACCTCCAAAGCATCACCCTTCGAAGAGGATGACTCCTCCTTCTGTACCATACCCTTCATCTTTTCCCTCGTCATGAGGGTCTCATAAACTTCAGCAGTGGTTAGTTCATCACGACTAAGCAGTATGGTATCACGGAAATTTGCATAGGAATTTGGCAGCGAAACTAGGAGTAAGAGGGCTAGATCTTCATCCTCATATTTTACCTCCATCGACACTAGGTCGGAAACGATCTCCGTGAAGATCGATATGTGATTCATTACAGAACCACCTTCTTGCAGCTTGTGCGAGAACAACTTCATCTTCACATGCATCTTATTGGTTAGATCCTTGAACATGCAGATTGACTCCAGCTTAGCCCACAGCGCGGCTGCGGTTTTCTCCTGTAGAACTTCTTGCAGGATATCATTAGACAGATGCAGTTGAATAAGAGACGTAGCCTTACGGTCTTTTCTCTTCTCATCGGCGGACCACTCGGCCGCCGCCTTGTCGCCGAATTTCTCCAGCCACTATTAGAAAAAGGCTTATAGGTGGGATACACGTTTGTGGCGCACCCTCAGCCCATGCGCCACAAAAAACATTTAGTGGCGCACCAATCCAGTGCGCCACAAACATCTGTGGCGCACAAAATAAAAATGCGCCATTGAAATTTGCATTTTTGTGGCGCACCAGCGAGAATGCGCCACAGAAAGAGGGTGGTCCCCGCCAGGCAGGTCGAATTTGGAAATCCGGGGCACTTTCTGTGGCGCACCTGGACCATGCGCCACAGAAAGAAGGCGTTCTGTGGCGCACCTTGGACCATGCGCCACAAAAAGTGGACATTCTGTGACGCATGTCCAGGAGTGCGCCACAGAAAACCAGCTTTCTGTGGCGCATGGACCTGGTGCGCCACAAAAACAAAACCCCAGCCACGCCCTTAATTTTCCCGCCTTTTTTTCTGTCACGCCCTTTCCCGCCTTTTCTCCCGCCACCCTTTCCCGCCATTTTTCTGCTCTCCTCTTCCTATAAAACCCCCCCTCCGGTCTGAGCTTTGGTATTATAGATTTTCAGTCTAGGGCGGGCAAGCATGGTTTGTGTTGGTCCTTGCAATAAGTGTGCGTCTGGCGGGTTCCACAGTCCCGTCGCCGAGTATCTCGCGCGTATTTCCCATAATTTGCATGTTGAGGGTAGGAAAGTGTATCACGACAAACTTATTGAGAGTGAGAGCCATCTCGCTTTGCTGGGAGCCAAGCTATGCAGCGCCGGGTATCCATATCGGACCCCTAACCAAATTCGTCGTGAATTGATTAGGATTCGAGCCAGGTTTGAGAAGAAAGTTGAGAAGGGCAAGTTTTTCAAGACTCAATGGATCTTGATTCATACGCTGAGTCTTACCGTTGGGTAGATGAGAGCGATGATTCCGATGACTTCATGCCGTCGTCTAAGGCCCTGAAGTCTAAAGGAGCGTCGAAGGGGAAGGGCAAGAAGGTTGAATCGTCGTCCAAGAAGAAGAGTGTATCATCGTCAAAGGGCAAGGGCGCTGCATCAACGGATATAGGAGGCTGCATTGATGGGAGGTGAATTTATCAAGAAGAGGAGTTATGTTGTATCTTCATTCATCTATATGTTGTATCGTCATTTGATGTTGTCTTTTTATTTGTTGTGTTATATGTGATGTTGGTTCGAGTTGTGTATTGTAATCTTACTTTCAGTACCAACTTAATTGAAGTTTAGCACAATGGGGATTCAATTTATCCAGAAGAATTCAATAGACAAAATTTAGCACAATTTTTTTTAAAAATAGTATAATATGGTCTTTTTGTGGCACACCCAAGTTTTTCTGTGGCGCATCATGTGCATGCGCCACAGAAATGATGCACACAACAAAATCCCGACCACACCTACCCTTATCCAACCACACGCGCATCCAAGCAACCACCTTCCTCGCGCTTCCTCCCGCGCGCCTCCTCTCACGCGCGCGCCGCCGGCGCGCTCCACAGCTCCTCCCGCCGCCGCCGCCGGTCGCATCCCACCGCCGGCGCGCTCCACAGCTCCTCCCGCCGCCGCCGCCGGTCGCATCCCACCACCGGCGCGCCTCCTCCTGCCGCGGACGAGCGCCTCCGCTCGAGGCCGCCGCGCGTCCCCGTCCCCGGCGACCGGCCGCCCCGCTCGCGGCCCCGTCACCTCGGCGCGCCAACCCGGCCTGCGCAGGTCTCCCTCCTCCCTCCTTGCCATCTTCCTCCTCCTCCCTCCCTGCCATCTTCCTCCTCTCCATGGAACTATGCACTCTAGGTGCTTGTGGAAATACCCAAACCGGCATTTTTGTTGATTATTCCACTGAACACGGCATTTTTGTTAAGTAAAACGTGATGTACTAGCATGTTAGCGGTGTAGTTAAATTTGTATTATTGCCTCGTTTTGTATTATTGCATATATGTTGAGTTTAGATACATAATGGTGTTGTTTAGCTAATTAATATTTGCTTGCTATTTGTTAATTGTGGGCTGATTATGGGCTGTTTATGATGTTGTTCATGATATTTTGGTGATGGTTTAGGGCATGGTGGCTGCTTTCATATTGCTTGTAATTAATCAAATAAGACTGCCATTAGGAATTGCATTTGTGCTAAGTAGTTTCTTGTCCTGTTAGTAGTTTTCTTGTCCTCTTTGGTTTTTTACTGTTAGTAGTTTTCTTGTCCTCTATGGTTATTTACTTTTGGCCGATGATTAAACAGATGGTTGCGCGTTGCATTTTCAGAGAGGTGTCAGTGAACAATGTTGTCTGAACATATATACAGTGTTCATTCCACTTTGTTCGCTGACACCGTCTCTGAAGTTCATGTGTGATTGATCAATTCCATATGAGGCCTTGCTTGTTTTTGTTGAGTGATCTTTAACTTGCATTTTACCATCTTTTGTTATGCCGATGATTAAAATGCTGTGACACCGTGAGATCCAGAGGTGGCGTAAGTGAGGGCCAGTGGGATGCAGTCGCATCCCACTGGCCCTCACTTACGCCGTCTCGGACCATTTGTGTTTCCAGTCTAAGTATGAGGCAAGATTTTTCTGAAGTGTTTTTTAACTTGCAATTTACCATCTTAACCTCTTAAGGCAAGTTTAATTGGCTGTACTAACCACTTAACCTCCTCTTGTGCATGTAGACGATGCCACCGCGCCGCCGCGGGTCGTCCGGCTTCCGCGGTGTTCGGGAGCGGCCCAACGGCACCTACTACGCCGAAATCCGTGTCGGCGGATTCCGGCAGACGCTCGGGACGTACGCCACGCCGGAGCAGGCAGCGCGCGCATAGGACGCGGTCGCGTGGCGTTTCCGGCGCCCGCGGAGCGAGCTAAACTTCCCGGACTGCCCGAACATCGTGGAGGCGGAGTTCCTCGCGCCACGGCCAACCCTCCTCACCAACGAAGATCGTGACCGCCACCGCCAGGTGCAGCGCCGGATCACCACCGCCGAGCACGACGAGGAGCTGATGCGTCGGTGGAGGGAGGAGTTCCCGGGCGACGTCGCCGACGAGGAGGCATTCTTCAGGAACCGAAGGGAGCAAAGGAGGGCCGGCGCCGCCGTCGGGAGGCCGCCCAGAGGGAGAGCGAGGAACACTGGGACACCAATGATGACAGGTGGTCCGACTTCTTCTATAACACCAGCTCCGACGATGAGTAGTTTACTAGCTCGTGCGACTTGTTCTATATTCTAGTTTGTAATAATAGTAACACCGACTTCTCTACTCTTGCGACTTCTGTGTATTTGTTCTGTTTTAATCTACTGTGTCAAATATATTATTGTTTATAATATATCTGGATAAATCCTGTATATATACCTATATTTGTACAGTGCAGGAAAAATAAATCGAAAATACCTGTTTATATTCTGTGGCGCACTTGCAATCCATGCGCCACTGATAAATTTCTGTGGCGCACAATGGGTGGTGCGCCACAGAAATGTGGAAATTTCTGTGGCGCATGGGGCAGGTGCGCCACAGAAATATAATTTAGTGGCGACATTTCTGTGGCGCACCCCCCATTTCCCTGGGTGCGCCACAGAAATGCATTTTGGTGCGCCACTAGTAGCCCTTTTTCCACTAGTGAGCGCTTCGTCAAGATCATTTGCCTGTGCGAGGACCGCACGCATCTTGACCTGCCATAACGAAAATATCGTCTTGTAGTCCAGCAACGGTAGATCGAACATCATCGATGCCATCCAAAACCCTAATCTGAAAACAGATCTGAAACACGGGCTCTGATACCACTTGTTACAAAAGATAGCATGAATACGATGAAGAGCGGAAAGATCAAACCAACGGGGACACGAGATTTAACGTGGAAAACCTCTCCAAACAAAAGGAGAGGAAAAACCCACGGGCGCCAGCCAGCAATAGTTCACTATATCGGGGTGAGGTTACAAACGCCGTGGGTTTACAATGTATGGCTTACCCCAACCGGCGGCTTACAAGATGTATTTATAGTGGGCAAAACCCTAAGTCGGTTGCGATCCGACTCGGACACGATCCGTACCGTACCGCGGGGGCTGCCGTCCCCGCACCCCTGCGAGCGCAGGTTAGCCCGGTGGGCTAACTTCCTCGATGCGCTGTGGCCCAAGCCTCCGGCGACGGGCCTCCGCTTCGCTCCGAAGTTAGCCGCTCACTCCATATCGTCATATGAATTTGGATCACCATAAAACAACACGTTTAGGCTCCTATAGCAATCCTACGTCATGTCTTTCTAATACTCCCCGCAAGAGTTCAAATCTCTCTTGCGACGGATATTTTCATCTTTTACACTTACTCTCAATTGTAGAAGGAAAAATTTCCAAGCTCTTCCTTGTGTTGTCTTTGCCTTCCCTAAAAGAATTTTTTTTAGATACAAGGCACAAAGTGCCCGGCTTTAAATTAATAAAGCCACAAACGGCCAGGTGTTACAGGATGTTGAACCAGCTTACAAACAACGAAACTCAAGCAACAAAAAATAAACAAGAAACACATCTTGAAGAAATCGATGTCCTCCCCGCGAAGCCACCAAGGAGCGGGCAACACACGCTTGCAGGATCCGTCGGCTGCTTGGCAGAGACCACCTTCTGCACACAGGTTGGGGGGCAGCAGACCCATCCATTTCCGACGCCGAAAAGGGAACCTTCCCTCTCGTCCTGGCTCGAAGGACGCCGCACCGTCGGACGCCGGAGGAGCTCCCCTGAGCTAAGGAGGACACTGCCCACAAGGCCAACACAGGTAGAAGCAAGAGACCTCGCTGGAACTGACAAACCTAGAAGTACGGGCTGCCAAAGACCGAAGATGACGAAACCGAAGAGGGTAAGCAGGGATTATGATCGCCGACGAAGAAGGGGCACGTCCCGAGAGGCAGACGACGAAGGCGAGAAGAATCCCGAAGACAAGAGAGATCGGCTCCCCGCAGCCCCGTCAAAGCTGTCGTAGGGTAGGAGAACCCTTTCTCAACCCGCCCAGGCTCGAGGACGCCGACCCGCCGGCAGACAGCAGCACAGGAAGGGGCATAGAGCACGCCTGAAGAAGGTCACGAACCAACCAACTCGCCGCAGCCGGAAGCACTCGGAGAGCCACCACCAGACACCTTCCCTCGTTGGCACCTCTCCACCGGTACCACTCGTTCCCCTGACAACGCCTCCAAGGAGGAAACGACGCTCATGGCGCCGCCGTCGCCAAATCCGAAAGGATAATAGGTTTTCACCCAGGAATAGGGTCCGGGGTGTGGAGATCAAGACCTCGACGGTGCCTCAAGAGAAAGCACGGCGCCCGGGGACGCCGCCACCGCCGTGGTCGGGCAAGCCGACCAGGGATTTCTCTCGGGCTTGATCTCACAACACCGGCACCGCCACCTACCACTGAGCCAGCCCCAAAGAAGCCAGCCACCGGATCTGGTGGGGGAGGAGAGAGCACAGGAGGAGGGAGGAGCTGACCTTCAGATCTGACGCAGGAGCACCGGAGCGCTCACGACGCCACGACCACCACCCACCGCCACCTCGCCGCCCGCGCGGCCGAAGATGACGGCGCGCACCCGCAGACGCCGCTAGCCGCCGTAGACGACGCCGCCTCTCCCTGCGAGGCCGTCGCCTCGATGCCGAAACCCCCCGCCAGGGCAGCGGAGCAGCGAATCCCCGCCGCCACCTTCACCGGAGGCGACACGGGCTTGCCCGGCAGCCTCCTCAGGTAGCGGCGAGGGGTGGGGAGGGCTAGAAGAGGGGGCGGCGGCAGAAACCCTAGGTCGCCCCCGAGTCGCCTCCGGAGAGACGACGCGAGGGGTAGGAGGCACTTCCTTTGTCCCTAAAAAAGAAAATTTAGTGTTCTTAAAACATGAGGAGTGCAAATAATTTTTACCCCATTGAGCTACACACCTATTAATTATGTATGTATCACAAATATGCTTTACGATTGGCATATTGTATGCTCATAAATCAACTGTACGTTTTTCGTGATGAACCAATTCATACTTGGCCCCTAATTGTGCGTGTGGTACTCATTGGGAATGAAATAATGATTGATTGGTCCAATGTGATTCTTGTTAGCCTTTATTTTAGAGAGTTGAGTTCATAACGATGTGAGATGAGATGTGTTGTGAGATGAGACGTGTTGAAGTGATGATAATGCAACCCCTCCAAAATTGTAGATTTGGTCGTGTCGATAAATGATGTTGAAGCCCTTAATACTTAAATTGAGTATTCAGTAAATCTCATAGATGAAATGGAAAAAAATAGCAAGGAGAGACCATGTGCCTATGTTCAGACTCCGGTAACAATCTTGCGTCATGCCTTTCTAATACTCTCTCCGTCTCAAATGAAGTGGCATATAATTTGATGAAGAAATCTCGTTTTAGGTGGCGTAGGTAATAGAAACGTGACGACCTTCCTCTTTTGCTACTGACTCTGATTCACTCTAAGCGTAAAACGCGAGCCAGAAATAAGTGTGGTACGAGGGAGAAAGATCGTGATCTTTCAATCGTCAAGATGTATTTCGGTTCAACCCTATCCTTATGCCTTGGTCTCGGTACAAATTTTCTCACGCGCTTCTTGGGAACAGAGGGAGTAGTGCCTTTTCTCTTCTCCATGTCGATGGAGCCATTTTGCTAATAATACTATGCCCGTTCCTAAATATATTTTTCTTTAGCCATTTTCGATTCACCAATATCTAGACGTATTTAAACACATTTCTTTTTGTATGTTGTTCACTTGGAGGGAATATATTATAAAAGGTCATATATTATAAAATGGAGGGAATATATTTAAGGTTTTTAGGATTCAGATGAATCTACAATTCTCATTTGAGGGCATCTTCACCGGCACCCTTCAAACGACTCCCAACGGCCCATTGGGGTCCGGGCGCCAACATCGCCCACCAACAGCACCCTCCAATGCCTCGCCCCTGGCAAAAACATGTCTGGCACCCCCGAAGAGGCCTCCAAAGGACATGCTATCGACAGGGCTGGCCCGCCCGTCATAGGGGCAGCGCCCCACGCCCGTCTTAACTTGGGCTTGGCAAGAGGCCGTTGCGCAATAACGCCCGCGCCCGTTCCCATGGCGCAGACGGAATCGACGCGTGCTGCAGGCGCAGCAGCTGCCCGAGGCGGCGCCCTGCGCACGCGTCATCGGGGTCAATGCGTGGCCAGGCGAACCGGTGGCCGCGTTAATGCAGGCCACCCAACCCCGCTCCTCCGGTCGCTTTTAAAACCCGGCGCGTCGCAGGCTCGCAGCCCTCCTCTCCCCACACCACCACTTCTCCCCTCTCTCAACACGCCACCAGTAGATCAGCCGCCGAGCATGGAGGGCAGCCGCGAGACGCCGGAGGAGCGCGAGCTCCGGCATCATCGCGACATCCTCCAGATGGAGGAACGCCGTCGCCGGAACGAGGAGGTGGAGATGGCCAAGACGTATCAACGCGAGCGGTGGCTCGTGAACGCAATCAACGCGCCTCCGTACGTCGTGTCGCTGGAGACGGCGCATCTGTGCAGCCGCCACAGCGTGCCGGTGGAGGGGGAAGCGTCCCTGCCCAAAGGGTGGACGAGGAACGCCGTCTACATGCCGGTGGCGCCGCGGCAAGGAGCGCGTTGACTTCATCATGCGACAATGGCATGCGATGTCGTTTGAGCAGAAGCTTGACCCCAAGTACTCCATCTCGGCGCCCTACTTGCACGCCGTGGTGGACGCGGAGTACGAGGGGCGTTATGCCGGCGACTTCCTCCATACTGGCACGCGGGAACCAACGCCAGAGTTGTCTGCATCGGACGACGACGCAGCCGAGGAGGACGACGACGACCCCGAGCTGCCCGATCTATCGATAGAAACGGCAGGCGCATCTTGGTCAGCAGTGTCGCCGTCACCGGAGAAGGGGGCGCCAGCCGAAGACAAAAGCCTCAGCCGCCGCCGGTAGCTCGCTGGCCGCGAAACCAGAAGCCCCAGCCGCCGGTAGCTCGCTGGCCGCGAAACCAGAAGCCCCAGCCGCCGTTTCTAAAGCTTGTAGCCGATGGAAATGGCAGCTGAAACTTCCGGCGCCGGATCATCGAGGCATACATGTCTGTTGATGATTCCGGCGCTTGGTTCGCATCTTCTTCCCCTTCGCTCGTCCATGAAGCGGCATCTCTCCTCGCCGGCGGCGCGTATAGTGGTTCGCTAGACGCTGTAGCGCTACGCCGGTACCGCCGTAGTTAGGTTTAGTTTGTTAAATCTCGTTTAGATTTTAAATTGTAAATTTGTTAAATCTCGTTTAATAAAATCCGCCGCCCCTGAGGTATTCATTTGAATGAAAATTGAATTGTTGAAGTTTTTTTTAGTTCATTTGAACGTCGGCAAGCTGTTCGATCATCTGCTCAACGTTTGGGGTGGACCTTTGGAGTGCGCCGCTGTGGGCTGCGTCGAAATCCTGGACGGACGCATGTCCGACACCCCCAATTGAGATTAGTTTGGGGGTGCCGGACACAAATTTGGGGGTGTCGGTTGAGATGCTCTGATGGCAGTAAAACATTTTTAATTTGGAAGGGAGGGAATATTTCCTAGTATTGAAATGGCTTGATGAGCGATTTCGGGTTGATGCTTCATATCCAACCACTCTGGTGGGTCCACTCCAGCCACTCTAGTTCGTGCACCCAGTTCACCCATCGGCCGGTGCACCCGTCTCCTTCCTCTCCTTCCCGCACCCACTCCCGGATCTCACGAAACCAGCTCACCTCTCCGCTCAGATCCCAACCCTAACCGTCGCCCCAGATCTGCCTCGCCGGTGGCGGCCGCGATGGCGTGCCTCGCGATCTCTCTGCAGCCGGTCAACGGTCCCGATATCCTCCTCCAGACGCGCTCATGGTTCCCGGTCTCCCGCGCCCTCGCCGCCGTCTCCGCCTTCCGCCTCGCGCGCCTCCATCTCGCACGCGGCAAGCAGCAGCCGCCGGCCTCGGCCTCCACCTCGCTCGACGCCATTGGCGACGATCCGCTGGCGGCCGGCTCGGGGCAGCTCGTGGTGGGCGTGGAGTCGCAGTACCGCGTCGTGTACCGCCTCGTCAACTCCATCTACGTGCTCGGCGTCACCACCGCCTCCGACCACGCCTCCCCCGCCGTCCACGCCTTCGCCGTCGCCGATGCCGTCAACCAGTCCGTCGATGTCGTCGTCGCCGCCTGCCGCGGCATCGACGTCACCCCCGAGAAGGTGCACCGCAAGTACCCGGAGGTCTACCTCGCCCTCGACCTCGTCCTCCACGGCGTTGGTTCCGTACGCCTCTCCCAGATTCTCGCAACCATCCATGGCGACAACCTCGCTCGCATGGTCAACTCCTCCCCTGATGCCGAGGCCCGCGCCCGTGGTGCTGATTCCTGGCCCACCGTAGAGCACCTCGCCCAGGACCGCCATGCTGCTCGCGATGCCTTCACGGGCGCTTCATTCGAGCTCCCCCAGGAGACGCTCGCGGCTGGCGAGGAGTTCTCTGCATCCAGCCTTGCGCCTACAGCTGCCTCGGCTACTGGAGACGAGGCACCACCCGAGGAGGCGCCTCCCATTGAGAAGGACCCCTTTGCAGCTAGCGACATGGTTAGCAAGCCAGAGGAGGCACTGGTCGGAGGGTTCAAAAAGAACAAAGAGACTGCCCTTGTGGTTGCTGATCCTGCTGCAGCACTTTCTGGGTTGGAGGTCACCACTTTGCCACCAGCTGAGGCGACTAAGCCGACCCGTATTGGGGTTGAGGGGTTTGAGGGCGACTATGGTGGAATTGAGTTTGGTAATGAGGAGGCTTCACTTGCTGAGGCATTCGAAGGGTTCAATGCGCCATTTGGGGGTGGGCTAGATGCTTCAGAGTTTGTTACCACAACGAAGAAGGATCACAAGGACAAGAGCATCACTGGTCTTGAGCTGCTTGAGATGAGAAGTGGGCTGGCACCGAATGCTGGTTCGCCGCTTGAAAACTTATTGGTGACCAAGAGCGCAGAGATGACCGTCCCTGAGCTATGCATCATTGAGGAGATCAATGCAGAATTCAAGGAGTCTATTCTTGCACGAGTTGGTTTGAAAGGTACAATCTTTCTGCGGACATTACCACCAAAGAAGGCAGCTGGGAGGGACACAGAGTTCTCATTCCGGCTTGAGGGTACTTCTGGAATGAAGAGGGCAGCCTTGCAGAGTGCTGTGTTGAGTAACCTCGAGAATGGCCTGTTCCATGTGAAGGCACCATCGAAGGAGGAGCCCATCCCCATCATGAAATATAGCTTCCTTCCCAAGCACTCACCTCTCCCTTTGAGGATTCGCCTTGTAAAGCGTCATAGTGGAACATTGCTCTCAGTGATGATACACTATGCGTCGAACCCAATGTTGCCACAGCCACTGAGCAATGTTACATTTATTGTTAAGCTTCCTGTGGATCCGACTCTGCTTAATGTTTCGCCCAAGGCTGTGTTGAACCGTGCAGAGAGGGAGCTCAGGTGGCACATCTCAGACATTCCTCTGAAAGGTCCTGCTGGATGGTTGAGAGCACGGATGCCTGTAGATCAAGACTCCAAGGATGGTGAACTAGAGGTTGTTGGAATAGTGAAGTTTGCTTACCAAGGGCCATTCACATTGTCTGGCATAAAACTCTGCCCAGCCATCAACAGCACTTCCCAGTTTAATGAGGTTGGCCACACCTTCTCCAGTGGGAGTTACCGTTGCATCTGAGTTGTACCTTCTTTGTATTGTAGCTGTTACTTTGCCCCCCTTTTTCAGTTTGCTTCTACAACAGGGTGGGAAATTCATATTGTACGTAGTGAAGCTTATTTGTTTGTCGAGGCTGGAATTTAACTATTTTTCCGAGTTGTCTATTATTATCTGGATGATGGATACGACAGTTGTGATTATTGATCAAGGTTACACAATATATTTTGGAACTTTCATGATGGATGTATATTGAACATGTATTTCTGTTAATTATGGATGCAAATAGAGAAACAATACTTGTGCCACTGACTTTGGATAATTCTCTCCCTAAAGCCATCATTACATGGGGAAACAAAATGACAAACAGATTTTTCAAAAATGTGGTTTGCTTTGGCAGAACCAACCATAGCAAAGAGGCAACTTGAAAGTTCCAGCACTTCTACCAAGGGTAGAAGCTGGGTCCAACTTGTGAAAGCCAGACAGAGATCATTTATCATTGGAAGCAATTATCGAGACAATGCCTTCAAGGAGATGATGGATGTTGCCCGATCCAACCTTACTGAAGTTCTGACTTGTGAGTTTCATCTTTTTTGCCAAATTGAATTTTGAGTATCATTGTTTTAGCCAAGTTTAGCACTATACAAGTACCTGCTTGGCAAAATGCAACTTAAGTTAACTTCAGTGATTAGTTCACTAGTTATCATTCTCCATAAAGAAAAACATGGCTGATTATGCTATTAGTTATCAAATTATAGATAGATCAGCATATTTGTATGTTTGGTCTTCCTAACAAATGCTATGTATGCCACTCATGTACTGTACAATGTACATACATGGAACAATCAATACTCTGGAAATATTGGTCTTTATCTGGAATATTATTTGTTCTAGTTGAGTTTTCTCTCAATGAAAAAGTGAATTAGATATACTGGGGTACACATGCCTGCTGCCCATTTAGTGCTAAAAATAAGGCAGCATCATTTTTGTTTACTATTCTTCAATCCTAGTAACTACCATGAGCTCATGTTGTATATATTAACGCCACTGTACCTACTGATTCATTTATATGCATAGTTCTGGCGAGATTTACATATTTGGAGCTAATAGTCATTATCATAGCCCAGTGTGCTTATGGTAATATCTGTAGATAACCCGGATTTGAATAAGAACTGTTGTTAAGATATAATCTTAAGCATAAGTTTAAATGCATCTTAATTCTTATATACATTGTATTATTTAACATTTCTTAACATATTATATGTTTCTAAAATTGTTGACTCGCAGTTTCCTGGTACTTGCAGTGCATATACTATTATACAACTTTTACAAAACAGTTCAATTAGATTTGCTTTCTTAGTATTTATGGTCTACCTTCTTCCTCTGGCTCACACTATCCGTGAGATAAGTATGGACTATAGAACTTGTCAGTTATATTGCCAGTGCTTTGCTCGTGTTTAATCTTTATATATTGACAGAATGTCTTGGAATGCCGTGGTTTTGACTTGTCGCTTTATTTCTGTAATTGCATCCTTAAGAAAGATCTTATACTACATCTTATTGCATCAAAATAGGTATCGGCTGTTCATAAGCAATTCAAATGAAGTCAGTTGCTGTTTAGTGCCTTAATTTCATATATAAGTAGTTAAGATAAAAGTTAATCATAGGTAGCATTATCTTTGGAAAAACGGACTCTGACCTTGCATAAGATTCGTAATAATAGTAGGCTATTTTATATCAGTTATGGTCTGGTTTCAGACTTACGATCGATGAAAAGTTAAACTCACTCAACGGAACAATATGCTTCCATCGTACTTTTAGTCATTGTGTTTTACATGATGCAATTGGTTGTCCTTGTATGTTTCTACTTGATATTTCTTGCATGGGTAGCCATAGAAACTAAAGTTTTTCACATGACTTGACTATCATGTATTTTCATCACAATACTTATGCCTCTAGCACACACAACCTTTTTTTTTTGGCTTTTCAACCCATAGTTTGTATTAGTTGGAATAGAATGCAGAATTTCTCCACCTGCTTAGTTAAAGATAGTGATTCAAACTGAACTTGCAGAGTGCTGCTGAATGAACTCTTTGAGCTGTTCAGTCCAAATGATGGTCTGATCTCTGATCACTCTAATCGAAATATTCTCAATATGTTCATCTGAATCTTTTTGGTCAGTAGCTGTGGGCAATGGCAAATTCTCAATGAGGTTCCATAGTTTTTCTTCTTTTTGATAAAAATAGCGGCCGATTCGATTTTCAAAAGAGGTAATTACACTAGAGTTACACGAACTTGATGCACGGGTTCTCGTTTATCCATGGATTTAAAAAATGCAATGGACTAGTCCACTAACCTGGCCCACAGGTCCTTTTTGGTCCAATCTCAGCCACCTTGGCTAATTGCGCCTACCGGCAAATCAGTCGCGCCAATGAGGGTATTTTGCAAATAACCAGGTTCCCTTGAATCACATCAGAAAGCCCTTCTCCTCTATTCCTCACTTCTTCCTATCTGGCGTCTTGGCGAAGCCCCGAGCGACAGTAGTGGTGGCTCGGCGGGCATGCCAGTGCAACCTATCTGTGAAATTATATCTCTGCATCTCTGTCTCCCCCTGTGCTTCCACTCTCTACTCCTTGGGTTGGCGGTGAGATGGTGCTGCACGTTCTCGATGATGGACCGCTACAGGTCCCATCGAACGCCAGACAGTAGGTGGCGGTGGCGTCCACCGGTCAGGTAGTTCCTCTCAAGTAACTTGAGCCCCCTGCCGCCTTCAAACTTCAGCGCTAGTGTGGGGACCTGCATGCTCGCCCTTAAGCCCACACAAACTATGCAAGAAATAAATTGGAACATCTTTAACATGTCAACTATGAAGTTCAAATTGTAACTGTAGCATTTGCAATAGAAGAGAATATTGGGGACACTAAGTGCCTAAGTGTCTCAAATGTTTACCTGATTTCAGCCTTCAAGGGGAAAAAAAAGAGTCCCGGTGATGTTAGCTCCTCTGAAGATTTCATAGTTTAAAACTTAGCCATTCGTCCAAGGCATGCTAAGGAGATGCAACCATATAGCTAGAAGATTTCCATTCCTGGTTAAGAATCTGGTCACCGCCAAAACTGGAGGTTGCATTCTTGCTCATGCCCTGCTTCAAGGAAAACATACATGCTTAGGCAACGGAACCCTCTGCAAGGCCTCTTGTTGCGCTTTCCAAAGGGATAATAAGCACATGGAAGTAGGACTGCCAGCAATGGTAAGCGGAGGACATAGCACTGTATGATTTCTATTCTGTAAATGCTGACATAAAAAATAGATCAACTGAAACTCTTCAAATCTTTGGAAGCCCAGAAGAGTGAACTTTCCCTTGGATACAACAAGTTCTCACAAATCATCTGCATCAACAGAGGTGGCAACGTTGCAATTGCAAGCTGGGACAAGCTGCTTGTACTCCCTAACTTGCTGATAATGAGGACTGAACACCCAGAAGCCGGAAGATAATCTGCGGAAATCACTGAGAAGAGTTGAAACACCATGGAAGGTAGTCTGTCGGGTACACTTCTCCAGACTCAATCTACCAGAAGTCAGCCTGACTCAGAAGTGTTCAACATGTTGCATCTTGTTTGGCCAAAGTTTCTTAAGATGAACTTGTCCAGCCCCCTTCGCCATATAACAAGTCAGGCAGCTGTATCTGGTTGCAATAAGGCTAAATGTACTGATCCAGTAGAATTGTCATGCTGGATGATGACGTATAAGTGCTAATTTTCCAAGAGTGCTATCAGTTGCTCAGTAGAGTTGCTTGCTTATCCAGTTGTTTCCTTGTTACTGATTTACTGCTCACAATGTCTAGAAGAAGGCGACACCACAAGTGACATGCTACAACTTGAATTTTTTGTTTACTCGTTAGGCTCTGTTTAGACGTATGCATTGAGAGGCTTGGCGTTGCATTGACTTGAATATCAATATTGAGATTGAATGCCAATATTTTGTTTGGATCTGTACGTATTCAGATCCAAACTTGATATCGATGTTGCTATTGAGATTCTGGAAGCTATCGGGTCGGAGTCGAAGACTCGGGGTGATAGCATAGGATATTCTGGGTCCTGGATGAACCTTCCATCTTCTAGTTGAGCCTCTTCTTCCTCTGCTTCCAGATTCTGAGCGACGTATCGAGGAATTGTGTAGGTCCAAACTAACCAGTTTCCCCCGCCTTTGGACCAGCAGCCACACACGAGCTACCACGTTCGCCTCGCCTTTGCATTGCATCGGGATAGCCATTAGCCAGGCATTGTGCAGAAGTTGAATGCTCCCTCCCTCTCCAGTCTACATGTTTTGCAAGGTGAGGGGACTAATCCAGGTGTCTTTAAAATTTTAAAAAATGTTCCATATTTTTATTCGTTAGTTTGAACTGAATATACTGCAGCATCTGATTTCTTGATATATTTTGTGTACAAGGAAAGGGACATGCCTACCTTTTTGCTTCAGAGCAAAGTGTGGCATAGAGGGGCAAGAAGGTTTTTTTTTTTTGAAACAAAGGCAAAAGATGTGCCATTTCATTAAATAAGAAGAAGTTTGCGAGCATTCGCCTAGGACAAGCCCTAGGACTTTAATAAAAAGTCTCACTCTCCCGGGATTACATTCCCTAACCGAGTGGCACCGGCTAAACACCAATCTCTCGCCTCAACCTTAATTCTAGAGACCACGATAGCGACCGGAGACGCGATATGACGAAACACTCTAGCATTGCGCTCCTTCCACACCTCCCATGAGACTAGCATTAACATGGAAGACATGGCTGAAAGAGTAGTGCCGATGGCAGTAAGCTAGCCTGCAGTGCTTCTGATTTTGTTTTCACATCACCGCCAGCTTGTACCGTACCCGAACCAAATTGTGTAAGAGAAAACGCTTCTACATGATCAAATCGTTTTCATGTCAAAATAAGATTTCTATGGAGCTAGGGTGATTATTTTCTTGTTTTACCCTCTCTTTGCTCGCTTTCACTTTCACCTTTTCTTGTCGAGATGTTACACCTTATTCTTTCCATTTACAAAAGCTAGCGGCGGCCGGCAGGCCGAAATTGACCGTACCAGCTCTACAACGAACGAACCATTGATCGGTCAATGTCGAATCTTCCTGGGTGCACTGTTGCTATGAGTTCATGCGGTAAGCACCACTATCTGATGTTTACAAGACGCGTAGAAACAAAATCCTGCAAATTGCATTTCGTTTCGGCCATGCAAATTGCATTTCTCCTCTACAGACGTATAGAGATAGCGGCTCATATATCTCTTCCGTCCCTCCGCCTCCGCGTCATGCATCTTGATATATACGGAGTACAACACTAGAGGCAATATGAGTAGCCATTGTCTCTTGTACTTATATCATTTAGAGCATCTCCAAAAGAGGCTGAATTTTAGCGCGGCGCTCAAAAAACCGTCAATTTAGCGCGAAAGGCAAAAATCGATGCTCCAACAGACGCTCTAAAATACAGCGGGCTCTCTAAAATTTACAGCACGCGCTATTTTGCACAATCCGAAGCGGTAGATATAGCGCGTGCGAAACAGCGCGCTGCAAACTCTGGCGCGAGCCCAACCGCCCGCTAAAAATTCACCGCGCATGAACAGATCGAGATTCTGCTCTTCCACGCCGGGCTACACGCACGCGGGTACCTGCTGCATCCAACAATTTCTTGAGCAGCCTCTCCCCTAGCTCCAATCTCCAACCAAAGTCGATCCGATCTCCTCGAAGCAGATCTCCTTCTCCGATCGGAAGCAGCGGTGGCGGCGGCAGAGCGTAGCGGGCCGCACCACCTCCCGTTGCTCCTCCCGTGGCGAGCGGGGTGTCCCTGACGGCGAGCTCCGTGAGATTGGCGAGGCGGGAGAGCCACACCGCGGAGAGGCAGCGGAGCGACGCGGTGCACGAGAAGTACCAGAGGCCCGACACGAGCTGCTCCGGCGGAAGGAGGCGCCGCGGCGCCGCGGTGCAGTCCAGGAAGGCCAAAACGGCCATGTAAACGACTTTTCACGCGTGCTAAAATAGAGCTTCTGTTGGATTGGAGATGCTCTTAAGTCGAGTCCCGCGCCTGAGCTATCTAGCCGTCAAGGCACGACACCGCCAATGTTATGTCTTGTTGTCCTCTTTCTCCCTGCGCACGCACAAATCTGCTGAGACGAGAAGAACGATAACTAACACCGCCTTTCTTACAGGCACATTGACTAAGAGCTCTTGAAAGATTTGAACTAGGTGGTGAAATACAGCTCTTGCTATAGTTATTAAAAAATGCTTCACAATAATAATAATGTATCTATTTTCAGGCGCGGTAAAAGAGCGCTCCACTGGACGCTGTATTTTACAGCGCCAAAAACAGATTTTTTCCATATGTATGCCTCACTAGAAGATCAAATAAGGCAAGAAAAATAAATTGAAAATCATTTGAAAGATGATACCCAGCACTTATTAACCATTTTCTGTAAAGGGATCCAATAGAATCAATCCTCCGCACCCAACACTAGTACGTACAGCGCAGTAACACGGCAAGGCAGCCAGCAGCAGCGGTGGTGGAGGCCGTGCGCCGTCGCTCCCACGACGAGCCGCCGGATGGCGGCCTCCACCGCGCCCCTCCGTCTAGCCCGCGGCGCTCGAGGCGCTCGCCCCTTCCGTCCGCACGATTAACATGTCAAAAGGAGATTTAAAATACGAGATATGCCTCGTCGCACCCCTTTTAAAAGGTCTATAAATTTTTGATGCAAAACAACGGTGGAATTTAAAGCATAAGTCCTCTCAAAAGATCGATTAGGAGAAATACAACTCTCGCTAGTTATACAAAAATAATAACATGTGGAAAAGAGATTTTTACATAATTGGAAAGGTAGTCGCATCGGTGTCAGTCACACTACTTACAGGCCACACAATATCACCAACAGTTTGTCAAAATCTCAGTCATCATTGACAGTTTTTTTGTGCTGGACATCGCTGTCTTTTTTTTTAGGCCTCTCTCTTTAAGAATACAAGTTGTAGCATCTGATCAGACACACAGGAACACACCACACCACACGCACACACACCACACCACACACAGGAACACACACCACACGCACACACACCACACCACACACGCAACCCCAACCTATGTGTCTAAACAAGACCTACATCCTATATCTCTTAACACGTCCTGAGAGACTTAACCGAAGACTAGTGCTTTGGTGACCGACGGGCACGTCGACCTCACCTGTGGCACATGGACGTTGAGAGGCAACTGAGGAACAGAAGAGGTACAGTGTTCAGGGAACAGTGTAGCTTGCGGTGAGGCACCGGAAATTCGCTCCCAGTGGGAGTAGAACTCGGACGAGCCAGCCAGCCACTGCTGGGCCTAACCAAACGCGCTACGCGCGCTCCTCACATCGCTGTCGTTTTTCTTGTATGGGATTTGTATTACATGAAGGCGACTAGTCTTGTTTCACCAGCACCCTCACTTGGCCCAGAACTAAGAATGCCGTTTAGACTTTTACACTAGTATAGCAAAGTGCTGATAGCGTCATCTATCTGTAGTGCACCGCAATACATACACGATACTGGTATTTTGGAAAATTATTAGTGCCGTGGCCAACACCACCAATAATGTTAGAAACATGGATCCCCCCCCCCCCCCCCCCCCCCCGGTAAATGGGTCTACCGGCCAAAAAGTCCCGAAACGTTTGAATTTAAGCCGAATTCTTTCTCCCAAAATCATTATTTATTTATTACATTTTATGTTTAATTTCAAATATTTGTTCGAGAAACTCAGTCGGTTACCAACCGGTAATTTCTAGTAACCGTGGTTACCAGAAATCCCAGTGCCCCTCGAGATTTTTTCCAATCTGGTAACCAAATCCTCGGTTAGAAATAAGCCCACACCGTTAGTAACTTGACTCTGACCCACTTTCGGACCAAATTTACTACCCCCCCCCCCCCCCCGACCCGTAAAAAATGTCGTGAAAGGTGAATTGTGTACGTATAAGTGGTTGTTCATGATGCGACACATTTTTAGGATTGGGGGGAGTATAACGTGTCAAAATTTGTCCACGCCACCAATAGAGATGCTAATAGTGGTGTCATATACCTGGCCTACAACGCTAGTAAATTGCCCAGAAATTACATCCACCCCCGTTTCGCATCTCACTTCACTCTCTCACACTCTCCCTCTCTCCCCTGACCCACGTTGCCGCCACCGACTCTACCCTCCACCATGCTCGCCCGCTCCGTCCCACTCCCCCCTCAGCTAACGCCAGCAACGTCACCACCGCCTCTTCGCTGTCTCACCGTTGAGCCTCCTCTCCTCATCTTCCATGGAGTTGATTTATTTTTAGTTTGACTTAAATTTATTACGATTTATTTAGTTTGAGTTGTTAGATCGATTAGTGCCCATACACCATGGTTGTGATTTCTGTTTGCAGCAATGGGAAAACTCAACTTTCGAATAATCGGCCGCAATATAATTTATTTAGGTTTAGCTTTATGTATGTTTATCCAAAATTTTGCTAATTTAATTTTACTTAAGAACATTGTTATCTAGAATTCAATATATGATTGCGGTACGACGGGATTTGAAAACTAAGATGAATTATTTCCCGAAAAAGTTAGAGCTAGTAGAAGAGGCAAATAGGAAAATGAAGAAAGTGGTAAAAAACTTAAGAAACAGAAGATGGAATTGGATTTGTATAATGCCGATATTGTCCAGGATCACAAGATCAATATGGATACAACTCGGTTGAAAATGAGAAAGATCAATAGACATGCCATCCATAGGTTGAATTGTGCATATTATGCACTGACTTTAATCACAATAATGATTGCAATGCTTGTTTTATTTAGATGCTCTAGATATTGTATGACCGTTTTAGGATGAACTATATATAAAAACTATGATGCATTGCTTTGGATGGATTTGATGTTTCAAGGGGGTCGTGAGCTTGTAAATTTAATTATTTACATTATCAGTATATACACATCGAATTTTCAGCTTATCTTCTTTAGCCTAATAGGATATGGCAGGCCACATATGCAACTCAAATTGCGTAATCAGAAAGTTTACTCACCTAAATTCTAAATTCAGTGGTAACATACAATTCTTTTCATACACTTGTAACAACTTATTCTTTTTATTTTAGTATTTAATGTGTTTTTTTTTGCTCAAACTGTTCGATGCAACACTGATTGCAATTCAATGAGCTTGTCGGCAACAATATGCTCCTCGTTCATGTGCTTGAGGGCATGTACAACAAACCACTTCCTTCAGGTTTTAGCACAAGGCTTTGTAGAGCCCAATGGAGTAGTACCATACACACATTTAAACGGGACGTGGATCCCATAACGTACATTCCCCCTGACGTGGGGTCACTGACCTGTGGGCACTGGGCCCACAGGTCAATGGTTGCACGACACGTCAGGGGAGCTGCGTCCACTTAAACCCATCAGTACTATTCTCTCTGTTTTTAAATTTATGATGTTTAAGGTGTTTTATAGATTGTGTAGAAATGATGCATATTAAAACATGTCTAGATATATACATGCGAATGTCGACAAATGCTAAAACATCTTAATTATATTTCAAAACGAAGGGTGTATTTATCATCCGATTACATTTACTCCGTACGTAAAATCTGCAGTTGTATATAATTCATCCAACAAACATAATATACTCTGGACTAAATCCTTTCAAAACACAAACATATATTTTTTCTAGAGTAAAACATTTATGGGCACCGGCCGGTTCCTCCCGTGTGCCCTTCAACTTCTAACAACCTGCCGGGCCACTCCCGTGACGCCACCATGCACAGCACAGCTCACCAGCCGGCCGGCGCCTCCTTCCGCTGCATACAGATACAGTTGCACCTACCTACGCAAGCCTCACCGGGGCCGACGCTGCTGCCACGGCGACGGCCTCGACGCCCTTGCAGCTCAAGGATCGTATCAGGCTCCATGGCGCCCACGCAGCAGCGTCCTCCGGCTCGGTGACCCTCCGCGGCGCCTGCAGCCGCCTCCTGATCTCGCCCATGTCCATGGCCGCCGGCACGCGCACCGACCCGAACGCCATCTCGTGCCAACGCACCCTCCGTGTCTTTGCAGCCGCCGCTTGGTGTGGTGGCGCTGCGCGGCGTGCTGCGCGCTGGAGCGGCGGCTGAGTGAGGACTGCAGCTTGGGCGGCGGTGGTGCCGCGGCTGGCGGTTCCTGGGCACTCGGAGATCGAGGCACCACGCCGGCGCCGGGGGAGGAGGGGTGTGGACTCGAAGTCGTCGGCATCGGGAGAGCGCGGGTAGTATGGTTGGTCTTGTGCGGCGGTGGAGATGCCAGCGACGAGCATAGTACGGGGAAGAGAAGTCGGGCGGCGCCGTGAGGCGGTCCCCATTTGTTTTTCTGTTTTTCTGGAGTGACAGCACGGTTTTATATGAGTGTGAAGGTCTCAAGCCTCAAGGGGGTTTAGCGAGAGGGGCGTATACGACGTGTTATCTTTCTTTGGGTTATTTGCTAATAAATCATCATATCATGGACTCATAGCTTACTTCTACGTGGGAAAAGAACGAGTGTACGACCAATGGGAAACTTTGTCGAGTGGTTAGTCATTTTTATTTTGGGTTTGTCTACATCTCGGTCGACCGAGAGTTTAGTCTCGGTCGATTTAGAAAAGTACAACTATAGTTTAAAAAGTGCACATGGAGCGAGTTGCAATTTTCTGACAGAAAATAACAATTACACATCTCTGTCATAAAAGTGCAACTCATGCATATTTATTTAGGTGACCGAGACTAAAGAAATTTTCATGTATATGTGGATTAGCAAAACCGTTTTTGTTTTCACAAATGGGCAAGAAGCCACCTCTTTTTTTTTTATTGTAGCTAGGAAATAGATTTAGTCAAGTTCATGAGAATAACTGGACCCAAAAACCACACAGAATCGAGGCAACGCGAATAATGAAACACATCCACACAAGACTCTCCAGGCCAACCACCGACATACAATCATTAAAGAAAATATCTAGTGCCCCTCGTAATAAAAACATTTTTAGATATTTTAAAAATTGTAAACAAAAAATTGAGTGTTTGCAAGGTATATGTCTGTAACCTAAAAAAATTCAGATCCAGTTTTGAAAAGAACATTAAGAAACAAAAAAAAATCTACCATGAATAAGGAAGGTAAACATACAAAGATAACAAGTACTTGTCCGTTTCACAATATAACATATTTTACATGATACACATGTTATATAGATTCGAACTAATAGAAGTGGACATATATTATTAAAATATGTCTAGATATATTGTGAATGTGGAAAATTAATAGAACATTTTATATTGTAAAACGGAAGGAGTACTATTTTCGCAATGTCCATTCCGACAGTCGCGGGAAGCGACATAGAGGGTGTTTCGGTAGGCTTTTTATTTGGCTTTTAGCTATGACTTATAAGCCAAAAAAAGTATCTAAATATGTGCTTTTTCACTTATGATACACTATGGTATAAGCCAAATGTCAAAAACACTTTATGACTTATAAGCTAAACCCAAAAGCTAAAAAAAATCTAACCAAACACCCTCATAGATAGCGTGCTTATAAACATTTAGGAA
This sequence comes from Poa annua, assembly GCA_026929855.1. Taxonomy (NCBI): domain Eukaryota; kingdom Viridiplantae; phylum Streptophyta; class Magnoliopsida; order Poales; family Poaceae; genus Poa; species Poa annua. The sequence goes on from CM049437.1 coordinate 57,974,375, forward strand.
AAAAATACTCTAACAATAAAGGGTCAGGGATACGTACCCCGAAGGCTTCTAGTTGGTTAGATAAGTCCAAGAGAGTGAACTATGCGTGCTGAAAGGCGATGCGACAAAAGGAGAAGATATCGCCTATACGTACATTTTGTTTTCATCACCATTCTAGAAAGTCTTCTTTGATAGCAAAAAAGAAAAGTCCTCTTTGATATGCTACTCACCTACTGTACATTCTTCCTGACTTTCCACAGAATGTACGTGTACATAGTACATAGATCCCACGTGCGTACTCATGGCAAGATGCCGTTGTAAAAATCCAGTTCAAATTTTCCATAGAATGTATCCAAACAATGAAATAGCAACCACGAAGGAAAACAGATGGTCAGTTTATTTGCAGGTGGACGTACGCATGGCAAACTAGGCTCAGATTTTGCAATATAAATTTTCCGATTTAGCAGTAATAATTCTCAACCTCGTGTTCTTCTTTCCTGGTACTCAAAGGAGTAGGATTTGCGTGCGTGCGTTCATAGGGGTGTCTGTACGTGCGTGTTTATGAGCGTCTACGTATGTACTGTGTTTCTTAAAAATAAATTCCCAACCTCGTGTTCTCCTTTTCTGTTTTTTTTTTCTCATTTCAAATGCCATCCAGTTGAATTTTATCTAGCCCCAAACCACTATGGCTTGAAAAAAATTTGGCACAGAAAAAGTATGTTCATCGACATCAGTCCATATATATGAATATAATATACACTTGGTCTGACTTGTATTAGTTTAGGTTGGACATAATCTTCGTTCTCTTCTCTTCTGGAGGGAACGTCTATATCATGAAGTTTCTCTACAAAACTTTATAACTCTATTAGAGCAACTCTATGGCTACCGTAAATCAGTACAGAACACAGTAAACGCGAAAATCACAGCTCTATTTGTTTAGGTGCCGAGTAGTCCCCGCAAACGCGACGCAATATTTGTTTTTACCGGCCACATTTGCATGGACTGCTCGGCGCCGACACAGATATATGTTGAATATGATTGAAATATTTGGCAAACAAAGGAGATTTATGCAAGACATTGATGGCACTGAGAGATCCCGACAACCCAAAAAAGCAATGCCAAATCCACAAATCTTCCGATGCCACTGCCTCAATCACAATGGTGGGATCGTGACTTTTGCCACAATATTGCCCGCACCATGCCTTCGGGCAATTCTTCGACCTCCAATGCATACAATCTACACTACTTAGCATCCCGGCCAACATTTTTTCTCATTTGTCGCTAGCAATCTTTGCACATATTTTTCATTTCAGGAACAAAGATACTTGGGGCCAAACACACGGATCATCACTTGGCAAACATCCGAACAGACTGAATGGTCATATCTTCGCCAATGCGGAGGTAATCATCCGTATATTCTGTGGGGATGCCATATGCAATTACCCGTATGGTTGCCGAGATTTTTGGGTAGGCGCTAAATCCTAAGGAACCAGCGGCATTTCTACGACGAGTGCAATAGTGACAATTCGCCTCGCAAGTTTTGACTATGTCGACAAACAAGCTACGACGCATCCGGAATCTTCTATGAAAGAGATGCGGCGGGTATGTCGGTACCTCGGCAAAGTAGTCTTGCATAAGCTTGGCGTGGCCTAGTGATCGATTCCACGGGATGCAAACATGGCCGAAGAGCGAACCGCGACGCCGACGTATGAAGTTGGCCCTGTATTGGAGCTGCTTTGCCGCGAGGATCAAGATGATTTGCTTTATGCCGTCGTCGTTGAGCAAATCGTGAGTTTTTTTTTAAATAATACGTATTTTGAATCGAAATTCGGGTAATAGCGCGCGGGATTGGGAATTTCGGATTCTAGCGCGCGGTCGGCACGAGTAATGCCGAAAAGTTTGAATCGGCATAAGCCATGCCAAAAAGTGTCTGTCGGCGGGGCCCGCGCCGACGGCTGCATGCGACAGACGCGCGTTAGGCCGGGCCCGCGACCTTTCGGCAGCACTGATGCCGACGGAGACATTTCGGCACGGGCCATGCCGAACTTGGCCGGAATAAGTGCAGCGCCCGGCTCCTTTCCTCCCACGCGATGCCAACTTCCTTCTTCCACCTCGCGCGACGCCCAAGCTCTCCTCTGTTCTTCCTCTCCCCACACAAAAGCAGTGCCAAATCTTGCCCAAAAAATTAGTTTGAACAACTTAGATTGCTAAGAAAGAAGAGAGGAGGACTAGGGCATCAAGGAACTGTTCATGGGGTAGATTTTCGTGGAGGCGTTTTGAGGAGTGGAGGTGGAGGATTGGAAGCAATGGAGGCCAACAATGGTGGATAGCGGTGGTGGGAGCTCGTGTTGGAGGAGGAGGTGTAGTGGTGGAGCAGTGGTGGCGGTAGATTGAGGCCGGGAAATGAAGAAACAGGATTTCCACGCGTCAAGGGTAAACCCTAAGTAATCACTAGATGAATCTTGTTTAGTGTATTTTTTTATTATGTATGCGTTAGTTGTAGAATATTTGTGTCGGTGGATGTGATAGTTGTAGTGTACAATATTTTGTCGGTGGATGTCGGTTCCGGTGTTAATATAGTTGTATAAATAATTTTGTCGGATGAATGCGTTAGTTGTAGTATAGATATATGTTAAATGGATGCGTTAATTTTGTCGGTGGATATTTGTCGGATGGATGCGTTAATATAGTTGTATAAATAATTTTGTCGGATGGATGCGTCAATATAGTTGTTGTATAAATAATTTTGTCGGATGGATGCGTTTGTCGGTGGATGTCGGTTCCTGTGTCGGTGGATATTTGTCGCTGGATAATTTTGTCGGTGGATATTTGTCGGATGGATGCGTTAATATAGTTGTATAAATAATTTTGTCGGATGGATGCGTTTGTCGGTGGATGTCGGTTCCTGTGTCGGTGGATATTTGTCGCTGGATAATTTTGTCGGTGGATATTTGTCGGATGGATGCGTTAATATAGTTGTATAAATAATTTTGTCGGATGGATACGTTTTTCGGTGGATGTCGGTTCTGTGTTAATATTTTAGGAGTATTAGTAATATTGGTAATATTTCCGGTGGTCGTAATATTTTTTGACGTAGTATTTGACGCAATAAATTTGTTTAGGTAATGGAAGTGATTGATTTTATTGTGCACTTCGGCGTCGGTACTGTCCGTGTTACAGAGACTGGGGTTGATCTTAGTGAATTTAATAATATGGTGATGCAGTTGCCAGACCCAGAGAGAGCTAGAATAGTTGCCGTGCAGGAGTATTTCACTGGTAATTTTGGGTATGATCCTAATATTTTTACGGTTAAGATTCAGTCAGTATGGTCCAAATCCCGTACAAATATTTTCCGGGAGTTGTTACCGCTGGATCGGACAGGTCAGTGGATAACTTGGCTAGCATCATGCGAACGTCGAGGTACCCAACCAGAAGTCCTGCTGATATTTTATCCAAAGCAGAACAATATAGAACAAGGTGGCGGAGGTTTTCAGCATGGAGAGAGCAGTCAGGGTGCTGATTCACAAAATGTGGATATACATGATAAGTATGAGCCAGCACTCAGTGTTGAGTCGGAAGGACCTCCACCAGTTGGAGAGGCTGATGCGGATGAGTACGAAGGTACTTTGCAAGAAGAGATTTTGGCTGAAGATGAGGATGGTGTTGCAGAAGATCTTGATTCTGATGATGAAGATGACGCAAATGAGGATGATGTTGCTAATGATGAAGAAGATAATATTGCAGATGTGCCGATTCCTCAGTCCTGGAATGTCGACGATGTGCCTATTCCTCACTCCTGGGATATGGACAAGTCGAACATGACAACTGTGGACGATGGATATTCTCCGGCATGGGAGTATCGAATGAATAATATTCGAATCGGAGCCCAGTATAACACAAAGCAGGAGCTGAGGGAAGCCGTGACTGAGTGGGCATTGTCCATGCAAAGGGTTTTCCGTACTGATGTGTCAAATAGTCGATATTTGACTATGAGCTGCACTAACATCCACTGTCCTGCAAGGGTGCACGCTCACGTACCGAAGTACGACGTGCTGTGGGTGGTGTCTGATTTCGAGCCACACACTTGTGAGATATCTAGTACGGTGACGAACCATCCAAACCTGTCTTCAACTCTGATTGCACGCCTCTTGTTCAGTGAGATAGTGCAGAAGAAAGACATGACCGCGAGAAGCATTCAGTTGACAGTTAAGAGTAGATGGAAAACCAAAATTAAGTATGGGAAGGCTTGGAGAGCTAAGCAGAAGGCTCGAGAAGAGAGGTTCGGGACATTTTATGATGCTTATGACAGCGCTGTTAACATGGTTAACACACTGAAAATGAGAAATTCTGGTATAGAGGTTCAATTGCAAGTATGTGATTGGAACGACCATCCTACGTTGTTTGTGTTTGGCCGGTTGTTCTTCTCCTTCGGCATATGCATTGAAGCTTTTAAGTAGCCGTCCAGTCTTGTGCATCGACAGCACATTTCTCACCAGCAAGTACAAGGGTGTGATATTGACTGCAATAGGAGTGGACGGCGACGGACAAATCGTCCCTATTGCGTTTGCCTTTGTTGAGAGTGAGAATTATGAAAGCTGGTTATTCTTTCTCAGGCAGTTGAAAAAGGGGGTTGTGAAGGATAGGCCAAACGTGTGTATTCTTCATGACAGGCATGCAGGTCTGTTGAAGGCAATCAAGTCACCGGAGCAGCCTGCTGAGGACTAACAAACTCCGTGGGCTGATGTGCAGAGCCGATGGTGTATGAGACATCTCGCTGCTAACTTTTATTCTTGTTTTAAGAGTAAACATCTTATGAATTTGTTCAAAAGACTCTGCAATGTGAATCAGCAAAGAAAGTATGATTTTTTGTGGGAAAGGCTCACTGAATTCACGTAGAAACAAGTGAAGGAAAGAAGATCTGCACAGGCGACGGCAGTAGCTGCTCAGGTGGCGGCGGCACAAGCGGCACACGCGGCACAAACTGATGAGTCAGAACCAGTTGGGTTGTGTGATTTGCCCGGAATTGATCCACCTGGAACAAAGAGAAAGAAAGGAGCACGTATCCGGAATTTCGAAGAGTGGATAGAGAAAGAGCTGCCCGTGAAGTGGTCTTTGTTGCATGATGCACACGGAGCGAGATATGGCATCATGACTACCAACCTTGCAGAGATATATAACTTTGTCCTTAGAGGGAACCGGGGTCTTCCACTTACAGCTCTGGTCGAGGGGATTATGCACGGAACAATGAATTATTTCAGAGATAGACGTGTCGAAGCCGTGAATCATTGCCATTGGTATCCTGACACACTTTACTGTCGCAAGATAAGAACATACATGGACAAGCAAACACAGAAGGCTCGGTTGCACAATGTCGTTAGAGTTGGTAATGAAGAAGCTCGGTATGCGAGGTGCGCCTGCCGACAGAAAGATTTGGTGCTACCGTGCTGAGAACCCATGAGGTGCTCATAACTGACGGATATCCGCCAAAATGTGAGTGTACATGCAACAAACCGAGGCTTCTTCACCTTCCTTGCTCTCATGGGCGAGGCAGCCGAGGAGTGGACAGATGGGGTTGGGGTTGCACGCTGGGTGTTTTGTGTCACCATATTACATGGAGGCACTGGTGCAAACCTGGACCGGTGAGATGAGAGGTTTCCGAATCGAAGGTAACTTCAACAAGGTTGACGAGGCAAAACGAGAAATCATTCCTCATCCATTAACCATGCGGACTAGTAGAGGACGACGTCAGTCACGGCGCATCAGGAATGATATCGACGAGTCTGAAGCAGGTGGTTCCACTCGTCAGTGCTTGTTGTGCAATTTGTTCGGCCACAGAGAGAAACATTGTCCAAAATTCCCCCAAGGAGGCGAACCGGTACGTGGCCGAGGCACTAGAGGTGGCGAACCTGTTGATACGTCTCAAACGTATCTATAATTTCTTATGTTCCATGCTTATATTATACCAATTGCCACTAGTGGAAAAAGGGCTACTAGTGGCGCACCAAAAAGCCTTTCTGTGGCGCACCCAGGAAAATGGGGGGTGCGCCACAGAAATCGCACCCCCACGGTGCGCCACAGAAAGTGGCACATTTCTGTGGCGCATCCTTCCTAGTGCGCCACAGAAATTTATCAGTGGCGCATTCTTGTACTGTGCGCTACAGAAATAGGTGCGCCACAGCAAAGTTTGGCCATGCGCCACAAAATTATGTACAGGAATTTTCATATTATTTCTGCCCGCTGTACAAATACAGGTATATTAACGAAAATACATGTATATATTACAGGATTTAAACACACAGAACAGAAACATGATATATTTGACACATCACATTACTTAGACACATCACATATAGTTACAAATGCCGAATCTTACACAAGTCATGATACAAATGGAGCTCGAAATACAAAAGTTCATCATTTCATCATTTCATACATATAGAGTTATCAAATAAAGTATATCGGCGATGATGGTGAGGAAGATCAGTGCGAGAGCACAATCACGTAGCCTAGTTCTGCATTGGCGCCGGGAACGGTTTGTACATTTCCTTCGTCGTCCACGTCCTGGTGTCCTGCTGCAATACTAGGCGTTCTTCGATCTCCCTCTTAGTCAAACCTGGAGATGGATTGGTAAGTATCAGTTAATAACATAAATAGAGTGTGAATAATTCATCTAAGTGCAATAAAGAAAACACTTCTTGCGAGTGAGGCAAGCAGCTAGCTAGGCGCAGTTTTGTAATACATCCTACCTCTAGGGTAGCGGAGGTGCCCTGCGGTTGCCATGACATCCTGGAGGATGATATGTGATAACTTCATCTGGGTGCGATGGAAGTCTTCTCTAAGCTCAGCATCAGTGATTTCCCCCATATGTTTGGTCCATTTCCGGAGTTTATTTGGAAACCTGCTGCCATCTGCTTCCTCGACATACCCTTTAAGTTGATGGATGACGTAGAACCCCTCCTTCACGCTCTCAGAGTGCTCCTTGATGCAAGGGAAGTTGGTGACATGCCTGAACTTGTGTGTCTTGTTGTTGTTGAAGAATTCACACTTCTTTTCGAAGGTGCCTCCATTACGGGCGTAGATCTCGAGAGCCTCATCGAGAACACTCTTTATTCGGGTGTAGTCTTTCTCTATAACCGAACTCCCCGAGTCGAAATAAGTGGCAATGGACCACCTCGGGTTTACGGCGATGAGTACTGCGTACTTGTCCCTGCTTAACACAATTCAAACGGAATGTAGGAAATTCATGATAAGCAATGCATGGAACGCCTCTATGGGAAAACATAAGTTACGACATCGACGAGCGGATGTGTACTTACTTGCAAAAGAAAGGCACAAGATGGCTGTTCTTGCTCATGTTTTTCAGCACGAAGCTTTGGAGGTACTCCCTCGCCATGATCCGTCTCCCCGATCCTTCAACCAGCTAGCTGTCACGCATGTAGTAGGGATCCGCTATCGCGACGTACGGGTTTGTCTCTCTCTTGATTTTCACCGCCAGATTGAGCGCGTATAGACGGACCAAGTTATAGTCCAGCCGTCTAGAGTGAAACAGCTTGAAGACGTCCTCGAAGGCTATAAAGAATACATCCGCAGGGGCTTCATCGACAAAGTTCACGCCCTTTGGCACCTTGCATGTGAACACCGGGTAATTTGGGTCCTCGTCTTTAAGAAGGATGCCCTCTAGCGTCAAGATGGCATCATGCAGAGCTTTCATGGATCCTTGTGCGATGCGGAGCAGCTTCGGAGGCAGTATCGGTTTACCAGCTTCATGCATTCGGGTCAAGCCATCACGACGTGGTGGAACCATTTGTTCATCCCGGACAGTCCTAGGAGCTGGCTGGCTCGCAGAGGCACCTGGCTCTTCTCTTCCTGTGCTTCTTCTTCACCTCTGGGGATTGCACATCTTGAATCGACTTATGCAGTGTGCCAGGGCTGAAAATGTTAGCCTGTTCAGCTTGATCGCCGGCCTCCGGAGGCGTGTCTTGAGATAAACCATGGAAGTTCAGGCGCTGCGAGCATGAAGTGGGATGAATAGGCATAATGCGGGGGCCGCGGAAGTGTTCGTCATCCAAAGGAGGCATGTACGAACCATCCAAGGCGCCAGTGTTGAGGAAGCCATCGACGTCGTCGCCATTATTATCATCATCATGATCATCGTCGATGACTGGAAGTTGAGGCGCAACGGCTTTGTCTTTGGCTTGTTGCGGTGCAGACGCTCCCAACAGTATTTGGTGCCGGCTTGTGGTGGCGACGACCGGCGCTTCCTTCCGGGTCCTGGCAACGGGTGCTTGTGGCGCCGGCTCGTTCACAACAGGTATATGTGGCGGCCTCGACGAGGGCCGAACGATAGAGTGCCTAACCTTTTGTTGCGGCTTCGAGGTGGCGCCGGAGGTGCGTCTGACCCCCCCAGGACGAATTTGGCTCTTCGGCCATTCCATGAGCCACTTGACGCAGGCTCCAAGGACCATGTGCTCATCCTCGGCTCCCGGAGGTTGCATTGGGGGATCGATGTGTTGAAACTGAGGCAATACCTCATCCAACTTGATTCTCAGCACGGCCTCGTTCATGCGTTGGTTGTGCATTAGGCTACTCTTTGGTTGTATGATCGTGCCCGTAGCAACATCCACCAACTCGCCGCCGGCCCGCACCGTATGCAGGAGTATGCAAGGCGTGTCCTGAGAGTCAACACATGCATGTTGGGCATCATGAGATGGCAGTCATCAAAGGCATAGTTAATTATAGAAGATGTCGTGGACTAACTAGTTAGTTACCTTGTCGATTGCGTTGAGCTCCTCTAATGTTGATACAATGGCGCCGGTGGTGGCGGCCAGCGTCTCATTCTCTGGCGCCGGAGGTTGCATGGGGGGCTCCTGTGCCTCGGTAGGGGGCGCCTGTGGCACAGTATGGAGCGGCGGCTTGGCAGCGGTGTTGGCCGGCGGGGTCACCATCTGGTCCGGCGGGGTCACCATATGGCTGGAGGTGCTGCCGGCGTAGCTGGGCACGTGTATCGGCCCCTGTCGACCTGCCGCATTCCAAGCAGCTATACCCTCCATGAACCCAGGGGGTAAGAAATCCCGGATCCCCTCCTTCACTAGCTGGCTCACAGTGCTGGAGTCCACTTTCTCCTGCTCCAGTGTTTCCACCTTCTTCCTTAGCTCCAGAACCTCGGCGCTATCCCTACTCGGCTTCCTCCTCTGCCTTCTCTTCTCACCGCCGTCCGTGCTGTAGTACTGGAGGAACTTCATGCTCGTACCAAAGCCGGACACACGGCCTGCTGACGTCGGCGCCGCCGTCTTCTCCCTCTCCTTGTAAACGTTCATCGCCCTGTTGAAAGTACTGTCCCAGGGCTCCGTCGAATCCTGGGACAACGGGCCGGCCTCAGCGTCAGCCTTCAACTCGTCCTCCTACAGACAATGCAAATTAAGGTGAACCCATGCATGTAGAAAAATATGGCTACGCGGTAAATTAAATTCCTTACCAGCACTTTCTCAAATCTCTTCACATCGTCATCGTCCGTAACGAATTCCCCCGTGTCTTTGACCAGATAGTAGCGGGACCGGACAAAGTTCCGGACCTGCTCGTCCGCGATCTTGTGCCACGGGTTCTCTTTCCCTAGTCTTTCAACCTCGGCATCCTCCTTGTCCCAAATGGGCTGTTTTCCTCGGTAGCCACCGCTTCCCAAACGGTGGTTACCTAGGTTCAGGTCCCGCATTTTCTTCCCCCACTCGGTCCATTTTTTAGACTCCTCAGTAGACAAGGACAACTTGAATGCGTCAAAGTCTTCTTTGTCGAGCATCGGGTCTTTGGTTTTTATCTCTTCCCAGGTTTCACCCTTTTCAATCTTCCTCCTCACCCTGCATTTCCAGCTGCTCAAGGCGGTGCTCATCTTCGTGATGGCTAAACTGTCCACCTTTTTGTTGAACGGCTGCGGGAACGTGTATCGTTGGTGAAGCTTCTTGATGAGGGTCTTGACCAGAGCCTCATTCTGCGTGCTTCTGAGGTTCTTCGTGTTGATCGACACGGTTTCCCGGAGGATGCACCCTAGTTGCATGTCGTATCCTGCGGCAAGTCTCGCGGGCTGCAATGGGAGGCCACTTGGCGAGACCTCAGTGAAGACGTCTGTGACGTTGCCGAGTGCTTGCGGTGTAAGATCCCTCCTTGGCTTCTTTTTCTTCTGCGCGGGCGGGTTGCTACCATCGGCCCTGTGGTCCTCGCCGCCATCGGTGGTGGTATCGGCGTCCTCATGGCCGCCACTAGCATCTCCATCGGTGGTGGTGGTATGCTCCTCATGCTCGCCGCCACCACCAGTAGGATTTTTCGCGGCCTCCTCCAACTCCTGGGACAACTCCCAGAAGGGCTTGTTCGCGTCTCCAGCATCTTCATCGCAGCTCATATGCTTAGAAGTGCCAGCCCCCGACATGTTTGCACTGCTATAATTAATAAAACAAATATAAGTAAAAAATCACTTAATTAAATACTAAGGTACCCCGGCCATTGCATAACCCCATATGTCCCTTTTTTAGCAAAGTCATGCTAAAATTCACGAAAAATTTCGGCATAACCTTTGCTAAAAAAGGGACATATGGAGTACCCGAATTTGCCAGAACGGAAGTTAATCAACGTTCCGGCAATCTCAAGGGCCCCACGGGGTACCTGCAAACATTCCACAAGCACCTCCACATTTTGCATTTGTGCAACAACAGTGCACAAGCACATCCACAAAAACAGTACACAAATGCTTTCAAACACATATCATATTAAATTTAAATGCTTTCAAACACAAAAACAGTGCAAAAAACAGTGCACAAAATCATGCTTAAATGCTTTCACAAGTGCATTCTCACAGTAGGAAGCATTTAAAAAATTGAACACTAGGATCTAGGAAGCATTTTCACTTGTGCATTTTCACAAGCACCTTCGGTGCGGTAAGGGAGGGAGGGAGGAGGGGGGGGGGGGGAGGGGGAGAGAGAAGCACCTCGGGGAGGGGAGGGAGGGGAGTTCGAGGGCGGTGCGAGGGAGGGAGAGGCCGGCGTCGCGTGGGCGTCGCCGGTGTGCCATGTGTGCGGGGGAGGGAGAGGCCGGCGTCACGCGGGCGGCGGCGACTCTTCTTCTTCGAGGCCGAGCGCCACGCAGGGATGGGTAGGGTTGGGCGGGGGGCGCGGGGCGTAGGGGAGGTCGCCGGCGACGAGGGGGGGGGGGGGTGCGCAGGGATGGGAGGGGGTGGCCGGCGGCGGCGAGTTGGGGGCAGCGACGGCGGCGAGTTGGGGGCAGCGACGGCGGCGCGGTAGCGGTTCTTCCTTCGCGAATTGGATAAGTGTGAGAGGCAGGCGTGGGGGCGGGCCCACGTGTAAGCGGCATCAAAGAAATTCTGTGGCGCATCCACGGAGAGATGCGCCACAGAATGTTTTTGCTGCCGCTTACATGTGGACCCGTCCCCACGCCTGCCTCTCCCTTCACAATTCTGTGGTGCACGGATCCACGCGTGCGCCACAGAATTATAAGATTCTGCGACGCATATTAGTGTGGGTGCGCCACAGAATTATGTCACATCTTTTTTTTTATAGTTCTATTTTTATAGTTATATTTTTGGTTATATTTAAAGAAAGAAGAAACACACATATTTTAAGGAAAAAACAAACACACAAATTTTTTGCCACATATATTAATACACCAAAAAAGTATATATATTTAAAGATTAATTCATGATATACACATACATATAAATGCTTGCATTGTCTCACACACACCAAAAAAGTCTTCTTCTCTCATCTCACATGTGTACACACGCACAAAAAGTAATACACCAAAAAAGTCTTCGTCGATCCCGGCTGGTTCCGAGAGCTAGCTTCTCTTCTTCTTTCCCTTCTTCGCGGTTGAATACTTTAGGCCGCGCACCTTGAGATTTCTTCGCGTGAACGGACAACCTTTAGTAGGTAGGGAGGTCTTCCTTGTGTTTTTGCTCGTAGTCGGCTTGTCGAAGAACTTGTCGAATTCCTCCTCGATCTTCGGATCACCGTCCAAGTCTTCCTCGTTGGCGTCTCCGTCCATTCCGATGATGCTCCTCTTGCCCCTCCTCACGACAACACGGCTAGGCTTTGACGGGTCGGTAATGAAGAAGCATTGCTCAACTTGGCTAGCGAGTACCCATGGCTCGTTTTTCGCGGAGGCTTTCTTCGATTTGGCATCGGGTATTACCATGGTGGTGAAATACCGGCCTTCTTTCACGACGTCCTTGGCCCATCTTACGCGAAACATTGGCACCAAGTCTCCACAGTAGTTGAGCTCCCATATCTCCTCGATCTTTCCGAAGAATCTTTCCTTAACAGTAGCCTCGTCATCACCGTAGGATAGCATAGTTACTCCTGAGTTTTGATATTCACTATTCTTGTCCTTTTCCTCGGTGTAGAATGTGTAACCGTTGATGTCGTACGCCTGATAGGTCCTTACGTTCTGTCCGGGGCCCTGTGATAAGGAGAATATGAGTTCTTCATCTTCCGTAGATGGCGTTATGTTCGCTGCTTGAAACAGTTGCCTTTTCTTGAACCAACGTGTGAAGCTGGAGTTGTGCTCTTTGGATACGTCTCCATTCTTCCTCTGCCGACCCAGCTCGATGTAATTCTGCTCGATTAAGCTCTTGTGCTCCTCCACCCAAGGTTCGATCAATTGCAAGTGTTGTAGCGCGACCCGGTGAGCCCTGTCGAGGTCTTCTCTACGACCATGAACGCCGACAAAGAGTGAGCGGCAGCCCTCGCGGTGACCAACTCCACCGAGCCTGCCGAGGTGCTTCCTGGTGGGCAGACCAACATCCTCGTTCTCAGTGCTTAGATAATTCTGGCAGAAGGAGATGCACTCGTAGGTTAGAAAGCCCTTGGCCATGCTTGCGTCCGGACGGGCCCTGTTGCGAACGTATCCTTTCATGACACCGTTCTGCCTTTCGAACGGCATCATGTAGTGCAGGAACGTCGGCCCGAGCTGCTTGATATCCTCAACGACATGGAGAAGGAGATGCACGCAGATATCAAAGAAAGAGGGTGGGAAGTAAATCTCGAGCTCGCATAGTATCAGCACGATCTCTTCCTGTAGCCTGTCGAGCTGCTTCACGCCGATCGACTTCCTGTTGATGACGTCGAAAAAGTTGCATAGGGCAAGCAGCGTATCTCGGATGTGATCGTCCATTATCCCTCGGATCGCAACGAGAATTATCTGCGTAATCAGCACGTGACAATCGTGAAACTTCATCCCGGTGAACCTCTTCTTCGTTGCGTCCAGATATCTGCTGATCTTCCCCGCGTAACCGTGAGGAAATTTGACTCCTACGAGGCACTTGTAGAACTGCTCGAGCTCCACCGGACTCATAGTGTAGCAGGCAGGGGGAAGCACCACCGTGTTCTTCTTTGCCCTTTTGCGGCGACCTTGAGTCCCTTTCGTCTGATCATCATCAGCGTCATCGTCGTCATCACTGTCGGGTGCCTGTAGATCTTTCTTGATGCCAAGCCATTTCAGATCGTATCTTGCTCTCGTCCCATCCTTGGACTTTTCTGGCATGTTGGAAAGAGTGCCAAGTAGACTCTCGGTGACATTCTTCGTAATATGCATCATATCGAGGCTATGGGGCGCTTTAAGGACCTTCCAGTACGGCAAGTCGTGGAAAACAGACCTCGCTTTCCATACACCCAGCAGGGGATCAACCCTCGGTCGCTTCTTTCCAGGAGCAGGGCACTCCACCCAATTTCTCAAAAGCTCGTCGATTTCAGTGCCGGTCCTCTCGTGCGGGGCTCTTTCGAGCTCGTTTACACCATCGAATAGGTCACCGCGTTTCCTCAATGGGTGATCCATGCGAAGCCACCGTCGAGCACCTGGGTACACGGTTTTTGAAGACCCATCCCTTGGTAGCTGGAGATGCGGGGTCCCATCAATGCACCTGACACATGCACAGAATCCGTGGCCTACCTGGGCTGATACGTATGAGCAACCAGGATAGTCCTGCACCGTCGTGAACAAGGCGGCTCTCATGTCGAAATATTCTCTAGTGTAGGCATCCCACGTACGGGCTGGCGTGTCCCACAACGTGGCTAACTCCTCTTTCAACAGTGTGAGATACAGATGTATGTCGACACCCGGTTGTTTCGGCCCCTGGATGAGAATGCTCATGTGTATGTACCTTTGCTTCGTGCACAGCCAAGGGGAAGGTTGTAAGGCCATACAAACACGGGCCAGGTGCTATGCGTGCTACTCTGGTTGCCGAACGGATTGAGTCCATCGGTGCTCATACCCAGCCTGACGTTCCTTGCGTCGCCTCCGAAATTTTGAAAGGCGTCCAATGCTTCCCACTGGAGGGCATCTGAAGGGTGTGACAGGATCCTTCCCTTCTCCGGATCTTCTTCGGGCTTCTCCCTTTCCGCGTGCCATTGCATTAGCTTTGCTTCCTTATGGTCCACAAAGTACCGCTGCAGACGGGGAGTGATAGGAAAGTACCATACCACTTTTCGAGGAACTTTCTTGTTAGCACCCTTGTACCGTCCTTGGTCGCACACCGGACATTTGGTTATGTCCTTGTACTCTCCCCGGTAAATTGCGCAATCATTGATGCAGGCATGGTATTTGACGCGCGGTAAGTCAAGTGGGCACACGACTTTCTTGGCCTCCTCGATGTTTTTTGGCAATGTGTTCCCCTCGGGAAGACGATCGTGCATGAATTTCATGCTCTTCGTGAAGCTCACGTCGGTCCACTTGCTTTGCGCCTTCATCTCCAGAGCATCAAGCGTTACTTGCAAGCGCGTATCCTCTGGCTGGCACCCAGGATACAACGGAGTCTTCCCGTCAATCTCCATTTGCGCCAGTTTGGCTTTCTCTCTGGCGGTGCTCGTCTCCTGGAGGAGCAATTCTTGAACATGAGAGTCCCGTAAGGCCGACATTAGCGTGTTCTCCGTGTTCACGTCTTCTCCACCGCCATCTCCCCCATGGTCATCATGATCATCTTGTCCGCCGACATCTCCTTCGTCATGATCATCTTGTCCGCCGACATCTCCTTCGTCATGTCCGGGTGCATTTGTTGTTTTTGGTGTCTGGTTCAAGCCTAGCATGAAACCTTGCCTGAGCAGGTGATCCTCCAATTGTCCGGAATCAGGGTCAATCCATCTCTCGAGTTTACATTTTCGACACGGACATCTTATCTGGCGCCTGTTACACTGAATCATTTCCGCCTTCGCTTCTTCCTTGTATTTACTGATTTGACCGGATCTCATCATGACGACCATGGTTGCCTACGCACGGGTTACATAGAGCACACAACCAAGAAACGTTATTTAGAACCGCAACATATGCACACACACATACACACACATGCATGTTCGACGGAAATTTTTGACATGACTTCTCCTAATAGTCGGACGTATGGGTGGTGCAAAAATTTGCCGAAATGGAAATGAATCAACATTTCGGCAAACATACATGCACCACGCCGCCGCAAGAAACAACAAAAACAACAAACATGCATATGCATGTGTCCACATACACCGATGGCCATACACCTGGCGCCCCATAAATGATCGGTGGCCATATACACCGAGCTGGCATATACACCGGCCGTAAACCGATGCCATACCACCGCACAAGCATGCACACCACAACAAAAAGAGAAGATGTCTCACCTAGTAGATTGGAGCTCCTCCCGGACCTTGATCGTGTGATGTGTGTTTGGAGAGAATTTAGTGGACAAAAAGAGGAGGAGAGAGTATATATGAAGCCTCCCTACGTACTAATCAATCTCTATGGAACAAAATAGGTTTTAACCTACTAGAAATGGAGAAATAATGGAGAAAGAATGGGGAGAATTGGGTGAGAAAGAGGAGAAATACGAGCTGTGTGAGAGAATGGGAAAGGTTGCAAATGAATCTGAGATTTTAGTGCATTGAATGCTTTTGTGGGCCCTGGTTGACACTTTGTGGCGCACCAAATAATATTTTTGTGGCGCACCTGTCACATGCGCCACAGAAAAGGCACATTCTGTGGCGCACCGTCCAGCATGCGCCACAGAATGCCAACTTTTTGTGGCGCATGCTGGACGGTGCGCCACGGAATATCTATTTCCTGTGGCGCATGGGAGGGGTGCGCCACAGAAACTGACCCGGATTCCGAAATTCGAACTGGCTGGCGGGGACCACCTACTTTCTATGGCGCATGCTCCACAGTGCGCCACAAAAAAGAACATTTCAGTGGCGCATGTTTATATTGTGCGCCACAGATGTTTGTGGCGCACTGGTTTGGTGCGCCACTAAAATTGTTTTGTGGCGCATGGGCCTAGGGTGCGCCACAAAGGGTGCATCCCACCTATAAGCCTTTTTCCACTAGTGTGCTACATGTTTTATATACACTTTGTGTTGTTTTATGCATTTTCTGGGACTAACCTATTAACAAGATGCCACAGTGCCAGTTCCCTGTTTTCTGCTGTTTTTGGTTTCAGAAATCCACTTAAGGAAATATTCTCGGAATTGGACAATTTTTATACTGAAGACCTTATTTTTCCCGACACGTTCCAGAAGTCCGAAGAACAGACGAAGAAGGGCACCGAGGCGCCGCCATCAGGTGGTGGCGCGGCTCCCCCCTCTGCCGCGCCAGCACCTGAGGGTGGGCCCTCGGGCCTCCACCGCCTTCGCCCTTTCGCCTACTTAAACCCTCCGAAAACCTAAGACCAGACACCCGAACACTTTTCCCAAAAACCTTACGGAGCCGCCGCCGTCGTCAACCCTAGTTCGGGAGGGTTCAGAAGCTCTTCCCGGCACCCTGCCGGAGAGGGGAATCATCACCGGAGGGCTCTACATCACCATGCCCGCCTCCGGACTGATGCGTGAGTAGTTCATCCTTGGACTACGGGTCCATAGCAGTAGCTAGATGGTTGTCTTCTCCTATTGTGCCATCATGTTTAGATCTTGTGAGCTGCCTATCATGATCAAGATCATCTTTATGTAATGCTACATGTTGTGTTTGCTGGGATCCGATGGATATTGAATACTATGTCATTTGCTTCATAATATATCATGTTGTGTGTTGTTTATGATCTTGCATGCTCTCCGTTGCTAGTAGATGCTTGTGACTCCAAGAGGGGGTATTTATGCTCGATAGTGGGTTCTTGTCTCTATTTAATTTGGGGTAGTGACAACAAGCTCTAAGATTGTAGATGTACTGTTGCTACTAGGGATAAAACAGTAGTACTTTGGCTAAGGATAATGTTATTACTTACATTACACACTTTGCCTAATGCAATAATCTGTTGCTTGCAACTTAATACTGAAATGGGTGCGGACGCTAACCGGAAGGTGGATTATTAGTCATAGATGCGGTTGGAACGGTCTATGTATATTGTTGTAATGCCCAAATGAATCTCACACTAGACATCATGTCATTAGTATATGCATTATTATGCAGCTCTTTATTATGTCAATTGCCCAGCTGTAATTTGTTTACCCGCATGTATGCTATTATTATTATTATTTATGGAGAGACACCATTAGTGAACTGTGGACCCCGGTCCTTTTCTTTAAACTGATAATACAACCAACTGCAAACTGCTTTCTTTCATTCTCTACAAACAAACATCATCTTCCACACATACGTTTAATCCTTTGTTACAGCAAGCCAGTGAGATTGACAACCTCACTGTTTCGTTGGGGCAAAGTAGTTTGATTGTGTTGTGCAGGTTCCACGTTGGTGATCGTAAACGGCGCTACCAACAACCTTCAGACGTGTTCTTCATCTCCTACTGGTTCGATAAGCTTGGTTTCATTACCGAGGGAAATTTGCTGCTGCACTACTTCACACCTTCCTCTTGGGGTTTCCCAACAACACCACCACCCGGTGCATCAAGCATTTTTCTGGCGCCGTTGCCAGGGAGATCAAGACACTTTTGTTTAGAAGGCTTCAACTTCCCCTTCGACGCCATAAGATTTTTCTGGCGCCGTTGCCGGGGAGCTGAAGCACATCTGCAAGGGGGGTCTCTCACTTCGCAATCTCTTTACTTTGTTTTTGTCTTGCTTAGTTTATTTTTATTTCCTGTTTAGTTTGCTATTAAATATCAAAAATACAAAAAAATTAGTTACTTGCATTTATATTTATATTTCGGTTTTGCCTTAATATTGCTAAAATGGGAAGTCCTGAAGTTGAAGTACGTTCGTTTAGGCAACAAGGAGGAGAAAGTTTGAAAGATGCATGGTATAGGATAAATGATGCTCATCAAAAATGCACTAAAAAACATTCCACTTTAATTCTTCTTAGGAATTTTTATGTTGGTATTTCTAGTTGGTATTGGTATGTTCTTGACACTCTCACGGGGGGTAATTTTCTTGGTACTTCTGCTTTGGTGGCCTGCAATTTAATTGAGAGTTTGGTAGGATCACCACCACCTACTAAAGAAATTAAAACTGAGATCACTCTGGAATATGTTATTAAAAGGTTGGATTCTATGGAGAATTTTTTTCTTGATAATGTTAGCAAGAGTAATGGATCAATAGAGGATATTAATGAAAGAATCACTGCTTTAGAAACTAGTAACACCCTTGATACTCATAATCATAGAATTGATGGATTAGAAGAGGCTATGGAAACTTTAAGCTCAACTTTTTCCTCTATTAAAACTAAAAAAGAGAAAGCTTTTGTGGGGAGGGAGCAAAAGTTCATCTATATTCCCAAACCGAAACCCCCTAGTATGCCTAAAAATGATGGTAGTGATTTGCGTAATATGACACCTTCATGGATACCTAAAGCACCTATTACAACAAACCATGTCTTGGATTAAATTATTGATTTGGATGCTTCTTCTCATGGAAACACTTGAGTTTTGCTTTCTGTGCCTAGCTCAAAGGCGTTAAACAAAAGCGCTTATGGGAGACAACCCACTTTTTATTTCTGTTATTTTATTTTCTTGAGTCAAGGAACATGCCTACCTCTGTAGAAATTCCTTTGTATCTTTACTTTATTGCATAAGTTGTGCCAAGTTAAGTCTCTAGTAGAAAGTTGATGCTAGAATTGGATTTCTGCGCAGGAACAGTTTTTCTGCTGTCCACCGTTTAATTCGTAAGAATTCACAGAAAAATCAAAATGACCTGTGATTTTTTGTGCGTGATCCTCAGATATGTACGCAACTTTCATTAGTTTTGAGTTTTCTGATTTGAGCAAGTTAAGTGCCTCTAAAAAATTCTTCTTTACGGACTGTTCTGTTTTTGACAGATTCTGGCATTTATTTTGCATTGGTTCTTTTGCTGTTTTTGAATGGATCTTTTTGTTCCATAAAATTCCAGTGGCTGTAGCTAATGTCCAGTACCATGATAATGATTGTCTCCATGTAGAATATGAGAATTTTTGATTATGCACTAACCCTCTAATGAAGTTTACTTTGAGTTTGGTGTGGAGGAAGTTTTCAAGGATCAAGAGAGAGAATGATATGATGTGATCAAGAAGATGAAAGAGCCTAAGCTTGGGGATGCCCCCGTGGGTCACCCAAGCATATTTCAAGAAGACTCAAGCGTCAAAGCTTGGGGATGCCTATCCCCAAGGCATCCCCTTCTTCATCAACAACTTATCAGGTTATCTCTAGTGAAACTATATTTTAATTCCGCCACATCTTATGTGCTTTACTTGGAGCGTCTGTTTGTTTTTATTTTTGCTTTTTTTATTCTTGTTCTCTGAATAAAATGGATCCTAGCATTCTTGTGTGGGAGAGAGACACGCTCCGCTTTTTCATTTGAATACTCCTATTCTTCGCTTATATTTGTGGAGTATTCTTCTATAGCTATTGCAATACTTTCAGCTCTTATTTTTCATGCACCTCTTGTTCAGAGCTGTTAGTTCTCATATGTTATACTCTCTTGCTTCATTGTTAAATACTTGGAGAGTTTATGTTTTAAATAAGTTGATTGGTGTTTGGTTAAGAACAGAAAATGTTAAGTGTAGTAGATGGTATAACTAAATGATACATAATCTTGTAGATCATTACATTGTGTCACTTGAATCATTGATGTTGTTTTGAGATATTAATATGCTTAATGGTAAACATGATGGTTTAGTAAAGTGGAATGATTAATGGTTGGTCTAGAAAACTTGAAGCTGTGCCACACTTAAATATCCAGTTGATAGCATAATGATATATGACTTCTAATGTTAAAAGCAACCGTAATGACTTTGTGGTATGCGCTACGGTCGGGGTCCCAACAGTGACTTGTTCATTTGCCACAGTCCCTCATGGAGTGATTTTCATTATGCCTTGTAAGATCATATTTCTAGTTGGAATCTTTTTGCTTGTGAGTTCTAAAGCTGCGGTTTTCATGGCACTTCCACCACCATATTTGCTAGCCTCTTCGGTACTTTGCATTGCCCTTTCTCACATAGAGAGTTGGTGCATACTTCGCGGGTACATCCAAAACTCGTGGGAGATCTTCATCATGTTCTCCTACACATAAGCCAAATATCTTTCTCAAAACATCCACCATACCTACCTACTACAGCATTTCCATAACTGTTCCGAGATATATTGCCACGCAACTTTCATCTTACATTACATGACTTGTTGTCATTTATCATTTATATATTGCTTTGCATGATTCTATATAGCTGATGTGTGGTTTTACCCATGTTACGCTAGATCATTGCATATCCTGCTACACTGGCAGAGGCACCGTTTCGTACACCATGTTTTATCCATTATGAGATCCTTGTATCAAAAGTATGTTGTCATATTAGAATGTTTGCCCCTAAAAGTGAAAAGAGCCATGGAGGCCATCGAAAAGAGAAACAGAAAAATACAAAAAAAAAAAAATTTAAAAAAAAGAAAGAAAGAATAAAAAGGGGGCAACATGTAGGAGATATGCCCTAGAGGCAATTAATAAAGTGTTTTATTTATCATATCTCATTTGTTCATAATACGTTTTTGTGTCATGCTATAACTGTATTAAGCGGAAACATTAATACACGTGTGATACCTAAAACAACCAGGTCCCCAGCAACCTCTGTTTGACTGGTTCATTGTGCAATCGATGATCGAGGTTTCCCGATCATGTGACATAGCGTCTATTTGACAATGAAGTCATATCGTTGGTAGAACGATGTGATGGACATACCCAATATTTATAGGACGTAGTCATTACGCCTTCGACCGTGAGACCTACTCTTATTGCTATTCCTGGAAGACACTTTGATTGCATCCAACGTCATATCTTACATAGTGTGACAATAAAGGTGTCCCTCTCGGGTGTCGGATAGGAGTATGTTGAGACGGGGGGTCAAGAGCGGAATTTGCCAATCCCATAGCAGGATAGATACTCTAGGGCCCACTCGGTGAGATTATGTCAAACGAGCTTGCAAGCGTGTGACTGGGTCACCAGGACATAAGATCATAGACGAGTAGAAGTTAGCGGTGTCGATAACGAGATCAAGCTAGGTATGGAGATATCTATGAACGAGTCTCGGACACGCTAAGTATCGCATGGCAAAAGGTTTAAGACTCAGACGTCCAGGTTCGATAAGGAAAAGTATTCGTTATCTCGCAGGGATTAATTCTGGGTATCCAAGGTCCACGAATTAGTCATTGATCGGAGAGGAGTCTCGATCATGTCTGGTGAGGTAATCGAACCGCTAGGGTAGCACGCTTAAGGGGAGTCGACATTTTACCGGAAGAGAAAAATAGGAAAAGAGAGACCGGGAACGTCCCGGGAAAGTTTCGATGGAGATCGGGCAGCGACGAAATAGTTTTCGGAGCCAGAACAAATTATGTAATATGTATTTAATATTAATTAGTGTAATTAATACTTAAATATATTTTATTTTAATTTTTTCTGAATTTTTAAAGGCAAAAATCCCTAAATGGGCCTCTTGTGCCAAAGAGGCCCATGAAGGGGGGGAAGGAGTCCCCCTCTTGGAGGGGGCTGGTTCGGCCGGCCTAGGTGGGCCCCTTGTGGCCCACCTAGGGCCGGCGCATGGGGGCTGGCCGGCTGGGGCTGTGGGATTAGTCCCACACCCCCAGCCTGGCAAGTTGGGCACCCCCCTTGCTCCTATATATAAAGGGGCACCCCCTGGCCTTTGGAACACACAGTTTTCTCTCTCTCTCTCTCCGAGGATCACGTGATTCCCAAGTTTGGAGTTGCGCCTCGGAATTGTTTCTCCACCATATGCACACCGTCATGCTGCTGGTCTCCCGGTCCCAGTCTTCCGCTGCTTCGTCCCTGGATCGGAGCCCGGAGTGCGTCGGCTTCACCGTACGTGTGTGACTCCCTGCGAGGCATCACACTTGTGGTGCTAGAGGTCTGCTTCCCCTACACGGCATCGAAGTCTTCATCGGCTTCATCGACAACGCTTGTGCGGGAGCGTAATCCCCGCTTTCGGTCTTCAAGAGGTATGTGCGAAGACCCTCCTGCGTATTACTATATCTGCATAGTATAGATTCTGGCTGGTTTTAGGTTATCGCTGTTAGGAAATTTTTTGTTTTCTGCTGCGATCCCCTTCAGTGGTATCAGAGCCGATCTATGCGTAGATATAGCTGTGCGCTAGTTGAACCCGTGTTCTGCACGGGGGCATCGTTCATATTATTTGCTACCCTCTCGCGTGCACTTGCAATGTCGGCGGCATTGAGTTGATGAAGCGGCCCGGACCGACCTTACGCGTACGCTTACGCGAGACTGGTTCCACTACTGACATACGGCTGGTTCCGTATATGTGGCTGGCGGGTGTCTGTCTCTCTCTCTTTAGTTGGCTTTGCATTTTCAATGGAGGGCCCGAAAGGGATACATAAATATGCAATTATTTGATCGTTGTTGTGGTCATAGGTTCGTAGGTATGAAGCGGTTCTATTTACGACAAGCCCCAAGCCACGTAAAATATGCAAAAGATAAAGTAGAAGCGTCTAACTTTATTTTGCAGGGGCTATGTGATATGGTCAAGGTAGGTTTATTAAATTGTTTATGAACTGCTGGCGCGAAGGAGACCATCGGCGCAAGGGGCCATATCACGTCGCATTACATTTGATGTTTTGAGTGCATCTTATATTGTGTATATATGTATATAGTATATATTAGTTACACGGCGGTAGTAATATAAGATGATCCCTCCAAAATACCAATTGTGTTCTCCCTTCGACGTGCACCACCAAGAAAGTTCTACGTTATGAGGCAGGCCGTGATGATCGGGTGTCAGACATATCGTCGTTCGCATACAGTGGGTGTAAGCCACGTTGCACGAGCATTTACGTTGAAGGTTATTATGGCGAGCCTAGCATGTACAGACATGGCCTCGGAACAAGGTGACCGAAAGGTCGAGCATGAGTCACAAAGTTGTTGTGATTGACATTCCGATGTCTACCTTTGAAGTTGTGTTGCCGGCTCTGATGATGAGGGGTTGCATAACGGATTAGGGTCGTGTAATCACTCTAGCGATGAGAGGGATATTCGTTTGAGTGGGAGTTCTTATAGTTATTTTCGAAAATACTTGAACTCAAATCTTTTATGAACAAAGTCCTATATTTTGCAAATTCCATTGTAGATGTCTCATCCCACTTTTAACCTAGCCCTGTTCCTTGAGAAAGAGAAGCTTAAGACCAATGGGTCCAACTTCGTATCCTGGTTCCGCAATCTGAAGTCCATTCTGAATGCCCACAAGGTGGCTTACATCCTTGAAGCCCCCTTGGGTGATCAGCCAGCAAACACCGCCTCAGAATTCACTAGGAGTGTCTACGAGTTTAAGGCGGAGATTTCCTCTTTTGTTCGGAGTGGCATGCTCTTTGCCATGGAGGCTAACCTGCAGAACCATTTTGAGAACAAGAGTGCTTATGAGATAATCACTGAACTCATGGTTGGTTTTGCACGACAAGTCAAGGATGAAAGGTTTGAAGCTACCAAGCTTTTCTTCTCAAGCCAGATGGAAGAGCACGGTAACATAAGTGAGTACTTAGCCAATATGTTTGGCAGCGTTCAGCTCCTGAAAGATCTGGGATGTGAGATCCCGGAAGAGCTGGTTATTGATAGGGTGTTGTTGTCGCTACCCCCTACCTATAAGGACGCCATCATGAACTACGACATGATTGGGACATCAAAATCCCTGTCGGAAATTCTTATGATGCTCAACATGGCCGAATTGGAAATCAAGATGGACAAGATGGCGGTGACCGTCAGATCCCTGGAAGCACAACTCCCCAAGTGTCTAGAAGATAAGAAGGCCGGCAAGATTGTCGGAAAAGAGAAAGGTATATTTGATATACATGTTATTGATGTGTACCTAACCTGCGCCCGTAGCAATACCTGGGTATTTGATACTGGTTCTGTTGCTCATATAAGTAACTCTCAGGAGGAGTTGCGGAATAAGAGGCGCCTGGGAAAGGACGAGGTGACGATGCGCGTCGGCAACGGATCAAGAGTTGACGTGGTGGCTGTCGGCACACTCCCTCTACATCTACCATCGGGATTAGTTTTGGTCCTCAATAAATGTTATTTTGTACCATCCTTGAGTGTAAACATCATTAGTGGGTCTTGCTTGTTGCAAGACGGATATTCGTTCAAATCAGTATCAAGTGGTTGTGCTATTTCTATGAATGATATCTTTTATGTTAATGCTCCCGAGAGTAATGGTTTATTCTTGTTGAATCTCGATCGTAGTACTCACATTCATAGCATAAATGCCAAGAGGATTAAACTTAGTAGCGATACCGCCATGTATATGTGGCATTGCCGTCTCGGTCATATTGGTATAAGGCGCATGAAGAAACTCCATGCCGATGGACTTCTAGACTCGTTGGATTTTGGATCCCTCGACACATGCGAACCATGCCTCATGGGCAAGATGACCAAGACACCGTTCAATGGTTTCATGGAACGGGCGTCGGACTTGTTGGGAGTCATACACACAGATGTGTGTGGACCAATGAGCGTGTCGACACGCAATGGTTATCGTTATTTTGTCACCTTCACCGATGACTTGAGTAGATATGGGTATATCTATTTGATGAAACACAAGTCCGAAACATTTGAAAAGTTCAAAGAATTTCAAAGTGAAGTTGAAAATCAACTCAACAAGAAAATCAAGCACCTTCGATCCGATCGTGGTGGCGAATATTTGAGTTTTGAGTTTGGCACACATCTGAAGGCCTGTGGCATCGTGCCGCAGCTTACGCCGGCTGGAACGCCGCAACGCAACGGTGTGTCTGAGCGGCGTAATCGCACTCTACTGGATAGCGTCCGATCTATGATGTCTCTTACCGACTTGCCTGTGTCTTTTTGGGGGTACGCGTTAGAAACAGCCGCATTCATTTTAAATAGGGCTCCGTCCAAATCCGTAGCAACGACACCGTATGAGGTCTGGTATGGCCAGAAGCCTAAGCTGTCGTTCCTGAAGGTCTGGGGTTGTGAGGCGTATGTTAAGAAACTACAGCCCGACAAACTCGAACCGAAATCGGAGAAAGTCGTCTTTGTAGGGTATCCGCGGGAAACCATAGGATACACCTTCTACAACCAAGCTGAGGGCAAAACGTTTGTCGCGAAGAACGGTACCTTTCTGGAGAAAGAGTTTCTCGCCAAAGGAGTAAGTGGGAGGAAAATAGACCTCGACGAGATCGTTGATCCTGAACTCGAAATACAGAGTGGCGCAACGGAAGCTGTTCCGGAACCGTCCTCCACAGATGGAGTGGGAGAAGATGTCGAGGGTGCTATTCTACCTCGTAGGTCAGGGAGATCTCGGGTCGCCCCTGAATGGTATGGCAACATGGTTTGCACCGTCATGTTGATTGAACAAGACGAACCTACGAACTACAAAGAGGCTATGGCTAGTCCTGAATCCGAGAAATGGCTTGAAGCCATGAAATCCGAAATAGGATCCATGTACGATAACAAAGTGTGGACTTTGGTAGAGATTCCCGAAGAGCGCAAGGCCGTCGAGAATAAATGGGTTTTTAAGAAGAAGACTGATGCTGATGGTAATGTGACCGTCTATAAAGCTCGGCTTGTCGCAAAAGGTTTCCGACAAGTTCATGGAATTGACTACGATGAAACATTTTCACCGGTAGCGATGCTAAAGTCTATTCGGATTTTGCTAGCAGTTGCCGCATATTATGAATATGAGATATGGCAAATGGATGTCAAAACAGCGTTCCTAAATGGCAACATTGAGGAAGAGTTGTATATGGTACAACCTGAAGGTTTTGTCGATCCAGGAAATGCTGGCAAAGTATGCAAGCTTCAGCGTTCCATTTATGGACTGAAGCAAGCATCTCGGAGCTGGAATCTTCGCTTTGATGAGGTGATCAAAGGTTTTGGATTTGTCCGGAACAGAGAAGAGACCTGCATTTACAAGAAAATGAGTGGGAGCTCAGTTGTGTTCCTGGCACTATATGTTGATGATATACTGCTGATAGGAGATAATGTGGAACTACTGAATAGCGTTAAGGAATATTTAAACAGTAAGTTTTCAATGAAGGACTTAGGAGAAGCTGCATACGTTTTAGGCATTAAAATCTATCGTGATAGATCAAGACGCCTATTAGCGTTAAGTCAGAGTACTTATATTGACAAGATACTGAAACGGTTCAATATGGATGGGGCAAAGAAGGGTTCTCTGCCTATTGTCAAGAATAAGGTGTTGAGCAAGGCACAGTGTCCGGTGATGGAACATGATAGAGTCGCGATGACTAAACATCCTTATGCTTCAGCCATAGGATCGATCATGTATGCCATGCTAAGTACTCGACCTGATGTAGCATTGGCTCTTAGTTTGACGAGCCGATTCCAAAGTAATCCTGGAAAGGAACATTGGGTAGCTGTTAAAAGTATTCTTAAGAATCTCAAGCATACAAAGGAAATGTTTCTTGTGTATGGGGACTGTGAGGAAGAACTTGGCGTAACAGGTTACGTTGATGCAAGTTTCTGCTCAGACCCAGATGACTCTAAGTCACAGACAGGATATGTGTTCAAGGTGAATGGAGGCGCTGTGAGCTGGAGGAGTGGGAAGCAACCCATCGTGGCCCAATCTACAATGGAATCGGAGTACATTGCTGCTTCTGAAGCCGCGAATGAAGCTGTGTGGCTGAGGAAGTTCATCATTGAGCTTGGAGTGTTCCCTAGCGCGCAAGACCCCGTGACCCTCTACTGCAACAACATGGGTGCTATTGCTAACGCGAAGGAACCGAGGTCTCACTCGACTGCCAAACACATACTCCGACGCTTCCATGTGATACGACAGTACGTACAAGGAGGTGAAGTGAAGATTTGCAAAATACATACGGATCTGAATGTGGCAGACCCGTTGACGAAGCCTCTCCTGCTAGACAAGCACGTGAAACACCAAGATGCTACGGGTGTCCGGCTTTTACCAGGTTGTAACTAGATTAAATTGTACTCTAGTGCAAGTGGGAGACTGTAGGAGATATGCCCTAGAGGCAATTAATAAAGTGTTTTATTTATCATATCTCATTTGTTCATAATACGTTTTTGTGTCATGCTATAACTATATTAAGCGGAAACATTAATACACGTGTGATACCTAAAACAACCAGGTCCCCAGCAACCTCTGTTTGACTGGTTCATTGTGCAATCGATGATCGAGGTTTCCCTATCATGTGACATAGCGTCTATTTGACAATGAAGTCATATCGTTGGTAGAACGATGTGATGGACATACCCAATATTTATAGGACGTAGTCATTACGCCTTCGACCGTGAGACCTACTCTTATTGCTATTCCTGGAAGACACTTTGATTGCATCCAACGTCATATCTTACATAGTGTGACAATAAAGGTGTCCCTCTCGGGTGTCGGATAGGAGTATGTTGAGACGGGGGGTCAAGAGCGGAATTTGCCAATCCCATAGCAGGATAGATACTCTAGGGCCCACTCGGTGAGATTATGTCAAACGAGCTTGCAAGCGTGTGACTGGGTCACCAGGACATAAGATCATAGACGAGTAGAAGTTAGCGGTGTCGATAACGAGATCAAGCTAGGTATGGAGATATCTATGAACGAGTCTCGGACACGCTAAGTATCGCATGGCAAAAGGTTTAAGACTCAGACGTCCAGGTTCGATAAGGAAAAGTATTCGTTACCTCGCAGGGATTAATTCTGGGTATCCAAGGTCCACGAATTAGTCATTGATCGGAGAGGAGTCTCGATCATGTCTGGTGAGGTAATCGAACCGCTAGGGTAGCACGCTTAAGGGGAGTCGACATTTTACCGGAAGAGAAAAATAGGAAAAGAGAGACCGGGAACGTCCCGGGAAAGTTTCGATGGAGATCGGGCAGCGACGAAATAGTTTTCGGAGCCAGAACAAATTATGTAATATGTATTTAATATTAATTAGTGTAATTAATACTTAAATATATTTTATTTTAATTTTTTCTGAATTTTTAAAGGCAAAAATCCCTAAATGGGCCTCTTGTGCCAAAGAGGCCCATGAAGGGGGGGAAGGAGTCCCCCTCTTGGAGGGGGCTGGTTCGGCCGGCCTAGGTGGGCCCCTTGTGGCCCACCTAGGGCCGGCGCATGGGGGCTGGCCGGCTGGGGCTGTGGGATTAGTCCCACACCCCCAGCCTGGCAAGTTGGGCACCCCCCTTGCTCCTATATATAAAGGGGCATCCC
The DNA here is from genome assembly GCA_026929855.1 of Poa annua. NCBI lineage: Eukaryota > Viridiplantae > Streptophyta > Magnoliopsida > Poales > Poaceae > Poa > Poa annua. The sequence goes on from CM049437.1 coordinate 58,002,944, forward strand.
CTGGCCTTTGGAACACACAGTTTTCTCTCTCTCTCTCTCCGAGGATCACGTGATTCCCAAGTTTGGAGTTGCGCCTCGGAATTGTTTCTCCACCATATGCACACCGTCGTGCTGCTGGTCTCCCGGTCCCAGTCTTCCGCTGCTTCGTCCCTGGATCGGAGCCCGGAGTGCGTCGGCTTCACCGTACGTGTGTGACTCCCTGCGAGGCATCACACTTGTGGTGCTAGAGGTCTGCTTCCTCTACACGGCATCGAAGTCTTCGTCGGCTTCATCGACAACGCTTGTGCGGGAGCGTAATCCCCGCTTTCGGTCTTCAAGAGGTATGTGTGAAGACCCCCCTGCGTATTACTATATCTGCATAGTATAGATTCTGGCTGGTTTTAGGTTATCGCTGTTAGGAAATTTTTTGTTTTCTGCTGCGATCCCCTTCACAACATTACTACTCTTTATCCACACTTGTGCTCATGTTATAGCACCTGTAATATTCATAGTCATCATTTGTGCTCATGTTTAGCACCTTTACTCCATATGTGAGAGTTTTCATGTTCTACTTATATAACTATGTGGGGAACTTTACATTATAGAACATGGCTTGTATATTCCAATGATGAGCCTCCTCAAAAGTGCTCTAGGTCTTCATGAGCAAGCAAGTTAGATGCACCCCCACTAGTTCCATTGGAGAGCTTTCATACACTTATAGCTCTATGTGCATCCGTTGTGTGGCAATCACTACTCCTTGCATAGCTTCGATTATAAGAGTTCCTCTTGTCTAATGATCACTTTCAGCTATGTGAGACTTTCTTCCGTTGGCCTTCCAAACCCCCATTATTATTCTTTTAGCCACAACATCCTGGTGCCAGGAACCAACGCTGAACACTTGCTTGTCTTTGAGTGAACAAATAGAGAGATGATTTTCTACGTGCATATTGTTATTGCTTGACTTGATCCTTTCACAAAGTTGTCATGAGTGTTTGATTCATTAGATGATTATATTGTTGTTCTTGAAGCTTAAATCATCTTTAATATCTACTTTGCACGGTTGATTGTTCTCTAGTACTAATTCATTGAAAGTTTTACTTTGTTCTTCCTACTTGTTTACTCATTACTCATTTGATATCAATACAAACTACAGCTTTTATTTATTTGATCTCAGTTTACATGCATTACATTATTATATGATCAAGATTGTGTGAAAGCATGTCACTTCAGAAATTATTCTTGTTATCGTTTTACCTACTCGAGGACGAGTAGAACTAAGCTTGGGGATGCTTGATACGTCTCAAACGTATCTATAATTTCATATGTTCCATGCTTATATTATACCAATTGCTACATGTTTTATATACACTTTGTGTTGTTTTATGCATTTTCTGGGACTAACCTATTAACAAGATGCCACAGTGCCAGTTCCCTGTTTCCTGCTGTTTTTGGTTTCAGAAATCCACTTAAGGAAATATTCTCGGAATTGGACAATTTTTATATCGAAGACCTTATTTTTCCCGACATGTTCCAGAAGTCCGAAGAAGAGACGAAGAAATGCACCGAGGCGCCGCCATCAGGTGGTGGCGCGGCTCCCCCCTCTGCCGCGCTAGCACCTGAGGGTGGGCCCTCGGGCCTCCACCGCATTCGCCATTTCGCCTACTTAAACCCCCCGAAAACCTAAGACCAGACACCCGAACACTTTTCCCAAAAACCTTACGGAGCCGCCGCCGTCGTCAACCCTAGTTCGGGAGGGTTCAGAAGCTCTTCCCGGCACCCTGCCGGAGAGGGGAATCATCACCGGAGGGCTCTACATCACCATGCCCGCCTCCGGACTGATGCGTGAGTAGTTCATCCTTGGACTACGGGTCCATAGCAGTAGCTAGATGGTTGTCTTCTCCTATTGTGCCATCATGTTTAGATCTTGTGAGCTGCCTATCATGATCAAGATCATCTTTATGTAATGCTACATGTTGTGTTTGCTGGGATCCGATGGATATTGAATACTATGTCATTTGCTTCATAATATATCATGTTGTGTGTTGTTTATGATCTTGCATGCTCTCCGTTGCTAGTAGATGCTCTGGCCAAGTAGATGCTTGTGACACCAAGAGGGGGTATTTATGCTCGATAGTGGGTTCATGTCTCTATTTAATCTGTGGTAGTGACAGCAAGCTCTATGTATATTGTTGTAATGCCCAAATGAATCTCACACTAGACATCATGTCATTAGTATATAAATCATTATGCAGCTCTTTATTCTGTCAATTGCCCAGCTGTAATTTGTTTACCCGCATGTATGCTATTATTATTATTTATGGAGAGACACCACTAGTGAACTGTGGACCCCGGTCCTTTTCTTTAAACTGATAATACAACCAACTGCAAACTGCTTTCTTTCATTTTCTACAAACAAACATCATCTTCCACACATACGTTTAATCATTTGTTACAGCAAACCAGTGAGATTGACAACCTCACTGTTTCGTTGGGGCAAAGTAGTTTGATTGTGTTGTGAAGGTTCCACGTTGGTGATCGTAAACGGCGCCACCAACAACGTTCAGACGTGTTCTTCATCTCCTACTGGTTCTATAACCTTGGTTTCATCACTGAGGGAAATTTGCTGCTGCACTACTTCACACCTTCCTCTTGGGGTTTCCCAACAACACCACCACCCGGTGCATCACCTGTGTGTGGGCGAGGCAGCCGAGGAGGAAGAGGGAGAGCAAATCGTGACTATTATTATGTTTTAATTCGAATTTGTAATAATTAAGTACAATTGGTCAAAGTTGTTTGTTCGAGGACTCTGTTTTCATTCGAAGTTGTAATAATTAAGTACAATTGTTGTCGGGTTTATTGGAACAGTATGTTTTAATTCGAAATTGTAATAATTAAGTACAATTGTTCTAAGTTGTTTGTTGGTACCCTATGTATTAATTATTGTGTTTCCATGTGTATGTTTTACTTCTTATGTTTTAATTCATGTGTTACAACTTTGCAGATGGCGGGGCGTGCTTTGCTTAGTGCCGACGTTGATTCGAAACATCGCGCTAAGATATGGGAGTCAGGTGGGCAGCCACATCTTCTGCGTACTCGGACACCAGCGAGTAATTGGGAGTTGCAGCCTGCCCGGATTGATCGGTACGCACGACTTTATAATAATTTATATTGTTTACAGTGTCGACACTTATATTAACGGAGTTCTAACATACTTTTATTACTGTTTGCAGTTTGACTTGGGCTGGTCTTTTACCGCTTGCACGTCTAGTTGAGAGCATCCCTCGGGATGGGTTCAGATTCAGCCGGACGAGGTACACGGCCAGCCGCGGGATATGGACCAGAGTGGCACTACTAAGGTCGCGATGGACAGGTCACTGCTTAGCTGCTTAGTGGACCGGTGGAGGCCGGAGACCCACACTTTTCACTTTCCGTGGGGGGAGATGGCATCGACTCTTCAAGATGTGTCATATTTGTTGGGACTCCCTTTGGCTGGCGCAGTGCTAGGACCTTCAGAGGCTCCGCCTGGTTGGCATGCCCTCATGCAGGCACGGTCCGCAGGCGTGCATCCGCAAAATCCGATTTTGCATGAGCACAAGCATGGTGTACAGCAAACTTGGTTGAACAAGTGGCAGGTAAAATGTGAATTATGTAGTGAGTTAACTTTATCGGGTTGTCCTCAATAATTAACTTCTTTTGTTTGCTTTTTGCAGATTGGGGCTTACGAAATTCCGGTGCCGAACCTGACTCCCGAGCAGGTTACCCAGAGCCTCGAGACCTATCTACTGTGGCTATTTGGCAAGGTGATGTTCACTGAGACTCATCACGACACTATTACTGCTCGTTGGGTTCCTATAGCGCTAGAGATTGCAGAGGCACAGAACCAAGAAGACATAGTGCAGCGGAGTTGGGGGTCAGCTGTCTTAGCGGCTACATACAGAAGCTATGTGCACCGTCTGCACGAAGAACAATGATAGCTCTTCGATACTTGGATGTCCTCTACTTCTGCAGCTGTGGTCTTGGGAGAGGTTCCCTGTCGGCAGACCTGACGTGGACGCGATGAGGCCCTGGGAGTACAAACCGATAGATCACAACGCAGTTGATCTGATTACATTTGGCAGTATGTGGGCATATAGAGAGGTAACCATTCGATACTCTATTAATTTTATGTTGGGTTCTATATAACTTCTATGTCGAATTATTCTGAAATAATTTATATATTTGTGCAGAGACGCTTCGTGGGTGATCAAGTGAGAAATTGCTATGTGATGTTCACTGAGTGGTTCGATCAACTGCCACACCACCAGGTTATATGGGAGCCATAACACGAGTCGCGGACACAAGCACGATACCCCGGCGGGCTTTCTTCTTTGTGCACGAGAGATCGTGCATACTGGTTGACTACACGTCGGATTGTGTTCGACGTCTTGGTGGAGGAGATGTCGCAACACCGTGTTATGAGACAGTTTGGACTCCGCCAGTGGCCGGTGCCTCCGACTAGAGCTTGTCTTCCTCAGCACGTGTGAAAGGAAAGACGTCGCCTAGAGGGGGGGGGGGTGAATAGGCGAGGTACACTTTTTACAATTTAGGGTTGATAAATGCGGAATAAAACTTAGTGTTTAACTTATCAAGAACACAACCTAAATATACTAGGTGAACCTATGTGCACCAACAACTTATGCTAAGCAAGACAAGCAACAAAGTGATAACAAGGTAAATGACTTCAAGCACGAAGGCTATCACAATGTAAATGACTTCAAGCACGAAGGCTATCACAATGTAAAGTGCATAAGTAAAGAGCTCGGGTATAGAGATAACCGAGGCACGAGGAGACGAGGATGTATTCCCGAGTTCCTCCTTCTTAGGGGAGTACGTCTCGTTGGAGAGGTGTGAGTGACCACCACAGGTCCGACTCAACGCCACAAAGGCCTCACCTTATTCTCCGATGAACACGACCACAAAGGTCCGGGTTCACCTTCCACTATGAACTCCTTTGGGGCGGAGAACAATCCCGTACAACAACCTTGGGGCACACACCCACAACCGAATTGGGGGCTCCGAAAAGACCACACAAGGTCTTGACCACAACAGGTCCAACTTGACCACAAAGGTCCCAACTAGCCACAAAGGCCTTGACCACAAAAGGTCCTAACCGACCACAAAAGGTCTCCGCCACAAAGGCCGGCCACTAAGGCGTCTAGGGTCCAAGGACCCAAGAGTAACAAGCTCACGAATTTCACCACCACGAATTACGTGGAGGGCTCAAACCGATGCAACCGATGCAATGGCAAGAACACAAGTTCTTCACTCCCAAATCCCACCAAAAGCAACTAATGCTTATGGGGGGAGGAGAGAGGAAGAATAGAGAAACCACAAAGGAGCCAAACCCCTCACTCCCTAATCCCACCAAAAGCAACTAATGCTTGTGGGGGGAGAAGAGAGGAAGAACAAAGAAGGAGAACCACAAAGGAACTCCTAGATCTAGATCCACTAGGTTCCCCTCACTTAGAGGAGAGATGGATTGGTGGAAACGTAGATCTAGATCTCCTCTCACTTTTCCCTCAAAGATATGCAAGAATCATGGGAGGAATTGAGAGGGGGCAAGCTTTTCCAAGGTCAACAATGGCAGGAGAGAGAGGGGAAAAACGAGCAGCTCAAGGAAGAAGAAGGGGAGGGGTATTTATAGCCCTCCCAGTTTTCTAGCCGTTGGGAATCGTCAGAAATTTCTGGACCTAAGTCCGGACATTTCCGAACCCCGGAAATCTCCGGTAGGAAATCCGACTGAGAACTGAAAGCGACCAGTGCTGATATCAAATAAGACTTGGCGAAAAAACTTAACTTGGTCGTTCGGAAATTTCCGAACCGGGACCGGAAATTTCCGGCGGAAAATCCGACTGAGAGCCAGTTGAGTGCAGTGCAGAAAATCTTTAAGACTTGGCGAAAAATTCTCCGGGTCGGAAATCTCCGGTCTGGGGTCCGGAAATTTCCGCCCCTCCGAAAACTGCAGAAACACCATAACTGAAATAACTTTTGCATAATAACTCCGAATGAGGTGAAACCAACTCCGTTGGAAAGGTACCGACAAGGAGAAAGCTACGAAAACTGGAAATATTGCAAACCATAAATAGAGCAAAGTCCCCACACATGTGAAGGTGTGGAACTTTGCTCAAGGTTGAACCGGTCATATTTCCACACCGAAAACGCAACAAGTTTTCCATACTAAAACCTTTTTCGAAGAACTTGGTCTTGTTATGAAGATCACGACAAGCACCAAAACCCAACAAGGTGAAAAGCCAAATAAGAACCAAGAAAGATGATATGCCAAGCATGCAACGGTTTGAGCTCTCCACAAAGATGAGATCAAGTTACTCCCTCGAGAGCCCCTCTTGATAGTACGCCTGTCTATCCTATAGCCCTATCAAGAACAAACCTTTGCCTTGAGCAATCCACTTGAGCCTTGAGCATTCCACTTGAGCTAGACGAAGACGGCCTTGATCTCTCCAAGTGGACCACCTTTCTTGATTGCGCTTGCTAGCACATGCTTGGTGAAGACTTCTCCAAATACTCCCCCATACGCCATTATGGGAGAGCCTCGCCTAGCTTCGTCTTCATGTCAATCTCCAAGCTCCATTAGCTTCGTCTTCATGTCTTCATTTCGACCTCCAAGCTACAAGCATAAGATATCTCCGAAATGCTTCTCTTGGTCTTGCACTTCTTAACCTTGATGACGAATACCGCATGACATCATTCTCCATGAGCTCTATGAGATGTTCTTCTTGTTGCAAGCCCATGGGAAGATACCTAACTCCACATATAGATACCACACACACTTGGGTTAGATCACAAAGCTATATGGACAATGGCTTACCATCCAAGGGATACATGATCCACTTGGTACATCTTGTAGCTTCGTGTGTTGATCAACATCTTGATCAATCTCGTATCATCCCATCTATCTTCATATAGGTGATGTCTTGACATCTTCAAGACATACTTGCAATATGCTCAACACACACATTAGTCCATATGGATTGTCATCAATTACCAAAACCATATAAGAGGGCACATGCCCTTTCAACGTGCACAGGTAACTACTAGAACGTGTATTTATAAAGTGCGTAAGTAGTGTTGTAGTATGTACTTATGCTATATGTACATGTGGCAGGAAAGGGCGGCAGGGAGAGAGATCGCTCGCATCTTGGATGCAGATGATCCTGCCATACATACAAGAATGGGGGAGTGCGACAGATCCGGCAAATTTATGGCCCGTAGATACGCCCTCTGTGCTTGCTGATTTTGAGGAGTACCTCTGGACGTACAGGCTCGCCAGTCGCACTAGTTTGGTTACGACTGTCGACCCTGACGAGCTTCCAGCGGCTGATATCACGGCCATGTACCCACCACAAGGAATCGGGGCAAGCAGAAACACAGCGGTAAGTGGTCTACTGTCACTACTCTAGTACTCAATGTACTATAGTACTAACATATTTTAATTTTTTTTATATTTTACATGCCGACATCATAGCAGATATTCTGGGGGACGTCGCTGCGTACTCCCCCGCCGTTGGTTCCCACCACCAGCCGTGGTTCAAGCGTCTAGAGGGCAAGTTACGACGTGCCTATGGTGTGCTTACTTGTACCGGTGCTGGGGACGTTGTTCCACGTCGTGCACCTCCGCGTCCCCCGCGGCACTCTCTCGTCATATGTGACGCACAGGTATCACCACCCCGTCACACCACTCCTCGGCAGGACCCACGACCACGTTTTACACCTCAGCAGAGTCCTAGCCCACGCCCTATCGTCGACACAGTTGTGTCTACCTCTCGCCAGCCAGACGCTTTCGATCCTGGTCCATCCCAGCCACCTCTTTCACAGATTCCAGTGTTTGTGTCGGGTCCTTCACAGCCGCCTCTGTTTATGCCGGCAACTTCACAGTCGCCATTGTTTATGTCGGGTCCTGCACAGCCTCCACTCTTTATGCCGGGTAGTTCATCCTGGCAAGCACAGCCACCACCGTTCACTGGGATGCCATATTCGTACGGTTATGGGGTGGGACCACAGTTCGTTGGAGCATCACATCAGCCCCAGATGGCCAATCTTATGGGCCAGTACTCTCAGCAACTAAGGCATGAAGGTTAGAATTTTTTATTTCTCGCACAAATAAAATTTATTCACCAACATCACACACTAACATACTATCTTGTGCAGGTGTAGATCAGGCGTACAACTCTCCCCAGTACGACTTGGACACCACTCAGGCATACGCGCCTTCGCCACCGATGCCCACTCAGCAGACACCACCTCCGCAGCCAGCACAGCCAGACGACGAGCAGGAGGATGCGCCGTTGCAAGGCCGCGGAATGCGGCAACACCACGCCCCCACGCGTTTGTCACCTTCCGGGCCTCGGCGTAGGAGGACGCGGTACCGTCGTCACGTCGACGAGGAGTGATACTTTTACCTATGAGACATCTCTGTGTACCGTTCGACAGTACTAGACATATTCCTATGTACGAGACATTTCCGTAACGACTTGATTAGGTAAACATACTCGGTAGTACAAACACTACAACTTCAAATAAACTAATACTGAAAGTAAGATACAACACAACTCGAGTCCATACTCATCTCACCACATAACACAACACTCTACCTACATCCCATCAATGCAGCCTGCACCATCCGCCGATTTAGCACCCTTGCCCTTGGACGAAGATTCTGCCTTTTTGCTTTTGCCCTTGCTCGATGCTTCATCCTTCTTCTCCTTGCCCTTGCGCAGTGCTTCAACCCTCCTTTCCTTTGATGTCGTCATAATCGCTGTCATATACCCACAGATACGAATGACCGTACATATCACAGTCAGGTTCAGTTCGGTGGAACAGACTATTTGTAACTTTCCTATCAAACTTATCTGCAAGCCTCAGCATTTCTGCACGGATTTGTTGCGGGGTCCTATAAGGAAACCCGTCGCGGCATTGCCTCACCCCAAGCAAAGCGAGATGTCTCCCATTACAAATAATTTCTTCAAGTGGAACTACCCTACCATCTACCTTTAAATCGGTGGAAATCATAGCGAGATGCTCGGATGCGGCAATGTGAAACCCGGACACACACTTCTCACAGGGAACAATACACACCATACTTGCGCTCAACTGAGTAGCATGCCCAGCTTCGAGTGGGTTTTATAGGAAAAAATCTGGCGGGGAAACGGTGCCGGGAAGAAATTGTGTGGGAAAGGTTGGCAGCAATCGGTGGCGGGAAACGGTGGCGGGAGAAAAGAGGCGGGCGAAAATTGGCGGGAATCGCCGACAGCAGAAAATAGCGGGTACCGGAAATTTAGGGGGGAAAGGGCCGCAAGGGAGAGGCTGGTCACTTTCGGCATGGCTAGTGCCAAAATGCCAACTTTCGGCATGGCCCATGCCGAAATGTCCTGTCGGCAGGAGGTTCACGCGACGGTTCTTCGCGTGTCAGGTGATCATGCAACGGTCGGCACGGCTAATGCCGACCAGGACATTTCGGCATGGCTCGTGCCGATCTGGACATTTCGGCACGGCTAGTGCCGATGGCGCATTAGATTCGGAATTCCTCACTCCCGCGCGCTATTACCCGAATTTCGATTCAAAATTCGTATTATTAAAAAAAAACTCGCAAATCGTCTAGGTCCAAGTCCGACGACGACGAGGAGTCGTCAAAAAGGAACTCCATGGGGAGCGAGGTTGACATCTACAAAAGCCCGAGGTCAACAACGCATCGGTCGGACAAATCGATGACGAATCCGACCAAATCTTACCGCCGAACCGGAAGAGGAGGAAGAATAGGACCACTTCCGCTGAATCCGGTCGTCTAGCTCGAGGGTGCAGCCGGATCGAAACTCCGCGACGCATCGATGGAGGTCGCCATGGAAACCTTCCCCCGACAAAGATTTCGTGACCCCCCCCCCCCCCCCCCCCCCCCCCCCCCGCGGAGATTTGACCTTGCACCGACCGGCAAGGTGCGGGGCACTTAGTTGCGGTGGGGCGCGGTGGTTGAGGCTGGAAACGATGGCGGGAGGCGGCGGCTGGAGAGAGGGAAGCGAGGAGGAAGAAGGCGGCGGCGGGGAAATGTGAAATTTCTTCGTGCCATCTCTGACCGCGCTGATCGATGTCGTGTTTCGTTTCCCCTCTCGACCCGCGTATCAACGGATCGGTGAGCGAAATTTGGTGCCCCTATAAAAAAAAATTACACGCCAAGAGCAGGTTTACGATATCTGATCGACGCGATTTTTTGCGGGAGACGGTAAACTGACTGTTATTTTACGGTTTGGGACGATTTTACGGTAACTGAGTTGCTCTTAGCCGAACAAGCAACAAACATTCTATCCCCGGTCACATCGCGAATACTGCCTGCATGTTCGATTAACTAATGTTTGAGAAGTAAATATTGAAACGTAGACTAAAATAATGTTGTTTGGAGACATTGTTGTACGCTCATCGAATAACATTTTAGGAAGACCCACGTCATCACAGAAGGCATACGATTGAGCAACTTTCCAACGGAAAAAATCACTACCACATGTTCACGGAATCAACCCATGATGATATTCGCGAGGATCGTCTGGTGACGAAAATTAATACTCCCTCTGATCCGTTTTAAATGTCGGAAGAAAACAACTTCATCTGTACAATTCCCTAGTACTAGTGTACTACTCACGACACTTATTTAGTATCAGAGGTAGTAAAAGACTTAATTTGTTAAGATTTAACCGTGGTCTATCTTTTAAGATGTTTCATTCCATGTTTTTTAATATTTAATGTCCTACTTTCTAGTAAAAACGTGTGAATAAATTGTGGAACTTGCTGAAAATCTCACCGGCCTATAAATATGTTTAGGTTTAAAAAAATCTCACCGAAAACATGGTATCAATTAAACAAAATGTTTGCCGCTACATTTAGTTTGAAAGCACACATGAATCCTAAATGGAACATGTTTATGAAACCTCTTTGAGACCAGGAGCTTGGAAGAGAGAGAGAGAGATAAAGGAGCATCGAATGCAATTGAAGCTATTGAGTTATGACTTTTACATAGCTGTGCATTGCAGCAAATAGACCAAAACATTTTTTTTCATGGAAACAACTTATTTGTGGAGTTTTTTCTTTTCTTCTTAAGAAACTTCTTTTTGTGGAGATGAAACATGTACTCCCTCCGTTCCGTAATGTAAGGCGTATAGTTCTTTGAGAAAAAATCCAAAATATAGGGTGTATTGCTATTTATGGATAATTTTACGCCTTTAAAAATAAGTTTCAATCTATAACGGAGATGTTTAAATGATTGTTTTTAATTTATGATCGTTAGGGACTCCTCTATTGCAAAAAAAATCATGGGAAAATGAGTCCACCGTATGTAAAACTCCCTCGTCTTAATATTCATGTAAAAAACTATACGCCTTACATTCAGGAACGGAGGGAGTATAATATAATGGGAGCTTTAGTACATGGCTCCAAGGCGACGTGAAGGCATATAGTCGCTTGAAACGATCGTTTGATTGACTGCTTTAAAAACGACCAAATACAAAAAGGTAATGTTATTTTATTTTTTCAGAGCTATTTTTTAAGTTTAAACATTTTAAAAATCTGAAAAAAATTAGATATGAAAATTTTCCGAAAGTGAAAAAAAAAGATGAACAATTTTAAATCCGATAAGTTATTTTGAACATTTTTTAAAAGAAAAATATGAAAAAAAATTAATATAGAAAAAAATAATTTGAACTTTTAAATTTTAATATTTCTAAAGAAAAATGAAAATAAACAAAAACAGAAGAAAACTAAAAGAAAATGAAAAACGGAAACAGAAAATGAAAAAAAAAGAAGCAGCGAAGAAAAGAAAAAACGCCATGACGCGCTATGGGGTTTGCCATATTGAACTGCGACCGGTGCGTGAATGAAGAGAGGCCATGTCGGACCGGGCCAGATCCGTGGTCCAAACTTAAGAAATGAACGGTAGGAGCTACTGTGGCCTATACCTATGATCTCAAAGGAGCCGGTTCTGTTCAGCCCGGCCCGGCTCGTAATGGTCGAATCTCTATTTACTCTGGTGGAGCCCGCATGGTCAGCTGGACGATCTCACGAGAGCACCACCGGTCGAGCGAGATTCCCACAAAGAAATTCTCCAGATCTCTCTCTCGCGCGCGCCAATGGCATCGGTGGACTCCGGCGAGGTTCAGGCAGCGCCGGCGCCCAGGGCCACCATATCGCACGTCATCTTCGACATGGACGGTCTCCTTCTCGGTATTTGCTCCCCGCTTCTCCTACCCGCGCCTTATTTGCTCCCTTTGCTTTTTGGCTTCCAGGCTGCTGGTTCTTGGGTTGTTGATAGCTTGCTGGTGGCTGGATTTGATAGCTTCTTGAGCAAAGCTAGATTTATTTCTCCTGGTCTATTGGGGGATGTCCTTTGCCCAATGCCATGGTGGTTTAGTACTGATGGTGTTTCGTTTTGTGTGGACGGGTGCAGACACGGAGGGGTTCTACACGGAGGTGCAGGAGAAGATCCTCGCGAGGTACGGAAAGGTGTTCGATTGGTCCCTCAAGGCCAAGATGATGGGCAAGAAGGCCACGGAGTCGGCGCGCATCTTTGTCGACGAGTGCGGCCTCACTGGCCTGCTCACACCGGAGCAGTTCCTCGAGGAGCGCGAGAGCATGCTGCAGGCGCTCTTTCCGTCCTGCGTCGTCCTGCCTGGTGAGGACGGCTTGTTTGTTGGTTTAATTCTCCCTTCTCAGTTCTGTATTATGTTATGTGTCAGACTTTGTCACTTGTCAGTTCGGTGGGCCAATTAAGTATTGGGTTTTAAATGACTGATTAATTGGAGGAGAATTATGTATTAATTAGTTCATTCATTGGATTTATAGTAGCTTGCTAGACGAAAAATAACTGTAAATGAAAGGAATTTGAGTTGTAGGAAAAGTTTTCAAGCTAATGTAATCGACTGTAATTGCTTTGCTTGCTTTCGTGCTACGATCTCCATTACTTGTTCAATACCACAGGACAGCAAAATAAGGAACTGAAAGTATTAATGGAATGCCTTGGCAACTCATTGTGCATGAACATCTGTTTTAAAATTTCACCACCACTATGTATGCTGCCGAAGACAATATGCTACCTTGAGCTGACGGCATGCAAGTCATGTTTTGGTGTAGTATAAATATACACTGTTAAATCAACATGTCATTACCTTTCTTAGAATTTCAGGGTTGAAAGGAAAGTAAAATTGAACGGAATTTGAAGGAGTTAGGTTTGGTTGTCCTTTATTTTTTCATAACAATGTTGGTAGCATTTAGATCTATAGTTGATGTAATCAGAAAATTTCAAGTTAATAATCAGATGTAACCACCGATTGAATATATAGAAGGAATCTTTCCATTGGAAGAGGGAAAAAACACTATTTGAACACCATCGATTTTCTCACTTGCTTCTAAATTAAATGTGTCATGTGGTTGTCTTTTTTTTGGCAGAAATGACTTAGCATGTCTGGATAAATATATGTACATGATATTGCTTATCATGGCTATATGAATTGTTCGTCTTGCAGGTATTCTACGCTTGATTCATCATCTCCAAGCAAACAAAATACCTATCTGTGTTGCGACAGGGTAATTTCCCTAAATTATTCATTTACATTGATTTTGTGCATGGTACTTATCTCCACTGATCTTAGTTCTTTAATAGCTTTGAATCATGTAAAATGGTTTTCTTAATCCTTTATGGTATCTTCAGATCCCATAAACGTCATTTTGCACTAAAGACACAGAACCACCAGGAAATGTTTGCCCTGATGCATCACGTTGTCATGGGGGATGATCCAGAGGTGAAGGCTGGCAAGCCATCTCCTGATATTTTCCTTGCTGCCATGAGGAGGTTTGAGGTATTAGAACTGTCATTGCAGAACCCTTGTAATGGCTATGTCCTTCAGAACACTGTTCGAGCTCTTTCTTTCCCCTGATGCAGCCTTTGTATTTGACTTTCTTTAGGGCAATGTAGAACCCAGCAACTGTTTGGTATTTGAAGATGCACCATCAGGTGTAGGAGCGGCTAAGAATGCTGGAATGTAAGTGGCCACACACGCAGCCAACTGTGCTTTTTGGCTACAAGGTAAAAACAACAAATTTACTTATTTCTCTGCAGGTCCGTGGTGATGATCCCAGATCCTAGGCTGGATGTTTCGTATCAGAAAGAAGCGGACCAAGTTCTCAGTTCCCTGTTGGATTTCAAACCGACAGAGTGGGGCTTGCCACCTTTTAGCGAGCAGTGAAATTTATTTTGATGACTCTGGTGTTCTAAGTGAACATTAAGTTTGCAGGGTGATTCAATTCGCAAAGCTAGAATTGCGATTAGGGTCAGCGGTAACCTTTAAGCATTCTTGATGTGTCTGATTGGGTGACAAGCAAACTGCTTCATACTTCAATAAAGAGTATCCGGTCAATCTGATGTGTTAAAACTATTTATCAGAAGCCTTGGTTATGAAGGTTAGTGCGCTTTGCTGTTTCATACAAGTAGAAATATAAAGGAAAATGACATGTAGGGAACGAGGCAAAGAGAAGTAAGCATCATTTGCCACAGTAACATAATCAATTCATACAAGTAGAAATATAAAGGAAAATGACATGTAGGGAACGAGGCAAAGAGAAGTAAGCATCATTTGCCACAGTAACTATAACCAATATCATGACACTTTCATAGGCTTAATTGCCAAACATGTCCTCATCTTATACATAAAAAGAGCTCAAAAGAATATATAATACACATGCGTAGAAACCTCTCTAATTTTACAGAGAACCGAAAGAAGAAAAAGGAAATCATGAAGCTTCTAAAACATTTGATCTTAGCCGCGTGTCAGTAATCTTCTACTCATACACTTTTCTTGAATCTTGTGTAATTTGATGAATGAATATTATGGCCCGTGAATGTCGAGCATATTCTGGTGACCTTGAGATCACCTCTTACCACACATCCCTCAGATATCTACCTTCTGTCTGGAGGTTCTTCACAAAGCCCTCGGCCTTTGAACTGTCAAGTGATCCCTGTAATGCAGTAATTGTTAAAATTTGTTTGAGAAATATCAGATGCACACTGAATGAGGCATTTATACTGGTAAGAGAGTAATTTAAACACCAGAACATCACGCTGTGAGAAATACCTGCTCCTGAACAATGGTGTGGAGAACTCTATGCACATCTTTGGCCATGCCTTTGGCATCACCGCAAACGTAAATGTAAACCCCCTGGGAGATAACGTCCCAGATCTCAGATGCCTGTACATGGACAGTGATTAGAAATATAAGAATCACCAAACAAATAATAAGATTTGGTACTTGGATTGAGATGTATGAAAGTGGCTAGTAGTACAATTACTTTCTGCGCCATTTTGTGCTGCACATATTCCTTAGTGGGGCCCTCACGGGAGAAGGCGATAACCAACTCGGACAATGCTCCTTGCTCAAGGAAGTTGTTTAGCTCATCCTCATAGATGAAATCCTACAAGGTAAAAAATGTGTCAGTTAAGATAAGAAACTATCTGGAGCTACAAAATTCCTACAAGATCTTGATGTTGTACGGACTGTCCATTGGTGTTTACCTTTTTGCTATTTCTGCATCCAAAGAAGAAGATTGATCGACCCAGCTCAGCTCCAGAGTCTTTCTGCACCAACCTCTCCTGATATTGTGAATGTAACTTATATGTTAGTAATGTGACCAAACAATGAACAGTGGAGTTACAAAACTATCTTCGAACAATAACAAACCTGCAAGAAGCCGCGGAAAGGTGCAAGACCTGTTCCTGGGCCAATCATGATAATCGGCACTAAAGGATCAGCGGGAAGTTTGAAGTTTGATTGCCTCACAAAAACTGGAGCCCAATTATCTTCCGATGGATTAGCATTCTGAAAAATTCATTAATAGCAGAGCAGTTTCAGATAACTGTGCTTATGGTTTCAGGGACTATATTCAACTCACATCTTTCAATTTTACTTGACTTGGACTGTTGGAAGTGATCTCCACTAATTCAAGACTTAGCGAGCGAGTTTTAGGTGACAGATAAGCAATGAAGTTTATTTTCGTATGGCTGATTCATCTGTTGGGTGTTAAATTTTCAAATTTAAAAACTGTCAGGCCTGTGAGGCTAAGAGCTGCAATTGCCATGTTCTGAACCTTGCTACCCAACTTACATTTCTATGAAAGGAATCTCTGTATGTTTCTAGAAAACGCAAGTATAGTTTGGAGGGAAAATGGAACCTGCAAATTTCTTTCGTGAGAGAACAGGAACTTAAATGATTTTGAAAATGAGATACTTTAATCTATATGAAAATCATCAGCCAAGGATAACATGATACATTTCCTATGAAAAATGACTTAATTATATATCAAAAGAACGAGCAACTCTTGGTGTATATTAATAAAAAATCATTCGATTGTAGGTGTTGTTCCTATACATAGTGTAGTGTATCCTCATTGAAAATAATTCATAAGCAAGAAGCAATTCGTCTCAAGTAACTACCCCAGCAAGCACCCACTACTACATGTCAATTTTTACATTATGGTGTTTATGCCTATGTACTATCTCATTTACATCATACATATAACATCCAAGTGAACAGAAGGGTTTACTGTCCTTGCAAAGAAAGTTACCTTGATCCAAGTTGAGCAGACTCCCTTATGTACCCTTCCAGCAGGAGTAGTTTCATGCACAAGTGCAGATGTAACATGTATCCTTGTTGGTGCCATGCTGATAGAAAAAACAAGAAATTATAAACCAAGAAAGGGAACAAATATTAGGCAAAGAGTGAGAAAATGGCATGCGACAGGATCATTTACCAAGGTGAAGACGAAATTGAGTAGTATCTTGGTTGAAGACGAGGAGAAACTGCTGCAAAGAAAACTCCTAGTGGAGGCTTTGCAGAAGGGAACTCTGCCATGACTTCCAGTAGGCTCCTCTGACTCACAACAATCCATTGAGCGTACTCATCCTGCATCATGAAAACATGTTAAAGATCTGAGTCTAGAGATTTAATAGAACGAGAAAGCTTGAGAACGAAACTGACCTTCCCAGCAGGAGATGCCAAAAACTTTAGACGGTCAGCATCAGCAGGATCCGAAGCATACGTGGCTAATGCTACCAAAGCACTCTGGAAATCATACACAGCTCTTTGTTCAGAGAAAATTAATTTAAAAAATTCAATACTCCAGTGATATTGTGAATTACTAAAAGACTCACCTTCTTTGGTGAATTTAGAAGATCAGCATATCGAGCCAGTGCATTCCTCAGAGTGATTGGAGAGGGGAAAGGAGGAGCAAGAGAACCACCGTCTAGTGGTTTACCATCCTCTTTGTCTGCATGGATGGTGAAGTAAGTCTCTGGTGAGTAGCCTAACAACCTCTCTGCCTCATCAACAACCTCGGGGCAGTTTTCGGTATATACACCAACATGGTCACCGGTTTCATACCTGATAAGAAGCAAGGTGGAATATGTTTAGAACAGTGAGCATTCTTTAATAGTGCACAAACTACGACAAATTTGATTGGCTTTTCACCAAGCAAGCAGGGTGTCAGAATGAAGCAGTCAACCCATGCATTTACACATTATTAAGTTCCTACAACTACCATGCTTCCAACTTTGAGTATTCAGCATGTTCTGCACCCTAGAAGTCTCATGAAATATGCAGTATAGAATATCATAAGCATTATTTAGACTCATAGCTAAAAGAAAGATAATAATTTTCGGTCAACTTACGTAAGACCAGTGCCAGCGATGTCAAACTCCAAGTGAGTGCATGAACGGTCAGAAGCAGGAGAATGGAGTTCCCGACACACCGCCACATTAGCCCTAAATATACACGGTAGTATGCAACTTATTAAGTCAGCTCCAACATTACATAAATCTTTGGGGCTACAGTACAAAAGTAAGGACTTCATGGTGGCATTCTTAATTACCGGCAAGGATGCTGAGCATCATGCACTGCATGACCGTTTGTTAGACTGAAGTTTCTGTCCAAGAGGGATGCCTCCTCAGGCTTAATGAATTCAACCCTGTATTCTGGAATGGCAGCTGTGTATGTAGTTCCTGTGGGTACATCATTTTCATCCCGGAGCAACCGATCCAACTCTGGCCAGAGAGCTTCTTTCCTGTGGGCACGAGGTTCAGAGAGCAGTGTTAATGACAAGGAAGAAAAATACCAAGAAAAAAGGACATCTTGAAAATAGACAGAGAATGTATACCATGCATTGAAATCATCCTCGATGCATTGATCATCATCTCCAAGGCCGACGGGAACAAGGCGGTTTCCACCTAAACAGACACGATACACTTAGATCAACTGAACATATTGGTTAAAGAATTAAGCGAGGTAAGATGGCCATGATATCTACCTTGGTCAGTTAGGACCTCATCAACCACCTTGGCAATCTTTAGTATGAAGCAAAATAATAAGATGTTAGTGGAAAACCGAAATTTACATGCTGGGAGCAAAAGACTAAGTTCTCACAAGTTATATGTATGCCAGTATGAGTACCTTGTTGAAATGCTCATACTGACGATTGCCAAGACCAAACACAGCATACTGAAGGTCGTTTAACCACACACCCCTCTCATTTCCCTCTGTGAACCATTTGTAGAACCTAGCAGCATTGTCAGTGGGCTCACCATCTCCATACCTGAAATATTTACCAAAAATTACTAAGCTTCCATCAATATAATATGAAAGAGCATACTCCTTCAATTTTATTTTTCGGCCAATCATTTCAAAATATGAGGTAGTCATTTCAATTGATGATATCATGTTCTTCGATTTTAAGTTTTACCTAGAAGAATGATGCTTGTCCTAACGAAAAAAAAAGTATTTCATTTTTCTGGGTAAACTTAAAATCGGATTAGCTGGACTGGAGTATAGTCTTCAAAACATTTAAATGCACAGGGGTTAGTCGAAAGAATGAGCATCTTACGTCGCAACAAAGAACAATGCTAGCTTCTCCTTTTTTATTTTCTCCTCATATTCCTCATCCTCTGCGGCATAATCATCCTGCATAAGATCATTTCATATGATGCTTCTCTTTGATTGGTCATACGAATGATGGTTTCCTTTATGGCTTTAGGGTGTCAAATTTCTTACCAAGTCGATAACTTTAAAAGTTGCTTTGTCATATCTTGCCTTTGCCTCCTCAGCGAGTGCCTGCAAGATAGGGAGAACAATAATGATTAGACGAGATTTACATACAGTAACATTACAACAAATCTCCAGGATACAAAAAAAACTGTTGCTCATTTTGCTTGTTCCATCCCATGTACCAAATGAATCCACTGTTTTGTCCCTCAAACCTCAATTCCTCATTCACATGGCATGAGCCAAAGTCAAAGAAAACAATCTGACAAGCCGGACTAGGAAAGAAGGTGAATGGTTGTTTAGCCAACCAACACCTTGACAGTTGACATTTAAATCTGGTCAAAGATTTTCGCTGTCACACGTGTTCTGACCGCTAGTACTAGTTGAAACAACAAGGTGCGGTCTCTTGTTCTCAGGCAAGCACATACTAGTAGATAGCTGGATTAAACAAGACCAGAATATTTTGGTTGGTGTTTTTTTTGCTGTTGAAATCGTCAAATGCGGCAGCAATTCTCCTGGACTGTGCACCCGGAAATTCCGTTTCCCACGAAGCTGGATCCGACAGCCGGCAGGAAAAGGATATGTGAAGCCCGGCCGTCTCCATCATCAGTCATCAATGATGTCAGCCAGCCAACCGTATTTTACTTTACGCGAACAAGAACAAGGGAAGGAATGGAATTCACATGACAACAAATTCGATACTAGATAACAGGCCAGTTCCGAAAAAGGTTAATTAGAGAGGATTAAAGGGGCGACCTTGGCGAATCCCTCGGCGGTGCCGGTCTGCGTGCCGAAGAAGACAGCGACCCGCTTCCTGCCGTCGTCATTGGACTGGTCGTCCTTGCCCTGCATCGCCGCCTTCCGCTGCACCCCGACGGCCGCCGACGCCTTGTCGGCCTCCCTCCGCTTCTTGCCCGCCGCCGTCCTCCGCCAGAGCACGAGCAGCGCGCATCCGAGCACGGCCGCCGCCAGCGTGGCGAGGAGCGCCCTGACGTCCGCCCTCTGGCCCGCCGGCACGCCGCCGGCCAGCTCGGCCGGCGTCACCCCGCGCAGCAGCGCCGCCACGAGCTCCATCGGCCCCGCCGCCGAATCCATTGATCTTCCACGGCAGTACACCGCGCGTGGTTCGCGTGATGGAGATTGTGCTGTCCGCCTGGGTTGGTAGGTGGGGGAGCGTTGGGAGGGAAGGAAGTAGGAGGTGGGGGTGGCAGTAAACGCGCGACGCGGCAATGGCAGCTGCTTTACTACTGCTACCTGAGGTGGGTGGGCGGAGAGGGCGGGGGGTCTATATAGCGGTAGCGGGCGCGCTCGTGGAGTTGGCGCACCCAACGGGGTGGTCAACACACCTACCGCCGGCCGCGGGAATGGTTCCGGGGAGGAAGAGAGAGAGGGCTGCGTGGACCTGGTGTACTGGTGGTAGGTTGGTCTGGCTCGCGTGGCTGCTTTTCTCGCGCCAAGTTTGAGTTCGCTGTTCGCCGAGAGGGCTGCGGGCGTGGTCGTGTTTTCGCGTCAGCGACGACGAAGGACGAACCCAGGGGAAATGGGTAGCGTGCTGCAAATCTTCGCTGAATCGGGTTTTCTACTGACACATGTTTGGAACAAGGTCAATGTGAACACGTCTGTGACAATTATACCTGGCCAAGGTCAGCATGCCCGGCCAGCCCAAGCCGACCCAAAAGTCCCTTGACAGGCTTCCACATCGGGCCGGGCTCGGGCTTGAATTTGGCACCCAATGATCGGGCTCGGGCTTGAGCGAAATACGATTTTAGTCCTTTCAAGCTTGGGTCTGATTTGTACGGCCCGACAGTTGGGTCGTGTTCGGACCCGAGTTTTAGGGTCGAACTATTTTAGTTCCAGCCGCCCAACTTTTGGCTAGTGATAGTCATATATATTTAGACCCTGTTTGTTTGAGCTGCAGCTGAACGAGAAGCAGCCGGAGCTGGTAGGTTCTGAGAAGCAGCTGAAACTGGTCAGCTGGTGAAATATGAAAATGCTGTTTGGCAACTGCTTTTGGAACGGCTGGTGGACATGTTTGTTAATAAATGATTATAATTCATAAACTAGATGAAGACATGAATATATAGGCATTCGCATTATAACCAATAAGTGACGGACATATTTTACATGTAGATTTTTTATAAAACTTTAATATTAACATAACACATACCAAAGATAACGCCAAAATAAAGCGAGGTTCTCGTATTACAATAAGTTAAGTACAAAATAGATGTCTAGTCGTTGTAACCAAGCTAATTACACATCTCCGATCAAACCATCCGCTATATTTTCACGAGTCACGTTCATATTACCATGCTCAACCCCCAACTGAAGTCCAGGAAGTGCAACAGATGGCTCAGGTTGTATGTTTCCCGGCATATAGTTCTCATTTTGATCGCACTTATAGAACTCCTTGTCATGTAGATTACTCTCTCTTATCCAGTTGTGAAATGCCATACATGCAACTATGATACGAGCTTGCTTCTCCATCGGGTAACTTGTAATATGTAGCAAAACACGCCACTTCATTTTTAGGACACCAAAGGCGCGCTCAATGACATTTCTAAGTGACGCATGAGCATGATTAAAAACTTCTTGTTTTCCACTTGGTTTGCGGCCTTTGCGAAACTCCGGCAGGTGGTACTTTTGTCCCTTGTATGGAGCAAGATACCCGGTTTGATTGGGATAGCCAGAATCAACAAGGTAATATTTTCCTAAACAAAAAAATTGTTAGTGCACAACAAAGGAATCAAGCACGGTATGATTCACATAGTTTGTCAACTGAAATCAAGATTTCTAACCTGGAGGCGGATGTGGGAATTCGTCTTCATATTTTTTCAAGGTCTCTTTGAATATCCTTGTGTCATGTGCGGATCCTGGCCATCCGGCAACTACTGATGTGAATCTCATGTCGAAGTCACACACGGCCATCACATTTTGCGTCGGATATCCATATCGCCCCACATGGTTTACAATCTCTTCAGCCGGGACAACTACACGTATGTGTGTCCCATCAATTGCACCAATACAATCATTGAAGTGTGGATAGAACCTGGAGTCTTCAAGCCTTGAATGCAATGTGGAGAATTGTGGATCTCTTGGTTTAATGATGTCCGTAGCTAAACGGACCAAGCACTCCAACACCTCATCAAATTTACGATGAATGGTTTCTTTATACCTCTTGAATCGATTTTGTGCTTGGCTTACTGGTTCAGGGCCTCCGACCATCCACAAGAACATGCCAAGAGCCTCCATAGAACACATTTCACGTGTTGACTTCAAATTATAAGTGTCAACCAATGTGGTATGTAGTGCATGAAAACAATGAGGATACATTCTGAACATGGAGTAGCAATCTCCGTGATCACTAAGATTTTCAAAAACCCATTGTTTGACCGGTGCATAATGGTATCCTTCTTGGTTTCTTGTTCAAGTACTTCTCGGCATGGTTCATAATGAAAAAACCAACCATTAACATGAGCTCGTCTTCTTTTGTTTGAGTATCGACTTCAACTTCATCATCACTGTCACTCCCACTTTCACTCGTGCTCATCTGAAATAACAACAAAATATAGTTAGTATCTCGTGTATATAACAAGCTACTTATCAAAGCATGGCAGCAACTTATCATAGGATACAGCACCTTATCATAACATAACAGGAACTTATCAGAACATGACAGGACCTTATCAGAAAATGACAGCAACTTATCAGAAAATGACAACAGTTTATCAGAAAATGACAGCAACTTATCAAAACATGACAGGACCTTATCAGAACATTTGTGCAGGTACGGAGACAGGGGGACTAGCAGGGGCTACACCCCTATGCTTATGGTTTTCTTTAGAATATTAGTCGTGGCAGCTCCTAATTTAAAAGATTTTAGCTAGTTTAACATCATGTACATGTGGCTTTCAAAACTTAATTCCTGGCTCCATCTAAACTTAATTCATGGCTCCATAATACTAATTAGTCTATTTTTGCCCTCTCTAAACTTAATTCCTGGCTCCATCTCGGTTTTAGTGGCTTTCAAAATATATTAAGTTTTGCTTGACTGTCATATACATGTCTCCTCACTTTCTCCTATCACAATGACTTGTTGCTCCAACTCACGACAGAGATGTATGCAAATCCATTTCATTATAATCCATCTATCATGTGCAAATAGTAAGAGTTGTCTGATTCACGATCCTTTATGATGAGTGTTGTAAAATGAAATCTGATGGCGATATGTTCTGACAAACTTTTTTTTTCGTGCTCTTTAATTACATATTCCCTCTCTTATCTCCGGTCATAATCCCTTGCACCAAAATAAAATCATGTCATCTTTATAGTTAAAGCAAGGACCATACAACTCGACACCACAATACACGCACCCAAGGCAAGATAGAACGGTGAGTATGAACAGACAGATGTCGCCTAGAGGGGGGGGGTGAATAGGCGATTTAAAACTTTTTCCGGGGAGCCGGAATTTCCGAGCCAAGATATACCGGAAATTCCGGTATGCTTGATAAAGGCGGAATAAAACTAGTGTTTTACTTTAGCAAGCATACAACCTAAATATACTAGGTTCACCTATGTGCACCAACAACTTATGCTAAGCAATACAAGTAACAAGGTGATAGCAAGATATATATATGACTTCAAGCACGAAGGCTATCACAATGTAAAGTGCATAAGTAAAGAGCTCGGGTATAGAAATAACCGAGGCACGCGGAGACGAGGATGTATTCCCGAGTTCCACCCAAAGGGTGTACGTCTCGTTTGGAGAGGTGTGCGCAACCACAACAGGTTAGCCGCAACGCCACCAAGTCTCACCTTCTTCTCCTGATGAACTCAAACACAAAAGGTTGCGAGTTCACCTTCCACTATTGATCCCCTTTGGGGCGGAGATCGAATCCCGTACAACGATCTTGAGGCACACACCCACAACTTAATTGGGGGCTCCCAAGTCTTGAGGCACACACCGACAACTTAATTGGGGGCTCCCAAGTGACCACAAAAGGTCTTGGCCACAAAAGGCCGGCCACAAAAGGCGTCTAGGGTCCAAAGACCCAAGAGTAACAAGCTCACAAGTATCACAACCACGAATCCTCGTGGAGGGCTCAAACCGATGCAAATGCAATGGCAAGAGCACACGAAGTGCTCAAGTCCTTCACTCTCAAATTCCAACAAAGCAACAAATGCTTATGGGGGAATAAGAGAGGAAGAACAAAGAAAACCACAAAGGAGTCAAATCCTTCACTCCCAAATCCCACCAAAAGCAACTAATGCTTATGGGGGGAGAAGAGAGGAAGAACAAAGAGAAGAACCACAAAGGAACTCCAAGATCTAGATCCACTAGGTTCCCCTCACTTAGAGGAGAGATGGATTGGTAGGATTGTAGATCTAGATCTCCTCTCAACTTTCCCTAAAGAATATGCAAGAATCTATGGAGGGATTGAGAGGGAAGTGAGCTTTCCAAGGTCAACAATGGAGTAGGAGAGAGAGGGAAAACGTGCTGCCTTGGATGTGGCAAGGAAGAAGAAGGGGAGGGGTATTTATACCCCTCCAGGAAAAATAGCCGTTGGCTGAGTCGACACTCGGAAATTCCGGTTTAAGTGAGACTCGGAAATTCCGGTCACCCGGAATATCCGGTCAAAGAAAATCTCCGAGCTGAATTTCCGGTAGGAGTCAGTGCCGAAAACAATCCTTTCCTTAGCCGTTTTCGCGAGGCTCTTTGAGGGCAACTCGGAAATTCCGGGTCATCAAAATATCCGACCACAATTTCCGGTTGAGTCCAGCACCTCTTTTCCTTCTTTCCTTAGCCGTTTTCTTGGACGAGCTGGGCAACCGGATATTCCGGTAGAGCGAAATATCCGGCCCCAATAATCCGGTTCAGCAGAATACCGAAACGAAAACAGCTATAACTTTTGCAAATGAACTCCGAATGAGGTGAGACCAATTTTGTTGGAAATATTGCATCCCATAAATAGAGTAAAATCACCACACATGGAAGGTGTGGGACTTTCCTCACGGTTGAACCGGCAATATTTCCGCCACCGAAAACCCAACAAGTTTTCCAAAGTAAAACCGTTTTCGATGAACAAGAGCTTGACATGGAGATGAACCAAGCTCTAGTTCCTCACCACCATAAAAGCCAAATAAGAACCAAGAAATATGATATGCCAAGTATGCAAAGGTTTGAGCTCTCCACAACGAAGCGATCAAGTTACTCACTTGAGAGCCCCTCTTGATAGTACGCCTATCTATCCTATAGCCCTATCAAGATCATACCTTTGCCTTGAGCATTCCACTTGAGTTAGATGATGACTATCTTGATCTCTTCAAGTGGATCATCTTTCTTGATTGCGCGTCCAAGCACATGCTTGATGAAGACTTCTCCAAATACTCCCCCATACCCATAATGGGAGAGTCTCGCTAGGCTCTGTCTTCATGTTTCCATAGCAAGCTCCAAGCATAGGATCTCTTCCAAAAGCTTCTCTTGGTCTTGCACATCTTATCCTTGATGACGATCACCACATGACGTCATCCTCCATGAGCTATATGAAATCTTCATTTGTTGCAAGCCCATGGGAAGATACCTAACCCCACATAAAGATACCACACACACATATCATGGGTTAGTTCACAAAGCTATATGGACAAGTGATTACCATCCCAAGAGATACATGATCCCACTTGGGACATCTTGTAGCTTTGTGTGTTGATCAACAACTTGATCAACCTTTTATCTTCCAATCTTTATTTGCTAATATGATGTCTTGACTCCTTCAAGACATACTTGCAATATGCTCAACCCAACACATCACCATCCATCATATATATCCTTGAATGGGACATTGGTCATCAAATAAGCTTCTAGAGTCCAACACATGAACTCCACCATTCCCATGGACACGATCTATAAAGATATCTTAATGCAAACATTAGTCCATAGAGGTTGTCATCAATTACCAAAACCACACATTAGGGAAAATGCTCTTTCAGAGTACTAGTTAGGACTGTTGGGGTTCTGAGGCAGAAAAATAAAAAAAATCCTATGACGAGAACAACATATAGCTAAGATCTATCCTATGCAGATGTAAGGTAACGGAGGAGAGACGGAGTTCATACCCTTGAAGACCTAAAACGAGATTATGTTCCCGCATAAACGTTGTTAATGAAGCTGAAGCATCGCCGACCTCAAGGTCGAGAAGATGTACAACTCGATGAAGAAGTGCTACAAAGGGCAACACCTCTGTAGGGTTACACGCGTACGCTGTATAAACGTCTCCTGATCTCTGTTCCAGCAGAGACGCGGAAGAACATGGATTCTGAACGGAAATCCGACAGCGCGACGGCGTGCGGAAGGTGGAAAAACCTCCAAGTCCAAAACCACAACTCCAAACCTGGGAGCCACGCAAGAGGAGGGGGAAATGAATTGGGTGGGAGAAGGAGGAGGAGGGGTGCTCCTTATATAGGGGAAGGGGAGAGGGGAGGCGCATTCCCTAGGGCATGCGCCAGCCGCCGCACGGCCCGCACCACATGTGGGCTCGGTCGGCCCACCCCCTCCAAGGTTTGGCCCATATGACTTTTCAGCCATTTTAATTAATTTTTACTATTTAATTACATTAATTAAATAATACAACTTATTAATTAACTCCTATATATATTTCCTTCTCACCGGAACACTTATGATATTTCCTGAAACCTTTCGGGTACGCCCGGAACCTCTCTGTTGTGGCCCGAAACTTTTCCGGTGCTTTTTCTTCCTTATTTTAGATAATACCGAATTGATCCCTAAGCGTTTATAACCTTAAGTGTGCCACCCTATGGGTCAGGGAATACTCCGGACATGATCGTGACACCTCTCTGATCAATGATTTGCAGAGGGATTTGGAAAGCCACGCTAACCCCGTGCATCCACGAAATAACAATTTTGTTGGTCCGTAAACATCATATTCATTATCCCTTTGTTTCTCGATACCTGGTTTGTCCGAGATCCGATCAGAGGTATCATGATTCACGATACCGTGTTCTATCTAGTTATCAACAAACTCTCTTTCTACTCGTTCACATGACGTTGCATTCCCGTGACCTAGTTACACACTTCCAAGCTTCGTAGATGCAATCGTCACCGATTGGGTCCAGAGTATCTATCCGTCACGCGGATCAACAAATCCCGGTCCTGATGCATACGCCTCTACATACCCCATTGGAATACATGAGAGAAACCTTTTCGGTCACCTAGATACGGGATGACCATTGATGCACTCAAGGCAACCTCCGGAAGTAGTGATTAGATACCATCTCACTGTCTAAGAATGATGTTATTGTTTCTTACTTATTGTGATGTTTGAATTATGTGACTTTGATCTTATCGCAATACTAATGGTTGGGTATTGTGTCCATCATGTCAAACATGACCCCGTTGTCAATTAACATAAATGTTCATGATCAGGAAACTTTGATCATCCCGTTGACCAATGAGATAGTAAATTAGAGGCTACTAGGGACCTGATTGTTATATATCACACGTGTATTGATGTTTCCGCTTAATACAATTATAGCATTCTGATATATAACTAATTATGAACAAAACGAGATATGCTCTTTATTATTTGCCTCTAGTGTATATCTCCAACAACAACCCCCAACTCCGTGAGGTGACGAAGCCGTGCTGGACTAATGAAGGACTCCAAGACAACCCTTCAAGAAGAGAATGACACCGTATGATGGTATTGTTGAAACTAGCTTGAACATGAATAGCCCCTTTTGTTATTCTACGTGCACTCTTCCGTAAACTAAAACGTGCATTCTTACGTAAACCAATACGCGCTTTCTTACGTGAACCAATTTTTGGTATAGCTTTTGCCATATTTTATTATCTCATAAATATGAGTTATAAATAACAAAAAGAAAAAAAAATACAAAGATATCCGTTTCAGGGTAAAATGTACCCTTTACTTGAATTAAATAAAATTATTTTATTTGGAATTTGAAAGTGTCACCACCGCCTAATCCAGAGGATTAGGGTTTTCACCTGGATCAACACGAAGGACGGAGGATAACCACGATGACGCCTTCAAAAAAGAGATGACGCTCACGGACGTTGTCGCCGCTGGCCTTGACAGAATCAGATAGGATCCTCACCCCGACAACATCACTCCACCTCCGGAGCAGTTGTGGCCATGCAACCGTACCACCCCCACCAAACGCCAAACCCATCTGCCACGCCGCCCATGCGGCCAGCCCGTATCGGAGCCATGAGCTCTTCCCACGATCAACATGTCTCCCACCACCAGGGCTGCCGCCCTAGCATCCGCGAAGCCGAACCCATGGCAAGACCACATAGCGGGATAGGCAAAGCGGGAGGTTTAGGTCAGTTGTCGGGCCAGGGAGCAAGATAGTTGTAGAGATGCCATCATACCATGCATGCCGGCAGCCAGATCTAGACTTGTCATGCCCGGATCCGGCTACAAGCCACATTGCACCCAATGGAGGAGACCGTCCTCCACCGTCAAAAAGTGCTTGTTAAACAAACGCGACAACAGGAGCACACAAGACTCTGGCAGGTACAACCGAGTCCATATCAAGTCCATAAAGCGCCCAACACCACACTTTAGAACTAGGGCAGTCGCTGCTTCCCTCCCACCAAGGACAACCCGCACCACCCACCGCCGCCACCACCAGACGTGGACATGGACGAGGGAGGAGCTACAGAACGGGCCGGTGGGAGTGGTGGGCGGCGGCAGCTTGATCTGAGCTCGGGAGGAAGAGGCGACGAGGGAAGAGCTCCTAGCGGCGCTGAGTAAGAAGGGGATCGAGGAGAGAGGTGGCCTGACGAGGGGGAGAGGTGAAGGGGATCGAGATGGGGAGGCAGCGGCTTGGGGAAGGCGGGGATGATGGGGCCTTGGTCTTGGTGGCGTCGGCGAGCGCGGACCAGTGGTCGGCGTCCATGATGGCGGGCGGTGGCGGATGCACGTCGGTCGGGGCGAAGCCGTTGGCAGTGGTGGTGGTGACGGGCTGATTCCAAGAGGATTGCTTGGCCGGGGAGGCTGGCGAGGCTGAGAAGATGATGCCCACGACCATAGGGGATCGCTGAAATCTTCGATGGGAAGTACTACCCAAATTTCTAGTTCGACTCAAGGGGAACACAAGAATACCGATAAGACTTTAGCAATTGAGGCGTCACTCTCAACCACACATGTATATCAATAAACTCACAGCAGAAATAGTGACAATAGTGATTTAATTCAAGCAAGTGAATAAAACAGTAGTAGTGACAGTTGTTCCCAGTTTTCACCGGAAATAGTGAAAGTGTAACTTCAGATATTTAAAACGTAGGCATGAGGTGATAGCGGGGTGCTGCATGAATAAGATTGATCATATAATAAAATACAAATAGCAATGGGACTTTTCTCTAACTTAGATATGTGTATGTATGTGTTCCGAAAATAGTTGTGCGTACTAACCAAGAGAATTTGCACAACATTTATTGTCCTACCTGCCCATTTTACCGGGGCTAACTTGAAACTACAGGTAATTAAGGTCTACCCTTTCGAATAGTCCAGAACAATGCATTAACTTACGGTTCGCAGGTTCAACATAATAACAGGTAATACAGATACCAAACTCAATTATATGATGGGGCAAAATAAGTTCAATACTGAAATCATGCCACTCGGGTCCTAGTCGCAAGCATTAAACATAGCATAAGTGCATCAACACAATACAAAAATATCCTTAAGATAAACCCCTAAGATCTCGGACATCGGGTGCCATTACATGATCAATCACATCCAATCCCCATCCACCTCATATGCCTACAGCGGACTACTCACACATGGTGATGGTGAGGGAGCTCATGGTCGATGCAGATGAAGGCGGTGAAGATGGCGGTGAAGACGGCCTCCGGATCCCTCCTCCGGGGGAGAAATCCTTGATCAATCTGTCTCCGAAAACGAAGATCGTGGTGCCGGCAGCGCTATGTTTCGCAAAAAGCTCTCTCCTTTTAGGTCAACTGATTTTTCGTATATATGAGGGGGTACACCAAAGTCGAAGGGGAGGCGACGACCAAGGGCCAAACGGGTAGGCTTCTAGCCGCGTGGGCCATGCCCGTTTCCACCTCAGGCACTCCCTCATGTCCGTCCAATGCTCGAACTCCTTCTTTTCATAAAAAAATGGCGTGGTATTTTTCCCCGATTTTATTTCCTGCAAAAACAAACAGAAACGAGACTTTGCTAAAAACATCGTCAGATTCTGCAAATTTATTCAAATATGGGAAGACTCCAGAGCAAATTATGAAGCAAAGTGTTTGAAAAAGTAGATGCATTTTGGGTGCATCAAAAGGCTGCGGTGAGGACGCTTCTATGGGGAGGCGCATCGACAGGAGGGTAGAGGAGGGCCGAGAGAAGAGAAGAGAGGAAGATAAGGGAGAGAGGGGATGCGTGGGTGTGAGCGTTGTGTTATAGATGGAAATCTGAGTGGCGCACATTTTTTTCGTGCGCCACTGGTAAGGATACATGTGGATGCATCACAGATATTCTCTCTCATCCCTCAGCATCCAGGGAAACCAATACCAGTGGTGCACTTTTAAATTTATGCCCATTATCAGGGCTCACATCTTTTTTGATGCGCCATAGGTATTAGCTGTGGCGGACGGAAGAAAAAGCGTGTCACTGATAATTTTCTCCCAATGGATTTTTTCCTACTAGTGACTTACCTATAGAAATAGATGCATCTAGATATTTTTTTAATGTTAGATGCATCATTTTTCTATAATGGATTCTCAAAAAAAAATATGGTGTATGTATAATGGAGTCGGATATTTTTTCTACATATAGCAGTAGAGTATATAGGATTTCACATATCATGTCGATTAAGTTGTTTTTCCTTTCCGCGCATGGATCATTTAGAATTTGGCTTCGGATTGCATGATGTTAGATTGATTTTATTGGCTATTTTTCTCCATGTGGGGAGGGAGACCGTTATACTCGCTTGGGTGTATTTGTGTGATTGTGTCTGTGCGTGGAGACCTGATCCATCACTGGTTGTTGATTATTTTCACGCGTGGTAGCGATCGTATTTTTTCTCGCTTCTGTGTATGATGTATTTCCGGCATACTCCCCCGTTTTAAATATAAGATGTTTTATCTTTTTTCCACATACATATGTATCTATATTTAAGTATTTATGTTCATTTATTTTAGTCCGCATCTTGACTAAAGTTATAATAGTTAAAACATTTTTATATTTAAAAACGGAGGAGGGAGTATCAACCATGGCCACCGGTTTCAACTTATGCGAAGCTCCTACATAATAAAAAAGATTCCCCGAATATCTGAAGCAAGCGCAGCTGCGTTAGTTAGGAGAATGTGCGCAGGCTTTGTCCTACATTGGCCCACGAACCGGAAAGAGTTCCAGGCCACTCAATATCATAGTCTGGTAATATCCCGACTAATTATTAGCGTTGAACATTTCTTATTTGTGCAAGGTTCCCTGACGTGCGACGGCAGTTTATAATCATGGATGAAATGCTAACTGTATTTTCCCTTGATTTTGAACTCATGTTTGTTGATTTGACGGCAAGTTCTGACATAGTCAAGCAATAAGTTTTAAAGCATCAGTTCCAGAGACAAGTGTATCTTCTACAAATGGTATGGTCTTCCATACTTTTAGTCCTACTGGTGCTGGACTATCGTCAAGACCTGAAATATATAAACAAACAATTTAATGGAGCGACTGAAAGAACCATGATAACCGATATGTTTGTCCTCAAGCTGGCAACACAAACCTTGATTCCTGGAGTCGTCCTCTATACAAACTGACATGTAATGAGAACTATTTAGCTCCGTGAGTATAAATTGCCAATTCTCAGGCAGATGATCAAAACCAGAGTTGGAATACTTGCATAATTCCGATGCCTGACAAATCGAACAAAAGTCAACGCAGATCGTTAAAAAACGACTTTCTATTATATTTTTATTTATTTTAACTTTCTATTATATTGCAACAATGTAATAAGAAGGCACCTGATTTCTGTGATGTACCATGATGCATAATAACAATATATTTCTCGTTATGAAATTTACTTAACATGACATCTCCTAGTTGTGCTAAATGAGTGTTAGGTGTCCAGGAGACCCACATGTCAGAAGGTGTCACAAAATATCATGTTCAGATATATAGCAGCATAAGTTGAAGACACCAACAAAGGAGAAAGGTCAAAGCTGCATACCTTAGAAATTCTAATTCTCTGACTTGTTTCCAACGTGATTGAAAATGTACTGAATGGGGCACCAGAGAAACCCATCCCAAGAGCCTTCACATATGCTTCCTAAAAATTCAGATATCAATGATAGTTGCATGTACGCAATTTATTTTGCAAAACTGTATCCTAATCAGTATTATGAATATTTAATTTACATAGGGCAAATTTTGCTGCAAACCAACATTGGTGCTAACTCTTCTCACGATGATTACTTTTTCCTCAAAGGGATATTCATTAGATGCATCTATTTGTCCTTTACTTTGGTTCATTTAATATAATCATTGTTATGTCAGGAAGGATTTAGCAAGTTAGCATCGAAATATGGGTTTGCTAGACATGTATTCCAAATCTGCATTTCTATAGCAAAAAAAATCAGCTACATTATGGTTGAGATGGTCATATCACACTGACATAAGCCAGTCGATAGATTTTACCTAATACTGGAAAAATACTCTCTATTAATTGTTCAAAAGTATGTACATTGCCTCAATGTAGTGGTTGCATAGGAAAGGGCTATAAAGCTGAGGAACAAAGAGAGGCTCACTAACTTTAAGAGTCCATAGTTTTAGGAATTCCATTCTCTGAGCATCCGAATCAGAAATCTCAACCAGATAATCAACTTCAGAAGGGGTGAAATAACGGCGAGCAAGAGATAAAATATTCTTGGTTGTATTCCGCTTCTTCTCTTCAATATCAATACCAATCTGAGACAGTGAAAAAATAACAACATCAACTTAGTAACTTACAAAGAAAGAGAAAACACGGTCATTTATTTCTCTCACTTTTGGTAGTCACGGTGATAAGAACATACATGAGCATGCATGGCAATGCCACAGGCAATCAAAGAAGTAGTGTGTGAAATGTTGAAATACAAAGGTCGCTCGACAATGCTATCATCCCGTGGCCACAATATCTGATTAAACATGGAAAGCAACCAAGTAAAAGTTAATTAAAAGTCTTAATATTGCAGAAAATAACTGCTGAAACCTAACCTCTTACCTCAGGTTTCCCAAATTTGTTCTTCTTAAACTCAAATGATCTTGGATCGATCTTACAATCTGTATCTAGTCTAGTTCAAACAAATTAGCAATAAGCATATCAGTAATCATGTTTATGCGTCATGCTGTATAAAATATAATTAAAAGAATTAAAAGACAAGAATGCTCTAAATATTGGCAATATAAAATGCTAAAACTCAACCATTGAGCAGCATGCCAAACTTCCACATTACAGGTCAAATGTGCAGATAGTTTCAACCTCCATTTTATGATTATTTACAAAAACTGTGCACCAGAAAATGGCCGTACACTTAGTAGATCCTACACTGTTACTTGAAGGGGGAAAAGCAGCTATGGATGCAAGAGGTCAAAAGTTACATGACATAGATGATCTTGAATCACATGTTTTCCATATATCTAAGAAATGCACAAATGCAAGCCATGCACCTATGTACAGGTATAGTTTAAAGGGAGTAACTCAATGCACCTAAGAACCATATATTGCATAATCGGCTGAAGCTACCCAGAGATATTAAGCTATTTTTCTCACAAAGCTACAGGTTTTTCCTCATGATTACAAAATTTACCAAGTAAGATGTGATCAGCAATGCAGTAGACAGTTGGTGATTACATACATCTTGAGAGGGTGGTGCGCAATAATGCACGGGACAACATAGCATCTTTCCGTAACGACGTTCCTTTCATAGAGGCAGCATACTCTCTTTCAACAGGAGAAAGAAGTTCTTCAAACATATTCAGCTGAGACTGATCATTCAGCTCGTCAGGGCAAAGATACCAGACATGCACCTCTCTACAAAAGAGATAAACACATAAACTAATGCCTTCAAAATACCCCAGTGCATCAAATAACTATGACAAGAAAAGGAAACCAACCGTTTGTAAAATATAACATAGTAATAATCTAATTAAGTAAAGCTTTGCCTAACCCAGATGAGCATTTAGGTACCAAAAGCGAGACCATGTATCGGTTCGCCAATATGGGGAATAAGGGTATATAGACTTCCGAAAAGATACATAAACACCCATACTAAATAATTATTGTGGGCCAAAACTCCTTCAGTGAATGCTGACTACCAGTCCTTCCGAAATCCACAAACTACAACCCTAACAAATAATGTGTGTGCCCTCAAAACAAAAGGTAAACAATTGTTTCATCCTCTAATAGTTGGGTTATTCCTGATTTGTTCAATTTTCATGTACTATCTTATTGTCACGCCCATAAGAAGTGCACATATTTCACATTTAGCGAACCAAATAGGTTTACGAATAGCAGATAGAAGCTAGCACTCTTTGAAGTTCGAACTTCTGACATTGTCTAATATAAAGTACTTTCCATATTTTAAAAAGTATAATAGAAAATGCCACATAAAAGAAACTCCACCAATACGGACTAGCCCCTCTGGCTTTTCTAATTAAGGAGTTAATACGACGAAGCAACCCTTGCGTGGAGCAGAGTGTCACGCATCCCTCGCCGTTGGCTGTCACAGCAAGATCACCGGGCGCGGGTTGATCCAGGATAGGTGCAATGTGTGCAAGCAAGTCCCAATTGTACGGTTGTGTGTGAGCGGTGCCCACCTTCCTTCCACGGTGCTGATTTATAATCCGGCATATTTGAAAGATCAGTATGCTGAATAAAAACACTCTTGAATTGAATTCCCCATCTCCTGCTCCAGAATCTCCCCGCGTTGCTGCTCTGCTCTGCTCGCGTCCCCAATTCCCCTCGTCGTCGAACCAAATTCAATACTGCTGATCCCATCATGGACCGGATACTACACACAGGTCACAACAGCAGGTAGTGGGTGTGCCTCTAGCCCGCTGGTCCGGCACCTGGAAACTACCATATGTGTCTGGCAGCATAGCCCCTACCTGCCCCCAGATGTACCAACGTCCCTAGCAGACTAGCAGGAGCCACAACTTACACAGCAGAAAGGAAGGAAGGAAGAGGAAGAGCGTACCTTCGGGACTGGAGAGGCGGCGGGGATGGGAGGGAGGAGAAGAGGCGCCCGCCCGAAACATCCGGCGGCGGCGGCGGCTGGAGAGGCATCCCATGGCAGCGGAGGAGGTGGTGGTTCATGCGGCTCCCCAAAACCCCAAGCGTCCTCGGAGGCAGCGGCGACGCCTGCAGGAGAGGCATCGCGCAGCAGCGCAGGAGGCGGTGGTGCATGCGGTTTCACCTATGCCGGTCCGATTTGGTTTATAGCGTGGGCTGTTGGTAGCAACAAGGGAGCTTGTTCTTGAATCCAACGAACCTGTGGCGGAGCAACAGGAATCAGCGACAGTTACAATGTCTAGTGCCATTGCACATTCCAACAACCTTACACAGATCGGAGATGAGAAGACTTGCTTATCGCGGCGCCGGGGTTGGGGCCTCGTCCCGCAGATCCGGGCGTGTTCAGCAAAAGTTCAACTCTAGCAAATCCTGTCCGGGGCGAGGCCGGCGAGCTCGGTGGATACCTGGTCGGGGAGCTCGGAGGAGAGGCGAGATCTGACGGCAAGCTATGTCGGCGAGTTCGAAGCGGAGGCGAAGCTCGAGGTACGGGTGGCATAGGCAGCCGTGGATACGCGCAGAGGAGCACCGCGCAGCGGCGCAGAAGGATGGCCGCGGCGTGGACAGGCCGACGGTGGCGCTATGTTGGCGGCGGCGCGCGCCTCCTCCATTGTTTTACTTTTGAGATCTCTACCATATTAAAACGAAAGTGGCGGTGAGTCGTACGTCGCTAGGTTCCTCGACCCCGTTCCGTGGTTGGTTTCGTCATCGGCCCCGTACCTCTGGAGAAAATCAGCGGCGAGAAAAGAACGTGCCCACGACCTAGACACTACACAGAACCGCCGCTCAGGTTTCTAATCTCTTCCTCTAGCATACACTCCAGCAGTTTGACGTAGCGCCGCCTCCTGCGCTCCCTCCTTGCACAGCCCTCCACTCCAAATCTCCAATCACGTTCCTCCTTTGAGCATCAGCGACCGACGGGGACGCATCGGCCGCCGGCGGAAATCGACGAGGACGCCATGCTCGCGGGGGTCGTGTTCATGGAGAAAGAGGAGAGCCGCCAGCAGGGGAGGGGAGCTTGCCCCACGCACGGCAGCTCCAGGCCGCACGCGGCCGACGGGGTTCGCACCGGCCACCGACGGTAAGCAACGAGGCACCCATCTTTCTCCAGCTTGGTGTCGACGACTGGTTGCTCCGACCGTAACCTCTGCTTTGTCGCCGTCGCACAGAAGCTGCCGCCTCTGTCCACTCTCCATAGTCTCCGGCCACCATGTCTCCGTCGAGGGCTTTCTGGCTGAAGGACAACTCCTTACCGCTGTCCGCTGCGCTCAAGTAGTTGTGGGTGTAGCTTCCCCATCCCCTCCGGCCCCAATCGCATCCACCTCCCCACCCTCCAGATCATCTCCGGCTGGATCCCCGATGCGGCCGCCCCGTCGCCGAACACACCGGCGCCCCCCACCCTGGCCGTGAGCCCAGCCCAATCCATGTTTGGCGCGCTCCGCTCCGGCATGTTCCTGGTCGTCTGGGAGCTCCTCCACCATACATTCATCACCGGCTCGCTACGCATCGGCACGTTCCTGGTCTAAGAGAGATATCATCCCCATGCAACTGATGTTCTTTGTGGAATTCGCAGAACAACAAAAGATCCACTGCTTCCGTGTTTGATACATTGTCGACTCCGCATTTCTTAGCTTCCTTGAGAGATGGTATCAGACTTTCAGTAGCCGTAGATGTATGAGGGCACAAGAGCAACAATTGCACCAACATGCATGTTGAGAAATTACCTGATCGATAAATGATTTAAACATAAGAGACGATAAAGATAGCACCAGCTAAAGCACACCGACCAGGCCACTCAATTAGTCACTTATTAATCCTTGCCGCAAATGCTTGTGCAGCTATTCAGCCATCGATGATAAGCACAAAATTTAGACGATAGTAGTCTTTTTTTTTTTGCTCTCACTTTGTTTTATATATGAGCTGAATCCTTGATGGAATAAAGCTTGTGGGCATATACTTAACCGTTGGATATCCATGGAGTAATTCTTGTGCTTGCTGAAGGTCTTTCGCCATGTAGTGAAACCCCATACTGTAGCCGGCCACTGTTGTTTTCCTGAGCCTTTTGCCTTTGTTGCCAAATATCCATAATTATGCTTTCCTTTATGCTGTGATCGTGGTGATAATTTCCTGGTATTTGCACTTAGTAATCCATTGTTCGGTGTTGCAGGGTTGTTCATTCTAACTGAATAAACGGATCGATCTACTAGCTTGTCATGCCTGCTAGCTGTCATGTTACTGCTATAGAGAAACTACAGAGTAACCATTATATTATCACACTTGGGGGCTTCACTGACAGGATCACTGGTACCGTGTTTCCATACCATGTCGA
Source organism: Poa annua (assembly GCA_026929855.1). NCBI lineage: Eukaryota > Viridiplantae > Streptophyta > Magnoliopsida > Poales > Poaceae > Poa > Poa annua. The sequence continues at coordinate 58,040,684 of CM049437.1, forward strand.
ATTGGAACTTCTTGGTGCAGGTGACATGTTTGATGATGACCAGTCGCTGTCTCGGCATTCATAAACTTGACCTTGATCTTCAAATGGTGGTGGTGAAGCACTCCTCCTCGAAACAGAATTGCGCCCCGCTTTATAAATAAAGCAACAACCAGCATACAACCAACAGATACAAACGCCACACCACACAAGCTAGGCAGCGGCAAACACGAATCCAAAGAAAGGAAAAAAGAAAAAAAATGGAGACAAAGGTGGATCGACTAAACAACGACGACCCACAACCGCCGCACCCTCCGAAGAAGTACCACCACACTCCTAGCAACTGATCATCGGGTACCAAGCAGCAACTTAAAGAAGGAACGCACCCGCTACTGCCCGGACCAGACCACTGGCCCTAGGGTTTCCCCTGGCACAAAGGGAAGCGGACGAAGAGGTAGCCCCGACGCCCTTCAGTAAGGAATGATGCCACCCACAAGCGGCACCTCGTCGGTGTCAGCCATGCCGAAAAGGATTTCTTCTGGATAAGCCCTGTCTGCAATCCCGGATGATCTGTAGCAAAGGACCCCGCGAGGATGAACCTCGTCACCACCAGACTCACCACCCACCAGCATGCGCCGCCACGGATGCGAAGCCACCATTGTCGTCTCACCGAAGCTACCGTCACGAGGCCAGCCAAACAGATGCAGAATATAGGTCGTACCAAGGTCAGCAGTACCGCAGCCGCGCGGGAGAGAACTACCTCCACCGCCTTTGGCGGTAGTCGACCAGACGCGGCCGCGAAGCATACCAGTCTCCATTAGGTCCGGCCGGGCCCATCAGGCCCGTAAAGCCCCCTCGAGGGCACACCAGTCCTATAGGGTCCGGCCGAGCCTGACCGCCTGTCAGACCCGTGAAGCCCCGCAACCTCGCTGCAACAAGACGGCCACCATCGCCGCTGCCTCTGCACCCCCTACCTCGCAAACTGCCGCCGAACGTGCCACAGACTTGGCCGGCCCGTTCCTACCCAGATGGGGCCCGTAGGGCTCCGATCTAGGCCTCAGAACCGCCAGGCCGAGCTGCTCCGCACGCTGCCGCTCGCCTCCCTGCGCCGCCCCGCAGACCGCAAGCACCGCCGCGGCCACGCCGCCTCCCGGCCGGAGCCGACCTGCAGCCGCCCAAAGCGCACCGCGCCGGAGAGCCGTCTCCCCGCGAGGAGCCCTCCAAGCAGCGGGTAGAGAAGCTCCGCCGCCGCCGGCACCGTCCGAGCCGCGCTCGAGCGGCTCGCGCCGACGGCGGCGGCAGGGCGGCGGTGGTGAAGCACTTGCTAATCCTATAAGTGCTGCATCCAAAAATGGATAATGTCCTGCAGATAGTGATTCCATGGCGGATGTAGAAGCTTCAGTTCTTAGTCAGTTATTTATCACTTGGGGCATCACAGTCTTGATACTTACTGGAATGTCTCTTTTAATCCTAATAATCAACAATATGAGAAGTTGGATGAATATGCGATTAGGTGTTCATCCAAAGTTTCACCGAGAAATTCTCTTCAAAATATTCTAATGAAGCCCGACAGTATATATTTACAAGCGTGAAGGTATCTTATTTCAGCATTCTCTTCCTTTTATAATGGTTCCTTCTAAATAAAAGGGGCAGTGCATTGGCGTTACCATTTCCTCAAAAGTAAAAGCAAGAAGAGGACTTCAACACGCTGAGTGTGGCTGTGCCGTTGATACGTCTCCAACGTATCTATAATTTCTTATGTTCCATGCTATATTATACCAACTTATTACATGTTTTATATGCATTTTATATAGTTTTATGCATTTTCTGTGACTAACCTATTAACAAGATGCCACAGTGTCAGTTCCCTGTTTTCTGTTGTTTTTTATTTCAGAAAAGTACTTAAGGAAATATTCTCGGAATTGGACGATTTCTTTTCTGAAGTCCGTTTTTAATTGGGAACGTTCCAGAAGACCGAACACGAGACGAAGTGGGCGACCGAGGCGGCCACACCACGTGCTTGCGCGGCAGGGAATCTGGCCGCGCGAGGAGGTGATGTGGTCCCCTCGGGGGTCCACCGACCTCGCCCTTTCGCCTACATATACCCCCCGAACCAAAAACCCTAGCAGGGTGTTCGATATTTCCTCCACGGGTCCAGAGCGCCGCCGCCATCGAAGACAAGATTCGGGGGACAGAAGTCTCTGTTCCGGCACCCTGCCGGGACAGGGAATTGCCCCCGGAGCCATCTCCATCGACTCCACCGCCATCTCCATCGCCGTTGCTGACTCCTACGATGAGGAGTGAGTAGTTCTCCCCCAGGGCTGCGGGATCTACGGTAGCTATGTGGTCTATCTCTCTCTCCCATGATGTGATCTTTTATGTGATCATGAGCTTTGTAATCTAGTTGAATATGTGATGCTACTCTTTATCTATTATGCACTCTAGATGTTACTTTAATATGAACTCCGGGGTTATTCACGGTTGTAACGGTGACAGTGTGTGCACCGTGTGTGATTCCTTTATGACGTTGTTGGTGTTAGTTTACTCTGACTTTGAGGGTGCTCTTGTAGGCCTACACAATGAATGGTGTTTGTTATCCAACATGAGAGTGTTTGAGAGTAGTGTTTATTTATTTAACTTTGATGTCATTGTTGAGAATGTCCACTGGTGAAAGTAGGATCCCTAGGCCTTGTTTCTAAGCATTGAAACATCGTTTCCAACAAGTTCTGCTACATGTTTGCTTGCTGACATTTTTATTACAGATTGCAATTACTACTTATAATCATCCATATTACTTGTATTTCAGTATCTCTTCGCATAACTAGTGCACCTATACATCTGACAAGTGTATTGGGTGTGTTGGGGACACAAGAGACTTTTTGTATCTTAACTGCAGGGTTGCTTGAGAGGGTTATCTTTGACCTCTACCTCCCCGAGTTCGATATACCTTGGGTGATTCACTTAAGGGAAACTTGCTGCTGTTCTACAAACCTCTGCTCTTGGAGGCCCAACACTGTCTACGAGAATAGAAGCGTGCGTAGACATCAAGCTATTTTCTGGCGCCGTTGCCGGGGAGGTGAGCGCTTGAAGGTATCTCCTTTAGATTCTGCAGTTATTACTTTTTGTTTCTTGTTTTTATTTTCACTAGTTAGGCTAATGGAAAACAACAAAAAAATTAGAGATCTCTATGAAATTTATATTGCATTAGGACATGATACTTTTGAAGAGAAAATTAAAAAATCTATGGAAGTTTGTTTGCATAATAGTGGTAGTAATGTTATTAGTATAAATTCTGTGGACACTATTATTGCTAAGGCTGTGGAGAAGCCTAAGCTTGGGGAAGCTTGTTTTGATGGGCATGATATTTTTAGTTCCCAAGCATGGAGGAGAAAATTTACTTTGATGATACTATACCTCCAATATATGATAATTATAATCTTTGTGATATTTTCAGTCCACCTACTATTGAGGATATATTTTATGTTGATTACAATATGCCTGCTATATTTGATGATTATGGTGATGAGAATAATAATGATAGCTATTTTGTTGAATTTGCTCCCACTACAATTAATAAGAATGACTATGCTTATGTGGAGAGTATTAATTCTTTCATGCACGTGGCTCATGATAAGAATGTTTTATGTGATAGTTATGTTGTAAATTTTATTCATGATGCTACTTGTGAACTTATAGATGATAATGATGAGTGTTGTTTAAATATACTATATGATAATGCTTTAGATGATGGTCCTATGCTTATTGATAATCCTCTATGTTTAGAAGTTGAGGATAAAAATGATATAATTGCTGCTTGTGATGGTACTCTTACTCATGAGAGTCCTACTTTGTTCTTGAATTCTCCTAATTACACCATGGAGGAGAAATTTGCTTATGTTGAGAAATACTTATGTGGTTTGCAATTGTCTCTAGTTCCAAATCTTTGTTGCAACCATGATCTTAAACTTGATATTTATCTTATTAACTATTTTAAAAGAGGGAAGCATGCTAATGAATTCCAAAATAAATTTAATGATCCTCTTTATGTGCCTATGTTATCTAAGTTAAATGATTCTTGTGGTTATATGGTTGAATTTATTTCTACTACTGAAAGTTATTATGAGAGAGGGAAACATGGTTTTATGTATCTCAACAATATTAAGTTTCCCCTCTTTATGTTGAAAATTTTAAAGTTGCACTTGTTTTGCTCTCCTATGTTTGTTGTTTTGTGCTTTCATGACTTGTTTCTTTACAAGATTATTTTTCATAGGAAGATGGTTAGACTTAAATGTGTTTGATATTTGCCTCTTGATGCTCCCTTCGGTTTTCAACTCTCATTTTATGAGAGCATCATAAAAATCACTATGCCTATCTTAATGGCTGTAAAGAAAGAGCTTTTGGGAGACAACCCAATATTTTATTTCTGTTATTTTCTTTTATATTGAGTCAAGGAACATGCCTACCTCTGTAGCAATTCCTTTGTATCTTTATTTTATTGCATTGTTGTGTCAAGTTAAGCCTCTAGTTGAAAGTTGATGCTAAATTGGGATTCCTGCAGGAACAGTTTTTCTGCTGATCACCGTTAAATTCATAACTCCTCACAGAAAAATCCAAATAATCTGCCCTTTTTTGTGCGTAATCCTCTGATATATATGCAACTTTCATTAGTTTTGAGTTTTCTGATCTGAGCAAGTTAAGTGCCTCGAAAAAATTCGTCTTTACGGACTGTTCTGTTTTTGACAGATTCTGCCATTTATTTTGCAATGCCTCTTTTGCTATTTTGATTGGATCTTTTTATCCTATGAAGTATCAGTGGCTGTAGCTAATGTCCAGTAGCATTGGTAGCAATTGTGTTCCTGCAGAATATCATAATTTTTCGTGCACTAACCCTCTAATGAAGTTTACTCTAAGTTTGGTGTGGAGGAAGTTTTGAAGGATCAAGAGAGAAGGATGATATGATGCGATCAAGAGGATAGTAAAGCCAAAGCTTGGGGATGCCCCGGTGGTTCATCCCCAACATATTTCAAGAAGACTCAAGCGTCAAAGCTTGGGGATGCCCAAGGCATCCCCTTTTTCATCAACAAACTATCAGGTCCTTTCTAGTGAAACTATATTTTAATTCCGCCACTTCTTATGTGCTTTTCTTGAAGCGTCGGTTTGTTTTTGTTTTTGTTTTTGTTATTTTCATTCTCTGAATAAAATGGATCCTAGCATTCCTTTGTGGGAGAGAGACACGCTCCGCTTTTTCTTATGAATACTCGTATTCTTCACTTATATTTGTTGAGTATTCTTCTATGTTACTTCAATGCTTTCTAGCTCTTGTTTTTCATGCATCTCTTGCTAGAGCTGTTAGCTTTATTATATCATACTCTCATATCTCATTGTTTAATTACTTGGAGAGTTTATCTTTTAAATAAGTTGATTGGTGTTTGGTTGGAAACAGAAAATGCTAAGTGTGGTAGATGGTATAATGAAAAAGATATACATGCTCTTATGGATTGTTATCTTGCATGTTGTGGTGCTTGGCAATTGTTTTGAGCTCTCAAGTAGATCATGTTTAAGCTTTTACATCATGTAGTTAAAACCTATTAGTGAGGAACTACCGTAAAACTTGCTGAAATTTGGTTTGCATGTTTGGTATCTCTAAGGTCCAGATATTTTCTAGTTAAAGTGTTTGAACAACAAGGAAGACAATGTAGAGTTTTATAATGCTTGCAATATGTTTTTATATACGTCTTGTTGTCATAGTTTATACTTGTGTTTGTTTCAAACAACCTTGCTAGCCAAAGCCTTGTACTGAGAGGGAATGCTTCTCGTGCATCCATAATCCTTGAGCCAAAACCTATGCCATTTGTGTCCACCATACCTACCTACTACATGGTATTTCCTGCCATTTCAAGTAAATACTTCATGTGCTACCTTTTATTCAAAACATATTATCTCTTATTTGTGTCAATGTTTATTAGCTCATGAGGAAGTATGTGGTGTTACGGATATCAACCTTGTCATTTGCTTTTAGACAGACTTTCACAACCGGACTAGTGGCATATACACCGCTTATCCATTAACTTTGCAAAAAGAGCTGGCTAATGGGGTGCCCAGTCCCAATTAATTACAATTTTAACCGCTGCAATCTCTTCACATTTTTGCCCTGATCCAATCAGTCAAGCAATGACAACAGTTTTTAAGTATATGTGTAAACAAAAGAGATAAGAGGGATGATCTACCTTGCTGGTAGAAATAACGTCCTTCATGGGAGCCGCTCTTAAGAAAGTCTGGTTGACAAGGGGGGTAGAGTGCCCATTACCATTCGTTGATAACGACAAACACCGCTCAAAACTTACTTTTATGCTCTCTATATGATTTCAAAAACCTATAAAACTAAGAAGCTCTAGCACATGCTTGTATCCCTGCTTCCCTCTGCGAAGGGCCTATCTTTTACTTTATGTTGAGTCAGTTTACCTACTTCTTTCTATCCCCGAAGCAAACACTTGTGTCAACTGTGTGCAACAATTCTTATATGCTTACTTATTGCACTTGTTATATTTCTTTGTGTTGACAACTATCTATATGATATACATGTTCAAAAGTTGAAAGCCATTGCTGAAACTTATATCTTCCTTTGTGTTGCTTCAATGCTCTTTTGCTTAGATAATATTGCTTTATGAGTTAACTCTTATGCAAATCTTTTTGATGCTTGTTTGAAAGTACTATTCATGAAAAGTTTTACTTATATGATGTAGTTGTTTACTCCTTGTCTATTTGTTAGCAAACTATAGATCATTGCCTTGAGTCACTTCATTCATAACATGAGCCTTACATTATATTATGATCAAGATTGTGTTTAAGCATGTCACTTCAGAAATTATTCTTCTTTTATCGTTCTTGCCTACTCGGGACGAGTAGAACTAAGCTTGGGGATGTTGATACGTCTCCAACGTTTCTATAATTTCTTATGTTCCATGCTATATTATACCAACTTATTACATGTTTTATATGCATTTTATATAGTTTTATGCATTTTCTGGGACTAACCTATTAACAAGATGCCACAGTGCCAGTTCCCTGTTTTCTGCTGTTTTTGATTTCAGAAAAGTACTTAAGGAAATATTCTCGGAATTGGACGATTTCTTTTCTGAAGTCCGTTTTTAATTGGGAACGTTCCATAAGACCGAACAGGAGACGAAGTGGGCGACCGAGGCGGCCACACCACGTGCTCGCGCGGCAGGGAATCTGGCCGCGCGAGGAGGTGATGTGGGCCCCTCGGGGGTCCACCGACCTCGCCCTTTCGCCTACATATACCCCCCGAACCAAAAACCCTAGCAGGGTGTTCGATATTTCCTCCACGGGTCCAGAGCGCCGCCGCCATCGAAGACAAGATTCGGGGGACAGAAGTCTCTGTTCCGGCACCCTGCCGGGACAGGGAATTGCCCCCGGAGCCATCTCCATCGACTCCACCGCCATCTCCATCGCCGTTGCTGACTCCTACGATGAGGAGTGAGTAGTTCTCCCCCAGGGATGCGGGATCTACGGTAGCTATGTGGAATATCTCTCTCTCCCATGATGTGATCTTTTATGTGATCATGAGCTTTTGTAATCTAGTTGAATATGTGATGCTACTCTTTATCTATTATGCACTCTAGAGGTTACTTTAATATGAACTCCGGGGTTATTCACGGTTGTAACGGTGACAGTGTGTGCACCGTGTGTGATTCCTTTATGACGTTGTTGGTGTTAGTTTACTCTGACTTTGAGGGTGCTCTTGTAGCCCTACACAATGAATGATGTTTGTTATCCAACATGAGAGTGTTTGAGAGTAGTTTTTATTTATTTAACTTTGATGTCATTGTTGAGAATGTCCACTGGTGAAAGTAGGATCCCTAGGCGTTGTTTCTAAGCATTGAAACACCGTTTCCAACAAGTTCTGCTACATGTTTGCTTGCTGCCATTTTTATTACAGATTGCAATTACTACTTATAATCATCCATATTATTTGTATTTCACTATCTCTTCGCATAACTAGTGCACCTATACATCTGACAAGTGTATTGGGTGTGTTGGGGACACAAGAGACTTTTTGTATCTTAACTGCAGGGTTGCTTGAGAGGGTTATCTTTGACCTCTACCTCACTGAGTTCGATATACCTTGGGTGATTCACTTAAGGGAAACTTGCTGCTGTTCTACAAACCTCTGCTCTTGGAGGCCCAACACTGTCTACGAGAATAGAAGCGTGCGTAGACATCAGCCGTTTTGAAGGCCCACTCTAGGAAGCTCATGTTCTGAAAAGTTCAAAATCTGCATTCTGAGGTTTCAAAAAATCCTAGATTTAGATAGTAGTATGATCTACAACGTGCAAAGAATCCAAAATTCGTTATATTTTATTCTGTAGAAAACTGACAAATGGTGGATAGAAAATACAAAACTACGGTCGGATTTGATTTTTGTTTAGCCTAGATTAATACGAAATTACATTTTTCACACCGTTAGAGTTCGACATTATATACACCTAGATTTATGCTTTATTTTTTCTACTTAAAAATGTCCGAAAAAGAAATTGATGTGCATAATATAAAAAATAGGAGAAGAAGACATGTCTGATGCGCATGAGGATCCTAATTCCTAAGGGTATTGTTAGAGACAATTGGTCTTAAGCCAATAGATTTTGTACACCCTCGTTGCAACGCGCATGCAATTAACCAGCCTCAAGCATTTCGTCTGAATTTTGGCTTGAATTGGTGATAAGTTTCTTCTATTTGTTTTTCAGTTGTTCTACCTGTCGACCCATCTATCTATTGGAGATTATTTCGCTATCAATTGGGAAATTGGCATGCAATGATGCACCAGGTTTGTGATCATTTTAGACTTGGTGAAATGCTACATAATAAAACCAAGAAATTATTGTTTCCTTTTTTTATATCCTTCATCTCAAGTCTATCAGTTTATGCGCTTAATATTGTTTATTGAATATTTGCACTGAGATAGGTCATAATCGCATAGTGAATAGTTCTCTATTCTGAATATCTATCTTTGTTAACATAGTCCAGTATTAAATCATGTTGCAGCTCGATGACTCTTATTCATGATAATAATAATTTAAAGTTTATTCAATGCCCAAATAAAAGGTTTTCACCATCGTCGCAGTGTAATCAGTCATCGACACAAATATTTTGATGAACAGTGGATTCATTTGATGCATCCTATAAAGAGATACTCCCTCCGATCCGAAATTTCTGTCGCTAGCCATGTACACGTTTCGTACTATGTTAGTACAATCTGTGCGACAGTTTTTGTGAACCAGAGGGAGTAACATGTTCTGCTGGATTGCGGATAATAGAGAAATTGATACTTAGTCTAAGGGGTGAATATATTTATTTCCTTTTTTCTCGATAATCAAGGTTTTATAGGAGGGAGACGCACCAAGACAAGTTTTCTTAGAAACATGTCAAGACAAGGTGAAGACAATCACATGGAGCCTTCTCTAAATCAATTTGTTAATCGACTAAATGGAGGACGACATAAACGAGCGACATGACCGAGATGGAATGGTCAAGTGTAACAGGCCTAACAATGTCAAATCAAGGGTACTTGACGTTGTTTCTAGGATACTAGCAAAATGTATTCTTAGTCAATGAGGGATAATTGTTGAATTATATTTCTGATACAGATGTTGTATTATGTATATTATCACATCAAAGTATAATCTTTATTTTTCTGGAATGTCATGTGGCTATCTTTATGATATTAAGAAAACTTGAAAAATCCGTAGCAACGCACAGGCATTCAACTAGTATATATAAAATATAAAATAGCCAAAAGAACAGAACCGAACTCGTCAAAATATCACTAGTAAAATTCACCTTACCAAAACTAGTTGCTTTGCACGTGCAATGCACGTCTCCAAAATATCTTTCATTTATTAAAGGACCGTGCTATTAAGGGCACGTGCCCCAGATTAGCTTTCCGTGGGCACGGAAAGAATATGGCAACCGAGCCTTTGCATGCAGCTGCCACGTAGATTCTTTTTGTATATCAGCGTTTAAAAATGTTTTATTTCTCAAACCGTAAATCAAATTGCAAATCCGTTTTCATAGTTGACTTTGTCGCGACGAGATCTTCAAAACTAAATCCCATCTTCATATGTTTTGACAACATTTTTTTCTGACCCAAGTTACCAGATTATAGTTACTTAGTCACCAGGTATTATCGTATTGTCAAGTTAGTTGCCAGATTAAAATCAAATAGTTGCCTGCTTATTTGAATTTCTTTACTCACCAACGTAATCACGTCATGATGGTATTCCATATTTTACGTGTTTTGAATGAGTCAAATACTCACTATTTTTTTTGAGAAACACAGTACAACGCAAGCGCTCATATACATGCGCGCACACTCATCCCTATGAACGCACGCACGCACACCCTATCCCTATGAGCACCTCCGAGAGACTGGGCCAGCGGATTAGGTCTTGAGATTGACGAAGTCACCACAGGCGCCTCGCTGTCGACGGGAACGTCGCCTCCCACTGAAGAATATTCCGCCTAAATGAGAAACACCAGCGTCAAATCTGGGATTTGAACTCTGTTGGGCTGGGGGTACAACCACCCACCTAACCATCTTGCCACAAGCAAGTTCTCCTCACTATTTGATGTGTAAATCATGGATATGACAAAAAACACACATAAATTTTACCTGGTAACGAGGTATTATTTGGGTGATAAGTGTTAACTATTAATATGACAACTACGATAATATAACCTGGCAACTAACGACAGAAAAAAAAGTTCGAAGTTCTCGTCGATCCGAACCTAACGATGAAAACGGATCGTCAATCGGATTAACGGTTGAAGAGATAATTTATTTTAAATCTTTGGTTGTGGAAAAGAGAGTAGTTCCGTAGGCCACACACACGTTAGATAGATGAACCGATTATTAAATGGGAATTGGTACCTCCTCTTCGGAACGCGGTCTGCCGATCGATGGTCTGCTCGTATGGTACCGATCGCTCGTATGAGCCGGCCCACGAAATAGCAATCAACGCCACAAATCCATTCACGGCTGGCATCCCTCAATCAACGCCAAAAATGCAGATTCCTTTCAACCAGATCGGTACTTGCCAAATATCAATACTCACATGAGGAGGAGATGGCGATGGCGGCGGCGAGATCCCTGTCTTCGGTCCAGGCGAGGCCGTGCAGCGCCATGAGGAGGAGATGGTGGCGACGGCGGCGAGGTCCCCGTCTCCGGCACAAGCGAGGCTATGCTGCGCTATGAGGAGGAGATGGCGACGGCGGCAGCGAGGTCCCCGTCTCCGGCCCAGGCGAGGTTGTGCTGCACCATGAGAAGGATATGGCGATTGCGGCGACGCGATCCCCGTCTCTGGCCCAGGCGAGGACGTGCTGCTCCATGAGGAGGAGCGCCGACTCCAGCTCCTTCAAGCCCGCAGGTAACATTCTCCCTCCCTGGTTACCGGCGTGATTCCACAACCCCTTCAAACTCGTCATGAGGAGGAGCTCTTAACCCTCCCTCCTCTCCGACCTGCAGATCGCCCGCATCTGAAAACCGTACGATAAAAAATATATCTGAAAACCGTCCAGGTTGCTCCCGCCATCCCCCTTCCTGGATCGCGCCGCTACCCTTCAACACCGTTTGGGCACATCCTCCGACAAGGTAGGCGAGCTTCCTCTTCTGCATTATTTTAGCAAAGTGCAGGACTGATGATTTTAATTCAATTTCTTCCCCAAAATCTAATTGATGGTGATTTTATTGCAGGGCTACAACCACAAAGGGCGTTAACGTATATGAAGATTTCCCAATCTTGGTGAGTGAAGCAAGCCCTTCTGAATCTCTGGTCTTTCCCCTTTTTCTTGTTCCAAATCTCTACTTCGCATTTTCATACTTACATTGTGATCTTAGACTGGAAAAAGCTTTCATACTTCCATATGCGGTTTGATTGAAACCTACTTCCATATGTGGTTTGATTGAAACCTAATGCTTAGAAGTGAATTACTGTATAGGTTCAGTAATTATTTTCCACACTACAGTAATTTTTTAAATTTTTTTCCACACATATATATACGAAGATAATTGTCTGGTTATTTGCACTATATGGAGCTAATAATTATTTCGTGTGGCCCAGCCTATCATAGGCAACATGGTCGTCGTGAGAGGAAGGAGCTTTGGACAAAACCTGAGATAGTGAGATGGGCTGGCTCAAGCTAAACATAGATGCAAGTCTTGATATTAATACAGGTAATGCAGCCTGGGGTGTTGTTTTACGGGATGACACAGGTTCAGTCCGCCTCTCAGCTTGGGCAACGATCAAGCACTGCGGTGATGTAGGAACCGCTGAATAGAGTGCAGGAATTAAATAGGAAAACTAGCTCTAAATCTAATCTCTCGGGTATTGTTGGAGATGCAAAAGCCATACTTGCCCAGCTCCCACATCATAACATTCTGACGATCAATAGAGATGCAAAAGCCATACTTGCCCAACGCACGGGCATGCAAGTTGAAAAAAGTACAACTTGCTCTCGTACTGTTTTTGCAGCACATCTCAACACTCAGCGACATATAATAAGTATTTGGCATGGCAAGTTCATAACCAGCAGGTTCTAGGAGCTTTATCATGAGAAACTACAGCCATTTTAGTATAGGTACTTTATATTTATTTAATAGTTAGCACTACTAGCTTACAATGAAATTAATCAAATGATTAGAAATGATAAGTGATGTAAGTAAAGGTTATAATGCTAACACCAGCAGTTTTGGATTTGCGGTGAAATTAATGAGAAAACATAAGTATTTGTGCATCCTCGATCGATGTCTGATACGTCCATTAATATTGTAAGGTATCACTATTAGTTAGGAATGTCTAGACCACATCCTGGTGAGTGGTGCAGTTTTCTTATATTTACCTTCATATGATCCTTTCATGTCTAGAAATGTTTGTCATGTTATCGCAGAATTCTGTCAGATATAGATGCAATAATACTGAGCCATCAAATTACTTCTATTATTTTCACTCGAGCACCGCTACATTACATACCGTCACGCGCCTAGCACCACCATGTCCCCTCGCCCCCTTGCACCAGTGCATCCCACACCGCCCCGGTTGCCGCATGTCATGAGCCTAGATCGCCACCGTTCATTGATGTGCCTCCGGCCTTTACACCCAGTTCAACCTTATTCGTTGGATCGCCTTTGGCTGGAAGTGGTGTTCATTGTCTTTTGCCCTTCCTTAGTAACTCGTTTAATCTTTGTTTGATCACATGCTTCAATGACAGGTTGCCGACTGCAATGACCGGGAACGGAGTTGATTTCTTGAGATGGACTTCGTTTTGTTGACTGAGTTATGGTTCATCCAGAGCCGTTAAAGTTGGTCTAATGCCTATATCGGTTTACATGAAAAAATATCCAATATTGTTTCAGGTTTTGTCTCAGCAACCCTGAACAAATATATAAGCTCTTTATATTGGAATAGAATAAGCTATTGTCATCATGCAACTTCCTGTTTTGTCAACCATATATATATTATTACTGAAGTAATTTGTGTTTTCTACTCATTTGAATATTTAGGACTCAAAAGTTTATACACTAGGTGTTTGGATGTGTTATGTGACAAAATAGAATGCTAATCTGTGCCACTTTGTATTATGAGAAAGTTATTTATTTACTACTCATTGGCTTCTGGTACGTCATTAGGAACCAGGCAAACCTTTTTTCGCCGGAGCATGAAGAAGTTTATAGGAGGCGGCGGCGTGTTGGGGAGGGTCTTCATCAACCTACCCGTGCTGGAGGCCTCCACTACCAGCTTCTCCTACCACAACCTGCTCGGCGGCTCGGTAAACTCGCTTCTCTCCTGAAATTGGGTGTTTTAAAATTCTCGGCCTGGGCGTACCCGCACTGTGTTTGGTTGCTCAGGAGGTGCTTGTAGAAATGCCTAGCTTGGCACAGAAGGTGCTGACAGATATGCTCTGTTTTCCTGCAAATTTGGTGTTGGTCGTAGGTCCTTTAGAGAGGCTTTGTTGTATTCCTGCAAATTTGGTGTTGGTCGTAGGTCCTTTAGCGAGGCTTTGTTGTACTAGAGGCTCCTGCAAAATTATACGTTTGCTCTTTTAGTGTTTGACGTTTCGTTGGTGACAGCACTAGCTCTTGTCGCACTTTTGACACTGCTAGAGTTTTTCAGGACACTTATGCTAAACAATGAGAGGAAGACATTGGCCAAAAATGACAATCGATACACCCGCTAAATATGGTACAAACAGAATCATAAAAATAGCCATGGAGCACCACAATAATTAGACGAATATGCGTGATACATAATCTTATTCATTCACAATTTATCTTTTGATTTATGTTGCAGATATTTGAATGGATATTTTGCTAGAATGCTTCTCTAAAGTGTAAGTCATGAGGAGGTTAATGGTTGTTCATACATGGAGTTCTTCTATCCTTATTTGTTGCTTGCCGAGCATACTATCGGAAAGTGCAATATCCAGTCGAAAAGGCACCGCCGGATGGAGCTTGTAGGATTTGTCACATGTGGTCTGCTTCCATCTTCTTGCGGAAGAAATTATTGTGTTTCTAGGATAAGGTGGATTGTAGTATAACCATGTTGCTCATTCAGGTGGCCCATTTTGACATGTCAGAGCATTTTAATGGAAATGAATAATGTAATTATTTTGTGTAACAACGGTGCATACTAATCATACGTATTATAAATCTCCTCTCCCTGTCGGCCCATTGGAAACCAGGTTATACTGGGCCGCTCGTTCTACGCCCGAGGGGCTCGCTCCCCGAGGTCCTTCAGGAGGCCGCCTCACGAAGCTCCCTGTTGGAGCTTGGAGAGCGGATCCCTTCGGTCGCGGAAAGGGTTATGCAGCTCCCGAGCCCCCCTCGGGAGGTGACACAGTCTCTCTCTCTCTGTCTCTCGTCAGAAGTTGTAGGCCCGACACGACTGTGCGGTCACGCCCGGACTTACCCCTTCAGTGGTAAAAGAGGGGAGACCAAACCAGCAGCAGAGGGCCGTACCCACAAAACTTGCACTTGCCGTTTCGGTGCAAGACGGCGCCGACCACCGTCCTGTCCCGTTGGTGGCTACGGTTAAGGACGTCGGGACCTGCGTTAAAGGAGCAAGGACTGAAGCTGTAGAGGGAAGAAGACAACGACGACGCAGCAGTGCAGGACCGTGGATCTGACTTGGTCGGTTGCTTTTGCCAAAAAGCCGCAGAAGAACAGAGCTCCCCTTGGAAGCTTGCGGGAGTGTCCCGCCGTGGAGTTGGAAGACCAAGACCCAGCCGCCTATAAAATGGGGCAGCCGCCGGCCCGGCTAAGGGTTCGGACATTGTAAGCTCAAACCCTAGAAACTCTAGGCGTTCGCCATTGTAGCTCTGTGTGTTCGCCCAAGCAATACAACAAAGCAGGAGTAGGGCATTCACCTCCGCGGTGGCCTGAACCTGGGTAAACCAAGTGTCAATCTCTGCCGTGTTTCCATCTCCTTCGTCGAGCCTTGTGAGGATAGTGGCAACGCTCTAAGGCCCCCGGTGTTCGATACTCTTTCATAGCTTCTTCGGAGGCTATATTCCGACATTTGGCGCGCCAGGTAGGAGGTCTTTGAAGCGCGCCTGAATCCTCGCGCGCTCGGCAATGGAGGGCTAAGGTTCTGACCCGAAGCCATGGCGCACCGAGCACTCGGACGAGGAGTACATCATCGACATAGCCGAACACCCGCTCGACTGGCCAAGCGAACCCGAGCCGGTGTCGCCGCCCCGCAGGCGCCCGCTCGACCTCGCTACCGCCTCTCATTGCTCCGAAAAGAAGGCGCCAGCGCGGCCCGCTGATACGTCTCCAACGTATCTATAATTTCTTATGTTCCATGCTTATATTATACCAATTGCTACATGTTTTATATACACTTTATATGGTTTTTATGCATTTTCTGGGACTAACCTATTAACAAGATGCCACAGTGCCAGTTCCCTGTTTTCTGCTGTTTTTGGTTTCAGAAAAGCTGTTAAGAAAATATTCTCGGAATTGGACGAATCAAAAGCCAAAACTCCTATTTTTCCCGGAACCATCCAGAACACCGAAGAGGAGACGAAGACGGAGACCGAGGCGGCCTCACCTGGTGGTGGCGCAGCCCCACTTCTGGCCGCGCCACCACATGGTGTGGGCCCCTCGGGGCTCCACCGCCTTCGCCCTTTCGCCTACAAATACCCCCCGACGAAATAAGACATAATACCGAAGCCTTTTCCTGAGAAGAGTTCCGCTGCGCCGCCGCCATCGAAGACAAGTTTCAGGGGACAGAAGTCTCTGTTCCGGCACCCTGCCGGGACGGGGAATTGCCCCCGGAGCCATCTCCATCAACTCCACTGCCATCTCCATCGCCGTTGCTGACTCCTACGATGAGGAGTGAGTAGTTCTCCCCCGAGGCTGCGGGCTCTACCGGTAGCTATGTGGTTTATCTCTCTCTCCCATGGTGTGATCTTTGTATGATCATGAGCTTTGTAATCTAGTTGAATATGTGATGTTACTCTTTATCTATTATGCACTATAGAGGTTACTTTAATATGAACTCCGGGGTTATTCACGATTGTGAAGGTGACAGTGTGCGCACCGTGTGTGATTCCTTTATGACGCTGTGGTGTTAGTTTACTCTGACTTTGGGGGTGCTCTTGTAGCCCTACGCAGTGAATGGTGTTTATCATCCAACAAGAGAGTGTTTGAGAGTAGTATTTATTATTCAGCTTTGATGTCATTGTTGAGAGTGTCACTAGTGAAAGTATGATCCCTAGGCCTTGTTTCTAAGCATTGAAACACCGTTTACAACAAGTTTTGCTACATGTTTGCTTGCTGCCATTTTTATTTCAGATTGCAATTACTACTTATAATCATCCATATTACTTGTATTTCACTATCTCTTCGCCGAACTAGTGCACCTATACATCTGACAAGTGTATTGGGTGTGTTGGGGACACAAGAGACTTCTTGTATCTTAATTGCAGGGTTGCTTGAGAGGGATATCTTTGACCTCTACCTCCCTGAGTTCGATAAACCTTGGGTGATTCACTTAAGGGAAACTTGCTGCTGTTCTACAAACCTCTGCTCTTGGAGGCCCAACACTGTCTACGAGAATAGAAGCGTACGTAGACATCAAGCTATTTTCTGGCGCCGTTGCCGGGGAGGTAAGCGTTGGAAGGTATCTCCTTTAGATCCTGCAGTTAAATATTTTTGTTTCTTGTTTTTATTTTTACTAGTTAGGCTTAATGGAAAACAACAAAAAAATTAGAGAGCTCTATGAAATTTATCTTGAGTTAGGACATGATGTGTTTGAACAGAAAATTAAAAAACCTATGGAAAATTATTTGCGTGATGGTAGCAATGTTATTAGTATGAATTCTTTGAACACCATTATTGCTAATGCTATGGAAAAGTATAAGCTTGCCGTTGTTGATGAATATGTTATTCTTAGTCCCCCAAGTTTTGAGGAGAAAATTTTCTTTGATGATACTTTGCCTCCAATATATGATAATTATAATCATTGTGATATTTTCAGTCCACCTACTATTGAGGATATGGTTTATGTTGATTATGATATGCCTCCTATATATGATGTTTACAATGATGAATATGATATTTTCAATCCATCTACTATTGAGGATAAAATTAATTATGATTATTCTATGCCTCCAATTTATGATGATTACAATGATGGATGTGATAGTTTTACTCCCACTATTACTAATAAAATTGAATATGCTTATGTGGAGAGTAATGATATTATTATGCTTATGGATCATGATAAGAATGCTTTAGGTGATAGCTATATTGTTGAGTCTATTCATGATGCCGCTGAAAATTATTTTGAGAGAGGAAAGTATGGTTATAGAGATCTTCATGTTACTAAGTTTCTTCTCTTTATGATGAATGTTTTGAGCCTTCTCTTGATTTGCTTTTATTTGCTGGGTACTTTAAGACCCACTGGTCATTATGAGAGAGGGCGACATGGATTCATACATCACAATAATATTAAGTCTCCTCTCTTTATGTTGAAATTTTTGAAGTTGCACTTGTTTTGCGTTCCTATGCTAGTCACTATGTGCTTTATTAATTTATTTTCTTACAAGATTCCTTTGCATAGGAAGTGCGTTAGATTTAAATATGTTTTATATATGCTTCTTGATGCTCTCTTTTATGTTTCAACTCTTATCTTTATGTGAGCATCATAAATATCACTATGCCTAGCTAAAAGGCTTTAAAGAAAAGCGCTTATGGGAGACAACCCATGTTTTATTTCTGTTATTTTTCTTTTATTTGAGTCAAGGAGCTTTCTTACTTTTGTAACAACTCCTTTGTATATTTATTTTATCGCATTGTTGTGTCAAGTAAAGCCTCTAGTAGGAAGTTGATGCTAGATTTGGATTTCTGCGCAGGAACAGTTTTTCTGCTGTCCACCGTTTAATTCGTAAGAATTCACAGAAAAATCAAAATGACCTGTGATTTTTTGTGCGTGATCCTCAGATATGTATGCAACTTTCATTAGTTTTGAGTTTTCTGATTTGAGCAAGTTAAGTGCCTCGAAAAAATTTGTCTTTACGGACTGTTCTGTTTTTGACAGATTCTGCAATTTATTTTGCAATGCCTCTTTTGCTGTTTTTGAATGGATCTTTTTGTTCCATAAAGTATCAGTGGCTGTAGCTAATATCCAGTAGCATTGGTAGCAATTGTGTCCATGCAGAGTATAAGAATTTTTGATTATGCACTAACCCTCTAATGAAGTCTACTTTGAGTTTGGTGTGGAGTAAGTTTTCAAGAATCAAGAGACAAGCATGATATGATGAGATCAAGAAGATGAAAGAGCCTAAGCTTGGGGATGCCCCCGTGGGTCACCCAAGCATATTTCAAGAAGACTCAAGCGTCTAAGCTTGGGGATGCCCAAGGCATCCCTTCTTCATCAACAAACTATCAGGTCCTCTCAAGTGAAACTATATTTTAATTCCGACACATCTTATGTGCTTTACTTGAAGCGTCTATTTGTTTTTGTTTTTGTGATTTTCATTCTCTGAATAAAATGGATCCTAGCATTCCTTTGTGTGAGAGAGACACGCTCCGCTTTTTCTTATGAATACTCGTATTCTTCACTTATATTTGTTGAGTATTCTTCTATGTTACTTCAATACTATTAGCTCTTGTTTTTCATGCATCTCTTGTTAGAGCTGTTAGTTTTCTTATGTTATACTCTCATATCTCATTGTTAAATACTTGGAGAGTTTATTTTTTGATAAGTTGATTTGTGTTTGGTTAAGAACAGAAAATGTTTGATGTGGTAGATGGTATGATGAAATGATACATAATCTTGTAGATCATTAAATTGTGTCACTTGAATCATTAATGTTGTTTTGAGATATTAATATGCTTAATGGTAAAACATGATGGTTTAGTAAAGTGGAATGATTAATGGTTGGTCTAAAAAACTTGAAGCTGTGCCACACTTAAATATCCAGTTGATAGCATGATGATATATGACTTCTAATGTTAAAAACAACCGTAATGACTTTGTGTTATGCGCTACGGTCGGGGTCCCAACAGTGACTTGTTCATTTGCCACAGTCCCTCATGGAGTGATTTTCATTATGCCTTGTAAGATCATATTTTTAGTTGGAATCTTTTTGCTTGTGAGTTCTAAGCTGCGGTTTTCATGATACTTCCACCACCATATTTGCTAGCTTCTTCGGTACTTTGCATTGCCCTTTCTCACATTGAGAGTTGGTGCATACTTCGCGGGTACATCCAAAACTCGTGGGAGATCTTCATCATGTTCTCCTACACATAAGCCAAATATCTTCCTCAAAACACCCACCATACCTACCTACTACAACATTTCCATAGCTGTTCCGAGATATATTGCCATGCAACTTCCATCTTACATTACATGACTTGTTGTCATTTGGCCTTGCATGATTCTTTGCAGCTGATGTGTGGTTTTACCCATGTTACGCTAGATCATTGCATATCCTGCTACACTGGCAGAGGCACCGTTTCATACACTATGTTTTATTGCTTATGAGTTACTTGTATCAAAAGTGTGTTGTCATATTAGAATGTTTGCCCCTAAAAGTGAAAAGAGTCATGGAGGCCATCGAAAAGAAAACAGAAAAAGTAAAAAAAAATAAAAAAAAAATAGAAAAAAGAAAAAAAAGAAAGAAAAATAAAAAGGGGGAAACATTACTACTCTTTATCCACACTTGTGCTCATGTGATAGCACCTATAGTATTCATAGTCATCATTTGTGCTCATGTTTAGCACCTTTACTCCATATGAGAGAGTTTTCATGTTTTACTTGCATAACTATGTGGGGAACTTTACATTATAGAACTTGGCTTGTATATTCCAATGATGAGCCTCCTCAAAAGTGCTCTAGGTCTTCATGAGCAAGCAAGTTGGATGCACCCCCACTAGTTCCATTGGAGAGCTTTCATACACTTATAGCTCTATGTGCATCCGTTGTGTGGCAATCACTACTCCTTGCATAGCTTCGATTATAAGACTTACTCTTGTATAATGATCACTTTCAGCTGTGTGAGACTTTCTTCCGTTGGCCTTCCAAACACCCCTTATCATTCTTTTAGCCACAACATCCTGGTGTCAGGAACCAACGCTGAACGCTTGCTTGTTTTTAAGTGAAAAAGTAGAGAGATGATTTTCTACGTGCATATTGTTATTGCTTGACTTGATCCTTTCACAAAGTTGTCATGAGTGTTGGATGCATTAGATGATTATATTGTTATTCTTGAAGCTTAAATCATCTTTAATATCTACTTTGCACGGTTGATTGTTCTCTAGTATTGATTCATTAAAAGTTTTACGTTGTTCTTCCTACTTGTTTACTCATTACTCATTTGATATCAATATAAACTACAGCTTGTATTCATTTGATCTCAATTTACATGCATTACATTATTATATTTTCAAGATTGTGTGAAAGCATGTCACTTCAGAAATTATTCTTGTTATCGTTTTACCTACTCGGGACGAGTAGAACTAAGCTTGGGGATGCTTGATACGTCTCCAACGTATCTATAATTTCTTATGTTCCATGCTTATATTATACCAATTGCTACATGTTTTATATACACTTTATATGGTTTTTATGCATTTTCTGGGACTAACCTATTAACAAGATGCCACAGTGCCAGTTCCCTGTTTTCTGCTGTTTTTGGTTTCAGAAAAGCTGTTAAGGAAATATTCTCGGAATTGGACGAATCAAAAGCCAAAACTCTTATTTTTCCCGGAACCATCCAGAACACCGAAGAGGAGACGAAGACGGAGACCGAGGCGGCCTCCCCTGGTGGTGGCACGGCCCCACTTCAGGCCGCGCCACCACATGGTGTGGGCCCCTCGGGGCTGCACCGCCTTCGCCCTTTCGCCTACAAATACCCCCCGACGAAATAAGACCTAATACCGAAGCCTTTTCCCGAGAAGAGTTGCGTTGCGCCGCCGCCATCGAAGACAAGTTTCAGGGGACAGAAGTCTCTGTTCCGGCACCCTGCCGGGACGGGGAATTGCCCCCGGAGCCATCTCCATCAACTCCACCGCCATCTCCATCGCCGTTGCTGACTCCTACGATGAGGAGTGAGTAGTTCTCCCCCCGGGGCTGCGGGCTCTACCGGTAGCTATGTGGTTTATCTCTCTCTCCCATGGTGTGATCTTTATGTGATCATGAGCTTTGTAATCTAGTTGAATATGTGATGTTACTCTTTATCTATTATGCACTCTAGAGGTTACTTTAATATGAACTCCGAGGTTATTCACGATTGTGAAGGTGACAGTGTGCGCACCGTGTGTGATTCCTTTATGACGCTGTGGTGTTAGTTTACTCTGACTTTGGGGGTGCTCTTGTAGCCCTACGCAGTGAATGGTGTTTATCATCCAACAAGAGAGTGTTTGAGAGTAGTATTTGTTATTCAGCTTTGATGTCATTGTTGAGAGTGTCACAAGTGAAAGTATGATCCCTAGGCCTTGTTTCTAAGCATTGAAACACCGTTTACAACAAGTTTTGCTACATGTTTGCTTGCTGCCATTTTTATTTCAGATTGCAATTACTACTTATAATCATCCATATTACTTATATTTCACTATCTCTTCGCCGAACTAGTGCACCTATACATCTGACAAGTGTATTGGGTGTGTTGGGGACACAAGAGACTTCTTGTATCTTAATTGCAGGGTTGCTTGAGAGGGATATCTTTGACCTCTACCTCCCTGAGTTCGATAAACCTTGGGTGATTCACTTAAGGGAAACTTGCTGCTGTTCTACAAACCTCTGCTCTTGGAGGCCCAACACTGTCTACGAGAATAGAAGCGTACATAGACATCACCCACGGAAAGCCAGGCAGCTCGCCGGCGTCCCACCGTTGCTGAGGGCCGCAGCGGAGTCGCCACCAAGCGCCAGAAGGGCATGTGCGCCGATCCTCCACCAGAGCCACCGCAGCGGCAGTTCGCCCCGACTCCGTGTGGAAACACCCGGCGTGCCCGCGCCCGCCCCGCCGGATCCCAAGGTCCGTCGCGTTGCCCCTCTAGGAGCACGCGGCGGAGGCTCGGACACGAAGAAATAGCGAGACACAAGTCCAAAGCCACGGCATTCGCCGGCACGACGCTCGGCCCCCCTCCCCTCGCGTTACGCCCCGGCTCTAGTTTTTGTCCCCGAAGTGGCATCCAAGGCCGGGCTTCCGAGAGCGCTACCCCGGAGCCGGCGACCCGGTCTAATTCTTAGAAACCTACATGCAAGAGGTGCGAGACGCTGGCGGTAATGACATCGACATGATGGAATGGTTCCCATGGGCGCTGGAGGGGCCGGCCCTTGCCTGGTCGGCCAGCCTCCCCAAGGGTTTCGTCACGTCATGGGCTAAGCTGTGCCGGGTTTTTGCGGCCCGGTTCGGGGAAGTGATCTCCACGTTCCACGGAGCAGACGCTCCCTCGCCAGGGTGGCCGGCCCGGCCATAGGTACCGCTGCCCACAGAAGGACCGGCAGGCTGGAGGGAAGCGCAAGGACGCCAAGAGCAGGGGGACATGCCCAGGCGGGAGAAGGTGAGGGCGTCCCCGGAGTCGCCGCCCCCGGGGGAAGCCCGGACCAAGGACGGACCGAGGGGAAGAGGTCAGGACGCGGCAGCAGGGAGCATGACCGCCAAAGGCCGCCGCGTCCAGCTCCTGGGCCAGGGGAGATGCCTGGCCAGCATCCTGGGAGGCACGGGGGCTACCCACCGCGCCGGTACGAACAGACGTTCTCCGCGAACGGCGGGACTGCCCACCATGCATACCTCGGCACCGCCCGGTCGCGCCAGCGCGAGGCGGCGTTTTCCAAAGATGATGGGACCACCTAGCCCGCACGCCCCAGGCGGCCTCCCCAGGCCGCTGCTCTGGTCCGAACAGTCTCTGATCTTCAACCTCAGCGATCATCCTCAAGATGTCGAGGCCGCCAGCACTGTCCCGTTGGTGTGCTCCACAGAAATCGGCGGCGCCATCGTCCCCGACACCCTCATCGACGGCGGAGCCGGCCTCAACGTGCTTTCGTGCCTAACCTTTTTTCAGATGGAGATAGACCATGCGCGACTTCGGCCCGCCCGTCCATTCGCCGGGGTAACCCCGGGCATCACCGTGCCCATGGGACAGGTACGCCTCACGGTTGCGTTTGTGATAACAGGAATCGTCGGATGGAGTGCCTCGACTTCGACGTCGCCGACATAAAGCTCCCGTACAACGCCATCTTGGGCTACCCCGCACTGGCACGATTCATGGCGGCCACCCATCACGCCTACAACCTCCTCAAGGTCCCGGGTCCCGCCGGAACGATCACCATACGAGGGGAGAGGACGACCCCCTGGTGCCAGTGCGGCTGAGAGCACGAGACAGACGGCGAGGATGGAGCGGACGGCACGGGGGCTACCCATCTTGCCCTACCGACGGGCCCGCACGTAAGGTAAACGCATGCCCATCACGGGGCACGGTGTGGGCAGCTCTGCGCGGCCCATACCTCGACACACCTCCTCGAGAAGCCTCGAGAGGAGGCTCGGTGCAAAGTACGGTACTAGCCGCCCCGGGTGGTCAGTGCCTCAACCTCTTGTGGCATCCCCACAAGGGGGCTCAACGCGAGGCTTCCTGCGGGAAGACCTCCCTGGAGAACTCCTCTACAGTGTCGCCTCGGGCCGCGGGAGTTCCAGTCCACGCCTAGTGAAGGCCTCGTGCTCATCGCGACGCCATGCTCCGTGCCAGCCACGGCAGCGGTATTTTGAAACCACCTTTTTGTACTTCGAAAACCGTGTACCCGGTCGCAATGAATGAAAATGAAATTTGGTAATAACCATTGACTGGTGCATGTGCTGGACTAACGGCTCCTTTTTACGACCGCTTCCCGAGTATTTGTTCTCTCCTTACGGTCGGCTCGTGAGCGGGGGCTAGGCACGGAGGCTGCTTGGGCCAGAGTCTGCCCAACAGCGCCGAAAAACCCAGTAAGGCTGAGTGTCGGTGGATGGGCCTCCTCCCACACATGCCGCCTCACCAACGTCCGTGGTGCAGCTCTCGCAAGGCACGGTCCCTAGCCCGGGTCCGTCCCAGCAATACCGAAAAACCCAAAGTGATCGAGTGCCGGTGGATGGGCTTGCCCCACACATGCCGCCTCACGTGGGTCCTTGGTGCTCACTATCTTTCTCATGAGACGACCTAGAGGAGCGCATGAGGGCGGTCACAAAGGAGCCAAACACTGCACCCTCGATGAAACAGAACATTGTAGGGCTCAAGAATCGCTGGCAGAAGCTGCACAATCATTCTCCCACACAGAGACGTTCGCCTAAGAACACCGCCGCATCATAGGTTCGGTCTTTAAAAAATACATTACATAACAAGTCCATAATGAGAACGAAGTTGCAGGAACTAGGCGTCAGCACACGCCCGAATCAAAGCCCTAAGGATTACACGACGGAGCCTCCTTCGCCAGCGCCGCCGGCTGGCGCGTGAAGGCGTCCACCAGCTTCGTCACGAGCCCCTCCACGCGACCCCCCAGGCGACGGCTCACGGAAGACGGTACGACCCTCAGCAGAAGGGGCATGTCGAAGGAGGGCTCCTGCTGGACAAGGTTGCAGAAGACCCTGCGCACCGCCTGCGCGGCGAAGTCGCGGCACTCCGCGTCAAGAGAGGCATCTAGCGAGGCCTGGAGCTCCTCCAGGCTGGAAACGACGTCGGCCAGGAACGCGAGACGCTGGCGAGTCAGCTCAGGCTCCACAGGCAGGACGACGGGCTCGGCGCCGAGATGATCCAAGACTTCCTTCAGGCGGAGGGCCAGCCGCCGGAAGACAAGGCTGCAGGGGTCTTCGGGGGAGCCGGGCGTCGGCTCTCAGGAGCCACTCCACGGCACCAGCAAGCCAGAGGCCCCGCCGACCGAAGGCCTGGAGCCGCTCGGGGGACGAGATTGCCCCTCGAGTTTCCCTTCAAGAGCCTTCAGGGCCTCGCGATACCCGCGGGTGTCCCGCTCCACCGCCTCGTCCTTCTCCCGACTCCCCTGGTCTGCGAGTTTCTTCAGCGTACCCGCCATCTCGGAGTCGGCAGCACGCACCCGTTCCTCCGCCTGGGCGAGCTGTCCAGCACGCTTGTCCAGGGCTGCGAGCTCCAACGCCAGTGCCGCCCGGCCATCAGCTCCTGAGCGAAAACAGACACCTCTTTCCTTCCAGTAGCCAGGGTCGCCAGGTCGGCCTCGAGCTGGAGCCTTTGAGCATGTAGACGACCCTGAAGAGCGGCAGCGGCCGCCGCTTGACCAGCAACCTCCGCCTCTCGGCGGACGCACTCCGCCTCGTGAGCCTTCAGTCCCTCGGCGGCACGGGAGAACTCGGAGCTGGCGCATTCCCTCTCTACAGAGATTGCCAGCCCCTGGGCCAGGGCGTCGTCCAGCTGTTGCTTAGCCAGGGACGTCACCTCCGCAGCCTCCTTGGCCGCAGCCGCTCGGATTTCCCAGGCATCCTCAAGGGCCCTCTCGCCGGCCGCGTGAGCAGAGGCCTCCTGACGACGGCTTTGGGACACTGCCTCCTCCAGCTTCGCGTAGCCCAGGGCCAGGCGGTGACGATCGCGCTTGAATCTCTCCTGCTCGAGCAAGTGTGCAACGCGGAGCTTGTCGAGGATCTCATGGCCGAAGGCAATGAGCTCCTCATCTAGAACGAAGTGCCACCGTGCCTACGGAACCAGGGCTGGCTCTCCCTCGGAGTCGAAAGAAGTTTCGGGGTCGGAGGAGCCCTGCAAGACTGACCCGGCACCCTCGCCCGGGGGCGGTAGAAGCCCCGAAGCCTGCCCCCCGTCGTGAGCTCCCGCCTCGCCGTCGTCGTTAGTCTCCACCACCTTGCCTAACCGCGCCCGGTGAGAGTCTCCCCCGCCTGAGGGAGCAGCGGAGGAACAGGATGGGCCACCTCGCGACCCCGTCGTCGGCTCCATGGAACCAAGATCACGACCCGGGGCATTCACCGGACCCTCGGGGGTGGCCCCTGCCCCGGAGGGGGCTGGGTCGCTTGCTACCTTCTCGCCCTCGGGGGCCCGGGGCGGCGCCATCACTGGCACCGTCTCCACCCCTGCCATCGGCGCAGCGGCAGGGTCGGCAGGGCCTGAGTCAGTAGGAGTCGCGCGAATCGCCCCAGGGGCCATCTCGCAGAACGCTTCTAGAGCGGCCTCGGGAGTCACCCCGGCGGAAGCGCTGCCCTTCCCCGCCGCCTGGCCGTCTTCCTCCGTGGAGCTACGCGGAGGTGTACCCGCAGCAGGACGGGAGTTTGACCGTGGCGGTGAAAGGTCTGGGGAGGACGGTGAGCTAGACCGGGCAACGCACGCTTTCCTCCTCTTGGACCGCGTCACCCCACCGGGAGCAAGTCCCGCGCCGAGGGGTTTTGGAAGAGGGGCAGCAGGCGTTTCCTCCACGCTGTCTGCAGCAGCTCTGCAGGAACAAAGAGCTTAGATCACAGCCGGTGACAGCAGCATGGGACCAAGGAGAAGGATTTACTGAGCTGGGTAGCCCTAGGACCCACTGCGTTTGCGGGTTGCGCCAGAGGCTTGCGAGGCGCCGGGAGGGCAGCCGCTGAGAGCGGCCGTGGCTTTTCGCCCCATGGGCGCCCTAGGAGGGGGCGCCTTCGTCGGCGCCGACAGGTTAGACCGACGGGCAAGGGTGAACCGCCCGTCGTCGGTAGAGGAGGACGAAGCCGAGGAGGAGCCTCGGGAGGAGCCTCCCTCGCGTTTCGAGGAGCCTGCCCCTGAAAGGGCTTCCTTCGCGGCCGGCTCACCGCCGCCCACCGACCAAGGGTTAGACCTCCTCCTCGCTTGCCCTGGCGCGAGGAGCCCCCATTGGTCAAAGCACGGCATGGAGACCACGACCTTACCCAGGGCCTCCTCCTCCAGCGTGTACAGGGGTGCTAGCTCACCCCCCACGGAGGGAACCTCCCCTACGGAGGACGAGAAGAGAGTCTTGATCAAGAAATCCACCGCCCCCTCCTCATGATCGGAGTCGTGGAGGCGTGTCGGGTCGAGAATGCCAGAGTAGTACCAGGCCGGGCTAACGCGCCGTTGGAGGGGAGCCACGCGCCTCGTGAGGAATTCCTTGGCCACCATGGCCCCAGTCAGTCCGCGTGCCCGCAAGCCCCGCATACGCTCCAGGAGGGGAGCGAGCGCAGGGTCCTCCAGCGTCTCGTGCTCCCAACCTGGGCACTTCTGCGCAGGGGCCGACGGGACCAGGTAGCGGTCATGCGCTCGCCCCATGTCCAGATAGACCCACTTCTCACGGAAATCCTCCACCCTCTTCGTCGTGAGGATGGGAATAATGGAAGGGGCCTTACCATCCGCAATCCGGAAGGACGCGCTCCCGGAGAGCTGGGCGCCCGCAGTGAAGCGGAGGCTGTAGAAGCATCGGAAGAGGGCCACAGACGGCTCTACTCCCAGGAAGGCCTCGCAGAGGTAGGCGAAGATGGCTAGAAGCAGAACGGAGTTGGGGTGGAGGTGCAGAGCACGGATCTTGTAGTGGTCTAGGATGGCGTCAAAGAAGTCGGAGAAAGGAGGGACGAGCCTGCAGTACACGTCGTGTGCAAAGAAAGGGAAGATGGTGCCGAAAAGCTGGGTGCGAGGCGCCCGGACGTGGCGCACCACCGTCGGTCCATGACTGTTCGACGTCGCAGCCAGGACGAACTTCAACTGATTCACTGAATCTGGAGAGCCCAGACGCGACCGCCCCAACGCGGCCGGCGGAGCAGTTGACGCCGAGGCGCGTTTCCCCTTCGCGGCAGAGTCTTTGGAGCCGGCCATCGCTTGGTTGTCAAAGGAGCGGCAGAGTCCGGAGCGTTAGAGACAACGAGCAGATTGGATCTGAGAATGACGGAGACAGGAATCAGGAGGATGCTCCGGGAAACCGCTCCGTCCTTTATTCGCCCCCCAGGTGGGCCTAGACGTCATAGTGAGGGTCAACCGCTTAAACCTCAGGCCTTGAACTCGTCAAATGGCCCCATGTCGACCCAGTGCCCTTGAGCGCACCATGCCCGCCATGGGCTCGGGGGCTACTGTCGGCCCATTGGAAACCAGGGTATACTGGGCCGCTCGTTCTACGCCTGAGGGGCTCGCTCCCCGAGGTCCTTCAGGAGGCCACCTCACGAAGCTCCCTGTTGGAGCTTGGAGAGCGGATCCCTTCGGTCGCGGAAAGGGTTATGCAGCTCCCGAGCCCCCCTCGCGAGGTGACACAGTCTCTCTCTCTCTCTCTCTCTCTGTGTGTCTCTCTCTCTCTCATCAGAAGTTGTAGGCCCGACACGACTGTGCGGTCACGACCGGACTTACCCCTTCAGTGGTAAAAGAGGGGAGACCAAACCAGCAGCTGAGGGCCATGCCCACAAAACTTGCCGTTTCGGTGCAAGACGGTGCCGACCACCGTCCCGTCCCGTTGGTGGCCACGGTTCCCTCTTTACCAAGGACGTCCGGACCTGCATTAAAGGAGCAAGGACTGAAGCTGTAGAGGGAAGAAGACAACGACGGCGCAGCAGTGCAGGGCCGTGGATCTGACTTGGTCGGCTGCTTTTGCCAAAGCAGCCGCAGAAGAACAGAGCTCCCCTTGGAAGCTTGCGGGAGCGTCCCGCCGTGGAGTTGGAAGACCAAGACCCAGCCGCCTATAAAATGGGGCAGCCGCTGGCCCGGCTAGGGGTTCGTACATTGTAAGCTCAAACCCTAGAAACTCTAGGCGTTCGCCATTGTAGCTCTGTGTGTTCGCCCAAGCAATACAACAAAGCAGGAGTAGGGCATTCACCTCCGCGGTGGCCTGAACCTGGGTAAACCAAGTGTCAATCTCTGCAGTGTTTCCATCTCCTTCGTCGAGCCTCGTGAGGATAGAGGCAACGCTCTAAGGCCCCCAGTGTTCGATACTCTTTCATAGCTTCTTCGGAGGCTATATTCCGACACTCCCGTTTTGATAGTAAAGACTATATGGTAGGCATTGTGCAAATTGAAGCACTTTGTGGTGACCCAGCATACCACTGCATGGTGTAGTATGCTATAGTCTTTGACATAGCACCAATGGATCACCGTCCACCAGTGTTACATCCATCAGAGTGGTACAACAGAAACATCGCAGGTCCAAGGCATAACTATAGATTACAAACAGAAGATCCAGAACAACAGATCTTTAGAACCTCCTCGATACAATAAGGGAAGGCCCTAATTAAAAGAGATCAAATGGAAAATCTCGGAGAACTAAACTATACTAAGCCTACTGCTAGGCTTCCGACTGTTGCCGTAGCATCGCCTAAAGAAATAGGTTCTACTGACTAGGGATCTGTCCTCTGCTATACTACGCCTTGATTTGTCCTCCACCTCCTCTGAATTGCTTCAACTCCATGTACTTGCCTTCGGTGGTATCTTGAGTTATCTTCCGTTGGAGTCTTCATAGCCTAGAGTGGTTGTCTTCTTGTGATTCTTCACGTCTAAGAAGGGGTTCAAGAGGCAAGGGTGAGTAACAGCGTTACCCAGCAAGTTCAATATATATGGTTGGAAGTTTGATGCATAAATACAGCCACAGACAATGAATTGTCGTAGGCTAATGCAAGTTTTTGAAAACATTTCTTCAAAAGGTTGCTTTTATTCTAAAGAACTATGTCCGTCAGGAGTCACAAGTTCTAGGGCTTTGATGAGCCTCCTTTCCTGCTGCGTTCGTTGTTCCGTCCTGGAACGTGGAGTAACATGTCACATTTATACACTCTGCAGAGGTGCGCTGCTTTACCCATAAGAGATCAAAGCCTTGCTGCACAACTGGGCGAATCTTTCCCATCCACACTCTCTTTGTTGTGGGGCCCAGTCATTGATCCAAGCCATTCACCGTGCTTCTCCACAACCCCGCATGCCCACCCTTTTGTAGGTCTGTCCTCCCCTTTATCTTATGGTAGACTGTTCTGGACCGAAGTCCTCCCCTATACCATAGCGATAGACTGTTCCAGACAGAAGTCCTCCCCTTTATCTTATGGTAGACTGTTCCGAACCGAAGTCCTCGCCTATACCATAGAGATAGACCATTCCAGACTTTTTCCTACAATCCATCATAGACCCCAGTGGCCGTGGGAATTAAGTGATCCCACCCATGTGCATGTAGTCCCGCAAGACATACATCGTACGGAACTGGCTGCCCGCTGACATGCGAACGGAAGAAGATCACAGATGACTTTCCCGGCCCATTCCAAGTCTTATGGTAGCGCATAATATATGGCGCAAGAATCACTGGCGACATTTGTTGTTAAGTCCTAGATGATACTTTCCCGTGCAAATGGGACCTCCACCACAACATTCATACCATGGTCCCATCTGCCAGCCATATGAGATTACCACCACACTGGTCGATTGGTCGATAACCATAGTCATATTATTATAAAATAAGTTTTCTGTCCTTTTTGTAATGTACGTGATAATAGCACACATTGCAAATAGTTTCATAAGAAATATCTCAAAGGACATGAACAAGGGATGAACTTGCCTTTTTGACAGCAACATTATGCAGCCAAGGTCTTCGATATAATATAAACTCCGAGAAATATGAAAACAACACCATTGGTCCGGTAAGGACTAATGTTTAAAGAAGCAACATGCTTAATGCATAGGTATGAGATGCATCGCTCTAAACCCCGGAACTAACTCTCCATGGTTGAGGGTTGTTTAAGTTTGGTGATTTCATTTAAATTTGTTGTATCTTCAAGTTTGATTCACAAGAAAGATATATTCCTTATCATTATTATTATTCAAGTATCATGTAAAGCACAAGAGTAAAGTAAAACACCATCTAAGCACTCAATGGTGGTTTTAGGGTTGTGTTAATCTTTTGTTTATAAAGAACATGTATGAACTTTAATTAACTAGAGTTAGGGTAATGTCATCTTTCATGATGGCAAAAAGAATAACTTTTGAAGAACATGAATAATGTCTAACATTGTTGATAATCATATCAAATGGTTAAGGAAGACTCTTTGTATGTTTTACCCGTAACTTTGTATTATGAAATTTGTTTTAACTCAATGTGGAACTTACAATTTAAACTTGGTTTTGTTTTGATGAATGAATGTTTTGTTTTAGGACTACAACAAATTACATCCTAGTGTTATGAACTTTTAAGTTGCTTCCTACTTATTTTACTTAACCAATTATAATTAAACATGAGTTAAGTAACACATGGAGTAGATGCATATTTATACAAAATGAATCTTAGTAGTCTAAAATGTCATTAGATTTTCATTTATTTTAAATAGTTTCTAAATAGTAGTAGAACAAATTTTGTAAGCTTATAACTTCACTTTCACAATTATGAAAATAATTCTTATTAATTATTATTTTAAAATAGAATATCATTTTAAAATAGATTTATTGAAATAAAATATTTCATATTATAATAAAAACACATTTCTAAATTTAAAGTTATACATGTGAGACAATTTAAATGAAGTTTGAAATGCATCCAAAATAGCATTTCAAATTAACTTCATATTTAAAAGATTATGTGATTTGCATTTCAAATTTTATCATGTTTCAATTTTATTCAAACATAAATTGTAATGATACAACATTGTAGATTTTATTTATCTGAACATTTCGATATAAAGTTTGTATTTTTATGATTTAAAATGATTTAGTTATGAATTTACAAAGTTTTAATTCAATATAAGCAAATTTCTGGAATTATTAAATAGAATTGGGCCCACCTGTCATAATTTTAATATTTACATAAACAATTTTAGGAAATGAATGAAAATCTGACATG
This sequence comes from Poa annua, assembly GCA_026929855.1. Taxonomy (NCBI): domain Eukaryota; kingdom Viridiplantae; phylum Streptophyta; class Magnoliopsida; order Poales; family Poaceae; genus Poa; species Poa annua. Next base: position 58,072,948 of record CM049437.1, read on the forward strand.
GGGTCCCACATGTCATACTCTTAATAATTCCAGTAAAATACAAAACGATTTAAATTTATTTGCTGACGTCATATGACGTCAGCACTGGAGTTCATCTCCAATCTGCACACGAATTCGCCAAATTTGAGTGGAACTAGTCAAGTTGGAGCTATCAGATGCTACCGCGCCGCATTGTGGACTATTTGGTAGCGGCGCCGCTCCTATTTGGTCGCCGGAGCTTCGTCGGCGACGAGCTTTGCGGCGGTCAGAGACGGTGCACGACGAACCTCGAATCTTGATCGAATTGGAATGAAAGGAAGGTAGTGGAAGATGCGTGAGCTCACCCTGAGCACGAAGAACTGCTCGACGAAGCGAGAGGTGGTCGGGAGGCGACGGGAGCGTCCGCGGCGTCGGCAACCGGAGACGAAGAAGACGATGCAATTCTCGCCTCCTAGGCTCGCCTGGATGCATAGCTCGAGGAGGAGGAAGAGGGCGTCCGGGCGGAGCTTCCCAGATACTCCGAACGGCAAGGTGAGGCCTCCATCGCCGGTAATCGGCGGTCCTCGGCGGTGGCCGAAAGCTAGGGTTAGGGATTTCGGAGGGAAACAGAGAGAGAGGGAGAGAGAGGGCGCAAGTGAGAGAGAGGTAAGGATGAGGACGGCGCTCGGCTTTCTTATCCGCGCGAGAGGCGAGGGAAAGGAACACGACAGCTCGGTGGCACGGCCATGATACGTCTCAAACGTATCTATAATTTCTTATGTTCCATGCTTATATTATACCAATTGCTACATGTTTTATAAACACTTTATATGGTTTTATGCATTTTCTAGGACTAACCTATTAACAAGATGCCACAGTGCCAGTTCCCTGTTTTCTGCTGTTTTTGGTTTCAGAAAAGCTGTTAAGGAAATATTCTCGGAATTGCACGAAACAAAAGCCAATATCCCTATTTTCCCCGGAAGCATCCAGAACACCGAAGAGGATACGGAGGAGGGCCACACCTGTTGGTGGCGCGGCTCCCTCCTTGGCCGCGCCACCACGTGGTGTGGGCCCCTCGGGGCCCCACCTCCTTCGCCCTTTCGCCTACAAATACCCCCGACAAAATAACCCTAGGCACCCGAACACTTTTCCACGATACGTTCCAGAGCCGCCGCCGCCATCAACCCTAGTTCGGGAGGGTTCAGAAGCTCTTCCCGGCACCCTGCCGGAGAGGGGAATCATCACCGGAGGGCTCTACATCACCATGCGCGCCTGCGGACTGATGCGTGAGTAGTTCATCCTTGGACTACGGGTCCATAGCAGTAGTGTAACGTCCCAAATTTTGGAACCAAGAAAAACTTAGTTGCCAGAGACCCAAAATTTTGGGGCAACAAAAACTTTTTGAAATGTCTTGTTAATAGATGTGTTTTATCATGTTTACTCTGTTTGCCTAGTGGTGGTTTGTGTTTTTGTGGATGACCTCCCTAATTATCAACTTATGAACTCAACCTAGTTACAAAAACTTCCCTTGTGATCAATGTTATGACAAGTAAAATAGTCCATATATCTTATCCTATCTTATTTTTAACAAACTATATTTACCATGATGTCTTAACTTTAGCAATTACCCAAAGACCAATTATTTGAGAAAATAACAGTATTTCCAAAAGCTTTATGTTTGAAAAACTATAAAGGACCATATAATGGGTCCTAACATATTTTGAGTTTAATGTGTTGCTAGTCTTAGCAACTTTTATTTTAAGGACTCCTAATTTAATATCTCTTTGGAAACTATTTCTAGAAAGTGGTTTAATCTTCTTTCTTCAAAAATCTTGTCATTATTGTATTGATCACCACCTCACAAATATAGTGGTTTATCTTACAGTGTGGATGTTTATCTAATTGTATGTGTGTTTGACCTATTTGATATGTGCTTAAATTGTTTGCCATGAGTGCGTATTCTTATGAGTGACTTGTGGCCATGTTTGTATTAAGTGAATGTTTATTGTTTGAATTGGAGTAGTATATATTTGTTTGATGGTTTTGCATGCTTGTAACTTGTTTCCCTCTTATTAAGATGTTTGGTTAAAGATATTCTTAAACAAGTAAATTATAATGATGAAAAGCTATCTTAACCCCTGTTAATTTTTAGCCTTTCTAGAACATGATAATTAGGGTTTATTTTATTCAAATTGGAAATGCAGCTCACCTAACATCATCCTCACCACCTCTACTTCCCACCTATATCATTCTTGATAATTTACATAATTGTTTGATCCCTAATCCATGCTTGTTTTGTGTGCTTCATGATAAGGTGACCTTATGTGGTGTTATAAGTTAGCATCTTGCCATTTTTGTGTTTAGTGCATGTTGAACCCCTTTGACCTAAACCTTTAAACAATATGTTAAACCTATATGCCCTCTAGCCAACCCAACTTGTTTTGTTATTTCTAAGTCAAAGGATTGACTAATCCCTGTTTGCAAAGTTGCCTAACCTAATCAGCCCAAATTCATCAACAACCCAACCTACCCCTCTAACCTTGTCCAACTCGTGGTTTAGGGTGTGCATTGGACCCCACACCCCTGGAGAGCCCTTAAGTCACGACCTTGTCAAAACCCTAGCGCAGCATCTCTTTGTCCTTTTCTCCTTGGCATTTCATCGAGCAGTTGGCAGACAGGAAACCCCACTCCATTACTCCACCCCCTCCAAAAGCCCCGAGCCAGTGGCTAGCCTCCAAACCGTGCTGCAGCTCGAGCAGGCGCTCCTCCACCGCCCTCCCGAGCCAATCCCGTTTCAGTGCCCACTCCCTTCCCTTTGCCCATGCCCGTGACTCCCAAAACGGCCACCCTCTCTTATTAGGCAGCCGACACTCCCACAGCCCCTCTGGCCTTGCCATTCGAACTCCTCTCACCTCACTCTCCCACCCCCTGTGAAATCTCTCGAGCTCTCTCTCTCTCTTCTGCTCAAGATCTTCGAAGAACTGAAGCCCGGGTCCATGAGCTTGCATGCATGCTCGCCTCCGTCCCCGTCCTTCTCTGCTTCTTTTCTTAGCACTGCCTCGTTCCCCTCCTCTCGGGCAACCTATAAGACAACCTCGTGTGTTATAGCACCAGAGCAGCACCAGCACGCCCGTGTCCGCCGCGGACGTCCTCGGCGTTCCCGGCGTCTCGCAACTCGCCGACAAGAACCGATGGTGCCCGCGCCTTTCCCAAGCTCTCCGCGTCCTCCTCTACCCCTCCTCGTCGCCTCTCAGATCCCCTAGGTGAGCATCTGGTGCCTGGCGCCATTTGTAAGTTTCCTTCTCCGCTCCGGCAGTCGCGAGGAAGAAGACGAGTGCATGCCGTCGATTCCTGGATCTATGGCTCCAGTTCAAATTCTTCACGATCTATTCTTGTCCATCCGATTCGGATCTGGCGGCTGTGGAGCGCCTCACTTACGCGCTCACCGTGTTGGGCTGGCCCAGCCTGGATGGCCCGGTCCGGCCAGATCTGGCCCGTTTTGTTGTTTTTTTTTTAGTTAATCCTTTCCCTGTTATTTTTCCAGAGAACTAGTAGCTTAACTTTTATTCTTTTTCGGTAGATCTGTGCATGATAAAATTTTGAAATAATTTTTTTTGGATTTCTATGTGTTTTCATAACCATGTGGCTTTGGCCGTTTTCAAAAATATATTATTATGTGTGTGCTAGGTTAGATCTAGTAAAAAGTATAGTTTTCACCATTTATTTAATTGTAGGAGTTCTGTAAATCCAAATGATCCAAACTTTATTTCTCTGGAAAGCTAGTGAGAATACCTACCTATATCTATAAGCCATGCATGCTGGAGATTTGTGAAACTAAAGTTGTATTAAGTTAAAAAAATGACAACAGTAACATTTTGATGATTTTTAATTCATTATTAAAAATACTTTTTGGAGTAAATCCAATTGCTTGTGTTAGATATGGGTAGAAGCTATCATATCCTAGCTTGGTAGAATTTCCATCTTGTGTTTTGCACTTGGTGAATTAGTTTAAAAAACAGTGGGTTTTACACTTGAAAAAGGATATCTTTATTTCCTGTTATTTGCATGTGTCTAGTTTAAATTGTTTATGCTAGATCTGTGTGTGTAAATGGTTTAGGAATATTTTTGCTAGATGCTTATATGTTTTCCTTAACATGCAAAGTTGGATTCGTTTAAAGATAACTTATATTTTGTGCTGTACCTCAATCTTGGTAAAATGTGTTTATTTCATTAAAATTGAAATAGATTGAGCTAGGATTGTCCAAATTGAGTGAATCAAATTTCTACAGAAAGCTTAAGTCAATACCTATCCATAGAAATTAACCTTCCATACATAAGACTCCTAAAACAGTAACTACAATCTTTTTGATTTTAGGACCAGTAGCACTTGGAGTATTTTTCATTCTCTAATAACAGTAGCTTTTGATGGAAATCCAATTTTCATTGGATCCTGTGGTTACTAGGAGTACTGTGGTAGAAGGGTTTAATTTTATGAACATTATTTTAACAGTTATGCATTTTTCTCCCAAAACAGCAACGTGTTAACTAATAATAGTCTTAAGTTAATTCCCTGTTTTGGTTAATGTAAATTGTGTGTATGTTCTTAATCAACTTTAAATCCAGAACCTTAACTCAACCATAATAACTTGGTTTAAACACTTGGATAAGGTTGTGGTGCATTACTTGTCTATGTTTAACATAATTCACATTATACCCTAATGATAACACAAAGTGTTTTTATATGCTTTATTTGTGGTGGTGTTTATGGGCTATGTTTTATCTAGTAGGTGGTTCTGTTTAGTAATACTTGTTGTTCTCTTGTTTACTTTAGATTGTTGTCAACACGCTCCTTTGCAGTAATGTTTGTGGTGTTCTATTAAATAACTCAACTACACCTTTTTAACTCTTTATCAACAACTTGTGTGAGCAGTTGTGTTAAACTTTATTGGTTGATTAACTACTTATTAGTATGTGTTCCTAGAGCTAGTAACATGATTGCATGTGAGTGTGCTTCATGCTAGTGGTAAAGCTTGCTTATTATGATACTTTTGTCTGAAGTACTTCCTGAAACTAATAAGATACTTTTGTCTCAAGTATTTCCTGAAACTAGTGTAGCACTCCATGTTTAATGACCTAGTCACCCTAAGGGGAGTTTTGCCTTAGTGTTTAGTTAAACTACCTACTTAACAATTAAGATTGTTGTGTATATTTTCTTAAGTGTGTTTGTTGTTAGTCTTAGCTATAGGGACATGTTGCTTGTTGTTGTTTCACTATGTGAATTGTCTGCTTTTGTTTGCTAGCTGAGTGTCTTGTGCAACGCTAGTTGTTTGTTATGTCCTTGTGGCATTGTCTTGTATTTTGACTATTGCTCCTTTTCCTGTTTGCGACGTTAGATACGATCGGGAAGGAACTGGACGTGAGGAGTGAACCTGAGGAACATCAAGATCAAGACCATGTACATAATGCTGAGCCAGGCAAGCCACCTCACCACTATAATGAATCCTATTATTTTACCAAGCATGTTTTGTTTTCAAAATAAAATAATGCATGTTTTACCTCTTTTGTGGTACTTTGCCACCCAAAAACTATTTTACAAAATATTGTTCGGCCAAAGTTATATACTAGATTATAATAGGTGTTATAAAAATAAGTATTCACTTTCGGAGCCTTGTTGTTGAAGGCTCTATAAAGAAAATCATATTTTCTAGTAGTATATCTTTATATTCTTCCCTTAAAATCTTAGGATGGGAGCCTGGTTTTGATAAAACGTTTTCGGAAGAAAAACCCGAGTTGCTGGGAGCAATCGGCGAGCAAGTGTGTCGGAGTGTGATTCCCACGAAACAGGGATAGTCACACTCTGAAGAGTAGTTCGAGAGGGGGACTGAACACGTTGGTCTACAACCCTCAACCGGCGCGGCGACGGTGCTCGTCGAGCCTGAAAAGGGACAGCACGACAGAGATGGACAGCGGCCCGTACCCAGGTTCACGGCCCTCAGGAGGAGGTAATACCGCTACTCCTGCTTGTCTGTATTGCACTGCAGATGTTACAGCACAATGAGCTTGCCGAGGGCTCCCTTCTGGCAGAGCGAAGCTCAAGGAGGAGAACCGCGGGTCTTCTTCCTCCTCGAGTGCGCTAGGCTAAATTACACAATGGTGGAGTGCTAACTGGTCGATTCGCGATTCATCGATCCCTTGCTATGGAGGTGCTCCCTCCCTTTATATAGGCGCCTCGGGCCTCATCCTCGTGCTCTGCGTCGTCGAAAGGTTCCCGCATGGCGACGAAACAGAGGTGCGGGGTGCACCGCTGCCGGGAAGTCCATGGACCCGGTCCATGGTCGTAAAGCCTGCTCGTGACGCGAGAAAGCCACCGTCCACGCAGGACGAACAGCTGGCGCAGCAGCGATCGTGGGGGTGCCCACGGTGACGTCGTCCTTGGAGCGTAGCGCCGGCCAGCCGCTTTATCACCAAAGAGGAAACCCTCGTAAGCCGGCGCAGGGGGCACAACTTTGTTGACCCCTTTAATCACGAGAATGGCAACTGCGGCGTTGTCGTCACCGCGCGCAGACGCGCGCGTCACTCTGTGGCCGTGGCAGAGGCCATGTGCGCTCTGCGGCGATTGCTTCGTAGCGAAGTATCTCCACAGGGCCTGGGCGGCCTTGTGGAGGGATCTGTGTTGACCCCTCTCCAGAGGAGGGGGCCTTGTAGAGGGACAGCCTAGGGAGGAGCCTCTTCAGGCCTTCGCCGCCCCCTTCAGCCCTCTCGAGAGGCCTTTCCTCTCGAGGGCCTCTCCAAGCGTTCCGCCTGGTCCTTAGCCGTTTTATCGATTCTGTCGCGTGCGAGGGCTGTGGAGAGTGGGCTATGCACACCCTGGATCCCACTGGGCCGACAGTAGCCCCCGGGCCCATGACGGGCACGGCCAGGCCCATCGGGTCCAGACGAAGCGTCGTGGGTCCAAAATGTCCGGCCGGCCCGTGACACGCGTCGTTCGGTGGTGAGTTCGCGGCGACTCGGTTTCTCCGGCAGAACGTGCGTCGTGGGGGGTCCCACCACGACCACCACGACCTCGCCTTGGTAACTGCCCAGACGGGGTATAAAGCTGCACGCCGGTCCGAACAGCAGTTACTACTCCCATTCCGCGCATCCAATCTTCTCGCTCTCGGCCTCCTAGCTTTCCCTCACCGGCGAACTCTTCCTTCTTCCTCGTCCTTCCGCTTCCTTCTCCTTCCCCGACGATGGGTGGACCGAAAGGCAAGGCGGCGATGGGGTCGCTCCCCTCCGGTGCGCAGGATGAAGAGGCGCTTGGCCCCGCTCTGATCGGGGAGCGCGTCAATGCGACGGCGCTGGACAAGATCCGGCACCTGGTCGCCGGGAAGACCAATGAACACGGCACCAGCGCCATCCAGGCCGCCAGGCTCGGCCGTCTCCCGGCGGGGTTCTTTCCCATTTTCCTCCACACCGTCTACGCCGGGCTGGTTCCTCCGTACTCGCCCTTCCTGGAGGCAGTTCTGGAGTTCTACCAGATCCATCTTCTCCACCTTCACCCCAACTCCATCCTGATTATCTCCATCTTCGCCTACTTGTGCGAAGCCTACTTGGGGGTGCAGCCCTCGGTGGCCCTCTTCAGGAGCTTCTACGCGCTCCGGAACTCCGCGAAGCTCGAGCGGACGGGATGCGTATCCTTCCGCATCGTGGAGCGGCGAGAAGCCCGTCACGGCGGTGGTGAAGAAGGTGGACGACTTCAGGCAGAAGTGGTTCCTCATCGGCGCCTCGTCACAGAGCTCCTTCCTCGACACCCCGGAGGCGCCGCTCGTGAAGAATACTCACTGGGGCAAGCAGGTCTTCCAGGGCCCACAGATAGGAGACCTCGTGGCGCGCATGAGGATGCTTCGGGAGAACGGCCTCACCGGCCAGATGATCGCCGAGGACTTCGTGCGCCGCCGCATCGCGCCTCTACAGGCGCATAAGAAGCCGATGTGGATGTACTCGGGCCCCTCCGACCCGATGGGACTCCACCCCTGCGACCATCGCCCCGCCGTCGTCGAGACCATCATGGGCGGCCTCTTCATCAACCCAGACGTGCCCGTGGCGGTTGCTGCGGAGCTGAGGCCTCTCCACCAGCTCAACCTGGCCGCACGCCTGGCGGTGCTGGATCAGATGCCCACGTTCACCCCGCTTGGCTTGGCGGGGGAGGAGGAGGAGGACGAGGGGCCCATGCCCATGGCGAAGGGGCCAAATGCCGCGGAGTCGCCCTACGCATCCGACGCCGAGCAAGGCGACGCGGCGACAGGGGCGATTCCCTCAGCAGGCGGAGCGAGCTCGTCAAAAGCCGTGCCCCCTACGGAGGAGGTCTTCGAGCTCTCATCTAGCGACAATGAGGAGGCCGAGGCAGGGCGACAGGAGCCCCGGACCAAGGCGGCCCACGACAGGCCTGCTGGGGAGCCCAAGCTCCCCTCAAGAGCAAAGCCGAGACGGCTCCGGAGGGATCCGGAGCCCAGACCACGCCTTCGTGGCGTTCGTCTGGCATGGCGTGGGTTGACACCCGCGCCAAGAAGACTGGGTAAGTGTTTTTAATTTGGTTTTCTTCTTCAATCTTTGCCCGTTTGCTCCCCTCTGATAAGTCTTCTTGTTCTCTGCTAGCGACCCGGCGCCTGCGAAGCGCCGAAGGCTTCGCAAGGCGGCAGATGTGAAGAGAACCGCGCCAGAGGCTGCAGCAGAAGAGGCCTCGAGGCCTGCGGAGGAGGTCCCTGCAGGCCCTCACGAGGATGCGCCTCAGGCTGAGGCAACCGCGCCGCCTCCGGAGGAGGAGCGCCCTGAGGAGCAGGCGGAGAGGGTGCCCACTCCGCCGCGTGCTGCGACTCCGCCAGCGCAGCAGGAGGCCGCGGCAGGCACTACACCGACCCCAAGCCCGCCAGAGGCCGACGAGACGGTGGGAGAAGACCTTCCGCCGCCCCCGCCAAGCACCGCAGCGGAGGAGGAGGCAGCGGCTACGGGGCAGTCCTCTCCTGCCCCGGAAACCCACGAGGAGGCGCCGCTTGAGCGGGACGACACCGGCACACAGAATGCGGGCGCCGAGGCGGAGGTCTCGTCGCCGAGCCCCCAGGCCCGCGCGGAGGCCTCCTCTTCCAAGCTTGACGCAGGCGCAGGGCCCTCCGCGCCGCGCGGGACTTCTCAGGCGCTTATCCCCGGCAGCTGGGACTGGAGCAGGGGGCGTCGTGACGTCGCTTTCCGCTTGGTGAGGGAGTCCCTGGACGGGCTGGAGGCTCACCTCGCCCTCGAGGACGGGGAGCTCGCCCGGCGGCGCGATGAGCTCGTGGTGGCCTGGGCCACTTTCCATGCGGCTGTGGAGGCTCGCCGGCAGAGCGACCTGGCTCTGCAGGCGGAGCGCGAAGAGGCGCTGCGCTTCGCTAAGGAGGTCCGCGAGGGCACCGTGCGCGAGGCCGAGGAGACCCTGGGGCCCGTCCAGGCCGAGCGCCAAGCTGCGGAGGAGGCTCTGGAAGCAGCCCGAGCGGAGCGGGAGGCTGTGGAGAACTCGCTGACGGACAAGCACCGCGAGCTCATCCAGCTCAAGGCCAAGATCCTTGCCGACTCCGCAACCGTGCGGACCTCTCTGGAGGCGGTCCGCGGCCAGGGGGCAGAGTCTGGGCGAGCGCGAGAGCGACCTGTGCCGGCGCGACGAGCAGCTGGCGCTGGCGGAGCAGGAGCTGTCAGGGCAGCGCGCCGCCCTCGAGGCCCGCGAGGAGAGCCTGGCCGAGTCCCTCGCCAAGCACGAGCATGAAGTGGCCACCCACAAGAAGCATGTGGAGCGCTTCAACTCGAAGTTCGCCGAGCTGAAGGAGGAGGCTGAGAAGGACTTCCGAGCCCGGGAGAAAGCGTACCGCGCTGCTGTCTCCCGTGATTATGATGAGAAGTTCAAGAAGCAGGAGAGCCGCTTCAAGAGGAAGCGCGGTGAGGACGGCGCCCGGATCTACCAGCTGGAGGAGATGAACGCCACCCTGAACGCCCGGGTGAGGCGCGAAGCGGATCGCCGCCGCGTTGCTGAAGAGGCTCGCGAGCACGCGGCGCAGGACCTCGCCTCCCTCATGGCGGACATGGAGGAGATGAACCAGCAGGTGGGCCCTGCTGTGGAGAAGGCCGTGGAGGCTGCCGAGAGCGCTCAGGCGGCGCGGGTGCTCTCGCAGCAGCGGGGGCGCATGTTCCAGTCCCTAGTGGCTCGGGGCAACGAGCTCGCCGCGAAGCTGGGAGCGGAGGCGCCGCCCGTCCCCGTTCAGGGCAACTCCGACGCCGCCGCGTACCTTGCCTACTTCGAGCAGCTCTTCACGGCGCTCGAGGGCCCTGCCGTGGAACTCCGCGACGTCGTCGAGGAGGAATGCCGCCAACTCCTGGCGGTAGCGGTCGACCGCATCTTCGCCAACCTCCAGCGCCTCCAGCCTGGCTTCGACTACTCCACGGTGACCGAGCCTCTCGAGGGAGAGGCGGGGTGGAAGATCTCCAACTCGGTCCGTGACCAAGTTGACGACTTCTGCAGCCGCTTCAAGCGGGCCGCGGTGGAGGATGATGACGGTGAGGAGGGCGGCGACGAGGAGGACGAGCCAGAGGAAGAAGGGTCCGGGGAGAACAACGACGGGGCTTCTGCCTGACTTCCTCCTGCAATGTAATGCGCTTGTAGCGCTTGTCGAGACGTTTGGCTCAGAAACTTTACTCCATGGTCTGTAACATACTTTATATTTTTAAGTATATGCTACTAGATTTGTGTGCGTCCCCTGGAGAGCCTTTTGCTTCGACTCCATGCCTTTTATCACTCTGCGTTGCTAGGACCCTGCTCCTTGCGCTATGACTCTGCCGCTGCGGTATGCTCGAGCAATGAGTCGGCAAGGCCGGGGGGAGTTTAAGGCTTAGAGAGGTAGGAGTCCTCGAGGCGCGATGCTCAAGGGCCCCCCTTTGACGTGCAAGCAGTCCATGGAGAGTGAGGGAAAAGAGACGCTCGAGGGACAAAAGGTGCTCGTGAGAGGGGTGAAGAAACTCTCTTGGTGTGAGCAGGGAACTTAGCTTCGCGAGGCTTTTGCTCTGCGTAGGCTTTCCTTGGCGATGCGTTTTCCTCCAGGGGCGGAGTTTTCCCTCCGCGAGCCTGGAGAGGCCTTTGTTCCTTGTGGAGGTTAGAGAGGCAAACCCAGACGCTAGAGCATGATAGTAAGGACTCATGCGTGCTTATAGGTTTCCTCATGGGTATCTCGCGAGGAGAGAGAGTACCAAGGCCCTTTGGAGAGGTGGCGTGTATCCGGGAGCATGCCCTTTAGCCAGAGCTCCGATCTCTTGGATTTTGCGGTGCTGCTGGGGTGCTCTTGAGGCACAGGCACCGTACTCAGCCCCCGCACGCGAGGTGCGCATGGGAAGAATATAAGCGCACATGGAAAAGTAAACGACGAAAGTAAACTTGCCATCGAAATATTACACAGCGGCGCCTCAGCGCAGAGTTCACTTAGGAACGAAACGGCGCCGTAGCGCATAGTTCTCATAGGAACGAAATGGTTCATTACACTTGGGTTTGCCAAGCTAACATTCCTTCCATGTCGAGGCATGGGGACCACCCGTTAGTGGCTGAGATTCACTGCGGCCTGCGGTGGCTTGTTAGCAGGAGAGCTCGGAGGGCTGACCCTCAGGAGAAGCTTTGAGAAGCTTGGAGGTGAAGCCGTGAGCTTTCCTCTAGAGACAGAAAATGTCTGACGTGACAATGATCACGGGCGTGACTATGATCACGGGTAGAACTTGTGTAGATGCGCGATGTTCCACGGGTTCTTGACGGGGATGCCGTCTTCAGTCTCGAGGCGTACGGCGCCAGGCCTGGCGATGTGGGAGACCCTGTAGGGGCCTTCCCACATAGGTGAGAGCTTGTGGAGGCCTTCTCTGGAGAGGATTCGCCTGAGAACGAGGTCGCCCGCCTCAAGAGTGCATGAGCGCACATGGCGACTATTGTAGCGTCGCAGGTCTTGCTGGTACTTGGCCGCTCTGAGGGCGGCACGGCGGCGCAGTCCCTCGAGAAGCAGCAGGTCGTCGTTGTGGAGGTCCTCTTGGGCGTCCTCGTTGAAGGCAAGGACCCGTGGGGATCCGTGCTTGATTTCTGCGGGGAGGACTGCTTCGTCTCCGTAGACAAGGGCGAACGGCGTTTCACCCGTGGGTCTTGAAGAGGTTGTGCGCATGGACCAGAGCACAGATGGGAGCTCATCGATCCAGCCCTTGCCGTGACCCTTGAGGATGTTGAAGCTTCTGGTCTTGAGTGAAGGGAATATGCCCTAGAGGCACTTAATAAAGATAGTTTATTGGTTATATTCCAATTTTTCATTATATGTTTTATACCATGCTATAACTGTATTAAGCGGAAACATTAATACACGTGTGGTAGATAAACAACCAGGTCCCTAGTTGCCTCTACTAAGACTAGTTTCATTGCGCGATTGATGATCGAGGTTTCCCGATCATGAGACATGGCGTCTGTTGGCAATGGAGTCATATCGTTAGGTGGAACGATGTGATGGACTTACCCATAATTTGTAGGACGTAGTCATTACGCCTTCGACCGTGAGATCAACTCTTATTGTTATTCCTGGAAGATACTTTGATCGCACCAAACGTCATATCTTATATAGTGTGACAATGATAGGTGATACTTTTGGGTATCGGAAGGGAATAGTTGAGACGAGGGGTCAAGAGCGGGATTTGTCAGTCCGTATAGCCGGATAGATACTCTAGGGCCCACTCGGTGAGATTATGTCAAATGAGTTTGCAAACATGTGACTAGGTCACCAGCTGACATAATATCATAGACGAGTAGAAGATAGTGTTGTCGGTAACGAGATCATGCTAGGTATGGAGATATCTATGAACGATGCTCGGACACGCTAAGTATCGCTATGGCAAAATGTTTAAGACTCGACGTCCAGGTTTGATAGATGAAAGTCATTCGTTATATCACAGGGGTTAATTCATGGGGTCCAGGCCTACGAGTTAATCATTGATCGGAGAGGAGTCTCGATCATGTCTGTTATTATATCGAACCGCTAGGGTAACACACTTAAGGGGTTTCGACAAGACAACCGGAAAGGAAAGAGATCACCGGGAACGTCCCGGGAGAGGTCCGATGGAGATCGGGCAGCGACGAAATAGTTTTCGGAGCTAGAATAAATTATATATAATATGTTTGATATTAATTAGTGTAATTAATGTCTAAATATGATTTTATATATTTATTTTCGAATTTATTTAGGCTGATTTCTCTAAATGGGCCTTCTGGTCGAAAGAAGGCCCAAGAGGGGAAAATTCCCTAGGGGAATTCGGTGGGGGCATGATGGCCGGCCTAGGTGGGCCAAAAGGGGCCCACCATGGGGCCGGCGCACCAGCCTAGCCGCACCAGGCAATGGGGGATAGTCCCACATTGCCTGGCTGGCAAGGTTGGCTCCCCCCGGGAGCCTATATAAGAAGGGGCACCCCTGGCCTTTTAATTCAACCAATTAATTCTCTTATTTCTCCTCGATTTCGTGATTCCCTTTGTCGGAGTTGCGCCGAGGAGGATGAGGGGATCTCTCCACCATAGCCCGCTGCCGCGCTACTGGTGTTCCAGTCCAAGTCTCCCGCTGCTCGTCCTGGACTGGAGCTTCGGAGGCCGTCGTCTCCACCGTATGTGTGTGACGCCCTGCGAGGTGCCACGCTAGTGGTGCTGGGAGGTCGGCTTCCTCCACCCGACCTTGAGGTCATCTTCGTCGTCTTCGTCGCGCCGAGTTCTTCGCGACCTAGAGGTCGTCTTCGTCGTCAACGCTTGTGCGGGAGCGTAATCCCCGCTTTTCGGTCTACAAGGGTATGTATTCCGATCTCCGCCGTACTTCTATATCTGCATAGTCTAGATCTTGGCTAGTTTAAGGATATCGTTGGTAGGAAATTTTTGTTTTCTGCCTGCGATCCCCTTCAGTGGTATCAGAGCCGATCTATCGTAGATATAGCTGTACGCTGTTAGAACCCGTGTTCTGCACGGGGCACCGTTCCTGTTATTTGCTACCCTCTAGCGTGCACTTGTGATTCCAGCGGCATCGAGTTGATGAAGCGGCCCGGACCGACTTTACGCGTACGCTTACGCGAGACTGGTTCCACTACTGACATACGGCTTGTACCGTATCTGTGGCTGGCTGGTGTCTGTCTCTCTCTCTTTAGTTGGTCTTGCATTTTCAATGGAGGGCCCGAAAGGGATGCTTAAACATGCAATTATTGGATCGTTGTTGTGGTCATAAGTTCGTAGGTAAGAAGCGGTTCTTTTTACGACAGCCCCAAGCCACGTAAAATATGCAAAAGATAAAGTAGAACGTGTCTAACTTTATTTTGCAGGGGCAATGTGATATGGTCAAGGTAGGTTTATTAAATTGTTTATGAACTGCGGGCGCCAAGAAGACCATGGCGCAATGGACTATATCACATCGCATTACATTTGATGTTTTGTGTGCATCTTATATTGTGTGATTATATATATTAGTATATATTAGTTACGCGGCGGTAGTTGTATATAAGATGATCCCTTCAAAAATACCACTAGTTTTCTTCCTCCAACGAGCACCACCAAGAAAGTTCTACGTTATGAGGCAGGCCGTGACGATCGGGTGTCAGACATATCGTCGTTCGCATACAGTGGGTGTAAGCCATGTTGCACAAGCGTTACGTGGAGGTTATTGTGGCGAGCCTAGCATATGCAGATATGGCCTCGGAACACGGAGGCCGAAAGGTCGAGCATGAGTCACAGAGTTGTTGTGATCGACAATTCGTTGTCTACCCTTGAAGTTGTGTTGCCGGCTCTGACGATGAGGGGTTGCGCAATGGATGGGGGTCGTGTAATCACTGAAACGACCAGGAGGGATGTTCGTTTGAGTGGGAGTTCTGATAGTTATTTTCTAAAATACTAGAACTCAAAATATAATGAACAAAGTCTGTTTTGCAAACCTTTGTGGATATTAACCAATGTAATAGCATCTTTTAAAATTAGGCGCATTCCTGCGATTGAGAAACTCAAAAGGTTGGGTCCAAACTTCATAGTTTTATACTTTAGCTTGAGGATACTCCTTGTTTAAACCGTTAGCTCTTTGTGATACAATACCCGCTATGAGATAAACCCGGAGATTCCGCTAACAAAAGGATAATTTGGATTATCAAGTTTTTGTGCGGATGATATCATCATAGTCCAGTGTATGCTATGATCTCCTCCATAGAGAACCAACGATGTGTACGAGTTGTTAGATCGCGAACATATGAGATGATCGCTAAACTCGGGGTACACCTAAAGTTGGGGTGATGAAGTTTATCAGTACGTTGACTGATTGTCTTCTCAACCAAGATGGAAGAGAATACACACATTGAAGGATCACGTGGCAGCCATACTTGATGACATTGGTCATACTTGATGACATTGAGATGCCTCGCTCAGCTCGATCACTGGATGACAGACGACGTTGCCAGGTGCAAATGCTTTGTCATAGACTATGTCATGCAAGGGGAATCGTTCACCTTCATGGTTCTTGATTACGTTGGAAGTATCAAGAAGATGAAACAGATCGCCGGAAGTCATCAATGATGATGGTGTATATATGATATACACGTTATGAATGTTTTACCTAAGCAAGTACTCGTAGTAGTGACTAAGTTTTTGATACTAGTCATGTTTTATGAAAACCAGATTTACTACTTGAGTAGCTTGGAAGGATGAGGCGACATTGCGTGTTGATAATGGCAGACAAATTGTTGTGATGACCATAGACACTCTCCCTCTAGATCTACCATTTGAATAAATTCTTTTATGATCGCCTGTTAGTATGATCGTTATAAGTGTGTCTCCTCTTGCGAGACAATTGTTCATATATGTTAGTGACAAATTCGTTGTCCTATATTTATGAAGTAATGATCATATGCCGATTTGAATTTAGATGGTAGAAGCTCCCACATTCATAATATCAATGCCAAAGGATACAAACTTAACAAAGACACCACATATGTGTGGCACTGCCGTTTAATTCATGTCAATGTTATAGTCAATGAATTAGCTCCATATCGGATGGATCTACAAGTCCTTAGATTTGATCTTTTGACACTTGCAAGATAACTAAGACACCGTTTTCGGAAAACGGGCATATAACTTATTGATAGTCATGCATATAGATGTATGTGGATCAATGAAGTAATTGACGGGTAGTGAAGACCTTTATTTCGTGAACTTCGCTGAACGTTTTGAGTATAACTTGTTGAGAATCGTGCATATGGGTGTATGTGAATCAATGAAGTACTTTAAACGTGTAGTGGAAGTCTTTATTTCATAGACTTCATGAATATTCCGAGTAGATATATGGATATCCACTCAGGGAATGTTAGTCTGGAAATTTTGATTCGATCAAACAAGTTCAGAATGAAGTAGGAAATAAATTTAACAAGAAAATCAAATTTCTGCGATACAGATCGAGGAAATAAAGATTTGAGTTATAATGTTGGCATATCATTGGAAGACTTGTGAGAAGAGTTCCACAAATCACGTCGCATGGAATACCATAGTGTTATGGTATGTTAGGACGTCGTAATCGCACCCTATCGGTTAGTGTGTGCTAAATAAATCTCTTATCGAATTATTGTGATCGTTAGAGTCATATGGTAGAAACGTAGCATTCACGTTATATAATAGGGAAACCATTTAAATCCATGGAGACAATACCATATGAGTGATGGCATGGCTTTTAGCCTAGATTGTCGTTTCAGCAATTTAGTGTTTTGATGTGATCAAACCTAAAATGGATTAATCTTTGTAGTGTACCTAAAGAGTTAATTGGGTACATGTCTCACGACATAGGCAAAATCGTTGCCGGAATATACCTTGCGAAAGAAATAGTTTCTTGTCCAAGGGTATAAGTGAGAAAGAAAGTAGAGCAAGACAAAGTTGATGAAACTTTCTCTCCAGACATCAGAGTGGCGCAACTGAAAATGTTTTCGGTGTCATGCTCCACAGCTTGAAAGAAGCTGATGATACAAGATCATGATGCTCTGAGCTCATACTAAGAACGTAGGCGTACGAGGTTGTGTTCCACACTATGTGTTACGACAATCTTGTTATGAAGGTCATGTTAATGGAATATGACAGACCTACGAACTACGAAGAAGAGATGGTAGACCTAAGTCCGAGAAATGGCTATGAGTCATATATGATCCAAAATAAAATCCATGTACGATTACTAGGTATTGACTTGGGAGATCTTCTTGATGGCATCTAGGATGTTAACAGAATATGGAATTTTATGAGAGAGTAGACACTGATAAGGATCGATTTGTCGTGAAACAGTTCCGACAGATTCAAAAGTTGACCACAATGAGATTTTGTCTCAAGTGGCGAAGCCTAAATCTATTCTGGGTCGTTTAGCAATTAGTATAATTTCGAATGAGAAATTGATAGATGGATAAGGAAACCATGTTTCTTAATAGTGTCATTAAGAAAGAGTTGTAATTAGTACAATAATGGTTTGGTGATCCTGAGGATGCTAAACATGTATGCAAACTTCAGTTGTCCATTCATGGGCTGAAGCAAGCATATCGGAGCTGGAATCTTCACTTTGATGATGTGATCAAAGGATTTTGGAGTTGTCCAAAATAGTTGAAGAAACTTGCAAAGAAGTGAGTGGGAGCAAAGTAGCTTTTCTTGATCTTATATGCGAAAGGCATATTTGAGTAGGAGCTAAGTAGCTTTCCTTGATCTTATATGCGGAAGGCATATTTGAGTGGGAGCTAGGTGTCATTCATGATTTTGTATGTGACGACATATTGAATGACACAGATCCTCTAGTAGAGTGTAAAGGATTATTTAAGTGATTAAATTTTCTATGAAAGAAGTTAGGAGTATTAGGCATCCAATCTATAATTGTATAGATCGTAAGGGGCTTAATAACATTAGGTCGGAATATTTCCTAAGTTAAGATTCTGAAGTGTTTCAGAATAGCACAAGCGAAGAAAATGGTTCTTACTTGTATGACTAGGTGAAATATTAAGTTTATCTTGGCATTTTCAGTGATAGCAAATGATGTTCGACATTCTCTATGTATCAGACATAGATGCTGTCAGATTGAAAGCTCGACTTAGTGTGACCCAAGTTCTTGGTTGAAGAACGAGTTCTAGAGTGATCCTTGTGTGGATCAATGAACAAACGTTAAGTATATTTTTCAGTGTCTGTGAGAACTGAAGATATGTTTTCTGGTAAAGGGAAAGAGTGAAAGACAACTTGCCGTAAAGAGGTTACGATGATGCAAGTTATTACACTGGCCCATACAACTAGAAATCTCATATAGGAGATGTCCTTTATTTTGAAGAAAGACATGGTTAGTTTGCGAAGTCGCATATGAATGCACTGTTGCATAATCTACGTAGGTATAGAAATATATGGCAACTTCAGAAGTAGCAAGTGTGATTGGACTGAGCAGTTTTCCGAGCGTATGTGGTCCCCTTAATAGATCTCTTAGACTTTTAAGGCCCATGCTACGCGAATGTTCGAGTATCACTCCATCCACTAGGATATATTTCACCGTCATCGTAAGATACGGGATGATGTCAAACTAGGTGACATAGAAGTGTTGCAAAGCACATATAGGTCTCAATGTGTGAGATCTGTTGACTGTATTCCTCTTCCACGAGACAAGCATGCACCAAGATGCTATGGGTGTTGAGCTTTTACCAAGTTGTAAACTAGATTAAGTGTTACTCTAGTGCAAGTGGGAGACTGAAGGGAATATGCCCTAGAGGCACTTAATAAAGATAGTTTATTGGTTATATTCCAATTGTTCATTATATGTTTTATGCCATGCTATAACTGTATTAAGCGGAAACATTAATACACGTGTGGTAGATAAACAACCAGGTCCCTAGTTGCCTCTACTAAGACTAGTTTCATTGCGCGATTGATGATCGAGGTTTCCCGATCATGAGACATGGTGTCTGTTGGCAATGGAGTCATATCGTTAGGTGGAACGATGTGATGGACTTACCCATAATTTGTAGGACGTAGTCATTACGCCTTCGACCGTGAGATCAACTCTTATTGTTATTCCTGGAAGATACTTTGATCGCACCAAACATCATATCTTATATAGTGTGACAATGATAGGTGATACTTTTGGGTATCGGAAGGGAATAGTTGAGACGAGGGGTCAAGAGCGGGATTTGTCAGTCCGTATAGCCGGATAGATACTCTAGGGCCCACTCGGTGAGATTAGGTCAAATGAGTTTGCAAACATGTGACTAGGTCACCAGCTGACATAATATCATAGACGAGTAGAAGATAGTGTTGTCGGTAACGAGATCATGCTAGGTATGGAGATATCTATGAACGATGCTCGGACACGCTAAGTATCGCTATGGCAAAAGGTTTAAGACTCGACGTCCAGGTTTGATAAATGAAAGTCATTCGTTATATCACAGGGGTTAATTCATGGGGTTCAGGCCTACGAGTTAATCATTGATCGGAGAGGAGTCTCGATCATGTCTGTTATTATATCGAACCGCTAGGGTAACACACTTAATGGGTTTCGACAAGACAACCGGAAAGGAAAGAGATCACCGGGAACGTCCCGGGAGAGGTCCGATGGAGATCGGGCAGCGACGAAATAGTTTTCGGAGCTAAAATAAATTATATATAATATGTTTGATATTAATTAGTGTAATTAATGTCTAAATATGATTTTATATATTTATTTTCGAATTTATTTAGGCTGATTTCTCTAAATGGGCCTTCTGGTCGAAAGAAGGCCCAAGAGGGGAAAATTCCCTAGGGGAATTCGGTGGGGGCATGATGGCCGGCCTAGGTGGGCCAAAAGGGGCCCACCATGGGGCCGGCGCACCAGCCTAGCCGCACCAGGCAATGGGGGATAGTCCCACATTGCCTGGCTGGCAAGGTTGGCTCCCCCCGGGAGCCTATATAAGAAGGGGCACCCCTGGCCTTTTAATTCAACCAATTAATTCTCTTATTTCTCCTCGATTTCGTGATTCCCTTTGTCGGAGTTGCGCCGAGGAGGATGAGGGGATCTCTCCACCATAGCCCGCTGCCGCGCTGCTGGTGTTCCGGTCCAAGTCTTCCGCTGCTCGTCCTGGACTGGAGCTTCGGAGGCCGTCGTCTCCACCTTATGTGTGTGACGCCCTGCGAGGTGCCACGCTAGTGGTGCTGGGAGGTCGGCTTCCTCCACCCGACCTTGAGGTCATCTTCGTTGTCTTCGTCGCGCCGAGTTCTTCGCGACCTAGAGGTCGGCTACGTCGTCTTCGTCGTCAACGCTTGTGCGGGAGCGTAATCCCCGCTTTTCGGTCTACAAGGGTATGTATTCCGATCTCCGCCGTACTTCTATATCTGCATAGTGTAGATCTTGGCTAGTTTAAGGATATCGTTGGTAGGAAATTTTTGTTTTCTGCCTGCGATCCCCTTCATTGAGGCCCTTAAGGACTTCCGCATTTGCTCGCTCGGCCTGACCATTGCTCCGTGGATGAGCCATCGAGGCGAAGCAGAGCTTGATGCCGAGTTTTTCACAGTAAGCCCGGAAGATGCCGCTGGCGAACTGTGAGCCATTGTCGGTGATGATGCGATTAGGCACTCCGAAGCGGCAGACCAGGCTCCGGATGAATTTCACCGCTGCCCCGGCTGGTATGGTGCGCACTGGTTCGACCTCGGCCCACTTGGTGAACTTGTCGACAACCACGAAGAGGAAGCGGTAGCCCCCCTGCGACCTCGGGAAGGGGCCCAAAATGTCCAGCCCCCAGACCGCGAACGGCCAGGAGAGCGGGATGGTCTGGAGTCCCAGCGCCGGCTGATGAATTTGCTTGGCGTTGTACTGGCAGGCGTCGCATGATTGGACGAGGGCGACTGCATCCTGAAGCACTTGCGGCTAGTAGAACCCACTCCTGAAGACCTTGCCTGCGAGGGTGCGCGCACACGAGTGGTGGCCGCACTCTCCGCTATGGATATCCTTGATCAGCATTCGGCCTTCCTCGGGAGGGACGCATTTGAGCGCGATGCCATTTGGGCGCTTGCGGTACAGGTCTCCCTCGAGGATGCAGTAGGATTTTGCCTGTCGAGCGATTCGCTCCGCTTCCGCATCTTCCTCGGGGAGGGTCCCCTTCACCAAGTAGTCTTTGAGCTCGTCAATCCAGCCTGTTTCTTGGTGAGCCGCCGTCAGCAACAGACGCTCCCCTGTGTGAGGACCACAGTCGGGTGCCCTAGCTTCAGGAGGTGGTGGGAGTGCTTCGTCCGTGCTTGCGGCTGTAGTCTCTTGAGGCTGCTTGATGGATGCTTTGGTGAGCCGCTCTTCAAAGACGCCGGCCTGTTGGGCTTGCCTTCGCGATGCTCGCTTGGCGATGTCGTCGGCCTCCTGGTTCTCTTTCCTCGGGATGTGCATGAGCTCCATGCCCCTGAAGTGCTTCTCGAGCTTGCGGACCTCTTCAAGGTATGCGGCCATGTGGTCGTCTTTAGGCGTGTAGCTTTTGTTGGAGAAGTTGACAAGCAGCTGGGAGTCGCCTTTGACGAGTAAGTGCTTGATGCCCAGAGCGATGGCGGCCCTTAAGCCGGCGAGGAGGCCCTCGTATTCAGCGATGTTGTTGGAGATCTTGTCAATCGTGAAGCACAGCTGGACGGCGTAATAGAGTTTGTCGCCCTTGGGCGAAGTCAAGACGACGCCTGCCCCGCCGTGGCGGCAGGCGAAGGCTCCATCGAAGTGCATGGTCCAGTGGCTGGGCATAGTGTCTCCAGAGGGCTCGGCCTCTTCTTCCCGAGGCTCTTCAGGGCTTGGGTCAGTCCATTCGGCGACAAAGTCCGCCAGTGCTCGTCCCTTGATGACTCTTGTGGTGTCGAAGCGCAGATTGAATGGTTGCAGCTCTATGTTCCATCCCGCGACGCGGTCTGTGGCGTTGGGATTGCGCAGGATCTGCTCCAGGGGGAAGGAAGTGACCACCGTGATGGGGTGGCCCTGGAAGTAATGTCTCAGCTTCCTGGAGGCGATGAGGAGAGCGACGAGAAGCTTCTGCTGCATTGGGTACCGCTCCCGAGCATCCCGCAGTACCGTACTGACAAAGTACACGGGGTGCTCGACAAGGGCTGTCGAGGGAGGTGCAGCGTCGGCTCTCTGTGGAGGCTCTTCAGGGCCCTTGTCGAGATTTGCCCGTGGAGGGGTCTCAGCAAGGGTGTTCGGAGCAGACTCGACTTGAGGCTGTGGGCCTGGCAGTGGGTCTGTGGGGACTGCTCCGTCGCCGAGATCTTTGTCGGGCGGCTTTGGGCTTGGAGTGGCAGCGCTCTTCTTGGGGAGGACTGGCTCTTCCCTCTCGACCACCAGGACGGCGCTTGCAGTCTGAGGAGTGGCTGATAGGTACAGCTTCAGATGTTCGCCTGTCCTGGGGGCCACCATGACTGGTGGGCTGGCCAAATATCTCTTCAAGTCCTCAAAAGCCTTGTCCGCTTCAGGGGTCCATTTGAATGTGCCGGATCTCTTCATGATCTTGAAAAATGGCAGGGCTCTCTCGCCGAACTTGGAGATGAAGCGGCCCAGGCTAGCCATACAGCCTGCTAGGCGCTGCATATCCTTGAGCCGGCGAGGAGGCTGCATCCCTTCTATGGCCTTGATCTTGTTAGGGTTTGCTTCTATGCCGTGGTGGGACATGAGGAATCCGAGGAGTTTGCCTGAAGGTACCCCGAAGACGCACTTGGCGGGGTTCAGCTTGATGTTCACCTTGCGCAGGCTGGCGAAGGTTTCCTCGAGATCCTTCAAGAGGGTGTCTCCCTCGCGAGACTTGACCACGATGTCGTCGACATATGCTTCTGCATTTCTGCCCATCTGTGCCCCCAAGGCTATCCTCATGAGCCTCTGGAAAGTGGCACCGGCGTTCTTCAGGCCAAAAGGCATGCAAGTGTAGCAATACACACCACAAGGGGTGAGGAATGCTGTTTTCTCCTCGTCCTCTTTAGCCATTTTGATCTGGTGATAACCAGAGAAGGCGTCCAGAAAACAGAGGAGGTCGCAGCCGGCGAAGGAGTCAACAATCTGGTCTATCCTCGGCATGGGGTATGGGTCCTTGGGGCAGGCTTTATTGACATCTGTGTAGTCGATGCAGAGTCGGCCTCCTCCAGCGGGTTTAGGGACAACCACGCCGTTGCAGAGCCAAGTGGGGTGCGCGACTTCGCGGACGACATTTGCCGCTTTTAGCTTCTCTACTTCCTTGACGATGAATGCTTGCTTCTCGGGGGCTTGCTTGCGTGCTTTTTGCTTGACGGGGCGTGCGTCTGGACACACGGCTAAGTGGTGCTCGATCACCTCCCTTGGTACACCGGACATATCTGACGGAGTCCATGCGAACATGTCAGAGTTTGCCCGAAGGAAGGCGACGAGCGCGCTTTCCTATTTGGGAGGCAGGGCAGCGCCTATGGTGACGCTAGCCCCTTTCCCCTCAGCCCCCGAGCCACTGGTGCCCAGCGACACCCTCTTCGTGGAAGCTTGCTCTTGAGAGAACATCTGTTTCTTCTTCTGAGGCCTCTCGAGAGGCTCCATGTCCTCGTCAGCCGGAAACGCCATGGCAGCTGCCTTGTAGGCGCTCTCGACAGCGCGCGTGGCATCCAGGATATGACCATGGATGGCGATGGTACCAGCGCTGCCGGGGATCTTGACCATGTTGTAGGCGTGATGCGTGACGGCCATGAACTTCGCGAGGGCGGGGTAGCCGAGGATGGCGTTGTACGGCAGGCCGATGTGTGCGACGTCGAAGTCGATCAGCTCGGTGCGGTAGTTCTTCTGTGTGCCGAAGGTGACGGCCAGCCGGACCTGCCCCAGAGGCTCGATCGAACCGCTAGTGACCCCTGTGAATGGCCTGGAGGGCATGAGCCACTCGTAAGGCACCTGAAGAGTCTCGAAGGTCTCGACAGAGATGATGTTCAGGCCAGCTCCCCCATCAATGAGCGTCTTAGAGACGGTGATGTTGTTGATGGTGGGGGAGCAGACCAGGGGGAGGGTTCCAACAGTCTTGGTCGACTTGGGGTGGTCCTTGGCGTCGAAGGCGATGGTGTACTGGGACCACTTGAGGGGCCTGGAGGTCTCGGTGCTCGGGAGTGCGGCATTGAGCTCGCGGGCGAACTGCTTGAACTGGTTGTTAGACTTGGGCGCCTGAGCCCCGCCGAGGATGCAGGCCATAGCCCCCCTTGGGGCCTGATAGCCTCCATCTTCCTCGTGAGGGAGGTTGTTGTTCTTCTCGGCAGCGTTGGCTTGAGTGCCTGGCGGCTTCTGATAGCCGCCACCGCGTCCGCCTCTGCCGTCCCTGCGGTAGCTGTGGCCTCTGCCGCGGCTCCCGCTGCCTTCTTCGCGCTCGCGCTCTCGGCTCAGCCTCTTGAGATCGGAGCAGTTCTCTGTGGCGTGGCCGCGCCTGTTGTGGTAGACGCAGAACAGACGGTTGTCCGCTTCTTTGTCGCCAGGCTCAGGGGAATTCCTGCGGGCGCCCTTGGCGGCTGGCTCAGCCGCCAGGACAGCAGTGGTCTTGCGCTTGGTTTCCTCCCGCTTCTTGTGGCTCTTGGACCCTTCGGCCAGGTCGTCCGTTCGCTGGCTCATCTTGACGAAGAGGAGCCCCTCTTCAGCCTTGGCGCACTTGTCAGCGAGGTCGAACAGCTTCACCACAGAGGTGAGCTTGTCGTGAATGCCCAGCTTCTCGAGCATCCTGCGATTCGTGACGCCCTCCCTGAAGGCAGCAATGACTTGCGTGTCGGGGATGTTCGGGATCTTGTTGCGCACTTGGCTGAAGCGCTGGATATACTTGCGGAGAGTCTCATCCTTCCTCTGCACCACAGCGCGCAGGTCATTGTGGGTGAGCGCGCGCTCGTAGGTGCCCTTGAAGTTGGCGACGAACTGCCTGCAGAGCTCCTCCCACGAGTCGATGGAGTCCTCAGGCAAGTTGAGGAGCCACGACAGCGCGGAGTCCCTGAGGGCGTGGGAGAACCAGTTGGCCATGACCTTGTCGTCTCCTCCTGCAGCCTGGATAGAGGTGGTGTAGAGCTGCAGGAACTCGATGGGGTTGCTTGACCCGTCGTAGCCCTTGGGGAGGGCAGGCCTGAACTTCTGCGGCCATACCACGCGAAGCAGAGCGCGGGTGAAGGCCATGCAGCCGGTGGCGTATGTGGCGGTCCCGCCCTGGAGAGCCCTGCGGTTCTGCTGCCCCGCCTGGCCGATTTCCTCGACAAGGCGGTTCTGGAGGTCTCTCCGGCGTTCCATCCCCACTCGCGCGTCAGGCGTGGCGCGCTGCACAATTTGGCAGTCGCGTGGCGAGGACGCATGAGAGGGAGCCCTCTGCGCTGCGGCCGGAGGTGGTCCCGGCGGCGGCGGAGGCGCATCCGGCGCGGCGGTTCCAGCGCGGGCAGAATGGTGAACGAGGGAGCGAGACGGAGCGGGGCGTGTTTGTAACATCCCAAATTCATATTATGAAATATTATATCCAAAAATGTGGACCAACAAAAACTTTTATGAATTAATGTGTGTTGATGTCTTATTGTTGCTTGTGATAGTTATTTCTTGTGAATGTGTTGGTTGTTAGCTCTAATTAAAAGTTTGAAGAAAAGAAAATAAACAAAACAAAATATAAAACAATACAAACAATGTGACACATGTCACACTATTTCCCAAATTAAGAAATCTATTTATTTTCAAACCAGATTCAATGGAGTGGTAATATAAACCCTCTTATTTTAGTTCCACAACTTTTCCCTCTTCAAATATTCAATTCAAAAACCTAAATTCAAATTTACATTTCTTTCTTTATCTTATTCCAATCACAAAATGTGCTATTTTGCACTTGCTCAATAAATAATTAAAGTGCACAACAAATACTTGCAAACATGGGTGAAACAAATTATAAAAATAAAATTCAAAAATTTGAATTTAATTTTGGTTCAGGCATTTCGCCGAGCACCTTGTGGACGCCGCCAGGGGACAGGCCGCCATGCGCACGTCGCCGTGGTCGGCGCGGTGGAAGGAGGAGGTGTCGACGCCGTGGCGACCCGCGCCGTGCCCCCCCCCTCTCTCCTTCGCTCTCCTGTTCCCTTGGACGCAGACACCGGCACCGCAGCACCCCCGCCCCCCCCCCCCCTTGCACGCGCCCGTGCCGCCGCTCGCCATGGCCGACCCGCGGACACCGCGGCCGACCTCGCCGCTCCACGACGTCCCAGCGCCAGGCCCCCCCTCTCTTTCTCACCTCTCTGTCCCCTCGCAGCGCAGCAAGGCCACCCAGCAGCAGCCCGCACGCGCCGAGGCCGCGACGCGCCGCGCACGACGTGCGCCGCCCGGACACGCTCCACGGCCGGCCCCCACGCCGACCTCGCCAGCAGCTTCCACGCCACCCTCCCCTTGCCCATTTGGTTCCCCGAGCACCCCGCAGCCTAGCAGCACCCCGCGCCACCCCTACGGCGAGCCGGCACGCCCTCGGGTGCCCCCTGCGCCGCGTCCACCGTGCGCCGGCCCGCCGCTATAAAGGCCGCCCCGAGCCCCATTGCTCCACACTTCACCACCGCCCCTCTCGCCTGCTCCCCTCCACTCCCCACTCACCGTACGCCGCTAGGAAGGGCAGAGCCGCCGCCGCGAGCTCGCTGCTGCTCGTGGCCGTGCTCTACGGCCCGAGGTAGACGACGACACGGCCGTGCCGTGCCGCGGCCTCTTCTCTCTCTCTTCTCCCCTCCCTGGCCCTCTCCGCGACTCCGCACCGCCTCACCCTCACACGCCCGCCTCTTTCCTGTCCAGGGGCGCCGTCGATTGCTCGCCGGAGTCCGTGCCGCGCCGCGGAAGGAGGAGCTCGACGCCGTCGCCGCCAGGAGCCTCCCCAGCCCGCGCAACCTCGCCCACGAGCTTCCCCGAGCCGCCGCACCCCTCCTGCATCATCGCCGCAGCCTCCCGAGCCTCGAGGTGAGCCATCCATCCACCTCGCCGTCGCCGGAGCCACGGCGCCGCCCGATTTAGGTCGTCGCCGGCGTGTTCCAGCCTCGGCCGTTAGATCTTGATCCAACGGTACCATACCGATTCGTTTAGAAAAGGAGAGGCTGACGTGTGGGCCCCCCACGTCAGACTTTTAAACTTTTCCAGCGCGCGAATCGTTTTCTGTTGAGTCACTGACGAGTGGACCCCACCCGTCAGGATTCTCAACATTATCCACTCGGAGTTTAAATTCGAATTTTAGATTTAATTAGAAACCAGTACTGGATTTAAACTTTGAATCTCCATAACTTGAGATTTATAACTCCAAATAAATCAAATCAAAATGTTCTGGAAAGCTTATGAAATTGTCTATCCAACCCAAGTGGTTTCACCTCATTTGGATAAATAATAAAAATATAGTATTAAAAATGCCAAATAGGGTTTAAAATCTAAACTTGTTTGTTTCTGATACTCTGTTAGTCCAAATGAGTTAAGACCAATTTTATGGGATCACATTTAGTCATGGTTAGCTACCCCTAAGAGGATTTAATTTTTAGATCAACAGAACTTAATTAGTAGCTAAAACTTGATTATTAAGCTTCTGGATTCAAACCATTGTGTAGGGAGTTTGGTAACTCCAATTGACCCAAATCCAATTGTGTTGTCTTCTACACATCTATAGCTTTTTGTAGAAATTTAGTTTGTATTTTTGTGACCAACATAACTAGAGATATGTAATTAAGCCTGTTCAACTAGTTTCTGCCATAATTAAAGATATAATTAAATCATGGTTAGCTCAATTAAATTAAAACCAAATAGTATTGTGTGATGTATGAAGTGGATATTTAGAGCATTTGAGATTGTATTGTTGTGGTGATTGATTGAGTAGGTTAGTGATTGTTTGTATTTGCTTGATTGTGTATTAGACGAGAACGTTATCGGATATATCGAGGAGGAAGGATTTGTGGAACCTGAAGATCAAGACCAGGATCACTTTGCCGAGCAAGGCAAGCTACTCTCTGAGCTTGCACCCTAATACATGCATCTATTTTTACAAAGTCATTTTAAAGCAAAGGTTTTTATAAAATCTTTTCAAAAAGTATATGGAAATTATTTTGCCACCCTATGTAGAAATATATGATAAATTATAGGATGGGAAAAATAAAGATTGTTTTATTCAAAACTCCTTTGAAACCTCGTGTGACTATGAAACACCAAGATGTGGTGATGAATTGAAGAAAAGGAGAATGGTGGTTTTGATAAAACGCACATTGTGTCTTTGTACTTACGTCAATCAGCCGATACTCTGTGCGACCACATTTACCCACATATGGGAAAGGGCTTAGTCATATAGTTTGCTCATATTAGTATGGGATACCTCATCAACGGAGATGACTCCGTTATGCATGAGGGGGTGGTTTGATGACCTACCCCTGACCTGGGTCCTCGCTCAAACTCTATGAGTAGATAAGGAGGAGGATAGAAGGATGTCCCCTATACACCGCCAGATAAAACCTATGAGTCCTCACACTTAGATTCCGACGGGCTGGGTTAAGTGTCGATGGAAAGTATCATATGGGCAGGATCCTATACTAGCATGAGCAAAGGACAGACTAGGGTCGGTGACTCAACTTCGCATACACCTGGTATGGCGAGACGTGGCTGACACGATGAGTTATCGGATGGGTGTGGGAAAAGCGTGCTACCTCTGCAGAGGGATAAAACTATTCGAATAGCCGGGTCCTCGGATATGGACAGTTGAGAGACCCTACTTTGACCATGTGCAAGTTTTGAAAGATTTGAATTTTAAAAAGAAAAGGAACTGGAGGATGTCCCATACACCTATACCAACGGATCGGTATGAGGTTGTTGGAGATTATGTACCATGATGGGTTATGGTCGGAAAAGGGGGAGTTTTGGAGAAAACTAATAAAACTGAGATATTAAGGGTAGTTATAATCTTCTTATCTTCTTCAACAAAGATACAGAGATGTTATAAATAAATAAAAGTGTGAAACTAAAAATGAGATTAGTGCATACTCACGTTGGAGTAGTTTGCAAGTACAATCAATTGTACTCATAATAGTTTCGTCCCTGGGTATTGTCGTAGCCAGACATGGAAGAGGACTACGCCAAGGAGGAGTATGGCGACTTCTATGCGAACTAGGGATCTTCATAAGTCGACTGCCTGTCGGGTCGTTGTTGGGATATGATGTCTACTACGCCTTAGCTTCCGCTGATTATTTTGGTTTGGCCCATGAAGGCACCTATGTAAGACTTGGTCTAAATGACCGTTTATGTAAGACTTTAATTCAGTATTGTAATGGATGTAAACTTTGGTATTCAGTTCGGATTATGTGCAACGACAGACTGATCACGGGATCGTTGTGTTAAGCATAATCGGGTATCTCGGACAGCTAGTCTGGGGTCCCCACAGAGCTGGTATCAAAGCCATCTCGACCTTAGAAACCTTAGTTTAGCATGGTCGCTAGGTAGGAGTTACAAAAGTTAAATTCTAAAAGAATAAAGGAATGAAGTATTTTCGAAAAATGCTTATCTCTAATCCTCTCACTTATGAAAAAAATTCTACTAAATATTACGTTTTCCCTCATATCCTTAAAAATTGGACACACTCGTCATTCTATTAAACTTAAAATTTTGCTCACTTGTTGCCACACTACATTTAAAATTTTGATACACTTGTCGTCTCACTAACTTAAAAATTTGATTAAAAATTGTAGATGGCAGTCCATTTCACCGAGTTCGTTCAGCTTGAGAAGGACGGCAAGTTGATGTTCGAGAAGGACCTGTTCGAGTTGACCAAGCTATTAGGTCGTCCCACTCCTGAGTTTAAGGGAGCCCAGGTGGACACTCCCGGCAACGGGAACCTGTCTTGGTTGGTCGAGGCGTCTGTTCGCGGGAACATCAAGTCCCCCGGATCCAGGACACTCATCTTTACCACCATGGACGTCCACTGGGACGACGGACTGTGTCGTTCCATGCAGCGAATGCTATCCCGACTTTGTGAGGAGCACAAGGCGGAGTTGGTGAACTCTCGTTTCCAGTTCTACGGGAGGCGCACCGTCGATGGACACCCTATTCGGTCCCCTCTACACCCGACGTTCGGAGAGTATATCTTGGACATGGAGATTATGCTCTTTCGCACCCAGGAGGATCTGAGGTGCGCTAGACTTCGGTCTCACTTTGAGCGCCTCTCGCTCAAGGAGAGTCGCGAGAGTGAGGCACAGCTGAAGGAGGAGAAGGTCGCTCTTCTCAAGAAGAGGACCCAGATGAGGAAGACCATAGCGAAGCTCCGCAAGAAGGTGGCAGAGCAGGACGAGCTGATCGAGGATCTGGAGCTCCGTACTGACGAGATGGAGGAGGAGGGCGAGGATCTCCGCAAGGAGAACAACGCTTTCCTCAGCGACGATGACGACTATCTGGAGGAGATGGACTATGAGCAGGAGGATGACGAGGAGGAGGACCCAGAGGAGCCACCCTACCAGTCCGACGCTGACGTAGCAGAGCCTGAGGTTCCACCTCAGTAGGCGAGTGACTTGAGTACTACCGCAGGATTAGGTTGACCCCCTATCGCTAGTAGAGTCGAAGTAGTGGTTCTTTTGGAACTTGCACTATGTACATTAGCTTAAGGGAAAATGTTGTAAGCTTGATATGGTGAACTCTTGATGTAATGGTTGTGCTATATAAGTGTGTGCTAGTCTTGTTAATCTGTGTAAAATGTTTCTCCTATAACCCTTAAGAAATCAACCATTACGCGAAACCAACCTTTTTCCTTGGTCAAAACCTTTTGCTTGCCCCTTATACCCGGTGTGCTTCAGGATGGTGGACACTCGTCGCTCCAACACGGATGGAGGACCACCACCCCCACCGGAACCAACCACCGCCCAACTTCTTGCGCTTATCATGGAGGAACGCCAAGCTGCCCGGGCAGAGCGCCAAGCTCATATCGCTGCCCTGCAGCAGATCGCTGCCGCACACAACAACAACAACAACAACAATGGCAATGGCAATGGAGAAGGAAATCAGTGGTCCACTTTGAGCGACTTTCAAAAGACCAACCCACCCACCTATTCCAAGGGACTTCACCCACTAGAGGCCGATGATTGGCTTCGCACCATCAACAACAACCTGGAAGTTGCAGCCGTGGGAGAACCTGAGAAGGTGCTGTATGCGACACACTATCTTGCAGGACCTGCACGGTCTTGGTGGGAAGCTACCAAGGCTATCCAGCAAGCTGGTTATGTTATCAACTGGGTTGAGTTCCAGGAGAAGTTCCGCAAGAAGCACATTCCCGGCGGACTCATTGAGAGGAAGAAGGATGAATTCCGCAAGTTGCGGCAGGGAAGTAGAGATGTGGTCGGTTACCTGGATGAGTTCACTGACTTATCTCGGTATGCTCCTGATGACACCGACACCAAGAGGAAGAAGATGGAGCGTTTCATGAATGGACTTCATGATGAGCTGCAGTGTGCTTTGGTTATCCATGACTTTGTAGAATTGGAGTCACTTGTGGACAAAGCCATCCAGTTGGAGACCAAGCGCAAGTCCATGTTTGAAGGTCGCAAGAGGAGAATGATTGCCCAGGAAGGTTCGAGCAGCCAGAAGCCTCGCACCTACCCACAAAACCCCAAGCCAGCCTATCGACCGTCACCAACCCCACGCCCCAATTACCCTAATCGCCCAAACAACCCAAACAACTTCAACCGTCCCAATGACAACACCCGTCCCGGAGGGAACCCTAACAACTTCAACCGCAATGCCAATGTTGTCTGCTTTAATTGCGGCACTAAAGGTCACTACTCCAAGGAATGCCCCAATCCTAAGAAGAATGGTCCACGCCCCGATGCACAAGCGCCGAACAATGGCCAAGGCCGTAATGGGAATGGCAAGAACCCCGCACCCCGCGGAAATGTTGCTGTTGCCAAGGGACGTCTGCACCACATCAATGCTGAAGAGGCCATGGATGCGCCAGATGTTGTGCTGGGTACGTTCCTTGTCAACTCAGTACCCGCCACTGTTCTGTTTGATTCTGGTGCTACCCATTCTTTTGTTACCCAAGAATTTGTTGTTAAGGGAGGTTTAGTCGGAAACCTCTTACCCAAACCTATGGTCATCCAAATTCCAGAATCCACCATAGATACCAAGTCATTTTGCCCGGACGTTTCCCTTGAGATCAAAGGGGAAAAGTTCCTAGTCGACTTAATCATTCTAGGAACCCAAGGAATAGATGTCATACTGGGTATGAATTGGCTAGCCAAGTACCGTGGTCGAATTGACTGCGCCAGAAGAGCGGTGTCCCTCACCACCGACAAAGAAGTAGAAGTGGAGTATGTGTCAGAAACCAGTCGACCCCAACCAGGATGTCATGAGAGCATAGCCCGACCCACCCTAGATGAGATCCGTGTTGTTCACCTGTTCCGAGATGTCTTCCCTGAAGAATTGCCTGGTATGCCGCCAGACCGGGATATTGAGTTCATCATTGAACTTATCCCAGGAACAGCCCCTATATCCCAAAGACCTTATCGGATGAATCCGGAAGAACTAGTTGAGTTGAAAAAGCAGTTGGCAGATATGCTCAGCAAAGGACTTATTCGCCCAAGCGCCTCACCCTGGGGATCACCCATTATTTTTGTGGATAAGAGAGACGGTACCACACGCCTGTGTGTGGATTATCGCAAGTTAAATGATGTGACCATTAAGAACAAGTATCCCCTTCCAAAGATCGAGGATCTGTTCGATCAAATGAGCGGAGCCCGAGTCTTTTCCAAGATCGATCTTCGGTCAGGATATCATCAGTTAAAAATCCGAGAGACAGACATTCCCAAGACTGCCTTCACCACCCGCTACGGTTTATTTGAATACACCGTAATGTCCTTTGGTCTGACCAATGCCCCAGCCTATTTTATGAATCTCATGAACAAGATCTTCATGGAGTATCTTGACAAGTTCGTGGTAGTTTTCCTCGATGACATCCTTATTTACTCCAAAACCGAAGAAGAGCATGCTGAACACCTGCATCTAGTTTTAGCAACCCTCCGAGAACACCAGTTGTATGCCAAGCTTAGCAAGTGTGAGTTTTGGCTCAGTGAAGTAGCATTTCTCGGACATGTTGTGTCTGCGGGAGGAATTTCTGTTGACCCAGAGAAGATCCAAGCCATTGTGAACTGGGAAGCCCCAACTAGTGTGACCGAAATCCGAAGCTTTCTCGGACTAGCGGGTTACTACCGCAAGTTCGTTGAAGGATTCTCTAGTATAGCCAAACCCCTGACCCAACTGCTGAAAAAGGACAAGAAGTTTGAATGGACTCAGAAGTGTGAAGAGAGTTTCCAGGAATTGAAGAAGAGATTGACCTCAACCCCTGTCCTGATTATGCCAGACGTCACCAAGAGTTTCGACGTGTATTGCGATGCATCACGCCTCGGACTTGGTTGCGTTCTGATGCAAGAAGGCAAGGTGGTGTCGTATCTGTCTCGGCAGTTGCGACCACATGAAGAGAACTACCCAACCCATGACCTGGAGTTAGCCGCTGTTGTTCTTGCTCTGAAGACGTGGCGCTCCTATCTCGCGGGACATCGTTGCGAGATCTATACGGATCATAAGAGCTTGAAGTATATCTTCACCCAGAAGGAGTTAAATCTGCGACAGAGAAGGTGGATGGAATTAATCAAGGATTATGATATCGGTATCCATTATCACCCTGGAAAGGCTAATGTAGTTGCCGATGCCCTTAGTCGCAAACCCTGCACCCTGAATGCCCTGATCCAAGCAGAACAGCCAGCCCTGTTCAAAGAGTTCAAAGATTTTGGACTAGAGCTTGTTAGCCGCGGTTATCTTGCCAATTTAGAGTTAGCCCCAACCCTGATAGATCAAATCAAGGAAGCCCAGAAAGGTCATGAGAGCATAGAAGGAATTAAGAAGAAGATTTCTCTCGGTAAAGCGCCTGGTTTTACCGAAGATGCTGAAGGAGTGTTGAAATTTAATGGTCGTATCTGTGTCCCCAATGTCATGGAACTTAAGGAGTTAATCCTAAAGGAAGCCCACGAGACCCCCTATTCAATCCACCCCGGCGGAACCAAAATGTACCAAGACCTTCGTGAAAGATTTTGGTGGCACGGAATGAAGCGAGAGATTGGTGTTTTTGTAGCCAAGTGTCATATCTGTCAGCGAGTCAAGGCTGAACATCAGCGACCCGCTGGATTGCTTCAACCCTTGAAGATTCCCGAGTGGAAGTGGGATGAGGTTGGAATGGACTTCATCACCGGACTTCCAAGATCCAACCGAGGCCATGACTCAATATGGGTCATCGTTGATAGACTAACCAAGGTTGCCCATTTTATTCCCGTCAATACCACCTATCGGGGAAATCAGTTAGCAGACCTGTATATTTCCAGGATAGTAAGCCTGCATGGTGTGCCCAAGAGGATTGTATCGGATAGAGGCACACAATTCACCTCAAGGTTCTGGAAAGCCCTACACGAAGCCCTCGGAACCAAGTTAGCATTTAGCACAGCTTATCATCCCCAGACCGGAGGCCAAACTGAGAGAGTGAACCAGATATTAGAGGACATGCTTCGCGCGTGTGTTTTATCCTATGGATCCAAGTGGGAAGATTGTCTTCCATTTGCAGAGTTCTCCTACAACAATAGTTACCAGTCTAGTCTACAAATGGCCCCTTTTGAAGCCCTATACGGCAGGAAGTGTCGTACGCCCCTGAATTGGTCCGACACCGGAGAAGGCAAACTGTTTGGACCAGATACCCTCCGTGAGGCTGAGGAGCAAGTCCAGCTTATCCGTGAGCGACTCAAAACCGCCCAATCCCGTCAGAAGAGTTACGCTGATCCCAAGCGTCGTGATGTCACCTTCAGTATCGGAGATTATGTCTATCTCCGAGTGACACCCCTTAAAGGAATGCAGCGTTTCCATGTCAAAGGAAAATTAGCACCAAGGTATATTGGACCCTTTAAGATCATTGCCCGTCGAGGAGAAGTGTCTTATCAACTGGAGTTGCCTCAAGAGTTAGCAGATTACCATGATGTCTTCCACATTTCCTTGCTCCGGAAATGTCTTGAAATTCCTGACCAGCCAGATGTTTTCAAAAACATCGACCACCATTCCATCGACCTGAATCAAGATCTGACTTACCGTGAGAGACCCATCAAGATTCTCGACGAAGATGTTCGTCTTACCCGAAGGCGCGCGATCAAGTTCTACAAGGTCCAGTGGACTAACCATTCGGAAGATGAAGCAACTTGGGAACGCGAAGACTATCTTAGAAGCGAATTCCCAAACCTCTTTAGTGCCCAAACCTAGCAAATCTCGGGACGAGATTTATTTTAAGGGGGGAAGGATCTGTAACATCCCAAATTCATATTATGAAATATTATATCCAAAAATGTGGACCAACAAAAACTTTTATGAATTAATGTGTGTTGATGTCTTATTGTTGCTTGTGATAGTTATTTCTTGTGAATGTGTTGGTTGTTAGCTCTAATTAAAAGTTTGAAGAAAAGAAAATAAACAAAACAAAATATAAAACAATACAAACAATGTGACACATGTCACACTATTTCCCAAATTAAGAAATCTATTTATTTTCAAACCAGATTCAATGGAGTGGTAATATAAACCCTCTTATTTTAGTTCCACAACTTTTCCCTCTTCAAATATTCAATTCAAAAACCTAAATTCAAATTTACATTTCTTTCTTTATCTTATTCCAATCACAAAATGTGCTATTTTGCACTTGCTCAATAAATAATTAAAGTGCACAACAAATACTTGCAAACATGGGTGAAACAAATTATAAAAATAAAATTCAAAAATTTGAATTTAATTTTGGTTCAGGCATTTCGCCGAGCACCTTGTGGACGCCGCCAGGGGACAGGCCGCCATGCGCACGTCGCCGTGGTCGGCGCGGTGGAAGGAGGAGGTGTCGACGCCGTGGCGACCCGCGCCGTGCCCCCCCCCCCCCCCCCCTCTCTCCTTCGCTCTCCTGTTCCCTTGGACGCAGACACCGGCACCGCAGCACCCCGGCCCCCCCCCCCCTTGCACGCGCCCGTGCCGCCGCTCGCCATGGCCGACCCGCGGACACCGCGGCCGACCTCGCCGCTCCACGACGTCCCAGCGCCAGGCCCCCCCTCTCTTTCTCACCTCTCTGTCCCCTCACAGCGCAGCAAGGCCACCCAGCAGCAGCCCGCACGCGCCGAGGCCGCGACGCGCCGCGCACGACGTGCGCCGCCCGGACACGCTCCACGGCCGGCCCCCACGCCGACCTCGCCAGCAGCTTCCACGCCACCCTCCCCTTGTCCATTTGGTTCCCCGAGCACCCCGCAGCCTAGCAGCACCCCGCGCCACCCCTACGGCGAGCCGGCACGCCCTCGGGTGCCCCCTGCGCCGCGTCCACCGTGCGCCGGCCCGCCGCTATAAAGGCCGCCCCGAGCCCCATTGCTCCACACTTCACCACCGCCCCTCTCGCCTGCTCCCCTCCACTCCCCACTCACCGTACGCCGCTAGGAAGGGCAGAGCCGCCGCCGCGAGCTCGCTGCTGCTCGTGGCCGTGCTCGACGGCCCGAGGTAGACGACGACACGGCCGTGCCGTGCTGCGGCCTCTTCTCTCTCTCTTCTCCCCTCCCTGGCCCTCTCCGCGACTCCGCACCGCCTCACCCTCACACGCCCGCCTCTTTCCTGTCCAGGGGCGCCGTCGATTGCTCGCCGGAGTCCGTGCCGCGCCGCGGAAGGAGGATCTCGACGCCGTCGCCGCCAGGAGCCTCCCCAGCCCGCGCAACCTCGCCCACGAGCTTCCCCGAGCCGCCGCACCCCTCCTGCATCATCGCCGCAGCCTCCCGAGCCTCGAGGTGAGCCATCCATCCACCTCGCCGTCGCCGGAGCCACGGCGCCGCCCGATTTAGGTCGTCGCCGGCGTGTTCCAGCCTCGGCCGTTGGATCTTGATCCAACGGTACCATACCGATTCGTTTAGAAAAGGAGAGGCTGACGTGTGGGCCCCCCACGTCAGACTTTTAAACTTTTCCAGCGCGCGAATCGTTTTCTGTTGAGTCACTGACGAGTGGACCCCACCCGTCAGGATTCTCAACATTATCCACTCGGAGTTTAAATTCGAATTTTAGATTTAATTAGAAACCAGTACTGGATTTAAACTTTGAATCTCCATAACTTGAGATTTATAACTCCAAATAAATCAAATCAAAATGTTCTGGAAAGCTTATGAAATTGTCTATCCAACCCAAGTGGTTTCACCTCATTTGGATAAATAATAAAAATATAGTATTAAAAATGCCAAATAGGGTTTAAAATCTAAACTTGTTTGTTTCTGATACTCTGTTAGTCCAAATGAGTTAAGACCAATTTTATGGGATCACATTTAGTCATGGTTAGCTACCCCTAAGAGGATTTAATTTTTAGATCAACAGAACTTAATTAGTAGCTAAAACTTGATTATTAAGCTTCTGGATTCAAACCATTGTGTAGGGAGTTTGGTAACTCCAATTGACCCAAATCCAATTGTGTTGTCTTCTACACATCTATAGCTTTTTGTAGAAATTTAGTTTGTATTTTTGTGACCAACATAACTAGAGATATGTAATTAAGCCTGTTCAACTAGTTTCTGCCATAATTAAAGATATAATTAAATCATGGTTAGCTCAATTAAATTAAAACCAAATAGTATTGTGTGATGTATGAAGTGGGTATTTAGAGCATTTGAGATTGTATTGTTGTGGTGATTGATTGAGTAGGTTAGTGATTGTTTGTATTTGCTTGATTGTGTATTAGACGAGAACGTTATCGGATATATCGAGGAGGAAGGATTTGTGGAACCTGAAGATCAAGACCAGGATCACTTTGCCGAGCAAGGCAAGCTACTCTCTGAGCTTGCACCCTAATACATGCATCTATTTTTACAAAGTCATTTTAAAGCAAAGGTTTTTATAAAATCTTTTCAAAAAGTATATGGAAATTATTTTGCCACCCTATGTAGAAATATATGATAAATTATAGGATGGGAAAAATAAAGATTGTTTTATTCAAAACTCCTTTGAAACCTCGTGTGACTATGAAACACCAAGATGTGGTGATGAATTGAAGAAAAGGAGAATGGTGGTTTTGATAAAACGCACATTGTGTCTTTGTACTTACGTCAATCAGCCGATACTCTGTGCGACCACATTTACCCACATATGGGAAAGGGCTTAGTCATATAGTTTGCTCATATTAGTATGGGATACCTCATCAACGGAGATGACTCCGTTATGCATGAGGGGGTGGTTTGATGACCTACCCCTGACCTGGGTCCTCGCTCAAACTCTATGAGTAGATAAGGAGGAGGATAGAAGGATGTCCCCTATACACCGCCAGATAAAACCTATGAGTCCTCACACTTAGATTCCGACGGGCTGGGTTAAGTGTCGATGGAAAGTATCATATGGGCAGGATCCTATACTAGCATGAGCAAAGGACAGACTAGGGTCGGTGACTCAACTTCGCATACACCTGGTATGGCGAGACGTGGCTGACACGATGAGTTATCGGATGGGTGTGGGAAAAGCGTGCTACCTCTGCAGAGGGATAAAACTATTCGAATAGCCGGGTCCTCGGATATGGACAGTTGAGAGACCCTACTTTGACCATGTGCAAGTTTTGAAAGATTTGAATTTTAAAAAGAAAAGGAACTGGAGGATGTCCCATACACCTATACCAACGGATCGGTATGAGGTTGTTGGAGATTATGTACCATGATGGGTTATGGTCGGAAAAGGGGGAGTTTTGGAGAAAACTAATAAAACTGAGATATTAAGGGTAGTTATAATCTTCTTATCTTCTTCAACAAAGATACAGAGATGTTATAAATAAATAAAAGTGTGAAACTAAAAATGAGATTAGTGCATACTCACGTTGGAGTAGTTTGCAAGTACAATCAATTGTACTCATAATAGTTTCGTCCCTGGCTATTGTCGTAGCCAGACATGGAAGAGGACTACGCCAAGGAGGAGTATGGCGACTTCTATGCGAACTAGGGATCTTCATAAGTCGACTGCCTGTCGGGTCGTTGTTGGGATATGATGTCTACTACGCCTTAGCTTCCGCTGATTATTTTGGTTTGGCCCATGAAGGCACCTATGTAAGACTTGGTCTAAATGACCGTTTATGTAAGACTTTAATTCGGTATTGTAATGGATGTAAACTTTGGTATTCAGTTCGGATTATGTGCAACGACAGACTGATCACGGGATCGTTGTGTTAAGCATAATCGGGTATCTCGGACAGCTAGTCTGGGGTCCCCACAGAGCTGGTATCAAAGCCATCTCGACCTTAGAAACCTTAGTTTAGCATGGTCGCTAGGTAGGAGTTACAAAAGTTAAATTCTAAAAGAATAAAGGAATGAAGTATTTTCGAAAAATGCTTATCTCTAATCCTCTCACTTATGAAAAAAATTCTACTAAATATTACGTTTTCCCTCATATCCTTAAAAATTGGACACACTCGTCATTCTATTAAACTTAAAATTTTGCTCACTTGTTGCCACACTACATTTAAAATTTTGATACACTTGTCGTCTCACTAACTTAAAATTTTGATTAAAAATTGTAGATGGCAGTCCATTTCACCGAGTTCGTTCAGCTTGAGAAGGACGGCAAGTTGATGTTCGAGAAGGACCTGTTCGAGTTGACCAAGCTATTAGGTCGTCCCACTCCTGAGTTTAAGGGAGCCCAGGTGGACACTCCCGGCAACGGGAACCTGTCTTGGTTGGTCGAGGCGTCTGTTCGCGGGAACATCAAGTCCCCCGGATCCAGGACACTCATCTTTACCACCATGGACGTCCACTGGGACGACGGACTGTGTCGTTCCATGCAGCGAATGCTATCCCGACTTTGTGAGGAGCACAAGGCGGAGTTGGTGAACTCTCGTTTCCAGTTCTACGGGAGGCGCACCGTCGATGGACACCCTATTCGGTCCCCTCTACACCCGACGTTCGGAGAGTATATCTTGGACATGGAGATTATGCTCTTTCGCACCCAGGAGGATCTGAGGTGCGCTAGACTTCGGTCTCACTTTGAGCGCCTCTCGCTCAAGGAGAGTCGCGAGAGTGAGGCACAGCTGAAGGAGGAGAAGGTCGCTCTTCTCAAGAAGAGGACCCAGATGAGGAAGACCATAGCGAAGCTCCGCAAGAAGGTGGCAGAGCAGGACGAGCTGATCGAGGATCTGGAGCTCCGTACTGACGAGATGGAGGAGGAGGGCGAGGATCTCCGCAAGGAGAACAACGCTTTCCTCAGCGACGATGACGACTATCTGGAGGAGATGGACTATGAGCAGGAGGATGACGAGGAGGAGGACCCAGAGGAGCCACCCTACCAGTCCGACGCTGACGTAGCAGAGCCTGAGGTTCCACCTCAGTAGGCGAGTGACTTGAGTACTACCGCAGGATTAGGTTGACCCCCTATCGCTAGTAGAGTCGAAGTAGTGGTTCTTTTGGAACTTGCACTATTTACATTAGCTTAAGGGAAAATGTTGTAAGCTTGATATGGTGAACTCTTGATGTAATGGTTGTGCTATATAAGTGTGTGCTAGTCTTGTTAATCTGTGTAAAATGTTTCTCCTATAACCCTTAAGAAATCAACCATTACGCGAAACCAACCTTTTTCCTTGGTCAAAACCTTTTGCTTGCCCCTTATACCCGGTGTGCTTCAGGATGGTGGACACTCGTCGCTCCAACACGGATGGAGGACCACCACCCCCACCGGAACCAACCACCGCCCAACTTCTTGCGCTTATCATGGAGGAACGCCAAGCTGCCCGGGCAGAGCGCCAAGCTCATATCGCTGCCCTGCAGCAGATCGCTGCCGCACACAACAACAACAACAACAACAATGGCAATGGCAATGGAGAAGGAAATCAGTGGTCCACTTTGAGCGACTTTCAAAAGACCAACCCACCCACCTATTCCAAGGGACTTCACCCACTAGAGGCCGATGATTGGCTTCGCACCATCAACAACAACCTGGAAGTTGCAGCCGTGGGAGAACCTGAGAAGGTGCTGTATGCGACACACTATCTTGCAGGACCTGCACGGTCTTGGTGGGAAGCTACCAAGGCTATCCAGCAAGCTGGTTATGTTATCAACTGGGTTGAGTTCCAGGAGAAGTTCCGCAAGAAGCACATTCCCGGCGGACTCATTGAGAGGAAGAAGGATGAATTCCGCAAGTTGCGGCAGGGAAGTAGAGATGTGGTCGGTTACCTGGATGAGTTCACTGACTTATCTCGGTATGCTCCTGATGACACCGACACCAAGAGGAAGAAGATGGAGCGTTTCATGAATGGACTTCATGATGAGCTGCAGTGTGCTTTGGTTATCCATGACTTTGTAGAATTGGAGTCACTTGTGGACAAAGCCATCCAGTTGGAGACCAAGCGCAAGTCCATGTTTGAAGGTCGCAAGAGGAGAATGATTGCCCAGGAAGGTTCGAGCAGCCAGAAGCCTCGCACCTACCCACAAAACCCCAAGCCAGCCTATCGACCGTCACCAACCCCACGCCCCAATTACCCTAATCGCCCAAACAACCCAAACAACTTCAACCGTCCCAATGACAACACCCGTCCCGGAGGGAACCCTAACAACTTCAACCGCAATGCCAATGTTGTCTGCTTTAATTGCGGCACTAAAGGTCACTACTCCAAGGAATGCCCCAATCCTAAGAAGAATGGTCCACGCCCCGATGCACAAGCGCCGAACAATGGCCAAGGCCGTAATGGGAATGGCAAGAACCCCGCACCCCGCGGAAATGTTGTTGTTGCCAAGGGACGTCTGCACCACATCAATGCTGAAGAGGCCATGGATGCGCCAGATGTTGTGCTGGGTACGTTCCTTGTCAACTCAGTACCCGCCACTGTTCTGTTTGATTCTGGTGCTACCCATTCTTTTGTTACCCAAGAATTTGTTGTTAAGGGAGGTTTAGTCGGAAACCTCTTACCCAAACCTATGGTCATCCAAATTCCAGAATCCACCATAGATACCAAGTCATTTTGCCCGGACGTTTCCCTTGAGATCAAAGGGGAAAAGTTCCTAGTCGACTTAATCATTCTAGGAACCCAAGGAATAGATGTCATACTGGGTATGAATTGGCTAGCCAAGTACCGTGGTCGAATTGACTGCGCCAGAAGAGCGGTGTCCCTCACCACCGACAAAGAAGTAGAAGTGGAGTATGTGTCAGAAACCAGTCGACCCCAACCAGGATGTCATGAGAGCATAGCCCGACCCACCCTAGATGAGATCCGTGTTGTTCACCTGTTCCGAGATGTCTTCCCTGAAGAATTGCCTGGTATGCCGCCAGACCGGGATATTGAGTTCATCATTGAACTTATCCCAGGAACAGCCCCTATATCCCAAAGACCTTATCGGATGAATCCGGAAGAACTAGTTGAGTTGAAAAAGCAGTTGGCAGATATGCTCAGCAAAGGACTTATTCGCCCAAGCGCCTCACCCTGGGGATCACCCATTATTTTTGTGGATAAGAGAGACGGTACCACACGCCTGTGTGTGGATTATCGCAAGTTAAATGATGTGACCATTAAGAACAAGTATCCCCTTCCAAAGATCGAGGATCTGTTCGATCAAATGAGCGGAGCCCGAGTCTTTTCCAAGATCGATCTTCGGTCAGGATATCATCAGTTAAAAATCCGAGAGACAGACATTCCCAAGACTGCCTTCACCACCCGCTACGGTTTATTTGAATACACCGTAATGTCCTTTGGTCTGACCAATGCCCCAGCCTATTTTATGAATCTCATGAACAAGATCTTCATGGAGTATCTTGACAAGTTCGTGGTAGTTTTCCTCGATGACATCCTTATTTACTCCAAAACCGAAGAAGAGCATGCTGAACACCTGCATCTAGTTTTAGCAACCCTCCGAGAACACCAGTTGTATGCCAAGCTTAGCAAGTGTGAGTTTTGGCTCAGTGAAGTAGCATTTCTCGGACATGTTGTGTCTGCGGGAGGAATTTCTGTTGACCCAGAGAAGATCCAAGCCATTGTGAACTGGGAAGCCCCAACTAGTGTGACCGAAATCCGAAGCTTTCTCGGACTAGCGGGTTACTACCGCAAGTTCGTTGAAGGATTCTCCAGTATAGCCAAACCCCTGACCCAACTGCTGAAAAAGGACAAGAAGTTTGAATGGACT
The DNA here is from genome assembly GCA_026929855.1 of Poa annua. Lineage (NCBI taxonomy): Eukaryota > Viridiplantae > Streptophyta > Magnoliopsida > Poales > Poaceae > Poa > Poa annua. The sequence continues at coordinate 58,116,080 of CM049437.1, forward strand.
CAGAAGTGTGAAGAGAGTTTCCAGGAATTGAAGAAGAGATTGACCTCAACCCCTGTCCTGATTATGCCAGACGTCACCAAGAGTTTCGACGTGTATTGCGATGCATCACGCCTCGGACTTGGTTGCGTTCTGATGCAAGAAGGCAAGGTGGTGTCGTATCTGTCTCGACAGTTGCGACCACATGAAGAGAACTACCCAACCCATGACCTGGAGTTAGCCGCTGTTGTTCTTGCTCTGAAGACGTGGCGCTCCTATCTCGCGGGACATCGTTGCGAGATCTATACGGATCATAAGAGCTTGAAGTATATCTTCACCCAGAAGGAGTTAAATCTGCGATAGAGAAGGTGGATGGAATTAATCAAGGATTATGATATCGGTATCCATTATCACCCTGGAAAGGCTAATGTAGTTGCCGATGCCCTTAGTCGCAAACCCTGCACCCTGAATGCCCTGATCCAAGCAGAACAGCCAGCTCTGTTCAAAGAGTTCAAAGATTTTGGACTAGAGCTTGTTAGCCGCGGTTATCTTGCCAATTTAGAGTTAGCCCCAACCCTGATAGATCAAATCAAGGAAGCCCAGAAAGGTCATGAGAGCATAGAAGGAATTAAGAAGAAGATTTCTCTCGGTAAAGCGCCTGGTTTTACCGAAGATGCTGAAGGAGTGTTGAAATTTAATGGTCGTATCTGTGTCCCCAATGTCACGGAACTTAAGGAGTTAATCCTAAAGGAAGCCCACGAGACCCCCTATTCAATCCACCCCGGCGGAACCAAAATGTACCAAGACCTTCGTGAAAGATTTTGGTGGCACGGAATGAAGCGAGAGATTGGTGTTTTTGTAGCCAAGTGTGATATCTGTCAGCGAGTCAAGGCTGAACATCAGCGACCCGCTGGATTGCTTCAACCCTTGAAGATTCCCGAGTGGAAGTGGGATGAGATTGGAATGGACTTCATCACCGGACTTCCAAGATCCAACCGAGGCCATGACTCAATATGGGTCATCGTTGATAGACTAACCAAGGTTGCCCATTTTATTCCCGTCAATACCACCTATCGGGGAAATCAGTTAGCAGACCTGTATATTTCCAGGATAGTAAGCCTGCATGGTGTGCCCAAGAGGATTGTATCGGATAGAGGCACACAATTCACCTCAAGGTTCTGGAAAGCCCTACACGAAGCCCTCGGAACCAAGTTAGCATTTAGCACAGCTTATCATCCCCAGACCGGAGGCCAAACTGAGAGAGTGAACCAGATATTAGAGGACATGCTTCGCGCGTGTGTTTTATCCTATGGATCCAAGTGGGAAGATTGTCTTCCATTTGCAGAGTTCTCCTACAACAATAGTTACCAGTCTAGTCTACAAATGGCCCCTTTTGAAGCCCTATACGGCAGGAAGTGTCGTACGCCCCTGAATTGGTCCGACACCGGAGAAGGCAAACTGTTTGGACCAGATACCCTCCGTGAGGCTGAGGAGCAAGTCCAGCTTATCCGTGAGCGACTCAAAACCGCCCAATCCCGTCAGAAGAGTTACGCTGATCCCAAGCGTCGTGATGTCACCTTCAGTATCGGAGATTATGTCTATCTCCGAGTGACACCCCTTAAAGGAATGCAGCGTTTCCATGTCAAAGGAAAATTAGCACCAAGGTATATTGGACCCTTTAAGATCATTGCCCGTCGAGGAGAAGTGTCTTATCAACTGGAGTTGCCTCAAGAGTTAGCAGATTACCACGATGTCTTCCACATTTCCTTGCTCCGGAAATGTCTTGAAATTCCTGACCAGCCAGATGTTTTCAAAAACATCGACCACCATTCCATCGACCTGAATCAAGATCTGACTTACCGTGAGAGACCCATCAAGATTCTCGACGAAGATGTTCGTCTTACCCGAAGGCGCGCGATCAAGTTCTACAAGGTCCAGTGGACTAACCATTCGGAAGATGAAGCAACTTGGGAACGCGAAGACTATCTTAGAAGCGAATTCCCAAACCTCTTTAGTGCCCAAACCTAGCAAATCTCGGGACGAGATTTATTTTAAGGGGGGAAGGATCTGTAACATCCCAAATTCGTATTATGAAATATTATATCCAAAAATGTGGACCAACAAAAACTTTTATGAATTAATGTGTGTTGATGTCTTATTGTTGCTTGTGATAGTTATTTCTTGTGAATGTGTTGGTTGTTAGCTCTAATTAAAAGTTTGAAGAAAAGAAAATAAACAAAACAAAATATAAAACAATACAAACAATGTGACACATGTCACACTATTTCCCAAATTAAGAAATCTATTTATTTTCAAACCAGATTCAATGGAGTGGTAATATAAACCCTCTTATTTTAGTTCCACAACTTTTCCCTCTTCAAATATTCAATTCAAAAACCTAAATTCAAATTTACATTTCTTTCTTTATCTTATTCCAATCACAAAATGTGCTATTTTGCACTTGCTCAATAAATAATTAAAGTGCACAACAAATACTTGCAAACATGGGTGAAACAAATTATAAAAATAAAATTCAAAAATTTGAATTTAATTTTGGTTCAGGCATTTCGCCGAGCACCTTGTGGACGCCGCCAGGGGACAGGCCGCCATGCGCACGTCGCCGTGGTCGGCGCGGTGGAAGGAGGAGGTGTCGACGCCGTGGCGACCCGCGCCGTGCCCCCCCCCCCTCTCTCCTTCGCTCTCCTGTTCCCTTGGACGCAGACACCGGCACCGCAGCACCCCCGGCCCCCCCCCCCCCCTTGCACGCGCCCGTGCCGCCGCTCGCCATGGCCGACCCGCGGACACCGCGGCCGACCTCGCCGCTCCACGACGTCCCAGCGCCAGGCCCCCCCTCTCTTTCTCACCTCTCTGTCCCCTCGCAGCGCAGCAAGGCCACCCAGCAGCAGCCCGCACGCGCCGAGGCCGCGACGCGCCGCGCACGACGTGCGCCGCCCGGACACGCTCCACGGCCGGCCCCCACGCCGACCTCGCCAGCAGCTTCCACGCCACCCTCCCCTTGCCCATTTGGTTCCCCGAGCACCCCGCAGCCTAGCAGCACCCCGCGCCACCCCTACGGCGAGCCGGCACGCCCTCGGGTGCCCCCTGCGCCGCGTCCACCGTGCGCCGGCCCGCCCCTATAAAGGCCGCCCCGAGCCCCATTGCTCCACACTTCACCACCGCCCCTCTCGCCTGCTCCCCTCCACTCCCCACTCACCGTACGCCGCTAGGAAGGGCAGAGCCGCCGCCGCGAGCTCGCTGCTGCTCGTGGCCGTGCTCGACGGCCCGAGGTAGACGACGACACGGCCGTGCCGTGCCGCGGCCTCTTCTCTCTCTCTTCTCCCCTCCCTGGCCCTCTCCGCGACTCCGCACCGCCTCACCCTCACACGCCCGCCTCTTTCCTGTCCAGGGGCGCCGTCGATTGCTCGCCGGAGTCCGTGCCGCGCCGCGGAAGGAGGAGCTCGACGCCGTCGCCGCCAGGAGCCTCCCCAGCCCGCGCAACCTCGCCCACGAGCTTCCCCGAGCCGCCGCACCCCTCCTGCATCATCGCCGCAGCCTCCCGAGCCTCGAGGTGAGCCATCCATCCACCTCGCCGTCGCCGGAGCCACGGCGCCGCCCGATTTAGGTCGTCGCCGGCGTGTTCCAGCCTCGGCCGTTGGATCTTGATCCAACGGTACCATACCGATTCGTTTAGAAAAGGAGAGGCTGACGTGTGGGCCCCCCACGTCAGACTTTTAAACTTTTCCAGCGCGCGAATCGTTTTCTGTTGAGTCACTGACGAGTGGACCCCACCCGTCAGGATTCTCAACATTATCCACTCGGAGTTTAAATTCGAATTTTAGATTTAATTAGAAACCAGTACTGGATTTAAACTTTGAATCTCCATAACTTGAGATTTATAACTCCAAATAAATCAAATCAAAATGTTCTGGAAAGCTTATGAAATTGTCTATCCAACCCAAGTGGTTTCACCTCATTTGGATAAATAATAAAAATATAGTATTAAAAATGCCAAATAGGGTTTAAAATCTAAACTTGTTTGTTTCTGATACTCTGTTAGTCCAAATGAGTTAAGACCAATTTTATGGGATCACATTTAGTCATGGTTAGCTACCCCTAAGAGGATTTAATTTTTAGATCAACAGAACTTAATTAGTAGCTAAAACTTGATTATTAAGCTTCTGGATTCAAACCATTGTGTAGGGAGTTTGGTAACTCCAATTGACCCAAATCCAATTGTGTTGTCTTCTACACATCTATAGCTTTTTGTAGAAATTTAGTTTGTATTTTTGTGACCAACATAACTAGAGATATGTAATTAAGCCTGTTCAACTAGTTTCTGCCATAATTAAAGATATAATTAAATCATGGTTAGCTCAATTAAATTAAAACCAAATAGTATTGTGTGATGTATGAAGTGGGTATTTAGAGCATTTGAGATTGTATTGTTGTGGTGATTGATTGAGTAGGTTAGTGATTGTTTGTATTTGCTTGATTGTGTATTAGACGAGAACGTTATCGGATATATCGAGGAGGAAGGATTTGTGGAACCTGAAGATCAAGACCAGGATCACTTTGCCGAGCAAGGCAAGCTACTCTCTGAGCTTGCACCCTAATACATGCATCTATTTTTACAAAGTCATTTTAAAGCAAAGGTTTTTATAAAATCTTTTCAAAAAGTATATGGAAATTATTTTGCCACCCTATGTAGAAATATATGATAAATTATAGGATGGGAAAAATAAAGATTGTTTTATTCAAAACTCCTTTGAAACCTCGTGTGACTATGAAACACCAAGATGTGGTGATGAATTGAAGAAAAGGAGAATGGTGGTTTTGATAAAACGCACATTGTGTCTTTGTACTTACGTCAATCAGCCGATACTCTGTGCGACCACATTTACCCACATATGGGAAAGGGCTTAGTCATATAGTTTGCTCATATTAGTATGGGATACCTCATCAACGGAGATGACTCCGTTATGCATGAGGGGGTGGTTTGATGACCTACCCCTGACCTGGGTCCTCGCTCAAACTCTATGAGTAGATAAGGAGGAGGATAGAAGGATGTCCCCTATACACCGCCAGATAAAACCTATGAGTCCTCACACTTAGATTCCGACGGGCTGGGTTAAGTGTCGATGGAAAGTATCATATGGGCAGGATCCTATACTAGCATGAGCAAAGGACAGACTAGGGTCGGTGACTCAACTTCGCATACACCTGGTATGGCGAGACGTGGCTGACACGATGAGTTATCGGATGGGTGTGGGAAAAGCGTGCTACCTCTGCAGAGGGATAAAACTATTCGAATAGCCGGGTCCTCGGATATGGACAGTTGAGAGACCCTACTTTGACCATGTGCAAGTTTTGAAAGATTTGAATTTTAAAAAGAAAAGGAACTGGAGGATGTCCCATACACCTATACCAACGGATCGGTATGAGGTTGTTGGAGATTATGTACCATGATGGGTTATGGTCGGAAAAGGGGGAGTTTTGGAGAAAACTAATAAAACTGAGATATTAAGGGTAGTTATAATCTTCTTATCTTCTTCAACAAAGATACAGAGATGTTATAAATAAATAAAAGTGTGAAACTAAAAATGAGATTAGTGCATACTCACGTTGGAGTAGTTTGCAAGTACAATCAATTGTACTCATAATAGTTTCGTCCCTGGCTATTGTCGTAGCCAGACATGGAAGAGGACTACGCCAAGGAGGAGTATGGCGACTTCTATGCGAACTAGGGATCTTCATAAGTCGACTGCCTGTCGGGTCGTTGTTGGGATATGATGTCTACTACGCCTTAGCTTCCGCTGATTATTTTGGTTTGGCCCATGAAGGCACCTATGTAAGACTTGGTCTAAATGACCGTTTATGTAAGACTTTAATTCGGTATTGTAATGGATGTAAACTTTGGTATTCAGTTCGGATTATGTGCAACGACAGACTGATCACGGGATCGTTGTGTTAAGCATAATCGGGTATCTCGGACAGCTAGTCTGGGGTCCCCACAGTGTTGTCGCGACGTCGACGAGGTGATGGAGGCGGTCAAGCCACTGGTCGTGGGCCTCCGCGCTAGGCCGGTAGCGGAGGAGCTCCTGGGCCATGAGCAGCGCGGTGTGCGGCGTGGGCTCCGGGCGTCCCTGAGAAGACGCGCTCTGGCGCCGAGACAGATGAGATGACTCAGTGTCGTCGTGGCGCTCCGAGGAGGCGTCTCTGTCGTCGCGGTGGTCGCTGCCACGGTGCTCCTCGCTCTCAGGTTCCTCCACGTGCGGGCCGGTATTGGCGCGCTCCGTCGTGCGAGGGCGGCCTCGGCGGCCGCGGGTGGTGGCGGTGCCAGGCTCGGTATGAGCCCTGTCAGCTGCGCGCCTGTTGGCGCGCGTCGTGCGGGTGGCCGTCATGGCGCGGAGGCCGGCTGGAGGTTGAACACGCGCCTCAGTCCCCTACCTGGAGCGCCAAATGTCGGAGTGTGATTCCCACGAAACAGGGATAGTCACACTCTGAAGAGTAGTTCGAGAGGGGGACTGAACACGTTGGTCTACAACCCTCAACCGGCGCGGCGACGGTGCTCGTCGAGCCTGAAGAGGGACAGCACGACAGAGATGGACAGTGGCCCGTACCCTGGTTCACGGCCCTATGGAGGAGGTAATACCGCTACTCCTGCTTGTCTGTATTGCACTGCAGATGTTACAGCACAATGAGCTTGCCGAGGGCTCCCTTCTGGCAGAGCGGAGCTCAAGGAGGAGAACCGCGGGTCTTCTTCCTCCTCGAGTGCGCTAGGCTAAATTACACAATGGTGGAGTGCTAACTGGTCGATTCGCGATTCATCGATCCCTTGCTACGGAGGTGCTCCCTCCCTTTATATAGGCGCCTCGGGCCTCATCCTCGTGCTCTGCGTCGTCGAAAGGTTCCCGCATGGCGACGAAACAGAGGTGCGGGGTGCACCGCTGCCGGGAAGTCAATGGACCCGGTCCATGGTCGTAAAGCCTGCTCGTGACGCGAGAAAGCCACCGTCCACGCAGGACGGCCAGCTGGCGCAGCAGCGATCGTGGGGGTGCCCACGGTGACGTCGTCCTTGGAGCGTAGCGCCGGCCAGCCGCTTTATCACCAAAGAGGAAACCCTCGTAAGCCGGCGCAGGGGGCACAGCTTTGTTGACCCCTTTAATCACGAGAATGGCAACGGCGGCATCGTCGTCACCGCGCGCAGACGCGCGCGTCACTCTGTGGCCGTGGCAGAGGCCATGTGCGCTCTGCGGCGATTGCTTCGTAGCGAAGTATCTCCACAGGGCCTGGGCGGCCTTGTGGAGGGATCTGCGTTGACCCCTCTCCAGAGGAGGGGGCCTTGTAGAGGGACAGCCTCGGGAGGAGCCTCTTCAGGCCTTCGCTGCCCCCTCCAGCCCTCTCGAGAGGCCTTTCCTCTCGAGGGCCTCTCCAAGCGTTCCGCCTGGTCCTTAGCCGTTTCATCGATTCTGTCGCGTGCGAGGGCTGTGGAGAGTGGGCTCTGCACACCCTGGATCCCACTGGGCCGACAAAGTGTTTTATAAAACCCGAGTTGCTGGGAGCAATCGGAGATGTTTACGAAAACCCGAGCTGTTGGGAACAGTCGGAGGTGGAGATGTTTTTGAAAAACAAAGTACTGCCCTAGCAGCCGCCCGAACAATTAACCCGTGCAACCACATTACCTGATATGGGTAGGGCTTAGCCGGAAGCTTGTCTTCCTTAGTACGAAGGATCTCACACTCTATAAGGGCCAGGCCCTCGAAGCCGGGTTGTCGTACGAGACAATACACTGCTGCGGATCAGTAGCCGGACGATTACGTTGGGTCCCCTGCCGTGGCGGTGTGGCGTCCCAAGAGAGACCAGGGATCTAGTGGAGCACACGGTGAAAGGGCATGTGCCCTCTTATATGGTTTTGGTAATTGATGACAATCCATATGGACTAATGTTTGTGTTGAGCATATTGCAAGTATGTCTTGAAGATGTCAAGACATCACCCATATGAAGATAGATGGGAGCATATTGCAAGTATGTCTTGAAGATGTCAAGACATCACCTATATGAAGATAGATGGGATGATCCGAGATTGATCAAGATGTTGATCAACACACGAAGCTACAAGATGTACCAAGTGGATCATGTATCCCTTGGAAGGTAAGCCATTGTCCATATAGCTTTGTGAACTAACCCAAGTGTGTGGTATCTATATGTGGAGTTAGGTATCTTCCCATGGGCTTGCAACAAGAAGAACATCTCATAGAGCTCATGGAGAATGATGTCATGCGGTATTCGTCATCAAGGTTAAGAGGTGCAAGACCAAGAGAAGCATTTCGGAGATATCTTATACTTGTAGCTTGGAGGTCGAAATGAAGACATGAAGACGAAGCTAATGGAGCTTGGAGATTGACATGAAGACGAAGCTAAGCGAGGCTCTCCCATAATGGCGTATGGGGGAGTATTTGGAGAAGTCTTCACCAAGCATGTGCTAGCAAGCGCAATCAAAAAAGGTGGTCCACTTGGAGAGATCAAGACCATCTTCGTCTAGCTCAAGTGGAATGCTCAAGGCTCAAGTGGTTTGCTCAAGGCAAAGGTTTGTTCTTGATAGGGCTATAGGATAGATAGGCGTACTATCAAGAGGGGCTCTCGAGCGAGTAACTTGATCGCATCTTTGTGGAGAGCTCAAACATTTGCATACTTGGCATATCATCTTTCTTGTTTCTTATTTGGTTTTTCTCGTTGTGAGGTTTCAGAGCTTGTTGTGATCTTCATAACAAGCTCAAGTTCATCAAAAACAAAGTTCGTATGAAAAGCTTCTTGGTTTTTGATGTTGGAGGTTTTACCGGTTGTTCCTATTTTGAGAGGTTTCATGTTTCCCCATTTGGTTTTAACCTCCCATCTTGGACTATGATGTTTCTCTGCATTATCTTGTAGAGTTCTTCGTTGTGATTCCAACGAGCCAAAAATCATCGAAAACGGAGTTCGGATGGTCAAGATATTGTCGTTTTCGTGTTGGTATTTCTGCAGTTTTTGGCAGTTCGGGTCGGAAATTTCCGAATCGCGCGGATTTCAGTACTGTTTTCGCCCAGAAAACTTCGGAGATCTTTCCGGAAATCTCCGGGGGTCGGAAATTTCCGACCCTAGGTCGGAAATCTCCGATCTAAGCTGCTGTAACGGCTAGAATTGTGAGAGGGGTATAAATACCCCTCCCCTTCTTCTTCCTTGGGCTAGCACGACTTTCCCCTCTCTCTCCCACCATTGTTGACCTTGGAAAGCTTGCCCCCTCTCAATTTCTCCCATGATTCTTGCATATCTTTGAGGGAAAAGTGAGAGGAGATCTAGATCTACGTTTCCACCGATCCATCTCTCCTCTAAGTGAGGGGAACCTAGTGGATCTAGATCTAGGAGTTCCTTTGTGGTTCTCCTTCTTTGTTCTTCCTCTCTTCTCCCCCCACAAGCATTAGTTGCTTTTGGTGGGATTTGGGAGTGAGGGATTTGACTCCTTTGTGGTTTCTTTGTTCTTCCTCTCTCCTCCCCCCATAAGCATTAGTTGCTTTTGGTGGGATTTGGGAGTGAAGAACTTGTATTCTTGCCATTGCATCGGTTGCATCGGTTTGAGCCCTCCACGTGATTCGTGGTGGTGAAATTCGTGAGCTTGTTACTCTTGGGTCCTTGGACCCTAGACGCCTTAGTGGCCGGCCTTTGTGGCGGAGACCTTTTGTGGTCGGTTAGGACCTTTTGTGGTCAAGGCCTTTGTGGCTAGTTGGGACCTTTGTGGTCAAGTTGGACCTGTTGTGGTCAAGACCTTGTGTGGTCTTTTGGGAGCCCCCAATTCGGTTGTGAGTGTGTGCCCCAAGGTCGTTGTACGGGATTGTTCTCCGCCCCAAAGGAGTTCATAGTGGAAGGTGAACCCGGACCTTTGTGGTCGAGTTCATCGGAGAATAAGGTGAGGCCGTTGTGGCGTTGAGTCGGACCTGTGGTGGTCACTCACACCTCTCCAACGAGACGTACTCCCCTAAGAAGGAGGAACTCGGGAATACATCCTCATCTCCGCATGCCTCGGTTATCTCTAGACCCGAGCTCTTTACTTATGCACTTTACATTGTGATAGCCTTCGTGCTTGAAGTCATTTACATTGTGATAGCCTTCGTGCTTGAAGTCATTTACCTTGTTATCACTTTGTTGCTTGTCTTGCTTAGCATAAGTTGTTGGTGCACATAGGTTCACCTAGTATATTTAGCTTGTGTTCTTGATAAGTTAAACACTAAGTTTTATTCTGCATTTATCAACCCTAAATTGTAAAAAGTGTACCTCGCCTATTCACCCCCCCCCCCCCTCTAGGCGACGTCTTTCCTTTCAATTGGTATCAGAGCCAGGTTCTCTCATTATTAGGCTTCACCGCCTAGAGAGTAAAGATGTCGTTTAGAGAATTAGTGCACAATCCCGCTTATATATTTGATGGCACAAATTATGATCTTTGGAAAATTCGCATGCTTAATCTTCTTAGGGACATGGATCCAAATTTAGAGAGAATTGTAGATATGGGTTTTTCTCCTCCAAAGGATTCCCAAGAATTATCTTTAGAGGATGAGAAAAACTCTTATCTCGATACTCTAGCATCTAATGGTCTCATCTATGTTTTGAGTGATGTAGTTCTTGCGTCAATCATGCCTTGTCGGAACGCTCATGAAATATGGACAAAGCTTGAAGATATATATGATGTGTCCAACATTAGCAAGGATGATTGTCCTCCTTCCACCTCCGGCCGTGATAAGCTCACGTCTTTTTCCACTTCACCAACATGTGATTTGTCACAAGGTAATGACATGGTGAGTGGTGATAGAAATTGCATTATTGATGATGACTCCACTATTAACCATACTTCATCTCCATCATATTGCAATGCTCTATCTTTGGACTTAAACTTCTCTAGCACTACAAATTCCATACATGCTAGTGTTTATAGTCCTTGCATATCATGTAGTAGTTGTTTAACTAAATCTCATGATGATATGCTTCTCTTGTCTTGTTGCCATGATAAAAATGCTTCTATTACCTCTAGTACTTGTTTGGCTAACAATGTAGAGGAATCCCAACAATTGTTGGAACAAGACATGGACCTCAATAGCGCTTCAAATAACACTTCATCATCTTCGTCCATTACTCACTTTTGCCTTATGGCTAAGGAGTCTAAGGTATCTCCTACCTTGAACTCCAATATATCTCATGATGATGATGATGATGATATTGATGATGAAAATGATAATGATGCCTCCATTGATAAGAACTTTGATATTGTCTCTCATGCTCTTTTAAATAACAAACATGTCCATGATAGCTTCTTAGAAATCATGACTATCCTTATTGAGCGCAAGGAGACAATTGAGGCCTTGGAGACCCGTTGAGATGAAGGGTGGGGTCTTGCTCGTGATTCCGCGGGTGAGATCCACAATCTTGAGATCGCTCTTAAGGAAGAGCAAGATACTCGGGTTGCTCTAGAGGAGAGACTCGAAACAAGTGAGGAGTTGAATAATAAAATGATTGCTAAACTCACTAAGAAATGTGACCATGCTCTTGCCAACTTAAAAATGGATAAATCAAAATCTCTTGAGGAGTCCCTTACCTTAGAATTATCTAAAGTAAAGGAAACCCGTGATAGAGCTCTTAAGGAGGCAATCAACTTCAAAAGAAAGTATAATGAGCTTGCCAAATTGTCTTCTTCCATTCCTAATGATAATGATGCTTGTGCTACTAACTCCCTTTCATGTGAAGCATCTATTTTGAAGAAGAATGTTGAGCTAAGGGCTCAACTTGAGTTGCTATCTAGCAAGTATGGGAAATTGGAAGAAAGTCATGAAAAGCTTTCGAGCTCTAATGAGTATCTTCTAGCATCCCATGCTAGGCTAGAAGTTGCTCTTGAGGTAATCTCTACAAAGGTAAAATCTTGTGAGCCTCTTGTGGTCACTAGCACAATTTCTAGTAAAATGCTTTATTGCCATGTGCTAGTTCTTGTAATTCATCCACTCACAATATTGATAAATCTTGTGATGAATTACATTCCTTGCCTTGTTGCTCTAACAATGTAGCATCTACTTCCTCTAGTATTTGTGTTGAAACTAACCATGTAGAGGAAATCAAAGAGCTCAAGGCACAAGTCACTTCTTTGAAGTAAGACTTGATCAAGTGTCATGAAGGGAACTCCACCCTCGACAACATGTTGAGAGTGCGAAGACTTCCACATGACAAGAGTGGACATGGATTCAACTCCAACAACAAGAACAAGTCCAATGACAAGATGAAGCACAAGTTCGTCAAGAAGAAGGGCCAAGAACAAGCTATTGATTCGGCCAAGATTGTATGCTTCAAGTGCAAGGTTGAAGGGCACCATGTTAGATCTTGCCCTTTGAAGAAGGAGACTCTTAGTGAGAAGCAACAAGGGAAGCAAACTCAACTTCACACTCAAGCTTCCCAAGTTGAAGGATCTTCCCTCCCCAAGAAGAAAGGAAAAGGCCGAGTTTGCTACATATGTCGGGGGAAGGATCACTTAGCTTCTTCATGCACTCATGGTAACTTATCCAACCCCACTATACTTGATCATGTTTATTCGCTTCGGAAGGATAAGGTTGGCAATGTGTTTGCCAAGTATGTTGGTACTCAAAGTGGTGTCAAGAAAAGAACCATTTGGGTTGCCAAGCCTATTGTGACTAACCTCTTAGGACCCAACTTGGTTGGGGACCAACAAGCTAAAACTTGATCAATAGGTGGTGACGGAGGACATTGGAGACTTGGCCACATCATGAAGAGTTAAGGGATCTTCATCAACCATATTCTCTCAAGCCAAGTCAATTGGATTGCATTGTCCTATCTTATATCCAATGTTCCTCCTTGCGGTAACTTGTATTTAAATTATATATATCATTGAAAGTTGTTTGCACCCTTGCATGTGTTTGGTTTTGTACCTTGCTTTTGCTTGTACGTGTTGTGCTATCTACTTACTTATCTTGAGTAATCAAGCATGTGTATGTTAGCTTGCACACCATGTATGTCTTGAGCTTGTGTCAACTTGCCTATCTTAATTGGCTCTTGTTGAGATATAGATGGACTATCTCCTTTTGAGTTAGTGATGCGCTCTTTGGCACTTCACTATCCTAAAGTGTGCTTTCATGAAGAATTCAAATTCTAATGTCCATTAATTACCTCTTGTTGCACTATCTTTGCCTCGTGTTAAAAGGATTGGATTATCACATTATGGGAGAGTAATAAGCTATGTGCATATTACAAGCCTAGAAAATGTGAACATGTGAGGTAGTGTCACCTAGAATTGTTCTTGTTATTCCTAGGTGACATGTTGCTCAAACAAGTTCCATATTTGCTTAAATGCATTTTATCTCTCATCTTTGGTATCTTGTTGTGAGAAAGTTTCTTGGTGCTTTGCACGGTTGTTTGATTAATTTAAGCCTTCAAGAATCTCTAAATAAGCATATTTTTCAATTGCTATCTTTTGCCACATGCTTATGTTTTGTGAATATGATCATGAATATGCATATTTACCATTTACCACCGAGAAATATCTCCATACATTCCTTGTCTTTGACAAGTGATAATTTTATTTGTGATAAATTTATCGATCATATTTACATTGGCTTTCGTTAATTGCCAAGGTTTTGTATCAATCATTCTCCTTTTCGTCTTCCTTACATCTTTTGGATCTTGTGTGCTCTACTCATATTTCTCTTGTGCTTTTTAAGTTAGGAAAGGCAAGGAACCCATTCTTGTGCATCTACATTCAATGTCTTACTTCTAGACGGTGCACTATTCTTGGGGGAGCTACCCTACATTGAGTAGAACACCATGTTTTGAATTGTTAGTGGATCTTATTGATTTTCCTTTACCTCGTGTTCAAAAAGATATATGGAGGGTGATGATCCCACTTGGGTGCATTTTGTATTTACATGTAAGATCATAAATAATGCACAAATTGTGGGGGAGCAATCCTATATACTTTTGAATATTAGTTGTCTTCAATTTGCATTCGGTCCTTTTATTTGGTCTTGGATCCCGATGACTTGTCTATTTGGAAGACAAACATTTTTCGTCTTGGTACATTGTACCATCATGAAAAGTGTAGAGGGTTATGGTCATTCCTTGACTATATTTTCATTTGATATCTTTTCATATTGGTATCTCCAATCATGTGTTGATTTGGGGCTTTGATATAATTTGGAAAATTCTTTTCTTGTCACACTTGTGTGTGCTCCCTTGGTTTAATTGGTGTTTTGTCCACATTGTATCTCATTTGGTTCTTGAAAGTGTTGTCCTTGCATATTTACTATGTATATTTTATGGCATGCTTACTTTCTATGTTCAAATATGTAGGATAATCTTCATCAAATCCTAAATGGCTAAGATGTGCATGAAATTCAATTTCATATCAAGATGCACATATTAATGTGGAGTTTGTCCTATGTATTGTAGTTGCGCTAACTACTTTGGACCCAATGAGTTTGGGTACCATTTTGTACTTAAATTTGTTTTAGGTACATTGGAGATACATTGGAAGCTTGTCTCAATTACAAGGAGGGAGACCTCATCATGTGCCTTCTTGAGCCAAGCTTGAATGATCATGAACTCCTACCTCCTACTTCATCAATGCTATCTCGGTAACAAGTATCTACCTCATGCTTACTTTTCTAGCTCTCAACCTTGTGTAGATTGCAATTTGGCATGAGTCCCTCTAGTTGCATTTGACGTGGTTTTTGCAAAGTTCCTTTCCAAACGTCTTTATTGCAAATATGAGCAAGCCGGGATGATTACATAGTAAGAGGAATATATAATCATTCTCATGATTCATCAATTCCAAATATGTTAATCTAGCAAAATTGGTCTCATATGCAAAATCGATGAATTTTCAAAATCATTTGTCATTTGTGAGAGTTGTTACCTTTCCTGAAGCATCTCAAATATCACTCATCTCTAGTGGATATTTGTGATGTGTTGGTGTTGGAAGTTCATCTATATCTCTCTAAGATAAAATTGAGCTTTGTGCTATGCTTTTAAGCAAAAATTCTTAGTGAGGTATTTATGATTTCCTTGTGGATATCATGTTTTTTCCTAGTACCTATTTTGTGTGTGCATGCTTCTTTGCGGACTTAGTGCCTACTTAGAAACTTATATACATGAGAGTAGGTACATCTTTAATTGGTATTCAAAATCTTTAGTGATCACCTTTTTTGCTCTCTTGTTTCTTTGGTGATCTCTAAAAGGCACAAGCTTTGCACTTGATTTGGTATTCTCTTTGCCTCTTAATAAGCTTGTGAACCTATTCGAGTTGTCTTCTTTGGTGTGCTTGTATGCGAAATACATGATATGCACTATGTGTCTCATATTTTGAAAGACTATCGTTTTAGTCTCCTAAAATGTATTTCCATGTCACACCCATCCTTTCTCGGTTGAGCAAGCCTTTAGTTGTCTCATCTCTTTCTTTTTGCTCTCTTGGTTGTTTTTATCATAATATCTTCTTGTGTCCAATTGCTTTTTGGATCCTTTGATTGCTTGCTTAGTTTGTGAATGCATCTTTCGTTTTGCAATTGGTTTCTTACTATTTGATTTCGATTGGTATTTTTCTTTTGCATTCTTTGGATCCTCAATATAATTTGATCCCCTCCATCTATTCTTCATTGGATATATGCATTTGATTTCACTCATATCATGAGAAATGCATAATTTATGGGGGAGCTCTTATTATATTGGCCTTCTAGATTTTTCGCCCATTTTGGCAATGGATGCCAATGGGGGAGAGATTTAGAGGGTTTTTAAGGGAATTTTGGTTCTCTTGTATGCTTTGCTTAGTGCGTTGCATGGTTGTCTCTTGCATGCTTTGCTTAGTGCGTTGCATGGTTGTTTAATTCCTTATATAAACCCTCGTAAAAAGGATTGTCATCAATTACCAAAATGGGGGAGATTGAAAGGGCATGTGCCCTCTTATATGGTTTTGGTAATTGATGACAATCCATATGGACTAATGTTTGTGTTGAGCATATTGCAAGTATGTCTTGAAGATGTCAAGACATCACCCATATGAAGATAGATGGGAGCATATTGCAACTATGTCTTGAAGATGTCAAGACATCACCTATATGAAGATAGATGGGATGATACGAGATTGATCAAGATGTTGATCAACACACGAAGCTACAAGATGTACCAAGTGGATCATGTATCCCTTGGATGGTAAGCCATTGTCCATATAGCTTTGTGAACTAACCCAAGTGTGTGGTATCTATATGTGGAGTTAGGTATCTTCCCATGGGCTTGCAACAAGAAGAACATCTCATAGAGCTCATGGAGAATGATGTCATGCGGTATTCGTCATCAAGGTTAAGAGGTGCAAGACCAAGAGAAGCATTTCGGAGATATCTTATGCTTGTAGCTTGGAGGTCGAAATGAAGACATGAAGACGAAGCTAATGGAGCTTGGAGATTGACATGAAGACGAAGCTAAGCGAGGCTCTCCCATAATGGCGTATGGGGGAGTATTTGGAGAAGTCTTCACCAAGCATGTGCTAGCAAGCGCAATCAAGAAAGGTGGTCCACTTGGAGAGATCAAGACCGTCTTCGTCTAGCTCAAGTGGTTTTCTCAAGGCAAAGGTTTGTTCTTGATAGGGCTATAGGATAGATAGGCGTACTATCAAGAGGGGCTCTCGAGCGAGTAACTTGATCGCATCTTTGTGGAGAGCTCAAACATTTGCATACTTGGCATATCATCTTTCTTGTTTCTTATTTGGTTTTTCTCGTTGTGAGGTTTCAGAGCTTGTTGTGATCTTCATAACAAGCTCAAGTTCATCAAAAACAAAGTTCGTATGAAAAGCTTCTTGGTTTTTGATGTTGGAGGTTTTACCGGTTGTTCCTATTTTGAGAGGTTTCATGTTTCCCCATATGGTTTTAACCTCCCATCTTGGACTATGATGTTTCTCTGCATTATCTTGTAGAGTTCTTCGTTGTGATTCCAACGAGCCAAAAATCATCGAAAACGGAGTTCGGATGGTCAAGATATTGTCGTTTTCGTGTTGGTATTTCTGCAGTTTTTGGCAGTTCGGAAATTTCCGACCCGGGGTCGGAAATTTCCGAATCGCGCGGATTTCAGCACTGTTTTCGCCCAGAAAACTTCGGAGATCTTTCCGGAAATCTCCGGGGGTCGGAAATTTCCGACCCTAGGTCGGAAATCTCCGATCTAAGCTGCTGTAACGGCTAGAATTGTGAGAGGGGTATAAATACCCCTCCCCTTCTTCTTCCTTGGGCTAGCACGACTTTCCCCTCTCTCTCCCACCATTGTTGACCTTGGAAAGCTTGCCCCCTCTCAATTTCTCCCATGATTCTTGCATATCTTTGAGGGAAAAGTGAGAGGAGATCTAGATCTACGTTTCCACCGATCCATCTCTCCTCTAAGTGAGGGGAACCTAGTGGATCTAGATCTAGGAGTTCCTTTGTGGTTCTCCTTCTTTGTTCTTCCTCTCTTCTCCCCCCACAAGCATTAGTTGCTTTTGGTGGGATTTGGGAGTGAGGGATTTGACTCCTTTGTGGTTTCTTTGTTCTTCCTCTCTCCTCCCCCCATAAGCATTAGTTGCTTTTGGTGGGATTTGGGAGTGAAGAACTTGTATTCTTGCCATTGCATCGGTTGCATCGGTTTGAGCCCTCCACGTGATTCGTGGTGGTGAAATTCGTGAGCTTGTTACTCTTGGGTCCTTGGACCCTAGACGCCTTAGTGGCCGGCCTTTGTGGCGGAGACCTTTTGTGGTCGGTTAGGACCTTTTGTGGTCAAGGCCTTTGTGGCTAGTTGGGATCTTTGTGGTCAAGTTGGACCTGTTGTGGTCAAGACCTTGTGTGGTCTTTTGGGAGCCCCCAATTCGGTTGTGGGTGTGTGCCCCAAGGTCGTTGTACGGGATTGTTCTCCGCCCCAAAGGAGTTCATAGTGGAAGGTGAACCCGGACCTTTGTGGTCGAGTTCATCGGAGAATAAGGTGAGGCCGTTGTGGCGTTGAGTCGGACCTGTGGTGGTCACTCACACCTCTCCAACGAGACGTACTCCCCTAAGAAGGAGGAACTCGGGAATACATCCTCGTCTCCGCATGCCTCGGTTATCTCTAGACCCGAGCTCTTTACTTATGCACTTTACATTGTGATAGCCTTCGTGCTTGAAGTCATTTACATTGTGATAGCCTTCGTGCTTGAAGTCATTTACCTTGTTATCACTTTGTTGCTTGTCTTGCTTAGCATAAGTTGTTGGTGCACATAGGTTCACCTAGTATATTTAGGTTGTGTTCTTGATAACTTAAACACTAAGTTTTATTCCGCATTTATCAACCCTAAATTGTAAAAAGTGTACCTCGCCTATTCACCCCCCCCCCCCCTCTAGGCGACGTCTTTCCTTTCACACGGTGCCGGGGGGAATAAACCTATCGGGAGTCCTCTGTACTAGGGCAGACATAGTGGAAAGCTTTGATCTGGTTATCCGGACCCCCGCATACTATCGTATGACGGGCCGTGGCAGACACGGCGGAATGATCGTTTGGTGTGGGTAAAGTGCGCAACCTCTGCAAAGTGTACATCTATTCGAATAGCCGTGTCCGCGGTCAAAGGACGGTTGGAAAGGCCACTGATCTAGGCGTATGGGCAATTTCATGTTTTCAAAAGAAAGATGTTTTCGGAGGAAACAAGTAGGTACCTGGGAGGTACAGAAGTTGAGTAAGGATGGTTTGTCTCGGGGAGACAATCAGTCCGCTCTCAAGGAAAGAAAAGGGGGTATCCCCATCCTAGTGTTTTTGAAGAGTTTTACAAAAAGTTTTCAAAGCGTGGAATTAGTACATGCTATTTCTACAAGAGAGATTTCTATTTCTAAAAGTTTTCTTCAACAAAGATATAGAGATGTCGTATTCTCTATGTCAAAAGCATCTTTGCGAAAACTAAGCCCGATATAGTTGTATATAGCCGCTATCCCAGTTTTCGAAAACGCTTTTATTGCATTACCATGAAAAACTTAAGCCTAGAGGTGGTTTTGCGAGTACGTAAATGTACTCATATGGCTGTGTCCCTAGATATTCAAACGTCCAGATTACAACGGGGAGATGTACGACGAGGACGAGGAGTACGCCGACGACTACGCCAACTGAGTGTCACCGGTCAACTGCTCTGTGAGAATGCGTCTGGTTGTGACGACGGCCGACGCTAGCCGCAAGCTTGCGCTTATCGTAGTAATTCCGTCCTGTGTGACGATGATTGCAGGCTTGGTCATGTGACCACTATTTATTTGTGTAAGACTTGTATGTATGTTTGAATGATGTAACTTTGTATACCAGTTACTTTTTATCTAAGGATATTTGTGCTACTTACATTACACACTTTACTTAATGCAATAATCTGTTACTTGCAACTTAATACTGAAAGGTGTTGCGGATGCTATCCTGAAGGTGGATTATTAGTCATAGATGCAGTTGGATAACGGTCTATGTATCATGTTGTAATGCCCAAATGAATCTCACACTAGACACCATGACTTGTACATGCATCATTATGCAGTTCTTTATTCTGTCAATTGCCCAGCTGTAATTTGTTTACCCGCATGTATGCTATTATTATTTATGGAGTGGCACCACTAGTGAACTGTGGATCCCGGTCCTTTTCTTTAAACTGATAATATAACCTATTGCAATCCTATTACTTTCATTCTCTGCAAACAAACATCATTTTCCACACATACGTTTAATCCTTTGTTATAGCAAGCCAGTGAGATTGACAACCTCACTGTTAAGTTGGGGCAAAGTATCTTGGTTGTGTTGTGTGCAGGTTCCACGCCAACTACACGCCATCAAGAATCTCTGGCGTCGTTGACACCTTCGGAAGAATTCTAGTTTCCTACTGGTTCGATAACCTTGGTTTCACAACTGAAGGAAAGCTTGCTGCTACTACATCATCACACCTTCCTCTTGGGGTTTCCCCACGTGCCTGTAGAGCATCAAGGATTTTCTGGCGCCGTTGCCGGGGCAACTAAGCTCTTCTGCGAGGGGAGTCTCTCACTTCCAATCTTTTTATT
Organism: Poa annua; assembly: GCA_026929855.1. Lineage (NCBI taxonomy): Eukaryota > Viridiplantae > Streptophyta > Magnoliopsida > Poales > Poaceae > Poa > Poa annua. Next base: position 58,136,134 of record CM049437.1, read on the forward strand.
TTGTTATTGTCTTGCTTAGTTTATTTTTATTACTATCTTGTTTGCTTAATATAAAAAATACAAAAAAATTAGTTACTTGTATTAAATTATTTATTTCGGTTTTGCTTTTTATTTGCTAAAATGAGTAGTGCTGAGAATACAAAGTTGTGTGACTTCACTAGCACAAATAATAATGATTTCATATGCACTCCTATTGCTCCACCTGCTTCTAAAGAAGAATTCTTTGAAATCAAACCTGCTTTGTTAAACCTTGTTATGAGAGAGCAATTTTCTGGTGTTAGTACTGATGATGCTGCTGCCCATCTTAATAATTTTGTTGAACTTTGTGAAATGCAAAAGTATAAGGATATAGATGGTGATATTATAAAACTGAAATTATTTCCTTTCTCTTTGAGAGGAAATGCTAAAGAATGGTTGCTTTCATTGCCTAGGAATAGTATTGATTCATGGATTAAATGCAAAGATGCTTTTATTGGAAAATACTATCCTCCTGCTAAGATCATTTCCTTAAGAAGTAGCATTATGAACTTTAAACAATTTGATAACGAACATGTTGCTCAAGCTTGGGAAAGAATGAAATCTTTGGTTAAAAATTGCCCTACCCATGGACTGACTTCTTGGATGATCATCCAAACCTTTTATGCAGGACTGGATTTTTCCTCAAGAAACCTTCTTGATTCGGCTGCTGGAGGTACATTTATGTTCATCACTTTGGGGGCTGCAACAAAACTTCTAGATGATATGATGGTTAATTATTCTGAGTGTCATACTGAAAGAGCTCCTCAAGGTAAGAAGGTAAATTCTGTTGAAGAAACCTTTTCTTTGAGTGAAAAGATTGATGTTATTATGGCTATGCTTGTGAATGGTAAATGTCATATTGATCCAAATAATGTTCCCTTAGCTTCTTTGGTTGCACAAGAAGAGCATGTTGATGTGAACTTAGGGGTACTGTGGTAGAAGGATTTATTTTTCTGAGCATTATTTTAGTAGTTATGCCTTTTCTCCCAAAACAGCAACTTGTTAACTAATAATAGACTTAAGGTAGTCCCATGTTTTAATAATGTAAAATGGTGTGTATGCTTTTAATGAACTTAGAGTCCAGAACCTTAAGTTAAACCATAATAACTTGGTTTAAATACTTTAATAGTGTTGTGGTGCATTTCTTGTTTGTGTTTAACATAATCCACTTTGTACCCTAAGAATGACACCAAGTGTTTCTATATGCTTTGTATGTGGTTATGTTTATGTGTTAGATTGTTATCCAGTAGATGGTTGTGTTTTGTAATTCTTGTTGTTTGCTTGTTTATTTTAGATCGTTGTCAACACACTCCTTTGCAGTAATGTTTGTCGTGTTCTATTAAATAACTCACCTACACATTCTTAGCTCTTAGCCATAAACTTGTGTGAGCAGTGGTGCTAACCTTTGTTGGTTGGTTAACCACTTAATAGTATGTGCTCCTAGAGCTAGTAGCAGGCTTGCATGTGAGTGTGCTTAATGCTAGTGTTAATGCCTGTAGATTAAGGTACTTTAGTCTGAAGTATTTCCTAAACTATTATGATACTTTTGTTTGAAGTATTTTCTGAACTAATATGACAACCACTGATACCTAACTAATAACCCTAAGAGGTTTTTAGCTTAAGTGTGTAGTTAGAACTACCTTTTTAATAATTAGGGTTGTTGTGTATATTTTCTTACGTGTGTTGTTGTTTGTCTTAGCTATATGGATTTGTTGCTTGTTGATGCTTAACTAAGTGAATTGCTTGCCTTTGATTGTTAGCTTAGTGTTTGGTGCAATGCTTGGTATTTGTTATGTCCTTATGGCATTGTCTTGTATTTTGAGTGTTGTTCCTTTTCCTGTTTGCGACGTTAGATACGATCGGGAAGGAACTGGAAGTGAGGAGCGAACCTGAGGAACATCAAGATCAAGACCATGGACATATTGCTGAGCCAGGCAAGCCACCTCACCACTATAATGAATCCTATTATTTTACCAAGCATGTTTTGTTTTCAAAATAAAATAATGCATGTTTTACCTCTTTTGTGGTACTTTGCCACCCAAAAACTATTTTACAAAATATTGTTTGGCCAAAGTTATATACTAGATTATAATAGGTGTTACAAAAATAAGTATTCACTTTAGGAGCCTTGTTGTTGAAGGCTCTATAAAGAAAATCATATTTTTCTAGTAGTATATCTTTATATTCTTTCCTCAAAATCTTAGGATGGGAGCCCGGTTTTGATAAACTGTTTTTGGAAGAAAAAAACCGAGTTGCTGGGAGCAGTCGGCGAGCAAGTGTTTTATAAAACCCGAGTTGCTGGGAGCAATCGGAGATGTTTACGAAAACCCGAGCTGTTGGGAACAGTCGGAGGTGGAGATGTTTTTTAAAAAACAAAGTACTGCCCTAGCAGCCGCCCGAACAATTAACCCGTGCAACCACATTACCTGATATGGGTACGGCTTAGCCGGAAGCTTGTCTATTTTAGTACGGAGGATCTCACACTCTAAGGGCAAGGCCCTCGAAGCCGGGTTGTCATCTGTACGAGGCAATACACTGCTGCGGATCAGTAGCCGGATGATTACGTTGGGTCCCCTGCCATGGCGGTGTGGCGTCCCAAGAGAGACCAGGGGTCTAGTGGAGCACACGGTGCCGGGGGGAACAAACCTATCGGGAGTCCTCTGTACTAGGGCAGACAAAGTGGAAAGCTTTGATCGTGTATCCGGACCCCCGCATACGGTCGTATGACGGGCCGTGGCAGACACGGCGGAATGACCATTTGGTGTGGGTAAAGTGCGCAACCTCTGTAGAGTATACATCTATTCGAATAGCCATGTCCGCGGTCAAAGGACGGTTGGAAAGGCCACTGATCTAGGCGTATGGGCAATTTTAAGTTTTCAAAAGAAAAATGGTTTTCGGTGGAAACAAGGAGGCATCAAGGAGGTACCTGGGAGGTACGGAATTGGGAGAAGATGGTTGGTCTCGGGGAGACAATCAGTCCGATCTCAAGAGAAGAAAAAGGGGTATCCCCATCCTAGTGTTTTTGAAAAGTTTTACAAAAGAGTTTTCAAAACGTGGAAATAGTTCATGCTATTTCTACAAGAGGGATTTCTATCTTTAAATGTTTTCTTCAACAAAGATATAGAGATGTCGTATTCTCTATGTCAAAAGCATCTTTGCAAAAACTAAACCCTATAGTCGTAAATAGCAGCTATCCCAGTTTTCGAAAACACTTTTATTGCATTACCATGAAAACTTAAGCCTAGAGGTGGTTTTGCGAGTACGTAAATGTACTCATATGGCTGTGTCCCTGGATATTCAAACGTCCAGATTACAATGGGGAGATGTACGACGAGGACGACGAGTACGCCGACGACTACGCCAACTGAGTGTCACCGGTCAACTGCTCTGTGGGAATGCGTCTGGTTGTGACGAGGGCCGACGCTAGCCGAAAGCTTCCGCTATATTGTAGTTAATTCCGTCCTGTGTGACGATGATTTGCAGACTTGGTCATGTGACCACTATTTATTTTGTAAGACTTGTATGTACGCTTGAATGATGTAACTTTGTATACCAGTTGGTTATGTAATCGCGATGCACTGATCATTGGGATCGTGATCTGTTTACATAACGTGGATGTCAGAGAGTGACTCCCACGATACAGGGGTGATCACACTCTGAAGAGTTGTTCGATGGGGGGCTGAACGCGTTGGTCAAACAACCCTCAACCGGCACGGCGACGGTGCTCGTCGAGCCGGAGGAGGGACATCACGACAGAGACAGACACCAGCCCGTACCCACGTTCACGGCCCTCGGAAGGAGGTAACACCGCTACTGCTGCTTGTCTGTATTGCGCTGCAGAGGGTACAGTACAATGAGCTTGCCGAGGGCTCTCTTATGGCAGTGTGGAGCTCAAGGAGGGAACACTAAGGTCTTCTTCCTCCTCGAGTGTGTTCGGCTAGGCTACGCTATGGTAGAGTGCCAAAGGTCCGATCGATGCGAATCGGGGATCCGGGCGTCCGGGGCTCGATCGATCGATCCCCTGCTACGGAGGTGCTCCCTCTCCTTTTATAGGCGCCCCGGGCCTCATCCCTGCGTCCTGCGCAGTGGAAGGGTTCCCACAAGGCGACGAAATGGGGGGCGGGGTGCACCGCAGCTGGGTTGTCCATGGACTAGGTCCATGGTCGTAAAGCCTGCCCTTGAGGCAGGAAGACCACCGTCGGCGCAGGACGGCCAGCTGGTGCCGCAGAGATCGTGGGGGCGCCCACGGTGACGTCGTCGTTGGAGCATAGCGCCGGCCATCCGCTTTATCACCAAAGGGGAAAGCTCCGTAGTCCGGTGCGGGGGGCACAGCTTTGTTGACCCCTTTAATCACCAGAATGGCAACTGCGGCGTCGTCGTCACCGCGCGCAGGCGCGCGCGTCACTCTGCGGCCGCGGCAGAGGCCATGTGCGCTCTGCGGCGGTTGCTTCACAGCGAAGTATCTCTACAAGGCCTGAGCGGCCTTGTGGAGGGATTTGCGTTGACTCCTCTCCAAGGGAGAGAGCCTTGTAGAGGGGCAGTCGCGGGGGGAGCCTCTTCAGGCCTTCGCTGCCCTTCAAGCCCTCTCGAGGACTTCTCCCCTCGAGAGGCTCTCCCAGTGTTTGGCTTGGTCCTTAGTCATTCTTCGATACCGTCGCGTGCGAGGGCTGTGGAGAGTGGGCCCCGCACACCCTGGATTCCACTGGTCCGACGGTAGCCCCCGGGCCCATGATGGGCACGGTGAAGCCCACCAGGCTCAGACGAAGCGTCGTGGGCCCAAAGTGTCCGGCCGGCCCGAGACACGCGTCGATCAGTTGCGAGTCTGCGACGACTCGATTTCTTCGGCGGGGCGTGCGTCGTGGGGGGTCCCACCACGCCCCGGTAACTGCCCAGATGGGAGATAAAGCCTGCGCGCCGGCTCGAGCAGCCGTTACTGCTCTCATTTTGCACGCCCGGCCTTTCGACCTCACCCTCTGAGCTTCCTCACACCGGCGATCTTCTTCTTCCTCCGCGCTTTTTCGCACTTCTCCCTTTCCCGACGATGAGTCCAGCGAAGGGCAAGGCGGCGATGGCGAAGCTCCCTGTGGACGCGCAGGGGGAAGGGGTGCTTGGCCCCGCCCTGGTCGGGGAGCGCTACAACGAGGCGGCGCTGGACAAGATCCGGCATTTGGTCACCGGGAAGACCAACGAGCACGGCGCCAGTGCTCTCCAGGCCGCAAAGCTCGGCCGACTCCCGAAGGGGTTTTTCCCCATCTTCCTCCACACCATCTACGCTGGCCTGGTGCCTCCCTACTCGCCCTTCCTGGAGGCGATTCTGGAGTTCTACCAGATCCACCTTCTCCACTTGCATCCCAACTCTGTCTTGATCCTCTCCATCTTCGCCTACCTGTGCGAAGCTTACTTGGGGGTGCAGCCTTCTGTGGCCCTCTTCCGGAGCTTCTACGCGCTCCGGAGCTCCGCAAACCTCGAGCGGACGGGGTGCGTCTCCTTCCGCATCGTGGACGGCATGGGGGATGTCTGTATCCCCATGTCGTGGAACGGCGAGAAGCCTGTCATGGCGGTGGTGAAGAAGTTGGATGACTTCCGGCAGCGCTGGTTCCTCATCGGTGTCAAGTCGCCGAGCTCCTTCATCGACATCCCGGAGGCGCCGCCCGTGAAGAACACCCACTTGGGCAAGCTGGTCTTCCGGAGCCCGCAGATCGCGGACCTGGTGGGCGCATGAAGCTTCTTCGGGATAATGGCCTCACCGGTCAGATGATTGCGGAGGACTTCGTGAGGCGCCGCATCGCTCCGCTTCAGGCGCACAAGAAGCCGATGTGGATGTACTCGGGCCTCACGGACCCGATGCGGCGCCACTGCTGCGACCACCGCCCCGAAGCCGTCTCCTCCATCATGGGCGTCCTCTTCATCAACCCGGACATGCCAGTGGCGGTTGCTGAGGCGCTGAGGCCTCTCCACCAACTCTCCATGAACACGCGCCTGGCGATTCTGGAGCGGATGCCGACGTTCACCCCGCTTGGCTTGGCGGGGGAGGAGAAGGACGAGGTGGCCATGCCTGTAGTGAAGGAGCCAGGAGCCGTGGAGTCGCCCTCCGCATCGGACGTCGAGCTAGGCGGTGAGGCGACAAGGGCGAACCCCTCGATCAGCGGGGCGAGCTCGTCAAGGGCTGCGCCCCCTATCGAGGAAATCTTCGAGGTCTCATCCGGCGACGACGAGCCCTTCAGGGTGGCCCCTTCGCGCCCTGTTACGGAGGGGGAAGGTTGCGACGGCGATGAGACTGCGGCGGGGCGACGAGAGCCCCGAACCAAGGCGGCACATGATAGGCCTGCTGGGGAGCCAATGGGCGCTCCCCTCAAGAGGAAAGCAGAGGCGCCTCCCGTGGGGTCTGGAGCCAGGACCACGCCTTCATGGCGTTCGCCTGGCATGGCGTGGGTTGATACCCGCGCCCAGAAAACAGGGTAAGTATCTTGATCTTGGTTTTCTCTTCCTCAATCTCTGCTTGCCCGTTCTCTTCTGACAGGTTTTCTTGCTCCTTGCCAGCGACCTGGTGCCTGCGAAGCGTCGGAGGCTTCGCAAGGCCGCTAAGGGGAAGGGGACCGTGCCAGAGGCCGCGGCGGACGAGGCCTCGAGGCCTGTGGTGGAGGATACCGCAGGCCCTGCCAAGGGTGTGCCTCAGGCTGAGGCGACTGCGCCGCCTCTCGAGGGGAGGCGCCCTGAGGAGCAAGCGGAGAGGGCGCCTACTCCGCCTCGCACTGCCACTCCTCCGGCGCAGCAGGAGGCCGAGGCAGACACGACGCTAATCCAGAGCCTGCCAAGGGCCGACGAGATGGAGGGGGAAGCTCCTCCGCCGCCCCCGACAAGCTTTGAAGTGGAGGCGGAGACAGTGACTATGGGGCAGGCATCTCCTGCCCCTGAAGCTCATGATGAGGTGCCGCATGAGGGCGGCGACACCGGCGCGCGGAGCGCAGGTGCTGAAGAAGAGAACTCGCCGCCAAGCCCCCAGGCCCGCGACGCTGCAGGGCCCCGTGCAGAGGCCCCCTTCTTCAAGCTCGACGCAGGTGCTGGGACCTCCGCGCCGCGTGGGGCTTCACAAGACCTGGCCCTCAGCGGCTGGGACTGGAGCAGGGGACGCCGCGGCGTCGCCTTCCGCCTGGTGCGGGAGTCCCTGGACGGGTTGGAGACCCACCTCGCCCTTGAGGACGCGGAGATCGCCCGGCGGCAGGGCGAGCTTACGGAGGCCTGGGCCGCCTTTCACGCAGCTGTGGAGGTTCGCCGGCAGAGCGATCTGGCTCTGCAGGCGGAGCGCGAGGAGGCACTGCGCTTTGCCAAGGAGGTCCGTGAGGGCGCCGTGCGCGACACCGAGGAGATCTTGGAGCCCCTCCAGACCGAGCGCCAGGCGGCGGCGGACGACTTGGCCGCGGCCAGGGCGGAGCGGGAGGCGGTGGAGTCCTCGCTGGCGGACAAGCATCGCGAGCTTGTCCAGCTTGAGGCCAAGATCCTCGCCGACTCTGAGGTCGTGCGGACTTCTCTGGAGGCGGTCCGCGCGGCCCTGGATGCCAGGGGGCAAAGGCTGAATGAGCGCGAGAATGACGTGCGTCAGCGCGACGAGCAGCTGCTACAGGCGGAGCAGGAGCTGTCGGTGCAGCGCGTCGACCTTGAGGCCCGGGAGGGGAATCTGGCAGAAGCCCTCGGCAAGTTCAACCGTGAAGTGGCTACCCACAAGAAGAACGTGGAGCGCTTCAACGCAAGGTTTGCCGAGCGGAAGGAGGAGGCGGAGAAGGACTTCCAAGCCCGGGAGAAGGAGTACCGCGCCGCCGTCTCTCGAGACTACAATGAGAAATTTAAGAAGCAGGAGAATCGCTTCAGGAAGAGGCGCGCCGAGGATGACGCCCGGATCCGCGAGCTGGAGCAGATGAACGCCAGGCTGAACTCCCGGGCGAGGCGTGCTGCGGATGGTCGCCGCCTTGCCGAAGAGGCTCGCGAGCGCATGTCGCAAGACCTCGCCGCCCTTATGGCGGACATGGAGGAGATGAACAAGCAGGTGGGCCCTGCCGTGGATCGAGCCGTGGAGGCTGCCGAGAGCGCTCAAGCGGCGCGGGTGCTGTCGCAGCAGCGGGAGCGTATGTTCCAGTCCTTGGTGGCTCGGGGCAACAATCTCGCGGCGAAGCTGGGAGTGGAGGCGCCGCACGTCCCTGCTCAGGGCAACGTCGACGCCGCCGCGTATCTCGCCTACTTCGACAAGCTCTTCACGGCGCTCGAGGGCCCTGCCGCGGAGCTCCGCGACGTCGTCGAGGAGGAATGCCGCCAACTCCTGGCGGTGGCAGTCGACCGCATCTTCACCAACCTCCAGCACCTCCAGCCCGGCTTCGACTACACATCGGTGACCGAGCCTCTCGAGGGGGAGGAAGGGTGGCAGATCTCCAACTCCGTCCGAGACCAGGTCGACGACTTCTGCAGCTGCTTCAAGCGGGCTGAGGCGAGGGAGGACGACGGCGAGGAGGCAGGCTCCGAGGGCGAGCCTGGAGAGGAAAGGTCTGCGGAGGAGGGCGACGAAGCTTCTGCCTGATCCTCTCCTGTATTATGATGCGCTTGTAGCGCCGTTAAAAGACTTGGCTTAGAGACTTTTGCTCCACAGTCTGTAATATATTTTTAAGTAGATGCTATTGAGTTCGCACGTGTGCCCCTCGAAGGGCCTTTTGCTTCAACTTCATGTCTTTGTTAGCTCTGCATCGCTAGGACCCTTCTCCTTGCGCTATGACTCCGCCGCTGCGGTATGCCTGAGCAATGACTCGGCAAGGCCGGGGGGAGTTTAAGGCTTACAGAGGTAAGAGTCCTCGAGGCGCGATGCTCAAGGGCCCCCCTTTGACGTGCAAGCAGTCCATGGAGTGTGAGGGAAAAGAATCGCTCGAGGGACGACGAGTGCTCGTGAGAGAGATGAAGAGATTCTCGAGGCGTGAGCGCTGAACTTAGCTTTGCGAGGCTTTTGCTCTGCGTAGGCTTTCCCTGGCGATGCGCTCTCCTCTAGGGGCCGAGTTTTGCCTCCACGAGCTTGGAGGGACTCTTGCTCCCTGCGGATATTAGAGAGGCGAACCCAAACGCTAGTGCATGGTAGTAAGGACTCATGTGCGCTTATAGGTTTCCTCATGTGTATCTCGCGAGGAGAGTAAGTACCGAGGTCCTTTGGAGAGGTGGCGTGTTTTTGGGAGCATGCCCTTTAGCCAGAGCTCGGATCCCTTGGGTTTTGCAGTGCTGCTGGGGTGCTCTTGAGGCACAGGCACCGTACTCAGCCCCCGCTGGCGAGGTGCGCATGGGAAGGATATAAGCGCACATGGAAAGGCAAATGATGAAAGTAAACTCACCACCAAAATATTACACAGCGGCGCCTCAGCGCATAGTTCCACTTGGGAACGAAATGGTTCATTACACTTGGGGTTGCCAAGCTAACGTTCTTTCCATGTCGAGGCATGGGGACCACCCATTAGTGGTTGAGACTCTCTACGGCCTGCGGTGGCTCGTTACCAGGAGAGCTCGGAGGGCTGGCCCTCAGGAGAAGCTTTGTGAAGCTTGGAGGTTCATTACACTTGGGGTTGCCAAGCTAACGTTCCTTCCATGTCGAGGCATGGGGACCACCCATTAGTGGCTGAGACTCTCTACGGCCTGCGGTGGCTCGTTATCAGGAGAGCTCGGAGGGCTGGCCCTCAGGAGAAGCTTTGTGAAGCTTGGAGGTGAAGCCGTGAGCTTCCCTCTAGAGACAAAAAATGCCTGACGTGACGATGATCACGGACGTGACTATGATCACGGGTAGAACTTGCGTAGATGCGTGATGTTCCACGGGCTCTTGACAGGGATGCCGTGTTTAGTCTCGAGGCGCACAGCGCCAGGCCTGGCGAGGTGAGAGACCCTGTAGGGGCCTTCCCACATAGGCGAGAGCTTGTGGAGACCTTCTCTGGAGAGGATTCGTCTGAGGACGAGGTCGCCCGCCTCCAGAGTGCGCGAGCACATGGCGGCTGTGGTAGTGTCGCAGGTCTTGCTGGTACTTTGCCGCTCTGAGGGCGGCACGGCGGCGCAATCCCTCGAGAAGCGTCGGGGGGCTCAACAAGGGTTGTCGATGGAGGTGCCGCGTCGGCTCTCTGCGGAGGCTCTCCAGGGCCCTTGTCGAGATCCGCCTGTGGAGGGGTCTCGGCAAGGGTGTTCGGAGCAGACTCGACTTGAGGCTGTGGGCCTGGCGGTGGGTCTGTGGAGACTGCTCCTTTGCCGAGATCTTTGTCGGGCGGCGTTGGACTTGGAGTGGCGACTTGCCGAGGTCTCTTCCGCGCTTTTTGCTTGACGGGGCGTGCGTCTGGACACACGGCTAAGTGGTGCTCGATCACCTCCCTTGGTACGCCGGACATATCTGACGGAGTCCATGCGAACATGTCAGAGTTTGCCCGAAGGAAGGCGACGAGCGCGCTTTCCTATTTGGCAGGCAAGGCAGCGCCTATGGTGACGCTAGCCCCGGGGCCCTCAGCCCCCGAGCCACTGGTGCTCAGCGACACCTTCTTCGTGGAAGCTTGCTCTTGAGAGAACATCTGCTTCTTCTTCTTGGGCCTCTCGAGAGGCTCCATGTCCTCGTCAGCCGGGAACGCCATGGCGGCTGCCTTGTAGGCGCTCTCGACAGCGCGCGTGGCATCCAGGATATGACCATGGATGGTGATAGTGCCAGCGCTGCCGGGGATCTTGACCATGTTGTAGGCGTGATGCGTGACGGCCATGAACTTCGCGAGGGCGGGGTAGCCGAGGATGGCGTTATACGGCAGGCCAATGTGCGCGACGTCGAAGTCGATCAGCTCAGTGCGGTAGTTCTTCTGCGTGCCGAAGGTGACGGCCAGCCGGACCTGCCCCAGAGGTGCGATCGAACCACTGGTGACCCCTGTGAATGGCCTGGAGGGCATGAGCCACTCGTAAGGCACTTGAAGCGTCTCGAAGGTCTCGACAGAGATGACGTTCAGGCCAGCACCCCCATCAATGAGCGTCTTGGAGACGGCAATGTTGTTGATGGTGGGGGAGCCGACCAGGGGGAGGTTTCCAACAGTCTTGGTCGACTTGGGGTGGTCCTTGGCGTCGAAAGCGATGGTGTACTGAGACCACTTGAGGGGCCTGGAGGTCTCGACGCTTGGGAGTGCGGCGTTGAGCTCCCGGGCGAACTGCTTGAACTGGTTGTTAGACTTGGGCGCCTGAGCTCCGCCGAGGATGCAGGCCATAGCCCCCCTTGGGGCCTGGTAGCCTCCATCTTCCTCGTCGGGGAGGTTATTGTTCTTCTCGACGGCGTTGGCTTGAGTGCCCGGCGGCTTCTGGTAGCTGCCCTTGCGTCCGCCTCTACGGTAGCTGCGGCCTCTGCCGCGGCTCCCGCTGCCCTCTTCTTGCTCGCGCTCTCTGCTCAGCCTCTTGAGATCGAAGCAGTTCTCTGTAGCGTGGCCGCGCCTGTTGTGGTAGACGCAGAACGGACGGTTGTCCTCCTTTTTGTCGCCAGGCTCAGGGGAGTCTCTGCGGGCGTACTTGGCATCTGGCTCAGCCGCTAGGACAGCGGTGGTCTTGCGCTTGGTTTCTTCCCGCTTCTTGTGACTCTTGGATCCCTCGGCCTGGTCGTCTACCCGCTGGCTCATCTTGACGAAGAGGAGTCCCTCTTCGGCCTTGGCGCACTTGTCAGCGAGGTCGAACAGCTTTGCCATAGAGGTGAGCTTGTCGTGAATGCCCAGCTTCTCGAGCATCCTGCGGTTTGTGACACCCTCTCTGAAGGCGGCAATGACTTGTGTGTCGGGAATGTACGGGATCTTGTTGCGCACTTGGCTAAAGCGCTGGATGTACTTGCGGAGGGTCTCATCTTTCTTCTGCACCACAGCGCGCAGGTCATTGTGGGTGAGCGCGCGCTCATATGTGCCCTTGAAGTTGGCGACGAACTGCCTGCAGAGTTCCTCCCACGAGCCGATGGAGTCTTCAGGCAGGTTGAGGAGCCATGACAGCGCGGAATCCCTAAGCGCATGGGAGAACCAGTAGGCCATGACCTTGTCGTCCCCTCCTGCAGCTTGGATAGAGGTGGTGTAGAGCTGCAGGAACTCGATGGGGTCGCTTGACCCGTCGTAGCCCTTGGGAAGGGCAGGCCTGAACTTCTGTGGCCAGACCACGCGGCGCAGAGCGCGGGTGAAGGCCACGCAGCCGGTGGCGTACGTGGCGATTCCGCACTGGAGAGCCCTGCGGTTCTGCTGCCCCGCCTGGCCGATTTCCTCGACAAGGCGGTTCTGGAGGTCCCTCTGGCGCTCCATCCCCACCCGCGCGTCAGGCGCGGTGCGCTGCACGATTTGGCAGTCGCGCGGCGAGGACGCATGAGAGGCAGCCCTCTGCGCCGCAACCGGAGGTGGTCCCGGTGGTGGCGGAGGCGCATCCGGCGCGTCCGTTCCTGCACGGCCAGAGTTGTGAACCAGCGAGCGCGACGGAGCGGGGCACGTCGTCGCGATGTCGACGAGGTGGTGGAGGCGGTCGAGCCAGTGGTCGTGGGCCTCCGGATTGGGCCGGTAGCGGAGAAGCTCCAGATCCATGAGCAGCGCAGTGTGTGGACTGGGCTCTGGACGTCCCTGACAGGACGCGCTTTGGCGCCGAGACGGATGCGAGGACTCAGCGTCCTCGTGGTGCTCGGGGTAGACGTCCTCGTCGTCGCGGCGGTCGCCGTCGCGGCGATCCTCGCTCTCGGGCTCCTCCACGTGCGGGCCGGTGTTGGCGCGCTCCGCCGTGCGGCTCCCGCGAGGGCGGCCGCGGCGGCCACGAGTGGTGGCGGCGCTGGGCTCAGTATCAGCCCTGTCAGCTGTGCGCCTGTTGGCGCGTGTCGTGCGAGTGTCCATCATGGCGCGGAGGCTGGTCGAAGGTTGAAGACGCGACTCAGCCCCCTACCCGGCGCGCCAAATGTCGGAGAGTGACTCCCACGATACAGGGGTGATCACACTCTGAAGAGTTGTTCGATGGGGGGCTAAACGCGTTGGTCAAACAACCCTCAACCGGCACGGCGACGGTGCTCGTCGAGCCTGAGGAGGGACATCACGACAGAGACAGACACCAGCCCGTACCCAGGTTCACGGCCCTCGGAAGGAGGTAACACCGCTACTCCTGCTTGTCTGTATTGCGCTGCAGAGGGTACAGTACAATGAGCTTGCCGAGGGCTCTCTTATGGCAGTGTGGAGCTCAAGGAGGGAACACTAAGGTCTTCTTCCTCCTCGAGTGTGTTCGGCTAGGTTACGCTATGGTAGAGTGCCAAAGGTCCGATCGATGCGAATCGGGGATCCGGGCGTCCGGGGCTCGATCGATCGATCCCCTGCTACGGAGGTGCTCCCTCTCCTTTTATAGGCGCCCCGGGCCTCATCCCTGCGTCCTGTGCGGTGGAAGGGTTCCCACATGGCGACGAAATGGAGGGGCGGGGTGCACTGCAGCTGGGTTGTCCATGGACTCGGTCCATGGTCGTAAAGCCTGCCCATGAGGCAGGAAGACCACCGTCGGCGCAGGACGGCCAGCTGGTGCCGCAGAGATCGTGGGGGCGCCCACGGTGACGTCGTCGTTGGAGCGTAGCGCCAGCCATCCGCTTTATCACCAAAGGGGAAAGCTCCGTAGTCCGGTGCGGGGGGCACAGCTTTGTTGATCCCTTTAATCACCAGAATGGCAACTGCGGCGTCGTCGTCACCGCCCGCAGGCGCGCGCGTCACTCTGCGGCCGCGGTAGAGGCCATGTGTGCTCTGCGGCGGTTGCTTCACAGTGAAGTATCTCTACAAGGCCTAAGCGGCCTTGTAGAGGGATTTGCGTTGACTTCTCTCCAAGGGAGAGAGCCTTGTAGAGGGGCAGTCGCGGGGGGAGCCTCTTCAGGCCTTCGCTGCCCTTCAAGCCCTCTCGAGGACTTCTCCCCTCGAGAGGCTCTCCCAGTGTTTGGCTTGGTCCTTATTCATTATTCGATACCGTCGCGTGCGAGGGCTGTGGAGAGTGGGGCCCGCACACCCTGGATTCCACTGGTCCGACAGTGGACATCTCGGACTGGTAGTCTGAGGGGTCCTCACAACTATTATAGAGCTATCCAAGGATGGTGAAGGCCATAAGCTTGGGGATGTGAAGACAACCCCACTGAACCAACATACTCTCGGTTTGCACACGTCTAACTTCTGTTTTTCGTTCATTGCACTTCATCGCATAAACTTGGAGCGTTTTTGTTCTTTTTGTTATTTTGGTTTGGTTTTTTGTTTGAGACCACCACTTTTTATTTATGTTATGAGAGAGCTACTGGAAGTTTGGGTTGAATTAAGTTGGATGCTATAAAAATATTGGGAAGAGGATGTTTGAGTTGATTTAAAAGAATACATATAGTTGCATGATTCATGTGCTTTGTTAATGAATATTAATATGCAAGTGTCTTGTCTACAGTTATTTCTTATTCATGTTTTATATGCTGAATGATGCTTTACTTTGTTTAACATGAAATGGTTAGCTATATGGACACTTATGCATGCATTTAGATGGTCAACTTTCTCCCTCTTGCTAGCCCAAAAATTCCAACAAGTAAAAAACTTGTTTTCCAACACCTTCAACCAAGTTTTTCCAGTGAGTCCACCATCTCTTCCTATTAGCTAATATGCTATTCCAAGTATGTTTACCATGTTATATTGTTTTATTTATGCTTCCAAATTAAGATGCTTATGTTATTGTGATTGTCATGGGTTAAGTTGTTTAAAAGCTCTCACGAACTTAATGCACACATTACTTTTCATGCACTTAATAAACATGACCCATTGTGATTAAGATTATGATGTTTTGGGCTTGACAAAGGTCTTTGGTTGGGAGTTAGCTCATATGTGCTGTCACATGGCAAGCTTTCAACATGGTCTTTATCTTACTTAAGTTGATATCATGTGCTTTTGTCTATGGATGCCTAACATTGTGTGAAATGAAGTGGAAACTCAGTAAGTTTGGGAAGTAAGTATAAATGGCTAGAGAGACTCACCAGGCGGCTAACCCAAGCCATGCGAGATGCATGGTAGAAATTTACTTACACAATTATGTTGGACTTTCAGTGATACACCTCTCAATATAAAAAAAGCTATGCCAAATAAAAAGGTGTTGAGGTTGTCCAAGTGTTTGTTTGTCTTGTCATTTTGACATAGGCTTGTTCAATGTCATGGGACAAGAGGTACCCCGGGAGTAAACTCTTTATGATGCTATTATTGCTTGCAATGACTTTAACTTGCTTTGTGGCCTAAGTTGAGTAGCCAGTTGGAGAGGTTTTCGTTTTCAAGGGGCATGAGGCTTTTAACCCATACTTTGTCAAGCTCATAACTCATATTTGCTTTCACTTTCAACTATTAATCACTAAAGATGCTATGATAGGGGCAATGAGAACTTCACACCAATGATCACTACATGGCAAACATTATCTTAAGTTGAAGCATTTGGAAGCTAGATAATACTCTTGCATGTTATTCCTCTACTTATTTATCTATCTTTCCAAAGTGTCCACCTTTTATATTCAGATTTCTATAACAATACTCTATGACCAATATAGGATATCTTTTACTTTTCATTTATGCATTCATTTGGTCCATAGAACTTTTCTTTCATGTTACACTTTGTGAATTATCATTGAACATCTTTACCTTGAATATTTAATATCTCTTGATAATATGTCTTGTATGTTGCTACTCTTTCTTAAAGAATGAATCATTTGACTTTATGTAGCAATCATCTTTGATATCCTTTCTTAAGTAATAAAATGCCAAGTCCATGTTTAGTTTTGTCACCTTCATACTCTAGGACGAGTATAGGTTAAGCTTGGGGATGTTGATGCATGTAAAATGCATACATGAACTTTGCATTATATTACTCATATTTCATCCATATTTGCATCATATAAGGGTTATATCAATGTTTTATAATGTTTTGGGGAATATTTCACACTTTCCCTATTTATTTGGAATTAACCCTGTGCTGTCAGAAAACCCCTTTTTCTATATTTTGATGTTTCAGGGACCCAAACGACGTCCAAATGACCTAATATTCCACGGAGATGATTTTTTGGAAGGAACAAGGCTTAGGAGCGAAGGAAGAGCAAAGATGGAAGGCTGAGGCCCAAGATAGGTGGCCCCACGCGGCCAGATTCTTTGGCCGTGTGGAACCCCTCATCCTAGCCCTCGAGCCTCCGATGCCATCGATCTTCGTCTCCCTGGCTTCGTCTTGACCTAAAAACGACTATAAAAATAGCCCCCCGAACCCTTTCGGAGAGGAGCGCCGCAGAAACACAGAAACCATGAAACTGAGACCTGGAGCTGCAGATTGGAGGGGGAAAACTCCGACGGGGCGCTGCTGGTGTGGTCTCCACCTTCTCCAACGACTTCTCCACCGTCTCCATCATGAAGAGGGAGTAGTCCACCCCTGGACTATGGGTTTGTGGAAGTAACTTATGTATCTCTCCTCTCTCTTGAGCTTCACTAATTAGTGCCATATGAGCTGCTGAACATGATTATGATCATATATGTAATACCTTTGTGGTGGATCTCTTAAGTTGATATATGTTATGATGATTGCTAATATTATGTCTTTGTTATGCATATTATGTACCCCGTTCTTGTCTATGTGTTTTGATCCAACATGTTTATGAGAGCGTGTGAGGGGGAACGTGTGCATTAGTTGGAGTAACGGGGGGTGGTTTTGTGGTAAGTTGACAGCAATACCGTGATCCACTTGGGTTTTTACCTTACTTTGTTGCCTCACTAGGGATAAAAGAAATACCATGCTACCGGGGATATGTGGGTGACATTGCCACTATCACCATGACTAGATCTAGCATGTTCTTATTTAAACTTCATGTCATTGAACTTAAAGCTATACTCTGTTTATCTTAATTACTGAGGTGTTATGATTTAGTTCGCATCTTGGTGGAGTATAAGAGAGATTAATAACCAAAAGATCTTTATGTTAGGACGTGATGCCCATATTATTAATAACTTGTCTTGTTGCAATCTCATATGTCAATTCCTATGTTCCATTATCTACCACTATATAAAAGAGAGAGTGCATTTGTGAAACCATGAACCCCAGTCCATTTTTAATCATAAGAAACACCTTTCCAACACTTTTATTGCACTTTACATTTTCTTTCATTATTAAATACAAAAATATTTTTATATCTTGCAAACACCATACAAACCACAAAAACATCATCTCTTATCATTTATACCATCCTTGTTTATTTATTTATACCATCCTTGTTTATTTATTTACTACCATTGCTTATTTATTTCAGTTTTGCATTTGTTATTTCTATATCTTTTACTTACACCTTGTGCTTGACAACCACTTGGTGAGGTTGAGGGCACAAAACAATCTACTTTGTTTTGTAGGTTACATAAACAAGGATAAGGAGACAACAGCTTTTGGTTCATTTCCCCGAGAGTTCGATATTAAACCCTCGAGTCACCCTCGTGGGGAAAATTAGTCTTTTCCCTTACTATACACTAATTGTCTCCATTGAGGATTAGTACGGAGTTCGAGAACTACCATCTTATACACAAGATGAATCCACAATCCCAAACGTAAGAGAGATCGAACTTCGAGGACGAAGTTTAGTTTAAGGAGGGGAGACTGTAACATCCCAGAATTTAGAGTCCAGAAATATAGAGGACAGAAGAGTGTGCATTGCATTCATGCATCAGAAAATCCGAATAATTTTCGCGCATCTAATTTTCAAAACAATGAGTGATTGAAGTTTCACTTGAGTTGGTGGAATTGAAGTAGATCATCAACTTCAGCGTTATAAACATTGAGATGATCTTGGCTTACACCTTATTTTGGGGTAGAGAGATATACGATAAAATGTTACTCCAAATGAAATAAAACTTGTTACACCAAATCATTATCTAGGAGTTAATGATTAATCTAGCTATTCTGAGTTATCTTCTGAGCATCTATTCTTATCAATTGTGCTAGACATATCTAGTACATAGAAATCATACTAGCCTTGAAGGCAAATCAGAGTTACTTAAATCTTAATCTAGATCTTCTTACTTCATCTAAACATCTTATTTGCTTATCTCCCAATCTTCTCGAAGGCATCAATGAGAGAAGATATCAAGAAAGGAGGAAACACAACAAGAATACTTAGAGGAGTATTCCTTAGATGGGCATAGAAGTGTTATGCCACTGTTTTATGGGGAAAGTGGAAGCTCTTATATCATAAACCAGTTTTATTAATCTTCTGGAATAGTGTGATATTCAAAGGTTTAAGTTATATAGAAGTAGTTTGATAACAAGCTTCGAAACCTTATTAACAACTCACTTTTGTATGCACAAAACAATTGAGTGTCATATGCAAATAAGCAAAAGGTCAGATAATCTAGTACATCAAATACCTCAGCCACTTGAGTATAAGTAGTAGTTTGGAGACAAGACTGATCATCTTGTTAACAAATTATGCTTACAACTATAAGGCCATTTGATGTCAAAACTACACCTACATTCATCTATATCCAAAATATCTATTTCAAAGACATCTATTCTATCAAGAAGAAGTGCTTAAACCATTCTTCATCAGTATGAGTAGAGGAGTAAAGCAAGAACTCTATTCTCATCATTTTATCTTCCATAAGACCTTCCTTAGGCAGGATATCCTTATTTTTTTATATCTAGAGACATCTGATCATGTTTTCACATGATTTAGATGTGAGGTATCACAAGTCAAAGCCACAATGGCCATGTTCCATCTTGAATAGGACTGTTAATTAATTCATTGTATATACTCTTCATAGGTACCATAGTGAACAATTGGACATGAATTTGGAAATATCAAGAATTCATAATGCATCACAAAACAAGTTTAACAATTCATATTTATCTTAACCTTGGAGTAAGTCCTCAAATCATTTTAGAAATTGAAGATATCAAAACACCACAAATAATTGAGAGCATTGAAAAGAAAAATATTCTCATGTTACTCCAACGCACAATAAAAATAAAGAAATGAAAGCCACACATTTTAAATAAAAGAAATGAATCAAACAAAGCATAGTCCACTTTATGTGCTAATGGAATATAAAATATACAAAGTACTTAAGTTATTAAGTGAAAATAAACATCCTATAAAAATTCTAAACATTGCAGGACCTCTCCGCAAGTTCTATAATCCAGTTTAGGTCCAAAACAGAAGACAGGGGCCTCTTTGAAATGTTTATGTAAATTCCTGCAAATCCAGGGGGTTTTCTGCAAAAATGTTTTAATTCCTCTTTGTTCTTCCTTCGGCCAGAAGACAGAGGAGAGTCGTGGCCTGATGCTCTACAGGCACGTTCGGAAACCCCAAGAGGAAGGTGTGATGATGTAGTAGCAGCAAGCTTTCCCTCAGTTGTGAAACCAAGGTTATCGAACCGGTAGGAAACTAGAATTCTTCCGAAGGTGTCAACGACGCCAGAGATTCTTGATGGCGTGTAATTGGCGTGGAACCTGCACACAACACAACCAAGATACTTTGCCCCAACTTAACAGTGAGGTTGTCAATCTCACTGGCTTGCTGTAACAAAGGATTAAACGTATGTGTGGAAAATGATGTTTGTTTGTAGAGAATGAAAGTAACAGGATTGCAGTAGGTTGTATTATCAGTTTAACGAAAAGGACCGGGGTCCACAGTTCACTACTGGTGTCTCTCCATAAATAATAATAGCATACATGAGGGTAAACAAATTACAGCTGGGCAATTGACAGAATAAAGAACTGCATAATGATGCATGTACAAGTCATGGTGTCTAGTGTGAGATTCATTTGGGCATTACAACATGATACATAAACCGTTATCCAACTGCATCTATGACTAATAATCCACCTTTAGTATAGCATCCGCAACACCTTTCAGTATTAAGTTGCAAGCAACAGATTATTTCATTACGTAAAGTGTGTAATGTAAGTAGGACAATTATCCTTAGACAAAGAACTACTGTTTTATCCCTAGTAGCAACAGTACATTCACAATCTTAGAGGTTGCTGTCACTCCCCCAGATTAAATGAAGACATGAACCTACTATCGAGCATAAATACCCCCTCTTGGAGTCACAAGCATCTACTTGGCCAGAGCATCTACTAGTAACGGAGAGGATGCAAGATCATAAATAACGCACTCACATAATATATAATATAGCAAATGACATAGTAATCAATTATTCATCGGATCCGAGCAAACACAACATGTAGCATTACATAAAGATGATCTTGATCATGATAGGCAGCTCAGAAGATCTAAACATGATGGCACAATAAGAGAAGACAACCATCTAGCTTTTGCTATGGACCCGCAGTCCAAGGATGAACTACTCACGCATCAGTCCGGAGGCGGGCATGGTGATATAGAGCCCTCCGGTGATGATTCCCCTCTCCGGCAGGGTGCCGGGAAGAGCTTCTGAACCCTCCCGAACTAGGGTTGACCTCGGCGGCGGCTCTGGAACGTATCGTGGAAAAGTGTTCGGGTGCCTAAGGTTATTTTGTCGGGGGGTATTTGTAGGCGAAAGGGCGAAGGAGGTGGGGCCCCGAGGGGCCCACACCACGTGGTGGCGCGGTCAAGGAGGGCGTCGCGCCACCAACAGGTGTGGCCGCCTCGTGGCCCTCCTCCGTATCCTCTTCGGTGTTCTGGATGCTTCCGGGGAAAATAGGGATATTGGCTTTTGTTTCGTGCAATTCCGAGAGTATTTCCTTAACAGCTTTTCTGAAACCAAAAAAAGCAGAAAATAGGGAACTGGCACTGTGGCATCTTGTTAATAGGTTAGTCCCAGAAAATGCATAAAAACCATATAAAGTGTTTATAAAACATGTAGCAATTGGTATAATATAAGCATGGAACATAAGAAATTATAAATACGTTTGAGACGTATCAAGCATCCCCAAGCTTAGTTCTACTCGTCCCGAGTAGGTAAAACGATAACAAGAATAATTTCTGAAGTGACATGCTTTCACACAATCTTGATCATATAATAATGTAAAGCTCATGTTATGAATGAAGTGACTCAAGGCAATGGTCTATAGTTTGCTAACAAATAGACAAGGAGTAAACAACTACATCATATAAGTAAAAACTATTCATGGATAGTGTTGGGGGGATCATAACCCGGTAGGCCCATGAAGAGGAAAGCATGGTCGGGTTTCAAGGATGGGCCGGAGAGCTTGTCGGTAACCCGGCCTAAGTAAGGAAGGCTCTAGAAGACCCGGAGGCAGTACGCATCACGGAGTCCAAGACTTGGAGGATACGAAAGACAAGACGAGTTAGAGTAGAACTCCAAGTAGTCTTACCATGTAAACCAGGAGACCCGGATGTCTTTATAAGCGGGCTCCTAGGTCATAGAGAGATAAATTAAGAGAGGCTACGAGAAGCCATAGGCGCCATAAGATAGATAAATAGAGAGAGCTCCCACGAGAGAGCTCCCACGTCAGAGTCATCTAAACCCGGCGATCGCCATTGGCGCACCATGTAACATATTATCATATCAGTGACTTATAGCAAGACGTAGGGATCCTCCACCGAGGGGACCCGAACTTGGGTAAAAAACATCTTCCCCCATAGAGATAGACAATCTCCTGAACATCAGAGTCGCCTTGCCCCTCATCTCAAAGTTTCCACCCGGAAACATCTGCCGTGACAATCCCACGACAGTTGGCGCCCACCGTGGGGCCTGCGGCCGAATATGTGCTCATCAACGGAGAAGCGCTGCGAGGATGGAGAGAATCGCCGTCGGCGAGATAATCAACAATCAGAAGAAGACCGCATCGTTCAGATTCTGGCCATGAGCCGGAAATAGATTCATCGGAAAAAGAGCCGGCTTAAAAGAGCCGGCCATGGAGGAACCAGACACAGAAGTCGACAACGGAGGACGAAATCGAAACAAAACAAGGGACAACACGCGTGTCCATCGGCTGCTGAGTCAGGCGGACTCATCATTGCAACGTTCAGGCTCTGTCTCGAAGTGCAAAACAAAAGAGAAAAAATACTAGTTGCTTTGCGCACATGCATGCATCGGCGAGTAAAAAAAAAACTGGCCGGGAGGAGACACATGTGCCAGCTGACCAAAACAAAAAAAGAAAATTGAGGTAAAAGGAGAAGAGCCGACATCAGAGAGGAGCCGGATCAGATTGGTAGTTCGTGTTGGGGGTTGTGTCCAGATTAAAAACCAATCCTAGTAGTATTCTAACTTGCACACAAAGGCAAGAAACAAGTCACGTGAAAGGAAGACAAAGACAGAAAAGTGCTGCCTGGTCACCGGTCCATGCATACAGCAGAAGTAGCTTGCCTGGGTTTCCATAAGCGAGAGAGCCGGCACAGAAGACAGTCAAAGAGCCGCGCGTGTTGATCACAAAATAGTAAGAGTTGGAATTCATAAATCTTTCGGGTCACACTTTTCAAAGATCCGCGACATCTTATCAAAAGGAAAGAAGCGATAGGAGGGTGTGCATGACTATGCACACGAGATAATTGGAGCCATCCAGACATCCAGTATGCAAATTCAAGGTTACGCAAAAGTACAAGACGGATGCTAGCTTGGCTCCGCGAGAATGAGTCTATCAGCCAGTTTACAAGTGATTATTATCAGTGGCTGGATCGTGGTTTTCAATCGTTCGACTTGCCCGCCATTGTCTTAGCTACGGTTAGGTGTACAAGAAAAACCGGAAGAAAAAGTATCAATTCAGAAGCAGCGGTCAAATCGGATCATAGCTACTCACGAGACAACGAGCAGTACAAAGCCGGACTCATTAGGCTATGCACGGAAATTTTATGCGGATCAGAAACAAAGGGCTGCGGCTTCGAGCGCGCCTGCCGCCGGGTCTCACCACATCGCCAATGACATCCAGACAGCTAAGTCATGATTATGATCAAAGTTTTATATTATTCAGTCGGTTAAATAAAGTCGGCACATTCATACAATCGCTGTGTTGAAGACATGGATCCAACCGCCTAAAAGACGCGTGCGATGACGTTCGGATTACAAACATTGAACCCCACACGTGAAACATACTGAAGGACGATCCATGAAACATCTCTCAGCCTTTACATTGCTTAGCAAGACCCGTGAGCACTTCGTGAGCATCGTAAAGTATTTATATGATCAATGGATTTATCAAAGTCGAGTATAGCTCGCACTGGATTTCATAAAAGTCGGGCTATCGAATTCCCGCAAATGGATTTTTCAAAGTCGGGCTATCGAATTCCCGCAAATGGATTTTTTAAAGTCGGGCTATCGAATTCCCGCAAATGGATTTTTCAAATTCGGGCTATCTAATTCCCACAAATGGATTTATCAAAGTCGAGTTATCTATCGCTCACAATGGATTTCTAAATAACAAGATCGCTATTAAAACGCCATCATCATGCTCCGGCTCAATTGCCGTCGCCAATTGCCATAATCCAGCTTATGCATCAACGCCAGGAGTGCTACGCAACTTCGGTTAGCAATGCCCAGGAGCGATTTGCATCAAAAATTAGCTTAGCCCAAGAGTGCTACGCAACTTCGGTTAGCGATGCCCAGTAGTGCTTTGCGATGAAAAAATAGTGTTGCCCAAGAGTGCTACGCAACTTCGGTTAGCGATGCCCAGGAGTGCTTCACAGCCAAATATTAGCTTCGCCCAAGGGTGCTACGCAACTTCGGTTAGCGATGCCCAGGAGTGCTTCGCAATATGGCAAATTTGAGGTCTTGGGGGCTGATCGCTTGAATAGCGCAGTTACAAACTCAAGACCCGGCAAAAAGCCACATTGGTCATGGGGGTTGATTACTTATAAAAAGGTACACCTACAATCTCATGATACGGCCAATATCAGAGCCACTATATTCTTGGTTTCCTAGCTTAACCTCGATGTGACTTGCGCTTATATGGCCTGATTGCTCACCTGTAAATTCAATCAGCCATGATGCCCATTGGGACTTGTCTGACCCTGTTTTTATTAGAGAAGTGGCGACAGGAAAAATCCATGCGAAAGCCGGCTTATAGTTCAAGGAAACCAAAAGGGTCATCTAAACCAAAAGGATTTGCAGAACGTCATATCACGTTCACTAAAAAAGCAAATTCTCAGGGTGTGCGTACACCATCAGAGTAAACTTGATGTTATGGAACTTAGAGAGCTCCGAGTAGCTGCAGGCAGCATATCCGGCGCTTGGGGGCTACTCATCAGAGAAGTCAGTTATGCTCAAATTGCTATAAGTCCCAGGTTGCCGCAGGCTAGAACCCGACACTTGGGGGCTACCCAGTTTGAAGCTAAGATTTATTACAGTTCTCAAGGAAGACCCGGAACACTGCAAGCAGTAGATCCGGCTCTTGGGGGCTACTCAGTTCGAATATTTCTGGGTGTTATAAATTCAAAGGCCTACAAGAAGACCCGGAACGCAGCAAGCTGCAGATCCAACTCTTGGGGGCTACTCAGTTTGATGCTCAAAAGCTATTAAAGTAAGAAATTTGAAGTCCCAGGTTACTGCGAGCAACAACCCGGCACTTGGGGGCTAGAGTCGGGAAGTAATATTCCCTGAGGTGAAGCATCAAAATCAATTTCGGATCTCAAGAATAAGCTGGAGGTTTTCGCGCGGGGTCTTCAAAACCGGGTCTTAAATGACAGCCTCCGTGTGACTAGGCTGCATCAATCCCGGGTTATAGATACCTAGAGCATCCTTCAGCACGGCCTCCATATGAGTAGGTCTTATCAAGTCCGGATCATAAATATCTGGAGCATCCTTCAGCATAGCCTCCGCATGAGCAGGCTTAATCAAGTCCGGGTCAGATGAACCCGGAGTGAAGAAAACATGTTTATCCGAAGAGGGACGCCAAGAAGAGTCGGCCCCCGTGATTTAATTAACTTGGACTTCTAGTTCAAAGTATTTATCTTATTTCAGGAGATTAACCCGGATGATTGAGCTGACGGCTCCATCCGGAAAATGAAGATCAAGATCAAGGTCACGAAGGAGAGCAAACCAAGCTCATATCCTAAGTCCTAGAGATGAAAGTCGCAAAGCGATGGCCGGGTTATGAACGGGCCGCCAGCAAGAGCCGGCCAAACTGATACCCGAGAGCCTGCTTGCTTGATAATTGTTATTGTTTTTTCAGATGATAACCCGGACAAAAGAAGTGACGGCTTCCCCAAGACTATGCCCAAGAGTGCAAGGTGAAGCAAGCCAAGTCTGATGTCCAAGTTATCCTGGGAGCTGCTGTTGGGGGGATCATAACCCGGTAGGCCCATGAAGAGGAAAGCATGGTCGGGTTTCAGGGATGGGCCGGAGAGCTTGTCGGTAACCCGGCCTAAGTAAGGAAGGCTCTAGAAGACCCGGAGGCAGTACGCATCACGGAGCCCAAGACTTGGAGGATACGAAAGACAAGACGAGTTAGAGTAGAACTCCAAGTAGTCTTACCATGTAAACCAGGAGACCCGGATGTCTTTATAAGCGGGCTCCTAGGTCATAGGGAGATAAGTTAAGAGAGGCTACGAGAAGCCATAGGCGCCATAAGATAGACAAATAGAGAGAGCTCCCACGAGAGAGCTCCCACGTCGGAGTCATCTAAACCCGGCGATCGTCATTGGCGCACCATGTAACATATTATCATATCAGTGACTTATAGCAAGACGTAGGGATCCTCCACCGAGGGGACCCGAACTTGGGTAAAAAACATCTTCCCCCGTAGAGCTTGACAATCTCCTGAACACCAGAGTCACCTTGCCCCTCATCTCAAAGTTTCCACCCGGAAACATCTTCCGTGACAATCCCACGACAGATAGTACTTTCAAACAAGCATCAAAAAGATTTGCATAAGAGTTAACTCATAAAGCAATAGTTTCTAAGTAAAAGAGCATTGAAGCAACACAAAGGAAGACATAAGTTTCAGCATTGGCTTTCAACTTTTGAACATGTATATCATATAGATAGTTGTCAACACAAAGAAATATAACAAGGGCAATAAGTAAGCATATAAGAATCGTTGCACACAGTTGACAAAAGTGTTTGATTCTAAGGTAGAAAGAAGTAGGTAAACTGACTCAACATAAAGTAAAAGATAGGCCCTTCGCAGAGGGAAGCAGGGATACAAACATGTGCTAGAGCTTTTTAGTTTTTATAGGTTTTTGAAATCATATAGAGAGCATAAAAGTAAGTTTTTGAGTGGTTGTCGTTGTCAACGAATGGTAAGGGGCACTCTACCCCCCTTGTCAACCAGACTTTCAAGAGCGGCTCCCATTGAAGGACGTTATTTCTACCAGCAAGGCAGATCATCCCTCTTATCTCTTTTGTTTACACATGTAGTTAAAAACTAGTATCATTGCTTGTTGATTAGATCAGGGCAAAAATGTGAAGAGAATGCAGCGGTTAAAGTTGTAATTAATTGGGACTGGGCACCCCATTTGCCGGCTCTTTTTGCAAAATTAATGGATAAGCGGTGTATATGCCACTAGTCCGGTTGGTGAAAGTCTGTCTAAAAGCAAATGACAAGGTTGATAGCCGTAACACCACGTACTTCCTCATGAGCTAATAAACATTGACACAAATAAGGGATAATAAGTTTTGAATAAAAGGTAGCATATGAAGTATTTGCTTGGAATGGCAGGAAATACCATGTAGTAGGTAGGTATGGTGGACACAGATGGCATGGGTTTTGGCTCAAGGTTTTGGATGCACAAGAAGCATTCCCTCTCAGTACAAGGCTTTGGCTAGCAAGGTTATTTGAAGCAAACACAAGTATAAACTATGACAAGAAAACGTATATAAAAACATATTGCAAGTATTATAAAACTCTATATTGTCTTCCTTATTGTTCAAACACCTTTACTAGAAAATATCTAGACGTTAGAAATACCAAACATGCAAACCAAATTTCAACAAGTTTTACGGTAGTTCTTCACTAATGGGTTTTAACTACATGATGTAAAAGCTTAAACATGATCTACTTGTAACATCCCAAGTTTTTCAAAAACTTGAAAAAAATCAAAAAAATAAAAACTTTTTGAAAACTTATGTATGTTGATTTGAAAAGAAAATTCATGCATTGCATTCATGCATCATCATCATCTCATCATGTTATTTAAATCACATAGGGTTTAAATTAAAATTCAATTATAATTGTAAATACGATTTAATTCCATAAACATGTTTTTGTACCTTTTATAATATTCCATTTTATTTAATTTTATTTTTGGGCAAGAATACTACCAAAAAGTTCTAAATTAAATAAGCTTTCCAAAACATATTTTTATGAATTTTTCTGAAATGTTTTGGTTAAGTTTAAAAATCAAATTTGAATGAAAAGTTTCAAAACAGAAAAATTGTTTAACAAAAAAAATAGAAACAAGCCAACTGGGCCGAAGCCCACCTCTCTCTCTCTCTCGCGCGCAGCGCTTAATAGCCCAACAGCAGCCCACTCCAACGCAGCACCCCGCTCCTCTCTCTCCTGTGTCGCTGACGCGCGGGCCCCACCTGTCATCCCCATCCTCACCGTATCCCAACCGAAGCAGACTTCTAGCCGGAGGAGTTCGATCCTATTACGATCAAATCGAACCCGATTCTTGCGCAATACGTTTCCCCGTGAGTCCCTATATAAACTCTGCCACGCCGCCGTCTTTTCCCCCCCAGAAACCCTAATTATTGCGCCTCCAGGCCGTCACAATATCTCGCCGGACCTCCATTGCCACCGCCGCCTTTTCCTTCGATTCCGGCGAAGGGAGACTTCTTCCGAGCCCGTGAACTCCACCCGCTTGCTCGCCGTGCTCGTGCGCACCCGTAGACACTCCCCCCCCCCCCCCCCCCCTGCTGCTATCTGTGCGGGGCGAGCACGACCCGGACATCACCGGCGCTGGCGCACTCCGTCCGCCTCTCCACGCAGCTCCGGGAAGTGCCGCTCAACGCCGACACCTCCTCCATCTCCGCCGAGGCCAGGCGAACGTCTCCGTCGTCTCCATGAGGTCGGGGGAGCTCCGCATCGTCGACTGCGTCCGAGCTCGAGCGCAACGCCGCCAGCTTCATCGTCTCCGGCCACCGGCGCCGCCACGTTCTGGTCAAAGCAAGGTAAGCCGTCAGATCTCGCGTAGACGTCCCAGATTAGATCTTGTTAACGAATTTGTACCAGCAAATAGGAGGAGGCCACGTCGATGCATCGTCAGCGCTGAGTCAGCGCACAGTCAGCATCCACGTGGAAAACGAATTTTCTTATTTAGCTTAATTTGGCAATTTTGCAGAAACACCCCTGTATCTTAGATCTATTATAACTTTTTATTGGTTTGGCCAAATTTAACAAACTTTATATTTTTGAAAAGCTCTAGACTTGTAGAATATTTTGGTTCTGTTAGAATTCAAATTTGGCCTAGTTTAAATTATACAAATTTCAAATAGATGATTTAAGTAAATTTGTCATAACTTTAAATCTATAAGTTCAAAATTTATAAATAAAATTGTTTTAGAAACCTTAGAATATGTGTTGTAAGATGCCTCTGTTAGAAAATATTTTTGCGCATTATTTTGACAATTTAACAATCATAATTTTAAATTGAGTAAGTTTGAGTAATTTTGATATAACTTTTGATAGAGATATTATTTTTGAGTAAATCCAATTGCTATTATTTTGAATGAGTAAGTTTTGGCAGTAGGAATTTTCTACTAATTTTGGTAGAATAATTTTCTATGATTTTTGTAATTAATATTGAGTAAATGCTTTTTGGTGTTATTTTAATGATTAAAATTGATTAAAAATGAATTAAAATTGATTTTCATCATTTATTCGAATTACAAATGACTTAGTCATATTATGAACACTTTAGATACAAAAAGTACTTAGAAATATTTTGCCTTTTGAAACAAAGTAATTTCTTCCTTAGAAAGTATTTGATAAATATTTGACAACACTTTTACTTAGAAAAAAATCAACATCTTAAAAATGCTAAATCTTTTCCTTAGAAAATTTTAGTATCTAGAAAACTTTTTCAAGTATGATGTTTCCTTATGATTAAAAGGTGCATTGCATGCATGGCATATTTATTGTATAGTTATACTCCTCATAGGAAAACATCTTCCTTATTTCCTCTAAGTTAGGATTATTTTAGGCATAGTGTTTTGGCAAAGTGCTATGCACTTAGACACTTGGGATTCTCAACATGAAGTCTAGAAGGCAAATGAAGACTTAGCCAAGAAAACAAACTCCGAAGGCATCTCCAAGAAGCAAAAACACTTATAAGAAAATCAAGAGGGACTTCAAGAAGACCAACCCCTTTATTTCTCTAGGTCTTTCTCTCTTTTCTTTTCTTCTCTCTTAGACTTCGTGGTGGCTAAGTTATATCCAAGACCACCCCTGGTGATATAAAAAACAATCAAGTCTGAAGAACCATCAAGTCTACAGAATCTCAATGAAGACATCACATCAAGGAGAAAGATTATGAGGAAGCCTGGAAGACCAACTACATCTTTTTCTTTTTCTTTTTCTGCCTTCCTATTCTTTTTTCACGTTGGACATAAACCAAGTCCTTAGTGTTTATGACTAAGTCTTTAGAGTGCTAATTGAAGATGAAGAAAACTAAGGGAGTTGAAGATTTCGAGACCAATCATGTGTGGAGACTTGGAGCAGTCAACTTATTCAAGATGATTTATTTTGTCCAACCTATGACCTTGGTCCTTAGTCATTTTGACCAACATACTTGCCTTGCATTAACTTAGAATATTTTCATGGCATGACATGCATCTCTAGTCCTTAGAAATTTTTGCACATCATGCATAACATATTTTGTATTGTTATTTTGTTTGTATGTTTATTTGTGTCTTGTTTGCTGTGTTAGAAATTTCAGAGGGAAACAACTACTGTTGTAGCTGCTGTTGCTATTCTGCTTGTTGCCAAGGCAAGTGGCACACCCCATAAAATCCTAAGTATTTTCTATGCATGACTTAGTTATTTTCCTATGCATGTGTAGGACTTAGTAGTAAATGCTATGCAAGACATGTTTAGAATTCCCTACTCCTTTGTGTCTAGGAACCTATATAATGACTTAGTAGAATTATTGATGCTATGCAAAAATGTTTTACTGAAAAGTTTAAATTCTACTAAGTTAATGTACCACCTGGGTGGAATTGGTTTTGAATGGTTTATGTTGAGTGTTGTTCCTTAGGGGTGACCTCTAAGGGATGGTCACTTGTGGACGGCCACCCAGGGAACAAAGGATCTGAAGAACTCCAAGTGAAGATTGCTTCCAGTGTAGCCATTAGTCAATGGGCTCTGGCTAGATGGATTAAGTTGCGTGGACTCGTCCCGACTTGACAGGTGGTGGTAGATGGTTACTTGGGAGCGCGTCAAGTCGTTATGGGATGGGAAAATGCTTCTGAAAAGTCTCGTCTCAACTCTCTCCTTTTCCTTAGCACAAATGGGTGCTTGAGGATAGTTTGGGTTTGTTGGGTCTAATGGTGAAAGTGCACAACCTCTGCAGAGTGTAAAACTAAGTACTTAGCCGTGTCCCCGGTTATGGACAATTTTGAGCAGCTGATCAAGGACGTCAACGGAGGATCCTACCATTCCAATTTCTAAGTTAAAACTTGATGGGTGAACAAGGGTAGATGAGACTATGGTTTTCATACCATATTGTCTTACATTGATGAAAATGTTTTACAAAGAGATAGGCAAAAACTGGCTTTCTGCAAAATAGCCTTGAACTCCACCAGCCAAATATGCATATAGGCTATAGAGTTATTCCACTAAGTGTCCACCATAGTGTCTGTAACATCCCAGCGTTTAGGAAACCACGGAGGGTAGAAATAGAATTTGTGCATCTGCATTCATGCATCTGAAAATCCGGATAAATTTTTCGCAACTCAAAACCCGGAAGTGATTGAAGTTTCTTTCATCTTATTGAGTTAGGGTTTAGCTCAATCAAGGTGATCGCTATAAATTTTGGCATGACCTTTGGGTATTTTACTTGTTTGAAGGAATTTGAGCAAATTCAAATATTTTAATAATTTGAATTTGAAATAACACAAAACAAATGATAAGTAATTATTTAATAAATGTGCAACTCACAAATTAAATAATTACAAACACAAGTTACAAATAATGAATTACAAACAGACTTACTTTATTAATTAACAACAATGATACATTGTCTTTACAAAGATTTAAATAAATACAAGAAACAAATAAAAGATTACACCAGAAAAACAAAAACCCTAAAGAAAACTAAATATTGTATCTTGATCTGCTCCATCCCAATATTCATCTTCTTCATCTTACACCATCTTTTCTTTCCTGAAAGACAAAAAGAAAACAAAACAAAAACAGAAAATAATCAAGGTGGGTTAGTGTTAGGATTACTCTCAGATCAACAGTGAAATGCACTGTTAGTCTCATCATCGAGTGTAAACCTTAATCCAGGTTTAGTATCTGTTCTTAGGGACTAAATACACCTCAGAGCAACATCATTGGTTTAGGTAACAATTATTCCAATTGGCATCAGAAAATAATACCAACATAAGGATAACATCAAAGCTAGCCGCATGGATCAGCTCCAACCCAAAAGATCTGGGGCAAGCTAGTATGCAGGCAGCTCACACACCATGCAAAACCTCACTGCTGTCACCAGCACAGAGGAACCAGAAGCAAATAAGACCAGTTGCCGAAGCAACCAAAGAGGCAAAAACCCTTTGATCATCTCAACCTCAGCACAAGCACATCTCATCTGTTCATCACACAACACTTCACACTCCAGATCAAACTCCCCAAATCATCCACCCAGCACCACTAGACCAAATCCCACCTTTGCCAAAAGCAAGGCAAGACGATGGCCAGCAACACCAAGGAGGAGAAGGGCTGAGCAAGAACAAGGAGGAGAAGGGCTGATCAAGAACAAGGAGGAGAAGGCTAACAACTGATCAAGAACTGCAGAACCACAAGAGATCCAGGACCTCCACATCAACCAAAACCACATCACAACTTGCTAGGAGGTTGATCCTCAACTTATTTAGCAAGTGGATACATCAATTGATGCATTGATGGTTTAGTCATGTGTTTAACCCTCAGAGATGCATACAAATGGTATGCAAAACTCATCATTGGGGATATACCAAAAAGCACACAAGCATCTGTTCTTATCAATAATCAGAAGCCTCAGCCTGTGCATCATAGGTTGTGGATAACAAACAAATTAAGCCAAGGCATAGTAACTGTTCTTATCTTATTACTGCCTCAGCATGTGCATCATAGGCTGCTGGCAATGATCCATACATGCATAAGCTTATGAATAGCACCTGTCCTTATTTCCATATAAGCCTCAGCCTGAGCATCACTGGCTGAGATTAACCAACCCATTAAAACCATGCTTAAACACTCAGCAACCCAACCAAATACCAAGCATCTGATCTTATTCCCTAATAGCCTCAGACCAACATCATAGGCTGTTGGGAAGTATTGATTATGCACATAGATTGCAGTAGCACATAGATCAGAGGCCTCAGCTGTAGCATCATTGGCTGAGGCAACATAATTTCCGTACTGGCCCAAAAGTACTTAGCCTAGAATTTTAAGCATTCAACCAACAAAGAACCCTAACAGATGTATTGCTGAGCACTAATGTTTTAGGAATAGCACCACAATCACAACACAAGTGTTCAGATCTAGTAGCTGTAGCTCAGGGCATCAGTACAAGGATACAAATCATTGTCCTAATAGTAAAAACTCCAGGACTCAGTAGATCATTCTTTAGTTAAGCACTTTGCTAACTGGATACATGGATTCAGTCAAGCAAAGGTTAAAACATCTCTGAAACTAGAATTTCAGAGTAGCAGTGAATTGGATAACCCACAGGAGTAGCAACTAATAACAGACCACCACAAATAGCCTCAGATTCACCAAATTAACAGAACCACATCAGTGCAGCTATTTTATTTAGCAACAGGGATAATCTGGGAGCAAAAATCACTCAAGCCAGCACCATAAGAGCACATGTATTGTGCTAAACCTAGCACATGAATGGTAGGAAATCACCAACAGAGAAACAATATCACAACGCACGGCCTCGGGCCCAAATGGTGAGAAAGAGATATGAGAGAGTGGAGAAGAGGTGCTCACCCGCGCCCGAGCGCAACCACGACGGCGTGGTGGGGCAGTGCCCACGCTGCCGCCATGGCGCCACAAGGGGATGTCTTCCCCGCGTGCGTGGGTCACCGGAGGATCGCCGGAGAGCAGAGAGCATCATGAGCCGAAACCCTAGCTTCGGGTTGAGACCCGCGCGGACAGCTGCGGGCGCGTGAGAAGATTTCCGCGGTGGAGATGGAAGAGGGGAGCACGGCGCGTCGATTGCGGGTGGTGGCGGCGGCGGAGTCCGCCGGAGGTGGCCGGAATCGCCCGGCGATGGCGCCGGCGGTTTGGATCGCGGGAGAAGGGGATCGCGAGGAGGAAGAGAGGCTCGGGCTCGGGTCTGGTCCATGGACCGGTTCGGCCATCCGAGTTGGTCTAACCAGACCAGGACCCTGGCCCACTGGTCAGTGGGCCTTTTAAACAAAAGGGCCCAAACAAAAATTCCTGCAAATAAAAAGAAATAAAGAATTTCAAAGAAATTCAAATCATCTACCAAATAAATAAATAGAAAAATCAAATAATAATATAATTAAGTATCTATATGTGCTCTAGTTTTTAAAAGTGAATTTTAATAGAATTTTGATGATCTTACCTCAGGGTAAAAATTAGAGTGATTATTTTTCCTATATAAGGAAATTAGATTTCTAATTGAAATAATATGTTGTAATCAAATAAGCATTAAAAAAAGAGGATAGAGTTTTAACATCCATTAAGTTACAGATAAAATACTCACTATGAAAAATTATAATACCATGATAGTTTAGAATTCAAACGAGGATCCAAAATATTTTCCTAAAATAAAATATATTATTATAAGTCTTTTCTTTAAGGAATATTCCAAATTATTCTAGGTAATAAAATAAAATTCTTGATACAATAAAGTCCTCAATCATTTTAATATTCTTAACTATTATTATTTGAATAAGTTATATACTTGAATTAATCCATTTTACTTAAGTATTATTTCTAAATATGGTAATACTTTACAACTTAATAAAAGTGAACAACAAATAAGTTGGAAGTTATAACAATTCAAAATAATGTAACCGAAGAATAAATTATGATCTTAATTATCCTTATAACCTTTAGAGATTACTTAACTTCATATAAGAAATATTTTCTTGTTCAAAAATTATTCTTTTTGCCACTTCACACAAAAACCCCATATTATTTATTTTAAGTCTTAACAACTTAAGCATGACTTTCATTAGAGATGAAACCAATCAACATCAAGCATCTATTATTACTATGCTTTACTAATATGTCTTGTAAGTTTACTTTTAGCATCTTAGAATATACCCTTGGTTGTGAATTAAACATGAAGATTAACCAAATCACCCAAACTTAACCCACGCACAACATCAGGAAATACTTCGGGGTTTTACAAAATGCATCTCATACTTATGCATCAAAGCATCCATTGTTTCTTTAAACATTGTCTTATAAGACAATGATGCTTTATTTCAGAACCCGAGGTCCCGGGTCAGTTCGAAGCTTCATGTTACACTATCTCTCAGTCACCAGGCAAGTTCATCACTTGCTCATGTCCGTTCAAATATTTTCTAGCAAGTTATTTGCCAAATGCTATATCTTATCAGTTATGCATTGAAAAACCAAAACCTTATTTTCATAATCAATATGACTATTTGGTTGCCAGCCCAAGGTGGCTGATAACCTATTATGGTGGGCAGTGGAACCACGGTATGATTGTGGTTGGTGGACGTTCCACTGCATAAGCAAAGTAATAACCCTAGGAACTAATCACCAATGTCGTCAGTGATTCTTTCGCCGTATATAACGCGCAACCATAAGATTTGGAATGGGACGGAGAAGTCAGCTGTACCCTTTTCCTCTCGTACACCGACGGATGACTAGGACAAGCCAGGCAGTGGTAATCCGCTCATGAGCTTGAGGTGGCTCGGATAATAACCTCACCTTCGGGTTGTGGCTTCTAGCATCTATGAAGTTGGCTTCAGGACTGATTTGATGCGGTTTCCAAATAGTCAGCAGGCATGAGATGACTGGTTTCCTCTAGCCTGCAACTGAAGTTATGGGGGGTGTGCGGGGATGGGGGAAAGGCGCAGTGATTGGCTTGGATCACCGACTGGGCCCCACACCAAGGAAGTGTGGACAGGAAAGATTCGCCCGGTTGTGCAACAAGGCGTGGATCTCTTATGGGTAAAGCAGCGCACC
The DNA here is from genome assembly GCA_026929855.1 of Poa annua. NCBI lineage: Eukaryota > Viridiplantae > Streptophyta > Magnoliopsida > Poales > Poaceae > Poa > Poa annua. The sequence goes on from CM049437.1 coordinate 58,171,438, forward strand.
TCTATAGGGTGTAAAAATGTGACATGTTACTCCACGTTCCAGGATGGAACGACGAACGCGGCAGGAAAGGAGGCTCCTCAAAGCCCTAGCCCAGTGACTCCTGGCGAACATAGTTCTTCATAATAAAAGCAACCTTTCAAGAAATGTTTACGAAAACTTGCATTGGCCTACGACAAGCCATTGTCTGTGGCTGTAGTTAGTGCATCAAACTTCCCACTATACCTTAATGAACTTGTTGAGTAACGCTGTTACTCATCCTTGCCTTGAACCCCTTTCTTAGACTTTGAGGACACAGAGGACGATGGTGGACGCGACATCTACAATCAAGACGACCTGGTCTACGACGAGCCAGACCTGGCGGGCAGTGTCGAAGGCGTCGACTACCTCATCTCTTACGGCTGCGAGAAGGAGGAGTCGGAGTAATAATAGGGTAGTGCCCTAGTGTAGATAGTGAGCCGAGCAGCATAGAACTTTACTAAATAAGTTGTTGCGCTCTATGGTTCGGAGTTTGTTAATCCCACTAGTTTGTAAACTCTTTAGTTTGCAACTGGAACTTAGTAGTGCGGATCCTCGTTGGACCGAAGAGGATCTTACTGAATTTGTGCACTTTTGGATTGTAATAATATGTGTATGACCGTTGGACGCATGCAATGTTTCAGTTGTGCCACTCTGATGGTGTGAAATTTGCGGAACGGTGTTCCGTGAGTTTTACATCGATGCCCTGCGTGCTGCAATCATAGGGTAGCATGGCGGGTCATCACAGCTGGTATCAGAGCAATTGCTTTGACCTTAGGTTGGAAACCTAGTAAAGGGATAGAACCTGTAGGGGTAACGAGCAACGGTAAAGAGTTCTCTAGAAATGTGATGAATATTCACTTGAGAATAACATTGTCATATTTTTAGTGCGATAATTCTTTATTATGATGCGTTAGTACTAATTATAAATGTATGATGTACAGTTACCACGAAGTCGATGGGTTCCGAGATGACTACTTGGGCTCAACATGATACACTTGAGGATTTTCAGGGAACGCTTACAGAGCAGCTGAAGTCCCTATTTAAAGCCTTTTGGATTCTCTACCATTATCCCAGTCCCTACCTATACGTTTAAGGAGGGTGAGGTTCTAGTGAAGTATCGGTTATTAGTGATAATACCCAAGAAGTTGTCGCCTTGTCCTATTCCACCTAGAGGGGAGAAACTAAGTGTTAATGCGGTCTACAAAGAGGCTATCGTGGAGGCGATTGCTACTATTAGGGAGAATAGGGCAGAGGAGTTGGTTTGCACAAGCTTCATTGCACTTCCGCATGATGCTCTGTCTACCGAGAGGAAGATGAATCATTCAGCCCTAGTGAAGACCAAGCCTGGTCTAGCCTCCAGGTTACTAGATCGATATAGACAGGTGGTGGGTTCCCTATATAACACCACCAAGTTATAGTTGAGGATAAGGATGCTATGCTTGAAGATTCTCAGAGGAGGAAGAGCCGGGGAAAGAAGGTAGCGCCGCAGGCAGGAGGGTCACACTAGAGGTTGGCACATTTAGGACGCCGTCACAGTATGTGCCATTTTACTATTCACCCATTCGTGAACCTATTGACTACCCTGTTATACCATCTATCGAGCTACGTCGGCAGGGGAGGGTTGTTCCTTGACGATACCGACTACGTCCCACCAGGGAGGCCATATGTTTCAGAGGTGGTGCGCCGGACTTCACGCCATCACAGGTGGACTTCGGGCATGTATCACGAGGAGTGACGGATTTGACGTGGGAGGGCTCGATGTGAGGATATGAGTTGTATATTATCGAGTATGAGTGGGAGTTGTAATAACAAGTGAGCGAGTTCTCCTAGAACCCGGGGAAAACTGTGTAGATACCGGGTGAGGTTGTAATATACTCTTAGAGCGGTATTGTACGAAGCCTATGTGCAATATATCGTTGGTTTTTATTTGGATTTGGTTCTTTCTGTGACACGCACTGTGCATTGACTTGAGCTCAGAAAGCATTGCATGGTGTAATTATGAGTTTCGCTTTTTGTACAGGACGTGGGGGGAATGGCGTTAGAAATAACGGACGATGAGAGGGCCCGGATGGAGAGAGAGACTAAATAGAAGGAGGATTCTGAAGCCGGACGAGGAGGGTTACCACAACCACCACCCTTGATGACACCGCAATAGTTCGCACAATATCTGTTGACGATGGAAGAAAACCGTAGGAAGGATCAGGAGAATCAAAACAAGTTCATGGAGGCCCTATTACAGCGGCAGGAGGAGAAAGAGATCCCGAGGGAGTTCGGGTGGTTACTTTAAAGAACTTTCAAGAGGCAAAACCACTACCGTTTGCAGTGGAAACAGAGCCAATGGATGCGGAGGACTGGCTCCGTGACACATCAAGGAAGCTGATGACCGTGGGATGTTCCGACCAGGAAAAGGTACGCTATGCTGTGCATCTGTTATCAGGACCAGCAGCAGCATGGTGGGAAAGTAACGTGAATGTCCACCTAGTGGATAAGGTATTCACCTGGGAGGAGTTCCAGCGGAAGTTTCGTGAAGCACACATCCCAGAAAGTGTGATGGAGTTGAAGCGCCATGAGTTTGAAAATCTCAGGCAGAACAATTTGCCGGTGCAGAAGTACATTCAGGAGTTTAACATACTTTCTCGATATGCTGAGGATGATGTTAACACACCCGAGAAAAGAAAGAAGAGGTTTCTAAGAGGACTGCATCCTTACATGAAGATGCAGATTAGATTGACCAAGGCAGCCAGTTTTGAAGAGTTGGTGGATGCGGCCATCACTTGGGAAGACGACTTCAAGCAAGTCCAGGAGGAAAGGAATAAGAGGATGAAAATGGAGCCGAGGAGAGTTCAACCCAGCAAACCGATACCTAAGCTGACTTTCAAACCTCGTCCTATCATGACGAGCAGTGCACCTAACTCTAGGAGCCAGGAGTTCAAACGTAGTGTGATCTGCCATACCTGTGGGATGCAGGGGCATCTTCAGAAGGAATGTAGGACCCCAAAGGTTATATGTTTTGGTTGTGGCCAGGAGGGTCATATCAAGCCAGATTGTCCAAACCAGAACAGGGGAGGAAGACCAGGAATGGGAGACAGTCGTCCAGGAGGAAGTGGATCACCAAGGGGTGGAAACTCTGGCAAGAATGGCAACGGGAAGCAAGGCAAGCCATATGGAAAGCTCAATTGTACCACCTTGGAGGAGGCGAATCACTCTCACAAGGCTGTCATAGGTACGCTCCAAATTCTAACTCATCCCGGCAGGGTATTATTTGATACCGGAGTCACTACTTCTTTCATGGTACCATAACTTATAGTTAGAGATGGGTTTAGATGTAGGATTTTAGAAACACCCATCACTGTAAAGTTAGCCGAAGGGATACTTACAACCACTTAGATGAAAGAAGAGCAGGTCCTTATGATCTGGGAGCAGACATACTATGCCAACCTATATGTGATGCTCCCTCCGATCCAAAAAGAGTGTCGGAGGTTACACGTACGAGTTGTGCTGTATGTGATGTTTTCTCACGACAGTTATTATGGACTGGGGGGGGGTGTACCAATGAAGGATATAGATACAATCCCAGGGATAATTGGTTGACATACCAGGGTGCAGTAATCAACTGTGAGGATAAGACGATATCCATTCGGAATACGGAGGAAGGCCGGATTGTATACCAAGGAAGATAACTTCGGGACGAAGTTCTGCTTAAGGGGGAAAGACTGTAACATCCCAGCGTTTAGGAAACCACGGAGGGTAGAAATAGAATTTGTGCATCTGCATTCATGCATCTGAAAATCCGGATAAATTTTTCGCAACTCAAAACTCGAAAGTGATCGAAGTTTCTTTCATCTTATTGAGTTAGGGTTTAGCTCAATCAAGGTGATCGCTATAAATTTTGACATGACCTTTGGGTATTTTACTTGTTTGAAGGAATTTGAGCAAATTCAAATATTGTAATAATTTGAATTTGAAATAACACAAAACAAATGATAAGTAATTATTTAATAAATGTGCAACTCACAAATTAAATAATTACAAACACAAGTTACAAATAATGAATTACAAACAGACTTACTTTATTAATTAACAACAATGATACATTGTCTTTACAAAGATTTAAATAAATACAAGAAACAAATAAAAGATTACACCAGAAAAACAAAAACCCTAAAGAAAACTAAATATTGTATCTTGATCTGCTCCATCCCAATATTCATCTTCTTCATCTTACAGCATCTTTTCTTTCCTGAAAGACAAAAAGAAAACAAAACAAAAACAGAAAATAACCTTAATCCAGATCAACAGTGAAATGCACTGTTAGTCTCATCATCGAGTGTAAACCTTAATCCAGGTTTAGTATCTGTTCTTAGGGACTAAATACACCTCAGAGCAACATCATTGGTTTAGGTAACAATTATTCCAATTGGCATCAGAAAATAATACCAACATAAGGATAACATCAAAGCTAGCCGCATGGATCAGCTCCAACCCAAAAGATCTGGGGCAAGCTAGTATGCAGGCAGCTCACACACCATGCAAAACCTCACTGCTGTCACCAGCACAGAGGAACCAGAAGCAAATAAGACCAGTTGCCGAAGCAACCAAGGAGGCAAAAACCCTTTGATCATCTCAACCTCAGCACAAGCACATCTCATCTGTTCATCACACAACACTTCACACTCCAGATCAAACTCCCCAAATCATCCACCCAGCACCACTAGACCAAATCCCACCTTTGCCAAAAGCAAGGCAAGACGATGGCCAGCAACACCAAGGAGGAGAAGGGCTGAGCAAGAACAAGGAGGAGAAGGGCTGATCAAGAACAAGGAGGAGAAGGCTAACAACTGATCAAGAACTGCACAACCACAAGAGATCCAGGACCTCCACATCAACCAAAACCACATCACAACTTGCTAGGAGGTTGATCCTCAACTTATTTAGCAAGTGGATACATCAATTGATGCATTGATGGTTTAGTCATGTGTTTAACCCTTAGAGATGCATACAAATGGTATGCAAAACTCATCATTGGGGATATACCAAAAAGCACACAAGCATCTGTTCTTATCAATAATCACAAGCCTCAGCCTGTGCATCACACGTTGTGGATAACAAACAAATTAAGCCAAGGCATAGTAACTGTTCTTATCTTATTACTGCCTCAGCATGTGCATCATAGGCTGCTGGCAATGATGCATACATGCATAAGCTTATAAATAGCACATGTCCTTATTTCCATATAAGCCTCAGCCTGAGCATCACTGACTGAGATTAACCAACCCATTAAAACCATGCTTAAACACTCAGCAACCCAACCAAATACCAAGCATCTGATCTTATTCCCTAATAGCCTCATACCAACATCATAGGCTGTTGGGAAGTATTGATTATGCACATAGATTGCAGTAGCACATAGATCAGAGAGGCCTCAGCTGTAGCATCATTGGCTGAGGCAACATAATTTCAGTACTGGCCCAAAAGTACTTAGCCTAGAATTTTAAGCATTCAACCAACAAAGAACCCTAACAGATGTATTGCTGGGCACTAATGCTTTAGGAATAGCACCACAATCACAACATAAGTGTTCAGATCTAGTAGCTATAGCTCAGGGCATCAGTACAAGGATACAAATCATTGTCCTAATAGTAAAAACTCTAGGACTCAGTAGCTCATGCTTTAGTTAAGCACTTTGCTAACTGGATACATGGATTCAGTCAAGCAAAGGTCAAAACATCTCTGAAACTAGAATTTCATAGTAGCAGTGAATTGGATAACCCACAGGAGTAGCAACTAATAACAAACCACCACAAATAGCCTCAGATTCACCAAATTAACAGAACCACATCAGTGGAGCTATTTTATTTAGCAATAGGGATAATCTGGGAGCAATAATCACTCAAGCCAGCACCATAAGAGCACATGTATTGTGCTAAACTTAGCACATCAATGGTAGCTAATCACCAACAGAGAGACAATATCACAATGCACGGCCTCAGGCCCAAATGGTGAGAAAGAGATATGAGAGAGGGGAGAAGTGGTGCTCACTCGCGCCCGAGCGCAACCACGACGGCGTGGTGGGGTAGTGCCCACGCTGCCGCCATGGCACCACAAGGGGACGTCTTCTCCGCGTGCGTGGGTCACCGGAGGATCGCCGGAGAGTAGAGAGAATCATGAGCCGAAACCCTAGCTTCGGGTTGAGACGCGCGCGGACAGCCGCGGGTGCGTGAGAAGATTTCCGCGGTTGAGATGGAAGAGGGGAGCGCGGCGCGTCGATTGCGGGTGGTGGCGGCGGCGGAGTCCGCCGGAGGTGGCTGGAATCGCCCGGCGATGGCGCCGGCGATTTGGATCGGGGGAGAAGCGGATCGCGAGGAGGAAGAGAGGCTCGGGCTCGGGTCTGGTCCATGGACCGGTTCGGCCAGGCGAGTTGGTCTAACCAGACCAGGACCCTGGCCCACTGGTCAGTGGGCCTTTTAAACAAAAGGGCCCAAACAAAAATTCCAGCAAATAAAAAGAAATAAAGAATTTCAAAGAAATTCAAATCATCTACCAAATAAATAAATAGAAAAATCAAATAATAATATAATTAAGTATCTATATTTGCTCTAGTTTTTAAAAGTGAATTTTAATAGAATTTTGATGATCTTACCTCACGGTAAAAATTAGAGTGATTATTTTTCCTAGATAAGGAAATTAGATTTCTAATTGAAATAATATGTTGTAATCAAATAAGCATTAAAAAAAAGAGGATAGAGTTTTAACATCCATTAAGTTACAAATAAAATACTCAATATGAAAAATTATAATACCATGATAGTTTAGAATTCAAACGAGGATCCAAAATATTTTCCTAAAATAAAATATATTATTATAAGTCTTTTCTTTAAGAAATATTCCAAATTATTCTAGGTAGTAAAATAAATTTCTTGATACAATAAAGTCCTCAATCATTTTAATATTCTTAACTATTATTATTTGAATAAGTTATATACTTGAATTAATCCATTTTACTTAAGTACTAGTTGAATGCACGTGCGTTGCTACGGGTGCTAAAGGTTCACATAATTATATATGTAACCATAATGCATAAAAGACAGCTGGGCCCACATCTCGGTGCTGAAGACCGGAGATCGAGCAGGGAGGAGAATATGCACGAATAATGGACGTAGTACCGACTCCCCTTTAATGGTAAGATGTCAAGTTAATAATGTTGGTCGGTTATCAGCTACATAGAGCCTTTCCATTTCTGACTTTATCGACATCTTCTAATGAACTCACTCTTTCAGAAACTGAAAGCATCAGCGGAAAAATTATTAGCATACTTCAAGCATGTATTAAAAAGTGAAGGACTGATTGCACTTAAGACAGATTTTATAGTTACAGGAGCAGGCAAGTGGCATGCACATAGTGGCTGAAAGAAAGCCCACAAAAGCTACTCCTATCCGTTTAAAATGTCGTGGAGAGACACTGCATGAATAGTAGAAGTCAAGACAACTTAAATAGGATCAGAGGGAGTATAATTCTTGGAGAGAATATGGAGACAATGAATTAGTTTAGAGTGCTTACTACAGTGGTGAACTATAAGATCACATGTATCCAGTTCAACTATACTACACCGAGATAAAGACAATACATTATTTTACCAGAGGATGTCAAAAAACAGAACTCCAGCAACACAATTTATCTGGGAAGTATCCTAATAAAGCAAATCAGCACGAACCAATACATGACTGCAGAAACGGTCAGCTAGTACTAAAGACAGTGCAAATGTATGGAAATATACTTACAGAAATGCCACAATAAATTTCTGACTTCACATATAACAAAAGGAACATGTAAGGACAGTGGTGAATGAAGTATTGAGTGTTTTCATTTCAGATCCAAGGTTGCCACTTAAATTGAATGAAGTTGCGTAACAATTGGCTTGTCAAAATGATGCTCTTAACCTGGACTATTGATTTTGGTCCTCTACAGCCAACCTCTTTGATTTGTCAACCTTTATCTTTATTTATCAATCCTTGTAGAGAAGAAAGCAATTCAGCAACCAAATGTGCTTTACATAACTTAAGAAATATGTGTATGACTGTCTTGATTTATTAACCAGTAAGTGTAAATTATTACACAGATCTGACTATTTGAGTGGACAGACTAATCTAAATCAAATATGAAATGTAACTGATTTGATTCATCCCGGCCTAGCCCATTGGCCGATGGCATTATGGCATAGGCATAACCACATATCCACTGTTATATACAAGGTCGACGAAGGGCATCTTTGCTGTCGCTACGGGCAATTTGGGGACGCGAATTCAGAAACTATAGCCTTGAGTCTAACCTTTTGCTGATCCTGCAATTTCACAAAACGGTTGAATCCATTAGACGACTTCTCACAATAACATAAAATGCAAAGTACTTGTCAATTTTTAAATTTCCAAATGGTTAAAGTCGACAATGCAATCATATGTCATCTTCCAAGTTCCAATTACCTGCTTGGACATGCTTGGATCGGCATAACAATTTAATGCAGAAAAAACACCAACATCAGATTAATTACTTCTTCTAACTTATACCATATCATCTCGGTTAGTAACCATCAACCAGGTACGGGAAGCACACACTAATAACACATTCCTGCTGAGTACTATATCTACTTTAGTGCTACCTAATCACAAGCAATAAGGGAAAATCAATAGATGATTACAATTAGGGACATGTGTTGTATTAATCAGTGCATCAACCATTCTATAGCGCTTGTACACGACCAGATTGCAAGAAACATGAAAGCAAAATAAGTTGGCAGCATCTTCAATGACCCAGAACGCACATAATAAGTCTCTGCTACGGAAGCAACACGAACAAATCGCTCAAGGAAGGATCTGCGCCACCTCTGCTAGAGAAGCAATGCAAATATGCTACTAATGTCCTTTTCAATGCAATATAACGAACCAGAAATGCACATCGAGAATGTTAAAAAACAAAAATTTAACGCTTTCAATTTGCATGTCACATGAATGATGAACAATTGAGATTAAACCTTAAACCGAAAGTTGAAATAATCTACACTAAATATAACCCTAAGACTGGGATATGTCCACAAAATAATGGCGATGGAGGTATAATTTTTCAATGCAATTATAGAGACTATCTTGATAATTTTTATGCTCGGTGTAATCAAGGAATATTTTAGTGAAATCGGCATATAAAATCTATGACAGAAACAGGGATGAAGAGTATGCACAATCTTCAGAATATTTGTAAATTGCAAAGTATGGTGTGATGTCAGCAGTGAGACGGGGCACATCCTTCTCAGATTCATTCCTGCAAAAAATGAAGATAAAAAATGAGTGATCAATTTTAATCTACAATATGGATAAGGATATATGTAAAGATTAAGACTACTGAGTACTGACAATGCAATATTATCAGTCAGCCAAAATAGAAGCGCTGCACCAAGATCCCTAAACACCGGTTCAACAAACTAATCACACAAGCACATTATAAAATTGTCACGGATTGCATACAACTAAACATGATAATTTGTGTCCCACGATCTCCATACATCTCCTAACATATTTGTACCATACAACATATCCCTGCCCAATTTAAACAGATCCCTACTCAATTTGCAAAATCAACTGTCCTCACAACCCAGCCAATGGCTTGAAACAATTCAGCCAAAGAAGACTACACGATCCATAATCAATGAGCAAGAAGCAATCAGGCGCAACAAAACTTTGTTGAATCAATAATAAGTAATTCAGAGACGGGTGTTACTTGTATTCAGATATGTCGCAGATCCATAGGCGTTGCTGCTTCCTTTGCACGACATTCCATCGGCATCGCCTCATTCCTGGCACAAGTAGGCAACGTTCATTGAGGACATAAACTTGCCAATTGCCACGACAACTAACTCTTCCGGCACAAATATGTATGGAGAGATTACCTCATGTGATGTGATCAAAACTGCAGCCGTCTCGCCCATGGCTGGCTGCAACACTTCCGGCGGCTAGGCTGCAGAATAAATCTTCAAACACCTGCGAGACCACGTGTGTGCTGCTCGACACCTTGCCGATGATTTGATCAGGAAAATAACCAAATCTGCCATGGTTTAAAGAAGTAGAGACGGTGAGGGAAGGGGTTTGACCTGCGTGCTGTTCGACGGCGGAGGTGGGTGTATCGGCAGGTCGTGGTGGCGTCGACAGGGGAGGGCTCCAACGAGCAGCCATGTGTGGAGGAATCAAAACCAAATCAAAACTCGGGGCGCAGAGGTCTACAGGCAACAAGAAGGCGACGAATAGCAGGGTCGCGTGGGGATTCGCTTGCCAGAGTCCCTTTCCTCCTACCGGAGGTCGGAGGAGTGAGGCGGCGCCCATTGGAGATCAACTGGGTAGCGGAGAAGAACGAACCTAGGCGTGGCTTCTGTCTTGGACGGGCTCAACGCCGTGCTACCAGCGCGCTGCCTCTGGATCGGAACCACACAGGCGAGGATAAGCATGTCGGCCACGAGGGCTGTGACTCTGGCGCAAGCCGCAAGGCGCCAACTTCGGCAAAGGTGCAGACCCAGGCCTCCATGTCTCGAGCCGCGCCTCCATGGTGATGATCTTGATCGCGATCTTGAAACGGCGAGAGGAAGACGACGCAAGAAAACGGCCGGAGGCGGCAGGGCGGTGGGAGTGGACACCATATGCTGCGCCGGGTTCGGGGCACGGGCGGCGCGAGGCGGAGCAGGAGGTAGGGGAGCAGCGGCGCGCGGATGCGCTGGAGAGGTCAGGGGATGGGCGGGCGCGCGGAGGCGCTAGAGGTCGGGGGTGAGCTGCACGCGGCGGCGTAGGAGGTGGGGGATGGGCGGACGCGGCGGCGCAGGAGGTCGGGGTGGGCTCGGGGCGGCGTTGGAGGTCGGCGGGGAGGCGCGCTGTGGATTTGACCCACTCGGTGGGCTGGGTCGTGGGAGGAGTGGAGAAGACAGATGTTCGCGTTCGGGTTCGGCAGAGAGACGTTCGGCAGATCGCGGGAGAAGGTGGAGGTCGTGGGTTGGTTATTTTCTGCGGGCGGGCGATTCCCTTTCTTTTTGTGCGGGGACCGGGGAGCCAGCGGAGGTAAGAGGACGGACGACTCACCACCACTTTCGCTTTAATATAGTAGAGATTATTTCTAAATATGATAATACTTTACAACTTAATAAAAGTGAACAACAAATAAGTTTGGAAGTTATAACAATTCAAAATAATGCAACCGAAGAATAAATTATGATCTTAATTATCCTTATAACCTTTAGAGATTACTTAACTTAATATAAGAAATATTTTCTTGTTCAAAAGTTATTCTTTTTGCCACTTCACACAAAAACCCCATATTATTTATTTTAAGTCTTAACAACTTAAGCATGACTTTCATTAGAGATGAAACCAATCAACATCAAGCATCTATTATTACTATGCTTTACTGATATGTCTTGTAAGTTTACTTTTAGCATCTTAGAATATACCCTTGGTTGTGAATTAAACATGAAGATTAACCAAATCACCCAAACTTAACCCACACACAACATCAGGAAATACTTCGGGGTTTTACAAAATGCATCTCATACTTATGCATCAAAGCATCCATTGCTTCTTTAAACATTGTCTTATAAGAAAATGATGCTTTATTTCAGAACCCGAGGTCCCGGGTCAATTCGAAGCTTCACGTTACACTACCTCTCAGTCACCAGGCAAGTTCATCACTTGCTCATGTCCGTTGAAATATTTTCTAGCAAGTTATTTGCCAAATGCTATATCTTATCACTTATGCATTGAAAAACCAAAACCTTATTTTCATAATCAATATGACTATTTGGTTGCCAGCCCAGGGTGGCTGATTAACCTATTATGGTGGGCAGTGGAACCACGGTATGATTGTGGTTGGTGGAGGTTCCACTGCAGAAGCAAAGTAATAACCCTAGGAACTAATCACCAATGTCGTCAGTGATTCTTGCGCCGTATATAACGCGCAACCATAAGATTTGGAATGGGACGTAGAAGTCAGCTGTACCCTTTTCCTCTCGTACACCAACGGATGACTAGGACAAGCCAGGCGGTGGTAATCCGCTCATGAGCTTGAGGTGGCTCGGATAATAACCTCACCTTCGGGTTGTGGCTTCTAGCATCTATGAAGGTTGCCTTCAGGACTGATTTGATGCGGTTTCCAAATAGTCAGCAGGCATGAGATGACTGGTTTCCTCTTGCCTGCAACTGAAGTAATGGGGGGTGTGCGGGGATGGTGGAAAGGCGCAGTGATTGGCTTGGATCACCGACTGGGCCCCACACCAAGGAAGTGTGGACGGGAAAGATTCGCCCGGTTGTGCAACAAGGCGTGGATCTCTTATGGGTAAAGCAGCGCACCTCTACAGAGTGTAAAAATGTGACATGTTACTCCACGTTCCAGGATGGAACGACGAACGCAGCAGGAAAGGAGGCTCCTCAAAGCCCTAGCCCAGTGACTCCTGGCGAACATAGTTCTTCATAATAAAAGCAACCTTTCAAGAAATGTTTACGAAAACTTGCATTGGCCTACGACAAGCCATTGTCTGTGGCTGTAGTTAGTGCATCAAACTTCCCACTATACCTTAATGAACTTGTTGAGTAACGCTGTTACTCATCCTTGCCTTGAACCCCTTTCTTAGACTTTGAGGACACAGAGGACGAAGGTGGACGTGACATCTACAATCAAGACGACCTGGTCTACGACGAGCCAGACCTGACGGGCGTTGTGGAAGGCGTCGACTACCTCATATCTTACGGCTGCGAGAAGGAGGAGTCGGAGTAATAATAGGGTAGTGCCCTAGTGTAGATAGTGAGCCGAGCAGCGTAGAACTTTACTAAATAAGTTGTTGCGCTCTATGGTTCGGAGTTTGTTAATCCCACGAGTTTGTAAACTCTTTAGTTTGCAACTTGAACTTAGTAGTGTGGATCCTCGTTGGACCGAAGAGGATCTTACTGAATTTGTGCACTTTTGGATTGTAATAATATGTGTATGACCGTTGGACCCATGCAATGTTTCTGTTGTGCCACTCTGATGGTGTGAAATTTCCGGAACGGTGTTCCGTGAGTTTTACATCGATGCCCTGGGTGCTGCAATCATGCGGTAGCATGGCGGGTCATCACAGTGTCACTTGCCAGATCCATTTTTAATGGAATCTGACCCACTCTGTTGCAAAATCTTACTTGTTACAGGTTATTCAGATGACGAGTGAAGTTACGTTAAGGATTTCGAGTCTGCAACCAACATGTTTTCGCCTGTGTCAACATGAAGATGATGGAGACTCACTGCTACTTTATTTCCGTTGTTTACTCTTTCGAAGCTAGCTTTATGCTATGCAAATTGTAATGAATATTTTATAAGTCTGGATCATCGATGTAATAAATTTGATACTTTGTTATGATATTACATCGTAATTAAACTGTGTGTGCAAACGAATCGATCCAGGGATTTGCACTATACACAGGGACTTGCCATTTTCTAAGTGCAGGTCCGCTACAGATGGTATCAGAGCACTGTGTTGCCTGTAGGTTCGAAACTCTAAGTTTGGATAGAAATAGGTTTGACCATAGGATTGAAAATCTATTTTTATTCAGTTTGCTAAAAAGAAAACTTTTCAAACATCATTCTTGTAACTATCTTAACTTTCTAAGTATCTTCTCTTGTTTTAGATGACCATGTCCTTAAAGTCGGAGTCTGCAGCTTCATATAAAATTCTACGATTCAACATGAAGCACTACATGAAGTGGAGATCGTTGAAGAACCTAGATTCAGAGCTCAGACACTTAGAAGATTTTCAAGGAAGTTGAAGAAGAAAATGAAGCACTCGAGGAGATAGACTAGACCACCACTTAAATAGAACAACGATATCGTGTTAGTGTATTGATCTTACCAACTTATGTTCTGTGACAATACTAGATTGTTTGTTTGTGTTTGAACCATGTTGCTTGATGTTTGTTGGATATTGTTTGTACATTGTTGCCTTGATCTGTTGTGTTTTGGGGTAGAATTCTTCATTAGTATCTTTCTATCTCTACTCATCCATGCTAAACCCAACTCAATGTCATCTCTATCCTTGAATACAACAACTGAACCAGCCAGAAGGGATAGAATTATGGAAGTGAAGTTTATAAGCTAATATGACATGGAAATTCTATCACATCAAGAAGAAGAAGAAGTATGGAAGAGACCACAACTTGCGAGCTCTTGTTGTGTAGGAATTCACGCAACCAACTAGTATGAGAACCGATAGTCTAGTTCAGGATTTGTCTTGCAGACTGGAAACATTCTGTGAGATAAGTGAGGTTTGACCGAGTGTTAGATTGCGTGATTCACCAATTTACATGTGGGAGAAATGATATGGGTGCAGGATGGATTGATCACCATTCCTACTACTTCTATTATTCACACTCACCAGTTGGATTGATGAGTTATGTGTACCTTGAACCCTAATGGAGAGACGACGATTGTCGGCCCAGTGGATTCTAGGGTATGCAGAGCCCACTCTCCACGGCCCTCACACGCGTCGATGCCGACGAAACAACTAAGGACCAAGAGGAACGCTTGGGGAGACCCCCGAGGGGAAAGCTCCCTCGAGGGGACTTGAGGGGGCAGCGAAGGGCCTGAAGGGGCTCCCCCTGAGGCCGCCCCCCGGCAAGGCTTTTTCCCCCTTGGAGAGAAGTCAACGCAACTCCCACCGCAAGGCCTCCAGGGCCCTGTGGAGATACTTCTCTACGAAGGAACCACTGCAGAGCGCACATGGCCTCTGCAGCAGCCGCAGAGTGACGCGCGCGTCTGCGCGCGATGACGACGGCGCCACAGTTGCCGTTCTGGTGATAAAAGGAGTCAACAAAGCGCTGTGTCCCCTGCGCCGCCACCAAGGCTTTCCTCTTTGGTGATAAAGCAGGTGGCCGGCGCAACGCTCCAACGGCGACGTCACCGTGGGCACCCCCGCGGTCTCTGCAGTACCAGCTGGCCGCTCTGAAAAGACGGCGGCAGCCCTGCCACGAAGGCAGGCTTTACGACCATGGACCAGGTCCATGGACAACCGAGCTGCGGTGCACCCCGCTCCTCCGCTTCGTCACCATGTGGGAACCCTTCCACTGCGCAGGGCGCAGGGATGAGGCCCGGGGCGCCTAAATAAGGAGCAGGAGCACCACTGTAGAAGGGGATCGATCAATCACTCATCCATAGACACCCCACAGTAGCTTAGCCTAGCCGAGCGAGCCCAAGGAGGAAGAAGGCCCGAACCTTCCCCCTCCAAGCTTCGCACTGCCTCGCGAAGGCCCGCGGCAAGCTCGTTGTACTCACCCTCTACTGAGCAATACAGACAAGCAGGAGTAGCGGTTTTACCTCACCCTGAGGGCCGTGAACCTGGGTACGGGCCGGAGTCCACCTCTGTCGTGCTGTTCCTCCGCAGGTTCGACGAGCACCGTCGCCGAGCCGGCCGTAGGTTGTTGACCAACGTGTTCAGTCCCCTTCACGAACTTCTCCCCCGAGAGTGGTTATCCCTGTTCCGCGGGAATCACATCTCGACATTTGGCGCGCCAGGTAGGGGACTGAGGCGCGTCTTCAACCTCTAGCCGGCTTTCCGCCATTACGGACACCCGCGCAACGCGCGCCAACAGGCGCGCAGCTGACAGGGCTCACACCGAGCCCGGCACAGCTCCCACCCGCGGCCGCCCTCGCACTGCAGAGCGCGCCAACACCGGCCCGCGTGTGGAGGAGCCGGAGAGCGAAGAGTACAACGACAGCGGCCACCGCGCCGACGGGGACGCCCCCCCGGAGCGCAACGACGATGCCGAGTCTTCGCATCCGTCGCGGCGCCAAGGCGCGTCCTCTCAGGGACGCCCAGAGCCCACCCCGCACACCGCGCTCCTCATGGCCCAGGAGCTTCTACGCTACCGGCCTAGCGCTGAGGCCCACGACCAGTGGTTGGACCGCCTCCACCACCTCGTCGACATCGCCACCACGCGCCCCGCCCCGTCGCGCTCCATGGTCCAGCACTCCGGCCGCGCGGGAATGGCTGCACCAGATGCGCCTCCGCCGCCGCCAGGACCGCCTCCGGCCGCAGCGCAGAGGGCTCCCTCTCACGCCTCCTTGCCGCACGACTGCCAGATCGTGCAGTGCACTGCGCCTGACGCGCGGGTGGGCAGGGAGCGCCGCAGGGACCTCCAGAATCGCCTCGTCGAGGAGCTCGGCCAGGCAGGGCAGCAGAACCGCAGAGCTCTCCAAGGAGGAATCGCCACGTACGCCTCTGGCTGCCTGGCCTTCACCCGCGCTCTGCGTCGCGTGGTCTGGCCGCAGAAGTTCAGGCCAGCCCTCCCCAAGGGCTTCGACGGGTCGACCAACCCTCTCGAGTTCCTGCAGCTCTACACCACCTCCATCCAGGCCGCAGGGGGAGACGACAAGGTCATGGCGAACTGGTTCTCCCACGCGCTCAGGGACTCCGCGCTGTCCTGGCTCCTCAACCTGCCCGAGGACTCCATTGACTCCTGGGAGGAGCTCTGCAAGCAGTTCGTCGCCAACTTCAAGGGCACGTACGAGCGCGCACTCACCCACAACGACCTGCGCGCTGTGGTGCAGAAGAAGGATGAGACCCTCCGCAAGTACATCCAGCGCTTCAGCCAAGTGCGCAACAAGATCCCGAACATCCCTGACACGCAGGTCATCGCCGCCTTCAGAGAAGGCGTCACGAACCGCAGGATGCTCGAGAAGCTGGGCATTCACGACAAGCTCACCTCTGTAGTGAAGCTGTTCGACCTCGCGGACAAATGCGCCAAGGCCGAAGAGGGACTCCTCTTCGTCAAGATGAGCCAGCGAGGGGACGACCAGGCTGAAGGCTCCAAGAGCCACAAGAAGCGCGAGGAGACCAAGCGCAAGACCACTGCTGTCCTAGCGGCAGAGCCAGCCGCCAAGAACGCCCGCAGAAGCTCCCCCGAGCCTGGCGACAAGGAGGCGGACCACCGTCCGTTCTGCGTCTACCACAACAGGCGTGGGCACGCCACAGACGACTGCTTCGACCTCAAGAGGCTGAGCAGGGAGCGCGAGCGAGGAGAAGGCAGCGGAAGCCGCGGCAGAGGTCGCGGCTACCGCAGAGACGGCAGGGGCAGGCGCGATGGCGGCTACCAGAAGCCGTCGGGCACTCAAGCCAACGCCGCCGAGAAGAACAACAACCTCCCTGACGAGGAGGATGGGGGCTACCAGGCCCCGAGAGGGGCTATGGCCTGCATCCTCGGCGGGGCTCAGGCGCCCAAGTCGAACAACCAGTTCAAGCAGTTCGCCCGCGAGCTCAACGCCGTGCTCCCGAGCACCGAGACCTCCAGGCCCCTCAAGTGGTCCCAGTACACCATCGCTTTCGACGCCAAGGACCACCCCAAGTCGACCAAGACCGTTGGGACCCTCCCCCTGGTCTGCTCCCCCACCATCAACAACATCACCGTCTCCAAGACGCTCATCGATGGGGGAGCTGGCCTGAACGTCATCTCTGTCGAGACCTTCGAGACGCTTCAAGTGCCCTACGAGTGGCTTATGCCCTCCAGGCCGTTCACCGGGGTCACCAGTGGTTCCATCGAACCCCTGGGCCAGGTCCGGCTCGCCATCACCTTCGGCACGCAGAAGAACTATCGCACGCAGCTGATCGACTTCGACGTCGCCCACATCGGCCTGCCGTACAATGCCATCCTCGGCTACCCCGCTCTCGCGAAATTCATGGCCGTCACGCACCATGCCTACAACATGGTCAAGATCCCCGGCAGCGCTGGCACCATCGCCATCCATGGTCATATCCTGGACGCCACGCGCGCTGTCGAGATCGCCTACAAGGCAGCTGCCATGGCATTCCCGGCCGACGAGGACATGGAGCCTCTCGAGAGGCCCAAGAAGAAGAAACCAGTGTTCTCTCAGGAGCAAGCTGTCACAAAGAAGGTGCCACTGGGTACCAGTGGCTCGGGGGCCGAAGGCTCGGGGGCTAGCGTCACCATAGGCGCTGCCCTGCCTCCTAAATAGGAAAGCGCGCTCGTCGCCTTCCTTCAGGCAAACTCTGACATGTTCGCATGGACTCCGTCAGATATGTCTGGTGTACCAAGGGAGGTGATCGAGCACCACTTAGCCGTGTGTCCAGACGCATGCCCCGTCAAGCAAAAAGCACGCAAGCAAGCCCCCGAGAAGCAAGCTTTCATCGTCAAGGAAGTAGAGAAGCTAAAGGCGGCGAAAGTCGTCCGCGAAGTCGCGCACCCCACTTGGCTCTCCAACGGCGTGGTTGTCCCTAAACCCGCTGGAGGAGGCCGACTCTGCATCGACTACACCGATGTCAACAAGGCCTGCCCCAAGGACCCATACCCCATGCCGAGGATAGACCAGATCGTGGACTCCACCGCTGGCTGCGACCTCCTCTGTTTTCTGGACGCCTTCTCTGGCTATCACCAGATCAAAATGGCTAAAGAGGACGAGGAGAAGATAGCGTTCCTCACCCTTTGTGGTGTGTACTGCTACACTTGCATGCCCTTCGGCCTGAAGAACGCTGGCGCCAGTTTCCAGAGGCTCATGAGGATAGCCTTGGGGGCACAGATGGGTAGGAACGCCGAGGCC
This sequence comes from Poa annua, assembly GCA_026929855.1. Classification (NCBI taxonomy): domain Eukaryota; kingdom Viridiplantae; phylum Streptophyta; class Magnoliopsida; order Poales; family Poaceae; genus Poa; species Poa annua. The sequence continues at coordinate 58,190,053 of CM049437.1, forward strand.
TATGTCGATGACATCGTGGTCAAGTCTCGGGAGGGAGACACCCTCTTGAAGGATCTCGAGGAAACCTTCGCCAGCCTGCGCAAGGTGAACATCAAGCTGAACCCCGCCAAGTGCGTCTTCGGGGTCCCTTCAGGCAAGCTCCTCGGTTTCCTGGTGTCTCACCGTGGCATAGAAGCAAACCCTGACAAGATCAAGGCCATAGAAGGAATGCAACCTCCTCGCCGGCTTAAGGAGACGCAGCGCTTAGCAGGCTGCATGGCCAGCCTGGGCCGATTCATCTCCAAGTTCGGCGAGAGAGCCCTGCCATTTTTCAAGATCATGAAGAGATCCGGCACGTTCAAGTGGACTCCTGAGGCGGACAAGGCCTTCGGGGACTTAAAGAAGTATATGGCCAGCCCACCAGTCTTGGTGGCCCCCAGGACAGGCGAACATCTGAAGCTGTATCTTTCAGCCACTCCTCAGACAGCAAGCGTCGTCCTGGTGGCCGAGAGGGAAGAGCCTGTCCTCCCCAAGAAGAGCACTGCCACTCCAAGCCCAAAGCCCCCCGACAAAGACCTCGTCGAAGGAGCAGCCTCCACAGACCCACTGCCAGGCCCACAGCCTCAAGTCGAGCCTGCTCCCGGCACCCCTGTCGAGACCCCCCTGCAGGCGGATCTCGGCAAGGGCACTGAGGAGCCTCCGTAGAGGGCTGACGCTGCAGCCCCACCGACAACACTTGTCGAGCACCCCGTCTACTTCGTCAGCACAGTGCTGCGGGATGCTCGGGAGCGGTACCCGATGCAGCAGAAGCTTCTCGTCGCCCTCCTCATCGCCTCCAGGAAGCTGAGACATTACTTCCAGGGCCACCCCATCACGGTGGTCACTGCTTTCCCCCTGGAGCAGATCCTGCGCAACCCCAACGCCACAGATCGTGTCGCGGGATGGAACATAGAGCTGCAGCCATTCAACTTACGCTTCGACACCACAAGAGTCATCAAGGGACGAGCACTGGCTGACTTCGTCGCCGAATGGACCGACCCAAGCCCTGAAGAGCCTCGGGGGGAAGAGGCCGAGCCCGCTGGAGACACAATGCCCAGCCACTGGACCATGCACTTCGACGGAGCCTTTGCCTGCCGAAATGGCGGGGCAGGCGTCGTCCTGACTTCGCCCAAAGGCGACAAGCTCTACTACGCTGTCCAGTTATGCTTCACGATTGACAAGATCTCCAACAACATCGCTGAATACGAGGGCCTCCTCGCCGGCTTAAGGGCCGCCATCGCTCTAGGCGTCAAGCACCTACTCATCAAGGGCGACTCCCAGTTGCTCGTCAACTTCTCCAACAAGAGCTACACGCCTAAAGACGACCACATGGCAGCATACCTTGAAGAGGTCCGCAAGCTCGAGAAGCACTTCAGGGGCATGGAACTCATGCACATCCCAAGGAAAGAGAACCAGGAGGCCGATGATATCGCCAAGCGAGCCTCGCGAAGGCAACCCCAGCAGGCCGGCGTCTTTGAGGAAAGGCTCGTCAAGGCATCCATCAAGCAGCCTCAAGAGGCCACAGCCGCAAGCACAGATGAAGTGCTCCCACCACCTCCTGAGTCTGGGGCCCCCGATTGCGGCCCCAGCACAGGGGAGCGTCTGTTGCTGACGGCAGCCCACCAAGCCACGGGCTGGATTGACGAGCTCGAGGACTACTTGGTGAAGGGGATCCTCCCTGAAGAAGATGCAGAAGCAGAGCGAATCGCCCGACAGGCGAAATCCTACTGCATCCTTGAGGGAGACCTCTATCGCAAGCGCCCGAACGGCATCGCGCTCAAATGCGTCCCCCCCGAGGAAGGCCGAACGCTGATCAAGGACATCCACAGCGGGGAGTGCGGCCACCAATCGTGTGCGCGCACCCTCGCGGGCAAGGTCTTCAGGAGCGGCTTCTACTGGCCTCAAGTGCTTCAAGACGCGGTCGCCATCGTACAAACCTGCGACGCCTGCCAGTTCCACGCCAAGCAAATTCATCAGCCAGCGCTGGGGCTCCAAACCATCCCGCTCTCCTGGCCGTTCGCGGTCTGGGGGCTGGACATCTTGGGCCCTTTCCCAAAGTCGCAGGGGGGCTATCGCTTCCTCTTCGTGGCCATCGACAAGTTCACCAAGTGGGCCGAAGTGGAACCAGTGCGCACCATACCAGCCGGAGCTGCGGTGAAATTCATCAGGAGCTTGGTCTGCCGCTTCGGAGTGCCTAACCGCATCATCACCGATAATGGCTCGCAATTCACCAGTGGCATCTTCCGAGCCTACTGCGACAAGCATGGCGTCAAAATCTGCTTCGCCTCGGTGGCTCACCCACGCAGCAACGGTCAAGCCGAGCGAGCGAACACAGAGGTCCTCAAGGGCCTCAAGACCAGAAGCTTCAACATCCTCAAGGGCCACGGCAAGGGCTGGATCGATGAGCTCCCTTCCGTGCTCTGGTCCATGCGCACAACTTCCTCAAGGCCTACAGGCGAAACGCCGTTTGCCCTGGTTTACGGAGCTGAAGCAGTCCTCCCTGCAGAAATCAGGCATGGATCACCACGGGTCCTTGCCTTCAACGAGGACATCCAAGAGGACCTCCACAGCGACGACCTACTGTTCCTCGAGGGACTGCGCCGCCACGCCGCCCTCAGGGCGGCGAAGTACCAGCAAGATCTGCGATGCTACCACAGCCGCCATGTGCGCTCGCGCACCCTCGAGGCGGGTTACCTCGTCCTCAGGCGAATCCTCTCCAGGGAAGGCCTCCACAAGCTCTCGCCGATGTGGGAAGGCCCCTACAGGGTCTCCCACATCGCCAGGCCTGGCGCAGTACGCCTCGAGACCGAAGACGGCATCCCCGTCAAGAACCCGTGGAACATCGCGCATCTGCGCAAGTTCTACCCGTGATCATAGTCACGCCAGGCATTTTTTGTCTCTAGAGGGAAGCTCACAGCTTCACCTCCAAGCTTCTCAAAGCTTCTCCCGAGGCTCAGCCCTCCGAGCTCGCCTGCAAATGAGCCCCCGCAGGCCGCAGTGAACCTCTGCCACTAATGTGTGGTCCCCATGCCTCGACATGGAAGGAACGTTAGCTTGGCAAACCCAAGTGTAATGAACCGATTTTCGTTCCAAGTGAACTTTGCGCTCAGGCGCCATTTTCGTTCCAAGTGAACTTTGCGCTACGGCGCCGTGTCGTTCCCAAGTGAACTTTGCGCCAAGGCGCCGCTATGTAATATTTCGACGGCAAGTTTTACTTTCATCCCTTACTCTCAAATGTGCGCTTATATTCTTCCCATGCGCACCTCGCGAGCGGGGGCTGAGTACGGTGCCTGTGCCCAAGAGCACCCCAGCGGCACTGCAAAATCCAAGGGATCCTGAGCTCTGGCTAAAGGGCATGCTCCCGGATACACGCCACCTTCCCAAAGGACCTTGGTACTCTCTCTCCTCACGAGGCACCCATGAGGAAACCTATAAGCGCGCATAAGTCCTTACTACTATGCTCTAGCGTTTCGGTTCGCCTCTCTAACGTCCACAGGGAACGAGAGCCTCTCCAGGCCTGTGCAGGAAAAACTCGGCCCCTGAAGGGAAGGACATCGCCAGAGGAATCCCCCGCAGGGCGAAAAGCCTCGCGAAGCTAAGTTTTAATTAGTAGTAGCAGTTTCAATTAGTAGTAGCAGTTTCACTTAACAATGACGTACTAATCAGCGAATTGTCAGTTACAGTGTTAATTCAGTGTTATTTCAGTCTTAATTCAGTTAATTTGGTGTTAACCACGTGTTAATTGGGGCCGAGATATCCAACCTGAGAGTCAGACTCGTTCCTTCCTGTCCCCACTTGAGCGGTCCCACTTGGAGGAGGAGGAGGATGAGGACGAGGAGGACCCAGGCCGACCCCACCAGTCAGGCGAAGTGACGGTCAAAGAAAGTTGACCAGAGGGCAACAGAGCGTTTGGCCGATTTGCGAGCCAGTCAGGATACGGACGAGAGAAACTACGCGGGTATGGCACAAACAGATAAAACTGAGCTAGCCAGGGCACATAAACAATTATCCCAAATAAAAAACACATAGTATAAAATGATAAGTTCGAATCCAAAATTCGAGAAGGCAAAACTAAAAATTTGCTCGTCTCAAATTAGAACTCTACTTACCCCATGTGTCGCACAACGGTAGAAGAGCCACCCATCATGCACCACCATGGTTGACTTGTACAATTTCACCAATTTCCCGCAATCGGGGCAGGGGATGTAGGGGACGAAGGGACGCAGACCGTTGGCGCGGCGGACACCAGAACGAGAGGAGCGAGCATAGCGAGCTGAGCTTTTGGACATGGCGACGACGACGGGATTTTGGGGGAGGCCGACGGTGATTTTGACGACGACATGATTTAGGGGATTTCGTGAGCTGAGCTAGGAATTTGGCGACGGGATTGAGTATTCTGTCTATATTTTGTACTCACTTGACTCTTTTACAAATAACCCTCCATCGAAGGAGATTGCACAAACTACGTGGCACTACTAAAAAACGTCCGCACAATGCATGTACGACCGTCATACGCTCCACAGTGACCGTAATTTCACGTATCAAGTAGAGGTACCGTACTGAGCGTAATCTTGAGTACATGTACCGTATCGTGCTAACGACTAAAGTACATGTACCTACAGTGTATTTAACTCGGGTGGAATAATACGTGCACTCACCACCTTTCATCATGGGTACTGCCGATACCTTTGTTTTGTCTTGCCGTTTATGCGAAAGTAAATCGACCATGCAAATTAGAACGATTTCGGTAATGGCCTGGCTGAAATAGGAACTTTGGACAAGGTCACTGAACCAAACACCGAAAGTTGAGCTTCGTCACGGCTCTTGTCGATGGAACCCTATTTTCTAAAATTTCTCAAAACGCATGATATATTTGATATAAATGTTTGAAAAATGAAAACATATTATTTTTAAAAAGAAATTTCCACGTACTCACGTGCTCCGCCCTCGCTTAATCACTGTCCAGTATTCTCAAAAAACAAAAACAAAAACAAAAAAACTGTCCAGTAGGCTGGCGCACCGCTCGTGAATCCAGACCTGCCGCACCTCCCGGGTCACCGACACCCGGTCCCAGCAAACCGTTGCCGGCCGGCCTTGTCACGACCCGATCGAGGGGATCGAGATCGGACGGGGAATTGGAGTGGGTGAGAGGAGCAAGCAAGGGGATGAGAGCAGATAGAGGGTGAGAGACTTCTTCAAGTTCTATTCCATTCATGTTGAGACAATACAAGTCTGGTGGTTTATAACAGCACCACGCACACTACGGCCTCTGGCCCACTTGGCACACACACAACACGCTACGGCCTCGGGCCCACTTGTCACACTGTTACATTTCTTGGCGATGGAACAGGTGTGACATTGTCCTCTCCTTCAGACGAGACTACTTCCCAAATAGCGGCTTGCGGGTATCGACGACGGAGCACGTCTAAGTCCTCCCAGGTTGCAGTGGACGCTGGCATCGCAGTCCACTGAATCTTGAGCTGCACCGCCGCTTCGTTGCCTCGTTTCACCATTCTACGATCCAGAATAGCCACATGAACTGTATCTCTTGTTGTCAAATCTGGTAGCTTAGGTAACTCAGCAAACACCGGCGAGTAATTGGGTGTGAATGGCTTGAGCTGAGACACATGGAAAACTGGGTGAATGCGACTGTCGGCTGGCAGTGTCAGTTTGTATGCCAGTGTTCCGAACTTCTCTTCCACCTCAAACGGACCAAAGAACTTGTAGGCTAATTTCGCACAAGGACGATTAGCAACCGAGGACTGTGCGTATGGCTGTAGCTTAAGCAGCACCCGATCACCCACTTGGAACGAGCGCTCTGTTCTGTTCTTGTCTGCCTTCTTCTTGCATCGTTTTTGTGCTCGTGTTAAATGAGCACGCAACACATCAGTATGAGTCAGCCAATCCATCTCACTCGCCATTGCTTCGGTGTTTGTTGTCTGTAACATGCCTCCCAAATTAGGCTCACGGCCATATAATGCTTTAAACGGTGAGCATCCCAATGACGCATGATGACTGGAGTTGTACCAGAACTCCGCCGTCGGCAACCATCGACGCCACTGCTTTGGTGAATCATGAATAGCACTGCGCAAATACATCTCGAGACACTGATTCACCCGTTCAGTTTGGCCATCCGTTTGTGGGTGGTACGCCGTGGAATACAACAACTTAGTCCCCGCCGTTGCAAACATCTCCCGCCACACTGAGCTGGTGAAAATGCGATCCCGGTCTGACACAATTGACAGAGGAACACCATGTAACTTAATCACATGATCCCAGAGAGCCTTAGCCACGACACTTGCTGTAAACGGATGTCTAAGAGGTATGAAGTGTGACAGCTTGGTGAAACGATCAACCACCACAAGTATAGCGTTAAAACCCTCCGATATAGGCAAGCCTTCCACGAAATCCATCGATATATCTTGCCAAGGTGCAGCAGGGATTGGTAATGGTTGCAGCGTCCCTGGTATCTTGATGTTTTCGTGCTTGGATTGCTGACAAACCTGACACTGACGAACATACTCCTCCACAGCAGTTCGTAGCCCTGTCCAAGCAAACAACTTCTTGACACGCTGGTAGGTAACAGTAACACCAGAATGACCCCCCACAGCGCTGTCATGCATAGCACTAATCAACTTGGTTCGCAGCGCAGAATTCGCACCAATCCAAATGCGTCCTTTGAACCTGATCAACCCTTGTTGCAAAGCAAAACCCTTCTCATCTGGGCTATGAACTGCGAGTTGCTGTAGCATTTCTTGTGCCGCTGCATCAGTTTCATAGGAGTTGACTACTTCTTGTACCCAGTTGGACTGACAGAGAGAAAGAGCACTGACAGACAAGAGATGACCCACTCGCGACAACGCATCGGCCGCGCCATTGTCAGCTCCCTTGCGGTACACAAACTTGAACTGTAGCCCAACCAACTTTGCCATGGCTTTCCGTTGTAACTCTGTGTCCAGTTGCTGATCGCCCAAATTGCATAGACTTTTGTGATCAGTGACAATGGTGAAGGGCCCCCGCTGTAAATAAGATCGCCAGCGATCGACGGCCATCATAACAGCTAAGAATTCCTTCTCGTACGTGGACAACTTCTGGTTACGGACACCCAATGCTTTGCTGAAATACGCCAAAGGGTGGCCATCTTGCATCAGGACTGCGCCAATGCCAGTGTCGCAAGCATCGGTCTCGACAGAGAATGGTCGATCGAAGTTCGTTAATGCCAGTACCGGTGTCTGAATCATAGCCTGCTTGAGTTTTTCAAATGCCTCTTGAGCTTGTGGATTCCACACAAAACCCTTCTTCGTCAGCAATTGTGTCAGTGGCTTGGCAATAATACCGTAATGAGGTACAAACTTGCGATAATACCCCGTAAATCCCAGAATGCCCCGCAGTTCCGTGGCATTAGTTGGTGTCGGCCACGCATGCATTGCCTGCGTCTTGGCTGGGTCTGTCGCCACTCCATCAGCTGTAATAACGTGGCCCAAGTACTCGATGCGAGTTTGCGCAAACGAGCATTTGGATTCCTTGGCGAACAAGTGATGTTGACGGAGACGATCGAGCACAACTCGAAGATGCTCCTGGTGCTCCTGCAATGTCTTACTGTACACAAGTATATCGTCCAAGAAGACAATAACGAACTTACGTGTAACATCAGAGAAGATTGTGTTCATCAAGCACTGAAACGTTGCCGGTGCGTTCGTCAGACCGAATGGCATGACGCGAAAATGAAAATGGCCATTATGTGTCTTGAATGCAGTCTTTTCTTCGTCCTCTGGCCGCATGCGAATCTGATGGTAACCAGCACGAAGATCAAGCTTAGAGAAGTAAGCTGAGCCTGCCAATTCATCGAGGAGCTCGTCCACGATTGGCAACGGAAACTTGTTCTTGATGGTTATGAGGTTCAGACGACGGAAATCAATGCAAAAACGCCAACTACCGTCCTTCTTTTTCACCAGCAGAACTGGAGCTGCGAATGGACTCATACTGTGCACAATTGTTCCAGCTTTGAGCATTTCCCGAACCTGTCGCTCAATTTCATCTTTCTGATGTGGTGCATAACGATAGGGTTTTGCATTTGGAGGCTTAGCACCGTCCTCTATTGTAATTGCATGATCGTACTGACGAGATGGTGGTAACCCTGTCGGTTCAGCAAACACATCCCGAAATTCAGATAACACCACTTTAATTTCTGGTGTTGCTGTCGACGCTGGCGACAGTTCAGTTGCTGAAAACTGCTCAATAACAACCATTGCCCAGATCTCATTGTGTTCTTCCCACTCCTGCAACATGTGCAGGGTTGCCGTTGCTGGGGCTGTCATCTTGGCAGTAGTAATAGCTTGCAACTTAACTTGTTGTCCGTTGTGTGCAAATGTGATATTTTTCAATTTCCAATCACACTGCATTGGACTGTATCTACCCAACCAATCCATGCCCAGTACACCATCATAAGCGCCCAATTCAATCACTCGCCAGTTAGATGTGAATGTATGTCCCTGACTACCCCATTCCAGTGCTGACACCATTGTGTTGCACACCAACTGTTGCCCATTAGCAACCTTAACCTGCACTGCTGGAATGTCAGTCTGCTGAGCTCCAATGCGTGACACAAAAGATGCATGAAGGAAGCTATGTGTACTGCCAGAATCCAACAGCAACAGCATGACCTGATTGCCCACTTGCGCGCGCAGACGAATGCACGCTGATGATTCTGTACCACTTGTTGCATGACTCGACAGTAGGCAACAAGCTGCTTGTGCAGGTTCAGGTTCCTGTAACAGTTCCAGAGCTTGTACTGCATCATCAGTCAACACTTCGCCGAACTCGCCCACTTGAATTGTGAGCAGTTGAGCACCCTGCGTCTTACACTGATGCTCACGAGTGTAGCGATCCCCACACTTGAAACATAAGTTGTTGGCACGCCGGAAATCCCGCAGCTGACGTTCTCGACCAAAATCATCGGCTGCAGCCCGAGGAACAAAAGGAGCACGAGCTGGCACTGGTGGTACAGGCGGAGGTCTTCCTGGTGTAACAACGCGACCCCGCCGACGAACAGCGTCCAATTCCTCTTCCTGAATTTTTGCAAAAACTGTTGCTCGTGTGATGCTTGTTGGCGCCTGAATTCTCACAGCGGCGCGCAACTCATCCTTCAGCCCCAACAGAAACCGAGTGACGAAAAACTTCATGTTCAGAGAAGGATCTAATGCCAACAAGTGATACATATATGTCTCGAATTGTTGCCTGTACTCTGTCACCGATCCCAGCTGATTCAATTGCAGCAATTTGTGCATCTGCCCTTCGAACTCATCAGGACCAAATTCCTCAATCACCGCCGCACAAAATCCTTCCCAAGTGATCGCCTGACGCGACTGTCTGAACGCCTGCAGCCATAGTGCTGCGTGGCCGTCCATGTACAACGACGCCGTGGTAAACCACTGAATGGCCGGAACGTGGTATAGATCAAAATATGTGAGACAACGATCCACCCAGAGGCTCGGCAGAGTACCGGAGAATCGCGGAAAATCGTGCTTCGGCGGCTTCACATACCCAATCTCGTCGCCGCGCTCCTCCCTGCGGGGCTGCTGATTTTGTTGCGGAGGTGGCGGTGGTGGCTGTTGCCGATGCAGCCGTTGGGGCTGCGGCAACAACTGGGCGGCTGGGGGCTGGAGAATCAGCGGCGCGCCGTCGTTGACCAGCCGCGCTGGTTGTTGGACTCGCAAATCGGCGCTCGTAGACGCCACCGTCCCTGATTTCGCCGCCAGCGTCTGCCTGGTCTCGTCGACGTCATGCTGTGTCAGCGCCAGCTGCTTCTGAACGCCGGCTACATCCGTGGCGATCTGGTTGTTGAAGGAGAGTTGCTCCGCATGTCGCTGGTCGCTGGTAGCGGCCTGCGAGTCGAGGCGCTTGATGATGGACTCCAACATCCCCTTCACTTCCCCAGCCTGCTCCGCCATGACCGCGAGCACCTGCTGCGTCTGCGCGCTTGGCTTCGGTGGTGCCGTCGCGCCCGCCCAAAACAGATCCGCCCGAACTCTGAATTGGTGCGCGGAATCACCAAGGTAATCTCACACCTTTCGCTCGGAAATTACAGATCGATGCCGGGGAATTTTGGCGCAGTGGATCAAGTGGATCAACACGGTGGGAAAATTTCCTGGCTCTAGATACCAAATTGTCACGACCCAATCGAGGGGATCGAGATCGGGCGGGGAATTGGAGTGGGTGAGAGGAGCAAGCAAGGGGATGAGAGCAGATAGAGGGTGAGAGACTTCTTCAAGTTCTATTCCATTCATGTTGAGACAATACAAGTCTGGTGGTTTATAACAGCACCACGCACACTACGGCCTCTGGCCCACTTGGCACACACACAACACGCTACGGCCTCGGGCCCACTTGTCACACTGTTACATTTCTTGGCGATGGAACAGGTGTGACAGGCCTCTTCTCCCTTCTCCCTCGCGACCATTTCGAATTACAGAACAAGCCCCCCGTCGTCCCCTCCAATCCGTCCCATCCCACCCCACCCCCGACCTCACTGCTCCTCCACACCTCATCAGATCTCTCTCTCTTCCCGCCTCCCCCTCCGCCATGTCGGTCTCGTCGCGCTTCGAGCTCCGGGTAAAGCCCTAACCCTACTCCGCAGATCCACGCGCCGCCGACGCCCCTAACCTCCCCACTCCTTCCAATGCAGGCTTCGTCGCACCTCCACCAGCCGCCGCCGCCCGTCGGCATGAGGTGAGGGCCGCGATCTCTAAAGTTCTGTTCTTATATAATTTTAGGAGGGGGGTTTGCCTGGCTGGTTCTGATGCCCGCGCGGGTCTGTTTGCCGGTGTGGTGTGGCGTTGTTGCAGCGGCGATGGCGGGTCGTTTGCTGACGCGGGCAACCTCGAGCACTGCGCCAAGTACCTCAACCAGACGCTCGTCACCTTCGGATTCCCGGCCTCGCTCGACCTCTTCGCCACCGATCCGGTCCGTCATTAACGCCTTCTGCCTCTCGAGTCACTCGCTTGTGTTTCGACTGCTGGTGTTCCACCTCTTGACTGACTCTTGAGTTGAGTGGGCATATTTCTATGTGGATTTTGGGGGGGGGGGGGGGGGGGGGGGGGGCGCTCTTCCTGCTCGTTTAATCAGTTACATTATGTCTGTCTGGATGTTTTGAAGAGCATGGTAAATTGGATTCTAGCGGGTCTGTTTTGTCCGAGGTAGAACGTACTTTCTTAATGGTGGTGGTCAAATCGTTGGAATATTTGATCATTTGCCACACTTTTCCTCCTCTTCTTGTTCTTATATTTCAGGCGCTTCTTTCACTCGATTTTCCAAACTTATTCCGTTTCTGTGCCGCAGGTATCTATTGCAAGGACTTGCAACTGTATGTATGCACTGCTGCAGCAGCGCCAGAGAGACCTTGAATTCCGTGAATCGACCAATGATCTACGGCAGCGGTAAGCTTACCATTCCTTTTGTCTGCTGGCCCAGTTCTTAGTTATGCATTGTCCACCGGATTTGCAAGGTTAGTATAGTTTAGCAATACGGTACAGTGCACAGTACTGGCCAATGTATGGACAGACTGGTAATTGCTGGTGATGTCTTTCGGTCTCAGATGACATTATTCTCACTGTGTTGTTGCTTAACCTTTTTTCATGAGAATATGCATTATGTTATGTCTCTGTTAGGTTAATTAACATTAAGGTCAGGGAATTATACCAGCGACCTAGGTACCGTACATGGCATTCTTTGTCAATACCTTCTAAAGTTTGGTTATATCTGATAGAGTATAGGCTGGTGAAGTTAACTGCCCTGCAAATTTCGAGAGCAAAATTTTTATGTTTCTGCATCCTCCTATAGTGCCTTTTTGGCCCCGCTGTTCCCTTGCATTTTCTTATCCCTATGTCATTGTTAAATCTTGACTTCGCTTGTCTGTGGAAGGTTGAGTTATGCTGACTTACTGTGCATTCTATTTTTCCATAGAGTCAAAACTAGATCTGGTAATTCTGTAAGATCGTTGTGCTGCAAATTTCGAGCGCAAATTTTTTATGTTTCTGCATCCTTCGACAGTGCCTTTTTGTCTCTGCTGTTCACTTGTATTTTCTCATGTTACTGGTTCCAATAACCCTGTGTCGTGATTGGCCCCTGTATGCTCAAAAGTTGTGTTACGCTTGCCTTCTTCGTTGGGGCTCGGAGTTGATTCTTCAAAAGCTGCGGAATCAACCTCGAGACCACTCTATCGAGAAGGAAGAAACAACACCGGAAATGGAAAAACAACATTCAAAGGCTTGTCATCGGTGCAATGCGCAATATGTATGAATGACCATTTAAATGAATTGAAATTGAGCCCTAAACATAGATAGCAGTTTTAATGGAGTTCAAATGCATTTAATGATTGCATTTGGAAAATATCTCCACGTGTACATAAAATGATTATTTGTTCTTCTAATATAAACAGGGTTCAAAGTTATTTAAAGATGCATTATATTGATAACAACAGATAGGGTTTATTTATTTTTTGAGCATTTTGACTTATTTGTATTTTTCTTATGTAATATGAATTAGTTATGATTTATACAAGTTCACTTTATTTTCTGAAAGAGAGGAAACAGCAGAATACGAAAATAATCTTTTAAACGTTCTGAACTGGTCTCATTAACTTTGTTAGGAAGCACATAGTTTAGATCTTAGGTAGAGTAGCCGCTCACTGGAAACATGGGCTGAAAGCTTTATGGGCATTAGCTTTTTCCTAAAATCTGAACATAAGTACATACATACAGATAGTACTTGAGAACTATCATGTTTCTCCTGGTGAGTTAATTTCGAATTTAAATGTTCAGTTTGGCTGCAAAACAAGACATAGACTTTGAAAAGAGATAAACCTGCCGGTAAGGGCTGCACTCACAAAGTGATCAGATTGATACTCTGCTAGAATAAGCGATTCAGGCAGGACAACCCTGATTCAGAACATGCATGTACAAGGATTTCCTACCAGACCACTACAGCCATTTAGAATGCTGATTTTACCTAACAGGTTGTCAGGTTATCAAAATACAAGAACCGATGCTCACTTGTTCTCTACCTCTGTGACGAACATCTTCAGAAAACAAACTCAAAATGTTGCTAAATCTGAGAATAAGGAATGCTACAGAAGTTTTGTTCAACAAGTCTTATCATTGGATTTTAAATCTTGATTTTGCTTATCTATTGAAGGTTGAGTTATGCTGACTTGATGTGCATTCTATTTTTGCCATAGAATCAAAACTAGATCTGGCAATTCTCTAAGACTGCTGCCCTTGACATCATCCACCCTAGAATCCGTTTCCACATCGTACCACTATCTGGCATGAACAAACATTTCCATCTCCTAAAATATTCCCTTTTCCTTCTTTTTTCTACCTTACTTTTCCTTTTCTTCTTCTAACGAAGGTATATTTTATTCTTGTTAATCTCTATCCTCTCTCCACCCCATCCCATACATATTGCAGTTTTTAATCTCTAGTATCTTCAGTTTGTCTATTCTACGTATATAACCACCATCAGTGTTAAGTATGTGTTATTCTGTAATCATTAGCACCTAACAACCAAACCTCTTTTCCCCATTTGTCATCATTAATTGCATCTGCACAGTTCCTCTTGAGTAGGGTCTATACCTGGATTATCTTCACAGTGCTGATGTGCTGTAAGGCATCATTTACGTGCAAACTCTGTTAGTACTGTGTCTACATGTAAAGGAGTCTGTTTGCTGCTCATTCCTACATGTCCGCGTGTCATTTACATTCACAGAAAGATTAATGTAGTTGATTAGAAATTTGAAATTTCCAACATTTGGAAGATCCTATCCTGCCTGAATGTTGTCAGTATATGGTGAACACTAGTCCATTATATGTTCATTTGGATATATATTTTGACTTTCTGAGTGCATGCTCATTCAGTTTGTGACATCAATGCAATTGATTACAGCACTTGGAAGGTTTCTATACCACTATGCAATATATGTCTAATGGTGGTTTGTGTTATACAATGTGCAGTATGCAGTCTGATATTTCAAGACTGGAAGCCAAGATCGAAAGAATGGATGCCCAATTAGCAGCAAAAGATCGAGAGCTGGCCACTTTGACCCGAACGGTTTTGTCCTTGTGCCACCTCTTGTTTGGGTCCTTTTCCAGTTTTGAAATTCTAACCCCCAATAATCCCACTGCAATCTCCAGGAGGCCAAAAATACTGCATCTTTGAAAGCTCAGATTGAGAAGCTGCAGCAGGAGCGTGATGAATTTCAAAAAATGGTTATTGGCAATCAGGTTAAATGGACTGATCCTACTGTTTTTTTAACCTATTATGTTAATTTTGTTGTTGTGTTTTATTGAGAATTTCAACCATTCTTTTTGCTGCGATGATTAAATCTGTCCTGATATGCTATCTTCCTTTTGTCAGCAAGTACGCACCCAACAAATTCATGAAACAAAGAAGAAGGAAAAAGAATACATCAAGTTGCAGGTAAGTTTTGCATTTTTCTCTCATAGGATATCTGTAACAGATATATCATGGAGACTTAATCTGAATAGTTGATACTGGATGGGCCTATTTCTGTTTGCAGGAGAAATTAAACCAGGTACTGATGGAAAAGAAGAAGGAATCATCACGTTCAGGAATGGAAATAATGAACTTGTTGCAGGTGCTATGCTCATGAAGTCTATTCTCTACTGATGCAGTGATGCTTAGCTGTGTAAGCAAAGCTTCTGATTGATGATTATGTTATTTTATTTAATTTAATAGAAAGAGGGACGGCAACGGGGAACATGGACTGGAAAAAAGAACGACAATGACTATTACAAAATGATTGTAAGCATTACACCACTTCTGTAATACTGATACATAGCTGGTTGAATCTATTCTAAGGATCCTTGAGCGCACATGTAGGTTGATGCATATGAAGTGAAAAAGCAAGAGCTAGTCCAAGAGAATGCTGATTTGCGGGCACTGTTACGTTCGATGCAGGTATTGATTGCAAGCTGTAATTTTCATTCCTTGCTTTTGTTTTTTAATGTTTGGATGTGTAACACGCTAAATTACTAATAGGATTCACATTGTATTATTCCTTTGATGATGGACATATATCCACAATTTGTTTGTGACATTTTCTGTAGGTATTCCTTATATCTGATATCTGTAATGGTTATATCAGTGTCTGCAAAGTGTAACGATACATTATGAGAGCTCTTTCATTTTGTATGTATTCTGAAATACCATGATTTGATGGGTGAAGAAACTGTAGTAGGATTTGTAGTTTTGTACTCATAGTATCAATATTTCTGCTATTACTTGTAAACTATTGATGATTCTGCTTACATGAGTAATAATGTTCCTATGTCAGATGGATATGCGTGAGTTTCTCAATGCTCCAAATGGATCATCACAGCCTTCTGTTGCCGGAAACGGTAGGCAGGAGTCAGGATCTCCACAGTCCCCACTTGGTGGGAAGACGGTATGCATGCCCAATCTTCTTTACAGAGTTATTGTTGGTTTTCCTTTTCTTTTGACCATTTAAATGGTTTCTGCCATGTATAAACAGTGAAAAAGAGGGTAATAAATACCTGTCTTCTTGCTTTCCGTTCCCTTATGTCACATGACTTCCTGTTGGAGTCACATGATCTCTCCTTGGTTTCATTGTTCTTTCTCCTGGCAGGATGTCTTTGACTTGCCCTTTCACATGGCCAGAGACCAGATAGAGGAGAGTTTGCGCACAAAAATGGCTTCAGTAAAGGTAGGAATCACTCAATAGACACTGACCTACCCTATTGTTCATGTTTCTTGTGCAAACTGTTCTTCTTTTCACTATGATCCTCAACTTGGTAAAACAATTAACTGTACAGGCAAGGATGACACAACTTCAAGATGCTCAAAAAGGTGCTGAAGTGACCTCAGAAGTTACTGAGCGTGAGCTTGAACTTGAAGCTCAGTTGGTTGAAGCCAGAAGCATCATCCAAGAGCAGGTATGTAGTGTTTAACCACTTCTGAATGATATTTATATGTTAGCATTCAGTCTCAAATACATCTCTAAGCATGGTAATAAGCTAATCATAATCAGAAAAACGTCTCTAGCATGGTAACTGTGTAAACTGTACTATATGGATTCAGTTTGTAGTGTCTAGATGCCTTCGTCCATGCAGAGTTCTGAGTTCTGACTAACCTACATTTGGGAACTGAAATTACAGGCGACCATCATGTCTAAACACTTCTCCAAGTCTGATAAACCAAGGTGGGGTTTGATACATATTCTTTATAGTTCTCTTCTGTTCACTCCAAAACTCCTTTGATTCATTCATTCATGCAATAGCAGGAGGTTAAGTGGCCTGGATGCTGAGCGTGAGGCGATTCATTCTGCCTCTACAGATTCGTAAAGATACTTCCATAGCGAGTTTCAGTTCTGGAAGACTGCAACGTCCATCATGTCGTTCTGTGATGACCGTGTTCTATGTTTGTAACTACCGTAGTATAGCCCAGGATAAACTTCTTCCTGGCCTCCTGGCATGGTAGCATGAGTCCAGCCGCAGCCCATGTAGTATGATGTGCAGGAACATCTCATGTGCCTATGCTAACTGGTAATCCTGTAGGAATGACAGCGTAGGAATGTGCAGGAACATCTCATCTGTTTGCCGTTGCTAACCGGTAAACTCTGATGGAATGGAGTCTTGCGAAGTATTATGTTGGTACTTTTAAATATGCGTTAATGTCTGCTGAGTGTAAATTTCGTCTAGCTGCCCTGCCTTCTCGGTTAACTCCCAGATCTTACCTTGTGGCAGATTGTATGCCATCTGTAGTTCAATTTTATTTCCCGAACACGCAATTGCTTGTCGATTGCAATAGAAGAAAAGGACAGCCCAAATCACAGCGATTCTGATGCGGTAACACACGACCGTCCTCACTAAGGTGAGGGGGTGCCTCTACCTACAAACCTCGTAGCAACACGAGGCCTCAACCAGCCAAGCCTCGAGCCATGGCGAGGAATGCATCCCTGAGGACCGAGCCCTATGCGACTATGCAATAGTCTACAACGTCAAAACTCCAGCGGCCACATCAAGACCTTCACGTGCAACCTAGGCAACGCCTTAAAAAAGGAAGTGGCACCCTGACAAGCTGGAGTTGCTCGAGGAGGAAGTCTATCGACGAGCTGCGCCGGGCGCGCGAGGCGAGGGAGGCTGCAGACGAGAGAGCCAACATGCGCCGGGCGGAGAGCACGCTCCGACAGGAGAGGCGTGTGCGCTCGCGCCTAGCCAGAGCTGCACAGGACGGCGAGGCAGGCCAGGGCGGCCTCGACGGAGTTTAGATTAGGGTTAGGGCTATGCTAGGGTTAGTAGGTTTCAAATTCATTCAAAAAAATTGTAATATATAACAAAAATGAATGAAATTTGAACTTTTTATATTAGTTTGCAATTTATTTTAAACGCCCGCGAGGTGTTTGACAGTGTGCTCGCAATTGGGGGTGGGCCTTTCGTGAGTGCCGCTGTGGTCGGACTCTAAATGTTGACCGGACACATATCCGACACCACTCAAAGGAGGCCCAATTGGGGAGGTGCCGGACACATATTTAGAGGCCCCCGGTGGAGATGCTCTAAGAAGGAAGCAGCACCCTCGGCCATCGCCGTTGACTGTGGGTGACTTCTTTTGGGCTTCTCACACAGTTTCTAGGTGCCAAACCTCACAAGCTGAAAAGAAGTGTCTAGATTTCCCCCATCTAGAAACTCCTCAAAAACCAGTTTACATGCAGTGGGGAGAAACTGGTGGAGACCAGTTTCCCGAGCTTCTGCCCTTCCCTATCGAACCGTTATGCGAGAAGGGACATATCGTTGACTCTAATTACACCGAAACTGCCACCCCATGTCCACGCCTACCCCTCTCTCTCCTCTTCGTGCTAAACAAGAACGAACGGGTAAGGAAAAGAAAAAGAACCGCGACTCCTCCCACGCATGGCCGCACCTCACGCCTCCCCGGTCGCTGCTCCCACCCCCGACAACCGCTCCCCCACGCACCGCCGCCGTTCTCCCACCACCAAAACCGCCGGATCTCTGCCCTCCAGTGCCGAATCCGGTTAGCCCAGCCCAATTTCCGCCGCCTGCAGCTCTCCTGAAGAAACAACTAGATTAATTTTCGCCGACTCGAGGAGGAGCGTCTAGGCCGCCGTTGCCGGCCAGCGCCGCCCCGCGCTCCTTGCCCTCTCCCCTCGTGACCCTCTAGGCAGCCTTCTCCGGCCAGCGAAACCCCGCGCTCGACATCCGCCAGTCGCCACCCCGTCGCCTGCTGGTCCGTCCCGCCGTCTGCTGCTCCTCCCTGCTCTCCACCTTGGTCTCCCCTGCCCCGGTCTCGAGTTCGTCTTTTCGAGTTCGAGTTCGTCATGCTTTTTTACTTTGAATTGCTGTTCTTGTGCCGTGAATTGGTGCTCTGAATTGATGTTCTGGTAGTGAAATTAATCGCAATGTGTGCTGTGAAATGCTCTCCCGCTGGTGAAAATTATTTGCAATGTACTGTATGTTGTGAATTGATATCCTACTAGTGAAAATTATGAGGGTTTGGTGTAATATAACCTCATGTTTTCTACCTTTAATCTGCAACAATATGTACTGTATGGTGTAGGCTTTGTTGTGCATACTTGTTCAGTTGTTCTAGTAAATCATCGAGTCCCAAAATTTGTGGTTGCTGCTCTAAACTCTGAAGTCTGAATAGTGTGTTGCTTGTAATTCATTGCAATGCAGCTCGGTCTTGCCAAAGCAGCTGAATTATTCGTCTGATTAAACGTGAACTCTGCTTCCAACCGACCTTGTTGACGTTAGTACAGTACAGACAGAACAAATCAGATTAACGTCACAAATCACCGCACATAACTGGAAAATAGCAGAGTCTTCAGGTTGGGTATGATCTCTTGACAAAGCAGGGACATTATAGACATCTCACAACTCAACACATCGAATAAGCCAAAAATCCACAAGCTCAAAAGAAGTCTCCCGTCAGTTTTTAGAAGCTTCTTCCCACAACAGTTTCCCCCCACCGGAATCCATAAGCAGGCTTATGCATAAGCATAATCCCAAAAGAAGTCACCCTGTACATGGGAGCCTTGAGTATTGCTGTTGAAGGAGGGAGGCACCACCAAGCGGGCTAGACACTATGGGGAGCTTGTTGAGTAGGTGGCGTTGAAGCCATCTGCCCGCCACCTGCACCTCGTGGGCGCCGACCTGCAACTTATGTCGCCGGAATCCACCGAGGAATGATAGAACATGCCTGCATGACGTCTTCAACCAACGGCGGTCGGGAGGGGTGGGAGGAGGGAAATGGGCCAACTGGGCGGAAAGGGATGCCACGAGCTCTTAGGCCCAACATGCACCTACTGTCTTCATCGCGTGTCGTGAGAAGACAACGCCGCACGTCGACCTTAAAGGACGGCCGAAGCTCGCAGCACCACCACGCCCAGAGGGCTGCCGCCATCCTTAGCCCACGCCGCCCGCCGTCACCGGCACAGATCGGGCGAAGCCCATCTCGCTGCCAGCCACCATGGCCGCACCCCACCACCATGGAGCCAGCCTAGCCCTGCCGCCAAACTCCAAGGAGGAGATGCACCACGACCCCCACGACATCCCTATCCATATGGGCCTTCCCGTGTCGCTGCCCCTCGCGAGGATGCGAGATGCCATGCCGCAACCGACAGGCGACCGAGTCCTATGGCTACGGCGAGGAAGGAGGAGGGAAAGGGAGGGACATTTTTTTTTGAATGTTAGCAGGAGAACTGCTAAATTCATTGATCAGAAGAAGAGTGGTCCAGTTTATGAGGGAAACCGGACCCGAAAACCATACAACATCCACACGATGCCAACCGGCTTACAACGCACACCCAGCACACAAACAGACTCCCCTGCCTAACCCCGCCGAGATGGCGGAGGGTCGGGACACAAAACCACTCGACCGCGTCACAACCGGAGTAGACATCTCAGAAGCACAACCGTAACTGGAGCAGGCATTCACCGACGTACGACCCACCCATAACGCCTAGAAGAAGATCGGCGAGTGGGCAATAGGGATCGGCCTGAACCAAGAAAGCAGTGATAAGAGATGGCAACACCGGTGTACATTGCGCCCTAGAGGTCCACGCTCCAGGTAGCGAGCGACCTTGATTCCGCGACTCCACGAGCAATCCGGACAGTACCTCCGAGAAGGGAACGACGCCACAACGCCGCTACTGCCTGCACTAGCAAGCTAGAGCAAGGGTTTCCCCCATTGCTCGGGAGAGGGCATGTCGGAGAGGGCCGAGATGACGCCTCCAAAGAGGTGACGGCGCCCGTAGGCGTCGCCGTCATCCGCAACAGCATAAGGATTTCTCCCAGCCCTGCCAACAACCCCACAGTCAACGGAAGGCCGGACACACCACCGACGAGAAGAAGGCACACGTCACTGGCAGGACGACGATGACCACCTTGAGCACGCCCCGACAGCCCAAGACGCTGCCGGCCATCTTCCGCATCCCCGCAACCAAGAGCAAGCACCGCGATCTCACCTCCACCGCAACCCAGCAGCAGGCGCCCATCCCCGACGGCCACAGACACAGCAGCGCGCCGCCGGTGCCATCTCCTCAGGGCACAATGGCTGCGGCCCTCCAGCCCAAGGCCGGCCCAGATCGGGCCCGCGGGCCGCCGCACCAAAGCTCAGCTGCACCTCCACGCCCGACCATCCCGCGATGCGCCGCCGCTCCGGCCGTCCTCCTTGCCGCCACCTCGGGCACGGCCAAGCCCACCGCGCCGCGCGACCTGTGCGTCGACCGAGCCGGCGCCGCTCCTCCCGCTCGCAGGAGACGTCGCCACGGTGCGCCTACCTTGCCCCCTCGCCTTTGGCGAGCCGGGCGCCGCCACCGCCGCCGGAGTCGGCGACGGCGACGGCAAGGGGAGTGTGTAGTTGGGGCTGTGTGGGCTAGGGATTGGGACGCCTCCGGAGCCGCTCGAGCGGAGCGACCCGGGAGGCAGAGAGAGGAACAACAGCAGTTGGCAGTTTGAAACGGACATTAACAATGGGGTACTATTCGAAAGGGAGGGACATGGATGCGAAAACGGGACCCATTTATCTCACTTTTTCATCATTTTATGTATGTGTAGTAGTATAACATTTTAAATATTTTTTTTACTATACATATACAAAATGGCAAAAAAATGGAACAAACGTGTCCCATTTTGACATGACGAGAACGGCGGCGGCTATTGTTCACTCAACATCACTCACAACAACGAGGGAGTGGTGACTTGTGTGATTGATCTGCCACCAGATCCATAATTTTACATTTTTACTCTAACAAAGTAGCTTTCTCAGTGGAGACTTATGAAAGGTTCACAAATGACAAGATGGTTAAGGTTATGCATAAAATGGTAGGGTGAATTCTGTCTTCTCGCACAGGACTTTGTACCTTGGCTTTCTAACCCCATTTCACGTGCGTAAGATGGATTTAATTACATGGTTTCGTGTACGATTTGTGCGCTGGTCGTACTATGTTTGTTGGGATCATGTTCGTTTCATCCGATCTGATGGAGAAGCTGACTCGAACTAATGTGGTTTTGGTGCCAACCAATCTCGTCGCTTTCCGTGTAATCAATGCGAATCTGCGATAATGATCCGCCCGTTTGTCGGGCACAGTACTTTGTCTCTCCGAGTTGAGTTGACGTGAAACGGCAGTCTCGGTCATCGGATCAAGTACGTGCATCATCTACCGACGAAGCTTCCAGCTTCAACCAAAGCCACAAATTAACAACTTAGAAAACAATTAAAAAAAGGAATGCAATTATTTTGCGGGAAGCTTCTTAACGAATATTGATCCGGATCGGATCGGATCAAAATTTACATCTATCATATACCATCCTTTTCCATCGGAGCAGAATGATAATAACCCGACGCGGATTCCGAGACGAATATAGGTGGTCGCCAATTCAGGAACGGAAATGGAGCGGAAACAAAATTAATTGGATATATGCGTATAAGCATACACCGATTATGTAAGTGAGTTATTGTTCAATGAACGAAGTTGACAACTCACTAACTACAAATCATGCTCTATTAGATTAGACATTTCAGTATAAAATCAGATTATTCAGATTAAAATCATCAGATAATCTTATTTAATTTTTGGATAATCCATATTCTAGGCAATTTAACATACCATATCTTATACGTGTCAAGTTCGGAATCAGATACCCTCATCCACCAGTATGCTTTGACCCGGATATGATTGTTGAAATGGTTTCATAATCGAATACGATACATAAATTAGCCTATCCGTTTACACCCCTAATCATCCAAACACACTAAATTATTAACATGATAAATCTAATCATTATTTTATTGAAGAAGCCCAATACTATTTTATATGGACATTTATAACATGTAAAGTTCCTTTTAAGGAAGTCATGTGTTCCGATACAGATGTAGTGTAATTAGTTAGAAATATGTTGCATTTTTATTATTTTGCTTTTGACGTCCTTCATACTATGTTTGGACCATAAGCTGCAAAACACGTGGTCTGAAACCTTGACTAGATGATGATGTGTGCATAAAGTGATATTAGTCTTATTTTTGTAAAATGACAGTTAATTGTTGGCCTGCAAGAGTGGTATTTGTTTTCTTAGCTAAGAGGAACAATTTCTTTTATGTCTTGAACTACACCATTTTTCAATTGATATCAAATGCCATTGTTTCATCGCATTTTTTATCATTCTCTTCATACTAAGTTACAAGCTCTTTGTGGAGAACGCATTGTTCCAATTCGAGACCAATTCAACATTGTATCGAGGAACTATGAGAGATGTGTGCCCGAAGTTTGAGATCAAGATCATTCCTCCTTAGTAGGGTGTCAACTGAGATTCCACTTACATCTCATTTTGAAGTCATCTTTAAATCCACAAGTCAAATTTGAGAACTTCAAATTTGAAGTAATACTTTAAGTACCGAGATCACTAGTGCTCGGGGACAAAAGTAATCACACCGCCACACCAGGTGAAAAACTTACACTAATTGTTGCAGCCTCATACCAAAATCTATGGTCACGATTGTCCATCCTCTCAACGACATCAAGTACTGGTTTTTACTGAAGTTCTCAAGATAAAGTGATAGAGCGTAACCCTTCACCCTTGAGAGCACCCACAGGTGATTAGGGTTCCACCAGCCTCTCATCGTCGCTGCCATCGTCGATCTGCCCGCTCTGTGGCCTTCGGGCCATGGAGGCGCGGTGGATCTCGGTCCTCGTCGGCGAGAGGGCTCCGTTTTCTGGTGTGAGGGTCAGGTTTGTTGGGGGCGGCGCTCAGATGGTGGGGACGACGACTCGTTAAATAAAGTCTCCCCATCTCGATGGAGGCATCGAGAAACTTGTGGGATTGGTGTGGTTTCCAAAGATTTCTGTTGGCTGTGGGGATCTCTGGATCGTCAAGGAGTTCCATCGATGGTTATTCCTTCTTCCTCTTTGATACGAATGTGGTCTTCTAGACCCGTTCGGCGACTTCACGTCAGCAACCATCAACGTCAGGCCCGCTCAGGAGGAGCAGCAGGAAGGTTAAAGAATAAGGGATTTTGTTGTAATTTTCGTTTTTTTGAGTTTCTTTATAGTGTTGGATGTTTCTTTTAATGCGAGGGTCCTTTTGCAAATAAAAGAAAGAAAAAACGACTTCAAGGACCGAACAACCGGCCCAACTAACTTATCTGCACTTGTGTGTATTCCCAGTGCCCACACCCTCCATTTTCCCAATGGGCCGTGCTGAGCGTCCTCCGGGGGATCGAAACTTCCGATCCTCCCTATGGAGCTCGTGCCACGTGTCCCAGATTGGGTTGCTTCCCACGCGCTGCCTCGAGCTGCATTCTTTTCCCGCATGTTGTGATGTTCTCGCGCGCATAGCTAGCACTTTTTTCCCTTCTCTAACACGGTACTTTGACTTTTTCATATGCATGCAACATTAGACGACCCGTGTACTTCACCCCGTCATTTGACTTTTTCATTCCACGCAATTTTTTGTGTTGCTCGTAGCAAAATGTTTTTTGATATTTAAAAGTATTTGGAACCAAAAAAAATTGGTAAGCCTTGTGAGTGTTTACCACCGAGGCTCTGCCTCCCGCATCTGTGTACCGGCGTTGCTCCTGCGTCGGCCACTGCCGTCATCGGACAACCCTCAACAATGCAACAAGTAGGCACTTGCAGCAAACAGAGATGGTACATGGTAGCAGATTCGATGTGCCTTAAGAGCAGAAGTGGCCGCCGCTGGCAGCAACGCCGTGCCTGCTACCGGTAGCATCGGCGAAGAATGTATGTAGCATCCTCGACTGCTGCTTGTAGCATCCGCCGAGCGTGGCGAGTGAGCATCGGTAGCATCCGGTACCGGTAGAATCAGTGACCACCCTTTGCAGCACCACTAGCGAGCGTCGACGATCACCTGTCTTGCGATGGTAGCACCGTCTGCGTCAGTCTGCGTCAGTAGCACTGACACTCTTTGTAGCACCGTCAACGAGCATCGGTAGCATCGGCAACCACCCTTTGTAACACCGCCAACGAGAGTCGGTAGCATCGGCGACCACCATTTGTAGCACCCCTGACGAGCGTCGGTAGCAAAACTACATTGCGATTGTAGCAAAAATAAATCGTGCTATTGTAGCGAAATAACAAAAGGTGTGTAGCAAAAAAAAAATGAAGTTCATGTTATGGTAGCAAAATGTTCATGTTATTGTAGCAAAATAACAGAAAGTTTTGTAGCAATGGTATTGGAGCAAAATCTTATCGTGCTACATGCTAGAGACCATGTAGCAAAAAAATTCATCTTGTGGTGCAAAACAAAATACTAATTGTAGCAAATTTCTCCTTAATATAATGCAAATCAAAAAGAAGAAGACAAATTGCATTCCATAAAAAAATTGCTACAATAAATTTGTATATTTGCATCAAAGGAAAAAAAATGCTACAAATCTTTAAAAATTTGCACCGCGTGTAGCAAAAAAGAGAAGAAAAATTGCATCTCACGAAGAAAAAAATTGCTACAATCAATTTGTGGATATACATCAAAAGGAGAAAAAATGTTACAAATCTTATAAAAAATTGCACCGCATATAGCAAAACTGAAAAAGATTTTGCTACAGAACATATAAGATTTTACACCGCACGTAGCAAAAGAAAAAAAGGGGAGAAACAAATTGCTACATACATTACACAAATTGCTACAGAATAGCACAGGATTACGGCAAGCAACATCAGAGAACGAACTACAGCAAGCAGCAGCAGTCCCCTCGCCGACAGCACGCAAGGGTACTGGATGTTGCTCATAGCGTCGCCGCTCCATTCTTATAGCAAGGCTGCCCGCCCATGGCAGCAAACCGCACAGCAACGGCATAAACGCCGCCCCGGCCCGGAAGCAACATCTCAAACCTGCGGTAGCACCGCCGACCGCGGCCGGTAGCAACGGCAACACCGCCGCCCGGGGCTGGTAGCAGCATTCCCACCTACGGCAGCACTGCCGCTCCCGGCCACGGCCGCACCGCCGCCGGTAGCAGCGCCATCCACCTATGGCAGCCCCGCCTCCTACCTGCGGTAGCATCGCCCTTCACGTACGGCTCGGCGATGGTGCGGGGGCAGGTCGAGTTGGTCAGGAAGTAGGCGCGGGTAGGGGTGGGAGCCTTACCGTGGAGGAGCGCGGGAGCAGCAACCTCACCGAGGAGGCGCACAGCGGCGACCCCGGAGGAGGCGCACGATGGCGGCCGGGCCGGGAAGACGTGCAGGTCGGCCGCCGTGCCATGGACGAGGACGCGGTGGGTCGACATGCTCGACGGCGGCGATGCGAGGAAAAACTATTGGAGCTGGGCGACCATGGCGGCGGATCGTCGGCGCTCCCAGGCGCGGAGATCCGGTGGAGGCGAGCCAGCCGCGAGCGGGAAGGAGACGACGGCGCCGTTTCAATTTATCGGAAGCTCACCCATGGCGTTGACCAACCCGGAGTATTAGGGAAGAAGGAAACGTGGGAGTCGATTAGATACGAACGTGTGTGGGCCCGCTGGACACGCGTCGCTCGCTGCATCCGGGGGACGCGTCGCGTGCGATCCCCCGGTGGAACGGTATCATTTCCCTTTCCCAATTGCAAAAAACTAGAGATTGCTCTGTCTTGGAAAGGGACATCACTGGGAAAGAAGAGAGAAGAGAGCGTGTGTGTGCGCGAGGTATATATCCCGGAGGGAGGGTGAGGTGAGGCCGCGAGGTTGAGAGGGAAAACACGAGCCACCTCCCGTTTCCACCCGCTCTATCCTATGGATAGAGCCACCGCGACAGCCATAGATATCATCGACATGATCCCATCAGCGCCTTCGCCTTTGTAGCACCACCCACCCCCAGTCTCCTGGACCAGATTTGATCTCCATCCTCGCACGTTCCTTGGATTATTATTTTTTTCTCCAAGGGGGGAGAAGATGGCAGAAATGGCCGTGACGGTCGCCGCCGGGACCCTCCGTCCCTGCTCCGGCGTGTCGCCGGCGCCGTCCGGGAACCGCCGCCTTGCCGGCTGGCGGCCCGCTAAGCTGAGGTGAGGAGTCTTGGCCGGGATTTATCTTTTGCTTTTGTCGGCATTAGATTCAGAGTCTTCTTTTGCCGATTCGTCGTGTCCCCGATGGTAAAATGCTGTGCTCGGGTCGCTCCAAGATTTGAGCCTCGTTTTTCTAGAATTTAGAACTTAGGGCCTTTTGGAATGAATACTACAGAATATAGTTTTGTTCAGTGGGATCTCTAGAAGTTTAGTTCTGATTATGCGTATAACTGATGGTTTTATTCATCGCCTACGACATATCCTGGGTGCTAGTTTATTAGTGAATCCATGATGATTTAACTTGTCGGTTAGATTCAGTTGTTGTGTTTTAGTTTAAGAACATCACTGATAGGCAGATACGAATAGTTGGTGTTATTCTGGTCACAAAGTGTGAAAAATTCTAGGTGAATTCGTTGTTAAAGCGGTGATGATACTAATTGGTTTATCGGCCCAGGCGGCTAATACTTGCTATTGCCATGAGTGTTGGTCTGTATATTAACAGGTCTCCGATATGCAATTCCTTGCTTGGAAGGGGATAAAGTTCTATAAACATAGTTAGATAGGGGATGTCCACCAAGTGTTGCTTGCACAATATATCATCTGAACTGGAGTCAAGAAATGGTATCAGTTGATTCATCTGATTATTCCTTGCCTAAATTGGGATAGTGGATTTTGATTACAGTAAGTCAGTTCACTGTTAAGTTAGAGCGAGTTTAACTAAAGCAGTGGTAGTAGTGCAGTCGATGAATGTTTTCTGGTGGTGAGTCTGAGGAGTCTGATTACATTTGCAGATACTGTCACTTGTGCTGCGTTTGTCTTCTTTCGTACTGGCTGTCTGAACTAATGTATTCTATATTTTTTGTGCCGACTGGTATGATCAAGCTTGATATTATATTCTTTGGTCCACGGTGTTGTCAAATTTACCCTTTTCTGTTTCAACAAACCACAGGTTTAAAACCCTTTTCCTTTGTTGTGTTTTTACTGTCTGAAAAGTGAAAGGCAATAGCTGTGCCATGTGAACAAGATAAGTTGTTTGCTATATACTTGCTTTCTGTGAATATATTAAATTCTCTAATATTATGTCTTATTGCATCGCAATCTTTTTTATCTACTACTCTCAATGTTTCTCATGTGTATTAGTTACAATCATTTTGTTTTGTTTAGATTGTCGTCTCCAGCTTTGAGGGTTCCTAGAGCTGCTTCGCCTGCAGCTGTTGAGGTAGATAGCATAGCTTACCACAAAGCATTGGATGAACCTCCATGTTCAACTGCATATACTTTGGTTAGCAGGACGGGAGCCGTAGCAACACTGATACAGTTCCTACACCGAAAGTTATAATAGATCAAGACTCTGATCCGGATGCAACTATTGTGGAAGTAACCTTGGGTGACCGTCTTGGGGATCTTCTTGATACTGTAAGTTGTTTACACAACTAATAAGTGTATTTTCACAGTTCAAATTACTCTTTGGTTATTATTTATAGCATCATATAATCATGTCATGCTGACTATTTGTGCTTTGTTTAATGTGAAGATGAGTGCCCTGAGGAATTTAGGGCTAAATGTTGTGAAAGCTAGCGTGTGCCTCGATTCTTCTGGCAAGCACAACAAGTTCGCTATAACAAAATTGTAAGTGGATATTTTTATTATCATTTCAGATATGAAAAGCTTGGCATGAGGATCTCACAAAAGTTTGATCTTCCACTTATAAAAGAATGTGACATCTTTCTTCATTTTACTTTTCTGCACATATCAGTTCTTGTCTAGAATGAGTGACAGGAATACTCTACAGGTCGACTGGTCGGAAGATTGATGATCCAGAGTTGTTAGAAGCAGTACGACTGACAATTATTAACAACATGCTCGAATATCATCCTGTAGTTTCCTGAACCCCTCTTCGTTTTTGCTTTTGTATAAGCTGTCTTAAGTTGAATCTTGTATACTAAGGGCTGCATCTTTTTAATTTATTTAATACCAGGAAGCTAGCAGTCAATTGGCGATGGGTGCTACTTTTGGGATAGAGCCCCCTACGGAAGTGGTACTTGCTTAAATCCGTTCATAGATCAAATAGTCCACATCCTCTTATCTCATCAATATTGAATACTTGAAAACATCTCAACCTTTACGGACGTCCCTAAAACCATTTTACCTGTCAATATATATTATATTAGGAGAAGGAAACATCACTTAGAGGTGTACACGACACTATTTTCTTGTGAACTTCAATGCTAGTAATGTCTTCGCTATAAATTTATGTTTACTTATCTGACTGCTAAACCCGACTGTATAAATAATTTTGGTAAAGTTGGACTTCACAGACACCTTGTTGCGAAATAGATTCAGATGTTTTTGTGCAGAGCAACCTGCATGAACTTCTCATAGTACTATTGCCATGAATTTGCAGTCTGATGCAGCATCAGAATCACGTCTTGTGTATTGACATGCATGAGATTTGTGATCTTTTCTGTATGTAAGTAGTTCTTGCTCGTCAACTGGCAGGTTGATGTGGACATTGCAACTCACATCGAAATCTATGATGATGGTCCTGAAAGAAGGTATTCTATTTTGTTGCTTTCTTCTTCATAATGCAAGGAAAATTTCACGTACTGTAGTTATCATCCTAATAAAGTCCATGTGAATTGGCTAGACGCGATGTAATGATCCATTCTTTTTTGGATGAAGCATGTGCCCTAAAGAAGAGGTCTGATTAGAGATTTAGCTTGTCTTTGACGTGCTTGTCATTTGGACTGAATATGACCACATTTGTTTTTTTGGGAGGAATTTTGAGTAATAAAGGTCATTGCCTAGAGGCTATAATGCATGCATTAGAGTTATCTGCACTTTGCTTGCCTTACCAGAGTCACGTCTTGGTTTGTTAGATTGCTGTTATTCTCCATACTTATAGGATTCACATTATTGATCTCCTCCAATGTTCCGTTCCAGTTTACTTGTTGTGGAATCAGCTGACCGTCCCGGGTTGTTGGTTGATCTTGTTAAGATCATAGCTGACATCAACATCACTGTCCAATCTGGAGAGTTTGACACTGAGGTGACCTGAGTTGCTCTGAGCCTTTTTTGCATTCAAAAAGCTATTCTTCTGCTGACATTTTGCATCTTATAGGGGTTACTGGCTAAAGCAAAATTCCACGTCAGTTATCGGGGCAAGCCACTGATCAAGGCTTTGCAACAGGTAAACTCAACCATTCCTACAGTTTTCTGTTTGGTGAGATGTATGATCGCCATGAAACCAGGACAGTTCCAAAAGTCCTGTAATTACCAGACTATTCTGATTGCCAAATGTTATCTCTGTAATATGTCAAATGATCAGTAGTGGAGTGTTTTCTGATTTAGTTTGTTCCTGCAGGTTCTTGCTAATAGCTTGCGCTATTTCTTGAGGAGGCCGACAACAGAGGATGCCAGTTTCTAGGCCTCGCCTTAAGATAATTCGTCTAATGATAATTGCCAAATGTTATATGTCTGTAATATCATCCACTTTATTCTTGAAATATGCATAATTCCCAAAAGACAGGAGGTATACGTGATCTCATGGTGCATACAGGTCTGAGCTATCTTCTTCATTTCAAGGTAGTAGGCTGATGCTGTATGAACTGAAGTAGCCTTCCAAGTTTACATGCTGGCATGATTCATAAGCATGTAACACATGGTTATTTTGCTACCTGGGATGCATGTTTGATGATAAAATAAGATGGCGACTTGTAGGGCCAATCATCTGTTGTTTTGGTGGACGATGTGGGACCGTGGCGACTAGTGCTCAGTCGAACTAATTCTCAGTTGACGGACTTATGCCACCCACGTTGATTTTCTAAGATATTGTTTACTCCCTGATGGAATCGTTAACTTATTTTTGGAGATTAAGACTGTCTTCACTTAATCACGACACGTTCCGATGCCACTAGGTTCACCACATACACAGTTGGTAACCAATTACAAATGCTGTATTCGCAGCCATCTTTTGCTACATGATGTGCAACTTCATTGGCGCTTCGCCGCG
The DNA here is from genome assembly GCA_026929855.1 of Poa annua. Lineage (NCBI taxonomy): Eukaryota > Viridiplantae > Streptophyta > Magnoliopsida > Poales > Poaceae > Poa > Poa annua. The sequence continues at coordinate 58,220,629 of CM049437.1, forward strand.
CATGCCAAATTTCATGATCATCAAAGAACCCCAACAAAGCTTTGATTTCATAAACCAATGGTCCGTGGATCGATCTATCCAAGTCCACGTTCTTCAACTTTGCAACAGCAGTCTAATAGTCCGTTTCCAAGATAATCTTCCGCACACCCATGTTTCTTGCAAGAAAGCTCCCCTTCTGCAGGTCAACAACTCACTTCTTTCAGGATCAGAAACTGCAGGAGAAAATGACAGGCCCGGCTAAGAACCTCCCATCATCCCATGATGATCCCGGACTACGGCACCATCACAGTTCACCTTATGCCATCCTTGGACAACGTCTGAGCTTGGAGGAGCCCGCATACTCCTCCATTCATCCAATAGGTGCAGTGAACGTCGTGTCGTCGCTAGCGGATTCTCTGGCATCATTCCGGGCTTGCCATATCTGGTACACGGCCATCAGACCCAATGCCATCTCATTTAGCGATTCATCTGTGTTGCACACGACACACCTAACACCGAGTTTGATCTTTCGTCATTGTAGCTCCGCTCTCACCGCAAGGCCATTCTCCACCAACCTACAGGCATGTAAGTCCACTTTGTTGCAAGACTGAAAAATCTCACTTCCAACACCCACTTACAACTAAAGAAACTACCTAATAGTTCATCAATTTTCAAATAGTACATACGCTCCAAGATTATCCAAGAAAATGGGTTACTAGCCGAGAGAAGAGATTAGTGCCGCCTGGGGGATTGAGCAGGCCATTCGCAAGAAAAAGACGTCCAGGGAGGACCTCAAGCAGAGGCCAACGCCGTTGGCCAAGAAATTGAGCAGAGGCCAGCACCGGAGCAGCAGCCTTCCTCGGTGGCGCGCCCTCAAACTCGGCGGCGTCGGCCGTGGCCTGTGGGCGGCAGTGGAGATCCAAAAGGAGCACGGCGGCCGGCGGCGGCCATGGCCTGTGGGCGGTGGTGGAGATCCACGACGAGCACGGCGGCCGGTGACGGCCATGGCTTGTGGACGCCACTCTGCTAGCTCTTCGCCCTCCTTTCTCGTTCGGCAACCAAGGTTTAGATTAGCTCAAGAAGAAGACGATTAGCTAGTTTTTTTTTTTTTTTTTTTTTTAAGCGGGGCAAATTGCCTTTTCATTGATATAGAAGAAAAAGAATTGGCCAGTTTATAAGGAAAACCGGCCGAAAACCGATACAAACACAAAACACAACACACCGGCCCCAAGGCCGCGCTCCAGACTAGTCGATGGCCACACCGCCCTAGCGGCCAAAGCCAACACCCACGTCCCCCAACGCAACAAGGCGGAGGAAGGAATCCGGAGCCGCCGCTCCGACATCCACGCCGGCTCCAGAGTCGCGCACCACCAAGCCGATGACGGGGAGAGCTCGCCGCCGCCTACCACCAACACTCGTCGGGTCCCTCCGGCCGGCGAAGTATCCAAGGCGAGGTCCCAAGAGACAAGACGACGCAGAAGCGCCGCCCCCGCCCGATCCCACAAAGGATCAAGGTTTCCCCCGGAAACTTCCGGGCGGAAAAAGAGATAAACATACACCACAACGACGTCTTCAAGAAGAAAGCGGCGCCCCCGGGGCATCGCCGCCGCCTGCCCTGGTCGGCTACCAGGGCAAGGCTTTCGCCCGGTGATGAATCGCAAAGCTCCACCCGCCACAGGGACCGGCCAGACCACCGCCGCAAACCCGCACACAGACCGCCCGCCCCACGCGCCCGACGTCTGAGGCCACCAACGGAACTAGGCGCCGGGGCCGAGAACCGCCTCGCGCCAAGCTACCTCCTAGCTCGCACGATGAAGACAACCGTCCGGGGCCGCCGCCCCGACATCCGGGCACCACGCCAAGCCGCAGCCAGCGAGAGCCCACCAAGGTCCGAAGAGGTTCGGCCGATTTTGGGCTAGTGGTACATGCAGTTAGCAAAATGTGAGCGAAGAGGTTCGGCCGATTTTGGGCGGATCGATTGGCTCAGCATCTTTGGGTAAATTCTGTTAGAATTAGGCCCATTAATAGTCAGCCCAATAAGCAATTTCAGAAATCTTAAAATCCACATGTGTGACTACATATATGAGAGTGGAGCACGAGCTAAAATTTAGTCCCACACCGCTAGTTAGACACCGCTAGTTAGATAGGAGTGGCACTAACTTATATAGTGGAGTGTTGTGCTACATGGTAAGCTAGTGAGAACAAGAGCCTCTCTCTCCTCTTCCAACCAATCTAGGTTTTGCCAATCTCATGCTCTTGTGCCGTCATCGTAGTCTACTTCATCCCGTGACGCGGAGATAAAGGTAGGCAAAGAGATAACCAGACGGTGACGCGGAGATGTATCCCGAAGTTCACTTTCCAATGTAAGCTACGTCTCCGTTGGAGCGGTGTGGAGTCACAAGTGATCCCCAAGATGCCCAATGGCCACCGTATTCTCCCTCGAGTTCCTACTCCAATGAGGATGACCACGAGCCACTATATGATGCCCTTGAGGTCGGCAACAAACCTTTACAAGGATGAGGCACACTCTGACGAGGGGTATCCTCATCAATACCCATAGTCGAGGACCTAGGTTAGAGTTTAGAGCTAGAGAACGCGTAGTGTTAGTAGATTCGTCGACTGACAAGCTGGAGTTACCCAGGTTCAGGGCCCTCGAGTGAGGTAACACCCCTACTTCCTGCCTATCTGTATAGATTATGAAGTATGCTGCGATTACAAGGGTCTAGCAAGGGTTTGATCTCGCTAGGGTTTTGGTGGCTATGTATTGTGTGTCCTTGATCGGTCACCCTCCTGGCCCTTATATGGCTGGCCAGGTCGCGGGTACGTAACCGACTAGGATTACAGATATGGAAATTACAACCGACTATGCCTAACTTGGAAATTACTCTTCATCTTGGGCCTTCCTTGATGGGCTTCGTCAGTCTATCGACAATTGGGCTTTAATCATCACGTGCACCAAGTACCCACACGATAGGGTACCCGTTTGGTATATCCTCGTAACACTCCACAACCGAATTGGAGGCTCTCACCAAATCTTCTCGAATCCCAAATCCGCGAAGATCACAAGGCCAAGCCACACATCCACAACTAAATTGGAGGCTCTTGGCTTGTCCCCGTAGCTCCCAAAGCCACGAAGACCACTACTTCCGTGTAGGGTTCCAACGAACCTAAGAGTAACAAGAACCGCAAGATTCGGTGGGGGATTTGAAATTCCTTCGGTGGAAGTGTAGATCTAGATCTCCTCGGGCACTCCTCAAAGTATCAAGGTGTTTGGAGCAAAGGAGTGGGAGATCTATGAGTTTGAAGCTTTTCAACAATGGTGGAGAGAGAGAGGGCAAGCTCAAAGCTGAATGGGGAAGATGACCCCCGTATATAGCTCACTCCAATAAGTGACCGTTTGTCACAAAAAACGTGCCAGCCGGTACTACCGGCCGATCGGTACTACCGGGCAGGTACCAGTTAGCACGGCCGAAAATGGCTGGGAGGGTGATGCATGTAAAATGCATACATGAACTTTGCATTGTATTACTCATATTTCATCCATATTTGCATCATATAAGGGTATATCAATGTTTTATAATTTTTTGGGAAATATTTCACAGTTTCCCCATTTATTTGGAATTAACCCTGCACTGTCAGAAAACCCCTTTTTCAATATTTTGATGTTTCAGGAACCCAAACGACGTCCAAATGACCTAATATTCCACGGGGATCAATTTTTGGAAGGAACAAGGCTTAGGAGTGAAGGAAGAGCAGAAAAAGAAGTCCGAGGAGGAAAAAGGGGTAGCCCACGCGGCCAGATTCCTTGGCCGTGTGGGGCCCACCTTCTCCCCCCTCGTGGCTCCGATGCCATCGATCCTCATCTCCGTGGCTTCGTCTTGACCTAAAAACGCCTATACAAATAGTCTCCCAAGCCCTTTTGGAGGGAGCGCTGCAGAAACACAGAAACCACGAAACAAAGACATGGAGCTGCAGATTGGAGGGGGAAAACTCCGGCGGGGCGCTACCGGTGTGGTCTCCACCTTCTCCAATGACTTCTCCACCGTCTCCATGATGAAGAGGGAGTAGTCCACCCCTGGACTATGGGTTTGTGGAAGTAACTTATGTATCTCTCCTCTCTCTTGAGCTTCACTAATTAGTGCCATATGAGCTGCTGAACATGATTATGGTCATATATGTAATACCTTTGTGGTGGATCTCTTAAGTTGATATATGTTATGATGATTGCAATTGTTATGTCTTTGTTATGAAAGTAGATGCATATTATGTACCCCGTTCTTGTCTATGTCTTTTGATCCAACATGTGTATGAGAGCGTGTGAGGGGGAACGTGTGCATTAGTTGGAGTAACGGGGGGGGGGGGGGGGGGGGGTGGTTTTGTGGTAAGTTGACAGCAATACCGTGATCCACTTTGGTTTTTAACTTACTTTGTTGCCTCACTAGGGATATAGGAAATACCATGCTACCGGGGATATGTGGGAGACATTGCCACTATCACCATGACTAGATCTAGCTTGTTCTTATTTAAACTTCATGTCATTGAACTTAAAGCTATACTCTGTTTATCTTAATTACTGAGATGTTATGATTTAGTTCGCATCTTGGTGGAGTATAAGAGAGATTAATAACCAAAAGATCTCTATGTTAGGATGTGATGCCCATATTATTAATAACTTGTCTTGTTGCAATCTCATATGTCAATTCCTATGTTACATTATCTACCACTATATAAAAGAGAGAGTGCATTTGTGAAACCATGAACCCCATTCCATTTTTAATCATAAGAAACACCTTTCCAACACTTTATTAGCACTTTACATTTTCTGTTATTTAAAAATCCGAAAATACAAAAATACTTTTACATCTTGCAAACACCATACAAACCACAAAAACATCATCCAATATCATTTATAGCATCCTTGCACTTTTATTTACACCATTGCATATTTATTTCTGTTTTGCATTTGTTATCTTTATATCTTTTACTTACACCTTGTGCTTGACAACCACTTGGTGAGGTTGAGGGCACAAAACAATTTACTTTGTTTTGTAGGTTTCATAAAGAAGGATAAGGAGACAACAACTTTTGGTTCATTTCCCCGAGAGTTCGATATTAAACCCTCGAGTCACCCTCGTGGGGAAAATTAGTCTTTTCCCTTACTATACACTTTGCACTTGGAGTCTCAACCTAACCCATATTCTTTTGACGCAGGTGTTGGAGCTAGTACATCTTCTGGAGCCATCATCATCGTCAAGGGCCATCAAGACTATTTTCTGGCGCCGTTGCCGGGGAAGTGAGCAAGTAAAGAGTTGTCCCACAAGTCTTCATCAACTGTGCAAGATATTTTCTGGTGGAGTTGCTGGACAAGTGGAAAGGATACCTCACAAAAAAAAGTCAACATCACGAACGTGTGCAAACACCTAAGCTTGGGGAGGTTGCACCTCTGTGAGCATCATCTTACCCATATTTTTACCTTCAAAGCATTATATTTTGTTTTGTTTTTGTCATTTTTATATTTCGGTTTGTTATTTTATTTTCAGTTTTGCATTTTGTTTTGCATTTATCATTTCGGTTTGCATTATTTAGTATCATTTTATTTTCAGTTTTGCATTACAAATTAAAAAATACATAAAAACTTGCTACAATGGGAGAAAGAACTAAGTTGTGTGACTACACAAACACTTCAAATGATCAATTTATTGCTAGGCCTATAGCTACACCTAAGATAACAGCTGAGAGTTATGAAGTGAGTCCTAGTTTGTTGAACTTGATAACTAGGGAACAATTTGGTGGTAGTGCTATGGAGGATGCCTCTATGCATCTTCATGATTTTGTTGAAATATGTGATATGCAAAAATTTAAAAATGTGGAAAGTGATATTCTAAAACTGAAGTTATTTCCTTTTTCACTTAGAGGGAAAGCTAAATAATGGTTGCATTCACTACCTACTGATAGTATTAATACTTGGGATGATTTAAAAGAAGCTTTCATTAAGAAGTATTATCCACCTGTTAAAATTTTGCAAAATAGAAACAATATCCTTTCTTTTAGGCAAAATGAAAATGAACATGTTGCTATGGCTTGGGATAGGATAAAACTTATGCTTAGAACTTGTCCATCACATGGGGTTAACGAATGGACCATATTACACTCTTTTTACAATGGTCTAAATTACATGTTTAGAAATATCCTTGATTCTGCTGCTGGAGGAGCTTTTATGAGTAAAACTATAGTAGAAGCTAATAACATCTTAGAGAGTATTTTGCAAAACTATAGTCAATGGAACACTGAAAGAGCACCTAATCCCCCTAAGAAAGTAAACTCCATAGAAGAAAGTAGTGACTTGTCATCTAAAATGGATACTATTCTTGCTTTTATTAATAAACAAAATATTGAGAATGTTCCTTTGCAAGAACTAGTGAGTAATAATCCTGAAAATGTTGATGTTAACTTTGTTAGATATGGTAATAGTGGGTTTGGTAACAACAACTATAATTCTTATGGTAAACCTCCATATGTTCCAAACACCCGTCCTTTTGTTCCATATCCTGGTAGTAATGATAATAAGTGGAAACCTATGCCTTCAAGTAATGATAATTTTGATGCTAATAAAATTCTTATGGAACAAGTTGCTAGTCATAATACCATGATACAAGAGTTGAATAAAGCTGTCACTTCCATTAGTTCCGATATTAAAGGTTTACAACTACAAGCTAAAGGACTAGATAAAACCCTTTCAAAACTAGCTGATAATCAAGCCACTTTATTGAGTATATCTGCAGGAAAACCACAAGCACCACCCGTGGTTGGAGTGAGTTCTATTAATATGGCTGAAAATGTTCCACCTACTTTGGAAGAAACTTTTAATGAGTTGTTACAATATCCTGAATACTTGTTGCCATTTATGTCTTATCTTAATAGTTTGAATGAAACTAATGAAACTAAAAGTGATGATCCTCTTGTAAGAGAAGAAGTTAAGATGCTTAGTGAAGTCAAGGAACCACTACTTAACTTAGAAACTTGTAGCTTGCATGAACTTATGTCTATCTTACAGAAATTTGCTAGTGATCCTTCTATTAATATTAATCAAGCTGGGTTTGGTTCTTTTATTGCTAGCCATGTTTTAAATGAGAAAATTAATAGGTACAACAAAGAAGCTATGACACCACCTAAGCTTGGGGATATTTGGATCCCAAAGGTATTAGTAACAATTGGAAAAGAGACACACCATGCCATATTAGATCTAGGATCTAGTGTCTCTGTCATGTCTAAGAAACTATATGAAGTACTTGAATTAAAGAATCTTGAAAAATGCTCTATTCAACTTTCACTTGCTGATGATTCCATTAAATATTCTTTAGGAAATGTAAGTGATGTTATGATAGAGTTACACATGACTTTTGTGCCTGTTGACTTTTTAATAATGGACATGGGGAATAAAACCTCTAGTCCTATCATTTTGGGAAGACCTTTTCTCCGTACTACAGGTGCTATAATCGATTCAAAGGAGGGGAACGTGAAGTTTCAGTTCCCACACAAGAAGTGCATGGAGCACTTTCTAAGGAAGAGGGACACATCAAAGTTCAAGCTCACTCATGAGTTTCGTCCACTATAAATATCAAGTAAGAAGCCTAACTATATGGCTATAAAGAAAGCGCTTTACGGGAGGCAACCCGGTTGTTTTTATTTGAGATTTTCTTTTAGTCCTCTTTCTGTACCAAGAGACTTTGTTTTTAGTTTAGGTTCTGGAATTTTTAATAAAGTGCCAAGTTTTACCCATTTGGACTTAGAAAAGTTGCTTTTTCCATTCGGAGATTTTATTCCAGCACGAATCTGTGCAAGGTATGATTTTTAATTCCTATTCTGTAACTCCGAATGAGCTGAAATTTGAACTGTAGTTGCAACTTTTCATCCTCTGTAAGCGTGAATGTTTTCATATTTTTTAGACATATTTAAGTGGGGTAAAAAATACGTTTTGCTGCTGCTGTTTTTCTGGACAGATTCTGTCCCGTTTTGTTTTATGCATTATTTAAGCTTTTAACTTGAATCTTTTTGATCCAATTGAGTTTATTAGAAGGAATACAACATTATACACTTTCTTGACATGTTTCTTATGTTTGTCCAAGGATTTCATACAGCAAGCAATTCTATTGTTTTGTACCTACTTATGTCACCCCACAGAAAAGAAATGGGAGAAATGGTGTTTTGAAGTTTTTTCACAGGGATTGGAGGAGATGCACCAAGAGCTATCCAAGGATGGTGAATACCATAAGCTTGGGGATGTGAAGAAAACCCCACTGAACCAACATACTCTTGGTTTGCACACGTCTAACTTCTGTCTTTCGTTCATTGCACTTTATCGTATAAACTTGGAGCGTTTTTGTTCTTTTTGTTATTTCGGTTTGGTTTTTTGTTTGAGACCACCACTTTTTATTTATGTTATGAGAGAGCTACTGGAAATTTGGATTGAATTAAGTTGGATGCTATAAAAATATTGGGAAGAGGATGTTTGAGTTGATTTAAAAGAATACATATAGTTGCATGATTCATGTGCTTTGTTAATGAATATTAATATGCAAGTGTCTTGTCTGGAGTTATTTCTTATTCATGTTTTATATGCTGAATGATGCTTTACTTTGTTTAACATGAAATGGTTAGCTCTATGGACACTTATGCATGCATTTAGATGGTCAACTTTGTCCCTCTTGCTAGCCCAAAAATTCCAACAAGTAAAAAGCTTGTTTTCCAACACCTTCAACCAAGTTTTTCCAATGAGTCCACCATATCTACCTATTAGCTAATATGCTATTCCAAGTATGTTTACCATGTTATATTGTTTTATCTATGCTTCCAAATTAAGATGCTTATGTTATTGGGATTGTCATGGGTTAAGTTGGTTTAAAAGCTCTCACGAACTTGATGCACACATTACTTTTCATGCACTTAATAAACATGACCCATTGTGATTAAGATTATGATGTTTTGGGCTTGACAAAGGTCTTTGGTTAAGAGCTAGCTCATACGCGCTGACACGTGGAAAGCTTTCAACATTGCACTTTATTCTTTATGAAAGTTGATATCATGTTCCTTTGGCGATGGATGCCTAACATTGCGTGAAATAAAGATGGAAACTTAGTAAGTTCGGGTGAGTGATATTATTGACTAGAGAGACACTTGTGGCGGCTAACCTAAGCCATGTGGATCATGGTGGAAATTTGCAACATAACCATAGTGGAGGAATCCATGACACATCTCATAACAGAAAAAGCATTTACAAGAAAAAAGCATGAGTAAAGAAAGAGATGTAGAGATATCCACTGTTTGCTTGCTTTGTCATTTGGACATGTGCCCACTTCCATGTCCTGGGGCAAAGGGTACCCGGGGTGAAACTCTCTATGATGCCACTTTTATTCACGATGACTGGAACCTTCACTTGCTTTGTGGCCCAAGTTGAGTAGCCAGTCGGAGAGGTTTTTGTTTTCAACGGGTATGAGGCTTTTTGACCCATACTTTGTCAAGCACATAACTCATATTTGCTTTCACTTTCAACTATTAATCACTAAAGATGCTATGATAGGGGCAATGAGAACTTCACACCAATGATCTCTACATGGCAAACATTAGCTTAAGTTGAAGCATTTGGAAGCTAGATAATACTCTTACATGTTATACCTCTACTTATTTATGTATCTTTCCAAAGTGTCTACCTTTTATATTCAGACTTCTATAACAATACTCTATGACCAACCTAGGATATCTTTTACTTTTCATTTATGCATTCATTTGGTCCATAGAACTTTTCTTTCATGTTACACTTTGTGAATTATCATTGAACATCTTTACCTTGAATATTTAATATCTCTTGATAATATGTCTTGTATGTTGCTACTCTTTACTAAAGAATGAATCATTTGACTCTATGTAGCAATCATCTTGGATATCCTTTGTTAAGTAATAAAATGCCAAATCCATGTTTAGTTTTATCACCTTCATACTCGCGGACGAGTATAGGTTAAGCTTGGGGATGTTGATGCATGTAAAATGCATACATGAACTTTACATTATATTACTCATATTTGCATCATATAAGGGTTATATCATTGTTTTATAATGTTTTGGGGGATATTTCACACTTTCCCTATTTATTTGGAATTAAACCTGTACTGTCAGAAAACCCCCTTTTCTATATTTTGATGTTTCAGGGACCCAAACGACATCCAAATGACCTAATATTCCACGGAGATCATTTTTTGGAAGGAAAAAGGCTTAGGAGCGAAGGAAGAGCAAAAGTGGAAGGCCGAGTACCAAAAGGAGTGGGCCCACGCGGCCAGATTCCTTGGCCGCGTGGGGCCCCTCATCTTGGCCCTCGAGCCTCCGATGCCGCCGATCTTCGTCTCCCTGGCTCCGTCTTGACCTAAAAATTACTATAAAAATAGCCCCCCGAACCCTTTCGGAGAGGAGCGCCGCAGAAACACAGAAACCACGAAACAGAGACCTGGAGCTACAGATTGGAGGGGGAAAACTCCGGTGGGGCGCTGCCGGTGTGGTCTCCACCTTCTCCAACGACTTCTCCACCTTCTCCATGATGAAGAGGGAGTAGTCCACCCCTGGACTATGGGTTTGTGGAAGTAACTTATGTATCTCTCCTCTCTCTTGAGCTTCACTAATTAGTGCCATATGAGCTGCTGTACATGATTATGGTCATATATGTAATACCTTTGTGGTGGATCTCTTAAGTTAATATATGTTATGATGATTGCAATTGTTATGTCTTTGTTATGAAAGTAGATGCATATTACGTACCCCGTTCTTGTCTATGTGTTTTGATCCAACATGTGTATGAGAGCGAGTGAGGGGGAACGTGTGCATTAGTTGGAGTAACGGGGGGTGGTTTTGTGGTAAGTTGACAGCAATATCGTGATCCATTTTGTTTTTTACCTTACTTTGTTGCCTCACTAGGGATAAAGGAAATACCATGCTACCGGGGATATGTGGGTGACATTGCCACTATCACCATGACTAGATCTAGCATGCTCTTATTTAAACTTCATGTCATTGAACTTAAACCTATACTCTGTTTATTTTAATTACTGAGGTGTTATGATTTAGTTCGCATCTTGGTGGAGTATAAGAGAGATTAATAACCAAAAGATCTCTATGTTAGGATGTGATGCCCATATTATTAATAACTTGTCTTGTTGCAATCTCATATGTCAATTCCTATGTTCCATTATCTACCACTATATAAAAGAGAGAGTGCATTTGTGAAACCATGAACCCCAGTCCATTTTTAATCATAGGAAACACCTTTCCAACACTTTATTAGCACTTTACATTTTCTGTTATTTAAAAATCCGAAAATACAAAAATACTTTTACATCTTGCAAACACCATACAAACCACAAAAACATCATCCAATATCATTTATACCATCCTTGCACTTTTATTTACACCATTGCATATTTATTTCTGTTTTGCATTTGTTATCTTTATATCTTTTACTTACACCTTGTGCTTGACAACCACTTGGTGAGGTTGATGCACACATTATTTTTTATGCACTTAATAAACATGACCCATTGTGATGAAGATTATGATGTTTTGGGCTTGACAAAGGTCTTTGGTTAGGAGCTAGCTCATACGTGCTGACACGTGGAAAGCTTTTAAAACTGCACTTTATTCTTTATAAAAGTTGATATCATGTTCCTTTGGTGATGGATGCCTAACATTGCGTGAAATAAAGATGGAAACTTAGTAAGTTCGGGCGAGTGATATTATTGGCTAGAGAGACACCTGTGGCGGCTAACCTTGAAAATTTGCAACATAACCACAGTGGAGGAATCCATGACACATCTCATAACATAACAGAAAAAACATTTACAAGAAAAAAGCATGAGTAAAGAAAGATATGTAGAGATGTCCACTATTTGCTTGCTTTGTCATTTGGACATGTTCCCACTTCCATGTCCTAGGGCAAAGGGTAGCCGGGGTGAAACTCTCTATGATGCCACTTTTATTCACGATGACTGTAACCTTCACTTGCTATGTGGCCCAAGTTGAGTAGCCAGTCGGAGAGGTTTTTGTTTTCAACGGGCATGAGGCTTTTTGACCCATACTTTGTCAAGCACATAACTCATATTTGCTTTCACTTTCAACTATTAATCACTAAAGATGCTATGATAGGGGCAATGAGAACTTCACACCAATGATCTCTACATGGCAAACATTAGCTTAAGTTGAAGCATTTGGAAGCTAGATAATACTCTTACATGTTATACCTCTACTTATTTATGTATCTTTCCAAAGTGTCTACCTTTTATATTCAGACTTCTATAACAATACTCTATGACCAACCTAGGATATCTTTTACTTTTCATTTATGCATTCATTTGGTCCATAGAACTTTTCTTTCATGTTACACTTTGTGAATTATCATTGAACATCTTTACCTTGAATATTTAATATCTCTTGATAATATGTCTTGTATGTTGCTACTCTTTACTAAAGAATGAATCATTTGACTCTATGTAGCAATCATCTTGGATATCCTTTGTTAAGTAATAAAATGCCAAATCCATGTTTAGTTTTATCACCTTCATACTCGCGGACGAGTATAGGTTAAGCTTGGGGATGTTGATGCATGTAAAATGCATACATGAACTTTACATTATATTACTCATATTTGCATCATATAAGGGTTATATCATTGTTTTATAATGTTTTGGGGGATATTTCACACTTTCCCTATTTATTTGGAATTAAACCTGTACTGTCAGAAAACCCCTTTTTCTATATTTTGATGTTTCAGGGACCCAAACGACATCCAAATGACCTAATATTCCACGGAGATCATTTTTTGGAAGGAAAAAAGGCTTAGGAGCGAAGGAAGAGCAAAAGTGGAAGGCCGAGTACCAAAAGGAGTGGGCCCACGCGGCCAGATTCCTTGGCCGCGTGGGGCCCCTCATCTTGGCCCTCGAGCCTCCGATGCCGCCGATCTTCGTCTCCCTGGCTCCGTCTTGACCTAAAAATTACTATAAAAATAGCCCCCCGAACCCTTTCGGAGAGGAGCGCCGCAGAAACACAGAAACCACGAAACAGAGACCTGGAGCTACAGATTGGAGGGGGAAAACTCCGGTGGGGCGCTGCCGGTGTGGTCTCCACCTTCTCCAACGACTTCTCCACCTTCTCCATGATGAAGAGGGAGTAGTCCACCCCTGGACTATGGGTTTGTGGAAGTAACTTATGTATCTGTCCTCTCTCTTGAGCTTCACTAATTAGTGCCATATGAGCTGCTGTACATGATTATGGTCATATATGTAATACCTTTGTGGTGGATCTCTTAAGTTAATATATGTTATGATGATTGCAATTGTTATGTCTTTGTTATGAAAGTAGATGCATATTACGTACCCCGTTCTTGTCTATGTGTTTTGATCCAACATGTGTATGAGAGCGAGTGAGGGGGAACGTGTGCATTAGTTGGAGTAACGGGGGGTGGTTTTGTGGTAAGTTGACAGCAATATCGTGATCCATTTTGGTTTTTACCTTACTTTGTTGTCTCACTAGGGATAAAGGAAATACCATGCTACCGGGGATATGTGGGTGACATTGCCACTATCACCATGACTAGATCTAGCATGTTCTTATTTAAACTTCATGTCATTGAACTTAAACCTATACTCTGTTTATTTTAATTACTGAGGTGTTATGATTTAGTTCGCATCTTGGTGGAGTATAAGAGAGATTAATAACCAAAAGATCTCTATGTTATGATGTGATGCCCATATTATTAATAACTTGTCTTGTTGCAATCTCATATGTCAATTCCTATGTTCCATTATCTACCACTCTATAAAAGAGAGAGTGCATTTGTGAAACCATGAACCCCAGTCCATTTTTAATCATAGGAAACACCTTTCCAACACTTTATTAGCACTTTACATTTTCTGTTATTTAAAAATCCGAAAATACAAAAATACTTTTACATCTTGCAAACACCATACAAACCACAAAAACATCATCCAATATCATTTATACCATCCTTGCACTTTTATTTACACCATTGCATATTTATTTCTGTTTTGCATTTGTTATCTTTATATCTTTTACTTACACCTTGTGCTTGACAACCACTTGGTGAGGTTGATGCACACATTACTTTTTATGCACTTAATAAACATGACCCATTGTGATGAAGATTATGATGTTTTGGGCTTGACAAAGGTCTTTGGTTAGGAGCTAGCTCATACGTGCTGACACGTGGAAAGCTTTTAAAACTGCACTTTATTCTTTATAAAAGTTGATATCATGTTCCTTTGGTGATGGATGCCTAACATTGCGTGAAATAAAGATGGAAACTTAGTAAGTTCGGGCGAGTGATATTATTGGCTAGAGAGACACCTGTGGCGGCTAACCTTGAAAATTTGCAACATAACCACAGTGGAGGAATCCATGACACATCTCATAACATAACAGAAAAAACATTTACAAGAAAAAAGCATGAGTAAAGAAAGATATGTAGAGATGTCCACTATTTGCTTGCTTTGTCATTTGGACATGTGCCCACTTCCATGTCCTAGGGCAAAGGGTAGCCGGGGTGAAACTCTCTATGATGCCACTTTTATTCACGATGACTGTAACCTTCACTTGCTATGTGGCCCAAGTTGAGTAGCCAGTCGGAGAGGTTTTTGTTTTCAACGGGCATGAGGCTTTTGACCCATACTTTGTCAAGCACATAACTCATATTTGTTTTCACTTTCAACTATTAATCACTAAAGATGCTATGATAGGGGTAATGAGAACTTCATACCAATGGGCACTACATGTCAAACATTAGCTTAAGTTGAAGCATTTGGAAGCTAGATGATACTCTTGCATGTTATTCCTCTACTTATTTATCTATCTTTCCAAAGTGTCCACCTTTTATATTCATATTTCTATAACAATACTCTATGACCAACCTAGGATATCTTTTACTTTTCATTTTTGCATTCATTTGGTCCATAGAACTTTTCTTTCATGTCATACTTTGTGAATTATCATTGAACATCTTTACCTTGAATATTTAATATCTCTTGATAATATGTCTTGTATGTTGCTACTCTTTATTAAAGAATGAATCATTTGACTCTCTGTAGCAATCATCTTTGATATCGTTTGTTAAGTAATAAAATGCCAAGTCCATGTTTAGTTTTATCACCTTCATACTCGAGGACGAGTATAGGTTAAGCTTGGGGATGTTGATGCATGTAAAATGCATACATGAACTTTGCGTTGTATTACTCATATTTCATCCATATTTGCATCATATAAGGGTTATATCAATGTTTTATAATGTTTTGGGGAATCTTTCACAGTTTCCCCATTTATTTGGAATTAACCCTGCACTGTCAGAAAACCCCTTTTTCTATATTTTGATGTTTCAGGGACCCAAACGACGTCCAAATGACCTAATATTACACGGGGATCATTTTTTGGAAGGAACAAGGCTTAGGAGCGAAGGAAGAGCAGAAAAGGAAGTCCGAGGAGGAAAAGGGGGTAGCCCACGCGGCCAGATTCCTTGGCCGTGTGGGGCCCTCCTTCTCCCCCCTCGTGGCTCCGATGCCGTCGATCTTCGTCTCCGTGGCTTCGTCTTGACCTAAAAACGCCTCTAAAAATAGTCTCCCGAGCCCTTTCGGAGGGAGCGCCGCAGAAACACAGAAACCACGAAACAGAGACTTGGAGCTGCAGATTGGAGGGGGAAAACTCCGGCGGGGCGCTACCGGTGTGGTCTCCACCTTCTCCAACGAATTCTCCACCGTCTCCATGATGAAGAGGGAGTAGTCCACCCCTGGACTATGGGTTTGTGGAATTAACTTATGTATCTCTCCTCTCTCTTGAGCTTCACTAATTAGTGCCATATGAGCTGCTGAACATGATTATGGTCATATATGTAATACCTTTGTGGTGGATCTCTTAAGTTGATATATGTTATGATGATTGCAATTGTTATGTCTTTGTTATGAAATTAGATGCATATTATGTACCCCGTTCTTGTCTATGTGTTTTGATCCAACATGTGTATGAGAGCGTGTGAGGTGGAACGTGTGCATTAGTTGGAGTAACGGGGGGGGGGGGGGGGGGGTGGTTTTGTGGTAAGTTGACAGCAATACCGTGATCCACTTTGGTTTTTACCTTACTTTGTTGCCTCACTAGGGATATAGGAAATACCATGCTACCGGGGATATGTGGGTGACATTGCCACTATCACCATGACTAGATCTAGCTTGTTCTTATTTAAACTTCATGTCATTAAACTTAAAGCTATACTCTGTTTATCTTAATTACTGAGGTGTTATGATTTAGTTCGCATCTTGGTGGAGTATAAGAGAGATTAATAACCAAAAGTTCTCTATGTTAGGATGTGATGCCCATATTATTAATAACTTGTTTTGTTGCAATCTCATATGTCAATTCCTATGTTCCATTATCTACCACTATATAAAAGAGAGAGTGCATTTGTGAAACCATGAACCCCAGTTCATTTTTAATCATAGGAAACACCTTTCCAACACTTTATTAGCACTTTACATTTTCTGTTATTTAAAAATTCGAAAATACTTTTACATCTTGCAAACACCATACAAACCACAAAAACATTATCCAATATCATTTATACCATCCTTGCACTTTTATTTACACCATGGCATATTTATTTCTGTTTTGCATTTGTTATCTTTATATCTTTTACTTACACCTTGTGCTTGACAACCACTTGGTGAGCTTGAGGGCACAAAACAATTTACTTTGTTTTGTCGGTTTCATAAAGAAGGATAAGGAGACAAGAGCTTTTGGTTCATTTCCCCGAGAGTTCGATATTAAACCCTCGAGTCACCCTCGTGGGGAAAATTAGTCTTTTCCCTTACTATACACTTTGCACTTGGAGTCTCAACTTAACCCATATTCTTTTGACGCAGGTGTTGGAGCTAGTACATCTTCTGGAGCCATCATCATCGTCAAGGGCCATCAGAGGGGTAAGTACCGAAATTGTTAATCTGTATTACCGGCGGGCGCCGGTACTACCGATGGACCTCAGAGTCGGTACTACCGAGTAAAAACGGCAGGAGGATATCAGTGCACATTTTGTTAATCGGTACTACCGGCCATGGCTGGCCGGTACTACCGACAGGCAAAATCACACCCATTGATATTGGATAGTGGATAGGTTGGCTGGTGTGTGCATTTGGGGTTTGTGCATTGTGTTAGTAAGATCAAATCCCGACAAACCTTTTCTGCGGATCCCCCCTTGATAGTACAGATAAACCTATCAAATGCAAAATAGTCTAGAAGACTAAATCTTCATGCTTCCATGCTTCTCGAGACAATGATCCAATATACCGTGCATCAATTTAATTATGCATGCAACGCTTTAGCACACGATTAGTCCGCTCATTGTGTTGTCAACAAACATCAAAACAGATTAGTACTAGGCATGTCCTTTCAGATTACGTTAACGCAATAACACTATGTTGAGAAGGTCTTGAGCCGATTCGGCTTTATATACAGCAAGCCTTCTCCAACAACTATGATCCCAGTGTGACACTCAGAAAGAATAAGAAAGAGACGAGGTCTCAATTAAGATACTCTCAAGTGATCGGTTCACTCATGTACCTTGCGAGCGCGGCGAGACCTGATATCTCTTTTGCTATGAGCAAATTGAGCAGGTCCATGTCTAACCCGGGTACTGATCATTGGCATGCACTTGAAAGGGTCATGCGCTATCTGAACAGTACAATGAGCTATGGGATTCACTATTCAGGGCCCCCTGTTGTGCTTGAGGGATATTGTGATTTGAACTGGATCTCAGATGTTGATAAGCTCTACGCCACAAATGTATATGCGTTTATTCTTGAAGGTGGCGCAATATCATGGAGGTCTTGCAAACAGATCATATTGACGAGGTCAACCATGGAAGCAGAACTTACTGTTTTAGATACAGCTTCTGTTGAGGCAGAATGGCTGCATGAGCTCTTGATGGACTTGCCGGTGGTTGCGCAACCATTACCAGCCATCCTTGTAAACTATGACGACCAAACAGTTATCGTCAAAGTGAACAGTGCTAAGAATAATGCAAAGTCATTAAGACACATTAAAAGACGTTTGAAATCTGTTAGGAAATTGAGAAACTCCGGAGTAATATCTATTTCGTATATTCAAACAGACAAAAAGCTGGCAGATCCCTTTATGAAGGGACTGTCACGTAATGTGATAGAAAGTGCATCGAGAGAGATGGGGTTGAGACCCATGGATGTTACACAGTAGTGGCAACTGATGACTCCTAATGACGTGGATGATACCTGCGTCAAAAGAATATGAGTTAGGTTGAGACTCCAAGTGCAGAGTGTATAGTATAGGAAGAATATTTTCCCCACGAGGGTGACTCGAGGGTTTAATCGAACTCTCGGGGAACTGTGTGTGAATGATTTATCTTCTTGTCCTTCTCTTATAAGACCTAAAAAAAAGCAAATTGTTTTGTGCCCTCAACCTCGCCAAGTGGTTGTCAAGCACAAGGTGTGAGTAAGATATGAAAATAAAATAAATGCAAAACAAAAAATAAATATGCAATGATGGTAAATAAATATGCAAGGATGGTGGAAACAATAATGGATGATATTTTTTGGGTTTTGTATTGTGAATGCAAGTAATAAAGTATTTTTGGATTTTTAGATGGATGAAAATGAAAAGTGAATATAAATTGTTGGAAAGGTGTTTCTTATGATTAAAAATGGACCGGGGTTCATGGTTTCACAAACACACTCTCTCTTTAATAAAATGGTAGATAGTGGAACACTAGAATTGACATATTGGATTGCAACAAAGTTTCATGACAAGTTATAATTATATGGGCATCACGTCTAACATAGAGATGTTTTGGTTATTAATCTCTCTTATACTCCACTAAGATGTGAATTATATCAAAGCATCATAGTATTAAGATAAATCAGAGTATAGCCTTAAGTTTTATGACATGAAGTTAAAATAAGAACATGCTAGATCTAGTCATGGAGAAGTGGCATGGTCACACCCAACATCCTCGGTAGCATGATATTTTCTTTATACCTAGTGAGGTAACAAAGTAAGGTAAACATCCAAGCGGATCGCGATATTTCAGTTGTCAGCTTACCACACTAGCATCCCCCGTTACTCCATCTAATGCACGCGTTCCCCCACACACGCTCTCATACGCATGTTGGATCAAGACAAGTAAACAAGAACGGGGTACATAAGATGCATCTACTTTCATAACTGAAAAACTATTTGTAATCTCAAACATATATTAACTCATAAGAGATCCACCACAAAAGATAATACATAGATGACCGTAATCATGTTTAGCAGCTCATACGGTGCTAATTAGTGAAGATCAAGAGAGTAGAGATACATAAGCTACTTCCACAAACCCATAGTACAGGGGTGGACTACTCCTTCTTCATCATGGAGACGGTGGAGAAGTCATGGGAGAAGATGGAGACCATGCTGGCAGCGCCCCGCCGGAGTTTCCCCCCTCCAATATACAGCTCCAGGTCTCTGTTTCGTGGTTTTATGTTTCTGCGACACTCCCTTCCGAAAGGCATCGGGAGACTATTTTTATAGTCGTTTTTAGGTCAAGGGCTAAGCACGGAGACGAAGATCGACGGCATCGGACGCTCGAGGGGGGAGATGATGGGTCCCATGCGGCCAAGGAATCTGGCCGCATGGGCCCACCTCTTTGCCTCCTCGGGTTTCCACTTTTGCTGATCCTTGGCTCATACGTTTCCTTCCTTCCAAAAAATGATCTACGTGAAATCTTAGGTCATTTGGACGTCGTTTGGGTCCCTGAAAGGTAAAAACATTGAAAAATAGGGTTTCTGACTGTGCAGGGTTAATTCCAGAAAAATGAAGAAAATATGAAATATTCCCAAAAATAATATAAAGCAATGATATAACCCTTATATGATGCAAATATGATTGAAATAACATGTAATACAATGCAAAGTTCATGTATGTATTTTACATACATCAGCAACCCAACCTTTATGATCGAAGATCCCGTGAATTAGGACATTGGAAGAACAAGCTAGTGGTGTGATTGAGGATAGTAATTTGTAACCCTCTCTATGTGAAGATGCACAAGTCTCAAAAATCAGTAAGGCAGGTGGCCACATGCCTTAATGTGTTTCTGTTGACTATTCATAGCAAAGATGCTGTCCTACAGAGAATTCTTGAAAGAACATTGAGTGATCTCTAGTAACCTCATGAAGAGACCAAGTAGTATGACGGATATGCTACACCCGCGGGGTAGGCTATTGAAAGCCAAGTACTAGTTATGTTTTGCGTGAAATCTAAAGGCACCAAACTTGCAATTCAAGGTTCGTCCATTGTTCAAGTTGCCGATAGACGTAGCTCAACATTCTAGGCGGAAGTTCAACTTAACAGTCTCTGCTGAAACACTGGTATATAAACAAGACGCGAGGTCTGGCAAATATCTCTAAATGAGGATTTGAGATCTAGTGGGGGATTGTTAGAATTGGGCCCATTAATGGGCAGCCCAATAAGCAATATCAGAAATCTCAAAGCCCACATTTGTGGCATCACACATGGGAGTTGAGTGGGAGCTAAACTTTAGTCCCACACCACTAGTTGGAGAGGAGTGACACCACCTTATATAGTGGAGGTTGTGCTACATGATAAGCTAGTGAGAACAAGAGGCTCTCTCAAGCGCTCCTCCTCCCCGCCGCCGCCGCTCGCACGCACGCACCGCCCGTCCGTCCGTCTCGTCATGACGCGCCGCGGGTTGCGGGTATCTCGCCGAGCCGAGCTTTATTTTTGCAGTACAGGAAAACAGTTTTGACGAACGTGTCGTGGTTAGTCGGTTCGGGTCGCTCCCGGATCGTGGGCTACCAACGGACTTAAACGTGTGCGACGTGGACTTGGCCCACTCCGTACCGTTAGGGTTTTTCCGAGCTGCGCTATATACTGCCCTGCACTGCATGCGTCGAAACCTCAACCGGGCCAATGTAGGTTTTGCCAATCTCGTGCCCTTGAGCCGCCACCGTAGTCTACTCCATCCTGTGCGCCGGCGTGCACCGTCAAACGGGACAACAGGTCTTCGGCACCGCTCGTCCTTGTGATCCTGTACGGGAGAGGAAGAAATAAGGGTTTTCGGAAGCGCTCCACGCGACTGCTCAAGTTCTTCATCACAGCTCGTCTTCCCGCACAATCGCCGAGTCCGCGGACGACTCGTCTCCAACGTCGTCGTCTTCAGGAATCTGTTGCCGTGTCTACTGCAACAACTACTTCATCTACTACCGTTCGGTACGTTTCTGATGTGCTGTTTTGATATGGCTGTGCTCGTAGATGTATTGCTACTGGTCATGTTTATTAGTACATCTAATATATTCGTGTTTCACATGTTAGTAACTGATGTAGTAATGTTTAATATACTAGAATTAATCATAGGATTATTGCCTAATTATCCAACATATTCCCCCATGGGGATGGAACCGCCCACCTCACTTTACAACCAAACAGGTAAAAAAGAAGTACCATCCCACCCCATTCATGTCAATACCTAGAACCAAACACACGCTTAGTGTTTGATTCCCCTGCGCCGCCCACCTCTCGCGACTTGGGGGAAACCCTAACCCACCGCCACCAGAACTTCTCCACCCCTTTCCCCGCATCGCCGCCGTCGGAGGGGGTGCCGGCAAAACCGCAACACGCCCTCGAGGAAGGTGGCGGCGGGGCGTTCTTCCGATCCCGTGGCTCTCCGGCGCGGGGACACGGATGGCGACGCGTGGTGGCGGCGATGAAGATGCTAGCGCGGTCGGCGGGGGTGGCGGTGTCTTCATGTAGGTTTCCACCAAAGACCTCCTAGCCCTGAGCGTGCCGCCAGCCATGGACCAGCACCTCATCAGGAAGTACAAGCTCAAGATTAATGGGCCGCTGGTGAAGGTGGCTCTGTACTTGGGCGAGCTCTGCGAGTACAAGGTGCAACTTTAGTGAAGGGCGACCGTGTCGGCTTCATCAAGGGCTGGAGCGGCTTCTGCACCAAGTGCCACCTCGAGAAGAATGACACGGGCGTCTTCACCCCCATGGACGACGACTTTCATGTCCAGGTCTACAGGGTGGCCTCCTCCATGGAGATCTTCTAGGCCTGCAGGAGGCATCGCCAGGGCCCTTGGGAGGAGGCACGCAGGTGAAGGCAGCGTTATCCTAATGTTTATGTTTATGCTTGTAGTGTTGGCCTCTAAAGGCTATTAAACAATGTTTTTGTGAATATGCTGATTGTAATGTTGGCCTTCTATAGGTTGGTGAAATATCCTTTTGGACTGGGGACTCTGTCCCAGGTTTAGACAGGTGTGTTAGCACACTTCCTGTTGTATTTGGAGTTTAGCTGATATGTTTAGTATGTATGATGTTTGTTGTGTGCTTTTGGTAGCCGTTGTGTGATGGTAAGACTACCATATTGGAATGTGGTGAGGAGAAGCAATACCAGTGTGACCAAAATGGCAACCAAACGTATGTGGTTTGGCTCAGCACAGATGTCACCCTTTTTGCAGGCAACCAAACAAACTGACACTTAAGTAGCAGCAGATGCAACCCAGGCCAGCAAACGAAGGGTCTTTTCTGACCCATATCGCATATGGAACGTGCAGAGTGTTTGTTCTCCCTGACACAGTCATGCTCAAATCCAACCCAGACTATCAAACGCACCCCTGATATCATATGACCGTAAATGAAGAGTTCATGATCTCTTGTTGAAACATACATGAACGCTGCTCGATTTCAGTTTCAAAGTTCATTTGTGTGGCTGGTTGGGAGGGGATCTATCAGCACCTATGCATGCATGCAGAGCCAGAAATCTGTCAGCACCCATAGCATTGTCCAATTGCGCATGTAGCGTCCCTGCACCTGCAGCATCCTGCATGGATCATATTATCCCACTAGTACAGAAATGCCTAGTAGTGGCGCACCCCCAAGGCCTTTCTGTGGCGCACCCAGGAAAATGGGGGGGTGCGCCCCAGAATTCTCGCCACTAAATTATATTTCTGTGGCGCACCCGCCCAGTGCGCCACAGAAAGTCCCAAATTTCTGTGGCGCACCCAGCGCAGTGCGCCATAGAATGTTATCAGTGGCGCATACTGTAGCCGTGCGCCACAAAATTGCATGCGCCATAGAAACTATGTTGCATACGCCACAGAATAATTCACATGAATTTTCGATTTATTTCTGCCTGCTGTACAAATACAGGTATATTAACAAAAATACAGGTATATTACAGGATTTAAACATACATAACAGAAACATGATATATTTGACACATCACATTACTTAGACACATCACATATAGTAACAAGTGCCGAATCTTACACAAGTCATGATACAAATGGAGCTCGAAATACGAAAGTTCATCATTTCATCATTTCATACATATAGTTATCAAATAGAGTACATCGGCGATGATGGTGATAGGAAGATCAGCGGGAGAGCACGATCACGTAGCCTTGTTCTGCATCGGCGCCGGGAATGGTTTGTACAGTTCCTTCGTCGTCCACGTCCTGGTGTCCTGATGCAATTCTAGGCGTTCTTCGATCCCCCTCTGAGTCAAACCTGGAGATGGATTGGTAAGTATCAGTTAATAACATAAATAGAGTGTGAATAATTCATCTAAGTGCAATAAAGAAAACACTTCTTGCGAGTGAGGCAAGCAGCTAGGCGCAGTTTTGTAATACATCCTACCTCTAGGGTAGTGGAGGGCCCCCCTTTTGTCTACATCCTGGAGGATGATATGTGATAACTTCATCTGGGTGCGATGTAAGTCTTCTCTAAGATTAGCATCAGAGATTTCCCCCGAATTTTTGGCCCATTCTCGGAGCTTATTTGGAAACCTCATGGCATCTCCTTCCTCGACATACCCTTTAAGTTGATGGATGACGTAGAATGCCTCCTTCACGCTCTCAGAGTCCTGCTTGATGCAAGGGAAGTCGGTGACATGCCTGAACTTGTGTGTGTTGTTCTTTTTGAAGAATTCACACTTCTTTTCGAAGGTGCCTCCATTACGGGTGTAGATCTCGAGAGCCTCATCGAGAACACCCGTTATTTGGGTGTAGTCTTTCTTTATAACCAAACTGCCCGAGTCGAAATAAGTGGCAATGGACCACCTCGGGTTTACGGCAATGAGTACTGCGTACTTGTCCCTGCTTAACGCAATTGAAACGGAATGTAGGAAATTAATGATAAGCAATGGAACGACTCTATGGGAAAACATAAGTTACGACATCGATGAGCGGATGTGTACTTACTTGGAAAAGAAAGGCACAAGATGGCTGTTCTTGCTCATGTTTTTCAGCATGAAGCTTTGGAGGTACTCCCTCGCCATGATCCGTCTCCCTGATCCTTCAACCAGCTGGCTGTCACGCATGTAGTAGGGATCCGCTGCTGCGACGTACGGGTTTGTCTCTCTCTTGATCTTCACCGACAGATTGAGCGCGTATAGACGGACCAAGTTATAGTCCAGCCGTCTAGAGTGAAACAGCTTGAAGACGTCCTCGAAGGCTGTAAAGAATACATCCGCAGGGGCTTCCTCGACGAAGTTCACGCCCTTTGGCACCTTGCACGTGAACACCGGGTAATTTGGGTGCTTGTCTTTAAGAAGGATGCCCTCTAGCGTCAAGATAGAATCATGCAAAGTGAGCATGGATCCTTGTGCGATGCGTGGCAGCTTCGGAGGCAGTATCGGTTTACCAGCTTCATGCATTCGGGTCGAGCCATCATGACATGGTGGAACCATTTGTTCATCCCGGACAGTCCTAGGAGCCAGCTGGCTCGCAGAGGCACCTGGCTTACTTCTCTTCCTGTGCTTCTTCTTCACCTCTGGGGATTGCACATCGTGAATCGACTTATGCAGTGTGCCAGGGCTGAAAATGTTAACCGGTTCAGCTTGATCGCCATCCTCCGGAGGCGTGTCTTGAGATAAACCATGGAAGTCCAATCGCTGCGAGCATGCAATGGGACGAACAGGTTTACCGCGGGGGCGGAACGGTTCGTCATCCACAAGAGGCATGTATAAATCATCCATGGCGCCGATGTTGAGGAAGACATCAATGTCGGCATTATCATCATCATCGCCGTCGACAATTTCAAGTGGAGATGCAACGGCTTTGTCTTTTTTCTGTTGCGGCACAGACGTTCCCAACAACATTTGGTGGCGGCTTGTGGTGGCGACGACCGGCGGTTCCTTCCGGGTGCTGGCAATGGCTGCTTGTGGCGCCGGTGCGTTCCGAACAGGTATATGTGGTGGCATAGAGGGCCGAACGATAGAGGGCCGAACGACAGAGGGCCTAACCTTCTGTGGCGGCTTCGAGGTGGCGCCGGTGGTGCGCCTGGCCCCCCCAAGACGAATCTGGGTCTTCGGCCATTCCATGAGCCATGCAACGCAATCTCCAAGGACCATGGGCTCGTCGGCTCCCACAGGTTGCATGGGGGGCTCGATGTGTCAAAACTGAGGTTGTACCACATTCAACTTGACTCTCATCACGGCCTCGTCCATGAGTTTGTGGTGCATTTCGCGGGCCATTGGTTGTATGACCATGCCCTCAGCGACATCCACCAACTCGCCGCCGGCCCCCAACGTATGCAGGAGTACGCAAGGCGTGTCTTGAGAGTCAACACATGCATGTTGGGCATCATGAGATGGCAGTCATCAAAGACATAGTTAATTATAGAAGATGTCGCGGACTAACTAATAAGTTACCTTGGTGATTGCGTTGACCTCGGCTAATGGTGAGACAATGGCGCCGGTGCCGGCGGCCGGCGTCTCATTCTCCGACGCCGAAGGTTGCATGGGGGGCTCCTGTGCCTCGGTAGGGGGCGCCTGTGGCACACTATGGAGCGGCGGGGTCAGCACAAGGTCCGGCGACACGTTATGGCTGGAGGTGCTGCCGGCGTAGCTGGGCACGTGTATCGGCCCCTGTCGACCTGCCGCATTCCAAGCAGCTAACCCCTCCATCAACCCAGGGGGGAAGAGCTCCTGGACCCTCTCCTTCACCAACTTGTTCACCGTGCTGGAGTCCACTTTCTCCTGCTCCAGTGTCTCCACCTTCTTCCTTAGCTCCAGAACCTCGGCGCTATCCCTAGTTGGCTTCCTCCTCTGCCTTCTCGTCTGGCCGCTGTCTGTGCTGTAGTACTGGAGGAACTTCATGCTCGTACCAAAGCCGGACACACGGCCAGCTGACGTCGGCGCCGCGGTCTTGTCCCTATCCTTGTAAACGTTCATCGCCCTATTGAAAGTAGTGTCCCACGGCTCCGTCGAATCCTGTGACGACGGGCCGGCCTCAGCGTCAGCCTTCAACTCGTCCTCCTGCAGACAAAGCAAATTAAGGTGAACCCATGCATGTAGAAAAATATGGCTACACGGTAAATTAAATTCCTTACCAGCACTTTCTCAAATTTCTTCACATCATCATCGTCCGTAACGAATTCCCCCGTCTTTTTGTTCAGATAGTAGCGGGACCGGACAAAGTTCCGGACCTGCTCGTCCGTGATTTTGTGCCATGGGTTCTCTTTTCCCAGACGAGCAACCTTGGCATCCTCCTTGTCCCAAATCGGCTGTTTTCCTTGGTAGCCACCGCTTACCAAATGGTGGTTACCTAGGTTCAGGTCCCGCATATTCTTCCCCCACTCGGTCCATTTTATAGACTCCTCAGTAGCCAAGGACAACTTGAATGCGTCGAAGTCTTCTTTGTCGAGCATTGGGTCTTTGGCTTTTATCTCTTCCCATCTTTGACCCTTTTCAATCTTCCTCCTCACCCTGCATTTCCAGCTGCTCAAGGTGGTGCTCATCTTCGTGATGGCTAAACTGTCCACCTTTTTGTGGAACGACTGCGGGAACGTGTATCGTTGGTGAAGCTTCTTGAGCAGGTTCTTGACCAAAGCCTCATTCTGCGTGCTTCTGAGATCCTTTGTGTTGATCGACATGCTTTCCCGGAGGATGCACCCTAGTTGCATGGCGTATCCTTTGGCAAGTTTCTCGGGCTCCACTGGGAGGCCACATGGCGTGACAACAGTGAAGGCGTCTGTGACATTGCCGAGTGCTTGCGGTGTCCGATCCCTCCTTGGCTTCTTATTCTTCTTCGCGGGCGGGTTGCTACCATCGGCCCTGTGGTCCTCGTCGCCATCGGTGGTGGTATCGGCGTCCTCATGGCCGCCACTAGCATCTCCATCGGTGGTGGTGGTATGCTCCTCATGCTCGCCGCCACCACCAGTAGGAGTTTTCGCGGCCTCCTCCAACTCCTGGGTCATCTCCCAGAAGGGCTTGTTCGCGTGTCCAGCATCATCATCGACGCTCATGTGCGTGTCCGACATGTTGATGCACTCTGTGTCAAGCTTCGGGCGCGTAGAGTTGGCGTGGGAGATGGATGCGGTGTTGATGATGATGATGAGTAAACTCCCCGGCAACGGCGCCAGAAATTAGCTTGATGCACCGGTGTGGTGTTGTTGGGAAACCCCAAGAGGAAGGTGTGAAGTAGTGCAGCAGCAAATTTCCCTCAGTTATGAAACCAAGGTTATCAATCCAGTAGGAGATGAATGTTCTTCTGAAGGTTGTTGAAGCTGACGTTGGCAGGGCGCACTACCGGTGTCAACAACGAACGTGGAACCTGCACACAACACAATCAAACTACTTTGCCCCAACGAAACAGTGAGGTTGTCAATCTCACCGGCTTGCTGTAAACAAAGGGTTGAACGTATGGTGTGGAAAATGATGTTTGTTTGTAGAGAATGAAAGTAACAGTTTGCAGTTGGTTGTATTATCAGTTTAAAGAAAAGGACCGGGGTCCACAGTTCACTAGTGGTGTCTCTCCATAAATAATAATAGCATACATGCGGGTAAACAAATTACAGCTGGGCAATTGACAGAATGAAGAACTGCATAATGATGCATATACTATAATCATGATGTCTAGTATGAGATTCATTTGGGCATTACAACAATATACATAGACCGTTCCAACCGCATCTATGACTAATAATCCATCTTCCGGTTAGCGTCCGCACCCCTTTCAGTATTAAGTTGCAAGCAACAGATTATTGCATTAGGCAAAGTGTGTAATGTAAGTAAGACAATTATCCTTAGACAAAGCACTACTGTTTTATCCCTAGTAGCAACAGTACATCTAAAATCTTAGGGGTTGCTGTCACTCCCCCAGATTAAATAGAGACATGAACCCACTATCGAGCATAAATACTCCCTCTTGGAGTCACAAGAATCTACTTGGCCAGAGCATCTACTAGCAACGGAGAGCATGCAAGATCATAAACAACACACAACATGATATATTATGAAGCAAATGACATAGTATTCAATATCTATCGGATCCCAGCAAACACAACATGTAGCATTACATAAAGATGATCTTGATCATGATAGGGAGCTCACAAGATCTAAACATGATGGCACAAAAGGAGAAGACAACCATCTATCTACTGCTATGCACCCGTAGTCCAAGGATGAACTACTCACGCATCAGTCCGGAGGCGGGCATGGTGATATAGAGCCCTCCGGCGATGATTCCCCTCTCCGGCAGGGTGCCGGGAAGAGGTTCTGAACCCTCCCGAACTAGGGTTGACGACGGCGGCGGCTCCGTAAGGGTTTCTGGAAAAGTGTTCTGGCTATTTAGGTTTTCACGTCGGGGGGTATTTGTAGGCGAAAGGGCGAAGGCGGTGGAGGCCCGAGGGCCCCACACCTGGTGCTCGCGCGGCTGGGGGGTGGGGGAGGGGGTGCCGCGCCAGCCTATGGTGTGGGCGCCCCTCGGCCCCACTCCTTCTCGTATTCGATGTTCTGTAAGCTCCCGAGAAAAATAGGCATTTTGGCTTTTGTTTCGTCCAATTCCGAGAATATTTACTTAACAGGTTTTCTGAAACCAAAAAACAGCAGAAAACAGGGAACTCGCACTGTGGCATCTTGTTAATATGTTAGTCCCAGAAAATGCATAAAACCATATAAAATGTATACAAAACATGTAGGCAATCGGTATAATATAAGCATGGAACATAAGGAATTATAGATACGTTTGAGACGTATCAAGCATCCCCAAGCTTAGTTCTACTCGTCCTCGAGTAGGTAAAACGTTAACAACAATAATTTCTGGAGTGACATGCTT
Source organism: Poa annua (assembly GCA_026929855.1). Lineage (NCBI taxonomy): Eukaryota > Viridiplantae > Streptophyta > Magnoliopsida > Poales > Poaceae > Poa > Poa annua. Next base: position 58,249,788 of record CM049437.1, read on the forward strand.
TCACATAATCTTGATCATATAATATTGTAAGGCTCATGTCATGAATGAAGTGACTCAAAGCAATGATCTATAGTTTGCTAACAAATAGACAAGGAGTAAACAACTACATCATATAAGTAAAAACTTTTCATGAATAGTACTTTCAAACAAGCATCAAAAAGATTTACATAAGAGTTAACTCATAAAGCAATATTCTCTAGGTAAAAGAGCATTGAAACAACACAAAGGAAGATATAAGTTTCAGCATTGGCTTTCAACTTTTTGAACATGTATATCATATAGATAGTTGTCAACACAAAGGAATATAAGAAGTGCAATAAGTAAGCATATAAGAGTTGTTGCACACAGTTCACACAAGTGTTTGCTTCGGGGACAGAAAGAATTAGGTAAACTGACTCAACATAAAGTAAAAGATAGGCCCTTCGCAGAGGGAAGCAGGGATACAAGCATGTGCTAGAGCTTCTTAGTTTTATAGGTTTTTGAAATCATATAGAGAGCATAAAAGTAAGTTTTTGAGTGGTGTTTGTCGTTGTCAACGAATGGTAATGGGCACTCTACCCCCCTTGTCAACCAGACTTTCTAAGAGCGGCTCCCATGAAGGACGTTATTTCTACCAGCAAGGTAGATCATCCCTCTTATCTCTTTTGTTTACACATGTAGTTAAAAACTAGTATCATTGCTTGGCTGATTAGATCAGGGCAAAAATGTGAAGAGATTGCAGCGGTTAAAGTTGTAATTAATTGGGACTGGGCACCCCATTTGCCAGCTCTTTTTGCAAAGTTAATGGATAAGCGGATGTATTTGCCACTAGTCCGGTTGTGAAAGTCTGTCTAAAAGCAAATGACAAGGTTGAAACTAGTAGAAAAAGACTTATAGGTGGGATGCCCATTTGTGGCGCACCCTAAGCCCATGCGCCACAAAAAACATTTAGTGGCGCACCAAACCAGTGCGCCACAAACATCTGTGGCGCACAATATAAACATGCGCCACTGAAATGTTGTTTTTTGTGGCGCACCGTGGAGCATGCGCCATAGAAAGTAGGTGGTCCCCGCCAGCCAGTTCAAATTTCGGAATCCGGGGCAGTTTCTGTGGCGCACCCTGCCCATGCACCACAGAAAATAGATATTCTGTGGCGCACCTTGGCCCATGCGCCACAAAAAGTTGGCATTCTGTGGCGCATGGTGGGCGGTGCGCCATAGAATGTGAACTTTCTGTGGCGCATGGAATTGGTGCGCCACAAAAATATTATTTGGTGCGCCACAAAATGTCAACCAGGGCCCACAAAAGCATTCAATGCACTAAAATCTCAGATTCATTTGCAACCTTTCCCCTTCTCTCACACAGCTCATATTTCTCCTCTTTCTCACCCAATTCTCCCCATTCTTTCTCCATTTCTAGTAGGTTAAAACCTATTTTGTTCCATAGAGATTAATTAGTACGTAGGGAGGCTTCATATATACTCTCTCCTCCTCTTTTTGTCGACTAAATTCTCTCCAAACACACATCACACGATCACGGTCCAGGAGGAGCTCCAATCTACTAGGTGAGACATCTTCTCTTTTTGATGTGGTGTGCAAGGTTTCATGCTAGGCTTGAACCAGACACCAAAAACAACAAATGCGCCCGGACATGACAAAGGAGATGTCGGCGGACAAGATGCTCATGACGTAGGAGATGTCGGCGGACAAGATGATCATGATGACCATGGGGGAGATGGCGGTGGAGCAGACGCGAACACGGAGAACACGCTAATGTCGGCCTTACGGGACTCTCATGTTCAAGAATTGCTCCTCCAGGAGACGAGCACTGTCGGCCCAATGAGGACCGGGGTGTGCATAGCCCACTCCCTACCGGCCTCGCCCGCGACAGATTCGACAAAACGACTAAGGACCAAGCTACCGCTTGGAGAGACCCTCGAGAGGCATCTCCTCTTGAGGGCCTGAAGAGGAAGTCAGGGCCTGAAGAGGACCCCGCGCTTCAAGAGACTCCCCAAGGCTCAACACGCCTGGAGAGAGGTCAGCAGGAAACCTCTCCACAGGCCACCACGGCCCTGTGGAGACACTTCGCGGCTAAGCAAGCGTTGCAGGGCGCACATGGCCCCTGCAGCAGCTGCAGGGTGACGCGATTATCCCAGTTGCCATTCTGATGATAAAGGGGTCAACAAAGCCGCGCCGCCTGCGCCAGGACAGCCAGGACTTTCCTCTTTGGTGATAAAGCGGCTGGACGGCGCAACGCACCAAGAAGATCGTCATCGTGGGCTCCACCACGACCTCTGCCGCGCCTGCGAGCCGCTCTGCACCGTCTGCAGCCTGTCGGCCACGGCGCGCAACTTTAGCACGGATGGACCGCGTCCATGGATGGATGAGCCGCGGTGGACTCCCGCTCCTTCGCGCCACCGGCATGTGGGAACCCACCAGCACGAGGATGGAGCCCGGGGCGCCTATAAAAGGAGCAGGAGCTCCACCATAGAAGAGGACTGACTGCTCGATCGATTGGCTGATTGCTTCCTAGTCCCGGGGAACCTTAGCCAAGCGCGTAGGATAGCCTGCTGCTGGAGGAGGAAGACGACCATTGTGTCCCTCTCCAAGCACCAAACTGCCTCAAGAGAGCCCTCGGCAAGCTCATTGTCCTGTAACCTCCACAGTGCAATACAGACAAGCAGGAGTAGCGGTGTTACCTCCTCCTGAGGGCCGCGAACCTGGGTACGGGCCGGCGTCCTTCTCTGTCATGGTTGTCCCTCTCCAGGCCCGGCGAGCACCGTCGTCGTGCCTCTCGAGGGTCGTTCGACCTCCGCGTTCAGTCCCCCCTTCGAACCTCTCTTCAGGGTGTGACTACCCCTGTTCCGTGGGAGTCACTCTCCGACATTTGGCGCGCCAGGTAGGGGGACTGAGGCGCGTCTTCGACCTCCGAACTCCGCGCCATGACGGACACCCGCGCGACGCGCGCCAACCGGCGTGCCTCTGAGAGAGCTCACACCGAGCCCGGCACTGCTCCCACCCGTGGCCGCCGTGGTCGCCCCCGTGCGGCAGAGCGCGCTGGCACCGGCCCGCGCGTGGAGGAACCGGAGAGCGAGGAGCACCGCGGCGGAGATCAGCGCGACGACGAGGACCTCTCTGAGCGCCGCGAGGACGCTGAGTCCTCGCACCCGTCCCGGCGCCAGAGCGTGTCCACGCGGGAGCACCAGGAGCCCAACCCGCACACCGCGCTGCTCATGGCCCAGGAGCTTCTCCGCTACCGGCCAAGTGCCGAGGCACACGACCAGTGGTTGGACCGCCTCCACCACCTCGTCGACATCGCGACCACGCGCCCTGCTCCGTCGCGCTCCATCGTCCACCACTCCGGCCCTGCAGGGACGGCCGCACCAGGTGCGCCCCCACCGCCGCCAGGACCACCTCCGGCCGCGGCATAGAGGGCTCCCTCCCATGCTTCTTCACCGCACGACTGCCAGATCGTGCAGCGCACCGCGCCTGACGCGCGTGTGGGCATGGAGCGGCGCCGTGACCTCCAAAACCGCCTCGTCGAGGAGCTCGGCCAAGCGGGGCAACAAAACCGCAGGGCCCTCCAGGGAGGAACGGCCACCTACGCCACTGGCTGCATGGCCTTCACGCGCGCCCTGCGTCGCGTGGTCTGGCCGCAGATGTTCAGGCCAGCGCTCCCCAAGGGCTTCGACGGGTCCACCAACCCTCTCGAGTTCCTGCAGCTCTACACCACCTCCATCCAGGCTGCAGGGGGAGACGACAAGGTCATGGCCAACTGGTTCTCCCACGCCCTCAGGGACTCCGCGCTGTCCTGGCTCCTCAACCTGCCTGAGGACTCCATCGACTCCTGGGAAGAGCTCTGCAAGCAGTTCGTCGCCAACTTCAAGGGCACGTACGAGCGCGCACTCACCCACAACGACTTGCGCGCTGTGGTGCAGCAGAAGGATGAGACTCTTTGCAAGTACATCCAGCGCTTCAGCCAGGTGCGGAACAAGATTCCGAACATCCCCGACACCCAGGTCATCGCTGCCTTCCGCGAGGGCGTCACGAACCGCAGGATGCTCGAGAAGCTCGGCATCCACGACAAGCTCACCTCTGTGGTGAAGCTGTTCGATCTGGCGGATAAGTGCGCCAAGGCTGAAGAGGGACTCCTCTTCGTCAAGATGAGCTCGCGGGGGGACGACCCTGGCGAGGGGTCCAAGAGCCACAAGAAGAAGGAGGAGCCCAAGCGCAAGGCCACCGCAGTCCTCGCGGCAGAGCCTGACGCGAAGGGCTCCCGCAGGGGTTTTTCCCGAGCGCGGCGACAAGGAGGTGGACCACCGCCCATTCTGCGTCTACCACAACAGGCGCGGCCATGCCACCGAGAACTGCTACGACCTCAAGAGGTTGAGCAGAGAGCGCGAGCACGAAGAAGGCAGCGGGAGCCGCCGCGGCTACCGCCGCGACAGCAGAGGCGGACGCGCTGGCGGCTACCAGAGGCCACAAGGCACTCAGGCCAACGCCACTGAGAGGAACAACAACCTCCCTGACGAGGAAGATGGAGGCTACCAGGCCCCAAGGGGAGCCATGGCCTGCATCCTCGGCGGGGCTCAGGCGCCCAAGTCGAACAATCAGTTCAAGCAGTTCGCCCGCGAACTCAACGCTGCGCTCCCGAGCACCGAGACCTTCAGGCCCCTCAAGTGGTCCCAGTACACCATCGCCTTCGACGCCAAGGACCACCCCAAGTCGACCAAGACTGTTGGAACCCTCCCCCTGGTCTGCTCCCCCACCATCAACAACATCACCGTCTCCAAGACACTCATCGATGGGGGAGCGGGCCTGAATGTCATCTCTGTCGAGACCTTCGAGACGCTTCAAGTGCCCTACGAGTGGCTTATGCCCTCCAGGCCGTTCACGGGCGTCACCAGTGGTTCAATCGAGCCCCTGGGTCAGGTCCGGCTGGCTGTCACCTTCGGCACGCAGAAGAACTATCGCACGGAGCTGATCGACTTCGATGTCGCCCACATCGGCCTGCCGTACAACGCCATCCTCGGCTACCCCGCCCTCGCGAAGTTCATGGCCGTCACACACCACGCCTACAACATGGTCAAGATCCCCGGTAGCGCTGGCACCATTGCCATCCATGGTCATATCCTGGACGCCACGCGCGCTGTCGAGAGCGCCTACAAGGCAGCCGCCATGGCTTTCCCGGCGGATGAGGACATGGAGCCTCTCGAGAGGCCCAAGAAGAAGAAGCAGGTGTTCTCTCAGGAACAAGCGGCCACGAAGAAGGTGTCGCTGGACACCACCGGCTCGGGGGCTGAAGGCTCGGGGGCTAGCGTCACCATAGGCGCTGCCCTGCCTCCCAAATAGGAAAGCGCGCTCGTCGCCTTCCTTCGGGCAAACTCTGACATGTTCGCATGGACCCCGTCAGATATGTCCGGTGTACCAAGGGAGGTGATCGAGCACCACTTAGCCGTGTGTCCAGACGCACGCCCCGTCAGGCAAAAAGCACGAAAGCAAGCCCCCGAGAAGCAAGCATTCATCGTCAAGAAAGTAGAGAAGCTCAAGGCGGCAAATGTCGTCCGCGAAGTCGCGCACCCCACTTGGCTCTCCAACGGCGTGGTTGTTCCTAAACCCGCTGGAGGAGGCCGACTCTGCATCGACTACACCGATGTCAACAAGGCCTGCCCCAAGGACCCATACCCTATGCCGAGGATAGACCAGATCGTGGACTCCACCGCTGGCTGCGACCTCCTCTGTTTTCTGGACGCCTTCTCTGGTTATCACCAGATCAAGATGGCTAAAGAGGACGAGGAAAAGACGGCATTCCTCACCCCTTGTGGTGTGTACTGCTACACATGCATGCCCTTCGGCCTGAAGAACGCTGGAGCCACTTTCCAGAGGCTCATGAGGATAGCCTTGGGGGCACAGATGGGCAGAAACGCTGAAGCCTACGTCGATGATATCGTGGTCAAGTCTCGAGAGAGAGACACCCTCTTGAGGGATCTCGAGGAAACCTTCGCCAGCCTGAGAAAGGTGAACATCAAGCTGAACCCCGCCAAGTGCGTCTTCGGGGTCCCTTCAGGCAAGCTCCTCGGGTTCCTGGTGTCCCACCGCGACATTAAGGCAAACCCAGACAAGATCAAGGCCATAGAAGGAATGCAGCCTCCTCGCCGACTCAAGGACATGCAACGCTTAGCGGGCTGCATGGCGAGCCTTGGTCGTTTCATCTCTACGTTCGGCGAGAGAGCCCTGCCATTTTTCAAGATCATGAAGAGATCGGGCACATTCAAGTGGACCCCTGAGGCGGACAAGGCCTTCGAGGACTTAAAGAAGTATCTGGCCAGCCCTCCAGTCTTGGTGGCCCCCAGGACAGGCGAGCACCTGAAGCTGTACCTCTCAGCCACCCCTCAGACCGCAAGCGCCGTCTTGGTGGTCGAGAGGGAAGAGCCTGTCCTCCCCAAGAAGAGCACTGCCACTCCAAGCCCAGAACCCCCCGACAAAGACCCCGTCGAAGGAGCAGCCTCCACAGACCCACTGCCAGGCCCACCGCCTCAAGTCGAGTCTGCTCCCACCACCCCTGTCGAGACGCCTCCACAGGCAGATCTCGACAAGGGCCCTGAAGAGCCTCCACAGAGGGCTGACGCTGCGCCACCTCAGACAACCCTTGTCGAGCACCCCGTCTACTTCGTCAGCACAGTGCTGCGGGACGCTCGCGAGAGGTATCCAATGCAGCAGAAGCTCCTCGTCGCGCTCCTCATCGCCTCCAGGAAGCTGAGACACTACTTCCAGGGTCACCCCATCACGGTGGTCACCGCTTTCCCCCTGGTGCAAATCCTGAACATCGAGCTGCAGCCATTCAACTTGCGCTTTGACACCACGAGGGTCATAAAAGGAAGAGCGCTGGCTGACTTCGTCGCCGAATGGACTGACCCAAGCCCTGAGGAGCCTCGCGAGGCAGAAGCCGAGCCCTCGGGAGACACGGTGCCTAGCCACTGGACCATGCACTTCGATGGAGCCTTCGCTTGCCGCAATGGCGGAGCAGGCGTTGTCCTAACTTCGCCCAAGGGTGACAAGCTATACTACGCTGTCCAGCTGTGCTTCACGATCGACAAGATCTCCAACAACATCGCCGAATACGAAGGCCTCCTCGCCGGCTTAAGGGCCGCCATCGCTCTAGGCGTCAAGCACCTACTCGTCAAGGGAGACTCCCAGCTGCTCGTCAACTTCTCTAACAAGAGCTACACACCAAAAGACGACCACATGGCCGCATACCTTGAAGAGGTCCGCAAGCTCGAGAAGCACTTCAGGGGCATGGAGCTCATGCACATACCGAGGAAGGAAAACCAAGAGGCTGACGACATCGCCAAGCGAGCCTCGCGAAGGCAACCCCAGCAGGCCGGCGTCTTTGAAGAGAGGCTCGCCAAGGCATCCATCAAGCAGCCTCGAGAGACCACAGCCGCAAGCGCAGACGAAGCGCTCCCACCGCCTCCTGAGTCTGGGGCATCCGATTGCGGTCCCAGCACAGGGGAGCGCCTGTTGCTGACGGCAACCCACCAGGCCTCAGGTTGGATTGATGAGCTCAAGGACTACTTGGTGAAAGGAATCCTCCCTGAAGAAGGTGCTGACGCAGAGCGAATCGCTCGACAGGCGAAATCCTACTGCATCCTCGAGGGAAACCTCTACCGCAAGCGCCCAAATGGTATCGCGCTCAAGTGCGTCCCTCCAGAGGAAGGCCGAGAGCTGATCAAGGACATCCACAGCGGGGAGTGCGGCCACCACTCATGTGCACGCACCCTCGCAGGCAAGGTCTTCAGGAGCGGCTTCTACTGGCCTCAAGTGCTTCAAGATGCGGTCGCCATTGTGCAAACCTGCGACGCCTGCCAATTCCACGCCAAGCAAATTCATCAGCCGGCGCTGGGGCTTCAAACCATCCCGCTCTCCTGGCCGTTTGCGGTCTGGGGGCTGGACATCTTCGGCCCTTTCCCAAGGTCGCAGGGGGGCTATCGCTTCCTCTTCGTGGCCATCGACAAGTTCACCAAGTGGACCGAAGTTGAGCCAGTGCGCACCATACCAGCTGGGGCCGCGGTGAAATTCATCAGGAGCTTGGTCTGCCGCTTCGGCGTGCCCAACCGCATCATCACCGACAATGGCTCGCAATTCACCAGCGGCATCTTCCGAGCCTACTGCGACAAGCTCGGCGTCAACATCTGCTTCGCCTCGGTGGCTCACCCACGCGGCAACGGTCAAGCCGAGCGAGCAAACGCATAAGTCCTCAAAGGCCTCAAGACCAGAAGCTTCAACATCCTCAAGGGCCACGGCAAGGGCTGGATCGACGAGCTCCCTTCAGTGCTCTGGTCCATGCGCACAACTTCCTCGAGGCCTACAGGTGAAACGCCGTTCGCCCTGGTCTACGGAGCTGAGGCAGTCCTCCCCGCAGAAATCAAGCATGGATCACCACGGGTCCTTGCCTTCAATGAGGACATCCAAGAGGGCCTCCACAACGACGACCTGCTGTTCCTCGAGGGACTGCGCCGTCAGGCCGCCCTCAGAGCGGCAAGGTACCAGCAAGACCTGCGACGCTACCACAGCCGCCACGTGCGCTCACGCACCCTTGAGGCGGGCGATCTCGTCCTCAGGCGAATCCTCTCCAGGGAAGGCCTCCACAAGCTCTCGCCGATGTGGGAAGGTCCCTACAGGGTCTCCCACGTCGCCAGGCCTAGCGCAGTACACCTCGAGACCGAAGACGGCATCCCCGTCAAGAACCCGTGGAACATCGCGCACCTGCGCAAGTTCTACCCGTGATCATTGTCACGCCCGTGATCATTGTCACGTCAAGACATCTGGCTGAAGAGGCAGCTTACGGCTCCACCTCCAAGCATTTTTTGTCTCTAGAGGTTAAAAGCTCACGGCTTAAACCTCCAAGCCCCAAAGGCTTCTCTCGAGGGTCAACCCTCCGAGCTCTCCATGTAACGAGCCACCCCAGGCCGTTGAGAGTCTCTGCCACTAATGGGTGGTCCCCATGCCTCGACATGGTCAAATGCATTAACTTGGCAACCCCAAGCATAATGAAACAATTTCGTTCCTAAGTGAACTATGCGCTACGGCGCCGCTATGTAATATTTCGGTGGTGAGTGTATTCCAGCATTATTTTCTTTGTTGAAAATGGGCACTTATATCTCTCCACATGCGCACCTCGCGAGCGGGGGCTGAGTACGGTGCTAGTGCCTCAAATGACACGCCAGCAGCACTGCAAAACCCAAGGATCCGAGCTCTGGCTGAGGGCAAGCTCCCACAAACACGCCATCTCTACAAAGGACCTTGGTACTCTCTCTCCTCGCAAGGAACGCCTGAGGGGACCTATAAGCGCGCATTAGTCCCTGGTATCATGCACAAGCGTTTGGGGTTGCCCCTCTAACATCTACAGGGAACAAGCGTCTCTGCAAGCCTGAGGGGGCAGCAGGGCAAAACCCTCGAAGAGGACCTCCTCGCCAGGCCAAAAAACCTCTACAGGGCAAATGCCTTGAAAAGCTATGTCCCACACTCGTGACTCGAGAGCCTTTTTCTCCCCAAGCGCACGTTTGTCCCTCGAGCGGTTTCATTTTCCCTTGTGCTCCATGGACTACTCGCACGTCTAAGGGGGGCACTTGAGCATCGCGACTCAGGGCTCTTACCTCTCCAAGCCTTAAACTCCCCCCGGCCTTGCTGAGTCATTGCTCTAGCATACCGCAGTGGTGGAGTCATAGCGCGAAGAGATGGGTCCTAACGACGCAGAGAAAACATAGACATGAAAATAAGGCAGAAAGGGCCTCTCGAGGGGCACACAAGCTAACATCAAGTACTCAAGGAACATATTACATGCCCAAAATGTGCAGTGTCTAAACAAACTACTGTTTCAGATACAGGCGCTCAAAGGCGCAACGAACCAAGGGCTCAAGCGGAGTCCATGCCAGCACGCTCCTCCTCCTCAGCGTCTTCCTCCTCGGCAAGGGCGGCCTCCTCCTCGCTGTCCTCCGCAGCCACCTCTGCATGCTTGAAGCGATTGCAGAAGGTCTCGACCAGCTCGCGGAGAGAGTTGGAGACCCGCAAGACCTCCTCGCCCGTGCGCTCCTCGGTCACCGTGGAGAGGTCGAAGCCGGGCGTGAGGAGCCGGAGGTTGGTGAAGATGCGGTCAACAACCACCCCTAGGAGCTGGCGGCTCTCGACCTCGATCACCTCGCGGAGATCGGCGACGAGGCTCTCAAGGGCCGTGAAGAGCTGGTCGAAGTAGACCAGGTACATGGCAGCGTCGCCACGGCCGCAAACCTCAGCGAGCGGCGCCTCCGCGCCGAGCTGGGCTGCGAGCTCGTTGCCCCTGGCCACCAGCGCCTGGAGCATACGCTCCCGCTGCTTCGTGAGCACGCGAGCCGCCTGCGCGGTGTCCACAGCCTCCGCCACCTGCTCGGCCGCTGAGCCCGCCTGCCCCTCTACGTCCTTGACAAGGGCGTCCAGTTCCAGGACAGCTGCCCTGCGACCGTCCTCCGCCTGGCGATAGGCCTCCTTGGCGCGCTGGAGACGGGCCTCTAGCTTCGAGTTGGCCTTCTCGAGCTCCGCGATCCGCTTGGCATCAGCAGCGTGCTTGGCCTTGAAGCGGTCTTCCTGCTTCTGGGCCTTGTCGCGGTACGCCTGGGCCGTAGCCCCCCTGAACTCCTTCTCGCGCTTCGCGAGGTCTTCCTCCGCCTCCTTCTTCTTCTCGGCGAATCGCTCCTGGAAGCGCGCCAGGGCCTGCTGCTGGGCGACGACGTTCTCGTCATGCCTCTGGAGCACCTGAGCCAGGTCCCCCTCGCGCGCCTCAAGCTCTTCGCGCTTGGTGGCGAGCTCGCCCTCCGCCTGGAGCCGCTGCTCGTCGCGCTGCAGCACGTCTTTCTCCCTGGAGGCCAACTGCCGCTCGCGCTCGGCCAGGCCCTTGCGGTCCTCCTCCAGAGTTTCCCGCGCAGCCTGGTGCGCAGCGAGGAGCTGGGACTCCAGCTGGGCCAGCTCGCGGCGTTTCTGCGCCATCGAGCCCTCCATAGCCTCGCGCTCGGCCTTCACCTCAGCGAGGAGATCGGCGGCCGCGTTGCGCTCGTCCTGGAGGGGGGCAAGGAGCTCGTCTGCTTCGCGGATGGCCCCCTCGCGGACCTCCTTGGCGAAGCGGACGGCCTCCTCGCGTGCAGCCTGGAGGGCCAGATCCTCCTGGCGGCGGGCCTCGACCGCGGCGTGAAAAGACGCCCACGCCCCCGCAAGTTCGTCGCGCTGCTGGGTGAGCTGGGCGTCCTCGAGGGCAAGTTGCGCCTCCAAGCCCTCCAGGGACTCCCTCACGAGGCGGAAGGCGACCTCGCGGTGCCCCTTGCTCCAGTCCCAGCCGCCAAGGACCAGGTCGCGGCATGTGGAGGTTCCCGCCCCTGCGCCAAGCCTGGAGAACTGGGCCTCTGGGCGTGCCTGGGGGCTAGGCCGCGCCCCGTCCCTCGCGGCGCCCAAGCTGGCCTCGCCGCCCTCAGCCGCCCTGGCGCGTCATCTCCTGCGACTCGCTCCCTGCGGCGGGGCGTGGCGGAGATGAAGGAGCTCCCCCTGCAGATGCGCCCGCGCTTGGCGGGCCCTGGTCCGTCCCGGCCTCTGGCTGCGCGGGAGGCGTGGTCGCGCGAGGTGGAGTAGCCTCGCGGGCCGGAGTTGGCTCACGCGGTGGCGTGGCCGCGCGAGGCGGGCTAAGGGTGCGAGGAGGGCTAGCAACCCGCTCCTCCTGCGCCTCCACCACCATCGGCTCGGGGGGCGGCGCAGCTGCCTCCGCCTGAGGCGCAGCTGCCCCCGCTAGAGGCCCAGCTGCCTCCGCTTGAGGCATCTCTTCGGTTGGGCCTGTGGAGGCCGTCTCCACAGGCCTCGCGGCCTCCTCAGCCACGACCTCAGCCGTGGCTTCCTTCACCTCTGCTGCCTTGCGAAGCCTACGGCGCTTCTGTAACACCCCAAAAATTTAATATGAATTATTATATCAAAAATATGGGCCAACAAAAACTTTTCTTATGAATTAATGTGTGTTGATTTCATATTTTGCTTGTGATTGTTATTTCTTGTAAATGTGTTGGTTGTTAGCTCTAATTAAAAGTTTGAAGAAAAGAAAATAAACAAAACAAAATATAAAACACTACAAACAATGTGACACATGTCACACTATTTCCCAAATTAAGAAATCTATTTATTTTCAAACCATATTCAATGGAGTGGTAATATAAACCCTCTTATTTTAGTTCCACAACTTTTCCCTCTTTAAACATTCAATTCAAAAACTTAAATTCAAATTTATATTTCTTTCTTTATCTCATTCCAATCACAAAATGTGCTATTTTGCACTTGCTCAATAAATAATTAAAGTGCACAACAAATACTTGCAAACATGTGTGAAACAAATTATAAAAATAAAATTCAAAAATTTGAATTTAATTTTGGTTCAGGCATTTCGCCGAACACCTTGTGGACGCCGCCAGGGGACAGGCCGCCGTGCGCACGTCGCCGTGGTCGGCGCGGTGGAAGGAGGAGGTGTCGACGCCGTGGTGACCCGCGCCGTGCCCCCCCTCTCTCCTTCGCTCTCCTGCCCCCTTGGACACAGACACCGGCACCCGCAGCACCCCGCTCCCCCCCCTTGCACGCGCCCGTGCCCGCCGCTCGCCATGGCCGACCCACGGACAGCGCGTCGACCTCGCCGCTCCACAACGTCCTAGCGCCAGCCCCCCCCCTCTCTTTCTCACCCCGCTGCTCCCTCTCAGCGCAGCAGAGCGTCCAGCAGCATCCCGCTCCCGCAGCCCTCGCGCCACGCCGTGCACGTCGAGCGCCGCCCGAGCGTCCTCACGGCCGTCCCCCACGTCGAGCACGCGCAGCTCGCCTCCACGTCGCCCGCCGTGCCCCTCTCCCTCCCGACACCGTAGCCGCACCCCCACCGCCCCTATGGCGAGCCCGGCCGTCCCCTGGACCACCCCAGCGCCGTGTCCACCATGGACCGGAGCTCGGGTATAAATCCCCCCCCCCCCCCCCCCCCCCGAGCACCTCATTCCTCCACACCTCACCACTGCCTCTCCCCCTCACACCACCCCCTCTCGTGCACCGCCAGGAGGGCGGAGCCGTAGCCGCGAAGCCTCAGCCGCCCGTGGCCACCCTCGAGCTCGCCGTGCCCGAGGTAGACGACGACCACGGCCGAGCCGTGCTGGCCTCCCTTTCTCTTCTCTCTGGCCGGCACTCTCTTCCCCATGAACCCCGCACTCACTCGCTCCCTTTTCCCCTCTGGATCGTGCCCAGGAACGACGTAGAAGACTCGCCGGAGTTGGAGCACGGCCGCGGAGGAGGAGCTGCTCGTCGCCGTCGACGCCAGGAGCCTCCCCAGCCCGTACAACTCCGTCCAGAGGCTTCCCCGAACCGCCGCACCCCTCCTGCACCCTCGCCGCAGCCTTCCGAGCCCCTAGGTGAGCCGCCCGTCCACCGTGCCGTCGCCGGCGCCGTCGCGCCGCTCGGTTTAGGTCGCCGCCGTTCTCCACTGGCGTGGATGAACGTGGACCGTTGGATCTTGATCCAACGGTACCATACCGATTCGTTTAGAAAAAGAGAGGCTGACGTGTGGGCCCCACACGTCAGACTTTTAAACATTTCCAGCGCGCGAATCGTTTTCTGTTGAGTCACTGACGAGTGGACCCCACCCGTCAGGATTCTCAACATTATCCACTCAGAGTTTAAATTCGATTTTTGGAATTAATTAGAAATCAGTACTGGGTTAAACTTTGAAATTCCATAACTTGAAATTTATAACTCCAAATAAATCAAATCCAAATGTTCTGGAAAGCTTATGAAATTGTCTATCCAACCCAAGTAGTTTCACCTCATTTGGATAAATAATAAAAATATAGTATTAAAAATGCCAAATAAGGTTTAAAAAAATAAACTTGTTTGTTTCTGATACTCTGTTAGGCCAAATTAGTTAAGACCAATTTCATTGGATCACATTTAGTCATGGTTAGTCACCCCTAAAGGGATTTAATTTTTAGATCAACAGAACTTAATTAGTAGCTAAAACTTGATTATTAAGCTTCTGAATTCAAACCATTGTGTAGGGAGTTTGGTAACTCCAAATGAACCAAATACAATTGTGTTATATTCTACACATCAGTAGCTTTCTGTAGAAATTTAGTTTGTATTTTTGTGACCAACAGAACTCAAGTTATGTAATTAAACATGTTCAACTAGTTTCTGCCCTAATTAAGATATAATTGAATAATGGCTAATTCAATTAAATTGAAACCAAATTGTATTGTTGGATATATGAAGTGGCTATTTAGAGTAGTTGAGATTGTATTGTTGTGGTGATTGATTGAGTAGGTTAGTGATTGTTTGTATTGCTTGATTGTGTATTAGACGAGAACGTTGCCGGATATATCGAGGAGGAAGGATTTGTGGAACCTGAAGATCAAGACCAGGATCACTTTGCCGAGCAAGGCAAGCTACTCTCTGAGCTTGCACCCTAATACATGCATCTATTTTACAAAGTCATTTTAAAGCAAAGGTTTTTATAAAATCTTTTCAAAAAGTATATGGAAAATTATTTTGCCACCCTATGTAGAAATATATGATAAATTATAGGATGGGAAAAAATAAAGATTGTTTTATTCAAAACTCCTTTGAAACCTCGTGTGGTTATAAAGCACCAAGATATGGTGATGGATTAAAAAAAAAGGAGAATGGTGGTTTTGATAAAACGCACATTGTGTCTTTGTACTTACGTCAATCAGCCGATACTCTGTGCGACCACATTTACCCACATATGGGAAAGGGTCTAGTCATATAGTTTGCTCCTATTAGTATGGGATACCTCATCAACGGAGATGACTCCGCTATGCATGAGAGGGAGGTTTGATGACCTACCCCTGACCTGGGTCCTCGCTCAAACTCTATGAGTAGATAAGGAGGAGGATAGAAGGATGTCCCCTATACACCGCCAGATAAAACCTATGAGTCCTCACACTTAGATTCCGACGGGCTGGGTTAAGTGTCGATGGAAAGTATCATATGGGTAGGATCCTATACTAGCATGAGCAAAGGACAGACTAGGGTCGGTAACTCAACTTCGCATACCCCTGGTATGGCGAGACGTGGCTGACACGATGAGTTATCGGATGAGTGTGGGAAAAGCGTGCTACCTCTGCAGAGGGTTAAAACTATTCGAATAGCCGAGTCCTCGGATATGGACAGTTGAGAGACCCTACTTTGACCATGTGCAAGTTTTTGAAAGATTTGAAGTTTAAAAAGAAAAGGAACTGGAGGATGTCCCATACACCTATACCAACGGATCGGTATAAGGTTGTTGGAGACCAGGAACCCTGGAGGGTTATGGCCAAGAAAAAGGAGGAGTTTTGGTGAAACTAATAGAATGGGTCATTATATTAATGATAGTTATAAAAATTCTTCTTACCTTCTTCAACAAAGATACAGAGATGTTTTAAATAAATAAAAGTGTGAAACTAAAAATGAGATTAGTGCATACTCACGTTGGAGTAGTTTGCGAGTACAATCAATTGTACTCATAATAGTTTCGTCCCTGGCTATTGTCGTAGCCAGACATGGAGGAGGACTACGCCAAGGAGGAGTATGGCGACTTCTATGCGAACTAGGGATCTTCATAAGTCGACTGCCTGTCGGGTCGTTGTTGGGATATGATGTCTACTACGCCTTAGCTTCCGCTGGTTATTTTGGTTTGGCCCATGAAGGCACCTATGTAAGACTTGGTCTAAATGACCGTTTATGTAAGGCTTTAATTCGGTATTGTAATGGATGTAAACTTTGGTATTCAGTTCGGATTATGTGCAACGACAGACTGATCACGGGATCGTTGTGTTAAGCATAATCGGGTATTTCGGACAGCTAGTCCGGGGTCCCCACAGACCTGGTATCAGAGCCATCTCGACTTTAGGAGCCTTAGATTAGCATGGTCGCTAGGTAGGAGTTACAAAAGTTAAGTTCTAAAAGAATAAAGGAATGAAGTATTTTCGAAAAAAATGCTTATCTCTAATCCTCTCACTTATGGAAAATTCTACTCTCACTAAATATTACGTTTTCCCTTATATCCTTAAAAATTGGACACCCTCGTCACTCTATTTAACTTAAAAATTTTGCTCACTTGTTGCCTCACTACATTTAAAATTTTGATACACTTGTCGTCTCACTAACCTAAAAATTTGATTAAAAAAAAAATTTGTAGATGGCAGTCCATTTCACCGAGTTCGTTCAGCTTGAGAAGGACGGCAAGTTGATGTTCGAGAAGGACCTGTTCGAGTTGACCAAGCTGTTAGGACGCCCCACTCCTGAGTTTAAGGGAGCCCAGGTGGACACTCCCGGCAACGGGAACCTGTCTTGGTTGGTCGAGGCGTCTGTTCGCGGGAACATCAAGTCCCCCGGATCCAGGACACTCATCTTTACCACCATGGACGTCCACTGGGACGACGGACTGTGTCATTCCATGCAGCGGATGCTATCCCGACTTTGTGAGGAGCACAAGGCGGAGTTGGTGAACTCTCGTTTCCAGTTCTACGGGAGGCGCACCATCGATGGACACCCTATTCGGTCCCCTCTACACCCGACATTCGGAGAGTATATCTTGGACATGGAGATTATGCTCTTTCGCACCCAGGAGGATCTGAGGTGCGCTAGACTTCGGTCTCACTTTGAGCGCCTCTCGCTCAAGGAGACTCGCGAGAGTGAGGCACAGCTGAAGGAGGAGAAGGTCGCTCTTCTCAAGAAGAGGACCCAGATGAGGAAGACCATAGCGAAGCTCCGCAAGAAGGTGGCAGAGCAGGACGAGCTGATCGAGGATCTGGAGCTCCGTACTGACGAGATGGAGGAGGAGGGCGAGGATCTCTGCAAGGAGAACAACGCTTTCCTCAGCGACGATGACGACTATCTGGAGGAGATGGACTATGAGCAGGAGGATGACGAGGAGGAGGACCCAGAGGAGCCACCCTACCAGTCCGACGCTGACGTAGCAGAGCCTGAGGTTCCACCTCAGTAGGCGAGTGACTTGAGTACTACCGCAGGATTAGGTTGACCCCCTATCGCTAGTCTAGTCGAAGTAGTGAGAACTTGTACTATGTGCCTTAGCTGAAAGGCAATGTTGTAAGCTTGATGTGGTGAACTCTTGATGTAATGGTTGTGCTATATAAGGGTGTTAGTCTTGTTAATCTGTGTAAAATATTCTCCTATAATCCTTAAGAAATCAACCCTTAAGTGAAACCAACCCTTTTTCCTTTGGTCAGAACCTTTTGCCTTGCCCCTTATACCCGGTGTGCTTCAGGATGGTGGACACTCGTCGCTCCAACACGGATGGAGGACCACCACCCCCACCGGAACCAACCACCGCCCAACTTCTTGCGCTTATCATGGAGGAACGCCAAGCTTAGCAAGTGTGAGTTTTGGCTCAGTGAAGTAGCATTTCTCGGACATGTTGTGTCTGCGGGAGGAATTTCTGTTGACCCAGAGAAGATCCAAGCCATTGTGAACTGGGAAGCCCCAACTAGTGTGACTGAAATCCGAAGCTTTCTCGGACTAGCGGGTTACTACCGCAAGTTCGTTGAAGGATTCTCCAGTATAGCCAAACCCCTGACCCAACTGCTGAAAAAGGACAAGAAGTTTGAATGGACTCAGAAGTGTGAAGAGAGTTTCCAGGAATTGAAGAAGAGATTGACCTCAACCCCTGTCCTGATTATGCCAGACGTCACCAAGAGTTTCGACGTGTATTGCGATGCATCACGCCTCGGACTTGGTTGCGTTCTGATGCAAGAAGGCCAGGTGGTATCGTATCTGTCTCGGCAGTTGCGACCACATGAAGAGAACTACCCAACCCATGACCTGGAGTTAGCCGCTGTTGTTCTTGCTCTGAAGACGTGGCGCTCCTATCTTGCGGGACATCGTTGCGAGATCTATACGGATCACAAGAGCTTGAAGTATATCTTCACCCAGAAGGAGTTAAATCTGCGGCAGAGAAGGTGGATGGAGTTAATCAAGGATTATGATATCGGTATCCATTATCACCCTGGAAAGGCTAATGTAGTTGCCGATGCCCTTAGTCGCAAACCCTGCACCCTGAATGCCCTGATCCAAGCAGAACAGCCAGCCCTGTTCAAAGAGCTCAAGGATTTTGGACTAGAGCTTGTTAGCCGCGGTTATCTCGCCAATATAGAGTTAGCCCCAACCCTGATAGATCAAATCAAGGAAGCCCAGAAAGGTCATGAGAGCATAGAAGGAATTAAGAAGAAGATTTCTCTCGGTAAAGCACCTGGTTTTACCGAAGATGCTGAAGGAGTGTTGAGATTTAATGGTCGTATCTGTGTCCCCAATGTCACTGAACTTAAGGAGTTAATCCTAAAGGAAGCCCACGAGACCCCCTATTCAATCCACCCCGGCGGAACCAAAATGTACCAAGACCTTCGTGACAGATTTTGGTGGCACGGAATGAAGCGAGAGATTGGTGTTTTTGTAGCCAAGTGTGATATCTGTCAGCGAGTCAAGGCTGAACATCAGCGACCCGCTGGATTGCTTCAACCCTTGAAAATTCCCGAGTGGAAGTGGGATGAGATTGGAATGGATTTTATCACCGGACTTCCAAGATCCAACCGAGGCCATGACTCAATTTGGGTCATCGTCGATAGACTAACCAAGGTTGCCCATTTTATCCCCGTCAACACCACCTATCGGGGAAATCAGTTAGCAGACCTGTATATTTCCAGGATAGTAAGCCTGCATGGTGTGCCTAAGAGGATTGTATCGGATAGAGGCACACAATTCACCTCAAGGTTCTGGAAAGCCCTACACGAAGCCCTCGGAACCAAGTTAGCATTTAGCACAGCTTATCATCCCCAGACCGGAGGCCAAACTGAGAGAGTAAACCAGATATTAGAGGACATGCTTCGCGCGTGTGTTTTATCCTATGGGTCCAAGTGGGAAGATTGTCTTCCATTTGCAGAGTTCTCCTACAACAATAGTTACCAGTCTAGTCTGCAAATGGCCCCTTTTGAAGCCCTTTACGGCAGAAAGTGTCGTACGCCCCTGAATTGGTCCGACACCGGAGAAGGCAAACTGTTTGGACCAGATACCCTCCGTGAGGCTGAAGAGCAAGTCCAGCTTATCCGTGAGCGACTCAAAACCGCCCAATCCCGTCAGAAGAGTTACGCTGATCCCAAGCGTCGTGATGTCACCTTCAGTATCGGAGATTATGTCTATCTCCGAGTGACACCCCTTAAAGGAATGCAACGTTTCCATGTCAAAGGAAAATTAGCACCAAGATATATTGGACCCTTTAAGATCATTGCCCGTCGAGGAGAAGTGTCTTATCAACTGGAGTTGCCTCCAGAGTTAGCAGATTACCACGATATCTTCCACATTTCCTTGCTCCGGAAATGTCTTGAGGTTCCTGACCAGCCTGATGTTTTCAAAAACATCGACCACCATTCCATCGACCTGAATCAAGATCTGACTTACCGTGAGAGACCCATCAAGATTCTCGACGAAGATGTTCGTCTTACCCGAAGGCGCGCGATCAAGTTCTACAAGGTCCAGTGGACTAACCACTCTGAAGATGAAGCAACTTGGGAACGCGAAGACTATCTTAGAAGCGAATTCCCAACCCTCTTTAGTGCCCAAACCTAGCAAATCTCGGGACGAGATTTATTTTAAGGGGGGAAGGATCTGTAACACCCCAAAAATTTAATATGAATTATTATATCAAAAATATGGGCCAACAAAAACTTTTCTTATGAATTAATGTGTGTTGATTTCATATTTTGCTTGTGATTGTTATTTCTTGTAAATGTGTTGGTTGTTAGCTCTAATTAAAAGTTTGAAGAAAAGAAAATAAACAAAACAAAATATAAAACACTACAAACAATGTGACACATGTCACACTATTTCCCAAATTAAGAAATCTATTTATTTTCAAACCATATTCAATGGAGTGGTAATATAAACCCTCTTATTTTAGTTCCACAACTTTTCCCTCTTTAAACATTCAATTCAAAAACTTAAATTCAAATTTATATTTCTTTCTTTATCTCATTCCAATCACAAAATGTGCTATTTTGCACTTGCTCAATAAATAATTAAAGTGCACAACAAATACTTGCAAACATGTGTGAAACAAATTATAAAAATAAAATTCAAAAATTTGAATTTAATTTTGGTTCAGGCATTTCGCCGAACACCTTGTGGACGCCGCCAGGGGACAGGCCGCCGTGCGCACGTCGCCGTGGTCGGCGCGGTGGAAGGAGGAGGTGTCGACGCCGTGGTGACCCGCGCCGTGCCCCCCCTCTCTCCTTCGCTCTCCTGCCCCCTTGGACACAGACACCGGCACCCGCAGCACCCCGCTCCCCCCCCTTGCACGCGCCCGTGCCCGCCGCTCGCCATGGCCGACCCACGGACAGCGCGTCGACCTCGCCGCTCCACAACGTCCTAGCGCCAGGCCCCCCCCCTCTCTTTCTCACCCCGCTGCTCCCTCTCAGCGCAGCAGAGCGTCCAGCAGCATCCCGCTCCCGCAGCCCTCGCGCCACGCCGTGCACGTCGAGCGCCGCCCGAGCGTCCTCACGGCCGTCCCCCACGTCGAGCACGCGCAGCTCGCCTCCACGTCGCCCGCCGTGCCCCTCTCCCTCCCGACACCGTAGCCGCACCCCCACCGCCCCTATGGCGAGCCCGGCCGTCCCCTGGACCACCCCAGCGCCGTGTCCACCATGGACCGGAGCTCGGGTATAAATCCCCCCCCCCCCCCCCCCGAGCACCTCATTCCTCCACACCTCACCACTGCCTCTCCCCCTCACACCACCCCCTCTCGTGCACCGCCAGGAGGGCGGAGCCGTAGCCGCGAAGCCTCAGCCGCCCGTGGCCACCCTCGAGCTCGCCGTGCCCGAGGTAGACGACGACCACGGCCGAGCCGTGCTGGCCTCCCTTTCTCTTCTCTCTGGCCGGCACTCTCTTCCCCATGAACCCCGCACTCACTCGCTCCCTTTTCCCCTCTGGATCGTGCCCAGGAACGACGTAGAAGACTCGCCGGAGTTGGAGCACGGCCGCGGAGGAGGAGCTGCTCGTCGCCGTCGACGCCAGGAGCCTCCCCAGCCCGTACAACTCCGTCCAGAGGCTTCCCCGAACCGCCGCACCCCTCCTGCACCCTCGCCGCAGCCTTCCGAGCCCCTAGGTGAGCCGCCCGTCCACCGTGCCGTCGCCGGCGCCGTCGCGCCGCTCGGTTTAGGTCGCCGCCGTTCTCCACTGGCGTGGATGAACGTGGACCGTTGGATCTTGATCCAACGGTACCATACCGATTCGTTTAGAAAAAGAGAGGCTGACGTGTGGGCCCCACACGTCAGACTTTTAAACATTTCCAGCGCGCGAATCGTTTTCTGTTGAGTCACTGACGAGTGGACTCCACCCGTCAGGATTCTCAACATTATCCACTCAGAGTTTAAATTCGATTTTTGGAATTAATTAGAAATCAGTACTGGGTTAAACTTTGAAATTCCATAACTTGAAATTTATAACTCCAAATAAATCAAATCCAAATGTTCTGGAAAGCTTATGAAATTGTCTATCCAACCCAAGTAGTTTCACCTCATTTGGATAAATAATAAAAATATAGTATTAAAAATGCCAAATAAGGTTTAAAAAAATAAACTTGTTTGTTTCTGATACTCTGTTAGGCCAAATTAGTTAAGACCAATTTCATTGGATCACATTTAGTCATGGTTAGTCACCCCTAAAGGGATTTAATTTTTAGATCAACAGAACTTAATTAGTAGCTAAAACTTGATTATTAAGCTTCTGAATTCAAACCATTTTGTAGGGAGTTTGGTAACTCCAAATGAACCAAATCCAATTGTGTTATATTCTACACATCAGTAGCTTTCTGTAGAAATTTAGTTTGTATTTTTGTGACCAACAGAACTCAAGTTATGTAATTAAACATGTTCAACTAGTTTCTGCCCTAATTAAGATATAATTGAATAATGGCTAATTCAATTAAATTGAAACCAAATTGTATTGTTGGATATATGAAGTGGCTATTTAGAGTAGTTGAGATTGTATTGTTGTGGTGATTGATTGAGTAGGTTAGTGATTGTTTGTATTGCTTGATTGTGTATTAGACGAGAACGTTGCCGGATATATCGAGGAGGAAGGATTTGTGGAACCTGAAGATCAAGACCAGGATCACTTTGCCGAGCAAGGCAAGCTACTCTCTGAGCTTGCACCCTAATACATGCATCTATTTTACAAAGTCATTTTAAAGCAAAGGTTTTTATAAAATCTTTTCAAAAAGTATATGGAAAATTATTTTGCCACCCTATGTAGAAATATATGATAAATTATAGGATGGGAAAAAATAAAGATTGTTTTATTCAAAACTCCTTTGAAACCTCGTGTGGTTATAAAGCACCAAGATATGGTGATGGATTAAAAAAAAAGGAGAATGGTGGTTTTGATAAAACGCACATTGTGTCTTTGTACTTACGTCAATCAGCCGATACTCTGTGCGACCACATTTACCCACATATGGGAAAGGGTCTAGTCATATACGGATACCTCATCAACGGAGATACCTCATCAACGGAGATACTCTCTGAGTTTGCTCCTATTAGTATGGGATACCTCATCAACGGAGATGACTCCGCTATGCATGAGAGGGAGGTTTGATGACCTACCCCTGACCTGGGTCCTCGCTCAAACTCTATGAGTAGATAAGGAGGAGGATAGAAGGATGTCCCCTATACACCGCCAGATAAAACCTATGAGTCCTCACACTTAGATTCCGACGGGCTGGGTTAAGTGTCGATGGAAAGTATCATATGGGTAGGATCCTATACTAGCATGAGCAAAGGACAGACTAGGGTCGGTAACTCAACTTCGCATACCCCTGGTATGGCGAGACGTGGCTGACACGATGAGTTATCGGATGAGTGTGGGAAAAGCGTGCTACCTCTGCAGAGGGTTAAAACTATTCGAATAGCCGAGTCCTCGGATATGGACAGTTGAGAGACCCTACTTTGACCATGTGCAAGTTTTTGAAAGATTTGAAGTTTAAAAAGAAAAGGAACTGGAGGATGTCCCATACACCTATACCAACGGATCGGTATAAGGTTGTTGGAGACCAGGAACCCTGGAGGGTTATGGCCAAGAAAAAGGAGGAGTTTTGGTGAAACTAATAGAATGGGTCATTATATTAATGATAGTTATAAAAATTCTTCTTACCTTCTTCAACAAAGATACAGAGATGTTTTAAATAAATAAAAGTGTGAAACTAAAAATGAGATTAGTGCATACTCACGTTGGAGTAGTTTGCGAGTACAATCAATTGTACTCATAATAGTTTCGTCCCTGGCTATTGTCGTAGCCAGACATGGAGGAGGACTACGCCAAGGAGGAGTATGGCGACTTCTATGCGAACTAGGGATCTTCATAAGTCGACTGCCTGTCGGGTCGTTGTTGGGATATGATGTCTACTACGCCTTAGCTTCCGCTGGTTATTTTGGTTTGGCCCATGAAGGCACCTATGTAAGACTTGGTCTAAATGACCGTTTATGTAAGGCTTTAATTCGGTATTGTAATGGATGTAAACTTTGGTATTCAGTTCGGATTATGTGCAACGACAGACTGATCACGGGATCGTTGTGTTAAGCATAATCGGGTATTTCGGACAGCTAGTCCGGGGTCCCCACAGCTTCGCAGGCACAAGGTCACTGGCAAGCATCAGGGAAAGATCGTCAGGGATGGGTGAAGAAGAAAAGAACAAGAATCAAGTAACTAATAGCTAGAGGTGCTTACCCGGACTGCTTGGCGCCGGTGTCGACCCACGCCAAGCCTGGCGAGCGCCAGGAGGGCTTGGCCTTAGCACCTGACCCCTCCGGGGACGCCTCGGCTTTCCTCTTGGAGGGGACGTCAGAGGGCCTCGCGCCAGGCCTGTCGCTGGCCGCCTTGGACCGGGGCTCGCGACGCCCTAGCGAGGCCTCCTCGTCGGAGGCCTCCTCCTCGGCCTCCTCCTCCTCCGCATGGCGCGTGGGCACCACCACGAAGGTGTCATCATCACCTGACGAGATGTTGCAAATCTCATCAGTAAAGGGCCCAGCCCTCGAAGAGGATACCTCCCCTGCCGCGGCCTCCTCCTCGCCTCGCCCAACTCCTGAGGCAGAGGGCGTCTCTGCTCCCTCCGCCTCCTGCACCACCAGCACAGGCACCTCCTTTCCCACCGGACCTGACGGGGTGAACGAGGGCATCCACTCTAGAATGGCCAGGCGCTCGGTCATGTTGTACTGGTGTAGAGGCCGGAGCGTGATAGGGAGCTCGTCCATGGCGGGCACCACCGGATTGATGAAGAGCGCGGACAGGACGTTGTCGACTGCGTCCTTGTCGTTGTCCTCGCGGTGGAGCCGCATCTTGTCCTGGGGGCCGGAGTACATCCACATGGGCGTCGCGTGCGCCTGGAGTGGAGCAATGCGGCGCGTCACGAAGTCCGCGACGATGATCTGCCCCGTGAGGCCCTCCTCCCGAAGGTAGCTCAGGCAGCCCATCAAGATTACGTTCTGCGCACCGCTGAAGGGGGCCTTGCCCCAGTTCGAGTTTTCACGGGCGGCGCATCAGGGACCTCGAGGAAGGCGCAGGCCTACTCCACCCCGATGAAGAACCACCGCTGGCGGAAGTCGTCCACCTTCTTCGTCACCGAGGTGATGGCCTTGCCCTCGCTCCACGACATGGGGATATAAACACTCCCCATGCCATCCACGATGCGGAATGAGACGCATCCAGAGCGCTCATTCTTCGCCGTGTTCCGGAGCGCGTAGAAGCACCGGAAGAGGTCCACCGTGGGCTCCAGGCCCAAGTACGCCTCGCAGAGGTAGGCGAAGACGGCGAGGATGAGCACGGAGTTGGGGTGGAGGTGCAGCAGCTGGATCTGGTAGAAGGCCAGCCCCGCCTCCAGGAACGGAGAGAATGGCGGCACCAGCCCCGTAGCAACACAGTGCTGGAAGATGGGGAAAAACCCTCGCGGGCATTTCCCGTGCGCCGCGGCCTTGAGCGCGGTAGCGCCGTGCTCGTTGGTCCGGTCCGCCACCAGGAAGCGGACCTTGGAGAGGGCCTTGTCGTTGACGCGCACCCGTAGCAGTACCGCACCATGCGCGACCTCGGCAGGCGCCGCCTGCGAAGAAGACCCCGCGGCCGCCTTGCCCTTGTTCTTGGCCGGACTCATCGTCGGAGAAGAGGTGAGCGCGGCGCAGGGAGAAACTGGAGGAGAAAGGAGAAGGGCGCGCCGGAGAGCAGGAGCGGAGAGCTCGGGGCGGATGGCTTCTGCGAGAGAGAATGGGAGCAGTAACGGCTCGCTGCTCCGGCGCGAAGGCTTTATGTCCCGTCGAGGAGCAGTTACCGGGGCGTGGTGGGACCCACCACGACGCACGCCCCAGATCGTGCGCGACCGTTACTCGTCTGAGTGACGCGTGGCTCGGCCCGGCCGGACACTTTGGGCCCACAACGCTTCGGCTGCGGTCATGGGCTCAGCCGTGCCCATCGCGGGCCCGGGGGCTACTGTCGGCCCAATGAGGACCGGGGTGTGCATAGCCCACTCCCTACCGGCCTCGCCCGCGACAGATTCGACAAAACGACTAAGGACCAAGCTACCGCTTGGAGAGACCCTCGAGAGGCATCTCCTCTTGAGGGCCTGAAGAGGAAGTCAGGGCCTGAAGAGGACCCCGCGCTTCAAGAGACTCCCCAAGGCTCAACACGCCTGGAGAGAGGTCAGCAGGAAACCTCTCCACAGGCCACCACGGCCCTATGGAGAAACTTCGCGGCTAAGCAAGCGCTGCAGGACGCACATGGCCCCTGCAGCAGCTGCAGGGTGACGCGAGCATCCCAGTTGCCATTCTGATGATAAAGGGGTCAACAAAGCCGCGCCACCTGCGCCAGGACAGCCAGGATTTTCCTCTTTGGTGATAAAGCGGCTGGACGGCGCAACGCACCAAGAAGATCGTCATCGTGGGCTCCACCACGACCTCTGCCGCGCCTGCGAGCCGCTCTGCACCGTCTGCAGCCTGTCGGCCACGGCGCGCAACTTTAGCACGGATTGACCGCGTCCATGGACGGATGAGCCGCGGTGGACTCCCGCTCCTTCGCGCCACCGGCATGTGGGAACCCACCAGCACGAGGATGGAGCCCGGGGCGCCTATAAAAGGAGCAGGAGCTCCACCATAGAAGAGGACTGACTGATCGATCGATTGGCTGATTGCTTCCTAGTCCCGGGGAACCTTAGCCAAGCGCGTAGGACAGCCTGCTGCTGGAGGAGGAAGACGACCATTGTGTCCCTCTCCAAGCACCAAACTGCCTCAAGAGAGCCCTCGGCAAGCTCATTGTCCTGTAACCTCCACAGTGCAATACAGACAAGCAGGAGTAGCGGTGTTACCTCCTCCTGAGGGCCGCGAACCTGGGTACGGGCCGGCGTCCTTCTCTGTCGTGGTTGTCCCTCTCCAGGCCCGGCGAGCACCGTCGTCGTGCCTCTCGAGGGTCGTTCGACCTCCGCGTTCAGTCCCCCCTTCGAACCTCTCTTCAGGGTGTGACTACCCCTGTTCCGTGGGAGTCACTCTCCGACAAGCACCGCCAGAGAGAAAGCCAAACTGGCGCAAATGGAGATCGACGGGAAGACTCCGTTGTATCCTGGGTGCCGGCCAGAGGATACGCACTTGCAAGTAACGCTTGATGCCCTGGAGATGAAGGCGCAAAGCAAGTGGACCGACGTGAGCTTCACGAAGAGTATGAAATTCATGCACGATCGTCTTTCCGAGGGGAACACATTGCCACAAAGCATCGAGGAGGCCAAGAAAGTTGTGTGCCCACTTGACTTACCGCATGTCAAATACCATGCCTGCATCAATGATTGCGCAATTTACCGGGGAGAGTACAAGGACATAACCAAATGTCCGGTGTGCGACCAAGGACGGTACAAGGGTGCTAACAAGAAAGTTCCTCGAAAAGTGGTATGGTACTTTCCTATCACTCCCCGTCTGCAGCGGTACTTTGTGGACCATAAGGAAGCAAAGCTAATGCAATGGCACGCGGAAAGGGAGAAGCGCGATGAAGATCCGGAGAAGGGAAGGATCCTATCACACCCTTCAGATGCCCTCCAGTGGGAAGCATTGGACGCCTTTCAAAATTTCGGAGGCGACGCAAGGAACGTCAGGCTGGGTATGAGCACCGATGGACTCAATCCGTTCGGCAACCAGAGTAGCACGCATAGCACCTGGCCCGTGTTTGTATGGCCTTACAACCTTCCCCCTTGGTTGTGCACGAAGCAAAGGTACATACACATGAGCATTCTCATCCAGGGGCCGAAACAACCGGGTGTCGACATACATCTGTATCTCACACTGTTGAAAGAGGAGTTAGCCATGTTGTGGGACACGCAAGCCCGTACGTGGGATGCCTACACTAGAGAATATTTCGACATGAGAGCCGCCTTGTTCACGACGGTGCAGGACTATCCTGGTTGCTCATACGTATCAGCCCAGGTAGGCCACGGATTCTGTGCATGTGTCAGGTGCATTGATGGGACCCCGCATCTCCAGCTACCAAGGGATGGGTCTTCGAAAACCGTGTACCCAGGTGCTCGACGGTGGCTTCGCATGGATCACCCGTGGAGGAAACGCGGTGACCTGTTCGATGGTGAAAACGAGCTCGAAAGAGCCCCGCACGAGAGGACCGGCACTGAAATCGACGAGCTTTTGAGAAATTGGGTGGAGTGCCCTGCTCCTGGAAAGAAGCGACCGAGGGTTGATCCCCTGCTGGGTGTATGGAAAGCGAGGTCTGTTTTCCACGACTTGCCGTACTGGAAGGTCCTTAAAGCGCCCCATAGCCTCGATATGATGCATATTACGAAGAATGTCACCGAGAGTCTACTTGGCACTCTTTCCAACATGCTGGAAAAGTCCAAGGATGGGACGAGAGCAAGATACGATCTGAAATGTCTTGGCATCAAGAAAGATCTACATGCACCCGACAGTGATGACGACGATGACGCTGATGATGATCAGACGGAAGGGACTCAAGGTCGCCGCAAAAGGGCAAAGAAGAACACGGTGGTGCTTCCCCCTGCCTGCTACACTATGAGTCCGGTGGAGCTCGAGCAGTTCTACAAGTGCCTCGTAGGAGTCAAATTTCCTCACGGTTACGCGGGGAAGATCAGCAGATATCTGGACGCAACGAAGAAGAGGTTCACCGGGATGAAGTCTCATGATTGTCACGTGCTGATTACGCAGATAATTCCCGTTGCGATCCGAGGGATAATGGACGATCACGTCCGAGATACGCTGCTTGCCCTATGCAACTTTTTCGACGTCATCAACAGGAAGTCGATCGGCGTGAAGCAGCTCGACAGGCTACAGGAAGAGATCGTGCTGATACTATGCGAGCTCGAGATTTACTTCCCACCCTCTTTCTTTGATATCTGCGTGCATCTCCTTCTCCATGTCGTTGAGGACATCAAGCAGCTCGGGCCGACGTTCCTGCACTACATGATGCCGTTCGAAAGGCAGAACGGTGTCATGAAAGGATACATTCGCAACAGGGCCCGTCCGGACGCAAGCATGGCCAAGGGCTTTCTAACCTACGAGTGCATCTCCTTCTGCCAGAATTATCTAAGCACCGAGAACGAGGATGTTGGTCTGCCCACCAGGAAGCACCTCGGTAGGCTCGGTGGAGTTGGTCACCGCGAGGGCTGCCGCTCACTCTTTGTCGGCGTTCATGGTCGAAGAGAAGACCTCGACAGGGCTCACCGGGTCACGCTACAACACTTACAATTGATCGAACCTTGGGTGGAGGAGCACAAGAGCTTAATCGAGCAGAATTACATCGAGCTGGGTCGGCAGAGGAAGAATGGAGACATATCCAAAGAGCACAACTCCTGCTTCACACGTTGGTTCAAGAAAAGGCAACTGTTTCAAGCAGCGAGCATAACGCCATCTACGGAAGATGAAGAACTCATATTCTCCTTATCACAGGGCCCCGGGCAGAACGTAAAGACCTATCAGGCGTACGACATCAACGGTTACACATTCTACACCGAGGAAAAGGACAAGAATAGTGAATATCAAAACTCAGGAGTAACTATGCTATCCTACGGTGATGACGAGGCTACTGTCAAGGAAAGATTCTTCGGAAGGATCGAGGAGATATGGGAGCTCAACTACTGTGGAGAGTTGGTGCCAATGTTCCGTGTAAGATGGGCCAAGGACGTCGTGAAAGAAGGCCGGTATTTCACCACCATGGTAATACCCGATGCCAAATCGAAGAAAACCTCCGCAAAAAACGAGCCATGGGTACTCGCTAGCCAAGTTGAGCAATGCTTCTTCATTACCGACCCGTCAAAGCCTAGCCGTGTTGTCGTGAGGAGGGGCAAGAGGAGCATCATCGGAATGGAAGGAGACGCCAACGAGGAAGACTTGTACAGCGATCCGAGTATCGAGGAGCAATTCGACAAGTTCTTCGATATGCCCACTACTAGCAAAAACACAAGGAAGACCTCCGTACCAACTAAAGGTTGTCCGTTTACGCGGAGAAATCTCAAGGTGCCCGGCCTAAAGTATTCAACCGCGAAGAAGGGAAAAAAGAGAAGCTAGCTAGCTCTCGGAACCGGCCGAGATCGACGAAGACTTTTTTGGTGTATTATTTTTTGTGCGTATGTACACATGTGAGACAAGCATATATTTATGTATGTCATAAATAAAATAATGATATACTAAAATTTGTGTCTCTTCTTTCTTTAAATATAAACATGTTTTACCCATTGTGCATGTTGTTAAGATACGAATTAAAATGAGTGACAAGTTTACATAAGATATATGTGAATGTGTAAAAGGGTTATATTAAAAAAATGAAGGAATTAGTAGTACATGTAAAAACAATATAAACAACACCATGCCATAACCAGTGCTGAAATTCTTGCAAAGACATTTTGTGGCGCATCCTCAGAGGGGTGCGCCACAAAAACACATAATTCTGTGGCGCATCTACTGAGGCATGCGCCATAGAATTCAGACATTCTGTGGTGCACCGCTCCGAGGATGCGCCACAGAATTCCTCTGCGGCCACTTACATGTGGGCCCACCCCCCGCGCCTATCTCCCAACCTGCCTCTTCGAAATTTTCTAAGTCCCCGCGACAGGAACCGCTCGCGACGCCGCGCGCCGCCATCCCCGAGCACCGCCGTCTGCGCCGCCACCCCGAGCACCGCCGTCCGCGACGCCGCGACCTGCCACCCCGCGCCTCGCCATCGACGCAGGCGCGCCTCGACGCCCCGTGCCTGCGTGCATCGGCGGTTGCAGAGGAGCTCTGCTACGCTCCGGCCGCCACGCTCCGGCCGCCACCGACGGCGACGACAGAGGAGCTCATCAGCGGCGACCTCCCCCGCGCCCCACTCACTCCCCTCCTCGACCTCCCCTCCCTCCCCTCCTCGGCCGAGGTGCTTCCCTTCTTCCCCTCCTCCCTCCCCTACCGAAGTGCACTCTAGGTGTTTGAGGAAATTCCAAAAAGAATTTTGTGACGATTTTGCTTCTCAATTTTGTTTGCTTGCTCAATTTTGTGACGAGGAGCAAATATTGACATGTTAATAACTTAGTAAAAGTAACAAGTAGCAGCAATGTTTTTGTTTTTGTTTTGGATTAGTTCATGTAATTGTTGGCTGTTTTTGTTTTTTGTTTATGGGGAAAGCACATGCGGATTTTTGCAGAGGTGCTTGTGTTATGTGCTACCACGACCATCGTGTCGTGGATGTTGCCGGCCGGCGATGCCGGGAACATGATTTGTGAAATATTTGCAGGTTCCCCGAGAGGCCCTTGAGATTGCCGGAACGTTGATTAACTTCCGTTCCGGCAAATTCGGGTACTCCATATGTCCCTTTTTTAGCAAAGGTTATGCCGAAATTTTTCGTGAATTTTAGCATGACTTTGCTAAAAAAAAAAGGACATATGGGGTAATGCATGTCCCGGGGTATCTTAGTACTTAATTAAGTCTATTTTTACTTATATTTGTTGTACTAATTAATGTAGTGCAAAAATGTCGGAGACCGGCCCTTCTAAGAGGATGAGTATCGATGAAGATGCTGGAGACGCGAACAAGACCTTCTGGGAGTTGTCCCAGGAGTTGGAGGAGGCCGCGAAATGTCCTACTGGTGGTGGCGGTGAGCATGAGGAGCATACCACCACCACCACTGATGGAGATGCTAGTGGCGGCCATGAGGACGTCGATACCACCACCGATGGCGGCGAGGACCACAGGGCCGATGGTATCAACCCGCCCGCGCAGAAGAAAAAGAAGCCAAGGAGGGATCGGACACCGCAAGCACTCGGCAACGTCACAGACGTCTTCACTGAGGTCTCGCCAAGTGGCCTCCCATTGCAGCCCGAGAGACTTGCCAAAGGATACGGCATGCAACTAGGGTGCATCCTCCGGGAAACCGTGTCGATCAACACGAAGGAACTCAGAAGCACGCAGAATGAGGCTCTGGTCAAGACCCTCATCAAGAAGCTTCACCAACGATACATGTTCCCGCAGCCGTTCAACAAAAAGGTGGACAGTTTAGCCATCACAAAGATGAGCACCGCCTTGAGCAGCTGGAAATGCAGGGTGAGGAGGAAGATTGAAAAGGGTGAAACCTGGGAAGAGATAAAAACCAAAGACCCGATGCTCGACAAAGAAGACTTCGACGCATTCAAGTTGTCCTTGTCCACTGAGGAGTCTAAAAAATGGACCGAGTGGGGGAAGAAAATGCGGGACCTGAACCTAGGTAACCACCGTTTGGGAAGCGGTGGCTACCGAGGAAAACAGCCCATTTGGGACAAGGAGGATGCCGAGGTTGAAAGACTAGGGAAAGAGAACCCGTGGCACAAAATCACGGACGAGCAGGTCCGGAACTTTGTCCGGTCCCCCTACTATCTGGTCAAAGACACGGGGGAATTCGTTACGGACGATGCTGATGTGAAGAGATTTGAGAAAGTGCTGGTAAGGAATTTAATTTACCGCGTAGCCATATTTTTCTACATGCATGGGTTCATCTTAATTTGCATTGTTTGCAGGAGGCCGAGTTGAAGGCTGACGCTGAGGCCGGCCCGTCGTCCCAGGATTCGACGGAGCCCTGGGACAGTACTTTCAACAGGGCGATGAACGTTTACAAGGAGAGGGAGAAGACGGCGGCGCCGACGTCAGCAGGCCGTGTGTCCGGCTTTGGTACGAGCATGAAGTTCCTCCAGTACTACAGCACGGACGGCGGCGAGAAGAGAAGGCAGAGGAGGAAACCGAGTAGGGATAGCGCCGAGGTTCTGGAGCTAAGGAAGAAGGTGGAATCACTGGAGCAGGAGAAAGTGGACTCCAGCACTGTGAGCCAGCTAGTGAAGGAGGGGATCCGGGATTTCTTACCCCCTGGGTTCATGGAGGGTATAGCTGCTTGGAATGCGGCAGTTCGACAGGGGCCGATACACATGCCCAGCTACGCCGCCAGCACCTCCAGCCATATGGTGACCCCGCCGGACCAGATGGTGACCCCGCCGGCCAACACCGCTGCCGAGCCGCCGCTCCATACTGTGCCACAAGCGCCCCCTACCGAGGCACAGGAGCCCCCCATGCAACCTCCGGCGCCAGAGAATGAGACGCCGGCCGCCGGCACCGGCGCCATTGTATCAACATTAGAGGAGCTCAACGCAATCGACAAGGTAACTAACTAGTTAGTCCACGACATCTTCTATAATTAACTATGCCTTTGATGACTGCCATCTCATGATGCCCAACATGCATGTGTTGACTCTCAGGACACGCCTTGCATACTCCTTCATACGGTGCGGGCCGGCGGCGAGTTGGTGGATGTTGCTAAGGGCACGATCATACAACCAAAGAGTAGCCTAATGCACAACCAACGCATGAACGAGGCCGTGCTGAGAATCAAGTTGGATGAGATATTGCCTCAGTTTCAACACATCGATCCCCCAATGCAACCTCCGGGAGCCGAGGATGAGCACATGGTCCTTGGAGCCTGCGTCAAGTGGCTCATGGAATGGCCGAAGAGCCAAATTCGTCTTGGGGGGGGGGTCAGACGCACCTCCGGCGCCACCTCGAAGCCGCAACAAAAGGTTAGGCACTCTATCGTTCGGCCCTCGTCGAGGCCGCCACATATACCTGTTGTGAACGAGCCGGCGCCACAAGCACCCGTTGCCAGGACCCGGAAGGAAGCGCCGGTCGTCGCCACCACAAGCCGGCACCAAATACTGTTGGGAGCGTCTGCACCTGAACAAGCCAAAGACAAAGCCGTTGCGCCTCAACTTCCAGTCATCGACGATGATCATGATGATGGTAATAATGGCGACGACGTCGATGGCTTCCTCAACACTGGCGCTTTGGATGGTTCGTACATGCCTCCTTTGAATGACGAACACTTCCGCGGCCCCCGCATTATGCCTATTCGTCCCACTTCATGCTCGCAGCGCCTGAACTTCCATGGTTTATCTCAAGACACGCCTCCGGAGGCCGGCGATCAAGCTGAACAGGCTAACATTTTCAGCCCTGGCACACTGCATAAGTCGATTCAAGATGTGCAATCCCCAGAGGTGAAGAAGAAGCACAGGAAGAGAAGTAAGCCAGGTGCCTCTGCGAGCCAGCTAGTTCCTAGGACTGTCCTTGATGAACAAATGGTTCCACCATGTCGTGATGGCTTGACCCGAATGCATGAAGCTGGTAAACCGATACTGCCTCCGAAGCTGCTCCGCATCGCACAAGGATCCATGAAATCTTTGCATGATGCTATCTTGACGCTAGAGGGCATCCTTCTTAAAGACGAGGACCCAAATTACCCGGTGTTCACGTGCAAGGTGCCAAAGGGCGTGAACTTATTTGATGAAGCCCCTGCGGATGTATTCTTTATAGCCTTCGAGGACGTCTTCAAGCTGTTTCACTCTAGACGGCTGGACTATAACTTGGTCCGTCTATACGCGCTCAATCTGGCGGTGAAGATCAAGAGAGAGACAAACCCGTACGTCGCGATAGCGGATCCCTACTACATGCGTGACAGCCAGCTGGTTGAAGGATCAGGGAGACGGATCATGGCGAGGGAGTACCTCCAAAGCTTCATGCTGAAAAACATGAGCAAGAACAGCCATCTTGTGCCTTTCTTTTGCGAGTAAGTACACATCCGCTCGTCGATGTCGTAACTTATGTTTTCCCATAGAGTCGTTCCATGCATTGCTTATCATGAATTTCCTACATTCCATTTGAATTGTGTTAAGCAGGGACAAGTACGCAGTACTCATCGCCGTAAACCCGAGGTGGTCCATTGCCACTTATTTCGACTCGGGAGTTCGGTTATAGAGAAAGACTACACCCGAATAAAGAGTGTTCTCGATGAGGCTCTCGAGATCTACGCCCGTAATGGAGGCACCTTCGAAAAGAATTGTGAATTCTTCAACAAGAACAAGACACACAAGTTCAGGCATGTCACCAACTTCCCTTGCATCAAGGAGGACTCTGAGAGCGTGAAGGAGGGGTTCTACGTCATCCATCAACTTAAAGGGTATGTCGAGGAAGCAGATGGCAGGAGGTTTCCAAATAAACTCCGGGAATGGACCAAACATATGGGGGAAATCACTGATGCTGAGCTTAGAGAAGACTTCCATCGCACCCAGATGAAGTTATCACATATCATCCTCCAGGATGTCATGGCAACCGCAGGGCACCTCCGCTACCCTAGAGGTAGGATGTATTACAAAACTGCGCCTAGCTAGCTGCTTGCCTCACTCGCAAGAAGTGTTTTCTTTATTGCACTTAGATGAATTATTCACACTCTATTTATGTTATTAACTGATACTTACCAATCCATCTCCAGGTTTGACTAAGAGGGAGATCGAAGAACGCCTAGCATTGCAGCAGGACACCAGGACGTGGACGACGAAGGAAATGTACAAACCGTTCCCGGCGCCGATGCAGAACTAGGCTACATGATCGTGCTCTCCCAATGATCTTCCTCACCATCATCGCCGATATACTTTATTTGATAACTCTATATGTATGAAATGATCAAATGATGAACTTTTGTATTTCGAGCTCCATTTGTATCATGACTTGTGTAAGATTCGGCATTTGTAACTATATGTGATGTGTCTAAGTAATGTGATGTGTCAAATATATCATGTTTCTGTTATGTGTGTTTAAATCCTGTAATATATACATGTATTTTCGTTAATATACCTGTATTTGTACAGCGGGCAGAAATAATATGAAAATTCCTGTACATAATTCTGTGGCGCATGGCACAACTTTGCTGTGGCGCACCTATTTCTGTGGCGCACAGTACAAGGATGCGCCACTGATAAATTGCTGTGGCGCACTAGGAAGGATGCGCCACAGAAATGTGCCACTTTCTGTGGCGCACCGTGGGGGTGCGCCACAGAAATATAATTTAGTGGCGAGATTTCTGTGGCGCACCCCCCATTTCCCTGGCTGCGCCACAGAAAGGCTTTTTGGTGCGCCACTACTAGCCCTTTTTCCACTAGTGTGATATCCGTAACACCACATACTTCCTCATGAGCTAATAAACATTGACACGAATAAGGGATAATAAGTTTTGAATTAAAGGTAGCACATGAAGTATTTACTTGGAATGGCAGAAAATACCATGTAGTAGGTAGGTATGGTGAACACAAATGGCATGGGTTTTGGCTCAAGGATTTTGGATGCACGAGAAGTATTCCCTCTCAGTACAAGGCTTTGGCTAGCAAGGTTGTTTGAAGCAAACACAAGTATAAACTATGACAACAAGACGTATATAAAAAACATATTGCAAGTATTATAAAACTCTACATTGTCTTCCTTGTTGCTCAAACACTTTTACTA
Organism: Poa annua; assembly: GCA_026929855.1. Taxonomy (NCBI): domain Eukaryota; kingdom Viridiplantae; phylum Streptophyta; class Magnoliopsida; order Poales; family Poaceae; genus Poa; species Poa annua. The sequence continues at coordinate 58,285,666 of CM049437.1, forward strand.
GAAAATATCTAGACCTTAGAGATACCAAACATGCAAACCAGATTTCAACAAGCTCTACGGTAGTTCTCCATTAATGGGTTTCAACTACATGATGTAAAAGCTTAAACATGATCTACTTGAGAGCTCAAAACAATTGCCAAGTACCACAACATACAAGATAACAATTCATAAGAGCATGTTTCTTTTCTTTATACCATTTACCACATTTAGCATTTTCTGTTTCCAACCAATCAACTTATTTAAACATAAACTCTCCAAGTATTTAACAATGAAGCAAGAGAGTATAACATATGAAAACTAACAGCTCTGAACAAGAGGTGCATGAAAAATAAGAGCTGAAAGTATTGCAGTAGCTATAGAAGAATACTCAACAAATGTAAGTGAAGAATAGGAGTATTCAAATGAAAAAGCGGAGCGTGTCTCTCTCCCAGACAAGAATGCTAGGATCCATTTTATTCAGAAAACAAAAATAACAAAGCAAAAATAAAAACAAACATACGCTCCAAGTAAAGCACATAAGATGTGACGGAATTAAAATATAGTTTCACTAGAGATAACCTGATAAGTTGTTGATGAAGAAGGGGATGCCTTGGGCATCCCCGAGCTTTGACGCTTGAGTCTTCTTAAAATATGCTTGGGTGACCCACGGGGGCATCCCCAAGATTAGGCTCTTTTCATCTTCTTGATCACATCATATCATCCACACTCTTGATCCTTGAAAATTTCCTCCACACCAAACTCAAAGCAAACTTCATTAGAGGGTTAGTGCATAATAAAAAATTCTCATATTCTGCATGGAGACAATCATTACACATGCTACTGGACATTAGCTACAGCCACTGGAATTTTGTGGAACAAAAAGATCCACTCAAAAACAGCAAAAGAACCAATGCAAAATAAATGGCAGAATCTGTCAAAAACAGAACAGTCCGTAAAGACGAATTTTTTCGAGGCACTTAACTTGCTCAAATCAGAAAACTCAAAACTAATGAAAGTTGCATACATATCTGAGGATCACGCACAAAAAATCCCAGGTCATTTTGATTTTTCTGTGAGTTCTTACGAACTAAACGGTGGACAGCAGAAAACTGTTCCCGCGCAGGAATCCAAATCTAGCATCAACTTTCTACTAGAGGCTTAACTTGACACAAATTTGCAATAAAATAAAGATACAAAGGAATTGCTATAGAGGTAGAAATGTTCCTTGACTCAATAAAATAAAATAACATAAATAAAAAGTGGGTTGTCTCCCATAAGCGCTTTTCTTTAACGCCTTTCAGCTAGTCACAGAAAGCAAAACTCAAGTGTTTCCAAGAGAAGAAGCATCACAATTATAGTTTGTACGAATAATAGAATCAAAAGGTAGCTTCATCTTCTTCCTAGGGAAGTGTTCCATACCTTTCTTAAGTGGGAAGTGGTACCTTATATTTCCTTCTTTCATATCAATAATAGCACCAACTGTGCGAAGAAAAGGTCTTCCCAGAACAATAGGACAAGAGGGGTTGCACTCAATATCCAAGACAATAAAATCAACGGGGACAAGTTTATTATTAACCATGATAAGAACATCATTTACTCTCCCCAAAGGTTTCTTCAAGGCATTATCAGCAAGAAAAACATCCAAATAGCAATATTCCAAAGATGACAAGTCAAACATATCATAAAGTTTCTTAGGCATAACAGAAATACTTGCACCAAGATCACATAAAGCATTGCAATAAAATTCATTCAGTTTTATTTTAATGTGGGCTCCCAACCATCTTCTAACTTCTTAGGGATAGAAGCTTCAAGTTTTAATTTCTCTTCCCTAGCTTTAATGAGAGCATTTGTAATATGTGTAGTAAAAGCCATATTTAAAGTACTAGCATTAGGACTTGTAGCTAGCTTTTGCAAGAACTTAATAACTTCAGAGATATTACAACTATCATAATCAAAGTCATTATCATCAAAAGTAATAGGACAATTATCTCCTATGTTCTTAAAAATTTCAGCACTTTTATCAGGCATAGTTTTAGGAGTTTTAGGCAATTTTAAACGTTTGGAAGTAGTAGAAGAAACATTGCCAACACCAATTATGCTACCATTAATAGTAGGAGGCTTACTAGCATGTGGAATAACATTATTTTTAGTAGTAGTAATGGTGCAAACTCTAACAATATTATCATCTTTAGCTAATTTTTCCTCACTTTCCCATCTAGCACGTAATTCACCCATCATCCTAACATTATCATCAATTCGAACTTGGATGGCATTAATTTTAGCAAAGGTCTTATTCTCTTTCGCATCATTAGGCATAACTTTAGATTTCAAAAGATCAACATCTAGAGCAAGACTATCTACCTTAGAGGCAAGAACATCAATTTTCCCAAGTTTCTCCTCAACACTTTTATTAAAGGTAGTTTGTGTAGTGATAAAATCCTTAAGCATGGTTTCAAGTTCAGAGGAAGTGTTCCTATTATTGCTATAAGAACTACCATAGGAATTTCCATAACCACCACTATTATTAGAAGGATAGGGCTTGTAGTTATTGTTACCATAATTGTTCCTATAGGCATTGTTGTTGAAATTATTATTTTTAATGAAGTTAACATCAACATGCTCTTCTTGTGCAACTAAAGAAGCTAAGGGAACATTATTAGGATCCATATGAGATTTACCATTAACAAGCATAGACATGATCATATCAATCTTATCACTCAAAGAGGAGGTTTCTTCAACAGAATTTACCTTCTTACCTTGAGGAGTCCTTTCGGTATGGCCCTCAGAATAATTAACCATCATATTATCCAGAAGTTTTGTTGCAGCCCCCAAAGTGATAGACATAAAGGTACCTCCAGCAGCCGAATCAGGAAGGTTTCTTGAAGAAAAATTCAGTCCTGCATAAAAGGTTTGGATGATCATCCAAGCAGTCAGTCCATGGGTAGGGCAATTTTTAACCAAAGATTTCATTGTTTCCCAAGCTTGAGCAACATGTTCATTATAAAATTGTTTAAAGTTCATAATGCTACTTCTTAGGGAAATAATCTTAGCAGGAGGATAGTATTTTCCAATAAAAGCATCTTTGCATTTAATCCAAGAATCAATACTATTCCTAGGCAATGAAAGCAACCATTCTTTAGCTCTTCCTCTCAAGGAGAAAGGAAATAATTTCAGTTTTATAATTTCACCATCTATATCCTTATATTTTTGCATTTCACAAAGTTCACCAAAATTATTTAGATGGGCAGCAGCATCATCAGAACTAACTCCAGAAAATTGCTCTTTCATGACAAGATTTAGCAAAGCAAGTTTAATTTCAAAGAATTCTGCTTTGGAAGCAGGTGTAGCAATAGGTGTGCATATAAAATCATTATTGTTGGTGCTAGTGAAGTCACACAACTTAGTATTCTCATCAGTAGTCATTTTAGCAAAATAAAAGGCAAACCGAAATACAAAATTTAATATAAGTAACTAATTTTTTTGTGTTTTTAATAATAAGAAGCAAACAAGATAATAACAAAGTAAATAAAATGCAAGTTACTAATTTTTTTGTGTTTTTTGATATTTAAAAGCAAACAAATCAGGAAATATAAGTTAACTAAGCAAGACAAAAACAAAGTAAAGAGATTGGGAAGTGAGAGACTCCCCTCGCAGAAGAGCTTGATCTCCCCGGCAACGGCACCAGAAATTACTTGATGCACTCTGTGTCAAGCTTCGGGCGCGTAGAGTTGGCGTGGGAGATGGATGCGGTGTTGATGGTGATGATGAGTAAACTCCCCGGCAACGGCGCCAGAAATTAGCTTGATGCACCGGTGTGGTGTTGTTGGGAAACCCCAAGAGGAAGGTGTGAAGTAGTGCAGCAGCAAATTTCCCTCAGTTATGAAACCAAGATTATCAATCCAGTAGGAGATGAATGTTCTTCTGAAGGTTGTTGAAGCTGACGTCTGCAGGGCGCACTACCGGTGTCAACAACGAACGTGGAACCTGCACACAACACAATCAAACTACTTTGCCCCAACGAAACAGTGAGGTTGTCAATCTCACCGGCTTGCTGTAAACAAAGGGTTGAACGTATGGTGTGGAAAATGATGTTTGTTTGTAGAGAATGAAAGTAACAGTTTCCAGTTGGTTGTATTATCAGTTTAAAGAAAAGGACCAGGGTCCACAGTTCACTACTGGTGTCTCTCCATAAATAATAATAGCATACATGCGGGTAAACAAATTACAGCTGGGCAATTGACAGAATGAAGAACTGCATAATGATGCATATACTATAGTCATGATGTCTAGTATGAGATTCATTTGGGCATTACAACAATATACATAGACCGTTCCAACCGCATCTATGACTAATAATCCACCTTCCGGTTAGCGTCCGCACCCCTTTCAGTATTAAGTTGCAAGCAACAGATTATTGCATTAGGCAAAGTGTGTAATGTAAGTAATACAATTATCCTTAGACAAAGCACTACTGTTTTATCCCTATTAGCAACAGTATATCTACAATCTTAGAGGTTGCTGTCACTCCCCCAGATTAAATAGAGACATGAACCCACTATCGAGCATAAATACCCCCTCTTGGAGTCACAAGCATCTACTTGGCCAGAGCATCTACTATCAACAGAGAGCATGCAAGATCATAAACAACACACAACATGATATATTATGAAGCAAATGACATAGTATTCAATATCCATCGGATCCCAGCAAACACAACATGTAGCATTACATAAAGATGATCTTGATCATGATAGGGAACTCACAAGATCTAAACATGATGGCACAAAAGGAGAAGACAACCATCTAGCTACTGCTATGGACCCGTAGTCCAAGGATGAACTACTAACGCATCAGTCCGAAGGCGGGCATGGTGATGTAGAGCCCTCCGGTGATGATTCCCCTCTCCGGCAGGGTGCCGGGAAGAGGTTCGGAACCCTCCCGAACTAGGGTTGACGACGGCGGCGTCTCCGTAAGGGTTTCTGGAAAAGTGTTCTGGCTATTTAGGTTTTTACGTCGGGGGGTATTTGTAGGCGAAAGGGCGAAGGCGGTGGAGGGCCGAGGGCCCCACACCTGGTGCTCGCGCGGCTGGGGGGTGGGGGTGCCGCGCCAGCCTATGGTGTGGGCGCCCCTTGGCCCCACTCCTTCTCGTATTCGATGTTCTGGAAGCTCCCGAGAAAAATAGGCATTTTGGCTTTTGTTTCGTCCAATTTCGAGAATATTTCCTTAACAGGTTTTCTGAAACAAAAAAAAAGCAGAAAACAGGGAACTGGCACTGTGGCATCTTGTTAATACGTTAGTCCCAGAAAATGCATAAAACCATATAAAATGTATACAAAACATGTAGGTAATTGGTATAATATAAGCATGGAACATAAGAAATTATAGATACGTTTGAGACGTATCACATGTTCGCACTGCTATAATTAATACAATAAATATAAGTAAAAAATCACTTAATTAAATACTAAGACACCCCGGCCCTTGCATTAGTCGCAATACCCCATATGTCCTTTTTTTTAGCAAAGTCATGCTAAAATTCACGAAAAATTTCGGCATACCCGAATTTTCCGGAACGGAAGTTAATCAACGTTTCCGCAATATCAAGGGCCTCACGGGGTACCTGCAAACAGTGCACAAGCACGATACGATGGTCGTCGGAGCACAAACAGACCAACTTCATAATTCCTCAAAAAATTACCACAACATTATATTTTGTGAACCATTAGCAACACCAGGCCATTACTCGCAAATCGTAAGTAAGCAGCACGAACTACTCGCAAATCGTCACAGAGAATTCATTTTGGAATTTCGTCAAACACTTGGAGTGCACTTCGGTAGGGGAGGGAGGAGGTGGAGAAGGGAAGCACCTCGGCCGAGGAGGGGAGGGAGGGGAAGTCGAGGCGGTGTAGAGCGGGGCGCAGGGGAGGTCGCCGATGACGAGGGGCGCGCGGGCCGTCGGTGGCGGCCGGAGCGTGGTGGAGCTCCTCTGCAACCTCCGATGCGCGCGAGCGCTCGGGGATGGCGACGCTCGGGGATGGCGGTGCTCAGGGATGGCGGCGCGCGGACGGCGGTGCTCGGGGATGGCGGCGCGCGGACGGCGGTGCTCGGGGATGGCGGCGCGCGGCGTCGCGAGCGGTTCCTGTGTGCTCGGGAACTTAGAAAATTTCGAAGAGGCAAGGTGGGAGGCAGGCGCGGGGGGCGGGCCCACATGTAAGTGGCCGCACAGGAATTCTGTGGCACATCCTCGGAGGGATGCGCCACAGAAAGTAATAATTTTGTGGCGCATGGAAACAAGGGTGCGCCACAGAATTACGGGATTCTGTGGCGCACTAGGAGGTGGGTGCGCCACAGAATTTGATTGCCTGATTGTTTAAAACATGTGCTAGTATGTTTAGAGACAGTCACACACTGAAGTTCTAATGGTTAGCCTAGTTTAGTTTAAACCTGTGACCTGTAAAGCCAGGTTCGAATCCTGGCTGTGTCACCTTTTTTTAATTTTTATAGTTATATTTTTAGTTAAATTTAAAGAAAGAAGAGACACGCATTTTTTAAGGAAAAAACAAACACACATTTTAATAAAAGAACACAAACAAATTTGTTGCCATATATATTAATACACCAAAAAAGTATATATATTTAAAGATTCATGATATACACATGCATATAAATGTTTGCATTGTCTCACACACACCAAAAAAGTCTTCTTCGTCATCTCACATGTGTACACACGCACAAAAAATAATACACCAAAAAAGTCTTCGTCGATCCCGGCCGGTTCCGAGAGCTAGCTTCTCTTCTTCTTTCCCTTCTTCGCGGTTGAATACTTTAGGCCGGGCACCTTGAGATTTCTTCGCGTGAACAGACAACCTTTAGTAGGTAGGGAGGTCTTTCTTGTGTTTTTGCTAGTAGTCGGCTTGTCGAAGAACTTGTCGAATTCCTCCTCGATCTTCGGATCGCCGTCCAAGTCTTCCTCGTTGGCGTCTCCGTCCATTCCGATGATGCTTCTCTTGCCCCTCCTCACCACAACACGGCTAGGCTTTGACGGGTCGGTAATGAAGAAGCATTGCTCAACTTGGCTAGCGAGTACCCATGGCTCGTTTTTCGCGGAGGCTTTCTTCGATTTGGCATCGGGTATTACCATGGTGGTGAAATACCGGCCTTCTTTTACGACGTCCTTGGCCCATCTTACACGGAACATTGGCACCAACTCTCCACTGTAGTTGAGCTCCCATATCTCCTCGATCCTTCCGAAGAATCTTTACTTGACAGTAGCCTCGTCATCACCGTAGGATAGCATAGTAACTCCTGAGTTTGATATTCACTATTCTTGTCCTTCTTCTCGGTGTAGAATGTGTAACCGTTGATGTCGTACGCCTGATAGGTCCTTACGTTCTGCCCGGGGCCCTGTGATAAGGAGAATATGAGTTCTTCATCTTCCGTAGATGGCGTTATGCTCACTGCTTGAAACAGTTGTCTTTTCTTGAACCAAGGTGTGAAGCTGGAGTTGTGCTCTTTGGCTACGTCTCCATTCTTCCTCTGCCGACCCAGCTCGATGTAATTCTGCTCGATTAAGCTCTTGTGCTCCTCCACCTAAGGTTCGATCAATTGTAAGTGTTGTAGCGTGACCCGATGAGCCCTATCGAGGTCTTCTCTTCGACCATGAACGCCGACAAAGAGTGAGCGACAGCCCTCGCGGTGACCAACTCCACCGAGCCTGCCGAGTTGCTTCCTGGTGGGCAGACCAACATCCTCGTTCTCGGTGCTTAGATAATTCTGGCAGAAGGAGATGCACTCGTAGGTTAGAAAGCCCTTGGCCATGCTTGCGTCCGGACGGGCCCTGTTGCGAACGTATCCTTTCATGACACCGTTCTGCCTTTGAACGGCATCATGTAGTGCAGGAACGTCGGCCCGAGCTGCTTGATGTCCTCAACGACATGGAGAAGGAGATGCACGAAGATATCAAAGAATGCGGACGGGAAGTAAATCTCGAGCTCGCATAGTATCAACACGATCTCTTCCTGTAGCCTGTCGAGCTGCTTCACGCCGATCGACTTCCTGTTGATGACGTCGAAAAAGTTGCACAGGACAAGCAGAGTATCTCGGACGTGCTCGTCCATTATCCCTCGGATCTCAACGGGAATTATCTGTGTCATCAGCACGTGACAATCGTGAGACTTCATACCGTTGAACCTCTTCTTTGTTGCGTCTAGATACCTGCTGATCTTCCCCGCGTAACCGCCCGGAAATTTGACTCCTACGAGGCACTTGTAGAACTGCTCGAGCTCTTCCGGACTCATAGAGAAGCAGGTAGCGGGAAGCACCACCGAGGTCTTCTTTGCCCTTTTGCGGCGACCTTGAGTCCCTTCCGTCTGATCATCATCATCGTCGTCGTCGTCATCACTGTCGGGTGCATGTAGATCTTTCTTGATGCCAAGCTATTTCAGATCGTATCTTGCTCTCGTCCCATCCTTGGACTTTTCCGGCATGTTGGAAAGAGTGCCAAGTAGACTCTCGATGACATTCTTCGTGATGTGCATCACATCGAGACTATGGGGCGTCTTAAGGACCTTCCAGTACGGCAAGTCGTGGAAAACAGACCTCGCTTTCCATACACCCAGCAGGGGATCTACCCTCGGTCGCTTCTTTCCAGGAGCAGGACATTCCTCCCAATTTCTCAAAAGCTCGTCGATTTCAGTGCCGGTCCTCTGGCGCGGGGCTTTTCGAGCTCGTGTTCACCATTGAACAGGTCACCGTGTTTCCTCCACGGGTGATCCATGCGAAGCCACCGTCGAGCACCTGGGTACACGGTTTTCGAAGACCCATCCCTTGGTAGCTGGAGATGCGGGGTCCCATCCATGCACCTCACACATGCGCAGAATCCGTGGCCTACCTGGGCCGATACGTATGAGCAACCAGGATAGTCCTGCACCGTCGTGAACAAGGCGGCTCTCATGTCGAAATATTCTCTAGTGTAGGCATCCCACGTACGGGCTGGCGTCTCCCACAACGTGGCTAACTCCTCTTTCAACAGCGTGAGATACAGATGTATGTCGACCCCCGGTTGTTTCGGCCCCTTGATGAGAATGCTCATGTGTATGTACCTTTGCTTCGTGCACAGCCAAGGGGGAAGGTTGTAAGGCCATACAAACACGGGCCAGGTGCTATGTGTGCTACTCTGGTTGCCGAACGGATTGAGTCCATCGGTGCTCATACCCAGCCTGACGTTCCTTGCGTCGCCTCCGAAATTTTCAAAGGCGTTGTCCAATGCTTCCCACTGGCCAGCGTCTGAAGGGTGTGAAAGGATCCTTCCCTTCTCCGGATCTTCTTCGGGCTTCTCCCTTTCCGCGTGCCATTGCATGAGCTTTGCTTCCTTAGGGTCCACAAAGTACCGCTGCAGACGGGGAGTGATAGGAAAGTACCATACCACTTTTGGAGGAACTTTCTTGTTCACACCCTTGTACCGTCCTTGGTCGCACACCGGACATTTGGTTATGTCCTTGTACTCGCCCCGATAAATTAAGCAATCATTGATACAGGCATGGTATTTAATGTGCGGTAAGTCAAGTGGGCACACAACTTTCTTGGCCTCCTCGATGCTTGTTGGCAATGTGTTCCCCTCGGGAAGACGATCGTGCATGAATTTCATGTTCTTCGTGAAGCTCACGTCGGTCCATTTTCTTTGCGCCTTCATCTCCAGAGCATCAAGCTTTACTTGCAAGTGCGTATCCTGTGGCCGGCACCCAGGATACAACGGAGTCTTCCAGTCGATCTCCATTTGTGCCATTTTGGCTTTCTCTCTTGCGTTGCTCGTCTTCTGGAGGAGCAGTTCTTGAACATGAGAGTCCCGCAAGGCCGACATTAGCATGTTCTCCGTGTTCGCGTCTTCTCCACCGCCATCTCCCCCATGTTCATCATGATCATTTTGTCCGCCGACATCTCCTTCGTCATGGTAACCATGTCCGGGCAACTCTTCGTCTTCTTGCCCGCGCACCTCGTCTTCATGCGTATTTGCTGTCGGTGCCAGCTGGTTCAAGCCTAGCATGAAACCGCGCCTGAGCAGGTGATCCTCCAATTGTCCGGAATCAGGGTCGATCCAACTCTCGAGTTTGCATTTCCGACACGGACATCTTATCTGGCGCCTATTGCACTGAATCATTTCCGCCTTCGCTTCTTCCTTGTATCTAGTGATTTGACCGGATCTCATCGTGACGACCATGGTTGCCTATGTGGTATACATAGAGCACAACCGAGAAACGAGAGTCTACGTTATTTAGAACCGCAACATGCACACACACATACACACACATGCATGTTCGACGGAGAATTTTGGCATGACTTCTCCTAATAGTAGGACGTATGGGTGGTGCAAAAATTTGCCGAAATGGAAATGAATCAACATTTCGGCAAACATCCATGCACCACGCCGGCGCAAGCAACAACAAAAACAACAAACAAACATGCATATGTGTCCACATACACCGATGTCCATACACCCGGCCATAAAAGATCGGTGGCCATATATACACCGATGGCCATACACCGATGGCCATACACCGCAAGCATGCACACCACAACAAAAAGAGGAGGAGATATCTCACCTAGTAGATTGGAGCTCCTCCAGAACCGTGATCGTGTGATGTGTGTTGGAGAGAATTTAGTGGACAAAAAGAGGAGGAGAGAGTATATATGGAGCCTTCCTACCTACTAACCAATCATCTATGGAAGAAAATAGGTTAACCTACAAGAAATGGAGAAAGAATGAAGAAAGAAAGGGGAGAATTCGGTGAGAGGGAGGAGAAAAACGAACTGTGTGAGAGAAGGGGAAAGGTCGCAAATGAATCTGAGATTTTTGTGCATTGAATTCTTTTGTGGGCCCTGGTTCCCATTTTGTGGCGCACCCACGTTTTTTTTGTGGCGCACTAGGCCCATGCGCCAGGCGCACCCAGACTATGCGCCACAGAAAGTGGACATTTTGTGGCGCATGGTCCACGGTGCGCCACAGAATGTTTAATTTCTGTGGCGCATGGTCAGGGTGCGCCACAGAAAGTGCCCCGGATTTCGAAATTCGAACTGACCTAGGGGACCACAGTCTTTCTGTGGCGCATGCTTCACGGTGCGCCACAAAAAGGCCAATTTCAGTGGCGCATTTTGCTTTCGTGCGCCACAGAAGTTTGTGGCGTACTAACGTGGTGCGCCACTAAAGTATTTTTGTGGCACATGGGATAAGGGTGCGTCACAAAAAAGCACCCCTCCTATAAGCCTTTTCCTGCTAGTGTCAGCATGTCACGTCGCTTGGCAGGATAGATCCACCGATCAATAGGGTCGTGGATGCAGTGCGGATCAGGCCATGATCATATGATATGCACATATGCCAGGAAAGAATATTGCCTCATCGTATGCAACAACGTACTGTATAGTCTGTATATGTATAGGAGGAAAGGCACAAATTTGGCCAATCTTTGAGCCAACCATTACCTTGCTTGGTGAGCACTTTTCAGCAGGATGCGTATGTCGGCAGACTGCCATGATAAAAGTATTTTATAATCACGCATGGCCTTGCTGGGCTGGATTGCACTATGCTTAATTTGGACGTATATATGCGCAGCTAAAAGCATAGAATCTAGTTAGTACTGTACATGTCATGTGAAAACCTACCTGCGAGGCCGATATAGTGCATGCATATCATGCATGTGTGCAAACAGTGCGACAAAGTGTCAATGTTCGTCCAGGAAACAGAATGCTTGATCCAATCATGCATGTGCCCAGTAGTATGGTACACTGCTGGTTGGCAATGGCATGCATATGAAGACCACATTTGCGCACAGCTTTACTGGCGAATGAATTATGAGGATCCGAACTGAACCTAGGAACTATACTATACGTTCCAAAGGGCCATGACAATCTTAAGATATGAATATAGGCACTTGAATGCTTGTCAAATCGTCGTCCCCTAAATAGATGCATGTCTTCTTAAGTTTTCATGAAGAAATAGTAAAGGGCTCCAGTAAATTTCTCCAAGCCAAAGTACTCTTACATTTGGACGTAAATTCTGCTACGATACATATATATGTAGGCGGCATTTCTTGCACTAAATGAAATCTAGAAAGAAGATGTGTTTCAAATATGATCACACACTAATTAACTAATCAAGATAAGTACTTCCTTCGTCGATCATTGCCCGTGTTCATTCACTTAACTGCGTACGATTTGTGTATGGAATGTATGACTACCCTCTACCGGCCACCTAGGCAGGTTCATGGTACAGAGAGCATGTGTACAAGACGACACACCGACTTGTGGATTAAATTGCGCTAGAAACTAGAACATTGGTTTTAAAAGCCTATAGGTAGCTAACTTATATAAAATATTAGCGTCCATTAAAAACAATTATGTAGGAAGCATATCCGCTGTATATACAAATGATTGAATGAATGTACCTCCAAACCTGCACATGCAATCTTATTTTGGTCGAAATTATCTAAGGAGAAAACATCTTGTCCTTCACTCTAACATGAAGAGCCCACCTGTGAAAAAAAAAACAGAAAACCAAATGACACCCACCAGCACCCCATAGGTTGGTTAGTTTGATCGATCGTGCCTAATTTTATGGACTCACATGTTCCCCCTCCTGGCTGCCAAAGTGTAGGGTATGCATGTGTATGAACAGTATGTAGTTGTACAATTTATAAACTCTAGGATTCTAATGTCATACTCTTTTAATTTGCACAAGATACACTACAATAAGTTGCTTGTGAAATTAAGCGTGTCCTACCGGTTTCATTTTTTTCTCTGAGGGGGCCAGTATTTTCGGTAACCATGGTTACCGGAAATTACCAGCCGGTTACCGAACGTAATTCTGGGACACAATTTAAAATTTAACTTTAATCTAAAAAATTAAAAAATGTATTTGGAAGGAAGAATTCGGCACACATTCAAATGGCCCGGGATTTTTCGACAGTAAACTCGTGGCCAAGAAATCCGGTTACCGGTCGGAAACCGCGGTATTTCGCCCGGTAACCAAATCCTTGAACGTACCACATGAAAGCATAGCACATGAAATCATATGAATCACGAGAGATTAAAGTCAGGAGAAATTTTCTCATCAATAGATCCTTAGAAAATTCTAACTGACTATAAAATCCTAGAGCATTTGATTTCCCATGTAGATAGTTATTTTGAAGAGTTCTGCTAATGCTCCGGCGAACGAATTTCTTATGTCTCAGTCACCCAACAAGAGCGTAACCATAGTTTAGAGAAGAATACAACTTGCATCGGAGGTAGAAAAGTGCAACTGGGTGGCAGAAAATTGCAACTCGAACGATTTGCACTTTTCACTAAACTGCAGTTGCGTTTTGCTCGGCTGGACGAAATTTACAAAAATATTAGTCATCAAAGATTAAGACGGACCCTATTTTAAAGCATATATAGTATACAGAAGCTGAGAAATATACAGCGAGAACGACTAAGATACAGCGACGCATATAGAGCTGAGAAGCAAGACAGAAAAATGGCGCTTAATGACCCAACTTCATGTGCTCTCTGTTTGCTTAAAGACCCAACTATGACATTAGCTAATTATTAAAGGGAAGAGAGAGTACAGATAGTGTCTGTGTCGGATAAGTATAAGTATAAATACACAGGGCTTTCCATTATGCCGTTTCCCTTCCCTTCCATCAATCCTTCTTTGTTCCTTTCCAGAAAACTATCCCTGATTAGCGTAGCTTTGAGCCTTTGACCATCTCCTAGCTAGCTAACGTGGTTCTTCATGGACCAGCGCCACCATAGCCAAGCTCCCACCCTACGCAGCGGCGGGAGCGAGGGAGGCGAACCGGCAAGGTCGCGTTGGGCGCCCAAGCCGGAGCAGATCCTGATCCTAGAGTCCGTCTTCAACAGCGGCATGGTGAACCCGGCCAAGGACGAGACGGCGCGCATCCGCCGCGTACTGGAGCGCTTCGGCGCCGTCCGTGACGCCAACGTCTTCTACTGGTTCCAGAACCGCCGCTCCCGCTCCCGCCGTCGGGCCCGCCAGCTCCAGCAGTCCTCCTGTGTCGGCGCCGGAGACGCGCCCCAGCTGTCCTCTAACGTCGCCGCTGGCCACGCGTACCACGGCATCGGCGGCACTTCCCACTTCATCATGCAGTACGGGCAGCTTTGCGGCGACGTGTCAGCGCCGACGGCAGTGCCACCTGCGGCCACGGTCACAGCGACGTCCCGTTTCTTGGCGGACGACGCCGATGGCGGAGACGATCTCTTCGCCATCCCCCGACAAATGGGACTCATGGCACGCGGTGGCCACAACCGGCATAGCTACAACACGGCTACCGACACGTTGCAACTCAGCTACCAACACACTGGTTAGTACTGGAGTAGCAAGTACTGGTTGCGATGCTTCAGTATACGAAATGATGAATGGATATTACGTTCAGGAACGATGCAGGTGTTCATCAATGGCACGGCGTACGATGTGCCGAGCGGTGGCTTGTTGGACATGGCTGGCACGTTCGGGCGTGACGCGATTTTGGTACACTCTTCCGGCGAGATCCTCCCGGTGAACGAGCACGGCGTCCTCAGCAAGAGCATGCAGATGGGGGAATGCTACTACCTGGTAATTAGTCAATTCATTTCTTCCCTTTTGTACTAAAGTTAGTAGGTTCCAAAACTTCCAATCTTCTATACTTACTGAATATTCAGTTTCATTAAATAGTTACTCGTCCATTGATGTAGGTATCCAGATCGATCTGATTAATCAGCTGCATATCTAGCTGACTAGTAGAAGATTCAAGGTTTGTATATGTATGCTAGGAAAGCATGCATTTATAATCAAGCTTCACGGAGCCATCTTCTTGTCCAGATCAGTTCAGAGTGTAGTAGTATTTATCTTGATCGCCATCGATGTACGTGTATCATACCATCTCCAGATTCATCATCCCCTTGAGAGTTCCTTTTCCATGTTGGAGATATTGTAGCAGCTTACAAGAGAATGAGTTACCAAACTCATCCAGTTTACCAGTTAGCGTCCATTTCGTTACCTGCATTTATGTTGTTGCAGTACACTCCTTATAATTAAGTTTACTTTCTAGGCATTAGCAAAACTTCTTTGAAAGAATACAATATTTGTGACGAAAGCAATATTATAGCATCGACCAACTATACGAATGAACATGAACAAAACAATAATCAGAACAATGTGATGTAATTTCCTTGACAGCTGAACTCTTGTGGTTCTTCCCATGGGACGAAAAACGACTCTACCGTGCCGTATATATGCAGGAGAAACAACAAGATGGCATTTTTATATATATTCAACTAGCTGAATAACTTGCCTTCTCTAAAATTAAAATTAAAAACTGAATGAGACTTGCGCAGTTGCACTGCTGACATGTGTTCCTATTTGTTATGTGTGTCTATGGTTTTAAAACATGTGTTTATGTTTCTTATGTTGCACTGCTGCATTTTTCAATCATGTTATTTTATAGTGTTATCTGCTAAATCATCAGGAAAATTCAGTCGATTTATGCCTCGAGGAAGAAAGATCGGGGTTTGGCAGAAAATTACCGTTTCATAAGGACCTGCGACATGGCACATGTGGTGAACCCAAAAAATACAATCTAAAAACAGATCCACCAAAACAATGCAATCCAGAAAATGATCAATAGTCTGCCCCCACGTCGTCCCCGAGTGGGTGACTGGGGAGGCGACTAGGGTTCCACCCAACACCGCTACCTCCACGCGCTCTCCCTCGTCCCCGCCGCCGGCAGCCGGTTGGCCCACGGCGAGGCCTTTGTGTCGCCTTTCTTCCCCACCCTACCGCCATCTCCGTCCGCACAGCAAGGTCAACCGGCCTAGATCTCCATTTGCTGCGGCGCTGAGGACAGCCTCGCCCAGGAGATTTATCCCCCCGTTGGCGCATCGGGCGACAAGGTGGTCGCCTCCGTTGATGCAGCGATGGGGCAGAGTCCCCTCATCAGCACCGGTTGTGCTGACAGACTGTGCGGGTTCTGACCGGGGGGGGGGGGGGGGGGGGGGTCATCCCCTCCGCATGGGTGGCTGCCTCGGCACTAGGTAGGGGGCGCGGGGTGACGAGTGGACCTGTGTGGCCGGTTGATGTATGTGATGACCCACAAGTATAGGGGTGTATCGTAGTACTTTCGATAAATAAGAGTGTCGAACCCAACGAGGAGCAGAAGGTGCTGACAAGCGGTTTTGATTAGGATTTCTCTGTAAACACTAGCAGACCGGTTTTTAGGAGTTTTTGATATAACAGATAAATAAAGTGCGAGTAAATAAAGTGCAATAATAATAATTGCAGCAGGTGGCCCAATCCTTTCTAGAGCAAATGACAAGCCGGTTTGTTTACTTATGATGATCAAACGTTCCTGAGGACACACGGGAATTCTGGCTAGTGCTTTCGCTTCATATGGATGATTAATCTTTAGTGTTTCGATAAGTGTTGTGTGGGTGAACCTATGCTAATGCACCGCCCTTCCTAGTACTAATACATACTTGTGATTATACCCCTAGCAAGCATCCGCAAATACTAGAAAGTAATTAAGATAAATCTAACCACAGCCTTAAACTCTGAGATCCTACCATCCCTCATGCATCGAGATACAAACGGGGGTTTAGTTTTCTGTCACTCCGGCAACCCCACAATTAATATTCGAATACACAATGTATTCCCCTAGGCCCATAAAGGTGAAGTGTCATGTAGTCGACGTTCGCATGACACCACTAGAAGAATTACACCACAACTGAAATATCAAACCATTAAATATTACTCAACATAGTTCACTACTAACATCTAGACTTCTCCCATGTCCTAAAAACTAAACGAACTACTCACAACACATCATATGGGACATGATCAGAGGTGATATAATGATGGATAACAATCTGAACATAAACCTTAATTCAACGGTTTCACTCAACAGCATCAATAACAATAGTAATCAACACCGGGAGAGTTTCCCCTATCAAATAGACAAGATTCAGCCCTAGATGTTACAGCGGGAATGGAGTGGAACGATGGAGATGATGGTGTCGGCGGTGGAGATGGTGGTGATGATGATCCCAATGAAGTGCGGCTCGATGACGGTGACGACGACGACGATTTCCCCCCTCCGGGAGGGAATTTCCCCCAGCAGATTTCTCCCTGCCGGAGGGCATTTCTCTCTCTGGTGATTTCCGCCTCGTGGAGGCGGCGGAATATTTCCACGATGGTCCGTAAGGTCTTAGGTTTTTGGGGGCTTCAAGTACGCGAAGGGGCGATGCCAGTGGTGGGCCAGGGCGGCCACACCACGTGCCGGCGTGGCAGAGGAGGGAGTCGCGCTTGGGCATGGTGTGGGCCCCCTGTGGCCAACCCGGCTCTCCCCTTTTGGCTCCCTCCGGCATCTGGCAAAATAGGAACTTTCATCTGGTTGGTTTTGATTTCTGATCTTCGCAAATATTGTATCTTGACGGTGCTTTTTTCAAGCAGAATCCAGACTCCGGTGGTCCATTCTCTAATAATCATCAAACATGCAAAATAGATGAAATAACATAAGTATCATATCTAAATATGAAATATATCAATGAATAACAGTAAATTATGATATAAAATAGTGATGCAAAATGGACGTATGAACTCCCCCAAGCTTAGACCTCGCTTGTCCCCAAGTGAAAGCCGAACTCAGTAAACATGACCACGGGTTTATGGAGTGAAGTGTCGATAAACAATATACAGACAAGAAGCATCACATCTATTAATACACAAGTCATCTTAGATAACAACTCCATTCATATAACTCAACTTGTAACAAGTAAAGGTGAATCACAATAAGGTGCATAAAGACAATCATAGTTGGTGTTGGCAAACTTTGTTCTTGGTCAGAGAACAATGAACAGATTGAACTTACTCTACAAAACAGCCCTCTTACGTAGTTACTAACTCCCAAAGTCATATTTATTAGATAACAACATTGTGCAACAAGGAAGAATAAAAGACATGATTAACAATACAAATGTATAAATGGGTGAATCACAACAACTCAAATACTCGCTTAAGACAGAAGGAGATAGGTTTACTGACTCAACATAAAGTAAAAGATAGGCCCTTCGCAGAGGGAAGCAGTGATACAAGCATGTGCTAGAGCTTTCTAGTTTTTTATAGGTTTTTGAAATCATATAGAGAGCATAAAAGTAAGTTTTTGAGCGGTGTTTGTCGTTGTCAACGAATGATAATAGAGTTCTTGTCATCTTCCATACTAAGCAAGTTTAGAGCGGTTTCGAATTATTTAGTAACAAGCATTTATAATATGCACTTTATTTATATAACTTGACACTCCTCCTAACCTTTGCTTTCACAAACCATGGCTAACCGAATCCTCGGGTGCCCACCGACAATCTCAAACCATGGAGGAGTGTCTATTTTTAACTTCCTCAAACCCTTTGATATTATAGTGGTCTAACCAGCTCTTTGCAATATTAATGATGAGCAGATGAAGCATGCAAGTCAAGGGTTACTTAATTAGTATGGAAGATAACAAACCCAACTATTACTTCCTCATGAGCTAATAAACATTGACACAAATAAGGGATAATAGTTTTGAATAAAGATAGCACACGAAGTATTTACTTGGAGTGGCGCAAAATACCACATAATAGGTAGTTATGGTGGACACAAGTGGCAAGGGTTTTGGCTCAAGGTTTGGATATGTGAGAAGCATTCCCTCTCGATACAGGTCTTTGGCTAGCAAGGTTATGTAGCAAGCATAAGAGTTGATGGATACAAACAAACATACATGTAGTAAAAACAATCATGCAATCTTCCTTGAAAGCACAAACAATTTTAATTTGTGAATACTAAGCTTATCAGCTACAAGTGAGAAAGATCATTGAACAATATATCTACATGTAATTCTTTTCCTCCACCTAAGTCTCAAAGTATTGTAGCTATTGACCAATGCTAAGTTTGCCAAAACCAAAAGATTTACTATATGCTCCCAAAGTGATACCAATACTAAATGACAAGATCAATCATATAATAGAAGTTGCAAACTAAAATAAAGTGTTCATAAAGTAAATGATAAAACTTCTCATTAATACTCCATATCGGCAACTCACACCATGGGATACATAGATACATAACCAACTAAAAGAGAGATACTTCCACATTGCAAACCTTTATATAAGATAACTTCCCTACTCATCATATGACTCTACTAAAAAGGTAAAAGATGAAAGATAATGGTGTGATACAGCGGCACTCCCCCTAAGGTTGGAACAAGCCAAGGGAGATGCCAATACCGATGATGAATTACTCCTTCGGTGGTGATGGTGGTGAGTCTTCGTCATCAAACTTCCAAGGTAGGGGCTCCCCATCAACAAATGATGACTTGGTCTCGAGTATCCTGAAACTTGCAGCAGCACTTATGCGTTTAAACCTGGTTTCATACTGACAATTTTGATTCTGAACATCGTAGAGCTGCGCCTGAAGCTTGTTGGTGGTCTCATGGAGTGAGAAGATGTCTTCCCAGAGCTTTGCGGTCTTCTTCGCATGCTTGGCCATAAGTTAAGCTACTATTCGATGAACGATATCCACTTCACGTTCTGCCATCTTCTTGTACTTGAAGACTTCTTGCTCCAGGCTCTTCATCTTATCCTCCATGCTTCCTTCTCCTTGAGGACCTCGGACGTCGTCTACCTGCACCTTCCCACCTTTTAACGTCAACTCCTTCGGGTGCATCCTCAGCTCGTGCATGTACGGGTTGACGACGTTCACGAAGAAACTGTCCTTGGAAGGCTCGGGCGAAGACATGATGGCTCTAGATCCAAGGATGAAATCTGGCAGAAACAGGTCGAAACAAAAACGCAGCAAAAACACGATATACAGACCTCGGGGTATCCGTGGGATTATATAGCAAAATTTTATGCGACAAAAGGAAAGCTACGGGTGGAAACCGAGTAGGAGACGAGCTCCGAGGCTCCCTCACCACGTGGTGGCGCGGCCAGCATGGGGTCCACGCCACGGCATGGTGACGGCGCCTCGGGCTCCGTGTCCCACTCGTTTTCGTCTCGTAATTTTCCATATTTTCTAAAAACTAATATAGTATTTTCCAAAATTAAAAACGCGGACTTTTTCTTACCGAGACTGTACCTTCTCGAATTCAGCTTCTGCAGACTCAGAAATTTGCTCTTTTATGAAAGCTTCTGGAGTAATCACTTGAATAATATCAACATCTTTATTATAAGAATCTCCAGAAATATAATGTTTGAGTCTTTGTCCATTCACCACTTGTGTAGAGTCATCTTTGAGTGAAGCAATTTTTATTGCACCCGAACGAAATACCTCCACAATAACATAAGGTCCTTCCCATTTGGAGAGTAATTTTCCTGCAAAGAATCTAAGACGAGAGCTATACAATAGAACTTTCTCACCAACATGAAACTCTCTCTTAAGGATTCTCCTATCATGCCATTTCTTAACTTTCTCTTTAAAGAGTTTAGCATTTTCATAAGCTTCACTTCTCCATTCATCTAAAGAACTCAAATCAAGTAACCTTTTCTCAGCAGCAAGTTTAAAATCTCTGGATCACTGCCAGCACCACAGTACAAAATTTAAAGTATCATTGCATAAGTATCAAGTTACTACAACGAGATCCAAAAATAGCCAAGTATAGCTTTATTACAAAGTGCATAACCATGAAGGCTAGCAATAAATTCAGAGTTCACAACAAAAACGAAATAGCAATGAGCCTCATCTTCAAGCATGCGCCACAGGCAGACATGTTGGGTGTTGACTCGAGTCCAGAAATTATTCTTCATCTGAAGTACCTGCACATTGGAATATGCAACCCCCGAAGGAGGTCAATACAATGAAGTATTGGCAAGTGACTATGGTGGATATAATATGACAAGTCTAGAACTACATGAATATTTGGCTTGGTGGAGTTGTAGGCTATTTGCAGAAAGCAAGTTTTCTCCTATCTTTTGTAAAGCACTTTTATTTCAAAGACTTGGCACCAAGGGATGAAGCCCAAGTGCACCATAATTTCTTTCCTTAGTCAAAATTTTACTTCATGAAAACGGTGTTGAGATTCTTCCGTCCTTCCTTGTCCAGCTGCTCGAAGTTGTCCATCACCGGAGACACGGCTAAGTACTCAGGTTTCTAACTCTGCAGAGGTTGTGCACTTTCACCTTCAGACTCAATTAACCCAAATATCCTATACACGCGGAGTGCATTAAGGAAAGGAGAGAATTGAGACAAGAACTTTCAGAAGAAGAATTCAACCATACTAGCAAGACCCGTTCCACCTATAAAACTCTACATCTGCTTGTCAAGCTGACAGGTTGAACTCTCACAACTTAGTTGTTTCAAGACAGAACCCATTGTCAAAAGGTTGCACGGGAAGCATCTAAACTTGGAGGGACTTAGAAATCTCTTTGTTCCTGGGTGGCAACCACAAGTGCACTTTTGGGTGAAAACCACCGTGCTCATGGCCCTAAGTAGAAATAAATTCACCTTAGGCGATGACAACCACAAACATAGCCCCAAATAGCCACTCAACATAAACCATACCAACCAATCCACCCAGGTGTGCATTATAATTTTTGTACTTAGAAATTTTCCTCAACAAATCAAGTAAATCATTTTATAGCATTGCTAAGCATCTAATAAAGCTTAAAAGGCTGTGGTACAAGGTAATAAGGGTGGCTACACACTACTAGGAATTTGCATAGCATAATGACTAACATAGCATAAACTTTAATAATAAAAATCCCTATTTTGCATACTACTCAAAAATTCTACTAATGCATATAGCAAAATAATGGTTGGTTTATGAATGTCACTTGCCTTGATAACAGGATGAACAAGCACATCAAGAATAACAATCACAAGAAAAACCTTCCTCTTATTCACAATCTAGCACCAATCAACACATAGCACAAATAAACACACAATTCCAACAAATAAAACATCAAAACATAAACATGTATGCATGCATGATATGCTAAGAACATCACAAAATAAACTTATTACAATTATACTCCCTCTGTTATTAAATGCATGAAATGCAATTTTACAGCAATTTCTTATTTTATTTAACAATTAAATCTTGAAAACAAACATAGCAAAATAAGGTCCTACAACCAATTCCTTTCAAACTTTTATGAAAAGTTTCAAATATAACACAAGTTGAACTTTCTGGACAGAGGACAATAATATAGATCTTAAACAACTGGATTTACTAGAAAAGCATTTTTATTATTTAAGTTATAATTTTAAATAACCGAAATACTAATTTGTTATTTACTAGAAATAAAAGGTACCAAAAGGAAAAACTAATGAAACAGAAATAAACTACACGAACAGGGCTATCCGTGGATATAAAATTTATCAAATTTGGACTTACAGATTGAAAGATATGAATTTTCCAAGTTTTACATATTTTCTGTTTTATTTACTAAATTCTGTCGAAATAAAAAAAAGAAAATGGCCACGCGGCGCTCTGCGATTCGCTCGTACCGTTTCGCGCGGATCGCTCCTACGCGAACCGTCAGATCTTGTTAAACAGAAAATAAACGAACCAGATCGAACCATACCCCTCCACTTTGACAGATCTAATCTTAACCGCACAAAACCGATCTAACGCTCCAGATTCGAAACAACTACGGCGAGCGGCGCCGGTGTGCCGGAGTTACTCCGGTTGCGGCGGAGCCATGGCCGGCGTCACGCGGTTCGGAAAAAAGGAAGGGGAGCGGAGAGGGGTTCTGTTACCAAACGTTGCAGAGCGACGAGACGAACTTGATGGCGAGGTAGACGGCGTCGAGGTGGTCAGCTCCTCCCTGGATTGCTCGCCGGAGTCGGAGAAGCGGACGGCGGCGTCGGGTCGCAGATGGATACGCCGATCTGGTCCATGAAACGAGATGGAAGCAAGTCTATTAGATGCGCACGAGAAAAACAGAGAGCAGAGGGAGGGTAGGGTGGCACGGGGGCGCCGGAGATCACCAGAACTTCGAGGTATGCGGCGGCGGAAATGGCGAGATGCCGAGCTCGAGTATGGGCAGCCCTGTGGTGTAGAGGCTAGGATTTTTGGCTGAAAGGAGAGGCGGAGTCGCGGGGTATAAAAAGGGCGAGAGGATTTGCTCTAATTGGTTTGGAAAGCACGAATCGCGGGAGAGAATTTCGGGATCGACTCGAGTTTGTTTTCCTCGCGCTGGACGTTGAAGACGCGTCGTGAGAGGTGGGGTCCACGCGTCAGAAAGAGGAGAGGAAGGAGAGCTGTGCGGGCTGGTGCTGGGTCACTTCTGGGCCGTGGTGCAGCGCGCGTGCGTTAAAAGGAAAAATGGGCCGGCTCGGTTTGCTCTCTCTCTCTTTTTTTGTCAAATCTTTTTTCTGTTTTAAAACTTTGAATTCAAAAATGATTTTTAAACTTAACTAAAACATTTCAGAAAAATTCATAAAAATATGTTTTAGAAAGCTTATTAAATTTAGAACTTTTTGGCAGCATACTTGCCTATAAAATAATTTAATAAAAAGAATATTATACGGAGTACAAATAATCATCTTTTATGGAATAAAAATCTTATTTAAACTTATAAATAAAATTTTAATGTAGTCCTTGTGCAAATTAAATGCCATGACTATATGATGAATGATGCATGAATGCAAGGTTTTAAATTTTTGAGATTTTGGGATGTTACAATTAAGTTCTCTCACTTCCCAATAAGCTTTGTGTTCTAATTCTAAACGCAAGTGACAAGCTTTTCCATAAGCCATTTTATAAGGAGACATACCCATTGGATTTTTATAAGCAGTTCTATAAGCCCATAAAACATCATTAAACTTACTAGCCCAATTTTTCCTAGTTCTGTTAACAGTCTTTTGCAAGATATATTTAATTTCTCTATTTGATAATTCTACTTGCCCACTAGTTTGAGGATGATAAGCTGAAACAATTCTACGATTAACACCATATTTAGCAAGAACTTTTCTAAAACCTCCATGAATAAAATGAGAACCTCCATCAGTCATAAGATATCTAGAAACACCAAACCTAGGAAAAATAATATCTCGAAGCATTTTTAATGATATCTCACCATCAGCACTTTTAGTAGGTATAGGTTCTACCCATTTAGTAACATAATCAACAGCAACAAGTATATGAGTATTACCTTCTGAAGAAAGGAAAGGACCCATAAAGTCAAAACCCCAACAATCAAACGGTTCAATAACAAGAGAATAATTCATAGGCATTTCATTACGTCTAGAGATATTACCCATTCTTTGACATTCATCACAAGATAAAATAAACTTTCTTGCATCTTTAAAAAGAGTAGGCCAATAAAAACCTGATTGTATAACCTTTTGTGCAGTTCTATCTCCAGCGTGATGTCCTCCATAAGCACTACTATGGCATTTTCTCAATATCTCTTTTTGTTCATATTCCAGAACACATCTTCGCATATTACCATCCACTCCTTCTTTATATAAGTGTGGGTCATCCAAAAAATAATGCCTCAAGTCATAAAATAATTTCCTTCTTTGTTGAGCTGAAAAGGTTGGAGGCAAATACTTCGAAACAATAAAGTTAGCATAATCAGCATACCAAGGACTATCTCGTGAACTCACCCTTATTGCAGCCAATTGTTCATTTGGAAAACTATCATTAACAGGAATAGGATCATAAGCAATGTTTTCCAATCTAGAAAAATTATCAGCAACAGGATTTTCAGCACCTTTCCTATCTACAATATGCAAAGCAAATTCTTGCAAGAGTAACTCCCATCTAATAAGCCTAGGCTTTGCATCTTTCTTTTCCATGAGGTATCTAATCGCAGCATGATCAGTATGAATAATAACTTTAAAATCAACAATATAAGGTCTAAACTTATCACAAGCAAAAACAACAGCTAGAAATTCTTTTCAGTTGTAGCATAATTCTTTTGTGCAGAATCAAGAGTCGTACTAGTATAATGAATAACATTCAACTTCTTATCTATTCGTTGTCCAAGAACAACACCAACAGCAAAATCACTAGCATCGCACATAATTTCAAATGGTAAATTCCAATCAGGTAGTTGAACAATATGAGCACTTATTAAAGCCTTCTTTAGAGTTTCAAAAGCTTCCTTACAATCATCATCAAAAACAAATGGTACATCTTTTTGTAGAAGATTAGTAAGAGGCTTTGATACTTTAGCGAAATCTTTAATAAACCTTCTATAGAAACCAGCATGACCAAGAATACTACGAATACCTTTAACATATCTGGGACAAGGCATTTTCTCAATTGCTTCCACTTTAGCTCTATCAACTTCAATACCTCTTTAAGAAATTTTATGCCCAAGAACAATCCCTTCATTAACCATAGAGTGGCATTTCTCCCAATTAAGAACAAGGTTAGTTTCTTCACATCTCTGCAAAACTTTATCAAGATTGTGCAAGCAATTATCAAAAGAAGTTCCATAGACAGAGAAATCGTCCATGAACACTTCCACAATTTCCTCACAAAAACCATGAAAAATAGCAGACATGCATCTTTGAAAAGTAGCGGGAGCATTACATAAACCAAAAGGCATACGTCTATAAGCCTAAGTACCATAAGGACAAGTAAAGGTGGTTTTCTCTTGATCTTGAGCCTTAACAGCAATTTGAGAGAAACCAGAATAACCATCAAGAAAGCAAAAATGAGTTTTCTTAGACAATCTCTCTAACATTTGATCAATAAAGGGAAAAGGATAATGATATTTCTTAGTAACTTTATTAACCTTTCTAAAATCAATGCACATTCTATAACCAACTACTACTCTTTGAGGAATAAGCTCATCATTATCATTAGGCACAATAGTAATTCCTCCTTTCTTAGGGACACGGTGCACAGGACTAACCCATCTACTATCAGCAATAGGATAAATAATACCAGCATCAAGAAGTTTTAATACCTCATTTCTTACCACTTCCTTCATCTTGGGTATTAAACGGTATTAATAGAATGTTGACATATAGTAGGAGAAATCCCTTCCAATAATACATAGCTCCACGGTGTTTCTTCAATACTTCCAATAATCTTTCCTCTTCTTTACCTGAAAGGTTAGCACTAATAATAGCAGGATATATTTTCTTATCATCAATATGAGCATACTTAAGATTATCAGGCAAAGGTTTTAAATCAAAGATAGGATCCTCCTTAGGTGGGAGTGTTTTACCCAAGTCTTCCACCGGTAAATTGTGTTTCAAGATAGGTTGACGAAGGAATATTTCATCAAGCTCATTCCTTTCTTCTCTAAAGACTTCACTTTCATGATCTTCCATAAATTGTTGCAAAACATTGTTAGGAGCAAGAGCAATAGAGGCAAGTTGTTCAACTTTAAAATCCTCCTTAGGCAATTCGGTTTCATAAGGGGATTTAGCAAATTTTGAAAAATTGAATTCGTATGAATCACCAACAAACTTTGTAAAGATTTTGTCTTTCTTACAATCTATAACAGCACCACAAGTATTTAGAAAAGGTCTACCAAAAATAATAGGACAAGTCTTACTAGCAGCTGAACCAAGTACGAGAAAATCAGCAGGATATTTAGTCTTACCACATAAAACTTCAACATCTCTAACAATACCAATCGGAGAGATAGTTTCTCTATTAGCAAGTTGAATAACCACATCAATTTCTTCAAGTTCACAAGGACCAATCTCATGTATAATTTCTCTATAAAGCTCATAAGGAATAGCACTTGAACTTGCACCAATATCACATAAACCATAATAACAATGATCACCAATTCTAACAAAAAGCACAGGAACACTAGTTTTCCTTGAACATTTAGGATGAGAAACAACATTAGAAGCATCCTCGCAAAATATAATATACTCATCTTCCACATTTCCAGTAACAAGATCTTTTACTATAGCTACAGAAGGTTCAATATTAATTTGTTCATCAGGTTCTATAGCTTTCTTTATACTTTTGTTAACCACACTAGCCATAATAGAATGTTCTTTCACTTTAAAAGGAAAAGGAATTTTTTCAATATAAGGCTCAGGAATAATATGATCAACAATATTAACTTCAATGCTTTTAGCTATAGGAGAAATAGACTTATCTTTATAAGGTTCATGATATTTCTTAAAGCCATCCTTAGGCAAACCGAAATAAGCAAAGGCTTTATAATAATTTGTAACAACTTGAGAGTCAAGACCATAAGCATTACTAATATTTCGAAATCCATCATTATTCATGAAAGTTTTAATGCATTCGAAGTCATATTTTATACTTGACTCCCTACCTTTGTCGTTCTCCCATGCTTCAGTATTCTCCTCAATACGGTCAAGAAGGTCCCATTTAAACTCTTCTTTATTACGCATGAATGATCCAGAACAAGCACTATCCAATAATGTTTTATCTTCAAAGGAGAGTCTTGCATAGAAGTTATGAACAATAATATTACCAGGAAGCTCATGAATGGGGCATTTGAGCATTAGTGACTTCAATCTCCCCCATGCTTGGGAAATACTTTCTCCATCATGACGCCAGAAATTATATATAGAATTCTGATCTTGGTGAATCTCACTTGGAGGATAAATTTTAGAATAAAAGAGAGGTACAATTTCCTCCCATCCAAGAGAACTCCTGTTTTTCAACAATTTATACCAATGCGCGGCTCTTCCACCAAGTGATATAGAGAATAATTTCTCCCTGGCTTTGTCCATTGTAATACCTGCACACTTGAACAACTCGCATAATTCATGTAAAAATAGCAAATGATCACCAGGATGGATAGTTCCATTCCCTTCATAGCGGTTGTCCATAACACGATCAATAATTTTCATAGGTATTTTATATGGCACTATTTCTTCAGGTGGCGCCTCCTCTACTACCCTAGCAGTGGCAGTAGGTCTTCCAAATAGGAAGTTAATCGATGATCTCTCCATAATTAAGTAAATTAGGAGACATAAATAAAAACAGCACTTACAGCTAAAGTTTTCCTTACCAATTCCATTTACCAATAGCGCTTCACTCCCCGGCAACGGCGCCAGAAAATAGTCTTGATGAACCACAAGTATAGGGGGTGTACCTTAGTACTTTCGATAAATAAGAGTGTCGAACTGTGACGACCCCGGAATCCAGAGTTATACATAAGTGTTATGTGCTCTTAGACATGATAGCCGAGAGTTACTGGGTTACCAACCCCAGGCAGCATTGCACTGCAGGCGTGCCGGGAACACCGGTCACACAAACCCCTCCGAAGACTACCACGCTAATCATAACCAAGAATGCAGGACAAAGATTCCCAGAATCTGGTTAAGCTGTCGGACTCGACCTCTGAATTATACGGCAATGCTATGTGTCACTGGTCATGCTATGTCGTGGTGGTATCACGGCAGATGCCATAGGATGGCTGATGTGTGGGGCCGATGGACGCTGGTGGATCCGGGGAGGGCTAGCGAGCTAAGAAGCTCACAGGAAAGATGGCAAGAATCAACCAAGAACAGACTTAGACCGGAGAGAACACGCACGAACAAGCAAGAACATCCACAAATCCACAAACACTCTCAAGCACACCCGATGTACCCAGGTTCGGGGCCCTCGTGGGGAGGTAACACCCCTACTCCTGCCTTGCCTCTCTCTATATGTATGTCACAAGATCTACAAAGGTGCTCCTTGAGCTGTTTGGTCTCCCTCTTCGAGATGAACTCAAGAACTAAGATGAACTACAAGGGGAGGAGTAAATGCTCTAGCATTGAATGCAACTATAGTTTTGGCTCTCTGGTTGGTGTCCCTCTCACAGGAGGAGTTATGGCGCTATTTATAGAGTCCCGGCCGGGTTGACCGGAAACCCTAACTTCTCTGGGTCCCACTGGACAGTGATCGCACGCCAACGGTAATGTCGACATCACCTACCACGACCTAGCCGCCGAGCTGTCCGAGCTAGGCCGAGGTAGGCCATCATGCTTCTAGTTGTAGCAGCCGCCGGTCTAGGTGATGATGCTTCCCCTGTCAGAGACAGGACGTGGCTTCCCCATGCCTTGTCTCCTATCAGCCCGTTAGCAGTACACTGGACTAGTCACGTCGCCCTTGTCGTGTGCTTTTTGTCCCGCGTCCGTGTCAGGCGGGATGTGACTTAGCTTCCGTGTCAGGCGGGGCAGTGTCCTTGCAGCGTACTTGCCCTTGACTTCTGGTCCGACATAAGGTATGCCGGATGGTCTTGCCCAACCCGGCATGGGTATGCCAGATTCTTCTCTATACCCCGGCAAGGATATGCCGGGCCTGCTTACTTGGAACGTCCTCCGGAGTCCCGGCGTGGCTATGCCGGAACCACTTTCCTGCAGACAAGAGACAAAGAGATGGCGTCGACATAGGGATGTCGGTTACGTTATGTCGGTCCAACCCCGGCCAGACTACCTTTGTACCTCGCCTAAGTCTCTCCAATGTCGGGAGTATGTTGGCTATCTCCGACATACACTCAAGTCGACCTTACTCTTATCTTGGTCCAGCCAAGACCTTGCTAACTAATACCTGTCTCTGATTCCAGCTGCTCGAAGATGTCTTAGGCTTGCTCCCAGAGACATCTTCGAGAAGCTGGTTCTTAGGAGAACTCTCTGCTTCTGCCTGAATGAGAGTGAGGGGCTGGGGGTCTATTTATAGTGTCACCAGGGGAGACAGCCTGGCCTTTGCTTTCTCCAAAGGGCACCTCCTGAACTTTCCCAAGAGCCACCTCCTGAATATCACCAAAGGGTGTCTCTTCACACCTTTAAGGGTCACCGGACCCCTGGCATCAGCCAAAGGGCGTTTACCACTGTAAATATGAGTATTTTATCTATGCTTTTACCCTACCCGGGGGTAGCCCCCCGACACTAGTCCCCGAAGCTGGTGTAGTCCTGCAGACTTGGATGAAGGGCTGCATCAGATTTAAACAAACAATTGTCTTGAACAAGAAGCCGACATTACCATGTCGGGTCAACCAACAGCTCCGACTTGCTCAATTCGGTCCCTCCAAAAGTCATCCGACATTGCCATGTTGGTTCGACAAAAAGCCTCCGACATGTCCATACCGGCCCACCGTGAAACCATCCGACATTACCATGTCGGTTTGATACCAAGTTCCCAACATAACCTTCTCAACCCAACCATCTTTGACCTTTATTCCGGTATCTCCGACATTAGGAAATCTTTTCTCAGATTTTCTTCTGAGACGTGTCACTCAAATGCTGCACCATTCCGTGGTTTGTGCCACGTGACCTGACAAGCCACTATGAAAACGCCGCATGGGCCCCACCGGCCATCACATCTCGCAGACACTCGAGTGCTTTGACCCCGGGGTGCCTCCTCGATTCCCGGGTTGGCAACCGCACATGATTCTGCCGCGGACGGTTCGTTCTCCGTGGCCCATGATGTGGCCGATCGTGCGGCCGCACATATCTCAACCGCACGAAACCGCGACACACGATCCCCACGATCAGTTCGAAACGGTCGGGCGGGAAAATCGGTAACCGCACTCGGATCTCTTCTTTAAATAAGGGGGCGGGGAAGCCTTCTTCCCCTTCGCTCTCACTTCATCTTCCTCCTCCCTTCTGCCTAGCGGTCGCCGCCGCCACCGCGCCCCGCACGAGCTCAACGCCGGACGCACGGACGCACGCCGCACCGCCGACCGGCGCATGCTTGCCACCGTCGAACTCTTCGCCGCACAACACCACCGCGCAGACTCCTTCTCCGGTAAGCGAATCACCACTCGATATGACTAGGATGCGAACGATCTTCGGTAGTTCACCGGTAGTTCATCCGCGCTAGTTCATCCATGCTAGTTTCTTGATCCCTCATCGCACGAGCACTTTTAGATGAATCGTAGATCGGTCCGGCCGATCTTGTGCCAGCTGCATGGTCCTCTCCGCGCACTAGCACACTTAGCGTACTTTGATAGATCTATTTTTGTTTCTTTTAAGTTCTTGCGGTAGATTTTCCTCTGTATACCCCGGTAATATATTTCTGTTTTCAGCCGGGTACCTCAACCTTCCCGACTGGACCGACATGATGTCCTTCCGACATCGGACTGATCCCGGTTTTCCTGCAGATCTCCGACATGTCTTCCGAACACGGCGAGGAAGATCTCGAACTCGGCTTCGAGGAGAACGAACGTGGCGGCTGGGAGGGATCCGATGTCACCCAGGACGACATCGACTGGCTGATCCGGTCACGCCGCATCCCGGTTGACCTGATATGCCAGGTTCCAAGCGACGAGATCGAGTCGGCACCCCGAGCTGGAGAGCGGGTGGTCTTTCTCGCGCACTTCGAGCGCGGGTTTGGGCTTCCCGCCAGCCCCTTCTTCCGCCGATTCCTGACCCGCTATGGCCTTCAACCACACCATCTTCCGGCCAACGCCTTCACCATACTATCAGCCTTCGTCGCGCTATCCGAAGGCTACCTCGGGCTCTGGCCCACGGTGAACATGTGGGCCAAGTTCTTCCGTCTCCGGAAGCAAAGTGTTCTGAACCCGGGCAGAACCAAGCTCCCCAAGGCCATGGTGGCGTGCGGCGCCGCCACCATCATACCGCGGAGCACCTCCAGCCTTCCAAAGGTTGCCGGACTGGAGTCCTGCCGGAAATGGCAACGGTCTTTCTTTTACGTGAAGAGCCCGACTGCTGATAAAGATCTTCTAAACCTTCCCCCCTTCGACATTCGGCCGCCCACTGCTCAGGCTAACTGGGATTATAACCCCAAGAACGCCGACTCCGAGTTGAACAAGATCGAGAAATACTTCGAATCGCTGGAGGTTGTGCCGACGCCGGATGACCTCCTGCTAACCTTCATCACCCGTCGCGTATGCCCTCTCCAAGATCGAGTTCACAAGATATGCCATATGAGTGGCTGATACGACCCAACCCGGACCAGCACCTTCGAGCTGGGGAAATCCGAGGCCCGCAGACGCGTCAAGGCCATCGCCAAGACAACGATGTCGGACGACTGGGAGTGGACCCTGGAGCCATGCGACCGGAATCGGCTGCCGGCACTGGTAAGACATCCCCTGCCCGGAGCGACATCGCTAGCCAGCTTAAATGGTGCTACACCGACATCCCGCTTTACTCCCTTTATTTATTCCGAACTCATCATTCTGCTTTTGCAGGCTTTCGCCCGCTAGACCATAGAAGATGGGCCAGACCCCAAACTCAAATGGGGCAACGACCTTCCGATCCCGGACGTGCCCGAGACCGAAGATCCGGATGACGAGGATCACATGTCGATCCCGGCAGCCAGCGTCTCTGCCCCGGGTAAGCCTCGAGCCCGAGCCTCCATTAAAGATTGGGCCGACGATGATGATGATGATTGTCAAATACTGGACGTTATTGACGCTACCCCCATCAACCACGCTCCTCCAGTGCCTCCAACATCCACAGCCCCGAGTACACAAGCCGCAACTCGCAAGCGAGCCGGGACTGGTACCTCGGACTCCGGAGCCTCGGGTGCTACGGTTCCTGCTGCCAAGAAGGCGAAGACAACCCGGCATGCCATTCCTAAAAGAGGCAAGAAGAAGCCTCCTACCTCCTCCGGGTAATGTACTCTTTTACTCATACTCTGTGATTTCTCTTTCTTACTCTTTACTAACAAAACAGCTCTTGAGTTAACATTCTCCCCTTTCACTGATGCAGTGCGCCGCTTAAGCTGGATCCTCGCGCGCCGACAGGCGTATCCACTGTCTCGACTGAGACTAACACCGGTAGCCCAACTCGGGCTGCCCCTTCTCCGCCACGCCCTACTATGTCACCACCCTCCAAGGCACCGGGTGGAGGGGACCAGAACGCAGCCGACCGAGATGTCGGATCCGGCGAGGCGACACCACTCTCCGGGAGCGGGCCTACCGAGATTCCGGTAGCCGCCTCACAGCCGCAAGGACAACCACAACCTCCGCCGCAGCAACAACGACCGCAAACCCCACAACCTCAGGAAACACCGCTATCTCGGCGGCCGCAGCAGCATCATCAACAACCGGCTGCCGGCGAGGCCTCTCAGTCGACTATGCCGCACCCGCCAACGGCGCCCTCGAGCCAGCGAGCAGGGAAGTCTGTTCCGAGCGACAAGCAACTGGCCCAGAAGAAGGGCCAAGCACCTCCACCTCCTCCTGGTAAGATTCTGGTTAAGACGGCTGTCTTGCAGACTCTAGAGGCGACCGTCTGCCGAGTTGCTCCTACTGCCGATTGGGAAACTTCCCATCTGCTTACTGCCAGCGGTGACTCCTCAGGTTCAATGGAGCAATTCAATCTGGAGTGGAACGCTGCCGACATCAGTGAGGTCTCCTCCTCGGACCCGAACTTCCGACATCCCGCTGGCCCCGGCAAAGTCGCACAATCCTTGCATTCACTTCAGTGCGCGGTCCTCCAAATAACCAAGGATGCTGAGGTGAGTCCCTAGATACATACCCCCACTAGTCCCTGAGATTCAGGTCGAGTGATTGAAACTCGACCGAGTAAAGAACACTCGGCGGGAATCTTCAAAAACTTCCGACATCAAGCTCCCGGGATTCATACCGGGTTAACTCGGTATGACTCTCTACCACATTTACTAACATTTTGCTTTGTTGCAGACTTGTACCGCTAAGCGCACCAAGGTGTTCAGCAAGTTGCTCGCTGATCACGAGGTCCTCCGGAAAAAATATAAGACAGTCCGGGCGGAAATGAAGGAACAGGGTATACTCTCCTTTTTTCGACATAACCCCTTTGCAATTTCTTTTTACCGACATAACCAATCTGTCCTCCCCCACAGCTGAAGTCGCCGCTCGAGTTGCTGCCGAGCAAAAGGCCGCGCTTGAGTAGGAGCGGGCCAAAGCAACTCAGCTCCAACAAGAGCTTGAGAAGGCCAAACGCGAGAAGGCCGAGATGGAGAAGACCATGCTGGAGGCCAGCCAAACACAGACAGAGGTCCTTGAGGAGGTCGAGGCTCATGCTGTCCTGGCAGAAAAACATCTGGAGACCCTCAAGGCCAAGTGCGATATCTGGCTAACCGAGTTGAAAAAACTCAACAGTCAAATGGACAGTAAGTTTCTTTTTTATCTCCTTTTTATCCTCTTCTTTCTTTCCGACATTTGCTGTATGTCAGCGTGCAACCTAACTCCGATATAGACTTCTCCTCAGAGTACTTTGACCATTCCAAAGCTGCTGCCGCTAAAGCCGTCGAGAAGTCTCGGGGGAAGAGAGCGATAGCCGGCCCGATTTCGTCGGAGTGGGATGTCGAAGACCATCTGACGGCGCTGAACGCCCGTATAACCCCACTTAAGAGCATTGTCATGGATCTCCTTGACGCCAGCATTAAAGCTTACCGAAAACTCTGGCCCGGGTCCGCAGCTCCCAAGAAGGTTTCCGACTTAGCTGCTGAGTTGATGAAGACCGAGGCCAGACTCCGAGAATGGAGGTCCTCAGCTGCTCGCGCCGGGGCAGATCAAGCGCTGGCCTTCGTACTGTCCTGGTACGAGGGAATTGACCTCAACCAGGTGAGGACGCAGCGCGAGGAGTCTCCATGGACCACTGATCCGGCCAAGATTCAGCTCCACCAAGACATTGCCTATTATATGGCTAGCTATTCGCAGCCCCACCAGTATATCGAGGGCGATGTCTACTCGGATGACGAGGAATATGAGGCCAACGAGGATGGAGACGAAGAAGAAGCCGATGCCGAGGAGCGCGTCGACATGGAGGCCGACGCGAAAGTCCCCGAGTCCACTGAGGAGATCCCGGGATCCGAGACCGCGGCTACAACCACCAAGAAGACTGCTGCCGACGTCACCAAGTCGGTTGCTACCGACACCTCCGAGTCGGCCGCAACCAACACTCCTCCCGAGAAGACCGCCAACATGTCCACGGCCGTTGCAGCCGATTCTGGGAGCGACCGTCACAGCCGAGCAAACTGCGCCCAAGACTCCTTTGGAGACACCCTCTTCTGCTGCTACTGCTTCGACGTCCGCCTCAACCGCCGAGGCAACTCCTGCTAGCGCGAACCCCTTTGGCCCAGCTGTTTAAACTTTTATGAAGCAAACTCATTAAATCCCCGGAATGCCGGGTGCAGATGTAAATATACATTTTAAGTATTTCCTTAGCAAGACTACTTTACTTTTCTATCTTACTGAATATGACTTGGTGTCGAACTTCTTTGCACCAAGTCCCCAAGTCCCCAAGTTTACTTAGCGATTTCTGCTCTTGTCTACCATTTCGGCGTTCGACAGTCGAGTCACAAAACCGCCACTTATACCATACAATACTCGAAAACTTTTGATGTAAGGTTTAGAGTTATCCGACACGAAGCAAAATAATTGAAAAAACCGGGTTAGTAAACAACATATGCCGAATAGTTTTTTAGACCGAGTCCCCGAGTTTGTTTTCATGTTTACTATATTCCCCAACCTCTGCTCTTGACTACCATTTAGGCGTTCGTCAGTCGAGTCACAAGATCATCTCAGATAGCATACATTATTTCAACTTTGAAACAAGGTTGAAAGCTTATTCGGCATATGGACAACATAAACAACAACATACATAAACGAACAAGGCAGTCCCCGAGACTCACCTCGGGGTGCCGGCATACAAACGATACAGGAATAAGCGAGATAAAACATAAGTATAAAAACGAGGCAGTCCCCGAGTTCATCCCGGGATGCCGACATATAAATGATATGGAAAGAAAGCATGCATATAGGTAACAAGGCAGTCCCCGAGTTCGTCTCGGAGTGCCGATATTTCATTCATTGGAACCCGAGATACATACGCTGCGCCCTTTATGTGTAAAAGGGGCGGAGTAGGGCTACATTCCATGGCCTTTTGGTCTCCTCTCCCGACCTGTCCATCACACCCTTCCTTGCTTCCTGTGCGTCTACAAGGTAATAGGAATCGTTGTGCAGAGCTCTGCTCACAACAAAGGGTCCTTCCCATGGAGGTGACAGCTTATGCATGCCGGCAGTGCGCTGTATCAGCCTTAACACTAGATCTCCTTCTCGGAACACCCGAGGATGCACCTTCCGGCTATGATAGCGTCGGAGGTTTTGCTGGTATATCGCTGACCGAGACAGGGCCAGTTCTCTCGCCTCTTCGAGCAAGTCAACATCATTTTCTCGGGCTTCTCTTGCCTCGGTCTCTGTATACATTGCCACTCTCGGCGAGTCATATTGTATGTCGGTTGGCAACACCGCCTCTGCACCATACACCATAAAGAATGGCGTGTAGCCGGTGGACCTATTCGTTGTGGTCCGGAGACCCCACAGTACTGCCGGTACCTCTTCTATCCAACATCCCGGAGTTCGCAGGAGTGGCTCTATCAGTCGGGCTTTTATGCCGGCAAGCACTAATGCATTGGCTCTTTCTACTTGTCCATTTGCTTCTGGGTGTGCCACCGAGGCTACATCAAGTCCGATTCTTTTTTCAGCACAAAACCGAGCAAACTCCCCCACAACAAAATTGGTGCCATTGTCCGTGATAATATTGTGTGGGTAGCCATATCTCAGTATGATATCTTTCAAGAACGAGATGGAGGTAGGTCCATCACACTTCCGAATTGGCTTCACCTCGATCCACTTGGTGAACTTGTCCACCATGACCAGCATATGACTCATGTTACCTCGCGCCGGCTTGAATGGACCCACCATATCCAAGCACCATACAGCAAATGGCGAAGTGATGGGGATAGTCTTCAGTGCTGATGCCGGCATGTGTATCTTGTGGGCAAACCTCTGGCAACCTCCACACTTTCAGACGATATCTTCTGCTTGCTGCAAAGCTGTGAGCCAGTAAAATCCATGCCGGAAGACTTTAGCCACCAATGCCCTTGAGGAAGCATGGTGACCGCATTCCCCTTGATGTATCTCGAGCAGCATCTCTTGCCCTTCTTCCGGTTTGACGCAACGTTGTAGCACTTCGGTGACACTCTTGTACAGCTCCCGGTTGATGACAGTGTAGGCCTTGGATCTTCTCATCACTTGTCTGGCTTCAACCTCATTGTCGGGCAAGGTCCCATTCACAATGTATGCCATAATGGGCTGCGCCCAACCCGGTACTGGCCGCACAGGGAAGATTGGAGCGTCTATGTGAAGGAGATATGCCCTAGAGGCACTTAATAAAGATAGTTTATTCGTCATATCTCAATTGTTCATTATATGTTTTATACCATGCTATAACTGTATTAAGCGGAAACATTAATACGCGTGTGGTAGATAAACAACCAGGTCCCTAGTAGCCTCTATCTAACTAGTTCATTGGGCAATTGATGATCGAGGTTTCCCGATCATGTGACATTGATGTCAGTTGACAATGGAGTCATGTCATTGGGAGAATGACGTGATGGACATACCCAATATTTGTAGGACGTAGTCATTACGCCTTTGACCGTGAGATCAACTCTTATTGTTATTCCTAAAAGATACTTTGATTGCATCAAACGTCATATCTTAACAGTGTGACAATAAAGGTGTACCTCTCGGGTATCGGAAGCGAGTATGTTGAGACGAGGGATCAAGAGCGGGATTTGCCAGTCCGCATAGCAGGATAGATACTCTAGGGCCCACTCGGTGAGATTATGTCAAATGAGCTTGCAAGCATGTGACTAGGTCACAGGGACATAATATCATGGACGAGTAGAAGATAGTGTTGTCGGTAACGAGACCAAGCTAGGTATCATGATATCTATGGACGAGTCTCGGACACACTAAGTATCGCCATGGCAAAAGGTTTAAGACTCGACGTCTAGGTTCGAACGACAAAGTTATTCGTTATCTCACAGGGATTAATTCTGGGTATCCAAGGTCCACGAATTAGTCATTGATCGAAGAGCGTGTCTCGATCATGTCTGGCAAGATCTCGAACCGCTAGGGTAACACACTTAAGGGAAGTCGACAATTTTAATAGACCGGAAGAAGAAGAGAAATTAACAGAGAGCACCGGGAGCGTCCCGGGAAAGATCCGATGGAGATCGGAGGGCGACGAAATAGTTTTCGGAGCCGGAATAAATTAGATAATGTGTGTTTAATATTAATTAGTGTAATTAATAGATAAATACATTTTATTTAATGATTTTTGGATTTATTGGCAGCCCCAATTCTAAATGGGCCTAACTTTTGGAGGAAAGGCCCTTAGGGGGGGAAACTTCCCCCTAGGTGCGAATTGAGAAGGGGGGGCTGCCCTAGGTGGGCCAATTGGGGCCCACCTAGGGCTGGCGCACCATGAGGGGGGGCGGGCTAGTGTGGGGTTTAGTCCCACACCGCCCAGCCAGCAAGGCTGGTAGCCTCCCTCCACCTATATATAGAGGTGCTCCCATGGCCATTAAAACACACCAATCTCTTCTTCTCCTTGAAACGTGATTCCTCCATTGGAGTTGCGCCAAGGTGAAGTTCTCTCCACCATACGCACATTGCCGTGCTGCTGGTCTTCCAGTCCAAGTCTTCCGCTGCTCGTCCCTGGATCGGAGCCCGGAGGTCGTCGTCTTCACCGTACGTGTGTGGATCCCTGCGAGGTGCCACGCTAGTGGTGCTCGGAGGTCTTCTTCCTCTACACGACCTCGAGGTTGTCTTCGTCGGCTTCATCGACAACGCTTGTGCGGGAGCGTAATCCCCGCGTTTCGGTCTACAAGGGTATGTATATCAATCTCCTCCGTATTACTATATCTGCATAGTATAGATCCTGGCTAGTTTAAGGTTATCGTTGTTAGAAAATTTATTGTTTTCTGCCTGCGATCCCCTTCAGTGGTATCAGAGCCAATCTGTGCGTAGATATAGTTGTGCGCTTTTAGAACCCGTGTTTATCACAGGGGCATCGTTCTTTTATTTGCTACCCTCTCGCGTGCACATGCATTGTCGGCAGCATTGAGTTGATGAAGCGGCCCGGACCGACTTTACGCGTACGCTT
Source organism: Poa annua (assembly GCA_026929855.1). NCBI lineage: Eukaryota > Viridiplantae > Streptophyta > Magnoliopsida > Poales > Poaceae > Poa > Poa annua. The sequence continues at coordinate 58,324,493 of CM049437.1, forward strand.
ACACGAGACTGGTTCCACAACTGACATGCGGCTTGTACCGTATATGTGGCTGGCGGGTGTCTGTCTCTCTCTCTTTAGTTGGCTTTGCATTTTCAATGGAAGGCCCGAAAGGGATGAATAAACATGCAATTATTTGATCGTTGTTGTGGTAATAGGTTCGTAGGTATGAAACATGTTCTATTTACGAAAGCCCCAAGCCACGTAAAATATGCAAAAGATAAAGTAGAAAGCGTCTAACTTTATCTTGCAGGGGGGCAATGTGATATGGTCAAGCTAGGTTTGATAAATTGTTTATAAACTGTGGGCGCGAAGGAGACCATCGGCGCAAGGACCATATCACGTCGCATTACATTTGATGTTATGTTGTTGTTTACATCTTATATTGTGTGTATATATATATAGTTATATATTAGTTACACGGCGGTAGTAATATAAGATGATCCCTCCAAAATACCATTAGTGTTCTCCCTTTGGCGTGCACCACCAAGAAAGTTCTACGTTATGAGGCAGGTCGTGACGATCGGATGTCAGACATATCGTCGTTCGCATACAGTGGGTGTAAGACATGTTTGCACAAGCGTATACGCTGAAGGTTATTATGGCGAGCCTAGCATGTACAGACATGGCCTCGGAACACGGTGACCGAAAGGTTAAGCATGAGTCACAGAGTTGTTGTGATTGACATGTCGATGTCTACCTTTGAAGTTATGTTGCCGGCTCTGACGATGAGGGGTTGCATAATGGATGAGGATCGTGTAATCACTAAAACGATTAGAGGGATATTTGTTTTGAGTGAGAGTTCTGGTAGTTTTATTTTATTAAAACTTGAACCCTATTTTATAATGAACAAAGTCTTTATGTTTTGCAAAACCTTTGTCGATATTAACCAATGTAATAGCCTTCTTTAAAAATTAGGCGCAATCCTGCGATTGAGAAACTTAAAAGGTTGGCTCCAAACTTTATAGTTTTATACTTTAGCTTGAGGATACTCCTTGTTTAAACCATTAGCTCTTTGTGATACAATACCCGCTAGGAGATAAACCCGGAGATTCCGCTAACAAAAGGATAATTTGGATTATCAAGTTTTTGTGCGGATAATATCATCATAGTCCAGTGTATGCTATGATCTCTACCATAGAGAATTAACGGTGGGTGCGAGTTGTTAGATCGCGAACATATGAGATGATCGCTAAACTCAGGATACACCTAAAGTTGGGTTTATGAAGTTTATCAGTACGTTGACTGTTTTTCTTCTCAACCAAGATGGAAGAGAATACACGCATTGAAGGAGCACGTGGCAGTCATACTTGATGACACTGGTCATACTCGATGACATTGGTTATACTTGATAACATTGAGACGCCTCGCCCAACTCGATCACTGGATGACAGACAACGTTGCCAGATGCAAATGATTTGTCATAGACTATGTCATGCAAAGGGAATCGTTCACCTTCATGGTTCTTGATTGCGTTGGAAGAATCAAGAAGATGAAACAGATCGCCGGGAAGTCATCAATGATGATGTTGTATATATGATATACATGTTATGAATGTTATACCTAAGCAAGTACTCGCAGTAGTGACTAAGTTTTTGATACTAGTCATGTTTTATGAAAACCAGATTTACTACTTGAGTAGCTTGGAAGGATGAGGCGACAATGTGTGTTGATGATGGCAGACAAAATGTTGTGATGGCCATAGACACTCTCCCTCTAGATCTACCATTTGAATAAATTCTTTTATAATCGCCTGTTAGTATGATCGTTATAAGTGTGTTTTCTCTAGCAAGACGACTGTTCATATATGTAAGTGACAAAATCGTTGTCCTATATTTATGAAGTAATGATCATAAGTCGATTTGAATTTAGATGGTAGAAGCTCCCACATTCATAATATTAATGCCAAAGGATACAAACTTAATAAAGACACCACATTCGTGTGGCACTACCGTTTAAGTCATGTCAATGTTATAGTCAATGAACAAGCTCCATACGGATGGATCTACAAGTTCTTAGATTTGATCTTTTGACACTTGCAAGATAACTAAGACACCGTTTTCGGAAAGCGGGCATATAACTTATTGATAATCATGCATATAGATGTATGTGGATCAATGAAGTAATTAACGTGTAGTGGAGACCTTTATTTCGTAAACTTCACTGAACGTTTTGAGTATAACTTGTTGAGAATCATGCATATGGGTGTATGTGAATCAATGAAGTACTTTAACGTATAGTGGAAGTCTTTATTTCATAGACTTCATGAATATTCCGAGTAGATATATGGATATCCACTTAGGAAATGTTAGTCTAGAAATTTTGATTCGATCAAACAAGTTCAGAATGAAGTAGGAAAATAAATTTAACAAGAAAAATCAAATTCCTGCGATACAGATCGAGGAAATAAAGATTTGAGTTATAATGTTGGCATGTCATTGGAAGACTTGTGAGAAGAGTTCCACAAATTACGTCGCATGGAACACCATAGTGTTATGGTATGTTAGGACGTCATAATCGCACCCTATCGGATAGTGTGTGGTAAATAAATCTCTTATCGAATTATTGTGATCATTGGAGTCATATGGTAGAAACATAACATTCATGTTAGATAATAGGGAAACCATTTAAAACCATGGAGACAATACCATATGAGTGATGGCATGGCTTTTAGCCTAGATTGTCGTTTCAGCAATTTAGTGTTTTGATGTGATCAAACCTAAAATGGATAAATCTTTGTAGTGTACCGTACCTAAAGAATTAGTTGGGTACATGTCTCACGACATAGGCAAAAACGTTGCCGGAATATACCTTGCAAAAGAAATAGTTTCTTGTCCAAGGGTATAAGTGGGAAAGAAAGTAGAGCAAGACGAAGTTAATGAACTTTCTCTCCAGACATCAGAATGGCGCAACGGAAAGTGTTTCCGGTGTTATGCTCCTCAACTGGAAAGAAGCTGATGATAAAGATCATGATGCTCTGAGCTCATACTAAGAACGTAGAAGTACGAGGTTGTGTTCCACACTGTGTGGTACGACAATCTTGTTATGAAGGTCATGTTAATGGAATATGACAGACCTACGAACTGCGAAGAAGAGATGGTAGACCTAAGTCCGAGAAATGGCTATGAGTCATATATGATCCGAGATAAAATCCATGTACGATTACCAGGTAATGACTTGGGAGATCTTCTTGATGGCATCTAAGCTGTTAATAGAATATGGAATTTTATGAGAGAGTAGACACTGATAAGGATCGATTTGTCGTGAAACAGTTCCGACAGATTCAAAAGTTGACCACAACGAGATTTTGTCTCAAGTGGCGAAGCCTAAATCTATTCAGGGTCGTTTAGCAATTACTATAATTTCAAATTGAGAAATTGATAGATGGATAAGGAAACCATGTTTCTTAATGGTATCATTAAGAAAGAGTTGTAATTAGTACAATGAAATGGTTTGGTGATCCTGAGGATGCTAAACATGTATGCAAACTTCAGCTGTCCATTCATGGGCTGAAGCAAGCATATCGGAGCTGGAATCTTCACTTTGATGATGTGATCAACGGATTTTGGAGTTGTCCAAAATAGTTGAAGAAACTTGCATTTGCAAAGAAGTGAGTGGGAGCTAAGTAGCTTTTCTTGATCTTATATGTGGAAGGCATATTTGAGTGGGAGCTAGGTGTCATTCATAATTTTATATGTAACGACATATTGAGAATGATACAGATCCTCTAGTAAAGTATAAAGGATTATTTAAGTGATTAAATTTTCTATGAATGAAGTTAGGAGTATTAGGCATCCGATCTATAATTGTATAGATTAAAAGGGGCTTAATAACATTAGGTCGGAATATTTTCCTAGGTTAAGATTCTGAAGTGTTTCAGAATAGAACAAGCGAAGAAAAAGGTTCTTGCTTGTATGACTAGGTAAAATATTAAGTTTATCTTGGCATTTTCAGTGATAGCTAATGATAGAAAATGATGTTCGACATTCTCTATGCCTCAGACATAGATTCTATCAGACTGAAAGCTCGACATGGTGTGACCCAAGTTCTTTGTTGAAGAACGGGTTCTAGAGTGATCCTTGTGTGGATCAATGAACAAACGTTAAGTATATTCTTCATTGTCTGTGAGAACTAAAGATATGTTTTCTGGTAAAGGGTAAGAGTGGAAAGACAACTTGCCGTAAAACGGTTACGATGATGCAAGTTATGACACTGACCCATACGACTAGAAATCTCATATAGGAGGTGTCCTTTATTTTGAAGAAAGACATGGTTAGCTTGCGAAGTCGCATATGAATGCACTGTCGCATAATCTACGTAGGTATAGAAATATATGGCAACTTCAGAAGTAGCAAGTGTGATTGGACTGAACAATTTTCCGAGCATATGTGGTTCCCCTTAATAGATCTCTTAGACTTTCAAGGCCCATGCTACGCGAAGGTTCGAGTCTCACCCCATCGACTAAGATATATTTCACCGTCATCGGAAGATACGGGATGATGTCAAACTAGGTGACATAGAAGTGTTGCAAAGCACATATAGGTCTCAAACTAGGTGAGATCTGTTGACTGTATTCCTCTTCCACGAGACAAGCATGCACCAAGTTGCTATGGGTGTTGAGCTTTTACCAAGTTGTAAACTAGATTAAGTGTTACTCTAGTGCAAGTGGCAGACTGAAGGAGATATGCCCTAGAGGCACTTAATAAAGATAGTTTATTCGTCATATCTCAATTGTTCATTATCTGTTTTATACCATGCTATAACTGTATTAAGCGGAAACATTAATACGCGTGTGGTAGATAAACAACCAGGTCCCTAGTAGCCTCTATCTAACTAGTTCATTGGGAAATTGATGATCGAGGTTTCCCGATCATGTGACATTGATGTCAGTTGACAATGGAGTCATGTCATTGGGAGAATGACGTGATGGACATACCCAATATTTGTAGGACGTAGTCATTACACCTTTGACCGTGAGATCAACTCTTATTGCTATTCCTGAAAGATACTTTGATTGCATCAAACGTCATATCTTAACAGTGTGACAATAAAGGTGTCCCTCTCGGGTATCGGAAGGGAGTATGTTGAGACGAGGGATCAAGAGCGGGATTTGCCAGTCCGCATAGCAGGATAGATACTCTAGGGCCCACTCGGTGAGATTATGTCAAATGAGCTTGCAAGCATGTGACTAGGTCACAGGGACATAATATCATGGACGAGTAGAAGATAGTGTTGTCGGTAACGAGACCAAGCTAGGTATCATGATATCTATGGACGAGTCTCGGACACACTAAGTATCGCCATGGCAAAAGGTTTAAGACTCGACGTCTAGGTTCGAACGACAAAGTTATTCGTTATCTCACAGGGATTAATTCTGGGTATCCAAGGTCCACGAATTAGTCATTGATCGGAGAGCGTGTCTCGATCATGTCTGGCAAGATCTCGAACCGCTAGGGTAACACACTTAAGGGAAGTCGACAAGTTTAATAGACCGGAAGAAGAAGAGAAGTTAACAGAGAGCACCGGGAGCGTCCCGGGAAAGATCCGATGGAGATCGGAGGGCGACGAAATAGTTTTCGGAGCCGGAATAAATTAGATAATGTGTGTTTAATATGAATTAGTGTAATTAATAGTTAAATACATTTTATTTAATGATTTTTGGATTTATTGGCAGCCCCAATTCTAAATGGGCCTAACTTTTGGAAGAAAGGCTCATAGGGGGGGAAACTTCCCCCTAGGTGCGAATTGAGAAGGGGGGGCTGCCCTAGGTGGGCCAATTGGGGCCCACCTAGGGCTGGCGCACCATGAGGGGGGTCGGGCTGGTGTGGGGTTTAGTCCCACACCGCCCAGCCAGCAAGGCTGGTAGCCTCCCTCCACCTATATATAGAGGTGCTCCCATGGCCATTAAAACACACCAATCTGTTCTTCTCCTTGAAACGTGATTCCTCCATTGGAGTTGCGCCAAGGTGAAGTTCTCTCCACCATACGCACATCGCCGTGCTTCTGGTCTTCCGGTCCAAGTCTTCCGTTGCTCGTCCCTGGATCGGAGCCCGGAGGTCATCGTCTTCACCGTACGTGTGTGGATCCCTGCGAGGTGCCACGCTAGTGGTGCTCGGAGGTCTTCTTCCTCTACACGACCTCGAGGTCGTCTTCGTCGGCTTCATCGACAACGCTTGTGCGGGAGCGTAATCCCCGCGTTTCGGTCTACAAGGGTATGTATATCGATCTCCTCCGTATTACTATATCTGCATAGTATAGATCCTGGCTAGTTTAAGGTTATCGTTGTTAGAAAATTTATTGTTTTCTGCCTGCGATCCCCTTCACTATGTCCATAGGCTCAGCCGACATCACCTCTGCCGATATCCCCTGCGCAGTCCCCGGGTTCTGCAGCGCAGTCCCCAGGTTCTGCCAAATGCTCCCATCATCGACGTCCATGGGTATAGCCTCTGCTTCTGAGCTCTTCGGGATAAATATGGACTCCGACTCGGGTGATGGCTTGATCGATGGCTTCCTCAAATGCTCCAAGTCTATGCCGGGCGGAATGGCAGCCTGCGATGATCCCAACTTGGACAGTACATCAGCCGCTTCATTCTCTCCCCGAGGTATGTGCTTGAACTCGCAGCATTCGAAGAATCCGGAAATTTTTTGCACATGGAACCGGTAAGACGCCATGTTGGCGTCCAAGGCGTCCCAATTCCCCGACACCTGCTGTACCACTAAGTCCGAATCGCCGTAGCACTCTATCCGGCGAATGCCAATCTCTTTGGCGACATTGAGCCCATGCACGAGTGCTTTGTACTCGGCCACATTATTGGATGCCGAGAAGTGAATCTGGAGCACATATTTCAGCACATCTTGCTTCGGCGAGGTGAGGACCACTCCGGCACCCAATCCGATCTTCGCCTTGGAGCCATCGAAATGCATCTTCCAAAAGTTGAAGTCGGGCGGTGGAGGCTCATATTACATCTCGGCCCAGTCCACCAAGAAGTCCGGCAGCGCCTGCGACTTAATGGCGTCTCTTCTCTCGTAAGTCGGGGCATACGGAGACAACTGGATAGCCCACTTGGCAATTCGGCCACTGGCATCTTTGCACCTGATGATCTCGGACAGAGGAGCTTCGCTCACCACTGTAACCGGATGCTCTTGGAAGTTGTGCTTCAACTTGGTGACCGCCAGGTACACGCCATAAGCCATCTTCTGGTAGTGCGGGTAATTCTGCTTGGAGGTGGAGATCACCTCGCTTAGATAATACACAGGCCTCTTCACCACCTTGTCACCCTCTTCTCGCTCCACCACCATCACCACGCGCACAACTCGGTTTGTGGTCGCGATGTAGAGCAACATCGGCTTCTTGGGCAATGGTGATGCCAATACTGGCGCAGTCGAGAGCATCTTTTTCAAGTCATTGAACGCCGTATCAGCTTGCGGAGTCCACACAAAAGTTTTGCTCTTTTTCATGAGCTGATACAAAGGCAAAGCTTTTTCTCCTAATCGGCTTACAAACCGACTTAGGGATGCCAAGCACCCAGTGAATTTTTGCACGTCTTTGAGACGCGTAGGCAGCTTCATGCTCTCAATAGCACGGATCTTACTCGGATTGACCTCAATACCCTGGCTAGACACAAGAAAACCGATTAGCTTACCAGCCGGAACACCGAAAGTACATTTATCCGGGTTAAGTTTCATCCGGAATTTTCTCAGGTTAGCGAATGTCTCTCTCAGATCATCGATCAGAGTAGATTTTTCTTTTGTTTTTATGACTATGTCATCGACATAGACCTCGGCATTCCGCCCTATCTGGTCATGCAAGCATTTCTGCATGCACCTCTAGTACGTAGCACCAGCATTTCTTAACCCGAAAGTCATGACACGATAGCAATAAGCCCCGTACGGGGTAATGAAAGCAGTTTTCAATTGACCGGCTGGGTTCAAAGGTATCTGGTGAAAACCAGAATACGCATCTACAAAAGACAAAAGCTCACACCCGGTAGAGGAATCGATCACTTGATCTATCCGGGGGAGCGGGAAAGGATCCTTCGGGCACGCCTTGTTGAGGTTGGTGAAGTCGATGCACATGCGCCACACCTTGGCCAGCAGGGGGTCATCCTTTTTCTTCTCTACCGGGACCGGGTTGGACAACCAGTCCGGGTGCAGTACCTCCATCACGAATCCATGATCGCAGCTCTTCTCTCGTCCGAGAGACGTCTTGTCGGTTGCTTCACCGGCTTCGCATCCGTCCTGACAAATAAAGAATGCTCAGCCAACTCCCTCGGAACACCTTGCAGGTCATCATTTGACCATGCAAAGACGTCCCGATTCTCACAGAGGAAGTCGGTGAGCTCGCCTTCCTATTTGCTGTCCAGGTTGGTGCCAATGATAACCCGGTGCTCCGGGTTAGTCGGGTCAACTCCGACTTTCTTGGTCTCCTTCGGCGGCTGGAATGAAGCATTCTGCTCCGGGTTCGTCATCCCGGGCATGCCGAGTTGGGATGCCTGGGCCAGTGTCACCACTTGCTGGATCCTCTTCTTCTCCTCGACAATGACTAGAGACTCGGCCAAGCAGGAACCGGTAGAAGCACACTCGATAGAGCGCTTGTAGTCGCCCGAGATGATGATTATGCCGTTCGGACCCGGCATCTTCATCTTGAGGTAGCCCATATGAGTCGAGATCATAAATTTGGCCAGAGCTGGTCTGCCAATCAGGGCATGGTATGGACTTTCGAGGTCCACCACTTCGAACTCTAGGCTATCAGTTCTGCAGTTCTCCCGGGTACGGAATAGCACATCGACCCGGATCTTGCCCATAGGCGAACAGGAAACCCCTGGCACAATGCCATGGAAGGTCGTGCTAGTCGGTAGCAGTGTGTTCAAGGACACACCCAACTTCAGCATAGTGTCCTTGTACATGATATTGATGGCACTGCCATTGTCAACTAGGACTCTGCTGAACCGAACATTGATACTTGGCCCGATGAATGTCGGGTCTACCACCAAGGCATAGCCTCCCGGCTTAGGCATGACCCGAGGGTGATCCTTCCGACTCCATGTGATCTCCATCTCGGACCAGTGCATGAACTTAGGCACCGCCGGCATGACCGCGTTCACCTCGAGTGCGCGTTGGCGCAAACTCTTCTTGTCAGTGGGCTCGGTCACGAAGACCACATAGCTCTGATGAGCTTCCTGATAGTTGCCCTGCGGGTATCTGGCTTGGTTGCTGGGACCGGCATTATTGTTGCCCCTGATGTTCACCACGTTCACCGGCATTGGAGCCGGTGGCCTCGGACCTGCTGGCCTTGCCAGAGCAGCCATCCGAGGTCCTCCAGATCCGCCTTCTCTCAACATGCGCTGATACCAGCTACATTACCGAGTTGAGTGGTTTGCTGGCCAGTTAGGCTCAAAGGTACGATAGCAGCAGGGCTTGTCCAGCATCTCTTTGTAAGTCAGTGGCTTCCTCTGCTCAGCCCAAGTCTTTTTCACTTCTTGGTTCTGGCCCCAAGTCGGGCCACTAGTCTTCTGCGCTGGCTATTGCCGGCATCACCTTGATCTCGGGTTACCGCAACAACCTGATGTGAGGCATAGTGGAACTCCGGCTCTCTCCTCTTGTGGCCAAAGTCTTGGCGATCATTGTGCCTGCTCGGCCCGGGTCTGTTGTTCCCCGGGTTCCTCCTACTCGGTTCCCCCGAATCCAGCAACGGTTGCATCAGATCACCGAGTGCACAGCTGTCGGCGATACGCATTGTCTCGGCCAGGGTAGCCGGCATCTCCCTTTGCAGTTTCTGCCAAAGCATGGAGCCATGTCGGCATCCCTGCGCAAACCAAGAGATGGCTTGTGCCTCAACCACCCCTTCGCAGGAGTTGCGAATAGTGCTCCACCGAGTTAGGTACTCTCGGTCAGTCTCGTTATCCCTCTGCTTGCACATTGCAAGCTGATGAGGTCGGTTTGGCCTCTTGTAAGTGCTGGAGAAGTTGCTGACGAAAGCTTCTTCAAAGACCAACCAGCTGTTGACACTGCCTTCTCTCAAGTTGTTGAGCCAGATCCGAGCTGGCCCCTCCAACATCTGGGGGATATATCTCACCGCCCAACGACGGTTACCTCCCGCAATGTGCACTGCCGTCACATAGTCGGTCAGCCAGTCCTCTGGCTTGGTGCTGCCGTCATAAGTCTTGGCACCCCGGTTCAACTGAAAGTGCCGTACAGGTGGCTCCATCATAATCCGGGGTCCGAAACAAGCAGGGCCAGGTGGACCTTGTTCCTCCATCATCTCGGACCGATATATCCGGTCCAGCTTGTGCCGGGCATCGTTTGGATCCAACTGGCGAGTTCCCAGTCGAGATCCCAGTGCACTGTCATATCCATGGTATCCGGCTTTTTCCATGGCCGAGTTACCATCATCATATCGGTTAGCCCCTTGGCCAACTATTTGCTGCTGTGGCACTGACTCAATGTCTAGCTGACGCTGAACTCGGTTCTGTGCCGGGTACCGGGGTGGATGACCACGGCTAGCCGGGTTGTTATTTCCGACACCCCGGTTACCGACACCATGGTCACTCTTACTGCGACCGACACTGGCCTGCCCGGCCTGCTGCTTTCCGGCAAAAGTCGGATCATAAGTCTGCAGCTGCTTGTTCCTCCCGGAGTTCGCACTCCGGTCCCGACTTCCTCCTTCATGCGGAGATGAAGCCTGCCCTCTGAACTTAGCAGACTCTGTCCTAGCCGAATGAACGACTTGGGAGCCTCCCGCAGCCGGGTTGGCCTTCTTAAAGGCCTCATTCTGTCGGTTAGCCACACCGTCCAACTCGTTGACTCGGTCCTGTTGTTTACGGTGGGCTTCTCCGGTTAGACCGGATAACTCGGCTCTAGCTGCCTCGGAAGCCCTGAGTGTCTTGGCAGGGGAACTGTAATTCGGCCTGGCTGCCGACATCACACTAGGAGTCACACTAGAGCTAGCTCTACCATCTCGGTTTATCTCGGCATTGCGGCCTCTGCCTCTTCTGCGCACACTCTCTTCCCGGTTAGGCCTGCCTCCTACCGGAGAGAAACCATGAGCTGCATCATACTCTCGCATAACACGGTCAAAGTCCCTCCTGACCTCGGCTATCCCTATAGCCTCCTGAAGCAAGTTCTGCCGCTGTGCATCTAACTCGGCGACAGACTGGGTCACATCAGTCACAGCTGCTACCGGCACTGTCAACCTCTGCACTACTTCTCTCATAGGTTCAGGCCTTACCGGGACATGGGACGTCTCGGCGTTGGTCTGGGCCTGCCTCTCCAGCGCCTGTTTGGCCAGCCGGGTTGACCTTGCCGTGGGCGCGACGACTGTCTCCTCGGCAGCAGGACCCGTCAAACCGGCCATCAAGACCGCACAGCTCTCGGGGCGAGTGGTACGCCGGCCGCGAGCCGCGCAGACAGCAGGGGGATCCTCGGCCACGAGCACCTGCTCCGGGTACTCGCAGACGAACTCGGTGGCGACGTAGGTGACGAAGGAACCGAACTCGACGATGCACCCGTTGGCTGGGAACAGCTTGCCGCGGAAGCAACCGGCATTGTCGCTGACGAAGTCCATGTCGCCGAACTTGACGACGAGGCCGGAGAGGCCCCGCGTGTCAGAGTGGAAGACGGAACCCCTCCGGATGTGTACATCAGTCAGCGCCTCTACCTGCCCCATGGTGGGCGCCAACTGTCGTGGTGGTATCACGGCAGATGCCATAGGATGGCTGATGTGTGGGGCCGATGGACGCTGGTGGATCCGGGAAGGGCTAGCGAGCTAAGAAGCTCACACGAAAGATGGCAAGAATCAACCAAGAACCGACTTAGACCGGAGAGAACACGCACGAACAAGCAAGAACATCCAGAAATCCACAAACACTCTCAAGCACACCCGATGTACCCAGGTTTGGGGCCCTCGTGGGGAGGTAACACCCCTACTCCTGCCTTGCCTCTCTCTATATGTATGTCACAAGATCTACAAAGGTGCTCCTTGAGCTGTTTGGTCTCCCTCTTCGAGATGAACTCAAGAACTAAGATGAACTACAAGGAGAGGAGGAGTAAATGCTCTAGCAGTGAATGCAACTATAGGTTTGGCTCTCTGGTTGGTGTCCCTCTCACAGGAGGAGTTATGGCGCTATTTATAGAGTCCCGGCCGGGTTGACCGGAAACCCTAACTTCTCCGGGTCCCACCGGACAGTGATAGCACGCCAACGGTAATGTTGACATCACCTACCACGACCTAGCCGCCGAGCTATCCGAGCTAGGCCGAGGTAGGCCATCATGCTTCTAGTTGTAGCAGCCGCCCGTCTAGGTGATGATGCTTCCCCTGTCAGAGACAGGACGTGGCTTCCCCATGCCTTGTCTCCTGTCAGCCCGTTAGCAGTACAGTGGACTAGTCACGTCGCCCTTGTCGTGTGCCTATTGTCCCGCGTTCGTGTCAGGCGGGATGTGACTTAGCTTCCGTGTCAGGCGGGGCAGTGTCCTTGCAGCGTACTTGCCCTTGAATTCTGGTCCGACATAAGGTATGCCGGATGGTCTTGCCCAACCCGGCATGGGTATGCCGGATTCTTCTCCGTACCCCGGCAAGGATATGCGGGGCCTGCTTACTTGGAACGTCCTCCGGAGTCCCGGCGTGGCTATGCCGGAACCTCTTTCCTGCACACAAGAGACAAAGAGATGGCGCCGACATAGGGATGTCGGTTACGTTATGTCGGTCCAACCCCGGCCAGACTACCTTTGTACCTCGCCTAAGTCTCTCCAATGTCGGGAGTATGTCGGCTATCTCCGACATACACTCAAGTCGACCTTACTCTTATCTTGGTCCAGCCAAGACCTTGCTAACCAATACCTGTCTCTGATTCCACACAAGAGAATGCCTCTAGGCCCAGCTGCTCGAAGATGTCTTAGGCTTGCTCCCAAGCTGGTTCTTAGGAGAACTCTCTGCTTCTGCCTGAATGAGAGTGAGGGGCTGGGGGTCTATTTATAGTGTCACCAAGGGAGACAGCCTGGCCTTTGCTTTCTCCAAAGGGCACCTCCTGAACTTTCCCAAGAGCCACCTCCTGAATATCACCAAAGGGCGTCTCTTCACACCTTTAAGGGTCACCGGACCCCTGGCATCAGCCAAAGGGCGTTTACCACTGTAAATATGAGTATTTTATCCATGCCTTTACCCTACCCGGGGTTAGCCCCCCGACATGCTACGTAGCCAAGGGTCCCTGGGTTACCACTCCCAGGCCGATGCTCATCGGCAGGCGTGCTCGGAATTGATCATCGGCACACAACCCCTCAGCTGCGCCATAACACGGGCATAGCCAAAACTGCATAACAAAGAGCCCAAGAACCATAACCCTTCAACCGTGCACCTTATATCCATACACGCATCATGCACGGGATGGGTAGCGGACAACCGGTATAAAGCAGACTCTACGACATGAATTTCAACAAGGTGTATATATATATATATATATATATATATATATACAAGAGGTAGCTTTACACACAGAGGTCTTCTGACCCAACATTACATCATACAACGGAAAGCGAATATGTTGCTATTCAACAAGATTTGCAAAAGGCCTAAGAGACCAGGAAATAAGCAACGTAGGCTACATAACCTACAAGTTCCAGGCTGCTACCTGGGAACCCCAAACTACTCGTCGATGCCAACGTAGATACCATACCACCTTCGGAGTGAAAATTCACCTGAACCAAAATTAAACAAACATGAGTACCGAAGGTACTCAACAAGACTTAATTAACCTATTATATATCTGCTTGTTCAGAGAGATTGAATGAAGGTTCTTTTGCATAAAGCAATATTTATTTCGAAATCGAGGGAGGAAGAGAAGCTCGTATAGTAGATCTTTTAAAAGGGATAAGAGAACGACAACTCTAGCTCTAATAATCATTTTGTAACCACCAGCTTATCAACACCATCTATCAACTAGGATCACCCCCCGACACCCTCGAGGAAGCATCCTTCATTCATTGTCAACAAGTTTTACGAGAGTGTTCAAGTTATCTACGATCTTGTGTCCATTCCCAAGTCGTCCATAACCGCGGACACGGCTTTTCGAAAAGATTTAACCCTGCAGGGGTGTACAACTTTAACCACATGTACCAACCGACTCTTATTGCCACATGACACACTTCCAGGGTGTGCTGAGAGAGGGTGGTTGACCTCAACCTTTACCTCAGTTGATATAACCCATGGGTCATCCATAACAGGGTTGTTCCGCCATTACGCGAGATGGCCACCTCGTGATGGCCCCTGTTACTCTGCACAGGAATCGAGATCCGTGTTCGTCCATCACTGGATCCCTACCAGGCCCTATCTTTTCTCAAACATTTTTAACCCACACGCAAGTGGAAAACCAAACTACGTGTCCCATGGGTACAACCAAACAAGTTAATTAGTCGAGCGGGGGTCCAGACCCGCGCGTGGATGTACGCTCAGTCTTGGTTCAAGAGGCGAGAACCCAAGGTCCTAGGTCGGCGAGAACGAGACAAGACACCACCATCCCATCGTGGCCTCTCATCCAAGCCTTTTAATCATATTAATCATACAACTCTAATCATTTCATGTCATCCTGACATACTAGATTCATTCGCAACTCTGATTCATCAACCGGATGGAGAAGAGCTAAACAACTATGCATGACTAAGCAATATAAGGCTTTGGCAATACACAAGCAAAACCTAGGCTGCTAGGAGTAGTGGATTAATGTATTGAGGCGATGCAATTATATAGGATAACTCTAACTATCGACCAAAATACATTGGAATCGTATGCAATACAAGAATAAAATCCTTTGAAAATCATATATTTGAGCAGATAAGAGGTTATGCTTGCCTTTTTTGCCGAAAACAAAATATAAATGTTTTGGAAATCTTCGGCTTGACTTGATCATTGATGGCCAAGTACTCGTCTTTGGTGACGTCAAATTCCATCTCGAACTCAACATCCGCGTTAAACCAAGAAGAACCAAAACACTGGAAAGACAGGAAAATAACATTCAACACATGGCATAATGCAATGCGCATACAAGCATGTATGACATGACAATTTAAGATACTGAAATTGAAATCTAAACATGGAGATCATTTTAAATGGAGCCAAAGGCATTTCAAAATAGCATTTGCAAAACACTCCATAAATCAACATAATTGATTATTTAGTTCTTCTAATTGAACATCTGTTTAAGTTATTTAAATATGCATGAATTTGATGCAAAAAGATAGATGATCATTTTCTAAACATTTTGATGTATTGTTTGTATTTTTGTGATTTAATATGAATTAGTTATGATATATACAAGTTCAGTTTATTTTCTGGAAAACAAAAACCTGGAGACTACGAAATTAGTGTTTTGAACCCTCTAAACTGGTCTCAGGTTAGATCCTAGTTAACTTAACTAGAACATTGTGTACGTGTATCCAGTACACTGAGAACATGGTATAACATCTAATTCAAACATTAAGCTGAGCTGATGGTTTCTTCGGTTCTGGTTCTTCTCTCCTATCCTCGAAACAGGCTTTCGCCCCGCTTTATAAATAAAGCAACCGTCCACAATTTACAACCACCAGACACAAGTTCAAGAAGCACGAGAAAATAAAGGTTTTGCTAGGGCCACAGCACAACAAAGCCCAAGGGTAGAACCACTAGCCCTGATACAAACTCTACAAAGTAGAGCTCAACGACTGGTCGGCGAAGATAGAAGGCGTGCCGCCTTCAGAAGATCCTTAAGAATGCCGTCCAGCCGCTGCCTGTCCCGCTGTCTAGCCAACGGGTGCCACTCCTGCAGGAAAGCCAAGAAATTGAAAACTGAGTCAGCGGCCCGTCGTGGGAAGACATGCTCGATGACCATCTTGTTACGAATTGTCCAAAGGGTCCAGGTCATTGCCGTGAACACCAGCCAGAAGAGGGACCTCCTCCTCCCGGTATGGTTCGCCTGCACTTCCAGGAACTCTGCCAAGTCAAGGGCCTGCCACTCAGGACCCAATACCTCAGCAAGGAAACTCCACAGGAACCGAGCTGCAGGACAGGAGAACAGGATATGGGTCCCCGTCTCGGGGACCGCACAAAGGGGACAGGTGCCATCACCAGGTCCCAAACGCTTTGCCACCTCCACGCCTGAAGGGAGGCGGTCTCGAAGAAGTTGCCAAGTAAAGATCTTGATCTTAAAAGGCAAAGGAGCCTTCCAAAGATGTGTGGTCCAAGTCAGCACAGGCCCCCTAAATAGGGCCCGGTACGCGGAGCCGACGGAGAAGTGCCTCGCCGGCATAAGGCCCCAGGCGACACTATCCGGGCTGTCAAAAAGGGCTAGGGGAAGCGATGCGAGCAGGGACCTCCAGCTCGCTACTTCCCCTGGGCCGAAAGTACGGCGGAACCCAATGTTCCACCGCCCCTGTTGGAAGGCTGAAGCAATCAACAGCATGGGTTCTGCACAAATCGCAAAAAGATCCGGGAACTCAAATCGTAGCGGCCTTCCGCCAAACCAGGAGTCAAGCCAAAACAGGGTATCTCGTCCGTTACCTACGGATGAGACCGCCCCTAGTCTGATGTGCTCCTTAATGGACTGGATAGCGTGCCAGAACTGGGACCCCTCTTTGCGCTCACAAGCCAAAAGGGGGCAGCCCCGAAGATACTTGGCTCTCACCAAGTCAAGCCATAGGCCCCTTTCTCCCCGAAGAATCCGCCACACCCATCGTAACATCAGGGCCTTGTTCATGTGGCGAGACGCAAGTATAACTATGCCCCCAAGCTCCTTGGGGGCGCAAAGATCGGCCCACTTCACCATATGGTACTTTTGCTTCCCAGTCCTCGCTTGCCAGAAGAATCTAGCCAGCTCTTTGTCAAAGCTAGCATGAATCCCCTCCGGCAGGATACACATCCCCATCATATACATTGTGAGGCTTGACATGCACGAGTCAATCAAAATCGTTTTGCTACCCTTGGAGGTGAACCTCCCCTGCCAAGGTTCCGATTTGGACTTCACTCGTGCAACAAGGGGCGCAAGATCCTTAGCAAGGATCCGTGTGTCCCGGATCGGCATTCCCAGATACGTAACTGGGAATGACGCCAACCTGCAATTCAGGTTGTCCGCAATCCGCTGCTGGTCTTCCTCCGAGTACCCTAAGATCACCACCTCGCTCTTGTCGAAGTTGATCTTGAGGCCAGACATGGCCTCAAAGCAAAGGAGTGGGAACTTCAGATTGATGATATCCAGTTCCAACCCCTCTACCATGATCATGGTATCATCAGCATACTGGAGGTGAGTCACACCACCCCCTGGGACAAGATGTCCAACCACACCTGAGATGTGGCCGGCGGTCTTAGCACGCTCTAAGACCTCCGCAAGGCAATCAACCGCGGAGTTGAAAAGCAAAGGGGAGATGGGGTCCCCCTGCCTAACTCCACAAGTCGACCGAAAATAGGGGCCTACTTCCCCATTCACGTTAATGGCTGTGTTGCCACTCATCACCAGCTGCATAATCCAGCCAATCATCCTATCATCAACCCCCCTCCGCTCCAGAACCAAGCGGAGGAAGGCCCAGTCCAGGCGGTCATAAGCCTTCTGGAAGTCTAGCTTGAGGAACACGCCTTTTTGGCGGCGTGTTTTCACCTCATGAATAATCTCACTAAGAGCTAGGATCCCATCATGTATGAACCGGCCTTTTAGAAAGGCGAACTGGTAAGGATGCGTGATCCGCTCCAATACTGGGGCGAGTCTCAAGGCGCAAACCTTAGATAGAATCCTATAGATGACATTAAGGACAGTGATGGGTCGGAACTGGCGGATATCCGTGGCTCCCACTACCTTGGGAATCAAGGTCACCACGCCAAAGTTCAGCCGTGATACCACCAAAGTCCCAATATAGAATTCTTGGAACATAGGCATAATCACGGCCTTGGCCGCTTCCCAGAAGGTCTGGAAAAAAACCACAGGAAGGCCATCCGGCCCCGGGGCCGAATTGGCTTTCATCTCCATCACCGCCTTATGCACCTCTTCTAGCAAGAATGGCAGGGTTAAGTCCGCATTCTCTCTGTCTGAGACTCTAGACCGAACTGGCCACAAGTCAACTGCCAAGGATAACCCGGAGCGGGGTCCTGCCGTGAAGAGCTCCTTATAGAAGGAGTAAATATGAGAGGAGATCTCTCCTGGTACCTCCAGAAGACGATCATTCTCCCACAGGCATGGAATCGAGCATTTCCTGCACGGCCATTAGCTATCGCGTGGAAGTATGCCGTATTCCCATCGCCCTTGAGGAGCCAGTTTTGGCGACTACGCTGCCGCCAAAACAGCTCCTCACCTTGAAGATCTCCATAAGGGAGCTCTCCAAAGCATACCGCTGGACCCATTGGTCAGCCGTCAGACCTACCGAGTCCGACGTACTGTCCAACAACTGGATGTCCCGCAGCAAAGCCGCCTTCTGCTGACGAAGGGCCGCTCCTAGATTGGCGCCCCACCCCCTCATGAACTGACGCACCATCTGTGCACAGTGGTGCCAGACATCCACTGCGTTGAAAATCCGTGGAGGGTGGTCGGCTGCCCATGACCACTTCAGGCGAACGGCCTCCACAAACCCTGGCTGACCTAGCCAGAAGTTCTCAAAGTGGAACCTGTTCAGCCTTGGCGGTACGACGCCTCCAGAGGACAGCAGCAAGGGTGAGTGATCGGATCCAATCCTGGTAATCGCACGGAGGGAGCAAAGAGGGTAGGCCATCTCCCAGTCAACTGAAACCAGCACCCTATCTAGGACACTCCGAATAGGGTCTACCCGGTTATTAGACCAAGTGTAGCGCGCTCCCACCCGGCGGATCTCTCTAAGAGCGAGATCCGCAATGCTATTGTTGAACATCCTCATTCTCCGGGGGTCCACATTCGCCGAGCTCTTGTCCTCCGGGGCGCGGATCAAGTTGAAATCCCTGGCAATAACAAGTGGGGTGGAGCAGCGCTCCACCTTCGCGCTCAGCTCAGCGAGGAACGCCGGTGCTCTAGTATGGTCCGCGGGGCCATAGACAATGATCACCTCCGACCTGAAGGATGACCGTCTATGGCTGATAAGCATGCTCACAAAGAACTCGCCCCGGTCCATATCCTCCACCTCGAAGGTATCCTCCTTTACCCCAAGGAGGATTCCCCCAGAGTGCCCACTAGCAGGGAGCCAATGCCACACAAATTTGTGTGGGCTAAGGCCCTGCAGCTCCTGAATGGAGAAGTCTTGTCGAATCGTCTCCTGGATCCCCACAATGTTCACAACTCTTGTCGCATGTAGTCCCTAAGTTGTTTGCGACGTCCGGGTTGCCCAAGCCCCCGCATGTTCCAATCGAATAATCTTATGATTGTATCCATCATGAAACAATGTCGAGGGAAGTCCCCTTACGGGGCACGGATCGAGCTCTACCAGGAACCGAAGGCTGCGCCGGGCCCTTCGAAGGACGCCCCCGTTTCCTCCCCACCTGGGGAGGGACGGTGGGCGGGGCCTCACTAGGGGGGGCGGACCGAGCCCTACTGGACGACGAGGGCTGAGACGCACCCTTTGGAGGTCGCCCATGCTTCCTCCCCACCTGGGGAGGAACGATGGGGGTAGCCTCACCAAGGGGAGCCCTCGTAGCGTCAGAGGCCGAGGAAGGGGACGCCTGCGCCGAGGAGGCAGGTTCGGGGGCCATCGCTCGCACCGGCTCAACCTGAGCCCGTGCGGCAGCTAGAACCCCCTCATACACTTCCTTCGCCTTGATGGCGGACACCTGCTACAGTTTGGGGCCGCGCTCACCCCGAAAAACAATGCCGCAATCGTCGGCAACCTGCACCAAATGGTCCAAAGGGACCTCATCTAGGACAGAAAATCTCGATCCCTAGGAAGGGGGAGGTGTGCGATGCAACGTACCTGCTAGACTCCGCTTGGCCGCGGTCCGCTGGATCGCCAGCTCCGTAACTGTCGGTGCGGGCATCCCCAGCCCACCCCGTGCTGAAGCAAGCCTGGCACTGAGGCGGGGGATCTGGGACACCGGCGCTGACTGGCGGCCAGGGCGGTCCAGTGGGGACTGTGTGCCCCTCACAGGAGTGTCGGGGAGGCCCTTGGGCAGCACACAGGTCCCTGTCGCCGGCGTAGCCGGAAACAGTGGCGGTGACGCCGCCGACGAGGTGGGGGTCAAGCCTGGCGAGAGGGAGTAGCAGACGGCGCCTGCAGAGCGAGACGACGAAGGCGGAGCCACCTCCAGCCCCACACTCCCACAGTCCGCCTCCGTCTCAGAGGGCACAAGTCCAAGAGACGAGGCGTCCAACCCTGGCAAGCCAAAGTTGGTGTCGTACTGTGCGAGAGGGGGTGTCACTAGGGCAGGGGGGTCTGGGCGGGAGGTGCGCGGGCGGTCGACGGGAGGCAGCTTGGCCGGTGCACTCCGAGAGTGGGCCGGCCCAGCTGGAGCAGGGCGGGGTGCAGGCGAAGATGCCTGCACCAGGGCCAGAGGGGCCGCAGCGGTCGTGGGACCCGTAGTCTCAGTGGGCACAGGCAAGATACCTGCACCGGGGCCGGGAGGGCCTCAGCCGACGTCGCGGACACCTGGGGGTCGTCCATTCCTAGGTCGTCGTCGTCGTCGTCGTCAGAGGGAGTGGCACCAGAGCCGTCCTCCTCGTCCGAGGGGTCCCTCGCAGGGTCAGTCGCAGGCGGGGGAGGAGGCTGAGCCTCCTCCCGGACCACCCGGAGATCAGCCCCTCGGTTCCCTCCCCAGCCCCCAAAGAAGAACAGCAGCAAGTCGCTGCGGATCAGGGCTGGGTCGGAGACTAGGACTCGAAGACGAACCGGGCCCTCTCCAGCTAGGGAGTCAGTGTCAACCTCCTGAAACCTACCCAGCAGCTGGGCCACCAGCTCAACCACTGACTGCGCCCTGGCCTCCTCCGGGAGTCCGGACAGACGGACCCAGACCGACTGGAGGGCTGGGACAGCTGAGGGGACAACTGTCGAGGGACGGATGGACACGCGGATCCTGTTGAGCGGCAGGGTGTAGAAAGCCTCGTCCAGGGTGCAGCAGAGCCTCAGCATCTCTGCTGATGAGAACACCACGGAGAACTCAGAAGGAGCGAGCTCCTGAATCTGCCACTGGTGATCAGGGGAGATCCAAGCCAGCTCCTCCCTCAGGATTTCCAAAGTGAGCTCAGTGGCGACCCCCGGCAACTGGTCCGGGAGCACTGTCAGTGTCGCCTGGTTCTGGGGTGCCAACCTCCCCCCCCCCCCCCCCCAGATCGACGAAGCAGAAGAGTGCGTCTAGCCCGAGGCCCAGAAGCTCAAGCCTGTGCCGGTGAAGCTGGGCCGGCTGAACGGGGCACTCGCCGATAGCGTGTCCGGGATCTCCACACCTCAGACAGCACGGCGGGCTGGTGCACTCCGAGCGGTAGTGACCCGCAGTGCCACAGTTGAAGCACATGCGTCTCGACCGCGAGTCCCGCCCTTCCTCACCCTGAGGATGGGACGCAGCTATCCCAACCTGGGATGAGCTACTCGGGTCACGGCGAGGGGCAGTCGAGGCCAATACAGGTGGGAGCCCACCTAGGCTCCCTCCCGCACCGCCGTCCACGCCACTCGAGCTCTTCTTCTTCCTCTTCTTGGGCTGTTCACCGGAAGTGGGCACTGATTGCTGCTGTCTCGGGGCGTGTTGCTGCTGCGGGCGGGTGTCCCGGTCGCGAATCCACGACCCCGGCGCCGAGTGGCCGGCGTGTGGGTGCGCCCGGGGCTGTTCCCGTGAGACCAAGGCCCTGCGCAGCTCGGCCTCCCGGTGAGCCCCATCCGGGGACGCCGCGCGGCGGGGAGACCGCGCAGGAGAGGGCTCACGGCGAGGCGGCGCCGCCCCACCCCGCGGTGAGAGGCGTCGGGCTGGGGGAGGGCGGTAGGGTACCCTGCCCCGCGTCTCCTGCTGCTGGCGAGGTGGGGGGGCCTCCCGCACCTGCGACCTGAACGCGCGGGGAGGGGAACGCCGGGGAGGTGGGGCCGGAGATGCGCGGCGTCGCAGCGGCGAGCGCGGTCGGGACTGGAACGGCGGGGACGGCGAGCGGGCGCGCCTGCGGGGGTGGACGTCCTTGTCCTGCTCCTCCGCGCGGCTGCGTTTCATGGCGTCCGCCGTGCCGGAGGCGGTCGTTGGCGGCGCCGTCGGGGTCGTAGACGGGGCTGGAGGCGCGAAGAAGGTGGCGGCGGTTGAGGACGCTGTGGTCTGGTGTGTGCGGGGGAGGGATCGGTTCGCACTGGCGATTAGGGCACCGATTCGGTCAGCCCGGGAGGTGGGCCGAGGCCACAAGCTAACGGGCCTCCTGGCCCGCGGAAGCCGCCACTCCAGGATGGGCCCAGATGGGCCGTGCAGCCCACCTGGCTCGCACAGCCCACTAACGGTAGGGTTCGGCTTCGCCACTCGCGCTGCCTCCTCCCTCGCAGGGCCCGGCGGCGCCGCCGCCGCCGACGGCGGCACGTTCCGGCGCGCAACCTGTGCCGCCAGCGCGTCGAGCTCCTAGACCAATGCCTCCGGCGCCGCCACAAAGTCCACTGGCGTAGGACACTCGCTAACCCTAGCTACCGGCGGACCCGTCGCCGGCCGACGAGCACGGAGCGTTGCCGGCTGCGCGCGCCGCACCGTCCGCGGATGGACACGACGAGCCACCGCGAGGAAATCTCCAAAGGAAGGGGAGCAGGGCGGGGTGCACCGGGCGGCCAACTCGACCTCGAGCGCCGCCGCGTCTTCGTCCTCCTCCGCAATGTCAGCCCACCGCCGGCCGCAGAGCATCTCCGCCGCCATCACCCACCTGGGGACGGAGCAGGTTGCAGGGCCGCGCTAATGGAGCAGACGCAGGGTGGGGACGCCGCCGTTCACCGAAGGGCCGCCGTCGCTGTCCTCATCGCCTCGGAGTCGCCGGGATACCATATACCCAAGTGGAGGGTAGTCAGAAGATGGATATCCGAGGGCCTCCGCTAAATGCACCATCGCTCTTCTCTCCTTCTCTCCTATCTAAAAAGAAGGATTCGTTCCGTATCCTGCCACACAGCAGTCCGCTTCGTCCAACTCCACGCTACGTTGCGTCTTTCGTCAAACCCGCTCGTTTATTTTTTCCGGCTTAGCCCTGGCAAAGCGGATTATCAACCCGCAATCCCGCCTCTAAGAGCATCCACAATGCGATGCTAAGGACTCGACGCTAGGATTACAATCCCGGCCGACCCGGCAGTTCAGCCCTCAATACCGGGCGTCGGACTCTAAATTTGTCGCTCGACGCCTGGCAGTTCTGTTTCTTTTTTCCTTGTTCACGGCTTGGCGACTGGGTTCAGGAAGTCTGCATGCTAGCGTCGAGGCAAGCGCTCAGCGTTGCGACGACTGATGCTTAGCAGGTAAATCGATTTTAGGATGATTATTTTTAGGAAAGCGCTGAGCGTCCTCCGGGGGCTGGAAAGTTTCCAGCCCCCGCATCCCCCTGCTGACACGTGTCCAGTTTGGTCCCCCAATCCCGCTTTTGCTCCCAGAAGCAAAAAAACGCTTCGATTGTTATAAGAAATTTGTGTTATGGTAGCAATTTTTAATTTTCGTCTAAATCCCCCAGTTGCTTCCTGGGAGCAAAAATGGTTTGTTTCAAAATAAAAAATTGTGCTATTGTAGCAATTTTCACCTAGATCACGCAATTGCTCCGAGAAGCAAAAATGCTTATTCGTAATAAAAATTTGTGCTCTTGTAGCAAAAAGACCTTGTAGCAAAAACTTAATGCTGCAGAAGCAAAATCAGAGAACAATTGTAGCACAATCACAGAACAAATGTTACCAAAATTGGTCTGCTATGGTAGCAAAATTGGTCTGCTATGGTAGCACAATCTGCTATGGTAGCACAATCGGAGATCAATGGTAGCAAAACTTCATCTATATAGCAAAAACAACAAAAGGATGGTAGCAAATTGCTACAACTCTTCTACGAATTTGCACCAAAAAAGGGAAAGTTTTGCTTCAAACATCAAAAACATTTGCACCACATCAAGAGCAAAAATATTATCGGGAAGAAACGAATAAACTTGCTACAAATCTTTTGTAACTTTGCATCAACAGTGAAAAATTATGCTACAAAGGTTTCAAAATTTTGCACCGTCTGCTGTAGCCGTCCTCTAGTTCGAGATCCACAGACATGGCGGCCTCCAGCACGCGCCCTGCCGTCCTCCACGCCGGCTTGCAGAACGGATCCTTCGTCCTTAACGCCGGCGTGCAGCACCCATGGCAGCTCCGCAGCTGAGCCGTCGAGGAAGGACGCCATCCAGAGCGACGAGGTAGAGGCAAAGCTCATAGAGGATGCAGATTTGCAACCATGGTGGCCTGCAGCACGCGGCCCGTCGCGGATGGCCGCACCACCGCGAGCACCGCACGGCGGGAGGTCGGGGCAGGAGGTCCATGGTGGGGGCCCTAGGCCAGGGCGGCGTCGCGGGACCTCACAGGTCGGCGGTGGCGCGGTGGCTCGTCGAGGGCGGCGCTGGGCATCATCTAGGGCGGCGCTGGGGACGACCTTGGCCATGGCAGGGGCGGCGGCGGGGACGACCTAGGCCATGGCAGGGGCGGCGGCGGGGACGACCTCAGCCATGGAGGGGCGGCGCGAGACTCCAAGGCGGCGGAGGGCCGGGGCCTTGCAGGTTGCTGGCGTGCAGGTCTTGGTGGTGCAGCCGTGCAGGAGGTGGAAGAGGAACGGAGAGTCGTGTGCTGTGTGCCTGTGGAGAGAATAGAGATAAGGTTGTGGTGGGCTCAAACCGTGCAAGAGGTGCAGACGTTTTAGTGGATACGTGGCGCGCGTGGGAGGCGGAGGATGCGCGAGACGCGATCCTCCGGAGGAAAACCAGCGTTTTCCTTATTTTTTATTTCTCAAGCGCCGCATCAAGCGCTCCTGCGCTGTGGATGCTCTAACAATCCTTCTTCACGCATCGTGCGCACGCCGCCGCCGCCGCCGCTCGGAGACGGGAGACCCCGTCCTCTCCTGCGCTGCCAATCTTCTCCGCTCCCCTCTCGCCTCTCTCTTCTTCCTTGGTCCGTCATCACCACGAACGGAAGCAGGCTCTCTCCTTCCTTGGTCAGCCGCCACCGCTGAGGGGAAGCCGTGGATCTCCGCTGCGCCATTGAACCCGCGCCGTTCGCTACCAGGACAACCCCGTCCAGGTGAGCTCCCACGGTGCGGAGCTTCCTGCCCATAGGTGTGGCTGTTACAGCCTGTATCAAGCTGTTCCTCTGTGGATGCTTGTCTAAAGGTAACTATTTAGTGAAATTCATGTAGGTAATGATCTTCTAGATTAAGAATTTTAGTTATCAGTTTGTGTGTCTCATCTAGATATTAATATATCATTGTCGTCGTTGGAACTCTGGATGGTTACCAAACAGGGACTCGGGGAGAAGGCCATGGCATCGATGGCAAGGTCCTGGCGGCGGCGGCGCATCGTCAAGCGACCCCTACAACTGCTCGCTCATCGCCTGTCTTGACAAGTCTCTTTTACATGTCGTCATCTTCACACTGGAATATATAGAAACAAAGGTACAATCCGAATCAGCCTCTCTGGACCTCCCTAATCCTATTCCTCCCCTCTAAATCACGCTGCAATGCAGTATATATTTGTAGACCAGTAGATGAATATATTATATATCACACAGACTGTTGTCAGACAACTGATGTAGATGATGTCTGATAACAATTAGTTCATGGTATTTTTCCATTTTTTCATATTTATATACTCATCTCATTTTATGGAATCTATGCTCGTACAGAAAAACATTGATATCTTGTGGATAAGTCTACAAATGCTTCCTTATTTGAGGAACAGTCATTCAAAGTGATTAGTTTCAGTCCATGTACGTCTTTTTGATACAGAAGGCACTCATTTAAGATATACTAGGTTGTTCCCACGAATTAACAGAAAAAACCTTAGCTAAAACAGGGGACATCTTTGGCAAGCGAAATAGCACACGGAGCATAGAAATTCCAAGCTATTTTATATCTGCATTTCAAAAATGCTCCTGGATGGATGTATTTTTGTTCACTATATAGACATATGAATTTCTCGGTTAATTTTTGTTAACTGGTCTGCAGAAGATGCGAAGGTTTGAATATGCACATTATACTCCTTCACAAGCACAAATGGCACTATTCCTTGAGGTAGAGGAGTAGAGCTGCCTGCGTGGAATCGTAGAGGCCAGGCATATTTTTTTGTCTTCGAAATACAAACAATTATGAATCGCCACATGTACAGAGATCAAAGGAAAGAGCGGAGTAAACCATCATGTATGGTCCTAGGAAGAACCTGATGCTAACTGATAGTAGCATCTTCTTAATTCCACATGGTTGTAAGTTTTTTTATAGAGCAGTCAAAAGGTCAATTATCAATATCAAATGGTGTGTGAATATTAAAATACCATGCCAATAATTGTCTCGGAAGTTTTGGGACGTTTTATTAAGAGCTTCATGCACAAGTTCATGATTATTTGACAAGTTATTTATATGAAGGAGCACTTTTTAT
Source organism: Poa annua (assembly GCA_026929855.1). NCBI lineage: Eukaryota > Viridiplantae > Streptophyta > Magnoliopsida > Poales > Poaceae > Poa > Poa annua. The sequence continues at coordinate 58,350,982 of CM049437.1, forward strand.
TCATCTGAAGCTCTATTGAGTCTGAAGGCAAGAGTTATATCTTTTTTGAAGCTGGTGATGTTCTTATTCTGACACGTGAAGGAAAATTACTACCTGCAATTCAGTTCCATATATATTGTTCGGAATCTATTGTGGCTTATTGTAGGCTGGGATGAGAGACTAACCTGGTTAGGGTTTCATTGGTGGCTGTGTGCTGGGAGGACTGAGAGAGCGTGTCCTGGTCTGTACAGGATAGGAGCCTTTATATAGGTCAGGTTCTGGGCTGGGCTTGATGGGCCACATAGAACTTAAAGATGGCCCAGCCTGCATCCAACAAGTATCTTCAACAATATTCAACACTCCCCCTCAAGATGGGTGATAAATGTCAATCATTCCCATCTTGTCACATGCAAGATTACACTCCTTTGTTCCCAGCCCTTTTGTCAAACAATCTGCCACTTGTTGTCCTGAACGCACATAAGACAATGATATAATCCCTGTATCAATCTTCTCTTTGATAAAGAACCTATCTATTTCCACATGTTTGGTTCTGTCATGCTGGACAGGATTATTTGCTATGCTTATTGCAGACATGTTATCACACCACACTCTCAAGCTTCCTCCCCTTAGCACTTTCAGCTCACTTAAGAGGTTTCTTACCCACAACATTTCACTTAAGCCTTGTGACATAGCCCTATACTCTGCTTCAGCTGTTCATTTTGAGACAACAGATTGTTTCTTGCTTCTCCATGACACCAAGTTTCCTCCAACAAACACACAATATCCCGAAGTGGATCTTCGATCATCCAAGCAGCTAGCCCAATCTGCATCACAGTAGCCATCCACATCCAAATGACCATTACTTTTGAACCATAGCCCTTTTCCTGGTGCTCCTTTTAGGTACCTCAAGATTCTTTGAGCAGCTTCCCAGTGTCCATCCCTGTGATCATGCATATAACGACTCACTACACCCACAGCATATGATATGTCTGGTCTGGTGTGGCACAAGTATATTAGTCTTCCAACAAGTCTTTGGTATTTTTCCTTGTCTACAGATTCGCCAGATTCTGCTGTTACTTTGTTGTTTTGGTCAATAGGAGTTGAAGCTGCACGACATCCCATCATACCCATATCTTCTAAAAGATCCAAGGTATATTTTCTCTGTGATAGTGCTATTCCTTTTGAGGATCTAGCAACTTCTATTCCAAGGAAGTACTTAAGTTTTCCCAGATCTTTCACCTCAAAGGCTTGACTAAGGCACTCCTTTAGTTTTGCAATTTCCACATCATCATCTCCTGTGATGATAATATCATCAACATATACCGCAAGAATGGTGATTTTTTGCTGAACATGTTTGTAAAATAATGTATGATCTCCATTGCATTGACCATATCCCATGCCACACACAGCTTGTCTAAATCTATCAAACCAAGCACGCGGGGATTGTTTTAGGCCATATAGTGATTTCTTCAGCCTACATACCTTTCCTTTAGTTTCAGCCGAGACAAATCCTGGTGGCATCTCCATATACACCTCTTCTTGTAGATCACCATGCAAGAAAGCATTTTTGACATCAAGTTGGTGCAAGGTCCATCCAAAATTTGCTGCGCATGAGATTAATATTCTAACTGTGCTCATTTTTGCCACCGGTGCAAAGGTCTCATCATAATCAATGCCATAAGTCTGACTATATCCTCTTGCAACAAGTCTTGCTTTATATCTTTCAATCTTCCCTTCTGAATTTTGTTTTACCGTATAGATCCACTTACAACCCACTGCCTTCTTTCCTTTTGGGAGATATGTCAATTCCCATGTTTTATTTTTCTTTAATGCCTCTAATTCCTCCATCATTGCATTGCACCATCTTGGGTCCTGTCTGGCTTCCTTCCAATCCTTAGGAACAGAAACAGCTTGCAGCGATACAACAAATGCCCGAAATGAGGTAGACAAAGCCTCATAGGAGATATAATTTCCTATGCCGTGGTCATCATAGCCTAGTCGATGTATTGGATTAACTTTCCTTACCCCTTTTCTCATTGCGATTGGCAAGTCTAGAGTACTATTTGATGCAGTATGAGATGGACTTCCTTCAGCAGATTCCACACTTGTGGTCTCTTGTTGTTCATGTTCCACTGGTTGCTCCCCCTGCTCATTTACTTCTTCTTCCCTTGGAACCCGTCTTCTGGAGTAGACACGTGGATTCGGCGGCCATCTTTGTGGTGGTGTAGGTGTGTCCTGAATTCCAGGAATCTCCGCAACAATCGGAAATTGTTGTTGCTGCTGTTGGTCGCCAAGCTGCCCATCACTTCCAACCTTCTCCCCCTCTTGATCATCACCAAGATGGTCAAGACCATGGAACAAGCCACTTAGATCATTTGCTTCGCCATAAAACGGTTCTGACTCACGAAATGTAACATCCATGCTCACAAATGTCCTTCGTTCAGTTGGACTCCAACATTTGTACCCCTTCTGTCCAGAGGAATATCCAATGAAGATGCATTTGATTGCCCGACGATCTAGTTTACCCACAGATGGCCTATGATCCCTGACAAAGCATGTACAACCAAAGAGTTTTGGTGGAACAACAAAGTCATTCATATTTAGAAGGAGTTGGCATGGAGATTTCATACCCAATATTTTTGAAGGCATTCTGTTGATCAAATAAGTTGCTGTCATAACGGCTTCACTCCACAGGAACTTTGGTATATTCATGGTAAACATGAGAGATCGAGCAACTTCAAGAATGTGTCTGTTCTTCCTCTCAGCAACTCCATTTTGGGGAGGAGTATCAGGACATGAAGTCTGGTGCACGATACCCTGTGAGGATAAGAACATAGCAAATGTTTTGTTCACATATTCAGTGCCATTATCAGTTCTAATCATCTGGACCTGTACATTAAACTGATTTTGCACATAGGCACAAAAACTCTGAAAACAGGTGAACACTTCATCTTTGTGACGCATAAGATAAACCCAAGTCATTCTGGAATAGCAATCAATAAAAGTCACAAAGTACTTCATACCACTGACTGACACAACGGGACATGTCCATACATCAGAGTGCACAAGCACAAATGGGGATACACTTCTTATCCCCTTACTAACATAGGAGGTTCTTGTATGCTTAGCATACTCACATGCATCACAACTTAATTTGGTTCGGTCCACCCCATTCATAACATCAGGGAACAGTTGAAACATTTTATCAAAAGCCATATGGCCCATACGACAATGATGCACCAGTGCCATCTGCTCCTTTCCTCCTACAATTGCAGCAAGCATAGGATTTGCCTCACGTCCCATCTCATCACGATCCATGCGCCAAAGACCTCTATGCCTGGTTGGAGTCCCAATCTTCTTGCCTGTCATCCTCTCCTGAATTAAACACATGTATTTATCAACCATTATACGACAGTCCTGCTGATCACATAGGGCAGTCATGGACACCAAATTTACTGGAAAGGCAGGAACATGTAGAACTGATGATAGTTTTATATTGGGTGTACACTGAACTGAACCCACCCCTTTTATAGGTTGTGCTGTGCCATCGGCTGTTTGGATTGTGCCTCTATGTGTGGGAGAATATGGACTATAAGAATCAAATTCTCTAATATTTCCACTAACATGTTTGGATGCTCCAGAATCTAGGATCCACTCTGAATCAAAGCTATGAGTGGCCATAGACACTATATCAGCATTACCTTCATTCGTGTAGACATAGTGAGCAAAGTTCCCAAATGTTGCCTCCTTTTCTCCTTCTTCCTTTGACTGTCCTGATGACGTGCTAGTCTTGATCTCGTCTGTTGCGGCCATATGTGCCTTGAAAGGTGCAGCATGTTGTTGTTCATACTGCCGTCCACCACCTCTGCCATATTGTTGTCCACCCCCTCTGCCATACTGATTCCCAAGCTGCTGTCTGCCACCTCTGCCATCACCTCTTCCTCTGTAGCTTCCTCTACCATAAGCATAACTTCCTCTCCCCCTGCCGGAGGTACACTGATGCTTCAAGTGCCCCCTCTGTCCACAAGTGAAGCAATCTCTCATCTCCCTTCTCTCAGTGTTGTAGTACGTAGGATGAGGGAGTGACTCATTGCCTTTTGTCATTTTCAGCCTCACTTCCTCTCTGGACATAGCAGCGATGGCTTCTTTGAGTGAGGGAGTAGTGGTTTGATGCAGTAGAGCAGCCCTTCTACCCTCAAATTCTGGATTAAGACCTTTGAGAAACTTCATGACTCGCCGGCGTTCAATCCAGCTTGCGGCAGCAGTCACACATTCACCATGGACCAGATCTAGAGGATCAAGATGGTCTAAATCCCCCCACAAATGCTGCAGTTCAGCCACATATGCCATCACAGTTTTATCTCCCTGTCTCAAGTCATGCACCTTATCCTCAATCTCAGCAATCAACATAATGTTCCCCTTTCCAGAGTAGAGATTCAGCAGGGTATCCCATACCTCTGAAGCCTGTGTGAGTGCCTCCACAGACGCAGCAATCTCAGGAGCCAGGGAGTTCAACATCCATGCCACAATCAAAGAATTTGTGGCACTCCACTTCTTCCATTGAGGGCTGGTCTTGTCTGGTGGTTCCGCAATCCCCCCGCTCACTTGTTCATCCAGCCCTTTCGTCTTCAGAATCAACATAGCCCTCCTCGACCACCGGAGATAGTTGGACACTCCTTCTAACTTGATGTCATTTGGCATCAGTTCAAGCCTCTGAACAGCTTCACTATGAGGAACAATTGCTCCCCTTGCAGCAGGTGCTGCACCATCCCCTTTGATAAGATCCGCCAGCTTCTCCAGAACCTTGGTCAAGCTCTCGTCCCCCATGCCTGAACTTCAGCCCAACTTCCCCTTTTTGACCTTCAGCTAGCCAGACTCCAATGGAACCTCCCACTGCACCTAGGGCTCACCCGCAGGAAGCCCTCCTCCTCTCCTTGCTTGTCACAGCCTTCACCTCTTCACCACTACAGCAGACTGCTTCCTCCTTCCACCTCCTTGCTACCGCAGTAGCCTGCTCACTCCTCCAGATCCACCACTCACCCTCATGCCCTTTGCTCTGATACCATGTAGGCTGGGATGAGAGACTAACCTGGTTAGGGTTTCATTGGTGGCTGTGTGCTGGGAGGACTGAGAGAGCGTGTCCTGGTCTGTACAGGATAGGAGCCTTTATATAGGTCAGGTTCTGGGCTGGGCTTGATGGGCCACATAGAACTTAGAGATGGCCCAGCCTGCATCCAACAGGTATCTTCAACAATATCCAACACTTATCTATATTTATGGACAACAAAAATGGAGAGGTTGCTTTCCCAGTTAAAAATCCTGAAGGTACAGATGTGTTCTCAGCTTTCTTTTCCTTTATATGGCATCTGCTCGCCATGCTTCCTTTTTCTGCAATACATTTATGTCTTCTGAAGGTGATCTCCATTTTCGTGGTGTTTCAAAGATTGGAAAGTCTTGGTTGATGTGTCGGTCAATACTACTACTGAAGAACTTGGAGGTAAATGAGCTGAATTTGCCTAATGTTTCGTTTGAATCCATTAACTTAATATGAACTTTTTAAACTGGGAACAAGTCCCAGGCACATCAAACTCTTATGTTACGGATGACGATGAACAAGAAGTCATTCTTTTCCACCTGCAGATGGAGGACCATTCTTTGCACCCTTGTATTTGAATGATTTTAGTGTTGAATAACAGTCTAATTAGCTTCCATTATTTTTTTTCCCAGTTTACCTGAACTTCTTTGACGAAATGGATGAAGACGGAAGTGACCGCAACTACCTGAATTGCATAGTTTTCCCTTGCAATTTTCCCGCGTCGCCTGTCTAACAATGATTCTAGCCTTGGCAATGAGAGGGAAAATAATGGCAGGAGGCACACAAACCATTCAGATGCACCAAAACCATAACTCACTCGCCATGTTGAAATAGGCCACTTCAGGAGGCCGGAATCGACAAGGAAAGAGCGATCGTTTTTTCTGTAATTTTTTCTTTTCAGCTGATGAATTGTTGTCATGTCTAGCTGGTTCAAATGAAGCAGCTGAACTCAGCTCTCAAGACCAAACCATATATTTGAACATGAACACATCAGCTGTTTATTTTTCATTCTATTTATTTCAAACAAATCTGTAGATATCAGAAAGAATACTCATCAATATTTGGTACATTCCATCTAGACTCAACTTCTACAAAATAACATTTAGCACAAGTCTTTGTATATTTCTTGTTCTGTTGTTGAGTTGTAGAGTGGTATTTCTCTGCTGGCCCACTTGCCATTCAAATGCAAATTCAAGGTCCATCTTTGCAACAACCTTCTTATCCCTGATGGTACCGGTAGTAATCTCTTTGTCATGTTCAGACTCTGCATTCTTGCCAAGGTAAATATCAACTATCTTACGGATGCAAAGTAGTTAACTTTTAAGAAAAAAATGATTGAGAATAAAGTATTAAAAAATAACTGAATGAGGCAAAAAGTGATCCAGGTATGCATTGTGCTAAGTGATTTGGTTGTCCCCGCGACACATTTTTCTCTCCCGTTGCAACGCACACACAGGCAAGTTTCCTTTTGGTAAGAAGATCATTTGGTAGTATGACCGCCGTCATCGCAAGCTCAACTTCGACATCCTAGCAATTATTCTCCGCCTCTTATTGTATGAACTTGCAAAAGGTAAAGTTTTTGCCTCGTTTAAAAAAAAATGCTTTCATGATCAGAAACCGTTTAAAATGGTTACAAAATATAAAATTGGAGTGAACCTTTTAATTGCTTTTTTTTTAACTAAACCTTTTAATTGCTTAATTTAGTGGATTTTCACGCTTTTTGGTTGACTTGTCACTTTGCAGGTTATAAATGATTTACTTGATTAGACGTGATAAAATCTTTGAATTCGAGAAGGCAAACATGTACCTGTCTGTTGATCCTGTACAACACATAAATATAAACTAAAAGGTAACTTTATTTTTGTATCTTAATATATGAACTAATGTGTGCAGTTCCATCCGGCAATATTTTAAAGTAGTTTATACGAAATTTACATTTTTTTTGTCCGGATATCTCAATTTGTGCCCAATCTTCCAACATACAACATGCTTTGCTGTTAAATTACTCCATCCTGGGAGGCATCGCGGTGGCCCTGTAGGCCATCACCCATCACCTGGAGCATTCTTTTGAGCATTCTTTTGAACAGAAGGGAGACCTAGGACAAGGCCTACAATGGCGGCGCCTCGAATGACCACCTGTTGCTCTCTATGTAATTGTTTTTTCTGTAATATCATCGATTAGGAATATATGTTAATTTGTGCATGTTGAAGATTAAATATCCAGTGAGAAATATCCGTGGCATACATGATAAATCGTTGTCTCCGGAAAACATAAACTCTTAAATTTGAAATACTTAGTGTTTACCAAAACCAGTTCAACTCTTAACAATTTTAGTGAATTATCTAGGTTTGTATATCTTGCTGGCTAACCAATTTATGGAGAATATCATGTCATGTCTCTAATTTGATGAGAATTCTAATGCTATGGCATTGCGGGTAGTGGAGCGGATGATCAAATGTGGCACTCCAACATCAAAAAAGGGAAACCACACATATAAGGATGTCCCTCGTATATCCGGATTGTCCAAAACACTTTAAGATTCATGCGTAAATAATCACCAAATTTTTAAACATCAACGCATTAGTAATATTTTTTGGATTTATGTAATTTAAATTTTAGATTCATGTACTAACATGGAATTCCTGTGTATGCATTGATAAAAAAGATTTAAAGCATGCATTAACATATTTTTAAATTTTATCAGCACATCAATTAGTAGGAATAATATCATCCATCGGATGTAAAATCAAGGTTAAAATAAGTTAGAGACATCCTCATATGTGTGGGAAAACCGCGTTGACTCCAACATAGGTGATTTATCCGTCTCCTGGAGGGAGCCATCGCGAAGTGGGGCGAAATTGGCCGGTTGACAATACCACAGGTCCAGAACGAACGAGAAATTACGTTGTAAGGTCACCATAATGTTTTTCTCTTCCCGTTGCAACGCACGGGCATATTACTAGTCTAAAAAAAAACCTGAACATAGGTACAGAAGTACAGCCAGTATTCAGAGAGGAAACTAACATTTTTCTCCTAATGTTTTATTTCAAATTTAGATGTTCAGTTTTGCTGCACAACAGGACATGTATTTTAAATACAGTAAAACATGGCAGCGGAAACTGCACTGACATGGTAAACAAATTGGTTCTAAAGCTGAAACAGCCGATGCTCCTTTGTTCTCCATGGATTAAACTTAAAACTCTTAACTGAAGCACCTCTCTCTCTTGTTAAAAGTTACAGGAATAGATTGCTTTGCTTTAAAACACAATCTGTCTGAAGATTATCTCAGACCAACTTAAATTAAGTTAGCTAAACATGAGAAGAAGGGATGCTATAGAAGTTATCTAAAAACAAGATTTACCTTGAAATATAATCTGAGGGTTCTATCTTCCAATCTTAATTATTCTTTCACATCTGGGCATTAGTTCAACACACGGGAGGAGCGAGGACCTGATCTGGAACAGGAAAACCAACTGTTGGTGGTAAACCATACGAACTGTACCTAAAATCAAAGGTACAAGAAACAGATCGGAGATGGAGTTAGTTTTTTTTTTATTCTCTCTCCCTGCGAGATTCCCCTGAGTTCCTTCTTGCGTTGCTCCTTCTCTTCCCAAGCGAATCGTCCTGCTGCTCCTCTCCCTGGCAACTGCCCTCCTAGATGGTCGACAACTCGACATGGCTCCGTAGAACAGCTTTTGGGAAGCTTTGCTATTTCGTGTGGTGGGGATTTGGAGATGACGATGGTGAGGTAGTCTGCTTCGTTGGGGATGGGATAAGGTAGTACTAGTTGGTCATTTTTCCTCAAATCAAGCACGCCTCTCCCTGGATATTTTAGATAGTTGTACTGTAGCTAGTACACATCCGTCTAAGTGGTGCTAGGTAATTAGCTATAGTTACGAAATCGTTTCCTCTATTTTCCTAAAAATTCATGGAGCCTTCTAATATTATAGAGAAGCCCCACATATTTTTATTTTGAATTTTTGAAAGTTTTGAACCACCTTTGGAAATATAACAAAGCATAGAACACTTTAAGGTTTTACTGATTATTTGTAAATGCAATTTTTTTCTTAGTGAATAAAAATAATGCATGGCATGACATGATTAGCTAATTAACTTAGTACTACAAACTTGGGATGTTACACGAACCCAACGAGGAGCAGGAGGTACTGACAATCGGTTTTGATTAGGATTTCTCTGTAAACAATAGCAGGCAGGTTTTTATTAGTTTTTGATATAACAGATAAATAAAGTGTAAGTAAATAAAGTGCAATAATAATAATTGCAGCGAGTGGCCCAATCCTTTTTAGAGCAAAGGACAAGCCGGTTTGTTTACTTATGATGACCAAACGTTCCTGAGGACACACGAGAATTCTGTGTAGTGCTTTCGCTTCATATGTATGATTAATCTTTAGTGTTTCGATAAGTGTTGTGTGGGTGAACCTATGCTAATGCACCGCACTTCCTAGGACTAATTAACTAAGGCTGTAAAGCCGGTGCTCACCGAGCCTTCCGAGGGCATCTGCCGCCCGATGTATGGCTGGATTGTGGGCCTTTTACCACTGGTTGTCACTGACATGTAGGCCACTGGATGAAGAAACAAAGCAAGCCCGCACTCGAGTCTTCCTCCTCTCTCACGAGCTCCCCGCATTCAACAGCCTGCGTTCTAGGGTTTCTGGCCGGCGGCCGCCACTGAGCTCCACCGGCGTCGTCGCTCCATTGCTCCCCTCCGCCAACCTCTTCGTGTTCCTCTTTCTTCCCAACCTGATTGTCCCCTACTCTCTCTCTCTCTCTCTCTCGATGCGCGCCGCCGCACCAGATCGGGCGAGCCACCACCAGCACGCCTCGATTCTCGCTGCCAGGGTGCAAGTCGCCGCCTCGCGCAACGGTTCCCGGCCTGCTCCGGCGGATTCCTGCACCTCCAGCCCTCCATGGACGGCGTCGTCTCGAACGCACTGGCCCTGTGACGGTGGCGCCTGCGGTGTCCTGGCCGGGGTGGATCTCGGATGGAGGTGCTTGGAGGGCCTTGATTTGCTTCTGCTGCTAAATATCTCCTGAATCATCTATGGAACATCTGTTGAGTTATTGGAATCTTCGTCTGGTCGGCAAGCTCTGCAACAAATTGTGAGTTTCCATCGTTCTTGGATTTATAAACTTGTTTAGCTGTCTTTCATATTTCCCAATATATCTTGTCTTGGTCAGATCATCACTATTTCATTCCACATCATGTCTTGGCCTGATGCAGGTGGCGATGGTGCTCTGATTTTTGTGTATTGTCCTTTTTCTTTTCTTATTTATGCCTAGCAGTTATTTCTGTGTCTCTCCGGCTTATCTGATTTGGGGTTTGTGCTTGCGTGTGGTGGCTATGGGTTTCATCTGTTGGGGAGGATCAGAGGCATATTCCATTTGTTCTTCAGTCTCAGACATATTTTGGGCTGGTTGTTGACTTCGACGTCGCGGCTAGTGGGTATGGGTTTCGGTTTTTGCTCTGTGCGGGGTGGTTTGACGGTGGAGAGCGGTGCGTCCTGCCGTCGAGGATGAAGAAGCTTCTGTCCTGAGGTAAACATTCCTGTATTTTTCTTTGGAGACGTGACTTGCCTGTATTAGGTTGTTCATATTTCTCTGTCTCTCAGGATCCGTTTTCCCCTATGGCAGCCCGGAAAGAAGCACTACGGTTGTGTCTCGTGGTATCATGTAGCTGTCGGAGCGATATGAGATGGCGTTTGCAAGCGGCGGAGCTGCTGGGCTTCACCTTCACCACAATCTACGGCAATGTCCACACGGCCTTTTCCATGCTCTATACTTCTTCACCATGTAACATTCGAGGTATCTTAACAATCCATGTATGTATGTATGTATGTATGTATGTATGTATGTATGTATGTATGTATGTATGTATGTATGTATGTATGTATGTATGTATGTATGTAGAGTAGCATCTCATACGCCAAGCAAAAGAATAACTATTTATTTCTTGCTATCTTCTACTGAATCTGTATGTGCTCATGTAGTTAACAAACAAATTCAGAAAGCCCCAAAGCTAAGTTGTGAGCTTTGTTCATGGTTTAGATGGCCTCGGCAACCATAACTTCCCTCCACCAAGCAGCAAGCCTGTAGATAAATCTGTTGTTACATTCCTTGTTGAGCAGTCATATTTATACCGTGAACAAGTTACGATCGCCCCACTCAACCCGCTCACGAGCCTTGTGCTGGCTGTGGGAGCTGCATGCATATTTTCCCCAAAAGATTTGACAGATTGTTATTCTTGGCATTGCATATTCAGTTAATGGAAATGCCAACCTTGCAACTGAAGCAAATGCAAACATTACTCTTCCCCTGTTAATATGTGGAATGCATTATACCTTTAAAACATAAGCTGTAGTGTCATGCTTCCGGAGTAAAATAATAGTCCATGCCGCGCTTTCAAGAATTCTTCATCTTGCCTTCACTAATAATTTGTTGGGTTTATTTGTAGATATATGGTGATCATGACACTGTTGACGTAGTTTTCACTTACGGTGTTGATATTTCGGCCATGGGAACAAACATAACCTGCTAAGTAGTTCCTTCTGGTAATCCTCGCGCTTGCAATATATTTTTTAAGACACAATTTAGAGGGATATTAATGTGATTTTTCCTCAGCTTTAGTGGTACTATTTCAAGTTTTCAACTAAACTGAAATCTTAATGTCTCAGGTGGTTAGGATGCATATACTTTGTTTCGAAAGGGTGAGTGTTCCCCTTCTTCTCCGCTTTTTTATGGTCATCAGCGATTTTCCGGTTCTGATGTGTATGTTTAGAGTGTTTAGTTCCATCACATGAAACTCGCGTGGTTCCCGGTCGTGGTGGGACACATAGTTAATCAGTTTCACGTATGGTATCATTTTGCCAAATTCATGCGAGGTGCTTTGGTATCACTTTGCCAAAATCTTGTAGGGCGGATTGGCAACGGCCGCACTCTCACCGCTTTGACCTCCAGTCAGATTCCACGAATATGCAGGTTTGCATTGTTTTCGGTATATGTTTGTCTCTAAAGTTCCAGTTTGTTGAGCAGTTCTAGACATTATAGGAAAAAAGGCTTCAAGTTAATTTGCTAAATCATAAATTAGCATTCAGTGTGTTACCAAATGCTAGGTGATCAACTCTTCTCTTTATATTAACAATGGATAGTGCTGATTTCAAAAAAAAATGGACAGTGCTTATGTCTAGATATACATACAAATTTTATTTTTAAGTTGTCCAAAAATATAAACTTTCAATTAAAATCTTGTATAACCTACCATAGATTGAGTTGATCATGTGGAGTTTACATGAAAATGGTCCAATTGTATATCTGTATTTGAAAGTGCATGTTGCCCCCATGCATGGTTTTGGTAATTAATGACAATCCTTACGGACTAATGTTTACATTGAGATATTCATAGATCTTGTCCATGGGAAATTATAGGAGTTCATGTGTTGGACTCTTCAAGATGACATAATGAACAATGCTCTATTCAAGGGTTTATATGAAGAATGGTCTTGTGTAGAGTTTAGCTCATTGCAAGTATGGCTTGGAATAGAAGATTGAGTGAACAATCATGTTTACCCCCCCAAGCCATCATACATATCAAGAGAAGAAGATGAAGTGCAACTTTAATATGATGCATCTCGGAAGACATCTTTTGATTGAAGCTTGCAAAGGAGACATGAAGACAAAGCTTAGCGAGGCCCTCCCATAATGGAGTATGGGGGAGCATTTGGAGAAGTCTTCATCAAGCATGTGCTAGCAAGCACAATCAAGAAAGGTGTTTCAACTTGAGAGAGTCAAGATCGTCATCATCGAGCTCAAGTGGAATGCGCAAGGCAAAGGTATGATCTTGATAGGTTTTCTATTTTATCGGTCTCAAGGTGTTAGTGGGAGACCGGGTTTTAGGATAGACGGCGTACTATCAAGAGGGGTTCTCAAGTGAGTAACTTGATCGCATCTTTGTGGAGAGCTCAAACCTTTGCATACTGGCATTTTATCTTTCTTGGTTCTTACTTGGCTTTTTTCCTTTTTGTGTTTTGGTGCTTGTTGAGATCTTCACGACAAGCCCAAGTTCACCGAAAACGAATTTCATATGGAAAACTTGTTGCGTTTTCGGTTTTGGAGGTTTGCCGATTATTCCGTTTTAGAGAGGTTTTACTTTCTCTATATGGTGTTATCTTCCCTTGTTGGACTCTGATGTTTATCTGCATGATCTTGTAAAGCTCTTCGTTGTGATTCCAACGAGCCCGAGAACATCGAAAACGGAGTCCGGATAATCAAGATATCTTCGTTTTCGTGTTCGGTTTTGCGGCAGTTTTTACCTAGGCCGGAGTCTCCGGTCCTAGACCGGAGTCTCCGGTCCTCGCGACTCGTTTTTTGTTCCAGCGGACGGCGCTTGCGGTATAAGGGTCCGGAGTAGGTCCGGAGTGACCCCGGAATCTCTGGGGGGCCGGAGTCTCCGGTCTCTGCAGTCCGGAGTCTCCGGTGTTATTTTTCCTGCAACGGCTCTTTTTCGTGGGACCTATAAAAGGCCCCCTTCTTCCCCAAAGAGACCAGCTCTTCCAAGCACGAAATTTCCCCCTCTCTCACCTCCATTGTTGACCTTGGAAAGCTTGCCTCTCTCCCATTTCCTCCCATGATTCTTGCATATGTTTGAGGGATTTGAGAGAGGAGATCTAGATCTACATTTCCACCAATCCATCTCTCCTCTAAGTGAGGGGAACCTAGTAGATCTTGATCTTGGAGTTCTTGGTGCATCTCCTCTTTGTTCTTCCTCTCTTATTCCCCCATAAGCATTTGTTGCTTTGTTGGAATTCGAGAGTGAAGGATTTGAGCACTTGTGCTCTTGCCTTTTGCATTTGGTGCATCGGTGTGCTCTTCACGAGGATTCGTGGAAGTTGAAAGTTTGTGAGCTTGTTACCCTTGGGTTCTCGGACCCTAGACGCCCGTGTGGTGGTTGAGACCTTTGTGGTCACTTATAAGCCGTTCGGGAGCCCCCAATCCCTTTGTGGGTTGTGCCCCGGATTGTTGTTGAAAGCCGTTCGGGAGCCCGCAATCCCATTGTGGGTTGTGCCCCGGATTGTTGCTGAAAGGCTCCGGATTCCGCCTCGAAGGATTCCGATAGTGGAAGGTGAACCAAGCCTTTGTGGTGCGGTTCATTGGAGAAGAAGGTGAAACCTTTGTGGTTGTTGAACCGTTGTGTCGGTTCACACCTCTCCAACGAGACGTACTCCCTTAACAAGGAGGAACTCGGGAATACATCGTCGTCTCCGCGTGCCTCGGTTATTTCTATACCCGAGCTTTTTACTTATGCAATTTACATTGTGATAGCCTTCGTGCTTGAAGTATTCTATAACTATCACCTTGTTGTTTGTCTTGCTTAGCATAAGTTGTTGGTGCACATAGGTGATCCTAGTTTATTTAGGTTGTCGGCTTGTTAATTTAAACACCTAGTTTTATTCCGCAATTATCAAGCCTATACCGGAAAAGTTTTAATCCGCCTATTCACCCCCCCCCCCCCTCACAGGTTCTCTTTTTGGGCTTTACCGCCTAGAGACTAAAAGATGTCGTTTAGAGAATTAGTGCATGATCCCACTTTCATATTCGATGGCACAAATTATGATGTTTGGAAAATTCGCATGCTTAATCTTTTTAGGGCCATGGGTCCAAATTATATTAAGAGGATTGTAGATGTGAGTTTATCTCCTCCAAAGGATTCCCAAGAATTATCTTTAGAGGATGAGATAAACTCTCATCTCGAGACTCAAGTTACTAATGGTCTTATATGTGCTTTGACCGATGTAGTTCTTGCTTCAATCATGCCTTTTCGAAATGCACATGAGCTTTGGACCAAGTTTCAAGATATATATGAAGTGTCCAAATTTATTAAGGATGATTGTTCTCCCTCCACCACCGGCCGTGATGAGTTCACAACTTCTTCCACTTCACCAATATGTGATTTGTCACAAGGTAATGATATGGTGAGTGGTGATAGAAATTGCATTGGTGATGGTGAACTAACTATTGATTATACTTCTTCTCTATCACATTGCAATGTTCTATCTTTGGACTTAAACTCTTCTAGCACTCCAAATGTCATACATGCTAGAGTTGATGGTCCTTGCATATCAAGTAATAGTTGCTTAACTAAATATAATGATGATATGCTCTGCATGTCTTGTTGTCATGAAAATAATGCTTCCATATCCTCTAGTATTTGCATGACTAACAATGTAGAGGAATCCCAACATTTGTTGGAACAAGACATGGACCTCAATGGTGCTTCAAGTAATTCTTCATCCTCCTCACCTATTAATCATGTTTGCCTCATGGCTAAGGATTCCAAGGTAACTTCTACCTTGAATCCCGAGATATGTGATGATGTGGTTGAGGATCCTCATGGAGAAGATTTTGACACTGAAACCTTAACCAAGAAGGGTGAGATTGTTCTTGGTGCTCTTCCCAAATCATCCATGTTGAATGAGAATATTGAGCTAAGGGCCCAACTTGAGTTGCTAACTAGCAAGTATGGGAAATTGGAAGAAAGTCATGTAAAGCTCTCTAGCTCTAATGACGATCTTCTAGCATCCCATGCTAAGCTAAATTTAGCTCATGAGGCTATTATGTCAAAGGTAATATCTTGTGAGCCTCATGTGGACAATGGCACAACTTCTTCTCTTAATGCTATATTGTCTTGTGCTAGTCCTTGTGATTCATCCACTCACAATGTTGCTACATCTTGTGATGAATTACTTTCCATACCTTGTTGCTCTAACAATAAAATTTCTACTTCCTCTAGTATTTGTGTTGATACTAACCATGTAGAGGAATTAAAAGAGCTCAAGGCCCAAGTCACTTCTTTGAAGAAAGACATGGAAAAGCGTCATGTTGGGAAGTCCACACTTGACAATATGTTGAGTGTTCAAAGACGCCCCAATGACAAGAGTGGACTTGTATTCATCTGCAATAACAAGAACAAGTCCAAGATCATCAAGAAGAAAAAGGGCCAAGAACAAGTCAAAGATTCGGCCAAGATTGTTTGCTTCAAGTGCAAAGTTGAAGGGCACCATGTTAGATCTTGCCCTTTGAAGAAGAAGCGTCTTAGTGAGAAGCAAAAAGGGAAGAAGCCTCAAGTTGAAACTCAAGTTCCTCAAGTTGAAGAACGGCCTCTTCCCAAGAAGAATCAAGCTACTTCTTCTCAAGTCGGGATTCCAACTAAGAAGAGAGGAGGAAGTCGATGTTGCTACCTATATATGCCGTGAGAAGGGTCACCTTGCTTCTTCATGCATAAATGGTACCTTATCCAACCCCATTATAGTTGATGATGTTTATTCTCTTCAAAAGGATAAGGTTGGCAATGTGTTTGCCAAATATGTTGGTACTCAAAGTGGTGTCAAGAAAAGAACCATTTGGGTTACCAAACCTATTGTGACTAACCTCTTAGGACCCAACTTGGTTGGGGACCAACAAGCTAAAACTTGATCAATAGGTGTTGTTGGAGGACATTGGAGACTTGGCTACATCATGAAGAATTAAGGGATCTTCATTAACTATATTCTCTCAAGACAAGTCAATTGGGTTACATTGTTCTATCTCTTATCCAATGTTTCTCTTTGCGGTAACTTGTGCTTATACCATATATTTATTGAAAGTCACTTGCACCACCCTTGCATGTATTAGGTTTTGTACCTTGCTAGTGTTTGTATGTGTTGTGCTCTCTACTTACATATCTTGAGAAATCAAGTATGTGTATTTTGGTTTGCACACCATTTACTTGTTTTGAGCCTTATTGCTTTTAATTGCTATCTTATCGTGTTGGCTCTCTTTGAGAGATTAATGGACTATCCATTTTTGGAGAGTGATATGCCTCGTGCACTTCACCATCCTAAAAATGTGTGTACATGAGGAATACCACTTAGTGTTGATATTTCAATATTTTCTATTCTCTATGTGGTATGCCATGCTCATGAGAAATTCAAATTCTATAATGTCCATTAATTTCTTGAGTTGGTTTTATTTACCTCTTGTTCTAAAAGAAATGGATTATCACATTATGGGGGAGTAATAAGCTATGTGCATATTACAAACCTAGTAAATGTGAACATGTGAGGTTTTACCACCTAGAATTGTTATTGTAATTATCTTTCTCCTATGTGGCATGTTTCTCAAACAAGTTCCATATTTGCTTAAGTATCTTTTATTTCTCATCTTTTGGATCTTGTGTATGAGAAAGATTTCTTGGTGCTTTGCATGATCATTGATCAAATTGAAGTCGTCAAGAATCTCTATCTAAGCATGTGCTCAATTTCCTATGTTTTTTCATATGCTTTATTTGTTGTGAAGATTGGTCTTGTTTATCATTCCTATATACCATCGAGTAATATTTCCATATTCCTTGTTCATAACAAGTGATACTCACAATTATGATGGAACTTGTAGACCATCTTCGTTTTTGGCTATTGCTTTGAATTGCCTTATCTTGTTGCCAAAACTTGTTTTATTAAACTCTTTTTGTCTTCTTTGTATCCTATGGATCTTAGTGTTCCTCTTGATTTTGACTAGTGCTTCTATAATATAAATGGTGTGTGATGATCCCATTGGTGTGCATTTGTATTCAAATGCAAAATCATAAATAATGCACACATATTGGGGGAGCTATCCTATATGTTCTTGAACACCTTTTGTCTTTAATTGGTTTTAGACCCCGATGATATGTCTCTTTGAAGACAAGCATTTTTTCGTCTTGGTACTTTGTGTCATCAAGAAAAATGTAGAGGGTTTGGTTATTCCTTGACCATATTTTTTTTTGGTATTTTTCATTTTGGTATCTTCAATCATGTGGTTATTTGGGTATTTGATATAATTTGGACAATTTCCTTTCGTTTCACACTAATGTGTGCTCTCTTATTTTAATTGGTGTTTTTGTCCAAAGTGTATCTCTGTTGGTTCTTGAAAGTCTTGTGCATGCATATTTACTATATGTATACCTTTGGCATGCTTACTTTCGTTGATCCAATATATAGGATAAACTCCATCGAATCCTATACGGCTAAGATGTGCATGAAATTCAATTTCACATTAATATGCACATATTTATGTGGGGTTTGTCCTATGTATTGTAGTTTCTCTAACTACTTTGGTCCCAATGAGTTTGGGTACCATGTTGTATTTGAATGTGTTTTAGGTACATTGGAGATGCATTGGAAGCTTGTCTCATTTTCAAAGAAGGTGGTGTCACCATGTGTTCATTGGAAGCAAGTTTGGATGATCGTTAACTCTTATCTTCTACATCACCAATGCTATCTCGATGCCAAGTATCTACCTCATGCATACATTTCTAGCTTTCAACCTTGTGTAGGTTGTATCTTGGCATCAATCTCTTTTGTTGCAATTAATTTGGTTCTTGCAAAACGTCTTTATTGCAAATGTGAGTAAGCCGGGATGATTACATATAAGGGGACTATATATTCATTTCTATGATTCATCGATCCCAATTATGCCAATCTAGCACTTTCTACTTAAAGTCTCTCGTATGCAACATTGATGTTTTTTTTTCAAAATCATTTGCTTTTCGTGATACTTGTTATCTTACTCGGAGCATCCATTTGTTAACCTTTATCCCTTGTGGATAGTTTTTGATGCTATGATGAGTATGTGTTGGAAGTTTATTTATATTCCATTAAGATATAATTCGGCTTTGTGCTATGTTTTTTTAAGCAAAGATCTTTTTGGTATATTTATGACTTCCTCTTGGATATCATGTTCTTTACCCTTGTATCTATCTTGTGTGTACATGTTTATTTGTAAACCCATATCTTAGTGATTCGTGTCTACTTAGAAACTTATACAATGAGAATAATACATCTTTAATTGATATTCCAATTCTTTAGTTACCACCTCTTATTGCTTTTGACTCTTTGGTGGTTTCTAAAAGGCACAAGCTTTATTTTTCATGTGTTATGCTTGGTGCATTTTACTAAGCTTGTGGAGCTTTTGTCATATCTCTTTTGGTGTGTGGGTATGGGAAAGACATGATATGCAATATGTGCAACTCTTTTTGAAAGACTATATTGATGCTTTGGCTCATCCTTGTATTAGTCTCCTAAAATGTCTTTGTACCTCACACCCATCTTTTCATTTAGCCCTCCTTGCTCTTGTTGCAAAACATTTTATTAGGTGAAAGTTGTTTTGCCTCTTTTATCATTTACATTCTCTTGCATGAGCTTGTGTTCGAATTTATCTAGGAGGGAGTGAGGATTCCATGTTGTGTACACTATATTGAAATACAAATCCTATTTGTGGACGTACCTTGGGGAGTTCCCTCTTGATATTTAGAACACTTTTCAGATCTTTTTGATTGCTTACTTCTTTCGTTGAAATATCTTTCCATTTGATATTCTTTTGCAATCTTTGGATGCTCTATATAGTTTGATCTCCCTCCATCTATTTGTCATTGGATATGTGCATTTGATTTCACTCATATTATGAGAAATGCACACATTATGGGGGGGCTCTCACTATATTTGCCTTCTAAGTTTTTCTTCCCATTTCGGCAATCGATGCCAATGGGGGAGAAATTTAGAGGGTTTAAGGGAATATGGGTTTGTTCTCTTGCGGTTCTCTTGCATCCTTGCTCTTTGTGTTGCATGGTTGCTTAAATTCATTATATAAACCCTCGTAAAAAGGGATTGTCATCAATTACCAAAATGTGGGAGATTGAAAGTGCATGTTGCCCCCATGCGTGGTTTTGGTAATTAATGACAATCCTTACGGACTAATGTTTACATTGAGATATTCATAGATCTTGTCCATGGGAAATTATAGGAGTTCATGTGTTGGACTCTTCAAGATGACATAATGAACAATGCTCTATTCAAGGGTTTATATGAAGAATGGTCTTGTGTAGAGTTGAGCTCATTGCAAGTATGGCTTGGAATAGAAGATTGAGTGAACAATCATGTTTACCCCCCAAGCCATCATACATATCAAGAGAAGAAGATGAAGTGCAAGTTTAATATGATGCATCTCGGAAGACATCTTTTGATTGAAGCTTGCAATGGAGACATGAAGACGAAGCTTAGCGAGGCCCTCCCATAATGGAGTATGGGGGAGCATTTGGAGAAGTCTTCATCAAGCATGTGCTAGCAAGCACAATCAAGAAAGGTGTTTCAACTTGAGAGAGTCAAGATCGTCATCATCGAGCTCAAGTGGAATGCGCAAGGCAAAGGTATGATCTTGATAGGTTTTCTATTTTACCGGTCTCAAGGTGTTAGTGGGAGACCGGGTTTTAGGATAGACGGCATACTATCAAGAGGGGTTCTCAAGTGAGTAACTTGATCACATCTTTGTGGAGAGCTCAAACCTTTGCATACTGGCATTTTATCTTTCTTGGTTCTTACTTGGCTTTTCTCCTCGTTGGGTTTTGGTGCTTGTTGAGATCCTCATGACAAGCCCAAGTTCACCGAAAACGAATTTCATATGGAAAACTTGTTGCGTTTTCGGTTTTGGAGGTTTGCCAATTATTCCTTTTTAGAGAGGTTTTACCTTTCTCTATTTGGTGTTATCTTCCCTTGTTGGACTCTGATGTTTATCTGCATGATCTTGTAAAGCTCTTCGTTGTGATTCCAACGAGCCCGAGAACATCGAAAACGGAGTCCGGATGATCAAGATATCTTCGTTTTCGTGTTCGGTTTTGCGGCAGTTTTTACCTAGGCCGGAGTCTCCGGTCCTCGCGACTCGTTTTTTGTTCCAGCGGACGGCGCTTGCGGTATAGGGGTCCGGAGTAGGTCCGGAGTGACCCCGGAATCTCTGGGGGGCCGGAGTCTCCGGTCTCTGCAGTCCGGAGTCTCCGGTGTTATTTTTCCTGCAACGGCTCTTTTTCGTGGGACCTATAAAAGGCCCCCTTCTTCCCCAAAGAGACCAGCTCTTCCAAGCACGAAATTTCCCCCTCTCTCACCTCCATTGTGAAGGAGATATGCCCTAGAGGCACTTAATAAAGATAGTTTATTCGTCATATCTCAATTGTTCATTATATGTTTTATACCATGCTATAACTGTATTAAGCGGAAACATTAATACGCGTGTGGTAGATAAACAACCAGGTCCCTAGTAGCCTCTATCTAACTAGTTCATTGGGCAATTGATGATCGAGGTTTCCCGATCAGGTGACATTGATGTCAGTTGACAATGGAGTCATGTCATTGGGAGAATGACGTGATGGACATACCCAATATTTGTAGGACGTAGTCATTACGCCTTTGACCGTGAGATCAACTCTTATTGCTATTCCTGAAAGATACTTTGATTGCATCAAACGTCATATCTTAACAGTGTGGCAATAAAGGTGTCCCTCTCGGGTATCGGAAGGGAGTATGTTGAGACGAGGGATCAAGAACGGGATTTGCCAGTCCGCATAGCAGGATAGATACTCTAGGGCCCACTCGGTGAGATTATGTCAAATGAGCTTGCAAGCATGTGACTAGGTCACAGGGACATAATATCATGGACGAGTAGAAGATAGTGTTGTCGGTAACGAGACCAAGCTAGGTATCATGATATCTATGGACGAGTCTCGCACACACTAAGTATCGCCATGGCAAAAGGTTTAAGACTCGACGTCTAGGTTCGAACGACAAAGTTATTCGTTATCTCACAGGGATTAATTCTGGGTATCCAAGGTCCACGAATTAGTCATTGATCGGAGAGCGAGTCTCGATCATGTCTGGCGAGATCTCGAACCTCTAGGGTAACACACTTAAGGGGAGTCGACAAGTTTACCGGAAGAGAAATTAGAAGAGAGCACCGGGAGCGTCCCGGGAAAGATCCGATGAAGATCGGAGAGCGACGAAATAGTTTTCGGAGCCGGAATAAATTAGATAATGTGTGTTTAATATTAATTAGTGTAATTAATAGTTAAATACATTTTTATTTAATGATTTTCGGAATTTAAAAGGCAGCCCACCTTAAACGGGCCTTCCCATGGGAGAGAAGGCCCATAGGGGGGAAATTTCCCCCCTAGGTGCGCAGGAAGAAGGGAGGCTGCCCTAGGTGGGCCAAATGGGGCCCACCTAGGGCCGGCGCACCACTTGGGGCGGGCTGGTGTGGGAATAGTCCCACACCGCCCAGCCAGCAAGGCTGGCAGCCCCCCTCCACCTATATATAGAGGTGCCCCCTTGGCCATTGAAGAAAAACCCAATCTCTCTCTTCTTCTCCTTGAAAACGTGATTCCTCCATTGGAGTTGCGCCAAGGTGAAGTTCTCTCCACCATACGCACACCGCCGTGCTCCTGGTCTTCCGGTCCAAGTCTTCCGCTGCTCGTCCCTGGATCGGAGCCCGGAGGTTGTCGTCATCACCGTACGTGTGTGGATCCCTGCGAGGTGCCACGCTAGTGGTGCTCGGAGGTTTTCTTCCTCTACACGACCTCGAGGTCGTCTTCGTCGGCTTCACCGACAACGCTTGTGCGGGAGCGTAATCCCCGCATTTCGGTCTACAAGGGTATGTATATCGATCTCCTCCGTATTACTATATCTGCATAGTATAGATCCTAACTAGTTTAAGGTTATCGTTGTTAGAAAATTTATTGTTTTCTGCCTGCGATCCCCTTCAGTGGTATCAGAGCCAATCTATGCGTAGATATAGCTGTACGCTTTTAGAACCCGTGTTTATCACGGGGGCATCGTTCTTTTATTTGCTACCCTCTCGCGTGCACTTGCATTGTCGGCAGCATTGAGTTGATGAAGCGGCCCGGACCGACTTTACGCGTACGCTTACGCGAGACTGGTTCCACAACTGACATGCGGCTTGTACCGTATATGTGGCTGGCGGGTGTCTGTCTCTCCCTCTTTAGTTGGCTTTGCATTTTCAATGGAGGGCCCGAAAGGGATGAATAAACATCCATAAATAATAATAGCATACATGCGGGTAAACAAATTACAGCTGGGCAATTGACAGAATAAAGAAGTGCATAATGATGCATATACTATAGTTATGATGGCTAGTGTGATATTCATTTGGGCATTACAACAATATACATAGACCGTTCCAACCGCATCTATGACTAATAATTCACCTTCCGGTTAGCGTCCGCACCCCTTTCAGTATTAAGTTGCAATCAACAGATAATTGCATTAGGCAATGTGTGTAATGTAAGTAATACAAATACCCTTAGATAAATTACTACTGTTTTATCCCTAGTAGCAACAGTACATCTACAATCTTAGAGCTTGCTGTCACTACCCCAGATTAAATAGAGACATGAACCTACTATCCAGCATAAATACCCCCTCTTGGAGTCACAAGCATCTACTTGGCCAGAGCATCTACTATCAACGGAGAGCATGCAAGATCATAAACAACGCACTCACAAGACATATTATAAAGCAATAACATAGTACTCAATATTCATCGGATCCCAGCAAACACAACATGTAGCATTACAAAAAGATGATCTTGATCATGTTAGACAGCTCACAAGATCTAAACATGGTAGCACACGAGGAGAAGATAACCATCTAGCTACTGCTATGGACCCGTAGTCCAAGGATGAACTACTCACGCATCAATCCGGAGGCGGGCATGGTGATGTAGAGCCCTCCGGTGATGATTCCCCTCTCCGACACGGTGCCGGGAGGAGCTTCTGAACCCTCCCGATCTAGGGTTGACGACGGCGGCGGCTCTGGACTTCGTGGAGGAAAAAGGTGCGCGTCCTAGGTCTTGTAATTATAGGGGGTATAAGTAGGCGAAAGGGCGAAGGCGGCGGGGCCTCGAGGGCCCCACACCCTGTGCTCGCGCGGCCAGGGAGGCTGCCGCGCCACCTGGGGGTGTGGGCCCCTCGGGGTCCTCCTCCGTGTCGTCTTCGGTGTTCTGGAACCTCCCAGGGAAAATAAGCACTTTGACGTTTCGTTTGTCCAATTCCGAGAATATTTCCTTAACAACTTTTCTGAAACCAAAAACAGCAGAAAACAGGCAACTGGCACTGTGGCATCTTGTTAATAGATTAGTCCCAGAAAATGCATAAAATGATATAAAAGTGTATATAAAACATGTAGCAATTGGCATAATATAAGCATGGAACATAAGAAATTATAGATACGTTTGAGACGTATCATGGGCCCACGCGGCTAGATTCCTTGGCCGTGTGGGACCCCCTATCTTGGGCCTCGAGCCTCCGATGCCATCGATCTTCGTCCCCGTGCCTGGCTCTTGACCTAAAAAACGCATATAAAAATACTCCCCCGATGACTTTCGGAGGGGAGCGCCACGAAAATACAAAACCACAAAACAGAGACCTGGAGCTGCAGATTGGAGGGGGGGAAGTTCGGCGGGGCGCTACTGGCGTGGTCTCCATCTTCTCCAACGACTTCTTCATCGTCTCCATGATGAAGAAGGAGTAGTCCTGATGATTGAGTCGAAGATCTTCTTCTCAGCAGTTGGGAAACCCCAAGAGGAAGGTGTGAAACAGTGTAGCAGCAAATTTCCCTCCGTTACGAAACCAAGGTTATCAATCCAGTAGGAGATGAAGACTCTTCTGAAGGTTGTTGCGGTTGACCTTGGCAGAGCGCACTACCGGTGTCAACCACGAACGTGAAACCTACACACAACACAATCAAACTATTTTGCCCCAACTTTACAGTGAGGTTGTCAATCTCACTGGCTTGCTGTAACAAAGGATTAAACGTATGGTGTGGAAAATGATGTTTGTTTGCAGAGAGTGAAAGAACAGGATTGCAGTAGATTGTATTATCAATTTAAAGAAAAAGGACCGAGGTCCACAGTTCACTAGTGGTGTCTCTCCATAAATAATAATAGCATACATGAGGGTAAACAAATTACAGCTGGGCAATTGAGAAAATTAAGAAATGCATAATAATGCATGTACTAGTCATGGTGTCTAGAGTGAGATTCATTTGGGCATTACAACATGATACATAGACCGTTATCCAACTGCATCTATGACTAATAATCCACCTTCCGGATAGCATCCGCACACCTTTCAGTATTAAGTTGCAAGCAACAGATTATTGCATTAAGCAAAGTGTGTAATGTAAGTAGCACAATTATCCTTAGACAAAGAACTACTGTTTTATCCCTAGTAGCAATAGTACATTCACAATCTTAGAGGTTGTTGTCACTCCCCCAGATTAAATGAAGACATGAACCCACTATCGAGCATAAATACTCCCTCTTGGAGTAACAAGCATCTACTTGGCCAGAGCATCTACTAGTAACGGAGAGCATGCAAGATCATAAATAACGCACTCACATAATATATAATGAAGCAAATGACATAGTACTCAATATTCATCGGATCCCAGCAAACACAACATGTAGCATTACATAATGATGATCTTGATCATGATAGGCAGCTCACAAGATCTAAACATGATAGCACAATTGGAGAAGACAACCATCTAGCTACTGCTATGGACCCGTAGTCCAAGGATGAACTACTCACGCATCAGTCCGGAGGCGGGCATGGTGATGTAGAGCCCTCCGGTGATGATTCCCCTCTCCGACAGGGTGCCGGGAAGAGCTTCTGAACCCTCCCGGACTAGGGTTGACGACGGCGGCGGCTCTGGAACTTTTCGTGGATTTCTGATCGGGTCTCGAGGGTTTTCGCGTCGGTGGGAATAAATAGACGAAAGGGCAACGTCGGTGGAGGGCCGTGGGCCCCACACCACGTGGTGGCGCGGCAGAAGGGGGAGCCGCGCCTCCACCAGGTGTGGGCGCCCTGTGGCCTCTGTCGGAATATAGCCTCCGAAGAAGCTATGAAAGAGTATCGAACACTGGGGGCCTTAGAGCGTTGCCTCTGTCCTCACGAGGCTCGACGAAGGAGATGGAAACACTGCAGAGATTGACACTTGGTTTACCCAGGTTCAAGCCACCGCGGAGGTGAATGCCCTACTCCTGCTTTGTTGTATTGCTTGGGCGAACACACGGAACTACAATGGCGAACGCCTAGAGTTTCTAGGGTTTGAGCTTACAATGTCCGAACCCTTAGCCGGGCCGGCGGCTGCCCCCTTTTATTGGCGGCTGGGTCTTCGTCTTCCAACTCCATGGTGGGACGCTCCGCAAGCTTCCAAGGGGAGCTCTGTTCTTCTGCGGCTGCTTTGGCAAAGGCAGCCGACCATGTCAGGTTCACGGCCATGCACTGCTGCGCCGCCGTTGTCTTCTTCCCTCTGCGACTTCAATCCCTGCTCCTTTAACGCAGGTCCAGACGTCCTTGGTAAAGAGGGAGTCATGGCCACCAACGGGACAGGACGGTGGCCGGCGCCGTCTTGCACCGAAACGGCAAGTTTTGAGAGCACGGCCCTCTGCTGCTGGTTTGGTCTCCCCTCTTTTACCACTGAAGGGGTAAGTCCGGGCGTGACCGCACAGTCGCGTCGGGCCTACAACTTCTGACGAGAGAGAGAGACTGCGTCACCTCCCAAGGGGGGCTCGGGAGCTGCATAACCCTTTTCGCGATCGAAGGGATCCGCTCTCCAAGCTCCAACAGAGGGCTTCGCGAGGCAGCCTCCTGAAGGACCTCGGGGAGCGAGCCCCTCAGGCGTAGAACGAGCGGCCCAGTATACCCTGGTTTCCAATGGGCCGACAGTAGCCCCCGGGCCCATGGCGGGCATGGTGCGCTCATGGGCACTGGATCGACATGGGGCCATCTGACGAGTTCGAGGCCTGAGGTTTGAAAGTGCATGGTTGTCCCCATGCATGGTTTTGGTAATTAATGACAATCCTTATGGCCTAATGTTTGCTTTGAGATATACTTGTAGATCTTGTCCATAGGAAAAGATTGGAGTTCATGTGTTGGACTCTAGTAGTTTACATGATGATCAATGCTCTACTCAAGGGTTTATATGAAGAATGGTCATGTGAAGAGTTGAGCTTATTGCAAGTATGGCTTGGAAAAGAAGATTGAGTGATCAATCATGTTTTACCCCAAGCCATCATACATATCAAGAGAAGAAGATGAAGCGCAAGATCAATATGATGCATCTCGAAGATATCATTTGATTGAAGCTTGCAAAGGAGTCATGAAGACGATGCTTAGCGAGGCCCTCCCATAATGGAGTATGGGGGAGCATTTGGAGAAGTCTTCATCAAGCATGTGCTAGCAAGCACAATCAAGAAAGGTGTTTCAACTTGAGAGAGTCAAGATCGTCATCATCGAGCTCAAGTGGAATGCGCAAGGCAAAGGTATGATCTTGATAGGTTTTCTATTTTACCGGTCTCATGGTGTTAGTGGGAGACCGGGTTTTAGGATAGACGGCGTACTATCAAGAGGGGCTCTCAAGTGAGTAACTTGATCGCATCGTTGTGGAGAGCTCAAACCTTTGCATACTTGGCATATCATATTTCTTGGTTCTTATTTGGCTTTTATGGTGGTGAGGAATTAGAGCTTGGTTCATCTCCATGTCAAGCTCTAGTTCATCGAAAACGGTTTTACCTTGGAAAACTAGTTGCGTTTTCGGTGGCGGAAATATTGCCGGTTCAACCGTGAGGAAAGTCCCACACCTTGCCATGTGTGGTGATTTTACTCTATTTATGGGATGCAATATTTTCACTTTTTGTAGCCTTCTCCTTGTCGGTACCTTTCCAACGGAGTTGGTCTCACCTCATTCGGAGTTCATTTGCAAAAGTTATAGCTGTGTTTTTGGTGTTCGGACAGGCCCGGTAGTACCGGAGAGTTTTGTTCCGGTAGTACCGCAGTCAGCCGGTAGTACCGGGCTCGCTGCGGTAGTACCGGGCTCTCTGCGGTACTACTCTCTGAAGTTGGTTTTCGGACGTTTTGGCACGGATGGCCCCGGTAGTACCGGGGTTGGAGCCCAGCACTTGGGCCCGGTAGTACCGGGGTATTTTTCCCCGGTAGTACCGCGCGCTCGGTTTTCTGCGTTGACGAAGATACCGCAGGGCCGGTACTACCGGGCTTTAGGCCGGTACTACCGCACTTGCGGAACAAGAAGTGTTGCAACGGCTGGATTTTTGAGTTGAGCTATTTAAGGGGCCTTCTTCCCCAATGGTTGACTAGCTCAAGAGCAAGTCTTTCTCCTCTCTCTCCTCCATTGTTGCCCTTTGTAAAGCTTGCTCTTCCTCTCAATCCCTCCCATGGTTCTTGCTAATATTTGAGGGAAAGTGAGAGGTGATCTTGATCTACGTTTCCACCGATCGATTTCTCCTCTATGTGAGGGAAACCTTGTAGATCTTGATCTTGGAGTTCTTGGTGCATCTCCTCTTTGTTCTTCCTCTCTTATTCCCCCATAAGCATTTGTTGCTTTGTTGGAATTTGAGAGTGAAGGATTTGAGCACTTGTGCTCTTGCCTTTTGCATTTGGTGCATCGGTGTGCTCTCCACGAGGATTCGTGGAAGTTGAAAACTTGTGAACTTGTTACTCTTGGGTCCTTGGACCCTAGACGCCTTTGTGGTGGTTGGACCCTTGTGTGGTCACTTGAAGCCGTTCGGGAGCCCCCAATCCCATTGTGGGTTGTGCCCCGGATTGTTGTTGGAGGCCGTTCGGGAGCCCCCAATCCCATTGTGGGTTGTGCCCCGGATTGTTGTTGAAAGGCTCCGGATTCCGCCTCGAAGGAATTCCGATAGTGGAAGGTGAACCAAGCCTTTGTGGTGCGGTTCATCGGAGAAGAAGGTGAAACCTTTGTGGTTGTTGAACCGTTGTGTCGGTTCACACCTCTCCAACGAGACGTACTCCCTTAACAAGGAGGAACTCGGAAATACATCCTCGTCTCCGCGTGCTTCGGTTATTTCTATACCCGAGCTTTTACTTATGCACTTTACATTGTGATAGCCTTCGTGCTTGAAGTATTCTATATTGCTATCACCTTGTTGTTTGTCTTGCTTAGCATAAGTTGTTGGTGCACATAGGTGAGCCTAGTTTATTTAGGTTGTCGGCTTGTTAATTTAAACATCTAGTTTTATTCCGCAATTATCAAGCCTAAACCGGAAAAGTTTTAAACCGCCTATTCACCCCCCCCCCCTCTAGGCGACATCATTGTCCTTTCAATTGGTATCAGAGCCTGGGCTCTCTTGTTGGGCTTTACCGCCTAGAGAGTAAAAGATGTCGTTTAGAGAATTAGTGCACGATCCCACTTTCATATTCGATGGCACAAATTATGATGTTTGGAAAATTCGCATGCTTAATCTTTTTAGGGCCATGGGTCCAAATTATATGAAGAGGATTGTAGATGTGAGTTTATCTCCTCCAAAGGATTCCCAAGAGTTATCTTTAGAGGATGAGATAAACTCTCATCTCGAGACTCAAGTTACTAATGGTCTTATATGTGTTTTGACCGATGTAGTTCTTGCTTCAATCATGCCTTTTCGAAATGCACATGAGCTTTGGACCAAGCTTCAAGATATATATGAAGTGTCCAAAATTATTGAGGATGATTGTTTTCCCTCCACCTCCGGCCGTGATGAGTTCACAACTTTTTCCACTCCACCAACATGTGATTTGTCACAAGATAATGATATGGTGAGTGGTGATAGAAATTGCATTGGTGATGGTGAACTTACTATTGATTATACCTCTTCTCTATCACATTGCAATGTTCTATCTTTGGACCTAAACTCTTCTAGCACTCCAAATGTCATACATGCTAGAGTTGATGGTCCTTGCATATCAAGTAATAGTTGCTTAGCTAAATATAATAATGATATGCTCTCTATGTCTTGTTGTCATGAAAATAATGCTTCCATATCCTCTAGTATTTGCATGATTAACAATGTAGAGGAATCCCAACATTTGTTGGAACAAGACATGGAACCCAATGGTGCTTCAAGTAATTCTTCATCCTCCTCACCCATTAATCATGTTTGCCTCATGGCTAAGGATTCCAAGGTAACTTCTACCTCGAATCCCGAGATATGTGATGATGTGGTTGAGGATGCTCATGGAGAAGATTTTGACATTGAAACCTTAACCAAGAAGGGTGAGATTGTTCTTGGTGCTCTTCCCAAAGGTAGTGAAGCTATCTCTTCTCTATGTGAAATTGTTGCTCATGGTATTAAATGTATAGAAATCATTGAGGATTTGGATACTCAATTTGAGCAAAAATGTAAAATTGAGAGAGAAGATGCTATTGAAAAAGCATCCTTAGAGAATGCCCTTAACGAAGAGCAAGAGCTTCGAGTGTCTCTTGAGGAGAGACTCGAATCTCTTGATGAATCAAATGATCTTATCATTACTAAAATCATTAAGGAAAGAGATCATGCTATTGCTAAATATAAAGTGTTTAAAAAGGAAAAAGTTGAATTTGGTGTTGGCAATGCTAGACTAAGTGAGGACATAGAGAAACTTGACAAAGCTCACAAGGCTTTAGAAAGTGAACACTCTCTCCTCATCAAGTCTCATGATCAACTCCAAACTCAACTATCTAATAATGATAAGCTTGCAAAATTGTGTTCTTCCATTTCTAATGATAATGATGCTTGTGCTACTAACTCCACTTCTTGTGAAGCATCTATTTTGAAGGAGAATGTTGAGCTAAGGGCTCAACTTGAGTTGCTATCTAGTAAGTATGGGAAATTGGAAGAAAGTCATGAAAAGCTTTCTACCTCTAATGATGATCTTCTAGCATCCCATGCTAGGCTAAAGTTAGCTCATGAGGCTATCTCTACAAAGGTAACATCTTGTGAGCCTCATGCGGATATTGGCACAACTTCTTCTAGAAATGCCTTATTGCCATGTGCTAGTCCGAGTGATTCATCCACTCACAATGCTTCTACATCTTGTGATGAATTACTTTCCATACCTTGTTGCTCTAACAATGAAGCGTCTACTTCCTCTAGTGTTTTTGTTGATACTAACCATGTAGAGGAATTAAATGAGCTCAAGGCCCAAGTCACTTCTTTGAAGAAAGACTTGGAAAAGCGTCATGTTGGGAAGTCCACACTTGACAATATGTTGAGTGTTCAAAGACGCCCCAATGATAAGAGTGGACTTGGATTCAACTCAAACAACAAGAACAAGTCCAAGATCATTAAGAAGAAAAAGGGCCAAGAACAAGTCAAAGACTCGGCCAAGATTGTTTGCTTCAAGTGCAAAGTTGAAGGGCACCATGTTAGATCTTGCCCTTTGAAGAAGAAGGCTCTTAGTGAGAAGCAACAAGGGAAGAAGCCTCAAGTTCAAACTCAAGCTCCTCAAGTTGAAGAACGGTCTCTTCCCAAGAAGAATCAAGCTACCCCTCCTCAAGTCAAGACTCCAACTAAAAAGAGAGGAGGAAGTCGATGTTGCTACCTATGCCATGAGAAGGGTCACCTTGCTTCTTCATGCACAAATGGTACCTTATCCAACCCCATTATAGTTGATGATGTTTATTCTCTTCGGAAGGATAAGGTTGGCAATGTGTTTGCCAAATATGTTGGTACTCAAAGTGGTGTCAAGAAAAGAACCATTTGGGTTGCCAAACCTATTGTGACTAACCTCTTAGGACCCAACGTGGTTGGGGACCAACAAGCTAAAACTTGATCAATAGGTGTTGTTGGAGGACATTGGAGACTTGGCTACACTATGAAGAATTAAGGGATCTTCATCAATTATATTCTCTCAAGTCAAGTCATATGGATTATATTGTTCTATCTCATATCCAATGTTCCTCCTTGCGGTAACTTTTATTTAAATCATATATATATTGAAAGTTGCTTGCACCCTTGCATGTGTTAGGTTTTGTACCTTGCTAGTGTTTGTATGTGTTGTGCTCTCTACTTACTTATCTTGAGAAATCAAGTATGTGTATTTTGGTTTGCACACCATCTACTTGTTTTGAGCCCTATTGCTTTTATTTGCTATCTTATCTTGTTGGCTCTCTTTGAGAGATAAATGGACTATCCATTTTTGGAGAGTGATATGCTTCGTGCACTTCACAATCCTAAAAATGTGTGTACATGAGGAATACCACTTAGTTTTGATATATCAAGTTTATCTATTCTCTATGTGGTATGTCATGCTCATGAGAAATTCAAATTCTATAATGTCCATTAATTTCTCGAGTTGGTTTTGTTTGCCTCTTGTTTTAAATAAATGGATTATCACATTATGGGGGAGTAATAAGCTATGTGCATATTACAAACCTAGAAAATGTGAACATATGAGGTATTGCCACCTAGAATTGATAGTCTTCATTATCTTATACTTTTGTGGCATGATTCTCAAACAAGTTCCTTTTTGCTTAAATGATTTTTGCCTCTCACCGTTAGATCTTGTTTGTGATGGAATTCCTTGATATGGCTTTCCCTAAATATGTTCTCATATATCTTTTTGTGAAGCCAATTGCTTCAAGCTACTCCTTGGAGTTGCTTTGCATGATCACGTAAATATTTGAAGCTATCAAGAATAACTATCTATCTAAGCATGGCTCTTAATTCCTATCCTTTGCCACATGCTTATGTTTTGTGAATATGGTCTTGAATATATCTTTGCAATCCACCCCCGAGAAATATCTCCATACATTACTTGTCGTGACAAGTGATAATCATATTTTGTGGTATATATATTGATCATATTCACTTTGACTCTTGCTTTGAATTGCCTTATTTGATTGCCAAGAATTTAGTTTGATCTAACTTTCTTGTGTCTTCCTTGTATCTTTTGGATCCTTTATTGCTCTACTTGAAATTTGTTTTGTGCTTTCTTGAGTTGGGACTAGCAATGAACCAATTCTTGTGCATTGACCTTCAAAAGTCATACTTCTTAATAATGCACTATTCTTTGGGAAGCTATCCTACTTGGGAAGCTATCATTCTTTAGATTGGTATTGCAATTTCTTGCCTTTCTTGAATATGACTAGTGTTTATATATATGGAGAGTGATGATCTCATTTGTGTGCATTTTGTATTCAAATGCAAGATCATAAATAATGCACACATCTTGGGGGAGCAATCCTATATGCTTTCGAACATTAGTTGTCTTCATTTGGTATTTGATCCCGATGACGTGTCTCTTTGGAAGACAAACATTTTTCGTCTTGGCACTTTGTGCCATCATGAAAAGTGTAGAGGGTTTGGTTTATTATTTGATGGTATTTTCTTCAATTGGTTTCTTGCTTTCATTTGTTATCTTTTCAAAGTGGTTTCTTCAATCATGTGTTGATTTGGGTCTTTGATATAATTTGGACAATTCCTTTTCTTGTCACACTTGTGTGTGATTTCATTGCTTAATTGGTGTTTTTTCCAAATTATATCTCATTTGGTTCTTGAAAGTCATGTGCATGCATTTTTATTATATGTATATCTTATGGCATGTGTACTTTCGTTGATCCAATATATAGGATAAACTCCATCAAATCCTAAATGGCTAAGATGTGCATGAAATTCAATTTCATATCAATATGCACATATTTATGTGGAGTTTGTCCTATGTATTGTAGTTGCTCTAACTACTTTGGACCCAATGAGTTTGGGTACCATTTTGTACTTGAATTTGTTTTAGGTACATGTGGAGATGCATTGGAAGCTTGTCTCATTTACAAGGAAGGTGGTGTCACCATGTGTTCATTGGAGCCAAGTTTGGATGATCGTTAACTCTTATACTATACATCACCAATGCTATCTCGGTAACAAGTATCTACCTCATGCATACATTTCTAGTTTTCAACCTTGTGTAGGTTGTATCTTGGCATGAATCTTTTTGTTGCAATTATTTTTGGTTCTTACAAAACGTCTTTATTGCAAATGTGAGTAAGCCGGGATGATTACATATAAGAGGACTATATATTCATTTCTATGATTCATCGATCCCAATTATGTCAATCTAGCACTTTCTACTTAAAGTCTCTCATGTGCAACATTGATGAATTTTCAAAATCATTTGCGTTTTGTGTTACTTGTTATCTTACTCGGAGCATCCATTTGTTAACCTTTATCCCTCGTGGATAGTTTTTGATGCTATGATGAGTATGTGTTGGAATTTCATTTATATTCCGTTAAGATATAATTCGGCTTTGTGCTATGTTATTAAGCAAAGATCTTATTGGTGTATTTATGACTTCCTCTTGGATATCATGATTCTTTACCCTTGTATCTATCTTGTGTGTACATGTTTATTTGTAGACCCATATCTTAGTGATTCGTGTCTACTTAGAAACTTATACACATAAGAAAAGTTACATCTTTAATTGATATTCCAATTCTTTAGTGACCACCTCTTTTTGCTTTTGATTCTTTGGTGGTTTCTAAAAGGCACAAGCTTCATTTTTTTGTGCTATGCTTTTTGCATTTTACTAAGCTTGTGGAGCTATTTGCTTTATCTCTTTTGGTGTGGGGGTATGGGAAAGACATGATATGCACTATGTGCAACTCTTTTTGAAAGACTATGTTGATGCTTTGGCTCATCCTTGTATTAGTCTCCTAAAATGTCTTTGTATCTCACACCCATTCTTTTATTTGCCGCTCCTTGCTCTTGTTGCAAAACATTTTATTAGGTGAAAGTTGTTTTGCCTCCTTTATCATTTACATTCTCTTGCATGAGCTTGTGTTCGAATTCATCTAGGAGGGAGTGAGGATTCCATGTTGTGCACACTATATTGAAATACAAATCCTATTTATGCACGTACCTTGGGGAGTTCCCTCATGATATTTAGAACACTTTTCGGATCCTTTTGATTGCTTGCTTCTTTCGTTGAAGTATCTTTCCATTTGATATTCTTTTGCAATCCTTGGATCCTCTATATAGTTTGATCTCCCTCCATCTACTCGTCATTGGATATGTGCATTTGATTTCACTCATATTATGAGAAATGCACACATTATGGGGGAGCTCTCACTATATTTGCCTTCTAAGTTTTTCTTTCCATTTCGGCAATCGATGCCAATGGGGGAGAAATTTAGAGGGTTTAAGAGGGTTTAAGAGAATATGGGTTTGTTCTCTTGCGGTTCTCTTGCATCCTTGCTCTTTGTGTTGCATGGTTGCTTAAATTCATTATATAAACCCTCGTAAAATGGATTGTCATCAATTACCAAAATGGGGGAGATTGAAAGTGCATGGTTGTCCCCATGCATGGTTTTGGTAATTAATGACAATCCTTATGGCCTAATGTTTGCTTTGAGATATACTTGTAGATCTTGTCCATAGGAAAAGATTGGAGTTCATGTGTTGGACTCTAGTAGTTTACATGATGATCAATGCTCTACTCAAGGGTTTATATGAAGAATGGTCATGTGAAGAGTTGAGCTTATTGCAAGTATGGCTTGGAAAAGAAGATTGAGTGATCAATCATGTTTTACCCCAAGCCATCATACATATCAAGAGAAGAAGATGAAGCGCAAGATCAATATGATGCATCTCGAAGATATCATTTGATTGAAGCTTGCAAAGGAGTCATGAAGACGATGCTTAGCGAGGCCCTCCCATAATGGAGTATGGGGGAGCATTTGGAGAAGTCTTCATCAAGCATGTGCTAGCAAGCACAATCAAGAAAGGTGTTTCAACTTGAGAGAGTCAAGATCGTCATCATCGAGCTCAAGTGGAATGCGCAAGGCAAAGGTATGATCTTGATAGGTTTTCTATTTTACCGGTCTCATGGTGTTAGTGGGAGACCGGGTTTTAGGATAGACGGCGTACTATCAAGAGGGGCTCTCAAGTGAGTAACTTGATCGCATCGTTGTGGAGAGCTCAAACCTTTGCATACTTGGCATATCATATTTCTTGGTTCTTATTTGGCTTTTATGGTGGTGAGGAATTAGAGCTTGGTTCATCTCCATGTCAAGCTCTAGTTCATCGAAAACGGTTTTACCTTGGAAAACTAGTTGCGTTTTCGGTGGCGGAAATATTGCCGGTTCAACCGTGAGGAAAGTCCCACACCTTGCCATGTGTGGTGATTTTACTCTATTTATGGGATGCAATATTTTCACTTTTTGTAGCCTTCTCCTTGTCGGTACCTTTCCAACGGAGTTGGTCTCACCTCATTCGGAGTTCATTTGCAAAAGTTATAGCTGTG
Organism: Poa annua; assembly: GCA_026929855.1. Taxonomy (NCBI): domain Eukaryota; kingdom Viridiplantae; phylum Streptophyta; class Magnoliopsida; order Poales; family Poaceae; genus Poa; species Poa annua. The sequence goes on from CM049437.1 coordinate 58,387,001, forward strand.
TTTTTGGTGTTCGGACAGGCCCGGTAGTACCGGAGAGTTTTGTTCCGGTAGTACCGCAGTCAGCCGGTAGTACCGGGCTCGCTGCGGTAGTACCGGGCTCTCTGCGGTACTACTCTCTGAAGTTGGTTTTCGGACGTTTTGGCACGGATGGCCCCGGTAGTACCGGGGTTGGAGCCCAGCACTTGGGCCCGGTAGTACCGGGGTATTTTTCCCCGGTAGTACCGCGCGCTCGGTTTTCTGCGTTGACGAAGATACCGCAGGGCCGGTACTACCGGGCTTTAGGCCGGTACTACCGCACTTGCGGAACAAGAAGTGCTGCAACGGCTGGATTTTTGAGTTGAGCTATTTAAGGGGCCTTCTTCCCCAATGGTTGACTAGCTCAAGAGCAAGTCTTTCTCCTCTCTCTCCTCCATTGTTGCCCTTTGTAAAGCTTGCTCTTCCTCTCAATCCCTCCCATGGTTCTTGCTAATATTTGAGGGAAAGTGAGAGGTGATCTTGATCTACGTTTCCACCGATCGATTTCTCCTCTATGTGAGGGAAACCTTGTAGATCTTGATCTTGGAGTTCTTGGTGCATCTCCTCTTTGTTCTTCCTCTCTTATTCCCCCATAAGCATTTGTTGCTTTGTTGGAATTTGAGAGTGAAGGATTTGAGCACTTGTGCTCTTGCCTTTTGCATTTGGTGCATCGGTGTGCTCTCCACGAGGATTCGTGGAAGTTGAAAACTTGTGAACTTGTTACTCTTGGGTCCTTGGACCCTAGACGCCTTTGTGGTGGTTGGACCCTTGTGTGGTCACTTGAAGCCGTTCGGGAGCCCCCAATCCCATTGTGGGTTGTGCCCCGGATTGTTGTTGGAGGCCGTTCGGGAGCCCCCAATCCCATTGTGGGTTGTGCCCCGGATTGTTGTTGAAAGGCTCCGGATTCCGCCTCGAAGGAATTCCGATAGTGGAAGGTGAACCAAGCCTTTGTGGTGCGGTTCATCGGAGAAGAAGGTGAAACCTTTGTGGTTGTTGAACCGTTGTGTCGGTTCACACCTCTCCAACGAGACGTACTCCCTTAACAAGGAGGAACTCGGAAATACATCCTCGTCTCCGCGTGCTTCGGTTATTTCTATACCCGAGCTTTTACTTATGCACTTTACATTGTGATAGCCTTCGTGCTTGAAGTATTCTATATTGCTATCACCTTGTTGTTTGTCTTGCTTAGCATAAGTTGTTGGTGCACATAGGTGAGCCTAGTTTATTTAGGTTGTCGGCTTGTTAATTTAAACATCTAGTTTTATTCCGCAATTATCAAGCCTAAACCGGAAAAGTTTTAAACCGCCTATTCACCCCCCCCCTCTAGGCGACATCATTGTCCTTTCAAGGTTTAAGCGGTTGACGCTCACTATGACGTCTCGGCCCACCTGGGGGGGGCGAATAAAGGACGGAGCGGTTTCCTGGAGCGTCCTCCTGCCTCCTGTCTCCGTCATTCTCAGATCCAATCTGCTCGTTTTCTCCGACGCTCCGGACTCCGCCGCTTCTTTGACCATCAAGCGATGGCCGGCTCCAAAGACTCTGCCGCGAAGTGGAAACGCGCCCCGGCGTCAACTGCTCCGCCGGCCGTGCTGGGGCAGTCGCGTCTGGGCTCTCCAGACTCAGTGAATCAGTTGCAGTTCGTCCGGGCTGCGACGTCGAACAGTCATGGACCGACGGTGGTGCGCCATGGCCGGATGCCTCGCACAATGCTTTCCGGCACCAGCTTCCCTTTCTTTGCGCACGACGTGTACTGCGGGCTCGTCCCTCCTTTCTCCAACTTCTTCGACGCCATCCTGGACCACTACAAGATCCGTGCTCTGCACCTCCACCCCAACTCTGTTCTGCTTCTGGCCATCTTCGCCTACCTCTGTGAGGCCTTCCTGGGAGTAGAGCCGTCTGTGGCCCTCTTCCGATGCTTCTACAGCCTCCGCGTCACTGCGGGCGCCCAGCTCTCCGGGAGCGCGTCCTTCCGGATTGCGGACGGTAAGGGCCCTTCCATTATTCCCATCCCCATGACGAAGAGGGTGGAGGATTTTCGCGAGAAGTGGGTCTATCTGGACGTGGGGCGAGCGCATGACCGCTACCTGGCCCCGTAGGCCCCTGCGCAAAAGTGCCCAGGTTGGGAGCACGAGACGCTGGAGGACCCTACGCTCGCTCCCCTCTAGGAGCGTATACGGGGCTTGCGGGCACGCGGACTGACTGGGGCCATGGTGGCCAAGGAATTCCTCATGAGGCGCGTGGCTCCCCTCCAACGGGGCGTTAGCCCAGCCTGGCACTACTCCGGCATTCTCGACCCGACACGCCTCCACGACTCCGATCATGAGGAGGGGGCGATGGATCTCTTGATCAAGACTCTCTTCTCGTACTCCGTAGGGGAGGTTCCCTCCGTGGGGGGTGAGCTAGCGCACCTGTACACGCTGGAGGAGCAGGAGGCCCTGGTAAAGTCGTGGTCTCCATGTCGTGCTTTGACCAATGGGGGCTCCTCGCGCCGGGGCAAGCGAGGAGGAGGTCTAATCCTTGGTCGGGGGGTGGCGGTGAGCCGGCCGTGAAGGAAGCCCTTTCAGGGACAGGCTCCTCGAAACGCGAGGGAGGCTCCTCCTCCGCTTCGTCCTCCTCCAGCGACGACGGGCGGTTCACCCTTGCCCGTCGGTCTAATCTGGCGGCGCCGACGAAGGCGCCCCCTCCCAGGGCGCCCATGGGGCGAAAAGCCATGGCCGCTCTCAGCAGCTGCCCTCCTGGCGCCTCGCAAGCCTCTGGCGCAGCCCGCAAGCGCAGGGGGTCCTGGGGCGACCCAGCTCAGTAAGTCTTCCTCCTTGGCCTCATGCTGCTGTCACCGGCTGTGATCTAAGCTCTTTGTTCCTGCAGGGCTGCTGCGGACAGCGTGGAGGAAACGCCTGCTGCCCCTCTCCCTAAACCCTTCGGCGCGGGACTTGCTCCCGGTGGGGTGGCGCGATCCAAGAGGAGGAAAGTGTGCGCTGCCCGGTCTAGCTCACCGTCCTCCCTGGACCTTTCACCGCCACGGTCAAACCCCCGCCCTGCCGTGGGTACGCCCCCGCGTAACTCCATGGAGGAAGACGGCCAGGCGGCGGGGAGGGGCAGCGCTTCCTCTGGGGCGACTCCCGAGGCGGCTCCCGAAGCCACTCCTGAAGCGCTCTACGAGATGGCCCCTGGGGCGATTCGCGTGACTCCTGCTGACGCAGGCCCTGTCGACCCTACCGCTGCGCCGATGGCAGGGGTGGAGACGGTGGCGGTGACGGCGCTGCCCGGGGTCCCCGAGGGTGAGAAGATAGCAGGCGACCCAGCCTCCTGCGGGGCAGGGGCCACCCCCGAGGGTCCGGTGAATGCCCCGGGTGGTGATCTTGGTTCGAAGGAGCCGACGACAGGGTCGCGAGGTGGCCCATCCTGTTCCTCCGCTGCTCCCTCAGGCGAGGAAGACTCTCACCGGGCGCGGTTAGGCAAGGTGGTGGAGACTGACGACGACGGCGAGGCGGGAGCTCATGACGGGGGGCAAGCTTCGGGGCTTCTGCCGCCCCCGGCTGGGTACGCCCGGGCGGGGGCGCCGGGTCAGCCTTGCAGGGCCCCTCCAACCCCGAAGCTCCTTTCGACTCCGAGGGAGAGCCAGCTCTGGTTCGGCAGGCACGGTGGCACTTCGTTCTAGATGGGGAGCTCATTGCCTTCGGCCATGAGATCCTCAACAAGCTCCAAGTTGCACACTTGCTCGAGTAGGAGAGACTCAAGCGCGATCGTCACCGCCTGGTGACGCATGTAAAATGCATACATGAACTTTGCATTATATTACTCATATTTCATCCATATTTGCATCATATAAGGGTTATATCAATGTTTTATAATGTTTTGGTGAATATTTCACACTTTCCCTATTTATTTGGAATTAACCCTGTGCTGTCAGAAAACCCATTTTTCTATATTTTGATGTTTCAGGGACCCAAACGACGTCCAACTGACCTAATATTCCACGGAGATCATTTTTTGGAAGGAACAAGGCTTAGGAGCGAAGGAAGAGCAAAAGTGGAAGGCCGAGGACCAAAAGGAGCGGGCCCACGCGGCCAGATTCCTTGGCCGCGTGGGGCCCCTCATCTTGGCCCTCGAGCCTCCGATGCCGTCGATCTTCGTCTCCCTGGCTTCGTCTTGACCTAAAAACGACTCTAAAAATAGCCCCCCGAACCCTTTCGGAGAGGAGCGCCGCTGAAACACAGAAACCACGAAACAGAGACCTGGAGCTGCAGATTGGAGGGGGAAAACTCTGGCGGGGCGCTGCCGATGTGGTCTCCACCTTCTCCAACGACTTCTCCACCGTCTCCATGATGAAGAGGGAGTAGTCCACCCCTGGACTATGGGTTTGTGGAAGTAACTTATGTATCTCTCCTCTCTCTTGAGGTTCACTAATTAGTAACATATGAGCTGCTGAACATGATTATGGTCATATATGTAATACCTTTGTGGTGGATCTCTTAAGTTGATATATGTTATGATGATTGCCAATATTATGTCTTTGTTATGAAAGTAGATGCATATTATGTACCCCGTTCTTGTCTATGTGTTTTGATTCAACATGTTTATGAGAGCGTGTGAGGGGGAACGTGTGCATTAGTTGGAGTAACGGGGGGTGGTTTTGTGGTAAGTTGACAGCAATATCGTGATCCACTTGGGTTTTTACCTTATTTTGTTGCCTCACTAGGGATAAAGGAAATACCATGCTACCGGGGGTATGTGGGTGACCTTGCCACTATCACCATGACTAGATCTAGCATGTTCTTATTTAAACTTCATGTCATTGAACTTAAAGGTATACTCTGTTTATCTTAATTACTGAGGTGTTATGATTTAGTTCGCATCTTGGTGGATTATAAGAGAGATTAATAACCAAAAGATCTCTATGTTAGGACGTGATGCCCATATTATTAATAACTTGTCTTGTTGCAATCTCATATGTCAATTCCTATGTCCCATTATCTACCACTATATAAAAGAGAGAGTGCATTTGTGAAACCATGAACCCCAGTCCATTTTTTATCATAAGAAACACCTTTCCAACACTTTTATTACACTTTACATTTTCTGCCATTTAAAAATCCGAAAATACAAAAATACTTTTATATCTTGCAAACACCATACAAACCACAAAAACATCATCTCATATCATTTATACCATCCTTGTTTATTTATTTACTACCATTGCATATTTATTTCTGTTTTGCATTTATTTCTATATCTTTTACTTACACCTTGTGCTTTACAACCACTTGGTGAGGTTGAGGTCACGAAACAATCTACTTTGTTTTGTAGGTTACATAAAGAAGGATAAGGAGACAACAGCTTTTGGTTCATTTCCCCCGAGAGTTCGATATTAAACCCTCGAGTCACCCTCGTGGGGAAAATTAGTCTTTTCCCTTACAATACACTTTGCACTTGGAGTCTCAACCTAACCCATATTCTTTTGACGCAGGTGTTGGAGCCATCAAGATATCCTTGGGAGCCATCATCATTGTCAAGGGCCATCAAGACTATTTTCTGGCGCCGTTGCCGGGGAAGTGAGCAAGTAAAGAGTTGTCCCACAAGTCTTCATCAACTGTGCAAGATATTTTCTGGTGGAGTTGCTGGACAAGTGGAAAGAATACCTCACAAACAAAGTCAACATCAGCAACGTGTGCAAACACCTAAGCTTGGGGAGGTTGCACCTCTGTGAGCATCATCTTACCCATCTTTTTACCTTCAAAGCATTATATTTTGTTTTGTTTTGTCATTTTTATATTTCGGTTTGTTATTTTATTTTCAGTTTTGCATTTTGTTTTACTTTTGTTATTTCGGTTTATATTGTTTTAGTGTCATTTTATTTTCAGTTTTGCATTAAAATTTTAAAAAACACATAAAAACTTGCTATAATGGAAAAGAGAACCTTTTGGCCATTTAGTGTTAAGAATTTTCCTCAAGATATGAATATTCCTGTTGAAGAATTTGAGATTGATCATAATATCACTAAAGTAATCTATGAACGTTGTTTTTATGGTAAACCTAAAGAAGATCCTATGCAACATCTTAAGAAGTTTAATGAAAGATGCAAAGTGTTAGACTTAAAACATGCCAATGTTAATGTGATTAAAGTTAAGCTTTTCCCCCACTCTCTTGCTGGGAAAGCCTTAGATTGGATATTAAGATGGCCCCCTGGTAATTTTAACACTTGGTTTAATCTAAAAGCTGCATTTATTGAAAGATTTTGTTCCACTGAAACTATATCTAATCTTAGACAAATAGTTTTTGCCTTTAAACAAGAGGAAGAAGAACCTTTGATAAAAACTTGGGAAAGGTTTAGAGGCATAGCCTTTGGAATGGAACATGGTCTAAGGGATTGGATGCTTATGCATATATTTTACAGAGGATTGTCTGAAACCTCTAGAATCTTTTTGGATAATGAATGTAAGGGCTCTTTTATGAACACTCATGCTGCTAATACTCATATTTTGCTTGATGGTTTACTTTTGGAAGTGAAAATTAAAGAAAGTATTGAAAAAGCTCAAATACCTGAAGATGTTTTTGATGACCGTCATGAACTATATAATCTATACAGTAGAAAGAAAAAAGTTGAAGAAGTTAAGATGCTTTGTGAAGTCAAGGAACCACTACTTGATTTAGAGAGTTGTAGCTTGCATGAACTTATGTCTATCTTACAGAAATGTGCTAGTGATCCTTCTATTAATATTAATCAAGCTGGTTTTGGTTCTTTTATTGCTAGTCATGTTTTAAATGAGAAAATTGCTAGGTACAATAAAGAAGCTATGAAACCACCTAACCTTGGGGATATTTGGGTTCCCAAGGTACTAGTAACAATTGGAAAAGAGACACACCATGCCATATTAGATCTAGGATCTAGTGTCTCTGTTATGTCTAAGGAACTATATGAAGTACTTGAATTAAAGAATCTTGAAAAATGCTCTATTGAACTTTCACTTGCTGATGATTCCATTAAATATGCTTTAGGAAAAGTAAGTGATGTTATGGTAGAGTTACACATGACTTTTGTGCCTGTTGACTTTGTAATAATGGACATGGGAAATAAAACCTCTACTCCTATCATTTTGGGAAGACCTTTTCTTCGTACTACAGGTGCTATAATAGATTCAAAGGAGGGGAACGTGAAGTTTCAGTTCCCACACAACAAGTGCATGGAGCACTTTCCAAGGAAGAGGGACACATCAAGATTCAAGCTCCCTCACGAGATTCGTCCAGTTTAAATATCAAGTAAGAAGCCTATCTATATGGCTATAAAGAAAGCGCTTTACGGGAGGCAACCCGGTTGTTTTTATTTGAGATTTTCTTTGAGTCCTCTTGCTGTACCAAGAGACTTTGTTTTTAGTTTAGGTTCTGGAATTTTTAATAAAGTGCCAAGTTTTACCCATTTGGGCTTTGAAAGTTGCTTTTTCCATTCGGAGATTTTATTCTAGCACGAATCTGTGAACGGTATGATTTTAATTTCCTATTCTGTAACTCCGAATGAGCTGAAATTTGAACTGTAGTTGCAACTTTTCATCCTCTTTAAGCGTGAGTTTTTTCAGATTTTTTCGACATATTTAAGTGGGGTAAAAAATACGTTTTGTTGCTGCTGTTTTTCTGGACAGATTCTGTCCCGTTTTGTTTTATGCATTCTTTAAGCTTTTAATTTGACTCTTTTTTATCCAATGGAGTTTATTAGAAGGAATACAACATTATACACTTTCTGCACATGTTTCTTATGTTTGTCTAAGGATTTCATACAGCAAGCAATTCTACTGTTTTGTGCCTACTTATGTCACCCCACAAAAAAGAAATGGGAGAAACGGTGTTTTGAAGTTTTTTCACAGCGATTAGAGGAGATGCACCAAGAGCTATCCAAGGATGGTGAAGACCATAAGCTTGGGGATGTGAAGACAACCCCACTGAACCAAAATACTCTCGGTTTGCACACGTCTAACTTCTGTTTTTCGTTCATTGCACTTTATCGTATAAACTTGGAGCGTTTTTGTTCTTTTTGTTATTTCGGTTTGGTTTTTTGTTTGAGACCACCACTTTTTATTTATGTTATGAGAGAGCTACTGGAAATTTGGGTTTAAATAAGTTGGATGCTATAAAAATATTGGGAAGAGGATGTTTGAGTTGATTTAAAAGAATACATATAGTTGCATGATTCATGTGCTTTGTTAATGAATATTAATATGCAAGTGTCTTGTCTGGAGTTATTTCTTATTCATGTTTTATATGTTGAATGATGCTTTACTTTGTTTAACATGAAATGGTTAGCTCTATGGACACTTATGCATGCATTTAGATGGTCAACTTTCTCCCTCTTACTAGCCCAAAAATTCTAACAAGTAAAAAGCTTGTTTTCCAACACCTTTAACTAAGTTTTTCCAGTGAGTCCACCATATCTACCTATTAGCTAATATGCTATTCCAAGTATGTTTACCATGTTATATTGTTTTATCTATGCTTCCAAATTAATATGCTTATGTTATTGGGATTGTCATGGGTTAAGTTGGTTTAAAAGCTCTCACGAACTTGATGCACACATTACTTTTCATGCACTTAATAAACATGACCCATTGTGATTAAGATTATGATGTTTTGGGCTTGACAAAGGTATTTGGTTAGGAGCTAGCTCATACGTGCTGACACGTGGAAAGCTTTCAACATTGCACTTTATTCTTTATGAAAGTTGATATCATGTTCCTTTGGTGATGGATGCCTAACATTGCGTGAAATAAAAATGGAAACTTAGTAAGTTCGGGTGAGTGATATTATTGGCTAGAGAGACACTTGTGGCGGCTAACCTAAGCCATGTGGATCATGGTGGAAATTTTCAACATAACCATAGTGGAGGAATCCATGACACATCTCATAACAGAAAAAGCATTTACAAGAAAAAAGCACGAGTAAAGAAAGAGATGTAGAGATATCCACTGTTTGCTTGCTTTGTCATTTGGACATGTGCCCACTTCCATGTCCTGGGGCAAAGGGTACCCGGGGTGAAACTCTCTATGATGCCACTTTTATTCACGATGACTGTAACCTTCACTTGCTTTGTGGCCCAAGTTGAGTAGCCAGTCGGAGAGTTTTTTGTTTTCAATGGGCATGAGCCTTTTTGTCCCATACTTTGTCAAGCACATAACTCATATTTGCTTTCACTTTCAACTATTAATCACTAAAGATGCTATGATAGGGGCAATGAGAATTTCACACCAATGATCACTACATGGCAAACATTAGCTTAAGTTGAAGCATTTGGTAGCTAGATAATACTCTTACATGTTATACCTCTACTTATTTATCTATCTTTCCAAAGTGTCCACCTTTTATATTCAGATTTCTATAACAATACTCTATGACCAACCTTGGATATCTTTTTCATTTATGCATTCATTTGGTCCATAGAACTTTTCTTTCATGTTACACTTTGTGAATTATCATTGAACATCTTTACCTTGAATATTTAATATCTCTTGATAATATGTCTTGTATGTTGCTACTCTTTACTAAAGAATGAATCATTTGACTCTATGTAGCAATCATCTTTGATACCCTTTGTTAAGTAATAAAATGCCAAGTCCATGTTTAGTTTTATCACCTTCATACTCGAGGACGAGTATAGGTTAAGCTTGCGGATGTTGATGCATGTAAAATGCATACATGAACTTTGCATTATATTACTCATATTTCATCCATATTTGCATCATATAAGGGTTATATCAATGTTTTATAATGTTTTGGGGAATATTTCACACTTTCCCTATTTATTTGGAATTAACCCTGTGCTGTCAGAAAACCCCTTTTTCTATATTTTGATGTTTCAGGGACCCAAACGACGTCCAAATGACCTAATATTCCACGGAGATCATTTTTTGGAAGGAACAAGGCTTAGGAGCGAAGGAAGAGCAAAAGTGGAAGGCCGAGGACCAAAAGGAGTCGGCCCACGCGCCAGATTCCTTGGCCGCGTGGGGCCCCTCATCTTGGCCCTCGAGCCTCCGATGCCGTCGATCTTCGTCTCCCTGGCTCCGTCTTGACCTAAAAACGACTATAAAAATAGCCCCCCGAACCCTTTCGGAGAGGAGCGCCGCAGAAACACAGAAACCACGAAACAGAGACCTGGAGCTGCAGATTGGAGGGGGAAAACTCTGGCGGGGCGCTGCCGATGTGGTCTCCACCTTCTCCAACGACTTCTCCACCGTCTCCATGATGAAGAGGGAGTAGTCCACCCCTGGACTATGGTTTTGTGGAAGTAACTTATGTATCTCTCCTCTCTCTTGAGCTTCACTAATTAGTGCCATATGAGCTGCTGAACATGATTATGGTCATATATGTAATACCTTTGTGGTGGATCTATTAAGTTGATATATGTTATGATGATTGCCAATATTATGTCTTTGTTATGAAAGTAGATGCATATTATGTACCCCATTCTTGTCTATGTGTTTTGATCCAACATGTTTATGAGAGCGTGTGAGGGGGAACGTGTGCATTAGTTGGAGTAACGGGGGGTGGTTTTGTGGTAAGTTGACAGCAATACCGTGATCCACTTGGGTTTTTACCTTACTTTGTTGCCTCACTAGGGATAAAGGAAATACCATGCTACCGGGGGTATGTGGGTGACATTGCCACTATCACCATGACTAGATCTAGCAGGTTCTTATTTAAACTTCCTGTCATTGAACTTAAAGCTATACTCTGTTTATCTTAATTACTGAGGTGTTATGATTTAGTTCGCATCTTGGTGGAGTATAAGAGAGATTAATAACCAAAAGATCTCTATGTTAGGACGTGATGCCCATATTATTAATAACTTGTCTTGTTGCAATCTCATATGTCAATTCCTATGTTCCATTATCTACCACTATATAAAAGAGAGAGTGCATTTGTGAAACCATGAACCCCAGTCCATTTTTTATCATAAGAAACACCTTTCCAACACTTTTATTGCACTTTACATTTTCTGCCATTTAAAATCCGAAAATACAAAAATACTTTTATATCTTGCAAACACCATACAAACCACAAAAACATCATCTCATATCATTTATATCATCCTTGTTTATTTATTTACTACCATTGCATATTTATTTCTGTTTTGCATTTATTTGTATATCTTTTACTTACACCTTGTGCTTGACAACCACTTGGTGAGGTTGAGGGCACAAAACAATCTACTTTGTTTTGTAGGTTACATAAAGAAATATAAGGAGACAACAGCTTTTGGTTCATTTCCCTGAGAGTTCGATATTAAACCCTCGACTCACCCTCGTGGGGAAAATTAGTCTTTTCCCTTACTATACACTTTGCACTTGGAGTCTCAACCTAACCCATATTCTTTTGACGCAGGTGTTGGGGCCATCAATATATCCTCGGGAGCCATCATCATCGTTATGGGCCATCACCTGGCCCTGGGCTATGCGAAGCTGGAGGAGGCAGTGTCCCAAAGCCGTTGCCAAGAGGCCTCTGCTCGCGCGGCCGGCGAGAGGGCCCTTGAGGATGCCCGGGAAATCCGAGCGGCTGCCGCCAAGGAGGCTGTGGAGCTGACGTCCCTGGCTAAGCAACAGCTGGACGACGCCCTGGCCTAGGGGTTGGCAATCTCTCTAGAGAGGGAATGCGCCAACTCCGAGCTCTCCCGTGCTGCCGAGGGACTGAAGGCTCGTCTAGAGAGGCGGAGGTTGCTGGTCAAGCGGCGGCCGCTGCCGCTCTTCAGGGTCGTCTGCAGGCTCAAAAGCTCCAGCTCGAGGCCGACCTGGCGATCCTGGCTACTGGAAGGAAAGAGGTGTTTGTTGCCGCTCAGGAGCTGACCGATGGCCGGGCGGCACTGGCGCTGGAGCTCGCTGCCCTGGACAAGCGTGCCAGACAGCTCGCCCAGGCGGAGGAGCGAGTGTGCGATGCCGACTCCGAGATGGCGGGTACGCTGAAGAAACTCGCAGACCGGGGGATTCGGGAGAAAGACGAGGCGGTGGAGCGGGCCACCCGCGGATATCGCAAGGCCCTGAAGGCTCTTGAAGGGAAGTTCGAAGGGCAACCTCGCCCCCCGAGCGGCTCCGGGCCTTCGGTCGGCGGGGCCCCTGGCTTGCTGGTGCCGTGGAGCGGCTCCCGAGAGCCGACGCCCGGCTCCCCCAAAGACCCCTGCAGCCTTGTCTTCCAGCGGCTGGCCCTCCGGCTGAAGGAAGTCTTGGATCAGCTCGGCGCCGAGCCCGTCGTCCTGCCTGTGGATCCTGAGCTGCCACGCCAGCGTCTCGCGTTCCTGGCCGACGTTGTTTCCAGCCTGGAGGAGCTCCAGACCTCGCTAGACGCCTCTCTTGACGCGGAGTGCCGCGACTTCGCCGCGCAGGCGGTGCGCAGGTTCTTCTGCAACCTTGTCCAGCAGGAGCCCTCGTTCGACATGCCCCTCCTGCTGAGGGTCGTACCGTCTTTCGTGAGCCGTCGCCTGGGGGATCGTGTGGAGGGGCTCGTGACGAAGCTGGTCGACGCCTTCGCGCGCCAGCCGGCGGTGCTGGCGAAGGAGGCTCCGTCGTGTAATCCTTAGGGCTTTGATTCGGGCGTGTGCTGATGCCTAGTTCCTGCAACTTCGTTCTCGTTATGGACTTGTTATGTAATGTATTTTTTAAAGACCGAACCTGTGATGCGGCGGTGTTTTGGCGAACGTCTCCGCGTGGGAGGATGATTGTGCAGCTTCTGCCAGCGATTCTTGAGCCCTACAATGTTCTGTTTCGTCGAGGGAGCGGTTTTTGGCTCCTTTGTGGCCGCCCCCGTGCGCTCCTCTAGGTCGTCTCGTGAGAAAGATAGTGAGCACCAAGGACCCAAGTGAGGCGGCATGTGTGGGGCAAGCCCATCCACCGGCACTCGATCACTTTGGGTTTTTCGGTATTGCTGGGACGGACCCGGGCTAGGGACCGTGCCTTGCGAGAGCTGCACCAGGGACCTTGGTGACGTGGCATGTGTGGGAGCAGGCCCTTCCACCGACACTCAGCCTTACTGGGTTTTTCGGCGCTGTTGGGCAGACTCTGGCCCAAGCAGCCTCCGTTCCTAGCCCCCGCTCACGAGCCGACCGTAAGGAGAGAACAAATACTCGGAAAGCGGTCGTAAAAAGGAGCCGTTAGTCCAGCACATGCACCAGTCAATGGTTATTACCAAATTTCGTTTTCATTCATTGCGACCGGGTACACGGTTTTCGAAATACAAAAAGGTGGTTTCAAAATACCGCTGCCGTGTATGGCACGGAGCATGCCGTCACGATGAGCACGAGGCCTTCACTAGGCGTGGACTGGAGCTCCTGCGGCCCGATGCGACACTGTAGAGGAGTTCTCCAGGGAGGTCTTCCCACAGGAAGCCTCGCATTGAGCCCCCCTTGTGGGGTTGCCACAAAAGGTTGAGGCACTGACCACCCGGGGCGGCTAGTACCGTGCTTTGCACTGAGCCTCCTTTCAAGCCTTCTCGAGGAGGTGTGTCGAGGTATGGGTCGCGCAGAGCTGTCCACGCCATGCCCCGCGATGGGCATGCTTTTACCTTACGTGCGGGCTCGTCGGTAGGGCAAGATGGGTAGCCCCCGTGTCGTCCGCTTCGCCCTCGCCGTCTGTCTCGTGCTCTCGGCCGCACTGGCACCAGGGGGTCGTCCTCTCCCCTCGTATGGTGATCGTTCCGGCGGGACCCGGGACCTTGAGGAGGTTGTAGGCGTGATGGGTGGCCGCCATGAATCGTGCCAATGCGGGGTAGCCCAAGATGGCGTTGTACGGGAGCCTTATGTCGGCAACGTCGAAGTCGAGGCACTCCGTCCGGCGATTCCTGTTATCACCAAACGCAACCGTGAGGCGTACCTGTCCCATGGGCACAGTGATGCCCGGGGTTACCCGGCGAATGGACGGGCGGGCCGAAGTCGCGCAGGGTCTATCTCCATCTGAAAAAAGGTTAGGCGCGAAAGCACGTTGAGTCCGGCTCCGCCGTCGATGAGGGTGTCGGAGAAGATGGCGCCGCCGATTTCTGTGGAGAACACCAACGGGACAGTGCCGGCGGCGCCGACATCTTGAGGATGATCGCTGAGGTTGAAGATCAAAGGCTGCTCGGACTAGGGGAGCGGCCTAGGGAGGCCGCCTGAGGCTTGTGGGCTAAGTGGTCCCATCATCTTTGGAAAACGTCGCATCGCGCTGGCGCGGCCGGGCGATGCCGAGGTACGCATGGTGGGCAGTCCCGCCGTTCGCGGAGAACGTCTGTTCGTACCAGCGTGGCGGGTAGCCCCCGTGCCTCCCAGGACGCGGCGGCCCTTGGCGGTCATGCTCCCTGCTGCCGCGTCCTGACCTCTTCCCCTTGGTCTGTCCATGGTCCAGGCTTCCCCCGGGGGCGGCGGCTCCGGGGACGCCCTCGCCTTCTCCCGCCTGGGCATGTCCCCCTGCTCTTGACGTCCTTGCGCTTCCCTCCAGGCTGCCGGTCCTTCTATGGGTAGCGGTGCCTGTGTCCAGTCCGGCCACCCCGGCGAGGGAGAGCCTGCTCCGTGGAACGTGGGGATCGCTTCCCCGAACCGGGCCGCAAAAACCCGGCACAGCTTGGCCCATGACATGACGAAGCCCTTGGGGAGGCTCGCCGACCAGGCAAGGGCCGGCCCCTCCAGCGCCCATGGGAACCATTCCATCATGTCGATGTCGTTACCGCCAGCGTCTCGCACCTCTTGCGTGTAGGTTTCTAAGAATTGGACTGGCCGACCGGGTCGCCGGCTCCGGGGTAGCGCTCTCGGAAGCCCGGCCTTGGCATGCCGCTTCGGGGAGAAAAACCAGAGTCGGGGCCTAACGCGAGGGGAGGGGGGCCGAGCGTCATGTCGGCGAACGCCGTGGCTTTGGACTTGTGTCTCGCTATTTCTTCGCGTTCGAGCCTCCGCCGCGTGCTCCTAGAGGGGCGACGCGATGGACCTTGGGATCCGGCGGGGCAGGCGCGGGCACGCTGGGTGTTTCCACACGGAGCCGGGGCGAACTGCCGTTGCGGTGGCTCTGGTGGAGGGTCGGCGCACATGCCCTTCTGGCGCTTGCTGGTGACTTCGCTGCGGCCCTCAGCAACGGTGGGACGCCGGCGAGCTGCCTGCCCTTCCGCGGGCCGCCCAGGCGCCTTCTTTTCGGAGCGATGAGAGGCGGTAGCGAGGTCGAGCGGGCGCCTACGGGGCGGCGACGCCGGCTCGGGCTCGCTTGGCCAGTCAAGCGGGTGCTCGGCTATGTCGATGATGTACTCCTCGTCCGAGTGCTCGGTGCGCCATGGCTTCGGGTCAGAACCTTGGCCCTCCATTGCCGAGCGTGCGAGGATTCAGGCGTGCTTCAAAGACCCCCTACCTGGCGCGCCAAATGTCGGAATATAGCCTCCGAAGAAGCTATGAAAGAGTATCGAACACTGGGGCCTTAGAGCGTTGCCTCTGTCCTCACGAGGCTCGACGAAGGAGATGGAAACACTGCAGAGATTGACACTTGGTTTAC
Organism: Poa annua; assembly: GCA_026929855.1. Lineage (NCBI taxonomy): Eukaryota > Viridiplantae > Streptophyta > Magnoliopsida > Poales > Poaceae > Poa > Poa annua. The sequence goes on from CM049437.1 coordinate 58,402,489, forward strand.
CCAGGTTCAGGCCACCGCGGAGGTGAATGCCCTACTCCTGCTTTCTTGTATTGCTTGGGCGAACACACGGAACTACAATGGCGAACGCCTAGAGTTTCTAGGGTTTGAGCTTACAATGTTCGAACCCTTAGCCGGGCCGGCGGCTGCCCCCTTTTATAGGCGGCTGGGTCTTGGTCTTCCAACTCCATGGTGCGACGCTCCCACAAGCTTCCAAGGGGAGCTCTGTTCTTCTGCGGCTGCTTTGGCAAAGGCAGCCGACCATGTCAGATTCACGGCCCTGCACTGCTGCGCCGCCGTTGTCTTCTTCCCTCTGCGACTTCAGTCCCTGCTCCTTTAACGCAGGTCCGGACATCCTTGGTAAAGAGGGAGTCGTGGCCACCAACGGGACAGGACGGTGATCGGCGCCGTCTTGCACCGAAACGGCAAGTTTTGAGGGCACGGCCCTCTGCTGCTAGTTTGGTCTCCCCTCTTTTACCACTAAAGGGGTAAGTCCGGGCGTGACCGCACAGTCGCGTCAGGCCTACAACTTCTGACGAGAGAGAGAGAGAGAGAGAGAGAGAGAGAGAGAGAGAGAGAGAGAGAGAGAGAGAGAGAGAGAGAGAGAGAGAGAATGCGTCACCTCCCGAGGGGGGCTCGGGAGCTGTATAACCCTTTCTGCGACCGAAGGGATCCGCTCTCCAAGCTCCAACAGGGGGCTTCGCGAGGCAGCCTCCTGAAGGACCTCGGAGAGCGAGCCCCTCAGGCGTAGAACGAGCGGCCCAGTATACCCTGGTTTCCAATGGGCCGACAGCTCCTCTTCGTTAGCTCTTCAGTCTTCTGGATCCTTCCGAGAAAAATAGGAGTTTTGGCTTTTGTTTCGTACGATTCCGAGAATATTTACAGAACAACTTTTCTAAAACCAAAAACAGCAGAAAACATGGAACTGGCACTGTGACATCTTGTTAATAGGTTAGTCCCAGAAAATGCATAAAAACCATATAAAGTGTATATAAAACATGTAGCAATTGGTATAATATAAGCATGGAACGTAAGAAATTATAGATACGTTTGAGACGTATCAAGTCCACCCCTGGACTATGGGTTTGTGGAAGTAACTTATGTATCTCTCCTCTCTTGATCTTCACTAATTAGCACCGTATGAGCTGCTGAACATGATTACGGTCATCTATGTATTATCCTTCGTGGTGGATCTTTTATGAGTTAATATATGTTTGAGATTGCAATAGTTTTGTTTCAGTTATGAAAGTAGATGCATATTATGTACCCCGTTCTTGTTTATGTTTTTTGATCCAACATATGTATGAGGGCGTGTGAGGGGGAACGTGTGCATTAGATGGAGTAACAGGGGGTGGCTGGTGCGGTAAGCTGACAACTGAAATATCGCGATCCACTTGGATGTTTACCTTACTTTGTTGCCTCACTAGGGATAAAGAAAATGACATGCTACCGGGGATGTTGGGTGTGACCATTGCCACTTCTCCGTGACTAGATCTAGCATGTTCTTATTTTAACTTCATGTCATAGGACTTAAGGCTATACTCTGATTTATCTTAATACTAAGGTGCTTCGATTTAATTCACATCTTAGTGGAGTATGAGAGAGATGAATAAACAAAACATCTCTATGTTAGGACGTGATGCCCATATGATTAATAACTTGTCATGAAACTTTGTTGCAGTCTAATATGTTAATTCTAGTGTTCCATTATCTACCATTTTATTAAAAAGAGAGTGCATTTGTGAAACCATGAACCCCGGTCCATTTTTAATCATAAGAAACACCTTTCCAACACTTTATATCCACTTTTCATTTTCAGCCATTTAAATATCCGAAAATACAAAAATACTTTCATTGCTTGCATTCACAATACAAACCCAAAAATATCATCCATTATTGTTTTCACCATGCTTGCATATCTTTTTACCATCATTGCATATTTATTTCTTGTTTTGCATTTATTTTATTTTCATATATTACTCACACCTTGTGCTTAAGAACCACTTGGTGAGGTTGAGGGCACAAAACACTTTACTTTGTTTTGCATGTCTCATAAGAGAAGGATAAGAAGATAAACCTTTCACACACAGCTTCCCGAGAGTTCGATATAAACCCTCGAGTCATCCTCGTGGGGAAAATTGTCTTTCCCTTACTATACACTCTGCACTTGGAGTCTCAACCTAACTCATTTTCTTTAATGCAAGTTCTTGGTGCTCAGCAAGATATTTTCTGACGCCATCATCATCGTTATTGGAGCCATCACCGGTCGATGTGGTTGTTCGGGTGGTCATCGGCAGGAGACCAAGTGGCAGGTGCTTGAGTTGCGTAGGTGCGGTAGTGGGAGGTCCTGCTCCGTGCTTTCGGCTCGTCTTTACCTCGGAGGCGGGTAAGGTTGGTTCACAGACGCCGGAGTGGCGGCTCTGGAAGGTAGCCGCACGGAAGGCTCTCCAGCAAGCCCGGCGGAGGCGGTGTTGGTCGCGTTCTATGCTCATGAAGGCATCATGAACATCGACGTGTGGAGTCCCTGGCGAGTCCGGAGAGGGTATTGTTGCTTGTCCAGTTACAGATCTGGAGGTTTTGTCACAAACATGGTGGCGTCTGCCCTTCACGGTGGGGGTTGGAGTCGGTGACCCTTGTTGATGGGTAGGTGCGGTCGGGACGAGCGAAAGCTCACGATCTGTCATATCTCATGATCAGAATCTGTTTCTAGAATAATACATGCATACTTCATAATTACTACGGGAGAGAATATTTTGTCGTCAAGCTCTTTAATTTGTCGGAAACACTTTACGACTGGTATGACGAACTACTAATAGCACTTAAATGCATCAAAGCTAAATCTAATTTATACTTCTTATAAAGCAAAATCCAACTAACTTACAATTAATGATTCTATTTCAACATGCAAGCTATCCGCACCACTTTCTCTTTTATCCAATCAATTATCCACATCATCTCACTAAAATTTATTATTCATTATCCATTTTTTTTTAATTTTTCATTATCCATTTTCTATATACACTGCAGGTTTTCCTGATTTCTCTGTCCGAATCCTTTTCCAACGTCTTGCTTCTTTAGCATCATATTATTCTAAAGGTTCATTTACTGTATTTCCGGTCTATCTCTGAATTTTGCTAGCGTATGTTGTACAGTATATCCCAGCAATTTGTCGCAAGTTTGATGGTGGACGGTATTCCCATATTTATTCTCATGGCTTTTGTTTTCATGTGTGCCAACTGGAGCCTAATATTCTGCTCCTTCATATTTTCATGTACCTACACTAAACTGTACAACTTGTGCCACTAGAAAAACAGCGGTATATTTTTCCGATTCAATTCGAGGGATGATGCAACGGAACACTACAGGAAAGAGACTGTACGCCGAGGGCCAAGACCTACGCCGACAGCTTTTTATCGGGGCAGACTCTTTCCTGGAAGGCCCAGCAAACAGGCCGTCGAGCTAAATTTAGCCGTCGACGTATCTGGCTTCCCGAGAGACAAACAGGTTCCTGGAAGGACTAGAACTAGCTATACTTATCCAAACAAACTTCTTACTGTTGTGTGCTTGGGTCAGACAAAAGACATGGTTACCCGAGAGATGCTAACTGAACTTGGTGCAATTTTACAACAGGTACCTTTGATTCTGCTAGGTGATTTTTTGACAGCTGAAATTAGCAAGGAGATTCAGAGATAGAAGTTGTTCTTTGATGAAATAGACCTTGACAAGGCGCGTGCATGTCTTAGCAGAGATGAAGGTCGTTCTTTGACTGAGCAGGCCGTGACAAGGTGCATGCATGTTTAGATATCAAATTTCCCTTAAATACGGAAATTCATATCGGGTCATGGTGCACCCCGCTGCTCTAAAAACAAATTTAAATATTAAAAAAATTCAAAACAAATATTTCAGATATACGTCAAGACATTGTATGTTAGCACAAAAAATCATTTATATCTGAATTTTTTCTTAATTTTTTGTACATTTGAAAAAGTGTTAAAAATTGTTTTACACAACGGATGCATCTGCACCCATGACCTGAAACGCCGTGTCCCCTTAAATATTATTTCTTGTATTTTTTAGTGTTTCCTTAAGTCTGATAATTAACACCTTTAACGAATCGCCATAATTTAGCAAATTCTATGGAGACTTTTGATGTTTGTAGAATATTTACATTTGAAATGCTCTGATATTGCTCCAAAGTTATTTCCAAAATATACTAATTTCTTTGTGCATCTATAAATTCCCGCAACAGCATGCCTGGAGAAAAACTCCACTAATATTCATTAATAATTGTTTTTATTTACATGTAAAAAATAGTTTTTCTTTATATACAAACATCATTCATTTTCTTGCCATCCAATTTGCCATGTAATATTCATCAATAAATATCTATCTCTACATTTAATCTATCCACATTATCCATTTTCTTAGTCATTCTGTCGTCCAAGTCATCATTGTGTACCGGTCAAATACATAATCATGTCATGTCTGATTAAATTTAGTCTCTCTACTATTCTGACCAATTGAATCTTCCTTATGCATGTTCAATGTGTGTCATAAATTTTTATAACAGAATTATGAATGATATTACTGTTGCAATGCGTGGGGTATCTTCTAGTTTACAAAACAATAAACCGCTAAAAATGTCTCCCTCGTGATTCTTGTCTCTCTGCACTAACCCTCCAAAACAAGATTTTCCAAAACTCAGCCATGAAACCACAAGGCCCATTGTCGCTCCAAAAGCCTAACGATGAATGTTTACGTACAAAGGAAGCTAAGGTTGAGAAATCATAACTTGCATCACACAGTACGTTGTGTGTCGAGTAAGAAAAAAATAAGATGGGCGGCTATATCTAGCAATTCAATTAAATATCTATAAAAACTCGTAAGATACGTATCCGCGCACTATTTTCAATGAGCTACTTGCACTTTTTTCTTTTAAAAAATTGAAACTATGGTGTAGTGAAAGATGCAACTGGACAATGAAACAAAATATAAGAAAAAAGAAATACAAAACAAGAGAAATTTGTTGTGCAACTTAACTAGGAAAAAACGATGATGATTTATTGAAAATAAAAGCATTTATTCATATAGTAGTACCCTGATATAAATATGGTAAGAAAATGAAAAATTAACTAAATAAAAAGATAAAGAAAAAATATTGATAAATCTCCTTGATGGTGATTATTTCAGTGATTCTAGATACCTTTTTTTAACCAAAAATATAAAATTCGGAAACACGTCTGCCCATGTCCAGCAGCTAAATCCAGCCCTAAACAGGGGAGCCCCTATACCTTGCTCGTAGCGAGCGTGAAAGCTCGGCTCGCCATGTTGTCCCGAAGCACTTCACTTTTGGCCCGATTTGCTCCAGCCCATTAATTTATATGATTATTTATTTTCTTATTTCCTATTTATTTATTTATTTATTTATTTATGTGAACTCAAACAATACTATTTATTTCTTTTCAAAGAATAATGGCTGATATTTTTTATCCTAACTTTATTAATCTAGACCATTTTTACAAATCTGAAAATATTGAAAAAAATATCGGAACAATTTTTTTAAAAATGAACATTTTTATCTCATCAGTTTTTAATATTTGAACCGTCTTTAAAATGATTTATCTGAATCTCAACATTTATAAAAAAATGTAATATTTTGCGATATGAACTTTTTCTTTAAGTTTAACATTTAAAAATATTATTTTAATATCTGAACATTTTTAACATAGGATTTTTGTAATAGATCCAAACCATTTTAAAAAATTAAATATTTAGAATCTTAATCGATTATAAAAAAAATAAATTCCCGAAATTTAAACTATTTCCAAATCAGAAACAATATTCAAAATGAGTGAAAAAATAAATAAAAAAGTAGCAAAGTGAAATAAGTAAAAAGAAGATAGAAACATAAACGAAAAAATCAAGAAAGGTTGTCCCACGTCGTAAGTCCATGCGAAACAATTTGTAACCCATGAACATTTTTTGAACCCATTGATCTAATTTATTTGTTCAATGTTATTTTTTTCCAGCAAAATTTAGTTACTTTTCGGTTCATTATTGTTTTTGGTTAACCGGCATTTTCGGTTCACTATTGTTTTTTTTTCATCAACATTTTTGGTTCATATACATTTTTGTGTTCACAATTATTTTTGGTTCAACCGATTTTTAATTCATTTTCGGTACACCGGCATTTTTGGTTCACCCTTATTTTTTGTTAACTACTATTTTCGGTTCACATGTATTTTTGGTTCATCCGAATTTAGTTTTTAAATATTATCATATATGAGAATATAAATTTATAAATGGTTTCTACTATGAAAATATTAATTTGGAAAATGTTTCATTTTTTGAATATGTTTATTTTTTAATTGGTTCAAATTTAGAAGAATGTTCGTATGTCGAGGGAATCGTCGACAATCTCACCTCCCGGCATGGATGTGGGATTCTTCATCAGACTTCACCGACATCTATTTCGACAAACATAATATCTTCTGGAATGGTGTTTGTAAGTATTCAAAATCTCCGCATTACCGAGTGCGCATATCTTAATAGATAGATCTTGGTGGTTATGTTGTTTGGAAATATTTAAATTCTGCTACGTAACCCTTTAAACCACCCCGACCCCCACCATTAAGTTCAAGGCTCGCATCCGCTCGCTCCAATATCGACGACACCTTCTCCTAGTGGTCCTTACCCGTCGTGGCGACGTCACCGACGCTGTCTCGAGGTTGGTGACGGTTGGGGGTGGGGTAGAGGTGAGGAAGGAGGAGACATGTGAGTCATGCGACGGTTCGCACACGCGTACATAAGCGTTTACGTATACTTCGGTACTTTTTTTTCAATCGAGCTTGTACAATAGTCTTCTCAGGGTTCGATGATACGAAGACGTACAAATTCTTAGTTTTTTGGGATAGATTTTTGTGGTGGTAAACTCCAAGGGTGTATGTAATGTATCTGTTAAATATAAATATAATTCTTAACCCTTTCTATGGGCTTAAACTTTTTGTTGAGTTGGTTAGCGTATCAATTCAGTTTCGTAACAAAGCCAAGATGTTTCAAGTTTAAGACTATGCTTACATAATAATAAAAAAAGGTTTATTATTTTCATGCCCCTGTTTTCTTAGTTGTACATAGATTTTCGTGAGTTTTAAACATTTTCTCACTTTGGGTTGTCTGAACATGTCACAAATGCTAAAAAAAAACTAGAAATCAGGGAAATATTCATCTTTTCGTACACGAAAATGTCGCCTGGGAAAAACTGAATACAAGTAAGAAATCAGGGGCATGAAAATAAAAAACCCTATAAAAATGATTATGCAACCTGCACCAAATCCACGCTAAAGAACAAAATAGTCTAAAACTGAGATACATTATTGAAATATAAATATCTTGGCTAACACTTTACATGAGTTTGGATTTTTGGTTTAGTTGATTAGTGCATCAATTAAGTAGTATCAAAATTCTATTCAAAAAAAAAAAGTAGTATCAAAATATGCCACAACAGGGAAACATAAAGTATACGGGGATAATCTCTTCTTTACTCGACTCGTGACTAAACTCGGTCGGACAAAGCAAGGAATCTGATCAACCCCGATCGAGATTTTCTTTTTAAATACTAGTATCAACGATAGTAGAAACGTGAGTGATCTGAGCTCCCTCAAGTGTGCATCAAAACTCAAAAGCATCTTGAACGCGAATTCTTAGTACATCTGGTCCATCGTATTTTACTAATTCGAGCCATGCATGAGGCAACCAGTGGGGCAAAGGATATACTCCGTATGGACCATATATATATATATGCACCTGCACCTGCACCTGCTTTAATTTGCTCGTAATCTCTTACATGTCCTTTATTCTTTTAGTTCATGTCCTGGCTACGTACCTCTCGTCCACTTCCTTTGGCTTGGCCTTCTTTTTGGTCACGAGAAGACACGAATCATTCCTAGCTTGATTTATTTTTCCGCAAAGAGAATGTCTGTATGGACACGCAAAGATTGGTGCATGGCTAAAACGTACAAAAGGTGCCAACTATTCACTAGATATACTCCCTCTGTCCCAAAATAATCTTAATTTTGGTTAAAAGTGGATGTATGTAGACATGTTTCATGTTTAAATACAACCATTTTTTGTCAAACTTAAGACAGTTATAATGAAACGGAGGGAGTAAAAAGTTGGGAGCTAGGTCTCACTCGAGTGAGAATTAAGTTAACTCTCACTCAGATAGCCCCGTCTACTTACACGTGTAACTAATTTTTTAATTGTAACTCATGAAGCACTATGCAAATCCGATGAGATTAGAGTTGGATGAGCCCTAACTTAATTGTCAGTCGAATGAGGAATAGTAAAACCAGATAAAGTTGCTTTATTAAATTATCTAATTTGAACGTTGTGGAAATTAAATACCAAATGGCAAAATATGTGTGTTGAATTGCCAATGTAGCTATATTTTTGGACTCCTATGTTGATTGATCTTTATGTTATACTATCTCAGGTTCATAACTCATGTCTTGGTTTAAGTTCAAATTACGGAACAAATGGAAGTAACATTTTTAGTGTTCGCTTTCACATAATATTAGTCTTAATATTCTTGATCGAGAGACCTCTGATTGGGAAGAGTGTCAGAACTGTACAAGATTTTATACTACCAAAGTACGTTTTTCACGACAATTAAAACGGGCTAGAGGAAGTAGCTTTTCCCCACTTCATAATATGCCTCCCTCACTCACGCATTTTCTCATTTAGTTTTAGCAAAAATAACTTAAGATTTCGTGAACATAATGTTTTTTCTATGCTCTCATCAACCATTATACACTCCCTTAAAATGGATATCCTACTCTCCCCAAAAAAAAACATAGACATCCTACAAACTAACATGGATACAATCGTATGTATAAAAAGAAACATGCATACAATCGTGCTGGTTGAACTATCTGTCCACGTCACTTGGATTTGTATAAGTTTCCCTGGAATATTGAAACGTAAATGGACTCTAGCTACTTTTTTTTACTTGAGGTGCGTGCGATCGTGCTGTGATGTGGATAGTCGGTTAATAATGAATGATAAAGATTATCATCCACGTATAGGTGCGCTTTTTTATTACTCCCGCATACGAGCTAGGGTATATCCTTTCGGTATTGACAAAATCGACTGAGAGTATCCACCATCGATCTCCGGAGTTTGGTAGTGCTACGCTCGAGAAGCTGAGAAGATATTTCAAGAGAAAAAGAGATTTTCGAAGAATCTTTTTAAGGCGAGATAAACAGTCAAATTCGGTTTAATCTGGTAACTGGTTTGAACTTAAAAGAGGACGTGCGGGGCCACCCAACGCCCCCTCCGGCCTTCCAGCTATAAAACAGAGCGCGGCCGCGCTTCGGCCAAAGCCACCCTCAGTTTAGATTCATATACGAACACATACGTGAGAACTGCGGCGTGATTTCCGCCTGGCCGGCGGCGAGCAAGATGGCGGCGGCTGAAGGTCTCGAGGGAATCAAGAACGAATCCGTCGACTTGGTGAGCTAGTTTTCACTGTAGTTCTCCATGCATGCAAGCGAGTTGTAGATTTGTTTTTGCCTTTTATCCGATCATCAGTTTTTCCATGAGAACAAGAACATCGAGGAAAGTGGAAACAATGTAAACGTAGATCGAATCTAGTTTGTTGCTTTAGCACATTATCGATTTCACGGACTGTGTAACTAAAGATGCATCTGGCCTTTTTATTATTTGCTTCACGGGCGGGCACCGATCGTCTAGTTTTTCTCTGGTTTTGCACGCGCCTTTTGTGATCTGCAACCACCACGCCCGCTTTTTTGCCATCTAATATCATCAAAGCTTATGATTAGACGTCTCTATCCGAATATAGATTTCAGTCCGTTCGTTTTTTACAGTTTGCATGGATCAATTTTAGTTATTCTGCGTTTTCCTTAATTAATCTATACGTACGCGTGTCTCCTTTGCAGGAGCACATCCCAGTGGAGGAGGTGTTCCAGAACCTCCAATGCAGCGAGCAAGGCCTCACCTCCAAGGATGGCCAGGATCGCATCGCCATCTTCGGCCCCAACAAACTCGAAGAGAAGAAGGTTCGGTTTACTTTAATCTCGTGGGGTTCCTTCAGCTTTGTAGATGAGGATGTGTCAGTTTGCGTGTTCTGAGTTTGCAACGACAGTAATGGCGGTGCGTGTTCTTGCAGGAGAGCGAGATTCTCAAGTTCTTGGGGTTCATGTGGAACCCGCTGTCGTGGGTGATGGAGGTGGCGGCCATCATGGCCATCGCGCTGGCCAACGGCGACGGCAGGCCGCCTGACTGGCAGGACTTCGTGGGTATCATCGTGCTGCTCCTCCTCAACTCCACCATCTCCTACTTCGAGGAGAGCAACGCCGGCAGCTCGGCCAAGGCGCTGATGGCCAACCTTGCCCCCAAGACCAAGGTGCTCCGTGACGGCAAGTGGAGCGAGCAGGACGCCTCCATCCTCGTCCCAGGCGACATCATAAGCATCAAGCTCGGCGACATCGTCCCGGCCGACGCGCGCCTCCTCCTCGACGGTGACCCGCTCAAGATCGACCAGTCGGCGCTCACCGGCGAGTCGCTGCCTGTGACAAGGAACCCCGGCGAAAGCGTATACTCTGGGTCCACGTGCAAGCAGGGCGAGATCGAGGCCGTCGTCATCGCCACAGGTGTGCACACCTTCTTCGGAAAGGCCGCGCACCTCGTCGACAGCACCAACCAGGTCGGCCACTTCCAGAAGGTGCTCCGCGCCATCGGCAACTTCTGCATAGCCGCCATCGCCATCGGCATGGCCGTGGAGGTCATCGTCATGTACCCCATCCAGCACCGCCGGTACCGCGATGGCATTGACAACCTCCTGGTGCTCCTCATCGGCGGCATCCCGATCGCGATGCCCACCGTTCTGTCCGTGACGATGGCTATAGGCTCCCACCGGCTGTCGAAGCAGGGCGCCATCACTAAGCGCATGACGGCCATTGAAGAGATGGCCGGCATGGACGTGCTCTGCAGCGACAAGACGGGCACGCTCACCCTCAATAAGCTTAGCGTCGACCGCAACCTCATCGAGGTCTTCGCGGCCGGCGTCCTCAAGGACGAGGTTCTGCTTTTCGCAGCCATGGCATCAAGGGTGGAGAACCAGGACGCCATCGACGCGGCCATGGTCGGCATGCTCGCCGACCCGAAGGAGGCCAGGGCCGGCATCCAAGAGATTCACTTCCTCCCGTTCAACCCTGTCGACAAGCGCACCGCGCTAACCTACGAAGACGTCGCCAACGGCACATGGCACCGCGTTAGCAAGGGCGCTCCCGAGCAGATCCTTGACCTGTGCAACTGCAGAGCCGATGTCAGGAACAAGGCGCACGCCATCATCGACAAGTACGCCGAGCGAGGCCTAAGGTCTCTCGCGGTTGGCAGGCAGGAGGTGCCGGAGAGGAGCAAGGACAGCGCCGGGGGGCCGTGGGAGTTCGTGGGCCTTCTGCCGCTCCTCGACCCGCCGAGGCACGACAGCGCCGAGACCATCAAGGAGGCTCTCAACCTCGGCGTCAACGTCAAGATGATCACCGGCGATCAGCTCGCCATCGCCAAGGAGACCGGCCGAAGGCTCGGTATGGGCACCAACATGTATCCCTCGTCGGCTCTGCTCGGCCAGTGCGTGGACGAGTCCATTGCGTCGCTCCCCGTTGACGAGCTGATCGAGAAGGCCGATGGCTTTGCCGGCGTTTTTCCCGAGCACAAGTACGAGATCGTCAAGAAGCTGCAGCAGATGAAGCACATATGCGGGATGACCGGGGACGGCGTTAACGATGCGCCTGCTCTGAAGAAGGCTGACATCGGCATAGCCGTTGCTGATGCCACCGATGCCGCCAGGAGCGCCTCCGACATCGTGCTCACCGAGCCTGGGCTCAGCGTGATTATCAGCGCCGTGCTCACCAGCCGTGCCATATTCCAGAGGATGAAAAACTACACCGTGAGTGCCCTCTCCCTGCTCCCACAGAACTCAGTCGCATTGAACATCATTTTAGTATAGTTCTTGTCCCACAATTATAAACAACTCTGACTGTTACTTCTGCGTTTCTCTGCTAGATTTATGCGGTGTCGATCACTATCCGTATTGTCGTAAGTAAAATTATCCTAAATCGTCAGAATTAACAACTCCTATGCTGTTGTGTACATTGGACTGACTTCGTTTGATTCCTTTCTGTTGTCAAAATGCAGTTGGGCTTTATGCTGATCGCGCTGATCTGGAAGTTCGATTTCTCGCCGTTTATGATCCTGGTCATTGCCATTCTGAACGATGGTGGGTTTGGACAGTCAAATTGTCGTATATGTCAAACATACCAATGTCATTACGCTCATTAGCACCCTGAATCGTCTAATGTTTTCATCTGTTCGATTTACTCAGGCACAATCATGACCATCTCCAAGGACAGAGTGAGACCATCGCCACGCCCGGACAGCTGGAAGCTGCCAGAGATCTTCATCACAGGCATCGTGTACGGCACCTACATGGCCGTGATGACCGTGGTGTTTTTCTATGCGATGACTAGCACCGACTTTTTCAGCGTAAGCATTGCTTCCATCCATCATGGCCAGTCCCTGTCCAAACTAGCTAGAGCATTTGAAGGACGCTGAAACTTGTTTTCCGGGTTGCAGGAGAGGTTCCACGTGAGGTCGCTGAGGGGTAACAAGGACGCGATGATGTCTGCCCTGTACCTGCAAGTGAGCATCATCAGTCAGGCCCTCATCTTCGTCACCCGGTCGCGCAGCTGGTGCTTCACGGAGCGCCCAGGGCTCTGGCTCTGCTTCGCCTTCGTCGTAGCGCAGATCGTAAGCCCTCAGGCCTCGCTGCAATGGATCTGATGATCGAGTTTGTATTGCGCTCATCACCTGTAACTGTAAGTAACCCTTGCTTGTCTTGTAGATTGCCACCCTCATTGCCGTGTACTGCAACTTGGCGTTCGCGCACATCAGAGGCATCGGCTGGGGCTGGGCCGGCGTGATCTGGCTCTACAGCCTCATCACCTTCATCCCCTTGGACTGGTTCAAATTTGGAATCCGCTACGCGCTCAGCGGGAAGGCCTGGGACACCCTATTCGAGAACAAGGTACCCTCCCGAATCCCGATCGTGATGTTGTCTTCAGATGAAATTGTTTTCCATGCATTATTGCTGAATGCATATGCATCCGTGTGATACACAGATCTTCTTCACGAGGAAGCAGAACTACGGGCAGCAGAACAGGGAGCTGCAGTGGGCGACGGCGCAGCGGACGCTGCACGGGCTGCCCACAGCTGAACCGGACAGCACGCAGCAGAGCTACGGCGACTTCTCGGAGATCGCCGACCAGGCCAAGCGCCGGGCAGAGATGGCCAGGCTGCGGGAGCTCAGCACACTCAAAGGAAGGGTGGAGTCGACGGCGAGGCTCAAGGGTCTCAACGTAGAGGCCGTCGACAACCACCATTACACTGTTTAATCGATCCGATCCGCGACGGTGGTAGATCGTCGATGGCGCACGCGTGGTGGACGTCTTCTGCCTCGTACTCGTTGCGCATTTTCAGGAACGGTACAGAGGGAACGCCGCCCTGTGTAAATTTTATTTACGTTTAGGTTGTCGGATGCATATGACTCTATTAGTGTTGTCATTTTTCTTTAATTATTATTCAACTTTAAGAATGTGTGAAGTTTGAATCAGATCAATTTGCTTAATTTTGATTGAACCTGCCACTTGTGGTTGATGGTTCATCAATCCATGGTCCATTTGAAAGATGCGAAGTCATTGGTAGCACTACAGACCTGGTTTTCGTTGATGGTTGAAATACATACGAATTCACGTGGAACACTCAACAAAATAAAATGTGTAACACTGTTTTCCCCCTATAAAGGGCTTTTATTCGAAGCATCTAACTATACAATGTCTTCACCCAGCCACCCATGCGGGATAAAAATACTCCTCGCTCGTCATCATAAATAGGTCTTGAAACTCCATGGATTATATAGACGAAATAACCGTGTGCACCAATAGATTAGATTACATGCATACGAAATAATTTATATTATTATAATTTTGTCAATTCTACACGAAAAACGTACGTCAAACATCCTCACACAAAGAACTGTATACTTGTGATACTACCACTTCGCCATCATTAGCAGTACTTGCCCGGCGGATATAAACTAGACGCTACTTGAATGACTCACCGAGTGAAATTGCATTAGAAATATATGTTTTTAATTGTTTCATCATAATCACAAAAACACACTTTATACTTTCGTGCTATGTTTAGCAAGATTGTCTTAGTAGGGATTACCCCGTTGCGAAGGTATCATGCGGAAAAATAATTAGTGGAATCTTTCGTTCTATATTTTTTATATCACCAATTGACTCCTCAGAATGAAGCGATGTCTGAACTTACCATGCTCATGTAGATTCCAATAGAATTCACCGGTCCTTTGCTACAGTTGGACCATTACCAACCGCCCTATTAAGCTATTATTAAGCCATTCCATGGTGCAAGATTAGGGCACCCTAAATCCCGCTTGAAGTGGACCATTGCCAACCACCATATTAAGCGATTCCATGCTGCAAGATTAGGGCACCCTAAATCCGTCTTGAACGTTGATGACCCACAAGTATAGGGGATGTATCGCAGTACTTTCGATAAATAAGAGTGTTGAACCCAACGGGGAGCAGAAGGTACCGATGAGTGGTTTTGAGCAAGGTGTCATTACTAAAAGACAAGTTTAATAGGTTTTTGTAATAAAGAATAAATGAAGTGCAAGTAAATTAAAGCAAGAGAAAATAATTACAGCGAGTGACCCAATCCTTTTTAGCACAAAGGACAAGCCGATGGTGTTAATTATAATGATTAAAACGTTCCCGAGGACACACGGAAATATCGTCAAGTTGTTTTCATCGCATATAGTTAATTAATAGCTATTTTTGAGATAAGTGTCATGTGGGTGAAGCTATGCTAATGTACCGCCCTTACTTGGACTAGCACACACTCGTGATTACCCCATCCGCAAGCATCCGCAAATACAAAATGAGAATTAAGATAAATCTAACCACAGTCTTAAACTCCGGGATTCTACGCTGCCTTGTGCAATATTTCACAAACGTGGGTTCAGGTTTATGTCACTCCGGCAACCCCTTAGTATGCAAACTAAATACACAATGCACCACTAGAGGAATACACCACAACTTAAATATCAAAACATTAATTATTACCCAACATGTTTGACTATTAGCATCAAGACTTCTCCATGTCCACAAGAACTAAGCAAACTATTGATGACTCCTGAACGCGTAGATCACTATGGAACCTTTTCTCCTTAGTACCCGCGTCAGAAAAATGAGTTAGGTTGAGACTCCAAGTGTAGAGTGTATAGTAAGGGAAGACTGTTTTCCCCACGAGGGTGACTCGAGGTTAATATCGAACTCTCGGGGAACTGTGTGTAAAGGATTTATCTTCTTGTCCTTCACTTTGTAAACCTACAAAACAAAACAAATTGTTTTGTGCCCTCAACATCACCAAGTGGTTGTCAAGCACAAGGTGTGAGCAAAATATGATAATAAAAATAAATGCAATGCAAGAAATAAATATGCAATGGTGTAAATAAATATGCAAGGATGATAAAATTGAGTGGTGATTATGTTGTTGGGTTTTGGTTTGTGAATTCAATTAATAAAAGTATTTTTTGTATTTTCGGATTTTTAAATGGCTGAAAATGAAAATCGATATAAATGCGTTGCAAATGCAAAGGTGTTTCTTATGATTAAAATTGATCCGGGGTTCATGGTTTCACAAATGCACTCTCTCTTTAAGTAGTGGTGGAGAATGGAACACCAAAGTTGACATATTTGATTGCAACAATGTTTATGTAAAGAAGATAATCATATGGGCATCACGTCCTAACATAGAGATGTTTTGGTTATCCATCTCTCTCATACTCTACTAGGATGGGAAATAAATCTAGCACCCTAGTAATAAGATAAATCAGGGTATATCCTTAAGTTCAATGACATGAAGTTAAAATAAGAACATCCTAGATCTAGTCATGGAGAAGTGGCAAGGTCAGACCAAATCCCCGGTAGCATGGAATTTTCTTTATCCCTAGTGAGGCAACAAAGTAAGGTAAACACCCAAGTGGATCACGAGATTAAGTTGTCAACTTCCCGTTAGCCACCCCCCGTTACTCCAACTAATGAACACGTCCCCCCCCCCCCCCCCCCCCCCACACACACACACACGTCCTCATGAACATTCTTGATCAAAACAAGTAAAAAAGAACGGGGTACATAATATGCATCTACTCTTATAACTGAAACTTACAAAATTGCAATCTCATATATTAACTCATAAAAAGATCCACCACGAAAGGTAATACAACGATGACCGTAATCATGTTAGGCAGCTCATACGGTGCTAATACAATGAAGTTCAAGAGAGAAGAGATACATAATCTACTTCCACAAACCCATAGTCCAGGGGTGGACTACTCCCTCTTCATCATGGTGACGATGGTGGAGTCGTTGGAGAAGATGGAGACCACGCCGGCAGCGCCCCGCAGGAGTTTTCCCTATCCAATCTGCAGCTCCAGGTCTCTGTTTCGTGGTTCTATGTTTCTGCGACGCTCTCTTCCGAAATCCGTCGGGGGACTATTTTTATAGTCGGTTTTAGGTCAAGACAAAGGCACGAAGATGAAAATCGACGGCATCGGAACCACGATGGGAAAACAAGCATGCCAGGCCTAGCTCGTTCCTCAACGGACTTCCTCATTTTCTCTTCCTTGGTTCGTATGCTTACTTCCTTCCAAAAACCGATCCCCATAAAATATTAGGTCATTTGGACGTCGTTTGGGTCCCTGAAACGTAAAAATATAGAAAACTAGGGTTTCTGACTGTGAAAGGCTAATTCCAGAAAATAGGGAAACTATGAATTATTCCCATAAATCAATATAAAACATGAATATAACCCATATATGATGCAAATATGATGAAATAACAAGTAATAAAGTGCAAAGTTCATGTATGCACTTTACATGCATCAACTACTCACAAGCCATCGTATGGATCATAATCAGAGGTGATCTATGGATGAAATACCCACTGCTCATACAAAGAATCCACCGATAAAACTCAATAGCATAAACCTCAACAAAGTAATCAATATCGAGAGAGAAATCCCAATGAGTTACACAAGTACAACCCTAATTATTACCTCGGATGAGATGGAGTGGTGGAGACGGTGGTGCTGGTGATCGAGATGATGTAGATGATGATTGACACGTCGTAAACATATCTAAATTTTTTGATGTTCCATGCTTGTTTCATATCATTACTCCCTTTTGATATTGCATTATTATATCATTTGAGGCATTTTTATGAACTAACATATTAACAAGATGGCAAGTGCCAGTTTTTGTTTCCTGCTGTTTTTGTTTTCAAAAAATCCTGCTAAAAAATTATCCTCCAAAAAATCCGCGAAAAATCAGGAGAGATTTTTTACTTTGAGACGAAGCTGCATGCCAAAAACCAAGGAGGGGAGAGTTCCCCTCCCAAGGCGCAACCACGTGGCGTAGGGGGCTCCATGCACCATCCACATGCGCCGCCACCAGGTGGGGCCCCTGGCATCGCCCTTTGGTCTACTTAATCCCCCTCGAGTAAAAATCTAAATACGGAGAAAATTATCCACGAAACATGTAAGAACGGGGATGTGCTGTTGCCATTAGGGGTAAAATAACGATGTAAAGGTCTATATGATTATATGCATTGCTTAAACTACATATGAAATTTATTATAATTGGTTGTTGTTTGCAACTTAATAGTTTTGGGTGACATGCTGGAAGGTCCACGTCACCACCGCCCGGTACTTTTTCTGGCACCATTGCAAGGTTGACACCAAGTTGTAACTCACCACTCCTCCAGGACGATTAAACTCTGGTTCTTTAACTAGGGGAAGATTTACCACTGTCTGCATTACCTTCCGCTTGGGGTTGTCCAACGACTGTTCGTGCAACATCAATGATCCCAACGATGCCCGACGTGATGTCGATGACGATGACGACGATTTCCCCCTCCGGGAAGGAATTCCCCCGACATATTTCTCCCTGTCGGAGCTCTTTTATCTCTCTGTTGTCTCCGCCCCGAAGCGGCGGCGGAGAAAATAATTGACCCCCCCCCCCCTCCGATGTTTTTAAGTCAAGAGGAACAAGTACGCCGAAGATGGGCACCTGGGGTGGGCCCCACCCCTGGCGCATGGGATTGGCGCAATCAGCGGAGGCCTCCCCCCCCCCCCCCCTCCTCGAGCCCTGATGTGCAGGGAGTTGATCTTCTCCTCACAGTTGGGAAACACCAAGAGGAAGGTATGATGAGCACAGCAGGAAGTTTTCCCTCAATACGAAACCAAGGTTATCAATCCAGTAGGAGACGAAGACTCTTCTGAAGGTTGTTGAAGCTGACGTTGGCAGGGCGCACTACCGGTGTCAACAACGAACGTGGAACCTGCACACAACACAACCAAGATACTTTGCCCCAACTTAACAGTGAGGTTGTCAATCTCACCGGCTTGCTGTAACAAAGGATTAGAAGTATAGTGTGGAAAATGATGTTTGTTTGCAGAGAATGAAAGAGAACAGTGTTTGAAGTAAGTTGTATTATCAATGTAAAAGAATGGACCGGGGTCCACAGTTCACTAGTGGTGTCTCTCCATAAATAAATAATAGCATACATGCGGGTAAACAAATTACAGCTGGGCAATTGACAAAATAAAGAACTACATAATGATGCATGTATATGTCATGGTATCTAGTGTGAGATTCATTTGGGCATTACAACAATATACATAGACCGTTCCAACCGCATCTATGATTAATAATCCACCTTCCGGTTAACGTCCGTACCCCTTTCAGTATTAAGTTGCAAGCAACAGATTATTGCATTAGGCAAAGTGTGTAATGTAAGTAACACAATTATCCTTAGACAAAACACTACTGTTTTATCCCTAGTAGCAACAGTACATTCACAATTTTAGAGGTTGCTGTCACTCCCGCAGATTAAATGAAGACATGAACCCACTATCGAGCATAAATACCCCCTCTTGGAGTCACAAGCATCTAGTTGGCCAGAGCATCTACTAGGAACGGAGAGTATGCCAGATCATAAATAACGCACTCACATAATATATTATGAAGCAAATGACATAGTACTCAATATTCATCGGATCCCAGCAAACACAACATGTAGTATTACAATAAGATGATCTTGATCATGTTAGGCAGCTCACAAGATCTAAACATGATAGCACAAGTGGAGGAGACAACCATCTAGCTACTGCTATGGACCCATAGTCCAAGGATGAACTACTCACGCATCAGTCCGGAGGCGGGCATGGTGATGTAGAGCCCTCCGGTGATGATTCCCTTCTCGGGCAGGGTGCCGGGAAGAGCTGCAGAACCCTTCCGAACTAGGGTTGACGACGGCGGTGGCTACGGGATGTTTCGTGGATTTCTGATCGGGTACCCAGGGTTTATTTATCGGGAGGATTAAATAGGCGAAAGGGCGACGTCGGTGGAGGGCCGTGGGCCCCACACCACATCATGGCGCGACAGGGGGGGACCCGCGCCACCACCAGGTGTGGGCGCCCTGTGGCCCCCCTCTTGCCCCTATTCGGTTTGCCCCTCTTCGGTGTTCTGGATGCTTCCGGGGAAAATAGGGTTTCTGGCTTTTGTTTCGTGCAATTCCGAGAATATTTCCTTAACAGCTTTTCTGAAACCAAAAACAGCAGAAAACAGGGAACTGGCACTGTGGCATCTTGTTAATAGGTTAGTCCCAGAAAATGCATAAAAGTGATATAAAGTGTATATAAAACATGTAGCAATTGGTATAATATAAGGATGCAACATAAGAAATTATAGATACGTTTGAGACGTATCAAGCCCTTCTGGCTAAGTGGCTTATTTTCCATAAAAACGACTCTCGAATTTTCTCAATTTTTTTAGAGTTCCAGAACTTGCATATCCTGACAATGCTTTTTCTTCCAGATTATGTCGCATTATTCCCGAAAAAAATATAAAGATGCAAAATAAGATAAAATGACATAAGTATTGCATTCTAATATGAAATATATCGATGAATAAGGGTTAATTATAATATAAAATTGTGAAAATGGACGTATCAAACGTCACATTTGATGGAGATATCTCCAATACCGTAGGTCCGTAGCAATTGTATCGCTCTTGTGACAGACAATGTTATATAGAGCTAGATATTGTTCTTGGGGCGTGGCATTTCACAACCATTATCCTCTCATAACCTAATTCGCGATTCATCTTTAATACTCCCTCCATTCCGTAATATAAGGTGTCTAAGGTTTTTGCACGGATATTAAGACGTCAGTATTTTACATGAGGTGAACTCATTTTGTCCTGATAAAATTCGAGAGAGAGGAATCCATAATAGTCATAAATTGAAAAAAATAGCTCAAATCCCTCCATTCTAGATTGTGACACATTTTTCGATGAGTAAAATTGTCTATAAATTGTAATGCACCTTATATTTTGAAATTTTTCTCAAAACCTTAGACACCTTATATTAAGGAACGGAGGGAGTATTAAATGATCCAAAATAAAAGAACTGTTTATTCGTCGCCATTAGACCAGCCCAAAAATTTGAATCGCTAGGTTTTCACTGAACCTCTCACAAAGTGTTAAAGCCGATGTATTTTCTTCTTAGTAAAGCGTGTCAGATCGTGTCTTCAGTGAAAATCTTAAAAAGCCATTTCAGAGGATCATAGGGTTGTTTCTTACCTTAAGGTTAAGGATACCAGTTACCCACCCTCCATGATCCTTAGGACGACAAACCACATCCCATATAGTTAGTCCGTATTTCTTTTTCTCATTTCCCCTAAAAAGAATCCAATTTATGCAAGATCACTTTGGTTATTGGAAGAATGAATCATACTCCCTCTGTTTCTATGTTTCTATGAATAAGGCGCACGCGCATTTTGAAGCAAAGTTTGACCAAAAGAATTGAGAAACAATATATCGATTAGATAGTAAGCAATTGATATTGTTAGATTTATATTGAAAAACACTTTCCAACGGTACCAATTATATATCATGGATCAAGCCTTGGTCAAAGACAAATCTTGAAAACCATGCACACCTTATTCATTCTATTGAGGTAGTATACAGTACCATGTTACTAGTACTGGATTAACTAGATGAAATACCCCGCGCGTTGCTGCGACAACGTATGCTTGAAGAAGGTACTCATAGAAGATAACAATATAAGTATTTGTGTGGTTCAAAGACCTGATTAAATTCATGTATGCACACTAAAACATATAGGTACATGGCATCACACTTTATCACTGTTTGTGAAAAATGATAATACAACTTATATAATGTTCTAGTCATTTTCTGATCCTGTTGTTGTGCTATTGCCAAATCAGGTGCCGCAATCATGATCTTGCATATATTTAACATGACAAAAGGACAATAAATGAAGATACGACATCATATGTCAGCTATGAAAAGCACACACTTTATGATAAAAGAGCAGAAGCACATCAATAAGTCATTTAAACTTTAACTCGAGTGCACAACAAAGTATTTATTTGAAATGTAGTACATTATTTAGAAGTTTCTCCTTTTTACACAACAAAGTTCAATCATTATTCATGTTGAGAGGTAACATAGAAAAATGCATCAGTGTAATAAAGTAAAACATGAGCGAACCACAATAATATAGTTCATAACATTGTTTCAGTATGCACTCAACATCAACAATGCTAACTAGAAATGATGCCATGGAAGTCTCGTTGCAGAACTAAACTTTCGACCTAATACATTGGTGATCAAATCCCGCAATAAATGCATTTGTTTCAAATATAGAAAAAAAATGAAATGTTGGACGAAATCAGGGGAGGGAAGGAGCAACCAATTTTTTTTTAGATAGGAGAGATTTAAAATACAACATTAATCACTGCTTTCTTGGAGAAGGGACTGTTGTAAGAGAGGTGTTTTCCTCATCAGACACTTTGGGATATCTTCGGTTTGAAATTCATCGGGGGAGAAATAATGGTCATTTAGTGTGGCTAGTTAATCTGCCTGAAGGTGTTAACACCCCTATAATTGTTGAAGTTTGAGTAAAGGAGGGGATGAGACTAAAAAAACTTAGAAGTGTGCGACAGTGTGCACAAGCACCAATCCAACCTAATAACTTTCTCTTTAGACGTTGTCCCAATTACATGTACTGTCCCGTTTGCATGTAGTAAAGTACAATTCAATTATTTGTATATTTTTGCAACCATTATGTTGTCTCGTATTTCTTGGAAAAATTAAGATATGCATTTAGATCTATTTTTGTTTCCACTCTCGGTGATTTGAGAAACTAATTTGGTATACGCGAAGTAACTAGAGAAAATATTTATGTAAGAATACCTATACTTTTGTAGGTTTACAAAATCTAATTTTATATACTTCCGCATTAAACACTTTATTATTTGGAAGTATGTGAAGCTAATTTACGTATGGACCCCGTAATTTTACATACTTCCGCATTAAACAATACCTACTATAGTATGATGCAGTAAATGTTTTAAATACTTTATTATTTACGTATGGACCCCGTATTCTTCCAAATTAGCGCATCATCCCAGAGCATCCCCTCTGCGTCGCATATAAATATACCTCGTCGTCTTCCGGCTTCATCTCCCATTTTAATTCCCCTCTCCTCTCCTCTCCTCTCCTCACACACCCTTTCTCCACAAATAAACCCCAAAAAGTGTGTGTGCGGGTGAGCGCGCGCAGGCTAGGGTTAGGGTGTTTCATCGACGAGGTCGCGTGGGCGCGTAGTGCGATGGCCGCA
Organism: Poa annua; assembly: GCA_026929855.1. Lineage (NCBI taxonomy): Eukaryota > Viridiplantae > Streptophyta > Magnoliopsida > Poales > Poaceae > Poa > Poa annua. The sequence continues at coordinate 58,425,357 of CM049437.1, forward strand.
GCCACACCCCAGTCGCCGCACCAGCCACAGCAGCCGTCATCGCCGTTCGTGGAGTATATCAGGGCCCCCGGCGGCCTCGACAAGGTCCTGCTCCGAGGCCCGCGCAGCTGCTCCGTCGAGGTAAACCCGATTCGAACCCTTCGCCATCATGGTACCCTTCTGTGTGGGGCGAAAATCACGGGTGGAGTGTGGGTTGGGGCGCAGGCGCGCGATTCGTGCCATTGTGCAGATCCGGCGCGAACTCGGCTGATCCGCGTGCTTATTGTGGGAATTTCGTTGGGTTTTTGGTGTTCGGGTGTGTGATTTCGTTTGTTTATCTCCCCGTTTCGATTGAATAATCAGTGGTGCATTGCATGATTCGCGTGTTGTCAACTTGGAATCGAGCGGGTTGAAATGTGGTCACGGTTTTAACTGCTTTGTTTCGTTCTAGGAAGTGTAGTTTAGCATGGGGATATGCACACACGATGGTTGTTATAAGAATAGATGGGTCTTCATGTTAGTTAAATTTTGACCCCTTATTATTTTTATACGGCAACTTGTGTGGTTTTTATTTGCAATTTAGAAATATCGCAGTCAACTCCAGATTGTATAAAAGGTTGTACTGAAGGACTTGCGACGTGTTACCTCCCTGTGTACGAACTTTCAGATATATAGATTTTGGAGTAATAAGTCAATAAGTAAGCATGAAGGACTTAGTTATTTTGTTAGGATGCGTGATGTCTGTTTTATTTGTGCTCCATTTCATGGTTTGTAGTCCTTGTGGGCTAGATTTTGTCCTGGACTCAGGACATGTGCTTGTTATGGTTTGATCAATCCCCCTCTGAAACAAATTATTGTTCTGTTATGTACAATACATGGTTGATCATTGTGTTGTTCATTTTTCTCTTTAATAATTTTCGGAATAAGTTAATGCCAGTGGTGATTTGGTTTGCATGATGCTAACCAGGAGAGCCTCTAGTCCTGCCCCATCTTTTCGTCTTTATTTGTTCATTGTTCCTCCCCACCTCATTAGTTTTGTCATGTTGTCTTCAAGGTGCTCAGCCTATAGTTTGTTATATTGCAAATTCGCACAATGTAATGCTGAGTAGTATCACTAAAAGTTCTCTGTATTCTCAGATCCGTCTTTTTGGAGGTCAAGTAACTTCATGGAAGAATGATCATGGGGAGGAATTGCTTTTTGTCAGCAGCAAGGTACACAATCCTTGGGCCTTTGGCAAAATTTTGTATGGCTAAACCATGGGGTGCTTGTGTTCAATAAAAACATGCTCGGTGTGTTTGGATGTCATACTTGTTCCTCTGCACTATTCATTTAAAGATATCCTCGTTTCAGATGCTATTCTTAGTATGTCCCTGTCACTGCCTGAATGCAGTCCCTGTCACTATTCATTTAAAATGGATCTGCCTCATTTTTGCATTCTTAGTTTTCTAATGATTTCTTATTATTGTACCGTTGTGTCTCAGCTGAACAAATTTTTTTCTTCAAGTGTTAATTGTGCTATATTATGCTACATTGCTGGTCTCATGTACTTATGTCCAAGCCAGGTTAATGCCTCAATTATTGAAAGTTAACTTTTCTTTTGCAGGCCAATTTCAAACCTCCAAAACCCCTCCGTGGTGGGATACCCATTTGCTTTCCCCAGGTATGCAACCTTCACCCATAATGACTTGGTCTTGTTAAAAATATATTTTGCCGATTACTGAGAACTAACCTGTTAATGCAGTTTGGAACTAATGGAAATCTTGAGCAGCATGGATTTGCAAGGAATCGGCTTTGGGCAGTTGATGATAATCCACCCCCTTTACCAGTGAATCCTGCAATCAAAGCTTTTGTTGATCTTATTCTGAAGCCTACTGAAGATGATTTAAAGATGTGGCCACACAGGTTTGTGTTAGAGGCTTAAACCGTAGATATGCGTGTTTATCTCTTATATGCATGTGATCTTGTATACATACATATCTGACTCTGCTATTGGCTTATTCAACAAAACCAGTTTTGAGTTCCGCTTGAGAATTGCTCTTGGTGCTGGTGGAGATTTGAGTCTCACATCTCGAATCAGGAATACGAACACTGATGGAAGACCTTTTTCATATACATTTGCATATCACACCTACTTCTCTGTTTCTGACATAAGGTATGTTTCCCTTTTTCGCTCCTTTGTTCTCTGCATTCTTTTTATGACATTTTTATCTATGCAATTGACTGCTCCATTTGTTGACATTGTGTTGGAAATTCAGAACTTTGTTTTGTACCATTGTGCATTATTTAATAGAGCCGTGTACATGTACGCAAATGTATTCATTCTGTCAGTCCTGGAGAGCTGTTACATCTTTATTCTGTTGTTGCCTACCCCAACTTGATTGGGACTGAAAGGCTTTATTGTTGCTGTTGTTGTTGGATCGGTTCAATGCAAGCATATTTGTCTGAATGTTAGACAATTTGGATATATCTTGATTTTTTGCTGAAATTGTCATATTGCTGATGCCCCAACATGGAACATTATAATAGAATGCACCTTGCTGCGGGATTATATTATGTTGCTACATTGCTATATGATTATGACTGATGACCTGATCAATATTTCATCCTATTCGAAGTTACTTTTAAGAAACCATGTCATAGAATTATGTACGGTAGTATAGTGTTACACTATAACTTGTAAATTGACATTTATCAACCACTAAAATCATGGCTTAATCTGAACAGACTGATTTAATTTTTACCAATACTTAACACACTTCAATGCTATACTGATATATTCTTGGGTGCAAAATTTTCCGTATTAATGCTTCATTGGTCAAAATATATTCATTAGATGCTGATTCTGGAGTTTGTGTTAACTTGAAATTAAGATATGAGTTATGATATACCGTGTTTTCCTAGTTGCATTCATTCAATGGCTGGAATTGTCGAATTCTTTTTCGTTTTGCTTTTGTTTAGAAATCGTGACATTGGTAATAATATTTTGAGGTTGCAACTACAAGTATTCTCACTCCACCTTAAAAACCTTATCAGTGAAGTGCGCATCGAAGGGCTGGAAACTATGGACTACCTTGACAATATGAAGTCAAAGGAGCGTTGCACAGAGCAAGGAGATGCTATTGTATTTGAATCAGAAGTAGGTGGATTACTTCCTGTTAAATACCTAATGTTCAGTGTTCAATGTTATCTACCTGATATCTCATACTGCTTAACTGTAATTATATGTGCTGTAAAGGTTGATAAGGTATATCTTGCTGCACCCTCAAAAGTTGCAATTATTGATCATGAGAAGAAACGAACATTTGTCGTGACGAAAGAAGGACTTCCAGATGCTGGTAAGCTTCATTTGATAGAAAATCTTTCTATGCCGAATTTTGATGGAAGTCTATTGCTGCAAATTATTTGTATCTCAATTATTACCTGTTGTTTTCTAGTTGTTTGGAATCCTTGGGATAAGAAGGCAAAAGCTATGCAAGATTTTGGGGATTCAGAATACAAGCACATGCTGTGTGTGGAGCCTGCAGCTGTTGAGAAGCCTATTACCCTCAAGCCTGGTGAAGAGTGGAAAGGAAGGCTAGGGCTCTCAGCTGTTCCTTCCAGCTACTGTAGCGGGCAGTTAGATCCATTAAAGGTCCTTCATGGTTGAGAGTTCCCACTTCTGCCTCTTGTACAGGTAATGTTTAAAACTATATCTGAAATTGTTGTAGTTTCAATGCATGCTTATCGGATACGCATGTTACTTGCATACTATTATGGTATGAGTATACCTGGTATGAGATTAGCAGTTAAACTTATGATGCCCATGAGACATGCGAATTACAGTATGTGCTGGAAAGTCTGGTAGAAAAATTGTCTGTTAAAGGCTTAGAGGGCTCAATTTTGGAGAAATATAAGTTGAGTGGTGACTGAAAGTTTGGTTTACCATGAAGGGGGAACCACCTTTAAGAGATGGTTCTCGCGTGCCTCAATCAAGTCTCTGGAATCTTATACTGCTTTAGCATGAAATGATTCTAAAATTGTAGGCTTTGGGTGTTTGTTGACAATCGTAAAACATTATCTTATGGACAACTGAGGAATGGTCATCACTTCGATGGATATGTTCTCATATGAGTTGTCAATATCTATGAACCTATGGTGTACCAATCTTCTCTCTTTCTAACTCAGTAAATATTTGATCTCTGCAGGAGCACCTCATTGCCCTTAGCTATTTGACGCTTGGCTGACTTGGACAAAGCCTCAACCTATCTTGCTGTTTTCATCATCCTCAGTCCTTCGCTTTTTTGTATCTACTAGTGAGTAGTAGGGTACTACAGGAAATAACAGACCATGCCAGCTGCTTTGATCCTAGAGCAGGTCACCTTTTCAGTGATAGAGTCGATCAGTGGACAAGTACTAGCAAGCGCTGTAGTTGTTTCGTGTGGTTCAATGGCCATACCGAGGAATGTTACCATGTGAGGGTAATTGCAGCATTTTCTGTTAATCTGTAGCTATGTTTGGGAATTGCTCGCTGGACTAGGCATGCGGAAGGTCCATTTCGTGCACTGGTGGAAACATATTTCGAGTTTAGTTGCATCTTCTCTGCTGCAGTCTTTTGTACAGTAAATGATTTCAGATCAGTCAGCATTTCTCATTTTCCTTCCTCTCTCCTCCTTTCCCTTTTGAGTTGTTTCACCTCATTAGCTCCTCTCTTCCTCTCGACAGGGATGGTAGAGGTGGCCGGGCCACCCTTTTTCATAGTACAGAAGTATAGGTATAGGTGGTATATGTCTAGGTTTGCCAATATGGCTTATGGTGTGATGCTGGTTTCTACAAGTCTCTTTGTGAGCGAGTAGTGGTTTTGTAAGGCTGGCGAGCTTCTTTGATCGTTCTTCATGGTGGAGGATGAAGGAGGGGTGTCGATCTGGTGAGGGGTTGATCAAGAAGCTCGGTGAAGCTCTACATTGAGGTGTTCTTGTTTTATCTGAGCTGGTGTTGGAGGGGGGCTCGTGGTACTAGGATCTGGAGCACCAAACAGAGATTGGTGAAACTGAAACTGCACTTGCGTTTTGATGGAGTTCATCCACAGCGACGTGGCCTGACTGTCGTCTTCTTAGCAGATGGGTGGGGTCACACTCGGTGCATAATCTTCTTCGTCCGGGCCAAAGAGCCTCATTGAAGGATCTTCAACTCTGGTCCGGTGCTTAACGCCTGCCACATTCCAAGTGTCGAGTCCCGGTGACAAAATGGGTGGCTGTATCTTATTTTCGGACGGATCCTTGAATGTAATCTTATTTTCCTTTGGAGGGTCTTTTTTGTAAAATGTGAGGATCATGATTTACTTTTTTTACCTTTGGGGTCGAGGTCATTCGTGCTATGAAATAAATGCAGTTTCCGGGTCCTTCGGTCTTGTTTCTTTTTGAAAACTCTCGACTACAAACGTCTTTTTTACCAATGCCCACGGGGATGCTGATAGGAGCTGGGATCCTACCAGGCCTAGATCGTAGGTTGTAAGGGTGGAAGGGAGGGTGGCGAGGTGCTGGGCGTGAGCGGCGCCGCGACGGCACCGTGGTCGCGCGGAGGTGGAGGCGGTGGCGCAGGGAGAGGCGGCTAGGGTTAGGGATTCCGACTGAGTCAGCAACAAATATGATTTATTGCTTAATTCCAAAACGTAGCATTACGAGTGTTTATATAATCCTCCAGCTAATAAAAATAAAGATAAGTTGGGCCAAGCCCCTAATTAGATATGTTATTGGGCTTCTTCCGGCTATAAGTAATGCCGGTCATAACATCTCTCCACGCCTGCGCAAACAGCTCGTCCTCGAGCTGGAATTCTAAAAAATACTGGCGGAACTCGTCGAGATGTTCCCAGGTGGCGTTCTCCATCGGAAGGCCTTCCCACTGGATCAACAGGCGCCAAACGCCCCGGCTTTGCCGGGCCTTCAACACCTTTGCTGGAGCTGGAAGGAGACGTCCATCAGAGGTTGGAGGAAGCGCCGGCGGAGCTGCTGGTGGCTCACCTTGGAAGGGCTTCAGCAAGCCCACATGGGAGACGTCGTGGATGCGTGTGCCGGCCAGAAGCTGAAGACGGTATGCGAGGGTGCCGACGCATTCCAGCACGGGAAAAGGTCGCCTGTAGCGAGGTCCCAACTTGCGCTTAGCGCGCGGATCCAGGGACTGCGTGGTCCGGTGCAGGAGCCGCAACCACACCCAGTCGCCCACCGCAAACTCCGCCTCACGGTGGTGGGCGTTGTAGTATTTCTTGGACAACTGCTGGGCTTGGAGAAGGCGCTTGCGCACCTCGGCGATGATCTCATCCCTGGTGCGGAGGAGGTCGCCGGCTGCTTCCGTCCGAGCCGTCTCGGGCTCCAAGGGCAGCATGGGTGGCGGAGGGCGACCATAGACCACCTCAAAAGGAGTGGTGCGCAAGGCGGAGTGATAGGAGGTGTTGTAGCAGTACTCCGCCCACGCGAGCCAATCCACCCAAGCACGGGGCGATCACATGTAACACAGCGCAAATACATAGCAATCACCTTGTTAACCACCTCGGATTGGCCGTCCATCTGAGGATGGAATGCCAGGCGCAGTTTCACACCCGCCAGCCGAAATAGATAGCGCCAGGACATGACCAGTGAACACCGGGTCACGATCACTGACGATCGACGAGGGAAACCCGTGGAGGCGGACGATGCCGTCAAAGAAGGTCTGCTCCACGGAGGCGGCTGTGTAGGGGTGGCCGAGGGCGATGAAGTGAGCATACTTGGAGAAGCGGTCGACCACCGTAAGGATGACGGACTTGCCGCCCAACTTGGGGAGGCCCTCGATGAAGTCCATGGAGATATCAGCCTAAACTTGAGATGGCACCTCGAGAGGCTGTAGCAGTCCCGCTGGCCGCAGTGTCTCCGTCTTGTTGCGCTGGCACGTCACGCAAGACCGCACCCAGTCGCGCACCAGCGCACGGTCGCCGGGGATGTAGAAATCGGCACGGAGACGGTGGAGGGTCTTTTGCACGCCCTCGTGACCGGACGAGTGCGCCAGCAGCAGTGCTTTATGGTGTAGGTCGCCATGATCCGGCACGAAGAGCCGGCGCCCGTGTAGGAGTAGGCCAGCATCCAAGCGCCATGGCTCCTCCAGTTCGCCGACCGCGAAACGCTGCCGTAGAAGCTGCGCGTCCGCGGCACTCGCGGTGGCCTGGCGGATGTCGTCGATGAAGGCGAAGGAAGGCCCGGAGCGAATGCAGAGTGCCGTGCCCGCGGGGGCGGCGTCGTCTGCGGCATCATCATTGTCGCGGCGGGACATGGCATCGGTGACAGTGTTGAGGCGACCCGGGCGGCACTCGACGGTGAAATCAAAGCCAAAGAGCTTGCTGATCCACGGATGCTGCGGCACGGTAGAGAGACGCTGGTCCAACAAGAAATTGAGGCTATAGTGATCCGTGCGGATGCGGAAAGGCCGCCCCTAAAGATACGACCGCCAGTGGCGCACAACTTGCACCAAGCCGATGAGCTCCCTCTCGTAAGCCGCGAGCTTGTGATGGCGAGCGGCAAAGGGTCGGCTGAAGAACACCAGCGGCCAATCGCCTTGATGGAGGACGGCGCCAAACCCCACGCCCGAGGCATCGCAGTCCACCACGAACAGCTTGTCGAAGTCAGGCATCTAGTGAACGGGCCCTGTTGTGAGGGCCTGCTTGAGGGTCTGGAACGCCTCGGTCGCCTCCGTATCCCAGAAAAAGGCGTCGCGGCGTAGGAGGCACGTCAGTGGCACGGCGATAAGACCGAATTCCCGGATGAATTTCCGGTAGTAGCCCGCGAGGCCCAGGAAGCCGCGTAGGGCCCGAGGTGACCGCGGCATTGGCCACGCCGCGCCGCGACCTTGTCGGCATCCATTGCGACGGCCTCCGCCGAGATGACGTGGCCCAGATTCGCGACGGAGGTCGTGCCGAACGAGCACTTCGAGCGCTTGAGGTGTAGGTGGTGCGCTCGAAGCTCGTTGAAGATGATGGCCACGTGTTGCAGGTGCTCTGCCAGGACGAACTGTAGATAAGAATGTCATCAAAGAAAACAAGCACAAATCGGCGCAAATAGGGGCTGAGCACGTCGTTTATCAATGCCTGGAATGTCGTCGGGGCATTGCAGAGGCCAAAGGGCATCACCAAGAACTCAAAGTGGCCATGATGAGTCCGGAAGGCTGTCTTCGGGATATCGTCCGGGTGCATCCCCACCCGGTGATAGCCGGAACAGAGGTCGAGCTTGGTAAAGAAGCGTGCCCCGTGTATCTCATCCAAGAGCTCATCCACGACGGGGATAGGGAATTTTTCTTTTGGACGTCCGGGCGTTGAGAGCACGGTAGTCGATGCAGAAACGCCATGACCCGTCGGCCTTGCACACGAGGAGCACCGGCGCGGAAAAAGGTGATGTCAAGATCCGGATGATGCCCTGGGCGAGCATGACCGCACACTGGCACTCGAGCTCGTTCTTCTGCAGCTGGGGGGTAGCGGTACGGCCATACGGCCACTAGAGGTGTGTCCGGCAGCAGGTGGATGTGATGGTCACAGGGCCGTGCTGGAGGAAGGCCCTGCGGCTCGTCGAAGAGGTCACTGTGCTGCTGCAGGAGGCTGGCCAAGAAGGGATGCTCCGCGTCGACAGCGGCCGCCGTCAGCTGGGGCTGAGGGTCCGCCGGGGAGGCACCGCCTACGCCCGCCCACCAGACGCGGCAACCCAGACGCCAGAAGATCAGTGTCAGGGCGTCGAAATCTCAGAGGATGGGACCCAGAGTGCGTAAGAAGTCGACGCCGAGGATGAAGTCGAAGCAGCCCAAGTCGATGCCGACGCAGATGACGGAGAAGTGCTCATCGCCGATGATAATGGGGACCTGCCAAGCAATGCCCTGACATGCCAGGCGGTCATTGTTGGCGACGGTAACGCTGAACTGCTCCGCGCCGGATGGCTGCAGCGCCAGGCGGCGCATGGTGGCCCCAGACAGAAAGTTGTGCGTGGAGCCCGTGTCCAGGAGCACGAGGAGTCGCTCTCCGTTGATTGTCACCAGCGGTAGCATGGTCTTCTCCGTCCGGATGCCCGCAAGTGCATGGAGGGAGACGACGAAGGCGGTGGCCTGGACCGGCGTTTGGGGAGCTGCGTTGGTCACAGAGTTGTCCGGGTCGTCCAGCCCGGCGGCGACGACGGCCTCCTCAACGTAGTCCGCGACCTCCAAGTAGAACAGGCGTGGACAAACATGGCCCGATACGTAGGGCTCGTCGCAGTGGAAGCACAGCCCTTGGCGACGGTGCTCGAGTTGTTCGGCCGTGGTCAGCCGGCGGAACGGCCGCGTCGCGGCCGGAGCGATAGGCACTGCAGGGGTCTGGGCCGGGCGCCCCGGGGCTGGTGGTGTCGATGGAGGCCGGGCGGGCGGACGCCTCTGGCCGGGGAAGCCTGCTGCATTGCCATCACACGACGCTCGAAGGCGCGGGCATAGTACATGGCCGTCTGTAGGTCTTGGGGACCCCGCATCTCCACGTCCACGCGGATGTGATCCGGAAGACCTTCAACGAAAAGCTCGGCCCGCTGGTGAGCCGTAACGCCGAGCGTGTGGCACGTTAGGTTCTGGAAACGGTCCGCAAAGTCCTGCTTTGAGGTGGTGAAAGGTAGGCGCCCGAGCTCTGCCAACCGGCTCCCACGTATTGGGGGTCCGAAGCGTAGGAGGCAAAGCTCACGGAAGCGCTCCCATGGAGGCATGCCGCCCTCGTCCTACTGGGGGGCGTAATTCCACGTATGCTCGGCACCGCGGAGGTGATAGCACTAGTAGGAAAACGCTTATAGGCGGAACCTCTTTTTGTGGCGCACCAAATAGGCATGCGCCACAGAAAATATTTCTGTGGCGCATTGTTTTGCATGCACCACAGAATTCGCACGGAAACCTCATGCGCCACAGAAAATCAAATTTCTGTGGCGCATGCAGCCCAATGCGCCACAGAAATATGGTGGGACCCTCCAATAATTCTGCGGCGCATGGTGGAGGGTGCGCCACATAATTGTAGCTTTCTGTGGCGCATGGTGGAGGGTGCGCCAAAAAATTGTAGCTTTCTGTGGCGCATGGTGGTGAGTGCGCCACAGAAATGAGACTTCCATGGGACCAGGTCCCATGCGCCACAGATCCCACCCACCCCCGTGGATCGCCTTTTCAGTTTTGCAAAAAAGAGAAGAAAATGATAAAATGTTCAATAAATAAAATCCTTTGAGATATAGTTAGGTTTTAGTGTCTAGTTGGTATAGAAAATTTGAAATATGAATTTTGACCTTTTTTCAAAAAATTCTTAATAAAACTTTGAATGGTCATAACTTTTGCATACGATGGCGAAAAAATACGTTCAATACCTCAAAAAAACTAGAGAAAATAAGAAGGGTGATTTCACCTGGGCTTGCCCGGTGAAGTTTTCTCGGATCCTCAAAATTCAAAAAGGAAAAATATATTTAAAAAAGATGATTTTTTCCAGCAAAATCAAAAAAATTGATTTTTTTGTGGCGCACCTGGAGGGGGTGCGCAACAGAATTGTTGGGAGGCAAAATTTGAATCCGCCGACGCCCTTCTTCTCTTCTCTCCTCTCTTTTCTCCTTCTCGTCTTTCCTCTCATTTCCTCCTCTCCTCCACTTCTGCTCTCATTTCCTCCTCTCCTCCCTCCTCCTTCTCAACTCCAGCAACCTCCTCCCCCTCCATCAACTCCGGCGACCTCCTCCTCCTCCACCACCCCTCCGGCGACCTCCTCCTCCTCCACCACCCCTCCGGCGACATCCTCGACCACCACCTCCGGCGACCTCCTCCTCCACCACCTCCAGCGACCACCACCTCCGGCGACCTCCTCCTCCTCCTCCACCACCATCTCCGGCGACCTCCTCCTCCACCATCTCCGGCGACCCCCATCCTCCACCCACCCACCTACGACCATGGGAACCACGGTCTCCGACGAGCTGTGGCAAAATTCCGACGAAATTTGGGCGGCGCCAGATCTAGATCTGGCTGCCGCCGCCTTTTTTTTAATTCAAAAAAACAATTTTGTGGCGCACCTGGGTGGGGTGCGCCACTGACATAATTCTGTGGCGCATGGTGATGGGTGCGCCACAGAATCTTGGTTTTTTCTGTGGTGCACCCATTACCATGCGCCACAGAATTATATTTTAGTGGCGACGATTCTGTGGCGCACCCACCATGCCCCCTTGGTGCGCCACATAATTTTTTTGGTGCGCCACTGCTAAAGGTTTTCCTACTAGTGTAGGAGGCGATCCAGGTGCTGTCGTAGGTGGCGAACTCCAGCTTGGAGAAGCGAGGCAGCGGCTAGCCGTGAGTGACGGCGGGGTAAGCCTCCTCGTGGCGGAACAACGATGATGCGGGGGCCGAGTAGGTGGGCATCAGAGATCCGCCCTGGAACAGGGGTTCGTCGAAGCCGACGGAGGGTGCGGTGTAGCCCGAGGGTCCCCCGAAGTGGACGACCGAGGAAGACGCCGACGGGTGCAGCACGGTCGGCGGACCCGAGGCTGTCGTGTAGACCGGCGCGGCAAGCCAGCCCGGGAGCGGTGACGGCGATGGAGGAAACCTGATCTGGTTGATCGGCACCCCTTGCGCCGTCATTGAGGGGGCCTGGGTTGAGGTTGTCGGCGGCGGCGGCTGTAGCGGATGGTGCTGCAGGGTCGATGCGCCGACGTGCGCCGCGGGTAGCGGCTGCCACGGTGGCTGGTGCGGTAGCGAAGAGGAGCGTGCGGATGCCTGCGACCGCTTGGTTGAGGTCCAGGAGGGCAGACGTCATCTACTCCGGGGTGAAAACGACGGGGGAAGCGGCCGCCGGCGTCCAGGCGGCTGAGGATATTGGTCCGGACAAGGACGGCGCGTCCGCCGCGGAGGTCGCCGGCAGCGTGATGGTGGGGGTGGAGAGAGGTGTAGACATGATCGATCCCGAGACAGCTGATACTAGATTGATAGGAGCTAGGATCCTACCAGGCCTAGATCGTAGGTTGTAAGGGTGGAAGGGGGGGTGGCGAGGAGCTGGGAGTGAGCGGCGGCGCGACGGTGCCGTGGTCGCGCGGAGGTGGAGGCAGTGACGCAGGGAGAGGCGGCTAGGGTTAGGGATTCCGACTCCTGAGGGAGTCGACAACAAATATGATTTATTGCTTAATTCCAAAAAGTAGCATTACAAGTTGTTTATAATCTCCTCCAGCTAATAAAAATAAAGATAAGTTGGGCCAAGCCCCTAATTAGATATGCTATTGGGCTTCTTCGGGCTATAAGTAATGCCGGTCATAACAGATGCCTACATACAGGTGGCCCGTGGCCAGGAGGGTTAATGCGTCAGAGCTAAGCTTGCCGTGACATGGGGAGAAGGAAGACAGATCATGAACTGCTAACATGCTGCTACTACAATAACTATGGCTATAAGGCCGATGCTCACCGAGCGATCTGAGGCCATTTGCCGCTTCTACCGACGTTTTATAGGCCCATGTTTTGGTCAAAGTCCCCTCTCGTGAAGCTAAGACGACGAACTGCAAACGATCTCCTACTCTGAAAACGAGTCGAGAAATCATTAGACATTTGTAATATTATAGGGTGTGTTGTGTCATGTATATATGGTGTGTGCGTGCAACTGTGTTTTCAGTGATATATTTTATAAAGCAATCGGCTATGCCTGGTTGCTTGAGATACATGTGGTTTCTTATGTGGCTTCGTCTGATGTTATGTTAGGATAGATTAGCTTCTAACTCTGAACTCCAAAATAAGGTTCAGATATCTAGACAATAATTGCTACTACGAAGTAAACATGGTATATTTTTGTTAGTAGTGTTTGCAACTTTAAATTGTATTGCCATTGTTATTTACCTTTGCAACGGTAGGAGCATCAGCCTAAAACTTAGATCTACCTCTCTCTTATCTATGCATGCATGTGTCATTCTTCTCGTTTTCATGTTACTCTGCCTAGGACTGCACTCGTCATACAGTGTCAGGTACCTTTTCCATGTCTGATGTAACTCAATTGTGCATCTCTACCTCACCAGTGGTGCCGACACCCGTGTTCTTAACAGCCAATTTGGTCGCTTTGTAGTCTGGCTCTTCGCCTCCGACATACAGGCCTGCAAGGCCGCCAATAAGATGTTAGGTCTTGTCCGCATTTCAACGCTACCGAGCACTTGCGATTTTTACGCGTCTGCTGAAGCAACGAAACCGCCCGCGCGCTAAATTGGCAGTTTTGGCAGCGCCGCGCTTCGTTCAGTTCGAGCTAGGCGGTGAAAAGTTTTATAAACAATAGCACGAACTCTCGTTCTTTTACCATCGATCATGCGAAAGTTTACCAATTTATTGATCAATTCTTTTTGCTCACCATCAAAGTCCCCCATATAGCTGAGAATTTCTGAGCAATTGGAAGCAGCTTTCGATGACGAGGCCGATAAATTGATATTACACAATCGTTACTGTCCATCTTTTTCAGCTCTGCTCCCGAACTTGTGAAAGAATGGAGACTGAGATAGGGGCGTATCAAGGAGCCAAATTGCAGAACGCACCAACGCAGCATTGTTTTTCTTCAATGGATTTTGCTATAGAAATTTTCACAAGATTATGAAAAAAAATCACCCCTAAACGAATCGTTGAATGTAGAATCAAAGAAGTAACAACACAAAGAAGTAAACCAGGTGCAGTAGGCCGGAAACAAACAAGTCTCAATTGCTCATATGCTCTCTGATTCATTGAACCGGAGCTTAAATTCTTCCAAATGCACACATAGCATGTGAAAACCGCGTAAAATCTGAAGAAAATGACACCACAAACTGGGAACTAAAATAAAACCCCTCTTGCTCCCTCTTTCTTCCCGGAAGGCGAAATTGCAGACACAACCTCTATTTACACACATCAAGAGGACGATTTTTCGCTCTTTCGTCGGGCAGAAGAAGTGCAGGGGGACAGAGTACTGATATGCAGGCAGTAACAAGTAAAGCTGGTAAAGTTCTTCTCAGCCATCTTTGAGTGGGCATTCACTGCAAAGAACGATCGTCTTCTCTACTGCACCGCTGCCATTGAGGACGACGAGGGGTCGGACCAAGCCAGCGGGGGTGATGGAGGCTGCTTGCGGGCGTGCGCTGCCTCCAGCTCAGAGGTAAGCATGTCGAACATGACCTGCACGTCCTGGTATCCACAGGTCTGCACGTCCTCGTGGAGCTTCAGTATGCCACCGTTGCCTGCATTCCAATATGCAGGTTCAGTTTCATAAAAGCTTTTTAAAACTTTTTCGTTATTTCAGAGGGTTACAAAGTATTTAAGAGGAAAATAAATCATGAATTGCTTTCAAGGCTCATAGCAACAGGAGCTTCTGCACAATTCCAAACTGATGCAAGGGCACCACAAGTTACTCCAATCCATCCAACATCCAAACGGAAGGCCAGATAAAAAAAAACTTCTCTCATATGAGATGCAAAAGGTCGACGGGTCCAACAGGACAAGGTATGAAAGATTGGTCGAGTGGTCCTATAGATATGCAATGATCAATGATGCCAATTGGCGTTTAAATTCCCTTTAGTAACATAGGATACGTGTACGCTTCATGTGATTTTGCTTGCAAAATTTCCGTGCTCGAATCAAGCCCATAGCCCATGGTGTCCAACAGAGTCTCCACCAATCGTGTGAAAATGAAATATTCTTGTGAAATCGTAAAATTTTTCCAAATGAAAAAAAAGATTAAATAGGTTTTGGTAGATGCGAAAGAAAACGCTACTCATGCCATGCGTACCTCATGACACCAAGCGGTATTAAAATCGAGATCGTGTCGTAGTAAATGGTAGTGCTACTGCCCGCTCCTATTGAACGAGATTCAGGTGAGAGAATTTACTGCACTTAATGCTAATGTACCTAGTACTCCTACAAGTATCATCCCCTTTCTGTAGTCTCCTCTATACTTTTAGGGATTTGTTTGTTTTTCTTTTCTCTCATAAGAGAAGACCTGGCCTTTCCTACCTCTACATCACACCACGTTCACATCATAAAAGGAAAAGAAAATGTAGAACGAAAGGCAGATTATCATCATGTTATTCTATCTGGTGGCAGATCTGGGTGTTTTTATTGATCAAAACTTTGTGCCCACAGGTTTAACAAAATTTAATTTGTGGAATGTTTTGCTTAGAAATATCTCGTTTGCTTTCTTTTTAGATGAACACCGAAGAGGCCTTAAACAAATCCAGTGTGAAAAGGGAAAACAAAGAACAGAGGAACAAATCTGCTCCCCTGTTTGTTATCCCGCAAAACATGAACCATTTCTGCAAAATCTGTAGTAAAACATGCATCTACACGCCCCACGAGACAGGACCAATGACTTACGTTTCATACATGTTCAACCTTAACCATCTACTATCGATTCCCTCATTTCTAAAAAAAAAAAAAATCTATCGATTCCCTCAATCCACACAGCCTAAACAAAAAATCGAGAAAGCAACCGCATCCGAGATCACTGTGTCTCGAGTTGCGACACATGCGGATACATCGACCGAGTCAGTCAGCAAAGATGGCGATTCAGTTAGAGAGGAGGAGAGGAGAGGCTTACCGGGCTTGCTGCCGCGGATGAGGCGGCCGGAGAGGGCGGCCCACGCACGGCGCGCCCGGAACACGACCTTCTTCCGCCACACCGCCATCAGCACCCCCGCCGGCAGTGAAGTGTTAAGTTCTTGCAGTGGTCGTCGTGGGTGGATGGCTGGCTGCCGTTCTCTGCTCTGTGCGCGTGACGCCGGGGCGGCTCTGCTTTTATCCCCTTGTGTTCGGGCTTGGAGCGTTGGCTCCGTCTCTCTCTTCTTTGCTGCTGGTTTGCGTGTTTGGCTACGGCCACGCCGCGTTTTCGGGTACACGCTGTTGGCGCTTGCGTGGCGGATCTGATTTGGGTGAGCGATATATTAATTTCTTTGATCTTGTATATAAGTAGAGTATAAATGTTTATTCCAGATGGAAAGATATTATCTGAACGCCTCACGATCACAATTTTATCCTCTAATTATTTAGCAAGAAATTTTGGCGTGTAAACTCTAGGGAAGTATTGACATCCCATCATTATAATGCTCTAAACATAGTGTTTCCTGTTATAGCAGATAGTACCATTTTAATATAACAATTAATAGTAGTATATATCAGTAAGAATTCAAAAGAGAAAAAGCTACTCTCTCAAAAACGAGACAAAAGGCTACTATTAAATTATTACAAATAAAACTGACCGAGTGGAGACATTTTTTGCTCTAGAGTTTCAGGGATTTCTTTATTTGAAAAGAACTGAGAATACGGTTTTTCAAAAATAAAAAAATCCTACATTTTGTCAAATGCTGCGTCATCAGAAACATGCAAAATCTAAGTTTGCAACACTTTAGAATGATTCCCAAGAGCCGACGCAAACGGACAGTGAATCTGTCAGCATTTGGTTTGTTTGCTTCGCATGTGGACATCCCATGTCCGCCCTTTCCTGGCCACTGCACCAAACGGGTCGACAAATAGCGTCCATACAGTCAGGGTTTATCATTTCTTGATCATTTTTGGTCATCCGGTCATTTTAAACAAACAAATACATATAATGACTATAAATGAATCAAGCACATCGCATTGTGCCAAAAGAATATTGACATGTCGACATACAATCAAAAACAATCGCACATAATTCCAGCCACCTCGGCCATCTCGGCCATTGTTCAATGTCGGCATACAACATTGTCAAACCGAAGATGTGATAAATCTCGGTCCATATAGTACCTTTGCTTTTTGAGGTAGTACATGTTCTTCGTAGGGGTCAAGACAGAGAGATCCATCTCCATAATCCGGGCCTCCTCTTGGCGTAGGGCGAGCTCAAGATTTTTTCCCTTAACCTGGGTGTCCTTGGTTCTTACATCGGCCTCCTTGGCTCTGACGTCGGCTTCCTTGGATCTTGCCCGGTCCTTTTCCTACTCAATCTCGAGCTTCTTCTTATGCAATTACAAGAATTGTTTGGACGCCTCTCTCTCTCTCTCTCTCTCTCTCTCTCTCTCTCCCTCTCTCTCTCCCTCTCTCTCTCTCTCTCTCTCTCTCTCTCTTAGTGTTCCATCTCTTTCGCCTCCTTCTCATATGATTTGTCCTTTTAGGTTAGGAACCCGTTCAATATCTCTTGCAACGCAATTCTTGTTGTGTCGCGCTTCAACTCGACCTTCAAATTGTTCCCCCCATGGCGTCATCTCCTTCTCTGATGGGTCGCCCCCATTGCCAGTGGTCGTTGCCCCCCTCTCCCGCCCCCTATTCTTCGTGGACGCGTAGAGGCAAGATTTCATAAGGCGGAAACATCCTCCTTTCGTTGTAGTGCTTGTAGAACTGGTCGTCTGGCCCCAATAGACGCCATCTCTTTGCTTGGCCCCGACGGTTTGATACATTCCAATCTTCACATTTTATTTCAAAAAAGGGCTAGGCTAAACCTAAGGTAAGGATTTCAATCCTGACCTTAGGCTGACGACTCTTCGAGAGCAGATAGAGCATCCTCTTCAGGGCATGAATCCTCTTTTCGTCAATCGATCCATGACTCGCAAATGAGCTTGTCTTCCTTTTGGGTGAATGCGGTGCCCCTTTTGACTTGCCGTCCTCTCCAAAACCTGGGCTTGAAACATGAGCTCATCATCAAAAACCGGCTCGGCGTTGATGTTGATCACATAAGGGCCGGTCGGAACATCATCATAGTCGTCATGACCGTAACCTCGTTATCCCTAATCTTGTCATGGAGGTACCCCTCCCCTTTCGTCTCCTCGTAGTACCTTTCATCTCCAAGCGATGATCTTCTCATTTGACTGAACATTCTACGACCGTGGGTGACAACTGACAGGGCAGTTGCACGTGCGGCCGCAGTTTGCAGTGTCGGTGAGAATCCGGCCACATGCGTGGAGTTGAGATCAAGGGTAGGCACCACGGGGTGGTGGGAAAGATTCCCTGACTTCCGGTGAGGCCCGCAAGGACATGGTTAGGGATGGCAATGGGGCCCCGTTCCCCGTATACCCGTGGGGAATTCATCTATTAGGGAACGGGTATGGGGAACTTTAATCCCCGCCATGTTAAACGGGGATGGGGATGAACAGGTCTCCTCATCCCCGTTCCCCGCTATTCCCCGTTATATACAAATATACATACAAATCAGTATACTTTCATGTTTATTATGGTGTATTATTGTATTTAGTATGGTCTGTTTTACTATTATTCAACACATGATACTATGTTTTTTTCATTTTACCACATATGAGATACACAAGTCGCGTTATTTCGTGTTCTGAGAGTTTAAAATCATGAGATTATGACATAATCATTTGAATTTAGCGTCTTCACGGGGAACCCGATCCCCGCCCTGAACCCGGTGGGGATGGGGATGGGAAAAAATACTCCCCGATTATTAAATGGGGATGGGGATGAGATGGCACTCCCCGACGGGGAGCAGACCCGTTGCCATCCCTAGACATGGTGTCGGGGAGGTACATGTACGTAGGCGGCGGGGGTGGCAACGGTGTCGTCGTAGATGACTTTGACCTTGGCGGTCAGGGCGCCGAGCAGTTGGAACTGGCCGCCGCAGTTGCGGCCGCTCCTCTTCTAGGCTGAACCATGCCAATCATGAGGAAAGGGTCGCGCAAAGGAGGGATGCTTGCGCGGCCCTGCACACGATGTCACTGTCCTCGTCTTGTGGCCTTTGCTAGCGCGCTCTCCCTCTTCCTCCGGGCGTCCCGCTTCTGGGTCTCTAAAACCTCTGCTCCTCCGCGACATTTTTTTTGTTTGGCTTCTTCACAGCTTCGGTAAAAAATCGAGGACCACGGGCACCTCAACGACAGGCCCAACGGGGTTGGCGGTTGCGACTGCGTCGGCCATGGCTAGCGCAGGAATTCGCGGGCGGTGGCGACAGGTTCGAATAGGGTTTTGGAAAAGGAAAAGTCGGTGTGACGATTTTATCTATGTTGGGAAGGCCATGGGCGGACAGGAGAGGACACAAGAGCTGCACGATTTCTGTGCGCGACCGACGCAAACACAACTCAAATTTAGTCCAACAATACGTCGCGACAAACAGAAAAACAGACAACAGTTCATTTGCGCCCCGTGTTGCGCCTTCTTCCGTTCGCGCAGACATGAATCAACGTGCACGGACTCAATGTCCCAGCCTGTTAAAGATTAAAAAATTAAAATATGACTACAAAATATTGTCATTTTTTGAATAAAGACATCACCGGAATAATTTGGAAGCCAAAATGACTTTCGGGCCGTGGTCACTAATAGCAGAATATGTGCACAAGGGTTTTGCAGATTGATGTAAAAAAAAGTTTTGCAGATTTCGGGTCGTGGTCGTATTAAATATTGCCCTTTAAATACTAAAATAAGTGTTTTTGATTTATCTAAGTTTAGACGTATCCATGTTTCTTTCATATCTAAATACATTTGTATTTAAACAAATCTAGTACAGTACTGTACAAATTTGGAACGGAGGAACTACTGGCAGGAAATCGGTCGTGGAACCCGGTGCCGCGTAGCCGCTACGAAATCTTCGGTTTCGCTTCTCATCACCAGTACCGGTCGACCTGACGCCACGGATATTCTGACACGTCACGACTCCCTCACGTGCCCTGGTTGCAATAGACAGTTCTGCGGCGCCCACCATTCAATGGGTGCGCGGGAGCATGCGTAACCTCCGGCTCGTGAGACGGCACGTGGCGAGACGCTACAGACGACCCGGCGAGATATTTTTAGGATCTGATGATGACGATTGACGATGGCGAAGTACAATGATCGCCCGGATTTGGTCGCTGATATTTATTCTCAATCCTGCAATGTCGAACGCGACTTTTGATTCTAATGCCACGTACAGTATAAATATAAATGTATAATGAACATTGACTAACTAGAGAGAAAAAAAGGTTGTTGATGAAATATACGGTAAGGATAGGGTTGAAAACGGAACAGAAACATGCATTATCGTTTTCGTTTTCTTTTATCTTTTCGGAATCGGAAACGAAATTGGAAATCACGGAAACGAATACGGAATCGGAAATCTCCGAAACGAATATGGAACGGATGCGACATGAGCAGTGTGTCGCTGGACAGGCAGGAGTCGTCGACGTCGAGGGTTGAGACGGGTATTATCAAAGCGATTGTCGAGGACTCGAGGCGGCGGTGTCGGCACCGCACGGTGCACATAATTAGATTAATTAGGGTTTAGTATTAATAGCCTAATCCCTAATGGACCCTACTAGCGAAATCCAACCAGGCCTTAGTTTGCATTTGGGCCATGGTTTCCATGGTATTAGGGAAAGTTTTCGTATTTATATTTCCAGAAATTTCCGTTTCGTTTCCGTCAGAAATTGCAATATCGTTTCCTTTATCATTTCCGTTTTCAAAAAAAGGCGTTTCCGTTTCGTCTCCGTAAAATGCCATTTTCATTTCCGTTTTTTCTCTTTGTTTCCTTTTTCTACGGAAACAACCGGAAAATATCCTTGTGATTTTCAACCCTAAGTCAGGAGCAATCGTGCGCATATACGTGCAACACAATGCATCACCACCTGCGTTCATAATACCACGAAACAGGCTTTTACCCCGCATTATAAATAAAATCCAACGGCCGAACCGATACAACGTGATAAGTAAATCCCCTTAGAGCATCTCCACCGGCACCCATCAAATATGTGTCCGACACCCCAATTGGACCCCCTTTGGTGGCGTCGGACCTGTGTCCACGAATTTGGTGGGCGTGCTCCACAGCGGCGCCCCCCAACCGGCGACCCATGTTTTGGTTTTGATCCAAATGTTTTCTATTTGATGAAAATACTCGATAAACTAGGTAAATAATAATTATACAAACACATAAATAGTTCAACCGTTATTACAATAATTTAAATATTTCAAATTCTTCAAATCCGTACGAACAAATCTCCGTATATGATTGAACTACTCGTTAGTTTTGATAGCCCACAAGTGTGCCACAATATCAGCCTGAAGTTGCCGGTGAACTCTCTCGTCTCGAATTTCCTGATAAACACTAAGAAAATCATCAAACTCCGCAGTCACATCCCGTTTCTGGATCCGCAAGAGGGCCCTGAAAGTCGAACGACTCATCGAACACCATTCCCTCGTCTCGCTCGCTCTCGACGATCATGTTATGCATGATAATACAAGCGTTCATGACATCACACATTTGATCTATCGACCAAGATAGAGAAGGATACCTGACCACAGCAAACCGTGCTTGGAGTACACCAAATGTCCTTTCCACATCTTTAGGGACAGCCTCCTGTCTCTTTGCATAATTTCTATTTGCCTCACCCACAGGGTCACGGATTGTCTTCACAAATGTAGACCAATTGGGATATATGCCATCCGCTAGGTAATACCCTTTGTCGTACTCACTTCCATTGATCGAATAGTTGCAGCCCGGAGCATGTCCTTCAGCTAGTCTCTGAAATACCGGAGAGCGTTGCAACACGTTGATGTCATTGTGAGAACCGACCATTCCGAAAAATGAATGTCAAATCCAAATGTCGTAATCAGCCATAGCCTCAAGCACAACAGTGCACTTTCCGTGATGACCACCTTTGTAGATCCCTTGCCAAGCAAATGGACAATTCTTTCAAGTCCAATGCATGCAATCGATGCTTTCAAGCATCCTAGGAAATCCTCTTGCTTTTCCTTGTGCCAACAGACGAGCCATGTCGGCTTCATTTGGTGATCTCTGATACTCGGGACCAAACACTACAACTACTGCCTTGCAAAATCGAAATGTGGCTTCGACGACGGTGGTCTCGGACATACGAAGATAGTCATTCAATGAATCTGCAGGGGCTCCATATGCAAGACATCTTATTGCAGCCGTGTATTTCTGAAGAGATGAAAATCCTAGAAGCCCGATGAAGTCTCTTTTCAGTTCAAAGTAGTCGTCATAATCCCAAACACCGTGCACAATTTGCCTGAAGACTTCTCTGTTCATCCAAAAACACCGGCGAAATTCATGAGATAGGTTTGCCGGCGTGTCCGAGAAGTAGTCGTCCCACAAAAGTCTATGCCCAGTTGCCCTTTCACGATTTTTGTTCGCCCTTTCCTTGGTCCTCCATGATTTGGCTCAGCTGCCTCCACGGCCATCGCCTCCAACAGAACCGCCATGAGACCATCTCATTCTCGTCGTCGTCTACAAAGGCGGCCTCCTCTCCCATCAGTTGACAAAACATGATCTCGTCGTCACTATCCATACTCTATTAGACAAAAGCCAACCATTAGCCGTGAGCTAAAGAAGTTTAACGGCGGTTCATCGACCTATGGCAAACGGCCGAACACCTTACCTGCGGGGTGGCAGCGAGGAAGAGGCGGATGCGGTTGAATGACCTGCGGATGCGTGCGAAAACGACGGGGAACAGCGACGAGCGGCGGCGAATCGGGCAACATCGAACGTGCTCGACTCCTGCGTACAGTTGGCGACTACAAGGTTGCCGGCGATGGTGCGAATCGGCGGCGAGAGGAATCAGCAGGACGATGGGGGCAAATGATTATCGGCCGGTGCGGGTTTGTCACAATGACGGGCGGGGCCCGCCTGTCGGGTGGGGTGACCGGACGATGTCCGGCGCCCCCAGGCAGGCCCCCAAGTTTGGCGGGTGGGCTGGGGGTGCCGGACACAAATTTTGTGGGCGGACACGTTTGGGGGTGCCGTTGCGGCGGGTTTTTTGGTCCGGACCCCCATTGGGCCTTTGGGGGGCCGTTCGGAGGGCGCCGGTGGAGATGCTCTTATGAAGTAGATCGAAGATAAACAGAAAAGAACAAAGGAACCGGACTTGCCACCGAACAACCACGAGATCGAGAAAAACCGCTGCTCCACGACGACGCCCCCAAGAGGGTGACGACGCATAACGACACCGCCGTCGAGACCGATGGTCAAGGGTTTTCACCTGGAGCCCTAATGCGGGGAAGGTGCTTCCAAGGAAGATTGCATGATTGTTTTTACTACATGTATATTTGTTTGTATCCCTCAACTCTTATGCTTGCTATAGAACCTTGCTAGCCAAAAGCCTGTATTGAGAGGGAATGCTTCTCATACATCCAAACCTTATGTGGTATTTATTGCCACTCCAAGTAAATACTTCATGTGCTACCTTTAAATATTCAAAAACTATTATCCCTCATTTGTGTCACTGTTTATTAGCTCATGAGGAAGTATGTGGGTTACTCTATATTTAACTTGTTAGACAGACTTTCACCATTGGACTAGTGGCATATACATCCGCTTATCCATTAATTTTGCAAGAAGAACTGGCAAATGGGGTGCCCAGTCCCAATTAATTACAACTACAATTGCTTAATTCTCTTCACATGATTTACCATGATTTATAAAAAGCAAGTTTCAAAGTGTTAAACAATTTAAATAGACACTCCTCCATGATATGAGATTGTTGGAAGGCACCCGAGGATTCGGTTAGCCATGGATTGTGTAAGCAAAGGTTGGGAGGAGTGCCATACTAATTTATAAAATGTGCATGTGTAAACAAAAGAGAAGAGGGATGATCTACCCTTGGATAGAAATAACGTCCTTCATGGGAGCCGCTCTTGAAAGTCTGGATAACATGGGAAATATTGTTTCCACCCACTACCATTCGTTGACAACGACGTACATAGCTAAAAACTTACTTTTATACTCTCTATATGATTTTAAAACTTAAAAGCTCTAGCACATGTTTGGATCCCTGCTTCCCTCTGCGAAGGGCCTATCTTTTACTTTTATGTTGAGTCAGTAAACCTATTCCCCTCTGTCTCAAGCAAGCATTTGAGTTGTTGTGATTCAACCATCTATATATTGATATTGTCAATCATGTCTTTTATGTTTCCTTGTTTAGCACAAAGCTTCTATCTAAATTAACTTTGAAAGTTGTCAATGAATGTAAGGAGACTGTTATGAAAAGTAAGTACAATCTGTTAATTGTTCTCTGACCAAGAACAAAGTTTGCCATCACCCATTACGATTTTCTCTATGCACCTTATTGTGACTCCCTTTACTTGTTTCAAGTTAAGTTATATGAATGGAAGTTGCTGTCTAAGATGACTTGTGTATTAATAGATGTGATGCTTCTTGTCCGTATTTTATTTATCGACACTTCACTCCATAAACCTGTGGTCTTGTTTACCGAGTTCAGTTTTCGCTTGGGGACAAGCGAGGTCTAAGCTTGGGGGGAGTTGATACGTCCATTTTGCATCACTATTTTATATCATAATTTACTGTTATTTATTGATATATTTCATATTTGGAGATGATACTTATGTTATTTTACTTATTTTGCATGTTTGATGATTTTTGGAGAATTGACCACCGGACTCAAGATTCTGCTGGAAAAAGGACCGTCAGGATGCCATATTTCTGAAGATCAGCAATCCGCGAAAAACATCAGGAAGCTCCTATTTTGCCAGATGCCGGAGGGAGCCAAAAGGGGAGACCGAGGAGAGCCACCAGGGGCCCACACCATATGGTGGCGCGGCCCCCCTTGCCGGCGCGCCACCACGTGGTGTGGAGGCCCTGGCCCACCTCTGTCGACGCCCCTTCGCGTACTTCATCCCCCCGAAACCCTAAGACACGGGGAATCGTCGAGGAAATATTCCGCCGCCTCCACGATGCGGAAAACACCAGAGAGAGAAAAGCTCTCCGGAGGGAGAAATCTGTCGGGGAAATTCCTTCCCGGAGGGGGGAAATCATTGCCATCGTCACCGTCATCGAGCTGAACTTCATTGGGATCATCATCATCATCATCATCATCATCATCATCATCATCATCATCATCTCCACCGCCGACACCGGCATCTCCGCCGCTCCACTCCGTTCTCGCTGTAATATCTAGGGTTGAATCTTGTCTATTTCATAGGGGAAACTCTCCCGGTGTTAATTACTCTTGTGGTTGATGCTATTGAGTGAAACCGTTGAATTAAGGTTTATGTCCAGATTGTTATTCATCATTATATCACCTCTGATCATGTTCCATATGATGTTTTGTGAGTAGTTCGTTTAGTTCTTGAGGACATGGGAGAAGTCTAGATGTTAGTAGTGAACTATGTTGAGTAATATTTAATGGTTTGATATTTAAGTTGTGGTGCTATTCTTCTAGTGGTGTCATGTGAACGTCGACTACATGACACTTCACCTTTACGGGCCTAGGGGAATGCATTGTGTATTCGAATATTAATTGTGGGTTTGCCGGAGTGACAAAAACCTAAACCCCCGTTGGTATCTCGATGCATGAGGGATAGCAGGAACTCAGAGTTTAAGACTGTGGTTAGATTTATCTTAATTACTTTCTTGTATTTGCGGATGCTTGCAAGGGGTATAATCACAAGTGTGTCTTAGTCCTAGGAAGGGTGGTGCATTAGCATAGGTTCACCCACACAACACTTATCAAAACAATAAAGATTAATCATCTATATGAAACGAAAGCACTAGACGAAATTCCCGTGTGTCCTCAAGAACGTTTGGTCATCATATGTAAACCTACCGGCTTGTCCTTTGCTCTAGAAAGGATTGGGCCACTCACTGCAATTAATATTACTGTCTTATATTTACTCGTACTTTATTTATCTGCTATATCAAAAACCACTAAAAACTTGTCTGCTAGTATTTACAATGAATTCCTAATCAAAACTGCTTGTCAACACCTTCTGCTTCTCGTTGGGTTCGACACTCTTATTTATCGAAAGTACTACGATACACCCCCTATACTTGTGGGTCATCAAGACTATTTTCTGGCGCCGTTGCCGGGGAGTGAAGCGCTATTGGTAAGGGAAACTTTTACTGTACGTGCTGTTTTTATTTCTCTCTGCTGATTTATTTAATCATGGAGAGATCTCCGCTTGAATTCCTTGATACGTCCAAAACGTATCTACTTTACTGAACACTTTTGCTATTGTTTTGCCTCTAATTTGTGTGTTTTGAATACAACTAACACGGACTAACTCTGTTGTTTTGCCTGGTGTCTTGTTTTTGTGCAAAAAATCAACTTTCAGGAAAAACACCAGAAAAGATCGCAAAGCCCTGATACGTCCATTTTGCATCACTATTTTATATCATAATTTACTGTTATTCATTGACATATTTCATATTTGGAGATGATTCTTATGTTATTTCATCTATTTTGCATGTTTGATGATTGTTGGGGGATGAATCACCGGAGGCTGGAATCTGATGGAAAAAGCACCGTCAAGATACATTATTTGCAAGCTCAGAAAACAAAAAGGAGAATACCAAAAGTCTTAACTTTCCAGATGACGAAGGAGGCCCAAAGGGGAGAGCCAGGTGGGCCACAGGGGGCCCACCTCAAGGGCTGGCGCGGCTCCCTTGCCTGCCGCGCCACCACATGAGGTGGCCGCCCTGGCCCACGTCTGGCAGCGCCCCTTCGCGTACTTGACCCTCTAGAAAACCTAAGATACGGGGGTTGGACGAGAAACAGAGCCGCCGCCTCCAGGAGGCGGAAACCACTGAGAGAGAAAAGCTCTCCGGCAGGCTGCGAAGCTGCCGGGGAAATCCCTTCCCGGAGGGGGGAAATCATCGCCATCGTCACCGTCATCGAGCTGCACTTCATCGGGATCATCATCACCATCATCTCCACCACCGACACCGTCATCTCCACCGCTCCACTCCGTTCCCGCTGTAACATCTAGGGCTGAATCTTGTGCATTTGATAGGGGAAACTCTCCCGGTGTTGATTACTATTGTTATTGATGCTATTGGGTGGAACCGTTGAATTAAGGTTTATGTTCAGATTGTTACCCATCATTATATCATCTCTAATCATGTCCCGTATGATGTGTTGTGAGTAGTTCGTTTAGTTCTTGAGGACATGGGAGAAGTCTAGATGTTAGTAGTGAACTATGTTGAGTAATATTTAATGGTTTGATATTTAAGTTGTGGTGCTATTCTTCTAGTGGTGTCATGTGAACGTCGACTACATGATACTTCACCTTTATGGGCCTAGGGGAATGCATTGTGTATTCGATTATCAATTGTGGGGTTGCCGGAGTGACAGAAACCTAAACCCCCATTGGTATTTCGATGCATGAGGGATAGCAGGATCTCAGAGTTTAAGGCTGTGGTTAGATTTATCTTAATTACTTTCTTGTATTTGCGGATGCTTGCAAGGGGTATAATCACAAGTATGTATTAGTCCTAGGAAGGGCGGTGCATTAGCATAGGTTCACCCACACGACACTTATCAAAACACTAAAGATTAATCATCTATATGAAGCGAAAGCACTAGACATAAATCCCGTGTGTCCTCAGGAACGTTTGGTCATCATAAGTAAATAAACCGGCTTGTCCTTTGCTCTAAAAAGGATTGGGCCACTCGCTGCAATTATTATTGCCGCGCTATATTTACTCGCACTTTATTTATCTGCATTATCAAAAACTCCTAAAAACTTGTCTGCTAGTGTTTACAGTGAAATCCTCATCAAAACTGCTTGTCAGCACCTTCTGCTCCTTGTTGGGTTCGACACTCTTATTTATCGAAAGTACTACGATACACCCCCTATACTTGTGGGTCATCAAGCCCCTATTTTTCCACAAGATGCACGAAGCCAGAAGGGGAGAAGGAGTAGAGCCACGAGGGGTGATGCTCTACAGGCACGTTGGGAAACCCCAAGAGGAAGGTGTGATGATGTAGTAGCAGCAAGCTTTCCCTTAGTTGTGAAACCAAGGTTATCGAAACAGTAGGAAACTAGAATTCTTCCGAATGTGTCAACGACGCCAGAGATTCTTGATGGCGTGTAGTTGGCGTGGAACCTGCACACAACACAACCAAGATAATTTGCCCCAACTTAACAGTGAGGTTGTCAATCTCACTGGCTTGCTGTAACAAAGGATTAAACGTATGTGTGGAAAATGATGTTTGTTTGCAGAGAATTAAAGTAACAGGATTGCAGTAGGTTGTATTATCAGTTTAAAGAAAAGGACCGGGGTCCACAGTTCACTAGTGGTGTCTCTCCATAAATAATAATAGCATACATGAGGGTAAACAAATTACAGCTGGGCAATTGACAGAATAAAGGACTGCATAATGATGCATGTACAAGTCATGGTGTCTAGTTTGAGATTCATTTGGGCATTAGAACATGATACATAGACCGTTATCCAACTGCATCTATGACCAATAATCCACCTTCAGGATAGCATCCGCAACACCTTTCAGTATTAAGTTGCAAGCAACAGATTATTGCATTAAGTAAAGTGTGTAATGTAAGTAGCACAATTATCCTTAGACAAAGAACTACTGTTTTATCTCTAGTAGCAACAGTACATTCACAATCTTAGAGTTTGCTGTCACTCCCCCAGATTAAATGAAGACATGAACCCACTATCGAGCATAAATACCCCCTCTTGGAGTCACAAGCATCTACTTGGCCAGAGCATCTACTAGTAACGGAGAGCATGCAAGATCATAAATAACGCACTCACATAATATATAATGAAGCAAATGACATAGTACTCAATTATTCATCGGATCCCAGCAAACACAACATGTAGCATTACATAAAGATGATCTTGATCTTGATAGGCAGCTCACAAGATCTAAACATGATGGCACAATAGGAGAAGACAACCATCTAGCTATTGCTATGGACCCGTAGTCCAAGGATGAACTACTCACGCATCAGTCCGGAGGCGGGCATGGTGATGTAGAGCCCTCCGGTGATGATTCCCCTCTCCGGCAGGGTGCCAGGAAGAGCTTCTGAACCCTCCTGAACTAGGGTTGACGGCGGCGGCGGCTCTGGAACGTATCGTGGAAAAGTGTTCGGGTGCCTAGGGTTATTTTGTCGGGGGGTATTTGTAGGCGAAAGGGCAAAGGAGGTGGGGCCCCGAGGGGCCCACACTACGTGGTGGCGCGGCCAAGGAGGGAGCCGCGCCACCAACAGGTGTGGCCGCCTCGTGGCCCTCCTCCGTATCCTATTCGGTGTTCTGGATGCTTCCCGGGAAAATAGGGATATTTGCTATTGTTTCGTGCAATTCCGAGAATATTTCCTTAACAACTTTTCTTAAACCAAAAATAACAGAAAACAGGGAACTGGCACTGTGGCATCTTGTTAATAGGTTAGTCCCAGAAAATGCATAAAAACCATATAAAGTATTTATAAAACATGTAGCAATTGGTATAATATAAGCATGGAACATAAGAAATTATAGATACGTTTGAGACGTATCAAGCATCCCCAAGCTTAGTTCTACTCGTCCCGAGTAGGTAAAACGATAACAAGAATAATTTCTGAAGTGACAAGCTTTCACACAATCTTGATCATATAATAATATAAAGCTCATGTTATGAATGAAATGACTCAAGGCAATGATCTATAGTTTGCTAACAAATAGATAAGGAGTAAACAACTACATCATATAAGTAAAAACTTTTCATGGATAGTACTTTCAAACAAGCATAAAAAAGATTTGCATAAGAGTTAACTCATAAAGCAATAGTTTCTAAGTAAAAGAGCATTGAAGCAACACAAAGGAAGATATAAGTTTCAGCATTGGCTTTCAACTTTTGAACATATACTCATTCATGTATGTGAGTGCGTTATTTATGTACGCAACTTTGATTAGTTTTGAGTTTTCTGATCTGAGCATGTTAAGTCCTCGAAAAAATTCGTCTTCACAGGCTGTTCTGTTTTTGTTCTGTTTTTAGTTCCTAAATCCGAAAATCCCAAAATTATTTGTGGTTTCTTTTGGTTTTGTATAGTTTGTTTCAGAGCTCAATGCCATCCATTACTCCGTGGAGATTGGTTTTCATTTCATATTATTCAAGCCACACAAGTGAAAGAGCAATAATGACGATATATGATGACGGGAAAATGGGGCGATCGCAAAAATACGATACGATGCGCGTCCACGTCATAGAGACAGATATAATTTGAATTTTAAATGTGTGCGCAAGTGTAAATGAGACAATATCAAGTATTGCGAGTACATATTTCCGGAACTCTTACATTTACATAAAAGAACCGTTAATTACATCTCCGAAGAGAAAACCCTGATTAAGAATTCCTTTCTAAATATAAAAGATTACAGCATCTATGACTATTATAAAGATAAAGCTAAGACTATGAAGTCCTCCTTGCCGTCGTCGCCGTCGGATGCTTGAAGGAACATTTGATCTTCGTTGAATTATCATATGACTTGATATCATTTATTTATTTTAGCATATATCTCACATGATTTACTTGCACTAATATTAGTAGTACAAGGACTTTACATGTATCGGACACTTAGTTATTCAATCGGCTGAGCATACATGGATTTGATGGTTGTTTGTAGGGTTGTTTCATTTCATTAGCCGACTAAGAGTATCCAGAATGCTGCGTGCAAATTGGCCATGCATATGCATGTGCAAACAGTGCGGTCTACATGCAATTATTTTATATTTCTTTTAGTACCATCAAATATAGTACTAGCCTGCATGCCACCGAAGCATGCATAGTTGATTTCTATTTTATTTTAACATGAGTGTATCCATGATATGTAAGTCAATTATATTTTATACTAATTTATGGACACTATGGTTTTATTTTAGTAGTAACTTGGCCAGTGTCAATATGACCAAACCAAGCACATAATTCGGTGATTTTAATATGACATGGTTTTCAAAACAACTTGGTTTGTGTCAACATGACCAAACCAATAGCCAAAGTTTTGTGAAGACATGGATTTGAAGCACTTAATTCGTGTTAATATGACCAAATTAAGAGCCAAGATTTTATAAAGACATGAATTTTTAATGCAACTTAATTAGTGTCAATATGACCAAATTAAGAGCCAATTTTATGGATATGTGAATTTAGAGCAACTTAGCTCGTGTCAATATGACCAAACCAAGAGCCACCGTTTTATAAAGTCATGAATTTTTAATGCAACTTAATTCTTGTCAATATGACCAAATTAAGAGCCAATTTTATGGATATGTGAATTTGGAGCAACTTAGCTTGTGTCGATATGACCAAACGAAGAGCCAACTTTGTGGTTATATGAATTTAGAGCAACTTAGCTTGTGTCAATATGACCAAACCAAGAGCCAACTTTTGTAAACATATATGATTTAATGCTACTTGGTTTGTGTCAATATGACCAAACCAAGAGCTTGATTTTCATGATCTTAAGGAGAAATGGTATGTGTCAATATGATCAACCAAAGAGCAAGAAATCATATGACAAATAATATGAAAATCCTTAGTTTGTGTCAATATGACCAAACTAAAGATTGAGATGAGAGAACTCCATGGTATGTGTCAATATGACCAACCAAAGAGGGAAGGAAGAGCCATATTTCTCACCTTCTTCAAACATTTCTTCTCACGTATGAAAAAGTTTGGCGGCGACCTGTATGTGACAGGCCGGCGGCAGCACCGTATGTTCAGCAGGAGCTTGTATGTGTATGTGTGTGTGAATGAGCGATGGAGTTGATGGGATGAGCAGCGATCGGCAATATGGGCGATAGTCTCTGGGCTATGGCTAGCGATATGATGAGCGATTGTGGGATTTTTGTGATTGGCGATCCTCCTCCTTTTCTTCCTTTTCTTTATTTATTTTTAATTCTTTAATCGCCAAGTTCGATCCGCAACTGCAAATGAACTGATATAGATCGTAGGTTCTGGCCCATTACAACGCATGGGCTGATTATTAGGCCTTCATAATTTATTAACCGTGTAATGACGCCGGCTAATCCATGCGTGCACGTGATTATGGGTTGTACGTAGTATATATCACGCACGTTAGCTAGCTGGTCCAAATATCAAGTTCTAGTGATTAACTTCCATGTCTATTTTATTATTTTCTATTTAAATCAGTTTGCATATAATTTACCATTTATTTTGGTACAATGAAAACCGACCTTATTTTCTAATATTGCTGGGATAAAATCGACTTTTATCCAACGGTCGATATTTCCGTAAATTTAATATTGTTTGCCCTGGTTGGCGATATGTAGATCAATTATTTTATTTACTTGTTTATCATGCAAAATGCTTTTTTCTAGAATATTGAATTATCTTATTTAAATTCATGATTGTCAATTATTTTTATAGTCCAAGACAAAATTGATGTCAACAATATATGACAATTCGAGTTGGGTAAGAGGCTGGTAATGAACTCTATTTGTTTTTCATTTTTGTACATATAATCATTCATATGAGCATGCTTAGATGGTTGGCATAAGATATATGTCGATTGGTGGATGCTTAGTTGCTTATGTTCTCTTATGATCAATTCCAATTTATTAATAGTAGATGACATGTTTCTATGAATGTTTGCTTGCATTGTTTTGTTCATAAAAGAGTATGACATTATGGTATCCTCCTCTGAACAAATTCATTTGTATCGACTTGGCACGTGCTCACACATGTATATGACTGAAAATAAAGAGTCAATTAAGGCTTGATAATTTATTTTGCCTCAGAGTTCTAGTATCACTTTTATGACTCATTTAATTTTATTTTGTCGCAAGCATGATTATGACCGTTATTGCTCTCTTGAATTGTCGCTTCCCTGTCTATTGCTAGCCTCCACTTGTACTAAGCAATATTGCTTGTGCTTCCAAATCCCTGAAAACCAAGTTATTCCAAAGAGTCCACCATAAATACCTATGTATGGCATTTCAAACCATTCAAGTAAATTTGCATGTGCTATCTTTAAAACGTTCAAACACTTCTCAATTTGTGCCACTGTTTCGAGCTCATGAGGAAGTAGTAGTTGGGTTTGTTATCTTACATACTAATTAAGTAAACCGACTTGCATGCTTCATCTGCTTGTCACTAATATTGCAAAGAGCTGGTTAGACCACTATAATATCAAAAGTTTTGAAAAGTGAAAAATAGACACACCTCCATGGTATGTGATTGCTGGTGGGCACCCTAGGATTCGGTTAGCCATGGTTTGTGAAAAGCAAAGGTTGGGAGGAGTGTCAAAATATCAAAAAGATAAAATATAAGGATGCATATTATAAATGCTTGATTTTAAAATAATTCGGAACCGCTCTCAACTTGCTTAGTATGGAAGATAACAAGAACTCTATTGCCATTCGTTGACGGAACAACCACCACTCAAAAACAATTTTACCTATGTTTTCAAAATAATGAAAAGCTCTAGCACATGTTAAATCCATGCTTCCCTCAATGAAGGGCATATCTTTTACTTACTGTTGAGTCACCATCCTTCTTTGACCACCTTCTTGAGAGCATAGTTGTCATTCTTAGTGAAATGTGCTTGTCCCAGAATACTGTTAACTGCGGTGTAACTTTGATGCTTTTATCTTTGATATCTTTATCTCTAGTCTACTCTTGAATCTCAGAGGTGTCTGGGCATTTATGTTTTGCTGTACACTTTCGGGCAAGCGAGATACCACCTTATCATAGTTTCTTATGAGCTTTGCAATCTTGTGAATTGATATGTTTCATGTTATTTGCTATTGGTATGATTGGCATCTCTTCATAGTTTACATAACTAACTAGGTGACACCATTTATATATATATCTTATTATGAATAGCCTAAGCATTTGCCAGATAATGAGAATATTTACATCATATGAAGCAAATGTGTTCGTGAAAGTTCTTTTATCGCACTCAGTTGTTAACTGAATTGCTTGAGGACAAGCAATAAGCTAAGTTTGGGGGGAGTTGATACGTCCAAAACGTATCTACTTTCCCGAACACTTTTGCTATTGTTTTGCCTCTAACTTGTGTGTTTTGAATGCAACTAACACGGACTAACGCTGTTTTCAGCAGAATTACCCTGGTGTCTTATTTTTATGCAGAAATTCGACTTTATGGAAAAACACCAGGAATAATGCAAAAGTCCTTATTTTGCCCGAAGACTCGCGGAGCCAGAAGCCCTGACAGAGGGGGGCCAGGGGGCCTCCACCTCAGGTGGTGGCGCGGCAAGGGCCTGGCCGGGCCAGCACATGAGGGGAGCGAGTCCCTCTCCTCCTCGGGTTCCCCTCGCGGATATAACCCCCTCTGACCTAAAAACGCCAGGGGGTTAGACACTTTTCCAGAAAACAGACCGGAGCGCCGCCGCCACCTCGAAACTCAATTCGGGGACCAGAAGTCTCTGTTCCGGCACTCCGCCGGGACGGGGAATCGAAGGGGATCATCGCCATCGTCATCACCAACGCCTCTCCATCAACCATCCATGATTCCCCCATCCATGTGTGAGTAATTCCCCGCTGTAGGCTTGAGGGGATGGTAGGGATTGGATGAGATCGTTCATGTAATAGCTGTAATATCATTAGGGCATGGTGCCTAGTATCCGTTATCGGTGTTTTACGTCATTGTTGCAACTTGTTATGCTTAATGCTTGACACTAGGCCCCGAGTGCCATGATTTCAGATCTGAACATGTTATTGTATCATGAGGATAATTATTGTTTTGGATCATATCTGCAAGTTGTATTACACATGTCATTGTCCGAAACCCTAGGTCCCAAAGTGACAATAATTGGCATAGCCTCGGGGAAAGGCTGTGATGTGAGGATCACGTGTTTTCACGGAGTGTTAATGCTTTGCTCCGGTACTTTATTAAAAGGAGTACCTTAATTACCAGTAGATTCCCTTGAGGCCCCGCTGCAAACGGGCTGGTAGGACAAAAGATGATGTGCAAGTTTCTCATTGCGAGCACGCACAACTAAATTGGAACACATGCCTATGGTTAATAAATGCTTGGATGCTTTATCTTATTTATCTGCAAATGCCTATGTCTTGATATTACATGAATTATCTTATCCATGCAACGCCCGTACATCCGTCCCTATGCCTACAGTATTTTAATCCTGCTGTCTACTATAATCACTGCTGCTGTCATTGTTTCACTGCTGCTGTTATTTCACTACTGTCACTAATACAAAACTGTTGCTACTGATAATCTGTCTCGAGCAAGTCTATTCACAGGTGCAGCTGAACTGACAATTCATCTGTTAAGGCTTATAAATATTCTTTGGCTCCCCTTGTGTCGAATCAATAAATTTGGGTTTTACTTCCCTCGAAGACTGTTGCGATCCCCTATACTTGTGGGTCATCAAGACTATTTTCTGGCGCCGTTGCCGGGGAGCATAGCTTTATTTATAAGTTCACCTGAGATTGATATTGCTTTCTGGAATTCATCCATCATGGGAAAGCCTGGTGATAAGAAGTTTCCCATACTGCCATCCACTACAAGAAAAGGTACAACTCCGAGTTCCGCTGCTGCACTTGATTCTCCGACTGTGATGAGTAAGCTTATTTCACCGCTGCATGCTACTCGAACTATTACTTCTGCTGAATCTGAAAATGCTTCTGAAAATTATGACGATGCTTCTACTGTGCTTGATGAAAATGGTTCCTTAGGACCTTTTCTAGATGCTATAATTGATAAATCTGAACAAACTGAAAATGCTGAAAATTCTAATACTTCTGCTAGTTCACCTGAGTCTAGAGAGTATTTTCCTGATGATCCCAATGAAACTTATGTGGAACTTGATGATGATTTTGTTGATGAGATTAATGCTACTAAAGATGCTACTGCTATGAAAAGCCTTCTTGAAAAACATGCTGTTAGATATAAATTATCTACTGATGCTAAATTTGCTACATCTCCCATAAACATTAAGGATAAAGATTATGATTTCTCTATTGATTTGGCTCACATAGCTATTGTTGAAAGAGAACCTTTTTGTGGAACTGAAAATGAAAGTGCTGTAGAACACATGAATGAACTCTCTAATTTGAGTGGTATATTTTCTGAGGACATAAATATGCGCACTTACTTTGTCACTAAAATATTTCCTTTCTCATTAAAAGGAGAAGCTAAAACTTGGTATAATAATTTGTCTCCTGGTTCCATTACTAGTCCTATTGGTTTGCTTGATACTTTCTTTCGGAAATATTTTCCTGCTAGTGCTCAACGTGATGCTTTGCTAAGGATTTATAATTTTAATCAAGAAGAGGATGAAAAATTGCCTGATGCTTGGACACGGTTTTGCTCTCTAATAAGAGGCCAGCCGAACCATGAATTAGAGAAAAATGATCTTCTTGATATATTTTACAGTGGACTAACCGTTGAATCTAGGACATATTTGGATAGTTGTGCTAGCTGTGTTTTCAGGAAACGAACTCCAGAAGAAGCTGAGGAATTAATGGCTAAGATAAGCCAGAATTATGATGATTGGAATATTCCTGAACCTACTCCAACACCTACACCAACACCAAGGAAGAGAGGTATGATTGAATTAAATGATGAAGTGATGAAGGAAGCCAAGAAATCTCTTAAAGAGAGAGGTATTAAATCTGAAGATGTGAAGAATTTACCTCCTATAGAAGAATTATGTAAGCCAATTCCTCCTTCACCCATAATTGAGGTACACTCTCTCCAAAGGTTTGATGATAGAGATATTCCTTACTCTAAACCTCCTGATCAATGCTTAGATGAATTTGATACTTTTATTGCTAAGCAAGGTAATTTTAATATCAGAATTGAGAATCATTTAATAGAAAACTCTCGCGCTATTAGTAACTTGCATGATATTGTTGATAGAACCTCCAATGATGTTAAAATACTTATTAAACATTTTCATATGGTTCAAACTCAAATTGATCAACTTTCTAAAGTGGAAAAAGAAATGTTAATGAATGCCTCTATAGCTAAAGAAAAACATGTTTGTGAAGTAACAACTAGAGGTGGTAAATCTACTCAAGATCCTTTATATCCTGAGGGACATGCTAAAAGAATTGAACAAGATTCTCAACAAATTAACGAACCTAGTGCTCCTTCTAAGAAAAAGAAGAAGAAACATCAAACAGTTGTAGAAACAGTTGTACAATCCCAATAGTATATCTGTCTCTGATGCTGAAACTGAAAGTGGTAATGAACTTAACAATGATAATAATAATGCCAATGATAATGATAAAAATGATAATTCGGATAAGGAAGAAATAGAAGAGGAACCTGAAAAACACACTAAAAATAAAAAGTACACTAAGGAAGATTTTATTGCTAAGAAACATGGTAGTGAAAGAGAACCTTGGGTCCAAAAACAAATGCCTTTTCCTGCTAGGAAGCTTAAAACCAAAGAAGAAGAACATTATAATAAATTTTGTGATTGGATGAAACCTTTGTTCTTGCAAATTCCTTTGACTGATGCTATTAAGTTGCCTCCTTATTCTAAATATATGAAAGATATTGTTTCTAACAAAAGGAAAATTCCTAATGAGGAAATATCTACTATGTTTGCTAATTACTCTTTTAATGGCAAGGTTCCAAAGAAGTTGGGTGATCCAGGTATACCAACCATTCCTTGCTCTATCAAAAATAATTATGTTAGAACTGCTCTATGTGACTTGGGAGCAGGAGTTAGTGTTATGCCTTTCTCTCTTTACAAGAGACTTTACCTTGATAAATTGATACCTACTGATATATCTTTGCAAATAGCTGATAAATCTACTGCTGTTCCTGTTGGTATTTGTGAGGACGTTCCTGTTCAAGTAGCTAATAATTGTTTAATCATGACTGACTTTGTTGTGCTTGAAATGCCTGAAGATGATAATATGTCTATTATTCTTGGGAGACCTTTTCTAAACACTGCAGGGGCTGTTATTGATTGCAATAAAGGAAAAGTAACTTTCAATGTGAATGACAAGGAACATTCTGTCTATTTCCCCAAGAAAATGGATAAAATGCCTGGAGTTAATACAATTACCAATGTGAGGTCCATCAAAGTGGGAAGTATTGATTGCCCTTATATAGAAGAATACAAAACCCTTATGATTGGATCCATACCAATACGATACAAGGTAACATGAGTATCCCGTGAAGTTTAAATCTTTTATGTCATATAAAATTCATTTGGTGACAAGACTTGATCAACCTTGTTAACAAGTGCATTTTAAATGCATGGAAGTGCTAAAAAACATTTTTCTTCTCCTCTTTGTTTTACCTACTGTAATATCATTTAGTTTGCAAAGTTTAGTTGCATTTGGTGTTAGAAAACAATTTTTCAATATTAAAATTATTAATGCAAAATACCAGGAAATATTGAAAAAATAAATTTTCTCAGAATTTCAAAAAATTTATACCAAAAATTTTATTTTTCTGGGGAGGTTCTGGAAATGCCAAGAGGTGGCCAGGGGGACCCACCATGGCCCCACCTCAGGTGGTAGCGCGGCAAGGAGCTGGCCGCGCCAGCACATGAGGGGGACCCACCTGGGCCCTCCACTTAGCCATCTTCCTCCCCACTCTTTCTCTCACTCGACCAAACACAGTCAAATCGAAAAATCTCGTGTTCTTCCTGTTCTTGCCTCGGATTTTCGATCTCTTTGCTCAGCCCATCTTTGTTGCTGAGATTTGGGGTATTCACTCTCCAGTATGTGCCTCGTCCGACTATCCAAGTAGAATTTTGTTTAGTGGATTATATATTGAGTATTTTGCTGCTGTAGGTGTCATGTTTAGTGAGTTTAAATGCTTGTTCTAAGTTAGTATAACTAGTTTTGATGCATGCTTAAGCCTCTAGCAAGTCACTATAGTGGTTTCCCCTCATTTAGTTGGCTAAAAATAAATTTTTATGTTATTTGTTAAAAATTTCAGAACATGGAGTGGAACCCATATGCAATAGATCAACATGAGATAGTGGTGCATGAGAAGATGAGGGTTCATCGCGAAGAGAGTGTGTTCCCGGCTATCTACCTGTGCTCACAATTCATGGGAGTTACGGGGATTGCACATGATTTTCATACTCTCATGACCAATGCAGGATTAGATCATTTTGTTGATGATCAACCCTTTCAATATGCTAAGCTAGCCATGTCGGTGGTGCAAGACTTCAATTGCAATTTGACCTCATCTAACCCGATGGTGCGCTATAAGATTTACAATAAATCTGTGGATTTGCCTTTCGATGTTTTTTGTGCAGCACTTAGAGTTCCAAATGAGGGATCTCGAGAGAAGTTGAAAGGGAAGCCTAAGCCATTGCTGGACTTATATGAGGACATTTGCTATGGGAGGAGTTTCTCTCAAGAGGAGGGTAAAATCAGGAGTATTCATCTCCCTTCCATTCGATACTTTGCTTACTTCATTACTAAATGTGTTCTTGCTAGGAAAACTGCGAATAGATTGGCCTTGCCTGACTTAGCTTTTCTAGCTGCTGCATTACGCCATGATAAAACTTATAATTTGGGTGCTTTGATTGCCTACCGTCTCACCACTAACCGTGAGAGGGGAGGAGTTTTTGGAGGTTTAGTTGCCTCTCGTTTACTAGCCTTGCATGGTTTGGCACCTCACCCACTTGATTTTCTGCTTCCCATAGAAAAACTAGACATTGATGCCATGAAGAAACATAACTTTATTGCTGACCATGGTAGTTTGCATGTTCTCCCTACATTATAACCTTTCCCAAGAAGCATTATTTGAAAACATCTACAATTGTTAGAACTATTATTTTGCCTGCACCTCCGCTTAACCTTTATGCCAGGGAAAACTTGTCGGTCTCGGAGGCTGAGCTTGACACACTTGAGGGGCAACATGGCCCAAGCATGGGAGACAACGAAGAGGAGCATGAGGGGGACTTCAGTCAGCCCCCTGAGACAGCTGGTTCCTCGTACCCAGATCCGGGGTATGCAGGACCTTCGGGGTCTTCCTCCACCGCAGCCGAGCCAGAGTACGACTTCGCCAGGGATGACCCATCGGGCTGGAGCCATTATTCACCATGGGGCTGATTCCCACTTAGGCCAAAAGCCTAAGCTTGGTGGGAGGTATACCGATAGCACGCTCATCTATATATCATTACATCGGTACTTTGTATATCCATGTTTCGTTTTAGTTTTCTTTCTTCCTTTTATTTGTTCATGTTTTGCTTTGCTTTCCAAAACTCAAAAATAGCAAAAAGATTTTTGTTATTTCTCTTGCTGGTTTGCTTTAGTATCTAGTATTAGTATGCTTAGTATTTAATTCAGTTCAATATGAAAAAACACAAAAATATTTTGCTTTGTTGTTTGCTGTTTCGCGCAGGGACAGATTTCTGCTGTCCACCGTTTAAATTATAACTTTCTGTAGAAAAATCCAAATGACCTGAAATTTCTTGTGCATGATCCTCAGATATGTACGCAACTTTCATTAGTTTTGAGTTTTTTGATCTGAGCATGTTAAGGTTCTAGAAAAAATTCGTCTTTACAGGCTGTTCTGTTTTTGTTCTGTTTTTAGTTCCTAAATCCGAAAATCCCAAAAATATTTGTGGTTTCTTTTGGTTTTGTATAGTTTGTTTCAGAGCTCAGTGCCATCCATTACTCCATGGAGATTGGTTTTCATTTCATATTATTCAAGCCACACAAGTGAAAGAGCAATAATGACGATATATGACAATTCGAGTTGGGTAAGAGGCTGGTAATGAACTCTATTTGTTTTTCATTTTTGTACATATACTCATTCATGTGAGCATGCTTAGATGGTTGGCATAAGA
The DNA here is from genome assembly GCA_026929855.1 of Poa annua. NCBI lineage: Eukaryota > Viridiplantae > Streptophyta > Magnoliopsida > Poales > Poaceae > Poa > Poa annua. Next base: position 58,465,767 of record CM049437.1, read on the forward strand.
TATATGTCGATTGGTGGATACTTAGTTGCTTATGTTCTCTTATGATCAATTCCAATTTATTAATAGTAGATGACATGTTTCTATGGATGTTTGCTTGCATTGTTTTGTTCATGAAAGATTATGACATTGTGGTATACTCCTCTGAACAAATTCATTTGTATCAACTTGGCACATGCTCACACAAGTATATGACTGAAAACAAAGAGTCAATTAAGCCTTGATGATTTATTTTGCCTCAGAGTTCTAGTATCACTTTTATGCCTCATTTAATTTTATTTTGTCGCAAGCATGATTATGACGGTTATTGCTCTCTTGAATTGTCGCTTCCCTGTCTATTGCTAGCCTCCAGTTGTACTAAGCAATATTGCTTGTGCTTCCAAATCCCTGAAAACCAAGTTATTCCAAAGAGTCCACCATAAATACCTATGTATGGCATTTCAAACCATTCAAGTAAATTTGCATGTGCTATCTTTAAAACCTTCAAACACTTCTCAATTTGTGCCACTGTTTCGAGCTCATGAGGAAGTAGTGGTTGGATTTGTTATCTTCCATACTAATTAAGTAAACCGACTTGCATGCTTCATCTGCTTGTCACTAATATTGCAAAGAGCTGGTTAGACCACTATAATATCAAAAGTTTTGAAAAGTGAAAAATAGACACTCCTCCATGGTATGTGATTGCTGGTGGGCACCCGAGGATTCGGTTAGCCATGGTTTGTGAAAAGCAAAGGTTGGGAGGAATGTCAAAATATCAAAAAGATAAAATATAAGGATGCATATTATAAATGCTTGATTTTAAAATAATTCGGAACCGCTCTCAACTTGCTTAGTATGGAAGATAAGAAGAACACTATTGCCATTCGTTGACGGAACAACCACCACTCAAAAGCAATTTTACCTCTGTTTTCAAAATAATGAAAAGCTCTAGCACATGTTAAATCCCTGCTTCCCTCAATGAAGGGCATATCTTTTACTTACTGTTGAGTCACCATCCTTCTTTGAGCACCTTCTTGAGAGCATAGTTGTCATTCTTAGTGAAATGTGCTTGTCCCAGAATACTGTTAACTGCGGTGTAACTTTGATGCTTTTATCTTTAACATCTTTATCTCTAGTCTACTCTTGAATCTCAGAGGTGCCTGGGCATTTATGTTTTGCTGTACACTTTCGGGCAAGCGAGATACCACCTTATCATACTTTCTTATGAGCTTTGCAATCTTGTGAATTGATATGTTTCATGTTATTTGCTATTGGTATGATTGGCATCTCTTCGTAGTTTACATAACTAACTAGGTGACACCATTTATATATATCTTATTATGAATAGCCTAAGCATTTGCCAGATAATGAGAATATTTGCATCATATGAAGCAAATGTGTTCGTGAAAGTTCTTTTATCGCACTCAGTTGTTAACTGAATTGCTTGAGGACAAGCAATAAGCTAAGCTTGGGGGGAGTTGATACGTCCAAAACGTATCTACTTTCCCGAACACTTTTGCTATTGTTTTGCCTCTAACTTGTGTGTTTTGAATGCAACTAACACGGACTAACGCTGTTTTCAGCAGAATTACCCTGGTGTCTTATTTTTATGCAGAAATTCGACTTTATGGAAAAACACCAGGAATAATGCAAAAGTCCTTATTTTGCCCGAAGACTCGCGGAGCCAGAAGCCCTGACAGAGGGGGGCCAGGGGGCCTCCACCTCAGGTGGTGGCGCGGCAAGGGCCTGGCCGCGCCAGCACATGAGGGGAGCGAGTCCCTCTCCTCCTCGGGCTCCCCTCGCGGATATAACCCCCTCTGACCTAAAAACGCCAGGGGGTTAGACACTTTTCCAGAAAACAGACCCGAGCGCCGCCGCCACCTCGAAACTCAATTCGGGGACCAGAAGTCTCTGTTCCGGCACTCCGCCGGGACGGGGAATCGAAGGGGATCATCGCCATTGTCATCACCAACGCCTCTCCATCAACCATCCATGATTCCCCCATCCATGTGTGAGTAATTCCCCGCTGTAGCCTTGAGGGGATGGTAGGGATTGGATGAGATCGTTCATGTAATAGCTGTAATATCATTAGGGCATGGTGCCTAGTATCCGTTATCGGTGTTTTACGTCATTGTTGCAACTTGTTATGCTTAATGCTTAACACTAGGGCCCGAGTGCCATGATTTCAGATCTGAACATGTTATTGTATCATGAGGATAATTATTGTTTTGGATCATATCTGCAAGTTGTATTACACATGTCATTGTCCGAAACCCTAGGTCCCAAAGTGACAATAATTGGGATAGCCTCGGGGAAAGGCTGTGATGTGAGGATCACGTGTGTTCACGGAGTGTTAATGCTTTGCTCCGGTACTTTATTAAAAGGAGTACCTTAATTACCAGTAGATTCCCTTGAGGCCCCGCTGCAAACGGGCTGGTAGGACAAAAGATGATGTGCAAGTTTCTCATTGCGAGCACGCACAACTAAATTAGAACACATGCCTATGGTTAATAAATGCTTGGATGCTTTATCTTATTTATCTGCAAATGCCTATGTCTTGATATTACATGAATTATCTTATCCATGCAACGCCCGTACATCCGTCCCTATGCCTACAGTATTTTAATCCTGCTGTCTACTATAATCACTGCTGCTGTCATTATTTCACTGCTGCTGTTATTTCACTACTGTCACTACTACAAAACTATTGCTACTGACAATCTGTCTCGAGCAAGTCTATTCACAGGTGCAGCTGAACTGACAATTCATCTGTTAAGGCTTATAAATATTCTTTGGCTCCCCTTGTGTCGAATCAATAAATTTGGGTTTTACTTCCCTCGAAAACTGTTGCGATCCCCTATACTTGTGGGTCATCAGGCCCCCATTTGCCAGCTCTTTTTGCAAAATTAATGGATAAGCGGTGTATATGCCACTAGTCCGGTTGGTGAAAGTTTGTCTAAAAGCAAATGACAAGGTTGATATCCGTAACACCACATACTTCCTCATGAGCTAATAAAGATTGACACAAATAAGGGATAATAAGTTTTGAATAAAAGGTAGCACACGAAGTATTTGCTTGGAATGGCAGGAAATACCATGTAGTAGGTAGGTATGGTGGACACAGATGGCATGGGTTTTGGCTCAAGGTTTTGGATGCACGAGAAGCATTCCCTCTCAGTACAAGGCTTTGGCTAGCAAGGTTATTTGAAGCAAACACAAGTATAAACTATGACAACAAGACGTATATAAAAACATATTGCAAGCATTATAAAACTCTACATTGTCTTCCTTGTTGTTCAAACACCTTTACTAGAAAATATCTAGACCTTAGAGATTCCAAACATGCAAACCAAATTTCAACAAGCTTTACGGTAGTTCTTCACTAATGGGTTTTAACTACATGATGTAAAAGCTTAAACATGATCTACTTGAGAGCTCAAAACAATTGCCAAGCACCACAACATACAAGATAACAATCCATAAGAGTATGTATATCTTTTCATTATACCATCTACCTCATTTAGCATTTTCTGTTTCCAACCAAACACCAATCAACTTATTTAAACATAAACTCTCCAAGTAATTAACAATGAAACAAGAGAGTATAACATAAGAGAACTAACAGCTCTAACAAGAGATGTATGAAAAACAAGAGCTGAAAGCATTGAATTAACATAGAAGAATACTCAACAAATATAAGTGAAGAATACGAGTATTCATAAGAAAAAACGGAGCGTGTCTCTCTCCCACAAAGGAATGCTAGGATCCATTTTATTCAGAGAATGAAAAAAACAAAAAAAAAACAAAAACAGACAGACGTTTCAAGTAAAGCACATAAGATGTGACGGAATTAAAATATAGTTTCACTAGAGATGACCTGATAGTTTGTTGATGAAGAAGGGGATGCCTTGGGCTTCCCCAAGCTTTGACGCTTGAGTCTTCTTGAAATATCCTTGGGTGACCCACGGGGGCATCCCCAAGATTAGGCTCTTTCATCTTCTTGATCACATCATATCATCCTTCTCTCTTGATCCTTGAAAACTTCCTACACACCAAACTCAAAGTAGAGTTTATTAGAGGGTTAGTGCATAATAAAAAATTCTCATATTATGCATGGACAAAACCATTACACATGCTACTGGACATTAGCTACAGCCACTGGTATTTTATGGAACAAAAATATCCATTCAAAAACAGCAAAAGGAGCAATGCAAAATAAATGGCAGAATCTGTCAAAAACAGAACAGTCCGTAAAGATGAATTTTTTCGAGGCACTTAACTTGCTCAAATAAGAAAGGGCGAAGGTAATGAAAGTTGCGTACATATCTGAGAATCACGCTCATGAAATATCAGATTTTTTCAATTTTTCTGCAGAGAGTTATGAATTAAACGGTGGACAGTAGAAAACTGTTCCTGCGCAGGAATCCAAATCTAGCATCAACTTTCCACTAGAGGCTTAACTTGACACAACAATGCGATAAAATAAAGATATAAAGGAATTGCTACAGAGTTAGACATGTTCCTTGACACAACAAAATAAAATAACAGGAATAAAAAGTGGGTTGTCTCCCATAAGCTCTTTTCTTTAACGCCTTTCAGCTAGGCACAGAAAGTGTAACTCAAGTGTTATCCAAATCAAGAACGGAAATCCTCTCAACTATGCATTTTATTTTATCTATATAAGGTTCAGCGGTTCCTCTTTCATTACTTTTAGGTTTACTACTTTCATCAAAGGGGTTTTGAGGGACAATCCAATCAAAATTTTCTTCCAAAGCTTCATGCATAGCTACAAGTTTAACAGGTATTGGTACTTTAATTTTCTCCCCCTTAGTAGGTTCGGTTTTCCCCAATTTTTCGAGTGCATTAATAACATCTACACATGAGCCTAGCATATTAAAACGATCGAAGACTTTCCTAGCTTCTATAGCAACATCACCAAATTCTTTAAGCAAGGTTTCCATAATAAAATCTTTCTTTTCAGCATTTTTAACATCATGGAGGTTAAGAAACATTTGTTGCATTATGGGGTGAAGGTTAACAGACCTAGCCTCTAATATGTGAACTAAAGAAGCTGCAGCAGTTTCATAATTTGGGGCAAGTTCTGCTATGGATTTCTCCTCAAGATCTTTATGCCTGCTAACATGATTAAAGAATTCTTCAATATTTTCTTTTCCAATTATAGAGCCACTACCTACTGACAGGTCTTCCAGGGTGTACTTAGGAAGCAACATTTTAGCAGAAATAAAACTAAACCGAAATAAAAATAGTAATGCAAGTAACTATTTTTTTTTGTATTTTTGATATTAAGCAAACAAGACAGTAATAAAAATAAACTAAGCAAGACAATAACAAAATAAAAAGATTGGAAGTGAGAGACTCCACTCGCAGAAGAGCATAGTTTCCCCGGCAACGGCGCCAGAAAATCCTTGATGCTCTACAGGCACGTTGGGAAACCCCAAGAGGAAGGTGTGATGATGTAGTAGCAGCAAGCTTTCACTCAGTTGTGAAACCAAGGTTATCGAACTAGTAGGAAACTAGAATTTTTCCGAAGGTGTCAACGACCCCAGAGATTCTTGATGGCGTGTAGTTGGCGTGGAACCTGCACACAACACAACCAAGATACTTTGCCCCAACTTAACAGTGAGGTTGTCAATCTCACTGGCTTGCTGTAACAAAGGATTAAACGTATGTGTGGAAAATGATGTTTTTTGTAGAGAATGAAAGTAACAGGATTGCATTAGGTTGTATTATCAGTTTAAAGAAAAGGACCGGGGTCCACAGTTCACTAGTGGTGTCTCTCCATAAATAATAATAGCATACATGAGGGTAAACAAATTACAGCTGGGCAATTGACAGAATAAAGAACTGCATAATGATGCATGTACAAGTCATGGTGTCTAGTGTGAGATTCATTTGGGCATTACAACATGATACATAGACCGTTATCCAACTGCATCTATGACTAATAATCCACCTTCAGGATAGCATCCGCAACACCTTTCAGTATTAAGTTGCAAGCAACAGATTATTGCATTAAGTAAAGTGTGTAATGTAAGTAGCACAATTATCCTTAGACAAAGAACTACTGTTTTATCCCTAGTAGCAACAGTACATTCACAATCTTAGAGGTTGCTGTCACTCCCCCAGATTAATTGAAGACATGAACCCACTATCGAGCATAAATACCCCCTCTTGGAGTCACAAGCATCTACTTGGCCAGAGCATCTACTAGTAACGGAGAGCATGCTAGATCATAAATAACGCACTCACATAATATATAATGAAGCAAATGACATAGTACTCAATTATTCATCGGATCACAGCAAACACAACATGTAGCATTACATAAAGATGATCTTAATCATGATAGGCAGCTCACAAGATCTAAACATGATGGCACAATAGGAGAAGACAACCATCTAGCTATTGCTATGGACCCGTAGTCCAAGGATGAACTACTCACGCATCAGTCCGGAGGCGGGCATGGTGATGTAGAGCCCTCCGGTGATGATTCCCCTCTCCGACAGGGTGCCGTGAAGAGCTTCTGAGCCCTCCCGAACTAGGGTTGACGGCGGCGGCGGCTCTGGAACGTATCGTGGAAAAGTGTTCGGGTGCCTAGGGTTATTTTGTCGGGGGGTATTTGTAGGCAAAAGGGCGAAGGAGGTGGGGCCACAAGGGGCCCACACCACGTGGTGGCGTGGCCAAGGAGGGAGCCGCGCCACCAACAGGTGTGGCCGCCTCGTGGCCCTCCTCCGTATCCTCTTCGGTGTTCTGGATGCTTCCGAGGAAAATAGGGATATTGGCTTTTGTTTCGTGCAATTCCGAGAATATTTCCTTAACAGCTTTTCTGAAACCAAAAACAGCAGAAAACAGAGAACTGGCACTGTGGCATCTTGGTAATAGGTTAGTCCCAGAAAATGCATAAAAACCATATGAAGTGTTTATAAAACATGTAGCAATTGGTATAATATAAGCATGGAACATAAGAAATTATAGATACGTTTGAGACGTATCAAGGGGCCCAGACCAAATGGTGGCGCGCCCCCTGGCCGCGCCACCACATGGTGTGTTGCCTCGGGCACCCCCTCGCGTCGCCCTTTCGCCTACTTAAGCCTTCTGACCTAAAAACGTCGGGGGGTTCGTCATTTTCCGGAGAAGTTCCTGTTCTGGCACCCTGCCGGGACGGGGATTCGAAGGAGATCATCACCATCGTCATCGCCACCACCTCTCCATCAACCATCCATGATTCCCCCATCCATGTGTGAGTAATTCCTCGCTTTAGGACGAAGGGGATGGTAGGGATTGGATGAGATCATTCATGTAATAGCTGTAAGATCATTAGGGCATGGTGCCTAGTATCCGTTGTTAGTACTTTACGTCATTGTTGCAACTTGTTATGCTTAATGCTTGTCACTCGGGCCTGAGTGCCATGATTTCAGATCTGAACATGTTATTGTATCATGAGGATAATCATTGTTTTAGATCATATCTGCAAGTTGTATACACATATTATTGTCCGGAACCCGAGGCCCCAAAGTGACTGCAATTGGGATAACCGGAGGGGATGGCTGTGATGTGAGGATCACATGTGTTCACGGAGTGTTAATGCTTTGCTCCGGTACTCTATTAAAAGGAGTACCTTAATTACCAGTAGATTCCCTTGAGGCCCCGCTGCAAACGGGCTGGTAGGATGTCGTGGTGGTGTCACGGCAGATGCCATAGGATGGCTAATGTGTGGGGCCGAGTGGACGCTGGTGGATCCGAGGAGGGCTTCCATGCCGAGAGACATGCACGAGTGAGCTCAAGAACAAGCGAGAGCGAGCAAGAACAAGCAAGAACACCACAAACACCACGATCTACCCAGGTTCGGGGCCCTCGTAAGGAGGTAAAACCCCTACTCCTGCTTGTGTCTCTCTCAATATATGGGTCACAAGATCTACAAAGTGCTCCTTGAGCTGTTTATCTCTATGGTGAAGAAGAGCTCCAAGAACTATGAAGAACTAAGAGAGAAAGGAGAGCAACACTCAGAACAATAAATGGGCTCAACTGTGGATCGTCCCTCATGCAGGAGGAGTTATGGCGCCTTATATAGAGTCCTGGCCGGGTTGACCGGAAACCCTAATCCCTCCGGGTCCCACCGACACTGTAGCCACGCCAACGGTAATGTCCTCATTGCCTACAACGACCTGGCCGCCGAGCTATGTCGGGCTAGGCCGAGGTAAGCCATCATGCCTCCCTATCAGGGACTAGGTGATGATGTCTCCCTATCAGGGACAAGACATGGCTCGCCCATGACATGTCCCCTGTTAATGAGTCATCGGTACAGAGGAATAGTCACGTCGTACCCGCACCTCCCCTTCTGTTCCGCCCCCGTGTCAGGCGGGATGTGACTTGGGCTTTCCGTGTCAGGCGGGGCAGTGTCCTTGCCCTTGACTTCTGGTCCGACATAAGGTATGTCAGATGGTCTTGTCTAACCCGGCATGGGTATGCCGGATTCTCTTCCTCAGCCCGGCACGATGTGCCTGACCTACTCACTCGGGTCACTCTTCGGAGTCCCGGCATGGCTATGCCGGCACCTCATTCCTGCACACAAGAGATAAAGAGAAGGTACCGACATGGGATGTCGGTCACGCTATGTCGGTCCTCCTTAGGTCGGACTACCTTTCTACCTTACCTCGGTCTTTCCAATCTCGGGTACATGTCGGTTACCTCCGACATAGGCTTATGCCGGTCTCACTCTTATCTCGGTCCACCCAGGACCTTGTTCATTTGTGTTTGTCTCCGCTATCTCACAAGAGAATGCCTCTAGGCCCAGCCGCTCGAAGATGTCTTAGGCCTACTTCCAAAGACATCTTCGAGAAGCTGGTTCTTAGGGGAACTCTCTGCTTCTGCCTGCATTGCAACGAGGGGCTGGAGGCCTATTTATAGTGTCACCAGGAGAGGCAGCTTGGCCTTTACATTCTCCAAGGGACACCTCCTGGCTTTTCCCAAGAGCCACCTCCTGAACATCACCAAAGGGCGTCACTTCATATCTCGAAGAGTCACCTGACGTTTGGCACCAGGCAAAGGGCATTTACCACCATAAATATGAGTATATTGTCCATGCCTTTACCCTACCCGGGGGTAGCCCCCCGTCACTAGTCCCCGAAGCTGGTGTGGTCCTGCAGCCTCGGATGAAGGGCTGCACCAGATTTAAATAAATAACTGCCCTGAACATGTATACGACATCACCATGTCGGGTCAGCCAAAAGCTCCGAGATACTCGAATTGGTCCACCAATGAATCATCCGACATTACCATGTCGGCGTAATAAAAGGCCTCCGGCATGTCTATATCGGTCCACCGGGAAGTCATCCGACATCCCCATGTCGGTCCAACATCAAGTCTTCCAACATGGGGCTTCTAATTCATCCGACATCCGTTCTTATCTCGGTCACTCCGACATAAGGAAATCTTTTAGCAGATCTCCTCTCGAGACGTGTCCCTCAAATGCTGTATCATCCCTAGGTTTGTGCCACGCGATCTGACAAGCCACTGCGAGTACGCCGCATGGACCCCACCGTCCGTCAAGTCCAACAGGCACTCAAGTGCTTTGACTCCGGGGTGCCTCCTCGATTCCTGGATTAGTAACCGCACGCGATCTTGCCGCCGGTAGTTCCCACTCTGTAACCCACGATGCAGCAGATCGTGCGGCCGCACGTATCTCAACCGCACAAACCGCCACACATGATCCCACGACCAATTCGAAACTGCCGGGCGGGAGAATCGGAAACCGCACCTCCTCTGCCACCATAAATAGGGGCGCGGGGGGATTTCTTTTCCCCTTCCGCACCATCCTTGTTGGGGGGATCATAACCCGGTAGGCCCATGCAGAGGAAAGCATGGTCGGGTTTCAAAGATGGGCCGGAGAGCTTGTCGGTAACCCGGCCTAAGTAAGGAAGGGTATAGAAGACCCGGAGGCAGTACGCATCACGGAGTCCAAGACTTGGAGGATACGAAAGACAAGACGAGTTAGAGTAGAACTCCAAGTAGTCTTACCATGTAAACCAGGAGACCCGGATGTCTTTATAAGCGGGCTCCTAGGTCATAGAAAGATAAGTTAAGAGAGGCTACGGGAAGCCATAAGCGAATAAGATAGACAAAATAGAGAGAGCTCCCAATAGAGAGCTCCCACGCCGGAGTCATCTAAACCCGGCGATCGCCATTGGCGCACCATGTAACATATTATCATATCAGTGATTTATAGCAAGACGTAGGGATCCTCCACCGAGGGGACCCGAACTTGGGTAAAAAACATCTTTCCCCGTAGAGCTAGACAATCTCCTGAACACCAGAGTCGCCTTGCCCCTCATCTCAAAGTTTCCACCCGGAAACATCTGCCGTGACAATCCCACGACAGTTGGCGCCCACCGTGGGGCCTGCGTCCTAGTGTGTCCACATCAAGGGAGAAGCGCTGCGTAGGATGGAGAAAATCACCGTCGACAAGATCATCAGCAACCAACAAAAAGATTGCGTCGTCAACGACCTCAGGCGAAGCACGGAAGCATAATCGCATGAAAAAGATAAGCCGGCCATAGAGAAGCCGACCGCGAAGAAACCATAGAGCCGCCATGGAGGAATCAGACCTGCAGGTCGTACAGAAATCACAGCGTCATTATCAACAAAATCATGTCAAGCATGGACGGAGGCCATATTTCAGACCGGGGGCAAGCCCGCGCGTGGCCGGCTGGATCTGATCTGGACTCCAAGAGCTCTTGAACGTGGTGGTATGATCCATACAAGGAAACAAAAAGGAATTGCCTTGTCCGCGCAGCAGCACCGAGGTGATTGGATCAAGTTTAAGGAAGAGGCGAATCTGTCAAAAGGGCCGTCAGCAATTTGCATGTACACAGTGCACCAACCGGATCAAATCGCAATATATAGAGAAAAGGAGATCGGCCAGGATTCGAGTCCCAATACAGGAAATACAAGTCGGATTGAAAAGCCATTACATCCCCAAGAAAAAGAAGAAAAAGGAATTCAGTGCTGCGTGCTCACGAGGATCAATTCTATTCAGACGTAACTCAGGTTCTAAAAGATAAGGAAAGAAAAAAAAAGACGACGACCTGTCCGGGCGCTTGCTTCGAAGCAACGAGAGAATGACCCGGCCGTGGTCGCCTTCAGGCTATGGATGAGAGAAATTTTGGAGCAGCCGGTGTGCTATACGCGAGCCAAAAAGAAAAGGGAAACATGCAAGCTGCTAGAAGCCATCAAAGTATCAAGACATGATTTCAAGCATGTGTTGAGAGCGAGCCAGCCAGAAAAAAAAATATATAGAAAAAGAAAAATACAACAGCCGGTCGGCGGCCGTCTGCACGTCTCAAGCTGCTCAACTCTGAATCGATGAGGATAAACTGCTACTAAACCCGGCCGGATCGGACGAAAAACAAGAAAAAGAGCAATATAACCCGGATGGAAAGTATCAGAGCAAATCGATCAAATCATCGACAACCCAGCCACGAGCGGCTTCGAGCGCACCTGCCGCCGGATCTCACCACGTCGCCAATTGCCATAATCCGGCTTATGCATCAACGCCAAGAGTGCTACGAAACTTCGGTTAGCGATGCCCAGTAGCGACTTGTAACAAAAATTAGCTTAGCCCAAGAGTGCTACGCAAGTTCGGTTAGCGATGCCCAGGAGTGCTTTCCGATGAAAAATAGTGTTGCCCAAGAGTGCTACGCAACTTCGGTTAGCGATGCCCAGGAGTGCTTCACAGCCAAATATTAGCTTCGCCCAAGAGTGCTACGCAACTTTGGTTAGCGATGCCGAGAGTGCTTCGCAATATGGCAAATTTAAGATCTTGGGGGCTGATCACTTGAATAGCGCAGTTACAAACTCAAGACCCGACAAAAAAACAACATTGGTCATGGGGGCTGATTACTTAAAAGAAAGGTACAGCTACAATCTCATGATCCGGCAAGTATCAGAGCCACTGTTTTCTTGGTTTCGTAGCTTAAGCTCGATGTGACTCGCGCTTATATGGCCTTATTGCTCACCTGTAAATTCAATCAGCCTGATGCCTATTGGGACTTGTCTGACCCTGTTTTTATCAGATAAGAAGCGACAGGAAAAATCCATGCGAAAGCCGGCTTATATTTCAAGGAAACCAAAAGGGTCATCTAAACCAAAGGATTTGCAGAACGTCAGATAACGTTCATCAAATAAAGCAAATTCTCAGGGTGTGCGTACACCATCAGAGTATGAAACTTAGAGAGCTCCGAGTAGCTGCAGGCAGTAGACCCGGTGCTTGGGGGCTACTCATCAGAAAAGTCAGTGATGCTCAAATTGCTATAAGTCCCAGGTTGCCGCAGGCTAAACCCGGCACTTGGGGGCTACCCAGTTTGAAGCTAAGATTTATTACAGTTCTCAAGGAAGACCCGGAACACTGCAAGCAGTAGATCCGGCTCTTGGGGGCTACTCAGTTCGAAGATTTCTGGGTATTATGAATTCAAAGGCCTACAAGAAGACCCGGAACGCATCAAGCTGCAGATCCGGCTCTTGGGGGCTAGAGTCGGGAAGTAATATTCCCCGAGGTGAAGCATCAAAATCAAATCCGGATCATAAAAATCTGGAGCATCCTTCAGCATAGCCTCCGTATGAGCGGGCTTAATCAAGTCCGGGTCAGATGAACCCGGGTTGAAGAAAAAAAGATTATATGAGCTGGGACGCCAAGAAGAGTCGGCCCAATGATTTAACAGTGTAATCCGGACTTCTAGTCCAAAGTATTTATCTTATTTCAGGAGATTAACCCGGATGATTGAGCTGACGGCTCCATCCGGAAAATGATGATCAAGATCAAGGTCACGAAGGAGAACAAACCAAGCTCATACCCAAAATCCTAGAGATGAAAGTCGCAAAGCGATGGCCGGGTTATGAACGGGCCGCCAGCAAGAGCCGGCCAAACTGATACCCGAGAGCCTTCTTGCTTGATGATCGTTATAGTTTTTTCAGATGATAACCCGGACAAAAGAAGTGATGGCTTCCCCAAGACTATGCCCAAGAGTGCAAGGTGAAGCAAGTCAAGTCTGATGACCAAGTTATCCTGGGGGCTACTGTTGGGGGGATCATAACCCGGTAGGCCCATGCAGAGGAAAGCATGGTCGGGTTTCAAAAATGGGCCGGAGAGCTTGTCGGTAACCCGGCCTAAGTAAGGAAGGCTCTAGAAGACCCGGAGGCAGTACGCATCACGGAGTCCAAGACTTGGAGGATACGAAAGACAAGACGAGTTAGAGTAGAACTCCAAGTAGTCTTACCATGTAAACCAGGAGACCCGGATGTCTTTATAAGCGGGCTCCTAGGTCATAGAAAGATAAGTTAAGAGAGGCTACGGGAAGCCATAAGCGAATAAGATAGACAAAATAGAGAGAGCTCCCAAGAGAGAGCTCCCACGCCGGAGTCATCTAAACCCGGCGATCGCCATTGGCGCACCATGTAACATATTATCATATCAGTGATTTATAGCAAGACGTAAGGATCCTCCACCGAGGGGACCCGAACTTGGGTAAAAAACATCTTTCCCCGTAGAGCTAGACAATCTCCTGAACACCAGAGTCGCCTTGCCCCTCATCTCAAAGTTTCCACCCGGAAATATCTGCCGTGACAATCCCACGACAATCCTCTTCCTCTCTTCCGTCTTGCTCTTGCCGCCGCCGCCGCGAACGCGCACGAGAGCGAGCACGACGCCGGAGACTGTGCACGCCGACGGACAGACCTCGCCGCGCCACCATCGGTACTCGTTCGTCTTGCACCGCCGCCGCTCCGATCCCTCCGGTGAGTAACTCTCCCTTGATCTTGATCGGTTCTTTTTAGCCTCTCCGCATTCCGTCCACCATGGATCTTCATAGTTCATCACAATTCTCACGGAATAGCATGCTAGGTATAGTGTAGATCTTCTCCCGTGGGTATCCATGCTCACTGCCAAGGTGCTGTTAATAGTTCCCTCCATTGAATCTGTCCATACTCTGCCCGTAGTTACACATGTAACTCTTGCGGTTGCTCCTCCGCATGAACGTGATAGGGTTCCCACTTAGATCTATTTAACTTCGGTAGATCTTCTTTTGTATACCTCGGTAGCAGATTTCTGTTTCTACTCGGTCCTCTTCCTTCTCCGACATACAAACAGTTCCTCTTCTGTATCTCCAAGTAAGACATTTATTCTTTTGCAGACTCACACCGAGATGTCCCCTGACCATACCGACATGGCCACCGAAGGAATTCGGGGAGGATGGGAAGGTTCCGAGACCACCCAAGATGACATCAACTGGCTACGTCGGTCCCGGCGCATCCCGGATCCAGTGATTTGCCGGCTTCCGGCCGCAGAGAATGAACCAGACGTCCAACCCGGCGAGCGGGTGGTATTTGTCTCTCACTTTGAGCGCGGTTTTGCTCTCCCCGTGAGCGCATTCTTCCGATCCTTCCTTAATCGGTTCGGACTCCAACCCCATCATCTCCCAGCCAATGCCATAACCATACTGTCGGCTTTCGTTTCTTTCTCGGAAGCTTATCTTGGCCTCTGGCCCCTTGTCAACCTCTGGGCCAAATATTTCCAACTCCGAAAGCAAAGCATTCCGAACCCGGGGGTCCAAGACAAGGAGATGACCCCGTGCGCAGCAGCCACCATCGTACCCCGGCGGCTCTCCGAGTTCCCCAAGATTCCGGGTCTGGAGTGATGCCGGAAATGGCAGCGCAGTTTCTTCTATGTGAAGAATCTCGACCAGTCCGGCCAGGCCGAGCAGTTTGACTACATCAACTTGCCCGAGTTCGACCTCGCCCCTCCCACTGCTCTATCCCACTGGGGTTTTGACCCGAAGAGTACCGACCTGGAGATCAATGATATCCACACGTACCTCCTCGAGATCCAAGGTGAGCTAACAGCTGATGACCTCATGAGGACATTCATCAGTCGCCGAGTTAGCCCACTTCAAGCCCGAGTTCACAAGATGTGCCATATGAGCGGCCGATATGATCCAACTCGGATTATTACTTTCGAGCTAGACAAGTCGGCAGTGTACCGACGCGTCCGAGCTATCGCCCAGACCGAGATGACCGAAGAGTGGGAGTGGGGGATGTAGCCTCACGACCGAGATCACCCTCCGGCACAAGTAAGTACCTATTGATCAAACTGACATCTCTGTCTAACCGACATCACTCTTATGTTGATATAATTCTCTATCCCGCATAACAATCCGCCTTCCTTATATCTTTTTCGCAGAGGTTTGCTCGGCAGCTCAAAGAAGATAGGAAAATCACTAAGGACGGTTGGCAGCCGGATCTCTCCATCCCGGCTTCTCCAGCAACCAAAGACCCGGACGACGAGGACCACATGTCCATCCCGTTAGTCCGTGCCCCTGCTCCGGGTAAGCCTCGAGTTCAAGTACCCATCAACGAGTGGTCTGACGATGACGAGGACGACTGTCGAATACTTGACGTTATTGACGCATGTCCCCTCAACTACGCTCCTCCAGCACCTCCGACAACGACCACCTCGGGCAAGCAAGCTGCACTGCGCAAGCGTGCCGGGACCGGCACCTCAGCTACCGGGACCTCGGGATCCCAAACCTCAGCTCCCGCAGCCAAGAAGCAGAAGCTGATGAAGAAACTGGGGAACAAGGACCCGGGGAACCAAGACCCGGGGAAGAAGATTAAGCGCAAGAGGGGGCCTCCCGTCACCGTAGGGTAAAGTCTTCCTAGCCCAACTCAAACTCAGCTCCTCCTTTGCCCTGTAACCGACACAACTTTATGCCGAGTTAACACTCTTCTTGCTTTCGCGCAGGGAACCACTTGAGGTACCTTTAAGTCGCCCATGCGCCAGCCACTTCGAACTGACGAGGCCGAGAGTGGTAGCCCACCCCGGGCGAATCCTTCTCCGGCACGCACCTCCCGGGTTGGCACACCCTCGCCGAGTTCAAAGGCCATCGCCAGAGAAGACAGAGGTGCATCCGACCGAGATGCCGGATCCGGCGCCGAGACACAGCGCGCCGAGGTGGATCAGGCCAGGACCCTGGTTACACCAGTCCTGGTTCAACCGCAAGCGTCGCCGCACACAGCACAAGCACCGCCACCGCCGTCAAAACAGGCCGCCAGTCTACGATGCCGCAGAAAGCCAAGGTGGTGCAACCAAGGGGCATTCCCCCTCCTCCGACTAAGCAGGGTCCGCTCACCCTTGCCAAGAACCCGGTCAAGAACACGGCTGTGGGGAGCAAGCAAGCACCCGTGCCCTTGCTACGACCGCCGCCTCCGACTGCAGCCCGGCAAGCCCTGCGAGCTGCTGCCGGCAAGGGTCTCCCCAGCTCTGTTATCGAGGAACCCGCTGCCAGTGGCGCGCCCAGTGGCCGCCCCTTGAGCTCGGTGGCTCAACTCACTCTTGAGTGGAATGCCATCGAGACCGGTGAAGTTCCCCCCGAGACTGGCGACGTCCCCTCCGAGACTCCGGCATCGCTACACCCGGCTGGGCCCAGCAACGTAGCACAAACTCTGCACGCGATGCAAGTCGCGGTTCTACAAGCTACCAGAGTAATATCCCCCAAGAGCAGGAGATCACTGTAGTACCTCTCAATGTGGAAGTAGGGTATCGATCCGCAGGAGCAAGAAGGATAAGTTGTCTATTCCTTACAACTAAAGTGTCACAAGTTTTAGTTGATTATGCACTAAACAAGTTTAAAGAACAAGATGATTGTTTTAATGGATGGAAGTTAATGTAACAAAACAAGAATGTAAAAGTGTCCCAATCCTCTTTAATGCAAGAGGACAAGACAAAGGTTTTCTCTTATAGGAACAATGGACATCGGTGTTTCAATGCTTGAAAATAAGGCCTAGGGATCATATTTTCACTAGTGGTCTCTCTCAACATGTTAGCATAACTGAACGCAAGTAAGTGCTACTCGGGATTATTCTCCTTCTTGATAAAACAAGAGTACTATGTGTAGGGCTACAAAAGCACACCTCAAAGTTGCATTCCACATCTAGGGAACCCCAATATCACTAAGAGCACCCCAAGCTAGACAAACACCACAATTCCACAAGAATAGGCCATGATAAATATCTAAATTATTCATAGAGTCACTCACAAATACCCACTGTCACCTCGGTACCGTGTTGTCACTATGACTCCGAAAACTAGATAAAATCACTTGAATAGCATAAACATTACATATGAATTCATCCATACTTAACAATGCTCACGATCACATAAATATCCCACCATGGGAGATAGAGATAAACCACATAGCTACCGTATGAGCCCTCAGCCCCGAGGGAAACTACTCACACATGGTCATGGTGACGATGGTGGAGATGTTGGAGGAGAAGATCTTGCTGTAGATGTTGATGATGAACACGCCGGAGGGGGGTGGAGCCCTCCGGAAGTGATTCCGGCAGCGGTTCCCCCCTCCGATCTTCTCCGGCGGCAGCCTTCTGCCGGTCTGTTTCGTGGTTTTGTGTTTCTCTGCCGCCGTGCTGCGAACCTCCTCGGGGGACTATTTTTATAGTCGTTTTTAGGTCAAGACGAAGCCAGGGAGACGAAGATCGACGGAATCGGAAGCTCGAGGGCCAGGATGAGGTGCTCCACGCGGCCAAGGAATCTGGCAGCGTGGGCCCACCTCTTTTGCCCCTCGGCCTTCCACTTTTGCTCTTCCTTCGCTCCTAAGCCCTGTTCCTTCCAAAAAATGATCCCCGTGGAATATTAGGTCATTTGGACGTCGTTTGGGTCCCTGAAACATCAAAATATAGAAAAAGAGGTTTTCTGACAGTGCAGGGTTGATTCCAAATAAATAGGGAAAGTGTGAAATATTCCCAAAATCATTATAAAACATTGATATAACCCTTATATGATGCAAATATGAGTAATACAATGCAAAGTTCATGTATGCATTTTACATGCATCAACATCCCCAATCTTAACCTATACTCGTCCTCGAGTATGAAGGTGATAAAACTAAACATGGACTTGGCATTTTATTACTTAACAAAGGATAACAAAGATGATTGCTACATAGAGTCAAATGATTCATTCTTTAATAAAGAGTAGGAACATAGAAGACATATTGTCAAGAGATATTAAATATTCAAGGTAAAGATGTTCAATGATAATTCATAAGGTGTAACATGAAAGAAAAGTTCTATGGACCAAATGAATACATAAATGAAAAGTAAAAGATATCCTATATTGGTCATAGAGTATTGTTATAGAAATCTGAATATAAAAGGTGGACACTTTGGAAAGATAGATAAATAAGTAGACGTATAACATGCAAGAGTATCATCTAGCTTCCAAATGCTTCAACTTAGGTTAATGTTTGCCATGTAGTTTCCATTGGTGTGAAGTTCTCATTACCCCTATCATAGTATCTTTAGTGATTAATAGTTGAAAGTGAAAGCAAATATGAGTTATGTGCTTGACAAAGTATGGGTCAAAAGCCTCATGCCCGTTGAAAACAAAGACCTCTCCGACTGGCTACTCAACTTGGGCCACAAAGCAAGTGAAGGTTACAGTCATTGTGAATAAAAGTGGCATCATAGATAGTTTCACCCCGGGTACCTTTTGCCCCAGGACATGGAAGTGGGCACATGTCCAAATGACAAAGCAAGCAAACAGTGGACATCTCTACATCTCTTTCTTTGCTCATGCTTTTTTCTTGTAAATGATTTTTCTGTTATGCGATGTGTCATGGATTCCTCCACTATGGTTATGTTGCAAATTTCCACCATGATCCACATGGCTTAGGTTAGCCGCCACATGTGTCTCTCTAGCCAATAATATCACTCACCCGAACTTACTAAGTTTTCATCTTTATTTCACGCAATGTTAGGCATCCATCACCAAAGGAACATGATATCAACTTTCATAAAGAATAAAGTGCAATGTTGAAAGCTTTCCACGTGTCAGCACGTATGAGCTAGCTCCTAACCAAAGACCTTTGTCAAGCCCAAAACATCATAATCTTAATCACAATGGGTCAAGTTTATTAAGTGCATAACAAGTAATGTGTGCATCAAGTTCGTGAGAGCTTTTAAACCAACTTAACCCATGACAATCCCAATAACATAAGCATCTTAATTTGGAAGCATAGATAAAACAATATAACATGGTAAACATACTTGGAACAGCATATTAGCTAATAGGTAGATATGGTGGACTCACTGGAAAAACTTGGTTGAAGGTGTTGGAAAACAAGCTTTTTACTTGTTGGAATTTTTGGGCTAGCAAGAGGGAGAAAGTTGACCATCTAAATGCATGCATAAGTGTCCATAGAGCTAATCATTCCATGTTAAACAAAATAAAGCATCATTCAACATATAAAACAGGAATAAGAAATAACTCTTGACAAAACACATGCATATTAACACTCATTAAAAAGCACATGAATCATGCAACTATATGTATCTTTTTAAATCAACTCAAACATCCTCTTCCCAATATTTCTAATAGCATCCAACTTAATTCAACTAAAGTTTCCAGCACCTCTCTCATAACATAAATGATAATGATCATCTTATTAAAAACAAAACAAAAATAAAAAGAACAATAAAAAGACGCTCCAAGTTTATACGATAGTAATGCGTTGATAGAAAACAGAAAATAGACGTGTGCAAACCGAGAGTGTTTGGTCCAGTGGGGTTGTCTTCACATCCCCAAGCTTATGGTCTTCACCATCCCTAGATAGCTCCTGGTGCATCTCCTCTAATCCCCGTGAAAAACTTCAACACAAAATTTTCTCCCATCTCTTTTCTGTGGGGTGACATTAGTAGGCACAAAAAAATAGAATTGCTTGCTGTATAAAAGCCTTAGAAAAACATAGGAAACATGTACATAAATTGTATAATGTTTTATTCCTTCTAATAAATTCAATTGGGTAAAAAAGATTCAAGTTAAAAGCTTAAAGAATGCATAAAACAAAATGGGACAGAATCTGTCCAGAAAAACAGCAGCAGCAAAATGTATTTTTTTACCCCACTTAACTTTGTCGAAAAAATCTGAAAAAATTCATGCTTATATAGGGCTAAAATTTGCAACTATAGTTCGAATTTCAGCTCATGCAAAGTTACAGAATAGAAATGAAAAATCATACCGTGCACAGATTCGTGCTAGAATAAAATCTCCGAATGGAAAATGCAACTTTTCTAGGCCCAAATGGGTTAAACTTGGCACTTTATTAAAAATTTCAGAACCTAAACTAAAAACTAAGTCTCTTGTTACAGCAAGAGGACACAAAGAAAATCAAAAATAAAACAACCGGGTTGCCTCCCGTAAAGCGCTTTATTTATAGCCATATAGCTAGGCTTACTTACATGGTATCAAGATGGTTGGAGTGAGGTGGCTTGGCATCCCCAAGCTTGAATTCTTGTACTTACTTGATATATTGGGGTGAACCTAGGGGTAACATCCCAAGATTGAGTGTTTGTCCCTCTTGATCTTTGTTCATCTCCCTCAACTCTTCTACTTGAAAATTCTCTTCACACAAAACTCATCATAAACTTGATTAGAGGGGTTAGTGTCTCCATAAATTAAATCCACATTGGTACAGCAAAGACATATCATGAGTTGATTATAAACATTAACTATTGTTACTATGGTTGTGTATTGTTCATTGATCAAAACAACCACACAAAACGCAAGTAATGAGAGCAATGCAAAATAAAGACAGAATCTGTCAAAAACTGGACAACCCGTAAAGAGTGAATTTTCGGAGGCACTTACGTTGCTCAAATAAGAAAACTTTGAACTAATGAAATGTGTAATAATAACTGAATATTGCTGTCGTAAAATATCAGGTCAAAATTCCTTTTCTGTGATTTTTAACATTTTTCGCAGTGAAGCTCAGGAATCTGTTTTCTGGACAGCCATGTAGTTTTAATGATGCTCACATATGAATAAGAACTGAAGCACAAAAGAGAGCATCAAAAGAAAAATATGAAACATATTTAAGTCTAACCCACTTCCTATGCATTGGGATGTTGTAAGAAAATACATCATTAAAACACAAAGCAAGTAGCATAGGAAGATAAAACAAGAGCAATTTCCATACTTTCAACTTAAAGAGAGGGAATGTAATAATACTGAAATATTTAGAACCATGTTTTTCCTTCTCATAATAACTTTCAGTAGCATCATGAATAAATTCAACAACATAACTATCACATAGAGCATGTCTTTCATGATCTGCAAGCATAAAAGTATTAATACTCTCCACATGAGTAAAATCCTTCTTATTAGTGATAGTGGGAGAAAAACATTCATAACCATCATTATAATCATCATATATAGGAGGCATATCATAATCATAATAAACTTTATCCTCAATAATAGGTGGACTAAAAATATCATATTCATCATTGTAATCATCATAAATAGGAGACATAGTATCATCAAAATAATTTTTCTCTTCCAAACTTGGGGGACTAAAAATATCATACTCATCAAAACAAACTTCCCCAAGCTTAAGGTTTTCCGTAGCATTATCAATAAAGGTGTTTAAAGAATTCATACCAATAGTATTACCACTCACATGATTATTATGCAAATAAATTTCCATATATTTTTTAATTTTCACCTCAAACACTTCATGTCCTAACTCAAGATAGATATTATAAAGTTCTCTAATATTTTTGTAGTTTTCCATTTTATAATTTTTTTGTGTTTTTGATATATATATATATATATATATATAACTGAAAGTAAACTAAACTAAATGCAAAACTGAAAGTAAATACCTAGTGCAAACAAGAATACAAGCTCACAACCAAACAAGTTTAAAGAAACCTCCCCAAGCTTAGATGATTGCAAGATATAAAACAAGCTAAAATAAATCTAAAGTCTAGTGCACACAAGAATAAAAACTTAAGCGCTACGCTCCCCGGTAACGGCGCCAGAAAAGTACTTGATATCCCCCAAGTACTTGATATCCCGGTAACGGCGTCAAAATAGTTTTCACAAACACTAGACTCAACATCGACCAACAGCAAGGGTTTCCTACAGGCAGTCCTGCTCTGATACCAAAAACTTGTGGCGACCCCGGAATCCAGAGTTATACATAAGTGTTATGTGCTCTTAGACATGATAGCCGAGAGTTACTGGGTTACCAATCCCAGGCAGCATTGCACTGCAGGCGTGCCGGGAACACCGGTCACACAAACCCCTCGGAAGACTACCACGCTAATCATAACCAAGAATGCATAACAACGAATCCCAGAATCTTGTTAAGCTGTCGGACTCGACCTCTGAATTATACAGCAATGCTATGTGTCACTGGTCATGCTACGTAACCGAGGGTCCCTGGGGTTACCACTCCCAGGCCGATGCTCATCGGCAGGCGTGCTCGGAATGGATCATCGGCACACAACCCCTCGGCCGCGCCATAACACGGGCATAGCCAAAACTGCATAATAAAGAGCCCAAGAACCATAACCCTTCAACCGTGCACTTTATATCCATACACGCATCATGCACGGGATGGGTAGCGGACAACAGGTACCAAACAGACTCTACGACATGAATTAGTGTAGGATATATATTACAAGAGGTAGCCTTACACACAGAGGTCTTCCGACCCAACATTACATCATACAACGGAAAGCGAATATGTTGCTAATCAACAAGACTTGCAAAAGGCCTCAGAGGCCGGAAAATAAGCAACGGGGCTACATAACCTACAAGTTCCAGGCTGCCACCTGGGAACCCCAAGCTACCCGTCGATGTCATCGTAGAACCCACCATCGGAGGGCCGAACTTCACCTGAACCAAATATAGCAAGAATGAGTACGGGATGTACTCAACAAGACTTAATTAACCTATTATATATATCTGCTTATTCAGAGAGTTTGAATGCCGGTTTCTTTGCATAAAGCCAATTTTGTTTCGAAATCGAGGAAGAGAAGCACGTATAATAGATCTTTTAAAAATGAAATAAGAGAGTGAGAAGACTAGCTCTAATCACCAAGTAGCACTTTCCGAAAGATCACCAACATCTCTCCATGTTGGTCTTCCATGTTTAGTTCAGGTTCTCTATGATCTCGCCCATTAATTCCAAGTCGTCCATAACCGCGGACACGGCTATTCGAATAGATTTAACCCTGCAGGGGTGTACAACTTTACCCACACGTACCGCCCGGCTCCTTGCCGATCATTAGCTCTCTTCTTGGGAAAGCCGGCAGAGTGGGAACGGTTACAACCTTTACCTTGCGTAAGCCTATTTGTGGACAATGTGTGCTTTGGTCAAGGTTCAGGGAATCCACCCCCTCGACCGCGGCCACGGCCCTATGAACGCCCGAACTATAGAGCCCACAGATAGATTACGCAAGTTAGTTAGTTGATGGGGTTCCTAAGCCACGTGTGGTTGCACGCTCGTCTTGGCTCAAGGTACGAAAACTCAAGTTCCTAGGTCGGCGGGAACGAGACAAAACACCACACCATACCACTGTGGCCTCTCATCCACGCCTTTTAGTCATTTTAATCACATAACTATGATCAATTACTTCATCCACCTACTCGCTTCATTGGCAGCTTCGAACCATCAACCATATGCGGCAAAGATAACAACTATGCATGGCTAAGCAATATGAGGCTTTGGCGATGCACACAAGCACTACCTAGGTTTGCTAGGAGCAGTGGATCAGGGTATTTAGGCGATGCAAATATATAGGAGAACTCTATCTATCCACCAGAAGTATAATTGGAATCGCATGCATTATACGAGAAAGTGAAATTCTTCGAAATCACATATATGAGCAGATAAGAGGTTATGCTTGCCTTGAATGTCATTGACAAGATATAGATATTTTGGAAACCATCGTCTTGACCTGATCATTGATTGATCAAGTATTCGTCTTAGGAGGTCGACGATCTTGATATCGTATCCACGTCCTACCGGGGAGAATGAAAACACCGGAAAAGGAAAAACAACACTCAACCATGGCATCGATGCAATGCGCACAAATGTATGCATGTCATATTAAGGAATTCAATTTAAAACCTAAAGCATGGATAACAACTTAAATGGGGTTCAAATACAACTAAACACAATATTTGGAATAAACCCCATAATTAAATAAAGTGGCATTTTAGTGATTCTAGACAACTCTTAATTTAAGTTGTTCAAACATGCATGATTTTGATACAAATAGATAGCATTTGTTTTTCTGAACATTTTGATATATTATTTGCATTTTTCTGAATTACAGATCAACAGATATGAATGTTACAAATTTGAATTAATTTCTGGAAATTAATGAAAAAGGAGGGCTGACGTCAGCGTGACGTCATGCTGACGTCAGCAATGGAGCTGAGCTCCTGCCGACCACGGATTGGGCGATTGGGAGCGCGAGGGGGCGCGCGCTCGGACGCATTCGACGCGCACGGAGACGGGCGACCATTCCGTGGCAGCGCCGCTCGGAAAAGGTCGCCGGAGCTGCGCCGGCGGCGACGACCTGTGCGGGGATGAGAAATTAGGGCACGGGGAGGTTAAGGAAGAGGTCCTTGAGGACCAGAAGCTCACCAGGAAGATGATAGAGGGGTCGCCGAGGTCGGGGGAGGCCGGGACTACGACGAATCAAGCGCGGCGGAGCTCGGCCGGACGCGGGGAAGATGACCGCGCACGGCGCTTCTCGGGCGGCTCGGCACGGGCGAGTTGCGGAGGAGGAAGAGGAGGAGACGGCGGTTCTCGTGGTGCCCTCCGATTTGTCCGGGGAGGCGCGAGACGACGGCACGACGCAGCGGCCGGGCGAGCTAGGGTTTCGGCCGGGGAGGAACCAGAGGAGAGCAGGGGGAGGCGAGTGAAAGAGGGAGAGGAGCACGGCACGGCTCTGCGTCCTTATCCACGCGGTTGCGAGGTGATTCGCGCCGGGATTGACGACGGGAGCAGCGCCACGGAGCACTCTGCCTGCGAGGCAGAGAGGACAAGGAGGAAGATGACGATTTCGGAAAAAGGCCCTTGGTGTTTGAAAATTTACAAAAAGGTCCTTGGTATTTTTAAACAGAAAGTTATTCTATTTTTCTAGGGTTCTAAACATAGTCAATAAATTACCCAAAAATTATTGTGGCCTTCTAATATTATAAAGAAGCCCCACATATTTTTGTTTTGAAATTTTGAAAGTTTTAAACCACTTTTGAGAATATAACAAAGTTTTAAGTCACTTTAAAGAGTTATTCTTTAATTTAAAATGCAAATTTTTTCTTAGTGCAAAAATTAATGCATGCCATGACATGATTAACTAATTAACTTAGTATTACAAACTTGGGTTGTTACAAATCTACCCACCTTACAAGAATCTCGTCCTGAGATTCCTAGTAGAAAAGGAGAGGGAAGAGTTAACCCAGCTTCAACGATATTTTCCTTCGTGGTGGTTCTCTTCTCGAAGGAGTTGGTTTGGAGCATCGTGGAGATCTTCAATGTCCTTGGAGGTTATCAACAAACTACACTATAGATAAGAGGGAATAACTCTAGAGGATTTGATCTCAGGGAAGATCGAGTATCTTATGGTCAGCTCATAGAAGGAAGTTCATAAGTAACTCGTGAGCTCGCTACCATGAAACACGTCAAGGTAACGGAGGGAATGAATGAAGGTTCAAGTGATAAACGACAGTTGTGAGGGAAGGGAGTTATCCAGTATTCGACCTTTCGGGCATAGCAAGACGCTTGCCGCATGATTAAAAGTCCGGAGCCCTAATGTGACTGAAAAATTCACACAATGTATAAGTTGATCAGACCTTCAGGTACAGTCAAAAGGAAAGGGAACACTGATCTGGGATATGTCGAGGATCACCCATGGAATTGATTTCTTCCTGATGGAGTCGTTGCCAAATGATAAGGGTTGAAGGATCGACTGAGAGAGATTTAACAACACTGATTTGATGTTCTCCTTGATGTTCTTCAGGTGAAGGTCGACTTTGGGATTGAAAGAAGCATAAGAGTCGCACAAATCTTCAGAAAGAGTGGTTGTTCTTGTTGAATCAAGGATTATGGCACTAGGCCTTCCGGCTAATTGTGTCAACCACCACATCAACCTTGCCGGATTTACAAGAGACCAACGTCATAAACTTTGAAGAACACCAACCATCATTTCGGCTTGAGATTCAGATCTGGTTAGGTGTATAGATACTTCAGACTCACCAGATTCTCAAGGAGAGTGACTACTGTGTTACGCTCAAAAAGATGAGCGGGATTGCAAGATCCATGTGGTCACGACTGCAAAGAAGCAATTGCACCAGCATGAACTTCTAGCAACGAAACACATTGAGTCCTTGTTAGAAAACATCGAAAAGGATAAGGAAATTCCTGAACTTCTCCTTTTTCTTGGAATGAACAGTCTATAACTTATTGTGCATTGAGGACTTCCAGTGAAATGGAGGTAACAACCTGCCATCTCAGCAGTTCTTTGCACATGCATGACCGGATGGAGATTGTTCCCGAAAGGAAACTAAAGAAAACTTTCCACGAACTCACGGCGACATCTTTCTGCAAATGCACGTGAACCTACAAAGTTGCTTCCAGCATCCAGAACACATACTTTGTGATGACACAAGTTGGTTCTTACAAGTTTCCAACACTGTTGCCCAATATCCAATATGAATTTCTTCAAACCATGGAGAAATAAGAATGTTATTGATGGGCTCAACAACAAGCTTATCGAGATACTCCAAAAAGATGGACTCATAGGTGGTATGGACGCGGCAAAAGTATTGGTCAGTCCAAAGGACATGAGGCTGCACTTATAATGTAATACCACAATTAGGCACACTATCAAGATAGTCCTTGGGCTGAGTTTGATTTGACGATAGCCCATAATCAAATCTAAGGTTTGGGATATAGCATATCCACAGAGGAAAATACTATCTTGCTTCGACACGAACAGAAATAGACATCCCTTAGAGAAGGAACAAGTTGGATGGAGCTCTTGTCTTTCAACTCTCCAAGTTGTTGTATAAGCTCAACCAACTAGTTCAGGGTATCCAGGACTGTTGCTTGGATAAAGGAG
Organism: Poa annua; assembly: GCA_026929855.1. Lineage (NCBI taxonomy): Eukaryota > Viridiplantae > Streptophyta > Magnoliopsida > Poales > Poaceae > Poa > Poa annua. Next base: position 58,492,749 of record CM049437.1, read on the forward strand.
TTGTTCATTCAATGAACTTACTCACGAACTCGACATCACAGTTAGGTGAGAACCTGGCGATACTTCTGGAAAGACACCAGAATATCACGAACCACCAGTATGTCAATGAATTCGAGAGAAGTCTTGCTTTTCAAAGGCAAAACGATGTGGTCTTAAGAGCTTCCGCACGAACCTAACACTTTGACCAAAAATGGGCTTATGAACGAACGGATTTGGAAGCACATTCAACTTCACTCATTGATCGGATAACCAATCAGGCTAAGAGAAGGCAAAGTCCTTGGATTTCAAAGCAATCCAAATTGCTAAGAGTATCCGATATCCACATCATTCACACACCTTATTATTTCGAGCCCAAAAAGCTTGGGAAAAGGTGAGTAAAGATTGGTAGGAGCATCACTTCATCAATAAGGCCATGAAATCAACACGACCTTTTGACATAAAAGAGTGTGACACTCTAAGGTAGAACAGAACATAAGCTAATAAAGATTATTGATTCTGCGGATTACAACACTTTGACCTGGTCTCGGAGATAGACGAGGTTCTGGAGTTTGTTTGTCCATACATTCCAAAGTGGAATGCTCTGATGAACCACAAGAGCATCGTATGATGAAAGGCTCCATCACACAATTGCAATTTGGTTGCCAAAGGCATACATGGTTCGGAAATAGCTGAAAAGAAAGAACAATCTCAGAGAATCCTGAAATTAGGGTGGATGCACAGGATAATACTCTTGTTTAATACCTATGCTGGAAAAGGAGAGGAACGATAGAATCACAAGTATAGATGTGATACTCACTAAGATCTCACTACACGTGATCCATTTGGTTCCAACACAGAACCTCTCATTTTGGCAGACTTAAAGTTACTAGCCAACTGAGGTGTGGTAAAGATTAAAGATTACCTCAGGGATCACAGAATGGAACTTGGATTAAAGGTCAGCATCATGTACTGATAGCATGAGCACCACATGGTTAAGAACCCACATGATTTAACACATTGCCATCAAGCACAATCTGGGACCTTCGGTTCAAGTCCAAGGATTAAAGATCAGAGAAACGTGTAACTATTACCGAGTGACCCAAAGGATAACACGGTATAGTAATCACGAAGTAGCTTCCAGAACTATCATAGCTTCAGAAGTACTTAAGCAAATCAAAAGAAGACATCCGAGGTGAAAGCAAGCCTCGAAGCCTAGGCTGGACGAATGTGGGATTCACATAGCAGAAAGGTTAGGATTGAAGGAAAACTCTCAGCTAAAACACGAGAAAGGAGGAACTCACAACACACACCGACTCTAGAGAAAACCATTCTAGGTCAAAGGGTTAAACCACGGCCTGTGCTTGGGGCACCTAGAGTTGAATGACTAGAAGAGATAGCAAAACCTTTTCAAACAAATAAGAGGTAAGGTGACTCAGAGTTAGAGCGATACCAGATAAGGAGTAAACAGGATCCTAATGAGATTTTCTTAACTCATTTTTAGGTTCAAAATAGTTTTCACAAACACTAGACTCAACATCGACCAACAACAAGGGTTTCCTACAGGCAGTCCTGCTCTGATACCAAAAACTTGTGGCGACCCCGGAATCCAGAGTTATACATAAGTGTTATGTGCTCTTAGACATGATAGCCGAGAGTTACTGGGTTACCAATCCCAGGCAGCATTGCACTGCAGGCTTGCCGGGAACACCGGTCACACAAACCCCTCGGAAGACTACCACGCTAATCATAACCAAGAATGCATAACAACGAATCCCAGAATCTTGTTAAGCTGTCGGACTCGACCTCTGAATTATACAGCAATGCTATGTGTCACTGGTCATGCTACGTAACCGAGGGTCCCTGGGGTTACCACTCCCAGGCCGATGCTCATCGGCAGGCGTGCTCGGAATGGATCATCGGCACACAACCCCTCGGCTGCGCCATAACACGGGCATAGCCAAAACTGCATAATAAAGAGCCCAAGAACCATAACCCTTCAACCGTGCACTTTATATCCATACACGCATCATGCACGGGATGGGTAGCGGACAACCGGTACCAAACAGACTCTACGACATGAATTAGTGTAGGATATATATTACAAGAGGTAGCCTTACACACAGAGGTCTTCCGACCCAACATTACATCATACAACGGAAAGCGAATATGTTGCTAATCAACAAGACTTGCAAAAGGCCTCAGAGGCCGGAAAATAAGCAACGGGGCTACATAACCTACAAGTTCCAGGCTGCCACCTGGGAACCCCAAGCTACCCGTCGATGTCATCGTAGAACCCACCATCGGAGGGCTGAACTTCACCTGAACCAAATATAGCAAGAATGAGTACGGGATGTACTCAACAAGACTTAATTAACCTATTATATATCTGCTTATTCAGAGAGTTTGAATGCCGGTTTCTTTGCATAAAGCCAATTTTGTTTCGAAATCGAGGAAGAGAAGCACGTATAATAGATCTTTTAAAAATGAGATAAGAGAGTGACAAGACTAGCTCTAATCACCAAGTAGCACTTTCCGAAAGATAACCAACATCTCTCCATGTTGGTCTTCCATGTTTAGTTCAGGTTCTCTATGATCTCGCCCATTAATTCCAAGTCGTCCATAACCGCGGACACGGCTATTCGAATAGATTTAACCCTGCAGGGGTGTACAACTTTACCCACACGTACCGCCCGGCTCCTTGCCGATCATTAGCTCTCTTCCTGGGAAAGCCGGCAGAGTGGGAACGGTTACAACCTTTACCTTGCGTAAGCCTATTTGTGGACAATGTGTGCTTTGGTCAAGGTTCAGGGAATCCACCCCCTCGACCGCGGCCATGGCCCTATGAACGCCCGAACTATAGAGCCCACAGATAGATTACGCAAGTTAGTTAGTTGATGGGGTTCCTAAGCCACGTGTGGTTGCACGCTCGTCTTGGCTCAAGGTACGAAAACTCAAGTTCCTAGGTCGGCGGGAACGAGACAAAACACCACACCATACCACTGTGGCCTCTCATCCACGCCTTTTAGTCATTTTAATCACATAACTATGATCAATTACTTCATCCACCTACTGGCTTCATTGGCAGCTTCGAACCATCAACCATATGCGGCAAAGATAACAACTATGCATGGCTAAGCAATATGAGGCTTTGGCGATGCACACAAGCACTACCTAGGTTTGCTAGGAACAGTGGATCAGGGTATTTAGGCGATGCAAATATATAGGAGAACTCTATCTATCCACCAGAAGTATAATTGGAATCGCATGCATTATACGAGAAAGTGAAATTCTTCGAAATCACATATATGAGCAGATAAGAGGTTATGCTTGCCTTGAATGTCATTGACAAGATATAGATATTTTGGAAACCATCGTCTTGACCTAATCATTGATTGATCAAGTATTCGTCTTAGGAGGTCGACGATCTTGATATCGTATCCACGTCCTACCGGGGAGAATGAAAACACCGGAAAAGGAAAAACAACACTCAACCATGGCATCGATGCAATGCGCACAAATGTATGCATGTCATATTAAGGAATTCAATTTAAAACCTAAAGCATGGATACCAACTTAAATGGGGTTCAAATACAACTAAACACAATATTTGGAATAAACCCCATAATTAAATAAAGTGGCATTTTAGTGATTCTAGACAACTCTTAATTTAAGTTGTTCAAACATGCATGATTTTGATACAAATAGATAGAATTTGTTTTTCTGAACATTTTGATATATTATTTGCATTTTTCTGAATTACAGATCAACAGATATGAATGTTACAAATTTGAATTAATTTCTGGAAATTAATGAAAAAGGAGGGCTGACGTCAGCGTGACGTCATGCTGACGTCAGCGAATGGAGCTGAGCTCCTGCCGACCACGGATTGGGCGATTGGGAGCGCGAGGGGGCGCGCGCTCGGACGCATTCGACGCGCACGGAGACGGGCGACCATTCCGTGGCGGCGCCGCTCGGAAAAGGTCGCCGGAGCTGCGCCGGCGACGACGTTTGGCGGCGGCGGCGACGACCTGTGCGGGGATGAGAAATTAGGGCACGGGGAGGTTAAGGAAGAGGTCCTTGAGGACCAGAAGCTCACCAGGAAGATGATAGAGGGGTCGCCGAGGTTGGGGGAGGCCGGGACTACGACGAATCAAGCGCAGCGGAGCTCGGCCGGACGCGGGGAAGATGACCGCGCACGGTGCTTCTCGGGCGGCTCGCCACGGGCGACTTGCGGAGGAGGAAGAGGAGGAGACGGCGGTTCTCGTGGTGCCCTCCGATTTGTCCGGAGAGGCGCGAGACGACGGCACGACGCAGCGGCTGGGCGAGCTAGGGTTTCGGCCGGGGAGGAAGCAGAGGAGAGCAGGGGGAGGCGAGTGAAAGAGGGAGAGGAGCACGGCACGGCTCTGGGTCCTTATCCACGCGGTTGCGAGGTGATTCGCGCCGGGATTGACGACGGGAGCAGCGCCACGGAGCTCTCCGCCTGCGAGGCAGAGAGGACAAGGAGGAAGATGACGATTTCGGAAAAAGGCCCTTGCTGTTTGAAAATTTACAAAAAGGTCCTTGGTATTTTTAAACAGAAAGTTATTCTATTTTTCTAGGGTTCTAACCATAGTCAATAAATTACCCAAAAATTATTGTGGCCTTCTAATATTATAAAGAAGCCCCACATATTTTTGTTTTGAAATTTTGAAAGTTTTAAACCACTTTTGAGAATATAACAAAGTTTTAAGTCACTTTAAAGAGTTATTCTTTAATTTAAAATGCAAATTTTTTCTTTGTGCAAAAATTAATGCATGAGATGACATGATTAACTAATTAACTTAGTATTACAAACTTGGGTTGTTACAGGATGAACTACTCACGCATCAGTCCGGAGGCGGGCATGGTGATGTAGAGCCCTCCGGTGATGATTCCCCTCTCCGGCAGGGTGCCGGGAGCAGGTTCTGAACCCTCCCGAACTAGGGTTGACGACGGCGGCGGCTCTGTGAGGAAAAGTGGAAAAGTGTTCGGGTTGTTTGCCTATGGTTTTCGGGGGGATTAAATAGGCGAAGGGGCGAAGGCGGTGGAGCCCCGAGGGCCCCACCTCAGGTGCCCACGCGGAAGGGAAGCCAGCCGCGCCACCCTATGAGGTGGGCGCCTCGGTGCCCGTCTAATTTTCCACCTCGGACTTCTGGAACGTGTCTGGAATTCTAAGATATTCGGTATAAAAATTTTCCAATTCCGAGAATATTTCCTTAAGTGGATTTCTGAAACCAAAAACAGCAGAAAACAGGGAACTGGCACTGTGGCATCTTGTCAATAGGTTAGTTACAGAAAATGCATAAAACAATATAAAATGTGTATAAAACATGTAGGCAATTGGTATAATATATGCATGGAACATAAGAAATTATAGATACGTTTGAGACGTATCAAGCATCCCCAAGCTTAGTTCTACTCGTCCTCGAGTAGGTAAAACGATAACAAATAATTTCTGGAGTGACATGCTTTCACAAAATCTTGATCAAATAATAATGTAATGCATGTAGGTTGAGATCAAATGAATAAAGGCTGTTGTTTATATTGATATCAAATGAGTAATGAATAAACAAGTAGGCATAACAAAGCAAAACTATCAATGAATCAGTAATAGAGAACAATCAACCGTGCAAAGTAGATATTAAAGATGTTTAAGCTTCAAGCACAAGAATATAATCATCTAATGAATCAAACAATCATGACATAAACAAGCAAGTGTTCAGCGTTGGTTCCTGGCACCATGCTTTAAGGATCAAGTCAAGTAATAGCAATATGCACATAGAAGATCATTTCTCTATTTGTTCACACAAAAACAAGCAAGTGTTCAGCGTTGGTTCCTGGCACCAGCATGTTGTGGCTAAAATAATAATAAGGGGGGTTTGGAAGGCCAACGGAAGAAAGTCTCACACAGCTGAAAGTGATCATTAGACAAGAGTAAGTCTTATAATCGAAGCTATGCAAGGAGTAGTGATTGCCACACAACGGATGCACATAGAGCTATAAGTGTATGAAAGCTCTCCAATGGAACTAGTGGGGGTGCATCTAACTTGCTTGCTCATAAAGAGCTAGAGCACTTTTGAGTAGGCTCATCATTGGAATATACAAGCCAAGTTTTATAGTGTAAAGTTCCCCACATAGTTATGCAAGTAAAACATGAAAACTCTCTCATATGGAGTATAGGTGCTAAACATGAGCACAAGTGATGACTATGAATAATATGGGTGCTATAACATGAGCACAGGTGTGGATAAAGAGTAGTAATGTTGCCCCCTTTTTTATTCTATCTTTTTTTCTTTTCTTTTTTTCTCTTTTTTCTATTTTTTCTATTTTTTCTATTTTTTTGTATTTTTCTGTTTCTCTTTTCAATGGCCTCCATGGCTCTTTTCACTTTTAGGGGCAAACATCCTAATATCTAATATGATAATATGACAACACACTTTTGATACAAGGATCTCATAATGAATAAAACATAATGTATGAAAACGGTGCCTCTGCCAGTGTAGCAGGATATGCAATGATCTAGCGTCACATGGGTAAAACCACACATCAGCTGTGCAGAATCATGCAAAGCAATATATAAATGATAAATGACAACAAGTCATGTAATGTAAGATGAGAGTTGCATGGCAATATATCTCGGAACAGCTATGGAAATGCTGTAGTAGGTATGTATGGTGGATGTTTTGAGGAAGATATTTGGCTTATGTGTAGGAGAACATGATGAAGATCTCCCACGAGTTTTGGATGTACCCGCGAAGTATGCACCAACTCTCAATGTGAGAAAGGGCAATGCAAATTACCGAAGAGGCTAGCAAATATGGAGGTGGAAGTGCCATGAAAACCGCAGCTTTAGAACTCACAAATAGAAGGATTCCAAATAGAAACATGATCTTACAAGTCATAATGAAAATCACTCCACGAGGGACTGTGGCAAATGAACAAGTCACTGTTGGAACCCCGACCGTAGCGCATAACACAAAGTCATTACGGTTGCTTTTAACATTAGGAGTCATATTTCATTATGCTATCAACTGGAAATTTAAGTGTGGCACAGCTTCAAGTTTTCCAGACCAACCATTAATCATTGCACCTTACTAAACCATCATGTTTACCATTAAGTATCTTAATATCTCAAAACAACATCAATGATTCAAGTGAGACAATTTAATGATCTAAAAGATTATGTATCATTTAGTTATACCATCTACCACATTTAACATTTTCTGTTCCTAACCAAACACCAATCAACTTATTAAACATAAACTCTCCAAGTATTTAACAATGAAGCAAGAGAGTATAACATATGAGAACTAACAGCTCTGAACAAGAGATGCATGAAAAACAAGAGCTGAAAGTATTGCAGTAGCTATAGAAGAATACTCAAAGAGTATAAGTGAAAAATAGGAGTATTCGAATGAAAAAGCGGAGCGTGTCTCTCTCCCACACAAGAATGCTAGGATCCATTTTATTCAGAAAACAAAAATAACAAAAGCAAAAACAAAAACAAACAGACGCTCCAAGTAAAGCACATAAGATGTGGCCGAATTAAAATATAGTTTCACTAGAGATAACCTGATAAGTTGTTGATGAAGAAGGGGATGCCTTGGGCATCCCCAAGCTTTGACGCTTGAGTCTTATTGAAATATGCTTGGGTGACCCACGGGGGCATCCCCAAGCTTAGGCTATTTCATCTTCTTGATCACATCATATCATCCTCTCTCTTGATACTTGAAAATTTACTCCACACCAAACTCAAATTAGACTTCATTAGAGGGTTAGTGCATAATCAAAAATTCTTATATTCTGTATGAACACAATTGCTACCAATGCTACTGGACATTATCTACAGCCACTGATAGATCCATTCAAAATAGTAAAAGAGGCATTGCAAAATAAATGGCAGAATCTGTCAAAAACAGAACAGTCCGTAAAGACGAATTTTTTCGAGGCACTTAACTTGATCAAATCAGAAAACTCACAACTAATGAAAGTTGCATATATATCTGAGGATCACGCACAAAAAATCCCAGGTCATTTTCATTTTTCTGTGAATTCTTACGAATTTAACGGTGGACAGCAGAAAACTGTTTCAGCACAGGAATTCAAATCTAGCATCAACTTTCTACTAGAGGCTTAACTTGGCACAACAATGCAATAAAATAAAGATACAAAAGAATTTCTATAGAGGTAGGCATGTTCCTTGACTCAATAAAATAAAATAACAGGAATAAAAGTGGGTTGTCTCCCATAAGCGCTTTTATTTAACGCCTTTCAGCTAGGCACAGAAAGCAAAACTCAAGTGTTTCCAAGAGAAGAAGCATCAACATCAATGCAAGAAATCCTCTCAACTATGCATTGTATTTTATCTATATGAGTTTTAGAGATCCCTTTTTCATTACTCTTAGGTTTACTACATTCATCAAAGGGATTCGCAGGGACAATCCAATCAAAATTTTCTTCCAAACCTTCATGCATAGCTACAAGTTTAATTGGTATTGGTACATTCATTACTTCTCCCTTTTTAGATTCGGTTTTGCCCAATTTCTCTAGTGTTTTGATGACCTCTACACATGAGCCTAGCATATTAAAGCGATCAAAAACTTTCCTAGCTTCTTTAGCAACATCACCAAATTCTTTAAGCAGGGTTTCTAGAATAAAATCTTTCTTTTCCGCATTTTCAACATTGTGAAGATTAAGAAACATTTGTTGAATTATGGGATGGAGGTTAACAAACCTATCCTCTAGCATGTGAACCAACGAGGCTGCAGCAATTTCATAATTTGGAGCAAGTTCTGCTATGGGTCTATCCTCAAAATCATCATGCATTCTAACATGGTCAAAGAATTTTTCAATGTTATCTTTTCCAATTATAGAACCACTACCTACGGGCAAGTCTTTCAGGGTGTACTTAGGGAGCAACATTTTAGCAAATTAAAGGACAAACCGAAATAAACAAATATAGAAACCGAAATAATAAAAGAACAAACCGAAATAAAAATGATAATGCAAGTAACTATTTTTTTTGTATTTTTGATATTAAGCAAACAAGACAATAATAAAGTAAAATAAAATGCAAGACAAAAACAAAGTAAAGAGATTGGGAAGTGAGAGACTCCCCTTGCAGATGTGTCTTGATACTCCCCGGCAACGGCGCCAGAAAAGTGCTGTTGCAGGGAGTCAAGACTTGCTGACACAAAGGTGCTCCTATCTCCCCGGCAACGGCGCCAGAAATTCTTGATGCACTCACGGTGTAGCTGGAAAACCCCAAGAGGAAGGTGTGAAGTAGTGCAGCAGCAAATTTCCCTCAGTTGTGAAACCAAGGTTATCGAACCAGTAGGAGATGAATAACACGTCTGAAGGTCTCCCCCTTGCAATGGCGCCAGCTATTGCTTGGTGGAGGTGGAACCTGCACAACACAATCAAGAAACTTTGCCCCAATTCAACAGTGAGGTTGCCAATCTCACCGGCTTGCGGTAACAAAGAGATTAACCGTATGGTGTGGAAAATGATGTTTGTTTGCAGAGAATGAAAGTAACAGTTTGCAGTTGGTTGTATTATCAGTTTAGAGGAAAGGACCGGGGTCCACAATTCACTACTGGTGTCTCTCCATAATAATAATAATAGCATACATGCGGGTAAACAAATTACAGCTGGGCAATTGATAGAATAAAGAGCTGCATAATGATGCATGTACTAATGACATGATGTCTAGTGTGAGATTCATTTGGGTATTACAACAATAAACATAGACCGTTCCAACCGCATCTATGACTAATAATCCACCTTCCGGTTAGCGTCCGCACCCCTTTCAGTATTAAGTTGCAAGCAACAGATTATTGCATTAAGCAAAGTGTGTAATGTAAGTAATAGCATTATCCTCAGACAAAGTACTACTGTTTTATCCCTAGTAGCAACAGTACATCTACAACCTTAGAGCTTTCTGTCACTGCCCCAGATTAAATAGAGACATGAACCCACTATCGAGCATAAATACTCCCTCTTGGAGTCACAAGCATTTACTTGGCCAGAGCAACTACTAGCAACGGAGAGCGTGCAAGATCATAAACAACACACAACATGATATATTATGAAGCAATGACAAAGTATTCAATATTCATCGGATCCCAGCAAACACAACATGTAGCATTACATAAAGATGATCTTGATCATGATAGGCAGCTCACAAGATCTAAACATGATGGCACAAAAGGAGAAGACAACCATCTACCTACTGCTATTGACCCGTAGTCCAAGGATGAACTACTCACGCATCAGTCCGGAGGCGGGCATTGTCGGCCCAGTGGATTCTAGGGTGTGCAGAGCCCACTCTCCACGGGCCGCGCACGCGTCAGCGTCCACGAAACGGCTAGGGACCAAGCCAACCGCTTGGGGAGCCCCCCCCGAGGAAGAAACCCCTGGAGGGGACCTGAGGCGCCGGCAGAGGCCTGAAGGAGGCCCCCCCCCGAGGGCGTCCCACTTGAGGGCTCTCTCCCTCTGAAGGGAGCCGGCCCGGCTCCTTCCCCTCTCGAGACTCAGGCCCCTGAGGGGACACTTCGCGGCAAAGGAAGCGCTGCAGAGCGCACATGGGCTCTGCTGCGGCCGCAGGGTGACGCGCGCGTCTGCGCGCACGGCAGCAACAGCGTCACAGTTGCCGCTCCCATGATAAAAGGGGTCAACAAAGTTCTGTGTCCCCTGCGCCGCCAGCGACGCTTTCCTCTTTGGTGATAAAGCAGTTGGCCGGCACAACGCTCCAACGACGACGTCACTGCGGGCACACCCCACGGTCTCCGCCGCGCCTGCGAGCCGCTCTGCCAAGTCTGCAACTTGTCGGCCACAGTGCGCCGCTTTAACACGGAAGAGGCGCGTCCAAGGACGGAGGAGACAGCTGCTCTGCCACGAAGGCAGGCTTTGCGACCATGGACCGAGTCCATGAATGAGCAAGCAGTAGTGCACCCCACTCCGCCACTGGTGGCCATGTGGGAACCCGTCGACTGCGCAGGTCGCAGGGATGAGGCCCGGGGCAACTATTTAAGGAGAGGGGGCACTTCCGTAGGAGAGGATCCGGAACTCGATCCCAAGCTCAATAGCGTCCTCCACCTCCGGACCCTCTGAAGGCCCGGAGGCTTGTTGTACTACAGTCACCACAGTGCAATCGAGACAAGCAGGAGTAGCGGTGTTACCTCACCTTGAGGGCCGTGAACCTGGGTAAGGGCCGGTGTCACTCTCTGCCGTGCAGTTCCGCTCCAAGCACCGCGAGCAACGTCGCGGCGTGCATCGAGGGTTGTTTGACCTCCGTGTTCAGTCCCCCCTTCGAACCTCTTCCCGGGGCGAGACTACCCCTGTTACGTGGGAGTTCATTCCTCGACATTTGGCGCGCCAGGTAGGGGGACTGAGGCGCGTCTTCAACCTCCGAACTCCGCGCCATGATGGACACCCGCGCGACGCGCGCCAACAGGCGCACCTCCGAGAGAGCTCACACCGAGCCCGGCACTGCACCCACCCGCGGCCGCCGTGGTCGCCCCCGCGCGACCGAACGCGCTGGCACCGGCCCGCGCGTGGAAGAGCCGGAGAGCGAGGAGCACCGCGAAGGAGACCAGCGTGACGACGAGGACCTCTCCGAGCGCCGCGGGGACGCTGAGTCCTCGCACCCGTCCCGGCGCCAGAGCGTGTCCACGCGGGAGCATCAAGAGCCCGCCCCGCACACCGCGCTACTGATGGCTCAGGAGCTCCTCCGCTACCGGCCAAGTGCCGAAGCGCACGACCAGTGGCTGGACCGCCTCCACCACCTCGTCGACATCGCAACCACACGCCCCGCTCCGTCGCGCTCCATCGTGCCTTCCGGCCCTGCAGGGACGGCCGCACCAGGTGCGCCACCGCCGCCGCCGGGACCGCCCCCGGCCGCGGCACAGCGGGCTCCCTCCCATGCTTCCTCGCCGCACGACTGCCAAATCGTGCAGCGCACCGCACCTGACGCGCGCGTAGGCATGGAGCGACGTCGCGACCTCCAAAACCGCCTCGTCGAGGAGCTCGGTCAGGCGGGGCAGCAAAACCGCAGGGCCCTCCAGGGAGGAACGGCCACCTATGCCTCAGGCTGCATGGCCTTCACGCGCACCCTGCGCCGTGTGGTCTGGCCACAGAAGTTCAGGCCAGCGCTCCCCAAGGGCTTCGACGGGTCCACCAACCCTCTCGAGTTCCTGCAGCTCTACACCACTTCCATCCAGGCTGCAGGGGGCGATGACAAAGTCATGGCCAACTGGTTCTCCCACGCCCTCAGGGACTCCGCTCTGTCCTGGCTTCTCAACCTGCCCGAGGACTCCATCGACTCCTGGGAGGAGCTCTGCAGGCAGTTCGTCGCCAACTTCAAGGGCACGTACGAGCGCGCACTCACCCACAACGACTTGCGCGCTGTGGTGCAGAAGAAGGGTGAAACTCTTCGCAAGTACATCCAGCGCTTCAGCCAGGTGCGGAACAAAATTCCAAACATCCCCGACACCCAGGTGATCGCTGCCTTCCGCGAGGGCGTCACGAACCGCAGGATGCTCGAGAAGCTCGGCATCCACGACAAGCTCACCTCTGTGGTGAAGCTGTTCGATCTGGCGGACAAGTGCGCCAAGGCTGAAGAGGGACTCCTCTTCGTCAAGATGAGCGCGCGGGGGGACGACCCGGGCGAAGGGTCCAAGAGCCACAAGAAGAAGGAAGAGCCCAAGCGCAAGGCCACCGCGGTCCTCGCGGCAGAGCCTGACGCAAAGGGCTCCCGCAGGGGCTCCCCCGAGCGCGGCGACAAAGAAGTGGACCACCGTCCGTTCTGCGTCTACCACAACAGGCGCGGGCACGCTACAAACGACTGCTTCGACCTCAAGAGGCTGAGCAGGGAACGCGAGCAGGGAGAAGGCAGCGGAGGCCGCGGCAGAGGTCGCGGCTACCGCAGGGACGCCAAGGGCAGGCGCGATGGCGGCTACCAGAAGCCGTCGGGCACTCAAGCCAACGCCGCCCAGAAGAACAACAACCTCCCCGACGAGGAAGATGGAGGCTACCAGGCCCCGAGAGGCGCCATGGCCTGCATCCTCGGCGGAGCTCAAGCGCCCAAGTCGAACAATCAGTTCAAGCAGTTCGCCCGCGAACTCAACGCTGCGCTCCCGAGCACCGAGACTTCCAGGCCCCTCAAGTGGTCCCAGTACACCATCGCCTTCGACGCCAAGGACCACCCCAAGTCGACCAAGACCGTTGGAACCCTCCCCCTGGTCTGCTCCCCCACCATCAACAACATCACCGTCTCCAAGACGCTCATCGACGGGGGAGCGGGCCTGAATGTCATCTCTGTCGAGACCTTCGAGACGCTTCAAGTGCCCTACGAGTGGCTTATGCCCTCCAGGCCGTTCACGGGCGTCACCAGTGGTTCTATCGAGCCTCTGGGACAAGTCCGCCTCGCGGTCACCTTTGGCACGCAGAAGAACTACCGCACGGAGCTGATCGACTTCGACGTCGCGCACATCGGTCTGCCGTACAACGCCATCCTCGGCTACCCCGCCCTTGCGAAGTTCATGGCCGTCACGCATCACGCCTACAACATGGTCAAGATTCCCGGCAGCGCTGGCACCATCGCCGTCCATGGCCATGTCCTGGACGCCACGCGCGCTGTCGAGAGCGCCTACAAGGCAGCCGCCATGGCTTTCCCGGCTGACGAGGACATGGAGCCTCTCGAGAGGCCCAGGAAGAAGAAGCAGGTGTTCTCTCAGGAGCAAGCCGCCACGAAGAAGGTGCCGCTGGACACCTCCAGCTCGGGGGCTGAAGGCTCGGGGGCTAGCGTCACCATAGGCGCCGCCCTGCCTCCCAAATAGGAAGGCGCGCTTGTCGCCTTCCTTCGGGCAAACTCTGACATGTTCGCGTGGACTCCGTCAGATATGTCCGGCGTACCAAGGGAGGTGATCGAGCACCATTTAGCCGTGTGTCCAGACGCACGCCCCGTCAAGCAAAAAGCACGCAAGCAAGCCCCCGAGAAGCAAGCCTTCATCATCAAGGAAGTAGAGAAACTCAAGGCGGCAAATGTCGTCCGCGAAGTCGCGCACCCCACTTGGCTCTCCAACGGTGTGGTCGTCCCTAAACCCGCTGGAGGAGGCCGACTCTGCATCGACTACACCGATGTCAACAAGGCCTGCCCCAAGGACCCATACCCCATGCCGAGGATAGACCAGATCGTGGACTCCACCGCTGGCTGTGACCTCCTCTGTTTTCTGGATGCCTTCTCTGGTTATCACCAGATCAAGATGGCTAAAGAGGACGAGGAGAAGACGGCATTCCTCACCCCCTGTGGTGTGTACTGCTACACATGCATGCCCTTTGGCCTGAAGAACGCTGGGGCCACCTTCCAGAGGCTCATGAGGATAGCCTTGGGGGCTCAGATGGGCAGAAATGCTGAGGCCTACGTCGATGACATCGTGGTCAAGTCTCGAGAGGGGGACACCCTCTTGAGGGATCTAGAGGAAACCTTCGCCAGCCTGAGAAAGGTGAGCATCAAGCTCAACCCCGCCAAGTGCGTCTTCGGGGTCCCTTCAGGCAAGCTCCTCGGATTCCTCGTGTCCCACCGCGGCATAGAGGCAAATCCTGACAAGATCAAGGCCATAGAGCAAATGCAGCCCCCTCGCCGACTCAAGGAAATGCAGCGCCTTGCGGGCTGCATGGCCAGCCTCGGTCGTTTCATCTCTAAATTCGGCGAGCGAGCCCTGCCGTTTTTCAAGATCATGAAGAGGTCGGGCACATTCAAGTGGACCCCTGAGGCGGATAGAGCCTTCGAAGATTTAAAGAAGTATCTGGCTAGCCCTCCGGTCTTGGTGGCCCCCAGGGCAGACGAGCACTTGAAGCTGTACCTCTCAGCCACCCCTCAGACAGCAAGCGCCGTCTTGGTGGTCGAGAGGGAAGAGCCTGTCCTCCCCAAGAAAAGCACTGCCACTCCAAGCCCGGAACCCCCCGACAAAGGCCCCGTCGAAGGAGCAGCCTCCGCAGACCCACGGCCAGGCCCATCGCCTCAAGTCGAGCCTGCTCCAACAACCCCTGTCGAGAGGCCTCCACAGGCAGATACCGACAGGAGCCCTGAAGAGCCCCCCCAGAGGGCCGATGCCGCGCCACCTCAGACAACCCTCGTCGAGCACCCCGTCTACTTCGTCAGCACGGTGCTACGGGACGCTCGCGAGCGGTATCCAATGCAGCAGAAGCTCCTCGTCGCGCTCCTCATCGCATCCAGAAAGCTGAGACACTACTTCCAGGGCCACCCCATCACGGTGGTCACCGCTTTCCCCCTGGAGCAAATCCTGCGCAACCCCAACGCCACAGATCGTGTCGCAGGGTGGAACATCGAGCTGCAGCCTTTCAACTTGCGCTTCGACACCACGAGGGTCATAAAAGGAAGAGCGCTGGCTGATTTCGTCGCCGAATGGACTGACCCAAGCTCTGAGGAGCCTCGTGAGGCAGAGGCCGAGCCCTCGGGAGACGCGGCGCCCAGCCACTGGACCATGCACTTCGATGGAGCCTTCGCTTGCCGCAATGGCGGAGCAGGCGTCGTCCTAACCTCGCCCAAGGGTGACAAGCTTTATTATGCTATCCAGCTGTGCTTCACAATCGACAAGATCTCCAACAACATCGCCGAATACGAAGGCCTCCTCGCCGGCTTAAGGGCCGCCATCGCTCTAGGCGTCAAGCACCTACTCGTCAAGGGAGACTCACAGCTGCTCGTCAACTTCTCCAACAAGAGTTACACGCCGAAAGACGACCACATGGCCGCATACCTCGAAGAGGTCCGCAAGCTTGAGAAGCACTTCAGGGGCATGGAGCTCATGCACATCCCGAGGAAAGAAAACCAAGAGGCCGACGACATCGCCAAGCGAGCCTCGCGGAGGCAACCCCAGCAGGCCGGTGTTTTCGAAGAGAGGCTCGCCAAGGCATCCATCAAGCAGCCTCGAGAGGCCACACCCGCAAGCGCAGGCGAAGTGCTCCCACCGCCTCCTGAGTCTGGGGCGCCTGATTGCGGTCCCAGCACAGGGGAGCGTCTGCTGCTGACGGCAACCCACCAGGCCTCAGGCTGGATTGATGAGCTCAAGGACTACTTGGTGAAAGGAATCCTCCCTGAAGAAGATACTGATGCAGAGCGAGTCGCTCGACAAGCAAAGTCATACTGCATCCTCGAGGAAAACCTCTACCGCAAGCGCCCAAATGGTGTAGCGCTCAAGTGCGTCCCTCCTGAGGAAGGCCGAGAGCTGATTAAGGACATCCACAGCGGGGAGTGCGGCCACCACTCATGTGCGCGCACCCTCGCAGGCAAGGTCTTCAGGAGCGGCTTCTACTGGCCTCAGGTGCTTCAAGATGCGGTCGCCATTGTGCAAACCTGCGACGCCTGCCAATTCCACGCCAAGCAAATCCATCAGCCGGCACTGGAGCTTCAGACCATCCCGCTCTCCTGGCCGTTCGCGGTCTGGGGGCTGGACATCCTGGGCCCCTTCCCGAAGTCGCAGGGGGGCTACCGTTTCCTCCTCGTGGCCATCGACAAGTTCACCAAGTGGACCGAGGTTGAGCCGGTGCGCACCATACCAGCTGGGGCTGCGGTGAAGTTCATCCGAAGCTTGGTCTGCCGCTTCGGCGTGCCCAACCGCATCATCACTGACAACGGCTCGCAATTCACCAGCGGCATCTTCCGAGCCTACTGCGACAAACTGGGTATCAAGGTCTGCTTCGCCTCGGTAGCTCACCCACGCAGCAACGGTCAAGCCGAGCGAGCAAACGCAGAAGTCCTCAAGGGCCTCAAGACCAGGAGCTTCAACATCCTTAAGGGCCACGGCAAGGGTTGGATTGACGAGCTCCCCTCAGTGCTCTGGTCCATACGCACAACCTCCTCGAGGCCTACAGGCGAAACGCCGTTCGCTCTGGTCTACGGAGCCGAGGCGGTCCTCCCCGCAGAAATCAAGCATGGATCGCCACGGGTCCTTGCCTTTAATGAGGACACCCAAGAGGGCCTCCACAACGACGACCTGCTGCTTCTCGAGGGACTGCGCCGTCAGGCCGCCCTCAGGGCGGCAGGGTACCAGCAAGACCTGCGACGCTACCACAGCCGCCATGTGCGCTCACGCACCCTTGAAGCGGGCGACCTCGTCCTCAGGCGAATCCTCTCCAGGGAAGGTCTCCACAAGCTCTCCCCGATGTGGGAAGGCCCCTACAGGGTCTCCCACGTCGCCAGGCCTGGCGCAGTACGCCTCGAGACCGAGGACGGCATCCCCGTCAAGAACCCGTGGAACATCGCGCATCTGCGCAAGTTCTACCCGTGATCACAGTCACGCCAGACATTTTTTGTCTCTAGAGGGAAGCTCACGGCTTCACCTCCAAGCTTCTCAAAGCTTCTCTCGAGGCCCAGCCCTCCGAGCTCTCCTGCAAATGAGCCCCCGCAGGCCGCAGTGAACCTCTGCCACTAATGGGTGGTCCCCATGCCTCGACATGGAAGGAACGTTAGCTTGGCAAACCCAAGTGTAATGAACCGATTTTCGTTCCAAGTGAACTTCGCGCTCTAGCGCCATGTTCGTTCCAAGTGAACTATGCGCTACGGCGCCGCTATGTAATATTTTGATGGTGAGTTTATTACAGCTTTATTTCATTTATTGAAAATGGGCACTTATATCTCTCCACATGCGTACCTCGCGAGCGGGGGCTGAGTACGGTGCCAGTGCCTCAAGTGACACACCAGCAGCACTGCAAAACCCAAGGATCCGAGCTCTGGCTAGAGGGCAGGCCCTCCCAAGCACGCCATCTCTTCAAAGGACCTTGGTACTCTCTCTCCTCGCAAGGAACGCCTGAGGGGACCTATAAGCGCGCATTAGTCCCTGATGCTGTGATCTAGCGTTTCGGCTCGCCCCTCTAACATCCACAGAGAGCGAAAGTCCCCACCAGGCCTGCGGAGGAGAACCCTAGGCCCCTGAAGGTGAGACCTCCGCCAGAGAAGGCCCACACCGGGAAAACGCCTCGCGAAGCTAAGTTTCTCGCCCACCTCAAGGGAATCCTCGCATTTTTCTCATAAGCACTCTGCGTCCCTCAAGCGGTTCTTTCCTTACTCTCCGTGGACTGCTTGCGCGTCAAAGGGGGGCCCTCAGCATCGCGACTTGAGGGCTCTTACCTCCCCAAGCCTTAAACTCCCCCCGGCCTTGCCGAGTCATTGCTCGAGCATACCGTAGCGGCAGGAGTCATAGCGCGAGGGGAAGGGTCCAACGACGCAGAGCGAAAAAGGCATGGAGATGAAGCAAAGACCCCTCGAAGGGAGCGCACTCTTAATCGATAGCAAAATGTTTATGAAGTGAAGAGGTAAATTACAAGGTGGAAAATGAAATTCTCTAACGGGCAAACGCCCCTAAAAGCGCTGCAAGCGCGACGCGTTGCAGGAGGAGATTAGTCGGAGGCCTCAGCGTCGTCCTGGTCGCTCTCTTCTTCCTCCTCGGGCTCGCTCCCCTCGCCGCCTTCCTCTGCAGCGGCCCGCCTGAAGCGGCTGCAGAAGTCGTCCACCTGGTCGCGGACGGAGCTGGAGGCTTTCCACGCAGCGTCCCCCTCCAGTGGCTCGGTCACCGTGGCGAGGTCGAACCCGGGCTGGAGGTGGACGAGGTTGGAGAAGATGCGGTCCACCGCCACCGCCAGAAGCTGACGGCACTCCTCCTCAACCACGTCGCGGATCTCCGCGGTAGGGCCTTCGAGCGCTGTGAAGAGCTGCTCGAAGTACAGGAGATAGGTGGCAGCGTCGGCGTGGCCCTGAGCCGGAACGCTTGGCGCCTCCGCCCCCAGCTTCGCGGCGAGCTCACGACCCCGTCCCGTCAAGGACAGGAACATGCGCTCCCGCTGCTGCGACAGCACCTGCGCCGCCTGGATGCTCTCCGCCGCCTCGACTGCCTTCTCCACAGCAGGCCCCACCTGCCGGTTCATCTCCTCCATGTCCCTCATGAGGGAGGCAAGGTCCTGGGAGATGTCCTCCCTGGCCTTCTCAGCGGCGAGGCGGCGATCAGTCTCGCGCTTCACCTTGGCGGCGAGCTTGGCGTTCTCCTTCTCGAGCTTTTGGATCCGGGCGCCGCTCTCCCCCAGCCTCGCCTTGAAGCGGTCCTCCTGCTTGGAGAATTTATCCTTGTAGTCCTGGGAGACTGCGGCGCGGATCTTGTTCTCCTTCTCCCGGAGCTCCTTGTTGAGCTCGTCCTTCCGCTCGGCAAGCCGCACGTTGGCTCGCTCCACATTCCCCTTGTGGGCAGCGACCTCGCGCTCGAGCTTGCTGAACGCCGAAGCAACGCTATCTTCGCGGGCCTCAAGGGCCGTGCGCTGTCCTGACAGCTCCTGCTCCCTCAGCGCCAGCTGCTCGTCGCGCCGGCGTGCATCCTCCTCGCGCTCGCTCAAAGCGCGCCCGCGGGCCTCCAGGCTCGAGCGGAGTTCGTCGAGGGCGGTCCGCACCACCCCGGCATCCGCCAGGATCTTCTTCTCGAGCTCGAAGAGCTCGGCACGCTTCGCCGCCAGCGAATGCTCCACGGCTTCCCGCTCCGCCTTGGCCTCGGCGAGGTCCTTGGCAGCGGCTCGGCGTTCAGCCCTCAGGGGCTGAAGGAGTTCCTCGGCTTCGCGCAAGGCCCCCTCGCGGACCTCGTCGGCAAAGCGCGCCGCCTCCTCGCGCTCCTCTTGCAGCGCCTGGTCGCTCTTGCGGCGGGCCTCTACGGCCGCGTGGAAGGCAGCCCAGGCGTCGGCGAGCTCGTCACGCTGACGGGCGAGCGCCTGGTCTTCTGTGGCCAGGTGGGCCTCGAGCCCCTCCAGGGACTCCCGCACGAAGCGGAAGGCGACGTCGCGGCGTCCTCGGCCCCAGTCGAAGCGGCCCAGAGCGAGGCCCGGGGGCGGACCGCGCGGCTTAGAGGGTCCCGCACCCGCGTCCGGTTCGGCGGCAGAAGCCCCCGCGTGGGCTTGGGGGCTCGGGGGTAGATCCTCCGCCTCCGTACTCGGTCCTAGGCCTCCTGTGCCTCCCCCCTCGTGCGGCATCTCCCGGTCCGCATCCGGGGCAGGCGCGTGAGGCCCGGTCCTTGCTGCTTCCTCCTCCCCCGCGGTGTCCGGCGGCGGTGGCGGAGTATCCTCCCTGCGAGACTTGGGAGGGCTCGGCGCCGACTCGGCACCCACATTAGCCCCCGGCTGCGCTGGAGGGGTAGATGCGCGAGGTGGAGTGGATGTCGTCTCCACCTGTTCCTCCACCCGCTCTTCCTCGGGTGGTGACACAAATGTCTCCACCTGAGGTATCTCCTTCTGAGAGCCTGCGGTACTCCCCACCTCAGGCCTCGAGGCCTCCGCCGCCGCGGTCTCGCTGGCCTCAACCTCCGGTGCAGCGTCGGGGGCGGCCCTCTTCACGTCCGCGGCTTTGCGAAGCCTGCGGCGCTTCGCAGGATCAGGGCCGCTGAGGTAAAAAGAAAAGATTGGTCAAGGAAGAAGAGCAAGCAAGCTGGGCTCAGAAAGGAAAGGAAAAGGCGAAAGAATCTCACCTGGATTTCTTGGCGCGGGTGTCTACCCACGTCATGCCTGGCGAGCGCCATGAAGGCACAGCCCGCGCCCCCGCCTCGGGGGCCTCCTCGGCTTTCCTCTTGTGGGGAGCGCTCGGGGGCTCCCCGGCAGGCCTGTCATGGGCCGCCTTGGTCCTCGGCTCGTGGCGCCCCGCCGCAGCCTCCTCGCTGTCACCAGAGGAAAGCTCGTGGACCTCCCCTGCCGAAGGCACAGCGCCGGAAGAGCTTCCCGCGCCCGCAGAGCTTCCTGCACCGGCAGAGGGCTCCACCCTCGTCTCCGCGTCGCCCTGCTCCGAGTCGGATGCGCTTGGCGACTCGGTAGTGTCCGCTGGCATGGGCTCCTCCTCCTCTTCATCCCCCGCCAAGCCTAGCGGGGTGAACGCGGGCGCCTGCGCCAGGGTGGCCCGGCGCTTGTCTGGGACTTCAAACAGAGGCCGTATCGCCACGTGAACCCTCGCGGGCACCTCTGGGTTGACGAAGAGGCCTCCCAGGATGGTCTCGACGACCGCGGGGCGGTGGTCGCTCAGATGCAGCCGCAGCGGATCCGTAGGCCCTGTGTACGCCCACATCGGCTTCTTGTGCGCCTGCAGGGGGGCGATGCGGCGCCTCACGAACTCCGCCGCCACCAGCTGGCCGGTCAGGCCGTGCTCGCGAAGCGCCCTCAGGTGGCCCGCGAGGTCGGCTATTGCTTGCCCCTCCAGGGAACGCTTGCTCCAGTGGGTGTTCTTCACGGGCGGCGCCTCGGGGACCTCAAGGAGGGAGCTCTCCGAGGGAACGCGGATGAGGAACCACTTCTGCCTGAAGTCTTCCACCTTTTTCGACACCGCCGTCACGGGCCTGTCGCCATTCCAGGCCATGGGGATGAAGACGTCTCCCATGCCGTCCGCGATGCGGAAGGATACGCAGCCCGTCCGCTCCTTCTTCGCAGTGTTCCGCAGTGCGTAGAAGCTTCGGAAGAGAGCGACGGAGGGCTTCACTCCCAAGTAAGCCTCGCACAAGAAGGCGAAAATGGAGAGGACAAGGATGGCGTTGGGGTGGAGGTGCAGAAGGTGGACCTGGTAGAACTCGAGGACGGCCTCGAGGAAAGGAGAATACGGCGGCACCAGTCCAGCGTAGAGTGTATGGAGGAAGATGGGGAAGTAGCCAGCGGGGAAGCGACCGGTCCGCGCAGGCAGAATGGCGCTGACGCCATGCTCATTGTGCTTCCCGGCGACCAGGTGCTGGATCTTGTCCAGCGCCGCCGCGGTGATGCGCGCCCCGACCAGAGAGGGGCCAAACTCCGCCTCCCCCTGCGCGTCTTGGCGGGTCGAGGCGGCCGTTTTCTTGCCCTTGGATCCTCCCATCGTCGGAGAAGGACGGAAGGAGTCGGCCGGAGATGGGGAAGATTTGCTGGAGACGGGAGTCTAGGAGGCGGAGAACCGATGGACGGGATGGACAAGACTGGACGGGGTAATGACTGCGGCTCGGACCAACGCGCAGCTTTAAACCCCGTCCGAGCAGTTACCGAGGCACGGTGGTGGTGAGCGTGGCGGGCGTGATGGCCCCCCACACTACGCACGTTTCCGGCGGAGCAGCCGAGTCGCCGCGAGTCCACCTCCAAGTGACGCGTGTCCCACGGCGCTTCGCCTGCAATTTTGGGCCCGCGACGCTTCGCCTGCAGTTATGGGCCCACGACGCTTCGCCTAGTCCCAAGGGGCCTCAACGTGCCCGTCATGGGCCCGGGGGCTACTGTCGGCCCAGTGGATTCTAGGGTGTGCAGAGCCCACTCTCCACGGGCCGCGCACGCGTCAGCGTCCACGAAACGGCTAGGGACCAAGCCAACCGCTTGGGGAGCCCCCCCCGAGGAAGAAACCCCTGGAGGGGACCTGAGGCGCCGGCAGAGGCCTGAAGGAGGCCCCCCCCCCCGAGGGCGTCCCACTTGAGGGCTCTCTCCCTCTGAAGGGAGCCGGCCCGGCTCCTTCCCCTCTCGAGACTCAGGCCCCTGAGGGGACACTTCGCGGCAAAGGAAGCGCTGCAGAGCGCACATGGGCTCTGCTGCGGCCGCAGGGTGACGCGCGCGTCTGCGCGCACGGCAGCAACAGCGTCACAGTTGCCGCTCCCATGATAAAAGGGGTCAACAAAGTTCTGTGTCCCCTGCGCCGCCAGCGACGCTTTCCTCTTTGGTGATAAAGCAGTTGGCCGGCACAACGCTCCAACGACGACGTCACTGCGGGCACACCCCACGGTCTCCGCCGCGCCTGCGAGCCGCTCTGCCAAGTCTGCAACTTGTCGGCCACAGTGCGCCGCTTTAACACGGAAGAGGCGCGTCCAAGGACGGAGGAGACAGCTGCTCTGCCACGAAGGCAGGCTTTGCGACCATGGACCGAGTCCATGAACGAGCAAGCAGTAGTGCACCCCACTCCGCCACTGGTGGCCATGTGGGAACCCGTCGACTGCGCAGGTCGCAGGGATGAGGCCCGGGGCAACTATTTAAGGAGAGGGGGCACTTCCGTAGGAGAGGATCCGGAACTCGATCCCAAGCTCAATAGCGTCCTCCACCTCCGGACCCTCTGAAGGCCCGGAGGCTTGTTGTACTACAGTCACCACAGTGCAATCGAGACAAGCAGGAGTAGCGGTGTTACCTCACCTTGAGGGCCGTGAACCTGGGTAAGGGCCGGTGTCACTCTCTGCCGTGCAGTTCCGCTCCAAGCACCGCGAGCAACGTCGCGGCGTGCATCGAGGGTTGTTTGACCTCCGTGTTCAGTCCCCCCTTCGAACCTCTTCCCGGGGCGAGACTACCCCTGTTACGTGGGAGTTCATTCCTCGACAGGCATGGTGATGTAGAGCCCTCCGGTGATGATTCCCCTCTCCGGCAGGGTGCCGGGAGCAGGTTCTGAACCCTCCCGAACTAGGGTTGACGACGGCGGCGGCTCCGTGAGGAAAAGTGGAAAAGTGTTCGGGTTGTTTGCCTAAGGTTTTCGGGGGGATTAAATAGGCGAAGGGGCGAAGGCGGTGGAGTCCCGAGGGCCCCACCTCAGGTGCCCGCGCGGTAGGGAAGCCAGCCGCGCCACCCTATGAGGTGGGCGCCTCGGTGCCCGTCTCCTTTTCCCCCTCTGACTTCTGGAACGTGTATGAAATTCTAAGATCTTCGGTATAAAAATTGTCCAATTCCGAGAATATTTCCTTAAGTGGATTTCTGAAACCAAAAACAGCAGAAAACAGGGAACTGGCACTGTGGCATCTTGTCAATAGGTTAGTTCCAGAAAATGCATAAAACAATATAAAATGTGTATAAAACATGTAGGCAATTGGTATAATATAATCATGGAACATAAGAAATTATAGATACGTTTGAGACGTATCAGTCGTCTGTCTGTCTAATGTTTCACATGCTTAGTATGATAGAATGTTCTACTTTAATAAAATGCTATCTTGTGTTGGGTATTATAACTAAATGATAAGGCACCGGCGGAAGGCCTTGAGAGATGCTTTGTTCTGCTAAGTGTCAACCTAGGAAGTCAGTTCTTGTCCTCGAATCCAAGTCCGAGCGCACTAACCACTCGTGGGAGGTCCTATGGAACCCCCCTCGACTTTGAACGGATCTTCAGCTTGTCCAGGTGCCGCAAGTAGTTCGGGCTTTCCATTTGCTCATATACATGTGCACGATGATGATGATGAGAGGTTATGTGATATGGGGGGTCATATAGGGGCGGTATGAGCCGCCTAGCGAGTAGACGCAAACTAATGAGTCCGCAATTGAGGTATCGGCCGGACTCTTGACGCGGGTAACAACTCATATGGGTGGCACCTTGGACTTGATGTAGTGAAGGAATGAGTCGTGTTGAGAAGCCCTAATGTTTTTGACTGGGTTGATCGAACGTGTATGGGTAAAGTAGTGCATCCCTGCAGGGTATAATCTTATTGATGAGCCGCGTCCGCGGTTATGGACAACTTGGTGACGATGCTGGCTAACAAGATCATAGACAACTTACACCTAATTAATGTTAATTAGTTTGACTAGTAATATAGAATTACTTTCACAATAACTGGTAATTAAAACTGCCTACTGTGTGAGTTTTCCTTGATTGCTTCCTCATACTTTGTTGATGGGGTGAATCCGGGATTGGGTTATGTTTGGTGTTAGTAGTAGTTGGTTACTTTGCGCTCTTTTATCCCTCTCTAATTAGACGGAAGTTGTAGCGTGTCTCTATTAGGTTGCTAGTGCTGCTGCCGCTAAGTCCACCTACCCTATATTTTGGGGGATCTTGTAGAAAGTAAACAGGCTGATTTTGCTTGCCAGGGAGTGCCCTGACCCATCTTTGGGCTGTGCTTTTATGTGCAGTCAACAGGTTTGAAGTCCGACGACGTTAGCTTGGGCATCCCTCCGGCTTGGGCTGGGCAGGGATATGGCGCCATCGTTTATCTTCAGGACTCTTAGTCCAATTTGCATCTTATCCGTAGTCGGATACTATTTCACTTCCGCTCCGCTTTGTATCTTTGTAATGTATCTTTTGTATTCTTGACTCGTTAGAGTTCGTGTTGTATATGTATCTTTTGTTGTTGTGGATCATTCGGAACTATTGTAATGTTATCACAATTTCCACCCACATAACGAGCATGTTTCGGCGTGCACGTTATGTCTGGTGGGCGATCTAAGATCGTTATTATGCGGATTTCGGCGGGATCGCTTAAATCTACATAGTACCGATTTTGGGGCGTCACATGGAGGCATAGACCCCACGAAACCCAAATCAAACTCCCTCATGGAGTAATTTTCATTATGCCTTGTAAGATCATATTTCTAGTTGGAATCTTTTTACTTGTGAGTTCTAAGCTGCGGTTTTCATGGCACTTCCACCACCATATTTGCTAGCCTCTTCGGTACTTTGCATTGCCCTTTCTCACATTGAGAGTTGGTGCATACTTCGGGAGTACATCCAAAACTCGTGGGAGATCTTCATCATGTTCTCCTACACATATGCCAAATATCTTCCTCAAAACATCCACCATACCTACCTACCACAACATTTCCATAGCTGTTCCGAGATATATTGCCATACAACCTTCATCTTGCATTACATGACTTGCTGTCATTTATCATTTATATATTGCCTTGCATGATTCTATACAGCTGATGTGCGGTTTCACCCATGTTACGCTAGATCTTTGCATATCCTGCTACACTGGCAGAAGCACCGTTTCATACATTATGTTTTATTCATTATGAGTTATTTGTACCAAAAGTATGTTGTCATATTAGAATGTTTGCCCCTAAAAGTGAAAAGAGCCATGGAGGCCATCGAAAAGAGAAACAGAAAAGAGAAAAAAAAAATAGAAAAAAGAGAAAAGAGAAAAGAAAGAAAAATAAAAAAGGGGGCAACATTACTATTCTTTATCCACACTTGTGCTCATGTTTTAGCACCCGTAGTATTCATAGTCATCATTTGTACTCATGTTTAGCACCTTTACACCATATGAGAGAGTTTTCTTCCAGCTGTGTGATCACTTCCAGCTGTGTGAGACTTTCTTCCGTTGGCCTTCCAAACCCCCATTAATGTTCTTTTAGCCACAACATCCTGGTGGCAGGAACCAACGCTGAACGCTTGCTTGTTTTTAAGTGAACAAATAGAGAGATGATTTTCTATGTGCATATTGTTATTGCTTGACTTGATCCTAACATAAAGTTGTCAAGAGTGTTTGCTACATTAGATGATTATATTATTGTTCTTGAAGATTAAATCATCTTTAATATCTACTATGCACGGTTGATTGTTCTTTAGTACTGATTCATTTTAAGTCTTACTTTGTTCTTCCTACTTGTTTACACATTACTCATTTGATATCAATATAAACTACATCACTTATTCATTTGATCTCAATTTACATGCATTACATTATTATATGATCAAGATTGTCTGAAAGCATGTCACTTCAGAAATTATTCTTGTTATCGTTTTACCTGCTTGGGACGAGTAGAAATAAGCTTGGGGATGCTTGATACGTCTCCAACGTATCTATATTTTTTTATGTTCCATGCTTATATTGTACCAACTGCTACATGTTTTATATACACTTTATAGCATTTTTATGCATTTTCTGGGACTAACCTATTAACAAGATGCCACAGTGCCAGTTCCCTGTTTTCTGCTGTTTTTGGTTTCAGAAAAGCTGTTAAGGAAATATTCTCGGAATTGGACGAAACAAAAGCCGAAGTCCCTATTTTTCTCGGAACCATCCAGAACACCGAAGAGGAGGAGGAGACGGAGACCGAGGCGGCCTCACCATGTGGTGGCGCGACCCCACCTCTGGCCGCGCCGCCACATGATGAGCGCCCCTCGGGGCTCCACCTCCTTCGCCCTTTCGCCTATAAATACCCCCCGACGAAATAAGACCTAACACCCGAGCACTTTTCCATGAAACATTACGGAGCCACCGCCGTCGTCAACCCTAGTTCGGGATGGTTCAGAAGCTCTTCCCGGCACCCTGCCGGAGAGGGGAATCATCACCGGAGGGCCCTACATCACCATGCCCGCCTCCGGACTGATGCGTGAGTAGTTCATCCTTGGACTACGGGTCCATAGCAGTAGCTAGATGGTTGTCTTCTCCACTTGTGCTATCATGTTTAGATCTTGTGAGCTGCCTATCATGATCAAAATCATCTTTATGTAATGCTACATGTTGTGTTTGCTGGGATCCGATGAATATTGAGTACTATGTCATTTTCTTCATTATATATTATGTGAGTGTGTTATTTATGATCTTGCATGCTCTCCGTTACTAGTAGATGCTCTGGCCAAGTAGATGCTTGTGACTCCAAGAGGGGGTATTTATGCTCGATAGTGGGTTCATGTCTTCATTTAATCTGGGGGAGTGACAACAACCTCTAAGATTATGAATGTTTTGTTGCTACTAGGGATAAAACAGTAGTTCTTTGTCTAATGATTATTTGTCTACTTACATTACACACTTTGCTTAATATAATAATCTGTTGTTTGCAACTTAATACTGAAAGGGGTGCGGATGCTATCCGGAAGGTGGATTATTAGTCATAGATGCAGTTGGATAACGGTCTATGTATCATGTTGTAATGCCCAAATGAATCTCACACTAGACACCATGACTTGTACATGCATTATTATGCAGTTCTTTATTTTGTCAATTGCCCAGCTGTAATTTGTTTACCCTCATGTATGCTATTATTATTTATGGAGAGACACTACTAGTGAACTGTGGACCCCGGTCCTTTTCTTTAAATTGATAATACAACCTACTGCAATCCTGTTCTTTCATTCCCTGCAAACAAACACCATTTTCCACAATATACGTCTAATCCTTTGTTACAGCAAGCCAGTGAGATTGACAACCTCACTGTTAAGTTGGGGCAAAGTATCTTGGTTGTGTTGTGTGCAGGTTCCACGTCAGCTACACGCCACAAGACTTTTCTGGCGCCGGTGACACCTTCAGAAGAACATTCATCTCCTACTGGTTCGATAACCTTGGTTTCATAACTGAGGAAAACTTGCTGCTGCACTGCTTCACACCTTCCTCTTGGGATTTCCCAACTGCTGAGAAGAAGATCTTCAACTCAGTCATCACACACCACGTGGCGGAGCTGCAGAGGGGGTGGCCGCGCCACGGCATGGTGTGAGCCCATGGTGGCCCACATCAGCCTCTACTTTTGGCTCCCTCAGGCATCTGGCAAAATAGGAGTTTTCTGATATTTCTCGCGGATTTCTGTTCTTCGCAAATATGGGGTCTTGACGGTCCTTTTTCCAGCAGAATCCTGACTCCGGTGATCAATTCTCCAATAATCATAAAACATGCAAAATAGGTAAAATAACATAAGTATCATCTCTAGATATGACATATATCAATGAATAACAGTAAATTATGATATAAAATAGTGATGCAAAATGGACGTATCAACTCCCCCCAAGCATAGACCCCGCTTGTCCCCAAGCGAAAGGTGAACTTAGTAAACATGACCACAGGTTTATGGAGTGAAGTGTCGATAAATAAATTACGGACAAGAAGCATCACATTTATTAATACACAAGTCATCTTAGACAAGAACTTCCATTCATATAGCTTAACTTGAAACAAGTAAAGGAAATCACAATAAGGTGCATAGAGAAAATCATAATTGGTGATGACAAACTTTGTTCTTGGTCATAGAACAATTAACAGGTTATACTTACTTTTCATAACAATCTCCATATTATCATTGATATCCTTCAAAGTTAATTTAGATAGAAGCTTTGTGCTAAACAAGGAAACATAAAAGACATGATTGACAATATCAATATATAGATGGTTGAATCACAACAACTCAAATACTTGCTTGAGACAGAAGTGAATAGGTTTACTGACTCAACATAAAAGTAAAAGATAGGCCCTTCGCAGAGGGAAGCAGGGATCCAAACATGTGCTAGAGCTTTTAAGTTTTGAAATCATATAGAGAGTATAGAAATAAGTTTTAAGCTATGTATGTCGTTGTAAACGAATGGTAGTGGGTGAAAACTATATTTCCCAAGTTATACAAACTTTCAAGAGCGGCTCCCATTGAAGGACATTATCATCATTCTTCTCTTTTGTTTACACATGCACATTTTATAATTGGTTTGTCACTCCTCCCAACCATTGCTAACACAATCCATGGCTAACCGAATCCTCGGGTGCCTTCCAACAATCTCATACCATGGAGGAGTGTCTATGTAAATAGTTTAAACACTTTGAAACTTGCTTTTGATAAATCATGGTAAATCATGTGAAGAGAATTAAACAGGTGTAGTTGTTATTAGTTGGGACTGGGCACCCCGTTTGCCAGCTCTTTTTGCAAATTAATGGATAAGCGGATTTCCCACTAGTCCAATGGTGAAAGTCTGTCTAACAAGTTAAATTTAGAGTAACTCACATACTTCCTCATGAGCTAATAAATAGTGACACAAATAAGGGATAATAGTTTCGAACAAGATAGCACATGAAGTATTTACTTGGAGTGGAAAGAAATACCACATAATAGGTAGTTATGGTGGACACAAATGGAAAGGTTTTGGCTCATGGTTTGGATGTATGAGAAGCATTCCCTCTCAATACAGGTTTTTGGCTAGCAAAGTTGTGTAGCAAGCATAAGTGTTGAGGGGTACAAACAAATATACATGTAGTAAAAACAATAATGCAATCTTCCTTGGAAGCACAAACAATTAAACTTGAGAATATGATGACCCACAAGTATAGGGGGTGTATCGTAGTACTTTCGATAAATAAGAGTGTCGAACCCAACGAGGAGCAGAAGGTGCTGACAAGCGGTTTTGATGAGGATTTCACTGTAAACACTAGCAGACAAGTTTTTAGGAATTTTTGATATAACAGATAAATAAAGTGCGAGTAAATAAAGCGCAACAATTATAATTGCAGCGAGTGGCCCAATCCTTTCTAGAGCAAAGGACAAGCCGGTTTGTTTACTTATGATGACTAAGCATTCCTGAGGACACACGGGATTTCTGTCTAGTGCTTTCGCTTCATATAGATGATTAATCTTTAGTGTTTCGATAAGTGTTGTGTGGGTGAACCTATGCTAATGCACCGCCCTTCCTATGACTAATACATACTTGTGATTATACCCATAGCAAGCATCCGCAAATACTAGAAAGTAATTAAGATAAATCTAACCACAGCCTTAAACTCTGAGATCCTACCATCCCTCATGCACCGAGATACCAACGGGGGTTTAGGTTTCTGTCACTCCGGCAACCCCACAATTAATATTCGAATACACAATGCATTCCCCTAGACCCATAAACGTGAAGTGTCATGTAGTCGACGTTCACATGACACCACTAGAAGAATAGCACCACAACTTAAATATCAAAAAATTAAATATTACTCAACATAGTTCACTACTAACATCTAGAATTCTCCCATGTCCTCAAGAACAAAACGAACTACTCACAACACATCATTTGGAACATGATCAGAGGTGATATAATGATGGGTAACAATCTGAACATAAACCTTAATTCAACGGTTTCACTCAATAGCATCAATAACAATAGTAATCAACACCTGGAGAGTTTCCCCTATCAAATAGACAAGATTCAGCCCTAGATGTTACAGCGAGAACGGAGTGGAACGATGGAGATGACGGTGTCGGCGGTGGAGATGGTGGTGATGATGATCCCGATGAAGTGCAGCTCGATGACGGTGACGATGGCGACGCTTTCCCCCCTTTGGGAAGGAATTTCCCCGGCAGATTTCTCCCTGCCGAAGAGCTTTTCTCTCTCTGGTGTTTTCCGCCTCGTGGAGGCGGCGGAATAATTCTTCGTGCCTCCCCCGGGTCTTAGGTTGTCGGGGGGATGAAGTACGCAAAGGGGCGGCTCCAGAGGTGGGCCAGGGCCCCCTCACCATGTGCCGGCGCGGCAGCAAGGGGGCCGCGCCACAGCATGGTGTGGGCCCCACCTCGGGCTCCCCTTTTGTCCTCCTCCATGCTCTGACAAAATAGGAATTTCCATCTTCTTGGTTTTGTTTTCTGAGCTTCGCAAATATTGTATCTTGACGGTTCTTTTTCCAGCAGAATTCATACTCCGGTGATCCATTCTCCAATAATCATCAAACATGCAAAATAGATGAAATAACGTAAGTATCATCTCCAAATATGAAATATATCAATGAATAGTAGTAAATTATGATATAAAATAGTGATGAAAAATGGACGTATCAACTCCCCCCAAGCTTAGACCTCGCTTGTCCCTAAGCGAAAGCTGAACTCAGTAAACATGACCACAGGTTTATGGAGTGAAGTGTCGATAAAGAATATACGGACAAGAAGCATTACATCTATTAACACACAAGTCATCTTAGATAACAACTCCATTCATATAACTCAACTTGTAACAAGTAAAGGGAAATCACAATAAGGTGCATAGGGATAATCAAGTTGGTGTTGGCAAACTTCATTCTTGGTCAGAGAACAATGAACAAATTGAACTTACTCTTCAAAACAGCGCTCTTACAGTAGTTGCTAACTTTCAAAGTTATATCTATGATATAACAGCATTGTGCTAAACAAGGGAGAAATAAAGACATGATTAATAATACAAATGTATAGATGGTTGAATCACAGCGACTCAGATGCTTGCTTAAGACAAAGGGAAATAGGTCTACCGACTCAACATGAAAGTAAAAGATAGGCCCTTCGCAGAGGGAAGCAGAGATACAAACATGTGCTAGAGCTTTAAGTTTTGAAATCATATAGAGAGTATGAAATAAGTTTTAAACTATGTATGTCGTTGTCAACGAATGATAGTGCATGAAAACTATATTTACCATGTTAACTAGACTTTCAAGAGCGGCTCCCATTGAAGGACGTCATTTGTACGTGAGGGTAGATCATCCCTCTTCTCTTTTGTTTACACATGCACACTTTTTATAAATCGGTTTGGCACTCCTCCCCACCATTGCTTACACAATCCATGGCTAACCGAATCCTCCGGTGCCTTCCAATCTATCTCAAACCTTGGAGGAGTGCCTATTTTTGAATAATATAACACTTTGGAACTTTCTTTTTTGATAACTCATTGAAAACCATGTGAAGAGAATTGAACAATTAATTACTTGGGACTGGGCACCCCATTTGCCAGCTCATTTGAAAGTCTATCTAACAAGTTAAACATAGAGTAACCCACATACTTCCTCATGAGCTAATAAACAGTGACACAAATAAGGGATAATAATTTTGAATAAAGATAGCACACGAAGTATTTACTTGGAGTGGCGCGAAATACCACATAATAGGTAGTTATGGTGGACACAGATGGCAAAGGTTTTGGCTCATGGTTTGGATGTATGAGAAGCATTCCCTCTCGATACAAAGCTTTGGCTAGCAAGGTTGGGTAACAAGCATAAGAGTCGATGGATACAAACAAATATACATGTAGTAAGAACAATCATGTAATCTTCCTTGGAAGCACAAACAATTTTAATTTGTGAATACTAAGATTATGAGCTACAAGTGAGAAAGATCATTGAATAATATATCTACATGTACTTATTTTCTCCACTTAAGTCTCAAATTATTGTAGCTACTGACCAATGCTAAGTTTGCCAAAACCAAAAGATTTACCTTATGCTCCCAAAGTGATACCAATACTAATGACAAGATCAATCATATATAATAGAAGTTGCAAACTAAAATAAGGTGTGCAGAAAGTAAATGATAAAACTTCTCATTAATATTCCATATCGGCAACTCACACCAAGGGATACATAGATAACCAACTAAAAGAGAGATACTTCCACATTGCAAACTATCCTATAAGATAACTTCTCTACTCATGATATGACTCTACTGATAAGGTAAAAAGGTAAAAGATAATGGTGTGATACCGCGGCACTCCCCCAAGCTTGAAACAAACCAAGGGAGATGCCAATACCGATGATGAATAACTCCTTCGGTGGTGATGGTGGCGAGTCGTCGTCATCAAACTTCCAAGGTAGGGGCTCCCCATCAACAAATGATGACTTGGTCTCGAGTATCCTGAAACTTGCACCGGCACTTATGCGTTTTGTAACATCCCAAAATCAAAAAATAATTTAAAACCTTGCATTCATGCATCATTCATCATATAGTCATGGCATTTAAATCACATAAGGATTACATTAGAATTTATTTATAATTTTTTAAATAAGATCTTATTCCATAAAGATGATTATTTGTACTCCTTGTAATAAATCTTTTTATTAAATTATTTTATTGGCAAGTATGCTGCCAAAAAGTTCTAAATTTAATAAGCTTTCTAAAACATAATTTTGTGAATTTTTCTGAAATGTTTTAGTTAAGTTTAAAAATCATTTTTGAATTCAAAGTTTTAAAACAGAAAATGATTTGACAAAAAAAAAGAGAGAGAGAGAGAGAGGTAAACCGAGCAGGCCCATTTTCCAACTCGCTGCTCGTGCGCTACGTAACGGCCCAGAAGTGGCCCAAGCTCAGCCCGCGCACCTCTCCTTCCTCTCCTCTCTCTGACGGGTGGACCCCACCCCGATCAACGCGTCTTCAACCTCCTGCGGAAAACAAACCCGAGGCTTATCCCGAGTATCTCTCCGGCGATGAAATCCTTCCAAACCGAATTCGAGTTGATCTTATCGCTCCCCCTCTCGCCCCTTATATACCTCGCCAAACCCTCCCTCAGCTCCGCCAAAAACCCTAGCCTCTACGCCACAGGGCTGCCCGCAATCGGGCTCGGCATCTCGCCATTTCCGCCGCCGCATACCTCGAGGTTCGGATGTTCTCCGACGCTCCCGTGCCTCCCTACCCTCCCTCTGCTCCCTCTTGTTATCGTGCGCATCTAATGGACGTGTTCCCTCTCATTTTCGTGCACCAGATCGCGTGTTCGTCCTCGACCCGACGCCGCCGTCCGCTTCTCCAACTCCGGCGAACAATCTCGGGAGGAGCAGAGCAGCTTGACGACTTCTACCTCGCCATCAAGATCGCCTCGACGTCCGACATCGATTGGTAACGAAATCCTCCTCCGCTTCCCTTCTGCTTACTGTAGAGCGCGACGCCAGCCATGGCTCCGCCGCAATCGGAGTGACTCCGGCACGCCGACGCCGCCCGTTCCTGTCGAATAGGTAGAATAGATCTGGTCCGTTTATTTCTGTTTAGATCGGACGGTTCGCGATCGCGATCCGCGCGAAGCGTTACGAGCGAATCACAGAGCGCCGCGTGGCCGTTTTATTTTTCTATTTCGGCAGAATTTTTGTAAATAAAACAGAAAACATATAAAACTTGGAAAAATCATAACTTTCATTCTGTAAGTCCAAATTTGATAAATTTTATATCCACGGATAGCCCTGGTCATGTAGTTTGTTTCCATTTCATTAGTTTTTTCCTTTGGTACCTTTTATTTTGAGTAAATAACAGATTAGTATTTCGGTTATTTAAAAATGCTTTTCTAGTAAATCCAATTGTTTAAGATCCAATTGTTCAACTTGTGTATTATTTGAAACTTTTCATAAAAGATTTAAAGGAATTGGTTGTAGGACCTTATTTTTGCTATGTTTGTTTTCAATATTTAATTGTTAAATAATATAAGAAATTGCTGTAAATTGCATTTCATGCATTTAATAACAGAGGGAGTATAATTGTAATAAGTTCATAGCATATCATGCATGCATACATGTTTATGTCTTTATGTTTTATTTATTAGAATTGTGTGTTTATTTGTGCTATGTGTTGTTTGGTGCTAGATTGTGAAGAAGAGGAAGGTTTTTCTTGTGATTGTTATTCTTGCTGTGCTTGTTCATCCTGTTATCAAGGCAAGTGACATTCATAAACCACCCATTATTTTCCTATATGCATTAGTAGAAATTTTGAGTAGTATGCATGATAGGAATTTTATTATTAAAGTTTATGCTATGTTAGTCATTATGCTATGCAA
Source organism: Poa annua (assembly GCA_026929855.1). Lineage (NCBI taxonomy): Eukaryota > Viridiplantae > Streptophyta > Magnoliopsida > Poales > Poaceae > Poa > Poa annua. The sequence goes on from CM049437.1 coordinate 58,527,694, forward strand.
ATTCCTAGTAGTGTGTAGCCACCCTTATTACCTTGTACCGCAGCCTTTTAAGCTTTATTAGATGCTTAGCAATGCTATAAAATGATTTACTTGATTTGTTGAGGAAAGATTTCTAAGTATTAAATTTAAAATGCACACCTGGGTGGAAATGGTTGGAATGGTTTATGTTGAGTGGCTATTTGGGGCTGTGTTTGTGGTTGTCATCGCCTAAGGTGAATTTATTTCTACTTAGGGCCATGAGCACGGTGGTTTTCACCCAAAAGTGCACTTGTGGTTGCCACCCAGGAACAAAGAGATTACTAAGTCCCTCCAAGTTTAGATGCTTCCCGTGCAACCTTTTGACAATGGGCTCTGTCTTGAAACAACTAAGTTGTGAGAGTTCAACCTGTCAGCTTGACAAGCAGATGTAGAGTTTTATAGGTGGAACGGGTCTTGCTAGTATGGTTGAATTCTTCTTCTGAAAGTTCTTGCCTCAATTCTCTCCTTTCCTTAATGCACTCCGCGTGTGTGGGATGTCTGGGTTAATTGGGTCTAAAGGTGAAAGTGCACAACCTCTGCAGAGTCAACAATCTGAGTACTTAGCCGTGTCCCCAGTGATGGACAACTTCGAGCAGCTGGACAAGGATGGACGGAACAATCTCAACACCGTTTTTATAAGTAAAAATTTGACTAAGGAAAGATGTTTTGTGGTGCGCATGGGTTCATCCCTTGGTGCCAAGTCTTTGGAAATAAAACTCTTTTACAAAAGATAGGAGAAAATTTTCTTTCTGCAAACAGCCTACAACTCCACCAAGCCAAATATTCATGTAGTTCTAGACTTGTCATATTATATCCACCATAGTCACTTGCCAATACTTCATTGTATTGACCTCCTTCGGGGGCTGCATATTCCAATGTGCAGGTACTTCAGATGAAGAATAAATTATGGACTCGAGTCTACACCCAACATGTCTGCCTGTGGCGCATGCTTGAAGATGAGGCTCATTGCTATTTCGTTTTTGTTGTGAACTCTGAATTTATTGCTAGCCTTCATGGTTATGCACTTTGTAATAAAGCTATACTTGGCTATTTTTGGATCTCGTTGTAGTAACTTGATACTTATGCAATGATACTTTGAATTTTGTACTGTGGTGCTGGCAGTGATCCAGGGACTAGCACTTAACACAGGTGTTCTATCTTTCATAAAAGATGGGGCACTACACGTTTAAACCTGGTTTCATACTCACATCTTTGATTCTGAACATCGTAGAGTTGCGCTTGAAGCTTGTTCGTGGTCTCATGGAGTGAGAAGATGTCTTCCCAGAGCTTTGTGGTCTCCTTCTCATGCTTGGCCATAAGTTCAGCTACTATACGATGAACGATATCCACTTCACGTTCTGCCATCTTCTTGTACTTGAAGACTTCTTGCTCCAGGCTCTTCATCCTATCCTCCATGCTTCCCTCTCCTTGAGGACCTCGGACATCGTTTACCTGCACCTTCCCACCTTTTAACCTCAACTCCTTCGGGTGCATCCTCAGCTCGTGCATGTACGGGTTGATGACATTCACGAAGAAACTGTCCTTGGAAGGCTCGGGCGAAGACATGATGGCTCTAGATCCAAGGATGAAATCTGGCAGAAACAGGTTGAAACAAAAACGCAGCGAAAACACGATATACGGACCTCGGGGGATCCAGGGGATTATATAACATAAATTTACGCAACAAAAGGAAGGCTACGGGAAGAAACCGAGTAGGAGACGAGCTCCGAGGCTCCCTCACCACGTGGTGGCGCGGCCAGCATGGGGCCCGCACCACGGCATGGTGACGGCGCCTCGGGCTCCGTGTCCTGCCCGTTTTCGTCTCGTAATTTTCCATATTTTCGAAAAACTAATATAGTATCTTCCAAAATTAATAACGCGGACTTTTTCTTACCAAAACTTTACCTTTTCGAATTCAGCTTCTGCAGACTCGGAAAATTGCTCTTTAATAAAAACTTCCGGAGTAATCACTTGAATAATATCAACATCTTCATTATAAGAATCTCCAGAAATATAATGTTTGAGTCTTTGTCCATTTACTGTCGGCCCAGTGGGATCTAGGGTGTGCAGAGCCCACTCTCCACAGCCCTCACATGCGACAGAGTCGATGAAACGGCTAAGGACCGAGCAAAACGCTTGGAGAGACCCTCGAGAGGGAAAACCCTCAAGAGGGCTGAAGAGGGCAGCGCAGGCCTGAAGAGGCCCCTCCCGAGGCTGCTCCTCTACAGGGCCCTCTCCCCTGGAGATGAGTCAACACAAATCCCTCCACAAGGCCGCCCAGGCCCTGTGGAGATACTTCGCTACGAAGCAACCACTGCAAGGCGCACATGGCCACTGCCGCGCCGCAGAGTGACGCGCGCGTCTGCGCGCGATGACGACGGTGCCGCAGTTGCCGTTTTGGTGATTAAAGGAGTCAACAAAGCCGCGTCCCCTGCGCCGGCTTACGAGGGTTTCCTCTTTGGTGATAAAGCAGTTGGCCGGCGCTACGCTCCAAGGACGACGTCACCGTGGGCACCCCCGCGACCGCTGCTGCACCAGCTGGCCGTCCTGCGTGGACGGTGACTTTCTGGCGTCACGAGCAGGCTTTACGACCATGGACCGAGTCCATGGACAACCCAACTGCGGTGCACCCTGCTCCACCGCTTCGTCGCCATGTGGGAACCCTTCCACTGCGTAGCATGCAGGGATGAGGCCCGGGGCGCCTATATAAGGAGAGGGAGCACCTCCGTAGCAAGGGAGAGACCGGATCGCGCAATCGATCGCTCAGTCGACCTTTGACACCATACCATAGCTTAGCCACGCCTAGCGAACTCGAGGAGGAAGAAGATCCCAGCTTTCCCTCTCCGAGCTCCGCACTGCTCTCGGCAAGCTCATTGTACTGTACCCCCTACAGAGCAATTCAGACAAGCAGGAGTAGCGGTTTTACCTCCCCGGAGGGCCGTGAACCTGGGTACGGGCCCGTGTCCATCTCTGTCGTGTTGTCCCTCTACAGGCACGACGAGCATCGTCGCCGGGCCGGTTGAGGGTTGTTGGCTAACGTGTTCAGTCCCCCGCACGAACTTCTCTCCCGAGAGTGGTTACCCCTGTTCCGTGGGAATCACACATCGACATTTGGCGCGCCAGGTAGGGGACTGAGGCGCGTCTTCAACCTCCAGCCGGCCTCCGCGCCATGACGGACACCCGCGCGACACGCGCCAACAGGCGCGCAGCTGACAGGGCTCACACCGAGCCCGGCACCGCCACCACTCGCGGCCGCCGCGGCCGTCCTCGCACGACGGAGCGCGCCAACACCGGCCCGCACGTGGAGGAACCTGAGAGCGAGGAACACCGTGGCAGCGACCACCGCGGCGACAGGGACGCCTCCCCTGAGCACCACGACGATGCTGAGTCTTCGCATCCGTCTCGGCGCCAGAGCGCGTCTTCTCAGGGACGCCCAGAGCCCACGCCGCACACCGCGTTGCTCATGGCCCAGGAGCTCCTCCGCTACCGACCAAGTGCAGAGGCTCATGACCAGTGGCTGGACCGCCTCCACCACCTCGTCGACGTCGCGACCACGCGCCCCGCTCCGTCTCGCTCCCTCGTTCACCACTCCGCCCGCGCTGGAATAGCCGCGCCGGATGCGCCTCCGCCGCCGCCAGGACCACCTCCGGCCGCGGCCCAGAGGGCTCCATCTCATGCCTCCTCGCCGCGCGATTGCCAAATTGTGCAGCGCGCCGCGCCAGACGCGCGGGTGGGGATGGAACGCCGGAGAGACCTCCAGAACCGCCTTGTCGAGGAAATCGGCCAGGCGGGGCAGCAGAACCGCAGAGCTCTCCAGGGCGGCACCGCCACATACGCCACCGGCTGCATGGCCTTCACCCGCGCCCTGCGCCGCGTGGTATGGCCGCAGAAGTTCAGGCCAGCCCTCCCCAAGGGCTACGACGGGTCAAGCAACCCCATCGAGTTCCTGCAGCTCTACACCACCTCTATCCAGGCTGCAGGAGGAGACGACAAAGTCATGGCCAACTGGTTCTCCCACGCCCTCAGGGACTCAGCGCTGTCATGGCTCCTCAACTTGCCTGAGGACTCCATAGACTCGTGGGAGGAGCTCTGCAGGCAATTCGTTGCCAACTTCAAGGGCACCTACGAGCGCGCGCTCACCCACAATGACCTGCGCGCTGTGGTGCAGAAGAAGGATGAGACTCTTCGCAAGTACATCCAGCGCTTCAGCCAGGTGCGCAACAAGATCCCGAACATCCCCGACACGCAGGTCATCGCCGCCTTCAGAGAGGGCGTCACAAATCGCCGGATGCTCGAGAAGCTGGGCATTCACGACAAGCTCACCTCTGTGGTGAAGCTGTTCGACCTCGCTGACAAGTGCGCCAAGGCTGAAGAGGGACTCCTCTTCGTCAAGATGAGCCAGCGGACGGACGACCCGGCTGAGGGATCCAAGAGCCACAAGAAGCGTGAGGAGACCAAGCGCAAGACCACCGCCGTCCTGGCTGCAGAGCCAGCCGCCAAAAGCGCCCGCAGAGGCTCTTCTGAGCCTGGCGACAAGGAAGCGGACAACCGTCCGTTCTGCGTCTACCACAACAGGCGCGGCCACGCCACAGACGACTGCTACGACCTCAAGAGGTTGAGCCGAGAGCGCGGGCGCGAAGAAGGCAGCGGGAGCCGCGGCAGAGGCCGTGGCTACCGTAGGGACGGCAGAGGCGGACGCGGTGGCGGCTATCAGAAGCCGCCAGGCACTCAGGCCAACGCCGCCGAGAAGAACAACAACCTCCCTGACGAGGAAGATGGAGGCTACCAGGCCCCAAGGGGGGCTATGGCCTGCATCCTCGGAGGAGCCCAGGCGCCCAAGTCGAACAACCAGTTCAAGCAGTTCGCCCGCGAGCTCAATGCCGCGCTCCCGAGCACCGAGACCTCCAGGCCGCTCAAGTGGTCCCAGTACACCATCGCCTTCGACGCCAAGGACCACCCCAAGTCGACCAAGAGTGTTGGAACCCTCCCCCTGGTCTGCTCCCCCACCATCAACAACATCACCGTCTCCAAGACGCTCATCGATGGGGGAGCAGGCCTGAACGTCATCTCTGTCGAGACCTTCGAGACTCTCCAGGTGCCTTACGAGTGGCTCATGCCCTCCAGGCCATTCACAGGGGTCACTAGTGGTTCAATCGAACCTCTGGGGCAGGTCCGGCTGGCCGTCACCTTCGGCACGCAGAAGAACTACCGCACCGAGCTGATCGACTTCGACGACGCACACATTGGCCTGCCGTACAACGCCATCCTCGGCTACCCCGCCCTCGCGAAGTTCATGGCCGTCACGCATCACGCCTACAACATGGTCAAGATCCCCGGCAGCGCTGGCACCATCGCCATCCATGGTCATATCCTGGACGCCACGCGTGCTGTCGAGATCGCCTACAAGGCAGCTGCCATGGCGTTCCCGGCTGACGAGGACATGGAACCTCTCGAGAGGCCTCAGAAGAAGAAACAGATGTTCTCTCAGGAGCAAGCTTCCACGAAGAGGGTGTCGTTGAGCACCAGTGGCTCGGGGGCTGGGGAGACAGGGGCCAGCGTCACCATAGGCGCTGCCCTGCCTCCCAAATAGGAAAGCGCGCTCGTCGGCTTCCTCCGGGCAAACTCTGACATGTTCGCATGGACTCCGTCAGACATGTCCGGTGTACCAAGGGAGGTGATCGAGCACCACTTAGCCGTGTGTCCAGACGCATGCCCCGTCAAGCAAAAAGCACGCAAGCAAGCCCCCGAGAAGCAAGCATTCATCGTCAAGGAAGTAGAGAAGCTAAAAGCGGCAAATGTCGTCCGCGAAGTCGCGCATCCCACCTGGCTCTCCAACGGCGTGGTTGTCCCTAAACCCGCTGGAGGAGGCCGACTCTGCATCGACTACACAGATGTCAATAAAGCCTGCCCCAAGGACCCATACCCCATGCCGAGGATAGACCAGATCGTGGATTCCACCGCCGGCTGCGACCTCCTCTGTTTTCTGGACGCCTTCTCTGGTTATCACCAGATCAAAATGGCTAAAGAGGACGAGGAGAAGACAGCATTCCTCACCCCTTGTGGTGTGTACTGCTACACTTGCATGCCTTTCGGCCTGAAGAACGCCGGCGCCACTTTCCAGAGGCTCATGAGAATAGCCTTGGGGGCACAGATGGGCAGAAATGCAGAGGCATATGTCGACGACATCGTGGTCAAGTCTCGCGAGGGAGATACCCTCTTGAAGGATCTCGAGGAAACCTTCGCCAGCCTGCGCAAGGTGAACATCAAGCTGAACCCCGCCAAGTGCGTCTTCGGGGTGCCTTTAGGTAAACTCCTCGGATTCCTCGTGTCCCACCGCGGCATAGAAGCAAACCCTGACAAGATCAAGGCCATAGAAGCGATGCAGCCTCCTCGCCGACTCAAGGACATGCAGCGCCTAGCAGGCTGTATGGCTAGCCTGGGCCGCTTCATCTCTAAGTTCGGCGAGAGAGCCCTGCCATTCTTCAAGATCATGAAGAGATCCGGCACATTCAAGTGGACCCCTGAGGCGGACAAGGCTTTCGAAGACCTGAAGAGATATTTGGCCAGCCCACCAGTCATGGTGGCCCCCAGGACAGGCGAACATCTGAAGCTGTACCTATCAGCCACTCCTCAGACCGCAAGCGCCGTCCTGGTGGTCGAGAGGGAAGAGCCAGTCCTCCCCAAGAAGAGCGCTGCCACTCCAAGCCCAAAGCCGCCCGACAAAGATATCGGCGAAGGAGCAGTCTCCACAGACCCACTGCCAGGCCCACAGCCTCAAGTCGAGTCTGCTCCCAACACCCTTGCCGAGACCCCTCCACAGGCAAATCTCGACAAGGGCCCTGTAGAGCCTCCACAGGCAAATCTCGACAAGGGCCCTGAAGAGCCACCACAGAGAATCGACGCTGCACCTCCCTCGACAACCCTTGTCGAGCACCCCGTGTACTTTGTCAGTACGGTACTGCGGGATGCTCGGGAGCGGTACCCAATGCAGCAGAAGCTTCTCGTCACTCTCCTCATCGCCTCCAGGAAGCTGAGACATTACTTCCAGGGCGACCCCATCACGGTGGTCACTTCCTTCCCCCTGGAGCAGATCCTGCGCAATCCCAACGCCACAGACCGTGTCGCGGGTTGGAATATAGAGCTGCAGCCATTCAACTTGCGCTTTGACACCACAAGAGTCATCAAGGGACGAGCGCTGGCAGATTTCGTCGCAGAATGGACTGACCCAAGCCCTGAAGAGCCTCGGGGAGAAGAGGCCGAGCCCTCCGGAGACATAATGCCCAGCCACTGGACCATACACTTCGACGGAGCCTTTGCCTGCCGCAATGGTGGGGCAGGCGTCGTCTTGACCTCGCCCAAAGGCGACAAGCTCTACTACGCTGTCCAGTTGTGCTTCACGATTGACAAGATCTCCAACAATATCGCTGAATACGAGGGCCTCCTCGCCGGCTTAAGGGCCGCCATCGCTCTAGGCGTCAAGCACCTACTCGTCAAGGGCGACTCCCAGTTGCTCGTCAACTTCTCCAACAAGAGCTACACGCCTAAAGACGACCACATGGCCGCATACCTTGAAGAGGTCCGCAAGCTCGAGAAGCACTTCAGGGGCATGGAGCTTATGCATATCCCGAGGAAAGAAAACCAGGAGGCTGACGACATCGCTAAGCGAGCCTCGAGAAGGCAACCCCAGCAGGCCGGCGTCTTTGAAGAAAGGCTCGCCATGGCATCCATCAAGCAGCCTCGAGAGGCTACAGCCGCAAGCACAGACGAAGCACTCCCACCAGCTCCTATCGCTGGGGCACCCGACTGTGGTCCCCACACCGGGGAGCGTCTGTTGCTGACGGCAGCCCACCAAGACACAGGCTGGATTGACGAGCTCAAAGACTACTTGGCGAAGGGGATCCTCCCTGAGGAAGATGCGGAAGCAGAGCGGATCGCTCGACAAGCGAAATCCTACTGCATCCTCGAGGGAGACCTATACCGCAAGCGCCCGAATGGCATCGCGCTCAAATGCGTCCCTCCCGAGGAAGGCCGAACGCTGATCAAGGACATCCAAAGCGAGGAGTGCGGCCACCACTCGTGTGCGCGCACCCTCGCGGGCAAGGTCTTCAGGAGCGGATTCTACTGGCCACAAGTGCTTCAAGATGCGGTCACCATCGTCCAAGCTTGCGACGCCTGCCAGTACCACGCCAAGCAAATCCACCAGCCGGCGCTGGGGCTCCAGACCATCCCGCTCTCCTGGCCGTTCGCGGTCTGGGGGCTGGACATCCTGGGCCCCTTCCCAAAGTCACAGGGGGGCTACCGCTTCCTCTTCGTGGACGTCGACAAGTTCACCAAGTGGCCGAGGTTGAGCCAGTGCGCACCATACCAGCCAGAGCCGCGGTGAAATTCATCAGGAGCTTGGTCTGCCGCTTCGGAGTGCCTAACCGCATCATCACCGACAATGGCTCGCAATTCACCAGCGGCATCTTCCGAGCCTACTGTGAAAAGCTCGGCGTCAAGATCTGCTTCGCCTCGGTGGCTCATCCACGCAGCAACGGTCAAGCCGAGCGAGCGAACGCAGAAGTCCTCAAGGGCCTCAAGACCGGAAGCTTCAACATCCTCAAGGGTCACGACAAGGGCTGGATCGATGAGCTCCCATCTGTGCTCTGGTCCATGCGCACAACCGCTTCAAGGCCTACGGGCGAAACGCCGTTCGCCCTTGTCTACGGAGCTGAAGCTGTCCTCCCCGCAGAAATCAAGCATGGCTCCCCACGGGTCCTTGCTTTCAACGAGGACACCCAAGAGGGCCTCCACAACGACGACCTGCTGTTCCTCGAGGGCCTGCGCTGCCGTGCCGCCCTCAGAGCGGCAAAGTACCAGCAAGATTTGCGACGCTACCACAGCCGCCACGTGCGCTCACGCACTCTTGAGGCGGGCGATCTCGTCCTCAGGCGAATCCTCTCCAGAGAAGGCCTCCACAAGCTCTCGCCGATGTGGGAAGGCCCCTACAGGGTCTCCCACATCGCCAGGCCTGGCGCGGTACGCCTCGAGATGGAAGACGGCATTCCCGTCAAGAACCAGTGGAACATCGCACACCTACGCAAGTTCTACCCGTGATCATTGTCACGCCAGGCGTTTTTTGTCGCTAGAGGGAAGCTCGCGGCTTCACCTCCAAGCTTCTCCAAGCTTCTCCCGAGGGTCATCCCTCCGAGCTCTCCTGCCAATGAGCCCCCGCAGGCCGCAGTGAACCTCTGCCACTAATGGGTGGTCCCCATGCCTCGACATGGAAGGAACGTTTGCTTGGCAAACCCAAGTGTAATGAACCGATCTCGTTCCCAAGTGAACATTGCGCTCCGGCGCCACTTTCGTTCCATGTGAACTTTGCGCACCGGCGCCATTTTCGTTCCAAGTGAACTATGCGCTAAGGCGCCATTTCGTTCCTAAGTGAACTCAGCGCTGAGGCGCCGCTGTGTAATATTCCGATGGCAAGTTTTACCTTCGTCATTTACTTTCACATGTGCGCTTATATTCTTCCCATGCGCACCTCGCGAGCGGGGGCTGAGTACGGTGCCTGTGCCCAAGAGCACCCCAGCAGCACTGCAAAATCCAAGGGACCCTGAGCTCTGGCTAAAGGGCATGCTCCCGGATACACGCCACCTCTCCAAAGGACCTTGGTACTCTCTCTCCTCGCGATGCACCCATGAGGAAACCTATAAGCGCGCATGGGTCCTTACTGCCGTGCTCTAGCGTTTTGGTTCGCCTCTCTAACATCCACAGGGAACAAGAGCCTCTCCAGGCCTGAGGAGGGAAAACTCGGCCCCTGAGGGGAAGACATCACCTGAGGAGTCCCACGCAGGGCGAAAAGACTCGCGAAGCTAAGTTCCATGCTCGCACCAGGAGAATCTCTGCGTCTCTCTCACGAGCACTTTGCGTCCCTCGAGCGTCCCTTTTCCCTCACTCTCCATGGACTGCTTGCGCGTCAAAGGGGGGCCCTGAGCATCGCGACTCGAGGGCTCCTACCTCTCTAAGCCTTAAACTCCCCCCGGCCTTGCCGAGTCATTGCTCGAGCATACCGCAGCGGCGGAGTCATAGCGCGAGGAGAAGGGTCCAAGCGACGCAGAGCGAAAAAGACATGGAAGTAAAGCAAAAGGCCCTCGAGGGGCACACACACAGACTTAGCAGCACATGCTTAAAAATATGAAGTATATTACAAACTGCGAAGCAAAAGTCTTTAAAACAAACATCCCTGCGGCGCTACAAGCGTTTTGCATTTCAGGAAAGAAATCAAGCAGAGGCATCGCCGTCGTCCTCCCCGGACTCTTCTCCTTCAAGCTCGCCCTCCTCATCGTCGCCCTCCTCGCCGCCAGCATCCTCCGCTGCAGCCCGCTTGAAGCGGCTGCAGAAGTCGTCGACCTGGTCGCGGATGGAGTTGGAGATCTTCCACCCCTTCTCCCCCTCGAGAGGCTCGGTCACCGTGGTGAAGTCGAAGCCAGGCTGGAGGTTCTGGAGGTTGGTGAAGATGCGGTCAACCGCCACCGCCAGGAGCTGGCGGCACTCCTCATCGACGACGTCGCGAAGCTCGGCGGCAGGGCCCTCGAGCGCTGAGAAGAGCTGCTCGAAGTACATGAGGTAGGTGGCGGCGTCGGAGTTGCCTTGAAGGGGAACGGCTGGCGCATCCACTCCCAGCTTCACGGTGAGCTCGCGGCCCCGGCCCACCAAGGACTGGAACATGCGCTCCCGCTGCTGCGACAGCACCTGCGCCGCCTTGGCGATCTCAGCCGCCTCCACCGCCTTCTCCACAGCAGGGCCCACCTGCTGGTTCATCTCCTCCATGTCGGCCATGAGGGAGGCGAGGTCCTGCTCCGTGCGCTTGCGGGCCTCCTCAGCGACGCGGCGGCGATCCGCTTCGCGCTTCACCTTGGCGACGAGGGTAGCGTTCAAGTTCTCGAGCTGGTGGATCCGGGCGCAGCTCTCGCCAAGCCTCTTCTTGAAGCGGCCCTCCTGCTTGGTGAACTTCTCGGCATAGTCGCGGGAGACAGCGGCGCGGTACGCCTTCTCCCGGGCATGGAACTCCTCCTCAGCCTCCTTCTTCTGCTCGGCGAACCTCTTGTTGAAGCGCTCCACATGCCCCTTGTGGGTAGCCACCTCGCGTTCATACCTGCCGAGAGCCGCAGCCAGGCTCTCTTCGCGGGCCTCGAGGGCGGCGCGCTGCCCTGACAGCTCCTGCTCCCTCAGCGCCAGCTGTTCGTCGCGGCGGCGCACGTCCTCCTCGCGCTCGCTCAGGCCCCGCCCCCTGGCGTCCAAGCTCGCGCGGACCCCCTCCAGGGCAGTCCGCACGGTCTCAGAGTCGGCGAGGATTTTAGCCTCGAGCTCGACAAGCTCGTTGTGCTTGGCCGCCAGGGAGTGCTCCACAGCCTCCCGCTCTGCCCTGGCCGCGGCCAAGTCTTCCGCCGCTGCCCGGCGCTCGGCCTTCAAGGGCTGCAGAAGCTCCTCGGCGTCGCGCATGGCGCCCTCGCGGACCTCCTCGGCGAAGCGCAGCGCCTCCTCGCGCTTCGCCTGCAAGGCCTGGTCGCTCCGTCGGCGAGCCTCCACGGCCGCGTGGAACGCGGCCCAAGCCTCTGCGAGCTCGTCTCGCTGCCGGGCAAGCTCCCGGTCCTCCTGGGCAAGGTGGGCCTCCAGCCCCTCCAGGGACTCCCGCACCAAGCGGAAGGCGACGTCGCGTCGCCCCCTGCTATAGTCCCAGCTTCCGAGGACAAGGGTCCGGGAGGTCTCGCTCGGAGCGGAGGGCCCTGCGCCCGCGTCAAGCTTGGAGCGGGGAGTCTCTGCGCGGGCTTGGGGGCTCGGAGGCGTGTCCTCCGCTTCGGCGCCCGCGTTCGGCGCGCCGGCGTTGCCCCCCTCAGGCGGCACCTCGCCCTGGGCCCCCGGGGCAGGAAAGGGCTGCTCCGCTGCTGCTGCTTCCTCCTCCGCCGTGGTGCTTGGCGGGGGCGATGGGAGTTCAGCCCCCACTGCCTCGTCGACCTTCGGCGGCCTCGGGGCCAAGGTAGTGTCTGCCGCGGCCTCCTGCTGCACTGGCGGGGTCGCAGCACGTGGCGGAGTGGGCGCCTTCTCCGCACCCTCCTCAGGGTGGTCCTCCTCCAAAGGCGGCGCGGTCGCCTCAGCCTGAGGAGCATCCCCGTGAGGGCCTGCAGGGATTTCCTTCGCAGGCCTCGAGGCCTCCTCTGCAGCGGCCTCCACCGCAGCCTCCGGAGCGGCCCTCTTCACGTCTGCCGCCTTGCGAAGCCTGCGGCGCTTCGCAGGCGCCGGGTCGCTGGCCGAGAACAAGAAGATCTGTCAGAGGAAGCAAACAAGCAAAGACCGAAGCCAAGAAAACAAAACCAGAAACACTTACCCTGTCTTCTTGGTGCGGGTGTCAACCCACGCCATGCCAGACAAACGCCAAGAAGGCGTGGCCCGGACTCCAGATCCCCCCGGAGCCGCCTCGGCTTTCCTCTTGAGGGAAGCGCTTGGCGGCTCCCCGGCAGGCCTGTCGTGGGCCGCCTTGGTTCGGGGCTCCTGTCGCCCCGCCTCGGCCTCCTCATCGTCGCTGGAGGAGAGCTCGAAGACCTCCTCAGGAGGGGGCGAGGCCCTTGACGAGCTCGCCCCGCCTGCAGAGGGAACGGCCCCAGCCGCAGCGTCGCCCTGCTCGGCGTCAGACGCGTACGGCGACTCCGCAGCGTCTTGTCCCCTCGCCACGGGCATGGGCCCGTCTTCTTCCTCTTCCCCCGCCAGGCCTAGCGGGGTGAAGGTGGGCATCCGCTCCAGAATCGCCAGGGACGGAGCCAGGTTCATCTGATGAAGAGGCCTCAGCTCCGCCGCAACCACCACGGACACGTCGGGGTTGATGAAGAGGCCGCCCATGATGGTCTCGACGACGGCAGGGCGGTGGTCGCAGGGGTGGAGTCGCATCGGGTCGGAGGGGCCCGAGTACATCCACATCGGCTTCTTGTGCGCCCGCAGAGGAGCGATGCGGCGGCGCACGAAGTCCTCCGCGATCATCTGGCCGGTGAGGCCGTTCTCCCGAAGCATCCTCATGCGCGCCACGAGGCTTCCTATCTTCGGGCCCTGGAAGGCCTGCTTCCCCCAATGGGTGTTCTTCACGGGCGGCGCCTCCGGGACCTCGAGGAAGGAGCTCTGCGACTTGACGCCGATGAGGAACCACTTCTGCCTGAAGTCGTCCACCTTCTTCGACACCGCCGTGACGGGTTTCTCGTCGCTCCACGACATGGGGATGTAGACGTCCCCCATGCCGTCCGCGATGCGGAAGGACACGCACCCCGTCCGCTCGGCCTTCGCGGTGTTCCGGAGCGCGTAGAAGCTCCGGAAGAGGGCCACCGAGGGCTGCACCCCCAGATACGCCTCGCACAGATAGGCGAAGATGGAGAGCACGAGGATGGCGTTGGGGTGTAGGTGGAGAAGGTGGATCTGGTAGAACTCCAGGACGGCCTCGAGGAAAGGCGAATACGGAGGCACCAATCCGGCGAAGAGAGTGTGGAGGAAGATGGGGAAAAACCCCGCCGGAAGTCGGCCGTGCCTCGCGGCCTGGATGGCGCTGGCGCCGTGCTCATTGGTCCTCCCGGCGACCAGGTGCTGGATCTTGTCCAGCGCCACCGCATCGACGCGCACCCCGATCAGAGCGGGTCCTAGCGCTTCTTCGCCCTGCGCATCTGAGGGGAACGCCCCCATCGCCGCCTTGCCTTTGGGTCCACCCATTGTCAAGGAGGATGCAAGAAGCGGAGCGCCGGAGAAGGAAGGAGTTCGCCGGAGGAGGAAAGAGTGCGTCGGGGAAGAAGAGTTGGAAGAGCAAGAGCTGACGGCGGAGCGCAGAAGTGAGTAATGACTGCGGTTCGGACCGGCGCGCAGCTTTATACCGCATTTGGACAGTTACCAAGGCGCGGTCGTGGTGATCGTGGTGGGACCCCCCACGACGCACGTTTCTACCGGAGAAACCGAGTCGCCGCAAGTCCATCTCCGAGCGACGCGTGTCACGGGCCGGCCGGACATATTGGACCCACGACGCTTCGTCTGGACCCGATGGGCCTCGCCGTGCCCGTCATGGGCCCGGGGGCTACTGTCGGCCCAGTGGGATCTAGGGTGTGCAGAGCCCACTCTCCACAGCCCTCACACGCGACAGAGTCGATGAAACGGCTAAGGACCGAGCAAAACGCTTGGAGAGACCCTCGAGAGGGAAAACCCTCAAGAGGGCTGAAGAGGGCAGCGCAGGCCTGAAGAGGCCCCTCCCGAGGCTGCTCCTCTACAGGGCCCTCTCCCCTGGAGAGGGGTCAACACAAATCCCTCCACAAGGCCGCCCAGGCCCTGTGGAGATACTTCGCTGCGAAGCAACCACTGCAAGGCGCACATGGCCACTGCCGCGCCGCAGAGTGACGCGCGCGTCTGCGCGCGATGACGACGGCGCCGCAGTTGCCGTTTTGGTGATTAAAGGAGTCAACAAAGCTGTGTCCCCTGCGCCGGCTTACGAGGGTTTCCTCTTTGGTGATAAAGCAGTTGGCCGGCGCTACGCTCCAAGGACGACGTCACCGTGGGCACCTCCGCGACCGCTGCTGCACCAGCTGGCCGTCCTGGGTGGACGGTGACTTTCTGGCGTCACGAGCAGGCTTTACGACCATGGACCGAGTCCATGGACAACCCAGCTGCGGTGCACCCTGCTCCACCGCTTCGTCGCCATGTGGGAACCCTTCCACTACGTAGCATGCAGGGATGAGGCCCGGGGCGCCTATATAAGGAGAGGGAGCACCTCCGTAGCAAGGGAGAGACCGGATCGCGCAATCGATCGCTCAGTCGACCTTTGACACCATACCATAGCTTAGCCACGCCTAGCGAACTCGAGGAGGAAGAAGATCCCAGCTTTCCCTCTCCGAGCTCCGCACTGCTCTCGGCAAGCTCATTGTACTGTACCCCCTACAGAGCAATTCAGACAAGCAGGAGTAGCGGTTTTACCTCCCCGGAGGGCCGTGAACCTGGGTACGGGCCCGTGTCCATCTCTGTCGTGTTGTCCCTCTACAGGCACGATGAGCATCGTCGCCGGGCCGGTTGAGGGTTGTTGGCTAACGTGTTCAGTCCCCCGCACGAACTTCTCTCCCGAGAGTGGTTACCCCTGTTCCGTGGGAATCACACATCGACATTTACCACTTGCGTAGTATCATCCTTGAGTGAAGCAATTTTAATCGCACCAGAACGATATACTTCTACAATTACATAAGGTCCTTCCCATTTGGAGAGTAGTTTTCCTGCAAAAAATCTAAGACGAGAACGATAAAATAGAACTTTCTCACCAACATGAAACTCTCTCTTAAGAATTCTCCTATCATGCCATTTCTTAGCTTTCTCTTTAAAGAGTCTAGCATTTTCATAAGCCTCACTTCTCCATTCATCTAAAGAACTCAAGTCTAGCAACTTCTTCTCACCAGCAAGTTTAAAATCTCTATTAAGTTCTCTCACTGCCCAATAAGCTTTGTGTTCTAATTCTAAAGGCAAGTGACAAGCTTTTCCATAAACCATTATATAAGGAGACATACCCATAGGATTTTTATAAGCAGTTCTATAAGCCCATAAAGCATCATTTAATTTGTTAGCCCAATTTTTCCTAGTTCTATTAACAGTCTTTTGCAAGATAGATTTTATTTCTCTATTTGATAATTCTACTTGCCCACTAGTTTGAGGATGATAGGCTGAAGCAATTCTATGATTAACACCATATTTAGCAAGAACTTTTCTAAAACCACCATGAATGAAATGAGAACCTCCATCAGTCATAAGATATCTAGGCACACCAAACCTAGGGAAAATAATATCTTGAAGCATTTTTAACGATGTCTCACCATCAGCACTTTTTGTAGATATAGCTTCTACCCATTTAGTAACATAATCAACGGCAACAAGTATATGAGTATAACCCTTTGAAGGAGGAAAAGGACCCATGAAGTCAAATCCCCAACAATCAAATGGCTCAATAACAAGAGTATAATTCATAGGCATTTCATTACGTCTAGAGATATTACCAGTTCTTTGACACTCATCACAAGATAAAATAAACCTTCTTGCATCTTTAAAGATAGTAGGCCAATAAAAACCTGATTGTAGAACCTTTTGTGCAGTTCTATCTCCAGCGTGATGTCCTCCATAAGCACTACTATGGCATTTTCTCAATATCTCTTTCTGTTCATGTTCCGGAACACATCTTCGCATAATACCATCCACTCCTTCTTTATATAAGTGTGGGTCATCCCAAAAATAATGCCTCAAGTCATAAAAGAATTTTCTTCTTTGTTGAGCTGAAAAGGTTGGAGGCAAATACTTCGAAACAATAAAGTTAGCATAATCAGCATACCAGGGACTATCTTGTGAACTCACCCTTATTGCAGCCAATTGTTCATTTGGAAAACTATCATTAACAGGAATAGGATCATAAGCAATGTTTTCCAATCTAGACAAATTATCAGCAACAGGATTTTCAGCACCTTTCCTATCTACAATATGCAAATCGAATTCTTGCAAAAGCAACACCCATCTAATAAGCCTAGGCTTAGCAACTTTCTTTTCCATAAGATATCTAATAGCAGCATGATCAGTATGAATAATAATTTTAGAATCAACAATATAAGGTCTAAACTTATCACAAGCAAAGACAACAGCTAGAAATTCTTTTTCAGTTGTAGCATAATTCTTTTGTGCAGAATTAAGAGTCATACTAGCATAATGAATAACATTCAACTTCTTATCTACTCGCTGTCCAAGAACAGCACCAACAGCAAAATCACTAGCATCACACATAATTTCAAATGGTAAATTCCAATCAGGTGGTTGAACAATAGGAGCACTTATTAAAGCCTTTTTCAAAGTTTCAAAAGCTTCCTTACAATCATCATCAAAAACAAAAGGTACATCTTTTTGTAGAAGATTAGTAAGAGGCTTTGATATTTTAGAGAAATCTTTAATAAACCTTCTATAGAAACCAGCATGACCAAGAATACTATGAATACCTTTAACATCTCTGGGGCAAGGCATTTTCTCAATTGCCTCCACTTTAGCTCTATCAACTTCAATACCCCTTTCAGAAATTTTATGTCCAAGAACAATTCCTTCATTAACCATAAAGTGGCATTTCTCCCAATTAAGAACAAGGTTAGTTTCCTCACATCTCTGCAAAACTTTATCAAGGTTGTGCAAACAATTATCAAAAGAAATTCCATAGACGGAGAAATCGTCCATGAATACTTCCACAATCTCCTCACAAAAACCATGAAAAATAGCAGACATGCATCTTTGAAAAGTAGCAGGAGCATTACATAAACCAAAAGGCATACGTCTATAAGCATAAGTACCATAAGTACAGGTAAAGGTGGTCTTCTCTTAATCTTGCGCTTTAACAGCAATTTGAGAGAAACCAGAATAACCATCAAGAAAGCAAAAATGAGTTTTCTTAGCTAATCTCTCTAACATTTGATCAATAAAGGGTAATGGATAATGATCTTTCTTAGTAACTTTATTAACCTTTCGAAAATCAATGCACATTCTATAACCAACAACTACTCTTTGAGGAATAAGTTCATCATTTTCATTAGGCACAACAGTAATTCCTCCTTTCTGAGGGACGCATTGCACAGGACTTACCCATCTACTATCAGCAATAGGATAAATTATACCAGCATCAAGAAGCTTTAATACCTCATTTCTTACCACTTCCTTCATCTTGGGTATTAAACGGCGTTGATGTTCAACCACTGGGTTTGTATCAGGCTCAATATTAATAGAATGTTGACATATAGTAGGAGAAATCCCTTTTAAATCATCAAGAGTATAACCCATAGCTCCACGGTGTTTCTTCAATACTTCCAATAATCTTTCCTCTTCTTTACCTGAAAGGTTAGCACTAATAATAACATGATATATTTTCTTATCATCAATATGAGCATACTTTAGATTATCAGGCAAATGTTTTAACTCAAAGACATGATCCTCTTTTGGTGGGAGTGTTTTACCCAAGTCTTCCACCTTTAAATTGTGTTTCAAGATAGGTTGACGAAGAAATATTTCATCAAGCTCATCCCTTTCTTCTCTAAAGACTTCACTTTCATGATCTTCCATAAATTGCTGCAAAACATTGTTAGGACCAAGAGCAATAGAGGCAAGATGTTCAACTTTAAAGTCTTCATTACGCAATTCGGTTTCATAAGGGACTTTAGCAAATTTCGAAAAATTGAATTCATACGAATCACCAGCAAACTTAGTAAAGATTTTCTCCTTCTTACAATCTATAATAGCACCACAAGTGTTCAGAAAAGGTCTACCAAAAATGATAGGACAAGTCTTACTGGCAACTGAACCAAGTACGAGAAAATCAGCAGGATATTTAATCTTACCACATAAAACTTCAACATCTCTAACAATACTAATTGGAGAGATAGTTTCTCTATTAGCAAGTTGAATTACCACATCAATTTCTTCAAGTTCACAAGGACCTATCTCATGCATAATTTCTTTGTAAAGCTCATAGGGAATAGCACTAGAACTTGCACCAATATCACATAAACCATAATAGCAATGATCACCAATTCGAACTGATAACACAGGCACACTAGTTTTCTTTGAAATTTTAGGATGAGAAACAACATTAGAAGCATCCTCACAAAATATAATATACTCATCTCCAACATTTTTAATAACAAGATCTTTTACTATAGCCACAGGAGGTTCAATTTTAATTTGTTCATCAGGTTCTATAGCTTTCTTAGCACTTTTGTTAACAACACTAGCCATAACAGAATGTTCCTTCATCTTAATAGGAAAAGGAATTTTTTCAATATAAGGCTCAGGAATAATATGATCAACAGTATTAACTTCAATGCTTTTAGTTATAGGTGCAATAGACTTGTCTTTATAAGGCTCATGATATTTTTTAAAGCCCTCCTTAGGCAAACCGAAATAAGAAGCAAAGGCTTTATAATAATTTGCAACAACTTGAGAGTCAAGACCATAAGCTTTATTAATATTTTGAAATGCATCAGTATCCATGAAAGTTTTAATGCATTCGAAGTCATATTTCATACCTGACTCCCTGCCTTTGTCGTTCTCCCATGCTTCAGTATTCTCTTCAATACGGTCAAGAAGATCCCATTTAAAACCTTCTTTATTACGCGTGAATGATCCAGCACAAGAAGTATCTAGTAATGTTTTATCTTAAAAGGAGAGTCTTGCATAGAAGTTATCAACAATAATATTACCAGGAAGCTCATGAATGGGGGCATTTGAGCATTAGTGACTTCAATCTCCCCCAAGCTTGGGCAATAATTTCTCCTTCATGAGGCCAGAAATTATATATAGAATTCCGATCTTGGTGAATTTCACTTGGAGGATAAAATTTAGAATAAAAGAGAGTTACAATTTCCTCCCATCCAAGCGAATCCCTATTCTTCAACAATTTATACCAATGCAAAGCTCTTCCACCAAGTGATATAGAGAATATTTTTTTCCTTACTTTGTCCGTTGAAATAACTGCACACTTGAACAACTCGCATAATTCATGTAAAAATAGCAAATGATCACCGGGATGGACAGTTCCATCCCCTACATAGCGGTTATTCATAACACGATAAACAATTTTCATAGGTATTTTAAATGGCGCTATTTCTTCAGGTGGTGCCTCCTCTTCTACCTCAGCAGTGGTAGAAGCTCTTCCAAACAGGAAGGCAATAGATCCTCTCTCCATTATTAAGCAAATTAGGAGACAGAAATAAAAACAGCACTTACAACTAAAGTTTTCCTTACCAATTCCACTCACCAATAGCGCTTCACTCCCCGGCAACGGCGCCAGAAAATAGTCTTGATGACCCACAAGTATAGGGGGTGTATCGTAGTACTTTCGATAAATAAGAGTGTCGAACCCAACGAGGAGCAGAAGGTGCTGACAAGCGGTTTTGATGAGGATTTCACTGTAAACACTAGCAGACAAGTTTTTAGGAGTTTTTGATATAATAGATAAATAAAGTGCGAGTAAATAAAGCGCAACAAGTATAATTTCAGCGAGTGGCCCAATCCTTTCTAGCGCAAAGGACAAGCCGGTTTGTTTACTTATGATGACTAAGCGTTCCTGAGGACACACGGGATTTCTGTCTAGTGCTTTCGCTTCATATAGATGATTAATCTTTTGTGTTTCGATAAGTGTTGTGTGGGTGAACCTATGCTAATGCACCGCCCTTCCTAGGACTAATACATACTTGTGATTATACCCCTAGCAAGCATCCGCAAATACTAGAAAGTAATTAAGATAAATCTAACCACAACCTTAAACTCTGAGATCCTACCGTCCCTCATGCATCGAGATACCAACGGGGGTTTAGGTTTCTGTCACTCCGGCAACCCCACAATTAATATTCGAATACACAATGCATTCCCCTAGGCCCATAAAATCGACGTTCACATGACACCACTAGAAGAATAGCACCACAACTTAAATATCAAAACATTAAATATTACTCAACATAGTTCACTACTAACATCTAGACTTCTCCCATGTCCTCAAGAACTAAACGAACTACTCACAACACATCATATGGATCATGATCAGAGGTGATATAATGATGGGTAACAATCTGAACATAAACCTTAATTCAACGGTTTCACTCAATAGCATCAATAACAATAGTAATCAACACCGGGAGAGTTTCCCCTATCAAATAGACAAGATTCAGCCCTAGATGTTACAGCGGGAACGGAGTGGAACGATGGAGATGACGGTGTCGGCGGTGGAGATGGTGGTGATGATGATCCCGATGAAGTGCAGCTCGATGACGGTGACAATGGCGACGATTTCCCCCCTCCGGGAAGGAATTTCCCCGGCAGATTTCTCCCTGTCGGAGAGCTTTTCTATCTCTGGTGTTTTCCGCCTCGTGGAGGCGGCGGAATAATTCTTCGTGCCTCCCCCAGGTCTTAGGTTTTCGGGGGATGAAGTACGCGAAGGGGCGGCGCCATAGGTGGGCCAGGGCCCCCTCACCATGTGCCGGCGCGGCAGCAAGGGGGGCCGCGCCACGGCATGGTGTGGGCCCCCTGGGCCCCACCTCGGGCTCCCCTTTTGGCCTCCTCCATGATCTGACAAAATAGGAATTTCCATCTTCTTGGTTTTGTTTTCTGAGCTTCGCAAATATTGTATCTTGACGGTGCTTTTTCCAGCAGAATTCAGACTCTGGTGATCCATTCTCCAATAATCATCAAACATGCAAAATAGATGAAATAACATAAGTATCATCTCCAAATATGAAATATATCAATGAATAGTAGTAAATTATTATATAAAATAGTGATGCAAAATGGACGTATCAGAATACTAAGCTTATGAGCCAACAAAAGAGAGACATGGAATAATATATTTGTATGCACTTCTCTTTCTCTACTTAAGCTTCAAAATATTGTAACTACTGACCAATGGTAAGTTTGCCAAAACCTAAAAGATTTACTTAATGCTCCCAAAGTAATGCCAATACTAAATAACAAGATCATCCATATGAAAGAATTTGCAAATTAAAATAAAGTGTGCAGAAAGTAAATGATGAAACTTCTCATTAATATTCCATAACGGCAACTCACACCAAGGGAAACATAGATAACCAACTAAAAGAGAGATACTTCCATACTGCAAACCATCTTATAAGATAACTTCCCTACTCAAGATATGACTCTATGAAAAGGTAAAAAGGTAAAAGATAATGGTGTGATACCGCGGCACTCCCCCAAGCTTGGAACAAGCCGAGGGGATGCCAATACCAGTGGTGAATTACTCCTTCGGTGGTGATGGTGAATCCTCGTCATCCAACTTCCAAGGTAGAGGTTCCCCATCGACAAATGAAGACTTGGTCTCGAGTATCCTGGTTTCATACTCACAGTTTTGATTCTGAACATCGTAAAGTTGCGCTTGAAGTTTATTGGTGGTCTCATGGAGTGAGAAGATGTCCTCCCAAAGCTTTGTGGTTTCCTTCTTGTGTTCGGCAATAAGCTCGGCCACTATCCTGTGAACGATATCCACTTCACGCTCCGCCATCTTCTTGTACGTAAAGACCTCTTGCTCCAAAGCCTTCATCCTATCCTCCATGCTCCCCTCTCCGGGAGGACCCCGAACGTCATCCACCTGTACCTTCCCGTCCTTGAGCAGCAACTTCTTGGGATGCACCTTCAGCTCATTCATGTACGGCTTGACGACGTTTGCGAAGAAACTGTCCTTGGAAGGCTCGGTTGTAGACATGACGGCTTATAGATCCGAAGATGAAATCTGGCAGAAACAGCTCGAAACAAAAACACGACGAAAAGACGATATACGGACCTCAGGGGATCCCGGGGATTATATAGCAAAAAGTTTCGCAACAAAGGGAAGGGAATAGGAAGAAACCTGGTCGGAGACGGGCTCCGAGAGGCGCCGTCACCATGTGGTGGCGCGGCCAGGAAGGGACCCGCGCCACGACGTGGTGTCGCGCCCTCGGGCATCGTCTCCTACCCGTTTTGTCTTGTAATTTTCCATATTTTCTAAAAACAACAAAAATATCTTCTGAAAAGTAAAACGCGAACTTTTCCTTACCAAAACTATTACCTATTCAAAACAGACTCTGCAGTTCCAGGAATTTGCTTCGAAATAAAAGCTTCTGGAGTCACCACTTGAATAATATCAATATCTTCATTATAAGAATCTCCAGAAATATAATGTTTGAGTCTTTGCCCATTCACCACTTGTGTAGAATCATCTTTGAGTGAGGCAATTTTTATTGCACCTGAACGATACACCTCCATAATAACATAAGGTCCTTCCGATTTTGAGAGTAATTTTCCTGCAAAAAATCTGAGACGAGAACTATACAATAGAACTTTCTCACCAACATTAAACTCTCTCTTAATAATTCTCTTATGATGCCATCTTTTCACTTTCTCTTTAAAGAGCTTAGCATTTTCATAAGCCTCACTTCTCCATTCATCTAAAGAACTCAAATCTAGTAGCCTTTTCTCACCAGCAAGTTTGAAATCTCTATTAAGTTCTCTCACTGCCCAATAAGCTTTGTGTTCCAATTCTAAAGGCAAGTGACAAGCTTTCCCATAAACCATTTTATAAGGAGACATACCCATAGGGTTTTTATAAGCAGTTCTATAAGCCCATAATGCATCATTTAACATACTAGCCCAGTTTTTTCTAGTTCTATTAACAGTCTTTTGCAAGATAGATTTAATCTCTCTATTCGATAATTCAACTTGCCCATGATACGTCTCAAACGTAACCATAATTTCTTTCGTTCCATGCTTATATTATACCAATTGCTACATGTTTTATATACACTTTATATCATTTTTATGCATTATCTGGGACTAACCTATTAACAAGATGCCACAGTGCCAGTTCCCTGTTTTCTGTCGTTTTTGGTCTCAGAAAAGTTGTTCTGGAAATATTCTCGAAATTGGACGAAACAAAAGCCAAAACTCCTATTTTTCCCGGAAGGATCCAGAAGACCGAATAGCAATCAAAGAGGGGCCACAGGCCAGCCACACCTGGTGGTGGCGCGGCAGCTTCCTTGGCCGCGCCGCCACATGGTGTGGGGCCCACGGGCGCCCACCGACGTTGCCCTTTCGCCTATTTATACCCCCCGACGAGAAAAACCCTAACCCCCGATCAGAAATCCACGAAAAAGTCCGTAGCTCCGCCGCCATCGAAGACAAGTTTCGGGGGACAGAAGTCTCTGTTCCGGCACCTTGCCGGGACGGGGAATTGCCCCCGGAGTCATCTCCATCAACTCCATCGCCATCTTCATCGCCGCTGTTGACTCCCATGATCAGGAGGGAGTAGTTCTCCCCCGAGGCTGAGGGCTCTACCGGTAGCTATGTGGTTTATCTCTCTCTCCCATGGTGTGATCTTTATGTGATCATGAGCTTTGTAATCTAGTTGAATAGTAGATGTTACTCTTTATATATTATGCACTCTAGAGGTTACTTTAATATGAACTCCGGAGTTACTCTCCACGGTGTAAAGTTGACAGTGTGCGCATCGTGTGTGACTCCTTTATGACGTTGTGGTGTTTGTTTACTCATACTGTAGGGTGTGCTTTTATAGCCCTACGCAATGAATGGTGTTTGTTGTCCAACAAGAGAGTGTTTGAGAGTAGTATTATTTATTCAATTTTGATGTCATTGTTGAGAGTGTCCACTAGTGAAAGTATGAACCATAGGCCTTGTTTCTAAGCATTGAAACATCGTTTACAACCAGTTCTGCTACATGTTTGCTTGCTGCCATTTTTATTTCAGATTGCAATTACTACTTATAATCATCCATATTACTTGTATTTCCCTATCTCTTCGCCGAACTGGTGCACCTATACATCTGACAAGTGTATTGGGTGTGTTGGGGACACAAGAGACTTCTTGCATCTTAATTGCAGGGTTGCTTGAGAGGGATATCTTTGACCTCTACCTCACTGAGTTCGATAAACCTTGGGTGATTCACTTAAGGGAAACTTGCTGCTGTTCTACAAACCTCTGCTCTTGGAGGCCCAACACTGTCTACGAGAATAGAAGCGTGCGTAGACATCAGCCCACTTGTTTGGGGATGATAAGCTGAAGCAATTCTATGATTAACACCATATTTAGCAAGGGTCTTTCTAAAACCACCATGAATAAAATGAGAACCTCCATCAGTCATAAGATATCTAGGTACACCAAACCTAGCGAAAATAATATCATGAAGCATTTTTAATGAGGTCTCACCATTAGCACTTTTTGTAGGTATAGCTTCTACCCATTTAGTAACATAATCAACAGCAACAAGTATATGAGTATAACCTTCTGAAGGAGGAAAAGGACCCATAAAGTCAAATCCCCAACAGTCAAATGGTTCAATAACAAGAGAATAATTCATAGGCATTTCATTACGTCTAGAGATATTACCAACTCTTTGACATTCATCACAAGATAAAATAAACTTTCTTGCATCTTTAAAGAGAGTAGGCCAATAAAAACCTGATTGTAGAACTTTTTGTGCAGTTCTATCTCCAGCGTGATGTCCTCCATGAGCACTACCATGACATTTCCTCAATATCTCTCATTGTTCATATTCTGGAACACACCTTCGCATAATACCATCCACTCCTTCTTTTTATAAGTGTGGGTCATCCCAAAAATAATGCCTCAAGTCATAAAAGAATTTCCTTCTTTGTTGAGCTGAAAAGGATGGAGGCAAGTACTTGGAAACAATAAAGTTAGCATAATCAGCATAATAAGCATACCAAGGACTATCTCGTGAACTTACCCTTATTGCAGCCAACTGTTCATTTGGAAAACTATCATTAGGAGGAATAGGATCATAAGCAATATTTTCCAATCTAGACAAATTATCAGCAACAGGATTTTCAGCACCTTTCCTATCTACAATATGCAAATCAAACTCTTGTAAAAGCAGCACCCATCTAATAAGCCTAGGCTTAGCATCTTTCTTTTCCATAAGGTACCTAATAGAAGCATGATCGGTATGAATAGTAACTTTCGAATCAACAATATAGGGCCTAAAGTTATCACAAGCAAATACTACAACTAGGAACTCTTTTTCGGTTGTAGTATAATTCTTTTGAGCGGAATCAAGAGTCTTACTAGCATAATGAATAACATTTAACTTCTTATCTATTCTCTGTCCAAGAACAACACCAACAGAAAAATCACTAGCATCACACATAATCTCAAAGGGTAAATTCCAATCAGGTGGTTGAACAATAGGAGCAGAAATTAAAGCCTTCTTTAAAGTTTCAAAAGCTTCCTTACAATCATCATAAGAAACAAACGATACATCTTTTTGGAGAAAATTAGTAAGAGGCTTTGAAATTTTAGAGAAATCTTTAGTAAACCTTCTATAGAAACCAGCATGACCAAGAATACTACGAATACCTTTGACATCCTTGGGGCAAGACATTTTCTCGATTGCCTCAACTTCAGCCCTATCAACTTCGATGCCTCTCTCAGAAATTTTATGTCCAAGAACAATTCCTTCATTGACCATAAAGTGACATTTCTCCCAATTAAGAACAAGGTTAGTTTCTTCACATCTTTGCAAAACTTTATCAAGATTGTGCAAGCAGTTATCGAAAGAAGTTCCATAGATAGAGAAATCTTCCATGAATACTTCCACAATTTCCTCACAAAAACCATGAAAAATAGCAGACATGCATCTTTCAAAAGTAGCAGGAGCATTACACAAACCAAAAGGCATACGTTTATAAGCATATGTTCCATAAGGACAAGTAAAGGTGGTTTTATCTTGATCTTGCTTTTTAACAGGAATTTGAGAAAACCTAGAATAACCGTCTAGAAAGCAAAAATGAGTTTTCTTGGACAATCTCTCTAACATTTGATCAATAAAATTAAAGGATAATGATCTTTCTTACTAACTTTGTTAACCTTTCTAAAATCAATGCACATTATATAACCAACTACTACTCTTTGAGGAATAAGCTCATCATTTTCATTTGGCACAATAGTAATTCCTCCTTTCTTAGGAACACAGTGCACATGACTTACCCATCTACTATCAGCAATAGGATAAATAATACCAGCTTCAAGAAGTTTTAATACCTCATTTCTTACCACTTCCTTCATGTTGGGTATTAAACGACGTTGATGTTCAACAACTGGCTTTGCATCAGGTTCCATATTAATAGCATGTTGACAAATAGTAGGGGAAATCCCTTCTAAATCATCAAGAGTGTAACCAATAGCTCCACGGTGTTTCTTCAACACTTCCAATAATCTTTCCTCTTCTCTACCTGAAAGGTTAGCACTGATAATAACAGGATATGTTTTCTTATCATCTATATGAGCATTTTTAAGATTATCAGGCAAAGGTTTTAAATCCAAAACAGGATCCTCCTTTGGTGGGAGTATGGTACCCAAATCTTCCACCGGTAAATTATGTTTCAATATTGGTTGACGAAGAAATATTTCATCAATGTCATTTGTTTCTTCTCTAAAGACTTCACTTTCATGGTCCTCCATATATTGCTGCAAAACATTGTTAGGAGCAAGAGCAATAGAGGCAAGCTGTTCAACATTAAAGTCTTCATTAGGTAATTCGGTTTCATAAGGAGCTTTGGCAATTTTAGAGAAATTAAACTCATAAGATTCACCAGCAAATTTATTAAATATTTTCTCTTTCTTACAATCTATAACAGCACAACAAGTATTCAGAAAAGGTCTACCAAAAATGATAGGACAAGTCTTACTAGCACCTGAACAAAGTACGAGAAAATCAGCAGGATATTTAGTCTTACCACACAAAACTTCCGCATCTCTGACAATACCAATTGGAGAGATAGTTTCTCTATTAACAAGTTGAATAACCACATCAATTTCTTCAAGCTCACAAGAACCAATCTCATGCATGATTTCCCTGTAGAGCTCATAAGGAATAGCACTCGAACTTCCATCAATATCACATAAACAATAATAGCAATGATCACCTATCCTAACAGAAAGCACATGAACACTAGTTTTCCTAGAGCTTTTAGGATGTGAAACGATATTAGAAGCATCTTCACAAAATATAATATGCCCATCTTCTACATTCTCCGTGACAAGGTCCTTTACTATTGCTACAGTAGGTTCAATATTTATTTGTTCATCGGGTTCTATAGCTTTCTTTGCACTTTTGTTAACAACACAAGATATAATAGAATGTTCTTTCACTTTAGCAGGAAAAGGAATTTTTTCAATATAAGGCTCAGGAATAATGTGATCAACAGTATTAACTTCAATACTTCTAGTTATAGGAGAAACAAGTTTATATTTATAAGGTTCATGATATTTCTTAAAGCTCTCCTTAGGAAAACCGAAATAAGAAGCAAAGGCTTTATAATAATTTGCAACAACTTGAGAATCAAGACCATAAATAGTACTAACATTACGAAAATCATCAGTGTTCATGAAAGCTTTAATACATTCGAAATCATATTTTATACCTGACTCTCTACCTTTGTCGTTCTCCCATAGTGTTCTCCTGAATCCGGTCAGGAAGGTCCCATTTAAAATCTTCTTTATTACGTGTGAATGACCCAGAACAAGCAGTATCCAATAATGTTTTATCTTGAAATGAGAGCCTTGCATAGAAGTTATCAACAACGATATTACCAGGAAGCTCATGAATGGGGCATTTGAGCATTAATGACTTCAATCTCCCCCACGCTTGGGAAATACTCTCTACATCATGAGGCCAAAAATTATATATAAGGTTCCGATCTTGGTGAATCTCACTTGGAGGATAAAATTTGGAATAAAAGAGAGGTACAATTTCCTCCCATCCAAGAGAACGCCCATTCTTAAGCAGTTCATACCAATATGCAGGTCTACCACCCAGCGATATAGAGAATAGTTTCTTCTTTACTACATCCATTGAAATACCTGCACACTTGAAAATCTCGCATAATTCATGTAAAAATAATAAATGATCACCAGGATGGACAGTTCCATCCCCTTCATAGCGGTTATTCGTAACACGTTCCACAATTTTCATAGGTATTTTAAATGGCATTACTTGCATAGATGGCGCCTCCTCTACTACCTCAGCAGTGGTAGAGGATTTTCCATATAGGAATTCAAGCGGAGATCTCTCCATGATTAAGCAAATCAGCAGAGGGAAATAAAAAGGGACAATTGCTTTTGTGCCCTGATTTTCTCTAGTTTATCCGTTTGTGCCATACCCGCGTAGTTTCTCTCGTCCGTGCCCTGGCTGGCTCGCATATCGCCCAAACGCTCCGTTTCCCTCTGGTCAACCTTCTTTAACCGGTGGGGTCGGCCAGGCGCGGGTCGGCCTGACTGGTGGGGTCGGCCTGGGTCCTCAAGTGGGGAGAGGAAGTGGGAACTGGAAGGGACGAGTCTGACGCCCAGGTTGGGTATCTCCGCCCCAATTAACACATCGTTAACACCGAATTAACTGAATTAACAATAAATTAACTGAATTAACACTGAAATAACTGACAATTCGTTGATTAGTACGTCATTGTTTAGTGAAACTGCTACTACTAATTGAAACTGCTACTACTAATTGAAACTCGATTTATAATCGGATTCATAACTCGATTTGAAAACTGAAACTCGATTTATAACTCGAATTGAAGCTGCTACTACTAATTGAAACTCGATTTATAACTCTAATAGGATTATATTTGGATTATATTAACAATTACAAAAGATTACAATGCATGCAGCATTGCTACTATGCCGGCGGCGGCCTAACACTACTACTTTTTTTGAGGTAAATCCTAATACTACTACTAATCAGTAGCAGTGCAACTAATGCACTGCTACTACTACTACGATGATCAACGGCCTCCTACATCCGCCGCTTCTTGGCTGGCGGTTCATTATCGTCGTCGTCGGAGTCGTCGGAGTCATCGGAGTCATCCTCCTCCTCCTCCGCCTCCTCCTCCTCGTCGTCGGCATCGTCCTCCTCCTCCTCGCCGCCCATCGTCAACTCCGGGGCCGAGTCCTCCTCCTCGGACCCATCGTGGTTGTCGTCGTCGGAGTCGGGGTCGGAGTCGTCGGGGTCGGAGTCGCCGTCCTGGCTCTGCTCGTCGTCGTCGCCCTCGCCGTCGTCGTCGGTGCCGGAGCCGCCGGCGTGCCCGTTGCCCACCTCCCACCAGGAGAACGGGTTCCCCTCGCCGTCTGAGTCGCTCGGGATGGCTTCATTCTGCCACCACGGATCCATTGGAGCTGGAGAGAAGGGGTGGTTGGGGTTTTTCGGAGAGAAGAGAGAACTGAGAACGGAGAGAAGAGCGAGTGAACCGCAATGCAATGAGATTGGGGTTTTTATTTGTGAAGGGATAGTGATGAATTCACTGCCGCCGGCGCGTAAATCGATAACCGCTTGGGGCACCGAACAGGCGCATCGCTTCGTTTTCTTGCCAACGCAGTGTAACAAGACAACACAATTTACAGATTATATTCGCAATGATGACATCGTGTGACCGCGCTTCACGTCTAGTCGAACTGACATGCCTTTAAATGTTTACCACGTCATCTGGTGCCCCTAGACGTGTCGAGTACAAGTGTCAAATAGTTGATGCGCGTCGTCGTTCTGGTGAAAGTTAATGCAGTTGGAGACGCTGTGAGACATCTACACGTATCAGAAGCATTTTTTGCGAGAACTGACGCGATTAATTTTCTTTTTACGTGCAAATATCCGGACACGAACTGGACGTGAACTACACGTATTGGTGCATCCGTGTCAACACACCAAGCGCAATCTGGACGTGAACTGGCACCCACAATGCGCGCTCTGTGTAGTTACGTGATCTGAACGTGTGTAGACCTTGTTTATCAACTTGAATCGTTTGTAATATTTGTTATTGTACTTCTGTCGAACACCTTAAGTGCGCACTCTGGACGCGCCATGGCGTGCTCCGGACGCGCCACGGCGTGCTCTGGGAGCGCACTGGCGCACATTTGGGCGCGAACTAAGCCTAGACCATTCTTAGTCACTCCAAAATGATACTTTCGTGAGTATTTTGAAATTACCATGTTGCAATTCCAAAACCACTTCTCTTCAACCTTAGACCTAATCGTTTGAGTTTTGCGATATCACATGAGATACATGCCCTTCTAATTTTGAATGTATGTAGACCATGTTTTTCAACTTGAGTCGTTAGTATATGACATATGAAGACTATGTGTGTCGGTTTTTCAAATTTTCGATAATTTTTGAATTTATTATGGTTATTTCAAATTCGGTCAAACCTAAGTTTGACCAACATTTAAACAAGTTTAAAACATGAAAATGAAAAACTAAGCATAGATCCTTCTTAGTCACTCTAAAATGAAGCTTTTGTGAGGTTTTTGAAAATTTCATGTTGCAATTCCAAAACCACTTCTCTCCAACCTTAGACCTCATAGTTTGAGTTATGCAATATCACATCAGATCCATGCCCTTCTCCTTTTGAATGTATGTAGACCATGTTTTTCAACTTGAGTTGTTAGTATATGACATAAGACGACTATGTGCGCAGGATTTTCCTTTTTTTTAATTTTTTTTTTTGAATATTTGATGCTCATTTCAAATGTCGGTCAAACTGCAGTCATCCGATTTCCTCTAGAAGGAATCTGCACGCAGACTCGGGGCGATCCGCGAGAAGCTCATTCTGCGATCTGATTGGACGCGCGCGTAGGACAAGGGCTGTACACCCGCTGACGAGTGGACCACGGCGGACCCAACGGGTATTTTGGCTCGCCCATCCCCATTTGCCTCAGTGACACAAAATGGGTATTTTGGCACACCAAATGCGAATTTTGGTTGTTACCCGTCATCGTAACTTAAATGGGGATTTTGGCAAACCAAATGGGGATAGCAATGAGCTTGCTCAAATCTAGCTTGAATCCATATAAATTTTCAAATGAGCTTGGACTCGCTAAAAAATGTGTTTCAAATGAGCTCCAAAGGTAGGGTAAACGGCCCCATTTCTAAGCAAAAATGGTGGAGTTGCTGAAAAATGAGTTTCAAATGAGCTCCAAAGGTAGGGTGAAAGGCCCCATTTCTAAGCAAAAATGGTGGACTCGCTGAAAAATGTGTTTCAAAATGAGCTCGGGTAAACGGCCCCATTTCTAAGCAAAAATGGTGGAATCGCTGAAAAATGTGTTTCAAATGAGCTCCAAAGGTAGGGTAAACGGCCCCATTTGTAAGCAAACTTTGCAAACTGAAGTGGATTTACACACACAATTGGAAACGTCAAGCACAAGGCCATTGCCAAATTTCATGGTAGTACAAAATGTACTTGCCCTTGCTAAATTATAAAATAGATCAACAACTAATAACTAAATTGGCACTTGCCCTTAATAAAGCAACTAATAACTAAAATGGACTACCACTCGTCCTCTTCATCGGAAACCTCCACCGACTCGGCCTTGCCCTTGCCCTTGGCATCGACCTCTTCTGGGGCCTTGCTGTTCGACGTCAACCATATGTCCTCCTTCTTCCCCTTGCTCTCCGAGTAGATATTGAGTTGTTGCTGCTCGGCGGCGGAATGCTTGGCCAGGTCCATGGCTTTCTGGTCGGCCATGGCCCAGGCCAAACCCGGGTCCAGGACCTCCGTGACCTCCTCCTTCCAGGCCATGGTCCAGTCCATACCCTGGTCGTCCTCGTCGTCCTCGTCGGACAGATCGATGAAGGGAATGGGATCGGGAGCAATGGCCCTGCCCCTGCATGCGCCTTCAATGGAGACTCCCCGTCCCATGCCGCTTCCCTCGCTCGCCTCCTGCTCGAACTTGGAGGAGTACGCGAACGCCCACGCCCACGCCCACTCCCCATGCCGCTTCCCTCGCTCGCCTCAAGAAACCAAGGATAGGGGATGTGGCGGTGGCGGCGGTTCGAGTTGGGAGTGGATCTGCCATCACCACGAGGCATGGAGAGATACGGGACTGGCCGAAGGTGTCTAGGAGAGGAAGAGGGGATTTGTGAGCGCAATGGGCAAGGAGATGGCTCATTTTAATGTCAGGAGCGGTCTGGACGGCGTCGCAGTCTAGACGGCAGCAATGGCGACCGGGCATTGATTCGGCTCCAGACTGCTCATCTTGCAGTAGGGTAGAGTAGGCATGAGAGACGCGAGGACGGCGGAGCAGATGTGCGTCCGGTCCGGCAGTGTAGGCGGCGAGGCAACTTTTTGCCGGCCAGGGGGGGCACGCCATTGAAGGCGCGGCGAGCACAGGTGGAACGGCATGTACGCACACGTACGGCCGCATGCATGCAAGTGGGACGGGGTGCATGCACTTCGCTGGGCCCACATCTAAGGTCAAAGGGCCGACCCCAATAGCCGACCCCAGGAAATCCCAACCGAGTCGCGCCAGGCCGACCCCACCAGTCAGGCCAAGTGACGGTTGACCAGAGGGCAACGGAGCGTTTGGCCGATTTGCGAACCAGCCAGGGCACAGACGAGAGAAACTACGCAGGTATGGCACAGACGGATAAACTAGAGAGAACCAGGGCACAGAAGCAATTGTCCCAAATAAAAACAGCACATACAGTAAAACTTTCCCTTACCAATTCCACTTACCAATAGCGCTTCACTCTCGGCAACAGCGCCATAAAATAGTCTTGATGAGCCACAAGTATAGGGGGTGTATCGTAGTACATCCGATAAATAAGAGTGTCGAACCCAACGAGGAGCAGAAGGTGCTGACAAGCAGTTTTGATTAGGAATTCACTGTAAATACTAGCAGACAGTTTTTTACGGGTTTTTGATATTGCAGATAAATAAAGTGCGAGATGACGGCAAGTTTTCTGATATTTCTCGCAGATTTCTGATCTTCACAAATGTGGTGTCTTGACGGTCCTTTTTCTAGCAGAATCCTGCCTCAGGTGATCAATTCTCCAATAATCATCAAACATGCAAAATAGGTACAATAACATAAGTATCATCTCTAGATATGACATATATTAATGAATAACAGTAAATTATGATATAAAATAGTGATGCAAAATGGACGTATCACCCGACAAGTGCGTCATTGTTGGAGCCGGCCTCGGCAGCAAATAGGAAGGCGAGCTTGTCGACTTCCTCCGTGACAATCGGGATATCTTCGCATGGTCTCCCAAAGACATGCCGGGTGTTCCAAGGGAGTTCGTCGAGCACTCACTACACGTCAAGCCGGGTACGAAGCCCGTCCGCCAAAGCCTCCGCCGCTTCGCAGAGGAAAGAAGAAAAGCAATCGGAGAGGAGATTGCCCGACTACTGGCAGCCGGCTTCATCATGGAGGTATTCCATCCGGAATGGTTGGCCAATCCCGTCATGGTATTGAAGAAAAATGGAAATTTGCGCATGTGTATCGACTACACGAGCCTAAACAAGGCATGCCCCAAAGATCCTTTCGCCCTGTCACTGATAGATCAAGTCATCGACTCCACTGCCGGCTGCAGACTGCTCTTTTTCCTGGATGCCTACTCCGTCTATCACCAGATCAAGTTAAACCCGGAGGACCACCTCAAGATATCCTTCATCACGCCGTACGGCGCTTTCTGCTACGTCACCATGCCCTCGGACTGAAGAACGCCGAGGCCACCTACCAGCGGTGCATGCAGAAATGTCTGCACGAGCAGATCGGCCGAATTGTTCACGCCTACTGATGCACCTAAAATGCATCTACTTTTCCAATCACTTTGCTGAAAGGAATATGCACGAGAGGCAATAATAAAGTGGTTATTATCGTATTCCATATTTATGATAAATGTTTATTTCTCATGCTAGAATTGTATTAATTGGAAACATTAATACATGTGTGACTAATGAACAAATAAGAGTTCCTAGTAAAGCCTCTCGTTTAACTAGCTCGTTGATTAGCAGATGATCAAGGTCTCCTGATCATGAACATTGGATGTTGTAAATAACAGGATCACATCATTAGGAGAATGATGTGATGAACACGCACCCAAATTAAGTATAGCAATGCGATCAAGTCATTAAGTTTACATTGTTGTACTAAGCATACGAAGTAATCCTAATCCTTAGACCATGAGATCATGTCAATCACTAGCACCGGAAGAATGCTTTGATGACATCAAACATCACACCGTAAAAGGGTGACTATAAAGGTGGCGTTGGGTATTCCGAAAGTATTAGTTGAGGCTCATGGATCAAGAAGTGGGATTTGTCCATCCAGATGACGGAGAGATATAATCTGGGCCCTCTCGGTGATATCACATCGACACCGCTTGCAAGCACGTGACTAGGTCACAAGGATGTCATATCACGGAACGAGTAAAGAGTACTTGTCAGGATTGAGATCGAACTAGGTATAGATGATACCAATGATCGGATCTCGGACAAGTAAAATATCGCGAGACAAAAGGAATTGGTTATGACATTTTTGGTTCACACAATCACAAGATTAATCGTCGAATATGTAGGAGTCATTACGGATCTCCAGATCCCGTTGTTGACTATTGATCAGAGAGGTGTCTCGATCATGTCTACATTATTCACGAACCGTAGGGTGACACACTTAAGGTTTGTCGATGCTTTTGGGTAGACACGGAATTTCGGAGAAAAGTTTGGATAGCACCGAAATTGTTTCGGGTAATATTGAAATAGTTCAAGGGATTAATTGTCAATGGTTGCCAATGATTGTTAATAGAATTAACAAATGAAACAAGGGGTAAGTGTTAATGTTTGTTAATAGAATTAACAAATATTAAAAAGAAATGAAATTGTTTTATTTAATAAAGAAAAACCCTTGGAATTTTGAGTGGGAATTGATGAGAGAATGAATGGGTTGAGTGGAGACTCCACTCACATCATGAGGGGAGAGGTGGGGGCACTCCAATTTGGTGGCTCCCTCCCCTCCTATATAAAGAGGGGTGTGAGCTCCCTCTCCCCACACACTTGTCTCTCTCTCCCTCCTCCCGCTGCTCCACCTTCCAGCCATCCGCTTGGCGAAGCCATGGCCGTTTAGTTCTCCACCACACCACACCGTCGTGCTGTTGGAGTTCCTCGGTGGTTCTACTACTTCCGCTGCCCCGCTGGATCGAGGGAACGGAGGTCGTCATCAAACCGTACGTGTGACCGAGTACGGAGGCGCTGCCCGTTGCAGCGCACATCTTCACGATCTTGAGATCGGCGAGTGAACGACTACATCATCCACGAGAATTATTCTCGAAACACTTATGGTCTTCGAGCGTGAGTTTCTCTTGGAATATGTTCCACTCGTTACGAGCATCTCCTAGATTAGATCTTGGCTTGTTGGTTTGTTCTCACCGTAGGAATTTTTTTGTTTTCTATGCTACGAACCCATCAGTGGTATCAGAGCCATATCTATGCGTAGATGTTGTTTGTACGGGTATAACACATATGTGTATGTGGGCGTTGATGATCATGTTATTGCTTCCTTTCTATATTTTGTATCTTAGTGGCATAGTCGGATGAAGCGGATCGGACTAACCTTACATGTCCACGTACATGAGACTTGTTCCACGACTGACATGCAACTTGTTTTGCATAAGTGGCTTTGCGGGTGTCTGTCTCTCCCACTATAGTTAAGATATAAAATAGAACGGGCTGTTAATAATTTTTTTCATCACCGTTGTGGTTTCATGTTCATAGGTAAGAACGGTTCTATCTTCGAAAGCCCTAAGCCACGTAAAATATGCAAAAATAAATTAGAGGACGTCTAACTTGTTTTTGCAGGGCATGTGATGTGATATGGTCAAAGTTACAAATTTGATGTATGAGATGATACCTTTTGTAAATTATGACAAACCGGCAGGAGCCAAATGGTTGTCTTTTAATTTTATGGCCTGCGTGCTAAATATCATATCAATATGATATTTGGAGCACAATCAAGAAGGAGGCGCCATGGACCTTGGTGCCACGCCGGTGGAATGATGGAGATCATGCCAAGATGCACAAAATGGAGATCAAGTGCAAGAAGGACCATATCATATCACATTATCCATGCATGTGATGTTAATCCTTTTATGCATCTTATTTTGCTTAGATCTTTACTTAGATCGCGACGGTAGCATTATAAGATGATCCCTCTCACAGTTAATATCAAGATAATAATGTGTTCTTCCTTAGTATGCACCGTTAAGAAAGTTCGTCGTTTCGAAGCACCACGTGATGATCGGGTGTGATAGACTCAACGTTCGCATACAACAGGTGTAAGCTAGATTTACACACGCAAAACGACTAGAGGGATGTTGTTTTTTAGTGGGAGTTCACGTAGTAATTTCTGAATTAACTTGAACTTAATTTATCATAAATATTAGTCTAAATAGTCTTTGCAAATATGTTGTCGATCATGGCACCACCTGCTTTCAATTTCAATATGTTCATGGAAAAGGAGGAACTAGCAAACAATGGAAGCAACTTCACCAATTGGGCACTTAACCTGAGGATTCTCCTCACAGCTTGTCAAAAGCTCTATGTGCTTGATGCACCGCTAGGTGCCCCGTCCGCTGATGACGCTCCCGATGATGTGAAAAATGTTTTCCTGACTCAGAAGCAGGACCACAGTGTAGTTCAATGCGGCATTTTGTATGGTTTAAAGCCGGAGCTGCAAAAACGTTTCGAGAACAGCACCGCTTTGATACAATGGGAGGATTGAAAATGATTTTCGATACCCATGCTGCCGTAGAGAGTTATGATGCTTCAGAAAAGTTCTTTAGCTGCATGATGGAAAAGAACAACTCCGTTAGCGAGCACGTACTCAAAATGTCTGGTTACGCCGATAAGCTCATAGCCCTAGGTATATCGATCCCCAATGAGATAGGAATTAATCGTGTTCTCCAATCACTCCCACCAAGTTACAAGAACTTTGTGATGAACTACAATATGCAAGGCATGAAGAAGACTCTCCCCGAGCTTCTGTCAATGCTCAAAACTACTGAAGTGGAGATCAAAAAGAAGCATCAAGTGTTGATGATCAATAAAACAACTAGTTTCAAGAAAGGCAAGCCAAAGGGTAATTTCAAGAAGGGCGGCAAAACTATTGCCGCACCTGAGAAAAAGACCAAGGCTGACCCTAAGCCTGACATTGAGTGCTTTTACTGCAAGGGCACTGGGCACTGGAAGCGTAATTGCCCCAAATATCTGGCGGATAAGAAGGCCAGCAAACTGAACAAAGGTATATGTGATATACACTTTATTGATGTGTACCTTAGGTATTTGATACTGGTTCGGTTGCTAACATATGTAACTCGAAACAGGAACTACGGAATAGGCGACAACTAGCAAAGAATGAGGTGACGATGCGAGTCGGCAATTGATCAAAGGTTGATATGATCGCTGTCGGGACGCTACCTCTTCGTCTACCATCAGGATTAGTGATGAACCTTAATAATTGTTATTTGGTGCCTGCGTTGAGCATGAACATTATATATGGATCTTGTTTGATGCAAAACGGTTATTCATTTAAGTCTGAGAACAATTGATGTTCGATTTATATGAATGATATATTTTATGGTCATGCACCTATGATGAATGGTTTATTTCTTTTGAATCTTGATAGTAATGATACACACATTCATAATGTGAATGCCAAAAGAATCAAGTTGAATGATGATATTGCTACTTACATGTGGCATTGCCGCTTAGGTCATATTGGTGTTAAGTGCATGAAGAAGCTCCATTCTGATGGGCTCCTAGAATCACTTGATTATGAATCATTTGAGACATGTGAACCATGCCTTATGGGCAAGATGACTAGAACCCCGTTTTCCGGCACGATGGAATGGGCGACGGATTTATTGGAAATCATACATACCGATGTGTGTGGTCCAATGAGTGTGTCGGCGCGGGTATATTTACTTAATGAAACACAAGTCTGAGACGTTCGAAAAGTTCAAAGAATTTCAGAGTGAAGTGGAAAACCATCGTAACAGAAAGACTAAATTTCTCCGATCGTGGAGGTGAATATTTGAGTTACGAGTTTGGCACACATATGAAAGAATGTGGAATAGTTTCACAACTCACTCCTGTCGGAACACCACAGCGTAATGGTGTATCCGAACGCGTAATGGTGTATCCGAACGTCGTAATCGTAAATTATTGCATATGATTCGATCTATGTTGTCTCTTACAGATTTGCCACTATCATTTTGGTCACGGACAGCTACATAACCCTATATATAATGAAGCGAGTTTTTCTCGATCGCTCCTTCCTCGATTTACTGTTCACGGTGAACAGTTATGAACAGTTCTCTTCCGTTTGGTTCGCCGCTCGTGCCTTGGTTCGCTCCGTGCGGTCCGCTGCACGTGTCCTCATCTGCCCTGCACGCCGCTTTGTTCTTTTTTTTTGTCGGCTCTTCCATACGTTTCCACTGCTTTCCCTCGGCCTCTCCGCTCCATCGGGATGCCGTGCCGCCGGCGTGTTTCGCCTTCCGCTGCTTCTCCTTCATCTTTTTCTCCGCCATGTTCCCGCGCGTTCGCCGCTCCGTCGGATGGCGCCGCCATGTCTGCCCGGCCTCGCGATCCCCTGTCTTCGAGTTGTCGCCCGGGCTCCCATCCGGTCTCTGTTTCGCCGGCGCCTCCGCCGCGTTCTCGCCGCCATCGCACTCGGGAGTCGTTCTTGCCTCTTACTACGGATACGCGGGCGTGCGTCGAGGCTTCCGATTTGGGGATTCATGTTCAGCATGTTGTTTCTATTTCGCCGACCAATTGCCGTGGAGACTACGATGTGTTGCCTGCGGTGGTGTCGGATGGGCCGTCTTCTCGCTCTCTCTGCACGATCGGTCCTCCTTCACGGGAATCTTCGTTCACGCAGGTTTTGATCAGCCTTTCCGTGCAGCTTCTTCTGCTCGATGCTTTTGTTTTTGAGTCTGATCATGTCTTTTTGTCTATGTAGCTTTTGGTCGAACCTTTGGTGCAAGTTCCTGTGCTGGATGCTCTCGCTTCCGAGTCTGATCATAATGTTTTGATGCACTCCCAGTTTGTTTCAGCTGCTACTGATGCTGTTGGTCGGCGTCGTCGCTGTCCGTTTGACGGCTCGCCGGTGGATGTTCCTGTTCGTCCGGTTCAGCGTCGACGTTCTGTTCGTGCTATACGGCCCATGAGAAGTTGTTGGATGTGCCTGTTTGTCTTGCTGAATCTGATTCCGTCAGCCGCGATCGTCGGCGTGGGTTGGAGCAGTTGGTTTCTTTTCTAATCAAGAGACATATAAACTTGATTAATCAATTGCAACAATTGCAACAATATAAGGTTCTTTTATGGCAGGACCTTTCTTCCCCAGTCTCTCATGGCAGGAAGATCAAGTCATGTACATGACTGGAACTTGCTATTTGAGTAGGTAGTCGTTCTTTTTCTATTTTTTGATCCTCTGAGTCTGCACGTTGTTGCAGCAATCCACTTTCATTCTGTAATTAACAGTCTAATCAATGTCTTTTTCTGCTGTATTTGTGTTGATTGGATTCAAATCAGGTGGTAATGGTATAGATGTTATATGTGGACGCCCTCTACAGCCAGGAGAAGACTAGATGAATGAATTCATAGTAAGGAAAACTAGATATTTTATTACAATTTTCAACCTCTGTACTTGGATTTTTTATCCAGGACTATTTGTGTGGTTTATTTGGTGCAAACTGAAGCTCTCTATCTCACGTCATGCAGAGTCATCGTATTGGCTTCACGGCGGTCTGAGACCAGTTTCATCGCAAATCAATTGGATCAGGCCTTCTCTCCATGGTATTCCATCATTCGTGCAATAACTTATATCCAGTTGAGTACAATTCGTCCACAAGCTCACGGTTATGGTTATTTTCCCATTAATGTTTTTAGAATATGTCGTATGTTATCATTAAAGTATGCTCAAACGGGAAACTATAGTTTGTCGATGCTAAGTATACCAAGTAATTCTGAATTGATTTAGCCTTAAACATGCTGATCTTAATAATCTGTACCTGCTCTTTTGCAGCTTTGACATGAATTTTAGCAAGGAGAAGAGTAACAGGAAGGTGGTTTGGAGGTAGGTGAATCATTTTATGCAGCTTTGACATGAATTTTAGCAAGGAGAAGAGTAACAGGAAGGTGGTTTGGAGGTAGGTGAATCATTTTATGCAGCTTTTACATGGATTTGACCATTACTTTAAATGATGGTATACCAATCCATCAAGTAAGTATAGATATATTGCTCCATTGCAGGCTTTTATTTTCATGTAGAGATGATTGTTACATTAGGCTCTAATTCTAACTCTTCATTTGTTTTATTCTGATCTATTCATGGAGGAGGATTTCTTATTTGGATCTGGTTCCTTGACGGCATGGCCTGCAGAGGCACGGCCGGCGGGTTGCGCTGCTCTCCCGACAGCTATGGCTGCTCGGCTCTATTCTCACGCGTGGGACGCTGTGCTTTCTATCTCTGCTCCGGTGCAGCAACAGCTATGCAGTTGCTCTCTCTTTAT
The DNA here is from genome assembly GCA_026929855.1 of Poa annua. Classification (NCBI taxonomy): domain Eukaryota; kingdom Viridiplantae; phylum Streptophyta; class Magnoliopsida; order Poales; family Poaceae; genus Poa; species Poa annua. The sequence continues at coordinate 58,568,627 of CM049437.1, forward strand.
CTGGGTTGTGTGGATGTAGGTACTCATGCTGACATCTCTCCCATTCGTTGCGGCAGGTACCGGCCAGTCGGCTACCTCAAGGAGGAGCCCACGTGCTATGGCGACCACACCGTCGTCCATGCAAGACCGCCCAACACGCTGCTGTGTTCGTCCCTTGCCGGAACCATCGCTTCAGGTCCCCTTTGTACAGGAGATTCTCAAAAAAAAATCATTTGAAGTTAGCAGTAAGGTGCGATGGACCTGAGAAATGCTAGCATGTACTCCACTGTAATTTTTCTTAATTATGTAAATTTGTTCTAGGTGGCCATTGTTAAAATTTGCAACCCAATTTGCTTTCTCACACACAAAAGTATTTCTGTATGTCAAATATTACTTTTGGCCTCAAAGAGCATTCTTGATGTACTGTAGAAAGTATTTGTTTATGTCCAATATTACTTTTGGCCTCAAAGAGCATTCCTGATACACAAAAAAATCTCATCTTGATTTGCTTTTGCCGATTGCTTGCCAGGCCTACATGAAGAACCTGGAGACGAGCTGGATGAAGCTGGCTCGCATGGAGCAGGAGCTCAACCGGGCCAGGCAGCGGCTGCTGCTGCTCTACGCCGGCGCAAAAGATTTGTCCAATTTAAATATCTATTAGATTGTATGTTCATAAACAAGACTGGTTCCTTTTTAATCCTGTTAGGAATGTGTCCACAATATTTTGATATTTGGCATGAATTATTATAGGTACAGAACACCGACAATTTGTTAAATTTTGATACTAGCAGAATACAGCCTGATTCTTCAGGTTTTCTAAGTTTCTGACGTAGCTACGTAGGGGTCAATATATTTTCCATGATGTCTCTGAGGTAGCATGCCCGGATAAGGAAAAAAAAACATGCACATGGTGATGCAAACTTTGCTCTTAGTCTCTACCATAATTCTAAATCCTACCCAGTGACTGTACTACTTATGCTTATATTAAGAAGTTTTTTCATATTTGATTATAACTTGACTGTTAGTGTTCTTATGAAACTCGGGCAGGTACCTTCCATGGACCAAGACCATGAAATGAACACTCACACTGAAGAACTTTAGTAACCTGGGTGTGGTCATAGATCCATCTTTTTGTTCTGATTAAACATAGAGGCTTGGCTTGGTATTTGGTTCTTGCTGGTCCCTGGTGCAGATGGATATAAGAAATTGGATGTTTTGTACTGTTTCTAGCTATAATCTAAACTAGATCTCTTATTATCTGCAAGGTGTTTACTAGCTATAATCTAAACTAGATCTCTTATTATCTGCAAGGTGTTTATAATCTTTCAGTCCTCCAGGGTAAGCAGAGAGTATACCGCCTAGATTTATTCTATATATTTTACACTAAGTTATACAGCCTTTCTAGACTTCTCAATATCATGTCTAATACATTTTATTTATGATCTTTCTTTGAAGGTCCCAAGCCAGACTCCGCAACAGTTCTACATACATAAATTAAACTAGCTTCCTATAATATGAGTATTATAAGGATTTGTATGTACGTGGTTGCTTTGTTCTGTGGATGAAAAAGGGCTCAAGGCTATGCTATTTTTCAATATAGCACATTCATATAAGATTTTCTTGCTATTATAATTTAGAAATCCATGTTAATTCTGCAATTTTCCGGTAACTAAATATATGATTTTCAGTCGCATTCCATTATATAAGATCATATCCGATGAGTTTAAAACGCTACCAAAGCTATGTTGATAGCTTGCCAAATTTCCATGATCTGAAGGGCCAACACTCTCTCTTTTCCTTCTGCTCTAGGTTCTCACGACGTCAGACTAAGAAATTTATATCTTCAATTTATTCATTTGAGTTGAATATATGAGGTTAGCCTTTTCCTGTAGGGAATACCATGTGAGCTTATGTTGTGAACTAAAGGTCGTCAATTCACTAAATGATAGATAGTTACATCAATGTCGCTTTGAATTTCAACATGACACTAAACATCAAACGAAATAATTCAAACCATACACAAAATTTGTCACGAAGGGCGCGGCGTGTCGCCGCGCCGATTCAACTAGTTCACTTTAAATAGGGCTCCATCTAAATCCGTTGAAACGACACCGTATGAACTATGGTTTGTAAACAAACCTAAGCTATCGTTTCTAAAAGTTTGGTGATGCGATGTTTATGTGAAGAAGCTTCAACCTGATAAACTCGAACCCAAAGCGAAAAAATGTGTCTTCATAGGATACCCTAAAGAAACAATTGGGTACACCTTCTATCACAGAGCCGAAGGCAAAGTTTTCGTTGCCAAGAATGGATCCTTTTTGGAGAAGGAGTTTCTCTACAAAGGTGTGACTAGTAGGAAGATAGAACTCGACGAGGTTATTGAACCTTCTCTTCTTGGAATGGCGAGTAGCGCAGCGCCGGAAATTGTTCCGGACTTGACTTCACCAAATGAAGAGGGAACTAATGATAATCAAGATCATGAAACTCCGAAAGAGGATACTATCGTACTTCGCAGGTCAACAAGGACACGTACAGCTCCTGAACGGTACGGCAATCCCGTCATGAACGTCATGGTAGTTAATAATGATGACCCTGCGACGTATGATGAAGCGATGACAGATTCCAACAAATGGCTAGAAGCCATGAAATCCGAAATGGAATCCATGTACGAAAACCAAGTATGGACTTTGGTGGACTTACCCAATGACCGCAAGGCCGTTGAGAACAAATGGATTTTCAAGAAGAAAACTAACGCTGATGGTAATGTGACCGTCTATAAGGCTCGACTTGTCGCAAAGGGTTTTCGACAAATTCAAGGAATTGACTACGAGGAGACTTTCTCTCCTGTAGCGATGCTAAAGTCTGTTAGGATTATGTTAGCAATTGCTGCATTTTTCGATTACGAAATCTGGCAGATGGATGTCAAAACTGCGTTCCTTAATGGTCACATTGAGGAAGAGTTGTACATGGTGCAACCCATAGGTTTTGTCGATGCTAAGGATGCTGACAAGGTATGCAAACTTCAGCGATCCATTTATGGACTGAAGCAAGCATCCCGAAGTTGGAACCTCCGTTTTGATGAGGTGATCAAAGGGTTTGGATTTGTCCAAACTTATGGAGAAGCTTGTATCTACAAGAAAGTGAGTGGGAGCTCTATAGCATTTCTAGTACTATATGTGGATGACATATTGTTGATTGGAAATGATATAGAATTTTTGAATAGTGTAAAAGGTTATTTGAACAATAGTTTTTCGATGAAGTACCTTGGTGAAGCATCGTATATATTAGGCATCAAAATCTATAGAGATAGATCAAGACACTTGATTGGGCTTTCGCAAAGTACATACCTTGACAAGATTCTGAAGAAGTTCAGAATGGACGAAAGCAAGAAAGGGTTCTTACCTATGTTGCAAGGAAAGACATTGAGTCAGACTCAAAGTCCAGCTACATCGGAAGATAGAGAATTGATGATCAAGATCCCCTATGCCTCAGCCATAGGCTCTATCATGTATGCTATGCTATGTACAAGACCGGATGTGGCACATGCTATTAGCTTGACTAGCAGGTACCAATCTGATCGAGGTTTGGAACACTGGATGGCGGTAAAGAATATCCTAAAGTACTTAAGAAGGACTAAGGATATGTTTCTCGTGTATGGCGGTGAAGAAGAGATCGTCGCAAAATGATACGTCGATGCTAGGTTCGACACCGATCCGGATGACTCTAAGTCACAATCTGGGTACGTATTTGTTATGAATGGAGGAGCAGTAAGCTGGAGGAGTTCCAAGCAACCCGTGGTGGCGGGATCATCGACAGAAGCGGAATATGTTGCTGCCTCGGAGGCAGCGCGGGAAGGAGTTGGATGAAGGAGTTCATATCCGAACTAGGTGTGGTTCCAAGTGCGTTGGATCCGATGGTTATCTATTGCAACAACAATGGTGCTATAGCCAATGCTAAAGAACCAAGGTCTCACAAGAATTCCAAGCATTTCAAGCGCCTCTTTCACTCAATCCGTGAGCATGTCAAGGATGGTGATATAAAGATTTGCAAAGTACATACGGATCTGAATGTGGCAGACCCTTTGACTAAACAACTCCCAAGGGCAAAACATGATCAACACCGGAACTCCATGGGTGTTAGGGTCATTACAATGTAATCTAGATTATTGCCCCTAGTGCAAGTGGGAGACTGAAAGGAATATGCCCGAGAGGCAATAATAAAGTAGTTATTATCTTATTCCATATTTATGATAAATATTTATTTCTCATGCTAGAATTGTATTAATCGGAAACATTAATATATGTGTGACTAATGAACAAATAAGAGTTCCTAGTAAAGCCTCTCGTTTAACTAGCTCGTTGATTAGCAGATGATCAAGATTTCCTGATCATGAACATTGGATGTTGTAAATAACGGGATCACATCATGAGGAGAATGATGTGATGAACATGCACCCAAATTAAGTATAGCAATGCGATCAAGTCATTAAGTTTACATTGTTGTACTAAGCATACGAAGTAATCCTAATCCTTAGACCATGAGATCATGTCAATCACTAGCACCGGAAGAATGCTTTGATGACATCAAACATCACACCGTAAAAGGGTGACTATAAAGGTGGCGTTGGGTATTCCGAAAGTATTAGTTAAGGCTCATGGATCAAGAAGTGGGATTTGTCCATCCAGATGACGGAGAGATATACTCTGGGCCCTCTCGGTGATATCACATCGACACCGCTTGCAAGCACGTGACTAGGTCACAAGGATGTCATATCACGGAACGAGTGAAGAGTACTTGTCAGGATCGAGATCGAACTAGGTATAGATGACACCAATGATCGGATCTCGGACAAGTAAAATATCGCGAGACAAAAGGAATTGGTTATGACGTTTTTGGTTCACACGATCACAAGATTAATCGTCGAATATGTAGGAGTCATTACGGATCTCCAGATCCCGTTGTTGACTATTGATCAGAGAGGTGTCTCGATCATGTCTACATTATTCACGAACCGTAGGGTGACACACTTAAGGTTTGTCGATGCTTTTGGGTAGACACGGAATTTCGGAGAAAAGTTTGGACAGCACCGAAATTGTTTCGGGTAATATTGAAATAGTTCAAGGGATTAATTGTCAATGGTTGCCAATGATTGTTAATAGAATTAACAAATGAAACAAGGGGTAAGTGTTAATGTTTGTTAATAGAATTAACAAATATTAAAAAGAAATGAAATTGTTTTATTTAATAAAGAAAAACCCTTGGAATTTTGAGTGGGAATTGATGAGAGAATGAATGGGTTGAGTGGAGACTCCACTCACATCATGAGGGGAGAGGTGGGGGCACTCCAATTTCGTGGCTCCCTCCCCTCCTATATAAAGAGGGGTGTGAGCTCCCTCTACCCACACACTTGTATCTCTCTCCCTCCTCCCGCTGCTCCACCTTCCAGCCATCCGTTTGGCGAAGCCATGGCCGTTTAGTTCTCCACCACACCACGCCGTCGTGCTGTTGGAGTTCCTCGGTGGTTCTACTACTTCCGCTGCCCCGCTGGATCGAGGGAACGGAGGTCGTCATCAAACCGTACGTGTGACCGAGTACGGAGGCGCTGCCCGTTGCAGCGCACATCTTCACGATCTTCAAATCGGCGAGTGAACGACTACATCATCCACGAGCATTATTCTCGAAACACTTATGGTCTTCGAGCGTGAGTTTCTCTTGGAATATGTTCCACTCGTTACGCGCATCTACTAGATTAGATCTTGGCTTGTTGGTTTGTTCTCACCGTGGGAAATTTTTTGTTTTCTATGCTACTGATGCACACGGTGGTGATGAGTTGGAAAACCCCAAGAGGAAGGTGTGAAGTAGTGCAGCAGCAAATTTCCCTCAGTTGTGAAACCAAGGTTATCAATCCAGTAGGAGATGAAGAACACGTCTGAAGGTTGTTGGTGGCTGACTTGGGCACGGCGCCACACCGGTGTCAGCAACAAACGTGGAACCTGCACAACACAATCAAGAAACTTTGCCCCAACTCAATAGTGAGGTTGTCAATCTCACCGGCTTGTTGTAACAAAGAGATTAACCGTATGGTGTGGAGAATGATGTTTGTTTGCAGAGAATGAAAGTAACAGTTTGCAGTTGGTTGTATTATCAGTTTAAAGAAAAGGACCGGGGTCCACAGTTCACTAGTGGTGTCTCTCCATAATAATAATAATAGCATACATGCGGGTAAACAAATTACAGCTGGGCAATTGATAGAATAAAGAGCTGCATAATGATGCATATACTAATGACATGATGTCTAGTGTGAGATTCATTTGGGCATTACAACAATATACATAGACCGTTCCAACCGCATCTATGACTAATAATCCACCTTCCGGTTAGCGTCCGCACCCCTTTCAGTATTAAGTTGCAAGCAACAGATTATTGCATTAAGCAAAGTGTGTAAAGTAAGTAAGTAACATCAGCCTTAGATAAAGTACTACTGTTTTATCCCTAGTAGCAACATTACATCTACAACCTTAGAGCTTTCTGTCACTGCCCCAGATTAAATAGAGACATGAACCCACTATCGAGCATAAATACTCCCTCTTGGAGTCACAAGCATTGACTTGGCCAGAGCAACTACTAGCAACGGAGAGCATGCAAGATCATAAACAACACACAACATGATATATTATGAAGCAATGACAAAGTATTCAATATTCATCGGATCCCAGCAAACACAACATGTAGCATTACATAAAGATGATCTTGATCATGATAGACAGCTCACAAGATCTAAATATGCTGGCACAAAAGGAGAAGACAACCATCTAGCTACTGCTATGGACCCGTAGTCCAAGGATGAACTACTCACGCATCAGTCCGGAGGCGGGCATGGTGATGTAGAGCCCTCCGGTGATGATTCCCCTCTCCTGTTTGACCATGACGACAGGAAATGGGAAACCCTGTTCAGTCAGCATATCTTCATTCTGTCTATTGCTCCGTGCGGCCAAGGAAGCTGCCGCGCCACCCCTTGAGGTGGGCGCCTCGGTGCCCGTCTCCTTTTCCCCCTCGGACTTCTGGAACGTGTCTGGAATTCTAAGATCTTCGGTATAAAAATTGTCCAATTCCGAGAATATTTCCTTAAGTGGATTTCTGAAACCAAAAACAGCAGAAAACAGGGAACTGGCACTGTGGCATCTTGTCAATAGGTTAGTTCCAGAAAATTCATAAAACAATATAAAATGTGTATAAAACATGTAGGCAATTGGTATAATATAAGCATGGAACATAAGAAATTATAGATACGTTTGAGACGTATCAAGCATCCCCAAGCTTAGTTCTACTCGTCCTCGAGTAGGTAAAACGATAACAAATAATTTCTGGAGTGACATGCTTTCACACAATCTTGATCAAATAATAATGTAATGCATGTAAGTTGAGATCAAATGAATAAAAGCTGTAGTTTATATTGATATCAAATGAGTAATGAATAAACAAGTAGGCATAACAAAGCAAAACTTTCAATGAATCAGTAATAGAGAACAATCAACCGTGCAAAGTAGATATTAAAGATGATTTAAGCTTCAAGCACAACAATATAATCATCTAATGAATCAAACAATCATGACAACTTTGTGAAAGGATCAAGTCAAGTAATAGCAATATGCACATAGAAGATCATTTCTCTATTTGTTCACACAAAAACAAGCAAGTGTTCAGCGTTGGTTCCTGGCACCAGGATGTTGTGGCTAAGAGAATGTTAATGGGTGTTTGGAAGGCCAACGGAAGAAAGTCTCACAAAGCTGAAAGTGATCATTAGACAAGAGGAAGTCTTATAATCGAAGCTATGCAAGGAGTAGTGATTGCCACACAACGGATGCACATAGAGCTATAAGTGTATGAAAGCTCTCCAATGGAACTAGGGTGCATCTAACTTGCTTGCTCATGAAGACCTAGAGCACTTTTGAGGAGGCTCATCATTGGAATATACAAGCCAAGTTCTATAGTGTAAAGTTCCCCACATAGTTATGCAAGTAAAACATGAAAACTCTCTCATATGGAGTACAGGTGCTAAACATGAGCACAAATGATGACTATGAATAATATGGGTGCTATAACATGAGCACAAGTGTGGATAAAGAGTAGTAATGTTGCCCCCTTTTTATTCTTTTTTTTTTTTTCTCTTTTTTCCATTTTTTTGTATTTTTCTGTTTCTCTTTTCGATGGCCTCCATGGCTCTTTTCACTTTTAGGGGCAAATATTCTATCATGACAACACACTTTTGATACAAGGATCTCAAAATGGATAAAACATGGTGTATGAAACGGTGCCTCTGCCAGTGTAGCAGGATATGCAATGATCTAGCGTAACATGGGTAAAACCACACATCAGCTATAAAGAATCATGCAAAGCAATATATATGATAAATGACAACAAGTCATGTAATATAAGATGAAAGTTGCATGGCAATATATCTCAGAACAGCTATGGAAATGCTGTACTAGGTAGGTATGGTGGATGTTTTGAGGAAGATATTTGGCTTATGTGTACGAGAACATGATGAAGATCTCCCACGAGTTTTGGATGTACCCGCGAAGTATGCACCAACTCTCAATGTGAGAAAGGGCAATGCAAAGTACCGAAGAGGCTAGCAAATATGGTGGTGGAAGTGCCATGAAAACCGCAGCTTTAGAACTCACAAGAAAAAGGATTCCACATAGAAATATGATCTTACAAGGCATAATGAAAATCACTCCACGAGGGACTGTGGCAAATGAACAAGTCACTGTTGGGACCCCGACCGTAGCGCATAACACAAAGTCATTACGGTTGCTTTTAACATTAGGAGTCATATTTCATTATGCTATCAACTGGAAATTTAAGTGTGGCACAGCTTCAAGTTTTCTAGTCCAACCATTAATCATTCCACCTTACTAAACCATCATGTTTACCATTAAGCATATTAATATCTCAAAACAACATCAATGATTCAAGTGACACAATTTAATGATCTACAAGATTATGTATCATTTAGTTATACCATCTACCACATTTAACATTTTCTGTTCCTACCCAAACACCAATCAACTTATTTAAACATAAACTCTCCAAGTATTTAACAATGAAGCAAGAGAGTATAACATATGAGAACTAACAGCTCTGAACAAGAGATGCATGAAAAAACAAGAGCTGCATGAAAAAACAAGAGCTGAAAGTATTGCAGTAGCTATAGAAGAATACTCAACAAGTATAAGTGAAGAATATGAGTATTCGAATGAAAAAGCGGAGCGTGTCTCTCTCCCACACAAGAATGCTAGGATCCATTTTATTCAGAAAACAAAAATAACAAAAGCAAAAACAAAAACAAACAGACGCTCCAAGTAAAGCACATAAGATGTGGCCGAATTAAAATATAGTTTCACTAGAGATAACCTGATAAGTTGTTGATGAAGAAGGGGATGCCTTGGGCATCCCCAAGCTTTGACGCTTGAGTCTTCTTGAAATATGCTTGGGTAACCCACGGGGGCATCCCCGAGCTTAGGCTCTTTCATCTTCTTGATCACATCATATCATCCTCTCTCTTGATCCTTGAAAACTTGCTCCACACCAAACTCAAAGTAGACTTCATTAGATGGTTAGTGCATAATAAAAAATTCTCATATTCTGCATGGAGACAATCATTATCATGGTACTGGACATTAGCTACAGCTACTGGAATTTTATGGAACAAAAAGATCCATCCAAATACAGCAAAAGAACCAATGCAAAATAAATGGCAGAATCTGTCAAAAACAGAACAGTCCGTAAAGACGAATTTTTTCGAGGCACTTAACTTGCTCAAATCAGAAAACTCAAAACTAATGAAAGTTGCATATATATCTGTGGATTACGCACAAAAAATCCCAGGTCATTTTCATTTTTCTGTGAATTCTTACGAATTTAACGGTGGACAGCAGAAAACTGTTCCTGCGCAGAAATCCAATTCTAGCATCAACTTTCTACTACAGTCTTAACTTGGCACAACAATCCAATAAAATACAGATACAAAGGAATTGCTACAGAGGTAGGCATGTTCCTTGACTCAATAAAATAAAATAACAGGAATAAAAATTGGGTTGTCTCCCATAAGCGCTTTTCTTTAACGCCTTTCAGCTAGGCACAGAAAGCAAAACTCAAGTGTTTCCAAGAGAAGAAGCATCAACATTATAGTTTGTACGAATAATAGAATTAAAAGGTAGCTTCATCTTCTTCCTAGGGAAGTGTTCCATACCTTTCTTAAGTGGGAATTGGTACCTTATATTTCCTTCTTTCATATCAATAATAGCACCAACCGTGCGAAGGAAAGGTCTTCCCAGAACAATAGGACAAGAGGGGTTGCACTCAATATCCAAGACAATAAAATCAACGGGGACAAGGTTATTGTCAACCATAATAAGAACATCATTAACTCTCCCCAAAGGTTTCTTCAAAGCATTATCATCAAGAAAAACATCCAAATAGCAATGTTCCAAAGGTGGCAAGTCAAACATATCATAAAGTTTCTTAGGCATAACAGAAATACTTGCACCAAGGTCATACAAAGCATTGCAATCAAATTCATTCACTTTTATTTTAATGATGGGCTCCCAACCATCTTCTAACTTCTTAGGGATAGAAGCTTCAAGTTTTAATTTCTCTTCCCTAGCTTTAATGAGAGCATTTGTAATATGTGTAGTAAAAGCAAGATTTATAGTGCTAGCATTAGGACTTGTGGCTAACTTTTGCAAGAACTTAATAACTTCAGAGATATTACAATTATCAAAATCAAAATTATTATCATCAAAGCAAACCGAACCACTTTCTCCCATGCTCTTAAAAATTTCAGCACTTTTATCAAGACTAGTTTCAGCAGTTTTAGGCAATTTTAACTTTTTGGAAGTAGTAGAAGAAACATTGCCAACACCAATTATGTTACCATTAATAGTAGGAGGTTTACTAGCATGTGGGATAACATTATTTTCAGTAGTAGTAATGGTGCAAACTCTAACAATATCATCAACTTTAGCTAATTCTTCCTCTCTTTCCCATCTAGCACGTAATTCAGCCATCATCCTAACATTTTCATCAATTCGAATTTGGATGCCATTTATTTTAGCAAAGGTCTTACTCTCATTAGTATCATTAGGCATGACTTTTGATTTTAAAAGATCAACATCAATAACAAGACTATCAACTTTAGAGGCAAGAATATCAATTTTCCCAAGCTTTTCCTCAACAGTTTTATCAAAGCTACTTTGTGTAGTGATAAAATCCTTAAGCATGGTTTCAAGTTCAGAGGAGGTATTCCTATTATTTCTATAAGAATTACCATAACCACCACTATTATTAGAAGGATAAGGCTTGTAGTTACTATTACCATAATTGTTCCTATAGGCATTGTTGTTGAAATTATTATTTTTAATGAAGTTCACATCAACATGCTCTTCTTGTGCAACTAAAGAAGCTAAGGGAACATTATTAGGATCCATATGGGATTTACCATTAACAAGCATAGACATGATCATATCAATCTTTTCACTCAAAGAGGAGGTTTCTTCAACAGAATTTACCTTCTTACCTTGAGGAGTCCTTTCAGTATGCCACTCAGAATAATTAACCATCATATTATCCAAGAGTTTCGTTGCAGCCCCCAAAGTGATGGACATAAAAGTACCTCCAGCAGCTGAATCCAATAAATTCCTTGAAGAAAAATTTAGTCCTGCATAGAAGGTTTGGATAATCATCCAAGCAGTCAGTCCATGAGTTGGGCAATTCTTAACCAGAGATTTCATTCTTTCCCAAGCTTGAGCAACATGTTCATTATCAAATTGCTTAAAGTTCATAATGCTACTCCTTAGGAAAATAATCTTAGCAGGAGGATAGTATTTTCCAATAAAAGCATCTTTGCATTTAATCCAAGAATCAATACTATTCCTAGGCAATGAAAGTAACCATTCTTTACCTCTTCCTCTCAAGGAGAAAGGAAATAATTTCAATTTTATAATGTCACCATCTATATCCTTATATTTTTGCATTTCACAAAGTTCAACAAAATTATTTAGATGGGCAGCAGCATCATCAGAACTAACACCGGAAAATTGCTCTTTCATGACAAGATTTAACAAAGCAGGTTTGATTTCAAAGAATTCTGCTTTGGAAGCAGGTGGAGCAATAGGTGTGCATATAAAATCATTATTGTTGGTGCTAGTAAAGTCACACAACTTATTATTCTCAGCAGTAGTCATCTTAGCAATTTAAGGGACAAACCGAAATAAACAAATATAGAAACCGAAATAATAAAAGACCAAACCGAAATAAAAATAACAATGCAAGTAACTAAATTTTTTTGTATTTTTGATATTAAGCAAACAAGACAATAATAAAGTAAATAAAATGCAAGACAAAAACAAAGTAAAGAGATTGGGAAGTGAGAGACTCCCCTTGCAGATGTGCTTCAATCTCCCCGGCAACGGCGCCAGAAATTTTACTTGATGCACACGGTGGTGATGAGTTGGAAAACCCCAAGAGGAAGGTGTGAAGTAGTGCAGCAGCAAATTTCCCTCAGTTGTGAAACCAAGGTTATCAATCTAGTAGGAGATGAAGAACACGTCTGAAGGTTGTTGGTGGCTGACTTGGGCACGGCGCCACACCGGTGTCAGCAACAAACGTGGAACCTACACAACACAATCAAGAAACTTTGCCCCAACTCAATAGTGAGGTTGTCAATCTCACCGGCTTGCTGTAACAATGAGATTAACCGTATGGTGTGGAGAATGATGTTTGTTTGCAGAGAATGAAAGTAACAGTTTGCAGTTGGTTGTATTATCAGTTTAAAGAAAAGGACCGGGGTCCACAGTTCACTAGTGGTGTCTCTCCATAATAATAATAATAGCATACATGCGGGTAAACAACTTACAGCTGGGCAATTGATAGAATAAAGAGCTGCATAATGACGCATATACTAATGACATGATGTCTAGTGTGAGATTCATTTGGGCATTACAACAATATACATAGACCGTTCCAACCGCATCTATGACTAGTCCTTATAATTCTAATGATTGTACTCCAGACAAAGGAGTACAAATACCTTAAGGAAGTGTATGTCTTTACTTTACTAAAGACATGCATTGCTAGTGTCATGTCCCTCAGGACATGATGAGCCCTAGAGTCTTATGACATGGGATGTCATAAGGCATGGACAGGTTCCTCTAATGAAATAGTTCCTATTTCGATTGTGGAACCCATTGCAATGGTATCTATCGCAGGCCTCTGCGGAGGACCTGCTAAGCCGGGATTTCATTAGTCAGAAATCCCTTTCCCTCATGCGCAAATGCGCATACTGGCATCAAGGACAGGAAACACCTCCTGTCCTTGTACTATATGTACTGCTAGGGTGGAAAAGGGTTTCCCCCCACGGTGCCAGCACTATGTGCTATCACCTCCCCCCTTCCTAAGATAAGGATAAGGACTAAGCAGCATACTACCCCAACCCCTAGCAAGGGGCTCCAACGAAAGAGATTATACACTTGCTTCCATTTCCGGAGGCGCCTGCAGCGGGCCCGGGCTCGGACAGTAAAGCACTGGAACAGGAGAAGGACTGCATCACAAGACAAACAGTCGCCCGGGCCTGGTCACTGCGACCCCCTTTTGTGAGGGGGCACCCCTTCTCCCGAAGTTACGAGGCTATTTTGCCGAGTTCCTTTGAGAGAGTTGTCTCGCGCCCCTAGGTATTCTCTACCTACCCACCTGTGTCGGTTTCGGGAATAATCCACCTTCCGGTTAGCGTCCGCACCCCTTTCAGTATTAAGTTGCAAGCAACAGATTATTGCATTAAGCAAAGTGTGTAAAGTAAGTAAGTAACATCATCCTTAGATAAAGTACTATTGTTTTATCTCTAGTAGCAACAGTACATCTACAACCTTACAGCTTTCTGTCACTGCCCCAGATTAAATAGAGACATGAACCCACTATCGAGCATAAATACTCCCTCTTGGAGTCACAAGCATTTACTTGGCCAGAGCAACTACTAGCAACGGAGAGCATGCATGATCATAAACAACACACAACATGATATATTATGAAGCAATGACAAAGTATTCAATATTCATCGGATCCCAGCAAACACAACATGTAGCATTACATAAAGATAATCTTGATCATGATAGGCAGCTCACAAGATCTAAACATGATGGCACAAAAGGAGAAGACAACCATCTAGCTACTGCTATGGACCCGTAGTCCAAGGATGAACTACTCACGCATCAGTCCGGAGGCGGGCATGGTGATGTAGAGCCCTCCGGTGATGATTCCCCTCTCCGGCAGGGTGCCGGGAGCAGGTTCTGAACCCTCCCGAACTAGGGTTGACGACGGCGGCGGCTCCGTGAGGAAAAGTGGATAAGTGTTCGGGTTGTTTGCCTTAGGTTTTCGGGGGGATTAAATAGGCGGAGGGGCGAAGGCAGTGGAGCCCCGAGGACCCCACCTCAGGTGCCCGCGCGGCCAAGGAAGCTGCCGCGCCACCCCTTGAGGTGGGCGCCTCGGTGCCCGTCTCCTTTTCCCCCTCGGACTTCTGGAAAGTGTCTGGAATTCTAAGATCTTCGGTATAAAAATTGTCCAATTCCGAGAATATTTCCTTAAGTGGATTTCTGAAACCAAAAACAGCAGAAAACAGGGAACTGGCACTGTGGCATCTTGTCAATAGGTTAGTTCCAGAAAATGCATAAAACAATATAAAATGTGTATAAAACATGTAGGCAATTGGTATAATATAAGCATGGAACATAAGAAATTATAGATACGTTTGAGATTTATCAGCTACGAACCCATCATTTGCTTCATTATTTGTCCCAGAATCTCGCCATACTTGATTAAAATTGCTGAATCTGATGTTGTTTTTAGCAAAGTCTTGTTTCTGTCTATTTTTGCAGGAAATTAAATCGGGGAAAAATACCACGTGAGTTTTTATGGAACAAGAAGGACATCGAGAAGAAGATGGACATGAGGGATTGCCCGAGGCCCAAAAGGGGGGCCCCACGCGACCAGATTCCTTGGCCGCGTGGGCCAACCTATTTGGCGCCTCGAGCGTCCCCTCGGCCTCATCTTTGGCGTACCCCTCCATATATACGAAAAAACCTGATGACCTAGAAGGGGAGGTCTATTCGCGAAACAGAGCGCCGCCACCACCACGATCTTCGTTTTCGGAGACAGATTGATCCAGGATTTCTCCCCCGGAGGAGGGATTCGAAGGCCGTCTTCACCGCCATCTTCACCGCCTTCATCTCCATCAACCATGAGCTCCTCCACCATCACCATGTGTGAGTAGACCGCTGTAGACATATGAGGTGGATGGGGATTGGATGAGATTGATCATGTAATGATACCCGTTGTTCGAGATCTTAGGGGTTTATCTTGAGGATACTTTTGTATTGTGTTGATGCACTTATGCTATGTTTAATGCTTGCTACTAGGGCCCGAGTGGCATGATTTCAGTACTGAACTTGTTCTGCCCCATCATATAATTGAGTTTGGTATTTATCTGCAAAGTGTATTGCCTGCTATTATGTTGAACCTGCGAACCCTAAAAGTGACATATAGGGAAAACAAGGGGGATATGTTCTAGTTTGAGTATTCTATGTGTTCATGAAGTGTTAATGCATTGTTCCGGTCTACTCGAAAGGGTAGACCTTAATTACCTGTAGTTCCAAGTTGGCCCCGGTAAAATGGGCAGGTAGGACAATAGATGTTGTGCAAATTCTCTTGGCTAGTACGCACAACTATTTATGGAATACATACCTACATATATCTTAGTTAGAGATGAGTCCCATTGCTATTTATATCTTATTATATAATCAATCTTATTCATGCAACACCCCGCTGTCACCTCATGCCTACGTTTTAAATCTCTAGGTTACACCTTCACTTTTTTCGGTGAAAATTGGGAAACCCTTTTGTTACTACTGTTATTTTACTTTTCTTACTTGGATCATATCACTACCATCTCTATTGTTGCTGCAAGGTTATTGATATACAGGTATGGTTGAGAGTGACGTCTCAATTGCTAAAGTCTTACTGGTATTCTTTTGTTCCCCTTGAGTCGAACTATAAATTTGGGTAATACTTCCCAACGAAGATTTCAGCGATCCCCTACACTTGTGGGCATCACCTACGTCGATGACAGCGTCGTGAAGACAAAGGAGCGGGGCACCCTGTTAGGTGACCTCGAGGAAACGTTCGCTAACTTGCGGCGTTTCAAAATGAAGCTCAACCCGGAGAAACGTGTCTTCGGCGTGCCGGCTGGTCAGCTGCTCGGTTTTCTCGTCTCAGCACGAGGAATCGAGGCCAACCCGGACAAGATAGCCGCCATCGAACGCATGGAGCCGCCCAAGAACCTGAAGGACGTGCAAAAGTTCGCTGGCTGTCTGGCTTCACTCAGCCAATTCGTTAGCCGGTTGGGGAAGAAGGCGCTACCACTCTACACCCTCATGTGCAAGACAAAGAAGTTCACCTGGACGGACGAAGAAAACACCGCCTTCCGCGAACTCAAGCGGGCTCTGGCCACCCGGCTAATCCTGGAACCGCCTACGCCCAAGGAGCCCATGCTCATGTACATCGTGGCCACCAACCGAGTCATCAGCATCGTGCTGGTGGTAGAAAGAAGCGAAGACAGCAAACCTGAGCCGGTACAAAGACCCGTCTACTACCTGAGCGAGGTCCTCTCGCTCTCGAAGCAAAACTACCCGCATTACCAGAAGATGGCGTACGGCGTGCATCTGGCCGCCAACAAGCTCAAGCACTACTTTCAAGAATACCCCATCACGGTGGTGAGCACCGCTCCTCTGGGCGACATCATCGGCAACAAGGACGCCACCGGCCGGGTAGCCAAGTGGGCCGTCACGCTCGCCGCCCACCACGTCCTCTACGAGCCCAGGACCGCCATCAAGTTGCAATTTTTGGCAGACTTCTTCGTCGACTGGGCGGAGACTCAGTACCTGCCACCCTAGACGGATAACTCCCATTGGGTGATGCATTTTGACGGCTCCAAGATGCTAGGCGGCCTAGGAGCCGGCATCGTCCTCACCTTGCTCCAAATCCACTTCACCGCCTCCAACAATGTGGCCGAGTACGAAGCACTCGTCCACGGGTTGAAGCTAGCCAAGGAGATAAACATCCGCCGGATACTTTGCTACGGAGACTCAGACCTGGTGGTACAGCAAGTCTCAGGAAACTTGGACGCGAAGGATGCTAACATGGCCGCCTACCGCTCCTTCATCCAGCGGATATGTGGAACACTTGAGGGCTGTGAATTCCACCACATCCCGTGAACCCACAATGAAGCTGCCGACACTCTGGCCCGTATAGGGTCCATTCGGCAGGAAATCCCACCCGGCATCTCCCTCGAGCACCTACATAAGCCGTCCATCATGCCGTCGCCAGACTCAGAGTCCATCTTCGTTCAGCCGGCACAGCCAGCACCCACCTCTGCTGCCATAGCCGACTCGTTGGACTCAGGAGATGCAATGATCGACGCAGAGACTGGAGACCTCGTTTCACCACCCGGCTCTCCAAACCCGGGGAATGAGGAGGAAGATATCTTCATCATCCAAGAGGCGCCATCTTGGGCACAACCTCTGCTAAACTTCATCGTCAAGGACGAACTACCCGAAGACGAAGTCCACGCACGGCAAATACAACGCCGAGCAAAGGGCTACACCATCATCAACAACCAGCTATACAAACGCAGTGTAGCCGGCATTTTTATGCGCTGCGACACGAGAGAAGACGGCTACGACATGCTAAAGGAAATCCACCAAGGGGAATGCGGCCACCATGCATCCTCAAGGGCCATCGCGGCCAAAGCTTTGTGCCACGGCTTCAACTGGCCAAACAAATTGGAGGACGCAAAGGACCACGTCCGAAAGTGTCCCGGCTGCCAACTCTTCCGAGTACAGCAGCAACAGCCGGCCTCGACACTCAAGACAATCCCCATCACCTAGCCGTTCGCCGTCTGGGGACTCGACGCGGGCTCACCCACCTCGTAGTGGCTGTTTACAAAATCACCAAGTGGATAGAAGCCAAACCCATCAAGAAGTTGGACGGCTACAACACCACCGTCTTCTTCGAGGACATCATCAACCGCTACGGATACCCCCACAGCATCATCACCGACAATGGCACAAACTTGGCCAAGGGGGTATTCAGGCAGTTCTGCAAAGACAAGGGAATCCGGCTAGATCTCGCCGCGGTGGCCCACCACCAATGGTCTCATCCTATCTGGGATACGACCCCGGCTAGAAGAGCCACTCCATCGCACACCCGGATGCTGGATCGAAGAACTACCGGCTGTGCTTTGGATTCTGCGCACAACACCTAACCGGTAGACCGGCTACACGCTGTTCTTCCTCGTCTACGGTGCCGAAGCCGCCCTCCCAACGGACATCGAGCATAACGCGCCAAGAGTAGCCATCTTCACTGAGGCAGAAGCCAAAGAGGCTAGAGAAGATGGGGTAGACCTCCTAGAGGAGGCACGCGAGTTAACCCTACAAAGATCTGCTATCTATCAGCAGAACTTGAGACGCTACCACAAAAAGCATATCCGCAAGACAGAATTCCCCGAAGGAGACCTCGTTCTCCGCCTAATTCAGGACCGCAAAGGCTTACACAAGCTATCCCCGCTGTGGGAAGGGCCATTCATCGTGAGCCGGGAACTGCACAACGATGCATACTATCTTATTGATGCAAGAGGTCCAAGAAAAAACAAGAAGGATCCAGACGGCGAAGAAACGGAGAGGCCCTGGAACGCCAACCTCCTACGCCCGTTCTACACCTAACCAAGAGTTGCTATGTTCCTCATGTATCCAAGCTATCAATAAAGTCAGCTGGCCAAGTCATGAGCCGGCCGTTGGTATCAAACTACTCTGTTCATTACTTTCCAACCGGCTACCTCGGCCAAACACCCGAGGACTGCCCGGCTGCCCGCACCCCCCTTTTTTTCAAAGGACTTAGTAACGTGACAATTCCAAAGGCACACTACTCGGATCCAGCTACAAAAGGCCCAAAGAACTCACGTGAACAAAACCCAAACAAAAAAGGCGGCTGCTGGCTACTCGAATCCCGACAATTCCCCTAAAAACAAAAAACAGCTAAGGAATCCTAGTACAGTGTAAATCGCCCTGACATCTCTTCGGATCCGGCTGCAGACCGCAACCCGGCAGACCAGTCGACAAGAGCCTGCGATCTAATGGCTAAAAACACACGAAAACGGAACCATAAGCTGAACAGGCGGTAGTCGGTATTATTCCAAGTAAGATTCCCAAAAAAGGGCTAACGATTTAAACAATTTCTTTCAAGGAACATCAACCGACCGAAGGGAAAGTATAATCCGACCGGCTAAAGGAGAACTAAAGGAATCCTAGGTGGATCAAGCTAAGAGAATCCCAGGTGGACCAAATTTAAGAAGACCGAGGCGGACGAAAACTCCACCAGGAAAGAATTTTCCACCCGGCTACCCCACGAGCAACCAGCCAGAGACTCGGGGACTAGAGGGCTGGTGGATACGCACAGGCATACAAGACAAGAATCAACACAAATGAAGAGATGACACCAGCATCATGGCAAAAGCAGTCGGCCAAAATTCAGCCGATACCAGAAGTTCACTCGGCATAGATAAGTGCATTACAAAGTCTACCCGGCATCCCGGGGATCAAGGCAAGAAGGTAGCAAAAAACCCCAGGCTACGAAAGCAGCCGGGCGCACTCAGCCGAAACACCGCCTACGAAGATAGGCACGCCTCCGATCGCGGCGGCGGAGTCTGCCTAGATGGACTCCGACTCTACCTTCACCGACGGAGAGCTCACGTCATCATCATCATCACCCTCAACATAGACGGCCTCAGAGCTGTTCTCTTCCTCCGTAGACAAGCCGCCGCTGCTGCCGCTCTCCGTCTCCTCACAGCAAGGAAGCTTGCGCCCGCACGGAGTGAAGAACTTGACCAGAAAATTCGAGTCCCCGTCGAACTTGAAGATGATCCTGCTCGCCGTCGAACAGCTATGGTCGCGCGCGAACCTGCGCTAGCCGCTCGCCCAGAAGACAGTGTCGTCCCCTTCACGCCCGGCGTGGCACCAGGACGGGCTGTTACGACAACCGTCCATGCGCAGCCAAAAGCCTTTCGGCTCGTTGTTCCCTATCGCCTCGGAGAAAACCGAGGGAAGAAGAAGGCAATGCCGGACACGGCCATGATGGCGCACCATGAACTGACACGCCACCATACCTTCACAAAAAGGAGCTTGGTCGGCTTACGTCCACGCGCCCGCGTCCCACCGCTCCCGCGCGGACGACCGCGGGTCTTCTTAGTCGCCCCATAAACAACGGCATCATCGGCAACCTTCAGGACCTTCCCCTGGCCACCACCTCGGACCCGGGCGATCCTCGCCATTCCTGAAGAGCTCGTCAGCAAGCAAAGAGGAGCGGGAAGACAAGAAGAAGAATAGGGCTAGCGCGCTTGGGGAGAAGAGGCGAGGAACAGCTCCCCACCCCGGCGCCGCCGTATTTATAGGCGGGAACCGTCTCCCGGCCTCCTCGCCGCACGATGTGGCCACGTGGCGACCATCCGGCCGGCCGGTTACACGTTGGCAGCACAGAAGATCCCGACCAAGAAGAGCCACCGCAAAAGATCCGGTCCCGGAGCCCCAGGCGTCGCGCCTGTCCGTGCCGGCAGTGGAGCTGCAGAATCCCCGACGTCACCTACTCTATCCGGCCAAGGCGAAGCTCTCGATACAAATTCCAACCGGAGACCTCACCATCAAACGAAGACGTATGGTTGAACACTCAGCCACTACACCAAACCGGTTGCTCCCGTAGCCGGCCGTGAAGCACCAGTGTGTTCGGGGACTACTGTCGGGGATATAATACCCGGGTACCCAAAGATTCATCCAATCAAGACGCAAATTGCCACTAGGCATACTCCAACCGACTGGAGCCACGCAACCGGCTGCCCTAGCAGCCGGCCCACCGAAGACGAACGAAGGACCCGGGTATTGGCAGCCAAGGCAGGCGGCCAACTTGCCATCCAAGGCACCCGCAAGGCAGCCGGCCCACCTGTAAGGACAGCTTGTCGAACTCTATATAAGGCAGGCTCATAGCCCTAGAGAAGGGATCACTCTTTCGCACTCTCCACGACATACGCGAGATCTCACATCCACTCCAACATCCACCCCAAGAACAGCTCAAGGAGCAACTTGTAGCTCCCATACTCATATATACGAGTCCGTGCAGGAGTAGGAGTGTTACCTCACCACGAGGCTCCGAACCCGGGTATGTCTTGGTGTCCCCTCGCTCGTACCCAATCCCGTCAGCGGATACCGTCGCTCGCAACCTGTAGGCCTCACCCGATAAGTCCTTCCAAGATGGCACCCCCCGTGTAAAATACCCCGACAGGTATCGATACCCTCCTTGAGCCAGAGGGATAGGTCCCAAGATGTCCAAGCCCCATACTGCGAATGGCCAGGACAGCGGGATGGTCTGTACCTCCTGCGCGGGTTGGTGGATTTGCTTGGCGTGGAACTGACACGCTTCGTTGATGGCTATGCACTTGAGGGCTACCCCGTTAGGGCGCCGTCAGTACAGCACGTCGTCCTTGATGCGGTATAGCTTGGCATGGCGGGCTACGCGCTCAGCTTCCTTTTCCGCTGCTGGGAGGTCTCCCTTCTCTAGGTAGAGCCTTATCTCTATCATGTAGTGATCACTCTGGTGCTCGGCGATCAGCACCTGATGGTCTCCCGAGGGCGTCCCACAGCTTGGGGCTCCCGTGGTTGGTGGCAGGGGCAGCTCGGCAGGCCTCAAGAGGGTCTCTTCAGGCGGTGACGCCGAGGGCACGTGAAGCCTTTCCTCGAAGACTCCTGGATCTTGAGGTTCCCGGCGCGACGTGCGCCGAGCGATGATGTTGGCCTCGGCGTTGTGGCCGTGCGGTATATGCGTGAGCTCCATTCCTAGGAAACGCTTCTCCAGCTTCCGCAGTTCCTCCAGATAAGCGGCCATATGGTTGTCTTTCGGCTTGTAGCTTTTGTTGGAGAAGTTGACCAGGAGCTGGGAGTCCCCTTTGATGATAATCCTCTTTATGCCGAGGGCGATGGCAGCTCGGAGCCCGACAAGGAGGCCCTCGTATTCCGCGATGTTGTTGGATACCTTGTTCCCTCGGTAAAAATCGAGCTGCACGGTGTAGTAGAGCTTCTCGCCAGTTGGTGATATCAGAACCACTCCAGCCCCCGCGCCCTTCTTGCAGAACGCGTCATCGAATTTGAGCGACCAGTAACCCTTGGCCTCCTCACCAGGGCGAAGCTCCTCCTTCTCGCACTCTCACTCGGGGGGGGGGGGGGGGGGGGGTGTCCGTCCATTCAGCCGTGAAATCTGCCAGGGTGGCTCCATTGATGGTTCTGGTAGTGAGGAATTCCAACTCGAAGGGTTGCAGTTCGATCGCCCACTCGGCGACACGCCCCGTGGCGGTCGAGTTGCGCAATATCTGCTCCAATGGAAAAGAGGACACTACCGTCACCGGGTGGCCCTGGAAGTAGTGTCTCAGCTTTCGGGAGGCCATGGGGATTGTGAAGAGCAGCTTCTGTTGCATGGTGTAACGCTCTCTTGCGTCCCGCAGAACCGTGCTGACGTAGTAGACCGAATGCTGGACCAGGCGTGTCTCCGCGACGCCTGCGTCGGGGGCCTCCTGAGGCTCTTGAGGGGCGTCGAGAGGCTCTCCGTCGGGAGTCTCCGGGATGGCCCCGGTCGAGGGCTCAGAGGAGCTGGAGAGCTTCTTTGGTGGCATCTCGGGAGGGTCTTCGCCTGCTCCGGCTGGGACCTCTGCACGCTTTTTCTTTTTAGCGACGGGCTCTTCTCTTTCAACAACCAGGACCGCACTGGCAGTTTGCGGGGGGGGGGGGGGGGGGGGGCGGAGATGTAAAGCCTCAGAGACTCCCTTGGCCGTGGTGCTACCATCACCGGTGGGCTGGCCAGATACTTTTTGAGCTCGTTGAACACGGCCTCCGCCTCAGGGGTCCACTCGAAAGGTCCCGTCCTTTTCATGATCTCGAAGAAAGGGACGGCTTTCTCGCCGAATTTAGAAATGAAGCTACCGAGGGCGGCCATGCAACCCGCTAGGCGTTGCATGTCCTTGAGGCGCTTTGGGGGCTTCATTTCTTCGATTGCCCTGATCTTGTCGGGGTTAACCTTGATGCCTCGTTGAGGGACCAAGAAACCCAGCAGCTTCCTGGAGGGCGCTCCGAAAACACACTTGCCGGGGTTGAACCTGATGTTGAACTTGCGTAGGTTGGCGAAGGTCTCTTCGAGATCGGCTATAAGTGTGTCGTTGGTCGGGGTCTTGACCACGATGTCATCAACGTACGCATCCGTGTTCTTGCCGATCTGGGATCCCAGTGCGATGCGCATGAGCCTCTGGAAAGTGGCCCCTGCGTTCTTCAAGCCAAACGGCATGCATACGTAGCAGTACACGCCGCAGGGGGTGAGGAATGTTGTTTTCTCCTCGTATTCCTTGGCCATTTTTATCTGATGGTAGCCGGAGTAGGCGTCAAGGAAATATAGGAGGTCAAAGCCAGCGGTGGAGTCCACGATCTGGTCGATCCGAGGCAGCGGATATGGGTCCTTAGGGTAATCCTTGTTAAGGTCGGTGAAATTGACGCATAGGCGACCCTCTCCAGTGTGTTTTGAGACGACCACAGGATTGGCCGTCCACTCTGGGTGGCTAACCTATCGGACAATGTTTGCTTTTTCATGTTTCTTAACTTCTCATACGATGCACTCATGCTTCTCTGGGGCTTGGTGTCTCGACTTTTGCTTCACTGGGCGTGCGCTTGGGAACACGGCTAGGTGGTGCTCAATCACCTCCCTTGGTACACCAGGCATGTCAGACATGCTCGTAGCAAACATGTCGGCGTTTGCCTGGAGGAAGGTGACGAGCGCGCTTTCCTATTTGGGGGTGAGATTCCCGCCTATGGTGGCGGTAGCCCCCGTGCCGCTAGGGCCGAGCGCCACCTTCTTGGTCGTGGCCCTTTCGTCAGTGAAAAGCAGCCTCTTCTTCCTTTCGGAGCTCTCATGTGCGTCGTACACGTCGGCCGGGTGTGCAGCAGCCCCCGAGCGGTAGGCGCGCTCGACTGAGCGCATGGAGTCCTTCTCGTCGCAGCGAATGGTGATCATGGCCCGGCTCCCAGGGATCTTGACGAGGTTGTAGTCGTGCTGCGTGACGGCCATGAACTTGGCGAGAGTCGGATACCCAAGGATGGCGTCGTACGGCAAGACAATATGAGCCACATCGAAGTCGACGTAGTGTGTGAGGTAGTTCTCTCGCGTACCAAACGTGGGAGGCGCACCTGTCCGATCGGGATCGTGGTGCCCTCAGTCACACCCGCAAAGGGGTGCGTCGGCATTAGACGAGCATAATCCACTTGCATCTTGTCGAAGGTGTCGATGGATATCACGTTGAGGCCGACGCCACCATCTATCAAGGTGTTGGTGATTGCAACGTTGTTGATGGTCAGGGTGCAGACCAGTGGGATGGTGCCCACCGTGGCGGTAGACTTGGGGCGATCGCTGGCGTCGAAGGTGATGGAATACTCCGCCCACTTGAGGCGTCGGGAGGCTTCCACCCTTGGGAGGGCCGCACTGACCGCGCGGGTCAATTGCTTGAAGTGGCGGTTTGAGATGGGCGCCTAGGCTCCCCCCCCCCAAGATGCAGGCCACGTGTCCAGGCTTCTGATACCCCCGTTGACCTCGGCAGGAAGGTTTCGGTTTCCCTCGTCAGGTTGCTGCTGGACTACATTGGCCTGGGGAGGCCTCTGTTGGTTCCCCTGGTATGGCCCCTTCCTATTCTGCTGCGGAGGGTTGTTGGCCCAGCCGCCCCCATTGTTCCATTTGTTGCCTCCGTTGTTGTACTGTTCGCCTCGGTTCCGGCCGGAACCCCCGTGCTTATCCGGGTGCTTCTCGCGGATCTTCTTGAGTTCGTTGCACTCGTCGGTGCTTTGCAAGTGGAGTTTGTGATATACACAGAAAGTACGATCCTCGTCATCCTTCTTCGACCCTTTCTTGGACTTGGGATCGGGCTCTGCGGCGAGGACCGTGGGCGCATTTCTCTTGGAGTCCTTCATGCTCTTCCCCATGTCGCGCGCGGGCTCCTTGTCAAGCGCGTTGTGCTAGAAGAGTCGGCCCTCCTCAGCCTTGGCGCACTTGTCGGCCAGATCAAACAACTGCACCACCGTTTCTAGGTCGTCGTGGATGCCGAGCTTTTCCCTCATCCGGGTGTTGGTTACCCTTTCCACAAACGTGGCGATGATGGAGGCATTGGAACAGTAGGCGACATTCTTGCGGACGTGGCTGAAGCACTGGATGAACTTCCTTGGCGTCTCCCCCGCCTTCTGCTTTACCGCGCGGAGGTCGTTGAGGTTGAGGGGCCGGTCGTAGGTTCCCTTGAAGTTGGAGATGAACTGCTAACACGGGTCCTCCCAGGAGGCCACTGACCCCTCGGGAAGGTTCAACAACCACGTCTGCGTTGCCTCCTTGAGGGTCAGCGAGAACCAGTTTGCCATGACCCTATCGTCGATTTCCGCGGCTTATACTCCCACGGTGTAGAGCTGCAGGAACTCGACAGGGTTTTGCGTTCCGTCGTATCGCGGAGGAAGCTCCGGCCTAAACTTAGGAGGCCAGGTAACGCGGCAGAGGTCTTCGCTGAATGCCACAAAGCCTCCGCTGTGGGTGGCAGGTCTTCCGGCGAGCCCGGCGCGATTCTGGTGCCCCGCCAATGCGATGTTCCGGACCGTTCGGTCCTGGCGTTCTCGGTCGCGCGCTCGGGGTCGTCGGGCACACGAGGGATGATTTGGCAGTTGGGACCATCATCATGCGCGAGGTGTGGGGACGACGCGCCATGCGACCGAGCAAGGGCCCGGTTACCAGCCCGAGGGGCGCGAACCGGGTTGACCCCCTCCTCGCCACGGGGAAGAGGTTGGTGCAGAGGAGCGACGTTCGCCGTCCGCCCTCCAGGGGCTGCAGGGACGACCAGCCAACGAGAGGGCGCAGGGGTGATCCCCGCGGCCTGGACCAGCTCCGTAACATGGGTGAGCCAGTTGTCGTTGGCGTTCTCGGCTGGCCTAAACCGTAGAAGCTCCTATGCCATGCGCAGCACTGTGCGCGGTCCCGGCGGGATAACCTGAGATGAAGACGTCGTGTGCGCTGCCGATGGCACCACAGAAGTCGCCACGGAGGGTGCGACAGAGGGTGCCACGCTTGGCGCAGCGGGCTGCTGAGTAGGCGCAGTGGACGATTCCTCGCCACCCTCCGGTGGGTCTTCATGGGTTGATGCGGGCTCGCGGCGTGGACGCGTCTCGGTGCCGGTGCGGGCAGCGCGGCGGAGTGCGTGCTGCTCGCGGGTTTCTCCTGCCGGGGTGCGGTCCCCGGTGTTGCTTCCGCCCCTGGGTATGTCGGCCGCCGATGAGGATGAAGCGCACTCAAAGACCCCCTACCTGGCGCGCCAAATGTCGGAATATAGCCGCCGAAGAAGCTATGAGTGTGGGTATTGAACACAGGGGGCCTTAGAGCGCTGCCTCTAGCCTCACGAAGCTCGACGAACGGAGAAGAAAGCACTACAGAGAGAGACACTTTGTTTACCCAGGTTCAGGCCACCGCGGAGGTGAATACCCTACTCCTGCTTTGTTGTATTGCTTGATGAGTCTCAAGGAGCTACAATGGTGATGTGCCTAGTAGACCTACGGTTTTGCTTACAATGTCCGAACACTTAGCCAGGCCGGGGTGCGGCTCCTTTTATAGGCGGCCTTGGCCTCCAAATCCATGGCGGGAAGATCTCGCAATCTTCCAAGGGATCCTCTGCTCCTCTGCCACAGCTTTGGTAAAGCGACCGACCAAGTCACGTCTACGGTCCTGTCCCCACTGCACGGCCGTTGTCCTCATCCACCTGCGACTCCAGTCGGTGCCTCCATTGCACAGAAACAGGCGTCCTCGGTAATGAGGAGGGAGAGGACAGCCCAGCCCGTGGCACTGCCTTACACCAAAATGGCAAGCCTCAGGGCACGGCGATGGGCGGTGCAGTTGGTCTCCCCCTTTAATCACCAAAATGGCAAGCTTTGGGGTCGCCGGTTCTGCGGCGCAGTGGTTGATGATGACCTGTCCCAGAGGGAGGGCCCCTTGCCTCGCCTCTGCACGTGATGCGGGCCACGGCAAGCCTCGCGACTCCCTGCGCCGCGCTTCCTCCCGAGGGATCCTCGGGAGGCAGGGCCTTGCGAGGCGGGTTTCCTTGGCCCCGAGGGGGGCTCCCCTCCTAAAGCTCAGTCCTCCTGTGGCGGTCTAGCCCTTCGGGCGCCTTCAGGCTTTCTATCAGGCCCATCCGGCCCCACAGCCTCCGAGGAAATGACGGCCGCCATACCCCAGGATCCGTAGGCCCGACAACCATAACATCACTTACTTTTCCTAAAACATGTTTAATAGAATCATCAGCAAGTTTTAGTTCAATAGATTATTTTTCAAGAATCTTTAATTCAAGTACTTCATACAAATCTTTAGATAAAACAAAGACACTAGATCCCAGATCAAGTATTGCATGGTGTGTCTCTTTTCCAATGGTTACTAGTACTTTGGGAATCCATATATCACCAAGATTAGGTGGTATCATAGCTTCTTGGTTGTACCTAGCAATCTTTTCTTTTAGTACTTGATTGGCTATGTAAGAACCAAAACCTGCTTGGTTAGTGTTGATGGAAGGATCACTTGCAAACTTTTGTAAGATAGATATTAATTCATGCAAGCTAAAATTTTCTAAGTCAAGTAATGGATCCTTGACTTCACTAAGCATTTTAACTTCCTCAACTTTTTTCCCTCTATTATATAGATTAAAAATCTCATGACAATCATAAAATAAATCTTCAGGTACTTGGGCTTTTTCTAAACTTTCTTTAATTTTTACTTCCAAAAGTAAGCCATCAAGTAAAATATGATTATTCCTAGCAGTGGTATTCATAAAAGCCCCTTCACATTCATTATCCAAAAAGACTCTAGAGGTTTCAGATAACCCTCTATAAAATATATGCATCTCTAAGGCCATGTTCCATTCCAAAAGCTATTCCTCTAAGCCTTTCCCAAGATTTTACTAAAGGTTCTTCCTTTTCTTGTTTAAAGGTAATAACTATTTGTCTAAGATTACAAACTGTTTCAGTGGAACAAAATCTTTCAATGAATGAAGCTTTGAAGTTAAACCAAGTGCTAAATTTCTAGGAGGCCATCTTAAAATCCAATGTAAGGCTTTTCCAGCAACTTAGTAAGGGAAAAGCTTAACTTTAATCAAATTAATATTGGCATGGCCCAGATTTAATACTTTGCATCTTTCATTAAACTTCCTAAGATGATGTATAGGATCTTCTTTTGGTTTCCCATAAAAGCGGTGGTTATAAACAATTTTAGTGATATTATGATCTACTTCAAATTCTTCAACAGGGGTATTCATATCTTCAGGAAAGTTCTTAACACTAAACGGCCAAAAGTTTCTTTTCTCCATTATGCAAGTTTTTATGTATTTTTAATTTTTTTAAACTAAAATGATACTAAAATAATGCAAACCGAAATAACAAATGCAAAACAAAAATGAAAAACTGAAAATAAAATATGAAACCGAAATATATAATGATATGCAAGATAATAACAAAACAAAATAAATTGCTTTGAAGGTAAAGATGGACGAGATGATGGTCACGTAGGTGCAACCTCCGCAAGCTTAGGTGTTTGCACACGTTGGTGTTGAAGTTGACTTTTTGTTGTGAGATAACCTTCCACTAGCTCCCCGGCAACAACGCCAGAAAATATCTTGATGACTCCTAGTGACGTGGATGATACGTGCGTCAAAAGAATATGAGTTAGGTTGAGACTTCAAGTGTAGAGTGTATAGTATAGGAAGAATATTTTCCCCACGAGGGTGAATCGAGGGTTTAATCGAACTCTCGGGGAATTGTGTGTGAATGATTTATCTTATTGTCCTTCCCTTATGAGACCTGCAAAACAAAGCAAATTGTTGTGTGCCCTCAACCTCAACAAGTGGTTGTCAAGCACAAGGTGTGAGCAAAGATATGAAAATAAAATATAAATGCAAAATAAAAAATAAATATGCAATGATATAGATGAAAGTGCAACAGTGCTAGAAAATGGTTTGGTAATGCAATGATGGTAAATAAATATGCAAGGATGATGAAAACAATAATGAATGATATTTTTGGGTTTTGTATTGTGAATGCAAGTAATAAAATTATTTTTATATTTTCGGATTTTTAAATGGCTGAAAATGGAAAGTGACTAAAATTTGTTGGAAAGGTGTTTCTTATGATTAAAAATGGACCGGGGTTCATGGTTTCAGAAATGCACTCTCTCTTTAATATAGTGGTAGATAATGGAACACTAGAATTGACATATTAGATTGCAACAATGTTTCATGACAAGTTATTAATCATATGGGAATCACGTCCTAACATAGAGATGTTTTGGTTATTAATCTCTCTTATACTTCACTAAGATGTGAATTAAATCGAAACACCCTAGTATTAAGATAAATCAGAGTATAGCCTTAAGTTCTATGACATGAAGTTAAAATAAGAACATGCTAGATCTAGTCATGGAGAGTTGGCAATGGTCACACCCAACATCCCAGGTAGCATGGTATTTTTCTCTATCCCTAGTGAGTTAACAAAGTGAGGTAAAAACCCAACTGGATCGCGATATTTTAGTGGTCAGCTTACCGCACTAGCCGCCACCCGTTACTCCATCTAATGCACACGTTCCCCCTCACACGCCCTCATACATATGTTGGATCAAAACACATACACAAGAACGGGGTACATAATATGCATCTACTTTCATAACTGAAATAAAACCATTGCAATCTCAAACATATATTAACTCATAAAAGATACACCACGAAGGATAATACATAGATGACCATAATCATGTTCAGCAGCTCATACGGTGCTAATTAGTGAAGCTCAAAGAGAGGAGAGATACATAAGTTACTTCCACAAACCCATAGTTCAGGGGTGGATTACTCCTTCTTCATCATGGAGAGGGTGGAGAAGTCGTTGGAGAAGATGGAGACCACGCCGGCAGCGCCCTGCCGGAGTTTTATGACATGAAGTTAAAATAAGAACATGCTAGATCTAGTCATGGAGAAGTGGCATGGTCACACCCAACATCCCCCGGTAGTATGGTATTTTCTTTATCCCTAGTGAGGTAACAAAGTAAGGTAAACACCAAAGTGGATTGCTAGATTTCAGTTGCCATCTTCCCGCACTAGCCACCCCTCGTTACTCCATCTAATGCACACATTCCCCCTCACACACCCTCATACACATGCTTGATCAAAACAAGTAAACAAGAACGGGGTACATAATATGCATCTAGTTTCATAACTGAGATAAAACTATTGCAATCTCAAACATACATTAACTCATAAAAAGATCCACCACAAAGGAAAATACATAGATGATCGTAATCATGTTCAGCAGCTCATACGGTGCTAATAAGTAATTAGTGAAGAACAAGAGAGAAGAGATATATAAGCTACTTCCACAAACCCATAGTCCAGGGGTGGACTACTCCTTCTTCATCATGGAGACGGTGGAGGAGTCATTGGAGAAGATGGAGACCACGCCGTCAGCGCCCCGCCGGAGTTTTCCCCTTCCAATCTGCAACTCCAGTTCTCTGTTTCGTGGTTTCTGTGTTTCTGCGACACTCTCTTCCGAAAGCCATCGAGGGTTTATTTTTATAGTCATTTTTAGGTCAAGTGGAAGGCACAGAGACGAAGATCGACGGCATCGAAGCCATGAGGAGGAAAAGGGCATGCCTCACGCGGCCAGGGAATCTGGCCGCATGCCCCCCCCCCCCCCCCCTTTTGCTCCTCGGACTTCCTTTTTTGTTGATCATTGGCTCGTACATTTCCTTTCTTCCAAAAAATGATCCCCGTGAAATATTAGGTCATTTGGACGTCGTTTGAGTCCATGAAACATCAAAATATAGCAAAATAGGGTTTCTGAGTGTGCGGGGTTAATTCCAAAAAAATAGGGAAACTATGAAATAGTCCCATAATCAATATAAAACATTAATATAACCCTTCTATGATGCAAATATGATGGAATAACAAGTAATACTATGCAAAGTTCATGTATGCATTTTACATGCATCACCATGATAAAGGGGGAGTAGTCCACCTCTGCACTATGTGTTTGTTACAGTAGCTTATCGCATCTCTCCTCGTTCTTTCAATGTATTAGTACCATATGAGCTATCTAACATGATTATGGTCATCTATGTAATTCCCTTGCGGTGGATCTTTATTTTATGAGATGATATTTGAGATTGCAATTACATTATGTGTGAGATGTATAAGTAGATGCATATTATGTACCACGTTCTTTATTACTTCTTTTGATCAATCATGTATGAGAGAGAATGTGTAGGGGAACGTGTGTATTAGATGTAGTAATGTGGTGGCCACTAGATAGTGACAAGAAATTCGAGATCCACTATTGTTTTTACCTTTCCTTGTTACCGCACTAGGGATTAAGTGAATGCATGTGACAATTGATGTATGGTGACAACCAAGACATTTGTGATTTATGCTAGCATATTTGATATTCAAACGTCATGTCAAAGTATCAAAGGCTATACTCTGTTTATTCTTAATTCTAGATTGCATGGATGTTATCCATTTCATGAGGAGTATAAGAGAGATGTGTTGCATCATTTGTAAAATAGGACGTGATGCTGATATGAATGCTATCCTTCACATAATTAAGTTGCACCAATATTATGTCACGTGTGAATTGTTTCCACTACACCTTATGAGAGAGTAGATAAGTGAACTCATAAACCCCTGTTCGTTTTTATTACAAGAAACACCTTTGAACACTTAAAATGCATCTTTTATTTTTAGTTTTAATTAAATCCTAAAATATGAAAATACTTTTATTTCTTGCAGCTATAACCGAAACCCAAAAAGACTTTTTATTGTCGTTTTTACTTACTTGCCTAGCAATAGATAATTTTACTTTTTTTTACTTTCTTTATGTTTTAATTTCAGTTTACTTATATGAAATCTTGTGATTGACAACCACACGGTGGAGTTGGGGGCACAAGGCAAAAGACTTGTTTTGTAGGTTGCTGGAAGAAGATAGGAGACAGACACCTTTTTGCCCAATTTCCCGAGAGTTTGATATTAACCCTCGAGTCACCCTGGTGGGGAAATCAGAGCTTGCTATAACACTCTGCTCTTTGAGTCCCAACGAGTGGTGTAGTTCCACAACCATCAAGAAGAATTTCTGGCGCCCTTGTCGGGGACAGGAAGAAGCAACGTCGTGCATCCAATACTCTCCCGTCATCTCCGCCATCAAAGATTTTCTGACGCCGTTACCGGGGAGGTTGAAGAGGTATCTCATAGTGGTTCCTTTCCTAGGCAACTGCTAGTAGATTTTCTAGTGCCATCTCCACTGGTGCTAAGTTTTTCTGACACCGTCTTCACCAACACGTGTAAACACCCAAACTTGGTGATGTTGCACCACTTGTGGCGGAACTTTATTTTATGTGTAGACAAAAACCAAGCAATTTTCTTCTGTCTTATTTTTGGTCTTTTAATTTTGTTATAGTTTGTTAGTTTCCTTTAGTTATACTTTCAGTTTTCATAAAAAACTTAAAAATCCATAAAAATTAGTGTAACTTTTATTGCAAGCATGGAAGAAAAAGAGTCACTTATGGTAATGAATGAGAAAAAGGTAGATGAAGTTAAAATGCTTAGTGAAATAAATGAACCCCTACTAGATATTGATAAATGTAGTTTGCATGAACTTAGAGAGCCGTTTTGGTGCCCGGGGGGTACGTGCACACGCGGCGGTTGCTCGACACGTGCCGTTTTGGTCAAATCTACGTTAGTAACTAACCTTCCTCCACATGCACGTTGTGAGGGGCAAAGTGAGCAATTAGAAACATATCAACACATGACGAGTAAAAAAAACCACTCCCGCCAATAATTAGGATCAAAAGCACCCCACGATGCCACAAAAATCCAAACAATCAGCACATGGTGCGGTCAATGCACTCCACACACACTCTCTCCTCAAACACGTATCTCAAAGCAAATCGAACGACAACCACCGCATGTGCACGTACCCCCTGGGTACCAACGTTCATCCGCATGAACTTATCAATATATTACAAAGATTTACTAAAGATTCTTCGGTTAATGTTCATCAAGCAGGTTCTTGTTCTTACATAGCTAATCATGTGTTAAAGTAAAAGGATAGGGAGTGCTTATGTCTCAGGCGCCTGTTTTTTTCTTAAGTCTCAGTCAACTCAGAAAAGTGCAACCGCAGTTTAAAAAAAGTGCAACTGGAACGAGTTGCACTTTTCTGGCAGAAAAGTGCAATTGCATTTTTTTATCAGAAAAGTGCAACTGATGCATATTTTTATGGGTGACTGAGACTTAAGAAATTTTCATGCGCATGAGAATTAGCAAAACCGAAAAGGATAACAACATATAATAATGACGATATGATACCATCCAAGTTTGAAAATATTTGGATCCCAAGATATTAATAACTATTGACAAAGAAACTCACCATGCTATGCTAGTGAGATTGCAGGAGGCGAAGTACAAAAAAAAAAAAGGAACCGACAGAATCTCAGCACGGCGGCGCCGCGCCGAAGTCAACTAGTCGTTAGTAACATGTCGATGAGATCCTAGCTCCTCATTTATATATAATGATAGGGATTCTCTAGCGACATTTGCATATTTGAAGGATATATAATTTAACGTTAATTTAAAATGTCAGTAGTTGAAATTTAAAAACACATGTTCTTGGTGGCTTAGTCCGGCCAAAAGTATATATGTGAGTAGTCTAACATTTAATCGGTGTTAGTCTTTCAGGTACTTAGATGACGTCATGCTAACTTTGGCTACCTTGAAATCTGCCGGTTGGGTTTAAGGGCATCTTCAGCCGTTCGGCCCCCCAGGTTTTGGTTCGGCGCTTTTTAGCGTTAACGCTACCCCTCACCAAAACCTGGGGGGGGGGGGGGGGGGGGATTTTACCAGCCGTTCGGCGGCCCAGGAAAACACAATGGCCATAAATTTGAAAGTTCTTCTTCCCGCCCCAAAAGTAGCCCGAGTTCGGCGATTACAGCAGACACAGTTGGGCGAACACATTACAAAAAAACGCCACAATTGGGCGATCAAATAGTCTCGATCAAGCCACAGTCGGGCGATCACAGCCACATTCGGCAGTCAGCTGACGCGCAGATCAGATAGAGGCCGGCGACACGGCGGCGTCATCCTCGATGTCGACGACGGGCATGGTGGTTGGAGCTGGCGGCGAGCTCGGAGTTGCAGTCTCGGCGGCCTCGAGGTCGACGACGGGCGCGGCATCCTCCAGGTGGATGGCCGTCTCGGCGCCCTCCAGGTCGATGTGCGTGCTCGGCGACGCAGTAGTAGGGAGGCTTGGGGGGCGGCGGCGTCTCGGCTGGGCTGGCCGAGCTTGTCGGGCTGTCGCAGGTCGTGCCCGCCGCGGTGGCGTAGCTCGTGTCCGTCAGGGTCGGGGCCGGAGCCGGGCTGATATCGCTGAGGATGAGACGGCGCTGCGCCATGAACCATGCCCTCACCTCGTGGTCCATCGTGGCCGGATCGCCCCCCATGAGAAAGGCGAGGTCGTGGTTCCTCTTCTTCGCCACGGTGCCGGTCCTGAGGAGGTCGATCTTGACCTTGGAGTTGGGCATGAGCGCCGCCCACCTCTGCTTGGCGGTCTCCTCCCTCTTGGCGTCCTGGGTCTGGGCGTCGGCGATGCAGGTCTCGATGGACGCCTGGAGCTTTGCCGCTCCCGGCGCGCCGTCCCTCGCCGCCTTGGCTTTCTTGTGCCCCATCGGTGGACAGCCTTCAGACGCCCCGGCAGCCACCGCGTCGGGGACGTACACCTTGCCCTTGCCGAGCGTACGGCGAGCCTCCGCCCACTTCTCGCACCCCTCGATAACGACAAAGACGTGGAGGTACATGAAGTCGGCGTTCTCGTCGTTCTTATACGCCTCCAGCATCCGGACGATCTCCATCTCGCGGTTGGCGCCGCTCTTCGGCCTGTTCGCGACCTCCTCCTGGATGCCATGCCACTTGTTGCAAGCGGTCTGGATGTTCGCCCAATGGTTGGCCATGGCCTTCTGGCCGCGCTCCGTGGCGCATGTGGCGAAGTCGGGGTCGATCATCCGGCGCTCGTCGTACGCCGTCTTCACCCGCTTCCAGTAGTTGTCCATGGCCTGGTTGGCGCCGATGATGGTGTCGAAGCTGACCGTCTTCCATGACTCGGCGAGGAGGACGTCCTCCCTGTTCGTCCACTTGATGTGAGGCTCGATGGGCGGCTTGGGCGCCGCCTTCGCGCCCTTCCTGGGTCGTCGGCCGCCCGTGTCGCCCTCCTTGGCCGGGCCATCTGCTCCCTCTGGTGCTGCAGGCGCCGTCTCGGTCTCTTCTTCCGCCTCCACCTCCTCCGTGCTGACACCGGCGCTAGACGTACCTTGGCCGTAACCGCCGCCGCCCTGCGAGAAAAACTCCCCACTTTGCTCGAGGAAGCCCGGGCATGCCGCTGCCACCATCGAGCCGGTGGTGATGATCTCGTCCATGTAGCTGTCTTGGGGCTGCATCCCGGCCAACATGGCCTGCGCGGCGTAGGGGAGAGGACAGCGGTGCGACGGTGAAGATGCGTAGCCCGGCGAGCCGCCGTACATCATCGGCGGATGGTGGGGGAAGGTGAGGTTGGGGTTGAAACCACCAAGGGGGTCAGCGTCGGCGTACCCTGGGGAGTAGCGGAACCGCGGTGATGGCGATGGCGAGGCGACGATGGCTTGGCTCCAGCCGGCGAACAGCGGAGCGAAGGCGCCCCTCCGCTTGACAGGCGGCGCCGCAGCCGCAGCCGGATTTGGCGGCTCATCCAGCGTCTCTTCTTCCTCCTCCCCTTCCTCTTCTTCCTCGACGACGGCCTAGTCCTCGGCCGCCGCCAGCTGCCTCCCTCGTCCGGCGCTGGAGGTTCGCCGCTCTCAGGCGTGTCTGCTCGGCGATCCACTCCTTGTTGGTCATGCCCGGCGGCTTCTCCTTCTGCGCTCTCGGCTTCCGCGGCTTCTTGCCGATCATGGAGGTGGCGGAGGCCGTGGGGACGGCGGCGGCGACGGCGCGGAGACCTGCGAATCGGGCGGGAGCCATGGCGGCCAGATCTTGGAGATGGGGGAAATGGCGGGATCGGGGCGGGGGGAGAGGTGTATGTGGGGGGAGAAATGTAGGGAAAGGCCGAAATTATGGAGGGAAGGGGCAAATTATGGAGGGAAATCGCCTTCCCTCGCCGACAAGTCTGGCCCACGAACGCTTTCCCCCCCCCCCCCCCCCCCCCCCCCCCCAAGCCGAACCCAGCGCGCTGGGTTCGGGCTGGGTTCGCCGGCGCGAAACAGCGCCATTTTTGGCGCTAAATCGACTTCTGGGGGGCGGCTGGTGGGTTTTCGTTAGCGTCGGCGCTAAAAAGGCCTGCTGGAGGGCGCGGGGACGGCTGGAGATGCCCTAAGAAAAGTGTTCACGGTGGTAGGATATGCTTGCACGTGTTCATAGCCTCATAGGACATGACGACATGTACAGTACAATTTATCTTATCAATGCCACGCTGTAAAGAAAAGATAATTGCAGAATTGGGATTGGAGGATAGAGAACGGCAAGTCGCAAAATCATCAGCCCTTTGACACCAAAAATATCGATCCCTCCGCCAGCACCACGCCCACGCACTATTCTCACCAAAGAAGTACTGTACGCGTTAGTCGTGGCGTGCTGCAGGTTGACAATCACACGCGCGCTCTATTGCTATGCCCAAAAATATCATGGAATCCCAGGGAGAGGACGGTGAGTGGGACGAGGGCGCCGGCGCCCGCCCGCGGCAATCCACAGCAGCCTCACCGTGAACGATATACACGCCGAGGCGGTGAGGCGGCAGTACAACGAGTGCCTCCGTAACCACGCGGCGGCCGCGGGAGGGCACGTCGTGGACGGATGCTGCGAGTTCATGCCGGCCTCCACCGAGGACCCGTTCGCCTGCGCCGCCTGTGGCTGCCACCGCAGCTTTCATCGCCGCGACCCCTCCCCGGGACGCGCTCACCTTCCTCTGCTGGCCGCCAGCGCCTACGCGCGCGCACCGTTGGCGTTGCTCCCGCCCCCGGCAAGCAAGCACCACCCGCTCCAGCGTCTCCCGGTCGCCTACGGCCTCGCGCCAAGCGGCACGACGACCGAGTCCTCTAGCGAGGAGCGGTGTGGCCCGTCGCCTGCGCCGCGGAAGCGTTCCAGGACGACGTTCACGCGGGAGCAGAAGGAGCAGATGCTGGCGTTCGCGGAGCGCGTCGGGTGGAGGATGCAGCGGCAGGACGAGGCGACGGTGGAGGAGTTCTGCGCGCAAGCCGGGGTGCGGAGACAGGCGCTCAAGGTCTGGATGCACAACAACAAGCAGAGTCGCAGCGGTAGGAGGCAGCAGGAGGAGGAGGAGGAGAAGTTTCAGGAGCATAGTCGACAAGAGCAGCAGCAGCAGCAGTAGCCATGGCCCATGGGAGGAGACCTGTTTGTTTCACAGTACGTAGTCCTCGCACCTCGCTGTTTCCACAAAAGGATCGAGAAGACTCCCGGAGGGAGGAACACACTTGTTGATTGATGTTCTTTCCGTTTTTGTCTTCTTAATTAATTGAGCTGATCGTCCAAAATACTAATACTAGTACATGCTTATTCATGGTAGGTGTATTGGTTGAATTCGACTGGACTGGGATATACTATGTTTTTTTGCCTAATTTATGCACATTTTAAAAGAGATTTACTACACGGTGTAGTGTGCTATGCCTTAATTTGTAGACCAAACAGAACAAAGAGTGTCCAAGTATTAGTAATCATTCATTCTGATAATTGAAGAAAAGAAAGCTTCTCGGATCACCGCCGTACCTACGTCATCACCATTTCTTGATGCCCAAACTCCATAGTAGACGTTGTGACATATTTTACCTCACCGTTGTCGGTAAAAGTGTCTCCATTGGACGGCTGATTTTACGTACTCCATGCCGGATTAGGATGGATTGCCGTTCGACTATCAGGCTCGCGGAATGGTCCGACGACATTAACTGGATTACTATACCAAGCTTAGCACAAGTGGCCGGCTGGATTTCCACCCAGGCCCGGCAATCGCATGGCCTATTATGTCCCCATCTGTTATCTGCAAGTTGGATTACAAGGATTTTGTTTGAAAGGATTGTGAGGACCATGAATGCGAGGGAGGAAAAGGTTGACAAGGATGTATTGGGCTGGCTACTCCTCAAGATAATTGGCAAGCACAGAGGAAAGAGGACACTTCAACATCTAGAGATTATGCACTCTTTACGGCTTACAAATTTTCCAAGAATAATTCAAGTCGAATCTTTAAATCTCCGGTGAAAAGGACAGATAACCACTAGTAATAATAGTATGTGCGTTGCTTTTATATTTTTCGATATTTTTGAAATTACTTATGCTCATATTCTGTTGTTGGGTTCTTATTGGTCTAGAACAACATCCCACGGATCGTGGCCATCCACCGTTGTATGCTCGTCCTACACCTTGATGTCGTGACCATCTACCGTTGAATCCCGTTGAATCCAGCTGAGTGCTGCCCCTCGTACTCAGTTTTGTCGTCGCTTTTCTTGTAAACTTAACTTTTCAGTAATGACCGGCTTAAGAGATTTTTTTTTTGAAAGGGGCTTAAGAGAATAGAAGATGAGCCAACTTGATATCTTTTGGTATTCTCATCACAAAGAATATTCGTTCATGAAGTTTTGAAACTTTTTCTAATAGTCATCTAAAATTTGTGTGTTTCTGCTTGAGCTTTGCACTAGTAGGAAAAGGCTTATAGCCACCAAATTACTCCTGACGCACATGATCTTTTGTTCGCCAGAGGTACATAGTGCTGGCGAACAGAATAGATGTTCGCCAGGAATAACACCTCTACTACTGACGCACCTGAAGCCCGTTCGCTAGGAATGTGCAGCGGCGCTAGCTGCGCGACTTGTTTATGTACCCCCGCGCGCCGCACACCCACACCTCGGCCCGATCCCCTTTCTCTCTCCCTCTCCCCATCGCCTGCACCCAAAACCCTAGCCCCCCATCTCTGCCTCCCCGAGTCCGCCTCGCACCGCCGCCTCCTCCTTCCTCGCCCCGCGCCTCCTCTGCACCGCCGCCTCTCCTCCTTCGACGCCTCCGCGCGCCCCCTGGCCGGCTCCACCGCCGCCCTCCGTGTTCACCTCTACGGCCTCGCCCCCTCCCGCGCCGTCCTTACGCTCAAGCGCCGCCCGAGCCAGGAGTACGGCGTCGGTGGGCTCTCCGCGCTGTTTGCCTGCGTCGGCATCAACGCGCCGCTCCTCCCCAAACTCGGCCGCCTCCTCCGCATCCGCGCACACCCGCAAGCGCCGGCCGCCTCCTCCGCATCCGCAGGGCACACGGGAGAAGACGCCGCCCGTCTTCTACGCACACGCCCGAGGCAAACCCTAGCCGCATCGGCTAGGGCTGCCGGTGGTGTTCCTCGCGCACGAACGCCTCCTGCTGCTACCCTCCGTCGAGCACGCCTCCTCGTCGATGAACCCTAGCCGCATCGGCTACAAGTATGGTCTTGCTGTCACAACCCAACCCGATGTGTGCTGCCTGCTTGATAGAATGCCTACCTATGAGTATGATCTGATTCCCTTGTGTGACAACCCGATGATTATTATTTTGCATGTGAGAATGGATTAGTATGATCTGATTATTAATTTGCATGTGAATGATCTAATTCCCTTGTGTGACATGTGTGAACTCCTTTTTACCATATTTTGATATGCCGATGATTAAACTGTTGTGACACCGTGTGATCCAGAGGCAACGTTAGTGAAACCTGTGATGTGCACGAATACACATTTTTCTGTATCCCACTGGATTTCACTTACGCCGTCTCTGAATTTGTGTGTCCAGACTAAGTATGAGGCATGATTTTTCAGTTGACCCTACCTTATTTCTAGAATGCCAACAATTAAACTGTTGTGACACCGTGTGATCCAGAGGTGGCATCTCTGAGACTTGTGATGTGCACGAATACACATTTTCTGCATCACACGGGATCTCGGAAACACCATCTCTGAATTTGTGTGTCCAGTGTAAGTATGAGGCATGATTTTCAGTTGACCCTACTTCATTTCTAGAATGCCAATGATTAAACTGTTGTGACACCGTGTGATCCAGAGGCGACGTGGGTGAGACCTGTGATGTGCACGAATACGCATTTTCTGCATTCCACTGGATCTCACTTACGCCGTCTATGAATTTGTGTGTCCAGTCTAAGTATGAGGCATGATGCATGATTTTCAATTGACCCTACTTCATTTTTAGAATGCCGATGTTTAAAATAATGTGGCGCACTATATGATATCATGATAATTTGTTGAACCTTGTATCATGCACACATATAAGTTGTGTGCCTCCTACTTGGTTCAACAAAGTTATCAGGATTGTTTGTGTGTTTTGAATAATATTTTAAGTATGAGACATATTTTTTTGGGACAATCGTTTCTGTGCCCTACCTACCTTAGTTTTATCCGTTTGTGTCATACCCGCGTAGTTTCTCTCGTCCGTGTCCTGGCTGGCTCGCAAATCGGCCAAACGCTCCGTTGCCCTCTGGTCAACCGTCACTTGGCCTGACTGGTGGGGTCGGTCTAGCGCGGCTCGGTTGGAATTTCATGGGGGCGGGTTGTGTGCGGCTCGGTTGGGATTTCCTGGGGTCGGCGTGGGGTCGGAGCGTGGCGTCGGCGAGGGGTCGGCGCGTGGGGCCGGGGCACTTGTTTAATCAAGGGATACCGTCGATGGGGCCCACGTGGTCTTTCTCCCTGACTCACTACTGCCGCCGAGAGAACCCCCGAGGAACCCCAAAAACAGAGCAATAGGAGTTGGATTGAGGGCGGAGAGCAGGGTGATTGAAGGCGCAAAGGAGCTCCATCGCCATCGCCATTGTCGTCGCCCGCCCGTCTCCCGTCGCCCGTCGAGAAGGAGGGACAAGCAAGGAGCTCCATCGCCATCGCCATTGTACGGCCGCCTTCGCCGTTTGAGGTTTTTTGGTCACCGACGGTTCCAGCTGCAGTCCATCAACCCCATTTCGATGGTCAGTGCTATCTTCTCTACATGTTTCATTTTCTTGTTTGGTGCATTATTGATGCATGTAAAATGCATACATGAACTTTACATTTTATTACTTGATATTCCAACTTATTTGCATCATATATATGTTATATAATGATTTTGGGGGATAATTCACACTCTCCCCATTTATTTGGAATTAACCCTGCAGAATAAGAAAACTCATTTTTCCATGTTTTTTACTTTCAGGGAGCATACGACGTCCAAATGACCTAATATTTTACGGAGATCATTTTTTGGAAGGAACAAAGTGTAGGAGCGAAGGAAGTGCAAAAGTGGAAGCCCGAGGACCAAAAGAGGGGGGCCCACGCGGCC
The DNA here is from genome assembly GCA_026929855.1 of Poa annua. Taxonomy (NCBI): domain Eukaryota; kingdom Viridiplantae; phylum Streptophyta; class Magnoliopsida; order Poales; family Poaceae; genus Poa; species Poa annua. Next base: position 58,610,193 of record CM049437.1, read on the forward strand.
AGACTCCTTGGCCGCATGGGGCCCACCATCTTGGCCCTCGTGGCTTCGATGCCGTCGATCTTCGTCTCCGTGTCTTCGTCTTGACCTAAAAACGTCTATAAAAATAGTCCCCCTAGGAGTTTCGCAAGGAGGCGGCGGAGAAATACAAAACCAAGAAACAGAGAGTCAAAAGGCTGCCGCCGGAGAAGATTGGAGGCGGGAAACGCCGCCGGATCACCTCCGGAAGGCTTCTCCATCCCCCCTCCGGAGTCTCCATCAACACCACCGTCAAGACCAGCACCATCTCCATCACCATCTCCGTGATTCATTTCGTCCCCCTCATAGTTTGAGATTGTTCGAACCCTAGCTTTTGTCTAAGTACTATTCTACATGTTTGTGAATTGCTACTTGTCATTTTTCTGTGGGGAGATTATATTATCATATTGTGTTGTACCACTTATACCATTGAATCACATCATGTCTTCTCGTTGTGAGTAGTTCTCTCATGTTCCTGGGGGCATAAGATGGATTGGCAATGATTTCACTATTCATGTTTGAGTATTTAGTCAAGTCTTTATCTTTGATGATTGTCTTATTGTACAATATATGAGTGCACGCATATGTTGAGGAATGCATGAGGTGATCACACTATGTAATGGATTGGGTAGGACCTGGGAGTTGACAACTAAACCTGTGGTCTAATACATGAAGTTCCATCAGGAGGGGATTAATATCGTGGACCTTAGAGTTTATTGCTATGGTGGGACTTTTATGTCTTAATAACTCTTGTGTAGTCATTTACTTGGCCACATGATCCATCATAAGGGGTTTAGTATATTTATTTAGCTACACCTAATTATGGCTCCATCCAAAGAAGATTAAAACTTGACAAAATATTTAGCTTGTTGTTCTAGAAATATCTATGCCATGAAATCCATGTAGCCCTTGGGAACATTTTACACACATAAGAAACACACACTTAAGCTTGTCCTCTTGCTGCATAGAGGATTGGGCTTTCTCTCTTTGAGAGCTTTCACTTGTCATATTTTATTTTCAGCTTTTACTTTATTGCAAACTCTACACCAAAAACCCAAGAACACTTGCATCATTTTACTTTGTCTAGTGCATAGATAATAAGAAGAGTGACACTCTTATTCGAAAGGATAAACACTTATACCTTCTACTCCTCGTGGGATCGATACTTTACTTACACATCGAAGATTTCAACGATCCCCTATACTTGTGGGTATCAAGACATTTTCTGGCGCCGCTGCCGGGGAGTGTAGCGCTTAAGTTTTTATTCTTGTTTGCACTAGATATTTATTTTTAGTTTTGCATATACTTTAGTTTACTTTCAGTTTTTCATTTAGTTTAGTTTTACTTTCAGTTATATATATCAAAAACACATAAAAATCATAAAATGGAAAATACCATAAAAACTTCTAGTAAGGAATGGATGGATAATTACTTATCTAGGTACAATGAAGCTTATTATATTGCTAAGGAATTTAGAGAGTCAAAAGAAGGGATAATACTAAAAGGTTTCATGGAAAGATTAGAATATATTGCTGAAAAGTGGCTTTTATTCCATAATAAAATTTGTTGCTTGAAACAAAGAAATAGACACTTTTTCTTTCAATGTAGGTTCCATACAGAAAGTGTCATAGCATCTTACAATAGAAATGATTATGCTCATTTAGGGATGGAACGAGTAGAGGAATTTGTTGCTAATTATGCATCTTTTGAATTGGCTCTCTTTGCTCTTGAAAATGAAACTAGCCCTATAGTTATAAAATTTCCACAAGAGGTTGCTTCTATTCTTGAGTATTGCAGAGTCAAGTTCTCTAAAAATATTTATCTTGTTGACTATAGAGAGAGGAACACTGCTTCCCAAGAAAGTACTGATGTTTTGCAGGAAGAAGATGATGAAAACATAAGCTTGGAAGAGGAAGAATGTGAAGAAGAGGATAAAAACCTAAGCTTGGGGATGCCCACGCAACCCCAAGAAGATGATGAAAATGATGAACAACTAGAGAATGAAGAGAGGGAACTTCCACCTTCACCACCTATGGATGAGGGTAACACTCAATATATTGCTGATGATACACTTTGCTTTTGTGATTCTGATGATGATGAGGAATATGAACCTATGCCTAATAAGAACATCATTGATAATAATTTTAAAGATGATGAGGAATATGGTTTAGACATGTTTTATGATAGTAACACTCAAACTGAAAAATCTGTTGTTATTTATGAGAACCCATGTTATGATGAGTGTGAAACTAAAAATTCTATGATCCTATATGATAACCCATGCTATTATGATGAAACTATTAATGCTCCTTTACCTTTTAATAATGCTACTAGTGAACTTTTGGATGATAATGAGGAGTGTTGCTTAAATATGCTATATGATAATGCTTGAGATGATGGTCCTATGCTTATTAATAATCCTTCATGTTTAGTTGCTACTAATTTATGTGAGGATAAAGATGATATACTTGCTGCTTGCGATAATACTCTCACTCATGAGAGTTCTACTTTATCTTTGAGTTCTCCTATTCACACCATAGAAGAGAAGTTTTTATATCACTAGTGGAAAAAGGGCTACTAGTGGCGCACCAAAAAGCCTTTCTGTGGCGCACCCAGGGAAATGGGGGGGGGGGGGGGTGCACCACAGAAATCTCGCCACTAAATTATATTTCTGTGGCGCACCAACCCCATGCGCCACAGAAATTTCCAAATTTCTGTGGCGCATCCTTCCTCGTGCACCACAGAAATGTATCAGTGGCGCATGGATTCTAGGTGCGCCACAGAATATAAACAGGAATTTTCGATTTATTTTTCCTGCAGTACAAATATAGGTATATATACAGTATTTATCCAGATATATTATAAACAACGATATATTTGACACAGTAGATTAAAACAGAACAAATACACAGAAGTTGCAAGAGTAGAGAAGTCGGTGTTATAATTAGTAGAGAAGTCTTATTATTACAAACTAGAACCTAAGCTAGAACAAGTCGCACGAGTAAACTACTTGTCGTCGGAACTGGTGTTATAGAAGAAGTCGGACCACCTGTCATCATCGGTGTCCCAGTGTTCCTCGCTCTCCCTCTGGGCGGCGTCCCGACGGCGGCGCCGGTCTGCCCTTCTTTGCTCCCTTCGGTTCCTGAAGAACGCCTCCTCGTCGGCGACGTCGCCCGGGAACTCCTCCCTCCACCGACGCATCAGCTCCTCGTTGTGCTCGGCGGTGGCGATCCGGCGCTGCACCTGGCGGTGGCGGTCACGATCTTCGTTGGTGAGGAGGGTTGGCCGTGGCGCGAGGAACTCCGCCTCCACGATGTTCGGGCAGTCCGGGAAGTTTAGCTCTCTCCGCGGGCGCCGGAAACGCCACGCGACCGCGTCGTATGCGCGCGCTGCCTGCTCCGGCGTGGCGTACGTCCCGAGTGTCTGCCGGAATCCGCCGACACGGATTTCGGCGTAGTAGGTGCCGTTGGGCCGCTCCCGAACACCGCGGAAGCCCGATGACCCGCGGCGGCGCGGCGGCATCGTCTACACAAGAGGAGGTTCAGCGGTTAGTAAAGCACATTAAACTTGCTTAATGGTGACATGTAAATAAAAATTCTAAATGAAGTAGGTCAAGACTCATAGCATGCCTCATATATAAACAAATCATCGATATTGTAAGACTTATAGACAAAACAAGATTCAAAAAAATTATACCTCATACTTGGAAACACACAAGGAATCCTGATAACTTTGTTGAACCAAGTAGGAGGCACACAACTTATATGTGTGCATGATACAAGGTTCAACAAACTATCTGGATATCATACAGTGCGCCACATTATTTTAATCATCGATATTTTAGAAATGAAGTAGGGTCAACTGAAAAGCATGCCTCATACTTAGACTGGACACACAAATTCAGAGATGGAGTTAGCGAGATCCAGTGGTATGCAGAAAATGTGTATTCGTGCATATCACAGGGCTCACTAACTCCACCTCTGAATCACACGGTGTCACAACCGTTTAATCATTGGCATCTCTAGAGAATACAAAACTATAAACAAGAATGATGCATGCCTCATACTTAGAAGTGACACACATGTTTCAGAGATGGAGCAAGCGAGCCAGGTGGAATGCACGAGATCTGTGCACTTGTGCATATCACAAGGCTCGCTCGCCCCACCCCTGGAACACACTGTGTCACGACATTTTAATCATCGGCAAGTTAAAAAGCACTCAACAAAAACAAGCAAGGCCTCATATGGAATTGCTTCAGGGACGGTGTTAGCGAACAACGTGGAATGAACACTGCATATATGTTCAGACAACATGGTTCACTCACACCTCCCTGAAGATATATGCAACGTGCAACCATCTAATCATCGGCCAAAAGTAGTTATCTTAAACTAAGCCAACAAAATCCGACTAACAGATGATAAATAAACAAATTTTAGAAATGGAATTGGGTCAACTAAAAAATCTTGCCTCATACTTAGGCTGGAACACAAATGGTCCGAGATGGTGTTAGTGAGAGCCAGTGGGATGCAGAAAATGTGTATTCGTGCACATCAGGTCGCATTCCACTAGCCCTCACTAACACCACACCTATAGATCTCACGGTGTCACAGCATTTTAATCATCGGCATCCCTAGAGATCGAATACAAAACTATAAACATTTGAATCATCGGCGAGTTAAAAAGCACTCAACAAAAAAAAGCAAGGCCTCATATGGAATTTCTTCAGGGACGGTGTGAGCGAACAACGTGGAATGAACACTGCATATATGTTCAGACAACATGGTTCACTCACACCTCCCTGAAGATGTAATGTGGAACCATCTAATCATCGGCCAACTAATATTAGCTCGGAGTAGAAGAAAAACAATTAAGGTGCATGCCCATATTAACATATTTCTACTGCATATTAACATATTAACATGGTACAATTTGAGACAAGTTGATTTGCTCACCCCTCACGCCTTGCTTTTTCATTCACACAACATTGATAGCATGCAATTTTTATTTGCAATAACACATAGCAACAATTCATCGAACAATTCATCCCTAACAACTTTTATTTGCAATAACAAATAATTGTACCTTCATGTGTCGGAATTTAGCAAACTAGCAACAATTCATCCCTAAACTAAATGGCAGGAACACATAGCAACAATTCATTCCTAAAACTAGCAACAATTCACTTAGGAATTTGGGCAAACACCTTGGGTGCGGCGGTCGGTGGCGAGGCGCGGGGTGGCGGTCGGTGGCGAGGCGCGCGGGCCGGCGTCGAGGCCGTCGATGGCGGGGCCGGCGCTGGGTGGCGAGGCGTGGGGTGGCGGGGCGCGGCGTCGAGGCCGTCGGTGGCCGCGCGGACGGCGACGAGGAGGCGTGCGGGAGGAGGCGGCGGAGGCGTGCGCGGAGGAGCGGCGGCGGCGCGCGGAGGCGTGCGGGACGAGGCGGCGGAGGCGTGCGCGGAGGCGGGAGGAGCGGCGGGAGGAGCGGCGGCGGGATGAGGCGGCGGCGGGAGGAGCAGCGGCGGTGCGCGGGAGGCGCGCGGGGAGGATAATAGGTTTTGTGGAGATGCGCGCAAGAGATGCGCGCAATATAAGGCGCAAGAGGATAAGGTGGCATTCTGTGGCGCACCTAGCCCATGCGCCACAGAAAGTGGAGATTCTGTGGCGCACCGTAGCCCATGCGCCACAGAATGTCCACTTTTTGTGGCGCATGGACCAGGGTGCGCCACAGAATGCCTACTTTCTGTGGCGCATGGTCTTGGTGCGCCACAGAAAGAGCACCGGATTTCCAAATTCAAACACATCTGGCGGGGCCCACCATATTTCTGTGGCGCATGCTACTTGTTGCGCCACAAAAAGGCAGCTTTCAGTGGCGCATCTTCTTTTTGTGCGCCACAGATGTATGTGGCGCACTGGTTTGGTGCACCACTAAAATTGTTTTGTGGCACATGAGCCTAGGGTGCGCCACAAAGGGTGCATCCCACCTATAAGCCTTTTTTCCACTAGTGTATGTTGAAAAGTACTTGTGTGGGCTGGAATTATCTTACAATAATAACCATTCCACCCACAACCACCATGTTTATGATGTTTCTTGCAACTATTATGATAGAGGGAGAAAGACTTATCTTTATGTTTTTATGCTATTCATAATGCAACCTACTGATCATTATATGCATTGGTTACCACAAAATTGCTGCTATTTATTCATATATAAAATGCCAATGCATAGGAAAGGAGTTAGACTTAAAAGTTAATGGTTTAATGTTTTGTGGTGTGCTCTTTATGCTTTTATTTCATATTCAGTTTGGGCACATCTTTATATATTGAAAACATGCAAAATAACTTTACCTACTCTTTTCTAACATTGAGTTAAGATTTTCACTTTATATAAAATTTGGGAAAGTAAATGAGAAAGATGAGTAATGGAGAAGTTGGGGTAGACCTTGAACATGTGTTGTTCATGCCAATGGAATCATTACAAAGTCTATATCATTAAAACTTTTCCCAAAGCTAAAACCAAATAAAAAGAGTGTTTAATTTGTATATATTTGCTTCTTCTTTTGCCTTTTTGCTAAATCAAAAACAACAAAAATATTTTCTTTATTCTTTGTTTGTTTCTCTTTCAGTTTTTTAGTCAATGTGCTTGTTTACTACTGTAACATCACCATTGTATTTTATTTTTCATCTTTATGGCAAGAATAAACCTCTTTTGAGAGGTAGTATCAAACAATAGTGATTTGCTGTACAGAAAACAGATTCCTGATCTTCACTGCGAAAAATGTATAAAATCACAGAAAAGGAATTTCGAGGTGATATTTGACGACAGAAATATTCAGTTATTATTACACATTTAATTAGTTCAAAGTTTTCTGATTTGATCAACGTAAGTGCCTCTAAAAATTCACTCTTTTCAGGCTGTCCCGTTTTTGACAGATTTTGTCTTTATTTTACATTGCTCTCATTACTTATGTTTTGTGTGGTTCTTTTGATAAAGGAGCAATGCACAACTGTAGTAACAGTAGCTAATGTTTAGAATCAACTCATGATATGTCTTTGTTGTACTTATGTGGATTTAGTTTATGGAGACACTAACCTCTCTAATCAAGTTTTATGATGAGTTTTGTGTAAAGAGAATTTTCAAGTGGAAGAGTTGAGGGAGATGAACAAAGATCAAGAGGGACAAACACTCAAGCTTGGGGATGCATCCCATAGGATCACCCTACATATATCAAGTAAGTGCAAGAATTCAAGCTTGGGGATGCCAAGCCACCTCACTCCAACCATCTTGATACCAAGTAAGTAAGCCTAGCTATATGGCTATAAAGAAAGCGCTTTACGGGAGGCAACCCGGTTTTTTTTATCTTTGTTTTTCTTTGTGTCCTCTTGCTGTAACAAGAGACTTAGTTTTTAGTTTAGTTTCTGGAATTTTCAATAAAGTGCGAAGTTTTGCCCATTTTGGCTTGAAAAGGTTGCTTTTTGTATTTAGAGATTTTATTCCAGCACGAATCTGTGCACGGTATGATTTTTCATTTCTATTCTGTAACTCGGAATGAGCTGAAATTTGAACTGTAGTTGCAACTTTTCATCCTCTGTAAGCGTGAATTTTTTCAGATTTTTTCGACATATTTAATTGGGGTAAAAAAATGCGTTTTTCTGCTGCTGTTTTTCTGGACAGATTCTGTCCTATTTTGTTTTATGCATTTTTTGAAATTTTAAGTTGAATATTTCTGATCCAATTGAGTTTATGATAAGGAATACAACATTATACACTTTCTGAACATGTTTTACACTTTTGTTAAAGATTTTCATGCAGCAAGCAATTTAATTGTTTTGTGCCTACTAATGTCACCCCACAGAAAAGATATGGGAGAAAATTTTGTGTTGAAAGTTTTTCACAGGGATTAGAGGAGATGCACCAAGAGCTATCTAAGGATGGTGAAGACCATAAGCTTGGGGATGTCAAGACACCCCACTGGACCAAACACTCTCGGTTTGCACACGTCTATTTTCTGTTTTCTATCAATGCATTAGTATCGTATAAACTTGGAGCGTCTTTTTATTGTTCTTTTTATTTTTGTTTTGTTTTTAATAAGATCATCATTATCATTTATGTTATGAGAGAGGTTATGGAAACTTTAGTTGAATTAAGTTGGACGCCATTAGAAATATTTGGAAGAGGATGTTTGAGTTGATTTAAAAAGATACATAGAGTTGCATGATTCATGTGCTTTTTAATGAGTGTTAATATGCAAGTGTTTTGTCAAGATTTATTTCTTATTCATGTTTTATGTGCTGAATGATGCTTTACTTTGTTTAACATGAAATGGATAGCTCTATGGACACTTATGCATGCATTTAGACGGTCAACTTTCTCCCTCTTGCTAGCCCAAAAACTTCAACAAGTAAAAAGCTTGTTTTCCAACACCTTCAACCTAGTTTTTCCAGTGAGTCCACCATATCTACCTATTAGCTAATATGCTATTCCAAGTATGTTTACCATGTTATATTGTTTTATCTATGCTTCCAAATTAAGATGCTTATGTTATTGGGATTGTCATGGGTTAAGTTGGTTTAAAAGCTCTCACGAACTTGATGCATACATTACTTTTTAAGCACTTAATAAACATGACCCATTGTGATTAAGATTATGATGTTTTGGGCTTGACAAAGGTCTTTGGTTGGGAGCTAGCTCATACGTGCTGACACGTGGCAAGTTTTCAACACTGCACTTTATTCTTTATAAAAGTTGATATCATGTTCTTTTGTTAATGGATGCCTAACATTGCGTGAAATGAAGATGGAAACTTAGTAAGTTCGGGCGAGTGGTATTATTGGCTAGAGAGACACCTGTGGCGGCTAACCTAAGCCATGTGGTCCATGGTGGAAATTTGCAAACATACCCATAGTGGAGGAATCCATGACACATCTCATAACAGAAAAAGCATTTACAAGAAAAAAGCATGAGTGAAGAAAGAGATGTAGAGATGTCCACTGTTTGCTTGCTTTGTCATTTGGACATGTGCCCACTTCCATGTCCTGGGGCAAAGGGTACCCGGGATGATACTCTCTATGATGCCACTTTTATTCACGATGACTGTAACCTTCACTTGCTTTGTGGCCCAAGTTGAGTAGCCAGTCAGAGAGGTTTTTGTTTTCAGGGGGGCATGGGGCTTTTGACCCATACTTTGTCAAGCACACAACTCATATTTTCTTTCACTTTCAACTATTAATCACTAAAGATGCTATGATAGGGGTAATGAGAACTTCACACCAATGGAAACTACATGGCAAACATTAGCTTAAGTTGAAGCATTTGGAAGCTAGATAATACTCTTGCATGTTATACCTCTACTTATTTATCTATCTTTCCAAAGTGTCCACCTTTTATATTCAGATTTCTATAAGAATACTCAAAGACCAATATAGGATATCTTTTCAGTTATGCATTCATTTGGTCCGTAGAACTTTTCTTTTATGTTACACTTTGTGAATTATCATTGAACATCTTTACCTTGAATATTTGATATCACTTGATAATATGTCTTGTATGTTGCTACTCCTTATTAATAATGAATCATTTGACTCTATGTAGCAATAACAATCATCTTTGATATCTTTAATAGTAATAAAATGCAAAGTCCATGTTAGTTTTATCACCTTCATACTCGAGGACGAGTATTGGTTAAGCTTGGGGATGTTGATGCATGTAAAATGCATACATGAACTTTACATTTTATTACTTGATATTCCAACTTATTTGCATCATATATATGTTATATTTATGTTATATAATGATTTTGGGGGATAATTCACACTATCCCCATTTATTTGGAATTAACCCTGCAGAACTAGAAAACCCCTTTTTCCATGTTTTTGACTTTCAGGGAGCATACGACATCCAAATGACCTAATATTTCACGGAGATCATTTTTTGGAAGGAACAAAGCGTAGGAGCGAAGGAAGTGCAAAAGTGGAAGCCCGAGGACTAAAAAGAGGGGGGCCCACGTGGCCAGATTCCTTGGCTGCGTGGGGCCCACCATCTTGGCCCTCGTGGCTTTGATGCCGTCGATCTTCGTCTCCGTGGCTTCGTCCTGACCTAAAAACGTCTATAAAAATAGTCCCCCGAGGAGTTTCGCAAGGAGGCGGCGGAGAAACACAAAACCAAGAAACAGAGAGTCAGAAGGCTGCAGCCGGAGAAGATTGGAGGGGGGAAACGCCACCGGATCACCTCCGGAAGGCTTCTCCATCCCCCCTCCGGAGTCTCCATCAACACCACCGTCAAGACCAGCACCATCTCCATCACCATCTCCGTGATCCACTTCGTCCCCCTCATAGTTTGAGATTGTTCGAACCCTAGCTTTTGTCTAAGTACTATTCTACATGTTTGTGAATTGCTACTTGTCATTGTTTTGTGGGGAGATTATATTTTCATATTGTGTTGTACCACTTATACCATTGAATCACATCATGTCTTCTCGTTGTGAGTAGTTCTCTCATGTTCCTGGGGGCATAGGATGGATTGGCAATGATTTCACTATTCATGTTTGAGTATTTAGTCAAGTATTTATCTTTGATGATTGTCTTATTGTACAATATATGAGTGCACGCATATGTTGAGGAATGCATGAGTTGATCACACTATGTAATGGATTGGGTAGGACCTGGGAGTTGACAACTAAACCTGTGGTCTAATACATGAACTTCCATCAGGAGGGGATTAATATCGGGGACCTTAGAGTTTATTGCTATGGTGGGACTTTTATGTCTTAATAACTCTTGTGTAGTCATTTACTTGGCCACATGATCCATCATAAGGGGTTTAGTATATTTATTTAGCTACACCTAATTATGGCTCCGTCCAAAGAAGATTAAAACTTGACAAAATATTTACCTTGTTGTTCTAGAAATATCTATGCCATGAAATCCATGTAGCCCTTGGGAACATTTTCCACACATAAGAAACACACACTTAAGCTTGTCTTCTTGCTGCATAGAGGATTGGGCTTTCTCTCTTTGAGAGCTTCACTTGTCATATTTTATTTTCAGCTTTTACTTTATTGCAAACTCTACACCAAAAACCCAAGAACACTTGCATCATTTTACTTTGTCTAGTGCAGAGATAATAAAAAGAGTGACACTCTTATTTGAAAGGATAAATACTTATACCTTCTACTCCTCGTGGGATCGATACTTTACTTACACATCGAAGATTTCAACGATCCCCTATACTTGTGGGTATCAATTATATGTGAGTAGATTTGATTTTCTATTTGGCTTGCGGAATGGGGAAAAACCCCAGGTTCCGCCTGTTTATCTGGTTCTAAATTTCATTTGTTAAAATAGGATTCCGATAGCGATAGCGATGGCGTCGATCACTGTGCTATGTGCCTTCACGAATCAACTTTCAGTTGCACACTAACTCGTCGTTCCAATACTTTCGAAGTCCCGATTGAACACGGTTACAAAACGGCCGTTGTAAGTATTGCCTTTCAAATTCGAGGGAATGTCATTTGTTTTTCCTTCAATGAGTCTCTTGATAGTTTCTCCGGTTTTGTATTACATGTAGATTCTGCCATGCCCTTTAAGATATATTCTAGAGAGCCGGGCAATTGGCCCTCATAAGAACTGGATGGAGGCTAGGTGTCCGAACGGAGACCAATACTTCTTCTACCTGGATAGGTGGGTAATTGAAAATGACACAGATCAGAGATATCTCTGTAAGCGGCTAAGTGATAGCCCGAACACCCATATGTACACGGAGATCTGTGGAACGTAGTGGAGAGCACTATGTGAAGGCTACGGCATCGAGGAGGGCGATGTTGTCAAATTCAGTTGGAATGAAGATCAACATTTGTTCAATGTTGAAGTGACTAACGAGCACAATGCTGCAAAACCTTTTGTGCAACACACGGGTATGCTGGTTTGTGTTCTTTTTCTTACACATTGAGTAGTTTACAAGTTTTCTGAATGTCTTCCTCTCTTTGATCAGAGTTTGAACAGATTGACGGATGCTGCAAGCCAGCCCTCCGGTCGAGCATATTTCACGAACCGAGAGATGTCACTTATTCAGAATGAATGCGATATCTCTCGCTTTATTCAAAGATGCCACGGAGGAGGTTGAAGAGATCCCTCAGTTCTACGTGCGCAGGATTGAGAATGATTCTCTAGATGAAGTTTCTCTGGTATGATTCAAATGTTTCGAATTCATTTACATTTTCTAAACTATTATGTCATTTGAACTATTCTGATATGATGCTCATGTTATTTTGATAGCATCTCAAGATTGCGATAGTAGATGGTTACGATATTATTCCATCGCGTGATCGCATCAAGGAAAATCTCGTCTTTTGGCGAGAGACAATGTCGAGATCTTTGGATCATATCGAGTGGTCAACGACAAGGATTACATCGAGTTCACGGGGAACTGGGATCTATTCTGGGAGCAACTGCCGATTCGCTTTGGTGATCTCTACGTTATCAAGGTGATCGTCAAGGAGGAGTACATCGAGCTGACATTTGAGAAGGTCGGTGAAGACGTCGAGGGGGCCGATGAAGACATCGAGCAGTCGGACGAAGAGATCAGCGACCCCAGCGAAGAGATAGAGCAGTGGGCTGACGAGATGATGTCCGGCTTTGAGGACGTCAAAGAAGAGACTGATTAATATTACTATGAGTTGTATTTTGGTCGCGTGTATTTTGGTCGAACACCTTATGGGCGTGCTCTGGGCATGAACTGGCGTGCTCTGGGCGCGCTGTGGCGCGCTCTGGGCGCGTTCTGTGCGCGCTCTGTGCGTCACCGTAATTATATTATGATGGATAAGCTTGCCTCCGGTCATTTGTTTCAAACTTTTATGTTGCAAGTCCAAAACCATTTCTCTTTACTCTTGAGTTCATACGACATAGTTTGAGAAACACAATTGATACATGCATTTCTCGTCAGAATGTACGTAGACCTTGTTTACCAACTTGAATCGTTAGTATATGACATAAGACGACTATGTGCGCAGGATTTTCCTTTTTTTGAATGTTTTTGAATATTTGAAGCTGATTTCAAATTTCTATCAAACCTAAGTTTGACCAACATTTAAACAAGTTTAAAACAAGAAAATGAAAAACTAAGCATGGACCCTTCTTAGTCACTCCAAAATGAAGCTTTTGTGAGGTTTTTGAAAATTTCATGTTGCAATTCCAAAACCACTTCTCTTCAACCTTAGACCTCATCGTTTGAGTTTTGTGATATCACATGAGATCCATACCCTTCTCATTTTGAATGTATGTAGACCATGTTTTTCAACTTGAGTCGTTAGTATATGACATATGAATACTATGTGCGTCGGGTTTTCAATTTTTCGAATTTATTATGCTTATTTCAAATTCGGTCAAACCTAAGTTTGACCAACATTTAAACAAGTTTTTGACATGAAAATGAAAAACTAAGCATGGATCCTTTTTAGTCACTCCAAAATGAAGCTTTTGTAAGGTTTTTGAAAATTTCATGTTGCAATTCCAAAACCACTTCTCTTCAACCTTAGACCTCATCGTTTGAGTTTTGCGATATCACAAGAGATCCATGCCCTTCTCATTTTGAATGTATGTAGACCATGTTTTTCAACTTGAGTCGCTAGTATATGACATAAGACGACTATGTGCGCAATATTTTCCTTTTTTGAATTTTTTTAATATTTGATGCTCATTTCAAATTTCGGTAACAAGTTTAAAACATGAAATTTGAAAAATGAAGCATCGATCCTTCTTAGTCACTTGAAAATGAAACTTGGACACTTTATCAAACTTTTCAAAACCCCGTTGAGTGCCTCCAAACCCCATTTGAACAATGACCGTCGATTTAACCCTAGCGCTGAACTGCAGTCGTTTGATCGTCCTCTAGAAGGAATCTGGCAGACTCGGGGCGATCCGCGAGAGGCTCATTCTACGATTTGATTGGCTGTAACCTGTGTGAGAAGCTCATTCTGCACAACCCGTTCGATGTGTTCCAAATGAGCTCCAAAGGCAGGGTAAACGGCCCCATTTCTAAGCAAAAAGGGTTGGTGGACTCGCAACAGCCGCACCGCCTCATGTAACCATCACACGCTCACCGCGGACCCACCATTTGCCTCCTCTTCATAGACAGAGCATCCATCCTCTTTGGACCATCTTCTTCTTCCTCTTCCTTCCTCTTCTTCCTCTCCGGGGACGAAGGGCAGCAGCAATGTCGAGCTCCTCCACTTCATCCCTTCGCCCCAATTGGCCAAAGCAGCCTGAGGTGACGTTGCCGCCACTTTTCTAAATACTCACGCAAGGAGCCACTGCTCCGTAAGGCTTGTACGCAAGGAGGCAACAAGGGGCGCGAGTATTTGAAATGCCAGAGCCCGCCACACGATGTAAAGATCTTTCTCTCGCATCCTTTTGCTTTGATTTCTTCAGTGTTTTCAATTTCTTGCTCAGATATGGGATTTAGGGTTCAAGTTGACTTTTTCAGAGGTTAGAACCATGCAACCATTTTCAGCGGTTGGATAAATACGTTGCGCAGCTTAGACGGGAGAGAAGGTGCCGCGCGCCCAGCGACCTTCCTCTGCCGTCTGATGTGGAGATTGCGCCCTCTGCTCCGCCGATGGGGTCTGACATGGTTACTCCTCCGATGTGGCTTGAGGAAGTGAGAGGCGAATTGAAGAAGTTGAACAAGCACTTAAGGCAGATGAATGATCTGAAGAAGCGGGCTAATCTGATAGCTGCAGGATTTTATCTCTGTATAGTTGCTCTAGGATTTGTTTATCTGCTGATTGTCAGTCGTAGTTAATTAATGCGATGTAAGCATAATTAATGCAATGTAACCTGTATGTTATTTGGACCAACCGCTTATGATAAACCAGTCGTATTATTTGGACCAACCGCTTATTACTAATCATCTGTACCGAAACTATCTACAGTTTTAGGGGCAGATATATACACCAACACGTATTTTACACCAGAAATTACATATATTTTTTGGGACAAATGACTAATCATCCGTACCGAAACTATCTACAGTTTTAGGGGCAGATCTATACACCAACACGTATTTTACACCAGAAATTGCTTATATTTTTAGGGACAAATGACTAATCATCCGTACCGAAACTATCTACTATTTTAGGGGCAGATCTATAAACCAACACGTATGTTACACCAGAAATTGCTTATATTTTCTGGGACAAATGACTAATCATCCGTACCAAAACTATCTACAATTTTAGGGGCGGATCTATACAACAACACGTATTTTACACCAAAAATTGCTTATATTTGTTGGGACAAATGACTAATCATCCGTAAAAGCATTGAAAGAAGAGGGTCCGGGCCCGGTTAAACCCTGCTCATTTCAATGCTTAACAATAGCCTTGGAATGTTGTGGTATATCAAGAAGTCACGCACACACCCAACTAGCGAGGTGGGACTAAAAAACAACACCAACACATATGATTCAACAGCACAGCGGGAGACGTGGTCAGTTTGAGCCGCACACTAACCGACCCCACGAAATTCCAACCGAGCCCGTGCCAGGCCGACCCCACCAGTCAGCCTAAGTGACGGTTGACCAGAGGGCAACGGAGCGTTTGGCCGATTTGCGAGCCAGCCAGGGCATGGACGAGAGAAACTACGCGGGTATGGCACAAACGGATAAACTAGAGACAACCAGGGCACAGAAGCAATTGTCCCTATTTTTTCAATCTTGTTTTGTCAAAGTATTACAATTGTTTTTTTTATTTCAGTTAGAGATTGTTGGTTTACTATCTTATGTTTCACTATCAGTCGATCTTATCATGCACTTGGAATCCGGCCGATGATTAGAAACATGACTAAGTGAACCGCAAATGGATCTATCCAACCTAGTACACTTCACAAACATTCGAATTGTGCATACTACTTGGTTGGATATAGCCAATTGTGGTTTTCTTCCAGTGCCTATATTATGAGGCCTCCATTGTGTTCTTGCCCATGATTACAATTAGGATTGCTTTCGTACAACACTGCCAGAGTTGTTGGTATTATAACCTCGTCATTGCACAAACAATGAGTGCACAACACTTGGTTGAATAGCATCAATCCTGGAAGTGCACAACATAGTGTCTGTTTGTAGTCCAATATGAGGCCTACCCTAGTTTCTTGTTGTCTATTTTCATGATGATGATGACTTTTGGCCGATGATTAAACAGATGGTTGCACGTTGCATCTTCAGGGAGGTGTGAGTGAACCAAGTTGTCTGAACAAATATGCAGTGTTCATTCCACGTTGTTCGATTACACCATCCCTAAAGTTCATGTGTGTGTGATCAATTCCATATGAGGCCTTGCTTGTTTTTGTTGAGTGTTTTTTAACTTGCATTTTACCTTCTCTCTACTGTTTAACATGTTTTGATATGTCGACGATTAAAATGTTGTGACACAGTGTGTTCCAAGGGTGGGTCGAGTGAGCCTTGTGATATGCATGTGTCGCAGCAGTGGAACATGGGGTTCCCCTAACGCTGCCTAAGTGGGTCCACCGCCTGTGGGCCCAGCACAAGGATGAACAAGGCCAAGACTCGACGCAAGGCCTGGCAGGCGCACCCGCGCCATACAAGACCCCCCGGGTGCAGAGGACCCCCGGGGCCTCCTGCGACCCGGAAGGAACCGAAGACCCCGAGAGCGCGAGTCCCCGGTGGGGCCGAGCTCCCTCCCGGGTACAAGACCGTACGATGAGAGGATAAGGTTTCTACCACCTTCCAGAGGATGGTGGAAGACCCCAGAAGGCTTGGGAAGCAAGGCGCGGCCAGGGGACACCACCTACCCACTGTCAGCCCGCACCAGCCGCTTTCCCCAAAGGCGCCAGAAATCTCAACCACCCGAAGACGGGTACTTGGAGGACAAGAGGCCACGTCGCCATCTCCACCACGGAGAAGGGTTGCTTCCCGCCAAGAACCCCTCACGCTCCTTGCATGACCTCTGTGGTATCCCCTTTCCCTATAAAAGGAGGACCAAGGGCATGGGGAGGAAAGGACCGGCTCAAGCTAGCTTAAGGAGTAAGCAAGCTCTAGCCAAGAACTGACTGGCGATCCAAGGTAGAAGACAACCACCAAGCTAGGCTAGGAGGAGGAAGGGAAGGAAGGTGATCTCCTCCGGGCAAGGATCTGTCCTCCCCCTTCCTCTAGTCGGATCACCCTGCCGGGTACCTCGCCGGGAAACACCATTGTAGCCACACCATGATCCAACCATCTATCTAGACATGCAGGAGTAGGGCTGTTAGCCTTCGGGCGGCCTGAACCTGGGTAGATCGCTGTGTGCTTTCCTTGTTTGCGTACCACGTCGAGATCGGAGAGCGAGAGAGGAAATTGTCTGACGATCGTCCCCCGGGAGACGTTTCCAGCCTCGTTCGCGCCCCTAACGAATCTACAAAGGGGGTGCCTCGCATCCCCGGTGTCCGTGATTCAAGACACGACATCTGCCGCGCCAGGTAGGGGGCGCAAGCGCTGATCTCGTCTTCATCGACTCGGAGATCTTTGTCAAGTTCTTCTTCGTCCAGGATCTACGTTGAGTTCTTCTTCGCCAAGTTCTGCGTCGAGTTCCTCTTCGCCGAGATCCACGTCGAATTCTTCCTCGCCAAGATCTATGTCGAGTTCTTCTTCGTCAAAGACCTGCCTCCAGTTCCTTTGCCGACGCCAGGTCTGCGCCGAGACCTTCACCAAACGGATCTCGGCATGGACCGGAAAAGGAAAGAAAACGCAGCGTTGACGTTCCCACAGCATCCCGGGCTCGGTTATATCCTCGAGAGGTCTCCTCCTCCTCCGGTGGAAGGCCGGACATTCGGGACTAAGTTCGTCCCGTCCACCGAATGCGTCGGTCCGTGGATCAGCAAGGCTGGACCCAAGGATCTCCCCACCGGCACCGAGGTCCTTCTTCCCCCGCAAGCACAGAAGCACGCCGCAGAGCCTCTCTCAACAGCACTGCCCGCTGAAGCGACGTCAGAAGACAGAATCCCGAACCAGGCCGAGAAAGAAATTCTGCCGAATTAAGAGATCGACGCGTACATACCATAAGGGATCTGCATCCCTCCAAGGAAGGACGGAAAGCCCGGAGTCTGGTGTGTGTACCACCAGTCGGATAGGCACAGTTTGGAAGACTGCCGTCAGTTCCGAAATGGAAAGTATCTAAAGAACAACAGAGGAGAATGTTATACTTGCGGGGAACCTGGACATCTCAGCCGGAAGTGTCCTCTCAAGCCGGCAAGAAAGGTTAAGTCAGATTTCCGAGTGCTCAAGAAGGAGAGATCTCTCCCAACTTTCTCCAACGCCTCCACGCAGACTATTGATCCGACGGGAAACCATCTGCCGATCTCTAAGCAGCCCACGCAAAACACGGCTTCCATCTGGGATCAAGCTTTTGCCTCGGGAGATACTCCGTGCGGACAATGGGAGCTTCCGGGTCACGTGGTAACTATCCAGATCGGGTTAAGCACACCCCCTCAGAAATATTGGATTACTAAGTGGATGGCTTCTGAGGAATCCAAATTGATCACCGACGGAATTACGGAACCGGCACCATTGCCGCATCAATAAATGGAATATAAAGGATTGGGTTTCCTTATTTTGAGCACTGACCGTCGAAAGGGATTCTTCTGATAGGTCTCAGGACCGGCGTCTTCACTACGCCAGCAAGCATTTCCAGGTCTTCTCGCCGGAAGGGATTTCTCTGATCGGTCTCAGGACCGGCGTCTTCATTACGCCAGCAAGTATTTCCGGGTCTTCTCGCCGGAAGGATATTTCTCTGGAGAAGAAGTCCAGTGGTCTCAGGACCAGCGTCATAACTACGCCAGCCAGCAGCCGGAACACCTGTGTGGTGAAACTCCGAAGTATTGGAAGAAAAATAAGAGGTCTCAGGACCGGCGTCCTCACTACGCCAGCCAGCCAGCCGGTTCACCTGTGTGGTGATCACCGGGTTCCAAGGGAACAGAATAAGAGGTCCCAGGACCGGCTTAGGCCAGTAACAGCCGTGCCAAGGAAGGCACAACGGGTCAGACCTGAGAATAGGTTATCTCGGCTCAAGACTCTGTTCCTGCAAAATTGAGCAGGCAGAAAAGAATTACGCCCAAAACACGGCGTAGAGGACCCGCTACGGCGGCAGCGCTACTGAATATCCGATATAACCTGGTGACTTCACGAATCCAGCTAAGTGCCTTTACCTTGCCTGTTCTGTTTCTTTATACCTTGGCTAAAACGAACGCTGGCGTAAACCTAGGGCGGCACATCCCCCAACTCCGCTGTCCGTTTCCCTCTGGCAGTAGAGTTGTGGGCTGAGGATTGTGTGATCAGGAACGATGGATTTTTCGGGGGGTTGCGCCCTGTGTCGGCTCACTAGACAGTCTGGGGGTACACGGCTGGTTAGCGCTCTGGCTGAAAGACCCTTCCCGAGAGTGTCAAGCCTCCACGGGCATAGCAGAAACAGTTCAGCACAAGGAAAGGATGTTTACAATCGAAAGCATTAAAGTTTTGCCTTTCGGCGATATATAGACGCAGTTCATGACACCTGGTATCGTCGTCGTACATGTTTCAGGGTACCTAGCGGTAGCCTACAGGCTGTCTTCACAAGAGAAGCGCTCCATGATCTTCTCCACCTCGTCAGAAACCCCCGGCAGAGGCGCAGCTCCCGGGACGACATGGCTCATCTCCTCGAGCAAGGAGATCCGCGGGCAACGCTGCCGAAGGGCGGCCACGAGGGAATTCACCGCCTGTCTTGCTGCTTTCTCGCCAGGTAGGCGAGCTGCCTCGGCCGCTTGGGACCAAATCTCACCCAGGAGCTCCGCCACGCGTGTCAGAAAAGGCGGATACCCCCTGAAGGAGGCAGAGAAACTGCTCGAAGCCACCGGGGGCTGGGGCACCCGCAATGTAGCCAGCTCCCTGGAGATCTGAAGGAGATATGCCCTAGAGGCACTTAATAAAGATAGTTTATTCGTCATATCTCAATTGTTCATTATATGTTTTATACCATGCTATAACTGTATTAAGCGGAAACATTAATACACGTGTGGTAGATAAACAACCAGGTCCCTAGTAGCCTCTATCTAACTAGTTCATTGGGCAATTGATGATCGAGGTTTCCCGATCATGTGACATTTATGTCAGCTGACAATGGAGTCATGTCATTGGGAGAATGACGTGATGGACATACCCAATATTTGTAGGACGTAGTCATTACGCCTTTGACCGTGAGATCTACTCTTATTGCTATTCCTGGAAGACACTTTGATTGCATCAAACGTCATATCTTACAAAGTGTGACAATAAAGGTGTCCCTCTCGGGTGTCGGAAAGGAGTATGTTGAGACGGAGGATCAAGAGCGGGATTTGCCAGTCCGCATAGCAGGATAGATACTCTAGGGCCCACTCAGTGAGATTATGTCAAACGAGCTTGCAAGCGTGTGACTAGGTCACCAGGACATAATATCATGGACGAGTAGAAGTTAGCAGTGTCGGTAACGAGATCAAGCTGGGTATGGAGATATCCATGAACGAGTCTCGGACACGCTAAGTATCGCATGGCAAAAGGTTTAAGACTCAGACGTCTAGGTTCGAACGGTAAAGTATTCGTTATCTCGCAGGGATTAATTCTGGGTATCCTCGGTCCACGAATTAGTCATTGATCGGAGAGGAGTCTCGATCATGTCTGGTGAGATAATCGAATCGCTAGGGTAACACACTTAAGGGGAGTCGACATTTAGACCGGAAGAGAAAATAGGAAAAGAGAGCATCGGGAACGTCCCGGGAAAGTTCCGATGGAGATCGGGCAGCGACGAAATAGTTTTCGGAGCCGGAATAAATTATGTAATATGTATTTAATATTAATTAGTGTAATTAATAGTTAAATATATTTTTATTTAATTTTTCCTGAATTTTTAAAGGCAAAAAAACCCTAAATGGGCCTTTTTAGGCAAAAGGGCCCATGAAGGGGGGGAGGAGTCCCTCCAAGGGAGGGAGCCTGGTTCGACCGGCCCTAGGTGGGCCACATGGGGCCCACCTAGGCCGGCGCACCAGCCATGGCCGCCTGGGGTGTGGGATTAGTCCCACACCGCCAGCCTGGCAGGTTGGGCAGCCCCTGGCCTCCTATATATATGGGGGTACCCATGGCCTTTGAATTACACCTAATTCTCTCTCTCTCCTTGTATCCCGTGACTCCCTTGTTTGGAGTTGCGCCAAGGATAAGTTTTCTCCACCATACGCACGCCGTCGTGCTGCTGGTCTTCCGGTCCCAGTCTTCCACTGCTTCGTCCCTGGATCGGAGCCCGGAGTTCGTCGGCTTCACCGTACGTGTGTAACGCCCTGCGAGGTGCCACGCTAGTGGTGCTGGAGGTCTGCTTCCTCTACATGGCCTCGAGGTCGTCGTCGGTTTCATCGACATTGCCGCGTCATCGTCTTCTTCGTCGCGCCAAGTTCTCCGCGACCTTGAGGTCGGCTACTGCGTCTACGTCAGCAACGCTTGTGCGGGAGCGTAATCCCCGCTTTTCGGTCTACAAGGGTATGTATACTGATCTCCTCCGTATTACTATATCTGCATAGTATAGATCCTGGCTAGTTTAAGGTTATCGCTGTTAGGAAATTTTTTGTTTTCTGCCTGCGATCCCCTTCAGTGGTATCAGAGCCGATCTATGCGTAGATATAGCTGTACGCTTTTAGAACCCGTGTTTATCACGGGGACATCGTTCTTATTATTTGCTACCCTCTCACGTGCACTTGCACTGCCGGCAGCATTGAGTTGATGAAGCGGCCCGGACCGACTTTACGCGTACGCTTACGCGAGACTGGTTCCACTACTGACATACGGCTGGTACCGTATATGTGGCTGGCGGGTGTCTGTCTCTCTCTCTTTAGTTGGCTTTGCATTTTCAATGGAGGGCCCGAAAGGGATGAATAAATATGCAATTATTTGATCGTTGTTGTGGTCATAGGTTCGTAGGTATGAAGCGGTTCTATTTACGACAGCCCCAAGCCACGTAAAATATGCAAAAGATAAAGTAGAACGCGTCTAACTTTATTTTGCAGGGGCAATGTGATATGGTCAAGGTAGGTTTATTAAATTGTTTATAAACTGTGGGCGCAAAGGAGACCACCGGCGCAAGGACCATGTCACGTCGCATTACATATTGATGTTTTGTGTGCATTTTATATATTGTGTGTATATATATAGTTATATATTAGTCACACGGCGGTAGTAATATAAGATGATCCCTCCAAAATACAATTAGTGTTCTCCCTTCGACGTGCACCACCAAGAAAGTTCTACGTTATGAGGCAGGCCGTGACGATCGGGTGTCAGACATATCGTCGTTCGCATACAGTGGGTGTAAGCCATGTTGCACAAGCGTATACGTTGAAGGTTATTATGGCGAGCCTAGCATGTATAGACATGGCCTCGGAACACGGAGACCGAAAGGTCGAGCATGAGTCACAAAGTTGTTGTGATTGACATATCGATGTCTACCTTTGAAGTTATGTTGCCGGCTCTGACGATGAGGGGTTGCATAATGGATGAGGATCGTGCAATCACTAAAACGATTAGAGGGATATTCGTTTTGAGTGGGAGTTCTGGTAGTTTTATTTTATTAAAACTTGAACCCTATTTTATAATGAACAAAGTCTTTATGTTTTGCAAAACCTTTGTAGATATTAACCAATGTAATAGCCTTCTTTAAAAATTAGGCGCAATCCTGCGATTGAGAAACTTAAAAGGTTGGGTCCAAACTTCATAGTTTTATACTTTAGCTTGAGGATACTCCTTGTTTAAACCATTAGTTTTTTGTGATACAATACCCGCTAGGAGATAAACCCGGAGATTCCGCTAACAAAAGGATAATTTGGATTATCAAGTTTTTGTGCGGATAATATCATCATAGTCCAGTGTATGCTATGATCTCTGCCATAGAGAATTAACGGTGGGTGCGAGTTGTTAGATCGCGAACATATGAGATGATCGCTAAACTCAGGACACACCTAAAGTTGGGTTGATGAAGTTTATCAGTACGTTGACTGTTTTTCTTCTCAACCAAGATGGAAGAGAATACATACATTGAAGGAGCACGTGGCAATCATACTTGATGACACTGGTGATACTCGATGACATTGGTCATACTTGATGACATTGAGACGCCTCGCTCAGCTCGATCACTGGATGACAGACAAAATGTTGTGATGGCCATGAACACTCTCCCTCTAGATCTACAATTTGAATAAATTCTTTTATGATCGCCTGTTAGTATGATCGTTATAAATGTGTCTCCTCTAGCGAGACGATTATTCATATATGTTAGTGACAAAATCGTTGTCCTATATTTATGAAGTGATGATCATAAGCCGATTTGAATTTAGATGGTAGAAGCTCCCACATTCATAATATTAATGCCAAAGAATACAAACTTAATAAAGACACCACATTCGCGTGGCACTACCGTTTAAGTCATGTCAATGTTATAGTCAATGAACAAGCTCCATACGGATGGATCTACAAGTCCTTAGATTTGATCTTTTGACACTTGCAAGATAACTAAGACACCGTTTTCGGAAAGCGGGCATATAACTTATTGATAATCATGCATATAGATGTATGTGGATCAATGAAGTAATTAATGTGTAGTGGAGACCTTTATTTCGTAAACTTCAATGAACGTTTGAGTATAACTTGTTGAGAATCATGCATGTGGGTGTATGTGAATCAATAAAGTACTTTAACGTATAGTGGAAGTCTTTGTTTCCTAGACTTCATGAATATTCCGAGTAGATATACGGATATCCACTTAGAAAATGTTAGTCTGAAAATTTTGATTCGATCAAACAAGTTCAGAATGAAGTAGGAAAATAAATTTAACAAGAAAATCAAATTCCAGTGATACAGATCGAGGAAATAAAGATTTGAGTTATAATGTTGGCATATCATTGGAAGACTTGTGAGAAGAGTTCAACAAATTACGTCGCATGGAATACCATAGTGTTATGGTATGTTAGGACGTCGTAATCGCAACCTATCGGATAGTGTGTGGTAAATATATCTCTTACCGAATTATTGTGATCATTGGAGTCGTATGGTAGAAACATAACATTCACGTTAGATAATAGGGAAACCATTTAAATCCATGAAGACAATACCATATGAGTGATGGCATGGCTTTTAGCCTAGATTGTCGTTTCAGCAATTTAGTGTTTCGATGTGATCGTACCTAAAATGGATAAATCTTTGTAGTGTGCCGTACCTAAAGAATGAGTTGGGTACATGTCTCACGACATAGGCAAAAACGTTGCCGGAATATGCCTTGCAAAAGAAATAGTTTCTTGTCCAAGGGTATAAGTGGGAAAGAAAGTAGAGCAAGACGAAGTTAATGAACTTTCTCTCCAGACATCAGAGTGGCGCAACGGAAAGTGTTTCCGGTGTCATGCTCCTCAACTTGAAAGAAGCTGATGATAAAGATCATGATGCTCTGAGCTCATACTGAGAACGTAGGCGTACGAGGTTGTGTTCCACACTGTGTGGTGCGACAATCTTGTTATGAAGGTCATGTTAATGGAATATGACAGACCTACGAACTACGAAGAAGAGATGGTAGACCTAAGTCCGAGAAATGGCTATGAGTCATATATGATCTGCGATAAAATCCATGTACGATTACCAGGTAATGACTTGGCAGATCTTCTTGATGGCATCTAGGCTGTTAATAGAATATGGAATTTTATGAGAGAATAGACGCTGATAAGGATCGATTTGTCGTGAAACAGTTCCGACAGATTCAAAAGTTGACCACAACGAGATTTTGTCTCAAGTGGCGAAGCCTAAATCTATTCGGGGTCGTTTAGCAATTACTATAATTTCAAATTGAGAAATTGATAGATGGATAAGGAAACCATGTTTCTTAATGGTATCATTAAGAAAGAGTTGTAATTAGTACAATGAAATGGTTTGGTGATCCTGAGGATGCTAAACATGTATGCAAACTTCAGCTGTCCATTCATGGGCTGAAGCAAGCATATCGGAGCTGGAATCTTCACTTTGATGATGTGATCAAAGGATTTTGGAGTTGTCCAAAATAGTTGAAGAAACTTGCATTTGCAAAGAAGTGAGTGGGAGCTAAGTAGTTTTTCTTGATCTTATATGTGAATGGCATATTTGAGTGGGAGCTAAAAGAAATTCCTGGTCTTATATACGGATGGCGTATTTAAGTGGGAGCTAAGTGTCATTCCTGATTTTATGTAACGACATATTGAGAATGATACAGATCCTCTAGCAAAGTATAAAGGATTATTTAAGTGATTAAATTTTCTATGAATGAAGTTAGGAGTATTAGGCATCCAATCTATAATTGTATAGATCAAAAGGGGCTTAATAACATTAGGTCGGAATATTTTCCTAAATTAAGATTCTGAAGTGTTTCAGAATAGAACAAGCGAAGAAAAGGGTTCTTGCTTGTATGACTAGGTAAAATATTAAGTTTATCTTGGCATTTTCAGTGATAGAAAGTGATGTTCAACATTCTCTATGCCTCAGACATAGATTCTATCAGACTGAAAGCTCGACTTGGTGTGACCCAAGTTCTTGGTTGAAGAACGGGTTCTAGAGTGATCCTTGTGTGGATCAATGAACAAACGTTAAGTATATTCTTTAGTGTCTGTGAGAACTAAAGATATGTTTTCTGGTAAAGGGTAAGAGTGGAAAGACAACTTGCCATAAAACGGTTACGATGATGCAAGTTATGACACTGACCCATACGACTAGAAATCTCATATAGGAGATGTCCTTTATTTTGAAGAAAGACATGGTTAGCTTGCGAAGTCGCATATGGATGCACTGTCGCATAATCTACATAGGTATAGAAATATATGGCAACTACAGAAGTAGCAAAGTGTGATTGGACTGAGCGGTTTTCCGAGCATATGTGGTTCCCCTTAATAGATCTCTTAGACTTTTAAGGTCCATGCTACGCGAAGGTTCGAGTCTCACTCCATCGACTAAGATATATTTCGCCGTTATCGTAAGATGCGGGATGATGTCAAACTAGGTGACATAGAAGTGTTGCAAAGCACATACAGGTCTCAACCTGTGAGATCTGTTGACTGTATTCCTCTTCCACGAGACAAGCATTCACCAAGTTGCTATGGGTGTTGAGCTTTTACCAAGTTGTAAACTAGATTAAGTGTTACTCTAGTGCAAGTGGGAGAGTGAAGGAGATATGCCCTAGAGGCACTTAATAAAGATAGTTTATTCGTCATATCTCAATTGTTCATTATATGTTTTATACCATGCTATAACTGTATTAAGCGGAAACATTAATACACGTGTGGTAGATAAACAACCAGGTCCCTAGTAGCCTCTATCTAACTAGTTCATTGGGCAATTGATGATCGAGGTTTCCCGATCATGTGACATTTATGTCAGTTGACAATGGAGTCATGTCATTGGGAGAATGACGTGATGGACATACCCAATATTTGTAGGACGTAGTCATTACGCCTTTGACCGTGAGATCTACTCTTATTGCTATTCCTGGAAGACACTTTGATTGCATCAAACGTCATATCTTACAAAGTGTGACAATAAAGGTGTCCCTCTCGGGTGTCGGAAAGGAGTATGTTGAGACGGGGGATCAAGAGCGGGATTTGCCAGTCCGCATAGCAGGATAGATACTCTAGGGCCCACTCGGTGAGATTATGTCAAACGAGCTTGCAAGCGTGTGACTAGGTCACCAGGACATAATATCGTGGACGAGTAGAAGTTAGCAGTGTCGGTAACGAGATCAAGCTGGGTATAGAGATATCCATGAACGAGTCTCGGACACGCTAAGTATCGCATGGCAAAAGGTTTAAGACTCAGACGTCTAGGTTCGAACGGTAAATTATTCGTTATCTCGCAGGGATTAATTCTGGGTATCCTCGGTCCACGAATTAGTCATTGATCGGAGAGGAGTCTCGATCATGTCTAGTGAGATAATCGAACCGCTAGGGTAACACACTTAAGGGGAGTCGACATTTAGACCGGAAGAGAAAATAGGAAAAGAGAGCACCGGGAACGTCCCGGGAAAGTTCCGATGGAGATCGGGCAGCGACGAAATAGTTTTCGGAGCCGGAATAAATTATGTAATATGTATTTAATATTAATTAGTGTAATTAATAGTTAAATATATATTTATTTAATTTTTCCTGAATTTTTAAAGGCAAAAAAACCCTAAATGGGCCTTTTTAGGCAAAAGGGCCCATGAAGGGGGGAGGAGTCCCTCCAAGGGAGGGAGCCTGGTTCGGCCGGCCATAGGTGGGCCACATGGGGCCCACCTAGGCCGGCGCACCAGCCATGGCCGGCTGGGGTGTGGGATTAGTCCCACACCGCCAGCCTGGCAGGTTGGGCAGCCCCTGGCCTCCTATATATATGGGGTTACCCATGGCCTTTGAATTACACCTAATTCTCTCTCTCTCCTTGTATCCCATGACTCCCTTGTTTGGAGTTGCGCCGAGGATAAGTTTTCTCCACCATACGCACGCCGCCGTGCTGCTGGTCTTCCGGTCCCAGTCTTCCGCTGCTTCGTCCCTGGATCGGAGCCCGGAGTTCGTCGGCTTCACCGTACGTGTGTAACGCCCTGCGAGGTGCCACGCTAGTGGTGCTGGAGGTCTGCTTCCTCTACACGGCCTCGAGGTCGTCGTCGGTTTCATCGACATTGCCGCGTCATCGTCTTCTTCGTCGCGCCAAGTTCTCCGCGACCTTGAGGTCGGCTACGGCGTCTACGTCAGCAACGCTTGTGCAGGAGCGTAATCCCCGCTTTTCGGTCTACAAGGGTATGTATACTGATCTCCTCCGTATTACTATATCTGCATAGTATAGATCCTGGCTAGTTTAAGGTTATCGCTGTTAGGAAAATTTTTGTTTTCTGCCTGCGATCCCCTTCAAGATCTTCTTCGCCGAGGCGCTCATCTCCGGGAGGAAGCTCATCATGTCACGCTTGGAGGCGGCCATCTTGTCCCGCTCCTCTATGGCTTTCTTCAGACGCTCGGCCAACTCCTCTTGGCGACCCTGCACCGCTTGCGCCGCGGATTTGGCGGCCTCCTTTGCTCTTGCAAGCTCGGCGTCCTTCTCCTCGCTCTCCTTCCTCTCTTCGGATCGGAGAACTGCAACGTGCTCGAGCTGCCCGTCGCATTCGGCCACGGCCTCTTTCAGACTGGCGACCTCATGCGCCAAGTTGTCCGCACGAGCAACTTGCTGGTTCCGCTCACCTCGGACTCTCTTGTAGTCTTTGTAGGCTTGGTCTCGGCTTCGCCGCTTATCCGCCAGCTCTTTCTTCAGCACAGAGAGTTGCTCGGAGAGCGAGGTAACTCGCTGGCTCAGATCCCTCGTCTCCTGCCGGGCCCAGTTGTCCGCACTCGTCAGGCCTTCCTCCAGGCGAGCTTCGCTCCGCTCCACCTCCAGGGGCAGCTGTGAATTGCCCTCCAGGCACTTCCTCTCCGCTTCGTCCAGTGCGGACGCCCGAGCTTCCAGTTCTTTTTCACGAGCGGAGATGAGCTTCTCCCCGGCATAGACCAGCTCCTCCTCCGCCACCAACTTTTGCTCTCTGGCCTCGAGTTTCTCTGCCTCGGCTACCAGCTTCCGCTCCCAAGACTTTAACTTCCCTTCGTGGCGGGTCGCGGGAACTGCCAGCCGGCGCAGTTGGGCCCCGGTGAACATCAGGAGCTCTCCCACCTCGGTGAACGCTATGGGGGAGCTTGAGCCCGTTCTGTTTCCTCCATGACCTTTGAGGGGAACCTCCTCTTCCGGGTCTTCAACACGAGGAGGAGCATCACCCCTAACCCCTGGCAGACTGGAAGGTCCCCGGGGATCAACGCCACGCCTCTCCCTGGGGGCATCGGAGTCTTGCGCTCCCCCCGTCGAGACTGCCGGGGAAGCAACCGTCGAGACCGCCGGGGGAGCGACCGGCGAGACCACCGGAGCCAAAACAAGCCCGGGGACCAGTCCGGACTCCCCAGCCTCCTCGACGTCATCTTCTTCGCCCCCGTGAGCGCGCTTACTGGAGGCCTCAGGCGACTGGTCCCTGCTCGAAACAAAAAAGGAGTTTCTAAGGCAATCCCGCAAGCATACAGCCTTGCTCAAAGTAGAGTCACCAGTAGAGAAAATTCACGTGTCTTTCCTCTTGGACCCGGAGAAGCACCAGTTTCTCACCGCCAGGTCCTCAAAGACGCCTGGCGTCCGGACACCCGATCCGCGAGACTCGTCGCTGGCTTCCGGGAGAGGGAGGTCAATAGACATCGTTGGAAAACCCCTCTCTCCCAGAGAACTCGGCGAACCCCTGCCCAGAGGTGCTGCTACCCGCCAGGTGAATCTGCCAGACCGGAAGATCCCTATGTTGCAGCGGAGCGATCCCCCTGCGAAGGAAATCCGCCGCGATCATGGCACACGTCACTCCTTTCTCTCGGAGGAAAGCCAGTCTGGCGACTGCCTCGGACAAAGCGCTGTCTTGGGGGCTCAGCTTCTTGTAGTAGGCCAGGCGCTGTGCCGGGTAGCACGGAGTCTCCAGGTGTATACTCGCAATCTGCGCCCGGACGGAGTACCACTCATTCCTCCACTCCCCCGTGGGCCCCGTCGTGATCATCTCCGGGAAATGGTCCTCAACGCCGTCTCGAAGGCGGAAGGTGACGCCCCCAGCGATCCACTTGGACTTACCTTGGCGGGGGACGAAGAAGTGGCGGTACAGGGCCACCGACGGCCTGACGCCCACGAACGCCTCGCAGGCGTAAGCGAAGACGGCAAGAATCCGCAACGCGTTGGGATGCAAGTGCAGCATCGCCAAACCATACGCCTCCAGGACAACCAAGAAGAACTTGGAAAATGGAGGGAGGAGCCCCATCATCGAGAAGATGTGGAAGGTGGCTACCCCGCCGGCGTATTCTCCCCCGTCCCCGGGGTACGCTACCACTTCCGCCCCACGGAAGTTCAAGGCCAAGGTGCGGCGGACATTTCCCATGGCCGCCTCATCGGAAAACTTGCTCAGCGACAGCAGCGCCCTGGTCACCCTTGGCGAAGCCGCCACCGTCGGATTCGTTCCGGCTGACTTCTTCGCTACCGTTCGCCGAATCCTCTTTGGGGCCATCGGGGCACGGCGGAGTGGATCTATCTCCGCGATGGAGGAAGTGGAAAGGGCGAGCAGTGGAATCGATGGAGAAAGACGAAGAGTTGGAGGCAATGGCGTGGGGGAGAATGGCGAAAGTGAGAAGGCAGCCGCTCTGGAGCCGTTAAGTCAAGGCCAGCCGCCTATCCCACGCGTCACGTCGCGGCCCCATTACTCCGACGGGCGCGGGGATCAAGGGGTCGTGCCGACTTCGGCGCGACCCAACCGTTGGGCACACGACCACGTTCGAGGCCCGCACGAACTGCAACGTTCGGCATGTCTTAGTCGACAAGGCTCAGGGGCTCGCCTCTACCTCAACTCGGCGGGCCCCACCCAGCAGCACAAGGATAACCAGGCGCCGGACCCACTTTTACTTTTTTGGTCATGCCCCCGGCAGTCTCAGAAGACCAAAGCCGCCGGGACCATGCCCGGGGGCTACTGTCGTAGCAGTGGAACATGGGGTTCCACTAGCGCTGCCTAAGTGGGTCCACCGCCTGTGGGCCCAGCACAAGGATGAACAAGGCCAAGACTCGACGCAAGGCCTGGCGGGCGCACCCTCGCCATACAAGACCCCCCGGGTGCACAGGACCCCCGGGGCCTCCTGCGACCCGGAAGGAACCGAAGACCCCGAGAGCGCGAGTCCCCGGCGGGGCCGAGCTCCCTCTCGGGTACAAGACCGTACGACGAGAGGATAAGGTTTCTACCACCTTCCAGAGGATGGTGGAAGCCCTCAGAAGGCTTGGGAAGCAAGGTGCGGCCAGGGGACACCACCTATCCACTGTCAGCCTGCGCCAGCCGCTTTCCCCAAAGGCGCCAGAGATCTCAACCACCCGAAGACGGATACTTGGAGGAGAAGAGGCCACGTCGCCGTCTCCACCATGGAGAGGGGTTGCTTCCCGCCAAGAACCTCTCACGCTCCTTGCATGACCTCTGTGGTATCCCCTTTCCCTATAAAAGGAGGACTAAGGGCATGGGGAGGAAAGGACCGGCTCAAGCTAGCTTAAGGAGTAAGCAAGCTCTAGCCAAGAACTGACCGGCGATCCAAGGTAGAAGACAACCACCAAGCTAGGCTAGGAGGAGGAAGGGAAGGAAGGTGATCTCCTCCGGGCAAGGATCTGTCCTCCCCCTTCCTCTAGTCGGATCACCCTGCCGGGTACCTCGCCAGGAAACACCATTGTAGCCACACCATGATCCAACCATCTATCCAAACATGCAGGAGTAGGGCTGTTAGCCTTCGGGCGGCCTGAACCTGGGTAGATCGCTGTGTGCTTTCCTTGTTTGCGTACCACGTCGAGATCGGAGAGCGAGAAAGGAACTTGTCCGACGATTGTCCCCAGGGAGATGTTTCCAGCCTCCTTCGCGCCCCTACCGAATCTACAAAGGGGGTGCCTCGCATCCCCGGTGTCCGTGATTCGAGACACGACAGCATGAGTGCACAGATCTCGTGCATCCTACCTGGCTCACTTGCTCCATCCTTGAAGCATGTGTCACTTCTAAGTATGAGGCATCATTCTTGTTTGCTAAATACCCTATGCCACCCTTCATGTTGAGTTGCTTCTGAATTTTATAATGTTTCAGTTGCTTCAGAATTGCGGTGATGCCGACGACTATAGCGGGGCTGCGACAACAACAATGTCGACACGCTGATGTGGTGCCGAGGACATCAACACTTCAGACTTTAGTTTGATTGATGTAAATTTTTAAACTTTGATTGATGTTAAGTTTCAAACTTAAGTTGATTGATTTAATGTTGTAATTGAAGTATTGAATACTGTACAATTGGCTATTGAAATATATTTGGTACTTACCATATGTCTATTAGAATGAATTTGTTACTGAAATTTGCTTTACAATTCAAATGTTTTCTGTAGAATTCAAATAATTGTCAACAATGTATACTGAATAAAAAATAATTCGAAAAATATTAGCAATGACGAACAGAAACGACAACTCGCCAGGGGTACCCCTACTACTGCTGGCGAACAGGGAGCTATTGTTCGCCAGGGGTACCACTACTACTGCTGGCGAGCTGTCCGGCCTGTGCGCCAGGAGTACACTATAGCCCTGGCGAACATTCTCTGTTCGCCAGGAGTAGCTGTTACCACTGGCGAGATAGTGCTGGCGAAGCTCTGTTCGCCAGGAGTAGCGAAATTCAGTTCACCAGCAGTAGGCTTTTTCCTACTAGTGTTGTATGCGAATTTATGTGCTTTACTCTCAACAGTGATGAGGTATGTGTTTCTTAGTGGATAACGTGTTGAGCTATGCCCAATAATAGTCGTAAGATGAAGTAGCAGATCCTGAGCTTTGTACATAGTTTTTTCTTTTTTTTTATTAGAGGAAAGACGGAGGATGCTTGCCTTGCCAATTTGCAAAGGACTACGAGAATGTTTCTATCGCCAAGATGAACCGTTTCAGGCTCACGAGATTGTACGAGATAAATTTTTCATATACAGTGAGTTCAGAAATATAAAAGAGGACCGAAAGAAAATAAACACATCATTAGATCATTACACAAGAGGAGGGCCTGGTGGCCCCCCTCCTCGAGCCCTTCTAGCTCTTTGGCTTTTTTTCCATAAAAATGACTTTGGAATTTTCTCAGAATTTTTTGGAGTTCTAAAATTTGTGTATCCTAACGATGCTTTTTCAGTTGATTCTAGACTACCCTGCTTTATTCGTAGATAAATGTATGATATAAAATAGTGATGTAAAATGAGCATATAAATCACCATGTCAAGCACTCCAACATATCCCAAGTCACCATCAAACTTAAAGGTGAACTCCTTCCTTTAAGTGACCTCTTATATGTCACATTTGGATGGTATGCTATGTCATGCTCCATTCCTTGATAATAATATGTTTGTTATGACGAGTACGGGTACACGAGAGTATGACCAAGATGCACGAGAAATGAAACCCGACAAGACGTGGCTTGGAAGAGTAGAAGGAAGAGGAGCCTGCAGCTCCAGGATCGGTATTACCGCCGAGTCTCCAGGAGCGGTACTATCGCTACAAGTACCACCCTACTATCGTGCAACATTGAATGCTCTCTGGATCGCATACGGTACCTGGCCGGTACCAACCAACCTAGTACTATCGTTGGATAATAGTCTAAATAATATGCGTGTGTACACCAGTACTATCGCCGGATGCTAGCGGTACTTCAACCACCTTGCCAGATGCGGTACTATCGCTGCACCAAACAGTACTATCGTTCCTGTGCATAGGCACTAGGCTAAAGGCTTAGTATTCCCTTTCCGCGTACCCCTTTAGAAAAAACGAGACACGCAGGGCTTATTTTTATAGAAGAAATGAGCTGCAAACAGTGCCCGAGCAGAGATTCGAACCGGATCGCTGGGTAGCCAGCAGCCAGCTAGCTAACCACTGGCCCTCTGACCAGTCTATGCGTACCCCATTAGGGGTAGACTATATATGGGGTACCCCCACCTCTAAAGATAAGATTCGATACAAGGTTGAGGCATTGAGCTATGCTCATCCTCCCCTAGTTGAGAAGACCTTGTGCGGACGATCTCTCTCTTCGATCATTCGGACTACACGCTGGCAACAATTAGATTATTCTATTTCTGACAATGGGACATGTTAGAATTTGCTCTCTGAAACTCTGATGAATAGAAACACTAAGTTTGGTGGCGACCTGGATGAAGAATGCAGGGCAGTGGGTTCGTTGACCAGACTGGATCGTCTTCGGGCAATGCAAAAGTCGATCTGGTTGCTACTTGGGACGGCGGTCCCGGAACAGGTGGATTTAGTTTGGTGGCGACCTGGATGAAGAATGCAGGGCAGTGGGTTCGTTGACCAGACTGAATCGTCTTCGGGCAATGCGAAAGTCGATCTGGTTGCTACTTGGGACGGCGGTCCCGGAACAGGTGGATTTTGATGGCGGACTGGATGAAGATTGTGCGGGCAGAGGGTTCGTCGACCATGACTGGTTCGCTTTCGGGCAATGCTAAGGTCGATCTGGTTGCTACGTCCGGGCGGCGGCCCCGGAGCGGTGGTGTGTTGTGGCGTTTGTTCGACTTGTGTCGTGTGGGCGGCGTGTCGCTTCGTCTGTATGATTATTTTTGTACAGTTTGTATGGTTTTTGAACTCGATTTTCCTTATAAAGTGGGTCAATTCACTTCTATCTATTCAAGCAGTGGATATCGACCACTTTTAAAATAAGTTCGGTGTTGCGTCTTTTAACTATTTTCTCCTTGCTATTTATTGTGTTACGAAGGGAAACGGTGGCCGGTACCCAGTAGAGCTCCTACCTCGGCGCGACTCGCCTGTGCCATCTCATGAACACCAGGACCAGGTTCAAGCCGCTACTTGCACGGCTCATACAAAACACGAGCTCGTGCCTAACCGAACTTAAATGGAAACAGAAAACAGCTACTGCTATCAACGACAAGATTAAGTTGTCAACAGGACAAAAATTAGAACTCACAAATAGCTCTAGAAGACACCACGACTCTACGCAAGTACAGTGTTTCAGAGTCACCATTCAAAGAATTCTCCGTCGCATAGTTCCACACAAAGAATCAGATGCACTATCGATAATACTGTATAGAACCAGATGAATGAAGCTTCAGGGTCGTCTTGGCGACTGGCCCTTCACTTGTTCAAGAAAAAGAAAAAAGTTTTACAATGTCAGCACTCGGCTGTACATACATATTCCCTTTCCTCAAGACCGAAACTCACCTCATCAAAAAGCAAAAAGAAACAACTCACCAAGGCAACTTTAATACAAAAAAAGCAAGCCTCACAACCAAACATGTGTGACCATCAAATTCAAAGAAACAGTAAGACCACACCTATGAATTGAATGAAGAGGAACCTATAACTAAAAAAAAGACTCAAACCAGGAAAATCGGGAGGACTGGTCCAGGCAACATGAAAACTATGTGCTGCCACTGCCAGGCATGGTGGTTGCATTCTGCACAATGAACAAAACGGCTAGTTATCATCGAGCGGTACTTTAACTCGAGGGATGCTGATCGATAAATTTGAAGCACGAGATCAAGCTAAAAAAGATGAAGCGCTATCTTCATTCTGTTCTGCTTCCACTTCGGAAGCTTGCTAAATGCTTCCTTTGCAATTCCAAACTTCTCTTTGAACTCAGCCGAAGACAAATAGGTCTGCATTCAGATGAAATTTCCAGACAATTACATTACCAGGTTTTGTAAACAGGAACATAAAGTACTGAAAAGATCACATGTTATTCACCTCGCGCCTGGTAACATCAATTTCGGTGACAGGC
The DNA here is from genome assembly GCA_026929855.1 of Poa annua. Lineage (NCBI taxonomy): Eukaryota > Viridiplantae > Streptophyta > Magnoliopsida > Poales > Poaceae > Poa > Poa annua. The sequence goes on from CM049437.1 coordinate 58,645,589, forward strand.
TCAGCAGCTGTGGTTTTCAGGAGATCGTATGGGTATATCGGGAGCCCCTCGTCATCTTCAGGCTCATTTTCTTTTACATCTTCCGCTATCGTTAGAGATTCAAGTCTACTAGTCATGGTACCAGTGTCTTCTTTTGCATCCGTCTCATCTTTTGGCTTCTCCAGCTCAGGACCATCTTAAATTGTGCAGCATTTCGCAAGGAAGATAGTTAGCTATAATAATTCATCTTTCCGGTATCTAATAACATTCTTTGGCTCAACGGTTGTACTTGTATTACATACCTTTTACTGATTTTGGAGCTTGAGTAGGGCGATTGGAGGAACTGGTGAGAGCTGCAATCGCAGACGACTTGGAAGATGTATTTGACGTATCTGGTGTAGCAGATTTTGGGTAAAGTTTTTTTGCTACGGGTGGAGGGGTGGAAAGATTTCTGGTGCTTGCACTTTCAAAGGTAGAAGCCAATGCAGTGAATGCTGGAGATCTTCCTCTAACACGGGCACGCTCAGGGCTAAAGGACATGCTTCTAGAGCGCTGAGGTTCTTGTCCAGTACTTCTTCCTGAATGTGCTGGCGTTCGTCGTTTTGGTTTCTGATAATGCATCCAAATCAGCAGGAGATTTACTCAAAGATGTAGTCACAGATAGGTCAGATAACTATAAAATTACAGTCAGACCAAGCACACGGCTATAACTAGACCAAGCGGACTTCATGGTTGAATGACATAGGCATAGACAAAATATTCACCAGCATGAGAGAATAAGTGATGGGTGACTCGGTGTTTTAGGTCAAATGCATTTGTTAGGTTCATTAGCATGAGAGGCAGCAGTACAACATGAGCAGGTTATACATGTGGGTATATATGGCGGTGGTCCGAGCTATTTGCTGCCGGCATGGGTGGCAACATTCTAGAAGACTCCAAGATGTGTAGCCTTTATTTGATAGCACCTTTTCACTAGTTGATTCATGTGGCTATTTTGGCTGATTCTTGAATTGTAATAACTCTAAGATGCTACTTTGCTACCTTTTTAATACAACAGCTGTGTACATCATCATGATGCAGAGGCTGGGACTTTAATCCCATTTCGGGAAAAAATATATGCACAAATGCATGAGTGCCATGTATTGGAGACCTATATATACTTCTTATAAAGCAAACCCCATTAACATGCATTAAATTAGTCTATCTCTATATGCAAGGTGTCCACGTCATCCACTATTTGAGCCAATCATTTATCCATGTCATCATCACATCATCCCCTATTGGAGACATTCATTTATCCATGTCATCTCATATTTATTAACGATATCCATGCATGCATACTATTAGCATTATAAATTGTTTCAGCCATACAATTTCCACATAAATAATTTTTAACGGTTAAATATACGAACATTTCATATTGATTAAATCTAGATATTCGACTATTATGGCTAATCAAATCCTCCATGTTACCGAGAACTTTTTTCTCATTGCATGCATCAAATATCCTTTTTTATACTCCTATAATTTCTCTAAGTTTCCAGCTGCAACGCGCGGGTATCTTCTAGTTACCAACAAATCACCAGAGGAAACAAGAAGTATTTTCCTACTAGAGAAAACTTTATAAATGTATACAATATTGCAAAATAGCAGAATATCATAAGATCAATATAGCTTAGACATCTTACATCCAAAGCTGGAGTGCCTCCACCCTTTACAATGGAGAGTTTCCTCTCGTATGAATTGCCATGCATCTACGTAGGAGAAAAAGTGAGTACGATACATTAAAAACCAAACAAGGACCAGAATTCTTGCACTCTTACCGTACTGAACACAAAATGCTCATATATATATTCACAAACAAACAGCTAAAAAAAGTTCCTCCTATAATCTACATACCAGTGATTTGGTTGAATCCCATTTGAAGAACCTAGTGAAAAAAGGAGGTTCACTTCCTTCCAACACAATAAAAATCGGTGTGTCATGGGAGCGGTTTTCCATCAGGAAATCGAGCTCAAGGAATTTCTGGTGCAGTAGTGAGAATGACAGTGAGAGATGAAAAACAGAACATACAGCTTATAGACTGCTTTTGCATAGAAAAAAATCCTTACCTTCCCAACATCCAGAGCTTGCAATCTTACTTTAACGTCTACTTGCTGGCCAACCCAAACAAATATATCTGTGTGGCAGTCCAGAATGAAAAGATCTTCTGTCATCAGATCATCTTGAGTGAAGTGGTATATTTCTATTATCTGCTCAAATAGATAGACACTTGATGTCAAAAGCTAAAACAGATAACATGGTCAGAGCATGACCATACATATCACAATTTTATTTTCTTACCTTCAGATCACCTTCATGACCCCAGCAGGTAACATAAACACAGTGGTAGAGCATAAAGTGGTCAGAAAATGTTTGAAGTGCAAGGTGGACTAAGATTCTGTTATTCTATTGAAATCTACAGTTTATGATTACCTTTGGTCAGGATACAAGAGAAGAGATGGGGATCACTTTCATTTCCCCTTCCTATTTTCTGGCTTGAGTACTCAAATTTGCCTCCAAGTAAGCTCCAAAACTGATCCGTTTCTGACCCTTCCTTCTGTGACTTGGATTGCAGATTTGGCTGTATAATGGAGACAGAGAGTGCCAGAAGAAAATTTATGTCAATACTAAATAGTAGAATGGTATGCTAAAAGGTACAGCAGTAGCCAGTAGATTAACAGGTTTCATATTATAACTCGCAACTCAAAATAAATAAAGAACCATGTTTCTGACTAGCAGGTCAAAAAACATGCATTTTGTGTAGCACTATAGTAAGCCTTGTATGGACTATTTACTGAAGAGTCAAGACTTCACAGTTACACAAACCATCAATATAAGTTGAATAAGAACTCTAAAACTAGATTGGCCTCGTCAAGTTGGATTGTTCCACACCTTGATCACATCTAATTGCCTCTCAACTAACTCTTGATCTAGTGACGTGGTAAGGTTTCCAGTCCAAGTGAATACAGTGTTTCCATCATGTAGAATGTAAGAATAGGTTGAATTCAAAGATGAGGCCACCTAATGAAAACAAAAAAAATATCAAGTTAGCTGGTAAAGAACATCATATGCTGTGAAATCTCTGTCCTAACATCGATTCATGAACATAAATGTGACTACACTTACAGAGTCAACTTGAATTGCTTGCATATTTTCTGGTCCTGAACCTTGAATTCGGAAAAGCGCAAGTCCATCTTCAGAATAAGTGTCATCATTGATACCATTCTCGGAAATGAACTTCTTGTATCCAGAGCTAAGACCACCCTGCAGTGAAACTAAAAAGGTAAGAACTGATGTGTTCAACCCTGTTAAGGAGTATTAGTACTGGTCTAGGAGTCCACATTAGACTAGATTTACTTTCTTGTCTCTAAAGTCATGTGTAAAATATATATATCCATTGGGCTATCAATATAGACAAGCTGCATCCATAACATGGTATCATAGCCCCAGCATTAGGGGTTTTTTTCCTTCGCACGCGCAACTCGTGCTACAAATCTGACGTAGTAATTCAAATTAACCTAAGGTCACATGGAAGAAGATAACCTTATACACTTGGAAACTTTGAAATATGACAAAGAACTGAATCGGTTCTCTCCCCTCGTACAGGCGTGCCTGCGAGTAACCAATGATAAATTAGAGAACTCACAATGGGCCATGTCTGGTTTCTTAAGCTAACATATATAAATAAATGTGTTACCTGGGTAGCCTGAAATTTTGTAGACTCAACCATCTTCCTCGCAAGTGTAATTGCGGTTACCCTGTCCTCCTAGACAGAAAATGAGACTTTTTAATTAAGTTTCTAACATTAATTTAGCAAATACTCTAATAAGTGTGAGGATATCCAAAACACCACGGCTTTCTCCAAACAAGATAAATCATTGCAGTTTCTAGTTTACCAATCAAGAAGAGGAAAGAGATTTCTGAAATTCCTATGAAGTGCAAAGAAACTACGAAGTGGAATGTCAAAACTATCTATAGAAACATATGGTCATCGAACATAACCTTAAAGCTAAAGTTGATTAGTAATTTAATATTACCTCTATACTCTTCTGCCCAAACCAAGTTCCGACAAGACATTCATCCTTATCATCTCCAGGATACATATATTGAAAGATATAGCAATCGCCACTGTAAAACTTTGATTGAGTAGATGATGACAGTAGAGTCTTCTCCTTATCATTTACACGCCAAACCTGATGCCAGATACAGGAGATACAAAAACATCAATCAGTGCACAGACGTGAAGCATACAAAGCACCAAATGCATTAATCACATGCATATTTTGAAAGACAGGCACCACATGCATTAACCTCTTGTGTATTTCGGAAGACAGTCCCAATTGTCTTGCTCAGGAGAAAATATCAATGTAGCTGGGCGGGTGTATGGGAGTGTGTGTACATATTCAGTTGAAATAATGATTTCTCGCATAAAGGCTTAGAGGCGCATAGATTTATGAGAATTCAAAATTAGGAAGACCAAAATCGGAAGCGTCTGGAGGCCAAAATATTCAAAATGTACCACAAATTTTAAGAGAAGTCATGTACACAAGATTATGGGATAAGTACCAGTGCTCATAATAATAAGCTCTGAAACCTCCTTAAAAGGAGGGGCGGTGGGGTAAGGTAATTGAAGTAACTAGCCAGTATTAAGACGAGGGAGCACTAGCACAAGCAAAAAATGGTTGCAAAGAGATATACCTGCAAACTGCCCGTGCAATCAATATAGGGTTGTGGATCTTCTTTTGCAGGAGCAGCTTTCATCAAGCCCTTAACATTTATGCCCTGGCGTTTGAGAAGAGCTTCACGAAAAAAATTGATAAAAATACTAAGTTGACGAAGCTCTCATCAATGGGGAAAAGAAACGTTGAAGCCGATAAATGTAAAAACAATAACCTGCAACTTTGCCTCTTCCATCCTCCGATGACAACTTCAAGTCAGGTGTCTGTGGCCACTCCTTAAATTTTGACTTGAACGTAATAGTCTCAAACCCTTCAATCACTTTGATGACATGTGTTTTTGTTCGGTTAGCATCAGAAAGCATTTTCTACATAGGCAAATAAATATTAAGCATCAGAGAAATATACAGTTTGAGAACAAACTTTATTACAGATAAAATAGGTTTCATATTTCCCTATTCATGTTTTTCCTAGGTGAATGAGCAAGTAATCGAGTAACCAAAATGGCCAGAAATATTCGATAATCTGTAAGCAACTGAAGGAACGAAACATGCGTATTGTAAAACGAATAAGCCTGTCAAAGAGTGCCGATCCATTCCTCTTGAGCTTTTAAGCTTCTATTCATCATTTTATTTTTATACTTCTATACATGTCGTTCGTGGTGATGGTCTGTCTGCCATCTCACCTACACTTCAACAAAAGTGACTTGCTGAGACCACTACTCACCATCTTATTTGGGGGGGGGGGGGGGGGGGGGGGGATTAAAATATGCAATGGATGATAATTTTACCATTTTCTATTTTATAAATTTCCTAGCTTTCTTCAAGTATTAAACATACAAATTGTGTGACCATTGAAATTAACAGACTCTTGCACTGATGGGAGTTCAACTAGTAGAAAATAAAATTCAGATAATTGCAATGAAATAGCACAAAGGAAGCAAGAATTTTACCTCTGCAGCTTCGCTTGCACCCTTCCGTTCCTGCAAAGATGTAGTTCTGCCCATCCAAAGAAACAATTCGGCAGCACAGTCTAACAAGTAACAATTGTTTGTCTCAAGTAGTTCGTGAGCCAAGGATTCATAACTGATAGAGTCAAGTTTTCCTTGGTTAAAGCTGAAAAGATAAATATTTTATAAATTACTAACAGGACAATTGTTCACGTTGACAAATAGACAGCAGGTTTCGTGTGTATTCAACAATTCCAGTTAATTACCAAAGCAACTTCAAAGTTGTTTCCTCATCATTCTCATTCTTGTCCACAGGTGCCCTCCTTGGTAGAGGGGCAAAGCCACCAAAAAAACCCCAAAATTCACCAGCTTCAGCATCAGCCATCATCCTACCATCCTCTACAATAGAAGTACAGAGTAGTTATGTCAATGAATTGTCATGTGCAATAGAACGTAATGACGCAGGACCATTAAATAAAAATGCTTACCAACAGCGGCAACTTCACACTTGCCCTCGTGGAATGTATCTTTGATATACTGTACAACTTCAAGGGCTTTTGCTCGCTCTTGGATGGATGAGTTTGAGCCATTGAACTGGAAAATTTTAGACTTTGTGTCCAGAATAAATATGTCATCGTGGTGAAGGGATGATCGAGCAAAAGGAACCTGTTTCAAAATAGCAAGTCTAATCAAAACATGAATAGCTAACCATTTCTTAACAAGAAGACAATCAACATAGATAACATGCCTCTTTAACATGAACAACACGCTTTCCACTGCAGACATACAAACGGGTCGCATGCTCCTGCTCGTTGACCTCAACATGCTTGAAACCAGATGCCACTCCTCCTGGCTGCGGCATGATGCATGGTCTAAAATACGAGAGGAACTTCTCTGTTTCATTGCCTTGTACCTCTCGGTATTGAACAGCACGTCCTCCAAGGGAAGCATCAAGCTCTATCGTTAAAATTGCCGCAGTTCCAGCTTCATCCTACGACGGACAGAATTGGATTCAACATCCTTTTGAAGAAGTGTATAACCAAATGATGAGAAGTTTACCTGGCTAGTATCTCTACCAACCCAGTAATGAATGTCATGTCGAAGAGACCCATTTTTTAAGGCAGTTGTCTGTAGGAAGGGAAAAGGACACAACAGAAAAACGTTGCATGAGTCTGAAGCTTTGAGCATTATGCAGTTAATTTCAACCACATGGCCAAAAATGAATCTCATTTTGAACGAAGCATGTGATGCACTATAATTAGATCTTCAGACATCCAATGGCAAATGAAAATACAGGAAGAAATACTTTAGCAGAACTTCACACCAAAACTTTCATTTCATATGGAGTATGATTCTGAAAACCTGAGCAAAAGTGACAAGGAATGCTTTAGGAAGTCTAATGCAGAACATACTGTAAGCTGTACTATGGTTATTATGAGATTTAGGAGTGTGATATCAGAGTACACATCCATACTCTTCATGTTTTCGAAATCAATAGGATCGCAGTACATATTTGTTTTTTTAGTGCAAGTCTTATAATACCCCTGACCTTGATGCATACAGCCATGGACCACAATAGGCATGGAATGAACCTGGGATGCTGTAACCAACAAACACAAGGATTGAACTTGCCATGATGTTTGCAGGGAGCTAGTATATTGTAATGATTTGGTTACTACGAAAAACATTAATTGAACAAGGATTTTACCATTTAAGAAATAGGGTAATACTATTAACATTTAATAAGAAATGACAAGAGGGTGGTGAGAGCATGCATCTACAAAATTGGGTGCTTTCGTACCTTCAAGATGATATAAGAATCACCCATGAAAAAATTTCCATGTGAAGATGAGGGAATAGCAACCGGCTTGAAATCCTCAATACGCCATATTTCCAAACCTCTGCAAGGTGTTAAGGATAGCAAGGTCGTGCAATGGACCAGGAGCAATGACATAGTCGAATGGATATAGTTATCATGACTTAAATCACTATGGCAATAATTATCTCATCTTTCTCCATTGCACTCTTTCCTTCAGTTATATCTGAAGTGTTATTTACCATAGTCGCCATACATATATGTATCCATATTTTCCAGGCAATGAGCATTGGCTTGCACTCTGTGGTACTCCCTCCGTTCCACAATATAAGATGTTTTAGCTATTTTCCACATTCATACGTACACATATGTATCTAGACATGTTTTAGTGTACATGTACACTCATTTTAGTGTGATTCTAGACAACATGTGTTATAGCCAAAACATCTTATATTGTGGAACGGAGGGAGTAGATGCCTAGGGCTACCATATTCACATCTCAGGATGATTCATATGTGTGCACTGGCAAACTTGTGATCATCTAAAGAACCTCCTTGTTTAGTTGTTTTAATCAGCCTCACCGGCAATCACATATACACCAATTAGGTTCTGACAGCCAATAATATGAGACAGCAGACAGTTAGTGCTCAACTAAGGACCAAATGTAAATCCAAAATTCAGCACATAATGGAAGATATCCTATCTGGCATAATGGTCTTAAATCTAAAATTCGTTCCTAAAATAGGACGCTTAAGCCAAAATTCCTTAAGGAAAACCATTAAAACAAAGTATAAACAAGTAAAAGGATACTCCTTTTGCCCAGCACCACGGAAAGCTGGGTCCAAATCCTTCATCGAAACCGACATGTTCAATGTCAAATAAACCTCGTCTGATTGGTTTTGAAAGGATGGCTACAAATATGCTGCAAACAAGAAAAACAGATAGGTATTAATTAAGAAGAGAACAAATCTTCTACTCCCCCTGATCCGTAATTATTGTCGTGGACTCTGAAGAAAAGTTGTACTGTGCTAGTAGTGTTACTCCAACACTTATTTCGGTCCGGAGGTAGTATTCATTTCTTGCAAAAAAATAAACTAGACAGTTCATACCGACACAAGTGACAGAAAACAGGTATTGTATGATCCTTCGTGGTCTGACGTATCACATATTATGACACATAAATCATAATGTTAATAAGATGCGCTACATATTTCCATGTCAATACGAAATGTGCGCCACGAGACCAATATATAGTCAATACAAACTAAGAAACCTATAGCAACACTTGGTTGACCATATTACAGATTTGCAAGAACACAATCCTACAAGCCATTTGCTCTTTCCCGGACTCTGGGCCACGAATGCCTAGAAGAATTGTCAAATAAGCATTCAAATATGCTCCAACCTATTATATCCACACAATGGTGCTAGTGAATAATGATCCGAATCATCAGATAATAAGCTGCGACTCCGCTGCAAGCTAAATAAGTAGGCCACCAACCAAACGGGCAAGCCTGCCTCTCTGCATCATCAGGGCACAAATCTTGATCAAGCGATGGACTAGTCCTATTTGCAGGACAACCGCAGGGTGCACAGCACATTGAAGCACCTGTCAGCTTCCGTATGATGACAATACTATTCATCAAACCACAAAGCTTAGCCAACCCCGGATTTCCCCATACACGAGCCAAATTACGGGAAATGCCAAGCTAAACTCTCGGCTAGACCACCTAGGTACGCCCCAGCGGCCGCATCCCTCCTCTCATCCTCGGGGCAACTTGTGATCCTTAGCGACACAAGAAGCAGGAAGAAGGCCATCGAAGCTTACCCCGCTCCACTTCCTGGCTAGCCAGCCAAGAAATTCACGGCAAGAAAGGAAAAGAAAAGGCATACGCTGCGACGCAGACAGTGAAAAATCGGCGGGTTCGACGAGGCAAACCTGGGCGGCGCCCCAGGTGGGAGGAACGGGGATCGAACCGGAGAATTCGCTCGGAGGAGATCGATCTGGAGCGCGAGAGGGCGGGGAGGCGAGATGGTGGTGGAGTAGAGGGGAGGGAGACGAAAAGGAGGGGAGGGTCTCTTGCAGCTTTTGGCAGAAAGGAAAAGCGGCCAGGAGTGAGAGCACCCTTTTTTGTGTTGTTTGCGAGTAGGCCCGTCAAACTTTCTTTATCTACAGTACCATGTTCCCTTCGCAGACTCTGATTTATCATGTTTTATGATGAGTTTTACTTATTTAGCTTCTAATCAAACATCTTGAACCTTATTTTCCTGGTACGTGACGTACCCGTCCCGTCAACAGCGAGGCGCTTGTGGTGACTTCGTTAACCTCAAGATCTGCCGGACCAGTTTCTCGGAGGTGCTCATAGGGGTAAGGTTTGCGTGCGTGCGTTCATAGGGGTGTCTGTTCGTGCGTGTTTATGAGCGTCTGCGTCTGTACTGTGTTTCTCAAAAATAAAACTTATTTTCCTTGGAACTGATGTGCTGGCTAATAAATCAAATATCTTGATATGAGCCCTCAACCGTTGGTCCATTCAGTGGAAGAAAACTCAGGGGCTTATGCTGAATGTTTTCATCCTACTGAGGTGGTATGTAGAAAGCAAAGCTGGAATGCTGTTAGCCAGCGAGGGTGGCAAATGATGGAGTGAGGCGTGCGTCCCACTAAACAACAACGACAACACACAGACTCTGCCTCCTTTTAGATACCTTTTTATTTGTAAGGAGAAGATTTTTGGTACTAGCAGGATTTGTTGTAAACTAAAATAAATTCAGATTGCATCCCCATTTTTTGGGTTTAAAACTAGTCTTATCATGGTATACGCGTCTTGACGCAATAGTTAAATTATTAAGAGGGTGCTTCGAGGTTAGAGCGTAGAGATTTAACTTGAACCTGCAAGTTTCAAAAAGAAAGCGCCTCATTTATTTATTTTTGAAAAAAAATACTATAGCTAAATCCATTTTCCACAGGATCAGCAAAGAAAATATACTACATGCAAGTATTAAGCATGCATATCTTGCACCGCTAAGCAGAACGTAATTAACCCAACAAATGCCATTGACACTGGAGTACAGTCCTGGAGATTTTCTTCATGGTTTGCAACCGTTGAATATTTGGGGCAGTGTCCTTGTCTCCTCATTAATAGTTTTGACCTTACGGAATCATTTAGGTCACTGTCGATTTATCATGTGCTAATGATGCAGCTGAGAAGTACTCCATGAGTCTATTTATTTGCACCGAGGATTTTTATTATTTTTTTGCGAATTTCCATTCAACATTGTTCTCATATACGCAGGCTACAGCCTACAGGGACCATTGAACGACATGATAGAGCATTGTGGAACATAGGAATCTGCTTTCAGTTGGCGTATCTTTTCGTCAAAGGAAGGGGTTTATTTCCCATAAGAATAAAGAACTTGCTCCTGTACATCTGAATACTTAAAAGAGAGTATCATCGCGCTTTTCACTAATTATGCAATCTGATTTTTTTATAGAGAATTCAGCACTCTATTGATCAACATAAATCATTACAAAGAGTATCACATATACAATCCGGACCCATCACGGAAAATAGCAAAAACCTAGTGTTCTGCTCGACGAGTACGAATGTACCTATAAGTCTTCTTCCTTTCAAAAATAAAACGTTAAAAATTGGCAAATCCATTTAATGTCGTTTGAGTCCCTAAAACTTAAAAATACGCAAAACAGGGTTTTGCTGATCTGCAGGGTTAAAATCAAGATAAGGGCGACAATGTAAATTATCCCCAAAATCATCATAATTAATAAACATAACCCAACAATAGTTGTAAATAAGTAGGAATAATCTCTACTATATTAAAGCGAAAGTGGTGGTGAGTCGTCCGTCCTCTTACCTCCGCTGGCTCCCCGGTCCCCGCACAAAAAGAAAGGGAATCGCCCGCCCGCAGAAAATAACCAACCCACGACCTCCACCTTCTCCCGCGATCTGCCGAACGTCTCTCTGCCGAACCCGAACGCGAACATCTGTCTTCTCCACTCCTCCCACGACCCAGCCCACCGAGTGGGTCAAATCCACAGCGCGCCTCCCCGCCGACCTCCAACGCCGCCCCGAGCCCACCCCGACCTCCTGCGCCGCCGCGTCCGCCCATCCCCCACCTCCTACGCCGCCGCGTGCAGCTCACCCCCGACCTCTAGCGCCTCCGCGCGCCCGCCCATCCCCTGACCTCTCCAGCGCATCCGCGCGCCGCTGCTCCCCTACCTCCTGCTCCGCCTCGCGCCGCCCGTGCCCCGAACCCGGCGCAGCATATGGTGTCCACTCCCACCGCCCTGCCGCCTCCGGCCGTTTTCTTGCGTCGTCTTCCTCTCGCCGTTTCAAGATCGCGATCAAGATCATCACCATGGAGGCGCGGCTCGAGACATGGAGGCCTGGGTCTGCACCTTTGCCGAAGTTGGCGCCTTGCGGCTTGCGCCAGAGTCACAGCCCTCGTGGCCGACATGCTTATCCTCGCCTGTGTGGTTCCGATCCGGAGGCAGCGCGCTGGTAGCACGGCGTTGAGCCCGTCCAAGACAGAAGCCACGCCTAGGTTCGTTCTTCTCCGCTACCCAGTTGATCTCCAATGGGCGCCGCCTCACTCCTCCGACCTCCGGTAGGAGGAAAGGGACTCTGGCAAGCGAATCCCCACGCGACCCTGCTATTCGTCGCCTTCTTGTTGCCTGTAGACCTCTGCGCCCCGAGTTTTGATTTGGTTTTGATTCCTCCACACATGGCTGCTCGTTGGAGCCCTCCCCTGTCGACGCCACCACGACCTGCCGATACACCCACCTCCGCCGTCGAACAGCACGCAGGTCAAACCCCTTCCCTCACCGTCTCTGCTTCTTTAAACCATGGCTGATTTGGTTATTTTCCTGATCAAATCATCGGCAAGGTGTCGAGCAGCACACACGTGGTCTCGCAGGTGTTTGAAGATTTATTCTGCAGCCTAGCCGCCGGAAGTGTTGCAGCCAGCCATGGGCGAGACGGCTGCAGTTTTGATCACATCACAGGAGGTAATCTCTCCATACATATTTGTGCCGGAAGAGTTAGTTGTCGTGGCAATTGGCAAGTTTATGTCCTCAATGAACGTTGCCTACTTGTGCCAGGAATGAGGCGATGCCGATGGAATGTCGTGCAAAGGAAGCAGCAACGCCTATGGATCTGCGACATATCTGAATACAAGTAACACCCGTCTCTGAATTACTTATTATTGATTCAACAAAGTTTTGTTGCGCCTGATTGCTTCTTGCTCATTGATTATGGATCGTGTAGTCTTCTTTGGCTGAATTGTTTCAAGCCATTGGCTGGGTTGTGAGGACAGTTGATTTTGCAAATTGAGTAGGGATCTGTTTAAATTGGGCAGGGATATGTTGTATGGTACAAATATGTTAGGAGATGTATGGAGATCGTGGGACACAAATTATCATGTTTAGTTGTATGCAATCCGTGACAATTTTATAATGTGCTTGTGTGATTAGTTTGTTGAACCGGTGTTTAGGGATCTTGGTGCAGCGCTTCTATTTTGGCTGACTGATAATATTGCATTGTCAGTACTCAGTAGTCTTAATCTTTACATATATCCTTATCCATATTGTAGATTAAAATTGATCACTCATTTTTTATCTTCATTTTTTGCAGGAATGAATCTGAGAAGGATGTGCCCCGTCTCACTGCTGACATCACACCATACTTTGCAATTTACAAATATTCTGAAGATTGTGCATACTCTTCATCCCTGTTTCTGTCATAGATTTTATATGCCGATTTCACTAAAATATTCCTTGATTACACCGAGCATAAAAATTATCAAGATAGTCTCTATAATTGCATTGAAAAATTATACCTCCATCGCCATTATTTTGTGGACATATCCCAGTCTTAGGGTTATATTTAGTGTAGATTATTTCAACTTTCGGTTTAAGGTTTAATCTCAATTGTTCATCATTCATGTGACATGCAAATTGAAAGCGTTAAATTTTTGTTTTTTAACATTCTCGATGTGCATTTCTGGTTCGTTATATTGCATTGAAAAGGACATTAGTAGCATATTTGCATTGCTTCTCTAGCAGAGGTGGCGCAGATCCTTCCTTGAGCGATTTGTTCGTGTTGCTTCCGTAGCAGAGACTTATTATGTGCGTTCTGGGTCATTGAAGATGCTGCCAACTTATTTTGCTTTCATGTTTCTTGCAATCTGGTCGTGTACAAGCGCTATAGAATGGTTGATGCACTGATTAATACAACACATGTCCCTAATTGTAATCATCTATTGATTTTCCCTTATTGCTTGTGATTAGGTAGCACTAAAGTAGATATAGTACTCAGCAGGAATGTGTTATTAGTGTGTGCTTCCCGTACCTGGTTGATGGTTACTAACCGAGATGATATGGTATAAGTTAGAAGAAGTAATTAATCTGATGTTGGTGTTTTTTCTGCATTAAATTGTTATGCCGATCCAAGCATGTCCAAGCAGGTAATTGGAACTTGGAAGATGACATACGATTGCATTGTCGACTTTAACCATTTGGAAATTTAAAAATTGACAAGTACTTTGCATTTTATGTTATTGTGAGAAGTCGTCTAATGGATTCAACCGTTTTGTGAAATTGCAGGATCAGCAAAAGGTTAGACTCAAGGCTATAGTTTCTGAATTCGCGTCCCCAAATTGCCCGTAGCGACAGCAAAGATGCCCTTCGTCGACCTTGTATATAACAGTGGATATGTGGTTATGCCTATGCCATAATGCCATCGGCCAATGGGCTAGGCCGGGATGAATCAAATCAGTTACATTTCATATTTGATTTAGATTAGTCTGTCCACTCAAATAGTCAGATCTGTGTAATAATTTACACTTACTGGTTAATAAATCAAGACAGTCATACACATATTTCTTAAGTTATGTAAAGCACATTTGGTTGCTGAATTGCTTTCTTCTCTACAAGGATTGATAAATAAAGATAAAGGTTGACAAATCAAAGAGGTTGGCTGTAGAGGACCAAAATCAATAGTCCAGGTTAAGAGCATCATTTTGACAAGCCAATTGTTACGCAACTTCATTCAATTTAAGTGGCAACCTTGGATCTGAAATGAAAACACTCAATACTTCATTCACCACTGTCCTTACATGTTCCTTTTGTTATATGTGAAGTCAGAAATTTATTGTGGCATTTCTGTAAGTATATTTCCATACATTTGCACTGTCTTTAGTACTAGCTGACCGTTTCTGCAGTCATGTATTGGTTCGTGCTGATTTGCTTTATTAGGATACTTCCCAGATAAATTGTGTTGCTGGAGTTCTGTTTTTTGACATCCTCTGGTAAAATAATGTATTGTCTTTATCTCGGTGTAGTATAGTTGAACTGGATACATGTGATCTTATAGTTCACCACTGTAGTAAGCACTCTAAACTAATTCATTGTCTCCATATTCTCTCCAAGAATTATACTCCCTCTGATCCTATTTAAGTTGTCTTGACTTCTACTATTCATGCAGTGTCTCTCCACGACATTTTAAACGGATAGGAGTAGCTTTTGTGGGCTTTCTTTCAGCCACTATGTGCATGCCACTTGCCTGCTCCTGTAACTATAAAATCTGTCTTAAGTGCAATCAGTCCTTCACTTTTAAATACATGCTTGAAGTATGCTAATAATTTTTCCGCTGATGCTTTCAGTTTCTGAAAGAGTGAGTTCATTAGAAGATGTCGATAAAGTCAGAAATGGAAAGGCTCTATGTAGCTGATAACCGACCAACATTATTAACTTGACATCTTACCATTAAAGGGGAGTCGGTACTACGTCCATTATTCATGCATATTCTCCTCCCTGCTCGATCTCCGGTCTTCAGCACCGAGATGTGGGCCCAGCTGTCTTTTATGCATTATGGTTACATATATAATTATGTGAACCTTTAGCACCCGTAGCAACGCACGTGCATTCAACTAGTCAATTAATAAAGTGCAAAGTTCATTTATGTATTTCACATGCATCACATACCCATTACCAAAATTTCTTATAAAACTGACATCAATATTCTCAGCATTATTTCCAACAAGAGTAAGAGTAAGAGAACATCATCAATATTTTGTTTAGACATGTAGTCAAGTTTGGCATCCATTTACTAGACAAGTTATTTATTTCTTCAATGGAATTAACTTTTCTAGATGAATTTGGTGTTGTTTCATTGTGCCATTGACTATAATTTTGCATCATATCTTCTAAAATGGTTGTTTTACTCATGAATGCATCACCTGCAGCAGAATCTAACATGCTCCTAGGCATATAATTTAACCCGTTATAGAAAGAGTGTAAAACAATCCATTCATTTACTCCAAGTGAGAACGAGAATAGTTTTAGTTTAACAATATCATTTCCCACATTCTTAAATTTTTCCATGTCACAAATTTCACAGAAGTCATGTAAATGCATAGAGGCATCTTCCCTGGCACTTCCTCCAAATTGTTCTCTAGCAATTAAATTAAGTAGCTCTGGACTAACTTCAAAACTATCAGGCTTAATCTCAGGTGTTGTAATAGGCCTAGAAATGAATGGATCATTTGGAGTATAAGTCACATAATTTTGTATTTCTTTCTCCCATGTTTGCAATAAAAGTTACACTGATTTTTATGGATTTTATATTGTTAATGAAAACTGAAAGTAAAACTAAAGGAAACTAAGTAACTAAAACAAAACTATAAGACAAAAGAAAATTGCTATGTAAATCTAAAAGAGAAGAAAAAGCTCACAACGGTGCAACCTCCTCAATCTTGGGTGTTTACACAAATTGGTGAAGATGGTGCTAGAAAATCTTTAGCACCGGTGAAGATGACGTCAGAAAATCTACTAGCAGTTTCCTGGAAATGCAACCACTATGAGTACCTCTATCCAACTCCCTGACAACGGCGCCAGAAAACCTTCTTGATGGTTGTGCTTGTGAATTAACACCACTCGTTCGGGCTCCAAGAGGAGAGTGTTACAGAAAGCGTGGTTTCCCCTACAAGGGTGACTCCAGGGTTTATATCGACCTCTCGGGGAATTAGGGAAAGGTGCATTTCTCCTCTCCTCTTCTAGCAACCTACAAAACAAAGTATTTGGTCTTGTGTCCCCAACTCCAGTGTGTGGTTGTCAAGCACAAGGTTTCGTATTAGTAAACTGAAATAAAAATATAAAAAGTAAAAAAAATAAAAGTAAAACCATCTATATCTAGGCAAGTAAAGTAAAAACGATAAGTAAAGGTCTTTTGGGGTTCTTGTTTGTAGATGTAATAATAAAAAGTGTTTTCATATTTTCGAATTTAATTAAAACTGAAAATGAAAAGTGCAATAAAAATGTTGGAAAGTTGTTTCTTGCAGTAAAAGATGGACCGTGGTTTATGGGTTCACTTATCTACTCTCTCATAAGGTGTAGTGGACATAAAATAATTCACAAGTGGCATAATATTGGGGCAACTTAATTATGTGTAGGATAGCATTCATATGGGCATCACGTCCTATTTTAGAGATGATCCAACACATATCTCTTATATTCCTCTAAGGAAAAAACTCCATGCAAGCTAGAATTAAGAACATACAGAGTACATTGATACGTCTCCAATGTATCTATAATTTCTTATGTTCCATGCTTATATTATACCAATCGCTACATGTTTTATATACACTTTATATGGTTTTTATGCATTTTCTGGGACTAACCTATTAACAAGATGCCATAGTGCCAGTTCCCTGTTTTCTGTTGTTTTTGGTTTCAGAAAAGCTGTTAAGGAAATATTCTCGGAATTGGACGAATAAAATACCAAAGTCCCTATTTTTCTGGGGAGCTTCCAGAACACCGAAGACGAGACGGAGGAGGGCACCGAGGCGCCCACACCTATTGGTGGCGCGGCCCCACCTCCTCCCGCGCGGCCACGTGGTGTGGGGCCCTCGGGCCTCCACCGCCTTCGCCCTTTCGCCTACTTATACCCCCCGACAGATCAAGACCTAACACCCGAACACTTTTCCACGATACGTTCCAGAGCCACCGCCGCCATCAACCCTAGTTCGGGAGGGTTCAGAAGCTCTTCCCGGCACCCTACCGGAGAGGGGAATCATCACCGGAGTGCTCTACATCACCATGCCCGCCTCCGGACTGATGCATGAGTAGTTCATCCTTGGACTACGGGTCCATAGCAGTAGCTAGATGGTTGTCTTCTCCTATTGTGCCATCATGTTTAGATCTTGTGAGCTGCCTATCATGACCAAGATCATCTTTATGTAAGGCTACATGTTGTGTTTGCTGGGATCCGATGAATAATTGAGTACTATGTCATTTGCTTCATATTATATCTTGTGAGTGCGTTATTTATGATCTTGCATGCTCTCCGTTACTAGTAGATGCTCTGGCCAAGTAGATGCTTGTGACTCCAAGAGGGGGTATTTATGCTCGATAGTGGGTTCATGTTTCTATTTAATCTGGGGGAGTGACAACAACCTCTAAGATTGTAGATGTACTGTTGCTACTAGGGATAAAACAGTAGTTCTTTATCTAAGGATATTTGTGCTACTTACATTACACACTTTACTTATGCAATAATCTGTTGCTTGCAACTTAATACTGAATGGTGTTGCGGATGCTATCCTGAAGGTGGATTATTAGTCATAGATGCAGTTGGATGACGGTCTATGTATCATGTTGTAATGCCCAAATGAATCTCACACTAGACATCATGACTTGTATATGCATTGTTATGCAGTTCTTTATTCTATCAATTGCCCAGCTGTAATTTGTTTACCCGCATGTATGCTATTATTATTTATGGAGAGACACCACTAGTGAACTGTAGACCCCGGTCCTTTTCTTTAAACTGATAAAACAACCTACTGCAATCCTGTTACTTTCATTCTCTGCAAACAAACATCATTTTTCACACCATACGTTTAATCCTTTGTTACAGCAAACCAGTGAGATTGACAACCTCACTGTTAAGTTGGGGCAAAGTATCTTGATTGTGTTGTGTGCAGGTTCCACGTCAGCTACACGCCAGCATTTTTCTGGTGCCGTTGACACCTTCAGAAGCGCCTTCATCTCCTACTGGTTCGATAACCTTGGTTTCACAACTGAGTGAAACTTGCTGCTGCACTACTTCATACTTTCCTCTTGGGGTTTCCCAACAACACCACACCGGTGCATCAAGCATTTTTCTGGCGCCGTTGCCGGGGAGAAGGAGCGCCTCTGTTTAGAAGACCTTGACACTCCCTCGTCAACTAAGCACCAGCATTTTTCTGGCGCCGTTGCCGGGGAGATCAAGCTCTTCTGCAAGGGGAGTCTCTCACATCCAATCTTTTTATTTTGTTATTGTCTTGCTTAGTTTATTTTTATTACTATCTTGTTTGCTTAATATCAAAAATACAAAAAAAAATAGTTACTTGCATTAATATTGTTATTTCGGTTTTTGTTTTATTTATTTCGGTTTTTGCTTTTATTCTGCTAAAATGAGTACTTCTGAGAATACTAAGTTGTGTGACTTCACTAGCACAAATAATAATGATTTCATATGCACTCCTATTGCTCCACCCGCTTCTAAAGCAGAATTATTTGAAATCAAACCTGCTTTGCTAAACCTTGTTATGAGAGAGCAATTTTCTGGTGTTAGTTCTGATGATGCTGCTGCCCATCTTAATAATTTTGTTGAACTTTGTGAAATGCAAAAGTATAAGGATATAGATGGTGATATTATAAAACTGAAATTATTTCCTTTCTCCTTGAGAGGAAAGGCTAAAGAATGGTTGCTTTCATTGCCAAGGAATAGTATTGATTCATGGATTAAATGCAAAGATGCTTTTATTGGAAAATACTATCCTCCTGCTAAGATCATTTCCTTAAGAAGTAGCATTATGAACTTTAAACAATATGATAATGAACATGTTGCTCAAACTTGGGAAAGAATGAAATCATTGGTTAAAAATTGCCCTACCCATGGACTGACTGCTTGGATGATCATCCAAACCTTTTATGCAGGACTGAACTTTTCTACAAGGAACTTGCTTGATTCGGCTGCTGGAGGTACATTTATGCCCATCACTTTGTGATGTGGGTTGGGGTCCCGATCTTCACGGATTGACGAAGAATGAAGGGGAAAAGCGATGAACACGAAGAACACAAGGGGGAATTGCGGGGAAAAGTAAAGGATAACTAGCAAGAAAGGCAAGAAGCAATCAACCGGCTCCGATTCCCCTAAGGCAACCTCTGTTTATCATACCACAAGCCAAGCTTACTCTTAATCGATTCGTCCCACCGGCCGATCAACCGGTCCAATTGAATCCAAGAGGAAGAAATTGGCAAAGTAATCGCAACTACAAAGAGGAGTTCATCTCCACAAGGGGAGGCCTTGATTCATCTCCCGCAGGAGGCCTTGATTCATCTCCACAAGGGGAGGCCTTGATTCATCTCCTCATGGGGGAGGCAACACCAAACATGGTGGGTAGGAGCAAAGCTCAACTCAAGTTTAATCTCAGTCTAACCCTAACCCTAGGAATAGGAAGGAGTACTTATAGTCTATGGGGCGAAGGGGTAGGTGAAGGAGGATTACATGGGCTTCGGCCCGAATTCCAGATCCCTCAGCGGTAGTACCGCTGGGCCAGCGGTAGTACCGCTGAGGCCCGATGCTTCGGCGCTGGCGGTAGTACCGCACTGGTACCGGCTGGTACCGGAGCCTATGCAGGGGGTTTTCGGTGGTGCTGGCGGTAGTACCGCTGGGCCAGTGATACGTCTCAAACGTATATATAATTTCTTATGTTCCATGCTTATATTATACCAATTGCTACATGTTTTATATACACTTTGTGTTGTTTTATGCATTTTCTGGGACTAACCTATTAACAAGATGCCACAGTGCCAGTTCCCTGTTTTCTGCTGTTTTTGGTTTCAGAAAACCACTTAAGGAAATATTCTCGGAATTGGACAATTTTTATACCGAAGTCCCTATTTTCCTCGGAACAATCCAGAACATTGAAGACGAGGCGGAGTCGGGCACCGAGGCGCCCAGATGAGGAGGGGGCGCGGCCCCACCCCCAGCCGCGCCAGCACCTCATCATGGGGCCTCGAGCCTCCGCCGCCTTCGCCCTTTCGCCTACAAATACCCCCCGACAATACAAGACCTAAGACCCGAACACTTTTCCACAAAACCTTACGGAGCCGCCGCCGTCGTCAACCCTAGTTCGGGAGGGTTCAGAAGCTCTTCCCGGCACCCTGCCGGAGAGGGAAATCATCACCAGAGGGCTCTACATCACCATGCCCGCCTCCGGACTGATGCGTGAGTAGTTCATCCTTGGACTACGGGTCCATAGCAGTAGCTAGTTGGTTGTCTTCTCCTATTGTGCCATCATGTTTAGATCTTTTGAGCTGCCTATCATGATCAAGATCATCTTTATGTAATGCTACATGTTGTGTTTGCTGGGATCCGATGGATATTGAATACTAAGTCATTTGCTTCATAATATATCATGTTGTGTGTTGTTTATGATCTTGCATGCTCTCCATTGCTAATAGATGCTCTGGCCAAGTAGATGCTTGTGACTCCAAGAGGGGGTATTTATGCTCGATAGTGGGTTCATGTCTCTATTTAATCTGGGGTAGTGACAGCAAGCTCTAAGATTGTAGATGTACTGTTGCTACTAGGGATAAAACAATAGTACTTTGTCTAAGGATAATGTTATTACTTACATTACACACTTTGCCTAATGCAATAATCTGTTGCTTGGAACTTAATACTGAAAGGGGTGCAGACGCTAACCGGAAGGTGGATTATTAGTCATAGATGCGGTTGGAACGGTCTATGTATATTGTTGTAATGCCCAAATGAATCTCACACTAGACATCATGACATTAGTATATGCATCATTATGCAGCTCTTTATTCTGTCAATTGCCCAGCTGTAATTTGTTTACCCGCATGTATGCTATTATCACTACTACCGATCCGACCTTTTGTGACGACACACTTGTTGACGACATCGAATTTGTCACTGATTATCCATAATAGGTGACGGATTTTTCATCTTCGTCACGCATTAGTGTTAATGCATGACGACCAACTTTCGTGTCACTAAATTTGTCACAGATTACTAATGGTGACGGATTTAGGGCGTTACTCTGGTTATCACCGATTCTTTGAGACCGAATTGTCAGATAATTAAGTAAAATGAGAAAAAAATAATCGTTACATGTGTTTTGAACCCGCGACCTTGTGAACAAAATAAAGACGCGCTACCGATTTGTCAATGTAATGTTACTGATACGTTTTACGCGGTGCTGATATTTATTAGGTTGTACTGAATTAAGGACTAGTGTGCATTTGCTGTTTTCACTGTTTCAGGCGACAATATAAGTTAGTTTGCATTCCAAAACATCAACACATGACAAAAAATGTGCCTCCACTTAATATTCCAAACATTGTTATGTTACTAGAATTATCAAAAGTTCCACATTAGTATCATAATAGAACTGCAGATGGAATAACTGGTTCACATTACCATTACAAAAGTTTCCACTCATCCTACCGATATAGCGAATCAGCGAGGATTAAGAAGACAGTACATAGAAGGTTTACATCATGTAATTGCACAGAAACAGGCTTCGGCATCAGTTCAGGGCAACAACACTACACATAGTCTAGATACATTGCTTAGAGCATCTCTAACAGAACCCTCAAACAGTCTGAAAATCGTAAAAGTCCGGCGACTTCACGGGCCGAGGCCTTTTTTGCGCCATAGCAGAGCCCTCAAACGCAAAACGGCCCGTAAACTGGATACGGGCGCCCGCCGCCACCATCTTCTCCGACGAGAAATCCGCCGGTGCCGGAGTCCGCCGCACCCGCATGATGGGCCCCAAGCGCGAGCCCTCGACCCCACCGCACCGCCGAGACCCTTTTGACGGGGAATTCTCCGACAAGCGCCGCGCGCAAGCGGTGATGAGCGACGGCGCTCGGAAGCAGGCGGCGCGCGCCTTCAGCAACCGCGGCCAACAGATCCCGCCGGCCTACTTTCGGCGCGAGGTCGAGGAGTTCGACCGCCTCCGCGCCGACAGCGAGGCCCGCCGCCGCCGCGCGCGTGCGGACGGTGAAGGAAGCTCAAGCGGCAGCGCGAGCACCTCCACAGAGCTAGTGGCGCTGCCTCCGGCGGAGGAGTACGACGCCGCCGCGTTCGGGTCCTCAGTGGCGGCGGAGGACTTCGTGCCCGACGAGGCACTTGAGTTCATCACGGCTCAAGTGCTTCTCCGGTCAGCGCTGGAGGCGGAGGAGAAGAAGGCGCAGGCAGCCCGCGAGGAGGAGATCGACAACATACTCCTACACCAGGGGCTCGAGGCAGACGCCCTGGCTGCCGAGAAGAAGGCGTACTGGGCGGCCTACGCGAGCGAGGTCGTCGACCTCGTCTCCGATGAGGAGTGAGCCGCATCAGCGCCGCCTCGACATCGTCGCCGCCGCACCTGGGCTCCGGTGAGCCGAGTTTTGGTAGTACGGTAGGCTCCGGCGATGATTTAGCAGTAGTTTTAGCTTTTGGATCCGTCTAGCTTAATGTAAATCGGGGATGAACTCGTAATTGAACGCATCGGTGAAGAACGAAAAATTTGTTCCCGCCAAATCTATGAATATGCAGTTCGGTTTAAGGGTTCTGCTATGCGCGGCGACCAGCTCGACGCAGATTTGTCAAAAAACACGAACTTTTTTGAGGTTCGCAGTATAAGGGCTCTACTGAATTTAGGCCTAGTGTGCATTTGCTACTGTTTTAGGCGACAATTTAAGTTAGTTTGCATTCCAAAACATCAACACATGACAAATTTTGAGCGAAAAATTATGCCTCCACTTAATATTCCAAACATTGTTATGTTACTACAATTATCAAAGGTTCCACAATAGCATCATAATAGAACTGCAGATGGACTAGCTGGTTCACATTACCATTACAAAAGTTTCCACTCATCCTACCGATAGCGAATCAGTGAGGATTCAAAAGACGGTACTTAGAAGGTTTACATCATGTAATTGCACAGTAACAGGCTTCGGCATCAGTTCAGGGCAACAACAATATACATAGTCTAGATACATTGATTATAGTCTTTAACTACACGATTGCTATACTCAAAACCCCATATTCTCAAATTCAAGGACTAATCTGAATTCTCTAGGCTCGATTTTCATAAGAAGGAGAGATCTACGAGCAATTCCTTTGTCGTCGCAGAATCTCATAAACCCATCCCAGAATTCATAATCTTTGCCATTTACTTCTGAATATAGGCCTTCTCGTGGTACATCCAATGAACTATGCCAATAGAGAACTTTTCCCTTTGAAAGAATCTTATATCCAAGAAGAGACCTCTTTGGGATAGTCTAAAAAATGATAAACAGAGAAATATGATCATTAAAATAGGCAAATTCAACAACCTACTGGACAAATGAAATACTTCGAAGTAAAGGAACATATGTACAGTATTAAGACAATGGAGTGTACCAGGGATCCTTGAAAGAAATCCTCATTGGTCATCATGTGTACAAAGAACTGAAGGTACAGAACATGGTAGAACTCATCGTCAGAGACCACGTGAACTCTTTTATACATCTCCCACAGTAATTCAGCCATGTTGTCCATCTTTACGAGGGAAATGTCTGAGAAAATGGTCTTGTGAAGAGTTTCTCTAATGCTTGGTGGAACTTCAAACAGAGGGTAATCTAGAAAGGGGTATAAATATGAATTTGGTGGGAAGGGTTAAAAATGTAGAATATCTTATTCATGTACAAAATGAAAGAATATTTTTTGTACCATGTATGTGCACATGAGGTTTCAGTTCCTGATTCGCATCTGAGACTGTGATAAAAACCTGAGCCAAGTTCCTGTCAGGTTCATCATCCTCAAATTGTAAATCATCATCAAATAGTTCAATGGTCAGGATATCGCCCATCATGACATCGCGCTGACGCAAAAGAGAGTGCCAATAGGGGCCACACAAAAAAGATCTCAATTCAGTTTTCCGAATATACAGATCATACAAACGATTTCGTGAGGCCTCAGCGACCAACCAGTTCTCGGACAGAGCATTTATGCGATCTTTCATATAACAAGGGATAATCTGCATTTCACAGAGAATTTAAACACATAATAGGCTACTACTATTTGCAAACCAGTCTATGACAAGTACTTTAAAAAAAAATTACCGCGTAGCAATCAAAATCCTTTATCATCTTTATATGACATGAAACTGCTTGACGATCATATCCACGGCAGAACTCGGCACTCTGTCCACAAACAACACATTCATTGTTGTCCATCTATGTAAAACATGAAAAATGCAAAAACAAAGCAAATATGTTAGGTCAAAAACATTATGAGAGGAGTTCAATTTAAAGTATTTTTTTTCTTGTTGAGAGGTGGGGAAAATACCAGCCCAGTCTCAAATATTCACTTATTCGTAAATGGCCATTTCCGTGTGATGGTGGGGGATTGCAACCATACGACATTCTCAGGGATCTAACCTACGTCTTAGCTAGGCGTGGTTTCGGACGACGAAACTACGGGTTTTGACCAAGATTTAGGTACATCAAAATGTGGAGGCAAAGGAATGTAATCGCTTCTGCTTACCAGTCAGGGGTTAAGGAGGGGATGTCGATTTGTGGATGACGTTACGGCTTTCCGGAGAACGGGGAGGTTGTCGGTGAGGAAGGCGCTAGTGTCCGCCGCCGTAGGGTGAGTAGGTGGCCTAGGGAATTTTGGGAATGGCTGAACTGGGGAAGAGGGCGAGGTAGATGAGGACTAAGGTGATTCCATCTGTCCGTTCGTAGATTCTAAATGGACGGACCTGATTTCTCGGTGAATGCGAGGAGACAGTTGCCACGTATTAAAGTACCGAAGGCAGTAGAAGTCTTGGTCACTCCACTATTCACCTTCTTCCCCACTCGCCACCAGTCGGCGGAGAAATCCCCACTCCGCATACCACCCCAGCCATGTCTACGCGTCGTGGAGCTCCAAGCTGGAAGAAACAGGTAGCTGCGACGAGGGCTGAAGAGGCCCGCGAGGCAAAACGCCGTAAGAAGATAGTGGCTCAAGTAGATGGAGACGAACAAGACTGTCATATGACGGAGGCGAAAACCCTGCTAAATCTGAGCGAGAACCGGTACGTTTTAAAATCCATGAAGCATTATTTTTTTTAAGATAAAATGAAGCATAGTTTGTGCATATCTCAGAGCGAGCGGCTCTTCCATCGGCAATCCATCGAACTCAAGGAATGTCGTAGCGGGAGAGAAAGAATCATTCGATAACCTCGTCCATGCTCTCCGACAGAGTGAGGTATGAACTTTCCACTTTTTGATTCTGTTCCTCAATTTCAGATTAGTCTCACTACAAATTAATAACTGCCTGCAGGAAGCCAGGACTAGGATCGAACTGAAGGAGGCTCAGACAAATGACTGGTGTGCCACCCTTGTGAACAATATCGAGCTGCTGAAAAAAGAGTGTGCACGGCTCTGTGAAGATTTGGAGCTGCAGAGGACGGCGTCTCAAAAAATTGCGACTGAAGCAGCAAATCTTCGTGCGGACCGCAACAAACTTCGGAATTAGGTAGCAACCTTGTACAGGTTAAACAATATGAGTTCTGAATCGAACAACAAGGCGATAGGCCTGATCAAGGAGCTTCTGGTAGAGAAGAAGAACCTTGAGATGAAGAATGAAGACCTTATTCGTGAGAAAATCAAGGCCATAGATGAACGCCACGAACAACTCAAATATGCCATCGCCACACAAGAGGCTAAACTGACGGCTCAGGGAGAACTAAAGAAGTTGAAAGACGAGAATGCAAGATCAAGCATTGTAATCGAGAACCTGAATAAAGAAGTCGAGCATCTCCGCGCCGAGGGTAATGCATGAGTAGAGGCCCATGTCAAAAGCCAGTAGAATCTACTAAACTAGGTAGCAAAACGTCCAACTCTGACTTGTAAACATGGGGCTATCCACAGTACTAAATAAGAGATACAACTACTACTATCAGTCTTGTACGACACTAGTACGGATCAATGTACGGAACATCGGTCACAAACATGAAAAGACCTTGGTTACCACTGTAAAGCAAGAGCAGCACCTTGTCGCCCAACTGCAACACATTTTCCTTTTTCATGAACTCCTTCCAACCACCAACAGAAAGACGACCATCTGAAGTAGAGATGATGTATGTCGCCTTAACCACAGTGTTGGGATGTCTCACAATGGTGATGAAACCGAATTCTTCGAGCTCTTGCGGAACAAACCGGCTTGGGATTTTCTGTTCCATATTGACAGACGTTAGGTACTCACAATCACTGCAGCATACTTCAACAAGTGTCATACATGTTGTTGTAAACACTACATATTTACTAAGGAAATAACATGTTATAAGTGTTTTACCAAGTGCATGTTGTTTGTGAAGTTAAGGGTATGCAAACATGCGACAGTCCTTCCTTCTGCATACTCTCCACCATCATGATAGTCGACAAGGTGGTCAAGATGTTGCACATTTAGTACTACTGTCTCCATCATCCTCCAGTTGATCTTGGATCCATCAGTGGAATCCATAAAGTCCACTAGTTGGCGTTTTTGGGGGGACAAATCAAGGTACGCTGTAAGATTAAAGTTTAGTAAATAATAATAAATGATCAGAGCACTACTCATACTACCTGATTACAAAATGCAGCATAACAGAAGATAAATCCACCTTTAAACTTACCTGGATGTGTGATTGGTGGGTTTTCAGGTTTAACACGAGGATCACCATGTTTGCTAACAAAAAAACTCAGATCCTATCCAACTTCAAAAGAGCAGATTCTACATAAATTTTTCCACACACTCCCGGTAACGAAGGTGAAACCCATTTTGTTGGTACATAAAACATGGAATGAGAATCCCTCATTGGTAAAGAGAGTAGTTCGGAAGTGGCAAAGTTGATACTCGGCGATATAGTACTTCTGAATAAAAGAAACTCTGCCGTAGCAGGGTATAACCTGAAAAAATAGAACCAAACATGACTTGACACAACTAGGTACTAATTGCACGCAAAAATACCAATTGCTGAACATATTCTTAGTTCTGGTAGCACATATGGCGCAACAAATTTATAAGACATTGCAACAGACTTGTTTATACCGTTTTGTCCTCAAATCCCTCTTGAAGGGTCAGAACAAAGAACTTCTTCTTCATGTCTGGATCGCCGCACAATCCCCTCATGTCAAAACAAGTAGGACACCGCAATCCGACATAGTTCATGTCAGTTTTCCAGATCTGAGGTAAATCGGTGGTTAGGGATCAGGTCACGGAAATAAATCTTACCTGGTCGGAGGCCGCCATCATCGGTTTTCCTCTAAGCGTCGCGCGGCGGATCAATGCGCCGCCTCAAAGTAGTTGACGAGGCGAGAGAGGGACAATGAGTTTCCGGCAACGACGAGTAGATGCGCCGGCGATACGACTGGTCTACGGAGACGGCGGTGTGACGGAATTTGGATTAGCAATGAAGTACATTACGTGGCGTGAAACGGCAGAGGGGGTGAATTGATAAAGGGCATTGATAATGCGCAATTGACGTGACAACTCGACTACCCCGATCAGTTCTGCGCAAAATTAGAGATTTTTCTGACATGTTTTGGTTTGTCAGTATTTTTATTGCTAGAAAAAGAACAGAAAATGAATTAAATGCATGAAAAATTGTTAAATCAAACTTATCATGCAATGTTTGTGGATTCTGCTTGATAAATGAAGCTACATGATGCTTACATACTTTAAAATCAAGTAGTGAGCTAAAAGCATACAATAATCTTAGCTCAGCATGTTCACCAATTAACATCGCTAAAAGCATACAATAATCAATTACTGATATTTGGAAAAGCCAAATACGTCTAACATTTTAGCTTATTATCTTCATTTCTTGAAGCACTACTCCACATACAGACGACGAATGTACTCTACAAAAAGGAAAAGCCCTTTCTTTCCATGGTAGAGCATGAAGAGCATTGTGTGTCCAATTCTTAAATTGTCTTCCTTTTCCATAAACTCCTTCCACCCATTAACAAGAAGGCGACCATCATCAGGAGAAATGGCGTAGGTGGTCTGGATTTTACTGTATGGATGACACACTATGGTAATATTACCAGAGTCGTGCATCCCATCACGGACCATACGATGAGGAATTTTCTGTTGCACAAAAAGATATGGCATTTCTTATCAAAATTTGATATACATATGCTAGCACAGAAGTTATAGATGCAACAAAAAATATCGATATGTACTGCTTACCAGTTCTCTCTTCACACGGTTTGTCCAGTTCAAGGTGTGCAGGAGAAGGGTGCATGCAGCAGCATCATAGTCGCCAGCATCATGGTGAGCAACGTAATGTTCAAGAATCTTAACATGTTCAATCACTGACGCCATCATCCTCCAGTTAATAATGGTTCCCGAAGTTTTATTAAATGAGTCAACTATCTCACGTTTCTCCATTGGCAGTGTATAGTATGCTGCTACTTGTAGAAATAATTACATTATAATTTGTACCTAGTTGGGGTAAAATATAATTGAAATATTTGCATATGCAGTTACGTACATGGATTGTACATCGGCTCATGGGCTGAGGTAACGGGGATTGAATCACCTTCCTCATTCATATCAGATAAGACAAGCTCAACTCCAAATCCGAGTTGGTAGATTCTAATAAATTCTTGCCAGACTTTGCCATTAAAAAAAGTTGTGTTGTCTAGGTTTGCAACGCTTACTTTGAACTTGAATCCCTCTTCAGTAGTAAGTTTAGCCCTGAATTCTGTGTTGTGGGTAGTGGCTACGCCAAACTTCTCAAGAAAATGAGCTCTTATGTAGCACGGGACGTACTATAAGAAGTAAAAGAAATGAAACCCATGAGTACACTAACGTAAATACGTAAGATCGACAAATCGATTGGATCACTACAACAAATATAACGACGGATTATACGCAAAATAATAATAATGACGGATTAGTATATTACCATCTTTTCACCACAATCGACGTCTAGGGTAAGAACGAAAAATGATTTCTTCATATTGTTGCCATCGCACAAGCCCTTATCGTCAAAGCAGTAACCACACTACGAACTCATAAGAAAAATATCAGTACCCAAGATACGACGTCTGATAATAATGAAATGAGATTGGTGTATAATTTGTTACCCAATTGTTGCTCGTAGCCATCGATGAACTCTCGTCGCACCGCGAGTTGGGAAGATCTGTTAAGAGAAGTACCGGGGTCAGTGAGAAGACATATGCGAGAGGTAGACGAGATAGTTGAAGGAAGACGTCGGGTACAAGATGCAACGACGATGACGATGCTGGACCCGAGAGCGGCGGTGATTTTTTGGTTGTTGGAGACTGAGATCTTGGAGGGAGGAGAGGTCAGGGTTTAAATAGAAACCAGAAATCCCGCCACTACCCTGATCATGAATGATTCGATCGGAACCGTTCCCTCCTTTTCCTTGAATACGTATATGTACCTTTTATTTTTCCCTCCAAATATTCGTTCCCTCCTTTCCGTCAAATTTTTTCGTTCCCTCCATTTTTTTGACCAAACCAATCTACTCTCGCTACCGCCGTTCCCCTTAAACTAGTAACCATAATCTCGCCAGGATGAGCGCCCCATGGGTTCGGAACTTTCCTAGTCTTGAATGCTTCGATCGCGGACTGTAGATTTACATATTTATGATGACAATTATATGTGTGTCAATCAATTTCTTGCAAGAAAATGTCTAGAAAATTAATTTAATGCATAAAAAGTGCCAAATTTCATATAAAAACATTTTGAACTCGTATGAACCATGTAGCAACTCATGTTCCCATGCCAGGATGCACTAGTGTACCGAATTTCAACTCATTATTATGAACTTTGACATGGATTTGGTGTTCTTCCAAGGCAGTTGGGCTTGAAGCTCTTAAATCTTCTTTGTCGATTGTGCTATGTTTGAAGTGTTGTGTTATGATCTTGTCATTTTCTAATTTACTTTTTTATACTCGGAATCCAGAGGACATAAGGGTACTACCTGAGAATTGTTTTCATTTTTTAAAACTTTGTACATTTAATTTGAATTTTTTCAAAACAGGGTAAAATATGCACGCATGGTGATTCACGTGCAGGTGTCGAATCTTCGATAAATTTCGAGGAATTTATGATACAATCACTACTTGGGAACCCCGAAATTATTTTTTCAAATTAATTAAAGCAAACTATGACATACTTGTAGTTCAAATTTGACCTACTTTTCGTAAATCGACTAAATTCATTTAAATGAGCAAAACTAGATAGCAATCGACAAAATTCAAAGTACTTCGGTATTACGCATAACATATGTCCATAATTGCGTGAAAATTGTGTTCATGCTATTTTACACCTTATTTTTGGTACATCATTCACAAAAAAACTCAAATTAGACGCTTACAAATTTAAAAATAAAATTAAAAGATTTTTTTTTAAATGAGTCGTTCACTTATGTTCCCATGCCAGGATGCACCAGTGTACCAAATTTCAGCTCATTATAATGAACTTTGACATGGATATGGTGTTATTCCAAGGCAGTTGGGCTTGAAGCTCTTAAATCTTATTTGTCGAATGTGCTATGTTTGAAGTGTTGTGTTATGATCTTGTAATTTTCTAATTTACTTTTTTATACTCAGAATCCAGAGGACCTAAGGGTACTACCTGAGAATTGTTTTCATTTTTTTGAACTTTCTACATTTAAATTGAATTTTTTCAAATCAGGGTAAAATTTGCACGCATGGTGATTCACGTGTAGGTGTCGAATCTTCGATAAATTTCAAGAAATTTATGATACAATCACTACTTGGGAACCCCAAAATTATTTTTTCAAATTAATTAAAGCAAACTATGACATACTTGTAGTTCAAATTTGACCTACTTTTCGTAAATCGACTAAAGTTTATTTAAATGAGCAAAACTAGATAGCAATCGACAAAATTCAAAGTACTTCGGTATTACACATAACATATGTCCCTAATTCCGTGGAAATTGTGTTCATGCTATTTTGCACCTTATTTTTGGTACTTCGTTCATAAAAAAACTCAAATTAGACGCTTACAAATTCAAAAATAAAATTAAAAGATATTTAAAAAAAAAATGAGTCGTTCACTTATGTTCCCATGCCAGGATGCACCAGTGTACCAAATTTCAGCTCATTATAATGAACTTTGACATGGATATGGTGTTCTTCCAATGCAGTTGGGCTTGAATCTCTTAAATCTTCTTTGTCGAATGTGCTATGTTTGAAGTGTTGTGTTATGATCTTGTCATTTTCTAATTAACTTTTTTATACTCAGAATCCAGAGGACCTAAGTGTACAAACTGAGAATTGTTTTCATTTTTTTGAACTTTCTACATTTAAATTGATTTTTTTCAAAACAGGGTAAAATTTGCACGCATGGTGATTTACGTGCAGGTGTCGAATCTTCGATAAATTTCGAGGAATTTATGATACAATCACTACTTGGGAACCCCGAAATTATTTTTTCAAATTAATTAAAGCAAACTATGACATACTTGTAGTTCAAATTTGACCTACTTTTCGTAAATCGACTAAAGTTCATTTAAATGAGCAAAACTAGATAGCAATCGACAAAATTCAAAGTACTTCGGTATTACACATAACATATGTCCCTAATTCCGTGGAAATTGTGTTTATGCTATTTTGCAACTTATTTTTGGTACTTCGTTCACAAAAAAACTCAAATTAGACGCTTACAAATTCAAAAATAAAATTAAAAGATATTTTTTAAAAAAATGAGTCGTTCACTTATGTTCCCATGCCAGGATGCACCAGTGTACCAAATTTCAGCTCATTATAATGAACTTTG
This sequence comes from Poa annua, assembly GCA_026929855.1. Classification (NCBI taxonomy): domain Eukaryota; kingdom Viridiplantae; phylum Streptophyta; class Magnoliopsida; order Poales; family Poaceae; genus Poa; species Poa annua. Next base: position 58,677,916 of record CM049437.1, read on the forward strand.
ACATGGATATGGTGTTCTTCCAAGTGAGTTGGGCTTGAAGCTCTTAAATCTTCTTTGTCGAATGTGCTATGTTTGAAGTGTTGTGTTATGATCTTGTCATTTTCTAATTTACTTTTTTATACTCGGAATCCAGTGGACATCAGGGTACTACCTGAGAATTGTTTTCATTTTTTTGAACTTTCTACATTTCATTTGAATTTTTTCAAAACAGGGTAAAATTTGCATGCATGGTGATTCACGTGCAGGTGTCGAATCTTCGATAAGTTTCGAGAAATTTATGATACAATCACTACTGGGGAACCCCGAAATTATTTTTTCAAATTAATTAAAGCAAACTATGACATACTTGTAGTTCAAATTTGACCTACTTTTCATAAATCGACTAAAGTTCATTTAAATGAGCAAAACTAGATAGCAATCGACAAAATTCAAAGTACTTCGGTATTACACATAACATATGTCCCTAATTCCGTGGAAATTGTGTTCATGCTATTTTGCAACTTATTTTTGGTACTTGGTTCACAAAAAAACTCAAATTAGACGCTTACAAATTCAAAAATAAAATTAAAAAAATATTTAAAAAAAATGAGTCGTTCACTTATGTTCCCATGCCAGGATGCACCAGTGTACCAAATTTCAGCTCATTATAATGAACTTTGACATGGATATGGTGTTCTTCCAAGGCAGTTGGGCTTGAAGCTCTTAAATCTTCTTTGTCGAATGTGCTATGTTTGAAGTGTTGTGTTATGATCTTGTCATTTTATAATTTACTTTTTTATACTCAGAATCCAGAGGACCTAAGGGGGTGTTCTTTTTTAGAACCGGGTGGAATGGAATGGAACCATTCCATTCCACTGTCATGGAACCGTTCCATTCCTGTGTTCGTTTTGCACAAAAAATTGTCACGGAACCGTTCCATTCTTGTGTTCTTTTCTAGGATGGGTGGAATGGAATGAGAACGGCATCAAACTCGATTAATTATTTTCCTAATCTTGATTAATTATTGCTAAACTTAATTAATTATTGCTAAACTTGATTAATTATTCCTAATCTTAATTAATTATTGCTAAACTTGATTAAATTAGAGTTAATCGCACAGAATTACTGTGCCGTTTCACCTCGTCCGGCTGATTCGGCCGGACCGGTCGGTTCCGCATATTGAGGGAATATTCCCTTTTCTGGAACCACTCCATTCCACCCCATTCCACTCCATCCCAGAAAAGAACGCAAGAACGGGCTCACGGAATGGAACCGTTTCATTCCATTCCGGTTGGTTCCAGAAACGAACACACCCTAAGGGTACTACCTGAGAATTGTTTTCATTTTTTTCAACTTTCTACATTTAAATTGAATTTTTTCAAAACAGGGTAAAATTTGCACGCATGGTGATTCACGTGCAGGTGTCGAATCTTCCATAAATTTCGAGGAATTTATGATACAATCACTACTTGGCAACCCCGAACTTATTTTTTCGAATCAATTACATAAAACTATGACATACTTGTAGTTCAAATTTGACTTACTTTTCGTAAATCGGCTAAAGTTAATTTAAAAGAGCAAAACTAGATAGCAATCGACAAAATTCAAAGTTTGAGATTTTTCTGACATGTTTAGGTATGTCAGTCTTTTTATTGCTACAAAAAGGCCAGAAAATGAATTAAATGCATGAAAACCTATTAAAATGCTTGAAAGACTGATACGTCCATTTTGCATCACTATTTTATATCATAATTTACTGCTATTCATTGATATATTTCGTATTTGGAGATGATACTTATGTTATTTCATCTATTTTGCATGATTGATGATCATTGGGGGATGGAACTCCGGAGTCTGAATTCTGCTGGAAAAAGTGTCATCGAGATACAATATTTGCGAAGCTCAGAAGATCAAACGAAACACCTGGGAATTATTTTCTCACCAGATCACGAAGGAGGCCAAAAGAGGAGCCTGAGGTGGGGCCCAGGGGGCCCACACCATGCCCAGGCGCGGCAGGGAGACTGGCCGCGCGAGCATGTGGTGGGGCCGCCCTAGACCACCACCTGGCGTGCCCTTTCGCGTACTTCATCCCCCCGAAAACCTAAGACCTGGGGGGTGTTCAGAAATCCTCTTCGCCGCCACCACGAGGCGGAGAAGACAGAGAGAGAAAAGCTCTCCGGCAGGCTGCGTTGCCGCCGGGGAAATTCCCTCCCGGAGGGGGGAAATCGTCGCCATCGTCACCGTCATCGAGCTGCACTCCATCACCATCGCCAACACCACCATCTCCACCGCCGACGCCGTCATCTCCATCGGTCCACTCCGTTCCCGCTGTAACATCTAGGGCTAAACCTTGTGTATTTGATAGGGGAAACTCTCCCGGTGTTGATTACTCTTGTTATTGATGCTATTGAGTGAAACCGTTGAATTAGGGTTTATGTTCAGATTGTTATCCATCATTATATCATCTCTGATCATGTACCATATGATGTGTTGTGAGTAGTTCGTTAAGTTCTTGGGGACATGGGAGAAGTCTAGATGTTAGTAGTGAACTATGTTGAGTAATATTTAATGTTTTGATATTCAAGTTGTGGTGCCATTCTTCTAGTGGTGTCATGTGAACGTCGACTACATGACACTTCACCTTTATGGGCCTAGGGGAATGCATCGTGTACTCGGTTATTAATTGTGGGGTTGCCGGAGTGACAGAAACCTAAACCCCCGTTGATATTCCGATGCATGAGGGATAGCAGGATCTCAGAGTTTAAAGCTATGGTTAGATTTATCTTAATTACTTTCTTGTATTTGCGGATGCTTGCAAGGGGTATAATCATAAGTATGTATTAGTCCTAGGAAGGGCGGTGCATTAGCATAGGTTCACCCACACGACACTTATCCAAACACTAAAGATTAATCATCAATATGAAGCGAAAGCACTAGACAGAATTCCCGTGTGTCCTCAAGAACGTTTGGTCATCATAAGTAAACAAACCGGCTTGTCCTTTGCTCTAAAAAGGATTGGGCCACTCGCTGCAATTATAATTGTCGCGCTCTATTTACTCGCACTTTATTTTCTGTCATATCAAAGTCTACTGAAAACTTGTCTGCTAGTGTTTACAGTGAAACCCTCATCAAAACCACTTGTCAACACCTTCTGCTCCTCGTTGGGTTCGACACTCTTATTTATCGAAAGTACTGCGATACACCCCCTATACTTGTGGGTCATCAAAGACGTTTGGTCTGGTCACATCTGGTCTAGATGCAGAGACTGCGGCAAGGCTTCGACAGCAAGGAAGCATCGTCATGATGACGGTTTAGATCCTACGGCTCACGATTAAGCCGACGTTTAGTGTGCACGGACGAGATCCGCTCAGCTACGACCCATTTGTTTAACCTCGCCGCTCGTTTATCTCGCTACCGTAACTGCTCAATCTTCTTCCTCCTGGTCCTTTCAAAAAAAAAGATCTTCTTCCTCCTGGCGACTCTGATACAACAGTTCCACCTTCCAATATTCCCCACTTCCTGCAGTTTTTCTGCACGGACCAGCATCTCTTCCCCCCCACCCCCCCACCCGCATCCCCGGTCTGGCGACAAAAACCCCGATGTCGAAGCGCCAGGCTGTTGAGTCTGAGGGGCCGAGTGAGTTTGCCCGGCACCGGCAGGAGTTCGGATGGGAGAATCTCACCGGCTCGACCGTGCAGATGATCACCTCCGAAATGGACATCATCAGCGCCGGTCGCCTTTCTCGTGGCATCGTTGGTTATCGAACCGCGATTCGCGAGGATGTGAAGCATCCGTTTGGCACGCCCGGCCTTCTACACATGGAGCAGAGCTCACGCTCCCGCGAAGAGGTTGTTAGTTCGTAATCCTTTTTTTAGATTGTTTGCATCTTTTTGTGTCCTGCCTTCTTGAAAATATGCTTTTTATTTGATGTTCTACCTTGTTTAGCACGGTTCTTTAGATCTGTAATTATATCCATGTGAATCTGATCTTACATCTATGTCAATGTGTACACAAATCTAAATTTTAATTTTGTCTTTGCAGTTCCTTGGTAACATTTATTATTTTCTTTTACTTATCTATGCGCACTTACACATCTATTTTAAGTAATTCATCACCACATTAAGGTGTTGTTTTATGGTTTGCATGTAGTCTATGAATATTATTTTAAGTAATTCTTGTGTGACTATATATCTATGGCTTATCGCAGATCATTGGTGGTAGACTCATGCTTCTGGACAAGAACATGGCACCAGCATTGGTGCGGTTGAATGAGGAAGGCCAGGAAGGATTTGAAGGCGTACAATTCTGGGTCGGCGGCAACGGAGACTGGTTGGTGATGATCAATGGGGAACACCCAAGAAATTTGACTCTCACTAACGTGTACAGGTCACTGAGGTTAACGATGCCATCTCTGGAGGATGTCGGCATAACTCCTTACAGTGATGGATGGCAGTCGAAGCACCCATTCAATTTCAAATTCAACGGTGCAGTACTAACTCTGCTGAAGATTCAACTCACAAGAAGGCCATTTATTTCCTACGAGGAATGGTGTTACGATGCCATTGCCGTGTTCGACAAGCTAATTGCCATCGTTCGATGGCCGCTTGAGAGGGTCTGGACCATCTTGCCTCACACAGACTTGCGACCATCGAAATATGTGGATGCCGTCGGCACCCACGAAAACTCGGAACGCCGTACCCTTGATCGCATATATGCGGTTACTGAACCGCGTGTAGATGTGCATGTTTGGCAACCATTCGAATGAGGCAAGTTAATTTAAATTTAATTCATTTGGGTACTCATTGAGTGGACATTCACATTGTCTGAGCAAACCTGTGCCACACTAACTGGAAGTAACTCTCAGGTACACACTCAGCGCCGCGTCTCATACAAGCTCCTGCCATTGACGATGCTGAGGAAGGGGACGCTGCAGAAGGGTGCTGGTTCCTAGCGCCAAAGGATCACAAACTTCTGTGGTTCCATATCAATGGCTCGCAAAATGGGCTCGCGGTTCAGTTGTGTACATGTGGGCATATGTGTACTCGTATCCAAACCGGCGTTGTGACGTTTTCTCGCTGCCTGCAGATCTGTACACTGATCCTCTGGAAGGAGCCTGGAGCAGGGTTGACAGTCTGAATGGCATGTCTGCGTTTCTTGGGATGAACAATCCTTTTTTCCTTCAGGCCCCTCCCGCTACCCATGAAGCTGCTGCCACTGAAGAATCAGAATTCCCTTTTGCTGTTGATGGTGATGGAGAACAACATGATGGTGAAGCTGCTGCTGGCGAAGATGGTTTTGTTGCTGGGTTACCACCAGCCTTACCACCAGCTCTTCCAGTGTTTAAACCAGATTGTGTGTTTGCTACACATGGGCGCGCCTTTCACTACAACACTCAGCCAGATCCTACCTGGATCCGCATGCACGTTTGCGGTGGGCCTGCCATTGGCTCAGCGCTGCATATAACGAGATGCGCCGATCATGTGGTACGTAGCGAGGCACCGATTTGGTTCGTTCCGACGGTGCCACCTGCTCCGGATGCTAGTACTTCTCAGTACGGAGGCATGTACTAGTTATCGTTAGGGCATTTGCCATAGTTCTATGTTCACTAAGTCATGTTTAGATAATATTGACTTAGTTTTGGTTATTTATGGAAGAACAGGCTGTGATAATTTGTGTAAGACTATGTTAATCCTTTGTTTCTATGTATTTATTGTTTTTTAGCCAATCAGTATGTGTGCATTTTAGCCGATTTACGAAAACATGTTATATTGCTTCAAATTAGGTTTGGACTCCTGCTCTCCCGTCCTGTCCTTATTTATTATAACCGCAATGTGTACCCACTACTAGCCCTATTCGCCGCCTCCCCCAGTTCCCCACTTCCCCTCCCACGTCTAGTATGATGCGGACTAGGGTTTTCTCTGAAGCACCGCCGCTGATGGATCCGGCGAATCCCGTAGTAGATGCTGATGCTAGTCCTCCTCCTGTTGTTGTCGGGTCGCCTAAGGAGCCGGCTACGAACACCGCTGCTGCCGCTGCAAAGGTACCCGACGAGGGTTCGAGCGGCGCCGGCGGCCGTCCTAAGAAGATTGTGGAGACCTTCGACGATTCGCAGTATATGACGCCATACGAAGATGGCTACTGGTCGGGAGATGATAAGGGGAGTCCACCCAGCGCCGTCTGGTCACCCGATATTCTTGGTGATGATGCCGGTAAGTATCCGGCAACCGACGTCGCCGGCGGCAATGATGATTCCACGAAGAAGAGGTTGTATGCACAGATCGACGAGGATTTCTGGTCTAACGCTGCATCCTCGGAATCTGATTAAGAACTGGAGGTTAGTGCTCCAGATTGTTATCAGTACCTCTAGATTTCGTCGTTAGTTCATTTATTTACTTTTTAGTTAGATCTTTATTAATAGTTTTTAAGGCGTAGATATGTACTGGTTTTTGACTTTTCATCTACATCTTTATTTGTAGATCTCATCAAATTATAGATGTTTTATCGTCTACTACGCCTACATTAAATGTAGTTCTCTTAATTTTGTTTCTGTTATTCATCCTAAATATTTAAACAATTTCACACGAATTGAATTAAGTGTCTCTATTGTTGTGAACTTACTTTTGGATGTATTGTTATTTTTCGTCATGCACATAGTTGTATTGGCAAACTTTTTTTTGGCCATTGCTGCATCAAAACCGTTGCATAACTCATTTTTTATTTCAATCCAGTACAAACCTGGTGATTTGGTTCGAAGATGTAACATGAGAAGCTACTCGAAGATGGTACGAGCTGAGTTTAAAGCTGGTATGCGCAAGCCGATTGTCCCATGCCCTACGGACGGCAGATATAGGTGCCCTTTGGATGACAAGATACTGACCAAGGATGTTCATAGTCTTGAACAACATGCTTTAGGGATCAGTCGTGTTCAGACCAGAAAGGTTGATCCTCAGGTTAGGGCTGAACACTTGGCACTCTATGAGTTCCTGGTCCCTAAGAAGAAGGATGCCGGTGCTGGACCTTCAAAGAAGAAGATGAAGTACTAGTGTTTATGTGTGGTGCCTGTGACATTTATTCAATGTCAACTCCTGCCCCGGTTGTTTTTAATATTTTCTGAACAATTTAATTTCCTATTATGAATTACTTATCGTGTGTAATGAATTTCGGTACCTTCTGTGTGTTTAAGTTATGTGGTACTTGTGTTCATGCTAATTTGCACCTTTTTGTTCCTACTTAGTGCTATTTTCAACCATATTATATTCCGTGCAAATATGCACCAATGTGCCAAGAATCGGCACATTAAGCAAGAACTATATAGGTCATCAACATTGTACTGATTTATACACATCATACGTAAAGTGCTTTACATACAATTGAGCTAAACCACATTGGTCAGATAGCTGTTACATTGTAGGGAACGAGTGACATAAAAGCATGCACATACGGCTAAACTAAGTTCTGGAATACTACATATGAACAATACGGCATATAAACAGTATGTCACATATCGAGCACTTCATGCCGCTCACTTCCACCCGGAATTCCACGCATCACCCATGTTGGGGCGATCGGCATAGATGTCCTCCTCCCACTTGTTTCGCTTGCTGCTGCTGGTGGTAAATGATGAGGGTGCACATAATTTGGGAATGACCTGTGGTACTTTTGGTTTAGGTTGGAGACAAACCAGCCCCTTTAGGATGCACTGGAGAACCCGGTACAGCTCGAACGAGACAAACCCATCAACAGCAACATATCTGAGGTTAAACTCGTCAAGTGGCTGCTTCTCCCAGTTTTTGTGCCCAATCTTTGGGAACTTGGTCTTCATGGTTTCATAAGATTTGTTGATGAGTTCGCCTGCAAGCTGAGCCATTCCAGTCCTACCGTCTTGTCCACAGCCTTTTATGTAGTAGATATCTTGGATGTCAACATGGTAACTTCTTGGGATTGTAAAACCCCAGGTTCTTTCCATAACCTTCCTGTCAGCTCTAATGTCGACGCTGGCAAATTTACACGTCCTCTCGGTGAACAACTCGAATAGCTTCTGACAGGTGTCCCTGAGCCTAAAGTGGTTACAAAGTATAAATTGTAAATTTGGATAAGGTACAGTTCAGATTCACATATCAAGTATATGTAACATAAATACATTTATTATACACTCATATAGGTAACACAGTCAAATTAATGAAATATGAGTACCAACAAAATAAATGAAGGAAGCATATCCTCAAAATTAGACTGTCAGATAGTTCTACCATTGTACAATCCTATATGTAGCACAATCACTGAAGCAATTGATAAAACACTAAAAATAAGATAAAAAATTACAGTTACTTCCTTCAATCTACCATTTCATAGGCGCAACTGTCAGATTGTCATAACCTAAAATTACAATTTCTTCATTGCAATATTACATTTCATTCTTTCAAAAAAAAAATATTACATTTCATTTTGGCATTTGGAAAAGACCTTTCATTTCTTCTTGCTGCCATATTTTGCATATATTTTCAGTTGACCATTTGTCATCGTAGTCATAGTAGTACACGTGAATCGTGAAACCAAATCAAAGTAGGTAAAAGAAACAGTACATATATATATATCTGTATTTAACAGAAAGATAAATATTTTACTTACTTTTCTTACACTAGTGTAAGAAAACCCCAATCCGGAAATGTAAACAACTAGATCTATGAGTCATACCTAGCCAACTGCCAGACCAACACAGTTTTGTCCACGCATAGTTGAACGACTGCCACCTCTTTAGATTCTTCTTCCGCGTTGGTGTACTCAAAATCCAGCCCCATGAACTCATCCTCCTCGTCCATCTTCAACAGCTTCATCTTGAGCACCTCGAGGGTTTTCTCAACCTGCGCAATGTCATTGGTGTAGGTCACCTCTATGTCCGTCGGGCCATGGGCAGTGTACGACGTCGAGATGGTACGGATTTCTACTGGGTCCATGGCGGCGCGGACGGAGAGGAAGAAGATGAAGTGGGGGCCGGAAGCAAGGATAAACAGAGAAAGTGGAGGCAGTTGAGAAGATTAATGACCGAACTCCTCCTCGGCCTCCACAGAAGCAGTTACCGTGAGCGAAAAAGACTTAGTGTGCTCGTGCCGAGTCCAATGGTGAGCGGCCGGTGGCAAGAGAGGTGGCGGCGGTGAAAGACGTTAGTGCTGAGACGTGGCGGCTGCTAGAGGAGGGCGAGGGATTGGTTTCGGTGCAGTCAAATACACGGTAGGAGGAGAGGAGAGAGGCACAGCGGCGATACAGGGGTTTTGACTTGACAATGCATACCGGTGTTTTGACGTGACAATACATGCAAGCGGCCACCTGTCCCCTTTCGTTTCAACTTCGTTTATGCCCACCGCCCCTCTGTTTCACTGCAGTCTCTTCTTCTCCCCCGCGGCGTCGCCATGAACACGGTCGAGTACTTCCGTCACATCCTCCAAAGTGAACCATTTGCATCCAACTTGACCACAACTCTTTCACATCCTGTGGTACTTAATTTATACATGATTATACAAACATTGCATGACTCATGTGAGTTTAAAATGATTTTAACATGAATTTGACCAATTTTCATTTTTTCAATTTCTGGCATTCTTCTTCAAAGAAAATGATATGGCACACTTATAATTGTCAAAAAAATCTCAAAATCTGCAAGCCCGCCTAGTATGTGTGCATGACCGCCTAGTAAATGTGGATCTTGTATGTGCAACTTGGTTCCAAGTTGCCCTGTAACCGACATGATCGATATCGACCCACCCATGTTGGTTCCACCACAATTTTTGGTTTCACAAGTGTTTAGGAAAACAAAAAACCACAAAAAAGATCTTTGCGTAGCTAAAACCACAAATATAGGTACATGCATCTTGGAAGGTTTTGCTCGGGCTTTCCGCGTCAACGTTATGACCATAGTGCCCAAAATGCCATCATAAGTGTATTGTTGACATCGAACTTATGGAAACCATTCAGAATGTTTGTGATTGATACTTTATATATGATCGTACCAACATTGCACGATTCATATGAGTTTAAAATTACTATTATATGTAATTTACCACTTTTCATGCATTAATTTCATTTTCGCCTTTTTTCGTCCTTACAAAATTATTGATACAAGTACATATGTTATAAAATTGTGAATATGCAAGCACACCTAGTATGCGTGCATGAACACTCACAAAAAATCTCTGCTCAATTTACAAGCACACCTAATTTAGATGGGAAAATTTTATTTCGTTTGTATAAAAAACAGTACGTTCCCTCCTTTATGGTTTAAATTTTTTGTTCCCTACTTTATTTAAAATTTCCCCGTTCCCCCCTTTTTTTCGTCTGAAAAGAAAACGTCCCGCGCACGCGCACCCAGCCGGCCAGCCTCCCCCTAAATACGCCCCTCGTATCGCCAGAACCCACGATCTCGTACCACACCTTCCATTCCTATCATCCTCCCTCTCCTCTCGAAGATCTAATCTCGCGTACCTCATCCTCTTGATCAACCTAGATCCGACTGCCCCGGCAGTGGAAAATGTTGGGCCGCAACAATATGATCGAACTGACGACCGACGTGAACGGCAGCGATCTGGAGGAAAACCCCGGCATGAAGATGCGGGAGAACACCGGCAGCCCTGGTAAAGATTAAATTTCTTGTAGTAGGGGTTATTCATTCAACATCTCTCACTCTCATCTTCTATTCCATATAGATCTATGCATATTTGTGATATTTTGTTGACTCGGGTAAACAGCATGAGTTAACCAGTTATATTTGCATGATCATATCTGCTACCAATCGTTGTTATTGCACGCTCTTATTACGTAGCAAGTCATCACAATTGTTAAAGAAGTCAATATTTTCACCGTCGTATAGGTAATAGTCAAGTACTGTAGGATTCCATGGATTATAGTTGGTTCAGATGTGTAGACAAACTTTCATGTTCGAGATCCGTCCAAGTTGATGTCAAATTATTTTCTATAAGTCTGTTAAAAATGCTACGTTTATTCAGACTAATACTGAACCTAAATGCTATACTGAAACAGACAGCGACAACAGCTAGACGAGCTACAGTAAAACTGTCGTTCTGAAACTGAAACTTTGTCTGTCAGGTTTATAGTTATGCACGGACCTCGTTCTATTGGATTTTATGCTACGATAGTTGTGTCGGTTCAAAAACATAGACATATGAATTGATTGTTGTCATGTTTTAATCTATATGCTATCAATAAGTGTATATGCATATAAAATTATTAACTTCATTTTATTTCAGGTAATGAAGGCAGATCATATGTTGGATATGAAAAAATTAGGAAGCTAGCGATTGAAGAGAATGCTTCTCGTATGTCTGCACTACTGAAGAAGCAAGCTCAAGAAAATGGTGAAGAAATGGAAGATTTTGACTCCATAGCAAGAAAATTTGTCTACGGTGATTCAAGCACGCGAAAGAAGAAGGGTCCTGGACCGCACTGGATGTACAAAGATTCAGTATGTTTCGTGCGACACCATGATTTTATAACTCATGTTTCTTCAGTTATAGCTTGTGCATTCATATGTTTTTACTTCATGGCTTACTAGGCAATCAACGGGATGAGTAAAACTCACCAGATAGGTGAGACAAGTCGCTATTCAAGCAAGGATGCCTGCGAGGTATATGCAGTACGTACTTATCAGTAAAATTTAGTTAAACCTAATTATTTCACTTATAACTTGTGCACTAATATATTTTAACTTTATGGTAAACTATGCAATTCAGGGACTGCTCGACGAATTGAACCAATTAGGTGCGACAAATACCTTCATAAGGTCCATCTATGTTGGCGACATATCTGCAGTAAGTGGCTAACCCTCTGAAAACCTTACCTCTTCACTATTTTTTTCATATACTCTTCTTATTTACCTCTTTCGCAACCCTTGTAGGTTCCTCCTGTCTTCATGATTAATGAGACGCGCGAAGCAACTCCTATTGAAGTTTTTAAAATAACCAAAACAAACAATGCTGGTATCATGAGCAAGGATGCACAAGCTGCTTATGTAAGTAAAATGTTTACATTTTCTTGTAGCATTATTACGTACTGTTTCTTGCACATGACAAATAAATACTCATATCCTATGGCAGGATGAAATGATCCTTGCTAAAATGGGTCCACACATGAAAGGTGAGCCTCCCCGAACTGATCAGCAGATTTGTGAAGATGTCCTCAAGAAACGCAGAATGAAAGGCATTTTCCAGTCAGACTTGGGGACTACATCTAGCATGACATCTGCAAGCATCCCAGAGTTTGAAGGAATAGTAGAAGATCATGAGAAAAAGTCCTTACCAACATCTCCAAGGTACCAGCAACTGCAGGAAAGAATAGAGGCCGTGGAAGAAAGAACTGAAGCCCTGAAAATGAAGGAGACAGAATATGAAGCTCTCCACAAGTCCTATGATGACATGACTTATGAAATACAATCGAGGCAGCAAGAGATGGATGCGCTTCTTGGTTTTTTCCTCAAAAAGCATTGCAATAACACTAGGTGACCAAATAAGCAGCAGTCCTTGCCTGCCAGTAGTGTTTTCTTCCTAAACACTTGATTTCTTCCATATTTTTGCCTACGTTCTTTCATTTTCGTGTGGTATTGTAACAGTTGGTGTCAATCAGACATTAAGCTTTTTGTGTGCATGTATTATAAGTGCAATAATGTTTTTTCGGTTCATTTTCAAATGGTTCATTTGAATTCTTTTTATTCACAAATTGCCTCAAAAATTGCAAATATTAAAAAATTTCCATTGGCCAACAACCGTCGGGAACTGGTTGGTCCCCCCAAAAAAATCCGGTGGGTCCCACAAAAAAACTCAGGTGGGTCCCGCAAAAAACCGGTGGGTCCCGCATGTCAGCAAACCGGTGGGTCCCGCCAAAAAATCCGGTGGGTCCCACATGTCAGCAAACCGGTGGGTCCAGCATGTCAGAAATCCGGTGGGTCCCACATGTCAGCAAACCGGTGGGTCCCGCATGTCAGAAATCCGGTGGGTCCCACATGTCAGAAATCCGGTGGGTCCCACGTGTCAGCAAACCGGTGGGTCCCACATGCCAGCAAACCGGTGGGTCCACATGTCAGCATTTCGTGGACCCTTTTGACATCATGCCACGTCAGGAGAGATCGGACCCACATGTCAGCATACACGTCAACAGACACGTCGATTGCCACCTAAACAGCCACTTGGCAGCATCCACGTCAACAGCCACGTAAACGACCACATCATCTTCATTGACCGACAGGTCAGCAGCTTTGACCGGTCTAAAACAGGTGACGAACCAATCAATGACATAATTTTTGTCACGCATTCCGTTCATCGGTGACAAATTTACGAATTAACGGTGACTAATAATGTTGTCATGCATTCCATCAATGCGTGACGCGAAAAAACGCGTCACCGATTATCCATATTGCGTGACGCGATTTTGTCGTGGCATCACTATTTTGTAATCTGTGACGTGGATTTTGTGACGGGCCTAGTGACGCCCTAATATCGTCATGAAGGGGTAATCCGTGACAATTTTCGTTAATACGTGACAAAATGACCGCGTCACAAAAACCCAGTTCGGTTGTAGTGTATTATTATTTATGGAGAGACACCACTAGTGAACTGTGGACCCCGGTCCTTTTTCTTTAAACTGATAATACAACCAACTGCAAACTGCTTTCTTTCATTCTCTGCAAACAAACATCATCCAACACACATACGTTTAATCCTTTGTTACAGCAAGCCGGTGAGATTGACAACCTCACTGTTGAGTTGGGGCAAAGTTTCTTGATTGTGTTGTGCAGGTTCCACCTCCCTCGTCAACTACACGCCACCAAGCAATTTCTGGCGCCATTGCAAAGGGGAGACCTTCAGACGTGTTCTCCATCTCCTACTGGTTCAATAACCTTGGTTTCATAACTGAGGGAAATTTGCTGCTGCACTACTTCACACCTTCCTCTTGGGGTTTTCCAACTACACACCCGTGAGTGCATCAAAGAATTTCTGGCGCCGTTGCCGGGGAGATAGGAGCACCTCTGTGTCAGCAAGTCTTGACTCCCTGCAACAGCACATTTCTAGCGCCGTTGCCGGGGAGATCAAGACACATCTGCAAGGGGAGTCTCTCACTTCCCAATCTCTTTACTTTGTTTTTGTCTTGCTTAGTTTATTTTTATTTCCTGTTTAGTTTGCTATTAAATATCAAAAATACAAAAAAATTAGTTACTTGCATTTTATTTACCTTGTTATTATTTTGTTTGCTTCTTATTATCAAAAATACAAAAAAAAATTAGTTACTTGCATTTATATTTATATTTCGGTTTTGGCTTAATATTGCTAAAATGGGAAGTCCTGAAGTTGAAGTACGTTCATTTAGGCAACAAGGAGGAGAAAGTTTGAAAGATGAATGGTATAGGATAAATGATGCTCATCAAAAATGCACTAAAAAACATTCCACTTTAATCCTTCTTAGGAATTTTTATGTTGGTATTTCTAGTTGGTATAGGTATGTTCTTGACACTCTCACGGGGGGTAATTTTCTTGGTACTTATGCTTTGGAGGCCTGCAATTTAATTGAGAGTTTGGTAGGATCACCACTACCTACTAAAGAAATTAAAACTGAGATCACTCTGGAAGATGTCATTAAAAGGTTGGATTCTATGGAGAATTTTTTTCTTGATAATGCTAGCAAGAGTAATGGATCAATAGAGGATATTAATGAAAGGATCACTGCTTTAGAAACTAGTAACACCCTTGATACTCATAATCATAGAATTGATGGATTAGAAGAGGCTATGGAAACTTTAAGCTCAACTTTTTCCTCTATTAAAACTAAGAAAGAGAAAGCTTTTGTGGGGAGGGAGCAAAAGTTCATCTATATTCCCAAACCGAAACCCCCTAGTATGCCTAAAAATGATGGTAGTGATTTACGTAATATGACACCTTCATGGATACCTAAAGCACCTATTACAACAAACCATGTCTTGGATGAAATTATTGATTTGGATGCTTCTTCTCTTGGAAACACTTGAGTTTTGCTTTCTGTGTCTAGCTCAAAGGCGTTAAAGAAAAGCGCTTATGGGAGACAACCCACTTTTTATTCCTGTTATTTTGTTTTCTTGAGTCAAGGAACATGCCTACCTCTGTAGCAATTCCTTTGTATCTTTATTTTATTGCAAAGTTGTGCCAAGTTAAGTCTCTAGTAGAAAGTTGATGCTAGATTTGGATTTCTGCGCAGGAACAGTTTTTCTGGTGTTCACCGTTAAATTCATAACTCTTTACAGAAACGTCGGAATGACCTCATATTTTTGTACGTGATCCTCAGATATGTACGCAACTTTCATTAGTTTTGAGTTTTCTGATTTGAGTAAGTTAAGTGCCTCGAAAAAATTTGTATTTACGGACTGTTCTGTTTTTGACAGATTCTGCCATTTATTTTGCATTGGTTCTTTTGCTTTTTTTGAATGGATCTTTTTGTTCCATAAAATTCCAGTGGCTGTAGATAATGTCCAGTACCATGATAATGATTGTCTCCATGCAGAATATGAGAATTTTTGATTATGCACTAACCCTCTAATGAAGTTTACTTTGAGTTTGGTGCGGAGGAAGTTTTCAAGGATCAAGAGAGAGGATGATATGATGTGATCAAGAAGATGAAAGAGCCTAAACTTGGGGATGCCCCCGTGGGTCACCCAAGCATATTTCAAGAAGACTCAAGCGTCAAAGCTTGGGGATGCCCAAGGCATCTCCTTCTTCATCAACAACTTATCAGGTCATCTCTAGTGAAACTATATTTTAATTCCGCCACATCTTATGTGCTTTACATGGAGCGTCTGTTTGTTTTTATTTTTGCTTTTATTATTTTTGTTTTCTGAATAAAATGGATCCTAGCATTCTTGTGTGGGAGAGAGACACGCTCCGCTTTTTCTTTTGAATACTCTTATTCTTCACTTATACTTGTTGAGTATTCTTCTATAGCTACTGCAATACTTTCAGCTCTTATTTTTCATGCACCTCTTGTTCAGAGCTGTTAGTTCCCATATGTTATACTCTCTTGCTTCATAGTTAAATACTTGGAGAGTTTATGTTTTAAATAAGTTGATTGGTGTTTGGTTAAGAACAGAAAATTTTAAATGTGGTAGATGGTATAACTAAATGATACATAATCTTGTAGATCATTAAATTGTGTCACTTGAATCATTGATGTTGTTTTGAGATATTAATATGCTTAATGGTAAAACATGATGGTTTAGTAAAGTGGAATGATTAATGGTTGGTCTAGAAAACTTGAAGCTGTGCCACACTTAAATATCCAGTTGATAGCATAATGGTATATGACTTCTAATGTTAAAAACAACCGTAATGACTTTGTGTTATGCGCTACGGTCGGGGTCCCAACAGTGACTTGTTCATTTGCCACAGTCCCTCATGGAGTGATTTTCATTATGCCTTTTAAGATCATATTTCTAGTTGGAATCTTTTTGCTTGTGAGTTCTAAGCTGCGGTTTTCATGGCACTTCCACCACCATATTTGCTAGCCTCTTCGGTACTTTGCATTGCCCTTTCTCACATTGAGAGTTGGTGCATACTTCGTGGGTACATCCAAAACTCGTGGGAGATCTTCATCATGTTCTGCTACACATAAGCCAAATATCTTCCTCAAAACATCCACCATACCTACCTACTACAGCATTTCCATAGCTGTTCCGAGATATATTGCCATGCAACTTTCATCTTACATTACATGACTTGTTGTCATTTATCATTTATATATTGCTTTGCATGATTCTATATAGCTGATGTGTGGTTTTACCCATGTTACGCTAGATCATTGCATATCCTGCTACACTGCAGAGGCACCGTTTCATACACCATGTTTTATCCATTATGAGATCCTTGTATCAAAAGTGTGTTGTCATGTTAGAATGTTTGCCCCTAAAAGTGAAAAGAGCCATGGAGGCCATCGCAAAGAGAAACAGAAAAATACAAAAAAATGGAAAAATAGAAAAAGAAAAAAAAAGAAAGAAAGAATAAAAAGGGGGCAACATTACTACTCTTTATCCACACTTGTGCTCATGTTATAGCACCTGTAATATTCATAGTCATCATTTGTGCTCATGTTTAGCACCTTTACTCCATATGTGAGAGTTTTCATGTTCTACTTGTATAACTATGTTGGGAACTTTACACTATAGAACTTGGCTTGTATATTCCAATGATGAGCCTCCTCAAAAGTGCTCTAGGTCTTCATGAGCAAGCAAGTTAGATGCACCCCCACTAGTTCCATTGGAGAGCTTTCATACACTTATAGCTCTATGTGCATCCGTTGTGTGGCAATCACTACTCCTTGCATAGCTTCGATTATAAGACTTCCTCTTGTCTAATGATCACTTTCAGCTGTGTGAGACTTTCTTCCGTTGGCCTTCCAAACCCCCATTATTATTCTTTTAGCCACAACATCCTGGTGTCAGGAACCAACGCTGAACACTTGCTTGTTTTTGAGTGAACAAATAGAGAGATGATCTTCTACGTGCATATTGTTATTGCTTGACTTGATCCTTTCACAAAGTTGGCATGAGTGTTTGATTCATTAGATGATTATATTGTTGTTCTTGAAGCTTAAATCATCTTTAATATCTACTTTGCACGGTTGATTTTTCTCTAGTATTGATTCATTGAAAGTTTTACTTTGTTCTTCCTACTTGTTTACTCATTACTCATTTGATATCAATATAAACTACAGCTTTTATTCATTCGATCTCAGTTTACATGCATTACATTATTATATGATCAAAATTGTGTGAAAGCATGTCACTTCAGAAATTATTCTTGTTATCGTTTTATCTACTCGAGGACGAGTAGAACTAAGCTTGGGGATGCTTGATACGTCTCAAACGTATCTATAATTTCTTATGTTCCATGCTTATATTATACCAATTGCTACATGTTTTATATACACTTTGTGTTGTTTTATGCATTTTCTGGGACTAACCTATTAACAAGATGCCACAGTGCCAGTTCCCTGTTTTCTGCTGTTTTTGGTTTCAGAAAACCACTTAAGGAAATATTCTCGGAATTGGACAATTTTTATACCGAAGTCCCTATTTTCCTCGAAACAATCCAGAACATCGAAGACGAGGCGGAGTCGGGCACCGAGGCGCCCAGATGAGGAGGGGGCGCGGCCCCACCCCCAGCCGCGCCAGAACCTCATCACGGGGCCTCGAGCCTCCGCCGCCTTCGCCCTTTCGCCTACAAATACCCCCCGACAATACAAGACCTAAGACCCGAACACTTTTCCACAAAACCTTACGGAGCCGCCGCCGTCGTCAACCCTAGTTCGGGAGGGTTCAGAAGCTCTTCCCGGCACCCTGCCGGAGAGGGGAATCATCACCAGAGGGCTCTACATCACCATGCCCGCCTCCGGACTGATGCGTGAGTAGTTCATCCTTGGACTACGGGTCCATAGCAGTAGCTAGATAGTTGTCTTCTCCTATTGTGCCATCATGTTTAGATCTTGTGAGCTGCCTATCATGATCAAGATCATCTTTATGTAATGCTACATGTTGTGTTTGCTGGGATCCGATGGATATTGAATACTAAGTCATTTGCTTCATAATATATCATGTTGTGTGTTGTTTATGATCTTGCATGCTCTCCGTTGCTAGTAGATGCTCTGGCCAAGTAGATGCTTGTGACTCCAAGAGGGGGTATTTATGCTCGATAGTGGGTTCATGTCTCTATTTAATCTGGGGTAGTGACAGCAAGCTCTAAGATTGTAGATGTACTGTTGCTACTAGGGATAAAACAGTAGTACTTTGTCTAAGGATAATGTTATTACTTACATTACACACTTTGACTAATGCAATAATCTGTTGCTTGCAACTTAATACTGAAAGGGGTGCGGACGCTAACCGGAAGGTGGATTATTAGTCATAGATGCGGTTGGAACGGTCTATGTATATTGTTGTAATGCCCAAATGAATCTCACACTAGACATCATGGCATTAGTATATGCATCATTATGCAGCTCTTAATTCTGTCAATTGCCCAGCTGTAATTTGTTTACCCGCATGTATGCTATTATTATTATTTATGGAGAGACACCACTAGTGAACTGTTGACCCCGGTCCTTTTTCTTTAAACTGATAATACAACCAACTGCAAACTGCTTTCTTTCATTCTCTGCAAACAAACATCATCCTCCACACATACGTTTAATCCTTTGTTACAGCAAGCCGGTGAGATTGACAACCTCACTGTTGAGTTGGGGCAAAGTTTCTTGATTGTGTTGTGCAGGTTCCACCTCCCTCGTCAACTACACGCCACCAAGCAATTTCTGGTGCCATTGCAAAGGGGAGACCTTCAGACGTGTTCTCCATCTCCTACTGGTTCGATAACCTTGGTTTCATAACTGAGGGAAATTTGCTGCTGCACTACTTCACACCTTCCTCTTGGGGTTTTCCAACTACACACCCGTGAGTGCATCAGCCAGCGGTAGTACCGCTGCACCTGTAGCGCCTCAGCTTCGGCGGCAACTCTTGGTCATCCTCTTCCTTGTCCTCGCTCGTCTCTTGTCCAACTTGTTCAACATCTTGGTGGACTTCACGGTGGTTGTACCTAAGCACACATAAGGTGTCGGAATGAAGTAGCAATCCATCCAATGATGTCTCGAGGTCACACAAAGAGAGGAGCGAGTTCACCTTTTCATGTATAGCTTTGGTCCTTGATCTTGTCATAGGTCCAATGGTCGCATGTGGAGTGTTAGCCATAGGCTGCACTACATCATCTCCCCCCCCCCCCCCCCCCTTGGGAAAGAGTCGTCCTCGACTCTTGGTCTTCTTCATCCGTTTCCGTCCCATGGTAGGGAGAGAGGTCACACACGTTGAAGGTGTCATGCACGAGGTACTTGGACGTGGGAATGTCGATCTTGTAAGCATTGTTGTTGATGCGCTTGAGGATCTTGAAAGGTCCATCACCACGAGGGGAGAGCTTGGACTTCCTTTCATCCGGAAAACTGTCCTTGCGTAGATGTAACCACACAAGGTCACCTTCCTCAAATATCATGGAGCGCTTGTTCTTGTTCATCTTGGTTGCATGAAGCTCATTGTGCTTTTCAAGAGTTGCCGTTGTTGATTCATGTAACTTCTTCATGTAATCGGTGCGCTTGTCAAAATCCATGTTCACGCGCTCTTGTATGGGTAATGGAAGTATGTCTAGAGCGGTGTTGGGGTTGAAGCCATAGACGATCTCGAATGGTGTCTTCTTGGTGGCCCGATGGAGAGCACGGTTGTAGGAGAACTCGGCATGTGGGATGCATTCTTCCCAATTCTTCAAGTTTGGCTTGATCAACACACGAAGTAGTGTGGATAAGCTTCGGTTCACCACTTCGGTTTGGCCATCGGTTTGAGGATGGTATGCGGTGGAAAAGAGGTGCTTGATCCCCATCTTGGCCATCAAAGTCTTCCAAAAGTAGCTCACGAACTTGACGTCTCGATCGGACACGATGGTCTTTGGCACTCCATGAAGACGAACGATCTCCCTAAAAAACAAATTTGCAACATGTGACGCATCGTCGGTCTTATTGCATGGTATAAAGTGTGCCATCTTAGAAAAACGATCAACTACGACAAATATGGAGTCTTTGTTGGTTTTAGTGCGTGGGAGGCCTAAGACAAAATCCATAGCAATGTCGGACCATGGTTTGTGTGGTATTGGTAATGGAATGTATAGACCATACGAGTTTAGAGTAGACTTAGCTTTGAGACATGTCGAGCATCGTTGAAGGAGACGGTTCACATCACGCCACATTTTTGGCCAATAGTAGTTGGTGGAGAGCATGGCATAGGTTTTGTCACGCCCAAAGTGTCCCATGAGGGCTCCTCCATGTGATTCCTTCAAAAGCAACAAACGAAGGGACGACTCGGGAATGCATAGTTTGTTAGCTTTGAACAAGAAACCCTTGTGCAAATAGAAATCATCCACACCGTTGTGTTCGGAACACTTGTCAAAAATGGGTCCAAAGAAGTTATCGGAAGAATACAATTTCTTTATCTCATCCAAACCCAAAACATTGATCTCAAGATGCGTAAGAAGGTTGGTCTTGCGGGAAAGAGCATCCGCAACCACATTCTCTTTCCCCTTTTTGTATTTGATTACATAGGGAAAGGATTCTATGAACTCAACCCACTTAGCATGTCTCTTGTTTAAATTTGTTTGGCTTTTCAAATACTTCAAGGATTCATGGTCGGATGATGAATTCTTTAGGCCAAAGATAGTGTTGCCAAATCTCCAAAACACGAATCAAAGCAAATAACTCCTTGTCATAGATAGGGTAGTTCAAACGTGCACCATCAAACTTTTCACTATGGTATGCAATGGGTCGACCATGTTGCATGAGAACTCCTCCAATGCCCAAACCACTTGCATCACATTCAATCTCAAAAGTTTTGGTAAAATCCAGTAGGGCAAGTAGTGGGGCTTCCGTCAACTTTCTCTTTAGATCATTGAAAGCGACATCTTGTGCATCGCCCCAAACAAAGGGAACTCCCTTTTTGGTGAGCTCATATAGGGCGCATGCAATTGTGGAGAAATCCTTGATAAAACGTCGATAAAATCCGGTGAAACCAAGAAATCGTCGCAATTCACCAAGAGTGAGAGGGCAAGGCCAATCACGAATAGCTTGTATCTTTGATGTATCAACTTCAATACCATTGGCAGAAACGACAAAACCCAAGAAAATAAGTTTGTCGGTGGCAAAAGTGCATTTAGAAAGATTTGCATAAAGCTTGGCATTGCGAAGAACCAACAAAACTTGAGCAACATGAGATGTATGCTCTTCCAAGGATTTGCTATAAATGAGGATATCATCAAAGTACACAACAACAAATTTTCCAATGAAAGTGCGCAACACATGATTCATGAGACGCATGAAAGTTGAAGGGGCATTAGATAAGCCAAAAGGCATAACCAACCATTCATATAGACCAAATTTGGTCTTGAAGGCGGTCTTCCGTTCATCACCTTCACACATTCTTATTTGGTGGTAACCACTTTTAAGATCAACTTTTGAGAAGATGGTGGCACCAGAAAGTTCATCTAGCATATCATCAAGTCTAGGGATGGGATGTCGATATCTCACCGTGATTGCGTTGATGGGCCTACAATCCATGCATAGGCGAAGGGAGTTGTCGGCCTTGGGTACAAGGATTACCGGCACGGCACACGGACTCAAGCTTTCACGCACATGGCCCTTGGTGAGGAGGTCTTGAATTTGCCTCTCGATCTCCTTGGTCTCCTCAGGGTTGGTGCGGTATGGAGCGCGGTTTGGTAGAGGTGCACCCGGGATGAGGTCGATGCGATGCTCTATTCCTCGTAGAGGAGGTAGTCCCGGTGGTAGCTCCTCAGGGAAAACGTCTCCAAATTCCTTCAACATAGATAAGAAAGGCAAAGGAAGATGTGTAAAATCATTAGTGTTGGTCACTTCTCCCTTGCACACAAGCACATAGTGGAGAATGGATGGGTCATTCCTCACATCTCTCATCTCACTTTTGGTGGCTAATAAGATTACACCACGAGTAACTCTCTTAGGTTGGTGGCTCTCATGTGGTTTGTGGTTCTCACTCTTTTGGTTGTGGCTCTCTCCCTCACTCGTCTTCTCATGATTCTCTTGGTGTGTATGGGGAGAGGATCTTGCGAGGTTCTTGGCGTTGTCGGCGATGATTTGGCTAGGTGTCATAGGGCGTAGCACGAAGTTCTTGTCATTGCACTTGAAGCTCACGAAGTTTGTGCGTCCGTGATGTAAGGCACCCTTATCAAATTGCCAAGGTCGACCAAGAAGCAAGTGGCACACGGTCATGGGAACCACATCACAATCAACGGTATCTTCATAAGCACCAATCTTCAAAGGAACTTGTACCATTTGGTGCATCTTGACGGCACCGGAGTCACTTAGCCATTGGACATGGTAAGGATTGGGGTGCTTCTTATATGTCAAGCTAAGCTTCTCACAAAGTTCCGTGCTTGCTAAGTTGTGGCAACTTCCACCATCGATGATCACCTTGATGGATTTTCCCTTGATTGCGGCTCGGGTTTGAAACAAGTTGCATCGTTGATCTTCGCCGTCTTGAATGTTTGTTGTTAAAACTCGAGTCACTACCAATGAAGGTTGGTTGCATTCACCATCACAATAGATGTCACCGGGTGCTTCTTCCACTTGATTCATTGTATGGAACTCATCTTCACTCATGGATTCATACTCTCCATTGGCATTGACTATCATCACCTTCTTGTTGGTGCACTCAAAGGACTTGTGGCCAACTCCACCACATTTGAAGCAAGTCAATTGGCTCGATTTGGAGGTTGAACCTTGAGTGTTTGCCATTGCTTGGTTGGAACTCTTGAACGGTTGTGGAGCTTTTTGTATGGATGGTGGCACACGCGGTGGTGCTCTTGCACTTGTTTGACTTGGTGGTGGTGTTGATGTTGAAGGCTTGTTGGCAAAGAAGGCCTTGGCCTTGATGTATTTGAGTTCTTCAAGAACTTGCCGCTCCGCCTTAGTTGCTTGATGCACTAGCTCCACAAGGTTGGAGTAGGGTTGGAACTCCACAATCTTCTTGATGGGATAGTTTAGGCCGTTCATGAAACGAGCCATGGATTGCTCATTTGACTCCTCTATGTTGGCTCTTGTCATGGCGGATTCCATTTCCTTGTAGTACTCATCAACTGTCTTCATGCCTTGTTTCAACTCTTGTAACTTCTTGAATAAGTCTCGTGTATAGTAGGGTGGTACAAACCGGCAAGTCATTGCTTCCTTCATCTCCATCCACGTGCTTATGGGTTGTAGCTTGTTCTCTTCACGAGTTGCTTGAAGTTGTTCCCACCACAAGAGTGCATAATCCTCAAACTCCATTGATGCCATAGTAACCATCTTGTTGTTGGAATAGTTGTTCAAACGGAAGATCTTGTCCACCTTGAGTTCCCATGAGAGATAAGCTTCCGGGTCGCTTGTGCCAAAGAATTTGGGTATATTGAACTTGATGGAGGCGACATTATCATCATCTTGGCGCCGTATGGGAGGTGGTGAAGCATGGCGATGATCATGTTGGTGAGGTTGAGCCTCACGCTCTTGGTTGTCGTCATGGTGACGATCATGATGATGGTGTGCACGCGCTTCACGCCGCTCATGTTCTTGAAGATGATGGCGGTGTCGTGGATGACGCCTGATGACCCACAAGTATAGGGGATCGCAACAGTCTTCGAGGGAAGTAAAACCCAAATTTATTGATTCGACACAAGGGGAGCCAAAGAATATTTATAAGCCTTAACAGCGGAGTTGTCAATTCAGCTGCACCTGTGAATAGACTTGCTCGAGACAGATTATCAGTAGCAACAGTTTTATAGCTATGACAGTAGTGATATAACAGCAGCAGTAGAATAAAAACAGCGGTGATGATTATAGTAGACAGCAGGATTAAAATACTGTAGGCAAAGGGACGGATGAACGGGCGTTGCATGGATGAGATATTTCATATAATAATCAAGTCATGGGCATTTGCAGATAAATAAGATAAAGCATCCAAGTATTTATTAACCATAGGCATGTGTTCCAATTTAGTTGTGCGTGCTCGCAATGAGAAACTTGCACATCATCTTTTGTCCTACCAGCCCGTTTGCAGCGGGGCCTCAAGGGAATCTACTGGTAATTAAGCTACTCCTTTTAATAAAGTACCGGAGCAAAGCATTAACACTCCGTGAACACATGTGATCCTCACATCACAGCCATTCCTCTCGGCTGTCCCAATTATTGTCACTTTGGGACCTCGGGTTCCGGACAGCAATATGTGTATACAACTCATAGATATGATCTTAAAACAACAATTATCTTCATGATACAATAACATGTTCAGATCTGAAATCATGGCACTCGGGCCCTAGTGTCAAGCATTAAGCATAACAAGTTGCAACAATGACATAAAACACCGATAACGGATACTAGGCACCATGCCCTAATGATATTACAGCTATTACATGAACGATCTCATCCAATCCCTACCACCCCCTCAAGCCTACAGCGGTGGATTACTCACACATGGATGGGGGAAACATGGATGGTTGATGGAGAAGTGGTGGCGATGACGATGGCGATGATCTCCTTCGATTCCCCGTCCCGGCGGAGTGCCGGAACAGGAACTTCTGGTCCCCGAATTGAGTTTCGTGGTGGCGGCGGCGCTCTGGATGGATTTCTGGAAATAACTCTCTGTCCCCGTGTTTTTTAGGTCAGGAGATGCTAAGTAGTCGAGAGGAGGGCGCGAGGCGGCGCCTGGGGCCACCACACCTGGTGCTCGCGCGGCCAGGGGCCTGCCGCGCCACCAGGGGGTGTGGGCCCCACGTGGCCCATCTCCGTCTCGTCTTCTGGCTCCGTGACTCTCCTGGGAAAATAAGGACTTCTATGATTTTTCTGGGATTTTTCCTGAAAGTTGATTTCCTGCACAAAAACGAGACACCGGGGCAATTCTGCTGAAAACAGCGTTAGTCCGCGTTAGTTGCATTCAAAACACACAAATTAGAGGTAAAACAATAACAAAAGTGTTCGGGAAAGTAGATACGTTTTGTACGTATCAACTCCCCCCAAGCTTAGGTTATTGCTTGTCCTCAAGCAATTCAGTTAACAACTGTGTGTGATAAAATAACTTTCACGAACACATTTGTTCATATGATGTAAATATTCTCATTGTGAGGACAAATGCTTAGACTATTCATAATAAGATATATGCAAACGGTGTCACCTAATAACCATGTAAACTATGAGGAGATGCCAATCATATTAATAATAAACAACATGAAACATATCGATTCACAAGATTGCAAAGCTCATAATAAAGTATGATAAGATGGTATCTCGCTTGCCCGAATGTTACAGCAAAACATAAATGCCCAGGCACCTCTGAGTTTCAAGAGAAGACTAGAAATAAAGATATCAAAGATAAGAGCATCAAAATTATACCGCAGTTAACAGTATTCTGGGACAAGCACATTACACTAAGAATGACAACTATGCTCTCAAGAAGGTGCTCAAAGAATGATGGTGACCCAACAATAAAGTAAAATATATGCCCTTCATTGGGGGAAGCAGGGATTCAACATGTGCTAGAGCTTTCATTATTTTGAAAACAGAGGTAAAATTGTTTTTGAGTGGTGGTTGTTCCGTCAACGAATGGCAATAGAGTTCTTGTTATCTTCCATACTAAGCAAGTTGAGAGCGGTTCCATTTTTTTTTTTAAAAACAAGCATTTATAATATGCATCCTTATATTGATTTATTTTGATAACTCGACACTCCTCCCAACCTTTGCTTTCACAAACCATGGCTAA
Organism: Poa annua; assembly: GCA_026929855.1. Taxonomy (NCBI): domain Eukaryota; kingdom Viridiplantae; phylum Streptophyta; class Magnoliopsida; order Poales; family Poaceae; genus Poa; species Poa annua. The sequence continues at coordinate 58,704,254 of CM049437.1, forward strand.
CCGAATCCTCTTGTGCCCACCAATCAATCTCAAACCATGGAGGAGTGCCTATTTTATTTTCTCAAATCTTTTGATATTATAGTGGTCTAACCAGCTTTTTGCAAAATTAATGACGAGCAGATGAAGCATGCAAGTCGGTTACTTAATTAGTATGGAAGATAACAAGTCCAACTACTACTTCCTCATGAGCTCGAAACAGTGGCACAAATTGGGAAATGTTTTGAAGGTTTTAAAAGGTAGCACATGCAAATTTACTTGAATGGTTTGAAATGCCATACATAGGTGTTTATGGTGGACTCTTTGGGAATAACTTGGTTTTCAGGGATTTGGAAGCACAAGCATTTTCAGCTTAGTACAAGTGGAGGCTAGCAATAGACAAGGGAGCGACAATTCAAGAGAGCAATAGCCGTCATAATCATGCTTGCGACAAAATAAAATTAACGGAGGCATAAAAATGATACTAGAACTCTGAGGCAAAATAGATCATCGAGACTTAATTGACTTTTTGTGTTCAGTCATAACATGTGTAAGCATGTGCCAAGTCGATTCAAATGAATTATTCAGAGGAGGATACCACAATGTCATATTCTAGTATGAACAAAACAAGACAAGCAAACATCTATGAAGCATGTTGTCCACCATTAATAAATTGGGACTGATCATAAGAGAACATGAACTACTAAGCATCCACCAATAGACATATACCGTATGCGAACCATCTAAGCATGCTCACATAAATGAGTATATGTACAAAAATGAAAACAAATAGAGTTCATTACCAGCCTCTTACCCAACTCGAATTGTCATAGATCATCATTATTGCCTTTTCACTTGTGTGCTTCGAAAGATATGAAATAATAACCCAGATCCACGCAGCAATGGATGGTAATAACCTCTGAAACAAACTATACAAAACCAAAGAGAAACAACAAATATTTTTGGGTTTTCGGATTTAGAAACTGAAAACAGAACAGCCTGTGAAGATGAATTTTTTCGAGGACCTTAACATGCCCAGATCAGAAAACTCAAAACTAATGAAAGTTGCGTACATATCTGGGGAACATGCACACGAAATTTCAGGTCATTCTGATTTTTCTGTGAATAGTTATGAATTAAACGGTGGACAGCAGAAATCTGTCCCTGCGCGAAACAGCAACAACAAAGCAAAATATTTTTGTGTTTTCGCATATGGAACCGAACTAAATACTAAGAATACTAATACTAGATACTACAGCAAACTAGCAAGAGAAATAACAGAAATATTTTTGGTCTTTTTGAGTTTTAAGAAAGTAATGCAAAGCATGAACAAATAAAAGAAAGAACGAAAACGAGAACGAAAACATGGATATACAAAGTACCGAATGATAATGATATGTAGATGAGTGTGCTATCGGTATACCTCCCTCCAAGCTTAGGCTTTTGTCCTAAGTGGAGATCAACCCCATGGCGAGTATGAACTCCAGCCCGATGGGTCATACATGGTGTGATCAAATCCCGGCTCGGCCGCGGTGGAGGAAGAACCGGAAGGCCCTGCATACCCAGGATCCGGGTGTGTAAAACCCGTGGTCTCTGGGGGCTGCTCAACATCCTCCTCGGGCTCCTCCTCTTCTTCCTCCTCATCCGGGACTGGTTGCACAGCAAGTGCATCAATCTCAGCCTCCGAGAGTGACCAGCTGTTCCTGGCATCAAGATCAAACGAAGGCACGGGCAACCTAATAATTCTAACTGTTGTAGACTTCCTCCATACTACTCTCTTGGAGGAAGCTATCTCATAAAGTAGTTTACTCATGTTACTCTTTGCAGTAATAAAGTTATCCCTCTTCATGGAAATAATATCCAGCTTCCCTGGGGTAAGCTGAAAATCAAGAGGATGAGGCACTAAACCATGCATAGTTAACAAACGAGATGCAATAAGTCCTCCACAAATTCCACCCTTCTCGCGGTTAGTGGAAAGACGATAAGCAATCAGTGCACCCAAGTTATAAGTTCTATCACCACGCAAGGCAGCAGCTAGAAAAGCCAAATCAGGTGCAGCTAATTTACTTCCCGTTTTCCTAGCAAGCACACATTTGGTGATAAAATAAGCAAAGTATCGAATAGATGGGAGGTGAATGCTTCGTATTTTACCATCCTCATGAGAGAAGCTTTTCCCATTGCAGATGTCTTTGTAGAGATCCATCAATGGCTTGGGCTTCTCCTTCACTCTCTCTAGCGATCCCCACTGAGGTACTCGAATTGCTGCACAGAAATCAGCAGAGGACAAATGGACAGTTTTGTTATAAATAGTATAATGAACCATGGGGTGTCGTGAAACCAAGTCACACTTGAAGTCCTGCACCACCGACATGGCTAACTTGCCATATTGGTCAGGTTCATCAATAGCAAAATTGCTCAATCCTGCATTGGAGATTAGATTTTGAACATCCTGGTAAATTCCTGCAGTTTGCATGAATTCCGAGCATGGGTAGATAGCTGGAAATAAACCGTCCTCACGGTGAACTCCCATGACTTCATGCACAATGATTTCATGTTGACTAATAGGGTGTGAGTTCCATTCCATGTTCTGAAATTTTAAACAAAATGTCACAAAAGTTGATTTTGAGATAACTAAGTGAGGGGAACTACTATAGTGACTTGCTAGAGGCTTAAGCATGCATCAAAACTAGTTATTCCAACTTGAAACAAGCATTCAAACTCACTAAACATGGCATCTACAGCAGCAAAATACTCAATATATAATCCACTAAACAAAATTCTATTTGGATGAGCGGAGGAGTCACATACCGGAGAGCAAATACCCCAAATCTCAGCAACAAAGATGGGCTGTGGAAGGAGATCGAAAATCCGAGGGCAAAAACAGCAAGAACACGATTTTTTCGAATGTGGGAGTGTTTGGTCGGGAGAGAGGAAGGCAGGGGAGGAAGGAGAGTAAGTGGGGGGGCCTGTGGGCCCTACACCATGTGCTGGCGCGGCCCAAGGCCTGCCGCGCCACCATGTGGTGTGGGGGCCCTGTGGGTCCCCCAGGCCACTCTCTGGTCCTCCCAGGTCCCTCTCAGAAAAATAGGAATTTTGACATAAATTTTTTTAAATTCTGAGAATTTTTATTTCTGGGCATTTTCTGGATTTTAAGATATTAAATTTAATGCATGAAAATTATTTTTCAAATCATATCCAATTAAAAACTATGCAAACCAAGTAGTATTACAGTAGGTAAAGTAAAGAGGAGAAGGAAAATATTGTGTAGCACTTCCATGCACTTAAAACATATTTGTTAGCAAGGTTGATCAAGTCTTGCCACCAAATAAATTTTAGATGACATAAAAGGATTCAAACATTGTGAGACACTCATGTTACCTTATATGGTATTGATATGGATCCAATGACAAGAGTTTTGAATTCTTCTTTATAAGGGCAATCAATACTTCCCACTTTGATGGACTTCACATTAGTAATTGTATTAACTCCAGACATTTTATCCATTTTCTTGGGGAAATAAACAGTTTGTTCCTTGTCATTAACCTTGAAAGTTACTTTTCCTTTATTGCAATCAATAACAGCCCCTGCAGTGTTTAGAAAAGGTCTTTCAAGAATAATAGACATATTATCATCTTCATGCATTTCAAGCACAACAAAGTCAGTCATGATTAAACAATTATTAGCCACTTGAACAGGATCGTCCTCACAAATACCAACAGGAACAGCAGTAGATTTATCAGCCATTTGCAAAGATATATCAGTAGGTATCAATTTATCAAGGTAAAGTCTCTTGTAAAGAGAGAAAGGCATAACACTAACTCCTGCTCCCAAATCACATAGAGCAGTTCTAACATAATTATTTTTGATAGAGCAAGGAATGGTTGGTATACCTGGATCACCCAGCTTCTTTGTAACCTTGCCATTGAAAGAGTAATTAGCAAGCATAGTAGATATTTCCTCATTAGGAATTTTCCTTTTGTTAGACACAATATCTTTCATGTATTTTGAATAAGGAGGCAATTTAATAGCATCAGTCAAAGGAATTTGTAAGAACAAAGGTTTCATCCATTCACAAAATTTATTATAATGTTCTTGTTCTTTTGTTTTAAGTTTCTTAGCAGGAAAAGGCATTTGTTTTTGAACCCAAGGCTCTCTTTCACTACCATGTTTCTTAGCAATGAAATCTTCCTTATTGTACTTCTCATTTTTATTTAGCTTTTCTGGTTCCTCTTCTAATTCTTCTTTACTAGAATCATCATTATTATCATTGTTATTAGAACTATCATTGTTGTGTCCATTACCACTTTCAGTTTCAGCATCAGAAATAGATATACTATTGGGATCATTAACAGGTTCTGAGGATTCTACAACAGTTTTATGTTTCTTCTTCTTTTTCTTAGAAGGAGCACTAGGTTCATTAACTCGTTGAGAATCTTGTTCAATTCTTTTAGAATGTCCCTCAGGATATAAAGGATCTTGAGTAGATTTACCACCTCTAGTTGTTACTTCACAAACATGTTTTTCTTTAGCTATAGAGGCATTTACTAACAATTCTTTTTGCACTTTAGTAAGTTGATCAATTTGAGTTTGAACCATATGAAAATGTTTAATGAGTATTTTAACATCATTGGAGGTTCTATCAACAACATCATGCAAGTTACTAATAGCTCAAGAATTTTCCATTAAATGATTTTCTATTCTCATATTAAAGTTACTTTGCTTAGCAATAAAAGTATCAAATTCAACTAAGCATTGAGCAGGAGGTTTAAAATAAGGAATATCTCTATGATCAAACCTTTGGAGAGAGTGTACCTCAATTAATGGTGTAGGAGGGATTGGCTTACATAAGTCTTCTATAGGAGGTAAGTTCTTCACATCTTCAGCTTTAATACCCTTCTCCTTAAGAGATTTCTTGGCCTCCTTCATCACTCCATCATTTAATTCAATAATACCCCGCTTCTTCGGTGTGGGTGTAGGTGTTGGAGTAGGTTCAGGAATATCCCAATCATCATGATTCTTGAATATTTTAGCTAATAATTCCTCAGCTTCTTCGGGAGTCCTTTTCCTGAAAACACAACTAGCAAAACTATCCAGGTATGACCTAGATTTAGCAGTTAGTCCACTATAAAATATATCAAGTAGATCATTTTTCTCCAAATCATGATTCGGCTGGCCTCTTAATATGGAGCAAAAACGTGTCCAAGCCTTAGGTAATTTCTCATCCTCTTCTTGATTAAAATTATAAATTCTCAACAAAGCATCATGTTGAGCACTAGCAGGAAAATATTTCTGAAAGAAAGTATCAAGCAAACCAATGGGACTTGTAATGGAACCAGGAGATAAATTATTATACCAAGCTTTAGCTTCTCCTTTTAATGAGAAAGGAAATATTTTAGTAACAAAGTAAGTGCGCATTTTTATGTCTTCAGAAAACATACCACTTAAATTAGAGAGTTCATTCATATGTTCTACAGCACTTTCATTTTCTGTTCCACAAAAAGGTTCTCTTTCAACAATAGCTATGTGAGCCAAGTCAATAGAGAAATCGTAATCTTTATCTTTAATGCTTATGGGAGATGTAGCAAATTTAGCATCAGGAGATAATTTATATCTAACAGCATGTTTCTCAAAAAGACTTTTCATAGCACTAGCATCTTTAGTAGCATTAATCTCATCAACAAAATCATCATCAAGCTCCACATACATTTCATCAGGATCATCAATATTATTTGTAAACTCAGGTGAATTAACATGTGTTTCAGCATCTTCATTAGGAATTTCAGCATTTTCAAATTGTTTAGATCTAGCAATTGTAGCATCTAAAAAGGGACCTAATGAACCAGTATCATCAAGAACAGTAGAAGCATCATCATAAGTAATTTCAGATTCAGCAGGAGTAACAGTGCAAGAAGCCTGAGGTGGTGTAACAAGCTTACTTAAGACAGACGGTGAATCAAGAGCAGCAGCGGAACTTGTCGGCCCAATGAGGACCGGGGTGTGCATAGCCCACTCCCTACCAGCCTCGCCCGCGACAGATTCGACAAAACGACTAAGGACCAAGCTACCGCTTGAAGAGACCCTCGAGAGGCATCTCCTCTTGAGGGCCTGAAGAGGAAGCCAGGGCCTGAAGAGGACCCCGCGCTTCAAGAGACTCCCCAAGGCTCAGCACGCCTGGAGAGAGGTCAGCAGGAAACCTCCCCACAGGCCACCACGGCCCTGTGGAGACGCTTCGCGGCTAAGCAAGCGCTGCAGGGCGCACATGGCCCCTGCAGCAGCTGCAGGGTGACGCGAGCATCCCAGTTGCCATTCTGGTGATAAAGGAGTCAACAAAGCCGCGCCGCCTGCGCCAGGACAGCCAGGACTTTCCTCTTTGGTGATAAAGCGGCTGGACGGCGCAACGCTCCATGAAGATCGTCATCGTGGGCTCCACCACGACCTCTGCTACGCCTGCGAGCCGCTCTGCACCGTCTGCAGCCGGTCGGCCACGGCGCGCAACTTTAGCACGGATGGACCGCGTCCATGGACGAATGAGCCGCGGTGGACTCCCGCTCCTTCGCGCCACCGGCATGTGGGAACCCACCAGCACGAGGATGGAGCCCGGGGCGCCTATAAAAGGAGCAGGAGCTCCACCATAGAGACGGATTGATCTCCAATCGGCTGATTGCTTCCTAGACCCAGGGAACCTTAGCCAAGCGCATAGAATAGCCAACTGCTGGAGGAGGAAGACGACCATTGTGTCCCTCTCCAAGCACCAAACTGCCTCAAGAGAGCCCTCGGCAAGCTCATTGTCCTGTAACCTCCACAGTGCAATACAGACGAGCAGGAGTAGCGGTTTTACCTCCTCCTGGGGGCCGTGAACCTGGGTACGGGCTGGTGTCCATCTCTGGCGTGATAGTCCCTCTCCAGGCCCGGCGAGCACCGTCGTCGTGCCTCTCGAGGATTGTTTGACCTCCGCGTTCAGTCCCCCCTTTGAACCTCTCTTCAGGGCGTGACTACCCCTGTTCCGTGGGAGTCACTCTCCGACATTTGGCGCGCCAGGTAGGGGACTGAGGCGCGTCTTCGACCTCCGAACTCCGCGCCATGACGGACACCCGCGCGACGCGCGCCAACTGGCGTGCCTCTGAGAGAGCTCACACCGAGCCCGGCACCGCTCCCACCCGTGGCCGCCGTGGTCGCCCTCGCGCGGCCGAGCGCGCTGGCACCGGCCCGCGCGTGGAGGAGCCAGAGAGCGAGGAGCACCGCGGCGGAGACCAGCGCGACGACGAGGACCTCTCCGAACGCCGTGAGGACGCTGAGTCCTCGCACCCTTCCCGGCGCCAGAGCGTGTCCACGCGGGAGCACCACGAGCCTGCCCCGCACACCGCGCTGCTCATGGCCCAGGAGCTCCTCCGCTACCGGCCAAGTGCCGAGGCACACGACCAGTGGTTGGACCGCCTCCACCACCTCGTCGATATCGCAACCACGCGCCCTGCTCCCTCGCGCTCCATCGTCCACCACTCCGGCCCTGTAGGGACGGCCGCACCAGGTGCACCCCCACCGCCGCCAGGACCACCTCCGGCCGCGGCACAGAGGGCTCCCTCCCATGCTTCCTCGCCGCACGACTGCCAAATCGTGCAGCGCACCGCGCCTGATGCGCGTGTGGGCATGGAGCGGCGCCGCGACCTCCAAAACCGCCTCGTCGAGGAGCTCGGCCAAGCGGGGCAACAAAACCGCAGGGCCCTCCAGGGGGGAACGGCCACCTACGCCACTAGCTGCATGGCCTTCACGCGTGCCCTGCGCCGCGTGGTCTGGCCGCAGAAGTTCAGGCCAGCGCTCCCCAAGGGCTTCGACGGGTCCACCAACCCTCTCGAGTTCCTGCAGCTCTACACCACCTCCATCCAGGCTGAAGGGGGAGACGACAAGGTCATGGCCAACTGGTTCTCCCACGCCCTCAGGGACTCCGCGCTGTCCTGGCTCCTCAACCTGCCTGAGGACTCCATCGACTCCTGGGAGGAGCTCTGCAAGCAGTTCGTCGCCAACTTCAAGGGCACGTACGAGCGCGCGCTCACCCACAACGACTTGCGCGCTGTGGTGCAGAAGAAGGATGAGACTCTTCGCAAGTACATCCAGCGCTTCAGTCAGGTGCGGAACAAGATTCCGAACATCCCCGACACCCAGGTCATCGCTGCCTTCCGCGAAGGCGTCACGAACCGCAGGATGCTCGAGAAGCTCGGCATCCACGACAAGCTCACCTCTGTGGTGAAGCTGTTCGATCTCGCGGATAAGTGCGCCAAGGCTGAAGAGGGACTTCTCTTCGTCAAGATGAGCTCGCGGGGGGACGACCCTGGCGAGGGGTCCAAGAGCCACAAGAAGAAGGAAGAGCCCAAGCGTAAGGCCACCGCGGTCCTCGCGGCAGAGCCTGACGCGAAGGGCTCCCGCAGGGGTTCTCCCGAGCGCGGCGACAAGGAGGTGGACCACCGCCCATTCTGCGTCTACCACAACAGGCGCGGCCATGCCACCGAGAACTGCAACGACCTCAAGAGGCTGAGCAGAGAGCGCGAGCGCGAAGAAGGCAGCGGGGGCCGCGGCAGGGGCCGCGGCTACCGCCGCGACAGCAGAGGCGGACGCGCTGGCGGCTACCGGAGGCCACAAGGCACTCAGGCCAACGCCACTGAGAGGAACAACAACCTCCCTGACGAGGAAGATGGAGGTTACCAGGCCCCAAGGGGAGCCATGGCCTGCATCCTCGGCGGGGCTCAGGCGCCCAAGTCGAACAATCAGTTCAAGCAGTTCGCCCGCGAACTCAACGCTGCGCTCCCGAGCACCGAGACCTCCAGGCCCCTCAAGTGGTCCCAGTACACCATCGCCTTCGACGCCAAGGACCACCCCAAGTCGACCAAGACTGTTGGAACCCTCCCCCTGGTCTGCTCCCCCACCATCAACAACATCACCGTCTCCAAGACGCTCATCGATGGGGGAGCGGGTCTGAATGTCATCTCTGTCGAGACCTTCGAGACGCTTCAAGTGCCCTACGAGTGGCTTATGCCCTCCAGGCCATTCACGGGCGTCACCAGTGGTTCGATCGAGCCCCTGGGTCAGGTCCGGCTGGCTGTCACCTTCGGCACGCAGAAGAACTATCGCACGGAGCTGATCGACTTCGATGTCGCCCATATCGGCTTGCCGTACAACGCCATCCTCGGCTACCCCGCCCTCGCGAAGTTCATGGCCGTCACGCAGCACGCCTACAACATGGTCAAGATCCCCGGCAGCGCTGGCACCATTGCCATCCATGGTCATATCCTGGACGCCACCCGCGCTGTCGAGAGCGCCTACAAGGCAGCCGCCATGGCTTTCCCGGCTGACAAGGACATGGAGCCCCTCGAGAGGCCCAAGAAGAAGAAACAAGTATTCTCTCAGGAACAAGCTGCCACGAAGAAGGTGTCGCTGGACACCACCAGCTCGGGGGCTGAAGGCTCGGGGGCTAGCGTCACCATAGGCGCTGCCCTGCCTCCCAAATAGGAAAGCGCGCTCGTCGCCTTCCTTCGGGCAAACTCTGACATGTTCGCATGGACTCCGTCAGATATGTCCGGTGTACCAAGGGAGGTGATCGAGCACCACTTAGCCGTGTGTCCAGACGCACGCCCCGTCAGGCAAAAAGCACGTAAGCAAGTCCCCGAGAAGCAAGCATTCATCGTCAAGGAAGTAGAGAAGCTCAAGGCGGCAAATGTCGTCCGCGAAGTCGCGCACCCCACTTGGCTCTCCAACGGCATGGTTGTTCCTAAACCCGCTGGAGGAGGCCGACTCTGCATCGACTACACCGATGTCAACAAGGCCTGCCCCAAGGACCCATACCCTATGCCGAGGATAGACCAGATCGTGGACTCCACCGCTGGCTGCGACCTCCTCTGTTTTCTGGACGCCTTCTCTGGTTATCACCAGATCAAGATGGCTAAAGAGGACGAGGAAAAGACGGCATTCCTCACCCCTTGTGGTGTGTACTGCTACACATGCATGCCCTTCGGCCTGAAGAACGCTGGAGCCACTTTCCAGAGGCTCATGAGGATAGCCTTGGGGGCACAGATGGGCAGAAACGCTGAGGCCTACGTCGATGATATCGTGGTCAAGTCTCGAGAGGGGGACACCCTCTTGAGGGATCTCGAGGAAACCTTCGCCAGCCTGAGAAAGGTGAACATCAAGCTGAACCCTGCCAAGTGCGTCTTCGGGGTCCCTTCAGGCAAGCTCCTCGGATTCCTCGTGTCCCACCGTGGCATAGAGGCAAATCCTGACAAGATCAAGGCCATAGAGGAAATGCAGCCTCCCTGCCGACTCAAGGACATGCAGCGCTTAGCGGGCTGCATGGCCAGCCTTGGTCGTTTCATCTCTAAGTTTGGCGAGAGAGCCCTGCCATTCTTCAAGATCATGAAGAGATCGGGCACGTTCAAGTGGACCCCTGAGGCGGACAAAGCCTTCGAGGACTTAAAAAAGTATCTGGCCAGCCCTCCAGTCTTGGTGGCCCCCAGGGCAGGCGAGCACCTGAAGCTGTACCTCTCAGCCACCCCTCAGACCGCAAGCGCCGTCTTGGTGGTTGAGAGGGAAGAGCCTGTCCTCCCCAAGAAGAGCACTGCCACTCCAAGCCCAGAACCCCCCGACAAAGACCCCGTCGAAGGAGCAGCCTCCACAGACCCACTGCCAGGCCCACCGCCTCAAGTAGAGTCTGCTCCCACCACCCCTGTCGAGACGCCTCCACAGGCAGGTCTCGACAAGGGCCCTGAAGAGCCTCCACCGAGGGCTGACACTGCGCCACCTCAGGCAACCCTCGTCGAGCACCCCGTCTACTTCGTCAGCACAGTGCTGCGGGACGCTCGCGAGAGGTATCCAATGCAGCAGAAGCTCCTCGTCGCGCTCCTCATCGCCTCCAGGAAGTTGAGACACTACTTCCAGGGCCACCCCATCACGGTGGTCACCGCTTTCCCCCTGGAGCAAATCCTGCGCAACCCCAACGCCACTGATCGTGTCGCAGGATGGAACATCGAGCTGCAGCCATTCAACTTGCGCTTTGACACCACGAGGGTCATCAAAGGAAGAGCGCTGGCTGACTTCGTCGCCGAATGGACTGACCTGAGCCCTGAGGAGCCTCGCGAGGAAGAAGCCGAGCCCTCGGGAGGCACAGTGCCTAGCCACTGGACCATGCACTTCGACGGAGCCTTCGCTTGCTGCAATGGCGGAGCAGGCGTTGTCCTAACTTCGCCCAAGGGTGACAAGCTATACTACGCTGTCCAGCTGTGCTTCACGATCGATAAGATCTCCAACAACATCGCCGAATACGAAGGCCTCCTCGCCGGCTTAAGGGCCGCCATCGCTCTAGGCGTCAAGCACCTACTCGTCAAGGGAGACTCCCAGCTGCTCGTCAACTTCTCCAACAAGAGCTACACGCCAAAAGACGACCACATGGCCGCATACCTTGAAGAGGTCCGCAAGCTCGAGAAGCACTTCAGGGACATGGAGCTCATGCACATCCCGAGGAAGGAAAACCAAGAGGCCGACGACATCGCCAAGCGAGCCTCGCGAAGGCAACCCCAGCAGGCCGGCGTCTTTGAAGAGAGGCTCGCCAAGGCATCCATCAAGCAGCCTCGAGAGACCACATCCGCAAGCGCAGACGAAGCGCTCCCACCGCCTCCTGAGTCTGGGGCACCCGATTGCGGTCCCAACACAGGGGAGCGCCTGTTGCTAACGGCAACCCACCAGGCCTCAGGCTGGATTGATGAGCTCAAGGACTACTTGGTGAAAGGAATCCTCCCTGAAGAAGATGCTGACGCAGAGCGAATCGCTCGACAGGCGAAATCCTACTGCGTCCTCGAGGGAAACCTCTACCGCAAGCGCCCAAATGGTATCGCGCTCAAGTGCGTCCCTCCTGAGGAAGGCCGAGAGCTGATCAAGGACATCCACAGCGGGGAGTGCGGCCACCACTCATGTGCGCGCACCCTCGCAGGCAAGGTCTTCAGGAGCGGCTTCTACTAGCCTCAAGTGCTTCAAGATGCGGTCGCCATTGTGCAAACCTGCGACGCCTGCCAATTCCACGCCAAGCAAATTCATCAGCCGGCGCTGGGGCTTCAAACCATCCCGCTCTCCTGGCCGTTTGCGGTCTGGGGGCTGGACATCTTGGGCCCCTTCCCAAGGTCGCAGGGGGGCTATCGCTTCCTCTTCGTGGCCATCGACAAGTTCACCAAGTGGACCGAAGTTGAGCCAGTGCGCACCATACCAGCTGGGGCCGCGGTGAAATTCGTCAGGAGCTTGGTCTGCCGCTTCGGCGTGCCCAACCGCATCATCACCGACAATGGCTCGCAGTTCACCAGCGGCATCTTCCGAGCCTACTGCGACAAGCTCGGCGTCAAGGTCTGCTTCGCCTCGGTGGCTCACCCACGCAGCAACGGTCAAGCCGAGCGAGCAAACGCAGAAGTCCTCAAGGGCCTCAAGACCAGAAGCTTCAACATCCTCAAGGGCCACGGCAAGGGCTGGATCGACGAGCTCCCTTCAGTGCTCTGGTCCATACGCACAACTTCCTCAAGGCCTACAGGCGAAACGCCCTTCGCCCTGGTCTACGGAGCTGAGGCAGTCCTCCCCGCAGAAATCAAGCATGGATCACCACGGGTCCTTGCCTTCAATGAGGACATCCAAGAGGGCCTCCACAACGACGACCTGCTGTTCCTCGAGGGACTGCGCCGTCAGGCCGCCCCCAGAGCGGCAGGGTACCAGCAAGACCTGCGACGCTACCACAGCCGCCATGTGCGCTCACGCACCCTTGAGCCGGGCGACCTCGTCCTCAGGCGAATCCTCTCCAGGGAAGGCCTCCACAAGCTCTCGCCGATGTGGGAAGGTCCCTACAGGGTCTCCCACGTCGCCAGGCCTGGCGCAGTACGCCTCGAGACCGAAGACGGCATCCCCGTCAAGAACCCGTGGAACATCGCGCACCTGCGCAAGTTCTACCCGTGATCATTGTCACGCCCGTGATCATTGTCACGTCAAGACATCTGGCTGAAGAGGCAGCTTACGGCTCCACCTCCAAGCATTTTTGTCTCTAGAGGTCAAAAGCTCACGGCTTAAACCTCCAAGCCCCAAAGGCTTCTCTCGAGGGTCAACCCTCCGAGCTCTCCATGTAACGAGCCGCCTCAGGCCGTTGAGAGTCTCTGCCACTAATGGGTGGTCCCCATGCCTCGACATGGTCAAATACATTAACTTGGCAACCCCAAGCATAATGAAACAATTTCGTTCCTAAGTGAACTATGCGCTACGGCGCCGCTATGTAATATTTTGGTGGTGAGTTTATTCCAGCATTATTTTCTTTGTTGAAAATGGGCACTTATATCTCTCCACATGCGCACCTCGCGAGCGGGGGCTGAGTACGGTGCCAGTGCCTCAAATGACACACCAGCAGCACTGCAAAACCCAAGGATCCGAGCTCTGGCTGGAGGGCAAGCTCCCACAAACACGCCATCTCTACAAAGGACCTTGGTACTCTCTCTCCTCGCAAGGAACGCCTGAGGGGACCTATAAGCGCGCATTAGTCCCTAGTACCGTGCACAAGCGTTTGGGTTTGCCCCTCTAACATCTACAGAGAACAAGCGTCTCTACAAGCCTGAGGAGGCGGCAGGGCAAAACCCTTGAAGAAGACCTCCTCGCCAGGCTAAAAAACCTCTACAGGGCAAAAGCCTCGAGAAGCTAAGTCCCACACTCGTGACTCGAGAGCTTTTTCTCCCCAAGCGCACGTTTGCCCCTCGAGCGATTTCATTCTCCCTTGTGCTTCATGGGCTACTCGCACGTCTAAGGGGGGCACTTGAGCATCGCGACTCAGGGCTCTTACCTCTCCAACCTTAAACTCCCCCCGGCCTTGCTGAGTCATTGCTCTAGCATACCGCAGTGGCAGAGTCATAGCGCGAAGAGATGGGACCTAACGACGCAGAGAAAACATAGACATGAAAATAAGGCAGAAAGGGCCTCTCGAGGGGCACACAAGTTAACATCAAGTACTCAAGGAATACATTACATGCTCAAAATGCATAGTGTCTAAACATAAAACTGTTTCAGATACAGGCGCTCAAAGGCGCAATGAATCAAGGGCTCAGGCGGAGTCCGCGCCAGCATGCTCCTCCTCCTCCGCGTCTTCCTCCTCGGCAAGGGCGGCCTCCTCCTCGCTGTCCTCCGCAGCCACCTCTGCGCGCTTGAAGCGGTTGCAGAAGGTCTCGACCTGCTCGCGGAGGGAGTTGGAGACCTGCAAGACCTCCTCGCCCGTGCGCTCCTCGGTCACCGTGGCGAGGTCGAAGCCGGGCGTGAGGAGCCGGAGGTTGGTGAAGATGCGGTCCACAACCACCCCGAGGAGCTGGCGGCTCTCGACCTCGATCACCTCGCGGAGATCGGCGACGGGGCTCTCGAGGGCCGTGAAGAGCTGGTCGAAGTAGACCAGATACATGGCAGCATCGCCACGGCCGCGAACCTCAGCGTGCGGCGCCTCCGCGCCAAGCTGAGCTGCAAGCTCGTTGCCCCTGGCCACCAGCGCCTGGAACATACGCTCCCGCTGCTTCGTGAGCACGCGAGCCGCCTGCGCGGTGTCCACAGCCTCCGTCACCTGCTTGGCCGCTGAGCCCGCCTGACCCTCCACGTCCTTGACAAGGGCGTCCAGTTCCAGGACAGCTGCCCTGCGGCCGTCCTCCGCCTGGCGATAGGCCTCCTTGGCGCGCTGGAGGCGGGCCTCGAGCTTGGAGTTGGCCTTCTCGAGCTCCGCAATCCGCTTGGCATCAGCAGCGTGCTTGGCCTTGAAGAGGTCTTCCTGCTTCTTGGCCTTGTCACGGTACGCCTGGGCTGTAGCCCCCCTGAACTCCTTCTCGCGCTTCGCGAGGTTTTCCTCCGCCTCCTTCTTCTTCTCGGCGAATCGCTCCTGGAAGCGCGCCAGGGCCTGCTGCTGGGCGACGACGTTCTCGTCATGCCTCTGGAGCGCTTGAGCCAGGTCGCCCTCGCGCGCCTCAAGCTCTTCGCGCTTGGTGGCGAGCTCGCCCTCTGCCTGGAGCCGCTGCTCGTCGCGCTGCAGCACGTCCTTCTCCCTGGAGGCCAGCAGCCGCTCGCGCTCAGCAAGGCTCTTGCGGTCCTCCTCCAGAGTCTCCTACGCGGCCTGGTGGGCGGAGAGGAGCTGGGACTCCAGCTGGGCTAGCTCGCGGCGTTTCTGCGCCAGCGAGCCCTCCATAGCTTCGCGCTCGGCCTTCACCTCAGCGAGGAGTTCGGCGGCCGCGTTGCGCTCGTCCTGAAGAGGGGCAAGGAGCTCGTCAGCGTCACGGATGGCCCCCTCGCGGACCTCCTTGGCGAAGCGGACGGCCTCCTCGCGCGCAGCCTGAAGGGCCAGATCCTCCTGGCGGCGGGCCTCGACCGCGGCGTGGAAGCGCGTCCACGCCCCCGCAAGCTCGTCGCGCTGCTGGGTGAGCTGGGCGTCCTCGAGGGCAAGTTGCGCCTCCAAGCCCTCCAGGGACTCCCTCACGACGCGGAAGGCAACCTCGCGGTGCCCCTTGCTCCAGTCCCAGCCGCCAAGGACCAGGTCGCGGCATGTGGAGGTTCCCGCCCCTGCGCCAAGCCTGGAGAACTGGGCCTCTGGGCGTGCCTGGGGGCTAGGCCGCGCCCCGTCCCTCGCGGCACCCGAACTGGCCTCGCCGCCCTCGCCGCCCTGGCGCGTCATCTCCTGCGACTCGCTCCCTGCGGCGGGGCGTGGCGGAGATGAAGGAGCTCCCCATGCAGATGCGCCCGCGCTTGGCGGGCCCTGGTCCGTACCGGCCTCTGGCTGCGCGGGAAGCGTGGTCGCGCAAGGTGGAGTAGCCTCGCGGGCCGGAGTTGGCTCACGCGGTGGCGTGGCCGCGCGAGGCGGGGTAGGGGCGCGAGGAGGGCTAGCAACCCGCTCCTCCTGCGCCTCCACCACCATCGGCACGGGGGGCGGCACAGCTGCCTCCGCCTGAGGCGCTGCTGCCCCCGCTAGAGGCCCAGCTGCCTCCGCTTGAGGCATCCCTTCGGTTGGGCCTGCGGAGGCCGTCTCCACTGGCCTCGCGGCCTC
The DNA here is from genome assembly GCA_026929855.1 of Poa annua. Taxonomy (NCBI): domain Eukaryota; kingdom Viridiplantae; phylum Streptophyta; class Magnoliopsida; order Poales; family Poaceae; genus Poa; species Poa annua. Next base: position 58,720,293 of record CM049437.1, read on the forward strand.
CTCAGCCACGACCTCAGCCGTGGCTTCCTTCACTTCTGCTGCCTTGCGAAGCCTACGGCGTTTCGCAGGCACAAGGTCACTGGCAAGCATCGGGGAAAGATCGTCAGGGATACAAGAAGAAGAAAAGAACAATAATCAAGCAACTAATAGCTAGAGGTGCTTACCCGGACTGCTTGGCGCCGGTGTCAACCCACGCCAAGCCTGGCGAGCGCCAAGAGGGCTTGGCCTTAGGACCTGACCCCTCCGGGGGCGCCTCGGCTTTCCTCTTGGATGGGACGTCAGAGGGCCTCGCGCCAGGCCTGTCGCTGGCCGCCTTGGACCGGGGCTCGCGACGCCCTAGCGAGGCCTCCTCGTCAGAGGCCTCCTCCTCGGCCTCCTCCTCCTCCGCATGGCGCGTGGGCACCACCACGAAGGCGTCATCATCATCGCCTGACGAGATGTCGCAAATCTCGTCAGTAAAGGGCCCGGCCCTCGAAGAGGACACCTCCCCTGCCGCGGCCTCCTCCTCGCCTTGCCCAGCTCCTGAGGCAGAGGGCGTCTCTGCTCCCTCCGCCTCCTGCACCACCAGCACAGGCACCACTTTTCCCGCCGGGCCTGACGGGGTGAACGAGGGCATCCCCTCTAGAATGGCCAGGCGCTCGGTCATGTTGTACTGGTGCAGAGGCCGGAGCGTGATCGTGAGCTCGTCCATGGCGGGCACCGCCGGGTTGATGAAGAGCATGGACAGGACGTTGTCGACAGCATCCTTGTCGTTGTACTCGCGGTGGAGCCGCATCTTGTCCTGGGGGCCGGAGTACATCCACATGGGCGTCGCGTGCGCCTGGAGTGGAGCAATGCGGCGCGTCACGAAGTCCGCGACGATGATCTGCCCCGTGAGGCCCTCCTCCCGAAGGTAGCTCAGGCGGCCCATCAAGATTGCGTTCTGCGCGCCGCTGAAGGGGGCCTTGCCCCAGTTCGAGTTCTTCACGGGCGGCGCGTCAGGGACCTCGAGGAAGGCGCAGGGCTGCTCCACCCCGACGAAGAACCACCGCTGGCGGAAGTCGTCCACCTTCTTCGTCACCCAGGTGATGGCCTTGCCCTCGCTCCACGACATGGGGATGTAGACACTCCCCATGCCATCCACGATGCGGAACGAGACGCATCCGGAGCGCTCATTCTTCGCCGTGTTCCGGAGCGCATAGAAGCACCGAAAGAGGTCCACCGTGGGCTCCAGGCCCAGGTACGCCTCGCAGAGGTAGGCGAAGACGGCGAGGATGAGCACGGAGTTGGGGTGGAGGTGCAGCAGCTGGATCTGGTAGAAGGCCAGCACCGCCTCCAAGAACGAAGAGAATGGCGGCACCAGCCCCGCAGCAACACAGTGCTGGAAGACGGGGAAAAACCCTCGCAGGCGTTTCCCGTGCGCCGCGGCCTTGAGCGCGGTGGCGCCGTGCTAGTTGGTCCGGTCCGCCACCAGGAAGCGGACCTTGTCGAGGGCCTTGTCGTTGACGCGCACCCCTAGCAATGCCGCGCCATGCGCGACCTCGGCAGGCGCCGCCTGCGAAGAAGACCCCGCGGCCGCCTTGCCCTTGTTCTTGGCCGGACTCATCGTCGGAGAAGAGGTGAGCGCGGCGCGGGGAGAAACTGGAGGAGAAAGGAGAAGAGCGCGCCGGAGAGCAGGAGCGGAGAGCTCGGGGCGGATGACTTCTGCGAGAGAGAATGGAAGCAGTAACGGCTCCCTGCTCCGGCGCGAAGGCTTTATGTCCCGTCGAGGAGCAGTTACCGGGGCGTGGTGGGACCCCCCACGACGCACGCCCCAGATCGTGCGCAACCGTTACTCGCCTGAGTGACGCGTGGCTCGGCCCGGCCAGACACTTTGGGCCCACGACGCTTCGGCTGCGGTCATGGGCTCAGCCGTGCCCATCGCGGGCCCGGGAGCTACTGTCGGCCCAATGAGGACCGGGGTGTGCATAGCCCACTCCCTACCGGCCTCGCCCGCGACAGATTCGACAAAACGACTAAGGACCAAGCTACCGCTTGAAGAGACCCTCGAGAGGCATCTCCTCTTGAGGGCCTGAAGAGGAAGCCAGGGCCTGAAGAGGACCCCGCGCTTCAAGAGACTCCCCAAGGCTCAGCACGCCTGGAGAGAGGTCAGCAGGAAACCTCCCCACAGGCCACCACGGCCCTGTGGAGACGCTTCGCGGCTAAGCAAGCGCTGCAGGGCGCACATGGCCCCTGCAGCAGCTGCAGGGTGACGCGAGCATCCCAGTTGCCATTCTGGTGATAAAGGAGTCAACAAAGCCGCGCCGCCTGCGCCAGGACAGCCAGGACTTTCCTCTTTGGTGATAAAGCGGCTGGACGGCGCAACGCTCCAAGAAGATCGTCATCGTGGGCTCCACCACGACCTCTGCTACGCCTGCGAGCCGCTCTACACCGTCTGCAGCCGGTCGGCCACGGCGCGCAACTTTAGCACGGATGGACCGCGTCCATGGACGAATGAGCCGCGGTGGACTCCCGCTCCTTCGCGCCACCGGCATGTGGGAACCCACCAGCACGAGGATGGAGCCCGGGGCGCCTATAAAAGGAGCAGGAGCTCCACCATAGAGACGGATTGATCTCCAATCGGCTGATTGCTTCCTAGACCCAGGGAACCTTAGCCAAGCGCATAGAATAGCCAACTGCTGGAGGAGGAAGACGACCATTGTGTCCCTCTCCAAGCACCAAACTGCCTCAAGAGAGCCCTCGGCAAGCTCATTGTCCTGTAACCTCCACAGTGCAATACAGACAAGCAGGAGTAGCGGTTTTACCTCCTCCTGGGGGCCGTGAACCTGGGTACGGGCTGGTGTCCATCTCTGGCGTGATAGTCCCTCTCCAGGCCCGGCGAGCACCGTCGTCGTGCCTCTCGAGGATTGTTTGACCTCCGCGTTCAGTCCCCCCTTCGAACCTCTCTTCAGGGCGTGACTACCCCTGTTCCGTGGGAGTCACTCTCCGACAGAACTCAGAGTTGTACCTTTTCTCGTAGTGGATGGTATGATGGGAAATTTCTTATCACCAGGTCTTCCCATGATGAATGAATTCCAGAGAGCAATATCACACTCAGGTGAACTTATAAATAAAGCTATGCTCCCCGGCAACGGTGCCAGAAAATAGTCTTGATGACCCACAAGTATAGGGGATCGCAACAGTCTTCGAGGGAAGTAAAACCCAAATTTATTGATTCGACACAAGGGGAGCCAAAGAATATTTATAAGCCTTAACAGCGGAGTTGTCAATTCAGCTGCACCTGTGAATAGACTTGCTCGAGACAGATTATCAGTAGCAACAGTTTTATAGCTATGACAGTAGTGATATAACAGCAGCAGTAGAATAAAAACAGCGGTGATGATTATAGTAGACAGCAGGATTAAAATACTGTAGGCAATGGGACGGATGAACGGGCGTTGCATGGATGAGATATTTCATATAATAATCAAGTCATGGGCATTTGCAGATAAATAAGATAAAGCATCCAAGTATTTATTAACCATAGGCATGTGTTCCAATTTAGTTGTGCGTGGTCGCAATGAGAAACTTGCACATCATCTTTTGTCCTACCAGCCCGTTTGCAGCGGGGCCTCAAGGGAATCTACTGGTAATTAAGCTACTCCTTTTAATAAAGTACCGGAGCAAAGCATTAACACTCCGTGAACACATGTGATCCTCACATCACAGCCATTCCCCTCGGCTGTCCCAATTATTGTCACTTTGGGACCTCGGGTTCCGGATAGCAATATGTGTATACAACTCATAGATATGATCTTCAAACAACAATTATCTTCATGATACAATAACATGTTCAGATCTGAAATCATGGCACTCGGGCCCTAGTGTCAAGCATTAAGCATAACAAGTTGCAACAATGACATAAAACATTGATAACGGATACTAGGCACCATGCCCTAATGATATTACAGCTATTACATGAACGATCTCATCCAATCCCTACCATCCCCTCAAGCCTACAGCGGTGGATTACTCACACATGGATGGGGGAAACATGGATGGTTGATGGAGAAGTGGTGGCGATGACGATGGCGATGATCTCCTTCGATTCCCCGTCCCAGCGGAGTGCCAGAACAGGAACTTCTGGTCCCCGAATTGAGTTTCGCGGTGGCGGCGGCGCTCTGGATTGATTTCTGGAAATAACTCTCCGTCCCCATGTTTTTTAGGTTAGGAGAGGCTAAGTAGTCGAGAGGAGGGCGCGAGGCGGCGCCTGGGGCCACCACACCTGGTGCTCGCGCGGCCAGGGGCCTGCCGCGCCACCAGGGGGTGTGGGCCCCACGTGGCCCGTCTCCGTCTCGTCTTCTGGCTCCATGACTCTCCTGGGAAAATAAGGACTTCTATGATTTTTCTGGGATTTTTCCTGAAAGTTGATTTCCTGCACAAAAACGAGACACCAGGGCAATTCTGCTGAAAACAGCGTTAGTCCGCGTTAGTTGCATTCAAAACACACAAATTAGAGGTAAAACAATAACAAAAGTGTTCGGGAAAGTAGATACGTTTTGGACGTATCAACGCCTAATCGGTCGCTCATGTGCATAGAAGTCATTTGCACCCGGCTCGCCATGAGCATGTGCTTCCGGCGCATGATGATCTCGACGATGAGGCGGTGGTGGTGGTGTGTGTTGGCGCTCCACATGGCGATGGTGAGGATGTTCTTGACGCTCCTCCTCATGACGTGCTCGAGGTTGTGGAGGAGGTTCCATGTTACCATGCCGAAGATGGTCATGGTGTTCATGTTCGCGCCGCGCATGTCGGTGAGAAGATCTCGACGAGGCCCTTGTTCGGCTTGAGCTTGATGTCGCGTTGCGGTCGGTGAGGGTCGTGATTGTAACGTACCTGCACTTAAAATATGGCAAGGTACCTGTGTATGGTGCAAACCCCTGGATCGATTCATTTGCACACACAGTTTACGATGAATATCACAACATTGTATCATTATTACAAGAATAATCCAGACTTGGTAAAATAAATAGTTCGATACATCTTTGCATAGCTTAAAGATAGCTCAAAACAATAAAGCAGCGGAAATAAATCTTCAATGAGCCTCCATCTTCATGATGCGCCACAGGCGAAAACCATGTTGGTGCAGACTTGAAACCCAAAACGTAGTCCTTACTCTTCGTCAGAACTTTCTGCAACCAATAATAATTTGCAACAGAGTGGGTCAGATTCCATTAAAAATGGAGTCTGGCAAGTGACACTATGGTGGACACTTAGTGGAAAACTCTATAGCCTATATGCTTATTTGGCTGGTGGAGTTCAAGGCTATTTTGCATAAAGCTAGTTTTTTCCTAACTCTTTGTAAAACTTTTCATCAAAGTAATAAGACAATATGGCTTGAAAACCATAGTCTTTTCTACCCTTGTTCACCCATCAAGTTTTAACTTAAGAAGTTGGAATGTTGGGAGCCTCCGTTGAATCCTTGATCAGCTGCTCAAATTGTCCGTAACCGGGGACACGGCTAAGTACTTAGTTTTACACTCTGCAGAGGTTGTGCACTTTCACCATTAGACCCAACAAACCCAAACTATCCTCAAGCACACATTTGTGCTAAGGAAAAGGAGAGAGTTGAGACGAGACTTTTCAGAAGCACTTTCCCATCCCATAACGACTTGACGCGCTCCCAACTAACCATCTACCACCACCTGTCAAGTCGGGACGAGTCCACGCAACTTAATCCATCTAGCCAGAGCCCATTGACTAATGGTTGCACGATAAGCAATCTTCACTTAGAGAAAACATTGGTCCCTTTAATACCCTGGGTGGCCATCCACAAGTGACTATCCCATAGAGGTCACCCCTAAGGAACAGCACTCAACATAAACCATTCAAAACCAATTCCACCCAGGTGGTAAATTAACTTAGTAGAATTTAAGTCTTTCCATAAAACACTTTTGCATAGCTTAAACAATTCAACCAAGTCATTATATAGGTTCCTAGACACAAAGGAGTAGGGGATTCTAAACAAGTCTTGCATAGCAAATCTACTAAGTCCTACACATGCATAGGAAAAATAACTAAATCATGCATAGAAAATACTTAGGAAATTTATGGGGGTGTGCCACTTGCCTTGGCAACAAGAAGAATAGCAACAGCAGCTGCAACAGTTGTCGTTTCCCTCCGAAATTTCTAACACATCAAACAAGACACAAATAAACATAAAAACAAAATAACAATACAAAAATATGTATGCATGATGTGCAAGATATTTCTAAGGACTAGAGATGCATGTGATGCCATGAAAATATTCTAAGTTAATGCAAGGCAAGTATGTTAACCAAAATGGCTAAGGACCAAAGTCATAAAAATAACTTTCTATAATTCAACTTGATTAAGTTGTAAGGCTGTTCCAAGTCTTCAACATTTTGATCTTGAATTCTTTAACTCCTTTGTAGTTTTCTTCATCTTCAATTAGCACTTTAAGGACTTGGTCATAATCACTAAGGACTTGGTTTATGTCCAAAGTGAAAGAAGAATAGGAAGAGCAGAAAAAGGTAAAGAAAAAGATGTAGTTGGTCTTCCAGGCTTCCTCGTACTTTCTCCTTGGTGTGATGTCTTCATTGAAATTTTGTAGACTTGATGATTCTTCAGGCTTGATGATTCTTCAGACTTGATGGTTTTGGTATCATCAGGGCTGGTCTTGAGTATAACTTAGCCACCACGAAGTCTAAGAGAGAAGAAAAGAAAAGAGAGAAAGATTTAGAGAAATAAAGGGGGTTGGTCTTCTTGAAGTTCCTCTTGATTTTCTTCTAAGTGTTTTTGCTTCTTGGAGATGCCTTCGGAGTTTGTTTTCTTGGCTAAGTCTTCATTGGCCTTCTAGTCTTCGTGTTGAGAATCCCAAGTGTCTATGTGCATAGCACTTTACCAAAACACTACGTCTAAAATAATCCTAACTTAGAGAAAATAAGAAAGAAGTTTTCCTATGAGGAGTATAACTATACAATAAATATGCCATGCATGCAATGCAATTTATTTCTAAGGACAACACTTATCAAAATAAAACAACAAAATTTTCTAGATGTTAAATTTTTCTAAGGAAAAGATTTAGCATTTTTTTAAGATGTTGAAATTTTTCTAAGGAAAAGTGTTGTCAAATATTTATCAAATATTTTCTAAGGAAGAAAATTACTTTGTTTGAGAAGGCAAAATATTTCTAAGTACTTTTTGTGACTAAAGTGGTCATAATATGACTAAGTACTTTATAATTCGAATAGATGATGAAAATAAATTTTTATTATTTTTTAATCAATTTTAATCATTAAAATATCCTTTAAAAAGTATTTAATCAATATTAATTACAAAATTCACAGAAAAATATTCTACAAAAATTAGTAGAAAATTCCTACTGCCAATACTCAGTCATTCAAATTTATAGAAATTGGATTTACTCAAAAATAATATTTCTATCAAAAGTTATAACAAAATTACTCAAACTTACTCAATTTAAAATTATGATTGTTAATTCGTCCAAATAATGCTCAAAAATATTTTCTAACAGAGACATCATATACCACATATTCCAAGGTTTCTAAAACAATTTTATTTACAATTTTTGAACTTATAGATTTAAAGTTATGACAAATTTACTCAAACTCTTAATTTGAAATTTGAATAATTTAAACTAGGCCAAATTTGAATTCCAACAGAACTAAAATATTCTACTTGTCGAGGGCTTTCCAAATATATAAAATTTGTAAATTTTGGCCAAGCCAATAAAAAGTAGTGATAGATCTAATCTATGGGGACCTATGTGCAAAATCGCTGTTTAAAATAAAAACAGAAAATCCTTTTCCGCGCTGGCGCTGACGAGGCATTGACTGGGCGCTGACTGGATCTGACGTGGAGCACTCTGATTCGCCGGCTCTGCTGACGGGGCTGCTGACTGGGCGTACCGGTTCGAATAACTGCGATCTAATCTAGACCGTTAACTGCAGATTGGACGGCTCTGGTGCGCTGGACCAACTTGAGCGGCGATTTCTCACCGGAGCTGCTCCGGCGACTGAGTCCGTGGCGGCGCCATCGCCGGAGTTGACGTTCTCTATGTTACAACGGCTACGGGGAAGAACGAGTAGTACCAGATCGTGCAGGAGGTTGCGGCGGAGACGATGGCGAGGGTGACGGCGTCGCAGTGCTCTTCTCCTCCGTGGGTCGCTCGCCGGAGTTGTCGGAGGCGGCGGCGTGCTTCGGGTGCGGACGCACGGCTTGTTCTGGAGCCCAAAAATTTGCGCAAAAGGTTCAGGGCGATGCGCCAGAAGCAAAAGAGAAGGATGGGGCCAACGGGGTGGCTCGGGGTCGACGGTGCTCACCGGAGTTTGAAGAAAAAGGGCGGCGGCAATGGCGGCGCGCCGGGGAACAATGTGGGCAGCCTGGGGGCTCTCGCGAAGATTGGTTTGGGGCAAAAGAACGAGAGGGGGCCGGGGTATTTATGGGGATAGAGTCCCGGACAGATTCGGTACGAATCGTAACAGAAAACGGATTGGATTGCGCTAGGGTTTCGGTGAGGATTTCTTGGGCTGGAGGTTGAAGACGTGAGGCCAGCAATGACGTCACCTGCGGTCCCGCACGTCAGCGTGAGAGAGGAGGGCGAGGCCGGCGTGGGCTGCTCCTGGGCCGATACGCGCTGCGCGCGCGCGAGAGTGAGAGTGGGCCGAAACGGGCTGGCTCGATTCTTTTTTTTTTTAACAAAGCCTTTTCTATTTCCTGTTTAAATCTTTTAAAACAGAAATGGATTTTTAAACTATACCAAATATTTTCAGAAAAATTCACACAAATAAGTTTTGGAAAGCTTATCAAATTTAGAACTTTTTAGAAGTATTCTTGCTCAAAAATAAATTAATAAAAATGGAATATTATAAAAGGTACTAACAACATGTTTATGGAATTAATTCCTATTTAAGTTTATAAATAAATTTTAATTCAAATCCTACGTGATTTAAATAACATGATGAAATGATGATGATGCATGAATGCATGAATGCAATGCTTGAATTTTCCTTTTCAAAGCAAAATACATAATAGTTTTCAAAAGTTTTAAATTTTTCTGATTTTTCAAAATTTGAAAAAAATCCTAGGATGTTACAGTGATGGCTTCGTTGACTCGCGCCATTTGAGTGTTGAATTCGGCTCGTTGCGCTTGAAGGCGGTTCTCGTATCGCTCAAGACCATCACGCAAGAGGTGGCGTAGTCCCGTGAACTCGCGGTATGTCACATAGGCATTGTCGGGGTTTCCATCCACTTGAGATTGATCGTCGGAGGTTGAGCTTCCATTGGTGCTTGCCCTAAACATCTTGACAAGAATTAAGTGAGGTGTAATGCAATTGGGTAACCAACTGTACTTGCCAAATTCTTAAAGATAGAATTGAAACTTTTGATACGATACACGAATGAATCAATCAAAGAGTTCAATGGCTTGAAGTATGATAACCGAAGGTAAACCCACGCACACACTTATGAGGATAGGTAGGTATGAAGTGGCAAAGGAGACAAACAAATCCGATGAAAAGTATGTTGTCCAAAGTAGGTAAGACGCACAATGACCCAAGAACCAAAGAAAAACCGACCACACAAAGTTGAGGAAACACACACGAAGCGATAAATGGGGTTGTCGTGACCAAAAGCCGAGCACACGCTCAAATGTAACGGCAACGCACGATGGATTCTAGCTCAATTGCTTTGTTGTGGCAATAGATTTGCACAAGTGCCAACCTACTACTCTCTCTTTGGCGGTAAGTCTTTTGTCGGGGCTCACAACGATGAATTGGGCACTTTGCCTCTTTTGTCTCTCTCGTGTGAAACAAGTGGTTCACTCTTTCTTTTCTTGTGCCAAGACTTTTACACGATGCACACTCGCCAATATAGTTGACACTCACTTTCGTCAACACAAGTGCAATGCCACGCAATATTGAGGAGCTAGTCCGATAGGTCAAGGTACGCGAAAGGAAGAATGGCTCACAATGGATCACGATGACGGGGATAGTTCGAGTCCTTGGCGTCGGTTTCTTGTCGATGATTGTCGCTATAGGACGTAGGACTCAAACAACAAAGGATGTTGCCAAACGAAAAGGAGGAAGAAAAATTTCGGTAAAAATCAGCCCTGGCGGTAGTACCGCTGCCTACCCGGTAGTACCGCTGCTCCAGTTTTGGCGGTAGTACCGCTGACCTGGCGGTAGTACCGCTGGTCGATTTCTTGGGCGCGGAAGAACACGATTTGGGTGGAAAAGGGGCTCGAAAATTCCTCGATTCCGGTGGAAATTGGCAAAATTGAGGCTTGGGAACGCAAACAAGGGTGGGGAAGGTCCTTTAGCACCAGATCCGTGGGTCAAAACTACCAAGAACGCAACAAATCGAGAGATCGGTCGAATCCAAGAAAAGGCTATTTTTGTGAAATTTTCGAATTTCTGGAAATCAAAGAATTTTTTTGGTGGATTGGGTGGAAACACAAGTCAAATCCGTGGCAACGGTGGCTCTGATACCATATGATGTGGGTTGGGGTCCCGATCTTCACGGATTGACGAAGAACGAAGGGGAAAAGCGATGAACACGAAGAACACAAGGGGGAATTGCGGGGAAAAGTAAAGGATAACTAGCAAGAAAGGCAAGAAGCAATCAACCGGCTCCGATTCCCCTAAGGCAACCTCCGTTTATCATACCACAAGCCAAGCTTACTCTTAATCGATTCGTCCCACCGGCCGATCAACCGGTCCAATTGAATCCAAGAGGAAGAAATTGGCAAAGTAATCGCAACTACAAAGAGGAGTTCATCTCCACAAGGCGAGGCCTTGATTCATCTCCCGCAGGAGGCCTTGATTCATCTCCACAAGGGGAGGCCTTGATTCATCTCCTCATGGGGGAGGCAACACCAAACATGGTGGGTAGGAGCAAAGCTCAACTCAAGTTTAATCTCAGTCTAACCCTAACCCTAGGAATAGGAAGGAGTACTTATAGTCTATGGGGCGAAGGGGTAGGTGAAGGAGGATTACATGGGCTTCGGCCCGAATTCCAGATCCCTCAGCGGTAGTACTGCTGGGCCAGCGGTAGTACCGCTGAGGCCCGATGCTTCGGCACTGGCGGTAGTACCGCACTGGTACCGGCTGGTACCGGAGCCTATGCAGGGGGTTTTCGGTGGTGCTGGCGGTAGTACCGCTGGGCCAGCGGTAGTACCGCTGCACCTGTAGCGCCTCAGCTTCGGCGGCAACTCTTGGTCATCCGCTTCCTCGTCCTCGCTCGTCTCTTGTCCAACTTGTTCAACATCTTGGTGGACTTCACGGTGGTTGTACCTAAGCACACATAAGGTGTCGGAATGAAGTAGCAATCCATCCAATGATGTCTCGAGGTCACACAAAGAGAGGAGCGAGTTCACCTTTTCATTTATAGCTTTGGTCCTTGATCTTGTCATAGGTCCAATGGTCGCATGTGGAGTGTTAGCCATAGGCTGCACTACATCACTTTGGGGGCTGCAACAAAACTTCTAGATGATATGATGGTTAATTATTCTGAGTGGCATACTGAAAGAGCTCCTCAAGGTAAGAAGGTAAATTATGTTGAAGAAACCTCTTCTTTGAGTGAAAAGATTGATGTTATTATGGCTATGCTTGTGAATGGTAAATCTCATATTGATCCAAATAATGTTCCCTTAGCTTCTTTGGTTGCACAAGAAGAGCATGTTGATGTGAACTTCATTAAAAACAATAATTTTAACAATAATGCCTATAGGAACAATTATGGTAACAACAACTACAAGACATATCCTCCTAATAATGGCAATAGTTATGGTAATTCTTATAGCAATAATAGGAATACCACCTCTAAACTTGAAACCATGCTTAAGGATTTTATCACTACACAAACTGCTTTTAATAAAACTGTTGAGGAAAAGCTTGGTAAAATTGATACTCTTGCTTCTAAAGTTGATAGTCTTGCTCTTGATGTTAATCTTTTGAAATCTAAAGTTATGCCTAATGATGTTAAAGAGAATAAGATCTTTGCTAATATTAATGCCATCCAAGTTCGAATTGATGATAATGTTAGGATGATGGCTGAATTACGTGCTAGATGGGAAAGAGAAGAACTAGCTAAAAAGGATAAAATAGCTAGAGTTTATACTATTACTACTACTGAAAATAAAATTACTTCACATGCTAGTAAACCTCCTACTATTAATGGTAACATAATTGGTGTTGGCAACGTTTCCTCTACTTCTTCCAAAAAAAAAAATTGTCTAAAACTGCTGAAACTGTTCTTGATAAAAGTGCTGAAATTTTTAAGAACATAGAAAATCATGGTTCGGTTTGCTTTGATGATAATGATTTTGATTTTGATAATTGTAATATCTCTGAAGTTATTAAGTTCTTGCAAAATTTAGCCACAAGTCTTAATGCTAGTACCATGAACATGGCATTTACAACTCATATTACAAATGCTCTCACTAAAGCTAGGGAAGAGAAATTAAAACTTGAAGCTTCTATCCCTAGGAAGTTAGAAGATGGTTCGGAGCCCATCATTAAAATAAAAGTAGATGAATTTGATTGCAATGCTTTATGTGACCTTGGTGCAAGTATCTCTGTTATGCCTAAAAAGCTCTATGATATGTTTGACTTGCCACCTTTGGAACATTGCTATTTGTATGTTTTTCTTATTGATAATGCTATGAAGAAACCTTTGGGGAGAGTTACTGATGTTCTTATTATGGTTAACTATAACCTTGTCCCCGTTGAATTTATTGTCTTGGATATTGAATGCAACCCATCTTGTCCACTTGTGTTGGGAAGACCTTTTCTTAGAACTGTGGGTGCTATTATTGACATGAAAGAAGGAAATATTAGATACCAATTCCCACTCAAGATAGGTATGGAACACTTCCCTAGAAAAAGAATGAAGCTACCTTTTGATTCTATCATTCGTACCAATTATGATGTTGATGCTTCATCTCTTGGAAATACTTGAATATCACTTTCTGTGCCTAGCTGAAAGGCGTTAAAGAAAAGCGCTTATGGGAGACAACCCACTTTTTATTTTGTTATTTTATTTTTGGTGTGTCAAGGAACATGCTCATCTCTGTAGCAATTCCTTTGTATCTTTATTTTATTGCATTGTTGTGTCAAGTTAAGCCTCTAGTAGAAAGTTGATGCTAGATTTGGATTCCTGCGCAGGAACAGTTTTTCTTCTGTCCACCGTTTAATTCGTAAGAATTCACAGAAAAATCAAAATGACCTGGGATTTTTTTTTGCGTGATCCTCAGATATGTATGCAACTTTCATTAGATTTGAGTTTTCTGATTTGAGCAAGTTAAGTGCCTCAAAAAAATTCGTCTTTACGGACTGTTCTGTTTTTGACAGATTCTGCCATTTATTTTGCATTGCTCCTTTTGCTATTGTTGAATGGATCTTTTTGTTCCATAAAATACCAGTGGCTGTAGCTAATGTCCAGTAGCATGTGTAATGGTTTTGTCCATGCAGAATATGAGAATTTTTGATTATGCACTAACCCTCTAATGAAGTCTACTTTGAGTTTGGTGTGGAGGAAATTTTCAAGGATCAAGAGAGAAGGATGATGTGATGTGATCAAGAAGATGAAAGAGCCTGAGCTTGGGGATGCTCACGTGGGTCACCCAAGCATATTTCAAGAAGACTCAAGCGTCTAAGCTTGGGGATGCCCAAGTGTCGGACCAGTGGAATCCAGGGTGTTCGGGGCCCACTCTCCACAGCCCTCGCACGCGATGGTATCGAAGAATGACTAAAGGCCAAGCCAAACACTAGGAGAGACTCTCGAGGGGAGAAGTCCTCGAGAGGGCTTGAAGGGCAGCGGGGGCCTGAAGAGGCTCCCCCCACGACTGCCCCTCTACAAGGTCCTCTCCCTTGAAGAGGAGTCAACGCAAATCCCTCCACAAGGCCGCTCAGGCCTTGTAGAGATACTTCGCTGTGAAGCAACCGCCGCAGAGCGCACATGGCCTCTGCCGCGGCCGCAGAGTGACGCGCGCGCCTTCACGCGGTGACGACGATGCCGCAGTTGCCATTCTGGTGATTAAAGGGGTCAACAAAGCTGTGCCCCCCGCACCGGACTACGAAGCTTTCCCCTTTGGTGATAAAGCGGATGGCCGGCGCTACGCTCCAACGACGACGTCACCGTCGGCGCCCCCACGATCTCTGCGGCACCAGCTGGCCGTCCTGCGCGGACGGTGGTCTTCCTGCCTCAAGGGCAGGCTTTACGACCATGGACCGAGTCCATGGACAACCCAGCTGTGGTGCACCCCGCCCCTCCATTTCGTCGCCATGTGGGAACCCTTCCACTACGCAGGACGCAGGGATGAGGCCCGGGGCGCCTATAAAAGGAGAGGGAGCACCTCCGTAGCAAGGGATCGATCAATCGACCCCCGGACGCCCGAATCCCCGATTCTCATCGACCAGACCTTTGGCACTCCACCATAGCGTAGCCTAGCCAAACATACTCGAGGAGGAAGAAGACCTTAGTGTTCCCTCCTTGAGCTCCACACTGCCATAAGAGAGCCCTCGGCAAGCTCATTGTACTGTACCCTCTGCAGCGCAATACAGACAAGCAGGAGTAGCGGTCTTACCTCCTTCCGAGGGCCGTGAACCTGGGTACGGGCTGGTGTCTGTCTCTGTCGTGATGTCCCTCCTCAGGCTCGACGAGCACCGTCGCCGTGCCGGTTAAGGGTTGTTTGACCAACGCGTTCAGCCCCCCTTCGAACAACTCTTCAGAGTGTGATCACCCCTGTATCCTGGGAGTCACTCTCCGACATTTGGCGCGCCAGGTAGGGGGCAGAGGCGCGTCTTCAACCTTCGACCAGCCTCCGCGCCATGATGGACACTCGCACGACATGCGCCAACAGGCGCACAGCTGACAGGGCTGATACTGAGCCCGGCGCCGCCACCACTCGCGGCCGCCGCGGCCGCCCTAGTGGGAGCCGCACGGCGGAGCGCGCCAACACTGGCCCGCGTGTCGAGGAGCCCGAGAGCGAGGATCGCCGCGACGGCGACCGCCGCGACGACGAGGACGTCTATCCCGAGTACCACGAGGACGCTGAGTACTCGCATCCGTCTCGGCGCCAAAGCGCGTCCTCTCAAGAACGTCCAGAGCCCAGTCCACACACTGCGCTGCTCATGGCTCAGGAGCTTCTCCGCTACCGGCCCAATCCGGAGGCCCACGACCACTGGCTCGACCGCCTCCACCACCTCGTCGACGTCGCGACGACGCGCCCCGCTCCGTCGCGCTCGCTGGTTCACCACTCTGGCCGCGCAGGAACGGCCGCGCCGGGTGCGCCTCCGCCACCACCGGGACCACCTCCGGTTGCGGCGCAGAGGGCTGCCTCTCATGCGTCCTCGCCGCGCGACTGCCAAATCGTGCAGCGCACCGCGCCTGACGCGCGGGTGGGGATGGAGCGCCAGAGGGACCTCCAGAACCGCCTCGTCGAGGAAATCGGCCAGGCGGGGCAGCAGAACCGCAGGGCTCTCCAGGGCGGAACCGCCACGTACGCCACCGGCTGCATGGCCTTCACCCGCGCCCTGCGCTGCATGGTCTGGCCACAGAAGTTCAGGCCTGCCCTTCCCAAGAGCTACGACGGGTCAAGCAACCCCATCGAGTTCCTGCAGCTCTACACCACCTCTATCCAAGCTGCAGGAGGGGACGACAAGGTCATGGCCAACTGGTTCTCCCACGCGCTTAGGGATTCCGCGCTGTCATGGCTCCTCAACCTGCCTGAAGACTCCATCGGCTCGTGGGAGGAACTCTGCAGGCAGTTCGTCGCCAACTTCAAGGGCACATATGAGCGCGCGCTCACCCACAATGACTTGCGCGCTGTGGTGCAGAAGAAAGATGAGACCCTCCGCAAGTACATCCAGCGCTTTAGCCAAGTGCGCAACAAGATCCCGAACATTCCCGACACACAAGTCATTGCCGCCTTCAGAGAGGGCGTCACAAACTGCAGGATGCTTGAGAAGCTGGGCATTCACGACAAGCTCACCTCTGTGGTAAAGCTGTTCGACCTCGCTGACAAGTGCGCCAAGGCTGAAGAGGGACTCCTCTTTGTCAAGATGAGCCAGCGGGTAGGCGACCAGGCCGAGGGATCCAAGAGTCACAAGAAGCGGGAAGAAACCAAGCGCAAGACCACCGCTGTCCTAGCGGCTGAGCCAGATGCCAAGTACGCCCGCAGAGACTCCCCTGAGCCTGGCGACAAAAAGGAGGACAACCGTCCGTTCTGCGTCTACCACAACAGGCGCGGCCACGCTACAGAGAACTGCTTCGATCTCAAGAGGCTGAGCAGAGAGCGGGAGCAAGAAGAGGGCAGCGGGAGCCACGGCAGAGGCCGCAGCTACCGCAGAGGCGGACGCAAGGGCAGCTACCAGAAGCCGCCGGGCACTCAAGCCAACGCCGTCGAGAAGAACAATAACCTCCCCGACGAGGAAGATGGAGGCTACCAGGCCCCAAGGGGGGCTATGGCCTGCATCCTCGGCGGAGCTCAGGCGCCCAAGTCTAACAACCAGTTCAAGCAGTTCGCCCGCGAGCTCAACGCCGCACTCCCAAGCGTCGAGACCTCCAGGCCCCTCAAGTGGTCTCAGTACACCATCGCTTTCGACGCCAAGGACCACCCCAAGTCGACGAAGACTGTTGAAACCCTCCCCCTGGTCTGCTCCCCCACCATCAACAACATTGCCGTCTCCAAGACGCTCATTGATGGGGGTGCCGGCCTGAACGTCATTTCTGTCGAGACCTTCGAGACGCTTCAAGTGCCTTACGAATGGCTCATGCCCTCCAGGCCATTCACAGGGGTCACCAGTGGTTCGATCGCACCTCTGGGGCAGGTCCGGCAGGCCGTCACCTTCGGCACGCAGAAGAACTACCGCACTGAGCTGATCGACTTCGACGTCGCGCACATTGGCCTGCCATATAACGCCATCCTCGGCTACCCCGCCCTCGCGAAGTTCATGGCCGTCACGCATCACGCCTACAACATGGTCAAGACCCCCGGCAGCGCTAGCACTATCACCATCCATGGTCATATCCTGGATGCCACGCGCGCTGTCGAGAGCGCCTACAAGGCAGCCGCCATGGTGTTCCCGGCTGACGAGGACATGGAGCCTCTCGAGAGGCCCAAGAAGAAGAAACATATGTTCTCTCAAGAGCAAGCTTCCACGAAGAAGGTGTCGCTGAGCACCAGTGGCTCGGGGGCTGAGGGCTCCGGGGCTAGCGTCACCATAGGCGCTGCCCTGCCTCCCAAATAGGAAAGCGCGCTCGTCGCCTTCCTTCGGGCAAACTCTGACATGTTCGCATGGACTCCGTCAGATATGTCCGGCGTACCAAGGGAGGTGATCAAGCACCACTTAGCCGTGTGTCCAGACGCACGTCCCGTCAAGCAAAAAGCGCGGAAGCAAGCCCCCGAGAAGCAAGCGTTCATCGTCAAGGAAGTAGAAAAGTTACAAGCGGCAAATGTCGTCCGCGGAGTCGCGCACCCCACTTGGCTCTCCAACAGTGTGGTTGTCCCTAAACCCGCTGGAGGAGGCCGACTCTGCATCGACTACACAGACGTCAATAAGGCCTGCCCCAAGGACCCATACCCCATGCCAAGGATAGATCGTGGACTCCACCGCCGGCTGCGACCTCCTTTGTTTTCTGGACGCCTTCTCTGGTTATCACCAGATCAAAATGGCTAAAGAGGACGAGGAGAAAACAGCATTCCTCACCCCCTGTGGTGTGTATTGCTACACTTGCATGCCTTTCGGCCTGAAGAACGCCGGCGCCACTTTCCAGAGGCTCATGAGGATAGCCTTGGGGCCGCAGATGGGCAGAAACGCAGAAGCTTATGTTGACGACATTGTGGTCAAGTCTCGCGAGGGAGACACTCTCTTGAAGGATCTCAAGGAAACCTTCGCCAGCCTGTGCAAGGTGAACATCAAGCTGAACCCCGCCAAGTGCGTCTTCGGGGTACCTTCAGGCAAACTCCTCGGATTCCTCGTGTCTCACCGCGGCATAGAAGCAAACCCTGACAAGATCAAGGCCATAGAAGGAATGCAGCCTCCTCGCCGGCTCAAGGACATGCAGCGCTTAGCAGGCTGTATGGCCAGCCTGGGCCGTTTCATCTCCAAATTCGGCGAGAGAGCCCTGCCATTTCTTCAAGATCATGAAGAAGTCCGGCACATTCAGGTGGACCCCTGAAGCAGACAAAGCTTTTGAAGACTTAAAGAGGTATTTGGCCAGCCCACCGGTCATGGTAGCCCCCAGGATAGGCGAACATCTGAAGCTGTACCTATCAGCCACTCCTCAGACCGCAAGCGCCGTCCTGGTGGCCGAAAGGGAAGAGCCAGTCCTCCCCAAGAAAAGCGCTGCCACTCCAAGTCCAAAGCCGCCCGACAAAGATCTCGGCAAAGAAGCAGTCTCCACAGACCCACCGCCAGGCCCACAGCCTCAAGTCGAGTCTGCTCCGAACACCCTTGCCGAGACCCCTCCACAGGCGGATCTCGACAAGGGTCCTGAAGAGCCTCCGCAGAGAGCCGACGCTGCACCTCCATCGACAACCCTTGTCGAGCACCCCATCTACTTTGTCAGTACAGTACTGCGGGACGCTCGGGAACGGTACCCAATGCAGCAGAAGCTCCTCATCGCGCTCCTCATCGCCTACAGGAAGCTGCGACACTACTTCCAGGGCCACCCCATCACGGTGGTCACTTCCTTCCCCCTGGAGCAGATGCTGTGCAACCCCAATGCCACAGATCGTGTCGCGGGATGGAACATCGAGCTCCAGCCATTCAATTTGCGCTTCGACACCACAAGAGTCATCAAGGGAAGAGCGCTGGCGGACTTCGTCGCCGAATGGATTGACCCAAGTCCTGAAGAGCCTCGGGGAGAAGAGGCCGAGCTCTCTGGAGACACGATGCCCAGCCACTGGACCATGCACTTCGATGGAGCCTTCGCCTGCCGCAATGGCGGGGCAGGCGTCGTCTTGACCTCACCCAAAGGCGACAAACTCTACTACGCTGTCCAGCTGTGCTTCACAATTGACAAGATCTCCAACAACATCGCTGAATACGAGGGCCTTCTCGCCGCCATAAGGGCCGCCATCGCTCTAGGCGTCAAGCACTTACTCGTCAAAGGCGACTCCCAGTTGCTTGTCAACTTCTCCAACAAAAGCTACACGCCTAAGGACGACCACATGGCCGCATACCTTGAAGAGGTCCGCAAGCTCGAGAAGCACTTCAGAGGCATGGAGCTCATGCACATCCCGACGAAAGAGAACCATGAGGCCGACGACATCGCCAAGCGAGCCTCGCGAAGACAAGCCCAGCAGGCAGGCGTCTTCGAAGAAAGGCTCGCCAAGGCATCCATAAAGCAGCCACAAGAAGCTACAGCCGCAAGCACAGACGAAGCACTCCCACCACCTCCTGAAGCGGGGGCACCCGATTGTGGTCCTCACACAGGGGAGCGTCTGTTGCTGACAGCGGCACATCAAGAAACAGGCTGGATTGACGAGCTCAAAGACTACCTGATGAAGGGGGTCCTCCCCGAAGAAGATGCGGAACCAGAGCGAATCGCTCGACAGGCAAAATCCTACTACATCCTCGAGGGAGACCTGTACCGCAAGCGCCCAAATGGGATCGCGCTCAAATGCGTCCCTCCCGAAGAAGGCCGAATGCTGATCAAAGACATCCATAGCGGAGAGTGCGGCCACCACTCGTGCGCGCGCACCCTCGCAGGCAAGGTCTTCAGGAGCGGCTTCTACTGGCCGCAAGCGCTTCAAGATGCGGTCACCATCGTCCAAGCTTGCGACGCCTGCCAGTACCACACCAAGCAAATCCATCAGCCGGCGCTGGGGCTCCAGACCATCCCGCTCTCCTGGCCGTTCGCGGTCTGGGGGCTGGACATTTTGGGGCCCTTCCCGAAATCGCAAGGGGGCTACCGTTTCCTCTTTGTGGCCATCGACAAGTTCACTAAGTGGGCCGAGGTCGAACCGGCGCGCAGTATACCAGCCGGGGCAGCGGTGAAATTCATCCGGAGCCTGGTCTGCCGCTTCGGAGTGCCTAATCGCATCATCACCGACAATGGCTCGCAGTTTACCAGCGGCATCTTCCGGTCTTACTGCGAAAAACTCGGCATCAAGCTCTGCTTCGCCTCGGTGGCTCATTCGCAGAGCAATGGTCAAGCCGAGCGAGCAAATGCGGAAGTCCTCAAGGGCCTCAAGACCAGAAGCTTCAACATCCTCAAGGGCCACGGCAAGGGCTGGATCGACGAGCTCTCATCTGTGCTCTGGTCCATACGCACAACTCCCTCAAAGCCCACTGGTGAAACGCCGTTCGCCCTCGTCTATGGAGCCGAAGCAGTCCTCCCCACAGAAATCAAGCACGGATCCCCACGGGTCCTTGCCTTCAATGAGGACACCCAAGAGGACCTCCACAACGACGACCTGCTGCTTCTCGAGGGATTGCGCCGCCGTGCCGCCCTCAGAGCGGCAAAGTACCAGCAAGACCTGCGCCGCTACCACAGCCGCCATGTGCGCTCGCGCACTCTGGAGGCGGGCGACCTCGTCCTCAGACGAATCCTCTCCAGAGAAGGTCTCCACAAGCTCTCGCCTATGTGGGAAGGCCCCTACAGGGTCTCTCACATCGCCAGGCCTGGCGCTGCGCGCCTCGAGACTAAAGACGGCATCCCCGTCAAGAACCCGTGGAACATCGCGCATCTACGCAAGTTCTACCCGTGATCATAGTCACGCCCGTGATCATCGTCACGTCAGGCATTTTTTGTCTCTAGAGGGAAGCTCACGGCTTCACCTCCAAGCTTCACAAAGCTTCTCCTGAGGGCCAGCCCTCCGAGCTCTCCTGATAACGAGCCACCGCAGGCCGTAGAGAGTCTCGGCCACTAATGGGTGGTCCCCATGCCTCGACATGGAAAGAACGTTAGCTTGGCAACCCCAAGTGTAATGAACCATTTCGTTTCCAAGTGAAACTATACGCTGAGGCGCCACTGTGTAATATTTTGGTGGTGAGTTTACTTTCATCATTTGCCTTTCCATGTGCGCTTATATTCTTCCCATGCGCACCTCACGAGCGGGGGCTGAGTACGGTGCCTGTGCCTCAAGAGCACCCCAGCAGCACTACAAAACTCAAGGGATCCGAGCTCTGGCTAAAGGGCATGCTCCCAAAAACACGCCACCTCTCCAAAGGACCTTGGTACTTACTCTCCTCGCGAGATACACATGAGGAAACCTATAAGCGCACATGAGTCCTTACTACCATGCACTAGCGTTTGGGTTCACCTCTCTAATATCCGCAGGGAACAAGAGTCCCTCCAAGCTCGTGGAGACAAAACTCGGCCCCTAGAGGAGAGCGCATCGCCAGGGAAAGCCTGCGCAGAGCAAAAGCCTCGCAAAGCTAAGTTCAGCGCTCAAGCTTATTGGATAAGGTGGTATGATTGAGTAAAATGCAGCTGGTTTATTTGTACTCTAGTGCAAGTGGGAGACTGAAGGGAATATGCCCTAGAGGCAAATAAATAAGTGGTATTTATTGCATTATTCCATTAAGTTTATAATATGTTTTTTGTATCATGCTATAACTGTATTAATCGGAATTGTTAATACACGTGTGATACATAGACAAACCAGAGTCCCTAGTAAGCCTCTATATATACTAGTTCATTGGGCAACAGTTGATCGAGAATTCCCGGTCATGGACAATTGCGTCGGTTGACAATGAGGTCATCTTATTGGTAGAATAAGGTGATGGACATACCCAAAGTATTGCAACAGGATCGTGTCACGATGTTTGCCGTTTGCAATAAGAAAGTGATATGATAGCTTATTCCTCAGACCGTGAGATCATATCAATTGCTGCTCCGTAGGTTACTCTGAGTGCATCAAACGTCATATCTTATTTAGTGTGACAATAAAGGTGTACCTCGTGTATCTCGAAAGAGTATGTTGAGGCGTATGGATCAAGAGCGGGATTTGTTCATCCTCGTGATAGGAAGATACTCTGGGCCCACTCGGTGAGATTACATCTATAGAGCTGCGCAGCTAATGACTAGGTCATGGAGATGTAATATCACAGACGAGTTAATAAACCTCTGTCGGTAACGAGATACAACAGGACATCGGATGTTTACGATCATATCTCGGACAAGGTAGTATCGAAGAAACAAAAGGAATAGATGTCATGTTTATGGTTCAACGACGATATTCGTAGAATGCACAGGGACCGTTACAGATGTCCAGGTCTCCCTGGCGGTCATTGGCGAGCGAAGGGTCTCGGCCATGTCTGGAGTGTTCTCGAACCGTAGGGTAACACGCTTAAGGTCTTAGCGACACGTGGAGAACGTTGGTGTGATTTATTATTGGAATAAATATGGATATAGGAGAGAGAGAAATAATCCGGAAAAGTTCCGGCAGCATCGGAAGGGTTCCGAGAATGACCGAAGGTAGTTCGGGTGGTCCGGAAGTTGTTTCGGAGTCACAGAATATTAATTAATGTATAAATATATTAATTATGAATTATATATATTTTATATTAATTAAAATCAATTAAAAAGGAAGGAAAAAGGAGGCAGCCCTTAATGGGCCGAATTGGGCCCATGTGGGGGGGGGGGGGGTGCGCCATAGGGAGGCGTGGGGCCCATGGCCACCACGGCCAGCCCTGGTTCGGCCGGCCCTCCCCTCCCCTCCTTTTTCTTTTGCCTTTGTTTAGTCCCACATGGGGGAGGCAAGGTGTTTGCACACCCCCTCCCCCCTTTATATAGAAGGGCATATTAATTGATTTAAATACAATCTAAAATACAATTAATGTTGTATACGCCGGCCTGAGTTAATTCTCCGCCCGCTATTCTCTCTCTCTCCCACCAAGGTTATTTTGCGGCGCCTGTTGCGCTGCGAGATTCCACCAATTGTTCTACTCCTGCGATCTCGGCTAGACCTGAGTGACCGGGGGTTGTCGTTAAGCTCCGTATGTGTGCGAGTACTCGGAGGCACCACATTTGAGGTGCTCGGGCGACATCGTCACGCCCAGCCGCCGCCGGCACCCAGCCGCCGTCGGCACCCAGCAGCCGCCGCCGTCGCCCAGTCACCGACGCCCGGCGCCCGACGACCGACGCCCGACGCCCGACGCAGCCGATATCGCCGCGTCATCGTCTACTTCGTCGCGCCAAGTTCTCCGCGACCTTGAGGTCGGCTACGGCGCCTACGTCAGCAACGCTTGTGCGGGAGCGTAATCCCCGCTATTTGGTCTACAAGAGGTATGTGACCAGTTCCGCCCACCGTTACCGCATTACTAGATAGATAGATCCTGGCATGTTTGGTTTTCGTTAGTTAGAAAAATTATTGTTTTCTGCTACGGAACCCCTTCAGGCTCCGGGGGCAATTCCCCGTCCCTGCAGGGTGCCGGAACAGAGACTTCTGTCCCCCGAATCTTGTCTTCGATGGCGGCGGCGCTCTGGACCCGTGGAGGAAATATCGAACACCGTGCTAGGGTTTTTAGTCTAGGGGGTATATGTAGGTGAAAGGGCGAGGTCGGTGGCGCCCCGAGGGGCCCACATCACCTGCTGGCGCGGCCCAGGCTCCTGCCGCGCCACGAGGTGGTGTGGCCGCCTCGGTCGCCCACTTCGTCTCGTCTTCGGTTTTCTGGAACGTTCCCAAATAAAAACAGACTTCCGAAAAGAAATCGTCCAATTCCGAGAATATTTCCTTAAGTACTTTTCTGAAACCAAAAACAGCAGAAAACAGGGAACTGGCACTATGGCATCTTGTTAATAGGTTAGTTCCAGAAAATGCATAAAACTATATAAAATGTGTATAAAACATGTAGTAAGTTGCTATAATATAGCATGGAACATAAGAAATTATAGATACGTTGGAGACGTATCACTCGGCCTGGAGAGGCTCCAAGATCTCCTCGGCGTCGCGCACGGCGCCCTCGCGGACCTCCTTGGCAAAGCGCAGTGCCTCCTCGCGCTCCGCTTGCAGAGCCAGATCGCTCTACCGGCGAACCTCCACAGCTGCGTGAAAGGCGGCCCAAGCCTCCGCAAGCTCACCCTACCGCCGGGCGATCTCCGCGTCCTCAAGGGCGAGGTGGGCCTCCAACCCGTCCAGGGACTCCCGCACCCGGCGGAAGGCGACGCCGCGGCGTCCCCTGCTCCAGTCCCAGCCGCTGAGGGCCAGGTCTTGTGAAGCCCCATGCGGCGCGGAGGTCCCAGCACCTGCGTCAAGCTTGAAGAAGGGGGCCTCTACGCGGGGCCCTGCAGCGCCGCGGGCCTGGGGGCTTGGCGGCGGGTTCTCTTCTTCAGCACCTGCGCTCCGCGCGCCGGTGTCGCCGCCCTCAAGTGGCACCTCATCATGAGCTTCAGGGGCAGGAGAGGCCTGCCCCATAGTCACTGTCTCCGCCTCCGCTGCAGGGCTTGGCGGGGGCGGCGGAGGAGCTTCCCCCTCCATCTCGTCAGCCCTTGGTGGGCTCTGGATCAGCGTCGTGTCCGCCTCGGCCTCCTGCTGCGCCGGAGGAGTGGCAGTGCGAGGCGGAGTAGGCGCCCTCTCCGCTTGCTCCTCAGGGCGCCTCCCCTCGAGAGGCGGCGCAGTCGCCTCAGCCTGAGGCGCACCTTGGCAGGGCCTGCGGTATCCTCCACCGCAGGCCTCGAGGCCTCGTCCGCCGCGGCCTCTGGCACGGCCCTCTTCACCTCAGCGGCCTTGCGAAGCCTTCGACGCTTCGCAGGCACCAGGTCGCTGGCAAGGAGCAAGAAAACCTGTCAGAAGAGAGCGGGCAAGCAGAGATTGAGGAAGAGAAAACCAAGATCAAGATGCTTACCCGATTTTCTTGGCGCGGGTATCAACCCACGCCATGCCAGGCGAACGCCATGAAGGCGTGGTCCTGGCTCCAGACCCCTCGGGAGGCACCTCTGCTTTCCTCTTGAGGGGAGCGCCCATTGGCTCCCCGGCAGGCCTGTCATGGGCCGCTTTGGTCCGGGGCTCTCGTCGCCCCGCCGCAGTCTCATCGCCGTCGCTACCTTCCCCCTCCGTAACAATGCGCGAAGGGGCCACCCTGAAGGGCTCGTCGTCGCCGGACGAGACCTCGAAGATTTCCTCGACAGGGGGCGCAGCCCTTGACGAGCTCGCCCCGCCGGTCGAGGGGTTCGCCCTTGCCGCCTCGCCGCCTAGCTTTGACGTCCGATGCGAAGGGCGACTCCACGACTCCTGGCTCCTTCGCTACAGGCATGGCCACCTCGTCCTCCTCCTCCCCCGCCAAGCCAAGCGGGGTGAACGTCGGCATCCGCTCCAGAATCGCCAGGCGCGTGTTCATGGGGAGTTGGTGGAGAGACCTCAGCACCTCAGCAACCGCCACTGGCATGTCCGGGTTGATGAAGAGGACGCCCATGATGGTGGAGACGGCTTCGGGGCGGTGGTCGCAGCAGGGGAGCCGCATCGGGTCCGTGAGGCCCGAGTACATCCACATCGGCTTCTTGTGCGCCTGAAGCGGAGCGATGCGGCGCCTCACGAAGTCCTCCGCAATCATCTGACCGGTGAGGCCGTTATCCCGAAGAAGCTTCATGCGGCCCACCAGGTCCGCGATCTGCGGGCTCCGGAAGACCAGCTTGCCCAAGTGGGTGTTCTTCACGGGCGGCGCCTCCGGGATGTCGATGAAGGAGCTCAGCGACTTGACGCCGATGAGGAACCACTTCTGCCGAAAGTCATCCACCTTCTTCACCACCGCCGTGACAGGCTTCTCGCCGTTCCACGACATGGGGATAAAGACATCCCCCATGCCGTCCACGATGCGGAAGGAGACGCACCCCGTCTGCTCGAGGTTTGCGGAGCTCCGAAGCGCGTAGAAGCTCCGGAAGAGGGCCACAGAAGGCTGCACCCCCATGTAAGCTTCGCACAGGTAGGCGAAGATGGAGAGGATCAAGACGGAGTTGGGATGCAGGTGGAGAAGATGGATCTGGTAGAACTCCAGAATCGCCTCCAGGAAGGGCGAGTAGGGAGGCACCAGCCCGGCGTAGATGGTGTGGAGGAAGATGGGGAAAAACCCCTTCGGGAGCCGGCCGAGCTTTGCGGCCTGGAGAGCACTGGCGCCGTGCTCGTTGGTCTTCCCGGCGACCAAATGCCGGATCTTGTCCAGCGCCGCCTCGTTGTAGCGCTCCCCGACCAGGGCGGGGCCAAGCACCCCTTCCCCCTGCGCGTCCACAGGGGGCTTATCGTCGCCTTGCCCTTCGCTGGACTCATTGTCAGGGAAGGGAGAAGTGCGAAAAAGCGCGGAGGAAGAAGAAGATCGCCGGTGTGAGGAAGCTCAGAGGGTGAGGGCGAAAGGCCGGGCGCGCAAAGTGAGAGCAGTAACGGCTGCTCGAGCCGGCGCGCAGGCTTTATCTCCCATCTGGGCAGTTACCGGGGCATGGTGGGACCCCCCATGACGCACGCCCCGCCGAAGAAATCGAGTCGTCGCAGACTCGCAACTGATCGACGCGTGTCTCGGGCCGGCCGGACACTTTGGGCCCACGACGCTTCGTCTAAGCCTGGTGGGCTTCGCCGTGCCCATCATGGGCCCGGGGGCTACTGTCGGACCAGTGGAATCCAGGGTGTGCGGGGCCCACTCTCCACAGCCCTCGCACGCGATGGTATCAAAGAATGACTAAGGACCAAGCCAAACACTGGGAGAGACTCTCGAGGGGAGAAGTCCTCGAGAGGGCTTGAAGGGCAGCGGGGGCCTGAAGAGGCTCCCCCCGCGACTTCCCCTCTACAAGGTTCTCTCCCTTGAAGAGGAGTCAACGCAAATCCCTCCACAAGGCCGCTCAGGCCTTGTAGAGATACTTAGCTGTGAAGCAACCGCCGCAGAGCGCACATGGCCTCTGCCGCGGCCGCAGAGTGACGCGCGCGCCTGCGCGCGGTGACGACGACGCCGCAGTTGCCATTCTAGTGATTAAAGGGGTCAACAAAGCTGTGCCCCCCGCACCGGACTACGAAGCTTTCCCCTTTGGTGATAAAGCGGATGGCCGGCGCTACGCTCCAACGACGACGTCACCGTGGGCGCCCCCACGATCTCTGCGGCACCAGCTGGCCGTCCTGCGCGGACGGTGGTCTTCCTGCCTCAAGGGCAGGCTTTACGACCATGGACCGAGTCCATTGACAACCCAGCTGCGGTGCACCCCGCCCCTCCATTTCGTCGCCATGTGGGAACCCTTCCACTGCGTAGGACGCAGGGATGAGGCCCGGGGCGCCTATAAAAGGAGTGGGAGCACCTCCGTAGCAAGGGATCGATCAATCGACCCGCGGAGGCCCGAATCCCCGATTCGCATCGACCAGACCTTTGGCATTCCACCATAGCGTAGCCTAGCCGAACATACTCGAGGAGGAAGAAGACCTTAGTGTTCCCTCCTTTAGCTCCACACTCCCATAAGAGAGCCCTCGGCAAGCTCATTGTACTGTACCCTCTGCAGCGTAATACAGACAAGCAGGAGTAGCGGTCTTACCTCCTTCCGAGGGCCGTGAACCTGGGTACGGGCTGGTGTCTGTCTCTGTCGTGATGTCCCTCCTCAGGCTCGATGAGCACCGTCGCCATGCCGGTTGAGGGTTGTTTGACCAACGCGTTCAGCCCCCCTTCGAACAACTCTTCAGAGTGTGATCACCCCTGTATCCTGGGAGTCACTCTCCGACACCAAGGCATCCCCTTCTTCATCAACAAACTATCAGGTCCTCTCTAGTGAAACTATATTTTAATTCCGACACATCTTATGTGCTTTACTTGAATCGTCTATTTGTTTTTATTTTTTTATTTTCATTCTCTGAATAAAATGGATCCTAGCATTCCTTTGTGGGAGAGAGACACGCTCCGCTTTTTCTTATGAATACTCGTATTCTTCACTTATATTTGTTGAGTATTCTTGTATGTTACTTCAATACTATTAGCTCTTGTTTTTCATGCATCTCTTGTTAGAGCTGTTAGTTTTCTTATGTTATACTCTCATATCTCATTGTTAAATACTTGGAGAGTTTATTTTTAGATAAGTTGATTGGTGTTTGGTTAAGAACAGAAAATGTTTGATGTGGTAGATGGTATGATGAAATGATACATAATCTTGTAGATCATTAATTTGTGTCACTTGAATCATTAATGTTGTTTTGAGATATTAATATGCTTAATGTTAAAACATGATGGTTTAGTAAAGTGGAATGATTAATGGTTGGTCTAGAAAACTTGAAGCTGTGCCACACAAATATCCAGTTGATAGCATGATTATATATGACTTCTAATGTTAAAAGCAACCGTAATGACTTTGTGTTATGCGCTACGGTCGGGGTCCCAACAGTGACTTGTTCATTTGCCACAGTCCCTCATGGAGTGATTTTCATTATGCCTTGTAAGATCATATTTCTAGTTGGAATCTTTTTGCTTGTGAGTTCTAAGCTACAGTTTTCATGGCACTTCCACCACCATATTTGCTAGCCTCTTCGGTACTTTGCATTGCCCTTTCTCACATTGAGAGTTGGTGCATACTTTGCGGGAACATCCAAAACTCGTGGGAGATCTTCATCATGCTCTCCTACACATAAGCCAAATATCTTCCTCAAAACACCCACCATACCTACCTACTACAACATTTCCATAGCTGTTCCGAGATATATTGTCATGCAACTTTCATCTTACATTACATGACTTGTTGTCATTTATCATTTATATATTGCCTTGCATGATTCTTTACAGCTGATGTGTGGTTTTACCCATGTTACGCTAGATCATTGCATATCCTGCTACACTGGCAGAGACACCGTTTCATACACTATGTTTTATTCCTTATGAGTTACTTGTATCAAAAGTGTGTTGTCATATTAGAATGTTTGCCCCTAAAAGTGAAAAGAGCCATGGAGGCCATCGAAAAGAGAAACAGAAAAAAATAGAAAAAAAATAAAAAAAAATAAGAAGGGGGCAACATTACTACTCTTTATCTACACTTGTGCTCATGTTATAGCACCTGTAGTATTCATAGTCATCATTTGTGCTCATGTTTAGCACCTTTACTCCATATGAGAGAGTTTTCATGTTTTACTTGCATAACTATGTGGGGAACTTTACATTATAGAACTTGGCTTGTATATTCCAATGATGAGCCTCCTCAAAAGTGCTCTACGTCTTCATGAGCAAGCAAGTTGGATGCACCCCCTCTAGTTCCATTGGAAAGCTTTCATACACTTATAGCTCTATGTGCATCTGTTGTGTGGCAATCACTACTCCTTGCATAGCTTCGATTATAAGACTTCCTCTTGTCTAATGATCACTTTCAGCTGTGTGAGACTTTCTTCCGTTGGCCTTCCAAACCCCCCTTATCATTCTTTTAGCCACAACATTCTGGTGCCAGGAACCAACGCTGAACGCTTGCTTGTTTTTAAGTGAACAAATAGAGAGATGATTTTCTACGTGCATATTGTTATTGCTTGACTTGATCCTTTTACAAAGTTGTCATGAGTGTTGGATGCATTAGATGATTATATTGTTATTCTTGAAGCTTAAATCATCTTTAATATCTACTTTGCACGGTTGATTGTTCTCTAGTATTGATTCATTACTCATTTGATATCAATATAAACTACAGCTTTTATTCATTTCATCTCAATTTACATGCCTTACATTATTATATGATCAAGATTGTGTGAAAGCATGTCACTTCAGAAATTATTCTTGTTATCGTTTTACCTACTCGGGACGAGTAGAACTAAGCTTGGGGATGCTTGATACGTCTCCAACGTATCTATAATTTCTTATGTTCCATGCTTATATTATACCAATTGCTACATGTTTTATATACACTTTATATGGTTTTTATGCATTTTCTGGGACTAACCTATTAACAAGATGCCACAGTGTCAGTTCCCTGTTTTCTGCTGTTTTTGGTTTCAGAAAAGCTGTTAAGGAAATATTTTCGGAATTGGACGAATAAAATACCAAAGTCCCTATTTTTCTGGGGAGCTTCCAGAACACCGAAGACGAGACGGAGGAGGGCACCGAGGCGCCCACACCTATTGGTGGCGCGGCCCCACCTCCTCCCGCGCGGCCACGTGGTGTGGGGCCCTCGGGCCTCCACCGCCTTCGCCCTTTCGCCTACTTATACCCCCCGACAGATCAAGACCTAACACCCGAACACTTTTCCACGATACGTTCCAGA
Organism: Poa annua; assembly: GCA_026929855.1. Taxonomy (NCBI): domain Eukaryota; kingdom Viridiplantae; phylum Streptophyta; class Magnoliopsida; order Poales; family Poaceae; genus Poa; species Poa annua. Next base: position 58,750,437 of record CM049437.1, read on the forward strand.
GCCGCCGCCGTCGTCAACCCTAGTTCGGGAGGGTTCAGAAGCTCTTCCCGACACCCTGCCGGAGAGGGGAATCATCACCGGAGGGCTCTACATCACCATCCCCGCCTCCGGACTGATGCGTGAGTAGTTCATCCTTGGACTACGAGTCCATAGCAGTAGCTAGATGGTTGTCTTCTCCTATTATGCCATCATGTTTAGATCTTGTGAGCTGCCTATCATGATCAAGATCATCTTTATGTAATGCTACATGTTGTGTTTGCTGGGATCCGATGAATAATTGAGTACTATGTCATTTGCTTCATATTATATCTTGTGAGTGCGTTATTTATGATCTTGCATGCTCTCCGTTACTAGTAGATGCTCTGGCCAAGTAGATGCTTGTGACTCTAAGAGGGGGTATTTATGCTCGATAGTGGGTTCATGTCTCTATTTAATCTGGGGGAGTGACAACAACCTCTAAGATTGTAGATGTACTGTTGCTACTAGGGATAAAACAGTAGTTCTTTATCTAAGGATATTTGTGCTACTTACATTACACACTTTACTTATGCAATAATCTGTTGCTTGCAACTTAATACTGAATGGTGTTGCGGATGCTATCCTGAAGGTGGATTATTAGTCATAGATGCAGTTGGATGACGGTCTATGTATCATGTTGTAATGCCCAAATGAATCTCACACTAGACATCATGACTTGTATATGCATTGTTATGCAGTTCTTTATTCTGTCAATTGCCCAGCTGTAATTTGTTTACCCGCATGTATGCTATTATTATTTATGGAGAGACACCACTAGTGAACTGTGGACCCCGGTCCTTTTCTTTAAACTGATAAAACAACCTACTGCAATCCTGTTACTTTCATTCTCTGCAAACAAACATCATTTTCCACACCATACGTTTAATCCTTTGTTACAGCAAGCCAGTGAGATTGACAACCTCACTGTTAAGTTGGGGCAAAGTATCTTGATTGTGTTGTGTGCAGGTTCCACGTCAGCTACACGCCAACATTTTTCTGATGCCGTTGACACCTTCAGAAGTGCCTTCATCTCCTACTGGTTCGATAACCTTGGTTTCACAACTGAGGGAAACTTGCTGCTGCACTACTTTATACCTTTCTCTTGGGGTTTCCCAACAACACCACACCGGTGCATCATACATCATTTGGTACTTTGACATGAAGTTCGAACATCAAATATGCTAGCTTCTCTGTAATTTTCACAGATTTTTCCAAGATTTTTCATATTTTTGCGTAAAAAGAAGTCAAACAGGTAATTCTGCTAAAAACAGTGTCAGCCCGTGTTAGTGGCATCCAAATCATGTAAATTAGAGGCAAAACAACATCAAAATTGTTTGGAAAAGTAGATACGTTTGCGACGTATCATGGCGCGACCAGGCGAGGTGTCGTCCATGCAAGATCAGCTCAAGGTAGAAAAGGGATAGTCTTCCCAAAGAGATGTGCTCGGTAATCCAAAGTGTTGCCCTTCAATGCAAGATCCGACAAACAGGATAGGGTCTTACATCTTCGGGTTGCCTGAACGTGGGTAAGAAACATTGTGTGTTTGTCTCTCGCTTTCGATTCTCATACACCGAATACTCCAATCCGATCAGAAACTCCTAGCACCCTCTCACCCAACAATCGACAGCGAAAGCGCCTCGATTTCCCTGGTGTCCGCGTTTCGACATGCGACATCCTCCTATTTGATCCCCCATCACGGCCATAATCTGTCATGTTGGAGCATGTTTTCTCCTGTGTGCCTTGAACTCGCTAGACCACAAGGTTGGAGTATATGTGACAGTCGATATGAATTATGCCCATCTTCTTGGCAACGCACAACCCGTGCAATAAAGCTTAGTATTCGATGATGTTTTTTTGTTGCATTACAGTGAATCTGCAGGACGTAACATATCTTGTCGCCTATGGGGGACGTGTAGACGAATCCGTCCTTCAACCCCTCGAGAATGTTTGAGTCATCAATACATGATCCGATGTGCTGGATCCGGTTTCAGTATCATTTTTAGGAACTCGGTACAGTCCACCAGGAAGTCAGCCATGCCCTAGGACGGGTACCCTCCCTCGCGCCAGGGCGATCCCTTGCCCTCGTTTCGCCCAATTTGGCCGGCCCAATTAGTGCTTCATTGTTCCTTTCCTTCTTATATTTTTTGTTCCTTTTCCTTCGGCGGGTTCCTTTTACTGTTGGGCCTGCTTGTCAGAAGGTATTGGATGGCTTCGTGTTGCTCGTACACGGATGGGCAAGCCGAGCTATTTAAACTGGTGCGGAAGTCATCCAACTTCCGAGGTGGGACTAAAAGTAATCATCTGATACCTGGTGAATGAGCGCACACTACAGAGACACTTCTCGGGAACAATAAGCAGGAACACGAAGGAACAATTCTACTTTTTCGCGAATGCAGAGGAACAATCCTATTTCACGAGGCTTTGATTGGCTTGTTGCACACTTTTGGGGAACAAATAAGTAGGAACACGAAGGAACAAGACTCTGTAATCGAGAATGCGGAGGAACATGACTGTTTCACGAGGGTCTTTATGAGTTTAAGCCGGAACACGATGGAACAAGATTCCTTGTACGGAAATTCAAAGGAACAAAACTGTTTATGATCCATGTGTTGCACACTTTTTGGAAACAAAACTATTGAAGAGAGAGGAACATACCACTATTAAATGGAACAAAAACTCTTATTTGGAGGAACAAATCTCCAAGAATTTTAAGAACAATAGTTATGGATTCAAAGGATTAGGAATAAAGAAGTTATAGGGGAACAAAACTCTAGGAGAGAGGAACGTAACTCTATTAAATGAAATACAAACACTTGAGAGAAGAAACAAACTCTATAGAGGAACAAAAACGCCTTTGTAGAGAAGCAAAACTCTAAAAAGAGGAACAAATCTCCATTAATTTGGGAACTAAAAAAGCTATAGGGGAACATAGCTCTAAGAGAGAGGAACATACATCTATTAAATGGAACAAAAACTCTATAAAGGGAAACAAAAAGTCATATTTAGAGGAACAAAACTCTAGAAAAGGGAACAAATCTCCATTGATTTAGGAACAATAGTTATGGATTCATGGAGTTAGTAATAAAAAAACTATATGGGAACAAAACTCTAGGAGAGAGCAACATACCTCTATTAATTGGAACAATAAATCAATAAGTTTAATTAGCGTCCGAGGAAAAAAATCAACACAAGGAACAAATGTGTAATTCAAATGGAACAAAATCACAAATACAACTAGAACAATAAGTTTAATTAGCGTGTGCGGAAAAAAAATCCAATCTACTAGGAACAAATGTTGATCGCCCAAGGAACAAATTGATAAGAGATGGACACACACGGACATAGTTAAAACAATAATTTAGCACCCAAGGAACAAAAATTACATCGGCAAGGAACAATGTTTTTTTACAAGGAACAAAAGTCTTATCTATGAGGAACGAAAAACACATGCGGAACAAATCTTGACGCACGAAGGAACAATAATGTAAACTGTTTGGAACAAAAATACATCACTGATGGAACAAGATTTAGATAATACAATTTTTTAAATACATATTACGATTACCGACGGGAAATAAAATGTTTAGAAAAAAGAAAAAGAAAAATAAAAGAAGAGAAAAGAAAATAAAAACAAAGAAAGAAAACAGACATAATACGAAGAGAAAAAACAAAAGGAAAGGAAAAAAGAAACAAAAACTAAAGAACAAACACAGGAACAAAACGAAACAGAATAGGAACAAAATGAACGAAGCATTACAACAAGGAACAAAAGTCAAACGAGCGGAGGAACGAATCATCTATGTAAAACGGGCCAAGCCCAGAATCCATACTCCTTTAGCGAAACAACGGTAGGAATCGCCCGGGCGCTACCGAGGGAATTCCGAGACTTGGTCGTAGTGTGTGACTCAAACATGATTGTATGGGCCACTACCTCGATGGCCCACTTGGCGTCTCCCTAATCGTCTTGTAATCATGGGATATGTCAGCAAGCGGAGCCGAGCTTGCCATGGTGACGGCATACTCCCGAAAGTATTGCTTCAACTTGTGACTTGTGAGCCATCCTGAACACGCCGCACACCAACTTCTAATATTGCGGTGCTTTTTGGAGTCGAACAACACTTCACTAACATAGTAAACCGTTCGTTGGCCCGGGTGTGACTTCCCTTATTCCTTTCACTCCATGACGATGACTCAATTGACGGTCAATATAGAGCAACATGGGCTTCTTATTTAGTGCCGCCGCAAGGATGTGTGCTGATGACAACATCTTGTTCGGGTCTGATAAAGCAGCGTGCGACTCAGCGATCTAGACGAAAGTATCTGACTTCGTGAGGAGCTGGTACAGTGGCGGCCAGTGCCTTCTTGCCGAATCGAGACACCCTCCGTGTGTATCCCCTGCTATCCTGATATCACTTTGCTTCTCTTTGCGACATACTCCCGACATACTCACTCCGTCTTTTAATATAAGATGTTTTAGCTATTGCACATGTTGTCTAGACACACACAAATGAGTGAATGTAGATACTAAAACATGTCTAGATACAAGTTTCGACATGTGAATGTGGGAAAAGGCTAAAACATCTTATATTAAAAAACGGAGGAAATATTACACATAGAGACACCGACATTTGTCGGTGAGAAAGAGGAAAACAAGATTGGCTTTTTTGTTCTAATGATTACCTTTTTTCCATGGATCCTAGTATTTTTTAAATCTTTGGTGAGTTTTTTAGCATCTTTTATCTTGGGTGAGTGACTGAGTGATAACCTTCTTTTTTACATGGATGGCCAAAGCTGGTAACGGGCCTTTGAATTGTATCACAGGGAGCGCAAACGTCCCATTCTGTTTTTCTTTTTTTCTTCTAATTTTTTCGAAATAAGTCACCCTTTCGATTTCGCAAAATTGCCATAAGCCTCTCCGTCTCGCCGGCCGCTCAACCATCCTACCAGCCATGGATCACACCGCGGAGCACCTCGACCCTGCCGCCCCGGCATCCGCACCCGCCTCGGTAGCCGAGGTCAATGCGTGGCTGGCTTCCCTGTCCGCGGAGGGCAGCGGAGTGGGAGGGCGAGGCGGCGGTGGGGCGGTGGCCTCGGAGCTGTCGCTGGGGCCCGACCCCACGCCCCGCGGGGTGTCATACCTCCGCGCCCTCGCGGCGGCATCGCAGGCGCGGTCCCGTGCGGCGGGGATCGCGGCCTCGGGGCTGCGTGCGCAGGCCGCGGAGTACCGGGCCGAGGCGGCGCGCCTGCGGGAGGCGCTGGAGCGTGCCGGCCTCGCGCGGGACGCGCTACCTCCGCCTGCTGCCTCGGCCGCGCGCGCCGTCGCAGCTGTGGCGAACCTCCTGGCCATCCGCGACACCGAGATGAGCAGGTAACTCGGCGCTAGGGTTCTGAGTTTCGTTTTGTTCTCTCGTCGACTTGTTGAGTGTTAGATCTAGGCCTCTGATGGAAAAAAATGTTCATGGTTTCTCACCTTAACCTCGAAACTGAATGAACTCCGATGAATGTGCCATTTCAGTGAGGGTGTTTGCGGGAGTTAGCGGTGTTTTAGCCATATAGGAAAAGCAGGCCTATAGCGCCCTGCTAGCTTTCATTTGAGCTCCCTTGTCCAACTGTGCATTACATCAACATTCTGCAGCTTTATCTTCAAAATTGGTCAGGCCTGGCTTGATCTCTGAACAATGAACATACTGGAACCCAGCCCGAGCGAGCTCCGATTGAGGCTCAAGCTCGAAACACTGTTGCATTCATTGTGGGATCCTGAGTGTTGGTGGTTGATCCACTCGAAGCAATTTGCATAATTGTAGGAAAATGCGCAATCTGAGACAATGGCAACAAAATAATCTTCGAAACAACTTAAAACAAAAAAAGACCAACAAATCAGAAGGCTTTAAATTTTAAATAAATGACTCATATTGGAGCTATGGATTTGAATAGCAAGCACAAAGTAAAAATCTACTCAGACCAAGGGGTTCCTGAGAGATGGACCTGGTTGAAGCAGAGATGTTCGGATGCATAAAGACGCATATGATATGAGGAAAGGGTGGGGTTCCTGTCAGTGAGCGTACACTGCAGGTAGGATAGTAGAATTTGGAAAAGAAAGACGTGCTTTGGGCAGCACAAATGAATATAAGCCGGGGAAAGCAATTAAGGTGAGCCTATGCATATGAACAATTATCGAGCCTCTATGCTCAGCTCTTTCAAAGGATTGTAGTCTGGTGCAGGCTGGGCCTTCTGTTGGTCTGAGATAAGGTTGAGCTTGGGTCATATCTTTTATTTATCTTGGCATCCGTTTTGAACGGAGAATATTAGCATTTGGGGGTAGTCGGAGTATACAGGTGATTCTCAGTGCTTCAGTTTTTCTTAGAAGTTTGAAATGGTGGCTTTGCAGCTTCGTGGTCGCCAGTGCAGATTTGTGGCTGAGGAGAGCAGAAGTGGAGGAGAGGAGGGACAAAGTGCATAAAGAGTCCAAGGCACTTCTTGATTACACAAGGAAGGCCATCACCAAGCTTACTGAGCTCAAGAAGTGAGTTGATAATTGCTCATCTATTAGCTACTTAAGGAGTACTTACTAATTATCACCAGCTAGATCTTCTGAGAAAAATGTAATATGTAATAATATATTTGCAGGATGCTCGAAAAATTTAAAAATGATGTTGAGAAGCAACAAGTGGAGCAAATGACGGACTGGCAGACAAAGCTGGTCATGATGGACTCAAAGGAACGGCAGTATGTCCTCCAAGTCTCAAATTACAAGGTAACTGGTGTTTCTGGCAAGTTGTTTAATCCGAGTCTGAATTCAGGACATGTTTGGTTCATAGCTAACTTCATTGATTGACAAAAAAGTGTGGCTTATTGTGGCAAGATCTGGCAAACAGTTGACTCTATGATACACACACCATAGGAATATTAAAGCCTGGCAAACTGCGGCTGGAAACAAAACAGGCTCTTAATTCTTGATATCAAGCTCGTATATGTGGCTCACGACTCTGTAACAAATTTGCATGAGTATTTACATCATGTGCTGCTAAAACCAATGATGTTCTCTAGAAACTGTCAACCCTGGGATCTCAAAAGTATCTAGTGAGCTATCAATTCCTTGTGTTAGTGATTTAGACAGGGTGTAATGTATGTTTGTCAAAATGGACGTAGAACTTCTGAAACAATTCTGTCAGTGTATTTGTCAAGTTGAAGAGGCAGAGAGTCAGATCCTGGATGGGTCTGACATGGAACCGAAGGGGATCAAGCACAAAGAATTGGGGAAATGGTAAGCACATGAAGAAGATGGGAAATTGAGAACTATGTTAGTTCAATATGTTGGCAGAAATGGTCGATACCCCGCTCCTTTGGTTACAAAGGATTATATAGCCTAAGGATTAGAGACATAACTTGGACACAAAAGTAAAAGCAGTAAAAAGGTGAAAATAGACAGATGTTGATCAGGATCTTCTCATCCTAGCCCTCCAATCGTCTCCCTCTAGCACCTGACATTCCACCCCTCTTCAGAACAAGCTTGTCCCCCACTGTGGTGCATCATGGAGTTGAGGCTCCTATGAGAATATTTTGTTTCAAGGAGGCATACTAAGGAGCTGCGACATAGTCTTTAGTGTATCAAGATAATCAACAATGTCAGATCATCAGATTGAAATGAACAGATTGATAGCCAGTGGTGCTGATTTGAGCAGTAATAAAGAAATGCAATATCCTGTGTTTTCCCTATTGGCTTTGACTGTGTGTCGAACAAAGTTAAGGAACTTTAGGAGCAGAATGATTCGCATGCCCAACGTCGCTGGCAGCGACAGTTGGATGGTTTTGCTTGCGAACTTGGCTTTTGTCGGTGTCAGACATGCAGTGCTGCTTGGGCATTCAGTCAAACAGTTGGTGGGTGTTGGGGCTTCTGTAGTGGTTGCTGCAGGAGAAACACTGATCGAACAAGACGTGACGAAGGCAGCAGGGGTGGTGTCGCTGCAGCTGGAAGGCCGCTCTTGGGCATGGTGACGACGGCGGTGGTAGTGGTGGTCGATGTAGCAGGGCACGGACCATAGATGTAGGGACTGTGGAGGAACGTGGTGGAGCAGTTTCGGGGGACAGCAGAGGTCGGACCAAGCGAGTAGTCAAGCCACAACTTAACCTTCTCCCTCCACATCCAATCTTCCTCTCTTAATTGGATGTTTGAGCTGCTTTATCCTTGCCGAACTTCCTGCTTGTGGATCTGGCAGATCTGCACCGTCTTCAGAACGAAAGAGTGTCCAGGAACAGACGAAAACCCAGCACAATAACTTTGAACTCCACAGGAAGAAGTCACGTCATTATTTCGTCCACCATTACTCAGGGGACAGTAAAAGGGACAGCGATAATTTCCGCATGGCATTTTCTCGAACACCTTACGCCCACAGCCCCAATGTGCATACCAAGGCTTCCCTCCAGAAGAAGAAGACGATGCTGCAGCGACTCTGGTGATCCATATACATCGTAAGCCATCTGAACAGACACTCGATTTTTTGGATGGGATTTGGATTGGGGGATTAACAGTGCAAGCACCAACCCTAACCAAAATTTAACCCAGATTCTGTTGCCAGGAAATGAGAGGTCCTGATGCCAATTGTTAAATCCCGGATGGGTCTTGCATGGAATCGAGGAGGATGAAGCACAAAGAATTGCGGAAGGACTATGTATATATTGCATATTTATAGTGATATAATCCAATAGTTTGGCAGAAATGATCGATACCCTTCTCTGGTTACAAGGGCTCATAAAGCGTAAGGATTACATAGACTTAACTAGTACGCAAAAGGAAAAGCAGTAATAGAGTGAAAATTGAAGACATCGGTATATCAGGTTCTTCTCCATCATAGCCCTCCAATCATCTCCCTTATCTTCTCCCTCTAGTACTGACACAGGTCAGAGGCTTATTTCAGTCAATGTTCCAGTGCGGGCTTTGCATATCAGCAAGTTTTGTTTGTTCATTGTTGCTTTTGAGGATTTGTTTCCTGACAAGGATGAAATTTTACATATCAAGGTGCACGGCAGGGTAAATACCAATGGGAGGATGGCTGGACGTAGTCTGCTTGGTTTGGGGACATGGACATAGATGTCATAAGAGAGATGAACCTTAGGGGAGGGAGACACCAGATTAGGTTCTTGTAGCACTTAGCAACGAAGCCCTATCCATTAGTATTCAACATAATAAATCCATTATAGAAAAAAATACAATTAGATTAGCTCTTCATAGACGAGCTCACTATCCGATCCCACTTACGAACTTCACGCCTAGGAGCAGTAAGAATCTAGAAACAGTAGCTTAGTTTCCTTTCTTCCATGTTGGCTTGGGGGGGGGGATAGCGTAGTTGGTAGAGCTCCGCTCTTGCAATTGGGTCGTTGCGATTACGGGTTGGCTGTCTAATTGTCCAGGCGGTAATGATAGTATCTTGTACCTGAACCGGTGGCTCACTTTTTCTAAGTAATGGGGAAGAGGAACTCTACCGAGACAAAAAAATGGGCAGACCAAGCTTCTCTTTATATTCTAGAAAGGATCAAGGGCTCTCTCATCTCCTATTAGTTTGAGCCATTCATTATAGTGGTGGCTGGGATGGCGGCTTAGCACTCTAATCCTTTTGAGTAAGGAATTGTAGCAGGGGCAGGCAATCTTTTCGATTGATTCCCCTCTTATTACTTGAGTAGGAAGATACAAGATCTGGCTTTATATAGCCGTCTGGGTACAGATTGTAAATGACAAACTCCAATCTATAATTGAACATAATCCATAGCTATGCGATAGATAAGACTACCTTGATATCTTTCCTAGAACTAACTTAAGTGTGAATGCCATGGCTGGCTAGCCGTAGTCCGGAAGTCCACACCCCCTAATCTGCACCCATGACAAATACCTGTCATACGATTTAATAGGCAAGCCTTTGTAGGGGTGGAATATTGTGTTGCTAATGCTAACTTCTCAATCCCTAATTGAATTAGCATGGCTTTAATATTTTCAACTAGACATGAGAATTGTGTGATGGGACCAAAAGTTACTTATGTATGTTTGACTGATGAACTATGTCATTCACCTACTATAATATTTTCATCCAACTAATAGGTGGAACTTGGTTTGTTCACATTTGTTTTTGATGATTGATATGCTCCTGCATCATCTGTTTCCAGTATGGTGATTATTAGCTAGTGATGTACTAGGTTATATCATCATAAACTGAGAAGTCACCAAGGTCTGATGTTTTTAATTGTTACTGCAAAATATATTTTACACTTTTTAGGTTCTAGGGTTTATGTAGATGTCAGATGCTTATCTCAGCAAGTGTTCTAGTTTTCAGCAAAAGCCAGATGCTTGTCTCTTTACATTTGTGCCGAGTATCTGTGCCCCTCTTGGATCCAACTTTGCATTCTACTTGGTAACAAAGTGTCGCCTGATTAGGAAAAATACTTTGGTACCTTTAGATTTACCGTCTCCTTTTGTCTATCAGGCAATGCTTAACCGAGTGGGATATACCCCAGAAATCAATCATGGTGTGTTGATGGAAATGGCAGAGCATAAGAAGGATCTTGAGAGGAAAACTAAACCCATTTCAGACACACTACGAAGCTACCAGGATTTGCCTCCAGTATGTTTTTTGCCTTCTGTTTTGTTCCTTTTACTTCCGATGGAATCCTTTGCTTATTCTTGGCAATCTCTGGCAATTGTAATCAGGATAAAGCTCTAGCTGCGCTAGCTATAGAGGACAAAAAGAGGCAGTATGCAGCTGCAGAGAAGTACCTTGAAGATGTGCTGCAATCTGCTTTAACAACACCTGGACTATGATGTTCGGTTAAACGGGGTGCTATCCCGTGTGTACGCGCACGCTGGAGAGGTCTCACCTAAATCTAACAACGTAAAGTCAAGGGAGGGATCATTCCCCCGTTGACCACGTTTTTATTATATGCAGAGTTGTATTTGGGTGTCTGATATCTTAGCATCGACTGGTGTTGTAATGGTCGTTGGTTTTCTTGTAAATTGGTTCTGTATTATTGTAAATTCAGTTTGACAATTTTACTTACTCCGGACTGGCTGGTAGATCAGTTTTCGAGCTGATTAGCTATATGATGAGGGTGTCTCCTGTTGATCCCATCAAGGAGCGGGGACGGCCCAACTTGAGGACTCCCATTTAGACAGACCCAAGTTGTATAAATTCAGTCAGATTTTCAGTTAAGCTCAATGGTGGCTTGTCGGAGGTATTCATCCCATCTCGAGATGGCAAATGTAATGCAAAATCTGCTTATCATATCTAATGAATAATTAGCGGATGGTTGAGAAGACGTGAGAGATAACAAGCTATCAAGTATCAACAGATAACTCGCCATTCATCATAGTAGATGTCGTTGGTCATCAGATTTGAGGTCGCCGGCCGTGTCGGCGTTAATCTAAACAGCAACGTCCTACTGTGATGTTGAGGATCATCTCGTAACAACCTATCTATTTAAAATGGAAAGGGCGCCTGCTTGGCTGCCTAGATCAGTTTCTTCCGCTCTTTAATCTTCTTCTGTTTCTTAATTATTATGTGTTTACAATGGAGGATAATGGGGGGAGACCAGCAGGGAGTTGAACGGAAAGAACATGTCGTGGAAAACTGAAGGCCAGGTCAAAAGGCCAACAAACTTAGAATGACATGGCTGCATGGATTAAGTGGAACAATTAGCTGGCTGCTGAGGTGGACGCGCTGCATGTTGAGAGAAAGAACTTTAGTGGGTTGCTCCCATATAGATACTATAGATAGATAACATTGAAGACAAAAGACCAATGAGGATTGAAATTGTCATTGCTCTTTTCTTCAAACAATATTGAAATCACCTCCTACCAGCATATAAAGCATTATTTTTTCATTGGCGACTATTTAATCATAATCCAATTTGTATTTTGGACAGAGTTTAAAATAGCGGGCTATTGTATTTATATATATCAATAATGTACATATGCATAACATATTAACATGGTCAGATAAGAGATAAGAATAATCATGAGTTCTTGACATAGTTCTGTGCACATATTACAATATTAAGTAGCAGCAATTCTGGACATAGTTCTATCCAAATATTAGTATATTACATAACCAATCATTAGCATGTAAGCAAGTTCAGGGTTAGCATAGGCCTTGATATTTGAAAGTGGAGGTTTCTTCTTTGACAAGCATAAACTTTATTACTGACCACAGTTGGGCAAATCGGCCTTTACAAGCACAGCGATGTTCGTTGGGATATCATTTTCCAAAGTGGAGGATTTTGGGATAGGGTGTCTATGGTGGGTATTCCCGCTTTAGCCTATGATGGTCATAACTGTAGCGGGAATTCTCATGAAAGGCTATAGACAACTATTTAAAACTTTGATTTTGGATGAAAATTCCATTAATTAGTCTTTGGATACAAATTGCAATTAGTCTTTGGATACAAATTGCGGCACACCATCTATGGTGGAGAAGGAAGCGAGAGGGTTTGGAACGGTTGTGCGTTCGGTCGAGGGAGAGGCGGTGATCCGTGGAAGCTAGCGAATGATAGCGTGGAGAGCGTGGGTGGTGGAGGGGGAGGGGGCGGGAGCGGCAGAGGAGCCATTTTCCTGTTATTTTTTAGATTTTATGTTCTTATTGTAGGGTCTTTGGATCCAGCCCTGCTGTTTCTCATACGAAAAGACTTTATTTCCTTTCTTATACTGAACTGTTCGTATTCCAAAAGAATGGACCAAATAATTCAGTACACCTCTCCCCTTTGTATCTGCTAGTTGAATCACTTCTACTGTGACTTACACTCCTCCTGAGAACCAATGGCCCTCTTTGGGTCAGTGCAGTAATCATAGATCTTGGCATCGCTGTCACTAGGTGAGTTCTGGTAGCACATCTTGGAGTTTGGAGAGCACGGGGTGACCTTGAAGTTCCGGAAGTAGGCTGTGAATGGCGCTAGTGACCAGTCGGTCTTGACACGCCCGCCCTGCGTCGCCCAGTCGTCAGCATCCCAGATTGTGCAGTACACCCTCATTGGTTGATAGTTCGGGTATGGGGCACCATTCATTATTTGTTTTTTGATATGCCGGATCACCTTGTTATCAGCCAGGATTCTGCAACACAGCAATATCCATATGAACTATATGTAGACGCTTACTTCTTGCAAAAAGTAGATTGAACAGGGTGTACAATTAATCCCTGACATATGAACCTTTTCGTTCTTAGAATTGATTAAACACGTCTGCCTATAAACTAATTAGAATATCAATTTTCTAAGCTTTCTTTAATACTTATGCAAATAAAATGTGAGCAGTGATGGAGTATCTACGAGGAGTGGTACTCACTGGATGAAATCTTGGGTCCAAATGATGCTGTAGGTGTGGAAGTCCTGGGTGGGATCAAACGAAAGCCGGTACCCCTTCTCTCGGCTGCCTTTCCCCCTGGCGTACAGGTTGGTGTGCATGGTGTAGGGGTTGCCGCTGGAGTTCCCCAAGAACTCGATGTCGATCTCATCATGGAATTGCCATGATCCCTCAGACATCATCTGTTCCCATATTCCAATGCAAGATAAACGGTTAGTCTAAAGGATTCACCAGAGACATGGACGTTAATCAGTCCATTATTTAGCCACTTACATATAATGTGGTCACGGTGCCGGCTGAGTTCCCGGGAACGAGCTTGATGTCAATGTCAAACCTCCCGAAGAGGTACTTGCTTTTCGAGCGGACTGCCGAGGTCGTGTAGCGGTCGAGATTCAGCGCGATATTGCCGTCAGGTTGAACCTTGGAGTTGCCCCATAGGACATCGAGGTCCCCGGCGGTGACCTGGGGGATGGTTAGGGTAATGAGGTAGAACGCCGCTAGGGAGGCTAGGAGATAAGCCCTAGCCTGACCCATGGCTTCTGGTGGTGTGAAGAGTGAACTCGGAGTGCAGTGTGAGTGTGCTTCTTGTTGATGGTATGCGTGCGCTTATATAGACAAAGGTCCGTACGTATAGGGGAGATTAGTTTGTCCAAGTCTAGGCAAGCTAAACCTAATACGGAGCAATAATTATTCTTGGAAATGTAAGAAGCTGGAGAGTATCGTTTGGAGAAAGGGGCATAAAAAAGGTTGATGGAAGTGGGCTTTTGTTAAAGCTTGATGAGTGACAGAGTTTAGTTGACTAATTGTTCTAGGAATCTATCACAGCACCAATCTGCGAGCCGTCCTAACATGGCTTCTGGCACTGGAAGACTAAGTTAGTTCTCCAGCAAGTTAAAGATTATGGTATATATGATGGATTGGTTATTGTTCGGTTCCATGTTGTGGTGGCTTACTAGTTTTACGTACTGAACCACTAGATCCACTCGACCTAATTAAATATACCTACTGAGTCGCAAGGCCTCCAGTTTTACCAAGTCCTCTTGTCATTAGATGTACTACTATAGGGAAGTGAAAGCACTGAGCAGTTTCAGGCTTCCAACTGCTTGTTCGGTGGATCTTGATGAAGGTGTTTAAAGAAAATCTTCGAAAGGAGTAAAAATAGCTTGTTTGCTCAACCAGAGGTTAGTATCCACTGTGTTGGTTGATGTGACGACTCTTTTAAGAGTGATATTCAGTTCTCAAACCTACTACTGCAACTATGAACGTGATGATGCTCCTCCATAGGCAAATCGAACCGGAAGTCAAAAGGTCGGCAAGTCAGCTGCATATAATGAGAGGTCCTGCACAAAAAGGAAAAATCCAAAGGAAAGTTGTTACATACAAGTTTCTGATTTAGCAGTTGAATGTCGGTTCATTTTTGCTCCATGCAGATAGTTGAATTAAGCTCTCAAAACTTGCAAACTGTTTGCAGATTCATGCACTAGTCTCAGCATGACTCACTATTCATCTATGCTTTCAGTAGCTGAAATCAACTCTCGGGGCAAAGTCATCCAGATCTGGTGTACATGCTCTCGGCCAAGTCGTAGCAGCGCTTGCTTGATCTAGATATGAAGGTCTGCACAGTGTCAGAAATATCTTATACACCATTCCAAATGTTCCAAAGCGGGTAAGTTTTCTTTCGAGACAGAAGCGGGTAAGTTAAGACAACTGAAAGCTGGGCGCTCATTCCTTTGTACGCACGTCGTTCCACCAATCCTGAATGCAGCGAGTGTAAGAGACAATCTGCTGGTAGGGTCATGAACAATTTGGAACATATATATTATATCCCTGAAGGCTGAAGCTGCATCAAGTAACACCAAGTGGGTTGATGACTGATGAGTGATCATACCAATCCAGCAATTTCCCCCCCAAAACTACATACATCTCGATTTTTTCGAGAAAGGGAAAATAATTATGCATTACACACGGTCTCTGGCATATCTAGTATGCACACAACCGTCACGAGTCAGCAGTACGAAACTAAATAAAAGGCGAATTACATATCGTAATGAGAAATTGTAAAATTCCCTCACCGTATCCTCCCATCTCACACAAACCTCCGTAAACATGTCGCGATGCTTCACACGTTGTAACAGTGGCCAAGAACGGAGCGTAGCAGTACTTCTGTACATAACCTGCATGGGAATTTTTTATCATAAAAAACCTTGTCATTTACACATCCAAAACGAGCATATAACGGCAAGCCCTATCACCCTAATAATAGGTCGTTTAAATCAATAATCCACACCATTCGGTCAATCGCCAAGAATATGAGCAATGCTTCATGGTGGATATAAGGAACCAGCAACTTTACGGTTAAAAAATAAATGCTTAGTAGTCTCGGCCTTATGTCAAAACTTAGAAGATACACTTTTTATTTTCATGCCCATTGCGTTTGCAAGATTATCTTTAATAAGAATTACCCCTCGAGGAAGATACCACGCATTTTTTTTGTTTTTGAGTGAAATCTTCATCCTCCAATCTTTTTATTATTATTTATTGGCACATCCGGTTGAATTAGAGCTTTGTACATAGAATTCACCAAGAATTTACCACTCCTATCAAATTCTAGCGAAACTCATCGGTCCCCTGCGCCAGATTGATTAAAGCCACACGTTGTAGCAACTTATTTCAAGATGCTAGCCGAGGACCAATAAGATGTCGTCTGAACATGACATTTACTGCAGTATTTTCTCTTCTGAACATCACATTTACCGAAGTGTATCGCTTTTGTGACGTTTAAGGACAATATTGTATAAAGATGGATAATGTTCTCGGAGCGTGGTAATATCTAGCCACTTATCTTCTTAAGAAAAAAGTGTCATGATAAAAGAATTTCTTCAATTCCATTAGGCCAGCCTAAAAATACTACATACATCAAATACTACATACATCTTTGTAAAATCACTGGGCACTAGCACCCAGGATTTATGAGAATTCCCAAAAACTGCCCCCGGCAAGAATTGAACTCAGGTCTCTGGGATTGCCACTGCACCCCCAGACCATTGGGCCACTGCCCCGTCCTCAAATACATCTTTGTCAGTTGATTCAAGTTAGCATTTCATTTTATAATTTTATATAAATCCAATTCCTTTTTGTAATTGGTGGCAAATATTATACACAATTTGCAGTACAAATATTGGCTGACCCTGCACCCAACCAAATATAATGGTTCAAGCTTCTTACTGGTTGGTGTTTGTGTTGAAGACCGTGAAGCTTCCGTACCTGCAAATATAAGTCACATGGGCTGTACTTTGTCGAGGTGCGTATGTCTACGCTCTAATTAATGGCCACCGTTTTCTTCAACTCCTACATGCGACCAGATGAACATACCTAGAGATCGCATCGATTCCATGCTGCAGAGATTTGGATCTGTAATTGTTAAAGGCTCTGATTCAGGCTTTGGCAATGTCAATGCCAAGGCACATGGGAGATTGCTGAGATCATTTTGTTGATGGAGTACTCCTGACACTTGACAAACGGTGTGTTCAGATGGAGCAGGGTAGTACACACATTTAATGCAGCACTTGGAACCCATGAACTTTTGACCCAAAGCATTGGTTTATATGTAATTCTGGGTTTCAAACTCAAGTTTGTTAAATTTGATACGGTGTTCCATCTCAAAGGAAAAAACTGTTAATGCTAAATCTTAAATGTTCATTGTGCCTGGTACCCAAAAGTTTTGGTATATTTCTTTGCATCTGTGTGATGGGAGGGACCGGAGGCTCCTCTGACTCAGGGCCGTCTCATGTAGATCAGACATAACATGGTTTTTCAACAGCAATGTGTTTGTATCTGTAACACGCTCTCGTTGCTGCTGAAGGCACATAAGGACAGAATATTGGTTATAATAGAATACTATATTTTTTTTTATGAAGGGAGTAAAGAGAAAGATAGAGGGCTTTACTCAAGTCACTGCGAATTTTTGACCCAAGGCATTGGTTTATGTGAAATTCTGAGTTTCAAAGTCTAGCTTGTTAAATGTGTTACGATGTTCCATGTAAAAACACAATACTAAATCGTAAAGTTTCATTGTGCCTGGTACCCGGAAGTTTTGTTATATTTCTTTGCTAATGGGTCATGTGAGCAACTAGGGGTTCCTCTGACTCAGAGAGTCGTCTCTTTTAGATCAGCGGTAACATGATTTTTCAACATTAATGTGTTTGAATCGGTAGTATGCTTTCTCCGCTGCAAGCACAGAAGGACATAATATTGGTTATAATAACAGAGTATTATATTTTGGCATGTAGAGAGTAAAAGATAAAGATGGAGAGATTTACTAGTCATTTGAACTTTTGACCCAAGGCATTGGTCTATTTGAAATTATGGGTTTCAAACTTGAGTTTTTTAAATTTCATACGGTATTCCATCTAAAAACAAGTTAATGCTAAATCGTAAAGTTTCATTGTAGTTCTCTTTGTTTCTCTCGTATCAACTTCTTCTAAACCCTGCCAACTTATTTAAAACGAAGACGATTTCAGTAACACAACACAAAACAATTCTCCGCCAATACAGAGAACATGACACTAGCTCCCTCCTCAATATCGGGATGGTGCATGTATGTCATATTTTGCATCTTCCGCAAGAGGCCGATTATGGCTCAATATTTGCAATCATAATTTGCATCTTCCACAAGGTGTTAATTGTTACTCAACAATTTCAGTTGCGTACATATATAGTAAATGTATTTACTTTATTAGTTTATTATACCAGCGGCACCGGTAGCGGCGGGAAGGTAGACCAAGATCTATCTATGCACCGACTCATCTAGGGCACCAACAGGTTGACACCCTCTTCTCCATGGCGGTGAGCACCATTTTCTCCTTGCAAGGTGTAGAGTAGCACTAGTAGCTAGATTGTGTCGATTACTTATGCACCTTGATTTTTGTAGGATGTACAGATGCTTGCTTATCGTTTTGGAAGGCATCACTCATATTTTTTATGCATGCCTACTTCAACATAGAGCAGTTCATCGCAACTAGAGGAGTGTAATCAGATACGGTCCACTGTTTGTTCGAAATCAGGAGAGGATTGTCGATGCCCTCCTACTGGGGGTGCCAGGATCGCGAGCCACGTGGGCCACCTCCAGCTGGCTGAAGACAACAGGAAGCCACGACCGGTCGTCGTGGGCTGCCATGGGAGAACTTTTCGGAGATAGCGGGAAGACCTCGCCTTCAAACACTCCGAGGCAGCCCGATCAGACGGGAGCATTGGGAGGCAGCCCTACTCCATGCTTTCTACTCGACCGGGGTTGTCGGGACATCTCGGTCACCACGGAGAAGAACTCACGGCAGGTGGCCTCCCGGCGCGACTCCCCAGGAGCATGGCGGGGCCCCAACTGACCTGTGACACGACATGATCCTTACCCGTCTGGGCGCCGATCCCTTAAGGTTCAGAGGTCGTTGGGAGCGTGGACAGCGAGGTGTTGCGATGTCGCCCCCTGAGATAAAGAGTCTTGCCACTTGGCGACCGTAGCAAACCCATCGACGAGGTGTCACTCATGCACGACGACAAGTGTGGTATCCCCTTGGTTATAAAAGGAGGACCCCGTCCACAATGAAAAGGGGACGTTGTTCCTTGACAACATCAAGGCCAAGATCCAGGACAAGGAGGGAAACAACAAAGGAAGAGAGAACCAAAGTACACAGGGCTAGGCCGCCCCGAGTAGAAGAGCTCTACCGGCAGATAACTCCATTCCATCCCCTTGTAACCACATATCCTTTCTCAATCCAAGATCAGTCGACAATCAAGACGTAGGGTCTTACATCTTCGGAGGGCCTGAACTTAGGTAAAAAACCTCGTGTGCTTGTTCTGTGTCATTCATGTTCGCCGATCGAGTACAAATACCTCGCGCCCCATTACTGAACAAATCGGTAGAGGGCTGCTACGATTTCCTCGGTGTTCGGGGTTGGACACGTGACATTTGGCGCACAAGGTAGAGGGCGCTCGAATTCCTACTCCCTCACTTTCGCTTCTGACGACATGACATGTGAAGAAAAGGCCGTGGCATCCCCTGCTGCCGGTCTCACGAGCCCTCCCCCCAATTGGTGGTGGTGGGGGGGGGGGGGCATTAAGCAAGGAGAAGGCGACCGACGCGCAACCAGAGCTGACGCAGACGAAATGGTGGGTCATCTAGGTGGAGAAGATAACATAGCAGCTCTCAGTGCGATGCTCCAAGGGCTTCTTATTCTGGAGGGTCGCCGGCTCCCGCTCGACCACGAGGCAACAAGCCACCGAGCTCTGGTGCTGGAGGGACGATGTCGCTTGCCTTGCCACACTTTGCGGAGAGATGGGGTGGCCCGGGGCCACTGTCGGCCGTGCTTGCTTAGCATCGCTCCCGACAAACTCGGGGCTGGGCGGACCTACCCCCTGCCTTGGAAGACGCCTTCGTGGATCGGCGTGACGGATCTGTTGTGCTCGAAATGCGTCACACAAACACGTCCTCAGGTACCCGCGGCGCCGTGGAAGATACTCCGCAACTCGCCCCGCGGGAGGCTAGCTTCCAGCGCGATACGCGAGACAGCAAGCCGGCTCTTTTGACACCCGACACCCCTCGGGAAGTCCCGTCTGAGGAAGGCCATTGACGATTGGCTGAGCTAAGCCGGACTTGGCTGCTCTCAGCACGGTTTTTGATATCTGGTGATATATAAGCGAATTCGCCGAACAACGGAAGCATGTACAAGGGTTTGAGGCGTTAAATGTAGGTTTTGTATTGATGTATGTCGATTGTTTTCTTAACTTCAATTGGCCATCACCTCTCACATATATATATATGAGGCAGCTGGACTGCATGTACAAGTTTTTGACTCCTACACGAATTACAATTCATGGTTTAAGTCGAATTCTACCCTAACTTGGCGGTATCTTGATCGGCTTCATGCTGGACCCGGACTCCATCCGTCAGGCTTCTTTGGAAAGTTTCCTTCTAGAAGGATAGATGTCGCCTAGAGGGGGGAGGGTCAATAGGCTGGAGCCAGATTATCCGGTCCAAGTTGGGCCGGATATTCCGGTAGGCTTGATGAAGGCGGAACAAGACTAGCGTTTTACTTTAAAAAGTTTACAACCTACATATACTAGGCTCACCTATGTGCACCAACAACTTATGCTAAACAAGAAAAGTAACAAGGTGAAAGCAAGATAAATGACTTGAAGCATGAAGGCTATCACAATGTGAAGTGAATAAGTAAAGAGCTCGAGTGTAGAAATAATCGAGGCACAAAGAGACGAAGATGTATTCCCGAGTTCCTCCTTGTTAAGGGAGTACGTCTCGTTGGAGAGGTGTGAGACGCCACAACAGGTTGGTCTCAATGCCACAACATTCTTCACTTTCTTCTCCGATGAACCGCATCACAAAAGGTTTTGTTCACCTTCCACTATTGATCTCCTTTTGGGCGGAGATCGATTCCCTTACAACAATCTTGACGCACACACCCACAACTTAATTGAGGGCTCCCAAATGACCATAAAAGTCTTAGACCACAAAAGGTCTTAGCCACAAAAGGCATATAGGGTCCATAGGGTCTTCTTCATTTAGTTGTTTAATAACCGAAATTTTATTGTTGACTTCCACCTGTTCATATGGCTGAGAACACTTTTTGTTACTTTTGTTAGTAACAACAATAAGTAAATTCTCCTTGACTTTATTTGGACACAGGAGTGTTTGAACATACTCTTCAATTCTCACAGATGATACTTGATCTACCTGTTTAATAGCTTTAGGAACAACAATAGAATGCTTAACAGGTTCAACATAAACATCAAATCCACTTTTAGGGACACCAATATGATTAGCAAAAGATTTAGCCATCTTAATTAAAACATAAGGATCAAGACCAAATTTATCACTCAGATTCTCAAACAAAATAGAAGTAGAGAAATTCTCTACACATGAATATTCATATTCCAGACAAGGTTCATTACCTTTATCAAGATCCCAATTAACAATATTCTCAGAAATAGTCTCCAACAAGGTTCATGCTTCTTTCTCAGTATTATTTGTAAAACTCCCTCTAGAAGAATTATCTAGAAATTCCTTTTGTTGCTTTAACCTCACATAAAAGTTCATCAATATAATTTTCCTCGTGAGATCATGACAAGGATTTTTGCGAAGGAGTTCCTTTAACCTCCCCAAGCTTGAGTAATACTCTATCCCAAGTGAGGCCAAAAATTAAATATATAGCAGCGATTCTCATAAGCTTCTTTAGGAGTAAAATATTTAATAAAGAAAACCTTCCTCGTTACACTCCATTCAATAGTAACTTGTTCATCCAATGACCTGAACCAAATACGAGTATTACCAGATAAAGACAAATATAATAGCTTCCTTCTCACCTCATCATTAGAAATACCAGGTAGCCCAAATAGAGAGCATATGTCTTCAATCAACTCCACGTGTTCACGTGCAGACTTCCATCTCCAGTAAAAGGTTGTTTCATAACTCTTTTAAAATGACCATTGAGAATTTTATATCCCACTTTTGGCACAGGAGTTTCAACAACTTTGTTTGCAATACCATAAGCACTTTCATATGAAGCAATTTTCAGCGAGACATTATTCGTAAAAGCCATAGTAACAATAAAATAAAACAGTAAATAAAAATCAACTTTCAAGTTTCCTTACCAAACTTCTTACCAATAGCGCGACGCTCCCCGGCAACGGCGTCAGAAAAGTATCTTGATGGCTCCCATGTGCAGGAGTCAATTGTAGTACCTTTCCATTAGAAAACGTTGTCGATCCCACGAGGAGCTGAAGGTATTGGTTAGCAAGAGTGGTAAATAAAACAATGAAACTTGCAAATGTTTTTGTGTTTTTGGTATATAGTTGCAAGCAAGTAAAATGCTAAAAATAAAATGTAACAAGTGAAAGCTCTCAAAGAGAGAAAGCCCAATCCTCCTTTTAGCAAGAGGACAATCTTGAGTGATGTGTGTCTTATATGTGGAAAACGTTCCCGAGGGCGGCATGGATTTACTAGGCATAGAGATTTCCAAAATAACATGTTGCATATCTTGTCAAGTTTTAATCTCTTTTGGACGGAGCCTTAATTAGGTGCAGTCAAATAAATAAACTAAACCCCTTATGATGGATCTCATGGCCAAGTTAATGAGCAACACAGGAATTATAAATACATAAAAGTCCCACCATAGCTATAAACTCTAGGGTCCCCGCTATGAATCGCCCCTAATGCAACTTTATGTATTGGACTAAGGTTCATGTCCTCCGAAGTCCTTCCCACTCTATTACACTACGGTGTTAACCTATGAGCCCATATAGGTGAAGTGATGTGCAGTTAGATGTTCGCACATCACCATCATAGAACGACATAAAGATAAAAACTAGACCAAATACCAACATATGTTATATTAAAATCATTGTCAATTCATTTTATGCCCTCAGGAACATACAGGAACTACTCAAAACGTGCAAACATAATGATATTCAGTGGCATAAGTGATACAACACAATCTGAAAATATAACCTCTCCACCAAAAAATGACAAGTGCTAAATCACAAACATGTATAGTAGCACAAAATAAATATCTAGGGTTCGGTAACTCTCAAATAATGAGGGGGGGCGGAGTGGATCACGAAGATGATGATGGAGATGGTGCTGGTCGTGGTGATTGTGATGATGGAGAGGCCTCCTCCCACGCCAAGGAGGAGAGATGATTATGATGGCGATGATTTCCCCCTTCTCCGGAGCTCCGGAGCAGCAGGATCTGACCCCCTTTGGAAGCGATCAGGAGTTTCGCCGCCGCCGCGGCCTCGAATAATCTCGGAAAAATTAGGGCATAACTTTTTGGGCGAGACGAAGGCGTGCTAAAAGGCGGAGCACGAGACGGTGCCCGAGGTGCCAACGGTTAGGCCCCACGCGACCAAGGAATCTGGCCGCGTGGGCCATGCCTGTTTGGCCTTTGTGGCTCTTCTCCTCTGGATCTTTAGCCCACGCTCATTCTCCCGATGAAATACTTGCTGTGCATTTTTTTCCTGATCCTTTTGACGTCCCGAAGGTCCTGGAACATTAAAAACAAGGAAAAGGAGGTTTTCCGGCCTCCCACAAATTAAAAACCAAAAATAGGGACTTTGTAGGAAAGTCCCATAAATCATCTAAAACAATGCCAATAACATTCTAGTATGATAATATAAGTTATTAAATTGATGATGTAAAATGCACGTATCAACCGCCTTCTTACTGCAACCTAGAGGAAAGAAAGGGTAAGTACTCCGAAGCTCATGCCATTGACGCTCTCGAGCGGTCGCGGGAGCAGCCTTCTGGCCTTTCCTCTTCTTGATCATATCGGACATACGTTCCGCGATTGGATCTGGAAAGGAGAGGCAAAAGGAGGAAGACGAAGTGAGAGGCATGATGGGAGTTGGCCACGGCGGCCTAAGGCTTTGATGAGCGGGCCGGGAGATGGGTAAAGATGCTTCCCCACCACCACGTGTCCTTGGGGACATCCCGAGGACACACCATTCTATGCAGCTTTCTCCTGCTCTGACTCTCTGCCCGCCAGGGTCATCAAGGCCCGAAAATAAAGGATGGACGCATTGGATGCGCGCCCTGTCAGAGATATCTTCAGAATGACCCACACTCTAGTGGGGGCGTAGCCCGTCTACCGAGCTCAGATTACCTGAGCCATGCCCGGGGGCTACTGTCGACCCCCGACCATCCGAGGTGTCCACGAAGGAGTGTGGCATAGGGGCCGACTATCTTTAAGGAGTCCCGGCCGCGGTGCCGGGATATTTCTCCCCGAGACTGATCCACCCCGGGGAGGAATGGTATCATAGTCAACATGGGTCCCTCCGGCAGGGACCAAGGGGCAAAACGGACATCCTGGCTACGCGACGTGGAGGAGTTACCACGACGCGTGGAGGTGCAGGTGGCGCCTCCCCCGACCGCCGTCAGGAGCACGACAAGACTTGGCTTGCGACGGGTGCCTCTTGGCGCAACGGGGCATGCGCTGCACACGACGGACGTCTCCTCTTCGCAAGAGGGACACGAGAAAGGATGCTGGACAAACAGTGGTATCCAGAGAGAAAGGCGAAGAACAGTAGTTCCACTCCCAGACGAAGAACCCAAGGAACAGAGAGGGAGGAGAGGAGAGAATCATTGTACTCTTATATACACCATAATACAAGATCAGACAAGCAGGACGTAGATCCATCATCCTCCTCAAATAACCTGAACCTAGGTAAACATCGTGTGTTTCCCGTGGCCTTGGTAACTCTTCGTCTACGCCTACAGGAATCCCTCGCGCCCTGCTTCTCTACCGAACAATACAAAGGGGAGGCGACTTGGCTTCCCTGGTGTCCGTATTCTGACATGCGACATGACCATTATCCTAAACCGAAAGATGAGGGTGCACTAGTAGAAAAAGGCTTATAGGTGGGATGCCTGTTTGTGGCGCACCCTAAGCCCATGCGCCACAAAAAAAATTTAGTGGCGCACCAAACCAGTGCGCCACAAACATCTGTGGCGCACAAAATAAACATGTGCCACTGAAATGTTGTTTTTTGTGGCGCACGGTGGAGCATGCGCCACAGAAAGTAGGTGGTCCCCGCCAGCAAGTTCGAATTTCGGAATCCGGGGCAGTTTCTGTGGCGCACCTTGGCCAATGCGCCACAAAAAGTTGGCATTCTGTGGCGCATGGTGGACGGTGCGCCACAGAATGTGAACTTTCTGTGGCGCATGGAATTGGTGCGCCACAGAATGTTGCTTTTCTGTGGCGCATGTGTCAGATGCGCCACAAAAATATTATTTGTTGCGCCACAAAATGTCAACCAGGGCCCACAAAAGCATTCAATGCACTAAAATCTCAGATTCATTTGCAACCTTTCTCCTTCTCTCACACAGCTCGTATTTCTCCTCTTTCTCACCCAATTCTCCCCATTCTTTCTCCATTATTCCTGCATTTATAGTAGGTTAAAACCTATTTTGTTCCATAGAGATTGGTTAGTAGGCAGGGAGGCTTCATATATACTCTCTCCTCCTCTTTTTGTCCACTAAATTCTCTCCAAACACACATCACACGATCACGGTCCCGGAGGAGCTCCAATCTACTAGGTGAGACATCTTCTCTTTTTGTTGTGGTGTGCATGCTTGTGCGGTGGTATGGCATCGGTTTATGGCCGGTGTATATGGCCATCGGCGTGTATATATCCACCGATCATTTATGTGGCACCGGGTGTATGGCCATCGGTGTATGTGGACACATGCATATGCATGTTTGTTGTTTTTGTTGTGTCTTGCGGCGGCGTGGTGCATATATGTTTGCCGAAATGTTGATTCATTTCCATTTCGGCAAATTTTTGCACCACCCATACGTCCGACTATTAGGAGAAGTCATGCCAAAATTTTCCGTCGAACATGCATGTGTGTGTGCATATGTTGTGGTTCTAAATAACGTTTCTCGGTTGTGTGCTCTATGTAACCCGTGCGTAGGAGATGTCGGCAGACAAGATGATCATGACGAAGGAGATGTCGGCGGACAAGATGATCATGATGACCATGGGGGAGATGGCGGTGGAGAAGACGCGAACACGGAGAACACGCTAATGTCGGCCTTACGGGACTCTCATGTTCAAGAATTGCTCCTCCAGGAGACGAGCAACACCAGAGAGAAAGCCAAACTGGCGCAAATGGAGATCGACGGGAAGACTCCGTTGTATCCTGGGTGCCGGCCAGAGGATACGCGCTTGGAAGTAACGCTTGATGCTCTGGAGATGAAGGCGCAAAGCAAGTGGACCGACGTGAGCTTCACGAAAAGCATGAAATTCATGCACGATCGTCTTCCCGAGGGGAACACATTGCCAAAAAGCATCGAGGAGGCCAAGAAAGTCGTGTGCCCACTTGACTTGCCGCACGTCAAATACCATGCCTGCATCAATGATTGCGCAATTTACCGGGGAGAGTACAAGGACATAACCAAATGTCCGGTGTGCGACCAAGGACGGTACAAGGGTGCTAACAAAAAAGTTCCTCGAAAAGTGGTATGGTACTTTCCTATCACTCCCCGTCTGCAGCGGTACTTTGTGGACCATAAGGAAGCAAAGCTAATGCAATGGCACGCGGAAAGGGAGAAGCCCGAAGAAGATCCGGAGAAGGGAAGGATCCTGTCACACCCTTCCGATGCCCTCCAGTGGGAAGCATTGGACGCCTTTCAAAATTTCGGAGGCGACGCAAGGAACGTCAGGCTGGGTATGAGCACCGATGGACTCAATCCGTTCGGCAACCAGAGTAGCACGCATAGCACCTGGCCCGTGTTTGTATGGCCTTACAACCTTCACCCTTGGCTGTGCACGAAGCAAAGGTACATACACATGAGCATTCTCATCCAGGGGCCGAAACAACCGGGTGTCGACATACATCTGTATCTCACACTGTTGAAAGAGGAGTTAGCCACGTTGTGGGACACGCCAGCCCGTACGTTGGATGCCTACACTAGAGAATATTTCGACATGAGAGCCGCCTTGTTCACGACGGTGCAGGACTATCCTGGTTGCTCATACGTATCGGCCCAGGTAGGCCACGGATTCTGTGCATGTGTCAGGTGCATGGATGGGACCCCGCGTCTCCAGCTACCAAGGGATGGGTCTTCGAAAACCGTGTACCCAAGTGCTCGACGGTGGCTTCGCATGGATCACCCGTGGAGGAAACGCGGTGACCTGTTCGATGGTGAAAACGAGCTCGAAAGAGCCCCGCACGAGAGGACCGGCACTAAAATCGACGAGCTTTTGAGAAATTGGGAGGAGTGCCCTGCTCCTGGAAAGAAGCGACCGAGGGTTGATCCCCTGCTGGGTGTATGGAAAGCGAGGTCTGTTTTCCACGACTTGCCGTACTGGAAGGTCCTTAAAGCGCCCCATAGCCTCGATATGATGCACATTACGAAGAATGTCACCGAGAGTCTACTTGGCACTCTTTCCAACATGCCGGAAAAGTCCAAGGATGGGACGAGAGCAAGATACGATCTGAAATGGCTTGGCATCAAGAAAGATCTACAGGCACCCGACAGTGATGACGACGATGACGCTGATGATGATCAGACGGAAGGGACTCAAGGTCGCCGTAAAAGGGCAAAGAAGAACACGGTGGTGCTTCCCCCTGCCTGCTACACTATGAGTCCGGTGGAGCTCGAGCAGTTCTACAAGTGCCTCGTAGGAGTCAAATTTCCTCACGGTTACGCGGGGAAGATCAGCAGATATCTGGACGCAACGAAGAAGAGGTTCACCGGGATGAAGTCTCACGATTGTCACGTGCTGATTACGCAGATAATTCCCGTTGCGATCCGAGGGATAATGGACGATCACGTCCGAGATACGCTGCTTGCCCTGTGCAACTTTTTCGACGTCATCAACAGGAAGTCGATCGGCGTGAAGCAGCTCGACAGGCTACAGGAAGAGATCGTGCTGATACTATGCGAGCTCGAGATTTACTTCCCGCCCTCTTTCTTTGATATCTGCGTGCATCTCCTTCTCCATGTCGTTGAGGACATCAAGCAGCTCGGGCCGACGTTCCTGCACTACATGATGCCGTTCGAAAGGCAGAACGGTGTCATGAAAGGATACGTTCGCAACAGGGCCCGTCCGGACGCAAGCATGGCCAAGGGCTTTCTAACCTACGAGTGCATCTCCTTCTGCCAGAATTATCTAAGCACCGAGAACGAGGATGTCGATCTACCCACCAGGAAGCACCTCGGCAGGCTCGGTGGAGTTGGTCACCGCGAGGGCTGCCGCTCACTCTTTGTCGGCGTTCATGGTCGAAGAGAAGACCTCGACAGGGCTCACCGGGTCGCGCTGTGGCGCACAGGACAAGGATGCGCCACTGATAAATTTCTGTGGCGCACTAGGAAGGATGCGCCACAGAAATGTGCCACTGTAGCGGACCTGCACTTAGAAAATGGCAAGTCCCTGTGTATAGTGCAAATCCCTGGATCGATTCGTTTGCACACACTGTTTACGATGTAATATCAGAACAAAGTATCAATTTTATTACATCGATGATCCAGACTTACAAAATATTCATTACAAATTGCATAGCATAAAGCTAGCATTGGAAAGAGTAAACAGCGGAATTACAATAACAGTGAGTCTCCATCATCTTCATGTTGCCACAGGCGAAAACATGTTGGTTGCAGACTCGAAACCTTTAAACGACACCTCACTCATCCACTGAACAATCTGCAATAAGAAAAATATTGCAGCAACGTGGGTCAGAACCATTTAAAATGGAACTGGCAAGTGACACTATGGTGGACACTTAATGGAATAACTCTAATAACCTATATGCTTATTTGGCTGGTGGAGTTCAAGGCTATTTTGCATAAAGCCAATTTTTCCTAACTCTTTTGAAAACACTTTTCTTCTATTCGAGACATCCGTGGCAAGAAATCCACTGTCTCATTCTACCCTTGTTCACCCATCAAGTTTTAACTTAGAAATTGGAATGGTGGGATCCTCCGTTGACGTCCTTGATCAGCTGCTCAAAATTGTCCGTAACCGGGGACACGGCTAAGTACTTAGTTTTACACTCTGCAGAGGTTGTGCACGTTCACCATTGTACCCATTCAGCCCAAACTATCCTCTACACTCTGGAAGTGATAAGGAAAAGGAGAAGAATGAGACGAGATCTTTCAGAAGCATTTTCCCTCCCCATACTGGCTTGACCCGTTCCACCTAACACCCTCTACATCTGCTTGTCAAGCCGGGGCGAGTCCACGCAACTTAGTTGATCAAGCCAGAGCCCATATTGGCAATGGCTGCACTGGAAGCTAACATCACTTGGAGTTCTTCAGATCCCTTTGTTCCCTGGGTGGCCATCCACAAGTGCACATACTCAGGTATACACCATAGAAATGGTCCTGAGTAGCCACTCAACTTCGCCTCCGTATCCAACCAATCCACCCAGGAGGTTCTTTCTTGACTTAGTAGAATTTATATTTTCATAAAACATCTTTTGCATAGCATCAATAATCCTACTAAGTCATTACATAGGTACCTAGACACAATGGAGTAGGGAAATCTAAACATGTCTGCATAGCAATACTACTAAGTCCTACACATGCATAAGGAAATTAACTAAGTCATGCATAGACAAAATACTTAGGAATTTTATGAGGTGTGCCACTTGCCTTTGGAAGTCGTCTTTGCTCACAAACTCTTTTCAGCGATACTCGGAGCTCTCCGTTCAATCTATACATAGCAATCATAAACAATCACACAACAAGACAATACATAATGAACAAATAAGTTTCATAAAACTTCTAAGGAAAATATGTCATGCATGATGTGCAAAATATTTCTAAGGACTAGAGATGCATGTCATGCCATGAAAATATTCTAAGTTAATGCATGGCAAATATGTTGTTCAAAATTGACTAAGGACCAAGGTCATAAGTTGGATAAAATACTTTGCTATAAATCAAATTGACTAAGTTGTAAGGCTGCTCGAAGTCTTCACATGTTTGGTCTCAGAATCTTCAACTCCCTTGTAGTTTTATTCATCTTCAATTAGCACTCTAAGTACTTAGTCATGATGTGCATGAATACTTAGAGAAAATACTAAGTCTATTCTTCAAGGTGATCAACAATTATTAACAACTCTTTGTAAATTGGATATTCACTATAGTGAGAGAGACAGACACCCGGCCAGCCACTTATGATTGTGGAACAGGTCTCATGTACGTGGACATGTAAGGTTAGTCTCCAGGCCGCTTCATCTCACTATGCCGCTAGGATCCAACATACTTCAAAGGTGGTAATAACATGATCAAAAAGGGGTTTATGTCTAAAGTGGAAGACAAGATTAGGAAAGAGGGAAAAGATAGAAAGAAGGATGTAGTTGGTCTTCCAGGTTTCCTCGTAACTTTCTCCTTGGTGTGACGTCTTCTTTGAAATCTTGTAGGCTTGATGGTTCTGCAGACTTGATGGTGTTGAAAGCATCCAGGTTGGTCTTGAATATATCTTAGTCACCATGAGGTCTAAGAGAAGAAGGGAGAAAAGAGAGAAAGGAAGCAAGACTTAGAAAATGTAGTTGGTTGGTCTTCATGAACTTCTTCTTGATTTTCTTCTAAGTGCTTCTACTCCTTGGAGATGCTTCTGAAGTCTTGTTTTCTTGGCTAAGTCCTTCATTGGCCTTCTAGATCCATGTTGAGAATCCCAAGTATGACTAAGTACAACTTTTTCAAAACCACTATGTCGAAAAAGTAAACCTAAACAAAATACTTAGAGAAAACTAAGGGAGAAGTTTTCCTATGAGGAGTATAACTATACAATAAAATATGCTATGCATGCAATGCACTTTTAAAAACATATTAACTTTTGTGATTTTTATAAAGTATGCATGAATCCATAAACGCAATTTAATTAATTTCTACTATAGCAAATTATAATAAAAGGGGTAAATACAAGATTAAAGTTTTCTGTGATTAAATTTTTATAACAAAATTTTATAAACAGTGCTAATGGACAGAGGGATTTAAACAAATTTATAGCAATTGGATTTACTCAAAAATAATGTTTCTATCAAAAGTTATGTCAAAATTACTCAAACTTACTCGATTTAAACATATGATTGTTAAATCATCAAAATAATGCTCAAAATTATTTTCTAACAGGGGCATCATATTAGAATTATTATAAGGTTTCTAAAACAGTTTTATTTACAAATTTTGGACTTATAGATTTAAAGATATGCTAAAATTAGTGAAATTACACATTTTGAATTTGAATAATTTAAACTATATCAAAACAGAAATATAACAGTGCCAAAAGATTCTACAAGTCAAGAGCTTTGAAATGATATAACATTTGTTAAATTTGGATCTGTGGTTGAAAAGATATGAGGGTTTGAATATGCAGGGTCTTTTCTGCCAGACTGCCAAATTAAACTAAATAGGAAAATCTTTTTCCACGCGGGTGCTGACTGTGCGTTGACTGGATGCTGACGCGGCAGACACGCGGCGTGATCCTACTGGCCCGTACCGATTCGGAAATAAAAATAAAACGGAGCCGTTAGATCTCGATCCAACGGCCCTGGACCTATTGACCATACGTGGGCGGCGCGGTACACCGGAATTACTCCGGCCGCGGTGACGCCATCGCCGGCGACAGCCGTTTTACGCGTTCTAGGGTACCCCGAGAAGAACGGATCATACCTTGACGTTTGGGAGGTCGCGGGGGACTCTGTGGCGAGGTTTGAGACGACGGGGTGCACGGCTTTGCCGGAGATTGCTCGTCGGAGGTGCTCCCGCGGGCGGCTTGCTTCGGTCGATGAAGGAAAACTCGGTCTGGGTACGAAAAGTTCACGGGAATGTGTTAGGATGAAGCGAAAAGGGGAATAAAGAAGGAAGGAGGGCAGGGGGTGGCTTGGGGTCGCCGGTGTCCACCGGAGTTGAAGAAAATGGCCGGTGGCCGTGGCAAACGCCGGTGAGTTTCGGAGTCGATTACGGGAAGCCTGGTGGCTCTAGGGTTATGGTTCTTGGGGAAAAAGATAGAGGACAACGAGGGCTATTAGTAGGAGGAGACGGTACTCGAAACGGTGGAGTAATTCGCACGAATTTAAGGGCGCAATCAAATCAGCCGTTTTGGCGTTCCGGAGCTCCGGCATCAAATTCTCCAGAACGGGGGCGTTTTGGAGAGGGCTTTTGGGGGAAATGAAAGAGGAGATCGTGGGCTTCAAGTAGGAAGAAACGGTGCATCAAATGGTTGAGTAAAACGCCCAGAATCAATTCGGGAAGAGAAACTGAAAATCGTGCGTGTTTCCGTCCGTCTGGACCTTGAAGACGACGCTGACGTCATCGCTGACGTCAGCAGTTTTTCTTTTTCTTTTTCTGATTTTTCCTATTTATTTCATATCTTTTGTTTTAAGTGTCCAAATGAAGTCAAATAAATTTCTAAAAAATTTTAAAAACCATATCTATGTGTTAAAACAGTTGTGGGCATGTTTTGAACACTTTCCAAAAATCACAATTTTGAAATATTGATTAAATACAAATTTGACACTTTATGTCAAATTTTAATATATGGTTTAAAGAATTTTATTTTTGGCTAAATAAAATTTATAAAAAAACAACACCTATATAAGTTTGAAATTAAGTTAACTAAACTCATTTTCCAGTATTAAATCGTTTTTTGCTTGAGTACAATATTAAATAACATGACACCACTATTTGAAATAAAAAGGTGAAAATAATGAATTTATTTTTAATTCAAAATATTTTGTGCACCATTAAGTTTTATATTATAATAAGTCATTTGAAAACTCCCTATAGTACATTTGGAAAACTGTATATCTTTATTTCATTTCTTATGTTGAAATTATTCTTGAAAATCATTTTATGTTTTGCAAATTGATGAAAATAATTTAAGTTATTGAAATGCCTATTTGGATAAATCATTAATTTTAAAATCCATGAAGTTTTAAAGATATAAACTATAGACTTGTAATTTCCAAAATTATGTTTTGAACTCAGGTAAAAGAATGAAAACCATTTGGCAAATATACCATGTTTTAAATAGTTTAAAAGAACATTTGTAAATATTATTTTAATTTATGAATAGCTATGGCTAAGTGGTTGAAATCAAATAATTATAAAGAAACTTTTTATTACAAGAAAATGGTTTGAAAGTTTGTAAACCAGTTGTCAAATTATATATTGAGGTTTAAGAAAAACAATGGATAGTAAAATGTTTAACTTGAAACAAGTTTTGCAAATAGTGATTACTTGAGATATTTGAAATAATAAACAATTTGGAAGATGCTATGAATTCTTTTATAGTTGGTTTTCTTATGCTTTTATTGTTTTATATTAAACAAAAGTTTAAATTTTTAGTGATTTTTAAACATTCCAAAATATTGGGATGTTACAGACTACCACCCTTAAAAGGAATCTCGTCCCCGAGATTCGGAGAGGCTAGGGAAAAAAAAATTGGGTTTGGGATCTCCGGGTTTAGGCAACTGTGTTTGAATTATCTGGGTGGGCTACCACCCTTAAAGAAACTTTTGGGGTAGTCTTCTTTTGTTTTCAACATTGGCGTCTCTTTAGTGACAATATTTTATGGATATTATTTCACGAGCCTGGGTTATTTAATATAAAAGTGTTAGTATCAAAATGGTATGTCCTGATAGGGCAAGATTTAGAACTCACATTTTCCACTCGGTCCGTGGAGAGATTTATCCTTCTTCCACTCGGTGCAGCCACTCACATAGTGCCCTGTTACTTTGCATTTGTGGCATGTCACGGGACTGATGATTTTCTTGTGCGAGCGGATAAGGCAGTTCTCCTTCACCTTTTCCGGGCATTTATCAGCGTAATGTCCCTTGTCCTTACATTTGTAGCAAATTATGTCTCTTAAGTTCTTCTTCTTCTTAGGTGTTTCCAGGGCTAAAAGTTCTTCCAAATCTTGTTTGTCATATTCTATCTCAATGGACGAAGTCCTGTCTCGTTTGATGTGACAATTTCGAGCTAAGTGACCTCCTTCACACTTATAGCAACACTTAGAGGTACCTTTGGATGTCTTCGGGTGTGACTTTACTCTTACTTCATCTTTCATCTTGGTATGAACTACAATCCCCTTTAGACAATGATTTGGTTCAGTATCCTTACCAATATTCTTCTCTATGCAGTCCCATGAATAATGTCCTCGTTCTTTGCACTGGTAGTAATTTATCTGGCTAACATCTCTCTTGCGTTTAACCTTCTGTTCTTGTTCCTCCAAGGTCTTCATGAGAGAATGTTGCATTCCCTCCTTGGTTTGCTGGATAACTTGTTGCACCATGGGATAAAATTGACACTGTATTGGGACATGATTTATTCCTTCACACAAATAGCAAGTAACCTGAGTTGTGGGGCATACGTTAACTACATGTCTTGTATCACCATGGGGCCACTCATCAGGACATTCTTTGGACGTATTTCCTATCTCTCCACAAGTTTTGCATGCCTTCGGTTTGGTCATATGACCCTCTTCAAACTCGGTATTGTTTTGATCAATCTTAGACAGGTGGTCATTGATCATATTTTGGTTCATCAAATTCCACAACGGACTCTGGGTCTCTAATAGTAGTTGTATTATTGTGTGCATATCGTTGGTGTTGGTATTGTCGTGAGACATCTGTTTTGGTTTAGTAAAAAAAATGAGTTGAGTTATAGGTACTATGAAGGAGTCCTAATTCAACAAATCAGAACAAGGCAACAATCTCTAACAAAATCAAGCAACATGGTTCAAACACAAGCAACAATCTAGTATTGTCACACAACCTATGTTGGTATGAACAATACACTAACACGATATCGTTGTTCTATTTAAGTGGTGGTCAAATCTATCTCCTTCGTGAGTGCTTCAAGTTCTTGTTCAACTTCCTTGGATATCTTCGAAGTGTTGGGCGAATTCTGGTTCTTTAGTGGTCTTCCATGCATGTAGAACTTCATGTTGAATTGTAGCTTTTCCATATGAAGTATCCGACTCAGACTATAAGAACATGGTCTTCTAGAGAAAGATAAGGTGTTTTCAGAAGGTTGATAGTAGACGAGAGTACAAGAAGGATAAACTGAAAAGTTTTGTTTTTAGATAACTGAATAAAAATATATTTTCAATCATATGGTCAAACCTATTTCTATCCAGACTTAGGGTTTCGAACCTACAGGCAACACAGTGCTCTGATACCATCTGTAGCGGACCTGCACTTAGAAAATGGCAAGTCCCTGTGTATAGTGCAAATCCCTGGATCGATTCGTTTGCACACACTGTTTACGATGTAATATCAGAACAAAGTATCAATTTTATTACATCGATGATCTAGACTTACAAAATATTCATTACAAATTGCATAGCATAAAGCTAGCATTGGAAAGAGTAAACAGCGGAATTACAATAACAGTGAGTCTCCATCATCTTCATGTTGCCACAGGCGAAAACATGTTGGTTGCAGACTCGAAACCTTTAAACGACACCTCACTCATCCACTGAACAATCTGCAATAAGAAAAATATTGCAGCAACGTGGGTCAGAACCATTTAAAATGGAACTGGCAAGTGACACTATGGTGGACACTTAATGGAATAACTCTAATAACCTATATGCTTATTTGGCTGGTGGAGTTCAAGGCTATTTTGCATAAAGCCAATTTTTCCTAACTCTTTTGAAAACACTTTTCTTCTATTCGAGACATCCGTGGCAAGAAATCCACTGTCTCATTCTACCCTTGTTCACCCATCAAGTTTTAACTTAGAAATTGGAATGGTGGGATCCTCCGTTGACGTCCTTGATCAGCTGCTCAAAATTGTCCGTAACCGGGGACACGGCTAAGTACTTAGTTTTACACTCTGCAGAGGTTGTGCACGTTCACCATTGTACCCATTCAGCCCAAACTATCCTCTACACTCTGGAAGTGATAAGGAAAAGGAGAAGAATGAGACGAGATCTTTCAGAAGCATTTTCCCTCCCCATACTGGCTTGACCCGTTCCACCTAACACCCTCTACATCTGCTTGTCAAGCCGGGGCGAGTCCACGCAACTTAGTTGATCAAGCCAGAGCCCATATTGGCAATGGCTGCACTGGAAGCTAACATCACTTGGAGTTCTTCAGATCCCTTTGTTCCCTGGGTGGCCATCCACAAGTGCACATACTCAGGTATACACCATAGAAATGGTCCTGAGTAGCCACTCAACTTCGCCTCCGTATCCAACCAATCCACCCAGGAGGTTCTTTCTTGACTTAGTAGAATTTATATTTTCATAAAACATCTTTTGCATAGCATCAATAATCCTACTAAGTCATTACATAGGTACCTAGACACAATGGAGTAGGGAAATCTAAACATGTCTGCATAGCAATACTACTAAGTCCTACACATGCATAAGGAAATTAACTAAGTCATGCATAGACAAAATACTTAGGAATTTTATGAGGTGTGCCACTTGCCTTTGGAAGTCGTCTTTGCTCACAAACTCTTTTCAGCGATACTCGGAGCTCTCCGTTCAATCTATACATAGCAATCATAAACAATCACACAACAAGACAATACATAATGAACAAATAAGTTTCATAAAACTTCTAAGGAAAATATGTCATGCATGATGTGCAAAATATTTCTAAGGACTAGAGATGCATGTCATGCCATGAAAATATTCTAAGTTAATGCATGGCAAATATGTTGTTCAAAATTGACTAAGGACCAAGGTCATAAGTTGGATAAAATACTTTGCTATAAATCAAATTGACTAAGTTGTAAGGCTGCTCGAAGTCTTCACATGTTTGGTCTCAGAATCTTCAACTCCCTTGTAGTTTTATTCATCTTCAATTAGCACTCTAAGTACTTAGTCATGATGTGCATGAATACTTAGAGAAAATACTAAGTCTATTCTTCAAGGTGATCAACAATTATTAACAACTCTTTGTAAATTGGATATTCACTATAGTGAGAGAGACAGACACCCGGCCAGCCACTTATGATTGTGGAACAGGTCTCATGTACGTGGACATGTAAGGTTAGTCTCCAGGCCGCTTCATCTCACTATGCCGCTAGGATCCAACATACTTCAAAGGTGGTAATAACATGATCAAAAAGGGGTTTATGTCTAAAGTGGAAGACAAGATTAGGAAAGAGGGAAAAGATAGAAAGAAGGATGTAGTTGGTCTTCCAGGTTTCCTCGTAACTTTCTCCTTGGTGTGACGTCTTCTTTGAAATCTTGTAGGCTTGATGGTTCTGCAGACTTGATGGTGTTGAAAGCATCCAGGTTGGTCTTGAATATATCTTAGTCACCATGAGGTCTAAGAGAAGAAGGGAGAAAAGAGAGAAAGGAAGCAAGACTTAGAAAATGTAGTTGGTTGGTCTTCATGAACTTCTTCTTGATTTTCTTCTAAGTGCTTCTACTCCTTGGAGATGCTTCTGAAGTCTTGTTTTCTTGGCTAAGTCCTTCATTGGCCTTCTAGATCCATGTTGAGAATCCCAAGTATGACTAAGTACAACTTTTTCAAAACCACTATGTCGAAAAAGTAAACCTAAACAAAATACTTAGAGAAAACTAAGGGAGAAGTTTTCCTATGAGGAGTATAACTATACAATAAAATATGCTATGCATGCAATGCACTTTTAAAAACATATTAACTTTTGTGATTTTTATAAAGTATGCATGAATCCATAAACGCAATTTAATTAATTTCTACTATAGCAAATTATAATAAAAGGGGTAAATACAAGATTAAAGTTTTCTGTGATTAAATTTTTATAACAAAATTTTATAAACAGTGCTAATGGACAGAGGGATTTAAACAAATTTATAGCAATTGGATTTACTCAAAAATAATGTTTCTATCAAAAGTTATGTCAAAATTACTCAAACTTACTCGATTTAAACATATGATTGTTAAATCATCAAAATAATGCTCAAAATTATTTTCTAACAGGGGCATCATATTAGAATTATTATAAGGTTTCTAAAACAGTTTTATTTACAAATTTTGGACTTATAGATTTAAAGATATGCTAAAATTAGTGAAATTACACATTTTGAATTTGAATAATTTAAACTATATCAAAACAGAAATATAACAGTGCCAAAAGATTCTACAAGTCAAGAGCTTTGAAATGATATAACATTTGTTAAATTTGGATCTGTGGTTGAAAAGATATGAGGGTTTGAATATGCAGGGTCTTTTCTGCCAGACTGCCAAATTAAACTAAATAGGAAAATCTTTTTCCACGCGGGTGCTGACTGTGCATTGACTGGATGCTGACGCGGCAGACACGCGGCGTGATCCTACTGGCCCGTACCGATTCGGAAATAAAAATAAAACGGAGCCGTTAGATCTCGATCCAACGGCCCTGGACCTATTGACCATACGTGGGCGGCGCGGTACACCGGAATTACTCCGGCCGCGGTGACGCCATCGCCGGCGACAGCCGTTTTACGCGTTCTAGGGTACCCCGAGAAGAACGGATCATACCTTGACGTTTGGGAGGTCGCGGGGGACTCTGTGGCGAGGTTTGAGACGACGGGGTGCACGGCTTTGCCGGAGATTGCTCGTCGGAGGTGCTCCCGCGGGCGGCTTGCTTCGGTCGATGAAGGAAAACTCGGTCTGGGTACGAAAAGTTCACGGGAATGTGTTAGGACGAAGCGAAAAGGGGAATAAAGAAGGAAGGAGGGCAGGGGGTGGCTTGGGGTCGCCGGTGTCCACCGGAGTTGAAGAAAATGGCCGGTGGCCGTGGCAAACGCCGGTGAGTTTCGGAGTCGATTACGGGAAGCCTGGTGGCTCTAGGGTTATGGTTCTTGGGGAAAAAGATAGAGGACAACGAGGGCTATTAGTAGGAGGAGACGGTACTCGAAACGGTGGAGTAATTCGCACGAATTTAAGGGCGCAATCAAATCAGCCGTTTTGGCGTTCCGGAGCTCCGGCATCAAATTCTCCAGAACGGGGGCGTTTTGGAGAGGGCTTTTGGGGGAAATGAAATAGGAGATCGTGGGCTTCAAGTAGGAAGAAACGGTGCATCAAATGGTTGAGTAAAACGCCCAGAATCAATTCGGTAAGAGAAACTGAAAATCGTGCGTGTTTCCGTCCGTCTGGACCTTGAAGACGACGCTGACGTCATCGCTGACGTCAGCAGTTTTTCTTTTTCTTTTTCTGATTTTTCCTATTTATTTCATATCTTTTGTTTTAAGTGTCCAAATGAAGTCAAATAAATTTCTAAAAAATTTTAAAAACCATATCTATGTGTTAAAACAGTTGTGGGCATGTTTTGAACACTTTCCAAAAATCACAATTTTGAAATATTGATTAAATACAAATTTGACACTTTATGTCAAATTTTAATATATGGTTTAAAGAATTTTATTTTTGGCTAAATAAAATTTATAAAAAAACAACACCTATATAAGTTTGAAATTAAGTTAACTAAACTCATTTTCCAGTATTAAATCGTTTTTTGCTTGAGTACAATATTAAATAACATGACACCACTATTTGAAATAAAAAGGTGAAAATAATGAATTTATTTTTAATTCAAAATATTTTGTGCACCATTAAGTTTTATATTATAATAAGTCATTTGAAAACTCCCTATAGTACATTTGGAAAACTGTATATCTTTATTTCATTTCTTATGTTGAAATTATTCTTGAAAATCATTTTATGTTTTGCAAATTGATGAAAATAATTTAAGTTATTGAAATGCCTATTTGGATAAATCATTAATTTTAAAATCCATGAAGTTTTAAAGATATAAACTATAGACTTGTAATTTCCAAAATTATGTTTTGAACTCAGGTAAAAGAATGAAAACCATTTGGCAAATATACCATGTTTTAAATAGTTTAAAAGAACATTTGTAAATATTATTTTAATTTATGAATAGCTATGGCTAAGTGGTTGAAATCAAATAATTATAAAGAAACTTTTTATTACAAGAAAATGGTTTGAAAGTTTGTAAACCAGTTGTCAAATTATAAATTGAGGTTTAAGAAAAACAATGGATAGTAAAATGTTTAACTTGAAACAAGTTTTGAAAATAGTGATTACTTGAGATATTTGAAATAATAAACAATTTGGAAGATGCTATGAATTCTTTTATAGTTGGTTTTCTTATGCTTTTATTGTTTTATATTAAACAAAAGTTTAAATTTTTAGTGATTTTTAAACATTCCAAAATATTGGGATGTTACAGCCACTTTCTGTGGCGCACCGAGGGGGTGCGCCACAGAAATATAATTTAGTGGCGAGATTTCTGTGGCGCATCCCCCATTTCCCTGGGTGCGCCACAGAAAGGCTTTTTGGTGCGCCACTAGTAGCCCTTTTTCCACTAGTGGTGGCTTAAGAGTTGAGGTCATGAATAAAACAAGTGTTTACTCAACAAATGTATGTCTAAATTGTTCAACAGAGAAGTAGTGTGGCAAGAGTTGTTGTACAACTGGTTAACAAAATGTTATCACATGTTCCTGCAAAGACCACAGATTCTGCATTTTTAATGGCTTTATGCGGGTTAAAGATGATTTATATATATGTTTGTGTTTTCACATATATATGTGTGTGTTTTCTTGTTTCAAACTGGTTATGGTTTGAGCACCAGGTTCTTGAAAGATATTTGTCTAGATTTCTTTAACATATATG
Source organism: Poa annua (assembly GCA_026929855.1). NCBI lineage: Eukaryota > Viridiplantae > Streptophyta > Magnoliopsida > Poales > Poaceae > Poa > Poa annua. The sequence continues at coordinate 58,790,930 of CM049437.1, forward strand.
TTTTCTTCTTTCAAGCTGGTTATGGTTTGAGCACCAAGTTCTGGAAAGATATTTGGCTAGGGACACACCACTCTATCAACACTACCCATCTTTAATAACATAGCGTTACAAAAGCATGTTGCTACCTCTAATGTATTACCACAAATCACACTGAATATTGGTTTCATAAAAGAGTTAACTTGAAATAAGTGGGTTTCTTGGTTGTACTTATGCCAAAAACTGATGATGGTGCAACTTTCTAGTGAGCCGGGTAAATTTGATTGTAACCTTAAAAGCTCGGTATCTTCTCGGTGAAATGTAGATCACCCCAGATTTCTTTGTAAATACGGTGGAAACTGAAGGTGCCTTTTCTATTCGGGCTAAATAGAAATGTTTAACTTCCAAGAATATTCGGGCTAAAAAACCTATAATGGGTTTACAAATGTTGCTTTTGTGTATGAGAGGAAACCTTTAGCATTTGTTTCTCTAATGTCCTTTTGCTCGCCTTTTGTGGTGCATAGTTCATATTAATTATAATCTTCCTCCACCAACCAATGTCACAAATATGTTAGGAAACTGGTTGAATATGTAACCGGAAGGAAAATAAAACTCGAGTACGTTTAGGTGTTTCAGCGTTAATATGAAATAATAGAAATAACATTTGCTTTTAGCAAGACATGGTCTTTTCTCCTTTTGCAGGTTATCCATACACCCACACATTGGACTCAGTTGTGGTCCTTTTTAGTCCTACCACCACAAAATCAACGTGAAAATATGGTTTCTGGATGCAACCGTTTAGTGATGGTCGCTGACGATATCTTCAGTCGGGTTGGTTGGCCGCATACTAGTAGAATACAAGATGTATGTATGCTATATGATTGATCTTTTTTGTTGTTAATTCATGCATCAAGGTTATGTGCTCCTTGCATTTAATAATTTGAATTATGGTCTTAACAATAAGGATTGCTATGTTTATGGATTGATGCAGAGACCGGAGTTATAGTCCCTTTTCGAAAGAATGGAGTATCAATGTAAAGGGATTATTACAAACGTAAGCACACAAAACATAACCACATTATCTGCATGACTGGTTGTGTAAGTTTATACATGGACGCAAGTAAATCTTGTTTGGATGTAGAAAATAGTGCAGGACTTGCATGATGATGTATTGTCATTTCAAGTATTTGTTGAACCAGTCGAGCATGAAGGCAAGCGCTTGTTCAGCTGTTTTGACTGCGAATGGGTCGGTAGCATTGTATCTGCAAGCAAAGCCATGCGCAACTCTTGGAAAGATCTTTGCATAGTAGGGAATCTGCAACAAGCGAAGTCCTATAAGGCTCAGTTTTCCCTTTTTCCAAACAACATGGAAAATCTGTTCATGTTAATTCGTCGCAAACAAAAAAATATCTCTGTTCATGTTAAACTGCAAGTAATCTAGAGCCTCACTGCTCAGTTGATCTACAGCTAGATGTCTACTACTTGGTTGTACAAGTGTTAACAAGCCAAATGTTTTATACCAGCTAAACCTACCAAACTATAGCCCGATGATTTTATCTTCTGTGTTTACTGTTTAAGTTTTGGTTATTCCAGTTCAATATGTTTTATGATTTCAAACTGAGTTGGCTTTCATGCATAGCATAGGGCAACAAGGCAAGTACACACATCTTGCATTCCCTGTTAATTATTCCATTCAAATGTCTATAGAATGGAAACACAAGTAAGGAACTCACCCCACTTCTTTGACGCAAGGTATGCACAAGCCGATACACCAATTTTGGCGGTGTAGTAGTGTCATTCTGAGCTCCAAGAATCCCAATGGGTTGTTTGACGTCTGAGTGGCAATGAACTTAGAATCAGAACACATGCCTGCCTCTTCACCCGCAAGAGTACGAAAAGATTAAAAAAACTCACCTCTCATGTCGTCAGCGGTGACTGTTGAAGGATGGGAGATGACAATTGCTTCAACCTCGTTCGTCTTCGCTACTTCTACCGCGAATTTCCCTGTTAGTTATTCAGGAAAGGAACAGAGCATGAACCAAAAAATTGTCCTGAAAAAATGGATACGAACTAATCCTAGACAAGGAATTCTTATTCTCCTCTGCAAGATTTTGTATTCCTAGTGTGTCGAAACAGTATGAATTAACATGATATTTATCTTGTGTTGGTTTCACTAACCGCCCCAACAATAGCCCCCAACCCCGACAACAGATTTTCTGTTCCTTTTCAAAGCATCGAAGATTGGTTTTGCATCTTGAGCAGCTTTTACCTGTAAGAATGATCGATTGTATGGGTAGAAATATAAAATAAAATGAAATTCGGAGAACTGTTATCAGTGAAATTGATTTACCGGAGAGTGAGCCTGGAACCACTCTGTTCTGTTCGCGCCTTCCGTGTAAGGTTGTCCATTGAAGAAATCGGGCACCACAACATAGTAGCCAGCTTCACCAACTTTGTCGGCAATTTTCCTTCATTTCCATGAACGCATAATTTACTTTAAAGAGCAATCATATTCCGATAAAAAATAATCGGTCCGTGGCTTCTTTTCCTTGCTTTACAAAAGAAATCACGGCGGCACATAGCTTTTGCTTTGCTTTACACTAAAAAGGAACAAAGATAGGAACTCATGGTAGACTGAACCGTCCGTAGTGACGAGAGAAATTATAGTTCATGTCTTGTCGGGTTGATGAATTGACAATTTCAAACTGGTGCGGAAGGTTACTAAATGCTCCGGGTAGCTAGATTTTACGTGGTAGCACTGTATAACAGCTACAAGTTGCTCTAAACAGGCGATGATTTAGGAACGGTTTATTTGTGTGGATTATCTCAACGAACTATTTGATACGTTTGGCAACTAGTATACTTCTCTAGCAGATAAATACAGGGGACTAGCTTACAGTCAATTAATATTTTCGACATAAACACCAATTCATTCACTTCATTATGTTGTACTCCTATGTACGAGCTGTTCATGGATCCGCACACAATTTCTGGTCATCACAAGAGAAGAAAGGAATAGCCAGGATTTGGTAAAAGAAATGTGGCAGGAAGAAGGTCGTACCTCAACAATGGTGCTTCGAATCCTGAAAACAAAGCGCACCAGCCGAGCTAAGTTATGCATGGCTGAGCCGCTTGCGCATTCAGTAAACAGTTTACTCAAAATGAACTAATACTAACCGAAGAAATCGGAGGCCAGGACGATGGCCCTGCCGGAATGGACATCACCGGTGACGTAGGCCTTGAAGCCGGCCAGGTCGTTGACAACCACACCGGTCTCGTAACCACTGGCCGTCAGGTCAGGCGGGTTGTCAATGCACTGAGAGTGAGAGGCAGCGGTGGTGGCGCTGCAGGCTAGCACGGCGAGGAAGACGAGGCACGGATAGAGCAATGGTGAAGCCATGGTCCTGCCTGAGAGGCTTGATGCTTCCTCTCCTCCTGTCTGCGTTGAACCGTGCGTTTGTTTCTGTAAAGGGCTTAGCGGTGGTTGTTGGTTCGCCTCCATGTCGCCGTCGTGCTTCTTTTTCTTGTTTTCTTTAATCTTCCTACCTTACTTCGAGTGTAGATTTTTGGCTTCCGGCATCTAGTGCTCCTGCCATTTAAAAAAATCAAAATATTGTATTTACGAGTTTCAAAAAATCTGTATTTTCTCGGAACGTAGCACACGGTGTATCCCACAAACACACAAAAACATAATTTAAAATACTTTGTATTCTTAGCTACACAAAATGACCAAAATTGTAGACCGGGGTATGGATAGTTTAAATCTCTAAATTTTAACAGATTTTGTCATTTTCATGTAGCCATAATATAACGTATTTAAAATTTGTATTTTACACGGTTATGTGATACACCATTACGTACATCCCTAAAAAACCTACATCCAATTTTTTTCATAACTTTTTAAAACAACAAAATATGATTTTTTTTTAAGTGGCAGCAGCACCGATGTCCAGAAACAGAAGATACATTCCACGTTTTTCTATATCGATTGATGCATACGGCCATTATTAATTTATTAAAAGTCGATTACAAAGAGATACATCATGGGTCACACAAGGTCGAAACATGGATCAACCATCTAAACAACAAAGAAGAAGACATGTAATGATTCTGCATTAACATGTTAATCTCCTATCAGATTGCCAGCTGCACTGGTTGTATAAATCCGATGCGACCGACTCCAGGCGGTTGCACCCAAAACCCATGGCGTCTCGCTTCTCCGCCGACTATAGGAAGGATCACGTACGGATCCAGTGTGTAGCCATCGGAATCACCTGCATAAAGAAGTTTTCTTGGCTCTGTTAAAGACGTAATCATTTTTCATATTCCACATTGCCCAAAGTAAAGCACAAACTCCCAATCGGATTTGAGCTTTCACTTCCTTAGGGACTGCCCTCAACCAATTACCAAACAAGTTTGCTATACTAGTTGGCGGTTGAATATTAAAACTCATGTGGACAATCCGTCATACCATTTTCGTGAAGGGACATGTCAGAAATAAATGATGAACTGTTTCATCTTGATCACAAAAGCAACACTTTTTACATCCCTCCCATTTGCGCTTTGCCAAATTATCTTTGGTTAGTATGACTTTACGATTAAGAAACCACATAAAAATCTTTATTTTTAGTGGAACCTTCATTTTCCAAAGGTAAGTACGGAGAAATCTTGTATGACCACTCATCGAATCTAGATACAAGGATTTAACCGAAAATTTTCCATTTTTCGTCAACTTCCAAATGAAAACATCTTGCTGGTCTGAAAGCTGAACATGCATTAAACGGTTGACCAATTGGAGCCACGTTGTCCATCTAGCTCTAGTTAGGCTTCTCCTAAAACCTACGTTTATTGGAGGTGCTTACGCTAACACTGTTGCTACGGAAACTTCTTTTCGTTGGACAATGCTATATAAAGATGGATACTGGCTCGCCAAAGGCTTATCACCTAACCACATATCTTCCCAAAAACGAACCTGCTCGCCATTCCCCACAACAAAGGAGCCACAGTCAAAGAACTGATCATTTACCTTCATTAGGCCTTTCCAGAAAGGTGAATCTATGGGTTTAACTTTTACTTGAGAGAGGGATTTCGAGTGAAGATATTTATTGGAAATGAGTTCCTGCCAAACACGCTTATCTGATAAAAGATTAAAAAGGCACTTGCTTAATAAGCATTTATTTTTTATATCCAGCACCTCTATTCCCAGCCCACCTTGGTCCTTAGGCCGACATATGATGTTCCATTTAGTAAGTCTGTACTTCCTTTTATGGCCATCACTTTGCCAGAAGAATCTCGATCTAAAGAAATCCAATCATTTACGTACCCTATGGGTACTTCAAAGAAAGATAACAAAAACATTGATAGGCTCGTTAAGACCGCATTAATCAGAATTAACCCGTCCCCATATGAAAGAAGCTTGCCTACCCAACTTGCTAGCTAGTTTTCTCTCAAATCGATCCTCAATTGGTTTCCATTCTCCATTCTTTAGATTACGGAAGTGAATTGGTATGCCCAGATATCTAAAGGATGGTTATTCCTTTTTTTAGCCAACAAATCTTCTGTCATAGTTGACCCTGAGATGTCAAACTATGGGACGGCATGTTAGAATAACTTGGCGTGCTGATTCCACAGGAAACAACACCACATGAATTATCACAAGTTACGATATGTGTTAAGTTATGTGCAGTTTTTTATGTGTTGGCGTTGGTGTTCGAATTGGTTTTACTTTGTGGTTATCGTTTGTGGTCTGGTTTTTCACTAATTAATTATGATCTGCCAGTGTCACGGTGAGCTGAGAAGTTCTTACGTCTCAATCGATCGTCCGACACGTCGCTCCGATTGTTTATGTATCTCGTTCGTACGTGTTAGCTTACGTGGAAGATTATGTGGGTTTGTCTCATATACGTGTTATTTAACCCTGGTGGCTAGGTTATGTTGGCTTCAGTGGTTTCTAGTAGCCTATAATATGAAGCATTTTACACACTTATGCGATACACCATTATCTGCATCCTAAAAACACCTACCTCCAGATTTTTTCATAATTTTGAAACACGGAAATATGATTTTTTTTTAAGTGGCAGCTGCACTGATACCCAGAGCAAAATACACTTTCTGCCTTACTTCTTGTTATTCCTTTATTTATCCAACAAATCTTCTGTCATAGTTGACCCTGAAATAAAGAACTATGGGACGGCATGTTAGAATAGCACGGCATGGTGATTCCACAGGAAACAACACCACATGAATTATCACAAGTGACAATACGCGTTAAGATATTTGCAAGTTTCGATGTGTTGGCGTTGGTGTTTGATTTGGGGTGACTTTGTGCGTATGGCTTGTGGCCCGGTTTTTAACTAATTAATCAGGCCTTCTACTTGATTACTAATCAAAATAGAGAATTAATTTTTTACTCGGTAATCGCGTATTCATGACCCTTATTACCTTGTTTAGTGGAATCAAAATAAGAAATACATAATATATGGAAGTAATTTTGAACACTATTTACTTTATCTTAGCGTTTTGCATGTTTCGTTATGATAGACTGACATATCTATAGTATATAAATGGGAGCAACCCACTAAGGAAATTTCTCTCAACATGCGAAATGTCCACCTCATAAATCATCTCTAAGGCTAGTCACAATGGGGAGTATCATATACTAGTATCATGCATATGATACTACTACATGTTACTAACTCCACAATGCATGGTAACATATATGTAGTATCATGTATGATTGCATTTATTAGGTTGTAGACTCATATTGCATTGCAATCCGTTATGTTACGGTATCTACCTATGATACCACTATCACCTCTCTCTTCATTAATTGTAGTGACACGTCATTTTTTTACCAACGTGGCATCTATGATACCACCTATGATACTCCCATTGTGACTAGTCTAATCAATCATAGACTGTCACTTGGAAATTCTACCACGTAATGAAAATACAACAATATGAGGAGACAAAATTTCTCTACCCTCCATTAATTTATCCTCCTCGGCTCCTTCGTAACTTATTTGTTTCTTCTACGGTTTTGTCTACATTATCTACAAACTTAAGCCGGGCTAGCAGGGAGCCTTCTCATGCCATCTGCCGTCTTTGTGTCAGCCATCAGTCTCTGGCTTGTGGGCCCTATTACTTTGTCCTGCGTCTCGTGGGTCTGGCGACTTCCAGAGCTCACCAGCCTCTCCACGCGTCCCCTATCGTGGCGTTACCCTACTCCTCCCTAGCCTTCTCGTGGAGCAATCTGGGCGGGCGGCGGTTGCGGCGGCTCCGGTGAGTCCCTCTCTCCCTCTTCCCCATCCTCCTCTTTGTCTCTCCTTCCCCGCCCTCCGCCGCGTGTGAGCGTGTGGTCAGGTAGGAGCTTTTCCCGCTCCTCACCGCCCTCTGCATCATCGAGTCGAGGTCATCATCGTCCGCTGTCGCGTTTGTGGTCGCCGCCGGCGAACCCGTGATAATTTGGTTTGTTCCGCCGCCCCAGTAGGTTCCCTGTGTACTTCCTGCTCGAATCCTCAACTGCCCGTGTTCGATTTTGTGCTGGGACGAGCAAATCGTGCTCGCCCGCACCTGGAGGTCATTCATGGCGTTGCTGACGTCGTGCAGACGTAGGAGACGGCGTCGCCGCCGCCGACGTGGTCCTGAAGATCACCGACACGTCGTCTTTCTCCGCCCCGTCCACGCCTCCACTCCCTCCCTTCCCGAACCGTCGCGGTTCGCGCCGACCGGCGCAGGCTAATCGAGAGCTCCTCCTACTTCGGCGCCCTCCTCGGCGGCAGCTTCAGGTCAGAAAGCACCATCAGTTTCTGAACCTCTAAGCTGATGGTTCGTCCCATTTCCAAGCAAGGAAGCTAGATTTCTCTCATGGCTGCAGTGAATCGGGCATCGGATTCGTGCGGATCAGCTGCAACGCCGCCGTGCAAGTCCTGCGGTATTTCTTTGATCCATCCGCGAGTTTCGCCATCACACATGAGAATTTCCTCCTGCTGCTGGAGGTATACGTTTCTGCTGACTACTGTAAGCGGCTTATCTGTGTTGAATGTACTGAATTTTAACATGTTTAGCCGGTTCCTAGCTGAAACCTATAGCTAGGTGTACATCTGATCTGGATAATGCATTTTTCTTAGTTGGCTTTCTGCTGTTAGCGGCTTATCTGGATAATACCAGTATTATGTTTGGCGTATGGTTTGTGATGATCATCAGCTGATGTGCGTGTGATGATGTTTTTTTCTCGGACATGTTATTTTTCACAATATGTAGTCAATACTTGAAGTATGATCTTTCTACTTCCGATCAAGCATTCTCTTTATCTGTTTTATATCAGACATCCTTAATATTTTTTATTTCTCTTATCACCAGGTTTCTTGAAACTGACTACCAAGTAGTGGCAGATGGTGGCATCTTCGGGGACTCTAATTGAGTGAAAAAATTGGAGAAGTTATGGTTTCTCGAAGTTTGCTGTTGAACTATCCCATTTTGGAGGAAATCTTGGAGTTGGTTCAGACTTTCAGTCGACACTAGAAAACCAAACCACACGGTGCTAATGTCTCATATATAATCAGATACTCTGACTGAATCATTCTCCCTCTAAATTGTGTGTGCAGCCCCTGCTCTTTTCTCTATCTAATCTAGATTTGCTTTTGATGTCGTATGTAGATGTCATTAGTCTTATGATGGGAGTTTCGCATGTGAACATTGTTCCTGTCAAAGGTGCACCTACCGCAGTCCGTGATGTATACATAAGCAACATCAGGTATGTTGAAGAGTTTTGTTGTTGGTTATGGTAAATTGCTTCATGAGACTACCTTTGGTGGTTCCTAGTGTTTGTGTTAATTTGTCAGCCTTTGACCATTATTTCCATAATTATGAGTATTTGTAACTCGCTGCTTAGCCATGTACATAATATATATGTGTAAATTGTGCTAAGTAAGGCTCATTTCGAGATGGCATGCTGGGGTATATTTTTTATTATCAAACTACTAATTCATCATTTGCATTTTCATCATGTAATTACTTTAAACTATAAGCCGGGCTAGCAGGGAGCGCTCTCAGGCTACTTGTCAGTCTGCTGCGTATGACATATGGGCCCTGGTGTCGTGCTATTCACATGTGAGCTGTCGAGGGACGGAAGAAACTAGACGTCTTTCTCCATCTCGACTCCTCCACTGGTTCCTGTGTCTCTCCGCACGCGCAGCAGCATCGCTAGGGTTAGCCGCGCCGCCGCCCCTGCCCAGCTCGTTCTCCGCCACCCCTCCTCCTCCGGCTCGTGGCCGGCGCCGCTCCTCCTCCTCCACCTCTCCGCCGCTTCCCTCTCGCTCCCTGCACGCGCCCTCACCTCTACTCCGCCCCGGATGAGCTCGTGAGTCTGGAGGAGCTGCGGGGTAGGCACCGCACCGACGAGCTCCGCGCCGCGCTCGGTGGCTCCGCGAGCTTCGGGCTCAACAGGCAAGGGCGGCGTTCGATGCGGCTGTTGCATGAGCGGGAACGGGCGGCGCTGATTGATGTTGGAGCTCTGGCGGCGAGGACTGGAACGGGGGGCGGCGGTTGCTGCGGGAGCTCTGACGGAGATGGCGATCGGACTGGATTCTTGATTTGATTGGATTTTGTCTCCTCCGTTTCAGATCCCACTGGACAAGAATTGGGCTGGGTATTTGTATTCCAGCTTTTTCGAGTGAACCGTCCTGAAGGAAGGATCTGAAGTTCGTCCGAGGGCCTCTTGGATCGGTGTGCCAGCTGCCAAGACGGGCAGAAACAGATTGGTGAGCCCGTGTGTTTCTTGTACTGCTTCCTCAGAATCACCGGGTGTGTTTCTCTGTATTTTTGCTTTGTACAATTTTCACATGTAAAATTTGCTTGTCACTCACTTCCGGTGGATGCACTACTACATTCCATGGGTATTGTGTGGGTCTGTGTGTGTGCAGAAGTCCATATAAAGTGAAAATCTCAAGTTGATCTCTGTTTAGAGTGTGGAATTATTTACCTTCAACTTGCCTATTTTGTTCACTACTACTGGGTTTGCTAACAGACTATCATTTGTGTTGGTCATTTCTTTGCAGGCTTATTGATTTTGGTTCAGGTAGAAGAGCTCAAGGCTTATGAACAATTTGAAAGGATTGAATCGCTGAATACGAAGTTATATAATCGCCTCCCAACTCCTTTTCTAATTGTGCAGGGTACATTGCTTTTCTACTTATTATTTATTTGAAGTTTATTTATACAAATATGGGAAAGAGAAATACAATATGTGGTGGCTGGTGAAAAAGCCCATGCCGATGATGTTTGTAATCTCTGTAGGTTAAATAGCCCGTGGCAATAGCTAATTGTCCAAATCTGGATGCAATTCTTATGTGGTGGCTTGAAATTTAATTGCACTGGATTACTTGTTAAATGTTTCATGTATCCTTACGGTTACAAACATCATCTGTACGATTGCTTCTTTTTCTATTTTGGATATCTCCTGAAGTTTGTCATGCGCCGCCCGATTCCTTAGTAAGGTTGTTTCTTTTTTATAGGTCTTTGAAAAATACACAAGACAAAGTATCAAACTCATGACAGCAACAACATCAAATTCTTCAACAGAATTGCCATAGTAGTATGTTTTTTGTGAACCTTTGTTCTTAGCTAATTCAAGTGGATAGTCAGATTAAGAATCTGGGGTTGTTACTTTGAAGCCCTATTTTTCTTTCCTGTTTTTTGCATTATTTTTTCATCTTATTTTTGCCAAGTAGCAGCAGTATCTTAAAGTCTCGATAACCATAAAAAGAGGGCTTGAAATACATATTCGTGTTAATAATTATATTCTGGAAGTTATGAATGTACTAATTTCTAGGTTTTATCATCTGTACTGTTAGAAATTCTGGGTTTTATTCGGAAACAAGTCAGTTTTGCTACCCCTTTTATTTTGATATGCAAGGCATAATGCGATTGATAATGCTGCTTGGAATGAATATAGACAATCCATCTGAGTTATGTTATGTACTCTTTCAGTCGAGTGGCATTGTTTACTTTTTTGATAAAGTTCCTTTTTTACCATTTAGGAAAAACTACTAAATAAGAATGATTTGATCAACTAGGTTGTTGAATTGACACCCAATGATCCTACTACTCATGAGGAAACCACACCAGACGTGTTCCGATGGCCATACTACTTTTATCACTATAGATTTAATTATTGCTCTGGCATGAACTTATGTAAGTTCTTATATATTCCTGGTATGCAGCAGAAACAGAGTTGGACAGTGTGAGAGCCATACTGGTTTTACTGCGTCGCCCACAAGATTGATGTTTTTATCAAAAGTTCAATGTAGTCTCTCCCTAGCAGGTATGTCCCTATTTTCTGTACACTGGGAAAATTACGGCCAGTCACTGCCCTTCACAGTTCAATTGAGAGCTTGCTTTATGATCCAGATAAAAAACGATGAACACATGTGAGAACTCTCTGTTAGATGTCCTTCACAATATTTTTTTCCACTAATTATATGGTTGCATGAATTGTAGGGATAGTGTCTTTCCGCACAATTTTGGTGATATTAGTAGTATGTATGCCAATAATAGTGGTGACACATTACTTGCTTTTGATGATAACTATTGTTCATTGCAGTGGAAATTTGGATCTCCGTTTCCATCTGCAGGAGTACGTGGTTTCCTGACATGATAAATTCTTTTTTTGCGCTCAGGAGCATATATATGAAAGATAAGCTGATCAACACTCATCTAATTGTGCTTAGATGGTTCATTGCTGTGGAAATGCTTATATTCACATCGGCTGCTCAGATAGTTCATTGGAGGAGGTAAGTTCATATTTCTTTGATGGATTTTGCAACATAATTTTTTATCTATGTCAATAGCTTGAAGGTTAAGGCTTCATTAGTTCTTTATATTACTAGCACCAAATAGTACGTTAATATAGACTAAACTGGATTAGTTTTATAGTTACCGCCTTACCCTGATTAATTTTCTAAAGTACAGGTCTATTGGATCATTTATTTAATATATAATCAACTCAACATAAGAACTACTCCATTCCAATGGGCTGTAGACATTCTAATTGACAACCACATATATACCTGCACAACTCATACTATTATGACTTTGCCATTAGTTTACTTGAACTCTATTTTCTTCCTAAAATGTTAGATCATCTTTTCTTAAAGGAACATGATAATGTAATTTCTTAACCTCTACATAACTGAATATGATTTAATTTCAAAATAACACATCTATTGCTCTTTGGTTGGGAATTGAGGTGGCCATGTTTGGCTGTGATATATGCGAGAGGAAGGTGAGGTACATTCAGTAAGTCACATCTTCAGAATGATGGGTTCTAGGCGCTAGAGCTTAGCTTAGTTTTAGTTGCTGCCAGAACGACCGCTCTTGCTCTCTGAATTCTACTGCTGCACTGAACTCATGTGTGATGGTGGGGTGCACTGCTTTTTCTCTCTGAACTGTACCGCTGTGCTGAATTCCTATCTCATGGCACCACGCACAATCGTTACTAGGTTTGCTGATGGTTATATTCTTCACAAATGAACTATGATTGATTGTATGAAATGATTGTGGCTTGATTCAAGGATATGATCTATGATAACACGCTGTCTGATTGTGGATGTGTTATTCACTGATTTGTAGGAGAATATCCATAATGTTCTATACTTTATCTCTTTGTGATTTGCTCCTCTAGAAACTAAGATGATAGGTTGCATCTCATGCTAGGGTTGACAAGTAAATTTGTTTTCTAAATGGCCCCTTCATTTTGTAGGTAAGTGGCAAGCCAAAGAGAAAGATTGTGAAGTAGATCCGCAAACAGTGAAGTAAATAAGAAGAAAATGTTGTTGGAGCTTCTTTGTAGGGTAGCAGAAAATGTGGCAGTTTCTATTGTATGTTTTGTTATTTGTATATTTTAAAGTTAACCTGAAGAATATCATTTTTTCGCACGAATGATCAACATCCTAGGCGGACATGCATCTTTATTGGAGCAATACGATTTCTTTTTTGGTTCAGTTTTCGTCTCGAGAACTGATTTGGGTGCTCAAGAATTATTAGATTCCGTCGAACTGAACAACCTGCTTATATTGGCAATTTACCCTTCAATCTAGGTTGTGGCAAAAAACACAAATTATGCATAGATCACACGTTTGACCGAGATAAAACAGCAGGCACAAAATACGAGCTAGCCACGCCTTGCAGGAACGTTAAACCGAAGGCGCGGCGAAGCGCGCTGCTTCGTCTAGTCTTCATTATTTTTCTGGTCCAAGCCGTGTCCCTTCCCTTCCCATTAAATTGCAGCAGTTACGCAAGATCAGTAAATCATGGCATCAAACCTCTTCCGCTTCATCTTCTATTCTCCACCCAATATTTAAATCCATCTCCCGATCCAATGTGGATCTCCTTCTTGCCATCCCAGCCCTAGATTATTGAGGTATCCCCATCCTCGATTGCAGCCAGGGGACAAAGAAGCGGAGGCTGTAAGGGAAATCGAATTCTCTTTCTTTTAGTTTCTGCCCCTCCAATTGCAGCACAATATTAGCGCATTTGATTTGTTTTTCACAGCAGTACATTGAACTCTAATTTTTTCATTTTTGTTTGTTTCAGGTGGGAATAAGGAACGAATTTCACATGAAGGAAATCAATATAAACATTAGCGCATTTGATTTGTTTTTTACAGCGGTACATTGAACTCTATTTTTTCCCTTTTTGTTTGGTTCAGGTGGGGATCAAGAACGAATTTCACATGAAGGAAATCAATATAATTGTACATCAGTACGTTCAACTTTAATTTTACCCCCTTTTTTTTGGTTCCGGTGGTGATAAAGAACGAATTTCATATGATTTCAATGAAGGAAATCAGGGAAATGGTACTGCTCATTTTTGCACCGTCGATGCTGTTCATTGTTCGTACCTTCACTTCACGAAACGTACAACAACCTAAGGTTTTTATTTTCAGATATCTAATAGTATTCTCATGTTGATATGTATTTTTTTTATCTGATTTTTTGCGGCAGGAGTCAAGAATTAAAACACTGTTATACCATTGTCAGTGTTTGCTCTTTTTTTTTCTAGCAACTATGTTAGTCAGACTTTATAAACTTAAAAAATATTACAGTGCTGAAAGGGGAGAGTTATATTCCATTCAAATGTTAATATTGTTTTTTTTGCCAGCAGTTAATTAAACATGCTAAAAGAATAGACTTAAAACAAACATAACTTCAGTTACTTATAATTCCTCATCCAGCGGTTTTAATTTTTTTTCTGCGCATATGTTATCCTATATATGGTCAAACATAAGTTGATATCCAGTATAGTGCTTCAGGTGATTCGTGGCTGTTCATATTCTTCTTGCAATGCAGATATTATTGACGGCAATGACCAATTGTACTTATATCCAGACACAAGAACGTCAGCACGGATGGACCTACCTCTGCTCATACATTTGAATGTTTTATTATTTACTTTAAAGATACAAATTGGCAGTAATAATAATCTAGAGTATTTTTTTTTCATATTTATAGACAATATGTATATTTGATACCATATTTATCATAACAAAGGAATGTGTTATTTTGCATAGAAACGGCTTCGAGGTATATCATCTGCATTCATGCTTCTTAGTTTTGTCATCACAAAAGTCATTTTTCCATGTGCCTATGCTTACTCCTCCTTAGTAACTCTCGTTATCTACCATACAATCCCGCAGCAATGCGCGGGTATTATCTATTTATGTTTATATGGTGAGACGAAATATGTACAAAATCGGAGGTCGTCATCAATGATGACATACGGCCACTAGTATAGTCCGGACCATTTAAAACTCTCAATAAAAAAAATGACGTGTGATGTCGAAGTCAATCACACACGGTTTACAAAAGATAAAAGGGTATGCAAATACTTGTACACATTTTTCCGAAAAAGATGTCGAAGTCAATCGCACTTGATATTTTAATGAAACTTATGCGTGATGCAAATTTCTCTACCATTGCCAAACTTTAAAAAGAAAAGTAAATAATATAGTTAGAGTAGAACGTGTTAAGCTCTGACCAAAGTGTTTGCTTTAATAGTGGAAAAAGGATTAGTACCGGCTCGTGTTACGGCCCGGTACTAAAGGTTCCTAAAGAATCATCGCCGAGATATTCTTTTGACTTACGTGTTACGGCATTTGAATTCTTTTGACGGGCAGCATTCGTTCGGTATATCCGGTCGAGATGGTTTTCGTTTACCAGAGCGTAGGTGGCCTAACTTCCTATGACCGACCCAAACCTCCAGATGAGACTTACGGCGAGACGCGAACATCACTAGTACAAAATAGGCTATCTGTGGCGCGCCAATTTTGAATTCTGTGGCGTACGGTGGGTGCGCCACAGAATCATCGCCACTAAATTATTATTTTGTGGCGCACTAAGCACATGCGCCACAGAAAGTCTCGGACTTTTGTGACGCACTATGTACCATGCGCCACAGAATCTTATTTTCAGTTTAAAAAAATGCTGGCAGCCACGACCGGAGACGGAGCGAGCGCCACAGCTCCGCCTCCACCGCAGCGGGCCAGCAGTCCGCTGCCGCCGCCGCTGCTGCTACAGAGAGGCTCGGGTGGGGATACAGAGAGGTCATGGTTTGCGCCTTGCCTCCGGGTGGCGTTCCAGGCACGGCTGCGGGGGTCATGGACCAGGTCGGAGCGAGGATGGCGGCAAACGATGACCCAGCTACGCCCAGCGCCCGCATCCGCATCCCCGCCCGCCGTCGCCCTCCATGGCCATGGTCGCGGCCGTGGGAGCGCCTCTCCATCACCGCCCATGCGCGCCGCGCCGCCTCAACCCAGCCCCTTGCAAAATCCGCGTCAGCGCCGTCTTCGCTGCTCACCCGCATCCGCATCCCCGCCCGCCATCGCCCTCCATGGCCATGGCCGCGGCTGCGGGAGCGCCTCTCTATCACCGCCCAACACAGCTCGGGGCGGAGCTGGCATCGTCCCAGCACGGCTCGGGGCAGAGCTTTGCGGCAGCTGGGTGGGTCGGGGTTGCCACAGCGAGGCCGTAGAGCTCGGCTGCGGGGGCCGAGGCGATGGCGGCCGTGTCCCAGAGGCCGGAGACGGGGGATGCGGCGGCGTGGTGGGGTGGCGCGAGTGCTTGGAAAAGAGGGACCTCATGGCTGCGCGGCGGTCGGGGCATCTCACGACGGAGCAAGGCGCGGGGTGGGACGGTCGGGGATCTCGGTCCGAAGGAGGGGAGGGCCGCAAGAGGGAGGGTCACGGGCTGCAAGAGGGAGGGTCGTGGGAGAGAGAGGGAACGAGAGAGAGGAGGGGATCATGTGTGCCTGTGTGGCGTGAGAGAGAGGGAACACTTCTGACTTTTCTGACGTGAGAGGATAGGATATAGAGAGAATGTAGATCTGAGATATAACTTTTCTGTGGCGCATGTAGCTCTATGCGTCACAAAAATGTGTCTTTCTGTGGCGCATATGGCGGCATGCCCACAAAAATGTGACTTTCTGTTGTGGCGCATGTGGTTGCGTGCGCCATAAAAATGTGACTTTCTGTGACACGTGTCTTTCTGTGGCGCATGTGGTTTCCGTGCGCCACAGAATTTCAAAATTCTGGAAATTCTGTAGCGCATGCAAAACAATCCGCCACATATATATTTTCTGTGACGCATGTTGTCGGGGATGTAATCCCCGGTACCCCAAGATTATGGTGTTATTATGCTTACCTTAGAGTAAAAAGAGAAGTTAAACGAGTGAGGCGGTGAAAGATAAAGTGATAGGCAAAGAAATGCAACTCGGGCCGACATGGCGGCACTCCCGGCTTCCCCGACATGGCGGCATTCCCGGCTTCCCCGACATGGCGTCACCCCGGCTTCCCCGACATGGCGGCACTCCCGGCTTCCCCGACATGGCGTCAACCCGGCTTCCCCGACATGGCGTCACCCCGGCTTCCCCGACATGGCGGCACCCCGGCTTCCTGATGACCCACAAGTATAGGGGATCGCAACAGTCTTCGAGGGAAGTAAAACCCAAATTTATTGATTCGACACAAGGGGAGGCAAAGAATATTTATAAGCCTTAACAGATGAATTGTCAGTTCAGCTGCACCTGTGAATAGACTTGCTCGAGACAGATTATCAGTAGCAACAGTTTTATAGTATTGACAGTAGTGAAATAACAGCAGCAGTGAAATAAAGACAGCAACAGTGATTATAGTAGACAACAGGATTAAAATACTGTAGGCACAGGGACGGATGAACGGGCGTTGCATGGATAAGATAATTCATGTAATATCGAGACATAGGCATTTGCAGATAAATAAGATAAAGCATCCAAGTATTTATTAACCATAGGCATGTGTTCCAATTTAGTTGTGCGTGCTTGCAATGAGAAACTTGCACAACATCTTTTGTCCTACCAGCCCGTTTGCAGCGGGGTCTCAAGGGAATCTACTGGTAATTAAGATACTCCTTTTAATAAAGTACCGGAGCAAAGCATTAACATTCCGTGAACACACGTGATCCTCACATCACAGCCATCCCCTCCGGCTGTCCCAATTATTGTCACTTTGGGGCCTTCGGTTCCGGACAACAATATGTGTATACAACTCATAGATATGATCTAAAACATTGATTGTCCTCATGATACAATAACATGTTCAGATCTGAAATCATGGCACTCGGCAAGCATTAAGCATAACAAGTTGCAACAATGACGTAAAACACCGATAACGGATACTATGCACCATGCCCTAATGATATTACAGCTATTACATGAACGATCTTATCCAATCCCTACCATCCCCTCAAGCCTACAGCGGGGAATTACTCACACATGGATGGGGGAAACGATGATGGTTGATGGAGAGGCGTTGGTGATGAAGAGGGCGATGATCCCTGATATGTCTCAAACGTATCTATAATTTCTTATGTTCCATGCTTATATTATACCAATTGCCTACATGTTTTATACACATTTTATATTGTTTTATGCATTTTCTGGAACTAACCTATTGAAGATGTCACAGTGCCAGTTCCCTGTTTTCTGCTGTTTTTGGTTTCAGAAATCCACTTAAGGAAATATTCTCCGAATTGGACAATTTTTATACCGAAGATCTTAGAATTCCAGACACGTTCCAGAAGTCCGAGGGGGGAAAGGAGATGGGCACCGAGGCGCCCACCTCAAGGGGTGGCGTGGCAGCTTCCTTGGCCACGCGGGCACCTGAAGTGGGGCCCTCGGGGCTCCACCGCCTTCGCCCCTTCGCCTATTTTATCCCCCCGAAAACCTAAGGCAAACAACACGAACACTTTTCCACTTTTCCTCACGGAGCCGCCGCCGTCGTCAACCCTAGTTCGGGAGGGTTCAGAACCTGCTCCCAGCACCCTGCCGGAGAGGGGAATCATCACCGGAGGGCTCTACATCACCATGCCCGCCTCCGGACTGATGCGTGAGTAGTCCATCCTTGGACTACGGGTCCATAGCAGTAGCTAGATGGTTGTCTTCTCCTTTTGTGCCATCATGTTTAGATCTTGTGAGCTGCCTATCATGATCAAGATCATCTTTATGTAATGCTACATGTTGTGTTTGCTGGGATCCGATGAATATTGAATACTTTGTCATTGCTTCATAATATATCATGTTGTGTGTTGTTTATGATCTTGCATGCTCTCCGTCGCTAGTAGTTGCTCTGGCCAAGTAAATGCTTGTGACTCCAAGAGGGAGTATTTATGCTCGATAGTGGGTTCATGTCTCTATTTAATCTGGGGCAGTGACAGAAAGCTCTAAGGTTGTAGATGTACTGTTGCTACTAGGGATAAAATAGTAGTACTTTATCTAAGGATGATGTTACTTACTTACTTTACACACTTTGCTTAATGCAATAATCTGTTGCTTGCAACTTAATACTGAAAGGGGTGCGGACGCTAACCGGAAGGTGGATTATTAGTCATAGATGCGGTTGGAACGGTCTATGTATATTGTTGTAATGCCCAAATGAATCTCACACTAGACATCATGTCATTAGTATATGCATCATTATGCAGCTCTTTATTCTATCAATTGCCTAGCTGTAATTTGTTTACCCGCATGTATGCTATTATTATTAGTATGGAGAGACACCACTAGTCAACTGTGGACCCCGGTCCTTTTATTTAAACTGATAATACAACCAACTGCAAACTGTTACTTTCATTCTCTGCAAACAAACATCATTCTCCACACCATACGGTTAATCTCTTTGTTACAGCAAGCCGGTGAGATTGACAACCTCACTGTTGAGTTGGGGCAAAGTTTCTTGATTGTGTTGTGCAGGTTCCACGTTTGTTGCTGACACCGGTGTGGCGCCGTGCCCAAGTCAGCCACCAACAACCTTCAGACGTGTTTTTCATCTCTTACTGGATTGATAACCTTGGTTTCACAACTGAGGGAAATTTGCTGCTGCACTACTTCACACCTTCCTCTTGGGGTTTTCCAACTCATCACCACCGTGTGCATCAAGTAAAATTTCTGGCGCCGTTGCCGTGGAGATTGAAGCACATCTGCAAGGGGAGTCTCTCACTTCCCAATCTCTTTACTTTGTTTTTTTTGTCTTGCATTTTTATTTACTTTATTATTGTCTTGTTTGCTTAATATCAAAAATACAAAAAAATTATTTACTTGCATTGTTATTTTTATTTCGGTTTGGTCTTTTATATTTCGGTTTCTATATTTGTTTATTTCGGTTTGTCCCTTAAATTGCTAAGATGACTACTGCTGAGAATACTAAGTTGTGTGACTTTACTAGCACCAACAATAATGATTTTATATGCACACCTATTGCTCCACCTGCTTCCAAAGCAGAATTCTTTGAAATTAAACCTGCTTTGTTAAATCTTGTCATGAAAGAGCAATTTCCGGTGTTAGTTCTGATGATGCTGCTCCCCATCTAAATAATTTTGTTGAACTTTGTGAAACGCAAAAATATAAGGATATAGATGGTGGCATTATAAAACTGAAATTATTTCCTTTCTCCTTGAGAGGAAGAGCTAAAGAATGGTTACTTTCATTGCCTAGGAATAGTATTGATTCTCGGATTAAATGCAAAGATGCTTTTATTGGAAAACACTATCCTCATGCTAAGATTATTTCCCTAAGGAGTAGCATTATGAACTTTAAGCAATTTGATAATGAACATGTTGCTCAAGCTTGGGAAAGAATGAAATCTCTGGTTAAGAATTGCCCAACCCATGGACTGACTGCTTGGATGATCATCCAAACCTTCTATGCAGGACTAAATTTTTCTTCAAGGAATTTATTGGATTCAGCTGCTGGAGGTACTTTTATGTCCATCACTTTGGGGGCTGCAACGAAACTCTTGGATAATATGATGGTTAATTATTCTGAGTGGCATACTGAAAGGACGCCTCAAGGTAAGAAGGTAAATTCTGTTGAAAAAACCTCCTCTTTGAGTGAAAAGATTGATATGATCATGTCTATGCTTGTGAATGGTAAATCTCATATGGATCCTAATAATGTTCCCTTAGCTTCTTTAGTTTCACAAGAAGAGCATGTTGATGTGAACTTCATTAAAAATAATAATTTCAACAACAATGACTATAGGAACAATTATGGTAATAGCAACTATAAGCCCTATCCTCCTAATAATGGTAATGGTCATGCTAATTCTTATGGTAGAATGCCTAGTGAGGAAAGATTGTTAGAGGTTGAGAAAGCTACCAAAAATTTCATGCAAACCCAATATGAGCAAAATAAAGTTTTCACTAAAACCATGGAGGAACAATCATCTATGTTAAGAAATATTAGTTATCAAATGGAGAAATTAAATAGGGAGATTTTGGGTTTGCAAGGAAAAAATTCAAATGCTGAAACTAGTATTTCATCTATGTCTGAAGCACAATCTTCTTTGATTAATAGAATGGCTGCCAAACCTGAAAATATTGATGAAAACCCCTTTGCCACTGCTAATTCCATCCAAGCTCGAATTGATGAAAATGTTAGGATGATGGCTCAATTGCGTGCTAGATGGGAAAGAGAGGAAGTATTAGCTAAAGTTGATGATATTGTTAGAGTTTGCACCATTACTACTACTGAAAATAATGTTACTTCACATGCTAGTAAACCTCCTACTATTAATGGTAACATAATTGGTGTTGGCAATGTTTCTTCCACTACTTCCAAAAAGTTAAAATTGCCTAAAACTGCTGAAACTAGTCTTGATAAAAGTGCTGAAATTTTTAATAATATGGGAGAAAGTGGTTCGGTTTGCTTTGATGATAATAATTTTGATTTTGATAATTGTAATATCTCTGAAGTTATTAAGTTCTTGCAAAAGTTAGCCACAAGTCCTAATGATAGCACTACAAATCTTGCTTTTACTACACATATTACAAATGCTCTCATTAAAGTTAGGGAAGAGAAATTAAAACTTGAAGCTTCTATCCCTAAAAAGTTAGAAGATGGTTGGGAGCCCATCATAAAAATAAAAGTGAATGAATTTGATTGCAATGCTTTGTGTGACCTTAGTGCAAGTATTTCTGTTATGCCTAAGAAACTTTATGATATGTTTGACTTGCCACCTTTGGAACATTGCTGTTTGGATGTTTTTCTTGCTGATAATGCTTTGAAGAAACCTTTGGGGAGAGTTAATGATGTTCTTATTATGGTTAACAATAACCTGGTCCCCGTTGATTTTATTGTCTTGGACATTGAGTGCAATCCCTCTTGTACTATTGTTTTGGGAAGACCTTTCCTGCGCACGGTTGGTGCTATTATTGATATGAAAGAAGGAAATATAAGGTACCAATTCCCACTTAAGATAGGTATGGAACACTTAGGAAGAAAATGAAGTTACCTTTTGATTCTATTATTCGTACGAGCTACAATGTTGATGCTTCTTCTCTTGGAAACACTTGAGTTTTGCTTTCTGTGCCTAGCTGAAAGGCGTTAAAGAAAATCGCTTATGGGAGACAACCCAATTTTTATTCCTGTTATTTTATTTTATTGAGTCAAGGAACATGCCTACCTCTGTAGCAATTCCTTTGTATCTTTATTTTATTGCATTATTGTGCCAAGTTAAGCCTCTAGTAGAAAGTTGATGTTAGATTTGGATTCCTGCGCAGGAACAGTTTTCTGCTGTCCACCGTTAAATTCGTAAGAATTAACAGAAAAATGAAAATGACCTGGGATTGTTTGTGCGTGATCCTCAGATATGTACGCAACTTTCATTAGTTTTGAGTTTTCTGATTTGAGCAAGTTAATTGCCTCGAAAAAATTCGTTTTTACGGACTGTTCTGTTTTTGATAGATTCTGCCATTTATTTTGCATTGGTTCTTTTGCTGTATTTGGATGGATCTTTTTGTTCCATAAAATTCCAGTAGCTGTAGCTAATGTCCAGTACCATGATAATGATTGTCTCCATGCAGAATATGAGAATTTTTGATTATGCACTAACCCTCTAATGAAGTCTACTTTGAGTTTGGTGTGGAGTAAGTTTTCAAGTATCAAAGAGAGAGGATGATATGATGTGATCAAGAAGATGAAAGAGCCTAAGCTTGGGGATGCCCCCGTGGGTCACCCAAGCATATTTCAAGAAGACTCAAGAGTCAAAGCTTGGGGATGCCCAAGGCATCCCCTTCTTCATCAACAACTTATCAGGTCATCTCTAGTGAAACTATATTTTAATTCCGCCACATCTTATGTGCTTTACTTGGAGCGTCTGTTTGGTTTTATTTTTGCTTTTGTTATTTTTGTTTTCTGAATAAAATGGATCCTAGCATTCTTGTGTGGGAGAGAGACACGCTCCGCTTTTTCATTTGAATACTCCTATTCTTCACTTATACTTGTTGAGTATTCTTCTATAGCTACTGCAATACTTTCAGCTCTTGTTTTTCATGCATCTCTTGTTCAGAGCTGTTAGTTCTCATATGTTATACTCTCTTGCTTCATTGTTAAATACTTGGAGAGTTTATGTTTAAATAAGTTGATTGGTGTTTGGTTAGGAACAGAAAATGTTAAATGTGGTAGATGATATAACTAAATGATACATAATCTTGTAGATCATTAAATTGTGTCACTTGAATCATTGATGTTGTTTTGAGATATTAATATGCTTAATGGTAAACATGATGGTTTAGTAAGGTGGAATGATTAATGGTTGGTATAGAAAACTTGAAGCTGTGCCACACTTAAATTTCCAGTTGATAGCATAATGAAATATGACTCCTAATGTTAAAAGCAACCGTAATGACTTTGTGTTATGCGCTACGGTCGGGGTCCCAACAGTGACTTGTTCATTTGCCACAGTCCCTCGTGGAGTGATTTTCATTATGCCTTGTAAGATAATATTTCTATTTGGAATCCTTTTATTTGTGAGTTCTAAAGCTGCGGTTTTCATGGCACTTCCACCTCCATATTTGCTAGCCTCTTCGGTACTTTGCATTGCGCCCTTTCTCACATTGAGAGTTGGTGCATACTTCGCGGGTACATCCAAAACTCGTGAGAGATCTTCATCATGTTCTACTACACATAAGCCAAATATCTTACTCAAAACATCCACCATACCTACCTACTACAGCATTTCCATAGCTGTTCCGAGATATATTGCCATGCAACGTTCAACTTACATTACATGACTTGTTGTCATTTATCATTTATATATTGCTTCGCATGATTCTATATAGCTGATGTGTGGTTTTACCCATGTTACGCTAGATCATTGCATATCCTGCTACACTGGCAGAGGCACTGTTCCATACACCATGTTTTATCCATTATGAGATCCTTGTATCAAAAGTGTGTTGTCATATTAGAATCTTTGCCCCTAAAAGTGAAAAGAGCCACGGAGGCCATCGAAAAGAGAAACAGAAAAATACAAAAAAATAGAGAGAAAAAGAGAAAAAAAAGAAAGAAAAAATAAAAATGGGGGCAACATTACTACTCTTTATCCACACTTGTGCTCATGTTATAGCACCCATATTATTCATAGTCATCATTTGTGCTCATGTTTAGCACCTATACTCCATATGAGAGAGTTTTCATGTTTTACTTGCATAACTATGTGGGGAACTTTACACTATTGAACTTGGCTTGTATATTCCAATGATGAGCCTCCTCAAAAGTGCTCTAGGTCTTCATGAGCAAGCAAGTTAGATGCACCCCCACTAGTTCCATTGGAGAGCTTTCATACACTTATAGCTCTATGTGCATCTGTTGTGTGGCAATCACTACTCCTTGCATAGCTTCGATTATAAGACTTCCTCTTGTCTAATGATCACTTTCAGCTTTGTGAGACTTTCTTCCGTTGGCCCTCCAAACCCCCATTAACATTCTCTTAGCCACAACATCCTGGTGCCAGGAACCAACGCTGAACATTTGCTTGTTTTTGTGTGAACAAATAGAGAAATGATCTTCTATGTGCATATTGCTATTACTTGACTTGATCCTTTCACAAAGTTGTCATGATTGTTTGATTCATAAGATGATTATATTGTTGTGCTTGAAGCTTAAATCATCTTTAATATCTACTTTGCACGGTTGATTGTTCTCTATTACTGATTCATTGAAAGTTTTGCTTTGTTATGCCTACTTGTTTATTCATTACTCATTTGATATCAATATAAACTACACCTTTTATTCATTTGATCTCAACTTACATGCATTACATTATTATTTGATCAAGATTGTGTGAAAGCATGTCACTAAGCTTGGGGATGCTTGATACGTCTCAAACGTATCTATAATTTCTTATGTTCCATGCTTATATTATACCAATTGCCTACATGTTTTATACACATTTTATATTGTTTTATGCATTTTCTGGAACTAACCTATTGACAAGATGCCACAGTGCCAGTTCCCTGTTTTCTGCTGTTTTTGGTTTCAGAAATCCACTTAAGGAAATATTCTCGGAATTGGACAATTTTTATACCGAAGATCTTAGAATTCCAGACACGTTCCAGAAGTCCGAGGGGGAAAAGGAGACGGGCACCGAGGCGCCCACCTCAAGGGGTGGCGCGGCAGCTTCCTTGGCCGCGCGGGCACCTGAGGTGGGGCCCTCGGGGCTCCACCGCCTTCGCCCCTTCGCCTATTTAATCCCCCCGAAAACCTAAGGCAAACAACCCGAACACTTTTCCACGTTTCCTCACGGAGCCGCCGCCGTCATCAACCCTAGTTCGGGAGGGTTCAGAACCTGCTCCCGGCACCCTGCCGGAGAGGGGAATCATCACCGAAGGGCTCTACATCACCATGCCCGCCTCCGGACTGATGCGTGAGTAGTTCATCCTTGGACTACGGGTACATAGCAGTAGCTAGATGGTTGTCTTCTCCTTTTGTGCCATCATGTTTAGATCTTGTGAGCTGCCTATCATGATCAAGATCATCTTTATGTAATGCTACATGTTGTGTTTGCTGGGATCCGATGAATATTGAATACTTTGTCATTGCTTCATAATATATCATGTTGTGTGTTGTTTATGATCTTGCATGCTCTCCGTTGCTAGTAGTTTCTCTGGCCAAGTAAATGCTTGTGACTCCAAGAGGGAGTATTTATGCTCGATAGTGGGTTCATGTCTCTATTTAATCTGGGGCAGTGACAGAAAGCTCTATGGTTGTAGATGTACTGTTGCTACTAGGGATAAAAGAGTAGTACTTTATGTAATGATGATGTTACTTACTTACTTTACACACTTTGCTTAATGCAATAATCTGTTGCTTGCAACTTAATACTGAAAGGGGTGCGGACGCTAACCGGAAGGTGGATTATTAGTCATAGATGCGGTTGGAACAGTCTATATATATTGTTGTAATGCCCAAATGAATCTCACACTAGACATCATGTCATTAGTATATGCATCATTATGCAGCTCTTTATTCTATCAATTGCCCAGCTGTAATTTGTTTACCCGCATGTATGCTATTATTATTATTATGGAGAGACACCACTAGTGAACTGTGGATACCCCAGTCCTTTTCTTTAAACTGATAATACAACCAACTGCAAACTATTACTTTCATTCTCTGCAAACAAACATCATTCTCCACACCATACGGTTAATCTCTTTGTTACAGCAAGCCGGTGAGATTGACAACCTCACTGTTGAGTTGGGGCAAAGTTTCTTGATTGTGTTGTGTAGGTTCCACGTTTGTTGCTGACACCGGTGTGGCGCCGTTCCCAAGTCAGCCACCAACAACTTTCAGACGTGTTCTTCATCTCCTACTGGATTGATAACCTTGGTTTCACAACTGAGTGAAATTTGCTGCTGCACTACTTCACACCTTCCTCTTGGGGTTTTCCAACTCATCACCACCGTGTGCATCAATCTTCTTCGATTCCCCGTCCCGGCAGGGTGCCAGAACAGAAACTTCTGGTCCCCGAATTGAGTTTCGAGGTGGCGGCGGCGCACGGGTGTGCTTCTGGGAAAAGTGATAAACGCCCCCTTGGTTTTAGGTCTGAGGGAGTTTATATCCGAGAGGGGGCCGCGAGGAGGTGGTCGAGTCGACCTCCTCATGTGCTGGCGCGGCCAGGAGCCTGTCGCGCCTGCACCTGATGAGGGTGGCTCGAGGCCCCCCCTCCGTCTGGTCTTCTGGCTCCGTGGGTCTTCGGGCAAAATAGGGACTTTCGCATAATTTCTGTTATTTTTCCATAAAGTTGAATTTCTGCACAAAAATAAGACACCAGGGCAATTCTGCTGAAAACAGCGTTAGTCCGTGTTAGTTGCATTCAAAACACACAAATTAGAGGCAAAACAATAGCAAAAGTGTTCGGGAAAGTAGATACGTTTTGGACGTATCAACTCCCCCCAAGCTTAGCTTATTGCTTGTCCTCAAACAATTCAGTTAACAACTGAGTGCGATAAAAGAACTTTCACGAACACATTTGATTCATATGATGTAAATATTCTCATTATCTGGCAAATGCTTAGGCTATTCAGAATAAGATATATATAAATGGTGTCACCTATTTAGTTATGTAAACTATGAAGAGATGCCAATCATACCAATAGTAAATAACATGAAACATATCAATTCACAAGATTGCAAAGCTCATAAGAAAGTATGATAAAGTGGTATCTCGCTTGCCCGAAAGTGTACATCAAAACATAAATGCCCAGGCACCTCTGAGATTCAAGAGAAGACTAGAGATAAAGATGTCAAAGATAAAAGAATCAAAGTTACACCGCAGCTAACAGTATTCTGGGACAAGCACATTACACTAAGAATGACAACTATGCTCTCAAGAAGGTGCTCAAAGAAGGATGGTGACTCAACAGTAAGTAAAAGATATGCCCTTCATTGAGGGAAGCAGGGATTTGACATGTGCTAGAGCTTTTCATTGTTTTGAAAACAGAGCTAAAATTGTTTTTGAGTGGTGGTTGTTTCGTCAACGAATGGCAATAGAGTTCTTGTTATCTTCCATACTAAGCAAGTTGAGAGCGGTTCCGAATTATTTAAAATCAAGCATTTATAATATGCATCTTTATATTTTATCTTTTTGATATTTTGACACTCCTCCCAACCTTTGCTTTTCACAAACCATGGCTAACCGAATCCTCGGGTGCCCACCAGCAATCACATACCATGGAGGAGTGTCTATTTTTCACTTTTCAAAACTTTTGATATTATAGTGGTCTAACCAGCTCTTTGCAATATTAGTGACAAGAAGATGAAGCATGGAAGATAACAAACCCAACTACTACTTCCTCATGAGCTCAAAATAATGGCACAAATTGAGGAGTGTTTTAAGGTTTTAAAGATAGCATATGCAAATTTACTTGAATGGTTTGAAATGCCATACATAGGTATTTATGTTGGACTCTTTGGAATAACTTGGTTTTCAGGAATTTGGAAGCACAAGCAAAATTGCTTAGTACAAGTGGAGGCTAGCAATAGACAGGGAAGCGACAATTCAAGAGAGCAATAACCGTCATAATCATGCTTGCGACAAAATAAAATTAACGGAGGCATAAAAGTGATACTAGAACTCTGAGGCAAAATAAATCATCAAGGCTTAATTGACTCTTTGTTTTCAGTCATATACATGTGTGAGCATGTGCCAAGTCGATACAAATGAATTTGTTCAGAGGAGGATATCACAATGTCATACTCTTTTATGAACAAAACAATGCAAGCAAACATCCATAGAAACATGTCATCTACTATTAATAAATTGAAATTGATCATAAGAGAACATAAACAACTAAGCATCCACCAATCGACATATATCTTATGCGAACCATCTAAGCATGCTCACATGAATGAGTATATGTACAAAAATGAAAAACAAATAGAGTTCATTACCAGCCTCTTACCCAACTCGAATTGTCATATATCGTCATTATTGCTCTTTCACTTGTGTGGCTTGAATAATATGAAATGAAAACCAATCTCCATGGAGTAATGGATGGCATTGAGCTCTGAAACAAACTATACAAAACCAAAAAGAAACAACAAATATTTTTGGATTTTCGGATTTAGGAACTAAAACAGAACAAAAACAGAACAGCCTGTGAAGACGAATTTTTTCGAGGACCTTAACATGCTCAGATCAGAAAACTCAAAACTAATGAAAGTTGAGTACATATCGGAGGATCATGCACAAGAAATTTCAGGTCATTTGGATTTTTCTACAGGAAGTTATGATTTAAACGGTGGACAGCAGAAATCTGTCCCTGCGTGAAACAGCAAGCAACAAAGCAAAATATTTTTGTGTTTTTGCATATTGAACTGAGTTAAATACTAAGCATACTAATAATAGATACTAAAACAAACCAGCAAGAGAAATAACAGAAATCTTTTTGGTATTTTTGAGTTTTGGAAAGCAAACCAAAACATGAACAAATAAAAGAAAGAAAGAAAACTAAAGCGAAACATGGATATACAAAGTACCGAATGATGATGATATATAGATGAGTGTGCTATCGGTATACCTCCCCCAAGCTTAGGCGTTTGGCCTAAGTGGAGATCAACCAAATGGTGAATAATAGTTCCAGCCCGGTGGGTCAACCCTGGTGAATTCGTACTCTGAATCGGCTGCAGTGGAGGAAGACCCCGAAGGTCTTGCACACCCCGGATCTGAGTACGAGGAACCAGCTGTCTCAGGGGGCTGACTAAAGTCACCCTCATGCTCCTCTTCGTTGTCTTTCACGTTCGGGCCGTGTTGCCCCTCAAGTGTGTCAAGCTCAGCCTCCGAGGCTGACCAGTTTTCCCTGGCATAAAGGTTAAGCGGAGGTGCAGGCAAAATAACAGTTCTATCGATTGTGGACACTTTCAAATATTTCCTCTTGGGAAAGGTTATAATGTAAGGAAGAACATGCAAACTACCATGGTTAGTAATAAAGTTATGTTTCTTCATGGAATCAATGTCTAGTTTTTCTATAGGGAGTAGAAAATCAAGGGGTGAGGTGCCAAACCATGCAAAGCTAATAAACGAGAGGCAACTAGACCTCCACAAACTCCTCCCTTCTCACGGTTAGTGGTGAGACGGTAAGCAATCAGAGCACCCAAATTGTAAGTTTTATCATTGCGTAATGCAGCAGCTAAAAAAGCTAAGTCAGACAAGGCCAATTTACTCGCTGCTTTCGTAGCAAGAACACATTTAATAATGAAGTAGGCAAAGTATCGAATGGAAGGGAGATGAATACTCCGGATTTTACCCTCCTCTTGAGAGAAACTCCTCCCATAGCAAATGTCCTCATATAAGTCCAGCAATGGCTTAGGCTTCCCTTTCAACTTCTCTCGAGATCCCCCTTGTGGTACTTTAATTGCTGCACAAAAAACAGCAAAAGGCAAATCCACAGATTTATTGTAAATCTTAAAGTGCACCATAGGGTTAGATGAGGTCAAATTGCAGTTGAAGTCCTGCACCACCGACATGGCTAGCTTAGCATATTGAAAGGGTTGATCATCAACAAAATGTTCTAGTACTGCATTGGTCATTAGAGTATGAAAATCATGTGCAATCCCTGTAATACCCATGAATTGTGAGCATGGGTAAATAGCAGGGAATACACTCTCTTCGCGATGAACCTTCATCTTCTCATGCACCACTATCTCATGTTGGTCTATTGCATATGGGTTCCACTCCATGTTCTGAAATTTTTAACAAATAGCATAAAAATTGATTTTTAGCCAACTAAATGAGTCAAAACCACTATAGTGACTTGCTAGAGGCTTAAGCATTCATCAAAACTAGTTATCCTCACTTAGAAAAAGCATTTAAACTCACTAAACATGATATCTACAGCAGCAAAATACTCAATATATAATCCACTAAACAAAATTCTACTTGGATAATCGGAGGAGTCACATACCGGAGAGTGAATACCCTAAATCTCAGCAACAAAGATGGGCTGAGCAAGGAGATCGAAAATCCGAGGGCAAGAGCAGCAAGAACACGAATTTTTTTGATGTTGGAGTGTTTGGTCGGGAGAGAGAAAGAATGGGGAGGAAGGAGAGTAAGTGGAGGGGCCAGGTGGGCCCTCCTCATGCCTTGGCGCGGTTGGCAAGCTGCCGCGCCACCACCTCATGTGGGGGCATGGTGGGTCCCCCTGGCCACCCCTTGGCATTTTCTGAACCTCCCCAGAAAAATAGGATTTTTGGTATACATTTTTTGAAATTCTGAGAAAATTTATTTTTTATTATTTTCTGGTATTTTACATTAATAATTTTAATATTGAAAAATTGTTTTCTAACACCAAATGCAACTAAACTCTGCAAACTAAATGATATTACAGTAGGTAAAACAAAAATGAGAGAAAGAAAGTTGTTTAGCACTTTCATGCATTTAAAATGCACTTGTTAACAAGGTTGATCAAGTCTTGCCACCAAATGAATTTATATGACATAAAAGATTTAAACTTCACGGGACACTCCTGTTACCTTGTATCGTATTGGTATAGATCCAATCATAAGAGTTTTGTATTCTTCTATATAAGGACAATCAATACTTCCCACTTTAATAGATCTCACATTGGTAATTGTATTAACTCCACGTATTTTATCCAACCTCTTGGGAAAATAAACAGTATGTTCTTTGTCATTCACATTGAAAGTTACTTTTCCTTTATTGCAATCAATAACAGCCCCTGCAGTATTTAGAAAAGGTCTCCCAAGAATAATAGACATATTATCATCTTCAGGCATTTCAAGAACAACAAAGTCAGTCATAATCAAGCAATTAGTAGCTACTTGAACAGGAACGTCCTCACAAATGCCAACAGAATAGCAGTAGATTTATCAGCCATTTGCAAAGATATATCAGTAGGTATCAATTTATCAAGGTAAAGTCTCTTGTAAAGAGAGAAAGGCATAACACTAACTCCTGCTCCCAAGTCACATAGAGCAGTTCTAACATAATTATTTTTGATAGAGCAAGGAATGGTTGGTATACCTGGATCACCCAACTTCTTTGGAACCTTGCCATTAAAAGAGTAATTAGCAAGCATAGTAGATATTTCCTCATTAGGAATTTTCATTTTGTTAGAAACAATATCTTTCATATATTTAGAATGAGGAGGCAACTTAATAGCATCAGTCAAAGGAATTTGCAAGAACAAAGGTTTCATCCATTTACAAAATTTATTATAATGTTCTTCTTCTTTGGTTTTAAGTTTCTTAGTAGGAAAAGGCATTTGTTTTTGGACCCAAGGTTCTCTTTCACTACCATGTTTCTTAGCAATAAAATCTTCCTTAGTGTACTTTTTATTTTTAGTGTGTTTTTCAGGGTCCTCTTCTATTTCTTCCTTATCCGAATTATCATTTTTATCATTATCATTGGCATTATTATTATTATTGTTAAGTTCATTACCACTTTCGGTTTCACTATCAGAAACAGATATACTATTAGGATTGTTAAGGGGTTCAGAGGATTCTACAACAGTTTTATGTTTCTTCTTCTTTTTCTTAGAAGGAGCACTAGGTTCATTAATTTGTTAAGAATCTTGTTCAATTCTTTTAGCATGTCCCTCAGGATATAAAGGATCTCGAGTAGATTTACCACCTCTAGTTGTTACTTCACAAACATGTTTTTCTGTATCCCTAGAGGCATTCATTAACATTTCTTTTTGCACTTTAGAAAGTTGATCAATTTGAGTTTGAACCATATGAAAATGTTTAATAAGTATTTTAACATCATTGGAGGTTCTATCAAAAATATCATGCAAGTTACTAATAGCACGAGAGTTTTCTATTAAATGATTCTCAATTCTCATATTAAAATTACCTTGCTTAGCAATAAAAGTATCAAATTTATCTAAGCATTGATTAGGAAGTTTAGAGTAAGGAATATCCCCATCATCAAACCTTTGGAGAGAGTGTACCTCAATTATGGGTGAAGGAGGAATTGGATTACATAATTCTTCTATAGGAGGTAAATTCTTCACATCTTCAGATTTAATACCTCTCTCTTTAAGAGATTTCTTGGCTTCCTTCATCACTTCTTCATCTAATTCAATCATACCTCTCTTCCTTGGTGTAGGTGTTGGAGTAGGTTCAGGAATATTCCAATCATCATAATTCTGGCTTATCTTGGCCATTAATTCCTCAGCTTCTTCTGGAGTTCGTTTCCTGAAAACACAATTAGCACAACTATCCAAATATGTCCTAGATTCAACAGTTAGTCCACTGTAAAATATATCAAGAAGATCATTTTTCTCTAAATCATGGTTTGGCTGGCCTCTTATTAGAGAGCAAAACCGTGTCCAAGCATCAGGCAATTTCTCATCCTCTTCTTGATTAAAATTTTAAATCCTTAGCAAAGCATCACGTTGAGCACTAGCAGGAAAATATTTCCGAAAGAAAGTATCAAGCAAACCAATGGGACTAGTAATGGAACGAGGAGACAAATTATTATACCAAGTTTTAGCTTCCCCTTTTAATGAGAGAGGAAGTATTTTAGTGACAAAGTAAGTGCGCATCTTTATGTCCTCAGAAAATATACCACTCAAAGTAGAGAGTTCATTCATGTGTTCTACAGCACTTTCATTTTCGGTTCCACAGAAAGGTTCTCTTTCAACAATAGCTATGTGAGCTAAATCAATAGAGAAATCATAATCTTTATCTTTAATGTTTATGGGAGATGTAGCAAATTTAGCATCAGGAGATAATTTATATCTAACAGCATGTTTTTCAAGAAGGCTTTTCATAGCACTAGCATCTTTAGTAGCATTAATCTCATAAACAAAATCATCATCAAGTTCCACATAAGTTTCATCGGGATCATCAGGAAAATACTCTCTAGACTCAGGTGAACTAGCAGAAGTATTAGAATTTTCAGCATTTTCAGTTTGTTTAGATTTATCAATTATAACATCTAGAAAAGGTCATAAGGAACCATTTTCATCAAGTACAGTAGAAGCATCATCACAATTTTCAGAAGCATTTTCAGATTCAGCAGAAGTAATAGTACGAGTAGCATGCAGCGGTGAAATAAGCTTACTCATCACAGACGGAGAATCAAGTGCAGCAGCGGAATTCAGAGTTGTACCTTTTCTTGTTGTGGATGGCAGTATGGGAAACTTCTTATCACCAGGCTTTCCCATGATGAATGAATTCCAGAAAGCAATATCAATCTCAGGTGAACTTATAAATAAAGCTATGGTCCCCGGCAACGGCGCCAGAAAATAGTCTTGATGACCCACAAGTATAGGGGATCGCAACAGTCTTCGAGGGAAGTGAAACCCAAATTTATTGATTCGACACAAGGGGAGCCAAAGAATATTTATAAGCCTTAACAGATGAATTGTCAGTTCAGCTGCACCTGTGAATATACTTGCTCGAGTCAGATTATCAGTTGCAACAGTTTTATAGTAGTGACAGTAGTGAAATAACAGCAGCAGTGAAATAAAGATAGCAGCAGTGATTATAGTAGACAACAGGATTAAAATACTGTAGGCACAGGGACGAATAAACGGGCGTTGCATGGATAAGATAATTCATGTAATATTGAGACATAGGCGTTTGCAGATAAATAAGATAAAGCATCCAAGTATTTATTAACCATAGGCATGTGTTCCAATTTAGTTGTGCGTGCTCGCAATGAGAAACTTGCAAAACATCTTTTGTCCTACCAGCCCGTTTGCAGCGGGGCCTCAAGGGAATCTACTGGTAATTAAGGTACTCCTTTTAATAAAGTACCGGAGCAAAGCATTAACATTCCGTGAACACACGTGATCCTCACATCACAGCCATCCCCTCCGGCTGTCCCAATTATTGTCACTTTGGGGCCTTCGGTTCCGGACAACAATATGTGTATACAACTCATAGATATGATCTAAAACATTGATTATCCTCATGATACAATAACATGTTCAGATCTGAAATCATGGCACTCGGGCCCTAGTGTCAAGCATTAAGCATAACAAGTTGCAACAATGACGTAAAACACCGATAACGGATACTAGGCACCATGCCCTAATGATATTACAGATATTACATGAACGATCTCACCGAATCCCTACCATCCCCTCAAGCCTACAGCGGGGAATTTCTCACACATGGATGAGGGAAATGATGATGGTTGATGGAGAGGCGTTGGTGATGAAGAGGGCGATGATCCCCTTCGATTCCCCGTCCCGGCAGGGTGCTGGAACAGAAACTTCTGGTCCCCGAATTGAGTTTCGAGGCGGCGGCGGCGCACGGGTGTGTTTCTGGGAAAAGTGATGAACACCCCCTCGGTTTTAGGTCTGAGGGAGTTTATATCCGAGACGGGGCCGCGAGGAGGTGGTCGAGTCGACCTCCTCATGTGCTGGCGCGGCCAGGAGCCTGCCGCGCTAGCACCTGATGAGGGTGGCTCGAGGCCCCCCTCCGTCTGGTCTTCTGGCTCCGTGGGTCTTCGGGCAAAATAGGGACTTTCGCATAATTTCTGGTATTTTTCAATAAAGTTGAATTTCTGCACAAAAATAAGACACCAGGGCAATTCTGGTGAAAAGAGCGTTAGTCCGTGTTAGTTGAATTCAAAACACCCAAATTAGAGGCAAAACAATAGCAAAAGTGTTCGGCAAAGTAGATACGTTTTGGACGTATCACTTCCCCGACATGGCGTCACCTCGGCTTCCCCGACATAGCGGCACTCCCGGCTTCCCCGACATGGCGTCACCCCGGCTTCCCCGACATGGCGGCACTCCCGGCTTCCCCGACATGGCGTCACCCCCGACTTCCCCGACCGGTACGGATGATTCTGAAGACAGGCGCAAGCGGACAAGACAAGGACGCGCGCCGCACGGGTCGTGTCAGTCCAGGAAGTGACCAAGCGTGGCTACAGTGCCGATGATGTGACTAGAGTACACTGCATGATGCAGTGAACAATGCAGACAAGACCCCAGTAGTCACCTCAGCTACAGTACCTGTATAGTGGCATGTGGGCCGCCTCTTGTCCCCTGGGCTCCTCCTATATAAGGAGCACCAGGGGGAAGGCCAAAGCCAAGCCACAGACGGCCGGCCACGGGCACGGCTCCCCTTTCCTCTCTTTCTCCCCCAAAACCTCTTAGAGGTAACTTGGTTCAGCTCATGAAGCATCGTGTACATGTCATATGCCGAGAGGAGAAATGCACCCGATATACCCTTATGTCAAACCAGCAGTGGCTGGAGACATCTATGTCGGTAAGTGCCCAGAGTGGCTACCGGACATTCGAGACACCCGAGATACCCTTATTTCAAACCAGCAGTGGCTGGAGACATCTATGTCGGTAAGTGCCCAGAGTGGCTACCGGACATCCGAGACACCCGAGATACCCTTATGTCAAACCAGCAGTGGCTGGAGACATCTATGTCGGTAAGTGCCCAGAGTGGCTACCTGACATCCGAGACACCCGAGATACCTTATGTCAAACCAGCAGTGGCTGAAGACATCTATGTCGGTAAAACGCCCAGAGTGGCTAAAGAACTGGCATATGATTGTATTTTTGCAGGTACAAGGTGGAGTATGTGAAGACGGTGGTATTGTTATTTTTTCTAACTCTGCGAGCGACTCTACGAGTCCCCCGCAGTCTCGGGGACTAGTGTCGGGGATGTAATCCCCGGTACCCCAAGATTATGGTGTTATTATGCTTACCTTAGAGGAAAAAGAGAGGTTAAACGAGTGAGGGGGTGAAAGATAAAGTGATAGGCAAAGAAATGCAACTCGGGCCGACATGGCGGCACTCCCGGCTTCACCGACATGGCGGCATTCCCGGCTTCCCCGACATGGCGTCACCCCGGCTTCCCCGACATGGCGTCACCCCGGCTTCCCCGACATGGCACTCCCGGCTTCCCCGACATGGCGGCACTCCCGGCTTCCCCGACATGGCGTCACCCCGGCTTCCCCGACATGGCGTCACCCCGGCTTCCCCGACATGGCGGCACTCCCGGCTTCCCCGACATGGCGTCACCCCCGACTTCCCCGACCGGTACGGATGATTCTGAAGACAGGCGCAAGCGGACAAGACAAGGACGCGCGCCGCACGGGTCGTGTCTGTCCAGGAAGTGACCAAGCGTGGCTACAGTGCCGATGATGTGACTAGAGTACACTGCATGATGCAGTGAACAGTGCGGAAAAGACCCCAGTAGCTGTATAGTGGCATGTGGGCCACCTCTTATCCCCTGTGCTTCTCCTATATAAGGAGCACCAGGGGGAAGGCCAAAGCCAAGCCACAGACAGCCGGCCACGGGCACGGCTCCCCTTTACTCTCTTTCTCCCCCAAAACCTCTTAGAGGTAACTCGGTTCAGCTCATGGAGCATCGTGTACAAGTCATATGCCGAGAGGAGAAATGCACAAAATAGGTTAGATGCTGCAGTAGGGGTTTTATCTCCTCACGAGAGCCCCGAAGCAGGGTAAATCCTTGTGTTCATGTGTTCTTCCGTGTGCGATCCCTTCGCTCTATCCCTCCCCGAATCCTCTAGCGTCCATCCGGCCCGACAAATTAGCCTACCCGTAGGCATCTGTTGTTCGCCACGACGACAGTTGGCGCCCACCGTGGGGCTGACAGTGGCGCTTGCTGGAATCAATTCGGACGGGACCTTATTCATCAACTCGGGGACTCGACTTCACCATTGTCCTCGCACTCCAACTCGCCGCCGCAGGCAGAGGCCGGCGCAGCCGGTATCGGCGATCGTCTTCGACAGATCCCGGGTAACTCCCCGACAGTTGCCCGGGTCGTGTCGATTCGTTCGGTCCGCGCAACACTAGCCAGGCTCCGTGAGTATTCTTTCCGGTACCTCATGCAGTTAGCTAATTTCAAATATTACTCGGGGACTGCCCCTTCGTGCCTAGCTTATTTGTTTACCCCGGAACGAAATGTCGTAACCCGGGGACTGTCCTGTTGTGTTGTCTGTATATTTTTCCCCGGGAGCAAGATGTCTTGACCCGGGGACTGGCTCACCGGTCAGTTATGCT
Source organism: Poa annua (assembly GCA_026929855.1). NCBI lineage: Eukaryota > Viridiplantae > Streptophyta > Magnoliopsida > Poales > Poaceae > Poa > Poa annua. The sequence goes on from CM049437.1 coordinate 58,828,240, forward strand.
TTTCATCCTAAGTCGGTAGAACAACTCGGGAGTTAATTTATCTGTATGCATGTGGTTTGTGCCTGTTTATTCCGAGTTGTTTGTATGTCGGCACTCCGAGGTGAACTCGGGGACTGCCCTGTTATTTATATGCATGCCTTCTATCTATATCGTTTATATGTCGGCATCCCGGGATGAACTCGGGGACTGCCTCTTCTTTATACTTATGTATCATGTCGGTTATTCCTGTATCGTTTGTATGCCGGCACCCCGAGGTGAGTCTCGGGGACTGCCTTGTTCGTCTTTGCTTGTTGTTGTTTGTGTCGTCTATATGTCGGATAGGCTTTCAACCTTGTTTCAAAGTTCAAGTAATGTATGCTATCGGATATAATCTTGTGACTCGACTGACGAACGCCTAGAATGGTAGTCAAGAGGAGAGCTTGTGGAGTGTAGTAAACGTGAAAACATACTCGGGAACTCGGTCTAGAAAGTAATTCGGCGTATGTTGTCTGTGTGTTTTGCCCGGAGCAGGATGTCTTGACCCGGGGATTGGCCCACCAGTGCATTCTGTTCCTTCTGCTAGATCTCTAAAATGGCTCGGGGACTCGGTGAAAACCGAGTCAGCATCATAGTGCATAGCTTTGCGACTCATTGTAATTTCTGTCTTGTGCTAGACTTGGTTTGATCAGTTAAATAGAGTCATTACTCTTCTTAAATATATATATATATGTGGCTGAACTAACATTGAAATGTGATATCGGTGTTACCGAGAGGATATTCATGTCAATGGTCTTGGTTATGTCGGTTATCATGTCGGTTATCTCGGATCTATCTTATAGTTATTATCATCTCAGTATATATCACGGATAGTCTTTGGTATCGGCTTGCCGAGTTATAATGGCATATCATACCAAGTTGTTGTTTATTTCGCTTCGCCACTATATCACGGTATCATTCCATATCCCAGATCACCGTTTATTTCGCTTTGTCAATGTATCACGGCATCATTCCATATCCCAGATCACCGTTTATTTCGGTTTGCCAATGTATCACGGCATCATTTCATATCCCAGATCACCGTTTATGTCGGTTCACCACTGTATCACGGCATCCTTCCATATCCCAGATCGCCGTTTATGTCGGTTCGCCACTGTATCAAGGCATCATTCCATATCCCAGATCGCCGTTTATTTCGGTTTGCCACAGTATCACGGCATCTTTCCATATCTTAGATCTTCGTTTGTGTTGGTTTGCCAAAGGTTACATGTGTGATATGCCCAGAGTGGCCGAGATACCGAGACATGTGTGACATGCCCAGAGTGGCCGAGATACCATTATGTCAAACCAGCAGTGGCTGGAGACATCTATGTCGGTAAGTGCCCAGAGTGGCTACCGGAAATTCGAAACACCCGATATACCCTTATGTCAAACCAGCAGTGGCTGGAGACATCTATGTCGGTAAGTGCCCAGAGTGGCTACCGGACATTCGAGACACCCGAGATACCCTTATTTCAAACCAGCAGTGGCTGGAGACATCTATGTCGGTAAGTGCCCAGAGTGGCTACCGGACATCCGAGACACCCGAGATACCCTTATGTCAAACCAGCAGTGGCTGGAGACATCTATGTCGGTAAGTGCCCAGAGTGGCTACCTGACATCCGAGACACCCGAGATACCTTATGTCAAACCAGCAGTGGCTGAAGACATCTATGTCAGGAAAACGCCCAGAGTGGCTAAAGAACTGGCATATGATTGTATTTTTGCAGGTACAAGGTGGAGTATGTGAAGACGGTGGTATTGTTATTTTTTCTAAGTCTGCGAGCGACTCTACGAGTCCCCCGCAGTCTCGGGGACTAGTGTCGGGGATGTAATCCCCGGTACCCCAAGATTATGGTGTTATTATGCTTACCTTAGAGGAAAAAGAGAGGTTAAACGAGTGAGGGGGTGAAAGATAAAGTGATAGCCAAAGAAATGCAACTCGGGCCGACATGGCGGCACTCCCGGCTTCACCGACATGGCGGCATTCCCGGCTTCCCCGACATGGCGTCACCCCGGCTTCCCCGACATGGCGTCACCCCGGCTTCCCCGACATGGCACTCCCGGCTTCCCCGACATGGCGGCACTCCCGGCTTCCCCGACATGGTGTCACCCCGGCTTCCCCGACATGGCGGCACTCCCGGCTTCCCCGACATGACGTCACCCCCGACTTCCCCGACCGGTACGGATGATTCTGAAGACAGGCGCAAGCGGACAAGACAAGGACGCGCGCCGCACGGGTCGTGTCTGTCCAGGAAGTGACCAAGCGTGGCTACAGTGCCGATGATGTGACTAGAATACACTGCATGATGCAGTGAACAGTGCGAAAAAGACCCCAGTAGCTGTATAGTGGCATGTGGGCCACCTCTTATCCCCTGTGCTTCTCCTATATAAGGAGCACCAGGGGGAAGGCCAAAGCCAAGCCACAGACACCCGGCCACGGGCACGGCTCCCCTTTACTCTCTTTCTCCCCCAAAAACTCTTAGAGGTAACTCGATTCAGCTCATGGAGCATCGTGTACAAGTCATATGCCGAGAGGAGAAATGCACAAAATAGGTTAGATGCTGCAGTAGGGGTTTTATCTCCTCACGAGAGTCCCGAAGCAGTGTAAATACTTGTGTTCATGTGTTCTTCCGTGTGCGATCACTTCGCGCTATACCTACCCGAATCCTTTAGCGTCCATCCGGCCCCACAAATTAGTCTATCCGTAGTCATCTGTTGTTCGCCACGACGACACATGCCTATTTGGTGCGACACAAAAAAGATACACGAAGATACACCTATAACCTTTTTCCTACTAGTGCATTCCTCATGACGCGGTTCCCTCCTGTTCGTTCCCGGCAAAGCATAGTTGCATGATGCTAGACTCGACTCAAGATAAAGAACTGTCTAGGATCTCTCTTCGTTGAATTGAACCTTTCTAGAAGAAATAATGAAGCGAGATCCGAAAGAGTCTATATAACCACCTCAAGTTTCAGAGTTTTGACACACCACCCTCGCAAGTTTAAACTAGCATACTTAACCCCCACATCTCTTCGCCGTCGTCGGCCACTAGGTTCTGGCAGACGTGCTCGTTCTGTTGCCGGTGATGCCGTCGCCGGTTGATGGTTTTTTTCCTGGGTTTTTTCATCCACTCGCTGGTAATGTCTTGGCTGGTCGATGTACTTTTTGGTTTTTACTTGTCTGACACACACTTTTAATCCTTGCATGCAAAGTTAAAAACAATTTCACACGGTTTTTTTGTTTCCGTGTGTGATGCGGAGCCACATCGCCCTCCCATGGATGCACGCGGACATTAAAATTAATTGTGTGCAATGTTTGATTTTAACTGTGTGTGAAAACCCTATCTGTACTAGAATGCCTTCTCTTCTCATATTTTCAGTTTCTCAATGTTGTCGTAATATCTTCGTCATCAAATCACACCTTACCTAATAGACATGAAACAGAAAAGGAGGGTACGAAGATTAAAAGATGAGTAATTTAGACGTACGCTTATTCATTAGATGTGTCACCAATTCATACTAGCGGGGTAAAAGGTGCAATTCAATCTGATAGAAATGGTAAAGTTTTTGCCCTGGTTAAGAAAAACACATAGTAGTCACATATAAATGTAGACTTTTGATATTAGATGCTTCCGATCATCCCCGTTGTCCACATCAACCAGTGGCTTAAAGCACCTCTAACAGATCCTTAGAGCATCTCTAGCAGATCTTTATACCGCTTTAAAAGTTGTTTTTTTTCTCTTTTAGAGGGACGAAGTGTGTCTGTCGCACACAACGGAAATACTAAACCTAACTGAAAGTTTTAAAGCTCTACGTTCTTTAGAAAATAGACATTTAGTTCACCGAACAAGTTCATCACTACATCAAAACCCACATGTGGCATTTCTCAACATTTGTAAATACTGGAATCTTGTTGTCGCCGCCCTAGCCCTAATTTATCATCCAAAATTAGGCTCATCGGAGCATCAGCGTGCGTTGGCGGTGCTCACTCCTCGTTGGTGTCGTACACGTGACGCCACTCCCCCCGCTTCTGTTGGAGCTTGCGCTCGCCGGCGACCCCTTGTTTGAAGAGGAGGCCGTCGATCTCACCGTCTTGACGGCGGCGCTTCGTGTCGTCCTCCCCCTCCCCCGGGCTCGTTGCACGCCATAATCATGTTGGTGAGCTTGTTGACGAGGTTATACCAAATGGGTACCCAATCATGTGGGTACCTGGTGCATGTGATGACTATAGCCCAATTGTCGATAGACTGAAAAAGCCCAACAAGCAGAGCCCAAGATGAAGATTCTTACCATAGATAGACATAGTCGGTTGAACTTTCCATACTTGTAGTCCTAGTAGGTTACGTATCCGAGACCTGCACCCCTATATAAGGTACAGGAGGGTAGCCGATCAAAGACACGACCAACCAGAACCACCAAACCCTAGCGAGATCCACATCTTGCTAGACCATTGTATTCACCGCATATTCACAGTCAATACAGACAGGCAGGAAGTAGGGGTGTTACCTCAGTCGAGGGCCCTGAAACTGGGTAACTCCCGCTTGTCAGCCGACGAATCTACTAACACTACGCGTTCTCTACCTCATAACTCTAACCCTAGGCTATCAGTCATGGGTATTGATGGGGACACCCCTCGTCAATTGGCGCCGTCTGTGGGAAACGGTAGTGTTGAATCCATGGATTTTTCGGCCCCAGCTTCAAACGGCCACTCGCCGACTTTATCAGAGGGATACACATCGACGACTTCAGATCGCATACAGACCACTGACAACCACTCGCCAAGATAACCAACAGCTACGCTAAAGAGGATCAAGTCCTATTCGCCTGAAGCACAAGAAAACTATTCCAGCCACGACGCAGGATTCGATCTAATAGTTGGTAAGCATAACTTTTTTGTTGATCAGTTTGGTGTGTAGGACTTGACCGACCAGATCGCGACTGAAGCACCCGAGGAGAAGTCGACTGCAATCGCATCCTCGGCAGACAAAGAGATCAACTCATCGCAGATCGACTCGATCCCGTCGAACAAATCCCCGATCTCCTCCATGTCATCACGAGAATTCTACAAACTCATGACAGAAGAATTCCCTGAAGACGAAGCTCAATCGACTTACCATATCAATCCAGTCGAAGCACCGGCCACCATAACCGCAACAGCAGAAGCCGCCAGAACTACTTCATCACAGATCAGCCCGATCTCACCGCTAGGATCTCCCAATTACTCCATGACAACAAAAGAATTCAAGGATTACGTGACTCCAAATCAATTAGACGAGGAAGTACAGACTGACCTTCAAACCAGTACCGGCGAAAGCATAGATCCACTCGATGAAACACGCGACCACATGCGGACAGAGGATCCAGAAGACAGCATTCATATAACCGATTTTGTTGATCCGGAGTCCCAAGCTCTTCATAACGCCTTCACCGACTACGACGAACCTCCTGAGCAGTTGATACGTCTCAAACGTATCTATAATTTCTTATATTCCATGCTTATATTATGCCAATTGCTACATGTTTTATATACACTTTTATATCATTTTATGCATTTTCTGGGACTAACCTATTAACAAGATGCCACAGTGCCAGTTGCCTGTTTTCTGCTGTTTTTTGTTTCAGAAAAGATGTTAAGGAAATATTCTCGGAATTGGACAAACGAAATGTCAAAGTGCTTATTTTCCCCGGGAGGTTCCAGAACACCGAAGAGGAGACGGAGGAGGACACCGAGGGGCCCACACCCCCTCCCGGCGCCCCCCTCTTCTACCGCGCGAGCACGGGGTGTGGGGCCCTCGAGGCCCCGCCGCCTTCGCCCTTTCGCCTACTTATACCCCTCGGATATCTAAGACCTAGAACACGCACCTTTTTCCTCCACGAAGTCCAGAGCCGCCGCCGTCGTCAACCCTAGATCGGGAGGGTTCAGAAGCTCCTCCCGGCACCCTGCCGGAGAGGGGAATCATCACCGGAGGGCTCTACATCACCATGCCCGCCTCCGGACTGATGCGTGAGTAGTTCATCCTTGGACTACGGGTACATAGCAGTAGCTAGATGGTTGTCTTCTTCTCTTGTGCTACCATGTTTAGATCTTGTGAGCTGCCTAACATGATCAAGATCATCTTTATGTAATGCTACATGTTGTGTTTGCTGGGATCCGATGAATATTGAGTACTATGTTATTGCTTCATAATATATCTTGTGAGTGCGTTGTTTATGATCTTGCATGCTCTCCGTTGCTAGTAGATGCTCTGGCCAAGTAGATGCTTGTGACTCCAAGAGGGGGTATTTATGCTCGATAGTAGGTTCATGTCTCTATTTAATCTGGGGTAGTGACAGCAAGCTCTAAGGTTGTAGATGTACTGTTGCTACTAGGGATAAAACAGTAGTACTTTATCTAAGGGTATTTGTATTACTTACATTACACACATTGCCTAATGCAATTATCTGTTGCTTGCAACTTAATACTGAAAGGGGTGCGGACGCTAACCGTAAGGTGGATTATTAGTCATAGATGCGGTTGGAACGGTCTATGTATATTGTTGTAATGCCCAAATGAATATCACACTAGCCATCATAACTATAGTATATGCATCATTATGCACTTCTTTATTCTGTCAATTGCCCAGCTGTAATTTGTTTACCCGCATGTATGCTATTATTATTCATGGAGAGACACCACTAGTGAACTGTGGACCCCGGTCCTTTATCCTCAAACTGATAAACAATCCTACTGCAATCCTGTTACTTTCATTCTCTGCAAGCAAACATCATTCTCCACACATACGTTTAATCCTTTGTTACAGCAAGCCAGTGAGATTGACAACCTCACTGTTAAGTTGGGGCAAAGTATCTTGGTTGTGTTGTGTGCAGGTTCCACGTCAGTGCCGGAATCCCTGGTGTTGCGCCGTGCCATATTCCGCCACCAACAACCTCCGGAAGATCTCTAGCTTCCTACTGGTTCGATAAACTTGGTTTCACAACTGAGGGAAATTTGCTGCTGCACTACTTCATACCTTCCTCTTGGGGTTTCCCAACAACACCTCACCGGTGCCATCAAGCAATTTTTCTGGCGCCGTTGCCGGGGAAGCTAAGCTCTTCTACGAGGGGAGTCTCTCACATCCAATCTTTTTATTTTGTTATTGTCTTGCTTAGTTTATTTTTATTATTGTCTTGTTTGCTTAATATCAAAAATACAAAAAAATTAGTTACTTGCATTACTATTTTTATTTCGGTTTGCATTTTTATTATTTCGGTTTAGTATTATTTTTTATTTCGGTTTGCTTTTTAATTTGCTAAAATGAGTACTGCTGAGAATACTAAGTTGTGTGACATCACTAGCACCAATAATAATGATTTTATATGCACTCCTATTGCTCCACCTGCTTCTAAAGCAGAATTCTTTAAAATAAAACCTGCTTTGTTAAACCTGCTTCTAAAGCAATTTTCTGGTGTTAGTACTGATGATGCTGCTGCCCATCTAAATAATTTTGTTGAACTTTGTGAAATGCAAAAGCAAAAAGATGTAGATGGTGATATTATAAAACTGAAATTATTTCCTTTCTCTTTGAGAGGAAGAGCTAAAGAATGGTTGCTTTCATTGCCTAGGAATAGTATTGATTCATGGACTAAATGCAAAGATGGTTTTATTGGAAAATACTATCCTCCTGCTAAGATTATTTCTCTAAGAAGTAGCTTTATGAATTTTAAACAACATGATAATGAACATGTTGCTCAAGCTTGGGAAAGAATGAAATCTTTGGTTAAAAATTGCCTACCCATGGACTGACTACTTGGATGATCATCCAAACCTTTTATGCAGGACTGAATTTTTCTTCGAGAAATCTTCTTGATTCGGCTGCGGGAGGTACCTTTATGTCCATCACTTTGGGGGCTGCAACAAAAATCTTGGATGATATGATGGTGAATTATTCTGAGTGGCATACTGAAAGGACACCTCAAGGTAAGAAGGTAAATTCTGTTGAAGAAACCTCCTCTTTGAGTGAAAAGATTGATATTATTATGTCTATGCTTGTGAATGGTAAATCTCATGTTGATCCAAATAATGTTCCCTTAGCTTCTTTAGTTGCACAAGAAGAGCATGTTGATGTGAACTTCATTAAAAATAACAATTTCAACAACAATGCCTATAGGAACAATTATGGTAGTAATAACTATAAGCCCTATCCTTCTAATAATGGTAATGGTTATGTTAATTCCTATGGAAAAATGCCTATTGAGGAAAGGATTTTGGAAATTGAAAGAGCTACTAAAATTTTTATGCAAACCCAATATGAGCAAAATAAAGTATTCACTAGGAATATGGAAGAACAATCTATTATGTTGAGAAATATTAGTCATCAAATGGAAAATTTGAACAGGGAGATTTCGGGTCTACAAGGGAAAATAACTAGTGCTGAAGCTCATATTTCCTCTATGTCTGAAGCAGAATCTTCTTTAATTAATAAAATGGCTGCTAAACCTGAAAATATTGATGATAATCCTTTTGCTACTGCTAATGCCATCCAAGTTAGAATTGATGAAAATGTTAGGATGATGGCCCAATTGCATGCTAGATGGGAAAGAGAGAAAGAACTAGCTAAGGAAGATAATATTGTTAAAGTTTTTACTATTACCACTACTGAAAATAATGTTACTTCACATGCTAGTAAGCCTCCTACTATTAATGGTAACATAGTTGGTGTTCGAAATATTTCTTCTACTTCTTCCAAAAAGTTAAAATTGCCTAAAACTGCTGAAACTGTTATTGATAAAAGTGCTAAATTTTTTAAGAACATAGGAGATGGTGGTTCGGTTTGCTTTGATGATAATAATTTTGATTTTGATAATTGTAATATCACTGAAGTTATTAAGTTCTTGCAAAAGTTAGCCACATGTTCTAATGCTAGTGCCATGAACTTGGCATTTACAACCCATATTACAAATGCTCTCATTAAGGCTAGGGAAGAGAAATTAAAAATTGAATCTTATATCCCTAAGAAGTTAGAAGATGGTTGGGAGCCCATCATTAAAATAAAAGTGGATAAATTTGATTGCAATGCTTTATGTGACCTTGGTGCAAGTATCTCTGTTATGCCTAAAAAGCTTTATGATATGTTTGATTTGCCACCTTTGGAACATTGTTATTTGGATGTTTTTCTTGTTGATAATGCTATGAAGAAACCTGTGGGGAGAGTCAATGATGTTCTTATTATGGTTAACAATAACCTTGTCCCCGTTGATTTTATTGTCTTGGATATTGAATGCAACCCATCTTGTCCAATTGTGTTGGAAAGACCTTTTCTTAGAACTTTGGGTGCTATTATTGATATGAAAGAAGAAAATATTAGATACCAACTCCGACTCAAGAAAGGTATGGAACACTTCACTAGAAAAAGAATGAAGCTACCTTTTGATTCTATCATTCGTACAAATTATGATGTTTATGCTTCATCTCTTGGAAATACTTGAATATTACTTTCTGTGCCTAGCTGAAAGGCGTTAAAGAAAATCGCTTATGGGAGACAACCCACTTTTTATTTCTGTTATTTTATTTTATTGAGTCAAGGAAGATGTCTACCTCTGTAGCAATTCCTTTGTATCTTTACTTTATTACATTGTTGTGTCAAGTTAAGCCTCTAGTAGAAAATTAATGCCAGATTTGGATTGCTGTGCTGAAACTGTTTTCTGCTGCCACCGTTAAATTCATAACTCTTTACAAAAAAATCGGATGGAACTGGGATTTTTTGTGCGTAATCCTCAGATATATATGAAACTTTCATTAATTTTGAGTTTTCTGATTTGAGCAAGTTAAGTGCTTCGAAAAAATTCGTCTTTAGTGACTGTTCTGTTTTTGACAAATTCTACCATTTATTTTGCAATGCCTCTTTTACTATTTTGAATGAATCTTTTTGTTCCATAAAGTATCAGTGGCTGTAGCTAATGTCCAGTAGCATTGGTAGCAATTGTGTTCATGCAGAATATAAGAATTTTTTGTGCACTAACCCTCTAATGAAGTTTACTTTGAGTTTGGTGTGGAGTAAGTTTTCAAAAATCAAGAGAGAAGGATGATGTGATGTGATCAAGAAGATGAAAGAGCCAAAACTTGGGGATGCCCCCATGGATCACCCAAGCATATTTCAAGAAGACTCAAGCGTCAAAGCTTGAGGATGCCCAAGGCATCCCCTTCTTCATCAACAGCTTATCAGGTTATCTCTAGTGAAACTATATTTTAATTCGGCCACATCTTATGTGCTTTACTTGAAGCGTCTGTTTGTTTTTGTTTTTGCTTTTGTTATTTTTGTTTTCTGAATAAAATGGATCCTAGCATTCTTGTGTGGGAGAGAGACACGCTCCGCTTTTTCATTTTGAATACTCGTATTCTTCACTTATACTTGTTGAGTATTCTTCTATAGCTACTGCAATACTTTCAGCTCTTGTTTTTCATGCATCTCTTGTTCAGAGCTGTTAGTTCTCATATGTTATACTCTCTTGCTTCATTGTTAAATACTTGGAGAGTTTATGTTTAAATAAGTTGATTGGTGTTTGGTTAAGAACAGAAAATGTTAAATGTGGTAGATGGTATAACTAAATGATACATAATCTTGTAGATCATTAAATTGTGTCACTTGAATCATTGATGTTGTTTTGAGATATTAATATGCTTAATGGTAAACATGATGGTTTAGTAAGGTGGAATGATTAATGGTTGGTATAGAAAACTTGAAGCTGTGCCACACTTAAATTTCCAGTTGATAGCATAATGAAATATGACTCCTAATGTTAAAAGCAACCGTAATGACTTTGTGTTATGCGCTATGGTCGGGGTACCAAGAGTGACTTGTTCATTTGCCACAGTCCCTCGTGGAGTGATTTTCATTATGCCTTGTAAGATCATGTTTCTATTTAGAATCCTTTTTCTTGTGAGTTCTAAAGCTGCGGTTTTCATGGCACTTCCACCTCCATATTTGCTAGCCTCTTCGGTACCATGCATTGCCCTTTCTCACATTGAGAGTTGGTGCATACTTCGCGGGTACATCCAAAACTCGTGGGAGATCTTCATCATGTTCTCATACACATAAGCCAAATATCTTCCTCAAAACATCCACCATACCTACCTACTACAGCATTTCCATAGCTGTTCCGAGATATATTGCCATGCAACTTTAATCATACATTACATGACTTGTTGTCATTTATCATTTATATATTGCTTTGCATGATTCTATATAGCTGATGTGTGGTTTTACCCATGTTACGCTAGATCATTGCATATCCTGCTACACTGGCAGAGGCACCGTTTTCATACACCATGTTTTATTCATCATGAGATATTTGTATCAAAAGTGTGTTGTCATATTAGGATGTTTGCCCCTAAAAGTGAAAAGAGCCATGGAGGCCATCGAAAAGAGAAACAAAAAATACAAAAAAATAGAAAAAAGAGAAAAAAATGAAAAAAGAAAGAAAGAATAAAAAAGGGGGCAAGATTACTACTCTTTATTCACACTTGTGCTCATGTTATAGCACCCATATTATTCATAGTCATCATTTGTGCTCATGTTTAGCACCTATACTCCATATGAGAGAGTTTTCATGTTTTACTTGCATAACTATGTGGGGAACTTTACACTATAGAACTTGGCTTGTATATTCCAATGATGAGCCTCCTCAAAAGTGTTCTAGGTCTTCATGAGCAAGCAAGTTAGATGCACCCCCACTAGTTCCATTGGAGAGCTTTCATACACTTATAGCTCTATGTGCATCCGTTGTGTGGCAATCACTACTCCTTGCATAGCTTCGATTATAAGACTTACTCTTGTCTAATGATCACTTTCAGCTTTGTGAGACTTTCTTCCGTTGGCCTTCCAAACCCCCATTATTATTCTCTTAGCCACAACATCCTGGTGCCAGGAACCAACGCTGAACACTTGCTTGTGTTTGTGTGAACAAATAGAGAGATGATCTTCTATGTGCATATTGCTATCGCTTGACTTGATCCTTTCACAAAGTTGTCATGATTGTTTGATTCATTAGATGATTATATTGTTGTGCTTGAAGCTTAAATCATCTTTAATATCTACTTTGCACGGTTGATTGTTCTCTATTACTGATTCATTGAAAGTTTTGCTTTGTTATGCCTACCTGTTTATTCATTACTCATTTGATATCAATATAAACTACAGCTTTTATTCATTTGATCTCAACTTATATGCATTACATTATTATTTGATCAAGATTGTGTGAAGCATGTCACTTCAGAAATTATTCTTGTTATCGTTTTACCTACTCGGGACGAGTAGAACTAAGCTTGGGGATGCTTGATACGTCTCAAACGTATCTATAATTTCTTATGTTCCATGCTTATATTAAGCCAATTGCTACATGTTTTATATACACTTTTATATCATTTTATGCATTTTCTGGGACTAACCTATTAACAAGATGCCACAGTGCCAGTTGCCTGTTTTCTGCTGTTTTTGGTTTCAGAAAAGTTGTTAAGGAAATATTCTCGAAATTGGACAAACGAAACGTCAAAGTGCTTATTTTCCCCGGGAGGTTCCAGAACACCGAAGAGGAGACGGAGGAGGACCCCGAGGGGCCCACACCCCCTCCCGGCGCGGCCCCCCCTTCTGCCGCGCGAGCATGGGGTGTGGGGCCCTCGAGGCCCCGCCGCCTTCGCCCTTTTGCCTACTTATACCCCTCGGATATCTAAGACCTAGAACACGCACCTTTTTCCTCCACGAAGTCCAGAACCGCCGCCGTCGTCAACCCTAGATCGGGAGGGTTCAGAAGCTCCTCCCGGCACCCTGCCGGAGAGGGGAATCATCACCGGAGGGCTCTACATCACCATGCCCGCCTCCGGACTGATGCGTGAGTAGTTCATCCTTGGACTACGGGTCCATAGCAATAGCTAGATGGTTGTCTTCTCCTCTTGTGCTACCATGTTTAGATCTTGTGAGCTGCCTAACATGATCAAGATCATGTTTATGTAATGCTACATGTTGTGTTTGCTGGGATCCGATGAATATTGAGTACTATGTTATTGCTTCATAATATATCTTGTGAGTGCGTTGTTTATGATCTTGCATGCTCTCCGTTGCTAGTAGATGATCTGGCCAATTAGATGCTTGTGACTCCAAGAGGGGGTATTTATGCTCGATAGTAGGTTCATGTCTCTATTTAATCTGGGGTAGTGACAGCAAGCTCTAAGGTTGTAGATGTACTGTTGCTACTAGGGATAAAACAGTAGTACTTTATCTAAGGGTATTTGTATTACTTACATTACACACATTGCCTAATGCAATTATCTGTTGCTTGCAACTTAATACTGAAAGGGGTGCGGACGCTAACCGGAAGGTGGATTATTAGTCATAGATGCGGTTGGAACGGTCTATGTATATTGTTGTAATGCCCAAATGAATATCACACTAGCCATCATAACTATAGTATATGCATCATTATGCACATCTTTATTCTATCAATTGCCCAGCTGTAATTTGTTTACCCGCATGTATGCTATTATTATTTATGGAGAGACCACTAGTGAACTGTGGACCCCGGTCCTTTATCCTCAAACTGATAAACAATCCTACTACAATCCTGTTACTTTCATTCTCTGCAAGAAAACATCATTCTCCACACATACGTTTAATCCTTTGTTACAGCAAGCCAGTGAGATTGACAACCTCACTGTTAAGTTGGGGCAAAGTATCTTGGTTGTGTTGTGTGCAGGTTCCACGTCAGTGCCGGAATCCCTGGTGTTGCGCCGTGCCATATTCCGCCACCAACAACCTCCGGAAGATCTCTAGCTTCCTACTGGTTCGATAAGCTTGGTTTCACAACTGAGTGAAATTTGCTGCTGCACTACTTCATACCTTCCTCTTGGGGTTTCCCAACAACACCTCACCGGTGCCATCAGCAGTCGCTTGAGACGCGTGTCAATGACAACGCTCAGATCAGCAAAAACCAAACATCAGACACGAACTGGGATGGCGAAATTGAACCAATGACTGGCATTGACAGCACACACGCATGCCTCCCGATCATACCCCGGCAAGTCTACGTCGCGTTTAGTGTAGAAACCTCGACGGCTGCTGCCAGTCGAAGGCCTACGGAATTTCCCTATGAAGTTACGTTGCCAGATGGCGTGACAAAATTAAACATAATAGCAGAAACAGCGGCAAAGGTAGACAAAATTTTCGCGGTCTGCACCATGATGCCAGCAGATGCAACCAACGAAGAGATTATGACATATAATTATTTCAACTGGCAAGAAACAATGCGACTGAAGCAGTACAGGGCAACACTCGAAGAAAGAAGGAGGCAGGCAAGCATCTCAAGTGAACGCAGGCGACAGCTATCCCTTAGCTCCACATGAGCAACGGAAGGAGGACGCAGATCCAGACTCGCAAGAATCCCGGAAAGAGAAAGATCAGAAGTCACTCGGAATTTAGAACACTCGTTCATGACGCTAGACTCGGAGGGCATACTCCTGCCAAAAACAGGCGAGGGCGCACTCATGTCAATAGGAGCATACCTTCAAGCAAATAAACCGCCACCAGGAGGCCCAGCGGAAGAATTATACCTCCAGCAGATGAAAGCTTTGGCAATTGCGGCAAAAGAACTCGCCGAAGGAGGAAGCCAAGAGCGCAGCCGAAGCCGCTCACGAAATCATCGCAGTCGCAGCCCTCCACGAAGTAGCGCAAGAAGGAACTCCGGTCGCCGCCGATCAAGAAGCCGATCGCGAAGCAGGTCCAGAAAGTCGAACAGCAGGGAATCAGGTGACAATCACAGCATCGGGTCATGCGGGGCACAGTGTTTCACTCGGCGAATCCGCGAAGCCAAGCTGCCCAAAAAGTTTGGCCTACCGACCACACCAAAGTTCAATTGCAAACAAGAGCCTCGGGCTGGCTCGAGGATTACAAATTGGCAGTCGTATGCCAACGAGGAACAACTACGACAGCATTGCAATACATACAGCTAATGCTTGAGGGCACAGCCCGCGATTGGCTCAGATCACTACCCGAAGGAACTTACGACTCCTGGGAACACTTCAAAGAAGACTTCATAAAATACTTCGACCCTCTCTGTGAAAGACCCAAAACGTTCGAGGAACTTCGGGCATGCAAGCAAAAATCAGGCGAAACGCTAAGGGCATACATTCGAAGGTGGACCGCCATACATAATTCAGTCGGCACGATCTCAGAAGACAGGGCCATGGACGCTTTTACATTGGGAGTCTACAGAGACGACTTCAGAGAGACACTCGACAGACAAAAGCCAAAGTCCATGGCAGAGCTCATGCAGATTGCGACTGAATGGGCGGATGGGGAAGACACCCTACGAACCAAGCGAGCATCTTCTTCACATGATCATGACGATCGGCGGGATAGTCATGACCGTCGTGACAGAGACGAAAATCGACGGAGACGTGACGGCGACTACGGTACCAAAGATAAAGTCAAATTCGTCGCAGATGGATTTTCACAAGACAACCGTGGTGGGGAAGACAAGCGACACGACGACCGCAACAGCAGTCGAAACAACGACTGTCGTGACACACAAGGCAACGATCATCGCTACAATCGGTCAGACGATCGCCGCGACAACCGGGATCGCGATCGACATAGTAACGAATATAAGAGACAAAAATGGCACAGAAGCTTGAATCCAAGGTCAGATGAATCAACTCAAGAACAGAAGGAGAATCCATGCAGATTACACTTGTTCAAAGACCCGGCGACGGGAAGATTAACATCATGTCATACTTTGGAGAACTGTCGTGAATTCAAACAATTGGCAGCCGAATATATGAAACGGCTCAGAAGGGATACACCAGCACACATGGCACCTACGCCAGCGCAGCCAGTCGCAGCACTTCCACCTCCTCCATCATACAATCCAGGCAGCCAATTCACAGGGGCAGTATATCACGTACCACAAGATGCAACAGAGCAATATCCAAGACGTCAAGAACAAATGCATATGATTCAGAAAGGACGAGCCTCTAACAGGCAACAAAAACTTCACACTCGACATGTCAACATGGCGGTTATGGCACCACCAGCCGTACCAGAATTTTTCCGTGGGTCAGAAACAGTGATCACATTCAGTCGAGAAGACCATCCACCATCCGTTTATGGACCAGGCCACGCCGCTCTTGTACTTGATGCTCAAATTGGTGGTTACGCCATGGCTAAAATCTTCATGGATGGAGGGAGCGGCATCAACATCATCTTCGCTGACACATTACGCCGGATGAACAGGTCAGTCGAAAACTTACCGCCATCCACAAACACCTTCCATGGTATAGTTCCTGGCAAAGCTATCATACCCAAAGGCACGATACAGCTCGATGTCACATTTGGAGACGCGACACATTTCAGAACTGAGTCAATTGAGTTTGAAGTTGTCGACTGGAAGTCGCAATATCATGCCATACTGGGGCGACCAGCATTCGCTCGGTTCATGGCGGTACCACATTATGCATACGTTTAACTGAAAATGCTAGGTCCAAAAGGAGTGATCGCAATCAATGGAAACTTTCAAAGGTCAGACGCCTGCGACCGCGACTTCAATAAAATCTCTGAGACGTTCGGAGCAGAACAAACACTTGAAGAGCTCTCGCTCGCCAGTGACGCAACATATATGCCAGACTATAAGAAACAAGCAGTTGACAAGACATTTAACGCCGCAGATGATACACGAATGCACCAGATACATCCGAATGATCCCGCAAAGACAGTCAAAGTGTCGTCAAGTCTACCACCCGCATAGGAAAGCGCGCTCGTCGAATTCCTCCGTGAGAACTGGGATATGTTTGCCTGGTGTGCAGCCGACATGCCAGACATACCCAGGGAATTCGCCGAGCACTCCCTCCAACTCAGTCCAGGAACTAGACCGGTCAAACAAGCAGTACGTCGTGTGTCAGGGCCGAAAAGAGAAGCTATAGAGAAACATGTAGATAAGCTACTCAAGGCAAACTTCATCCGAGAGATTAAAAAGTCAGAATGGGTAGCTAACCCCGTGATAGTTGAAAAGAAGAAGACAACTGCAACCAGGATGTGCATCGACTTCACATGGCTCAACAAATGCTGCCCAAAAGATCATTTTCCACTACCCCGTATCGACCAAACCGTCGACTCCACTGCAGGATGCGCGCAACTGTCATTTCTAGACGCATATTCAGGATATCATCAGATAAAGATGAAAGTCGAAGATGAGGAAAAGACGGCCTTCACAACTCCGATCGGAGTATATTGCTACACCTCCATGCCCTTTGGCCTCAAGAACGCAGGCACCACTTACCAGCGCATGATGCAAAATTGCTTAAAAACGCAAATTGGCAAAAATGCTGAAGTTTACGTCGACGACATAGTTATCAAATCAAAGGAAGAACATACACTACTCTCCGACATACAGGAGACATTCGACAACCTCCGAGGGTATAGCATAAAGTTAAACCCATACAAGTGTACTTTCGGCGTCCCAGCCGGAGAACTTTTGGGATACTTAGTATCAGCTCACGGAATTGAGGCAAATCCAGAAAAGATACAAGCCATATTAACCATGCAAAGGCCTACCAAGCTCTATGAAGTACAACAGTTGACAGGACGGGTAGCAGCCCTCAGTCGATTGATCAGCAAATTAGGCGAAAAGTCACTGCCACTATATCGACTGATGAAGAAATCGGATAAATTCGAGTGGACCGACGAAGCTGAAGCAGCCTTTATCGATCTCAAGCGAATGCTCACCAAACCCCCCATACTAGCAGCACCAAAAGAAAAGGAACCACTCTACCTGTATGTGGCAGCAACAAACAGGGTGGTGAGTACAGTCCTAGTAGTCGAGCGTATGGAAGAAGGAAAAATTCAAAGCGTACAAAGGCCAGTCTACTATGTCAGCGAGGTCTTGTCTCTATCCAAACAAAGATATCCACACTTTCAGAAGCTGGCTTACGCCGTCTTCATAACAACAAGGAAGTTAAGACACTACTTCACATAACACCCAATCACGGTGATCAGCAAATCCGCAATAGGAGATATACTCACAAACCCAGATGGAACTAGACGGGTGGCAAAATGGCTTATCGAGCTGGGACCCCTGGGAATCACGTACGATCACCCGAAAGCCATCAAAGCTGAAGTCCTGCCAGATTTCACCACCGAGTGGATAGAATCTCAACTGCCAGGAATACCAGACGTATCTAACTCTTGGACAATGTACTTTGATGGGTCTAAGAAGAATGAAGGCGCAGGTGTAGGTGTCGTGCTCATATCACCCAAGGGCGACAAGTTGAAGTACGTTCTACAAATGGACTTTGCAAGGCCATCGAACAATGAAGCCGAATACGAAGGATTGATACATGGCATGCGTATGGCAAAAGGTTTGGGGTGCACTCGACTGATGATATATGGTGACTCAAATCTAGTCGTACAGCAAACAATGAAAATCTGCGACGCCATAGCGGACAACATGATTGCATATCGTGATCTCTATAACAAATTAGAAGGAGACTTCGATGGATGCGAACTACGACACATCGGACGGGAGAGCAATGAAGAGGCAGACACATTGGCCAACATCGGCTCGACTAAAGCCCAGGTTCCACCCGGCGTTTTCCTAGAGCGTATCGAGTACAGATCCATTCACAAACAGCGGTCAGCACCAACCACGACAGAAGCAACAAAGGACAATGCACCAAACATGACAGACCCTCCAATCGTAGTACTTCTATGTCAAGGCGATCATGTGACTCCAACTTGGACTAAGCCAATACTGGCATTCTTACTTCGAGAGGAGCTACCAGACGACGCAACAGAAGCCAGACGGGTAGCTTGTCATGCCAAAGGCATACACCATCATAAACGGTGAACTTTACAAAAGGAGCATCTCAGGTATATTTCAGAGATGTGTGGAGTTTGAAGATGGCAAAACTATACTTCGCGATATTCATGCAGGAACTTGCGGGCATCACGCTGGCAGTCGGTCGCTCGTAGCCAAAGCATTCAGAGCAGGGTTTTACTGGCCTACCGCACTCAAAGACGCAGAAGATATAGTCAAACGATGCATCGGATGTCAAAAATTCGCAAACAAACCTCATGCACCGGCATCGGCGCTCAAAACCATACCACTGACATGGCCTTTTGCCCAGTGGGGATTGGATATGGTAGGACCACTCAAAAAATCATCACCTGGAGGACATACCCACTTACTGGTGGCAGTCGACAAGTTCACAAAATGGATTGAAGCAGTCCCAATCACAAATTCAACTGCAACTACGGCGGTCAATTTCATAAAATCCATAGTATACCGATTTGGTGTTCCGAACAGCATTATCACGGATAACGGCACAAATTTCACAGCTGAAGAATTCCGAACTTTTTGCAATGAGTGGGATATCACGCTAAATTATGCATTGGTGGCGCATCCACAGTCCAACGGGCAAGTCGAAAAAGCTAACGGCCTTGTGTGCACAGGCATCAAAAAAAGTTTACTGGTTCCACTCAAAAGAGCCGCGGGAGCTTGGGTTGACGAACTTCCGGTGGTACTTTGGAGTTTACGTACAACCCCAAATGCTTCAACCCAGTTTATCCCATTTTTTATGGTTTACGGAGCAGAAGCAGTCCTGCCACCGGAGGTGAGATTCAATGCTCCAAGAGTCGAAACATACAATGAAGATGAAGCAAACGAGTCACAAGAAAACACAATGGACTTACTCGACGAGGCACGTGACACGCCCCTGGCCCGCACAGCTGTTTACCAGCAAGATCTCAGAAATTATCACAGTCGACTGAAGGAGACTTAGTACTTCGACTGAAGGAGAAAAAGGTGCATAAGCTAGCATCGCCATGGGAAGGACCGTTCATCATCACCGAAGTCATTGAGGGAGGCGCTTATCGACTGAAGCATGTCCAGACGGGAGAACTATCGCATAATCCATGGAATGTGGCGCACCTGCGTCGCTTCTATGCGTAGGCCTCACAATCAACTGATGTAATAGAGCTCAAATATATCAAAAGGGCCAGCAGATTTCAGACGCGCTCTTTTCCTTACCAGGGTACCTAAGGGGACTGGAAGGTTTTTAATGAGGCGGTCTGCTGGTCAAATATCTTCAATAAAGATGATACTTCTTCATAAATATTTTCGCATACCTCTCATCGTATATCTACAACCCACCCGAATGGCTCGGGGGCTGGGTCTCGATCAAAATAAATATACATAAAATCCCGCCTGAGTGTTCGAGGGATGAAGATCTCAAAATTAGAACAATTTTGGGGTATACTCGAAGATACAAGTTGTTTTTTCATAAACAAACATACCGGGAAAATTTCATATAGCCCAGCGTCACTCAATGGACTCGGGGGCTGGATGGCCGAACAAGGGTATCATATAAGGAGCATATTGTACAGTTCAAATATGGCGTCATGCAAACATTATCATATTACAAGCCCATCAAAAGATCAAAGAACGGCGACTAGTCACGGGGCGTAGACGCTAGGTTACCCCTACGTGGCTTGTGCATGGCGGAAACTTCAGCTCCTCGACGCTCCATGGTACAGATGCTAACCCTAGCAAGACGAGCAGCAGAATCTGATACACCCCTAAAAGCCAAAGGTTTCCCATTTGGTTTCTTAGGGTAGTCGGAAAGGACGGCGTCATTATCAGCAGTCACACCATTCGCAAGAAGAAGCTTGAGGGCGGACTCTGAGCCGCGTACCGCCAAGTCACGTGCCCAATCATTTATGGTCGTCGAACCAGGACCCAGTATATCAGAAAATCCTTGAGCAGTCGTTGGAACTTCCGTCCATGGTAGAACCTCCGCGAATACAGCCCCAAGGGTCCGAGTGGAAATATCCAAGGAGCACTTGATATGCTCGAGGGCTCTGCCCAGCTCCTCGGTCACATGCTCGAGTGACAAGTCACCCCTCGCGTTATCGTCAGGGACACAAAAGGAATAACCTTTACAAAACACGCAAAGAGGGAGTCTAAGACGATAGAAGGAGAAAGCAAAAAGGAGCATCCGCACAGCATAAACTCGCAAACCTGCCACAGCATGCATAAAGTCAAGCAACTGTTTAGTGTGCTCCTCTTCTCGACTGGCAACGGAACGCCGAACACTCTCCAGTTCATCTTCCGCACGCAGTCGCTGGTCGACAAGCTGATGTTCCAGGGCAGTCAGTCGCTTTTCAATAGCAAGCTTCTCTTCTGAAATAAGCATGTATTAAAAACATAGATCTACAGAAAGCACAAACGCTTAATATCACGAAGCATCAGAAGCAGAAACGCCTACCGCTTATCTCTTCCAACTTAGAACGAAGGGCGACTCGTTCCTCCTCCGCTCGCACAAAAGCCCGGCCAACAGCAACTAGGCCGCTTACAGCAGGCTACACAAAAAATATCGGCACATGTCAAAACAAACGATCGATTCATACAAAAAGCATAGCTTGAAAAAAGAGACTTACATGCCCTACCCAGTCGAAGGAAGCAGATGTCGACTGACCAACAGTCGAAGCAGCAGCAAGTGGCATCTTGTCAGCAGTCGCTGCAACTGGCAACTGGCATGCCAGAGGCGGAACGCCGGTCACAGGGGAAGGAATGGCAAATTCTTCAAGAACTTTCTCCTCCATATTCTCCGGCTGAGTAACCGGAGCCTTGGCGCGGCACAAACGACGACGTTTGATAGCACGTCCAGCTGCAGGCTCTTCAACATCTTGGGAAGAATGTTCCTCGTCAACAACAGTCTCTCCAGTAATAAAAAGGCCAACCGCAAGCGGGAAAACATCAGTCGCCTCCAACTCGGCCAGTTGACGAGCCTCCTCTGTGTCACCATACTCAGGAAGGGGAGGAAGAGTTGCAGCAGTCAAATGCCCCTGATCACAACCAAGCAAAAATGCACATCAAACATGTGTACTGGTCGACAAGCTGATGTTCCAGGGCAGTCAGTCGCTTTTCAATAGCAAGCTTCTCTTCTGAAATAAGCATGTATTAAAAACATAGATCTACAGAAAGCACAAACGCTTAATATCACGAAGCATCAGAAGCAGAAACGCCTACCGCTTATCTCTTCCAACTTAGAACGAAGGGCGACTCGTTCTTCCTCCGCTCGCACAAAAGCCCGGCCAACAGCAACTAGGCCGCTTACAGCAGGCTACACAAAAAATATCGGCACATGTCAAAACAAACGATCGATTCATACAAAAAGCATAGCTTGAAAAAAGAGACTTACATGCTCTACCCAGTCGAAGGAAGCAGATGTCGACTGACCAACAGTCGAAGCAGCAGCAAGTGGCATCTTGTCAGCAGTCGCTGCAACTGGCAACTGGCATGCCAGAGGCGGAACGCCGGTCACAGGGGAAGGAATGGCAAATTCTTCAAGAACTTTCTCCTCCATATTCTCCGGCTGAGTAACCGGAGCCTTGGCGCGGCACAAACGACGATGTTTGATAGCACGTCCAGCTGCAGGCTCTTCAACATCTTGGGAAGAATGTTCCTCGTCAACAACAGTCTCTCCAGTAATAAAAAGGCCAGCCACAAGCGGGAAAACATCAGTCGCCTCCAACTCGGCCAGTTGACGAGCCTCCTCTGTGTCACCATACTCAGGAAGGGGAGGAAGAGTTGCAGCAGTCAAATGCCCCTGATCACAACCAAGCAAAAATGCACATCAAACATGTGTACTCACATGAAAAGATAAGCAAATTAAAAAGCTGCACAAGTACCTCAGGAAGGGGAGTCCCAAGGCTAAAAGGAATAACGGAGAAGTCGAAGGAAGCAACGTCATCAGGCTTGACGCTGGTAATATACTTGACATGATCATGAAACACATGACCTGCCAACTCCACATCGCTCATACGAGTAACGTCAAGTGGACCCTCATAACGTCACAAGGGGTGGGCACGTTGTTGCAAGGGCCACACTCGACGCTTCACAAAGGTGCTGATCAGCTGAATACCTGTAACGGTTTTGAGCAATTCTTTCACCTTAACCATAAGAAGAGAGGCCTCCTCCTTTTCTTCAGTCGAAAGAGAATGCTGCCAGGCTTTCGTCTTCATAATAGGTTTCCCAGTCGAAAACAATGGCTTTACCTCCTGGTCGATGGGAACGTAAAACCATTTGTTTCTCCATTTCGGAGCAGGGACGACTGCCATCAGGTCAAAATACGGGCAGTCGTCGCGTACCTCGATACAGAAACCTCCAGTGGGAAAGGCGAGACCCTCGCAACACATAAACTGCACCCGAAAGATAGATTTCCAGAGAGCCCAGCTCGGAGACACTCCCAAAAAGCACTCGCACAAAACCACAAAGCAGGCAGTGTGCAAAACACCTTGAGGAGTAAGATCGTAAATCTGAACCCCATATGCATAAAGAAGGCCGCGCACAAAATCATGTAGAGGAAAGCCAAAGCCGCGAGGAAGAAATTCCGCAAAACATACGCGTTCATCGGGGAGAGGCTCGGGAAGTACTTCCCTGTTGGAAGGAGCACGGGCAGCAAGCTTGTCCATCGAAGGAAGCAATCCACATTGGCGAAACGCCACCAACTTCTCTTCAGTAACGGCGGACTTAACCCAATCTCCAGTCATCTTCTTCGAAATCGCCGTAAGAGATGCATCAGTCGAAATCTCCTTCCCTTTCTCGCCGACGATGGCAGAGGAAGCAGGCGCAGGTGCACCGGAGTTTTTCTTCGGAGCCATGGCGCAAAAGGAGTGCAGGGGCAAGAGCAGAGCAAGCACGCGAGAGGAAGAAGATGAACTGAGGAAGAAGAAAGCAAATGCCTGGGTAAATTAATTTACGGCGGCGAGAACAATATTTACCAGAACAAGCGATGTAATCTCAGCCGTTCACGCAAGATCACCAAGCCACGCGTCGTGATCAAAGGGCAACCATCGCTGCCCACGCCACCCACTACGCGCGTAAAACGAGGAGGTTATGATCACGCCCGCGGAAATTTCGCAACGCCCGGTCAAATCAGAACTGAACCGGCGTCTCCCGCGGTCAAACAAATGGGCCCACAATGACATGTCTTGTCATAGGCTCTGCGCGCACGCCAAAGACGTCATGCGTAACGTCACCCAAGCTAGCAGAAGCAGCAGAATCATAAGAGTTCAGTTGACAGTGGGTCGAATGGATAAACATGCGCGAACTTGCAAAAGTCTCTCGACTAGGCACTAAGTCAGAACACGCTTCGAGTGGACGAGTGTACTCCCATCGGGAGCGAGTAAAAAGTCTTCGACTGCCATAAAAGTAAGAAAAAACAAAATTTTGAGATTATACTTCATTACAGGTAAAAAAGCACAATCTCGGGGGCTACTCCCATCGGGAGCACTGTCGCGCACCCGATAGATTCTTAAAATCATAAATAGGCAGTCGAAATAGAAAACACTTGCCTCAGTCAAAATCAAAGATGCAAAAGAATTCCTGAATTATGTCAGTCGATGACACTTCGGATGCTGCATGCGTAAAGTGCAAAGGTAAGACCCGCCGATCAGTCGAGCTGGTCTAATGACCACTCCGGCAGTGTTAAGTCCTTATTCTTTCCGTGTCAATAGACGCGATGAAAATCCCGGCGGACGCACTGGGTAGCACAGTTGAAACTGCAGAACGAATCAATAAGACCGCAGTGGCCTGAGTCGAGTCTGTCCAGTATGTTCCAGGTTCGAGCCCAAGGACTCGAACTTGATTGAAGACAAGTAAGGTTTTTCCCAAGTGCAGTTAGCTGGTCTCGACTCATCGAGTAAATCCAGGCCTAATCAGTCAAAATCCTTTGTCACAAATCACAGTCGAAAGACAAATACTATCAAAAGCATAAAATATGAGACGTGCACTATGTAGTGAGTCCATGACTGATTCTCCGAATTAGCCAAACACTCGGGGGCTAATGACGAGGTTATACCAAATGGGTACCCAATCGTGTGGGTACCTGGTGCACGTGATGACTATAGCCCAATTGTCGATAGACTGAAGAAGCCCAACAAGCAGAGCCCAAGATGAAGATTCTTACCATAGATAGACATAGTCGGTTGAACTTTCCATACTTGTAGTCCTAGTCGGTTACGTACCCGAGACCAGTACCCCTATATAAGGGACAGGAGGGTAGCCGATCAAATACACGCCCAACCAGAACCACCAAACCCTAGCGATATCCACATCTCGCTAGACCATTGTATTCACCACATATTCATAGTCAATACAGACAGACATGAAGTAGGGGTGTTACCTCAGTCGAGGGCCCTGAACCTGGGTAACTCCCGCTTGTCAGCCGACGAATCTACTAACACTACGCGTTCTCTACCTCATAACTCTAACCCTATGCTATCAGTCATGGGTATTGATGGGGACACACCTCGTCACTTGTCAATGGAGCCCTCATCGATTTAGTGCACTGACATGATGGTGGTGGCGATGCCGCGGGCCATATCAGTCGAGCGGGAGGTGCTCCTCTTCCTCTCTCTTTGGCGGCGGAAGCAGTGCACTCCTTTCCATGCATGTGGAGCTCCCTGCCTCAAGGCGATGGTTACGGTTGTACTGCTAGACCTCGTGGCAGGCGAAGGCGCGCGGTGGCGTCCGGTTCCAGTTGGTGAATCGGCATGTGTCGCGCTTCCGAAAAGCGTCGAAGGCTAGACACATCACTTCTGCTCCTCCTCGGAGCGATTATCACCGCTGCACGAACTCGCCGACCAGCTAGCTTGGCTGCCCCTGCGTCCGATTGAGGCCCCACACGGCCACATCGTTGTGCGGTGCCGAATATTTAGGCAGAGGCGCTTGATTTGGTCACAGTCGATGAGAGTAGGTGGGGAATTTCGGCGCGGAGGTGGCGGACTAGATTAGCTATGAGCCGCATCAAGCGTATAAATAGCGGCCGGGGGCATTGATTCGGTGGGCACGGTAAAAAAATTACGGGTCGGGGCTTGCTCTACAGGATTTGGTATAGCCCAAAAGGCGTCCAAGCCTATATAGCGACCAGAAAAATAAAGGCTGCTGAAATGCTTTTATAAGTCGAACGAACCCGTATAATCCGTATAGAAACCTTGAAATGGATATAAGGTTTTGTGGGTGCAAGAACGGAAACTGTAAATTGAACCTAAAAATACGAACCAAGAATTTTCCGCTGAATTCAGAGAAGTTCACATCTGCATTTCATCTTCTGTTCATACTGATCGAGGTAAAAAAAAATTACATACATTAGGCTAAACATAAACCCTGGTCTAGTTAAACTAACCCTAGCATTATCAAAAAGGGGCTCCGTGAAGACGTCATCGGGCCTACATTTGCGGCGCGCCGCGCCGTCCTCACTTGTCCTCGTCGGAGGTGGTGATGTTAATGAAGTCGAGCTGGCAGAAGGCTTCGGCATGCCATTCCTGCTCCTTTGTGGTGTGCTCCTCCTCCGCATCAAACCCTCGCTCGAGGAGGTTGACGTTGTCAGCCTCAAGCTGTGCCTCATGGCGACGGTGGTTCTTCAGGCGACGACGCTCCGAGCACATGGATTTCGCCTCGACGAGCTTGACGAGCTCGTTATAGTCGTCGATGTCGAGCAACTCGTTGTTTTCACTTGCAATATGTGGTAGGGTGGGCGGCGAGCGAGCACGCACCACCCCGCGTGAGCCCCTTGTCTCGGCTTCGTGCGTCCCACGGCCGTGCCCACGCCACACGAACAGGTGGCGACGTCACAACATGTCGCGGTTGCGGCCCTGCTCCAACCCCGCCAAGTGCCTTCCCTCCTCCACCGCGTAAACAGCGGAACGACACAGATTAGCTGGTGTTGTTAACGGGCTACATAGTGGTGGTGGAGAAGATCAGGGTAGGAGTCGTGGTAATTTGGTCAAAATCACTCGCCAGGGTGGAGAGGAGGCGCGGTCGCGATGAGGGTTGGCCACAGAAATGCGGAGTGAAAACCCTGTTTCACCGCGGAACACGTAAATTTAGTGATCGTGCAGGTCAATTTATGGACACCATATAAAAATGTTTACGACCGACCCGTTTTACGGTTTCCGTTCATACTCAGCAGGACAAGTAGATTGAGTACATCCAACCAGTTCAACGAGTTCAGGCCCGTGCCGCGACGAATTCGCCATCTGATGGAAAATGCTCGGCTCTCTTAATCATTCTGCAGGCACCACGCTCTTCTAATACATCGAGAGCACCGTCGAAGTTGACCTTGAACCGGCCATCAAGGCACGTCAGGCTGCCACCTCCTCGGAATATGAATATATTCCAACAGCAGCTATGGAGTACAAGCACAGAAATTTCACGAGTCCAGCCTCAGCGGGCTGGGCCATGAGCCCATGAAACCTTTTCGATGCGACCTCACAGGATTATACTGCTTAAAAAAACCTTACTACTCCTACATTTGATGCGCTGAAAATATTCTGTTGTACTGAAAAATACTATCAACAAAGTCAAGTTGAATAAAGAACTAAATCAGAAAATTATTGGCAGCTTGTACTAATCAAACATTGTTCAAAACTGATGAAAAATTGCCCGGAAATAATGTACGAAATACAAAACATACGGAATAGCTCAAGCGACACGCTTGTGTTGCCGTTTGAGAACCCCGACACAATGCGCAAGAACAAAGGCTGGAGATGTATGGTGCAGTTGTATCGATGTGATGTGGATACTTACATATATAGATGGACAATAAATAATGAATATTAGTGGGATGGCGTTGACAATTGATTGGTTAAAAGAGTAAATGATGTGTATACTTTGCATTCTGAGAATCATTAATTTGTTTTGTAAGAAGTATAGATTAATGCACAAGGAGAAACTCCTACGACAAATAAAAATTAACCAAACTTTGCGTCCATGAGTACTTATCCACTTCCCTAACCTTGACGGGTCGGTATGATTGTTAGATTGCATGCCTAAAAGGGCATGGATGCAAAAATGGGTGGAATGGAGGCTTGCGTTTGGTTAGCGCTCTTATTGATGCTCGAAACTTCCGGTTTGGCAATTTCAGTAGAATTAGACTAGTGCTTCAAAAAGCGATGTAGTTGTGCATGCGAGAGTAAGAGCAAGTATAGTAAGGTCCAGTCAACAGGCTATAAGGATTTAAATAATATATTTGTGCTTACATGAAAAAGAAAAAAGATGAGAGAGAAGTAAAGCGGGCTCTCATTCAAGAGCCAGCTACAACACGTGCTCCTAAACATTATGTGAGAGTGTAAGGTGCGTCATATATTGATAAATTAGTACATTCATATAGTCAACTATTATACATGATGGTTATAAGCTAACTATATGTGACGTGGCAATGACTTCTACCTAGCAGCGGGCTATATTATTAACCATGCTCTAAGGGGCGAGATAGTGGGTGATGTCAAAATTCTGGCACGGTTTGACAGAAAAAGATAGTCTCGTGCGTGGTGCGCTCCTGTATTCATTCGCCTCCTGACATAGGTGTAAAGGATAAATCCTCACTTTTTTCATTCCTCAGAGACGTCAGCAGCCACGTAGTTCTACTCAAAGGCTGATTCTTTCTACCCGGTACTAGGGCATCTCCACCTACACCACGAGTTTTTTTTCCTTCTTCTCAAACCCCAACTCCTCTCATTCCCTCCCATGGCGCCGGTAAACCACACTCTCTATTATCATCGTTAGTGGATAGCATGTAGGTTTGATTTACAGAGTATTCATGCTACATCGAATTCATTAGCGTACGGGATGAATTTGAGCAATCTAGCAACATCAATCGTAGTTGTGATTCACACTTGTTTTCTAATTCTTCACAAAAGAAAAAATAGGCATAGTGCCTAACCTAGTCACGTACGTTTCCGTGCCCCACAATCAGGAGAGGATTGCAAATCTGAACTACATTTATAAATGGAACTACGTAGAGCTTGTCCAAATACTTCGAATAAGAAGAGCCCACTTCTGTGAACTTGTCAAAAGGTTTAGAGAGAGATTTATTTAAGATAGCATACACACCTCTATGTAAGAGCAAGTTTCTATGCCTTTTCATGTTGTAGGTAATAATAAGAGGTTTAGAGCAATCCACAACATATTCAGGAGATCCTTAGAAACTATGTCATGCTATTTCATACAAGTCTTATTTGTAATTGGAGAGACCAAATAAGAGATGATCACGGCACACTGTCACCCTGACATGTCAAAACAAACACCTCCGATACAAAACGATGTTACATGGTATCGATATTTTAAAATGAGCATTAGTCCTATTTTGTTATCAGACGACTGTAACTGTTAGAATCATGAATGTTTGTTCTTCTATGAACCTGTTAGTCCAGGCCTACGACTGCACCAAGTGTTAGCTTGCATATCTATATATACTTCTTATAAAGCAAAACCTCACTAACTTATAATTAATGATTCTATCTCAACATGCAAGCTATTCACATCACTTTCTCTTTTAGACAACCAATTGTCCACATCATGCCACTAATAATATTCATTACTTATTGTTCCACATGCAAATATCCACATCATCTTTTCTTTTAGACATTAAATTGTCCATGTCATCCTTTATTATTTTGTCATTGCAATAATAAGACCACACAATTGTGCAATGTAATTATCAAATTAAATCATGTGTTAGGGGGGCAACGAAATTAGTTTGTCAACCAAGTGAAATTTTGTACTTGCATATTTCTATAGCATGCTTCATTTTTTATGTTTTTATTAATTTTTTAAGAGATACCCGATGCAACGCGCATGGTATCATTCTAGTTTATTTATATAAAAGGCCTTTATGACCCGACTTTGACTTAACAAAATCCCAGGGTTCACCAACGATGTTACATGACGCGGCATACAACTTCGTCAAACTAAATACACAAACTGCTACGACATACAGCTTTGTCAAAGTAAAACGAGGATAGAGTAAAACAGAACTAGAGCTACTAGGGAAGTATCTGACGCTCAGCTCGGCGTGGATATTCATAAGCTCGGCCGGGAGCAAACCGACCGTCTTCTGGTCTACATTTCTTAGAGCGGGAGTCCATGCCTGGCCTTTCTCCTTCCTGGTGAGTTTGTATTTTACAAAAGACTTAGCGATCTTGAACCTTTTAGTCTGGGCATGTGTCTAGAACATGCCTTAGGGTGTGTTTGGTTGGGTGGCTAGCCACCAACTGGTTATGGGTAGCCATTTTTTAGGTGGTTAACACATGTTTGGTTTGTGGTGTCGGGTGTGTGGGGGTAGCCAAATTTTAGGCATATTCTCTCAAAAAAGTGCTTGAGCTCAAGTACCATAAAAGTGGTGGTTGAAGCCAACCACTTTGGGCTAGCACCTACGAAATATTTTGCGACATGTTCATCGTACTCACAAAATAGAAATTTACTCCTTTAAATATTGAAAAAAACTTTTCTGTTTAAAATATATTAAGACATTTTACCCTTCTATATATTTGAAAAAACTTTCCCTTATTATATATTAAGAAATTTGAAAAACAGTCTCTTTTAAATATTGAACAAACTTTTACCTTTGAATATTCAAACAAATTTTCCTTTCTTATATATTAAAAATATTTGAATATGTTTCCTTTAAGTATAATAATAAATTTTACCCTTCTAAATAGTTGAAAACATTTTCATTTTATTTATTATTAAGAATATTTAAAGAATTTTTTTTATTTTAATTATTTGAACAAAATATTCACTTTTAAATATTTGAACAAACTTTTCTTTTTATATATATTAAAAATATTGGAATAAACATTCCCTTTAAAAAGCATAAGTATTTTTTATGCTTTTAAATATTTGAAAACATTTTCCTGTTATATATTAATAATATTTGAAGGAACTATCCTTTTTAATGATTTAAACAAAATATTCACTTTCAAAATATTTAACATAATTTTTCTTTTAAATATTTGAACAAAGTTATGTCACATGCTGATATTTTACCTCAACCCGAAATTTTCCTATTCAAATTATAGTATAGATATTTAAACAAGTTTTTCTCTTTTATAAATATATTATGGGGTTTTCTCACCATCTTATCACTCTAAACATTTCTAATCCCTTAAAGTAAACATAAATATGTCTACCCCTAACCACTTTTTATCCTTTCAACCAAACATAAAATTTGGCTAACCAACACACACAACCAAACATGGAAATGGCTACCACCAACCACGTGGTTGGGGGTACCCACAACCACTTTTTCATAGCCAAAGAACCAAACACACCCTTAAACGCTACGATCATACCGTACATGTTCCTGATCCTCGAACCGCATTCCCAACCGTATAGAATTAAGAGATTTATAATGACAATCGAAGAGGTAATAATTCAATTCGTTATGTATGTATACTTTTTTTTTCTAAAATATAAGATGTTGTAGTTGTTGTACATCCTGTACATATGCATTCAAACATGTCTAGATATATGTGCATACATATGAATGTGGAAAAGGGTTAAAATATCTCATATTATGAAACGGAGGGAGTATACCACATTCGTCAACATGAAAACTTGGCCGACAATTCGATATAGAAGAAATAAAATGTCTAGTCATTACTCTTTACCATTTGCTAGTTTGACCAAGCCGTTTAGAGAAAAATAATGCTAAAATCTAGAACCATTTTTAATTTCAAACAACTAGAATTTTTGATATTGCAAAAAAGATTTAAGTTCAGAAATTTCAATATTTTTTAAATCTCTGAAAATAAAGATTGCGCAAGCGCAACAGGCAGCATGCGTGTATCGTGGGCTCGGTCACCCGCCAAGAAGCAACTGTTGTTGTGAGATATTTTTTTCAAGGATATGCAACTATATGTTGCTGTCATCTCATTAAGATTTGAAGAGAAGTTTTTACAAGATTGTTACCGAGCCAAGAGCTTACTGACTACTCCTCCCTAAAATCCACTGTTCTACCAGCTTGCTTACAAAGTGCTAATTCCTGCACAGTTTTAGTAACCCACTCGCACGTCCTAGTACGTATCTTATAAAAAACTCCGGCATTCCTTTCTAGCCAAATTCTCCTCATTCCTGCGATCATGGTTGTGGCTAGCTCTCGTCACTGCTGGCAGTTTCTTGATTTCAGCATATGACACCACCAAATTTTGACTGAAGAATGGTGCAACCTGGAAATATATCATGCCTGGATGGTCTAGCTTAGATACACATGTGCATCTTAACGAACGCCCACACGGACTTAGGCTTGCTATTTTTGTTTACAAGAAACATGGTACTAGCCTGGAGGCTAATTATTTAGCGGGTCGCGTGCAGGTAGGTAGCGAGATGAGCGGGGACGCCATGGAAATTATTAAGCTCCCTTGCATGCATAAGACCGTGTTTATCCAATAACTTAGACCCAGTTAAGCCAGACGAGAGTTGTCAAGCCTAACATTCCGTATGGATCCTAACATGCCATGTCCTAGGCTGAAACATTCGAAAGAACATGGCATGTTCCTTCAATCTATCCCTGCTCCATCTCACCGTCTTCCTTCATCTGCATGCTCGTTATAAAGTCAAGGTCCGACCCTATGGAACCATCAAGACGAAGAAGGGGAAGACGAAGAAAATAGAAGACACCAGAGTTTAGAACATTAATTCTGGTTTTTTGCTAATTGAGTCATTAGCCATGGCGTCGTCGCCATCTTATTGTTGGCATTCGGTGCTGTTGCTATCCATGCTGCTGGTTGCCACGGATCAGATGGCCATGGCATCCCTTTACGATGACATCGATCTGGTGTGGGGCCAGGATCACAGCTTCTTCTACATGGATGGCCCCGACGACAACGAGACCCTCGCGCTCTGTCTCGACCAGTTCCAGGGATCGGGTTTCCACACGAAGGAAGCATACCTCTACGCCCGCTATGACGTCGACCTCAAGCTCGTCCCCAACAACTCCGCCGGCACGGTCACTACGATCTACGTAAGTCCCTACTGCCTACATGCCATGCGTTCGCGTTGGGCTCCTGCGACTTCATGATTTGGTGAATTCATCTGCAAATTCATGCGTGCAGCTGATGCCAGAGGATGTGCCGTGGGAGTACCACGACGAGGTGGACCTGGAGTTCCTCGGCAATGTCACCGGCGAGCCCTACACGCTGCACACCAACATCTTTGCCAACGGCGTCGGCCGCCGCGAGCAGCAGTTCCGCCTCTGGTTCGATCCCACCGCTGATTTCCACACATACTCCATCGAATGGAACCCCAAGCGCATCACGTAAGCAAATTATAATCCATCATACAACATACTCCCTCCGTTCTAAATTAATTGACTTCTATTTGCCCACATGTGTGTATGTCATATGGGCAAATAGAAGTCAATTAGTTTGGAACGGAATGAGTACATTACAGCCGCATTATTCCTAGTATCAAAACAACTCAAAAATAATCATGTGGCGTGATCAGGATCCTGGTGGACGGCGTGCCCATCAGGGAATTCAAGAACAAGGAGAAGCACGGGGTGCCGTTCCCGACGTGGCAGAAGATGAGGCTGCATGGGAGCCTGTGGAACGCCGACGACTGGGCGACGCAGGGCGGCCGCGTCAAGACCGACTGGTCGGGGGCGCCCTTCTTTGCCAATTACCGCAACCTCCGCGTTTCCTACTGTCAGCCGTCGCCCGGCGTAGCGTGGTGCGGTGACGAGCCGCCGGAGTCGACATGGTTCGAGCAGGGACTTGATACGGCGGCCCTGCAGAACGCACGGGACACACACATGATCTACGATTACTGCAGCGATTTCAAGCGGTACAAGGGAAAGGAGATTCCCAAAGAATGCACCTTGGATTAGTGTAGTGCATTGATATGCCCTTGACTCTGTACATCTGTGTTCTTATTACTCTCTCTATATATTAATTTAAAAAGATTTCTGCTAAATAACAATCTACCGGCTGTTCTGTAATTCGTCCAAGCTCTTTTCTCACCGTTTGTCTGTCTTTGAGAGTCGCGTTAGAGAAAATGGACATGCTACTGTGTTGTCAGTTTGGGCCTAAAGTACAAGTTCTTCGAAAACGCGAGTCGACCTACGAGAGTAAATCGAAAGGCGAGGCCCTATACACCTGCGATGCAGCTACCAGCTGAGCATCGAAAATCGAAAGGCGAGACCCTATATTTCTGCTAAGGACGCGTCTAGCGGGTGCCCGGGCAGGTACGAACGCTCACATTTATGTTTGCCATGTTGGACACGAAAGCGACATGTCTCTGAGGCGTGGGCGTTCGAGACTGTGAAATAGCGCACCCTTATCCAAAGACTCGTCTTCCCCAGCTGACCACCAGTTCGTCTTCGTCCTCAGCCCCGTCCAGCCGCCCCTGACCACCAAGGCACTAACCCACGACGCGCGCTGCCCCAAGCCACCCACCAACAGCGTCGCGCCCCAGCTACCACGCACAGCGCCGCCGCCAACAAGTTACCGGCGTGTGGCCGACATGATTGGAGGCAGCTTGGCGGAGGAGCTCCAGTTGTACTTCGTCGCGACCACGCCTTCAGAGCGGGCTGCCCACGACGCCGGACCGGCACAAAAGCCTCCACAGAGCCGTCGACGAGATCAAAGACGCAAAACCGGCGCCGGTCCGCGGCGTAGGCGTCCAATATGGGTTGAGATTAGCTGACGTTGGTTTTGATGAGTTTGGCTGACTTTGTGCCACTGTCTTGTGACCCCATACATGGTGGGTCTGGCGTGGCAGTGCCGCAAAGTCACCTGACTTTACCTTTTATAAAATCAGCCAATCCGCACCCGTCCAATATCCCCTATTCCCTCCACGGCTAGCTTGGAAATTTTCACTGTGCTACCACATGGTGTCTGTGGTAGGTGAGGTGAGATGGTTGATCTTCTGTGCACAATGCCCTTGAGCGTGGTGAGAGTGTATCAACATAGAGATATCCTTTGTACTAAATACAAGTTTAGTGACAAGACAACAACTTTGTACGCGACGAGGCAACTTCATAACAGCTTCCCGGATAGGGTAATCAACTCCACAATAATTAAAAACAATTTTAGTACGACATGAAGCAACTTTAGTATGCATTGATGCAACTTCAGAACCATGAGGAGGAACTTCACAACAATTAAAAATAACTTTGATACAACTTTGATGTGTGTTAAGACAATTTCCAATTTACGGGAAGCAACTTCATAACAATAAAAACCAATTTTGGTACAACATGAAGCAATTTTTGTGGGCGTTGATACAACTTTACAACTACAGGAAACAACTCTATAACAAGTAAAACTAATTTTGGTACAACATGAAGCAATTTTGGTGAGCGTTAATGCAACTTCATAATTGCGGGAAGCAACTCCACAATAAGGAAAGTCAATTTTGTTACAGCAGAAAACAATTTTTGTGGGCGACGAAGCAAGTTTTATTTGTGATGGATCAAGTTTTGTGGATGACCCAGCAAGTTTTGTGGGTGAGGAAGCAAGTTTTCTGGAAGTAGAAGCAGTTTTATTGACGACGGAGCAAGTTTCATGGGGTAAGAAGCAAGTATTTTTGGAGTAGAAGCAAATTTTATTGGTGACGGAGCAAGTTTTTTTGGGAGTAGAAGCAAATTTTATTGGTGACGGAGTAAGTTTTTTAGGAGTAGAAGCAAATTTTATTGGTGACGGAGCAAGTTTTTTAGGAGTAGAAGCAAATTTTATTGGTGACGGAGCAAGTTTTTTTGGTATCGAAGCAATTTTTGTGGGCGACGAAGTAAGTTGTATTGATGACGAAGCAAATTTTGTGGGAGTAGAAGCAAGTTTAATTGGTGTCAGAGCAAATTTTATGGGCGACGCAGCAATTATTATGGACAACGAATCAACTTTTATGGGTGATGCAGCAAGTTTTGTGGGTAATGAAACACTTTTTGTGGACGTTGAAGTAACTTTTCTGAGCGACGAAGCAACTCTATAATTTGGTACAATACGAAGCAACTTTGGCGTGCTTTGAGACAAACCTCCAAACAACGATATGCAACTTCATAACAACCCAAATCAATTTTTGTACGATGCGAATCAATTTTGGTGTATACGGACTATGGAGGCAATATCAAAAGCAACTTTAGTGCGTGATGAGTCAATTTTAGAACAACTGTAAGAAAATTCACGGTGATTAAAGACAATCTTGGGTGTCGATGGAGATGGTCCGAGACAACTTTATTACCGCGATAAGTAACTTTGATGTGTGTTACGACAATTTCACAACCTCATTAAGAAAACCCACAACAATGAAAGTGGAGAAGACACAACTACTGTGAGCAGTTAGACAACAAATTTGACAAATTGATAGAATTTAGCTCAAGTGTATTGTGCACAAGGGATCACTACCACTGATGGGTGCAGGCACACCACGTGATAACATAGACAAATGCAAAAAAAAAAGCAATGCCACGAGCACCACATGGATTTAGGCCAATGAAAACTAGCCCACAACCCACGAAAATTACAAGAAACGCTAGCTACATAACTGAATGTAGAACACCTGATATAGTTCCTGAAAAGCAATTGAGCACTTTCTTCAGTACTGTGCCCATGACCATGGTTGCTGGCTTGCTGCGGCCGGTAGCGCTTCGTCGCCTCTATCCAAAACTAACCTGCCGCTGCGTTTGCTTTTCTAGGTCCAGAGCCTCCTCTACAAGCAGATCTCGTCAGACAGGAGGCCAGGGAGCTAGCGGGCATTTAATCCCCGCCGGCGGGAAGCCATGAGGGGAGCAGCACCAAGACCTAGGCCCTCTAGCTGGTCAGTGTGCACGCGAGAAAGAATATAGGAGGAAGACGAGCGTGAGGAATCTAGCAGCGGCCGCGCTTGGGAGGAGGATGGAGGTAGCCGCGAGGAGGAGCAGGGAAGGACAGCGCACTCATGGCCGGTTGACCGGGTAGCCCATCGCGGCTGGAGTTGTGACCCTCCTGCCGGTCGGCTGGGGGGTTGACTGCAGGGGGTCATGGCAGAAAATGATGCTCTCCCGATGACGCGGTGGATGCGGGGGCAGGGGGCTCTCGACGCGGCGCTCTCTAGCCGGATGTCAGCGACACTTCTCATCAGCAAGCCTCCTTCTAACCTTGGGCTGGTATTGGGCTGGCACTACTGGGACTCGGCCTGTTCAGAAGCTATCAAAGCATCAGCTACAAATACAATAGGAGGTGGACTGGGACGGGGGGCTCGGAACGGACAGAAGGGATTCGGCCTGGACTAGCTTGGCGTGTGTGGCGTGTTCACCTTCTTCCTCCTTCAGTCCTCACCTTCTCCTCCATGTTCCTCTCAGATCCGAGCTTGTAATCCAAACTAGATGTTCCATTGAGTGATACAAGTAGTGTGTTGCTTACATCTGGTATCAGAGCCTTACCACCACCCTCCCTCTTCGAATCCACTGAAATTTTTCCCACCACCATCCGCTTCAACCACTGCTTATCACCTGTTCGAGGAAATGCCGACCCAAAAACTCGCCTTCCCTCACGGTGTTCTTCACATCAGGATGACTGATGTGCACCAGCCAGTGACTAAGGAGATGATTCGCGAAGATTTCAGTCACTCTGGTGCTGGGAAGTTGTTGTGCGTGTTCGAGCGAGTGGTCTATGGGATGTACGGCGTGGAGGCCTACGTCCAGTTCTCCTCTCGGTGGAGGGCGGCCCGAGCTCGCGATGCCTTGGACGGCCGCGCTCTCTTTGAGGGGTGTTGTTTCCTCACTGTTGTAGTCGTACCGCCGATCTACACCGCCATCTCGATGCCGAATGAGGACGAGTTCACTCCGCCATACTTCT
Source organism: Poa annua (assembly GCA_026929855.1). Classification (NCBI taxonomy): domain Eukaryota; kingdom Viridiplantae; phylum Streptophyta; class Magnoliopsida; order Poales; family Poaceae; genus Poa; species Poa annua. The sequence goes on from CM049437.1 coordinate 58,865,894, forward strand.
ATGATGACACGCCGTATGCTGAGTGGGCTGCCGCTCTAGCCGCGGTCGAGCACCACGCTGGGGGGTCGAGCTCAGCAGCGGCGTCTCCTTCCTTCGCATCAACCCCAGAGGAGTCTACCGATGTCCGAGATGTGCGTGTCATGGACAAACCAACATGGACTGCGCCAGGAGCCACTAGCTCGACTGTATGCGCGAGGACATCGTTGCAGGGCGACGACGACCTCATCTCGAAGGCGCCATCCAAGCACAACTCTGAAACCGTGCCCCTGGACTCTTCATCAACCTCTGTCCAGGCTGTAGCGGACTCCATGGCGACCGTGCTTGCTCAACATGGGGGCACCGCAATGGTCCGTGAGGAGGACCAATATCTCGAGGCACCGGTATCAGCTATGACAGCCATCAAGCAAAGTGCATCCACGACGAATTCTTCTTCGCTGCTTGCTGCATGCTTAGCACCGTGTCATGAAGGCGACATCGACCGTGTAACCTCTGGAGCACTCGTTGTTAGCCTCTCCGTGTCAGCTCTCAGCATTCGTTCAATGGAGGATCGCAGCCTGGGTATGGGCACATCAGAGTCTGGTTTTTATCTATTGGTACAATCATCATGGGACCCAGGAAAGCAGTTCAGCAAAGGGCATCTACAATTGCATATTATTCTGGGAGATATGGTATCCATGTTGCCTTGGGATCCAGGGGATAGCACAATCAGGTTGTGGAATATGAGGATCCTATTTCAGTGTGTTACCAGTTATGAGTTGGCATTGGTTGAACGCTTGTACGAAGCACGAGTTAAATTGGAGATGAGGCTGGAGTTGTCAATGCAGACCAATATTTTTGCATTGGGTGGCTGCAGTATAGTACTCCACACTATGAGTACTTGTTCTTACTTGCAGATTGCTCAATGTCCTCCGTTTTTGGCTTCTTGCATTCAGCCTGGCACACCATTGTTTCTTGGGAGTGATAGTTTTTTGTTTCAGCTATACTACAGTCGGTTTGGGTCAACTACATGGGCTGATCAGAAGAAGTTCAGAACTGATGATTACATTGGAAGGATCATAGTTCCAAGTTCATGGATTGACACTCTTGGAAATGCTTCCATCTGTGGTTCTAGTCATTTTGAATGGTACATAGCATGGTCATACACACTTGCAGAGGCTGATGTTCGTACCATTCGCTTGGCATGGCCAATATTTAGTTTGATTACTATTGAAGCTGCTGTATCAGTTCCAAACATTGCTACAATACGGCTGCTTACAGTATGGACAAGTGACCTAATAATTGCAAAATGCAGCTTATTCACAATGTTGAGAAATGCTAAGAAACTGACAAGTGCAGATATCTCTAGCCAGCCGCGGCAGTTTTGCTACAGATTTACAACTCAAACTCTTAACAGTACACCTCGTGAGGAGATCATTCAAGTCAACTACACTATTGTTGGTGTTGCTACTGGTTCTAGCACCATAATATTTCATTGTTTGTTACAAACTCTGGTTCTAGCATTCAGAAGGGTCCTCACTGTCATGGGTGTTGATTCTGCTCTTGCTTCCCTCTCACTACATTGGGGTCTCGCACTATGGAATCAGCCTGGTTCAACTACAGAAGTATGTGCCATGCAGAATTTTGCTATGCACCACAAAGCGAGAAACAAGGGACAAGGTTCTGATTTTACATTGGTTCTCCATGCTCAGGATGTCACTGCTACTTGTCTCCAACAACTACAGCTCCAACGTACAAACAATTGTTGGTCCACTTATCTTCAGTTTGGCAGCTGCTACAGTGGTTGATAGCTTGGTTAGCAAGTGTGAATCGTTATGTAGTCATGATGGTGAGCGATCTGTCCTTGCAAGATTTGGTGGTCCTCTCATATAATAGCTATGTTGGCCGTACTACTTCCGGTGGAGTTGAACAATTTAAATGGCACATTCCACGGCTTCTCAATCCAAAAACAAGTACACTGAGGTATACTGGTGTTCTTTCCAGTTCTATGGAGACAAGCAATTTGGTTCTCCTTGTGTCACTTATCCTACCTTGGGACCCTGGTGGCTGTGCAACTTGTCTGGGAGACATGCGAGAAATATCTCCGGTCGTGCAATGTTTTAACCATGCAGTAAGAGCATCAAACTGGCAAGCAAGAATGCATGATCAACACTTGTGCTTGCCCTGGGACCCTGGTGATTCAACTCGGCACCGGCTTGAGGGCAAGCCGGATTTTAAGAAGGGGGGATTGTCAGCGACACTTCTCATCAGCAAGCCTCCTTCTAACCTTGGGCTGGTATTGGGCTGGCACTACTGGGACTCGGCCTGTTCAGAAGCTATCAACGCATCAGCTACAAATACAGTAGGAGGTGGACTGGGACGGGGGGCTCGAAACGGACGGAAGGGTTTCGGCCTGGACTGGCTTGGCGTGTGTGGCGTGTTCACCTTCTTCCTCCTTCAGTCCTCACCTTCTCCTCCATGTTCCTCTCAGATCCGAGCTTGTAATCCAAACTAGATGTTCCATTGAGTGATACAAGTAGTGTGTTGCTTACACCGGAAGGGACATCAGAATTCAGATGCGGCGCGTGCGTCGTCGCCTCAGTGTGGGAGGAGGGCCAAGGTCGGGGCGCGGCCTCTCGTCGGTGCGGGTGAAGCAGGTAGGGGAGGACCGAGGACCAGAGGAGGTGATGCGGGCTGGAGCCGGTAGGGAGGAGGAGAGCTCAAGGTCGGGGGTGAGCGCTCGATCCGACGAATTAGCGCAGCTGCACTAGGAGGTATTTCCCTTCTGGTGCTAAATATACTAGCGGAGCATGTTTTGGACCTAGTTTCTGCGCGAAGGAAACCCAATAGCCCAGCATAACTGTCTAGGTCCAGCTCCAATGCCAATTGCGTACATGTTTCAGATTTGTAACAGAATAGCACAATCTCAAAAACAAAACATCATGGATCAGTTTAGTCCTTCCAGGGGCTTGCAGCAGGGTGTCGGAATATAGCCTCCAAAGGGGCTAAGTGTGGTATTGAACACTGGGCCTTAGAGCGCTGCCTCTGTCCCCACGAGGCTCGACGAAGGAGATGAACAATACTACAGAGATTGACACTTGGTTTACCCAGGTTCAGGCCACCACGGAGGTGAATGCCCTACTCCTGCTTTGTTGTATTGCTTGGTAGAACTCGAGTAGCTACAATGGTGAAACGCATAGAAATTCTAGGGTTTGTGCTTACAATGTCCCAACCCTTAGCCAAGCCGGGGTCTGCCCCCTTATATAGGCGGCTGGCGGTCTTCGTCTTCAAACTCCATGGCGGGAGGGTCCCGAATGTTTCCAAGAGAGGCCCTGCTCTTCTGCGGCTGCTTTGGCAAAAGCGGCCGACCGGATCAGACCTACGGCCCTGCTCTGCGGCGCCGTGGCTTGTCTTATTCTTCTGCAACTCCAGTCGTAGCTCCTTTGATACAGGATCGGGCGTCCTCGGTAAAGAGGAAAGCGAAAGGCGGGTGGACAGGCTCAGCTCGTGGTGCCGTCTTGCACCAAAATAGCAAGTATTGGGGGCACGGCTCTGGTCCCCTCCTTTAATCACCAAAGAGGTAAGCTTTGGGGCCGCCACCCTATCCCGAGGACGAAGACCGGCAGTAGAGAGGGGCCCCGCCGTCCTACCGTAGCACGTGACGTGAGTCGGGGCAGGCTTCCCGACGTCCTGCCCTATGCTCCCCTCCAGGGGGATCCTTGGGAGACCCTGCCTCCCGAGGCATCTGCCCTTGACGCTGGAGAGGCTGCCCTCCTGAGGCTTCCGGCTTACATACTGCCCATAATCCTCGTGTACCTCTAGCCCGTATGGTGGGCCCATGAGGCTTCTTACCCTCCGACGAAAAACGGGTTGTCATACCCCGGGATCCGTTGGCCCGACAGTAGCCCCCGGGCTCGCGGTGCGCGCGGCCCACTCGTGGAGACGAAACGACGCGGGGCCAAAATAGTAATTTTCCGGAGGAGGGCGTAATGATGAAGATTTGGCAGGTGGCAAGCGCCGGCCGATCTTTCCTCTGACGTGGCGGTGACGCGCAAGGAATCGTGGTGATGATGGCGAAGGATCGTGGGGGGCGACCGTAATGTCCCATCCGTAGTGGCGAGCGGTTTTACTCACGCTTGGCTCCTCGATTCTCGCCCGCGTCGACCCCGAGGCGCAACGTCCCCCCGCCCGACCATAAATGGGGCCGGAGGGGCACCCATCTTCGCATCCCACCACCTCTTCCTCCAGTTCATCCCTTCCTCCCTTGCACGTGATGGCTCGAGGAGCTCGAGGAAAAGGACGCGGAGGGCGCACGGCCGCAGTACCTGACAAGGGCACCAGCACTCGCGGGGCGTCCGTGAAGCCTCGCGGTCGCCCGCGGGGGCGCCCGCCGGGCAGGAAAACGGCCACCCGCGGCGTCCGCGCCTCCTCGAGCGCTCCGCCTCCCCCCCTGCGAATGGGTGGATGGTTGCGAGTTCCTGGTGCGCATGCGCTCGCGCGTCCATCGTCGCCTCCTTCTTCCCCGGTCCTTCCTCCGTACGGTCGGGGATGACCCGGTGAATGGCTTCTGGCTGCGTATGGACGGCTGCCGCAACGGCCCGACATGGTGCAGAGCCGGGAGGAGCGGCGACGGCGCCGTCTACCTGTCGTGTGGGTGGATGACTTTCGCCCACCTCCACCACATCGGGCCGGGGAGCCACCTATCCTTTAAGTTCGTCGGTGGAGACACCTTCCTCGTCAAGCTCTACAAGGAGTGCGGGACCAGGCTGGCCTGCTGCCCGGGAAGCTTGGGCGGTAGCGGCAGCTCGTCCCCGGCCAAAGACACCAGCGCCGAGAGCCTTGATGACGACGGTGATGGCTCCAGCAAGGACCCGAGCTTCGCGTCGGTGAACCAGGAGGAAGAATCCGACTAGGCGCCCCCTCCTCGCTTAGTTGGTGATGAGCTCACCCTTCGCGTGCGTTTTTCCCGGGCGGCCAGTAGGCCTCGACCTTGATGCCGGCGGCCTTCACCACTGTGGCGATCTTCTCCCCGCGCACGTCGAGGCTCCCCTCCATAGGATAGGCTAGGTCATTTTGTCATCCATGCTGTGCTTGTAAGAAATCTTTCCTTGGCTTGGCTTGCTGTGTTGTTGTGTTTTTTGTCTTTGGCTGGAGGAGACTCGTTTCTTGTTGCGTGGGGACGGTGTGCTTTTGTGGCGCTAGACCTTGCGAGGTGCACGAGGGTCCTGGCGCGAACTTAACTTGAACGGGTGCCATCAAGGGTTTTCTTCGCGAGGGCTTCAGCGGATCTCCTGAGCGAGGAAAGAAGAAGAAAAACCTCGGGAAGCACAAAGGACCGTGACGAGGTGGCATGTGTGGGGCTGGCCCATTCCACCAGCTCTCGGTCTGTTTGGGTTTTTCAGTGCTGCCAGGCGGACCCGTACATCGATACCGTGGTCATCTTTCCTTAAGAAAGTCCCTAGGGCTTAAATATAAGTTACGATAGCACCAAGGACCGTGAATGAGGCGACATGCGTGGGGCTATCCATTCCACCGGCACTCGATCTTCTTGGGTTTTTCAGTGCTGCCAGGCGGACCCATACATCGACACCGTTCTTAAAGAGTTTATACGAGTTTTTGAGAGCACCAAGGACCGTGGATGAGGCGGCATGTGTGGGGCTAGCCCATTCCACCAGCACTCGATCTTCTTGGGTTTTTCAGTGCTGCCAGGTGAACCCGTACATCGACACCGTGCTTATAGAGGGTTTCTTCCTAAAGTGTCGCGTGAGTTTGGAAAGCACCAAGGACCTTTGTATGAGGCGGCATGCGTAGGACTAGCCCATTCCACCAGCGCTCGGCCTTATTGGGTTTTGCAGTGCTGCCAGGTCAGACCCGTACATAGGCACTGTGCCTCATGAGGATAGCACCAAAGGCCTTGACGAGTTGGCATGCGTGGGAGCTAGCCCAAACACCAACACTCAGCCTTATTGGGTTTTCCGGCGCCGATGGGCAGACTCTGGCCCAAGCAGCCACCGTGCGTAGCCCCCGCTCGCGTGGTACTTAAGGAGAAACATCAAAAAACCAAGAAGTCAAGAATGCTTACCGAGGGGTCTGTGACTTAGTGCTGAAAAACTAATAGTTTGTTACATGTTGCCGTTCGCGCTGGGTGATACGTCTCAAACGTATCTATAATTTCTTATGTTCCATGCTTATATTACACCAATTGCTACATGTTTTATATACACTTTATATGATTTTTATGCATTTTCTGGGACTAACCTATTAACAAGATGCCACAGTGCCAGTTCCCTGTTTTCTGCTGTTTTTGGTTTCAGAAAACCACTTAAGGAAATATTCTCGGAATTGGACGAAATTAATACCAAAGTCCCTATTTTTCACGGGAGGTTTCAGAACACCGAAGAGGAGACGGAGGAGGGGACCGAGACGCCCTCAACAGGTGCTGGCGTGGGTCCCACCCCTGTCGCGCCAGCACATGAGGACGTGGCCTCGGGGCTCCACCGCCTTCGCCCTTTCGCCTACAAATACCCCCCGACAATACAAGACCTAAGACCCGAACACTTTTCCAGAAACCCTTACGGAGCCGCCGCCATCGTCAACCCTAGTTCGGGAGGGTTCAGAAGCTCTTCCCGGCACCCTGCCGGAGAGGGGAATCATCACCGGAGGGCTCTACATCACCATGCCCGCCTCCAGACTGATGCGTGAGTAGTTCATCCTTGGACTATGGGCCCATAGCAGTAGCTAGATGGTTGTCTTCTCCTATTGTGCCATCATGTTTAGATCTTATGAGCTGCCTATCATGATCAAGATCATCTTTATGTAATGCTGCATGTTGTGTTTGCTGGGATCCGATGGATATTGAATACTATGTCATTTGCTTCATAATATATCATGTTGTGTGTTGTTTATGATCTTGCATGCTCTCTGTTGCTAGTAGATGCTCTGGCCAAGTAGATGCTTGTGACTCCAAGAGGGGGTATTTATGCTCGATAGTGGGTTCATGTCTCTATTTAATCTGGGGGAGTGACAGCAACCTCTAAGATTGTAGATGTACTATTGCTACTAGGGATAAAACAGTAGTACTTTGTCTAAGGATAATGTTATTACTTACATTACACACTTTGCCTAATGCAATAATCTGTTGCTTGCAACTTAATACTGAAAGGGGTGCGGACGCTAACCGGAAGGTGGATTATTAGTCATAGATGCGGTTGGAACGGTCTATGTATATTGTTGTAATGCCCAAATGAATCTCGCACTAGACATCATGACATTAGTATATGCATCATTATGCAGCTCTTTATTCTGTCAATTGCCCAGCTGTAATTTGTTTACCCACATGTATGCTACTATTATTATTTATGGAGAGACACCACTAGTGAACTGTGGACCCCGGTCCTTTTCTTTAAACTGATAATACAACCAACAGCAAACTGTTACTTTCATTCTCTGCAAACATCATCCTCTACACATACGTTTAATCCTTTGTGACAACAAGCCAGTGAGATTGACAACCTCACTGTTTCGTTGGGGCAAAGTAGTTTGATTGTGTTGTGCAGGTTCCACCTCCCTTTCGCGCCAACAAGCTGTTTTCTGGCACGATTGCCAGGGAGACCTTCAGACGTGTTCTTCATCTCCTACTGGTTTGATAACCTTGGTTTCATAACTGAGGGAAGACTTGCTGCTGCACTCATCATACCTTCGTCTTGGGGTTTCCCAACATCACCACCGTGTGCATCAAGCTGTTTTCTGGCGCCGTTGCCGGGGAGATTGATACGTCTCAAACGTATCTATAATTTCCTATGTTCCATGCTTATATTATGCCAATTGCTACATGTTTTATATACACTTTTATATCATTTTATGCATTTTCTGGGACTAACCTATTAACAAGATGCCACAGTGCCAGTTGCCTGTTTTCTGCTGTTTTTGGTTTCAGAAAAGTTGTTAAGGAAATATTCTCGGAATTGGACAAACGAAACGTCAAAGTGCTTATTTTTTCCTGGAGGTTCCAGAACACCGAAGAGGACACGGAGCAGGACCCCGAGGGGCCCACACCCCCTCCCGGCGCGGGTCCCCCCTTGGCCGCGCGAGCACAGGGTGTGGGGCGCTCGAGGCCCCGCCGCCTTCGCCCTTTCGCCTACTTAAACCCCCCGAGAATACAAGCCCTAGGACGCGCACCTATTTTCTCCACGAAGTCCAGAGCCGCCGCCGTCGTCAACCCGCGATCGGGAGGGTTCAGAAGCTCCTCCCGGCACCCTGCCGGAGAGGGGAATCATCACCGGAGGGCTCTACATCACCATGCCCGCCTCCGGACTGATGCGTGAGTAGTTCATCCTTGGACTACGGGTCCATAGCAGTAGCTAGATGGTTGTCTTCTCCTCTTGTGCTACCATGTTTAGATCTTGTGAGCTGCCTAACATGATCAAGATCATCTTTATGTAATGCTACATGTTGTGTTTGCTGGGATCCGATGAATATTGAGTACTATGTTATTGCTTCATAATATATCTTGTGAGTGCGTTGTTTATGATCTTGCATGCTCTCCGTTCCTAGTAGATGCTCTGGCCAAGTAGATGCTTGTGACTCCAAGAGGGGGTATTTATGCTCGATAGTAGGTTCATGTCTCTATTTAATCTGGAGTAGTGACAGCAAGCTCTAAGATTGTAGATGTACTGTTGCTACTAGGGATAAAACAGTAGTACTTTATCTAAGGGTATTTGTATTACTTACATTACACACATTTCCTAATGCAATAATCTGTTGCTTGCAACTTAATACTCAAAGGGGTGCGGACGCTAACCGGAAGGTGGATTATTAGTCATAGATGCGGTTGGAATGGTCTATGTATATTGTTGTAATGCCCAAATGAATATCACACTAGCCATCATAACTTTAGTATATGCATCATTATGCACTTCTTTATTCTGGAAATTGCCCAGCTGTAATTTGTTTACCCGCATGTATGCTATTATTATTTATGGAGAGACACCACTAGTGTACTGTGGACCCCGGTCCTTTTTCCTCAAGCTGATAAACAATCCTACTGCAATCCTGTTACTTTCATTCTCTGCAAACAAACATCACTTTCCACACATACGTTTAATCCTTTGTTACAGCAATCCAGTGAGATTGACAACCTCACTGTTAAGTTGGGGCAAAGTATCTTGGTCGTGTTGTGTGCAGGTTCCACGTCAACTACACCAGCATCTTTTCTGGCGCCGTTGTCACCTTGAGAAGATTCCTAGTTTCCTACTGGTTCGATAACCTTGGTTTCACAATTGAGGGAAATTTGCTGCTGCACTACTTCATACCTTCCTCTTGGGGTTTCCCAACAACACCTCACCGGTGCATCAAGTTCTTTTCTGGCGCCGTTGCCGGGGAGACAAGGGTTCTTCTGTTCAGCAAAGTTTAGCTTCCCCTTCGACGCCAAGATCTTTTCTGGCGCCGTTGCCGGGGAAGCTAAGCTCTTCTGCGAGGGGAGTCTCTCACATCCAATCTTTTTATTTTGTTATTGTCTTGCTTAGTTTATTTTTATTATTGTCTTGTTTGCTTAATATCAAATATACAAAAAAAAATTAGTTACTTGCATTATTATTTTTATTTCGGTTTGCATTTTTATTATTTCGGTTTAGTATTATTTGTTATTTCGGTTGCCTTTTTGTTTTGCTGAAAATGGGTAGTCCTGAAGTTGAAGTTCGTACGTTTAAACAACAAGGGGGAGAAAGTTTGAAAGATGCATGGTATAGGATAAATGATGCTCATCAAAAATGCACTAAGAAACATTCCACTTTAATCCTTCTTAGGAATTTTTATGTTGGTATTTCTAGTTGGTATAGGTATGTTCTTGATACTCTTACGGGGGGTAACTTTCTTGGTACACCTGCTTTGGAAGCCTGCAATTTAATTGAAAGTTTGGTAGGATCACCACCACCTATTAAAGAAACTAAAACTGAGATCACTTTGGAAGATGTTATTAAAAGGTTGGATGCTATGGAGAATTTTTTTCTTGATAATGCTAGCACGGGTAATGAATCAATAGAGGACATTAATGGAAGAATCACTGCTTTAGAAACTAGCAACATCCTTGACACTCATAATCATAGGATATATGAATTAGAGGAGGCTATGGAAACTTTAAGTTCAACTTTTTCCTCTATTAAAACTAAGAAAGAGAAAGCCTTTGTAGGAAGGGAGCAAAAGTTTATCTATATTCCAAAGCCCAAACCCCCTAATATGCCTAAAGATGATGGTAATGATTTACGTAATAGGACACCTTCATGGATACCTAAAGCACCTATTGCAACCAACAATGTCTTGGATGAAATTATTAATGTTGATGCTTCATCTCTTGGAAACACTTGAATATCACTTTCTGTGCCTAGCTGAAAGGCGTTAAAGAAAAGCGCTTATGTGAGACAACCCACGTTTTATTTCTGTTATTTTATTTTGGTGAGTCAAGGAAGATGTCTACCTCTGTAGCAATTCCTTTGTATCTTTACTTTATTGCATTGTTGTGTCAAGTTAAGCCTCTAGTACAAAGTTGATGCTAGATTTGGGTTGCTGTGCTGAAACTGTTTTCTGCTGTCCACCGTTAAATTCATAACTCTTTACAGAAAAATCGGATGGACCTGGGATTCTTTGTGCGTAATCCTCAGATATATATGCAACTTTCATTAGTTTTGAGTTTTCTGATTTGAGCAAGTTAAGTGCCTCGAAAAAATTCGTCTTTAGGGACTGTTCTGTTTTTGACAGATTCTGCCATTTATTTTGCAATGCCTCTTTTACTATTTTGAATGGATCTTTTTGTTCCATAAAGTATCAATGGCTGTAGGTAATGTCCAGTAGCATTGGTAGCAATTGTGTTCATGCAGAATATAAGAATTTTTGATTATGCACTAACCCTCTAATGAAGTTTACTTTGAGTTTGGTGTGGAGTAAGTTTTCAAGGATCAAGAGAGAAGGATGATGTGATGTGATCAAGAAGATGAAAGAGCCAAAGCTTGGGGATGCCCCCGTGGGTCACCCAAGCATATTTCAAGAAGACTCAAGCGTCAAAGCTTGGGGATGCCCAAGGCATCCCCTTCTTCATCAACAAACTATCAGGTCATCTCTAGTGAAACTATATTTTAATTCTGACACATCTTATGTGCTTTACTGGAAGCGTCTGTTTGTTTTTGTTATTGTGCTATTTTCATTCTCTGAATAAAATGGATCCTAGCATTCCTTTGTGGGAGAGAGACACGCTCCGCTTTTTCTTATGAATACTCATATTCTTCACTTATATTTGTTGAGTATTCTTCTATGTTATTTCAATACTATTAGCTCTTGTTTTTCATGCATCTCTTGTTGGAGCTGTTAGTTTTTCTTATGTTATACTCTCATATCTCATTGTTATATACTTGGAGAGTTTATCTTTAAATAAGTTGATTGGTGTTTGGTTGGAAACAGAAAATTCTAAATGTGGTAGATGGTATAATGAAAAAGATATACATGCTCTTATGAATTGTTATCTTGTATGTTGTGGTGCTTGGCAATTGTTTTGAGCTCTCAAGTAGATCATGTTTAAGCTTTTACATCATGTAGTTAAAACCTATTAATGAAGAACTACCGTAAAGCTTGTTGAAATTTGGTTTGCATGTTTGGTATCTCTAAGGTCTAGATATTTTCTAGTAAAGGTGTTTGAACAACAAGGAAGACAATGTAGAGTTTTATAATACTTGCAATATGTTTTTATATACGTCTTGTTGTCATAGTTTATACTTGTGTTTGCTTCAAATAACCTTGCTGGCCAAAGCCTTGTACTGAGAGGGAATGCTTCTCGTGCATCCAAAACCTTGAGCCAAAACCCATGCCATATGTGTCCACCATACATACCTACTACATGGTATTTCCTGCCATTCCAAGCAAATACTTCGTGTGCTACCTTTTATTATTCAAAACCTACTATCTCTTATTTGTGTCAATGTTTATTAGCTCATGAGGAAGTATGTGGTGATATGGATATCAACCTTGTCATTTGCTTTTAGACAGACTTTCACAACCGGACTAGTGGCATATACATCCGCTTATCCATTAACTTTGCAAAAAGAGCTGGCAAATGGGGTGCCCAGTCCCAATTAATTACAACTTTAACCGCTTCAATCTATTCACATTTTTGCCCTGATCTAATCAGTCAAGCAATGACAACAGTTTTTAACTATATGTGTAAACAAAAGAGATAAGAGGGATGATCTACCTTGCTGGTAGAAATAACGTCCTTCATGGGAGCCGCTCTTGAAAGTCTGGTTGACAAGGGGGGTAGAGTGCCCATTACCATTCGTTGACAACAACAAACACCTCTCAAAACTTACTTTTATGCGCTCTATATGATTTCAAAAACGTATAAAACTAAAAAGCTCTAGCACATGTTTGTATCCCTGCTTCCCTCTGCGAAGGACCTTTCTTTTACTTTATGTTGAGTCAGTTTACCTACTTCTTTCTGTCTTAGAAGCAAACACTTGTGTCAACTGTGTGCACCAATTCTTATATGCTTACTTATTGCACTTGTTATATTCCTTTGTGTTGACAACTATCTATATGATATACATGTTACAAGTTGAAAGCCAATGCTTAAAATTATATCTTCCTTTGTGTTGCTTCAATGCTCTTTTACTTAGAGACTATTGCTTTATGAGTTAACTTTCATGTGAATCATTTTGATGCTTGTTTGAAAGTACTATCCATGAAAAGTTTTTGCTTATATGATGTAGTTGTTTACTCCTTGTCTATTTCTTAGCAAACTATAAACCATTGCTTTGAATCACTTCATTCATAACATGAGCCTTACATTATTATATGATCAAGATTGTGTGAAGCATGTCACTTCAGAAATTATTCTTGTTATCGTTTTACCTACTCGGGACGAGTAGAACTAAGCTTGGGGATGCTTGATACGTCTCAAACGTATCTATAATTTCTTATGTTCCATGCTTATATTATGCCAATTGCTACATGTTTTATATACACTTTTATATCATTTTATGCATTTTCTGGGACTAACCTATTAACAAGATGCCACAGTGCCAGTTGCCTGTTTTCTGCTGTTTTTGGTTTCAGAAAAGTTGTAATGGAAATATTCTCGGAATTGGAGAAACGAAACGTCAAAGTGCTTATTTTTCCCAGGAGGTTACAGAACACCGAAGAGGACACGGAGCAGGACCCCGAGGGGCCCACACCCCCTCCCGGCGCGGGTCCCCCCCCCCAGCCGCGCGAGCACGGGGTGTGGGGCCCTCGAGGCCCCGCCGCCTTCGCCCTTTCGCCTACTTAAACCCCCCGAGAATACAAGCCCTAGGACGCGCACCTTTTTCCTCCACGAAGTCCAGAGCCGCCGCCGTCGTCAACCCTAGATCGGGAGGGTGCAGAAGCTCCTCCCGGCACCCTGCCGGAGAGGGGAATCATCACCGGAGGGCTCTACATCACCATGCCCGCCTCCGGACTGATGCGTGAGTAGTTCATCCTTGGACTACGGGTCCATAGCAGTAGCTAGATGGTTGTCTTCTCCTCTTGTGCTACCATGTTTAGATCTTGTGAGCTGCCTAACATGACCAAGATCATCTTTATGTAATGCTACATGTTGTGTTTGCTCGGATCCGATGAATATTGAGTACTATGTTATTGCTTCATAATATATCTTGTGAGTGCGTTGTTTATGATCTTGCATGCTCTCCGTTGCTAGTAGATGCTCTGGCCAAGTAGATGCTTGTGACTCCAAGAGGGGGTATTTATGCTCGATAGTAGGTTCATGTCTCTATTTAATCTGGGGTAGTGACAGCAAGCTCTAAGATTGTAGATGTACTGTTGCTACTAGGGATAAAACAGTAGTACTTTATCTAACGGTATTTGTATTACTTACATTACACACATTGCCTAATGCAATAATCTGTTGCTTGCAACTTAATACTGAAAGGGGTGCGGACGCTAACCGGAAGGTGGATTATTAGTCATAAATGCGGTTGGAACGGTCTATGTATATTGTTGTAATGCCCAAATGAATATCACACTAGCCATCATAACTTTAGTGTATGCATCATTATGCACTTCTTTATTCTGTCAATTGCCCAGCTGTAATTTGTTTACCCGCGTGTATGCTATTATTATTTATGGAGAGACACCACTAGTGAACTGTGGACCCCGGTCCTTTTTCCTCAAACTGATAAACAATCCTACTGCAATCCTGTTACTTTCATTCTCTGCAAACAAACATCACTTTCCACACATACGTTTAATCCTTTGTTACATCAAGCCAGTGAGATTGCCAACCTCACTGTTAAGTTGGGGCAAAGTATCTTGGTTGTGTTGTGTGCAGGTTCCACGTCAACTACACCAGCATCTTTTCTGGCGCCGTTGTCACCTTGAGAAGATTCCTAGTTTCCTACTGGTTCGATAACCTTGGTTTCACAACTGAGGGAAATTTGCTGCTGCACTACTTCATACCTTCCTCTTGGGGTTTCCCAACAACACCTCACCGGTGCATCAGAGATCAAGACACTTCTGTTTAGCGGGCTTCTTGCTCCCCTTCGACGCCTGTTTTCTGGCGTCGTTGCCGGGGAGCTGAAGAACATCTGCAAGGGAGTCTCTCACTTCCCAATCTCTTTAATTTGTTTTTGTCTTGCTTAGTTAAATTTTATTTCCTGTTTTGTTTGCTATTAAATATCAAAAACACAAAAAATTAGTTACTTGCATTTTATTTACTTTGTTATTATCTTGTTTGCTTCTTATTATCAAAAACACAAAAAAATTAGTTACTTGCATTAATATTTATATTTCGGTTTGCTTTTAAATTTTGCTAAAATGACTACTGCTGAGAATACCAAGTTGTGTGACTTTACTAGCACCAACAATAATGATTTTATATGCACACCTATTGCTCCACCTGCTTCCAAAGCAGAATTCTTTGAAATTAAACCTGCTTTGTTAAATCTTGTCATGAAAGAGCAATTTTCTGGTGTTAGTTCTGATGATGCTGCTGCCCATCTAAATAATTTTGTTGAACTTTGTGAAATGCAAAAATATAAGGATATACATGGTGACATTATAAAACTGAAATTATTTCCTGTCTCCTTGAGAGGAAGAGCTAAAGAATGGTTACTTTCATTACCTAGGAATAGTATTGATTATTGGATTAAATGCAAAGATGCTTTTATTGGAAAATACTATCCTCCTGCTAAGATTATTTCCCTAAGGAGTAGCATTATGAACTTTAAGCAATTTGATAATGAACATGTTGCTCAAGCTTGGGAAAGAATGAAATCTCTGGTTAAAAATTGCCCAACTCATGGACCGACTGCTTTGATGATCATCCAAACCTTCTATGCAGGACTAAATTTTTCTTCAAGAAACTTATTTGATTCGGCTGCTGGAGGTACTTTTATGTCCATCACTTTGGGGGCTGCAACAAAACTTCTGGACAATATGATGGTTAATTATTCTAAGTGGCATACTGAAAGGACTCCTCAAGGTAAGAAGGTAAATTCTGTTGAAGAAACCTCCTCTTTGAGTGAAAAGATTGATATGATCATGTCTATGCTTGTGAATGGTAAATCTCATATGGATCCTAATAATGTTCCCTTAGCTTCTTTAGTTGCACAAGAACAGCATGTTGATGTGAACTTCATTAAAAATAATAATTTTAACAACAATGCCTATAGGAACAATTATGGTAATAACAACTATAAGCCCTATCCTCCTAATAATGGTAATTCTTATGGTAATTCTTATAGCAATAATAGGAATACCTCCTCTGAACTTGAAACCATGTCAAAAGATTTTATCACTACACAAACTTCCTTTAATAAAACTGTTGAGTAAAAGCTTGGGAAAATTGATATTCTTGCCTCTAAAGTTGATAGTCTTGTTATTGATGTTGATCTTTTAAAATCTAAAGTCATGCCTAATGATACTAATGAGAGTAAGACCCTTGCTAAAATTAATGCTGTCCAAGTTCGAATTGATGAAAATGTTAGGATGATGGCTCAATTGCGTGTTAGATGGGAAAGAGAGGAAGAATTAGCTAAAGATGATAATATTGTTAGAGTTTGCACCATTACTACTACTAAAAATAATGTTACTTCACATGCTAGTAAGCCTCCTACTATTAATGGTAACATAATTGGTGTTGGCAATGTTTCCTCTACTTCTTCAAAAAAATTAAAATTGCCTAAAACTGCTGAAACTATGCTTGATAAAAGCGCTGAAATTTTTAATAGCATAGGAAATAATTGTCCTAATACTTTTGATGATAATGAATTTGTTTATGATAATTGTAATATCTCTGAAGTTATTAAGTTCTTGCAAAAGCTAGCTACAAGTCCTAATGCTAGTACTTTAAATATGGCCTTTACTACACATATTACAAATGCTCTCATTAAAGATAGGGAAGAGAAATTAAAACTTGAAGCTTGTATCCCTCATAAGTTAGAAGATGGTTGGGAGCCCATCATTAAGATAAAAGTGAATGAATTTGATTGCAATGCTTTGTGTGATCTTGGTGCAAGTATTTCTGTTATGCCTAAAAAGCTCTATGATATGTTTGACTTGCCACCTTTTAAACATTGCTATTTGGATGTTTTTCTTACTGATAATGCTTTGAAGAAACCTTTGGGGAGAGTTAATGATGTTCTTATTATGGTTAACAATAACCTTGTCCCCGTTGATTTTATTGTCTTGGATATTAAGTGCAACCCCTCTTGTCCTATTGTTTTGGGAAGACCTTTCCTTTGCACGGTTGGTGTTATTATTGATATGAAAGAAGGAAATGTAAGGTACCACTTCCCACTTAAGAAAGGTATGGAACACTTCCCTAGGAAGAAGATGAAGCTACCTTTTGATTCTATTATTCGTACAAACTATAATGTTGATGCTTCTTCTCTTGGAAATACTTGAGTTTTGCTTTCTGTGCCTAGCTGAAAGGCGTTAAAGAAAAGCGCTTATGGGAGACAACCCACTTTTTATTTCTGTTATTTTATTTTCTTGAGTCAAGGAACATGCCTACCTCTGTAGCAATTCCTTTGTATCTTTACTTTATTGCATAGTTGTGCCAAGTTAAGTCTCTAGTAGAAAGTTGATGCTAGATTTGGATTCCTGCGCAGGAACAGTTTTTCTGCTGTCCACCGTTAAATTCATAACTCTTCGCAGAAAATCAAAATGTCCTGGGATTTTTTGTGCGTGATCCTCAGATATGTATGCAACTTTCATTAGTTTTGAGTTTTCTGATTTGAGAAAGTTAAGTGCCTCGAAAAAATTCGTCTTTACGGACTGTTCTGTTTTTGACAGATTCTGCCATTTATTTTGCAATGCCCCTTTTACTATTTCGAATGGATCTTTTTGTTCCATAAAGTATCAATGGCTGTAGCTAATGTCCAGTACCATGATAATGATTGTCTCCATACAGAATATGAGAATTTTTTATTATGCACTAACCCTCTAATGAAGTTTACTTTGAGTTTGGTGTGGAGGAAGTTTTCAAGGATCAAGAGAGAGGATGATATGATGTGATCAAGAAGATGAAAGAGCCTAAGCTTGGTGATGCCCCCGTGGGTCACCCAAGCATATTTCAAGAAGACTCAAGCGTCAAAGTTTGGGGATGCCCAAGGCATCCCCTTCTTCATCAACAACTTATCAGGTTATCTCTAGTGAAACTATATTTTAATTCCGCCACATCTTATGTGCTTTACTTGGAGCGTCTGTTTGTTTTTATTTTTGCTTTTGTTATTTTTGTTTTCTGAATAAAATGGATCCTAGCATTCCTTTTTGGGAGAGAGACACGCTCCGCTTTTTCATTTGAATACTCCTATTCTTCACTTATATTTGTTGAGTATTCTTCTATAGCTACTGTAATACTTTCAGCTCTTATTTTTCATGCACCTCTTGTTCAGAGCTGTTAGTTCTCATATGTTATACTCTCTTGCTTCATTGTTAAATACTTGGAGAGTTTATGTTTTAAATAAGTTGATTGGCGTTTGGTTAAGAACAGAAAATGTTAAATGTGGTAGATGGTATAACTAAATGATACATAATCTTGTAGATCATTAAATTGTGACACTTGAATCATTGATGTTGTTTTGAGATATTAATATGCTTAATGGTAAACATGATGGTTTAGTAAAGTGGAATGATTAATGGTTGGTATAGAAAACTTGAAGCTGTGCCAAACTAAAATATCCGGTTGATAGCATAATGGCATATGACTTCTAATGTTAAAAACAACCGTAATGACTTTGTGTTATGCGCTACGGTCGGGGTCCCAATAGTGACTTGTTCATTTGCCACAGTCCCTCATGGAGTGATTTTCATTATGCCTTGTAAGATCATATTTCTAGTTGGAATCTTTTTGCTTGTGAGTTCTACAGCTGCGGTTTTCATGGCACTTCCGCCACCATATTTGCTAGCCTCTTCGGTACTTTGCATTGCCCTTTCTCACATTGAGAGTTGGTGAATACTTCGCGGGTACATCCAAAACTCGTGGGAGATCTTCATCATGTTCTCCTACACATAAGCCAAATATCTTCCTCAAAACATCCACCATACCTACCTACTACAGCATTTCCATAGCTGTTCCGAGATATATTGCCATGCAACTTTCATCTTACATTACATGACTTGTTGTCATTTATCATTTATTGCTTTGCATGATTCTATATAGATGATGTGTGGTTTTACCCATGTTACGCTAGATCACTGCATATCCTGCTACACTGGCAGAGGCACCGTTTCATACACCATGTTTTATCCCTTATGAAATCCTTGTATCAAAAGTGTGTTGTCATATTAGAATGTTTGCCCCTAAAAGTGAAAAGAGCCATGGAGGCCATCGAAAAGAGAAACAGAAAAATACAAAAAAAAGGAAAAATAGAAAGAAAAAAAAGAATAAAAAGGGGGCAACATTACTACTCTTTATCCTCACTTGTGCTCATGTTATAGCACCTGTAATATTCATAGTCATCATTTCTGCTCATGTTTAGCACCTTTACTCCATATGAGAGAGTTTTCATGTTTTACTTGCATAACTATGTGGGGAACGTTACATTATAGAACTTGGCTTGTATATTCCAATGATGAGCCTCCTCAAAAGTGCTCTAGGTCTTCATGAGCAAGCAAGTTAGATGCATCCCCACTAGTTCCATTGGAGAGCTTTCGTACACCTGTAGCTCTATGTACATCCGTTGTGTGGCAATCACTACTCCTTGTATAGCTTCGATTGTAAGACTTCCTCTTGTCTAATGATCACTTTCAGCTTTGTGAGACTTTTTTCCGTTGGCCTTCCAAACCCCCATTATTATTCTTTTAGCCACAACATCCTGGTGCCAGGAATAACCGCTGAACACTTGCTTGTTTTTGAATGAACAAATAGAGAGATAATCTTCTACGTGCATATTGTTATTGCTTGACTTGATCCTTTCACAAAGTTGTCATGAGTGTTTGATTCATTAGATGATTATATTGTTATTCTTGAAGCGTAAATCATCTTTAAATATCTACTTTGCACGGTTGATTGTTCTCTAGTACTAATTCATTGAAAGTTTTGCTTTGTTCTTACTACTTGTTTATTCATTACTCATTTGATATCAATATAAACTACAGCTTTTATTCATTTGATCTCAGTTTACATGCATTACATTATTACATGATCAAGATTGTGTGAAAGCATGTCACTTCAGAAATTATTCTTGTTATCGTTTTACCTACTCGAGGACGAGTAGAACTAAGCTTGGGGATGCTTGATACGTCTCAAACGTATCTATAATTTCTTATGTTCCATGCTTATATTATACCAATTGCTACATGTTTTATATACACTTTATATGATTTTTATGCATTTTCTGGGACTAACCTATTAACAAGATGCCACAGTGCCAGTGCCCTGTTTTCTGCTGTTTTTTGTTTCAGAAAACCACTTAAGGAAATATTCTCGGAATTAGACGAAATTAATACCAAAGTCCCTATTTTTCACGGGAGGTTCCAGAACACCGAAGAGGAGACGGAGGAGGGGACCGAGCCGCCCTCATCAGGTGCTGGCGCGGGTCCCACCCCTGCCGCGCCAGCACATGAGGACGTGGCCTCGGGGCTCCACCGCCTTCGCCCTTTCGCCTACAAATACCCCCCGACAATACAAGACCTAAGACCCGAACACTTTTCCAGAAACCCTTACGGAGCCGCCGCCGTCGTCAACCCTAGTTCGGGAGGGTTCAGAAGCTCTTCCCGGCACCCTGCCAGAGAGGGGAATCATCACCGGAGGGCTCTACATCACCATGCCCGCCTCCGGACTGATGCGTGAGTAGTTCATCCTTGGACTACGGGTCCATAGCAGTAGCTATATGGTTGTCTTCTCCTATTGTGCCATCATGTTTAGATCTTGTGAGCTGCCTATCATGATCAAGATCATCTTTATGTAATGCTACATGTTGTGTTTGCTGGGATCCGATGGATATTGAATACTATGTCATTTGCTTCATAATATATCATGTTGTGTGTTGTTTATGATCTTGCATGCTCTCCGTTGCTAGTAGATGCTCTGGCCAAGTAGATGCTTGTGACTCTAAGAGGGGGTATTTATGCTCGATAGTGGGTTCATGTCTCTATTTAATCTGGGGGAGTGACAGCAACCTCTAAGATTGTAGATGTACTGTTGCTACTAGGGATAAAACAGTAGTACTTTGTCTAAGGATAATGTTATTACTTACATTACACACTTTGCCTAATGCAATAATCTGTTGCTTGCAACTTAATACTGAAAGGGGTGCGGACGCTAACCGGAAGGTGGATTATTAGTCATAGATGCGGTTGGAACGGTCTATGTATATTGTTGTAATGCCCAAATGAATCTCGCACTAGACATCATGACATTAGTATATGCATCATTATGCAGCTCTTTATTCTGTCAATTGCCCAGCTGTAATTTATTTACCCACATGTATGCTATTATTATTATTTATGGAGAGACACCACTAGTGAACTGTGGACCCCGGTCCTTTTCTTTAAACTGATAATACAACCAACTGCAAACTGTTACTTTCATTCTCTGCAAACATCATCCTCCACACATACATTTAATCCTTTGTTACAGCAAGCCAGTGAGATTGACAACCTCACTGTTTCGTTGGGGCAAAGTAGTTTGATTGTGTTGTGCAGGTTCCACCTCCCTTTCGCGCCAACAAGCTGTTTTCTGGCACGATTGCCAGGGAGACCTTCAGACGTGTTCTTCATCTCCTACTGGTTCGATAACCTTGGTTTCATAACTGAGGGAAGACTTGCTGCTGCACTCATCATACCTTCCTCTTGGGGTTTCCCAACATCACCACCGCGTGCATCACTGGGGCACGCGGACTTACGGGCGCTGGGGCCGCGCGCCGTCTCTCTCTTGAAAAACTTCTTGCCGAGGCGGGTGTAAGCCTGGTGTCGTGGCGGTCATGAGGCCCTCATGCGTAGAATTTGCAGAGGTGCTCGATGTTCAACGGGTTCGTCACTGCGACTCCCTCCATTGTCACCAGCCTGGCGGCGTCGGGGCGGGCGATGCGCGCGATCTTGAACGGTCCTTCCCACATTGGTGATAGCTTGTGGAGGCCCTCCCTTGACTGGATCCTGCGCAGAACAAGATCGCCTACCTCGAGAGTTCGACGTCGTATGTGCTGGCTGTGCTATGATGCACCGGTGTGGTGTTGTTGGGAAACCCCAAGAGGAAGGTATGGAGTAGTGCAGCAGCAAATTTCCCTCAGTTGTGAAACCAAGGTTATCGAACCAGTAGGAGATGAAGACGCTTTTGAAGGTGTCGACGGCGCCAGAAAAGAGCTTGGCGTTAAGCGGACATGGAACCTGCACACAACACAACCAAGATACTTTGCCCCAACTTAACATTGAGGTTGTCAATCTCACTAGCTTGCTGTAACAAAGGATTAGACGTATAGTGTGGAAAATTATGTTTGTTTGCAGAGAATGAAAGTATCAGTTTGCAGTTGGTTGTATTATCAATGTAAAGAAAAAGGACCGGGGTCCACAGTTCACTAGTGGTGTCTCTCCATAAATAAATATTAGCATACATGCGGGTAAACAAATTACAGCTGGGCAATTGACAAAATAAAGAACTGCATAATGATGCATATACTATAGTCATGGTGTCTAGTATGAGATTCATTTGGGCATTACAACATGATACATAGACCGTTATCCAACTGCATCTATGACTAATAATCTACCTTCCGGATAGCATCCGCACACCTTTCAGTATTAAGTTGCAAGCAACAGATTATTGCATTAGGCAAAGTGTGTAATGTAAGTAGCACAATTATCCTTAGACAAAGAACTACTGTTTTATCCCTAGTAGCAACAGTACATTCACAATCTTAGAGGTTGCTGTCACTCCCCCAGATTAAATGAAGACATGAACCCACTATCGAGCATAAATACCCCCTCTTGGAGTCACAAACATCTACTTGGCCAAAGCATCTACTAGCAACGGAGAGCATGCAAGATCATAAATAACACACACATAATATATTATGAAGCAAATGGCATAGTACTCAATATTCATCGGATCCTAGAAAACACAACATGTAGCATTACATAAAGATGATCTTGATCATGATAGGCAGCTCACAAGATCTAAACATGATGGCACAATAGGAGAAGACAACCATCTAGCTACTGCTATGGGCCCGTAGTCCAAGGATGAACTACTCACGCATCAGTCCGGAGGCGGGCATGTTGATGTAGAGCCCTCCGGTGATGATTCCCCTCCCCGGCAGGGTGCCGGGAAGAGCTTCTGAACCCTCCCGAACTAGGGTTGACGATGGCGGCGGCTCCGTAATGTTTCGTGGAAAAGTGTTCGGGTTCTAGGTCTTATTTCGTCGGGGGGGGGGGGGGGTATTTGTTTGCGAAAGGGCGAAGGAGGTGGAGCCCCGAGGGGCCCACACCATGTGGTGGCGCGGCCAAGGGGGGAGTCGCGCCTCCACCAGGTGTGGCCGCCTCGTGGCCCCCCTCCATCTCCTCTTCGGTGTTCTGGATGCTTCCGGGAAAATAGGGACTTTGGCTTTTGTTTCATGCAATTCCGAGAATATTTCCTTAACAGCTTTTCTGAAACCAAAAACAACAGAAAACAGGGAACTGGCTCTGTGGCATCTTGTTAATAGGTTAGTCCCAGAAAATGCATAAAAACCATATAAAGTGTATACAAAACATGTAGCAATGGGTAAAATATAAGCATGGAACATAAGAAATTATAGATACGTTTAAGACGTATCAAGCATCCCCAAGCTTAGTTCTACTCGTCCCGAGTAGGTAAAACGATAACAAGAATAATTTCTGAAGTGACATGCTTTCGCACAATCTTGATCATATAATAATGTAATGCATGTAAATTGAGATCAAATGAATACGAGTTGTAGTTTATATTGATATCAAATGAGTAATGTATAAACAAGTAGGAAGAACAAAGTAAGACTTAAAATGAATCAGTACTAAAGAACAATCAACTGTGCATAGTAGATATTAAAGATGATTTAAGGTTCAATAACAACAATATAATCATCTAATGTAGCAAACACTCATGACAACTTTATGTTAGGATCAAGTCAAGCAATAACAATATCCACGTAGAAAATCATCTCTCTATTTGTTCACTTAAAAACAAGCAAGCGTTCAGCGTTGGTTCCTGGCACCAGGATGTTGTGGCTAAAAGAACATTAAGGGGGGTTTGGAAGGCCAACGGAAGAAAGTCTCACAAAGCTGAAAGTGATCATTAGACAAGAGGAAGTCTTATAATCGAAGCTATGTAAGGAGTAGTGATTGCCACACAACGGATGCACATAGAGTTATAAGTGTATGAAAGCTCTCGAATGGAATTAGTGGGGGTGCATCCAACTTGCTTGCTCATGAAGACCTAGAACACTTTTGAGGAGGCTCATCATTGGAATATACAAGCCAAGTTCTATAATGTAAAGTTTCCCACATAGTTATGCAAGTAAAACATGAAAACTCTCTCATATGGAGTAAAGGTGCTGAACATGAGCACAAATGATGACTATGAATACTAAAGGTGCTAAAACATGAGCACAAGTGTGGATAAAGAATAGTAATGTTGCCCCCTTTTTTTTCCTCTTTTTTTTCTTTTCTCTTTTTTCTATTTTTTTTTTTTTTTTGTTTCTCTTTTCGATGGCCTCCATGGCTCGTTTCACTTTTAGGGGCAAACATTATAATATGACAACATACTTTTGGTACAAATGACTCATAATGAATAAAATATAATGTATGAAATGGTGCCTCTGCCAGTGTAGCAGGATATGCAATTATCAAGCGTAACATGGGTGAAACCGCACATCAGCTATGTAGAATCATGCAAGGCAATATATAAATGATGAATGGCAACAAGTCATGTAATGTAAGATGAAAGTTGCATGGCAATATATCTCGGAACAACTATGGAAATGCTGTGGTAGGTAGGTATGGTGGATGTTTTGAGTAAGATATTTGGCTTATGTGTAGGAGAACATGATGAAGATCTCCCACGAGTTTTGGATGTACCCGCGAAGTATGCACCAACTCTCAATGTGAGAAAGGGCAATGCAAAGTACCGAAGAGGCTAGCAAATATGGTGGTGGAAGTGCCATGAAAACCGCAGCTTAGAACTCACAAGTAAAAAGCTTCCAACTAGAAATATGATCTTACAAGGCATAATGAAAATTACTCCATGAGGGACTGTGGCAAATGAACAAGTCACTGTTGGGACCCCGACCGTAGCGCATAACACAAAGTCATTACGGTTGCTTTTAACATTAGAAGTCATATATCATTATGCTATCAACTGGATATTTAAATGTGGCACAGCTTCAAGTTTTCTAGACCAACCATTCATCATTTTACTTTACTAAACCATCAAGTTTACCATTAGGCATATTAATATCTCAAAACAACATCAATGATTCAAATGAAACAATTTAATGATCTACAATATTATGTATCCTTTCGTTATACCATCTACCACATTTAACATTTTCTTTTTCCAACCAAACACCAATCAACTTATTTAAACATGAACTCTCAAAGTATTTAACAATGAAACAAGAGAGTATAACCTAACTGTAACATCCCAAAATTTTGGAATGTTTAAAAATCACTAAAATTTAAAAACTTTTATTTCTTATTAAAATAAAATCATCTTTTTCCAAGAAGGTCAAATAAAAAGATTATTGTGACCTATTCCAAAACAAAATTCTGATATCAAATGATTCAAATACCTTTATTTTCAAACCTGAGGGTTGAGCTAAAAATAAATCTTTTAGATAATATTCAAACTCAAAAACCATATGCAATTACAAAGTGTTTTAGAAAACTTAAGGTATGTTTATTTCTAAATATGGATTTGAATCAATAGTTTGAACTTGAACAGGTGTTTAAATATTTCATATTCAATATTTTTTTTTTTGGTATTTTCTATATTTTATGAAGACAAGAATTTCTTCATTAGAAAAACTCTATTTTAAAATTTGCCAAATAACGGCATATTACATCATTTGAAAATATCACAACTTGAATTGTTTTGAAAATATGTGTATGACTGTTTCAAATAAAAGATATGAATTTACAAACTTGTAGAAATTTGTTTGAGGACATTTGGATAAATGAAACAAAAGATATAAAGAAAATAAGAAAAACAGAAAACAGAAAAGAAAAGAAGTAAGAACAAAAAAAAAGAGATAACTGGGCTAGCCCGAGCCGGCCCAGCAGTTTCCTCCCGCGCGCGCAGACACAACGAGCCCAGCTGCGGCCCACGCGGCCTTCTCTCCATCTCTCTCTATGACGCGCGGGTCCCACCCGTCATCGTCGTCTTCCTCCAACCGCCGCCGACCGCGACGTCGTGCCCACGTCGCGCGCCCACGTCGTCCACGTCCCGGAGCTCGCAACGGCGCTCTGCCCGCGTCCATAAATCCCCCGCACCCCGACTCCACTTTCCCCTCGCAGCGAAGAAGACGAGCGCCCCCAGGCCGCCCAAACTCGTGCTCAAAATCCGCTTCGGCCGCCACCGTCGGAGGACGATTCCGGCGAGCTCCGTCAGCCCCCTCCTCTCTACTTGGTCTCCGCGTCTTACCCGCACTCCCGCCCATCTAGCTGACATCGCCTCGTGGCCGCAGGAGCACGGAGGCGACGAGGTCGTCCGCGACCGAGCTCTGCTTCCGCCGCCGTCCGCTGGCCCGACTCCGGCGAGCAATCCTCGGCGCCCAGGAACTCCCCCGCCACCCACGACCACCCCATCAGCACCGCTTCGGCCTCCCCTACCCCCAGGTACCAACCGCGCTGCTCGGCCCCCTCCATTTCCTCGCATCCGTGCGTGCCGGCCATGGCGCCACCGCGGCCGGAGTTACTCCGGTGTGCCACGCCGCCCGAGTATGGTCAGTAGGATCTGGACCGTCGGATCTCGATCCGACGGATCTGATTTAATTCCTTTCCGAACCGGTACGGGCCAATCAGACTGCGCCACGTCGCCGCGTTTAATTATTTTCCGTCCGAAAATAGATAAATAAAAACAGAAAATATTTCAAACTTCAAAAATTCATAACTTTCAAACCGTAAGTCCAAATTTAACAAACTTTATACCGTTGGAAAGCTCTGAACATGTAGATCATTTTGACATCATTATTTTTCCCTTTTGCATATGTTAAATCGAAATAATATGCAGAGGGGCATTTCGGCCATATAATCCATATCTTGTTTTCCAAAAATATTTTTAAAGTGAAACCTTCTGATAAATGTTGCTAAATTGTACCCTCTGTCCAGAGGAACTAAAACGTAATTTTTATGAATAATTATTTTCACAAGAGCAAGTGTTTTGTGTAAAATTTATTTAAATCAAATGATTTTCAAATACAAATTCATTTAAAATTTGACTCATGCCATCATACATACATTTAGCAACCAGAGAACTATTAAAGTGTTCTACACTTTTAATAATGTGGTTTTCATCCATAATTGCATAACATTGTTTTTGTATTGTGTATATGATTGATTGGTATGTTGATTGAGTGTTATTTATTTATTTAGATTGTGCAGAGTGTTCCCGTTGCTGTGGTAGTTACGCGTGTTCCCCCTGTGACCAAGGCAAGTGATACTCACTCATAAATGTCCTACTATTTTTAATTTATTGCATTTAGTGTTTTCAGTAGTATGCATGATAGGCTTACTACCAGATTTGGTATAATATGCTATGCTATGGGAATCCTATTTAGAATAGCCATCCACTTACACCCCCCTATACTTAGTGAGCCACTAAACTTAGTTGATACTTGGTGATGCTATGAAAAATGTTTTTAGTAGTTGAGTAAGGAAAAACAACTAAGTTTAATGAACTACCTGGGTGTTGGTGGAAAGTTGGAAACGGTGATCCCCCGGGGTAACCCCAGGATGGGAGGATGGATTGCAAGTGAGGAAAGCCACCCAGGATCAAAGAGATTCGAAGTTACTCCATGTTTAGATTGCTTCCAGTGCAGCCACATGTCATATGGGCTCTGTCTTGACCATATAAGTTGTGAGACCCCGAAATCCGCGAGACCCGCAGATGTAGTGATGATAAGTGGGGATGGGTCCGCAGTATGATTTTGGGGAATTACTTCTGAAAGGTCTCGTCTCGGTCTTCTCTTTTCCATTTCATAATTGGGTGACATGGACGAGTGAATGATTGGGTCTTGTGGTGAAAGTGCACAAACTCTCGAGAGTCAAAAACTAAGTACTTAGCCGTGTCTCCGGTTACGGACAATTTGAGCAGCTGGACAAGGAACTGACGGAGGATCTCATCATTCCAATTTCTAAATAAAATTTGATGGGTTGAACAAGGGTAAAATATGACAGTTGTGGTGATGCCAACCGACAAGGTGGCACAGGAAACCCACATGATCATATTAAGTGGTGATGCTAACCTATAAGGTTGCACAGGAAACCCACAAATGTTAATTAAATAATTAGTGGTGATGCTAACCTATAAGGTTGCACAGGAAACCCACAAATGATTAGTTACACATAAAGTGGTGATGCCAACCAGTATGGCACAGGAAACCCACATGATATTAATTGAAGGATAAAATATTTATTGAAAATATAGGATAAAACTGGCTTTATGCAAATCAGCCTCAAACTCCACCAAGCCAAATATGCATATAGAAGATAGGATGCCATTTATATCCACTAGTATCACTTGCCACCACAATTCAATTGTGCTGACCCAATATAGTTTGGGCTGCAACTCACCATTGCAGGACCCTCTGACGAGGCGTAAGGATTGATAGGGTCGCGAGTCTCCAACCAACATGCCTTGCCTGTGGCACATGATGAAGATGGAGCTCACTTTATCCATTTGCTTTCCGCTGTGTGTTTATTTCGGTTTGAGCTAGCCTTGTGCTATGCACCTTGTATCGAACCTTTTATTTCTGGATCATCGTGTACTGAATATTGACGCAATGTTATGGTATTTCATCTTAAACTGTGTGTGCTAGCAAGTCGATCCAGGGACTAGCACTATGCACAGGAGGTCGCTACCTTATAATAAAAGGGGGGCCTTTACACTAACTGCTGCGGCTTTCAGCTTTCGCCATAAACATAAAATAATAAGTGATGCGGCTTTCAGCTTTCGCCATAAACATAAAAGAATGCTAGGATCCAATTTATTCAGAAAATAAAAATAACAAAGCAAAAATAAAAGCAAACTAACGCTTCAAGTAAAGCACATAAGATGTGAAGGAATTAAAATATAGTTTCACTAGAGATGACCTGATAGTTTGTTGATGAAGAAGGGGATGCCTTGGGCATCCCCAAGCTTTGACGCTTGAGTCTTCTTGAAATATGCTTGGGTGACCCACGGGGGCATCCCCAAGCTTAGGCTTTTTCATCTTCTTGATCACATCATATCATCCTCTCTCTTTATCCTTGAAAACTTCCTCCACACCAAACTAAAAGTAAACTTTATTAGAGGGTTAGTGCATAATCAAAAATTCTCATATTCTGCATGGACAAAATCATTACACATGCTACTGGACATTAACTACAGCCCCTGGTATTTTGTGGAGCAAAAAGATCCACTCAAAAACAGCAAAAGGAGCAATGCAAAATAAATGGCAGGATCTGTCAAAAAAAGAACAGTCCGTAAAGACGATTTTTTTCGAGGCACTTAACTTGCTCAAATCAGAAAACTCAAAACTAATGAAAGTTGCATACATATCTGAGGATCATGCACAAAAAATATCAGATTTTTCGATTTTTATGTGAGGAGTTATGAATTAAACGGTGAACATCAGAAAACTGTTCCTACGCAGAAATCCAAATCTAGCATCAACTTTCTACTAGAGGCTTAACTTGACACAACAATGGAATAAAATAAAGATACAAAGAAATTGCTACAGAGGTAGACATGTTCCTTGACTAAAGTTGAAAATAAAAGATAATGGTTTGCCTCCCAAAAGCGCTTTCTTTAATGCCTTTTAGCTAGGCTTGATATTTCTAATGATGCTCTCATGAAGATAGAAAATGAAGCAAAAGGAGTATCAAAAAGCAAATTCAAAACACATTTAAGTCTAACCCACTTCCTATGCATAGGAATCTTGTACACAAATAAATTCACAAAGAACAAAGTGACAAGCATAGGAAGATAAAACAAGAGTAATTTCAAAACTTTTAGCATATAGAGAGGTGTTTTAGTACCATGAAAACTTCTACAACCATATTCTCCTCTCTCATAATAATTTTCAGTAGTAGATCAATATCAACTTTTAGCATGTAGAGAGGTGTTTAAGTTACTAAGATCAATATCAAGTTTAAGATCATGGTTGTAAGAAAGATTTGGAACTAGAGACAATTGCAAACCACATAAGTATCTCTCAACATAAGCAAATTTCTCCTCCATGGTGTAATTAGGAGAATTCAAGAACAAAGTAGGACTCTCATGAGTAAGAGTACCATTACAAGCAGCAATTATATCATTTTTGTCCTCACATAAATAGGTAATAACTTCTATACATAGAGGATTATTGATAAGCATAGGACCATCATCTAAAGCATTATCATATATAACATTAGGGAGCACATTTTTACTTTATGTTATTTCCCTTTTATTTGAGTCAAGGAACATGCTTTTTTCAAATTGATCAAAAGTAGATATTTCAATAGATTCATGACATTCAACAATATAGAACACTTCCTCCTTAGGTAGGCATGGAGGGCAATCAAATAATGTAAGAGTAAAAGAATTACTATCTTTAGGAGGTAGATCCTCCTTTTGTTCTTCACTCTCCTCCTCTTTTTCATCTAATGAGCTTTCAGGTTCAGCAATTTCTTTTTCTACAGGTTCCTGCAAGACAACGGTTTCTTCTATTTGAGGATGTCTTTTCTCCAAAAATTCAGCAATATAAGGATTATCATTATAATACTCAAGACAGTAACCAAGTATAGCATAATTCTCAGTTTTACAAGGAGCATCATCATTTTGAATATAACCAGCAATTTCATAGGCACCCTTAAAAACAACAAATTCTTCAATTTGTTCGAGATTACCAAAGTCATAGTTTCCTTTAGCATAAGCAGCCAAGGTTTCATTATCATTATAATCACATTGGAAAGGTAGGTGTTTATGCCTTCTACAACAAAAAGATTCATTAAAGCAGTAGGATTCATCATATGTAGAACACAAGTTCTTAGCAAAATAATTCAATCTACTTATTTGTTCCCATAAATATTTCCCTTTTTTAGACAAGCGGTGTTCCTTATAATAATTTCGTTATTCCTTCGTGAACCCACCATGCCAATAATATTTTGTATCAAATAGAGAATCCATTGATAGCAAGTAAAGAACTAGACATAATAACAAACCGAAATAGATAAATACATGCAAGTAACTAATTTTTTTGTTTTTTTATAATAAGCAAACAAGACAATAATAAAAATAAACTAAGCAAGACAATACCAAAGTAAAGAGATTGGAAGTGAGAGACTCCCCTTGAAGAAGTGCTTCAGTCTCCCCGGCAACGGCGCCAGAAAAGAGCTTGATACACCGGTGTGGTGTTGTTGGGAAACCCCAAGAAGAAGGTATGAAGTAGTGCAGTAGCAAATTTCTCTCAGTTGTGAAACCAAGGTTATCGAACCAGTAGGAGATGAAGACGCTTCTGAAGGTGTCAACGGCGCCAGAAAGAGCTTGACGTGAGCTGACGTGGAACCTGCACACAACACAATCAAGATACTTTGCCCCAACTTAACAGTGAGGTTGTCAATCTCACTGGCTTGCTGTAACAAAGGATTAGACGTATAGTGTGGAAAATGATGTTTGTTTACAGAGAATGAAAGTAACAGTTTGCAGTAGGTTGTATTATCAATGTAAAGAAAAAGGACCGGGGTTCATAGTTCACTAGTGGTGTCTCTCCATAAATAAATAATAGCATACATGCGGATAAACAAATTACAGCTGGGCAATTGACAAAATAAAGAACTGCATAATGATGCATATACTATAGTCATGGTGTCTAGTATGAGATTCATTTGGGCATTACAACATGATACATAGACCGTTATCCAACTGCATCTATGACTAATAATCCACCTTCCGGATAGCATCTAGCTACTGCTATGGACCCGTAGTCCAAGGATGAACTACTCACGCATCAGTCCGGAGGCGGGCATGGTGATGTAGAGCCCTCCGGTGATGATTCCCCTCTCCGACAGGGTGCTAGGAAGAGCTTCTGAACCCTCCCGAACTAGGGTTGACGACGGCGGCGGCTCCGTAATGTTTCGTGGAAAAGTGTTCGGGCTCTAGGTCTTATTTCGTCGGGGGGGGGGGGGGGGGGTATTTGTAGGCGAAAGGGCGAAGGAGGTGGAGCCCCGAGGGGCCCACACCATATGGTGGCGCGGCCAAGGGGGGAGCCGCGCCTCCACCAGGTGTGGCCGCCTCGTGGCCCCCCTCCATCTCCTCTTCGGTGTTCTGGATGCTTCCAGGAAAAATAGGGACTTTGGCTTTTGTTTTGTGCAATTCCGAGAATATTTCCTTAACAACTTTTCTGAAACCAAAAACAGCAGAAAACAGGGAACTGGCACTGTGGCATCTTGTTAATAGGTTAGTCCCAGAAAATGCATAAAAACCATATAAAATGTATATAAAACATGTAGCAATGGGTATAATATAAGCATGGAACATAAGAAATTATAGATACGTTTGAGACGTATCATGGTACCACCGTAAAGCCTGCTGATAGCGCGCTTCTCGAAGTATAACGCGATGCCGAGCTTCTTCCAGGAGTAGTAGGTCCTCCTGCCGCAGCTCATCCTGGAGAGCTTCTTTGAAGGCCAATACTCGGGGTGACCCGTGTTTATGTTCGGCGAGCAAGACCGCTTCGGCGCGGTAGACCAGGGAGAAGGGCGTATGACCTGTGGGCTTGGTGGGGGTGGTGCGGATGGACCACAATACCGCCGGTAAGTCCTCGATCCAGCTTTTGCCACAGGCCTTCAGCTTCCTCTTGAAGCTCCTAGTCTTGAGTCCCTTCAGGACCTCCGCGTTAGCTCGCTCTGCCTGGCCATTGCTGCGCGGGTGTGCCACGGAGGCGTAGCATATCTTGATGTCGAGATCTGTGCAGTATGACTTGAAGAGTCCGCTGGTGAACTGTGAGCTGTTGTCCGTGATGATGCGGTTAGGGACCCCGAAGCGGCACACAATTCCTCTGATGAATTTGACAGCGGACCTAGCAGGGATGGTGCCCACCGCTTCGACCTCGGCCCATTTTGAGAATTTGCCGACGGCTACGTACGGGTAGCGATAACCTCCTTGAGCTCTAGGGAAGGGCCCTAGGATGTCCAGCACCCACACCGCGAAGGGCCAGGACAGCGGGATGTTCTGCAGCTCCTGCGCCGGCTGGTGGATTTGCTTTGCATGGAACTAGCATGCCTCGCATTCCCTCACGAGGTCCGTCGCGTCCTGCAGGGCCGTGGGCCAGAAGAAACCGCTTCGGAACGCCTTTGCCACCAGAGTGTGGGAGGAAGAGTGATGTCCGCAATCCCCGCTGTGGATGTCGTTGAGCAACTCTCGGCCTTCGTTGATGGCGATGCACTTGAGGGCTACCTCGTTAGGGCGCTGCCTGTACAACGCGTCGTCTTTGAGGCGGTATAGCTTGGCTTGGTGAGCCACACGCTCAGCTTCCTCCTCTGCTGAGGGGAGGTTCCCTTCTTCGAGGTAGAGCCTTATCTCCGCTATGTAATCGTCTGTTTGATGTTCCTCTATCAGCACCTGGCGGTCTCCTGAGGGCGTACCACAGCTTGGGGCTCCTGTGGGCGGTGGCGGAGGTGGCTCAGCAGGCCTCAGGATGTTTTCCTTGAGCGGTACCGCTGCGGGCGCCGAGAGCCTCTCCTTGAATACCCCTGGATCTTGAGGTTCATCCCAGGAATTGCTTCTCCATCTGCCGTACCTTCTCCATGTAGGCGGCCATGTGATCGTCTTTTGCTACGTAGCTCTTGTTGGAGAAGTTAACCAGTAGCTGGGAGTCCACCTTGATGATGATCCTTTTTATGCCAAGGGCGATGGCGGCCCGGAGCCCTGCGGGGAGACCTTCATATTCTGCGATGTTATTGGACCTCTTCTCTCCTCAGTCGAATGCGAGCTGCACGGCGTAGTACAACTTATCGCCGGTCGGTGATGTCAGTACCACGCCAGCCCCCGCGCCCTTCTTACAGAACGCGTCGTTGAACTTAAGGGACCAGTATCCCTTAGTCTCCTCGCCAGGGCGGGGCTCCTCCTCCTCATGCTCCCACTCTGTGGGGGTGTCTGTCCACTCGGCCGTGAAGTCTGGCAGGGCTGCTCCCTTGATGGTTCTGGTAGTGAGAAACTCAAACTCGAACGACTGTAGCTCGATTGCGCACTCGGCGACTCATCCCGTGGCATTTGAGTTGTGCAGTATCTGCTCCAGAGGGAAAGAGGACACCACCTTCACAGGATGGCCCTGGAAGTAGTGTCGCAACTTCCGGGAGGACATGAGGATGGTGAAGAGCAGCTTCTGCTGCATGGTATAGCGCTCTCGGGCATCCCGCAGCACCGTGCTGACGTAGTAGACTGGGTGCTCCACCAGGTGTGTCTCCGTAACGCCTTCGTCGGCCGCCTCCTGAAGCTCCTGCGGTCCATCGAGAGGGTGTCCCGCGGGAGCCCCCGAGGCAACCCCTGCTGGTGGCTCGGAGACCCTGGGGAGTTTTTCAGGCGGTGCGTCGGGAGGGTCCTTGTCGGCCTCGGTCGGCGTCTCCGCGCGTTTTCTCTTTTTAGCGACGGGCTCTACTCTTTCGGCGGCCAGTATTGCGTTGGCGGTCTGCGGGGTGGCAGAGATGTACAGCTTTAGGGGCTCCCTTGGCCGTGGTGCTACAATGACGGGCGGGCTAGCCAGATACTTCTTGAGTTCCTGGAACGCGGCTTCCGCCTTGGGAGTCCACTCGAAGGGCCCCGTCCTTTTCATGATCTTGAAGAAAGGGAGGGCTTTTTCGCCGAACTTAGTCCGAGGGCGGCCATGCATCCCGCCAGCCGCTGCATGTCTTTGAGGCGCTTCGGGGGCTTCATTTCTTCGATGGCCAGATCTTGTCGGGGTTGGCTTCGATGCCTCGGTGGGAGACCAGGAAACCCAACAGCTTTCCGGAGGGTACCCCGAAGACGCACTTGTTGGGGTTCAGCCTGATGTTGACCTTACGTAGTTTCGCAAAGGTTTCTTCGAGGTTAGCGATTAGCGTGTTGCTTGCCCGTGTCTTGACCCGTCAACATATGCTTCTGCATTCTTGCCCATTTGAGACCCCAATGCGATGCGCATGAGCCTCTGGAAGGTGGCTCCCGCGTTCTTCAGGCCAAACGGCATGCATAAGTAGCAGTACACACCGCATGAAGTGAGGAATGTTGGCTTCTCCTCGTCCTCCTTGGCCTATTTGATCTGATGATACACGGAGTAGGCGTCGAGGAAGCACAGGAGGTCACAGCCAGCGGTGGAGTCCACGATCTGATCGATCCATGGCAGCGAGTAAGGGTCCTTAGGGTAGGCCTTGTTGAGATCGGTGAAATCAATGCACAGACGGCCCTCTCCAGTATGTTTCGGGACGACCACAGGGTTGGCCGTCCATTCTGGGTGGATAACTTCTCTGACTATGTTTGCTTTCTCGAGCTTCTTGACTTCTCGCACGATAAACTCTTGCTTCTCTGGGGCTTGACGTCTTGACTTCTGCTTCACTGGGCGTGCATTCGGACATACGGCTAAATGGTGCTCAATCACCTCCCTCGGTACACCAGGCATATCTGACATGCTCGTAGCGAACATATCGACGTTTTCCTGGAGGAAGGCGACGAGCGCGCTTTCCTATTTGGAGTTGAGGTTTCCGCCTATGGTGGCGGTAGGCCCCATGCCGTTAGGTCCTAGTGCCACCTTCTTGGTCGAAGCCCTCTCTTGGGTGAAGAGTATCTTCTTCTTCCTCTCGGAGCTCTCCGACACGTCGTCCATGTCGGCAGGGTGTGCAGCAGCCCCCGAGCGATAGGCATGCTCGACCGACCGCATGGATTCCTTCTCATCGCACCGGATGGTGATCGTGGACCGACTTCCGGGGATCTTGACGAGGTTGTAGGCATAATGTGTGACGGCCATGAACTTGGCGAGTGCCCGGTACCCGAGGATGGCATGATACGGCAGGCCGATGTGAGCCACGTCGAAGTCGATGTATTCTGTGCGGTAGTTCTCCCGGGTACCGAACGTGACCGGGAGGCGCACCTGCCCGATTGGGATCGTGGTTCCCTCGGTCACTCCGGCGAATGGCCGCGTGGGCATTAGCCAAGCGTAATCCACCTGCATCTTGTCGAAGGTGTCGATGGAGATCACATTGAGGCCGGCCCCGCCATCAATCAAGGTGTTGGTGATCGCGACGTTGTTGATGATCGGGGTGCACACCAGCGGAATGGTGCCCACCGTGGCGGTGGACTTGGGGTGGTCGCTGGCGTCGAATGTGATGGGGTGTTTCGTCCACTTGAGGCGTCGGGCGGCCTCGCCTCCCGAGAGAGCAGCATTGACGGCGCGGGTCAACTGCTTGAAGTGGCGGTTCGAGATGGGCGCTTGGGCGCCTCCTAAGATGCAGGCTGCGTGCCTGCGTGCCTGGGCGAGGTTTTGATTTCTCTCGTCAGGCTGTTGCTGGACAGCATTGGCCTGAGGGGGTCTCTATTGGTTGCCCTGGTAGCGCCCATGCCAATTCTGTTGCTGCTGCTGGTTGTTGGCCCAGCCACCCCATTATTCCACCTGTTGCCTCCGTTGTTGTACTGTCCACCTCGGCCTCCGTCGCGGTTCCCGCCAGAGCCTCCGCGTTTATCCTGATGCTTCTCGTGGACCTTCTTGAGCTCATTGCACTCATCGGTGCTGTGCGAGTGGAGCTGGTGGTATACGCAGAAAGGGCGGTCCTCATCGTCCTTCTTTTCTTGTTTCTTCGACTCGCGCTCGGGCTCCGCGGCGAGGATGGTGGGTGCCTTTCGCTTGGAGTCCTTCACGCTTTTTCCCTTGTCGCGGGCGGGCTCCTCATCAGGCGTGTTGTGCTGGGAGAGTCTGCCCTCCACAGCCTTGGCGCACTTGTCGGCCAGGTCGAACAGTTCTACCACTGTCCCCAGGTCGTCGTGGATCCCGAGCTTCTCACTCATGCGGGTGTTGGTAACCCTTTCCACGGGTGCTGCGATGATGGAGGCGTCGGAGCAGTTGGCGACCTTGTTGCGGACATGGCTGAAACGCTGGATGTACTTCCGCAGCGTCTCCCCGGTCTTCTGCTTTACAGCGCGGAGGTCGTTGAGATTGAGGGACCGGTCGTAAGTTCCCTTGAAGTTCAAGACGAACTGTTGGCACAGGTCCTCCCAGGAGGCCACCGACTTCTCGGGGAGGTTCAGCAACCATGTTCGCGCCGCCTCCTTGAGGGCCAGCGGAAACCTGTTCGCCATGACCCTGTCGTCGCCTCCCACGGTCTGTACTCCTACGGTGTAGAGCTGCAGGAACTCGACGGGGTTTTGGGTTCCATCGTAATGCAGGGGAAGCTCTGGCCTGAATTATTTGGCCAGGAGACGCGGCGGAGGTCTTCACAGAACGCCACACAGCCACCGCTGTAGGTGGCGGGTCTCCCGATGAGCCCGACGCGGTTCTGATGCCCTGCCACCGCGACGTTCCAGACTGCTTGGTCCTGTCGCTCTCGGCCGCGTGCCCGAGGATCGTTGGGCACGCGAGGGATGATTTGGCAGCAGGGGCCATCATCTCATCCCAGATGTGGAGACGACGCACCCTGCGATGGCGCTAGAGCCCGATCACCGCCCCGGGGGGCACGGACCGGGTTGACCCCCTACTCGGCACGGGGAGGTGGTTGGTGCAGAGGGGCGACGTTCACCGTTGGCCCTCCGGGAGCCGCAGGGACGACCAGTGAGCGAGAGGGCGCGGGAGTAATCCCTGCGGCTCGGACCAGCTCTGTCACGCGGGTGAGCCAGTCTTTGTAGGTGTTTTCAGCCGGCCTGAAACGCAGGAGTTCCTGCGCCACGCGTAGCGCCGTGCGCGGACCCGGTGGGACGGCCTGAGACGAAGACGCCAAGCGTGCGATCGACGGCACCACCGAAGGTACGACGGAGGGCACAACGGAGGGCACGACGGACTGTGCGGTGGACGAGTGCGCGCCATCTTCTAGCGTGTCCTTGTGGGTCGCCGCGGGCCCGGGAGTGGCCGCGGCTCAGTGGTGGCGAGGGCGGCGCGACGCAGGGCACGCTGTTCACGGGTCTCTCTGGCTGGGGTGCGGTCTCCGGTGTTGCTCCCACCCCTAGTCATGTCAGCTGTCGGTGAGGATGAAACATGCTCAACGACCCCATACCTGGCGCGCCGAATGTCGGAATATAGCCTCCGAAGAGGCTAAGTGTGGTATCGAACACTGGGGGCCTTAGAGCGCTGCCTCTGTCCTCACGAGGATCTACGAAGGAGATGAACAACACTACAGAGATTGACATTTGGTTTACCCAGGTTCAGGCCACCGCGGAGGTGAATGCCCTACTCCTGCTTTGTTGTATTGCTTGGTAGAACTCGAGTAGCTACAATGGTGAAACGCCTAGAGAT
The DNA here is from genome assembly GCA_026929855.1 of Poa annua. Classification (NCBI taxonomy): domain Eukaryota; kingdom Viridiplantae; phylum Streptophyta; class Magnoliopsida; order Poales; family Poaceae; genus Poa; species Poa annua. The sequence continues at coordinate 58,903,987 of CM049437.1, forward strand.
TCTAGGGTTTGTGCTTACAATGTCCTAACCCTTAGCCAGGCCGGGGTCTGCCCCCTTATATAGGCGGCTGGCGGTCTTCGTCTTCAAACACCATGGCGGGAGGGTCCCGAATGCTTCCAAGAGAGGCCCTGCTCTTCTGCGGCTGCTTTGGCAAAAGCGGCCGACCGGATCAGGCCTATGGCCCTGCTCTGCGGCGCCGTGGCTTGTCTTCTTCTTCTTCTTCAACTCCAGTCGTAGCTCCTTTGGTACAGAATCGGGCGTCCCCGGTAAAGAGAAAAGCGAAAGGCGGGGGGACAGGCTCAGCACGTGGTGCTGTCTTGCACCAAAATAGCAAGTATTGGGGGCACGGCCCAGGACGGTGGCTCTGGTCCCCTCCTTTAATCACCAAAGAGGTAAGCTTTGGCCACCCTGTCCCGAGGACGAAGGCCGGCAGTAGAGAGGGGCCCCGCCGTCCTACCATAGCACGTGACGTGAGTCAGGGCAGGCTTCCCGACGTCCTGCCCTATGCTCCCTGATGACCCACAAGTATAGGGGATCGCAACAGTCTTCGAGGGAAGTAAAACCCAAATTTATTGATTCGACACAAGGGAAGCCAAAGAATATTTATAAGCCTTAACAGATGAATTGTCAGTTCAGCTGCACCTGTGAATAGACTTGCTCGAGACAGATTATCAGTAGCAACAGTTTTATAGTAGTGACAGTAGTGAAATAAGAGCAGCAGTGAAATAAAGACAGCAGCAGTGATTATAGTAGACAGTAGGATTAAAATACTTTAGGCATAGGGATGGATGAACGGGCGTTGCATGGATAAGATAATTCATGTAATATCAAGACATAGGCATTTGCAGATAAATAAGATAAAGCATCCAAGTATTTATAAACCATAGGCATGTGTTCCAATTTAGTTGTGCGTGCTCGCAATGAGAAACTTGCACATCATCTTTTGTCCTACCAGCCCGTTTGCAGCGGGGCCTCAAGGGAATCTACTAGTAATTAAGGTACTCCTTTTAATAAAGTACCGGAGCAAAGCATTAACACTCTGTGAACACACGTGATCCTCACATCACAGCCATCCCCTCCGGCTGTCCCAATTATTGTCACTTCGGGGCCTTCGGTTCCGGACAATAATATGTGTATACAACTCATAGATATGATCTAAAACATTGATTATCCTCATGATACAATAACATGTTCAGATCTGAAATCATGGCACTCGGGCCCTAGTGTCAAGCATTAAGCATAACAAGTTGCAACAATGACGTAAAACACCGATAACGGATACTAGGCACCATGCCCTAATGATATTACAGCTATTACATGAACGATCTCATCCAATCCCTACCATCCACTCAAGCCTACAGCGGGGAATTACTCACACATGGATGGGGGAAACGATGATGGTTGATGGAGAGGCGTTGGTGATGACGATGGCGATGATCCCCTTCGATTCCCCGTCCCGGCAGGGTACCGGAACAGAGACTTCTGGTCCCCGAATTGAGTTTCGAGGTGGCGGCGGCGCACGGAAGTGTTTCTGGAAAAAGTGATGAACGCCCTCTCGTTTTTAGGTTAGAGGGGGTTTATATCCGAGAGGGGGGCGCGAGGAGGAGAACGAGTCGCCCTCACGTGGTGTTGGCGCGGCCAGGAACCTGCCGCGCCAGCACCCTGTGAGGTGGGCTAGTTGCCCCCCTCCGTATGGCCTTCTGGCTCCGTGGTCTTCGGTCAAAATAGGGACTTTCGCATAACACTAGTGGAAAACGGCTTTTTAGTACCGGTCGGGGAGGGGCATCAGTACCGGTTTCGCAACCGGTACTGCGCAATCGGGACTGATGCCCCCCCAGCATCAGTACCGGTTGCTTATCGTTTGGTACTAAAGGGCCTCCACGTGGGCGCGGGGCACGGGCTCGTGCGGAGAACTTTTAGTACCGGTCGGTAACACCGGCTGGTACTAAAGGGTTTAGGTTTTAAGGGTTTTGCAATTTATTTTTCGTTTCCTTTTTTTTTTCTGTTATCTGTTTTCTTTTCTTCACTGCAATTTTATTTTATGTTTTCGTTTTCATCTACTGTTTTACATTCATACGGTATAATATATACACGGTACACGTTGATGCATACGTAATATACTTTCGTATATGTATTCTACGCTACTACATACGGTAAACGTTGATATATAATATAATTTAGATATAGGACATATTCATACTACGCTATTACATATATACAATCCGGTGTATAGAGATCGCAATAATATCATACATCCTCCTCTTTCATATGGCATAGCTATATTTAGGATTATGGTATTCTCCCTTTGTATGCATGACCTCCTCAAGGATAAATCCCGCTATCTCCTCTTGAATTGCTTCTACGCGCTGATGTGGTAGGATGGCGTTCCGCTTGTCGTTAAGCTTTAAACGAGATCAATATGAATATATTAGTTGTGTGTGTATATATATATATCAAATCATAATAAGATTGAAATATAGTACAAGACAGTCACACTCACATCCATTCTTTTTTCACGCGACGCCTGCTCAACGCTACAGGTCCTCATGAACTCGCAGATGTAGAATCCACATAATTCATTTCCCGGAGGCTGCTTCAAGGTCTTTACGAGAATATAACTTAATTAAATAATAATTCAAAATGATGATGAATTAAAGAGACTATGTTTAATAGTAGCACACTTACATCAATATGTTTAATAGTCAGCTCTGGTTTCCATTCACCCCTCTCTCTCTCTTGATGAATATTTTCCAAACCCTACTCACAAAAGCAAATGAATAAATGAGTTATGATTACTTGATATCATGAAATGGGGTTAATGGTTGAAATTACCTCTGAAGCATGTCAATCAAGTCCTGGTAGTATGATTGTGGTTTGCGTAATGAGTCAAATACTTCAACTAATCCCTTGTCAATGATAATGTCCAGTAGAATCCAATGATAGCTGCACACGTTTATATAGTGAGGCATGAATATAACTCATCAATTAAACTTAACATCTAGTAATTAGCAATATAGAAATGTGTTCAAGACAGTCACACTCACTTGAAGTTGTAAGGAAGAAGTATATCTGCCGCATGTGTTTGGCTCAATAGCGACCTCAACAATGCCTCCTCGCAGTCCTCGGGCTTCCGCTCTAAGTTTTTGCAGTTAACGATAGATGGGTCAATGAACCCAACTTCCTAGAGTCTTTTCCTTTTGCACTCGATAAGCATCCACCTGCATATATAATAGCATACGAAAGAATATAGTGAAGATAATTACAGGCTCAATTAGTGAGGATAATTACATGCTCAGCTAGACATTTAGAAAAAACACTTACAGAACATAGCAACTCATGATAGTTGCGTCGAGAGCACGCCGGTTGTATAACTGCCATAATTCATCAAATTCGATACATATCTCGTGGTTTACGAAGAATTGGTCTTCTCGGTATGTCACGTAAAACACGAGTTGCTTGTCCTTTGCAACCTTCATGTACCAGTCATGCAATCTCCGCATTTGAAAAGCTAGACGCACCATCTCATCAGGAGGGAGAAGATCTTTCCCGTAGACAAACTTCCGTGCTATCTCAGTCGCCTTGGGGAAAACTGCGTCAAGCTCAGCATCGTCCATGTAGTCTGAAGCAGGAACATTTGTCCCAACGTTGGGACTCTTGTCTGTCTGAACCTTCAGCGGGGCGACCGATTGTACTTTCTGTTCTCCGAGCTGGGGAACCTGTTTCGCCTTCTTCTTCTTCTGTGCAGCGACCCTTTTCTTTTTATTCTCCTCTTGCGTGTCAAAACTCTTCGAGATAGAGCGTTCATAGTTATCAGGCAAAGTTTTACGGTCAGGATCACAGACGATGTCTAAAAAGTGTTTAACACCCTTAGGGTTTAGTACCTGTTTTGCCTCGGGCACTTTCTTCGCAAAGTGTGCGGCATTGTGAGCTTTGACCAAGGGAGCATTCTCCTCAACGGTCCGGTGGTAAGTTAACACCGGAAGATCCTTCAACGACGGCCCGTACTTGTAGGTGTCCTTTGGAGCACCACTCGACGCACCGGCAAGCATCTTCTGCCTCATTGAGAAGGTCCTATTGCCGGTGGGCGGACTCTTTGCAAGCTCCGGGGTGGACTCCCGCTGGAGTGGACTCTTTGCAAGCTCCGGGGTGGACTCCCGCTGGGTTGGACTCGCGCACCGGGGAGATGGAGTCGCGCTGGGTTCCCTCTCGGTGTCCATATTTTCAATGTGGGGTGGACTTGGAGGTTGATTGCTACTCGGAGGGGTTGGTGGCCTACGCGTCGATTCTCCTGGAAACACGATGTGTTCCTTTCTCCATAGAATGACTCCGCGCAACACTTCTCCCCGTGTCGTCTCCCCTTCAGCTCCAGGAAAGTCAAGCTCCAGGTTCTCGAATCCCTTCATAATTTCGTCCACCCCGACTCGCGCGTAGCCAGCTGGAATCTGACCGCCATGAAGGGTTGCTCCGGGTATATTCTCTAAAGCAAAGCCGACCGCCACCTTTATGGATAGGTTCCTCATCTTGATGTGCAGCTCACAGTTTGTTCGCCCCTGAATCTGATCCACGGGGTATGTTGCGTCATCAGGCTGGACATTTTGTGTGGAAGCCACGCTGCTTTTCCGCTGAGATGCCATATCAAGTTGGTCCTCCTGCGGCTCAGATGCACTTTTCTGCCTCATTTCATGTCGCAGGTCTAATATCATGTCTTCCAACCGCTGATATTTCTCTGCCTCCTGTTTCTTCTTCCTGTCGCGGCTCCTGTAAGTGTCCCTATGCTCGGGGAACCCAACCTTCCCAGGGACGACGCCCACGCCTCGTACTCGCCCAGTGTGTTCAGGATTCCCGAGGGCGAGTGACAGCTCGTCCTTCTCTCTATTGGGCGCGAACCTTCCCTCCCGAGCGGCAACTACTGCATCATCAAGTTCTTTGACTTTATTCCGAATTTTTTCTCTTTCGGGCTCTCCCTCGGGGCCTGGTTTAACCTTTTCCTTCAACATAAGATTCCCTGTCTGTGGGTCGGGCTCCAGCCCGACGCTGTACGCCCAATGTCTCGCCCTTGCGGGATAGCTTGATGTACTTGGAGTGACCCCGGCAGCAATTAACTTGGCGTCCCTTTCTTGCCACTTAGGAATGGCGGTCTTATAGCCACCTGGCCCCAAACGTTGGAAATATTGCTTTTTGTCGGCATTCAACTTATTTTTCGCCGACTTTTCCATAGCTTCTTCTGATTCCTTGTAGTCCTTGAATTCTTGCCACTGTTCTCTTATCCTCCTGTACTGTACGTCTTAAAAATTAGGGGTTTTCTTTATCTTGATGAATTGGTGGTACAACCTTTTCTTGTAGTTCATGAATTGTTCGGCCATTTTCTTTAGAGTCCACTGGAAGACTTTCTTTTTCTCGGCATCTCCGAGGCCTGTCGGTAGGGCGAAATTGTGGAAAACGGACTTCAGAAGTTCCTTCTTGCAAATATTTGACACAAAACTCTCTCCTCCACCCTTCGGCTTGTGCCATTCTCGGATGGTGATCGGAATGTTGTCCCGAACAATAACTCCGCACTGACTCACAAATTTACGTGCGTGCTCTTTCGGAGAAATCGGTTCGCCAATTTCAGAGATTTCTTCGATATCAAATCTTTCATCTTTTAACTTTTTGGCCGGGCCTCGTTTTCTTTTACCAGACTTGCTCGATCCCGATCCGGAGGGCTAAAAGAAGAAATATTATGTTAAAACATGTATATGTACACATATCAAATCATTAATTTATCACCAGAAGCTATGTATACCTCGTGGGTATTCTGCGCTACATTCTCATCGGCATTATTGTTCGAGGCGGATGGAGGAGCTTCTAAGTTATAAATCTCCTCGTCCTCCATTTCATCACCGGACATGTTAAGATATTGCGATCCATCATCTTCACCATCTCTGATGATGTCGAACAATTGCTCTTCACCTGCTCTGCCGTCCATAGCTTAACTAATACAAAAAAAAAGATAGAACAATTTAGTGCCAAATCGGGCGGCGGCATTATTGTAAAGAAATAACATGTGCGCACGGTAGAGGCTCACCGCGTGGGAGGGCACGAGGGGATGCTCGGGAACGACGGTGAGGCGCGGGATCAACGAGACTCGGGAAGGTCACAGACAGGACGACGGTGAGGCGAGGGATAGACGGCGAGATTCCTACATGATGTCAAGTTATAACGGTGAGGCGAGGGATCGACGAAATCAAGTACTTTGCATTGGGGAAATTGTGGTTGCATTCCCCGCGCGTTGCCGCGGGAAATTGTGGTTGCATTTTCACAATAATATTTCACAAATTCTAACACTTTCATTCACAAATTTCAACACTTGAATCCACACTATTTATTACATTGTAGCATTTTAATCTTTGCATCAAATAAAATTACATAGTAGCATCCATAAAATTACCCTAAATTACACAAGTACTTTGCACAACTACTTTGCATCCACACTATTAATCCAAATTTACAAACTTCCTAACATTGCAAAACAGACAGCAAGGCCTCATATAGAATTGCTTCAGGGATGGTGTCAGCGAACAACGTGGAATGAACATTGCATATATGTTCAGACAACATGGTTCACTCACACCTCCCTGAAGATGCAACGTGCAACGATCTAATCATCGGCCAAAATTTAGAAACTTCCTAAAACAGTAGCAAAAATTGCAAGTACTTTGCATCAAATAAAATTGCATAAGTACTTTGCATCAAATAAAATTGCATAAGTACTTTGCATCAAAAATACACACACTAACTATAATCTGCTCTCCAAAACAGTAGCAAAAAAGCAGTAGCCCTCCTCCCCTCCTGCTTTTTGCTAACACTATAGCATTTACATAAATATTGTAACAATAACATTCATATAAATAACAATAGCATTCATATAAATAACAATAGCATTTCCTAAGAATTCATCTAAAAACAGTACCATTTTTTCTAGCAATTCTAAAATAATGTTACACTCTATATAAAATGTCCTAAACTCTATTTAACAAATAATCTAACACTCTATTTAAAAAGTCTTACACTTCATTTTCTATTTGTGTGAATTTACAAATAATCTAACACTCTATTTAACAAATAATCTAACACTCTATTTAACAAATAATCTAAAAACAGTAGCATTTTTTTAATAGAAATGGGCTGACGTCAGCATGACAATGGGGCTCCCCGTCCCCTGCCTTGCGCCCCTCGATTGCGGACGAGAGCGAGGAGCCGGACATCAATGGAGGCGCCGCCGTGCTCTGTGCTGTGACCTAATGCGGCGGCGGCGGCGACACTCCTAGCGGCGGCGGCGGCGACGGCAGCATGACAATGGGGCTCCCCGTCCCCTGCCTTGCGCCCCTCGATTGCGGACGAGAGGGAGGAGCCGGACATCAATGGAGGCGCCGCCGTGCTCTGTGCTGTGACCTAATGCGGCGGCGGCGACACTCCTAGCGGCGGCGGCGGCGATACTCCTAGCGGCGGCGGCGGGGACACTCCTAGCGGCGGCGGCTCCTTCTTATCTAGGGTTAGCAACCTAGCGACAGTGAGAAGGAGGGAGGGAGGAGACTCACCGTGGGGGAGCGGCCGGGCGTCGGGGAGCGGCCGGCGTCGGGGAGCGGCCGGCGTCGGGGAGCGGCCGGAGTCGAGGATGGCGTGGGCAGCACCTCGTCTCCGTCGGGCAGCACTTCGTCTCTGCGTCTGCGTCTGGAGAAGATGAACTGCCCGATCGGGCAAGTGAGGCATTTAATGCAACACCCTTTAGTACCGGTCCATGCCACAGACCGGTACTAAAAGTCCTTCAGTACCGGTTGCTGGTTGCAACCGGTACTAAAGGTTTGTCGATTCGCCGGCCAGAAAACTGGCGCGAAACGAAAACCTTTAGTACCGGTTGCAACCAGCAACCGGTACTGAAGGTGTTTTTTGTATTTTATTTCCCTTTTCTATTTTCTGTTTTCAGTTTTTGTATATCTACTGATGTAATTGTCTAAAACTAGTAAAATTAGTTTCTAATAATTTGTAAAAAAATTATTTATATTCAAGAACATGTTTTCAAGAAATTACAAAGAATATTGACAATTTAAAAATGTAACATTTAAAATAAAAGGTATTTTATATCTATTTTCTTTTAACTAATTAGTTTCTAAAACTTTGTACAAATCTCTATTCCACAAATAGGTGCATATTGGTATAAGAAACAGTCATGCCAAAGGAATTCTTGAAATTATTTTCATAAATATCATTTTCCATTTTTAAGGTACACAACTAGTGGTTATATCACAGAAACGTTGATAGTTCTAGAAAATATTACATCTTTCGATGAATTGTCACCGCGACCGTTTTGATCGTTTTTACCGGAAAATGAAATAATGTGATAAACACTTCAAAAAAGGAAATCATTTGGCATGGGACCTTATATGTGTACTTGTTGCTATGAAAAATGATCAACTTGATTTCTGACAAAATTTGCAAAAAAAGTCTTAACAGAAAAGGTCTATCATGTATGAACATCTAGAAGTTTCAAGACAAATGACCAAGTTATGGTCGTTTCAACAACATAGTTTGTGATAAAGACCTCATATTCCACAACATAGTTTGTGATAAAGACCTCATATTTCATAAATATCATTCCTGGATTACACATCACCAATATTCCCATCTGTTGTATTATTCCTCCTTTTCTTCGATTGCTTAACTTTGCGCCGGAACCATGGAGAATCTTCATTACTTAACGTGATGCTTGGGTCAGTGTTGACTTTGAAGGGCGGAATTTCATCAAACTTATCATAATCTTCTGACATGTCTGTCTTGTCCTCCACTCCCACGATGTTTCTTTTCCCTGAAAGAACTATGTGGCGTTTTGCCTCGTCTGATGTATTCGCTTCCATGTTTTTTCTTTTCTTCGGTTTGGTAGACATGTCTTTCACGTAGAAAACTTGAGCTACATCATTTGCTAGGACGAACGGTTCGTCTTTGTAATCAAGATTGTTCAGATCCACCGTTGTCATTCCGTACATCGGGTCTACCTTTACCCCGCCTGCATTCAGCTTGACCCATTTGCACCGAAACAAAGGGACCTTAAAAGAAGGTCCATACTCAAGTTCCCATATCTCCTCTACGTAACCATAATATGTGTCCTTTTGCCCATTGCTGTTTGTTGCGTCAAAGCGGACACCACTGTCTTGGTTGGTGCTCTTTTTATCTTGAGCGATCGTGTAAAATGTATTCCCATTTATCTTGTACCCTTCGAAAGTGACTATAGTCGAAGATGGTGTCCTGGCCAACAAGTACAGCTGAACATCAACTTCGGTGTTACTCATGAGATGTGTTTGCAACCAACCGCTGAATTTCGCCGTGTGTTGATCTTTAATCCAGAACTCATCCTCCACCGGGTTCTCAGATCGTTAAATATTCATGTGTTCCTCGATATACGGAGCTGCCAATGAGGAATTTTGTAGAACTGTGTAGTGCGCTTGACTGAAAGAAGGTCCGTCCCTACATACAAATACTTTTTTCCCTAGAGTGCCTTTTCCACTCAGTCTCCCCTCATGTCGCGACTGTGGAACACCAATCGGATTAATGTCAGGAATAAAGTCAACACAGAACTCAATGACCTCCTCGGTTCCATAGCCCTTGGAGATGCTTCCTTCTGGCCTAGCACGGTTATGAACATATTTCTTTAAGACTCCCATGAACCTCTCAAATGGGAACATATTGTGTAGAAATACGGGACCGAGAATTTGAATCTCTTCGACTAGGTGAACCAAGACATGCGTCATAACATCGAAAAAGGATGGGGGGAACACCAACTCAAAGCTGACAAGACACTGGACCACATCATTCTGTAATCTTGGTAGGATCATTGGATCGATTACCTTCTGAGATATTGCATTGAGGAATGCACAAAGCTTCACAATGGGTACTCGAACATTTTCCGGTAGAAGCCCCCTCAATGCAATCGGAAGCAATTGCGTCATAATCACATGGCAGTCATGAGACTTTAGGTTTTGAAATTTTTGTTGTGCCACATTTATTATTCCCTTTATATTCGACGAGAAGCCAGACGGGACCTTGATACTGCTCAGACATTCAAAAAATATCACTTTCTCTTGTTTGGTTAGAGCATAGCTGGCAGGACCGTCATAATGTTCTGGAAGTAGGCCGTCTCGTTCTTTCAAACGTTTCTGGTCCTCCCGTGCTGCCGCTGTGTTTTTTTTCTTCCCATACACGCCCAAATGGCCTAGCAGGTTCACACAAATATTCTTCGTCACGTGCATCACGTCGATTGCAGATCGGACCTCTAGGACTTTCCAATATGGTAGCTCCCAAAATATAGATTTCTTCTTCCACATGGGTGCGTGCCCGTTTGCGTCATCCGGAACCTTTAGTCCTCCAGGACCCTTTCCAAAGATTACTTTTAGATCCTTGACCATATCAAATATTTGTTCACCAGTACGGTCCATAGGCCTCCTACGTTGATCTGCCTCACCTTTGAAATGCTTTCCTTGCTTTCGGACATTATGCCTGACCGGAAGAAATCGACGATGCCCCAGGTACACACACTTCTTACAATTATCCAAGTATATACATTCAGTATCATCCAAACAGTGTGTGCATGCATGGTATCCCTTAGTTGTCTGTCCTGAGATGTTACTAAGAGCAGGCCAATCATTGATCGTTACGAAAAGCAACCCTCGAAGGTCAAAATCCTCCTGTTTGTGCTCATCCCACACACGTACACCTTCTTCCCGCCACAACTCTAAAAGTTCGTCAACTAATGGCCTGAGGTACACATCAGGCTCGCTCCCTGGTTGCTTCGGTCCTTGGATGAGCACTGGCATCATAATGAACTTTCGCTTCATGCACAACCAAGGAGGAAGGTTGTAAATACATAGAGTAACAGGCCAGGTGCTATGACTGCTGCTTTGCTCTCCAAAAGGATTGAAGCCGTCCGTACTTAGACCAAATCTTAAGTTTCTTGCGTCATCTGCAAAGTCCGGGAACTCTCTCTCGATTTTTCTCCACTGGGATCCATCAGCGGGGTGTCTGAACATCGCGTCTTTCTTCCGGTCCTCTTTATGCCATCGCAACATCTTGGCATGCTCTCTGTTGCTGAACAAACGTTAAAACCGTGGTATTATAGGAGCATACCACATCACCTTTGTTGGGGGGGTCGTAACCCGGTAGGCGCACCGACAGAGAAGACCCGCCGGCCTGGTGAGAACCTGGGCCGGGTTAAGCAAGAATGTGTGGGCCGGGATTCATGAGAGTCGGTACGCTGCGTGGGTCTTGGCCCGCACGTCAAGAAGAGTCTAGAGGGCTGGAGACCAAGTACAAGACGGAGTCCTGCTAAAGGAGGCGAAGACCTAGAGGATTTAGAGTCCGGGTACGATTGTAACCCGGATCACGCCTGTATGTCCAGCGAGACCCACCGCCTATATAAGGGGGTCTCCTGGTCCTTAGAAGGACAAGCTTTACCAGATCGCAAGTACCACCATTGTAATCTCGAGACCCGGAAGCTAAGGCGCCGAGTCCTCGAAACCCATATCAATAAAGCAGTAGCAGGAAGTAGGTCTTTACCTCGAGACGAGGGGCCGAACCTGGGTAAATCCTTGTTTCCCCACGCCGTGCTAGACAAGCTCCCGATGTCAGAAGTCGCTATGTCCCCATACTCAAGTTTCCACCCGGAAACATCTGCCGTGACAATCCCACGACAGTTGGCGCCCACCGTGGGGCCTGCGGCCAAGAACATCATGATTTGCGGAGAAGCACGGCGAGGTATGGAAAACCTAGCTATCGGCCAGATCCACACGCTCCCGGGAGGGGAGCGGGTCGTGGACGACTTTGGTTGGAAGGAAGAAGCAGATCGGCTGGAAACCGGATCTATGATCGCCTTCGGTCAGATCAATGTTTTCGTCGGCGTAGTCCAAACCACAGGAGCCGGCTCAGAGCAGTATGAGCCGGAGTTCGAGTCAGAATCCGGGTCAGCTACCGTGGCTCAGTCGGATGGAGAAGAATCTGTTGGATCGCCAGAGTGCGAAGTCATGACTATCGAGGAAGAGGCGGCAATTCAAGCACTACAGGATTCCGTCAGAATACCAACGAACGTGTCCGATCTGGATACGGATACCGAGTCAATTCTGCCGCTGTTTGAAGACCGGTGGGGATTTGGGCTCGAAGAAGAAGATCACCCGGCATCCCCGGGACCCGCACGACACATGACGGTTCACGTGGTGACGGCGGCTCAGCAAACCGATGGGGTGGAAGCATCCGTGAGTAGTGAAACAAGTGCAGAAAGAACCGCCAGACGGGATCGAGAAATTTGGGATCAGAGCAACCTCGGCATGCCACCAGCGGCGTACCCCCCACTACACCCCAACACCGGACCCGTTTTACCAACTTTTGGCGCGGGAGTACAGACACACGCGCCGGCACCCGGGACAGCGTTCACAAACCCGATCCTGACCGCGGTGAACGATCAGGCGAGAGCCGGTGCATCGGGATCCCGGCTCAGAACCCGGGAGAAGTAACAAGCACCAGTTCAGCTATACAGAGGGAGTTGGAGGATTTAAGGCGAGCCATGGCTAGGGCGAACCAGGAGCGCGCGGATGAAGCCCGGCGCGTAGCGGAGAAGGAACGATCTTTGGCCCAGCAGGAGCAGAGGCTACAAGACGAAAGAAACGCCCTCCAGAGGAGAAGGGACGAGTTAACTGCGGTGCAGAGCAGAAGGCGCGGAAGCCGGCTACCCTTGCCGACTGGAGTCAACACCATAGTGCCTCAAGTCTTGGAATATCAGACGACGCCAGCCAATGCGCCCATGGCAGCGGTAAATCCGGTGATGGGAGCCGGCGCCCCACAGGCCGAGTTACGAGGAGCAGGAAATCCAGCGGGAGGAGCCGGAACCGAGGAAGCAGCCGCAGAACAACTACCTCCGCCACCTCCCAGGTTCACTACCCCCCCAGGTCATTATAATAATCCAGTTGACAACGTCTTTGCAGCTGCACACGCGCTACAGCAGATCCCGTTCGACAATTCGCCAGCCGGTATTGAGGCACGGAGAGCCGTGGATTTACTGCGTACTGCTGTGGTCCAACAGAACAATAATCCGCGCGGGTCACAAGCATTCAACTCAGAACCACAAAGGAGTCGTACCAGGAGCCGGCACGGAGAACCACAAGCAGCAAGATCTATCCAGAACCGGCTCGGACCAGTAAGCCAACGAGGCCAACAACAAAATCAGCAAGTAATCCAGCCGCCACAGCCGGCCGTGTCCGCGGCTCAGTCAATAGTCAATAGTTCAAGAGCAAGGCGTGCAGCTGCGGCGGCAGCACCACCGGCAGCGGGAGCCGGAGCAGCTGGAGCACCAGGAGTCGGAATAGTGACCCCCGCAGCACCTCCTCCTGCGCCGGGTTACACAGGGGGCTCAACTTCAAACTTGACGGGACCAAAGTGTTTGTCAGATGCCATCAGGGCGGAGCCGTTTCCAGAAAAATTCAAAGAGCCGACCAAAGTGTGCAATTACGAGCCGAACATGAATCCAGAAACATGGCTGAGCAGTTACGGCATGGCCATGGACATGAAGAACGCTTCACCGAATCTGTGTGCACGCTACATGTATCTTATGTTAGCAGAAGGAGCGCCTAAAATTTGGCTAGACCGACTCCCGCCACGCAGTATCAACTCATGGGAGGAACTGAAGGCGGCGTTCATCAAGAACTTCGCCGGAACTTGCAAGAAACAGTACACTGAGGCCGACCTGGATCGATGCGTCATGAGGAAAACCGAGTCAGCCAGACAATGGATGGGCCGGGTTACGGAAATCTTGCAGTCATCTCTCAACATCTCGGCACACACAGCTATATCGTACATGGAGAAAAACTGCGGCTTCGAGCCGTTGACCCACAAGCTTGGACGTATGAGGGAAGACCCGGCCTGCAACAACATCTCAATAGGGGAAGTGGTGACAACAGCGAACAAATATGCAGCCACGGATAAGAGGCCGGGCGAAACAGAGGAACAACAGAGGAACAACCGGATCAGCGGAGGCCGTAACCCAAACCCGAACCAGAGTAATAGCAATCAGAACGGAAGTAACAAGCGTCCCTATGAGGGCGGAAATTCAGAGTTCGTGGGCACAACCCAGGCGACGGGTTACAGGGGACCTAGACCCGGTGGTAACTTTAGAGGAGGACCTCCGAGAAGCTCGAACTTCAGCGAGATGTACAGCATGCCATGTCCAAAACACAGCAAGAACGGGAGACCATCCAATCACTCGCTAGCTCAGTGCGCGGACATCAGAGCCTGGATGAGACATGAGCAGGAAGTAGGTCTTTACCTCGAGACGAGGGGCCGAACCTGGGTAAATCCTTGTTTCCCCACGCCGTGCTAGACAAGCTCCCGATGTCAGAAGTCGCTATGTCCCCATACTCAAGTTTCCACCCGGAAACATCTGCCGTGACAATCCCACGACAGTTGGCGCCCACCGTGGGGAACTTCGGAGGTAACAGCGGTTTCAATGGAAACAACGGCAACTCGATGGGACCCGGACAGGGGGCTGGGTCAAATGGACCGCCAAACAATAATGCCGGGTCCAGTCAACAACAGAATCAAGTCACAACCGGATATCAGCAGAACCCGAAAGAACTTCATAGTCAAGGACAGTATCACGTCTTCACCACCAGTACGTCCAGGAGAGACAGGAAATTAAAAGCAAGAGCCGTCAATGCAGTGGCATCAGCCGTTCCAAGATTCTTGAGGTGGTCAGAGCAAACTATAACTTGGAGTAGAGAGGATCATCCTCCAGCAGTCGAACATCCGGGTCTCCTGGCTCTCGTCGTGGCACCACAGGTGGACGGGTTCTCCCTGAATAAAGTCCTGATGGATGGAGGCAGCAGCATCAATATCTTATACCTCGACACTTTCAGAAGGATGGGTCTGACCCAAGATCGCCTTACCCCTACATCTACAATCTTCCACGGCATAGTCCCAGGGAAGTCGGCACATCCGATTGGCCAGATCAGCCTTGAGGTGGCGTTCGGAGTGAGCAAAGAGCAATTCAGGTCGGAGTTCCTGACGTTTGAGGTTGTTGATTTAAAAAGTCCGTATCACGCTCTATTCGGGAGGCCGGCTTACGCCAAATTCATGGCGCGGCCTTGTTATGTGTACCTCAAGCTTAAGATGCCAGGTCCCCAGGGAATAATCACAGTAGAGGGAAGCAAAACCATGGCTGCAGAGTGTGACAACGGGGATGCTATCATGGCAGAACAGGCTTGCTCAGAGGAGGAGCTCAAGTTCTACAAGTCTCAAGTAGACCCGACAGATAAGCGTGTGCTGGAAAAGCCGGCTCATGAGGAAGAGAAGAAAAAATTCAAATCAGCTCAAGATACATAGATGGTTGATTTCGAAGAAGGGAACTCCTCCAAGCAGTTCTCAGTGGGGACCCACTTGGACCCGAAATAGGAAAGCGAGCTCATCAAGTTCATCCGTGAGAATCGGGACATCTTCGCATGGTCTCTTTCAGACATGCCGGGTGTCCCGAGTGAACTTGCTGAGCACAGCTTACATGTTGATCCAAAGGCAAAGCCGGTAAAGCAAGGATTACGTCGTCTCAACGCAGAGAGGAAAAGGATTGTTGGAGAAGAGGTAGCTCGTTTGCTTGCAGCCGGGTTTATCATGGAAGTCTACCATCCCAAGTGGCTGGCTAACCCGGTCCTAGTCCTGAAGAAAAACGGAGAGTGGCGCATGTGCATTGACTATACCAGCTTGAACAAGGTCTGCCCGAAAGATCCCTTTGCATTGCCGCGTATAGATCAGATCATCGATGCCACAGCCGGTAGCGAGTTGTTATGTTTCTTGGATGCATACTCCGGGTATCATCAGATCAAGCTCAATGTTGACGACCAGGAGAAGACGTCGTTCATCACCCCTTTCGGTGCTTTCTGTTATAAAAACATGACCTTTGGCCTCAAGAATGCAGGTGCCACCTACCAAAGGTGCATCCAGAATTGTTTCCAAAACCAAATCGGTCGCAACGTGCATGCCTATGTCGATGATGTCGTGATCAAGTCACAGAAAGCCGGGTCACTCCTGGATGACCTAAAGGAGACCTTCGACAACCTGCGCAAATATCAGATGAAGTTAAACCCGACCAAGTGCGTATTTGGAGTTCCGGCTGGCATGTTACTGGGTTTCATAGTCTCAGAGAGAGGGATAGAAGCTAACCCGGCTAAAATTAAGGCCATCATGAACCTTAGGAAGCCGGAGTGTGTTAATGATGTCCAGAAGCTGACAGGGTGTGTCACAGCCCTGAGCCGGTTCATTGCAAGGATGGGAGAGAAAGCTCTGCCACTATACAAACTATTGAAGAAGTCAGATAAGTTTGTCTGGGGCCAGGAGGCGGATGACGCCTTCGAAGACCTAAAGAAGACATTATCCACAGCTCCAGTGTTAGCGGCCCCCACGAGCAAGGAGCCGATGTTGTTGTACGTTTCCGCAAATTCCAGAGCCGTCAGCGCTGTGGTCGTAGTGGAGCGCAAAGAAGAAGGAAAGGAGTACCCAATTCAAAGGCCGGTCTACTATGTTAGTGAAGCTCTCACAGAGTCCAAGCAGAGGTACCCGCAGTGGCAGAAGTTGGTATACGGCGTGTTTATGGCAAGCCGGAAGATGCCTCACTATTTTCAGGAACACCCAATCACTGTGGTGAGTTCCGCTCCCTTAGCGGAAATCATCGGAAACAGAGAAGCTACAGGCAGGATCGCAAAGTGGGCCATCGAGATGGGGCCTTATCATATCAACTACGAGCCAAGAACAGCAATCAAGTCACAGGCCTTGGTGGATTTCGTCAATGATTGGACAGAATTTGACCCCTTACCTCCGCCTCCAAGCGCCAAGCATTGGACTATGCACTTCGACGGGTCAAAGCAGTTTGAAGGCTCAGGAGCCGGCGTTGTACTAACTTCGCCAAAAGGAGACAAGTTGAGTTACGTCCTGCAGATACATTTCGAACCATGCACCAATAACGTGGCAGAGTATGAGGCCTTGTTACACGGTTTGAAAGTCGCTAGAGAGATGAACATCAAAAGAATCATGTGCTATGGAGACTCTGACCTTGTGGCTCAGCAAGTTTCAGGAACCTGGGATAGAAAAGACGCCAACATGGCGGCTTACAGGCGAGAAGTAGATCGTATTGCCGGCTTCTTCTCCGGCTACCAAGTCGACCATATCGACAGACGAAAGAATGAGGCGGCTGACGCCCTATCAAGACTCGGTTCTAGCAGAGAGCCGGTACCTCCAAACGTGTTCCTCGCCGAGTTACATCATCCCTCGGTAAAGCTGCCAACAGAAGAAGAGTTGGCAAACCCTGATAACCCGGAATCACAGCTAGTCGCAGCCGTACATCAAACACCGCCCTGGACTGAGCCGTATATAGCTTACCTGCAGAGGGAAGAATTACCTCAAGACGAAGTACTAGCACGACAGATTGTGCGCCGGGCTAAGGGCTACGTTATCATCAATGGCGAGTTATACAAGAGGAGCACGTCCGGGGTATTCTTACGATGTGTCTCACCAGAGGAAGGCCGGAAAATCCTTCAGGAAATTCACGCAGGGGACTGCGGACATCACGTGTCCACAAGATCGATGGTTGCTAAAGCGTTCAGGCATGGATTCTTTTGGCTGACCGCTCTGGCTGATGCAGAAAATATAGCCCGGGTTTGCGATGGATGCCAGCGATACGCAAGGCAGATTCATATTCCGGCTCAGGACCTGAAGACCATCCCAATAACATGGCCCTTTGCAGTTTGGGGTATGGACATGGTGGGACCTTTCCAGACTTCACCCAATAAAAAGACTCACCTACTGGTCGCAGTGGATAAATTCACAAAGTGGGTAGAAGTGCAAGCCGTCAACAGTTGCACAGCGGCAACAGCTGTCAAGTTCCTGAAGAAAATCATATACCGTTTTGGGTATCCTCACAGCATCATCACTGATAACGGGACAAATTTTTCGCTTGGAGAGATGCAGATATTTTGCAAAGAGAACGGCATCCGGCTCGACCTTGCCTCAGTTTCACACCCTCAGTCGAACGGCCAAGTGGAGAGGATAAACCAGGAGCTGCTAAGAGGCGTCAAGCCAAGACTCCGGGTCCCGTTAGTCAGAGCCGCCGGGTGCTGGGAAGAGGAGCTCCCATCAGTCGTCTGGAGCATAAACACAACCCCAAATAGATCGACAGACTTCACTCCTTTCTTCATGGTTTATGGGGCGGAAGCCGTGTTACCCAGTGACATCATCCATGATTCCCCGAGAGTGGCAAACTATGTTGAAACTGAGAACGAGCAAGCCCGGCAAAATTCAGTTGATATGCTGGAGGAGGCGAGAGAGCTGGCCTTAGAAAGATCAGCCGTATACCAGCAAGACCTGAGGCGTTATCACAGCCGCCGGGTTAAGTCAAGAACCTTTCAGGAAGGCGACTTGGTCCTAAGGCTAGCACAGAACAAGACCGGCTTCCACAAGCTAACTCCCCCATGGGAAGGCCCTTTCGTGGTAAGTCGGAACTTGC
Organism: Poa annua; assembly: GCA_026929855.1. Lineage (NCBI taxonomy): Eukaryota > Viridiplantae > Streptophyta > Magnoliopsida > Poales > Poaceae > Poa > Poa annua. The sequence goes on from CM049437.1 coordinate 58,922,546, forward strand.
ACAACGGGTCTTATTACTTGGTGGATGCTAGAGAACAAGCTACAAGGACAGGAAACAATACAGACCATACAAGGAACCCGTTGACAGAGAACGACAGGCCTTGGAATATAGCAGAACTTCGACCATACTACACTTAGGTTTTGTGAGCCCCCGGATGAGACGGGCTCCACCTTTTTGTATCTCTTTTGTTTAAAGGCAGCAGGTTTCAGACGCGCTCTTTTCCTTACCAGGGTACCTAAGGGGACTGGAAGGTTTTTAATGAGGCGGCTTGCTAGCTATGTACATATTATATGATCAATAAAGTGAGGAAGGCACCTCTAAGAAGAAAAGAGTATTGTGTTTCCAGTTCCTTATTCTTTATATGATCAGGGTCTTGGGGGCTTACCAACTAAGAAAGTTGTAAGTTGTAAACTCACAACCCGGCAAAGAAGCCACAATTATTCTTGGTTTCTTGCCTGCTAGCTTGATGGCATTCTCATACATGACCAGATGCTAAAACGCCGGCTTTCAATCTGACTATGAGGCCCATGGGGACTTAGCAGACCCTGATTGCTCCGGGTTTTCAGACACAGAAGTCACGAGAAACCCGGCTATGCAGAGAGCTAAAGAAACCAAAAGGGTAAAAGAAACCAAGGAAGTAAGACATTTATAGGCATGTTATATTACAGCAGTGGCGCACGAAGGCGCATCAAAAGGTATAGCGAGTATTTCGATCTAACCTATTACAGGCCATGAAGCACAATATAAAGTTACAAGAATTTAAGTCAGGTCGAAAGTTTGTAAGCCGGTACATAAGTCGGCGTTCGGAACATCCGGGCGGTCTATTGGTGCGGAGGAGCCGACGCAGATCCTTGCCCAGGGTCCCTCGTATCCTTTGTAATTCCGCCTCGTGGCCTCTGCAAAACGACCGAAGACAAGGCTTCAAAGCCGTCAAGATCGGAGGGACGAGAGGGAGCTGGAATGTCGGGAGTTGAGCTTGAGGGGTTCGCACTTGTTGTGAAGGGCGTGAAGAGTTGCGGCGCCTCTTCTACCGGCTTCCATAAGTTGATCGGCTCCGGTGGGACCTCCTTGATGGCATGGTTGTCTTCGTCATAAGCAGCTTGGAACTCGTTTAGGGCCAACCCATTGGTAATCTGACAAGCCGGACGCCGAACGGATTTCACGAGCTTCCCATATATTTTTGAGGTCTCAGTGCCATCAGGCTGGAATTCAGGGAAGCCCTTTGTGAGCTTGGCTGGGTCAAGGTTGGGGTAGTATGCCTTCGCCAATGCAAGTGTACGGATAGCACCCTTGCGACAGGCAGACGCCTTCCATCGCTCCATCAGCATAGGCACCACAGAGGTGGCGGCGAGAAAATCCGGAAGACCCGGGGGACATTCCCCAGAAGAAGTAGACGCCTTGATCATCTCGGCGCAGCCGAAGTAGAGTCGGCGGGTGACGCCATACATGGCCTGAATTTTCTCAAGTGTTCCCTTTATGGTCACCCCCTGAGCCGGACCTAGCAGGGAGCAAACGGAGGATAAGGAAACCTACGAGGACAAAGCAATACAAGAAAGAAAAGGTAAGAAGAAGACTCACCGAAGACAGCAACGGCCAAGTTATGAACGAGCTTCTTTATTTTCTCCAACTCGGAGATTACTCTTTGCAGTTCAAGAGCCTTCACCTGTATGGCGAGCTCTTGTTCGTGCACCTTCTTCTGCAAAGCCTCATTATCAGTTTGAAGCCGTTTTAGGGCTTCTTCTTGAAGCTTCAGCTGTTCCTCAGCCTTCTCACGAAGGCCGGCTTGGCGCGCAAGTTCATGGCGTGTTTCGCTGTTGCTCTCGGCGGTGGCTTTCGAAAACTCCTGCAGAGGGAACATATATTTATCAAGACAGACAAACATATCAGGAAGCAGTTTATGAAGCAATGACGGTATCTCAAAGAAGACCCGGAGCGCAGCAAGCTACTGCTCCGACTCTTGGGGACTACTCATTGCAAAAAGTTCAACTAGCAAGAAAGACCCGGAGCGCAGCAAGCTACTGCTCCAACTCTCGGGGACTACTCATTGCAAAAAGTTCACTAGCAAGAAAGACCCGGAGCGCAGCAAGCTACTGCTCCGACTCTTGGGGACTACTTCAAAGAAACATTTCTAGTGAGACAGGTTCCCTATCATGCAAGTACTAAGCATTTACCTAAGTAAAGTCTAAGCACTTGGGGACTACTAGAGGGAACATACCTGGTAGCGGAAATGCAGATAGTTGCGCAGCTGAGATTCCTCCTTTCGCACCCTGGAGAGTCGCTTATGGATTCTCTCAAAAAGTTCTGGAAACTCCAAGGTGTTGTAAGGAGTTTCATGTTCAGAGTCCGATTCTTCGGTTTCCTTGACCTGTTCCTTGCCTGCGGCACGGGTGGCGGGCCCTTCCCCAGCCTTAAGTTCCGGCTCAAAGACCTTCGCCACGGAAGTTGAGGGCGCGGCGGGATCTTGAAAGCCGGTGCCCGTTACAGCGACATCCGGTTCTTCCGGAATGACAGGAAGATCGGACTTCGGAGGGGAAGAAGAGTCTGGAACAGGGAGAGTCGGGTCAGACGGCTTCTCAGCTTGAGTCTCTTCAACTTCAGGCTCAGCTGGAGGGGTTGTGATGACATCAGGGGTTTCCTCATCACTAAGGACGGCTTGGGCTCTGGGAAAGTGTAAAGACATGTGAGGAATAGTAAGTGGGCTAAAGCAAAGACATGGCGCAAAATAAAATTAAGACTTACCCCTTGTTGATGACAAAGTCGGAGGGAAGAGCCTCTGAACCGGAACCTGAAGAGCAGGACATAGACCGGGATTCAGAAACCCGGAGGCAGCCCGCCAAAGGATAACGTGCATCGGGGGAAGTCTGATGAGCGTTCCTCCCGCGGGGAGAAGGATTGTTTGGGATACCTGAGGAGAGCTCGTCGGAAGATGCGGACGAGCGAGTCCTTGGACGTTTAGGCGTCACCTCTTCCTTGTCCTGCGCAGACGGACAAGTTTGAAACCCGGAAGCAGCTTCTAGATTGATGAAACGAGAGCGTGGTATCAATTGTACCGCGTTACGGGCCCGCTTTGCTCCAGCTGGTGGAGGAGGTGTCGGAGCCTTGGTGGAGTCTTGTTCACCTTGACCTGGAATGTGGGGAGTATGAGAAGAAATGTCGTCTTCAAGATCGGCTTCTAGGAGTTTTTTCCAAAGCCGGTCCATGGGGTCAAGCTCACCTTCGCCTGCTTCTTCTTCTGAATTTTGATCCGACTCATCTTCTTGGTCGGAGGAGACGGGCGTTTCATCGGCGGCGTTCCACCAGTCTTCAGTGGCCTGAGGAAGGAACAGAGGAGTTCATGATGGGTTATTGAAATACAGAAGGGATAAAAAGAAAGAAGTATAAGAGTTAGAGGGGAGCAAGTTAAGTACCTTTGGAGCCGGGTTCTCGGAACTGAAGGGGAGGAGCCCGTCTAGAGTTATCGTAGCGATAGACTCGGACAAAAGTTTCTTAGAAGTTCGGATGACTTCTTCATCGTCCGGCTCTTCAAATGTGAACCGGAGACAATCAGAGGGAATGTTGGTGTAGTCGCAGATAAGCTTGGGTCGGATGGATAGTGGTTTTATACACCACCCGACCCAGCATTTGACCAGGTCGGTGCCTTTGAGGCCGTGGGCCTTGAGAGCTCGGATCCTGGAAAGAATGGGGGCCAAAGCCGCGCGGTTTTTGGCGTAGGAGTTGGTTGATTCTCCTAGCACGAGAGGTTCAGCGCGGAAACCCGGTAGTCTGGGTTGGCCCTTGGGAGAAGTGTCCTTGCAATAGAAAAAGGTTGATTGCCAGGCGCGAGGGTGGCTGTTAAGTTTGAGAGCCGGAAAAAGGGAGTCTCGGCGACGTTGAATCGCGACTCCTCCGCAGATGTTCAAAGGAAGAGTGGCAGAGGAGCGTTGTGGGTTGCAATAGAAAAATTCAAGAAAGAGGTCGAGAGAGGGTTCCATTTGAAGATAGTCTTCGCATAAAACGGTAAAGTTGGAGAGGGAAAGAATCGAATTCGGGGCCAAGTCTTGAGGCCTGAGGCCGTAGTAAGCGAGCAGTGTGCGGAAAAAGAGGGAACCCGGAGGTTTGAAGCCGCGATTGAGGTGATCGGCAAATATTAGTACCTCACTATCTCGAGGAGCCGGCACGACCTCGTTACCCGGGGCGCGCCAGTGGATGATGTCTTGGGCCTGAAGATCGCCGGAATCCACCAAGTCCTGCAGCTTGGCGACAGAGACGGTTGATCCAGTCCAGTTCCCGGAAGTAGGCGCTGCGGCGGCGGCGCCAGAAGCGGAGGCACCAGCGGCAGCTTTGGCCTTCTTCAGGTTGGCCTTAGCCGCGGCGGCGGCGGCGGGGCCCTTGCTTGCAACTTTTTTCCCCATTGAAAGAAGTTGCCGAGATCTAGATCTAAAAGTGGGATGCGAGGAGATGGCTGCGGGGGTAACTGCGGCACGGTTCTGGATTTGAGCAGAAGAAGCAAGAGGACGGTGGCGTTAGCTAGCTCCGGCGAAGATTGGAGAGCTCGAGCTTGGGAGTGACAGCGGCGGCGCTGGAGGAAGAAGAAGAAGTGGGGACGCACGGGGGAAATGGTCGCTTTCTTCCCCGTCCCCACTTATTTATATCCCAAGTGGGAGTTGACCTAGGGGCAAAACAGGAAGAATCCAAGGATAATGATGACCTCGAGGAGCCATATCTGTGGTGCCAGATTTTGTACCTGACAGAATCTTGGGTTCCCGAGACGGACGCGCGATTCCTCGGTTCTCGCGAAGGGATAAGCATTAAAAATGTCGTTGACCCTGGAGGTTGACCGACGTCTTCGAGGAAGCATAAAGAAAGCTGGAAATTGCTAAGTCTGGAAGTGGGAGTCGGCAGGCGATGACCGGGTTAGGAACGGGCCGCCAGTAAGAGCCGGCCAAACCGACACCTGTGTGCTTGCTTGCTTAATAAGTTGTTTATTGTTTTTCAGATGATAACCCGGACAAAAGAAGTGACGGCTTCCCCGAGATTATACCCTAGAGTGTGAGGCGAAGCAAGTCAATTCCGATGTCCAAGTTATCCTGGGGGCTACTGTTGGGGGGGTCGTAACCCGGTAGGCGCACCGACAGAGAAGACCCGCCGGCCTGGTGAGAACCTGGGCCGGGTTAAGCAAGAATGTGTGGGCCGGGATTCATGAGAGTCGGTACGCTGCGTGGGTCTTGGCCCGCACGTCAAGAAGAGTCTAGAGGGCTGGAGACCAAGTACAAGACGGAGTCCTGCTAAAGGAGGCGAAGACCTAGAGGATTTAGAGTCCGGGTACGATTGCAACCCGGATCACGCCTGTATGTCCAGCGAGACCCACCGCCTATATAAGGGGGTCTCCTGGTCCTTAGAAGGACAAGCTTTACCAGATCGCAAGTACCACCATTGTAATCTCGAGACCCGGAAGCTAAGGCGCCGAGTCCTCGAAACCCATATCAATAAAGCAGTAGCAGGAAGTAGGTCTTTACCTCGAGACGAGGGGCCGAACCTGGGTAAATCCTTGTTTCCCCACGCCGTGCTAGACAAGCTCCCGATGTCAGAAGTCGCTATGTCCCCATACTCAAGTTTCCACCCGGAAACATCTGCCGTGACAATCCCACGACAACCTTGGCAGGAACCCTCTTTCTGGGGCGCTCGCCCTCAACTTCACCAGGGTCATCTCGCCTGATCTTATACCGCAATGCACCGCATACCGGGCATGCATTCAGATTCTCGTACTCCTCACCGCGGTAGAGTATGCAGTCATTAATGCATGCATGTATCTTTTGCTCCTCTAATCCTAGAGGACAGACGATCTTCTTTGCCTCGTACGTACTGTCGGGCAATTCGTTATCCTTTGGAAGCATCTTCTTTATCGTTTTCAACAACTTTTCAAACCCCTTGTCCGATACACCATTCTCAGCCTTCCATTGCAGCAAATCCAGCGTCGTACCCAGCTTTTTCTGGTCATCTTCGACACCTGGGTACAATTTTTTTTTGTGATCTTCTAACATGCGCTCCAACTTGAGCCACTCCCTCTGATTTACGCTGTTTCTCTGTGCATCAGCAATGGCCCGAGAAAGATCATCAGCGGGCTCATCCGGCGCCTCTTCGTCAAGCGCGTCTTCTCCAGTTTCCCCCATTGTAGTACCGTCGTATTCAAGAAACTCAGGATAGTTGTCATCGTCCTCTTCTTCTTCATTGTCTTCCATTATGACCCCTGTTTCCCCGTGTTTGGTCCAACAATTATAGCCGGACATGAAACCGGACTGAAACAGGTGGATGTGAATGGTTTTTGAGTTGGAGTAACTCCTGATATTCTTACAAGCACAACATGGACAATACATAAAACCATCCCGCTTATTTGCCTCAACAACACGGATAAAATCCAGCACGCCGGTCATGAACTCCGGAGTGCGTCGGTCAACGTACATCCATTGTCGATTCATCTGCATTATGTAAATATATACAAAACCATTACACAATAGTTATATATATATATATATCTACCATGAATAGATAGATACGTGACCAATTCATTAATACAAGTTCACCATATTTAAACAAATCTAATACATAGTTCTCATAAAACATTCATTAATTGAAACTAACATAGAACTAGCTAAAGAATTTAAATCCAACGACAAATGCGATCAAAATCGCAACTAAGGTAATTATTGAACCAACAGCATAATGATACCAAGTCTCTTGACTAATGACATATTTTCTAAACTTTTTAAGCTTCAAGCGCATTGCATTCATCTTGATCTTGTGATCCAAGCGCATTGCCTCCATCTTGATCTCGTTATCATCGACGACGTCGGCAATCTTCAACTCCCATTTCAACTTCTCTTCGAGACGAAGATCTTCACTTCTTTTCAATTTAGCTTTCAAATCATTGTTTTCTTCTACTAAAAACTCGACAATAGGGTCGGGCTCATTTTCCGGTTCATTTACCTCCTAGAAAAAAATATATCTACGTTAAGTTGGTCGGTATAATTTTTATAAACACGAAATTAAACAAACGTATACTTATAACAAACAATCGTACCACATCCGAATAATAGAGCGGGCGAGAGCCAGTGTGGACAGATGTCAAAACCATGACACTATATATAACAAAAAGTTACACAAATAAGAAAATTATACAAGTAATAATTCTATAAACAATTAATTACGTAATTATAGCATAAAATGAGCTAAACTAGGACTAAATGAGCTAAACTAGAACAAAATTAGCTAAACTAGCACAAAGTAAATGATGAAACTAGCACTAAATAAGCTACATTTGTAGATTTTTCTAAATTTTTCTATCTAGGTCAAACTAACAATACATTTCTAGATTTTCCTACATTTTTCTATCTAGGTCAAACTAACACTAAATGAGCTCAAACTAGCACTAAATGAACTGAAGTTTCCAATTAAATGTAAGAGAAACAAGTTTCTAACCTTTTTGACCAAAAATGGTGCCACCAAATTGGACAAATCGCCGGATCGCCACCGAGCTCGAGCAAGAACAGAGAGAAATAAATGAGGAGGCAGAGAGTGAAGTGAGCTCGGGCTGGAGGAAGCAGATGGAATTTATAGCGAAATGTTTTACTACCGGTTTGTAACACAAACCGGTACTAAATGTCCATCTTTAGTACCGGTTTGTAACACAGACCGGTACTAAAGGTTCTCGCCGTGGGGCCCGCCGCTGCAGCGCCAGCCCCAAACCCTTTAGTTCCGGTTGGTTACACCAACCGGTACTGAAGGTTGCTTCCCGACCGGTACTGCTGCCCCTCGCCTGTCCGGCCGCTGGGACCGGTACTAATGTAATATTAGTACCGGCCGCAAACTGGTGCGGGACTAAAAGTCTGGACCAAAGGTCCGTTTTCTACTAGTGTAATTTCTGGGATTTTTCCATAAAGTTGATTTTCTGCACAAAAACAAGACACCAGGGCAATTCTGCTGAAAACGGCGTTAGTCCGTGTTAGTTGCATTCAAAACACACAAATTAGAGGCAAAACAATAGCAAAAGTGTTCGGGAAAGTAGATACGTTTTGGACGTATCAACTCCCCCCAAGCTTAGCTTATTGCTTGTCCTCAAGCAATTCAGTTAACAACTGAGTGTGATAAAAGAACTTTCACGAACACATTTGCTTCATATGATGTAAATATTCTCATTATCTGGCAATTGCTTAGGCTATTCATAATAAGATATATATAAATGGTGTCACCTAGTTAGTTATGTAAACTATGAAGAGATGCCAATCATACCAATAGTAAATAACATGAAACATATCAATTCACAGGATTGTAAAACTCATAAGAAAGTATGATAAGGTGGTATCTCGCTTGCCCGAAAGTGTACAGCAAAACATAAATGCCCAGGCACCTCTGAGATTAGACTAGAGATAAAGATGTCAAAGATAAAAGCATCAAAGTTACACCGCAGTTAACAGTATTCTGGGACAAGCACATTTCACTAAGAATGACAACTATGCTCTCAAGAAGGTGCTCAAAGAAGGATGGTGACTCAACAGTAAGTAAAAGATATGCCCTTCATTGAGGGAAGCAGGGATTTAACATGTGCTAGAGCTTTTTATTAATTTGAAAACGGAGGTAAAATTGTTTTTGAGTGGTGGTTGTTCCGTCAACGAATGGCAATAGAGTTCTTGTTATCTTCCATACTAAGCAAGTTGAGAGCGGTTCCGAATTATTTTAAAATCAAGCATTTATAATATGCATCTTTATATTTTATCTTTTTGATATTTTGACACTCCTCCCGACCTTTGCTTTTCACAAACCATGGCTAGCCGAATCCTCGGGTGCCCACCAGCAATCACATACCATGGAGGAGTGTCTATTTTTCGCTTTTCAAAACTTTTGATATTATAGTGGTCTAACCAGCTCTTTGCAATATTAGTGACAAGCAGATGAAGCATGCAAGTCGGTTACTTAATTAGTATGGAAGATAACAAACCCAACTACTACTTCCTCATGAGCTCGAAACAGTGGCACAAATTGAGAAGTGTTTGAAGGTTTTAAAGATAGCACATGCAAATTTACTTGAATGGTTTGAAATGCCATACATAGGTATTTATGGTGTACTCTTTGGAATAACTTGGTTTTCAGGGATTTGGAAGTACAGGCAATATTGCTTAGTACAAGTGGAGGCTAGCAATAGACAGGGAAGCGACAATTCAAGAGAGCAATAACCGTCATAATCATGCTTGCGACAAAATAAAATTAACGGAGGCATAAAAGTGATACTAGAACTCTGAGGCAAAATAAATCATCAAGGCTTAATTGACTCTTTGTTTTCAGTCATATACATGTGTGAGCATGTGCCAAGTCGATACAAATGAATTTGTTCAGAGGAGGATACCACAATGTCATACTCTTTTATGAACAAAACAATACAAGCAAACATCCACAGGAACATGTCATCTACTATTAATAAATTGGAATTGATCATAAGAGAACATAAACAACTATGCATCCACCAATCGACATATATCTTCTGCGAACCATCTAAGCATGCTCACATGAATGAGTATATGTACAAAAATGAAAAACAAATAGAGTTCATTACCAGCCTATGACCCAACTCGAATTGTCATATATCGTCATTATTGCTCTTTCACTTGTGTGGCTTGAATAATATGAAATGAAAACCAATCTCTACGGAGTAATGGATGGCATTGAGCTCTGAAACAAGCTATACAAAACCAAAAGAAACAACAAATGTTTTTGGATTTTCGGATTTAGGAACTAAAAACAGAACAGCCTGTGAAGACGAATTTTTTCTAGGACCTTAACATGCTCAGATCAGAAAACTCAAAACTAATGAAAGTTCCGTACATATCTGAGGATCATGCACAAGAAATTTCAGGTCATTTGGATTTTTCTACAGAAAGTTATGATTTAAACGGTGGACAGCAGAAATCTGTCCCTGCGCGAAACAGCAAACAACAAAGCAAAATATTTTTGTGTTTTTGCATATTGAAATGAATTAAATACTAAGCATACTAGTACTAGATACTAAAACAAACCAGCCAGAGAAATAACAGAAATCTTTTTGGTATTTTTGAGTTTTGGGAAGTAAAGCAAAACATGAACAAATAAAAGAAAGAAAACTAAAACGAAACATGGATATACAAAGTACCGATGTAATGATATATAGATGAGTGTGCTATCGGTATACTTCCCCCCAAGCTTAAGCTTTTGGCCTAAGTGGGAATCAACCCCATGGTGAATAATGGTTCCAGCCCGGCGGGTCAAACCTGGTGAAGTCATATTCTGGCTCGGCTGCGGTGGAGGAAGACCCCGAAGGTCCTGCATACCCCGGATCTGGGTACGAGGAACCAGCTGTCTCAGGGGGCTGACTAAAGTCACCCTCATGCTCCTCCTCGTTGTCTCCCATGTTCGGGCCGTGTTGCCCCTCAAGTGTGTCAAGCTCAGCCTCCGAGACTGACCAGTTTTCCCTGGCATAAAGGTTAAGCGGAGGTGCAGGCAAAATAACAGTTCTAACAATTGTGGACACTTTCAAATATTGCCTCTTGGGAAAGGTTATAACGTAAGGGAGAACATGCAAGCTACCATGGTCAGCAATCAAGTTATGTTTCTTCATAAAATCAATGTCTAGTTTTTCTATAGGAAGCAGAAAATCAAGTGGGTGAGGTGCCAAACCATGCAAAGCTAATAAACGAGAGGCAACTAGACCTCCACAAACTCCTCCCTTCTCACGGTTAGTGGTGAGACGGTAGGCAATCAGAGCACCCAAATCATAAGTTTTATCGTTGCGTAATGCAGCAGCTAGAAAAGCTAAGTCAGACAAGCCCAATTTACTTGCTGCTTTCCTAGCAAGAACACATTTAGAAATGAAGTAGACAAAGTATCGAATGGAAGGGGGATGAATACTCCGGATTTTACCCTCCTCTTGAGAGAAACTCCTCCCATAGCAAATGTCCTCATATAAGTCCAGCAATGGCTTAGGCTTCCCTTTCAACTTCTCTCGAGATCCCCCTTGTGGTACTTTAATTGCTGCACAAAAAATAGCAAAAGGCAAATCCACAGATTTATTGTAAATCTTATAGTGCACCGTAGGGTTAGATGAGGTCAAATTGCAGTTGAAGTCCTGCACCACCGACATGGCTAGCTTAGCATATTGAAAGGGTTGATCATCAACAAAATTTTCTAGCCCTGCATTGGTCATTAGAGTATGGAAATCATGTGCAATCCCTGTAACACCCATGAATTGTGAGCATGGGTAAATAGCAGGGAATACACTCTCTTCGCGATGAACCTTCATCTTCTCATGCACCACTATCTCATGTTGGTCTATTGCATATGGGTTCCACTCCATGTTCTGAAATTTTTAACAAATAACATAAAAAAATGATTTTTAGCCAACTAAATGAGGGGAAACCACTATAGTGACTTGCTAGAGGCTTAAGCATTCATCAAAACTAGTTATCCTCACTTAGAACAAGCATTTAAACTCACTAAACATGATATCTACAGCAGCAAAATACTCAATATATATTCCACTAAACAAAATTCTACTAGGATAATCGGAGGAGTCACATACCGGTGTCGGCCCAGTGGAATCCAGGGTGTGCAGGGCCCATTCTCCACAGCCCTCGCACGCGATGGTATCGAAGAAATGACTAAGGACCAAGCCAAACGCTTGGAGAGACCCTCGAGAGGAAAAGTCCTCGAGAGGGCTTAAAGGGGGCAGCGAAGGCCTGAAGAGGCTCCCCCCGCGACTGCCCCCCTACAAGGCTCTCTCCCCTGGAGAGGAGTCAACACAGATTCCTCCACAAGGCCGCTCAGGCCTTGTAGAGATGCTTCGCTGAGAAGCAACCGCTGCAGAGCGCACATGGCCTCTGCCGCGGCCGCAGAGTGACGCGCGCGCCTGCGCGCGGTGACGACGCCGCCGCAGTTGCCATTCTGGTGATTAAAGGAGTCAACAAAGCTGCGCCCCCCGCGCCAGACTACGAAGCTTTCCCCTTCGGTGATAAAGCGGATGGCCGGCGCTACGCTCCAACGACGACGTCACCGTGGGCACCCCCACGATCTCTGCGGCACCCGGTGGCCGTCCTGCGCGGACGGTGGCTTTTCTGCCTCAAGGACAGGCTTTACGACCATGGACTGAGTCCATGGACAACCCAGCTGCGGTGCACCCCGCTTCCCTGTTTCGTCGCCATGTGGGAACCCTTCCGCTGTGCTGGGCGCAAGGATGAGGCCCGGGGCGCCAATAAAAGGAGAGGGAGCACCTCCGTAGCAAGGGGACGGACGGACGGCCGATCGATCGATCATTCAGACCTTGAGCTCTCTACCATAGCGTAGCCTAGCCAAGCACACTCGAGGAGGAAGAAAACCCGAGAGTTCCCTCCTTGAGCTCCGCACTGCCATAAGAGAGCCCTCGGCAAGCTCATTGTACTGTACCCTCTACAGCGCAATACAGACAAGCAGGAGTAGCGGTGTTACCTCCTCCAGAGAGCCGTGAACCTAGGTACGGGCTGGTGTCCATCTCTGTCGTGATGTCCCTGCTCAGGCTCGACGAGCACCGTCGCCGTGCCGGTTGAGGGTTGTTTGACCTCCGCGTTCAGCCCCTTTCGAACATACACTTCAGAGTGTGACCACCCCTGTCTCGTGGGAGTCACTCTCCGACATTTGGCGCGCCAGGTAGGGGCTGAGGCGCGTCTTCAACCTTCGACCAGCCTCCGCGCCATGACGGACACCCGCACGACCCGCGCAGCTGAGAGGGCTCATACTGAGCCCGGCACCGCCACCACTCGCGACCGCCGGGGCCGCCCTCCAACGGCGGAGCGCGCCAACACCGGCCCGCGCGTGGAGGAACCCGAGAGCGAGGATCACCGCGGCGGTGACCGCCACGACGACGAGGACTTCTCCGAGCACCACGAGGACGCTGAGACCTCGTGTCCGTCTCGGCGCCAAAGCGCGTCCTCTCAGGTACGTCCAGAGCCCGGTCCGCACACCGCGCTGCTCATGGCTCAGGAGCTTCTCCGCTACCGGCCCAACCCGGAGGCCCACGACCTCTGGCTCGACCGCCTCCACCACCTCGTCGACATCGCGACGACGCGCCCCGCTCCGTCGCGTTCGCTGGTTCACCACTCTGGCCGCGCAGGAACGGCCGCGCCGGATGCGCCTCCGCCACCACTGGGACCACCTCCGGCTGCGGCACAGAGGGCTGCCTCCCATGCGTCCTCGCCGCACGACTGCCAAATCGTGCAGCGCACCGTGCCTGACGCGCGGGTGGGGATGGAACGCCGGAGGGACCTCCAGAACCGCCTCGTCGAGGAAATCGGCCAGGCGGGGCAGCAGAACCGCAGGGCTCTCCAGGGCGGAACCGCCACGTACGCCACCGGCTGCATGGCCTTCACCCGCGCTCTGCGCCGCGTGGTCTGGCCACAGAAGTTCAGGCCTGCCCTTCCCAAGGGCTACGACGGGTCAAGCAACCCCATCGAGTTCCTGCAGCTCTGCACCACCTCTATCCAAGCTGCAGGAGGGGACGACAAGGTCATGGCCAACTGGTTCTCCCACGCGCTTAGGGATTCCGCGCTGTCATGGCTCCTCAACCTGCCTGAAGACTCCATCGACTCGTGGGAGGAACTCTGTAGGCAGTTCGTCGCCAACTTCAAGGGCACATATGAGCGCGCGCTCACCCACAATGACCTGCGCGCTGTGGTGCAGAGGAAAGATGAGACCCTATGCAAGTACATCCAGCGCTTCAGCCAAGTGCGCAACAAGATCCCGGACATCCCCGACACACAAGTCATTGCGGCCTTCAGAGAGGGCGTCACAAACCGCAGGATGCTCGAGAAGCTGGGCATTCACGACAAGCTTACCTCTGTGGTGAAGCTGTTCGACCTCGCCGACAAGTGCACCAAGGCTGAAGAGGGACTCCTCTTCGTCAAGATGAGCCAGCGGGTCGACGACCAAGCCGAGGGATCCAAGAGTCACAAGAAGCGGGAAGAAACCAAGCGCAAGACCACCGCTGTCCTAGCGGCTGAGTCGGACGCCAAGTACGCCCGCAGAGCCTCCCCTGAGCCTGGCGACAAGAAGGAGGACAACCGTCCGTTCTGCGTCTACCACAACAGGCGCGGCCACGCTACGGAGAACTGCTTCGACCTCAAGAGGCTGAGCAGAGAGCGCGAGCAAGAAGAGGGCAGCGGGAGCCGCGGCAGAGGCCGCGGCTACCGCAGAGGCGGACGCAAGGGCAGCTACCAGAAGCCGCCGAGCACTCAAGCCAACGCCGTCGAGAAGAACAACAACCTCCCCGACGAGGAAGATGGAGGCTACCAGGCCCCCAGGGGGGCTATGGCCTGCATGCTCGGCGGAGCTCAGGCGCCCAAGTCTAACAACCAGTTCAAGCAGTTCGCTCGCGAGCTCAACGCCGCACTCCCAAGCGTCGAGACCTCCAGGCCCCTCAAGTGGTCTCAGTACACCATCGCTTTCGACGCCAAGGACCACCCCAAGTCGACCAAGACTGTTGGAACCCTCCCCCTGGTCTGCTCCCCCACCATCAACAACATTGCCGTCTCCAAGACGCTCATTGATGGGGGCGCTGGCCTGAACGTCATCTCTGTCGAGACCTTCGAGACGCTTCAAGTGCCTTACGAGTGGCTCATGCCCTCCAGGCCATTCACAGGGGTTACCAGTGGTTCGATCGCACCTCTTGGGCAGGTCCGGCTGGCCGTCACCTTCGGCACGCAGAAGAACTACCGCACTGAGCTGATCGACTTCGACGTCGCGCATATTGGCCTGCCGTATAACGCCATCCTCGGCTACCCCGCCCTCGCGAAGTTCATGGCCGTCACGCATCACGCCTACAACATGGTCAAGATCCCCGGCAGCGCTGGCACTATCACCATCCATGGTCATATCCTGGATGCCACGCGCGCTGTCGAGAGCGCCTACAAGGCAGCCGCCATGGCGTTCCCGGCTGACGAGGACATGGAGCCTCTCGAGAGGCCCAAGAAGAAGAAACAGATGTTCTCTCAAGAGCAAGCTTCCACGAAGAAGGTGTCGCTGGGCACCAGTGGCTCGGGGGCTGAGGGCTCCGGGGCTAGCGTCACCATAGGCGCTGCCCTGCCTCCCAAATAGGAAAGCGCGCTCGTCGCCTTCCTTCGGGCAAACTCTGACATGTTCGCGTGGACTCCGTCAGATATGTCCGGTGTACCAAGGGAGGTGATCGAGCACCACTTAGCCGTGTGTCCAGACGCACGCCCCGTCAAGCAAAAGGCGCGGAAGCAAGCCCCCGAGAAGCAAGCATTCATCGTCAAGGAAGTAGAGAAGTTAAAAGCGGCAAATGTCGTCCGCGAAGTCGCGCACCCTACTTGGCTCTCCAACGGCGTGGTTGTCCCTAAACCCGCTGGAGGAGGCCGACTCTGCATCGACTACACAGACGTCAATAAGGCCTGCCCCAAGGACCCATACACCATGCCAAGGATAGACCAGATCGTGGACTCCACCGCCGGCTGCGACCTCCTGTGTTTTCTGGACGCTTTCTCTGGTTATCACCAGATCAAAATGGCTAAAGAAGACGAGGAGAAAACAGCATTCCTCACCCCCTGTGGTGTGTATTGCTACACTTGCATGCCTTTCGGCCTGAAGAACGCCGGCGCCACTTTCCAGAGGCTCATGAGGATAGCCTTGGGGGCGCAGATGGGCAGAAACGCAGAAGCTTATGTCAACGACATTGTGGTCAAGTCTCGCGAGGGAGACACTCTCTTGAAGGATCTCGAGGAAACCTTCGCCAGCCTGTGCAAGGTGAACATCAAGCTGAACCCCTCCAAGTGCGTCTTCGGGGTACCTTCAGGCAAACTCCTCGGATTCTTCGTGTCTCACCGCGGCATAGAAGCAAACCCTGACAAGATCAAGGCCATAGTAGGAATACAGCCTCCTCGCCGGCTCAAGGACATGCAGCGCTTAGCAGGTTGTATGGCCAGCCTGGGCCGTTTCATCTCCAAGTTCGGCGAGAGAGCCCTGCCATTCTTCAAGATCATGAAGAAGTCCGGCACATTCAAGTGGACCCCTGAAGCAGACAAAGCTTTTCAAGACCTAAAGAGGTATTTGGCCAGCCCACCAGTCATGGTAGCCCCCAGGACAGGCGAACATCTGAAGCTGTACCTATCAGCCACTCCTCAGACCGCAAGCGCCGTCCTGGTGGCTGAAAGGGAAGAGCAGTCCTCCCCAAGAAGAGCGCTGCCACTCCAAGTCCAATGCCGCCCGACAAAGATCCCGGCGAAGGAGCAGTCTCCACAGACCCACCGCCAGGCCCACAGCCTCAAGTCGAGTCTGCTCCGAGCACCCTTGCCGAGACCCCTCCACAGGCGGATCTCGACAAGGGCCCTGAAGAGCCTCCGCAGAGAGCTGACGCTGCACCTCCATCGACAACCCTTGTCGAGCACCCCGTCTACTTTGTCAGTACAGTACTGCGGGACGCTCGGGAACGGTACCCAATGGAGAAGAAGCTTCTCGTCGCGCTCCTCATCGCCTCCAAGAAGCTGCGACACTACTTCCAGGGCCACCCCATCACGGTGGTCACTTCCTTCCCCCTGGAGCAGATCCTGCGCAACCCCAACGCCACAGATCGTGTCGCGGGATGGAACATCGAGCTGCAGCCATTCAATTTGCGCTTCGACACCACAAGAGTCATCAAGGGAAGAGCGCTGGCGGACTTCGTCGCCGAATGGACTGACCCAAGCCCTGAAGAGCCTCGAGGAGAAGAGGCCGAGCTCTTTGGAGACACAATGCCCAGCCACTGGACCATGCACTTCGATGGAGCCTTCGCCTGCCGCAATGGCGGGGCAGGCGTCGTCTTGACCTCGCCCAAAGGCGACAAACTCTACTACGCTGTCCAGATGTGCTTCACAATTGACAAGATCTTCAACAACATCGCTGAATACGAGGGCCTTCTCGCCGGCTTACGGGCCGCCATCGCTCTAGGCGTCAAGCACTTACTCGTCAAGGGCGACTCCCAGTTGCTTGTCAACTTCTCCAACAAAAGCTACACGCCTAAGGACGACCACATGGCCGCATACCTTGAAGAGGTCCGCAAGCTCGAGAAGCACTTCAGAGGCATGGAGCTCATGCACATCCCGAGGAAAGAGAACCAGGAGGCCGACGACATCGCCAAGCGAGCCTCGCGAAGGCAAGCCCAGCAAGCAGACGTCTTTGAAGACAGGCTCACCAAGGCATCCATAAAGCAGCCGCAAGAAGCTATGGCCGCAAGCACAGACGAAGCACTCCCACCACCTCCTGAAGTTGGGGCACCCAATTGTGGTGCTCACACAGGGGAGCGTCTGTTGCTAACAGCGGCACATCAAGAAACAGGCTGGATTGACGAGCTCAAAGACTACCTGATGAAGGGGGTCCTCCCCGAAGAAGATGCGGAAGCAGAGCGAATCGCTCGACGGGCAAAATCCTACTACATTCTCGAGGGAGACCTGTACCGCAAGCGCCCAAATGGGATCGCGCTCAAATGCGTCCCTCCTGAAGAAGGCCGAAGGCTGATCAAAGATATCCATAGCGGAGAGTGCGGCCACCACTCGTGCGCGCGCACCCTCGCAGGCAAGGTCTTCAGGAGCGGCTTCTACTGGCCGCGAGCGCTTCAAGATGCGGTCACCATCGTCCAAGCTTGCGATGCCTGCCAGTACCACGCCAAGCAAATCCATCAGCCGGCGCTGGGGATCCAGACCATCCCGCTCTCCTGGCCGTTCGCGGTCTGGGGGCTGGACATTTTGGGCCCCTTCCCAAAATCGCAAGGGGGCTACCGTTTCCTCTTCGTGGCCGTCGACAAGTTCACCAAGTGGCCCGAGGTCGAACCAGCGCGCAGTATACCAGCCGGGGCAGCGGTGAAATTCATCAAGAGCCTGGTCTGCCGCTTCGGAGTGCCTAACCGCATCATCACTGACAATGGCTCGCAGTTCACCAGCGGCATCTTCCGGTCTTACTGCGAAAAACTCGGCATCAATCTCTGCTTCGCCTCGGTGGCTCACCCACAGAGCAACGGTCAAGCCGAGCGAGCAAATGCAGAAGTCCTCAAGGGCCTCAAGACCAGAAGCATCAACATCCTCAAGGGCCATGACAAGGACTGGATCGACGAGCTCCCATCTGTGCTCTGGTCCATACGCACAACTCCCTCAAAGACCACTGGTGAAACGCCGTTCGCCCTCGTCTATGGAGCTGAAGCAGTCCTCCCCACTGAAATCAAGCACGGATCCCCACGGGTCCTTGCCTTCAATGAGGACACCCAAGAGGACCTCCACAACGACGACCTGCTGCTTCTCGAGGGATTGCGCCGCCGGGCCGCCCTCAGAGCGGCAAAGTACCAGCAAGACCTGCGACGCTACCACAGCCGCCATGTGCGCTCACGTACTCTGGAGGCGGGCGACCTCGTCCTCTGGCGAATCCTCTCCAGAGAAGGCCTCCACAAGCTCTCGCCTATGTGGGAAGGCCCCTACAGGGTCTCTCACATCGCCAGGCCTGGCGCTGCGCGCCTCGAGACTAAAGACGGCATCCCCGTCAAGAACCCGTGGAACATCGCGCATCTACGCAAGTTCTACCCGTGATCATTGTCACGCCCGTGATCATTGTCACGACAGGCATTTTTTGTCTCTAGAGGGAAGCTCACGGCTTCACCTCCAAGCTTCACAAAGCTTCTCCTGAGGGTCAGCCCTCCGAGCTCTCCTGTTAACGAGCCACCGCAGGCCGTAGAGAGTCTCAGCCACTAATGGGTGGTCCCCATGCCTCGACATGGAAAGAACATTAGCTTGGCAACCCCAAGTATAATGAACCATTTCGTTCCTAAGTGAACTATGCGCTAAGGCGCCGCTATGTAATATTTTGGTGGTGAGTTTACTGTCATCATTTGCCTTTCCATGTGCGCTTATATTCTTCCCATGCGCACCTCGCGAGAGGGGGCTGAGTACGGTGCCTGTGCCTCAAGAGCACCCCAGCAGCACTGCAAAATCCAAGGGATCCGAGCTCTGGCTAAAGGGCATGCTCCCAAAAACACGCCACCTCTCCAAGGGACCTTGGTACTTACTCTCCTCGCGAGACACACCTGAGGAAACCTATAAGCGCACATGAGTCCTTACTACCATGCACTAGCGTTTGGGTTCGCCTCTCTAACATTCGCAGGGAACAAAAGTCCCTCCAAGCTCGTGGAGGCAAAACTCGGCCCCTAGAGGAGAGCCCATCGCCAGGGAAAGCCTACGCAGAGCAAAAGCCTCGCAAAGCTAAGTTCAGCGCTCACGCCTCGAGAATCTCTTCTCTCTCACGAGCACTCGTCGTCCCTCGAGCGATTCTTTTCCCTCACACTCCATGGACTGCTTGCACGTCAAAGGGGGGCCCTTGAGCATCGCGCCTCGAGGACTCTTACCTCTCTAAGCCTTAAACTCCCCCCGGCCTTGCCGAGTCATTGCTCGGGCATACCGCAGCGGCGGAGTCATAGCGCAAGGAGAAGGTTCCTAGCGACGCAGAGCGAACAAAGACATGAAGAGGAAGTAAAAGGCCCTTCGAGGGGCACACGTGCAAATTTAATAGCACTTACTTAAAAATACATTACAGACTGTGGAGCAAAAGTCTCTAAGCCTAGTCTCTTAATGGCGCTACAAGCGCATCATAATACAGGAGAGGATCAGGCAGAAGCTTCGTCGCCCTCATCCGCGGACCCTTCCTCTCCAGGCTCGCCCTCGGAGTCCGCCTCCTCGCTGTCGTCTTCCCTCGCCTCAGCCCGCTTGAAGCGGCTGCAGAAGTCGTCGACTTGGTCTCGGACGGAGTTGGAGATCTTCCACCCTTCCTCCCCCTCGAGAGTCTCGGTCACCGAGGTGTAGTCGAAGCCGGGCTGGATGTGCTAGAGGTTGGTGAAGATGCGGTCGACTGCCACCGCCAAGAGTTGGCAGCACTCCTCCTCGACGACGTCGCGGAGCTCCGCGGCAGGGCCCCCAAGCGCCGTGAAGAGCTGGTCGAAGTAGGCGAGGTACGCGGCGGCGTTGGCGTTGCCCTAAGCAGGGACGTGCGGCGCCTCCACTCCCAGCTTCGCCGCGAGATCGTTGCCCCGAGCCACCAAGGACTGGAACATACGCCCCCGCTGCTGCGACAGCACCCGCACCGCTTGAGCGCTCTCGGCAGCCTCCACCGCTCGGTCCACGGCAGGGCCCACTTGCTTGTTCATCTCCTCCATGTCCGCCATGAGGGCGGCGAGGTCCTGCGACATGCGCTCGCGAGCCTCTTCGGCGAGGCGGCGACCATCCGCAGCACGCCTCGCCCGGGAGTTCAGCCTGGCGTTCATGTGCTCCAGCTCGCGGATCCGGGTGTCATCCTCGGCGCGCCTCTTCCTGAAGTGATTCTCATGCTTCTTGAATTTCTCGTTATAGTCTCGAGAGACGGCGGCGTGGTACTCCCTCTCCCGGGCTTGGAACTCCTTCTCCGCCTCCTCCTTCCGCTCGGCAAGCCTGGCGTTGAAGCGCTCCACGTGCTTCTTGTGGGCAGCCGCTTCGCGGTTGAACTTGTCGAGGGCTTCGGTCAGGTTCCCCTCCCGGGCCTCGAGGTCGGTGCGCTGCACCGACAGCTCCTGCTCCGCCTGCAGCAGCTGCTCGTCGCGCTGGCTCACGTCATTCCCGCGCTCGCCCAGCCTCTGCCCCCTGGCGTCCAAGGCCGCGCGAACCGCCTCCAGAGAGGACCGCACGACCTCGGAGTCGGCAAGGATCTTGGCCTCAAGCTGGACGAGCTCGCGATGCTTGTCCGCCAGCGAGGACTCCACCGTCTCCCGCTCCGCCCTGGCCGCGGCCAAGTCGTCCGCCGCCGCCTGGCGCTCGGCCTGGAGGGGCTCCAAGAGTTCCTCAGCTTCGCGCACGGTGCCCTCCCGGACCTCCTTGGCGAAGCCTCCTCGCGCTCCGCCTGCAGAGCCAGATCGCTCTGCCGGCGCACCTCCACGGCTGCGTGAAAGGCGGCCCAGGCCTCCGCAAGCTCGCCCTGCCGCCGGGTGATCTCCGCGTCATCGAGGGCGAGGTGCGCCTCCAACCCGTTCAGGGACTCCCGCACCAGGCGGAAGGCGACGCCGCGGCGTCCTCTGCTCCAGTCCCAGCCGCTCAGGACCAGGTCTTGTGAAGCCCCACGCGGCGCGGAAGTCCCAGCACCTGCGTCGAGCTTGGAGAAGGGGGCCTTTGCGCGGGGCCCTGCGGCGTCGCGAGCCTGGGGGCGTGGCAGCGAGCTCTCCTCCTCCGCACGTGCGCTCCGCGCGCCGGTGTCGCCACCATCAGGCGGCACCTCATCGTGAGGCTCAGGGGCAGGAGAGGCCTGCCCCGTAGCCACTGTCTCCGCCTCCACTGCAGGGCTTGGCGGGGGCGGCGGAGGAGCTTCCCTCTCCGTCTCGTCGGCCCTGGGCGGGCGCTAGATTGGCGTCGCGTCCGCCTCAGCCTCCTGCTGCGCCGGAGGCGTGGCAACGCGAGGCGGAGTGGGCGCCCTCTCCGCTTGCTCCTCAGGGCGCCCCTCCTCGGGAGGTGGCGCAGTCGCCTCAGCCTGAGGCGCGTCCTTGGCAGGGCCTGCGGTGTCCTCCACCACAGGCCTTGAGGCCTCGTCAGCCGCGGCCTCTGGGGCGGTTTTCTTCACCTCCGCGGCCTTGCGAAGCCTTCGACGCTTCGCAGGCACCAGGTCGCTGGCAAGGAGCAAGAAAATCCGTCAGAAGTGAACGGGCAAGCAAAGATCGAGAAAGAGAAAACCAAGATCAAGATACTTACCCAGATTTCTTGGCGCGGGTGTCAACCCACGCCATGCCAGGCGAGCGCCATGAAGGCGTGGTCCTGGCTCCAGACCCCTCGGGAGGCGCCTCGGCTTTCCTCTTGAGGGGAGCGCCCATTGGCTCCACAGCAGGCCTGTCGTGGGCCGCCTTGGACCGGGGCTCTCGTCGCCCCGCCGCAGCCTCATCTTCGTCGGAGCCTTCCCCCTCCGTAACAGGGTGCGGAGGGGCCTCCCTGGAGGGCTCGTCGTCGCCAGACGAGACCTCGAAGATTTCCTCGGCAGGGGGCGCAGCCCTTGACGAGCTCGCCCCGCCGGTCGAGGGGTTCGCCCTTGCCGCCGAGCCGCCAAGCTCGACGTCCGAAGCAGAGGGCGACTCCGCGGCTCCTGGCACCTTCGCCACAGGCATGGCCACCTCGTCCTCCTCCTCCCCCGCCAGGCCAAGCGGGGTGAACGTCGGCATCCTCTCCAGAATCGCCAGGCGCGTGTTCATGGAGAGTTGGTGGAGAGGCCTCAGCACCTCAGCAACCGCCACAGGCATGTCGGGGTTGATGAAGAGGACGCCCATGATGGTGGAGACGGCTTCGGGGCGGTGGTCGCAGCAGTGGAGCCGCATCGGGTCCGTGAGTCCCGAGTACATCCACATCGGCTTCTTGTGCGCCTGAAGCGGAGCGATGCGGCGCCTCACGAAGTCCTCCGCAATCATCTGCCCGGTGAGGCCATTCTCCCGAAGAAACATCATGCGGCCCACCAGGTCCGCGATCTGCAGGCTCCGGAAGGCCAGCTTGCCCCAGTGGGTGTTCTTCATGGGCGGCGCCTCTGGGACGTCGAGGAAGGAGCTCAGCGACTTGACGCTGATAAGAAGCCACTTCTGCCGGAAGTCGTCCACCTTCTTCACCACCGCCATGACAGGCTTCTCGCAGTTCCACGACATGGGGATATAGACATCCCCCATGCCGTCCACGATGCGGAAGGAGACGCACCCCGTCCGCTCGAGGTGCGCGGAGCTCCGGAGCGCGTAGAAGCTCCGGAAGAGGGCCACCGAAGGCTGCACCCCCAGATAAGCCTCGCAGAGGTAGGCGAAGATGGAGAGGATCAGGATGGAGTTGGGGTGCAGATGGAGAAGGTGGATCTGGTAGAACTCCATAATCGCCTCCAGGAAGGGCGAGTAGGGAGGCACCAGCCCGGCGTAGATGGTGTGGAGGAAGATGGGGAAAAACCCCTTCGGGAGCCGGCCGAGCTTCGCGGCCTGGAGAGCACTGGCGCCATGCTCGTTGGTCTTCCCGGCGACCAAGTACTGTATCTTGTCCAGCGCCGCCTCATTGAAGCGCTCCCCGACCAGGGCGGGGCCAAGCGCCCCTTCCCCCTGCGCGCTCGTTGGGGGCTTCGCCATCGCCGCCTTACCCTTCGCTGGACTCATCGTCGGGAAAGCAAGAGGTGCGGAAGAGCGCGGAAGGAGACGGAGATCGCCGGAGTGAGGGAGCTCAGAAGGGGAGATCGGAAAGTCCTGCGCGCAGAATGGAAGCAGTAACGGCTGCTCGAGCCGGCGCGCAGGCTTTAACTCCCGTCTGTGCAGTTACCGGGGCGTGGTGGGCCCCCCACGACGCACGCCCCGCCGGAGAGATCGTGCCGTCGCAGACGCGCAACGGATCGACGCGTGTCTCGGGCCGGCCTGACACTTTGGGCCCACGACGCTTCGTCTGAGCCCGGTGGGCTTCGCCGTGCCCGACATGGGCCCGGGGGCTACTGTCGGCCCAGTGGAATCCAGGGTGTGCAGGGCCCATTCTCCACAGCCCTCGCACGCGACGGTATCGAAGAAATGACTAAGGACCAAGCCAAACGCTTGGAGAGACCCTCGAGAGGAAAAGTCCTCGAGAGGGCTTAAAGGGGGCAGCGAAGGCTTGAAGAGGCTCCCCCCGCGACTGCCCCCCTACAAGGCTCTCTCCCCTGGAGAGGAGTCAACGCAGATTCCTCCACAAGGCCGCTCAGGCCTTGTAGAGATGCTTCGCTGAGAAGCAACCACTGCAGAGCGCACATGGCCTCTGCCGCGGCCGCAGACTGACGCGCGCGCCTGCGCGCGGTGACGACCACACCGCAGTTGCCATTCTGGTGATTAAAGGAGTCAACAAAGCTGAGCCCCCCGCGCCGGACTACGAAGCTTTCCCCTTCGGTGATAAAGCGGATGGCCGGCGCTACGCTCCAACGACGACGTCACCGTGGGCACCCCCACGATCTCTA
This sequence comes from Poa annua, assembly GCA_026929855.1. Classification (NCBI taxonomy): domain Eukaryota; kingdom Viridiplantae; phylum Streptophyta; class Magnoliopsida; order Poales; family Poaceae; genus Poa; species Poa annua. Next base: position 58,946,546 of record CM049437.1, read on the forward strand.
CGGCACCCGCTGGCCGTCCTGCGCGGACGGTGGCTTTTCTGCCTCAAGGACAGGCTTTACAACAATGGACCGAGTCCATGGATAACCCAGCTGCGGTGCACCCCGCTTCCCCGTTTCGTCGCCATGTGGGAACCCTTCCGCTGCGCTGGGCGCAAAGATGAGGCCCGGGGCGCCTATAAAAGGAGAGGGAGCACCTCCGTAGCAAGGGGACGGACGGACGGCCGATCGATCGATCATTCAGACCTTGAGCTCTCTACCATAGCGTAGCCTAGCCAAGCGCACTCGAGGAGGAAGAAAACCCGAGAGTTCCCTCCTTGAGATCCACACTGCCATAAGAGAGCCCTCGGCAAGCTCATTGTACTGTACCCTCTACAGCGCAATACAGACAAGCAGGAGTAGCGGTGTTACCTCCTCCAGAGGGCCGTGAACCTGGGTACGGGCTGGTGTCCATCTCTGTCGTGATGTCCCTCCTCAGGCTCGACGAGCACCGTCGCCGTGCCGGTTGAGGGTTGTTTGACCTCCGCGTTCAGCCCCTTTCGAACATACACTTCAGAGTGTGACCACCCCTGTCTCGTGGGAGTCACTCTCCGACAACCGGAGAGTGAATACCCCAAATTTCAGCAACAAAGATGGGCTGCAGATGGAGAACGAAATTGCAGAGGAAGAACAGCAAGAACACGATTTTTTCGAATGTGGGAGTGTTTGGTCGGGAGAGAGGAAGGCAGGGGAGGAAGGAGAGTAAGTGGAGGGCCAGGTGGGCCCTCACCATGTCCTGGCGCGGCCAAGGGCCTACCGCGCCACCACCTCATGTGGGGGCATGGTGGATCCCCCTGGTCAGCCTCTGATACTCCCAGGTACCTCCTCGAAAAATAGGAATTTTGGTATAAATTTTTTGAAATTTTGAGAAAATTTACTTTTTATTATTTCCTGGTATTTTGCATTAATAATTTTAATATTGAAAGATTTGTTTTCTAACACCAAATGCAACTAAACTTTGCAAACTAAATGATATTACAGTAGGTAAAACAAGTTTGAGAGAAAGAAAGTTGTTTAGCACTTTCATGCATTTAAAATGCACTTGTTAACAAGGTTGATCAAGTCTTGCCACCAAATGAATTTTATATGACATAAAAGATTTAAACTTCGTGAGACACTCATGTTACCTTATATGGTATTGATATGGATCCAATAACAAGAGTTTTGAATTCTTCTTTATAAGGGCAATCAATACTTCCCACTTTGATGGACCTCACATTAGTAATTGTATTAACTCCAGGCATTTTGTCCATTTTCTTGGGGAAATAGACAGTATATTCCTTGTTATTCACATTGAAAGTTACTTTTCCTTTATTGCAATCAATAACAGCCCCTTCAGTGTTTAGAAAAGGTCTCCCAAGAATAATAGACATATTATCGTCTTCAGGCATTTCAAGAACAACAAAGTCAGTCATAATCAAGCAATTAGTAGCCACTTGAACAGGAACGTCCTCACAAATGCCAACAGGAATAGCAGTAGATTTATCAGCCATTTGCAAAGATATATCAGTAGGTATCAATTTATCAAGGTAAAGTCTCTTGTAAAGAGAGAAAGGCATAACACTAACTCCTGCTCCCAAATCACATAGAGCAGTTCTAACATAATTATTTTTGATAGAGCAAGGAATGGTTGGTATACCTGGATCACCCAACTTCTTTGGAACCTTGCCATTGAAAGAGTAATTAGCAAGCATAGTAGGTATTTTCTCATTAGGAATTTTCCTTTTGTTAGAAACAATATCTTTCATATTATTAGGATAAGGAGGCAACTTAATAGCATCAGTCAAAGGAATTTGCAAGAACAAAGGTTTCATCCAATCACAAAATTTATTATAATGTTCTTCTTCTTTGGTTTTAAGTTTCTTAGCAGGAAAAGGCATTTGTTTTTGGACCCAAGGTTCTCTTTCACTACCATGTTTCTTAGCAATAAAATCTTCCTTAGTGTACTTTTTATTTTTAGTGTGTTTTTCAGGTTCCTCTTCTAATTCTTCCTTATCCGAATTACCATTCTTATCATTATCATTGGCATTATTATTATCATTGTTAAGTTCATTACCACTTTCAGTTTCAGCATTAGAAACAGACATACTATTAGGATTGTTAACAGGTTCAGAGGATTCTACAACAGTTTTATGTTTCTTCTTCTTTTTCTTAGAAGGAGCACTAGGTTCATTAATTTGTTGAGAATCTTGTTCAATTCTTCTAGCATGTCCCTCAGGATATAAAGGATCTTGAGTAGATTTACCACCTCTAGTTGTTACTTCACAAACATGTTTTTCTTTATCCCTAGAGGCATTCATTAACATTTCTTTTTGCACTTTAGAAAGTTGATCAATTTGAGTTTGAACCATATGAAAATGTTTAATAAGTATCTTAACATCATTGGAGGTTCTATCAATAATATCATGCAAGTTACTAATAGCACGAGAATTTTCTATTAAATGATTCTCAATTCTCATATTAAAATTTCCTTGCTTAGCAATAAAAGTATCAAATTCATCTAAGCATTGATCAAGAGGTTTAGAGTAAGGAATATCTCTATCATCAAAACTTTGGAGAGAGTGTACCTCAATTATGGGTGAAGGAGGAATTGGCTTACATAATTCTTCTATAGGAGGTAAATTCTTCACATCTTCAGATTTAATACCTCTCTCCTTAAGAGATTTCTTGGCTTCCTTCATCACTTCATCATTTAATTCAATCATACCTCTCTTCCTTGGTGTTGGTGTAGGTGTTGGAGTAGGTTCAGGAATATTCCAATCATCATAATTCTGGCTTATCTTAGCCATTAATTCCTCAGCTTATTCTGGAGTTCGTTTCCTGAAAACACAACTAGCACAACTATCCAAATATGTCCAAGATGCATTGGTTAGTCCACTGTAAAATATATCAAGAAGATCATTTTTCTCTAAATCATGGTTCGGCTGGCCTCTTATTAGAGAGCAAAACCGTGTCCAAGCATCATGCAATTTCTCATCCTCTTCTTGATTAAAGTTATAAATCCTTAGCAAAGCATCACGTTGAGCACTAGCAGGAAAATATTTCCGAAAGAAAGTATCAAGCAAACCAATAGGACTAGTAATGGAACCAGGAGACAAATTATTATACCAAGTTTTAGCTTCTCCTTTTAATGAAAAAGGAAATATTTTAGTGACAAAATAAGTGCGCATCCTTATGTCCTCAGAAAATATACCACTCAAATTAGAGAGTTCATTCATGTGTTCTACAGAACTTTAATTTTCAGTTCCACAAAAAGGTTCTCTTTCAACAATAGCTATGTGAGCTAAATCAATAGAGAAATCATAATCTTTATCTTTAATGTTTATGGGAGATGTAGCAAATTTAGCATCAGGAGATAATTTATATCTAACATCATGTTTTTCAAGAAGGCTTTTCATAGCACTAGCATCTTTAGTAGCATTAATCTCATCAACAAAATCATCATCAAGTTCCACATAAGTTTCATCGAGATCATCAGGAAAATACTCTCTACACTCAGGTGAACTAGCAGAAGTATTAGAATTTTCAGCATTTTCAGTTTGTTTAGATTTATCAATTATAGCATCTAGAAAAGGTCCTAAGGAACCATTTTCATCAAGCACAGTAGAATCATCATCACAATTTTCAGAAGCATTTTCAGATTCAGCAGAAGTAATAGCACGAGTAGCATGCAGCGGTGAAATAAGCTTACTCATCACAGACGGAGAATCAAGTGCAGCAGCGGAACTCAGAGTTGTACCTTTTCTTGTTGTGGATGGCAGTATGGGAAACTTCTTATCACCAGGCTTTCCCATGATGAATGAATTCCAGAATGCAATATCAATCTCAGGTGAACTTATAAATAAAGCTATGCTCCCCGGCAACGGCGCCAGAAAATAGTCTTGATGACCCACAAGTATAGGGGATCGCAACAGTCTTCGAGGGAAGTAAAACCCAAATTTATTGATTCGACACAAGGGGAGCCAAAGAATATTTATAAGCCTTAACAGATGAATTGTCAGTTCAGCTGCACCTATGAATAGACTTGCTCGAGACAGATTATCAGTAGCAACAGTTTTATAGTAGTGACAGTAGTGAAATAACAGCAGCAGTGAAATAAAGACAGCAGCAGTGATTATAGTAGACAGCAGGATTAAAATACTGTAGGCACAGGGACGGATGAACGGGCATTGCATGGATAAGATAATTCATGTAATATCAAGACATAGGCATTTGCAAAATAAATAAGATAAAGCATCCGAGTATTTATTAACCATAGGCATGTGTTCCAATTTAGTTGTGCGTGCTCGCAATGAGAAACTTGCACATCATCTTTTGTCCTACCAGCCCGTTTGCAGCGGGGCCTCAAGGGAATCTACTGGTAATTAAGGTACTCCTTTTAATAAAGTACCGGAGCAAAGCATTAACACTCTGTGAACACACGTGATCCTCACATCACAGCCATCCCCTCTGGCTGTCCCAATTATTGTCACTTTGGGGCCTTCGGTTCCGGACAATAATATGTGTATACAACTCATAGATATGATCTAAAACATTGATTATCCTCATGATACAATAACATGTTCAGATCTGAAATCATGGCACTCGGGCCCTAGTGTCAAGCATTAAGCATAACAAGTTGCAACAATGACGTAAAACACCGATAACGGATACTAGGCACCATGCCCTAATGATATTACAGCTATTACATGAACGATCTCATCCAATCCCTACCATCCCCTCAAGTCTACAGCTGGGAATTACTCACACATGGATGGGGGAAACGATGATGCTTGATGGAGAGGCATTGGTGATGACGATGGCGATGATCCCCTTCGATTCCCCGTCCCGGCAGGGTGCCGGAACAGAGACTTCTGGTCCCCGAATTGAGTTTCGAGGTGGCGGCGGCGCACGGAGTTGTTTCTGGAAAAAGTGATGAACGCCCTCTCGTTTTTAGGTCAGAGGGGGCTTATATCCGAGAGGGGGGCGCGAGGAGGCGAACGAGTCGCCCTCACGTGGTGTTGGCGCGGCCAGGAGCCTGCCGCGCCAGCACCCTGTGAGGTGGGCTCGTTGCCCCCCTCCGTCTGGCCTTCTGGCTCCGTGGGTTTTCGGGCAAAATAGGGACTTTCGCATAATTTATGGGATTTTTCCATAAAGTTGATTTTCTGCACAAAAACAAGACTCCAGGGCAATTCTCCTGAAAACAGCGTTAGTCTGTGTTAGTTGCATTCAAAACACACAAATTAGAGGCAAAAGAATAGCAAAAGTGTTCGGGAAAGTGGATACGTTTTGGACGTATCACTCCCCTCCAGGGGGACCCTTGGGAGACCCTGCCTCCCGAGGCATCTGCCCTTAACGCTGGAGAGGCTGCCCTCCTGATGCTTCCGGCTTACATACTGCCCATAATCCTGGTGTGCCTCTAGCCCGTATTGTGGGCCCATGAGGCTTCTTACCCTCCGAGGAAAAATGGGCCGTCATCCCCGGGATCCGTTGGCCCGACAGAGGGCTTGTCTGCTTTACATCAGGATCTGAAAGAAGAGGTACCTTCGCTGGAATGCGTATATGTCATGCTGCCCCGTGTGTTACACACTTGTTCTTTCCAGATGATTCACTTCTTCTGATGACAGCTAGTAAGAGGGCAGCAGATGGACTTAAGAGCGTGCTTGACTTGTATGAAAACGGCTCCTATCAATGTATTAATGTGGAGAAATCGGCCATCATCTTCAGCGGAAACACTCCTCTTGCAATACGTGAAATGGTGAAGGGAGCGTTGGAAATACAGAGCGGAGCGTGGAATGAAAAATATTTAAGCCTTCCGGTTTATGTTGGTCGATCGAAGAGAAAAGCCTTTGCTTATCTAAATGATATAAAATTTGGGCTCGGATTCGGGGTTGGATGGAGAAGATGTTGGCAAAAGCCGGGAAGGAGGTGCTAGTAAATGTTGTGGCACAAGCAATTCCGACATATGCTACGTCTTATTTCTATCTCACAAAGAGTTTTTGTGACGAGATCAACTCATTGATTGGAAATTTTTGGTGGAGCCAGAATGATAAAGAAAATAAAATTCATTGGATTGGATGGGAGAAACTTACAAAACCAAAAGACTTAGGTTTCCGAGATATCCACTCTTTCAATATAGCTATGCTCTCGAAGCAAGTTTGGCGTCTCATACAAAACCCGAATAGTCTGTGTGCACAAATATTGAAAGCCAAGTATTTCCCGAATGGCAACATCCTGAGTGAAAACGGCTGATGGTATTTCTTATACATGGCGTAGCTTGCTCCATGGTGTTGATCTCATTAATGAAGGGCATATCTCCCTTGCTTTGAGAAGTAATCAGACGTAGATGTGTAAAACTAGAAGATTACAAATGTCTATTTTGCGGACGAGCCGAGGAGGATGGAGCTCATATCTTCGTAAAATGCAAGGCTGTTAAAAAGGTTTGGCGCAAGAATAACATGGAAAATATCAGAGCCCAGTTGGAACTTATGGATTCTGTAGTTCAAACCATGGATGTGCTATGGGAACTACCGGAGAGATCTCGGGTACAGATACTCACCGGGTGGTAGCATTTTTGGAATAACGGCAATAAGCTAAGGGAAGGAGGAATCCTTGTCTCCTCTGATGATATTATACGCCGGTCTGTCAGTCAAGACGCTGAATTCTTGGAGCTGTTTGGCAAGGGAAGGAACAAACAAAAAATGACCAAATGAAATGGACACCACCAGCAGATGGGGTCCTCAAACTGAACTGTGATGCTTCGGCGAGTGCAGGTCGGACTAACGGGATCCATGATGTTCTCAGTGCCGAACTGAATGATCTTGAGAGGGTTTTTGATATGGGTGCAAACCTAGGTGCGATATGTTGTTTTTTAAACTGACTCCGAACTTCTTGCATTGGGTCTCAACCGGCAAGGCCAGGATTTTTCCCAGCTTGTTGTGTCGATTGATGACCTGAAGATCCAACTCCGGTCCTAGTTCTCATCAAGTGAAGTGGCGGCCTGTAAGTGATCTGCAAATAGAGCTGCACATGAACTTGCCATTCTGGGCAAGAGTTGTAAGGACCAAAAGTTTATAACTTGGCATGTTGATGTTCCAGCCAATGTGGCTGACTCACCCCTTTTATCGTAATAAAGTTTGATGTTTTCCTTTAAAAAAAATTTTGCACGAGGTGAGGCAGCACATTCGAGATGTTGCAGAGTTTTCTAGACATTTTTTATTTTTCTCGGAGTTTTTTTACATTGCTTACATGTTGTGTTTCCAAATTGTAACAAACGTGTATGCCTTTTGTTGCGAAATCACACGTCACGTTGAAATGTTAATTGGTCGTTTGCTTTAAATTTGTGTGTTCTCTTTGAACGTTCACTAATAGGAAAAGTTTTATAGCTGGGATGGTATTTTGTGGCGCACCATTAAGCATGTACGCCACAAAAAATATTTAGTGGCGCATCCACTGCGGTGCGCCACAAGCAGAAACATGGCAGCGTGAAGGAGGCCTTCTACGTCATACATCACCTTAAAGGGTATGTCTGGTATGTAGAGTCGATGAGGTTGCCAAATAAGCTCCGAGAATGGACCAAATGTGCGGGGGAAATCACCGATGGTGAACTTAGAGAAGACTTTCATCGCACCCAGAAGAAGTTATCAGAAATCATCCTCGAAGATGTCATGGCAACAGCGGGGGCCTTCCACTACGCTAGAGGTAGGATGTATTACAAAACGGCGCCTAGCTTGCCTCACTCAAAAAAATAAGTGCTTCTTTATTTCCTTTATTATAGACTTTTGCACTTAGATGAATAATTCACACTATTTATATTATTAACCGATACTTCCCAATCCATCTCCAGGTTTGCCTCAAAGGGAGATCGAAGAATGCCTAGAGATGCAGGCTGACACTAGGACGTGGACGACGAAAGACTCCTAAAAACCGTTCCCAGCGCCGATGTAGAAGAAGGCTACGTGATCGTGCGCCCGCTGATCTTGCTCACCATCATCGCCCGATATGTACTCTATTTGATCCTAGTGTAGGCGGTGACCACTTCATTTGTAACGTGTGACATGATGAACTTTTGTGCCACAACTTGTGTAATAATTCGGCACTTTGTCAATATATGTTTGTGTATCTCGGCACTTTGATCCTAGTGTAGGCGGTGACCACTTCATTTGCACTGTGCTGGGTGCGCCACGGAAACGTTGTCTTTCTGTGGCGCACCGAGGGGGTGCGCCACAGAATTATAATTTAGTGGTGAGAATTCTGTGGCGCACCCACCAATTTCCACGGTGCGCCACAAAAAGGCCTTTTTGGTGCGCCAATAATACGCCTTTCTGTACTAGTGGTTGTGTTATGTGCTTTTGCAATAAATACAATTTTGTTATTGCATATGCTTTTTTAATAAGTAATGATTTTTGTTGCAAGCGTATCTACAACAAATCATTCTTGCTTACACAACTATTTAATCGCCGAAAAACATGATTTTTGTTGTAATCTCTTTGTGATTTTTATTGTTGAAACCACTTCTGCATCGAATATTCGTAGAAATAAATGTGTAGGGTGTTTTATGAAATGTAATAAACAAGTACTAAAATTACAACTTCCGCTTTAATATTTGATCATTGTCACTTCACCCCCTCTAGTCCATACAGGTGGTCTTTCAGTTGTCAACCAAATAAGGAAGGAGGGGAATGGAGAGGTCCACAGTTTCCGGAGGTTTTCTGGTGCATAGGTTGGAAGAGTCAACAACAGGAAGCCTCCATGGCACGCGGTCGATGGCTAGAGACCAATCTCAATGCAAACAAATCAAATGATCATAAAGTGGTGTACATGAGGGCATTTTCATGAGCCCCCCCCCCCCCCCCCCCCAGACACACAAAAGTTAACCCATAGGGTTCATCTGGGGGTTGCGGACAAAAAACGGGCCAAAAGGGAACCCACCCACTCTCCCCCCGTCGTCGCATAACATACAAGGTGTGGGGATGGTGCCCCCCGCCCCCATGTCTACCCCCATTTTTGTAGAGGTTTGTGTTGTCCAGACATCTCCATCTCAAGAATTGTCCGACCCAACCCATGAGACAGGGAAATAAAGTCCATATGTGCAAGTTCTGTCTCCGCTCTCTCTCACCTTTTCCTGATTCACAGCACCGTCGTACAACCACCCGCGCCCACGTCGTCGCCTCATGTACTCTAATTTTTTTTCATTCTCTGACGCTTAACTTCTCTCTATATGAACGCCCTCGTGCTTTTGTTCCTCCCTTTCTTGTCAGCGCCCTTATTCATGTTGTTGGACGTGTGGACACTCGATGCTAAGTGTCGTGGATATGGGACATGGGTACCCGCATGGACGGTGATGGTGGCCCAGTAAGCCGGCACAACTACCATAGTAGGACTAGGACACCTAGCCAACTTGTAATAGAAGAGGACACTAGTCTGTATCCAACTAGGACTCTCCATGTAAGTCGGCCCCTTCCACCTATATAAGAAGGGGCAAGGCGCCCCAAGAGGGCACGCTCAAGACACTCAATCCCACCACCTAGACAGGCAAGCCATACACAAGAGAGGAGCCGCCTCATAGGCGAATTCCACCATGAGCATACGGAATAGACCTAGCCACAAACAACACGTAGGGGTCTTACCGGATGATGTTTTCCAGGCCCCGAAGCTGTATAAATCTGGTCTTTCGTGTGCTAACCCACATCGGCGATGCCTGCGCGTACACAACCCCGTATAAGTCATCTCCGGATGATATTGTTGATCTATCCACTCAACACTAAGGATCTAACACCCTTGGCATTCTTCAAATCACTACAAGAAATATGTCAACTAATGACCTTTTGTTAGTGACCTTAAGAAAATTTGTCATAGATTCATGACCATTTTAAACTAGTTAGTCATAACCTACTTTGGAGGGTGTAAAACCAAATATCTTATGACCAATTTTGTTAGAAAAGTCATAATCCACTTATGTGAATTGGTCATAATCGAAACAATAGTGGTTTATGACTTTTTGCATGACCAATTTAAATGGTCATTCACATCGATAAACAACCAACTCAGCGTTATCGTTTACGTGTAATTGCTAGGTGTCATATTTGTCTATGTGTCACCATGACTGGACGACCAACTCAGTCATTTCACGTACGTGTCACTCTGACAAGTAGGCCGCACACCCCATCCTATATGACATGCACACCGCATCCTATATGACATGTCAGCAGCCCTCAATGATGTGTGGGTCCCGACCCCACCCCCATCCCTGACATGTGGGTCCAACCCCCGCTGACATGTAGGTCCAGACCCCATCCATTCCTCTGACCGTGGGTGCCGCCATCTGACACGTGGGACCCGGCCAGCTCTCCTGAGATATGGGACCCGTCCCCAAACGCGTATGACATGCGGGTCCCACCCCGTCCATGACATGCGGGTCCGTCAACAACCCTATATGACGCACTAGTCCCGCCAGCAACCAACCTGACATGTGGGTCCCACTGGGGAATTCTACCCACATGTGCCCGCCCCGCCGCCTAATAATTCGCAAAAATAGGGGCCAAAGGGACTCGAACCAGGGACCTGTGCGCTCGCAACGCAAGGCCATACCACTGCAGGCTCAGTAATGGGTGCCGCCACCTGGGACTCGGCCAGCTCTCCTGAGATATGGGACCCGTCCCCAAACGCGTCTGACATGCGGGTCCCACCCCGTCCATGACATGCGGGTCCGTCAACAACCCTATGACGCACTGGTCCCACCGGGGAATTCTGCCCACATGTGCCCGCCCCGCCGCCTAATAATTTGCAAAAGTAGGGTCCAAAGGGGTCGAACCAGGGACCTGTGCGCTCGCAACGCAAGGCCATACCACTGCATTACTGAGCAGTTCGTGTTGTTTGAAAGCAATTCCCCGTTTTATCCAATGTCTACTCGGCTAAGAAACAGGCCTCGGCCCATGCAGTGTAGTATTGGGCCGGCTCGGTTGATCTTTTTTATTTTTTCCTTTATATTATTCTTTTATGTTTTCTTCTTATTACTTAAGATTTTGAAATCCAATTTGAACGAAATAAAATGTGGTAATCTTGTGAATATGTACTGCGTACTTATATACTATTAGGGCTGTTTTCAATCAAATTAAAAACAAAATACCACTGACAACTTTGCGAAGGATTCGCATCTTTTTAATTTTTTATGAATTCTATATGCTGATTTCAAAATACGGTCAAAACGGCGGACATGACCGTTCATTCCTAGGGGTTGGATTTTGTGAAACTCTTTGTGTATCTATGATGAAATAGGTACTTGTGTACCCAAAAATGATTTCTGGAAAAAATCTTGAGAAAACTACAAGGCGCACCTGTAGTTCAAATTTGACCCGTTTCCAACAGAATCGGCTGAAATTTGTCTAGAGGTGGATATAAACCTTTTCGCACACAACCATTTGGTTATTTGTACATACAATGTGGTATAATATTTCATAAAAATGATGTGATCCAAATTTTCAACATATTTTTGGTATGTGCTTCACAAAAAAACCCTGTTTTGACACTCGGAGAATGAAAATTGATTTTTGTGTGCAATAAAGTGGAAAACTTTGTTCAGCAACATTGTTCTCCATTCCAATATGCACTCTTGTGCGCAATATGGGAAAATTTGAACAAACTATGTCACGATTATCGCCATAACATTGGTCATTTGGCCTGAAAGCCACGAATCTTGTACATGAGAGGTCATTTCTGTGAACACTTTTTAAAAATATCTTTCATTTTCCAAGTTTTTTATTTTTCCTTGAAACTAGGCCACATATAATGAAACTTTGCGAAGGATTCGCATCTTTTTGATTTTTTTTTAATTCTATACGCTGATTTCAAAATACGGTCAAATCGACGGACATGACCGTTCGTACCTAGGGGGTGGATCTTGTGAAACTCTTTGTGTATCTATGATGAAATAGGTACTTGTGTACCCAAAAATAATTTCTGGAAAAAATCTTGAGAAAACTACGAGACACCTGTAGTTCAAATTTGACCCGTTTTCAACTGAATCGGCGGAAATTTGTCTTTTTTACAAGAGGTGGATATAAACCATTTCGCACACAACCATTTGGTTATTTGTACATACAATGTGCTATAATGGTTTATAAAAATGATGTGATCCGAATTTTCAACATATTTTTGGTACGTGCTTCACAGAAAAACACCGTTTTGACACTCGGAAAATGAAAATTGTTTTTTGTGTGCAATAAAGTGGAAAATTTTGTTCAGCAACATTGTTCTCCATTCCAATATGCACGCTTGTGCGCAATATGGGAAAATTTGAACGAACTATGTCACGATTATCGCCATAACATTGGTCATTTGGGCTGAAAGCCACGAATCTTCATACATGAGAGGTCATTTCTGTGAAAACTTTTTTAAAATATCTTTCATTTTCCAAGTTTTTTATTTTTCCTTGAAACTAGGCCACATATAATGACACTTTGCGAAGGATTTACATCCTTTTGATTTTTTTTTAATTCTATACGCCGATTTCAAAATACGGTCAAAACGGCGGACATGACCGTTCGTACCTAGGGGTTGGATCTTGTGAAAATCTTTGTGTATCTATGATTAAATAGGTACTTGCTGAAGGGGTTCCGTAGCAGAAAATAATAATTTTTCTAACTAACGAATACCGAAACATGCCAGGATCTATCTATCTAGTAATGCGGTAACGGTGGGCGGAACTGGTCACATACCTCTTGTAGACCAAATAGCGGGGATTACGCTCCCGCACAAGCGTTGCTGACGTAGACACCGTAGCCGACCTCAAGTTCGCGAAGAACTTGGCGCGACGAAGTAGACGATGACGCGGCGATGTCGACGGCGTCGGGCGTCGGGCGCCGGGCGTCGGTCGTCGGTGACTGGGCGTCGGCGGCGGCTGGGCGTCGGCGGCAGGGCGCCGGCCGCTGGGCGTGACGATGTCGCCCGGGCACCTCAAATGTGGCGCCTCCGAGTACTCACACACATACGGAACTTAACGACAACCCCCGGTCACTCAGGTCTAGCTGAGATCGCAGGATTAAAACTTTGGTGGAATCTCGCAGTGCAACTGGGCACCGCAAAATAGCCTTGGTAGGAGAGAGAGAGAGAAAAGCGGGCGGAGAATTAACTCAGGCCGGCATATACAACATTAATTGTATTTTGGATGTCTTTAAATCAATTAATATGCCCTTCTATATAAAGCGGGGAGGGGGTGTGCAAACACCTTGCCTCCCCCATGTGGGACTAAACAAAGACCAAGGGGGAGGGGGCTTGGCCGGCCATGCCTTGGCCGTGGTGGCCATGGGCCCCATGCCTTTGCATGGTGCGCCCCCCCCCCCCCCCCCCCCACATGGGCCCCAATTGGCCCATTAAGTGGGATTCCCCTTTTTCTTTATTTTTAATTGATTTTAATCAATATAAAATATATATAATTCATAATTAATATATTTATACATTATTTAATATCATGTGACTCCGAAACAATTTCCGGACCACCCGAACTACCTTCGGTCATTCCCGGAACCCTTTCGACGTCGCCGGAACTTTTCCGGTCAATTTCTCTCTCTCCTAAATCCATATTTATTCCAATAATAAATCATTCCAATGATCTCTACGTGTCGCTAAGACCTTAAGCGTGTTACCCTACGGTTCGAGAACACTCCAGACATGGCCGAGACCCTTCGCTCGCCAATGACCGCCAGGGAGACCTTGACGTCTGTAACAGTCCCTGTGCATTCTACGAATATCGTCGTTGACCAATAAACATGATATCTATTCCTTTTGTTTCTTCGATACTACCTTGTCGGAGATATGATCGCAAACATCCGATGTCCTGTTGTATCTCGTTACCGACAAGGCTCAATTAACTCGTCTGTGATATTACATCTCCATGACCTAGTCATTAGCTGCGCAGCTCTAGAGATGTAATCTCACCGAGTGGGCCCAGAGTATCTTCCTATCACGAGGATGAACAAATCCCGCTCTTGATCCATACGCCTCAACATACTCTTTCGAGATACACGAGGTACACCTTTATTGTCACACTTTATAAGATATGACGTTTGATGCACTCAGAGTAACCTACGGAGCAGCAATTAATATGATCTCACGGTCTGAGGAATAAGCTATCATATTACTTTCCTATTGCAAATGATGAACATTGTGACACGATCCTATTGCAATACTTTGTTGGGTATGTCCATCACCTTATTCCACAAATAAGATGACCTCATTGTCAATCGACGCAATTGTCCATGACCGGGAATTCTCGATCAACTGTTGCCCAATGAACTAGTTTATATAGAGGCTTACTAAGGACTCTGGTTTGTCTATGTATCACACGTGTATTAACAATTCCGATTAATACAGTTATAGCACGATACAAAAACATATTATAAACTTAATGGAATAATGCGATAAATACTATATATTTATTTGCCTCTAGGGCATATTCCCTTCAGTCTCCCACTTGCACTAGAGTACAAATAAACCAGCTGCATTTTACTTTCAATCATATCACCTTATCCAATAAGCGTTCTATGATAATGCCTGCTCGTGGAAGAGTGTTACTACAACAATCTGTACCATACATAATTGTGTGTTCTTTGCGATTCACTGATATCACCTTGTTTGATATCATCCTGTTATCCTGATAACATATATGCACACATTGTAACTAAGTGAGTCTTTCATTTCTCAGCGCTTACTCTGATTCTGTTAACCAGACAATTGCTTTGCAAACGCACTCAGCTGTAACATGTACAATCTCGCGATATCTATATACCTTTCATATCTATGTAGAGTTTCGACATTCCAATGTCAGTCTGGTGCCTAATGCTATTCTACTTCTAGTAAATTCCAAATTTACTTTGATAATTGTTCTTCTTCTAGGAACATGAGTCATACTTTATCGAGCACATAATATGGTTTCTATATGATGTCTGTTATCATGATATAAGAGACCAACATATCTAGTAACCACTATTATCGTGTACCAAATACACTTAACATTTTAATTGGATTTCCAAGGACCTTTCCATTGGTTTTATTCCATTCTGACACTTCAGAATCCAATCTAAACAACTCGACCTTCTATTTGAAATTCCTGTTCTATTCGAAATAGACGCTACCTTTTAAATCATTTCATAACTTCATCTTCTATTTAATTCTACTGGTACTATCCATGATATGTCATTTACATACGTGGATTTAAGCTCCCACTCAAAAATATGTCTCTCACATATTTGAGTAAACTAATTCTAAGCTCCCACTTAAATTAGTAAATCCACAATTTCTTTCGATATTTTGGTCAAACCAAAATCATTGATCATTTATCAATTCGAGTTTTAATTCGACTCCCACTTAAATTCATAATTACTTTCGATATTTTGGTCAAACCAAAATCATTGATCATTTATCAATTCGAATTATAATACGATCTGACAGTATTCTACCAATACTTATCCCACAGACTTTAAGCATGTCTACACTTATGTAGTCAACAACTTTGATTTTGTCCAAGACACTTCTTGACAAAATTTGCTTCTAGTCTTTTTTATAGTTGCATTTCTTTCATATAACACTTTATATGATGATTAAGCAATCTTATTCTCTTAATAAGATTCACAGTAACATTTACTGTCTTAATCATTTTAAATGTAACTTGGATTTTAAGATTCAAAGTCTTTATTCGTATTTTGGTATTTCCTCAACTTTCTTTGTACTTTCAAGGTGTATCATGTTCTGATAACATGATCTAAAATACTGAATATCAAACTGTGACCTGACAGTAAATATTCTTAAATCAACACCTCATTTAAAAGCTTCTTGTTTGAAAACACTATGATCTCTTATCATCAATTTTTCAATTCCATTTGTAGAGATATTTTTCTCGGAATATATTCCAATATTCTACTCTTATGGAAACAAGGTCAAATACCTTATTTTAAGCTTCTACTTTTATTCCATTGACCTTAATTCGAGAAATCATATTTTCTCATGAATTACGCAGACGGCAATACAAATTTTTGCTTCTGTTGGTATTTGGAATATAATCCCATCTTAATATGAGAATTCTACAAAGAACTATTCGTGTATATTCTGTATTATCATATAATCATCTATATCACGACACTTACTGTCGATCACACGAATCTTCGTTGAAAAATATCCTATTCCTAAAGTGGATGACGACTACAATGTCAGAATATATTAAGAGATTCTAAAAGACCACACTTTATCTGAAATAGAGCATGATTATAATATTTCACATATCACTATATCTAATATTATAATTTGTGGAACAAACTTTCACAAGTCGTTTTATGTTGAAACCATAATTCAAATAATGTCCCATTTAATCGAATCATGTGGATATAATTTCCATCCACCTTTCTTCTGAAAAATTCCTTTGATCTTTTATCAAACTATTTTTCAGACTCATGTTTACTCAGGCGAATACATTTATTCATTTGGAATCATAGAAAATTCGAATTGATGATATTTACCACTAATTAATTTAATAATCATCCAATATGATTTTCAATCAATTTCCTTGTATATTGACATTTCAATATCTAATGAAACTTAATCAATTCGGCACATGTAGCCTTGATAGATCGAAGTATCTATATTTCTTACATTGCTCTTGTGATCAAATTCAGTGGTGTTTGTTCATGTAACAAAATCATTTAATCTTTGGACAATTAATTTTATTATTCTTGATTTTATAAATGTATATCGTGTTATCATTCAAAAAATGTAATTGAGATGTGATTGCATAAAAGCTTTACTCATAATATAAAACAACTGACTTGTTCCAATACATAAAACAACTGACTTGTTCTATTACATATATGAATAACTTTGTCTCGTAACATTCAAGACATAAAACAAAATCACACTCTCACTATTACAAAAGGTCTTATCAAAAACTATTAATGATAACTATAATGATAACTCGAGGACGTGAACACCACCGGCCATCAACTCCTTTGCTTGCCATCACTTGCGCACTGTCACATCATATATCTTCTCATACTTCTGACAATCAGGTCCTGTTTCATAAACAGAACAAGCATCAAATGCTTTTCATCAAGTATCACGTGAAGAATACATTTATAACTTTGTATATCAAATATACCTATAGCGTCGAAGATTTCGCCTTCGATGGGTTCAACCTTTACAGATCTGAACTGGCTTATGAACTCGAAGAAAGTCATCGTATCTCTTCTTATAGCATAGCCACGGACATGTTTCTCATAGCTGGGAGGTAAAGATGCCAACGCAGCAGCTATCGCACATGAATCCGCCATCCAGTAGTCGTAGACATTCGTAAGTTTCAAGTAAATGTCATACATTTTCTTCAAATGAGTTTCCAAACAGGTATGTTCCTCCATCTGGAGTGAATGGAACTTCCTCAGCTGTTTGTATTGCTCATACTTAATTTCATCTATGAAATGCGCCTTGATTGAATCTATCATATCATAAGATTCCATATGCTGAAACTGCATTTTCAACTCTGGCACCATGCATATGACCATGATCGTTTGCACTTCTATGAAAATGTCACGACGCTGATGAAATTCCTCATCTTCTTCTTCGCTAGCAGAATCTCCTGGTTCCTCTCCTAATCCCTCTTCTATGACATAGAGTATATTATTGTGTATGAGAGTTTCTCTTAGTTTCTTGTACCAATAGATGAAGTTTGACCCATCAGCCAACAAGGACCGACTCCTAAGGAAGTGATCGAAGTAGAGCACCATCTACAGATATAATCGCAAAGAGGGTAAGACTAAGTTTATAATAATATGAGTTTTAGTTTATAATCAAATTATTAAACACACTCCACTAAGATTATTATCCCTTCAGTAATTTCAGCGATTACACGACCCCAATCCACTGCACCACCCCCGATCGTCACGGCCGGCAGCACAGCTTCAAAGGTGGACATCGAAATGTCGATCACAACAACTCTGTGACTCATGCTCGATCTTTCGATCTTCCGTGTTCCGAGGCTATGTCTGTACATACTAGGCTCGCCAATTAAACCTCGATGTTCTTGCGCGTGCAACATGGCTTACACCCACTGTATGCGAACGACGAAATGTGTGACACCCGATCGTCACGGCCTGCCTCATAACGTAGAACTTTCTTGGTGGTGCACAACGAGGGAGAACACAATTTTGGTATTTATTAGGGATCATCCTATTATAGCTACTGTTGTATATCTAATATATATATATATGTAGCACTCAATAAGATATACACACAACAACACACAATCAAATAATGTAATGAAGTGCGATATGACATGGTCGTGCGCCTGGACCTCCTTGGCGCCGTGCGCCTGGACCGGGCGTCCCGGCATGGCTCCAAGTCTATGGTGCCTCCTTTGCCTCCGACAATACGAATAATTCAAAACTTACCGTAACGATGTCATATTTAAATGCCTCTGCAAAACAAAGTTAGACGCCTCTACCTTTATCTAGTTTTGCAAGTTTTACGTGGCTTTATAGGCTTTCGCGAGAGAACCGTTTCCCTACCTACGAACAATGTGCCACAACGTCGATCCAACAATTGCATGTTTATGTATCCCTTTCGGGCCCTCCATTGAAAATGCAAAGCCAACTAAAGAGAGAGAAACAGACACCCGCCAGCCACATATACGGTACCAGCCGTATGTCAGTAGTGGAACCAGTCTCGCGTAAGCGTACGCGTAAAGTCGGTCCGGGCCGCTTCATCAACTCAATGCTGCCGACAGTGCAAGTGCACGCGAGAGGGTAGCAAATATAAGAAAGACGTCCTCGTATTCAACACGAGTTCTAACCGTACCAGCATACTACGCATAGATCAGCTCTGATACCACTGAAGGGGTTCCGTAGCAGAAAACAATAATTTTTCTAACTAACGAATACCGAAACATGCCAGGATCTATCTATCTAGTAATGCGGTAACGGTGGGCGGAACTGGTCACATACCTCTTGTAGACCAAATAGCGGGGATTACACTCCCGCACAAGCGTTGCTGACGTAGACACCGTACCCGACCTCAAGGTCGCGAAGAACTTGGCGCGATGAAGTAGACGATGACGCGGCGATGTCGACGGCGTCGGGCGTCGGGTGTCGGGCGCCGGGCGCCGGGCGTCGGTCGTCGGTGACTGGGCGTCGGCGGCGGCTGCTGGGCGCCGGCGTCGGCTGGGCGTCGGCGGCAGGGCGCCGGCGGCTGGGCGTGACGATGTCGCCCGGGCACCTCAAATGTGGCGCCTCCGAGTACTCACACACATACGGAACTTAACGACAACCCCCGGTCACTCAGGTCTAGCTGAGATCGCAGGAGTAGAACTTTGGTGGAATCTCGTAGTGCAACTGGGCACCGCAAAATAGCCTTGGTGGGAGAGAGAGAGAAAAGCGGGCGGAGAATTAACTCAGGCCGGCATATACAACATTAATTGTATTTTGGATGTCTTTAAATCAATTAATATGCCCTTCTATATAAAGGGGGGAGGGGGTGTGCAAACACCATGCCTCCCCCATGTGGGACTAAACAAAGACCAAGAGGGAGGGGGCTTGGCCGGCCATGCCTTGGCCGTGGTGGCCATGGGCCCCATGCCTTTGCATGGTGCGCCCCCCCACATGGGCCTGATAACCCACAAGTATAGGGGATCGCAACAGTCTTCGAGGGAAGTAAAACCCAAATTTATTGATTCGACATAAGGGGAGACGAAGAACACTTATAAGTCTTAACAGCGGAGTTGTCAATTCAGCTGCACCTGGAAAAGCACCAGTAACAGGGGTGATGTGAAAGCAGCAGTAATACGAGAGCAATAGTAACAGTAACACAGAGACAATGGCACCAGAGAATAGTTGTTTGCGTGGAGTTGACAGGAAAGCAATGATGATGACAGAAGGACCGGGGTTCCCAGCTATCTACACTAGTGGTAACTCTCAAGAACAAGTGTTGGGTGAACAAATTACAGTTGGGCAATTGACAGTATTGAAATAGCATTAAGTTAGAATATCCAGATTATTAATTATATAGGCATGTTTTCCATATATAGTCATACGTGCTCGCAATGAGAAACTTGCATAACATCTGTTGTCCTACCAGCCCGTTTGCAGCGGGGCCTCAAGGGAAACTACTGGTAATTAAGGTGCTCCTTTTAATAGAGCACCGGAGCAAAGCATTAACACTTGGTGAAAACATGTGATCCTCACATCACAGCCATTCCCCTCGGCTGCCCCAATTATTGTCACTTTGGGACCTCGGGTTCCGGACAATGACATGTGCATACAACTTGTAGATACAATCTAAGCAATAAATATAGAGCTCAAATCTAAGATCACGCCACTCGTGCACTAGTGACAAGCATTAAACACAACAAGATTGCAGCAACAATAACTTCACAAACTTTGATAGATAGACTGATCATAATGTAACAATTCATCGGATCCCAACAAACACAACACGAATTACATCATATGGATCCCAATCATGTAAAGCAGCTCATGAGAACATTGTATTGAAGTACATGGGAGAGAGAGTACCAACTAGCTACATCCAAGAACCCGTAGTCCATGGGGGAACTACTCACAAACCATCATGGAGTCGAAGTGGAGGCGGTGGAGTCGATGGAGATGGCTCCGGGGGTCAATCCCCGTCCCGGCAGGGTGCCGGAACAGGAACTTCTGACCCCCGAAACTTGTCGGCGATGGCTGCGGCGCTCGGGACCCGTGGAGGAAAATATGAACACCGTGCTAGGGTTTTTGGTTCGGAGGGTATATGTAGGCGAAAGGGCGAGGTCGGTGGAGCCCCGTGGGTCCCACACCACGTGCTCGCGCGGCCAGAAGGCCTGCCGCGCCGGGAGGTGGTGTGGGCCCCTCGGGCTCCGTCTTCGACTCCCCTTCGGTGCTCTGGAACGTTCCCACGAAAATATGGACTTTGGAAAAGAAATCGTCCAATTCCGAGAATATTTCCTTAAGTACTTTTCTGAAACCAAAAACAGCAGAAAACAGGGAACTGGCACTGTGGCATCTTGTTAATAGGTTAGTCCCAGAAAATGCATAAAACTAAATAAAATGCATATAAAACATGTTATAACTTGGTATAATATAGCATGGAACATAAGAAATTATAGATACGTCGGAGACGTATCAACATCCCCAAGCTTAGTTCTACTCGTCCCGAGTAGGCAAGAACGATAAAAGAAGAATAATTTCCGAAGTGACATGCTTTAACACAATCTTGATCATATAATAATGTAAGGCTCATGTTATGAATGAAATGACTCAAGGCAATGATCTATAGTTTGCTAACAAATAGACAAGGAGTAAGCAACTACATCATATAAGTAAAAACTCTTCATGAATAGTACTTTCAAACAAGCATCAATAAGATTTGCATAAGAGTTAACTCATAAAGCAATATTATCTAAGTAAAAGAGCATTGAAGCAATACAAAGGAAGATATAAGTTTCAGCATTGGCTTTCAACTTTGAACATGTATATCATATAGATAGTTGTCAACACAAAGGAATATAACAAGTGCAATAAGTAAGCATATAAGAATTGTTGTACACAGTTGACACAAGTGTTTGCTTCGGGGATAGAAAGAAGTAGGTAAACTGACTCAACATAAAGTAAAAGATAGGCCCTTCGCAGAGGGAAGCAGGGATACAAGCATGTGCTAGAGCTTTTTAATTTTATAGGTTTTTGAAATCATATAGAGAGCATAAAAGTAAGTTTTTGAGTGCTGTTTGTCGTTGTCAACGAATGGTAATGGGCACTCTACCCCCCTTGTCAACCAGACTTTCAAGAGCGGCTCCCATAAAGGACGTTATTTCTACCAGCAAGGTAGATCATCCCTCTTATCTCTTTTGTTTACACATATAGTTAAAAACTGTTGTCATTGCTTGACTGATTGGATCAGGGCAAAAATGTGAAGAGATTGCAGCGGTTAAAGTTGTAATTAATTGGGACTGGGCACCCCATTTGCCAGCTCTTTTTGCAAAATTAATGGATAAGCCGTGTATATGCCACTAGTCCGGTTGGTGAAAGTCTGTCTAAAAGCAAACGACAAGTTTGATATCCGTAACACCACATACTTCCTCATGAGCTAATAAACATTGACACAAATAAGGGATAATAAGTTTTGAATAAAAGATAGCACACGAAGTATTTGCTTGGAATGGCAGGAAATACCATGTAGTAGGTAGGTATGGTGGACACAAATGGCATGGGTTTTGGCTCAAGGATTTTGGATGCACGAGAAGCATTCCCTCTCAGTACAAGGCTTTGGCTAGCAAGGTTATTTGAAGCAAACACAAGTATAAACTATGACAACAAGACGTATATACAAAACATATTGCAAGCATTATAAAACTCTACATTGTCTCCCTTGTTGCTCAAACACTTTAACTAGAAAATATCTAGACCTTAGAGATACCAAACATGCAAACCAAATTTCAACAAGTTTTACGGTAGTTCTCCACTAATAGGTTTTAACTACGTGATGCAAAAGCTTAAACATGATCTACTTGAGAGCTCAAAACAATTGCCAAGCATCACAAAAAATTCAAGACAATGATCTACAAGAACATGCATATCTTTTCTTTATACCATCTACCACATTTAGCATTTTTTCTGTTTCCAACCAAACACCAATCCACTTATTTAAAGGATGAACTCTCCAAGTATTTAAACAATGAGATATGAGAGTATAACATATGAGAACTAACAGCTCTGAACAAGAGGTGCATGAAAAACAAGAGCTGAAAGTATTGCAGTAGCTAGAGAAGAATACTCAACAAATATAAGTGAAGAATAGGAGTATTCATAAGAAAAAGCGGAGCGTGTCTCTCTCCCAAACAAGAATGCTAGGATCCATTTTATTCAGAGAATGAAAATAACAAAAACAGAAATAAAAACAAATAGACGCTCCAAGTAAAGCACATAAGATGTGACGGAATTAAAATATAGTTTCACTAGAGATGACCTGATAAGTTGTTGATGAAGAAGGGGATGCCTTGGGGAAGGCATCCCCAAGCTTTGACGCTTGAGTCTT
This sequence comes from Poa annua, assembly GCA_026929855.1. Taxonomy (NCBI): domain Eukaryota; kingdom Viridiplantae; phylum Streptophyta; class Magnoliopsida; order Poales; family Poaceae; genus Poa; species Poa annua. The sequence continues at coordinate 58,969,622 of CM049437.1, forward strand.
CTTGAAATATGCTTGGGTGACCCACGGGGGCATCCCCAAGCTTAGGCTCTTTCATTTTCTTGATCACATCATATCATCCTTCTCTCTTGATCCTTGAAAACTTCCTTCACACCAAACTTCTCATAAACTTCATTAGAGGGGTTAGTATTCAAAAATATTAATCCACTTTGGTACTGTTGTGACACAATTCAAGAACTCAATAAAACATTAGCTACAGCCCTCCATGATAGAGAACCTTGCTTAAAGTCCACAAGAGACAATGCAAAAAACAGAGACAGAATCTGTCAAAACAGAACAGCCAGTAAAGATGAATTTTTTCGAGGCACTTAACTTGCTCATATTAGAAAACTCAAAACTAATGAAAGTTGCGTACATATCTGAGGATCACGCACAAAAAATCCCAGGTCCATCCGATTTTTCTGTAAAGAGTTATGAATTTAACGGTGGACAGCAGAAAACAGTTTCATAACAGCAATCCAAATCTAGCATCAACTTTCTACTAGAGACTTTACTTGGCACAACTATGCAATAAAATAAAGATACAAAGGAGTTGTTACAGAGGAAATGCTCCTTGACTCAAATAAGAAAAATAACAGAAATAAAACATGGGTTGTCTCCCACAAGCGGTTTTCTTTAATGCCTTTTAGCTAGGCTTGATAGTTGTAATGATGCTCTCATGAAAATAGAAAATGAAGCAAAAGGAGCATCAAGAAGCAAATACAAAACACATTTAAGTCTAACCCACTTCCTATGCATAGGAATCTTGTACACAAATAAATTCACAAAGAACAAAGTGACAAGCATAGGAAGATAAAACAAGAACAACTTCAAAACTTTTAGCATATAGAGAGGTGTTTTAGTACCATGAAAACTTCTACCACCATATTTTCCTCTCTCATAATAATTTTCAGTAGCATCATGAATAAACTCAACAATATAACTATCACATGAAGCATGCCTTTCATGATCTACAAACACATAATTTATATCAAGCTCCATAATAGTGGGATAAAAACTTTCAAACCCACTTTTAACAATTTTATAACAAGATGATTGATCATTCTCAGGGTACATGGGACTCTTAGATAAAGTCAAGACCTCTCCAATCCCATTTTCAATGGTAGTACAATTAATATTATCAAGTAACATAGGACCATCATCTAGAGCTTTATCATAAACATTTTCTAAGCAAACTTTCTCATTACCATGCATTTCGAAATTAGGCACATATAAAGGATTATCATAAGTTTTATCAAAATAGCATGGATTATCATATATAACAGTAGCATAATTATTTTCACAAGTTTTACTCATAGGGGATATTTCAAGAGAATCCACAGGAACATAACATTCATCCCCCTTTGGCAAGCATGGGGGACAATCAAATAGTGTAAGGGATGAAGAGTTACTCTCATTAGAAGGTAGGCATGGGTAGCTACTCCATTCTTCCTCCTTTTGTTCTTCACTCTCCTCCTCTTTTTCATCTAATGAGCTTTCAGATTCAGCAATTTCTTCTTCCACAGGCCCCTGCAAATTGTGGATACATTCTTGTGCATTAACGAGTCTCTCTTTATAATCAATGATATAACAATTATTGCTGAAATATTCTATGCAATAATTAAGGATAGAAGAGACATAATCTTTAAGTGTATTACAAGCAACACAGGTTTCATAATTTTTAGACATGAAGGATTCTATTTCAGAAGCTCCCATAAATATAACAAATTGTTCTACTTCTTCAAATCCAAGATTAATATAGTTATTCCAATGATAGTTCACAATTAAAACTTCTTTACTAAAGCCACATTGGAATTTAAGATGTTTAGTATCCTGTTCAGAGCAGCAATTTATATCATGGCGTTTAAGCAAAATTTTAGCAAGTGTATTCAACTTCCCTAACACGCCTCTCATGACTTTTCCCTTATACGATTCTCTATACTTCATATATAATTCTTCAGGTTCCATAGGATATCTAGCATGTTCTTCCATAACAACAGTTTTTTTTTTAATTTTTGGTTTTTCAAATTTTTATGGTTTTTCGGGTATATAAAAATAAAACAAAACAAAAATAAACTAGACAAACGTAAACTAAACAAAATAAAACTAAACAGAAATAAACTAAGCACAAATAAACTAGACAAGAAAATAAAATACAATAAATAAAAACAGAGAGAGAGGTAGAGTGTACTCCCTAGGTGAACTTATGAGTAGAGCTATGCCTCCCCGGCAACGGCGCCAGAAAATAGTCTTGATAACCCACAAGTATAGGGGATCGCAACAGTCTTCGAGGGAAGTAAAACCCAAATTTATTGATTCGACACAAGGGGAGACGAAGAAAACTTATAAGTCTTAACAGCGGAGTTGTCAATTCAGCTGCACCTGGAAAAGCACTAGTAACAGGGGTGATGTGAAAGCAGCAGTAATACGAGAGCAATAGTAACAGTAACACAGAGACAATGGCACCAGAGAATAGTTGTTTGCGTGGAGTTGACAGGAAAGCAATGATGATGACAGAAGGACCGGGGTTCCCAGCTATCTACACTAGTGGTAACTCTCAAGAACAAGTGTTGGGTGAACAAATTACAGTTGGGCAATTGACAGTATTGAAATAGCATTAAGTTAGAATATCCAGATTATTAATTATATAGGAATGTTTTCCATATATAGTCATACGTGCTCGCAATGAGAAACTTGCATAACATCTTTTGTCCTACCAGCCCGTTTGCAGCGGGGCCTCAAGGGAAACTACTGGTAATTAAGGTGCTCCTTTTAATAGAGCACCGGAGCAAAGCATTAACACTTGGTGAAAACATGTGATCCTCACATCACAGCCATTCCCCTCGGCTGCCCCAATTATTGTCACTTTGGGACCTCGGGTTCCGGACAATGACATGTGCATACAACTTGTAGATACAATCTAAGCAATAAATATAGAGCTCAAATCTAAGATCATGCCACTCGTGCACTAGTGACAAGCATTAAACACAACAAGATTGCAACAACAATAACTTCACAAACTTTGATAGATAGACTGATCATAATGTAACAATTCATCGGATCCCAACAAACGCAACACGAATTACATCATATGGATCCCAATCATGTAAAGCAGCTCATGAGAACATTGTATTGAAGTACATGGGAGAGAGAGTACCAACTAGCTACAGCCAAGAACCCGTAGTCCATGGGGGAACTACTCACAAACCATCATGGAGTCGAAGTGGAGGCGGTGGAGTCGATGGAGATGGCTCCGGGGGTCAATCCCCGTCCCGGCAGGGTGCCGGAACAGGAACTTCTGACCCCCGAAACTTGTCGACGATGGCGGCGGCGCTCGGGACCCGTGGAGGAAAATATGAACACCGTGCTAGGGTTTTTGGTTCGGAGGGTATATGTAGGCGAAAGGGCGAGGTCGGTGGAGCCCCGTGGGTCCCACACCACGTGCTCGCGCGGCCAGAAGGCCTGCCGCGCCGGGAGGTGGTGTGGGCCCCTCGGGCTCCGTCTTCGACTCCCCTTCGGTGCTCTGGAACGTTCCCACGAAAATATGGACTTTGGAAAAGAAATCGTCCAATTCCGAGAATATTTCCTTAAGTACTTTTCTGAAACCAAAAACAGCAGAAAACAGGGAACTGGCACTGTGGCATCTTGTTAATAGGTTAGTCCCAGAAAATGCATAAAACTATATAAAATGCATATAAAACATGTAATAACTTGGTATAATATAGCATGGAACATAAGAAATTATAGATACGTCGGAGACATATCAGGGCCCCAATTGGCCCATTAAGTGGGCTTCCCCTTTTTCTTTATTTTTAATTGATTTTAATCAATATTAAATCAATATAAAATATATATAATTCATAATTAATATATTTATACATTATTTAATATCCTGTGACTCCGAAACAATTTCCGGACCACCCGAACTTCCTTCGGTCATTCCCGGAACCCTTCCGATGTCGCCGGAACTTTTCCGGTTAATTTCTCTCTCTCCTAAATCCATATTTATTCCAATAATAAATCATTCCAATGATCTCTACGTGTCGCTAAGACCTTAAGCGTGTTACCCTACGGTTCGAGAACACTCCAGACATGGCCGAGACCCTTCGCTCGCCAATGACCGCCAAGGAGACCTGGACGTCTGTAACGGTCCCTGTGCGTTCTACGAATATCGTCGTTGAACCATAAACATGATATCTATTCCTTTAGTTTCTTCGATACTAACTTGTCCGAGATATGATCGCAAACATCCGATGTCCTGTTGTATCTCGTTACCGACAAGGCTCAATTAACTCGTCTGTGATATTACATCTCCATGACCTAGTCATTAGCTGCGCAGCTCTATAGATGTAATCTCACCGAGTGGGCCCAGAGTATCTTCCTATCACGAGGATGAACAAATCCCGCTCTTGATCCATACGACTCAACATACTCTTTTAAGATACACGAGGTACACCTTTATTGTCACACTTTATAAGATATGAGGTTTGATGCACTCAGAGTAACCAACGGAGCAGCAATTAATATGATCTCACGGTCTGAGGAATAAGCTATCATATTACTTTCCTATTGCAAATGATGAACATTGTGACACGATCCTATTGCAATACTTTGTTGGGTATGTCCATCACCTTATTCCACTAATAAGATGACCTCATTGTCAACCGACGCAATTGTCCATGACCGGGAATTCTCGATCAACTGTTGCCCAATGAACTAGTTTATATAGAGGCTTACTAGGGACTCTGGTTTGTCTATGTATCACACGTGTATTAACAATTCCGATTAATACAGTTATAGCACGATACAAAAACATATTATAAACTTAATGGAATAATGCGATAAATACTATATATTTATTTGCCTCTAGGGCATATTCCCTTCACTTGCGTACCCAAAAATGATTTTTGCAAAAAATCTGGAGAAAACTACGAGGCACCTATAGTTCAAATTGGACCCGTTTCTAGCTGAATCGGCGAAAATTTGTCTTTTTTACAAGAGGTGAATAGAAACCTTTTCGCCCACAACCATTTGGTTATTTGTACATACAATGTGGTATAATATTTTATAAAAATTATGTGATCCAAATTTGCAACATATTTTTGGTACGTGCTTCACAAAAAAACCCTATTTTCACACCGGGAAAACGTAAAATGATTTTTTTGTGCAATAAAGTTGAAAACTTTGTTCGGCAACATTGTTATCCATTCCAAGATACACGCTTGTGCGCAATATGAGCACATTTGAATAAACTATGTCATGGTTGTCGCTATAACATTGGTTAGTTGGCCTGAAAGCCATGAATCTTCGTAAATGAGAGGTCATTTATGAGCACTTTTTAAATATGTGTACCATTCTCCAAGTTTGTTATTTTCCTTGAAACTAGGTCACATATAATGACACATGGCGAAGGGTTTATATCGTTTTTTTTTTATTCTATACACCGATTTCAAAATACAGTCAAAACGGCAGACATGACCGTTCTTAGATAGGGGTTGAATTTTTTGAAACTCTTGGTGTATATATATGATGAAATAGATACTTTTCTATCTAAAATGATTTTCTCCGGAAAACATCGGCAAACTATAAAGCACATGTAGTTCAAATTTGACCCGCTTCCAAAATTTGTCTTTTTGACAAGGGGTGGATGGAAATCATTTTACACACAACCATTTGGTTATTTCTACATAAAAATGGTGTGGTCTTGTTTTGCAACAAATTTGTGGTATGTGCTTCACCAAAAAAACTCATTTTGAATTTCATATGGTTGTAGTTTAAATTTGACCCGTTTTCAAAATAAGTTCCGTTTTTCCAATTGGAAATAGTACATTATTTTATATGGATACTAGGTAATATAAAATGACACAATGCCAAGGTTTTCCTTTTGTTTTATTTTTAAAAATTAGTTATTCCTTTTAAGATGCTGTCAAAACCATTTAAAATAGCCAGCCAATCAGAGAAGAGAACAGGGCTACACACGGATCAGCCAAAAGGAATCACATCTCAACCGTTCCATCCAGCGCCCCAAATCACAGCGCCTGATTCTCCCGCCACCCACATTTCGACGTGAATTTACTGAAACAGCCTAGTATATTCTCAGTCGTGCACCACAGAAAGTGGGCAGGGGCAGTTTAGTCAATTCGTAACACCACCCATCCGTCCACGACCCCAAACCCTAACCGAGTGAGTCCCCGACGCCATCTCCTCCTCCTTGTCGCTCTTTTCCCCTTCTCCTTTCCCCTCTCCTCCTCTGCTCTTCCCCACCCGTGCTTCCTGCCTCCGGCCGGCGTCCCTCCCCTTCTCCTCCTCCGGCGGCTCTGCTGCTGCGAGTGATGATGGGAGGGGAGGCCCGAGCCGGCCCGTTCATCCTAGGTCTAGGGTTTGCTCGATTCTAGGGTTAGGGTTTCTGTCCCCCGTGGCGTTTAGGAGTAGAGCTTCGGATCTCGCCGGTCAGATCCCGAGCGTGCTGGTGGTCGTCGTCCTCGCCGTGCTGCTGCTGGTGGGAGAGAAGGCTTCGCATCTTGTCCAACTAACTCGGTGCGCTAGGGTTCGCCGGCTCTGGCCGTCTCTCTCTCTCTCTCTCTCTCAATTTGTCTCTCAAGTTTATATGCCTTTCCCTCTGCACACACCCATAGAAGCGAGGATGGAGCCTCACCGCAGCGGAGATGGAACCGCAACCTCTTCGATTTCGACCTCGTCCACCTCTCCATCACGCATAGGAACCGTGCTCGAGCTAACCGGATACGGATGCGAGGATCAGCATCTCCAAGAAGGTCGTATGATCCCTCCCCTCTGCTCTTCCTCTCTCTCTCTCTACTATAGTTAATTCTATATTTATCTTGTGGTGTTCCCCTTTGTAATTCTGGATATATGCTCCTGCTAATCAGATGGACATGAATACTTAAATTGATATCTTATTGAAGATGAACATGTCAATTGTTTACATACCAAGCTATCATATGTACAATATGACCTGTAAATATTTTTGACTTTTACCTATGTATAGAGCTCTGTCTAATACCAAGTTGGTCATGTTATTATTTCAACCATTGTGTTGGTATTATCTTGTGTTGGACCTGTGTACAATATGACCTGTAAATATTTTAGACTTTTACCTATGTATAGACCTCTGTTTAATACCAAGTTGTTCAGGTTATTATTTCAACCATTGTGTTGGTATTACCTTGTGTTGGACAGGTTTGATGTATTCTTATAAATGACAAGCTTATGTCAAATGGCCAATAACCAGAAGTTATATTTGCTCCTTTTGTCTAAACTAAAAAAATCCGTAATGCTGATCTAAAATATCCTGTAGATGTTGCAGCTGTTGCGGTCGGAGGTGCTGATTAGGCCCTATCCCCTCCGACAAGGTGGAAAGGCACCGTCATCTTTATGTTCTATGACAGACATGAGGTGAGCTTGTTGAAATGATCCCCAGTGCTCATCCTTTAGTTCAGTCGGTCGGGAACTCAAGTGCCTGAACTAATAAACAAATGTCAAGATTCGTGTATATCCAGACATGTAGTTTTTTGCAACCTGCATAATTTGGTTAGCAATTATCATTATTAACCAGTCTTGAGACATGTAGTTTTTTGTCCAAGTTCCACTGTCCAAGTTCCACTCTATAAGTTGCAGCTAGATATTATAGAACGTGAATTATTCTGTATTTTGTGTTAATGTGATGACAAGCTTGATTAACTCATTCCCTCTTTATCATCTGGTTGCTCTAGTTGTTTTAGTTTATAGGAATTCTTAATTTGCATGGTCGATTATTTGCTATGAATTTTCTGCGAATACATAGCGGTTCCTTTCATTATGCAATTTTCCAGGAAAATTTAAATGTATTGTCGCCCACAGCATTGTCTAGACATTTACCTAGTAACATGTACTCCTGCACTTCTCATCCAAGTTATTCATCCCCTGAAGTAGTAAATGCTTATATTTGAATGATAATATCTTCTTTTTAATTGGCAAGCTTTTAACTTGCAAATGTATTTAACTTGTTTTGTTTATGTAAATCAGGATCGAGTGTCGGCTGCTGCTGCTTTGGCAAAAGATCAGAAGAAACTTGGAGATGTGCACCAGTTTTGGTTGATATAGCCACCATGTGTTTGCTGCATGTGTATCTGTTTTTGAATCTAAACTGTAATTAGACTTGTTCCTGCCAACGTGCATGTTTGTGTCTGCTGTTGTAAATATTTGCTTATTTTAATCATTTGCTTGAGAGAATTAATTATTGTTTGCTTTTGAGCTGTGTAAAATTGAAATCTGTGAATGAAAAGTCCTGATGTTCTACCGGACCAAATGATGTTCTACTGGACCAAATAATATTTGGGCTGCAAAAAGGCCACGGCCCAAACTCCAGTCGACTACATAACTGGGCATTTCTGAAAAACCTGAAAGTCTGAACTAAATTGATATGGAAAACAACAAGGCCCAAGAATTAAAAAGGCTTGGCCCATGTTACTGATCAAAACTGACAGGAAAAATTAAATTAAATAGGCTTAATTGTTGGGCTCGGCCCATATAAAGCACCAGACTGGACCGGGCTGAAACTAATTTATGACCTTCTCATTTCGTCACAATTTTGCCACGTAGGATTGGCCACGTAGGATTTGACGTGTCCATGATCAAGAGCGCATGACCAAAAAATTTGGTCATAAATTTATGACCCTCTAATTTGGTCATAAACTTTATGACCATTTCATTAAGGAAAGCCACGATTGATAAAATAAGACCCTCAGTATGTGACTATTATTTTTTGGTCACACAGGGGTCACAAATGAAACTTTGTGACCTTTTAGTGACCAAAATCAAGAGTCATAAGTTAGTATATTTCTTGTAGTGAATCTTCCCAGGACGGTGGTGGTTGCTTCTTCTGTGACTGAATTCGGCATCGATTTGTGCATGTACACCATTGTGCCACCATGGCCCTCCTCCTCCTATATAAAGGAGATGACTCCCATCCCCCCCCCCCCCCCCCCCCCCCCACAAAATTGGTTTGGGGTTTTTGGGGAGTCATCTCACCGATCTCTCTCCCCCTCTGTCCCATGCGTTGGGTCATTCTCCACCTCTTGTGCACCAGTATTACATAGTTCTGGACAACAAAGTTCTGCTAGACTTTGACGTAATTGCGTGTACGAACTCTCAGAGGGATCTTACTTTTGATCCTCGCTATACTGGATCCAGAAGGTTGGATATGGAGAGTCGGCAACATTCTCACCACTAGGCTTATCTATGAGAATAATCATCAGGCTTCATCGACGTCGTCATTAAAACGTGTTGGCACCCTTTTTTGGCAGCTGACCGGTGATACGTCTCAAACGTATCTATAATTTCTTATGTTCCATGCTTATATTATACCAATTGATACATGTTTTATATACACTTTGCATTGTTTTATGCATTTTCTGGGACTAACCTATTAACAAGATGCCACAGTGCCAGTTCCCTGTTTTCTGCTGTTTTTTGTTTCAGAAAACCACTTAAGGAAATATTCTCGGAATTGGACGAATTTAATACCAAAGTCCCTATTTTTCACGGGAGGTTCCAGAACACCGATGACCTAACGGAGAGGGGCCTCGAGGCCCCCAGATGAGGTGCCGGCGCGGCCCCACTTCTGGCCGCGCCAGCACCTGATGACGGGGCCTCGGCCCTCCACCGCCTTCCCCCTTTCGCCTATTTAAAGCCCCCGACAATACAAGACCTAGCAGCCGAACACTTTTCCACGAAACATTACGGAGCCGCCGCCGTCGTCAACCCTAGTTCGGGAGGGTTCAGAAGCTCTTCCCGGCACCCTGCCGGAGAGGGGAATCATCACCGGAGGGCTCTACATCACCATGCCCGCCTCCGGACTAATGCGTGAGTAGTTCATCCTTGGACTATGGGTCCATAGCAGTGGCTAGATGGTTGTCCTCTCCTATTGTGCCATCATGTTTAGATCTTGTGAGCTGCCTATCATGATCAAGATCATCTTTATGTAATGCTACAAGTTGTGTTTGCTGGGATCCGATGGATATTGAATACTATGTCATTCGCTTCATAATATATCATGTTGTGTGTTGTTTATGATATTGCATGCTCTCCGTTGCTAGTAGATGCTCTGGCCAAGTAGATGCTTGTGACTCCAAGAGGGAGTATTTATGTTCGATAGTGGGTTCATGTCTCTATTTAATCTGGGGTAGTGACAGCAAGCTCTAAGATTGTAGATGTACTGTTGCTACTAGGGATAAAACAGTAGTACTTTGTCTAAGGATAATTGTATTACTTACATTACACACTTTGCCTAATGCAATAATCTGTTGCTTGCAACTTAATACTGAAAGGGGTGCGGACGCTAACCGGAAGGTGGATTATTAGTCATAGATGCGGTTGGAACGGTCTATGTATATTGTTGTAATGCCCAAATGAATCTCATACTAGACATCATGACATTAGTATATGCATCATTATGCAGCTCTTTATTCTGTCAATTGCCCAGCTGTAATTTGTTTACCCACATGTATGCTATTATTAATATTTATGGAGAGACACCACTAGTGAACTGTGGACCCCGGTCCTTTTCTTTAAACTGATAATACAACCAACTGCAAACTACTTTCTTTCATTCTCTGCAAACATCATCTTGCACACCATACGTTTAATCCTTGTTACAGCAAGCCGGTGAGATTGACAACCTCACTGTTGAGTTGGAGCAAAGTTTCTTGATTGTGTTGTGCAGATTCCACCTCCCTCGTCAACCACGCGCAAGCAATTTTCTGGCGCCGGGGAGACCTTCGTTGTGTTCTTCATCTCCTACTGGTTCGATAACCTTGGTTTCATAACTGAGGGAAACTTGCTACTACGCTCATCACACCTTCCTCTTGGGGTTTTCCAACTCCTCACACCCGTGAGCATCAAGCAATTTTCTGGCGCCGTTGCCGGGGAAATCAAGACACATCTGCAAGGGGAGTCTCTCACTTCCCAATCTGTTTACTTTGTTTTTGTCTTGCTTAGTTAAATTTTATTTCCTGTTTAGTTTGCTATTAAATATTAAAAAAACAAAAAATTTAGTTACATGCATTTTATTTACTTTGTTATTATGTTGTTTGCTTCTTATTATCAAAAACACACAAAAAATTAGTTACTTGCATTAATATTTATATTTCGTTTGCTTATAAATTTTGCTAAAATGACTACTGCTGAGAATACTAAGTTGTGTGACTTCACTAGCACCAACAATAATGATTTTATATGCACACCTATTGCTCCACCTGCTTCCAAAGCAGAATTCTTTGAAATTAAACATGCTTTGTTAAATCTTGTAATGAAAGAGCAATTTTCTGGTGTTAGTTCTGATGATGCTGCTGCCCATCTAAATAATTTTGTTGAACTTTGTGAAATGCAAAAATATAAGGATATAGATGGTGACATTATAAAACTGAAATTATTCCCTTTCTCCTTGAGAGGAAGAGCTAAAGAATGGTTACTTTCATTGCCTAGGAATAGTATTGATTCTTGGATTAAATGCAAAGATGCTTTTATTGGAAAATACTATCCTCCTGCTAAGATCATTTCCCTAAGGAGTAGCATTATGAACTTTAAGCAATTTGATAATGAACATGTTGCTCAAGCTTGGGAAAGAATGAAATCTCTGGTTAAGAATTGCCCAACCCATGGACTGACTGCTTGGATGATCATCCAAACCTTCTATGCAGGACTAAATTTTTCTTCAAGAAATTTATTGGATTCGGCTGCTGGAGGTACTTTTATGTCCATCACTTTGGGGGCTGCAACAAAACTTCTGGACAATATGATGGTTAATTATTCTGAGTGGCATACTGAAAGGACTCCTCAAGGTAAGAAGGTAAATTCTGTTGAAGAAACCTCCTCTTTGAGTGAAAAGATTGATATGATCATGTCTATGCTTGTGAATGGTAAATCTCATATGGATCCTAATAATGTTCCCTTAGCTTCTTTAGTTGCACAAGAAGAGCATGTTGATGTGAACTTCATTAAAAATAATAATTTCAACAACAATGCCTATAGGAACAATTATGGTAATAACAACTACAAGCCCTATCCTCCTAATAATGGTAATGGTTATGCTAATTCTTATGGTAGAATGCCTAGTGAGGAAAGATTGTTAGAGGTTGAGAAAGCTACCAAAAATTTCATGCAAACCCAATATGAGCAAAATAAAGTTTTCACTAAAACCATGGAGGAACAATCATCTTTGTTAAGAAATATTAGTTATCAAATTGAAAAATTCAATAGAGAGATTTCGGGTTTGCAAGGGAAAATTTCAAGTGCTGAAACTAGTATTTCATCCATGTCTGAAGCACAATCCTCTTTGATTAATAGAATGGCGGTTAAACCTGAAAATATTGATGAAAACCCCGTTGCCACTGCTAATGTCATCCAAGTTCGAATTGATGAAAATGTTAGGATGATGGCTGAATTGCGTGCTAGATGGGAAAGCGATGAAGAATTAGCTAAATATGATGATATTGTTAGAGTTTGCACCATTACTACTACTGAAAATAATGTTACTTCACATGCTAGTAAACCTCCTACTATTAATGGTAACATAATTGGTGTTGGCAATGCTGCTTCTACTACTTCCAAACGTTTAAAATTGCCTAAAACTCCTAAAACTATGCTTGATAAAAGTGGTGAAATTTTTAAGAGCATAGGAGATAATTGTCCCATTACTTTTGATGATAATGAATTTGATTATGATAATTGTAATATCTCTGAAGTTATTAAGTTCTTGCAAAAGCTAGCTACAAGTCCTAATGCTAGTACTTTAAATATGGCTTTTACTACACATATTACAAATGCTCTCATTAAAGCTAGGGAAGAGAAATTAAAACTTGAAGCTTCTATCCCTAAGAAGTTAGAAGATGGTTGGGAGCCCATCATTAAGATAAAAGTGAATGAATTTGGTTGCAATGCTTTGTGTGATCTTGGTGCAAGTATTTCTGTTATGCCTAAGAAACTTTATGATATGTTTGACTTGCCACCTTTTGAACATTGCTATTTGGATGTTTTTCTTGCTGATAATGCTTTGAAGAAACCTTTGGGGAGAGTTAATGATGTTCATGTCATGGTTAATAATAACCTTGTCCCTGTTGATTTTATTGTCTTGGATATTGAGTGCAACCCCTCTTGTCCTATTGTTTTGGGAAGACCTTTCCTCCGCACGGTTGGTGCTATTATTGGTATGAAAGAAGGAAATATAAGGTACCACTTCCCACTTAAGAAAGGTATGGAACACTTCCCTAGGAAGAAGATGAAGCTACCTTTTGATTCTATTATTCGTACAAACTATAATGTTGATGCTTCTTCTCTTGGAAATACTTGAGTTTTGCTTTCTGTGCCTAGCTGAAAGGTGTTAAAGAAAAGCGCTTATGGGAGACAACCCAGTTTTTATTTCTGTTATTTTATTTTCTTCAGTCAAGGAACATGCCTACCTCTGTAGCAATTCCTTTGTATCTTTACTTTATTGCATATTTGTGCCAAGTTAAGCCTCTAGTAGAAAGTTGATGCTAGAATTGGATTCCTGCACAGGAACAGTTTTTCTGCTGTCCACCGTTTAATTCGTTAGAATTCACAGAAAAATCAAAATGACCTGGGATTTTTTGTGCGTGATCCTCAGATATGTATGCAACTTTCATTAGTTTTGAGTTTTCTGAGTTGAGCAATTTAAGTGCCTCGAAAAAATTCGTCTTTACAGACTGTTCTGTTTTTGACAGATTCTGCCATCTATTTTGCATTGGTTCTTTTGCTGTTTTTGAATGGATCTTTTTGTTCCATAAAATTCCAGTGGCTGTAGCTAATGTACAGTACCATGATAATGATTGTATCCATACAGAATATGAGAATTTTTTATTATGCACTAACCCTCTAATGAAGTTTACTTTGAGTTTGGTGTGGAGGAAGTTTTCAAGGATCAAGAGAGAGGATGATATGATGTGATCAAGAAGATGAAAGAGCCTAAGCTTGAGGATGCCCCCGTGGGTCACCCAAGCATATTTCAAGAAGACTCAAGCGTCAAAGCTTGTGGATGACCAAGGCATCCCCTTCTTCATCAACAACTTATCAGGTTATCTCTAGTGAAACTATATTTTAATTCCGCCACATCTTATGTGCTTTACTTGGAGCGTTTGTTTGTTTTTATTTTTTCTTTTGTTATTTTTGTTTTCTGAATAAAATGGATCCTAGCATTCTTGTGTGGGAGAGAGACACGCTCCGCTTTTTCATTTGAATACTCTTATTCTTCACTTATACTTGTTGAGTATTCTTCTATAGCTACTATAATACTTTCAGCTCTTATTTTTCATGCACCTGTTGTTCAGAGCTGTTAGTTCTCATATGTTATACTATGTTGCTTTATTGTTAAATACTTGGAGAGTTTATGTTTTAAATAAGTTGATTGGTGTTTGGTTAAGAACAGAAAATGTTAAATGTGGTAGATGGTATAACTAAATGATACATAATCTTGTAGATCATTAAATTGTGTCACTTGAATCATTGATGTTGTTTTGAGATATTAATATGCTTAATGGTAAAACATGATGGTTTAGTAAAGTGGAATGATTAATGGTTGGTCTAGAAAACTTGAAGCTGTGCCACACTAAATATCCAGTTGATAGCATAATGATATATGACTTCTAATGTTAAAAACAACCGTAATGACTTTGTGTTATGCGCTACGGTCGGGGTCCCAACAGTGACTTGTTCATTTGCCACAGTCCCTCATGGAGTGATTTTCATTATGCCTTGTAAGATCATATTTCTAGTTGGAATCTTTTTGCTTGTTAGTTCTAAAGCTGCGGTTTTCATGGCACTTCCACCACCATATTTGCTAGCCTCTTCGGTACTTTGCATTGCCCTTTCTCACATTGAGAGTTGGTGCATACTTCGCGGGTACATCCAAAACTCGTGGGAGATCTTCATCATGTTCTCCTACACATAAGCCAAATATCTTTCTCAAAACATCCACCATACCTACCTACTACAACATTTCCATAGCTGTTCCGAGATATATTGCCATGCAAATTTCATCTTACATTACATGACTTGTTGTCATTTATCATTTATATATTGCTTTGCATGATTCTATATAGCTGATGTGTGGTTTTACCCCTGTTACGCTAGATCATTGCATATCCTGCTACACTGGCAGAGGCACCGTTTCATACATTATGTTTTATTCCTTATGAGGTCCTTGTATCAAAAGTGTGTTGTCATATTAGAATGTTTGCCCCTAAAAGTGAAAAGAGCCATGGAGGCCATCGAAAAGAGAAACAGAAAAAGTAAAAAAAAATAGAAAAAGGAAAAAAGAAAGAAAGAAAGAATAAAAAGGGGGCAACATTACAACTATTTATCCACACTTGTGCTCATGTTATAGCACCTGTAATATTCATAGTCATCATTTGTGCTCATGTTTAGCACCTTTACTTCATATGAGAGAGTTTTCATGTTCTACTTGCATAACTATGTGGGGAACTTCACATTATAGAACTTGGCTTGTATATTCCAATGATGAGCCTCCTCAAAAGTGCTCTAGTTCTTCATGAGCAAGCAAGTTATATGCACCCCCACTAGTTCCATTGGAGAGCTTTCATACACTTATAGCTCTATGTGCATCCATTGTGTGGCAATCACTACTCCTTGCATAGCTTCGATTGTAAGACTTCCTCTTTTCTAATGATCACTTTCAGCTGTGTGAGACTTTCTTCCGTTGGCCTTCCAAACCCCCCTTCTTATTCTTTTAGCCACAACATCCTGGTGCCAGGAACCAACGCTGAACACTTGCTTGTTTTTGAGTGAACAAATGGAGAGATGATCTTCTACGTGCATATTGTTATTGCTTGACTTGATCCTTTCACAAAGTTGTCATGAGTGTTTGATTCATTAGATGATTATATTGTTATTCTTGAAGCTTAAATCATCTTTAATATCTACTTTGCACGGTTGATTGTTCTCTAGTACTAATTCATTGAAAGTTTTACTTTGTTCTTCCTACTTGTTTACTCATTACACATTTCATATCAATATAAACTACAGCTTTTATTCATTTGATCTCAATTTACATGCATTACATTATTATATGATCAAGATTGTGTGAAAGCATGTCACGTCAGAAATTATTCTTGTTATCATTTTACCTACTCGAGGACGAGTAGAACTAAGCTTGGGGATGCTTGATACGTCTCAAACGTATCTATAATTTCTTATGTTCCCTGCTTATATTATACCAATTGCTACATGTTTTATATACACTTTGCATTGTTTTATGCATTTTCTGGGACTAACCTATTAACAAGATGCCACAGTGCCAGTTCCCTGTTTTCTGCTGTTTTTGGTTTCAGAAAACCACTTAAGGAAATATTCTCGGAATAGGACGAATTTAATACCAAAGTCCCTATTTTTCACGGGAGGTTCCAGAACACCGAAGACCTAACGGAGAGGGGCCACGAGGCCCCCAGATGAGGTGCCGGCGCGGCCCCACTTTTGGCCGCGCCAGCACTGATGACGGGGCCTCGGCCCTCCACCGCCTTCGCCCTTTCGCCTATTTAAAGCCTCCGATAATACAAGACCTAGCATCCGAACACTTTTCCACGAAACATTACGGAGCCGCCGCCGTCGTCAACCCTAGTTTGGGAGGGTTCAGAATCTCTTCTTGGCACCCTGCCGGAGAGGGGAATCATCACCGGAGGGCTCTACATCACCATGCCCGCCTCCGGACTGATGCGTGAGTAGTTCATCCTTGGACTACGGGTCCATAGCAGTAGCTAGATGGTTGTCTTCTCCTATTGTGCCATCATGTTTAGATCTTGTGAGCTGCCTATCATGATCAAGATCATCTTTATGTAATGCTACATGTTGTGTTTGCTGGGATCCGATGGATATTGAATACTATGTCATTCGCTTCATAATATATCATGTTGTGTGTTGTTTATGATCTTGCATGCTCTCCGTTGCTAGTAGATGCTCTGGCCAAGTAGATGCTTGTGACTCCAAGAGGGAGTATTTACGCTCGATAGTGGGTTCATGTCTCTATTTAATCTGGGGTAGTGACAGCAAGCTCTAAGATTGTAGATGTACTGTTGCTACTAGGGATAAAACAGTAGTACTTTGTCTAAGGATAATTGTATTACTTACATTACGCACTTTGCCTAATGCAATAATCTGTTGCTTGCAACTTAATACTGAAAGGGGTGCGGACGCTAAGCGGAAGGTGGATTATTAGTCGTAGATGCGGTTGGAACGGTCTATGTATATTGTTGTAATGCCCAAATGAATCTCATACTAGACATCATGACATTAGTATATGCATCATTATACAGCTCTTTATTCTGTCAATTGCCCAGCTGTAATTTGTTTACCCACATGTATGCTATTATTATTATTTATGGAGAGACACCACTAGTGAACTGTGGACCCTGGTCCTTTTCTTTAAACTGATAATACAACCAACTACAAACTGTTTTCTTTCATTCTCTGCAAACATCATCTTCCACACCATACGTTTAATCCTTGTTACAGCAAGTCGGTGAGATTGACAACCTCACTGTTGAGTTGGAGCAAAGTTTGGTTATTGTGTTGTGCAGATTCCACCTCCCTCGTCAACCACGCGCAAGCAATTTTCTGGCGCCGGGGAGACCTTCGTTGTGTTCTTCATCTCCTACTGGTTTGATAACATTGGTTTCATAACTGAGGGAAACTTGCTACTACACTCATCACACCTTCCTCTTGGGGTTTTCCAACTCCTCACACCCGTGAGCATCAACCGGTTTCAGGATCAAGGAAGGTTTGGCGGCTTGAAGAAGGCAGCATTGAAGGCTAAAATGATGACCTGGGAGACTTCTCGGAAAAAGACGGCAAAAACAAGGCAGCAAATAGTTCAGCAAAACTGGAACAAGGTGATGATGGGGGATACCCAACCGGGTTGGCCTAAGACCACGAGTCAGCCCACGAGGACCGGTTGGCCCAAGACCCACTCGGAGGTCATCTAGAAGACATCGGGTCTATCACAGACTCGGTAGGCTGGCTCGCAAGGAAGGTGATCTGATCATAACACGGAACCAAAGAAGGATATCCCGAAGAGTGCGCTCCACGAAGCCGCGTATATGGGATGTCAGTTAGTGCCGTGTAGGTTAACCCGTTGTTACCCTCTAAACCCTAGTCGTCCCCATATATAAGGCGACTAGGAGAAACCCTAGAGGACAAGTCTGATCCTACTCATAGCCGTCGGAGCTTCCTGTGCTCTGGGGGCACGCATTATACACCCCAACAGATCTAATTATTCATAGCATGAGTAGATCTTTACTTGCACCGTGAGGAGCCAAAACTAGGTAAAATCGGTGTGTGTGAACCCCTCTGTGAATCCTGAAGTCGCCTTGCTCCACACCTAAGTTAAGCCACCCTATGACATCTGTCGTGACTTCCCCAAGACAGTTGGCGCCCACTGATGCACACGATGGTGTTGTTGGGAAACCCCAAGAGGAAGGTACGATGAGTGCAGTAGCAAGTTTCCCTCAGTTATGAAACCAGGGTTTATCGAACCAGTAGGAGATGGAGACGCTTCTGAAGGTGTCAACGGCGCCAGAAAAGAGCTTGTCGTGTAGTTGACGAGGGACCTGCACACAACACAACCAAGATACTTTGCCCCAACTTAACAGTGAGGTTGTCAATCTCACCGGCTTGCTGAAAACAAAGGATTAGACGTATAGTGTGGAAAATGATGTTTGTTTGCAGAGAATGAAAGGGAAAAGTGTTTGCAGTAGGTTGTATTATCGATGTAAAAGAACTCCACAGTTCACTAGCGGTGTCTCTCCATAACAAATAATAACTAACATGCGGGTAAACAAATTACAGCTCGGCAATTGACAAAATAAAGAACTGCATAACAATGCATATACTAGTCACAGTGTCTACTATGAGATTTACTTGGGCATTACAACATGATTCATAGACCGTTCCAACCGCATCTATGACTAATAATCCACCTTCCGGTTAGCGTCTGCACCCCATTCAGTATTAAGTTGCAAGCAACAGATTATTGCATTGAGTAAAGTGCATAATGTAAGCAACACAATTATCCTTAGACAAAGCATCGTTGTTTTACCCCTAGTAGCAACAGTACATCCACAACCATAGAGGTTGCTGTCACTCCCCCAGATTAAATGGAGACTTGACCCACTATCTAGCATAAATACCCCCTCTTGGAGTCACAAGCATCTACTTGGCCAGAGCATCTACTAGTAACGGAGAGCATGTAAGATCATAAATAACATACACATGATATAAATAAGAATCTTGACATAGTATTCAATATTCATCGGATCCCAGCAAACACAACATGTAGCATTACAATAAGATGATCTTGATCATGATAGGCAGCTCACAAGATCTAAACATGATAGCACAAGAGGAGAAGACAACCATCTAGCTACTGCTATGGACCCATAGTCCAAGGATGAACTACTCATGCATCAGTCCGGAGGCGGGCATGGTGATGTAGAGCCCTCCGGTGATGATTCCCCTCACCAGCAGGGTGCCGGGAAGAGCTTCTGAACCCTCCCGGACTAGGGTTTACGACGGCGGCGGCTACGGGATGTTTCGTGGAAAAGTGATCGGGTACTTAGGGTTTTCCCGAGGAGGGGTTTAAATAGGCACGGTGGCATCTTGTTAATAGGTTAGTCCCAGAAAATGCATAAAACATGTTGCAATTGGTATAATATAAGCATGGAACAAAAGAAATTATAGATACGTTTGAGACGTATCAAGGATCCCCAAGCTTAGTTCTACTCGTCCCGAGTAGGTAAAACGATAACAACAAAATAATTTCTATAGTGACATGCTTTCACACAATCTTGATCAAATAATATTGTAAGGCTCATGTTATGAATGAAGTGACTCAAGGCAATGGTCTATAGTTTGATAACAAATAGACAAGGAGTAAACAACTGAATCATATAGGCAAAAACTTTTCATGGATAGTACTTTCAAGACAAGCATCAAAAAGTTTTGCATAAAAAGTTTTGCATAAGAATTAACTCATAAAGCAATAGTTTCTAAGTAAAAGGGCATTGAAGCAACACATAGGAAGACTTAAGTTTCAGCATTGGCTTTCAACTTTCAACATTTATATCTCATGGATAATTGTCAACACAAAGAAATATAATAAGTGCAACAAGTAAGCATATAAGAATTGTTGCACACAAAGTTGACACAAGTGTTTGCTTCTAAGATAGAAAGAAGTAGGTAAACTGACTCAACATAAAGTAAAAGAAAGGCCCTTCGCAGAGGGAAGCAGGCATACAAACATGTGCTAGAGATTTTTAGTTTTTATAGGTTTTTGTAATCATATAGAGAGAATAAAAATAAGTTTTTGAGTGGTGTTTCTTGTTGTCAACGAATGGTAATGGGCACTCTATACTTTCAAGAGCGGCTCCCATTGAAGGACGATATCATCCCTCTTGTTCTCTTTTGTTTACACATGCAGTTAAAAACTGATATTATTGCTTGACTGATTGGATCAGGGTAAAAATGTGAAGAGAATGAAGCGGTTAAAGTTGTAATTAATTGGGACTGGGCACCCCATTTGCCAGCTCTTTTTGCAAAATTATTGGATAAGTGGATGTGCCACTAGTCCATTGGTGAAAGTCTGTCATAAGCAAATAACAAGGCTGATATCGAAAACACCACATACTTCCTCATGAGCTATAAAACATTAACACAAATAAGGGATAATAAGTTTTGAATAAAGGTAGCACACGAAGTATTTACTTGGAATGGCAGAAAATACTATTTAGTAGGTAGGTATGGTGGACACAAATGGCATGGGTTTTGGCCCAAGGTTTTCGATGCACGAGAAGCATTCCCTCTCAGTACAAAGTTTTAGGCTAGCAAGGTTGTTTGAAGCAAACACAAGATGACAACTGGCACAACAAAACTTACATAAAAACATATTGCAAACATATTGTTCCCTAGATATCAAGTTCAACAAACTAGGACTCACTTCATAACTCTCAGCTGTTATCTTAGGTGTAGCAATAGGCCTAGCAATTAATTGATCATTTGGAGTGTTTGTGTAGTCACACAACTTAGTTCCTTCTCCCATTTTAGCAAGTTTTTATGTATTTTTTTAATTTTTAATGCAAAACTGAAAATAAAATGACACTAAATAATGCAAACCGAAATGATAATTGCAAAAAAAAAACTGAAAATAAAAATGACAAAAACAAAACAAAATAAAATGCTTTGAAGGTAAAAAGATGGGTAAGATGATGGTCACAAAGGTGCAACCTCCCCAAGCTTAGGTGTTTGCACACGTTGGTGATGTTGACTTTGTTGTGAGATATCCTTTCCACTTGTTCAGCAACAGCACCAGAAGATCTTGCACAGTTGATGAAGACTTGTGGGACAACTCTTTACTTGCTCACTTCCCCGGCAACGACGCTAGAAAATAGTCTTGATGGCCCTTGACGACGATGACGATGGCGCCAGAAGATGTCCTGCTGGGCATCAGGTACCTGCGTCAAAAGAATGTGGGTTAGGTTGAGACTCCAAGTGCAAAGTGTATAGTAAGCGATAGACTAATTTTCCCCGCGAGGGTGACTCGAGGGTTTATATCGAACTCTCGGGGAAATGAACCAAAAGCTGTTGTCTCCTTATCAGTCTTGATGAGACCTACAAAACAAAGTAAATTGTTTTGTGCCCTCAACCTCACCAAGTGGTTGTCAAGCACACGGTGTGAGTAAAAGATATAAACATAACAAATGTAAACTAGAAATAAATATGCAATAATGATAAATAAATATGCAAGGATGGTATGAATGATAGTGGATGATGTTTTTGTTGTTTGTATGATGTTTGCAAGATGTAAAAGTGTTTTTGTCTTTTCGGATTATAAATGGCAGAAAATGTAAAGTGCTAATAAAGTGTTGGAAAGGTGTTTATTAAGATTAAAAATGGACCGTGGTTCATGGTTTCACAAATGCACTCTCTCTTTTATATAGTGGTAGATAATGGAACATAGGAATTGACCTATGAGATTGCAACAAGACAAGTTATTAATAATATAGGCATCACATCCTAACATAGAGATCTTTTGGTTATTAACCTATCTTATACTCCACCAAGATGCGAACTAAATCATAACACGTCAGTAATTAAGATAAAACAGAGTATAGCTTTAAGTTCTATGACATGAAGTTAGAATAAAAACATGCTAGATCTAGTCATGGAGAAAATGGCATGGTCACCCACATCTCCGGTAGCATTGTATTCCTTTTTATCCCCAGTGAGGCAACAAAGTAAGGTAAAATACCCAAGTGGATCGCAGAACTTATGTCATTTTCACCGCACTCACCACCCCCCGTTACTCCAACTAATGCATACGTTTCCTCTCACACGCCCTCATACATATGTTGGATCAAAACACAAAAACAAGAACAGGGTACATAATATGCATCTACTTTTATAACAAAGACATAACAATTACAATCATCATAACATATATCAACTTAAGAGATCCACCACAAAGGTATTACATAGATGACCATAATCATGTTCAGCAGCTCATATGGCACTAATTAGTGAAGCTCAAGAGAGAGGAGAGATACATAAGTTACTTCCACAAACCCATAGTCCAGGGGTGGACTACTCCCTCCTCATCATGGAGACGGTGGAGACGTTGTTGGAGAAGGGGGAGACCACACCGGCAGCGCCCCGCCGGAGTTTTCCCCTTCCAATCTGCAGCTCCAGGTCTCTGTTTCGTGGTTTCTGTGTTTCTGCGGCGCTCCCTCTGAAAGGCATTGGGAGACTATTTTTATAGGCGTTTTTAGGTCAAGACGAAGGCAGGGAGACGAAGATCGACGACATCGGAGCCACGAGGCTCCAGATGGGGTGCCCCACACGGCCAAGGAATCTGGCCGCGTGGGCCCACCTCTTTTGGGCCTCGGGCCTCCTCTCGTGCGCTTCCTTGGCTCCTACTCCTTCTTCCTTCCAAAAACTGATGTTCCCGAAGTTTCATGTCATTTGGACGTCGTTTGGGTCCCTGAAACATCAAAATGTAGAAAAAAGGGTTTTCTGACAGTGCAGGGTTAATTCCAAATAAATAGGGAAACTGTGAAATATTGATATAACCCTTATATGATGCAAATATGAATGAAATATAAGTAATACAATGCAAAGTTCATGTATGCATTTTACATCCATCAACATCCCCAAGCTTAACCTATACTCGTCCTCGAGTATGAAGGTGATAAAACTAAACATGGACTTCGCATTTTATTACTTAACAAAGGATATCAAAGATGATTATTATTGCTACATAGAGTCAAATGATTCATTCTTAATAAGTAGTAGCAACATGCAAGATATATTATCAAGAGATATCAAATATTCAAAGCAAATATGTTTAATGATAATTCACAAAGTGTAACATGATAGAAAAGTTCTATGGACCAAATGAATGCATAACTGAAAAGTAAAAAGATATCCTATATTGGTCATAGAGTATTCTTATAGAAATCTGAATATGAAAAGGTGGACACTTTGGAAAGATAGATAAATAAGTAGAGGAATAACATGCAAGAGTATCATCTAGCTTCCAAATGCTTCAACTTAAGTTAATGTTTGCAATGTGGTGTCCATTGGTGTGAAGTTCTCATTACCCCTATCATAGCATCTTTAGTGATTAATAGTTGAAAGTGAAAGCAAATATGAGTTATGTGCTTGACAAAGTATATGTTGAATGTCTCATGCCCCTTGAAAACAAAAACCTCTCCGACTGGCTACTCAACTTGGGCCACAAAGCAAGTGTAGGTTACATTCATTGCAAGCAATAATAGCATCATAAAGAGTTTACTCCCGGGGTACCCCTTGCCCTAGAACATAGAACGAGCCCATGTTCCAATAACAAAGCAAGAAGACAGTGGACATCTCAACATCTCTTTCTTTTACTAATGCTTTTTTCTTGTAAATGTTTTTTCTGTTCAGAGATGTATCATAGATTCCTCCACTATGGGTACGCTGCAAATTTCCACCATGGGCCACATGGCTTGGGTTAGCCGCCCGGTGAGTCTCTCTAGCCATTTATACTCACTCCCTAAACTTACCGAGTTTCCATCTTCATTTCACGCAATGTTATGCATCCATAGACAAAAGCACATGATATCAACTTAAATGAGATAAAGAAGACGTTGAAAGCTTGCCATGTGACAGCACATTTGAGCTAACTCCCAACCAAAGACCTTTGTCAAGCCAAAAACATCATAATTTTAATCACAATGGGTCAAGTTTATTAAGTTCAATAAAAGTAATGTGTGCATCAAGTTCGTCAGAGCTTTTTAACCAACTTTACCCATAACAATCCCAATAACATAAGCATCTTAATTTGGAAGTTTAGATAAAACAATAAAACATGGTAAACATACTTGGAATAGCATATTAGCTAATAGGTAGATATGGTGGACTCGCTGGAAAAACTTTGGTTGAAGGTGTTGGAAAACAAGTTTTTTACTTGTTGGAATTTTTGGGCTAGCAAGAGGGAGAAAGTTGACCGTCTAAATGCATTCATAAGTGTCCATAGAGCTAATCATTCCATGTTAAACAAAGTAAAGCATCATTCATCATATAAAACATGAATAAGAAATAACTCTTCATAAGACACTTCCATATTAATACTCATTAACAAGCACATAAATCATGCAACTATATTAACAAGCACATAAATCATGCAACTATATGTATCTTTTTAAATCAACTCAAACATCCTTTTCCCAATATTTTTATAGCATCCAACTTAATTCAACCCAAACTTCCAGTAGCTCTCTCATAACATAAATGAAAAGTGGTGGTCTCAACCAAAAAAACCAAACCGAAATAAAAAGAACAAAAAGAACGCTCCAAGTTTATGCGATAAATTGCAATGAAGGAAAAACAGAAGTTGGACGTGTGCAAACTGAGAGTATGTTGGTTCAGTGGGGTTGTCTTCACATCCCCAAGCTTATGTCTTCACCATCCTTGGATAGCTCTTGGTGCATCTGCTCTAATCCCAGTGAAAAAACTTCAAAACACCGTTTCTCCCATTTCTTTTCTGTGGGGTGACATTAGTAGGCACAAAAAAATAGAATTGTTTTCTATTTGAAATCCTTAGATAAACATAAGAAACATGTCCAGAAAGTGTATAATGTTGTATTCCTTCTAATAAACTCAATTGGATCAAAAAGATTCAAGTTAAAAGCTCAAAGAATGCATAAAACAAAATGGGACATAATCTGTCCAGAAAAACAGTAGCAGCAAAATGCATTTTTTTACGCCACTCAAATTTGTCGAAAAAATCTGAAAACATTGATTCTTACAGAGGATGAAAAGTTGCAACTACAGTTCAAATTTCAGCTCATTCGGAGTTACATAATAGGAATTAAAAATCATACCGCGCACAGATTCGTGCTGGAATAAAATCTCCGAAGGGAAAAAGCAACTTTTCTAAGTCCAAATGGGTAAAACTTGGCACTTTATTAAAAATTCCAGAACCTAAACTAAAAACAAAGTCTCTTGGTACAGCAAGAGGACTCAAATAAAATCTCAAATAAAAACAACCGGGTTGCCTTCCGTAAAGCGCTTTCTTTATAGCCATATAGCAAGGCTTCTTACTTGATAGTTATTATGAACGAAGCTCATGAGGGAGCTTGAAATTTGGTGTGTCCCTCTTCCTTGGAAAGTGCTCCATGCACTTCTTGTGTGGGAACTGAAACTTCACGTTCCCTTCCTTTAAATCAATAATAGCACCTGTAGTACGAAGAAACGGTCTTCCAAGAATAATAGGACTAGAGGTTTTATTCCCATGTCCATGATTAGAAAATCAACAGGCACAAATGTTAAATTCAACTCTACCATAAGATCACTTACTTTTCCTAAAGCTTGTTTAATGGAATCATCAGCAAGTGCAAGTTTAATAGAGCATTTTTCAAGATTCTTTAATTCAAGTACTTCATATAATTCTTTTGACATAACAGAGACACTAGATCCTAGATCTAATATAGCATGGTGTGTCTCTTTTCCAATTGTTACTAATACCTTGGGAACCCATATATCCCCAAGCTTAGGTGGCATCATAGCTTCTTTGTTGTACCTAGCAATTTTCTCATTTAAAACATGACTAGCAATATAAGAACCAAAACCAGCTTGGTTAGCATTAATAGAAGGATCACTTGCAAATTTTTGTAAGATAGACATAAGTTCATGCAAGCTACAGTTTTGTAAGTCAAGTAGTGGTTCCTTGACTTCACTAAGCATCTTAACTTCTTCAACTTGTTTTTCTAACATAAGAGGATCATTACTTTTAGTTTCAGTAGCTTCTTTCAAACCATTAAGATAAGACATAAATGGTAACAAGTATTCAGGATATTTCAACAATTCATTAAAAGTTTCTTCCAAAGTAGGTGGAACATTTTCGACAATATTAATATAACTCACTCCAACCACGGGTTGTGCTTGGGGTTTCCCTGCAGACATACTCAATAAAGTGGCTTGATTATCAGCTAGTTTTGAATGTCTAGTCCTTCATCTTGTAGTTGTAAACCTTTAATATCGGAACTAATGGAAGCAACACACTTATTCAACTCTTGTATCATGGTATTATGAATAGCAACTTGTTCCATAAGAATTTGATTAGCATCAAAATTATCATTACTTAAAGGCATATGCTTCCACTTATTATCATTATTACCAGGATATGGAACAAAAGGACGGGTGTTTGGAACATATGGAGGTTTATTATATGAATTGTAGTTATTGTTACCAAACCCACTATTACCATATCTAACAAAGTTAATATCAACATTCTCAGGATTATTACCAACTAGTTCTTACAAAGGGACATTCTCAATATTTTGTTTATTAATGAAAGCAAGAATAGTGTCCATTTTAGATGACAAATCACTATTTTCTTCTATGGAGTTTACTTTCTTAGGGGGATTAGGTGCTCTTTCAGTGTTCCATTGACTATAGTTTTGCAAAATACTCTCTAAGATGTTCTTAGCTTCTACTATAGTTTTACTCATAAAGCCCTTCCAGCAGCTGAATCCAGGATATTTCTAGACATGTAGTTTAGACCATTATAAAAAGAGTGTAATATGGTCCATTCGTTAACCCCATGAGATGGACAAGTTCTAAGCATAACTGTTATCCTATCCCAAGCCATAGCAACATGTTCTTTTTCATTTTTCCTAAAAGAAAGAATATTGTTTCTATTTTGCAAAAATTTAACACGTGGATAATACTTCTTCATGAAAGCTTCTTTTAAATCATCCCAAGAATTAATACTATCAGTAGGTAGTGAATGCAACCATTCCTTAGCTCTACCTTTAAGTGAAAATGGAAATAACTTCAGTTTTAGAATATCACTTTCCACATTTTTAAATTTTTGCATATCACATATTTCAGTAAAATCATGAAGATGTATAGAGGCATCCTCCATAGCACTACCACCAAATTTTTCCCTAGTTATCAAGTTCAACAAACTAGGACTCACTTCATAACTCTCAGCTGTTATCTTAGGTGTAACAATAGGCCTAGCAATAAATTGATCATTTGGAGTGTTTGTGTAGTCACACAACTTAGTTCTTTCTCCCATTTTAGCAAGTTTTAATGTATTTTTTTAATTTTTAATGCAAAACTGAAAACAAAATGACACTAAATAATGCAAACCGAAATGATAAATGCAAAACTGAAAATAAAATATGAAACCGAAAATAAAAATGACAAAAACAAAACAAAATAAAATGCTTTGAAGGTAAAAAGATGGGTAAGATGATGCTCACAAAGGTGCAACCTCCCCAAGCTTAGGTGTTTGCACACGTTGGTGATGTTGACTTTGTTGTGAGATATCCTTTCCACTTGTTCAGCAACAGCACCGGAAGATCTTGCACAGTTGATGAAGACTTGTGGGACAACTCTTTAGTTTCTCACTTCCCCGGCAACGGCGCCAGAAAATAGCCTTGATGGCCCTTGACGATGATGACGATGGCGCCAGAAAATGTCTTGCTAGGCACCAGGTACCTGCGTCAAAAGAATGTGGGTTAGGTTGAGACTCCAAGTGCAAAGTGTATAGTAAGGGAAAGACTAATTTTCCCCACGAGGGTGACTCGAGGGTTTATATCGAACTCTCGGGGAAATGAACCAAAAGTTGTTGTCTCCTTATATTTGTTTATGAGACCTACAAAACAAAGTAATTTTTTTTGTGCCCTCAACCTCACCAAGTTGTTGTCAAGCACAAGGTGCGAGTAAAAGATATAAAGATAACAAATGCAAACTAGAAATAAATATGCAATGATGATAAATAAATATGCAAGGATGGTATGAATGATAGTGGATGATGTTTTTGTGGTTTCTATGGTGTTTGCAAGATGTAAAAGTGTTTTTGTATTTTCGGATTTTTAAATGGCAGAAAATGTAAAGTGCTAATAAAGTGTTGGAAAGGTGTTTCTTAAGATTAAAAATGGACCGGGGTTCATGGTTTCACAAATGCACTCTCTCTTTTATATAGTGGTAGATAATGGAACATAGGAATTGACATATGAGATGGCAACAAGACAAGTTATTAATAATATGGGCATCACATCCTAACATAGAGATCTTTTGGTTATTAACCTCTCATATACTCCACCAAAATGCGAACTAAATCATAACACCTTAGTAATTAAGATAAAACAGAGTATAGCTTTAAGTTCTATGACATGAAGTTAGAATAAGAACATGCTAGATCTAGTCATGGAGAAAATGGCATGGTCACCCACATCCCCGGTAGCATGGTATTCCTTTTTATCCCTAGTGAGCCAACAAAGTAAGGTAAAATACCCAAGTGGATCACGGAACTTCTGTCACATTCACCGCACTCACCACCCCCCGTTACTCCAACTAATGCACACGTTCCCCCTCACACGCCCTCATACATATGTTGGATCAGAACACATAAACAAGAACGAGGTACATAATATGCATCTACTTTCATAAGAAAGACATAACAATTGCAATCATCATATAATATATCAACTTAAGAGATCCACGACAAAGGTATTACATAGATGACCATAATCATGTTCAGCGGCTCATATGGCACTAATTAGTGAAGCTCAAGAGAGAGGAGAGATACATAAGTTACTTCCACAAACCCATAGTCCAGGGGTGGACTACTCCCTCTTCATCATGGAGACGGTGGAGACGTTGTTGGAGAAGGTGGAGACCACACCGGCAGCGCCCCGCCAGAGTTTTCCACCTCCAATCTGCAGCTCCAGGTCTCTGTTTCGTGGTTTCTATGTTTCTGCGGCGCTCCCTCCGAAAGACATCAGGAGACTATTTTTATAGGCGTTTTTAGGTCAAGACGAAGGCAGGGAGACGAAGATCGACGGCATCGGAGCCACGAGGCTCCAGATGGGGTGCCCCGTGGGCCCACCTCTTTTGGGCCTCAGGCCTCCTCTCGTGCGCTGATTTGGCTCCTACTCCTTCTTCCTTCCAAAAACTGATGTTCCCGAAGTTTCAGGTCATTTGGACATCGTTTGGGTCCCTGAAACATCAAAATATAGAAAAAAAGGGTTTTCTGACAGTGCAGGGTTAATTCCAAATAAATAGGGAAACTGTGAAATATTCCCAAAATCATTATAAAACATTGATATAACCCTTATATGATGCAAATATAAGCAATACAACACAAAGTTCATGTATGCATTTTACATGCATCAGTTGCTGTCACTCCCCAGATTCAATGGAGACTGAACCCACTATCTAGCATAAATACCCCCTCTTGGAGTTACAAGCATCTACTTGGCCAGAGCATCTACTAGTAACGGAGAGCATGCAAGATCATAAATAAACATCTTGACATAGTATTCAATATTCATCGCATCCCAGCAAACACAACATGTAGCATTACAATAAGATTATCTTGATCATGATAGGCAGCTCACAAGATCTAAACATGATAACACAAGAGGAGAAGACAACCATCTAGCTACTGCTATGAACCCATAGTCCAAGTATGAACTACTCACGCGTCAGTCCGGAGTCGGGCATGGTGATGTAGAGCCCTGATGCACTCACGGGTGTGTAGTTGGAAAACCCCAAGAGGAAGGTGTGAAGTAGTGCAGCAGCAAATTTCCCTCAGTTATGAAACCAAGGTTATCGAACCAGTAGGAGATGAAGAACACGTCTGAAGGTCTCCCCTTTGCAATGGCGCCAGAAATTGCTTGGTGGCGTGTAGTTGACGAGGGAGGTGGAACCTGCACAACACAATCAAGAAACTTTGGCCCAACTCAACAGTGAGGTTGTCAATCTCACCGGCTTGCTGTAACAAAGGATTAAACGTATGTGTGGAGGATGATGTTTGCAGAGAATGAAAGTAACAGTTTGCAGTTGGTTGTATTATCATTTTAAAGAAAAAGGACCGGGGTCCACAGTTCACTAGTGGTGTCTCTCCATAATAAAAATAATAGCATACATGCGGGTAAACAAATTACAGCTGGGCAATTGACAGAATAAAGAGCAGAATAATGATGCATATACTAATGTCATGATGTCTAGTGTGAGATTCATTTGGGCATTACAACAATATACATAGACCGTTCCAACCGCATCTATGACTAATAATCCACCTTCCGGTTAGCGTCCGCACCCCTTTCAGTATTAAGTTGCAAGCAACAGATTATTGCATTAGGCAAAGTGTGTAATGTAAGTAATAACATTATCCTTAGGCAAAGTACTACTGTTTTATCCCTAGTAGCAACAGTACATCTACAATCTTAGAGCTTGCTGTCACTACCCCAGATTAAATAGAGACATGAACCCACTGTCGAGCATAAATACCCCCTCTTGGAGTCACAAGCATCTACTTGGCCAGAGCATCTACTAGCAACGGAGAGCATGCAAGATCATAAACAACACACAACATGATATATTATGAAGCAAATGACTTAGTATTCAATATCCATCGGATCCCAGCAAACACAACATGTAGCATTACATAAAGATGATCTTGATCATGATAGGCAGCTCACAAGATCTAAACATGATGGCACAATAGGAGAAGACAACCATCTAGCTACTGCTATGGACCCGTAGTCCAAGGATGAACTACTCACGCATCAGTCCGGAGGCGGGAATGGTGATGTAGAGCCCTCCGGTGATGATTCCCCTCTCCGGCAGGGTGCCGGGAAGAGCTTCTGAACCCTCCCGAACTAGGGTTGACGACAGCGACGGCGACGGCTCCGTAAGGTTTTGTGGAAAAGTGTTCGGGTATTAGTTCTTGTATTGTCGGGGGGTATTTGTGGGCGAAAGGGCGAATGTGGCGGAGGCTCGAGGCCCCGTGATGAGGTGCTGGCGCGGGTGGGGGTGGGGCCGCGCCCCCACCTCATCTGGGCGCCTCGGTGCCCGACTCCGCCTCGTCTTCGATGTTCTGGATTGTTCCGAGGAAAATAGAGACTTTGGTATAAAAATTGTCCAATTCCGAGAATATTTCCTTAAGTGGTTTTCCGAAACCAAAAACAGCAGAAAACAGGGAACTGGCACTGTGGCATCTTGTTAATAGGTTAGTCCCAGAAAATGCATAAAACAACACAAAGTGTATATAAAACATGTAGCAATTGGTATAATATAAGCATGGAACATAAGAAATTATAGATACGTTTGAGACGTATCAAGCCCTCCGGTGATGATTCAGCTACTGCTATGGAGCCATAGTCCAAGGATGAACTACTCACGCATCAGTCCGGAGGCGGGCATGGTGATGTAGAGCCCTCCGGTGATGATTTCCCTCTCCGGCAGGGTGCCGGGAAGAGCTTCAGAACCCTCCCGAACTAGGGTTGACGACAACGGCGGCTACGGGATGTTTCGTGGAGAAGTGTTCGGGTACTTAGAGTTTTCCCATGGAAGGGTTTTAATAGGCGAAAGGGCAACGTCCGTGGGCGCCCGAGGGGCCCACACCACGTGGTGGCGCGGCCAGGGGGCGCGCCGCCACCAGGTGTGGCCGCCTCGTGGGCCCTCTCTGTCTCCTCTTCGGTGGAAAAATAGGCACTTTGGTTTTTGTTTCAACCAATTCCGAGAATATTTCCAAAACAACTTTTCTGAAACCAAAAACAGCAGAAAACAGGAACTGGCACTGTGGCATCTTGTTAATAGGTTAGTCCCAGAAAATGCATAAAAATGATATAAAGTGTGTATAAAACATGTCGCCATTGGTATAATATAAGCATGGAACAAAAGAAATTATAGATACGTTTGAGACGTATCACCCACCGTGGGGCCAGCGACTGCTGGGATCTACTTCATGGAGGGTCTCAAGCACCAAGGCGGGGTGCGATTTCGTCTCGGCGCGTTGATGGCAACCGACAACATCGTCTATGACACTTACTACCGCGGCGGCAACATCGACATCATCTACGACGCGCACACCTACGGCATGCCACAGCGCGGCAACAACGCGCGCTCCTATGTCGTCCCTTTCTGGACGACGACTACCGCCTATGTCGGCTTCTGCGCGGCGGAAGAGGAAGGAGTCGCCTACACCTGCAGCGACGACGAATCCACTCATGGCTCCGCCGACTCAGCGGAAGTCGGCGAGTTAACCTATGCCGCCGACTCCGACGCAAGAACCGTCAAGATCCTAGACGATGAGGACGACGCTTCGTCCATCCTGCCAGTCCTCGACTATGAGTCAGACTGCTCAACCGATCTGTCAACTAACGGGTCAACTGCCCTCGCCCACATCTTCACGGCGGGCGAGGCCTCCGTCATCACTGAGGCGGACAAGCAAAACGAGTGGCAGCAGCGCGAGCAGCAACTGCGCGAGTAACAGCAGCGCAATAAGCACGCGCAGAACCCGCGTCAGCCGGATCGGGTCCTCGACCCGCTCAATACTCCGGTCACGCCGGATAACGCCGTGGACCAGGCGCGCCAACTAGACGATCTACACTCCCAGATGGCGCGCCAGGAGGAGGAGATCCGTGAAAAGGAGCAGGCTCTCGCGCCGAGTTGACTGCCCTTGCCGCGGTCACCAACCATGACGTCAAGAGGAGATCGCGACTCCCGCCGGGATCCGCAACCCGGCAACTCGGTGCCGACTTCGCCCGAGAGGGCGACTTTGAGTAGCGGCGAGCCGCCTGCGATGATGCCTCCTCTGGCGGGTCCGGACAGGCGAACCGGCCACGACAACAGCCGATGCCGCCACCACCAGCAACAACACCGGCTCCACCACCGCGACGCTCGACGCAGAAGTGTCTTCGGCACACCCATCTACTGCCTGACGGCAGCCGCATCCCTCTTCAAGCGGCTCCAAGTGAAGGACAACACATTCTGGAACAAGGGACGCCGACTGGTGTACAAGGCTCTGGAGCTCCAGGAAAATGCCTCCAACCCCAAGGGCAGGCTCCACAGCAAGCCGCCGCCGTGTGAGAGGGCGGCTTCGATGAATCACAGGAGCCAGGGAGCAGCCTCACCAAGGTGGAGCGCTGGCCACCCGCCACAGCCAAACAGCCACGAGCCGGCACCGCGCGTTCGCCGCGATGAGCCGGCCGTATCCAGCAACGCGTCACACAAACCTCAACAACCAGGCGCAGGTGCGGCCCAACCACTCAGCTCCGGACCTGTGTGGCGTCCTGAACGAGAGGCGTGCTGACGCCCGCGTTGACGACAAAGACATCGGCCCCAAATGCTTTGGACGCGCCATCTGTGGCGAGCGGTTCTCGAGCAGCTTCAAGGGGACACGGGAGGTGCCCAAGTACAACGCCAGCTTCAACCCGACAACCTGGATCCAGGACTACATGTCGGCGATGAGCATCCATAACGCCACCGCCTTGTGTTGTGCAAGCTACTTCCCTCTGATACTAAAGGGGACGGCGCGCACCTAGTTAAATACCCTGGCTAGGAATAGCGTCAATTCCTAGGGCGAGTTGAAGAGACTCTTTATCGCCAACTTCGAGGGGACGTGCAAGCGTCCCTCCATGGCTGAGGACCAGAAGCGTTGCGTCCAACGGGAAGGCGAGTGCACCCACAAATGGTACCAGTGGGTCGCCGACCTGATCAACTCGACTGAAAAGCTGAGTGTCGACACGATGCATTCTCATCTCGAGGATAACACCACGTTCGAGTCGCTGAAGCATAAGCTCAAGCGCTCATACAACACTAACCTAACCGTGGGTCAGCTACTCGGCATCATCCACAAGTACGCCTACTCCAACCCCACCAAGGGCGACTAGGAAGGCGAAGATGACGACAAGAAAGGCGACAAAGGAAAGGGCAAGGGCCTGTCGGCCCAATAGAAACCAGGGTATCAGGGGCCGGGCCTCCCCGCGATGTGACAAGAGGAACAGGTGATACTTCGGTCAGAAGGAAGCGACAAAAGGTCATGCCTCGTGAGGCTCTGATGTCCCTACTCACAAGGGCCTCCAGAGGGTACCCAGCAAGAACCGCGCCAAGGCATCACCCCTCGAGCCCCTTCGGGATAGTCAAAGCAGCCCCCCCCCCCCCTTTGCAGGAAGTCCACATGCCGGCGCAGGGCACGGGCCCCTCAGGGCGTCAGGGGCAGTCGCCTGCCACTGCGCCACCGACCGCCGATTACCAAGGCTTGCCTCCCCAGTGACTAAAGGGGGAGACCGGAACAGCTTCTCATGGCCGTGCTCTCAAGACTTACCATTTCGGTGCTAAAGGAGCAAGGACTGGAGTTGTAGGGAGAAGAAGACAACGGCCGCGCATCAGTGGAGGGCCGTAGGCCTGACTTGGTCGGCTGCCTTTGCCAAAGCAGCTGCAGAAGAGCAGAGCCTCTCTTGGAAGCATGCGGGAGCGTCCCGCCGTGGAGTTCGAAGACGAAGGCCGCGAGCCACCTATAAAAGGGGACAGATACCGGCCTGGCTAAGGGTTCGGACATTGTACACTGAAACCCTAGAATCTCTAGGCGCTCACTATTGTAGCTCTCTGAGTTCTACCAAGGAATACAACAAAGCAGGAGTACGGCGTTCACCTCCGTGGTGGCCTGAACCTGGGTAAACAAAGTGTCAATCTCTGTAGTGTTGTTCATCTCCTTCGTCGAGCCTCATGAGGTCAGAGGCAGCGCTCTAAGGCCCCCAGTGTTCGATACTCTTTCTTAGCTTCTTTGGAGCCTATATTCCGACATTTGGCGCGCCAGGTAGGGGGCTTTGGAAGCGCGCCTTGCACTCTCGCACGCTCGACAATGGAGCGACACAGTGGCGACCTTCGCCGCCGCCAAGTGCAAGACTCAGACGACAGCTCCCGCAGTACCGGAAACCAGTACTGGGGGCGAACCAGGAAGGATGATGCCCATGTCCGGCCTCGCGTCCCCAGGAGGTTCGGCGGCCCTGACTCGCCCCCGGCACTGCACCTCATCCGGGATCTGCTCAACCTGGTGCAGGGCCGACCTCAGGCCACACCACGCTCCCCTTGAGAAGAGTGGCGCACGCGGAACAGGACGGACGGCTCCCCGGAGTTCTCATCGTCGCGTTCGCGACATCGAAAGGAGGAGCCGCCTAGCATCTCCGACGGAGAACCGGAAGACAGGCGCTCTCCATCAGTGGACGATGGTCGCCCACCGCACAATGCCTCGGGGGCTCGCTCCATACGGCGCGCACCTGAGGACGCCCGGCAGTGGGTCCTTGGAGGCTTGGAGGCAGCCGAGCACCGTTACGGCGCTCTGTCAGCAAGAGGAACCCCCACGTACTGCGGCGGCTGCGTCACCTTCTGCGAAGACCTCCGGCGGGTTACGTGGCCTCCCAACTTCCGGCCGGAAGGCTCACCACGTTTCGACGGGACGCAAAGCCCCCTCGAGTTTCTGCAGCGCTACACTCTGTGCTTCCAAGCCGCCGGCGGGAGTGACCGACTCATGGCAAACTCGTTCCCCCTGGCGTTGGAAGGGCCAGCACGTGTCTGGCTGCATGACCTCCCAGAGTGCTCCATCACCTCATGGGAAGACCTCTGCCGAAGGTTCGTTGCTAACTTTCAGGAGGACGATGCCCCGCCAACAAGCCTAGCGGACCTCCGGTCGCTGCGACAGGAGCCTGGGGAAACGCTGCGCACGTTCACGCAGCATTTTAGCCAGGTGTACATGCGGCTGAGCGGCGTCAAGGACGAGGACATCATCGCCGTTTTCGCGGAAGGAACCACCCACACTGGAGTCAGGAGAGAGCTCAGCAGGCCAGAGCAAGGGCAGTCGGTGGTCGAACTTTTCAGTATGGCGGACAGGTTCTCCAAGGGAGAAGAGGGCCAGATTTTTCAGCACGAAGAAGGCGCCAGGGGCTCACCATTGGCCGAGTTGCGGGGGCGGAAGAGGAAGGACGGGACTGCAGACCCGCCAGAGGAGCCCCGTTTCTGCATTTTCCACAAACTCAGCTCGCACAGAACGAAGGACTGCCTGAAGCTTAAAGGGATCCAACACCTTCAGCATGCCGAACGACAGGACACCACCGCCCGTCGTAAGGAAAAAGAGCGGCTACCCGGCCTCGGGAGGGATCACCACCGCTCGTCCGTGAAGCGCTCCCTAGCATGTCTGCTAGGCGGCTCCCCGGCGCTAGCGCCCAACGGACATGCCGCGGGAGTGTCGCGCGCGGTGAGCGCCGCACACCCCACATAAACCCCTGCCAGGGAGCTCAAGTGGTCCAAGCAGGCTGTGACGTTCTACGCGAACGATCATCCGAGGACCACCACGGTGGTAGGAACCATCCCCCTTGTCTGTACTCCTACGATCAACGAGGTTGCTATTCCGAACACCCTGGTAGACGGGGGTGCAGGCCTGAACGTGATCTCGATAGAAGCCTTTGACCAGCTGGGTGTGAGTCGCGTGGAGCTTCTCCCAACTAAGCCGATCAAAGGCGTGACTGCGGGAGTCACCGTGCCCATAGGACAGGTTCGTCTGCTAGTGACGTTCGGCGACAAGAGCAACTATCGCACGGAAAGCTTGGATTTCGACGTGGCGCACATCAGCCTCTCGTATCAGGCCATCCTAGGCTACCCAGCGTTGGCCAAGCTCATGGCGGTGGTACATCATGCTTACAACACGGTGAAGATATCAGGGAGTAGCGGCATCATCAAAATCCGTTGCGACGAAAGTTCTTCTCCGTTTTCCCTGAAACAGGCCCACGGGACGAGAGCGAAGCTGTTGCCCACCGACGAGGACGCGGTCGGGCACATCGGCGGCCCCCACAGAGGAAGGCAAATGCGGGCTCAGGAGAGGGCCGCGGCGCGCAGAGCCGCGAATGGGTAAAGATTCACCATGAGGACGGCGACGAACTAGAAGCCGAGGCGGCAGGACGGCAGCACCTCGAGAGCCCGTCGCGCTACGCTCGCCTCACGAGGTATCGCGCGGAGTCAGGCGCAAGATTTTTCCGCACCAGGTCGCGGTAGCATCTTCCTTTTTGTTGTACTAATCAGAAGTGACCCTTCGGCCACGACACCTCATGTAATGAACATCTCCATTTCGGATGGTAAGTACACCCCCCCCCCCCCCCCCCCCCACGGTACACACTTCAAACTCAAGTTTTTTAAGGTCTCTCCCCAAGTATCGCATGAGCGGGGCTAGGCACGGTGGCTGCTTGGGCCAGTGTCTGCCCAACGGCGCCGAAAAACCCAAGAAGGTTGAGTGCTGGTGGTTGGGCCAGTTCCCACACACGCCACCTCATCAAGGCCCTTGGTGCTATCCTCATGAGGCACGGTGTCTATGTACGGGTCCGTCCTGGCAGCACTGCAAAACCCAATAAGGCCGAGTGCCGGTGGAATGGGCTAGTCCCACACATGCGGCCTCATCCAAGGTCCTTGGTGCTTTCCAAACTCACGCGATGCTCACAGGGAGAAACCTAGTAAGGCACGGTGTCTATGTACGGGCCGGTCCCGGCAGCACTGTAAACCCAATAAGGCCGAGTGTCGGTGGGATGGGCTAGCCCCACGCATGCCGCCTCATCCAAGGTCCTTGGTGCCACCTAGTAAGGCACGGTGTCAATGAGCGGGCCGGTCCCGGCAGCACCGAAAAACCCAATAAGGCCGAGCGCCAGTGGCTGGGGTTTTTCCCCCACACTTGCCGCCTCACGATGGTCCTTGGTGCCGTTGTTAAATATATTGCGCAC
Organism: Poa annua; assembly: GCA_026929855.1. Lineage (NCBI taxonomy): Eukaryota > Viridiplantae > Streptophyta > Magnoliopsida > Poales > Poaceae > Poa > Poa annua. The sequence continues at coordinate 59,007,736 of CM049437.1, forward strand.
CTATGCGAGGCACGGTGCCAATGAGCGGGCCGGACCCGACAACATCGAAAAAACCCAACGAGACTGAGCGCCGGTGGCTGGGGCTATCCCCACACATGCCGCCTCAAGAAGGTCCTTGGTGCCATAACTAAACATATCCTGTCTTCCTTGAAGGGAGAAAGCGCACGGGGGCTACCCTACATGCATCGCTCGACAACATAGCCCAGGGGCCCGCGCGTTACCTCACCAGGACCAGCAGAAACTCGCAAAGCAAGGTGTGCGCGCACTCAACACGCTCGGCCACCCCTCGTGAGGCAAACTTCAGCCCTGAAGCTCGCCCACGCAAGAAAAACATCGCAAGAAATTAGGAACAAAAGGCAGGCCTAGCAGCAGGCCAGACTTCTCAAGTCTTAAACAAAACATGCGGCATGGTAGCACACGCGGCCCAAGTTCGGCAGGCTTAGCAGGAAGTAACAGGTAATCAAGCAGTTAAAAGCGCACAGGCCACTAAAGGCCGCCATCTTCAGAGGCGTCTCCCGAGGAAGGGTTTTCTTTGATGTCTTCCTCTTCAAGGCCTCCCTCAGTGGCGCCCTCTCCCAGACCACCCAGCGTCGATGGGCCAGCCTCCTGGTCATTCTTCCGGGAGAAAGCGTTTACCAGTGCCGCCACGTGCTCCCCCACTTTTGCCTCTTGCTGACGAGCGATGGAGGAAGGCACAACTTCCAAGAGTCCCGAGAGGTCGACGGTAGGGTGGTGCAGCAACAAGTTGCAGAAGACCCGGTGCACGGCCATTGCGGTGATATCACGACAATCCTCGTCGAGACGCTCCTGGACCACCGCGGCAAGCCCTTGCAGCCTGGACACCACGACTGAGAAGAAAGCCAGGTAAGCGGCCGGTGAATGCTGGTCCAGCGGAAGGTTGACGCCCTCAGACCCAAGGCGAACGAGCGCGTCATTCGCCTGGGGCACGAGGTCGCGGAACATCTCGCTCCGCTGGTGGTCAAGCATAAGCGAAGCGGCGGAGGCCTCGCGCGCCTCCCTAACCGCGTCAGCAGCCCGACGGATCTGCTCCCGCAAGTCAGCCGCCTCCTCTTGAGCCTGAGCAAGGTCCTGTCGGAGAGCCTGAATGTGCGCATTCTTCTTCGCTCGCCTCGAGGAGAAGCGTGCCTCCTGCTCCTATATGAACTTGCGGTAGTTCCGTTGATTTGACAGGATGGCCGAGTCTTTCCTCTCGTTGGCCTCTTTATCGTACTCAGCCTGGCGGGCAATGAACTGCCGGTTGGCCCTCTCATGACGAGCGGTGGCGGTCGACTCGGCCTCCTGAACTCGGGCCTACCGAGCATCGAGGGCTGCGCGGATCACCCCAGGGCATCCGACCTCGCCTCCAGCTCGGCGGCGCGGGCGTCCAGCGCTGAGCGCCTCTCGTCGTCACCATGGACGCGATCTTGAGCATGGGCCTCCAGAGCTATCACCGCCTCTTCCCGGCAGGCGAAGTGCTCCTCGCGGCGGTCGCAGTCAAGCTCGCGAAGCTTCAGGACATCCTCGCACTGGAAGACATCGCTTAGCAGCTGATGCCTCTCCCTCGGGAGGGAGATCTCCCGGTCTTCAGCCCTCTCCAGCTCGCTCCTGGCGCGCACCAGGATCTCCTGAGCCTCTTGGGCCACGCTCGCTCGGATCTCGGTGGCCTGGCGGTTCGCCTCCTCCAGGGCTGAGCGGGCCGCCGCGTCCTTACGACGGCCCACCTCCACCGCATGCTCCAGTGCAGCGAACCCCTCGGCGAGGCGGCGCCGCCCGCTGGCCGTCCTTTGCGCTTCGAACTCTTGAGAAAGGCGGAGCTCCTCGAGGACGTTGTGAGCGATGCGGATCAGCTCCCCGTCAAGAAGGTTGTGCCTCCTCTCCTGAGGGACCTGGCTCGTGCTTGAGATGGAGGGCCCCAGGTTGCAGGGCCACTTGAGGTACCGGCGCCGGCATCTCCTGTCTTCAGGGCGGGCAGACGGGCCGCCGGACTTTCTTCGTCAGTGTCATCCTCCACAACCACCAGGTCCTCCATGGCCTCCGCGGACGCTTGCACTCGCGGGGCTGCCGAATCATGGGCCGGAGGGCGCGGATCCTCCCCGCCCGCGCCAGGAGGACACGGGGGCTGACGACCGTCGTCATCGCTCGCCTCTTCGCGCCCAAGGCGGAGCGAGAGTCGCTCCGCGTTGGCTTTTGAGCGCCTGTCACGGAGGATAGCCGCGCCGACAGCCGCCCCCGCCGCTGCGGGGGGAGAGAAAGCCACAGAGGAGGAGGGCGCATCATGAGGAGCAGAGGGGCCGCCCATTCATCCGAAGCCTCTTCTGCCGATGCAGCAAAGGCTCCTCATCGGACTCGTCAGATTCCCCGAGCGCTGCAGCCCGGGCTCGGGCCTCCTCCTCCTTGTCCGCTGCCACCCTGTAAGGAGAACACAGTTAGGCAACGACAAGCAGAAAACTACGAAGGACAACGAAGGAAAAGGACTTACTGAGCAGGGTCCACCCATTTGCCCCTCGCCCCAAGGAGGGAGGAAGACCCGACGGACCTCCTAAGGAAGGAGCTCGGGCCATGAGTAAGGGAGCCCATGTAGACCACTCCAACCACGGGAGGGCTCCCCCCGTCATCCAAGGAGTCGTCGTCGCTATCGCTGTCATCACTCCCGCCGCTCGAAGGGAGGTCTTCGCCGCTGCTGGACGAGGACTCCACATCTAATGGAGCCGATAGCGAGCCGGCGCCCGGCAAGCCTGGGGAGGATGCCTCCTGAAGGCTGCGGGCCACCGTCTCCACCGCCAAGGGGTTCTCCTACCGACGGTCCTGGCCCCTCGCGAGGACCCCCCACTGGTCGAAGCGGGGAAGAGAATTGATCAAGTCCTCTCGAGCCTCCCGCCGGAAGAAGTAAAGGGGCACGGGCTTGACCCCCAATATCACGCCTCCCTCTGGAGGCGTCGCCAGAATAACCCCCAGGAGGTCCTCGACCAGTCCGCTTAGGGGGTCGCCCCTGTACAGGCACATGGGGTCCCCCTCGCCGGTATACTCCCAGATGGGGCGGTCGTGCCTCTGGAGTGGGGCGATGCACCGCGTCAGGAACTCCCGCACCACCACTGCTCCCGTGAGGCCCTCCCGCTGCAAAGCGCCTGAGGCCCTGCATCAGCAGGCTAACCCCCTCGCCCTCCAGCACCTCGTTCTCCCAGCTAGGGTTCTTTACCGCCGGCGCCACTGGGGTCTGATAAAAGGCGCTCGCCGCCTTCGCATCCATTAAGACCCAGCGGGAGCGGTAGCCCTCTACCTTCTTGAGAGCACTCACAGGAATGTAGAAGGGCGACAGGACATCGACGAGGAGGAAAGAGGCACATCCGGTGCATTTGTCCTTCGCCGTAAGGCGGAGACTGTAGAAACTGCGAAAGAGCGCCACGGAGGGCTCCACGCCCAAGTAGGCCTCGCAGAGGTAGGCGAAGATCGACATGATGATGATGGAGTTGGGCTGGAGGTGGAGGACGCAGATTTGGTAGTGTTCCAGGATCGCGTTAAAGAAATCGGAGAATGGACGCACGAGGCCCCCAATAACGGAGTGAAGGAAGAACGGGAACTCGGTGGCGGAGAGCTGCGCTACCGAGACGGCATCATGGCGCACATCGGAGACCCCGTGCTCGTTGAACTTGCTGGTGAAGGCGGGCCAATGCTCGTCCACCTTGCTCGGCTTGTTCAGCCGAGACGGCTGAAGAGCCCCTGGCTGGCCCGTCCCCACGAGTTTCTTCCCTCTCGCCGCCGCAAGCTGCCTGCCACCGGCCATTGTCCAACGCGGGCATGAAGGGTGAGAAGATGGTGTGTTGGAGAAGGGAGGATTCGCGAATCTGAAGATGGGGAGCAGTAACTGGCCCGTGGCGCTGTTTCATGGCGGGAGCGGTTCCCTAAGCGCCGCGCGGGAATGGGGTGTGACGTCAGTAACCACTCAGCACAACGTGACCGCCCGTGTCGACATCTCGGTTTTGGCCGTTATTGGCCACGCGGCGGCCCACGGGCACAATGCCCTTGGCCACGCGGGCCCGGGGGCTACTGTCGGCCCAATAGAAACCAGTGTATCATGGGCCAGGCCTCCCCGCAATGTGACAGGAGGAACAAGTGATACTTCGGTCAGAAGGAAGCGACAAAAGGTCATGCCTCGTGAGGCTCTGATGTCCCTACTCACAAGGGCCTCCGGAGGGTACCCAGCAAGAACCGCGCCAAGGCATCACCCCTCGAGCCCCTTCGGGATAGTCAAAGTACCCCCCCCCCCCCCCCCGTTTGCAGGAAGTCCACATGCCGGCGCAGGGCACGGGCCCCTCAGGGCGTCAGGGCCAGTCGCCTGCCACTGCGCCACCGACCGCCGATTACCAAAGCTTGCCTCCCCAGTGACTAAAGGGGGGAGACCGGAACAGCTGCTCATGGCCGTGCTCTCAAGACTTACCATTTCGGTGCTAAAGGAGTAAGGACTGGAGTTGCAGGGAGAAGAAGACAACGGCCGTGCATCAGTGCAGGGCCGCATGCCTGACTTGGTCGGCTGCCTTTGCCAAAGAAGCCGCAGAAGAGCAGAGCCTCTCTTGGAAGCATGCGGGAGCGTCCCGCCGTGGAGTTCGAAGATGAAGGCCGCCGGCCACCTATAAAAGGGGACAGATACCAGCCTGGCTAAGGGTTCGGACATTGTACACTCAAACCCAAGAATCTCTAGGCGCTCACCATTATAGCTCTCTGAGTTCTACCAAGGAATACAACAAAGCAGGTGTAGGGCGTTCACCTCCGTGGTGGACTGAACCTGGGTAAACAAAGTGTCAATATCTGCAGTGTTGTTCATCTCCTTCGTCGAGCCTCGTGAGGTTAGAGGAAGCGCTCTAAGGCCCCCAGTGTTCGATACACTTTCTTAGCTTCTTCGGAGGCTATATTCCGACAGGGCCCGGCCAAGAGCGCGAACAAGCGCAAAAGTGAGGGCAACACGGAGCGAGCTGACCTCGTTGCAGCCGCCGCGACGGGAGGAGGCCGCGAATTCAAGAGCCAGCGCGGCGCCTACACACCACACAAAAAGCTCTCCGCCCAGGAGAACCTTGCACAGCCGTGTCGCTTCCATAGTAGACCCAGCCAGCCTGCGACTCACACCACGGACGAGTGCTTCCGGACGACCGAGATCGTCAAGGCCAAGTCGGGCGCCAGAAGGGGCGCCCAGAACAACGACGGCGACAATGACTACGCAGACGGTGACATGCCTCCCACCACCGACTTTCAACGACAAGCGGGAGGAGAAGGTCATCACGTGGGTCGTCAATGCGACAACCCTAGACGTTCCCCACTGGCTCGACTGGTTCGAGCACCAAGTCATCTAGAGTCGTCAAGACCACCCGCCCCGCGTCGACTATCCAAGCAAGTTTTCTCTGGTCGTCGCTCCCCGGGTCAAGGGTTATGTCCTGACCAAAACACTCATGGACGGGGGTAGCAGCAACAACATACTCTACTACGAGTCCTTCAAGAGGATGACGCTCTCCGATCACTAGCTGATCAAGAGAACAACCACCTTCTACGTTATCGTGTCGGGTAGGAAGGCATACCCGATGGTCAAGATCGCACTCGATGTGGTCTTCGGGAACAAGAAAAACTTCCGGCTTGAGAAGATATGGTTCGAGGTCGTAAACTTCCGCAATACCTACCACTCAATCCTCGGGCGACCCGCATTCGCCAAGTTCATGGCTCGGACATGCTACGCCTACCTCAAGCTAAATCTGTCAGGTCCCAATGGGATCATCACGGTACACCTCGATGTCGATCGCGCCATCAAGTGTGAGTCGGGCAACGCCGTGTTCGCCGAGTCCGCCATCGGCGCCGAGCGCCTGGAGCAGCTCAAATTCCAAGTCGACCCCAACGACATGACGATCGTGAAGAAGCCGACTCTGGACGCCAGGGACAAGTTCCAGTCGGCCCAGGAAACTAAGCTCATCGAGTTGGTCGAGGGCGACTCCTCCAAGTCGGCGGTGATCGACGCGAACATGATATCGCATAAGAAAACGCGCTATGCGGCTTCCTCCATGAGAATCGGGACATATTTGCATGGAAGCCCTCTGACATGCCATGCGTCTCGAGGGAGCTCGCAGAGCACAAGCGGCTGATGAAGCAATTCATGCGCCGCTTTACGGGAGACAGATACAAAGCTATTGGCGAAGAGATAGCCCGACTCCTAGCTACCGGGTTCATCGCCGAAGTCATGCACCCGGAGTGGCTTGCCAATCCCGTGCTCGTTCTCAAGAAGAACAACACGTGGTGGATGTGCATCGATTATATGGGCCTGAATAAAGCTTGTCCTAAAGATCCATTCGCCTTACCTCGTATCGATCAACTGATCGACTCGACGTTCGGCTGCGAGACACTCTGCTTCCTCGACGCATATTCCGGATACCACCAGATCAAGATGGCACCCGAAGATAGCGAGAACACCTCTTGCATCACGCCTTACGAGGCGTTTGGCTACATGTCTATGCCCTTCTGCTTGAAGAACGCGGGGCCTACGTACCAGCTGTGCATCCCAAAACTGTCTACACGAGCAGATAGGCCGCAACGTCCACGCCGACGTCGACGACATCATCTTCAAGTCCAAGCTGAAGTCGGATCACAACGCCGACTTGACATAGACTTTGAACAACCTACGCAAGCACAGGATCAAGCTCAACCTGGAGAAGTGCGTCTTCGGTGTACCCACGAGAAAGCTACTCGGCTTCATCGTCCCCGAGCGTGGGATAGAGACAAATCCCGAGAGGATCAAGGCCATTGTCGCTGGCCTGAGTCGCTTCCTGTCCTGGCTTGGATAGAAGGCCATGCCCCTGTACCGCTCCTGAAGAAGTCAGACACCTTCGTCTGGAACGCCGAGCCGACGCGGCCTTGGTAGCTCTCAAGAAGATGCTCACCGAGATCCCGATCCTGGCCTTGCCCCTGAAGGAGCCCATGATGCTATACATCGCCGCGACCAACTGAGCCATCAGCAAAGTGGTCATCGTCGAGCGAGAGGGAAAGGCAAGGAGCTGGCCCTACAATGGTCAGTCTACTACATCAGCGAAGTGCTCACCGAGTCGAAGCAATGGTACCCTCATTATCAAAAGCTAGTTTACGGTGTGTTCTTTACCTACAGTAAACTACGCCACTACTTTATGGGGCATCTTACCGTGAGCGCATCACCACTTACGGAGATCACCCGCAAACAGGGAGGCGACTGGGCGCGTCGCCAAGTGGGTGTTCGAGTTGCAGCCCTTCGGCCTCGTCTACGCAGCTCGTACCGCAATCAGATCGCAGGCCCTGCATGACTTCATCGTCGACTGGATGAGGCAGGTCTTGTTTACATGGTGAGGGCAGCTCGAACGGTCCTCCGCATCCCTGCCTGGCCTGTCCGAATTTGTCCGAACGGACAAAACAGGCCCTCCGACGGGCCGGCGCAAAGGGACAGTTGTCCGCGCGGATAGCCAAAGTGGACCAAACCTGACCCAAGTTTGGTCCAGGTTTGGGGAGGCGAGGACACAGCGTGTGTCCTCCCCCTTGTCCGCCCTGGCCCACGCGTCAGCGAGACCGGCCGCTTGGCCTGGTCATATTAAATGGGGGTGGGTGGCCGGGGTCGCTATCCATTCCCACTCCCCACTCCTCGCCTCCACTCCGACGGCCGCAAACCCTAGCCACCGTCCCCGCCACCGCGCGACGCCGCCGATGAGGCCCTTCTGGGCGAAGGGCGGCCGGAACAGCCACGAGGCGTCGAGCTCTCGTGGCCCGCCGCGACGCCGCTCCGTGCCCACTCCCGTGGCTCCACCTAGAGGCCCCGCCGTCGCCGCCGATGCCACGGCCGCCCGCGAGGCTCGCAACGCCCGCCGCCGGGCGCGCCGCGCCCGCGTCGGGCTAGAGGTGGCCCAGCTCTACTGGGAGCGGCACCAACCCCTGCCGTGGGGCGATGTCCACCTCCCCGAGGGGTGGCATCTGAACCGGCTGCGGGTGCCCGTGCCGCCGGTGCCGCGCGAAGGCCGTGAGCGCACGGAGGAGATCCGCCGCCGGCGGGCCCTGCTGCCCCCCGACCTCCTCCAGGACCCCGCCTACGCGCTCAACTCGTCCCTATGGGACGGGTGGTTCCAGTTGGAGCACAACCACCGGCGCCGGCTCGCCTTCGCGTCGACGCTGCCCCCGGACTACGCCGAGCCGGAGGAGGAGGAGGCCGCCCTCGTCGGCCTTGAGCCTGACGAGGACTCGGACCCGCAGTGGTCCGAGGAGGAGGACGAGGGCGGCGACGCCACCGTGAAGGCCGAGCCCCTGGACGAGGAGGAGTTCCAGGGGCACCTGAAGGCCGCCATGGAGGAGTCCGAGTTGAAGGAGCTCGGGTGCTGGCCTGACCTGGCGGCGACGCTCCGTGCCTCCGCCGAGGAGGCCGCGGCCCAGCAGGCGCGCCGGGACGAGCAGGCAGCGGCCGAGCAGACGCGCCGGGAGGAGGAGCGCGCCCGGTGGCAGGTGCCCTGGTCACCGTGGCCAGAGGACGGCGAGAACCGGGCGTACGTGCCCCCACCGGCATGGCCACAGGACCCCGAGGCGCCTGCCACGCCTCCACCACCGCCCGGGGCGCCACCGGCGTGGCTCTACGCGCCGCCGCCCTACATCATCCTCGACGCCTCCGACGAGGATGAGTAGGCCGGAGCCGCCGCCGCGCAACGCCAATAGGCCGGAGCCGCCATTTTGAACTCCGACGACGCCGGCGCCGCCCTTCCCCGCCCTTTTTTCTGTTTATATTTTGTCTGTCTCACTGGTCACTGGGCCCTGGGCCCTATCGAACTATATATGTAATATTAAGTTTATTTATTTGTCCTCTTTTTTTTTGTGCTGGGCCGTTGGAGACACTCCCTCGCCAAAGAGGACAGAGACCCAAAATCTGTCCACGGACAGGTCAAAGCGGACAGAATCGGTCCGGTTTGGCTGTCCATATGCGGAGTGCCGTTGGAGGTGCCCTGACGCGGCGAACCTTGTTTACATGGATAGAGAGTTCACATGATTCATGGTCTTTTCTAGCGAGTACCTACCGCCGACCACCGAGAAAGGTAGATTGGGGATAGTGGGCGCGTTCACATGATTCATGGTCTTTTCTAGCGAGTACCTACCGCCGACCACCGAGAGAGGTAGATTGGGGATAGTGGGCGCGGCTCGAACATGGCACCCAGCGCACACTATCGAGGAGCGGAACAGCAACGCAGACAGTTGTCACTTGTCTGCTTCCACCGGGCACCAGCAATCATATTTCGGCTAGCAAGAATCTATCCGCGACGTGTCCATCATTATCTGCAAGACAAAAGTCGGAAAACGCACCATCGTCACCTTTTACTCCAAAGTCGGGAAACGCATCCATACAAAGTTTCTGAAGAGAACATGTGACAAGATGACAGAACTTCAGACAAAATGTAACATTTCAACTAGTATAATATGTTGGTCTGAGGCAGATTTAGTTACATCCTTCGCACACCTACACTTTCTTCTCGGTTTAGCTCGGCATGAAACCAAATCAGGAACGACGATGCTAAGAATCTACACGGGAAATGGCACTGGGGTACATACATGTCCACGGAATCGAATGAACAAATTGTAGGAGTAGGAAACAAATTCAATTAATCAAATCTTGGTGGCCAATGGGCTGGACATGGACGCATCACTTGCGGCCACACTCCCCGGGGAATCCCTTGGGGAACCGCCAGCCGTCGGCGCAGTAGTTGTAGGACAAGCAGTTGCGCTCGGCCCAGGCGACCGTGGCGAGGTCCTCCTCGCCGAGCTCCGTGTGCATCCAGGAGTCGGAGCCGTCGGGGCAGCGCGAGGAGTTCTTGTTGTGGACGCAGCCGTTGGCGTGGTAGCCGCGGTAGGAGACGACGAAGGGCTCGTGCCTCCAGTGGATCTTGACGTTGCCGTGCTGCGTCGCCCAGTAGCTGCCATCCCACAGCGTGGCGTGCACGGTCATGGGCCGGCTTGTCGGGAACGGCAGGTCGTCGTACTTCTTGAAGGTCCTCACCGGCACGTTGTCCACAAAGAATCTGGCATGGCATTCTCGTCAATTAGTATTACTCTGCTTGGAATTCGTCGTCTAGAAATTAGGAGGGTCGATTAATTGCAGGGACAGACAGGTCGATTCGTACATGATGTTCTTGGGGTTCCAGATGATCTTGTAGGTGTGGAAGTCGGCGGAGGGGTCGAACCAGAGGTAGAACTGGTGCTCCTTCTTGCCGTCGCCGCTGGCCCAGACGTTGGTGTTCATCACGTACGGGTCGCCGCTGGAGTTCCCCATGAACTCGATGTCAATCTCGTCGTGGGTGCTGCTTTCCCCGGACGTCAGCTGAACAGATCAATCGGTGTCGGTTTTAGCAGAAAAGAATGGGGAAAAGAAACAAGATGCGTATCCTCCGCACCGCATGGATGAAATGGCTTACGTAGAAGGAGGTGACGGTGCCGGCGGAGTTGCCGTCGACGAGCTTCATCTGGACGGTGAACTCGCCGAAGAGGTACTTGTCCTTGGATTTGAAGCCGGAGCCAGATTCTTGGTCGAGCTCGAGAGAGAACTCCTGGCCGCCGCTGCCGTCGTCCTTGTATCCGATGTGGTCGCGGTCGCCGATCACCTCGAACTGGTCGTCGAAGTCGGCCTTCGCCATGGGGACGACGACGAGGGCCAGAAGGACAAGAAGGGAGGACAAGCGTGCGGCCGCCATGTTCGTGAGCTCGCTGCTGCTCTGCTTCCTCTGTGCTGGTACAGTAGTACTGCAATGGTGTCAGTGTGTTGTTTCGCAACGGGGCTTCGCTTTTAATTGTTGGGATGCTTGCTCTCCTCGATGCACCGCTGGTGGTGAACTGGTGTGGGCCGGCGTCACGGAAGGTTTTGCTAATGCGGGCGGCACACGCACATGTTTCTGTCGGCTTTGGGACCAAAGTTTGTGAACGTTTCTACACCAGAATCTTCGGTGGGATGTTGTTGGTGCACTGATTTTGACCACGGTTTGATAAACTTCCCATATCACATGGGAAATCCACAGCAGTTCTATAAAAAAAAATACTACTACGCACTTCTATTTCTTTTTAGATTTTGTTGGAGCACAGAGAATTATAAGACATCAAAACTTTCACCCAAGTAGACCATCTAAATTGAAATTAATCTCTCTCAAACTATCCTGCAACATGGGTCTCCAACACTTAATACAGTGGTTAATTTATATATATAGGTGTACCAGTTTGGAAAATGATGATAAAGATGTGCAACATTGATGATAAAAGTGGGTTGCTATAATTTTAACCAATACATACATGAAGGTAACAAGTAATAAAAGTGAATAAAACCGGTATTTCAATACTTGGAAATGCATTTACGAGTGGCAACTCTCAACATAATTAACATAATTAAACACATAATATGCCCTAAAATAGTACATGGTAAATATCATTCCAAAGTCACTATTTTTATGTATCAGAATAGGATGAAATATATATATAGCGGAAAAGCCCCTCTAAACATATACCATTCCTATCTTGCACTAAAATAGGGTCATATAGGTCTATTTTGGGCCTTATTTCGCTTTGGTCTTTCTAACTTTTACGACAGCCTAACCGCTCTAAAGAAAGCCCTTCCGATAATTGTATTCTTAATAAATCCATAAATTCTGCATATTGTCACCTTAGTTCTCATAAATTATACTAAACATGTATCAAGTAATCTCATGATTCCATATTTCAATCCAACATAAAGCATTGTTTTCATAAAAGGAGCAAGATCAAATTCGACACATAGAGGATAGAGGGAGATAGATTGTATAATTCATGATAGAGAGGGATATAACACATAGGTACTAGCGCATACTTTTAGCCGCGCAGGTGGACTACTCTCAAAGCACCATTGTACTAGCATGGTTGATAAAGATAGATCCGAAGGTGAATCTTGCCAGAACAATTCCTGATATTAGCCCATCATATGGAGGTAGCTCTGGTCGAAACTGCACGAGATAATTTCTTATCTCGTCTAATTAGGTCATAGGGATATTATAGGTAAAGGAGCGTTACGAGGGGCGCTCAAGTTGATGTCGTGGCTAACCGGCGCATCTCTGGCCGGCCAAGAGGACGCGCAAAACCTGTAGTGCACCGCTTGGCCCCTCTGATGCTCTTCGTCTTTGTCTCGAAAAGTTAAGCAATTTTTTTATTTGTCCTGAGTTCCCGTATTTGGGGTTTTCTGTGATGCAAAACCAAGTAGAAAAAAGCAAACACTTCACACTAGGTTAATGAAATAGTCCAATAATAATGTTGTAAATTGACATTACCAGGGTTGTTTGAGACGTATCACGCACCACCCCTCGTGAGCAGTGCACTTGGTGCTTTCATTCCACACGCCACACAACAATCCTCATTTTCCCCCTTTGGGAAGAGAGTGAGAGGAGAGGAGCGGGATGGTAAGAGTCGGCGAGGCAATTACCCACGGTCAGCCACCACGCCTCCTCACGCTACCCTACTCAGGCCACTCACCATTGATCGAAATACCTCACCGGAGTTGGGCGCCACCGGTCAGAAACCTCGCAGGAGTTTGGCACCATCGGCTAGAATCCTTGCTGGAAATGGCCACCGCCACCAGAAAACCTCGTTGGAGTTCTGATGCATGTAAAATGCATACATGAACTTTGCATTGTATTACCTATATTTCAATCATATTTGCATCATATAAGGGTTATATCATTGTTTTATATTGATTTTGGGTAGATCTCACAGTTTACCTATTTTTCTGGGATTAACCCTTCACTGTCAGAAACCCTATTTTGCTATATTTTGATGTTTCAGGGACCCAAATGACGTCCAAATGACCTGAGATTTCACGGGGATCATTTTTTGGAAAGAAGGAAAGTACGAGTCAAGGATCAACAGACTAGGAAGTCCGAGGAGGAAAAGGGGGGGGGGGGGCACGTGGCCAGATTCCTTGGCCGCATGGGAGGGGCCATCTCCCACCTTGAGCCTCCGAAGCCGTCGATCTTCGTCCCTTTGCCTTCGTCTTGACCTAAAAACGACTATAAAAATAGTCCCCCGACGGCTTTTGGAAGGGAGCGGCGCAGAAACACCAAACCACGAAATAGAGACCTGGAGCTGCAGATTGGAGGGGGAAAACTCCGGCGGGGCGCTGCTGGCGTGGTCTCCATCTTCTCCAACGACTCCTCCACCGTCTCCATGATGAAGAAGGAGTAGTCCACCCCTGGACTATGGGTTTGTGCAAGTAACTTATGTATCTCTCCTCTCTATGTGCTTCACTAATTAGCATCGTATGAGCTGCCGAACATGATTACGGTCATCTATGTAATACCTTTGTGGTGGATCTCTTTATGAGTTGATATATGTTTGAGATTGCAATAGTTTTGTTTCAATTATGAAAGTAGATGCGTATTATGTACCCCATTCTTTTTTATGTGTTCTGATCCAACATATGTATGAGAGCGTGTGAGGGGGAACGTGTGCATTAGTTGGAGTAACCGGGGGGGGGGGGGGGGGGGGGGGGGTGGCCAGTGCGGTGAATGTGAGAGAAAGTTCCGCGATCCACTTGGGTGTTTTACCTTACTTTGTTGCCTCACTAGGGATAAACAAAAATACCTTGCTACCGGGGATGTTGGACGTGACCATTGCCACTTCTCCATGGCTAGATCTAGCATGTTCTTATTTTAACTTCATGTCATAGAACTTAAAGCTATACTCTGATCTATCTTAATTAGTAGGATGTTATGATTTAGTTCGCATCTTGGTGGAGTATAAGAGAGATTAATAACCAAAAGATTTCTATGTTAGGACGTGATGCCCATATAATTAGTAACTTGTCATGAAACTTTTGTGTAGCAATCTAATATGTAAATTCTTGTGTTCCATTATCTACCACTTTATTAAAAAGAGGGTGCATTTCTGAAACCATGAACCCCAATCCATTTTTTATCATAAGAAACACCTTTCCAACAACGTTTAAGCACTTTTCATTTTCAGCCATTTAAAAATCCGAAAATACAAAAATACTTTTATTATTTGCATTCATCATATAAAACCCAAAAACATCATCTATTATTGTTTCCATCATCCTTGCATATTTATTTATCATCTTTGAAGTATCAACTGTTTTCTAGCATCGTTGCATTATCATCAATACCATCATTGCATATTTATTTATTGTTTTGCATTTATTTTGTTTTCATCTTGCTCACACCTTGTGCTTGACAACCACTTGGTGAGGTTGAGGGCACAAACAGGTATACCAAGAGAAGGACAAGAAGATAAATCTTTACACACAGTTCCCGAGAGTTCGATATAAACCCCGAGTCACCCTTGTGGGGAAAACAAGTCTTCCACATCTACAAACTCTGCATTTGGAGCTCAACCTAAGCGTATTATCTTTACGCACATCAAATGCACGTAGAGGCTCAGAAATGCCGCACTACTTTACCTCTAACATATGCTCGTTTATTAGGCATCAAACATTCTTACCCGCCTTCTACCTAACGCTCATTTATTAGGCATAAATTTATCATCACTATTATGGATGACATTAATGATTCCCTTTAATGATATAACACTCTTACCCTTCTGACTAGTGCTTGTTTATTAGCCATAAAGTTATCGTCGATGACATTAGTGACAAAATTTGACGATCCAACAATTTTACTCTTTAATTTTGTCTCACGCCCGTTTACTAGGCGTAAAGCCATCATCGTCTTTGTGGGACATGTTTGTAATACTGGGCTTGCCAAACCAGCACACACTGATTGATATATCCAACACATGGGTATAAGGGATTTTATAGAATGACTCGAAAGAGGAATAGTGAGAAGAGAAAATTGCAATTGGCATGACAAAACATGCTAGCGGCGTTGCCCAATAGTGACATGCCATTGGTAGTCGATATTACATTAGTGTTGTTGGCACATTCTAGCACGCAACTAGTGTCTTCCGTCAAGTCAGTCTGTTTGGTTCCACACACTAGTGTCGTGCTGATTTACAGACACACCATTTGTCATAACTTAGTACTACTAAAGTGGTCCTAATAAAATGTCTAAATTGTACACTTATGTCATAACTTAGTACTAAGTTAGTACACACTAGTGTCGTACTAAGTTAGTAGTTAGTACCACGGCTGTCACTAGTATATGCCATCAATAAACATTTTCCTACTAGTGGTCATAAACATAAAAATGGAATAGTTTGTGATAATATGTCTAAATTGTACACTTATGTGCACCTTAAACAATGTTACTAAAGTGGGATTCCAACATGTTATTGCAAAATCATTTTCATCTTTTAAGTGCTTAAAATGGTGTTTTTTGTGATCACTCAAAGCAGACCACTCCAGTTTTATAACCTGTTATTAGCCGTTTTAGGACATGCAGTACTGTTTTGCAATTATAATTGTCTTCAAAATTCTTGATGTCTCTTACTGCATAAGGCTTGATCAGGAAGATATTTCAAAAATAATTACAGTATGTGTTCATACATTTAACCATATTGCAATGTTTGTGTACGACTGTCTCCATTGTTCAATTGGTCTCTAGATTTTCCTATAAAGAAAATATTTTATGGGACTAATTCTGTCGTGGAGTGAGTTCATAGGTGGTCTTCAAATACTCCCTCCGTTACTTACGTTATAAGGTTATAGTTTTTTTGAAAAGTCAAACTTGACTAATTTTGACCATAGTTTTAGAAAAAAAACTATCGATATTTTAAATACTAAGAAAATAAATATGAAAATATAATTCGTGATGAATCTAATGGTATTGATTTGATATTATAGTTATGAATAATATTTTCTAAAATCCCTATCAAAATTAAATTTGACTTTTCAGAAAAAAAAACTAGAAAGTATAAGCGAAACGCTGTTTTATTTTCTAGGACAATTATGGTCCAAGAAGGCAAGCAGCCCACCCCAAGAAAAAGCGCAAGCAGGCACGTAACCGCGTCGTCTGTTTGTTAGGGCCGCAGGATTGTCTGCGGTTTGATTTCGACCTCCTACATTATTTTTGCTTTTCATATATATAGTTCACTCTAGGAGATTTAGATTTCTGTGACACATGCGGATGCGTTCCGATGATTTAGCGTGGGTGCTGTGTGGGCTCCAGCAGGCGCACTAAAATAGCACGTGCGGCAAAATATTTTCGGCATGCAAATTTTGCGTTATCCGGAGCGGCATATATGCGGCGTTGACTGCAGCACGCGCTATCGCCCCGAACTCGCGTGTGAATCAAACCGCCCGGAAAATTCTCCTCCCGCATCCCACTTTCGCGCGGTCGTCGACGACCTTCGGGCGATGGACGGATCCTCTGGCACTCCTCTGACGCCTCCTTACGCGTTGCCTGCGCCTGACGCCTCCATACGTGTTCCCCGCGCCCGATTCTCGGTGCAGCTTGCCTGCCACCGGCCTCGACAAGCCCTAGCTCTGTCGCCGCCGCCATCCCACACACCAGCGCCTGCCTCCTGCCGCGCATCTGGCGCCCCCAATGCCGGCGAAGGTGAAGAATGTAGTCGTGAAGCGCTCCGCGATGGCGGCGGCAACGGTGGGTGCCCAAAAGTCGAAGTGTGCCGCGGTGAAGACGAAGGTCCAATAGACGAAGTGTGCCTCTCTTCTAGACCCTCCACAGGTGACAACGCGGGTGCTAGCGACCGATCCGCCCCCTCCACCGGCACCGGCACCGGGCCATCGACCGCTCCGACCGCGCGCCAAGTGTTTGAGCAAATGACCACAAGGTAACAATCACTCTTTTTTGTTGTTTTCGAACATAGATGAATGTAGACTAGATTTTTGAACATAGATGAATGTAGACTAGATTTTTGAAGTGTTTTCATACATTGCAGTGTTGATGATGATACATTATGGAGACTATGAATGTTGGCTCCTCCTCTTTTGCACACACACAAAATGTCGTATTGGAGGAGTTTAAGGTGGACGAGGAAGGAGAGAGTTTGATTGAAGCGCCGAGAGGTAGGACGGCCAACTACACCATTGAGGAGGATAGGTTGTTTTGCCAAACATGGTTAAAAGTTGGCATGGATCCGACGGTTGGCACAGACTAAAATAGAGACGCCTATTGGAGGAGAATGAAGGAGTATTTTTATGCTCACAACACGAGTGGGAATGAGCACACGGATCGTTGTCTTCGTTCCCGATGGTCACTGCTCAACACGGATTGTGCAAAGTGGGCGGGTGTCTTGGCGAGGGTTGGTGTTGAACCCAAGTGGCACAAGTGAAGTGGATAGGGTAAGTTGTTCTCATATTGTGTCTCATGTTTATTGTTCTATTTTTTTTGTGGCGATAACAACAATGATAATGAGCTGCCTATGTAAAGCACCAGGTCTAGAGCCACCATTATGCTATGAAGTGAACCTAACGAGGGAGAGGGTGTCGTTTACGCAGCACCAAGGGACGTCATCGGCCTCGGAGCTGTATTTTCACCCCTAATTGTCAATACATTCGCGTTGCAACAATAACACACCTCACCAGAAGAATCAGCGAGGAAGTCGCTCTCTCTAAGGTACTTCGGAGAAGCACAAGCACGTGGATCAGAATGTCACAGAGCCGCCACAAACTCACGAACATAATACTCCATTCGCAATGCCCGAACCCTGGCAAGCACGCTCCATGTCGCCTTTGCCCGTGACCTTCCGCCGAGCTAGAACACCTCCGGCCGCCACTATTCACCGCCAACAAGATTTTTGTGACGACGTGAGTTAGCGACAGTGGGGGGGGGGGCGATGAGTAGGGAGGGATGGAAGCGATAAGGACTGTTATAAATTCCAGGCAATAACACAATGAAAAAAAATCAAGATCAACACGAGGGGACACGGGATTTAACGTGAAAAATCATTTCAAAGAGGAAAAAAACCCAGGACGCCACTCTTCTAGCATCCAGTATAGCAAATGACCCCATCAACACAGCTTTCGTGGATCCTTCCAAGGCCATCTTGATAACTGTAGGCTGAGCTGAAAGATAAGCATTATTCCATTCTCCACTAGCTCAAGTCATTCTACTTTTGTTCGGCACCAAAATGCTTGTTTCCGTGTCCAATCATTCGCATCGCCCTGCTGTCACTAAAGTAAAGAGCACTACGACCACTGCTCTGTTTTGATAATTGTTTTGTATGCCTTGAGCCGGTGACATTCTATTCAGACGGTGTTCTCCGAAATTCGCAGTTAGAGAACAATGCGGTTAAGATGTCATGTAATATGAATTCTCCATAAGGTGGAGACCACAAGTATGTAATGCCTTCTTATGTTTGAAACTAAACAATACAAGAATTTTTAGAGAGAGAGAGAGAGAGAGAGAGAGAGAGTTATTGAGCTTCTACAAGGATTTTTTTATCAATGGTCTTGTCGATTTTACTACGAATTGGATGGCATAATGGCAGATAAACTTGCAAACTCTTTAGCATTGTGATTTGTGAGTACAAATCCAATTAGTATCTTTGTGGAAAAACCGCACGAACTTGCAAACTCTTTTCCACTTGTCGAGACAGAGTTAGAGTTCATTCCAGTTGCCTCTATCTTGGCAAGCTAATCATACAAATTTACCAATTCGCCAACTATAACATGCCAACAGCCATCTTGAACATGGCAGAGCAGCGTAAATTAAGCCGTTGAATGTGTACGGCTCAACACCAGAACAGCGAAGCACGCAGCTGTTACTTGTCTGGTTGCGTCACAGACTGAGAATTCAAACTCGAGAAAATCTAGCGAAACCGACAGCTCTGAAAACGAACATGTGCAGGGACTCGAGATATGAAAGAAGTACTACTAGCGGTATAAATATAATTTTATTTATGCATAATCACGTTTACACTCTCACTTTCTTCAGCCGAAGCCAAGACTGTGGATCAATCAAATCGAGAAAAATCTCTGGCAAAATGTACATTCGGAAATGGGCCAAGTGACACAAGTATTGATACTGTAAGGTATGTCCGTTGCAAGAAGAGCAATTACGAGGAAGAAAGAAATCAATCGATCCAACTTGATGATCCATCCATGATCTATCAGTTGCGGGAGCACTCGGCGGGGAAGCCCTGCGGGAACCGCCAGCCATCCTTACAGTAGTTGTAGGACATGTACTTGCTCTCGGCCCAGGCGACGGTGCCGAGTTGCTTGCTGTTTAGCTCCTGGTTCATCCAGGCGTCGCTGCTGGTGGGGCACGCCGACGAGCCGCCGTTGTTGACGCAGCCGTGGGAGGAGTAGCCGCGGTAGTTGACGATGAAGGGCGCCTGGTTCCAGTCGATCTTGACGGCACCGTTCCGGGTAGCCCAGTAGCTGCCGTCCCAGAGCGTCGCGTGGAGGGTCATGGGCTTGCTGCTCGGGTACGGCAGGTCGTCGTACTTCTTGAACGCCCTCACCGGCACATCGTCGACCTGGAATCTGATGAATCCACCGTAGGTATTTCGTTCGTTATGATCCAATTCGATTAGGACCGGGATACTGGGAGAGGCAAGCAAGATGGTATGTAGATGGGCGGATGGATACGTACATGATGTTCTTGGGGTTCCAGACGATCTTGTAGGTGTGGAAGTCGGCGGAGGGGTCGAACCAGAGGTTGAACTGGTGCTCCTTCTTGCCATCGCCGCTGGCCCAGACGTTAGTGTTCATCACGTAGGGGTCGCCGGTCGAGTTCCCCATGAACTCGATGTCGATCTCGTCATGGCCATCACCTTCCCCGGACGTCAGCTATACAACATAAGTCAAACAGAGTCAGCTCATAACCGATGAAAGTTGACTGATTAAGACGAAGTGGTCCTGCGGCCGGCTAATCAAGCTTACGTAGAAGGAGGTGACGGTGCCGGCGGAGTTGCCCCCGATGAGCTTCATCTGGACGCTGAACTCGCCGTAGAGGTACTTTTCCTTGGAGTTGAAGCCGGCGCCGCCGGAGCCGCGGTCCATAATGAGCGCCACCTCCTCGGTGTTGCCGTCTTCCTTCACTTGCACGTTGCCGCCGGAGCCGACCAGGTCGAACCTGTCGGCGAACCTGGCCTCCGACACGACGGCGACGAGGGCCAGCACGGCCAAGCACAGGTGCATCGGAGAGCTTGCCATGTTGGCAATTCGTACGTTATGCTCTTCCTCTGCTTCCTCTGTACCAGTGCTTTGATGGTGGTGTAGTGCTGTTTCGGTGCAGGAGCTGGTGCGGCTTTATAGTACTGCTGCCTGAGGTGCCATGGTTCCGGCCGGCGGCCGGGTGGCGGTGGGCCCGTCGCACGGCACGTTTCGTGAATGGATGCGGCACACGCAAACGGCTATGTCAGGTACTCAGGTAGGGTGCGGAGCTGCAGGCCCCTCGATCGGGTTTCTGTATCATTCTCGTCCCGTGGAGTTCGCTGCGTTGCCGAAACGAGGTGGGAAATCCAGAAACCAGATATTCGCTTTTCCGTAGACATGAATGCACTGGTTCCCTTAATTTTGAAATGTTTTTATATCCAACAATAGTAAGATATAAATGTCGGTAAAACTGGCCACATACTCAGTGATGTCCTTGTTTTATGTGGGTCAATATTTTTGACAGCATTACATGCGTCAATTTTGATCATCAAGTTTATCAATAAAATATATGTTATTTTCTATACCAACGGAATCATATTTGAACAAAAATTACCAGCTAAATTGTTATGCCACATATCACTAGTGAGACTTCATGGTTGAATTCAGTCATTGTAAAATATGGACGCCTCCTAAATAGAGACGAAGCGGGTAGAAAATATAATGATGTGGGGTGGAATAAATGAGTAGAGACAACATGGTTGTATATATGTAAATTAACCAACAACTGGTAAAATAAATAACTATCACATTTATTTTCTCATCAATTTTACCAACAAAATATTTATGTTATTTTTTTTAACTACTCAAACAAAGTTTTTGACGGTTAAATTGTTATGACGCATGTCACTAGTGAACTGATGGTTGAATTTAGAGCACATAAAATAAGGACACCTCCTAAATAGGAACGGTGCGGGTAGGACATATAATGATGTGGCATGGGATAATTGAATACAAAGAGCATAGTTGTATGTAATTAACCAACAACTAGTAAACATCTCCAAGGTAAAATATAGAATAATCACTTTTATTTTCTCACCTCCTACTGGATAATTTAGGAGCAATCCATTGGAACAATTGTATGATAACTTGTTGATTGATGACATGGACATTTTAAGTACAAGATACATGTTACACCATGTTAGAGATGCCCTTAAATATGCTCACATACATGATGCACAGTCCTAAGAGAATGGCTAACATTATAGCCAAATTTTGGCTATATACATGTGACATGTCATATATAGTCATTATTTATATTAACTCATATAATAAGATAGAATATAAGCTACTCAGAAATTCACTTTGACAGATGGGTATATGCGCTCCTACCACCGAAAAGCATTTTGAACTCCAAAACAATAACACCAAAAAAATTGTCGCATATGCTCCGACATTTTTGTGTGTGCAAATTTGTGAAATGTCGGAGCATATTCACCACATTTTATCTTTTTTTACACACGACACAAAAGATATCGGTCCTCCGTTAGACGACTTTGTAAGCATATAGAATGTACACGAGAAATATCTTGTCCAGATTTTATGGCATCTCACAATGCGTTTAAAATGCATTTTAAAAACCGTAAGCCTAGCTTTAGGGTGCCAAAACACCACCCCATACATATGCTTCCGGTTTGAAAGAATTGATGGCCAAAAATAGCTACAAATGCGCGGTGCAATCATGGAACACGACATACGGTAGGTGTGCACAAGCTGTCGTGATTCGTATAGAAAGACAGTCGCCAATCTTGCCAGCGAGCATCATCGTCATCCGTCCTCCACGCACCAGTGATTCCGACTTTACCTTCATCAGCCACGAACGTAGTCCTCGACATATCCGATGAAACTCATGTTGATCAAAGGCGGACCTACTTGTAGGCAGGGATTTGGTTACCAGTTGAAATACCGCGGTAACCGGATTTCTCAGTCCCCCCCGGTAAATGTGTTTACCGAACAAAAAATCTCGAAGCATTTGAATTTGGACCGATTTCGTCCTTTAAAATCATTTTTCAAATTATTTTTGATGTTTTAAGTTCAAATTTCAAAATTTGTTTGAAAAATTTGACCGGTAACCAACCGGTATTTTCCGGTAACAACGGTAACCGAAAATCCCAGCCCCCTCCGAGATTTTTTTGGGAACCGGTATCCAAAACCTTGCTTGTAGGTACCTTGGTGCACATGCACCAGGGTAGGAAAAAAAGGTTAACCTTGCATTTAGTATGAAAAAAATAATTTGTATTCCACTATATCTCATGGTTCGTGCACCTATCTGGACTAAATTTTCCCCTAATTATCGGCAGCCCACAAAAGTACACCCTTGCTTGTTCTGATCTAGCTCAGTTCCTTATACTGAATCATGACGATTAGTCAACAGAAAGCACGTCAAATAAGAAGCAACTCCGACTTCGACGATGAGCTTCACATGGTTTTATTTATCATGTTCGACACTCCAGTTGACGGTGATGCTCATTCGTTTCTTGAGTGGACGTTTGGCCAGAATGTGGAGGACTCCTGACCTATAGACCCATGTGGCACATATGAACGTACCACAAAAGAGAGGAACAAGATTAACTAACAGATGGACTAATAGAGGAATCGGGTAAAGTGACATGCATAGCACATAATGCATGTAGCTGGCTAGCTTTCGCTGAACCCTAGCTAATTATTGCGTCGGTTGGGCGCGTTCGGTAAGCTCTCCATCTCATCACGGATCAAATCAGGCCACTAATGGATGATTACTACTACCACTAATAGCCGGTGTGGAATATTGATTAGTTAATTAGTTCGTTGGTAGCTATAGCTAGCTTCACTTGTACTCCTCCCTCAACCTCTGAATCCTTGATAGATTTTCATGGACTAG
Organism: Poa annua; assembly: GCA_026929855.1. NCBI lineage: Eukaryota > Viridiplantae > Streptophyta > Magnoliopsida > Poales > Poaceae > Poa > Poa annua. The sequence goes on from CM049437.1 coordinate 59,030,664, forward strand.
TTTGGAAGGTGGTTGTTTGCGTGTTGCACTCCGGCGTGACTCTGCCGATGGAGTGCCGTTACGCGGTCGCTGTAGCTGTCCATTCCAACGGGTCTCGCTTTCACACGCCCCATATCTACGTACAGCGGTTTGAGTGGCGATACCATCTCGGGGATAAGGCTGGGCCGACGATGACGGTGGCCGGATGCCCGGAGGCTAGGGAGGGAACGAACTGGTCGTGCTCGCCGGCCGGTAGCATGTCCCGTCCTTGATTTGTGCCCGGCCGATAGAGCCTCAACACTGCTACTCAGGGACCAGGGTATGTAGTAGCTTGCTATCTGCAACCTTGACCGGAATATGCTTAGCTTCACTAGTTGAGGATGTGTTTAGTTCAGTGCTTATTCCCCGGTTAGGGATAACCAGTTTTTTTATGGTTGCCTAACGATTTGGTTTGGAGGATGAGAAGGAAGATAATAGAGGTAACCAGATTTGGAGAATAGTCCATCAAAAAACTGGTTGATCCCATCCGGCAAAATGTAGTGCATCTGCTCGCGCTAGCGTCACTTGAATCGTTTTTCGCCATAGTTACCTCCCAAAATTAGCTATCCCTAACCAAGTGGTGATGCCTGGTTCATATCTCTGAACCAAACACACCCTAAGACCGACCCATAAGCATAGGGATATAAAGGATTCACATTCTTCCCATTTCACCCCGTTTCGCAACATTAAATGGAGGATACATAAGTTGTTTATAAAATTTTGAGATGTATGTATGGAAATATGTGCTTAAAGTTTTCACCCCATTTTGAAAAAAAATCAAAAACTACGTAAAAAACAATTATTTGGCTTGGAGGCTAAATTTTGTGTACAATTTGCAGGAAAACATTAATAAAAATGGTTTTTAAAAATAGCAAAAAGGAAGTATGCTTGAAATGACTTCCCGTCTATGAACTATCTTGTCCAAGCTCATGACCAAGATCATAGACGTTATCATACCATAGTTCATCATAATATGCTCATTTGGGCTCAAAGTTGCTTCTTATCATGCCTAACAATAGTGCCAAATCGGTTACCAACATTTCAATTCATTAAAATATTTTCCCGTTTATTAAAACACTAAATAGAGGGTACCTTACAAAGAAAATACCAAAAAAATGCAAAGTGCCGCCTTTATTTTTTATACATAATCAAGTTCTGAAATTGTTTAACCTTGTTGCTGATTTCCATTGATTTGACAAGTCCATGTCCATTTCTTGAAAGTAATTCAAAGTTGAGCAACAACAAGGTGATAGGTTGCTCAGTAAAATAAACAAATAATCATTTTAAGGAAGCCAAATATGGTTAGCCTTTTCTTTTTCTTTCTCAACCACTACGAAAACCTTTGTACAACTAACTAAAAACCAAGTTAAGCGCATCAATACTATAACAAAAATGGAGACTTTTGTTTGGATAGAAGGTTGCGCAAGGCATAACTCGAAGAAATATCAGGTGATACAACTCATGTAGATGCTACTGAATTTGCAAGATGTCCGAGCCATTGGATATAAGAGTATGGACACATAACAAATTTTCCTATCATATTTAGAGATAGAACCTTGTGTTTTAACCAAAACCTATTGGGCGTACCACCTTAAAAAAAACTCCTGTAAAACTAGAACGAGCAAGAAGGCTCCAAAGAAACAACAAAACTTATATTTAAGGAAAAAATAAAAAAATCATGCTACTAAGGGGTATATGGAAAAACTAAATGTCAGATGCAGTGAGGCAGACGAACATGTCATTACCATCGTGTTTGTCGACCAACACTGAGCAATCGTTCTTCTATTTTGGAAGCCACCTACAATGTGAAGCTTGCTATTTCGACCATGATGAAAAAGTTCAATAACAAGGAAATAGGTACATTGGGGGAACAATTATAGCCAGCAATATGGGTCGAAACAAACATGGACAGAGGAGAAGATGTGGGAACCCGAAGCATACAAACCGAAATGAGCTCAGAACATGAGAAATTTAGCTCATTCGGGTGTATATGATCAGTGCAAGTATGTACAGTGGCAGATTGCGTCGAGTCCCTCACTCCCTCTCTCATTACGACTCCCCCTATAGCTGGCCAAACGGGCCGTGCCAATCGGGCCGGCTCGAGGCACGCATTTTGTGGTATGGCCCAAGCACGGCCCGGCCCGCCACGAAACGTGCCGTGCCGGCACGAGGCCCACCCGTGCTCGTGCCCAGCCTCAGTTCGAGGCCCGTGGGCTGGCACGGCACGGCACGATTAGCATGTCTTCTCCTTTTCCTTCTCCCCGTCCCCCTCCTCCAGTCCTCCTGCGCCGCGCCGCCCTCCTCCTCCTGCGCCGCCCTTCTCCTCCTCTCCTCCCCTCCCCCGCCCTCCTCCACCTGCGCGGCTGCGCCGCCCACCTCCGTCTCTGTCGCCATCGCATGCGCCGCATCTGGTGCGGTGGTCTGGGACACCGTCAAGCGCGACCTCGCCGGAGGTGGAGCCGTTAAGACGCCGGAGGTGGAGGAGAAGCCGGGCCGGCCGTGTCGTGCCGTGCCGCCGTGCCGCATCCGTGCTGGCCGTGCCGTGCCCTGGCCGGAGTTGAAGCCCGCGTGCCGGCACGACACGGCACGATTGGAGCCGTGCCGCATCCGTGCCGGCGCCGGAGCGTGCCGTGCCGGCCCGATGGCCAGCTATACTCCCCCCACATGACAAGCCGGTGGCGATGATGTCAGAGGAGTGTCACGGGAGCTGGTGGAGGGGTCAAGAACTGAGTGCGAGCGAGTTAATGGACTTGCACCATATAATTTACCAAAAGCAATCCAGGCTCTACCTTTGGAAATATGCACGACTCTAAAGTGGAGTGCAAGCTTATTTTATAGTAATGTGAGGTTCTATGTGCAAATGTGGAGGTAAAACTTAGATCATGTCCATGTGAGAGGACAAATGGAGCTTGGGCTCCAAGGAGACCTTTATTTGAAAAATACAAAAACAGCATTTCAAAGTTCCAACACGTAAAATCTCAACTCTAAACGTCTTATATTTTTGGTTTCACAAAAATGACAGATCTGAAAGTGGTGAACGGTGCAAATTTCGAACCTTCAAAATTTGTCTGATTTTTCATTTTTTTGTAGCCCAGAAATATGACTTATTTTGAGTTAATACGCTTCATTGTTTACATGCAGGGAATCTTTTCGCATTTATTTGAAACTTGAATCTATTGATTACACTTTTTTCAGAAAAAAGGTACCATGTCACAATGGAGAGTAACATGGACTAGTAACATACATATTTTATGAGGCTATGTTACTACATGTGTAGTGTCATGCAAGGTCTTATTAATTATGTTGTAGACACATATTGTCTTAAAATATGTGATATTATGATAACATAGCTAGTTACTCCATTTGTCTCTCTCTTCCATAAATGCATGCCACGTCATCTGGCACTTATGTTACTGCCCACTGTGAGTAGTCTCACTTTTTTATACAACGGCCTATCTATGAGTGAAGATTTATTTTCATTTAATAAATCAGGCCTATCTATTAGTCCCAATGCCCATTGATCTTTTTATTTAATAAATCAAAAGGCATATTAATGTTCTCACTCAAATATCCCACAAACAAGCAAAATGTCAATTTGAAATAAGTATTCATTTGACCTACACAAGAAATGACAAATATACGGATGTGGGTATAAGGAACAATTTGCATTTTCCAAATTTCTTAAATTTGTCATTTTTGTATAGTCCATAATACAATGAATTTCGTGTTGTGATTTTTCATGCTTATAAGATACAACATTGACTATATCCAGATTTTTATATTTTCAAAACTTATAAATATTTTTTTGGAATTTTTAAAATATAGGGGTCACTGATACTCGAGAGGCAAAAATACTTTCTGACTACACATCACTTGTATAGTTTTTTGCACTGTATCTATGATGAATTCATTTTGGCCCCCGGGCTCACATGGTACCGGCGGAATAAAAAATGTAAAAAATAATAAACTTTCAAAAACAATTGAGAAAATCGGTGATGAGCATATACAAGTTTTCTACACAAGCTTTCTACCATAAAAAATACAAGTTTTCTAATACGTACCAAGTTTGGTGATGAAATGACATGCACTTGGCCACTGATTTTCACTTTTTTCACACTACAAACCAAAATTCATGTGACCGCTAAACTTGGCACATACATCGAACACTTTTGCATGTTCATCTCCAATTTTTTACTTAATGTTATGAAATGTTTACTATTCTTTTAATTGGTTTATTCAACCAAGAGCATATGAGCTCTGGGTTGTAACGTGAATTGCGTGTATATTCCCATATGACTAGACAATCCTAGTATAATGCCACCCCTACTTGATAATTGCTGAAATATTGCCCAAATATTATGTGGGCCTTTAACCCATTTAGCAATTTCAGAAAAATCCCTAAATCCCATGCTGCTGTCATGGCAAGTGGTGGGACTTTAGTCCCATACTGCTAGTTTAGTGAGATGTGCATCAGATTATATACTGAGCCATTCTACTACTAGTACGAGCTGGTATGAGGTATGAGGAGAATGGCTGTGTACCACACGCGCGCTCCTCCTCCTCCGCCGCCCGCCGCGCCACGCCTCGACTCGTCACGACGCGCCGCGGTTTGCGGGAATCTCGCCGAGCCGAGTTGTACCGTCTGTCTTAATTACGGCTGTTTCCAGTATTCATTGCCCTAATGGAAATTGACTGTGTATGTTTCGGTTTGTCCTCTCGCCTCCTGCGTTGCATATATGAAGGAGAGCTCGCTCCTCTCCTGCGTACCAGAGAACAGAATACATTTGCCCACAGCCTCCATCGTTCCTCCAACTGTCGCTGCCATCGTTGATCCCATCCAGTTCGCCGCGTACACGGTCGACGGGAGAGCAGGCCTCCGAAACCCCGCCTCTTCGTTTCCTGTACGGGAGAGGGGCAATTAGGTTTTTGGGGAGCGTCTTCTACGCGACTGCTCGCCAATCTTCGTCCACTACTTCGGCTACTTCCTCTACATCCGCGTCGCCTTCGTCTTCGTCATGGGAACCGACGCCGACCGTCTCGCCGCTGACAAGGCTGCAGCTGACAAGAGGGCTGCCGACGATGCTGCTGCTTCCGCTTCGGCCAATTGGCCAACTGCCGGGTATAATATGTTTATACCTCTCCTAGTTATTTACTTGTTTACTGTACTATTGATTTGGGTAGATGTATATACTATATGCCTAGTACACGACTACACTGTTAAGTTTCAGTATGTCATTAGCACAATATGCGTCATGATTGTAGTTAATACTTGGATTAATATAATCGGAAAATTGCTTATATTCTCAACAATCCAAAAACCTAATGTATGTAGGCAATTTTCGATCCAAGGTTTTGCTGCTGCACTGAAACCAACCCCGTTCACGGGGACGTACTTTAAACGTTGGCAGACCAAAACCACCTTATGGCTCACTGCGATGAACGTGTTCTGGGTCGCCGGTGTGACTCCCACTGGAACGATTGCTCCTGAACAGGAGAAGGCGTTTAGGTAGGCCACCGTCGTCTTTGTTGGAGTCGTTCTAAGCGTGATCGGAGATAAGTTGGTTGACGCATATTTGCATATGCGGGTTGCCAAGGACTTGTGGGAGGCGCTTGAATCTAAATTCGGGGCAACCGATGCTGGAAGCGAGATGTATACCATCGAGCAGTTCCATGATTACAAAATGGTTGAAAACCGTTCTGTATTGGAGCAGGCTCATGAGATACAATGCATCGCAAAAGAGCTTGAGCTTCTCAAGCGTGATCTACCGGGCAAATTTGTCGCAGGATGCATAATCGTTAAGCTGCCTAATTCATGGAGGAGCTTTGCCACCACTCTAAAACATCAGAGGCGTGAATTCTCTGTTGAGGATGTCATTGGCCATCTGAGTGTTGAGCAGAATTCCAGGGCAAAGGACTTGCATGGAAAAGGCGAATGTACTTCTGTTGCCAACATGGTACAGAAGAAGTTCAACCCCCACAAGCACAAAGGGAAAACTGGTGTCCAACAGAATACCGACTTCAAGAAGAAGGGTAACAAACCCTTTAAGAAGGATAAGAAGAAAGGTGCATGCTACACCTGTGGTTCAGAGGAACATTGGCCTCCTAAGTGCCCGAAGAAGTTCAAAAAACCAGGACAGGACTCCAAGTCCGTCAACATGATTGTGAGCAACAATGAGAATGGTGCATCTGGGTACGGTAATTTGTTTACTGTATTTTCAGTTTGTCAGTCTAACGAATGGTGGATTGACACAGGTGCAAATACTCATGTATGTGCTGACATTTCATTGTTTTCTTCTTATCAGATCACAGGGAACGGATCCGTATTGATGGGGAATGGAGCGAGTGCTTCTGTTCTTGGTGTTGGCACGGTCGATCTGAAGTTTACTTCGGGAAGGATCGTGCAGCTCAAGAACGTGCAGCATGTCCCCGGCATCAAGAAGAATCTCGTTAGTGGCTCCCTTCTATGTAGAGAAGGGTTTAAGTTGGTATTCGAGTCTAATAAAGTAGTTGTTACGAAATATGGACTGTTTGTTGGAAAAGGTTATGAGCGGAGGCATGTTCCGCTTTTCTCTTGCTGATTTTTGTAATAAAGTCGTGAACAATATTCATTCAAATGTTAATGAAACAGAAGTTTGGCATTCACGTCTTTGTCACATTGGTTTCGGTTGTATGACGCGGCTAGCAAAACTAAGTTTAATCCCATCTTTCACTTTAGCTAAAGGTTCTAAATGTCTTTCGTGTGTTTAAGCAAAGCAACCTCGCAAGCCTCATAAAGCTGCGGAGGAAAGACACTTGGCACCGTTAGAACTTATACACTCTGATCTTTGTGAGATGAATGGCTTATTGACTAAAGGTGGAAAGAGATACTTCATGACACTGATAGATGATTCCACTAGATTTTGCTATGTATATTTGTTAAGCACTAAAGATGAGGCTCTTCACTACTTTAAAATCTATAAGGCAGAAGTTGAGAATCAACTTCAAAAGAAAATTAAACACATCCGGTCTGATCGTGGTGGAGAGTACTTCTCGAATGAGTTTGATTCTTTCTGTTTGGAACACGGTATTATTCATGAGAAGACGCCTCCCTATTCTCCCCAGTCAAATGGGGTAGCCGAACGGAAAAACCGTACTCTAACAGATTTGGTTAACGCCATGTTAGATACATCGGGTTTATCCAAGGCATGGTGGGGGAGGCGATATTGACGTCATGTCATGTCCTGAATAAAGTTCCGACAAAAGACAATGAGCTCACTCCGTATGAGCAATGGGAGAAGAGAAGGACAACACTCTCATATTTACGTACTTGGGGCTGTTTGGCGAAAGTCAATGTGCCGATCCCCAAAAAGCGTAAGCTTGGACCCAAGACCGTGGACTGTGTTAATTTGGGCTACGCTAAGAATAGCGTTGGCTGTAGATTTTTAGTAGTGAAATCTGAAGTACCTGACGTGAAGGTCGGTACAGTTATGGAGTCTAAAGATGCTACTTTCTTTGAGGATGTTTTTCCTATGAAAGATATGCAAAGCACTTCTGGACAGGAATCTGAGGAAACTCCTGAGCCTGCCATTCCTATGGAATATTATGAACAAACCCATGATGAAATTCCTGAGAAGGATGACGAGGAAACCCTTGGTAGGGGCAAGCGACAGAGGACTGCAAAGTCCTTTGGCGATGATTTCCTCGTGTACCTTGTGGATGATACTCCCACTTCTATTTCAGAAGCTTATGCATCTTCGGATGCTGATTACTGGAAAGAATCAGTCCGTAGCGAGATGGATTCCATCATGGCTAACGGGACATGGGAAATTACTGAACGTCCTTACGGTTGCAAACCGTTGGGATGTAAGTGGGTGTTCATAAAGAAGCTTAGGCCCGATGGTACGATTGAAAAGTATAAGGCTAGCCTTGTGGCCAAGGGCTATGCCCAGAAAGAAGAGGAAGATTTCTTCGATACTTATTCATCTGTGGCCAGACTGACCACCATACGAGTTTTACTCTCGTTGGCGGCCTCGCATGGTCTTCTCGTACATCAAATGGATGTTAAGACGGCTTTCCTAAATGGAGAGCTAGACGAGGAAATATATATGCAACAGCCAGATGGCTTTGTATTAGATGGTCAGGAAGGAAAGGTATGTAAGTTACTGAAATCTTTATATGGCCTGAAACAAGCACCTAAGCAATGGCATGAGAAATTCAATACAACTTTAACCTCTGTTGGTTTTGTTGTTAATGAAGCTGACAAATGCGTATACTATCGCCATGGTGGGGGCGAAGGAGTTATACTGTGCTTGTATGTTGATGACATACTGATTTTTGGGACCAACCTCAAAGTCATTGAGGAGGTCAAGTCTTTTCTATCTCAAAACTTTGAGATGAAGGACCTTGGTGTGGCTGATGTTATTCTGAACATCAAGCTACTGAGAGATAATGAGGGTGGGATTACACTTTTGCAATCCCATTACGTTGAGAAGATATTGAGTCGATTTGGATATTCGGACTGCAAAACTTCTCCAACGCCTTATGATCCTAGTGTGCAAATTCGAAAGTTCAATTGCACAGCTAAGGATCAACTGAGGTACTCTCAAGTAATTGGTTCTGTCATGTACCTAGCTAGCGCAACAAGGCCTGACATCATGTTTGCTGTTTGCAAACTTAGCCGGTTTGTTTCCAATCCGGGTGATGTGCATTGGCATGCTGTTGAAAGAATCATGCGCTACTTGAAAGGTACTGAGAACTACGGACTTCACTATACCGGAAGCCCGTCAGTACTTGAAGGGTATTGTGATGCGAATTGGATCTCTGATGCTGATGAGATGAAAGCCACAACAGGGTATGTGTTTACCCTTGGAGGTGGTGCTGTTTCCTGAAATTCTTGCAAGCAAACGATCCTGACGAGATCGACAATGGAAGCAGAATTAACAGCATTGGACACGTCTGGTGTCGAAGCAGGATGGCTTCGAGATCTTTTGATGGACTTGCCTGTGGTTGAAAAGCCAGTTCCGGCTATCCTGATGAACTGTGATAACCAAATAGTGATTGTTACGGTTAAGAGTTCAAAGTACAACATGCAGTCTAACAAACACATAAGAATGAGATTAAAAACTGTCAGACATTTAAGAAACTCCGGAGTTATAGTGTTGGATTATATCCAGTCGGCTAAGAATCTGGCAGATCCCTTTACTAAAGGGCTATCACGTGTTGTGATAGAAAATGCATCGAGGGAGATGGATATGAAACCCACATGAGTTGCCATGGTAGTAACCCAACCTATGTGATCGGAGATCCCGTGAAGTAGGACCTGGGAAAACAAGCTATTGGTTAACTGAAGAGAGTAAACTCTACTAACCCACTCCGTTTGAGATGCAATACTCTCGGTAACTGTATGCCAGGTTGACGTATGTCTTAACGTGTTCCAAAGCTTTGCATAAGCAAGACGCTATCCTACAGAGCGATCTTTGGAGGAACACACCTATATGAACCTGACTGCTGGTCACAGTCTATAAGATTATGGTGATCTCTAGTAAGTTCATGAATAGGCCAAGAGTGACTAATATGCTTCACCCGAGGGGTCAGCCTTCGGCAGCCTAGTTCTGGTAAGACATTTGGTGAAACTACTTTACGCCAAACTGACAATTCAAGGCCTAGTCCATTGTCAGTTGTGAAGGATTGTAGCTGATTGCTCTCGGTGGATGTTCAACCTTAACGGGTCTCCACTGAAAATACTGGTATATCAAAACAGTGTTTGTAACAAGTGATAACATCATGGGACTTTGGGATCTGGTGGGGGATTGCTGAAATATTGCCCAAATATTATGTGGGCCTTTGGCCCATTTAGCAATTTCAGAAAAATCCCTAAAGCCCATGCTGCTGTCATGGCAAGTGGTGGGACTTTAGTCCCATACTGCTAGTTTAGTGAGATGTGCATCAGCTTATATAATAAGCCATTCTACTACTAGTACGAGTTTGTATGAGGTATGAGGAGAATGACTGTGTACCACACGCGCGCTCCTCCTCCTCCGCCGCCCGCCTCGACTCGTCACGACGCGCCGCGGTTTGTGGGAATCTCGCCGAGCCGATGTATTCTTTAGGTCACGCAAAATTGGAGATCACGAGTACGGTCGCAGCTGAAACGTTTTGTCTTAATGGAAAATGAATACGAGTTGTAACGCCTGTCTTAATTACGGCTGTTTCTACTATTCATTGCCCTAATGGAAATTGACTGTGTACGTTTCGGTTTGCCCTCTCGCCTCCTGCGTTGCGTATATGAAGGAGAGGTCGCTCCTCTCCTGCGTACCAGAGAACAGAATACATTTGCCCACAGCCTCCATCGTTCCTCCAACTGTCGCTGCCATCGTTGATCCCATCCCGTTCGCCGCGTACACGGTCGACGGGAGAGCAGGCCTCCGAAACCCCGCCTCTCCGTTTCCTGTACGGGAGAGGGGCAATTAGGTTTTTGGGAGCGTCTTCTACGCGACTGCTCGCCAATCTTCGTCCACTACTTCGGCTACTTCCTCTACATCCGCGTCGCCTTCGTCTTCGTCATGGGAACCGACGCCGACCGTCTTGCCGCTGACAAGGCTGCAGCTGACAAGAGGGCTGCCGACGATGCTGCTGCTTCCGCTTCGGCCAATTGGCCAACTGCCGGGTATAATATTATTATACCTCTTCTAGTTATTTACTTGTTTACTGTACTAGTGATTTGCGTAGATGTATCTACTATATGCCTAGTACACGACTAAACTGTTAAGTTTCATTATGTCATTAGCACAATATGCGTCATGATTGTAGTTAATACTTGGATTAATATAATTGGAAAATTGCTTATATTCTCAACAATAATTTGTATATACTGTATTTGGGGATATCTTGCGAACCTAATTCAAAGTGAGGGACACATATGATTTATACGATGACGATGACAAGGTTTATTTTAGTTTCAACTTGCCACTGAAGATGCTTTTGACGTTTCTGTGTTGGATTGACGTACGTACTTCGTGTCATACGAAATCATTTCAACCTAACTAGGGACAACTTGACTAGTGAAAAAATGTGCAATTTAAAGTGTTTTGACTTGCATCCAAGTCAAGTTGAAAATACGTTGCTGCTGTACAAGTAAGAGAATGTGAATTAATCGATCAGCTGGTACATCTATTAGGCCATGTGCCTGGTTTTTTCCTATAAATTTTTTAGCTATGCGACGACAGTTGGAGCGGAATTGATGATGTATAATGCATGGGGATATGGTTTGTCAATGCAGAGGAGGAACAATCAGTTGTTGCATGTTCAGGGGTTGTAGGTACAGTATCGCTTGTTCCAGACGTTTGCCGCCGTTTGGCAGACGGAGTTCTCTGCATGTGGGTGCCCGGTTGGATCATTGGGTATCTCTACCAGTCTACCATAAATCATGGAGTTCTTCCCCCAGGCTATCAACCCGTCCATGGATTATTCTCAAAAAAAAAAAACATCCCTCGACTTGTCATGGCAACAACAAACATACTGCTCCCTTTGTAGCATAATATGATACTGTATGTTTTAGCTATTATAGTATATGAACAACATACAAAGTAAAATGGCTGAATCTACACACTAAAATACGTTTATATACACTTATGTAGTCGATGTTGAAATAACTAAAACCTAGCATATTATGATACAAAGAGAGTATTTTCCTTTTTAACAACATACTCCCTCCTTTACAAAAATGTTGTATAGATTTTTTTCTATTACTTAGTCAAATTTTACAACATTAAACTTTAGAAAAATTTATATGTAATTTTTTTACAAAGGGGAGTACATTCCACCAAACTAATTTGTAAGATTAATCAAAATACTTTCGGGCTGTAAATTTTATGCAGTACATATTAGCATATCTTTTATAGAATTGAGAAAGATTTTTTTTTTTGACATGGTACAAAGCTAAAACTAAAATTAGTTTAAACGTACTCGTATATAAGAGAAGCAGAAAAATGCATTGGAATGGAACCCTAGAGATACCGACGCCGTACACAACTATGTCGCTTGAAACTACAAAGGTCCTGTCAGAGCATTTTCACTCAATATGTAAAAGAGAATACTTGATCAAAAACTGATTTATACATATCATCAAACGTTAAAAATGTTGCTCCACGAAATGACCTTTCTCTAAGCGGTGATACGATTTGTGTGGACATACCCCCAAATTTATTTAAACTTTGGTGATATAAATATGCCTCTCCTGCCCATCAAAAATCCAGCCGTGCGCAGCCCAGCCGCTGGGCTAAAACTTCATGCTGCTCTCCTGCCGACTCCTTCCCACCATATTCGCCGAGCTCCACTATCATGGTGTTTTTCCTGTGCTGGCCCCGCTCAACCCCGGTAGCCCTTGGCCACTGTTTCCATCCCTGACAGCTCGACAGCTTCCCCCAATTCGGGGATGGCTGTCGGCCGCGATCGTGCTTAAAATGCTTTCCCGCAAACACTGACGAGCCAAATCAATCATCCTCGACACTGCCGCTCGCGACACCTCTGCACCCATACATTAAAAAACCGGACCGGCGATCGAAGCAGTGAGGGCTTCGGTTCGCACTTCACCGGTTGAATCGTTGGTTCGTCTAGTTCAGCCGTCTATTTTTAAAAAATAGAATAGGAGAGAAATATTAATAATTTGTGTAAAATATGAATGTAATTATGACATAAGTGTAGTATTAACACACATACAGAGCTCGAGAAGAGTGGCTAGCGCAGTCTTGTTGTCACCACGGAGCTCCCAGGCTTGAAATCCTGACTTCTCCAGAATATTTTTCTCGTGCATGATGGTTTCGGCCGGTCGAACCGCGGTTCGGACGGTTTAAAACTAGGCTATGCCCTCTCAGCTGCTAGCCTCCGCCACGACGTTGACGGCCACGACCTTCTTCAACTGTGCGCACAAGAGTTCATCGAAATGGCTAGAAGGTAAAGAAATTTTAATTCATGATTTGTGTTTGTGCACTTTTAGAAGTAATTGATAAACATTAATTTGTAAGTTTAGAGATGACCCCGTATGATGAGGATTATGACTTGGATCAAGATGAGGACGTTGACTTGTTGTTGATGTTGCGTAAGAACAAGAGGCCGAAGCGTGGTGCCTCTGATGTTGGTCGTGAGACGCTTCGTAGCTTGAGGCAAGCTGCTAACAACAAATTGATGATCACATGGAAATGGAGACACTACATCCATTGATTGTGTCAAACGGTTTGCAGTTGCTCTGATTAAAGTGTTCGGGTCATAGTGCTTGAGGTCGTCCAATGCTAAGCACATGGCAATGCCTTTTAACATTAACACGACACATGGGTTCCCAGATATGCATGCTTGCGCTTAGTCGACTGCATGCATTAGGAGGTGAAACAATTATCATCCTACAACTTGGCACATATAGTTCAAAGGACATCAGAAGGATGCCATCATCATTTTTGAAGCTGTGGCTAATCAGGAGACATGGATTGGGCATGCATTTTTGGTATGCTTGTATCTTAGGATATCAATGTGCTCCAAAGGTCATCATTATTTGCAATGTTTGTCAATAATAAATCGAGCTTTTTTGAACCGTTGATTAAATCTTGATGAAATGCACCAAATTTTTACCACGCTTTGGTGCGGTTTGGTTAATGGTGTTATACGGTGTCGCACCGGTGTACGTATATACGTCTTGACCTCGTTGAGCCGACAACGCCGAGCTCACGGCCACGGTAGCAGGGAGGAGAGAGGTCGTTGTGGAGAGTCCCGACCTGGTTGCGCGACGGAGAGAGGTCGTTGTGGAGAGTCCCGACCTGGTTGCGCGACGGAGGAGGCCAGATGGCCGTCGACTGAGGCGTGCGCTGTCCGGCGAGCACCGCATCGCGCTGTTCTTCCCGCCGTGCGCTTCCTCCCGCCGGAATACCGAGTGGCGGCGTACTCCTTCTCTGACTCCTCGGCCGCCATGAGCAACAGCATGAAGGGCAAATCCGAGCTTCAGATGGACATGGAATACCTGAGCGGGGTCCCGCGTACAGAACCACGACAACGACGCATCAGGTACACGGATAGAATGGTGTCCAATAGCGAGGATGGCCGCCATCCGGGGCATGGACAACAGCGCGCACGACCTGTACATCGTGGGCCACCGCCCAGGCGAGGCCGAGTGCCCGGGTCGCCGATGACGTTGCGCTGGAGGACTCGCTGGAGTCGCTGGACGGCTGGAGCTAGGGCCCATCGGCGGCATGCTCGTGTCGTCGGACTTCTCCATGGCGGTGTCGGTGCTTGTGGTGCAGCAGTACGTAGTGGTCGGGGCGCCCGTAGCCGCCACGCACGGATGCGTCCGAGGCTTGTTGAGAGCTTGTGGAGCGTGGCCAGACACGGCAGCCTTTGTTGTTGCCACAGCCCCTAACTTTCTCTCACACTCGCAGCTCGAACGGAGGTGGAAGAAGAAGTTGGACTCTGAATTTTTTCAGGAACACCACGCCGCACTGACGGCTTTTAGTCTTTTACTGAATATCTGCCGAGCTCAAAACTCATTGCAGTGATACATACATGGAGGTACAACCTAGTGGAGCTCTCCTCTCATGCCGGCGTCCAACAGAAACACATGCACGTCCAGCCGCACAAACAGCTCGTCCACGCACCTGAGCAACGGACTCAGCCACGATCAAGATTACTGCTAACAGCCTTGTGTCGGCCGGGACGTCGCCGGCAGGGGAGTAGAGCATGGCGAAGAGGAACGGGAGGAGCTCGGCGGAGGAGAGCGGGGTGTGTGCATCGCCACCGCGAGGATGTGCTCCTCGCCGACGCCGAGCTACTCCAGCACGCGCTGCCTGCCACAGAACACGAACGGCGCGCCGAAGGTCACAAGGGTGGCAGCGATTTTGGCCTGACCAAGCTCACGCGGAGCACGGCGCCGGCGAGAGGTCCCAGTGCGGGACGACTCTGAGTCAGTGGGCGACGCGGAGGCGCGCGGCGCGCACGGAGGAGTCCGGGTCGCGCACCCGACGCAGTGTGGACCGGGGCACCGGTGTGACAGCGACGAGTAGGGCTAGCATGCAGACGGAGTGCCGGCGGTGCGAGGTCTTGTTGAAGGGGATCGCATGCAGAAAACAAAAAAATTTCCTAACACGGATAACCTTAAACTAGCCAGAATCTGTACTATGCAGATATAGTAGTACGCAGGGGGTTCGGTGCACATACCCTTGTAGACCGAAAAGCGGGGATTACGCTCCCGCACAAGCGTTGTCGATGAAGCCGACGAAGACTTCGATGCCGTGTAGAGGAAGCAGACCTCTAGCACCACTAGCGTGGTGCCTCGCAGGGCGTCACACACGTACGGTGAAGCCAACGAACTCCGGGCTCCGATCCAAAGACGAAGCAGCGGAAGACTGGAACCGGAAAACCAGCAGCGCGGCGGCGTGCGTATGGTGGAGAAAACTTATCCTTGGCGCAACTCCAAACTGGGGAGTCACGGGATCCAAGGAGAGAGAGAGAGAGAGAGAGAGAAGATTTGGTGTGTCTTCAAAGGCCAGGGGTACCCATGTATATATAGGAGGCCAGGGGGCTGCCCAACCTGCCAGGCTGGCGGTGTGGGACTAATCCCACACCCCAGCCGGCCATGGCTGGTGCGCCGGCCCTAGTGGGCCCCATGTGGCCCACTAGGGGCTGGCCGAACCAAGCCCCCCCTCCTGGGGGGGACTCTCCCCCCCTCATGGGCCTCTTTGCCCAAAGAGGCCCATTAAGGGATTTTTGCCTTCAAAAATTCAGAAAAAATTAAAATAAAATATATTTAACTATTAATTACACTAATTAATATTAAATACATATTACATAATTTATTCTGGCTCCGAAAACTATTTCGTCGCTGCCCGATCTCCATCGGAACTTTCCCGGGACGTTCCCGGTCTCTCTTTTCCTATTTTTCTCTTCCGGTAAAATGTCGACTCTCCTTAAGCGTGTTACCCTAGCAGTTCGATTATCTCACCAGACATGATCGAGACTCCTCTCCAATCAATGACTAATTCGTGGACCTTGGATACCCAGAATTAATCCCTGCGAGATAACGAATACTTTACCTATCGAACCTGGACGTCTGAGTCTTAAACCTTTTGCCATGCGATACTTAGCGTGTCCGAGACTCGTTCATAGATATCTCCATACCTAGCTTGATCTCGTTACCGACACTGCTAACTTCTACTCGTCCATGATATTATGTCCTGGTGACCTAGTCACACGCTTGCAAGCTCGTTTGACATAATCTCACCGAGTGGGCCCTAGAGTATCTATCCTACTATGGGACTGGCAAATCCCGCTCTTGATCCCCCGTCTCAACATACTCCTTTCCGACACCCGAGAGGGACACCTTTATTGTCACACTATGTAAGATATGACGTTTGATGCGATCAAAGTGTCTTCCAGGAATAGCAATAAGAGTAGATCTCACGGTCGAAGGCGTAATGACTACGTCCTACAAATATTGGGTATGTCCATCACATCGTTCTACCAACGACATGACTTCATTGTCAAATAGACACCATGTCACATGATCGGGAAACCTCGATCATCAATTGCACAATGAACCATTCAAAAAGAGGCTACTGGGGACCTGGTTGTTTTACGTATCACACGTGTATTAATGTTTCCGCTTAATACAGTTATAGCATGATACAAAAACGTATTATGAACAAAATGAGATATGACAAATAAACTCTTTATTAATTGCCTCTAGGGCATATCTCCTACACTTGTCACTTGTCGTAATGTCGTTAACCTCCGTGATAAACGGATCATGGTGTTACGGTTTCATCAGTTTGCTGGTCCACGGATACCCTTCAAAATAATTTAAATATAATTATAGATACATAATTTTGGTACCGGTCCCACATAGTTTTGGTACCGGCCCCACTTAGTTTTGGTACCGGTCCCACACAAATTTCGGTACCGCGGTACCATTCGTCAATCTGGTACCGTCTTTTTATACCGTTTAGATCAGGGTGGATTAACGGTTCTTAAAAATGTCAATCACTTTAAAACATGTATAATAAATCACCCCCAGTGGAGTTTTTTAAGCCAATGGACGAACCTACAACTACGGGCTAGGACTACTACATTGGTGATGTGATCTATCCCAAGTGGGCAACGCTTGTGAAGCCAATTGCAAACCCCCAAGGTGAAGGAGATATGCCCTAGAGGCAATTAATAAAGTGTTTTATTTATCATATCTCATTTGTCCATAATACGTCTTTGTGTCATGCTATAACTGTATTAAGCGGAAACATTAATACACGTGTGATACGTAAGACAACCAGGTCCCTAGTAGCCTCTACTTGACTAGTTCATTGTGCAATTGATGATCGAGGTTTCCCGATCATGTGACATGGTGTCAGTTGACAATGGAGTCATATCGTTGGTAGAACGATGTGATGGACATACCCAATATTTGTAGGACGTAGTCATTACGCCTTTGACCGTGAGATCAACTCTTATTGCTATTCCTGAAAGATACTTTGATTGCATCAAACGTCATGTCTTAATAGTATGACAATAAAGGTGTTCCTCTCGGGTATCGGAAGGGAGTATGTTGAGACGAGGGATCAAGAGCGGGATTTGCCAGTCCGCATAGCAGGATAGATACTCTAGGGCCCACTCGGTGAGATTATGTCAAATGAGCTTGCAAGCATGTGACTAGGTCACCAGGACATAATATCATGGACGAGTAGAAGATAGTGTTGTCGGTAACGAGATCAAGCTAGGTATGGCGATATCTATGAACGAGTCTCGGACACACTAAGTATCGCCATGGCAAAACGTTTAAGACTCGACGTCCAGGTTCGAACGACAAAGTTATTCGTTATCTCACACGGATTAATTCTGGGTATCCAAGGTCCACGAATTAGTCATTGATCGAAGAGGTGTCTCGATCATGTCTGGCGAGATCTCGAACCGCTAGGGTAACACACTTAAGGGGAGTCGACAAGTTTACCGGAAGAGAAATTAGAAGAGAGCACCGGGAACGTCCCGGGAAAGATCCGATGGAGATCGGAGAGCGACGAAATAGTTTTCGGAGCCGGAATAAATTAGATAATGTGTGTTTAATATTAATTAGTGTAATTAATAGTTAAATACATTTTTATTTAATTTTTTCAGATTTTTTAAAAGGCAGCCCACCTTAAATGGGCCTTCCCATGGGGAGAAGGCCCATGGGGGGGGGGGGGGGGGAAGTCCCCCCCAGGTGCGCATGGGGTGGCTGGCCGGCCTAGGTGGGCCACATGGGGCCCACCTAGGGCCGACGCATCAAGGAACGGGGGCGGGTGTGGGATTTAGTCCCACACCGCCCGGCCAGCAAGGCTGGCATCCCCCTTTCTCCTATATATATGGGTGCTCCCTTGGTTTTTTAATTACACCAATTTCTCTCTCTCTCTTTTTCTTCTTGAAACACGTGATTCCCTTGTTGGAGTTGCGCCAAGGAGGAGTTCTCTCCACCATACGCACGCCGCCGTGCTGCTGGTCTTCCGGTCCCAGTCTTCCGCTGCTCGTCCTTGGATCGGAGCCCGGAAGTCGTCGTCTTCACCGTACGTGTGTGAATCCCTGCGAGGTGCCACGCTAGTGGTGCTCGGAGGTCGTCTTCGTCGGCTTCATCGACAACGCTTGTGCGGGAGCGTAATCCCCGCGTTTCGGTCTACAAGGGTATGTATATCGATCTCCTCCGTATTACTATATCTGCATAGTATAGATCCTGGCTGTTTTAAGGTTATCGTTGTTAGAAATTTTTTGTTTTCTGCCTGCGATCCCCTTCAGTGGTATCAGAGCCGATCTATGCGTAGATATAGCTGTACGCTTTTAGAACCCGTGTTTATCACAGGGACATCGTTCTTTTATTTGCTACCCTCTCGCGTACACTTGCATTGCCTGCGGCATTGAGTTGATGAAGCGGCCCGGACCGACTTTACGCGTACACTTACGCGAGACTGGTTCCACAACTGACATACGGCTTGTACCGTATATGTGGCTGGCGGGTGTCTGTCTCTCTCTGTTTAGTTGGCTTTGCATTTTCAATGGAGGGCCTAAGAGGGATAAATAAATATGCAATTATTTGATCGTTGTTGTGGTCATAGGTTCGTAGGTATGAAGCGGTTCTATTTATGACAGCCCGAAGCCACGTAAAATATGCAAAAGATAAAGTAGAACGCGTCTAACTTTATTTTGCAGGGGCAATGTGATATGGTCAAGGTAGGTTTATTAAATTGTTTATAAACTGTGGGCGCGAAGGAGACCATCGGCGCGAGGATCATGTCACGTCGCATTACATATTGATGTTTTGAGTGCATCTTATATTGTGTGTGTATATATATTTATATTAGTTACACGGCGGTGGTAATATAAGATGATCCCTCCAAAATACCATTGGTGTTCTCCCTTCGACGTGCACCACCAAGAAAGTTCTACGTTATGAGGCAGGCCGTGACGATCGGGTGTCATACATATCGTCGTTCGCATACAGTGGGTGTAAGACATGTTTGCACAAGCGTATACGTTGAAGGTTATTATGGCGAGCCTAGCATGTACAGACATGGCCTCGGAACATGGTGACCGAAAGGTCGAGCATGAGTCACAGAGTTGTTGTGATTGACATTTCGATGTCTACCTTTGAAGTTGTGTTGCCGGCTCTGACGATGAGGGGTTGCACAATGGATTAGGGTCGTGTAATCACTAAAGCGATTAGAGGGATATTCGTTTTGAGTGGGAGTTCTTATAGTTATTTTCTAAAACTAGAACACAAAATTTTATGGACAAAGTCTTATGTTTTTGCAAATTCCATTGTAGATGTCTCGTCCCACCTTTAACCTAGGCCTGTTCCTTGAGAAAGAAAAGCTTAAGACCAATGGGTCGAACTTCGTGTCCTGGTTCCGCGACTTGAAGTCCCTTCTAAATACCCATAAGGTGGCTTACATTCTTGAAGCCCCCTTAGGTGATCAGCCGGCAAACACCGCCTCAGAAGATGTTAGGAACGTCTACCAGTCTAAGGCGGAGATTTCCTCTTTTGTCCAGAGTGGCATGCTCTTTGCCATGGAGTCTGACCTGCAAAACCATTTTGAGAACAAGAGTGCTTATAAGATAATCACGGAACTCATGGTTGTTTTTGCACCACAAGTCATGGATGAGAGGTTTGAAGCTACCAAGCTTTTCTTCTCAGCCCAGATGGAAGAGCACGGCGACATAAGCGAGCACTTAGCCAATATGTTTGGCAGCGTTCAGCTCCTGAATGATCTGGGATATGTGATTCCAGAAGAGCTGGTTATTGATAGGGTGCTGTTGTCACTGCCCCCTAGCTATAAGGACGCTATCATGAACTACGACATGATGGGAACATCAAAATCCCTGTCGGAAATTCTGATGATGCTCGACATGGCCGAATTGGAAATCAATATGGACAAGATGGTGGTGACCATCAAACCAAAGGCACACAACTGCTGTTCTTGCGGAGGCAATGATCACTGGAAGCGCAACTGCCCCAAGTATCTGGAAGATAAGAAGGCCGGCAAGATTGTCGGAAAAGAGAAAGGTATATTTGATATACATGTTATTGATGTGTACCTTACAAGCGCCCGTAATAACACCTGGGTATTTGATACCGGTTCTGTTGCTCATATTTGTAACTCTCAGGAGGAGTTACGGAATAAACGGCGCCTGGCAAAGGATGAGGTGACGATGCACGTCGGCAACGGATCAAGAGTTGACGTGGTGGCTGTCGGCACACTCCCTCTGCATCTACCATCGGGATTAGTTTTGGTTTTAAATAAGTGTTATTTTGTACCAAGTTTGAGTGTAAACATTATAAGTGGTTCTTGCTTGTTGCAAGACGGATATTCATTCAATTCAGTATCAAGTGGTTGTGCTATTTCGATGAATGATATCTTTTATGTTAATGCTCCCGAGAGTAATGGTTTATTCTTGTTGAATCTCGATCGTAGTACTCACATCCATAACATTGATGCCAAGAGGATTAAACTTAGTAGCGATACCGCCATGTATATGTGGCATTGCCGTCTCGGTCATATTGGTATAAAGCGCATGAAGAAACTCCATACCGATGGACTTTTAGACTCGTTGGATTTTGGATCCCTCGACACATGCGAACCGTACCTCATGGGCAAGATGACCAAGACACCGTTCAATGGTTTCATGGAACGGGCGTCGGACTTATTGGGAGTCATACATACAGATGTGTGTGGACCGATGAGCGTGTCGACACGCAATGGTTATCGTTATTTTGTCACCTTCACCGATGACTTGAGTAGATATGGGTATATCTATTTGATGAAACACAAGTCTGAAACATTTGAAAAGTTCAAAGAATTTCAAAGTGAAGTTGAAAATCAACTCAACAAGAAAATCAAGCACCTTCGATCCGATCGTGGTGGCGAATATTTGAGTTTTGAGTTTGGCACACATCTGAAAGCTTGTGGCATCGTGCCGCAGCTTACGCCGGCTGGAACACCGCAACGCAACGGGGTGTCCGAGCGACGTAATCATACTCTATTAGATAGCGTCCGGTATATGATGTCTCTTACCGACTTGACCGTATCTTTTTGGGGATATGCGTTAGAAACAGCCGCATTCATTTTAAATAGGGCTCCGTCCAAATCCGGAGCAACGACACCGTATGAGATATGGCATGGCAAGAAACCTAAGTTGTCGTTTCTGAACGTCTGGGGTTGTGAGGCGTATGTTAAGAAACTACAGCCCGACAAACTCGAACCGAAATCGGAGAAAGTCGTCTTTGTAGGGTATCCGCGGGAAACCATAGGATACACCTTCTACAACCAAGCCGAGGGCAAAACGTTTGTCGCGAAGAATGGCACCTTTCTCGAGAAGGAGTTTCTCGCCAAAGGAGTGAGTGGGAGGAAAATAGACCTCGACGAGATCGTTGATCCTGAACTCGAAATTCCGAGTGGCGCAACGGAAACTGTTCCGGAAACGTCCTCCGCAGATGGAGTGGGAGAAAATGTCAAGAATACTATTTTACTTCGTAGGTCTGGGAGATCTCGTACCGCTCCTGAGTGGTACGGCAACATGGTTTGCACCGTCATGTTAATTGAACAAGACGAACCTACGAACTACAAAGAGGCTATGGCAAGCCCTGAGTCCGAGAAATGGCTTAAAGCCATGAAATCCGAAATAGAATCCATGTATGACAACAAAGTATGGACTTTGATGGAGATTCCCAAAGGGCGCAAGGCCGTCGAGAATAAATGGATCTTCAAGAAGAAGACTGATGCTGATGGTAATGTGACCGTCTATAAAGCTCGGCTTGTCGCAAAGGGTTTCCGACAAGTTCATGGAATTGACTACGATGAAACATTTTCACCGGTAGCGATGCTAAAGTCTATTCGGGTTTTGCTAGCACTTGCTGCATATTACGACTATGAAATATGGCAGATGGATGTCAAAACAGCGTTCCTAAATGGTAACATTGAGGAAGAGTTGTATATGGTACAACCTGAAGGTTTTGTCGATCCAGAAAATGCTGGCAAGGTATGCAAGCTTCAGCGTTCCATTTATGGACTGAAGCAAGCATCTCGGAGCTGGAATCTTCGCTTTGATGAGGTGATCAAAGATTTTGGATTTGTCCAAAATATGGAAGAGACCTGTATTTACAAGAAAATGAGTGGGAGCTCAGTTGTGTTCCTAGTACTATATGTGGATGATATATTACTAATAGGGGATGATGTGGATCTTCTGAATAGCGTGAAGAAGTATTTAAGTAGTAAATTTTCAATGAAGGACTTAGGAGATGCTGCATACGTCTTAGGCATTAAAATCTATCGTGATAGATCAAGACGTCTATTAGCGTTGAGTCAGAGTACTTATCTTGATAAAATACTGAAACGGTTCGGTATGGAGACGGCAAAGAAAGGTTCTCTACCGGTTATCAAGAATAAAACATTGAGCAAGGCTCAGTGTCCGGTGACGGAACATGATAGAGCCGAGATGGCTAAACATCCCTATTCTTCAGCCATAGGATCGATCATGTATGCCATGTTAAGTACTCGACCTGATGTAGCATTGGCTCTTAGCTTGACGAGCCGGTTCTAAAGTAATCCTGTAAAGGATCATTGGGTAGCTGTTAAGAGCATTCTTAAGTATCTCAAGAAGACAAAGGAAATGTTCCTTGTGTATGGTGACTGTGAAGAAGAACTTGGCGTAACAGGTTACGTTGATGCAAGTTTCTGCACAGACCCAGATGACTCTAAGTCACAAACAGGATATGTTTTTAAGGTGAACGGAAGCGCTGTAAGCTGGAGTAATGGGAAGCAACCCATAGTGGCCCAATCTACAATGGAATCGGAGTACATCGCTGCTTCTGAAGCCGCGAATGAAGCTGTGTGGCTGAGGAAGTTCATCATTGAGCTTGGAGTGTTCCCTAGCGCGCAAGACCCTGTGACCCTCTACTGCGACAACACGGGTGCTATTGCTAACGCGAAGGAACCAAGGTCTCACTCAACTGCCAAACACATTCTCCGACGCTTCCATGTGATACGACAGTATGTACAGGAAGGCGATGTGAAGATTTGCAAAGTGCATACGGATCTGAATGTGGCAGATCCTCTGACAAAGCCTCTCCTACTTGACAAGCATGTAAAACACCAAAATGCAATGGGTGTTAGGCTTTTACCAAGTTGTAATCTAGAATAAATTATACTCTAGTGCAAGTGGGAGACTGAAGGAGATATGCTCTAGAGGCAATTAATAAAGTGTTTTATTTATCATATCTCATTTGTCCATAATACGTCTTTGTGTCATGCTATAACTGTATTAAGCGGAAACATTAATACACGTGTGATACGTAAGACAACCAGGTCCCTAGTAGCCTCTACTTGACTAGTTCATTGTGCAATTGATGATCGAGGTTTCCCGATCATGTGACATGGTGTCAGTTGACAATGGAGTCATATCGTTGGTAGAACGATGTGATGGACATACCCAATATTTGTAGGACGTAGTCATTACGCCTTTGACCGTGAGATCAACTCTTATTGCTATTCCTGAAAGATACTTTGATTGCATCAAACGTCATGTTTTAATAGTATGACAATAAAGGTGTTCCTCTCGGGTATCGGAAGGGAGTATGTTGAGACGAGGGATCAAGAGCGGGATTTGCCAGTCCGCATAGCAGGATAGATACTCTAGGGCCCACTCGGTGAGATTATGTCAAATGAGCTTGCAAGCATGTGACTAGGTCACCAGGACATAATATCATGGACGAGTAGAAGATAGTGTTGTCGGTAACGAGATCAAGCTAGGTATGGCGATATCTATGAACGAGTCTCGGACACACTAAGTATTGCCATGGCAAAAGGTTTAAGACTCGACGTCCAGGTTCGAACGACAAAGTTATTCGTTATCTCACAGGGATTAATTCTGGGTATCCAAGATCCACGAATTAGTCATTGATCGGAGAGGTGTCTCGATCATGTCTGGCGAGATCTCGAACCGCTAGGGTAACACACTTAAGGGGAGTCGACAAGTTTACCGGAAGAGAAATTAGAAGAGAGCACCGGGAACGTCCCGGGAAAGATCCGATGGAGATCGGAGAGCGACGAAATAGTTTTCGGAGCCGGAATAAATTAGATAATGTGTGTTTAATATTAATTAGTGTAATTAATAGTTAAATACATTTTTATTTAATTTTTTCAGATTTTTTAAAAGGCAGCCCACCTTAAATGGGCCTTCCCATGGGGAGAAGGGCCATGGGGGGGGGGGGGGGGGGGAACTCCCCCCAGGTGCGCATGGGGTGGCCGGCCGGCCTAGGTGGGCCACATGGGGCCCACCTAGGGCCGACGCATCAAGGAAGGGGGGCGGGTGTGGGATTTAGTCCCACACCGCCCGGCCAGCAAGGCTGGCAGCCCCCTTTCTCCTATATATATGGGTGCTCCCTTGGTTTTTTAATTACACCAATTTCTCTCTCTCTTTTTCTTCTTGAAACACGTGATTCCCTTGTTGGAGTTGCGCCAAGGAGGAGTTCTCTCCACCATACGCACGCCGCCGTGCTGCTGGTCTTCCGGTCCCAGTCTTCCGCTGCTTGTCCTTGGATCGGAGCCCGGAAGTCGTCGTCTTCACCGTACGTGTGTGAATCCCTGCGAGGTGCCACGCTAGTGGTGCTCGGAGGTCGTCTTCGTCTGCTTCATCGACAACGCTTGTGCGGGAGCGTAATCCCCGCGTTTCGGTCTACAAGGGTATGTATATCGATCTCCTCCGTATTACTATATCTGCATAGTATAGATCCTGGCTGTTTTAAGGTTATCGTTGTTAGAAATTTTTTGTTTTCTGCCTGCGATCCCCTTCACAAGGTATGAAAGAACTTCATTCCATAATGCATAAGCCACGGCTAGGAAAGATGTGTAGAGGGGGTTAGGGATTTTCCAAACTCAAATTGCTATTGTGCAAGGACCGACTAGGCTTTGGGATCAGGGGATCCTTCGGTACATCATGATAGTTTGTGTGATCATACACAACATGATCAGTAAGACTCGAGCATGGTCAAGATTTAGACTACTCATTATATGACCTCATGGGCTAACCCCACGACGACATGAAGACAAAATCTACCGATTTTTGGAGGTCTACCATGAGGTCCGAGATTCAAACATTCATGATGATCATTAAAGAGATCTAAGGGTGTGTTTGTTTGGTCCTTTAATAGCTTTCCACGAAAAAAAAGCGCTGGCGAGCACTGGCCGGCAGCGAGCGGCGCGTGGGGTGGCCGGTGGCGCCTGTGGAACGACGGCCGGGCGACCGAAGCGACCAGCAGCTAACATGCGCGATCGACCAGCAGGGACCTGCGCGAGCGACGGCGGCCGACGCGAGTGCGTTGAGAGCTAGCTAGCTCCAACGATTGGGGGTGGGGGTCTGATTGCTTTAATTTTATTTTTACTTAGGGACCTATCTTTAAAATTTAGGGATACATAAGTAAAGAATATGTTTGTGGTGCTCTATTTTAACGCGTCCCTAATGAAAATGTATTTTTGTACTATTTAATTTTTCTCGAGTGATGTAACTAAAATATTTTTCAGATTTGTATATTTATGATGGATATGTACTTTGTTAAACGTAAATACGCAACAATTACGGTTTCTATAATTTTGAGGGTGTTTCAGACAATTCCACAGATTACAGACATACAACCAGCTAGTTGCCAAACACTGGTACTCAGAACAGAGCAACAGCTTTCCCTGCACATCAGCTTTCCACAGACAGCACCAGCCACAGACAGCCCAAACAAACACACCCTAACTTAGGAGTGGTCGAGTTGAAATGGCCAACAAATTTAATTGTTTCATCTCTATGTTGTGTATGTCCTATCGGATAAACTTTCAAATATGTATGATGATTTTGTTGTTGTATGTTGGTATAAGAATTAATGATCTATTTAATAATTATGTACTATATGTGTTTGATTTAGATTGCAATTATTTGAGACATAATTTAATATTATTGGTGCATATCTTTATCCATATGTGTACATTTGTGTAAGATGAAAATATGTTCACGTGCCCTACTATACATCAACTCTCGGAACTACCCTCTCTGTTCTAAATTAGATGATTTTGATTTGTATAAAAGTGGATGTATATAGATACGTTACAAGTATAGATACATCCACTTTTAGATAAATGTAAGTAGTCTAATATGAAAGGGAGGGAGTAGATTTTTTCTGATACCCTACAATATATCATCTGGCAGAGCAGAAACAGTTTGGTTGCCTATACGGCTGGCTATACCAGTGCCCTATTTTGCGTCAAAGCTCGGGCGGTGTGGATGCACATGGAACTCGGCGGTGGACGCGGCGGGGTGCAGCGCAACAAGGAAACAGGGCTAGGCGCAGTGTCTGATGCTGTGATTGCCCTGGCCGGTACGCGTGTAGTTGGTGACCCAAGTGAGGTCCTTGAGTTGAAGTAAACGCAACGCACATGATTCCAGCTAGGAGTGCAACGACTTTGGGCCGCAAAAGGTACCTAGTGCGACCTGTGATTTTCGGTTGGAGGATGAGACGAACGACGCGGCGCATTACAACCACTTTGTTCTCCATATCGGTGCTCACCGGCTATTATGCACAGCACAAAAGCAGCATGATCATCGCAAACTGTTCTGCCAGGGAGATGGGACATAAGTACATGCACCAAACGATGATTGTGGGCTTGGGCGTTATTTCGAAGCAATAATTTATGATTTATGTAGGAGCGAGAAGTACACCTTTTGTTGTTGTTGCGAATAGCGATAAGTACACCGTATACGGGCATACAGTGTACATCCATAAAGAGTCTTTTGTATAATTTCATCCATCTCGTGGTTTTATTTAAATCATTGAGTTCATTACATTTGTTTTCAATTTCCATTTAAGGATTTCTATCTGTCTCTACGCCGTTTTGCCGTTTTTTAAGATCTCGAAATATCAGGACAAATTACTCCTCGATGGAAGCTAACACGCTTTGACCACCGATGGAAGGCGCTCAGTCACAGTAAGGGTTGGCCTGCACGTCGAAGTCCTACGTGGCGTCGCGCGTGGTTTCATCCGGCGCAGCCCGGCGGCTCCCCAAATTTGCATTGGGGGTTGCGAGTGAGAGAGATTATTGTTACACCCCCAAATACTTTTGAGTGACCCTTTGGACGTGATGCTCCAACATATTTACCAAATTAATCGGATGAGACATAAAATGGAGACATAAAGTTACAATTGTAACCATATTACATTATAAATGGAGGCATATAGTTACATTTGCAGACATGTAAGATAAAGCAAGTCATTTATGCACTTCCAATTGAAAAATATGCATACAAATAGTTTTACACGATTTAATAAACTATTTATGTTTTTGTAGGGATTAATTAAAGCCCTAGTTGTAGAATTTTGGAATCAGATGGATTAAGTTCGATGGTAAATATTTTTCTTCTACTAGTACTAGTTTTAAGTACTGTCGTTCACTGATTTTATATGAATTTAAAGTAATTAGAAGCTCTGAAATTTCAAGATGGGCTTCGTCTCTCCACCCAGCTTGGCTAGGACTCCCTTGGTTGGGCCTTCTCGTGTTCCAGTGGGTTAGACATGGGCTAAGTACCACTGTTGGGCTTGCTTTGTAGGCAGATTATTTTATATAAAAAATTGGGTACGAAAAATGAGCCAGCGCTATTTAGGGTATGTTTGTTTGGGCTGCAGCTTTTGAGAAGCAGCTGTAGCTGTTTGGCTGTGAGAAAGCAGCTGTTGGAAGCAGCTGTTGGAAGCAGAGATTTGATGTTTGGTGAGAGTGCTGTTGACAGCTGTTGCTGTTAGTTTTATGGATGAAAAGTCTGGAATGCCCTTAAGTGTTGAAAATGTTATATAAGTGTTGATTTAAGGTTAAATAGTTACTTTTGACTTATTTTATTCATAATTATGATGTTTAATAGCTAAATAAAACATGTATTAATCCAAACATAGAGCATTACATATCTTCAAAAGACGCTCCTCGCGCTCCACGCCACTCGTCACGTCTCGAAGCTCCTCCGAGGTGGGTGTCTCGCGACGAACTCGTCCACGACGATGCTCATAAGTGCTGATTTGGAATAATTTTTTTGTTTCTAACCCATTTAATTCATGATAATTACTATGTAAACTAAATAAATAAAATAATGGTATACTAATATTGTAAATGTGTTTTGATTAAATATTGGTAAACTAGCTGCACCGATTTTTTTTTCCTCAACAACTGTTTTGACATAAATTCAACAACAAAGTATCTGATCCAATCGACTGCTAGCTCTGCCTAGAATACACACAAATTCAACTCACATAATCTAGCTAGCTTGCCGAAGCAATCATACAACCACGTGCATGAACGGGACGCAGTACCTAGCTAGCTGTTTCGAGCTTGAACTGGCCATAATCAGTGTAGTGCTGCCTTTCGTGGCTGGACATGGCAAGCTGGGCGTCGAGTAGATGGGCCAGCCGCGACGAGGCGGTGCGCGAGACAGTGTAGGAGAGGAGATCCACGGCGGCACAAGCAGGAGGCAGACCTGGCTGGAGCTGTGGTCGTCAGGGCAGAGGAAACAGGAGCAGGTGGCCGCGGAATCGCTCGATGCAGCAGGGCGGCTGACGTCCAGCAGGATGACGGGCGTGGTCGGCGGCGGACGTGGTCATGGGAACGGAGGCGGACAAGAATGGAGGCGTGGTCTCGAAAACATCCTGTCGTCGGCGGCCGACGGAAGCAGGGGAGCAGCGCACCGGGACCAGAGCGGGGGCGAGGAACAGCGGTGCCGAGAACGAGCGGGGGCAGGGAACGGTGGTGACGGCTGCGGAGAACGTCGGTGGAGGCGGCGGTGGGGAACGGCGGCGCCGGCGGGAAGAGCTAACCCTAGCTCGCCATGGCCGAGACATGGGATGGGGAAAATGAGGTCGGGGGCGTCTGACTGGAACATTTTGCACGGGAGGGTATCAGTTATATGCGAGTGGCAGGATTGCTGTTAATAGGGCAAACTAGAGAGGGCAATTTGGTCTGATACCACTCGGGAAGCTGGAAAAAGCTCGGGAAGCACCTCCCGGGCTGCTTTTCTTCGCCAGTGCAAATCCAGACCGCGCTTGGGAGAAGCGCTTTGCAATTTTCAGCTGTTTGTTTCCACTTCTAATTCTACACCTCAAAAGTGGAAGCTAAAGCTGAAACAAACAGAGCCTTACTGCTCTTAGCCAGTGCTACCACCTCACCCATACAATAGGACCGCATGGGCCGGCCCATTTTAGGCTGTAGGACTGCACCAGCTCGCTTGTATGTATGATTGCAACAGCTCGACCGCGTTGCTTCTTTTCATGCACTAGTAAAACCGCATGTGCAACGCACGATTCAATCAATGAAAATATACTACTCCCATTTTGTGACGGAGGGAGTATCATAATGATTTGTAAACTACATCCCTATAAAAAGTTTGCATCACGTTCAAAAATGTATCACTCAATAATGAATTAGAATTAAAAATATACATGACGATAAGTAAAATAAGCTCACCACAAATAACCATTTCCAAATCCTATTGTTATTATATTGACATCAAAGGAAAATGGCTTACTCTTATTATGTTGACATCATTAAAAAATAAAGAATCGTTGTGTGACAAAATGCTATGTATCCTCTTAACTTTGGTATTTTTCAGAAATTGTCATCATACATTTTGAAATTTGAAAGGAGATAATGAAACTAACAAACAACTGCGATTGTGCAGTTTGTCCATCTCTACAAATACCTTTAGATACCATTGAAGAGGTAACAGGCAGCTAGAAGCCCAAAACAAGTCACCCTAAATAATATAAGATAGGATCCGGTGGTTAAAATTAATATAAGATGGGGAACACACATCTCTATTAAATAAAAGTCCACAAAGAAAATTTGAACTCGACCCTAATATCACTGGAATGTGTTTACACTTGACTACCAGCCTACCAGGAGAGATAATGAGGTCCACACGTTGCCAACGGCCATGAAATACACTCGGCGAGCTTCGGGCTTTTGGTGTCGTCGTGGCTCATATTTGCTCAATGACGACACAATGATGTCTCCCCAACCTGTTAATCGTCACGACCTCCAATTGCGGAGCCCCCACTCAAGGTTCGTGCTAGGTGCTAGACTTGGCACTCGTTGATTGTGTATACTCCTGAGTTGTGCCGTGAGGTTTGATACGCACGCTGCTGTGGCGCGCTAGGCTGTTTGCTGAGTCTTGGTATTGTGATTCCTCGACAACACCCTTCATCGACTTGTGCTTCTCGTGGTGATGGACATTTTGTCTGCTAGCTTTCTTTTGTGATGGGCTCCTGTTTTGCCTGCTCAGTAGTGTCTTGCCAGATGGCTATTGCCGTTCCGTTTTCCCTTTCCTTTTCATTTCTTTTTGGAGTTGACGATCTTAAGGTGGCCGCCTTCTCGTTGGCGAGACCCATCATTCCCTCTGTAGTTCCTTATATATCTTGATCGATGTCTAACCCGCAAGAGTGGACAAGCGTCTGGTTTATAAGGTTGTCTCTTCCCTGCTTATGGATTCAGCAGGCAATTTAAAAGGTTGACCTATTTGGGAATCTCCGGATCAATCTTTATTTTCAACTCGCAAAGCATTTTGTCGCTTGCTACGCCCTTTCTCGTCTCTGGGCGCCTACGTATTCACATGGGGATCCCCTCGCCCCCGTGTAAGCATAAAAAAACTGCACTTGTGCAGAGCATTGAACTGTGGGTACACTCAACGTCTCATTCACAACTCAGATTCAGTTATTTGCGGTACCACTTAATAATTTTCGACATGAAGGAAGTGCTAATTATGCAGTTGGCAGTGATGAAATTTTGTTTACAACTTGTATCCCCATATCTGATATACCCTTGTACAAGAACTATTGGTGCAATGAGCTAGAGGCTGCAGATGCAACGCGAGCGTGCAGTTGCGTCAGGCGCCGGCGTGGGACAGAAGCGGACGGTGGCGGGTGTGGCATAAGCAAGATGGAAAAGAAACAAGACACGGGAGAAGCTTGTTCCGTCGCTCCGTTCGACTCCATACACAAATCAGCGGATTGATTGTCTCGAAAGCATGGAACGGAAGGTCATCACGTCTGGTCGCCGGCATCGCCAAGGCCGCCACGCAGCAGCCTGTACAGCCGCGGGCTGAACGCCGCCGAGTCGATGCCTTCCCTCGTCGAGGCCACTCGAGGGCGAGCTCGAGCGCTGCCGCCGAATCGTTTTTTCATGCGAATCGTTTTTTGTTGATAGTCCAGATGATATGGATCGTTGATTAGATGAATGGCTTAGATTTAAACTATCAACACAACTCCACACATGTTTGCTCTTTTAATAGTAGTGTAGATATTTTCCTTGTTTGTTTCTTTTCTTTTTTGAGATATCCTATTTGTTTTATTTTTGTTTCTTTTTATAATTAGTTTTTATCTTTTTCTGGCGACATACTTTTTAAGTGTGAACACGTTATTTTTGCACTATGATACTTTTAATTGGAACTTTTTTATACCCTTTAACATTTATAAAATTGCATGAACATTTTTTTGTTTGAACCTGTGAATTTTCAAAAATAAGTGAACATTTCATAAACACGGGTACCTTTATTCACATATGTGACCTTGTTTTCAAAAATATGTGAATATTTACCCGTGAACCATGCGAACATTTTTTTGGATGTTGAAAATTTCATCTAACCTCGTGAACATTTTTTGTACCCCGTGAAATTAGTTTTAATCACGTGAACAATCTTTTGTAATCTGTGAATATTTTTCTGGAACATTTATCGTGAATACTGTTTGCTCAAAGGAGGCGCGAGAGAGAAGGAGCCCGACCTCTAGATCTGAATACTCTTCATCTGAGGACGATAATATCTAGCTTGGGGGCGAGACAGCGCACAAGGACTTTTGTAAAAAGCTTTGACACACTTATGAATTAAGGAGATAGGCCGGTAATAAGACAAGGAGGTTGCCTCCCCTTTTTTAGGCAGTAGCAATGAGCGCACTGTTGATGCGACGCAGGCCTCGGCGATCTATGTTGTAGAGTTGATGGAAGGCAGCATCAAGGTCGGATTTTATGATATCCCAGCAGGCACAGAAGAAGCCTCCCGATAGGCCATCGGGGTCGGGTGCCTTGTCCGACGGTAAGTCGTTGATCGTTTTGTTAGGGCATCTCCGGTCGTGGAGGCCCCCCAGGACTACCGTCGGAGGAAAAAACACCCGTCCTGGGGGCAAAATGCTTTCAGCGGAGGAAATTCCAGGCTGCTTCCCAGCCGCACCCCACCCCAAGGCGAGAATGAAGCACAGGGGCTGGCGCTGGCGTTGGCAGATGACAGAGGAGAGAGGAAAGTCTGGAGGCGTGGCGGAAAATTATTGGACTTCACTTCGTCCGGCGCCCCCAGCAGCCCCCCGGTGCTATTTTGAGGTCTTAGAGCATCTCCACCGGGGGCCTCTAAAGGACCCCCCTAAAGGCCCTTTGGGGGGGGGGGGGGGGGGGGGGGGGACACCAAAAACGCCCACCAGCGGCACCGCCCAAAGCCTCGCCCCGAGCGATTTTCTGTCCGGCACCCCCAATAGGGCCTCCAAATTTGGAGGCCCTCCTGGGGGTGCCGGACATCGCCTCGGCCATGGCCCTGACAGCGATGGCCCGTCCGTCATACACACGACGCGCCGCGCCCGTGTTAATGAAGGCGCGCAGGAGGCTGATACGTCTCCAACGTATCTATAATTTCTTATGTTCCATGCTTATATAATACCAATTGCTACATGTTTTATATACACTTTATATGGTTTTTATGCATTTTCTGGGACTAACCTATTAACAAGATGGCACAGTGCCAGTTCCCTGTTTTCTGCTGTTTTTGGTTTCAGAAAAGCTGTTAAGGAAATATTCTTGGAATTGCATCAAACAAAGACCCAAATTCCTATTTTTCCCGACACGTTCCAGAAGTCCGAAGAGGAGACAAAGGAGGGCACCGAGGCGCCCACATCATGTGGTGGCACGGCTCCCTTCCTGGCCGCGCCAGCACATGGTGTGGGGCCCTCGGGCCTCCACCGCCTTCGCCCTTTCGCCCATATATTGCCCCCGACAAAATAACCCTAGACACCGAAGCCTTTTCCCAAGAAGAGTTCCGCTGCGCCGCCGCCATCGAAGACAAGTTTCGGGGGACAAAAGTCTCTATTCCGGCACCCTGTCGGGACGGGGAATTGCCCTCGGAGCCATCTCCATCGACTCTACCGCCATCTCCATCGCCGTTGCTGACTCCTACGATGAGGAGGGAGTAGTTCTCCCCCGAGGCTGCGGGCTCTACCGGTAGCTATGTGGTTTATCTCTCTCTCCCATGGTGTGATCTTTATGTGATCATGAGCTTTGTAATCTAGTTGAATTGTAGATGCTACTCTTTATCTATTATGCACTCTAGAGGTTACTTTAATATGAACTCCGGGGTTATTCACGATTGTGAAGGTGACAGTGAGCGCACCGTGTGTGACTCCTTTATGACGTTGTGGTGTGTGTTTACTCATACTTTGAGGGTGCTGTTATAGCCCTACACAATGAATAGTGTTTATCATCCAACAAGAGAGTGTTTGAGAGTAGTATTTATTATTCAACTATGAGGTCATTGTTGAGAGTGTCCACTAGTGAAAGTATGATCCCTAGGCCTTGTTTCTAAGCATTGAAACACCGTTTACAACCTGTTCTGCTACATGTTCGCTTGCTGCCATTTTTATTTATCGTCGTGGCGAACAGACAAATGCCTACGAGTAGGCTAATTTTTGGGGCCGATTGGACGCTAGAGGATTCGGGGAGGGATAGCGCGAAGGGATCGCACACGAAGAACAGATCAACACGGGGATTTACCCTGCTTCGGGGCTCTCGTGAGGAGATAAAACCCCTACTGCAGCATCTAGCCTATCTGTTGTATTTTCTTCTCTCTGTATATGTGTGGTACAAAAGATGCTCCATGAGCTGTGCAGAGAATGCCTCTAAGAGGACTTGGGAGGAAAGAGCAAGGGGGCAAATGAGCCAGCCCGTGGTTTGGCTACCTTTGGCCTTCCCCCTGGTGCTCCTTATATAGGAGGAGCCCAGGGGACAAGAGGTGGCCCACATGCCACTATTCTGGCACTGTAGCTGACATGACTACTGGGGTCTTGTCAGCACTATTCCCTGCATCATGAGT
This sequence comes from Poa annua, assembly GCA_026929855.1. Lineage (NCBI taxonomy): Eukaryota > Viridiplantae > Streptophyta > Magnoliopsida > Poales > Poaceae > Poa > Poa annua. The sequence goes on from CM049437.1 coordinate 59,065,347, forward strand.
AGTACTCTTGTCACATCCAGGGCACTGTAGCCATGCCTGGTCACACTCAGGGCAGGCAGAACCCGTGCGGCGCGCGTCCTTGTCTTGTCTGCTTGCGCCTGTCTTCCGAATCATCCGTACCAGTCGTGGAAGTCGGGGGTGACGCCGAGTCGGGGAAGTCGGGGGTGACGCCGAGTCGGGGAAGCCGCCGAGTCGGGGAAGCCGGGGGTGACGCCGAGTCGGGGAAGCCGGGGGTGACGCCGAGTCGGGGAAGTCGGGGGTGACGCCGAGTCGGGGAAGTCGGGAGTGACGCCGTGTTGGCCCGAGTTGCATTTCTTTGCCTATCACTTTATCTTTCACCCCCTCACTAGTTTAACTTCTCTTTTTCCTCTAAGGTAAGCATAATAACACCATAACTTTAGGGTACCGGGGATTACATCCTCGACACTAGTCCCCGAGGCTGCGGGGGACTCGCAGAGTCGCGCGCAGACTTAGAAAAAATACACCACCGTCTTCACATACTTCACCTTGTACCTGCAAAAATACAACCATATGCCGGTTCCTTAGCCACTCTGGGCGTTTTACCGACATAGATGTCTTCAGCCACTGCTGGTTTGACGTAAGGGTATCTCGGGTGTCTCGAATGTCCGGTAGCCACTCTGGGCACATACCGACATAGATGTCTCCAGCCTCTGCTGGTTTGACATAAGGGTATCTTTGGTGTCTCGGATGTCCGGTAGCCACTCTGAGCACTTACCGACATACATGTCTCCAGCCACTGCTGGTTTGACATAAGGGTATCTCGGGTGTCTCGAATGTCTGGTAGCCACTATGGGCACATACCGACATGGATGTCTCCAGCCACTGCTGGTTTGACATAAGGTACCTCGGGTGTCTCGAATGTCCGGTAGCCACTCTGGGCACATACCGACATGGATGTCTCCAGCCACTGCTGGTTTGACATAAGGGTATCTCGGGTGTCTCGAATGTCCGGTAGCCACTCTGGGCACATACCGACATGGATGTCTCCAGCCACTGCTGGTTTGACATAAGGGTATCTCGTATGGTGCCTTTGGCGAACTTTGGCAAACCGAAACAAACGGCGATCTGGAGATATGGAAAGATGCCGTGATACATTGGCGAACCGACATAAACGGCGATCTGGAGATATGGAAAGATGCCGTGATACATTGGCGAACCGACATAAACGGCGATTTGGAGATATGGAAAGATGTCGTGATACATTGGCGAACCGACATAAACGGTGATCTGGGATATGGAAGGATGCCGTGGCGAACCGACATAAGCAACAACTTGGTATGATATGCAATTATAACTCGGCAAGCCGATACCAGAGACCATCCGTGATATACACTGAGACAATAATAACTATAAGATGGATCGGAGTTAACCGACATAATAACCGATATAATCAAGATCTTTGACATGAATACTCTCTCGGTAAAACCGACATCACCTTTCAATGTTAGTTCAGGCATATATATATAATGAATATCCAACAGGAGCGACAATTCTAAGTACCTAATTAAATTAAATCTTACCGACATAAGCGACAACACTGTGTATCATGCCATTCATAACTCGGCAAACCGACATCAAAGATAGTCCGGGATATACTTTCAGGCCATAATAAATATAAGATGGATCCGAGATAACCGACATAATAACCGACATAACCAAGACCTTTTGACATGAATATTCTCTCGGTAAGAACGACATCACCTTTCAATGTTAGTCCAGGAACGCATGCATAATAAATATTCAACAGGAGCGACTGCTCTATTTAACAAGTCAAACTAAATTCAACTCAGAGACAGAAATTACGACGAGTTGCCGAGCTAGGCACTGGGATGCGGACTCGGTTTCACCGAGTCCCCGAGTTACTTTACAGCTCTAGAGGTAAAAACAGGACCGACTAGCCGGCCAGTCCCCGGGTCAAGACATCTCGCTCCCGGGGGAAACACACAGACAACGTATGCCGAATTGCTTTTTAGACCGAGCCCCCGAGTTTGTTTTCATGTTCACTACACTCCAAAATCTCTGCTCTTGACTACCATTTAGGCGTTCGTCAGTCGAGTCACAAGATTATACCCGATAGCATAGACTACTTTAACTTTGAGACACGGTTATAAGTTTATTCGGCATACAAACGACAGACAATAAGACAGACATATAAACACGGCAATCCCCGAGTTCCATGTCGAGGTGCCGGCATACAAATAATACAGAAAGAAAGCATGCATATAGACAACAGGGCAGTCCCTGAGTTCATCTCGGAGTGCCGACATACAAACAACTCGGAAAAACAGACATAAATTACAAGCACATAAAGAGGCAGCCCCCGGGTTACTTTAGAGGTAAAAGCGGAACTGCCTAGTCGACCAGTCCCCGGGTCAAGACATCTTGCTCCCGGGGAAAACACTAAGCATGGTACGAAGGGGGCAGTCCCCGAGTTACTCTCAAGACTGGCCAATTGCATGATACAAACGAAGATACTCACGGAGCATTGGTGCGGTCGGGATCGACGGAGCCGACATGATCCGGGCAACTGTCGGGGAGTTACCCGGAGTCTGTCGATGGCGAGCGCTAGTGTAGGTCGGAACGGCCTCTGCGTGCGGCGGCGAGTTGGAGCGTGGGGACCATGGTGATGTCGAGTCCCCGAGTCGATGAAGAAGGTCCCGTCCGAAATTAGTCCAGCAAGCGCCACTGAGGCCCCACGGTGGGCGCCAACTGTCGTCGTGGCGAACAGACAGATGCCTACGAGTAGGCTAATTTGTGGGGCCGATTGGACGCTAGAGGATTCGGGGAGGGATAGCGCGAAGGGATCGCACACGAAGAACAGACCAACACGGGGATTAACCCTGCTTCGGGGCTCCCGTGAGGAGATAAAACCCCTATTGCAGCATCTAGCCTATCTGTTGTATTTTCTTCTCTCTGTATATGCGTGGTACAAAAGATGCTCCATGAGCTGGGCAGAGAATGCCTCTAAGAGGACTTGGGAGGAAAGAGCAAGGGGGCAAATGAGCCAGCCCGTGGCTTGGCTACCTTTGGCCTTCCCCCTGGTGCTCCTTATATAGGAGGAGCCCAGGGGACAAGAGGTGACCCACATGCCACTATTCTGGCACTGTAGCTGACATGACTACTGCGGTCTTGTCAGCACTGTTCCCTGCATCATGAGTAGTACTCTTGTCACATCCAGGGCACTGTAGCCATGCCTGGTCACACTCAGGGCAGGCAGAACACGTGCGGCGCGCGTCCTTGTCTTGTCTGCTTGCGCCTGTCTTCCGAATCATCCGTACCAGTCGGGGAAGTCGGGGGTGACGCCGAGTCAGGGAAGTCGGGGGTGACGCCGAGTCGGGGAAGCCGCCGAGTCGGGGAAGCCGGGGGTGACGCCGAGTCGGGGAAGTCGGGGGTGACGCCGAGTCGGGGAAGTCCGGGGTGACGCCGAGTCGGGGAAGTCGGGAGTGACGCCGTGTTGGCCCGAGTTGCATTTCTTTGCCTATCACTTTATCTTTCACCCCCTCACTCGTTTAACTTCTATTTTTCCTCTAAGGTAAGCATAATAACACCATAACTTTAGGGTACCGGGGATTACATCCCCGACATTATTACAGATTGCAATTACTACTTATAATCATCCATATTACACTGATGCACCGGTGTGGTGTTGTTGGGAAACCCCAAGAGGAAGGTGTGAAGTAGTGCAGCAGCAAATTTCCCTCAGTGATGAAACCAAGGTTATCGAACCAGTAGGAGATGAAGAACACGTCTGAAGGTCTCCCAGGCAATGGCGCCAGAAATTACTTGATGGAAAGGGAGGTGGAGCCTGATGTCTACGCACGCTTCTATTCTCGCAGACAGTGTTGGGCCTCCAAGAGCGGAGGTTTGTAGAACAGCAGCAAGTTTCCCTTAAGTGAATCACCCAAGGTATATCGAACTCAGGGAGGTAGAGGTCAAAGATATCCCTCTCAAGCAACCCTGCAATTAAGATACAAGAAGTCTCTTGTGTCCCCAACACACCCAATACACTTGTCAGATGTATAGGTGCACTAGTTCGGCGAAGAGATGGTGAAATACAAGTAATATGGATGATTATAAGTAGTAATTGCAATCTGTAATAAAAATGGCAGCAAGCAAACATGTAGCAGAACTTGTTGGAAACGGTGTTTTGATGCTTAGAAACAAGGCCTAGGGATCATACTTTCACTAGTGGACATTCTCAACAATGACATCAAAGCTGAATAATAAATACTACTCTCAAACACTCTCATGTTGGATGATAAACACCATTCAGTGTGTAGGGCTACAAGAGCACCCTCAAAGTCAGAGTAAACTAACACCACAACGTCATAAAGGAATCACACACGGTGCACATACTGTCACCTTTACACCCGTGAATAACCCCGGAGTTCATATTAAAGTAACCTCTAGAGTGCATAATAGATAAAGAGTAGCATCACATATTCAACTAGATTACAAAGCTCATGATCACATAAAGATCACATGGGAGAGAGATATAAACCACATAGCTACCGGTAGAGCCCGCAGCCCCGGGGGAGAACTACTCACTTCTCATCATAGGATTCAGCAACGGCGATGGAGATGGCGGTGGAGTTGACGGAGATGACTCCGGGGGCAATTCCCCGTCCCGGCAGGGTGCCGGAACAGAGACTTCTGTCCTCCGAATCTTGTCTTCGATGGCGGCGGCGCAGCGGAACTCTTTTCGGGAAAAGGCTTATTCTTTTAGGGTTTGCATCTCGGGGACATTATATGGGCGAAAGGGCGAAGGCGGTGGAGCCCCGAGGGCCCCACCTTAGGTCCTGGCGCGGCCAGGAAGGCTGCCGCGCCACCCCTTGAGGTGGGCGCCTCGGTGCCCGTCTCCTTTTCCCCCTCAGACTTCTGGAACGTGTCTGGAATTCTAAGGTCTTCGGTATAAAAATTGTCCAATTCCGAGAATATTTCCTTAAGTGGATTTCTGAAACCAAAAACAGTAGAAAACAGGGAACTGGCACTGTGGCATCTTGTTAATAGGTTAGTTCCAGAAAATGCATAAAACAATACAAAATGTGTATAAAACATGTAGGCAATTGGTATAATATAAGCATGGAACATAAGAAATTATAGATACGTTTGAGACGTATCAAGCATCCCCAAGCTTAGTTCTACTCGTCCTCGAGTAGGTAAAACGATAACAACAAATAATTTCTGAAGTGACATGCTTTCACATAATCTTGATCATATAATATTGTAAGGCTCATGTTATGAATGAAGTGACTCAAAGCAATGATCTATAGTTTGCTAACAAATAGACAAGGAGTAAACAAGTACATCATATAAGTAAAAACTTTTCATAAATAGTACTTTCAAACAAGCATAAAAAAGATTTACATAAGGGTTAACTCATAAAGCAATATTCTCTAAGTAAAAGAGCATTGAAGCAACACAAAGGAAGATATAAGTTTCAGCATTGGCTTTCAACTTTGAACATGTATATCATATAGATAGTTGTCAACACAAAGAAATGTAACAAGTGCAATAAGTAAGCATATAAGAGTTGTTGCACACAGTTGACACAAGTGTTTGCTTCGGGGACAGAAAGAAGTAGGTAAACTGACTCAACATAAAGTAAAAGATAGGCCCTTCGCATAGGGAAGCAGGGATACAAACATGTGCTAGAGCTTCTTGGTTTTATAGGTTTTTGAAATCATATAGAGAGCATAAAAGTAAGTTTTTGAGTGGTGTTTGTCGTTGTCAACGAATGATAGTGAATGAAAACTATATTTACCATGTTATCTAGACTTTCAAGAGCGGCTCCCATTGAAGGACGTTATTTCTACCCAAGGGTAGATCATCCCTCTTCTCTTTTGTTTACACATGCACACTTTTTATAAATTGGTTTGGCACTCCTCCCCACCATTGCTTACACAATCCATGGCTGACCGAATCCTCGGGTGCCTTCCAATCCATCTCAAACCTTGGAGGAGTGCCTATTTTTGAATAACATAACACTTTGGAACTTTCTTTTTGATAACTCATTGAAAACCATGTGAAGAGAATTGAACAATTAAACTTGGGACTGGGCACCCCATTTGCCAGCTCATTTGAAAGTCTATCTAACAAGTTAAACATAGAGTAACCCACATACTTCCTCATGAGCTAATAAACAGTGACACAAATAAGGGATAATAATTTTGAATAAAGATAGCACACGAAGTATTTACTTGGAATGGCAGAAAATACCATGTAGTAGGTAGGTATGGTGGACACAAATGGCACGGGTTTTGGCTCAAGGATTTTGGATGCACGAGAAGCATTCCCTCTCAGTACAAGGCTTTGGCTAGCAAGGTTGTTTGAAGCAAACACAAGTATAAACTATGACAACAAGATGTATATAAAAACATATTGAAAGCATTATAAAACTCTACATTGTCTCCCTTGTTGTTCAATCACTTTAACTAGAAAATATCTAGACCTTAGAGATACCAAACATGCAAACCAAATTTCAACAAGTTTTACGGTAGTTCTTCACTAATAGGTTTTAACTACATGATGTAAAAGCTTAAACATGATCTACTTGAGAGCTCAAAACAATTGCCAAGTATCACAAAAAATTCAAGACAATGATCTACAAGCATATGTATGTCTTTTCATTATACCATCTACCACATGTAGCATTTTCTGTTTTCAACCAAACACTAATCAACTTATTTAAACATAAACTCTCAAAGTATTTATTAATGAGACAAGAGAGTATAACATATGAGAACTAACAGCTCTGAACAAGAGGTGCATGAAAAATAAGAGCTGAAAGTATTGCAGTAACATAGAAGAATACTCAACAAATATAAGTGAAGAATATGAGTATTTAAATGAAAAAGCGGAGCGTGTCTCTCTCCCACATAAGAATGATAGGATCCATTTTATTCAGAGAAAGAAAATAACAAAGCAAAAATAAAAACAAACAGACGCTTCAACTAAAGCACATAAGATGTGGCGGAATTAAAATATAGTTTCACTAGAGATGACCTGATAAGTTGTTGATGAAGAAGGGGATGCCTTGGGCATCCCCAAGCTTTGACGCTTGAGTCTTCTTGAAATATGCTTGGGTGACCCACGGGGGCATCCCCAAGCTTAGGCTCTTTCATCTTCTTGATCACATCATATCATCCTCTCTCTTGATCCTTGAAAACTTCCTCCACACGAAACTCAAAGTAAACTTCATTAGATGGTTAGTGCATAATCAAAAATTCTCATATTCTGCATGGACACAATCATTACCAATGCTACTGAACATTAGCTACAGCCACTGGTATTTGATGCTAACGGGTGTGAGGAGTTGGAAAACCCCAAGAGGAAGGTGTGAAGTAGTGCAGCAGCAAATTTCCCTCAGTGATGAAACCAAGGTTATCGAACCAGTAGGAGATGAAGAACACGTCTGAAGGTTGTTGGTGGAGCCGTTTACGATCACCAACGTGGAACCTGCACAACACAATCAAGAAACTTTGCCCCAACTCAACAGTGAGATTGTCAATCTCACCGGCTTGCTGTAACAAAGAGATTAACCGTATGGTGTGAAAAATGATGTTTGTTTGCAGAGAATGAAAGTAACAGTTTGCAGTTGGTTGTATTATCAGTTTAGAGAAAAGGACCGGGGTCCACAGTTCACTAGTGGTGTCTCTCTATAATAATAATAATAGCATACATGCAGGTGAACAAATTACAGCTGGGCAATTGACAGAATAAAGAGCTGCATAATGATGCATATACTAATGACATGATGTCTAGTGTGAGATTCATTTGGGCATTACAACAATATACATAGACCGTTCCAACCGCATCTATGACTAATAATCCACCTTCCGGTTAGCGTCCGCACCACTTTCAGTATTAAGTTGCAAGCAACAAATTATTGCATTAAGCAAAGTGTGTAATGTAAGTAATAGCATTATCCTTAGACAAAGTACAACTGTTTTATCCCTAATAGCAACAGTACATCTACAACCTTAGAGCTTTCTGTCACTGCCCCAGATTAAATAGAGACATGAACCCACTATCGAGCATAAATACTCCCTCTTGGAGTCACAAGCATTTACTTGGCCAGAGCAACTACTAGCAACGGAGAGCATGCAAGATCATAAACAACACACAACATGATATATTATGAAGCAATGACAAAGTATTCATTATTCATCGGATCCTAGCAAACACAACATGTAGCATTACATAAAGAAGATCTTGATCATGATAGGCAGCTCACAAGATCTAAACATGATGGCACAAAAGTAGAAGACAACCATCTAGCTACTGCTATGGACCCGTAGTCCAAGGATGAACTACTCACGCATCAGTCCGGAGGCGGGCATGGTGATGTAGAGCCCTCCGGTGATGATTCCCCTCTCCGGCAGGGTGCCGGGAGCAGGTTCTGAACCCTCCCGAACTAGGGTTGACGACGGCGGCGGCTCCGTGAGGAAAAGTGGAAAAGTGTTCGGGTTGTTTGCCTTCGGTTTTCGGGGGGGATTAAATAGGCGAAGGGGCGAAGGCGGTGGAGCCCCGAGGGCCCCACCTCAGGTCCTGGCGCGGCCAAGGAGGCTGCCGCGCCACCCTATGAGGTCGGCGCCTCGGTGCCCGTCTCCTTTTCCCCCTCGGACTTCTGGAACGTGTCTGGAATTCTAAGATCTTCGGTATAAAAATTGTCCAATTCCGAGAATATTTCCTTAAGTGGATTTCTGAAACCAAAAACAGCAGAAAACAGGGAACTGGCACTGTGGCATCTTGTCAATAGGTTAGTTCCAGAAAATGCATAAAACAATATAAAATGTGTATAAAACATGTAGGCAATTGGTATAATATAAGCATGGAACATAAGAAATTATAGATACGTTTGAGTTGTTACAGAGGTAAGCATGCTCCTTGACTCAAATAAAAGAAAAATAACAGAAATAAAATAGTGGGTTGTCTCCCATAAGCGCTTTTCTTTAAAGCCTTTTAGCTAGGCATAGTGATATTTATGATGCTCACATAAAGATGAGAGTTGAAACATAAAAGAGAGCATCAAGAAGCATATATAAAACATATTTAAATCTAACACACTTCCTATGCAAGGGAATCTTGTAAGAAAATAAATTAATAAAGCACAAAGTGACTAGCATAGGAAGGCAAAACAAGTGCAACTTCAAAAATTTCAACATAAAGAGAGGAGATTTAATATTATTGTGATGTATGAATCCATGTCTCCCTCTCTCATAATGACCAGTGGGTCTTAAATTACCCAGCAAATAAAAGCCAATCAAGAGAAGGCTCAAAACATTCATCATAAAGAGAAGAAACTTAGTAACATGAAGATCTCTATAACCATACTTTCCTCTCTCAAAATAATTTTCAGTGGCATCATGAATAGACTCAACAATATAGCTATCACCTAAAGCATTCTTATCATGATCCATAAGCATAATAATATCATTACTCTCCACATAAGCATAATCAATTTTATTAATAACAGTGGGAGTAAAACTATCGCATCCATCATTGTAATCATCATAAATTGGAGGCATAGAATAATCATAATTAATTTTATCCTCAATAGTAGATGGACTGAAAATATCATATTCATCATTGTAAACGTCATATATAGGAGGCATATCATAATCAACATAAACCATATCCTCAATAGTAGGTGGACTGAAAATATCACAATGATTATAATTATCATAGATTGGAGGCAAAGTATCATTAAAGAAAATTTTCTCCTCCGTGCTTGGGGGACTAAAAATATCATGCTCATCAAAACCAGCTTCCCCAAGCTTAGAATTTTCCATAGCATTAGCAATAATGGTGTTCAAAGAATTTGTACTAATAACATTACTACCACTATTATGCAAATAAAGTTCCATAGGTTTTTTAATTTTCTCTTCAAAAGTATCATGTCCTAATGCAATATAAATTTCATAGAGATCTCTAATTTTTTTGTTGTTTTCCATTTAGCCTTACTAGTGAAATAAAAACAAGAAACAAAAAGTAATAACTGCAGAATCTAAAGGAGATACCTTCCAACGCTTACCTCCCCGGCAACGGCGCCAGAAAATAGCTTGATGTCTACGCACGCTTCTATTCTCGCAGACAGTGTTGGGCCTCCAAGAGCAGAGGTTTGTAGAACAGCAGCAAGTTTCCCTTAAGTGAATCACCCAAGGTATATCGAACTCAGGGAGGTAGAGGTCAAAGATATCCCTCTCAAGCAACCCTGCAATTAAGATACAAGAAGTCTCTTGTGTCCCCAACACACCCAATACACTTGTCAGATGTATAGGTGCACTAGTTCGGCGAAGAGATAGTGAAATACAAGTAATATGGATGATTATAAGTAGTAATTGCAATCTGTAATAAAAATGGCAGCAAGCAAACATGTATCAGAACTTGTTGGAAACGGTGTTTTGATGCTTAGAAACAAGGCCTAGGGATCATACTTTCACTAGTGGACATTCTCAATAATGACATCAAAGCTGAATAATAAATACTACTCTCAAACACTCTCATGTTGGATGATAAACACCATTCACTGTGTAGGGCTACAAGAGCACCGTCAAAGTCAGAGTAAACTAACACCACAACGTCATAAAGGAATCACACACGGTGCACATACTGTCACCTTTACACCCGTGAATAACCCCGGAGTTCATATTAAAGTAACCTCTAGAGTGCATAATAGATAAAGAGTAGCATCACATATTCAACTAGATTACAAAGCTCATGATCACATAAAAATCACATGGGAGAGAGATATAAACCACATAGCTACCGGTAGAGCCCGCAGCCCCGGGGGAGAACTACTCACTCCTCATCATAGGAGTCAGCAACAGCGATGGAGATGGCGGTGGAGTTGATGGAGATGACTCCGGGGGCAATTCCCCGTCCCGGCTGGGTGCCGGAACAGTGACTTCTGTCCCCCGAATCTTGTCTTCGATGGCGGCGGCGCAGCGGAACTCTTTTCGGGAAAAGGCTTATTCTTTTAGGGTTAGCATCTCGGGGACATTATATGGGCGAAAGGGCCAAGGCGGTGGAGCCCCGAGGGCCCCACCTCAGGTCCTGGCTCGGCCAGGAAGGCTGCCGCGCCACCCCTTGAGGTGGGCGCCTCGGTGTCCGTCTCCTTTTCCCCCTCGGACTTCTGGAACGTGTCTGGAATTCTAAGGTCTTCGGTATAACAATTGTCCAATTCCGAGAATATTTCCTTAAGTGGATTTCTGAAACCAAAAACAGTAGAAAACAGGGAACTGGCACTGTGGCATCTTGTTAATAGGTTAGTTCCAGAAAATGCATAAAACAATACAAAATGTGTATAAAACATGTAGGCAATTGGTATAATATAAGCATGGAACATAAGAAATTATAGATACGTTTGATACGTATCAGAGCCTGCACAACACAATCAAACTACTTTGCCCCAACGAAACAGTGAGGTTGTCAATCTCACTGGCTTGCTGTAACAAAGAATTAAACGTATGTGTGGAGAATGATGTTTGCAGAGAATGAAAGTAACAGTTTGAAGTTGGTTGTATTATCAGTTTAAAGAAAAGGACCGGGGTCCACAGTTCACTAGTGGTGTCTCTCCATAAATAATAGTAATATCATACATGCGGGTAAACAAATTACAGCTGGGCAATTGACAGAATAAAGAGCTGCATAATGATGCATATACTAATAACATGATGTCTAGTGTGAGATTCATTTGGGCATTACAACAATATACATCGACCGTTCCAACCGCATCTATGACTAATAATCCACCTTCCGGTTAGCGTCCGCACCCCTTTCAGTATTAAGTTGCAAGCAACAGATTATTGCATTAGGCAAAGTGTGTAATGTAAGTAATACAATTATCCTTAGACAAAGTACTACTGTTTTATCCCTACTAGCAACAGTACATCTACAATCTTAGAGGTTGCTGTCACTCCCACAGATTAAATAGAGACATGAACCCACTATCGAGCATAAATACCCCCTCTTGGAGTCACAAGCATCTACTTGGCCAGAGCATCTACTAGCAACGGAGAGCATGCAAGATCATAAACAACACACAACATGATATATTATGAAGCAAATGACATAGTATTCAATATCCATCGGATCCCAGCAAACACAACATGTTGCATTACATAAAGATGATCTTGATCATGATAGGCAGCTCACAAGATCTAAACATGATGGCACAATAGGAGAAGACAACCATCTAGCTACTGCTATGGACACGTAGTCCAAGGATGAACTACTCACGCATCAGTCCGGAGGCGGGCATGGTGATGTAGAGCCCTCCGGTGGTGATCCCCCTCTCCGGCAGGTTGCCGGGAAGAGGTTCTGAACCCTCCCGAACTAGGGTTGACGACGACGGCGGCTCCGTAAGGGTTTCTGGAAAAGTGTTATGCCCCCAGGTCTTAGGTTTTCGGGGGGTTTAAGTAGGTGAAAGGGCGAAGGCTGTGGAGGCCCGAGGGCCCGTCACGCGGTGTTGGCGCGGCAGGGGGGGGGGAGCCGCGCCCCCACCTTGTGACGGCGCCTCGGTGCCCTCCTTCGTCTCCTCTTCGGACTTCTGGAACGTGTCGGGAAAAATAGGGACTTCGGTATAAAAATTGTCCAATTCCGACAATATTTCCTTAAGTAGTTTTCTGAAACCAAAAACAGCAGAAAACAGGGAACTGGCACTATGGCATCTTGTTAATAGGTTAGTCCCAGAAAATGCATAAAACAACACAAAGTGTATATAAAACATGTAGCAATTGGTATAATATAAGCATGGAACATAAGAAATTATAGATATGTTTGAGACGTATCATGCACCTACATCTGACAAGTGTATTGGGTGTGTTGGGGACACAAGAGACTTCTTGTATCTTAATTGCAGGGTTGCTTCAGAGGGATATCTTTGACCTCTACCTCCCTGAGTTCGATATACCTTGGGTGATTCACTTAAGGGAAACTTGCTGCTGTTCTACAAACCTCTGCTCTTGGAGGCCCAACACTGTCTACGAGAATAGAAGCGTGCGTAGACATCAAGCTATTTTCTGGCGCCGTTGCCGGGGAGGTAAGCGTTGGAAGGTATCTCCTTTAGATCCTGTAGTTATTACTTTTTTTCTCTTGTTTTTATTTTCACTAGTTAGGCCTAATGGAAAACAACAAAAAAATTAGAGAGCTCTATCAAATCTATCTTGAGTTAGGACATGATGTGTTTGAACGGAAAATTAAAAAACCTATGGAAAATTATTTGCGTGATGGTAGCAATGTTATTAGTATAAATTCTTTGAACACCATTATTTTTAATGCTATGGAAAAGTCTAAGCTCGGGGAAGCCGTTGTTGATGAATATGTTATTCTTAGTTCCCCAAGTTTTCAGGAGAAAATTTTCTTTGATAATAATTTGCCTCCAATATATGATAATTATAATCATTGTGATATTTTCAGTCCACCTACTATTGAGGATATGGTTTATGTTGATTATGATATGCCTCCTATATATGATATTTACAATGATGAATATGATATTTTCAGTCCATCTACTATTGAGGATAAAACTAATTATGATTATTCTATGCCTCCAATTTATGATGATTACAATTATGGATGTGATAGTTTTACTCCCACTGTTACTAATAAAATCTATTATGCTTATGTGGAGAGTAATGATATTATTATGCTTATGGATCATGATAAGAATGCTTTAGGTGATAGCTATATTGTTGAGTTTATTCATGATGCCGCTCAAAATTATTTTGACAGAGGAAAGTATGGTTATAGAGATCTTCAAGTTACTAAATTTCTTCTCTTTATGATGAATGTTTTGAGCTTTCTCTTGATTTGCTTTTATTTACTGGGTACTTGAAGGCCTACTGGTCCTTATGTGAGAAGTACACATGACTTCATACATCACAATAATATTAAGTCTCCTCTCTTTATGTTGAAATTTTTGAAGTTGCACTTGTTTTACGTTCCTATGCTAGTCACTTTGTGCTTTATTAATTTATTTTCTTAGAAGATTCTTTTGCATAGGAAGTGTGTTAGATTTAAATATGTTTTATATATGCTTCTTGATGCTCTCTTTTATGTTTCAACTCTCATCTTTATGTGAGCATCATAAATATCACTATGCCTAGCTAAAAGACTTTAAAGAAAAGCGCTTATGGGAGACAACCCACTTTGTATCTAGTCAAGGAGCTTGCTTACTTTTGTAACAACTCCGTTGTATCTTTATTTTATCGCATCGTTGTGTGAAGTAAAGCCTCTAATAGAAAGTTGATGCTAGATTTGGATTTCTGCGCAGGAACAGTTTTCTGCTGTCCACCGTTTAATTCGTAAGAATTCACATAATAATCAAAATGACCTGGGATTTTTTGTGCGTGATCCTCATATATGTATGCAACTTTCATTAGTTTGGAGTTTTCTGATTTGAGCAAGTTAAGTGCCTCGAAAAAATTCGTCTTTGCGGACTGTTCTGTTTTTGACAGATTCTGCCATTTATTTTGCATTGCTCCTTTTGCTGTTTTTGAATGGATCTTTTTGTTCCATAAAATACCAGTGGCTGTAGCTAATGTCCAGTAGCATGTGTAATGGTTTTGTCCATGTAGAATATAAGAATTTTTGATTATGCACTAACCCTCTAATGAAGTCTACTTTTGAGTTTGGTGTGGAGGAAGTTTTTAAGGATCAAGAGATAAGGATGATGTGATGTGATCAAGAAGATAAAGAGCCTAAGCTTGGGGATGCCCCCGTGGATCACCCAAGCATATTTCAAGAAGACTCAAGCGTCTAAGCTTGGGGATGCCCAAGGCATCCCCTTCTTCATCAACAAACTATCAGGTCATCTCTAGTGAAACTATATTTTAATTCCGACACATCTTATGTGCTTTACTTGAAGCGTATGTTTGTTTTTGTTTTTGTTATTTTCATTCTCTGAATAAAATGGATCCTAGCATTCCTTTGTGGGAGAGAGACACGCTCCGCTTTTTTTAAGAATACTCGTATTCTTCACCTATATTTGTCGAGTATTCTTCAATGTTACTTCAATACTATTAGCTCTTGTTTTTCATGCATCTCTTGTTTAGAGCTATTAGTTTTCTTATGTTATACTCTCATATCTCATTGTTAAATACTTGGAGAGTTTATTTTTAGATAAGTTGATTGGTGTTTGGTTAAGAACAGAAAATGTTAAATGTGGTAGATGGTATGATGAAATGATACATAATCTTGTAGATCACTAAATTGTGTCACTTGAATCATTAATGTTGTTTTGAGATATTAATATGCTTAATGGTAAAACATGATGGTTTAGTAAAGTGGAATGATTAATGGTTGGTCTAGAAAACTTGAAGCTGTGCCACACTTAAATATCGAGTTGATAGCATGATGATATATGACTTGTAATGTTAAAAGCAACCGTAATGACTTTGTGTTATACGCTATGGTCGGGGTCCCAACAGTGACTTGTTCATTTGCCACAGTCCCTCATGGAGTGATTTTCATTATGCCTTGTAAGATCATATTTCTAATTGGAATCTTTTTGCTTGTGAGTTCTAAGCTGCGATTTTCATGGCACTTCCACCACCATATTTGCTAGCCTCTTCGGTATTTTGCATTGCCCTTTCTCACATTGAGAGTTGGTGCATACTTCACGGGTACATCCAAAACTCGTGGGAGACCTTCATCATGTTCTCCTACACATAAGCCAAATATCTTCCTCAAAACATCCACCATACCTACCTATCACAGCATTTCCATAGCTGTTCCGAAATATATTGCCATGCAACTTTCATCTTACATTACATGACTTGTTGTCATTTATCATTTACATATTGCCTTGCATGATTCTTTACATCTGATGTGCGGTTTTACCCATGTTACGCTAGATCATTGCATATCCTGCTACACTGGCAGAGGCACCGTTTCATACATTATATTTTATTCATTATGAGTTATTTGTACCAAAAGTGTGTTGTCATTTAGAATGTTTGCCCCTAAAAGTGAAAAGAGCCATGGAGGCCATCGAAAAGTGAAATAGAAAAACACAAAAAAATAGAAAAAAAGAGAAAAGAGGAAAAAAGAGAAAGAGAAAAATAAAAAGGGGGCAACATTACTATTCTTTATCCACACTTGTGCTCATGTTTTAGCACCTGTAGTATTCGTAGTCATCATTTGTGCTCATGTTTAGCTCCTTTACTCCATATCAGAGAGTTTTCATGTTTTACTTGCATAACTATGTGGGGAACTTTACATTATAGAACTTCGCTTGTATATTCCAATGATGAGCCTCCTCAAAAGTGCTCTAGGTCTTCATGAGCAAGCAAGTTGGATGCACCACCACTAGTTCCATTGGAGAGCTTTCATACACTTATAGCTCTATGTGCATCCGTTGTGTGGCAATCACTACTCCTTGCATAGCTTCGATTATAAGACTTCCTCTTGTCTAATGATCACTTTCAGCTTTGTGAGACTTTCTTCCGTTGGCCTTCCAAACCCCCCTTAATGTTCTTTTAGCCACAACATCCTGGTGCCAGGAACCAACGCTGAACGCTTGCTTGTTTTTAAGTGAACAAATAGAGAGATGATTTTCTACATGCATATTGTTATTGCTTGACTTGATCCTTTCACAAAGTTGTCATGAGTGTTGGATGCATTAGATGATTATATTATTATTTTTGAAGCTTAAATCATCTTTAATATCTACTTTGCACGGTCGATTGTTCTCTAGTATTGATTCATTGAAAGTTTTACTTTGTTCTTACTACTTGTTTACTCATTACTCATTTGATATCAATATAAACTACAACTTTTATTCATTTGATCTCAATTTACATGCATTACATTATTATATGATCAAGATTGTGTGAAAGCATGTCAATTCAGAAATTATTCTTGTTATCGTTTTACCTACTCGGGACGAGTAGAACTAAGCTTGGGGATGCTTGATACGTCTCCAACGTATCTATAATTTCTTATGTTTCATGCTTATATTATACCAATTGCTACATGTTTTATATACACTTTATATGGTTTTTATGCATTTTCTGTGACTATCCTATTAACAAGATGCCACAGTGCCAGTTTCCTGTTTTCTGCTGTTTTTGGTTTCAGAAAAGCTGTTAAGGAAATATTCTCGGAATTGCACGAAACAAAGACCCAAGTTCCAATTTTTCCCGACACGTTCCAGAAGTCCGAAGAGGAGACGAAGGAGGGCACCGAGGCGCCCACATCATGTGGTGGCGCGGCTCCCTTCCTGACCGCGCCAGCACATGGTGTGGGGCCCTCGGGCCTCCACTGCCTTTGCCCTTTCGCCCATATATTGCCCCCGACAAAATAACCCTAGGCACCGAAGCCTTTTCCCGAGAAGAGTTCCGCTGCGCCGCCGCCATCGAAGACAAGTTTCGGGGGACAGAAGTCTCTGTTCCGGCACCCTGCCGGGACGGGGAATTGCCCCCGAAGCCATCTCCATCGACTCTACTGCCATCTCCATCGCTGTTGCTGACTCCTACGATGAGGAGGGAGTAGTTCTCCCCCGGGGCTGCGGGCTCTACCGGTAGCTATGTGGTTTATCTCTCTCTCCCATGGTGTGATCTTTATGTGATCATGAGCTTTGTAATCTAGTTGAATTGTAGATGCTACTCTTTATCTATTATGCACTCTAGAGGTTACTTTAATATGAACTCCGGGGTTATTCACGGTTGTGAAGGTGACAGTGAGCGCATGTAACATCCCAATATTTTGGAATGTTTGAAAATCACTAAAATTTGAAACTTTTGTTTTTATTAAAATGAAATATTAAAATTATAATAAAAACCAATATAATTGGCAAGGTACTTTAAAATTGTCCAAAACACCTTCATCATAAAATGTTTTATTCCAAATAGTTGATTTTGAATATTTATCTTTAAGCTAAATTCTTTAAACCCAAAAATCTCCATTTCAAAGTGCTAAAGTTATTTAAAGTATACTATTTCAAAAATGGTTTACTTAAACTATATGTTCTCAAATTTGAATTTTACTAAAGCCCATGATATAAATGGGTATTTGTATTTAAACTATTTACCAAACTCTATTTAAATAAAATGTTTTGTACCAAAATATTTTATTGAGTTTTTAATATTGAATAACTCATACTATTTTTTTCTGGATTTTATTTAAGTTCAAAAAGAATTTATAAAACCCTATTTTACGAAATGACATAAAAGTGTCAAATTTGTATTTAACCAATATTTCAAAATTTTGATTTTTGAAAAGTGTTCAAAACATGCCCACAACTAGTTTAACACAAAGATATTGCTTTTACGAATTTTTAGAAATTTATTTGACTTCATTTGGATGTTTAAAACAAAAGTTATAAATAAATAAAGAAAAACAGAATAGGAAAGAAAAATACCTTGCTGACGTCAGGGTCGTCTTCAACGTCCAGGCGAAATTCACGCGCCCGAAACCGCCGGCGTTTCCTCCTTTGAATTCGCGCAGTGAAGACCCCAACTCAACGCCCCCTCCTGCCCTATTTCAAGCCCTCCCTTTCCTCTATCTTTCCCCTCTCGTTCCTGAGCGAACCACGCCGCCAGGCCGAAGAAATTGACCGCCGGAGTTCTTCACTGCCGCCGCCGCATTTCCTAAATTCCGACGAGGTGACGCAGTGCCCGGACCCGAGACCCTGTCCCCGTATTTCCCCTTGACCTCCCGCACCTCCTGATGCCTTCTTCGATTTTTTTTCCCAGCAGCCAAACCTCGTAATCGAGCTTGAACCGAAGTCGCCGGTGTCCAAGCCACTCCGGCCGCGCCTCCACGCCGCCCCGAGAAGCACTGCTCGACTCCGCCGCCACCATCTCCTCCAGCACACCGCGCCGCACTTCGCCGGCGTCTCCTCTCTGTCGGGCGACCCCCGGAGCGCCAACGACGTCCTCGCCCGAGCCGCCGCCGCCGTCTTCATCAACTCCGGCGGAATCCCGCCGCCAGCTTTAGGTCAGAGCAAGGTGAGTCGTCCGATCTTGTGTTTGCGGCCGAGATTAGATCATAAAATCCAACCGGTACGATTCGCTTATAGCCGTCAGCTCTGGATCTGACGATCCAGATCGGTTTAAGCCCAGCCGAGCCCAGCCGAGAATTCGGCTAAGCCAAGCCCAAGCCGAGCCCGAGCCAGCCATTCAGAGCACGCCACGTCAGCCAACCTTTTTCTGTTTTAATTCCGAATAGATTTAATTGGCAGTTTTGCAGAATAGTCCCTACATCTTAGATCTATTAGAACTTTTTACTGGTTTGGCCAAATTTAGCAAACTTTATATTTTTGAAAAGCTCTTGACATGTAGAATATTTTAGCACTGTTATTTTTCTGTTTTGACTTAGTTTAAATTATTTAAATCTCAAATGGATGATTTGAGTATATTTGTCATAACTTTAAATCTATAATTCCAAAAATTGCAACTAAAATTGTTTTAGAAACCTTAAAATATTTTTAACATGATTCCTCTGTTAGAAAATATTTTTGAACATTATTTTGATGATTTAACAATCATAGGTTTAAATTGAATAGTTTGAGTAATTTGGACATAACTTTTGATAGAAATATTATTTTTTTAGTAAATCAAATTTCTAAATTTTTTTGTTTAAACGTCCCCTGTCCATTAACACTGTTTATAATTTTTTAATTATAAAAGTTTAATCACAGAAAACTTTAATCATGTATTTACCCCTTTTATTATATTTTGCTATAATAGAAATTAACTGAATTGCATTTATAGCTTCATGCATACTTTATAAAAATCACAAAAATTAGTATGATGTTTCTTGTGATTTTTTTTTTCATTTCATGCATAGCATATTTTATTGTATAGTTATACTCCTCATAGGAAAACTTCTCCCTTAGTTTTCTCTAAGTATTTTGTTTAGGTTTATTTTTCGACATAGTGGTTTTGAAAAAGTTGTACTTAGTCATACTTGGGATTTTCAACATGGAGCTAGAAGGCCAATGAAGGACTTAGCCAAGAAAACAAGACTTCAGAAGCATCTCCAAGGAGTATAAGCACTTAGAAGAAAATCAAGAAGAAGATCATGAAGACCAACCAACTACATTTTCTAAGTCTTGCTTCCTTTCTCTCTTTTCTCCCTTCTTCTCTTAGACCTCATGTTGACTAAGTTATATTCAAGACCAACCTGGATGCTGTCAACACCTTCAAGTCTTCCGAAGCATCAACTTTACAAATTGCAATGAAGTCATCACATAAAGGAGAAAGCTACAAGGAAGCAAGGAGAAGATTCCTGGAAGACCAACTACATCCTTCTTTCTATATTTCCCCTCTTTCCTGTTTTTGTCTTCCACTTTGGACATAAACTCCTTTTTGATCATGATATTATCACCTTTGAAGTATGTTGGATCCTAGCGGCATAGTGAGATGAAGCGGCCCGGAGACTAACCTTACATGTCCACGTACATGAGACCTGTTCCACAATCATAAGTGGCTGGCCGGGTGTCTGTCTCTCTCACTATAGTGAATATCCAATTTACAAAGAGTTGTTAATAATTGTTGATCACCTTGAAGAATAGACTTAGTATTTTCTCTAAGTATTTATGCACATCATGACTAAATACTTAGAGTGCTAAGTGAAGATGAATAAAGCTACAAGGGAGTTGAAGACTTCAGAAGCATCTCCAAGGAGTATAAGCACTTAGAAGCATGTGAAGACTTGGAGCAGCCTTACAACTTATTCGAGTTGATTTATAGCAAATTTATTGTATCCAACCTTTGACCTTGACCTAGCCAACTTGTTCAAGTTATTTTTTTGTCTATGTTCCTTAGATTAATTTTTGCATATCATGCATATCATTTTCCTTAGAATATTTTGCACATCATACATGGCATATTTTCAATTGAAATGTTGGTTTGCTTGTATGTTTATTGTGGCTGATTTGTTGTGTTTTATGTTGATTGTTGTATTGTTGTTTGTCTATATTGTTTTAGATTGAACGGAGAGCTCCGAGTTACGTTGAAAAGAGTTGTGGGCACCGACAACTTCCAAAGGCAAGTGGCACATTCATAAACCTCCTACTATTTTCTATATGCATGACTTAGTGTATTTTTCTATAAGCATGTGTTGGATAGTACTGCTATGCAAAGACTGTTTAGAATTTTCCCTATTCCTATGTGTCTAGGTACCTATGAAATAACTTAGTAGAAATATTGATGCTATGCAATTGATGAAAAGTTTTACAAAATGTTAAGTGGCTACTCAGGGCTGTGCTCGTGGTTGTCTTCGCCTAAGGTAGTTTATACTATACTTAGGGCCGTGAGCATGGTGGTTTTCACCTGAGAGTACACATCCACTAAGTTAATGAATCACCTGGGTGGAATGGTTGAATGGTTTATGTTGAGTGGCTACTCAGGGCTGTGCTTGTGGTTGTCTTCGCCTAAGGTAGTTTCTACTATACTTAAGGCCGTGAGCATGGTGGTTTTCACCTGAGAGTACACTTGTGGATGGCCACCCAGGAACAAAGGGATTTGAAGTTACTCCAAGTGAAGATTGCTTCCAGGGCAGCCATTGCCAATATGGGCTCTGGCTTGATCACCTAAGTTGCGTGGACTCGCCCCGGCTTGACAAGCAGATGTAGATGGTGTTAGGTGGAACGGGTCAAGCCAGTATGGGGAGGGAAAATGCTTCTGAAATATCTCGTCTCATTCTTCTCCTTTTCCTTATCACTTCCAGAATGTAGAGGATAGTTTGGGCTGAATGGGTACAATGGTGAACGTGCACAACCTCTGCAGAGTGTAAAATCTAAGTACTTAGCCGTGTCCCCGGTACGGACAATTTGAGCAGCTGATCAAGGACGTCAACGGAGGATCCCACCATTCCAATTTCTAAGTTAAAACTTGATGGGTGAACAAGGGTAAAATGAGACAGTGGATTTCATGCCACAGATGTCTCGAATAAAAGAAAAGTGTTTTCAAAAGAGTTAGGAAAAATTGGCTTTATGCAAAATAGCCTTGAACTCCACCAGCCAAATATGCATATAGGTTATTAGAGTTATTCCACTAAGTGTCCACCATAGTGTCACTTGCCAGTTCCATTTTAAATGGTTCTGACCCACATTGCTGCAATATTTTTCTTATTGCAGATTGTTCAGTTAACGAGTGAGGTGTCGTTTAAAGGTTTCGAGTCTGCAACCAACATGTTTTTGCCTGTGGCAACATGAAGATGATGGAGACTCACTGTTATTGTAATTCCGTTGCTTTACTTTTTCAGAGCTAGCTTTACGCTATGCAAATTGTAATGAATATTTTCTAAGTCTGGATCATCGATGTAATAAATTTGATACTTTGTTGTGATATTACATCGTAAACTGTGTGTGCAAACGAACCGATCCAGGGATTTGCACTATACACAGGGACTTGCCATTTTCTAAGTGCAGGTCCGCTACAGCGCACCGTGTGTGACTCCTTTATGACGTTGTGGTGTGTGTTTACTCATACTTTGAGGGTGCTGTTATAGCCCTATACAATGAATGGTGTTTATCATCCAACAAGAGAGTGTTTGAGAGTAGTATTTATTATTCAACTATGAGGTCATTGTTGAGAGTGTCCACTAGTGAAATTATGATCCCTAGGCCTTGTTTCTAAGCATTGAAACACCGTTTACAACCTGTTCTGCTACATGTTCGCTCGCTGCCATTTTTATTACAGATTGCAATTACTACTTATAATCATCCATATTACTTGTATTTCACTGTCTCTTCGCCGAACTAGTGCACCTATACATCTGACAAGTGTATTGGGTGTGTTGGGGACACAAGAGACTTCTTGTATCTTAATTGCAGGGTGGCTTGAGAGGGATATCTTTGACCTCTACCTCCCTGAATTCGATATACCTTGGGTGATTCACTTAAGGGAAACTTGCTGCTGTTCTACAAACCTCTGCTCTTGGAGGCCCAACACTGTCTACGAGAATAGAAGCGTGCGTAGACATCAAGCTATTTTCTAGCGCCGTTGCCGGGGAGGTAAGCGTTGGAAGGTATCTCATTTAGATCCTGCAGTCATTACTTTTTGTCTCTTGTTTTTATTTTCACTAGTTAGGCCTAATGGAAAACAACAAAAAAATTAGAGAGCTCTATCAAATTTATCTTGAGTTAGGACATGATGTGTTTGAACAGAAAATTAAAAAACCTATGGAAAATTATTTGCGTGATGGTAGCAATGTTATTAGTATAAATTCTTTGAACACCATTATTGCTAATGCTATGGAAAAGTCTAAGCTCGGGGAAGCCGTTGTTGATGAATATGTTATTCTTAGTTCCCCAAGTTTTCAGGAGAAAATTTTCTTTGATAATACTTTGCCTCCAATATATGATAATTATAATCATTGTGATATTTTCAGTCCACCTACTATTGAGGATATGGTTTATGTTGATTATGATATGCCTCCTATATATGATGTTTACAATGATGAATATGATATTTTCAGTCCATCTACTATTGAGGATAAAACTAATTATGATTATTCTATGCCTCCAATTTATGATGATTACAATGATGGATGTGATAGTTTTACTCCCACTGTTACTAATAAAATTGATTATGCTTATGTGGAGAGTAATGATATTATTATGCTTATGGATCATGATAAGAATGCTTTAGGTGATAGCTATATTGTTGAGTTTATTCATCATGCCGCTGAAAATTATTTTGACAGAGGAAAGTATGATTATAGAGATCTTCATGTTACTAAATTTTTTCTCTTTATGATGAATGTTTTGAGCTTTCTCTTGATTTACTTTTATTTGCTGGGTACCTTAAGTAGACATGACTTCATACGGCTGGGCGAATTTTGACTCTTTTTTTTATCCGAAGCCAAAAAAGGTGTTCTGGGAGGCTTCCTGGGGGGCCGGCAAGAGATGCCGTTAGTCTCATCAAGTGAGAAAGGGGTGTACAGATCCTTAAGCTCAAATTCATCCATGTTTAGCCCATCCCAACGAAAGCAAGAATGGGCTTGGGAAGGGACACCCAATATCTCTTCGAAATGCTGATGAGTGATGACCGATGAGCAAGCTGAAGCATATCCTCATGACTAGTCTAGTCATGATTCCTTCCGACGTTGTGAGGGAGTGAATTGTGTTTTTGTGGTGTCTCACGAAAATTACGCAAAACTGTCACAATTGCGGCACAGGTTACGCATCAGTACCGTTCCTACAA
Source organism: Poa annua (assembly GCA_026929855.1). Lineage (NCBI taxonomy): Eukaryota > Viridiplantae > Streptophyta > Magnoliopsida > Poales > Poaceae > Poa > Poa annua. The sequence continues at coordinate 59,089,529 of CM049437.1, forward strand.
ATTTTTCTTAAAATCTACCATCTTTGGAGTTAACAGTCACACAGAACACTGATTCGTCACTAAGTGTATTTTGATAGCAGTGCTGACCGACTGGACCCACCTGTCACAGCCTTGTTGGCAGCCCACGTGGATATGAAGCTGGCGGGGAGGGTGACCTGGACATGGGCCCACCTGTCAGCCTCACATCTTATTTTCCCGTTTATTTTTTTCTCCTCTTTAACTCACCCAACGAAGCGGCGGCGCAACGGCGATGTGGTGCTCGGTGGTTTTCAGTGGGGAGTAAACAGAGAAAAAACCGGCTTGTCGGCAGGCTCCAGCACCTGCCGAGCTCACCCTAGCCATTGAGCGCTTCTGCAGTGTTAGCAGGAGCAGGCTAGTTAGCAGGAGCATGCTAGAATGCCACATCTCGATCTGGAGTCTCGCTTGTGCGTCGGCGCCGGCGAATCGAGGTCCAAGGTCGCGCAGGCTAGTTAGCAGGAGCATGCTAGAATGCCATAGCTCGATCTGGAGTCTCGCTAGTTAGCGGGATCATGCTAGAATGACATGGACGGCCGGACAGAGTCGCACCGGACGACTGGGTCTGGTCCGGGCTGGCCAGCGCCGGCGCGGTGCTGGAGCGGGACGGATCCACCAAGGGCAGCTCCAAGCCTCCAACGGTCCAACCCCAAGGCGGCCGTGGATGTGGCGAGCAAAAACGGCGCACCGTCTTCGTGTCCGCGCACGCTACGGGACGCGTCCCACGCAGCGCCTACGCCGGCACCTTCTCCCGGGACACCGGCGGCAACGGCCATGCCGAGTGGAAGCTCTGCGGCGAGTGGCTGCTGCCGTTCCAGGGCCAGGGACACTACGACACCAACCTGGACGCGTGGGTCGGCCTCCACTCGCCGAGGTACGTGTGCACCTGCGACGTCCCAGACACGCTCCTCGCCGACGACACGCCGGCGCCGGCCAGGCCGCTGTGGAGGCTCGTGCGCGTGGTTGCTCAGATCTCGACGGGGAGTTCTGCGTCGTGGAGTCACTGTCGGACAAAGACGAGTATGTGCAGCTCCGTCTCGCCGGGTTCCGCTTCGATTGACATGGCCAGCTGCGTGCCTCCTCTCGCCGTTGCCGTGCTCACCCGCCCGTGCGGGCCGGCACGGCCGCGAGTTGCGTCCCCACGCCGCCAGCCCCCGCCTCCCTGGCAGCGGTCCAGCGCCGCCACGGAGCCGCGCCGTCGTGCAGGAAGTCAACTCCTCGAGAAAATTAGATGTTGAGGCTGACAGGTGGGTCCCACGTCCACCTCAGCTAAATGTCCACCTATACTGCCACTAGGCTCTTACAGATGGGTCCCGCTAATCAGTAAGGGTGTTAAAATTTGGTTAGACAGAAATTTGCGCAGCTTGTGATCGTTAACTCCAAAGATGTAGATTTTAAGAAATTTTCAGGAACGGTAGGGACGCGTAACCTGTGGCACAATTATGGTAGTTCTGGGCAATTATCTCCAAAAATCGTGTATTGGCGTCGCCGGCTTTGAGCCACATTACCCGGCTGCGCTTAAAGGGTGTTTGGTTAGACATTTTAGTTGATTTTTACTTTTGGTTTATAAACCAAAAAACATCTAAATATGTGTTTTTGATTTTTAGCTTTTTGCTTATATTACACTATGGTATAAGTCAGATGGCAAAGGCCAAAAGAAAATAGGTAATATTATGCTTTATAAGTCAAAGTCAAAAGTAAAGAAAAAAATCTAACCAAAGACAACCCTAATCTTAAAGCAAGACGGCGAGACTAAGATGTTCCCGTTGGCAGGAAAACTGAACGTGCAACTGATCCTATGAATAGCTTTTGGCTTTCAGAAAAATGTGCACCTGCACCGTTTGTCAACGCCAGAAAAATGGTAAGGCAGTACCTGGCAGCCATCCCAACGGACCCTCACTCTTTCAATCCAACCATACCGCTCGCCTCGGTTATTCAAAACAGAAAAAAATGTCTGACAACAGGGTAGGAATGAAACAATTGTTCAGCCGCAGTACTAGGTCTGAAGTCTAAACGGTGACAACATTTTCTTTGCGTGGACGGATGGACCAGCAAGAACCAAACTTAGTCAAAGGCGAACCCACTAAAGTCAACGTAAGGTAAGAATAGCCATTTTTTTGTGGTTGCCCTCCGTTTGGTTTGAATGATGTGAGTGGTAGGGATAACCAGATTTAGAGAATATCCCACTAAAACGGTGGTTGAGCTCATCCGGCCAAACGTGGCGGATGATGGCAGCCACTTTCGGCTCGCTCACCTTCAGAGACCTTTTTTCCTTCGCTCACCCCTTCCTCCCCCGAAAAAGCCCCTTTCTCCTTACCATCTCTCCATCGGATCCAGACCAAGGCGGCGACCAGTGAGTCCATGCGGCGGCGACGGCCGGTGAGTCCATGCTGCGGCGACGGCGTGCGGCCGAGGCGGCGGCCGCATCAAGGCGACGGCTTCCATTCCTCCAGATCGATGCAACGGCGGCGGCGATACCTGCCCGCAGATCATCCTCTCGTTGTCCGTAGCCAAGCAAATCCATTACCGTAATGTCCCACATGCAGATTCAACGTGGCTACTCCTGAATGCTGTCATGTACGCAATATTGATCAGAGGTAGCCATGGATGTCCCTTAATTCATGCTGATTCTGGAGGGACTGTGTATTTTCTGTACTTCAGTACTGGCATGTTCGGGTATAGAGATTAGTTCTGAAATGTATCTGAGTACTTTGAATCGGGTTTAGTTACTTGTATTCCACTATATATAATTGCTGAATCTTTGTTCTACTAAGCTAGTTCTGTCCAATTCCAAGCATTAGTTATGGTGTATGTATGTACATAACGATAGTTGGTTCGGATATGCATTTTGAGTATGTATATTTGTAAAATATCCTTAAAAAACTTGTGAAAAAATCTTGTTGCTCAAATGTTCAAATGTACTGTATAGAGGGTAATCTCATCACCACCACCCAGAGAGTCATCACAACTACCTAGCCACTCTCATCCCTCCAAACCAAACAAAAAATTGGTTATCCCTAACCTATTTTCATTTTTTCAACCAAACAGAAAAAATGGCTATCTCTAACCAGGTGGTTGGGGGTGCCCTCATCCCCTGAACCATATCCCCTAAATCAAACACACCCTAAATGATGACGACGACCCACAAGCTCGCAGAATCAGGGCACGAGCAGAGGAGGCGTCGGAAACGATGGTCTCGGTTCCTACACATAGTAGTGAAACCACATATGCATTTTAATCGCAGTAGCATATGGGCCCCATCCTGCTTTCTCTTTTCCCCGTCTCTCATCTCTTTGTTAGGGCTAGTCACACCGGAGAATATCACGGGCTAGTATGTATGTATTTATGTATGATACTATAACATATACTTCCATTATTTCAAATTAGACGAATTCTATTTGTTTAAATATTGATATATCTAAATATGTAACATGTGTAGATAAATTCTTTAATAAAAGTCATTTAAATAAAAACTTTTATGTTACGATATCATAGGATCATCCTTCTCATCATTAATTGCACTGACACATAATTTTTTTACCAACATGATATACTCTCGCAATGGAAGGTTCCTATATACTCGAGTTGCAAACAAAGACTCCAAAGATAGAAATAATGTTGGGGGGATCATAACCCGGTAAGCCCACCGACATAGAAGATTAGCCGGCCTGGCGGGAAGCCTGGGCCGGATCAAGCATAAAGGAGATGGGCCGGGTTCCACGTAAGCCGTCGCGCGACGTGTGACTTGGCAAGCAAGCAAGGAAGGATCCCGAAGACTCGGAGTCCAAGTACAAAACGGAGTGCCGATAAGGAAGGCGAATACTTAGAGGACTTAGAGTAGAACTCGACTACGGGAGTAACCCGGAGTCCCGCTTGTACCTTCAGGAGACCCGGCTGCCTATATAAGGGGGTCTCCTGGTTCCTAGAGATATAAGTCGAAAGCCCCAAGCAATACGTAGATACACAGATTGTAATCTCGAGACCCGGAAGCTAAGGTGCCGAGTCCTCGAAACCCAATATCAATAAAGCAAAGAAGGATTAGGTCTTTACCTCAAGAAGAGGGGCCGAACCTGGGTAAACCCTTGTTTCCCCACGCCTCGCTCGACAAGCTCCCGATGTCAGAAGTTGCTATGTCCCAATACTCAAGTTTCCACCCGGAAACATCTATCGTGACAATCCCACGACAGTTGGTGCCCACCGTGGGGCCTGCGGCCAAGAACATCACTATTTTCGGAGAAGCGCGGCGCGGTATGGAAAACCTAGCTATCGGCCAGATCTACACGCTTCCAGGAGGGGAGCGGATCGTGGACGACTTTGGGTGGATAGAAGAAGCAGATCAACTGGAAACCGGATCTATGATCATCTTTGGTTAGATCGATGTTTTCGTCGGCGTAATCCAGACCACCGGAGCCGCCAGAGATCACTATGAGCCGGAGTACGAGTCGCAGTCCGGGTCAACCACCATGGCCCATACGGATGGAGAAGAGTCTGTTGGATCACCAGAGTGCGAGATCATGACCGAAGAGGAAGAGGCGGCGATCCAAGCTATGCAAGATTCTACCGTTGCACCTACGAACATGTCAGATCTGGACACAGATACCGAGTCAATTTTACCGCTATTTGAAGATCGTTGGAGATATGGACTTGAGGAAGAAGATCACCCGGCACCCCCAGGACCCGTGCGTCATATGACGGTTCACGTCGTGACCACGGCTCAGCCGGCTGATGGAGTTACAGCCTCCGTTAGTGACGAGACAAGCACAGAGAGAGCCGCCAGACAGAATAGAGAAGCTTGGGACCATGGCCAGCTTGGCATGCCACCAGCAGCATATGCGCCACCCAACCCCAATACCGGAGCAGTTTTACCGACTTTCAGCACAGCAATCCAGACATACCCCCCGGCACCCGGAACGGCTTTCACAAACCCGATCCTGGTGAACACCCCTGTTCCGCCGCCAAACCCACAGAATCAAGTTCCACCACCAACGGCGAACGACCAAGCGCTTGCCGGTACATCAGGAAACCCGGCGCAACACTTGGGAGAAGTGACAAACACTAACTCAGCAATTCAGAGAGAGCTAGAAGACCTAAGGCAGGCCATGGCAAGAGTGATGCTCACGGGTGTGAGGAGTTGGAAAACCCCAAGAGTAAGGTGTGATGAGCGTAGTAGCAAGTTTCCCTCAGTTATGAAACCAAGGTTATCGAACCAGTAGGAGATGAAGAACACAACGAAGGTCTCCCCGGCGCCAGAAAAGTTCTTGCGCGTGGAGGTGGAATCTGCACAACACAATCAAGAAACTTTGCTCCAACTCAACAGTGAGGTTGTCAATCTCACCGGCTTGCTGTAACAAGGATTAAACGTATGTGTGGAGGATGATGTTTACAGAGAATGAAAGAAACAGTTTGCAGTTGGTTGTATTATCAGTTTAAAGAAAAAGACCGGGGTCCACAGTTCACTAGTGGTGTCTCTCCATAAATAATAATAATAGCATACATGCGGGTAGACAAATTACAGCTGGGCAATTGACAGAACAAAGAGCTGCATAATGATGCATATACTAATGTCATGATGTCTAGTGTGAGATTCATTTGGGCATTACAACAATATACATAGACCGTTCCAACCGCATCTATGACTAATAATCCACCTTCCGGTTAGCGTCCGCACCCCTTTCAGTATTAAGTTGCAGGCAACAGATTATTGCATTAGGCAAAGTGTGTAATGTAAGTAATACAACTATCCTTAGACAAAGTACTACTGTTTTATCCCTAGTAGCAACAGTACATCTACAATCTTAGAGCTTGCTGTCACTACCCCAGATTAAATAGAGACATGAACCACTATCGAGCATAAATACCCCCTCTTGGAGTCACAAGCATCTACTTGGCCAGAGCATCTACTACCAACGGAGAGCATGCAAGATCATAAACAACACACAACATGATATATTATGAAGCAAATGACATACTATTCAACATCCATCGGATCCCAGGAAACACAACATGTAGCATTACATAAAGATGATCCTGATCATGATAGGCAGCTCACAAGATCTAAACACGATGGCACAATAGGAGAAGACAACAATCTAGCTACTGCTATGGACCCGTAGTCCAAGGATGAACTACTCACGCATCAGTCCGGAAGCGGGCATGGTGATGTAGAGCCCTCCGGTGATGATTCCCCTCTCCGGCAGGGTGCCGGGAAGAGCTTCTGAACCCTCCCGAACTAGGGTTGACGATGGCGGCGGCTCCGTAAGGTTTTGTCGAAAAGTGTTCGGGTCCCTGGTCTTAGGTTTTCGGGGGGTTTAAGTAGGCGAAAGGGCGAAGGCGGTGGAGGCCCGAGGGCCCGTCACGCGGTGTCGGTGCGGCAGAGGGGGGAGCCGCGCCCCCTCCTTGTGACGGCGCCTCGGTGCCCTCCTTCGTCTCCTCTTCGGACTTCTGGAACGTGTCGGGAAAAATAGGGGCTTTGGTATAAAAATTGTCCAATTCCGAGAATATTTCCTTAAGTAGTTTTCTGAAACCAAAAACAGCAGAAAACAGGGAACTGACACTGTGGCATCTTGTTAATAGGTTAGTCCCAGAAAATGCATAAAACAACACAAAGTGTATATAAAACATGTAGCAATTGGTATAATATAAGCATGGAACATAAGAAATTATAGATACGTTTGAGACGTATCAAAGAGCAAACCAAGAGCGCGCGGAGGAAACCCGGCGCGTAGCAGATAAGGAGCGGCTTTTGGCTCAGCAGGAACAGAGGTTACAAGACGAGAGAAACGCTCTCCAGAGAAGGAGGGACGAGATCACTGCAGTACAGAACAGAAGGCGCGGAAGCCGGCTTCATCTGCCAACCGGAACAAACGCCATAGTACCTCAAGTACTTGAATACCAGACGACACCCAACAACGTACCCGCATCCGAGGCAGTAGCTGACACCCTAATGGGAGCCGACGCGCCACAAGCCGGGTTACAAGGAGCGCAAGCTGGAGGAGATGCGGGAAACCCGGCTGGAGGAGCCAGAGCCGGGGCTGCGGTCGCAGAACAACTACCACCACCAATCCCCAGGTTTAGCACTCCCCCGGGTCATTACAATAATCCAGTTGACAATGTTTTTGCAGCTGCGCATGCCCTGGAGCAGATCCCGTTCGATAACTCACCAGCTGGCATAGAACCGCGGAGAGCCGTCGATTTATTGCGCACCGCCGTGGTCCACCAGAACAATAACCCACACGGCTCGCAAGCTTTCAACTCAGAACCACAAAGGAGTCGCACCAGAACCCGACACGGAGAGCCGGCGGCAGCAAGATCAGTCCAGAACCGGCTTGGACCGGTAAATCAGCAAGTTCAGCAACACAACCAACAAGTGGTGCAGCAGCAACAGCCGATGGCCGCACCTTAGAGGGTGGCCGCGCCGGCTATGTCCGCGGCACAGTCGATAGTCAACAGCTCACGAGCGAGACGCGAAACTGCGGCTGCAACGCTTCCAGAAGCCGGGGCTGGAGTGGTGATCCCCGTCAGACCCGCCGTATCTTCGCCTGCGCCGCGTCACGGAGGAGGCTCGTCTTCAAACTTGACAGGACCGAAGTGTTTATCAGTTGCCATAAGGGCGGAGCCGTTCCCCGAAAAATTCAAAGAGCCGACCAAAGTTAGCAACTACGAGCCGAACATGAATCCAGAGACGTGGTTGAGTAGTTACAGCATGGCGATGGACATAAAGAATGCGTCACCAAATTTGTGTGCCCGTTACATGTATCTTATGATGGCAGAAGGAGCACCCAAGATATGGTTAGACCGGCTTCCACCACGCAGTATCAATTCTTGGGAGGAGTTAAAAGCGGCGTTTATCAAGAACTTCGCCGGGACATGCAAGAGACAGTATACAGAGGCGGATCTGGATCGGTGCGTCATGAGAAAAACCGAGTCAGCGAGGCAATGGATGTCCAGAGTTACGGAAATCTTACATTCATCAGTCAATATCTCGCCAAGCACAACCATGCTGTATATGGAGAAAAATTGTTGTTATGACTCGTTAACACAAAAGATCGGACGTATGAGGGAAGACCCGGCCTGCAAAGACATCACGATAGGAGAAATTGTAACTGCAGCCAACAAATACGCCGCAACAGACAAGAGGTCGGGTGAGACAGAGGAACATCAGAAGAACAACCGAGTCAGTGGAGGCCGTAACCCGAATCAAAATCAAAACAGCGGTAACCAGTCTAGCAATAACAAGCATCCATATGAGGGAGGACATTTAGAGTTTGTCGGAACAACTCAGACAACGGGTTACAGAGGGCCTAGACCCGGTGGCAATTTCAGGGGAGGTCCTTCGAGAGGACCAAACGTCAATGAGATGTACAACATGCCGTGCCCTCATCATAGCAAGAATGGAAGACCGTCAAATCACTCCTTAGCTCAGTGTGCTGATATAAGAGCATGGATGAGGCACGAACAAGCCATGGAGAGGAGTCAGGGAAACTTTGGAAACAATGGTAACTTTGGAAACAACGGAAACAATGGTCACCCGGCAGGACCCGGACAGGGGGCCGGGTCAAACGGACCACCAAACAACAACGCCGGGTCTAGCCAGCAACAGAACCAAGTCATGACCGGGTATCAGCAGAACCCGAAGGAGCTCCGTAGTCAGGGCCAGTACAACGTCTTTACCACCAACACATACAGGAGGGAAAAGAAATTACAAGCAAGAGCCGTCAATGCGGTGGCAACAGCTGTTCCAAAATTCCTGAAGTGGTCCGAACAAGTAGTTACATGGAGTCGGGAAGATCATCCGCCAGCAGTGGAGCACCCGGGTCTCCTGGCTCTTGTTGTGGCACCACAAGTAGATGGATTTTCTCTAAATAAGGTCCTGATGGACGGAGGAAGCAGCATCAACATTTTATATCTAGACACATTCAAAAGGATGGGATTGACTGAAGATCGTCTGACTCCAACTTCAACAATCTTTCATGGCATAGTCCCAGGGAAGTCGGCACACCCGATTGGCCAGATCAATCTAGAAGTGGCATTTGGTGTGAGCAAGGAGCAATTCAGATCAGAGTTCCTGAAGTTCGAGGTTGTTGATTTAAAGAGCCCGTATCATGCTCTCTTCGGGAGGCCGGCTTACGCCAAGTTCATGGCCAGGCCGTGTTATGTATATCTCAAGTTGAAGATACCGGGTCCTCAGGGAATAATTACAATCGAGTGAAGCAAGGATATGGCTATAGAATGTGACCATGGTGACGCCATTATGGCTGAATAGACTTGCTCAGAAGAAGAGCTCAAGTACTACAAATCTCAGGTGGACCCGGTGATGTCTACGCACGCTTCTATTCTCGTAGACAGTGTTGGGTCTCCAAGAGCAGAGGTTTGTAGAACAGCAGCAAGTTTCCCTTAAGTGAATCACCCAAGGTTTATCGAACTCAGGGAGGTAGAGGTCAAAGATATCCCTCTCAAGCAACCCTGCAATTAAGATACAAGAAGTCTCTTGTGTCCCCAACACACCCAATACACTTGTCAGATGTATAGGTGCACTAGTTCGGCGAAGAGATAGTGAAATACAAGTAATATGGATGATTATAAGTAGTAATTGCAATCTGAAATAAAAATGGCAGAAGCAAACATGTAGCAGAACAGGTTGTAAACGGTGTTTCAATGCTTAGAAACAAGGCCTAGGGATCATACTTTCACTAGTGGACATTCTCAACAATGACATCATAATTAAATAAATAAACACTACTCTCAAACACTCTCTTGTTGGATAACAAACACCATTCATTAATTGCGTAGGGCTACAAGAGCACCCTCAAAGTCTGAGTAAACAAACACCACAACGTCATAAATTAAAGGAGTCACACACGGTGCACACACTGTCACCTTCACACCGTGGAGAGTAACTCCGGAGTTCATATTAAAGTAACCTCTAGAGTGCATAATAGATAAAGAGTAACATCACATATTCAACTAGATTACAAAGCTCATGATCACATAAAGATCACACCATGTGAGAGAGAGATAAACCACATAGCTACCGGTAGATCCCGTAGCCTCGGGGGAGAACTACTCCCTCCTCATGAAGGGAGTCAGCAGCGGCGATGAAGATGGCGGTGGAGTTGATGGAGATGACTCTGGGGGCAATTCCCCGTCCCGGCAGGGTGCCGGAACAGAGACTTCTGTCCCCCGAAACTTGTCTTTGATGGCGGCGGCGCAGCGGAACTCTTCTCTGGAAAACGACGATTGTTTAAGGGTTTTCATGTCGGGGGCATTATATGGGCGAAAGGGCGACGTCGGTGGGGGCCCGAGGGGCCCACACCACATGGTGGCGTGATGGCACCGGTGAGGTGTTGTTGGGAAACCCCAAGAGGAAGGTATGAAGTAGTGCAGCAGCAAGTTTTCCCTCAGTTGTGAAACCAAGGTTTACCGAACCAGTAGGAAACTAGAGATCTTCCGGAGGTTGTTGAAGATGACTTTGGCAGGGCGCACTACCGGTGTCAGCAACGAACGTTGAACCTGCACACAACACAACCAAGATACTTTGCCCCAACTTAACAGTGAGGTTGTCAATCTCACTAGCTTGCTGTAACAAAGGATTAAACGTATGTGTGGAGAATGATGTTTGCTTGCAGAGAATAAAGGTAACATGATTGCAGTAGGATTGTTTATCAGTTTTAGGAAAAAGGACCGGGGTCCACAGTTCACTAGTGGTGTCTCTCCATAAATAATAATACCATACATGCGGGTAAACAAATTACAGCTGGGCAATTGACAGAATAAAGAAGTGCATAATGATGCAGATACTATAGTTGTGATGGCTAGTGTGATATTCATTTGGGCATTACAACAATATACATAGACCGTTCCAACCGCATCTATAACTAATAATCCACCTTCCGGTTAGCGTCCGCACCCCTTTCAGTATTAAGTTGCAAGCAACAGATAATTGCATTAGGCAATGTGTGTAATGTAAGTAATACAAATACCCTTAGATAAAGTACTACTGTTTTATCCCTAGTAGCAACAGTACATCTACAACCTTAGAGCTTGCTGTCACTAACCCAGATTAAATAGAGACATGAACCTACTATCGAGCATAAATACCCCATCTTGGAGTCACAAGCATCTACTTGGCTAGAGCATCTACTAGCAACGGAGAGCATGCAAGATCATAAACAACGCACTCACAAGATATATTATGAAGCAATAACATAGTACTCAATATTCATCGGATCCCAGCAAACACAACATGTAGCATTACATAAAGATGATCTTGATCATGTTAGGCAGCTCACAAGATCTAAACATGGTAGCACAAGAGGACAAGACAACCATCTAGCTACTGCTATGGATCCGTAGTCCAAGGATGAACTACTCACGCATCAGTCCGGAGGCGGGCATGGTGATGTAGAGCCCTCCGGTGATGATTCCCCTCTCCGGCAGGGTGCCGGGAGGAGCTTCTGAACCCTCCCGATCTAGGGTTGACGACGGCGGCGGCTCTGGACTTCGTGGAGGAAAAAGGTGCGTGTCCTAGGTCTTAGATATCCGAGGGGTATAAGTAGGCGAAAGGGCGAAGGCGGCGGGGCCTCGAGGGCCCCACACCCCGTGCTCCCGCGGCAGATGGGGGGGGCCGCGCCGGGAGGGGGTGTGGGCCCCTCGGGGTCCTCCTCCGTCTCCTCTTCGGTGTTCTAAAACCTCCCGGGGAAAATAAGCACTTTGACGTTTCGTTTGTGCAATTCCGAGAATATTTCCTTAACAACTTTTCTGAAACCAAAAACAGCAGAAAACAGGCAACTGGCACTGTGGCATCTTGTTAATAGGTTAGTCCCAGAAAATGCATAAAATGATATAAAAGTGTATATAAAACATGTAGCAATTGGCATAATATAAGCATGGAACATAAGAAATTATAGATACGTTTGAGACGTATCAAGCATCCCCAAGCTTAGTTCTACTCGTCCCGAGTAGGTAAAACGATAACAAGAATAATTTTTGAAGTGACATGCTTCACACAATCTTGATCAAATAATAATGTAATGCATGTAAGTTGAGATCAAATGAATAAAAGCTGAAGTTTATATTGATATCAAATGAGTAATGAATAAACAAGTGGGCATAACAAAGCAAAACTTTCAATGAATCAGTAATAGAGAACAATCAACCGTGCAAAGTAGATATTAAAGATGATTTAAGCTTCAAGCACAACAATATAATCATCTAATGAATCAAACAATCATGACAACTTTGTGAAAGGATCAAGTCAAGCGATAGCAATATGCACGTAGAAGATCATTTCTCTATTTGTTCACACAAAAACAAGCAAGTGTTCAGCGTTGGTTCCTGGCACCAGGATGTTGTGGCTAAGAGAATAATAATGGGGGTTTGGAAGGCGAACGGAAGAAAGTCTCACACAACTGAAAGTGATCATTAGACAAGAGGAAGTCTTATAATCGAAGCTATGCAAGGAGTAGTGATTGCCACATAACGGATGCACATAGAGCTATAAGTGTATGAAAGCTCTCCAATGGAACTAGTGGGGGTGCATCTAACTTGCTTGCTCATGAAGACCTAGAGCACTTTTGAGGAGGCTCATCATTGGAATATACAAGCCAAGTTCTATAGTGTAAAGTCCCCCACATAGTTATGCAAGTAAAACATGAAAACTCTCACATATGGAGTAAAGGTGCTAAACATGAGCACAAATGATGACTATGAATAATATGGGTGCTGTAACATGAGCACAAGTGTGAATAAAGAGTAGTAATGTTGCCCCCTTTTTTATTCTTTCTTCCTTTTTTTCTCTTTTTTTATTTTATTTTTTTGTATTTTTCTGTTTGTCTTTTCGATGGCCTCCATGGCTCTTTTCACTTTTAGGGGCAAACATCCTAATATGATAATATGACAACACACTTTTGGTACATATATCTCATGATGAATAAAACATGATGTACGAAAACGGTGCCTCTGCCAGTGTAGCAGGATATGCAATGATCTAGCGTAACATGGGTAAAACCACACATCAGCTATATAGAATCATGCAAAGCAATATATAAATGATAAATGACAACAAGTCATGTAATGTAAGATGAAAGTTGCATGGCAATATATCTCGGAACAGCTATGGAAATGCTGTAGTAGGTAGGTATGGTGGATGTTTTGAGTAAGATATTTGGCTTATGTGTAGGAGAACATGATGAAGATCTCCCACGAGTTTTGGATGTACCCGCGAAGTATGCACCAACTCTCAATGTGAGAAAGGGCAATGCAAAGTACCGAGGAGGCTAGCAAATATGGAGGTGGAAGTGCCATCAAAACCGCAACTTTAGAACTCACAAGAAAAAGGATTCCAAATAGAAACATGATCTTACAAGGCATAATGAAAATCACTCCACGAGGGACTGTGGCAAATGAACAAGTCACTGTTGGGACCCCGACCGTAGCGCATAACACAAAGTCATTACGGTTGCTTTTAACATTAGGAGTCATATTTCATTATGCTATCAACTGGAAGATTAAGTGTGGCACAGCTTCAAGTTTTCTAGACCAACCATTAATCATTCCACCTTACTAAACCATCATGTTTACCATTAAGCATATTAATATCTCAAAACAACATCAATGATTCAAGTGACACAATTTAATGATCTACAAGATTATGTATCATTTAGTTATACCATCTACCACATTTAACATTTTCTGTTCCTAACCAAACACCAATCAACTTATTTAAACATAAACTCTCCAAGTATATAAGAATGAAGCAAGAGAGTATAACATATGAGAACTAACAGCTCTGAACAAGAGATGCATGAAAAACAAGAGCTGAAAGTATTGCCGTAGCTATAGAAGAATACTCAACAAATATAAGTGAAGAATACGAGTATTCAAATAAAAAGCGTAGCGTGTCTCTCTCCCACAAAAGAATGCTAGGATCCATTTTATTCACAGAATGAAAATAACAAAAACAAAAACAAAAACAAACAGACGCTTCAAGTAAAGCACATAAGATGTGGCCGAATTAAAATATAGTTTCACTAGAGATGACCTGATAGTTTGTTGATGAAGAAGGGGATGCCCAAGGCATCCCCAAGCTTTGACGCTTGAGTCTTCTTGAAATATGCTTGGGTGACCCATGGGGGCATCCCCAAGCTTTGGCTCTTTCATCTTCTTGATCACATCATATCATCCTTCTCTCTTGATACTTGAAAACTTCCTCCACACCAAACTCAAAGTAAATTTCATTAGAGGGTTAGTGCACAAAAAATTCTTATATTCTGCATGAACACAATTTCTACCAATGCTACTGGACATTAGCTACAGCCACTGATACTTTATGGAACAAAAAGATCCATTCAAAATAGTAAAAGAGGGATTGCAAAATAAATGGCAGAATCTGTCAAAAACAGAACAGTCCCTAAAGACGAATTTTTTCGAGGCACTTAACTTGCTCAAATCAGAAAACTCAAAACTAATGAAAGTTGCATATATATCTGAAGATTACGCACAACAAATGCCAGGTCCATCCGATTTTTCTGTAAAGAGTTATGAATTTAACGGTGGACAGCAGAAAACAGTTTCAGCACAGCAATCCAAATCTAGCATCAACTTTCTACTAGAGGCTTAACTTGACACAACAATGCAATAAAGTAAAGATACAAAGGAATTGCTACAGAGGTAGACATCTTCCTTGACTCAATAAAATAAAATAACAGAAATAAAAAGTGGGTTGTCTCCCATAAGCGCTTTTCTTTAACGCCTTTCAGCTAGGCACAGAAAGTGATATTCAAGTGTTTCTAAGAGATGAAGCATCAACATCAATAATTTCATCCAAGACATTGTTGGTTGAAATAGGTGCTTTAGGTATCCATGAAGGTGTCCTATTACGTAAATCATTACCATCATCTTTAGGCATATTATGGGGTTTAGGTTTTGGAATATAGATAAACTTTTGCTCCCTTCCTACAAAGGCTTTCTCTTTCTTAGTTTTAATAGAGGAAAAAGTTGAACTTAAAGTTTCCATAGCCTCTTCTAATTCATATATCCTATGATTATGAGAGTCAAGGGTGTTGCTAGTTTCTAAAGGAGTGATTCTTCCATTAATATCCTCTATTGATTCATTACCCTTGCTAGCATTATCAAGAAAAATTTTCTTCATAGCATCCAACCTTTTAATAACATCTTACAAAGTGATCTCAGTTTTAGTTTCTTTAATAGGTGGTGGTGATCCTACCAAACTTTCAATTAAATTGCAGGCTTCCAAAGCAGGTGTACCAAGAAAGTTACCCCCCGTAAGAGTGTCAAGAACATACCTATACCAACTAGAAATACCAACATAAAAATTCCTAAGAAGGATTAAAGTGGAATGTTTCTTAGTGCATTTTTTATGAGCATCATTTATCCTATACCATGCATCTTTCAAACTTTCTCCCCCTTGTCGTTTAAACGAACGAACTTCAACTTCAGGACTACCCATTTTCAGCAAAACAAGAAGCCAACCGAAATAAAAATAATACTAAACCGAAATAAAAATAGTAATGCAAGTAACTAATTTTTTTGTATTTTTGATATTTAAGCAAACAAGACAATAAAATAAATTGCAAGTAACTAAATTTTTTTGTATTTTTGATATTAAGCAAACAAGACAATAATAAAAATAAACTAAGCAAGACAATAACAAAATAAAAAGATTGGATTTGAGAGACTCCCCTCGTAGAAGAGCTTAGCTTCCCCAGAAAAATTGCTGGCGTCGAAGGGGAAGCTAAACTTTGCTGAACAGAAGAACTCTTGTCTCCGCAGCAACGGCGCCAGAAAAATTGCTTGATGGCACCGGTGAGGTGTTGTTGGGAAACCCCAAGAGGAAGGTATGAAGTAGTGCAGCAGCAAGTTTTCCCTCAGTTGTGAAACCAAGGTTTATCGAACCAGTAGGAAACTAGAGATCTTCCGGAGGTTGTTGAAGATGACTTTGGCAGGGCGCACTACCGGTGTCAGCAACGAACGTGGAACCTGCACACAACACAACCAAGATACTTTGCCCCAATTTAACAGTGAGGTTGTCAATCTCACTGGCTTGCTGTAACAAAGGATTAAACGTATGTGTGGAGAATGATGTTTGCTTGCAGAGAATAAAGATAACAGGATTGCAGTAGGATTGTTTATCAGTTTGAGGAAAAAGGACCGGGGTCCACAGTTCACTAGTGGTGTCTCTCTATAAATAATAATAGCATACATGCGGGTAAAGAAATTAAAGCTGGGCAATTGACAGAATAAAGAAGTGCATAATGATGCAGATACTATAGTTATGATGGCTAGTGTGATATTCATTTGGGCATTACAACAATATACATAGACCGTTCCAACCGCATCTATGACTAATAATCCACCTTCCGGTTAGCGTCCGCACCCCTTTCAGTATTAAGTTGCAAGCAACAGATAATTGCATTAGGCAATGTGTGTAATGTAAGTAATACAAATACCCTTAGATAAAGTACTACTGTTTTATCCCTAGTAGCAACAGTACATCTACAACCTTAGAGCTTGCTGTCACTACCCCAGATTAAATAGAGACATGAACCTACTATCGAGCATAAATACCCCCTCTTCGAGTCACAAGCATCTACTTGGCCAGAGCATCTACTAGCAACGGAGAGCATGCAAGATCATAAACAACGCACTCACAAGATATATTATGAAGCAATAACATAGTTATCAATATTCATCGGATCCCAGCAAACACAACATGTAGCATTACATAAAGATGATCTTGATCATATTAGGCAGCTCACAAGATCTAAACATGGTAGCACAAGAGGAGAAGACAACCATCTAGCTACTGCTATGGACCCGTAGTCCAAGGATGAACTACTCACGCATCAGTCCGGAGGCGGGCATGGTGATGTAGAGCCCTCCGGTGATGATTCCCCTCTCCGGCAGGGTGCCGGGAGGAGCTTCTGAACCCTCCCGATCTAGGGTTGACGACGGAGGCGGCTCTGGACTTTGTGGAGGAAAAAGGTGCGTGTCCTAGGTCTTAGATATCCGAGGGGTATAAGTAGGCGAAAGGGCGAAGGCGGCGGGGCCTCGAGGGCCCCACACCCCGTGCTCGCGCGGCAGAAGGGGGGGGGGGGGCGCCGGGAGGGGGTGTGGGCCCCTCGGGGTCCTCCTCCGTCTCCTCTTCGGTGTTCTGGAACCTCCCGGGGAAAATAAGCACTTTGACGTTTCGTTTGTCCAATTCCGAGAATATTTCCTTAACAACTTTTCTGAAACCAAAAACAGCAGAAAACAGGCAACTGGCACTTTGGCATCTTGTTAATAGGTTAGTCCCAGAAAATGCATAAAATGATATAAAAGTGTATATAAAACATGTAGCACTTGGCATAATATAAGCATGGAACATAAGAAATTATAGATACGTTTGAGACGTATCATGGCGCGGCCAGAGGGGGAGCCGCGCCACCACATGGTGTGGCTGCCTCCTCGGCCCCCTTCGTCTCCCCTTCAGACTCCGTGTCGTCTCGGGAAAAATAGGAACTTTGAATTTTGTTTCGTCCAATTCTGAGAATATTTCCAGAACAAGTTTTCTGAAACCAAAAACAGCATAAAACAGGGAACTGGCACTATGGCATATTGTTAATAGGTTAGTCCCAGAAAATGCATAAAAATGATATAAAGTGCATATAAAACATGTAGCAATTGGTATAATATAAGCATGGAACATAAGAAATTATAGATACGTTGGAGACGTATCAAGCATCCCCAAGCTTAGTTCTACTCGTCCCGAGTAGGTAAAACGATAACAAGAATAATTTCTGAAGTGACCTGCTTTCACACAATCTTGATCATATAATAATGTAATGCATGTAAATTGAGATCAAATGAATAAAAGCTGTAGTTTATATTGTCCAATGAGTAATAAGTAAACAAGTAGGAAGAACAAAGTAAAACTTTCAATGAATCAATACTAGAGAACAATCAACCGTGCAAAGTAGATATTAAAGATGATTTAAGCTTCAAGAACAACAATATAATCATCTAATGCATCCAACACTCATGAAAACTTTGTGAAAGGATCAAGTCAAGCAATAACAATATGCACGTAGAAAATCATCTCTCTATTTGTTCACTTAAAAACAAGCAAGCGTTCAGCGTTGGTTCCTGGCACCTGGATGTTGTGGCTAAAAGAATGTTAAGGGGGGTTTGGAAGGCCAACGGAAGAAAGTCTCACAAAGCTGAATGTGATCATTAGACAAGAGGAAGTCTTATAATCGAAGCTATGCAAGGAGTAGTGATTGCCACACAACGGATGCACATAGAGCTATAAGTGTATGAAAGCTCTCCAATGGAACTATTGGGGGTGCATCCAACTTGCTTGCTCATGAAGACCTAGAGCACTTTTGAGGAGGCTCATCATTGGAATATACAAGCCAAGTTCTATAGTGTAAAGTTCCCCACATAGTTATGCAAGTAAAACATGAAAACTCTCTCATATGGAGTAAAGGTGCTAAACATGAGCACAAATGATGACTATGAATACTACAGGTGCTATAACATGAGCACAAGTGTGGATAAAGAGTAGTAATGTTGCCCCTTTTTTTCTTTTTCTTTCTTTCTTTTTTTCCTTTTTTCTATGTTTCTATTTTTTTTACTTTTTCTGTTTCTCTTTTCGATGGCCTCCATGGCTCTTTTCACTTTTAGGGGCAAACATTCTAATATGACAACACACTTTTGATACAAGTGACTCATAAGGAATAAAATATAGTGTATGAAACGGTGACTCTGCCAGTGTAGCAGGATATGCAATGATCTAGCGTAACATGGGTAAAACCACACATCAGCTGTAAAGAATCATGCAAGGCAATATATAAATGATAAATGACAACAAGTCATGTAATGTAAGATGAAAGTTGCATGGCAATATATCTCGGAACAGCTATGGAAATGCTGTAGTAGGTAGGTATGGTGGATGTTTTGAGGAAGATATTTGGCTTATGTGTAGGAGAACATGATGAAGATCTCCCACGAGTTTTGGATGTACCCGTGAAGTATGCACCAACTCTCAATGTGAGAAAGGGCAATGCAAAGTACCGAAGAGGCTAGCAAATATGGTGGTGGAAGTGCCATGAAAACCGCAGCTTAGAACTCACAAGCAAAAAGATTCCAACTAGAAATATGATATTACAAGGCATAATGAAAATCACTGCATGAGGGACTGTGGCAAATGAACAAGTCACTGTTGGGACCCCGACCGTAGCGCATAACACAAAGTCATTACGGTTGCTTTTAACATTAGAAGTCATATATCATCATGCTATCAACTGGATATTTAAGTGTGGCACAGCTTCAAGTTTTCTAGACCAACCATTAATCATTCCACTTTACTAAACCATCATGTTTACCATTAAGCATATTAATATCTCAAAACAACATCAATGATTCAAGTGACACAATGTAATGATCTACAAGATTATGTATCATTTCATCATACCATCTACCACATCAAACATTTTCTGTTCTTAACCAAACAACAATCAACTTATCTAAAAATAAACTCTCAAAGTATTTAACAATAAGATATGAGAGTATAACATAAGAAAACTAACAGCTCTAACAACAGATGCATGAAACACAAGAGCTAATAGTATTGAAGTAACATAGAAGAATACTCAACAAATATAAGTGAAGAATACGAGTATTCTTCAGAAAAAGCGGAGCGTGTCTCTCTCCCACAAAGGAATGCTAGGATCCATTTTATTCAGAGAATGAAAATAACAACAACAAAAACAAAAACAAATAGACGCTTCAAGTAAAGCACATAAGATGTGTCGGAATTAAAATATAGTTTCACTAGAGAGGACCTGATAGTTTGTTGATAAAGAAGGGGATGCCTTGGGCATCCCCAAGCTTAGACGCTTGAGTCTTCTTCAAATATGCTTGGGTGACCCACGGGGGCAGCTCCAAGCTTAGGCTCTTTCATCTTCTTGATCACATCATATCATCCTTCTCTCTCGATCCTTGAAAACTTCCTCCACACCAAACTCAAAGTAGACTTCATTAGAGGGTTAGTGCATAATCAAAAATTCTCATATTCTGCATGGACAAAACCATTACACATGCTACTGGACATTATCTACAGACACTGGTATTTTATGGAACAAAAAGATCCATTCAAAAATAGCAAAAGGAGCTATGCAAAATAAATGGCAGAATCTGTCAAAAACAGAACAGTCCGTAAAGACGAATTTTTTCTTGACACTTAACTTGCTCAAATCAGAAAACTCAAAACTAATGAAAGTTGCATACATATCTGAGGATCACACACAAAAAATCCCAGGTCATTTTGATTTTTCTGTGAATTCTTATGAATTAAACGGTGGACAGCAGAAAAACTGTTCCTGCGCAGAAATCCAAATCTAGCATCAACTTTCTACTAGAGGCTTAACTTGACACAACAATGCGATAAAATAAAGATACAAAGGAATTGTTACAAAAGTAAGCAAGCTACTTGACTCAAATAAAAGAAAAATAACAGAAATAAAAAGTGGGTTGTCTCCCATAAGCACTTTTCTTTAAAGCCTTTTAGCTAGGCATAGTGATATTTATGATGCTCACATAAAGATGAGAGTTGAAACATAAAAGAGAGCATCAAGAAGCGTATATAAAACATATTTAAATCTAACGCACTTCCTATGCAAAGGAATCTTGTAAGAAAATAAATTAATCAAGCACATAGTGACTAGCATAGGAACGCAAAACAAGTGCAACTTCAAAAATTTCAACATAAAGAGAGGAGACTTAATATTGTTGTGATGTATGAATCCATGTCTCCCTCTCTCATAATGACCAGTGGGTCTTAAAGTACCCAGCAAATAAAAGCAAATCAAGAGAAGGCTCAAAACATTCATCATAAAGAGAAGAAACTTAGTAACATGAAGATCTCTATAACCATACTTTCCTCTCTCAAAATAATTTTTAGCGGCATCATGAATAAACTCAACAATCTAGCCATCACCTAAAGAATTCTTATCATGATCCATAAGCATAATAATATCATTACTCTCCACATAAGCATAATCAATTTTATTAGTAATAGTGGGAGTAAAACTATCACATCCATCATTGTAATCATCATAATTTGGAGGCATAGAATAATCATAATTAATTTTATCCTCAATAGTAGATGGACTGAAAATATCATATTCATCATTGTAAACGTCATATATAGGAGGCATATCATAATCAACATAAACCATATCCTCAATAGTAGGTGGACTGCAAATATCACACTGACTATAATTATCATATATTGGAGGCAAAGTATCATCAAAGAAAATTTTCTCCTCAAAGCTTGGGGGACTAAAAATAACATATTCATCAACAACGGCTTCCCCAAGCTTAGACTTTTCCATATCATTAGCAATAATGGTGTTCAAAGAATTCATACTAATAACATTGCTACCATCACGCAAATAATATTCCATAGGTTTTTTAATTTTCTGTTCAAACACATCATGTCCTAACTCAAGATAAATTTCATAGAGCTCTCTAATTTTGTTGTTGTTTTCGATTAAGCCTAACTAGTAAAAATAAAAACAGGAAACAAAAAGATTTAACTGCAGGATCTAAAGGAGATACCTTCCAACGCTTACCTCCCCGGCAACGGCGCCAGAAAATAGCTTGATGTCTACGCACGCTTCTATTCTCGTAGACAGTGTTGGGCCTTCAAGAGCAGAGGTTTGTAGAATAGCAGCAAGTTTCCCTTAAGTGAATCACACAAGGTTTATCGAACTCAGTGAGGTAGAGGTCAAAGATATCCCTCTCAAGCAACCCTGCAATTAAGATACAACAAGTCTCTTGTGTCCCCAACACACCCAATACACTTGTCAGATGTATAGGTGCACTAGTTCGGCGAAGAGATAGTGAAATACAAGTAATATAGATGATTATAAGTAGTAATTGCAATCTGAAATAAAAATGGCAGCAAGCAAACATGTAGCAGAACAGGTTGTAAACGGTGTTTCAATGCTTAGAAACAAGGCCTAGGGATCACACTTTCACTAGTGGACATTCTCAACAATGACATCATAATTAAATAAATAAACACTACTCTCAAACACTCTCTTGTTGGATAACAAACACCATTCATTAATTGCGTAGGGCTACAAGAGCACCCTCAAAGTCTGAGTAAACAAACACCACAACGTCATAAATTAAAGGAGTCACACACGGTGCACACACTGTCACCTTCACACCGTGGAGAGTAACTCCGGAGTTCATATTAAAGTAACCTCTAGAGTGCATAATAGATAAAGAGTAACATCACATATTAAACTAGATTACAAAGCTCATGATCACATAAAGATCACACCATGGGAGAGAGAGATAAACCACATAGCTACTGGTAGAGCCCGCAGCCTCGGGGGAGAACTACTCCCTCCTCATCATGGGAGTCAGCAGCGGTGATTAAGATGGCGGTGGAGTTGATGGAGATGACTCCGGGGGCAATTCCCCGTCCCGGCAGGGTGCCGGAACAGAGACTTCTGTCCCCCGAAACTTGTCTTCGATGGCGGTGGCGCAGCGGAAGTCTTCCCTGGAAAACGACGATTGTTTTAGGGTTTTCATGTCGGGGGCATTATATGGGCGAAAGGGCGACGTCAGTGGGCGCCCGAGGGGCCCACACCACATGGTGGCGCGGCCAGAGGGGGAGCCGCGCCACCACATGGTGTGGCTGCCTCCTCGGCCCCCTTCGTCTCCCCTTCGGACTCCGTGTCGTGTCGGGAAAAATAGGAACTTTGCATTTTGTTTGTTCCAATTCCGAGAATATTTCCAGAACATCTTTTCTGAAACCAAAAACAGCATAAAACAGGGAACTGGAACTGTGGCATCTTGTTAATAGGTTAGTCCCAGAAAATGCATAAAACTGATATAAAGTGCATATAAAACAGTTAGCAATTGGTATAATATAAGCATGGAACATAAGAAATTATAGATACGTTGTAGACGTATCACCCGGCTGACAAACGAGTGCTGGAAAGGACGGCTCATGAGGAAGAAAAGAAGAAGTTCAAGTCTGCACAAGACACCAAGATGATTGATTTCGTAGAAGGGGACTCCTCCAAGCAGTTTTTGATAGGGGCCCACATGGACGAGAAATAGGAAAGCGCGCTCATCAAGTTCATCCGTGAGAATTGGGATATCTTTGCATGGTCTCCTTCAGACATGCCGGGTGTACCGAGTGAACTTGCTGAGCACAGCTTACATGTTGATCCTAAAGCAAAGCCGGTTAAACAAGGACTACGTCGTTTCAATGCAGAAAGGAAAAATATCATCGGAGAAGAGATTGCCCGTCTGCTCGCTGTCGGGTTTATCATGGAGGTTTATCACCCGAAGTGGCTGGCAAACGCGGTCCTAGTCATGAAGAAAAACGGAGAGTGGCGCATGTGCGTGGATTACACCAGTTTGAACAAGGTTTGTCCAAAAGACCCCTTTGCACTGCCTCGTATAGATCAGATTATCGATGCCACAGCCGGCAGCAAGTTATTATGTTTCCTAGAAGCATATTCTGGGTATCATCAGATCAAGCTCAATGTGGATGACCAGGAGAAGACTTCGTTCATCACCCCCTTTGGTGCTTTCTGTTACAAAACCATGTCGTTTGGTCTCAAGAATGCAGGTGCCACTTATCAGAGATGCATCCAAAATTGTTTTCAGAATCAAATTGGTCGCAATGTGCACGCTTACGTCGATGACGTCGTGATCAAGTCGCAGAAAGCCGGGTCACTACTTGATGACCTGACAGAGACCTTCACCAACCTTTGCAAATACCAGATGAAGCTAAACCCAACCAAGTGCGTGTTTGGAGTACCAGCAGGCATGCTGCTGGGTTTCATAGTCTCAGAGAGAGGAATAGAGGCAAACCCGGCTAAGATTAAGGACATCATGAACCTTAAGAAGCCGGAATATGTGAACGATGTCCAGAAGCTGACGGGTTGTGTCACAGCCCTAAGCCGGTTCATTGCGAGGATGGGAGAGAAAGCACTTCCACTTTACAAGCTGCTGAAGAAATCAGACAAGTTTGTTTGGGGTCATGAAGCTGATGACGCCTTTGAAGATCTGAAGAAAACATTGTCCTCAGCACCAGTTCTAGCGGCTCCCATGAGCAAGGAGCCGATGTTATTATATGTCTCTGCAAATTCACGAGCCGTCAGTGCCATGGTCGTGGTGGAGCGTAAGGAAGAAGGAAAAGAGTACCCAATTCAAAGGCCGGTTTACTATGTTAGCGAAGCCTTGGCAGAATCAAAACAGAGGTACCCACAATGGCAAAAGTTAGTCTACGGCGTCTTCATGGCAAGCCGGAAAATGCCTCACTACTTTCAAGAGCATCCCATCACGGTTGTGAGTTCTGCTCCATTGGTAGAAATCATCAGAAACAGAGAAGCAATAGGCAGGATTGCAAAGTGGGCCATCGAAATGGGGCCTTATCATATGAACTTCGAGCCAAGGCTAGCAATCAAGTCACAAGCCCTAGTTGATTTCGTCAATGACTGGACAGAATTTGATCCCTTACCACCTGCACCAAGCGCGAAGCACTGGGTTATGCACTTCGATGGGTCAAAACAGTTTGAAGGTTCGGGAGCCGGCGTAGTTTTAGCTTCGCCAAAAGGAGACAAGTTGAGCTATGTCTTGCAGATACACTTCGAGCCATGCACCAATAATATCGCAGAGTATGAGGCCCTGATACATGGCTTAAGAGTTGCCAAAGAGATGAACATCAAGAGGATCATGTCCTATGGAGATTCCGACCTTGTTGCTCAGCAAGTATCAGGAACTTGGGACAGGAAGGACGCTAATGTGGCAGCTTACAGGAGAGAGGTAGACAAAGTCGCTGGTTTCTTCTCAGGGTACTAGGTTGAATACATCGATAGAAGAAAAAACGAGGCAGCTGACGCCTTATCAAGACTCGACTCCAGGAGAGAGCCGGTGCCTCCAATCGTATTCCTCGCTGAGTTACATCACCCATCAGTCAAGTTTCCAACAGAAGAGGAGTTAGCAAATCCAGATGACCCGGACTCACAGTTGGTTGCTGATACGTCCAAAACGTATCTACTTTCCCGAACACTTTTGTTATTGTTTTACCTCTAATTTGTGTGTTTTGAATGCAACTAACACGGACTAACGCTCTTTTCAGCAGAATTGCCCTGGTGTCTCATTTTTGTGCAGGAAATCAACTTTTAGGAAAAATACCAGAAAAATCATAGAAGTGCCTATTTTGCCCGAAGAGTCCTGGAGCCAGAAGGAGAGAAGAGGGGGGCCAACAGGGCGCCCACACCCCTTGCTCGCGCGGGTGGGCCCCCTGCCGCGCCAAGAGGGGGTGTGGCCGACTCGGCCACCCCCTCGCGCCCCCCTCTCGACTACTTAGCCCCTCCTGACCTAAAAAATGGAGACACGAAGAGTTTTCCCCCGGAAACCCATCGGAGCGCCACCGCCACCTCGAAACTCAATTCGGGGACCAGAAGTTCCTGTTTTGGTATTCCGCCGGGACGGGGAATCGAAGGAGATCATCGCCATCGTCATCGCCACCACTTCTCCATCAACCATCCATGCTTCCCCCATCCATGTGTGAGTAATCCACCGCTGTAGGCTTGAGGGGATGGTAGGGATTGGATGAGATCGTTCATGTAATAGCTGTAATATCATTAGGGCATGGTGCCTAGTATCTGTTATCGGTGTTTTATGTCATTGTTGCAACTTGTTATGCTTAATCGCGTCAAAAAAAAAACTTGTTATGCTTAATGCTTGACACTAGGGCCCGAGTGCCATGATTTCCGATCTGAACATGTTATTGTATCATGAAGATAATTGTTGTTTTAACATCATATCTATGAGTTGTATACACATATTGCTGTCCGGAACCCAAGGTCCCAAAGTGATAATAATTGGGACAGCCGAGGGGAATGGCTGTGATGTGAGGATCACATGTGTTCACGGAGTGTTAATGCTTTGCTCCGGTACTTTATTAAAAGGAGTACCTTAATTACCAGTAGTTTCCCTTGAGGCCCCGCTGCAAACGGGCTGGTAGGACAAAAGATGATGTGCAAGTTTCTCATTGCGAGTACGCACAACTAAATTGGAACACATGCCTATGGTTAATAAATACTTGGATGCTTTATATTATTTATCTGCAAATGCCCATGACTTGATTATTATATGAAATATCTCATCCATGCAACGCCCGTTCATCCGTCCCTTTGCCTACAATATTTTAATCCTGCTGTCTACTATAATCATCACCGCTGTTTTTATTCTACTGCTGCTGTTATATCACTACTGTCATTGCTATAAAACTGTTGCTACTGATAA
This sequence comes from Poa annua, assembly GCA_026929855.1. Taxonomy (NCBI): domain Eukaryota; kingdom Viridiplantae; phylum Streptophyta; class Magnoliopsida; order Poales; family Poaceae; genus Poa; species Poa annua. Next base: position 59,115,887 of record CM049437.1, read on the forward strand.
TCTGTCTCGAGCAAGTCTATTCACAGGTGCAGCTGAATTGACAACTCCGTTGTTAAGGCTTATAAATATTCTTTGGCTCCCCTTGTGTCGAATCAATAAATTTGGGTTTTACTTCCCTCGAAGACTGTTGCGATGCCCTATACTTGTGGGTCATCAAGTCTATTTTCTGGCGCCGTTGCCGGGGAGCATAGCTTTATTTATAAGTTCACCTGAGTGTGATATTGCTCTTTGGAATTCATTCATCATGGGAAGACCTGGTGATAAGAAATTTCCCATCATACCATCCACTACGAGAAAAGGTACAACTCTGAGTTCCGCTGCTGCTCTTGATTCACCGTCTGTCTTAAGTAAGCTTGTTACACCACCTCAGGCTTCTTGCACTGTTACTCCTGCTGAATCTGAAATTACTTATGATGATGCTTCTACTGTTCTTGATGATATTGGTTCATTAGGTCCCTTTTTAGATGCTACAATTGCTAGATCTAAACAATTTGACAATGCTGAAATTCCTAATGAAGATGCTGAAACACCTGTTAATTGACCTGAGTTTACAAATAATATTGATGATCCTGATGAAATGTATGTGGAGCTTGATGATGATTTTGTTGATGAGATTAATGCTACTAAAGATGCTAGTGCTATGAAAAGTCTTTTTGAAAAACATGCTGTTAGATATAAATTATCTCCTGATGCTAAATCTGCTACATCTCCCATAAGCATCAAAGATAAAGATTATAATTTCTCTATTGATTTAGCTCACATAGCTATTGTTGAAAGAGAACCTTTCTGTGGAACTGAAAATGGAAGTGCTGTAGAACATATGAATGAACTCTCTAATTTAAGTGGTATGTTTTCTGAAGACATAAAAATGCGCACTTACTTTGTTACTAAAATATTTCCTTTCTCATTAAAAGGAGAAGCTAAAACTTGGTATAATAATTTGTCTCCTGGTTCCATTACAAGTCCCAAGGGTTTGCTTGATACTTTCTTTCAGAAATATTTTCCTGCTAGTGCTCAACATGATGCTTTGTTAAAAATCTATAATTTTAATCAAGAAGAGGATGAGAAATTGCCTAAGGCTTGGACACGTTTTTGTTCCATATTAAGAGGCCAGCCGAATCATGATTTGGAGAAAAATGATCTACTTGATATATTTTATAGTGGACTAACTGCTAAATCTAGGTCATACCTGGATAGTTTTGCTAGTTGTGTTTTCAGGAAAAGGACTCCCGAGGAAGCTGAGGAATTATTAGCTAAAATATGCAAGAATCATGATGATTGGGATATTCCTGAACCTACTCCAACACCTACACCCACACCGAAGAAGAGGGGTATTATTGAATTAAATGATGAAGTGATGAAGGAGGCCAAGAAATCTCTTAAGGAGAAGGGTATTAAAGCTGAAGATGTGAAGAACTTACCTCCTATAGAAGACTTATGTAAGCCAATCCCTCCTACACCATTAATTGAGGTACACTCTCTCCAAAGGTTTGATGATAGAGATATTCCTTACTCTAAACCTCCTGCTCAATGCTTAGATGAATTTGATACTTTTATTGCTAAGCAAAGTAACTTTAATATGAGAATAGAAAATCACTTAATGGAAAATTCTCGAGCTATTAGTAACTTGTATGATGTTGTTGATAGAACCTCTAATGATGTTAAAATACTCATTAAACATTTTCATACGGTTCAAACTCAAATTGATCAACTTAGTAAAGTGCAAAAAGAATTGCTAGTAAATGCCTCTATAGCTAAAGAAAAACATGTTTGTGAAGTAACAACTAGGGGTGGTAAATCTACTCAAGATCCTTTATATCCTGAGGGACATTCTAAAAGAATTGAACAAGATTCTCAACGAGTTAATGAACCTAGTGCTCCTTCTAAAAAAAAGAAGAAGAAACATAAAACTGTTGTAGAATCCTCTGAACCTGCTAATGATCCCAATAGTATATCTATTTCTGATGCTGAAACTGAAAGTGGTAATGAACACAACAATGATAGTTCTAATAACAATGATAAATCTGATAAAGAAGAATTAGAAGAGGAACTAGAAAAGCTAAATAAAAATGAGAAGTACAATAAGGAAGATTTCATTGCTAAGAAACATGGTAGTGAAAGAGAGCCTTGGGTTCAAAAACAAATGCCTTTTCCTGCTAAGAAACTTAAAACAAAAGAACAAGAACATTATAATAAATTTTGTGAATGGATGAAACCTTTGTTCTTACAAATTCCTTTGACTGATGCTATTAAATTGCCTCCTTATTCAAAATATATGAAAGATATTGTGTCTAACAAAAGGAAAATTCCTAATGAGGAAATATCTACTATGCTTGCTAATTATTCTTTCAAGGGCTAGGTTCCAAAGAAGTTGGGTGATCCAGATATACCAACCATTTCTTGCTCTATCAAAAATAATTATGTTAGAACTGCTCTATGTGATTTGGGAGCAAGAGTTAGTGTTATGCCTTTCTCTCTTTACAAGAGACTTTACCTTGATAAATTGATACCTACTGATATATCTTTGCAAATGGCTGATAAATCTACTGCTGTTCCTGTTGGTATTTGTGAGGATGTTCCTGTTAAAGTGGCTAATAATTGTTTAATCATGACTGACTTTGTTGTGCTTGAAATGCCTGAAGATGATAATATGTCTATTATTCTTGGGAGACCTTTTCTAAACACTGCAGGGGCTGTTATTGATTGCAATAAAGGAAAAGTAACTTTCAATGTGAATGACAAGGAACATACTGTTTATTTCCCCAAGAAAATGGATAAAATACCTGGAGTTAATACAATTACTAATGTGAAGTCCATCAAAGTGGGAAGTATTGATTGCCCTTATAAAGAAGAATTCAAAACTCTTGTTATTGGATCCATATCAATACCATATAAGGTAACATGAGTGTCTCACAATGTTTGAATCCTTTTATGTCATCTAAAATTTATTTGGTGGCAAGACTTGATCAACCTTGCTAACAAATTTGTTTTAAATGCATGGAAGAGCTAAACAACATTTTTCTTCTCCTCTTTACTTTACCTACTGTAATACTACTTGGTTTGCATAGTTTTTAATTGGATATGATTTGAAAAATAATTTTCATGCATTAAATTTAATATCTTAGGATCCAGAAAATGCCCAGAAATAAAAATTCTCAGAATTTAAAATTTTTTATGTCAAAATTCCTATTTTTCTGAGAGGTTCCTGGGAGGACCGGAGAGTGGCCTGGGGGACCCACAGGGCCCCCACACCACATGGTGGCGCGACAGGCCTTGGGCCGCGCCAGCACATGGTGTGGGGCCCACATGGCCCCCCCCCCCACTTACTCTCCTTCCTCCCCTGCCTTTCTCTCTCCCGACCAAACACTCCCACGTTCAAAAAATCGTGTTCTTGCTGTTCTTGCCCTCGGATTTTCGATCTCCTTCCTCAGCCCATCTTTGTTGCTGAGATTTGGGGTATTTGCTCTCCGGTATGTGACTCCTCCGCTCATCCAAATAGAATTTTGTTTAGTGGACTATATATTGAGTAGTTTGCTGCTATAGATGCCATGTTTAGTGAGTTTGAATGCTTGTTTCAAGTTGGAATAACTAGTTTTGATGCATGCTTAAGCCTCTAGCAAGTCACTATAGTAGTTTCCCTTCATTTAGTTGGCTAAAAATCAATTTTTATGACATTCGTTAAAAATTTCAGAAAAGGAAAATGTACAACCACACCTTTGGAGAGGTCTTTGAGAGTGATGCGCCTAGGGTATCAAGGCCCTCACGATCAACCACTCGCATTAGGCAATCCTACAATGAAGAAATCTTGGCACCGGGCATCGGAGAAGAGAGGGATGATGGGTTTCCAAACTCATCTTCTTTCCCATGTACTGACTTTTTGCGTGCTGCAGGATTACTTGATGATTTCTTGCTTCTTGTGCAGAGGGTGGGCTTGACCACATATATGATGGACGAGAGTCCACAATATGTCAGGCTCACCAAGATTTTTGTTGAGAGCTTTGATTTTCATAACAGAACGTTCAACCCAACTGTCTCTTTTATGATTTATGACAGGCCTATCACCATGCCTTTGCGCAAGTTTTGTGATGTAATAGGTACTGCACATCAAGGAACAACCAAGAGGATCCAAGGGGAGCCACGAGAGTTGACGCAGCTCTACCGCGAGGTAACGAATGATGACACCCGCCGTGCACAACGTGGCAAGATAAGGAGCATCCAATACCCTGCCATTAAGTATTTTATTTACTATCTTTGTACTAGTGTGCTTGGTAGGGAAAACACTAGTAACATTTCACATCTCCATCTTGCTTTTCTTAATGCTGCACTTACCAACAGTACTACATATAATCTTGGTGCTCTTATTGCTCGCCGTTTGTCCGCTAAGGGACCCATTTATGGGGGGGGTTATAGCCTCTCGTATTGTTGCACATCTAGGACTTCACATTGATTCAAATGATGAATTACTTGCTCCCTGTAAACTTGACCTTGATGCAATGAAAGGTCACCAATTTGTTACCCTTAGCTCTACTATGGACCATCTTGTGTATAGGATGGTATTTGCTGACACGGACGAGAGGGAGGCCCCTTTGCCCCAGCCTGGTTTTTTTGATCTTCACAGGAGGCCGTGGTCGATCACAAAGGTGGAGTTGGACGAGAAGCTGAGCGTGCAAGGTTTCTATGGGCAGCACCTTGTTCAAGATGCAGCCGAGGAGGACTACACCGCGGACTACACCTCGCATTATACCGGGGCGTCTTCGAGCTCGTACTATGGGGAGGGCTCCTCAACATACCAAGATGAAGCCCAGGGCTGGACACCATGGGGTTGATCTCCACTTAGGCCAAAAGCCTAAGCTTGGGGGGAGGTATACCGATAGCACACTCATCTACATATCATTATCATTCGGTACTTTGTATATCCATGTTTCGTTTTCGTTTTCGTTCTTTCTTTTATTTGTTCATGCTTTGCATTACTTTCTTAAAACTCAAAAAGACCAAAAATATTTCTGTTATTTCTCTTGCTAGTTTGCTGTAGTATCTAGTATTAGTATGCTTAGTATTTAGTTCGGTTCCATATGCGAAAACACAAAAATACTTTGCTTTGTTGTTGCTGTTTCGCGCAGGGACAGATTTCTGCTGTCCACCGTTAAATTCATAACTATTCACAGAAAAATAATAATGACCTGAAATTTCGTGTGCATGTTCCCCCGATATGTACACAACTTTCATTAGTTTTGAGTTTTCTGATCTGGGCATGTTAAGGTCCTCGAAAAAATTCATCTTCACAGGCTGTTCTGTTTTCAGTTTCTAAATCCGAAAACCCAAAAATATTTGTTGTTTCTTTTTGGTTTTGTATAGTTTGTTTCAGAGGTTATTACCATCCATTGCTGCGTGGAGCTGGGTTATTATTTCATATCTTTCGAAGCACACAAGTGAAAGGCAATAATGATGATCTATGACAATTCGAGTTGGGTAAGGGGCTGGTAATGAACTCTATTTGTTTTCATTTTTGTACATATACTCATTTATGTGAGCATGCTTAGATGGTTCGCATACGGTATATGTCTATTGGTGGATGCTTAGTAGTTCATGTTCTCTTATGATCAGTCCCAATTTATTAATGGTGAACAACATGCTTCATAGATGTTTGCTTGCATTGTTCTGTTTATAGTAGAATATGACATTGTGGTATCCTCCTATGAATAATTTGTCGGAGAGTGACTCCCACGAGACAGGGGTGGTCACACTCTGAAGAGAATGTTCGAAGGGGCTGAACGTGGAGGTCAATCAACCCTCAACCGGCACGGCGACGGTGCTCGTCGAGCCTGAAGAGGGACACCATGACAGACATGAACACCAGCCCGTACCCAGGTGCACGGCCCACTGGAGGAGGTAACGCCGCTACTCCTGCTTGTCTGTATTGCATTGCAGAGGGTACAATACAATGAGTTTGCTGAGGGCTCTCTTGTGGCAGCGTGGAGCTCAAGGAGGGAACGCTAGGGTCTTCTTCCTCCTCGAGCGCGCTTGGCTAGACTATGCTACGGTAGAGTGTTCAAGCTCCTAGTGATCAATCGATCGTCCCCTTGCTACGGAGGTGCTCCCTCTCCTTTTATAGGCGCCCCGGGCCTCATCCCTGCGCCCTGCGCGGTGGAAGGGTTCCCACATGGCGACGAAACGGAGGAGCGGGGTGCACCGCAGCCGGGTTGTCCATGGACTCGGTCCATGGTCGTAAAGCCTGCCCTTGGGGCAGGGAGACCACCGTCCGCGCAGGACGACCAGTTGGCGCCGCAGAGATCGTGGGGGCGCCCACGGTGACGTCGCCGTTGGAGCGTAGCGCCGGCCATCCGCTTTATCACCAAAGAGGAAAGCTTCGTAGTCCGGCGCGGGGGGGGGGGGGGGGCATAGCTTTGTTGACTCCTTTAATCACTAGAATGGCAACTGTGGCGTCGTCGTCACCGCGCGCAGGCGCGCGCGTCACTCTGCGGCCGCGCAGAGGCCATGTGCGCTCTGCGGCGGTTGCTTCTCAGCGAAGCATCTCTACAAGGCCTGAGCGGCCTTGTGGAGGGATTTGCGTTGACTCCTCTCCAGGGGAGAGAGCCTTGTAGAGGGGCAGTCGCGGGGAGAGCCTCTTCAGGCCTTCGCTGCCCTTCAGGCCCTCTCGAGGGCTTTTTCCCTCGAGAGCCTCTCCAAGCGTTTTGCTTGGTCCTTAGTCATTTCTTCGGTACTGTCGCGTGCGAGGGCTGTAGAGAGTGGACCCTGCACACCCTGGATTCCACTGGGCCGACATAATTCATTTGAATCGACTTGGCACATGCTTACACATGTTATGACTGAAAACAAAAAGTCAATTAAGCCTCGATGATCTATTTTGCCTCAGAGTTCTAGTATCATTTTTATGCCTCCGTTAATTTTGTTTTGTCGCAAGCATGATTATGACGGCTATTGCTCTCTTGAATTGTCGCTCCCTTGTCTATTGCTAGCCTCCACTTGTACTAAGCTGAAAATGCTTGTGCTTCCAAATCCCTGAAAACCAAGTTATTCCCAAAGAGTCCACCATAAACACCTATGTATGGCATTTCAAACCATTCAAGTAAATTTGCATGTGCTACCTTTTAAAACCTTCAAAACATTTCCCAATTTGTGCCACTGTTTCGAGCTCATGAGGAAGTAGTAGTTGGACTTGTTATCTTCCATACTAATTAAGTAACCGACTTGCATGCTTTATCTGCTCGTCATTAATTTTGCAAAGAGCTGGTTAGACCACTATAATATCAAAAGATTTGAGAAAATAAAATAGACACTCCTCCATGGTTTGAGATTGACTGGTGGGCACCCGAGGATTCGGTTAGCCATGGTTTGTGAAAGCAAAGGTTGGGAGGAGTGTCAAGTTATCAAAATAAATGAATATAAGGATGCATATTATAAATGCTTGTTTTAAAAAAAAATCGGAAGCGCTCTCAACTTGCTTAGTATGGAAGATAACAAGAACTCTATTGCCATTCGTTGACGGAACAACCACCACTCAAAAACAATTTTACCTCTGTTTTCAAAATAATGAAAAGTTCTAGCACATGTTAAATCCCTGCTTCCCTCAATGAAGGGCATATCTTTTACTTTATTGTTGGGTCACCATCATTCTTTGAGCACCTTCTTGAGAGCATAGTTGTCATTCTTAGTGTAATGTGCTTGTCCCAGAATACTGTTAACTGCGGTATAATTTTGATGCTCTTATCTTTGATATCTTTATTTCTAGTCTTCTCTTGAAACTCAGAGGTGCCTGGGCATTTATGTTTTGCTGTAACATTCGGGCAAGCGAGATACCACCTTATCATACTTTATTATGAACTTTGCAATCTTGTGAATTGATATGTTTCATGTTGTTTATTATTAATATGATTGGCATCTCCTCATAGTTTACATGGTTATTAGGTGACACCGTTTGCATATATCTTATTATGAATAGTCTAAGCATTTGTCCTCACGATGAGAATATTTACATCATATGAACAAATGTGTTCGTGATAGTTATTTTATCGCACTCAGTTGTTAACTGAATTGCTTGAGGACAAGCAATAAGCTAAGCTTGGGGGGAGTTGATACGTCCAAAACGTATCTACTTTCCCGAACACTTTTGTTATTGTTTTACCTCTAATTTGTGTGTTTTGAATGCAAATAACACGGACTAACACTGTTTCCAGCAGAATTGCCCTGATGTCTCATTTTTGTGCAGGAAATCAACTTTTAGAAAAAATACCAGAAAAATCATAGAAGTGCCTATTTTGCCCGAAGAGTCCTGGAGCCAGAAGGAGAGAAGAGGGGGGCCAACAGGGCGCCCACACCCCTTGCTTGCGCGGGTGGGCCCCCTGCCGCGCCAAGAGGGGGTGTGGCCGACTCGGCCACCCCCTCGCGCCCCCCTCTCGACTACTTAGCCCCTCCTGACCTAAAAAACGGAGACACGAAGAGTTTTCCCCCAGAAACCCATCGGAGCGCCGCCGCCACCTCGAAAGTCAATTCGGGGACCAGAAGTTCCTGTTCCGGTACTCCGCCGGGACGGGGCATCGAAGGAGATCATCGCCATCGTCATCGCCACCACTTCTCCATCAACCATCCATGTTTCCCCCATCCATGTGTGAATAATCCACCGTTGTAGGCTTGAGGGGATGGTAGGGATTGGATGAGATCGTTCATGTAATAGCTGTAATATCATTAGGGCATGGTGCCTAGTATCCGTTATCGGTGTTTTATGTCATTGTTGCAACTTGTTATGCTTAATGCTTGACACTAGGGCCCGAGTGCCATGATTTCAGATCTGAACATGTTATTGTATCATGAAGATAATTGTTGTTTTAAGATCATATCTATGAGTTGTATACACATATTGCTGTCCGGAACCCGAGGTCCCAAAGTGACAATAATTGGGACATCCGAGGGGAATGGCTGTGATGTGAGGATCACATGTGTTCACGGAGTGTTAATGCTTTGCTCCGGTACTTTATTAAAAGGAGTACCTTAATTACCAATAGTTTCCCTTGAGGCCCCGCTGCAAACGGGCTGGTAGGACAAAAGATGATGTGCAAGTTTCTCATTGCGAGCACGCACAACTAAATTGGAACACATGCCTATGGTTAATAAATACTTGGATGCTTTATATTATTTATCTGCAAATGCCCGTGACTTGATTATTATATGAAATATCTCATCCATGCAACGCCCGTTCATCCGTCCCTTTGCCTACAGTATTTTAATCCTGCTGTCTACTATAATCATCACCGCTGTTTTTATTCTACTGCTGCTGTTATATCACTACTGTCATTGCTATAAAACTGTTGCTACTTATAATCTGTCTCGAGCAAGTCTATTCACAGGTGCAGCTGAATTGACAACTCCGCTGTTAAGGCTTTTAAATATTCTTTAGCTCCCCTTGCGTCGAATCAATAAATTTGGGTTTTACTTCCCTCGAAGACTATTGCGATCCCCTATACTTGTGGGTCATCAGTTGCCGCCTTACATCAAATTCCATCATGGACAGAGCCGTATCTGGCCTATTTATTAAGGGAAGTGCTAAAGCATACACCATCATCAATGGAGAGTTATACAAGAGGAGCACGTCAGGAGTGTTTCTACGATGTGTCTCACCAGAGGAAGGCCGGAAGATACTTCAGGAAATTCATTCAGGAGATTGTGGACATCATGCTTCCACAAGATCAATGGTCGCCAAGGCTTACTGACACGGATTCTTTTGGCTGACGGCTTTGGCAGGCGCAGAGAATATAGCCCGGGTTTGCGATGGATGCCAGCGATATGCAAGGTAGATACATGTGTCGGCTCAGGATCTGAAGACCATCCCAATAACATGGCCCTTTGCAGTCTGGGGCATGGACATGGTGGGACCTTTTCAGACGTCACCCGGCAAGAAGACTCACCTCCTAGTCACAGTGGACAAGTTCGAAAAGTGGGTTGAAGTGCAAGCCGTCAACAGTTGCACAGCCGCAACAGCACTAAAATTCCTAAAGAAAATCATATACCATTTTGGATATCCTCACAACATCATCACGGACAACGGGACAAATTTTTCACTTGGAGAGATGCAGATATTCGGCAAGGAGAACGGCATCCGGCTTGACCTTGCTTCAGTTTCACACCCTCAGTCAGACGGACAAGTGGAGAGAACAAACCAGGAGCTACTCAGAGGTATCAAACCAAGACTCCGAGTTCCATTAATCAGGGCAGCCGGATGCTGGGAAGAGGAGTTGACATCAGTCGTTTGGAGCATAAACACAACCCCAAACAGATCAACAGACTTCACTCCTTTCTTCATGGTCTATGGGGCAGAAGCCGTGTTACCCAGCGACATACTTCATGATTCACCAAGAGTTGCAAATTATGTTGAGACAGAGAACGAGATAGCCCGGCATAATTCAGTTGATAGGCTTGAAGAAACACGAGAACTCGCTCTGGAAAGGTCAGCCGTATATCAACAAGACCTGAGGCACTACCACAGTCGCCGGGTTAGATCAAGAACTTTCCAGGAAGGATACTTAGTCTTACAACTAGCGCAAAACAAAGCCGGGTTCCACAAGTGGACTCCCCCTTGGGAAGGTCCCTTCGTGGTTAGCCGAAACTTGCACCATGGATCCTATTACTTGGTGGATGTCAGAGAAGAAGCAACCGTAACAGGGAACAATATAGACCATACAAGATTCCCAATGCAAGAGAACAACAGGCCCTGGAACATAGCAGAGCTTAGACCTTACTACACTTAGGTTTTGTGAGCTCCCGGATGAGAGAGCTCCACCTTTTTGTACCTTTACAGTTTAAAAGCAGGTTTCAGACGCGCTCTTTTCCTTACCAGGGTACCTAAGGGGACTGGAAGGTTTTTAATGAGGCGGCTTGCTAGCTATGTACACATTATATGATCAATGAAATGAGGCAGGCACCTCTTAAGAAAGAGTATTGTCTTTTCACCCCACATGATGCGAGAGCGAGTCCTTATTTTACATGTGATCAGGGTCTTGGGGGCTTACTACCTAAGAAAATTCTAAGTTACAAACTCAAGACCCGGCTAAAAGATGCCACAACTATTCTTGGTTATACTTGCCTGCAGGTTTGATGTTATTCTCACATAATATATGACCCTGATGCTAAAACCCGGCTTTCAATCTGACTTTGATGCCCATGGGGACTTAGCAGACCCTGATTGCTTAGGAGTTTACGCACAAGAGATGTTATGAGAAAACCGGCTTTGCAGAGAGCTAAAGAAACCAAAAGGGTCATCAAAACCAAAAAGACTTGTAGATTTCACAAAAGGTGGATTCCATAAATAAGCAAAGTCTTCAATGCGCACGAAGGCGCACCAGCACAGGTATAGCTAATAAAGAGTTTCAGCTAACCTATTACACGCCATACATGCCAAAAGAATATTTTGTTTCAGGACATCACAAAGAACTTCAAAGTATTACAAACCGGATTATACTGCCGGGCCAGTTGAAGGAGGGACAGCAGGAGTCTTGGGGGTTGGAGCAGATGAGCTTGACGCGCTAGACTTCTTCTTGGATTTCTTATGAGACACACCTTCAGCCTCCTCCCAGCTAATCTCGAATACGCTGGGGAACTTAGCATCTGCTACAGCCGGACGAGGAGGAGCCGGCACAGCGGGAGTCCCTGAAGCCGGAACAGTGTAAGACTCAACAGGAAGCGGCGCGCGATAACTCGGATCCATCTTCGTGGCAGATGGATCCTTGGGAAATAACTTCTTACCCTCAGCATTGTACCCAGGCTGGAAGGGACTCAAACTCAGCGTGTCCGTCAGCAAGGTGGCGTGATGCCGGGTTGTCTCATCAATAGCAGTGATATCCTCCCGGGTGAGAGGAGTCCCATCACTTTTGAGAGAAGACCACCCCCGGGTGAACAACTGCGTATCTATAGCCGGGTAATATGCCTTTGTCAAAGCAAGTATACGCATGGCAGCTCGCCGGGCAGCAGATCTCCTCCAGCTATCAATCCAAGGCGGCAGCACGTTAAGTTGCTGCAAAAATTTGATCTGAGTTGTTGGGGGCTTCTCCCATCCGTGACACGCCATCATCGCCTTGCCAGCACCATAGTACAACTTCTGTACAAGGGTATACGCGGCCTTGAGCTTCATTTCCGGCTCAACCTGGCAGATGGGGTTCCAGGAACCTAAGACAAAAAGAAGGCAGATCTTTAGCCGGAATTTTTTTAAAGAGTGCAAAGAGACAAGGAGTCAGAAAGAAGTTAACTTACCAAAGAGAGAAGTCACCATTTCAGTGATAAAGGCGACAAGCTTATCAAATTTGTCATTGGAGGCTTTCAAGTCCTCCTGCAGCTTATCCCGTTCCTCATTCCAGATGGCCTCGTGCTCCTCCCTGTCTTGCTGCAGCTGGGTGTTTTCTTCGGCAGCCTAGCCGAGTTTGGTCTCCAGTTCTTTGAGCTTCTTTTCAAGCTCGGCCCGCTTGCCGGCTTCAGCCTTCAGCTCCTCCTTCACCAAGCTAAGGGTGCGATCATGTTGTTGAGCTTGATCCTGGAAAGTTCGAGACACAGAGATAGTTAAAAGATGAAGGAGATCGCAGTTAAGAGCTCAAATTGTTATAAGTCCCAGGTTGCTGCAGGCTAAAACACGGCACTTGGGGGCTGCTCAATTTGAGATTAAGATAACAATTCAGTTCACAAGGAAGACTCGGAACACAGCCAGCTGTAGATCCGACTCTTGGGGACTACTCAGTTGAAGTTTTATCAGTATAAGCAAAAGAGAGTTCAGCAAGAAGACCCGGAACATTGCGAGCAATTGATCCAACTCTTGGGGACTACTCAGTTGAAAAAGAAATAAGCAGAATAAACCTCAAGGAAGACTCGGAGCGCAGCAAGCTGCAGATCCGACTCTTGGGGACTACTCATTGAAGTTACTTTTTCACGCGCAGAAGAGAAAAGACAAATCATATGAAGTCCCGAGTCATCGCAAGCTAATAACTCGGCACTTGGGGACTAGGAGAGGAATATCCACATACCTCAAACTTATCTTGGAGTTCAGCGATCACGCTATCCTCCGCCTTCCGGTGCTCCCCGATACGCCGTTGAAATTCTCCGAAGAGAGCAGGGAATTCCAAGTCTTTATAAGACTGGAAGTCGGCGTTGGACATTGGAGCCTTGCCCCGAGGAGACTTAGCCGGCGAAGGCTTCGGCTGAGAGGACTTAGTGAGACGAGAGCCGGCCGGTATTTCACCTTGCTTGGAGCCGGTTATCTCCACGTCTGGGGAGTCCGCGGCAGAGTCACCCCGAGTCAAAGGCGAAGCTAGGCTAGACGCCGGCTTATCATTGTGGCCCTCCGCACGACGGGGAGACTTGTCGACCGGCTCAGGAGGAGTCGGGATAGAAGCTGGGGCGGCGCGAGCTCTGAAGAACGATAGAATGTTAGATGAAGAGAAACAAGTCAAATATTACAAGTATATAGAGGCAAAGAAGCTTTACCCCTCGTTGACGGTGAAGTCGGAGAAGAGGTCGGAGCTCGAATCTGAAGAAGCTGAGAAAGACTGGGACTTAGCCTTTCGTGGAGTCCCGGCTAGAGGATAAAGAACAGAAGGACGTCTTTGTGGAGACTTAACCCGGCGAGGAGCCAGGAAGTTAGGAATACCTTCAGACAGAGGCTCGTCGGAGTCAGAGGACCTAAGCCGGCGGCGTTGGCGGCGACTTTTCACTTGTTCCTGAGAGTTAAAGTTAGTGCGCATTGAGGAAAGATAAAAAGCAAGAGAAGTTTGCCGGCATTACCTTGGCGGCGTTGGACCTAAGTTTCCTCTTCTGAGCCGGAGGAGCCGGGTTCATGGAGGGGAGGACAGGATCTGACATTTGGGAGTTTGAATTAAGAGTTGGTCCACTTCCTTGAAGAAGATCGGCCTCCAACAGTTCTAAGAAAAGCCGGCTGATAGAATTTGGCTCACCTTCTTCTTCTTGTTCTTCTTCTTCTTCGGCGCCGGCTTCCACGCCAGCGCCTTCAGCATCAGCCTCCGGCTAATCTTCATCGGCCTCGGACGCCTCAGCGTCTTCGGAAGAAGGCGGCATCTCAGCGGCCCACCAGGGGTCGTCAGTCTGAAACAAGCAAAGTCAAAGTGAGTTAGGAAAGGCAAGATACTTTAAGTCAGAATGAAGTAGAAGATGTTATGCTTACAGACAGCATTTGATTAAGAGCGGAAAAGGGCGCAAGCCCATCAGTAGCGAGATCAGCCGGAGTCTCGCCGACGACTTTCCGGATGATCTTCACTAACGCCTCATGTGAGTGGACGTTCTTGTTGAAGCGCAAGGGGTCATCAGTAAACCCGGAGTACGAGCACATCAAGACGGGGCGCATGGCCAAAGGCTGAATGTGCCACCCCATCCAACACTTGACCAGATCGGTGCCGGTCAGTCCATGGGCGAGAAGAGCAGTGACCCGGGTAACGAAAGGCGTCAGAGCGGCCCGGGTTTCGTCGTTAGCAAAGGAGTTCATATTATCATTGATGGTGAGCCGATCCACCCTGAAGCCCGGAAGGATTGGCTCGTTAGGCGGGGTTGCTGCCTTGCAGTAGAACCAGGTCTTCTGCCAGTCCTTCGGATGAGAGTTTAAGACGACAGCCGGGAAGATGACTTTCCTCCGGCGTTGGATGGTCAACCCGCCACAGACGACTAAGGGGCCATCACTGTTTTCCCTCTGACGTTTGCAATAGAAGAACTCGAGAAATAAAGGAAGACTGGGTTCTATGCGGAGATAAGCCTCGCATAGAACCACTAAGTGAGTTAGATTGAGCACCGAGTTAGGTGCGATGTCCTGAGGACTAATTTTGAAATATTCCAGGACTTGACGAAAGAAAAGAGAACCCGGGGGCCGAAATCCCCGGGTGATGTGGTCAGCAAAGACGACGACTTCGCCTTGTTCGGGCTGAGGCCGAGTCTCCTCAAGATACGGAGCCCGCCAAGAGATTTTCGACTTAGCCGAGAGGAGGCCGAGGTCAGCGAGATCGTTCAGCCGGAGCTCGGATATTGTCGACTTGCTCCAGTTGCAAGCTATCTTGCGCTTTGCCTTCTCAGGCGCGGCGACAGTGGATGTGCTGGCTCCGGGCGGTTTCTTCGCCTTCTTAGGAGCACGTTGGGCGGCGTGCTTAGTGCCCATCATGAAGATTGGAAGCTTAAAAGATCTTCAAACAACAACGAAGAAGAACAAAGGATTAATGTAGATCTAAAAGAGATCGGAAAATGGAGAAAAAGGGAAGGAATCAATAATGGCGCTCAGATCGTCGGAGAAGCTCCAAGAGGAAAAACAGAAGCCATTGTGAGAAGAAGAAACAACAAATAGAAGGAACAATGTGCATTAATACAGATCTGAGAAGGCTTGGAATATCAAGATAAATAGAAGAGCATCAAGGACCCGAGGAACACGAGAAGTTCGTCCGAGCAGACGGGAAGAACTTGCATGGAAGTTAAGAAGGCGGGCAAGATTAGAACGTTTACCGAAGAAAGAAGATCACGAAGGATCTGGGTCGAGTGCGCAGACGATCTGCGCGGTTGAGCTCTTGACCTAGACCTCGAAAACGAAGATGAGCAGCTCGAGGAGCTTTGAGCTCGCGAAGATAAACTGGAAGATGAAGTGGACGTGCGGGGGGGGGGGGGGGGGGGGGGCAGTGAATCATTTCTACCCCCGACACCCTATTTATAGCCTCCTGGAGTTTGACCTAAGGGAAAAAATGGAAAGATAAGGTGACATGATCATTATCTCGTTGGACAAGATGCAATCTGCAGAGATAATGCCTGACAGAATCTTGATTTCCCCGAGGTGGTTATTGTCTCCTCGATTCCCGCGAAGGGATATGCATTAAATATGTCGTTGACCGGGAAGGTTGACCGATAGTTGAGAAAAAGAATAAAGAAAGAGAAAAGAGTCAAAGTACCAGAGATGAAAATCGCAAAGCGATGGCAGGTTATGAACGGGCCGCCAGCAAGAGCCGGCCAAACTGATACCCGAGAGCCTGCTTGATTAATGATTGTTTATTTTTTTCAGATGATAACCCGGACAAAAAAAGTGACGGCTTCCCCAGGATTATGCCAAAGAGTGCATGGTGAAGCAAGTCAATTCTGATGTCCAAGTTATGCTGGAGGCTATTGTTGGGGGGGTCATAACCCGGTAGGCCCACCGACATAGAAGATTAGCCGGCCTGTCGGGAAGCCTGGGCCGGATCAAGCATAAAGGAGATGGGCCGGGTTCCACGTAAGGCGCCGCGCGACGTGTAACTTGGCAAGCAAGCAAGGAAGGATCACGAAGACTCGGAGTCCAAGTACAAGACGGAGTCCTGATAAGGAAGGCGAAGACTTAGAGGAATTAGAGTAGAACTCGACTATGGGAGTAACCCGGAGTCCCGCTTGTACTTCCAGGAGACACGACCGCCTATATAAGGGGGTCTCCTGGTTCCTAGAGATATAAGTCGAAAGCCCCAAGCAAGACGTAGATACACAGATTGTAATCTCGAGACCCGGAAGCTAAGGCGCCGAGTCCTCGAAACCCAATATCAATAAAGCAAAGCAGGATTAGGTCTTTACCTCAAGAGGAGGGGCCGAACCTGGGTAAACCCTTATTTCCCCACGCCTCGCTAGACAAGCTCCCGATGTCAGAAGTCGCTATGTCCCAATACTCAAGTTTCCACCCGGAAACATCTGTCGTGACAATCCCAAGACAAATAACAATACCGTTCTGAAATTTAGCATAAAGGACTCTATAACACGAACAGGAATTCTCCACCGAAGCAATATGGACTCCACTACCAGCCATCCTTCTTCTCACCGTGGAGCAAACTAAGAGCATCTCCAGCAGCTCATCCAAATTTGGTGCTCTATATCTCCATATAGAGGATCATCTATAAAGATTCCTTTTTGAATGTCCTCAATTTTCCAGCAGCTCATCCGTCCCTATCCCTACAGTATTTTAATCCTGCTGTCAACTATAATCAGCACTGCTGTTTTTATTCTACTGCTACTGTTATTTCACTACTGTCACTGCTATAAAACCGTTGCTACTGATAATCTGTCTCGAGCAAGACTATTCACAGGTGCAGCTGAATTGGCAACTCCGCTGTTAAGACTTATAAATATTCTTTGGCTCCCCTTGTGTCGAATCAATAAATTTGGGTTTTACTGCCCTCGAAGACTGTTGCGATCCCCTATACTTGTGGGTCATCAAGACTATTTTCTGGCGCCGTTGCCATAGCAGTAGCTAGATGGTTGTCTTCTCCTCTTGTGCTACCATGTTTAGATCTTGTGAGCTGCCTAACATGATCAAGATCATCTTTATGTAATGCTACATGTTGTGTTTGCTGGGATCCGATGAATATTGAGTACTATGTTATTGCTTCATAATATATCTTGTGAGTTTGTTGTTTATGATCTTGCATGCTCTCCGTTGCTAGTAGATGCTCTGGCCAAGTAGATGCTTGTGACTCCAAGAGGGGGCATTTATGCTGGATAGTAGGTTCATGTATCTATTTAATCTGGGGTAGTGACAGCAAGCTCTAAGGTTGTAGATGTACTGTTGCTACTAGGGATAAAACAGTAGTACTTTATCTAAGGGTATTCGTATTACTTACATTACACACATTGCCTAATGCAATAATCTGTTGATTGCAACTTAATACTGAAAGGGGTGCGGACGCTAACCGGAAGGTGGATTATTAGTCATAGATGCGGTTGGAACGGTCAATGTATATTGTTTTAATGCCCAAATGAATATCACACTAGCCATCATAACTATAGTATATGCATCATTATGCACTTATTTATTCTGTCAATTGCCCAGCTGTAATTTGTTTACCCGCATGTATGCTATTATTATCTGTGGAGAGACACCACTAGTGAACTGTGGACCCCGGTCCTTTTTCCTCAAACTAATAAACAATCCTACTGCAATCCTGTTACTTCTATTCTCTGCAAGCAAACATCATTCTCCACACATACGTTTAATCCTTTGTTACAGCAAGCCAGTGAGATTGACAACCTCACTGTTAAGTTGGGGCAAAGTATCTTGGTTGTGTTGTGTGCAGGTTCCACGTTCGTTGCTGACACTGGTAGTGCGCCCTGCCAAAGTCATCTTCAACAACCTCCAGAGATCTCTAATTTCCTACTGGTTCGATAAACCTTGGTTTCACAACTGAGGGAAAACTTGCTGCTGCACTACTTCATACCTTCCTCTTGGGGTTTCCCAACAACACCTCACCGGTGCCATCAAGCAATTTTTCTGGCGCCGTTGCCGGGGAAATTTGAGTTCTTCTGCGAGGGGAGTCTCTCACATCCAATCTTTTTATTTTGTTATTGTCTTGCTTAGTTTGTTTTTATTATTGTCTTGTTTGCTTAATATCAAAAATACAAAAAAAATTAGTTACTTGGAATTTATTTTATTGTCTAGTTTGCTTAAATATCAAAAATACAAAAAAAAATAGTTACTTGCATTAATATTTTTCTTTCGGTTTGCATATTTTATTTTCAGTTTTGCATTTTGTGTTGCATTTGTTATTTCGGTTTGTTATTATGTCTAGTTCTTTACTTGCTATCAATGGCTTCTATATTTGATACAAAAAAGGAATACCGCTTGTCTAAAAAAAGGAAATATTTATGGGAACAAATAAGTAGATTGAATTATTTTGCTGAGAACTTGTGTTCTACATATGATGAATCCTACTGCTTTAATGAATCTTTTTGTTGTAGAAGGCACAAACACCTACCTTTCCAATGTGATTATAATGATAATGAAACCTTGGCTGCTTATGCTAAAGGAAACTATGACTTTGGTAATCTTGAACAAATTGAAGAATTTGTTGTTCTTAAGGGTGCCTATGAAATTGCTGGTTATATTCAAAATGATGATGCTCCTTGTAAAACTGAGAATTATGCTATACTTGGTTACTGTCTTGAGTATTATAATGATAATCCTTGTATTGCAGAATTTCTTAAGAAAAGGCATCCTCAAATTGAAGAAACCGTTGTCTTGCAGGAACCTATAGAAGAAGAAATTGTTGAACCTGAAAACTCATTAGATGGAAAAGAGGAGGAGAGTGAAGAACAAAAGGAGGATCTACCTCCTAAAGATAGTAACTCTTTAACTCTTACATTATTTGATTGCCCTCCATGCGTGCCTAAGGAGGAAGTGTGCTATATTGTTGAATGCCACGAATCTATTGAAATATCTACTTTTGATAAAATTGAAATAGACATCTTCCTTGACTCAACTAAAAGTGAAATAACAGAAAGTAAAAATGTGCTCCCCAATGTTATATATGATAATGCTTTAGATGATGGTCCTAGGCTTATCAATAATCCTCTATGTTTAGAAGTTATTACTTATTCATGTGAGGATAAAAATGATATAATTGCTGCTTGTGATGGTACTCTTACTCATGAGAGTCCTACTTTCTTTTTGAATTCTCCTAATTACTCCATGGAGGAGAAATTTGCTTATGTTGAGAGATACTTATGTGGTTTGCAATTGTCTCTAGTTCCGAATCTTTGTTGCAACCATGATCTTAAACTTGATATTGATCTTAGTAACTATTTTGAAAGAGGAAAGCATGTTAATGAATTCCAAAATAAATTTAATGATCCTCTTTATGTGTCTATATTATCTAAGTTGAATGATTCTTGTGGTTATATGGTTGAATTTATTTCTACTACTGAAAGTTATTACGAGAGAGGAAAATATGGTTGTAGAAGTTTTCATGGTACTAAAACACCTCTCTATATGCTAAAAGTTTTGAAGTTACTCTTGTTTTATCTTCCTATGCTTGTCACTTTGTTCTTTGTGAATTTATTTGTGTATAAGATTACTATGCATAGGAAGTGGGTTAGACTTAAATGCGTTTTGAATTTGCTTCTTGATGCTCCTTTTGATTCATTTTCTATCTTCATGAGAGCATCATTAGAACTATCAAGCCTAGCTAAAAGGCATTAAAGAAAGCGCTTTTGGGAGGCAACTCATTATCTTTTATTTTCAGCTTTAGTCAAGGAAGATGTCTACCTCTGTAGCAATTCCTTTGTATCTTTACTTTATTGCATTGTTGTGTCAAGTTAAGCCTCTAGTAGAAAGTTGATGCTAGATTTGGATTGCTGTGCTGAAACTGTTTTCTGCTGTCCACCGTTAAATTATAACTCTTTACAGAAAAATCGGATGGACCTGGGATTTTTTGTGCGTAATCCTCAGATATATATGCAAATTTCATTAGTTTTGAGTTTTCTGATTTGAGCAAGTTAAGTGCCTGTTCTGTTTTTGACAGATTCTGTCATTTATTTTGCAATGCCTCTTTTACTATTTTGAATGGATCTTTTTGTTCCATAAAGTATCAGTGGCTGTAGCTAATGTCCAGTAGCATTGGTAGCAATTGTGTTCATGCAGAATATAAGAATTTTTTGTGCACTAACCCTCTAATGAAGTTTACTTTGAGTTTGGTGTGGAGGAAGTTTTCAAGGATCAAGAGAGAAGGATGATGTGATGTGATCAAGAAGATGAAAGAGCCAAAGCTTGGGGATGCCCCCATGGGTCACCCAAGCATATTTCAAGAAGACTCAAGCGTCAAAGCTTGGGGATTCCCAAGGCATCCCCTTCTTCATCAACAAACTATCAGGTCATCTCTAGTGAAACTATATTTTAATTCCGTCACATCTTATGTGCTTTACTTGAAGCGTCTGTTTGTTTTGTTTTTATTTTTGTTATTTTCATTCTCTGAATAAAATGGATCCTAGCATTCCTTTGTGGGAGAGAGACATGCTCCGCTTTTTCATTTGAATACTCTTATTCTTCACTTATATTTGTTGAGTATTCTTCTATATTATTTCAATACTATTAGCTCTTGTTTTTCATGCATCTCTTGTTGGAGCTGTTAGTTTTTCTTATGTTATACTCTCATATCTCATTGTTATATACTTGGAGAGTTTGTGTTTCAAATAAGTTGATTGGTGTTTGGTTGGAAACAGAAAATGCTAAATGTGGTAGATGGTATAATGAAAAAGATATACATGCTCTTATGGATTGTTATCTTGTATGTTGTGGTGCTTGGCAATTGTTTTGAGCTCTCAAGTAAATCATGTTTAAGCTTTTACATCATGTAGTTAAAACCTATTAATGAAGAAATACCGTAAAGTTTGTTGAAATTTGGTTTGCATGTTTGGTATCTCTAAGGTCTAGATATTTTCTAGTAAAGGTGTTTGAACAACAAGGAAGACAATGTAGAGTTTTATAATGCTTGCAATATGTTTTTATATACGTCTTGTTGTCATAGTTTATACTTGTGTTTGCTTTAAATAACCTTGCTAGCCAAAGCCTTGTACTGAGAGGGAATGCTTCTCGTGCATCCAAAACCTTGAGCCAAAACCCATGCCATATGTGTACACCATACCTACCTACTGCATGGTATTTCCTGCTATTCCAAGCAAATACTTCGTGTGCTACCTTTTATTATTCAAAACATATTATCTCTTATTTGTGTCAATATTTATTAGCTCATGAGGAAGTATGTGGTGTTACGGATATCAACCTTGTCATTTGCTTTTACACAGACTTTCACAACTGGACTAGTGGCATATACATCCGCTTATCCATTAACTTCGCAAAAAGAGCTGGCAAATGGGGTGCCCAGTCCCAATTAATTACAACTTTAACCACTTCAATCTCTTCACATTTTTGCCCTGATCTAATCAGTCAAGCAATGACAACAGTTTTTAACTATATGTGTAAACAAAAGAGATAAGAGGGATGATCTACCTTGCTGGTAGAAATAACGTCCTTCATGGGAGCCGCTCTTGAAAGTCTGGTTGACAAGGGGGGTAGAGTGCCCATTACCATTCGTTGACAACAACAAACACCTCTCAAAACTTACTTTTATGCTCTCTATATGATTTCAAAAACCTATAAAACTAAAAAGCTCTAGCACATGTTTGTATCCCTGCTTCCCTCTGCGAAGGGCCTTTCTTTTACTTTATGTTGAGTCACTTTACCTACTTCTTTCTGTCTTAGAAGCAAACACTTGTGTCAACTGTGTGCAACAATTCTTATATGCTTACTTATTGCACTTGTTATATTCCTTTGTGTTGACAATTATCTATATGATATACCTGTTACAAGTTGAAAGCTAATGCTTAAACTTATATCTTCCTTTGTGTTGCTTCAATGCTCTTTTACTTAGAGACTATTTCTTTATGAGTTAACTTTCGTGTGAATCATTTTGATGCTTGTTTGAAAGTACTATCCATGAAAAGTTTTTGCTTATATGATGTAGTTGTTTACTCCTTGTCTATTTGTTAGCAAACTATAAACCATTGCTTTGAATCAGTTCATTCATAACATGAGCCTTACATTATTATTTGATCAAGATTGTGTGAAGCATGTCACTTCAGAAATTATTCTTGTTATCATTTTACCTACTCGGGACAAGTAGAACTAAGCTTGGGGATGCTTGATACGTCTCAAACGTATCTATAATTTCATCTGTTCCGTGCTTATATTAGGCCAATTACTACATGTTTTATATACACTTTTATATCATTTTATGCATTTTCTAGGAATAACCTATTAACAAGATGCCACAGTGCCAGTTGCCTGTTTTCTGCTGTTTTTGGTTTCAGAAAAGTTGTTAAGGAAATATTCTCGGAATTGGACAAACGAAACGTCAAAGTGCTTATATTCCCCGGGAGGTTTCTGAACACCGAGGAGGAGACGGAGTTGGACCCCAAGGGGCCCAGACCCCCAGGTGGCGCGGCAGGCCCCCTGGTCGCGCGAGCACAGGGTGTGGGGCCCTCGAGGCTCCTTCGCCCTTTCGCCTACTTATACCCCTCGGATATCTAAGACCTAAGACACGCACCTTTTTCCTCCACGAAGTCCAGAGCCGCCGCCGTCGTCAACCCTAGATCGGGAGGGTTCAGAAGCTCTCCCGACACCCTGCCGGGGAGGGGAATCATCACCGGAGGGCTCTACATCACCATGCCCGCCTCCAGACTGATGCGTGAGTAGTTCATCCTTGGACTACGGGTCCATAGCAGTAGCTAGATGGTTGTCTTCTCCTCTTGTGCTACCATGTTTAGATCTTGTGAGCTGCCTAACATGATCAAGATCATCTTTATGTAATGCTACATGTTGTGTTTGCTGGGATCCGATGAATATTGAGTACTATGTTATTGCTTCATAATATATCTTGTGAGTGCGTTGTTTATGATCTTGCATGCTCTCCGTTGCTAGTAGATGCTCTGGCCAAGTAGATGCTTGTGACTACAAGAGGGGACATTTATGCTCGATAGTAGGTTCATGTCTCTATTTAATCTGGGGTAGTGACAGCAAGCTCTAAGGTTGTAGATGTACTATTGCTACTAGGGATAAAACAGTAGTACTTTATCTAAGGGTATTCGTATTACTTACATTACACACATTGCCTAATGCAATAATCTGTTGATTGCAACTTAATACTGAAAGGGGTGCGGACGCTAACCGGAAGGTGGATTATTAGTCATAGATGCGGTTGGAACGGTCTATGTATATTGTTGTAATGCCCAAATGAATATCACACTAGCCATCATAACTATAGTATATGCGTCATTATGCACTTCTTTCTTCTCTCAATTGCCCAGCTGTAATTTGTTTACCTGCATGTATGCTATTATTATCTATGGAGAGACACCACTAGTGAACTGTGGACCCCGGTCCTTTTTCCTCAAACTGATAAACAATCCTACTGCAATCCTGTTACTTCTATTCTCTGCAAGCAAACATCATTCTCCACACATACGTTTAATCCTTTGTTACAGCAAGCCAGTGAGATTGACAACCTCACTGTTAAGTTGGGGCAAAGTATCTTGGTTGTGTTGTGTGCAGGTTCCACGTTCGTTGCTGACACCGGTAGTGCGCCATGCCAAAGTCATCTTCAACAACCTCCGGAGATCTCTAATTTCCTACTGGTTCGATAAACCTTGGTTTCACAACTGAGGGAAAACTTGCTGCTGCACTACTTCATACCTTCCTCTTGGTGTTTCCCAACAACACCTCACCGGTGCCATCAGGCCCACACCACATGGAGGCGCTGCAGGCCCTTGCCCGCACCACCACATGGTGTGGCTGCACCAGCCACGCCCTCGCGTCCCCCTCTCGGATATAAGGTCTCTCAGACCTAAAAACGCGAACACCCCAAGCACTTTTTCCAGAAACGCATCCGAGCGCCGCCGCCACCTCGAAACTCAATTCGGGGACCAGAAGTTCCTGTTCCGGCACTCCGCCGGGACGGGGAATCGAAGGGGATCATCGCCATCGTCATCGCCAACGCCTCTCCATCAACCATCGTCGTTTCCCCCACCCATGTGTGAGTAATTCCCCGCTGTAGACTTGAGGGGATGGTAGGGATTGGATGAGATCGTTCATGTAATAGCTGTAATATCATTAGGGCATGGTGCCTAGTATCCGTTATCAGTGTTTTGCGTCATTGTTGCAACTTGTTATGCTTAATGCTTGACACTAGGGCCCGAGTGCCATGATTTCAGATCTGAATATGTTATTGTATCATGAGGCTAATTATTGTTTTAGATCATATCTATGAGTTGTATACACATATTATTGTCCGGAACCCGAGGCCCCAAAGTGACAGCAATTGGGACAACCGGAGGGGATGGCTGTGATGTGAGGATCACATGTGTTCACGGGATGTTAATGCTTTGCTCCGGTACTTTATTAAAAGGAGTACCTTAATTACCAGTAATTTCCCTTGAGGCCCCGCTGCAACGGGCTGGTAGGACAAAAGATGATGTGCAAGTTTCTCATTGCGAGCACGCACAACTAAATTGGAACACATGCCTATGGTTCATTAATACTTGGATGCTTACTATTATTTATCTGCAAATGCCCATGACTTGGTTATTATATGAAATATCTCATCCATGCAACGCCCGTTCATCCGTCCCTATGCCTACAGTATTTTAATCCTGCTGTCTACTATAATTATCACTGCTGTTTTTATTCTACTGCTGCTGTTATTTCACTACTGTCACTGCTATAAAACCGTTGCTACTTATAATTTGTCTCGAGCAAGTCTATTCACAGGTGCAGCTGAATTGACAACTCCGCTGTTAAGACTTATAAATATTCTTTGGCTCCCCTTGTGTCGAATCAATAAATTTGGGTTTTACTTCCCTCGAAGACTGTTGCGATCCCCTATACTTGTGGGTCATCACCCTCATGCATCGAGATACCAACGGGGGTTTAGGTTTCTGTCACTCCGGCAACTCCACAATTAATATACGAATACACAATGCAGTCCCCTAGGCCCATAAAGGTGAAGTGTCATGTAGTTGACGTTCACATGACACCACTAGAAGAATAACAACACAACTTAAATATCAAACCATTAAATATTACTCAACATATTTCACTACTAACATCTAGACTTCTCCCATGTCCTCAAGAACTAAACGAACTACTCACAACACATCATTTGGAACATGATCAGAGGTGATATAATGATGGATAACAATCTGAACATAAACCTTAATTCAACAGTTTCACTCAATAGCAACAATAACAATAGTAATCAATGATGCTCACGGGTGTGAGGAGTTGGAAAACCCCAAGAGGAAGGTGTGAAGTAGTGCAGAAGCAAATTTCCCTCAGTGATGAAACCAAGGTTATCGAACCAGTAGGAGATGAAGAACACGTCTGAAGGTTGTTGGTGGCGCCGTTTACGATCACTAACGTGGAACCTGCACAACACAATCAAGAAACTTTGCCCCAACTCAACAGTGAGGTTGTCAATCTCACCGGCTTGCTGTAACAAAGAGATTAACCGTATGGTGTGGAAAATGATGTTTGTTTGCAGAGAATGAAAGTAACAGTTTGCAGTTGGTTGTATTATCAGTTTAGAGAAAAGGACCGGGGTCCACAGTTCACTAGTGGTGTCTCTCCATAATAATAATAATAGCATACATGCGGGTAAACAAATTACAGCTGGTCAATTGATAGAATAAAGAGCTGCATAATGATGCATATACTAATGACATGATGTCTAGTGTCAGATTCATTTGGGCATTACAACAATATACATAGACCGTTCCAACCGCATCTATGACTAATAATCCACCTTCCGGTTAGCGTCTGCACCCCTTTCAGTATTAAGTTGCAAGCAACAGATTATTGCATTAAGCAAAGTGTGTAATGTAAGTAATAGCATTATCCTTAGACAAAGTACTACTGTTTTATCCCTAGTAGCAACAGTACATCTACAACCTTAGAGCTTTCTGTCACTGCCCCAGATTAAATAGAGACATGAACCCACTATCGAGCATAAATACCCCCTCTTGGAGTCACAAGCATTTACTTGGCCAGAGCAACTACTAGCAACGGAGAGCATGCAAGATCATAAACAACACACAACATGATATATTATGAAGCAATGACAAAGTATTCAATATTCATCGGATCCCAGCAAACACAACATGTAGCATTACATAAAGATGATCCTGATCATGATAGGCAGCTCACAAGATCTAAGCATGATGGCACAAAAGGAAAAGACAACCATCTAGCTACTGCTATGGACCCGTAGTCCAAGGATGAACTACTCACGCATCAGTCCGGAGGCAGGCATGGTGATCTAGAGCCCTCCGGTGATGATTCCCCTCTCCGGCAGGGTGCTGGGAGCAGGTTCTGAACCCTCCCGAACTAGGGTTGACGACGGCGGCGGCTCCGTGAGGAAAAGTGGAAAAGTGTTCGGGTTGTTTGCCTTAGGTTTTCGGGGGGATTAAATAGGCGAAGGGGCGAAGGCAGTGGAGCCCCGAGGGCCCCACCTCAGGTCCTGGCGCGGCCAAGGAGGCTGCCGCGCCACCCCTTGAGGTGGGCGCCTCGGTGCCCGTCTCCTTTTCCCCCTCGGACTTCTGGAACGTGTCTGGAATTCTAAGATCTTCGGTATAAAAATTGTCCAATTCCGAGAATATTTCCTTAAGTGGATTTCTGAAACCAAAAACAGCAGAAAACAGGGAACTGGCACTGTGGCATCTTGTCAATAAGTTAGTTCCAGAAAATGCATAAAACAATATAAAATGTGTATAAAACATGTAGGCAATTGGTATAATATAAGCATGGAACATAAGAAATTATAGATACGTTTGAGACGTATCAAGCATCCCCAAGCCTAGTTCTACTCGTCCTCGAGTAGGTAAAACGATAACAAATAATTTCTGGAGTGACATGCTTTCACACAATCTTGATCAAATAATAATGTAATGCATGTAAGTTGAGATCAAATGAATAAAAGTTGTAGTTTATATTGATATCAAATGAGTAATGAATAAACAAGTAGGCATAACAAAGCAAAACTTTCAATGAATCAGTAATAGGGAACAATCAACCGTGCAAAGTAGATATTAAAGATGATTTAAGCTTCAAGCACAACAATATAATCATCTAATGAATCAAACAATCATGACAACTTTGTGAAAGGATCAAGTCAAGTGATAGCAATATGCACATAGAAGATCATTTCTCTATTTGTTCACACAAAAACAAGCAAGTGTTCAGCGTTGGTTCCTGGCACCAGGATGTTGTGGCTAAGAGAATAATAATGGGGGTTTGGAAGGCCAACGGAAGAAAGTCTCACACAGCTGAAGGTGATCATTAGACAAGAGGAAGTCTTATAATCGAAGCTATGCAAGGAGTATTGATTGCCACACAACGGATGCACATAGAGCTATAAGTGTATGAAAGCTCTCCAATGGAACTAGTGGGGGTGCATCTAACTTGCTTGCTCATGAAGACCTAGAGCACTTTTGAGGAGGCCCATCATTGGAATATACAAGCCAAGTTCTAGAGGGTAAAGTTCCCCACATAGTTATGCAAGTAAAACATGAAAACTCTCACATATGGAGTACAGGTGCTAAACATGAGCACAAATGATGACTATGAATAATATGGGTGCTATAACATGAGCACAAGTGTGGATAAAGAGTAGTAATGTTGCCCCCTTTTTATTCTTTCTTTCTTTCTTTTTCTCTTTTTCTCTTTTTTCTATATATTTTTTGTATTTTTCTGTTTCTCTTTTCGATGGCCTCCATGGCTCTTTTCACTTTTAGGGGCAAACATCCTAATATGATAATATGACAACACACTTTTGGTACAAATATCTCATGATGAATAAAACATAATGTATGAAACGGTGCCTCTGCCAGTGTAGCAGGATATGCAATGATCTAGTGTAACATGGGTAAAACCACACATCAGCTGTAAAGAATCATGCAAAGCAATATATATGATAAATGACAACAAGTCATGTAATGTAAGATGAAAGTTGCATGGCAATATATCTCGGAACAGCTATGGAAATGCTGTAGTAGGTAGGTATGGTGGATGTTTTGAGGAAGATATTTGGCTTATATGTAGGAGAACATGATGAAGATCTCCCACGAGTTTTGGATGTACCCGCGAAGTATGCACCAACTCTCAATGTGAGAAAGGGCAATGCAAAGTACCGAAGAGGCTAGCAAATATGGAGGTGAAAGTGCCATGAAAACCGCAGATTTAGAACTCACAAGAAAAAGGATTCCAAATAGAAACATGATCTTACAAGGCATAATGAAAATCACTCCACGAGGGACTGTGGCAAATGAACAAGTCACTGTTGGGACCCCGACCGTAGCGCATAACACAAAGTCATTACGGTTGCTTTTAACATGAGGAGTCATATTTCATTATGCTATCAACTGGAAGATTAAGTGTGGCACAGCTTCAAGTTTTCTAGACCAACCATTAATCATTCCACCTTACTAAACCATCATGTTTACCATTAAGCATATTAATATCTCAAAACAACATCAATGATTCAAGTGACACAATTTAATGATCTACAAGATTATATATCATTTAGTTATACCATCTACCACATTTAACATTTTCTGTTCCTAACCAAACACCAATCAACTTATTAAACATAAACTCGCCAAGTATTTAACAATGAAGCAAGAGAGTATAACATATGAGAACTAACAGCTCTGAACAAGAGATGCATGAAAAACAAGAGTTGAAAGTATTGCAGTAGCTATAGAAGAATACTCAACAAGTATAAGTGAACAATAGGAGTATTCAAATGAAAAAGTGGAGCGTATCTCTCTCCCACACAAGAATGCTAGGATCCATTTTATTCAGAAAACAAAAATAACAAAAGTAAAAATATAAACAAACAGACGCTCCAAGTAAAGCACATAAGATGTGGCCGAATTAAAATATAGTTTCATTAGAGATAACCTGATAAGTTGTTGATGAAGAAGGGGATGCCTTGGGCATCCCCAAGCTTTGACGTTTGAGTCTTCTTGAAATATGTTTGGGTGACCCACGGGGGCATCCCCAAGCTTAGGCTCTTCCATCTTCTTGATCACATCATATCATCCTTCTCTCTTGATCCTTGAAAACTTCCTCTACACCAAACTCAAAGTAGACTTCATTAGAGGGTTAGTGCATAATCAAAAATTCTTATATTCTGTATGAACACAATTGCTACCAATGCTACTGGACATTAGCTACAACCACTGATACTTTATGGAACAAAAAGATCCATTCAAAATAGTAAAAGAGGCATTGCAAAATAAATGGCAGAATCTGTCAAAAACAGAACAGTCCCTAAAGACGAATTTTTTCGAGGCACTTAACTTGCTCAAATCAGAAAACTCAAAACTAATGAAAGTTGCATATATATCTGAGGATTACGCACAAAAAATCCCAGGTCATTTTCATTTTTCTGTGAATTCTTACGAATTTAACGGTGGACAGCAGAAAACTGTTTCAGCACAGCAATCCAAATCTAGCATCAACTTTCTACTAGAGCCTTAACTTGGCACAACAATGCAATAAAATAAAGATACAAAGGAATTGCTACAGAGGTAGGCATGTTCCTTGACTCAACAAAATAAAATTACAGAAATAAAAAGTGGGTTGTCTCCCATAAGCGCTTTTCTTTAACGCCTTTCAGCTAGGCACAGAAAGCAAAACTCAAGTGTTTCCAAGAGAAGAAGCATCAACATTGTAGCTCGTACGAATAATAGAATCAGAAGGTAACTTCATTTTCTTCCTAGGGAATTGTTCCATACCTTTCTTAAGTGGGAATTGGTACCTTATATTTCCTTCTTTCATATCAATAATAGCACCAACCGTGCGAAGGAAAGGTCTTCCCAAAACAATAGGACAAGAGGGATTGCACTCAATGTCCAAGACAATAAAATCAACGGGGACCAGGTTATTGTTAACCATAATAAGAACATCATTAACTCTCCCCAAAGGTTTCTTCAAAGCATTATCAGCAAGAAAAACATCCAAATAGCAATGTTCCAATGGTCAAACATATCATAAAGTTTCTTAGGCATAACAGAAATACTTGCACCAAGGTCACACAAAGCATTGCAATAAAATTCATTCAAATTTATTTTAATGATGGGCTCCCAACCATCTTCTAACTTCTTAGGGATAGAAGCTTCAAGTTTTAATTTCTCTTCCCTAGCTTTAATGAGAGCATTTGTAATATGTGTAGTAAAAGCAAGATTTATAGTGCTAGCATTAGGACTTGTGGCTAACTTTTGCAAGAACTTAATAACTTCAGAGATATTACAATTATCAAAATCAAAATTATTATCATTAAAGCAAACCGAACCACTTTCTCCCATGTTCTTAAAAATTTCAGCACTTTTATCAAGACTAGTTTCAGCAGTTTTAGGCAATTTTAACTTTTTGGAATTAGTAGAAGAAACATTGCCAACACCAATTATATTACCATTAATAGTAGGAGGTTTACTAGCATGTGAAGTAACATTATTTTCAGAAGTAGTAATGGTGCAAACTCTAACAATATCATCACTTTTAGCTAATTGTTCTTCTCTTTCCCATCTAGCACGCAATTGAGCCATCATCCTAACATTTTCATCAATTCGAACTTGGATAGCATTAGCAGTGGCAAAGGGGTTTTCATAAATATTTTCAGGTTTGGCAGCCATTTTATTAATCAAAGAAGATTGTGCTTCAGACATAGATGAAATACTAGTTTCAGCATTTGAAAATTTTCCTTGCAAACCCGAAATCTCCCTATTTAATTTCTCCATTTGATAACTAATATTTCTTAACATAGATGATTGTTCCTCCATGGTTTTAGTGAAAACTTTATTTTGCTCATATTGGGTTTGCATAAAAATTTTGGTAACTTTCTCAACCTCTAACAATCTTTCCTCACTAGGCATTCTACCATAAGAATTAGCATAACCAATACCATTATTAGTAGGATAGGGCTTATAGTTGTTATTACCATAATTGTTCCTATAGGCATTGTTGTTGAATTATTATTTTTAATGAAGTTCACATCAACATGCTCTTCTTGTGCAACTAAAGAAGCTAAGGGAACATTATTAGGATCCATATGAGATTTACCATTAACAAGCATAGACATGATCATATCAATCTTTTCAATCAAAGAGGAGGTTTCTTCAACAGAATTTACCTTCTTACCTTGAGGAGTCCTTTCAATATGCCACTCAGAATAATTAACCATCATATTATCCAAGAGTTTCGTTGCAGCCCCCAAAGTGATGGACATAAAAGTACCTCCAGCGGCTGAATCCAATAAATTCCTTGAAGAAAAATTTAGTCCTGCATAGAAGGTTTGGATGATCATCCAAGAAGTCAGTCCATGGGTTGGTCAATTCTTAACCAGAGATTTCATTCTTTCCCAAGCTTGAGCAACATGTTTATTATAAAATTGCTTAAAGTTCATAATGCTACTCCTTAGGAAAATAATCTTAGCAGGAGGATAGTATTTTCCAATAAAAGCATCTTTGCATTTAATCCAAGAATCAATACTATTCCTAGGCAATGAAAGTAACCATTCTTTAGCTCTTCCTCTCAAGGAGAAAGGAAATAATTTCAGTTTTATAATGTCACCATCTATAGCCTTATATTTTTGTATTTCACAAAGTTCAACAAAATTATTTAGATGGGCAGCAGCTTCATCAGAACTAACACCAGAAAATTGCTCTTTCATGACAAGATTTAACAAAGCAGGTTTAATTTCAAAGAATTCTGCTTTGGAAGCAGGTGGAGCAATAGGTGTGCATATAAAATCATTGTTGTTGGTGCTAGTAAAGTCACACAACTTAGTATTCTCAGCAGTAGTCATTTTAGCAAATTAAAGGACAAACCGAAATAAACAAAAATAGAAACCGAAATAATAGAAGACCAAACCGAAATAAAAATGATAATGCAAGTAACTAATTTTTTTGTGTTTTTGATATTAAGCAAACAAGACAATAATAAAGTAAATAAAATGCAAGACAAAAACAAAGTAAAGAGATTGGGAAGTGAGAGACTCCCCTTGCAGATGTGCTTCAGCTCCCCGGCAACGGCGCCAGAAAAGTGCTAGCGTGTAGTCGACGAGGGAGCGTCAAGGACTTCTGAACAGAGGTGCTCCTATCTCCCCGGCAACGGCGCCAGAAAAGTGCTTGATGCTCACGGGTGTGAGGAGTTGGAAAACCCCAATAGGAAGGTGTGAAGTAGTGCAGCAGCAAATTTCCCTCAGTGATGAAACCAAGGTTATCGAACCAGTAGGAGATGAAGAACACGTCTGAAGGTTGTTGGTGGCGCCGTTTACGATCACCAACGTGGAACCTGCACAACACAATCAAGAAACTTTGCCCCAACTCAACAGTGAGGTTGTCAATCTCACCGGCTTGCTGTAACAAAGAGATTAACCGAATGGTGTGGAAAATGATGTTTGTTTGCAGAGAATGAAAGTAACAGTTTGAAGTTGGTTGTATTATCAGCTTAGAGAAAAGGACTGGGGTCCACAGTTCACTAGTGGTGTCTCTCCATAATAATAATAATAGCATACATGCGGGTAAACAAATTACAGCTGGGCAATTGATAGAATAAAGAGCTGCATAATGATGCATATACTAATGACATGATGTCTAGTGTGAGATTCATTTGGGCATTACAACAATATACATAGACCGTTCCAACCGCATCTATGACTAATAATCCACCTTCCGGTTAGCGTCCGCACCCCTTTCAGTATTAAGTTGCAAGCAACAGATTATTGCATTAAGCAAAGTGTGTAATGTAAGTAATAGCATTATCCTTAGACAAAGTACTACTGTTTTATCCCTAGTAGCAACAGTACATCTACAACCTTAGAGCTTTCTGTCACTGCCCCAGATTAAATAGAGACATGAACCCACTATCGAGCATAAATACCCCCTCTTGGAGTCACAAGGATTTACTTGGCCAGAGCAGCTACTAGCAACGGAGAGCATGCAAGATCATAAACAACACACAACATGATATATTATGAAGCAATGACAAAGTATTCAATATTCATCGGATCCCAGCAAACACAACATGTAGCATTACATAAAGATGATCTTGATCATGATAGGCAGCTCACAAGATCTAAACATGATGGCACAAAAGGAGAAGACAACCATCTAGCTACTGCTATGGACCCTCCCGAACTAGGGTTGACGACGGCGGCGGCTCCGTGAGGAAAAGTGGAAAAGTGTTCGGGTTGTTTGCCTTAGGTTTTTGGGGGGATTAAATAGGCGAAGGGGCGAAGGCGGTGGAGCTCCGAGGGCCCCACCTCAGGTCCTGGCGCGGCCAAGGAGGCTGCCGCGCCACCCCTTGAGGTGGGCGCCTCGGTGCCCGTCTCCTTTTCCCCCTCGGACTTCTGGAACGTGTCTGGAATTCTAAGATCTTCGGTATAAAAATTGTCCAATTCCGAGAATATTTCCTTAAGTGGATTTCTGAAACCAAAAACAGCAGAAAACAGGGAACTGGCACTGTGGCATAGGTTAGTTCCAGAAAATGCATAAAACAATATAAAATGTGTATAAAACATGTAGGCAATTGGTATAATATAAGCATGGAACATAAGAAATTATAGATACGTTTGAGACGTATCAATCAACACCGGGAGAGTTTCCCCTATCAAATAGACAAGATTCAGCCCTAGATGTTACAGCGGGAACGGAGTGAAACGATGGAGATGACGGTGTCGGCGGTGGAGATGATGGTGATGATGATCCCGATGTAGTGCAGCTCGATGACGGTGACAATGGCGACGATTTCCCCCCTCCGGGAGGGAATTTCCCCAGTAGATTTCTCCCTGCCGGAGAGCTTTTCTCTCTCTGGTGTTTTCCGCCTCATGGAGGCGGCGGAATATTTCCTCGACGATGGTATAGGTCTTAGGGTTTCGGGGGCTTCAAGTACGCGAAAGGGCGATGCCAGAGGTGCGCCAGGGTGGCCTCACCATGTGGCGGCGCGGCAGCAAGGGAGCCGCGCCACCACATGGTGTGGGCCCCCTGTGCCCCCCCTCGGTTTCCCCTCTTGGCTCCCTCCGTCATCTGGCAAAATAGGAGCTTCCAGCTTTTTACTTTGGATTTCTGATCTTCAGAAATATGGCGTCTTGACGGTCCTTTTTCCAGCAGAATCCTGATTCCGGTGGTCAATTCTCCAATAATCATCAAACATGCAAAATAGGTAAAATAACATAAGTATCATCTCTAAATATGAAATATATCAATGAATAACAGTAAATTCTGATATAAAATAGTGATGCAAAGTGGACGTATCAACTCCCCCCAAGCTTAGACCTTGCTGGTCCCCAAGCGAAAGCTGAACTCAGTAAACATGGCCACAGGTTTATGGAGTGAAGTGTCGATAAACAAAATATGGACAAGAAGCATCACATCTATTAATACACAAGTCATCTTAGACAGCAACTTCCATTTATATAATCTTAACTTGAAACAAGTAAAGGGAGTCACAATAAGGTGCATACAGAAAATCATAATTGGTGATGGCAAACTTTGTTCTTGGTCAGAGAACAATTAACAGATTGTACTTACTCTTCATAACAGTCTCCTTACAGTCATTGATAACTTTCAAAGTTTAATTAAGATAGAAGCTTTGTGCTAAACAGGGAAACATAAAAGACATGATTGACAATATCAATATATAGATGGTTGAATCACAACAACTCAAATGCTTACTTGAGACAAAGGGAAATAGGTTTACTGACTCAACATAAAGTAAAAGATAGGCCCTTTGCAGAGGAAAGCAGGGATCCACACTTGTGCTAGAGCTTTTAAGTTTTGAAATCATAGAGAGAGTACAAAAATAATTTTTTAGCTATGTATGTCGTTGTCAACGAATTGTAGTGGGTGAAAACAATATTTCCCATGTTATCCAGACTTTCAAGAGCGGCTCCCATGAAGGACGTTATTTCTACCCAATGGTAGATCATCTCTCTTCTCCTTTGTTTACACATGCACATTTTATAAATTGGTAT
The DNA here is from genome assembly GCA_026929855.1 of Poa annua. Classification (NCBI taxonomy): domain Eukaryota; kingdom Viridiplantae; phylum Streptophyta; class Magnoliopsida; order Poales; family Poaceae; genus Poa; species Poa annua. Next base: position 59,151,238 of record CM049437.1, read on the forward strand.
GACTCTCCTCCCAACCTTTGCTTACACAATCCATGGCTAACCGAATCCTCGGGTGCCTTCCAACAATGTCATACCATGGAGGAGTGTCTATTTAAATGGATAAACACTTTGAAACTTGCTTTTGATAAATCATGGTAAATCATGTGAAGAGAATTAGGCACATGTAGTTGTAATTAATTGGGACTGGGCACCCCATTTGCCAGCTCTTCTTGCAAAATTAATGGATAAGCGGATGTATATGCCACTAGTCCAATGGTGAAAGTCTGTCTAACAAGTTAAATATAGAGTAACCCACATACTTCCTCATGAGCTAATAAACAGTGACACAAATGAGGGATAATAATTTTTGAATAGTTAAAGGTAGCACATGAAGTATTTACTTGGAGTGGCAGGAAATACCACATAATAGGTAGTTATGGTGGACACAAATGGCAAAGGTTTTGTCTCAAGGTTTGGATGTATGAGAAGCATTCCCTCTTAATACAGGTTTTTGGCTAGCAAGGTTGTGTAGCAAGCATAAGAGTTGAGGGATACCAACAAATATACATGTAGTAAAAACAATCATGCAATCTTCCTTGGAAGAACAAACAATTAAACTTGAGAATACTAAGCTTATGAGCCAACATAAGAGAAAGAGCATGGAATAAAAATATCTATATGCACTTCCCTTTCTCTACTTAAGCCTCAAAATATTGTAGCTACTGACCAATGCTAAGTTTGCCAAAACCAAAAAGATCTACTCAATGCTCCCAAAGTGATGCCAATACTAAATAACAAGATCATCCATATGAAAGAATTTGCATACTAAAATAAAGTATGCGGAAAGTAAATGATAAAACTTCTCATTAATATTCCATAGCGGCAACTCACACCAAGGGAAACATAGATAACCAACTAAAAGAGAGATACTTCCATACTGCAAGCCATGTTATAAGATAACTTCCCTACTCATGATATGACTCTATAAAAGGTAAAAAAAATAATGGTGTGATACCGCGGCACTACCCCCAAGCTTGGAACAAGCCGAGGGGATGCTAATACTAGTGATGAATTACTCCTTCGGCGGTGATGGTGGACCCTTAATAAGCTTATCAACGAGCTCCTTCAGTTCATCAATCTTGTAGGTGAGGATACGAATCAGCTCCGTGTCGTGTTCAATACGGTTCATAAACTTATCACACTGTGAATCCCAGCTCTTGGAATTGCTTCCCCACTTCTCATTAGACTTTGAACTCCCTTTTCCTGCATTTGTAGAACGATTTATATTCCAACTATTGGGCAATTCTGCCTCAGGGATTCTTTCAATTTGATGCTTATGGATTAGAGTGTGGAAGGGGTTATCGATGCCTGGAGAAGATGTCCGTGGAGCCAGAAAGCGACGTGGAACCTTCCCTCCGGTGCTCATCCGCGCGCCTCTCTTGGGGTTGAAGGGATTTGCTACCACTCCAATGCTTGCAATGGTGGCGCGAGGGTATTGACGCGGATCTTCTTCCACCTCCTCTTCAGCTTCACTCTTGACCTCCTCCTCCAGCTTAGGATCTTGAAGATCATCTTCCAAAGGCTCCTTGCGCTTCTTGTTGTTGGCGGAGACCATGATGCTTCTAAAACTGAGAACAATTCTTGACAGAAACAGGTCGAAACAAAAACACGAAGAAAAGACGATATACGGACCTCCGGGGATCCGGGGGATTATATAGAAAAAAGTTTCGCAACAAAAGGAAGGCTACAGGAAGAAACCAGGTCGGAGACGGACTCCGAGGCGACCACACCATGTGGTGGAGCGGCCAGGGGAGGGCCCGCGCCACCATGTGGTGTGGTGCCCTCGGGCATCGTCTCCTACCCGTCTTCGTCTTGTAATTTTCCATATTTAATAAAAATAACAAAAATATCTTCTGGAAAGTTAAACGCGAACTTTTTCTTACCGAAACTGTTACCTATTTGAAAACCGACTCTACAGTTCCCTGAATTTGCTTTTTAATAAAAACTTCCAGAGTCACCACTTGAATAATATCAACATCTTCATTATAAGAATCTCCAGAAATATAATGTTTGAGTCTTTGCCCATTCACCACTTGTGTAGAGTCATCTTTGAGTGAAGCTATCTTTATGGCACTTGAACGATACACCTCCACAATAACATAAGGTCCTTCCCATTTTGAGAGTAATTTTCTTGCGAAAAATCTGAGACGAGAACTATACAATAGAACTTTCTCACCAACATTGAACTCTCTCTTAATAATTCTCCTATCATGCCATCTCTTAACTTTCTCCTTAAAAAGTTTAGCATTTTCATAAGCCTCACTTCTCCATTCATCTAAAGAACTCAAGTCAAGTAACCTTTTTTTACCAGCAAGGTGAAAATCTATATTAAGTTCTCTCACTGCCCAATAAGCTTTGTGTTCTAATTCTAAAGGGAAGTGACAAGCTTTTCCATAAACCATCTTATAAGGAGACATACCCATAGGGTTTTTATAAGCAGTTCTATAAGCCCATAAAGCATCATTTAACTTACTAGCCCAATTTTTTCTAGATTTATTAACAGTCTTTTGCAAGATATATTTAATTTCCCTATTTGACAATTCTACTTGCCCACTTGTTTGAGGATGATAAGCTGAAGCAATTCTATGATTAACACCATATTTAGCAAGAACTTTTCTAAAACCACCATGTATAAAATGAGAACCTCCATCAGTCATAAGATATCTAGGTACACCAAACCTAGGGAACATAATATTCTGAAGCATTTTTAATAAGGTCTCACCATCAACACTTTTTGTAGGTATAGCTGTCGAGGAGTGACTCCCACGTAACAGGGGTAGTCTCGCCCTGAAGAGAGGTTCGAAGAGGGGACTGAACACGGAGGTCTAACAACACTCGAGGGGCTCGACGACGATGCTCGCCGAGCCTAAAGGAGGACAATCACGCCAGAGATGGACACCAGCCCGTACCCAGGTTCACGGCCCTCGAGAGGAGGTAAAACCGCTACTCCTGCTTGTCTGTATTGCACTGTGAAGGTTACAGGATAACGAGCTTGCCGAAGGTTCTCTTGAGGCAGCTTGGTGCCTGGGGAGGGACACAATGGTCGTCTCCCTCCTTCAGCAGTTGGCTATCCTATGTGTTCTGGGTGCCCGTGCGTGATTGGGCCCTTCGGTCCCTTTCTACGGGGGAGCTCCTGCTCCTTTTATAGGCGCCCCGGGCTCCGTCCTCGTGCTGGTGGGCTCCCACACGCCAGTCGCATGGAGGAGCGGGAGTCCACCGCAGCTCGTCCGTCCATGGACGCGGTCCATCCGTGCTAAAGTAGCGCGCCGTGGCCGACAGGTTGCAGGCGGTGCAGGGCGGCTCGCTGGCGCAGCAGAGGCCGTGGTGGAGCCCACGGTGACGATCCTCTTGGAGCGTTGCGCCGTCCAGCCTCTTTATCACCAAAGGGGAAAGTTCTGGCTGTCCTGCCGCAGGCGGCGCGGCTTTGTTGACTCCTTTATCACCAGAATGGCAACTGGGGTGCTCGCGTCACCCTGCGGCTGCTGCAGGGGCCATGTGCGCCCTGCAGCGCTTGCTTAGCCGCGAAGTGTCTCCACAGGGCCGTGGTCGCCTGTGGAGGGGTTTTCTGCTGACTCCTCTCCAGGCGGGCTGTGCCTGGGGAGTCTCTTGAAGCGCAGGGTCCTCTTCAGGCCCTGGCGTCCTCTTCAGGCCTCGAGAGGGGATGCCTCTTGAGGATCCCTCCAAGCGGTAGCCTAGTCCTCAGCCGTTCTGCCGAAGTTACCCGCGGGCGAGGCCTGTAGGGAGTGGGCCGTGTGTACCCCGGTCCTGACTGGGCCGACAGTAGCCCCCAGGCCCACGATGGGTACGACGAGGCCCGTTGGGTCTAGGCGAAGCGTCGTGGGGCAACATCTGCAGGCCGGGCCGAGCCACGCGTCACGCCGGCGAGCAACGGTTGCGCACGATACGGGACGTGCGTCGTGGGGGGTCCCACCACGCCCCGGTAACTGCTCCTTGACGAGACATAAAAACCCCGGCGCCGGAGCAGGGAGCCGTTACTACTCCCACTCCTTCTCGCAGACGCCAACCGCACAGAGCTCTCCGCTCCTGCAATCCGGCGCCCTTTTCTCCGATTCCTCCAACTTCCCCTCGCGCCGCTCCCTTCTTCCCTCCGACGATGACTCCGCCGAAGAACAAGGGCAAGGCGGCCGCGGGGTCTTCATCGCAAGCAGCGCCCGCTGAGGCCGCGTACGGCGCGGCACTGTTGGGCGTGCGCGTCAACGACAAGGCGCTCGAGAAGGTCCGCTTCCTGGTGGCGGACCGGACCAACGAGCACGGCGCCACCGCACTCAAGCCTGCGGCGCACGGGAAACGCCCGCGAGGGTTTTTCCCCGTCTTCCAGCACTGCGTCTCGGCGGGCCTGGTGCCGCCCTTCTCTCCGTTCCTGGAGGCGGTGCTGGCCTTCTACCAGATCCAACTGCTGCACCTCCACCCCAACTCGGTGCTGATCCTCGCCGTCTTCGCTTACCTCTGCGAGGCGTACCTAGGCGTGGAGCCCACGGTGGAGCCCTTCCGGTGCTTCTACGCGCTCCGGAGCACGGCGAAGAACGAGCGCTCAGGATGCGTCTCCTTCCGCATCGTGGACGGCATGGGGAGCGTCTACATCCCCATGTCGTGGAGCGAGGGCAAGGCCATCACCTCCGTGACGAAGAAAGTGGACGACTTCCGCCAGCGGTGGTTCTTCGTTGGCGTGGAGCAGCCAAGCGCCTTCCTTGAGGTCCCTGACGCGCCGCCCGTGAAGAACTCGCACTGGGGCAAGGCCACCTTCTGCGGCGCACAGAACGTGATGCTGTCGGGCCGCCTGAGCTACCTCCGGGAGGAAGGCCTCACGGGGCAAATCGTCGTGGCGGACTTCGTGACGCGCCGCCTCGCCCCACTCCAGGCGCACGCGATGCCGATGTGGATGTATTCCGGCCCCAATGACAACATGCGGCTTCATCGCGAGGACAACGACAAGGACGCCGTCGACAACGTCCTGTCCGCGCTCTTCATCAACCCCGCGGTGCCCGCCATGGAGGAACTCCCGATCTCCCTCAGGCCTCTGCACCAGTACAACATGACCGAGCGTTTGGCCGTTCTGGAGGGGGTTCCTCCGTACACTCCGGCGGGCCCGGCGCGGAAGGTGGTGCCCGTGCCTGTGGTGCATGATGCGGAGGAGGCAGAGACGCCCTCCGCCTCAGGAGCCGGACAAGGCGAGGAGGAAGCCGCGGCTGGCGGGGAGGAGGACGCGGCGGGCGAGGAGGAGGACGCGGGGGGCGAGGAGGCCTCTTCGAGGGCCAGGCCCCACGCGGGCGAGATTTGCGACATCTCGTCGGGTGACGACGAAGGCGCCTTCGCGGGGGCGCCCACGCGTCGCGCGGAGGAGGAGGAGTCTGCAGGGGAGGCCTCTGACGAGGAGTCCTTGCTGGGGCGTCGCGAGCCCCGGTCCAAGGCGGCCTGCGACGGGCCTGGAGCGAGGCCCTCCGACGTTCCTTCTAAGAGGAAAGCCGAGGCGCCTCTGGAGAGGCCAGACGCCAGGCCCAAGCCCTCCTGGCGCTCGCCAGGCTTGGCGTGGGTTGACACCGGGGCCAAGCGGTCCAGGTAAGTTCCTTTAATTACTAAACGCTTGATTATTGCACTCTTCTTCTCATATTTCTGACACTCGCCCCCCGGTTCTTTCAGCGACCTAGTGCCTGCGAAACGCCGTAGGCTTCGCAAGGCAGCGGAGGTGAAGGGAGCCGCGGCTGAGGCCGCGGCTGGAGAGGCCGCGAGGCCTGGGAAGATGGCCACGGCAGGCCCAGCCGAAGAGGCGCCTCAGTCGGAGGCAACTGAGCTCCTGGCGGAGGCAGCAGCGCCTCAGGCGGAGGCCGCTGCACCGTCCCCCGTGCCCTTAGAGGTGGAGGTGCAGGAAGAGCGGTCGGCCACCCCTCCTCGAGCTCCCGCACCGCCTCACGCGGCTACGCCGCCGCGCGAGCCGACTCCGGCACGCGTGACCACCCCACCTCGCACGGCTACGCCTCCCGCGCAACCAGTGGCCGAGGCAGATCAGGGCCCGCCAAGCGCGGGCGCCTCCGCAGGGGAAGCTCCCCCTTCTCCGCCACGCCCCACAGCGGGGGGCGAGGCGCAAGAGGCGACGCGACCAGGCGACGAGGGCGGCGAGACCATCCTGGGTGCGGCGGAGGACCGGGAGCAGCCTAGCCCCCAGGCACGCCCAGAGGCCTCATCCTCAAGGTTCGACGCCGGGGCCGGGCCCTCCTCGCAACGCGGCCTGGTCCTGAGCGGCTGGGACTGGAGCAAGGGACACCGCGCGGTGGCCTTCCGCGTGGTGAGGGAGTCTCTGGAGGGCCTGGAGGCGCAGCTCGCCTTTGAGGACGCCCAACTTGCTCAGCAACGCGACGAGCTCGCGGAGGCCTGGAGGCGCTTCCATGCCGCGGTTGAGACCCGGCGCCAGGAGGATCAGGCGCTCCAGGCCGCCCGCGAGGAGGCCATTCGCTTTGCCAAGGAGGTCCGAGAGGGAGCCGCCCGCGACGCAGACGAGCTCCTTGCCCCCCTCCAGGACGCGCGCGATGCGGTCGCCGATCTCCTCGCGAAGGTGAAGGCTGAGCGCGCGGCTATGGAGGGCTCGCTGGAGCAGAAGCGCCGCGAGGTCTCCCAGCTGGAGTCACAGCTCCTCTCCGCCCACCGGGCTGCGCAGGAGACCCTGGAGGAGGACCGCAAGAGCTTAGCCGAGCGAGAGCGGCAGCTGGCCTTCAGGGAGAAAGACGTGGAGCAGCGCGACGAGCAGCGGCTCCAGGCGGAGGGCGAGCTGGCCACCAAGCGGGTAGAGCTCGAGGCGCGTGAGGGGGACCTGGCCCAAGCGCTCCAGCGGCACGATGATAACGTCACCGCCCAGAGGCAATCCCTGGAGCGCTTCCAGCTGCGGTTCGCTGAGAAGAAAAAGGAGGCGGAGGCCGCCCTCGCGGAGCGCGAGAAAGACTTCAGGCGGACCATCTCCCAGGAGTTCCGCGACAAGGCCAAGAAGCAAGAGGACCGCTTCAAGGCCAAGCACACTGCTGACGCCAAGCGGATCGCGGAGCTTGAGAAGGCCAACTCCAAGCTTGAGGTCCGCCTCCAGCGCGCCAAGGATGCCTACCGCCAGGCTGAAGAGGGCCGCCGGGCTGCTGCCCTGGAGCTGGACGCCCTCGTCAAGGACGTGGAGGGGCAGGCGGGCTCTGCAGCCAAGCAGGTGACGGAGGCCGTGGACACCGCGCAGGCGGCTCTCGTACTCGCGAAGCAGCGGGACCGCATGTTCCAGGCGCTGGTAGCGAGAGGCAACGAGCTCGCGGCCCAGCTCGGCGCAGAAGCGCCGCTTACCGAGGCTCGCGGTCGCGGTGATGCTGCGATGTACCTGGTCTACTTCGACCAGCTCTTCACGGCCCTCGAGGGCCCCGCCGGCGACCTCCGCGAGGTGATAGAGCTCGAGAGCCGCCAGCTTCTGGAGGTGGTGGTCGACCGCATCTTCACCAACCTCAAGCTCCTTACGCCCAGCTTCGACCTCTCCACGGTGACCGAGGCGCGCCCGGCCGGAGAGGTCCTGCACGTCTCCAACGCCCTCCGCGAGCAAGTGGAGGCCTTCTGCAACCGCTTCAAGCGTGCGGAGGTGGCTGTGGAGGACAGCGAGGAGGAGGACGCCCCTGCCGAGGAGGAAGACGCTGAAGAGGAGCGTGCTGGCGCGGACTCCGCCTGAGCCTTGCTTGTCGCGCCTTTGTGCGCTTGTATCTGAGACAATTTCTTATATTCAGACTTTGCATGTTTTGGGCCTGTAATATACCTCTTTAAGTTCATTTATGCTAGCTTGTTTGTCCCTCGAGAGGCCTTTTCTGCTTTACTTTCATGTCTATGTTTTCTCTGCGTCGCTAGGACCCGTCTCTTCGCACTATGACTCCGCCGCTGCGGTATGCTAGAGCAATGACTCAGCAAGGCCGGGGGGAGTTTAAGGCTTGGAGAGGTAAGAGCCCTGAGTCGCGATGCCCAAGTGCTCCCCCTTGACGTGCGAGTAGTCCATGAATCGTAAGGGAGAACGAAATCGCTCGAGGGACAAACGTTCGTTTGGAGAGAAAAGGCTCTCGAGTTGCAGAAGCGGGACTTAGCTTCTCGAGGCTTTTGCCCTGTAGAGGCTTTTTAGCCTGGCGAGGAGGTCCTCTTCAAGGGTTTTTCCCTGCTGCCTCCTCAGGCTTGTAGAGACGCTTGTTCTCTGTAGATGTCAGAGGGGAGAACCCAAACGCTTGTGCACGGTACAAGGGACTAATGCGCGCTTATAGGTCCCCTCAGGCGTTCCTTGCGAGGAGAGAGAGTACCAAGGTCCTTTGTAGAGATGGCGTGTTTGTGAGGGCCTGCCCTCCAGCCAGAGCTCGGAGCCTTGGGTTTTGCGGTGCTGCTGGTGTGTCATTTGAGGCACTGGCACCGTACTCAGCCCCCGCTCGCGAGGTGCGCATGTGGAGAGATATAAGTGCCCATTTTCAACAAAGGAAATAAAGCTGGAATAAAACTCACCACCAAAATATTACATAGCGGCGCCGTAGCGCATAGTTCACTTAGGAACGAAAATGGCGCCTGAGCGCAAAGTTCACTTGGAACGAAAATGGGTTCATTACACTTGGGTTTGCCAAGCTAACGTTCCTTCCATGTCGAGGCATGGGGACCACCCATTAGTGGCAGAGGTTCACTGCGGCCTGCGGGGGCTCATTTGCAGGAGAGCTCGGAGGACTGGGCCTCGGGAGAAGCTTTGAGAAGCTTGGAGGTGAAGCCGTGAGCTTCCCTCTAGAGACAAAAATTGCCTGGCGTGAATGTGATCATGGGTAGAACTTGCGCAGGTGCGCGATGTTCCACGGGTTCTTGACGGGGATGCCGTCTTCGGTCTCGAGGCGTACTGCGCCAGGCCTGGCGACATGGGAGACCCTGTAGGGGCCTTCCCACATCGGCGAGAGCTTGTGGAGACCCTCCCTGGAGAGGATTCGCCTGAGGACGAGGTCGCCCGCCTCAAGGGTGCGTGAGCGCACATGGCGGCTGTGGTAGCGTCGCAAGTCTTGCTGGTACCCCGCCGCCCTGAGGGCGGCCTGACGGCGCAGTCCCTCGAGGAACAGCAGGTCATCGTTGTGGAGGCCCTCTTGGGTGTCCTCGTTGAAGGTAAGGACCCGTGGCGATCCATGCTTGATTTCCGCAGGAAGGACTGCCTCAGCCCCGTAGACCAGGGCGAATGGCGTTTCGCCTGTAGGCCTTGAGGAAGTTGTGCGTATGGACCAGAGCACGGAGGGGAGCTCGTCGATCCAGCCCTTGCCGTGGCCCTTGAGGATGTTGAAGCTCCTGGTCTTGAGGCCCTTGAGGACTTCTGCGTTTGCTCGCTCGGCCTGACCGTTGCTGCGTGGGTGAGCTACCGAGGCGAAGCAGACCTTGATGCCAAGCTTGTCGCAGTAGGCTCGGAAGACACCACTGGTGAATTGCGAGCCGTTGTCGGTGATGATGCGGTTGGGCACGCCGAAGCGGCAGACCAAGCTTCTGATGAATTTCACCGCGGCCCCCGCTGGTATGGTGCGCACTGGCTCAGCTTCGGTCCATTTGGTGAACTTGTCGATGGCCACGAAGAGGAAACGGTAGCCCCCTTGCGACCTCGGGAAGGGGCCCAGGATGTCCAGCCCCCAGACCGCGAACGGCCAGGAGAGCGGGATGGTCTGGAGCTCCAGGGCCGGCTGATGGATTTGCTTGGCGTGGAATTGGCAGGCGTCACAGGTTTGCACGATGGCGACCGCATCCTGAAGCACCTGAGGCCAGTAGAAGCCGCTCCTGAAGACCTTGCCTGTGAGGGTGCGCGCACATGAGTGGTGGCCGCATTCCCCGCTGTGGATGTCCTTGATCAGCTCTCGGCCTTCTTCAGGAGGGACGCATTTGAGGGCGACACCATTTGGGCGCTTGCGGTAGAGGTTCTCCTCGAGGATGCAGTATGATTTTGCTTGTCGTGCGACCCGCTCTGCGTCAGCATCTTCTTCAGGGAGGATTCCTTTCACCAAGTAGTCCTTGAGCTCGTCAATCCAGCCTGAGGCCTGGTGGGTTGCCGTCAGCAGCAGACGCTCCCCTGTGCTGGGACCGCAATCAGGCGCCCCAGACTCAGGAGGTGGTGGGAGCGCTTCGCCTGTGCTTGCGGCTGCGGCCTCGCGAGGCTGCTTGATGGATGCCTTGGCGAGCCTTTCTTCGAAGACACCGGCCTGCTGGGGTTGCCGCCGCGAGGCTCGCTTGGCGATGTCGTCAGCCTCCTGGTTTTCTTTTCTCGGGATGTGCATGAGCTCCATGCCCCTGAAGTGCTTCTCGAGCTTGCGGACCTCTTCGAGGTATGCGGCCATGTGGTCGTCTTTCGGCGTGTAGCTCTTGTTGGAGAAGTTGACGAGCAGCTGTGAGTCTCCCTTGACGAGTAGGTGCTTGACGCCTAGAGCGATGGCGGCCCTTAAGCCGGCGAGGAGGCCCTCGTATTCGGCGATGTTGTTGGAGATCTTGTCGATAGTGAAGCACAGCTGGACGGCGTAATATAGCTTGTCACCTTTGGGCGAGGTCAGGACGACGCCTGCTCCGCCATTGCGGCAAGCGAAGGCTCCATCGAAGTGCATGGTCCAGTGGCTGGGCGCCGCGTCTCCCGAGGGCTCGGCCTCTGCCTCTCGAGGCTCCTCGGGGCTTGGGTCAGTCCATTCGGCGACGAAATCAGCCAACGCTCTTCCTTTTATGACCCTCGTGGTATCGAAGCGCAAGTTGAACGGCTGCAGCTCGATGTTCCATCCCGCGACACGATCTGTGGCGTTGGGATTGCGCAGGATCTGCTCCAGGGGGAAAGCAGTGACCACCGTGATGGGGTGGCCCTGGAAGTAGTGTCTCAACTTCCTGGAGGCGATGAGGAGCGCGACGAGGAGCTTTTGCTGCATTGGATACCGCTCGCGAGCGTCCCGCAGTACTGTGCTGACGAAGTAGACGGGGTGCTCGACGAGGGTTACTTGAGGTGGCGCAGCGCCAGCCCCGTGCGGAGGCTCTTCAGGGCCCTTGTCGAGATCTGCCTGTAGAGGTATTTCGACAGGGGTGAGAGGGGCAGACTCGACTTGAGGCGGTGGGCCTGGCAGTGGGTCTGTGGAGGCTGCTCCCTTGACGGGGCCTTTGTCGGGGGGTTCTGGGCTTGGAGTTGCAGTGCTCCTCTTGGGGAGGACAGGCTCTTCCCTCTCGACCACCAAGACGGCGCTTGCGGTCTGAGGGGTGGCTGAGAGGTACAGCTTCAGGTGCTCGCCTGCCCTGGGGGCCACCAAGACTGGAGGGCTAGCCAGATACTTCTTTAAGTCCTCGAAGGCTTTATCCGCCTCAAGGGTCCACTTGAACGTGCCCGATCTCTTCATGATTTTGAAAAATGGCAGGGCTCTCTCGCCGAATTTGGAGATAAAACGGCCAAGGCTGGCCATGCAGCCCGCCAAGCGCTGCATATCCTTGAGTCGGCGGGGAGGCTGCATTTGCTCTATAGCCTTGATCTTGTCAGGATTTGCCTCTATGCCACGGTGGGACACGAGGAATCCGAGGAGTTTGCCTGAAGGGACCCCGAAGACGCACTTGGCGGGGTTGAGCTTGATGTTCACCTTTCTTAGGCTGGCGAAGGTTTCCTCAAGATCCCTCAAGAGGGTGTCCCCCTCTCGAGACTTGACCACGATGTCGTCGACATAGGCCTCAGCATTTCTGCCCATCTGAGCCCCCAAGGCTATCCTCATGAGCCTCTGGAAGGTGGCTCCAGCGTTCTTCAGGCCAAAGGGCATGCATGTGTAACAGTACACACCACAAGGGGTGAGGAATGCCGTCTTCTCCTCGTCCTCCTTAGCCATCTTGATCTGGTGATACCCAGAGAAGGCATCCAGAAAACAGAGGAGGTCACAGCCAGCGGTGGAGTCCACGATCTGGTCTATCCTTGGCATGGGGTATGGGTCCTTGGGGCAGGCCTTGTTGACATCTGTGTAGTCGATGCAGAGTCGGCCTCCTCCAGCGGGCTTAGGAACAACCACGCCGTTGGAGAGCCAAGTGGGGTGCGCGACTTCGCGGACGACATTCGCCGCCTTGAGTTTCTCTACTTCCTTGACGGTGAAAGCTTGCTTCTCGGGGGCTTGCTTACGTGCTTTTTGCTTGACGGGGCGTGCGTCTGGACACACGGCTAAGTGGTGCTCGATCACCTCCCTTGGTACACCGGACATATCTGACGGAGTCCACGCGAACATGTCAGAGTTTGCCCGAAGGAAGGCGACGAGCGCGCTTTCCTATTTGGGAGGCAGGGCGGCGCCTATGGTGACGCTAGCCCCCGAGCCTTCAGCCCCCAAGCTGGTGGTGTCTAGCGGCACCTTCTTCGTGGCGGCTTGCTCCTGAGAGAACACCTGCTTCTTTTTCTTGGGCCTCTCGAGAGGCTCCATGTCCTCGTCAGCCGGGAAAGCCATGGCGGCTGCCTTGTAGGCGCTCTCGACGGCGCGCGTAGCGTCCAGGATATGACCATGGATGGCAATTGTGCCAGCGCTGCCGGGGATCTTGACCATGTTGTAGGCGTGATGCGTGACGGCCATGAACTTTGCGAGGGCGGGGTAGCCGAGGATGGCATTGTACGGCAAGCCGATGTGGGCGACATCAAAGTCGATCAGCTCCGTGCGATAGTTCTTCTGCGTGCCAAAAGTGACCGCGAGGCGGACCTGCCCCAGAGGCTCGATAGAGCCACTGGTGACGCCCGTGAACGGCCTGGAGGGCATAAGCCACTCGTAGGGCACTTGAAGCGTCTCGAAGGTCTCGACAGAGATGACGTTCAGGCCTGCTCCCCCATCGATGAGCGTCTTGGAGACGGTGATGTTGTTGATGGTGGGGGAGCAGACCAGGGGGAGAGTTCCAACAGTCTTGGTCGACTTGGGGTGGTCCTTGGCGTCGAAGGCGATGGTGTACTGGGACCACTTGAGGGGTCTGGAGGTCTCGGTGCTCGGGAGCGCAGCGTTGAGTTCGCGGGCGAACTGCTTGAACTGATTGTTCGACTTGGGCGCTTGAGCCCCGCCGAGGATGCAGGCCATGGCGCCTCTCGGGGCCTGGTAGCCTCCATCTTCCTCGTCAGGGAGGTTGTTGTTCTTCTCGGCGGCGTTGGCTTGAGTGCCCGACGGCTTCTGGTAGCCGCCATCACGCCTACCCCTGCCGTCTCTGCGGTAGCCGCGACCTCTGCCGCGGCTTCCACTGCCTTCTCCTCGCTCGCGTTCCCTGCTCAGCCTCTTGAGGTCGAAGCAGTCGTCTGTAGCGTGCCCACGCCTGTTGTGGTAGACGCAGAACGGGCGGTGGTCCACCTCTTTGTCGCCGCGCTCGGGGGAGCCCCTGCGGGAGCCCTTCGCGTCAGGCTCTGCCGCGAGGACCGCGGTGGCCTTGCGCTTGGGCTCTTCCTTCTTCTTGTGGCTCTTGGACCCCTCGCCAGGGTCGTCCCCCCGAGCGCTCATCTTGACGAAAAGGAGTCCCTCTTCAGCCTTGGCGCACTTGTCCGCCAGATCGAACAGCTTCACCACAGAGGTGAGCTTGTCGTGGATGCCGAGCTTCTCGAGCATCCTGCGGTTTGTGACGCCCTCGCGGAAGGCAGCGATCACCTGGGTGTCGGGGATGTTCGGAATCTTGTTCCGCACCTGGCTGAAGCGCTGGATGTACTTGCGAAGAGTCTCATCCTTCTTCTGCACCACAGCGCGCAAGTCGTTGTGGGTGAGTGCGCGCTCGTACGTGCCCTTGAAGTTGGCGACGAACTGCCTGCAGAGCTCCTCCCAGGAGTCGATGGAGTCCTCAGGCAGGTTGAGTATCCAGGAAAGCGCGGAGTCCCTGAGGGCGTGGGAGAACCAGTTGGCCATGACCTTATCGTCGCCCCCTGCAGCCTGGATGGAAGTGGTGTAGAGCTGCAGGAACTCGAGAGGGTTGGTGGACCCGTCGAAACCCTTGGGGAGCGCCGGCCTGAACTTCTGCGGCCAGACCACACGACGCAGGGCGCGCGTGAAGGCCATGCAGCCAGAGGCGTAGGTGGCCGTTCCTCCTTGGAGGGCCCTGCGGTTTTGCTGCCCCGCCTGACCGAGCTCCTCGACGAGGCGGTTCTGGAGGTCCCGACGTCGCTCCATGCCCACGCGCGCGTCAGGCGCTGTGCGCTGCACGATTTGGCAGTCGTGCGGCGAGGAAGCATGGGAGGGAGCCCGCTGCGCCGCGGCCGGAGGCGGCCCTGGAGGCGGTGGAGGCGCACCTGGCGCTGCCGTCCCTGCAGGGCCGGAGGGCACGATGGAGCGCGACGGAGCAGGGCGTGTGGTTGCGATGTCGACGAGGTGGTGGAGGCGGTCCAACCACTGGTCGTGTGCCTCGGCACTTGGCCGGTAGCGGAGGAGCTCCTGGGCCATGAGCAGCGCTGTGTGCGGGGCGGGCTCGTGGTGCTCCTGCGTGGACACGCTCTGGCGCCGGGACGGGTGCGGGGACTCGGCGTCACCGCGGCGCTCGGAGAGGTCCGCGTCGTCGCGCTGGTCTCCTGCGTGGTGCTCTTCGCTCTCTGGCTCCTCCACGCGCGGGCCGGTGCCGGCGCGCTCGGTCGTGCGGGGGCGGCCACGGCGGCCGCGGGTGGGAGCAGTGCCAGGCTCGGTGTGAGCTCTCTCAGAGGTACGCCGGTTGGCGCGCGTCGCGCGGGTGTCCATCATGGCGCGGAGGCTGGAGGTCGAAGACGCGCCTCTGTCCCCTACCTGGCGCGCCAAATGTCGAGGAGTGACTCCCACGTAACAGGGGTAGTCTCGCCCTGAAGAGAGGTTCGAAGAGGGGACTGAACACGGAGGTCTAACAACACTCGAGGGGCTCGACGACGATGCTCGCCGAGCCTAAAGGAGGACAATCACGCCAGAGATGGACACCAGCCCGTACCCAGGTTCACGGCCCTCGAGAGGAGGTAAAACCGCTACTCCTGCTTGTCTGTATTGCACTGTGAAGGTTACAGGATAACGAGCTTGCCGAAGGTTCTCTTGAGGCAGCTTGGTGCCTGGGGAGGGACACAATGGTCGTCTCCCTCCTTCAGCAGTTGGCTATCCTATGTGTTCTGGGTGCCCGTGCGTGATTGGGCCCTTCGGTCCCTTTCTACGGGGGAGCTCCTGCTCCTTTTATAGGCGCCCCGGGCTCCGTCCTCGTGCTGGTGGGCTCCCACACGCCAGTCGCATGGAGGAGCGGGAGTCCACCGCAGCTCGTCCGTCCATGGACGCGGTCCATCCGTGCTAAAGTAGCGCGCCGTGGCCGACAGGTTGCAGGCGGTGCAGGGCGGCTCGCTGGCGCAGCAGAGGCCGTGGTGGAGCCCACGGTGACGATCCTCTTGGAGCGTTGCGCCGTCCAGCCTCTTTATCACCAAAGGGGAAAGTTCTGGCTGTCCTGCCGCAGGCGGCGCGGCTTTGTTGACTCCTTTATCACCAGAATGGCAACTGGGGTGCTCGCGTCACCCTGCGGCTGCTGCAGGGGCCATGTGCGCCCTGCAGCGCTTGCTTAGCCGCGAAGTGTCTCCACAGGGCCGTGGTCGCCTGTGGAGGGGTTTTCTGCTGACTCCTCTCCAGGCGGGCTGTGCCTGGGGAGTCTCTTGAAGCGCAGGGTCCTCTTCAGGCCCTGGCGTCCTCTTCAGGCCTCGAGAGGGGATGCCTCTTGAGGATCCCTCCAAGCGGTAGCCTAGTCCTCAGCCGTTCTGCCGAAGTTACCCGCGGGCGAGGCCTGTAGGGAGTGGGCCGTGTGTACCCCGGTCCTGACTGGGCCGACAATAGCTTCTACCCATTTAGTAACATAATCAACATCAAAAAGTTGATGACCCTTGACGATGATGACAATGGCGCCAGAGCATATCTTGATGATCCAAGCTTCGGGCTCCAAGTACCTTGATACGTTTCTAGCGTATCTATAATTTCTTATGTTCCATGCTTATATTATACCAATTGCTACATGTTTTATATACACTTTATATGATTTTTATGCATTTTCTGGGACTAACCTATTAACAAGATGCCATAGTGCCAGTTCCCTGTTTTCTGTTGTTTTTTGTTTCAGAAAAACTGTTAAGGAAATATTCTCGGAATTGGACGAATCAAAAGCCAAAGTCCCTATTTTCCTCGGGAGCTTCCAGAACACCGAAGAGGATACGGAGGAGAGCCACTAGGCGGCCTCACCTGGTGGACGCGCGGCCCCCCTTCTGGCCGCGCCACCACGTGGTGTGGGCCCCTCGGGGCCCCACCTCCTTCGCCCTTTCGCCTATAAAGACCCCCCGACAAAATAACCCTAGGCACCCGAGCACTTTTCCATGATACGTTCCAGAGCCGCCGCCGCCGTCAACCCTAGTTTGGGAGGGTTTAGAAGCTCTTCCCGCCACCCTGCCGGAGAGGGGAATCATCACCGGAGGGCTCTACATCACCATGCCCGCCTCCGAACTGATGCGTGAGTAGTTCATCCTTGGACTACGGGTCCATAGCAGTAGCTAGATGGTTCTCTTCTCCTATTGTGCCATCATGTTTAGATCTTGGGAGCTGCCTATCATGATCAAGATCATCTTTATGTAATGCTACATGTTGTGTTTGCTGGGATCCGATGAATAATTGAGTACTATGTCATTTGCTTCATTATATATTATGTGAGTGCGTTATTTATGATCTTGCATGCTCTCCGTTACTAGTAGATGCTCTGGCCAAGTAGATGCTTGTGACTCCAAGAGGGGGTATTTATGCTCGATAGTGGGTTCATGTCTTCATTTAATCTGGGGGAGTGACAGCAACCTCTAAGATTGTGAATGTATTGTTGCTACTAGGGATAAAACAGTAGTTCTTTGTCTAAGGATAATTGTGCTACTTACATTACACACTTTACTTAATGCAATAATCTGTTGCTTGCAACTTAATACTGAAAGGTGTTGCGGATGCTATCCTGAAGGTGGATTATTAGTCATAGATGCAGTTGGATAACGGTCTATGTATCATGTTGTAATGCCCAAATGAATCTCACACTAGACACCATGACTTGTACATGCATCATTATGCAGTTCTTTATTCTGTCAATTGCCCAGCTGTAATTTGTTTACCCTCATGTATGCTATTATTATTTATGGAGAGACATCACTAGTGAACTGTGGACCCCGGTCCTTTTCTTTAAACTGATAATACAACCTACTGCAATCCTGTTACTTTCATTCTCTGCAAATAAACATCATTTTCCACACATATGTTTAATCCTTTGTTACAGCAAGCCAGTGAGATTGACAACCTCACTGTTAAGTTGGGGCAAAGTATCTTGGTTGTGTTGTGTTCAGGTTCCACGTTCGTGGTTGACACCGGTAGTGCGCCCTGCCAAGGTCAACCGCAGCAACCTTCGGAAGAATTCTAGTTTCCTACTGGTTCAATAAACCTTGGTTTCACAACTGACGGAAATTTGCCACTGCACTACTTCATCCCTTCCTCTTGGGGTTTCCCAACAACACCACACCGGTGCATCAACCTCTTTTCTGGCGCCATTGCCGGGGAAACTAAGCTCTTCCGCGAGGGGAGTCTCTCACACCCAATCGTTTTATTTTGTTATTGTCCTGCTTAGTTTATTTTTATTACTATCTTGTTTGCTTAATATCAAAAATACAAAAAAAATAGTTACTTGCATTTATCTTTTAATTTAGGTTTCATTAAAATTTGCTGAAGATGGGTAGTCCTGAAGTTGAAGTTCGTTCGTTTAAACAACAAGGAGGAGAAAGTTTGAAAGATGCATGGTATAGGATAAATGATGCTCATAAAAAATGCACTAAAAAACATTCCACTTTAATCCTTCTTAGGAATTTTTATGTTGGTATTTCTAGTTGGTATAGGTATGTTCTTGACACTCTCACGGGGGGTAATTTTCTTGGTACTTCTGCTTTGGAGGCCTGCAATTTAATTGAGAGTTTGGTGGGATCACCACCACCTATTAAAGAAACTAAAACTGAGATCACTCTGGAAGATGTTATTAAAAGGTTGGATTCTATGGAGAATTTTTTTCTTGATAATGCTAGCAAGGGTAATGGATCAATAGAGGATATTAATGAAGGAATCACTGTTTTAGAAACTAGTAACACCCTTGATACTAATAATCATAGAATTGATGGATTAGAAGAGGCTATGGAAACTTTAAGTTCAACTTTTTCCTCTATTAAAACTAAGAAAGAGAAAGCTTTTGTGGGGAGGGAGCAAAAGTTCATCTATACTCCCAAACCGAAACCCCCTAGTATGCCTCAAAATGATGGTAATGATCTACGTAATAGGACACCTTCATGGATACCTAAAGCACCTATTACAACAAACCATGTCTTGGATGAAATTATTGATGTTGATGCTTCATCTCTTGGAAACACTTGAGTTACACTTTCTGTGCCTAGCTGAAAGGCGTTAAAGAAAAGCGCTTATGGGAGACAACCCACTTTTTATTCCTGTTATTTTATTTTGTTGAGTCAAGGAACATGTCTACCTCTGTAGCAATTCGTTTGTATCTTTATTTTATCGCATTGTTGTGTCAAGTTAAGCCTCTAGTAGAAAGTTGATGCTAGATTTGGATTCCTGCGCAGGAACAGTTTTCTGCTGTCCACCGTTTAATTTATAACTCTCTGCAGAAAAATTGAAACAATCTGATATTTTCTGAGCGTGATCCTCAGATATGTACGCAAGTTTCATTAGTTTTGAGTTTTCTAATTTGAGCAAGTTAAGTGCCTCGAAAAAATTCGTCTTTACGGACTGTTCTGTTTTTGACAGATTCTGCCATTTATTTTGCATTGCTCCTTTTGCTATTTTTGAATGGATCTTTTTGTTCCATAAAATAACAGTGGCTGTAGCTAACGTCCAGTAGCATGTGTAATGGTTTTGTCAATGCAGAATATGAGAATTTTTTATTATGCACTAACCCTCTAATGAAGTCTACTTTGAGTTTGGTTTGGAGGAAGTTTTCAAGAATCAAGAGAGAAGGATGATATGATGTGATCAAGAAGATGAAAGAGCCTAAGCTTGGGGATGCCCCCGTGGGTCACCCAAGCATATTTCAAGAAGTCTCAAGCGTCTAAGCTTGGGGATGCCCAAGGCATCCCCTTCTTCATCAACGAACTATCAGGTCATCTCTAGTGAAACTATATTTTAATTCCGTCACATCTTATGTGCTTTACTTAAAGCATCTGTTTATTTTTGTTTTTGTTTTTGTTATTTTCATTCTCTGAATAAAATGGATCCTAGCATTCCTTTATGGGAGAGAGACACGCTCCGCTTTTTCTTATGAATACTCGTATTCTTCACTTATATTTGTTGAGTATTCTTCTATGTTACTTCATTACTTTCAGCTCTCGTTTTTCATGCATCTCTTGTTAGAGCTGTTAGTTTTCTTATGTTATACTCTCATGTCTCATTGTTAAATACTTGGAGAGTTTATGTTTAAATAAGTTGATTGGTGTTTGGTTGGAAACAGAAAATGCTAAATGTGGTAGATGGTATAATGAAAAGATATACATGCTCTTATGGATTGTTATATTGTATGTTGTGGTGCTTGGCAATTGTTTTGAGCTCTCAAGTAGATCATCTTTAAGCTTTTACATCATGTAGTTAAAACCCATTAGTGAAGAACTACCGTAAAACTTGTTGAAATTTGGTTTGCATGTTTGGTATCTCTAAGGTCTAGATATTTTCTAGTAAAGGTGTTTGAACAACAAGGAAGACAATGTAGAGTTTTATAATGCCTGCAATATGTTTTTATATACGTCTTGTTGTCATAGTTTATACTTGTGTTTGCTTCAAATAACCTTGCTAGCCAAAGCCTTGTACTGAGAGGGAATGCTTCTCGTGCATCCAAAACCTTGAGCCAAAACCCATGCCATTTGTGTCCACCATACCTACCTACTATATGGTATTTCCTGCCATTCCAAGCAAATACTTCGTGTGCTAACTTTTATTCAAAACTTATTATCCCTTATTTGTGTCAATGTTTATTAGCTCATGAGGAAGTATGTGGTGTTACGGATATCAACCTGGTCATTTGCTTTTAGACATAGTTTCACCAACCGGACTAGTGGCATATACACCGCTTATCCATTAACTTTGCAAAAAGAGCTGGCAAATGGGGTGCCCAGTCCCAATTAATTACAACTTTAACCGCTGCATTCTCTTCACATTTTTGCCCTGATCTAATCAGCCAAGCAATGATACTAGTTTTTAACTACATGTGTAAACAAAAAAGATAAGAGAGATGATCTGCCTTGCTGGTAGAAATAACGTCCTTCAATGGGAGCCGCTCTTGAAAGTCTGGTTGACAAGGGGGGTAGAGTGCCCATTACCATTCGTTGACAACGACAAACACCACTCAAAAACTTACTTTTATGCTCTCTATATGATTTTAAAAACCTATAAAAACTAAAGAGCTCTAGCACATGTTTGTATCCCTGCTTCCCTCTGCGAAGGGCCTATCTTTTACTTTATGTTGAGTCAGTTTACCTACTTCTCTCTACCTTAGAAGCAAACACTTGTGTCAACTGTGTGTAACAATTCTTATATTCTTACTTATTGCACTTGATATATTTCTTTGTGTTGACAACTATCTATATGATATACATGTTCAAAGTTGAAAACAAATGCTGAAACTTATATCTTCCTTTGTGGTTCTTCAATGCTCTTTTACTTAGAAACTATTGTTTTATGAGTTAACTCTTATGCAAATCTTTTTTATGCTTGTTTGAAAGTACTATCCATGAAAAGTTTTTACTTATATGATGTAGTTGTTTACTCCTTGTCTATTTATTAGCAAACTATAGACCATTGCCTTGAGTCACTTCATTCATAACATGAGCTTTACATTATTATATGATCAAGATTGTGTGAAAGCATGTCACTTCAGAAATTATTCTGGTTATCGTTTTACCTACTCGGGACGAGTAGAACTAAGCTTGGGGATGCTTGATACGTATCCAACGTATCTATAATTTCTTATGTTCCATGCTTATATTATACCCATTGCTACATGTTTTATATACACTTTATATGGTTTTTATGCATTTTCTGGGACTAACCTATTAACAAGATGCCACAGGGCCAGTTCCCTGTTTTCTGCTGTTTTTGGTTTCAGAAAAACTGTTAAGGAAATATTCTCGGAATTGGACGAATCAAAAGCCAAAGTCCCTATTTTCTCGGGAGCTTCCAGAACACCGAAGAGGATACGGAGGAGAGCCACGAGGCGGCCTAACCTGGTGGAGGCGCGGCCCCCCTATTGGCCGCGCCACCACGTGGTGTGGGCCCCTCGGGGCCCCACCTCCTTCGCCCTTTCGCCTATAAAGACCCCCCGACAAAATAACCCTAGGCACCCGAGCACTTTTCCACAATACGTTCCCGAGCCGCCGCCACCGTCAACCCTAGTTCGGGAGGGTTCAGAAGCTCTTCCCGGCACCCTGCCGGAGAGGGGAATCATCACTGGAGGGCTCTACATCACCATGCCCGCCTCCGGACTGATGCGTGAGTAGTTCATCCTTGGACTACGAGTCCATAGCAGTAGCTAGATGGTTGTCTTCTCCTATTGTGCCATCATGTTTAGATCTTGTGAGCTGCCTATCATGATCAAGATCATCTTTATGTAATGCTACATGTTGTGTTTGCTGGGATCCGATGAATAATTGAGTACTATGTCATTTGCTTCATTATATATTATGTGAGTGTGATATTTATGATCTTGCATGCTCTCCGTTACTAGTAGATGCTCTGGCCAAGTAGATGCTTGTGACTCCAAGAGGGGGTATTTATGCTCGATAGTGGGTTCATGTCTTCATTTAATCTGGGGGAGTGACAACAACCTATAAGATTGTGAATATGCTGTTGCTACTAGGGATAAAACAGTAGTTCTTTGTCTAAGGATAATTGTGCTACTTACATTACACACTTTACTTAATGCAATAATCTGTTGCTTGCAACTTAATACTGAAAGGTGTTGCGGAGATGCTATCTTGAAGGTGGATTATTAGTCATAGATGCAGTTGGATAACGGTCTATGTATCATGTTGTAATGCCCAAATGAATCTCACACTAGACACCATGACTTGTACATGCATCATTATGCAGTTCTTTATTCTGTCTATTGCCTAGCTGTAATTTGTTTACCCTCATGTATGCTATTATTATTTATGGAGAGACACCACTAGTGAACTGTGGACCCCGGTCCTTTTCTTTAAACTGATAATACAACCTACTGCAATCCTGTTACTTTCATTCTCTGCAAACAAACATCATTTTCCACACATACGTTTAATCCTTTGTTACAGCAAGCCAGTGAGATTGACAACCTCACTGTTAAGTGGCGGCAAAGTATCTTGGTTGTGTTGTGTGCAGGTTCCACGTTCGCGGTTGACACCGGTAGTGCGCCCTGTCAACGTCAACCGCAGCAACCTTCGGAAGAATTCTAGTTTCCTACTTGGTTTCACAACTGAGGGAAATTTGCCGCTGCACTACTTCATACCTTCCTCTTGGGATTTCCCAACAACACCACACCGGTGCATCATACCTGCATCAAAAGAATGTGGGTTAGGTTGAGGCTCCAAGTGCAGAGTGTATAGTAAGGGAAAAAGACTATTTTCCCCACGAGGGTGACTCGAGGGTTTAATATCGAACTCTCGGGGAAGTGAACCAAAAGCTGTTGTCTCCTTATCCTTCTTTATTAAACCTACAAAACAAAGTAAATTGTTTTGTGCCCTCAACCTCACCAAGTGGTTGTCAAGCACAAGGTGTAAGTAAAAGATATAAAGATAACAAATGCAAAACTTAAATAAATATGCAATGATGGTAAATAAAATTGCAAGGATGGTATAAATGATAATTGATGATGTTTTTGTGGTTTGTATGGTGTTTGCAATATGTAAAAGTGTTTTTGCATTTTCGGATTTTTAAATGGCAGAAAATGTAAAGTGCTTATAAAGTGTTGGAAAGGTGTTTCTTATGATTAAAAATGGACTGGGGTTCATGGTTTCACAAATGCACTCTCTCTTTTATATAGTGGTAGATAATGGAACATAGGAATTGATATATGAGATTGCAACAAGACAAGTTAGTAATAATATGGGCATCACATCCTAACATAGAGATCTTTTGGTTATTAACCTCTCTTATTCTCCACCAAGATGCGAACTAAATCATAACACCTCAGTAATTAAGATAAACAGAGTATAGCTTTAAGTTCAATGACATGAAGTTTAAATAAGAACATGCTAGATCTAGTCATGGTGATAGTGGCAATGTCACCCACATATCACCGGTAGCATGATATTTCTTTTATCCCTAGTGAGGCAACAAAGTAAGGTAAAAACCAAAGTGGATCACGGTATTGCTGTCAACTTACCACAAAACCACCCCCCGTTACTCCAACTAATGCACACGTTCCCCCTCACACGCCCTCATACACATGTTGGATCAAAACACATAGACAAGAACAGGGTACATAATATGCACCTGTCGGAGAGTGACTCCCACGGAACAGGGATAGCCACGCCCTGAAGAGAGGTTCGAAGGGGGGACTGAACGCGGAGGTCAAACGACCCTCGAGAGGCACGACGACGGTGCTCGCCGGGCCTGGAGAGAGAGAATCACGACAGAGAAGGACACCAGCCCGTACCCAGGTTAACGGCCCTCAGGAGGAGGTAAAACCGCTACTCCTGCTTGTCTGTATTGCACTGTGGAAGTTACAGAACAATGAGCTTGCCGAGGGCTCTCTTGAGGCAGTTTGGTGCTTGGAGAGGGACACAATGGTCGTCTTCCTCCTCCAGCAGCTGGCTATTCTATGCGCTTGGCTAAGGTTTCCTGGGCCTAGGAAGCAATCAGCCGATTGGGGATCAATCAGTCCGTTTCCATGGTGGAGCTCCTGCTCCTTTTATAGGCGCCCCGGGCTCCATCCTCGTGCTCGTGGGTTCCCACATGCCAGTGGCGCGAAGGAGCGGGAGTCCATCGCAGCTCATCCGTCCATGGACGCGGTCCATCCGTGCTAAAGTTGCGCGCCGTGGCCGACAGGCTGCAGACGGTGCAGAGCGGCTCGCAGGCGCGGCAGAGGTCGTGGTGGAGCCCACGATGACGATCTTCTTGGAGCGTTGCGCCGTCCAGCCGCTTTATCACCAAAGAGGAAAGTCCTGGCTGTCCTGGCGCAGGCGGCGTGGCTTTGCTGACCCCTTTATCACCAGAATGGCAACTGGGATCCTCGCGTCACCCTGCAGCTGCTGCAGGGGCCATGTGCGCCCCGCAGCGCTTGCTTAGCCGCGAAGTGTCTCCACAGGGCCGTGGTGACCTGTGGAGAGGTTTCCTGCTGACCTCTCTCCAGGCGTGGTGAGCCTTGGGGAGTCTCTTGAAGCGCGGTGGCCTCTTCAGGCCCCGACTTCCTCTTCAGGCCCTCAAGAGGAGATGCCTCTCGAGGGTCTCTCCAAGCGGTAGCTTGGTCCTTAGTCGTTTTGTCGAATCTGTCGCGGGCGAGGCCGGTAGGGAGTGGGCTATGCACACCCCGGTCCTCATTGGGCCGACAGTAGCCCCCGGGCCCGCGATGGGCACGGCTGAGCCCATGACCGCAGCCGAAGCGTCGTGGGCCCAAAGTGTCCGGCCAGGCCGAGCCACGCGTCACTCTGGCGAGTAACGGTTGCGCACGATCTGGGGCGTGCGTCGTGGGGGGTCCCACCACGCCCCGGTAACTGCTCCTCGACGGGACATAAAGCCTTCGCGCCGGAGCAGGGAGCCGTTACTGCTTCCATTCTCTCTCGCAGAAGTCATCCGCCCCGAGCTCTCCGCTCCTGCTCTCCGACGCGCCCTACTCCTTTGTTCTCCAACTTCTCCCCGCGCCGCGCTCACCACTTCCCCGGCGATGAGTCCCGCCAAGAGCAAGGGCAAGGCCGCCGCAGGGTCTTCTTCACAAGCGGAGCCTGCCGAGGTCGCGCACGGCGCGGCATTGCTGGGTGTGCGCGTCAACGACAAGGCCCTCGCCAAGGTCCGCTTCCTGGTGGCGGACCGGACCAACGAGCACGGCGCTACCGCGCTCAAGGCCGCGGCACACGGGAAACGCCCGCGAGGGTTTTTCCCCGTCTTCCAGCACTGTGTCGCTGCGGGGCTGGTGCGGCCATTCTCTCCGTTCCTGGAGGGGGTGCTGGCCTTCTACCAGATCCAGCTGCTGCACCTCCACCCCAACTCCGTGCTCATCCTCGCCGTCTTCGCCTACCTCTGCGAGGCGTACTTGGGCCTGGAGCCCACGGTGGACCTCTTCCGGTGCTTCTACGCGCTCCGGAACATGGCGAAGAATGAGCGCTCTGGATGCGTCTCATTCCGCATCGTGGATGGCATGGGGAGTGTTTACATTCCCATGTCGTGGAGCGAGGGCAAGGCCATCACCTCGGTGACGAAGAAGGTGGACGACTTCCGCCAGCGGTGGTTCTTCGTCGGGGTGGAGCAGCCCTGCGCCTTCCTCGAGGTCCCTGACGCGCCGCCCGTGAAGAACTCGAACTAGGGCAAGGCCCCCTTCAGCGGCGCGCAGAACGCAATGTTGATGGGCCGCCTGAGCTACCTTCGGGAGGAGGGCCTCACGGGGCAGATCATCGTCGCGGACTTCGTGAAGCGCCGCATCGCTCCACTCCAGGCGCACGCGATGCCCATGTGGATGTACTCCGGCCCCCAGGACAAGATGCGGCTCCACCGTGAGGACAACGACAAGGACGCTGTCGACAACGTCCTGTCCGCGCTCTTCATCAACCCGGCGGTACCCGCCATGGACGAGCTCCCTATCACGCTGCGGCCTCTGCACCAGTACAACATGACTGAGCGCCTTGCCATTCTGGAGGGGATGCCCTCGTTCACCCCGTCGGGCCCGGCGGGGAAAATGATGCCTGTGCCGGTGGTGCATGAGGCGGAGGGGGCAGAGACACCCTGTGCCTCAGGAGCTGGGCAAGGCGAGGAGGAGGCCGCAGCAGGGGAGGAGTCCTCTTCGAGGGCCGGGCCCCTTACTGACGAGATTTGCGACATCTCGTCAGGCGATGACGACGACGCCTTCGTGGTGGTGCCCACGCGCCATGCGGAGGAGGAGGAGGCCGAGGAGGAGGCCTCTGACGAGGAGGCCTCGCCAGGGCGTCGCGAGCCCCGCTCCAAGGCGGCTGTGGACCGGTCCGGGGCGAGGCCATCAGACGTCCCCTCCAAGAGGAAAGCCGAGGCGCCTCCGGAGGGGTCAGGTGCTAAGGCCAAGCCCTCCTGGCGCTCGCCAGGCTTGGCGTGGGTCGACACCGGCGCCAAGGAGTCCGGGTAAGTGTTTTAGGCTTTTAGCCGATCGATTCTTGTTCTTTCTCTTTCCACCTATTTCTGAAGATCTTTCCCTGGTGCTTGCCAGTGACCTTCTGCCTGTGAAGCGTCGCAAGCTTCGCAAGGCGGCAGAGGTGAAGAAAGCCACGGCTGAGGTCGTGGCTGAGGAGGCCGCGAGGCCTGTGGAGACGGCCTCCACAGGCCCAACCGAAGAGATGCCTCAAGCGGAGGCAGCTGGGCCTTTAGCCGGGACAGTGGCGCCTCAGGCGGAGGCAGCTGCGCCGCCACCCGAGCCGATGGTGGTGGAGGCGCAGGAGGAGCGGGTTGCTAGCCCTCCTCGCGCCCCTACCCCGCCTCGCGCGGCCACGCCACCGCGCGAGCCAACTCCGGCCCGCGAGGCTACTCCACCTCGCGCGACCACGCCTCCCGCGCAGCCAGAGGCCGGGACAGACCAGGGCCCGCCAAGCGCGGGCGCATCTGCAGGGGGAGCTCCTTCGTCTACGCCACGCCCCGCAGCGGAGGGCGAGGCGCAAGAGGTGACGCGGCAGGGCGGCGAGGTCGGTGAGGCCAGTTTGGGTGCCGCGATGGACGGGGCGCGGTCTAGCCCCCAGGCACGCCCAGAGGCTCAGTTCTCCAGGCTCGGCGCAGGGGCAGGCACCTCCACATGCCGCGACCTGGTCCTTGGCGGCTGGGACTGGAGCAAGGGGCACCGCGAGGTTGCCTTCTGCGTCGTGAGGGAGTCCCTGGAGGGCTTGGAGGCGCAACTTGCCCTCGAGGACGCTCAGCTCACCCAGCAGCGCGACGAGCTTGCGGGGGCGTCGGCGCGCTTCCACGCCGCGGTCGAGGCCCGCCGCAAGGAGGATCTGGCCCTCCAGGCCGCACGCGAGGAGGCCGTCCGCTTCGCCAAGGAGGTCCGCGAGGGGGCCATCCGTGACGCTGACGAGCTCCTTGCCCCTCTCCAGGACGAGCGCAACGCGGCCGCCGATCTCCTCGCCGAGGTGAAGGCCGAGCGCGAAGCTATGGAGGGCTCGCTGGCGCAGAAACGTCGCGAGCTGGCCCAGCTGGAGTCCCAGCTCCTTTCCGTCCATCGGGTCGCGCAGGAGACTCTGGAGGAGGACCGCAAGAGCCTTGCCGAGCGCGAGCGCCTACTGGCCTCCAGGGAGCAGGACGTGCTGCAGCGCGACGAGCAGCGGCTCCAGGCGGAGGGCGAGCTCGCCACCAAGCGCGAAGAGCTTGAGGCGCGCGAGGGGGACCTGGCTCAGGCGCTCCAGAGGCATGACGAGAACGTCACCGCCCAGAAGCAAACCCTGGAGCGCTTCCAGCAGCGGTTTGCCGAGAAGAAGAAGGAGGCGGAGGCGGCCCTCGCGGAGCGCGAGAAGGAGTTCAGGCGGACCACCTCCAAGGAGTACCGCGACAAGGCCAAGAAGCAGGAGGACCGCTTCAAGGCCAAGCACGCTACCGATGCCAAGCGGATCGCAGAGCTCGAGAAGGCCAACTCCAAGCTCGAGGCCCGCCTCGAGCGCGCCAAGGAGGCCTATCGCCAGGCGGAGGATGGTCGCAGGGCAGCTGTCCTGGAACTGGACGCCCTTGTCAAGGACGTGGAGGGGCAGGCGGGTCAGCGGCCAAGCAGGTAACGGAGGCTGTGGACACCGCGCAGGCGGCTCGCGTGCTCACGAAGCAGCGGGAGCGTATGTTCCATGCGCTGGTGGCCAGGGGCAACGAGCTTGCAGCTCAGCTTGGCGCGGAGGCACCGCACGCTGAGGTTCGCGGCCGTGGCGACGCTGCCATGTATCTGGTCTACTTCGACCAGCTCTTCACGGCCCTCGAGGGCCCCGTCGTCGATCTCCGCGAGGTGATCGAGGTCGAGAGCCGCCAGCTCCTAGGGGTGGTTGTTGACCGCATCTTCACCAACCTCCGGCTCCTCACACCCGGCTTCGACCTCTCCACGGTGACCGAGGAGCGCACGGGCGAGGAGGTCTTGCGGGTCTCCAACTCCCTCCGCGAGCAGGTCGAGGCCTTCTGCAATCGCTTCAAGCGCAGAGGTGGCTGCGGAGGACAGCGAGGAGGAGGCCGCCCTTGCCGAGGAGGAAGACGCTGAGGAGGAGGAGCATGCTGGCGCGGACTCCGCCTGATCCCTTGATTCATTGCGCCTTTGAGCGCCTGTATCTGAAACAGTTTTATGTTTAGACACTATGCATTTTGGGCATGTAACATATTCCTTGCGTACTTGATGTTAACTTGTGTGCCCCTCGAGAGGCCCTTTCTGCCTTATTTTCATGTCTATGTTTTCTCTGCGTCGTTAGGACCCATCTCTTCGCGCTATGACTCCGCCACTGCGGTATGCTAGAGCAATGACTCAGCAAGGCCGAGGGGAGTTTAAGGCTTGGAGAGGTAAGAGCCCTGAGTCGCGATGCTCAAGTGCCCCCCTTAGACGTGCGAGTAGTCCATGAAGCACAAGGGAAAATGAAATCGCTCGAGGGACAAACGTGCGCTTGGGGAGAAAAAAGCTCTCGAGTTACGAGTGTGGGACTTAGCTTCTCGAGGCTTTTGCCCTGTAGAGGTTTTTTAGCCTGGCGAGGAGGTCTTCTTCAAGGGTTTTGCCCTGCTGCCTCCTCAGGCTTGTAGAGACGCTTGTTCCCTATAGATGTTAGAAGGCCAACTCTAAACGCTTGTGCATGGTACTAGGGACTAATGCGCGCTTATAGGTCCCCTCAGGCGTTCCTTGCGAGGAGAGAGAGTACCAAGGTCCTTTGTAGAGATGGCGTGTTAGTGGGAGCTTGCCCTCCAGCCAGAGCTCGGATCCTTGGGTTTTGCAGTGCTGCTGGTGTGTCATTTGAGGCACTGGCACCGTACTCAGCCCCCGCTCGCGAGGTGCGCATGTGGAGAGATATAAGTGCCCATTTTCAATAAAGAAAATAATGCTGGAATAAACTCACCACCAAAATATTACATAGTGGCGCCGTAGCGCATTGTTCACTTAGGAACGAAATTGTTTCATTATGCTTGGAGTTGCCAAGTTAATGTATTTGACCATGTCGAGGCATGGGGACCACCCATTAGTGGCAGAGACTCTCAACGGCCTGAGGCGGCTCGTTACATGGAGAGCTCGGAGGGTTGACCCTCGAGAGAAGCCTTTGGGGCTTGGAGGTTTAAGCCGTGAGCTTTTAACCTCTAGAGACAAAAAATGCTTGGAGGTGGAGCCGTAAGCTGCCTCTTCAGTCAGATATCTTGACGTGACAATGATCACGGGCGTGACAATGATCACGGGTAGAACTTGCGCAGGTGCGCGATGTTCCACGGGTTCTTGACGGGGATGCCGTCTTCGGTCTCGAGGCGTACTGCGCCAGGCCTGGCGACGTGGGAGACCCTGTAGGGGCCTTCCCACATCGGCGAGAGCTTGTGGAGGCCTTCCCTGGAGAGAATTCGCCTGAGGACGAGGTCGCCCGCCTCGAGGGTGCGTGAGCGCACGTGGCGGCTGTGGTAGCGTCGCAGGTCTTGCTGGTACCCTACCGCTCTGAGGGCGGCCTGACGGCGCAGTCCCTCGAGGAACAACAGGTCGTCGTTGTGGAGGCCCTCTTGGATGTCCTCATTGAAGGCAAGGACCCGTGGTGATCCATGCTTGATTTCTGCGGGGAGGACTGTCTCAGCTCCGTAGACCAGGGCGAACGGCGTTTCGCCTGTGGGCCTTGAGGAAGTTGTGCGTATGGACCAGAGCACTGAGGGGAGCTCGTCGATCCAGCCCTTGCCGTGGCCCTTGAGGATGTTGAAGCTTCTGGTCTTGAGGCCCTTGAGGACTTCTGCGTTTGCTCGCTCGGCTTGACCGTTGCTGCGTGGGTGAGCCACCGAGGCGAAGCAGACCTTGACGCCGAGTTTGTCGCAGTAGGCTCGGAAGATGCCGCTGGTGAATTGCGAGCCATTGTCGGTGATGATGCGGTTGGGCACGCCGAAGCGGCAGACCAAGCTCCTGATGAATTTCACCGCGGCCCCAGCCGGTATTGTGCGCACTGGCTCAACTTCGGTCCACTTGGTGAACTTGTCGATGGCCACGAAGAGGAAGCGATAGCCCCCCTGCGACCTTGGGAAGGGGCCCAAGATGTCCAGCCCCCAGACCGCAAACGGCCAGGAGAGCGGGATGGTTTGAAGCCCCAGCGCCGGCTGATGAATTTGCTTGGCGTGGAATTGGCAGGCGTCGCAGGTTTGCACAATGGCGACCGCATCTTGAAGCACTTGAGGCCAGTAGAAGCCGCTCCTGAAGACCTTGCCTGCGAGGGTGCGCGCACATGAGTGGTGGCCGCACTCCCCGCTGTGGATGTCCTTGATCAGCTCTCGGCCTTCCTTACGAGGGACGCACTTGAGCGCGATACCATTTGGGCGCTTGCGGTAGAGGTTTCCCTCGAGGATGCAGTAGGATTTCGCCTGTCGAGCGATTCGCTCTGCGTCAGCATCTTCTTCAGGGAGGATTCCTTTCACCAAGTAGTCCTTGAGCTCATCAATCCAGCCTGAGGTCTGGTGTGTTGCCGTCAGCAACAGGCGCTCCCCTGTGCTGGGACCGCAATCGGGTGCCCCAGACTCAGGAGGCGGTGGGAGCGCTTCGTCTGCGCTTGCGGCTGTGGTCTCTCGAGGCTGCTTGATGGATGCCTTGGCGAGCCTCTCTTCAAAGACGCCGGCCTGCTGGGGTTGCCTTCGCGAGGCTCGCTTGGCGATGTCGTCAGCCTCTTGGTTTTCCTTCCTCGGGATGTGCATGAGCTCCATGCCCCTGAAGTGCTTCTCGAGCTTGCGGACCTGTTCAAGGTATGCGGCCATGTGGTCGTCTTTTGGCGTGTAGCTCTTGTTGGAGAAGTTGACAAGCAGCTGGGAGTCTCCCTTGACGAGCAGGTGCTTGACGCCTAGAGCGATGGCGGCCCTTAAGCCGGCGAGGAGGCCTTCGTACTCGGCGATGTTGTTGGAGATCTTGTCGATCGTGAAGCACAGCTGGACAGCGTAGTATAGCTTGTCACCCTTGGGCGAAGTTAGGACAACGCCTGCTCCGCCATTGCGGCAAGCGAAGGCTCCGTCGAAGTGCATGGTCCAGTGGCTAGGCACTGTGCCTCCCGAGGGCTCGGCTTCTTCCTCGCGAGGCTCCTCAGGGCTTGGGTCAGTCCATTCGGCGACGAAGTCAGCCAGCGCTCTTCCTTTTATGACCCTCGTGGTGTCGAAGCGCAAGTTGGATGGCTGCAGCTCGATATTCCATCCTGCGACACGATCAGTGGCGTTGGGGTTGCGCAGGATTTGCTCCAGGGGGAAAGCAGTAACCACTGTGATGGGGTGACCCTGGAAGTAGTGTCTCAGCTTCCTGGAGGCGATGAGGAGCGCGACGAGGAGCTTCTGCTCCATTGGATACCTCTCGCGAGCGTCCCGCAGCACTGTGCTGACGAAGTAGACGGGGTGCTCGACAAGGGTTGTCTGAGGTGGCGCAGCGTCAGCCCTCTGTGGAGGCTCTTCAGGGCCCTTGTCGAGATCTGCCTGTGGAGGCGTCTCGACAGGGGTGGTGGGAGCAGACTCGACTTGAGGCGGTGGGCCTGGCAGTGGGTCTGTGGAGGCTGCTCCTTCGGCGGGGTCTTTGTCGGGAGGTTCTGGGCTTGGAGTGGCAGTGCTCTTCTTGGGGAGGACAGGCTCTTCCCTCTCAACCACCAAGACGGCGCTTGCGGTCTGAGGGGTGGCTGAGAGGTACAGCTTCAGGTGCTCGCCTGCCATGGGGGCCACCAAGACTGGAGGGCTGGCTAGATACTTTTTTAAGTCCTCGAAGGCTTTGTCCGCCTCAGGGGTCCACTTGAACGTGCCCGATCTCTTCATGATCTTGAAAAATGGCAGGGCTCTCTCGCCAAACTTAGAGATGAAACGACCAAGGCTGGCCATGCAGCCCGCTAAGCGCTGCATGTCCTTGAGTCGGCGGGGAGGCTGCATTTCCTCTATGGCCTTGATCTTGTCAGGATTTGCCTCTATGCCACGGTGGGACACGAGGAATCCGAGGAGCTTGCCTGAAGGTACCCCGAAGACGCACTTGGCGGGGTTCAGCTTGATGTTCACCTTTCTCAGGCTGGCGAAGGTTTCCTCGAGATCCTTCAAGAGGGTGTCCCCCTCTCGAGACTTGACCACGATATCATCGACGTAGGCCTCAGCGTTTCTGCCCATCTGTGCCCCCAAGGCTATCCTCATGAGCCTCTGGAAGGTGGCTCCAGCGTTCTTCAGGCCGAAGGGCATGCATGTGTAGCAGTACACACCACAAGGGGTGAGGAATGCCGTCTTCTCCTCGTCCTCTTTAGCCATCTTGATCTGGTGATAACCAGAGAAGGCGTCCAGAAAACAGAGGAGGTCGCAGCCAGCGGTGGAGTCCACGATCTGGTCTATCCTCGGCATAGGGTATGGGTCCTTGGGGCAGGCCTTGTTGACATCGGTGTAGTCGATGCAGAGTCGGCCTCCTCCAGCGGGTTTAGGAACAACCACGCCGTTGGAGAGCCAAGTGGGGTGCGCGACTTCGCGGACGACATTTGCCGCCTTGAGCTTCTCTACTTCCTTGACGATGAAAGCTTGCTTCTCGGGGGCTTGCTTACGTGCTTTTTGCTTGACGGGGCGTGCGTCTGGACACACGGCTAAGTGGTGCTCGATCACCTCCCTTGGTACACCGGACATATCTGACGGAGTCCATGCGAACATGTCAGAGTTTGCCCGAAGGAAGGCGACGAGCGCGCTTTCCTATTTGGGAGGCAGGGCAGCGCCTATGGTGACGCTAGCCCCCGAGCCTTCAGCCCCCGAGCTGGTGGTGTCCAGCGACACCTTCTTCGTGGCAGCTTGTTCCTGAGAGAACACTTGCTTCTTCTTCTTGGGCCTCTCGAGAGGCTCCATGTCCTCGTCAGCCGGGAAAGCCATGGCGGCTGCCTTGTAGGCGCTCTCGACAGCGCGCGTGGCGTCCAGGATATGACCATGGATGGCAATGGTGCCAGCGCTGCCGGGGATCTTGACCATGTTGTAGGCGTGGTGCGTGACGGCCATGAACTTCGCGAGGGCGGGGTAGTCGAGGATGGCGTTGTACGGCAAGCCGATGTGGGCGACATCGAAGTCGATGAGCTCCGTGCGATAGTTCTTCTGCGTGCCGAAGGTGACAGCCAGCCGGACCTGACCCAGGGGCTCGATCGAACCAATGGTGACGCCCGTGAATGGCCTGGAGGGCATAAGCCACTCGTTGGGAACTTGAAGCGTCTCGAAGGTCTCGACAGAGATGACATTCAGGCCCGCTCCCCCATCGATGAGCGTCTTGGAGACGGTGATGTTGTTGATGGTGGGGGAGCAGACCAGGGGGAGGGTTCCAACAGTCTTGGTCGACTTGGGGTGGTCCTTGGCGTCGAAGGCGATGGTGTACTGGGACCACTTGAGGGGCCTGGAGGTCTCGGTGCTCGGGAGCGCGGCGTTGAGCTCGCGGGCGAACTGCTTGAACTGATTGTTCGACTTGGGCGCTTGAGCCCCGCTGAGGATGCAGGCCATGGCGCCTCTCGGGGCCTGGTAGCCTCCATCTTCCTCGTCGGGGAGGTTGTTGTTCCTCTCAGCGGCGTTGGCCTGAGTGCCTTGCGGCCTCTGGTAGCCGCCAGCGCGTCCGCCTCTGCTGTCGCGGCGGTAGCCGCGGCCTCTGCCGCGGCTCCCGCTGGCTTCTTCGCGCTCGCGCTCTCTGCTCAGCCTCTTGAGGTCGTGGCAGTTCTCTGTGGCATGGCCGCGCCTGTTGTGGTAGACGCAGAATGGGCGGTGGTCCACCTCCTTGTCGCCGCGCTCGGGAGAACCCCTGCGGGAGCCCTTCGCGTCAGGCTCTGCCGCGAGGACCGCGGTGGCCTTGCGCTTGGGCTCTTCCTTCTTCTTGTGGCTCTTGGACCCCTCGCCAGGGTCGTCCCCCCGCGCGCTCATCTTGACGAAGAGGAGTCCCTCTTCAGCCTTGGCGCACTTATCCGCCAGATCGAACAGCTTCACCACAGAGGTGAGCTTGTCGTGGATGCCGAGCTTCTCGAGCATCCTGCGGTTCGTGACGCCCTCGCGGAAGGCAGCGATGACCTGGGTGTCGGGGATGTTCGGAATCTTGTTCCGCACCTGGCTGAAGCGCTGGATGTACTTGCGAAGAGTCTCATCCTTCTTCTGCACCACAGCGCGCAAGTCGTTGTGGGTGAGTGCGCGCTCGTACGTGCCCTTGAAGTTGGCGACGAACTGCCTGCAGAGCTCCTCCCAGGAGTCGATGGAGT
Organism: Poa annua; assembly: GCA_026929855.1. NCBI lineage: Eukaryota > Viridiplantae > Streptophyta > Magnoliopsida > Poales > Poaceae > Poa > Poa annua. The sequence continues at coordinate 59,185,826 of CM049437.1, forward strand.
CCTCAGGCAGGTTGAGGAGCCAGGACAGCGCGGAGTCCCTGAGGGCGTGGGAGAACCAGTTGGCCATGACCTTGTCGTCTCCCCCTGCGGCCTGGATGGAGGTGGTGTAGAGCTGCAGGAACTCGAGAGGGTTGGTGGACCCGTCGAAGCCCGTGGGGAGCGCTGGCCTGAACTTCTGCGGCCAGACCACACGACGCAGGGCACGCGTGAAGGCCATGCAGCCAGTGGCGTAGGTGGCCGTTCCTCCCTGGAGGGCCCTGCGGTTTTGTTGCCCCGCTTGGCCGAGCTCCTCGACGAGGCGGTTCTGGAGGTCGCGGCGTCGCTCCATGCCCACACGTGCGTCAGGCGCAGTGTGCTGCACGATCTGGCAATCGTGCGGCGAGGAAGCATGGGAGGGAGCCCGCTGTGCCGCGGCCGGAGGTGGTCCTGGCGGCGGTGGGGGCGCACCTGGTGCGGCCGCCCCTGCAGGGCCGGAGGGTACGATGGAGCGCGACGGAGCAGGGCGCGTGGTTGCGATGTCGACGAGGTGGTGGAGGCGGTCCAACCACTGGTCGTGTGCCTCGGCACTTGGCCGGTAGCGGAGGAGCTCCTGGGCCATGAGCAGCGCGGTGTGCGGGGCGGGCTCGTGGTGCTCCCGCGTGGACACGCTCTAGCGCCGGGACGGGTGCGAGGACTCAGCGTCCTCACGGCACTCAGAGAGGTCCTCGTCGTCGCGCTGGTCTCCGCCGCGGTGCTCCTCGCTCTCTGGCTGCTCCACGCGCGGGCCGGTGCCAGCGCGCTCAGCCGCACGGGGGCGACCACGGCGGCCACGGGTGGGAGCAGTGCCGGGCTCGGTGTGAGCTCTCTCAGAGGCACGCCGGTTGGCGCGTGTTGCGCGGGTGTCTGTCATGGCGCGGAGTTCGGAGGTCGAAGACGCGCCTCAGTCCCCTACCTGGCGCGCCAAATGTCGGAGAGTGACTCCCACGGAACAGGGATAGCCAGGCCCTGAAGAGAGGATCGAAGGGGGGACTGAACGCGGAGGTCAAACGACCCTCGAGAGGCACGACGACGGTGCTCGCCGGGCCTGGAGAGAGAGAATCACGACAGAGAAGGACACCAGCCCGTACCCAGGATCACGGCCCTCAGGAGGAGGTAAAACCGCTACTCCTGCTTGTCTGTATTGCACTGTGGAAGTTACAGAACAATGAGCTTGCCGAGGGCTCTCTTGAGGCAGTTTGGTGCTTGGAGAGGGACACAATGGTCGTCTTCCTCCTCCAGCAGCTCGCTATTCTATGCGCTTGGCTAAGGTTTCCTGGGCCTAGGAAGCAATCAGCCGATTGGGGATCAATCAGTCCGTTTCCATGGTGGAGCTCCTGCTCCTTTTATAGGCGCCCCGGGCTCCATCCTCGTGCTCGTGGGTTCCCACATGCCAGTGGCGCGAAGGAGCGGGAGTCCATCGCAGCTCATCCGTCCATGGACGTGGTCCATCCGTGCTAAAGTTGCGCGCCGTGGCCGACAGGCTGCAGACGGTGCAGAGCGGCTCGCAGGCGCGGCAGAGGTCGTGGTGGAGCCCACGATGACGATCTTCTTGGAGCGTTGCGCCGTCCAGCCGCTTTATCACCAAAGAGGAAAGTCCTGGCTGTCCTGGCGCAGGCGGCGCGGCTTTGTTGACCCCTTTATCACCAGAATGGCAACTGGGATGCTCGCGTCACCCTACAGCTGCTGCAGGGGCCATGTGCGCCCCGCAGCGCTTGCTTAGCCGCGAAGTGTCTCCACAGGGCCGTGGTGGCCTGTGGAGAGGTTTCCTGCTGACCTCTCTCCAGGCGTGGTGAGCCTTGGAGAGTCTCTTGAAGCGCGGTGGCCTCTTCAGGCCCCGACTTCCTCTTCAGGCCCTCAAGAGGAGATGCCTCTCGAGGGTCTCTCCAAGCGGTAGCTTGGTCCTTAGTCGTTTTGTCGAATCTGTCGCGGGCGAGGCCGGTAGGGAGTGGGCTATGCACACCCCGGTCCTCATTGGGCCGACAAGTTTATTTTTAGATAAATTCATTGGTGTTTGGTTAAGAACAGAAAATGTTAAATGTGGTAGATGGTATGATGAAATGATACATAATCTTGTAGATCATTAAATTGTGTCACTCGAATCATTGATGTTGTTTTGAGATATTAATATGCTTAATGGTAAAACATGATGGTTTAGTAAAGTGGAATGATTAATGGTTGGTCTAGAAAACTTGAAGCTGTGCCACACTTAAATATCCAGTTGATAGCATGATGATATATGACTTCTAATGTTAAAAACAACCGTAATGACTTTGTGTTATGCGCTACGGTCGGGGTCCCAACAGTGACTTGTTCATTTGTCACAGTCCCTCATGGAGTGATTTTCAATCTGCCTTGTAAGATCATATTTTTAGTTGCAATCTTTTTACTTGTGAGTTCTAAGCTGCGGTTTTCATGGCACTTCCACCACCATATTTTCTAGCCTCTTCGGTACTTTGCATTGCCCTTTCTCACATTGAGAGTTGGTGCATACTTCGCGGGTATATCCAAAACTCGTGGGAGATCTTCATCATGTTCTCCTACACATAAGCCAAATATCTTCCTCAAAACACCCACCATACCTACCTACTACAGCATTTCCATAGCTGTTCCGAGATATATTGCCATGCAACTTCCATCTTACATTACATGACTTGTTGTGATTTATCATTTATATATTGCCTTGCATGATTCTTTACAGCTGATGTGCGGTTTTACCCATGTTACGCTAGATCATTGCATATCCTGCTACACTGGCGGAGGCACCGTTTCGTACACTATGGCAGAAAATGTAAAGTGCTTATAAAGTGTTGGAAAGGTGTTTCTTATGATTAAAAATGGACTGGGGTTCATGGTTTCACAAATGCACTCTCTCTTTTATATAGTGGTAGATAATGGAACATAGGAATTGATATATGAGATTGCAACAAGACAAGTTAGTAATAATATGGGCATCACATCCTAACATAGAGATCTTTTGGTTATTAACCTCTCTTATTCTCCACCAAGATGCGAACTAAATCATAACACCTCAGTAATTAAGATAAACAGAGTATAGCTTTAAGTTCAATGACATGAAGTTTAAATAAGAACATGCTAGATCTAGTCATGGTGATAGTGGCAATGTCACCCACATATCACCGGTAGCATGATATTTCTTTTATCCCTAGTGAGGCAACAAAGTAAGGTAAAAACCAAAGTGGATCACGGTATTGCTGTCAACTTACCACAAAACCACCCCCCGTTACTCCAACTAATGCACACGTTCCCCCTCACACGCCCTCATACACATGTTGGATCAAAACACATAGACAAGAACAGGGTACATAATATGCATCTACTTTCATAACAAAGACATAATAATTGCAATCATCATAACATATATCAACTTCAGAGATCCACCACAAAGGTATTACATATATGACCACAATCATGTTCAGCAGCTCATATGGCACTAATTAGTGAAGCTCAAGAGAGAGGAGAGATACATAAGTTACTTCCACAAACCCATAGTCCAGGGCTGGACTACTCCCTCTTCATCATGGAGACGGTGGAGAAGTCGTTGGAGAAGGTAGAGACCACACCGGCAGCGCCCCGCCGGAGTTTTCCCCCTCCAATCTGCAGCTCCAGGTCTTTGTTTCGTGGTTTCTGTGTTTCTGCGACGCTCTTCCCGAAATGCGTCGGGGGACTATTTTTATAGTCGTTTTTAGGTCAACACTAAGGCGTGGAGACGAAGATCGACGGCATCGGAGCCACGAGGGGGAAGTTGGTGGGCCCCACATGGCCAAGGAATCAGGCCGCGTGGGCCACCCCCTTTTCCTCCTCGGACTTCCTTTTCTGCTCTTCCTTCGCTCCTAAGCCTTGTTCCTTCCAAAAAATGATCCCCGTGGAATATTAGGTCATTTGGACGTCGTTTGGGTCCCTGAAACATCAAAATATAGAAAAAGGGGTTTTCTGACAGTGCAGGGTTAATTCCAAATAAATAGGGAAAGTGTGAAATATTCCCAAAATCATTATAAAACATTGATATAACCCTTATATGATGCAAATATGAATGGAATATTAGTAATATAATGCAAAGTTCATGTATGCATTTTACATGCATCAACATCCCCAAGCTTAACCTATACTCGTCCTCAAGTATGAAGGTGATAAAACTAAACATGGACTTGGCATTTTATTACTTAACAAAGGATATCAAAGATGATTGCTACATAGAGTCAAATGATTCATTCTTTAATAAAGAGTAGCAACATACAAGACATATTGTCAAGAGATATTAAATATTCAAGGTAAAGATGTTCAATGATAATTCACAAAGTGTAACATGAAAGAAAATTTCTATGGACCAAATGAATGCATAGATGAAAAGTAAAAAAGATATCCTATATTGGTCATAGAGTGTTGTTATAGAATTCTGAATATAAAATGTGGACACTTTGGAAAGATAGATAAATAAGTAGAGGAATAACATGCAAGAGTATTATCTAGCTTCCAAATGCTTCAACTTAAGCTAATGTTTGCCATGTAGTGCCCATTGGTGTGAAGTTATCATTACCCCTATCATAGCATCTTTAGTGATTAATAGTTGAAAGTGAAAGCAAATATGAGTTATGTGCTTGACAAAGTATGGGTCAAAAGCCTCATGCCCCTTGAAAACAAAAACCTCTCCGACTGGCTACTCAACTAGGGCCACCACAAAGGAAGTGAAGGTTACAGTCATCGTGAATAAAAGTGGCGTCATAGAGAGTATCACCCCGGGTACCCTTTGCCCCAGGACATGGAAATGGGCACATGTTCAAATGACAAAGCAAGCAAACAGTAGACATCTCTACATCTCTTTCTTTACTCATGTTTTTTTCTTGTAAATGTTTTTTCTGTTGTGAGATGTGTCATAGATTCCTCCACTATGGTTATGTTGCAAATTTCCACCCTGAACCACATGGCTTCGGTTAGCCACCATAGGTGTCTCTCTAGCCATTAATACCACTCGCCTGAACTTACTAAGTTTCCATCTTCATTTCACGCAATGTTAGGCATCCATTAACAAAAGAACATGATATCAACTTTCATGAAGAATAAAGTGTAGTGTTGAAAACTTGCCACGTGTCAGCACGTATGAGCTAGCTCCCAACCAAAGACCTTTGTCAAGCCCAAAACATCATAATCTTAATCACAATGGGTCATGTTTATTAAGTGCATAAAAAGTAATGTGTGCATCAAGTTCATGCGAGCTTTTAAACCAACTTAACCCATGACAATCCCAATAACATAACCATCTTAATTTGGAAGCATAGATAAAACAATATAACATCGTAATCATACTTGGAATAGCATATTAGCTAATAGATAGATATGGTGGACTCACTGGAAAAACTAGGTTGAAGGTGTTGGAAAACAAGTTTTTTACTTGTTGGAGTTTTTGGGCTAGCAAGAGGGACAAAGTTGACCATCTAAATGCATGCATAAGTGTCCATAGAGCTAACCATTTCATGTTAAACAAAGTAAAGCATCATTCAGCATATAAAACATGAATAATAAATAACTCTAGACAAGAAACTTGCATATTAATATTCATTAACAAAGCACATGAATCATGCAACTATATGTATCTTTTTAAATCAACTCAAACATCCTCTTCCCAATATTTTTATAGCATCCAACTTAATTCAACCCAAACTTCCAGTAGCTCTCTCATAACATAAATGAAAAGTGGTGGTCTCAAACAAAAAACCAAACCGAAATAATAAAAAGAACAAAAACGCTCCAAGTTTCTGCGATAAAGTGCAATGAACGAAAAACAGAAGTTAGACGTGTGAAAACCGAGTGTATGTTGGTTCAGTGGGGTTTTCTTCACATCTCCAAGCTTATGGTCTTCACCATCCTTGGATAGCTCTTGGTGCATCTCCTCTAATCCCTGTGAAAAAACTTCAAAACACCGTTTCTCCCATTTCTTTTCTGTGGGGTGACATTAGTAGTCACAAAACAATAGAATTGCTTGCTGTATGAAAGCCTTAGACAAACATAAGAAATATGTCCAGAAAGTGTATAATGTTGTACTCCTTCTAATAAGCTCAATTGGATCAAAAAGATTCAAGTTAAAAGCTTAAAGAATGCATAAAACAAAATGGGACAGAATCTGTCCAGAAAAACAGCAGCAGCAAAACGTATTTTTTTACCCCACTTAAATATGTCGAAAAAATCTGAAAAAAATCACGCTTACATAGGATGAAAAGTTGAAACCAAAATTCAAATTTCAGCTCATTCGGAGTTACAGAATAGGAATTAAAAATCATACCGTGCACAGAATCGTGCTGGAATAAAATCTCCGAATAGAAAAGGCAACTTTTCTAAGCCAAAATGGGTAAAACTTGGCACTTTATTAAAAATTCCAGAACGTAAACTAATAAAAAAGTCTCTTGGTACAGAAAGAGGATTCAGAGAAAATCTCAAATAAAAACAACCTGGTTGCCTCCCGTAAAGCGCTTCCTTTATAGCCATTTAGCTAGGCTTTCTTACTTGATATTTATAGTGGACGAAGCTCATGAGGGAGCTTGAACTTTGGTGTGTCCCTCTTCCTTGGGAAGTGCTCCATGCACTATACCAGGATCCCATGGTGCTCTCAAACCAATCAAAATAATAATCAAGTTGAACCTTGGTAGAGAGAAAAACAAAACACAAAAGTAATAATAACAAAGTCTAACTTTCTTTCTATGCATTGGCATTTTGTATATAAGTGAATAACAATAAATAGGATTTTTCCAATGCATATTATCATAATGTACTTGCAGCATATAATTATTAGTAACATAAAGAGGGTTCTCAATACCTCCCCTTTCATAATAGTTGCAAGCAGTAGAAGTATATTCAACCTTAGGCATATAAAGAGGATCATTAAATTTATTATGGAATTCATTAGCATGCTTCCCTCTTTCATAATAATTATTAAGATCAATCTTAAGTTTAATATCATGGCTGCAACAAATATTTGGAACTAGAGATAATTTTAAACCACATAAGTATTTCTCAACATAACCAAATTTCTCATCTATAGCATAATTAGGAGAATTCAAGAACAAACTAGGACTCTCATGAGTAAGGGTACTATCACAACTATATCATTTTTATCATCACATGATTTAGTAACAACTTCCCAACATGTAGGATTATCAATAAGCATAGGACCATCATCTAAAGCATTATCATATAGCATATTTAAGCAACACTCCTAATTATCATCAATAAGTTCACTAGTAGCATCATTAAAAAGTAAAGGAGCATTATTAGTTTCATCATAATAGCATGGGTTATCATATAGGATCATAGAATTTTCAGTTTCACACTCATCATAACATGGGTTATCATAAATAACAAAAGATTTTTGAATTTGAGTGTTACTATCATTTGTTGAAGGTGAAGTTGGGAGATCCAACTCTTCCCCAAGCTTAGGTTGGTACATATCCATTTCCATGTCCTTTTCACATACTTCCTCTTCCAAGCTTATTGTTTCATCATACTCTTCCTTCAAGATATTATCACTTTCCATGGCAGCAAGAATTCTTTCTTTAACATAAACATTATCACTAAATTCTTTTTTGCAAAATTGGAGAAGAATAGAAATGTGTATTTTCATCACACGAGCTTCATGACTAGTTGCAAAAAAATTATCAATAAGCAAGTATATTTCATGGGCTGCAACATAAGCAATAAATCTCTCAACTTGTTCTATATCAGGACATGAAAATTTATTTTCTCGATAACAAGCAATTATAGGATCACTATTGTGCTTACATTGGTAGGGAAAGTGTTTATAGCCTTTTTTAGAGCAGGAAGTTGCATCATGTAATTCACAAAACTTAGTAGCCATATCATCGAGACATTCAAGCAATTCAATCATTCTATTTCCTTCTTTGCTTGATCGATATTCATAGTAGGAACCCATAGTTTTGACACATCCTTCCTCCATAGCTTAGCATACATATTAAAGCAACACCAGTTTTTATGTATTTTTAAATTTTTTATGCAAAACTGAAAATAAAATGACACTAAAACAATGTAAACCGAAATAATAAATGCAAAACAAAATGTAAACACTAGTTGGGAGAGGGCTATCAGTGGCGCATGGATTAGGGCTATCTGTGGCGCATCCAGGAAAAGGGGGGGTGCGCCACAGAATCCTCGCCACTAAAATGTAATTCTGTGGCGCACCTGCCCCATGCGCCACAGAAATTTCCAAATTTCTGTCGCGCACCAATACCTGTGCGCCACAGAAATTCATCAGTGGCGCATGGATTGTAGGTGCGCCACAGAAAGAGCTGCGCCACAAAAATATTATTTCATGCGCCACAGAATATAAACAGGAATTTTTTATTTATTTTTCCTGCTGTACAAATATAGGTATATACAGGATTTATACAGATATATTATAAGTTGACACATATATATTAAACCAGTACATGAATTAAAACAGACACATCACATTCATTCGAGCCTGAGATATACATACATATATATAGTAACAAGAGTACGTAGTGCCGAATCTTACACAAGTCATGATACAAATGGAGCCCGAAATACAAAAGTTCGTCATTTCATCGTTTCATACATATAATGTGACCAAATAGTTTACATATCGGCGATCGATGATGGTGAGCAAGATCAGCGGGAGAGCACGATCACGTAGCCTTCTTGATCGGCGCCGGGAAGGGTTTGTACATATCCTTCGTCGTCCACGTCCTGGTGTCCAGTTGCATGTCTAGGCGTTCTTCGATCTCCTCCTGAGGCAAACCTGGAGATGGATAGGGAAGTATCAGTTAATAATATAAATAGAGTGTGAATTATTCATCTATAGGTGTAAAAGTCTATAATAAAGAAAATAAAGAAAGCACTTGAAATGCGAGTGAGGCAAGGTAGGCGCGGTTTTGTAATACATCCTACCTCTAGCGTAGTAATAGGCCCCCCCTTTTGCAATGACATCTTCGAGGATGATTTGTGATAAGTGCATCTGGATGCGATGGAAGTCTTCTCTAAGTTCGGCGTCGCTGATTTCCCCCGCACATTTGGCCCATTCTCGGAGCTGTTGTGGCAACCTCGTACTCTCTGCATCCCGGACATACCCTTTAAGGTGATGGAGGGCGTAGAAGGCATCCTTCATGCTGCCATCTTGCTGCTTGATGCAAGCGAAGTCGGTCACATGCCTAAACCGGTGTGTTCTGTCCTTTTTGTAATATTGCACGTCCTTATGGAAGAGGCCTCCTTTATGGGCGTACACCTGGAGAGCATCATCGAGAACACCCTTTATGTTGGTGTAGTCTTTCTTAACCGTACTCCCCGAGTCCAAATAAGTGACAATGGACAACTTCGGGCTTACGGATATGAGTACGCAGTACTTGTCCCTGCTTAACACAACGGAAAGGATCACCAATGGAAGAACTATATGAGAAAACATAAGTTACGACATCGGCGAGCGGATGTGTAATTACTCAGGAAAGAAAGGCACAAGAAGGCTGCTTTTCCTCTTGTTGGTCAACATGAACCTCTCGAGGTACTCCGTCGCCATGTTCCGTGTCCCTGAGTCCATCAGCTGGCTTTCACGCATGTAGTAGGGATCCGCTACCGCGACGTCCGGGTTTGCCTCTCTCTTGATCTTCCGTGCCAGACTTAGAGCGTATAGACGGACCAAGTTATAGTCCAGCCGTTTAGAGTGAAACAGGTTGAAGACGTCCTCGTACGCTATGAAGAATATATCCGCGGGGGCTTGATGGACGAAGTCCAAGTCCTTTGGCACCTTGCCCGTGAACACCGGGTAATTTGGTTGCTTCTCTTTAAGTAGGATGCCCTCTCGCACGAAGATACACTGATGCAAAGCGAGCATGGGTCCATGTGCGAGATTGAGCAGGTCCTTAGGCAGTATCGGTTTACCAGCTTCATGAACTCGGGCCAAGCCATCCTCCCGTGGTGGTACCATTTGTTCATCCCGGACAGTCCTAGGAGCTGGCTGGCTCGCGGAGGCGCCTCCCCTACTTCTCTTCCTTGGCTTCTTCTTCTTCACCTCCGCCGGGGATTGCACATCATGAATCGACTTTAGGAGTGTGCCAGGGCTGAAAATGTTACCCAGTTGAGGTTGTTCGCCGGCCTCCGGAGGCGTGTCTTGAGATAAACCATGGAATTTCAGGCGCTGCGAGCATGAAGTGGGACGAATAGGCATACTGCGGGGGCCGCGGAAGTGTTCGTCATCCAAAGGAGGCATGTACGAACCATCCAAGGCGCCAGTGTTGAGGAAGCCATCGACGTCGTCGCCACTATTATCATCATCATGATCATGGTCGATGACTTCAAGTTGAGGCGCAACGGCTTTGTGCTTGGCTTGTTGCGGTGCAGACGCTCCCAACAGTATTTGGTGCCGGCTTGTGGTGGCGACGACCGGCGCTTCCTTCCGGGTGCTGGCAACAGGTGCTTGTGGCGCCGGCTCGTTCACAACAGGTATATGTGGCGGCCTCGACGAGGGCCGAACGATAGAGGGCCTAACCTTTTGTGGCGGCTTCGAGGTGGCGCCGGTGGTGCGCCTGACCCCTCCCCCCCCCAAGACGAATTTGGGTCTTCGGCCATTCCATCAGCCACTTGACGCAGGCTCCAAGGACCATGTGCTCATCCTCGGCTCCCGGAGGTTGCATGGGGGGATCGATGTGTTGAAACTGAGGCAATACCTCATCCAACTTGATCCTCATCACGGCCTCGTTCATGCGTTGGTTGTGCATTTGGGTACCCTTTGGTTGTATGACCGTGGCCTTAGCAACATCCACCAACTCGCCGCCGGGCCGTACCGTATGCAGGAGTATGCAAGGCGTGTCCTGAGAGTCAACACATGCATATATGTTGGGCATTATGAGATGGCAGTCATCAAAGGCATAGTTAATTATAACAGATGTCGCAAACTAACTAATTGGTTACCTTGTCTATTGCGTTGATCTCCTCTAATGTTGAGACAATGGCGCTGGTGCCGGCGGCCGGCCTCTGAACCTCCGGTGCCGGATTATCCATGGGGGCTCGGTAGGGGGCGCTTGTGGCACACTATGGAGCGGCAGCTCGGCAGCGGTGTTGGCCGGCGGGGTCACCATCTGGTTCGGCGGGGTCACCATATGGCTGGAGGTGCTGCCGGCGTAGCTGGGCACGTGTATCGGCCCCTGTCGACCTGCCGCATTCCAAGCAGCTATACTGTCCATGAAGCCAGGGGGTAAGAACTCCCGGATCCCCTCCTTCACTAACTGGCTCACCGTGCTGGAGTCCACTTTCTCCTGCTCCAGTGTTTCCACCTTCTTCCTTAGCTCCAGAACCTCGGCGCTATCCCTACTCGGCTTCCTTCTCTGCCTTCTCTTCTCGCCGCCGTCCGTGCTGTAGTACTGGAGGAACTTCATGCTCGTACCAAAGCCGGACACACGGCCTGCTGACGTCGGCGCCGCCGTCTTGTCCCTCTCCTTGTAAACGTTCATCGCCCTGTTGAAAGTCCTGTCCCACGGCTCCGTCAGCCTTCAACTCGTCCTCCTGCAGACAAAGCAAATTAAGGTGAACCCATATGCATGTAGGAATATGGCTCTGCGGTAATTAAATTCCTTACCAGATGCTTCTCGAATTGCTTCACGTCAGTATCATCGGTAACGAATTCCCCGGTCTCCTTGTTCAGATAGTAGCGGGACCGGACAAAGTTCCTAATCTGCTCGTCCGTGATTTTGTGCCACGGGTTATCTTTCCGCAGTTTAGCAACCTCGGCATCCTCCTTGTCCCAAACGGGCTGTTTTCCTCGGTAACCGCCGCTTCCTAAACGGTGGTTACCTATGTTCAGGTCCCGCATCTTCTTCCCCCACTCGGTCCATTTGGTGGAGTCCTCGCTTTCTGTGTACAGCTTGAATTCGTCGAACTCTTCTTTGTCGAGCATCGGCTCTTTGGCTTTTATCGTCTCCCAGCTCTCACCCTTCATAATTTTCCTCTTCACCCTGCATTTCCAGCTGCTCAAGGCGGTGCTCATCTTTGTGATGGCTAAACTGTCCACCTTTTTGTTGAACGGCTCCGGGAACGTGTATCGTTGGTGAAGCTTCTTGATGAGGGTTTCGACCACAGCCTCATTCCCCTTGCTTCTGAGGTCCTTTGTGTTGATCGACACGCTTTCCCGGAGGATGCACCCTAGTTGCATGCCGTATCCTCTCGCAAGTCTCTCGGGCTGCACTGGGAGGCCACTTGGCGTGACCTCAGTGAAAGCGTCCGTGACGTTGCCGAGAGCTTGCGGTGTCCGATCCCTCCTTGGCTTCTTATTCTTCTTAGCAGGCGGGTTGCTACCATCGGCCGGTGTGGGTTCCTCCTCCTCCTCATGGCCGCCACTAGCATCTCCATCGCTTGTGGTCGCATCCTCCTGATGGTCGCCACCACTTGTACTAGTTTTGGCGGCATCCTCCAACTCCTGGGACATACCCCAGAAGGTCTTGTTGGCGTTTCCAGAAGGGCCGGTCTCCGACATGTTTGCACTACATTAATTAGTACAACAAAAATAAGTAAAAATATACTTAATTAAGTACTAAGATACCCCGGAGCATGCATTACCCCATATGTCCTTTTTTAGCAAAGTCATGCTCAAATTCACGAAAAATTTCGGCATAACCTTTGCTAAAAAAGGACATATGGAGTACCCGAATTTGCCGGAACGGAAGTTAATCAACGTTCCGGCAATCTCAAGGGCCTCACGGGGTACCTGCAAACAGTGCACAAAATAGATGCCGGCAACATCCACATACACGACACGATGGTCGGAGCATAAACAACCACGACACGATGGTCGGGGTAGCACAAATAACACATAAACAGTGCACAAAAACAGTGCACAAAATTGAACATAACATCCATTTGAAGCAAAATCAGTGCACAAAATTGAACATAACATCCATTTGAAGCAAAATCAGTGCACAAATTTCATCAAAATCTTGCACTGCACTATATATGCTTGCATCGAACACATACCATCTAAACACAACTCATAAACAGTGCACAAAATTCATATGCTTGAATCAAAACCTAACTCATAAACAGTGCACAAAATTCCTTCTCCGCCGACATGATCTCCTTCGTCATGATAACCAGCATGTCCGGGAGACTCTTCGTCTTCATGCGTATTTGCTGTCGGTGCATGGTTGAACCCTTCCATGAAACCGCGCCTGAGCAGGTGCTCCTCCAATTGTCCGGAATCAGGGTTGATCCAGCTCAAGAGTTTGCATGTCCGACACGGACTTCTTATCTGGCGCCTGTTGCACCGAATTATTTCCGCCTTCGCTACTTCCTTGTATCTACTGATTTGACCGGAGTTCATGGCGACGACCATGGTTGCCTACACGCGGTATACGTAGAGCAGAACCGAGAAACGAGAGTACATTAATAAGAACTGCAACATGCACACACACATACACACATATGCATGTTCGATAGAAAATTTCGGCATGACTTCTCCTAAAAGTAGGACATATGGGTGGTGCAAAAATTTGCCGAAATGGAAGTTAATCAACATTTCGGCAAACATCAATGCACCACGCCGGCGCAAGCAACAACAAAAACAACAAACAAACATGCATAGGTGTCCACATACACCGATGGCCATACACCCGGCCATACATGATCAGTGGCCATATATACACCGATGGCCATACACCGGTGGCCATACACACATCGATGGTCATACACCGCAACCATGCACACCACAACAAAAAGAGGAGCAGATATCTCACCTAGTAGATTGGGAGCTCCTCCCGGGACCTTGATCGTGTGTTGGAGAGAATTTAGTGGACAAAAGTAGGAGGAGAGAGTATATATGGAGCCTCCCTACCTACTAACCAATCATCTATGGAACAAAATATGTTTAACAAGAAGAAATGGACAAAGAATGGGGAGAATTGGGTGAGAGGGAGGAGAAAAACGAGCTGTGTAAGAGAAGGGGAAAGGTTGCAAATGAATCTGAGATTTTAGTGCATTGAATGCTTTTGTGGTCCCAGGCTCCAATTCTGTGGCGCACCAATTATATATTTTGTGGCGCACCTGGCCCATGCGCCACTGAAGAGCCACATTCTGTGGCACACCAAGCCCATGCGCCACAGAAAGTTGGTATTCTGTGGCGCACCCCTGGCCATGCGCCTGATACGTCTCAAACGTATCTATAATTTCTTATGTTCCATGCTTATATTATGCCACTTGTTACATGTTTTATATACACTTTTATATCATTTTATGCATTTTCTGGGACTAACCTATTAACAAGATGCCATAGTGCCAGTTGCCTGTTTTCTGCTGTTTTTGGTTTCAGAAAAGTTGTGAGAAATATTCTCGGAATTGGACAAACGAAACGTCAAAGTGCTTATTTTTCCCAGGAGGTTCCAGAACACCGAAGAGGACACGGAGGAGCACCCCGAGGGGCCCACACCCACTCGTGGCGCGGGTGCCCCCCTGGCCGCGCGAGCACGGGGTGTGGGGCCCTCGAGGCCCCGCCGCCTTCGCCCTTTCGCCTACATATACCCCCCGACAAAATAACCCTACCTACGGAGGCCTTTTCCAGAGAAGAGTTCCGCTGCGCCGCCGCCATCGAAGACAAGATTCGGGGGACAGAAGTCTCTGTTTCGGCACCCTGCCGGGACGGGGAATTGCCCCCGGAGCCATCTCCATCAACTCCATCGCCATCTCTATCGCCGTTGCTGACTCCTATGATGAGGAGTCAGTAGTTCTCCCCCGGGGCTGCGGGCTCTACCGGTAGCTATGTGGTTTATCTCTCTCTCCCATGGTGTGATCTTTATGTGACCATGAGCTTTGTAATCTAGTTGAATATGTGATGTTACTCTTTATCTATTATGCACTCTAGAGGTTACTTTAATATGAACTCAGGGGTTATTCACGGTTGTAAAGGTGACAGTGTGTGCACCGTGTGTGATTCCTTTATGACGTTGTGGTGTGTGTTTACTCATACTTTGAGGGTGCTGTTATAGCCCTACGCAATGAATGGTGTTTATCATCCAACAAGAGAGTGTTTGAGAGTAGTATTTATTATTCAGCTTTGATGTCATTGTTGAGAGTGTCCACTTGTGAAAGTATGATTCAGGTTGTAAGTGGCAGCGGCGTCCACTGGACCCTTATACGCCGCCCACGAAAATATGCTTAAACAACGTATGTGGCTAACCATTTAAATTACGTGGCATATGTGGCAAATCCTCAAACGCCACAGACGCCAGCGGCGAAGACTTTGTTCCCAATCCCTTGATCGCCGCCGACCCGCTCGCCGCGTGCAGCTTCTCCCCGTGGCTGCCAACAGCAAGGCCGATCCCGTCCCCGCCGACCGCGTCTCTTCTCCGGCGGTAGACCCAGCGGGGACCCATCTGCCCTCCCTTCGTTTCTACATCTTCCCATTTTAGAGCAGGGGTTGTCCATGGACGACGCGGAAGCAAGAGGAGAGGGCTGACCTGGACATGAGATTCAACCACGCCTCAAGATCTGCGCGTCCCCGACCTCAAGATCTTCAGCGTTGACCTGGATTCTATCGCTGCCGCCGCCGCCTCGTAGGTGCAGGCCGAGAATGCGCCGGCCTCTCTCCCATCCTCCAGTCTCTTCTCGTCTGCTCCCGTGCCGCGGCGACCAACTCACGCCTCGCCGCCGTGGAGCTCACCAAGGTCCGCGCAGCTGACAGCGACTAAAGGGACCCCGCGGAGCGCGTGGCCTTCTACTTCTCCGACGCGCTCGCTCGCCGCGTCTGCCCGGCGCCGTCGCCCACAGCGGCAACGGCATCGGACTCACGACTCGCCTCCGACGAGCTCACGCTGTGCTATAAGACGGCGACTCAACCAGAGAGTATGAAGCGGCGTGGCGGCGCCTTTTAATCATATAAAACTGCTAAGCGTTTTATGTGGCGACCGTAAAAACATGTAAATGATATGTGGCCGAAGCGGCTAAAACCATATCGCCCACCAAATGCGCCACTTACATCCTGAAGTATGATCCCTAGGCCTTGTTTCTAAGCATTGAAACACCGTTTCCAACAAGTTCTGCTACATGTTTGCTTGCTGCCATTTTTATTTCAGATTGCAATTACTACTTATAATCATCCATATTACTTGTATTTCACTATCTCTTCGCCGAACTAGTGCACCTATACATCTGACAAGTGTATTGGGTGTGTTGGGGACACAAGAGACTTCTTGTATCTTAATTGCAGGGTTGCTTGAGAGGGATATCTCTAACCTCTACCTCCCTGTCGGCCCAGTGGATTCTAGGGTGTGCAGAGCCCACTCTCCACGGCCCTCACACGCGTCGATGCCGACGAAACGACTAAGGACCAAGCGGAACGCTTGGGGAGACCCCCGAGGGGAGAGCCCCCTCGAGGGGACTTGAGGAGGCAGCAAAGGGCCTGAAGGGGCTCCCCCTGAGGCCGCCCCCCAGCAAGGCTTGTCTCCCCTGAAGGGGAGTCAACCCAACTCCCTCGGCAGGGCCTCCCGGACCCTGCGGGAATACTTCGCTACGAAGGAACCGCTGCAGAGCGCACATGGCCTCTGCAGCAGCCGCAGAGTGACGCGCGCGTCTGCGCGCGATGACGACGGCGCCGCAGTTGCCGTTCTGGTGATAAAAGGAGTCAACAAAGCGTTGTGTCCCCTGCGCCGCCACAAGGCTTTCCTCTTTGGTGATAAAGCGGGTGGCCGGCGCAACGCTCCAACGGCGACGTCACCGTGGGCACCCCCACGGTCTCTGCAGCACCAGCTGTCCGCCCTGCAAAGACAGAGGCTGCCCTGCCACGAAGGCAGGCTTTACGACCGTGGACCAAGTCCATGGACAACCGAGCTGCGGTGCACCCCGCTCCTCCGCGTCGTCGCCATGTGGGAACCCTTCCATTGCGCAGGACGCAGGGATGAGGCCCGGGGGCGCCTATATAAGGAGCAGGGGCGCCACTGTAGAGAGGGGATCGAAAAACGAACCACTTACCCGTGTACACCCTACTATAGCCTAGCCAAGCTTAGCGAGCGCGAGGAGGAAGAAGGGCTCATCCTCCCCCCTTCAAGCTCCGCATAGCCGCTCGAGAGCCCTCGGCAAGCTCATTGTACTGTTCCTACCGCAGTGCAATACAGACAGGCAGGAGTAGCGGTTTTACCTCACCCTGAGGGCCGTGAACCTGGGTACGGGCCGGACTCCATCTCTGTCGTGCTGTTCCTCTACAGGCTCGACGAGCACCGTCGCCGAGCCGGCCGTAGGTTGTTGACCAATGTGTTTAGTCCCCTTCACGAACTTCTCCCCCGAGAGTGGTTATCCCTGTTCCGTGGGAATCACACCTCGACATTTGGCGCGCCAGGTTGGGGGCTGAGGCGCGTCTTCGACCTCCAGCCGGCTTTCCGCCATGGCGGACACCCGCACGACGCGCGCCAACAGGCGCGCAGCTGACAGGGCTCACACCGAGCCCGGCACGGCTCCCACCCGCGGCCGCCGCGGCCGCCCTCGCGCTGCCGAGCGCGCCAACACCGGCCCGCATGTGGAGGAGCCTGAGAGCGAAGAGTACAGCGAAAGTGGCCACCGCGCCGACGGGGACGGCCCCCCGGAGCGCAACGACGATGCCGAGTCTTCGCATCCGTCGCGGCGCCAAGGCGCGTCCTCTCAGGGACGCCTAGAGCCCACGCCGCACACCGCGCTCCTCATGGCCCAGGAGCTCCTACGCTACCGGCCTAGCGCTGAGGCCCACGACCAGTGGTTGGACCGCCTCCACCACCTCGTCGACGTCGCCACCACGCGCCCCGCCCCGTCGCGCTCCATGGTCCAGCACTCCGGCCGCGCGGGAACGGCTGCACCAGATGCGCCTCCGCCGTCGCCAGGACCGCCTCCGGCCGCAGCGCAGAGGGCTCCCTCTCACGCCTCCTCGCCGCACGACTGCCAGATCGCGCAGCGCACCGCGCCTGACGCGCGGGTGGGCATGGAGCGCCGCAGGGACCTCCAGAACCGCCTCGTCGAGGAGCTCGGACTAGCGGGGCAGCAGAACCGCAGAGCTCTCCAAGGAGGAATCGCCACGTACGCCTTTGACTGCCTGGCCTTCACCCGCGCTCTGCGTCGCGTGGTCTGGCCGCAGAAGTTCAGGCCAGCCCTCCCCAAGGGCTTCGACGGGTCTACCAACCCCCTCGAGTTCCTGCAGCTCTACACCACCTCCATCCAGGCTGCGGGGGGAGACGACCAGGTCATGGCCAACTGGTTCTCCCACGCGCTCAGGGACTCCGCGCTGTCCTGGCTCCTCAACCTGCCCGAGGACTCCATTGACTCATGGGAGGAGCTCTGCAAGCAGTTCGTCGCCAACTTCAAGGGCACGTACGAGCGCGCACTCACCTACAACGACCTACGCGCTGTGCTGCAGAAGAAGGATGAGACCCTCCGCAAGTACATCCAGCGCTTCAGCCAAGTGCGCAACAAGATCCCGAACATCCCTGACACGCAGGTCATCGCCGCCTTCAGAGAGGGCGTCACGAACCGCAGGATGCTCGAGAAGCTGGGCATTCACGACAAGCTCACCTCTGTGGTGAAGTTGTTCGACCTCGCGGACAAATGCGCCAAGGCAGAAGAAGGACTCCTCCTCGTCAAGATGAGCCAGCGAGGGGACGACCAGGCTGAGGGCTCCAAGAGCCACAAGAAGCGCGAGGAGACCAAGCGCAAGACCACTGCTGTCCTAGCGGCAGAGCCAGCCACCAAGAACGCCCGCAGAAGCTCCCCCGAGCCTGGCGACAAGGAGGCGGACCACCGTCCATTCTTCGTCTACCACAACAGGCGTGGGCACGCCACAGACGACTGCTTCGACCTCAAGAGGCTGAGCAGGGAACGCGAGCGAGGAGAAGGCAGCGGAAGCCGCGGCAGAGGTCGCGGCTACCGCAGAGACGGCAGGGGTAGGCGCGATGGCGGCTACCAGAAGCCGTCGGGCACCCAAGCCAACGCCGCCGAGAAGAACAACAACCTCCCCGACGAGGAGGATGGGGGCTACCAGGCCCCAAGAGGGGCTATGGCCTGCATCCTCGGCGGGGCTCAGGCGCCCAAGTCAAACAACTAGTTCAAGCAGTTCGCCCGCGAGCTCAACGCCGTGCTCCCGAGCACCGAGACCTCCAGGCCCCTCAAGTGGTCCCAGTACACCATCGCTTTCGACGCCAAGGACCACCCCAAGTCGACCAAGACTGTTGGGACCCTCCCCCTGGTCTGCTCCCCCACCATCAACAACATCACCGTCTCCAAGACGCTCATGGATGGGGGAGCTGGCCTGAACGTCATCTCTGTCGAGACCTTCGAGACGCTTCAAGTGCCCTACGAGTGGCTTATGCCCTCCAGGACATTCACCGGGGTCACCAGTGGTTCCATCGAACCCCTGGGCCAGGTCCGGCTCGCCGTCACCTTCGGCACGCAGAAGAACTATCGCACAGAGCTGATCGACTTCGACGTCGCCCACATCGGCCTGCCGTACAACGCCATCCTCGGCTACCCCGCTCTCGCGAAATTCATGGCCGTCACGCACCATGCCTACAACATGGTCAAGATCCCCGGCAGCGCTGGCACCATCGCCATCCATGGTCATATCCTGGACGCCACGCGCGCTGTCGAGAGCGCCTACAAGGCAGCTGCCATGGCATTCCCGGCCGACGAGGACATGGAGCCTCTCGAGAGGCCCAAGAAGAAGAAACAAGTGTTCTCTCAGGAGCAAGCGGCCACGAAGAAGGTGCCACTTGGCACCAGTGCCTCGGGGGCCGAAGGCTCGGGGGCTAGCGTCACCATAGGCGCTGCCCTGCCTCCTAAATAGGAAAGCGCGCTCGTCGCCTTCCTTCAGGCAAACTCTGACATGTTCGCGTGGACTCCGTCAGATATGTCTGGTGTACCAAGGGAGGTGATCGAGCACCACTTAGCCGTGTGCCCAGACGCACGCCCCGTCAAGCAAAAAGCACGCAAGCAGGCCCCCGAGAAGCAAGCTTTCATCGTCAAGGAAGTAGAGAAGCTAAAGGCGGCGAAAGTCGTCCGCGAAGTCGCGCACCCCACTTGGCTCTCCAACGGCGTGGTTGTCCCTAAACCCGCTGGAGGAGGCCGACTCTGCATCGACTACACCGATGTCAACAAGGCCTGCCCCAAGGACCCATACCCCATGCCGAGGATAGACCAGATCGTGGACTCCACCACTGGCTGCGACCTCCTCTGTTTTCTGGACGCCTTCTCCGGTTATCACCAGATCAAAATGGCTAAAGAGGACGAGGAGAAGACAGCGTTCCTCACCCCTTGTGGCGTGTATTGCTACACATGCATGCCCTTCGGCCTGAAGAATGTTGGCGCCACTTTCCAGAGGCTCATGAGGATCGCCTTGGGGGCACAGATGGGCAGGAACGCTGAGGCCTACGTCGATGACATAGTGGTCAAGTCTCGAGAGGGAGACACCCTCTTGAAGGATCTCGAGGAAATCTTCGCCAGCCTGCGCAAGGTGAAGATCAAGCTGAACCCCGCCAAGTGCGTCTTCGGGGTCCCTTCAGGCAAGCTCCTCGGGTTCCTGGTGTCCCACCGCGGCATAGAAGCAAACCCTGACAAGATCAAGGTCATAGAAGGAATGCAACCTCCTCGCCGGCTCAAAGAAATGCAGCGCTTAGCAGGCTGCATGGCTAGCCTGGGCCGATTCATCTCCAAGTTCGGCGAGAGAGCCCTGCCATTTTTCAAGATCATGAAGAGATCCGGCACGTTCAAGTGGACTCCTGAGGCGGACAAGGCCTTCGGGGACTTAAAGAAGTATTTGGCCAGCCCACCAGTCTTGGTGGCCCCCAGGACAGGCGAACATCTGAAGCTGTATCTTTCAGCCACTCCTCAGACCGCAAGCGCCGTCCTGGTGGCCGAGAGGGAAGAGCCTGTCCTCGCCAAGAAGAGCACTGCCACTCCAAACCCAAAGCCCCCCGACAAGGACCTCGTCGAAGGAGCAGCCTCCACAGACCCACTGCCAGGCCCACAGCCTCAAGTCGAGCCTGCTCCCGGCACCCCTGTCGAGACCCCTCTGCAGGCGGATCTCGACAAGGGCCCTGAGGAGCCTCCCCAGAGGGCTGACGCTGCAACCCCACCGACAACCCTTGTCGAGCACCCCGTCTACTTCGTCAGCACGGTGCTGCGGGATGCTCGGGAACGGTACCCGATGCAGCAGAAGCTTCTCGTCGCTCTCCTCATCGCCTCCAGGAAGCTGAGACACTACTTCCAGGGCCACCCCATCACGGTGGTCACTGCCTTCCCCCTGGAGCAGATCCTGCGCAACCCCAACGCCACAGATCGTGTCGCGGGGTGGAACATAGAGCTGCAGCCATTCAACTTGCGCTTCGACACCACAAGAGTCATCAAGGGGCGAGCGCTGGCTGACTTCGTCGCCGAATGGACCGACCCAAGCCCTGAAGAGCCTCGAGGGGAAGAGGCTGAGCCCGCTGGAGACACAATGCCCAGCCACTGGACCATGCACTTCGACGGAGCCTTTGCCTGCCGCAATGGCGGGGCAGGCGTCGTCCTGACTTCGCCTAGAGGCGACAAGCTCTACTACGCTGTCCAGTTATGCTTCACGATTGACAAGATCTCCAACAACATCGCTGAATACGAGGGCCTCCTCGCCGGCTTAAGGGCCGCCATCGCTCTGGGCGTCAAGCACCTACTCGTCAAGGGCGACTCCCAGCTGCTCGTCAACTTCTCCAACAAGAGCTACACGCCTAAAGACGACCACATGGCCGCATACCTTGAAGAGGTCCGCAAGCTCGAGAAGCACTTCAGGGGCATGGAACTCATGCACATCCCAAGGAAAGAGAACCAGGAGGCCGATGATATCGCCAAGCGAGCCTCGCGAAGGCAACCCCAGCAGGCTGGCATCTTTGAGGAAAGGCTCGCCAAGGCGTCCATCAAGCAGCCTCAAGAGGCCACAGCCGCAAGCACAGATGAAGCTCTCCCACCACCTCCTGAGTCTGGGGCCCCCGATTGCGGCCCCAGCACAGGGGAGCGTCTGTTGCTGACGGCAGCCCACCAAGCCACAGGCTGGATTGACGAGCTCAAGGACTACTTGGTGAAGGGGATCCTCCCTGAAGAAGATGCGGAAGCAGAGCGAATCGCTCGACAGGCGAAATCCTACTGCATCCTTGAGGGAGACCTCTATCGCAAGCGCCCGAATGGCATCGCGCTCAAGTGCGTTCCCCCCGAGGAAGGCCGATCGCTGATCAGGGACATCCACAGCGGGGAGTGCGGCCACCACTCGTGTGCGCGCACCCTCGCAGGCAAGGTCTTCAGGAGCGGTTTCTACTGGCCTCAAGTGCTTCAAGACGCGGTCGCCATCGTACAAACCTGCGACGCCTGCCAGTTCCACGCCAAGCAAATTCATCAGCCAGCGCTGGAGCTCCAAACCATCTCGCTCTCCTGGCCGTTCGCGGTCTGGGGGCTGGACATCTTGGGCCCCTTCCCGAAGTCGCAGGGGGGCTATCGCTTCCTCTTCGTGGCCGTCGACAAGTTCACCAAGTGGACCGAGGTTGAGCCAGTGCGCACCATACCAGCCGGAGCTGCAGTGAAGTTCATCAGGAGCCTGGTCGGCCGCTTCGGTGTGCCTAACCGCATCATCACCGATAATGGCTCGCAATTCACCAGTGGCATCTTCCGAGCCTACTGCGACAAGCTTGGCGTCAAGATCTGCTTCGCCTCGGTGGCTCACCCACGCAGCAACGGTCAAGCCGAGCGAGCAAACGCAGAGGTCCTCAAGGGCCTCAAGACCAGAAGCTTCAACATCCTCAAGGGGCACGGCAAGGGCTGGATCGATGAGCTCCCATCTGTGCTCTGGTCCATGCGCACAACCGCTTCAAGGCCTACAGGCGAAACGCCGTTCGCCCTTGTCTACGGAGCCGAAGCTGTCCTCCCCACAGAAATCAAGCATGGATCCCCACGGGTCCTTGTCTTCAACGAGGACATCCAAGAGGGCCTCCACAACGACGACCTGCTGTTTCTCGAGGGACTGCGCCGCCACGCCGCCCTCAGAGCGGCAAGGTACCAGCAAGATCTGCGACGCTACCACAGCCGCCATGTGCGCTCGCGCACCCTCGAGGCGGGTGACCTCGTCCTCAGGCGAATCCTCTCCAGAGAAGGCCTCCACAAGCTCTCGCCGATGTGGGAAGGCCCCTACAGGGTCTCCCACATCGCCAGGCCTGGCGCGGTACGCCTCGAGACTGAAGACGGCATCCCCGTCAAGAACCCGTGGAACATCGCGCATCTGCGCAAGTTCTACCCGTGATCATAGTCACGCCAGGCATTTTTTGTCTCTAGAGGGAAGCTCACGGCTTCACCTCCAAGCTTCTCAAAGCTTCTCCCGAGGCCCAGCCCTCCGAGCTCTCCTGCAAATGAGCCCCCGCAGGCCGCAGTGAACCTCTGCCACTAATGGGTGGTCCCCATGCCTCGACATGGAAGGAACGTTAGCTTGGCAAACCCAAGTGTAATGAACCGATTTTCGTTCCAAGTGAACTTTGCGCTCAGGCGCCATTTTCGTTCCAAGTGAACTTTGCGCTACGGCGCCATGTCGTTCCCAAGTGAACTTTGCGCTGAGGCGCCGCTATGTAATATTTCTATGGCAAGTTTTACTTTCATCCTTTACTTTCAAATGTGCGCTTATATTTTTCCTATGCGCACCTCGCGAGCGGGGGCTGAGTACGGTGCCTGTGCCCAAGAGCACCCCAGCAGCACTGCAAAATCCAAGGGATCCTGAGCTCTGGCTAAAGGGCATGCTCCCGGATACACGCCACCTCCCCAAAGGACCTTGGTACTCTCTCTCCTCGCGAGGCACCCATGAGGAAACCTATAAGCGCGCATAAGTCCTTACTACTATGCTCTAGCGTTTTGGTTCGCCTCTCTAACATCCACAGGGAACGAGAGTCTCTCCAGGCCTATGGAGGAAAAACTCGGCCCCTGAAGGGAAGGACATCGCCAGAGGAATCCCCCGCAGGGCGAAAAGCCTCACGAAGCTAAGTCCCCTGTTCACAGCAAGAGAATCCTTGCATTTCGCTCACAAGCACTCTGCGTCCCTCGAGTGGTCCTTTACCTCACTCTCCATGGGCTGCTTGCGCGTCAAAGGGGAGCCCTCAGCATCGCGACTCGAGGGTTCTTACCTCTCTAAGCCTTAAACTCCCCCCGGCCTTGCCGAGTCATTGCTCGAGCATACCGCAGCGGCGGAGTCATACCGCGAAGAGAAGGGTCCGGCGACGCAGAGCGAAAAAGACATGGAGTTGAAGCAAAGGCTCCTCGAGGGAAGCACACACAGACTTAGCGGCACATGCTTAAAATGAGAAGTATATTACAGACTGAACAGCAAAAGTCTTTAAGATAAACATCCCTACAGCGCTACAAGCGCATTAAACTGCAGGAGAGGATCTCAGGAGTAAGTTAGGCAGCGGCCTCGTCGTCGTCCTGGCCGGATCCCTCCTCTTCAAGCTCGCTCCCCTCGTCGTCGCCCTCGTCCTCCGCTGCGGCCCGCTTAAAGCGGCTGCAGAAGTCGTCCACTTGGTCGCGGACGGAGTTGGAGGCTTTCCACCTTTCCTCCCCCTCGAGGGGCTCGGTCACCGTCGCAAGGTCGAACCCGGGCTGGAGGTGCACGAGGTTGGAGATGATGCGGTCCACCGCCACCGCCAGGAGCTGGCGGCACTCCTCCTCGACCACGTCGCGGCGGGGCCCTCGAGCGCCGTGAAGAGCTGCTCGAAGTACAGGAGGTAGGTGGCGGCGTCGGCGTGGCCTTGAGCCGGGACAGACGGCGCTTCTGCTCCCAGCTTCGCACCGAGCTCGCGGCCCCGACCCGCCAGGGTCAGGAACATGCGCTCCCGCTGCTGCGACAGCACCTGCGCCGCCTTGGCGCTCTCAGCGGCCTCTACCGCCTTCTCCACGGCAGGACCCACCTGCTGGTTCATCTCCTCCATGTCGGCCATGAGGGAGGCGAGGTCTTGCTCTGTGCGCTTGCGGGCTTCCTCAGCGACGCGGTAGCGATCCGCCTCGCGCTTCACCTTGGAGATGAGGGTGGCGTTCATATCTTCGAGCTGGTGGATCCGGGCGCCGCTCTCGCCAAGCCTCTTCTTGAAGCGGGTCTCCTGCTTGGTGAATTTGTCGGCGTAGTCCCGAGAGACGGCGGCGCGGTACGCCTTCTCCCGGGCCTGGAACTCCGCCTCAGCCTCCGCCTTCTGCTCGGCGAACCTCTTGTTGAAGCGCTCCACATGCCCCTTGTGGGTAGCCACTTCGCGTTCATACTTGACGAGAGCCGCGGCCAGGCTCTCTTTGCGGGCCTCGAGGGCAGCACGCTGCCCTGACAGCTCCTGCTCCCGCAGAGCCAGCTGCTCGTCGCGGCGGCGCACATCCTCCTCGCGCTCGCCCAGGCTCCGTCCCCTGGCCTCCAAGCTCGCGCGGATCTCGTCCAGGGCGGACCGCACAGTCGCGGAGTCAGCCAGGATCTTCTTCTCGAGCTCGATGAGCTCGCTGCGCTTGGCCGCCAAGGAGTGCTCCACGGCCTCCCGCTCGGCCCTGGCTGCGGCCAGGTCTTCTGCCGCTGCCCGGCGCTCGGCCTTCAAGGGCTGCAGGAGCTCCTCGGCGTCCCGCGCAGCGCCCTCGCGGACCTCCTCGGCGAAGCGCACCGCCTCCTCGCGCTCCGCCTGCAGAGCCTGGTCGCTCTGCCTGCGGGCCTCCACAGCCGCGTGAAGAGCGGCCCAGGCCCCCGCAAGCTCGTCCCGCTGCTGGGCGAGCTTCCCGTCCTCGAGAGCGAGGTCGGCCTCCAGGCCCTCCAGCGACTCTCTCACCAGGCGGAAGGCGACATCGCGTCGCCCCCTACTCCAGTCCCAGCCGCTGAGAGATAGGGCCTGGGATGTCTTGCGTGGCGCGGAGGACCCGGCGCCGGTGTCGAGCTTGGAGGAAGAAGCCTCCGCGTGGGCCTGGGGGCTTGGAGGCAAATCCTCCGCCTCGGCGCCTGTGCCCTGCGCCTCGGTGTCGCCTCGCTCAGGCGGCACCTCCTCAGTTGCTTCCGGGGCAGAGGAGGTCTGCCCCGTCGTCGTTGCCCCCTCCACCCTAGCGGATGGCGGGGATGGCGGAATATCCTCCCCGCTGGCCTCAGGCAAGCTGGGGGCCGACGCGGCGCCAGCCGCTGCTTCAGGTTGCGCCGGAGGGGTTGCCGCGCGGGGCGGAGTTGGTGCCCTCTCCAGCTGCTCCTCCATGTGCTCCTCCTCCGGAGGCGGCTCAGGCGCCTCCGCCTGAGGCATGTGTGGGTACCCCGGACTAGCTGTCCGAAATACCCTTGTGCCTACAACATCAGCGATCCCGTGATCAGTCTGTCGCTGAGCACAATCGAACTGGTATCAAAAGAACATCCATAATTACCGAATGAATTACTTACTTGATTGAAGCCATAATCTTTAATAAATTATTGCAGCGGGAAAACACCAATCAACGTGGGGCCCGAGTCATTTGCCAAGACACCTACAGGCAGCTGACTGGGAAGACGGCCTAGTTCGCACAGACGTCATCGGTCTCTCGGTCTTCATCTTGCTTCTTCTTGAACTCTGGACATGGGAATATCCAGGGACACAGCCATGAGTACATTTACGTACTCGCAAACTACCCCAACATGAGCATATACTACTCTTTTATTTGTTTAAATAAAACTTCGTTTGCTTTGAAAACTCTACTTCCTTGTTAAAAAGGGAAGGATAGACCTTGTTTAATAGAACTTTGTTTTGAAACCTCTATATCTTTATTAAAAAAAAAGAAAGAAGGTTTTTAGAACTTTTCCCATAAATCTGCCTTTGTAAGAAGTCTCTTTAAAACTTTTTCCCAAAAAGGACATCTTTGATGAAAAAGGTAAGAAGTCTCTTTAATAAACATTTTCTCGGAAAATCACCATTTTATCTGTTTCTCCAAAACTCCTCCTTTTTCAGACCATAACCCGTCAGGGTTCATGGTCTCCAACAACCTCATACCGATCCATTGGTATAGGTGTAGGGATCATTCTCCACTTCCTTTTCTTTTTAAAACTCAATTCTTTTCCAAAACTTGCACATGGTCAAAGTAGGGCCTCCCAACTGTCCATATCCGAGGACTCGGCTATTCGAATAGTTTTAATCCCTCTGCAGAGGTAGCACGCTTTTCCCACACCCATCCGGCAACTCATCGTGTCAGCCACGCCCCGCCATACAAGGTGTATGCGAAGTTGAGTCACCGACCATAGCCTCTCATTTGCTCATGCTAGTAAAGGATCCTTCCCAAATGATACCTTCCATCTACACTCAGTCCAGTTTCCCGTCGGAAACCCTAAGTGTGAGGACTCATAGTTTTGTCCGGCGGTCTATTAAACCTTCTATCCTCCTCCTTATCTTTCCATAGAGTTTGAGCGAGGACCCGGGTCAAGGTAGGTCTTCAAACCATCCCTTCATGCATAACGGAGTCATCTCCGTCGATGAGGTATCCCATACTAATAAGAGCAAACTACATGACTAAGCCCCGTTCCCATATGGGGGTAGATGTGGTCGCACAGGTTATCGGCTGGTCGACGTAAGTACAAAGACATAATGTGCATTTTCATAAACATCACCAGTCACCATTTCTCCACTTCAACACCGACATCTCGGTATTCCATATCCACACAAGTATTCTCAAAGGAGTTTTGAGTAAACAATATTTTCTCCATCCTATAGTTTGAAAAAGAATTTCCATCTAATATCTCCATATAGGGTGTCAAAATAATATACTTGTATTTTGGAGAAAGGGTTTTCAAAATCATAGCTGTAGTGGCAACCACCACATAAATCATATATGCTCTTTATAAGTAAAACATGTGACCCAAAATAGATGTATAAAGATGCAAGCTCAGGGAATAGCTTGCCTGATTCCAGTATGATGTTCTTGGACTCTTCGCACCGCTCAAGAAATAAATATCATCCTTCTCCGATAAATCCTCTCCAAATACCACTTTGGTAGCGTTTATATCTAGCGTCGCAAACATAAAAATAGAACAACACACAATAAGCAAACCAAACCACAAGTATCAAACTAATCACTCAAGCCACAAACATAGCACTAGTTTAATCAAGCAACGAACTAAATCTATCTTTACTAGGGCATGATACTCACAGGAGTATAACACCATACACATGCCAAAGTATAGATCACCAAGGCATCCTTTATTAGAGGTACTTAGTAACCACTTTTCTCTGATCAGGAAATACTCCAGACAAAAGTTAAATCACCAATTGATCTCTATAATTTAAATACCTCACCAAGCTAAGGTGGACACACTAACAAGATATTTAAGCTAGTATTCCACCCCAAGACTATCAAGTCCATCAAGCCATGCAAACATATTACTCACCAATGTGTCTAACAACTAACACTAACAGTACTAACATATTATAACATGCTAAACTACAACAACTAGCAAGCAACAGCAGCACAACAATCATTACAGCAATACAATCTTAAATGCTCTAAATAGTCACTTCATACATCAAACAACACAATTTGGTTTCAATTTAATTGAATTAGCCATTATTCAACCCCATCTTAATTAGGGCAGAAACTAGTTGAACATGTTTAATTACATATCTTAAATTCTGTTGATCACAAAAATACAAACTAAAATTCTATAGAAAGCTACTGATGTGTATAAGACAACACAATTTGATTTGGATTAATTGGAGTTACGAAACTCCCTACACAAAGTTTTGAAACCAGCAACTAAATAAGTAAGTTTTGGTTTCCACAGATGTTCTGTCGATCCTAAAATTAAACCCTTTTAGGGGCATGTAACCATGGCTATATGTGAGCTAACAAAATTGGTCCTAACTGATTTGGACTAACAGAGTATCAGAAACTAACAAGTTTAGATTTAAAACCCTTCATGGTATTTTGAGTAATACATTTTTATTATTTATCCAAATGAGGTGAAACCAATTGGGTTGGTTAGATAATTTCATAAGCATTCCAGAACCTTTTAATTTGATTTATTTGGAGTTATAAATCTCAAGATATTGAATATACAAAATTGATCAAGTTTCTGTTATTTACAGAAAAAGGGCAGAAAAAGACCTAAACCTTCTAATGGTCACCACAGTCAATCAATGACTCCTAAATTCAAACCAAGCTATGGACATGTTCTCCTATGCATATAGAAGACAAACAAACTGGATTCACTCAAAAATTCACCTCCTAAAAATCTACAAAAAACACCAAAGTGCTAGTGGTGTGTTTACAAGAATGGATAGAGTTTCTGTTTTAGGTTTCATTTGCATGCAAGGCCTACATATCTAGCAAGGTATCACTTCAGGCTTTCCATAGAATTTTGGTTTGCAATATTTGGACCTATAAAACTCTATATATTAACTATTTAGTAAAAAGGATACACTTTACAAGATTGAAGCTAGACAGCACTTACATACATATTTTTGCAAACCACCAGTGTGGCATGTTTAAGAAAACCCATATGAATACTACAAAATTTGAATCACTCAAATATCTATCACAGATTTACCACAAATGATTTAAACCTACACTGCAATTTTTAACAGAAATTAAATTCTATTAATTCATTTGCTGGAAAAAAAAGAATTGGGCTGGACCTGGCCCAGATCTGGCCGAGCGAACAGAGGCGGCCCAGTCGCGGCCCACGCGCGGCGAAGCGGTACGCGCTGCCTCTTCTCTTCCTCGACAGAGCAGGGGCGCGGGGAGGGAGATGGCCGGAGCTCCGGCGAGGACGGCGACGGCGCTCCGGTGACCCTAAAAAAACAATGGCGATGTCCCGGAGTTAGAACACGAGGAGGGGATCTCAGGGGGACGAGAATGGCGGGGAATGGTGGACGGAGGTGCTCGCGGGCTAGAAGGAACGGCGGCGGTCGGAGCGGAAGAGGATGAAGACGGACAGCTCGATTCGCGGCTTCCCGCGGCGATTCCTTGGATGGGGATGCAGAGGGCGACTAGGCGGAGCTAGGGGTGGTCTCTAATTGGCGCGGGGTGGTCTCTATCGCCGGCGAGGCGCGACGCCCCGCTCGGCCCCGTCTCGGCTCGGAGGAAGAAAAATGGGAGGGAGAGGAGAGGGAGAGGAAGCCCGAGGAGGAGAGGAGTGTCTCGGGGGGGGGGGGGGGGGGGTTTATGCTCGCCCTCGAGCGGCAGGGGAGAGGAGAGGAGGTGGGGGGTCCGGGCGGCGACGCACGTCGCCGGGGTGTCTTCGGACATGTCGGCGGCGGCACGGGCGCGTGCGACAGGGAAGCGCGGCGCCGATGCTGGGTCTAGAGGGGGCAGAGGAGTGAGGGGCAGAGGGGGGGTCCGGTCAGCAAGAGCACAGCGAGGGGGGGGGGTCTGGCGGCGAGCCAGGGCGTCGGGGAGCACGGCGACACGCCCTCCTGTAGCCATGCCGTGCTGCGGCTACAGGAAGGAGATGGGGGTTTCACAAAAAGGCCCCTGGCAAGTTAGTTTCCATCACATCCAAGTCCTTTTCTATTTCTTTTAATTCCTTTTGAAAACCAGTAGCTTTTAGGGATTTTATTTGGGTTACTAAAACATTTTATAAAAATTTGAAAATATTTGGGTAGGCCCCCATATACATGTAGAAGCTCCACAAAATTTGGTATTTGAAAATAAAATGTTTTGAATAACTTTTGTTCACAGGGTTTAAATATGGCATTTTTCTTAAAAACAATTTATAATCCTTAAGCAAGTTCAAAATATTATCTTTGAACTCTTGGAACTTCCTTGACAAATATATTAACTTCAAATAATTTATAAGTTCATAGAGAAAATCTTTGTTTGAAGGAAATAGATAGTTATGTAGGGAAAATAATTTATTTAGATCATTTCTTCAACTCCTGATCTAAATTTCCATTTGTTGAATAATTTTAGGGGTTTTGCTTTATTTAAGTCACATACCAATTTTGTTGTCAAGTGTGTGTTTTTAATTTATTGCTCTGGCACATTGAATTAATTATACTCACAAGCAACAACACAACAAGATCACCACAATCACAAGGATGATGCATTCAAGACAAACAAGTCACACACACAAAAAGGAGCAGCCACACAATGTCAAACATAGCAATGGGAAGGAAAACACAATCCTCAGTGAAACATTTCAAAAGTTTTTGTTGGTTCTGAATTTTGGGTCTAATAAAAATAAGTTTTTCTTGGTTCCAAAATTTGGGCTGTTACAAACCTTCCCCCCTTAAAATAAATCTCGTCCCGAGATTTGCAAGGTGGGGTAACAGGGGAGTGCGAGGGCATGTGTTTTAGGCTGGTTACACTTCCGAGGTTGTGCCTTCATTATTAAGTTCACCACGTGTGATCTTGACAATTTTATGTTGTGAGGCTTTCTCTGTTGATAAAATTATGTGCTGAGTTCAGATCCTTTATGATGGGGTTGTCTTGACGATTAACTCGTATGGATAGTCTTGGCTGGATGTTTCCGGATTCTACAGGGCCAAGGTGCACAAATCTAATTACCACGTTCTGGTATACCTATTGCAGGCCTTCCCCCCTTAAAAAGGGGTCTTGAACTGGTCTTGTGGAGAGTCGCAGCTGGAGTTGACTTGGAGGCAACCTTCTCCTGGAGTAGCTTGTCGACACCTGTCTTTGTATTTGTCCTTCTTCAGCTGAATAAGGGAGGGACTTCATTGTTGACTTTCTTATTTGGAACTTGAATATCTCCTGGGTCATATACTTGCTTTTAAGAAAAATTTATTGTCCTTTAGTTGGGTTCTAACACCATTTATTTCTATTGGTTGGGTGTATAAGAATGTGGTTGTCTTTTATGACATCGAATGGCCTTAGTCATATAGAAAGAATTTGTTAACAAGGTAGCTAGTCTTGTCAACAAACTACTTTTCATATTCCAGAGGCTGAGATGTACTGGATTATCTGGCGTTCTATTTAGTTTGGGTATGACACTCAAGTGTTTGAGCCTATAAAAGTGATTTGTGAACAAGTTCATGAGGCTTGTTACCAAATTACTTGTATACAACACGAACATTGGAATATCACACGATTTTTTTAGAGAGATTAATAATAACAGCTTCTGATGTATGAGTTTCCGAATACTCAAGGATAGTCCGGTATATTAATTACTTGTTACCAATTTAAGAAATCTCTTTTTAATCTCTTTGACGCAGTTCCTTCTTCTTGCGGTCTCTGAGCTTGAATCTTTATAGCAACTCTCCTACACTCCTTGAGTTCCTCTAGTTACTAATCCGAATTGAGTCTCCTTACGTCCTTGTTTCTTGCCAAGTCATGCAGCCCTGGGTTACAAGTTAGTACTATCACGATTACTTAGGCCAGGTGTCATTCTGGAGTTCGATATGATCCGTTGGTGTAGTATTCCTTCACATATTAACTTTCACGGTGTGAGGCTTGTGTTAGACACGGTAACCTCTCTCGTCTTTAAGAGTCTAGAAAGGATTTCATTAAAAGTGACGGATCTTACATTGAAACCAAATACTGCCCACTAAATAGGACTCATACTACTTCTCGACGGCTAATGATCTTGAAAGGCCCACTATTCCTTGGCGCTAACTTTCCTTTGACATGGAAACCCTGCATTTCTTAAAACGGT
Organism: Poa annua; assembly: GCA_026929855.1. Lineage (NCBI taxonomy): Eukaryota > Viridiplantae > Streptophyta > Magnoliopsida > Poales > Poaceae > Poa > Poa annua. Next base: position 59,218,452 of record CM049437.1, read on the forward strand.
GCTGAGCAGTCTCGTTGAGATTGGGGCATTGTTTGGAGTAGTGACCCTTGGTGCCGCATTCAAAGCAGACAACATGGGCTCAGTTGAATTTATTTGGGCGGCTAGGAAAGGTGGGGCGTGGGGCTTGTGGGGGTTGACAGGCAGGCTTGGAGACTTGCTGAAAAGTACAGGGCTCCTTCCTGGGAAGGGTTCTTCCAGATCGTAGGCACAACTTGTGATATGCTTCTAAGGTTGGTGTTGGCTCCTTGCGTTTTCTCCCCTTCTGGCGCTTCGGATTGTGGCATGGGCTGGATGCTTTAGTGGACGTCTTTCTCGGGGCGTGGATGGCGTCTTGAGCAATCTTCTCATGAGCATCTTTTACTGCGTCTACTATGAATTCCATAGGACACTTAGCCGGAACATGATCATCTCCTTCGCATAGGTAGCAAGTGACGCTAGAGGTTGGGCACTCGCCAGGTGGATGAAAATTAAAACAGTGTGGGCAGCTGCCAGGGCATTGACTGGCCTGATGTCCACCCCTTCCGCACTGACTACAAGCCTTTCCTTGGGGTGGTCTCTTCTTTATGATGTACCTAAGGGGGCACTTCCTGGTCATATGCCCACGTTCGTTGCAAGTGTAACACCAACGTTGTTCTCTGATGACGTCCTCTCTAATTTTCTTGGGCAGATCTTTAGACGTAAGGAACTCTTCCCTTTCAAAGGGGATCGAGTGGGTTCCTGGGGCAGCTTCGATTTGATGGAGCTGAGGACTTTGGGTTGCTTCAAAACCAGAACCGATGTCAGAGTGCTCTCGCGACCTTTCCATCTTGGGAGCTATGATTGCCGGAATTGAATTAAACATATTTTGTAGGGGTAGTTAAACAAAAATTAAAAAAAACGCAAGAAGACTACCCTGATCAGGATACCTGATTACTTTTACGGAGTAAGTATTAGGAGTTTGTTAACAAGGCGCAATTCGCGAAACACACAGGAGAAGCAACACACAAGAAGAGAACTCACAAACAAACAACACACAAGGTACCATTAGTACCAATGGACGCCTAATACTCGTGGTAATCGGGTCGTATAACCAAAGTTCCTATCATATGTTGTTCCTATGGGTCTCGGTTGATATGGTTGGTGAAGTCTTCTCTTTGTCGCCTTCGTCTTCAGCTGGCGAAATTTATCGAAGGAGTGACTGGGTGGAATTGTTGATATTGAGTTGAGGTCTTCGGAGGTCTCTTGCTTTGTTGATAATATTGGTACTGGCGGATCCATCACCTCGATGTGGAATGTTGAGTACTTGTAATGGAAGCTTCTTCTTGTAGGTGCTAGCTAATTAGGTCTCACTTGGGTTCATCGTCAAGTATTTTGAACGGGTAAGAGGGATTAGAGAAATCCTTGGAAAATCTTAAAATAGAGGGATGAGACTCGGAAATATTTGAGAAGGTGAGAAGAGTGGAAGTTATTTTTGGACTTCCTTAGATAAAAAAAATATGTTTTTGGTAACAATATATTTCTAACAAAATATTTCTTTCCTAACTAACGTCCATGCTAACTAAGGTCTGTTACAGTCAACGATGGCTCTGATACCAGGTCTGTGGGTACCCCGGACTAGCTGTCCGAAATACCCTTGTGCCTACAACATCAGCGATCCCGTGATCAGTCTGTCGCTGAGCACAATCGAACTGGTATCAAAAGAACATCCATAATTACCGAATGAATTACTTACTTGATTGAAGCCATAATCTTTAATAAATTATTGCAGCGGGAAAACACCAATCAACGTGGGGCCCGAGTCATTTGCCAAGACACCTACAGGCAGCTGACTGGGAAGACGGCCTAGTTCGCACAGACGTCATCGGTCTCTCGGTCTTCATCTTGCTTCTTCTTGAACTCTGGACATGGGAATATCCAGGGACACAGCCATGAGTACATTTACGTACTCGCAAACTACCCCAACATGAGCATATACTACTCTTTTATTTGTTTAAATAAAACTTCGTTTGCTTTGAAAACTCTACTTCCTTGTTAAAAAGGGAAGGATAGACCTTGTTTAATAGAACTTTGTTTTGAAACCTCTATATCTTTATTAAAAAAAAAGAAAGAAGGTTTTTAGAACTTTTCCCATAAATCTGCCTTTGTAAGAAGTCTCTTTAAAACTTTTTCCCAAAAAGGACATCTTTGATGAAAAAGGTAAGAAGTCTCTTTAATAAACATTTTCTCGGAAAATCACCATTTTATCTGTTTCTCCAAAACTCCTCCTTTTTCAGACCATAACCCGTCAGGGTTCATGGTCTCCAACAACCTCATACCGATCCATTGGTATAGGTGTAGGGATCATTCTCCACTTCCTTTTCTTTTTAAAACTCAATTCTTTTCCAAAACTTGCACATGGTCAAAGTAGGGCCTCCCAACTGTCCATATCCGAGGACTCGGCTATTCGAATAGTTTTAATCCCTCTGCAGAGGTAGCACGCTTTTCCCACACCCATCCGGCAACTCATCGTGTCAGCCATGCCCCGCCATACAAGGTGTATGCGAAGTTGAGTCACCGACCATAGCCTCTCATTTGCTCATGCTAGTAAAGGATCCTTCCCAAATGATACCTTCCATCTACACTCAGTCCAGTTTCCCGTCGGAAACCCTAAGTGTGAGGACTCATAGTTTTGTCCGGCGGTCTATTAAACCTTCTATCCTCCTCCTTATCTTTCCATAGAGTTTGAGCGAGGACCCGGGTCAAGGTAGGTCTTCAAACCATCCCTTCATGCATAACGGAGTCATCTCCGTCGATGAGGTATCCCATACTAATAAGAGCAAACTACATGACTAAGCCCCGTTCCCATATGGGGGTAGATGTGGTCGCACAGGTTATCGGCTGGTCGACGTAAGTACAAAGACATAATGTGCATTTTCATAAACATCACCAGTCACCATTTCTCCACTTCAACACCGACATCTCGGTATTCCATATCCACACAAGTATTCTCAAAGGAGTTTTGAGTAAACAATATTTTCTCCATCCTATAGTTTGAAAAAGAATTTCCATCTAATATCTCCATATAGGGTGTCAAAATAATATACTTGTATTTTGGAGAAAGGGTTTTCAAAATCATAGCTGTAGTGGCAACCACCACATAAATCATATATGCTCTTTATAAGTAAAACATGTGACCCAAAATAGATGTATAAAGATGCAAGCTCAGGGAATAGCTTGCCTGATTCCAGTATGATGTTCTTGGACTCTTCGCACCGCTCAAGAAATAAATATCATCCTTCTCCGATAAATCCTCTCCAAATACCACTTTGGTAGCGTTTATATCTAGCGTCGCAAACATAAAAATAGAACAACACACAATAAGCAAACCAAACCACAAGTATCAAACTAATCACTCAAGCCACAAACATAGCACTAGTTTAATCAAGCAACGAACTAAATCTATCTTTACTAGGGCATGATACTCACAGGAGTATAACACCATACACATGCCAAAGTATAGATCACCAAGGCATCCTTTATTAGAGGTACTTAGTAACCACTTTTCTCTGATCAGGAAATACTCCAGACAAAAGTTAAATCACCAATTGATCTCTATAATTTAAATACCTCACCAAGCTAAGGTGGACACACTAACAAGATATTTAAGCTAGTATTCCACCCCAAGACTATCAAGTCCATCAAGCCATGCAAACATATTACTCACCAATGTGTCTAACAACTAACACTAACAGTACTAACATATTATAACATGCTAAACTACAACAACTAGCAAGCAACAGCAGCACAACAATCATTACAGCAATACAATCTTAAATGCTCTAAATAGTCACTTCATACATCAAACAACACAATTTGGTTTCAATTTAATTGAATTAGCCATTATTCAACCCCATCTTAATTAGGGCAGAAACTAGTTGAACATGTTTAATTACATATCTTAAATTCTGTTGATCACAAAAATACAAACTAAAATTCTATAGAAAGCTACTGATGTGTATAAGACAACACAATTTGATTTGGATTAATTGGAGTTACGAAACTCCCTACACAAAGTTTTGAAACCAGCAACTAAATAAGTAAGTTTTGGTTTCCACAGATGTTCTGTCGATCCTAAAATTAAACCCTTTTAGGGGCATGTAACCATGGCTATATGTGAGCTAACAAAATTGGTCCTAACTGATTTGGACTAACAGAGTATCAGAAACTAACAAGTTTAGATTTAAAACCCTTCATGGTATTTTGAGTAATACATTTTTATTATTTATCCAAATGAGGTGAAACCAATTGGGTTGGTTAGATAATTTCATAAGCATTCCAGAACCTTTTAATTTGATTTATTTGGAGTTATAAATCTCAAGATATTGAATATACAAAATTGATCAAGTTTCTGTTATTTACAGAAAAAGGGCAGAAAAAGACCTAAACCTTCTAATGGTCACCACAGTCAATCAATGACTCCTAAATTCAAACCAAGCTATGGACATGTTCTCCTATGCATATAGAAGACAAACAAACTGGATTCACTCAAAAATTCACCTCCTAAAAATCTACAAAAAACACCAAAGTGCTAGTGGTGTGTTTACAAGAATGGATAGAGTTTCTGTTTTAGGTTTCATTTGCATGCAAGGCCTACATATCTAGCAAGGTATCACTTCAGGCTTTCCATAGAATTTTGGTTTGCAATATTTGGACCTATAAAACTCTATATATTAACTATTTAGTAAAAAGGATACACTTTACAAGATTGAAGCTAGACAGCACTTACATACATATTTTTGCAAACCACCAGTGTGGCATGTTTAAGAAAACCCATATGAATACTACAAAATTTGAATCACTCAAATATCTATCACAGATTTACCACAAATGATTTAAACCTACACTGCAATTTTTAACAGAAATTAAATTCTATTAATTCATTTGCTGGAAAAAAAAGAATTGGGCTGGACCTGGCCCAGATCTGGCCGAGCGAACAGAGGCGGCCCAGTCGCGGCCCACGCGCGGCGAAGCGGTACGCGCTGCCTCTTCTCTTCCTCGACAGAGCAGGGGCGCGGGGAGGGAGATGGCCGGAGCTCCGGCGAGGACGGCGACGGCGCTCCGGTGACCCTAAAAAAACAATGGCGATGTCCCGGAGTTAGAACACGAGGAGGGGATCTCAGGGGGACGAGAATGGCGGGGAATGGTGGACGGAGGTGCTCGCGGGCTAGAAGGAACGGCGGCGGTCGGAGCGGAAGAGGATGAAGACGGACAGCTCGATTCGCGGCTTCCCGCGGCGATTCCTTGGATGGGGATGCAGAGGGCGACTAGGCGGAGCTAGGGGTGGTCTCTAATTGGCGCGGGGTGGTCTCTATCGCCGGCGAGGCGCGACGCCCCGCTCGGCCCCGTCTCGGCTCGGAGGAAGAAAAATGGGAGGGAGAGGAGAGGGAGAGGAAGCCCGAGGAGGAGAGGAGTGTCTCGGGGGGGGGGGGGGGGGGGTTTATGCTCGCCCTCGAGCGGCAGGGGAGAGGAGAGGAGGTGGGGGGTCCGGGCGGCGACGCACGTCGCCGGGGTGTCTTCGGACATGTCGGCGGCGGCACGGGCGCGTGCGACAGGGAAGCGCGGCGCCGATGCTGGGTCTAGAGGGGGCAGAGGAGTGAGGGGCAGAGGGGGGGTCCGGTCAGCAAGAGCACAGCGAGGGGGGGGGTCTGGCGGCGAGCCAGGGCGTCGGGGAGCACGGCGACACGCCCTCCTGTAGCCATGCCGTGCTGCGGCTACAGGAAGGAGATGGGGGTTTCACAAAAAGGCCCCTGGCAAGTTAGTTTCCATCACATCCAAGTCCTTTTCTATTTCTTTTAATTCCTTTTGAAAACCAGTAGCTTTTAGGGATTTTATTTGGGTTACTAAAACATTTTATAAAAATTTGAAAATATTTGGGTAGGCCCCCATATACATGTAGAAGCTCCACAAAATTTGGTATTTGAAAATAAAATGTTTTGAATAACTTTTGTTCACAGGGTTTAAATATGGCATTTTTCTTAAAAACAATTTATAATCCTTAAGCAAGTTCAAAATATTATCTTTGAACTCTTGGAACTTCCTTGACAAATATATTAACTTCAAATAATTTATAAGTTCATAGAGAAAATCTTTGTTTGAAGGAAATAGATAGTTATGTAGGGAAAATAATTTATTTAGATCATTTCTTCAACTCCTGATCTAAATTTCCATTTGTTGAATAATTTTAGGGGTTTTGCTTTATTTAAGTCACATACCAATTTTGTTGTCAAGTGTGTGTTTTTAATTTATTGCTCTGGCACATTGAATTAATTATACTCACAAGCAACAACACAACAAGATCACCACAATCACAAGGATGATGCATTCAAGACAAACAAGTCACACACACAAAAAGGAGCAGCCACACAATGTCAAACATAGCAATGGGAAGGAAAACACAATCCTCAGTGAAACATTTCAAAAGTTTTTGTTGGTTCTGAATTTTGGGTCTAATAAAAATAAGTTTTTCTTGGTTCCAAAATTTGGGCTGTTACAGCATGTCCACCTGAGGGCCTACAGAGGCCTCCTCCTCAGGCCTCGCGGCCTCATCTGCCGCGGCCTCGCCCGCTTCAGCCTCGGGCGCGGCCTCGGGAGGGGCCTTCTTCACATCCGCAGCCTTGCGGAGCCTGCGGCGCTTCGCGGGCGCGGGGTCGCTGGCGTGAGACGAGGAGACCGGTCAGGGGAGGAGACAGGCAGAAAATCGAAGGAAAACGACAGAAACCCAGAGCACTTACTTGGACTTCTTCGCGCGGGTGTCGACCCACGCCATACCAGACGCACGCCACGAGGGCGCGGTCCGGCCTCCTGACCCTTCAGGAGCCGCCTCAGCCTTCATCTTGAGGGAAGCGCTCGGGGGCTCCCCGGCAGGCCTATCATGGGCCGCCTTGGTCCGAGGCTCTCGGTGCCCAGCCTCGGTCTCCTCGCCGTCGCTGGACGAAAGCTCGTAGACCTCCGCGGTGGGTGGCGCGGCTTGAGACGAGCTCGCCCCGCCAGCGGAGGGCACCGCCTCCGCCTCCGCGTCACCGTGCTCCGCGTCGCCGTGCTCCGCCTCTGACGCGTACGGAGACTCGGCAGCGTCCCCGTCCTTCGCCACGGGCATTGGCCCCTCCTCCTCTTCCTCCTCCCCCGCCAGGCCCAGCGCGGTGAATGTGGGCATCTGCGCCAGGGTGGCCTGGCGCTGGTCCGGAACCTGGTACAGAGGCCTTATCGCCACAGGGACCGCCGCGGGCACGTCGGGGTTGACGAAGAGGCCGCCCATGATGGTGGCGACGACGGCGGGGCGATGGTCGCAGGGGTGGAGCCGCATCGGGTCCGTGAGCCCTGAGTACGCCCACATCGGCTTCTTGTGTGCCTGAAGGGGGCGATGCGGCGCCTCACGAACTCCTCCGCCACCATTTGGCCGGTGAGGCCGTGCTCCCTGAGCATCCTCAAGTGGCCCACGAGGCCCGCTACCTGAGGGCCCTCGAGAGCCCGCTTGCCCCAGTGGGTGTTCTTCACGGGCGGCGCTTCGGGGACGTCGAGGAGGGAGCTCTGCGACGGGACGCCGATGAGGAACCACTTCTGCCTGAAGTCGTCCACCTTCTTCGACACCGCCGTGACAGGTCTCTCGCCGCTCCACGACATGGGGATGTAAATGTCCCCCATGCCGTCCGCGATGCGGAAGGACACGCAGCCCGTCCGCTCCGTCTTCGCAGTGTTTCGGAGAGCGTAGAAGCTCCTGAAGAGGGCCACCGAGGGCTTCACCCCCAGATAGGCCTCACACAGGAAGGCAAAGATGGAGAGGATGAGAACGGAGTTGGGGTGAAGGTGCAGGAGGTGGATCTGATAGAACTCTAAAACGGCCTCGAAGAATGGCGAGTACGGAGGCACCAGCCCTGCGAAGAGGGTCTGGAGCAAGATAGGGTAAAAACCCGCTGGAAGACGGCCGAACCTCGCGGCCCGGATGGCCGTGGCGCCGTGCTCGTTGCTCTTTCCGGCGACCAGATGGTGGATCTTGTCCAGCGCGGCAGCATCGACGCGCGTCCCAATCAGGGCGGGGCCGAGCGTCTCCTCCTCCTGCGCATCCTGGCGGGCCGAGGTCATCGCCGCCTTGCCTTTGGATCCCCCCATTGGCGGAGCAAGACGGAGGCGCGGGAGAACGAAGGAAAGGGAAATGCTCGCCGGAGAGGAAAAGAGTTCGCCGGAGAAGGAGAGCTAGGAGGTCGAGAGTTGGGAAAATGGAGGCGCAGAATGGGAAGCAATGGCTGCGATTCAGACCGGCGCGCAGCTTTATACCGCCGTCGGGCAGTTACCAAGGCGCGGTCGTGGTGATCGTGGTGGGACCCCCCACTACGCACGTTTCTACCGGAGAAACCGAGTCGCCGCAAGTTTATCTCCAAGTGACGCGTGTCACGGGCAGGCCGGGCGTTTTGGACCCGCGACGCTTCGTCTGGGCCCGATGGGCCTCGCCGTGCCCGTCGTGGGCCCAGGGGCTACTGTCGGCCCAGTGGATTCTAGGGTGTGCAGAGCCCACTCTCCACGGCCCTCACACGCGTCGATGCCGACGAAACGACTAAGGACCAAGCGGAACGCTTGGGGAGACCCCCGAGGGGAGAGCCCCCTCGAGGGGACTTGAGGAGGCAGCGAAGGGCCTGAAGGGGCTCCCCCTGAGGCCGCCCCCCAGCAAGGCTTGTCTCCCCTAAAGGGGAGTCAACGCAACTCCCTCGGCAGGGCCTCCCGGACCCTGCGGGAATACTTCGCTACGAAGGAACCGCTGCAGAGCGCACATGGCCTCTGCAGCAGCCGCAGAGTGACGCGCGCGTCTGCGCGCGATGACGACGGCGCCGCAGTTGCCGTTCTGGTGATAAAAGGAGTCAACAAAGCGCTGTGTCCCCTGCGCCGCCACCAAGGCTTTCCTCTTTGGTGATAAAGCGGGTGGCCGGCGCAACGCTCCAACGGCGACGTCACCGTGGGCACCCCCACGGTCTCTGCAGCACCAGCTGTCCGCCCTGCAAAGACAAAGGCTGCCCTCCCACGAAGGCAGGCTTTACGACCGTGGACCAAGTCCATGGACAACCGAGCTGCGGTGCACCCCGCTCCTCCGCGTTGTCGCCATGTGGGAACCCTTCCATTGCGCGGGACGCAGGGATGAGGCCCGAGGTGCCTATATAAGGAGCAGGGGCGCCACCGTAGAGAGGGGATCGAAAAACGAACCACTTACCCGTGTACACCCTACTATAGCCTAGCCAAGCTTAGCGAGCGCGAGGAGGAAGAAGGGCTCATCCTCCCCCCTTCAAGCTCCGCATAGCCGCTCGAGAGCCCTCGGCAAGCTCATTGTACTGTTCCTACCGCAGTGCAATACAGACAGGCAGGAGTAGCGGTTTTACCTCACCCTGAGGGCCGTGAACCTGGGTACGGGCCGGACTCCATCTCTGTCGTGCTGTTCCTCCACAGGCTCGACGAGCACCGTCGCCGAGCCGGCCATAGGTTGTTGACCAACGTGTTCAGTCCCCTTCACGAACTTCTCCCCCGAGAGTGGTTATCCCTGTTCCGTGGGAATCACACCTCGACACTCCCTGAGTTCGATAAACCTTGGGTGATTCACTTAAGGGAAACTTGCTGCTGTCCTACAAACCTCTGCTCTTGGAGGCCCAACACTGTCTACGAGAATAGAAGCGTGCATAGACATCAAGCTATTTTCTGGCGCCGTTGCCGGGGAGGTAAGCGTTGGAAGGTATCTCCTTTAGATCCTGCAGTTATTACTTTTTGTTTCTTGTTTTTATTTTCACTAGTTAGACTAAATGGAAAACAACCAAAAAATTAGAGATCTTTATGAAATTTATATTGCATTAGGACATGATACTTTTGAAGAGAAAATTAAAAAACCTATGGAAGTTTGTTTGCATAATAGTGGTAGTAATGTTATTAGTATAAATTCTTTGGACAGCATTATTGCTAAGGCTATGGAAAAGCCTAAGCTTGGGGAAGCTAGTTTAAATAAAAATAATCTTTTTTGCTCCTCAGCTTTGGAGGAATTATTTTGCCTCAATAATGCTTTGCCTCCAATATGTGATAATTCTAATGATGCCTATGATATTCTAAAGCCGCTTGAAGAAATAGTGCCATTTAAAATATCTATGAAAATTATTGATCGTGTTATGGATAACCGCTATGTAGGGGATGGAACTGTCCATCCTGGTGATCATTTGCTATTTTTACATGAATTATGCGAGTTGTTCAAGTGTGCAGGTATTTCAATGGACAAAGTTAAGAAGAAATTATTTTCTGTGTCACTTGGTGGAAGAGCTGCGCATTGGTATAAATTATTGAAGAATAGGCACTCTCTTGGATGGGAGGAAATTGTATCTCTCTTTTATTCTAAATTTTATCCTCCAAGTGAGATTCACCAAGGTCGGAATTCTATATATAATTTCTGGCCTCATGAAGGAGAAAGCATTGCTCAAGCCTGGGGAAGGCTGAAAACATTAATACTCAAATGTCCTAACCATGAGCTTCGTGATAAAATAATTGTTAATAATTTTTATGCAAGACTTTCATGACATTTTGAGGATTATCTAGATGCCTGTTCGGAGGGCTCTTTCACAAGTAAGAAGGTTGAATCTAGATGGGATCTTCTTGAAACAATTCGAAACAATGCTGAAGATTGGGAGAATGACAAAGGTAAAGAATCAGGTATAAAGTATGAATATGATTGCATTAAGTCTTTCGTTGAAACTGCTGGTTTTCAAGAGCTTAGTGCTAAATATGGTCTTGATTCTCATATTAATGTTGATTATTTTAGAACCTTTGCTTCTCATATTAATGTTCCTAAAGAAAATTGGGACGTGTATCATGAACCTTTCAAAGACACTTGCATGGAAAATGAAATTATTGTTAATGATTGCAATAAACATGCTCAAACTTCTGAAAATACTATTTCTTATAAGCATGTTAATTTTTGTGGAATACATAGACCTTGTGAAATTAATCAAATCGAAGATGAATATTGTATCCATCATAGGAATGAAAATACTAGAACTTGGTATAAGATTCTAAGGGATCTTGGTGAAAAAGTTTGTGCCACCTATCCTTTTATTTGTGAATTTTGCTATGAAGAAGGTCATTTCGAATTTCAATGCTCAGGTTCTAATAAGCATATTGTAGGAGACTTTTGTGATAACATGATCACTCCTAATCAACATGACGAACTTACATTATTTTTGGGGTGTGAAGAGTTATCAAGAAAAACTTCTTTGTTAAAGATGAGTGATATTGATATGAATGATTTGTTGCATGGATGTTATCTCTATTGTGTTAATGATTGCCATGCTAACACCTACATACAAAATATTATAAAGGATGAGACTTTACCAAAGTATGAGAGGACTAATGTGTGTTTTGAGCTTATTAATGAAAGAGAGGAATTCCCCCAAGTTTCTTCCATTGTCTCTAATACTAAACTAGGTTATGTGGAGAAGCTTCCTTTCAAGCCTCTCCCTCCTAAAGAGGAAAAGAAGAAGAAAAAGGGGAAGAGGAAGAAGAAGAAGAAGAGGAGTAAAAGGAGAGAGGAAACGGTATCTTCTCCCAAACTTGTTGCTCCTGTTACAATTGATACTTATAATTCTGAATTTGATGATTCTGAACTTGATGATGAACCTATGCCTGTTATTTATATTAGTGATCATGATTGGGAAAAAAGCACACTTCTTTTGATATTGAAAATCTCTGGGACACTAATTCTGAAAATGATGATGTTAATAATTGCTACACTATTAGTACTATCCATGTTCCTTCCCATGATGATATAGAAAGTTCTGAGCTCGGGGATGAGGTGTTTGAAAATCCTTTTGCTACTAATGATTATATATTTGAGACCTCTCCTTCTAGTAAAAATTATGATATGTTTACAAATAAACACACTTTGGAGGATAACTATTCTATTGCTTATGATGATACTATGCCTCCAGTCTTTGATAATTACAAAGAATACTATGACATAGGTTACTATTACAATTATCCTTTTGAAACTTGTCATAGTTATAGAGGAATTACTCAAACCAATACTTTCAATACACAACTTGTCTATCATGTTCAAGTTCTTTATGATGATCCTGCTCCCGTTGCTTTTAATGAGAAGAACTTTTCTTATGAGGGAAATAATGATACTTTTATGCATATGGATTATGATAAGAATGTTTCATGTGATAGTTATATTGTGGATTTTATCAATGATGCTACTGAAAGTTATTATGAGAGAGGAAAATATGGTTGTAAAAGTTTTCAAGTTACTAAAACACCTCTCTTTATGTTGGAAGCTTTGAAGTTTTATTTGTTTCATCTTTCTATGATAGTTGCTTTATGTTTCAATAATTTATCCTATTACAAGATTCATTTGCATAGGAAGTGGGTTAGACTTAAATGTGTTTGATGTTTACCTCTTGATGCTCTCCTTCGTTTTTCAACTCTCATTTTTATGAGAGCATCATAAAAATCTCCTTGCCTAGCTAAAAGGCATTAAAGAAAAGCGCTTATGGGAGACAACCCACGTTTTATTTCTGTTATTTTATTTTATTGATTCAAGGAAGATTTCTACCTCTGTAGCAATTCCTTTGTATCTTTACTTTATTGCATTGTTGTGTCAAGTTAAGCCTCTAGTAGAAAGTTGATGCTAGATTTGGATTGCTGTGCTGAAACTGTTTTCTTCTGTCCACCGTTAAATTCATAACTCTTTACAGAAAAATCGGATCGACCTGGGATTTTTTGTGCGTAATCCTCAGATATATATGCAACTTTCATTAGTTTTGAGTTTTATGATTTGAGCAAGTTAAGTGCCTCGAAAAAATTCGTATTTAGGGACTGTTCTGTTTTTGACAGATTCTGCCATTTATTTTGCAATGCTTCTTTTACTATTTTGAATGGATCTTTTTGTTCCATAAAGTATCAGTGGCTGTAGATAAGGTCCAGTAGCATTGGTAGCAATTGTGTTCATGCAGAATATAAGAATTTTTTGTGCACTAACCCTCTAATGAAGTTTACTTTGAGTTTGGTGTGGAGGAAGTTTTCAAGGATCAAGAGAGAACGATGATGTGATGTGATTAAGAAGATGAAAGAGCCAAAGCTTGGGGATGCCCCCGTGGGTCACCCAAGCATACTTCAAGAAGACTCAAGCGTCAAAGCTTGGGGATGCCCAAGGCATCCCCTTCTTCATCAACAAACTATCAGGTCATCTCTAGTGAAACTATATTTTAATTCCGACACATCTTATGTGCTTTACTTGAAGCGTCTGTTTGTTTTTGTTTTTGTTATTTTCATTTTCTGAATAAAATGGATCCTAGCATTTGTGGGGACCCCGGACTAGCTGTCCGAAATACCCTTGTGCCTACAACATCAGCGATCCCGTGATCAGTCTGTCGCTGAGCACAATCGAACTGGTATCAAAAGAACATCCATAATTACCGAATGAATTACTTACTCGATTGAAGCCATAATCTTTAATAAGTTATTGCAGCGGAAAAACACCAATCAACGTGGGGCCCGAGTCATTTGCCAAGACACCTACAGGCAGCTGACTGGGAAGACGGCCTAGTTCGCACAGACGTCATCGGTCTCTCGGTCTTCATCTTGCTTCTTCTTGAACTCTGGACATGGGAATATCCAGGGACACATCCATGAGTACATTTACGTACTCGCAAACTACCCCAACATGAGCATGCGCTATTCTTTTATTTGTTTAAATAAAACTTTGTTTGCCTTGAAAAACTCTATATCTTTATTGAAAAAAAGAAAGAAGGTCTTCAGAACTTTTCCCATAAATCTGCCTTTGTAAGGAGTCTCTTTAAAACTTTTTCCCAAAAGGGGGCATCTTTGTTGAAAAAGGTAAGAAGTCTCTTTAATAAACATTTTATTGAAAAAAAATCACCATTTTATCTGTTTCTCCAAAACTCCTCCTTTTCCTGACCATAAACCGTCATGATACATATTCTCCAACAACCTCATACCGATCCGTTGGTATAGGTGTATGGAACATTCTCCACTTCATTTTCCTTTTAAAACTCAAATCTTTTTCCGAAACCATCTCCAACAACCTCATACCGATCCGTTGGTATAGGTGTATGGATCATTATCCACTTCATTTTGTTTTTAAAAACACAAATCTTTCCAAAACTTGCACATGGTCAAAGTAGGGCCTCTCAACTGTCCATATCCGAGGACTCGGCTATTCGAATAGTTTTAAACCCTCTGCAGAGGTAGCACGCTTTTCCCACACCCATCCGATAACTCATCGTGTCTGCCACGTCTCGCCATACAAGGTGTATGCGAAGTTGAGTCACCGATCCTAGTCTGTCCTTTGCTCATGCTAGTATAGGATCCTGCCCCTATGATACCTTCCATCGACACTTAACCCAGCCCGTCGGAATCTAAGTGTGAGGACTCATAGGTTTTATCTGGCGGTGTATAGGGGACATCCTTCTATCCTCCTCCTTATCTACTCATAGAGTTTGAGCGAGGACCCAGGTCAGGGGTAGGTCACCAAACCATTCCCTCATGCATAACGGAGTCATCTCCGTTGATGCAGTGTCCCATACTAATAAGAGCAAATTATATGACTAAGCCCTTTCCCATATGTGGGTAAATGTGGTCGCACAGAGTATCGGTTGATTGACGTAAGTACAAAGACACAATGTGCGTTTTATCAAAACCACCATTCTCCTTTTCTCCAATTCATCACCACATCTTGGTGCTCCATGTCCACACAAGTATTTTCAAAGGAGTTTTGAGTAAACAATATTTTTCCCATCCTATAGATTGAAAAAGAATTTCCATCTAATATCTCCATATAGGGTGTCAAAATAATATACTTGTATTTTGGAAAAGGGTTTTCAAAATCATAGCTTTAGTGGCAACCACCACATAAATCACATATGCTCTTTATAAGTAAAACATGTGACCCAAAATAGATGTATAAAGATGCAAGCTCAGGGAATAGCTTGCCTGATTCCAGCATGATGTTCTTGGACTTCTTCTCACTGCCCAATAAATAAATACCATCCTCCTCCGATAAATCCTCCCAAATACCACTTCGGTAGCGTTTATATCTAGCGTCGCAAACATAAAAATAGAACAACACTCAATAAGCAAACCATACCACAATTGGTCTACAAAAAGATATTCAAACCACATCATAGCACTATTTTAACTAAACGACCAACTAGGATATATATTCACAAGGGCATTATACTAATCAAGAGTATAACACCATACACATGCCCAAACAAGATAGCACAAAGATACCCTCAATTAGAGGTAATTCACAAACCCCTTTTTCTAACTAGGAAATACTTCAAACAAAAGTTAAGTCACCAATTAATCTCTATAATTTAAATACCTCACCAAGCTAAGGTGGATGCACTAACAAGATATTTAAGCTAGTATTCCACTCCAAGACTATCAAGTCCATCAAGCCATTGCAAACATATTACTCACCAATGTGTCTAACAACTAACACTAACAGTACTAACATATTATAACATGCTAAACACAACAACTAGCAAGCAACAGCAGCACAACAATCATTACAGCAATACCACCTTAAATGCTCTAAATAGCCACTTCATATATCAAGCAACTCAATTTGGTTTCAATTTAATTGAATTAGCCATTATTTGATTATGTCTTAATTATGGCAGAAACTAGTTGAACATGTTTAATTACATATCTTGAGTTCTGTTGATCACAAAAATACAAACTAAAATTCTACAGAAAGCTACTGATGTGTAGAAGATGACACAATTGGATTTGGGTCATTTGGAGTCACCAAACTCCCTACACAATGTTTTGAATCCAGAAGCTAATTAATCAAGTTTTAGCTATTAACTACATTCTGTTAATCTAAAAATCAAACCATTTTAGGGGTGACTAACCATGACTAATTGTGACTCAATAAAATTGGTCTCAACTAATTTGGACTAACAGAGTATCAGAAACAAACAAGTTTAGAATTTAAACCTTTCATGGTATTTTGAATAATGTATTTTTATTATGTATTTAAATGGGGTGAAACCACTTGGGTTGGTTAGACAACTTCATAAGCTCTCCAGAACATTTTAATTTGATTTATTTGGAGTTATAAATCTCAAGATATTGAATATACAAAATGAGTCCAGTATTGATTTTCTAAATTCATTTTCTTTTCTACCCTTTTTCTTTATTTTAATGAAACATTATATAAACTAATTTATTTGGATAAATGAATTAGACCAAAAGGCAGTATTTACCTTTCTGAACATTTTGGTATTTTATTTGTAATTTTTGGACAAGTATTTAAAAAGTTATGGATTTTACAAACTTAATCCATTTTCTGTCTTTTCCTTTATTTTCCAGAGAAACACGGTGAAACGTTTTTCACCGAGGGGCTGGCTAGCCAGAGCCACTGCCATGCGGGCCCGAGGGCCACGTTGGCGCTGACTGGGCAGGGTGCGGCGGTGCTGGCTACCGCGGTCACTGACCGGTGGGGCCCACTTGTCAGCGCGCAGAATAAAATGAAAACCGCAGTGCGCGGTGGGGGTTCGAACTCGCGACGAGCGTGTGAGGGACAGCTGCGCTAGCCACTGGGCCGGTCGGGTGTTTGTGTTACACTACAGGCGCGCGTCGTTTTGAGGTGAGGCCCGTGCACGGCGACGACGCGCACGGCCGCGGCGTTCACCGGCGGCGAGGTGCACGGACCGGACGACCTACTGCACTAGGGGATATGCCACTGGCTTCTATCGACCCGCACGAACGAGGGGAACACTAAAACGGCGGCGACACTACCTAATGGTCGCCGGAGCAACGCGCGCATCGGCGCCCGACGGCGGCCGGCGGCGAGCTCCCCTCGATTCGGCGAAAAACAGAGGAAGGGGATGAACGGGGATGTCCAGGAGAGAGGCGAGCTCACCCTCGACGCGTGCGTGCGCTCCGTTGGAGCTGCGGTGACCGGAGGCGGTGGCGAGCTTGCTCGGAGTGCGGCGGCCGGAGAGGAAGAAGACGCGGCGGCGACGGCGATTCCCAGCTCCCTTCTTCGATTCCTTGCGCGGAGATGAAGAGGACGGCGAGGCGGTGCTGGTGGCGGTCTCGGTTTGGCTCGGGGTGGCTCCTATCGCCGGCGAGGTGCGATGCCCCGCTCGGCTCCGTCTCGGGCTCGGAGGAAGAAAAGGGGAGGGAAAGAGGAGAGGGGGAGGAAGCCGGGGAGCAGAGGAGCGGCTCGGGGCTTCTTATCGCGCAGGGGAGAGGAGGGGGGTCCGGCAGTGGACGCTTGGGAGAGGGGCACGGCGGGAGGCGCACGTCGTCGTGTCGTCCGCGGACATGCCGAGCGGCGGCACGGGCGCGTGCGAAAAGGGGGGCGCGGCGCGGATGTTGGTGTCCAAGGGGGCAGAGGAGCGAGGGGGAGAGGGAGGGGTCCGGGCGGCGAGCGCTGCAGCGAGGGGGGGGCCCGGGCGGTGACGGCGGCGTCGTGCGGGAGCGAGGGGCACGGCGCACTGGCGCCACGCCGTGCTGCGGCTACAGGAACACGACGACGTTTTTCCAGATAACCCCCTGGCAGAAACTTCCCTTCTCACCGCTAAGTCCTTTTCTGTTTTCTTTTGTTTCCTTTTAAATCCAGTAGCATTTCAAGGATTTTATTGAGGCACTAAAACATTTTAGAAAAATTTGAAAATATTCATGAGGCCTCCCCTACACATGTAGAAGCTGCACAAAAATTGGTGTTGCAAAATAAAATGTTTTGAACAACTTTTGTTCATAGAGTTTTAATTATAGCATTTTTCTCAAATACACTTTTATAACCTTTTAGAAATTTTTAAGCAAGTTCAAATATTATTTTGAACTCTTGGAACTTCCTTGACAATTATATTAACTTCAAATAATTTATAAGTTCATAGAGAAAATATTTGTTTGAAGGAAATAGATAGTTATGTAGGGAAAATAATTTATTTAGATCATTTCTTCAACTCCTGATCTAAATTTCCATTTGTTGAATAATTTTAGGGGTTTTGCTTTATTTAAGTCACATACCAATTTTGTTGTCAAGTGTGTGTTTTTAATTTATTGCTCTGGCACATTGAATTAATTATACTCACAAGCAACAACACAACAAGATCACCACAATCACAAGGATGATGCATTCAAGACAAACAAGTCACACACACAAAAAGGAGCAGCCACACCATGTCAAACATAGCAATGGGAAGGAAAACACAATCATCAATGAAACATTTCAAAAAGTTTTTGTTGGTTCTGAATTTTGGGTCTGGTAAAAATAAGTTTTTCTTGGTTCCAAAATTTGGGATGTGACAGATCCTTCCCCCCTTAAAATAAATCTCGTCCCGAGATTTGCAAGGTGAGGTAATAGGGGAGTACGAGGGCCTGAGTTTTAGGCTGGTTATACTTCCGAGGTTGTGGCTTCTTCAGTAAGGTCACCACGTGAGGTCTTGACAAATTTATGTTGCGAGGTTTTCTCTGTCGATAAACTTATGTGCTGATTTCAGATTCCTTTATGATGGGGTCGTCTTGATGATTAACTCGTATGGATAGTCTTGGTCGGATGTTTCCGGATTCTACAGGGTCAAGGCGCACAAATTTACTTACCACGTTCTGGTATACCTATTGCAGGCCTTCCCCCCTTAAAAAGGGGTCTTGAACTGGTCTTGTGGAGAGTCGCAGCTGGAGTTGACTTGGAGGCAACCTTCTCCTGGAGTAGTTTGTCGACATCTGTCTTCATAGTCGTCCTTCTTCAGCTGAATAAGGGGGGGGACTTCATTGTTGACTTCATTGGTTATTGATCTTCGTGAAGCTTCGGTAAGAACTGCAAGAGGTCCAATCTAGGGTATCGAGCTCCCAGAGGAGTCTAAAAGTCAATTCGAGTGTCCCGAGGTAGGTGGTTTGGGGAGTGGATCGATGATTGTTCAAATGTTGCGGGTTAACGGACTTTTTAGAAAGAGTTAGTGAAGAACCTTCACACCCGTTGTTTTTCTCAAATGGTAACTTTTTCTGTTCTTGTTTTAGAAATCATATCCTTGGGAAAACACCATAAATCTCCATGTGACTTTCTTATTTGGAACTTGCATGTTTCCTAAGTTATACACTTGTTTTAAGAAAATTATTATTGTCCTGTATTCGGGTTTGAACATCATTTATCTCACCCATGTGGTGAAGGAATCCACTTAGTCCTAGCAAGGCTTTCCACTGGTTAGTTGTATAAGAATGCGGTTGTCTTTTATGACATCGAATTGCCTTCGTCATACAAAAAGAATTTGTTAACAAGGTAGCTAGTCTTGTCATCAAACTACTTTTCATATTCCAGAGGCTGAGATGTGCTGGATTATCTGGCGTTCTATTTAGTTTGGGTATGACACTCAAGTGTTTGAGCATATAAAAGTGATTTGTTAACAAGTTCATGAGGTTTGTTACCAAACTACTTGTATACAACACGAACATTGGAATATCACACTATTTTTAGAGAGATTAATAATAACAGCTTCTGATGTATGAGTTTCCGAATACTCAAGGATAGTCCGGTATATTAATTACTTGTTACCAATTTAAGAAATCTCTTTTCAATCTCTTTTGTCGCAGTTCCTTCTTCTTGCGGTCTCTGAGCTTGAATCTTCCTAGCAGTTCCTCTTCAAGATCTTGACGCACTTGCTCCAGATGGTGCTCGAAGGCCATTATCTGATTTTCCGGTTAGGTTGCAAAAATCGCAGGTTGTTGGTTAAAGATTGGGGGTCTTTTGTAGCTTGCGAAACGGTCAGTTCTTATCGGGAGACGGTTGAGATAAGAAGAACTTTCCAGAAAATATTTTCCTAAGAGGCTTTACATCTGCAACAAGGTGCAACTGACGAAAAGGAATTTTTATAAAAAGAGAACTTTGGTTTACTTTATGTTGCCATTAAGACGTGATTGTGAACGCACAAGAAAATCAACACACTAACAGAGAAGCATAGTGCACATAAGCAAAGAGCACACAAGGTACTTCTAGTACCAAAGGATGTCCTACTCGTGGTAATCGGGTAGTACACCCGAGGGTCCTATCATGCTTTTCCTATGGGCCTTGGTTGATATGGTTGGTGAAGTCTTCTCTTTGTCGCCTTCGTCTTCAGCTGGCGAAATTTATCGAAGGAGTAACTGGGTGGAATTGTTGATATTGAGTTGAGGTCTTCGGAGGTCTCTTGCTTTGTTGATATCGATAACATGGGTACTGGCGGATCCATCACCTCGATGTGGAATGTTGAGTACTTGTAATGGAAGCTTCTTCTTGTAGGTGCTAGCTAATTAGGTCTCACTTGGGTTCATCGTCAAGTATTTTGAACGGGTAAGAGGGATTAGAGAAATCCTTGGAAAATCTTAAAATAGAGGGGTAAGACCTTGAAATATTTGATAAGGTGAGAGGAGTGGAAGTTATTTTTGGACTTCCTTAGATAAAAATATGTTTTTGGTAACAATATATTTTTAACAAAATATTTCTTTCCTAACTAACGTCCATGCTAACTAAGGTCTGTTACAGTCAAGATGGCTCTGATACCAGGTCAGTGGGGACCCCGGACTAGCTGTCCGAAATACCCTTGTGCCTACAACATCAGCGATCCCGTGATCAGTCTGTCGCTGAGCACAATCGAACTGGTATCAAAAGAACATCCATAATTACCGAATGAATTACTTACTTGATTGAAGCCATAATCTTTAATAAATTATTGCAGCGGGAAAACACCAATCAACGTGGGGCCCGAGTCATTTGCCAAGACACCTACAGGCAGCTGACTGGGAAGACGGCCTAGTTCGCACAGACGTCATCGGTCTCTCGGTCTTCATCTTGCTTCTTCTTGAACTCTGGACATGGGAATATCCAGGGACACAGCCATGAGTACATTTACGTACTCGCAAACTACCCCAACATGAGCATGCGCTATTCTTTTATTTGTTTAAATAAAACTTTGTTTGCCTTGAAAAACTCTATATCTTTATTGAAAAAAAGAAAGAAGGTCTTCAGAACTTTTCCCATAAATCTGCCTTTGTAAGGAGTCTCTTTAAAACTTTTTCCCAAAAGGGGGCATCTTTGTTGAAAAAGGTAAGAAGTCTCTTTAATAAACATTTTATTGAAAAAAAATCACCATTTTATCTGTTTCTCCAAAACTCCTCCTTTTCCTGACCATAAACCGTCATGATACATATTCTCCAACAACCTCATACCGATCCGTTGGTATAGGTGTATGGAACATTCTCCACTTCATTTTCCTTTTAAAACTCAAATCTTTTTCCGAAACCATCTCCAACAACCTCATACCGATCCGTTGGTATAGGTGTATGGATCATTATCCACTTCATTTTGTTTTTAAAAACACAAATCTTTCCAAAACTTGCACATGGTCAAAGTAGGGCCTCTCAACTGTCCATATCCGAGGAATCGGCTATTCGAATAGTTTTAAACCCTCTGCAGAGGTAGCACGCTTTTCCCACACCCATCCGATAACTCATCGTGTCTGCCACGTCTCGCCATACAAGGTGTATGCGAAGTTGAGTCACCGATCCTAGTCTGTCCTTTGCTCATGCTAGTATAGGATCCTGCCCCTATGATACCTTCCATCGACACTTAACCCAGCCCGTCGGAATCTAAGTGTGAGGACTCATAGGTTTTATCTGGCGGTGTATAGGGGACATCCTTCTATCCTCCTCCTTATCTACTCATAGAGTTTGAGCGAGGACCCAGGTCAGGGGTAGGTCACCAAACCATTCCCTCATGCATAACGGAGTCATCTCCGTTGATGCAGTGTCCCATACTAATAAGAGCAAATTATATGACTAAGCCCTTTCCCATATGTGGGTAAATGTGGTCGCACAGAGTATCGGTTGATTGACGTAAGTACAAAGACACAATGTGCGTTTTATCAAAACCACCATTCTCCTTTTCTCCAATTCATCACCACATCTTGGTGCTCCATGTCCACACAAGTATTTTCAAAGGAGTTTTGAGTAAACAATATTTTTCCCATCCTATAGATTGAAAAAGAATTTCCATCTAATATCTCCATATAGGGTGTCAAAATAATATACTTGTATTTTGGAAAAGGGTTTTCAAAATCATAGCTTTAGTGGCAACCACCACATAAATCACATATGCTCTTTATAAGTAAAACATGTGACCCAAAATAGATGTATAAAGATGCAAGCTCAGGGAATAGCTTGCCTGATTCCAGCATGATGTTCTTGGACTTCTTCTCACTGCCCAATAAATAAATACCATCCTCCTCCGATAAATCCTCCCAAATACCACTTCGGTAGCGTTTATATCTAGCGTCGCAAACATAAAAATAGAACAACACTCAATAAGCAAACCATACCACAATTGGTCTACAAAAAGATATTCAAACCACATCATAGCACTATTTTAACTAAACGACCAACTAGGATATATATTCACAAGGGCATTATACTAATCAAGAGTATAACACCATACACATGCCCAAACAAGATAGCACAAAGATACCCTCAATTAGAGGTAATTCACAAACCCCTTTTTCTAACTAGGAAATACTTCAAACAAAAGTTAAGTCACCAATTAATCTCTATAATTTAAATACCTCACCAAGCTAAGGTGGATGCACTAACAAGATATTTAAGCTAGTATTCCACTCCAAGACTATCAAGTCCATCAAGCCATTGCAAACATATTACTCACCAATGTGTCTAACAACTAACACTAACAGTACTAACATATTATAACATGCTAAACACAACAACTAGCAAGCAACAGCAGCACAACAATCATTACAGCAATACCACCTTAAATGCTCTAAATAGCCACTTCATATATCAAGCAACTCAATTTGGTTTCAATTTAATTGAATTAGCCATTATTTGATTATGTCTTAATTATGGCAGAAACTAGTTGAACATGTTTAATTACATATCTTGAGTTCTGTTGATCACAAAAATACAAACTAAAATTCTACAGAAAGCTACTGATGTGTAGAAGATGACACAATTGGATTTGGGTCATTTGGAGTCACCAAACTCCCTACACAATGTTTTGAATCCAGAAGCTAATTAATCAAGTTTTAGCTATTAACTACATTCTGTTAATCTAAAAATCAAACCATTTTAGGGGTGACTAACCATGACTAATTGTGACTCAATAAAATTGGTCTCAACTAATTTGGACTAACAGAGTATCAGAAACAAACAAGTTTAGAATTTAAACCTTTCATGGTATTTTGAATAATGTATTTTTATTATGTATTTAAATGGGGTGAAACCACTTGGGTTGGTTAGACAACTTCATAAGCTCTCCAGAACATTTTAATTTGATTTATTTGGAGTTATAAATCTCAAGATATTGAATATACAAAATGAGTCCAGTATTGATTTTCTAAATTCATTTTCTTTTCTACCCTTTTTCTTTATTTTAATGAAACATTATATAAACTAATTTATTTGGATAAATGAATTAGACCAAAAGGCAGTATTTACCTTTCTGAACATTTTGGTATTTTATTTGTAATTTTTGGACAAGTATTTAAAAAGTTATGGATTTTACAAACTTAATCCATTTTCTGTCTTTTCCTTTATTTTCCAGAGAAACACGGTGAAACGTTTTTCACCGAGGGGCTGGCTAGCCAGAGCCACTGCCATGCGGGCCCGAGGGCCACGTTGGCGCTGACTGGGCAGGGTGCGGCGGTGCTGGCTACCGCGGTCACTGACCGGTGGGGCCCACTTGTCAGCGCGCAGAATAAAATGAAAACCGCAGTGCGCGGTGGGGGTTCGAACTCGCGACGAGCGTGTGAGGGACAGCTGCGCTAGCCACTGGGCCGGTCGGGTGTTTGTGTTACACTACAGGCGCGCGTCGTTTTGAGGTGAGGCCCGTGCACGGCGACGACGCGCACGGCCGCGGCGTTCACCGGCGGCGAGGTGCACGGACCGGACGACCTACTGCACTAGGGGATATGCCACTGGCTTCTATCGACCCGCACGAACGAGGGGAACACTAAAACGGCGGCGACACTACCTAATGGTCGCCGGAGCAACGCGCGCATCGGCGCCCGACGGCGGCCGGCGGCGAGCTCCCCTCGATTCGGCGAAAAACAGAGGAAGGGGATGAACGGGGATGTCCAGGAGAGAGGCGAGCTCACCCTCGACGCGTGCGTGCGCTCCGTTGGAGCTGCGGTGACCGGAGGCGGTGGCGAGCTTGCTCGGAAGACGCGGCGGCCGGAGAGGAAGAAGACGCGGCGGCGACGGCGATTCCCAGCTCCCTTCTTCGATTCCTTGCGCGGAGATGAAGAGGACGGCGAGGCGGTGCTGGTGGCGGTCTCGGTTTGGCTCGGGGTGGCTCCTATCGCCGGCGAGGTGCGATGCCCCGCTCGGCTCCGTCTCGGGCTCGGAGGAAGAAAAGGGGAGGGAAAGAGGAGAGGGGGAGGAAGCCGGGGAGCAGAGGAGCGGCTCGGGGCTTCTTATCGCGCAGGGGAGAGGAGGGGGGTCCGGCAGTGGACGCTTGGGAGAGGGGCACGGCGGGAGGCGCACGTCGCCGTGTCGTCCGCGGACATGCCGAGCGGCGGCACGGGCGCGTGCGAAAAGGGGGGCGCGGCGCGGATGTTGGTGTCCAAGGGGGCAGAGGAGCGAGGGGGAGAGGGAGGGGTCCGGGCGGCGAGCGCTGCAGCGAGGGGGGGGCCCGGGCGGTGACGGCGGCGTCGTGCGGGAGCGAGGGGCACGGCGCACTGGCGCCACGCCGTGCTGCGGCTACAGGAACACGACGACGTTTTTCCAGATAACCCCCTGGCAGAAACTTCCCTTCTCACCGCTAAGTCCTTTTCTGTTTTCTTTTGTTTCCTTTTAAATCCAGTAGCATTTCAAGGATTTTATTGAGGCACTAAAACATTTTAGAAAAATTTGAAAATATTCATGAGGCCTCCCCTACACATGTAGAAGCTGCACAAAAATTGGTGTTGCAAAATAAAATGTTTTGAACAACTTTTGTTCATAGAGTTTTAATTATAGCATTTTTCTCAAATACACTTTTATAACCTTTTAGAAATTTTTAAGCAAGTTCAAATATTATTTTGAACTCTTGGAACTTCCTTGACAATTATATTAACTTCAAATAATTTATAAGTTCATAGAGAAAATATTTGTTTGAAGGAAATAGATAGTTATGTAGGGAAAATAATTTATTTAGATCATTTCTTCAACTCCTGATCTAAATTTCCATTTGTTGAATAATTTTAGGGGTTTTGCTTTATTTAAGTCACATACCAATTTTGTTGTCAAGTGTGTGTTTTTAATTTATTGCTCTGGCACATTGAATTAATTATACTCACAAGCAACAACACAACAAGATCACCACAATCACAAGGATGATGCATTCAAGACAAACAAGTCACACACACAAAAAGGAGCAGCCACACCATGTCAAACATAGCAATGGGAAGGAAAACACAATCATCAATGAAACATTTCAAAAAGTTTTTGTTGGTTCTGAATTTTGGGTCTGGTAAAAATAAGTTTTTCTTGGTTCCAAAATTTGGGATGTGACAGCATTCCTTTGTGGGAGAGAGACACGCTCCGCTTTTTCTTATGAATACTCGTATTCTTGATTTATATTTGTTGAGTATTCTTCTATGTTATTTCAATACTATTAGCTCTTGTTTTTCATGCATCTCTTGTTAGAGCTGTTAGTTTTTCTTATTTTACACTCTCATATCTCATTGTTAAATACTTGGAGAGTTTATCTTTAAATAAGTTGATTGGTGTTTGGTTGGAAACAGAAAATGCTAAATGTGGTAGATGGTATAATGAAAAAGATATACATACTCTTATGGATTGTTATCTTGTATGTTGTGGTGCTTGGCAATTGTTTTGAGCTCTCAAGTAGATCATGTTTAAGCTTTTACATCATGTAGTTAAAACCTATTAATGAAGAACTACCGTAAAGCTTGTTGAAATTTGGTTTGCATGTTTGGTATCTCTAAGGTCTAGATATTTTCTGGTAAAGGTGTTTGAACAACAAGGAATACAATGTAGAGTTTTATAATACTTGCAATATGTTTTTATATAAGTCTTGTTGTCATAGTTTATACTTGTGTTTGCTTCAAATAACCTTGCTAGCCAAAACCTTGTACTGAGAGAGAATGCTTCTCGTGCATACAAAACCTTGAGCCAAAACCCATGCCATTTGTGTCCACCATACCTACCTACTACATGGTATTTCCTGCCATTCCAAGCAAATACTTCGTGTGCTACCTTTTATTATTCAAAACCTACTATCTCTTATTTGTGTCATTGTTTATTAGCTCATGAGGAAGTATGTGGTGTTACGGATATCAACCTTGTCATTTGCTTTTAGACAGACTTTCACAACCGGACTAGTGGCATATACATCCGCTTATCCATTAACTTTGCAAAAAGAGCTGGCAAATGGGGTGCCCAGTCCCAATTAATTACAACTTTAACCGCTGCAATCTCTTCACATTTTTGCCCTGATCTAATCAGTCAAGCAATGACAACAATTTTTAACTATATGTGTAAACAAAAGAGATAAGAGGGATAATCTACCTTGCTGGAAGAAATAACTTCCTTCATGGGAGCCGCTCTTGAAAGTCTGGTTGACAAGGGGGGTAGAGTGCCCATTACCATTCGTTGACAACAACAAACACCTCTCAAAACTTACTTTTATGCTCTCTATATGATTTCAAAAACCTATAAAAACTAAAAAGCTCTAGCACATTTTTGTATCCCTGCTTCCCTCTGCGAAGGGCCTTTCTTTTACTTTATGTTGAGTCAGTTTAACTACTTCTTTCTGTCTTAGAAGCAAACACTTGTGTCAAATGTGTGCAACAATTCCTATATGCTTACTTATTGCACTTGTTATATTCCTTTGTGTTGACCACTATCTATATGATATACATGTTACAAGTTGAAAGCCAATGCTTAAACTTATATCTTCCTTTGTGTTGCTTCAATGCTCTTTTACTTAGAAACTATTGCTTTATGAGTTAACTTTCATGTGAATCATTTTGATGCTTGTTTGAAAGTACTATTCATGAAAAGTTTTTGCTTATATGATGTAGTTGTTTACTCCTTGTCCATTTGTTAGCAAACTATAAACCATTGCTTTGAATCACTTCATTCATAACATGAGCCTTACATTATTATATGATCAAGATTGTGTGAAGCATGTCACTTCAGAAATTATTCTTGTTATCGTTTTACCTACTCGGGACGAGTAGAACGAAGCTTGGGGATGCTTGATACGTCTCAAACGTATCTATAATTTCTTATGTTCCATGCTTATATTATGCCACTTGTTACATGTTTTATATACACTTTTATATCATTTTATTCATTTTCTGGGACTAACCTATTAACAAGATGCCATAGTGCCAGTTGCCTGTTTTCTGCTGTTTTTGGTTTCAGAAAAGTTGTTAAGGAACTATTCTCGGAATTGGACAAACGAAACGTCAAAGTGCTTATTTTTCCTAGGAGGTTCCAAAACACCGAACAGGACACGGAGGAGGACCCCGAGGGGCCCACACCCCCTCGTGGCGCGGGTGCCCCCCTGGCCGCGCGAGCACGGGGTGTGGGGCCCTCGAGGCCCCGCCGCCTTCACCCTTTCGCCTACATATACCCCCCGACAAAATAACCCTACCTACGGAGGCCTTTTCCAGAGAAGAGTTCCGCTGCGCCGCCGCCATCGAAGACAAGATTCGGGGGTCAGAAGTCTCTGTTTCGGCACCCTGCCGGGACGGGGAATTGCCCCCGGAGCCATCTCCATCAACTCCATCGCCATCTCCATCGCCGTTGCTGACTCCTATGATGAGGAGTCAGTAGTTCTCCCCCGGGGCTGCGGGCTCTACCGGTAGCTATGTGGTTTATCTCTCTCTCCCATGGTGTGATCTTTATGTGACCATGAGCTTTGTAATCTAGTTGAATATGTGATGTTACTCTTTATCTATTATGCACTCTAGAGGTTACTTTAATATGAACTCCGGGGTTATTAACGGTTGAAAAGGTGACAGTGTGTGCACCGTGTGTGATTCCTTTATGACGTTGTGGTGTGTGTTTACTCATACTTTGAGGGTGCTGTTATAGCCCTACGCAATGAATGGTGTTTATCATCCAACAAGAGAGTGTTTGAGAGTAGTATTTATTATTCAGCTTTGATGTCATTGTTGAGAGTGTCCACTTGTGAAAGTATGATTCCTAGGCCTTGTTTCTAAGCATTGAAACACCGTTTCCAACAAGTTCTGCTACATGTTTGCTTGCTGCCATTTTTCAGATTGCAATTACTACTTATAATTATCCATATTACTTGTATTTCACTATCTCTTCGCCGAACTAGTGCACCTATACATCAGACAAGTGTATTGGGTGTGTTGGGGATACAAGAGACTTCTTGTATCTTAATTGCAGGGTTGCTTGAGAGGGATATCTCTGACCTCTACCTCCCTGAGTTCGATAAACCTTGGGTGATTCACTTAAGGGAAACTTGCTGCTGTCCTACACACCTCTGCTCTTGGAGGCCCAACACTGTCTACGAGAATAGAAGCGTGCGTAGACATCAGCGCCACAGAATGTCTACTTTCTGTGGCGCGTGGGTAAGGATGCGCCACAGAATACCTACTTTCTGTGGCGCATGGGCTTGATGCGCCACAGAATTGGCCCTGGATTTTGAAAATTATACTGGGTCGTGGGCCCCACATGTATTCTGTGGCGCATGCTTCTTGGTGCGCCACAAAAAGAGAGGATTCGGTGGCGCATGGGCATGCAATGCGCCACAGATATCAGTGGCGCACTGTTGTGGATGCGCCACTAAATAAATTCTGTGGCGCATGGGCTACTTAGTGCGCCACAAAATACCCAATGTTCTATAAGCCTTTTCCTAGTAGTGAAAACTGAAAATAAAATAACAAACCGAAATATAAAAAATGACAAAAACAAGACAAAATAAAATGCTTTGAAGGTAAAAAAGATGGGTAAGAGGATGCTCACAGAGGTGCAACCTCCCCAAGCTTAGGTGTTTGCACAAGTTGGTGATGTTGACTTTGTTTGTGAGGTATCCTTTCCACTTGTCCAGCAACTTCGCCAGAAAATATCTTGCACAGTTGATGAAGACTTGTGGGAGAACTCTTTACTTGCTCACTTCCCTGGCAACGGCGCCAGAAAATGTCTTGATGAACTTTGACGATGATGACAATGGCGCCTGAGAATATCTTGATGATCCAAGCTTCGGGCTCCAAGTACCCGCGTCAAAAGAATGTGGGTTAGGTTGAGACTCCAAGTGCAGAGTGTATAGTAAGGGGAAAAGACTATTTTCCCGACGAGGGTGACTCGGGGGGTTTAATATCGAACTCTCGGGGAAATGAACCAAAAGATGTTGCCTCCTTATCCTTCTTTATGAAATCTACAACACAAAGCAAATTGTTTTGTGCCCTCAACCTCACCAAGTGGTTGTCAAGCACAAGGTGTAAGTAAAAGATATAAAGATAACAAATGCAAAACTTAAATAAATATGCAATGATGGTAAATAAAAGTGCAAGGATGGTATAAATGATAATGGATGATGTTTTTGTGGTTTGTATGGTGTTTGTAAGATGTAAAAGTGTTTTTGTATTTTCGGATTTTTAAATGGCAGAAAATGTAAAGTGCTTATAAAGTGTTGGAAAGGTGTTTCTTATGATTAAAAATGGACTGGGGTTCATGGTTTCACAAATACACTCTCTCTTTTATATAGTGGTAGATAATGGAACATAGGAATTGACATATGAGATTGCAACAAGACAAGTTATTAATAATATGGGCATCACATCCTAACATAGAGATATTTTGGTTATTAATCTCTCTTATACTCCACCAAGATGCGAACTAAATCATAACACCTCAGTAATTAAGATAAACAGAGTATAGCTTTAAGTTCAATGACATGAAGTTTAAATAAGAACATGCAAGATCTAGTCATGGTGATAGTGGCAATGTCACCCACATATCCCCGGTAGCATGGTATTTCCTTTATCCCTAGTGAGGCAACAAAGTAAGGTAAAAACCAAAGTGGATCACGGTATTGCTGTCAACTTACCCCAAAACCACCCCCCGTTACTCCAACTAATGCACACGTTCCCCCTCACACGCCCTCATACACATGTTGGATCAAAACACATAGACAAGAACAGGGTACATAATATGCATCTACTTTCATAACAAAGACATAATAATTGCAATCTTCATAACATATATCAACTTAAGAGATCCACCACAAAGGTATTACATATATGACCACAATCATGTTCAGCAGCTCTTATGGCACTAATTAGTGAAGCTCAAGAGAGAGGAGAGATACATAAGTTACTTCCACAAACCCATAGTCCAGGGGTGGACTACTCCCTCTTCATCATGGAGACGGTGGAGAAGTCGTTGGAGAAGGTAGAGACCACACCGACAACGCCCCGCCGGAGTTTTCCCCCTCCAATCTGCAGCTCCAGGTCTTTGTTTCGTGGTTTCTGTGTTTCTGCGGCGCTCTTCCCGAAAGGCGTCGGGGAACTATTTTTATAGTCGTTTTTAGGTCAAGACGAAGGCGTGGAGACGAAGATCGACGGCATCGGAGCCACGAGGGGGAAGTTGGTGGGCCCCACGTGGCCAAGGAATCTGGCCGCGTGGGCCACCCCCTTTTCCTCCTCGGACTTCCTTTTCTGCTCTTCCTTCGCTCCTAAGCCTTGTTCCTTCCAAAAAATGATCCCCGTGGAATATTAGGTCATTTGGACGTCGTTTGGGTCCTTGAAACATCAAAATATAGAAAAAGGGGTTTTCTGACAGTGTAGGGTTAATTCCAAATAAATAGGGAAAGTGTGAAATATTCCCAAAATCATTATAAAACATTGATATAACCCTTATATGATGCAAATATGAATGGAATATGAGTAATATAATGCAAAGTTCATGTATGCATTTTACATGCATCACAAGTATATGAGTATAACCTTCTGAAGGAGAAAAAGGACCCATAAAGTTGAATCCCCAACAGTCAAATGGTTCAATTACAAGAGAATAATTCATAGGCATATCATTACGTCTAGAGATATTACCAACTCTTTGACATTCATCACAGGATAAAATAAATTTTCTTGCATCTTTAAAGAGAGTAGGCCAATAAAAACATGATTGTAGAACCTTTTGTGCGGTTCTATCTCCAGCATGATGTCTGATGCACCGGTGTGGTGTTGTTGGGAAACCCCAAGAGGAAGGTATGAAGTAGTGCAGCAGCAAATTTCCCTCAGTTGTGAAACGAAGGTTATCAATCCAGTAGGAAACTAGAATTCTTCTGAAGGTTGTTGGCGGCGCTGTTTACGATAACCAACGCGGAACCTGCACACAACACAACCAAGATACTTTGCCCCAACTTAACAGTGAGGTTGTCAATCTCACTGGCTTGCTGTAACAAAGGATTAAACGTATGTGTGGAAAATGATGTTTGTTTGCAGAGAATGAAAGTAACAGGATAGCAGTAGATTGTATTATCAATGTAAAGAAAAGGACCGGGGTCCATAGTTCACTAGTGGTGTCTCTCCATAAATAATAATAGCATACATGCGGGTAAACAAATTACAGCTGGGCAATTGACAGAATAAAGAACTGCATAACAATGCATATACAAGTCATGATGTCTAGTGTGAGATTCATTTGGGCATTACAACATGATACATAGACCGTCATCCAACTGCATCTATGACTAATAATCCACCTTTAGGATAGCATCCGCAACACCATTCAGTATTAAGTTGCAAGCAACAAATTATTGCATTAAGTAAAGTGTGCAATGTAAGTAGCACAAATATCCTTAGATAAAGAACTACTGTTTTATCCCAAGTAGCAACAGTACATCTACAATCTTAGAGGTTGCTGTCACTCCCCCGGATTAAATAGAGACATGAACCCACTATCGAGCATAAATACCCCCGCTTGGAGTCACATGCATCTACTTGGCCAGAGCATCTACTAGTAACGGAGAGCATGCAAGATCATAAATAACGCACTCACAAGATATATTATGAAGCAAATGACATAGTACTCAATTATTCATCGGATCCCAGCAAACACAACAAGAAGCATTACATAAAGATGATCTTGATCATGATAGGCAGCTCACAAGATCTAAACATGATGGCACAATAGGAGAAGACAACCATCTAGCTACTGCTATGGACCCGTAGTCCAAGGATGAACTACTCACGCATCAGTCCGGAGGCGGGCTTGGTGATGTAGAGCCCTCCGGTGATGATTCCCCTCTCCGGCAGGGTCCCGGGAAGAGCTTCTGAACCCT
Source organism: Poa annua (assembly GCA_026929855.1). Classification (NCBI taxonomy): domain Eukaryota; kingdom Viridiplantae; phylum Streptophyta; class Magnoliopsida; order Poales; family Poaceae; genus Poa; species Poa annua. The sequence goes on from CM049437.1 coordinate 59,250,775, forward strand.
CCCGAACTAGGGTTGACGGCGGCGGCGGTTCTGGAACGTATCGTGGAAAAGTGTTCGGGTCTTAGGTCTTATTTCGTCAAGGGTTACTTGTAGGCGAAAGGGCGAAGGCGGTGGAGGCCCGAGGGCCCCACACCATGTCCCGGCGCGGCCAGGGGGGAAACCGCGCCGCCACGTGGTGTGGGTGCCTCGGTGCCCTACTCCGTCTCGTCTTCGGTGTTCTGGAAGCTCCCGAGAAAAATAGGGACTTTGGCTTTTGATTCGTCCAATTCCGAGAATATTTCCTTAACAGTTTTTCTGAAACCAAAAACAGCAGAAAACAGGGAACTGGCACTGTGGCATCTTTTTAATAGGTTAGTCCCAGAAAATGCATAAAAACCATATAAAGTGTATATAAAACATGTAGCAATTGGTATAATATAAGCATGGAACATAAGAAATTCTAGATATGTTTGAGACGTATCAAGCATCCCCAAGCTTAGTTCTACTCGTCCTGAGTAGGTAAAACGATAACAAGAATAATTTCTGAAGTGACTACTATGCAACCCACATATAAGTAATCAGGATAAAGGAATTAGGCGGTGCAAAAAGTTGATTTTGCTTAGTTTGGCTCGAAAGCTACAAGTATCTACCAGTTGGAACCTTTGCCCGGAGCGAAAATGAAGGTAACTTAGATATATAAATGTATATGACTGTAAGAAAAGACAAAAGATGGCATGCTTCTCAACACAGATGAGGAACCACAGACTTTTATTTCATAATCATATATTACTTATTACAATTAAAAATTGCTAAGTGTAGTAAGGACGTAGCTGCTCAATGTTCCAGGGCCATCTTGTTTGCTCGAACGGATCATCTATGCCTCGCTTTCTCTTGGTTCCTCTCCTGGTTTTCTGCTTCTTGCGCAATTTCTTTTCTTCTACGTCTCGAATGTCGGCCAGGTAGTAGGAACCGTTGAGCAACGCCTTTGTGACTATAAAAGGTCCTTCCCATGGCGGGGATAACTTATGCAAGCCTTTTCTGTCTTGAATTAGGCGGAGAACCAGGTCACCTGTTCTGAAGCTACGTTTTCGCACTCTCCGGCTATGATAGCGGCAGAGTTGTTGCTGATACAAGGCGGAACGATGGAGAGCGACGTCTCTTTCTTCATCTAACAAGTCTAGGCCGTCATGTCTTGCATCTTCTACATCTTGCTCGATGTAGGCCTGAACTCTTGGGGAATCATGTATCATGTCGGTGGGTAGCACTGCTTCGGCGCCATACACTAAGAAGAAAGGAGTGTAACCCGTTGATCTGTTAGGTGTTGTACGCAGACTCCAGAGAACGGATTGTAACTAATCTGCCCAGGCGCCGGCTGCCCTATGCAAAGGAGCTTCGAGACGAGGCTTAAGTCCTGAAAGGACAAGGCCATTGGTATGCTCTACTTGTCCATTGGATTGAGGGTGTGACACGGATGCCAAATCAAGCCGGATGCCTAGATCATTGCAGTATTCTTCAATGTCGCCTTGGGACAGGTTGCTTCCATTATCCGTGATAATGCTGTGTGGAACTCCAAACCGAGAGATTATTCCCCAGAGGAAATTGGTGGCTGTGCGTGCGTCAAGTTTGCTAATCGGTTTGGCTTCGACCCATTTAGTGAACTTGTCCACAGCGATCAACAGGTGGGTGTACCCACCTGGCGCCTTCTTGAAGGGACCAACCATGTCTAGGCCCCAGACCGCGAACGGCCAGGTGATTGGAATTGTCCTTAGTTCCTGTGCCGACATGTGAGGTTGGCGGGCATACAATTGGCAGCCTTTGCAAGTTTTCACAATGTGTTCAGCATCTTCATTGGCGGTCAACCAGTAAAAACCTTGTCGGAAAGCCTTGGATACAATGGACCTGGCGGAAGCATGATGTCCGCAAGTACCAATATGTATGTCCTTTAGAATTTCCTGGCCTTCGTCCGGTAATATACACCGCTGATAGATGCCGGACGTACTTCGCTTGTATAGCTCGCCCTTAATGACTATGAATGCTTTGGCTCGCCTTATGATTTGCCTTTTCAACACCTCATCGTCTTCCGGCAACTTGTTCTCGATTAAGAAATCGAGATAGGGGACTATCCAATCTGGCTGAACCAGGTAGACGGCAAAGCTAGCTGGCTCTACTGGTTCTTCTGCATCGGGGTCCAATAAGTCGGTGCCCTTAATGGACGGCTTATGCAATTGTTCCAGAATAATGTCCTTTGGCACTTTCTTATGTTCTGACCCGAGCTTGGCAAGGGTGTCTGCCGCTTCGTTTTCAGCTCTTGGAATATACCGGACTTCATAGCCCATGAAACATTTAGCGAAATCGTCAACTTTGGCTCTGTATGCCGCCATTGTAGCACTTTTCGCTTCCCATGTGCCGCTTACTTGTTGTGCGACCAAGTCTGAGTCACCATAACAGAGGATTCTGTTTACACCGAGATCTTTTGCCACATGTAGCCCATGAAGCAGTGCTTCGTATTCTACTACATTGTTGGTTGCCTTGAAATGAATCTGCAACACGTAGCTGCGCTTATCGCCTTTTGGCATGCGCAAAACGACCCCCGCCCCCGAGCCCTTGAGCATCTTTGAGCCGTCAAAGTGCATGACCCAATATTCTTACTCGGGTAGTGCTGTTTCCTCCATGGCCTCTGTCCAGTCGGCAACAAATTCTGCGAGTGCCTGGGTCTTAATAGCAGTCCTTGGTTTGTAGACTATATCAAAAGCGGCAAGCTCGATGCCCCATTTGGCGACACGGCCGGTTGCCTCTGTGTTATTGATTATGTCCCCCAAAGGTGCTTTACTGACTACAGTCACTGAGTGCTCCTGGAAGTAGTGCCTAAGCTTTCTGGCGGCGAAGAAAACGCCGTAAGCCAGCTTCTGGTAATGTGGATACCTCTGCTTGGAGGCGGAGAAGACTTCACTGATGAAGTAGACCGGACGCTGCTCAGACGTCTCGGCTTCGCTTTCCTTTCTTTCCACAGCCAGGACAACGCTGACAACTGCTCCGGTTGCTGTGACGTAAAGCAGCATTGGTTCCTGTGGTCGAGGTGCTGCCAATATGGGAGCAGACGTGAGTGCATCCTTAAGTTGCCGCAAGGCGGCGTCTGCCTCATCCGTCCACTCAAAGTTGTCGGATTTTTTCAATAGCCGGTAGAGAGGCATTGCCTTTTCTCCAAGGCGGCTTATGAAACGACTGACGGCAGCTGCAGAGCCGGCTAGGCGCTGCACGTCCTTCAGACAAGTTGGTCTGGATATGTTTTTGATAGCCTTGATCTTCTCCGGATTTACCTCAATCCCTCGTTCAGAGACGATAAAACCAAGGAGTTTGCCGGCTGGGACGTCAAAAACGCACTTGGCGGGATTGAACTTCATCTGGTATTTCCGGAGATTTTGGAAGGTTTCTTCCAGGTCCTCCAGGAGATCCGCCTTCTTTTTCGACATCACCGCAATGTCGTCGACGTAGACGTGAACATTGCGGCCGATCTGTTCATGCAGGCAATTTTGCATACAACGCTGGTATGTTGCGCCGGCATTCTTCAGGCCAAAAGGCATCGTGATGTAGCAGAAAGTCCCGTATGGAGTAGTGAAAGATGTCTTCAGCTGATCAGACTCCCTCATCTTGATTTGATGGTGTCCTGAGTAGGCGTCCAAAAAACAAAGTAGCTCGGAGCCTGCTGTTGAGTCTACGACTTGGTCAATTCTAGGCAGCGCAAAGGGATCCTTTGGGCAACACTTGTTAACACCGGTATAGTCGATACACATCCTCAGCTCTTTATTCTTCTTTGGAACAAGTACAGGATTTGCCACCCAATCGGTGTGTACAACTTCTCTAATGAAATTAGCATCTCTCAGCCTATTTATCTCCTTGCCTATAGCCTTGCGTTTCTCATCACCAAAGCGCCTTGTTGCTTGCTTCACCGGCTTGGATCCTTTGATGATATTGAGCGAGTGCTCGGCGAGTTCCCTCGTGACACCAGGCATGTCGGATGGCGACCATGCGAAGATGTCACGATTATCACGGAGGAACTCGATGAGCGCGCCTTCCTATTTGCTCTCCAGGCCGGCCCCGATGACAACCTGCTTGGAGTTGTCACCTGGTGTGAGGTCCGTCTTTTTCGTGTCTTCTGAGGCTTCAAAAGTTTTCTTAACGTCGTTCTTTGGCTTGGGCATGGAGTTGTCTGAGTCTGCCTTAAGTTGCGCGAGCTCTTCTTTGTGGATGACGGCTTCTGCAAAGGCGGCCATACCACGCTCGCACTCCTTAGCTTTCTTGAAGTTGCCGGAAACCGTGATGGTTCCGTTTTCCCCCGCCATTTTAAGCTTGCTGTAGATGTAGCACGGCCTTGCCATGAACTTGGCAAAAGCCGGACGTCCAAAGATTGCGTGATAGGTGCTTTTGAAGGGGACAACCTCGAACCGGAGAAATTCTGAGCGATAGTTCTCCTTTGGCCCGAAAGTTACCTTCAGCCTAATGCTTCCCATGGACTTTGCTTGTTTGCCGGGCACTATTCCGTGTAAAGTGAGGTTGCTGTAGTCTAGCTGATCCTCAGTCAAATTCATGCGGAGAAGTGTGTCATAGTACAGGATGTTGAGGCTGCTGCCGCCATCCATGAGTACCTTGGTGAGTCTGAAGTTGTCGACAATGGGATCGACAACAAGGGCGTACTTGCCTGGGTGAGGGATATGGTCAGGGTGGTCGGACCGATCCCATGTTATAGCTGCCTCGGACCAGTTCAAATACTGAGGGACGTCTGGCATCGTTGCGTTGAGCTCTCGCATCTCCGCCTTTTCTGCCTTAGCCGAGGGTGTGCCTACAAAGCACACGAGTGATTCTCGGACCTTCGGGTAAGGCTTCTTTTTCTTGGCAGAAGCGTCATCGTCGCTTGATGTTGACATTGCGTCGTCCTCCTCGTTGTCCTTGCTGTCTTTCTTGTCGGGCTTTTTCGACTTCTTTGCTTTCCAGCCAACACTAGGATCCTTCTTCAATTCGTCCAAAAAGCGGCATTCGCTAAACGTGTGGTTGACCTTTCCAAGTGAGGCGTGGATTGGGCAAGGTAAGTCCTTTGCCTGCTCGTAAGTCATGCGTGCCTGCGTCACGGTTCTTATTTTTCCACTTCTTTTTGCTGGCATTTCCTGGGAAAGCGACGGCAACCTCATTGGATGGTCCGACTTTATCATCAGCCCCTTGTTTGCGTTTGTTGTTCCGCTTTGGCGTGATGCTGACATCTGGGTCATCGTCCCGTGCGTCATCGTCAGCTGCGGCATATGCGGCGGCAAGTTTGAGCATCTCGCCAAGATCCGTGACCTGTTCGCAGACAAGTCTATGACGGAGTAAGGACTTCTTTTGTAGGCCTGTGTAGAAGGCGTGGATTGCCTGAGCATCTGAAACACCGTGGCAGTTGGCTTTTGTGGCTATCCAACGGCCGACAAAGTCTGTCATGGTTTCATCTGCTTTCTGAACACAGCGTTGCAAATCCGTATAGGTGTTTGGACGCTTGTATGTTCCTTGGAAGTGCTGGGAGAACACCTTTTCCATGTCGTACCAACAGTGGATGGACTTTTCTGGAAGGTTGTCAATCCAAGCTCTTGTGGTGCCTTCCAACATAAGGGGGAGATAGCGGACAGCGATGAGATTGCTGCCGCCGGCTATTTCTATGGCCATGGCGTAGTCGGCTAGCCATGAGTCCGACTTTACGAGGCCATTGTACCTAGGACAATTTTTTGACACTGATGTCATGTCCTTAGTAAAAGGCTCTCTATGAACAGCATCACCGAAACACTTTGGACCAGAATATAGCGGCTGCTTCCCTCTTTTTATGTCTTCAAGGCAGTGTCGTGCGTCTTCTGGAGAGAGCTGTTGTCCGCCTCTGTTGGCGTGTGGCTCATCCTGCGTAGCCCGGCTTTTGCTGTGCCTGGGCTCTTCTGCCGCCTCCTTTTTCTTGCCGGTGCTACGGGGTGGCGACGAACTTCGGTCCCGGCCTCTCCTGGGAGGGTCGTTGCCGCCATATTTACGAGGCGGCAGGCCATTGTTTCGACTCCCCCCGTCACTGCGTCTTGGCGGTGGCAGGTTGTCTTTATTCCCTGTACGCGAGTGCTCATCCCGCCTTGGCTTAGGCGGTGGAGTCTTCTTGGGAGGCGGCGTCTTTTTCCTTTTGTCGCCATGGCTACTGGAGCCGGACGGGCCTTCGGGGTCGGCATCGGGTGCCACTCTGCATTTTTCCGACTTGGAAACCAGATTCCCCCCTCGGGCATCCGCCATGTGGCCATAGGAATCGGCGCGCGCTTGTTGTTCTAGGGCCTTGTAGACGTAGTGTCTTGCGTTCACTATCTTTTCTTCCGCCGTGGTAGCTTGGTCCTCAAGGGTATCTAGTGCTGCGGCTGCGTTGAGGATAGGCGTGCAGAAGACGATGTCTCCTCGCTTGTCCTCACGCTGCGGTGTCGTACGCCAATCGAAACCCAGCATCTGAGCTGCTGTTTGCTTACGCGCTTGAGGTTCCTTTTCCCGACGGCGTTTAGATGACTTGTCTTAAAAGAGCTTTGTTGCCTTAAGGGACAACTTATCCTGCTCCTCTTGGACTTTCTTTGCAAGGCCTTCAACATACTTCTCCCTCTTGCGCAGGAAATCAGAGTGTAAGAGCATGCTTTGTCGGAGTCCCTCCACTTCTTCAAGCGGGGTATCCTTAGTGACCGGAGTCGCCATCAATTCGTCCATCTCGGTGATGCTTGTGAGCAAATCCTTGTTGGGTTTGCTAGCTTCGCCCTTCTCGAGACCAGACTTGTCCTTCGCGTTCGTTCTGTCGGAGCCTTTGATGATTTGGCCGACAACAGTGTTGTCGACTTCCTCGGCCGCCTTGTCTTGCACGCTGGAACTTACTGGGGTCGTCTCGTTGCCGAGTATGACCATCATAGCTTGCTTGTCAGGCATGTCTGTATCCATTGTGGCCTCGGAAGGCGCTGGATGAGCACTGTTGAAGCAGCTTTTGACTCTTTCTTCGAAAAGACTGACGGAATCATCAGAGTCAGAATCTATGTTGACTTGAACGGTAGATCTGGATCCGGCATCCGACATCGTATCGTCCTGGAGTGCAGGGGAGGATTGTTGTGGGATCGTTGTTTTCCGGCTGGGAGTCGGATCCCAGTCCGACAACTCCGACGAAGTGGAAGTCCTGATCGGCTGACTCCTGAGAGAAAGCGGACTCAGATCCATCTTGCCGGTCGACTGCTAGGTCGAAGGGTTGGTGGGTTGGCGTGTAAAAACGCGGTAAGCCGTACGCCTCCGGCGTGTACCCGATGAAGACGTCGATCCCTCCGATCGGTACGATTGCGCACCTGATGAGGTAGTCGTCAGCCGGGTGCCAGGACTCATCTGAGTTGACGAAGCTGTAGTTGCCGCAGCGCGTAACGCGGCCGACGGCGATCTGCTCGCCCACGCCGCCAAGTGCTCCCGCCTTGAACGTGACGCCAGTAACCCTAGGCCCAACGGTGGGCGCCAACTGTCGTAGTATCGGCATTGTTGATAGGAGACGGGGGTCCTCTAGCCTACGTATGGATTGTGGGGAAGAAGGCTGGAGTCGTCAAGTACGGGATTGAACACGGCGAGTTTACCCAGCTTCGGATCTCACAGCGGTGGCGAGATCCTACGTGCTGCTATAATTCACTATAAGGCAATAGCCGTGAACATGTTACAAAGGTATTGATGCGTGCCCTAAAGGCTTCCCGGTGGCCGGCTTATATAGGCGGCCAGACCCCGGGATACAAGGTAAGTACTTGTCCGGCAAGTAAACAGAGTCCTAGACCTAGCCGGCTTGGTTGCCGCCTTCCGTCTTGGGCTTGGTGGCTTGATGGGCTTCGGCCTTCCGCCTTCCTTGGACCATTCGCCTACTTCCTTGTACGTCAGCTATCTGGGCCACCCGCTAGGCATCAGCCTTAACCACCCTTGGTCCACCCTGGACTAGCCGGATTGATCCATGCCGGAGATACCCCTGATTGGTATATCCCCAACACTGATGGACTCTTCCCGAGAGCGCCAAGCCTCCACGGGTATAGCAGAGATAGTTCAATACAAGGGAAAGGATAGTTACATGCAAAAGCTATAAGACACCCCGCCCTTTGGCTACATAAAAAAACACGGTTTACGACACCTGGCATCGTCGCCTTGCGTGTTTCAGGGAACCCGGCGAACTACGGAGCATCCTCAAGAGAGAAGCGCTGCATGATCTTCTCTACTTCGTCAACGACCCCCGGGAGAGACGCCATCCCTGAAGAGACCTCGTCCATCCCTACGAACAGGGAGATGTCCGGGTGCCGCTGCCGAAGGGCAGCAACGAGGTGGGTCACCGCCTGCCGGGCGGCCTTCTCTCCAGCCAGTCGGATGGCCTGATCCACCTGGGAGTGAACCTCGCCAAGAAGGCCGGCGACGCGCTCCAGAAATAACGGGTAGCCCGTGAAGGACCTGGAGTGACTGCTCGAGATGGCCGGGAGTGGGGCCATCCGCAGTCCTTCGAGCTCCCGAACAATCTTCTCCGCATACGCACTCATGGACGGGAGAAGATCTATCAGGTCGCGCTTGAAGGTCGTCGCCTTATCTTGCTCCTTCAGCGCTGCTTTCAGCTGCCCGGACAACTCATCTTGGCGCACCCGGGCGGCTTGCGCAGAGGAGTTGCCAAACCCGGCGGCCTCCTTCGCCGACGCAAGCTCGGCGTCTTTCTCCTCGCGCTCCTTGGTCTCCTTCGCTCGGAGGATTCCGACACGACGAAGCTGGTCGTCTTGATCAGCCACAATCTCCTTTAGCTTGGCAACTTTACTTGCCAAACCATCAGCCAGAGTTTTCTGCTTATCCCGCTCGTCCCGAGCTTTGCGGAAATCACGGCGGGGGATATCTCGGTCGCGCTTTGTGTCGTCGAGCTCCCTTGACAGTTGGGAGACCCGCTCGGAAAGCCGGGAGACCTGCTTGCCTTTGTCGCTTACCTCCTGGCGGGCCCAGGCTTCCACATTGATCATGCCCTGATCAAAGCGGGCCTCGCTTTGCTCTACCTTCAGGCCAAGCTACAGACCGCTCTCCCAGCATCTAGCCTCGGCCTCCTCCAGCGCCGCCGCCCGAGCTTCCAATCCCCGCTCGCTTGCCGCAACCCGCTGTTCTCGAGCATTAAGTAGCTCGTCCTCCGCGGCCATTTTCTCCTCCCTAGCCTCGAGGGCCTCCGCTTCGGCTGTCAACTTCTGCTCCCAAGACTTCAGCTCGTCTTCACGACGGGATTCGAGGGCTACCAGCTGGCGCAGCCGAGCCTCGGTGAACGCCAGCAGCTTCCCCACGCTTGAAAGACCCGTGGGGAAGTCACAGGCCGACCTGACTCTATCAAGGCCGTTCGGGGAGGCCTCCTCTTCCGGGAGCGCGTGCCCAGAAGGGGCCTCAGCCCTGACATGGGACTGACCAGAGGGTTCCCGGGGGTCCACGCCGCGCTCTACCCCGGGGGCTCCAGGTCCTGGCGCCCCACCCTCCGGAGTGACCCAGGGGACCGAAGGAACGATCACCCGATCCAATGCAGGCCCGGGGACCGCGACAGACTCCCCGGCATCGTCAACATCACCACCTTCATCCTCGTGGGCGCGCTTGCTGGAGCACTCGGGTGATTGGCTCCTGCGCACAACAAAGATGGAACATCAGAACTACCTCGCGGACAGTCTTTTTCTCCGGTGCCCCCGCGAGCGAAGGACTTACCGCTCCCGCTTCCTGGACGCAGAGAAGCCCCACCTCTTCTCCAGCAAGTCCGCAAAAACGCCAGGCGCCGGTGCGCCCTGCCCCCCAGATTCTCCTCTAGCCTCCGGGGAGGGGGAAGGCTCATGGACGGCAGGTCAGAGCCTTTGGACCACGAAGGGCTCAAAGAGTTTGCCCGCTCCTGCGAGTCGACGTCAGCTGAGGGAGCTGAATTGGGGCCCTGGTCCTCCTCGCGAGCGGCCGGGCACTCATCTTCTTCTTCTTCGTCAGAGGTTCCAGACTCCTCCGGAGAAGCATCGCCATGAACAGTGCCTTACGCCTGCAAGCCAACCCCGATTGGTCCTTGATCCTTGGGCACGGGAGGAGGGTCTATCACCGTGGTACCAACTGTTCCGTATTCATTACACGGAGGCATGGCAATTATGACCTCATCGGCAAGTGGATCTTCAAACAGGGGCTGGATGTCACCCGGGAGAGAATTTGGTCAACCTGGCATCATTTTCCCCATGGTCCTCTTCCAGCTGCCCTCTGAGATGTGAAACCGTGGTGGCTGAGCACTGTACCCCACCTGGTGAGACTCCCAAACTGGGCTATCTTTATGCTGCAGCGGAGCAATTCCTCTACGAAGAAAGTCCGCCGCAATCATGGCGCAAGTCACTCCCTGCTCTCGGAGGAATGCTAATCGTGTGACAGCCGGAGACAAGGCTTCATCCTGGGGGCTTTTCTTCTTGGAGTGCCCCAAATGTTTGGCGGGGTAGCTCGGAACCAGCAAATTGGCACTCGGCCCATTTACCCGAAAAGAGTACCACCCTCCTCTCCATTCCTCCTGAGGATCCATTGCGGTCATCTCCGGATACTGACACACCGCTTCCTCTCGAAGACGGAAGGTCACACCGCCGGCGATCCACCTGGACTTGCCTATGCGCGGGACAAAGAAGTGTCGAAGCAGGGCCACCGACGGCCTGACGCCCACGAACGCTTCACAGGCATAGGCGAAGACAGCAACAATCAGCACCGCTCGCGGGTGCAAGTGCATCATGGACAGGCCGTACGCCTCCAATATGGCCGAGAAAAACTCAGAGAAGGGCGGTAGGAGACCCGCAAGGGAGAACGCATGGAAGGTGGTTACCCTGTCAGCATGACCTTCCTCCGACCCAGGAAACGCTACCACCTCCACCCCTCAAAAGCGCGAAGAAAGAGCACTGCGGACGCGCCTCATGACCTTCTCATCAGGAAACTCGCTCAGAAACTGCAGCGCTTGCGAAACCCGAGCCGCCGCGGCAGAAGTTTGCTCCGCCGCCCCAGAAGCTTGCTCCGCCGCCGTTTTACTCACTTTTGCCACCCCTTGTCGGGTTCTCTTGGGAGCCATCGACTGGATCTGGTTCCGCGGCGGAGGATGCGAGAAGGGCGAGCGTCAGATTCGGGAGAGCAGGGCGGAGATTGGGAGGTGGTAGCTTGGGGGAAGAATGGCGTCGATGCGGAAGGGGGCTGCCGCTTCAGAACCGCTAAATCAAGGCCGGTGGCCGGTCCCGCGCGCCGCGTCGCGGCCCTATTACTTTGACGGACGCGGGGATCGAGGAATCGTGCCGACCTCGGCACGAACCAACCGTTGGGCACACGACCACGTCCGAGGCCCGCGTGAACCGCAACGTTCGGCACGACTCAGTCGACAAGGCTTGGGGGCTCGCCTCTACCTCAACTCGGCGGGCCCCACCCAGCAGTACAAGGATGACCAGGCGTCGGACCCATGGTCATGCCCCCGGCAGCCTCAGAAGACCGAAGCCCCCGGGACCATGCCCGGGGGCTACTGTCGCAGCAGTGGAACGTGGGGTTCCCCTAGCACTGCCTAAGTGGGTCCACCGCCTGTGGGCCCAGCACAAGGACAAACAAGGCCAAGACTCGACGCAAGGCCTGGCGGGCGCACCCGCGCCACACAAGTCCTCCCGGGTGCACAAGACCCCCGGGGCCTCCTGCGACCCGGAAGGAACCGAGGACCCCGAGAGTGCGAGTCCCCGGCGGGGCCGAGCTCCCTCTCGGGGACAAGACCGTACGACGAGAAGATAAGGTTTCTACCACCTTCCAGAGGATGGTAGAAGCCCCAGAAGGCTTGGGAAGCAAGGCGCGGCCAGGGGACACCACCTACCCACTGTCAGCCCGCGCCAGCCGCTTTCCCCAAAGGTGCCAGAGGACTCAACCACCCGAAGACGGATACTTGGAGGAGAAGAGGCCACGTCGCCGTCTCCACCACGGAGAGGGGTTGCTTCCCGCCAAGAACCCCTCACGCTCCTTGCATGACCTCTATGGTATCCCCTTTCCCTATAAAAGGAGGACCAAGGGCATGGAGGAGGGAGGACCGGCTCAAGCTAGCTTAAGGAGTAAGCAAGCTCTAGCCAAGAACTGACCGGTGATCCAAGGTAGAAGACAACCACCAAGTTAGGCTAGGAGGAGGAAGGGAAGGAAGGTGATCTCCTCCGGGCAAGGATCTGTCCTTCCCCTTCCTCTAGTCGGGTCACCCTGCCGGGTACCTCGCCGGAAAACACCATTGTAGCCACACCATGATCCAACCATCTATCCAGACATGCAAGAGTAGGGCTGTTAGCCTTTGGGCGGCCTGAACCTGGGTAGATCGTTGTGTGCTTTCCTTGCTTGCATACCACGTCGAGATCGGAGAGTGAGAGAGGAACATGTCCGACGATCGTCCCCCGGGAGACGATTCCAGCCTCCTTCGCGCCCCTACCGAATCTACAAAGGGGGTGCCTCGCATCCCCGGTGTCCGTGATTAGAGGCACGACAAAACCCATTAGTGAAGAACTACCGTAAAACTTGTTGAAATTTGGTTTGCATGTTTGGTATCTCTAAGGTCTAGATATTTTCTAGTAAAGGTGTTTGAACAACAAGGAAGACAATGTAGAGTTTTATAATGCTTGCAATATGTTTTTATATACGTCTTGTTGTCATAGTTTATACTAGTGTTTGCTTCAAATAACCTTGCTAGCCAAAGCCTTGTACTGAGAGGGAATGCTTCTCGTGCATCCAAAACCTTGAGCCAAAACCCATGCCATTTGTATCCACCATACCTACCTACTACATGGTATTTCCTGCCATTCCAAGCAAATACTTCATGTGCTACCTTTTATTCAAAACTTATTATCCCTTATTTGTGTCAATGTTTATTAGCTCATGAGAAAGTATGTGGTGTTACGGATATTAACCTTGTCATTTGCTTTTAGACAGATTTTCACCAACCGGAATAGTGGCATATACACTGCTTATCCATTAACTTTGCAAAAAGAGCTGGCAAATGGGGTGCCCAGTCCCAATTAATTACAACTTTAACCACTGCATTATCTTCACATTTTTGCCCTGATCTAATTAGCTAAGCAATGATACTAGTTTTTAACTACATGTGTAAACAAAAGAGATAAGAGGGATGATCTGCCCTCGGGTAGAAATAACGTCTTTCAATGGGAGCCGCTCTTAGAAAGTCTGGTTGACAAGGGGGGTATAGTGCCCATTACCATTCGTTGACAACGACAAACACCACTCAAAAACTTACTTTTATGCTCTCTATATGATTTCAAAAACCTATAAAAATTAAAAAAGCTCTAGCACATGCTTGTATCCCTGCTTCCCTCTGCGAAGGGCCTATTTTTTACTTTATGTTGAGTCAGTTTACCCACTTCTTTCTGTCTTATAAGCAAACACTTGTGTCCACTGTGTGGAACAATTCTTATATGCTTACTTATTGCACTTGTTATATTTCTTTGGGTTGACAATTATCTATATGATATACATGTTCAAAAGTTGAAAGCCAATTATGAAACTTATATCTTCCTTTGTGTTGCTTCAATGCTCTTTTACTTAGAAACTATTAGTTTATGAGTTAACTCTTATGCAAATCTTTTTTATGCTTGTTTGAAACTACTATCCATGAAAAGTTTTTACTTATATGATGTAGTTGTTTACTCCTTGTCTATTTGTTAGCAAACTATAGATTATTGCCTTGAGTCACTTCATTCATAACATGAGCCTTATAATATTATATGATCAAGATTGTGTGAAAGCATGTCACTTCAGAAATTATTTGTTGTTATCGTTTTACTTACTCGGGGCGAGTAGAACTAAGCTTGGGGATGCTTGATACGTCTTAAACGTATCTATAATTTCTTATGTTCCATGCTTATATTATACCCATTGCTACATGTTTTATATACACTTTATATGGTTTTTATGCATTTTCTGGGGCTAACCTATTAACAAGATGCCACAGTGCCAGTTCCCTGTTTTCTGCTGTTTTTTGTTTCAGAAAAGTTGTTAAGGAAATATTCTCGGAATTGCACGAAACAAAAGCCAAAACTCCTATTTTTTCCGGAAGCATCCAAAAGACCGAGGAAGCGTCGAAGACACGCCACGAAACGGCCACACCTCGTGGAGGCGCCCCCCCCCCCTCTGGCCGTGCCACCACGTGGTGTGGGCCCCTCGGGCGCCCACCGACGTTGCCCTTTCGCCAATAAATACCCCCCGACGGGAAAACCCGAAGTACCCGATCAAAAATCCACGAAAAGTTCTAGAGCCGCCGCCGTCGTCAACCCTAGTTCGGGAGGGTTCAGAACCTCTTCCCGGCACCCTGCCGAAGAGGGGAATCATCACCGGAGGGCTCTACATCACCATGCCCGCCTCCGGACTGATGCGTGAGTAGTTCATCCTTGTACTACGGGTCCATAGCAGTAGCTAGATGGTTGTCTTCTCCTTATGTGCTACCATGTTTAGATCTTGTGAGCTGCCTATCATGATCAAGATCATCTTTATGTAATGCTACATGTTGTGTTTGCTGGGATCCGATGAATATTGAGTACTATGTCATTTGCTTCATAATATATTATGTGTGTGTTATTTATGATCTTGCATACTCTCCGTTGCTAGTAGATGCTCTGGCCAAGTAGATGCTTGTGACTCCAAGAGGGAGTATTTATGCTTGATAGTGGGTTCATGTATTCATTTAATCTGGCGGAGTGACAGCAACCTCTAAGATTGTGAATGTACTGTTGCTACTAGGGATAAAACAGTAGTGCTTTGTCTAAGGATAATTGTATTACTTACATTACACACTTTGCCTAATGCAATAATCTGTTGCTTGCAACTTAATACTGAAAGGGGTGCGGACGCTAACCGGAAGGTGGTCATAGATGCGGTTGGAACGGTCTATGTATATTGTTGTAATGCCCAAATGAATCTCATACTAGACACCATGACATGTACATGCATCATTATGCAGTTCTTTATTTTGTCAATTGCCCAGCTGTAATTTGTTTACCCGCATGTATGCTATTATTTATTCATGGAGAGACACCACTAGTGAACTGTGGACCCTGGTCCTTTTCTTTTACATTGATAATACAAACTACTGCAAACACTGTTCTCTTTCATTCTCTGCAAACAAACATCATTTTCCACACTATATGTCTAATCATTTGTTACAGCAAGCCAGTGAGATTGACAACCTCACTGTTGAGTTGGGGCAAAGTATCTTGGTTGTGTTGTGTGCAGGTCTCTCGTCAGCTACACGCCAAGCTCTTTTCTGGCGCCGTTGACACCTTCAGAAGCATCTTCATCTCCTACTGGTTTGATAACCTTGGTTTCATAACTGAGTGAAATTTGCTGCTGCACTACTTCGTACCTTCCTCTTGGGGTTTCCCAACAACACCATCGTGTGCATCATGGGTGTATCGTAGTACTTTCGATAAATAAGAATGTCAAACCCAACAAGGAGCAGAAGGTGTTGACAAGCAGTTTTGATTAGGAATTCATTGTAAATACTAGCAGACAAGTTTTTAGGGGTTTTTGATATAGCAGATAAATAAAGTACGAGTAAATAAAAGACTGTAATAATAATTGCAGCGAGTGGCCCAATCCTTTTTAGAGCAAAGGACAAGCCAGTGGGTTTACTTATGATGACCAAACGTTCTTGAGGACACACGGAAATTTCGTCTAGTGCTTTCGCTTCATATAGATGATTAATCTTTATAGTTTCGATAAGTGTTGTGTGGGTGAACCTATGCTAATGCACCGCCCTTCCTAGGACTAATACACACTTGTGATTATACTCCTTGCAAGCATCTGCAAATACAAGAAAGTAATTAAGATAAATCTAACCACGGCCTTAAACTCTGAGATCCTGCGATCCCTCATGCATCGAGATACCAACGGGGTTTAGGTTTCTGTCACTCCGGCAACCCCACAATTAATATTCGAATACACAATGCATTCCCCTAGGTCCATAAAGGTGATGTGTCATGTAGTCAACGTTCACATGACACCAATAGAAGAATGGCACCACAACTTAAATATCAAACCATTAAATATTACTCAACATAGTTCACTACTAACATCTAGACTTCTCCCATGTCCTCAAGAACTAAACGAACTACTCACAAGACATCATATGGAACATGATCAGAGGTGATATAATGATGAATAACAATCTGGACATAAACCATAATTCGACGGTTTCACTAAATAGCATCAACTACAAAGAGTAATTAACACCGGGAAAGTTTCCCCTATCAAATAGACAAGATTCAACCCTAGATGTTATAGCGGGAACGGAGTGGAGCCATGGAGATGACGGTGTCAGCGGTGGAGATGATGATGATGATGATCCCAATGAAGTCCATCTCGATGACGGTGATGATGGCGATGATTTCCCCCCTCCGGGAAGGAATTTCCCCGACAGATTTCTCCCTGCCGGAGAGCTTTTCTCTCTCTGGTGTTTTCTGCCTCGTGGAGGCGGCGGAATATTTCCTCGACGATGCCTCGGGTCTTAGGGTTTCGGGGGGGATGAAGGACACGAAGGGGCGCCGTCAGAGGTGGGCCAGGGCGTCCACACCACGTGGTGGCGCGGCAGCAAGGGGGCCGTGCCACCATATGGTGTGGGCCCCTGGTGGCCCTCCTCAGTCTCCCCTTTTGGCTCCCTCCATCATCTGGCAAAATAGGAGGTTCCTGATGTTTTTCACGGATTTCTGATCTTCAGAAATATGGCATCTTGACGATCCTTTTTCCAGTAGAATCCTGACTCCGGTGGTCAATTCTCCAATAATCATCAAACATGCAAAATAGGTAAAATAACATAAGTATCATCTCTAAATATGAAATATAGCAATGAATAACAGTAAATTATGATATAAAAGAGTGATACAAAATGGACGTATAAGCTACCAGGACAGGCTCGTACATAGACACCGTGCCTCATGCTGATAGCACCAAGGACCTTGATGAGGTGGCATGCGTGGGAGCTGGCCCAACCACCAACGCTCGGCCTTATTAGGTTTTTCGGTGCCGTTGGGCAGACTCTGGCCCAAGCAGCCACCGTGCCTAGCCCCCGCTCACGTGACGCTTAAGGAGAAACATCAAATATAACCAAGAAGTCGAAATGCTTACCGAGGGGTCTGCGACTTAGTGCTGAAAAACAAATAGTCCATTACATGTTGCCGTTCGTGCTGGGGCACGCGGTCTTATGGGCGCCGGAGTTGCGTCGGGTCCGTTTTGCCAAAAAGTTCCCTGTTGAGGGAGACGTGAGCCTGCCACCGTGGCGGTTATGAGGCCTTCATGTGTAGAACTTGCGGAGGTATTCGATGTTCCATGGGTTTGGCACAGCGGCTCCCTCCATCATCACCAGCCGGGCGGCGCCTAGGCGAGCGATGCGCGCGATCTTGAATGGCCCCTCCCACATCGGTGATAGCTTGTGGAGGCCTTCTCGTGACTGGATCCTGCGCAGAACAAGGTCACCTACCTCGAGAGTTCAACGCCGTATGTGCCGGCCGTGGTACCGCCGCAACGCTTGCTGGTAACGCGCCGCTCGGAGGATGACAGGTGCCGCGCTCTTCCAGAAGGAGTAGGTCTTCCTGCCGTAGCTCGTCTTGGAGGGCCTCTTTGAAAGCCAGTACACGGGGTGACCCATGTTTAAGTTCTGCCGGCAGCACTGCTTCTGCGCCGTAGACCAGGGAGAAGGGCGTCTGACCTGTGGGCTTGGTGGAAGTGGTGCGGATTGACCAGAGCATCGCTGGTAAGTCCTCGATCCAGTTTTTTGCCGCAGGCCTTCAGCTTCCTCTTGAAACTCCTGGTTTTGAGCCCTTTTAGGACCTCTACGTTAACCCGCTCCGCTTGTCCATTGCTGTGTGGATGCGCCACGGAGGCATAGCAGATCTTGATGCCGAGGTCTGCGCAGTACGACTTGAAGAGGCCACTAGTAAATTGTGAGCTGTTGTCCGTGATGATGCGGTTGGGGACCCCAAAACGGCACACAATCCCTCTGATGAACTTGACAGCGGACCTAGCACGATCACCTCCCTCGGTACACCAGGCATGTCCGACATGCTCGTAGCGAACATGTCGGCGTTTGCCTAGAGGAAGGTGATGAGCGCGCTTTCCTATTTGGGGGTGAGACTTCCGCCTATGGTGGCGGTAGCCCCCGTGCCATTAGGACCCAGCGCCACCTTCTTGGTCGCGGCCCTCTCTTGGGTGAAAAGCAACTTCTTCTTCCTTTCAGAGCTTTCCGGCACATCATCCATGTCGGCCGGGTGTGCAGCAGCCCCCGAGCGATAAGCGTGCTCGACCGAGCGCATGGAGTCCTTCTCGTACAATGGATGGTGATCGTGGCCCGGCTCCCTGGGATCTTGACGAGATTGTAGGCACAGTGCGTGACTGCCATGAACTTGACGAGTGCTGGGTATCCGAGGATGGTGTGGTACGGCAGGCCAATGTGAGCCACGTCGAAGTCGACGTACTCCGTGCGGTAGTTTTCCCGAGTTCCAAACGTGACCGGGAGGCGCACCTGTCCGATTGGAATCGTGGTGCCCTCGGTCACGCCCGCGAAAGGTCGCGTGGGCATCAGTTGAGCGTAGTCCACTTGCATCCTGTCGAAGGTGTCGATGGAGATCACGTTGAGGCCGGCGCCGCCATCAATCAGGGTGTTGGTGATTGCAACGTTGTTGATGGTCGGGGTGCACACCAGCGGGATGGTGCCCACCGTGGTGGTGGACTTGGGATGATCGCTGGCGTCGAAGGTGATGGTGTGCTCCGCCCACTTGAGGCGCCGGGAGGCTTCCACTCCTGGGAGGGCAGCACTGACAGCGCGGGTCAGCTGCTTGAAGTGGCGATTTGAGATGGGTGCCTGGGCACCTCCCAAAATGCAGGCCGCGTGTCTGGGCTCCTGCTATCCCCCATTGACCTCGGCAGGGAGGTTCTGGTTTCCCTCGTCAGGCTGATGCTGGACAGCGTTGGCCTGAGGAGGCCTCTGTTGGTTGCCCTGGTATGGCCCCGGCCAATTCTGCTGCTGCTGGTTGTTGGCCCAGCCACCTCCATTGTTCCATCTTTTGCCTCCGTTGTTATACTGTCTGCCTCAGCCTCCGCCGCGGTTTCCACCAGAGCCCCCGCGTTTGTCCTCGTGCTTCTCGCGAACCTTCTTGAGCTCATTGCACTCGTCGGTGCTATGCAAGTGGAGTTGGTGGTATACGCAAAAAGGACGGTGTAACATCCCAATATTTTGGAATGTTTGAAAATCACTAAAATTTGAAACTTTTGTTTTTATTAAAATGAAATATTAAATTATAATAAAAACCAATATAATTGGCAAGGTATTTTAAAATTGTCCAAAACACCTTCATCATAAAATGTTTTATTCCAAATAGTTGATTTTGAATATTTACCTTTAAGCTAAATTCATTAAACCCAAAAATCTCCATTTCAAAGTGCTAAAGTTATTAAATTATACCTATTTCAAATAAAATGGTTTACTTAAACTATATGTTCTCAAATTTGAATTTTACTAAAAGCCCATGATATAAATGAGTATATGTATTTAAACTATTTACCAAACTCTATTTAAATAAAATGTTTTGTACCAAATTATTTAATTGAGTTTTTAATATTGGATAACTCATACAATTTTTCTGGATTTTATTTAAGTCCAAAAAAATAATTTATAAAACCCTATTTTACGAAATGTCATAAAAGTGTCAAATTTGTATTTAACCAATATTTCAAATTTTGATTTTTGAAAAGTGTTTAAAACATGCCCACAACGGGTTTAACACAAAGATATTGTTTTTACAAATTTTTAGAAATTTATTTGACTTCTTTTGGACACTTAAAACAAAAGATATGAAATAAATAAGAAAAATCAGAAAAAGGAAAAAGAAAATTGCTGACGTCACTGCTGACGTCAGGTCGCCTTCAACGTCTCGCCGGAAATTACTCCCGAAAACGGCCGGCGCAAATCACGCTCCCAATCCTCGCCCTTGCGTGACCCCCGGTCGCCCTAGACCCTCCCCTTTAAAGCCCTCGCTACCCTCTTTCTTTCCCCTCTCGTGCCCGAGTGAAATGCCGCCTCCAGGCCGGCGAAATTGCTCGCCGAAGTTGCCTCGGCCGCCACCGCGTTTTCT
Source organism: Poa annua (assembly GCA_026929855.1). Classification (NCBI taxonomy): domain Eukaryota; kingdom Viridiplantae; phylum Streptophyta; class Magnoliopsida; order Poales; family Poaceae; genus Poa; species Poa annua. The sequence goes on from CM049437.1 coordinate 59,270,931, forward strand.
CTATTTTCCGGCGAGGTGAGGCACTCCCCGAGGCCGTGACCCCACTACTTCGGCTTCCCACACCAGTGCGCACCCCCTAGAGCTGTCCTCGCCTCTCCTCCGCGTCCAAATCGAGCGGGGCAAGCGCCTCCCGAAACTCGCCGCCGTCCGAGCGCCTCCGGCCGCACGCCCCGACCACTCCGAGACGCACGCGGGATCGGCGTCACCACCATCGCCTCCGCCTGTAATAGCCCAAGGTTGTAAACCAAAAACCTGTGTAAATTTTTCACTTTTGCATCTCCACTCATGCATCATGGCATCCTTTGTGCTTAGTGTTAAATTGAAAACAAATGATGACCAAATGAAAACAAGGGCACCACTTAAATTCAATCCTTGCAATTCAAATTTGCTTGACTTGACAAATACAAATACAAATTACAAATCCATATTTGTCAAGGAAATTCCAAGGGTTCCCAAATAATATTTTGGACTTGCTAAATAATTCCAAAGGAGTATAAATTTGAATTAACCAAAAATTGCCTAAACAACTCCCTATTTTAATTCCCAAGCAAATGGACTCCAAATGACCTCATTTTTCTTGGAGTGCTGGCTAAAGGTGCAGGGAGTATGTACAAAAATTGGCATCATTTTTTGAAGTGGAGAAGTGCCTCAAATAATTCAAACACAGCACTGGTTTTTAAAAACATAACAGAAAAGGGCTTGATCGTAAATAAGAAATAGCAGCCGAGGGGGTTTTTGCAAAATTGCCGTCTTCTTCCTGTAGCGACCGCGGGCGACGACCAGCTCGTGCTCGAGCCGCGCCAGCTCGTCGCCAAGCCCTCCCCTGCCCTCTGCTGCACGCCTCGAAGAGGATAAGGGCACCACCGAGGCGTCTCTCTCTCTCTCCCCCCGATATTTTCCGTGCTTGTCGAGGAGTGACTCCCACGGAACAGGGGTAGTCACACCCTGAAGAGAGGTTCGAAGGGGGGACTGAACGCGGAGGTCAAACAATCCTCGAGAGGCACGACGACGGTGCTCGCCGGGCCTGGAGAAGAACTGTCACGCCAGAGATAGACACCAGCCCGTACCCAGGTTCACGGCCCTCAGGAGGAGGTAAAACCGCTACTCCTGCTTGTCTGTATTGCACTGTGAAGGTTACAGGACAATGAGCTTGCCGAAGGCTCTCTTGAGGCAGTTTGGTGCCTGGAGAGGGACACAATGGTTGTCTTCCTCCTCCGGCAGTTGGCTATACTATGCGTTTGGCTAAGGCTCCCGCGGTCTAGGAAGTAATCAGCCGACTGGGGATCAATCGACGGTGCAATTGCGCGATCCCCTTCTACGATGGAGCTCCTGCTCCTTTTATAGGCGCCCCGGGCTCCGTCCTCGTGCTGGTGGGCTCCCACACGCCAGTCGCATGGAGGAGCGGGAGTCCACCGCGGCTCGTCCGTCCATGGACGCGGTCCATCCGTGCTAAAGTAGCGCGCCGTGGCCGACAGGCTGCAGGCGGTGCAGAGCGGCTCGCAGGCGCAGCAGAGGTCGTGGTGGAGCCCACGATGACGACCTTCTTGGAGCGATGCGCCGTCCACCCGCTTTATCACCAAAGAGGAAAGTCCTGGGCGTCCTGGCGCAGGCAGCGCGGCTTTGTTGACTCCTTTATCACCAGAACGGCAACTGGGACGCTCGCGTCACCCTGCAGCCGCTGCAGGGGCCATGTGCGTCCTGCAGCGCTTGCTTAGCCGCGAAGTGTCTCCACAGGGCCGTGGTCGCCTGTGGAGGGGTTTCCTGCTGACTTCTCTCCAGGCGGGCTGTGCCTGGGGAGTCTCTTGAAGCGCAGAGTCCTCTTCAGGCCCTGGCGTCCTCTTCAGGCCCTCGAGCGGAGATGTCTCTCGAGGGTCTCTCCAAGCGGTATCTTGGTCCTTAGTCATTCTGTCGAAGATCTTCGCGGGCGAGGCCTGTAGGGAGTGGGCCGTGCACACCCCGGTCCTTACTGGGCCGACAGTAGCCCCCGGGCCCACGATGGGCACGACGAGGCCCGTTGGGTCTAGGCGAAGCGTCATGGAGCCAATCCTGCGGGCCGGGCCGAGCCACGCGTCACTCCGGCGAGTAACGGTTGCGCACGATGTGGGACGTGCGTCGTGGGGGGTCCCACCATGCCCCGGTAACTGCTCCTTGACGAGACATAAAGTCTCCGCGCCGGAGCAGGGAGCCGTTACTACTCCCACTTCTTCTCGCAGACGCCATCCGCACCGAGCTCTCCGCTCCTGCTCTCCGGCGCCCTCTTCTCCAGTTTCTCCAGTTTCTCCTCGCGCCGCACCCTCCTTTCCTCCGACGATGAGTCCGGCGAAGAACAAGGGCAAGGCGGCCGCGGGGTCTTCTTCGCAAGCGGCGACCGCCGAGGTCGCACACGGCGCGGCATTGCTAGGCGTGCGTGTCAACGACAAGGCCCTCGACAAGGTCCGCTTCCTGGTGGCGGACCGGACCAACGAGCACGGCGCCACCGCGCTCAAGCCCGCGGCGCACGGGAAACGCCCGCGAGGGTTTTTCCCCGTCTTCCAGCACTGCGTCTCGGCGGGACTGGTGCCGCCCTTCTCTCCGTTCCTGGAGGCGGTGCTGGCCTTCTACCAAATCCAGCTGCTGCACCTCCACCCCAACTCCGTGCTCATCCTCGCCATCTTCGCCTACCTCTGCGAGGCGTATCTAGGCTTGGAGCCCACGGTGGAACTCTTCCGGTGCTTCTACGCGCTCCGGAACACGGCGAAGAACGAGCGCTCTGGATGCGTCTCGTTCTGCATCATGGACGGCATGGGGAGCGTCTACATCCCCATGTCGTGGAGCGAGGGCAAGGCCATCACCTCGGTGACGAAGAAGGTGGACGACTTCCGCCAGCGGTGGTTCTTCGTTGGGGTGGAGCAGCCCTGCGCCTTCCTCGAGGTCCCCGACGCGCCGCCCATGAAGAATTCGAACTGGGGCAAGGCTTCCTTCAGCGGCGCGCAGAACGTGATGCTGACGGGCCGCCTGAGCTACCTTCGGGAGGAAGGCCTCACGGGGCAGATCATCGTCGCGGACTTCGTGACGCGCCGCATTGCTCCACTCCAGGCGCACTCGATGCCAATGTGGATGTATTCCGGCCCCCAGGACAAGATGCGGCTCCACCGCGAGGACAACGACAAGGACGCAGTCGACAACGTCCTGTCTGCGCTCTTCATCAACCCAGCGGTGCCCGCCATGGACGAACTCCCGATCACGCTCCGGCCTCTGCACTAGTACAACATGACCGAGCGCCTGTCCATTCTGGAGGGGTTGCCTCCGTACACCCCGTCAGGCCCTGCGGGGAAGATGGTGCCTGTGCCGGTGGTGCATGAGGCGGAGGGAGCAGAAACGCCCTCTGCCTCAGGAGCGGGGCAAGGCGAGGAGGAGGCCGCGGCGGGGGAGGAGTCCTCTTCGAGGGCCGGGCCCCTTGCTGGCGAGATTTGCGACATCTCGTCAGGCGATGATGAAGACGCCTTCGTGGTGGCGCCCGCGCGCCGTGCGGAGGAGGAGGAGGCCGAGGAGGAGGCCTCTGACGAGGAGGCCTTGCTAGGGCGTCGCGAGCCCCGGTCCAAGGCGGCCAGCGACAGGCCTGGCGCGAGGCCCTCCGACGTCCCTTCCAAGAGGAAAGCCGAGGCGCCTCCGGAGGGGTCAGGTGCTAAGGCCAAGCCCTCCTGGCGCTCGCCAGGCTTGGCGTGGGTCGACACCGGCGCCAAGGAGTCCGGGTAAGTACCTTTAACTGCTGATTGCTTGATTATTGTACTCTTCTTTTCATAATTCTGATAATCACCCCCTGATTCTTGCCAGCGACCTTGTGCCTGCGAAGCGCCGTAGGCTTCGCAAGGCAGCGGAGGTGAAGGGAACCGCGGCAGAGACCGTGGTTGACGAGGCCGCGAGGCCTGTGGAGACGGCCTCTTCAGGCCCAACCGAAGAGGCGCCTCAAGCGGAGGTAGCTGAGCCTCTGGCGGGGGCGGCAGCGCCTCAGGCGGAAGCCGCTGCACCGCCCCCCGGGCCGTTGGTGATGGAGGCGCAGGAGGAGCGGGCGGCCAGCCCTCCTCGAGCTCCTACCCCGCCTCGCGCGGCTACGCCGCCGCGTGAGCCGACTCCGGCTCGCGAGGCTACGCCACCGTGCTCAGCTACGCCTCTCGCGCAGCCAGAGGCCGGGACAGACCAGGGCCCGCCAAGCGCGGGCGCCTCTGCAGGGGGAGCTCCTTCGTCTCCGCCACGCCCCGCAGCGGGGGGCGAGGCGCAAGAGGCGACGCGACAGGGCGACGAGAGCGGCGAGACCAGCCTGGGCGCGGCAAAGGACGGGGAGCAACCTAGCCCCCAGGCACGCCCAGAGGCCTCGTTCTCCCGGTTTGACGCCGGGGCCGGGCCTTTCACGCAACGCGGCCTGGTCCTTAGTGGCTGGGACTGGAGCAAGGGGCACCGCGAGGTGGCCTTCCGCGTGGTGAGGGAGTCCCTGGAGGGTCTGGAGGCGCAGCTCGCCTTCGAGGATGCCCAGCTTGCCCAGCAACGCGGCGAGCTTGCGGAGGCTTGGAGGCGCTTCCATGCCGCTGTTGAGGCCCGCCGCCAGGAGGATCTGGCCCTCCAGGCTGCACGCGAGGAGGCCATCCGCTTTGCCAAGGAGGTCCGGGAGGGGGCCGTCCGCGACGCAGACGAGCTCCTTGCCCCCCTCCAGGACGCGCGCGACGCGGCCGCCGATCTCCTCGCGGAGGTGAAGGCCGAGCGCGAGGCTATGGAGGGCTCGCTGGCGCAGAAACGCCGTGAGGTGTCCCAGCTGGAGTCCCAGCTCCTCTCCGCCCACCGGGCCGCGCAGCAGACTCTGGAGGAGGATCGCAAGAGCCTGGCCGAGCGCGAGCGACAGCTGGCCTCCAGGGAGAAGGACGTGGAGCAGCGAGACGAGCAGCGGCTCCAGGCGGAGGGCGAGCTGGCCACTAAGCGCGAAGAGCTCGAGGCGCGCGAGGGAGACCTGGGTCAGGCGCTCCAGAGGCATGACGAGAACGTCACCGCCCAGAAGCAAACCCTGGAGCGCTTCCAGCAGCGGTTTGCCGAGAAGAAGATGGAGGCGGAGGCGGCCCTCGCGGAGCGCGAGAAGGAGTTCAGGCGGACCACCTCCAAGGAGTACCGCGACAAGGCCAAGAAGCAGGAGGACCGCTACAAGGCCAAGCACGCTACCGATGCCAAGCGGATCGCGGAGCTCGAGAAGGCCAACTCCAAGCTCGAGGTCCGCCTCCAGCGCGCCAAGGATGCCTATCGCCAGGCTGAGGAGGGTCGCAGGGCGGCTGTCCTGGAGCTGGACGCCCTCGTCAAGGACATGGAGGGGCAGGCGGGCTCAGCGGCCAAGCAGGTGACGGAAGCCGTGGACACCGCGCAGGCGGCTCGCGTGCTCACGAAGCAGCGGGAGCGCATGTTCCAGGCGCTGGTGGCCAGAGGCAATGAGCTTGCAGCTCAGCTTGGCGCGGAGGCTCCGCTCACTGAGGCTCGCGGTCGTGGCGATGCTGCCATGTACCTGGTCTACTTCGACCAGCTCTTCACGGCCCTCGAGAGCCCCGTCGCCGATCTCCGCGAGGTGATTGAGGTCGAGAGCCGCCAGCTTCTGGAGGTGGTTGTCGACCGCATCTTCACCAACCTCCGGCTCCTCATGCCCGGCTTCGACCTCTCCACGGTGACCGAGGCGCGCACGGCCGGGGAGGCCTTGCGGGTCTCCAACTCCCTCCGCGAGCAAGTCGAGGCCTTCTGCAACCGCTTCAAGCGTGCGGAGGTGGCTGCGGAGGACAGCGAGGAGGAGGCTGCCCCTGCCGAGGAGGAAGACGCTGAGGAGGAGGAGCGTGCTGGCGCGGACTCCGCCTGAGCCTCGATTATCGCGCCTTTGAGCGCCTGTATCTGAGACAGTTTTTATATTCAGACACTGCACATTTTGGGCACGTAATATACTCTTTAAGCTTATTTGTGTTAGCTTGTTTGCCCCTCGAGAGGCCTTTTCTGCCTTATTTTCATGTCTATGTTTTCTCTGCGTCTTTAGGACCCATCTCTTCGCGCTATGACTCCGCCACTGCGGTATGCTAGAGCAATGACTCAGCAAGGCCGGGGGGAGTTTAAGGCTTGGAGAGGTAAGAGCCCTGAGTTGCGATGCTCAAGTGCCCCCCTTTGACGTGCGAGTAGCCCATGAAGCACAAGGGAGAACGAAATCGCTCGAGGGACAAACGTGCGCTTGGGGAGAAAAGGCTCTCGAGTCACAGGTGTGGGACTTAGCTTCTCGAGGCTTTTGCCCTGTAGAGGTTTTTTAGCCTGACTGGGAGGTCCTCTTCAAGGGTTTTTCCCTGCTGCCTCCTCAGGCTTGTAGAGACGCTTGCTCCCTATAGATGTTAGAGGGGCAGAACCAAACGCTTGTGCACTGTACTAGGGACTAATGCGCGCTTATAGGTCTCCTCAGGCGTTCCTTGCGAGGAGAGAGAGTACCAAGGTCCTTTGTAGAGATGGCGTGTTTGTGAGGGCCTGCCCTCCAGCCAGAGCTCGGATCCTTGGGTTTTGCAGTGCTGCTGGGGTGTCATTTGAGGCACTGGCACCGTACTCAGCCCCCGCTCGCGAGGTGCGCATGTGGAGAGATATAAGTGCCCATTTTCAACAAAGAAAATAATGCTGGAATAAAACTCACCACCAAAATATTACATAGCGGCGCCGTAGCGCATTGTTCACTTGGGAACGAAATTGTCTCATTATGCTTGGAGTTGCCAAGTTAATGTATCTGACCATGTCGAGGCATGGGGACCACCCATTAGTGGCAGAGACTCTCAACGGCCTGAGGCGGCTCGTTACATGGAGAGCTCAGAGGGCTGACCCTCGAGAGAAGCCTTTGGGGCTTGGAGGTTTAAGCCGTGACCTTTTAACCTCTAGAGACAAAAAATGCTTGGAGGTGGAGCCGTAAGCTGCCTCTTCAGCCTGATGTCTTGACGTGACAATGATCACGGGTAGAACTTGCGCAGGTGCGCGATGTTCCATGGGTTCTTGACGGGGATGCCGTCTTCGGTCTCGAGGCGTACTGCGCTAGGCCTGGCGACGTGGGAGACCCTGTAGGGGCCTTCCCACATCGGCGAGAGCTTGTGGAGGCCTTCCCTGGAGAGGATTCGCCTGAGGACGAGGTCGCCCGCCTCAAGGGTGCGCGAGCGCACATGGCGGCTGTGGTAGCGTCGCAGGTCTTGCTGGTACCCTGCCGCTCTGAGGGCGGCCTGACGGCGCAGTCCCTCGAGGAACAGCAGGTCGTCGTTGTGGAGGCCCTCTTGGATGTCCTCATTGAAAGCAAGGACCCGTGGTGATCCATGCTTGATTTCTGCGGGGAGGACTGCCTCAGCTCCGTAGACCAGGGCGAAGGGCGTTTCGCCTGTAGGCCTTGAGGAAGTTGTGCGTATGGACCAGAGCACCGAAGGGAGCTCGTCGATCCAGCCCTTGCCGTGGCCCTTGAGGATGTTGAAGCTTCTGGTCTTGAGGCCCTTGAGGACTTCTGCGTTTGCTCGTTCGGCTTGACCGTTGCTGCGTGGGTGAGCCACCGAGGCGAAGCAGACCTTGACGCCGAGCTTGTCGCAGTAGGCTCGGAAGATGCCGCTGGTGAACTGCGAGCCATTGTCGGTGATGATGCGGTTGGGCACGCCGAAGCGGCAGACCAAGCTCCTGATGAATTTTACCGCGGCCCCAGCCGGTATTGTGCGCACTGGCTCAACTTCGGTCCACTTGGTGAACCTGTCGATGGCCACGAAGAGGAAGCGATAGCCCCCCTGCGACCTTGGGAAGGGGCCCAAGATGTCCAGCCCCCAGACCGCAAACGGCCAGGAGAGCGGGATGGTTTGAAGCCCCAGCGCCGGCTGATGAATTTGCTTGGCGTGGAATTGGCAGGTGTCGCAGGTTTGCACAATGGCGACCGCATCTTGAAGCACTTGAGGCCAGTAGAAGCCGCTCCTGAAGACCTTGCCTGTGAGGGTGCGCGCACATGAGTGGTGGCCGCACTCTCCGCTATGGATGTCCTTGATCAGCTCTCGGCCTTCCTCAGGAGGGACGCACTTGAGCGCGATACCATTTGGGCGCTTGCGGTAGAGGTTTCCCTCGAGGATGCAGTAGGATTTCGCCTGTCGAGCGATTCGCTCTGCGTCAGCATCTTCTTCAGGGAGGATTCCTTTCACCAAGTAGTCCTTGAGCTCGACAATCCAGCCTGAGGACTGGCGGGTTGCCGTCAGCAACAGGCGCTCCCCTGTGCTGGGGCCGCAATCGGGTGCCCCAGACTCAGGAGGTGGTGGGAGTGCTTCGTCTGCGCTTGCGGCTGTGGCCTCTCGAGGCTGCTTGATGGATGCCTTGGCGAGCCTCTCTTCAAAGACACCGGCCTGCTGGGGTTGCCTTCGCGAGGCCCGCTTGGCGATGTCGTCAGCCTCTTGGTTTTCTTTCCTCGGGATGTGCATGAGCTCCATGCCCCTGAAGTGCTTCTCGAGCTTGCGGACCTCTTCGAGGTATGCGGCCATGTGGTCGTCTTTTGGCGTGTAGCTCTTGTTGGAGAAATTGACGAGCAGCTGAGAGTCTCCCTTGACGAGTAGGTGCTTGACGCCTAGAGCGATGGCGGCCCTTAAGCCGGCGAGGAGGCCTTCGTATTCGGCGATGTTGTTGGAGATCTTATCGATCGTGAAGCACAGCTGGACAGCGTAGTATAGCTTGTCACCCTTGGGCGAAGTTAGGACGACGCCTGCTCCGCCATTGCGACAAGCGAAGGCTCCATCGAAGTGCATGGTCCAGTGGCTGGGCACCGTGTCTCCCGGGGGCTCGGCTTCTGCCTCGCGAGGCTCCTCAGGGTTTGGGTCGGTCCATTCGGCGACGAAATCGGCCAGCGCTCTTCCTTTTATGACCCTCGTGGTGTCGAAACGCAAGTTGAATGGTTGCAGCTCGATGTTCCATCCTGCGACGCGATCTGTGGCGTTGGGGTTGCGCAGGATTTGCTCCAGGGGGAAGGCGGTGACCACCGTGATGGGGTGGCCCTGGAAGTAGTGTCTCAGCTTCCTGGAGGCGATGAGGAGCGCGACGAGGAGCTTCTGCTGCATTGGATATCTCTCGCGAGCGTCCCGCAGCACTGTGCTGACGAAGTAAACGGGGTGCTCGACGAGGGTTGCCTGAGGTGGCGCAGCGTCAGCCCCCTGTGGAGGCTCTTCAGGGCCCTTGTCGAGATCCGCCTGTGGAGGCGTCCCGACAGGGGTGGTGGGAGTAGGCTCGACTTGAGGCGGTGGGCCTGGCAGTGGGTCTGTGGAGGCTGCTCCTTCGGCGGGGCCTTTGTCGGGGGGTTCTGGGCTTGGAGTGGCAGTGCTCTTCTTGGGGAGGACAGGCTCTTCCCTCTCGACCACCAAGACGGCGCTTGCGGTCTGAGGGGTGGCTGAGAGGTACAGCTTCAGGTGCTCGCCTGCCCTGGGGGCCACCAAGACTGGAGGGCTAGCCAGATACTTCTTTAAGTCCTCGAAGGCTTTATCCGCCTCAGGGGTCCACTTGAATGTGCCCGATCTCTTCATGATCTTGAAAAATGGCAGGGCTCTCTCGCCAAATTTAGAGATGAAACGACCCAAGCTGGCCATGCAGCCCGCTAAGCGCTGCATATCCTTGAGTCGGCGGGGAGGCTGCATTTGCTCTATGGCCTTGATCTTGTCAGGATTTGCCTCTATGCCACGGTGGGACACGAGGAATCCGAGGAGCTTGCCTGAAGGGACCCCGAAGACGCACTTGGCGGGGTTCAGCTTGATGTTCACCTTTCTCAGGCTGGCGAAGGTTTCCTCGAGATCCCTCAAGAGGGTGTCCCCCTCTCGAGACTTGACCACGATATCATCGACGTAGGCCTCGGCGTTTCTGCCCATCTGCGCCCCCAAGGCTATCCTCATGAGCCTCTGGAAGGTGGCTCCAGCGTTCTTCAGGCCGAAGGGCATGCATGTGTAGCAGTACACACCACAAGGGGTGAGGAATGCCGTCTTCTCCTCGTCCTCTTTAGCCATCTTGATCTGGTGATAACCAGAGAAGGCGTCCAGAAAACAGAGGAGGTCACAGCCAGCGGTGGAGTCCACGATCTGGTCTATCCTCGGCATGGGGTATGGGTCCTTGGGGCAGGCCTTGTTGACATCGGTGTAGTCGATGCAGAGTCGGCCTCCTCCAGCGGGTTTAGGAACAACCACGCCGTTGGAGAGCCAAGTGGGGTGCGCGACTTCGCGGACGACGTTTGCCGCCTTGAGCTTCTCTACTTCCTTGACGATGAATGCTTGCTTCTCGGGGGCTTGCTTACGTGCTTTTTGCCTGACGGGGCGTGCGTCTGGACACACGGCTAAGTGGTGCTCGATCACCTCCCTTGGTACGCCGGACATATCTGACGGAGTCCATGCGAACATGTCAGAGTTTGCCCGAAGGAAGGCGACGAGCGCGCTTTCCTATTTGGGAGGCAGGGCAGCGCCTATGGTGACGCTAGCCCCCGAGCCTTCAGCCCCCGAGCTGGTGGCGTCCAGCGACACCTTCTTCGTGGCAGCCTGCTCCTGAGAGAACACTTGCTTCTTCTTCTTGGGCCTCTCGAGAGGCTCCATGTCCTCGTCAGCCGGGAAAGCCATGGCGGCTGCCTTGTAGGCGCTCTCGACAGCGCGCGTGGCGTCCAGGATATGACCATGGATGGCAATGGTGCCAGCGCTGCCGGGGATCTTGACCATGTTGTAGGCGTGATGCGTGACGGCCATGAACTTCGCGAGGGCGGGATAGCCGAGGATGGCATTGTACGGCAAGCCGATGTGGGCGACATCGAAGTCGATCAGCTCCGTGCGATAGTTCTTCTGCGTGCCAAAGGTGACCGCGAGGCGGACTTGCCCCAGAGGCTCGATTGAACCACTGGTGACGCCCGTGAACGGCCTGGAGGGCATAAGCCACTCGTAGGGCACTTGAAGCGTCTCGAAGGTCTCGACAGAGATGACATTCAGGCCCGCTCCCCCATCGATGAGTGTCTTGGAGACGGTGATGTTGTTGATGGTGGGGGAGCAGACCAGGGGGAGGGTTCCAACAGTCTTGGTCGACTTGGGGTGGTCCTTGGCATCGAAGGCGATGGTGTACTGGGACCACTTGAGGGGTCTGGAGGTCTCGGTGCTCGGCAGAGCGGCGTTGAGCTCGCGTGCGAACTACTTGAACTGATTGTTCGACTTGGGCGCTTGAGCTCCGCCGAGGATGCAGGCCATGGCTCCCCTCGGGGCCTGGTAGCCTCCGTCTTCCTCGTCAGGGAGGTTGTTGTTCTTCTCAGCGGCGTTAGCCTGAGTGCCTTGCGGCCTTTGGTAGCCGCCGGTGCGTCCGCCTCTGCCGTCGCGGCGGTAGCCGCGGCATCTGCCGCGGCTCCCGCTGCCTTCTTCGCGCTCGCGTTCCCTGCTCAGCCTCTTGAGGTCGTAGCAGTTCTCGGTGGCATGGCCGCGCCTGTTGTGGTAGACGCAGAATGGGCGGTGGTCCACCTCTTTGTCGCCGCGCTCGGGAGAACCCCTGCGGGAGCCCTTCGCGTCAGGCTCTGCCGCGAGGACCGCGGTGGCCTTGCGCTTGGGCTCTTCCTTCTTCTTGTGGCTCTTGGACCCCTCGCCAGGGTCGTCCCCCCGCGCGCTCATCTTGACGAAGAGGAGTCCCTCTTCAGCCATGGCGCACTTATCCGCCAGATCGAACAGCTTCACCACAGAGGTGAGCTTGTCGTGGATGCCGAGCTTCTCGAGCATCCTGCGGTTCGTGACGCCCTCGCGGAAGGCAGCGATCACCTGGGTGTCGGGGATGTTTGGAATCTTGTTCCGCACCTGGCTGAAGCGCTGGATGTACTTGCGAAGAGTCTCATCCTTCTTCTGCACCACAGCGCGCAAGTCGTTGTGGGTGAGTGCGCGCTCGTACGTGCCCTTGAAGTTGGCGACGAACTGCCTGCAGAGCTCCTCCCAGGAGTCGATGGAGTCCTCAGGCAGGTTGAGGAGCCAGGACAGCGCGGAATCCCTGAGGGCGTGGGAGAACCAGTTGGCCATGACCTTGTCGTCACCCCCTGCAGCCTGGATGGAGGTGGTGTAGAGCTGCAGGAACTCGAGAGGGTTGGTGGACCCGTCGAAGCCCTTGGGGAGCGCTGGCCTGAACTTCTGCGGCCAGACCACACGACGCAGAGCGCGCGTGAAGGCCATGCAGCCTGAGGCATAGGTGGCCGTTCCTCCCTGGAGGGCCCTGCGGTTTTGTTGCCCCGCTTGGCCGAGCTCCTCGACGAGGCGGTTCTGGAGGTCGCGGCGTCGCTCCATGCCCACGCGCGCGTCAGGCGCAGTGCGCTGCACGATCTGGCAATCGTGCGGCGAGGAAGCATGGGAGGGAGCCCGCTATGCCGCGGCCGGAGGTGGTCCTGGCGGCAGTGGGGGCGCACCTGGTGCGGCCGTCCCTGCAGGGCCGGAGGGTACGATGGAGCGCGACGGAGCAGGGCGCGTGGTTGCGATGTCGACGAGGTGGTGGAGGCAGTCCAACCACTGGTCGTGTGCCTCGGCACTTGGCCGGTAGCGGAGGAGCTCCTGGGCCATGAGCAGCGCGGTGTGCGGGGCGGGCTCGTGGTGCTCCCGCGTGGACACGCTCTGGCGCCGGGACGGGTGCGAGGACTCAGCGTCCTCACGGCGCTCAGAGAGGTCCTCGTCGTCGCGCTGGTCTCCGCCGCGGTGCTCCTCGCTCTTTGGCTCCTCCACGCGCGGGCCGGTGCCAGCGCGCTCGGCCGTGCGGGGGCGACCACGGCGGCCGCGGGTGGGAGCAGTGCCAGGCTCGGTGTGAGCTCTCTCGGAGGCACGCCGGTTGGCGCGCGTCGCGCGGGTGTCCGTCATGGCGCGAAGCTCGGAGGTCGAAGACGCGCCTCAGTCCCCTACCTGGCGCGCCAAATGTCGAGGAGTGACTCCCACGGAACAGGGGTAGTCACACCCTGAAGAGAGGTTCGAAGGGGGGACTGAACGCGGAGGTCAAACAATCCTCGAGAGGCACGATGACGGTGCTCGCCGGGCCTGGAGAAGAACTGTCACGCCAGAGATAGACACCAGCCCGTACCCAGGTTCACGGCCCTCAGGAGGAGGTAAAACCGCTACTCCTGCTTGTCTGTATTGCACTGTGAAGGTTACAGGACAATGAGCTTGCCGAAGGCTCTCTTGAGGCAGTTTGGTGCCTGGAGAGGGACACAATGGTCGTCTTCCTCCTCCGGCAGTTGGCTATACTATGCGTTTGGCTAAGGCTCCCGCGGTCTAGGAAGTAATCAGCCGACTGGGGATCAATCGACGGTGCAATTGCGCGATCCCCTTCTACGATGGAGCTCCTGCTCCTTTTATAGGCGCCCCGGGCTCCGTCCTCGTGCTGGTGGGCTCCCACACGCCAGTCGCATGGAGGAGCGGGAGTCCACCGCGGCTCGTCCGTCCATGGACGCGGTCCATCCGTGCTAAAGTAGCGCGCCGTGGCCGACAGGCTGCAGGCGGTGCAGAGCGGCTCGCAGGCGCAGCAGAGGTCGTGGTGGAGCCCACGATGACGACCTTCTTGGAGCGATGCGCCGTCCACCCGCTTTATCACCAAAGAGGAAAGTCCTGGGCGTCCTGGCGCAGGCAGCGCGGCTTTGTTGACTCCTTTATCACCAGAACGGCAACTGGGACGCTCGCGTCACCCTGCAGCCGCTGCAGGGGCCATGTGCGTCCTGCAGCGCTTGCTTAGCCGCGAAGTGTCTCCACAGGGCCGTGGTCGCCTGTGGAGGGGTTTCCTGCTGACTTCTCTCCAGGCGGGCTGTGCCTGGGGAGTCTCTTGAAGCGCAGGGTCCTCTTCAGGCCCTGGCGTCCTCTTCAGGCCCTCGAGCGGAGATGTCTCTCGAGGGTCTCTCCAAGCGGTATCTTGGTCCTTAGTCATTCTGTCGAAGATCTTCGCGGGCGAGGCCTGTAGGGAGTGGGCCGTGCACACCCCGGTCCTTACTGGGCCGACAGTGCTCCCTCTCCTTTCTTCTCTCTGCCATGGCCGAGCCGTAGCTGAGCTCCGCCGCCGCATCGCCGCCGTTCTAGGCCGCCCAGAGCAGATCGAGCGGGCGCATTGTCTCCGCCGCGACCACCTCTTCCTCCCCGAGCAAGGAATCGACACGGGGCGCAGCAAATCGTCGGGAAGGACTCGTCTTCTTCCGCTCCGGCCGCCGGACTCCGAGCAAGCGCGCGACCTCCTTCGACCTTCTCCATCACCGCTGCGAGTACCCACGCGTCGAGGGTGAGCTGGCGCACCTCCTGGACACCTCCTTCCTCTCCATCTCCCTCTGGTTCGTCGCTTAGCCGTCGATCCCGTCGTAGCCGTAGCACGCCGCCGCCGCAGCTCGTCGCCGGAGCACTTCCCGGCGACCATTTGGCCCGTAGCCCCGCCACGAGGCTCCACGCACTCGTGCGCGTCGAACGCGTTCACCTGCATGCCCCCTAGCGCCGTAGAACCGCACGCCCGTGCGCCTCGCCGCCGGCGTTCACCGCTGCCTCGCGCGCCGTCGCAGTGCCCCGTCTCCACCTCAAAACCCCACGCGCCTGTATTCTAACACTAGCACCGCACCAGCCCAGTGGCTAGCACGCCGCGCCCGCGCAGCTCGCGCGCGTCGCGAGTTCGATTCCCGGCCGGCGCGGGATTTTTTTTTCCCTCGCACCGACAGGCGGGTCCCGCCCGTCAGCGGCACAGTGGCCCGCGCTGCTGCGTCAGCGCCACCGTGGCCACTGGCCCCACTGGTCAGTGGCACGGGCGAGCCCAGCCCCGCGTGCAAATAGTTTTTGGACGTTTTTCTGGAAAATGGTATAAAAAGACAGAAATTCGAATAAGTTTGTAAATTCAATATCTTTTCGAATACTTGTCCAAATATTGCAAATAATATACCAAAATGTTCAGAAAAATAAATGGAGTCTATTGGTGTAACTCACATTTCCCATTAATTTAGTTTAACTACGGTTTTATTGGAATAAGTAAAAATGCAGAAATAAAATGGATTTAGGAAAATTCATATCTCTAGAAATAATGATCCAAAAATAGAGTTTGATATACCAAAATGTTCAGCAACACATATACCTCTGGTACCACCTTTTTCCCATCTTGGATAATTAGTTCTAGCGTTGTTTAAAATGAATTACTAAAATGGCAGCACTAAATCCAATATTGAAATACAATAGCTTCTTATTGGTTAATCAGAAAAATGTGTTTACATATTTCAAAATGCTCACAGAATTATGAGGTATCCAGTAGCATCATTCCTCATGCATGTTTACCTAAATTATAGCACAGGAGAACATAAAAATAAATGTGGAGCTATATTCTCTCTTGTTAAATAATTATTGCGCACCCCATTTAAAAGTGCTAGATTTGTTATAGTAGTTCAGTGCATTAAAATGTCATGCCATCATGTGCTTGTGCATTGCATATGATTTGCATGTATTGATTGTGTTCTTTTCGGTGTTTTGATGCATCGTTAGATCAAGGACTCGGGGTCTCACCACAATACCCCGACGACCAGTATTACCAGCCTGCTGATCAAGGCAAGCGTAAACCCCCCCTCTCTTGCATGTCTGATCCTATTGTTTTCAAAGAAATTATTTTCTCCACAGAATATTGCATTCGGTTCAAAGGTCAATCTTTTTCTATGATTAGAGTATCCTATTAGTTGCATTAAGTACCTGTTACCATTACCTATTTCCTTCCTAATATCCATAGGATTGTGTATTGGCCTGAATTATTATTATTCGTATAAATGCTTAGCCATGCTTAGTGCAATGCTTAGTTGTCGCATGATATTTCAGTGTTGGAAATGGTGATGGATTCTTGTCTGGTTGAGGTGGACACTTGTGGTACTTAATTAAATTGCTTAAAAGGCTTGGATGAGTTGCCATCGTGGGTTGATGGTGTTTTGCCTCATCCATGCCGCCTAGGTGCGAGTTCTCGCCTTTGAGCCAAGACTGAGCGTGCTTCCATCGGTGGGCGTATGGGCTCCCTATCGACCGACTAACTTGTGAGGGGCTAGCCAAGGGTCCTCTAGTTTGAGCTTTCCATTTGCGCGTGCGTGGAGATGGTGGCAAGGGCTGGGATGAGGATGGTGGTGTTTAGGATGTGGCCGTGGGGCAGGGTGTTGGAGGCACTGAACTTGTCCCTCGGCCACTGATGATCCTTGGGTTAGCCTCGTGCAAGGTAAAGGTTGTAACCGCTCCCACTCAGCCGGCTTTCCCCGGAAGAGAGCTAATGATCAGGCAATGAGCCGGGCGGTACTGATGGTTAAAAATAGTACACCCCTGCAGGGTTTAATCTTTTCGAAAAGCCGTGTCCGCGGTTATGGACGACTTGGTATCGGATTCAGAGATCATAGAAAACTTGAATCCCTGTAAAACTTGAAAACTTAAGTATGAAGGTTATTTCCTCGAGGGTGATTCGGGGAGGTGCCTTGGTGATGGGCGATGGTTGTGGAAAGAGAAACAAAGGAGTGGGAGATTTATTATCTTATCCCCTTTCAAAACTATTCTGATTAGTCGCTGCCTTGTGTCTTGTCTTTTAAAGAGAAAACTGGCGTTATGCAAGATAACCATAAAACCTTGTAAGCCAAGCATTCGAGCTAGTAGCTCTAGTAATCTTGCGAGTACGTCGTACTCAGCTTTGCTTTGTTGATATTTTTGGTTTCAGTTGAAGACTTCGCAGAAGGCGAAGGTGGGTTCTACATTGACGTCGACGAGTAGTCTGGGGTTCCCGGGTGGCAGCCTGGGACAACTCGGAACCAGCTGGCACGGAACTGTTTATCTGTAGGCCTCTTAGGCCATATTTGGATCTTGTTGTTTAGAACAACTTAATTTGCTTCCGCGTGTTGTAATGTTGGGTCAGTGACCTCTGATTGTGATATTTGCTATCTTTCTCTATTATAAGAGTTGAACTATAATATTTCGAGTCGTAGGGTCTGTTATGTGCCAGGTGTTCCGGTGTCTTGATCTCTTTATTATACATTGAGGGCTATGCTTTGGATATGGCATGATCGAGGGGTTGTGTGGCCGATGATCCATGCCGAGCACGCCTGCCGATGTTTACTCGGCCTGGGAGTGGTAACCCCAGTAACCTTCGATTATGTAGCATGACCACCGACACATAGCATCACTGTATAATTTGCGGGGTCGGGGCATTACACCGCCACCCTTCTCTGCACGTCGTCGGCATCTACCCGGGGCCAGAGGAGCACCACAGCATCGTCGTCGTCAAGCCCGAGCCGCAGCGCTGCCACCTCCCTCATCTTCGGCGAGGAGCGCCGCCACCTTCTGGTCGAGCAAGGTAAACCGTCCGATGTGCTTTCTACGGTCTAGATTAGAGTGAGCCGGCGAAGAGGTACGATTTGCTCCGGATCGTCCGATCTGGATCTAGCGATCCAGATCGACTGCAGCCGAGCCGATGCGAGCCGAGCCGCGGCTCAAGCCTAGCCCAGCCGAGTCTGAGCCCAGCCAACCACAAGCCGCCACGTGGCCAGCCTTTTTCTGTTTTATTCTCCGAATAGATTTAAATGTCTGTTTTGCAGAAAAGCCCCTGCATATTCAAACCCTTATATCTTTTCAACCACAGATTCAAATTTAACAAATTTTATATCACTTCAAATCCCTTGACTTGTAGAATATTTTAGTTCTGTTAGAATTCAAATTTGACATAGTTTAAATTATTCAAATCTCAAATGGATGATTTGAGTATTTTTGTCATAACTTTAAATCTATAATTCCAAAAATTGCAAATAAAATTGTTTTAGAAACCTTAGAATATTTGTAACATGATGCCTCTGTTAGAAAATATTTTTGAGCATTAGTTTTGATGATTTAACAATTATAGGTTTAATTTAAATAGTTTGAGTAATTTTGACATAACTTTTGATAGAAACATTATTTTTGAGTAAATCCAATTGCTATAAATTTTTTTAAATCCCTTCTGTCCATTAGCACTGTTTATAAAATTTTGTTATAAAAATTTAATCACAGAAAACTTTAATCTTTTATTTACCCCTTTTATTATAAATTGCTATAATAGAAATTAATTAAATTGCGTTTATGGATTCATGCATACTTTATAAAAATCACAAAAGTTAATATGTTGTTCCTTGTGATTAAAAAGTGCATTGCATGCATAGCATATTTTATTGTATAGTTATACTCCTCATAGGAAAACTTCTCCCTTAATTTTTCTCTAAGTATTTTGTTTAGGTTTATTTTCGATAGTGTTTTGAAAACGTAGTACTTAGAAACAGTTGGGATTCTCAACATTGAGCTAGAAGGCCAATGAAGGACTTAGCCAAGAAAACAAGACTTCAGAAGCATCTCCAAGGAGTAGAAGCACTTAGAAGAAAATCAAGAAGAAGTTCATGAAGACCAACCAACTACATTCTCTAAGTCTTGCTTCCTTTCTCTCTTTTCTCCCTTCTTCTCTTAGACCTCATGGTGACTAAGATATATTCAAGACCAACCTGGATGCTGTCAACACCATCAAGTCTGCAGAACCATCAAGCCTACAAGATTTCAAAGAAGACGTCACACCAAGGAGAAAGTTACGAGGAAGCCTGGAAGACCAACTACATCCTTCTTTCTATCTTTTCCCTCTTTCCTAATCTTGTCTTTCACTTTAGACATAAACCCCTTTTTGATCATGTTATTATCTCCTTTGAGTATGTTGGATCCTAGCGGCATAGTGAGATGAAGCGGCCCGGAGACAAACTTTACATGTCCACGTACATGAGACATGTCCCACAAGCAAAAGTGGCTGGCCGGGTGTCTGTCTCTCTCACTATAGTGAATATCCAATTTACAAAGAGTTGTTAATAATTGTTGATCACCGTGAAGAATAGACTTAGTTATTTCTCTAAGTATTTATGCACATCATTACTATGTCCTTAGAGTGCTAATTGAAGATGAATAAAGCTACAAGGGAGTTGAAGATTCGGAGACTAAACATGTGAAGACTTGGAGCCGCCTTACAACTTATTCAATTTGATTTATAGCAAAGTATTTTGCCCAACTTATGACCTTAGTCCTTAGGCATTTTTGACCAACATATTTGCCTTACGTTAACTTAGAATATTTTCATGGCATGACCTGCATCTCTAGTCCTTAAAAATATTTTGCACATCATGCATGACATATTTTCCATAGAAGTTTTATGAAACTTGTTTGTTCATTATGTATGTGTTTGTATGCGTTGTGTTGTTGTGTTTTATGTTGATTCTTGTATTGTTGTTTGTCTATATTGTTTAGATTGAACGGAGAGCTCCGAGTTACGTTGAAAAGAGTTGTGAGCACCGACAACTTCCAAAGGCAAGTGGCACACCTCATAAATTTCCTAAGTATTTTGTCTATGCATGACTTAGTTAATTTCCTTATGCATGTGTAGGACTTAGTAGTATTGCTATGCAGACATGTTTAGATTTCCCCTACTCCATTGTGTCTAGGTACCTATGTAATGACTTAGTAGAATTATTGATGTTGTGCAAAAGTTGTTTTATGAAAATCTAAATTCTACTAAGATAAGAAAGAACCTCCTGGGTGGATTGGTTGTATACGGAGGCGAAGTTGAGTGGCTACTCAGGACCATTTTTATGGTGTATACCTGAGTATGTGCACTTGTGGATGGCCACCCAGGGAACAAAGGGATCTGAAGAACTCCAAGTGATGTTAGCTTCCAGTGCAGCCATTGCCAATATGGGCTCTGGCTTGATCAACTAAGTTGCGTGGACTCGCCCCGGATTGACAAGCAGATGTAGAGGGTGTTAGGTGGAACGGGTCAAGCCAGATGGGGAGGGAAAATGCTTCTGAACGATCTCGTCTCATTCTTCTCCTTTTCCTTATCACTTCCAGAGTGTAGAGGATAGTTTGGGCTGAATGGGTACAATGGTGAACGTGCACAACCTCTGCAGAGTGTAAAATCTAAGTACTTAGTCGTGTCCCCGGTACGGACAATTTGAGCAGCTGATCAAGGACGTCAACGGAGGATCCCACCATTCCAATTTCTAAGTTAAAACTTGATGGGTGAACAAGGGTAGAATGAGACAGTGGATTTCATGCCACGGATGTCTCGAATAGAAGAAAAGTGTTTTCAAAAGAGTTAGGAAAAATTGGCTTTATGCAAAATAGCCTTGAACTCCACCAGCCAAATATGCATATAGGTTATTAGAGTTATTCCACTAAGTGTCCACCATAGTGTCACTTGCCAGTTCCATTTTAAATGGTTCTGACCCACGTTGCTGCAATATTTTTCTTATTGCAGATTGTTCAGTTGACGAGTGAGGTGTCGTTTAAAGGTTTCGAGTCTGCAACCAACATGTTTTCGCCTGTGGCAACATGAAGATGATGGAGACTCACTATTATTGTAATTCCGCTGCTTTACTTTTTTAGAGCTAGCTTTACGCTATGCAAATTGTAATGAATATTTTCTAAGTCTGGATCATCGATGTAATAAATTTGATACCTTGTTGTGATATTACATCGTAAACTGTGTGTGCAAACGAATCGGTCCAGGGATTTGCACTATACACAGGGACTTGCCATTTTCTAAGTGCAGGTCCGCTACAGACGGTCCTCGTCATCCTTCTTCGACTCCTTCTTAGACTCGTGCTCGGGCTCCGCGGCGAGGATAGCGGGTGCCTTCCTCTTGGAGTCCTTCACGTTCTTCCCCTTGTCGCGGGCAGGCTGCTCGTCCGGCACGCCGTGCTGAGAAAGTCTGCCTTCCTCAGCTTTGGCGCACTTGTCGGCCAGGTCGAAAAGATCCACCACCGTACCCAGGTCGTCGTGAATCCTGAGCTTTTCCCTCATGCGGGTGTTGGTAACTCCCTCAACAAAGGCAGCGATGATGGAGGCGTCGGAGTAGTTGGCGACCTTGTTGCAGACGTGGCTGAAGCGCTGGATGTACTTCGGCAGCGTCTCCCCTGCCTTCTGCTTCACCGTGCAGAGGTCATTGAGATTGAGGGGCCGGTCATAGGTTCCCCTGAAGTTCGAGATGAACTACTGGCACAGGTCTTCCCAAGAGACCACCGACCCCTCGGGAAGGTTTAGCAGCCACGTCCGTGCTGCCTCCTTGAGGGCCAGCGGGAACCAGTTTGCCATGACCCTGTCATCGGCTCCCGCGGCTTGCACCCCCACGGTGTAGAGCTGCAGGAACTCGACGGGGTTTTGTGTCCCAACGTACCGCGGCGGCAGTTCCGGCCTGAACTTAGCAGGCCAGTTGACGCGGCGGAGGTCCTCGCTAAACGCCACACCGCCGCCGCTGTAGGTGGCGGGTCTCCTAGCGAGCCCGGCGTGATTCTGGTGCCCGGCCACCGCGATGTTCCGGACCATTCGGTCCTAATGCTCCTGGTCGCGCGCTCGAGGGTCGTCGGGCACGCGAGGGATGATTTGGCAGCTGGGATCGTCATCATGCCCGAGGTGTGGAGACGACGCGCCGTGCAATGGCGCGAGGGCCCGGTTACCAGCCCGAGGGGTGCGGACCGGGTTGACCCCCTCCTCACCACGGGGAGGTAGTTGGCGCGGAGGGGCGTCGTTCACCGTTCGCCCTCTAGGGGCCGCAGGAACAACCAGTGAGCGAGAGGGCGCGGGTGTGATCCCCACGGCTTGGACCAGCTCCGTCACGCGGGCGAGTCAGTCGTCGTAGGCGTTCTCGGCCGGCCTGAAGCGAAGGAGCTCCTGCGCCATGCGCAGCGCTGCGCGTGGGCCTGGCGGGACAACCTGAGACGAAGACGCCGTGTGCGCCACCGACGGCACCACGGAAGGCGCCACGGAGGGTGTGGCAGAGGGCGCCACGGACGGCGCAGCCGGCTGCTGAGTAAGCGCGGTGGACGAATGCTCGCCACCATCCGGTGGGTCTTCATGGGTTGTGTGGGTACCCCGGACTAGCTGTCCGAAATACCCGATTATGTTTGATACAACGATCCCGTGATCAGTCTGTCGTTGCACATAATCCGAACTGAATACCAAAGTTTACATCCATTACAATACCGAATTAAAGTCTTACATAAACGGTCATTTAGACCTAGTCTTACATAGGTGCCTTCAAGGGCCAAACCAAAATAATCAGCGGAAGCTAAGGCGTAGAAGACGTCCAATCCTAGTGATGACCCGACAGGCAGTCGACTTAGGAAGATCCTCAGTTGGCATAGATGTCGCCATACTCCTCCTGGGCGTAGTGCTCCTCAAAGTCTGGCTACGACAATAGCCAGGGACAAAACTAGTATGAGTACATTTGAATGTACTCGCAAACTACTCCAACATGAGTGCACTAGTCTCATCTTTAGTTTCACCCTTTTATTTATTTAAAACATCTCTGTATCTTTGTTGAAGAAGGTAAGAAGATTATAACTACTCTTAATATCTCAATTTTATTAGTTTTCTCCAAAACTCCTCCTTTCCCGGCCATAAACCACCATGGTAATTAATCTCCAACTACCTCATACCGATCCGTTGGTATAGGTGTATGGAACGTTTTCCACCTCCTTTTCCTTTTTAAACTCAAACCTTTTTCCAAAACTTGCACATGGTCAAAGTAGGGCCTCTCAACTGTCCATATCCGAGGACTCGGCTATTCGAATAGTTTTAACCCTCTGCAGAGGTAGCACGCTTTTCCCACACCCATCCGATAACTCATCGTGTCAGCCACGTCTCGCCATACCAGGTGTATGCGAAGTTGAGTCACCGACCCTAGTCTGTCCTTTGCTCATGCTAGTATAGGAACCTGCCCATATGATACTTTCCATCAACACTTAACCCAGCCCGTCGGGAACTAAGTGTGAGGACTCATAGGTTTTATCTGGCGGTGTATAGGGGACATCCTTCTATCCTCCTCCTTATCTTTTCCTAGAGTTTGAGCGAGGACCCAGGTCAAGGTAGGTCCTCAGACCATCCCTTCATGCATAACGGAGTTGTCTCCGTCGATGAGGTATCCCATACTAATAAGAGCAAACTATATGATCAGGCCCTTTCCCATATGTGGGTAAATGTGGTCGCACAGAGTATCGGCTGATTGACGTAAGTACCAAGACACAGTGTGCATTTTCAAAATCACCATTATCCTTCCTCAGCTTTAACACCGACATCTCGGCGTCTCATAGCCACACAGGGTTTTCGAAGGGGTTTTGAATAAAACAATCTTTATTTTTCCATCCTATAATTTATCATATATTGCTACATAGGGTGGCAAAATAATTTCCCTAAATACTTTTTGAACAGATTTTATAAAAGCTTTTGCTTTAAAAGGACTTCGTAAAAACAGATGCATGTATTAGGGTGCAAGCTCAGAGAGTAGCTTGCCTTGCTCGGCAAAGTGATCCTGGTCTTGATCTTCAGGTTCCACGAATCCTTCCTCCTCGATATATTCGGCAACGTTCTCGTCTAACACACAATCAAGCAAATACAACAATCACTAACCTACTCAATCAATCACCACCCAATACAATCTTAATTACTCTAAATAGCCACTTCACATATCAAACAACACAATTTGGTTCCAATTTAATTGAGTTAGCCATTATTCAATGATATCCTAATTAGGGCAGAAACTAGTTGAACATGTTTACTTACATAACTTAAGTTCTGTTGGTCACAAAATACAAACTAACTTTCTACAGAAAGCTACTGGTGGGTAGAATACCACCCAATTGGATTTGGATCAATTGGAGTTACCAAACTTCCTACACAATGGTTTGAATCCAGAAGCTTAATAATCAAGTTTTATCTACTAATTAAGTTCTGTTGATCTAAAAATTAAATCCTCTTAGGGGTGACTAACCATGACTAAATGTGATCTAATAAAATTGGTTTTAACTAATTTGGCCTAATAGAGTATCAGAAACAAACAAGTTTATATTTTAAACCTTATTTGGCATTTTTAATGCTATATTTTTATTATTTATCCAAATGAGGTGAAACTACTTGGGTTGGATAGACAATTTCATAAGCTTTCCAGAACATTTGGATTTGATTTATTTGGAGTTATAAATTTGAAGTTATGGAATTTCAAAGTTTAATCCAGTACTGATTTCTAATTAATTGCAAAAATCGAATTTAAACTCTGAGTGGATAATGTTGAGAATCCTGACGGGTGGGGTCCACTCGTCAGTGACTCAACTGAAAACAGTGCGCGCGCGCTGGGAATTGTTTAAAAACCTGACGGGTGGGGTCCACTCGTCAGTTTCTTTTCATTTAAACGAAACGGTATGCTACCGTGGATCGACGATCCAACGGCCGAGGATGGGCACGCCGGCGACGACCTAAACCGGGCGGCGCCGTGGCTCCGGCGACGGCGAGGTGGACGGATAGCTCACCTCGAGGGTCGGGAGGGAGTGGCGATGGTGCAGGAGGGGTGCGGCGGCTCGGGGAAACTCGTGGGCGAGGTGGCTCGGGCTGGAGAGACTCCTGGCGGCGACGGCGTCGAGCTCCTCCTTCCGCGGCGCGGCACGAACTCCGGCGAGCAATCGACGGCGTCCCTGGACAGGAAAGAGACGGGCGTGTGAGGGTGAAGCAGTGCGGAGTCACGGAGAGGGCCAGGGAGGGAAGAAAAGAGAGAGAAGAGGCCACGGCATGGCGTTGCCGTGTCGTCGTCTACCTCGGATCGTCGAGCACGGCCACGAGCAACAGAGGGCTCGCGGCTGCGGCTCTGCCCTTCCTAGCGGCGTACGGTGAGTGGGGAGTGGAGGGGAGCAGGCGAGAGGGGCTGTGGTGGTGTGTGGAGCAATGGGGCTCGGGGCGGTTTAAATAGCGGCGGGCCGGCGCACGGTGGACGCGGCGCAGGGGCACCCGAGGGCGTGCCGGCTCGCCGTAGGGTTGGCGCGGGGTGCGGCTAGGTTGCGGGGTGCTCGGGGGACCGAATGGGCAAAGAGGGGTGGCGTGTTGGCTGCTGAGTGCGCTCGGGTGGGGGACGGCCGTGGCGAGCGTGTCCGGGCGGCGCTCGACGTGCACGGCATGGCGCGAGGGCTGCGGGAGCGGGCTGCTGCTGGACGCTCTGCTGCGCGGAGAGGGAGCAGAGGGGTGAAGAAGAGAGGGGGGGGCCTGGCGCGGGGTGTCGTGGGGCGGCGAGATCGGCCGCGGTGTCGGCGGGCCGGCCATGGCGAGCGGCGGCACGGGCGCGTGCCAGGAGGGGGCGGGGTGCTGTGGGTGCCGGTGTCGGTGTCCAAGGGGGCAGGAGAGCGAGGGAGAGAGGGGGGGCACGGCGCGAGGCCTTCGGCGTCGACACCTCCTCTTCCACCGCGCCGACACGGCGACGTGCGCGCCGGCGGCCTGTTCCCTGGGCGGCGCCCACCAGGTGCTCGGCGAAATGCCTGAGCCAATTTTAATTTCAAATTTTTGAATTTTTCTTTCATAACTTGCTTCTCATATATTTATCAAGGTTTGTTGAGCTATTTGTTTGTTTATGGGGCAAGTGCAAAATAGCACACTTTGTGATTGGAATAAGATAAAGAAAGAAATATAAATTTGAATTTAAGTTTTTGAATTGAATACTTAAAGAGGATAAATGGTGGGGAATAAAATAGGAGTGTTCATATTATCACTCCACTAAATTTGGTTTGGAAAATAAATGGATTTCTTAATTTGGGGAAAATAGGGTGACATGTGCCATATTGTTGGTATTGTTTTATATTTTGTTTTGTTTATTTCCTTTTCATCAAGTTTTTAAGTAGAGCTAACAAACAACACATTCACAAGAAATACTTATCACTAGCAACAATAAGACATCAACACAAATTAATTCATAAAAGTTTTTGTTGGCCCACATTTTTGATTTAATAATTCATATTAAATTTTTGGGATGTTACAGGTTGCTGCAGGTTAGCGACGCGTACGCGTCTCGGTGCCAGCGCGGGCAGCACGACGAAGGGCACGCTGCTCGCGGGTTTCTCCAGTAAGGGTGCGCTCCCCGGCGTTGCTTCCGACCCTGGTCATGCCGGCTGTCGGTGAGGATGAGGCGCGCTTCCAAAGCCCCCTACCTGGCGCGCCAAATGTCGGAATATAACCTCCGAAGAATCTATGTGTGGGTATCGAACACAGGGGGCCTTAGAGCGCTGCCTCTAGTCTCACGAAGCTCGACGAAGGGGAAGACAGCACTACAGAGAGAGACACTTGGTTTACCCAGGTTCAGGCCACCACGGAGGTGAATGCCCTACTCCTGCTTTGTGGTATTGCTTGATGATGCTCGAGGAGCTACAATGGTGGATCGCCTAGTGATACGTCTCAAACGTATCCATAATTTCTGTTTTTCTATGCTTATATTATACCAATTGCTACATGTTTTATATACACTTTATATCATTTTTATGCATTTTCTGGGACTAACCTATCAACAAGATGCCACAGTGCCAGTTCCTGTTTTCTGCTGTTTTTGGTTTCAGAAAAGTTGTTTGGGAAATATTTTCGGAATTGGACGAAACAAATTGCAAAGTCCCTATTTTTCCCGACACATTCCCGAAGTCCAAAAGGGAGACGAAGATGAGCCACGAGGTGGCCACACCATACGGTGGCGCGGCCCCACCTCTAGACGCGCCACCACGTGGTGTGGGCCCCTCGGGCGCCCACCGACATCGCCCTTTCGCCTATATATTGCCCCCGACGCGAAAACCCTAAAACAATCCGTCATATTCCACGAAAAGTTCCGCAGCGCCGCCGCCATCGAAGACAAGTTTCGGGGGTCAGAAGTTCCTGCTCCGGCACCCTGCCGGGACGGGGATTGACCCCCGGAGCCTTCTCCATCGACGCCACCACCTCCATCATGCTTTGTGAGTAGTTCCCCCATGGACTACGGGTTCTTGGTTGTAGCTAGTTGGTACTCTCTCTCTCCCATTCACTTCAATACAATGATCTCATGAGCTGCCTTACATGATTGAGATCCATATGATGTAATCGGTGTTGTGTTTGTTGGGATCTGATAAATTGTTACATTATGATCAGTCTATCCATCAAAGTTTGTGAATTATTGTTGCTGCAATCTTGTTGTGTTTAATGCTTTTCAGTAGTGCACGAGTGGCATGATCTTAGATTTAAGCTCTATAATTGTTGCTTAGATTGTATCTACAAGTTGTTTGCACATGACCTTGTCCGGAACCCGAGGCCCCAAAGTGACAGAAATTGGGATAACCGGAGGGGATGGTTTTGATATGAGCATCACACGTTTTCACCAAGTGTTAATGCTTTGCTCCGGTGCTCTATTAAAAGGAGTACCTTAATTACAAGTAGTTTCCCTTGAGACCCCGCTGCAAACGGGCTGGTAGGACAAAATATTTTATGCAAGTTTCTCATTGCGAGCACGTATGACTATATATGGAAAACATGCCTACATGATTAATAGACTGGATGTTCTATCTTAATGCTATTTCAGTTCTGCCAATTGCGCAACTGTAATTTGTTCACCCAACACTTGTTCTTGGAGAGTTACCACTAGTGTAGATAGCTAGGAACCCCGGTCCTTCTGTCATCATCATTGCTCTACAGTCAACTACGCACTGGAATATTTTCTGGTGTCATTGCCTCTGTGTTACTGCTACTGCTGCTGTGTTACTACTACTATTGCTCTCATATTACTGCTGCTTTCACATCACCCCTGTTACTAGTGTTTTTCCAGGTGCAGCTGAAATGACAACTCCGCTGTTAAGGCTTATAAGTATTCTTTGTCTCCCCTTGTGTCGAATCAATAAATTTGAGTTTTACTTCCCTCGAAGAATGTTGCGATCCCCTATACTTGTGGGTCATCACCTAGCAGACCTAGGGTTTTCCTTACAACTTCCGAACCCCTAGCCAGGCCGGGGTTGGCCTCCTTTTATAGGCGTCTAGCGACCTTGGCCTCCAAACTTGATGGCGAGAAGATCCTGCAAGCTTCCAAGAGCGCCTCTGCTCCTCTGCAGCTGCTTTGGCTCCAGTTGGTGCTTCCTTTGCACAGTAGATGACACCCTCGGTTAAGAAGAAAGAGAAGACTGCCCAGCCTGTGGTGTCGTCTTGCACCAAAATGGCACGTCTGGGGGCACGGCCATGGACAGAGCAGTTGGTATCCCCCTTTTATCACCAAAACGGTAAGCTTTGGGGGCGCCGGCTTTGCGGCGTAGTATTGGATGACGGCCTGTTCTAGAGAGGGGGGCCTTGCCCCGCCTTTGCACGCGACACGGGCCATGGCAAGCCTCGTGACTCCCTGCGTCGCACCTCCTCCCGAGGAATCCTCGGGAGGGACCGGCCCTCGTGAGAGGGGCTCCCTTGGTCCCGTGGAGGATCCCCTCCTGAGACTTAGACCTCCTGCGGAGGGTTAGCCTTTCGGGCACCTTCAGGCTACTTGTTAGGCCCACACGGCCCTACAGCCTCCGAGGAAATGACGGGCCGGTATACCCCGGGATCCGTAGGCCCGACAGCCTCCTCCACCTT
This sequence comes from Poa annua, assembly GCA_026929855.1. Taxonomy (NCBI): domain Eukaryota; kingdom Viridiplantae; phylum Streptophyta; class Magnoliopsida; order Poales; family Poaceae; genus Poa; species Poa annua. The sequence continues at coordinate 59,299,331 of CM049437.1, forward strand.
CCTCGCAGCGCTGCCGCCATCTCGGCCGCCGTCCCCATCTTCTCGCAGCGCCGCTGCCGTCCCCAATCTCTCTCCTACCTCGCGCTCTAAATCGAGAAAAAGGGAGCAGAGCGTACCTCGACGACGAGTCGGGGGAGTGGCGACGGCGACCTCCTCGTCGCCTGCAACCTTCAGATGCGCGCAGGACGGGAGCGAGAGAGCGAGCAGTTGGTGTGGAGGATCACGGCTCGGTCGGCCAGATGTGGATGAGGCACCTGGGACGGAGGGGGACATCTATCGATAGATGTCCATATAGATGAGCTGGTGGAGAGTGTTTTTGGGTCATGGTCCTCTATATGTGGTATAGATGTCCATAAAGAGGATCTCCTGGAGATGCTCTAACTGAGAGAGGTAAAATCCAGGTTGAGTTGATGATGCCATCGACATCTAGAGTGGTTGTCTTCTTAGGTAAAGCCATGGCGGCGGACCGAGGTCATTATGTGGTAAACTACTACTTGTAGACAATACTCCACGGAGTTTTAGAGCTGGTCACCTCTCTGCACCTTCTGCCACCGCGACGAGGAGATCAAGAGAAGGCATTGTGAGCCCAAGCTAACCAAGCCATCAAGCACAACAGCTGCAGGGACAAACATAAACAAAATCCTTAGTGGTGGCAATTACTGTACAACTTCAAACTTTTGTGAAAGTTTTTATTTCAAATATGAACAAAATAAACTACAGTTTTTCAAACTAAATGGGGTTTAATGGCCCCCACTCAATTATAATTGGGTCCACCCCTAACCACTCTTCAGCACATCCAGATCCAACTACCGGAGCACCGCGAGGAGGATCAATCCTCGGCAAACCCCACCCGCAACTCCAGTGCGCTCGAAAGAAACTTGAAGTCGCACATGCCTCAATATTGGAGACCCCTGAGTTCAACTTCCTCGCCAATAGCAGCTCCTACCACTGAAACACCACGGTGAAGAAGACGAACCTCATGCCACACCAAATCTTGCCTACGAGATCTAGCAACCTTTCCCCAGATGACACATCGGGACAAATCCTAAACGGCCGACACCTGGCCTCAGTCATCTTAGAACAACATCGCTGCCGAGAATGGCCTCGGTGGTCTAGGATAGCGAAGCGGACTCGCAAGCGAGGACAAATCAGAGATAAAATTAGAGGTTTCTTTTTACGCCTTCAAAGCAGATAGAACAAGCACATGACAAACGGTGCACTCCGTTCAGCTCAAGTGACCCTGAATCAAATGTTTTCCTTGGTGTTTTTGCTTGGGCCAAAAAGTTCTTTTCGAGGGCTCTAATTCTCCAACTCACCTTCTCTCTCCTAGTCCCTCCCCTTGAGGCCTTGTTTACTCAAGTGTTTTTTTTATGTGGAAGGATTAGGGATGAGAGCGGATTTGGTCAACACTCAATGTCCACAAATCTCCATAAATACTCTTCTCCCACAATACATTAGCATGGGCTAGAGTTTTTGTTCCAGGTAAAAATAAGGTGATTGGTGGGGAATATTTTGGATTGTCCCTTATATAAATGAACTAGTAACCATACTATTAGGTATGTTCCCGGATTAAGATAATCCCCACCAATCCCCTAAAATACACTAGAAGTAAAGAAGGCCTGGGAGTCGTCTCATGCGCTTCGGCTCCTTCCCCTCTTCCCCGATGGCCTCACCAACCGCAGATGGGGAGGGCGAGGTGGTCGGCCCCTCTTTGTACATAGATGTAGTGTAGGTTTTCTGCTTTCGTTTCGTTGGTCCCATGTGGCGTATGGGATTATGCCGCAGAACTTCTAGGCACCGACGCGCGGGAGCCACGTTAGAATGCTTTTGGCGGTGCTTATTCTTCTTGTGGCGCTCCAATGCCCAGAGCTGGAGGTCGAAACTTATGTTGGGTTACGGGTGGAAATACAAAAAAAATCCTAACAAGCGTAACACCTTTACCCCAAGAAATATCTAAGCAGTAATGCGGTAACGATCGTCGCATCGATCACATACCTCTTGAAGACCGATCGCAGGGATTACACCCCCGCACAGGTGTTGACGATGAAGACGTGCGTAGCCGACCTCAAGGTCGCGGAAGAGCTTGGTGCAACGACTCGGCGCCTCAAGTGTGGCGCCCCCGAGTTTCGTACACGTACGGTGGATGATGAAACCTTCCGGAACTCTGATCCAGCAGAACAGCGGAAGTAGATCTGTTAGATCGTATCTGGAATTATGCAGCAGCACGACGGCGTGCTATGGTGGAGAATATCTCTCCCCTGGCGCAGCTCTTTGAGGAACCACGTGAGAGGGAGAGACACGAGAGAGAGAGAGAGAGAGAGCAAATTCCAAAGGGAATTATGGGACAAGGAAAAGGGGAGGGGTGCCCCTCCTTTTACAGGAGGATGGTAGGAAGAGATGAAGCAAGGGGGAGGGGAGCCGCCGGCCCTAGATGGGGCCAACGGGTTCCCCCCCCCCCCCCCCCCCCCCCCCAACCCTAACCTAGGTCGATTTGGCCTCTACCTTCCTTGGGGGGCAAGTTGGCCCCTTCTTGGGCCTCCTTTCCTTCCTTTTTGGCCCATTTAGTGGGCTTCTTTATTAAATACGAATTTAAATCAAATTAAATTCATTAAACAATATTAATTTATTAGTTAACATTTATTTAACTTTATTTAATATATTTATATCATATATAAATATTTCCTCTCTTCCGGAACCTTTACGAAACCCTTTGAACTTCCTTCGGTTATCCGATACGACTTCGGAATCTCTCCGGAACATTTTTCGACGATCTCTAAATTATTCTCTACTAATTCCGGACATCTAAATGATCTTATAATTCATCGACCCCTTAAGTGTATTACCCTATATCTCAAAAAAAAAAAGTGTATTACCCTACGGTTCGAGAACACACCAGACATCACCGAGACTCTCTCTGGTGAATGATCAGCATGGGAACCTGGATGTCCATACTGAGCCCTGTGCGCTCACGAAGATCTTTTGTCGTTGAACCGTAAACGTCGATAATGAATACCCTATTCCTTTTTTCCTTCGATACTAACATCGTCTAAGATCTGATCGTCGATATCACGATACCGGGGTTCAATCTCATTTCCGACATATGCTTCTTTACTCGTTCCCGTGATCTTACATCTCCTGTGACCTAGTCACTTGATGCGCAGCGTTGGATGTAATCTCATCGAGTGGGCCCAGATTATGATTCCTTTCACGCGGATGAACAAATCCCGATCTTGATGCATACGCCTCAACATACCCCTTTCGAATGCCCGATAGTAACCATTCTCAAAGCTCCATTCCTAAGCAACTTCTGGTGCATTCAAAGCATTCTCCGGGAGTACCAATTAAGTATCATCTCACGGTCTAAGGATTTAGGTTTCAACGTTTCTTATCAATACAACTTGATCGTGTCACGATCTCATTTACAAACTTTATGAGATATGTCAATAATCACTATATTATTTGCCTCTAGAGCATATCTCCAACAACTTTTTTTTTTGAAATTTAAAACCCACATATATTAGGTCAGCAAGCCGCCTCATTAAAACCCTGCCAGTCCCTTTCGGTACCCTGGTTAGGGAAAGAGTGCGTCTGAAACTTGCTGCCTTCAGTTAAAACAAAGTTACATCAGAGATTACATCATGAAGCACATGGTCCGGTGGATCACCATCCCAAATGATAATTCTATTTTGATCAAAACTGACTCTAGCTAGATTGTGAGCCACCTTATTTGATTCTCTTGGACAATGCTTGAAAGAGACTTTGCCAATTCTATGAGCTAGTTGAAAACAGTCCACCAGAATTGCCGTATAAGGAGTCCAAATCTCAACTTCACCATTGCATGCGTTCATGAGATCCAGGTTATCAGATTCCACAATAGTTGGAGAGCACTGAATTTTCTCAAGCAATTCGAGCCCTTTTTTTAAAGCCAGTGCTTCAGCCGTAGATGCATCAAGAGTATTAGATATCGACCAGGCGCCACCTGCAATAGCTTCACCTTTTGAATTTCTGATCACAGCCGCCCCTGCGCCATCCCCAGAGAGGAAGAAACTTGCATCAACATTCATTTTATAAAATTTCGGCGGAGGTTTTTGCCATATAACATCCTTCAGAGCCCCCACATGCGATGATGCCCCAATATTTGCCGTGATCGCCTGGATTGAGAAAGCCGAACTGTGTGCACTGGATACTCTTTCCCCTTTCGCCGCTTCACGACGTTGCCACCAAATGTACCATCCTGCAACCAAGATGGTTTCTTTCAGACCAAGTAATCCGAGTACTGGGGAATTCTTTGACGGGTTTCTCAGAATCTCCTCTAATACAACCGATCCCGAGCGATCAATATCACATGCATTGCTGATGAAAACATCAAGTCCCAAAGCCCTCCAAACCTCCTTAGCTCGGCTACAAGTAAATAGAAGGTGCTTAATATTCTCACACCCATGTTGACAAATTGGACACTGAGCTGAGACTTTTATATGCCTATTTGCTAAGACTCCCATCCCTGGAACAAGTCCATGAAGAGCTTTCCATCCGAAAATCTTGACTTTTGCTGGAATATTCAAATTCCAGAGGATATTCCAAACCGGGTTAATTTGTGCCGTTGCCTGACCATCTATCCTTCTTTTCTTTGATCCGAATTGATGTTCCCATTCTGTATAATATGCCGACCGCACTGAAAATATATAATTCCTTGATCTGTGCCATGCAATAAAATCACTATCCATGTTTCGGCTTAGGGGAATCTTCAGAATCTGTTGGACATCAAATGGACTGAAAATATCGGTAATCAGATCTTCATCCCAAGCACCAGTGATTGGGTTAATGAGCTCATCAACTGTTCTAAGAATACACTGTCCTCTACTCGTTTCTATCTTCCGAGAGACACTAGTAGGTATCCAATGATCAGTCCATATATTGATACTCGTACCATCCCCTACTCTCCAAATATGTCCCCTTTTGAAGGTTTTCAGACCCTCCAAAATACTCTGCCAAGTGAAAGAAGAACCCTTCTTTGGGCCTGCACTTAATAAATCTCCATTTGGAAAATATTTAGCCCGTAATATCCTTGCACATAATGAATCTGGACTAGAGAGTAGTCTCCAGGTTTGTTTCGCAAGCATTGCCAGATTGAAAGTATGGAGATCGCGAAAACCCATACCTCCCTCTTTTTTCGGAGCACACATCTTCCACCAAGCACACCAATGCATTTTCTTTTGATCCTCTGTATCACCCCACCAGAAGGCTGCAATTGCATCAGTAAACTCCTTTAAGATTTTCTTCGGGATTTTAAAAACTGCCATGGCAAAAACCGGGATGGCTTGAATAATAGCTTTTAACAGAATCTCTTTTGCTCCCATCGAGAGTATTTTTTCCTTCCACCCACTTAACCTTGCGATAATTCTCTCAAGCAAGTACACAAAACTATCACTTCTATCCATACCAATCATAGCTGGGAGTCCCAAGTATTTATCCGATAATGCTTCTGTCATGACATTGAGCTCCAAGCAAATATCAGCCTTCACTTGAACATTCACATTAGGACTAAAATATATGCTGCATTTTGCCTCACTAACTAGCTGACCCGAGTTTGCACAATATTGATCAAGTACCTTTCTCACCGAAGTTGCATTGATTAAATCCGCTCTCATAAGAATTAGGGAATCATCAGCAAATAATAAATGTGAAACTGATGGTGCATTTCTGCACACCCTCACTCCTTCAATACCACGAACTTCCTCTTGGTGAGCTAGAAGACTCGATAAACCTTCTTCACAAATTAGGAAAAGATAGGGAGATAAGGGGTCTCCCTGCCTTAGCCCTCTTTTGCATTTCTCCAACAACTTAATCTATTGCACTTCTTTTTAATAAGTTGGAATTTAGACTGTTAGATCTGGAGCCTATGGCTTGTGTGGGGGTACTACTGATTTCTCCCTTCTTCTTCTCACTACCATTGCGGTGATGGGGCAAGGAGGAGTGCAGATGGTGTTGTCGTGTTGTGCATAATGTTGTCTCACCCCTGCTCATCTTCATGGTAGTGTTCACAAGCTGGGGACTTGTGACGACAGCTAGATCAGTCTTGCCCCTGCTATCTTCGCTCGGATGGTGACCCTCTCCGGCCACGAGTTGGTGGTCGCTCTTCCTCCCATGTGGAGGATCTTTAGCTTCGGTTGAGCGCCTTGCGAAGATTTTGGACCAAGGGGTTTGTCCCTAGCGTCACCGTTGCTCGCCTGGTTGTGGAGCTTGGCTACCTGCAACCGTGGAGAAGGAATTCGAGGACCCATTGGAGTTTTCAAATTTCCTTTGGAGACCCTTTATGTAAAAGTTAAGGTCAGGTTTGTAATTTATGTTTACTTCCTGAACCTATTTGTAAACTATATTCCCACCGTTGCGTTAATGGATGATGAGTATCTAAGTCCTCGAGGGTAGGCTTAGCTAGATTCTTCAGTGTACGCTTAGGCTAAGCGGCCCGGTGACCTTGCCCGACGCAAAAATTCTTTTTATCCCTTTGGACCGAGTCCAGACCTAAATTTAGCCGGTTTATATTTGGGGCCGGGCTTACGCCTATGTTCTACGCGGTGAACTTTTTGGGGCGTCTGTGTTCCAAAAATAAGAGGTTTTACGGTAAAAGAAAAGGAGGTTCATCTTCTGGTGGCCCCATGGCTATTCATCACGCTCCAGAAACTGTGCATTCTGCAATTCGTCAACGGGCGTAAAGGTGTGTGGAAAGCCCCGATAGCTCATGGCTCCTTTCTGACTTTGACCACCCCGAGGGCCTAAACTAATCGCGATCAGATCCGCGTGGTATCAACTGGCCGGAGGAGGGATTCGCGCGGTCCTCGTCGTGGCGATAGATAATTATGTCTTCAATTATTTATTCGTATAATTAATACTATGAGCTCTAGAGTTTCTAGGAAGCTTGCCACCAGTTTTCAAAGGGCTGACTTCCAAGGCAAGTCAGATTACGCATCTTCACTCCACCACCACCCCCTACCGAACCGAATATCAAAAAGGAGGAGACCGAGATGATATTTTATTGTATTCTATGCTCCTCCAAAAGTCCACTCTCTCTTGGCGTTCCGTGACGAAGACTACACGATTAGTAGTAGTGCTTTGCATTAGGTGGTGCTTTGTCAGAAAAGCCCAAAGGGGTTCTCGATTTTACCTTTGGTTCCTTGGTCAAAGTCAAATGTTTTGAACTTTGATCAACCATAGATAGAAAAATTCGACGTTTAAAATCCCAAATTAGTATTGCTAGAATCATTACAATGCCTTCTCGTTTACACAAAAACATAGTTTCTTTCCCAAAAAAAACATCTTGAGGGGCATCTAACGGTACACACAGCTATATTTCATTGCATAACATTGCTAAACAATGTCAAGCATATTACCCTGAATAAAAATCAGGTTCACTGAAGTAAAAAAATTAATTAACTTACCAAAGAGTGGTCTTCTCCAACATCAATTACGACCTACTGGTAAATGCTCCAGCCGGGATACGGAAAAAATGCGAGACCCTGCGTCGACTGCTCTTAGGCGGCTCGGGGGCGACCGCGTTGCCGGCCCCAGACCCCCTTCCTCACCCCTCATCCTCGACGCCGCCAGAGGTCACGCCGGGCAAAAGCTCCAGGCAGTGGCCGGTGATGGTGGCGGCGGGGCGTTTCTCCATGCGCTCGGCGGTGGGGGGCCTCTCCGGCGGCGGCGGCCTGGTTTCGACGCGAGGCGGCGGCGTGGGATCGTGGTCTCCCGGCAACGAGCGCCATTCGACGACGGCTACGGGCTCGGCTTCCTCGCGACGGTGGCGCCTCTGCAGTCTGGATGTGCTCTCCGGTCCTGTTTCGGGCCCAGATGGGCTTCGGCGGGCCGCGGAACTGGCCCTGGCGGCTGCAAGCGCGGGGTGAGCGTCTCGTCACGCCCGCTGCTGGGCACCTTGGCGGTGCTGGCGGGGCTGTGCGAGAGGCTGCAGGGTCGGCCGGTGGTGCGCCGCAGGCTGCGGCCCGTCCCGGGCCTGATCTGGGCCCTCGAAGGGCCGGGGCACCCCATCCTCGACAGTGTGTTGTGCCGGACTCCGCCCCCATGGCAGCCGTGCGGTGGTGTGCGTGGAGCACGTCGGCGTGTGCTGGTCCGCTGCCTGGAACCATGGTGGTTCTGGGCTTCGGGCAACGCTTCTCTGCCTCCGTCGGCATGGTGCTCGGCGGGGTGCGGTCGTTGGTGCTACGACCGGCGACCTGGGAGGATTTGGTATTGCGCTATTGTTCAGGCCGTCTCCGTGAGTTGCGGTTGACTGCTGTGGTGGCTGGTGGTGATCAACTGCCTCTTTTGTAGGGATTGCTTAAACTCTGGGGTGAGAACCCTGCATCGACCTCGTTGTTGCCGGCGGCAGCGGTGTCTTCGACACCGTTCCCTCGCAGGAGGTGCCACTATGGAGCTCCAGTGCCTACATTACTTTTGTCTCCGGGTGAAAACCTTGGTTCCGGCTTGCCGGACCAGATGACGGTGTTGCTCGTCAACACAACCTCCTTGGAGGCGTCATCTTGGAGACGCTAAAGTATGGCTTTTGTTGATGCGTGTGCTGGTGGTGCTGTGTTCTGGTGGTGTTGATCCGGCCGACATGGGGCCGACGGCGGTGTTTCTCTCCTCGGCTACCCTTCACGTGGTCTCGACCACATGGATGTGCTTGCCCAAGACCCTCCCTTGGTTGTTGTTGCGGTGTGGGAGCTTCGTGCTCGTGGTGGCGTTCCGGCTCACCTTTGCTCCTTGACGACACAATGTATGTCTCCCCTACCTGCTTTCGTCTCGATGTCTGTGGCAGAGCTCCCTATCTAGGATATTGCTGGGTGCTAGGCTTGACACTCTGATCCGATGATGATGGTGGTTGTCGTGGGATTGTCACGACAGATGTTTCCGGGTGGAAACTTGAGTGTTGGGACATAGCGACTTCTGACATCGGGAGCTTGTCTAGCGTGGCGTGGGGAAACAAGGGTTTACCCAGGTTCGGCCCCTCTCGTAGAGGTAAAGACCTACTCCTGCTTTGCTTTATTGATATGGGTTTCGAGGACTCGGCGCCTTAGCTTCCCGGTCTCGATTACAATCTCTGGAACTAGGTATTGCTGGGGCTTTCGACTTATCCCTCAGAGGAACCAGGAGACCCCCTTATATAGGCTGGGAGTCTTGCTGGACGTACAAGCGGGGATCCGGGTTACAATCGTACTCGGACTCTATTCTAAGTCCTCTAAGTCTTCGCCTTCCTTATCAGGACTCCGTCTTGTACTTGGTCTCCAGCCTTCCGGATCCTTCTTAGCTTGCGGGCCAAGGCACACGTCGCGCACCAGCTTACGTGGGACCCGGCCCATCTCTTTATGCTTGATCCGGCCCAGGTCTCTACCAGGCCGGCTTGTCTTCTAGGTCGGTGGGCATACCGGGTTATGATCCCCCCAACAGTGGTGCTCCTGAGTTGTACAGTGGGGTTCGAGTCGCATGCTGGTGCGGTGGGTGAGGCTGATTTCTGAGTCTTGGCATTGTGATCCCTCGACTACACCCCTCACCTCTTGTGTCTCGGGGTGGCTCTTGCTTTCCCTCTTCTAGTTGTCTTTTTTCTTGTATTTTCATTGTTCTATCTTCCCTTGTATCCCCTATAAAGTTCTCCATCCGTTCTAAGAACATGGCCCGCTAGGCAACAAATAGTGAGGAATTTTATTCCCCCTATCACTCTTGAAAAAAAAATTACGACCTACTGTTGATGACAAAGAAAGCTTAAAAGGTGAGCCAATATTGACAGGTCCAACTAGGGATTGAACTCATCTCCGAAGCAGAAGCTTCGTGACCTTCGACAAAAGATGACACACACTCTGACAATATTTGATCTAGCTGGAGGCAAGATCATTGTTTCAACTGACAGAATTAACATGCTTGTTACCGACACCATTAACATCTCTATTAGTTGGTGTCTTCTCGCTAACTGGACTTCGACATTAAGAATAAGAGCGCAAGGCCCTTCTATACGCTAGAGACAACGTGACAAGCATATTGAAGGACTCACATCCAATTAATGCCGCATCACGTCGATGCCCGACGCTAGGAAAAGGAAGGGCGATGGACGAATGATCTACCCTCTAGCCACCTCATCTATGGAAGGACGTTGAACATAATGCTGAGAGCCCGGCTAACGCTATCGCTGGAGCAGGAATAGCCAGTCGCACCGTCGGCTTCACCACAACAACTGATGAGGAGCGCCAACCCCCAGACCGTTTCTCACCAAGACTGCTTGTCCAGCAACCGTCGATGTCCCATGTAAGTCCTGGGGTCGTGCCACGTTGTGGCGAGCCTCGCCGACACCGCCGACTAATAGGGGAATTCCTCGATGACGACTAGAGAGCAATGAAGCGGGGTTGAGGACTTATATTTTTCCAATCGCTCTTTTCACAGAAATCATCCTTCCCAATAGTACATGTTGTATTTGCTATTGTTCCTTTTCACTGGATTTAACTGTGGGTAAAGAAAATTATAGATAGAATACAAATCTTAGCAATGAGATGCCCAAACCAGAAACTTGACTCACCCGAGGTGCTGTATCAAAAAAGACCAAAAAAAGAATAGTTAACCAATCCATTGACTTGCATCAATACTATTCCTCGTCCTCTCCTCCTCCCGTTTCCACTTTATAAAACGCCTCGGCCTCCATCCAACCATTTCCATCTCATCTCTCAAAGTCGCACACAAAACCCAAGTCCAAGCCAACAACAGCCTAGACCCGCACCTCGTTCCCCATTCTTCTCCGGCGCCTACCATGGCCGTCGACTTGATTGGACGCGGCTTCGCGCCGCGCGGCCTCGCCGCCCAGCAGCAGCACGAGCAGATGGCCTTCGAGGAGGCCGCAGCCGCGGGCCTACGCAGCCTGGATCTTCTCGTCTCCTCGCTCTACCCGTCGGCCGACCCCGCGCCGCCGCTCGGGGAGATCGCCGACCAAGCGGTGTCGAGGTTTCGCCGCGTCATCAGCATCCTGGACCGCACCGGCCACGCCCGCTTCCGCCGCGGACCTGTTGGAGGAGTTGCCGCCGCGTTGACTCCTGCCCCTACTATCCCTTCTCCTCCTCCTCCTCCTCCGATGCCTGTCCGAGCAGCACCGCCGGCACCGGCAAGCTCGCTGCAGCTGGCACCCCAGAAGAGCCTGACCCTAGACTTCACCAAGCCCACGACAGCGCCATCCGCGGCCGCGGCGGCTTCGGTGACGTCGACTTCTTTCTTCTCGTCGGTGACTGCGGGAGGCGACGGCAGCGTGTCCAAGGGTCGGGGCCAGCTGGTGTCCTCCGGCAAGCCGCCGCTCGCGGCCGGGACCAAACGCAAGAACCAACAGCAGCAGCATCCCTGCGCGACCGGCGCGCACTCCGACGCCGCTGCTGCCGGCGGCCGGTGCCACTGCTCGAAGAAGCGCAAGCACAGGGCGAGGTACACGCTGCGCGTCCCCGCCGTTAGCTCGCGCTCCGCGGACATCCCCGGGGACGAGTACTCGTGGCGCAAGTACGGGCAGAAGCCCATCAAGGGGTCGCCGTACCCGCGCGGCTACTACAGGTGCAGCACCCTCAAGGGTTGCCCGGCGCGGAAGCACGTGGAGCGCGCCAACGACGACCCCGCCATGCTCGTCGTCACCTACGAAGGCGACCACCGCCACGACGCTTCGCCGCCGGCCGCCGCTAACTAAAGCGATCTGGGCAGGTCGCGGCAGGATCTGATTTCTTCTTCCATTTGTTCTTTATAAGTTAGTAGTGATACGTAGGGCTGTTAGCGGTCTAAGCCTTGTGTAAAGAATCCAAGATTAGCACAAAAAAAATTAGATAAAGGAGCTTTATTACTTAAAAGTATAAGTATTACATCCAGCCTCTGCATAATTAGGATGCACACGACCAAAAAAGGTATGAAGTTCGAAACAATTAAAAAAGGTGAAATACATATCGAAGATTAGCATTGAAATGTTCTAAAACCTTGTTGCCTCTGCTCGTATTTTCTGACTAGTAGCCATGTACATGCAACACACGTCTTTAAAATATAAATGTCTATTTAATATAGTGAGTTTATTTTGTCACCGACAGTGTAATGGTGTGCAAATAAAATACAACCCACACCCATTGCATCATTTAAAATCCACAAAGCATAATTTTTATTTTCTTAAATATTGCAATTCCACACAAAACTATAATTAAAAACCAAATCCGTTTTGCTGATGAGGTTGATGTTTTGGTTAAGTTTTCCTCAACTTTTGATGATTCGGTTGTTGTTTTTGTTTGTTTGGAGACGATCCACGATCATACAATCTGTGTGATCTTTGTTGAATTTTTTATCTTTCAACTCTCGATTAAATCATCATTCAATTTCTATTTGACTAAAATAACAACGATTTGAAAGAGGAGTGAAATTTAACATCCGGAGACCAGAAGATCACCTTCATTATTACAAATTTTAATCATACAAATTCTAATATATTCAATCCAATAAAAGCAATTATAGAAAATATCAATATTTTTTTTAAACCTTCAAAATGAATCCTTGATACGGCAAAACCATTTTCCAACACAGACGGACACACGCCGAATAGAAAAAAACAGGTTGGACGACCCAGCAAACACTCCACTCCTCACTACCCAGCAAACATTTTCCAGCTTCTCTCACAGAACACGACCGCCCCCTTCCACCACATCACCACCGACGTCGAGACCTTCCCCTGGCGTGCTGTTCCATGGGGCACCGCCTTCCTCCAGCCGCCGCGCTCCTGTCCTTCGGCGAGCTGGTCCAGGGCGTCGCCCTCCTCCTGTTGTCGCGCCGGTATGTGGAGGCCGCCCCTCCCTTACCTTCTCCTCCCGCGGGCTAAATCTGCCACATGCGGCTTCTACCTCGCCCCCCTTTCATCCGGCGCTATCCAGGCCGCCATGAACCCGTTCGCCGCCATCCCCATCAGCCTGGTCCACAGCCACGGCTCCGCTCCGGCCGCCATGGATGTGCTCAGGCCACCGCGCGGACTTGGAGGGATCCGGCAGAGGCTCCCAGAGTGGATGCCGGATTCCCCTCCTTACCTCGACTGTAGCTGGAGGAAGCCATCGATGCCTCCTACTTCACGCCCTCCCAGGCTCCCAGCCGGCTGTCACCATCCCGTGGGCTATCCAGCACAAGGAGCGCTGCCGTCCGTCCGTGGGTACCCCTGTTCCGCATACTTCGTCGACGGTGAGGAATCTGAGATCCCCATTACAATAAAAACTGAAGTACCATTGTCTACATTTTCTTATGAATGTACATCTAAAACTGAAATCAGTTGTCATAATGCTGTGTTTTATGAGATTTGAAGGTTACCAGCAGCAGCATGCTATCTAAGTATAGTTGAATACGATGGAATTTTTACACCTTGATTCAGATGTTCAGCTCGGACTTAAGAGGGGATGTGCTTTGTGTATTATGCTTGGTTTATTTCAGATCATACGAAATTATATATATGAGACGCACAGTTCCTTTACGAAATTATATATATGAGAGGTCAGTATGTATAACCTTCTGATTTTCCGATTGAAGCAAGAGCGGCAAATGATTGAATAAAAAAATTAACAGTTATACCAATAGTACTCATTTGTTTCTGATTGGTTTGCGTTGCATATGGGGATGGTTCCATTTGTCGGTTGGGTTCTCATTATGTTGGCCGTGTAGAGGTTCATTGGAGCCATAATTCGGCTCTGTACCTGAATGAACAAAAGAGCAGCAAAATTAGGTGTAAATAGCATACATTGATATGTTAGCTAAGATAATAAACGAAAAGAACTAACCCTGATTAAGTGTAATATGTGAACCGTAGGTTGGCCACTGTATTGAGCTGGGGGTTCTCAATCGAGTTGTGTGATTGTCATTCATCTTGAAAATCACTGCATTTCATACTCATCAATCCTGTGCAGCCAACCAGCCCCCTCGTCGTCAGCCATATTCTCCTCGTCGGCTCTGTCGGAATGCAATGCTTGGATAGAGATCTGAGTTTGGTACTACACCATCTGCATATCTTATGTTCTGCAGTTGGGTGACCGCCGATTGTCCGGTAGCTGGTGTATCCATTATAATGTTACTGCCATGGTTGAGGGTAGTACTATTCTTATTTTTCTCGTTTGGCATTGTGGCTCTAATATTTTACTTCTATTTTGTGCATACCACTCCCTTTCCTTCTGATTCTTAATCTCGATAGGGGCTGAATAGAAGTGGACCATAAAATGACAAAGACGATCATCATTACCTGGTGATACAACGGTGTGTGTTGCCTCGGTTGCGACATCTTTTTTATGTCCGTAGGCTTCACGCCGTCTCTTATTAAATATTAATCCCATCCTTCTTTTGTGAATACCGATCTCTAACCCTCTACCTTTTTAGCTCTTTAGGATCTACAATATATCACACATTTCATGAGTTCTACAGTAATAGCGAAATTGAGTGTTTGGGTTATGATATTACCCGAGTAGGAGTGATGGGTGTGGCTTATATCCTAGAACGGGGTCCGCGTCCCATTTGGAATAGTATGCGCCATACCAATTCCCTCAATCATGTGAATTGCAATAGTGGTATACAAATATATTAATTGCAAATCTTTATCCATGAGAGGATATATCCAACAATTCCATGACAATATATATTACGTGTAAATGCTGATCCATTATGTTGTATGACTTGAAAAAACGAATGCCAAACGATGCGGCATGGACAGAGGATGGAGTAGTTTGCAAATTTATTATTCTACATTATTTTTGTAGAGCCAATGCATTTGTCATTCAGGTGACTTATTCTGTCCTCATATTATTATTTTGACAGGGCATTGACTGTAATCGTGCAGCCCCGCTTCAGTTTGGTGATGGCATCAGTATCAGTATTCCTGACACGAAATCATTTTCCCATGCTAGGCCTATTTCGTCTGGTTATCCAGCTTGTCAGGTTAATTCTAGAAGTTCAATGTCCATGGTTCAGTAAAATATGCAGAAAGACACCGTGAGAAATGAACGGATGAGATTGATATTCACATGCTGGCAAGTGAGCCTATACCTGTGTTGCCGTTGCCGAGAAGTTCGTCGGTGCCGAGGTCGCCGGACGCGCAGGGCGTCTGAATGAAGGGTGATTTGCATCTGTGTTGGTGAGGAGCTCGTCGACGAGGGCGTCTCGTGTCTCGTCAGTGCAGTGCGGCGACGGCGCAGAGAATGATTGTGGCGGCGTCTCGCTGCAGCGCACCTAATGAGGGTGGCGGCGTCTCGTAGGAATCCTGGAATGCACGCTTGGATTGGAATTATTAATGGGGAGGGGGCAGAGTGATTTTATTTGCGCTAATTTAGCATATTGTTTCCTGTAAAGCGGATTGATTTCGTTCCCAGTTTGATTGTGCCCATTATTTTCATGCGTGTCCCGTTGATTGTGGTCTTTCTTTTTTTATGTAGCGTGGATACGTGGGTATGGCAGAGTTTTCGTCTGCCCCTCATATTTGCTAAATGTACACAGGGTGTGGGTCAGTTATTTCGTTTGACGATGAGATCCCAATTAGTGGGTCTAATTGTGAGGCTCTTATTGATTCCTGCTCACTTGGCATTTAATATTTCTACTATTTCTTAGTACTCCAACTTCTCTCTCCATCTAGGATTATAAGTCACTTCTCTAACTTCTCTACGACCAAGGCAACACACTATTGGGTGAGAAATAGGAAATAAATTCGCTTTTGGTGCCCAATTTTGTGCTAAAATGATGCATGTATTAAATGTGGAATCCAAATGATTGGACGTGTAATTAATTTTTCGTGTGCCTGCCAGCCTTTCCCAAAGCAATATGCCATATTAATTGCTAAATACGCCCTATGAAAGGACGCTGCTAAAACAAGGTCGACCTCAATCTGGCTTATTTCGAGGTCACATGGACAGGATATACTTTCCGATTAGTTTAAACAACTGTTTCCGTAAATGGAAATGGTGGGTGCGCGAGCGTGGAAACAACCACATGGTCCCCACCCCATGACTCCATCCCAGATTTCTTTTTGTCGATACAAATCACATCGCTGCTCATTATCTTTCTTACAGCAAGGTCTGCCACGAGAAGGATTTATTCTAGATTTTCTAGATGTAAGAAAATCGTACGAGTACATACATACTACTGAAGGTTTAAAAAACATGGAAAATAGCAGAAAAAACCCATCATCATTGAACTGTGTCCCCATCTACTCATCAGGACGATCTGATCTAGTTCCATCCCTCACCACTTTCTCTTTTCCATTGGCTGATTTATGTCCTGGAAAACAAAAGTGGAACTACCTGTTTAACTGGCTTAGTACATCTTATTACTTACATGTAATTTTGCGTCATATCAGCTCCATGTAAAATTACATTTAGTAAAAAGATATCAGAAAAAATAACTTAAAAGAATTACATCTGCATGTGGGACAACAAAAAATATGCATCTATGTGAGTTACATTCGTTTCATTCGGTTGCAGCCATAAACTTACATCTAGCATCATGCCGGTGAGTTACATTTTCGAGAGCATTCTAAAATTGGATAAAACAACATGATTACATTTCCAAACATATGGCATCCAACCTAATTTACATCTAGTAGAGCGAAAAAATTGGATAAACGCATATGATTACATTTATGAGCAATATGACATCGGGTAGACACAGATGATTGCAGTTACAAACAAAGTTGCATCTAACAATATTTACATCTATTAGAGCAGATAAACTGTGTAGACAGGGATGATGACATGTGCAAATAATTTGACATCCAAAACATATTTACATCTATTATAGCAGAAACTTGGATAACCATCGTTGATTACATGTACAAAACAATCTGACATCCCACCATGTTTATATCTATTAGAGCACAAAATTGGGTAAACACAGATGATTACATTTACAAAACAATTTGACATGCAACTGTATTTACATCTATTACAGAAGAAATGTACTTAGGGGTTTAAATCTCCATGTAAAAATGATTGTTGGTCTTAAAACGTAAATCACATCCAGCAATTGAGGACAACACACGTTCATCCACCGGAAGGAAAACCCTTAACAAAACGATCAACTAACCTGATACCAATCAGTGCGCGAAGGTAGTCCATAGTCGTAGCCTCAGTTGAACACAGTCGTCGTCCTAGAAAACCTCGCCAAATCATCCATATGCACGTGTATGGATTACAGTGCATAAATCCTGTCAAGGATCTGTGCTCCGCATCAACACTTGTAGGCATCACGTACGGATTTAAAAGGAAGGATTAATTCTACCCAACGACAGCAGCTTCCAGTGCATCGAGTTCAACAAGAGATCGAGGGAATACTAAATCAATGGCTAGAACTTTCTAACCTGCTGATGATCGACCCAGAATGGGCAGACGCGACAGTCCGGTACCGCCGTGTCGGCACGACTCCAACCGAATCGAGCTGAGGGAACCTGCTCGGCTGCTCCTGAGCATCTCCGCTAGGCTGTTTAAGTCGCGGTTACCTGGTCGGCGCACCGCCGTATTCTCCGTACAGCAGCGGCGGCGACGCGCGGGAAGGTCGGTGAAGACGAGAGCTCCGCGCAGTGAGTCAGGATGGCGACCGAGACCATCGCGTGGTAGATCGTATCCTCGCGAACGCCGCCCGAATCTCGTCCGCCGACGAAAGATGTTGGCGGGATTAGGTAGATGCCACCGATGAGGAGCATCAGGGAGCGCCGATGCGGGTGACGACGGTGCGAATCGATGGAATATGCGGTGGATGAGGTTCTCATTTGGAGGAGAAGGAGGCGATGAGATGAGAGTGGGGGAGAAATGGGAAACGGGCGGTGTCCTCTCTCTCTCTCAAACTCATTCGCTGCCAACGGCGCGTCCCGCACGCCGTCCGATCACGATCGCGTGGGCAGAAAGCGTGACCTCCCTGGACGCTAGATCGAGGTCGGTAGCGAATTAGAAATTGCGCCTATGAAAAGAGAAAATCTGTTTTTAAAGAAGTGACTAATAATCCTAGATGAAGTGACTAAGAAGTGACTGTTTTCAAAAAAGAGTATTATTTTTGTGCTCGTACTACTAACAGTGTGGGGTCAATTGGGGCCATTAATTCTTACATTAATTTCCGGGTCTGGTAGTAGGGAAAAGTTGGAGCCAAAAGTAGTGTTACTCCCGTTGGTCAACGGCGTGAGCTGCTGAGGGGTCGCTTTCCGGGCCTCGTGACGAGCTCTGGCGAGTTGGAAAAACAATAACGACCAGGCTTTAAAATACCGTATTATTACTTTACAGCTTTACAACTAAATTTGAGTAAATTAATTCAGAACGGAGGGGTAGCTGTTTTCTAATTTGAAAACAGCTACTCCCTCCGACCCGAATTACCGGTCGCGGTGGTTTTTTTGCAAAAAAAAACCCTGCGCTTTTTCACCTGAAGCAAACGGTCCTCCCACCATCCTTATCTGCTCGCCTGCTCTGCTCGCCGCCTCGCCTGCTCGCCGCCTGCTCCGATCCTCCCGGCCGCCTGCTCCGCCCCTCCCTCGCCGCCTTCATATTGCAAAAATATGCCCGCAGCCAGATTCGAACCACAGACCTGCTAGGTGCGGAACTGAGGTCTTACCGCTGTGCCGATTAGGAAGCTATGTGTAAGCACAGTTGAGCGCGTACTTAACTCTTAAAGTTAATTTGAATTCGAAATTCACTTTTCAAATTCGTCCGGTAAATTTCCGGGATTTCTCAGTTACCGCGGTAACCGGGAGTCCCGAGCCCCCTCGGGAATTTTTTTATTTCGGTAACCAAAACCTTGATCTAGAGTCTGGGCCGCGGAAGTCTTGCTAACAACGAACAACGCTCCAACACATTAATATTCGTTGTGAGATATTGTCCTGTTGAAAATAATGTCAAATTCACATGTCATAATCTGCTAGAGTTTCAATTATGATAAGCCACGCTCCAAAATGACCTTTATATTTTCCTCCCAACCAAATGAGAAATTCTAACACATGCAATTGACCTTGAAATTCTCTCGCTTCAGCGATGTGGTGGGCGGAGGAGGAGTTCCTGGCCCTGACGCCACAGCAGCGTCGCCGCCTAGTCGACAAGCGTCTGGGCACGATCTGGGGCGATGGTGGCGGCACTGGTCCCTCCGGCGCTAGTGGCGAGGTGGCTCCGGCGGCTAGTAGGGCGAGCGACTACAAGTAGCCCCGTAGTGGTAGGGCGCGCGACGATGAGTATACGTCCGTCGGCGCAATTTTAGATGTAATAGAAGGGCTAACTATATTAGGTAGTAATGAAATTATCTAATTTATAATTGTGTGGATGACATTTGGAGCCGAAGCCGATTAAATAGGACGCGCGTGGATAGCATGGTCAGTTCGCGACGACGCAAATTGCGCCCAAATTTGGGTCACGTTTGCGTCGCCGTGAACAGTGCGAACAATTTGCGTCGGGCCGCTGGACTAAGTTTTTTCTGAGCCCCAATCAAAATCAGACCGAATCCAACATCCGCGGTCCGTTTATATCGGACTGTTGGAGATGCCCTTATCTCATTAAGAAAAGGAAGAAGAGGCATGGTCAACTATAGACGATAGACAATAGCTTCTTTAGTTGAATAACAACGGTGGGGAACTCAAAAATAAATATCTAGTATCATGAAAAAATAGCGCTCCACGTCACCCGGATTCTTCTGGCCGTCCGATGCACGCGACGAACGGCCCAGATAGAGCCACGCCCACACCCAGACCCCGCGCTACTGTAGCAGCTAAATATCTACCAATCAGAGAGCGACACGTCGCCCGGTCGAGCCGGTTCCCACCGGTCACCGTGGTTGTTTTGCACAAAAGTCCCTCGCGAAACGACCCCGCAACCCGCAGTCCAAAAAATAACGTTGCGAAGGACCGATTTGGAAATTTCAGAAACCTCACAGGCTTTTCTGTAAAATTGCCAGCGCATTTCCCCCCTCCCCCTTCCTCTCTCCTGCGACGCTGAGGTCGCCGCCGCCGCCGACACGCCGTGCCGCCGCTCCGCGCCTCCCTGCCCAGATCCACGAGCACTGGAAGCTTCTCCGCCGCGCCCTCTCCAACCTAGCCTACGGAAGCGTGTCGGCGCAGCTGAAATCGGCGCGAATCATCGCCGCCCTGCTCCGGGTCCGCCGCCGCGGTTTTGCTCGCCGTCGGCGACCAAATGGCACGCCGCGCCGCCCATCCACTTCGCCTCTGTCTCCTCTCCCAGATCCGCGCGCTTAGGACTCGCGCGCGTCCGCCGCCGCGTGCCGGCGAGCTCGGGAGCTCCGACGGCGCTCTGGCCTCCCCGCCGCCCGCTGACATCATAACGACGTCAGCACGGGCCTACCCGTCAGCGTCTCGCGATTTTCTTGTTTTTTTTTAAATGGAAAAAACCCGACAGGTGGGTCCCACTGTCAGTGTTGCATAATTACAGAAAATGGTTAAAATGGAAAATTTCATATCTTTCAAACCGTTATGTACAAAAATACAAAAAAAATACCAAAATTTCCAGAAAGAAGAAATCTTCACAATTATGACATCTCCAAACAAGTTTAGACAACTTTTTAAAAAATTAATTACAAAAAGTAATAAAGCTTTTTATATAAATTTGGAAAATTCATATCTTCCAAACCGTTACTCACAAAAATACAAAAAAAGCCCAAAATTGCCAGAAAAAAGAAATCTTCACAATTATCACATCTCCAAACATGTTTGGACAACTTCAAAAAAAATTACAAGAAGTAATAAAGCTTTTTATATTAGTTGGACCAATTTCTAAAACGTGAAAACCTTTCTATAAATACCCTTACAAAAATAAATGCTGGTTATTTGTGCCAAATAATCAAATTTCAAATTTACGTATGTCAAAGTTTTCAGTATCTTTGATATATACTCATTTTACAAGCGTACAAATAATTCGAATCGGAAAAACAACTCAATTTGAATTCTTCTCGAAATCTAAACTATTTACAGATACAAACTTTTTAAAATTTTACTAATTCTCAAACCTACACAATTTTTAAATGTCCAAATTACCAGATTTATATTTTATTTAATACACGTTCGCGAACAACTTCAATTTTTTTAATTACAACAAGTAATAAAGCTTTTTATATTAATTGGACCAATTTCTAGAACGTGAAAACATTTGTACAACTACCTTCGCAAAAATAAATGCTGGTTATTTGTGCCATACAATCAAATTTCAAATTTACATACATCAAAGTTTTAAATACCTTCAAAATATACTCATTTTACTTGTGCCATATAGTAAAATTTCAAATTTACATTTATCGAAGTTTTACAGACACAAACTTTTTAAAATTTAATTAATCTTGCTCCTGATACAACCGTGAAATTTAACCGTAATTTCACTGATCATTTCCTGGTAATCTTGCTCCTGATACAGCTGTGAAATTAGTACTACACTTGAACTGAAGCAATAAGACGTGTGCTAAGTAATGGCAAAATGTGTTAAACATTTTTTGAGTCCACTTCAATCTAAGGCAAGCATATTGACTAACTATCCATGGATGAATGTTATATGCTGTCATGGTCTATTGACGCTTTACGGTAGTTTTTAACCTTCCCCATGGCTGTATAAGAAAGGTAGTTCCTAATGCAATGCAAGTCTTCCCCATGGTATTGCAGCCCTAGAAAACGTCCACTGCTATTTCTTCATTATACCACTTTACCATATATTTGGCTTCCAGTATGTTCAAGTTCTTTTGATTGTACAATTCTATATCTATGTTCTAAAAGAGCATGTCAAAGTCTTAACTTATAGTAAGTTGTTCAGTGTTGCGCATGCAAGTATCTCGGAGATGTTCATGCTTTAGTCTAAATCAAATATAAAGGTTGTTACAGAAGCTACATATCCTTTATATTCTAAACATGAGATGACCAGTGGGCTGCACCACAAAGTATGACACTGCAGTTAGTAGCATGTTTCCAATTCTAACACAGGAGTTATTTTGAACATATGTCTGCTCATATAAAAAAAAAATTATTCCTCCCCTTTTGTTCATGTCTCCCTATAATAGTCTACTGATTGTTTTCTTCAGGCTAGAGGGCAAGTTGTCACATTGGAAGATCAAGCATTATGCAGCTCCGTCTCCGTTAAATGGATAGCACTGTGTCAGAAAAGTATATGGTCATTGTACTGATTCAGTTGAACACATGATTTGAACTATATATAGGTTGTACATCCTGTTGTGTAGATAGAACTAAATTGTGAGGTCAAGTTAGCTAGACGGCTGTTATGATGCAGTCCGCACGTTGGGCTGTTCCTGCTTCTATGTTTTTTTACTTGATTAGATTATGCAACATGATGATTGATGAACATCTCCAAAATCTTATGAGTGGGCATAACGGTTTTCGTTGGATTCAGATATGGTAATAGCCAACCCATTTATTCACAGAAGAGGATCTCATGTTATCATTGTTTGCTTCAATTCATCAAATTATTTTTGCTTACAACATATACAAAACTTCATGTAGGGTGTGTTTGGTAGCCTGTGTCAACTTGGCGTGAGTTTCTCAAGTGAGACAGGCTGACCTCATACAGGTTGGGCTGAGATTTTGTCGGATGTTTGGTGGCTCGTATGTGTTGAGCTAGTGTAACGCACCGAAAATTTAGACCGAATTTTTAATTTATTTTGACACCAGAAAACTTTTCTATTTCGATTAAATGTTTTCTAAAATCTTTCGATACGATTTGACTTAGCGTTTTCTCTCGCTTTATCTATCGGAGGGCTCGCCTATCCATGTCTAGACGCCCCGTTTAAAAACATTTGCATACGCCGGTGCAAAATCTCAATTTTCAAAGTAGACTATTGAATGCCGCCCCGCCTCAATTTATTCCGTCAACCTAGGAGTCTCGGAAAATTCTCATCTTTTAGGAGGATGCATATTTTTGCATTTCCTACACTTCTTTAGTTGAACCCAAACCCATTTGAGCAAGTCTTGATCTACTTCCTTTGTAAGCCGAACCTCGATGTCGGTACGCGGCTTAGCGGCTAATTGCAAAACCCTTTTCCACCCCTCCAAATGAGCTCAAACTCCTTAGACACTCTCCATACACCCAATGTAACCTGTGAGAATTATTTCAGATTTTTCTGAGTTCGGCAGAACCCATGTCATTTTGTCGAACACTTTCTGTGCGTGTGGTTTTCGGAAAACTTTGTTTTACCAAGTGTGTCGCCCGAGCGTGTATCTTGTTCAGTGTCGTAGACCTCCTCTTTAGCCACCCGTAGATACCATCCTTTTTGCATTTGCTGCTCTGAGTCTCCGGGTAGTCGTCGATGTCGCTCGCGTTCCACCGGGACGTTCGGGGCGCACACTTCGGCATCGTCCAAATCCCACTTACCGCTAATCTCCACCTAATCTCTCTCCACCAGTGCATCCACGTGTCCAGAGCCACAGCCACTCACACCCCTCCTTCCTATCTCCTCCCTGTAGAGAGAGAAAACGTCATGGATGACCTCAAGGTCATCAATGGCCTTCACCCACCTCTCCTCCTCTCCCTCTATATAAAGGGAAAATTGGTTCCGTGCCATTAAAAGATCCACAGTTTAGAAAAATACCACTGAAGTTTTTGGCTTTGGAAAACTACCACACAAACGCTGCTCCGTTGTTGCTTTTTACCATCACCGTCAACTGAACGTTAGGATCAGATTGTAAAGGAAAAATAGGACACAGAAGCTGAGCAGACTCACGACGCACACCGCTCAGACTGAAGGGAGACCAACCGGCGGCGACGGCCTGCCTGCTCGGCGGCGACGACCTGCCTGCTCGGCGCCGTACCACCCGGCCGCGCACCTCCCCGACGGCAGCGCCTCCTCCTCCGAACACTCCTCCATGGTACACATCCTCTCATCCTTTTTCCTCTGGTTCTCTCTCCTTCCCTGCTCTCAGATTGGTCTAAACCCTAGCTTTTGGGAATTCTGTAGTGTTGAGACGAGGATTAGGAATTTGAGCAAGGATGGATGCTGGTGAAGTTCCAGAAGGGTAATCTGCTCCGATCTTCCATATATTTTTCCAATCTGTACCTAGATTACTTGTATCTGTGCGTGGCACATGCATCATGAAAGGATTGATTCAGTCCTTGTATTTTTGGCTTGCACAGGGTTGATCCAAAAAATGCTTGTACATTAGAGACCCTTGTCAACTCGTACTTCAGTATTATTGATGGTAAAAAGGTATATAATAAGGGTAGGACTGTAACGTGGGTTGTTGATTCAGATGAATATTCACTCATTGATCTGGACAAGGATATTGCTCAATACTTCACATGGGCCAGCAACCAAGAAGCAACATTCTGGGTTGTTGATTCAACACAAAATATGACATGCAAGTTAGCTACAGATGCTCAGCTTCTTGAATTGTTAAGGGCGTCTCGAGTGGTTAAGTTGTTCATGGTAGTGGGTGCACGTGAAGAGGAGCATGCGGGGTCTGTTGCGAAGGTGGTTGGGGAGGGCATGAGTGTTGCAGCGAATATGGTTGGGCAGTCTACTCGTGCTGCAGGGAACATGATTGAGGAGGACATGAAAGTTGAGGGATTTGCATGGGCGGAAGTACCAATATATGGAGAAACAACTGCAGGTCCACCAATGGCTGAAGAGGAAGAGAAGGAACACTTCATGACTTTTGGGTGTGATCCGCATGGAGATGAACCGGCTGGAGCTGATGAAGAGTGGAGGTACTTAAAAAAAGTTGCAGATGCTGCGCACGAGTCAAAGCCAAAAGAAAATATTGAAGTGGAGGTAAATAAAAGAAAGAGGGCAAAGCCAACTCCAGAATTTGATCATGAGTGTGTTCCTGATGATGAGGCTGGTGCGGTAGATGATTATTTTGTGCCTCACACAACACATGATCCAGAGAATCCGGTTATTAAGGAAAAAGACACATTTGCAGACAAGGAGGAGTTTATCCAGACTATGAGAACATATGCCATAAAAAATGAGTTTGAGACTATGGTTGAACATAGCGACAAAACAAGGTATCGAGCAAGATGTGCAGCTGAAAATTGCGAGTGGAGAGTTTATGCAAAGAAACTTCATGGTGGCAACACATTTATGGTTAGTATTATTTCTTTTGAACTTATAGATTGTTAATCATTTTAGTGTAACACATTCGTCAAATAAATATCTAACTTTCTCACTCATATTTATTTGCAGGTAATCAACCTATCTTCATTAGAAGATCACACATGTGAGGGTTCAGCCACACTAAAGGGACATCAAGCTTCCACTTCTTGGATATCTCGAAGGGCAAAAGATATTGTTAAAGAGGATCCCACTCTTAGTGCAAAGAAGTTACAAAAAAGATTGGAGAAACAATACAACATTGGGTTGTCATATTTTAAAGTATGGGCTGGGAAGAAGTCAGCAATGAATGAGCTTCACGGTACTTGGGAGCAGAGCTTCGCAATGTTATGGAGATTCAAGGCAGCTCTAGAAGAAGCTTGCCCGGGAAGCATTGTTGAGATCGACTGTAAGAAGATCAATGGAAAAATACATTTTTTGAGAATGTTTGTGTGCATTAGAGCATGCGTGGATGGCTTTTTGGCTGGGTGTAGACCATATCTTGGTGTTGATTCCACTCACCTCACTGGTAAGTATAATGGACAATTGGCTGCAGCAACCGCTATTGATGGACACAACTGGATGTATCCAGTTGCATATGGTATTTTTGGGAAGGAAAATAATGCCAATTGGGCATGGTTCATGAACAACCTAAAGAAAGCAGTTGGCACTCCACCTGGGTTGACGATCCACACCGATGCTTGTAAAGGATTGGCATATGGTGTCAAGAAAGCCTTTGGAGCTGATGCAGAGCACCGTGAGTGTTTTAGACACCTAATGGCTAATTTTCGGAAAAAGTTCAAGGGTGAGGTATTGAAGTACATGTGGCCTTGTGCATGGGCATGTACAACTCGTCGACATGATGCATTGATGGAGAAAATTGCAGCCGATTGTCCTAAAGCAATTCAGTTTTTAGATATGCATCACAACCTGATATGGAGCAGATCTAAATTCTCAAAAGAGTGCAAAGTTGATTATGTCAACAACAACATATCAGAATGCTTCAACAATTGGATTAAAGATTACAAAGACCTTCCAGTTGATTATCTTATGGACAAGATTAGGGAAATGATACAGGAGAAGATGTACACGAGGCAAGTAATAGCCAACAGACTTCAAGGCCTAATCCTCCCAAGTGTGTTACATGAGTTGAACATGAAGAGCCGAGGGTTACACTACGATATCCAGAAATGTGGTCCCATGTCAGCTGAAATATCAGGAACAACAAAAGAAGGGAAGACATGGAGGTACGCGGTTGACCTTGAAAAAAGAGAATGTGGTTGTGGACAATGGGAGGTGTCCGGAAAACCATGCCCTCATGCTATATACTTGCTTGGCAAAGTTAGACAACTAAGGACCGAGGACTTTGTGCATGACTACTATTCAGTAGAGAGATTCAAGATGGCTTATCAATTTGATATCGCTCCAATGAATGGCAGGTCTGAATGGCCAAAGGTTGATGTTGGTTTTGAAATGATTCCTCCACCTCTACAAAGGGCTGCTGGCAGGCCAAGGAAACAAAGAATCAAAGCTAGTGGAGAGCCAGGAAAACGAGGACCATATCAATGCAAAAGGTGTTATCAGTTTGGACATATAGAGAAGGGTTGTAATGCTAGTCAAGCTGAACTGGAACAAGAGCTTCCACCACCTCGCCCA
The DNA here is from genome assembly GCA_026929855.1 of Poa annua. Classification (NCBI taxonomy): domain Eukaryota; kingdom Viridiplantae; phylum Streptophyta; class Magnoliopsida; order Poales; family Poaceae; genus Poa; species Poa annua. The sequence goes on from CM049437.1 coordinate 59,326,046, forward strand.
AAGAAAGTAAAAAAGGCAAGGTAATGTCCTAATTTTTTTGGTTCCGACATGTGTTGCAATACTTGTTTTGCTTCTTATGTGCTGCAACTTATTCCTTCACTAACGTAAGTTGTGCCTCATAGGAAAACCATGTCGGAAGATGTTGGGGCCTCCACAACAGTTGATGAACCCTATGTGATGCCTCATTCAAGCCCAGGTGTACGTCGAGGGTCGTCTGCTCTTTCTCCAACTAGCCCAGGTGTAACAACTAGAAGGATGGCATCTCTTTCTCCAACTAGCCCAGGTGTAACAACAAGGAGGATGGCTGCAATCTCACCCGGAGGAATCAATCGTAGGATCATCATTGAGTAGATCAATTAGCTACCTTAGTATATTATTAGTGTGAACTATGTGGAACGAAGGGGTCAATTATGTCCTTCGTTGTGAACTCTCTTTTGGGCCGCTACATGTGAAATTATGCTATTTTGCTGGGAACAACAATATGTCCAAAAGTTGTGTTCTATGCTGATGAAATTCTCCTTTATGCTCTTTTTAAACATCCTGGCATATACCATTTTGTGCTGTTAAATTAGTGCTGAAATTTTGCTTCAGATGTTAAAGTTGTTTGAGAGGTAAAGTGCCGCTGGAGAGGCTCCAGCTCATGCAATTCGGCTGGCTGTGTTCTATTTTTCCTTTAGAATCTGATCGATTGCTAGAGTTAACGTTTCAGCTAACGGCAATGGTAAATAGCAACAACGGAGCAGTGTTTCGGTGGTAGTTTTCCAAAGCCAAAACTTTCAGTGGTATTTTTCTAAACTGTGGATCTTTTAATGGCACGGAACCAATTTTCCCCTATATAAACCCTCCAAGAGAGTCCCAGGCAAACCCTAGCCATTCTCCCACTCCCCTCCACCCCTGCCCCTCTCCATCCAGTGCAAGAGAGTGAGAAAAACCCACCCCAAAAGCTCCACAAATTCCTCCATGGCCACCATGGCCGAAGCTCGGACGAGCTCGTGGGAGGCCTGCCCTCGCCCGGCCTCGCCCTTGCCGACCATGGGGAGCCACCCCGGCCCATTCCCGGCGCCTCCCTCGGCCGTCCCCGGCCACCCCCTGCCCGCTCCCGTGCGTGGACGGAGGAAGAAGACGACCATCTGGTCGATCCCTCCGTTCTTCTTCTTTTTTTTTCTTCGTCTGAACCGTTTTTGGGCCAGCCCAGCTGCACAGCAGCAGCCAGCGCAGCGAGGCAGCCCAGCTGCAGCCCAGCGCGCAGGCGCGAGCGCGGCCCAGTCGCGGCCCAGTCCGCGCGGCCGACGCGGCCCGTTCTGTTTTTTTTCGCGGAACTGTTTTTTCCCTGCTGGACAGATTTTCAAACGTTCGTATCTTTCAAACCGTAGCTCCGTTTTCGGTGATTCAAATTTCTAAACCTTCGTCTCGACGAGGTCTACCCTTTGGTAATAGTTTTTCCTTGTTTGGAAACATCTTATTTCGTTGTCGTTTTCGAACACGTTGTTTATCGTTCCGCGGTTTAGTCGTTTTTCGAGTTTCCGACGCGCGACGACGCCGAGACTTTCCGGAGCATTTGGAACCCGTCTTCTAAGGCAAGCTAACCCCTTGCTATGATCTGTCCCGCAATGTTTGATTGTCTATTTGCTTGTTTGCTGTGATCATGTCGTGTGTTTATGTGCTGCTGATCGATCTAACTTGCTGACTCATCTAACCCGCTGACTTATTTATATTGTGTTGTCTATTATGTGCTAACCCCACCATTCTTGAGACATTGGACTGGGGGTACCGCCGCCGTCAATAGAATGGTGGATATTAACAACCCACTAAAGACGACACGAGGTAATTCCGGCACACCCGCCGCGAATGCCCGGTCGGTTTAATCGGACCTTGTTTGTTCCTGTTGTATGATATAATGTGCCTGTTAATAACCAACTAAAGACGACACGAGGTGATTCCAGCACACCCGCCGCGAATGCCCGGTCGGTTTAACTTGACTTTATTTACTCCTGTTGTGTTATATATATATATCTATCTTGTTATTGATATGTGATATATATATTATGTTGATCATGTGGAACTTTGCTTGTTATCACCCTGACATTGTTTTGTTGAAGCATTTGAAAACTCTGGTTTTGCATTCATTGTCGTGGACACATCTTTTGAGAAAATCTTGATAAACTTGACTAAGAACTTAATCACCTCCCTCGACTAGATTGAGTCCGCGGTGCCATTCACCAAACATTCTCGCTCAGTCACGCGTCGTCTGAATGGGCGGACCTAGCTTAGTAGCATTATCAGGATCTCCTTTGATGTCACCATTTGGCAAGTCTAGTCGGTTACCTGTGTGGTCGGGGCTAGTCTTGTGATGTTCCGGAGCTAGGCGTCGCTCATAGGTTGGGGACGTGCCAGCAGGTAGTTCAGCCTAAGACGAGGCCCGTAGGGCATGTCGGTGACTATACAGGGAGTGTCTTGATTTTGTGGAGCGCTAGGGGGTGTGGACTTTTCCGACGGGATCTGTCTGCACTCCAGCGTGTGTGTTGTGGCAACCTCTCGAGAGTGTAATCTAGATACTAGCCTAGTCCCCAGGTCACGGGACAAGTTTGGGTCGAGTCACACTTAGAGTCAGTCTTGTCACGGGGAAAACTTTACAAATGAACTTGAAACAGGTTGTTGAAACAGGTTGTGAGACTCGTGGAGTCTAAGTGATGCGCCAGAGTTGGCGAGGGGCCGGAGTGCCCGGAATTGTGAACTTACCCGTGTGAACTATGCATATTGGACACCGCTCCTCGGTGTCGAGATTTAAGTCCAACCGTTAAGATTGGACTCGTTCTTGCCATGTTACTTTCTGAACGTAGGCCATGCTATATTATGAATTTATGCCATGCTTGATTGTTGATACCCCTTGATTGTTCTTGCCATGTTGTTTGCAATGCCATGTTACCGTTATGTTGTTCTACTTAGTTTAGACTCTTGCCATGTTGTAGGATATTTTATTTATGAATAACTTGTCACATGATTGGTTGCTGCATGATTGTTGGATTGTTTGTAGCAAGGGACTACCTCTTGCTGAGTGCATAATTAATGTACTCACGGGCCTCATGTGGCCAGATATCGGCGAGGATTCATCTTCCACCTTAGCGAGGAGATGAAGCAAGAGCGTGCGTGCTAGAATCCGTAGTCCAGCCAGATGCCCGTGGGAATGGAGTCGCTCCAAGCCGTTGCCTCAATTCTTCTTCCGCTGCCAGTTAAAACTCTGACATGTGCCATGCTTGGCTCGATATTCCGTCGTGCCTCGAAGGCCTTGTAAACCCTTTTGTAGCACTTATGTGCCTGATTGTGTAATGATATCACATATGTTACACTGTCGCGACGTGCGGCCAGATATCTTGGGCTGGCGCACGGGACGACCGCCTCGCTGGCAAGTTGTGCCAGGGAGGGGTGTTACAGCTAGGCTGAGATGAGATGTTGTTTGGTGGCCTGTATGCATAGGGACATGTTAAATCATTTGACCATTTCAAATATAATTACAATAATGCTTGTATTATGTGGTTGGATTATTTTAACTTGTAATCTAGAGAAAATTTTAGAATTGAAAATATTATATCTCAGTTTTATTTATAGGCCTCTAAGTCCAGGAAATATAATTACAAATAGGTCCAAATTGTTACACAACGATCCCTGAAAAGAATTCAGAAAAAGCAATCAGGTCCTCATGTTTCTTCAAACTTCCATGGCTAGCGTCCATCCCGTCGGCGGCGCTGGCCGGCGTACGCGTCGTCTGCGGCACGAGATCCACGGGCGGGCGCGAGGAAGGACCGTCGCCGGCGCTGGGAGGCCCTGTGGAGGCGCAACATGCACCAGGAGGAGGCGGACGTAGACGTCGCGTCCTGCAGCGTCGTCCGGCAGCGCTCGTCGCGTGAGGACCTCGGCGGCCGGCAGCGCTCGTCGCGTGAGGACCTCGGCGGCCGGTCTTCCGTTACAGCGCGAGGAGGAGGCGGCGTTGGTCCTCCGTGGCTGGCCGAGGAGGCGGCCGTGTTCGGGGTGGCGCGAGGCTGGGCTCCGGGCACGTTCCTTCTCCTCCATGGCAGCGCGGCGCTGGACTCCGGGCACGTCGCTGGGAGGCGCTGAGCTCCGGCGTGGGGCGACACGGGGGGGCGTTCGACTCAGGCTCGGCAAGGCGGCGGCTCTGCAGGCAGCGGGGCGGCGGGGTGGCAGGGTGCGGCGAGCTACGCTGGTCGGCGGCGCTGGCGACGGGAGAAGGAGAGAGCTGAGAGAGAGGGATGCGGGGGCAAATGAGAGGGGAATTTGGCCGGGGTGGGGAGCGCACAGCTCGGGGTGGGGCCCACGCGTGGGATTTTCTGTATCATCTCGCCCCGGCTGAGTTGTGAAGCTCAATCTGAGCTTCTCTGATGGGCATGGCTCAGAGGGGTTTTCTGGGTGAGGTGGGCATGGCCCATAGCACAAAACCAGGCTACCAAACACATGAAAGTTGGGTGGGTGGAGATTATCTAGGGGCAGCCAGGCTACCAAACACGCCCGTAGTGTATGGTGCGGCACCATGTAAAACAATATCATGTCAATAGTATGAAAATGATGAACTCTTTGGATCATCATACAAACAACTAACACTTACTAAAGCAAGCAACCGTTAGCCTGCGCGGCGTGCCACGCCCCGGCTAGTACCTATACAAGCGGAGGAGTAGTACTACCATATTACTAGCAACAGAGACCAGAGGGTGCGGCTTGCTTGAAGTCAACATGAAGAACGCACATAGAGTACCAGCTGTCTCCAGCCACCAAAGTTTGTCTACCGGAATAATGGCGAGCGCGCGAAACTTCATTGTGAACGAAGACCAGGCGGAGAAGCTGGTGCAAAGTCGTACTCTGCTTTAAAGGAGGGCAGCTCTCGGTGGCAGCACTGATGGTGCATGCTGACGACCAGCCTCGCAGACTATACGTACATGAAGGTGGGAAATATTTTAAAGGCTTTTTAGATTCTAGGAATTTTAAAAGATTTTTATAGTATTCATCGTTAGAAAAAATTTCTATGGATTGTTTTTGGTTTAAATGAATGATGCTAATAAAATTCTATGAATTGGATTTATATGTCTCAATTGTATAGGAATTTAAACATCCACTCCAACCTATTTCTTAGACTCAAGTGTGTAGGATACTAGGATCGATGCATTTTTATAGTGTTTTTTCTGCGCTTTATCCAAACGACTATTCCTATAGTTTTTCTGCGTTTTACAATTCTATGCTTTGCACTGACAAAACCTATAAGATTTCCATGTTTTTTTCTATTCCTGTGTTTTTCACCCCTATGATCCTAAGAGGCTCTCTTACAACTCTCTGGTTTGCACTGACAAAACCTATAAGATTTCTATGTTTTTTCCTATTCCCGTGTTTTTCACCCCTATTATCCTAAGAGGCGCTTAGAGCATCCCAACGTCACGGGGCAATAAGGGCAAGAGCAGTGGTAGTAGTAGAATACCAGTGCCTCGTGACTTCCACGTAGGTTCGGAGCTTGAAACCACACCTCAAACCATTCATCTATCCAACGCTAGAAGAAATAAGTCACGGGATGGAGCTGGACCAACCAGTCCCTCCGTTCCGATTTACTTGTCGCAGCTGTAATTTTGCGAAAAAACCCTTGATGTTTCTCCGACGTAACCCGCAGTCCACCCTCATCTCTAATCCCCATTCCGACCATCCTCCATGTCATCCTCTCCCCGGCCGCGCCGCTCGCCCCCGCCGCCCGCTAGCCGCCGCTCCCCTCGCAGCCTCCACACCCTCGACCGCGCGGTCGCTCCTTCCAGCACCTCAAAGTCCGCCGGCGACGCCGCATCTGCGCCTCCATCCGCGAATCGAAGCGGCACGGCAGTAAAAATCAGTTCTTGTGGGAGGCAGAGGCGGTCGTGGCGAAGCCGGAGTCCTTGGTCAACTTGGTGGCGATGCAGGATACGGTGGCCATGGCGTACTCCTCCTGCTCCTCCGGCCAAGATGCGGGGAGCGCCAAGAAGAAGACGGAGGAGGCAACTGGCGTTCCCGTGCCTGGAGGCGATGCGGCTTCGCCGGTGCCGCACGGAGTTCACCACGCTCCAGAGCATCATCTCCGCCGCGCCCAGGCTCGCCGACATCCGGCTGGAGTCCCTGAGCTTTCTGAACTATGAGTACACTTACGAGCTCAGCTGTGAAGATACAGCGGCTGCAGTTTCAGGCTCAAGAAGATTGAGGTAATGAAGATGAACACAAATCTCTTGCAGTTTATTTTCTTCGGAAGAATTTAATGAGCAATTCTACTGAACTGAGCTTACTTCGCATCTTCTTATCACTGCCTGTGATCTTGCATCGTCATGCACTCATGCCTTGCAATTGAGAAAATCACCAAGCTTGAGTGCTTGACAATTCAGCCTAGCAACTTCATAATACATGCAGTTCACAGTAGTTAATGCATGTTCATACAGTACATCAATTTGTACCACCAATACTGATAAAACACTGAATTATATTCAGAAATCTTATTGTGAGAGTTCAGAAATCTGAACCTGAATTTTCTTGGTTGTACACTAAAATCTGAACCTGAACTTTGTAAATGGAGTATTTTACATATCAACAATACAACTTTCATTTATGTGAAAACACAAAACCTTTCCTATAAATACTCCTTTCATCATGTGCTATAAATTACCCCTTTCATCCTGTGCTTCTATCCTACTGTTGTGCCGGTGCTTCGAGTGTTTTGCTGCTCTTATCCTGCTGCTTGAAGGGAGGTTGTTGGTGCTGATGCTTGGAGGGGGCTGGTGATTGGAGGGTCCTGCTACAGCTTGGAGGTTGCTGGTGATTGGAGGGTCCTGCTGCAGCTTGGAGGTTGTTGTTGCTGCTGTTGTTTGGAGGGAGCTGGTGCCCGGAAGGTCTTTCTGCAGCTTGGAGGTTTTGCTGCTTCCTGAAGGTTGTTTTTGCTGCTGCTGCTAGGAGGGAGCTGGTTCTCTTTTCCTGCTCCTTGAAGGCGCTTGGAGTTGTTGTTGCTGCTGCCTAGAGGTTGTTGTTGTTTCCGCTGCTTGAAGGCTGCTGGTTCTCTTTTCCTACTCCTTGAAGGCGGCTGATTCTCTTTTTCTGCTGCTAAGGTTGCTTCTGCCTCTTCTAGAAAGGATAGGGTCAGTTCAATTAGCTCACGGTCGATAGATAGAGCAATAGGAAGCCGTCCTTCTGCCTGCCGGCGTTCCTTGTTCATGTGAGGGATCGAGTAGTCTATCCGTCCTTTATTTCTCATAACCTCTCGAATGCATGACTGCAGCGTCACGAAGCTTCTAGCTAGCTTATCAACCGGGTAGTTTCGATATTCCTCCTCCACACCTTCTATCAGTTCCCTGATGCTTTGTGGTGCTCTGCAATCGGTGTGGGATTGGAGAGACCTGAATACGCAGAGATCAAGAATATTCATGTCAGGGCTGTTAGGAGGCTGCTGAATCAACTTAATATCCAAATCAGTTTGTTCAACGGCTTGCCGGAAAACCGGGTCATCAGGAAGAATATGTGGTGTGGCATTATCTTGCTGGATATAGATTGTCCGTCCTTCATCTTCGTCCGGTCAACGCTCTTGGATTGCAGGAATAAGTTTCTCACACATGTAGTACCTCATTACATCGCGTGTTACTTTCATTGATTTGAGCTCGAGCGTCCCTTTATCTCTATATTGGCTCGTTCTTTGAGCGGGAGACTCTGTGACAAAAGCCCAAATGCCGAGCTTTCCATCAAATGTGACCTCCCCACCTTCGCCGTATCTTGGTTTAGCCACGGCAGCGAGAAACATCACCTTGGCGATGCTATCCTTATGATGCAAGGTGCGCAAGGGGTCAGGTTCTTCGGGAAGCAAATAGTAGTTGTTCACCTCCCCAGTCATGTTGAACCATTTCTCATCCATGTAGGCTATGTCGTCTAATTCCCGTGTCGCAGGCCAATTCTCTTCACACATATACAAGCACCATCTCAATCTCTTTATAATGTTGGATAACTTCATGTGGGGCCTCAACTTGTTACTGTGACGCCTCAACTCACCCCACTCGAACCTTGAGTGTAAGGTCGTGCAGCTTACACCCAATGCCTTTGACAGACCTCGCAATGTTCTCCTTCTGTTCAATGGGATTGTCACCACCCTCGACAGATCCAAATCTTTTCGCTTGCGGCCAACTCTACCTTTCTTTTGATTTGAGACATCAACTTCCTCCCCTTGTTCAATCTGTTTAAGAGCTCTTGCCCATATTCTCTCAACAGTTCTTAGGCTTGTATCCAATAGGCTAGCAACGACCTCCTTGTCTTTTTTCAGAACTTGTCCTTCTTTGCTCTTGATCACCGTGAGTGCAAAATAAACACCAAACCTCTCCTCATTTGTGAGTTCTCTGCCTTCCTCATGAACTGGTTTTGCTACAGCACTTGCTTCCTCATGGACTGGTTCCTCTACATCACTTGCTTCCTCATGAATTGGTTCCTCTTCTAGACTCAAGTTGAAATCGAGCAGCAGCTCTTCCCCTGTAAAGTAAGGAGCAACAAATAAGCTATCTAGCTGTTGCAAATAATAGGAGTAGATGATGAAAATAAAAATAAAAATGCAAAAGTTTTGCAGGTAGTACCTGCTGCTTCATTATTGACTAGTTCTTCATTGTTGTATCGTTCTTGAGGGTTGTGTTCGACCTGTTGTTCTGCAGGTTCTGAGGCATCATCTCGTTGAGGACTCATCTAAACTGCCTGATATAAACTGTAAATTGAGTGAGCTGAACACCAATCAGATGTTTGGGAGAAAATCAAATGTAAGTGCTTCACATTGCCCAGCTCTAGATTTCTGGTTTTGTTTGCACTGAGAATCAAGTGACTTCTTTGTGTTCTGTAACGGTTCTCTCTGTAATTTTGTTCAGGATAAGCAAAGAACCAGCTACAGGTTCAGACTTGCAAACCTGTGAGTACTTCAGCAAAGGGCATCACAGAGTTGCCATTCGATCTTCAGTTTAGGTCATTCTGGGGTTTTGACATCAGATGCTGTTTTCAGGTAATCAAAATGGATTTTGATGCTATATGGAGCAATGCAAATAATGAACCAAAGAAATCTGCTGTACCAGTTCTCACTGAATTCCTCCTGGTCTTTTATGCTGGAACTGAACTTTGATTACAATTTGTTTGGATAAAGTTTTGTTCAAAATATATTCAGTTTTAGTTGGAGTGGTGGATAACTTGCAATCTAAACTGCCTATGATATAAACTGTAGATTTATTTCCAGTTCTTTCAACTTGCTATGTTAAACCTGTGCAAATCTAAACTGATATACAGGTTCAGACTTGCAAACCTGTGCGTACCAAGGAAATCGAAGCCAGAGGAGCAGAAGCAGCACGAGCTCCACAGGATGCAGGGGAGAATCAGCTGGGGAGCGACGTGGGGGACACTTGGGTGGCGGCGCCGTCGTTTTTTGGTCACCGGAAGAACTTGTTGACGAGCTGCAGCGGCGGCGAGCGGAGGAGCACGACGGCCGGACGAACGAGCAAGCAATCAAGTGGGGAAATGGGTCCTAGAGGACCATCACATCACCCTGAAGCTATTGAGAGGCTCGGGGATGCCCGAGGAGGCGCGACGGCGCCAAGATCGACGTGGGAACGGCGGTCGGAGTTGGAGGAGACGGCGGCGATTCCGTCGATCCAATTCTTCCCGGGAAGCGCGACTCGAGGAGGGAGTAGCTCTCGGCGAGGCGGAGCTGGAGCAGGAGCAGGACGGCGGCGGGAGCTCCACCGGCCTGGATCCTGGCCGGCGGCAGGAGCTTCTCGCGCGTGCGCGTGGAGATGACGACTTGCTGGTTTAGGTTGTAAGAAATTAGATTAGGGAAGGGGGTTATTGTAAAATGTACCCTAAGTCAAATTCTGACCCCCGCGTCAAGTAAATCGGAACGGAGGGAGTAGAAAATAAGTCTCTGGCTATATATTATGTAATCATGTCAAATGGTATGGACCAGACATCGGCACATCATAGTTGATGAAATTCACAGGAAACACATTTATTGCTATATATACATAGCTAAAATCTGAATAGTACTTTATAAATTATGTACTTAGATAAACGAATTGTTTAATGGTTTACATTTTTTTACCAACATGTTTCTATACTGTAATACAAATTCGAGCATTCGTGTCATTTTAAAATATACTTTTTAAATAGCGGGTGCATATGCACCCGAGAGGCAAAATGTATTTCATAAATTTGAGAAACATCAATAAAAACCTCAGCGTCTTCTGTATGAACATGCAAAGTACAAAATGATGAAACTCCTATGCACCATCTATAAAAATGTACTCATTAAAATATGTTGTTTTATAATTCTTTCCATCGAACAAATTGCATGATTGAGTTTTCAAGTAGCATCTTTACTTGCATCTTATTTTCTGTTTCTCTGATTAGGTTATGAGATTGATGTTTATGTGCAACAAATAAAAAAGAGGTCAGACTAAAAAATCAAAAGGAGGCAAAAATTATAGTACATATCATTGGTGAATGCAACCTCACCAAGCAAAAGTTGCTTCAGCTGTTCAGCAGCAACCTTAACGGCACGACCGACCTCCAATATCCATCTCCTCCAGCTCCACTTCTTCAAAAACCTGCCTCGCCTCCCCATCTTCGCCTTCCTGTTCCACCAAAGACATAAACCACAATGCAAAAATATGAGTTATCAAATAAAGTGTGGCCTATATCTGGCCTGGGTAATAAGAACATTCGACAAACATACATGCTCTTTCATTTAGAACTATGTTTCAACCTTACAGAATATCAACACCTAAACTCATGTAAATATACTGTTTATTACAAGGATAACTTCAGATGATGCTTTTGCATAAAACCAATTTGTTTGAGGATTATTCAAGTAAGTGTCGCTTTGACTGAAGAAACTATTTATTGCAAGGATGACCAGGTTGTGAAAACTTCAATTATTTTAATCTTTCGTGGTGATTCCATATCCAACTGTTTGTGCAAATTTCCGAATCCCTGGTCAAGTTAGAATAGCTTATAACCAAAAAATCAGAATGAGATTGGAAATTATATCATCGCTGGACAGGAAAATAAAACCAGTACCGAGGCATTCTAGCATACTTATCCTTCCAAGTTGTGGTTTCTGAATGCTAGTGCACTAATGTCGTTTCCCCAAAAGTTGAAAGCATCACTTGTCTTCGAGTATGTACATGTGTTTCAAAATTATGCTTCTGTTTTGAACAATTACGAGAGATACGCTAACTGGTAGACAAAATAGAGCTATTTGAAGACCAACCTGAATAACTTTCCAGTTTTATCTCTGTGTTGTCGCATAGAGGAAGAACCTGAAGTTCAGAAGATACTGGAGAGATAATTGAACAATGTTGAAGGTACTTTGTCCATGTGAATGTCCTGCCTGGAGGTCTTGGTCGACTACGGTGTCGTCCGCCTGGCCGGAGTCGGCGAGCTCGACGCTCTTGATGTAGCTGTTGTTGTCTAGGTCAAAGAAGATGAAGACCTTACGGAGGCGTTGGTCGTTGGAGAGCCTCTACAGGTGGATGGTGATGGCCACGAACTTGATGTAGTACACGTCGGAGGTAGTGGGGATGTATGCGACGGATTTAGGTGACAGGGCGGGACGAAGAGTAGTGGTTGGGTCCTTCAGGCCAACTCCCGCATCGGAAGGGCTTCACATCGTGCCGCCGGGGTGAGGCGAACCATAGATGGCGGCATGGAGATGGAGGATGATAACCCTAGCGCGTATGTACAACCCAAGTGTTGCTGCGGTCTCCGACTGATCCTCTCCAACTTTCAAACCCCAGGATGCTTGACCATCAATGTTCTCATGCTTGTGCTTCAGAGCCGCCGGCCGCCTGACTGGTTTCTCGCAGGTCCGTTCGTGTTGAAGTAGGATTTCTATTTCCTATCGCAAGGCTATGTAGAGACGGCTTCCATCAGAACATCATGTGCAACTATGTAGGGATACCACAACAGATCAGTCCATGTACGGATCGATCGGCAAAAAAAACCATGTAGGGATCGATTAAAAAAAAAAAAATTGACCGATCAAAGTTGTTTGCTGCTCGACATCTGGACAATCTGGTTCGTTGATTGATAATTGAATGGACAATCTGGTTCGGAGTATTTTTTATATTTTGCACAAATTCATTGTTTTCTCTCCCTTTCTCATGCAATACAATTCAGTTCGGTCATAAAAGATACAAAACTGAAATATGTGTGTATAAAAGTTAGGTCTTGCTAGAACAATTCACGTCAGGTTTGGTTAGTTTAGGTATTGCTGAAATGCCGTATTTAACTTATAACCCTATAAACCAAACCAAACTAACCATATTAACCAAACTCGCAACCTTAGATCATGGTGTCGTGTTTCGAGACCTTACACATACGAACATCATCTGAATTCGAGGCTTTGCCACTGCCATGTTTGTGCATTTACGAATATGATAATTACCTATGTTAAAAGGTTAACTTTGGCTTTATAACCTTATTACCAAACAAATGTGGTTCAGATTCTACATCATTGGCCTATTTCTCTTTTAAATTTAAGATGTAAAATATGTATATGTCGAATTAATGAGATTGTTCATAAGTAATTAGACAAACCCAAACCGCGTTTATTCGTGGACGGCATATCCTTGAAGGCATGATAGTTTCCATAAAACCATTCATGAACTTCGTAGGAAGAAAATAGAGAAGGTTCAGTCAAAATAGACTTTGAGAAAGTTGTCGATAAAGTGAAATTATCTTTCTTGCAACAAGCTATATATGCAGATGAAAGGTCTTGCTCCTAAGTGATGTGAATGGATACACTAGTTTGTTTAGTGAGTTTGCGAAGCAATTGTTAGAATTTGGGCCCATGTATTGGAAGCCCAATAAGCAATTTCAGAAAATCTCAAAGCCCAATTTTGTGGCAGCTCACATGTGAGTGGACTGGGAGCTAAAGTTTAGTCCCACATTGCTAGTTTGAGAGGAGTGGCACCACCTTATATAGTGGAATGTTGTGCTACTTGGTAAGATTGTGAGAATAAGAGGCTCTCTCACGCGCTCCTCCTCCTCCGCCGCCGCTCGCACTGCACCGCACCGCCCCGCCCTTCACGCGTCACAGTTAGTCGGTTCGGGTCGCTCCCAGATCGTGGGCTAACCGATCTAAAACGTGCGCGATGTGGACTTGACCCATGTTGTACCCGTTAGGGTTTCCCGAGCTACACTATATAAAGTCGTGCACTGCGTACGTTGCAATACACCCGAACCAATCTAGGTTTTGCTAATCTCGTGCCTTGCGCCGCTACCGTAGTCTACTCCATCCCGTGCGCCGGCGTGCACCGGCGAACGGGACAACAGGTCTCCGGAACCACTTGTCCTTGAGATCCTGTATGGGAGAGGGCGAATAAGGTGTTTGGGAAGCGCTCCGCGCGACTGCTCTCAAAGTTTTCATCACGGCTCGACTTCCGGGACGATCTCCGGGTCCGCGGGCGACTCGTCTCCAACGCCGTCTTCTTCGATCTGCTACCGTCGCTGCTCAAGCTGCTGCCGTCGTTGCTCCAACAACAACTACTACGACTACAACTATTTCATCTACAATCGTTCGGTATGTTCGCCACGTTCCGATGTGCTGTTTTATTATGGTTGTGTTTGTAGATGTCGTGCTGCTATTCATGTCAATTAATAAATCTAGTATTTTCGAGATTAACATGTTAGTAGCTCTTGCGATCATGTTTTATATACTGGAATTAATCATGGCAATTGTGCCTAATAATCCAACAATCCAAAAACCTTATATTTGTTATAGGCAATTTCCTGAGTTAAATATGGGACATCTATCTGATGCGCTGAGGCCGGACAAGTTCACCGGTGTGGACTTTAAGAGATGGCAGTACAAGACCACGTTGTGGTTGCGATCTCTGAAAGTGTTCGAGGCTAGTGAGGTTTTACCTGAAGGAACTATATCTGACGAGGATTAGAACAAGTTGAAGGAAACCAATACTGCCTTTGTGGGACTCATTCTGAGTGCTCTTAGCAACAAGCTGTTTGATGTGTACATGCACATTACAGATGCCAAAGAGCTCTGGGAGGCACTGAACGCTAAGTTCGGTGTAGCAGATGCTGGTAGTGAACCGTACATCATGGAGGGCTTCCATGACTTCAGGATGGCTGACAGCTGTTCTCTAGTCGAACATGCTCATGAGATACAGTGCATTGCTAAGGAGCTTGAGCACGCTAAGTGTGCCTTACCTGACAAGTTTGTGGCTGGATGCATTATTGCAAAGTTGCCCTATTCATGGAGGAACTTCGCCACAACTCTCAAACACAAGACATGAGATATCGGTTGATAACCTGATAGCGTCTATTGATGTTGATGAGAAGGCTCGGGCTAAGGACACTGCTGAGAGAGGTGGTGAAGGTCAGTCTAGCGCCAACATGGTGCAGAAGAACCATAACCACGACAAGAACAAATGAAAGAACAAGCATGCGTTCAATGTACCTGTCAAGAATAATTCTTTTAAGAAGAAGAAGAAGGTGAACAAATCTGAGCTAGGTTGCTATACATGTGGAAAGCTCGGCCACTTCTCTGTGGACTGCCCAGATCGTGCAGACAAGAAAAAGGCCAAGACTGTCAATGTCGTGACCGCTAGCAATAATGATGGGTATGGTAATTTACCAATTGTGTTTTCAGTATTTCATTCTCCATGTTGGCGGATTGATACGGGTGCTAACGTTAATGTGTGTGCTGACATCTCTATGTTCACTTCTTATCAGGTCGCACAGGATTCTTCCGTCCTAATGGGGAAGTGATCACATGCTTCTGTTCGTGGTGTTGGTACGGTGGATCTGAAGTTTACTTTGGGGAAGATCGTGCAACTGAGGACCGTGCAACATGTCCCTACTAAGAACAAGAATCTCGTTAGCGATTCCCTTCTATGCAGAGATGGGTTTAAATTAGTCTTCGAGTCCAATAAAGTAGTAGTGTCAAAGTTTGGACAATTTATTGGTAAAGGTTTTGAGTGCGGAGTCTTGTTCCGTTTTTCACTTTCAGATTTCTGTAATAAATCAGTAAACCATATTTGTGGCGGTGTTTCCGATGATACCACTGTTTGGCATTCTCGTTTATGTCACATTAATTTTGGTTTGATGTGTCACTTGTCCACTATGAGTTTAATTCCGAATTTCACTATTGCCAAAGATTCCAAGTACCATAGTTGTGTGCAATCAAGCAACCTCGAAAGCCTCACAAGGCAGCCGAGGAGACACTTGGCACCGCTGGAACTCGTACATTCCGATCTATGTGAGATGAATGGCGTGTTGACAAAAGGTGGAAAAAATATTTCATGACTTTAAATGATGATGCTACTAGGCTCTGTTATATATATTTGTTGCAAACTAAAGATGCAGTTTTAGACTACTTTAAAATTTACAAAGCCGAAGTAGAAAATCAACCAGAGAGAAAGATCAAACGTCTTAGCTCGGATCGTGGTGGCGAGTATTTCTCTAAAATATTTGATGAATTCTGTGGGGAACACGATATTATTCATGAGAGGATGCCTCCCTATTCTCCCCAATCAAACAGGGTTGCCGAGAGAAAAAACCGAACGCTGACCGACTTGGTGAACGCCATGTTGGACACTGTTGGTTTATCTAAGGCATGGTGGGGGGAGGTTTCATTGACTTCGTGTCATGTCCTGAATAGAGTTCCCAACAAGAATAAAGAGAAGACCCCTTACGAGGAGTGGTCTGGGAGAAAACCATGACTTTCTTATTTACGCACCTGGGGGTCCTTGGCGAAAGTCAACGTTCCAATACCTAAGAAACGTAAACTTGGACCGAAGACAGTGGATTGTGCCTTTCTTGGTTATGCTCAGCAGAGCATCCGCTATAGATTTTTAGTGGTTAAATCTGAGGTACATGATATGAATGTTGATACTATTATGGAATCTCGTGATGTGATGTCTACACACGATTCTATTCTTGTAGACAGTATTGGGCCTGCAAGTGCAGAGGTTTGTAGAACAGCAGCAAGTTTCCCTTAAGTGAATCACCCAAGGTTTATCGAACTCAGGGAGGTAGAGGTCAAAGATATCCCTCTCAAGCAACCCTGCAATTAAGATACAAGAAGTCTCTTGTGTCCCCAACACACCCAATACACTTGTCAGGTGTATATGTGCACTAGTTTGGCGAAGAGATAGTGAAATACAAGTAATATGGATGATTATAAGTAGTAATTGCAATCTGAAATGAAAATGGCAGCAAACAAACATGTAGCAAAACTGGTTGTAAACGGTGTTTCAATGCTTAGAAACTAGGCCTAGGGATCATACTTTCACAAGTGGACACTCTCAACAATGACATCATAATTAAATACATAAATATCGTCTCTTCACTATGCTACTCTGAACCACACTCCGGTTGGATAACGAACACCAATTCATTGCGTAGTTCTATAAAAGCACACCTCAAAGTCTGAGTAAACAAACACCACAATTAAAATGCTTAGAAACAAGGCCTAGGTATCATACTTTCACTAGTGGACAGTCTCAACAATGACATCATAATTAAATACATAAATATCGTCTCTTCACTATGCTACTCTGAACCACACTCCGGTTGGATAACAAACACCAATTCATTGCGTAGTTCTATAAAAGCACACCTCAAAGTCTGAGTAAACAAACACCACAATTTCATGGAGACATCCAACTCAAATTATAACTCATGATAAGTATTTATGCAAACTTTAGCCTAAGAGCCACACACGGTGCGCACACTGTCATCTTCACACCGTGGGACAAGGTGACTCCGGAGATCACATTAATAAAATCACTTGAGTAGCATTATAGATGAAGAGTAACATCTACTTATTCAACTAGATTACAAAGCTCATGATCACATAAAGATCACACCATGGGAGAGAGAGATAAACCACATAGCTACCGGTAGAGCCTCAGCCTCGGGGGAGAACTACTCGCTCCTCATCATGCGAGTCAGCAACGGCGATGAAGATGGCGGTGGATTCGATGGAGATGGCTCCGGGGGCAATTCCCCGTCCCTGCAGGGTGCCGAAACAGAGACTTCTGTCCCCCGAAACTTGTCTTCGATGGCGGCGGAGCTGCGGAACTTTTCGTGGATGGAGGCTGATTGTTTTAGGGTTTTCACGTCGGGGGCAATATATAGGCGAAAGGGCGATGTCGGTGGGTGATGTGCAGGGAGTTGATCTTCTCCCTGCGGTTGGGAAACCCCAAGAGGAAGGTATGATGAGCACAGCTGGAATTTTTCCATCAGTATGAAACCAAGGTTATCAATCCAGTAGGAGACGAAGACTCTTTTGAAGGTTGTTGAAGCTGACGTTGGCAGGGCGCACTACCGGTGTCAACAACGAACGTGGAACCTGGACACAACACAACCAAGATACTTTGCCCCAACTTAACAGTGATGTTGTCAATCTCACTGGCTTGCTGTAAACAAAGGATTAGACGTATAGTGTGGAAAATGATGTTTGTTTGCAGAGAATGAAAGTGAACAATGTTTGCAGTAGGTTGTATTATCAATGTAAAAGAATGGACCGGGGTCCACAGTTCACTAGTGGTGTCTCTCCATAAATAAATAATAGCATACATGCGGGTAAACAAATTACAGCTGGGCAATTGACAAAATAAAGAACTGCATAATGATGCATATACTTGTCATGGTGTCTGGTATGAGATTCATTTGGGCATTACAACAATATACATAGACCGTTCCAACCGCATCTATGACTAATAATCCACCTTCCGGTTAACGTCCGTACCCCTTTCAGTATTAAGTTGCAAGCAAAAGATTATTGCATTAGGCAAAGTGTGTAATGTAAGTAACACAATTATCCTTAGACAAAGCATCACTGTTTTATCCCTAGTAGCAACAGTACATCCACAACCTTAGAGGTTTCTGTCACTCCCCCAGATTAAATGGAGACATGAACCCACTATCGAGCATAAATACCCCCTCTTGGAGTCACAAGCATCTACTTGGCCAGAGCATCTACTAGCAACGGAGAGCATGCAAGATCATAAACAACGTACACATGATATATTATGAAGCAAATGACATAGTACTAAATATTCATCGGATCCCAGCAAACACAACATGTAGTATTACAATAAGATGATCTTGATCATGTTAGGCAGCTCACAAGATCTAAACATGATAGCACAAGTGGAGAAGACAACCATCTTGCTACTGCTATGGACCCATAGTCCAAGGATGAACTACTCACGCA
Source organism: Poa annua (assembly GCA_026929855.1). Classification (NCBI taxonomy): domain Eukaryota; kingdom Viridiplantae; phylum Streptophyta; class Magnoliopsida; order Poales; family Poaceae; genus Poa; species Poa annua. The sequence continues at coordinate 59,344,302 of CM049437.1, forward strand.
TCAGTCCGGAGGCGGGCATGGTGATCTAGAGCCCTCCGGTGATGATTCCCCTCTCCGGCAGGGTGCCGGGAAGAGCTGCAGAACCCTCCCGAACTAGGGTTGACGACGGCGGGGGCTACGGTATGTTTCGTGGAAAAGTGCTCGGGTACTTAGGGTTTTTCCGTCGAGGGGTCTTTATAGGCGAAAGGGTAACGTCGGTGGGCGCCCGAGCGGCCCACACCACGTGGCGGCGCAGCCAAGGGTTGGCCACGCCACCAACAGGTGTGGCCGCCTCGTCCTCCATCTTCGTCTCCTCTTCGGTCTTCGCGAACCTTCCGGGAAAAATAGGGCCTTTGGCTTTTGTTTCGTGCAATTCCGAGAATATTTCCTTAACAACTTTTCTGAAACAAAAAACAGCAGAAAATAGGAACTGGCACTGTGGCATCTTGTTAATAGTTTAGTCCAAGAAAATGCATAAAAGTGATATAAAGTGTATATAAAACATGTAGCAATTGGTATAATATAAGCATGGAACGAAAGAAATTATATATACGTTTGAGACGTATCAAGCATCCCCAAGCTTAGTTCTACTCGTCCCGAGTAGGTAAAACGATAACAGCAAATAATTTCTGTAGTGACATGCTTCACATAATCTTGATCAAATAATATTGTAAGGCTCATGTTATGAATGAAGTGACTCAAGGCAATGGTCTATAGTTTGCTAACAAATAGACAAGAAGTAAACAACTGAATCATATAAGTAAAAACTTTTCATGGATAGTACTTTCAAACAAGCATCAAAAAGTGTTGCATAAGAGTTAACTCATAAAGCAATAGGTTCTAAGTAAAAGAGCATTGAAGCAACACATAGGAAGATTTAAGTTTCAGCATTGGCTTTCAACTTGTAACATGTATATCATATAGATAATTGTCAACACAAAGAAATATAATAAGTGCAATAAGTAAGCATGTAAGAATTCTTGCACACAAAGTTCACACGAGTGTTTGCTTCTAAGACAGAAAGAAGTAGGTAAACTGACTCAACATAAAGTAAAAGAAAGGCCCTTCGCAGAGGGAAGCATGGATACAAGCATGTGCTAGAGCTTTTTAGTTTTTATAGGTTTTTGAAATCATATAGAGATCATAAAAGTAAGTTTTTGAGTGGGGTTTGTTGTTGTCAACGAATGGTAGTGGGCACTTCTACCCCCCTTGTCAACCAGACTTTCAAGAGCGGCTCCCATTGAAGGACGATATCATCCCTCTTATTCTCTTTTGTTTACACATGCAGTTTTAGAAACTGTGATTATTGCTCGACTGATTGGATCAGGGCAAAAATGTGAAGAGAATTAAGCGGTTAAAGTTGTAATTAATTCGGACTGGGCACCCCATTTGCCAGCTCTTTTTGCAAAATTATTGGATAAGTGGATGTGCCACTAGTCCATTGGTGAAAGTTTGTCATAAGCAAATAACAAGGTTGATATCGAAAACACCACATACTTTCTCATGAGCTAATAAACATTGACATAAATAAGGGATAATAAGTTTTGAATAAAGGTCGCACATGAGGTATGTCGTGTCTCGAAGGACGGACACCGGGGATGCGAGGCACCCCCTTTGTAGATTCGGTATGGGCGCGAAGGAGGCTGGAAACATCTCCCGGGGGACGATCGCCGGACAAGTTCCTCACTCGCTCTCCGAGCTCGACGTGGTACGCAAATAAGGAAAGCACACATCGATCTACCCAGGTTCAGGCCGCCCGAAGGCTAACAGCCCTACTCCTGCATGTCTGGATAGATGGATGAATCATGGTGTGGCTACAATGGTGTTTCCCGGCGAGGTACCCGGCAGGGTACTCCGGCTAGAGGAAGGGGGAGGACAGATCCTTGCCCGGAGGAGATCACCTTCCTTCCCTTCCTCCTTCTAGCCTAGCTTGGTGGTTGTCTTCTTCCTTGGTTCGCCGATCAGCTCTTCTCTACGGCTTGCCTATTCCTTAAGCTAGCTTCCGTCCTTCTCCTCCATGCCCTTGGTCCTCCTTTTATAGGGAAAGGGGATACCACAGAGGTCATGCAAGGAGCGTGAGGGGTTCTTGGCGGGAAGCAACCCCTCTCCGTGGTGGAGACGGCGACGTGGCCTCTTCTCCTCCAAGTATCCGTCTTCGGGTGGTTGAGATCTCTGGCGCCTTTGGGGAAAGCGGCTGGCACGGGCTGACAGAGGGTAGGTGGTGTCCCCTGGCCGCGCCTTGCTTCCCAAGCCTTCTGGGGGCTTCCACCATCCTCTGGAAGGTAGTAGAAGCCTTATCTCCTCCTTGTACGGTCTTGTACCCGAGAGGGAGCTCGGCCCCGCCAGGGACTCGCGCTCTCGGGGTCTTCGGCTCCTTCCGGGTTGCAGGAGGCCCGGGGGTCCTGCACACCCCGGAGGTCTTGTATGAAGTGGGTGCGCCCGCCAAGCCTTGCGTCGAGTCTTGGCCTTGTTCTCTTGTGTGCTGGGCCAACAGGCGGTGGACCCACTTAGGCAACGCTAGGGGAACCCCATGTTCCACTGCTGCGACAGTAGCCCCCGGGCATGGTCCCGGCAGCCTCAGGCTGCCGGGGCTATGACCAAAAAGTCAGAGTGGGTCCGACGCCTGGTCTTCTGTGAGTTATTCTGCTCGGGGGAATAACTGTGCTAGTCTTCTCGGCTCCCGGTAACGGAGAAAACAAGGAGTCCATCGTGGGGGCGGGGGGGGGGGGGGGGGGGGGGGGGGCTCGCGCTTATAAAAGCAGGGGCAGGCCCCTCTGCTCCTACCCATCTTCCCTACCTCCCCGCCTCCACTCCACCAGAGCCATCACGATAATGGCACCAGCGAGAAGGGGGCGAGGACGTGTGATGACCCACAAGTATAGGGGGTGTACCGTAGTACTTTCGATAAATAAGAGTGTCGAACCCAACGAGGAGCACAAGGTGCTGACAAGCGGTTTTGATGAGGATTTCACTTTAAACACTAGCAGACAAGTTTTTAGGAGTTTTTGATAATACAAATAAATAAAGTGCGAGTACATAAAGTGCAACAATTATAATTGCAGCGAGTAACCCAATCCTTTCTAGAGCAAAGGACAAGCCGGTTTGTTTACTTATGATGACCAAATGTTCCTGAGGACACACGAGATTTCTGTCTAGTGCTTTCGCTTCATATAGATGATTAATCTTTAGTGTTTCAATAAGTGTTGTGTGGGTGAACATATGCTAATATACCGCCCTTCCTAGGACTAATACATACTTGTGATTATAACCCTAGTAAGCATCCGCAAATACCAGAAAGTAATTAAGATAAATCTAACCACAGCCTTAAACTCTGAGATCCTACCATCCCTCATCCATCGAGATACCAACGGGGGTTTAGGTTTCTGTCACTCCGCAACCCCACAATTTATATTCGAATACACAATGCATTCCCCTAGGCCCATAAAGGTGAAGTGTCATGTAGTCGACGTTCACATGACACCACTAGAAGAATAGCACCACAACTTAAATATCAAAACATTAAATATTACTCAACATAGTTCACTACTAACATCTAGACTTCTCCCATGTCCTCAAGAACTAAACGAACTACTCACAACACAACATTTGGAACATGATCAGAGGTGATATAATGATGGATAACAATCTGAACATAAACCTTAATTCAACGGTTTCATTCAATAGCATCAATAACAATAGTAATCAACACCGTGAGAGTTTCCCCTATCAAATAGACAAGATTCAGCCCTAGATGTTACAGCGGGAACAGAGGTGAACAATGGAGATGACGGTGCCGGCGGTGGAGATGGTGGTGATGATGATCCCGATGAAGTGCAGCTCGATGACGGTGAAGATGGCGACGATTTCCCCCCTCCGGGAAGGGATTTCCCCGGCAGATTTCTCCCTGCCGGAGAGCTTTTCTCTCTCTGGTGTTTTCCAACTCGTGGAGGCGGCGGAATATTTCTTCGAGCCTCCTCCGTGTCTTAGGGTTTCGGGGGGAAGAAGTATGCGAAGGGGCTCGGCCAGTGGTGGGCGAGGGCGCCCTCACCACGTGCCGGCGCGGCTCAAGGGGGTGCCGCGCCACGGCATGGTGTGGGCCCCCTGGGCCCCACCTTGGCCTCCCCTTTTGGCTCCCTCCGGCATCTGGCAAAATAGGAACTTCTGCCTGGTTGGTTTTGTTTTCTTATCTTCGCAAATATGGTGTCTTGACGGTCCTTTTTCTAGCAGAATTCAGACTCCGGTGATCAATTCTCCAATAATCATCAAACATGCAAAATAGATGAAATAATCATAAGTATCATCTCTAAATATGAAATATATGATGAATAACAGTAAATTATGATATAAAATAGTGATGCAAAATGGACGTATCAACGTGCGCGTGCTGTCCAAGCCGCGTCGAGAGAAGAACTACCTGTCCGCGGCCACAGCGGATGTCGAGGTCGAGGAAGGGGGAGCCGCGGCGGTCGAAGTGGTCGCGGAGGATGCGGTGGCCGTGGCAGAGCCTCCCCTCCTCCAAGGAGCTCAGCGCACGCCGGTTTTGCTCCGTTCGAGTTCTTGGTGGATCTGGATCGCGAGCCTCGCGGTCGCCTACGCCTCCCGACCTCCTTTGCGATGGTCATGGCGGAAGATAAGCCTTCTGGCTTCTGGCTGCAGGTCGAAGGCTGCCCCAATGGCCCCTTCTGGGTCTGGGCGGAGTACGCCATCGATGACTCCATGCTCCTGGGTCATGGGTGGAAGTCGTTTTCTTACTCCCGGCGGTTAACCCGGGGGCAGATGGTGACATTCCTGTACGACGGGGATGCGACGCTCTCCGTGAAGATCTTCGATGCCGCCGGAGGACGCACCGAGTGCTGCATGGAGAGCAGCAGCAGTAACACCGACGGTGACAGCGACTCCAGCTCCGACGAGGATGAAGATGAGGAAAACTCGTCCAGCATCAAGGTGGAGGAGGACTCGTCGTCCTGAGGAGGCAAGAGGCTGAGAAGGAGATGTCGAAGATCTCCTTGACCTCCTTCTTGGCGGCCTCGTCGACGTACTTCGGGAAGTAGCGCTTCCCGGGGTATGCTCATACTCTCGGGTTGTCGGGGGTGAATCCTTTTTCTGTAAAAAAAGTAGGACTTCGTTGTAGATCTTGTCGTTGTCGAAGAAGAGCTTGTCTCCATTCCTTGTACTTTGCACTTGTGCCTGGTGTGAATGAGAACAGGTTTTTGCAAAACGTGTCCTCATTACTGCGGCACTCGAACCGTCAAGCGGTAGGCGGCGACCGAGTAGTCTATAAAAAGACTCCGCAGCCCCCAGTCTCCGTTGCACACTTCTCCCCTTCTGCTCCACTTGCCTCCACCCCTCCTTGCCGCAGGACGCGAGTTGCTGAAGATGTCCGGCGACGCGGAAGCGATGTCGGGGGGCGGAGCCTCGGAGATCTCTACGGCGGAGTCGGTGTTCCGTGGCGCCGCGGATGCGCCCTGGGCTACCAAGATCTGTGTAGCCGGACGGGGAGATGCCCCTCGAGCTTCCACTTCCCAAGCCTTAGCCGACTTGGCGGCCATAACGGGCCCGGCCGCGTAGGAGGCAGCCCGGGTAAGGGCCATCAAGAAGGCCTTCTTGATGGCCTTTCTGAAAGAGAAGACTGCCGGTATTCTGGGTCTCTCCCAGCCCTTGGCCGAGCTTGAGGCCGTTGACTAGGTAATGGCGCGTCCTGAGACACCTCGTCTTGCTCCTCCTTAGCCAGCCTTGATCTTGACTTTGGCCGGCGTTGTTTTCCTCAGGAGGAAGAGCAGGCCACTAGCGCGAGGGGCATTGTTCGAGTGCTCGGGCGAGACGGCCCCGCGCCCTCGACAGGGTCTCCCTCCCCTCAAGGTGCCTGAAGATTCTGCGCGGATGTCCCTTTCTCCTCCAGGCGTCCCCGGAAGATAGAGGTTCACCCGGTAGATAGGCCAAGTAGCAAAGGCAGATATGCGCAGCCAGGGCGCCTGGGCTGGCCTTAGTAGCACAGGCTAGATATGGGCATAAGTTGCCTTGCTGAATGTAATGATAGTATGTAATTTCATAATCTAAATATGAATGCGTTTCCTAGCTCAACTCCAGGGGTCATTTCCCAATCTCCCCTTGCACTATGTGCCTTCCAGTTTATGAGGAGTCAACCCGGGTGCAAGTATCCTTAACTGTCAGCAGCAGAAGTAATACCCCCAGGAAGCACTAACTCCACAGCCGTAATTACTAAGCCAGAGGGAAACTGACCGTTCACCAGGGAGGACGCCTGATCCCCGCAAGGGCTCTCATACACCGTTAAGCATGCTCAGGTTGACAGTATATTGACTCCAAGCGAGATACCATGCCTAAGATGTATGCGAATGCAAAAACTTATCTGTTTCCCCAATCGCTTTCTGATTTAGGCCTCTCCCGGGTATTTAGCTCCACTTCCTTCTCCTTTTGAAGATTTCCTGTCCCGGGGAGGCGCTTCACACAACAAACCTTCAGTAGGAAAAGAATGGACCCTCTCTTCATGTCGAGAGAATGTTTATCCGAAGAAATCCGCAAGCAAAGTTGGTAGTGCATTTCTGTACTTAGGTGCTTTAAAGCACAACACTGCCCAATCACTCCTTTCTGCGGCAGCACGGCTGGCTGGGTAGGCAGCTCCTACTGATAGGTGCATGCGTCGACCCGCCAGCCACCGGCACATACCAGCCCCCTGCTTACGGGTTGCAGCGGAAAAACGGTTTCTCGACAAAAATTGAGGCTCACGGAATTGAAAACTTATCTTTTATTCCTTGGCGACGATTCTTACACCCTTCTACACAACATTAGCCCCCAGGGCGTGCATAGTCGACCTTAACTAAGTGCGATTCGTGTTTGTAGTTGGGGGTAGAATTCTCGGAGGTTCTCCATGTTCCAGGCATTGCCCTCCGGTCTACCGTTCTCATCTTCCAGGTAGACCGCTCTAGGCCTTAGGGTATGTGTGACCCGATAAGGACCTTCCCACTGGGATGACATTTTGTTCATGCCTCCAAGGTTTTGCTTCTTCCGGAGCACCAGGTCGCCTGGCTCCAATGCTCTTGCTCGCACATGGCGGCCATGATAGCGCCTGAGCGCTTGCTGGTAACGAGCCGAACTCAGGGATGCTCGACACCGCACTTCTTCCAGGAAATTGATGTCATCAATTCTCCTCTCCACTTGTGCCTCTTCATCATAGGCGAGTACCCGGGGGGATCCATGCTTGAGTTCAGTTGGCAGGACTGCTTCTGCTCCCTAGACGAGGAAGAAAGGTGTTTCTCCCGTGGCTCTGCTGGTTGTGGTTCCGAGTGACCATAGGACGCTTGGTAGGTGCTCGATCCAGTTCTTGCCCCGGTCTTCTAGCTTGTCAAGTGCTTTGGTTTTCAGACCCTTGAGTACTTCTGTGTTGGCTCGCTCCACTTGTCCATTGCACCTTGGGTACGACACCGAGGCGAAACACACCTTGATGCCCATTTGTTCGCAGAAGTTGAGGAAAGCTCGGCTGGTGAACTGAGAGCCGTTGTCGGTGATGATCCTATTGGGTACTCCATATCTGAACACGATCCCCTTGATGAACTTGATTGCGGCTTGGGCCGTTTGCTTCGGCACTGGCATCACTTCTACCCACTTCGTGAACTTGTCGATGGCGACGAAGAGATACTCATGTCCTCCGACTGATCTCGGAATCTTGCCCACGATGTCCAGCCCCCAGACCGCGAACGGCCAAGAGATTGGAATAGGCCGCAGAGCTTGTGCTGGCTGGTGAATATCCTTCGCATAATGCTGGCAAGCTTCACACGTCTTGATGATCTGCTCAGCGTCGTGGAGAACTGTTGGCCAGTAGAACCCGTGACGGAAAACCTTCCCCGCCAGTGATCTTGATGCAACATGACTGGAGCACGTGCCTTCGTGTATGTCTTTTAGCAATGCCTTGCTTGTTCTTGCGGAATGCAACGGAGCTTGACTCCGTTGTCGCGCCGCCTGTAGAGCTCTCCGTCGATCAGGAAGTAGAGCTTGGCTTGGCGAGACACCCGCTCGGCGTCGTGGTCGTTACCCGGAAGGGTATGCTCGGTCATGTACTTGACGATATCCTGGGCCCAAGGTGGGCAGCTTCTTTCCAATGGGAGCACCATTTGACAAGAGGGAAGCGATGCTTCCTCCGTCGCAGGCGCTACCAGGTCTTGATCTCCTGGGCAGGCTTCCTGATATGCCGGGTGATACGTCTCCAACGTATCTATAATTTCTTATGTTCCATGCTATATTATACCAAGTTATCACATGATTTATATGCATTTTATATAGTTTTATGCATTTTCTGGGACTAACCTATTAACAAGATGCCACAGTGCCAGTTCCCTGTTTTCTGTTGTTTTTGGTTTCAGAAAAGTACTTAAGGAAATATTCTCGGAATTGGACGATTTCTTTTCTGAAGTCCGTTTTTAATTGGGAACGTACCAGAAGACCGAACATGAGACGAAGTGGGCGACCGAGGCGGCCACACCACGTGCTCGCGCGGTAGGGAATCTGGCCGCGCGAGGAGGTGATGTGGGCCCCTCGGGGGTCCACCGACCTCGCCCTTTCGCCTACATATACCCCCCGAACCAAAAACCCTAGCACGGTGTGCAATATTTCCTCCACGGGTCCCGAGCGCCGCCGCCATCGAAGACAAGATTCGGGGGACAGAACTCTCTGTTCCGGCACCCTGCCGGGACAGGGAATTGCCCGCGGAGCCATCTCCATCGACTCCACCGCCATCTCCATCGCCGTTGCTGACTCCTACGATGAAGAGTGAGTAGTTCTCCCCCGAGGCTGCGGGATCTATGGTAGCTATGTGGTCTATCTCTCTCTCCCATGATGTGATCTTTTATGTGATCATGAGCTTTGTAACCTAGTTGAATATGTGATGCTACTCTTTATCTATTATGCACTCTAGAGGTTACTTTAATATGAACTCCGGGGTTATTCACGGTTGTAACGGTGACAGTGTGTGCACCGTGTGTGATTCCTTTATGATGTTGTTGGTGTTAGTTTACTCTGACTTTGAGGGTGCTCTTGTAGCCCTACACAATGAATGTTGTTTATCATCCAACATGAGAGTGTTTGAGAGTAGTGTTTATTTATTTAACTTTGATGTCATTGTTGAGAATGTCCACTGGTGAAAGTAGGATCCCTAGGCCTTGTATCTAAGCATTGAAACACCGTTTCCAACAAGTTCTGCTACATGTTTGCTTGCTGCCATTTTTATTACAGATTGCAATTACTACTTATAATCATCCATATTACTTGTATTTCACTATCTCTTCGCATAACTAGTGCACCTATACATCTGACAAGTGTATTGGGTGTGTTGGGGACACAAGAGACTTTTTGTATCTTAACTGCAGGGTTGCTTGAGAGGGTTATCTTTGACCTCTACCTCCCTGAGTTCGATATACCTTGGGTGATTCACTTAAGGGAAACTTGCTGCTGTTCTACAAACCTCTGCTCTTGGAGGCCAACACTGTCTACGAGAATCGAAGCGTGCGTAGACATCAAGCTCTTTTCTGGCGCCGTTGCCGAGGAGGTGAGCGCTTGAAGGTATCTCCTTTAGATTCTGCAGTTATTACTTTTCGTTTCTTGTTTTTATTTTCACTAGTTAGGCTAATGGAAAACAACAAAAAAATTAGAGATCTCTATGAAATTTATATTGCATTAGGACATGATACTTTTGAAGAGAAAATTAAAAAACCTATGGAAGTTAGTTTGCATAATAGTAGTAGTAATGTTATTAGTATAAATTCTGTGGACACTATTATTGCTAAGGCTATGGAAAAGTCTAAGCTTGGGGAAGCCATTGTTGATGAATGTGTTATTTTTAGTCCCCCAAGCTTTGAGGAGAAAATTTTCTTTGATGATACTTTGCCTCCAATATATGATAATTATAATCTTTGTGATATTTTCAGTCCACCTACTATTGAGGATATAGTTTATGTTGATTATAATATGCCTCCTATATATGATGTTTACAATGATGAATATGATGTTTTCAGTCCATCTACTATTGAGGATAAAATTAATTATGATTATTCTATGCCTCCAACTTATGATAATTACAATGATGGATGTGATAGTTTTACTCCCACTATTACTAATAAAATTGATTATGCTTATGTGGAGGGTAATGATATTATTATGCTTATGGATCATGATAAGAATGCTTTAGGTGATGTTGAGGAGTGACTCCCACGTAACAGGGGTAGTCTCGCCCTGAAGAGAGGTTCGAAAGGGGGGACTGGACACGGAGGTCTAACAACTCTCGAGGGGCTCGACGACGATGCTCACTGAGCCTGAAGAAGGACAACCACGCCAGAGATGGACACCAGCCCGTACCCAGGTTCACGGCCCTCGAGAGGAGGTAAAACCGCTACTCCTGCTTGTCTGTATTGCACTGTGAAGGTTACAGGACAATGAGCTTGCCGAAGGCTCTCTTGAGGCAATTTTGTGCCTGGAGAGGGACGCGATGATCGTCTTCCTCCTCCAGCAGTCGGCTATCCTATCTGTTTCGGGTGATTGCGCAATTGGGCCACCGACCGATCCCTCACTACGGCGGAGCCCTTGCTCCCTTTATAGGCGCTCCGGGCTCCGTCCTCGTGCTGGTGGGCTCCCACACGTCGGTGGCGCAAGGGAGAGGGGGTCCACAGCGGCTCCTCCGTCCATGGACGCGGCTCATCCGTGCTAAAGTAGCGCGCCGTGGCCGACAGGTTGCAGACGGTGCAGTGCGGCTCGCAGGCGCAGCAGAGGTCGTGGTGGAGCCCACGATGACGATCTTCTTGGAGCGTTGCGCCGTCCAGCCGCTTTATCACCAAAGAGGAAAGTCCTGACTGTCCTGGCGTAGGCGGCCGCGGCTTTGTTGACTCCTTTATCATCAGAATGGCAACTGGGATGCTCGCGTCACCCTGCAGCTGCTGCAGGGGCCATGTGCGCCCTGCAGCGCTTGCTTAGCCGCGAAGTGTCTCCACAGGGCCGCGGGCGCCTGTGGAGGGGTTCTCTGCTGACTCCTCTCAGGCGGGCTGTGCCTGGGGAGTCTCTTGAAGCGCAGGGTCCTCTTCAGGCCCTGGCGTCCTCTTCAGGCCTCGAGAGGGGATGCCTCTTGAGGATCCCTCCAAGCGGCAGCCTGGTCCTTAGTCGTCCTGCCGAAGTTCCTTGCGGGCGAGGCCTGTAGGGAGTGGGCCGTGCATACCCCGGTCCTTACTGGGCCGACAGTAGCCCCCGGGCCCACGATGGGCACGACGAGGCCCGATGGGTCTAGGCGAAGCGTCGTGGGGCCAAACCTGCAGGCCGGGCCGAGCCACGCGTCACTCCGGCGAGTAACGGTTGTGCACGATACGGGACGTGCGTCGTGGGGGGTCCCACCACGCCCCGGTAACTGCTCCTTGACGAGACATAAAAAACCCCGGCGCCGGAGCAGGGAGCCGTTACTACTCCCACTTCTTCTCGCAGACGCCATCCGCACAGAGCTCTCCGCTCCTGCAATCCGGCGCCCTCTTCTCCGATTTCTCCAACTTCCCCTCGCGCCGCTCCCTTCTTCCCCCCGACGATGACTCCGCCGAAGAACAAGGGCAAGGCGGCCGTGGGGTCTTCTTCGCAAGCAGCGGTCGCCGAGGCCGCACACGGCGCGGCACTGCTGGGCGTGCGCGTGAATGACAAGGCGCTCGAGAAGGTCCGCTTCCTGGTGGCGGACCGGACCAACGAGCACGGCGCCACCGCACTCAAGCCTGCGGCGCACGGGAAACGCCCGCGAGGGTTTTTCCCCATCTTCCAGCACTGCGTCTCGGCGGGCCTGGTGCCGCCCTTCTCCCCGTTCCTGGAGGCGGTGCTGGCCTTCTACCAAATCCAACTGCTGCACCTCCACCCCAACTCGGTGCTCATCCTCGCCATCTTCGCCTACCTCTGCGAGGCGTACCTGGGCTTGGAGCCCACGGTGGAGCTCTTCCGGTGCTTCTACGCGCTCCGGAGCACGGCGAAGAACGAGCGCTCAGGATGCGTCTCCTTCCGCATCGTGGACGGCATGGGGAGCGTCTACATCCCCATGTCATGGAGCGAGGGCAAGGCCATCACCTCCGTGACGAAGAAGGTGGACGACTTCCGCCAGCGGTGGTTCTTTGTTGGCGTGGAGCAGCCAAGCGCCTTCCTCGAGGTCCCTGACGCGCCGCCTGTGAAGAACTCGCACTGGGGCAAGGCCACCTTCTGCGGCGCGCAGAACGTGATGCTGTCGGGCCGCCTGAGCTACCTCCGGGAGGAAGGCCTCACGGGGCAAATCATCGTCGCGGACTTCGTGACGCGCCGCATTGCTCCTCTCCAGGCGCACTCGGTGCCAATGTGGATGTACTCCGGCCCCCAGGACAAGATGCGGCTTCACCGCGAGGACAACGACAAGGACGCCGTCGACAACGTCCTGTCTGCGCTCTTCATCAACCCAGCGGTGCCCGCCATGGACGAACTCCCGATCACGCTCCGGCCTCTGCACCAGTGCAATATGACCGAGCGCCTGACGATTCTGGCGGGGATGCCTCCTTACACCCCGTCAGGCCCTGCGGGGAAGATGGTGCCTGTGCCGGTGGTGCACGAAGCGGAGGGAGCAGAGACGCCCTCTGCCTCAGGAGCTGGGCAAGGCGAGGAGGAGGCCGCGGCGGGGGAGGAGTCCTCTTCGAGGGCCGGGCCCCTTACTGGCGAGATCTGCGACATCTCGTCAGGCGATGATGAAGACGCCTTCACGGTGGCGCCCGCACGCCGTGCGGAGGAGGAGGAGGCCGAGGAGGAGGCCTCTAACGAGGAGGCCTTGCTAGGGCGTCGCGAGCCCCGGTCCAAGGCGGCCAGCGACAGGCCTGGCGCGAGGCCCTCCGACGTCCCCTCCAAGAGGAAAGCCGAGGCGCCTCCGGAGGGGTCAGGTGCTAAGGCCAAACCCTCCTGGCGCTCGCCAGGCTTGGCGTGGGTCGACACCGGCGCCAAGGAGTCCGGGTAAGTACCTTTAACTGCTGACTGCCTGATTATTGTACCCTTCTTTTCATGATTCTGATAATCGCCCCCTGATTCTTGCCAGCGACCTTGTGCCTGCGAAGCGCCGTAGGCTTCGCAAGGCAGCGGAGGTGAAGGGAACCGCGGTAGAGGCCGTGGCTGAAGAGGCCGCGAGGCCTGTGGAGACGGCCTCCTCAGGCCCAGCCGAAGAGGCGCCTCAAGCGGAGGCAGCTGTGCCTCTGGCGGGGGCGGCAGCGCCTCAAGCGGAAGCTGCTGCACTGCCCCCCGAGCCGTTGGTGATGGGGGCGCCGGAGGAGCGGGAGGCCAGCCCTCCTCGAGCTCCTTCCCCGCCTCGCGCGGCTACGCCGCCGCGTGAGCCGACTCCGGCTCGCGAGGCTACGCCGCCGCGCTCAGCCACGCCTCTCGCGCAGCCAGAGGCCGGGACAGACCAGGGCCCGCCCAGCGTGGGCGTCTCTGCAGGGGGAGCTCCTTCGTCTCCGCCTCGCCCCGCAGCGAGGGGCGAGGCGCAAGAGGCGACGCGACAGGGCGACGAGAGCGGCGAGACCAGCCTGGGCGCGGCAAAGGACGGGGAGCAACCTAGCCCCCAGGCATGCCCAGAGGCCTCGTTCTCCAGGCTTGACGCCGGGGCCGGGCCTTCCACGCGACGCGGCCTGGTCCTCAGCGGCTGGGACTGGAACAAGGGGAACCGCGAGGTGGCCTTCCGCCTGGTGAGGGAGTCTCTGGAGGGTTTGGAGGCGCAGCTCGCCCTCGAGGATGCCCAGCTCGCCCAGCAACGCGGCGAGCTTGCGGAGGCTTGGAGACGCCTCCATGCCGCCGTTGAGGCCCGCCGCCAGGAGGATCTGGCCCTTCAGGCTGCACGCGAGGAGGCCATCCGCTTTGCCAAGGAGGTCCGGGAGGGGGCCGTCCGCGACGCAGATGAGCTTCTTGCCCCCCTCCAGGACGCGCGCGACGCGGCCGCCGACCTCCTCGCGGAGGTGAAGGCCGAGCGCGAGGCCATGGAGGGCTCGCTGGCGCAGAAACGCCGCGAGGTGTCCCAGCTGGAGTCCCCGCTCCTCTCCGCCCACCGGGCCGCGCAGGAGACCCTGGAGGGGGATCGCAGGAGCCTGGCCGAGCGCGAGCGACAGCTGGCCTCCAGGGAGAGGGAGGTGGAGCAGCGGGACGAGCAACGGCTCCAGGCGGAGGGTGAGCTGGCCACGAAGCGCGAAGAGCTCGAGGCGCGCGAGGGAGACCTGGCTCAGGCGCTCCAGAGGCATGACGAGAATGTCACTGCCCAGAAGCAAACCCTGGAGCGCTTCCAGCAGCGGTTTGCCGAGAAGAAGATGGAGGCGGAGGCGGCCCTCGCGGAGCGCGAGAAAGAATTCAGGCGGACCACCTCCAAGGAGTACCGTGACAAGGCCAAGAAGCAGGAGGACCGCTTCAAGGCCAAGCACACCGCTGATGCCAAGCGGATCGCGGAGCTTGAGAAAGCCAACTCCAAGCTCGAGGTCCGCCTCCAGCGCGCCAAGGATGCCTATCGCCAGGCTGAGGAGGGTCGCAGGGCGGCTGTCCTGGAGCTGGACGCCCTCGTCAAGGACGTGGAGGGGCAGGCGGGCTCGGTGGCCAAGCAGGTGACGGAAGCCGTGGACACCGCGCAGGCGGCTCGCGTGCTCACGAGGCAGCGGGAGCGCATGTTCCAGGCGCTGGTGGTCCGAGGCAATGAGCTTGCTGCTCAGCTTGGCGCGGAGGCTCCGCTCGCCGAGGCTCGCGGTCGTGGCGATGCTGCCATGTACCTGGTCTACTTCGACCAGCTCTTCACGGCCCTCGAGAGCCCCGTCGCCGATCTCCGCGAGGTGATTGAGGTCGAGAGCCGCCAGCTTCTGGAGGTGGTCGTCGACCGCATCTTCACCAACCTCCGGCTCCTCACGCCCGGCTTCGACCTCTCCACGGTGACCGAGGCGCGGCCGGCCAGGGAGGCCTTGCGGGTCTCCAACTCCCTTCGCGAACAAGTCGAGGCCTTCTGCAACCGCTTCAAGCGTGCGGAGGTGGCTGCGGAGGACAGCGAGGAGGAGGCTGCCCCTGCCGAGGAGGAAGACGCTGAGGAAGAGGAGCGTGCTGGCGCGGACTCCGCTTGAGCCTTGATTATCGCGCCTTTGAGCGCCTGTATCTGAGATAGTTTTTGTATTCATACACTGCATATTTTGGGCATGTAATATACTCTTTAAGCTTATTTGTGTTAGCTTGTTTGCCCCTCGAGAGGCCTTTTCTGCCTTATTTTCATGTCTATGTTTTCTCTGCGTCATTAGGACCCATCTCTTCGCGCTATGACTCCGCCACTGCGGTATGCTAGAGCAATGACTCAGCAAGGCCGGGGGGAGTTTAAGGCTTGGAGAGGTAAGAGCCCTGAGCCGCGATGCTCAAGTGCCCCCCTTAGACGTGCGAGTAGCCCATGAAGCACAAGGGAGAATGAAATCGCTCGAGGGACAAACGTGCGCTTGGGGAAAAAGGCTCTCGAGCCACAGGTGTAGGACTTAGCTTCTCGAGGCTTTTGCCCTGTAGAGGTTTTTTAGCCTGGCGAGGAGGTCCTCTTCAAGGGTGTTTCCCTGCTGCCTCCTCAGGCTTGTAGAGACGCTTGTTCTCTGTAGATGTTAGAGGGGCAAACCCAAACGCTTGTGCACGGTGCAAAGGACTAATGCGCGCTTATAGGTCCCCTCAGGCGTTCCTTGCGAGGAGAGAGAGAGTACCAAGGTCCTTTGTAGAGATGGCGTGTTTGTGAGGGCCTGCCCTCCAGCCAGAGCTCGGATCCTTGGGTTTTGCAGTGCTGCTGGTGTGTCATTTGAGGCACTGGCACCGTACTCAGCCCCCGCTCGCGAGGTGCGCATGTGGAGAGATATAAGCGCCCATTTTCAACAAAGAAAATAATGCTGGAATAAACTCACCACCAAAATATTACATAGCGGCGCCGTAGCGCATAGTTCACTTAGGAACGAAAGTGGCGCCTGAGCGCAAAGTTCACTTGGAACGAAAATCGGTTCATTACACTTGGGTTTGCCAAGCTAACGTTCCTTCCATGTCGAGGCATGGGGGCCACCCATTAGTGGCAGAGGTTCACTGCGGCCTACGAGGGCTCATTTGCAGGAGAGCTCGGAGGGCTGGGCCTCGGGAGAAGCTTTGAGAAGCTTGGAGGTGAAGCCATGGGCTTCCCTCTAGAGACAAAAAATGCCTGGCGTGACTGCGATCACGGGTAGAACTTGCGCAGGTGCGCGATGTTCCACGGGTTCTTGACGGGGATGCCATCGTCGGTCTCGAGGCGTACTGCGCCAGGCTTGGCGACGTGGGAGACCCTGTAAGGGCCTTCCCACATCGGCGAGAGCTTGTGGAGACCTTCCCTGGAGAGAATTCGCCTGAGGACGAGGTCGCCCGCCTCAAGGGTGCGTGAGCGCACATGGCGGCTGTGGTAGCGTCGCAGGTCTTGCTGGTACCCTGCCGCCCTGAGGGCGGCCTGACGGCGCAGTCCCTCGAGAAGCAGCAGGTCGTCGTTGTGGAGGCCTTCTTGGATGTCCTCGTTGAAGGCAAGGACCCGCGGCGATCCATGCTTGATTTCTGCGGGGAGGACTGCCTCAGCTCCGTACACCAGGGCGAACGGCGTTTCTCCTGTAGGCCTCGAGGAAGTTGTGCGTATGGACCAGAGCACGGAGGGGAGCTCGTCGATCCAGCCCTTGCCGTGGCCCTTGAGGATGTTGAAGCTCCTGGTCTTGAGGCCCTTGAGGACTTCCGCGTTTGCTCGCTCGGCTTGACCGTTGCTGCGTGGGTGAGCTACCGAGGCGAAGCAGACCTTGATGCCAAGCTTGTCGCAGTAGGCTCGGAAGACACCGCTGGTGAATTGCGAGCCGTTGTCGGTGATGATGCGGTTGGGCACGCCGAAGCGGCAGACCAAGCTTCTGATGAATTTCACCGCGGCCCCCGCTGGTATGGTGCGCACTGGCTCAACTTCGGTCCATTTGGTGAACTTGTCGATGGCCACGAAGAGGAAACGGTAGCCCCCCTGCGACCTTGGGAAGGGGCCCAAGATATCCAGCCCCCAGACCGCAAATGGCCAGGAGAGCGGGATGGTTTGGAGCTCCAGTGCCGGCTGATGAATTTGCTTGGCGTGGAATTGGCAGGCGTCGCAGGTTTGCACGATGGCGACCGCATCTTGAAGCACTTGAGGCCAGTAGAAGCCGCTCCTGAAGACCTTGCCTGCGAGGGTGCGCGCACACGAGTGGTGGCCGCACTCCCCGCTGTGGATGTCCTTAATCAGCTCTCGGCCTTCCTCAGGAGGGACACACTTGAGCGCGATACCATTTGGGCGCTTGCGGTAGAGGTTTCCCTCGAGGATGCAGTAGGATTTTGCCTGTCGAGCGATTCGCTCTGCGTCAGCATCCTCTTCAGGGAGGATTCCTTTCACCAAGTAGTCCTTGATCTCATCAATCCAGCCTGAGGCCTGGCGGGTTGCCGTCAGCAACAGACGCTCCCCTGTGCTGGGGCCGCAATCGGGCGCTCCAGACTCGGGAGGTGGTGGGAGCGCTTCGTCTGCGCCTGCGGCTGTGGCCTCTCGAGGCTGTTTGATGGATGCCTTGGCGAGCCTCTCTTCAAAGACGCCGGCAAGCTGGGGTTGCCTTCGCGAGGCTCGCTTTGCGATGTCGTCAGCCTCTTGGTTTTCTTTCCTCGGGATGTGCATGAGCTCCATGCCCCTGAAGTGCTTCTCGAGCTTGCGGACCTCTTCGAGGTATGCGGCCATGTGGTCGTCTTTTGGTGTGTAGCTCTTGTTGGAGAAGTTGACAAGCAACTGGGAGTCACCCTTGACGAGCAGGTGCTTGACGCCCAGAGCGATAGCGGCCCTTAAGCCGGCGAGGAGGCCTTCGTATTCGGCGATATTGTTGGAGATCTTGTCGATTGTGAAGCACAGCTGGACAGCGTAGTATAGCTTGTCACCCTTGGGCGAGGTTAGGACGACGCCTGCTCCGCCATTGCGGCAAGCGAAGGCTCCATCGAAGTGCATGGTCCAATGGCTTGACGCTGTGTCTCCCGAGGGCTCGGCCTCTGCCTCGCGAGGCCCCTCAGGGCTTGGGTCAGTCCATTCGGCGACAAAGTCAGCCAACGCTCTTCCTTTTATGACCCTCGTGGTGTCGAAACGCAAGTTGAATGGCTGCAGCTCGATGTTCCATCCCGCGACACGATCTGTGGCGTTGGGATTGCGCAGGATCTGCTCCAGGGGGAAAGCAGTGACCACCGTGATGGGGTGGCCCTGGAAGTAGTGTCTCAACTTCCTGGAGGCGATGAGGAGCGCGACGAGGAGCTTGTGGGGACCCCGGACTAGCTGTCCGAAATACCCTTGTGCCTACAACATCAGCGATCCCGTGATCAGTCTGTCGCTGAGCACAATCGAACTGGTATCAAAAGAACATCCATAATTACCGAATGAATTACTTACTCGATTGAAGCCATAATCTTTAATAAGTTATTGCAGCGGAAAAACACCAATCAACGTGGGGCCCGAGTCATTTGCCAAGACACCTACAGGCAGCTGACTGGGAAGACGGCCTAGTTCGCACAGACGTCATCGGTCTCTCGGTCTTCATCTTGCTTCTTCTTGAACTCTGGACATGGGAATATCCAGGGACACAGCCATGAGTACATTTACGTACTCGCAAACTACCCCAACATGAGCATGCGCTATTCTTTTATTTGTTTAAATAAAACTTTGTTTGCCTTGAAAAACTCTATATCTTTATTGAAAAAAAAGGAAAGAAGGTCTTCAGAACTTTTCCCATAAATCTGCCTTTGTAAGGAGTCTCTTTAAAACTTTTTCCCAAAAGGGGGCATCTTTGTTGAAAAAGGTAAGAAGTCTCTTTAATAAACATTTTATTGAAAAAAAATCACCATTTTATCTGTTTCTCCAAAACTCCTCCTTTTCCTGACCATAAACCGTCATGATACATATTCTCCAACAACCTCATACCGATCCGTTGGTATAGGTGTATGGAACATTCTCCACTTCATTTTCCTTTTAAAACTCAAATCTTTTTCCGAAACCATCTCCAACAACCTCATACCGATCCGTTGGTATAGGTGTATGGATCATTATCCACTTCATTTTGTTTTTAAAAACACAAATCTTTCCAAAACTTGCACATGGTCAAAGTAGGGCCTCTCAACCGTCCATATCCGAGGACTCGGCTATTCGAATAGTTTTAAACCCTCTGCAGAGGTAGCACGCTTTTCCCACACCCATCCGATAACTCATCGTGTCTGCCACGTCTCGCCATACAAGGTGTATGCGAAGTTGAGTCACCGATCCTAGTCTGTCCTTTGCTCATGCTAGTATAGGATCCTGCCCCTATGATACCTTCCATCGACACTTAACCCAGCCCGTCGGAATCTAAGTGTGAGGACTCATAGGTTTTATCTGGCGGTGTATAGGGGACATCCTTCTATCCTCCTCCTTATCTACTCATAGAGTTTGAGCGAGGACCCAGGTCAGGGGTAGGTCACCAAACCATTCCCTCATGCATAACGGAGTCATCTCCGTTGATGCAGTGTCCCATACTAATAAGAGCAAATTATATGACTAAGCCCTTTCCCATATGTGGGTAAATGTGGTCGCACAGAGTATCGGTTGATTGACGTAAGTACAAAGACACAATGTGCGTTTTATCAAAACCACCATTCTCCTTTTCTCCAATTCATCACCACATCTTGGTGCTCCATGTCCACACAAGTATTTTCAAAGGAGTTTTGAGTAAACAATATTTTTCCCATCCTATAGATTGAAAAAGAATTTCCATCTAATATCTCCATATAGGGTGTCAAAATAATATACTTGTATTTTGGAAAAGGGTTTTCAAAATCATAGCTTTAGTGGCAACCACCACATAAATCACATATGCTCTTTATAAGTAAAACATGTGACCCAAAATAGATGTATAAAGATGCAAGCTCAGGGAATAGCTTGCCTGATTCCAGCATGATGTTCTTGGACTTCTTCTCACTGCCCAATAAATAAATACCATCCTCCTCCGATAAATCCTCCCAAATACCACTTCGGTAGCGTTTATATCTAGCGTCGCAAACATAAAAATAGAACAACACTCAATAAGCAAACCATACCACAATTGGTCTACAAAAAGATATTCAAACCACATCATAGCACTATTTTAACTAAACGACCAACTAGGATATATATTCACAAGGGCATTATACTAATCAAGAGTATAACACCATACACATGCCCAAACAAGATAGCACAAAGATACCCTCAATTAGAGGTAATTCACAAACCCCTTTTTCTAACTAGGAAATACTTCAAACAAAAGTTAAGTCACCAATTAATCTTTATAATTTAAATACCTCACCAAGCTAAGGTGGGTACACTAACAATATATTTAATCTAATACTCAACTTAAGTCCTTCAAGTTCATCAAGCTAGGCAATATTTTACTCATACCAATTTTCCCAACAAATTCCACTAACAGTACTAACATATTATAACATACTAAACAATAACAACTAGAAAGTAATTGTGACACAACCACCATTACAGCAATACAACCTCAAATACTCTAAATAACCACTTCATATATCAAGCAGCACAAATTGGTTTCATTTTAATTGAATTAGCCATTATTCAATTACATCTTAATTAGGGCAGAAACTAGTTGAACATGTTTTATTGCATAACTTAAGTTCTGTTGGTCATAAAAATACAAACTAAAATTCCACAGAAAGCTACTGATGTGTATGAGACAACACAATTGGATTTGGGTCAATTGGAGTTACCAAACTCCCTACGCAATGGTTTCAATCCAGAAGATTAATAATCAAGTTTTGGCTATCAATTAAGTTCTGTTTTTCTAAAAATTAAATCCTTTTAGGGGTGGCTAACCATGACTAAATGTGACTCAATAAAATTGGTCTCAACCAATTTGGACTAACAGAGTATCAGAAACAAACAAGTTTAGAATTTAAACCTTTCATGGTATTTTGAATAATGTATTTTTATTATGTATCTAAATGGGGTGAAACCACTTGGGTTGGTTAGACAACTTCATAAGCTTTCCAGAACATTTTAATTTGATTTATTTGGAGTTATAAATCTCAAGATATTGAATATACAAAATTAGTCAAGGTTCTGTCATTTTTAGAATTTACAAAAAGGGCAGTGAAACCTTTTTCACCGAGGGGCTGGCTAGCCAGAGCCACTGCCATGCGGGCCCGAGGGCCACGTTGGCGCTGACTGGGCAGGGTGCGGCGGTGCTGGCTACCGCGGTCACTGACCGGTGGGGCCCACTTGTCAGCGCGCAGAATAAAATGAAAACCGCAGTGCGCGGTGGGGGTTCGAACTCGCGACGAGCGTGTGAGGGACAGCTGCGCTAGCCACTGGGCCGGTCGGGTGTTTGTGTTACACTACAGGCGCGCGTCGTTTTGAGGTGAGGCCCGTGCACGGCGACGACGCGCACGGCCGCGGCGTTCACCGGCGGCGAGGTGCACGGACCGGACGACCTACTGCACTAGGGGATATGCCACTGGCTTCTATCGACCCGCACGAACGAGGGGAACACTAAAACGGCGGCGACACTACCTAATGGTCGCCGGAGCAACGCGCGCATCGGCGCCCGACGGCGGCCGGCGGCGAGCTCCCCTCGATTCGGCGAAAAACAGAGGAAGGGGATGAACGGGGATGTCCAGGAGAGAGGCGAGCTCACCCTCGACGCGTGCGTGCGCTCCGTTGGAGCTGCGGTGACCGGAGGCGGTGGCGAGCTTGCTCGGAGTGCGGCGGCCGGAGAGGAAGAAGACGCGGCGGCTACGGCGATTCCCAGCTCCCTTCTTCGATTCCTTGCGCGGAGATGAAGAGGACGGCGAGGCGGTGCTGGTGGCGGTCTCGGTTTGGCTCGGGGTGGCTCCTATCGCCGGCGAGGTGCGATGCCCCGCTCGGCTCCGTCTCGGGCTCGGAGGAAGAAAAGGGGAGGGAAAGAGGAGAGGGGGAGGAAGCCGGGGAGCAGAGGAGCGGCTCGGGGCTTCTTATCGCGCAGGGGAGAGGAGGGGGGTCCGACAGTGGACGCTTGGGAGAGGGGCACGGCGGGAGGCGCACGTCGCCGTGTCGTCCGCGGACATGCCGAGCGGCGGCACGGGCGCGTGCGAAAAGGGGGGCGCGGCGCGGATGTTGGTGTCCAAGGGGGCAGAGGAGCGAGGGGGAGAGGGAGGGGTCCGGGCGGCGAGCGCTGCAGCGAGGGGGGGGCCCGGGCGGTGACGGCGGCGTCGTGCGGGAGCGAGGGGCACGGCGCACTGGCGCCACGCCGTGCTGCGGCTACAGGAACACGACGACGTTTTTCCAGATAACCCCCTGGCAGAAACTTCCCTTCTCACCGCTAAGTCCTTTTCTGTTTTCTTTTGTTTCCTTTTAAATCCAGTAGCATTTCAAGGATTTTATTGAGGCACTAAAACATTTTAGAAAAATTTGAAAATATTCATGAGGCCTCCCCTACACATGTAGAAGCTGCACAAAAATTGGTGTTGCAAAATAAAATGTTTTGAACAACTTTTGTTCATAGAGTTTTAATTATAGCATTTTTCTCAAATACACTTTTATAACCTTTTAGAAATTTTTAAGCAAGTTCAAATATTATTTTGAACTCTTGGAACTTCCTTGACAATTATATTAACTTCAAATAATTTATAAGTTCATAGAGAAAATATTTGTTTGAAGGAAATAGATAGTTATGTAGGGAAAATAATTTATTTAGATCATTTCTTCAACTCGTGATCTAAATTTCCATTTGTTGAATAATTTTAGGGGTTTTGCTTTATTTAAGTCACATACCAATTTTGTTGTCAAGTGTGTGTTTTTAATTTATTGCTCTGGCACATTGAATTAATTATACTCACAAGCAACAACACAACAAGATCACCACAATCACAAGGATGATGCATTCAAGACAAACAAGTCACACACACAAAAAGGAGCAGCCACACCATGTCAAACATAGCAATGGGAAGGAAAACACAATCATCAATGAAACATTTCAAAAAGTTTTTGTTGGTTCTGAATTTTGGGTCTGGTAAAAATAAGTTTTTCTTGGTTCCAAAATTTGGGATGTGACAGATCCTTCCCCCCTTAAAATAAATCTCGTCCCGAGATTTGCAAGGTGGGGTAATAGGGGAGTACGAGGGCCTGAGTTTTAGGCTGGTTATACTTCCGAGGTTGTGGCTTCTTCAGTAAGGTCACCACGTGAGGTCTTGACAAATTTATGTTGCGAGGTTTTCTCTGTCGATAAACTTATGTGCTGATTTCAGATTCCTTTATGATGGGGTCGTCTTGATGATTAACTCGTATGGATAGTCTTGGTCGGATGTTTCCGGATTCTACAGGGTCAAGGCGCACAAATTTACTTACCACGTTCTGGTATACCTATTGCAGGCCTTCCCCCCTTAAAAAGGGGTCTTGAACTGGTCTTGTGGAGAGTCGCAGCTGGAGTTGACTTGGAGGCAACCTTCTCCTGGAGTAGTTTGTCGACATCTGTCTTCATAGTCGTCCTTCTTCAGCTGAATAAGGGGGGGGACTTCATTGTTGACTTCATTGGTTATTGATCTTCGTGAAGCTTCGGTAAGAACTGCAAGAGGTCCAATCTAGGGTATCGAGCTCCCAGAGGAGTCTAAAAGTCAATTCGAGTGTCCCGAGGTAGGTGGTTTGGGGAGTGGATCGATGATTGTTCAAATGTTGCGGGTTAACGGACTTTTTAGAAAGAGTTAGTGAAGAACCTTCACACCCGTTGTTTTTCTCAAATGGTAACTTTTTCTGTTCTTGTTTTAGAAATCATATCCTTGGGAAAACACCATAAATCTCCATGTGACTTTCTTATTTGGAACTTGCATGTTTCCTAAGTTATACACTTGTTTTAAGAAAATTATTATTGTCCTGTATTCGGGTTTGAACATCATTTATCTCACCCATGTGGTGAAGGAATCCACTTAGTCCTAGCAAGGCTTTCCACTGGTTAGTTGTATAAGAATGCGGTTGTCTTTTATGACATCGAATTGCCTTCGTCATACAAAAAGAATTTGTTAACAAGGTAGCTAGTCTTGTCATCAAACTACTTTTCATATTCCAGAGGCTGAGATGTGCTGGATTATCTGGCGTTCTATTTAGTTTGGGTATGACACTCAAGTGTTTGAGCATATAAAAGTGATTTGTTAACAAGTTCATGAGGTTTGTTACCAAACTACTTGTATACAACACGAACATTGGAATATCACACTATTTTTAGAGAGATTAATAATAACAGCTTCTGATGTATGAGTTTCCGAATACTCAAGGATAGTCCGGTATATTAATTACTTGTTACCAATTTAAGAAATCTCTTTTCAATCTCTTTTGTCGCAGTTCCTTCTTCTTGCGGTCTCTGAGCTTGAATCTTCCTAGCAGTTCCTCTTCAAGATCTTGACGCACTTGCTCCAGATGGTGCTCGAAGGCCATTATCTGATTTTCCGGTTAGGTTGCAAAAATCGCAGGTTATTGGTTAAAGATTGGGGGTCTTTTGTAGCTTGCGAAACGGTCAGTTCTTATCGGGAGACGGTTGAGATAAGAAGAACTTTCCAGAAAATATTTTCCTAAGAGGCTTTACATCTGCAACAAGGTGCAACTGACGAAAAGGAATTTTTTATAAAAAGAGA
The DNA here is from genome assembly GCA_026929855.1 of Poa annua. Classification (NCBI taxonomy): domain Eukaryota; kingdom Viridiplantae; phylum Streptophyta; class Magnoliopsida; order Poales; family Poaceae; genus Poa; species Poa annua. Next base: position 59,368,974 of record CM049437.1, read on the forward strand.
ACTTTGGTTTACTTTATGTTGCCATTAAGACGTGATTGTGAACGCACAAGAAAATCGACACACTAACAGAGAAGTCTCAAACAAACAACAGAGAAACACAGTGCACATAAGCAAAGGCACACAAGGTACTTCTAGTACCGCAGGATGTACTACTCGTGGTAATCGGGTATTACAACCGAGGGTCCTATCATGCTTTTCCTATGGGCCTTGGTTGATATGGTTGGTGAAGTCTTCTCTTTGCCGCCTTCGTCTTCAGCTGGCGAAATTTATCGAAGGAGTGACTGGGTGGAATTGTTGATATTGAGTTGAGGTCTTCGGAGGTCTCTTGCTTTGTTGATATCGATAATATTGGTACTGGCGGATCCATCACCTCGATGTGGAATGTTGAGTACTTGTAATGGAAGCTTCTTCTTGTAGGTGCTAGCTAATTAGGTCTCACTTGGGTTCATCGTCAAGTATTTTGAACGGGTAAGAGGGATTAGAGAAATCCTTGGAAAATCTTAAAATAGAGGGGTAAGACCTTGAAATATTTGATAAGGTGAGAGGAGTGGAAGTTATTTTTGGACTTCCTTAGATAAAAATATGTTTTTGGTAACAATATATTTTTAACAAAATATTTCTTTCCTAACTAACGTCCATGCTAACTAAGGTCTGTTACAGTCAAGATGGCTCTGATACCAGGTCTGTGGGGACCCCGGACTAGCTGTCTGAAATACCCTTGTGCCTACAACATCAGCGATCCCGTGATCAGTCTGTCGCTGAGCACAATCGAACTGGTATCAAAAGAACATCCATAATTACCGAATGAATTACTTACTCGATTGAAGCCATAATCTTTAATAACTTATTGCAGCGGAAAAACACCAATCAACGTGGGGCCCGAGTCATTTGCCAAGACACCTACAGGCAGCTGACTGGGAAGACGGCCTAGTTCGCACAGACGTCATCGGTCTCTCGGTCTTCATCTTGCTTCTTCTTGAACTCTGGACATGGGAATATCCAGGGACACAGCCATGAGTACATTTACGTACTCGCAAACTACCCCAACATGAGCATGCGCTATTCTTTTATTTGTTTAAATAAAACTTTGTTTGCCTTGAAAAACTCTATATCTTTATTGAAAAAAAGGAAAGAAGGTCTTCAGAACTTTTCCCATAAATCTGCCTTTGTAAGGAGTCTCTTTAAAACTTTTTCCCAAAAGGGGGCATCTTTGTTGAAAAAGGTAAGAAGTCTCTTTAATAAACATTTTATTGAAAAAAAATCACCATTTTATCTGTTTCTCCAAAACTCCTCCTTTTCCTGACCATAAACCGTCATGATACATATTCTCCAACAACCTCATACCGATCCGTTGGTATAGGTGTATGGAACATTCTCCACTTCATTTTCCTTTTAAAACTCAAATCTTTTTCCGAAACCATCTCCAACAACCTCATACCGATCCGTTGGTATAGGTGTATGGATCATTATCCACTTCATTTTGTTTTTAAAAACACAAATCTTTCCAAAACTTGCACATGGTCAAAGTAGGGCCTCTCAACTGTCCATATCCGAGGACTCGGCTATTCGAATAGTTTTAAACCCTCTGCAGAGGTAGCACGCTTTTCCCACACCCATCCGATAACTCATCGTGTCTGCCACGTCTCGCCATACAAGGTGTATGCGAAGTTGAGTCACCGATCCTAGTCTGTCCTTTGCTCATGCTAGTATAGGATCCTGCCCCTATGATACCTTCCATCGACACTTAACCCAGCCCGTCGGAATCTAAGTGTGAGGACTCATAGGTTTTATCTGGCGGTGTATAGGGGACATCCTTCTATCCTCCTCCTTATCTACTCATAGAGTTTGAGCGAGGACCCAGGTCAGGGGTAGGTCACCAAACCATTCCCTCATGCATAACGGAGTCATCTCCGTTGATGCAGTGTCCCATACTAATAAGAGCAAATTATATGACTAAGCCCTTTCCCATATGTGGGTAAATGTGGTCGCACAGAGTATCGGTTGATTGACGTAAGTACAAAGACACAATGTGCGTTTTATCAAAACCACCATTCTCCTTTTCTCCAATTCATCACCACATCTTGGTGCTCCATGTCCACACAAGTATTTTCAAAGGAGTTTTGAGTAAACAATATTTTTCCCATCCTATAGATTGAAAAAGAATTTCCATCTAATATCTCCATATAGGGTGTCAAAATAATATACTTGTATTTTGGAAAAGGGTTTTCAAAATCATAGCTTTAGTGGCAACCACCACATAAATCACATATGCTCTTTATAAGTAAAACATGTGACCCAAAATAGATGTATAAAGATGCAAGCTCAGGGAATAGCTTGCCTGATTCCAGCATGATGTTCTTGGACTTCTTCTCACTGCCCAATAAATAAATACCATCCTCCTCCGATAAATCCTCCCAAATACCACTTCGGTAGCGTTTATATCTAGCGTCGCAAACATAAAAATAGAACAACACTCAATAAGCAAACCATACCACAATTGGTCTACAAAAAGATATTCAAACCACATCATAGCACTATTTTAACTAAACGACCAACTAGGATATATATTCACAAGGGCATTATACTAATCAAGAGTATAACACCATACACATGCCCAAACAAGATAGCACAAAGATACCCTCAATTAGAGGTAATTCACAAACCCCTTTTTCTAACTAGGAAATACTTCAAACAAAAGTTAAGTCACCAATTAATCTTTATAATTTAAATACCTCACCAAGCTAAGGTGGGTACACTAACAATATATTTAATCTAATACTCAACTTAAGTCCTTCAAGTTCATCAAGCTAGGCAATATTTTACTCATACCAATTTTCCCAACAAATTCCACTAACAGTACTAACATATTATAACATACTAAACAATAACAACTAGAAAGTAATTGTGACACAACCACCATTACAGCAATACAACCTCAAATACTCTAAATAACCACTTCATATATCAAGCAGCACAAATTGGTTTCATTTTAATTGAATTAGCCATTATTCAATTACATCTTAATTAGGGCAGAAACTAGTTGAACATGTTTTATTGCATAACTTAAGTTCTGTTGGTCATAAAAATACAAACTAAAATTCCACAGAAAGCTACTGATGTGTATGAGACAACACAATTGGATTTGGGTCAATTGGAGTTACCAAACTCCCTACGCAATGGTTTCAATCCAGAAGATTAATAATCAAGTTTTGGCTATCAATTAAGTTCTGTTTTTCTAAAAATTAAATCCTTTTAGGGGTGGCTAACCATGACTAAATGTGACTCAATAAAATTGGTCTCAACCAATTTGGACTAACAGAGTATCAGAAACAAACAAGTTTAGAATTTAAACCTTTCATGGTATTTTGAATAATGTATTTTTATTATGTATCTAAATGGGGTGAAACCACTTGGTTTGGTTAGACAACTTCATAAGCTTTCCAGAACATTTTAATTTGATTTATTTGGAGTTATAAATCTCAAGATATTGAATATACAAAATTAGTCAAGGTTCTGTCATTTTTAGAATTTACAAAAAGGGCAGTGAAACCTTTTTCACCGAGGGGCTGGCTAGCCAGAGCCACTGCCATGCGGGCCCGAGGGCCACGTTGGCGCTGACTGGGCAGGGTGCGGCGGTGCTGGCTACCGCGGTCACTGACCGGTGGGGCCCACTTGTCAGCGCGCAGAATAAAATGAAAACCGCAGTGCGCGGTGGGGGTTCGAACTCGCGACGAGCGTGTGAGGGACAGCTGCGCTAGCCACTGGGCCGGTCGGGTGTTTGTGTTACACTACAGGCGCGCGTCGTTTTGAGGTGAGGCCCGTGCACGGCGACGACGCGCACGGCCGCGGCGTTCACCGGCGGCGAGGTGCACGGACCGGACGACCTACTGCACTAGGGGATATGCCACTGGCTTCTATCGACCCGCACGAACGAGGGGAACACTAAAACGGCGGCGACACTACCTAATGGTCGCCGGAGCAACGCGCGCATCGGCGCCCGACGGCGGCCGGCGGCGAGCTCCCCTCGATTCGGCGAAAAACAGAGGAAGGGGATGAACGGGGATGTCCAGGAGAGAGGCGAGCTCACCCTCGACGCGTGCGTGCGCTCCGTTGGAGCTGCGGTGACCGGAGGCGGTGGCGAGCTTGCTCGGAGTGCGGCGGCCGGAGAGGAAGAAGACGCGGCGGCGACGGCGATTCCCAGCTCCCTTCTTCGATTCCTTGCGCGGAGATGAAGAGGACGGCGAGGCGGTGCTGGTGGCGGTCTCGGTTTGGCTCGGGGTGGCTCCTATCGCCGGCGAGGTGCGATGCCCCGCTCGGCTCCGTCTCGGGCTCGGAGGAAGAAAAGGGGAGGGAAAGAGGAGAGGGGGAGGAAGCCGGGGAGCAGAGGAGCGGCTCGGGGCTTCTTATCGCGCAGGGGAGAGGAGGGGGGTCCGACAGTGGACGCTTGGGAGAGGGGCACGGCGGGAGGCGCACGTCGCCGTGTCGTCCGCGGACATGCCGAGCGGCGGCACGGGCGCGTGCGAAAAGGGGGGCGCGGCGCGGATGTTGGTGTCCAAGGGGGCAGAGGAGCGAGGGGGAGAGGGAGGGGTCCGGGCGGCGAGCGCTGCAGCGAGGGGGGGGCCCGGGCGGTGACGGCGGCGTCGTGCGGGAGCGAGGGGCACGGCGCACTGGCGCCACGCCGTGCTGCGGCTACAGGAACACGACGACGTTTTTCCAGATAACCCCCTGGCAGAAACTTCCCTTCTCACCGCTAAGTCCTTTTCTGTTTTCTTTTGTTTCCTTTTAAATCCAGTAGCATTTCAAGGATTTTATTGAGGCACTAAAACATTTTAGAAAAATTTGAAAATATTCATGAGGCCTCCCCTACACATGTAGAAGCTGCACAAAAATTGGTGTTGCAAAATAAAATGTTTTGAACAACTTTTGTTCATAGAGTTTTAATTATAGCATTTTTCTCAAATACACTTTTATAACCTTTTAGAAATTTTTAAGCAAGTTCAAATATTATTTTGAACTCTTGGAACTTCCTTGACAATTATATTAACTTCAAATAATTTATAAGTTCATAGAGAAAATATTTGTTTGAAGGAAATAGATAGTTATGTAGGGAAAATAATTTATTTAGATCATTTCTTCAACTCCTGATCTAAATTTCCATTTGTTGAATAATTTTAGGGGTTTTGCTTTATTTAAGTCACATACCAATTTTGTTGTCAAGTGTGTGTTTTTAATTTATTGCTCTGGCACATTGAATTAATTATACTCACAAGCAACAACACAACAAGATCACCACAATCACAAGGATGATGCATTCAAGACAAACAAGTCACACACACAAAAAGGAGCAGCCACACCATGTCAAACATAGCAATGGGAAGGAAAACACAATCATCAATGAAACATTTCAAAAAGTTTTTGTTGGTTCTGAATTTTGGGTCTGGTAAAAATAAGTTTTTCTTGGTTCCAAAATTTGGGATGTGACAGATCCTTCCCCCCTTAAAATAAATCTCGTCCCGAGATTTGCAAGGTGGGGTAATAGGGGAGTACGAGGGCCTGAGTTTTAGGCTGGTTATACTTCCGAGGTTGTGGCTTCTTCAGTAAGGTCACCACGTGAGGTCTTGACAAATTTATGTTGCGAGGTTTTCTCTGTCGATAAACTTATGTGCTGATTTCAGATTCCTTTATGATGGGGTCGTCTTGATGATTAACTCGTATGGATAGTCTTGGTCGGATGTTTCCGGATTCTACAGGGTCAAGGCGCACAAATTTACTTACCACGTTCTGGTATACCTATTGCAGGCCTTCCCCCCTTAAAAAGGGGTCTTGAACTGGTCTTGTGGAGAGTCGCAGCTGGAGTTGACTTGGAGGCAACCTTCTCCTGGAGTAGTTTGTCGACATCTGTCTTCATAGTCGTCCTTCTTCAGCTGAATAAGGGGGGGGACTTCATTGTTGACTTCATTGGTTATTGATCTTCGTGAAGCTTCGGTAAGAACTGCAAGAGGTCCAATCTAGGGTATCGAGCTCCCAGAGGAGTCTAAAAGTCAATTCGAGTGTCCCGAGGTAGGTGGTTTGGGGAGTGGATCGATGATTGTTCAAATGTTGCGGGTTAACGGACTTTTTAGAAAGAGTTAGTGAAGAACCTTCACACCCGTTGTTTTTCTCAAATGGTAACTTTTTCTGTTCTTGTTTTAGAAATCATATCCTTGGGAAAACACCATAAATCTCCATGTGACTTTCTTATTTGGAACTTGCATGTTTCCTAAGTTATACACTTGTTTTAAGAAAATTATTATTGTCCTGTATTCGGGTTTGAACATCATTTATCTCACCCATGTGGTGAAGGAATCCACTTAGTCCTAGCAAGGCTTTCCACTGGTTAGTTGTATAAGAATGCGGTTGTCTTTTATGACATCGAATTGCCTTCGTCATACAAAAAGAATTTGTTAACAAGGTAGCTAGTCTTGTCATCAAACTACTTTTCATATTCCAGAGGCTGAGATGTGCTGGATTATCTGGCGTTCTATTTAGTTTGGGTATGACACTCAAGTGTTTGAGCATATAAAAGTGATTTGTTAACAAGTTCATGAGGTTTGTTACCAAACTACTTGTATACAACACGAACATTGGAATATCACACTATTTTTAGAGAGATTAATAATAACAGCTTCTGATGTATGAGTTTCCGAATACTCAAGGATAGTCCGGTATATTAATTACTTGTTACCAATTTAAGAAATCTCTTTTCAATCTCTTTTGTCGCAGTTCCTTCTTCTTGCGGTCTCTGAGCTTGAATCTTCCTAGCAGTTCCTCTTCAAGATCTTGACGCACTTGCTCCAGATGGTGCTCGAAGGCCATTATCTGATTTTCCGGTTAGGTTGCAAAAATCGCAGGTTATTGGTTAAAGATTGGGGGTCTTTTGTAGCTTGCGAAACGGTCAGTTCTTATCGGGAGACGGTTGAGATAAGAAGAACTTTCCAGAAAATATTTTCCTAAGAGGCTTTACATCTGCAACAAGGTGCAACTGACGAAAAGGAATTTTTTATAAAAAGAGAACTTTGGTTTACTTTATGTTGCCATTAAGACGTGATTGTGAACGCACAAGAAAATCGACACACTAACAGAGAAGTCTCAAACAAACAACAGAGAAACACAGTGCACATAAGCAAAGGCACACAAGGTACTTCTAGTACCGCAGGATGTACTACTCGTGGTAATCGGGTATTACAACCGAGGGTCCTATCATGCTTTTCCTATGGGCCTTGGTTGATATGGTTGGTGAAGTCTTCTCTTTGCCGCCTTCGTCTTCAGCTGGCGAAATTTATCGAAGGAGTGACTGGGTGGAATTGTTGATATTGAGTTGAGGTCTTCGGAGGTCTCTTGCTTTGTTGATATCGATAATATTGGTACTGGCGGATCCATCACCTCGATGTGGAATGTTGAGTACTTGTAATGGAAGCTTCTTCTTGTAGGTGCTAGCTAATTAGGTCTCACTTGGGTTCATCGTCAAGTATTTTGAACGGGTAAGAGGGATTAGAGAAATCCTTGGAAAATCTTAAAATAGAGGGGTAAGACCTTGAAATATTTGATAAGGTGAGAGGAGTGGAAGTTATTTTTGGACTTCCTTAGATAAAAATATGTTTTTGGTAACAATATATTTTTAACAAAATATTTCTTTCCTAACTAACGTCCATGCTAACTAAGGTCTGTTACAGTCAAGATGGCTCTGATACCAGGTCTGTGGGGACCCCGGACTAGCTGTCTGAAATACCCTTGTGCCTACAACATCAGCGATCCCGTGATCAGTCTGTCGCTGAGCACAATCGAACTGGTATCAAAAGAACATCCATAATTACCGAATGAATTACTTACTCGATTGAAGCCATAATCTTTAATAAGTTATTGCAGCGGAAAAACACCAATCAACGTGGGGCCCGAGTCATTTGCCAAGACACCTACAGGCAGCTGACTGGGAAGACGGCCTAGTTCGCACAGACGTCATCGGTCTCTCGGTCTTCATCTTGCTTCTTCTTGAACTCTGGACATGGGAATATCCAGGGACACAGCCATGAGTACATTTACGTACTCGCAAACTACCCCAACATGAGCATGCGCTATTCTTTTATTTGTTTAAATAAAACTTTGTTTGCCTTGAAAAACTCTATATCTTTATTGAAAAAAAAGGAAAGAAGGTCTTCAGAACTTTTCCCATAAATCTGCCTTTGTAAGGAGTCTCTTTAAAACTTTTTCCCAAAAGGGGGCATCTTTGTTGAAAAAGGTAAGAAGTCTCTTTAATAAACATTTTATTGAAAAAAAATCACCATTTTATCTGTTTCTCCAAAACTCCTCCTTTTCCTGACCATAAACCGTCATGATACATATTCTCCAACAACCTCATACCGATCCGTTGGTATAGGTGTATGGAACATTCTCCACTTCATTTTCCTTTTAAAACTCAAATCTTTTTCCGAAACCATCTCCAACAACCTCATACCGATCCGTTGGTATAGGTGTATGGATCATTATCCACTTCATTTTGTTTTTAAAAACACAAATCTTTCCAAAACTTGCACATGGTCAAAGTAGGGCCTCTCAACTGTCCATATCCGAGGACTCGGCTATTCGAATAGTTTTAAACCCTCTGCAGAGGTAGCACGCTTTTCCCACACCCATCCGATAACTCATCGTGTCTGCCACGTCTCGCCATACAAGGTGTATGCGAAGTTGAGTCACCGATCCTAGTCTGTCCTTTGCTCATGCTAGTATAGGATCCTGCCCCTATGATACCTTCCATCGACACTTAACCCAGCCCGTCGGAATCTAAGTGTGAGGACTCATAGGTTTTATCTGGCGGTGTATAGGGGACATCCTTCTATCCTCCTCCTTATCTACTCATAGAGTTTGAGCGAGGACCCAGGTCAGGGGTAGGTCACCAAACCATTCCCTCATGCATAACGGAGTCATCTCCGTTGATGCAGTGTCCCATACTAATAAGAGCAAATTATATGACTAAGCCCTTTCCCATATGTGGGTAAATGTGGTCGCACAGAGTATCGGTTGATTGACGTAAGTACAAAGACACAATGTGCGTTTTATCAAAACCACCATTCTCCTTTTCTCCAATTCATCACCACATCTTGGTGCTCCATGTCCACACAAGTATTTTCAAAGGAGTTTTGAGTAAACAATATTTTTCCCATCCTATAGATTGAAAAAGAATTTCCATCTAATATCTCCATATAGGGTGTCAAAATAATATACTTGTATTTTGGAAAAGGGTTTTCAAAATCATAGCTTTAGTGGCAACCACCACATAAATCACATATGCTCTTTATAAGTAAAACATGTGACCCAAAATAGATGTATAAAGATGCAAGCTCAGGGAATAGCTTGCCTGATTCCAGCATGATGTTCTTGGACTTCTTCTCACTGCCCAATAAATAAATACCATCCTCCTCCGATAAATCCTCCCAAATACCACTTCGGTAGCGTTTATATCTAGCGTCGCAAACATAAAAATAGAACAACACTCAATAAGCAAACCATACCACAATTGGTCTACAAAAAGATATTCAAACCACATCATAGCACTATTTTAACTAAACGACCAACTAGGATATATATTCACAAGGGCATTATACTAATCAAGAGTATAACACCATACACATGCCCAAACAAGATAGCACAAAGATACCCTCAATTAGAGGTAATTCACAAACCCCTTTTTCTAACTAGGAAATACTTCAAACAAAAGTTAAGTCACCAATTAATCTTTATAATTTAAATACCTCACCAAGCTAAGGTGGGTACACTAACAATATATTTAATCTAATACTCAACTTAAGTCCTTCAAGTTCATCAAGCTAGGCAATATTTTACTCATACCAATTTTCCCAACAAATTCCACTAACAGTACTAACATATTATAACATACTAAACAATAACAACTAGAAAGTAATTGTGACACAACCACCATTACAGCAATACAACCTCAAATACTCTAAATAACCACTTCATATATCAAGCAGCACAAATTGGTTTCATTTTAATTGAATTAGCCATTATTCAATTACATCTTAATTAGGGCAGAAACTAGTTGAACATGTTTTATTGCATAACTTAAGTTCTGTTGGTCATAAAAATACAAACTAAAATTCCACAGAAAGCTACTGATGTGTATGAGACAACACAATTGGATTTGGGTCAATTGGAGTTACCAAACTCCCTACGCAATGGTTTCAATCCAGAAGATTAATAATCAAGTTTTGGCTATCAATTAAGTTCTGTTTTTCTAAAAATTAAATCCTTTTAGGGGTGGCTAACCATGACTAAATGTGACTCAATAAAATTGGTCTCAACCAATTTGGACTAACAGAGTATCAGAAACAAACAAGTTTAGAATTTAAACCTTTCATGGTATTTTGAATAATGTATTTTTATTATGTATCTAAATGGGGTGAAACCACTTGGGTTGGTTAGACAACTTCATAAGCTTTCCAGAACATTTTAATTTGATTTATTTGGAGTTATAAATCTCAAGATATTGAATATACAAAATTAGTCAAGGTTCTGTCATTTTTAGAATTTACAAAAAGGGCAGTGAAACCTTTTTCACCGAGGGGCTGGCTAGCCAGAGCCACTGCCATGCGGGCCCGAGGGCCACGTTGGCGCTGACTGGGCAGGGTGCGGCGGTGCTGGCTACCGCGGTCACTGACCGGTGGGGCCCACTTGTCAGCGCGCAGAATAAAATGAAAACCGCAGTGCGCGGTGGGGGTTCGAACTCGCGACGAGCGTGTGAGGGACAGCTGCGCTAGCCACTGGGCCGGTCGGGTGTTTGTGTTACACTACAGGCGCGCGTCGTTTTGAGGTGAGGCCCGTGCACGGCGACGACGCGCACGGCCGCGGCGTTCACCGGCGGCGAGGTGCACGGACCGGACGACCTACTGCACTAGGGGATATGCCACTGGCTTCTATCGACCCGCACGAACGAGGGGAACACTAAAACGGCGGCGACAATACCTAATGGTCGCCGGAGCAACGCGCGCATCGGCGCCCGACGGCGGCCGGCGGCGAGCTCCCCTCGATTCGGCGAAAAACAGAGGAAGGGGATGAACGGGGATGTCCAGGAGAGAGGCGAGCTCACCCTCGACGCGTGCGTGCGCTCCGTTGGAGCTGCGGTGACCGGAGGCGGTGGCGAGCTTGCTCGGAGTGCGGCGGCCGGAGAGGAAGAAGACGCGGCGGCGACGGCGATTCCCAGCTCCCTTCTTCGATTCCTTGCGCGGAGATGAAGAGGACGGCGAGGCGGTGCTGGTGGCGGTCTCGGTTTGGCTCGGGGTGGCTCCTATCGCCGGCGAGGTGCGATGCCCCGCTCGGCTCCGTCTCGGGCTCGGAGGAAGAAAAGGGGAGGGAAAGAGGAGAGGGGGAGGAAGCCGGGGAGCAGAGGAGCGGCTCGGGGCTTCTTATCGCGCAGGGGAGAGGAGGGGGGTCCGACAGTGGACGCTTGGGAGAGGGGCACGGCGGGAGGCGCACGTCGCCGTGTCGTCCGCGGACATGCCGAGCGGCGGCACGGGCGCGTGCGAAAAGGGGGGCGCGGCGCGGATGTTGGTGTCCAAGGGGGCAGAGGAGCGAGGGGGAGAGGGAGGGGTCCGGGCGGCGAGCGCTGCAGCGAGGGGGGGGCCCGGGCGGTGACGGCGGCGTCGTGCGGGAGCGAGGGGCACGGCGCACTGGCGCCACGCCGTGCTGCGGCTACAGGAACACGACGACGTTTTTCCAGATAACCCCCTGGCAGAAACTTCCCTTCTCACCGCTAAGTCCTTTTCTGTTTTCTTTTGTTTCCTTTTAAATCCAGTAGCATTTCAAGGATTTTATTGAGGCACTAAAACATTTTAGAAAAATTTGAAAATATTCATGAGGCCTCCCCTACACATGTAGAAGCTGCACAAAAATTGGTGTTGCAAAATAAAATGTTTTGAACAACTTTTGTTCATAGAGTTTTAATTATAGCATTTTTCTCAAATACACTTTTATAACCTTTTAGAAATTTTTAAGCAAGTTCAAATATTATTTTGAACTCTTGGAACTTCCTTGACAATTATATTAACTTCAAATAATTTATAAGTTCATAGAGAAAATATTTGTTTGAAGGAAATAGATAGTTATGTAGGGAAAATAATTTATTTAGATCATTTCTTCAACTCCTGATCTAAATTTCCATTTGTTGAATAATTTTAGGGGTTTTGCTTTATTTAAGTCACATACCAATTTTGTTGTCAAGTGTGTGTTTTTAATTTATTGCTCTGGCACATTGAATTAATTATACTCACAAGCAACAACACAACAAGATCACCACAATCACAAGGATGATGCATTCAAGACAAACAAGTCACACACACAAAAAGGAGCAGCCACACCATGTCAAACATAGCAATGGGAAGGAAAACACAATCATCAATGAAACATTTCAAAAAGTTTTTGTTGGTTCTGAATTTTGGGTCTGGTAAAAATAAGTTTTTCTTGGTTCCAAAATTTGGGATGTGACAGAGCTTTTGCTGCATTGGATACCGCTCGCGAGCGTCCCGCAGTACTGTGCTGACGAAGTAGACGGGGTGCTCGACGAGGGTTACTTGAGGTGGCGCAGCGTCAGCCCCCTGCGGAGGCTCTTCAGGGCCCTTGTCGAGATCTGCCTGTAGAGGCATCTCGACAGGGGTGGGAGGAGCAGACTCGACTTGAGGCGGTGGGCCTGGCAGTGGGTCTGTGGAGGCTGCTCCCTCGACGGGGCCTTTGTCGGGGGGTTCTGGGCTTGGAGTTGCAGTGCTCTTCTTGGGGAGGACAGGCTCTTCCCTCTCGACCACCAAGACAGCGCTTGCGGTCTGAGGGGTGGCTGAGAGGTACAGCTTCAGGTGCTCGCCTGCCCTGGGGGCCACCAAGACTGGAGGGCTAGCAGATACTTCTTTAAGTCCTCGAAGGCTTTATCCGCCTCAGGGGTCCACTTGAATGTGCCCGATCTCTTCATGATCTTGAAAAATGGCAGGGCTCTCTCGCCGAATTTGGAGATAAAACGGCCAAGGCTGGCCATGCAGCCCGCCAAGCGCTGCATATCCTTGAGTCGGCGGGGAGGCTGCATTTGCTCTATAGCCTTGATCTTGTCAGGATTTGCCTCTATGCCACGGTGGGACACGAGGAATCCGAGGAGCTTGCCTGAAGGGACCCCGAAGACGCACTTGGCGGGGTTCAGCTTGATGTTCACCTTTCTCAGGCTGGCGAAGGTTTCCTCGAGGTCCCTCAAGAGGGTGTCCCTCTCTCGAGACTTGACCACGATATCATCGACGTAGGCCTCGGCGTTTCTGCCCATCTGCGCCCCCAAGGCTATCCTCATGAGCCTCTGGAAGGTGGCTCCAGCGTTCTTCAGGCCGAAGGGCATGCATGTGTAGCAGTACACACCACAAGGGGTGAGACATGCCGTCTTCTCCTCGTCTTCTTTAGCCATCTTGATCTGGTGATAACCAGAGAAGGCGTCCAGAAAGCAGAGGAGGTCACAGCCAGCGGTGGAGTCCACGATCTGGTCTATCCTCGGCATGGGGTACGGGTCCTTGGGGCAGGCCTTGTTGACATCGGTGTAGTCGATGCAGAGTCGGCCTCCTCCAGCGGGTTTAGGGACAACCACGCCGTTGGAGAGCCAAGTGGGGTGCGCGACTTCGCGGACGACGTTTGCCGCCTTTAGCTTCTCTACTTCCTTGATGATGAAAGCTTGCTTCTCGGGGGCTTGCTTACGTGCTTTTTGCTTGACGGGGCGTGCGTCTGGACACACGGCTAAATGGTGCTCGATCACCTCCCTTGGTACACCGGACATATCTGACGGAGTCCATGCGAACATGTCAGAGTTTGCCCGAAGGAAGGCGACGAGCGCGCTTTCCTATTTGGGAGGCAGAGCAGCGCCTATGGTGACGCTAGCCCCCGAACCTTCAGCCCCCGAGCTGGTGGTGTCCAGCGGCACCTTCTTCGTGGCGGCTTGCTCCTGAGAGAACACCTGCTTCTTCTTCTTGGGCCTCTCGAGAGGCTCCATGTCCTCGTCAGCTGGGAAAGCCATGGCGGCTGCCTTGTAGGCGCTCTCGACAGCGCGCGTGGCGTCCAGGACATGGCCATGGACGGCGATGGTGCCAGCGCTGCCGGGAATCTTGACCATGTTGTAGGCGTGATGCGTGACGGCCATGAACTTCGCGAGGGCGGGGTAGCCGAGGATGGCATTGTACGGTAAACCGATGTGGGCGACGTCGAAGTCGATCAGCTCCGTGCGATAGTTCTTCTGTGTGCCAAAGGTGACCGCGAGGCGGACTTGCCCCAGAGGCTCGATAGAACCACTGGTGACGCCCGTGAACGGCCTGGAGGGCATAAGCCACTCGTAGGGCACTTGAAGCGTCTCGAAGGTCTCGACAGAGATGACATTCAGGCCCGCTCCCCCATCAATGAGCGTCTTGGAGACGGTGATGTTGTTGATGGTGGGGGAGCAGACCAGGGGGAGGGTTCCAACAGTCTTGGTCGACTTGGGGTGGTCCTTGGCGTCGAAGGCGATGGTGTACTGGGACCACTTGAGGGGTCTAGAGGTCTCGGTGCTCGGGAGCGCGGCGTTGAGTTCGCGGGCGAACTGCTTGAACTGATTGTTTGACTTGGGCGCTTGAGCTCCGCCGAGGATGCAGGCCATGGCGCCTCTCGGGGCCTGATAGCCTCCATCTTCCTCGTCGGGGAGGTTGTTGTTCTTTTCGGCGGCGTTGGCTTGAGTGCCCGACGGCTTCTGGTAGCCGCCATCGCGCCTGCCCTTGCCGTCTCTGCGGTAGCCGCGACCTCTGCCGCGGCTTCCGCTGCCTTCTCCTCGCTCGCGTTCCCTGCTCAGCCTCTTGAGGTCGAAGCAGTCGTCTGTAGCGTGCCCACGCCTGTTGTGGTAGACGCAGAACGGACGGTGGTCCACCTCTTTGTCGCCGCGCTCGGGGGAACCCCTGCGGGAGCCCTTCGCGTCAGGCTCTGCCGCGAGGACCGCGGTGGCCTTGCGCTTGGGCTCTTCCTTGTTCTTGTGGCTCTTGGACCCCTCGCCAGGGTCGTCCCCCCGCGCGCTCATCTTGACGAAGAGGAGTCCCTCTTCAGCCTTGGCGCACTTGTCCGCCAGATCGAACAGCTTCACCACAGAGGTGAGCTTGTCGTGGATGCCGAGCTTCTCGAGCATCCTGCGGTTCGTGACGCCCTCGCGGAAGGCAGCGATCACCTGGGTGTCGGGGATGTTTGGAATCTTGTTCCGCACCTGGCTGAAGCGTTGGATGTACTTGCGAAGGGTCTCACCCTTCTTCTGCACCACAGCGCGCAAGTCATTGTGGGTGAGTGCGCGCTCGTACGTGCCCTTGAAGTTGGCGACGAACTGCCTGCAGAGCTCCTCCCAGGAGTCGATGGAGTCCTCCGGCAGGTTGAGAAGCCAGGACAGCGCGGAGTCCCTGAGGGCGTGGGAGAACCAGTTGGCCATGACCTTGTCGTCGCCCCCTGCAGCCTGGATGGAAGTGGTGTAGAGCTGCAGGAATTCGAGAGGGTTGGTGGACCCGTCGAAGCCCTTGGGGAGCGCTGGCCTGAACTTCTGCGGCCAGACCACTCGACGCAGGGCGCGCGTGAAGGTCATGCAGCCTGAGGCATAGGTGGCCGTTCCTCCCTGGAGGGCCCTGCGGTTTTGCTGCCCCGCCTGACCGAGCTCCTCGACGAGGCGGTTCTGGAGGTCGCGACGTCGCTCCATGCCCACACGCGCGTCAGGTGCGGTGCGCTGCACGATTTGGCAGTCGTGCGGCGAGGAAGCATGGGAGGGAGCCCGCTGTGCCGCGGCCGGAGGCGGTCCCGGCGGCGGCGGTGGCGCACCTGGTGCGGTCGTTCCTGCAGGGCCGGAAGGCACGATGGAGCGCGACGGAGCAGGGCGCGTGGTTGCGATGTCGACGAGGTGGTGGAGGCGGTCCAGCCACTGGTCGTGTGCCTCGGCACTTGGCCGGTAGCGGAGGAGCTCCTGAGCCATGAGTAGCGCGGTGTGCGGGGCGGGCTCTTGATGCTCCCGCGTGGACACGCTCTGGCGCCGGGACGGGTGTGAGGACTCAGCGTCCTCGCGGCGCCCTGAGTGGTCCTCGTCATCACGCTGGTCTCCTTCGCGGCGCTCCTCGCTCTCCGGCTCCTCCACGCGTGGGCCGGTGCCAGCGCGCTCGGCCGCGCGAGGGCGACCACGGCGGCCGCGGGTGGGGGCAGTGCCGGGCTCGGTGTGAGCTCTCTCGGAGGTGCGCCTGTTGGCGCGCGTCGCGCGGGTGTCCATCATGGCACGAAGTTCGGAGGTTGAAGACGCGCCTCAGTCCCCTACCTGGCGCGCCAAATGTCGAGGAGTGACTCCCACGTAACAGGGGTAGTCTCGCCCTGAAGAGAGGTTCGAAAGGGGGGACTGAACACGCAGGTCTAACAACTCTCGAGGGGCTCGACGACGATGCTCGCCGAGCCTGAAGAAGGACAACCACGCCAGAGATGGACACCAGCCCGTACCCAGGTTCACGGCCCTCGAGAGGAGGTAAAACCGCTACTCCTGCTTGTCTGTATTGCACTGTGAAGGTTACAGGACAATGAGCTTGCCGAAGGCTCTCTTGAGGCAATTTTGTGCCTGGAGAGGGATGCGATGATCGTCTTCCTCCTCCAGCAGTCGGCTATCCTATCTGTTTCGGGTGATTGCGCAATTGGGCCACCGACCGATCCCTCACTACGGCGGAGCCCTTGCTCCCTTTATAGGCGCTCCGGGCTCCGTCCTCGTGCTGGTGGGCTCCCACACGTCGGTGGCGCAAGGGAGAGGGGGTCCACAGCGGCTCCTCCGTCCATGGACGCGGCTCATCCGTGCTAAAGTAGCGCGCCGTGGCCGACAGGTTGCAGACGGTGCAGTGCGGCTCGCAGGCGCAGCAGAGGTCGTGGTGGAGCCCACGATGACGATCTTCTTGGAGCGTTGCGCCGTCCAGCCGCTTTATCACCAAAGAGGAAAGTCCTGACTGTCCTGGCGCAGGCGGCCGTGGCTTTGTTGACTCCTTTATCATCAGAATGGCAACTGGGATGCTCGCGTCACCCTGCAGCTGCTGCAGGGGCCATGTGCGCCCTGCAGCGCTTGCTTAGCCGCGAAGTGTCTCCACAGGGCCGCGGGCGCCTGTGGAGGGGTTCTCTGCTGACTCCTCTCAGGCGGGCTGTGCCTGGGGAGTCTCTTGAAGCGCAGGGTCCTCTTCAGGCCCTGGCGTCCTCTTCAGGCCTCGAGAGGGGATGCCTCTTGAGGATCCCTCCAAGCGGCAGCCTGGTCCTTAGTCGTCCTGCCGAAGTTCCTTGCGGGCGAGGCCTGTAGGGAGTGGGCCGTGCATACCCCGGTCCTTACTGGGCCGACAGGTGATAGCTATATTGTTGAGTTTATTCATGATGCCACTGAAAATTATTTTGAGAGAGGAAAGTTTGGTTATAGAAATCTTCGTGTTACTAAATTTCTTCTCTTTATGATAAATGTTTTGAGCTTTCTCTTGATTTGCTTTTATTTGCTGGGTACTTTAAAACCTACTGGTCCTTATGAGAGAAGGAGACATGACTTCATACATCACAATAATATTAAGTCTCCTCTCTTTATGTTGAAATTTTTGAAGTTGCACTTGTTTTGTGTTCCTATGCTAGTCACTTGGTGCTTTATTAATTTATTTTCTTACAAGATTCCTTTGCATAGGAAGTGTGTTAGATTTAAATATGTTTTATTTATGCTTCTTGATGCTCTCTTTTATGTTTCAACTCTCATCTTTATATGAGCATCATAAATATCACTATGCCTAGCTAAAAGGCTTTAAAGAAAAGCACTTATGGGAGACAACCCACTATTTTTATTTCCTGTTATTTTATTTTGTTTGTGTCAAGGACTTGTCCTACCTCTGTAGCAATTCCTTTGTATCTTTATTTTATTGCATTTTTGTGTCAAGATAAGCCTCTAGTTGAAAGTTCATGCTAAATTTGGATTCCTGCGCAGAAACAGTTTTCTGCTGTCCACCGTTTAATTCGTAACTCCTCACAGAAAAATCCAAATAATCTGCCCTTTTTTGTGCGTAATCCTCAGATATATATGCAACTTTCATTAGTTTTGAGTTTTCTGATCTGAGCAAGTTAAGTGCCTCGAAAAAATTCATCTTTACGGACTGTTCTGTTTTTGACAGATTCTGCCATTTATTTTGCAATGCCTCTTTTGCTATTTTGATTGGATCTTTTTATCCTATGAAGTATCAGTGGCTGTAGCTAATGTCCAGTAGCATTGGTAGCAATTGTGTTCCTACAGAATATCATAATTTTTCGTGCACTAACCCTCTAATGAAGTTTACTCTAAGTTTGGTGTGGAGGAAGTTTTCAAGGATCAAGAGAGAAGGATGATATGATGTGATCAAGAGGATAGTAAAGCCAAAGCTTGGGGATGCCCCGGTGGTTCATCCCCAACATATTTCAAGAAGACTCAAGCGTCAAAGCTTCGGGATGCCCAAGGCATCCCCTTCTTCATCAACAAACTATCAGGTCCTTTCTAGTGAAACTATATTTTAATTCCGCCACTTCTTATGTGCTTTTCTTGAAGCGTCGGTTTGTTTTTGTTATTTTCATTCTCTGAATAAAATGGATCCTAGCATTCCTTTGTGGGAGAGAGACACGCTCCGCTTTTTCTTATGAATACTCGTATTCTTCACTTATATTTGTTGAGTATTCTTCTATGTTACTTCAATGCTTTCTAGCTCTTGTTTTTCATGCATCTCTTGCTAGAGCTGTTAGCTTTATTATATCATACTCTCATATCTCATTGTTTAATTGCTTGGAGAGTTTATCTTTTAAATAAGTTGATTGGTGTTTGGTTGGAAACAGAAAATGCTAAATGTGGTAGATGGTATAAAGAAAGATATACATGCTCTTATGGATTGTTATCTTGCATGTGGTGGTGCTTGGCAATTGTTTTGAGCTCTCAAGTAGATCATGTTTAAGCTTTTACATCATGTAGTTAAAACTTATTAGTGAGGAACTACCGTAAAACTTGCTGAAATTTGGTTTGCATGTTTGGTATCTCTAAGGTCTAGATATTTTCTAGTTAAAGTGTTTGAACAACAAGGAAGACAATGTAGAGTTTTATAATGCTTGCAATATGTTTTTATATACGTCTTGTTGTCATAGTTTATACTTGTGTTTGTTTCAAACAACCTTGCTAGCCAAAGTCTTGTACTGAGAGGGAATGCTTCTCGTGCATCCATAATCCTTGAGCCAAAACCTATGCCATTTGTGTCCACCATACCTACCTACTACATGGTATTTCCTGCCATTGCAAGTAAATACTTCATGTGCTACCTTTTATTCAAAACATATTATCTCTTATTTGTGTCAATGTTTATTAGCTCATGAGGAAGTATGTGGTGTTACGGATATCAACCTTGTCATTTGCTTTTAGACAGACTTTCACAACCGGACTAGTGGCATATACACCGCTTATCCATTAACTTTGCAAAAAGAGCTGGCAAATGGGGTGCCCAGTCCCAATTAATTACAACTTTAACCGCTGCAATCTCTTCACATTTTTGCCCTGATCCAATCAGTCAAGCAATGACAACAGTTTTTAACTATATGTGTAAACAAAAGAGATAAGAGGGATGATCTACCTTGCTGGTAGAAATAATGTCCTTCATGGGAGCCGCTCTTGAAAGTCTGGCTGACAAGGGGGGTAGAGTGCCCATTACCATTCGTTGACAACGACATACACCTCTCAAAACTTACTTTTATGCTCTCTATATGATTTAAAAAACCTATAAAACTAAGAAGCTCTAGCACATGCTTGTATCCCTGCTTCCCTCTGCGAAGGGCCTATCTTTTACTTTATGTTGAGTCAGTTTACCTACTTCTTTCTATCCCCGAAGCAAACACTTGTGTCAACTGTGTGCAACAATTCTTATATGCTTACTTATTGCACTTGTTATATTTCTTTGTGTTGACAACTATCTATATGATATACATGTTCAAAAGTTGAAAGCCAATGCTGAAACTTATATCTTCCTTTGTGTTGCTTCAATGCTCTTTTGCTTAGATAATATTGCTTTATGAGTTAACTCTTATGCAAATCTTTTTGATGCTTGTTTGAAAGTACTATTCATGAAAAGTTTTACTTATATGATGTAGTTGTTTACTCCTTGTCTATTTGTTAGCAAACTATAGATCATTGCCTTGAGTCACTTCATTCATAACATGAGCCTTACATTATATTATGATCAAGATTGTGTTTAAGCATGTCACTTCAGAAATTATTCTTCTTTTATCGTTCTTGCCTACTCGGGACGAGTAGAACTAAGCTTGGGGATGTTGTTACGTCTGCAACGTATCTATAATTTCTTATGTTCCATGCTATATTATACCAAGTTATCACATGATTTATATGCATTTTATATAGTTTTATGCATTTTCTAGGACTAACCTATTAACAAGATGCCACAGTGCCAGTTCCCTGTTTTCTGCTGTTTTTGGTTTCAGAAAAGTACTTAAGGAAATATTCTCGGAATTGGACGATTTCTTTTCTGAAGTCCGTTTTTAATTGGGAACGTTCCAGAAGACCGAACACGAGACGAAGTGGGTGACCGAGGCGGCCACACCACGTGCTCGCGCGGCAGGGAATCTGGCCGCGCGAGGAGGTGATGTGGGCCCCTCGGGGGTCCACCGACCTCGCCCTTTCGCCTACATATACCCCCCGAACCAAAAACCCTAGCACGGTGTGCAATATTTCCTCCACGGGTCCCGAGCACCGCCGCCATCGAAGAAAAGATTCGGGGGACAGAACTCTCTGTTCCGGCACCCTGCCGGGACGGGGAATTGCCCCCGGAGCCATCTCCATCGACTCCACCGCCATCTCCATCGCCGTTGCTGACTCCTACGATGAGGAGTGAGTAGTTCTCCCCCGAGGCTGCGGGATCTACGGTAGCTATGTGGTCTATCTCTCTCTCCCATGATGTGATCTTTTATGTGATCATGAGCTTTGTAACCTAGTTGAATATGTGATGCTACTCTTTATCTATTATGCACTCTAGAGGTTACTTTAATATGAACTCCAGGGTTATTCACGGTTGTAACGGTGACAGTGTGTGCACCGTGTGTGATTCCTTTATGACGTTGTTGGTGTTAGTTTACTCTGACTTTGAGGGTGCTCTTGTAGCCCTACACAATGAATGGTGTTTATCATCCAACATGAGAGTGTTTGAGAGTAGTGTTTATTTATTTAACTTTGATGTCATTGTTGAGAATGTCCACTGGTGAAAGTAGGATCCCTAGGCCTTGTTTCTAAGCATTGAAACACCGTTTCCAACAAGTTCTACTACATGTTTGCTTGCTGCCATTTTTATTACAGATTGCAATTACTACTTATAATCATCCATATTACTTGTATTTCACTATCTCTTCGCATAACTAGTGCACCTATACATCTGACAAGTGTATTGGGTGTGTTGGGGACACAAGAGACTTTTTGTATCTTAACTGCAGGGTTGCTTGAGAGGGTTATCTTTGACCTCTACCTCCCTGAGTTCGATATACCTTGGGTGATTCACTTAAGGGAAACTTGCTGCTGTTCTACAAACCTCTGCTCTTGGAGGCCCAACACTGTCTACGAGAATAGAAGCGTGCGTAGACATCACCGGGGCAGATAGGTCGCCAGCCCCCGGCGCAGTGGCCGAACTTGGCTTGACTCGGTCGAAGGGTACCGATGGTTGCTTGATTACTTCGATCTAGACTCCGGCAGGGACGGGCTCCCGCCGGGAAGCCAGCCGCGAGAGTTCGTCCGCGACCGAGTTGTCCACTCGTGGGATGTACGTGGCTCTGAAGTTGTCGAAGCGTCGCTGTAGCTTCCACACTTCCTCGATGTACGGCGCCATTTGCGGGCACGCGTACTCCGTGTTCACTTGCTTGATGACTAGCTGGGAGTCACCCTTGACGATGATTTTCCTGATGCCCAGGCTGATGGCCGCACGGAGCCCTGCGAGCAAGCCCTCGTACTCCATCGTGTTGTTGGAGACACCGCCGCGGAAGTGCATCTGGATGACGTACTTCAAGCGATCGCCTGTCGGAGATGTCAGGACAACCCCGGCTCCTCCTTGGTTCTTGGAATAAGAACCGTCGAAGTGCATGATCCAAGCGCTGGGGTCTTCTTTCCCGGGGAGGCAGGTTTCCTCTTCCGGGTCTTCGAACGCCATTTCGATCCATTCCGCGGCGAAGTCTGCTAGCGCCTGGCTCTTGATGTTGTCCGTGTGTTCAAATTTGAGGCCGAATCCTTGAAGCTCGATGGCCCATCATGAAATGCGTCCTGTGGCGAGTGGGTTCTCCAGAGGGCTTCTCAGGTTGTACTTTGAGACCACAGTGATCGGGTGGCTCTCGAAGTAAGGCCTCAGCTTGCGGGAGGCGATGAGGATCGCTAGCAGTAGCTTCTGCATCATGGGGTAGCGCTCACGCGCATCGCGCAGGACCGAACTGACGAAGTAGATCGGGTACTGCACTTTGCGAGTGGCGGCTTCTTGATTAAGTTCCGCCTCCTCTTCCACGGAGTCAACATCCTGGGCTGGTGGCTGTCCAGCCCCCAGCACCCCGGTACCATCGTCGTCCGCAGATTCTGCCGGACTGCTGAGGTCCTGGGACCCGGGCAGGCCCAACGCATTCTTCTTGCAGGGCGGACCTGGGAGTGTGTCCCCGAGTCGCTTGCTCTTGACTTTGACTGGTCTCTTTGGAGGAGCATCGCGCTCCACCACCAACACCGCGCTCACCACCTGGTTGGTGGCGGCGATGTACAGCAGTAGAGGTTCCTTTGCCGCGGGAGCCACCAGGATTGGTGGCGACGCGAGGTAGTTCTTGAGAGACTGAAGAGCTTCTTCAGCCTCGACAGGGCCCTCCTTCTTGAGAAGCTTGAAGAACGGAAGGGCTCGTTCCCCAAGCCTTGAGATTAAGCGCCCGAGTGCCGTGATGCACCCGTTGAGGCGCTGCACGTGTGATGCACCAGTGAGGTGTTGTTGGGAAAACCCAAGAGGAAGGTATGAAGTAGTGCAGCAGCAAATTTCCCTCAGTTGTGAAACCAAGGTTATCGAACCAGTAGGAAGCTAAAGATCTCCCGGAGGTGTCAACGGCGCCAGAAAAGAGCTTGCGTCGAAGTTGACGTGGAACCTTCTCACAACACAACCAAGATACTTTGCCCCAACTTAACAGTGAGGTTGTCAATCTCACTGGCTTGCTGTAACAAAGGATTAAACGTCTGTGTGGAAAATGATGTTTGTTTGCAGAGAATGAAAGTAACAGGATTGCAGTAGGATTGTTTATCAGTTTGAGGAAAAAGGACCGGGGTCCACAGTTCACTAGTGGTGTCTCTCCATAAATAATAATAGCATACATGCGGGTAAACAAATTACAGCTGGGCAATTGACAGAATAAAGAAGTGCATAATGATGCATATACTATAGTTATGATGGCTAGTGTGATATTCATATGGGCATTACAAAAAATATACATAGACCGTTCCAACAGCATCTATGACTAATAATCCACCTTCCGGTTAGCGTCCGCACCCCTTTCAGTATTAAGTTGCAAGCAACAGATAATTGCATTAGGCAATGTGTGTAATGTAATTAATACAAATACCCGTAGATAAAGTACTACTGTTTTATCCCTAGTAGCAACAATACATCTACAATCTTGGAGCTTGCTGTCACTACCCCAGATTAAATAGAGACATGAACCTACTATCGAGCATAAATACCCCCTCTTGGAGTCACAAGCATCTACTTGGCCAGAGCATCTACTAGCAACAGAGAGCATGCAAGATCATAAACAACGCACTCACAAGATATATTATGAAGCAATAACATAGTACTCAATATTCATCGGATCCCAGCAAACACAACATGTAGCATTACATAAAGATGATCTTGATCATGTTAGGCAGCTCACAAGATCTAAACATGGTAGCACAAGAGGAGAAGACAACCATCTAGCTACTGCTATGGACCCGTAGTCCAAGGATGAACTACTCACGCATCAGTCCGGAGGCAGGCATGGTGATGTAGAGCCCTCCGGTGATGATTCCCCTCTCCGGCAGGGTGCCGGGAGGAGCTTCTGAACCCTCCTGGTCTAGGGTTGACGACGGCGGCGGCTCTGGACTTCGTGGAGGAAAAAGGTGCGCGTCTTAGGTCTTGTAATTCTGGGGTATAAGTAGGCGAAAGGGCGAAGGCGGCGGGGCCTCGAGTGCCCCACACCTCGTGCTCGCGCGGCGGGGGGGGGGGGGGGACCCGCGCCGGGAGGGGGTGTGGGCCCCTCGGGGTCCTCCTTCGTGTCCTCTTCGGTGTTCTGGAACCTCCCAGGGAAAATAAGCACTTTGACGTTTCGTTTGTCCAATTCCGAGAATATTTCCTTAACAACTTTTCTGAAACCAAAAACAGCAGAAAACAGGCAACTGGCACTGTGGCATCTTGTTAATAGGTTAGTCCCAGAAAATGCATAAAATGATATAAAAGTGTATATAAAACATGTAGCAATTGGCATAATATAAGCATGGAACATAAGAAATTATAGTTACGTTTGAGACGTATCAAGCATCCCCAAGCTTAGTTTTACTCGTCCCGAGTAGGTAAAACGATAACAAGAATAATTTCTAAAGTGACATGCTTCACACAATCTTGATCATATAATAATGTAAGGCTCATGTTATGAATGAAGTGATTCAAAGCAATGGTTTATAGTTTGCTAACAAATAGACAAGGAGTAAACAACTACATCATATAAGCAAAAACTTTTCATGGATAGTACTTTCAAACAAGCATCAAAATGATTCACATGAAAGTTAACTCATAAAGCAATAGTCTCTAAGTAAAAGAGCATTGAAGCAACACAAAGGAAGATATAAGTTTAAGCATTGGCTTTCAACTTGTAACATTTATATCATATAGATAGTTGTCAACACAAAGGAATATAACAAGTGCAATAAGTAAGCATATAAGAATTGTTGCACACAGTTGATACAAGTGTTTGCTTCTAAGACAGAAAGAAGTAGGTAAACTGACTCAACATAAAGTAAAAGAAAGGCCCTTCGCAGAGGGAAGCAGGGATACAAACATGTGCTAGAGCTTTTTAGTTTTATAGGTTTTTGAAATCATATAGAGAGCATAAAAGTTAGTTTTGAGAGGTGTTTGTTGTTGTCAACGAATGGTAATGGGCACTCTACCCCCCTTTTCAACCAGACTTTCAAGAGCGGCTCCCATGAAGGACGTTATTTCTACCAGCAAGGTAGATCATCCCTCTTATCTCTTTTGTTTACACATATAGTTAAAAACTGTTGTCATTGCTTGACTGATTAGATCAGGGAAAAAATGTGAAGAGATTGAAGCGGTTAAAGTTGTAATTAATTGGGACTGGGCACCCCATTTGCCAGCTCTTTTTGCAAAGTTAATGGATAAGCGGATGTATATGCCACTAGTCCGGTTGTGAAAGTCTGTCTAAAAGCAAATGACAAGGTTGATATCCGTAACACCACATACTTCCTCATAAGCTAATAAACATTGACACAAATAAGAGATAATATGTTTTGAATAAAAGGTAGCACACGAAGTATTTGCTTGGAATGGCAGGAAATACCATGTAGTAGGTAGGTACGGTGGAGACAAATGGCAAGGGTTTTGGCTCAAGGTTTTGGATGCACGAGAAGCATTCCCTCTCAGTACAAGGCTTTGGCTAGCAAGGTTATTTGAAGCAAACACAAGTATAAACTATGACAACAAGACGTATATAAAAACATATTGCAAGCATTATAAAACTCTACATTGTCTTACTTGTTGTTCAAACACCTTTACTAGAAAATATCTAGACCTTAGAGATACCAAACATGCAAACCAAATTTCAACAAGCTTTACGGTAGTTCTTCATTAATAGGTTTTAACTACATGATGTAAAAGCTTAAACATGATCTACATGAGAGCTCAAAACAATTGCCAAGCACCACAACATACAAGATAACAATCCATAAGAGCATGTATATCTTTTTTATTATACCATCTACCACATTTAGCATTTTCTGTTTCCAACCAAACACCAATCAACTTATTTAAAAATAAACTCTCCCAGTATATAACAATGAGATATGAGAGTATAACATAAGAAAAACTAACAGCTCCAACAAGAGATGCATGAAAAACAAGAGCCAATAGTATTGAAATAACATAGAAGAATACTCAACAAATATAAGTGAAGAATACGAGTATTCATAAGAAAAAGCGGAGCGTGTCTCTCTCCCACAAAGGAATGCTAGGATCCATTTTATTCAGAAAATGAAAATAACAAAAACAAAAACAAACAGACGCTTCAAGTAAAGCACATAAGATGTGTCGGAATTAAAATATAGTTTCACTAGAGATGACCTGATAGTTTGTTGATGAAGAAGGGGATGCCTTGGGCATCCCCAAGCTTTGACGCTTGAGTCTTCTTGAAATATGCTTGGGTGACCCACGGGGGCATCCCCAAGCTTTGGCTCTTTCATCTTCTTGATCACATCACATCATCCTTCTCTCTTGATCCTTGAAAACTTCCTCCACACCAAACTCAAAGTAAACTTCATTAGAGGGTTAGTGCACAAAAAATTCTTATATTCTGCATGAACACAATTTCTACCAATGCTACTGGACATTAGCTACAGCCACTGATACTTTATGGAACAAAAAGATCCATTCAAAATAGTAAAGGAGGCATTGCAAAATAAATGGCATAATCTATCAAAAACAGAACATTCCCTAAAGACGAATATTTTCGAGGCACTTAACTTGCTCAAATCAAAAAACTCAAAACTAATGAAAGTTGCATATATATCTGAGGATTACGCACAAAAAATCCCAGGTCCATCCGATTTTTCTGTAAAGAGTTATGAATTTAACGGTGGACAGCAGAAAACAGTTTCAGCACAGCAATCCAAATCTAGCATCAACTTTCTACTAGAGGCTTAACTTAACACAACAATGCAATAAAGTAAAGATACAAAGGAATTGCTACAGAGGTAGACATCTTACTTGACTCAATAAAATAAAATAACAGAAATAAAAAGTGGGTTGTCTCCCATAAGCGCTTTTCTTTAACGCCTTTCAGCTAGGCACAGAAAGTGATATTCAACTATTTCCAAGAGATGAAGCATCAGCATCATAATTTGTACGAATGATAGAATCAAAAGGTAGCTTCATTCTTTTTCTAGGGAAGTGTTCCATACCTTTCTTGAGTGGGAATTGATATCTAATATTTCCTTCTTTCATATCAATAATAGCACCCACAGTTCTAAGAAAAGGTCTTCCCAACACAATTGGACAAGATGGGTTGCATTCAATATCCAAGACAATAAAATCAACGGGGACAAGGTTATTGTTAACCATAATAAGAACATCATTGACTCTCGCCACAGGTTTCTTCATAGCATTATCAACAAGAAAAACATCCAAATAACAATGTTCCAAAGGTGGCAAATCAAACATATCATAAAGCTTTTTAGGCATAACAGAGATACTTGCACCAAGGTCACATAAAGCATTGCAATCAAATTTATCCACTTTTATTTTAATGATGGGCTCCTAACCATCTTCTAACTTCTTAGGGATAGAAGCTTCAAGTTTTAATTTCTCTTCCCTAGCCTTATTGAGAGCATTTGTAATATGGGATGTAAATGCCAAGTTCATGGCACTAGCAGTAGGACATGTGGCTAACTTTTGCAAGAACTTAATAACTTCAGTGATATTACAATTATCAAAATCAAAATTATTATCATCAAAGCAAACCGAACCACCATCTCCTATGTTCTTAAAAATTTCAGCACTTTTATCAATAACAGTTTTAGCAGTTTTAGGCAATTTTAACTTTTTGGAAGAAGTAGAAGAAATATTTCCAACACCAACTATGTTACCATTAATAGTAGGAGGCTTACTAGCATGTGAAGTAACATTATTTTCAGTAGTGGTAATAGTAAAAACTTTAACAATATTATCTTCCTTAGCTAGTTCTTTCTCTCTTTCCCATCTAGCATGCAATTGGGCCATCATCCTAACATTTTCATCAATTCTAACTTGGATGGCATTAGTAGTAGCAAAAGGATTATCATCAATATTTTCAGGTTTAGCAGCCATTTTATTAATTAAAGAAGATTGTGCTTCAGACATAGAGGAAATACGAGCTTTAGCACTAGTTATTTTCCCTTGTAGACCCGAAATCTCCCTGTTCAAATTTTCCATTTGATGACTAATATTTCTCAACATAATAGATTGTTCTTCCATAGTCCTAGTGAATACTTTATTTTGCTCATATTGGGTTTGCATAAATTTTTTAGTAGCTCTTTCAATTTCCAAAATCCTTTCCTCACTAGGCATTTTTCCATAAGAATTACCATAAGAATTAACATAACCATTACCATTATTAGAAAGATAGGGCTTATAGTTATTATTACCATAGTTGTTCCTATAGGCATTGTTGTTGAAATTGTTATTTTTAATGAAGTTCACATCAACATGCTCTTCTTGTGCAACTAAAGAAGCTAAGGGAACATTATTTGGATCAACATGAAATTTACCATTCACAAGCATAGACAGAATAATATCAATCTTTTCACTCAAAGAGGAGGTTTCTTCAACAGAATTTACCTTCTTACCTTGAGGTGTCCTTTCAGTATGCCACTCAGAATAATTCACCATCATACCATCCAAGAGTTTTGTTGCAGCCCCCAAAGTGATGGACATAAAGGTACCTCCCGCAGCCGAATCAAGAAGGTTTCTTGAAGAAAAATTCAGTCCTGCATAAAAGGTTTGGATGATCATCCAAGTAGTCAGTCCATGGGTAGGGCAATTTTTAACCAAAGATTTCATTCTTTCCCAAGCTTGAGCAACATGTTCATTATCAAGTTGTTTAAAATTCATAATGCTACTTCTTAGAGAAATAATCTTAGCAGGAGGATAGTATTTTCCAATAAAAGCATCTTTGCATTTAGTCCATGAATCAATACTATTCCTAGGCAATGAAAGCAACCATTCTTTAACTCTTCCTCTCAAAGAGAAAGGAAATAATTTCAGTTTATAATATCACCATCTACATCTTTTTGCTTTTGCATTTCACAGAGTTCAACAAAATTATTTAGATGGGCAGCAGCATCATCAGTACTAACACCAGAAAATTGCTCTCTCATAACAAGGTTTAACAAAGCAGGTTTTATTTCAAAGAATTCTGCTTTAGAAGCAGGTGGAGCAATAGGAGTGCATATAAAATCATTATTATTGGTGCTAGTGAAGTCACACAACTTAGTATTCTCAGCAGTACTCATTTTAGCAAATTAAAAAGCAAACCGAAATAAAAATAATACTAAACCGAAATACTAAAAATGCAAACCGAAATAAAAATAGTAATGCAAGTAACTAATTTTTTTGTATTTTTGATATTAAGCAAACAAGACAATAATAAAAATAAACTAAGCAAGACAATAACAAAATAAAAAGATTGGATGTGAGAGACTCCCCTCGTAGAAGAGCTTAGCCTCCCCGGCAACGGCGCTAGAAAAGAGCTGGCGTCGAAGGGGAGACTAGACTCTGCTGAGCAGAAGAACCCTTGCTTCCCCGGCAACGGCGCCAGAAAAGAGCTTGATGCACCGGTGACGTGTTGTTGGGAAACCCCAAGAGGAAGGTATGAAGTAGTGCAGCAGCAAATTTCCCTCAGTTGTGAAACGAAGGTTATCGAATCAGTAGGAAGCTAAAGATCTCCCGGAGGTGTCAACGGCGCCAGAAAAGAGCTTGCGTCGAAGTTGACGTGGAACCTTCTCACAACACAACCAAGATACTTTGCCCCAACTTAACAGTGAGGTTGTCAATCTCACTGGCTTGCTGTAACAAAGGATTAAACGTCTGTGTGGAAAATGATGTTTGTTTGCAGAGAATGAAAGTAACAGGATTGCAGTAGGATTGTTTATCAGTTTGAGGAAAAAGGACCGGGGTCCACAGTTCACTAGTGGTGTCTCTCCATAAATAATAATAGCATACATGCGGGTAAACAAATTACAGCTGGGCAATTGACAGAATAAAGAAGTGCATAATGATGCATATACTATAGTTATGATGGCTAGTGTGATATTCATTTGGGCATTACAAAAATATACATAGACCGTTCCAACCGCATCTATGACTAATAATCCACCTTCCGGTTAGCGTCCGCACCCCTTTCAGTATTAAGTTGCAAGCAACAGATAATTGCATTAGGCAATGTGTGTAATGTAAGTAATACAAATACCCTTAGATAAAGTACTACTGTTTTATCCCTAGTAGCAACAGTACATCTACAATCTTAGAGCTTGCTGTCACTACCCCAGATTAAATAGAGACATGAACCTACTATCGAGCATAAATACCCCCTCTTGGAGTCACAAGCATCTACTTGGCCACATCATCTACTAGCAACGGAGAGCATGCAAGATCATAAACAACGCACTCACAAGATATATTATGAAGCAATAACATAGTACTCAATATTCATCGGATCCCAGCAAACACAACATGTAGCATTACATAAAGATGATCTTGATCATGTTAGGCAGCTCACAAGATCTAAACATGGTAGCACAAGAGGAGAAGACAACCATCTAGCTACTTCTATGGACCCGTAGTCCAAGGATGAACTACTCACGCATCAGTCCGGAGGCAGGCATGGTGATGTAGAGCCCTCCGGTGATGATTCCCCTCTCCGGCAGAGTGCCGGGAGGACCTTCTGAACCCTCCCGGTCTAGGGTTGACGACGGCGGCGGCTCTGGACTTCGTGGAGGAAAAAGGTGCGCGTCTTAGGTCTTGTAATTCTGGGGGGTATAAGTAGGCGAAAGGGCGAAGGCGGCGGGGCCTCGAGGGCCCCACACCCCGTGCTCGCGCGGCCAGGGGGGACCCGCGCCGGCAGGGGGTGTGGGCCCCTCGGGGTCCTCCTCCGTGTCCTCTTCGGTGTTCTGGAACCTCCCAGGGAAAATAAGCACTTTGACGTTTCGTTTGTCCAATTCCGAGAATATTTCCTTAACAACTTTTCTGAAACCAAAAACAGCAGAAAACAGGCAATTGGCACTATGGCATCTTGTTAATAGGTTAGTCCCAGAAAATGCATAAAATGATATAAAAGTGTATATAAAACATGTAGCAATTGGCATAATATAAGCATGGAACATAAGAAATTATAGATACGTTTGAGATGTATCAACGTGCTTGATCCGCCGAGGTGCTTCCATGCGGTCGATCGCCTTGATCTTGTCCGGATTAGCCTCAGTTCCCCAATGGGAAACCAAGAAACCCAGCATCTTGCCTGACGGAACCCCGAAGACGCATTTCTCGTGGTTGAGCGTGAAGTTGACCCGGCGGAGGTTCTGGAAGGTCTCGTGAAGATCTTGGATGAGTGAGTCCTGGTACCGAGTCTTGACCACGATGTCGTCGATGTATGCTTCAACATTGCGGCCCAGCTGTGGCCCAAGGCATGCCTGCATCACGCGCTAGAAGGTAGCGCCGGCGTTCCGGAGCCCAAAAGGCATCCGGGTGTAGCAGTAGCAGCATCTTGATATTCGATGGACATCAGGATCTGATGGTACCCGGAGAAGGCATCCAAGAAGCATAACAGCTCGCACCCCGCTGTGGAGTCCACGATCTGGTCGATACATGGCAGAGAGAATGGATCCTTCGGGCAGGCCTTGTTCAGGTCGGTGAAGTCGATGCAAAGGCGCCACTTGAGCGTCAAGGGTTTTGGAACCACCACCGGGTTCGCCACCCAGAGAGGGTGGGAACTGGGCGAATGACGCCGACTTCTAGTAGCTTGTCAAATTCGGCGACGATGAACTCCAGCTTCTGTTTACTCTGGTTCCGGAGAACCTGCTTCACAGGTCGTGCGCCCGCGCTGACCGTCAATTTGTGCTCTATCACCTCCCTTGGTACCCCGGGTATCTCTGACGCGTCCCAAGCGAAGACGTCAGAGTTTTCCCGAAGGAAGGCGACGAGCACGCTTTCCTATTTGTTCGTGAGATGGGCGCCGATGATAATGGAGCGGACTCTATCCCTGGTCAGAGCCACCTTCTTGGTCATCTACGGTTCGCCGTGGAACGGCGCTTTCTTGTCAAGAGTTGATGTCGGGCCCCCGGAATCAACTTCTACCCCGGGGAATGCGCCGAGATCTTCCTCCATTGCTTGTGGATGGGCACCAGACGTCGCCGCCACCGTCTGGTTCAGCTTCTGAATGCAAAAGATGGCGTCTTCTGTGTCGGCCTTGATCTTGATCGCGCCGTGTGGTGCCGGGATCTTCAGCATGTTGTAGGCGAAGTGGGAGGCGGCCATGAACTTGGCCAGTGCAGGCCGGCCAAGTATGCCGTTGTATGGGAGCGGAGTGTCAGCAACGTCGAAGACGATGTCCTCCGTGCGGAAGTTCTTGTGGTCGCCGAAGGTGACTGGAAGGGTGATCTTCCCGAGGGGCCGAGTGATGCTCCCATTCACGCCTTGGAAGACGCTCGTGTCGGTGAGACGAGCGAATGGAACTTGCAGGGCGGTCAGCGCCTTGGCCGTCAGTAGGTTGAGGCTGGAGCCTCCGTCTACCAGCATCCTGGTGACCTTGAAGTTGTGGATGACCGGGGACACGATCATGGGCAGTGTTTCGACCCCGGCAGTGTTGGAAGGATGATCCTCCGGGTCAAAGGTGATGACCTGGTGGGACCAGTCCAGGGGTCTTGACGGCGCTGAGACCACTGCATTGAGTTCCCGCACCAGCTTCTTGCCAACGCTGTTGGATGGAGGCAGAGAGGAGCCTCCATGGATGCAACCGACGACCCCGGCAACCTCTTGGAACTGCCCACCGTTACCCGGAACGGCAGGGGCGTCTCCGTTGTTGCCTTGGGCAGCTGCCTGGTTTTGCTGTTCGTGCCCGCCTTGTCCGCCGCGGCCTCCTCCACGGCCTCCGCAGCCACCGCCGCGAGGCCAGCCGTGGGCGCCTCCGCCTTGGCGACCTGTAGGGCACTCGTGAGCTCTGTGTCCGGCGAGCCCGCAGTTGAAGCAGCCACCGGGACCGACCCCGTCAGTCCGGCGCTGCTCTCGTAGTGCGAAGCCTCGGAGAGCGTGACAGTTCTTTAGCGGATGGTTGCCTTCGGGGTGTATGTGACACCACGGCTCTTCTTCTTCCCCTTCGACTTCAGCGAGCTTGACCCTCTTCGCAAGCGGCTCGGTGACGAAGACGCGCTTGTCGGCTCCAGCGTCTCGCTTCTTGTTCTTGACCGCTGTGGCCTTGTCTTCAGGTTCGCTTTCCCTCACGCCTTCTTCCGCTCGTGCGCAGCGGTCCGCGAGCTCCCAGAGCTTGCGGGTAGTCTCCATGCGGTGGATGCTTAACTTCTCTTGCATCCGGGGGTTGCGGACGTTGGCGCTGACGGACTGGATCACCACCTCGTCCTTGATGCACGGGATGGTGTTCATCTTGTGGGTGAAGCGCTGGATGTACTTGCGGAGAGTCTCGCTCGGAAGCTGCTTGAAGTCGTACAAGTCTCGCGGGGTACCCGGAGGCTCGTACCCTCCTTGGAAAGCCCCTAGGAACTAATCCTTCAGCGCCCTCCAAGATCGGATGGAGCTCTTGGGGAGGTTGAGGAGCCAGGTCTGGGCATCCCCTTTGAGAGCCAAAGGGAACCAGTTGGCCATCATGATCTCATCGGCCCCGGCAACCATTGCAGCGAGGGAGTAGATCTGCAGGAAGTCCCGGGGGTTGGTGGTGCCGTCGAAGCGAAGGACGTCGATCTTAAACTTCTTGGGATAGTTGAAGCGATGGATCTCGGGAGCCAGGGCGTTACAGCCGTCGGCGAGGTCGTCGTCGCGATCTTCCCGGCGGTGACGTTCTCGACGACGTTTGATACGTGTACGCATGTCCTCGCGCTGCCGGTTGTTGAAGTCGCGGCGAAGATCATGCTCCTCCGAGGTGGAAGGCCCAACGGAGATGGTTTTGTCTTGAACTGGCGGTGGCCGGTTGGCCGCGGGTGGAGCAGCGCGAGGAGGCTCTGTCTCGGTGAAGAGGTCTCCACGGGGCCGAGCACCCTGCTTACGCGCTCCGCCAGTTATGGTAGCAGGGTTGTCGACGGTGGTAGGCTGAGTCACCGCAGGGACTGGCCTATCGTCAGCGTAGTGGAGTAGATTCTCCAAGCGCTCTCTCCACGCCTGATACACCTTGGGGTCGGTGGAGCTTGGTGGAAACTGCATCAGCGCCCTGGCGGCCACAAGGGCGTCGTGGCGAGCTTGGGTGTCTGGAGACGCGTTCGTGAAGGACTTGCTCTTGGACGAAGGAGTACATCTTGTGCCGCGGTCCCTGGCCGTCGTGTTGCCGGTACTCTTCTCTCCAGAGAAAAGAGGCGGGGGCCAGAGCGAAGGACGGGGGGTCGCATCCCCCTTGGACCCTTCATCTAGCTCGCGGTTGGGCCCAACCGCGTTGCCCTGCGCCACCTGCTCCTCAGGCAGCGGGGGTGGAACGTCCGCGCGCTCTTCTTCCGTGGCGCGGCGGTCCATGGAGGCTCGAGTGCGTGCAGGCGAGATGACCTTGGCAGTCGCGGCCTCGGGCTTCTTCTTGGGCGGCATGCTTGATGAAGAACTTGACGAAGATCTCCAAGTCGACGAAGACGAGATCAGCGCTTGCGCCCCCTACCTGGCGCGCCAGATGTCGTGTCTCAAAGGACGGACACCGGGGATGCGAGGCACCCCCTTTGTAGATTCAGTAGGGGCGCGAAAGAGGCTGGAAACGTCTCCCGGGGCACGATCGCCGGACAAGTTCCTCACTCGCTCTCCGAGCTCGACGTGGTACGCAAACAACGAAAGCACACAGCGATCTACCCAGGTTTAGGCCGCCCGAAGGCTAACAGCCCTACTCCTGCATGTCTGGATAGATGGACGAATCATGGTGTGGCTACAATGGTGTTTCCCGGCGAGGTACCCGGCAGGGTACTCCGGCTAGAGGAAGGGGGAGGACAGATCCTTGCCCGGAGGAGATCACCTTCCTTCCCTTCCTCCTTCTAGCCTAGCTTGGTGGTTGTCTTCTTCCTTGGTTCGCCGGTCAGCTCTTCGCTACGGCTTGCCTATTCCTTAAGCTAGCTTCCGTCCTTCTCCTCCATGCCCTTGGTCCTCCTTTTATAGGGAAAGGGGATACCACAGAGGTCATGCAAGGAGCGTGAGGGGTTCTTGGCGGGAAGCAACCCCTCTCCGTGGTGGAGACGGCGATGTGGCCTCTTCTCCTCCAAGTATCCGTCTTCGGGTGGTTGAGATCTCTGGCGCCTTTGGGGAAAGCGGCTGGCACGGGCTGACAGTGGGTAGGTGGTGTCCCCTGGCCGCGCCTTGGTTCCCAATCCTTCATGGGGCTTCCACCATCCTCTGGAAGGTAGTAGAAGCCTTATCTTCTCCTTGTACGGTCTTGTACCCGAGAGGGAGCTCGGCCCCGCCGGGGACTCGCGCTCTCGGGGTCTTCGGCTCCTTCCGGGTTGTAGGAGGCTCGGGGGTCCTGCACACCCGGGAGGTCTTGTATGAAGTGGGTGCACCCGCCAAGCCTTGCGTCGAGTCTTGGCCTTGTTCTCTTGCGTGCTGGGCCCACAGGCGGTGGACCCACTTAGGCAGCGCTAGGGGAACCCCATGTTCCACTGCTGCGACAAAGTATTTTCTTGGAATGGCAGAAAATACCATGTAGTAGGTAGGTATGGTGGACACAAATGGCATGGGTTTTGGCTCAAGGTTTTGGATGCATGAGAAGAATTCCTCTCTACACAAGGCTTTGGCTAGCAAGGTTGTTTGAAGCAAACACAAGATGACAACTGGCACAACCAGACTCACATAAAAACATATTGCAAGCATTATAGAACTCTACATTGTCTTCCTTGTTGTTCAAACACTTTTACTAGAAAGTATCTAGACCTTAGAGATACCAAACATGCAAACCAAATTTCAACAAGCTCTATGGTAGTTCTTCACTAATAGGTTTTAACTACATGATGTAAGAGCTTAAACATGATCTACTTGAGAGCTCAAAACAATTGCCAAGCACCACAACATGCAAGATAATGATCTACAAGAACATGTATGTCTTTTCATTATACCATCTACCACATATAGCATTTTCTGTTTCAAACCAAACACCAATCAACTTATTTAAACATAAACTCTCCAAGTAATTAACAATGAAACAAGAGAGTATTTCCTAACCGTTGCGGCTTTTAGCTTTCGCCATAAACATAAAACAATAAGTGCTGCGGCTGTCAGCTTTCGTCATAAATATAAGAGATAAGTGCTGAGGCTTTCAGCTTTCGCCAGAAACATAAAAGAATGCTAGGATCCAATTTATTCAGAAAATTAAAATAACAAAGAAAAAATAAAAGCAAACTAACGCTTCAAGTAAAGCACATAAGATGTGAAGGAGTTAAAATATAGTTTCACTAGAGATGACCTGCTAGTTTGTTGATGAAGAAGGGGATGCCTTGGGCATCCCAAAGCTTAGACGCTTGAGTCTTCTTGATATATGCTTGGGTGACCCACGGGGGCATCCCCAAGCTTAGGCTCTTTCATCTTCTTGATCACATCATATCATCCTCTCTCTTGATCCTTGAAAACTTTCTCCACACCAAACTCAAAGTAAACTTCGTTAGAGGGTTAGTGCATAATCAAAAATTCTCATATTCTGCATGGACACCATCATCACCAATGCTACTGGACATTAGCTACAGCTACTGGTATTTTGTGGTGCAAAAAGATCCACTCAAAAACAGTAAAAGCGACAATGCAAAATAAATGCCAGAATATGTCAAAAACAGAACAGTCCGTAAAGACGAATTTTTTCGAGACACTTAACTTGCTCAGATCAGAAAACTTAAAACTAATGAAAGTTGCATACATATCTGAGGAGCACGCGCAAAAAATCTCAGGTCATTTTGATTTTCTGTGAATTCTTACGAATTAAACGGTGGACAGCAGAAAACTGTTCCTCCGCAGAAATCCAAATCTAGCATCAACTTCCTACTAGAGGCTTTACTTGACACAACAATGCGATAAAATAAAGATACAAAGGAGTTGCTACAGAGGTAAGCATGCTCCTTGACTCAAGGAAAAGAAAAATAACAGAAATAAAAAGTGGGTTGTCTCCCATAAGCGCTTTTCTTTAACGCCTTTCAGCTAGGCACAGAAAGTAAAACTCAAGTGGCATCCAAATCAAGTCCAGAAATTTTCTCAACTATGCATTGTATTTTATCTATATGAGTTTCAGAGGTCGCCCTTTCATCACTTTTATGTTTACTACATTCATCAAATGGGTTTTCAGGGACAATCCAATCAAAATTATTCTCCAAGGCTTCATGCATTCCTACAAGTTTAACAGGTATTGGTACTTTGATTTCTTCACCCTTTTTAGCTTTGGTTTTCCCAAACTTTTCAAGTGTACTAATAACATCTACGCATGAACCTAGCATATTAAAACGATCAAAGACTTTCCTAGCTTCTATAGCAACATCACCAAATTCTTTAAGCAAGGTTTCTAGAATAAAATCTTTCTTTTCAGCATTTTCAACACCATGAAGGTTAAGAAACATTTGATGCATTATGGGATGAAGGTTAACAAACCTAGCCTCTAATATATGAACCAAAGAAGCTGCAGTCGTTTCATAATTTGGGGCAAGTTCTGCTATGGATCTCTCCCCAAGATCTTTATGCTTACTAACATGGTTAAAGAACTCTTCAACGTTATCTTTCCCATTTATAGAACCACTACCTATTGACAGGTCTTCCAGGGTGTACTGAAGGAGCAACATTTTAGCAAAAATAAACTAAACCGAAATAAAAAGGTAAATTCAAGTAACTAATGTTTTTGTGTTTTTAATAATAAAAAACAAACAAGACAGTAATAAAAATAAACTAAGCAAGACAATAACAAAATAAAAAGATTGGAAGTGAGAGACTCCCCATGCAGAAGTGCTTCTTCTCCCCGGCAACGGCGCCAGAAAAAGTCTTGATGTGTAGGGACTTGATCTCCTCCTTGCGGCTGGGAAACCCCAAGAGGAAGGTATGATGAGCACAGCAGGAAGTTTTCCCTCATTATGAAACCAAGGTTATCAATCCAGTAGGAGACGAAGACTCTTCTGAAGGTTGTTGAAGCTGACGTTGGCAGGGCGCACTATAGGTGTCAACAACGAACGTGGAACCTACACACAACACAACCAAGATACTTTGTCCCAACTTAACAGTGAGGTTGTCAATCTCACTGGCTTGCTGTAAACAAAGGATTAGACGTATAGTGTGGAAAATGATGTTTGTCTGGAGAGAATGAAAGAGAACAATGTTTGCAGTAGGTTGTATTATCAATGTAAAAGAATGGACCGGGGTCCACAGTTCACTAGTGGTGTCTCTCCATAAATAAATAATAGCATACATGCGGGTAAACAAATTACAGCTGGGCAATTGACAAAATAAAGAACTGCATAATGATGCATATACTTGTCATGGTGTCTGGTATGAGATTCATTTGGGCATTACAACAATATACATAGACCGTTCCAACCGCATCTATGACTAATAATCTACCTTCCGGTTAACGTCCGTACCCCTTTTAGTATTAAGTTGCAAGCAACTGATTATTGCATTAGGCAAAGTGTGTAATGTAAGTAACACAATTATCCTTAGACAAAGCATCACTGTTTTATCCCTAGTAGCAACAGTAAATCCACAACCTTAGAGGTTTCTGTCACTCCCCCAGATTAAATGGAGACATGAACCCACTATCGAGCATAAATACCCCCTCTTGGAGTCACAAGCATCTACTTGGCCAAAGCGTCTACTAGCAACGAAGAGCATACAAGATCATAAACAACATACACATGATATATAATGATGCAAATGACATAGTACTCAATATTCATCGGATCCCAGCAAACACAACATGTAGTATTACAATAAGATGATCTTGATCATGTTAGGCAGCCCACAAGATCTAAACATGATAGCACAAGTGGAGAAGAAAACCATCTTGTTACTGCTATGGACCCATAGTCCAAGGATGAACTACTCACGGATCAGTCCGGAGGCGGGCATGGTGATGTAGAGCCCTCCGGTGATGATTCCCCTCTCTGGCAGGGTACCAGGAAGAGCTGCAGAACCCTCCCGGACTAGGGT
Organism: Poa annua; assembly: GCA_026929855.1. Lineage (NCBI taxonomy): Eukaryota > Viridiplantae > Streptophyta > Magnoliopsida > Poales > Poaceae > Poa > Poa annua. The sequence continues at coordinate 59,408,198 of CM049437.1, forward strand.
TGACGACGGCGGCGGCTACGGGATGTTTCGTGGAAAAGTGATCGGGTACTTAGGGTTTTTCCGTCGGGGGGTCTTTATAGGCGAAAGGGCAACGTCGGTGGGCGCCCGAGGGGCCCACACCACATGGCGGCGCGGCCAAGGGTGGGGTCGCGCCACCAACAAGTGTGGCCGCCTCGGCCTCGGCCTCCGTCTTCGTCTCCTCTTCGGTCTTCGTTAACCTTCCGAGAAAAATAGGGACTTTGGATTTTGTTTCGTGCAATTCCGAGAATATTTCCTTAACTACTTTTCTGAAACCAAAAACAGCAGAAACCAGGAACTGGCACTGTGGCATCTTGTTAATAGGTTAGTCCCAGAAAATGCATAAAAATGATATAAAGTGTATATAAAACATGTAGCAATTGGTATAATATAAGCATGGAACGAAAGAAATTATAGATACTGTAACATCCTAGATTTTTTCAAATTTTGAAAATTTAGAAAAATCAAAAACTTTTTGAAAACTATATATAATTTGTTTGGTAAATTTAAAAGCATTGCATTCATGCATCATGATCATTTAATCATGTCATTTAAAACACATAAGGTTTAGGAAATGCATTTATAAATTTTTAAATAGGATTTATTTCCATGAAGATGTTATTTGTACTTATTATAATATTCCATTTTATTTAATTTTATTGTGGGCAAGAATATTGCCAAAAAGTTCTAAATTTAATAAGCTTTCCAAAACCTATTTTTATGAATTTTACTGAAAAGTTTTGGTTAAGTTTAAAATTCAATTTTGAATTAAAGTTTTAAAATAGAAAAGGTTTTAGTCAAAAAAAAAAACGACCCAGCCCGAGTCGGCCCATCTCTTCTCTCGCACGCAGCAAGCAGCCGGCCTCGCTTCTCTTCCCTCTCTCACTGACGCGGGGGACCCACCGTGACGTCAGGATGACGTCACCTTCTTTAATCCCCAGACGAAGATCTTCCCGTCGAGGAGTCCGATCCGAGCACGATCAAATCTTCCCGATTCTTGCGGGATACGTTGGCCCAAGCACCACCGTATAAACCCCACCTCCGCCGCCTTCTCCCGCACCGAGAAACCCTAGCTCGTCGCCCCCAGGCTGCTCGGAATCGAGCCCGCATCTCCGCCTCTGCCGCCGGCGAGAAGATCGTTTTCCGGTGGACGTCGACCACCCCGAGCCTCCTCTCTACTCCCTTGCTCCTTCTTTACTCCTGGCGCATCTCCGTGACTCGTTTCCCCTAATTTTTCCGCTCCAGATCGAGCCGTTCTTCCACACCCGAAGCTCCCCGCCGCCGTCTCCAACTCCGGCGAAGGATTGCCGACGAACGAAGACGCAAGGAAGCATCCGACCATGCCATCATCACCGCCTCGCCGTCCACTTTGCCACGGTACAATCCATTCATCCCGTAGCCTCATAGATTGTAAGCGCGTGCAACGCCGGCCATGGCACCGCCGCAACCGGAGCATCTCCGGCGACCTAGCACCGCTGGGTTCAGACCCTTTAGATCTGGACCGTCAGATCCCGATCTGACGGCTCTGTTTTACTTTTCTTTTCGAAACGGTACGGACGAATCAGAGAAGGCCGCGTCGATGCCACGTCAGATCCAGTCAGCAGCCGAGTCAGTGCCCGCGTGGAAATTATTCTTTCTATTTAGATTAAATCGTCAGTTTTGTAGAAAAGACCATGTACCTTAGATCTATTATATCTTTTTATTGGTTTGGCAAAATTTTACAAACTTTATATTTTGAAAAGCTCTAGACTTGTACAATATTTTAGCCCTATTAGTTTTATGTTTTATGTTTTATGTTTTGACATAGTTTTAGAGTATATTTGTCATAACTTTAAATCTATAACTCCAAAATTTGTAAATAAAATTGTTTTAGAAAACTTAGAGTATGTGTAATATGATGCCTCTGTTAGAAAATATTTTTGAGCATTATTTCAATGATTTAAAATCATAGGTTTAATTTGAGTATTTTGAACATAACTTCAAATTAAAAAGTGATAATTGATCAAACTCTTTTGCTATAAATTTTAATGTCTAAGTATTGGCCGTAGGAATACTTTAATAATTTTTGTAAAATAATTTTATATGACATTTGTAATTAATATTGATTAAATGATTTTTAGGTTTTATTTTAATAATTAAAATTGATTAAAATTATTTTTTTGCATCTATTCGAATAATAAAATGACTTAGTCATATTTTGATCACTTTAAGCTACAAAAGTACTTAGAAATATTTTGCCCCTTCAAGTAAAGTAATTTTCTTCCTTAGAAAATATTTGATAAATATTTTGACAACATTTTTCCTTAGAAATGATTTTGACTTATTGTTTGGCCTCTTTGGTCCTTAGTTATTTTTGGAACATCTTACTTGCCTTGCATTGCTTAGAGTAATTTTCATGGCATTGCATGCATATCAAGTCCTTAGAAATATTTTGCACTTCTTACATGACTTTCCTCCTTAGAAAAATTTAGGATGCATGTTAGCCCTTTTGACCCTCCTAGTCGAAAACCGCTAAGTTAGAACTAGTGGAAACCAATGAAGGACTTAGCCAAGAAAACAAGACTCCAGAAGCATCTCCAAGAAGTAAAAGTACTTAGAAGAAAAACAAGAAGAAGTTCATGAAGACCAATCACCTACATTTTCTAAGTCTTTCTTTCCTTTCTCTCTTTTCTTCCTTCTTCTCTTAGACTTCATGGTGACTAAGTTATATTCAAGACCAACCTGGATGCTGTCAACACCATCAAGTCTTCAGAACCATCAAGTCTACAAATTGCAATGAAGTCATCACATCAAGGAGAAAGCTACAAGAAAGCAAGGAGAAGATTTTTGGAAGACCAACTACATCCTTCTTTCTATCTTTTTCCTCCTTCCTAATTTTGTCTTCCACTTTGGACATAGACCAAGTCCTTTGTGTTTATGACTAAGTCCTTAGTGTTTAATCCCTTTAGGGAATTGTTTTAGTATTCTTTTAACTTAGAATTTTTGTGTGTGCACTTTATCACATGCATGTCATATTTTTCTAAGTGTTGCATTTATGATTATATGTTTATTTGTGGCTTGTTTGACTTGTTAGAATTCCGGAGAGAAACGAAGGCTTTTGCAACTGCTACTCCTGCTCTCCCTGTTGCCAAGGCAAGTGGCACACCCCCATAAATTTCCTAAGTATTTTTCTATGCATGACTTAGTGTATTTCTTTAAATGCATGTGTTGGATAGTATTGCTATGCTAAAACTACTATCTCCTTTACACTAGTTGTGTCTAGAATCCTATTGATAAATTAGTAGAAATATTGATGCTATGCAAAAGTGTTTATTGAAAAGTTTAATTCTACTAAGTTAATTTACCACCTGGGTGGATTGGTTTTGAATGGTTTTTGTTGAGTGTTGTCCCTTAGGGGTGACCTCTAAGGGATGGTCACTTGTGGTTGCCACCCAGGGTATTAAAGGAACCAAAGTTTTCTCTAAGTGAAGATTGCTTATCGTGCAACCATTAGTCAATGGGCTCTGGCTAGATGGATTAAGTTGCGTGGACTCGCCCCGGCCTGACAGGTGGTGGTAGAGGTATTGTAGGTGGAGCGCGTCAGGCCGTTATGGGGAGGGAAAATGCTTCTGAAAAGTCTCGTCTCAACTCTCTCCTTTTCCTTCGCACAAATTGTGTGCTTGAGGATAGTTTGGGTTTGTTGGGTCTAATGGTGAAAGTGCACAACCTCTGCGGAGTTTAAAAACTAAGTACTTAGCCGGGTCCCCGGTCACGGACAATTTGAGCAGCTGATCAAGGATTCAACGGAGGCTTCCAACATTCCAACTTCAAAATAAAACTTGATGGTGAACAAGGGTAGATGAGATTATGGTTTTCATGCCATACTTGTCTCAACTAGAAGAAAATTGTTTTCAAAAGAGATAGGAAAAATTGGCTTTCTGCAAATTAGCCTTGAAACTCCACCAGCCAAATATGCATATAGGCTATAGAGTTATTCCATTAAGTGTCCACATAGTGTCACTTGCCAGTTCCATTGTATATGGTTCTGACCCACGTTGCTGCAATATTTTTCTTATTGCAGATTGCTCAGATAACGAGTGAGGTTTCGTTTAAGGGTTTCGAGTCTGCAACCAACATGTTTTCGCCTGTGGCAACATGAAGATGATGGAGACTCATTGCTACTTTATTTCCGCTGTTTTACTCTTTCCAAGTTAGCTTTATGCTATGCAAGTTGTAACGAATATTTTCTAAGTCCGGATCATCGATGTAAAAATTTGATACTTTGTTGTGATATTACATCGTAAACTGTGTGTGCAAACGAATCGATCTAGGGATTTGCACTATACACAGGGACTTGCCATTTTCTAAGTGCAGGTCCGCTACAGATGGTATCAGAGCACTGTGTTGCATGTAGGTTCGAAACCCCTAAGTTTGGATAGAAATAGGTTTGACCATAGGATTGAAAATCTATTTTACTAAGTTATCTAGAAACAAAACTTTTCACTTTATATTTTCTTGTATTCTCGTCTACTGTCAACCTTCTGAAAATATCTTCTCTTGTTCTAGATGACCATGTTCTTAAAGTCTGAGTCCGACACTTCATATCAATTTTTTTTGCATAAGAGTTAGCTGATAAAGCAATAGATTCTAAGTAAAAAGGGTATTGAAACAACACATAGGAAGATTTAAGTTTCAGCATTTGCTTTCAACTTACAACATGTATATCTCAATGATAATTGTCAACACAAAGAAATATAATAAGTGCAATAAGCAAGCATATAAGAATTGTTGTACACAAAGTTGACACAAGTGTTTGCTTCTGAGATAGAAAGAAGTAGGTAAACTTACTCAACATAAAAGTAAAAGAAAGTCCCTTCACGGAGGGAAGTGATGTCTACGCACGCTTCTATTCTCGTAGACAGTGTTGGGCCTCCAAGAGCAGAGGTTTGTAAAACAGCAGCAAGTTTCCCTTAAGTGAATCAACCAAGGTTTATCGAACTCGGGGAGGTAGAGGTCAAAGATATCCCTCTCAAGCAACCCTGCAATTAAGATACAACAAGTCTCTTGTGTCCCCAACACACCCAATACACTTGTCAGATGTATAGGTGCACTAGTTCGGCGAAGAGATAGTGAAATACAAGTAATATGGATGATTATAAGTGGTAATTGCAATCTGAAATAAAAATGGCAGCAAGCAAACATGTAGCAGAACTGGTTGTAAACGGTGTTTCAATGCTTAGAAACAAGGCCTAGGGATCATACTTTCACTAGTGGACACTCTCAACAATGACCTCATAATTGAATAAATAAATACTACTCTCAAACACTCTCTTGGTTGATGACAAACACCATTCATTGCGTAGGGCTATAAAAGCACACCCCAAAGTCTGAGTAAACAAACACCACAACGTCATAAAGGAGTCACACACGATGCGCACACTGTCAACTTCACACCGTGGAGAGTAACTCCGGAGTTCATATTAAAGTAACCTCTAGAGTGGCATAATAGATAGAGAGTAACATCTACTTATTAGCCTAGATTAGAAAGCTCATGATCACATAAAGATCACACCATGGGAGAGAGAGATAAACCACATAGCTACCGGTAGAGCCCTCAGCCTCGGGGGAGAACTACTCCCTCCTCATCATGGGAGTCAGCAACGGCGATGAAGATGGCGGTGGAGTCGATGGAGATGGCTTCGGGGGCAATTCCCCGTCCCAGCAGGGTGGCGAAACAGAGACTTTTATCCCCCGAATCTTGTCTTCGATGGCCGCGGAGCTACGGACCTTTTCGTGGATGGAGGCGGATTGTTTTAGGGTTTTCACGTCGGGGGCATTATATGGGAGAAAGGGCGACGTCGGTGGGCGCCTGAGGGGCCCACACCACATGGTGGCGCGGCCAGAGGGGGACCCGCGCCACCACATGGTGTGGCTGCCTCCTCGGCCCCCTTCGTCTCTCCTTCGGACTCCGTGTCGTGTCGGAAAAAATAGGAACTTTGCTTTTTGTTTCGTCCAATTCGGAGAATTTCCAGAACAACTTTTCTGAAACCAAAAACAGCAGAAAATAGGAACTGGCACTGTGGCATCTTGTTAATAGGTTAGTCCCAGAAAATGCATAAAAATGATATAAAGTGTATATAAAACATGTAGCAATTGGTATAATATAAGCATGGAACAACATAAATTATGGATACGTTTGAGACGTATCAAGCATCCCCAAGCTTAGTTCTACTCATCACGAGTAGGTAAAACGATAACAACAAAATAATTTCTGTAGTGACATGCTTCACACAATCTTGATCAAATAATATTGTAGGGCTCATGTTATGAATGAAGTGACCCAAGGCAATGGTCTATAGTTTGCTAACAAATAGATAAGGAGTAAACAACTACATCATATAAGTAAAAACTTTTCATGGATAGTACTTTCAAACAAGCATCAAAAAGTTTGGCATAAGAGTTAACTCATAAAGCAATAGTTTCTAAGTAAAAGAGCATTGAAGCAACACAAAGGAAGATATAAGTTTCAGCATTGGCTTTCAACTTTGAACATGTATATCATATAGATAGTTGTCAACACAAAGAAATATAACAAGTGCAATAAGTAAGCATATAAGAATTGTTGCACACAAAGTTGACACAAGTGTTTGCTTCTAAGATAGAAAGAAGTGGGTAAACTGTCTCAACATAAAGTAAAAGAAAGGCCCTTCGCGGAGGGAAGCAGGGATACAAACATGTGCTAGAGGTTTTTAGTTTTTATAGGTTTTTGAAATCATATAGAGAGCATAAAAGTAAGTTTTTTATTGGTGTTTGTCGTTGTCAACGAATGGTAGTGGGCACCCCCTTGTCAACCAGACTTTCAAGAGCAGCTCCCATGAAGGACGTTATTTCTACACAAGGGTAGATCATCCCTCTTATTCTCTTTTGTTTATACATGTATATTTTAAAAACTGGTTTGACACTCCTCCCCACCATTGCATACACAATCCATGGCTAACCGAATCCTCGGGTGCCTTCCAACAATAACATACCATGGAGGAGTGTCTATATTAAATTGTATAACACTTTGAAGCATAATAATTTTTTGCAAAACCATGTGAAGAGAATGATGGTTAAAGTTCTAATTAATTTGGACTGGGCACCCCATTTGCGAGCTCTTTTTGCAAAGTTAATGGATAAGCGGATGTATATGCCACTAGTCCGGTTGTGAAAGTCTGTCTAAAAGCAAATGACAAGGTTGATATCGAAAACACCACATACTTCCTCATGAGCTAATAAACATTGACACAAATAATGGGTAATAAGTTTTGAATAAAGGTAGCACATGAAGTATTTGCTTGGAATGGCAGAAAATACCATATAGTAGGTAGGTATGGTGGACACAAATGGCATGGGTTTTGGCTGAAGGTTTTGGATGCATGAGAAGAATTCCTCTCTATACAAGGCTTTGGCTAGCAAGGTTGTTTGAAGCAAACACAAGATGACAACTAGCACAAGAAGACTTAGATAAAAACATATTGTAAGCATTATAGAACTCTACATTGTCTTCCTTCTTATTCAAACACTTTTACTGGAAAATATCTAGACCTTAGAGATACCAAACATGCAAACCAAATTTCAGCAAGCTCTACGGTAGTTCTTCACTAATAGGATTTTAACTACATGATGCAAGAGCTTAAACATGATCTACTTGAGAGCTCAAAACAATTGCCAAGCACCACAACATACAAGAAAATAATCTATAAGAGCATGTATATCTTTCATTATACCATCTACCACATGTAGCATTTTCTGTTTCAAACCAAACACCAATCAACTTATTTAAACATAAACTCTCCAAGTAATTAACAATGAAGCAAGAGAGTATTTCCTAACCGCTGTGGCTTTCAGCTTTCGCCATAAAGATAAAACATGATAATTGCTGAGGCTTTCAGCTTTCGCCATGAACATAAATATAAACTAAGAATACGAGTATTCATAAGAAAAAGCGGAGCGTGTCTCTCTCCCACAAAAGAATGCTAGGATCCATTTTATTCAGAGAATGAAAATAACAAAGCAGAAATAAAAACAAACAGACTCTTCAAGCAAAGCACATAAGATGTGACGGAATTAAAATATAGTTTCACTAGAGATGACCTGATAGTTTGTTGATGAAGAAGGGGATGCCCAAGGCATCCCCAAGCTTAGACGCTTGAGTCTTCTTGATCACATCATATCATCCTCTCTCTTGATCCTTGAAAACTTCCTCCACACCAAACTCAAAGTAAACTTTATTAGAGGGTTAGTGCATAATAAAAAATTCTCGTTTTCTGCATGGACACAATCATCACACATGCTACTGGACATTAGCTACAGCCACTGGTATTTTGTGGAGCAAAAAGATCTACTCAAAAACAGCAAAAGAGGCTGCAAAATAAATGGCAGAATCTATCAAAAACAGAACAGTCCAAAAAGACGAATTTTTTCGAGGCACTTAACTTGCTCAGATCAGAAAACTCAAAACCAATGAAAGTTGCATACATATCTGAGGATCACGCACAAAAAATCTCAGGTCATTTTGATTTTTCTCTGAATTCTTACGAATAACTGTGGACAGCAGAAAACTGTTCCTGTGCAGGAATCCAAATCTAGCATCAACTTCCTACTAGAGGCTTTACTTGACACAACAATGCGATAAAATAAAGATACAAAGGAATAGCTACAGAGTTAAGCATGTTCCTTGACTCAATATAAAAGAAAAATAGTGGAAATAAAATAGTGGGTTGTCTCCCATAAGCGTTTTTCTTTAAAGCCTTTTAGCTATGCAAGTAGATTTTTATGATGCTCTCATAAAAATGAGAGTTGAAAAATCAAAAGAGAGCATCAAGAGGCAAACATCAAACACATTTAAGTCTAACCCACTTCCTATGCAAAGGAATCTTGTAATAGAATAAATTATTTAAACATAAAGCAACTAGCATAGAAAGACGAAACAAATGCAACTTCAAAACTTCCAACATAAAGAGAGGTGTTTTAGTAACTTGAAAACTTTTACAACCGTATTTTCCTCTCTCATAATAACTTTCGGTAGAATCATTGATAAAATCCACAATATAACCATCACATGAAACATTCTTATCATGATCCATATGCATTAAAGTATCATTATTTCCCTCATAAGAAAAGTTCTTCTCATTAATAACAATGGGAGCAGGATCATCATAAAGAACTCGAACATGATAGACAAGTTGTATATTAAAAGGATGGGTTTGAGTAATTCCTCTATAACTATGTCAAGTTTCAGGAGGATGATTGTCATTATAACCTATGTCATAGTATTCTTTATAATTATCAAAGACTGGAGGCATAGTATCATCATAAGCAATAGAATAGTTATCCTCCAAAGTGTGTTTATTTGTAAACATATCATCATTTTTACTAGAAGGATAGGTATCAAATATATAATCATTAGTAGCAAAAGGATTTTCAAACACCTCATCCCCAAGCTCAGAGCTTTCTATACCATCATGGGAAGAAACATGGATAGTACTAATAGTATAGCAATTATTAACATCATCATTTTCAGAATTAGTATCCCAGAGATCTTCAATATCAAAAGAAGTGTGCTTTTCCCAATCATGATCACTAATATAAATAACAGGCATAGGTTCATCATCAAGTTCAGAATCATCGAATTTAGAATTATAAGTATCAATTGTAACAGGAGCAACAAGTTTGGGAGAAGATATCGTTTCGTCTCTCCTTTTACTACTGTTCTTCTTCTTCCTCTTTCCCTTTTTCTTCTTCTTTTCCTCTTTAGGAGGGAGAGGCTTGAAAGGAAGCTTCTCCACATAACCTCGTTTAGTATTAGAGACAATGGAAGAAACTTGGGGGGGACTCCACTCTTTCATTAATAAGAACAAAACACATATTAGTCCTGTCATACTTTGGTAAAGTCTCATACTTTATAATATTTTGTATGTAGGTGTTAGCATGGCAATTATTAACACAATAGAGATAACATCCATGCAACACACTATTCATATCAAGATCACTCATATCTAACAAAGAAGTTTTTCTTGATAACTCTTCACACCCCCAAAAATAATGTGAGTTCATCATGTTGATTAGGAGTGATCATGTTATCACAATACAAATTTGCAGTACTCATTGGATTCGAAAGGCTATTATCATGACCTGAACATTGAAAATTAAAATGACCCACTTTATAGCAAAGTTCACAAATAAAAGGATGGAGGTCACAAACTTTTTCACCAAGATCTCTTAGAGCCTTGTACCACGTTCTATTTTTTTCATTCCAATGATGGATACAATATTCATCTTCGATTTGATTAATTCCACAAGGTCTATGCATTCCACAAAAATTAACATGCTTATAAGAAATAGTATTTTCAGAAGTTTGAGCATGTTAATTGCAATCATTAACAACAATTTCATTTTCCATGCAAGTGTCTTTGAAAGGTTCATGATACACGTCCCAATTTTCTTTAGGAACATTAATATGAGAAGCAAAGGTTCTAAAACAATCAACAATAATTTGAGAATCAAGACCATATTTAGCACTAAGCTCTTGAAAACTAGCAGTTTCAACGAAAGACTTAATGCAATCATATTCATAGTTTATACCTGATTCTTTACCTTTGTCATTCTCCCAATCATCAGCATTGTTTTGAATTCTTTCAAGAAGATCCCATCTAGCTTCAAACTTCTTACTTGTGAAAGAACCCTTTGAACAGGCATCTAGATAATCTTTCCAATGACCTGAAAGCCTTGCATAAAAATTATTAACAATTATTTTCTCAGGAAGCTCATGGTTAGGACATTTGTATATTAATGTTTTCAGCCTTCCCCAAGCTTGAGCAACGCTTTCTCCATCACGAGGCCAAAAATTAAAAATGTAATTCCTATCTAAATATAATTCATAAGGAGGATAAAATTTAGAGTAAAATAGATATTCAAGCTCCTTCCATTCCAAATGATGAGGATCATCTAGTAGCTTATACCACTCCCTTGCTTTTTCCTTAAGTGACAGTGGAAATAATTTCTTAATGACATTTTCTCTTGATAAACCTGCAAGCTTAAACAACTCACAAAATCCTTTAAGTTTCAACAAGTGGTCACTTGGATGGACTGTTCCATCTCCTACATAAGGTTTATCCATAACCATTTCAACAATTTCCATAGGTATTTCAAAAGCAATACTTTCAGTAGGTGGATTTAAAATATCACAAGCATCATTAGAATTATCACATATTGGAGACAAAGCATTATCAAGGCAAAATAATTCCTCCATAGCTGAGGAGCAAAAAAGATTATTTTCATATAAACTAGCTTCCCCAAGCTTAGGCTTTTCCACAGCCTTAGCAATAATGGTGTCCAAAGAATTTATACTAATAACATTACTACCACTATTATGCAAACAAACTTCCATAGGTTTTTTAATTTTCTCTTCAAAAGTATCATTCCCTAATTTAATATAAATTTCATAAAGATCTCTAATTTTTTTGTTGTTTTCCATTTAGCCTAACTAGTGAAATAAAAACAAGAGACAAAAAGATAAAATTGCAGAATCTAAAGGAGATACCTTCCAACGCTTACCTCCCCGGCAATGGCGCCAGAAAATAGCTTGATGTCTACGCACGCTTCTATTCTCGTAGACAGTGTTGGGCCTCCAAGAGCAGAGGTTTGTATAACAGTAGCAAGTTTCCCTTAAGTGAATCACCCAAGGTTTATCGAAATCAGGGAGGTCGAGGTCAAGGATATCCCTCTCAAGCAACCCTGCAATTAAGATACAAGAAGTCTCTTGTGTCCCCAACACACCCAATACACTTGTCAGATATATAGGTGCACTAGTTCGGCGAAGAGATAGTGAAATACAAGTAATATTGATGATTATAAGTGGTAATTGCAATCTGAAATAAAAATGGCAGCAGGCAAACATGTAGCAGAACTGGTTGTAAACGGTGTTTCAATGCTTAGAAACAAGGCCTAGAGATCATACTTTCACTAGTGGACACTCTCAACAATGACCTCATAATTGAATAAATAAATACTAATCTCAAACACTCTCTTGTTGGATGACAAACACCATTCATTGCGTAGGGCTATAAAAGCACACCCCCAAAGTCTGAGTAAACAAACACCACAACGTCATAAAGGAGTCACGCACGATGCGCACACTGTCAACTTCACACCGTGGAGAGTAACTCCGGAGTTCATATTAAAGTAACCTCTAGAGTGGCATAATAGATAGAGAGTAACATCTACTTATTAGCCTAGATTAGAAAGCTCATGATCACATAAAGATCACACCATGGGAGAGAGAGATAAACCACATAGCTACCGGTAGAGCCCTCAGCCTCGGGGGAGAACTACTCCCTCCTCATCATGGGAGTCAGCAACGGCGATGAAGATGGCGGTGGAGTCGATGGAGATGGCTTCGGGGGCAATTCCCCGTCCCAGCAGGGTGGCGAAACAGAGACTTTTATCCCCCGAATCTTGTCTTCGATGGCCGCGGAGCTACGGACCTTTTCGTGGATGGAGGCGGATTGTTTTAGGGTTTTCACGTCGGGGGCATTATATGGGCGAAAGGGCGACGTCGGTGGGCGCCCGAGGGGCCCACACCACATGGTGGCGCGGCCAGAGGGGGACCCGCGCCACCACATGGTGTGGCTGCCTCCTCGGCCCCCTTCGTCTCTCCTTCGGACTCCGTGTCGTGTTAGGAAAAATAGGAACTTTGCTTTTTGTTTCGTCCAATTCCGAGAATATTTCCAGAACAACTTTTCTAAAACAAAAAACAACAGAAAACAGGAACTGGCACTGGCACTGTGGCATCTTGTTAATATGTTAGTCCCAGAAAATGCATAAAAATGATATAAAGTGTATAGAAAACATGTAGCAATTGGTATAATATAAGCATGGAACAACATAAATTATGGATACGTTTGAGACGTATCAGGAAGCAGGGATACAATCATGTGCTAGAGCTTTTTAGTTTTAAAGTTTTTGAAATCATATAGAGAGCATAAAAGTAAGTTTTTGAGAGGTGTTTGTTGTTGTCAACGAATGGTATTGGGCACTCTACCCCCCCCCCCCCCCCCCCCCACCTAATACGTCTCCAACGTATCTATAATTTCTTATGTTCCATGCTTATATTATACCAATTGCCTACATGTTTTATATACATTTTATATAGTTTTATGCATTTTCTGGGACTAACCTATTAACAAGATGCCACAGTGCCAGTTCCCTGTTTTTTGCTGTTTTTGGTTTCAGAAATCCACTTAAGGAAATATTCTCGGAATTGGACAATTTTTAAACCGAAGACCTTATTTTTTCCGACACGTTCCAAAAGTCCGAGGGAGAAAGGAAGACGGGCACTGAGGCGCCGCCATCAGGTGGTGGCGCGGCTCCCTTCCTGGCCGCGCCAAGCACCTGAGGGTGGGCCCTCGGGGCTCCACCGCCTTCGCCCTTTCGCCTACTTATACCGCCCGAAAACCTAAGACATACAACCCGAACACTTTTTCCAGAAACCTTACGGAGCCGCCGCCGTCGTCAACCCTAGTTCGGGAGGGTTCAGAAGCTCTTCCCGGCACCCTGCCGGAGAGGGGAATCATCACCGGAGGGCTCTACATCACCATGCCCGCCTCCGGACTGATGCGTGAGTAGTTCATCCTTGGACTACGGGTCCATAGCAGTAGCTAGATGGTTGTCTTCTCCTATTGTGCCATCATGTTTAGATCTCGTGAGCTGCCTATCATGATCAAGATCATCTTTATGTAATGCTACATGTTGTGTTTGATGGGATCCGATGGATATTGAATACTAAGTCATTTGCTTCATAATATATCATGTTGTGTGTTGTTTATGATCTTGCATGCTCTCCGTTGCTAGTAGATGCTCTGGCCAAGTAGATACTTGTGACTCCAAGAGGGGGTATTTATGCTCGATAGTGGGTTCATGTCTCTATTTAATCTGGGGGAGTGACAGCAACCTCTAAGATTGTAGATGTACTGTTGCTACTAGGGATAAAACAGTAGTACTTTGTCTAAGGATAATGCTATTACTTACATTACACACTTTGCCTAATGCAATAATCTGTTGCTTGCAACTTAATACTGAAAGGGGTGCAGACGCTAACCGGAAGGTGGATTATTAGTCATAGATGCGGTTGGAACGGTCTATGTATATTGTTGTAATGCCCAAATGAATCTCACACTAGACATCATGACATTAGTATATGCATCATTATGCAGCTCTTTATTCTGTCAATTGCCCAGCTGTAATTTGTTTACCCGCATGTATGCTATTATTATTATTTATGGAGAGACACCACTAGTGAACTGTGGACCCCGGTCCTTTTCTTTAAACTGATAATACAACCAACTGCAAACTGTTACTTTGATTCTCTGCAAACATCATCTTCCACACATACGTTTAATCCTTTGTTACAGCAAGCCAATGGGATTGACAACCTCACTGTTTCGTTGGGGCAAAGTAGTTTGATTGTGTTGTGCAGGTTCCACGTTGGCACCGAATCCTTTGGTGTTGCGTCGTGCCAAATTCGCCACCAACAACCTTCAGACGTGTTCTTCATCTCCTACTGGTTCGATAACCTTGGTTTCATCACTGAGGGAAATTTGATGCTGCACTACTTCACACCTTCCTCTTGGGGTTTCCCAACAACACCACCACCCGGTGCATCAAGCATTTTTCTGGCGCCGTTGCCGGGGAGATAGGAGCACCTCTGACCAGAAGACTTTCACGCTCCCTCGTCAACTACACGCCATTATGTAACATCCCAATATTTTGGAATGTTTAAAAATCACTAAAAATTTAAACTTTTGTTTTTGATTTATATAAAACATTATATGCATAAGAAAACCAACTATAAAAGACTTCAAGCATTTTCAAAAAGTTCAATATGTCAAATATCTCAAATAATTACTATTTTCAAAAGTTGTTTCAAGTTAAACATTTTACTATCCATTGTTTTTCTTAAACCTCAATATATAATTTGACAAATGATTTACAAACTTTCAAACCATTTTGATGTAATAATAAGTTTCTTTATAAGTATTTGATTTCAACCACTTAGCCATATCTATTCATAAATTCTAAAATAATATATTTACAAATGTTCCTTCAAACTATTTAAAACATGGTATATTTGCCAAATGGTTTTCATTCTTTTACCTGAGTTCAAAACAAAATTTTGGAAATTACAAGTCTATAATTTATATCTTTAAAACTTCATAGATTTTATAATTAATGATTTATCCAAAATAGGCATTTCAATAACTTAAATTATTTTCATCAATTTGCAAAACATAAAATGATTTTACATGAATATATTCAATATAAGAAATGAAATAAGTCTAGAATATTTTCCAAAGGTGTTTAATGGATTTTTCAAATGATTTATCATAATATAAAAATTAATGGTGCACAAAGTATTTTGAATTAAAAATAAATACATTATATTTCCCTCTTCATTTCAAATAGTTGTGTTATGTTATTTAATATGGTACTAAAGCCAAAAATGATTTAATATTGGAAAATGAGTTTAATTAACTTAATTTCAAACTTATATAAGTATCGTAATTTTATAAATTTTATTTAGCCATAAATAAAATTATTTAAGACATTTTTTCAAATTTGACATAAAGTGTCAAATTTGTATTTAATCAATATTTCAAATCATGAATTTTAAAAATTTTTCAAAACATGCCCACAATTGGTTTAACACAAATATATGATTTTTAAGAATTTTAAGAAATTTATTTGACTTCATTTGGACACTTAAAACAAAAGATATGAAAGAAATAAGAAAAACAGAAAAAGAAAAAGAAAAGAATTTACCATGATGACGTCAGCGTGACATCATCGTCTTCAACGTCCAGGCGACGGAAATCACGCACGAACAGCTCGAATTGCCACTTTTCTTCCCGAATTGATTCCGCACGTTTTACTCCACCAAATTAACGCGCCGTTTCTTCCTAATTAAAACCCACGACCTCCTCCTTCATTCCCCACCAAAAGCCCTCTCAGAAACGTTCCCAGAATGACGAATTTGTCGCCGTAGTTCGTCCTCGACCGAAAACGGCCGATTTTAATTTCTTTGATTGCGGGAGTTTTGCTGCACCGAATTAAGAAACGTTTGTTCCTATAGATAGCCCCGGCTCTCCTATTCATTTCCCCTCTGTCCCCTATTCTAATCGCGCCTCCAGACTGAGCAATTTGCTCACCGGAGTTCTTCGGCCGCCGCCACAAATTTCTCGATTCCGGCGCCATGGAAGGACCACCGCATCTCTTACTCCCTAAACCCATTCCCTCATTCATGCGCTCCTCCCTAACCCCTTCCCCGCCTTTCCTTTGCAGCTAAATCGAGAGGGGGAGCTCGACCCGCGGGTCAATGGCACCCGAGGCCGTCGCCGTCCTCCTCCGTCTCCGGCTGTAGCCCCGCACCCTTCCCGGACGAATTCAGCGACGTCGTCGTCCCCATCGCCTCCGACGCGGCCTGCTGCACGCCGTCGTGCTCTTCCCCGAGCTGGACATTTTGATGCATGCGATTTGCCGACGACTGGAACCACGGTGAGCTGCCTGAACAAATATCACGTAGTGAAAGGTTCCAGCCACTAAAATCCTGCCACGTGTCCACCTAATTATCCATTTCGTTTTCCTGGCTATTTTAGATAGAAGACTTCCAAAATTCATAACTTTAGTTCTGCTCATCCAAATTTCGTAAATTTGATATCCCTGGAATCCTTAGAACATCTAGAATCCACCCCAATCATTAGTTTCATGATTTGACAAAAATAAATATTCGAATTTAAGATGAGAGATAATGAGTATTTTTGACATAACTTTAGATAGAAAAATTATTTTTGAGTGAATCAAATTGCTAAAATTTTGTTTAAAATACCCCTGTCCAGTAGCAATATTTAAAATTTTGTTTATAAATTTTTTTATTACAGAAAACTCTAATCTTGTATTTAGCCCTTTTATTATATTTTGCTATAATAGAAATTAATTAAATTGCATTTATAGCTTCATGCATACTTTATAAAAATCACAAAAGTTAGTATGATGTTTTCTTGTAATTAAAAATTGCACTTCATGCATAGCATATTTTATTGTATAATTATACCCCTCATAGAAAAACTTCTCCCTTATTTTTGCTAAGTAGTTGTTAGATTTATTTTCGACTTAGTGATTTAGAAAAGCTGTTATGCACTTAGAAACACT
This sequence comes from Poa annua, assembly GCA_026929855.1. Lineage (NCBI taxonomy): Eukaryota > Viridiplantae > Streptophyta > Magnoliopsida > Poales > Poaceae > Poa > Poa annua. The sequence continues at coordinate 59,425,442 of CM049437.1, forward strand.
TAGAAAATAATATGTTCTTCATCCCATGATTGTCTTACTTGGGATTCTCAACATGAAGACTAGAAGGCCAATGAAGACTTAGCCAAGAAAACAGACTCCGGAAGCATCTCCAAAAAGTAGAAGCACTTAGAAGAAAATCAAGAAGAAGTTCATGAAGACCAACAAGCTACATTTCCTAAGTCTTGCTTTCTTTCTCTCTTTTCTCCCTTCTTCTCTTAGACCTCATGGTGACTAAGTTATATTCAAGACCAACCCTGGAGAACCATCGAGTCTGCAGAACCATCAAGTCTACAAAATTTCGATGAGGACATCACACCAAGGAGAAAGTTACAAGGAAGCCTGGAGATGATCTTCTACATCTTTCTTTATCTTATTCTGCCCTTCCTATCCCTCTTTCACTTTGGACATAAACCCCTTTTGATCATGATATTACCACCTTTGAAGTATGTTGGATCCTAGCGGCATAGTGAGATGAAGCGGCCTGGAGACTAACCTTACATGTCCACGTACATGAGACCTGTTCCACAATCATAAGTGGCTGGCCGGGTGTCTGTCTCTCTCACTATAGTGAATATCCAATTTACAAAGAGTTGTTAATAATTGTTGATCACCTTGAAGAATAGACTTACTTTTTTTTTCTAAGAATTTTATGCACATCATAACTAAGTCCTTAGAAAAAGGGGTATCAACTTCTTAGAAATTATTTTGACTTGATGTGCTAGCATCTAGTCCTTAGTTAAAATTCGACCCCAGTTGTTATGACTTTGGTCCTTAGTCATTTTTGACCAAATTCTTGCCTTGCACTTAACTTAGAATATTTTCATGGCATGACATGCATCTCTAGTACTTAGAAATATTTTGCACATCATGCATGACATATTTTCCTTAGAAGTTTTATGAAACTTGTTTGTTCATTATGTATGTGTTTGTATGCGTTGTGTTGATTGTGTTTTATGTTGATTGTTGTATTGCTGTTTGTCTATATTGTTTAGATCGAACGGAGAGCTCCGAGTTACGTTGAAAAGAGTTTGTGAGCACCGACAACTTCCAAAGGCAAGTGGCACACCTCATAAAAGTCCTAATATTTTTCTATGCATGAGTAGATTATTTTCCTAAGCATGTGTAGGACTTAGTAGAAATGCTATGCTAGACCTGTTTAGAGATTTTCTTACTCCTGTGTCTAGGTACCTATGTAATGACTTAGTAGAATTATTGATGCTATGCAAAAGTTGTTTTATGAAAATCTAAATTCTACTAAGTTAAGAAAGAACCTCCTGGGTGGATTGGTTGTATACGGAGGCGAAGTTGAGTGGCTACTCAGGACCATTTCTATGGTGTATACCTGAGTATGTGCACTTGTGGATGGCCACCCAGGGAACAAAGGGATCTGAAGAACTCCAAGTGATGTTAGCTTCCAGTGCAGCCATTGCCAATATGGGCTCTGGCTTGATCAACTAAGTTGCGTGGACTCGCCCCGACTTGACAAGCAGATGTAGAGGGTGTTAGGTGGAACGGGTCAAGCCAGATGGGGAAGGAAAATGCTTCTGAAAGATCTCGTCTCATTCTTCTCCTTTTCCTTATCACTTCCAGAGTGTAGAGGATAGTTTGGGCTGAATGGGTACAATGGTGAACGTGCACAACCTCTGCAGAGTGTAAAACTAAGTACTTAGCCGTGTCCCCGGTACGGACAATTTGAGCAGCTGATCAAGGACGTCAACGGAGGATCCCACCATTCCAACTTCAAAATTTAAAACTTGATGGGTGAACAAGGGTAGAATGAGACAGTGGATTTCATGCCACGGATGTCTCGAATAGAACAAAAGTGTTTTCAAAAGAGTTAGGAAAAAACTTGCTTTATGCAAAATAGCCTTGAACTCCACCAGCCAAATAAGCATATAGGTTATTAGAGTTATTCCACTAAGTGTCCACCATAGTGTCACTTGCCAGTTCCATTTTAAATGGTTCTGACCCACGTTGCTGCAATATTTTTCTTATTGCAGAATGTCCAGATGACGAGTGAGGTGTCGTTTAAAGGTTTCGAGTCTGCAACCAACATGTTTTCGCCTGTGGCAACATGAAGATGATGGAGACTCACTGCTATTGTATTTCCGCTGTTTACTATTTCCAATGCTAGCTTTTTGCTATGCAAATTGTAATGAATATTTTGTAAGTCTGGATCATCGATGTAATAAAATTGATACTTTGTTGTGATATTACATCGTAAACTGTGTGTGCAAACGAATCGATCCAGGGATTTGCACTATACACAGGGACTTGCCATTTTCTAAGTGCAGGTCCGCTACAGATGGTATCAGAGCACTGTGTTGCCTGTAGGTTCGAAATCCTAAGTTTGGATAGAAATAGGTTGACCATAGGATTGAAAATCTATTTTTATTCAGTTTACTAAAAACAAAACTTTTCATTTTTTTTCTTGTACTCTCGTCTACTATCAAACTTCTGAAAATATCTTCTCTTATTCTAGATGACCATGTCCTTAAAGTCTGATTCTGCTGCTTCATATGGAAAAGCAACGATTCAAGATGAAGTTCTACATGCATGGAACACCACTAAAGAACCAAGATTCGGCCAACACGTCAAAGATATCCAAGAAAGTTGAACAAGAACTTGAAGCACTCAACAAGGAGATAGACTAGAGACCACCATTTAATTAGACCAACGATATCGTGTTAGTGTATTGATCATATCAACTTAGGTTATGTGACAATACTAGATTGTTTGTTGGTGTTTGAACCATGTTGCTTGATGTTTGTTAGAGATTGTTTGTAAGATTATTTGCCTTAGTCTGCTGGTGTTTGGGGTAGAATTCTTCCTTAGTATCTTTCTACCTCTACTCATCCATGCTAAACCCAACTAGATATCACCTCTATCCTTCGATATCAAAAGTAGTTCAATCAACTTCAGTTAATCTACAACTCTACCATGAAGGGAAAGTTCTACTCAAAGATTTCAAGACATCAAATCACAACAAGGAGCTAGTACATACTACACTAGAAAATTTAGGACGACGAAACAACAATCAAGAGTTGAAGACATACATTCTAGACTGCCAACAAAATTTTCTTTTAAGGGTGGTAGCCCACCGAGATAATCTGAACCTAGTTGTCCAAAACCTATCTTCCATTCTAGCCTCTCCGAATCTCGAGGACGAGATTCCTTTTAAGGGTGGTAGTCTGTAACATCCCAATATTTTGGAATGTTTAAAAATCACTAAAAATTTAAACTTTTGTTTTTGATTTATATAAAACATTATATGCATAAGAAAACCAACTATAAAAGACTTCAAGCATTTTCAAAAAGTTCAATATGTCAAATATCTCAAATAATTACTATTTTCAAAAGTTGTTTCAAGTTAAACATTTTACTATCCATTGTTTTTCTTAAACCTCAATATATAATTTGACAAATGATTTACAAACTTTCAAACCATTTTGATGTAATAATAAGTTTCTTTATAAGTATTTGATTTCAACCACTTAGCCATATCTATTCATAAATTCTAAAATAATATATTTACAAATGTTCCTTCAAACTATTTAAAACATGGTATATTTGCCAAATGGTTTTCATTCTTTTACCTGAGTTCAAAACAAAATTTTGGAAATTACAAGTCTATAATTTATATCTTTAAAACTTCATAGATTTTATAATTAATGATTTATCCAAAATAGGCATTTCAATAACTTAAATTATTTTCATCAATTTGCAAAACATAAAATGATTTTACATGAATATATTCAATATAAGAAATGAAATAAGTCTAGAATATTTTCCAAAGGTGTTTAATGGATTTTTCAAATGATTTATCATAATATAAAAATTAATGGTGCACAAAGTATTTTGAATTAAAAATAAATACATTATATTTCCCTCTTCATTTCAAATAGTTGTGTTATGTTATTTAATATGGTACTAAAGCCAAAAATGATTTAATATTGGAAAATGAGTTTAATTAACTTAATTTCAAACTTATATAAGTATCGTAATTTTATAAATTTTATTTAGCCATAAATAAAATTATTTAAGACATTTTTTCAAATTTGACATAAAGTGTCAAATTTGTATTTAATCAATATTTCAAATCATGAATTTTAAAAATTGTTCAAAACATGCCCACAATTGGTTTAACACAAATATATGATTTTTAAGAATTTTAAGAAATTTATTTGACTTCATTTGGACACTTAAAACAAAAGATATGAAAGAAATAAGAAAAACAGAAAAAGAAAAAGAAAAGAATTTACCATGATGACGTCAGCGTGACATCATCGTCTTCAACGTCCAGGCGACGGAAATCACGCACGAACAGCTCGAATTGCCACTTTTCTTCCCGAATTGATTCCGCACGTTTTACTCCACCAAATTAACGCGCCGTTTCTTCCTAATTAAAACCCACGACCTCCTCCTTCATTCCCCACCAAAAGCCCTCTCAGAAACGTTCCCAGAATGACGAATTTGTCGCCGTAGTTCGTCCTCGACCGAAAACGGCCGATTTTAATTTCTTTGATTGCGGGAGTTTTGCTGCACCGAATTAAGAAACGTTTGTTCCTATAGATAGCCCCGGCTCTCCTATTCATTTCCCCTCTGTCCCCTATTCTAATCGCGCCTCCAGGCTGAGCAATTTGCTCACCGGAGTTCTTCGGCCGCCGCCACAAATTTCTCGATTCCGGCGCCATGGAAGGACCACCGCATCTCTTACTCCCTAAACCCATTCCCTCATTCATGCGCTCCTCCCTAACCCCTTCCCCGCCTTTCCTTTGCAGCTAAATCGAGAGGGGGAGCTCGACCCGCGGGTCAATGGCACCCGAGGCCGTCGCCGTCCTCCTCCGTCTCCGGCTGTAGCCCCGCACCCTTCCCGGACGAATTCAGCGACGTCGTCGTCCCCATCGCCTCCGACGCGGCCTGCTGCACGCCGTCGTGCTCTTCCCCGAGCTGGACATTTTGATGCATGCGATTTGCCGACGACTGGAACCACGGTGAGCTGCCTGAACAAATATCACGTAGTGAAAGGTTCCAGCCACTAAAATCCTGCCACGTGTCCACCTAATTATCCATTTCGTTTTCCTGGCTATTTTAGATAGAAGACTTCCAAAATTCATAACTTTAGTTCTGCTCATCCAAATTTCGTAAATTTGATATCCCTGGAATCCTTAGAACATCTAGAATCCACCCCAATCATTAGTTTCATGATTTGACAAAAATAAATATTCGAATTTAAGATGAGAGATAATGAGTATTTTTGACATAACTTTAGATAGAAAAATTATTTTTGAGTGAATCAAATTGCTAAAATTTTGTTTAAAATACCCCTGTCCAGTAGCAATATTTAAAATTTTGTTTATAAATTTTTTTATTACAGAAAACTCTAATCTTGTATTTAGCCCTTTTATTATATTTTGCTATAATAGAAATTAATTAAATTGCATTTATAGCTTCATGCATACTTTATAAAAATCACAAAAGTTAGTATGATGTTTTCTTGTAATTAAAAATTGCACTTCATGCATAGCATATTTTATTGTATAATTATACTCCTCATAGAAAAACTTCTCCCTTATTTTTGCTAAGTAGTTGTTAGATTTATTTTCGACTTAGTGATTTAGAAAAGCTTTTATGCACTTAGAAACACTTAGAAAATAATATGTTCTTCATCCCATGATTGTCTTACTTGGGATTCTCAACATGAAGACTAGAAGGCCAATGAAGACTTAGCCAAGAAAACAGACTCCGGAAGCATCTCCAAAAAGTAGAAGCACTTAGAAGAAAATCAAGAAGAAGTTCATGAAGACCAACAAGCTACATTTCCTAAGTCTTGCTTTCTTTCTCTCTTTTCTCCCTTCTTCTCTTAGACCTCATGGTGACTAAGTTATATTCAAGACCAACCCTGGAGAACCATCGAGTCTGCAGAACCATCAAGTCTACAAAATTTCGATGAGGACATCACACCAAGGAGAAAGTTACAAGGAAGCCTGGAGATGATCTTCTACATCTTTCTTTATCTTATTCTGCCCTTCCTATCCCTCTTTCACTTTGGACATAAACCCCTTTTGATCATGATATTACCACCTTTGAAGTATGTTGGATCCTAGCGGCATAGTGAGATGAAGCGGCCTGGAGACTAACCTTACATGTCCACGTACATGAGACCTGTTCCACAATCATAAGTGGCTGGCCGGGTGTCTGTCTCTCTCACTATAGTGAATATCCAATTTACAAAGAGTTGTTAATAATTGTTGATCACCTTGAAGAATAGACTTACTTTTTTTTTTCTAAGAATTTTATGCACATCATAACTAAGTCCTTAGAAAAAGGGGTATCAACTTCTTAGAAATTATTTTGACTTGATGTGCTAGCATCTAGTCCTTAGTTAAAATTCGACCCCAGTTGTTATGACTTTGGTCCTTAGTCATTTTTGACCAAATTCTTGCCTTGCACTTAACTTAGAATATTTTCATGGCATGACATGCATCTCTAGTACTGTCGGCCCAGTGGAATCTAGGGTGTGCATGGCCCACTCTCCACGGGCCGTGCACGCGACAGCGTCTACAAAACGACTAAGGACCAAGCCAACCGCTTGGAGTGTGCCCCCCAAGGGAGAAACCCCTGCGGGGGACCTGCGGCGCTGGAGAGGCCTGAAGGGGGCTCCCCCCGAGGGCGTCCCGCCTGAGGGCTCCCTCCCCCAGCGGGGAGCCGGTTTGGCCTTATCCCCTTGAGAGCCTCAGGCCCCTGAGGGAATACTTCGCGACGAAGGTAGCGCTGTAAAGCGCACATGGGCGCTGCAGCGCGCACATGGGCTCCGCTGCGGCCGCAGAGTGACGCGCGCGACCAGCGCGCACGACAGCAGCAGCGTCACCATTGCCGTTCCCGTGATAAAAGGGGTCAACAAAGCCGCGCCGCCAGCGCCAGGACCGCCAGGACTTTCCTCTTTGGTGATAAAGCTGATGGACGGCGCAACGCTCCAAGACGATCGTCATCGTGGGCTCCACCACGATCTCTGCTGCTCCTGCAAGCCGCTCTGCACCGCCTGCAACCTGTCGGCCACGGCGCGCTACTTTAGCACGGATGGACCGCGTCCATGGACGGACGAGGTGCGGTGGACTCCCGCTCCTCCATGCGACTGACGTGCGGGAGCCCACCAGCCCGAGGGCGGAGCCCGGGGCGCCTATAAAAGGAGCAGGAGCTCCACCGTAGAAGGGAATCGCCCAATCGCGCAATCGCACCCTAAGCGCGTAGGATAGCCAACTGCTGGGGGAGGAAGACGACCGTTGTGTCCCTCTCCAAGCACTAAACTGCCTCAAGAGAGCCTTCGGCAAGCTCATTGTCCTGTAACCTTCACAGTGCAATACAGACAAGCAGGAGTAGCGGTTTTACCTCCTCTCGAGGGCCGTGAACCTGGGTACGGGCCGGTGTCTCTCTCTGTCGTGCCGCTCCACCCCAAGCACCGCGAGCAACGTCGCGGCGTGCATCGAGGGTTGTTTGACCTCCGTGTTCAGTCCCCCTTCGAACCTCTCTTCGGGGCCGAGACTACCCCTGTTACGTGGGAGTCATTCTCCGACATTTGGCGCGCCAGGTAGGGGACTGAGGCGCGTCTTCAACCTCCGAACTCCGCGCCATGATGGATACCCGCGCGACGCGCGCCAACAGGCGCACCTCCGAGAGGGCTCACACCGAGCCTGGCACTGCCCCCACCCGCGGCCGCCGTGGTCGCCCCCGCACGACCGAGCGCGCTGGCACCGGCCCGCGCGTGGAAGAGCCAGAGAGCGAGGGGCACCGCGGCGGAGACCAGCGCGACGACGAGGACCACTCTGGGCGCCGTGAGGACGCCGAGTCCTCGCACCCGTCCCGGCGCCAGAGCGTGTCCACGCGGGAACACCAAGAGCCCGCCCCGCACACCGCGCTACTCATGGCCCAGGAGCTCCTCCGCTACCGGCCCAGTGCCGAGGCGCACGACCAGTGGCTGGACCGCCTCCACCACCTCGTCGACATCGCTACCGCGCGCCCCGCTCCGTCGCGCTCCATCGTGCCTTCCGGCCCAGCAGGGACGGCCGCGCCGGGTGCGCCACCGCCGCCGCCGGGACCGCCTCCGGCCGCGGCGCAGCGGGCTCCCTCCCACGCTTCCTCGCCGCACGACTGCCAAATCGTGCAGCGCGCCGCACCTGACGCGCGTGTGGGCATGGAGCGACGTCGCGACCTCCAGAACCGCCTCGTCGAGGAGCTCGGTCAGGCGGGGCAACAAAACCGCAGGGCCCTCCAAGGAGGAACGGCCAGCTACGCCTCTGGCTGCATGGCCTTCACGCGCGCCCTGCGTCGGGTGGTCTGGCCGCAGAAGTTCAGGCCAGCGCTCCCCAAGGGTTTCGACGGGTCCACCAACCCTCTCGAGTTCTTGCAGCTCTACACCACTTCCATCCAGGCTGCAGGGGGCGACGACAAGGTCATGGCCAACTGGTTCTCCCACGCCCTCAGGGACTCCGCGCTGTCCTGGTTACTCAATCTGCCGGAGGACTCCATCGACTCCTGGGAGGAGCTCTGCAGGCAGTTCGTCGCCAACTTCAAGGGCACGTACGAGCGCGCACTCACCCACAACGACCTGCGCGCTGTGGTGCAGAAGAAGGATGAAACTCTCCGCAAGTACATCCAGCGCTTCAGCCAGGTGCGGAACAAGATTCCAAACATCCCCGACACCCAGGTGATCGCTGCCTTCCGCGAGGGCGTCACAAACCGCAGGATGCTCGAGAAGCTCGGCATCCACGACAAGCTCACCTCTGTGGTGAAGTTGTTCGATCTGGCGGACAAGTGCGCCAAGGCTGAAGAGGGACTCCTCTTCGTCAAGATGAGCGCCCGGGGGGACGACCCTGGCGAGGGGTCCAAGGGCCACAAGAAGAGGGAAGAACCCAAGCGCAAGGCTACCGCGGTCCTCGCGGCAGAGCCTGGCGCGAAGAGCTCCCGCAGGGGCTCCCCCGAGCGCGGCGGCAATGAGGTGGACCACCGCCCGTTCTGCGTCTACCACAACAGGCGCGGGCACGCCACAGACGACTGCTTTGACCTCAAGAGGCTGAGCAGGGAACGCGAGCGTGGAGAAGGCAGCGGAGGCCGCGGCAGAGGCCGCGGCTACCGCAGAGACGGCAAGGGCAGGCGTGATGGCGGCTACCAGAAGCCGTCGGGCACTCAAGCCAACGCCGCCGAGAAGAACAACAACCTCCCCGACGAGGAGGATGGAGGCTACCAGGCCCCGAGAGGCGCCATGGCCTGCATCCTCGGCGGAGCTCAGGCGCCCAAGTCGAACAATCAGTTCAAGCGGTTCGCCCGCGAACTCAACGCTGCGCTCCCGAGCACTGAGACCTCCAGACCCCTCAAGTGGTCCCAGTACACCATCGCCTTCGACGCCAAGGACCACCCCAAGTCGACCAGGACTGTTGGAACCCTCCCCCTGGTCTGCTCCCCCACCATCAACAACATCACCGTCTCCAAGACGCTCATCGACGGGGGAGCAGGCCTGAATGTCATCTCTGTCGAGACCTTCGAGACGCTTCAGGTGCCCTACGAGTGGCTTATGCCCTCCAGGCCGTTCACGGGCGTCACCAGCGGTTCTATCGAGCCTCTGGGGCAAGTCCGCCTCGCGGTCACCTTTGGCACGCAGAAGAACTATCGCACAGAGCTGATCGACTTCGATGTCGCCCACATCGGTTTGCCGTACAACGCCATCCTCGGCTACCCCGCCCTCGCGAAGTTCATGGCCGTCACGCATCACGCCTACAACATGGTCAAGATTCCCGGCAGCGCCGGCACCATCGCCATCCATGGACATGTCCTGGACGCCACGCGCGCTGTCGAGAGCGCCTACAAGGCAGCCGCCATGGCTTTCCCGGCTGACGAGGACATGGAGCCTCTCGAGAGGCCCAAGAAGAAGAAGCAGGTGTTCTCCCAGGAGCAAGCCGCCACGAAAAAGGTGCCGCTGGACACCACCAGCTCGGGGGCTGAAGGCTCGGGGGCTAGCGTCACCATAGGCGCTGCCCTGCCTCCCAAATAGGAAAGCGCGCTCGTCGCTTTCCTTCGGGCAAACTCTGACATGTTCGCGCGGACTCCGTCAGATATGTCCGGTGTACCAAGGGAGGTGATCGAGCACCACTTAGCCGTGTGCCCAGACGCACGCCCCGTCAAGCAAAAAGCACGCAAGCAAGCCCCCGAGAAGCAAGCTTTCATCGTCAAGGAAGTAGAGAAACTCAAGGCGGCGAATGTCGTCCGCGAAGTCGCGCACCCCACTTGGCTCTCCAATGGCGTGGTTGTTCCTAAGCCCGCCGGAGGAGGCCGACTCTGCATCGACTACACAGATGTCAACAAGGCCTGCCCCAAGGACCCATACCCCATGCCAAGGATAGACCAGATCGTGGACTCCACCGCGGGCTGTGACCTCCTCTGTTTTCTGGATGCCTTCTCTGGGTATCACCAGATCAAGATGGCTAAAGAGGACGAGGAGAAGACGGCATTCCTCACCCCTTGTGGTGTGTACTGCTACACATGCATGCCCTTTGGCTTGAAGAACGCCGGAGCCACCTTCCAGAGGCTCATGAGGATAGCCTTGGGGGCCCAGATGGGCAGAAATGCTGAGGCCTATGTCGACGACATCGTGGTCAAGTCTCGAGAGGGGGACACCCTCTTGAGGGATCTCGAGGAAACCTTCGCCAGCCTGAGAAAGGTGAACATCAAGCTCAACCCCGCCAAGTGCGTCTTCGGGGTGCCTTCAGGCAAGCTCCTCGGATTCCTCGTGTCCCACCGCGGCATAGAGGCAAATCCTGACAAGATCAAGGCTATAGAGCAAATGCAGCCGCCCCGCCGACTCAAGGAAATGCAGCGCTTGGCGGGCTGCATGGCCAGCCTTGGCCGTTTTATCTCCAAGTTCGGCGAGAGAGCCCTGCCATTTTTCAAGATCATGAAGAGATCAGGCACGTTCAAGTGGACCCTTGAGGCGGATAAAGCCTTCGAGGACTTAAAGAAGTATCTGGCTAGCCCTCCAGTCTTGGTGGCCCCCAGGGCAGGCGAGCACCTGAAGCTGTACCTCTCAGCCACCCCCCAGACCGCAAGCGCCGTCTTGGTGGCCGAGAGGGAAGAGCCTGTCCTCCCCAAGAGGAGCACTGCAACTCCAAGCCCAGAACCCCCCGACAAAGGCCCCGTCAAGAGAGCAGCCTCCACGGACCCACTGCCAGGCCCACCGCCTCAAGCCGAGTCTGCCACTCTCACCCCTGTCGAAATGCCTCTACAGGCAGATCTCGACAGGGGCCCTGAAGAGCCTCCGCACGGGGCTGGCGCTGCGCCACCTCAAGTAACCCTCGTCGAGCACCCCGTCTACTTCGTCAGCACAGTACTGCGGGACGCTCGCGAGCGGTATCCAATGCAGCAAAAGCTCCTCGTCGCGCTCCTCATCGCCTCCAGGAAGTTGAGACACTACTTCCAGGGCCACCCCATCACGGTGGTCACTGCCTTCCCCCTGGAGCAGATCCTGCGCAACCCCAACGCCACAGATCGCGTCGCAGGATGGAACATCGAGCTGCAGCCATTTAACTTGCGCTTCGACACCACAAGGGTCATCAAAGGAAGAGCGCTGGCCGATTTCGTCGCCGAATGGACTGACCCAAGCCCCGAGGAGCCCCGAGAGGCAGAGGCTGAGCCCTCGGGAGACGCGGCGCCCAGCCACTGGACCATGCACTTCGATGGAGCCTTCGCTTGCCGCAATGGCGGAGCAGGCGTCGTCCTGACCTCGCCCAAAGGTGACAAGCTATATTACGCCGTCCAGCTGTGCTTCACTATCGACAAGATCTCCAACAACATCGCCGAGTACGAAGGCCTCCTCGCCGGCTTAAGGGCCGCCATCGCTCTAGGCGTCAAGCACCTACTCGTCAAGGGAGACTCACAGCTGCTCGTCAACTTCTCCAACAAGAGCTACTCGCCGAAAGACGACCACATGGCCGCATACCTCGAAGAGGTCCGCAAGCTCGAAAAGCACTTCAGGGGCATGGAGCTCATGCACATCCCGAGGAAAGAAAACCAAGAGGCTGACGACGTCGCCAAGCGAGCCTCGCGGCGGCAACCCCAGCAGGCCGGTGTCTTCGAAGAAAGGCTCACCAAGGCATCCATCAAGCAGCCTCGCGAGGCCACAGCCGCAAGCACAGGCGAAGCGCTCCCACCACCTCCTGAGTCTGGGGCGCCTGATTGCGGTCCCAGCACAGGGGAGCGTCTGCTGCTGACGGCAACCCACCAGGCCTCAGGCTGGATTGACGAGCTCAAGGACTACTTAGTGAAAGGAATCCTCCCTGAAGAAGATGCTGACGCGGAGCGAGTCGCTCGACAAGCAAAATCATACTGCATCCTCGAGGAGAACCTCTACCGCAAGCGCCCAAATGGTGTCGCCCTCAAATGCGTCCCTCCTGAGGAAGGCCGAGAGCTGATTAAGGACATCCACAGTGGGGAATGCGGCCACCACTCATGTGCGCGTACCCTCACAGGCAAGGTCTTCAGGAGCGGCTTCTACTGGCCTCAGGTGCTTCAAGATGCGATCGCCATTGTGCAAACCTGTGACGCCTGCCAGTTCCACGCCAAGCAAATTCATCAGCCGGCGCTGGAGCTTCAGACCATCCCGCTCTCCTGGCCGTTCGCGGTCTGGGGGCTGGACATCCTGGGTCCCTTCCCGAGGTCGCAGGGGGGCTACCGCTTCCTCTTCGTGGCCATTGACAAGTTCACCAAGTGGACCGAGGTCGAGCCGGTGCGCACCATACCAACTGGGGCTGCGGTGAAGTTCATCCGGAGTTTGGTCTGCCGCTTCGGCGTGCCCAACCGCATCATCACTGACAACGGCTCGCAATTCACCAGCGGCATCTTCCGAGCCTACTGCGACAAGCTTGGTATCAAGATCTGCTTCGCCTCGGTAGCTCACCCACGCAGCAACGGTCAAGCCGAGCGAGCAAACGCAGAAGTCCTCAAGGGCCTCAAGACCAGAAGCTTCAACATCCTTAAGGGTCACGGCAAGGGCTGGATCGACGAGCTCCCCTCAGTGCTCTGGTCCATACGCACGACCCCCTCGAGGCCTACAGGCGAGACGCCGTTCGCCCTGGTCTACGGAGCTGAGGCGGTCCTCCCCGCGGAAATCAAGCATGGATCGCCACGGGTCCTTGCCTTCAATGAGGACACCCAAGAGGGACTCCACAACGACGACCTGCTGCTTCTCGAGGGACTGCGCCGCCAGGCCGCCCTCAGGGCGGCAGGGTACCAGCAAGACCTGCGACGCTACCATAGCCGCCAAGTGCGCTCACGCACCCTTGAGGCGGGCGACCTCGTCCTCAGGCGAATCCTCTCCAGGGAAGGTCTCCACAAGCTCTCCCCGATGTGGGAAGGCCCATACAGGGTCTCCCACGTCGCTAGGCCCGGCGCAGTACGCCTCGAGACCGAGGACGGCATCCCCGTCAAGAACCCGTGGAACATCGCGCACCTGCGCAAGTTCTACCCGTGATCGCCGTCACGCCAGGCATTTTTTGTCTCTAGAGGGAAGCTCACGGCTTCACCTCCAAGCTTCTCAAAGCTTCCCCCGAGGCCCAGTCCTCCGAGCTCTCCTGCAAATGAGCCCTCGTAGGCCGCAGCGAACCTCTGCCACTAATGGGTGGTCCCCATGCCGCGACATGGAAGGAACGTTCGCTTGGCAAACCCAAGTGTAATGAACCGATTTTCGTTCCAAGTGAACTTTGCGCTCTGGCGCCATTTTCGTTCCTAAGTGAACTATGCGCTACGGCGCCGCTATGTAATATTTTGATGGTGAGTTTTATTCCAGCTTTATTTCCTTTGTTGAAAATGGGCACTTATATCTCACCACATGCGTACCTCGCGAGCGGGGGCTGAGTACGGTGCCAGTGCCTCAAATGACACACCAGCAGCACTGCAAAACCCAAGGATCCGAGCTCTGGCTAGAGGGCAGGCCCTCCCAAGCACGCCATCTCTTCAAAGGACCTTGGTACTCTCTCTCCTCGCAAGAAACGCCTGAGGGGACCTATAAGCGCGCATTAGTCCCTGATGCTATGATCTAGCGTTTCGGCTTGCCCCTCTAACATCCACAGAGAGCGAAAATCCCCACCAGGCCTGCGGAGGAGAACCCTCGGCCCCTGAAGGGGAGAATTCCGCCAGAGAAGGCCCACATCGGGCGAACGCCTCGCGAAGCTAAGTTTCTCGCCCACCTCAAGGGGATCCTCGCACTTCTCTCATAGGCACTCTGCGCCCCTCAAGTGGTTCTTCCCTTACTCTCCGTGGACTGCTTGCGCGCCAAAGGGGGGCCCTCAGCATCGCGACTTGAGGGCTCTTACCTACCCAAGCCTTAAACTCCCCCCGGCCTTGCCGAGTCATTGCTCGCGCATACCGCAGCGGCAGGAGTCATAGCGCGAGGGGTAGGGTCCAACGACGCAGAGCGAAAAAGACACGGAGATGAAGCAAAGACCCCGCGAAGGAGGCACACTTAATTGATAGCAAAATGTTTACAAAGCGAAGAAGTAAATTACGAGGAAGAAAATGAAATTCCCTAACAGGCAAACGCCCCTAAAGCGCTACAAGCGCGACGCGTTGCAGGAGGAGATTAGCTGGAGGCCTCAGCATCGTCCTGGTCGCTCTCTTCTTCCTCCTCGGGCTCGCTCCCCTCGCCACCTTCCTCCGCAGCGGCCCGCTTGAAGCGGCTGCAGAAGTCGTCCACCTGGTCGCGGACGGAGCTAGAGGCTTTCCACGCAGCCTCCCCCTCCAGCGGCTCGGTCACCGTGGCGAAGTCGAACCCGGGCTGGAGGTGGACAAGGTTGGAGAAGATGCGGTCCACCGCCACCGCCAGAAGCTGGCGGCACTCCTCCTCAACCACGTCGCGGATCTCCGCCGTGGGGCCTTCGAGCGCTGTGAAGAGCTGCTCGAAGTACAGGAGGTATGTGGCGGCGTCAGCGTGGCCCTGAGCCGGAACGCTTGGCGCCTCCGCCCCCAGCTTCGCGGCAAGCTCACGGCCCCGTCCCGTCAAGGACAGGAACATGCGCTCCCGCTGCTGCGACAGCACCTGCGCCGCCTGGATGCTCTCCGCCGCCTCCACCGCTTTCTCCACGGCAGGCCCCACCTGCCGGTTCATCTCCTCCATATCCCCCATGAGGGCAGCGAGGTCCTTGGAGATGTCCTCTCGGGCCTTCTCGGCGGCGAGGCGGCGATCGGTCTCGCGCTTCGCCTTGGCGGCGAGTTTCGCGTTCTCCTTCTCGAGCCGCTGGATCCGGGCGCCGCTCTCCCCCAGCCTCGCCTTGAAGCGATCCTCCTGCTTGGAGAATTTCTCCTTGTAGTCCTGGGAGACGGCAGCGCGGATCTTGTTCTCCTTCTCCCGGAGCTCCTTGTTGAGCTCGTCCTTCCGCTCGGCAAGCCGCACGTTGGCTCGCTCCACATTCCCCTTGTGGGCGGCGATATCGCGCTCGAGCTTGCTGAGCGCCGCGGCGACGCTGTCCTCGCGGGCTTCGAGGGCCGTGCGCTGTCCGGACAGCTCCTGCTCTCGCAGCACCAGCTGCTCGTCGCGCCGGCGAGCATCCTCCTCGCGCTCGCTCAAGGCGCGTCCGCGGGCCTCCAGGCCCGTGCGGAGCTCTTCGAGAGCGGTCCGCACAACCCCGGCATCCGCCAGGATTTTCTTCTCGAGCTCGATGAGCTCGGTGTGCTTCGCCGCCAGCGAGCGCTCCGCGGCCTCACGCTCCGCCTTGGCAGCGGCGAGGTCCTCGGCGGCAGCTCGGCGCTCAGCCCTCAGGGGCCGGAGGAGCTCTTCGGCTTCACGCAAGGCCCCCTCGCGGATCTCCTCAGCAAAGCGCGCCGCCTCCTCGCGCTCCGCCTGCAGCGCCTGATCGCTCTTGCGCCGGGCCTCTACCGCCGCGTGGAAGGCGGCCCATGCGTCGGCAAGCTCGTCCCTCTGGCGGGCGAGCGCCCGGTCCTCGGTGGCCAGGTAGGCCTCGAGCCCCTCCAGGGACTCCCGCACGAAGCGGAAGGCGACGTCGCGGCGCCCTCTACCCCAGTCGAACCGGCCCAGAGCAAGGCCCTGGGGCGGACCGCGCGACCCAGAAGGGCCCGCACCCGCGTCAGGCTCCGCGGCAGACGCCCTCGCGTGGGCCTGGGGGCTCGGAGGCAGGACCTCCTCCGTGCTCGGTCCCCGGCCCCCAGTGCTTCCCCCCTCGGGCGGCACCTCCCGGTCCGCCTCCGAGTCAGGGGCGTGAGGCCCGGCCCTCGCGGTTTCCTCCTCCCCCGCGGTGCCCGGTGGCGGCAGTGGAGTGCCCTCCCGGCGAGATTTGGGGGGACACGGCGCCGACTCGGCACCCGCAGGAGCCTCTGGCTGCGCCGGCGGGGTAGCTGCGCGGGGAGGAGTGGGCGCCCTCTCCACCTGCTCCTCCACCCGCTCTGCCTCGGGTGGCGGCGCCGATGCGTCCTCCTGAGGAACCTCCCCCCGAGGGCCTGTAGGCCTCGAGGCCTCCGACACTGCGGCCTCGCCGGCCTCGGTCCCCGGTGCGGTGTCAGGGGCGGCCCTCTTCACGTCTGCGGCCTTCCGAAGCCTGCGGCGCTTCGCAGGAGCGGGGCTGGTGGAGTAAAGGGGAGATTGGTCAAGAAACAAAAGCAAGCATGCCGGACCAGGAAAGGAAAGGGCAAAAGAACCTTACCTCGTCTTCTTGGCGCGGGTGTCCACCCACGTCATGCCTGGCGAGCGCCACGAGGGCACAGCCCGCGTCCCCGCCTCGAGGGCCTCCTCGGCTTTCCTCTTGTGGGGAGCGCCCGGGGGCTCTCCGGCGGGCCTGTCGTGGGCCGCCTTAGTCCTCGGCTCATAGCGCCCCGCCGCGGCCTCCTCGCTGTCGCCGGAGGAATGCTCGTCAGCCTCCTCCGCCGGGGGCGCAACGCCGGAAGAACTCGCCGCGCCCGCCGAGCTCCCGACGCCTGCAGAGGGCCCCGTCCTCGTCTCCGCATCGCCCTGCTCCGAGTCGGACGCGCTTGGCGACTCGGTGGTGCCCGCTGGCATGGGCTCCTCCTCCTCTTCATCCCCCGCCAGGCCTAGCGGGGTGAACGCGGGCGCCTGCGCCAGGGTGGCCCGGCGCCTGTCGGGGACCTCGAACAGAGGCCGTATCGCCACGTGGACTCTCTCGGGCACCTCCGGGTTGACGAAGAGGCCCCCCAGGATGGTCTCGACGACTGCGGGGCGATGGTCGCTCAGGTGCAGCCGCAGCGGATCCGTAGGCCCTGAGTACGCCCACATCGGCTTCTTGTGCGCCTGCAGGGGGGCGATGCGGCGCCTCACAAACTCCGCCGCCACCAGCTGGCCGGTCAGGCCGTGCTCGCGAAGCGCCTTCAAGTGGCCCACGAGGTCGGCTATTGCGTGCCCCTCCAGGGAGCGCATGCTCCAGTGAGTGTTCTTAACCGGCGCCGCCTCGGGGACCTCAAGGAGGGAGCTCTCCGAGGGAACGCGGATGAGGAACCACTTCTGCCTGAAGTCCTCCACCTTCTTCGACACCGCCGTCATGGGCTTGTCGCCGTTCCAGGCCATGGGGATATAGACATCTCCCATGCCGTCTGCGATGCGGAAGGATACGCAGCCCGTCCGCTCCTTCCTCGCAGTATTCCGCAGGGCGTAGAAGCTTCGGAAGAGAGCGATGGAGGGCTTCACCCCCAAGTACGCCTCACACAAGAAGGCGAAGATGGAGAGGATGAGGATGGCCTTGGGGTGGAGGTGCAGAAGGTGGATCTGGTAGAACTCAAGAACGGCTTCGAAGAAGGGAGAGTAGGGCGGCACCAGCCCAGCGAAGAGAGTGTGGAGGAAGATGGGATAGTAGCCGGCGGGAAAGCGTCCGGTCCGCGCAGGCAGAATGGCGCTGGCGCCATGCTCGTTGTGCTTCCCGGCAACCAGGTGCTGGATCTTATCCAGCGCCGTCGCGTCAATGCGCGCCCCGACCAGAGCGGGGCCGAACTCCGCCTCTCCGTGCGCGCCATGGCGGACCGAGGCCGCCGTCTTCTTGCCCTTGGATCCTCCCATTGTCGGAGAGGGACGGGGGCTCGGAGGGCGGAAGGAGTTGGCCGGAAAGAGAAAGTTTCGCCGGAGGTGGGAGACTAAGAGGCGGAGTGCCGATGGACTAGATGGACAAGACGGGACGGGGTAATGACTACGCCGCGGACCAGCGCGCGACTTTTAACCCCGCCCGAGCAGTTACCGAGACACGCTGATGATGAGCGTGGCGGGCGTGGTGGGCCCCCCCCACTACGCACGTTTCCGCCGGAGTAACCGAGACGCCGCGAGTCGACCTCTAGGTGACGCGTGTCCCACGACGCTTCGCCTGCTGTTTTGGGCCCACGACGCTTCGCCTAGTCCCGATGGGCCTCGGCGCGCCCATCATGGGCCCGGGGGCTACTGTCGGCCCAGTGGAATCTAGGGTGTGCATGGCCCACTCTCCACGGGCCGTGCACGCGACAGCGTCTACAAAACGACTAAGGACCAAGCCAACCGCTTGGAGTGTGCCCCCCAAGGGAGAAACCCCTGCGGGGGACCTGCGGCGCTGGAGAGGCCTGAAGGGGGCTCCCCCCGAGGGCGTCCCGCCTGAGGGCTCCCTCCCCCAGCGGGGAGCCGGTTTGGCCTTATCCCCTTGAGAGCCTCAGGCCCCTGAGGGAATACTTCGCGACGAAGGTAGCGCTGTAAAGCGCACATGGGCGCTGCAGCGCGCACATGGGCTCCGCTGCGGCCGCAGAGTGACGCGCGCGACCAGCGCGCACGACAGCAGCAGCGTCACCATTGCCGTTCCCGTGATAAAAGGGGTCAACAAAGCCGCGCCGCCAGCGCCAGGACCGCCAGGACTTTCCTCTTTGGTGATAAAGCTGATGGACGGCGCAACGCTCCAAGACGATCGTCATCGTGGGCTCCACCACGATCTCTGCTGCTCCTGCAAGCCGCTCTGCACCGCCTGCAACCTGTCGGCCACGGCGCGCTACTTTAGCACGGATGGACCGCGTCCATGGACGGACGAGGTGCGGTGGACTCCCGCTCCTCCATGCGACTGACGTGCGGGAGCCCACCAGCCCGAGGGCGGAGCCCGGGGCGCCTATAAAAGGAGCAGGAGCTCCACCGTAGAAGGGAATCGCCCAATCGCGCAATCGCACCCTAAGCGCGTAGGATAGCCAACTGCTGGGGGAGGAAGACGACCGTTGTGTCCCTCTCCAAGCACTAAACTGCCTCAAGAGAGCCTTCGGCAAGCTCATTGTCCTGTAACCTTCACAGTGCAATACAGACAAGCAGGAGTAGCGGTTTTACCTCCTCTCGAGGGCCGTGAACCTGGGTACGGGCCGGTGTCTCTCTCTGTCGTGCCGCTCCACCCCAAGCACCGCGAGCAACGTCGCGGCGTGCATCGAGGGTTGTTTGACCTCCGTGTTCAGTCCCCCTTCGAACCTCTCTTCGGGGCCGAGACTACCCCTGTTACGTGGGAGTCATTCTCCGACAAGTACTTAGAAATATTTTGCACATCATGCATGACATATTTTCCTTAGAAGTTTTATGAAACTTGTTTGTTCATTATGTATGTGTTTGTATGCGTTGTGTTGATTGTGTTTTATGTTGATTGTTGTATTGCTGTTTGTCTATATTGTTTAGATCGAACGGAGAGCTCCGAGTTACGTTGAAAAGAGTTTGTGAGCACCGACAACTTCCAAAGGCAAGTGGCACACCTCATAAAAGTCCTAATATTTTTCTATGCATGAGTAGATTATTTTCCTAAGCATGTGTAGGACTTAGTAGAAATGCTATGCTAGACCTGTTTAGAGATTTTCTTACTCCTGTGTCTAGGTACCTATGTAATGACTTAGTAGAATTATTGATGCTATGCAAAAGTTGTTTTATGAAAATCTAAATTCTACTAAGTTAAGAAAGAACCTCCTGGGTGGATTGGTTGTATACGGAGGCGAAGTTGAGTGGCTACTCAGGACCATTTCTATGGTGTATACCTGAGTATGTGCACTTGTGGATGGCCACCCAGGGAACAAAGGGATCTGAAGAACTCCAAGTGATGTTAGCTTCCAGTGCAGCCATTGCCAATATGGGCTCTGGCTTGATCAACTAAGTTGCGTGGACTCGCCCCGGCTTGACAAGCAGATGTAGAGGGTGTTAGGTGGAACGGGTCAAGCCAGATGGGGAAGGAAAATGCTTCTGAAAGATCTCGTCTCATTCTTCTCCTTTTCCTTATCACTTCCAGAGTGTAGAGGATAGTTTGGGTTGAATGGGTACAATGGTGAACGTGCACAACCTCTGCAGAGTGTAAAACTAAGTACTTAGCCGTGTCCCCGGTACGGACAATTTGAGCAGCTGATCAAGGACGTCAACGGAGGATCCCACCATTCCAACTTCAAAATTTAAAACTTGATGGGTGAACAAGGGTAGAATGAGACAGTGGATTTCATGCCACGGATGTCTCGAATAGAACAAAAGTGTTTTCAAAAGAGTTAGGAAAAAATTTGCTTTATGCAAAATAGCCTTGAACTCCACCAGCCAAATAAGCATATAGGTTATTAGAGTTATTCCACTAAGTGTCCACCATAGTGTCACTTGCCAGTTCCATTTTAAATGGTTCTGACCCACGTTGCTGCAATATTTTTCTTATTGCAGAATGTCCAGATGACGAGTGAGGTGTCGTTTAAAGGTTTCGAGTCTGCAACCAACATGTTTTCGCCTGTGGCAACATGAAGATGATGGAGACTCACTGCTATTGTATTTCCGCTGTTTACTATTTCCAATGCTAGCTTTTTGCTATGCAAATTGTAATGAATATTTTGTAAGTCTGGATCATCGATGTAATAAAATTGATACTTTGTTGTGATATTACATCGTAAACTGTGTGTGCAAACGAATCGATCCAGGGATTTGCACTATACACAGGGACTTGCCATTTTCTAAGTGCAGGTCCGCTACACATTATCAAGCATTTTTATGGCGCCGTTGCCGTGGAGCTGAAGCACATCTGCAAGGGGAGTCTCTCACTTCCCAATCTCTTTACTTTGTTTTTGTCTTGCTTAGTTAAATTTTATTTCCTGTTTAGTTTGCTATTAAATATCAAAAACACAAAAAAATTAGTTACTTGCATTTTATTTACTTTGTTATTATCTTGTTTGCTTCATATTATCAAAAACACAAAAAAATTAGTTACTTGCATTGTTATTTTTATTTCGGTTTAGTCATTTATTATTTCGGTTTTGCCTTAATATTGCTAAAATGGGAAGTCCTGAAGTTGAAGTACGTTCATTTAGGCAACAAGGAGGAGAAAGTTTGAAAGATGCATGGTATAGGATAAATGATGCTCATAAAAAATGCACTAAAAAACACTCCACTTTAATCCTTCTTAGGAATTTTTATGTTGGTATTTCTAGTTGGTATAGGTATGTTCTTGACACTCTCACGGGGGGTAATTTTCTTTGTACTTCTGCTTTGGAGGCCTGCAATTTAATTGAGAGTTTGGTAGGATCACCACCACCTACTAAAGAAATTAAAACTGAAATCACTCTGGAAGATGTTATTAAAAGGTTGGATTCTATGGAGAATTTTTTTCTTGATAATGCTAGCAAGAGTAATGGATCAATAGAGGATATTAATGAAAGAATCACTGCTTTAGAAACTAGTAACACCCTTGATACTCATAATCATAGAATTGATGGATTAGAAGAGGCTATGGAAACTTTAAGTTCAACTTTTTCCTCTATTAAAACTAAGAAAGAGAAAGCTTTTGTGGGGAGGGAGCGAAAGTTCATCTACATTCCCAAACCGAAACCCCCTAGTATGCCTAAAAATGATGTTAGTGATTTACGTAATATGACACCTTCATGGATACCTAAAGCACCTATTACAACAAACCATGTCTTGGATGAAATTATTGATTTGGATGCTTCTTCTCTTGGAAATACTTGAGTTTTGCTTTCTGCGCCTAGCTCAAAGGCGTTAAACAAAATCGCTTATGGGAGACAACCCACTTTTTATTTCTGTTATTTTATTTTCTTGAGTCAAGGAACATGCCTACCTCTGTAGCAATTCCTTTGTATCTTTACTTTATTGCATAAGTTGTGCCAAGTTAAGTCTCTAGTAGAAAGTTGATGCTAGATTTGGATTTCTGCGCAGGAACAGTTTTTCTGCTGTCCACCGTTTAATTCGTTAGAATTCACAGAAAAATCAAAATGACCTGGTATTTTTTGTGCGTGATTCTCATATATGTACGCAACTTTCATTAGTTTTGAGTTTTCTGATTTGAGTAAGTTAAGTGCCTCGAAAAAATTCGTCTTTACGGACTGTTCTGTTTTTGACAGATTCTGCCATTTATTTCGCATTGGTTCTTTTGCTGTTTTTGAATTGATCTTTTTGTTCCATAAAATTCCAGTGGCTGTAGCTAATGTCTAGCACCATGATAATGATTGTCTCCATGCAGAATATGAGAATTTTTTATTATGCACTAACCCTCTAATGAAGTTTACTTTGAGTTTGGTGTGGAGGAAGTTTTCAAGGATCAAGAGAGAGGATGATATGATGTGATCAAGAAGATGAAAGAGCCTAAGCTTGGGGATGCCCCCGTGGGTCACCCAAGCATATTTTAAGAAGACTCAAGCGTCAAAGCTTGGGGATGCCCAAGGCATCCCCTTCTTCATCAACAACTTATCAGGTTTTCTTTAGTGAAACTATATTTTAATTCCGCCACATCTTATGTCCTTTACTTGGAGCGTCTGTTTGTTTTTATTTTTGCTTTTGTTATTTTCATTCTCTGAATAAAATGGATCCTAGCATTCTTGTGTGGGAGAGAGACACGCTCCGCTTTTTCTTATAAATACTCGTATTCTTCACTTATATTTGTTAAGTATTCTTCTATAGCTACTGCAATACTTTCAGCTCTTATTTTTCATGCACCTCTTGTTCAGAGCTGTTAGTTCTCATATGTTATACTCTCTTGCTTCATTGTTAAATACTTGGAGAGTTTATGTTTTAAATAAGTTGATTGGTGTTTGGTTAAGAACAGAAAATGTTAAGTGTAGTAGATGGTATAACTAAATGATACATAATCTTGTAGATCACTAAATTGTGTCACTTGAATCATTGATGTTGTTTTGAGATATTAATATGCTTAATGGTAAAACATGATGGTTTAGTAAAGTGGAATGATTAATGGTTGGTCTAGAAAACTTGAAGCTGTGCCACACTTAAATATCCAGTTGATAGCATAATGATATATGACTTCTAATGTTAAAAATAACTGTAATGACTTTGTGTTATGCGCTACGGTCGGGGTCCCAACAGTGACTTGTTCATTTGCCACAGTCCCTCATGGAGTGATTTTCATTATGCCTTGTAAGATCATATTTCTAGTTGGAATCTTTTTGCTTGTGAGTTCTAAAGCTGCGGTTTTCATGGCACTTCCACCACCATATTTGCTAGCCTCTTCGGTACTTTGCATTGCCCTTTCTCACATTGAGAGTTGGTGCATACTTCGCGGGTACATCCAAAACTCGTGGGAGATCTTCATCATGTTCTCCTACACATAAGCCAAATATCTTCCTCAAAACATCCACCATACCTACCTACTACAGCATTTCCATAGCTGTTCCGAGATATATTGCCATGCAACTTTCATCTTACATTACATGACTTGTTGTCATTTATCATTTATATATTGCTTTGCATGATTCTATATAGCTGATGTGTGGTTTTACCCATGTTACGCTAGATCATTGCATATCCTGCTACACTGGCAGAGGCACCGTTTCATACACCATGTTTTATCCCTTATGAAATCCTTGTATCAAAAGTGTGTTGTCATGATAGAATGTTTGCCCCTAAAAGTGAAAAGAGCCATGGAGGCCATCGAAAAGAGAAACAGAAAAATACAAAAAAATGGAAAAATAGAAAAAAAGAAAGAATATAAAGGGGGCAACATTACTACTCTTTATCCACACTTGTGCTCATGTTATAGCACCTGTAATATTCATAGTCATCATTTGTGCTCATGTTTAGCACCTTTACTCCATATGTGAGAGTTTTCATGTTCTACTTATATAACTATGTGGGGAACTTTACACTATAGAACTTGGCTTGTATATTCCAATGATGAGCCTCCTCAAAAGTGCTCTAGGTCTTCATGAGCAAGCAAGTTAGATGCACCCCCACTAGTTCCATTGGAGAGCTTTCATACACTTATAGCTCTATGTGCATCCGTTGTGTGGCAATCACTACTCCTTGCATAGCTTCGATTATAAGACTTCCTCTTGTCTAATGATCACTTTCAGCTGTGTGAGACTTTCTTCCGTTGGCCTTCCAAACCTCCATTATTATTCTTTTAGCCACAACATCCTGGTGCCAGGAACCAACGCTGAACACTTGCTTTTCTTTGAGTGAACAAATAGAGAGATGATTTTCTACGTGCATATTGTTATTGCTTGACTTGATCCTTTTGCAAAGTTGTCATGAGTGTTTGATTCATTAGATAATTATATTGTTATTCTTGAAGCTTAAATCATCTTTAATATCTACTATGCACGGTTGATTGTTCTCTAGTACTAATTCATTGAAAGTTTTGCTTTGTTCTTCCTACTTGTTTATTCATTACTCATTTGATATCAATATAAACTACAGCTTTTATTCATTTGATCTCAGTTTACATGCATTACATTATTATATGATCAAGATTGTGTGAAAGCATGTCACTTCATAAATTATTCTTGTTATCGTTTTACCTACTCGAGGACGAGTAGAACTAAGCTTGGGGATGCTTGATACGTCTCCAACGTATCTACAATTTCTTATGTTCCATGCTTATATTATACCAATTGCCTACATGTTTTATATACATTTTATATAATTTTATGCATTTTCTGGGACTAACCTATTAACAAGATGCCACAGTGCCAGTTCCCTGTTTTTTGCTGTTTTTGGTTTCAGAAATCCACTTAAGGAAATATTCTCGGAATTGGACAATTTTTATACCGAAGACCGTATTTTTCCCGACACGTTCCAAAAGTCCGAGGGAGAAACGAAGACGGGCACCGAGGCGCCGCCATCAGGTGGTGGCGCGGCTCCCTTCCTGGCTGCGCCAGCACCTGAGGGTGGGCCCTCGGGGCTCCACCGCATTCGCCCTTTCGCCTACTTATACCCCCCCCCCCGAAAACCTAAGACATACAACCCGAACACTTTTTCCAGAAACCTTACGGAGCCGCCGCCGTCGTCAACCCTAGTTCGGGAGGGTTCAGAAGCTCTTCCCGGCACCCTGCCGGAGAGGGGAATCATCACCGGAGTGCTCTACATCACCATGCCCGCCTCCGGACTGATGCGTGAGTAGTTCATCCTTGGACTACGGGTCCATAGCAGTAGCTAGATGGTTGTCTTCTCCTATTGTGCCATCATGTTTAGATCTCGTGAGCTGCCTATCATGATCAAGATCATCTTTATGTAATGCTACATGTTGTGTTTGATGGGATCCGATGGATATTGAATACTAAGTCATTTGCTTCATAATATATCATGTTGTGTGTTGTTTATGATCTTGCATGCTCTCCGTTGCTAGTAGATGCTCTGGCCAAGTAGATGCTTGTGACTCCAAGAGGGGGTATTTATGCTCGATAGTGGGTTCATGTCTCTATTTAATCTGGGGGAGTGACAGCAACCTCTAAGATTGTAGATGTACTGTTGCTATTAGGGATAAAACAGTAGTACTTTGTCTAAGGATAATGCTATTACTTACATTACACACTTTGCCTAATGCAATAATCTGTTGCTTGCAACTTAATACTGAAAGGGGTGCGGACGCTAACCGGAAGGTGGATTATTAGTCATAGATGCGGTTGGAACGGTCTATGTATATTGTTGTAATGCCCAAATGAATCTCACACTAGACATCATGACATTAGTATATGCATCATTATGCAGCTCTTTATTCTGTCAATTGCCCAGCTGTAATTTGTTTACCCGCATGTATGCTATTATTATTATTTATGGAGAGACACCACTAGTGAACTGTGGACCCCGGTACTTTTCTTTAAACTGATAATACAACCAACTGCAAACTGTTACTTTGATTCTCTGCAAACATCATCTTCCACACATACGTTTAATCCTTTGTTACAGCAAGCCAATGAGATTGACAACCTCACTGTTTCGTTGGGGCAAAGTAGTTTGATTGTGTTGTGCAGGTTCCACGTTGGCACCGAATCCTTTGGTGTTGCGTCGTGCCAAATTCGCCACCAACAACCTTCAGACGTGTTCTTCATTTCCTACTGGTTCGATAACCTTGGTTTCATCACTGAGGGAAATTTGCTGCTGCACTACTTCACACCTTCCTCTTGGGGTTTCCCAACAACACCACCACCCGGTACATCACCCCCCTGTCAACCAGACTTTCAAGAGCGGCTCCCATTGAAGGACGTTATCATCCCTCTTGTTCTCTTTTGTTTACACATGCGGTTATTCAGTGGTAATATTGCTTAGCTGATTGGATCAGGGCAAAAATGTGAAGAGAATTAAGCGATAAGCGGATGTATATGCCACTAGTTCATTTGGTGAAAGTCTGTCAGAAGAAAATGACAAAGTTGATATCGAAAACTCCACATACTTCCTCGTGAGCTATAAAACATTAACACAAATAAGAGGTAATAGCTTTTGAATAAAGGTAGCACACAAAGTATTTACTTGGAATGTTAGAAAATACCACATAGTAGGTAGGTATGGTGGACACAAACGGCATGTGTTTTGGCTCAAGGTTTGGATGCACGAGAAGCATTCCGTCTCAGTACAAAGTTTTAGGCTAGCAAGGTTGTTTGAAGCAAACACACGATATTAACTGGTACAACAAGACTTAAATGAAAACATATTGTAAGCCTTATAAGACTCTACATTGTCTTCCTTGTTATTCAAACACTTTTACCAGAAAATATTTAGACCTTAGAGATACCAAACATGCAAACCAAGTTTTAACTAGCTCTACGGTAATTCTTCACTAATAGGCTTTTTACTACATGATGCAAGAGCTTAAACATGATCTACTTGAGAGCTCAAAATAATTGCCAAGCACAACATTATCCAAGACAATGATCTATAAGAATATGTATGTCTTTTCTAATATCCCATCTACGACATGTAGCATTTTCTGTTTCCAACCAAACACCAATCAACTTATTTCAACGTAAACTCTCCAAATAATTTAACAATGAAGCAAGATAGTATTTCTTTACAAGAACTAACAGCTCTGAACAAGAGATGCATGAAAAACAGGAGCTAAGAGCATTGCAGTAGCTATATAAGAATACTCAACAAATATAAGTGAAGAATACGAGTATTCATAAGAAAAAGCAGAGCGTGTCTCTCTCCCAAACAAGAATGCTAGGATCCAATTTATTCAGAAAATAAAAATAACAAAGTAAAAATAAAAGCACATAGACGCTCCAAGTAAAGCACATAAGATGTGAGAGAATTAAAATATAGTTTCACTAGAGATGACCTGATAAGTTGTTGATAAAGAAGGGAATGCCTTGGGCATCCCCAAACTTAGACGCTTGAGTCTTCTTGAAATATGTTTGGGTGACCCACAGGGGCATCCCCAAGCTTAGGCTTTTCACTCTTCTTGATCACATTATATCATTCTCCTCTCTTGATTCTTGAAAACTTCCTTCACACCAAACTCAGAATAATTCTTATTAGAGGGTTAGTGCCTATAAAGGCGGAGCTGGGCCCCGGGCAGCCCAGACCATGGCGGGAGAATTTACAATTTGCCCTGCTTTACTTCAATCCTTTATAATTTGACCTGCTTTACATGGTCTTTTACTATTTGCAATATATTACACCGAATCATCCCCAATTTGCCCTGTTTCTCCTTTTACAGATATATTAATTATATTACATCGAAAATACATTATGAATACGGTACAAGTACAGTACCGGTTAGATCCAACAATCAAGCACGATCTGGGCAATCAGTCCTATCTTTTCTTGCGTGACGGAGGAGAAACAGAGGACGTGAGACAGCTCCGCCGGCGTCGGCGGCCGGAACGGGTGACGCAGCCATGCCTGGCGACCACGAGCGGCAGCCACAATTCAGGTAATTCTCCCAGCGACACCGACTCACTCTCCTTTCTCCATGAATTTCTCCATGAATGTTTGCTTCCTGACCACGAACAAGATTCACGTGATGGGATTAGTAATAACTAGAGGAGAAGTGTTTGCTACTTTAAATCTGATAGAACCATGTGGTGCTGGAACGACGCAGTTGAGGAATTTATGATTATCCTGCAGCCATGTTGATACCATCAGTAGTTATGTTCCTCACAAACTGAAAATTGCTATTTTGTTTTCGTGTAGGGCGTCAGTGACTACCAACTTGTCTACTTCTAATATTGTCCAATCAAATTCCAATGATGAAAGTAGTTCAATTGATGGAGTCATTGATTGGTCTCAGATTGAGATAGCACCTGCTAATGAAGATGAAATTGATGTTCCTGTAGCAGAAGAGAACATGTGCTTGATGCTCGGAATTGACGATAAATCCGGGCGTAGACGATCTATAGCTGGAGCAGCAATCGAAGCCTCCATTGAGAATATCAATGCTTCTATGGATGATATTGGGGAGGATTTACTTGCTGATGCGGCTCTCCCTGTGCCTGACCATATGCCTGAAGAGAAACACTTTTGGTATGATAAAGAACATCCTGTCATAGAGGAAGGTTCCTTGTTTCCTTCGATGGAGGAGTTCAAGATGCTCTTGAGAACATTTGCTATTAGAGGCAAGTTTGACATTCAAATAAAGGATAGTGACACTACTAGATTTGTAGGTCATTGTAAAGGAGAAATATGTCGTTGGAGAATAACGGCTAGGACAATAGAAGATGGAAAAACAGTCAGGGTAATAACTCATCTAAAATCAATTTTTGATGTTGTATGTTGCAGATATTTTATAAAGTGACATGTAAATGATGGATGGTATTGTGTATTGTTGCAGGTTAATAAAATAATAAAGCCACATAATTGTTCATCCACAGCTGGAGTGATTTCAAGCATGGCAGACCAAGCATGGGTGGCAGAAAAATCAATTCCCATACTCCAGGCTGAACCAAACATTGGTGCAGGTGAGCTACGAAAAAGATTAAAAGTCGAGTACCAGGTTACTACTGGGTATCAAACTGTTTGGAGGGCAAAAGAAAAGGCCATGGAAAAATTGTATGGTACATGGGGACAAAGCTTTCAAAATTTATGGAACTTCAAAGCCGAGATTGAGAAAAGATCTCCAGGTAGCATTGTAGAAGTTGATGTGAAGAAGGAAGGGGATAAATTCTATTTCTGCAGATTTTTTATGGCACTCAAGCCATGCATCGATGGCTTTTTGAACGGTTGTAGACCATATGTTAGTATAGACTCCACCTTTATGAACGGAAAGTGGAACGGCCAGCTAGCAGCGTGTACAGCACTAGATGGTCATAACTGGATGTTCCCCCTAGCATTTGGATTCTTTGCTTCAGAGACCGAGGATAACTGGACTTGGTTTATGCAACAATTGCATAGGGCAATAGGACATCTTCAAAATCTAGCTATATGTACAGATGCATGCAAAGGGTTAGAGAATGCAGTTAAAATTGTTTTTCCTCAAGCTGAGCAAAGGGAATGCTTTAGGCATCTAATGGCGAACTTCAAGAAAAAAATTCATGGAGACGTTTTTGGTCGGATGTGGCCAGCAGCCAAGGCATATCCTGTACAAACATTTAACTACCATATGGCCAAGATATTTGAAGCTAAACCTGAGGTAGGTACCTACTTGAGTACTTATCATAACTTGAAGTGGATGAGATGTGACTTCAACATGGAAATAAAATGTGATTACATTCACAATAATCTAGCTGAGAGTTTCAATAGTTGGATCAGAGGAATGAAGGACCTTCCTCCAGATGAGTTAGCGGACTCGCTAAGAGAGAAAATCATGGAGCTTTTTCATAGGCGCAGAGAGGTTGGGAGAATGATTTGTGGTATTATACTACCTGCTATCATTCAACAGCTAAATAATCGAACTAGAGAAATTGGTCATTTGGATGTTGGAAGATCAACAGGAGAAAGTTGTGAGGTCAAGGATACCAACAAGAATAATCTTAGGCATGTTGTGAAAATAGGAAGTCGTGAGTGCACTTGCCTAGAATGGCAGCACACCGGGAAGCCTTGTGACCACGCGCTCGCATTCCTTATAGGGACCGCAAATACAAACTTTCATCCATATGTGCATGAGTACTACTCCGTGGGTATGTTCCGGGCAGCCTATGCTGGAGAGATTGAACCCATCACAGACAAGTCTCAGTGGCCCGAGGTTACTCTAGATTTTGAGATGGTGCCACCAATTTCAAAGAGACCCATTGGGAGACAGAGAAAACTGAGAATTAAAGGTTGCCTTGAAGATGGTGGCGGAAGCAGTAAAGGAAAGAAAAAGATAGATGGCAAAGGGAAGGCAAAAGAGCAAGGCGATGATGAAGAAGAGAAAACACAAGAAAATGGTGGCAATGGGAAGGGAAAAGAGAAAAAGAGATTTGGCACCACAAATAGATGCAAGCAGTGTGGAGAGTTGGGGCACAGGAGAACAGGATGCCCACAAAATGAACCTAGAGAACGGTAACAATTGTATTGTTGTATTAGTATCACATCTATATTATTCACTTATTTTTCATGTACTGTATTGAAACAGAAAGAAAAAGGTGAAAAAATTTCGAACCCGTGAGGATCAACTTTCTGGAGAGGTAATTGAGCAAGAGGTATTTTCAGCTACTATTGGGACACCGAAAACAACTACAATCACATTGCCGCCTAGCCTTCAGGATAGCCCTGGGCCTATTACAAGGAAGTAATCCTGCTGCTTGCATTCAAATGGTCAAATTCATGGAAAAAAGCTAAATCCTAACATGATGTTTAATATTAATTGTAGGAGACTTACTATGGCCATGGCTGAAGATGGTGCATCAGAGCCACCTGTGACAACTACTGCATCTCCAGCAACACCTACATTTGATGTGACATCAAGTTCAAATGCATGCAAGAAAAAGTTAACTCCAAAGAGGAGGAAGCAATGATTTTATTGCGTCGAGACTCCATGTAATGCCACAGATTTTTGTCGATTCCATACTCCAGAGATAACTAGGGAAGCAGAGTGGCGTACTGATCATACTGCCTTTATGCCCAATTGTACTGCATCTTAGTGTTTTTATTAAGTCAAACGATCTTCAGTTCTCATGCATGTATGTTTTTGGGCCAATAATCAGGAAGAATAATCATTCGATCGGAACTAGCTTCAACAAATAAGAAAGCTGCCAACATAGCTTACAACAAACAATATCTGAAATGTTGAACAGTTTGTACTACTTAAAACAGAAATATCAGTATTCAAATCTCAATTGAAGGTGAACTGAAGCATGCCACTTCCTCATACAAAACTGAAGCTGAATATGCAGCATGACGAATCGGCGCCCGAGCAAGAAGCTACCTCGAGGACGGCCCTTCCGCTGCGTCACCGGCGGGCGGAAGCTCTGCACCTCCTGGGGCGGCGGCGACGGCGGCGGCGAAGTACACCGACGGACGGAGGTGCCGACGCGTGGTGGTCCGGACGCTGCTGCCGCCATGTACTCTGCTTCTCCTCCCTTTCTTCGCTGGGGAACGCTGGGTGAGGTCGAAGGTCAGCGTAGGCCGGCCGTAGGTGGAGGCAGCCGTGACCACCACCGCCGGGAGCGGCGCGTCGCAGGCGGAGTGAATCGGGAGCGACTGGAGGCGCTGTCCACTCGCTGGGGAAGACTCGACTCGCAGGCGGAGTGATCCAAGCGGTACTGTACTTGTACCGTATTCATAATGTATTTTCGATGTAATATAATTAATAATATCTGTAAAAGTAGAAGTATGGCAAATTGGGGATGATTCGGTGTAATATATGGCAAATAGTAAAAGACCATGTAAAGCAGGGCAAATTATAAAGGATTGAAGTAAAGCAGGGCAAATTGTAAATTCTCCCGACCATGGCCCGGGGCGTAGGAATGAGTCAAAGGCAGGATTTTATATGCTGCCTGGGGCGTGGCCTAACAGCCCACAAAGGCAGCCTAGAGCCCAGGAATAAAGTTGCCCACTGAGCCACTGAGGCTACGAACAAAGGCAGCCTGGAGTGGTCTCGCCTTCCTCCTGCCACGAAGCAGCACGCGAGACAGAGCTGCCTTCATCCCCGCGCCCCCGCCGCCGCTCGCCTCGCCTTCGGCCTGCTCCCCCGCCGCAGCGGCCTTACTCCCTGCCGCGGCGCCGCCACCAATCGTGCTGGTCGCCGTCGTCCACCCGTCGCGCGCGGCGGTCACCGCCGCCCACTCGCCGTCTGCCCCTGACCTAGTTAAAAGTTCCCCCATTTGCTGCTCTACTCTCCCAAAACTTTAATTTCTCTTAGATAGACTAGTTTAGGCTTGATTTGTGCTGTTTATTTAGCATGTAGGAGACGATTTAGTAAGTCATTGCTTTGTTTTATAGTTTATAGGAAGAAGAAAAGATGAGTAAAAGAAAACTGACGAATATTTTTCAAGTACAACCTACAACTGCTGCATGTTCCACGGAAGAGGGGCCTTCAACTCGAGCAAGTGATAATATCTCTCATGTTACAGTTGAATTTGGCACTGGTGATATTGAATCGGACCCTGGTTTGAGAGTACCAATCGAGGATTTGAATCCAAATATTAGAGATATTGCTAGAAGGGAGTACATTAATAAGGGTCCGTGCCAACCAACTAATCATACATATGCATGAACATTGGTAGAAAAAGGCTACATAAGCTTTCATGACAATTGGTACAATAATCATCGTGTCTGGTTGGAATATAGCATTGCTAAAGATGTTGCCTTTTGTTTTTATTGCTTCCTGTTTAAGCAACCAAGAGCTGAAAGATATGGTGTTGAAGTATTCACAAAGAAAGGGTTTAAATATTGGAAGGATGGACCTAAAATTCTTGATGAGCATGTAGGTAATCATCATAGTGCTCATAATAAAGCTAGATTGCATTATGAGGCTTACAAAAATCAGAGGCAAAATATTCCAAATGTTTTTTATCGGGGTACCAATAGTGGGGAAGAAAAATACAAAGCCCGTCTCTTGATTATATTGGGTGTTGTCAAATTTATGCTTCTACAAGCTCTTGCTTTTCGTGGCCATGATGAGTCTACTAGCTCAAAGAATAAGGGTAACTTTAACGAGATGTTGGAATGGTACATGAAGAAAGATCCAAAGGCAGGAACATTGCTTGGGGATGCCGGAGACAACCATAAAATGACTTCACCTGAAATACAATTGGACTTGTGCAAGGCTTGTGCAGAAGAGACCACCAAAGCAATTATTGAAGAAATTGGAGATAGTAAATTTGCCTTGCTTGTTGATGAGTCTAGAGATGCATCTACTAAGGAGAAAATGGCTATGTGTTTCAGGTTGGTGCCTTGTTGATGAGTCTAGAGATGCTGCTTTGTATTTTTCTTGAAAATTATTGTATATTAATAATGCTGCTTTGTCTTATGTTTATGTAGGTATGTCAACAAAGGTGGGGAGGTGATTGAGAGATTTATTGCAATTGAGCATGTTTCGGATACACGGACAGCTTCACTCAAGGCAGCTTTGGATGATATGTTTGTTACTCAGGGCTTGTCTATGTGTAATTTGAGAGGGCAAGGTTATGATGGGCTTCAAATATGAGAGGGGAATTTCGTGTGTTGCAAAGATTGATCTTGGACGAAAATCCATATGCTCATTATGTACACTGCTTTGCCCATCAATTGCAATTAGTTGTTGTTTCTGTTGCAAAGTGTTCTTCTTCGGTGAGGGATTTTTTTGAGTACAGTAGCATGGCTGTCAACATTGATAATGCTTCATGTAAAAGACATGAGCAATTTGTCGGAATATAGCCTCCGAAGAAGCTATGAAAGAGTATCGAACACTGGGGGCCTTAGAGCGTTGCCTTTGTCCTCACGAGGCTCGATGAAGGAGATAGAAACACTACAGAGATTGACACTTGGTTTACCCAGGTTCGGGCCACCGCGGAGGTGAATGCCCTCCTCTTGCTTTATTGTATTGCTTGGGCAAACACACAGAGCTACAATGGCGAACGCCTAGAGTTTCTAGGGTTTGAGCTTACAATCTCCGAACCCTTAGCCGGGCCGGCGGGTGCCCCCTTTTATAGGAGGCTGAGAGCCTTCGTCTTCAGTCTCCATGCCGGGACGCTCCCACATGCTTCCAAGGACTCCTCTGTCCCTCTGCGGCTGCTTTGGCAAGGGTGGCCGACCAAGTCAGATCCACGGCCCTGCGCAACTGTGCGGTTGTTGTCTTCTTCCCTCTGCAACTCCAGTCGCCCCTCCTTTGGAACAGGATCGGGCGTCCTCAGTAAAGAAGAAAGCATGGGTGGCAGTGGGACAGCTGGGGCTGACGGCGCCGCCTTGCACCAAAATGGCAAGTCTTGGGAGCACGGCCATGAGCGGTCATGCCGGTCCCCTTTCTTTATCACAAAAGAGGCAAGCTGTGGGGGTCACCATCCTGCTCTGAGGGCGAGGACCGGTACCAGTGGGGGAGCCCGCCGTCCTGACTTTGCACGTGACGGGGAAGAGGACAGGCCTCACGAAGTTCTTCCGGGCACGATCCTCATGAGGGCTCCTAGGGGGTCGGAGGCTCCCGAGGCGGCTATGCTCGACGGGGAAAGTGGTGCCTCCCTGAGGCTTCCTGACCCTAGTGTCAACTTCAGACCTCAAGAAGCGACTAGCTTGCCCAGCGGGCCAAAGAGGTTCACTTACCTCCAAAGGAAAACAGGCCGTCATACCCCAGGATCCATTGGCCCGACAGTAGCCCCCGGGCCCGCGGCGAGCGCGGCCCATTTTAGGGAGATGGATCGCCGTGGGGCCAAAACAGTAATTTTCCGAAGGAGGTTCGGTAGGTGGCAAGCGCCGGCCGTTCTACCTTCTGACATGGCGACGACGCGTGAGGATTCGTGGTAATGATGACAGGGAATCGTTGGGCGACCGTAACATCCCATCCGGGGCGGTGAACAGTTTCGCTCGGGCCTGGCGCCTCGATTCCCGTCTGCGTCATTTCCGAGATGCAACGCCTCCCCACCCGACCTTAAATAGGGCCAAAGGGGCACCCATCTGCACATCCCGCTCCTTCTTCCTCCTTCCACTCTCCACTTCTCCCTTCTGATGGCTCGAGGAACTCGAGGAAAAGGGCGAGGGGGACGCACGGCTGTGGTCCCCGACGAGGGCATAAGCGCCCGTGGGGCTTCTCTGAAGCCTCGCGGCCGTCCACGGGGGCGTCCGCCGGGCCGCAAGACTACCACCCACGTCACCCGTGCTTCCTCGAGCGCTCCGCCTCCCCCCTGCGAATGGGTGGATGGCTGCGAGTTCCTGGTGCGCATGCGCTCACGCGTCCACCGCCGTCTTCTTCTCCCCAGGTTCTTCCTCCGCATGGTCGGGGACGACCAGGTGAGTGGCTTCTGGCTGCGCATGGACGGGTGCCGCGACGGCCCGACATGGTGCAGAGCCGGGAGGAACGACGACGGCGCTGTCTACCTGTCGCGCGGGTGGATGACCTTCGCGCGCCTCCATCATATCTGGTCGGGGAGCTACCTGACCTTCAGGTTCGTCGGTGGAGATACCTTCCTCTTCAAGCTCTTCGAGGAGAACGGGGGCCGGCCGGCCTGCTGTCCGTGGCACTTGGGCGGTAGCGGCAGTTCGTCCCCGGCCGAGGACTCCAACGCCGAGAGCCTCGACGACGACGGTGACAGCTCCGGCGACGACCCGAGCCTTGCGTCGGTGAAGCGCGAGGAAGAATCTGACTAGGCGCTCCCTCCTCGCTTAGCTGGTGATGAGCCTGCTGAGTTGGCAATGAGCTCGCTCCTCGCCCTTGGTCTGCACAGCAGCCAGTAGGCCTCGACCTTGATGCCAGCAGCCTTCACGGCCGTAGCGATCTTCTCCTTTAGCGGATAGATTAGGCCCCTTTTGTTACCTATGTAATGTTTGCAAGAAAAAGTAATGAAAAATTTCTCTCCTGGCTTTAGTTGTCGTGTTACTGCATTGTTCATCTTTGTTTAGACGAGGTCTGTCTCTGCAGCGCGGGGAAACGAGCTTCCATGGTGCCGGCCATCGCGAGGGGTGCATGTCCTGGCACGGTCTTGACCTAGACGTGACGTCGCTGGGGATTTTCCTCGCGAGGGCTTCGGGGCGTTCCTGTATACGAAGAGGAGGAAAGAAAAGATCTCGAGAGGCACCAAGGACCGTCATGAGGCGGCATGTGTGAGGGAGGACCCCAGCCATCGCGCTCGGCCTTGTTGGGTTTTTCGGTGCTGCCAGGCCCGGCCTGACATGGACACCGTGCTTACCGAGATCTTAGCACAACAAATCTTAAGAGGCACCAAGGACCGTGATGAGGCGGCATGTGTGAGGGAAAACCCCAGCCACCGCGCTCGGCCTTATTGGGTTTTTTGGTGCTGCCAGGCCCGGCCTGACATGGACACCGTGCCTGACGAGGTTTTTAAACGATTTTTGAGAGCACCAAGGACCTTTGTGTGAGGCGGCATGCGTGGGGCAAGCCCATTCCACCGATACTCGATCTTCTTGGGTTTTTCAGTGCTGCCAGGCGGACCCGTACATCGACACCGTGCTTAAAGAGGGTTTCTTCCAAAAGTGTCGCGTGAGTTAAAGCACCAACGACCTTTGTATGAGGCAGCATGTGTGGGGCTAGCCCATTCCACCAGCACTCGGTCTTGTTGTGTTTTGCAGTGCTGCCAGGACGATTCCCGTACATAGACATGATGCACACGGTGGGTGTGTTGTTGGGAGACCCCAAGAGGAAGGTATGAAGTAGTGCAGCATCAAGTTTCCCTCAGTTGTGAAACCAAGGTTATCGAACCAGTAGGAAATAATGAATTCCCCCGAGGTGTCAACGGCGCCAGAAAAGTCTGCGACGTAAGGGCGCCAGAGAATGCTTCCTGGGACGTAGGTGACGTGGAACCTGCACACAACACAATCAAGATACTTTGCCCCAACTTAACGGTGAGGTTGTCAATCTCACCGGCTTGCTGTAATAAAGGATTAAACGTATGTGTGGAAGAAAGATGTTTGTTTGCAGAAAGTAACAGGTTTGCAGTTTGTGGTTTATCAGATTAAAGAGAAGGACCGGGGTCCACAGTTCACTAGTGGTGTCTCTCCATAAATAATAATAACATTCATGCGGGTAAACAAATTACAGCTGGGCAATTGATAGAATAATGATGAGCAAACCAATACATATACCAACGTTATGATGTCTAGTGTGAGATTCATTCGGGCATTACAACAATATACATAGACCGTTCCAACCGCATCTATGACTAATAATCCACCTTCCGGTTAGCGTCCGCACCCTTTTCAGTATTAAGTTGCATGCAACAGATTATCGCCTTAAGCACTGTGTGTAAAGTAAGTAAGTAACATCATCCTTAGACAAAGTACTACTGTTTTATCCCTAGTAGCAACAGTACATCTACAACCTTAGAGCTAGCTGTCACCACCCCAGATTTAATAGAGACATGAACCTACTATCGAGCATAAATACCCCCTCTTGGAGTCACAAGCATCTACTTGGCCAGAGCATACACAAGTAACGGAGAGCATGCAAGATCATTAAATAGCACACACATGATATATTATGAAGCAATAACTTTAGTACTCAATATTCATCGGATCCCAGCAAACACAACATGAAGTATTAACATAACAGTGATCTTGATCATGATAGGCAGCTCACAAGATCTAAACATGATAACACAAGAGGAGAAGACAACCATCTAGCTACTGCTATGGACCCGTAGTCCAAGGGTAGACTACTCACACATCAGTCCGGAGGCGGTCATGGCGACGTAGAGGCCTCCGGTGACGATTCCCCCTCCCGGCAGGGGTGCCGGGGAGGAGTTCTGATCTCTCCCGAATTGGTGTTGACGACGGCGGCGGCTCGGGACCCGTGGAGGAAAATATGAACACCGTGCTAGGGTTTTTGGTCTGGGGGTATATGTAGGCGAAAGGGCGAAGTCGGTGGCGCCCCGAGGGGCCCACACCACGTGCTCGCGACCAGGTGACGGCGCCTCGGTCGCCCACTTCGTCTCGTCTTCGGTTTTCTGGAACGTTCCCGATGAAAAACTGACTTCAGAAAAGAAATCGTCCAATTCCGAGAATATTTCCTTAAGTACTTTTCTGAAACCAAAAACAGCAGAAAACAGGGAACTGGCACTGTGGCATCTTGTTAATAGGTTAGTCCCAGAAAATGCATAAAACTATATAAAATGCATATAAAACATGTGATAACTTGGTATAATATAGCATGGAACATAAGAAATTATAGATACGTTGGAGACGTATCAACATCCCCAAGCTTAGTTCTACTCGTCCCGAGTAGGCAAGAACGATAAAAGAAGAATAATTTCTGAAGTGACATGCTTAAACACAATCTTGATCATAATATAATGTAAGGCTCATGGTATGAATGAAGTGACTCAAGGCAATGATCTATAGATTGCTAACAAATAGACAAGGAGTAAACAACTACATCATATAAGTAAAACTTTTCATGAATAGTACTTTCAAACAAGCATCAAAAAGATTTGCATAAGAGTTAACTCATAAAGCAATATTATCTAAGCAAAAGAGCATTGAAGCAACACAAAGGAAGATATAAGTTTCAGCATTGGCTTTCAACTTTTGAACATGTATATCATATAGATAGTTGTCAACACAAAGAAATATAACAAGTGCAATAAGTAAGCATATAAGAATTGTTGCACACAGTTGACACAAGTGTTTGCTTCGGGGATAGAAAGAAGTAGGTAAACTGACTCAACATAAAGTAAAAGATAGGCCCTTCACAGAGGGAAGCAGGGATACAAGCATGTGCTAGAGCTTCTTAGTTTTATAGGTTTTTGAAATCATATAGAGAGCATAAAAGTAAGTTTTGAGCGGTGTTTGTCGTTGTCAACGAATGGTAATGGGCACTCTACCCCCCTTGTCAACCAGACTTTCAAGAGCGGCTCCCATGAAGGACGTTAATTCTACCAGCAAGGTAGATCATCCCTCTTATCTCTTTTGTTTACACATATAGTTAAAAACTGTTGTCATTGCTTGACTGATTGGATCAGGGCAAAAATGTGAAGAGATTGCAGCGGTTAAAGTTGTAATTAATTGGGACTGGGCACCCCATTTGCCAGCTCTTTTTGCAAAGTTAATGGATAAGCGGATGTATATGCCACTAGTCCGGTTGTGAAAGTCTGTATAAAAGCAAATGACAAGGTTGATATCCGTAACACCACATACTTCCTCATGAGCTAATAAACATTGACACAAATAAGAGATAATATGTTTTGAATAATAAAAGGTAGCACATGAAGTATTTGCTTGGAATGGCAGGAAATATCATGTAGTAGGTAGGTATGGTGGAGACAAATGGCATAGGTTTTGGCTCAAGGATTATGGATGCATGAGAAGCATTCCCTCTCAGTACAAGGCTTTGGCTAGCAAGGTTGTTTGAAACAAACACAAGTATGAACTATGACAACAAGACGTATATAAAAACATATTGCAAGCATTATAAAACTCTACATTGTCTTCCTTGTTGTTCAAACACTTTAACTAGAGAATATCTAGACCTTAGAGATACCAAACATGCAAACCAAATTTCAGCAAGTTTTACGGTAGTTCCTCACTAATAGGTTTTAACTACATGATGTAAAAGCTTAAACATGATCTACTTGAGAGCTCAAAACAATTGCCAAGCACCACAACATGCAAGATAACAATCCATAAGAGCATGTATATCTTTTTCATTATACCATTTACCACATTTAGCATTTTCTGTTTCCAACCAAACACCAATCAACTTATTTAAAAGATAAACTCTCTGAGTATATAACAATGAGATATGAGAGTATAACATAATAAAGCTAACATCTCTAGCAAGAGATGCATGAAAAACAAGAGCTAGAAAGCATTGAAGTAACATAGAGGAATACTCAACAAATATAAGTGAAGAATACGAGTATTCATAAGAAAAAGCGGAGCGTGTCTCTCTCCCACAAAGGAATGCTAGGATCCATTTTATTCAGAGAATGAAAATAACAAAAACAAAAATAAAAACAAACCGACGCTTCAAGAAAAGCACATAAGAAGTGGCGGAATTAAAATATAGTTTCACTAGAAAGGACCTGATAGTTTGTTGATGAAGAAGGGGATGCCTTGGGCATCCCCAAGCTTTGACGCTTGAGTCTTCTTGAAATATGTTGGGAATGAACCACTGGGGCATCCCCAAGCTTTGGCTTTACTATCCTCTTGATCACATCATATCATCCTTCTCTCTTGATCCTTGAAAACTTCCTCCACACCAAACTTAGAGTAAACTTCATTAGAGGGTTAGTGCACGAAAAATTATGATATTCTATAGGAACACAATTGCTACCAATGCTACTGGACATTAGCTACAGCCACTGATACTTCATAGGATAAAAAGATCCAATCAAAATAGCAAAAGAGGCATTGCAAAATAAATGGCAGAATCTGTCAAAAACAGAACAGTCCGTAAAGACGAATTTTTTTGAGGCACTTAACTTGGTCAGATCAGAAAACTCAAAACTAATCAAAGTTGCATATATATCTTAGGATTACGCACAAAAAAGGGCAGATTATTTGGATTTTTCTGTGAGGAGTTATGAATTAAACGGTGGACAGCAGAAAACTGTTTCTGCGCAGGAATCCAAATTTAGCATGAACTTTCAACTAGAGGCTTATCTTGACACAACAATGCAATAAAATAAAGATACAAAGGAATTGCTACAGAGGTAGGACAAGTCCTTGACACAAACAAAATAAAATAACAGGAAATAAAAGTGGGTTGTCTCCCATAAGCGCTTTTGTTTAACGCCTTTCAGCTAGGCACAGAAAGCAAAACTCAAGTATTATCAAGAGATGAAGCATCAACACCATAATTTGAACGAACAATAGAATCAAAAGGTAGCTTCATTCTCTTCCTAGGGAAGTGTTCCATACCTTTCTTGAGTGGGAATTGGTACTTGATGGTACCTTCTTTCATATCAATAATAGCACCCACAGTTCTAAGAAAAGGCCTTCCCAACACAATTGGACAAGATGGATTGCATTCAATATCCAAGACAATGAAATCAACGGGGACCAGGTTATTATTAACCATAATGGGAACATCATTAACTCTCCCCAAAGGTTTCTTCAAAGCATTATCAGCAAGAAAAACATCCAAATAGCAATGTTCCAATGGTGGCAAATCAAACATATCATAAAGCTTTTTAGGCATAACAGAAATACTTGCACCAAGGTCACACAAAGCATTGCAATCAAATTTATCTACTTTCATTTTAATGATGGGCTCCCAACCATCTTCTAACTTCTTAGGGATAGAAGCTTCAAGTCTTAATTTATCTTCCCTAGCTTTAATGAGAGCAATTGTAATATGAGTAGTAAAAGCCAAATTAAGAGAGCTAGCATTAGGACTTGTGGCCAACTTTTGCAAGAACTTAATAACTTCAGAGATATTACAATTATCAAAATCAAAATTATTATCATCAAAGCAAACCGAACCACATTCTCCCATGTTCTTAAAAATTTCAGCACTTTTATCAACACTAGTTTCAGCAGTTTTGGGCAATTTTAAATTTTTGGAAGTAGTAGAAGAAACATTGCCAACACCAATTGTGTTACCATTAATAGTAGGAGGTTTACTAGCATGTGAAACACCATTATTTTCAGAGGTAGTAATAGTAAAAACTTTAACAATATTAGCCTCTTTATCTAGTTCTTTCTCTCTTTCCCATCTAGCACGTAATTGGGCCATCATCCTAACATTTTCATCTATTTGAACTTGGATGGCATTAGCAGTAGCAAAGGGATTATCATCAATATTTTCAGGTTTAGCAGCCATTTTATTAATTAAAGAAGATTGTGCTGCAGACATAGAGGAAATACAAGTTTCAGCATTAGTCATTTTTCCTTGAAGACCCGAAATCTCCCTATTTAATTTTTCCATTTGATGACTAATATTTCTCAACATATTAGATTGTTCTTCCATGGTTTTAGTGAACACTTTATTTTGCTCATATTGGTTTTGCATAAAAACTTTAGTAGCTTTTTCAATCTCTAGAATCCTTTCCTCACTAGGCATTTTACCATAAGAATTACCATAAGAGTTACCATAAGAGTTCCCATTATTAGGAGGATAGGGCTTATAGTTGTTATTACCATAATTGTTCCTATAGGCATTGTTGTTGAAATTGTTGTTTTTAATAAAGTTCACATCAACATGCTCTTCTTGTGCAACTAAAGAAGCTAAGGGAACATTATTTGGATCAACATGGGATTTACCATTTGCAAGCATAGACATAATAATATCAATCTTTTCACTCAAGGAGGAGGTTTCTTCAATAGAATTTACCTTCTTACCTTGAGGTGTCCTTTCAGTATGCCATTCAGAATAATTCACCATCATATTATCCAAGAGTTTTGTTGCAGCCCCCAAGGTGATGGACATAAAAGTACCTCCAGCAGCCGAATCCAATAAGTTTCTTGAAGAAAAATTCAGTCCTGCATAAAAGGTTTGGATGATCATCCAAGCAGTCAGTCCATGGGTTGGGCAATTCTTTATCAAAGATTTCATTCTTTCCCAAGCTTGAGCAACATGTTCATTATCAAGTTGTTTAAAATTCATGATGCTACTTCTTAGATAAATAATCTTAGCAGGAGGATAGTATTTTCCAATAAAAGCATCTTTACATTTAATCCATGAATCAATACTATTCCTAGGCAATGAAAGCAACCATTCTTTAGCTCTTCCTCTCAAGGAGAAAGGAAATAATTTCAGTTTTATAATATCACCATCTATATCCTTATATTTTTGCATTTCACATAGTTCAACAAAATTATTTAGATGGGCAGCAGCATCATCAGAACTAACACCAGAAAATTGCTCTCTCATAACAAGGTTCAACAAACCAGGTTTAATTTCAAAGAATTCAGCTTTAGATGCAGGTGGAGCAATAGGTGTGCATATAAAATCATTGTTGTTGGTGCTAGTAAAGTCACACAACTTAGTATTCTCAGCAGTACTCATTTTAGCAAATTAATTAACAAACCAAAATAACCAAAATAACAAAAACTGAAAATAAAATAGCAAACCGAAATAAACAAAGTAATGCAAGTAACTAATTTTTTTGTATTTTTGATATTTAGCAAACAAGAAAATAAAATAAATTGCAAGTAACTAATTTTTTTGTATTTTTGATATTAAGCAAACAAGACAGTAATAAAAATAAACTAAGCAAGACAATAACAAAATAAAAAGATTGGACGTGCGAAAACTCCCCTCGTAGAAGAATCTTCAAATCACCGGCAACGAAGTTGACGGAGGAGTGTGAAGGTCTTCAAAGGAATTC
The DNA here is from genome assembly GCA_026929855.1 of Poa annua. Lineage (NCBI taxonomy): Eukaryota > Viridiplantae > Streptophyta > Magnoliopsida > Poales > Poaceae > Poa > Poa annua. The sequence continues at coordinate 59,468,960 of CM049437.1, forward strand.
TTATTTCCCCGGCAACGGCGCCAGAAAAATTGCTTGATGCACACGGTGGGTGTGTTGTTGGGAGACCCCAAGAGGAAGGTATGAAGTAGTGCAGCAGCAAGTTTCCCTCAGTTGTGAAACCAAGGTTATCGAACCAGTAGGAAATAATGAATTCCCCCGAGGTGTCAACGGCGCCAGAAAATTCTGCGACGTAAGGGTGCCAGAGAATGCTTCCTGGGACGTAGGTGACGTGGAACCTGCACACAACACAATCAAGATACTTTGCCCCAACTTAACGGTGAGGTTGTCAATCTCCCCGGCTTACTGTAACAAAGGATTAAACGTATGTGTGGAAGAAAGATGTTTGTTTGCAGAAAGTAACAGGTTTGCAGTTTGTGGTTTATCAGATTAAAGAGAAGGACCGGGGTCCACAGTTCACTAGTGGTGTCTCTCCATAAATAATAATAACATTCATGCGGGTAAACAAATTACAGCTGGGCAATTGATAGAATAATGATGAGCAAACCAATGCATATACCAACGTTATGATGTCTAGTGTGAGATTCATTCGGGCATTACAACAATATACATAGACCGTTCCAACCGCATCTATGACTAATAATCCACCTTCCGGTTAGCGTCCGCACCCCTTTCAGTATTAAGTTGCATGCAACAGATTATCGCCTTAAGCACTGTGTGTAAAGTAAGTAAGTAACATCATCCTTAGACAAAGTACTACTGTTTTATCCCTAGTAGCAACAGTACATCTACAACCTTAGAGCTAGCTGTCACCACCCCAGATTTAATAGAGACATGAACCTACTATCGAGCATAAATACCCCCTCTTGGAGTCACAAGCATCTACTTGGCCAGAGCATACACAAGTAACGGAGAGCATGCAAGATCATTAAATAGCACACACATGATATATTATGAAGCAATAACTTTAGTACTCAATATTCATCGGATCCCAGCAAACACAACATGAAGTATTACATAACGGTGATCTTGATCATGATAGGCAGCTCACAAGATCTAAACATGATAGCACAAGAGGAGAAGACAACCATCTAGCTACTGCTATGGACCCGTAGTCCAAGGGTAGACTACTCACGCATCAGTCCGGAGGCGGTCATGGCGACGTAGAGGCCTCCGGTGACGATTCCCCCTCCCGGCAGGGTGCCGGGGAGGAGTTCTGATCTCTCCCGAATTGGTTTTGACGACGGCGGCGGCTCGGGACCCGTGGAGGAAAATATGAACACCGTGCTAGGGTTTTTGGTCTGGGGGGTATATGTAGGCGAAAGGGCGAAGTCGGTGGCGCCCCGAGGGGCCCACACCACGTGCTCGCGCGGCTCAGAAGCCTGCCACGCGAGGACCAGGTGACGGCGCCTCGGTCGCCCACTTCGTCTCGTCTTCGGTTTTCTGGAACGTTCCCGATGAAAAACTGACTTCAGAAAAGAAATCGTCCAATTCCGAGAATATTTCCTTAAGTACTTTTCTGAAACCAAAAACAGCAGAAAACAGGGAACTGACACTGTGGCATCTTGTTAATAGGTTAGTCCCAGAAAATGCATAAAACTATATAAAATGCATATAAAACATGTGATAACTTGGTATAATATAGCATGGAACATAAGAAATTATAGATACGTTGGAGACGTATCAAGACACCGTGCCTCAAGAGGATAGCACCAAGGGCCTTGATGAGGTGGCATGCGTGGGAGCTGGCCCATCCCCCACGCTCAGCCTTGTTGGGTTTTGCGGCGCCGTTGGGCAGACTCTAGCCCAAGCAGCCACCGTGCCTAGCCCCCGCTCACGTGGTACTTGAGGGGAAACATCGAAAACCAGGAAGTCAGGAAATGCTTACCGAGGGGTCTGCGACTTAGTGCTGGAAAACAAACAGTTCATTACATGATGTCGTTCGTGTCAGGGCACGCGGACTTACGGGCGCTGAGGTCACGTGGTGCCTCTTTTTCCAAAAAACTCGGGTGCGGGCCTGATGCCGCGGCGGGTAGGAGGCCCTCAAGCGTAGAACTTGCGGAGGTGCTCGATGTTCCACGGGTTCGCCACGACAACTCCCTCCATTGTCTCCAGCCTGGCGGCGCCTGGGCGCGCTATGCGTGCGATCTTGAATGGTCCCTCCCACATGGGCGATAGCTTATGGAGGCCTTCCCTGGACTGGATCCTGCGCAGAACAAGATCGCCTACCTCGAGAGTTCGACGTCGTATGTGCCGGCTGTGGTACCGTCGCAAGGCCTGCTGATAGCGCGCTGCTCGGCGTATGACGCGGTGTCGAGCCTCTTCCAGGAGGAGCAGATCTTCCTGTCTCAGCTCCTCCTGGAGAGCTTCCTTGAAGGCCAGCACTCGGGGCGACCCGTGCTTGAGCTCGGCAGGCAACACCGCTTCGGCTCCGTAGACCAGGGAGAATGGTGTTTGACCCGTGGGCTTGGTAGGGGTGGTGCGGATGGACCACAGTACCGCTGGCAGATCCTCGATCCAATTCTTGCCGTAGGCCTTTAGTTTCCTCTTGAAGCTCCGGGTCTTGAGCCCTTTCAGGACTTCCGCATTGGCTCGCTCTGCCTGGCCATTGCTGTGCGGGTGCGCCACGGAGGCGTAGCATATCTTGATGCCGAGGTCGGCGCAGTATGACTTGAAGAGTCCGCTGATTAACTGAGAGCCGTTGTCCGTGATGATGCGGTTGGGGACCCCGAAGTGGCACACGATCCCTCTGATGAACTTTATAGCGGATCTTGCAGGTATGGTGCCCACTGCTTCGACCTCGGCCCACTTTGAGAACTTGTCAACGGCCACGTAGTGGTAGCGGTAGCCGCCTTGAGCTCTGGGGAATGGTCCTAAGATGTCCAACCCCCATACTACGAAAGGCCATGACAACGGGATGGTTTGCAACTCCTGCGCTGGCTGGTGGATTTGCTTAGCATGGAACTGGCACGCCACGCACTCTCTCACGAGGTCCGTCGCGTCTTGCAAGACCGTGGGCCAGAAGAAACCGCTTCGAAACGCCTTAGCTACAAGAGTGCGGGAAGAGGAGTGATGTCCACAATCCCCGCTGTGAATGTCCTTGAGCAACTCCCGGCCTTCGCTGATGGCGATGCACTTGAGGGCCACCCCATTGGGGCGTCGCTTGTACAGCGCGTCGTCCTTGAGGCGGTACAGCTTGGCTTGACGTGCCACACGCTCAGCTTCTTCTTCTGCTAAGGGGAGGCTCCCTTCCTCGAGGTAGAGCCTTATCTCCGATACGTATTCGTCCGTTTGATGTTCTGCTATTAGCACCTGACGGTCTCCTGAGGGTGTGCCGCAGCTTGGGGCTCCTGTGGATGGGGGCGGAGGTAGCTCGACAGGCCTCAAGAGGTTTTCGTTGGGGGGAGCTGCTGAAGGTGCAGAGAGCCTCTCCTCGAACACTCCAGGATCTTGGGGTTCCCTTCTCAACGCGCGTCGAGCGATGATGTCGGCCTCGGCGTTTTGTCCGCGGGGGATATGCGTGAGCTCCATTCCCAGGAACTGCTTCTCCATTTGCCGCACTTTCTCCAAGTATGCCGCCATATGAGCATCTTTCGCTGCGTAGCTCTTGTTGGAGAAGTTGACCAGTAGCTGGGAGTCCCCCTTGATGATGATCCTTTTTATGCCGAGAGCGATGGCGGCCCGGAGCCCTGCGAGGAGGCCCTCATATTCCGCGATATTGTTGGACCTCTTATCTTTTTGTGCGAATGTGAGTTGGACACCGTAGTACAGCTTGTCGCCAGTCGGTGATGTCAGCACTACACCAGCCCCCGCGCCCTTTTTGCAGAAAGCGCCGTCGAACTTGAGGGACTAGTACCCCTTGGTTTCCTCACCAGGGCGGAGCTCTTCTTCCTCGTACTCCCATGTCGCGGGGGTGTTCGTCCACTCGGCTGTGAAGTCGGCCAGGGCCGCTCCCTTGATGGTTCTGGTGGTGAGGAATTCCAGCTCGAATGGCTGCAATTCGATTGCCCACTCGGCGACCCGCCCCGTGGCGTTCGAGTTGCGCAGTATCTGCTCCAGGGGATACGAGGACACCACCGTCACCGAGTGGCCTTGGAAGTAGTGGCGCGGCTTTCTGGAGGCCATGAGGATGGTGAAGAGTAGTTTCTGCTACATGGTGTAACGCTCTCGGGCGTCTCGCAGTACCGTGCTGACGTAATAGACTGGATGCTCCACCAGGTGTGTCTCCGCGACGCCCTTCCCGGCTGGCTCGCGAGGCCCCTGCGAACCCTCGGGGGACGCTCCTCGGGAGGGCACTCTTCGGGAGCCCCCGAGGCCAGCTCAACTGGGCGCTCCATGACCCTGGGGAGTTTTCTTGGCGGTGCCTCGGGAAGGTCCTCTTCTGCCTCAGCGGGCGTCTCCGTGCGCTTTCTCTTTTTGATGACGGGCTCTTCTCTTTCGACGACCAGAACTGCGCTAGCGGTCTGCGGAGTAGCAGAGATGTACAGCTTTAGGGGCTCCCTTGGTCAAGGCATGACAGGCGAACTAGCCAGGTATCTCTTGAGCTCTTCGAACGCGGCTTCCGCCTCGGGAGTCCACTCGAATGGCCCCGTCCTCTTCATGATCTTGAAGAAAGGGAGGGCTTTTTCACCGAACTTGGAGATGAACCTGCCGAGGGCGGCCATGCACCCTGCCAGTCGCTGCATATCTTTGAGGCGTCTCGGGGGCTTCATTTCTTCGATGGCCTGGATCTTGTCGGGGTTAGCCTCGATGCCTCGATGGGAGACCAAAAAACCCAGGAGCTTGCCGGAGGGTACTCCGAAGACGCACTTGCTGGGGTTGAGCCTGATGTTGACCCTGGGCAACCTCGCGAAGGTCCCCTCCAGATCGGCTATGAGCGTGTCACTGATACGTCTCCAACGTATCTATAATTTCTTATGTTCCATGCTATATTATACCAATTGCTACATGTTTTATATGCATTTTATATGGTTTTATGCATTTTCTGGGACTAACCTATTAACAAGATGCCACAGTGCCAGTTCCCTGTTTTCTGCTGTTTTTGGTTTCAGAAAAGTACTTAAGGAAATATTCTCGGAATTGGACGATTTCTTTTCAGAAGTCAGTTTTTCATCGGGAACGTTCCAGAAAGCCGAACACGAGACGAAGTGGGCCACCGAGGCGGCGCCACCCCGTGCTCGCGCGGCAGGCCCCCTGGCCGCGCGAGGACCAGGTGTGGGCCCCTCGGGGCGCCACCGACTTCGCCCTTTCGCCTACATATACCCCCCAGACCAAAAACCCTAGCAGGGTGTTCATATTTTCCTCCACGGGTCCCGAGCGCCGCCGCCATCGCCAACAAGTTTCGGGGGTCAGAAGTTCCTGTTCCGGCACCCTGCCGGGACGGGGATTGACCCCCGGAGCCATCTCCATCGACTCCACCGCCTCCACTTCGACTCCATGATGGTTTGTGAGTAGTTCCCCCATGGACTACGGGTTCTTGGCTGTAGCTAGTTGGTACTCTCTCTCCCATGTACTTCAATACAATGTTCTCATGAGCTGCTTTACATGATTGAGATCCATATGATGTAATCCGTGTTGTGTTCGTTGGGATCCGATGAATTGTTACATTATGATCAGTCTATCTATATAAGTTTGTGAAGTTATTGTTGCTGCAATCTTGTTATGTTTAATGCTTGTCACTAGTGCACGAGTGGCATGATCTTAGATTTGAGCTCTATATTTATTGCTTAGATTGTATCTACAAGTTGTATGCACATGTCATTGTCCGGAACCCGAGGTCCCAAAGTGACAATAATTGGGGCAGCCGAGGGGAATGGTTGTGATGTGGGGATCACATGTTTTCACCAAGTGTTAATGCTTTGCTCCGGTGCTCTATTAAAAGGAGCACCTTAATTACCAGTAGTTTCCCTTGAGGCCCCGCTGCAAACGGGCTGGTAGGACAAAAGATGTTATGCAAGTTTCTCATTGCGAGCACGCACAACTATATATGGAAAACATGCCTATATAATTAATAATCTGGATATTCTAACTTAATGCTATTTCAATACTGTCAATTGCCCAACTGTAATTTGTTCACCCAACACTTGTTCTTGAGAGTTACCACTAGTGTAGATAGCTGGGAACCCCGGTCCTTCTGTCATCATCATTGCTTTCCTGTCAACTCCACACAAGCAACTATTCTCTGGTGCTATTGTCTCTGTGTTACTGTTATTACTGCTCTCATACAACTGCTGCTTTCACATCACCCCTGTTACTAGTGCTTTTCCAGGTGCAGCTGAATTGACAACTCGGCTGTTAAGGCTTATAAGTATTCTTCGTCTCCCCTTGTGTCGAATCAATAAATTTGGGTTTTACTTCCCTCGAAGACTGTTGCGATCCCCTATACTTGTGGGTTATCAAGACTATTTTCTGGCGCCGTTGCCGGGGAGGCATAGCTCTACTCATAAGTTCACCTGGGGAGTACACTCTACCTCTCTCTCTGTTTTTATTTATTGTATTTTATTTTCTTGTCTAGTTTATTTGTGCTTAGTTTATTTCTGTTTAGTTTTATTTTGTTTAGTTTACCTTTGTCTAGTTTATTTTTGTCTTGTTTTATTTTTCTTATATAACCGAAAAACCATAAAAATTTGAAAAACCGAAAAAAAAAACTGTTGTTATGGAAGAACATGCTAGATATCCTATGAAACCTGAAGAATTATATATGAAGTATAGAGAATCGTATAAGGGAAAAGTCATGAGAGGCGTGTTAGGGAAGTTGAATACACTTGCTGAAATTTTGCTTAAACGCCATGATATAAATTGCTGCTCTGAACAGGATACTAAACATCTTAAATTCCAATGTGGCTTTAGTAAAGAAGTTTTAATTATGAACTATCATTGGAATAACTATATTGATCTCGGATTTGAAGAAGTAGAACAATTTGTTATATTTATGGGAGCTTCTGAAATAGAATCCTTCATGTCTAAAAATTATGAAACCTGTGTTGCTTGTAATACACTTAAAGATTATGTCTCTTCTATCCTTAATTATTGCATAGAATATTTCAGCGATAATTGTTATATCATTGATTATAAAGAGAGACTCATTAATGCACAAGAATGTATCCACAATTTGCAGGGGCCTGTGGAAGAAGAAATTGCTGAATCTGAAAGCTCATTAGATGAAAAAGAGGAGGAGAGTGAAGAACAAAAGGAGGAAGAATGGAGTAGCTACCCATGCCTACCTTCTAATGAGAGTAACTCTTCATCCCTTACACTATTTGATTGTCCCCCATGCTTGCCAAAGGGGGATGAATGTTATGTTCCTGTGGATTCTCTTGAAATATCCCCTATGAGTAAAACTTGTGAAAATAATTATGCTACTGTTATATATGATAATCCATGCTATTTTGATAAAACTTATGATAATCCTTTATATGTGCCTAATTTCGAATTGCATGGTAATGAGAAAGTTTGCTTAGAAAATGTTTATGGTAAAGCTCTAGATGATGGTCCTATGTTACTTGAAAATATTAATTGTACTACTATTGAAAATGGGATTGGAGAAGTCTTGACTTTATCTAAGAGTCCCATGTACCTTGAGAATGATCAATCATCTTGTTATAAATTTGTTAAAAGTGGGTTTGAAAGTTTTTATCCCACTATTATGGAGCTTGATAAAAATTATGTGTTTGTAGATCATGAAAGGCATGCTTCATGTGATAGTTATATTGTTGAGTTTATTCATGATGCTACTGAAAATTATTATGAGAGAGGAAAATATGGTGGTAGAAGTTTTCATGGTACTAAAACACCTCTCTATATGCTAAAAGTTTTGAAGTTGTTCTTGTTTTATCTTCCTATGCTTGTCACTTTGTTCTTGGTGAATTTATTTGTTTACAAGATTCCTATGCATAGGAAGTGGGTTAGACTTAAATGTGTTTTGTATTTGCTTCTTGATGCTCCTTTTGCTTCATTTTCTATTTTCATGAGAGCATCATTACAACTATCAAGCCTAGCTAAAAGGCATTAAAGAAAAGCGCTTGTGGGAGACAACCCATGTTTTATTTCTGTTATTTTTCTTATTTGAGTCAAGGAGCATGCTTACCTCTGTAACAACTCCTTTGTATCTTTATTTTATTGCATAGTTGTGCCAAGTAAAGTCTCTAGTAGGAAGTTGATACTAGATTTGGATTTCTGCGCAGGAACAGTTTTTTGCTGATCACCGTTAAATTCGTAACTCTTTACAGATAAATTGAAATGACCTGGGATTTTATGAGCGTGATCCTCAGATATGTACGCAACTTTCATTAGTTTTGAGTTTTCTGATCTGAGCAAGTTTAGTGTCTCGAAAAAAATCATCTTTACTGCCTGTTCTGTTTTGACAGATTCTGTCTCTGTTTTTTTGCATTGTCTCTTGTGGACTTTAAGCAAGATTCTCTATCATTGAGGGCTGTAGCTAATGTTTTATTGAGTTCGTGAATTGTGTCACAACAAAACCGAAGTGGATTAATGTTTTTGAATACTAACCCCTCTAATGAAGTTTATGAGAAGTTTGGTGTGAAGGAAGTTTTCAAGGATCAAGAGAGAAAGATGATATGATGTGATCAAGAAGATGAAAGAGCCTAAGCTTGGGGATGCCCCCGTGGGTCACCCAAGCATATTTCAAGAAGACTCAAGCGTCAAAGCTTGGGGATGCCCAAGGCATCCCCTTCTTCATCAACAACTTATCAGGTCATCTCTAGTGAAACTATATTTTAATTCCGTCACATCTTATGTGCTTTACTTGGAGCGTCTATTTGTTTTTATTTCTGGTTTTGTTATTTTCATTCTCTGAATAAAATGGATCCTAGCATTCTAGTTTGGGAGAGAGACACGCTCCGCTTTTTCTTATGAATACTCCTATTCTTCACTTATATTTGTTGAGTATTCTTCTCTAGCTACTGCAATACTTTCAGCTCTTGTTTTTCATGCACCTCTTGTTCAGAGCTGTTAGTTCTCATATGTTATACTCTCATATCTCATTGTTTAAATACTTGGAGAGTTCATCCTTTAAAGAAGTGGATTGGTGTTTGGTTGGAAACAGAAAATGCTAAATGTGGTAGATGGTATAAAGAAAAGATATGCATGTTCTTGTAGATCATTGTCTTGAATTTTTTGTGATGCTTGGCAATTGTTTTGAGCTCTCAAGTAGATCATGTTTAAGCTTTTGCATCATGTAGTTAAAACCTATTAGTGGAGAACTACCGTAAAACTAGTTGAAATTTGGTTTGCATGTTTGGTATCTCTAAGGTCTAGATATTTTCTAGTTAAAGTGTTTGAGCAACAAGGGAGACAATGTAGAGTTTTATAATGCTTGCAATATGTTTTGTATATACGTCTTGTTGTCATAGTTTATACTTGTGTTTGCTTCAAATAACCTTGCTAGCCAAAGCCTTGTACTGAGAGGGAATACTTCTCGTGCATCCAAAATCCTTGAGCCAAAACCCATGCCATTTGTGTCCACCATACCTACCTACTACATGGTATTTCCTGCCATTCCAAGCAAATACTTCGTGTGCTATCTTTTATTCAAAACTTATTATCCCTTATTTGTGTCAATGTTTATTAGCTCATGAGGAAGTATGTGGTGTTACGGATATCAACCTTGTCGTTTGCTTTTAGACAGACTTTCACCAACCGGACTAGTGGCATATACACCGCTTATCCATTAATTTTGCAAAAAGAGCTGGCAAATGGGGTGCCCAGTCCCAATTAATTACAACTTTAACCGCTGCAATCTCTTCACATTTTTGCCCTGATCCAATCAGTCAAGCAATGACAACAGTTTTTAACTATATGTGTAAACAAAAGAGATAAGAGGGATCATCTACCTTGCTGGTAGAAATAACGTCCTTCATGGGAGCCGCTCTTGAAAGTCTGGTTGACAAGGGGGGTAGAGTGCCCATTACCATTCGTTGACAACGACAAACACCGCTCAAAACTTACTTTTATGCTCTCTATATGATTTCAAAAAACCTATAAAACTAAGAAGCTCTAGCACATGCTCTTCGAACGCGGCTTCCGCCTCGGGAGTCCACTCGAATGGCCCCGTCCTCTTCATGATCTTGAAGAAAGGGAGGGCTTTTTCACCGAACTTGGAGATGAACCTGCCGAGGGCGGCCATGCACCCTGCCAGTCGCTGCATATCTTTGAGGCGTCTCGGGGGCTTCATTTCTTCGATGGCCTGGATCTTGTCGGGGTTAGCCTCGATGCCTCGATGGGAGACCAAAAAACCCAGGAGCTTGCCGGAGGGTACTCCGAAGACGCACTTGCTGGGGTTGAGCCTGATGTTGACCCTGGGCAACCTCGCGAAGGTCCCCTCCAGATCGGCTATGAGCGTGTCACTGATACGTCTCCAACGTATCTATAATTTCTTATGTTCCATGCTATATTATACCAATTGCTACATGTTTTATATGCATTTTATATGGTTTTATGCATTTTCTGGGACTAACCTATTAACAAGATGCCACAGTGCCAGTTCCCTGTTTTCTGCTGTTTTTGGTTTCAGAAAAGTACTTAAGGAAATATTCTCGGAATTGGACGATTTCTTTTCAGAAGTCAGTTTTTCATCGGGAACGTTCCAGAAAGCCGAACACGAGACGAAGTGGGCCACCGAGGCGGCGCCACCCCGTGCTCGCGCGGCAGGCCCCCTGGCCGCGCGAGGACCAGGTGTGGGCCCCTCGGGGCGCCACCGACTTCGCCCTTTCGCCTACATATACCCCCCAGACCAAAAACCCTAGCAGGGTGTTCATATTTTCCTCCACGGGTCCCGAGCGCCGCCGCCATCGCCAACAAGTTTCGGGGGTCAGAAGTTCCTGTTCCGGCACCCTGCCGGGACGGGGATTGACCCCCGGAGCCATCTCCATCGACTCCACCGCCTCCACTTCGACTCCATGATGGTTTGTGAGTAGTTCCCCCATGGACTACGGGTTCTTGGCTGTAGCTAGTTGGTACTCTCTCTCCCATGTACTTCAATACAATGTTCTCATGAGCTGCTTTACATGATTGAGATCCATATGATGTAATCCGTGTTGTGTTCGTTGGGATCCGATGAATTGTTACATTATGATCAGTCTATCTATATAAGTTTGTGAAGTTATTGTTGCTGCAATCTTGTTATGTTTAATGCTTGTCACTAGTGCACGAGTGGCATGATCTTAGATTTGAGCTCTATATTTATTGCTTAGATTGTATCTACAAGTTGTATGCACATGTCATTGTCCGGAACCCGAGGTCCCAAAGTGACAATAATTGGGGCAGCCGAGGGGAATGGTTGTGATGTGGGGATCACATGTTTTCACCAAGTGTTAATGCTTTGCTCCGGTGCTCTATTAAAAGGAGCACCTTAATTACCAGTAGTTTCCCTTGAGGCCCCGCTGCAAACGGGCTGGTAGGACAAAAGATGTTATGCAAGTTTCTCATTGCGAGCACGCACAACTATATATGGAAAACATGCCTATATAATTAATAATCTGGATATTCTAACTTAATGCTATTTCAATACTGTCAATTGCCCAACTGTAATTTGTTCACCCAACACTTGTTCTTGAGAGTTACCACTAGTGTAGATAGCTGGGAACCCCGGTCCTTCTGTCATCATCATTGCTTTCCTGTCAACTCCACACAAGCAACTATTCTCTGGTGCTATTGTCTCTGTGTTACTGTTATTACTGCTCTCATACAACTGCTGCTTTCACATCACCCCTATTACTAGTGCTTTTCCAGGTGCAACTGAATTGACAACTCGGCTGTTAAGGCTTATAAGTATTCTTCGTCTCCCCTTGTGTCGAATCAATAAATTTGTGTTTTACTTCCCTCGAAGACTGTTGCGATCCCCTATACTTGTGGGTTATCAGTCACTTGCGCGAGTTTTGACCACGATGTCGTCGACGTATGCCTCTGCATTCTTGCCCATCTGGGGTCCTAACGCGATGCGCATGAGCCTCTGGAAAGTGGCTCCCGCGTTCTTCAGCCCAGACGGCATGCATACGTAGCAGTACACGCCACACGGGGTGAGGAATATGGTTTTCTCCTCGTCCTTCTTGGCCATTTTGATCTGGTGATAGCCGGAGTAAGCATCAAGAAAACACAGGAGGTCGCACCCGGCGGTCGAATCCACGATCTGGTCGATGCGCGGCAGGGGATATGGATCCTTAGGGCAGGCCTTGTTAAGGTCGGCGAAATCGATGCACAAGCGGCCTTCTCCGGTGTGCTTTGGGACGACCACCGGGTTGGCCGTCCACTCGGGGTGGATGACTTCTCGGACTATGTTTGCCTTTTCGAGCTTCTTGACCTCTCGTACTATGAACTCCTATTTCTCAGGTGCTTGTCGTCTCGACTTTTGTTTCACAGGGTGTGCACCGGGGCACACGGCTAGATGGTGCTCGATCACCTCCCTCGGGACACCAGGCATATTCGACATGCTCGTAGCAAACATGTCGGCGTTCGCCTGGAGGAAGGCGATGAGCGCGCTTTCCTATTTGGTTGTGAGACCCCCGCCTATGATGGCGGTAGCCCCCGTGCCATTAGGTCCCAGTGCCACCTTCTTGGTCGAGGCCTTCTCTTGGGTGAAGAGCATCTTCTTCTTCCTCTCGGAGCTCTTCGGCACGTCATCCACGTCGGCAGGGTGAGCGGCAGCCCCCGAGCGGTAGGCATGCTCGACCGAGCGCATGGAGTCCTTCTCATCGCAGCGAACGGTGATCGTGGCCTTGCTGCCGGGGATCTTGACAAGGTTGTAGGCGTGATGCGTGACTGCCATGAACTTGGCGAGGGCCGGATAGCCAAGGATGGCGTGATATGGCAGTCCGATGTGAGCCACGTCAAAGTCGATGTACTCCGTGCGGTAGTTCTCCCTCGTGCCGAAGGTAACCGGAAGGCGCACCTGCCCGATCGGGATCGTGGTGCCCTCGGTCACTCCAGCGAACGGTCGCGTAGGCATCAGTCGGCTGTACTCCACCTGCATTTTGTCGAAGGTATCGATGGAGATCACGTTGAGGCCAGCACCCCCGTCCACCAGGGTGTTGGTGACCGCGACATTGTTGATGGTCGGGGTGCACACCAGTGGAATGGTGCCTACAGTGGCGACGGATTTGGGATGGTCGCTGGCATCGAAGATGATCGGATACTCTGCCCACTAGAGGCGCCGAGAGGCCTCCGCCCCCAGAAGGGCAGCGCTGACGGCGCGAGTCAGCTGCTTGAAGTGGCGGTTCGAGATAGGCGCCTGGGCGCCTCCCAAGATGCAGGCTGCGTGCCTAGGCTCCTGATACCCACCGTTAACCTCAGCAGGGAGGTTATGGTTTCCCTCGTCAGGCTGCGGCTGTACGGCATTGGCTTGAGGAGGCTTTTGCTGGTTGCCCTGGTATTGTCCCTGCCAATTTTGCTGCTGGTTGTTGGCCCAGCCCCCGTTGTTCCACTTGTTGCCTCCATTGTTGTACTGCCTGCCTCGGCCTCCGCCGCGGTTTCCGCCGGAGCCCCCACGCTTTTCCTGTTGCCTCTCGCGCATCTTCTTGAGCTCATTGCACTCGCCGGTGCTGTGGGAGTGAAGCTGGTGGTACTCGCAGAAAGGTCGGTCCTCATCGTCCATCTTTGACTCCTTTTTTGATTCGTGCTCAGGCTCCGCGGCTAGCACGGTGGGCGCCTTCCGCTTAGAGTCCTTCGCGCTCTTCCCCTTCTCGCGGGTAGGTTCCTCATCAGGCGTGCTGTGCTGGGAGAGTCTACCCTCCTCCGCCTTGGCGCACTTGTCGGCGAGGTCGAACAACTCGACCACTGTCCCCAGGTCGTCATGGATGCCGAGCTTCTCCCTCATGCGGGTGTTGGTTACTCCTTCCATGAAGGCCGCGATGATGGAGGCGTCGGTGCAGTTGGCGACCTTGTTGCGGACGTGGCTGAAGCGCTGGATATACTTCCGGAGCGTCTCTCCAGTTTTCTGCTTCACTGCGCGGAGGTCGTTGAGGTTGAGGGGTCGATCATACGTTCCCCTGAAGTTCGAGATGAACTGCTGGCACAGGTCCTCCCAGGAGGCCACTGACTTCTCGGGAAGGTTTAGCAACCACGTTCGCGCCGCCTCCTTGAGGGCCAGCGGGAACCAGTTTGCCATGACCTTGTCGTCGCCTCCCACTGCCTGTACCCCCACGGTGTATAGCTGCAGGAACTCGACGTGGTTTTGGGTCCCGTCGTACCGAGGGGGAAGCTCTGGCCTGAACTTTTTCGGCCAGTTGACGCGGCAGAGATCCTCGCAGAACGCCACACAGCCGCCGCTATAAGTGGCAGGCCTCCCCGCTAGCCCGGCGCGGTTCTGGTGCCCTGCCACTGCGATGTTCCGGACTGTCTGGTCCTGCCGCCCGGTCGCGTGCCCGGGGGTCGTTGGGTACGCGAGGGATGATTTGGCAGCTGGGGCCGTCATCATGCCCCAGGTATGGAGACAACGCGCCGCGTGATGGCGCGAGGGCCCGGTTGCCCGCCCGGGGGGCACGAACCGGATGGACCCCCTCCTCGGCACGGGGAGGAGGTTGGTGTGGAGGGGCGGCATCTGCCGCCTGCCCTACGGGGGCCGCAGGTGCGGCCAGCGAGCGAGAGGGCGCGGGGGTGATTCCTGCGGCCCGGACCAGCTCTGTCACACGGGTGAGCCAGTCCTCATGGGCGTTCTCGGCCGGCCTGAAGCGTAGGAGCTCCTGGGCCATGCACAGCGCCGTGCGTGGTCCTGGTGGAACGACCTGAGACGAGGACGCTGTGTGCGCAACCGACGGCACCGCCGAAGGCTCGACGCAGGGCACGGCGGACGGCACGACGGAGGGCACGGCAGACGGCGTGGTCTGCGGCGGAGTTTGCGCGGTGGACGAGTGCTCTCCGTCCTCCGGTGAGTTGTCATGAGTTGTCGCAGGCCCGCGGCAGGCGCGCGTCTTGGTGGTGGCGCAGGCGGCGCGGCGCAGGGCGCGCTGCTCACGGGTTTCCCCGACGGGGGTGCGCTCGCCGGCGGTGCTTCCACCTCTGGTCATGTCAGCCGCTGGTGAAGGGGAAGCGCGCTCAAAGACCCCCTACCTGGCGCGCCAAATGTCGGAATATAGCCTCCGAAGAAGTTATGAAAGAGTATCGAACACTGGGGGCCTTAGAGCATTGCCTCTGTCCTCACGAGGCTCAACGAAGGAGATAGAAACACTGCAGAGATTGACACTTGGTTTACCCAGGTTCGGGCCACCGCGGAGGTGAATGCCCTACTCCTGCTTTATTGTATTGCTCGGACGAACACACAGAGCTACAATGGAGAACGCCTAGAGTTTCTAGGGTTTGAGCTTACAATCTCCGAACCCTTAGCCGGGCCGGCGGGTGCCCCCTTTTATAGGCGGCTGAGAGCCTTCGTCTTCAGTCTCCATGCCGGGACGTTCCCACATGCTTCCAAGGACTCCTTTGTCCCTCTGTGGCTGCTTTGGCAAGGGTGGCCGACCAAGTCAGATCCACGGCCCTGCGCAACTGTGCGGTTGTTGTCTTCTTCCCTCTGCAACTCCAGTCGCCCCTCCTTTGGCGCAAGATCGGGCGTCCTCGGTAAAGAAGAAAGCATGGGCGGCAGTGGGACAGCTGGGGCTGACGGCGCCGCCTTGCACCAAAATGGCAATTCTTGGGAGCACGGCCATGAGCGGTCATGCCGGTCCCCTTTCTCTATCACAAAAGAGGCAAGCTGTGGGGGTCACCATCCTGCTCTGAGGGCGAGGACCGGTACCAGTGGGGGAGCCCGTCGTCCTGACTTTGCACGTGACGGGGGAGGCGACAGGCCTCACGAAGGTCTTCCGGGCACGATCCTCATGAGGGCTCCTAGGGGGTCGGAGCCTCTCGAGGCGGCTATGCTCGACGGGGAAAGTGGTGCCTCCCTGCGGCTTCCTGACCCTGGTGTCAACTTCAGACCTCAAGAAGCGACTACCCGACACAATTGGCCCAAGAGCAACATGATGAAATTGTGCGCCAACTAGAGGCAGGGGAACTTCTTAGTGGGAAGGGGAAAAACCAATTGACTAACCTTGCAAGACCTGGTGATACACGGTGGGGATCACATCACAGAACCTTATGCCAACTTGTTTCAATGTGGAAACCAGTTCTGAAGGTATTAGAAAATCTGCTTAGTGATGCTGAAAATGTTACACAAAGAACCACGGCTGGGGGGTTGATAAAGGAATTGGAGACATTTGAATTTGTTCTCATATTGCATCTTATGATCAGATTATTGGGCAAGACTAACACTCTGTCATATTGCTTGCAAAAGAAAAATCAGAATATTGTGCGTGTCGTGGGATTGGTTAAAACCACATTGGAGGATATTCAAAAGATTAGGCAGGATGGTTGGGATGAGCTCCTTAAAGAGGTAAATGACTTTTGTCTCAAATACAGTATTGTAGTGCCAAATCTGGAGGACACAAGAACTTCTACCGGCCGTTCAAGGACTTGGGGTGGTGAATGGGTGACTTATTATCACTATTTTAAAAATGAAATATTCAATGTGGTGCATGATCAAATTATTGTTGAGTTAAACAGCCGCTTTGCTGAAAGATCTACTCAATTGTTGAGATGCATTGCTTGTCTTGATCCCAAGAATTCATTTGCCAATTATGATGAAGACAAGCTAGTTGATCTTGCTAATATGTATGATGCTGACTTCTCCACATATGAAGTTAATTTTGTTCTTAGGAACCAATTGGACACATTCATTAGAGAAGCAAGAGCAGATCCACATTTGATGAACTGTAATGACCTTGGTCATCTTGCCATAAAGATGGTTTTGGCTGATATGCACACAACCTTCCCCTTGGTTTACCGTCTTGTTGAGTTAGCTTTGATTTTGCCAGTTGCAACTGCAACCGTGGAAAGGGCCTTTTCAGCAATGAGCATTATCAAGACTAGTTTGAGAAACAAGATGGGTGATGATTGGATGAATCATCGAATGGTATGTTACATTGAGCGATACGTATTTGTTACTATTGAAGAGTCAAAGATCATACAGAGGTTTCAAGGTTATCGCTCGCGCAAAGGCGTTTTACCTCGTCGTAGAAGTAAGTTTTATATTTTTCATCCATTATTGCTTATTTTACTTGTTGTTTATGTACTGATTATAATTTTATATTTACATTTAAAGGTTTAGCTATTGAAGATGTAGTCATGGGAGGCTCGGATCAACCAAATCATTGATTTGGTACCATCTTTTATGTATTTTGTTGCTATACATGGTCATATTTTGTCCAACTGTGCAGAAATCCAAATCTAGCATCAACTTTCTACTAGAGACTTTACTTGGCACAACAATGCAATAAAATAAAGATACAAAGGAGTTGCTACAGAAGTAAGCAAGCTCCTTGACTCAAATAAAAGAAAATTTACATAAAATAAAATAACATCGGTTGTCTCCCAAAAGCTCTTTCTTTATAGCCATTAAGATAGGCATAGTGATTTTAAAAGATGCTCACGTAAGAAATAAGAGTTGAAGCAAAAGAGAGCATCAAAAGGCAAATAAAAAACACTTTTAAGTCTAACCCATTTCCTATGAAAAAAAATCTTGTAAAGGAACAAGTCGTGGAAGCACAAAGCAACAAGCATAGGAAAGCAAAACAAGTGCAACTTCAAAAATTTCAACATAAAGAGGGGAAACTTAATATTGTTGAGATACATAAAACCATGTTTGCCTCTCTCATAATAACTTTCAATAGCATCATGAATAAAATTAACAATATAACTATCACATAAAACATTCTTATCATGAGCCACATGCATAAAAGAATTAATACTCTCCACGTAAACATAGTCATTCTCATTAATCGTAGTGGGAGCAAATTCAACAAAATAGCTATCATTATTATTTTCATCACCATAATCATCAAATATAGGAGGCATATTGTAATCACTAGTTGAATGCCCGTGCGTTGCTACGGATGACGACACAAGTTAACGCGTATAATGATCATAACTTGAGAATCTTATTCAATCGCGTGCATATATCAATGATTCGTACAACCATATGCAACTTCAAGGATGTTACTAACTGTAACGCTGATTCAAGTGCTAAGGACTTCCTTGAATTTTTGCTCTGATCCTTGTCATTGACATCGTCCTTTTCTTTTTCCTTGATAGCGAGTATCTTAATGTTAACCTTAGCAGTAGTTCTGGACAAGGCGCATGCCCATCCAGAGGTATGAGCTCCGCAGAGCAGCGTCGATTATTTGCCCCGTGACCCCTTTCTGACGACGGGAAGCACTCGCCTAAAATCACCACCAAAAATGATAGCCTTTCTGCCGAACGGTCGTTCCTGTCGACCCAAGATGTCACGCATGCTGTTGTCCAGCGCCTCAACTGTCTGGCGCTTCGTCATCGTGGCCTCATCCCATAAGATGATCGAAGCCTTTCTCAGGAGCTTGGCTGTCCCACTCTGCTTCGTGAAGTTACATGATGCTCCATCTTCAATATTTAGTGGGATCTTAAACCTTGAGTGGGCAGTCCGACCTCCAAGCATGATGGAAGCAGCGACACCTAACGTCGTCGTTGCCACAACGATCTTGCCATTGCCTCGAACCGTAGCAAGGAGCGCTTGACGAGGGTGTAACTCGACAAATCCCAGGGTCGTGCACCCCGAGTTGATTGAGGGGGAGAGAGATGAGCGTTGGTGATCACGACGGCTGACAAGCAAGGCGTTTACCCAGGTTCAGGCTCCCGGAGGATAACACCCTACTTCCTGCTTGTCTGATATTGATGGCGAGTGGCTTACAATGGCGAGATGACGATCTCGCTAGGGTTTGTGGTGGCGGCTATGAGCGTCCGTCCGTCTGTCTGTCCCTTGGACGAGCAACCCTCCTAGCCTTTATATGATAAGCTAGGTCCCGGGTGAACGGTGCCGATGGCGTTTACAAATATGGTAAGAGTCGTATGACCTAATTGACTAGTCTTGGGCCATACGCTATCTCTACTGGGCCTTCCTTGGGCCTTTGCAGTCTTGGCGTGACCCAGGTATCCTCACCGTGGGATAGTCGAAGAGTAGCCCCACGTCAGTAGCCCCCGAGTGCTTGGTCGAATCGCAGAGTCGGGCAAAGGACTCCTTTCTCCTGGGCACGCCGCCGGGTTGCTTGCAGTTGAGATTGAACTCGTTTTCCTTCAGTCGAAGAGCCTGCTCCCGATGGGAGTAAGAATTGTAATCGACTCACTGAAGTCGTGTCTTTTGTGTGACTTGTTTCTGTTCAGCCTGCTGGCTTACTGTCAGTTAATTCAGCTTGTGAAGCTTACTGAGTCTTCTTGTCACCCGTTTGCATGGTTCGAGTTCTTGCATCAGCACTATGGCTTACTGAGGCGATTTCGGCTGTGAAGCTTACTGTGTTTACCTGTCACTCGAACTATGCGTTCGAGTTCTTTACCTGGCGTCGAAATTCAGCTATCAAGCTTACGTGCATGTTCAGGGACACCCGAATGACTCGTTCGAGTTCTTCCTCGGCGCTGTGGCTTACTTCATGCACTTGTGGTGCTGACGTCAGCGCTGACGCTTCGTAGCACGCCTCTGCGTCCGATAGGACGTGACGGAAGTGGCCCCACTGTCAGTGTTTACTGCAGACAGCAGTGGCCGCTTGTTTCTGTCTTGGGCGCGAAAATTTCGCGGCGTGATGATAGTGCCTCGATCCTCGTGCGTAGTGGACTGAGTGGGAGGCAACGGTTTGTCTCTCCGCGCGACACGTGGGCGGCTGGATGGAGCTGTGGAGAGCAGTTTCTTCGGGAGCGGCTGGGATGGACTGCACGCGCGGTATAAAACTGTACCGCGACAGGGAACAGGTCATCTTCTCCATTTGCCATCGCCTTCTCTCCTGCGCCGCTCTTGCCTCTTTCTGAGCTCTTGCCTATTCCTCTCTCCACCTTCCGTGAGCGCCAAAGACGATGAGGAAGACGAAAGCTGCGACCAGCGCCGCCGCCGCCACCGAGGCGGGTGCGATGAAGAAACCCGACGGCGACTGGCAGAAGTCGTCGGTGAAGAAGACGGAGTTAGAGGTCCTGCGCGCGCAGGGCTCGCTGCCGCCGGCGGACCAGGCGACGGTGCGCGCGCCTGGGAAGGAGGTATACCCTGTCCCTCGGGAGGGGGAGCGCGTTTGCTTCGTGGACTTCCTTCCACGGGGCTTCGGGTTCCCTCTCCACGATTTTGTTCGTGGTCTCCTGTACGCCTATGGGGTTCAGATCCATGATCTGACACCCAATGGCGTCTTGAGCATCGCGAGCTTTATCGTGCTCTGCGAGTGCTTCATGGGGATCGCCCCCCATTGGGCCTTGTGGAAGTCGCTCTTCCTTGTTAGGAAGAACGTGGGGAAGAGCGGGTCGGCGTACCCGGTTGGCGGCTTCGGCATCCAGGTGCGAGGTGACACCTCGTACTTCCAGATGAAGAAGTCGGACTCCGTCCAAGGCTGGCGGAAGAGGTGGTTCTACGTCAGGTGCGACCAAGCGGGGTTTCCTGACTTCAACGGCGAGCGCGAGTTGCGGAAGACGCGCGCGTGGGCGCACCCGCTCGCGAAGGAGGAGAAGGAGGCTGTCAAGCCGCTGCTGAGCCTTCTGCGCAACCTGCTGAAGACCTTGGGGCGCGAGTCGGGTGGCGTCCACCTCATCGGCACCTTCTTCAGGCTCCGAGTACTGCCGCTCCGTGCTCGCCCCCACCCGATGTGGGCGCACGAGGGCGTTGGCGACCCGCAGCTCGACGACGAGGAGGTGGAGTTGAAGGTGAGGGGCATCACAAGCCTCCGAGCCGCAGACCCCTGCAACGTCAAGTGCCCAGTCGCAGCTTACGGATCGACGAACCCTGTTCCTGAGGTAAGCTTCTGTCTTTTCCCTTGTTTGCTTTCCCGATGCTCTTTTTCTTGATTCGTCTGTCATTTTGTTTGCAGGGTCGTTCTTTCCTTGTCAGCCTTCCTCCGCTCATGGAGAACGGACCTCACGACGAGGCGACGTTCCTTGAAGAGGAAGGTGACGAAGAGGACATTCCTTCCGCCATCTCCCCGAGTGAAGAGGTGGAGGAGGATGAGGATGACGAGGAGCCGGCGCGGAAGAAACAGAAGCGGCGAAGCAGTGACTCTGCTACTGCTTCGTCCCCTGCAAGGGATGCGGCTGCAGAATTGGAGGAGGATGGCTTGTCGTCTTCTGGTGCCAAGTACCTGGGTGACTGGAATGAGCCCGTGGCTGCGCCTCCTGTCAGCTCTGCACCGCCGCCCGAGTTCGCCAGGATGCCCTCCGTTTCCTTGGGAAGCGACGATGGCGTCGAAGTCACCAGGTTAGTCATGCTGGTTCTTTTTGTGTCGAGTTTGCTTTCTGATTGGCGGGTTCTCTGGGTTGAACTTTCTTGCATCTTTTGCCGGCTATCATTCTGGTGGCACCAGTTCCCCTCCACGCGAAGTGGAGCACACGTCCGCCCCTTCAGTCGAGCGGACTGTGCAGGTGGCCGGGGAGCATGCGCGGGCTGGTGACTCCCTGGCGCCAAATGATGCTGCCGCGGCGACTTCGTCGGATGCTGATCTGGTGGACCATGTAAGTACTCCTCGACTTGTTCTTCCGCAGTTGCATCGGGTGCGCGGACAGCGCTCCCGATGGGAGTAGCCCCCGAAGGTGTGGGTGACTAGGATAGTCGGGCACAACTTTATATATGCTTGTTTGTCTGCAGCCATACTACCGCCAGCAGCTTGAGGGAGCCGCCGCCTTCGTTCGCCTGGAGAAGGAGAGGGATCAGCTGCGCACCTCCCTGGACCAGGCCACGAGGCGAGCCGCGGAGCTGGGGCAGAAACTTCAGGCTCAGGCGGAGCTGGAGAGGGCGTTGCGCGAGTCGCAAGAGCGCGAGCGTGCTCGGGACGACCAGGAGAAGACCCAGGTCGACCGCCTGCTCGCACTCGCCGGTGTCCTCGGACGTAAGTTTTTCGGCTTGACGCCTACTTGTCTACTTGTTGAATTTGCGTTGAATTGACTCCTTTCCCTTGTTCAGAGAAATGCGGAGGCGCTCCCCCGGAAGGCACGTCTAGCGACGACGTCGACCTGGCGAATGCTGTCGGGTTCCTCGACCGCGTCTGCGCGTATGCCTCGGCAGCGCTGCAGCAGTCGACGACGGCGCTGCAGAAGTCGACCGGGGCGTTGGCGACTGTGCACCGGAGCATCTTCCCCAGCAGGTCGCCACCAGCTGCCGTGGACGCACTCGCGGCGCCTTTTGAAGGCGATGCGACCACCATCGCGGACTTCACCCGGGCGCAGACGGTACGCGGCTCCGAGCTTACTTTCCAGCTTCTTCTTGGTCATCAAGTCGCTGGCGACTTTGAGAGGGTTGTCTGCGACTTCCCTCGAAAGCCTGACGGCAAGACCGCGTCCCTTAGCGGGGTGAAGGCGCAGGCGAGTCAGCTGGCCGCGAAGCTTGTCGCAACCTTCGAGAGGAGGATTGCCAAGATAGCCGAGGCGGCTGCTGCTAGGAAGAGTCGTTCCCAGTCGGAGTCCGTAGTGTAGAAGTCTTGTAGTTAGGATTTTGTAGTCTGCTTTTGAGTCTGCAGTCTGTAATGAATTGTATTTTGCGGGTCTTCTGGCCTTGAATCATAGTAATGCTGAAGTGTGAATGTTTTCCTTCGAGTCTGGCTTGAATGAGAAGCGATCTTTATTTTTCTGTTTTGACACTGTCAATTCTTGGCAGCCTGAAATGGGCGAGGCCACTCCGGTTGCTGCAGCGACTGGCGCGGGTGATGAAGAGGGCACTCCTTTGGCTGAGCCTGCTACTCGCCATCGTCAAGCGACTTCGGCTCCTGCGCGAAGCGCGAACGACCAACGGTTGATTACCTATATGAGGAACAAGGTGGTTGAGCTCGAGGCGAGGCTGAAGCGTGCTGAGTTGGAGCTGGAGCGGTCTAGGTCGCGTCCTGTTGCAGAGTTCTCTCAGCGTGAGGAATTCCTGCTTGGCGAGATTGATTTGATCAGTCGACAGCTGCAAGGTTGGTCTTCTTAGCGCTGTGTTTTGACTTCCTCTTCCTTGCGATGTGCTGATTGCAATGTCTTGATGCAGATGTGAACCCTGACTGGCAGGCTGAGCAGACTCGGGTTAATGAGCGGGTCGCCAGAGAAGCCGCTGGTGACGCACCCGAGGCGCGCCATTTTTGGTCGAATAGATCTAAAGGGCGGATCCTTGCGTGTATGCTGGACCGCACCTGGCGAGCTGCTCTTCTCCTGGAGGGGTGCAGGAAGACTTTCTGGCACATCCACCGGGTGTACTTTCCACACAATGGGCAGCCCAACGAGCTGGCCACGTTGTTGGAGAGGTTCCGCGAAGGTGGTGCGCTGAAGGAGGTTGTCGACGCCCAACTCGTTGCCGGGGCGAACGTGGCGTTGGCGTACGTCCGACTGCATCGGCCGAACCTTCCTCTGTCAAGGTTGCTAGGTGGCTTGCCTGAAGAAGACGATTACGCCGAGACTCTGTCGCCTGCTCGTCAGATGATTCAGCAGGTCCAGAGGCTGAGTGAGCGTCTCGTAGGGCCGCTTGATGCGCCAAAGGATGAGCCTGCAGAGTAGGAGTAGTAGGCTTCTGTTGTATAGCATTAGTTCGAAAAGGCAAATTTGCCGAGTGTAGATATCAATGTGTGTAAACTGAGGTGGGCGCAGCCCCCGAGTGCGTCGGGTGGCGGCCTAGGATTAACTTACACCTGTATGGCGCAGCCCCCGAGTGCGTCGGGTGGCGACCTAGTTTTTTCGAATGATACCTGTATGGCGCAGCCCCCGAGTGCATCGGGTGACGGCCTAGGGTTTTGACATGGACCTGTATGGCGCAGCCCCCGAGTGCTTCGAGTGGCGGCCTAGGTTTTCAAGTGATACCTGTAAGGCGCAGCCCCCGAGTGCGTCGGGTGACGGCCTAGGATTTTGACTTGACCTGTATGGCGCAGCCCCCGAGTGGTTCGAGTGGCGGCCTAGGCTTTTGATTTGACCTGTATGGCGCAGCCCCCGAGTGGTTCGAGTGGCGGCCTAGGCTTTCCAAGTGATACCTGTAAGGCGCAGCCCCCGAGTGCGTCGGGTGACGGCCTAGGCTTTTGACTTGACCTGTATGGCGCAGCCCCCGAGTGGTTCGAGTGGCGGCCTAGGCTTTTGATTTGACCTGTATGGCGCAGCCCCCGAGTGGTTCGAGTGGCGGCCTAGGCTTTTGACTTGACCTGTATGGCGCAGCCCCCGAGTGGTTCGAGTGGCGGCCTAGGCTTTTGACTTGACCTGTATGGCGCATCCCCCGAGTGGTTCGAGTGGCGGCCTAGGCTTTTGACTTGACCTGTATGGCGCATCCCCCGAGTGGTTCGAGTGGCGGCCTAGGTTTGAAGTTGCTTTTTGACTGAAAAAGTAAAGGGGAGAGCTTGTTCTGCAAATCACTGTATTGATTTTTGCGAGCAGGCCGCCTCGTTAAAACCCTTCCAGTCCCCTTAGGTACCCTGGTAAGGGAAAGAGTGCGTCTGAAACCTGCCGCCTTGACATGCTGGTTTTGGTACAACGAGGGAGTCGACTAGGCGTAGAAACGACGAAGCTGCGCGACGTTCCATGGGTTGCTGCAGACTGCTCCTGTCTTCGAGTCCTTCAGGCGGTAAGCTCCGCCGCCGATTGCTTCTGTCACAATGTACGGGCCCTCCCATGGGGAGGCGAGCTTGTGCACCTTCTTCTGTTTGAGGCGAAGGACTAGGTCGCCTGCGACGAATGCTCTTGGCCGCAGCCTCCGTCCGTGGTAGTTGCGCAGGTCTTGCTGGTACACGGCTGACCGTGCGAGGGCGATGTCGCGGGCTTCGTCCAGGACGTCCATGTCGTCTTCGAGTGCTCCTTCTGCGTCAGACTCGTCGTAGGCCACCACCCGTGGTGCGTCAAACTTGATGTCGCAGGGCATGACCGCCTCTGCGCCATACACCATGAAGAACGGTGTGTATTGGGTGGATCTGTTTGGCGTGGTTCGCAGGCTCCAAAGTACTGATGGCAGTTCTTCGACCCAGGCGCCCGCGGCGCGTCTCAGCGGCACTCGCAGGCGCTTCTTGATGCCGTTGCAGACTAGGCCGTTGGCCTTTTCGACTTGCCCGTTGGACTGTGGGTGCGAGACAGATGCATAGTTGAGTTTGATGCCTTGCTCGGAGCAGAAGTCTTTGAATTCTTCGGCTGTGAAGTTCGAGCCGTTGTCGGTGATGATGCCGTTTGGTACCCCGAACCTGAAGATGATGGACCTGATGAAGTTAACTGTTGATGATGCAGTCGAACTTGTGATAGGCACGGCTTCGATCCACTTGGTGAATTTGTCAACTGCTACCAGGAGATGGGTATGTCCTCCTGGTGAAGACTTCTTGAGCGGGCCTACCATGTCGAGTCCCCATTGAGCGAAGGGCCAGGCTAGTGGTATGGTCTTCAGTGCGGATGCCGGCGCGTGTGGCTTGTTGGCGAACTCCTGGCAGCCAAGGCACTTCCTTACTAGGTCTTCGGCGTCTTGCATAGCTGTGGGCCAGTAAAATCCGGCTCGTAGTGCTTTGGCCACCAAGGCACGACTGCTAGCGTGATGCCCGCAGATGCCAGCATGAATATCGAGTAGGATGGCTTGACCGTCGACTGGATCTACGCACCTTTGTAGAACTCCTGAGATACTTCTCTTGTAGAGCTCACCGTTGATGATGGTGAAACTTTTGGAGCGCCGAATGATGCGCTTGGCTTCGACTGGATTGACTGGCAGCCTTTGATGCAGCATGTAAGCTAGATATGGGCCTGTCCATGTGGCTTCGACCAGCATTACCTCCATGGGCTCCTTCTCCTTGCTTGGCGGGTCGGCGGTGCTCGTTGAAGGTGCGGAGGAACCTGGTGCGGGTCGAAGCTTGATGGATCGCTGTGTAATGCGCTCGAGGAAGACGCCGGGTGGCACTGGCACCTTGTCTGATCCCATGTTGGCGAGGACGTCGGCTTCTTCGTTGCTTTCGCGGCCAATGTGCCGCAACTCGCAGCCGTCGAAGGTGCCCTCCAGCTGGTTGTATAGGTCTCTATAGGCGATCATGTTGTCAGCGATGGCGTCGCAAGCCTTCATAGTTTGCTGTACGACGAGGTAGGAGTCGCCGTAAATCGTGAGGTGAGTGGCGCCGCAGTTTTTGGCCATCCGCATGCCATGGATTAAGGCCTCGTACTCTGCCTCGTTGTTGGAGGGTGTTGGGAAGTCCATCTGTAGAACGTACTTCAACTTGTCGCCTTTGGGGGAGATGAGGATGACTCCTGCCCCAGCTGTTCTGAACTTCTTGGAGCCGTCGAAGTACATTGTCCATGCGTTGGACAAGTCGGGAATGTCTGGCAGCTGAGCTTCTATCCACTCGGTGGTGAATTCTGGCAGGACTTGGGCTTTGATTGACTTCGGGTGAGCGTACTTCAGCCCCCAGGGTCCTAGTTCGACAACCCATTTGGCGACTCGCCCTGTCGCACGTTGGTTTGTGAGGATGTCTGAGAGCCCGGAGGAGCTTACCACCGTGATCGGGTGCTCGGAGAAGTAATGGACGACCTTTCTTGAAGTCATGAAGACCCCGTAGGCCAGCTTCTGGTAGTGCGGGTAGTTTTGCTTGGACAGGGTTAGAACCTCGCTGAGGTAGTAGACTGGTCTCTGGACAGGATGGCTGTGCCCTTCTTCTTCTCGTTCTACTACGAGTACCGTGCTCACCACCCTGTTGGTGGCTGAGACGTAGAGGTAGAGCAGCTCGTTCTCCAGCGGTGCCACCAGTACTGGGGAAGTCGTCAGGGTCTTTTTGAGTTGGTCGAATGCGTCCTGCGCTTCCTCTGTCCACTCGAATTTATCCGTCTTCTTCATCAGTTGGTAGAAGGGCAGAGCCTTCTCACCCAACTTACTAATGAACCGGCTGAGAGCTGCGACTCGGCCGGCTAGGCGTTGCACCTCGCGGAGCTTGGTCGGTGCTGGCATTGTGAGTATGTTTTGCACCTTCTCGGGGTTTGCTTCGATTCCTCTTGCGGAGACAAGGTACCCTAGCAGTTCTCCGGCGGGCACGCCGAAGACACACTTATCTGGGTTCAGCTTGATCTGGTACTCGTCGAGTGCGGCGAAGACCTTGCGGAGGTCGGCGACGAGGGTGTCTTCCTTGCGGGTGGTGACGACGATGTCGTCGACGTATACCTGGACAATCTGTCCGATGAGCCCTTTGAGGCATGCTTGCATTGTACGCTGGTATGTGGCACCAGCGTTCTTCAACCCGAAGGGCATTGTCTGGTAGCAGAAGACGCCGTCGGGTGTGATGAATGCTGTCTTTTCCTCGTCGTCGACGTTCAGTCTGATCTGCTGGTAACCTGAGTAGGCGTCCAGGAAAGACAGGCGCTCGCAGCCGGCTGTCGAGTCGATGATCTTGTCTATCCGCGGGAGCGGGAAGTGGTCCTTGGGGCAGCATTTGTTGATGGCGGTGAAGTCGACGCACATGCGTAGTTTCTTCGTCTTCTTCTTCTCCACCAGGACAGGGTTGGCGACCCAGTCTGAGTCCTTGATCTCTCGGATGAACTTGGCGTGCAGCAGTCGGTCGATTTCCTTACTGATCGCGTCCCGTTTGGGTCCGGAAAAGCGTCGCATGGCTTGTTTGACGGGTCTGGCGTCCTTGTGGACTTTTAAGGAGTGCTCGGCGAGATTCCTGGGTATTCCTGGCATGTCAGAGGGTTGCCATGCAAAGATTTTCCAGTTCTCACGTAGAAACTCGACGAGCGCGCTTTCCTATGCGGGAGTTAGACTTGACGATACTTTGACCGTCTTGCTGGCGTCAGTTGGATGGACTTGACGGGTTGCTGTGTCGTCATTCGTGTTGAAGGCGGCGTTCTTGGCTGGCTTCTTGCGGGTCGGGAAGATGGTCCTGTCGTTGTCGGCTGCCATTGCCTCGAAGTGCTCTGCGACCCCGAAGAACTCGGAGATCTTGCTGAACTCGCGGTCGCAGCTGTTGGAGCGGTCGAAGTCACCATGCACCGTGATTACGCCTTTGGGTCCAGGCAGTTTGAGCATCAGGTAAGCGTAATGAGGTACTGCCATGAACCTGGCAAAGGTTGGGCGCCCAAGTATCGCATGGTACTGCGACTTCCAGTCGACGACCTCGAAGTCGATCGACTCCCTCCTGAAATGCTCGGGTGTTCCGAGGATGACATCGAGTGTGATTGTTCCCATGGGCGTGATTGCTTGCCCTGGTACTATGCCGTGGAAGGTGGTCTCAGACTCCGGCAACTTCTCTGTCGACTTGTTCATCCTTCTGAGAGTGTCAGCGAAGATGATGTTAATGCCGCTGCCTCCATCCATGAACACCTTCTTCAGATTGTAATCTCCGATTAGAGCTTCGACTACCAGGGCAGCGTGCCCGGGTCGAGGTACTTCCGGCGGGTGGTCTGCCTTTGAGAACGTGATCGGTGTCTCCGACCCTCTCAGGTAGTCTGGTACTGCGCGTGGGCAGGTGGTGGCTTGGAGGACTTGGCGGGTGATGAGCTTCTGGACCCTGTTTGAGGGGCGCCCCTTCTGTATCATGTTGAGCTGTCCGCGTGCGGCTGGGTACGTGTCGTGTGCCGCCGGCTGGGCTTCGTGCTGCGGCTGCTGCTGCTGCTGTTGGGGAAAGGCTCCCGCCGCATGTGCTGGGGTAGCGTTTGCGGGTGTGGGTGCTGCCTGGATGGTGAGCTGCGCGGCTGGCTGCAGTGCGGGTGCAGGAGTGATGATATGCTGCATGGCCTCATAGATCTTGCGTGCTTTGCGACAATCCTTCAACAAGTGGTTGGCGCCCCATTTGCCCGTTTCCGGGTTGCGGAACATGTGGTGCTTGCAAGGTTGCGCCAGCTCCTCGGCTGGGGTCAATGCGCGTCTCCACTCGCGTTTTGGGCCCCCGTCGTTGCGGTTGATGCTGCTGCCGCTTCGGTTGTATTGTCCTTGGTCGAACTGGCGACCTTGGTTGCCGCTGCGGCTGTATTGGTGACCTTGATCGTACTGGCGATTGCTGTCGCGTGCCTCATCACGGGGGGTTTGATATCCCGCCGCTACTAACTCGATCGAGTCGAGGTTGTTGAAACGTGGCTTCTTCTTGTGGCGTCCTTCTCGCCAGTTACTTGGTCCGGCTTCGTTCTTCGGGGAGTTGTCGCGGACATAGTCCTCTCCTTCTGCCCACTGGTTAGCTATCTTCATGAGCTCGATCATGGTTTTCGGCTGGAGCCTACCGAACTCTTCGCGGAGGTCGCGGCGGGAGACGCCGTGCATGAAGGCGTCCATCACCCGATCTTCTGAGACGGCTTCCATAGTGTTGCGGAGGAGTGTCCATCGTTGGATGTATGATCGGAGCGACTCGTCTCGCCCCTGCTTGCAGGCCTGCAACTCGATGCAGGTTGTTGGCCTCGCGTATGTCCCAAGGAAACTTTTGATGAAGGTATCCTGGAATTCCTCCCAGGTATTGAAGGAGTCCTTAGGCTGGCTAGTGAGCCACCCGCGTGCTGAATCCGTGAGCATGAGCTGGATGTACTGCATCGCCGTGGTCGAAGTTCCGCCTTGACAGGTGCAGGCGATGAGGTAGTCTTCGAGCCAAAGGCGTGGGTCTTGTTTCCCGTCATACTTGGGTGTCCCAGCTGTGAGCTTGAAGCCCTTGGGCATGCGAGTGTCGCGGATGTTGAAGCCGAAGCACGCGGCGCCACACGGCTCGAAGTCGCGGTCGGCTCGATCGTCCAGGTTCGTCGCGCTGGTCGTACGCTGGGTGCGGTTGCGGTCCACCGTCCTTTGCGCGATGACATTGCGGAGGTCTTCGCCTGGTTGCGGCTGTCGTAGTGGCCTGGCTGCTAGACCAGCGAGTGTTGCAGGCTCGCGGGCGTGGCGGCCTCGCTCCTCTCGTGCCCGTTCGTTTGGCGCCTTGTCCGCCAAGGCGTCCTCGATTGCCCTCATGGACATGATTTGTTGCTTGTGGAGAAGGGCGCGCGCGTCACCCTCCGGTGGCTGCGTGAGTCGCAGGTAAGTTTCGACTGCCATGAGCGCGGCGTCGGCTGTCTTGGGAACGGGTATCCCGTTCTCGTCCTCAGTTACGAAGGACGAGTCGAGGTTGCGGGTGACCCTGGCTCGATCGGCTTCTGTCATAAGGGGCACGCGAGCCCTACGGCGTCGCGCTCCTTGGTTGACTTCCGTGGAGGAGGTAAACGAGTAGGCGGCCCTCCTGGCGCTTGACGCTTCAGCCTCCCTCTTGCGTCGAAGGAGTTCAGCTTTTTCCGCGCGAAGTCGTTCGCCTTCCTTGCGTAGCAAGTGCTGGACTGCCAGCTGATCCTCCCAGGGTGCGTCCGGTGGGGGGAACGTGCCGTCGTCGACATGCTTCATAGCTCTGATTGCTATGTCGCGCGTGATGATGAGCCGCGTCACCTGGTCGGGCATGATCACCTCCAGCGGATATGCGGGTTCGTCGTCGTTCTCGGGCGGCACCGTGCCAGCCATGAAGACTTGCGCGGGGTAGACCTGGGTAGAGGTGTGGACGCTGCCGCTGCTGCTTCCGTCGTCCGAGCCTTGCTCGGGATCGAAAATCGCTGCAACGTGGTAGGTACCGCAGTCGCCGCCGCGTCTCCTTTCCTGAAATTCCGCGATCTCTGCCGCGGACATGAAGAGCGACTTCGCAGGCGTCGACGCGAGTGCGATTGGCTCGGGGAAGACTTGGTGGGTCGATGGAGATGCGTGCGGCGCGGGTGATGGTAGCGCGACCTTGGCCGCTCGCGAGGGCGCGGTCGACGCAGTCGAAGTTGATGCAGATCTTGGTTTTGCCAGCAGTACGATCGAGGTGGTCGGAGTAGACTCGATCTGCGTGACGGTCGCTGAGGTGGTTGACGTGGTCGACGCAGATGCGGGTTCAGCAGTCGAAGATGCGATCTCCGCAGTCGCGGTGGGTGCGATCTCCGCGGCAGATGACGGCGCGGACAGCACGGTGGTAGCAGATGCGGGTGTCGCCGCCGCGCGTGGCGCGGTCGCCATGGACCTGAATACTCCATGACTGTCTACGAGGCAGTGTATGGTACCGAAGGTGAGGCACATACCTACGTGCAGATCAGCGTACACTGAACGGTGGGCCGGCGGGTGGAAGGTGTACTCGAAGGAGCCGAAGCAGATTGGCTCCTGGGTGATGCAGACGTCGGTCTTCTTCGCTGATGGAGCCGGTGCGACCATGATTCCAACGCTCGTTTGTTCCCACAGACGGCGCCAATTGACGAGGGTGTAACTCGACAAATCCCAGGGTCGTGCACCCCGGGTTGATTGAGGGGGAGAGAGATGAGCGTTGGTGATCACGACGGCTGACAAGCAAGGCGTTTACCCAGGTTCAGGCTCCCGGAGGATAACACCCTACTTCCTGCTTGTCTGATATTGATGGCGAGTGGCTTACAATGGCGAGATGACGATCTCGCTAGGGTTTGTGGTGGCGGCTATGAGCGTCCGTCCGTCTGTCCCTTGGACGAGCAACCCTCCTAGCCTTTATATGATAAGCTAGGTCCCGGGTGAACGGTGCCGATGGCGTTTACAAATATGGTAAGAGTCGTATGACCTAATTGACTAGTCTTGGGCCATACGCTATCTCTACTGGGCCTTCCTTGGGCCTTTGCAGTCTTGGCGTGACCCAGGTATCCTCACCGTGGGATAGTCGAAGAGTAGCCCCACGTCAGCGCTCTATACAAAAAGGATTTCCTTGTGCCTCCAGGGCCATCGACAAAGAAGACACCTCCATCAGTGTTGTCAACCGAGCAATATTTCATCGTAAGCACGCCTCTGATGCTAGCTGAATGCCCGTGCGTTGCTATGGCCTAGAGGCTATTAAATTTTTTCCTTAAGGTAAATGTAATAGGCATGAAATTTTATGTACGAGATAAACACTTCGTAATTCGGAACAATAAAAATATATTTTGCTTAAAATAATTTGATTAAAATACTATAATTTCGTTGGAAGCAACAACCAAATAATTATCGTGTCCAGACTAAGATTACAATTTTCTTGTATCGTGTCGATGGATCTGTGAAATACTGAAATTAGTCAATTGTACCAAAAACACCACCAATGTGATTATCTACACAACCTACTCAAATTATCACTTGGAACAAAAAACATTGGGCACGTTTAATGTTCAAAAACAAACATCAATGGGTAAATTAATGTAAATATGTGAGCATTTCGAAACAACCACACCACTTTAAATTTAAAATATGAAGTCTTAGATTTATGTCTTGAGTTTGATTATACAACCAAATGAACTTGCTCCTGGAGTCAGGCAAATCGTTTAATATGAAACGTAGGAGATAATGTGACATGATTAGTAGTTACACATAAGTGAGATTTGTAGCCATTTGACAGGACCAATACCGGGGGTATAAGCGCACCCTGATTCAACTACAATAAGCAGAAAACCACGATCTATACCCACGGAGGAAGATATTAATTTCTCTACCCTTATTCCTCAAAATGTGCTTCGACCAAAAACATATTTGTATAATCTTAGAGATATGCACTGGCTACATTGTCCTCCCATTTTTTTGCACAGCAGCAATAGCACAGATGAGTACCTCAAGAAGCTAAGATACTCTGAAAGTGGTACATATAAATTGTGCCGTGGACAAAATTAAAAAACTCACGGTTATGTTGGATCCAACAAAGGTGACGTCAAACACATGCGTCTGTTTAGGAAGCAGGCATGCGGTGGCATGTATTTCATCACACCTAAACTTATGACCTTCATACCAAAACAACTGAATAGTTTATACGTTTGAACTAACACTGAGTTATGATTCAGTTAGGCATTATCCAGGAGCTATACCGTGAGATTGGATCTCGTAATCCTCAACTCCATTAATTTGGCCGTCGGGCGATCCGGCATGGTGTGCCTACATTCAGAGTTGTAGAGGCCCTGATCGATCTTGCCGCTCAAACATCCTCGCCAGCTTGGAACGGCTAGAGTACCTACAGGAAACTTAGAGAAAAGAAGACATCTGGGAGGATTTTGGGACCGTCGTTAGATGAAATCTGACAGAACACCCTGTATTTCACATCTGATCATGTGAAATCATTTCTGATGCAACCAAGACGACCAGATAAATCACTAAGAATATAGCAGAAGCGGAATTATGAGGTCATTAAATCTAAATGGCACAATAAATTGAAATGCTAAATCTCCTACAGCTATGACGCTAAGCATGTCTTCATTTCAGTTGTAAAATTCATCTATGAATGATCTTTGGAATGTTTAATGTGCACATAAAAGAGGTAAGAACTTAGCTACTCATGACACTACCACACAACAATTATATGCAAAACATAATGACTCCCCAATGTGTTGCCAAAACATAAATTTGAGAGATGTTTAGTTCTAGCATATATCGACGTCAGATGGTGATTACAATATTACAATATCTAGTTAGCGTACAGGTTGCACAAAGCAAGCTCAATTTAACCAACTTAGCTCCATAAGTTTCAGGAAGAAAAATTAAATATCATCTGACATGGATCTTCACAAATCAATGGCCCTCGTATAAGAGTTTGCTTACCGTGCAAAATAAATAAATAGAGGATGACAGTAACTCTTCAATTAAGAAGGCAAAACATTAGTACAACAAAACAAAGGTTGGAGAGTTCTAAGTAGAAGTAACAATTGCTGAAGGTAGGCCCGCCTTAGGCTTGATTCCATTCCTCTATCTACTATGTTTATCGTGCTCTCTACCTTCAGCCAATGAGAAAGGCCGATATCTTTCTCACGCTTTCTTTCTCTCCGACAACCATCATGTACCCATCTAGTTATCTTCACATCATCTATTTCTCCACCCCACTCAATTATATAAATATGCCATTGACATTCCTCGTTCACTTTTCCAATGTTCATAATTTAACTATACAACTTGATTTATACTGTATAAACGAAATTGTTTAGGATGTTGAAAGCCAAACAATGAAGATAACTGAAATATTAAACAAGCAAACTCCCAGCTTATATACATTATCCAAACTGGTCAAGATGTTTCTTTATCATTTGTAACAATTTGACATTATGCATCGGTGCTCACAGTTAAACATGAATTCTGGAAACTGAACCAATTAAATAAATGCACATTGAAAAAGAAAATATACAACTATCTATATCTCAAAAGTTATCCATTATGGTGACACTGCCTGGTCATTAATAACTATCAACGATAGCTAGTGCAGAACTTGACACCATACGATAGGTGCTCGGGTTGAGTAGATTGCTATCCTCGAACTGGTAACAGGGTAAATGCATAAGAAGTATGAACATCGTCCAAACTGGTAACAGGGAAAAGACATTTGTCCTGCCTATCATGAACTTTGAAATTGACAGCACCTCCCAAGTATGAACATCGTCTAGCTCATAACAGCCTGCCGCTGCGGATTAATTCAGAGAAGGCATATAATGTGATATGTTGTGTCCGATGTGCCAACATCGAATGAAGACTGAGTCACATCCATTATGAAATGCAAGAAAGTAAAAAATATGTGGAGAACTACGAATATTGAGAAAGACATGGCCCTCAAACTTTGTAACACTTGATGCAAAATTAAGTTTTCAGTCATGCGTGGCACTGGAAGACCACGACATTGATAGCAAGCTGAAAACAATCCAAATAACTCTTACCTAAGTTTTCACAACCCAAATTAGGACAAAATCAGATGTGCTTCTTTCAAGGATAAGACCATTAGGGCAGAATGCTATTGTTGTGTGTCCAACTTCTCCAGAAGCCCCATCACCTGAGAAACAACACATCTCAAAATTCAAAATATTTACATGTGCATGCTTGTGGAAATTCATGCAAAGTACAGACCTGTGTGACATGGTCCTTGTCTCCCTTATTGAAATATCATAAAACTACCCCATGTTAATCTGGATTCAGTTACGAAGTACTTTGAGTCGCATGGTCCCTGTCCTCCCGACAACTTCAACATGGTGTACTCTCTACAAGAAAAATCTGAGCTTAAGATAACTCAATATCAGTTTCACATCCTGTTTTTTTAGTATCAGTAGATTGATATGGCATAGAATGCCCATCTTTGATAGCATCTCTTGATAAGCGAATAATACTGTAACCACACTACCTATATGGTGAACTTGTTTTTATATGTATCTTCTCATATGGACTTATTACTTCAGAAAAAGCAACAACTGGAGAGGCTCTCTAAATGCTCCGGAAATCAAAGATAGTCATTCACCAGAAGCAAATGTCATGCAAACTTACCTCCTACAACATTTACTCTTCATAATTTCCAACATCGTGGAATACATGGGCCCTGAATCACCCATATCTATCTGCGGGCGCATGCAGGCATTGCCGGGAGGAGGTCATCAAAGCCAAATCTGGTGCATGAAGAACCACAGTCCACAAACATATGGACAGGTCGCACTTAGCTCAACCCTGTCGGGTTCTAGGAAATAAAGGATTCCACACATCTTGGCGGCGAAGATGAGGGCGTCATCGGAAGTGCTGGACCCCCGCCTCAAGGAGTGGATCGTCCATGGAAGGGGCGCCTGCACCACGGTCGGTGCCGATGGACTTGAAGGCCTGCTCGAGGTCGAGGTAAAGGCTGCGAAGGTCGAGGTCGAGCCGAAAGAATCACTCCACCATGGAAACCAGCGTTCGAGGCCGGTTGGTATCCTTGCCACTGGTCGTGCTAGAGAGAGGTGCGCCGCCAGAATCGCGAGAGGGAAACGCGGCCAGATTGGATCGGTAGAGAGGAGGACACGATCGCTGTGGGAGATGGTGTCCCACTTGTCGGCGATTGTTTTTTTGCGAGGCGAAGGGTCGTGGGAATCGCGAGAGAGATAGCCCTGGCGGACCGCAGTTCGCTCGCGGCGGGACGCGTCCCGGAGGAAGGGTACGAAGTACCAACTCCCATTTAATAGTAAAGATAATTAATTTTCTCCTCAATAGTAGGTGGACTGAAAATATCATATTCATCATTGTAATCATCATATATTGGAGGCATAGTATCATCATAACAAATTTTCTCCTCTAAAGTTGGGGAACTAAAAAGATCATTTTCATAAAGACTAGCTTCCCCAAGCTTAGACTTTTCCATAGCATTAGCAATAATGGTCTTCAAATAATTCATACTAATAACATTTCTACTAGCATGCAAATAAAGTTTCATAGGTTTTTTAATTTTCTCTTCAAAGACTTCATGTCCTAACTCGAGATAAATATTATAAAACTCTCTCATATTTTTGTTGTTTTCCATTAAGCCTAACTAGTGAAAATAAAAACAAGAAACAAAAAGATATAATTGCAGAATCTAGAGGAAATAACTTCGAGCACTCACACACTAGCAACAGTGCTGGAAAACAGCTTGATGTCTACGCACGCTTCTATTCTTGTAGACAGTGTTAGGCCTCCAAGTACAGAGGTTTGTAGAACAGTAGCAAGTTTCCCTTAAGTGAATAACCCAAGGTTTATCGAACTCAGAGAGGTAGAGGTCAAAGATATCCCTCTCAAGCAAACCTGCAATTCAGATACAAGAAGTCTCTTGTGTCCCCAACACACCCAATACACTTGTCAGGTGTATAGGTGCACTAGTTCGGCGAAGAGATAGTGAAATACAAGTAATATGGATGATTATAAGTAGTAATTGCAATCTAAAATAAAAATGGCAGCAAGCAAACATGTAGCAGAACTAGTTGTAAACGGTGTTTCAATGCTTAGAAATAAGGCCTAGGGATCATACTTTCACTAGTGGACACTATCAACAATGACATCATAATTAAATACATAAATATCTTCTCTTCACTATGCTACTCTGAATCACACTCTGGATGGATAACGAACACCAATTCATTGCGTAGGGCTATAAAAGCACACCCAAAGTCTGAGTAAACAAACACCACAATTTCATGGAGACATCCAACTCAAATTATAACTCATGATAAGTTTTTGTGCAAACTTTAGCCTAAGAGCCACACACACGGTGCGCACACTGTCATCTTCACACCGTGGGACAAGGTGACTCCGGATATCACATTAATAAAATCACTTGAGTAGCATAATAGATGAAGAGTAACATCTACTTATTCAACTAGATTACAAAGCTCATGATCACATAAAGATCACACCATGGGAGAGAGAGATAAACCACATAGCTACCGGTAGAGCCCTCAGCCTCGGGGGAGAACTACTCCCTCCTCATCATGGGAGTCAGCAACGGCGATGAAGATGGTGGTGGAGTCGATGGAGATGGCTCCGGGAGCAATTCCCCGTCCCGGCAGGGTGCCGAAATAGAGACTTCTATACCCCTAAACTTGTTTTCGATGGCGACGGAGCTGCGGAACTTTTCGTGGATGGAGGCTGCTTGTTTTAGGGTTTTCACGTCAAGGGCAATATATAGGCGAAAGGGCGATGTCGGTGGGCGCCCGGGGGGCCCACAGCACGTGGCGGCGCGGCTAGAGGGGGACCCGCGCCACCACATGGTGTGGCCGCCTCCTCGGTCCCCTTCGTCTTCCCTTCGGACTCCGTGTACGTGACAGAAAAATAGGGACTTCACTTTTTGTTTCGTCCAATTCCGAGAATATTTCCAGAACAACTTTTCTGGATTAAAAAACAGCAGAAAACAGGAACTGGCACTGTGGCATCTTGTTAATAGGTTAGTCCCAGAAAATGCATAAAAATGATATAAAGTGTATATAAAACATGTAGCAATTGGTATAATATAAGCATTGAACAACAAAAATTATGGATACGTTTGAGACGTATCATGATACAACATTTTTTTAGAACATGTTTCCTATGAAGGATATGCATAGCGCTGCTAGAATTTCTTCTGAGATATTTACTGAATTTAGTACATCTGTTGATCATTCTGAACAACCACATGTTGAGGAAGTCCTTGAGAAGGATGACAATGAAACTCCCATGGGGAGCAAGAGACAGAGGATTGTAAAATCCTTTGGTGATGATTTCATTGTGTACCTTGTGGACAATACTCCTACGTCCATTGCAGAGGCATTTGCATCTCCTGATGCGGATGACTGGAAAGAAGCTGTCCATAATGAGATGGACTCGATTCTTTCTATTAGAACTTGAGAATTATCTGAACGACCCTACGGTTGCAAACCTGTGGGTTAATATGATATTTTCAGTCCACCTACTATTGAGCAGAAAATTAATTATGATTACGATATGCCTCCTATATTTGATGATTATGGTGATGAAAATAATAATGATAACTATTTTGTTGAATGTGCTCCCACTACGATTAATGAGAATGACTTGTTGAATTTTTTCCCACTACGACTTTTGTTTGAGTCATAAACATGTGTGAGCTTGTTCTTCTCAGGTCCTAATTCACGGGATCTCCGATCACATAGGTTGGGTTACCACTATGGAGCAACGCTTATGGGTCTCAACCTCATCTCTCTCGATGCACTTTCTATCACATTACGTGATAGTCCCTTCGTAAAGTGATCTGTCAGGTTTTTGTCTGTTTGAATATATGAAACAGATATTACTCCTGAATTTCTCAATTTCCTGACAGACTTCAAACGTCTTTTAATGTGTCTTGATGACTTCGCGTTATCCTTAGCACTGTTCACTTTGACGATAACCGTTTGGTTGTCACGGTTCATAAGGATGGCCGGTAATGGTTGCTCAACCACCGGCAAGTCCATCAAGAGCTCACGCAGCCATTCTGCCTCAACAGAAGCTGTATCTAAAGCAGTAAGTTCTGCTTCCATGGTTGACCTCGCCAATATAGTCTATTTGCAAGACCTCCATGATACTGCGCCACCTCCAAGAATAAACGCATATCCACTTGTGGCGTAGAGCTCATCAACATCTGAGATCTAGTTCGAATTGCAATATCCCTCAAGCACACCAGGGTGCCCTGAATAGTGAATCCCATAGCTCATTGTACCGTTCAGGTAGCGCATAACCCTTTCAAGTGCATGCCAATGATCAGTACCCGGGTTAGACATGAACCTGCTCAATTTGCTCAAGCAAAGGAGATATCAGGTCTCATCGCGCTCGCAAGGTACATGAGTGAACCGATCACTTGAGAGTATCTTAATTGATCTCCCGTCTCTTTCTTGTTCTTTCTGAGTGTCACACATGGATCATAGGTTGTTGGAGAAGGCTTGCTGTCTATAAAACCGAATCGGCTCAAGACCTTCTCAACATAGTGTGATTGCGTTAACGTAATCCCACTCTCATCTCTAATCAGCTTAATGTTCAAAATCACATCAGCTTGTTCCAGATCTTTCATATCAAAACTCTTTGATAAGAAAGAATTGACCTCATTTATCACTATCATGCTTGCACCAAAAATTAGTATGTCGTAAACATACAAGCATAATATGACACTATCGCCCCCACCATGGCGATAATACACACACCTATCAACCTCATTAATGGCAAAGCCCGCAGAAGTTAAAGTTCTGTTAAACTTCTCA
Organism: Poa annua; assembly: GCA_026929855.1. Lineage (NCBI taxonomy): Eukaryota > Viridiplantae > Streptophyta > Magnoliopsida > Poales > Poaceae > Poa > Poa annua. The sequence continues at coordinate 59,508,341 of CM049437.1, forward strand.
TGCCATTGATTAGATGCTTGTTTCAGCCCATACAAAGATTTTAACAATTTACACACCTTTCTCTCTTCACCTTTTACTACAAACCCATCAGGTTGATCCATACAGATTTCCTCTTCCAAGTCTTCGTTAAAGAAAGCTGTCTTTACGTCCATTTGATGAACGGTCAGACCATAGGAGGCAGTCAGGGAAAGTAGTACACGAATGGTGGTCAGTCTAGCAACATGTGAATAGGTGTAATCTTCGCTTTCATGCTGGGTGTAGCCATTGGCCATAAGCCGTGCCTTGTACTTTTCAATATTACCATCCGGCCTTAGTTTTTTTCTTGAACACCCACTTATCATTGTAATCGTCATATATTGGAGGTATAGTATCATCATAACAAATTTTCTCCTATAAAGCTGGGGAACTAAAAAGATTATTTTCATAAAGACTAGCTTCCCCAAGCTTAGACTTTTCCATAGCATTAACAATAATGGTGTTCAAATAATTCATACTAATAACATTTCTACTAGCATGCAAATAAAGTTCCATAGGTTTTTAAATTTTCAAGTAACATTTCTACTAGCATGCTAGTAGAAATTTTCGAGTAACATTTCTATTTGCATGCTAGTAGAAATTTTCAAGTAACATTTCTATTAGCATGCAAAGAAAGTTTCAAGTAACATTTCTACATAACAAATCATCATACCATCATAATCATCCATCGAGGCAACATGATCTGAGGGCTCAAAACGTTCAGTTCAAATGGCCACTCCTAGATGGCTCAATTTTAATGTCCCTTTATAAAGTTAATCATACGAGGTCACTATCCGATTTACAGATGTTAAGAAAACTAATCAAGTAATAAATAGCATGCTTATTTGTATGAAAAATCTCTCGTTAGCTAGGCTAAAAATATTTTGTGGTATTTCTTTCTCTATACGTTGCATGCAACCTTTGCATTAAAACCGCACAGGATATATAGTGGCTTGTATAGATGCAAATTTTATTTTGATACTAGTGGTCATGTATCTAAAATCAGAGGGGGAGTACCGAACAAGCTATTCACTGCGATTTGAAGTGTAGGGATAAGATAGATGATGAGTTTTGGTTGACTTGGTGTGATAAGAGCAAAGAGAACTAGAGAAGAGGCCTTCCTCGGATGGAGATGAAAAATCTTCGCTATCACACGGCACACCAAGACAACAGAAACCTGCCCCACTCCCGCTCTAGAAACAAGTATTATGTCCCATCTCCACTTGGCGACCACAAAGATGCGACAAATTATTTCACCTCTATTAACACCAATCACCATCACTTTTTCCTGTTCAATTAGAAAAGCTGTGGTGTTACTATGTGTTAGCACATGAACGTAGCATCCTTCTAACGTAACACCTCCGTATCAACTATCAAGAGCAAATGTTGTATTCCCAGCCGATTTTATGCAGAGCTAAGATTGAGCAACGGTACAACTTTGCCTGATCAAACACATCATCTTACCGCACATTCGTAGAAACAAAACAAGAAAAAAACGGTCCATCCACACGGGCAGGTCATCTCTTGTTTGTCTTTTTTAGACTTAGAGCGTCGCGAAACCGTAAAATAACCGTCAAGTACGGTTTCAAAACCTTAAAAACGAAAATAGCAGTGCCCTCAAACCTCGCGGACCCGTAAAAATTTTAAGAGCGCCCGTGAAATCGACCCGCGGAACTGGGAAAATCTGGTTTTCACGGCCAAACTGAAGGGCCCCGTACACTGGAAAAGCAGTTGGCGGGAGGGAATATTCAGGACGAGCCGGTGAACTTCCGCCGCGGAACTCGCCGGAATCCGCCGGAAGCGAGCGGAACTCGCCGGAATCAGCCGGAGTCGAGCGCAAGAGCGCGCCGCCGTCCATCCCGGCCTCCATCTCGCCGCCATCTCTCCGTCCCGGCCAGCGATGATCTCTCTCCCCAGTCCGGCCACCGATTTCGAGCTGCCTCCGCCCCGCAGCTCGCCCGCCTCCGGTCGCTTCCGCCCCGCAGCTCCTCCGGAACCAAAACCAAGCAGCGCCTCCGGTCGCCTCCGCCCCGCAGCTCGCCCGCCTCCGCCCCCGCCGCTCCTGCAACTCGCCCCCGCCGCTAGCCCGCCTCCGCCCGAAATCGACGGGAGGAAATCAGGGGAAGAGGAGGAGGAGCAGGGGAGGAAATCGACGCGCTGCAGGGGCGCCACCTCCGCAGCTCACCGCAGCTTGCCCGCCGCCGCTAGCCCTCCGCCGCCGTCCCTTCGCTCGCCCGCCTGCGCCCGCCTCCGCTCGCCAGCCCTCTGCTGTCCGCAGCTCGCTCGCCTGCGCAGCTCGCCGTGCTCGCCCCTGCAGCTTGCCGCAGCCGCCGCCCCCACCGCGCGCCCCCGCAGCTTGCCGCCGCCAGCGCCTGCATCGAGTGCTCAGCAGGCTCCTGCATCGAGTGCTCAGCAGGCATCAGAGTTTTATCTGGGTAGCGTCGTTGATTTTTTTTGAGGATCTGAGTTTAAGGGTACTGCTATCGCGCGCGTCGTTTATGCGCAAGTGCTCCGTTTGTGAACCTTAAAACCATTTTAAGGTTTCGCGGTTTGAGGGCCCTGTTAGAGATGCTCTTAGTCTGCTTTGTGTCAGTTCGGCCGTGTGGATTTACACGATGAATCATCCCCCTATTAAGAAACAAAAGTATTAATAATGATATGAAAATCAAAAAGAGAAGGAAAGACAATTCTAGGCCGATGAGAAAATGCAAAAGGAATTTCCCGAGGATAGTATCTTTTTATAAAACGAGGCAAAACTATATTTTGAAAATTGAAGGAACGAAACATATTAATAATAGAAAAACACAAGACTACAATTAGGGGTGGATGCGGAAACAAGGATTGCAAATTGTACAAAATCACATAAAATTATTTGGCAGTACATGGCACATACGGAAATATAAGTTCTGGAGGTGATTCACACATCAGCAAGAAAATCAAAATTGTTATGTCATTCAACGGCCCGGACACAGAGGATTTCGAAAAAAGAATTGTGGTTAACATTATTTTGAACGAATATGCACTCAATTTGATCAGCTAAAAATGTCATTAATTAATGGATTTTTTTATTAGATCCAAACAAATAAAGCTTACACCTGGCATCAACATATAGAGGATGCACACAGCAACCACTGAAGACACTAGTCAAAACACATAGCCGACCCAACTACGGTCTACAGGGGAGGAGGGTTGGTCCCTAGACCTACACCTAACATTCGTGTTGGATAAAAAGAAAATTAGTCACCTGCTTCAAGTGCGTACAATGTCTACAGACAACCCTTGATATTTCTGGTTGCTGAATAATATACCATAACTTGAGCCAATGCATACACTGATAGATGTAACCTACAAGTACACTGATAAATGTAACCTGCAAAAACTAGTAGAAAAACGCACCTTTTTGTCTAGCACATTAGTCCCGGCCGTGTTGGAGGCCGGTACTAATGTGCCATTAGTATCGGTCCTAGCGGCTAGTTCGGCCGGGGGCATTAGTACCGGTTCATAACGAACTTTTAGTACTGGTTCGTGAAACGACCGGTACTAAATGTTTTGCGCCAGGCTGGGCTCGAGCCAAAACCTGTACTAAAGAGGTACTTTTAGTACCGGTTCCAGACACGAACCGGTACTAATGATTTCGCTATAAATTCAACATCTTCCAGCTAGAGCCCGAGCTCACTCTCTGCACTTCATTTAATTCATCTCTCTGTTCTTGCTCGAGTTTGGTGGCGATCAAATAAATCCGGCGATTTGTCCAATTCTGTGGCACCATTTTTGGTCCAAAAGGTTAGCAACTTGTTTCTCTTCCGGTTAGTTGCAAATTTTAGCTCATTTAGTACTATTTTGACCTCATTTACTGCTAGTTTGACCTAAGATAGAAAAATTTAGAGAAATCTATAAATGTAGCTTATTTAGTGTTAGTTTGTTCAATTATTTTGTCCTAGTTTAGCTCATTTAGTGCTAGTTCAATGATTAGCTAAATAATATTTTTTATAATTAGATAATTAATTGTTTTTAAATTAGCTAACTAATTTTGTTTAGGGGTTGATCATTTATTTAGTCCTAGTTTAGCTAGTGTGTAGGAGTTGATCATTTATTTATTCCTAGTTTAGCTCATTTAATGCTAGCTCATTGATTAGCTAAATAATTGTTTTTTATGATTACGTAATTAATTGTTTTTAAATTAGCTAAATAATTGTGTGCATTATGTATAAGATATAAATGGCACTGTTGTGAATCATAGTTTATTATTAGCCAATTAATTATTTCATGTTTGTTGTTTTGGAAATGATATATCAGGCTTTTATTGTAATGCAGATGAATCGACATTGGATGTACGTTGATCGACGCTCTCCGGAGTTTATTAGCGGCTTGCAGGATTTTCTCGTTGTTGCTGAGGCAAATAAGCGGGATGGTTTTATGTACTGTCCATGTGGTGCCTGTAAGAATATCAGGGGTTACTCTTCCTCAAAAACCCTTCACATCCACCTGTTTCAGTCCGGTTTCATGTCCGGCTATAATTGTTGGACCAAACACGGAGAAACAGGGGTCATAATGGAAGACAATGAAGAAGAAGAGGATGATGACAACTATCCTGAGTTTCCTGAATACGGTGGTACTGCAATGGGGGAATCTGGAGAGGACGCACCTGACGAAGAGGCATCGAAGCTGATGATCTTGCTCGGGCCATTGCTGATGCACAGAGAAACAATGTAAGTCAGAGAGAGTGGTTGAAGTTGGAGCGCATGTCAGAGTATCACAAAAAAAATTGTACCATAGTGGCGACGATGACCAGAAAAAGCTGGGTACCATGCTGCAATTGTTGCAATGGAAGGCCGAGAATGGTGTATCTGACAATTGGTTTGAAAAGTTGCTGAAAAAGATAAAGAAGATGCTTCCAAAGGATAAAGAATTGCCCGCCAGTACGTATGAGGCAAAGAAGGCTGTCTGCCCTCTAGGATTAGAGGTGCAAAAGATACATGCATGCCCTAATGACTGCATACTCTACCGCGGTGAGGAGTACGAGAATCCGAATGCATGCCTGGTATGCGGTGCATTGCGATATAAGATCAGGCAAGATGATCCTGGTGAAGTTGAGGGCGAGCGTCCCAGAAAGAGGGTTCCTGCCAAAGGTGATGTGGTATGCTCCTATAATACAACGGTTGTTCAGCAACAGAGAGCATACCAAGTTATTGCGATGGCACAAAGAGGACCGTAAGAAAGAGGCGATGTTGAGACACCCCGCTGATGGGTCGCAGTGGAGAAAAATCGAGAGAGAGTTCCCGGACTTTGCAGATGACGCAAGGAACTTAAGGTTTGGTCTAAGTACGGACGGCTTCGATCCTTTTGGGGAGCAGAGCAGCAGTCATAGCACCTGGGCTGTGACTCTATGTATTTATAACCTTCCTCCTTGGTTGTGCATGAAGCGAAAATTCATTATGATGCCAGTGCTCATCCAAGGTCCGAAGCAACCTGGCAACGAGTTTGATGTGTACCTCAGGCCATTAGTTGAAGAACTTTTAGAGTTGTGGCGGGAAGAAGGTGTACGTGTGTGCGATGAGCACAAACATGGGGAATTTAACCTTCGAGGGTTGCTTTTCGTAACCATCAATGATTGGCCTGCTCTTAGTAACATCTCAGGACAGACAACTAAGTGATACCATGCATGCACACACTGTTTGGATGATACTGAATGTATATATTTGGATAAATGTAGGAATTTTGTGTACCTGGGGCATCATCGATTTCTTCCGGTCAGGCATAACGTACGGAAGAAAGGCAAACATTTTAAAGGTGAGGCAGATCACCGTAGGAGGCCTATGGACCGTACTGGTGAACAAATATTTGATATGGTCAAGGATTTAAAAGTAATCTTTGGAATGGGTCCTGGAGGACAACAGGTTTCGAATGACGCTAACGGGCACGCATCCATGTGGAAGAAGAAATCTATATTTTGGTAGCTACCATATTGGAAAGTGCTAGAGGTCCGATCTGCAGTCGACGTGATGCATGTGACGAAAAATATTTGCATGAAACTGCTAGGCCACTTGGGCATGTATGTGAAGAAAAAAAACACAGAGGAAGCACGGGAGGACCAGAAACGTATGAAAGAACAAGACGGCCTGCTTCCAGAACACTATGAAGGTCCTGCCAGCTATGCTCTTACCAAACAAGAGAAAGAGATATTTTTTTAATGCCTGAGCAGTAACAAGGTCCCGTATGGCTTCTCGTCGAATATAAAGGGGATAATAAATACGGCAGAGAAAAGTTTTCAAAACCTAAAGTCTCATGACTGCCACGTGATTATGACGCTTGCTTCCGATTGCATCAAGGGAATGTGTTTGTATAATTACACATCACATCATTTTACATAGACATAGCGCCAAATTATGGCTGCCAGACCCATCTGAATGAGGAACTATATGCATGTGATCAGTACATTTGTAACGAATTGCCAAATATATTGTAACACTGACAGGGATACAAGTTTCCAGCCATCTGGATGCCATATAATACGCGCATGCATTCACATGACCAAAAAAAGGTGCACATACTCCATTTCTCACATACTGAACTCCAAATAGCGCTTTTATTGGGGGGAAACTTGTATTGGAACAAAAGATTTTTCTTTCGAGGGGAGCGGGAGGGGGATCCCCACCGGTTATTATAACTTCAAACAGGCCGGGGAGGCCAAGTACAATGATACCAACAGAGGCACATGGGGTTTGGGGGAGAAACAATTAAAAAGGCAGAAAAACTAGGTTGTTACAAAATCGTTCGTATAAGATATAATGTGATTCCTAACAACCACCAACCTGTGTCGATCACAGGGAGGATACCGAAAGGTCCATAGGAGAACGTCCTCTGCCCAGAAATGCAGCACATCATGGGAAATCTCCAAAGTGTGGGGGCAGTCGAAGAGAAGTTTCCGACAAGTCTCGACGACACCACAGGAAGCGCAAGCGTCAGATATAGCACACTTCTTTGGTAACAGGTTTTTTGCGGGAGCTCATTTTGTCAGCAGCAACGAGGCACATGAAAATATTGATCTTGAAGGGGAGCCAAGTGCCCCAAGTGACAACTGCGTCGCACCCGGTGGCATGCGGCGACTCGAGAAGTCTGTAGGCCTCACGAGTAGAGAAGGCAGGCGATCCGGGTGCAGCAAGCGGATGTCATACCCGGGATGAAGAGAGGTGGAGTCAATGATGTGTTAGACAATGACGAGCGCGACCTCGACAGCCAATGTGAGGTAAGGCTGGAGGGCGATGCATGTATCTAGAACTAGCGCAACCGTGGTGTTGGGACGAGTGGAGTGAGAGAACAAGGTGGGGAAGTGGAGGAGGAGGTGGCCCCATAAGGGGTCCATGTGTCCATCCAGAAGGCGGTGGCGCGCCTGTCGTGCACAGACGAATGCGTGATAGAGTGGTAGAGAGGGAGGCAAGTGGAGACAATTTATCGAGAAATGAGAGGTTTTAGGGGAAATCACCGAGGTCGCGGGAGGACCGGCATTACCATTGTATCTAGGGAAGACCATCTATTTGGTGGAGCCGATGGAAATTGAGGAGCAAGTACAAGTTTTGTCTGACGAAGGTACCGAATCCCAAAGCCGCGAACCTATTTAGACAATAACACTTTATTCCAAACAATTAGACAACAAGCACCCGAAATACTCTCAGTAATACCCTAGGGCGGGAGTTAAGAACACATGAAATAGGAGGGGAGGTTGTTAAGAACGAAGTTACATAACACTAAACGGCCGCCAGAAGAGAGAAGAAGGGTGAGCCAACCTAAGAGACGTTTGTCAATGTTGGCAAGGAAGGGGGCACACGCGAAGGCGGGTTGTTTGGTAAGCGAGAGAGGAGACTCAAAATTTTATTTGTGCCATCGTGATGAAAAACAACAACATTCTAAATTTACAGCCTGGCTGTGTTTTGCGGTGTTAGGGCAACTCCAACGGCCCGACGCATTTTGGGACCAAATCGGGTCCGTTTTGGACCGTTTGCATCGGGCCGCGGACAGGTTTGGGACTTTGTCCTCCCCCTTGTCCTTTTGGTTCGGGCGCTCTCCCAGGGTCCCGTCACATTTTGGGCGCTCGGCTCCTTTTTTTTGTTATCAACATTTGGTAGAATTTTTTCCATATTATTGAAATAATATCATACAATTGCATCGAAATAATTGTAAATTTCAAAAATATCATCATTCAAATAATATGAGTATTACAATAATGGGAGATGTAAGTAATAATACAACAAAGTTTAAAGTTACAACATAGTTCAAATGAAAATAAGATAAAAACTAGTTATCTCCTATGATTACTGCAAATGCCCACTGATGTTCAATCAAATCCTTCTACAGTTGATCCTGAGTAGCGCAATCACGAATCTACTCATGCACATGGAACTCCTCAAATGTAGCTGCTCCTGAATGTGAGGCAACCAACTCACCCTGGAACTCCCACCCTTGGTCATGTATGCCTTCAACGTGCTCATCCTCGACGATCATGTTATGCATGATCACACAAGCAGTCATGACCTCCCACATCACCTCAGTGCTCCATGTCCTCGCAGGGTGGCGAACAATAGCCCACCTAGATTAGAGCACACCAAATGCACGCTCCACATTTTTCCTGCATGCTTCCTATCGCTTAGCAAACCTTCTATTTTTCTCTTCCGTTGGTTCACGAATTGTCTTTACAAAAGTTGACCTGTCGGGATAAATGCCATCGGCAAGGTAGTAGCACTTGTTGTACGGATGGCCATTGATCTCATAGTTAAATACCGCAGCATCGCCCTCTGCTAGCCTAGCAAAGACCAGGGAACGCTGGAGCAAATTGATGTCATTGTGGGAGCCGACCATGCCAAAAAAAATAGTGCCTGATCCAAAGATCAAGAATGACAGTGCAACCCTCGCTATACTGGCCTTACCATACAAAGGGGCAGTTCTTCCACTCCCATGCATACAGTCAATACTTCCTATCATCCCCGGAAACCCTATTTCCTCGTTGATCGACAACAGCCTAGCAGTGTCCTCGACAGTAGGCTCTCTAAGATTGAAAGTGCCAAAAACCTCTATGACTGCTCTGCAGAATTTGTACATCGACTCAAGGCAGGTGGACTCGCTCATTCGCAAGTACTCATCTATAAGATCACCAGCCACTCCATATGCAAGTATGCGAATAGCTGCATAATATTTCTGATAGGAAGTGAAGCCAAGCTTAATAGTGGCATCGGGCCTGATGGTGAAGTAATTGTCGTGCGCCCTCACTCTGCTCAAAATTATCAAGAACAACTTCCTTAACATCCGGTAGCGGTGCCAGAATCTTTGCGCATCAAAGACCGGGTTGGTAGGATGGAAGTAGTCACGGTAAAGTTGGTAGTGGCCCTTCTCTTGGTTGCGCTTGACATTGGGCTTGTGTCCCTTGACTGAGCCCCTGTACACTGACCTTGAAGTGTGCTCATGGAGGAGCATTGCCGCGACCATCATCAGTTCGGTATCATCGTCGGACTCCTCGTCCGACGATGACTCGATGACGGTCTTGTAGAACATTTGGATCGGCTTGCTTAGCTCCATCTACGAAAAAAGTAGGCATATGATGAACATTGGTGCCTATATCATACATACAATGGCTCAGGTGGTCGGGATCTCACTGAAAACCGGCCGCGCAAATGGCCGAACACCTCGTGGGCGCGGAAGCAGGTGGCCCAGAATGAGACCTACGCCGGTCAGATGTGGTGGCCTAGCGCGAGCACATGCCGTCGGCGGCAATCCACAACAACCAGCGAGTCGGGGACAGCAGACGGGCGGCGGAAGTGGCGGCGGCCGGTGGGTGGCAGCGGTGTTGCGGCAAGGATGAGGGGAAGCGATTTGGGACGTTTGGTGTAGGGTGCCGGTGGTGGAGGGCCCGATTAGAGGAGTAAGACGACGCGCACAGACGCAAACCGCGCTCAAATTTGGACCGTGTTTGCGTCGCTGCGCATACAGCGCGGTAAAAATGCGTCGATCGCTGGGGTGTGTGTTTTTCTGGCCCCGGTCATTTTCAGACCGAATCGAACCGCCGCGATCTGTTTGCGTGGGTCGTTGGAGATGTCCTTATCCTAAGTTGGAATCATGGCTCTACAAGGGCACCACGAACAAAAATACGTTAGAGGCACCACGAACAAAAATACGATTTTCAGAGAAACCTCAATATTCTAAACATCCAACTGAGTACAATCCAAATCGAGCTTGAATGTGAAATTTCTGAAAGTAGATGTCTGCAGAAACAAGTAAAATTGGTCGACAAACAAGTCAAACACAAAGTGTTTTGCTCTACTCCCTTTCTTCCCCAGGTCAGTTGATCACCTCACCACCACCAGAGCAGCAAGGCGGACACACTCCCTTTCTTCCCCAGTTTCCCCCCCTTGCTTGCTTGCTTGCTTGCTTGAGCCCATGTCCCCCAAACACCAAGCCGACCTCCATTAGCCTAGCGAGGAACCAAATCATCCATGGCCTCCAAGAACTCACCTACCAGGTGACGCATCGAGTCCCAGTTACCATAGGATCCAAGCACCAAGAAACCCAAGAACCACGGTGTCTTAGGAATGTCGCGAGGTGGAAATTGACAGGCCAACGACCATGGCGCCCGAGGAGGCAAGCGGAGAGCAAGTGCCAAGAATCGATGAAGGGCAGTGAGCGATGGAGGCGGCGCCCGTTGCACATCTGGGCTACGACCAGGTGCTGTCCATCCTGCGCCTCCTCCCCGCCGAAGCCGTGCTTTCCTTCGCCGCTACCTGTCGCGCTTTTCGCGACTGGGCCTCCACTGACGTGCTCTGGGAGGCGCTCTGCCGCCGCGACTGGGGGGCACGCGCCGCCGACGCCGCCACCGCGGCGCTAGCCGAGCGGCGGTGCGGACTGCCGTGGCGCCGCCTCTACGCCGAGGTCGCCCGGCTGGGCGCCCTGTCCGCATGCCGGCTCCGGGTGAAGGGGCTCTCGCCACGGCCCCGCGCGTCGCACTCGCTCAACCTCGTCGCCGGCTGGCTTGTAGTCTTCGGCGGTGGCTGCGAGGGAGGTAAATTGCACTCGTATAATTTCGTCAGTTTATTCTTGTTCCGGATTTGCTTTTTCTGCGTTTCGCGTCATAGAGAGGAATTTGGTCATTGTGATAGTACTGGAATTCAAAACTGCAGTTCATTTGGTATAGTCTTAGTAGTGTCAGAGTTGGATTAAGACAACAAATTTGAAGATATCATGATGGTAGTATGGTCAGTGATAAATTGTACTCTTGTTGGGTTAATGACAACACTTGCACAATTAGAATATGAAGGCAACAAAATTGGAAGATGAACATGATGGTCGCATGATCAGTGATTTTATTTTTACTTATGTTAGGTTAATGACAAAACTGGAGCAATTTTTTGGAGAGCCTCGCCACAGCTAAGCTTAGTCAAATATTATGATGGGAGAGCCTTTGAATGATCTGGGAGTTACTGTAGTATTTGATTCGGTTTAATGTTGAAATCAGGAGAAGCGCGCTTACTTTGCTAAACTCTCTTCCCTAATACCTAGAGGGTTTACTCCTCGAACTGAGCTATACTTTCCATGGCTCATAACTCATAAGGGTGACGGTGGCTCCTCCCATCATGCTAATCTTCTGTGGTGAGGTCTGCGGATATAGTGACCGAACGGACCTTAGGCGAGGACGCTAGTATTGCAAGCCTTCTGCGCAATGGAGGTTGAGACTTGAGACATTGACTTAGCGGGCCAGGGATTATGTAACATGCTCTGATCAAGACTATTTGACAGATTATGAGTCTTGTTTTGATACAGCCCCTGTTGAACACTTGCACAAATCTTGAAAGTATAAGAGTTTACTAGAATGTAAGGATAATTGGCTGAAATGCCATGTGTGGTTCTAAATCTTATTGTTGCTACAAAAGACCATATCAACACCAAAATTAGTTCCTTTGGCAATATAATCTCCCAAATCATTTTTTCAAGACATTGCTTCCCGAAACTGAGATGCACGGTCTATTTTTCTTGCCGGTGGCAGTCATGTCTATTTGGCAAGTATATGTTGACTTTGATATGTGTGGATCACTGGAATGTCGGCATGATCATGTTCGTGTATTGGTCTAAGCTTGACTTTGATATGTGCGAAGCTTGACTTTGATATGTGCGGGTCACTGGCATGTCGGTGTGATCATGTGCATGTATTGGTCTAAGTTGCGCTAACACCTCACATGGAGCAGATATAGGCTGCTTTCGATAGACGAGAAGAAAAGGGTTTACCATGTAGGCACCATTATAAATTTTTGATTCATAAGTAGGCAAGCTATATGATGTTGGTGTGGCCGTGTGAAGCGCCACTAGAGAGCAGAGAGAGCATGGCAAGTTCTGCCTACATGCATGAAGTAGAAACAGTAGAAGATTTTTTACTGAAAGGTTAGTTGAAGTTGCAACGAGTAGTTTTTTTTAACATGAAAATAAACATCAAAAGACCTCTACAGGCGATGACTACTAAGATTAATCTCCGCTGTTTGTTTAGCTTTAAGATTTATCTTTGGTCTTTCTTATTTAATCTAAACACCACATTTATGTAAGGCTAAGTTTGTTGATTGACTTATCATGTAGTAGTAGGCTGACTATGATCTCTCTTACTTGGTCTGGTAGGTTTGGAAAAAAATGTCAGTAAAATGAAGTTTCACTTGAACTGTATGCTCAATATCTTTTCTCATTTATTGATCATAGGTCTAGTAGTTAGTGTTGAGCAAAATTAGGTCTGGCATAGCAAATGTACAAAAAATGGTACAGATTGCAAGTATAATCATTTGTCTGTGTTCTTTTCTCCTGCAAAAATATAGTGGATGTTTTTGTTCAGGTATTCAAGAACGCTTTACCAAAGGTGTTAATTTATGAAACAGACGATTTTTTTCTGCAATGCCCTTGTTATGCTTCGATTATGTGAATGCATATTTATCTTTGCAGAAATGGTCGGTAAATGATGCATTCGGTTATTAGCTTCCCTTGGTTATATTTTATTTATTACTGTGAGCCTTGTCCGTAAGGGTTGTCTCGAATTGAATTGAATTGGATACAGACAAGAAAGCATGGGCAGAAGTAACAGTCACTATCACGTGGACAGACAATTAAACCTGGTACACTAGAAGTGTCAAAGTTCAATCCAGCAATATTTCAGTCACTCCTTTTGTTGATAGTGTGAGCACTCCCCAGGATGAGTTTACACATGCACACGTCTGCTCAAATGCTCATTAAATAAATCCGTGATTCTACAGACAACGGTTCCTACTTTTAGCTGTGTTCCATTTTCTTTGTGAAGTTATATTCAAGGTTTGAACCTTTTCTGTGTCTCTTATCTCTTTGCACATAATGATAGTGGCTGCATTGTATTACAAATCTGCTCACTTTTATTTATTCTTTTTCGTACTTTTGTTTATTCTGGTCCATCGCAATCTTGTATGCTTTCTGATGTTCTCTATTGCTCTAGTTAGGTCGCCATCTTGATGATATTTGGGCAACGTATGTTGGAAATGGAGCTGGAAATAGATCGTCCAATGTACTTTGCTGGCAGCAATTGGCCTCTGGCACTCCAAATGGTCGTTTTGGTCATTCGTGCACTCTCGTTGGCGATGCACTAGTCATATTTGGTGGGATCAATGACCGTGGGCTACGTTTGAATGACACATGGATAGGTGAAATCATTTGTGAAGAACCTTGCAGAATGAGGATCTCATGGAGACTGCTGGATGTAGGCTCACTCACACCATCTCCTCGTGGAGCCCATGCAGCCTGCTGCATGGATGATAAGTTCATCGTGATCCATGGTGGGATAGGAGTGCATGGAAGCCGGCTTGGTGACACATGGCTTCTTGATCTCTCCGATGGTCTTCGATCTGGCAATTGGCGCCAAATAGAGGACACTGGACCTTTTCCTTCACCTCGTTCTGGCCACACGTTAACTTGGATTGGTGAGACACACATGGTTCTTTTTGGTGGCAGAGGATCAGAATACGACGTGCTTAATGATGTCTGGCTGTTCGATATTTGTGATCATCTCCCACAATGGAAGGAGCTAAAGTGTGACTTGTCTAGTATTCTGGGTGAGTTGCCTTCTCCACGGGTTGGGCATTCAGCAACACTTCTCTTGGGAGGCAAGATCCTTTTATATGGTGGGGAGGACTCACAAAGGCGGCGAATGGATGATTTCTGGATCTTAGATTTGCCAGCTTTACTTCAGTTTCAGTCAGGTTCCAGGAAAATGGCAAAGCGTATGTGGAAAAAACTAAGGATTGATGGTCAATCCCCACATTGCCGGTCCTTTCATGGGGCATGTATAGATACTTCTGGTTGTTGTGTGTACGTTTTTGGTGGAATGGTTGATGCACTTGCGCATCCTGCAGAATCCTTGGGCTTGAGGTTCGATGGGCAGTTGTATCAAGTGGAGCTTGTGCTGCATCTGTAGAATATGTATGTTGTTTAGATCCTGACAATGTTATATTGTGTAGTTTCTCTTAGTCACGACTCTTAAGATTATAAATCCAAAGATCGTGCTCACAATATTTAGATGATCATGATCTTTGCTTTCACATTTCACCTGCCAGATTTTGGTCATTGTAATAATGCTGAAAATGGCTCTTCACTGTCAAGTGCGTATGGGCGCTCACCTGTCACTGATATGTGAAAGGTACAATGATCTGAAGTGGATTTGTCTGCATATATGTTCAAATTGACATGCTTCTTCAGATGCATATATTTCCAAAGAGAGCCTTGTCAATACCATCTGGCAGCGATTGTTTTTAGCCTGATGGCTTCTCATATGTTGGGAAAGAAGGATTTTGTCGTCATTGATGATTAAGTGGAATTACATAGTTGATGATTGTTATGGACCATCTGGAGCTGCTCTTGATCTTTGCATCCCAGTCACAAATGCTGCCATAGACCTGTCACGTGCTGAGAGCATGTTGTATTGAATTGAGTTCACAATGGTGTCTTGTTGAATTGAGCTCACAATGGTCGTCTTAGTCACACGAGCAGCACACCTTACAATGAGACATTTCCAAAAGGTTTGATCTTCACAATTGATATGAGATTGCGAATTTGTTCGAGCCTCGTTATGGTACAAAGATATGCAGGTTATTGGCATGTGCTCATTAATGCGGCGATAATGCAGCCAACAGTTGTTTGGATCGTTTGCCCTTTGGGACCAGTTCTAGAGTGATTACCCGAGCAATTCATCATGGAAAGCAAAATATGAAAATCAAGTTCACATCCACTGTGACAACAAGGCGCTCCTGCCAGCCGCAGCCTCAGAATACATGCGAGCTCTAAAAGGTTTTGACCATTTACTTAGATATGTTGTCTCTTACAATTTTTATCATGCATGTGATTATCTAGATTCTTGGTATACAGTTTCTTCCAGATGATGTCATCTCCTTGTGTGGTTTGTTCCCAGATTGTCACCGGCGCTCACCAGTGCATTGAGAGTATCAGTGTTCCTCCTCCGGTACATGAAAAAAGATGGTGTTTTGGACATTGACAAGGTCTAGAAGATGTTACTTTGACCACAGCTTCTGTTTCAGTATGTATACCAAGGAAATAACTGAAATTATTTATTGAGACAAGTCTATGTATATGATTTAATCTAAATATTTTAAATGATACCAGTGGTCAGAGTTTTCAAAGTTTGGAAAAGGGGGATCTAACGTGGAAAACTCGTTGCTTTCGATTCGGTAAGACCTGTTGCTGATACATCATTTTCCAGTCCCTTGTTTTGTAGGAGATATTATGAAGCTGTGCCTTGTGGGCGTGTGGCTGTGGTTGCAGGTTGGTAGCGGCGATAGGGAGTGATGCTATGCTAGCTACAGCAGCATGATCAAGATGTGACACACGCAGGACCATGCCACCTGGGCTCCGGGTTTTTCCTACAGTAATATTTAGAGGTGCAATGAACCATGTGCTGGTGATAGTTGGTGTTCTTAGTAGACCGTTGGATGGGTCTCTGAAAAGAATTCACCGACGGCCGTGCTGTGCTGAGTCCAGGGACAAACCTCGCATACTAATTGCCCACAGGAGAAGAAACAATCATCAATATGAAGCTGCATATACTGAATGTTCCATCTTGTTAATAAGGGGTGGGGAGGGGATCTCATTACGAGCGTTTGTTGTTGCACTTTTTCATTGTAGGTAGTTTGTGAATCCAGCCAGTAACCTGCAGAATTCAGCCAGTAACCTGCAGAATTTTGCTGCAGGTTTTTATAACATATGTACTGCGCACAGGTGTCGCAAACTTTCCCTGGATGTAATGCCGTCATTGTATTTGGAAGTTATTTCGTCTGAAAAGAAGATAAGACTTTGCTGCGTAGGCAACTGCTTCACATGGCAACAGAAAGGCAGGTACTTCTTACAACCAAAACGGACAGGGCATGACCTCCGAAACTGAGAATAAAATGCAAAACTGTCTGCTCATGCAAGCATGCATGTGCATCAAACATTACCTCTATAAAAAGTCAAACAAATGAACGACGATTCATACCTACAATGAGACAGTATTAGGTATTGAAATATAGATACAGAAAGGGTAATTGGGATAATGATTTAAAAGATATTGCTGAAATGCTAAAAACAAAAACATATATGAACACGCTTCCACTAAAACTCCAACAGCTCCATGGTAGTACTCAAGCCATCCATCTTACAGGTATCCATAGCTCAACCAAAAACGAGCAAAACACATAAAATACTACACAATCAAGCCATGAGTAACTGACCACCGACATCTCACTTAACCATAATCACAACCTGCATTTGCACATTTTTTTTTCAATCCAAACTTCCATGAACCAAATATTTTGACAGGCACTTTTTTCCTTTTTTTTTTCCAGGTGAACTGCCAGAACGAGGCTAGCTAGCTAAACTGGTATTACATCACCGTTTGATGTATCTTCACATCTCAAGACTAGTCCATCAAGGCTAGTTGGAAGGAGGCACTTGGCCCACTGGCAGCCAGTGTTGAAGGGTTCAGGTGGCGGAACAACCATCAAAACACTGTCATTCCTTTGAACAACACCAATGACACTCACAGTGCTTCCCTCCTTAATGTATCTGCAGTGTAAACATCCATGAGATGAAATGGATAACTATGTCCACATGCTTGTGCGGTACAGGTGCAAAAACCAGAACAAAAAAACAGGCATACCCTTCTTTTAGGCGCATTATGCGGTCATCACTTGAGAGATTCCTCTCCCGTAGCCATCTTAAAAATTCAGGTGACATGTCCTTGTTCTCTGGATTAATGTCAATAACAACAGATTCATCTACATACGGGGTTAGCCGTGCACCATATCCTGTTTTGACCAGTGCTCGCAGCCCAGATTGGAAATCAGAGATGTAGAAATCAACTGCATGTCGCTGCAGTTGTTGCAAAGAAAAAGGAAAATGTATGATGAGACATGATTAGGGTGATACAAATGTCAATGGTTTGGATTTTCGATGAGATCCTTATATCTCATAATTGCAGGACAATGTGAGATCCACATCTTATTGATGATCAAATTTTATAGCTAACAAGAAATTCACCTCAATTGACCGTAATCCCCAAGTAAATCGGCGGTGCTGGGTGTTGGCAGCTTTTGAGTCCCAACCCCTATACTCATACAAGCAGGTCGATGTGTACACACATCTTGGAACCCTTTGAAATGAGGACTCGAGGGGGAAATTTCCACAAGTAACAACCTGTCAAGTAAAGTACGGTTAATGAGGTCCTGTTACTGCAAAAGATGTGCTACTGCTTAAATCAGTTGTGACCATAAGCTAACTACGAAAAGAAAAAACTCTAAGGAGAAAACGTAATTACAAATTGCGATATCACATCCTTATCTTAGTAAAACAACAAAAACATTATTAAGTATTAGACAAACATGTCCCTCTTAAGTGTACTACATGTTGTTATGTGCTCTCGGTTCACATGTGGACATATCTTGTGCTAGAACATCTTATATTTTGATACAGAGGGAGTAGGATTTATCTCAAGAGTCGAGACTGAAACAGCTAGTAGCATTACTACCTTGTAAGTTTACAATGCAGTTCAGCAACATACCACAACTGGTAAAGGTATCAAGAAATAATGTAACTTGAGAATAACTTCTATCTTGTAACCTAAGCAAGCAGACATGACAAAAACAGAAAACAGGAAACTAAACACAAAGAATTGAGGGATGGAATAATTGAACAAGTCAAAAAAGGTGACTGGTATTACACATACCCCAGTAACTTTTACATACTCTCCATCTTTTGCGGTTCTCAGATCCGCGTCAGGGTAGCGACTGACAAACCTAGTCATACCTCTTGTTCCCCAGCAAATATTCCAAATCAAGAGTGCAGCAACAAACCCAAATATCACCACAACAACTACCAGCAGGATTGAATTATGAACAGCAGCAAGAATGAAGCCACCTGCTGTGAACCCCATCGCAAAGAGCAAAATGGCCGTCCAGAGTATTGGCTTTGGCAAACTGGCCATGATTGAGTAGCCATTTTCCTCGTTAAGATTTGTAACAGCCTGATTATGAGCAAACGAGGTGGCACGCATCTTCATTGACACATTAGAATCAAGAGCGCCTGAAACTTTTCGTGGAGCGCCGGATGAATTCAATGGTCCAGAAGTGATAGGTCCTGATGTGATGAGACCAGTTGTAGGAAGAATAGGAGGTAAATGGCCAGAATTCTGACGAGCCATTGGGGTCACTCCTCCTGACTGGGGTCCAGACGATCTCCTTGTTGGTTCTCCATGCTTATTGAGTGGTCCAGAATTAGACTTTGCCCTCGCTGAACCTCCAGTGCCAGGAACCGCTGATGAAATAGAACCTGAGTAGTTGGATCGACCAACAGCACTAGACACTGGTCCAGAATTGGAAGCTGCACCACCAAATGAAGTATTCCTTGAAGGCTGATTACCCAAAGGGCCAGATTTCCGTGACTTCTCAGCATGGAGATCAAACATCTTCCCGAGTTCTCCAGATTTCTTGACGTCCCCGCCAATGTATGGCATAGCTGCGGAGCAAACAACGGGAGCCTTCTCCTTAGGTTGCTCAGGTCGCCCAGAGACATAAAGCCCATTGCTTAACTGGTGGGATGGAAACCGAGAACCCATGTTCTGAACCAGTAGATTCAACTATGACCTCAGAGTACGTCGAAGTAGCTGTATCGCGTATTGAATGAGACTAGCAAACTTTGGAGCACACCATCAGCATTACCACAAATAGCAAACACCTTGCATCTGCACCTGTTAAAAGGAAACACCAAAAGAATGCAACCAACATCAATTTGGGTGTAAAAAATGGAAATGCACACAAGATATAGAGTTATGCTATTCAGAGGAAACAATTTTAAAACAAATGCACAGAATACGAATACGAATAAGAGAAACACACAAAACAGAATTACCGACCACATAAGGATTACTAAAGATGAAACTGAGACGAACTTTAGAAGATGAACCTGCTACGGAGTTTTACCAAGTCCCAACAGATCGCAGCGACTCAAATGTTGAAGGTGGAAACTGACTGATAATCTTAACAACTTCCTCCTGTAGAGGGATATTTATGAGCTAATAGACAGTAGAGCATAGCCGTAACACAGCTAACATAGAGCTGGGCCAACACAAATACTTGCAAGCCATTAATTACACAATAAATCCTATATCAAAAGTAATTCACAGGGTTGCCACCTTTTTCACCAAGCAAGCATCATGTTGACATCAACAATAAAAAATACGCGAAAACATATTTTCCTTATATAGAAGTACATCAAATAATGTGTTTGCTAACTCAAAATATCCCGACAAACAAATGCCACAATTCAAGAAAGTTTCTTTTTGCGGAATTGGTGGGTCAAGCTGGCATTGAGAAGGCAGTGAACTAATTGCGTACGTGTGTATAAAACTACAAACCCCGCCCCCAGTGTTACACTCTTGCTAACAGAAAATACAGCCAAAACAGACAGAAGCGACGACAGCAGAGCAAATCTTTTGATTTAGCAGCACAGGTTTCAGACATAATTGTGGGATAACACGCACTGTTGTGACAAAGTAATGCTTAGCTCCCTCCAAAAGGAAGTACAGACAAGCCCCCTAAAGCATGCAGAATTCGTGGAGGGGCGTAAAGTATTAGCACCCAAAAATTGATATCACAGGCAGGACCGAGTCTTCCAAATGATTTTAGCAGCGTAATAAACAAACAAACATGCCACCGACAAAATGAGATCTCCAAGTAAATATAGCTTAAAGCTCCAGCAAAGAACCCTGGCAGACAGGTAAATGACAGCACGGTTTGAACAAGAAGCAATGGAGCGACTCATTTGACAAGCTATACACAGCTTACCCCCACCAAGCTCTTCAGGAGGGGAGCTCGAATCTAGGCGCAAATCATCCGACATTCTACTCGCTGGCCGAAATGCCGGCATCTGCAGATCCAGAGGCTAGTCCCAGATCCAGGTAAATCTCTCACATACCAAGAACGCAAAAATCCCTGCAAACGCTCACATAGACGAACACTAGATCCAGACAGACAGAGCGAACCTAACGAGCGCCGCTTCATTTGGAAAAAGAAACCGCTGGCCATTAGTAGTACTCCACCAGGCACTGTATATATCAAACGGCAACAAACTGGACGGGATTGGAGAGGAATAAAGGAGGAAATAGTTGGATCGGATGTTGCTCGCATTCACGGCAAAACAGAAAAGAGGACTAGAAGACGGAAACACTCGGAGCAATCCAGGCAGGTTACCAACCGAAGAAACGGGTCCTCAATGCCCGGGTAGATCTCCGCTCCACGGTGTTCCAGCGGAGCGGAAGACGACGGCGGCGGGAATGCGAGAGGATCCTTGGAGGCGGCGGGAGAGCGTGGTTGGGTGGAGTGGGGGGAGGAGGGTTGTTCGGCGGAGCAGATGGTGGGTTGGATGACACCGTCGGCGTCGTGAGGAAAAGGAAGCTCTGTGAGCGCGTCTGCCTGTCTGTCTCTCTCACTGCTGGTGGACCTCCCACGACAGGAGCTAACAACCTGAAGCAAAGCTGCATGACTGGATTGGACTCGACTCGACTATTGATTCACAGTTCACGCTAGCCCTGCCGCTCATGTTCTTCGATCCTTATTTTGGTGCTCATTTGTGTTCTGCTGATAACATATTTTCTTGCGAAAAAAGTCCATTTATGTGGGATACTTTTAAAGGATCGGAGGGAGTATCTGTTTCAAAATAAGTACTACACACAGAATAAGTACTACACAACTCAAAAAAAAGTACTACATTCTAACATCTTACACATGAGCCTTTTCATGCTTTTTAGAGCATCTCTGGTAGCTAGTGTATATGGAGGTGTATGTTAAATATACACCATGTGAGGGGAAAAAACGATCCCAGTGTATCGTGTATGCAGGGGTGGATCTTTACACCTCGTCTCCACCATGCTACCTGTGGTGGGAAGAAACACCTCGCTCCCACGTCGTGTATCGAGCGAGGAGAGCAACCGCTCCCGACTCCCGCCTCCGTCCGGACTCAGCCCTGGCCATCGCCGCCACTCCTTCCGTTGGTCGTCGCAACTCCTTCCCGACCGGACAAGGTAAGCTCCAGCTTCGCATTTTTTCCCATCGCGAGAGAGAGGACGGAGGGGCGGCGGCCGTTGGCCTGCAACCAGATCTGGCCGAGGCAGGTCGCCGCCTGTAGAGGGGAGGTCTGGGAGGTCGGGGAGAGAGGCGCTCGTGGCCATTGGAGGTGGAGCTCGGGGCAGATGTTTGGGAGAGAGGCAGGGCGCTCGGGGCGGTTTTAGAGGGGAGGTCGGGGAGAGAGGGGAGAGAGGGGATGGAGTGGAGCGGAGGAGGAGAGAGGTAGGGGACGACCTGGAGTGGGGCGAAGAAGCATAGAGGTAGGGGACGACCATGGCTTCCTCGATTTGAAGATGCAGCTCGGGCTGAAGACGGATTGGGGAGAGAGGGGAGGTCGGAGAGAGAGGGGAGGTCGGGAATGGATTGGAGCGGACCAGGAGGGACGTAGGGGACGGCCTGGAGGAGAGGGAACCTGCCATTCTTGCTCGATTTGGGGCTGGAAGAAGAGAAGGATGGAGGTGCTGGAGGAAGGGGACGACCTGGGAGAGGAGGGTGCGAAATAACAGAGGCTGTGGATATGTGGTCTTTGCCAGAAATAAGCTGTATTTTTTAGCCATTTGCTATAGAAATATAGAATTTGTACTGATTTGCTAACATATTTGTTATTGACAGATGGAAGGTGATGAAAACTTTTTGGACTCAATGGGTTTTGGTTATTCACAAACACAACCAGAGAGTCCAATTGGAGAGCAAGTGACGCCATCAACTCAGCAACCTTCCGCGTCGGTGAAAGGAAAATCGAACAAAGGAAAAAATTGGTCTAGTTATGAGGACAAGATGTTGATAGCTGCATGGGGAAATACAAGTTTGGATGCGGTTGTCGGGACGGATCAAAATAAGGATGCTTATTGGTCTAGAATTTCAGAGTATTATGATGCGCACAAGCAACCGTCATGGCCAGAGCGTAATGCTAATGCACTTAGTTGTCGTTACACGCTCATCAATAGAGAGACGACTAAATTCTGTGGTTGCCTTCAGCAGATTTTAAACAGAAATGAGAGTGGAAGGACAATAGAAGAAAAGGTATGCATATGCCTTCTTTATTCCTATGTCTTCTTTATGCATTTATATGTAGTGTGCCCATTTTAACAATACATTTCTTTATGCAGACAAACGATGCACACCTCTTGTTCAGGGAAATGGATGTTCTAAAAAATAAGCCTTTTACATTAATGCATTGCTATGTAGAGTTTTCAAAGTATCCAAAGTGGCAGACAAAAGGGCATGAAGCTTCCCTCAAAAAGCAAAAGAAGACCGTAGATGCAAGTCCAAGTACACCCTCCAATGATGAAGATCTCCGGGTATGCACCGATGATCTTGAACATGAGAAAAGGCCTGATGGTGCGAAGAAGGAGAAAGCACGGAGAGGTAAAGGTTATGTATCTGATGTTGGTGCTTGCAGGTTGTCATTTGACACTGTGTGGGCACAAAAACAAGAGAAGGATGAGATCAAAGAGGCCGCAAAGAATGCTCGCTTTGCACAGGCATATGAATTGCAAAAGAAGGATATTGAACTGAAAGAGAGGGATGATGCACGAAAACAGTTTGAATTAGATGAGAGGATCATGCTCATGGACACTAGTGCTATGAGTGATATTCAAAAGCAATTCTACCAACACAAGTAGGATGAGATTCTTACTCGACGCCTAGGCTAGTGTGAGCTACTTGATGGTTTCTGCTATTTGTTGTAGTTGTGAACAAACTTGATGCTTTGTGAGTTGTATGAACTTTATGTTGTAGTTGTATGGACTTTATGTTGTAGATTGTTGTCGAGCACCTAGGAAATGAATTTTATTGATAACACTGCATTACATTGATGAAAAGAAATGGATTACATCACTCAATGAAAAGAAATGGAAAACTACTACATCACTCATTTCCAAACTTTTGCCACACGTGCTCAACTAGATCATTTTTTAGCTGAGAATGGTCATCTCTATTTCTAATCCGGAGATTCATCTAAATAAACTCGCTCAGCTCTTCTGCATGAGTACGAGATACTGTGACTCTTTCTCCCATTGCCTCATAGGCGCAATTTTGTCGACCAGTTACTCGCTCCTCTTCAACTATCATATTGTGCATTATGACACAAGCTTTCATGACATCACCGATTTCTTTACGTTTCCATCCTTTAGCAGGTCCACCGACAATAGCAAAACGGGATTGCAGAACTCCAAAGGCACGCTCCACATCTTTTCTGTAACTCTCTTGCTTTTGGGCAAAAATTTTATGCTTTCTGCTCTGTGGAGATGGAATGCTCTTCACAAATGTTGCCCACTGTGGATAAATGCCATCTGCAAGATAATACCCCGTTGTGTATTGATGACCATTGATGCTATAATTCACTTCTGGAGCTTTACCTTCTGCTAGCTTTGTGAACACAGGAGATGGTTGAAAAACATTTATGTCATTGTTAGACCCTGGTAAACCAAAGAAAGCATGCCAAATCCAAAGATCATGTGAAGCAACAGCTTCCAAGATCATAGTGGGCTCGCTCACATGGCCTTTAAACATGCCATGCCATTTTTTAGGGCAATTTTTCCATGCCCAATGCATGCAATCTATACTCCCTAACATACCAGGAAATCCTCTTTCCTCTGCTTTAGCAAGTAATATTGCGGTATCTTCTTCATTTGGAGATCTGAGGTACCTTTCCCCAAAAACTTTACAAACTTTGATCACAAATTTCTTGCAGGACTCTAGATTAGTAGATTCCGCTGACCTGATGTACTCATCGGCACCATCAGCTGCTATTCCATATGTTAGCATCCGCATTGCCGCGGTCATCTTTTGCAGATGATGCAACCCGAGAGCACCAGAAGCACTTCTTCTTTGTGTAAAATAACCATCATAGTCATGTGCAAGTATACCATCAGCTATGTGCTTGAACAAATTACGAGACATCCTAAATCTGTGCATTAGAAGTAAATGAGAAAGGGAGATGAAAAATAGGGAAATACAGAGAAGTGTAATAATTACGAACCTTTGTCGAAAGTAATTTTCGGGATAGCGAGGAACTTGCTTGAAGTAGTCATCCCACAGAAGAAGAAATCCGGCATCTCTTCCTTGATCGATTGTCTGACGTCCAGGCCTAGAACCGCCATGATGTCGAGTGTTCATCTGCTCTTCCTCTTCGCGCTCGGCAAATGCTGCAAGCAAGAGTTCATCGTCGCCTGATGAAGACGATGAAGAATCCATGACCATATCCCATGAGGATGTGTTCATTGTGTCGTGTGAGAGAGGTAGAGGACTGTATGGAGATTAGAGAAGGCACTGGTGAAAGAGCATTTCCCCTCATGTGTGGTTTTGGTAATTGATGACAACCTCTATGTACTAATGTTTGCATTGAGATATCTTTATAGATCTTGTCCATGCAAATAGTGGAGTTTATGTGTTGGACTCTTGAAGCTTATTTGATGACCAAGGTTCCATCTAAAGGTGTATATGATGGATGGTCATGTGTTGAGTTGAGCACAATGCAAGTATGTCTTGAAGGAGTCAAGACATCATATTAGCAAAGAAAGTTTGTTGATCAACACACAAAGCTACAAGATGTCCCAAGTGGGATCATGTATCTCTTGGGATGGTAATCACTTGTCCATATAGCTTTGTGAACTAACCCATGATATGTGTGTGTGGTATCTTTATGTGGGGTTAGGTATCTTCCCATGGTCTTGCATCAAATGAAGATTTCATATAGCTCGTGGAGGATGACGTCATGTGGTGAACGTCATCAAGGATAAGATGCGCAAGACCAAGAGAAGCTTTCTCGAAGAGATCCTATGCTTGGAGCTTGCTATGGATGCATGAAGACGAAGCTAAGCGAGACTCTCCCATAATGGAGTATGGGGGAGTATTTGGAGATGTCTTCATCAAGCATGTGCTAGCAAGCGCAATCAAGAAAGGTGATCCACTTGAAGAGATCAAGATAGTCATCATCTAACTCAAGTGGAATGCTCAAGGCAAAGGTATGATCTTGATAGGGCTATAGGATAGATAGGCGTACTATCAAGAGGGGCTCTCGAGTGAGTAACTTGATCGCATCTTTGTGGAGAGCTCAAACCTTTGCATACTTGGCATATCATATTTCCTGGTTCTTATTTGGCTCTTATCCATGTGAGGAATTAGAGCTTGGTTCATCTTCATGCCAAGCGCTAGCTCATCCAATTCGGGATTTCATTCGTTCATCTTGTTGTGTTTTGGATGTTGGGTTTTGGTGCTTGTCGTGTTCCTCATGACAAGCCCAAGTGCTTCGAAAACGGTTTTACTTTGGCAAACTTCTTGCGTTTTCGGTGGCGGAAATATTGCCGGTTCGACCATGAGGAAAGTCCCACACCTTGCCATGTGTGGTGACTTTGCTCTATTTATGGGATGCAATATTTCCACTATTTGTAGCCCTGTGCTCGTCGCTATCTTTCCAACAAAGTTGGTTTCACCTCATTCGGAGTTCATTTGCAAAAGTTATAGCGGTTTTAGTTTGGCTGTTCTGAACCGGATTATTGGGGCCGGATATTTCGTTCCACCGGAATTTCCGGTTCCCCAACTCGTCCAAGAAATCGGCTAAGGAAAGAAGGAAAAGAGGTGCTGGACTCAACCGGAAATTGTGGTCGGATATTTTGATGACCCGGAATTTCCGAGTTGCCCTCAAAGAGCCTCGCGAAAACGGCTAAGGAATGTTCGGTTTTGGTTCTGACTCCAGCCGGAATTTCATCTCGGAAATTTCATGGACTCGGAATTTCCGGTTGACCGGAATTTCCGAGTCTCACTTATACCGGAATTTCCGAGTTTCGAAACAGCCAACGGCTATATTTCCTGGAGAGCTATAAATAGCCCTCCCCTTCTTCTTCCTTGAGACATCCAAGGCAGCACGTTTTCCCTCTCTCTCCTACTCCATTGTTGACCTTGGAAAGCTCACTTCCCTCTCAATCCCTCCATAGATTCTTGCATATTCTTTAGGGAAAGTTGAGAGGAGATCTAGATCTACAATCCTACCAATCCATCTCTCCTCTAAGTGAGGGGAACCTAGTGGATCTAGATCTTGGAGTTCCTTTGTGGTTCTTCTCTTTGTTCTTCCTCTCTTCTCCCCCCATAAGCATTAGTTGCTTTTGGTGGGATTTGGGAGTGAAGGATTTGACTCCTTTGTGGTTTCTTGTGTTCTTCCTCTCTTATTCCCCCATAAGCATTTGTTGCTTTGTTGGAATTTGAGAGTGAAGGACTTGAGCACTTCGTGTGCTCTTGCCATTGCATTTGCATCGGTTTGAGCCCTCCACGAGGATTCGTGGTGGTGATACTTGTGAGCTTGTTACTCTTGGGTCATTGGACCCTAGACGCCTTTTGTGGCCGGCCTTTTGTGGCCAAGACCTTTTGTGGTCAAGACCTTTTGTGGTCACTTGAGAGCCCCCAATTAAGTTGTGGGTGTGTGCCTCAAGACTTGGGAGCCCCCAATTAAGTTGTGGGTGTGTGCCTCAAGATTGTTGTAAGGGATTCGATCTCCGCCCAAAAGGGGATCAATAGTGGAAGGTGAACTCGCAACCTTTTGTGGTTGAGTTCATCAGGAGAAGAAGGTGAGCCTTGGTGGCGTTGCGGCTAACCTGTTGTGGTTGCGCACACCTCTCCAACGAGACGTACACCCTTTGGGTGGAACTCGGGAATACATCCTCGTCTCCGCGTGCCTCGGTTATTTCTATACCCGAGCTCTTTACTTATGCACTTTACATTGTGATAGCCTTCGTGCTTGAAGTCATATATATATATATCTTGCTATCACCTTGTTACTTGTATTGCTTAGCATAAGTTGTTGGTGCACATAGGTGAACCTAGTATATTTAGGTTGTATGCTTGCTAAAGTAAAACACTAGTTTTATTCCGCCTTTATCAAGCATACCGGAATTTCCGGTCCATCTTGGCTCGGAAATTCCGGCTCCCCGGAAAAAGTTTTAAATCGCCTATTCACCCCCCCCCCCCCCCTCTAGGCGACATCTGTCCGTTCAATTGGTATCAGAGCCAGGTTATCTCATTATTAGGACTAACCGCCTAGAGATAAAGATGTCGTTTAGAGATCTAGTGCACAATCCCACTTATATATTCAATGGCACAAATTATGATGTTTGGAAAATTCGCATGCTTAATCTTTTTAGAGACATGGGTTCAAATTTAGAGAGTATTGTAGAGATGGGTTTTTCTCCTCCAAAGGATTCACAAGAATTATCTTTAGAGGATGAGAAAAACTCTTATCTCGATACTCTAGCATCTAATGGTCTTATTTGTGTTTTGAGCGATGTAGTTCTTGCGTCAATCATGCCTTTTCGGAGCGCTCATGAATTATGGACAAAACTTCAAGATATATATGAGGTGTCCAACTTTTCCAAAGATGATTGTCCTCCTTCCACCTCCGGCCGTGATGAGCTCACGTCTTCTTCCACTTCACCGACATGTGGTTTGCCACAAGGTAATGATATGGTGAGTGGTGATAGAAATTGCATTCTTGATGGTGAATCCACTATTGACTATACTTCACACCCATCTCATTGCAATGCTCTATCTTTGGACTTAAACACCTCTAGTACTCCAAACGTCATACATGCTTGTGTTGATAGTCCTTGCATATCATGTAGTAGTTGTTTAACTAAATCTCATGATGATATGCTTTCCTTGTCTTGTTGCCATGATCAAAATGTTTCTATTTCCTCTAGTACTTGTTTGGCTAACAATGTAGAGGAATCCCAACAATTGTTGGAACAAGACATGGACCTCAATGGTGCTTCAAGTAACTCTTCATTGTCTTCATCCACTACTCTCATTTGCCTTATGGCTAAGGAGTCTAAGGTATCTCCTACCTTGAATTCCAATACATCTCATGATGATGATGATGATGATGATGATCTAATTAAGGAGAAATTTGATATTGTCTCTCATGCTCTCTTAAATAATAAAAATGCTCATGAGAACTTCTTAGAAATCATGACTACCCTTTTTGAGCACAAGGAGACCCTTGAGGCTTTGGAGACCCGTTGTCATGAAGGGTGGGGTCTTGCTCGTGATTCCGCGGGTGAGATCCACAATCTTGAGAATGCTCTTGAGGAAGAGCAAGAAACTCGGGTTGCTCTCAAGGAGAGATTTGAATCTAGTGAGGAGTTAAATAATGAAATAATTGCTAAACTCACTAAAGAACATGACCATGCTATTGCTAAATGTAATGTGCTTAGTAAAGAAAATGCTAAGTTAAATAATAAGCTTGTCATGTTGTCTTCTTCCATTTCTAATAATAATGATGCTTGTGCTACTAACTCCACCTTGTGTGAAGCATCTATTTTGAAGGAGAATGTTGAGCTAAGGGCTCAACTTGATTTGCTAACTAGTAAGTATGGGAAGTTGGAAGAAACTCATGAAAGGCTTTTTAGCTCTAATGAGGATCTTCTAGCATCCCATGCTAGGCTAAAGTTAGATCATGAGGCGGTCACTACGAAGGTAACTTCTTGTGAGCCTCTAGTGGACACTAGCACAACTTCTACTTCTAATGCTTTATTGCAATGTGCTAGTACAAGTAATTCTATATCACATACTATTGCTAAATCTTGTGATGAATTACATTCCTTGCCTTATTGCTCTAACAATGTAGCATCTACTTCCTCTAGTATTTGTGTTGAAACTAACCATGTAGAGGAACTCAAAGAGCTCAAGGCACAAGTCACTTCTTTGAAGAGAGACTTGAAGAAGTGTCATGAAGGGAAGTCCACCCTCGACAACATGTTGAGAGTGCAACAACTTCCTCATGACAAGAGTGGACTTGGATTCAACTCCAATAACAAGAACAAGTCCAAGAACAAGATGAAGCACAAGTTCATCAAGAAGAAGGGCCAAGAACAAGTAATTGATTCGGCCAAGATTGTGTGCTTCAAGTGCAAGGTTGAAGGGCACCATGTTAGATCTTGCCCGTTGAAGAAGAAGCCTCTTAGTGAGAAGCAACAAGGGAAGCTACCTCAGGTCCAAACTCAAGCTTCCCAAGTTGAAGAACCTCCCCTTCCCAAGAAGAAAGGTAAAAGCCGACTTTGCTACAATTGTCATGGGAAGGATCACTTTGCTTCTTCATGCACTCATGGTAACTTATCCAACCCCACTACTATTGATAATGTTCATTCCCTTCGGAAGGATAAGGTTGGCAATGTGTTTGCCAAATTTGTTGGTACTCAAAGTGGTGTCAAGAAAAGAACCATTTGGGTTGCCAAGCCTATTGTGACTAACCTCTTAGGACCCAACTTGGTTGGGGACCAACAAGCTAAAACTTAATCAATAGGTGTTGGCGGAGGACATTGGAGACTTGACTACATCATGAAGAATTAAGGGATCTTCATCATCTATATTCTCTCAAGTCAAGTCAATTGGATTATATTGTCTTAGCTTATATCCAATGCTCCTCCTTGCGGTAACTTGTATTTAAATCATATGTATGCATTGAAAGTTACTTGCACCCTTGCATGTGTTTGGTTTTGTACCTTACAAGTGTTTATATGTGTTGTGCACTCTACTTACTTATGTTGAGTAATCAAGCTTGTGTATGTTGGTTTGCACACCATGTATGTTTTGAGCCTCTTGCCTATTTGCTTTCATCTTAATTGGCTCTTATAAGGATATTAATGGACTATTTCATTTTGGGGGAGTGATGTACTTTTTGGTAAAACACTATCCTAAAATGTGTATTCATGAGGACTACCACTTAGTGGTGATATATCAATGTTATCTACTCTCTTTGTGGTATGTCTTACTCATGAGAAATTCAAATTCTAATGTCCATTAATTATCTCTTGGATTTCTTTTGCCTCTTGTTAAAAAGAATGGATTATCACATTATGGGGGAGTAATAAGCCATGTGCATATTACAAGCCTAGAAAATGTGAAAATGTGAGGTAGTGTCACCTAGAGTTGATATTGTTGATTATCTTGTTCCTAGGTGGCATGGTACTCAAACAAGTTCCATATTTGCTTAAATGCTTTTTGTTCACCCATCTTTTGGTATCTTGTTTGTGAGAGAGTTTCTTGATGCTTAGTATGATCATCGATTATTTGAAGCCATCAAGAATCTCTAGATAAGCTTGTTTTTCAATTCTTTTATTTTGCCACATGCTTATGTTTTGTGAATATGATCTTGAATACATATATGTCATGTACCACCGAGAACTATCTCCATACAATCATTGTCTTTGACAAGTGATAATTATATTTGTGGTAAATTTATTGATCATCTTCACATTGGCTATTGTTCATAAATTGTCTTATTCTATCGCCAAGTTTGTTTTGGTCTAACCACCCTTTTGTCATCCTTGCTTCATTTGGATCTTTTTGTTGCTCTACTCATAATTTGTGTTGTGCTTTCTTGAGTTAGGAAAAGCAAGGATCCCATTATTGTGCATTTACACTCAAAGACTTAATTCTAAGTAATGCACTATTCTTGGGGAAGCTATCCTACATTGAGTAGAACATCATCCTTTTATTTGATATCGGGTCTTATTGATTTTCTTGAACTTTGTGTTCAAAAAGATATATGGAGGGTAATGATCCCACTTGTGTGCATTTTGTATTTACATACAAGATCTTAAAAGTGCACTAATCATGGGGAAGCTACTCTATACTCTTTAGAACACTATTCTTTAAAATTGGTTTGGTATCTTATTGCTCTTCTTGAACATGACTAATGTTTTAACAACGTATATGGAGAGTGATGATCTCATTTGTGTGCATTTTGTATTCATATACAAGATCATAAAGAATGCACAAATCTTGGGGGAGCAATCCTATATGTTATTGAACATTAGTTGTCTTCAATGGGTATTTGATCCCGATGACATGTCTCTTTGAAAGACAAACGTTTTTCGTCTTGGTACTTTGTGCCATCATGAAAAGTGTAGAGGGATTGGTTTATTTGTTGGAACCTTACTCTTCTTTGTGGAGTTGGCTATCTCATCCCATGGTTCTTAGTCTACGTTCTTGGATGAGATAAACCTTCGAGCATGTTTGTTTGATTTATTTCTTATGCTCATTGGTGTAGCCTTGACCTTGTTTTCATTTGTTATCTTTTCAAATTGGTTTCTCCAATCATGTGTTGATTTTAGTCTTTGATATAATGTGGACAAATCTTTCTCTTGCCACACTTTTGTGTAGCTTCTTGATTTAATTGGTGTTTTGTCCAAATTGTATCTCATTTGGTTCTTGAAAGTTTTGTTCATGCATATGTATTATATGTATATCTTATGGCATGCTTACTTTCGTTGATCCAATATATAGGATAAACTCCATCAAATCCTAAATGGTTAAGATGTGCATGAAAGTCTACTTCATATCAATATGCACATATTTATGTGGAGTTTGTCCTATGTATTGTAGTTGCTCTAACTACTTTGGACCCAATTAGTTTGGGTACCATTGTGTACTTGATTTGTTTTAGGTACATGGGAGATGCATTGGAAGCTTGTCTCATATTAAAGAAGATGTCTTCACCATGTGCTTATTGGAGCCAAGCTTGGATGATTGTGAACTTTCTTCTTCTACACCGTCAATGCTATCTCGGTAACAAGTATCTAACTCATGCATATAGTTCTAGCTCTCAACCTTGTGTAGGTTGTTCTTTCGCATGAGTATCTCTAAGTTGCATTTGATATGGTTTTTGCAAAGTTCCTTTCAAAACATCTTCATTGCAAATGTGAGTAAGCCGGGATGATTACACATCAAGGGGAATATATATAATCATTTTCATGATTCACCGATCCCCAATATGTCAATCTAGCAAATCTTCTTCAAAGTCTCTCATGTGCAATATAGATGAATTCTCAAAATCATTTGCCTTATGTGATATTTGTTATCTTTCTCGAAGCAACTCAACTATCACTTATCCTATGTGGGTATTTGTGATGCTTTGAGAATTTGGTGTTGGAAGTTCATCTATACCCTCTAAGAATAATTTGAGCTATGTGCTTTGCTTTTAAGCAAAAATCTTATCGGTGTATTTATGACTTCCTCTTGGATACCATGTGCTTTACCGTGTACCTACATTGTGTGTGCATGTTTCTTTGTGGACTTAGTGTCTACTTAGAAACTTATACACATGAGTGTAGTTACATCTTTAATTGGTATTCAAAATCTTTAGTGATCATCTTTTATTACTTTCTTGATTCTTTGGTGATCTCTAAAAGGCACAAGCTTTGTTTTTCTATTGGTATCACATTGCCTCTTATTAAGCTTGTGATCCTATTTGATGTATCCTCTTTGGTGTGCTTGTATGCGAAATACATGATATGCACTATGTGCCTCATATTTTGAAAGACTATAGTGATGCCTTGGCTCATCCTTGTTTTAGTCTCCTAAAATGTATTTCCATGTCACACCCATCCTTTCTTGTTTGAGCAAGTCTTCATTTGTCACTTCTATTTCTTGTTGCTCAACATTTGTGTGTGTTCAAAATTATCTAGGAGGAAGTGAGTATTCCATGTTATGCACACTATATTGAAATACAAATCTTTCATTGTGCATGTACCTTGGGGAGTTCCCTCTTGATTTTTAGAACACTTGGTTGATCTTATCATAATATCTTCTTGTGCTCAATTGTTTTTCTTGGATCCTTTGATTGCTTGCTTCTTTGTGAATGCATCCTTCTTTTGCAATTGGTATCCTTCTAGTGGATTTCAATTGGTGTCTTTCTTGTGCAATCTTTGGATCCTCAATATAGTTTGATCCCCTCATCTATTCGTCATTGGATATGTGCATTTGATTTCACTCATATCATGAGAAATGCATAAATTATGGGGGAGCTCTTACTATATTGGCCTTCTAATTTTCTCGCCCATTTCGGCAATGGATGCCAATGGGGGAGAGATTTAGAGGGTTTAAGGGAATACGTGTTTGTTCCCTTTCCCTTGCATCCTTGCTTCGCTTAGTGCATTGCATGTTTGTTCCCTTTCCCTTGCATCCTTGCTTCGCTTAGTGCATTGCATGGTTGTTCAATTCCTTATATAAACCCTCGTAAAAGGGATTGTCATCAATTACCAAAATGGGGGAGATTGAAAGAGCATTTCCCCTCATGTGTGGTTTTGGTAATTGATGACAACCTCTATGTACTAATGTTTGCATTGAGATATCTTTATAGATCTTGTCCATGCAAATAGTGGAGTTTATGTGTTGGACTCTTGAAGCTTATTTGATGACCAAGGTTCCATCTAAAGGTGTATATGATGGATGGTCATGTGTTGAGTTGAGCACAATGCAAGTATGTCTTGAAGGAGTCAAGACATCATATTAGCAAAGAAAGTTTGTTGATCAACACACAAAGCTACAAGATGTCCCAAGTGGGATCATGTATCTCTTGGGATGGTAATCACTTGTCCATATAGCTTTGTGAACTAACCCATGATATGTGTGTGTGGTATCTTTATGTGGGGTTAGGTATCTTCCCATGGTCTTGCATCAAATGAAGATTTCATATAGCTCGTGGAGGATGACGTCATGTGGTGAACGTCATCAAGGATAAGATGCGCAAGACCAAGAGAAGCTTTCTCGAAGAGATCCTATGCTTGGAGCTTGCTATGGATGCATGAAGACGAAGCTAAGCGAGACTCTCCCATAATGGAGTATGGGGGAGTATTTGGAGATGTCTTCATCAAGCATGTGCTAGCAAGCGCAATCAAGAAAGGTGATCCACTTGAAGAGATCAAGATAGTCATCATCTAACTCAAGTGGAATGCTCAAGGCAAAGGTATGATCTTGATAGGGCTATAGGATAGATAGGCGTACTATCAAGAGGGGCTCTCGAGTGAGTAACTTGATCGCATCTTTGTGGAGAGCTCAAACCTTTGCATACTTGGCATATCATATTTCCTGGTTCTTATTTGGCTCTTATCCATGTGAGGAATTAGAGCTTGGTTCATCTTCATGCCAAGCGCTAGCTCATCCAATTCGGGATTTCATTCGTTCATCTTGTTGTGTTTTGGATGTTGGGTTTTGGTGCTTGTCGTGTTCCTCATGACAAGCCCAAGTGCTTCGAAAACGGTTTTACTTTGGCAAACTTCTTGCGTTTTCGGTGGCGGAAATATTGCCGGTTCGACCATGAGGAAAGTCCCACACCTTGCCATGTGTGGTGACTTTGCTCTATTTATGGGATGCAATATTTCCACTATTTGTAGCCCTGTGCTCGTCGCTATCTTTCCAACAAAGTTGGTTTCACCTCATTCGGAGTTCATTTGCAAAAGTTATAGCGGTTTTAGTTTGGCTGTTCTGAACCGGATTATTGGGGCCGGATATTTCGTTCCACCGGAATTTCCGGTTCCCCAACTCGTCCAAGAAATCGGCTAAGGAAAGAAGGAAAAGAGGTGCTGGACTCAACCGGAAATTGTGGTCGGATATTTTGATGACCCGGAATTTCCGAGTTGCCCTCAAAGAGCCTCGCGAAAACGGCTAAGGAATGTTCGGTTTTGGTTCTGACTCCAGCCGGAATTTCATCTCGGAAATTTCATGGACTCGGAATTTCCGGTTGACCGGAATTTCCGAGTCTCACTTATACCGGAATTTCCGAGTTTCGAAACAGCCAACGGCTATATTTCCTGGAGAGCTATAAATAGCCCTCCCCTTCTTCTTCCTTGAGACATCCAAGGCAGCACGTTTTCCCTCTCTCTCCTACTCCATTGTTGACCTTGGAAAGCTCACTTCCCTCTCAATCCCTCCATAGATTCTTGCATATTCTTTAGGGAAAGTTGAGAGGAGATCTAGATCTACAATCCTACCAATCCATCTCTCCTCTAAGTGAGGGGAACCTAGTGGATCTAGATCTTGGAGTTCCTTTGTGGTTCTTCTCTTTGTTCTTCCTCTCTTCTCCCCCCATAAGCATTAGTTGCTTTTGGTGGGATTTGGGAGTGAAGGATTTGACTCCTTTGTGGTTTCTTGTGTTCTTCCTCTCTTATTCCCCCATAAGCATTTGTTGCTTTGTTGGAATTTGAGAGTGAAGGACTTGAGCACTTCGTGTGCTCTTGCCATTGCATTTGCATCGGTTTGAGCCCTCCACGAGGATTCGTGGTGGTGATACTTGTGAGCTTGTTACTCTTGGGTCATTGGACCCTAGACGCCTTTTGTGGCCGGCCTTTTGTGGCCAAGACCTTTTGTGGTCAAGACCTTTTGTGGTCACTTGAGAGCCCCCAATTAAGTTGTGGGTGTGTGCCTCAAGACTTGGGAGCCCCCAATTAAGTTGTGGGTGTGTGCCTCAAGATTGTTGTAAGGGATTCGATCTCCGCCCAAAAGGGGATCAATAGTGGAAGGTGAACTCGCAACCTTTTGTGGTTGAGTTCATCAGGAGAAGAAGGTGAGCCTTGGTGGCGTTGCGGCTAACCTGTTGTGGTTGCGCACACCTCTCCAACGAGACGTACACCCTTTGGGTGGAACTCGGGAATACATCCTCGTCTCCGCGTGCCTCGGTTATTTCTATACCCGAGCTCTTTACTTATGCACTTTACATTGTGATAGCCTTCGTGCTTGAAGTCATATATATATATATATCTTGCTATCACCTTGTTACTTGTATTGCTTAGCATAAGTTGTTGGTGCACATAGGTGAACCTAGTATATTTAGGTTGTATGCTTGCTAAAGTAAAACACTAGTTTTATTCCGCCTTTATCAAGCATACCGGAATTTCCGGTCCATCTTGGCTCGGAAATTCCGGCTCCCCGGAAAAAGTTTTAAATCGCCTATTCACCCCCCCCCCCCCTCTAGGCGACATCTGTCCGTTCAACTGGCAGGAATGCTGAGAGAGAGGTGGGAGGGGTGGCATATATAGATCAGAAATATAGCCGTTGGAAATATAGCCGTTGGAAATATAGCCATTGGAAATATAGCCGTTGGAATATAGCCGTTACAAAATATCTCTGCTGAAATTTAGAACCATTTGAAAAAAAACGTTGTTGTCGAATGGTAGTTACAAAAATATTATTAGAATATAGGAGAGAGAATATACATGTCCATCCTATACACTTTCCACTGAAAAATTAGGAGGTGTAAAAAGTAGGAAGGTGTATATGGAGGTGTATATGAAGATATACACCTCCAATTTTATACTAGCCACTTGAGATGCTCTTAGGTGTGTAATTTTACAATGTTAATGGTATGTTATCTTTATATACAATAGCAGAGGCATTTCTCTTAGATAGATACTGCATGTTAAGGAATACATTTGGGATATATTTCTAGTATCTCTCCGCACACAAGGCCACCGGTCTGGAAAAGGTGGGATTTTGTTGGCTTTAAATTTAAAGAAATCCTCGGGTTTCTAGCATTTCACTTATCGTCATCCTATATAATTGGGTCGGTTGTGCTCCTGATAATCTGCGCAGGGAATTTCTACAACATAATAGTTGGATTTTGTGGACCCTATAAATATAATCCCTTCTTCTCCATGTGAGGGGACGGCTTGATTTCTCGTCCCCTCCCCACCCTCACCCCTCCATTGTTTAGGAGAGAACCAGAACTTTGCTAAAGCCACCCAACCAAAGCGTACACAGCTCACTCTGGACCATCCGATCGCTCCCACTTAAACGAATCCAACAACACAGGTTTGTTTTATCTAATCCAACCCCAAGCAACGGTCTGGATTAATCCTGTCGACCGTGCAGAACTTTTTCCTGCCCACTACTCCGACGCCCACTCCTCGGTCAACACCTTCGTGGAGATCCCCTTTGCCCTCCTCCGTCCTCGAACGATTCCGGCCGGCTCCGGCGACTCTGGACGCCGCCGACCAACAAAACATCCGCGGTCGCCGCGCTCGGGTCCCTCGCGGACGCGCTCCTCCACGAGCAGGACCAGTGCGCGCAGCTCGCGGCAGCGCTCGCCACGGCCGCCGCGGCGCCGCCGTCGAGACCTCAGCGCTCACCGCCGACCTCGCCTCCTACCTCCACAAGCTCCTGCCCCGCCTCCTCAAGCTCCTCCGTAGCAATGCCTTCAAGGCCAAGCCCGCCTTCATCACCCTCATCGGCGCCTCCGCGACCGCGGCTGGCACCCCTTCCATCCCATGCCTCGCCAGTGACGACTGGGCGGCCAGGAACCCCACATGACTCCCCCTCCCCGGCGCCTCCCCACGCGACTCACCATCTCCGGTTTCATCTAGCTTGTCCGTCTTGCTGTTAAGGTGGGTTTCATCTAGCTTGTCGGATCTTGCTGTTAAGGTGGGTTTCATCTCCAAAACGCTCCATGTGATACAGAATTATCTGAGTAAAGTAGGCCTTATCTGACGAACGGAAATTTTCCTCAACTGCAGAGCACATCGGCACCAAGACAACGGTGCAGATCAGGAGCCACGCCCAGAAGTTCTTCACCAAGGTCATAAGGGAGTTGTCCGGCGACAGTAACGGCAAGAGCTCCTCCGGCGAAGGCGCCGCCGCGGCGCCGATTCAGATCCCGCCGCCACAGCCCAAGAGGAAGTCGGTGCACCCGTCCCGTGCAACCAGAGGAGCGCGCACGCGCCGGGAAGCTCGCGCTCCCGCGGCTTCAGAAGCGTGGGCTGCAGATGTGCGAGCTGGGGAACGGCTCGCCGACGTCGCAGATAGGCTCCGACTGCTCCGACGCGTTCCCAGTTGCATTCTTTCTGCGGTGTGTTTAATTTTCCTTTTATCTCTCTCCGATCAGTGACATAAAATCATCATTTGCATCTTCTAATTTGTTTCTTGTTTCTGTCTCGCCAGCAGCCATATTCAAAATGGGTCCAACATCTGCACCTACACGAAAGCAACTGTTCCGATGCTGTCTGGAGTTGTTGTTCAACGCCATCATCAACATAACCTACTTCATTTCTACAACTGAGCTCAAGGCCATCTCTTTTTTCTCTGGTAAATGTCATGGGTGATTGTAGTGCCCAACAACTGCTTGTGCTAATGCCCAATAAGAACTGTTTCTTTTACTTTTTGTTCAAGAAATTATTATTTTTTAATTATCAGTAGCGCTCTGTCTAATGTGTTGGTGTTTTATTTCCTCTGAGAGCATCTTGTTGCTTGATGCAACCCTTACACACATGGCTTTGATGTCTAGGTCAGTCGGTCAACTTGTCAATTTTTACAAGCTAACAACCAGCTTTTGCTTAGCTATTTCTGCATATTGGTTACACTTTAAGATGTTTCCTTGGCGGATTTTCTTCATTTAATCTGGACAAGTCCCTCATCAATAATTACAGATATGTTGATGCATCAAATTATTTTAACATAGTGCCATCTAGATGAGCACGTGCATAGCATATTTGTACGTTCTGTAGGTGGAGTTTCGAAAATTATGGCAAAGAAGCACACAGTACTTTGTCCAGCAACACACCATCCAGGCCGGGTGAGAACTTTCTTCCAAATACAAGTATGTAGCACACATGCATGTAGGTATGCCTCTATAAGTAGTTTGTTTGCAAATGAGTTTCTTATAAGCTCTACTTTCTTTAACTATAACATTTTACTTATGGTTCATGGTTAACTGATAGAAGTGATTTTTACAATTGCTTAATGTGCTGGAGTAGTCGTGTTTCATGCTTTGCACCTTCGATCTGTATTCTTGGTTCAGTTTGGATGGTTCTAGAGAGAATTTGAGTTGCTTGTTTATAATATTCTATGAAACCATTCAATTTAAGTCTGAGAAGTGTGGAACTCTTTGAACTCATTTACCGCGAAAGCTTCAAATATCAGCATTGTGGTTCGAGTAGAAAGGTGTAAAGGCTATCTGCTGATCGTTCTGATGACATGTAGAAGGTTTAGATACATTTTCTGTAAATAAATTTCGGTGGATGACTTTGTGCGATTGATAAATGAGAACTTCACCTCTTAGACGGGGCAAACAAATTTCGGTTCATATTCCGAAGTATGATGGGAATGAAGTGGTTGAATTTAAATATTTGAAAGTATATTTTGTGTGAAATTTAAGTATTTTGTGTGCACGTACATGCTTACTATCACATAATAAAGAAATGGATCTTCACAAAATAATAAAGAATGGAATGTCAACTATCAGTTCTAACTGGTGTTAAATTATACTAATATATTTATGTAAACAATAAATATTATTTTATGCTTGTGGATTTTAAATGTTTCAACGTGTGTGGATTGTATGTTGTTTGTACATTTTTAGATTATTGTTTACATAACAAAGTACTCACTAAAGACTAAACTATAAATAAGATTGCACGGCTACTAGTATACAATAGCAGAGGCATTTCTCTTAGATAGATACTGCATGTTAAGGAATACATTTGGGATATATTTCTAGGATTTCTTCGCACACAAGGCCACCGGTCCGGAAAAGGTGGGATTTTGTTGGCTTTAAATTTAAAGAAATCATCGGGTATAGTTCTTGCATTTCACTTATCGTCATCCTATATAATTGGGTGGGTTGTGCTCCTGATAATCTGCGCAGGGAATTTCTACAACATAATAGTTGGATTTTGTGGACCCTATAAATATAATCCCTTCTTCTCCATGTGAGGGGACGGCTTGATTTCTCGTCCCCTCCCCCACCCTCACCCCTCCATTGTTTAGGAGTTAAAATCTCTTAGATCGCACACTATTTTGGTCCAAACTTGTTGGTTTCTTAGGGTTGAAGGAGAGATCCTAGATCAGGGGTTACATCGAAAGTATTTGATGTAGTGCCCCATCTTTTATTAAAGATAGAACACCTGTGTTAAGTGCTAGTCCCTGGATCACTGCCAGCACCACAGTACAAAATTTAAAGTATCATTGCAGAAGTATCAAGTTACTACAACGAGATCCAAAAATAGCCAAGTATAGCTTTATTACAAGGTGCATAACCATGAAGGCTAGCGATAATATTCAGAGTTCACAACAGAAACACAAAAGCAATGAGCCTCATCTTCAAGCATGCGCCACAGGCAGACATGTTGGGTGTA
Source organism: Poa annua (assembly GCA_026929855.1). Taxonomy (NCBI): domain Eukaryota; kingdom Viridiplantae; phylum Streptophyta; class Magnoliopsida; order Poales; family Poaceae; genus Poa; species Poa annua. The sequence goes on from CM049437.1 coordinate 59,548,899, forward strand.
GACTCGAGTCCAAACAATTATTCTTCATCTGAAGTACCTGCACATTGGAATATGCAGCCCCCGAAGGAGGTCAATACAATGAAGTATTGGCAAGTGACTATGGTGGATATAAAATGACAAGTCTAAACTACATGAGTATTTGGCTTGGTGGAGTTGTAGGCTATTTGCAGAAAGCAAGTTTTCTCCTATCTTTTGTAAAGCACTTTTATTTTCAAAGACTTGGCACCAAGGGATGAAGCCCAAGTGCACCATTATTTCTTTACTTAGTCAAAATTTTACTTCATGAAAACAGTGTTGTGTTGAGATTCTTCCGTCCATCCTTGTCCAGCTGCTCGAAGTTGTCCATCACCGGGGACACGGCTAAGTACTCAGATTGTTGACTCTGCAGAGTTTGTGCACTTTCACCTTTAGACTCAATTAACCCAGACATCCTATACACGCGGAGTGCATTAAGGAAAGGAGAGAATTGAGACAAGAACTTTCAGAAGAAGAATTCAACCATACTAGCAAGACCCGTTCCACCTATCAAAATTCTACATCTGCTTGTCAAGCTGACAGGTTGAACTCTCACAACTTAGTTGTTCAAGACAGAGCCCATTGTCAAAAAGGCTGCACGGGAAGCATCTAAACTTGGAGGGACTTAGTAATCTCTTTGTTCCTGGGTGGCAACCACAAGTGCACTTTTGGGTGAAAACCACCGTGCTCATGGCCCTAAGTAGAATAAAATTCATCCTAGGCGAAGACAACCACAATCACAGTCCCAAATAGCCACTCAACATAAACCATACCAACCAATCCACCCAGGTGTGCATTTTAAGTTTAACACTTAGAAATCTTTCCACAACAAAAACATGTAAATATTTTCATAGCATTGCTAAGCATCTAATAAAACCTTTTAAATGGCTGCAATAACATGGTAGGGAGGGGGTGGCTACACACTACTAGGAGATTTTATATAGCATAGCATAAAAACTTAGCATAGTAAAATAATAACGAAACTTTCCTATCATGCTTACTACTCAAAAACTCTACTAATGCATATAGGAAAAATAATGGGTGGTTCATGAATGTCACTTGCCTTGGTAACAAGAGGAACAAGCACAGCAAGAATAACAATCACAAGAAAAGCCTTCCTCCTCTTCACAATCTAGAAACAAACAGTACATAAAAATAAATAAACACACAAATACAACACTTAAAATATCAAGACAAAAATATGTATGCATGCTTGATATGCAATGAACTTAACAAAACAAAATTATTACAATTTTATTTCCTCTGTTATTAATGCATTGAAATGCAATGAACAACATTTTATTATTTTATTTAATCATTTAAAATATTGAGCATAACATAGAAATATTAAGCCCTACAACCAAATTCTTTAATTCTATTATGAAAAGTTTCAAATAAAACTCAAGTTGCACTTTCTGGACAGAGGACATTAATACAATTCTAAAGCAATTGGATTTATTTGAAAAGCATTTTTATTAATTAAGTTATGAATTTAAATGGCCGAAATACCAATCTGTTAATTACTCGAATTTAAATGATACCATAAGGAAAAACAAATGATATAGAATTAAACTACATGACCAGGGCTATCCGTGGATATAAAATTTACTAAATTTGGATAAACAGATCAAAAGTTATGCAATTTACAAGATTTAATAGTTTTCTGTTTTTAAAACCAAATTTCAGCCGAAAATAGAAAATGAAAAGGCCACGCGGCGCACTCTGATTGGACGGTACCGGTTCGCCGTGGATCGCGAACGCGAACCGTTGGATCTAAAGGAAAAAGAACGCTCCAGATCTATCCAACTTTCCGACGGGGACGGGCGGCGCCAGTGTGCCGGAAATGCTCCGACCGCGGCGGAGCCATGGCCGGCGTCGCGCTCTACGACAAAAGGAAGGGGAGCGGAGAGGGAATCCTTTACCAAACGCTGCAGGGCGACGAGGCGATCTTGATGGCGAGGTAGACGGCGTCGCGGTGGTCGGCTCCTCCCGGGATTGCTCGCCGGAGTCAGAGAGGCGGACGGCGGCGGTGGTCGCGGACGGATGCGTCGATACGCTGCGAAAACAGATGCACGGCCGTGTCAAAAACGTGCGCAAACACGAAAGGAAACGAGGGGAGGGAAGGAGAGGGTCCGGGGTGGCCGGGGTGCACCGTACGGTGAACTTCTCGCCGGCGGAAATGGCGAGATGCCGAGCTCAAATACGAACAGCCCGGCGGCGGAGGAGTTAGGGTTTTGTGGGGAAAAAGTGTGGCGGTGATGCGGGGTACTTATGGGGCGAGAGAGAGCGAAAAGATAGACTTTGAAACGGTTTGGATGGATTGATTCGCCGGAGTCAAACTCGGGAACGAACTCTGCGTTCGTTGCTGACTTCGCGCGGAGGTTGAAGACGCCGGGGGTGGGGTCCACCCGTCAGCGAGGTGAGGAGGCGCGGGCTGGAGTTGGGCCACGGGTGGGCCGCAAGGCAACGCGCGCGTGCTGCGAGATGTAGTTGGGCCGGCTCGGTTTGCTCCTTTCCCTTTTTAAAAAAAAAAATCTTTTCTGTTTTTCAAAACCTGATTTCAAAATTGATTTTTTAACTAAACCAAAACATTTCAGAAAAATTCATAAAAATAAGTTTTAGAAAGCTTATTAAATTTAGAACTTTTTGATAGCATTTTTGTCTATAAAATAATTTAATTAGAAGATTTATTATAAGGAGGTTCATATAACAATTTTATGGTATGAAAACCAATTTAAATTTATTAATAACTTTTAAAATAAACCTTATGCAAATTAAATGCTATGACTAGATGATGAATGATGCATGAATGCAAGGTTTTAAATTTTTGAGATTTTGGGATGTTACATTTGATCTCAACCTACTGATACTTTGTGGGTCTTCTTACTTGGGTCATCTAAAACCCTAAACAAAAGTGGATTTGAGGGGGCCTATAAAAAGGCCTCATTATCACGCAGGATTGCTACTCTCTATGGTCATTGTTCCAAAGCTTAAATCGTTTAGGTCTCACACTTCTTGAATCATGTACGAGTGATAGAGAAGGTCGAGATGGGTTACACCAAAACAATTTAATTTTGCACTACCATTCTTGGTGGAAGTGGATGTCGTTTGAGCTTGGCCTTGATTGTAAGGAGCTCTAGAATATGCTGGAAGCCTCCAATTAAAGCCGTGGAGATAGCCCCAACATTTTTTGTTAAGGTTTTTGATTGCCGCCTTCAAGTACAACACATAGTGGATCGTGGCAATCCACCTTTGTGGAGGCACAAGGAGAATAAGGTGAGCCTTGTTAAGAAAGTCAATCTTTCTTTGAAAGCAAAAAAAAATGATCCAAGTGGAAGTCGGAATCAAGAAGTGAATACCTAAACGAGGGTTTTCTCCTAGCCCTGATAGATAAAATCTATAATGTGAAATCAGACATGAATGAAGAGAATCTAGAAATTGCCATGTAGTCGGACACAGTTTTGACTTGTGGGTCTAGATGCACGCGTTATGAAAATTTATTTTAAATGTCAAAAAAAAAAACAAACAAAAATTTCATGGTAGATCTAGACATTCTATATTTGCAGAAAAAATTATGAAAAAGGACATTTTTTGTGGGTTGTGCAAAAAAGATGAAAAATATATTGTGCAGTCAGTTTAAAACGTGGGAATTTTTCTTTTTACACAGCCCACAAAAAATCTCATTTTTCTGCAAAACTTTGTGTATGGACATAAAATATTCGGATGTATAACCGAAATTTTTATTTGGAGTTTTTTTACATTTGAAGTGCAGTTTTTAGATAATGGATCATATACTCGTACTGCCCCAAAACTGATTTCGGCGTGTAGTCAGGATTCTCAAGCTCACATTATTTTGGGTGTGAGCCAGCAGCACCACCATCCCTACCTCATGCTTTTGGTTGGTGCCACCTAATTTGCCATCAACATGCTACAAGCCCCCCCAACACACATACATACACTCCCAAGCACAACAGTGATCTGCAGACACTCTCAAAGAAAGGAGAGAAGAAACAAGAACTAAGAACAATCTTGTGTGTTAAGAAACATCAAAGAGCACCAAAGAAAGATACATTTGAGCCTTGTCTTTGGCTTCTTCTTTTTTGCGTGGGGGTTGTCTTTGGCTTCTTGATCTGGAAGAGTAGATACATCGAAGGTCACAACAACCTAATCATGATCAAAGTTGTAATCTGACGGTCGATGTCTGATCATGAAAATCGTGTACTTGCTTGATGCTTGGTGAGAGGAGTAGAAACCGTCCCATGCATGTGCTCGGCGTGTATAAACTAGCTGCCTTGATTGATGGCAATGGGCTCTTTGTGCATTTAGTGTAGACAGGCACATGGTGAACTTGTATCAGTGTATCAAGGGCACGATTAATTAACAAGAGCGCGATTAATTAACAAGTGACGCTAGCGAAGGTATTTAATATTTTAAGTATTTGACAAAGCAAGCCCGTCTTGTCCTTGCTTATTTTAATTCCCCTTTCATTTCATTTTGCAGGTAGTGAGCACCCATGTCATGCTTGTAGCTTGTATACGCTGGACATATGAAACAAGCTCCACTCCGTTCAAATTTAGATGACTCTCCGTTCAGATTTAGATGACTCGCATGTAGGTATAAATAGAATAGTGTTCGATGCATCCATTTCTACCTAAAACAAGTCATCTAAATTCAAACAGAGGGAGTAGAAGAGTTGCCTGCCATCAGATCACATACATACTAAGGAGTTGTTTACGTAGTTACAAGACAAATTAGTTATACAACGATAAATATCAGGCTAACACTACAAAAAAATTGTGTTTTAAGTTGTGGTAAATTGTATATACATACCTCATTTGTAGTGTGACAATTATGATAACCAATAAGTGTACAAAAATAGTTAATGCCTGTCAGCTATCATTGTTGTAGCTAAGAAATTTTGGTGTATCACAGAGCTTTTGCACACAAGATTGCATACTGTCAAGAATTGTAACACAAGATTTCAGATGTATACATGTTCACATGACTACTACACTTAACAATCTAAAAAACTAGACATTGCCAGTTCATACGAATATGCTAACCATCCGAGATTGGGGATGGGAGAGAATGTTTGTCTCACTTCTTCTGTCCACCACAACTGGCGCATCAAGCAATCCCGAATCCTTGCTGGACTCCGGTTGCACAGTTGTTCTTAATGGTCGTTTTGAGAAACAAGCATCCAGCTTTTCTCTCCATGCTTATTGTTACAAATGAAATAATGGTGCAAGGGCAGGTTGATACAATAAACACTACAACTTCAGAGCGAAATATACAGCATTGCAACCTTCCTGTGGCAGTTGCAATAATTTAGCTTCAAAGTGCAAGTGGTGGGGCAATTAATCGGTGCTGAGGTCCTTGCCTTCTGTATGTACATTGGTCACAGCAGAGCTATTCAGTATCCTGCACACGGGAATTGTTGTGAGCTCATGTAAAAAAAGGAAAATGTTGTGAGCTCATTTATGCTTTTGGTCAAGCAAGAATATATTCAAATTTTTATCAGTCATACAGGCAAATTCAAGGATGGGCCAACAATAATAGATGGGGACCAACAATCATCGAATCACCTAGAAGAATCAGCTTATTCATAAGTTATTTCATTTTCTCAGGAAATGTAGATTTTCAAGATGTTAAGAACCATAAAGAAATATTAAAGATTTACGTAAACCATCTCAAGGATCAGTGCTGAAAATATCTTGTTAAGACTCCATCAGCTGGCATGACTATATGGTCCCACAATCAAGCCACTAGTAAACAAATGACCAGTGTCGCCTTCAGTGGCGGAGCTTGACAAAAATCAAGGGCGGGCCAGGCTAAAACACGTGTTTTTGGGAAAAATGAAGAACAATTCACAATTCTGTGAAGAATATATGCTATAAATTGAACCAAGAATTTATGGAAGAAATAATATTACCTAGACGGGGGAATTTGAGAAGAGAAGGTGGTCGGATCAGCCAGAATGTTGGCTGCCAACTGCTAGAACTCCTGCCAGCCACGTGCCCGTGCAGTGCGGTAGTGCCTGCGGGCTGCAGCGACCGCCTGGCCAACCCCCGGCTGCCTACGGCGGCGCGGCGCTTCTGTGCCTTCTCTGCTCCACCGATTCCCCTCGATTTCCCCCCTTTTTGGTCCAAATTTCTAACATAGCGAGGCGCTCTATGGCCATGGTTTCTGTCGATCTGAGATTCAAGAGGAACGAGTGACTGGGAGTCTGGGAGGCAGCGTACAGGGAGGGGCAATCGTTCTACTGACCTGGGCCTTAGATGCATAAGCATTAACTAGTATTTTTTAGCCAAAAATCTGGGCGGGCCATGGCCCAGTTCGGCCCTAACGTAGCTCCGCCAGTGGTCGCCTTCATTAACTGAAAGCTCACTTTTTGTGTTGTTTCCATGTTTGAAGTATGAAATGGTGGTGGTCGGTCACCACATCTCTATGAAAGTAGGAGGGGCTACCTTACTCCAGCTTGTAGACAAGATGAGATGGGACCAAACTTATATAAAAGGATACCAAACTCTCATAGGTACCCTGGAAAAAGGTTTAATTTGACATTTGGCCTGCAAGAGAAATGTATATTACTACACATTAGGCCTAATCTCATTGGCCAACAGTTAACAATGTTAAACAGTAAAAAGAACCAATTCTAAATGAGGTTGTGTTTATTATGATATAAAGGAAGGGACATTGCAGAAATTAATAAGGGATGGTTTACTAGTGAGATACAGATAACAGATAATCACTTGAGTCCCAAACAAAACTTTAGCTCTGCACCATAGAACTTATGTTTTTCATTATTCTACATAAGTTCTGGTCAAAGGCATCCATTTTGTATGTGGGTACAATCCTGATTTGACCATTCCAACCCAACATCCATGTGTATGAGCCACAACTTTGGTATTGCACATAGGTCATCAGTACATTTGTTCACAGATTAGCAAGAAGAATATGGTGGAGATAGGACTTATGGAACACCTTGCGCAGCTTAACAAGACACGGCAAATTTCTCGTTTACAAAATAGTAAAGAATATAGCTATACCATATATAACACAATAACAAAGGTCTAAAATGCTGGTGGTCTTACGAAAATCTCAATGATTGTGGATATAAGATTATGAAGTAAGCAGAAGGCAGAAAGTATGTATTAACCAAAATTAACTAGATGTATGCGCTGACAAATAACAAGCATAAAGTCAAAGCAGAACCATGTTTTTGAAGCTCAAAATTTTCCTTTTGAAGCTCTCGAAGCAGAACTATTTGCCACAATTTTTCATTAGATAAGCTCTGGTGTTGTTATTTTGTGCAAAGTGTGAACTGTGAAGGATTACCCACAACCCTATTGAGAATGAAATAACTAGCCCATCAAGTGCCCTTGAGATGAGGCTACCTATGGTGGTTATCAATGTCAATAACATTCCAACATCTATGGCATTTTATGGATTTGACGCCAAAGAACTACTGATAAATGCTCATCAGTAGAGAAGGGGTATTTCAAGTGAATTTTGCGCAATAGCTAAATTAGTAAAAAGTACAATGATTATAAAGTACCCCTAAAGAAATCAAAATCTTCTTACCCCGACAATGGAGTACAAGTCAGCTTTCGTCATCATCAGTTTGGGCAGCCTCTTTCATTGATCTCTTCTTTGAACGTAGAGATTTCCCTATGAACATAACTAAACAAGTTAGCAAATAAGCTAAATCTAGGTCAAAATGTGCAAAGATTACTGCAAGGCCCTATTTGGAATACATGATAGGAGACGAACAAGAATAAAAATAAATAAAGGAACAGGATAGAAACCAAAGGTGGTAGAATTGATGAAATACCAGAACAATTTCATGTATGCTGTTTGGAGCACTGGAATTGGAAATTACAGGATTCTAATAACCAGCCAGCACCTTGTCCGGTTCAGTATGCTTATAAGACCAATTTGGTAGCCAAGAAAAACTACATGAACAAGATGTATTAAGAAGGCCTGAAACCAACTGGGCTAAGTTTGTTTTGTGTTTTTTTTAACGGAGGATTTGTGATTTATTGATGAAGTACAATATATAATATGGGTATCTGGTGTCACTAAAAACCAATTCGGTTTTATCCCTGGGAGATTGCATGGAAATCACCAATCCATGCGCCAGAATCTTAGATTACTCGCACTTCGTTTACTTTTGCTTGCTCTCTTTCTCTTTTGGTTTCCATATGTTTCTGTTAGGTTTCATATCTAGCATACCCTAACTTGCTTGGGAAAAATGCTTTGATGATGTTTTGCATCTCATGTTAATTTTTCCAAACTAACTTAAATAGTGATTAAAGTTGACAGGTTTTGCTTGCATTGAACCGTTTGAGGACCGTGAACTTGTACATAAACAAACTGGTTCCTGTAGTTGTGTCTCTAATATGATATAAAAACACAAAACAAACTTAGCCAAGTTAATAAAAAAAAAGGAACAGGAAAGAAACCAAACTAACTGGTTGGACAGGCTCAACTAACATGGTTCAATGTTTAGCCCGTGCACTTCCGCATCAACCTTCAAGCTATAGTTTTTCTTTTATTGATTTGTAGAAAACTGAAACTACAGATATAGAGATAACAAATTGCAAACTAAATCAATCACCAAATTAGGAAAACTAAAACATTACTAACTACTACTCCCTCCGTTTTTTAATATAAGATGTTTTAGCTATTGCACATGTTGTCTAGATACACACAAAAATGAGTGAATATGGACACTAAAACATGTCTAGATACAAGTTTGGACATGTGAATGTGGAAAAAGGCTAAAACGTCTTATATTAAAAAAACACAGGTAGTAGGAAGAACTGGCAACTTGCAGATAGAAAAGTTTATATTTATTACATCAAATGCACCTTTTATGCTTTTACTACAATGGAACACAAAGCTAACATCTGCACACGTAAGCTACGTCGATATTAACTTTGGCACACTGTTTCTCCCTGGCACTTAAGTTAGCTAAAAAAGTTATGCCATGGCTAGATTAATTCCCCACATACGCTATGGAGATCTGCTAAAGAACATATGCACGACTTCAAATACAAGATTTTTTTTTTGAAACCGAGGCAAAAGACTTGCCATTTTCATTAATTAAGAAGAAGTGGGAATTGAACGGTTAATTAGCGGGAAACCGTTCTAAATACAAGAATTAGGTGTAACTGCTGTCTGAAGAATTGACATTAGAGGTTGCGGTAAGCTAAACCTAGAACAACATACCAAGAACAATGTGCAAATAAAGCAACATCATGCTACAAGTCAATTAGTTGTCATGTTGTATGTATACAAGCGAATGATGCATAATTGTATATAAATATGAAGCCTTTAACCTTATATTCTTAAGATAAAAATAATGAATGATGAAGTACTAATAAAAGAGGTGGACAAAAAGATAAAAACGGGAACACACAAAGAGGGTAAAGCACAGCATGGAGTCCATATCCTTTTAGTGTTCTAGAAATTCAGAATATCCTCTAGACAACATATGGAACAAAAATTCACTTCACTTACTTATCGTCAGTAGTACCAACAAGAGGTGTGCAAGGCGAATAACCATTGCATACTATATGGGGAATAAACTAAGCACAATCCACAACACCATGAGAGATGTGCAATGGCTCAATTGCTTTGCGCTTTGCAGTACACTTCACCAACGCTATAGGAAAAATGTGAGAATTTAGTGGAGTACTTATAGCTTCAATTTCCATCACTAATACCATAAGGGAATGGATGAAGTATGTCCACGTTCTTGATCGAATCCACCATAACAATCCCATGTACTTCATATACGGGCACCACTCGAAGTTCAAAGTTTATGTACCCATAGACTGGAAACCTTAACCACGAGATCTCCTCGGTCACTTGTCCCGCTCACCTTCAACGAAGTACGCTGCGGACGGCCAGCCCCGAGCTGTGGAGAGGGATAGCTCCTCCTCCTCAGTCATAGGGACGTAGGCCTCCGCCTGATATGCCACTTCGCCGGCCTCGCTAACCCCGGACGCCGCGATCCGCCCGACGAGCTCGGCGACCCCGTGCGGGCGCCGCATCGGGGGAACCCAGAACGACCCGCCCGGCACAAACGGGAGCCAATCGGGGGTGGACCGGCGCACTATCACGCCGTGGATGGCCTCCTCCAGGCGCCGGATCCCGACAACCTCAACCGACGGGGAGCCGTCGCCGGCGGCGGCACCGGGGGCCGATGCGTCTTCGTCGGCGAGGTCGATCTCGATGAACTCGACCTTTGTGGCGATCCCGCGGAGCGGGAGGAGGGAAGCGGAGGTGGCGGTGGTTGGGGTCGGGCGTACTAGGGTTTGCGCGAGTAGGCGGGCCATCGGAGCCGGAGATGAAGAAGAAGCGGAAATGGGGATATGGAGACGTACGTAGACGAGGCCGAGAAGATAGGGACTGGGAGTTGTGAAGTGAGCCTAGCTCAACTGGTGGAACCAGCCCACCCAGGTTCAAGTCGACATGAGTGCTCGCATTTTCCTGGATTTTCCAGGATTTAACTGGCGCTATACTTTCAGTGGTAGGTGACGTGCCCGTCTACAGCGAGGCGCCCGTGGTGACTTCGTCAACCTCAAGATTTGCCGGACCAGTCTCTCGGAGGTGCTCATAGGGGTAGGGTTTGCGTGTGTGCGGTCATAGGGGTGTCTGTACGTGCGTGTGTGAGCGTCTGCGTCTGTACTGTGTTTCTCAAAAAAAAAGATAGGGACTGGGAGTTTGGGAGAGATGCCTCCCCCTATAGTAGGGCCAGTGTGTCGTAGGGCCAATATGTCAGTGACATCGAAATGGTCGTCACTAATTTGAAGGATGAAGGGTAGGTGAAGGCGGCACGGATTCTCTCTGACTTTGTTTCTCCAAGGGTGTGTTTTGTTTTGAAATGGAATGGAATGTTTACATTCTTGTAGAATGTAATGTCACGGTTCCATTCCATCCGGGTGTTTGGTTGTAGTCAATGAGGTGGAATGGAATGATGCTAAAACTATTTTGGTTAGAAGTGTGAGATGGGATAAAGGTGGCCCAAATCACGTGTTTAGTGAAGAGTGAGTTTACCACAATCATTACTAAAATCAATAAATGTTCCCTACATTAAGCACACCCATCTAACACTAATTAATCTTTTTTCGAAAAAAAACTAATTAATCTTCTCACGATCTGACCCACGATCGTACAGATCGATCTAATCATGCAGGCCGGGAAAAAAAACTAATTAATCTCCTCACGATCTGACCCACGATCGTACAGATCGATCTAATCTACCGCAAGTCCGCAAGCATGCAAGCCGCTCGCCGGCCAGCTCGCTGGCCGCCGTGCTACCAGGCCGTCTTCGTCGCGATCTAGCTGCCGCCGCTCGCCGGCCAGCCGCGCCTCCCGTCGTGCTGACCGCGTCCGCCGCGCCTGCTAGCCGCCGGCCGTGCTAGCCGCAAACGCCACATACTAGCGACCGCGCCGCTGGTTCACACCGCCGCCGCCATGCCTGCTATCTGGTTCCTGTCGCCGATAAGGGAGGGTGTAGGAGAGACGAGGCAGAGAAGAGGCAGTCGCCGATTAGTAAGGCTAATTTTTGTGGTCAGCGAGCCGTTCCACCCGGTCTGGCCGATTCGGAGGAATGGCTCCATTCCGCGTATTGAGTGAATATTCCCTTCCTGTGAACCACCTCATTCCATTCTATTTTCTAACCAAACACAGGAATGGGCTGTAGGTGCGGAACGGTTTCATTCCATTCTACCTCGTTCCAAAACCAAACACACCCTAACTTTTCCCTGAGTTTGGGTCACTGATTTGTGGGCCTGCCGGATGTGAAGGGCCTATTGGATTTTAGTAATTTCAAAAGAGTTTTATAGGGCTTAGAGCATTTCTAACAGAACCCTCAAACAGCCTGAAAACCGTAAAAGTCCGGTGACTTCACGGGCCGAGGCCTTTTTTGCGCCATAGCAGAGCCCTCAAACGCAAAACGGCCCGTACACTGGATACGGGCGCCCGTAGATTCGGACGGCCGACCGGTATTTATGCCGGGTTCGCAACCATTTCCCGTTCCAATCCATTATCCACTCGCGCCGCCGACGAGAAATCCACCCGCCGCCACCATCTTCTCCGACGAGCAATCCGCCGGTGCCGGAGTCCGCCGCACCCGCATGATGGCCCCCAAGCGCGAGCCCTCGACCCCGCCGCACCGCCGAGACCCTTTCAACGGGGACTTCTCCGACAAGCGCCGCGCGCAAGCGGTGACGAGCGACGGCGCTCGGAAGCGGGCGGCGCGCGCCTACAGCAACCGCGGCCAACAGATCCCGCCGGCCTACTTCCGGCGCGAGGTCGAGTAGTTCAACCGCCTCCGCGCCGAGAGCGAGGCCCGCCGCCGCCACGCGCGCGCGGACGGTGAAGGAAGCTCAAGCGGCGGCGCGAGCACCTCCACCGAGCTAGTGGCGCTGCCGGAGGAGTACGACGCCGCCGCGTTCGGGTCCTCAGTGGCGGCGGAGGACTTCGTGCCCGACGAGGCACTTGAGTCCATCACGGCTCAAGTGCTTCTCCGGTCAGCGCGGGAGGCGGAGGAGAAGAAGGCGCAGGCAGCCCGCGAGGAGGAGATCAACGACATACTCCTCCACTAGGGGCTCGAGGCAGACGCCCTGGCTGCCGAGAAGAAGGCGTACTGGGCGGCCTACGCGAGGGAGGTCGTCGACCTCGTCTCCGACGAGAGAGCCACATCGGCGCCACCTCGACATCGTCGCCGCCGCACCTGGGCTCCGGTGAGCCGAGTTTTGGTAGTACGATAGGCTCCGGCGATGATTTAGCAGTAGTATTAGCTTTTGGATCCATCTAGCTTAATGTAAATCGGGGATGAACTCGTAATCGAACGCATCGTTGAAGAACGGAAAATTTGTTCCCGCCAAATCTATGAATATGCAGTTCGGTTTAAGGGTTCTGCTATGCGCGGCGAGCAGCTCGACGCAGATTTGTCAAAAAACGCGAACTATAAACTTTATAAACTTTTTTTGAGGTTCGCAGTATAAGGGCTCTGTTAGAGATGCTCTTAGTATTTTTTTCTATGGATTGTCTTTTATTTAAAAGAATGGTGCTACCAAAATCTTATAGATTGGATTCCTATGCTCAATTTATAGAAATTTTAACATCCACTTCAAACCTCTTTTTTAGACTCAAGTGCGTAGGATCGAGACACTTTCCCTGTGTTTTTCTTACGTACCAAATTAGTCATCTGAAAAAATATCACCACGGATAAGAGGTTGTCGGTGCATCAAGTTTAGTAAATATAAATGAAGTAATGATTACAATATCCTAAAAAAGAATTAACCCAGAACAGTTACTCATCAAGGACATGGTACATCAGGGTAAACATTACGCTCCGTAAAGTTCTCCTGGGATTTCCACTCAGTGCTCCGAATTTTCAGGCGGAGCTGCGCTCCTCCGTGGAATAATACGATCGTATTGGTTAAAATATAGCCAACCAATTGGGGGCTTAGGAGTACATGGTTGCGCAAGATCCAAACATGGAAATGCAAACTATATGCAAGTGCAGGCAATGTCTAACAAAAGGTACACCGTAGTGCTGAGCTAAGAACGTTCAAACTTCAAAGACAGGGTGAAATACTAGACGCCAAAGGCGTGTATATTCTGAATTCAAATTAACAGCAGCTAGGTGCATATATGCTAATTAGTAAAGCAAGCAACTAGTTAAAAAGGATGAAGATGCCTGATCGAGGAAGCATACTGGACATACTGACCCGTGCAGAGGCTGACTATCCAGATTTAGATGATTCCTGTCATGCTTCCTCACAGTCTAAGCGCACCGTGCTCTAATAATATGAAAAAAAAAAGATTATTTTTATATTTGAAATGAAATACATTATATATTTTTTTACCTTGCGCAAGTTCTTCATACTTTTCTAAGTCTTCAAGTATTTTTCCAATGTCGTTCGGTGATGAGCGTCCAACTTTGCGCACAAATAAGTGTCAACCATCTTTGGCGACAATGAGTGCTGGTAAGGATGAAGAATTCCACCACTTGTGCTAAATGTTGAATCCGAATCAATAAGTGAAACTTGAACAATTAACACATCATTCACTTCCTTTGACAATGCAGGATATTTGATCCTATTCTCTCCACCGATTGAGGATATCAAAATCACTCAAGTCATTGTATGCCTCACAGTTGTCTCATTGTCTGACTCATAGCCCTCCGTCCCATAATATAAGCCTATATTATGGGATGGAGGGAGTAGAAGACATTGACATAATGGCCATATGCAGTACCAGCTTAAGAATATTGAAAGCTAAATGAACAATAAATTATTCAGATGGGAGAGCGGATTACTCCTGAGCCTCATGTTGTCTATATATAGTTTTCTATATAAAACTACATTCGCATAGATAGATACATAGCCCAAGCAAAATCATGCACCCAAGAAATCTCTACAGAAAAAGAGAGAACCTACAAGTTCAGGAAGAAAAATCACGATCAACACTATCAGAGAAGCCCTGTTGACAGCTGAAACTCTCCCTCCAGGATGGTTTTTGTCTGGGTAGGGAGAAAGGATGGGAGCATGTTGAATTTCAAACTGGCTGATAGATTTTGGTGGAGATGTGGAAAACGAGGCATCACGGAAGATCGGAGATTATGGGTCATCTTCAAATCATTGAGGAGTTCAGCCAGGGATTTAAATCTTTTAAGTTTTATTCGTAGAGAAGCAAAAGTCTGTGCACACTTGTGTAAAAATTCCCATGGATGCTGAACTGAGGCTGTGGTGTGATGCTGCTCCAGTCCAGATCACCACTTGATTTCAGACTGAATGTATGCCTAACCCCTAACCCTGAGCAATAAAAAGCTCTGCTGATTGTCAAAAAAAAGTAGCCCTGTGAATTGTACTTGAACTGGCACATATATACACTTGAAATTACTTCTTTTCATGACCAATAAGGTTCCAATGGAAATCACCAGAAACAAATCTGACGGTAAACTATAGGTGCATGGCAGGAAGAAAAAACATTCAGTCTATAGTTTGTACCTGGTACTCTGGTAGAACTTGAGGATAGGTTTGCCCTCGACCCTGATCTAAGGTCGTAGGGGTGCTCGATGGGAGGCCGTGGCCTGTAGCCGCGGCGCCCCAGAGCAGCTAGATGATATGAATGAGAAGGAGACTGGGATTTGGATCTGTTTTGTGTTTATTTCATTGCTTAATCTGAATAACGAGCCCAGGGCATAATATAGCCTGCGGGTTACAATTGACTTGGAGGAAAAGAAGGAATCCTAACTAACTGACTAACAGAAATGGTAACAAAGGAGAAATCTCCTAGGGGACTAAAATTCCTCCGTATCCTATCCTTATTAGACTTGCCTAACTAATCTAACCCTGGTACTGTTGAACCACATAAGTACCATGGAGAGTTTGCTGAAGAGTTGGTCGGTGCAGCAAATATGATGACCACAACACACCTCGGCGGCCACGCACAGTTGGTGTCGCAGCCTAAACAATGCAATTCCAGGACAGTCATCATCATGACGACGACAGCTTTTCCATCTCTGTCACACCCCGCGTTTCTCTGGTTCCAACCCATGCTATACCCGATTTTCACAAGCTTCGCGAGCTTAACCTGCAAACCAGAAAAAACCACGCAAGACGACTTCGTTGGTTCAGTGCAGGTTTTGTTCGTTTGTCAACAGTTTGGACCTAACCTGTGACCACCCTGGGCCATTGTTACTGGACGAGGTTGTAGCTTTACAATCCAACCTCCAAGTCACTCTCGTTTCTTGTTAGTTGTTACAGCCTGGCTGATCATTGGTCGGCAGGGTGCTTGAACTGCTTTCCATCAAGATTTTCCTCCACTTTACCTGCATCGGCACTCCACTTTACCTGCATCGGCAGAGCCATCAAAATCACTGCCGGTTTCCATCTTCATGTTCAGACACAGACACAAGAAGGGAAAACGTGGAAGGAAGGTGGAAAACATGTGGCCCTGGGCCATGTAAGCTGTTAGACTGAGAAGGACCAGTGAAGGCCAATTTATTTCAGACGGCAACTGTAGCAACTTTTGTCAAACATCAGACTTAGAATAACTGTAGCAGACTACCTATCTAGAGTGATGTTTCATACATTTAGTGTTTGCACAACTAAACTTCAATGACCGAAATCTCCACCTGCAGCACCTGTTATCCAAGCAATAATAGCACTCCAGGCCAAACAGATTGGTTTCCTGGCAGAAGCTTGCTTGCATGTATTAGGAAAATTAACAGAAAAAACTTGAAGGAATACAAGTGCAAGCTTACTTTGCTCAAGTCTATTTAGATCGAAATAAGTTCTGTCCGGGTGGCAATTCAGCTTATTTGTCTGTGTACCTTCTACTATTTCCAGATTTGCGCATCCATTGTAAAACACCTCTTAGTAAGAGATGGGGCATTTCTGTTAAGGTTTCGTTAACTTTGTGTTCGTACACTTCTTGTTTTGGAGGAGACATGCACATCATGTTTTAAGAGTACATAGTTATGGTGCTAAAGGGCCTTCTTCCAAAACTGCGAGTCTTCTGGAGACAATTAAACACCTATGATATAATATGAAACATTTGGGATTTGACACAAGAGTTCACTACAATTACTACCAGCACTAACAAACTACAGAAATACCCATGACATTATTTTGAACATCTAGAACCAAACTTCTCTTTAGTACCCTATATGTTTAATAATACTAATATAGTACTTTAATTTGCAAAGCTCCGAAACACTCACTAATGATAATAGCTGTAGGAAATACAGATGCAATCGAGAGTATCTATAAATTAAAACAGATTAAAATACCTCTCTTGGTTACATTTAGGACTGGAAAATGCTTGCATTGAGCATTGCATCTTCTGGGCAACAGTTAAACTTGAATTCACTTGTTATAACCCCAAACTTCTTGTCAAACATCTGCCATACAAGCATATCGCACACAATCCTCAGATTCAGATTTACCAATATGCTCGCTCAGTCTAATAAAAAAGCTGAAAATATTTCTACTCGTGGCATCTGAGGAAGGAAATTGTAATCGTACAGACAGTAAAACGAGATTACATCTGCACTCACTCTTCTGCAACCTTTGGTTAAGTGCCTTTACAGAAGCCTGTACCAGCATAAATGGTGGGAACAGTCATAAATTGCCAAGTCCATCATATATGTAATAGCATAGAGTTTTACTTTCTTTCATATCAAAAGTTTGTCGATTCCATACTCTTTCTATCAACAGGATCATGCTTATGGCACTGTGATATGGCAGGAAAAACCTCAGCACCATGTGTAGTATCACTGTATCTGCTGGACGAGGAATTTAAGTTCAAAGCTTTGTCAAATACTAGTTTGGAATGCCAATGCTGGACAGATTAGCCACCAACAATTCCAGGTAACTGATCTTGCTCAAATTCACTCCCCTCCTCAACAACCTCAGCAAAATAGGCCAAATCAGGCTCATATCCAGACAGTTTCATCTCATCAATCAAATAATTCAACATGTCATACAGCTCCCTCGATCTCGGATGGATGTTATCTCCTACAAGGAAACCATGCATTTCACTTTGCACCTCAATCCAGCTACAGCCAGGTTCCTTCTTAAGCCTTCCCTGCCTCATTAACCTTCTTGTCCTTGAAACATCAACCCATTTCCCTGATTCTGCGTATACATTTGACAGAAGAACATAAACTGAAGAATCCTCAGGATCTAGTAGTAGAACATGATTGGCAGCAAGTTCAGCAACCTCAACATCCCGATGGATCTTGCAAACGCTTAGGAGAGTCTTCCAAATGACTGCATCAGCTTCAAAAGGCATGGTGCTGATAAACTTTCGAGCTTCTCGCGGGCCCTTTGACCGTCCTAGTATATCTACCATGCAAGCAAAGTGCTCAAGCTGTGGTTCCAATTCGTAGCGCGTGGTCATCTCATGGAAGTATCGGCATCCATCATCCAACAGCCCAACATGGCTGCAAGCCCGAAGTACAGCAACGAAAGTTGCATGGTTTGGAAGCACATTCTCTTTTTGCATCCTATCGAACATCTGGAGTGCTTCTACTCCTTGGCCATGCAGCGCGTAACCACATATCATAGCATTCCATGACACAAAATCCCGTTTGTGCGCCTTCTCAAACATTAGCAGCGAGTCTTGCATGTACCCACACTTGGCATACATATCTATAAGAGTACTAGATATATATTCATCTACCAGCAT
Source organism: Poa annua (assembly GCA_026929855.1). Taxonomy (NCBI): domain Eukaryota; kingdom Viridiplantae; phylum Streptophyta; class Magnoliopsida; order Poales; family Poaceae; genus Poa; species Poa annua. The sequence continues at coordinate 59,567,133 of CM049437.1, forward strand.
TTCTTGCTTGATTATCTGACCATGGATCTGTTTCCCGATCTCAATGGTAGCTAGATTAGCACAAGTATCAAGAACAGTGGCATACGTGAAATGATCAGGCTTCAGTCCCATATCTAACATCTGTGAGAAGAATTTCTGGGCATCCTCACTCTGTTTGTTCAGCGAAAATCCTGACATGATGGCATTCCATGAAACAAGTTGTTGCCTCCCAATTCTGTCATGAAGTTTCTGAGCATCCGCCATCATACCACACTTGCAGTACATGTCAACAACAGTGCTAGCTACAAAAGCATCTGAACCAAGTCCTGACTTGATAACCTTGTCATGAACCATCAATCCAAACTCCAAAGATTGTAAAGCTGCACAAGCCTTAAGCACACTGCCATATGTAAAATCATCCGGTTCCATGCCGAAGCGTAGCATCTCATTAAAATGAACTACAGTGTCCTCATAGCGTCCATTCTGCTCAAGAGCAGCGATAATAGCATTCCAAGAGACTGAATCTCGTTGCTCCATATCCTGGAAGATAAGGTACGCTTCTACCAATGCTTTGCACTTCCCATACAGATCAAGAATCGCATTTCGGACACAGATGTCTGCATCAAAACCTGATTTCATTGCTAAGCAGTGGACTTGCAGCCCTTGTAAGTACCCTTTAATCTCTGCACAAGCACTGAAAACCCCAGACAAGCTGACTGCATCAAAACCAATGCCTGACCTGGTCATGAACTGAAACAGTTCCATGCCCTCATTTCCTAGCCCCGCGCGCACAAGCCCAACCATCATGGCATTGCATGTCTCCACTGTATGGCTGGGCAAGCTGAAGAATGCCCTTTTAGCATCCGCCAAGCTATTAGCCTTCGCATAAACGTCCACAATGGCTGTACCAACAATACGGTCTGCACTGAACTTATTCTTTATGGCATGCGCGTGTAACTGCCTACCAGTGCTCAGGCATGACATTGCTGCGCAGGATCTAAAGACGCTGGCATAAGCCGGCTGGCTCACCCCCATACCTGACCTCTGCATCTCCATAAACAGCTCCAACCCACGCGTATACTGATAATTTTGAACACAACCAGCAAGAGCTGCACCCCACGAGACCCAGTTCTTATCGGGCATTGCATAGAAGAAGAATAATGCGTCCTTCAAACTGCTGCACTTGCCATACATGTCCACTAGAGCACTCCCAGTCCGCACATCAAGCCCTAACCCTGTCTTTACCGCCAATGCATGGATTTGAACACCGAGTGCCAAATCGTCCAAAGCACCGCACGACTTGAGAAGGACGGCAAAAGTTGTCCGGTCGGAGGCAACACCAGAGCGAGCCATCTCCAAGAACAGGGCCACTGACTCCCGGTACATGCCGCGCTGGCAATGACTCGAGACGAGAGCGTTCCACGACACGACATCCGGGTTAGGCATTGCATCAAACAGTGACATAGCGGTCGTGATGTCCCCAGAACGCGAGTACGCGGTGAGCATGGTGTTCCATGAGACGGTGTCCCTGTGGGGCATCGCGTCAAACACGTTCCGGGCATAGGCGGCATCCGCACAGCGGGCGTACATTTGCAGGAGGCAGTTCGAGACGAAGGCTGTGGGGACGAACCCGGACACGAGCATGCGAGCGTGCGTGGCGCGGCCGGCGGCAAGGGCTGCGCGGCCACCATATGCGCATAGCTGGAAGAGGTGGGAGAAGGTGGAGTTGGTTGGAGCCGCCAAAGAAGGAGGCGCCACCATCAAAGATTCTACAGCAAAAAAAGTTCAAGCTATCTTATTAACTGGATACACAACTCATCGGACGTCAAGCCTAAATAATCAATCAGTTGAAACATGCAAACAGGTTGTAATAAACTTTATAAGTATAATTTGGGTTCGAAGTGTTGATCTTGTACCTAGCTTGGCGAACGAAGTGACGAATTAATTGGAGCCTTCTGGCTGCTGCAGTGCTGCTGGACTGCTCTCCTCCGCCGGCGACGGGCAGGAACGGACGCCGGTGGCCGGCTGCCGGGAGCCCCGGCCTGCGCCGTGGGGCGCTGCCGGCCTCCCTGCTCTGCCGCTAGGGATTTAGGAATAGCGGAGGTAGAGGGGATTGTCGCCGGGAGAGGAGGTGGCGGCGTGCCGACGAGCACCGGCGACGTGCCGACGAGCACCGGCGACGGGAGGCGCGGGAACACGGAGCAAGGGGACGGGAGAGGGAGGACAGACTCTCGCGTAGCAAATGGGTTGAATTTAGATCACAGGGTGATCCACGGCCCACCTTGTGGATCCGTGACATCCGGGCTGGGCGAACCCGCAGCGTGAAGGGGGAGCTCCTATATGGGGCCTTCAAGCAATCAAGCGACGGCGCGACGGGAGCGCCTATTTGCCGACCTGGTCGGGAGGGATTCGCTCCCGCACACGGTACAGCTATATGGGTCGGCCCAACAAAACTGCACGCACGTCTTTCACGTGCACGCACGTCTCAACCCCAGTTTGTGAACACAACTCTCTTTTTATATTCAGAAGTAGCACTAATGTAGTATGATGAATTATCGGTGAATTTCCAAAAATTAGTCAGCAAGCAACATCCAGCAAGATCACTCATACATGTTTAATACTATCTTCCATCAAAAAAATTGTCGTGAGGTATACATGCTTTTTGCTAGTCCAGTTGTTTTTCTCCGCCGGCGAGTCGCGAGCTTCTTTACCTTGAGGAAATACTTCTGAGTGTGTCTCTGTACATACAGACAACACATGAACATAGATATATACATGGCAGATGTTTTAGTCAGATAAAGAGATGAAAAAGAACATCCGAGGATGATTTAGTAGTAGGCAATACATCTCGGATACTTTCACCAAGCATTAACTTTAACTAAGTGATATAGAAATGAGCCTTCAGAGATATAACAAAATTATTATCATGTATAACTTTCAAAAATGATAGAAACTCATCAGCGACAATTACACGAGATGCTACAAACATTTCTCAAGATGCAAAGCAAAAAGTCATATAATATGAAAACTGTTTGAGTGAATAACAAATCTATTAATTTTGAAGATCAAAGTTCTGAATTGCATTGAACAACACAACTAATGTTTATAGGTTCACTAAATACCATACTGTCCAAGAATGGCATATCATCTTGGTTTATTAAACTTTCATGTCGGAGGGAAAATTCAGAGAAGAGCTGGGTACTCACAATTGGCACAAGCAAGATCTGTACCTTATCAAGTAGTATCAACCAACGTTAGGTCAGTTAATTAGAGTTCATTTTGCTCATGGAAGCAAAGCAGGAGATGACTTAATATTGCAAATGGTCATGCTGAACAAAGTAACTGAAACAATTACCGTCTTCACGGTAATACCATCCATGTTCTTCAGTTTCTTCAGATGGGCCTCGATGTAACACTGCGTGGCCGGATCGAATATGTCGCCAATGAATCTGTACACCGGTGTGAAATGCATATCGTCTGCAAGAACAACAGCAAGAGAAAATGAGATTCAGCTCACATTTATTATATCAGTACAAAGCCTGAGCTTGTGTAGTAGCACAAGACTTGTTGAAAAACAAAGATTTGTTACCTGGAGACATCGAGAGTGGTATCGTTTCATCCTGCGCATCGGTGACCATCGATGCTTAGCTTGCGCCGCTGGTGTTAGCTCAGTTCATGGTCGTGTCGCTGAAGCTAGGCATGCCCATAAATAAGTTGTCACCTACGTAAATTTGTAGCTCAAATCGTGGTGTTGTGGTAGCAGCTCCGAGTGTGTAGAAAAGGAAAACTCAGATGATTGGAATATGTACCTGGAATCCTGGATGTACTGCAGCAGCTGGTTTAGTCTGGCTCCCTGCACCTCCCTGGTTGTTCACCCATGCTGAAGAAGTTCCTGCCCAACCTGACATTTGTCTGTCTAAAATAAACATTCAGAACACAATGCAATATCAGATCACTACGTTAGAAATAGTTAATTCTAAAAAGAAGTTGCACAAAGTGATGAGTTGTTCGGAACGCTAATCAAGTGGGAGACAGAATGGCTTGCCACTGGACGCACGGAGGAATCCTGGACTGTTCCAGCCGACTGTGGTTTGGACGACACCGGCTGGACTCTACTTCTGGTACCCGTGCAACACCGTGGCGCTTCCGGCCATTGAGCTCTGCGTCAGCTGCCGCACCTCGAGCATGCGGCTCGCGTGCTGCGGCAGCAGCCCGGCAGTGCGGCCGAGTCTCTGGACCTTGAGGAAATACTTCTGCGACGAGACGACTTGATGTGAGACTGAATTTTGGTTTACCTGCTGATACGTCTCAAACGTATCTATAATTTCTTATGTTTCATGCTTATATTATACCAATTGCTACATGTTTTATGTACACTTTATATGGTTTTTATACATTTTCTGAGACTAACCTATTAACAAGATGCCACAGTGCCAGTTCCCTGTTTTCTGCTATTTTTGGTTTCAGAAAATTTGTTAAGGACATATTCTCGAAATCGGACGAAACAAAAACCAAAGTCCCTATTTTTTTAGGAAGCATCCAGAAGACCAAACAGGCATCGAAGGGGGGCCACAGGGCGCCCACACCTGGTGGAGGCGCGGCTCCCCCCTCTGCCGCGCCGCCATATGGTGTGGGGCCCACGACCCTCCACCGACATCGCCCTTTCGCCTATAAAACCCCCCGACGAGAAAAACCCTAACACCCGATCAGAAATCCACGAAAAGTTCCAGAGCCGCCGCCGTCGTCAACCCTAGTTCGGGAGGGTTCAGAAGCTCTTCCCGGCACCCTGCCGGAGAGGGGAATCATCACCGGAGGGCTCTACATCACCATGCCCGCCTCCGGACTGATGCGTGAGTAGTTCATCCTTGGACTACGGGTCCATAGCAGTAGCTAGATGGTTGTCTTCTCCTTTTGTGCCATCATGTTTAGATCTTGTGAGCTGCCTATCATGATCAAGATCATCTTTATGTAATGCTACATGTTGTGTTTGCTGGGATCCGATGAATATTGAATACTATGTCATTTGCTTCATAATATATCATGTGTGTGCTATTTATGATCTTGCATGCTCTGCGTTGCTAGTAGATGCTCTGGCCAAGTAGATGCTTGTGACTCCAAGAGGGAGTATTTATGCTCGATAGTGGGTTCATGTCTTCATTTAATCTGGGGAAGTGACAGCAACCTCTAAGATTGTGAATGTACTGTTGCTACTATGGATAAAACAGTAGTGCTTTGTCTAAGGATAATTGTATTACTTACATTACACACTTTGCCTAATGCAATAATCTGTTGCTTGCAACTTAATACTGAAAGGGGTGCGGACGCTAACCGGAAGGTGGATTATTAGTCATAGATGCGGTTGGAACGGTCTATGTATATTGTTGTAATGACCAAATGAATCTCATACTAGACATCATGACTATAGTATATGCATCATTATGCAGTTCTTTATTTTGTCAATTACCCAGCTGTAATTTGTTTACCCACATGTATGCTATTATTATTTATGGAGAGACACCACTAGTGAACTGTGGACCCCGGTCCTTTCTTTTAAACTGATAATACAACCTACTGCAAACTGCTTTCTTTCATTCTCTGCAAACAAACATCATTTTCCACACCATACGTTTAACCCTTTGTTACATCAAACTGGTGAGATTGACAACCTCACTGTCAAGTTGGGGCAAAGTAGTTTGATTGTGTTGTGTGTAGGTTCCACGCCAACTACACGCCACCAAGACTTTCTGGCGCCGTTGACACCTTCAGAAGAGCCTCATTTCCTAATGGTTCGATAACCTTGGTTTCATAAACTGAGGGAAAACTTGCTGCTATTGCATCATCACACCTTCCTCTTGGGGTTTCCCAACGCTGCAAGAGCATCACCTGCAACGTGGTCTTGGTGCCGGCGTGCTCCTCGATCTTCTTCCAGTCATGGCCGAACCTGCACATCTTAAAATGAAACTTAGTGTATCAGAAGTTTGAGTGGAAAACTATCGCGTAGACATGTCAAAGCATGATAAAACTGAAGGGGATCGCAGGCAGAAAAAACAAAAAAATTACTAACCGCGATAACCAAAAACTAGCCAAGATCTATACTATGCAGATATAGTAGTACGCAAGGGGGTTCGGTATACACACCTCTTGTAGACCGAAAAACGGGGATTACGCTCCCGCACAAGCGTTGACGATGTAGACGCCGTAGCCGACCTCGAGGTCGCGGAGAACTTGGCGCGACGAAGAAGACGATGACGCGGCGATGTCGGTGAAACCGACGACGACCTTGAGGCCGTATGGAGGAAGCAGACCTCCAGCACCAATAGTGTGGCACCTCGCAGGGCGTTACACACATACGGTGAAGCCGACGAACTCCGGGCCCGATCCAGGGACGAGCAGCGGAAGACTGGGACCGGAAGACCAGCAGCACGGCGGCGGGCTATGGTGGAGAGAGAACTCTCATCCTCCTCGGCGCAACTCCGACAAAGGGAATCACGAGATCGAGGAGAAATCGAGAATTAATTGGATGAATTAAAAGGCCAGGGGTGCCCCTCTATATAAAGGGGCAAGGAGGCTGCCAACCTTGCCAGTCGGGCGGTGTGGGACTATCCCACACCAGCCACGACCCTTGCAAGGTGCGCCGGCCGTAGGTGGGCCCCTTGTGGCCCACCTAGGCCGGCCGAACCAGCCCTCCTCCCTTGGGGGGAAGCTTCCCCCCCTTCATGGGCCTTCTTTCCACTAGAAGGCCCATTTAGGGAAATCTGCCTTTAAAAATTCGAAAATAAATATATAAAATCATATTTAAATATTAATTACACTAATTAATATCAAACATATTATATATAATTTATTCTAGCTCCGAAAACTATTTCGTCGCTGCCCGATCTCCATCGGACCTCTCCCGGGACGTTCCCGGTCTCTCTTTTCCTATTTTTCTCTTCCGGTAAAATGTCGACTCCCCTTAAGTGTGATACCCTAGCGGTTCGATTATCTCACCAGACATGATCGAGACTCCTCTCCGATCAATGACTAATTCGTGGACCGAGGATACCCAGAATTAATCCCTGCGAGATAACGAATACTTTACCTATCGAACCTGGACGTCTGAGTCTTAAACCTTTTGCCATAGCGATACTTAGCGTGTCCGAGACTCATTCATAGATATCTCCATACCTAGCTTGATCTCGTTACCGACAACACCATCTTCTACTCGTCTATGATATTATGTCAGCTGGTGACCTAGTCACATGTTTGCAAACTCATTTGACATAATCTCACCGAGTGGGCCCTAGAGTATCTATCCTGCTATTCGGACTGGCAAATCCCGCTCTTGATCCCCCGTCTCAACATACTCCTCTCCGACACCCGAGAGGGACATCTTTATTGTCACACTATATAAATATGACGTTTGATGCAATCAAAGTGTCTTCCAGGAATAGCAATAAGAGTAGATCTCACGGTCGAAGGTGTAATGACTACGTCCTACAAATATTGGGTATGTCCATCACATCGTTCTACCAACGACATGACTTCATTGTCAACTGACATAAATGTCACATGATCGGGAAACCTCGATCATTAATTGCCCAATGAACTAGTCAAGTAGAGGCTACTAGGGACCTGGTTGTTTATCTACCACACGTGTATTAATGTTTCCGCTTAATACAGTTATAGCATGGTATAAAACATATAATGAACAAATGGGATATGACTAATAAACTATCTTTATTAAGTGCCTCTAGGGCATATTCCCTTCAGTCTCCCACTTGCACTAGAGTAACACTTAATCTAGTTTACAACTTGGTAAAAGCTCAACACTCATAGCATCTTGGTGCATGCTTGTCTCGTGGAAGAGGAATACAGTCAACAGATCTCACACATTGAGACCTATATGTGCTTTGCAACACTTCTATGTCACCTGGTTTGACATCATCCCGTATCTCACGATAACGGCGAAATATATCTTAGTTGATGGAGTGAGACTCAGTCCAATCATACTAGCTACTTCTGAAGTTGCCATATACTTCTATACCTATGAAGATTATGCGACAGTGCATTCATTATGCGACTTCGCAAACTAACCATGTCTTTCTTCAAAACAAAGGACATCTCCTATATGAGATTTCTAGTCGTATGGGTCAGTGTCATAACTTGCATCCTCGTAACCGGTTTACGGCAAGTTGCACTCTTACCCTTTACCAGAAAACATATCTTCAGTTCTCACAGACACTGAAAAATATACTTAACGTTTGTTCATTGATCCACACAAGGATCACTCTAGAACCCGTTCTTCAACCAAGAACTTGGGTCACACCAAGTCGAGCTTTCAGTCTGATAGAATCTATGTCTGAGGCATAGAGGATGTCGAACATCATTTTCTTTCATCAGCTATCACTGAAAAAGCCAAGATAAACTTAATATTATACCTAGTCATACAAGCAAGAACCTTTTTCTTCGCTTGTTCTATTCTGAAACACTTCAGAATCTTAACTTAGGAAATATTCCGACCTAATGTTATTAAGCCCCTTCTGATCTATACAATTATAAATCGGACGCCTAATTCTCCTAACTTCATTCATAGAAAATTTAATCAATTAAATAATCCTTTACACTCTACTAGAGGATCTGTGTCATTCAATATGTCGTTACATATAAAATCATGAATGACACCTAGCTCCCACTCAAATATGCCTTCCGCATATAAGATCACGAAAAGCTACTTAGCTCCCACTCACTTCTTTGCAAATGCAAGTCTCTTCAACTATTTTGGACAACTCCAAAATCCTTTGATCACATCATCAAAGTGAAGATTCCAGCTCCGATATGCTTGCTTCAGCCCATGAATGGACATCTGAAGTTTGCATACATGTTTAGCATCCTCAGGATCATCAAACCATCTCATTGTACTAATTACAACTCTTTCTTAATCAGATCATTAAGAAACATGGTTTCCTTATCCATCTATTAATTTCTCAATTTGAAATTATAGTAATTGCTAAACGACCCGAATAGATTTAGGCTTCGCCACTTGAGACAAATCTCGTTGTGGTCAACTTTTGAATCTGTCGGAACTGTATTACGACAAATCGATCCTTATCAGTGTCTACTCTCTCATAAAATTCCATTTTCCGTTAACAGCCTAGATGCCATCAAGAAGATCTCCCAAGTCATTACCTGGTAATCGTACATGGATTTTATATCGGATCATATATGACTCATAGCCATTTCTCGGATTTAGGTTTACCATCTCTTCTTCGTAGTTCGTAGGTCTGTCATATTCCATTAATATGACCTTCATAACAAGATTGTCGTACCACACAATGTGGAACACGACCTCGTACGCCTACGTTCTCAGTATGAGCTCAGAGCATCATGATCTTCATCATCAGCTTCTTTCAAGTTGAGGAGCATGACACCGGAAAACACTTTCCGCTGCGCCACTCTGATGTCTGGAGAGGAAGTTCATTAACTTCGTCTTGCTCTACTTTCTTTCCCACTTATACCCTTGGACAAGAAACTATTTCTTTTGCAAGGCATATTCCGGCAAACGTTTTTGCCTATGTCGTGAGACATGTACCCAACTAATTCTTTAGGTACGGTACACTACAAAGATTTATCCATTTTAGGTATGATCACATCGAAACACTAAATTGCTGAAACGACAATCTAGGCTAAAAGCCATGCCATCACTCATATGGTATTGTCTCCATGGATTTAAATGGTTTCCCTATTATCTAACGTGAATGTTATGTTTCTACCATATGACTCTAATGATCACAATAATTTGATAAGAGATTTATTTACCACACACTATCCGATAGGGTGTGATTACGACGTCCTAACATACCATAACACTATGGTATTCCATGCGACGTAATTTGTGGAACTCTTCTCACAAGTCTTCCAATGATGTGCCAACATTATAACTCAAATCTTTATTTCCTCGATCTGTATCGCGGGAATTTGATTTTCTTGTTAAATTTATTTCCTACTTCATTCTGAACTTGTTTGATCGAGTCAAAATTTTCAGGCCAACATTCCCTGAGTGGATATTCATATATCTACTTGGAATATTCATGAAGTCTATGAAATAAACACTTCCGCTTCACGTTAAAGTACTTCATTGATTCACATACACCCATATGCACGATTCTCAACAAGTCATACTCAAAACGTTCAGCGAAGTTCACGAAATAAAGGTCTCCACTACCCGTCAATTACTTCATTGAACCACATGCATCTATATGCATGACTATCAATAAGTTATATGCCCGTTTCCGAAAACGGTGTCTTAGTTATCTTGCAAGTGTCAAAAGATCAAATCTAAGAACTTGTAGATCCATCCGTTATGGAGCTAATTCATTGACTATAACATTGACATGAATTAAACGGCAGTGCCACACATATGTGGTGTCTTTATTAAGTTTGTATCCTTTGGCATTATTATTATGAATGTGGGAGCTTCTACCATCTAAATTCAAATCGTCTTATGATCATTACTTCATAAATATAGGACAACGATTTTGTCACTAACATATATGAACAGTCGTCTCGCTAGAGGAGACACATTTATAACGATCATACTAACAGACGATCATAAAAGAATTTAGTCAAATGGTAGATCTAGAGGGAGAGTGTCTATGGCCATCACAACAATTTGTCTGCCATCATCAACACACATTGTCACCTCATCCTTCCAAGCTACTCAAGCAGTAAATCTGGTTTTCATAAAACATGACTAGTATCAAAAACTTAGTCACTACTACGAGTACCTTTTTAGGAAAACCATTCATAACGTGTATATCATATATATACACCATCATCATTGATGACTTCCGGTGATCTGTTTCATCTTCTTGATACTTCCAACGTAATCAAGAACCATGAAGGTGAACGATTCCCCTTGCATGACATAGTCTATGACAAAGCATTTGCACCTGGCAACGTCGTCTGTCATCCAGTGATCGAGCGGAGTGAGGCGTCTCAATGTTCATCAAGTATGACTGCCACGTGCTCCTTCAATGTGTGTATTCTCTTCCATCTTGGTTGAGAAGACAATCAGTCAACGTACTGATAAACTTCATCAACCCAACTTTAGGGGTACCCCGAGTTTAGCGACCATCTCATATGTTCGCGATCTAATAACTCGTACCCACCGTTAATTCTCTATGGCAGAGATCACAGCATACACTGGACTATGATGATATAATCCGCACAAAACTTGATAATCCAAATTATCTTTTGTTAGCGGAATCTCCGGGTTTATCTCCTAGCGGGTATTGTATCACAAAGAGCTAACGGTTTAAACAAGGAGTATCCTCAAGATAAAGTATAAAACTATGAAGTTTGGACCCAACTTTTTAAGTTTCTCAATCGCAGGATTGTGCCTAATTTTCAAAGAAGGCTATTACACTGGTTAATATCTACAAAGGTTTTGCAAAACAGACTTTGTTCATTATAAAATAGGGTTCAAGTTTTAATAAAATAAAACTATCAGAACTCCCACTCAAAACGACATCCCTCTAATCGTTTTAGTGATTACACGACCCCCATCCATTGCGCAACCCCTCATCGTCAGAGCCGGCAACACAACTTCAAAGGTGGACATCAAAATGTCGATCACAACAACTCTGTGACTCATGCTCGACCTTTCGGCCTCCGTGTTCCGAGGCCATATATGCATATGCTAGGCTCGCCACAATAACCTTCAACGAACGCGCGTGCAACATGGCTTACACCCACTGTATGCGAACGACGATATGTCTGACACCCGATCGTCACGGCCTGCCTCATAACGTAGAACTTTCTTGGTGGTGCACGTCGAAGGAAGAACACTAGTGGTATTTTGGAGAGATCATCTTATATTACTACCGCCGTGTAACTAATATATACTAATATATAATCACACAATATAAGATGCATACAAAACATCATAATGTAATGCGATGTGACATGGTCGTTGCGCCGGTGGTCTCCTTTGTGCCAACAGTTCATAAACAATTTAATAAACCTACCTTGACCATATCACATTGCCCCTGCAAAATAAAGTTAGACGCCTCTACTTTATCTTTTGCATATTTTACGTGGCTTGGGGCTGTCGTAAATAGAACCGCTTCATACCTACGAACCTATGACCACAACAACGATCAAATAATTGCATATTTATGTATCCCTTTCGGGCCCTCCATTGAAAATGCAAAGCCAACTAAAGAGAGAGAGACAGACACCCGCCAGCCACATATACGGAACCAGCCGTATGTCAGTTGTGGAACCAGTCTCGCGTAAGCGTACGCGTAAGGTCGGTCCGGGCCGCTTCATCAACTCGATGCTGCCGGCAGTGCAAGTGCACGCGAGAAGGTAGCAAATAATAAGAACGATGTCCCCGTGTAGAAACACGGGTGCAGCTAGCGCACAGCTATATCTACGCATAGATCGGCTCTGATACCACTGAAGGGGATCGCAGGCAGAAAAAACAAAAAATTTCCTAACCGCGATAACCAAAAACTAGCCAAGATCTATACTATGCAGATATAGTAGTACGCAAGGGGGTTCGGTATACACACCTCTTGTAGACCGAAAAACGGGGATTACGCTCCCGCACAAGCGTTGACGATGTAGACGCCGTAGCCGACCTCGAGGTCGCGGAGAACTTGGCGCGACGAAGAAGACGATGACGCGGCGATGTCGGTGAAACCGACGACGACCTTGAGGCCGTATGGAGGAAGCAGACCTCCAGCACCAATAGTGTGGCACCTCGCAGGGCGTTACACACATACGGTGAAGCCGACGAACTCCGGGCCCGATCCAGGGACGAGCAGCGGAAGACTGGGACCGGAAGACCAGCAGCACGGCGGCGGGCTATGGTGGAGAGAGAACTCTCATCCTCCTCGGCGCAACTCCGACAAAGGGAATCACGAGATCGAGGAGAAATCGAGAATTAATTGGATGAATTAAAAGGCCAGGGGTGCCCCTCTATATAAAGGGGCAAGGAGGCTGCCAACCTTGCCAGTCGGGCGGTGTGGGACTATCCCACACCAGCCACGACCCTTGCAAGGTGCGCCGGCCGTAGGTGGGCCCCTTGTGGCCCACCTAGGCCGGCCGAACCAGCCCTCCTCCCTTGGGGGGAAGCTTCCCCCCCTTCATGGGCCTTCTTTCCACTAGAAGGCCCATTTAGGGAAATCTGCCTTTAAAAATTCGAAAATAAATATATAAAATCATATTTAAATATTAATTACACTAATTAATATCAAACATATTATATATAATTTATTCTAGCTCCGAAAACTATTTCGTCGCTGCCCGATCTCCATCGGACCTCTCCCGGGACGTTCCCGGTCTCTCTTTTCCTATTTTTCTCTTCCGGTAAAATGTCGACTCCCCTTAAGTGTGATACCCTAGCGGTTCGATTATCTCACCAGACATGATCGAGACTCCTCTCCGATCAATGACTAATTCGTGGACCGAGGATACCCAGAATTAATCCCTGCGAGATAACGAATACTTTACCTATCGAACCTGGACGTCTGAGTCTTAAACCTTTTGCCATAGCGATACTTAGCGTGTCCGAGACTCATTCATAGATATCTCCATACCTAGCTTGATCTCGTTACCGACAACACCATCTTCTACTCGTCTATGATATTATGTCAGCTGGTGACCTAGTCACATGTTTGCAAACTCATTTGACATAATCTCACCGAGTGGGCCCTAGAGTATCTATCCTGCTATTCGGACTGGCAAATCCCGCTCTTGATCCCCTGTCTCAACATACTCCTCTCCGACACCCGAGAGGGACATCTTTATTGTCACACTATATAAATATGACGTTTGATGCAATCAAAGTGTCTTCCAGGAATAGCAATAAGAGTAGATCTCACGGTCGAAGGTGTAATGACTACGTCCTACAAATATTGGGTATGTCCATCACATCGTTCTACCAACGACATGACTTCATTGTCAACTGACATAAATGTCACATGATCGGGAAACCTCGATCATCAATTGCCCAATGAACTAGTCAAGTAGAGGCTACTAGGGACCTGGTTGTTTATCTACCACACGTGTATTAATGTTTCCGCTTAATACAGTTATAGCATGGTATAAAACATATAATGAACAAATGGGATATGACTAATAAACTATCTTTATTAAGTGCCTCTAGGGCATATTCCCTTCAAAAACTTTGGTGGGTTAACATTTGTATTCATAAATGGATCCTACAACACAGAGTGGTAAGCTCTGTCAGCAAACTCAAATGATATAAGCAAATAAATGGATCATACAACCATATTTTTTAGTAGACATGTGAACAATTGAACAAACTAAAATTACCATAACCTTGTTTTGTTACACTGAGTGTTTTATTAGAGAAGCCGTCAGTTCATACATGTAGAAGACGTACACCAATAGCAGACAAACTTTGGCTCCAACGCCTGTAAGCAGCCAGTGCAGTGGCGTGTTCACCAGGAAATCCATACACAGAAAGAGTTTGATCCACCCTTCCAATAACTGATTTTTCTAGTGACGAAGACAAACATTATCATTCATACTGAAGTCCCATAGTTGGCTTTAAATTTCAACCTTTAAAAAAATTCAGAAGGACCGAAATGTCCAATCCAAAAAAAAACTGCTGTAAATATCAAATATTGCCAAATATTAAGAAACTTCCTTTTGCACTCTATTGGCTCATCATAAATTTTACCGTGTTAACAACCATTTTAAAAGTAAGCATCTTAGCAAATAGAACTGATCATAACTCGGAAAGCATATGAGCATAATATATGGTCCTATATTAACCGAGAAGAAAGAACATAACCTCCACTCCTTGTCATCCTGCTTCAATGTAGATTCGGCACAAAATTCATCTATTAGAACAGTTCCTCGATATAATTAGAGTATTGTAACAAATTCGTTCCGAATTGGAGAAGCATGAACAATAAATGCATTATATTGGTGCATGAGGAACACTAAGTACAACATACTTTGGCCATGTTATGACGCTTAGTTTCTTCTGATTCCACAACACATTCTCTCTCAACAAATTTATCACAGCGATTTCCAATATCATTTCAATCAACTCCTACAAAAAGTTTAAACATCATTGAAAACTGTGAGAAGGAAATTCTCAATCAGCAAGCCAGCAGTAAAAAGTTTATCACAGTTTGCTTGAAGTCGATACCAAGTACTTTACACATGGAGTGAAAAGTATTCAGGTATTCCGTTACTTGCTTTAGCTGTTCACTCTGCAAGATATTAAAAAAACAAAATCAGCAAATGTGGGAAATAGATAACGTATTCAGTAAGAAACAAAGGGACAAAGGCATGAACGATAGACCTTCTCCTTTTCTAGGAACTGTAGCTCCATTCTTAACTATTGTAGCTTTCTGTAGAATAGATGAGATTGATCCACGGGTACTATAAAAGGGACGAAATCTGCAGGCCTTATCTCAGATGATATCTTGTTGATCTTCCCAACAGCATCAAGAAACTGGTTCCATCTTTCCACCTTCTTCTTCTTCTTCTTCTTCATCTCTTCCAAACATAGGACTATTGCATTCAGTTCCTCATGTAAGCCACGTGCTTTCTGATTCGACTGAAGAAAATATAATGGAAAATACGCGTTATTTGTGTAGTGCCCACTTCAATTCTTTAAACTTAGCTGTAGGTTTTAGTTAAATTGGTCCCACTTGATAATACAGATATCTGAACCTTAGTTTTCCTTGGAAGGACTGGTTAGAATCCCTACCATTCTGAACCCATCAAAACATATTTACAACTGTCTATGTAATGAGTCATATTTCAGTATTATGGCTTTCTGGTTAGACGAATGTAACAACAAAAGTAATAACAACAAATGGCCACTGATGCCCCCAGAGAAGATTGTGGAACTAAATGCTGCCACCTTGTTGTGTGCCACTGGAACAACAGATTACTTTTGAATCATAATTCCTTGAGAACTGGACAACTGAATTGATGGAGAAGAAGTCCATTCATACACAGAAAAAGCAGTAACAGTTCAACACAATCTTCTCTCAGCTCAGCGAGTCAGTGACCAAACCTGCCTGACGTGGACGTCGGCTCGCCTAAGGTGGAGCAGACGGCAGCGAACTCGGCCTCGGCGTCGGCGATGGCTTGACGCAGCTGCGCCCGGCAGCGGTTCGCCCGGTCTACCTTCCTCCTGCAGGGCCCGAGGCACTCCTGCTGAAGCTCGAGCAGCATCCTAGTCCCAGATGACCTGGAGACAAATCAGGCACGAACGATTAGACACCCGGGAAACGGATGTGGAATCTCTCCCTCGCAGCAGCACGGCGGCGGGAGGCGAGCGGGACGCGCCTACGCACCTGGAGCTCGACCATGCGGGGCCTGCAGGCCGTCTCCATCTGGAGGAGCCGGTGGCCGCTCATCCCGGTCCCGGCGAGGGCGCCGCGGTTTGCAAGGGGAACCAAATCGAGGGGGTTAGGGCTGGGCTCGACTCGGCTGCTGCTGCGCTCCCAGGCCGGCCATGATTTGACTCGAGATAAGGCTAGCATCAGAGATCGATGAAGGCATTGGAGTTTGGAAGGAGATCATACCCGTGACCGGAGGTGTCGCCGGTGACGGTGGAGTCACCGACAACAGCCCCCCAGAGTTGTTGATCTCGCCGAGGCCTTGCCCGTGGATCTCCCCTTCGGATGTAGCCAGGGACCTGGCGGTGAGATGCATGGGTCGCCGCCAATACACGCTTCTTCGCGGTGGTTTGGAGTTCGACCACCGCCGCCTGGAGCTTGGCGAAGCGGGCCTCCAGATCGGGCTTCCAGTCGCAGAGCTCGGTGAGTTGCCTCGTCTGGAGGAGCAAGGTCTCCGCCATGGTTTCCTGGGTCGCCATCATGGCGTCCGAGCGCGAGATCGTAGCCTCGCTGCGGGCGATCTGGTGAAGGACTGGCGGAGGTGAGACTCGGGTGGAGCAGGACCGGGGCGGCGCTCAGGGAAGGGTCTAGGCGGCGCTCGGGGCGGGGCGGAGAAGGGTTCGAGGCGACGGGGGACGCGAACGTGGGGCGGGGACTGGCAGGAAATTTCTCTGCCCGGTCGACAGGATTCATCTGAGCCGGCGCTTTGGGTAGATCCGATCTGCGTCCTTTGATCTGTTTTAGTGGGCTGGATCTGATGGTCTAGATTCACCTGGGTACACTTTATTTCGGTGGCTATAGCGAAACTAAAGTTGGCTCTTTTATAAGTAGTGGAGAAACAAATTTATCAAAACGATTTCCAATATCATTTCAATCAACTCATACAAAAAGTTTAAACATCATTGAAAACTGTGAGAAGGAAATTATCGATCAGCAAGCCAGCAGTAAAAAGTTTATCATAGTTTGCTTGAAGTCAATACCAAGTACTTTACACATGGAGTGAAAAGTATTCAGGTATTCCGTTACTTGCTTTAGCTGTTCACTCTTCAATATATTAAAAAAACAGAATCAGCAAATGTGGGAAATAGATAAACTATTCAATAAGAAACAAAGGGACAAAGGCATGAACGATAGACCTTCTCCTTTTCTAGGAACTGTAGCTCCATTCTTAACTCTTGTAGCTTTCTGCATAATAGATCAGATTGATCCATGGGTACTATAAAGGGCCAATTGGTTCTGTGCCCTACCTACCTCAGTTTTATCTGTTTGTGTCATACCCGCGTAGTTTCTCTCGTCCGTGCCCTGGCTGGCTCGCAAATCGCCCAAACGCTCGTTTCCCTCTGGTCAACCTACTTTAACCGGTGGGGTCGGCCTGGCGCGGCCTGACTGGTGGGGTCGGCCTGGGTCCTCCTTGTCCACATCCTCCTCCTCCTCCAAGTGGGACCGCTCAAGTGGGGACAGGAAGCGAGTCTCAAGTGGGGATAGGAAGGGACGAGTCTGACGCCCAGGTTGGGTATTTCGGCCCCAATTAACACGTGGTTAACACCGAATTAACTGAATTAACACTGAATTAACTGAATTAACACTAAAGTAACTGACAATTCGTTGATTAGTACGTCATTGTTTAGTGAAACTGCTACTACTAATTGAAACTGCTACTACTACTAATTGAAACTCGATTTATAACTCGAATTGATTTATAATAGGATTCATAACTCGATTTGAAAACTGAAACTCGATTTATAACTCGAATTGAAACTGCTACTACTAATTGAAACTCGATTTATAACTCGAATAGGATTATATTAGGATTATATTAACAATTACAAAAGATTAGCAGTGCATGCAGCACTGCTACTACGCCGACGGCGGCCTAATACTACTACTAATCAGTAGCAGTGCAACTAATGCACTGCTACTGCTACTACGTACGCCGGCCTCGGCCTACACGCGCCGCTTCTTGGCCGGCGGTTCGTCGTCGTCGTCGTCGGAGTCGTCGGAGTCGTCATCGGAGTCATCCTCCTCCTCCGCCTCCTCGTCGTCGTCCTCCTCTTCATCGTTGTCGTCCTCCTCCTCGTTGTCCTTCACCAACTCCGGGTCCGAGTCCTCCTCCTCGGACCCGTGTGGTCGTCGTCGTCGGAGTCGGGGTCGGAGTCGTCGGGGTCGGAGCCGCCGCTCTGGTCGGAGTCGTCGCCCTCGCCGTCGTCGTCGGTGCCAGAGCCACCGCCGCTGCCGCCGTGCCCGTGTCCCTCCTCCCACCACGGGATCGGGTTCCCCTCGCCGCCGGAGTCGCTCGGGATGGCTTCGTTCTGCCACCAGTGATTCGCCATTGGAGTTGGAGAGAAGGGGTGGTTGGGGTTTTTCGGAATGCAGAGAAGAGAAGAGCGAGTGAACCGCAATGCAATGGGATTGGGGTTTTTATTAGTGAAGGGATAGTGATGAATTTGCTGCCGCCGGCGAGTAAATCGACAACCGCTTGGGGCACCGAACAGGCGCATCGCTTGGTTTTCTTGGCAATGCAGTGTAACATGACAACACAATTTACAGATTATATTCGCAATGATGACATCGTGTGACCGCGCTTCACGTCTAGTCGAACTGACATGCCTGTAAATGTTTACCACGTCATCTGGTGCCCCTAGACGTGTCGAGTACAAGTGTCGAACAATTGATGCGCGTCGTCGTTCTGGTCAAACTTAATGCAATTGGAGACGCTGTGAGACATCTACACGTATCAGAAGCATTTTTTGCGAGAACTAACGCGATTAATTTTCTTTTTACGTGCAAATATCCAGACACGAACTGGACGTGAACTACACGTATCGGTGCATCCGTGTCAACACACCAAGCGCAATCTTGACACGAACTGGACGTGAACTGGCACCCACAATGCGCGCTCTGTGTAGTTACGCGATCTGAACGTGTGTAGACCTTGTTTATCAACTTAAATCGTTTGTAATATTTGTTATTGTACTTTTGTCGAACACCTTAAGTGCGCACTCTGAACGCGCCATGGCGTGCTCTGGACCCGCCACGGCGTGCTCTGGGAGCGCACTGGCGTACATTTGGGCGCGAACTAAGCCTATATCATTCTTAGTCATTCCAAAATGATACTTTCGTGAGTATTTTGAAATTACCATGTTGCAATTCCAAAACCACTTCTCTTAAACCTTAGACCTAATCGTTTGAGTTTTGCGATATCACATGAGATACATGGCCTTCTAATTTTGAATGTATGTAGACCATGTTTTTCAACTTGAGTCGTTAGTATATGACATATGAAGACTATGTGCGTCGGTTTTTCAATTTTTCGATAATTTTTGAATTTATTATGGTTATTTCAAATTCGGTCAAACCTAAGTTTGACCAACATTTAAACAAGTTTAAAACATGAAAATGAAAAACTAAGCATGGATCCTTCTTAGTCACTCCAAAATGAAGCTTTTGTGAGGTTTTTGAAAATTTCATGTTGCAATTCCAAAACCACTTCTCTCCAACCTTAGACCTCATAGTTTGAGTTATGCAATATCACATGAGATCCATGCCCTTCTCCTTTTGAATGTATGTACACCATGTTTTTCAACTTGAGTTGTTAGTATATGACATAAGACGACTATGTGCGCAGGATTTTCCTTTTTTTGACATTTTTTGAATATTTGAAGCTCATTTAAAATGTCGGTCAAACTGCAGCTGTCCGATTTCCTATAGAAGGAATCTGCAGGCAGACTCGGGGCGATCCGCGAGAAGCTAATTCTGCGATCTGATTGGACGCGCGCGTAGGACAAGGGTTGTACACCCGCTGACGAGTGGACCACGGCGGACCCAACGGGGATTTTGGCTCGCCCACCCCCATTTGCCTCAGTGACACAAAATGGGTATTTTGGCACACCAAATGCGGATTTTGGCTGTTACCCGTTATCGTAACTTAAATGGGGATTTTGGCAAACCAAATGGGGATAGCCATGAGCTTGCTCAAATCTAGCTTGAATCCATATAAATTTTCAAATGAGCTTGGACTCGCTGAAAAATGTGTTTCAAATGAGCTCCAAAGGTAGGGTAAACGGCCCCATTTATAAGCAAAAATGGTGGACTCGCTGAAAAATGTGTTCCAAATGAGCTCCAAAGGTAGGGTAAACGGCTCCATTTCTAAGCAAAAAATGGTGGACTCGCTGAAAAAATGTGTTTCAAATGAGCTCCAAAGGTAGGGTAAACGGCGCCATTTCTAAGCAAAAATGGTGGACTCGCTGAAAAATGTGTTTCAAATGAGCTCCAAAGGTAGGGTAAACGGCCCCATTTCTAAACAAAAATGGTGGACTCGCTGAAAAATGTGTTTCAAATGAGCTACAAAGGTAGGGTAAACGGCCCCATTTCTAAGCAAAATTTGCAAACTGAAGTGGATTTACACACACAATTGGAAACGTCAAGCACAAGGCCATTGCCAAATTTCATGGTAGTACAAAATGGATTTGCCCTTGCCAAATTATAAAATAGATCAACAACTAATAACTAAATTGGCACTTGCCCTTAATAAAGCAACTAATAACTAAAATGGACTACCACTCGTCCTCGTCATCGGAAACCTCCACCGACTCGGCCTTGCCCTTGGCATCGACCACTTCTGGTGCGTTGCTGTTCGACGCCGACCACATGTCCTCCTTCTTCCCCTTGCTCTCCGAGTAGATCTTGAGCCGTTGCTGCTCGGCGGCGGAATGCTTGGCCAGGTCCATGGCTTTCTGGTCGGCCATGGCCCAGGCCAAAACCGGGTCCAGCACCTCCGTGACCTCCTCCTTCCAGGCCATGGTCCAGTGCATACCATGGTCGTACTCGTCGAATAGATCGATGAAGGGAATGGGATCGGTAGCAATGGCCCTGCCTCTACCCCTTGGAGACTCCCCGTACCATGCCGCTTCCCTCGCTCGCCTCCTGCTCGAACTTGGAGGAGTACACGCACGCCCACGCCCACGCCCACGCCCACTCCCCATGCCGCTTCCCTCGCTCGCCTCAAGAAACCAAGGATAGGGGACGTGGCGGCGGCAGCGGTTTGAGCTGGGAGTGGAGCTTCCATCACCACGAGCCATGGAGAGATAAGGGACTGGGCGAAGGTGTGTAGGAGAGGAAGAGGGGATTTGTGAGCGCAATGGGCAAGGAGATGGCTCCTTTTAATGCCATCTGCGGTCTGGACGGCCTCGCGGTCTAGACGGCAGTAATGGCGACCGGACATTAATTCGGCTCCAGACTGCTCAGCTTGCAGCAGGACAGAGTAGGCAAGAGAGACGCGAGTACGGCGGAGCAGATGCGCGTCCGGGCCGGCAGTGTAGGCGGCGAGGCAGCTTTTTGCCGGCCAGGGGGGCACGCCATTGAAGGCGCGACGATCACAGGCGCGGCGAGCACAGGCATGGACGCGCACGTACGGCTGCATGCGAGCACTCCGCCGCCGCTGGCCCCACTTGTAAGTTAAGTGGGACGGGGTGCATGCACTTTGCTGGGCCCACATGTAAGGTCAAAGGGACGACCCCACTAGCCGACCCCACGAAATTCCCATCGAGCCGCGCCAGGCTGACCCCACCGGTGATACGTCTCAAACGTATTTATAATTTCTTATGTTCCATGCTTATATTATACCAATTGCTACATGTTTTATATACACTTTGTGTTGTTTTATGCATTTTCTGTGACTAACCTATTAACAAGATGCCACAGTGCCAGTTCCCTGTTTTCTGCTGTTTTTGGTTTCAGAAAACTACTTAAGGAAATATTCTCGGAATTGGACAATTTTTATACCAAAGCCCCTATTTTTCCCGACACGTTACAGAAGTCCGAAGAGGAGACGAAGGAGGGCACCGAGGCGCCGTCACAACGAGGGGGCGCGACTCCCCCCTCTGCCGCGCCGACACCGCGTGACGGGCCCTCGGGCCTCCAACGCCTTCGCCCTTTCGCCTACTTAAACCCCCCGAAAACCTAAGACCAGGCACCCGAACACTTTTCCACAGAACCTTACGGAGCCGCCGCCGTCGTCAACCCTAGTTCGGGAGGGTTCAGAAGCTCCTCCCGGCACCCTGCCGGAGAGGGGAATCATCACCGGAGGGCTCTACATCACCATGCCCGCCTCCGGACTGATGCGTGAGTAGTTCATCCTTGGACTACGGGTCCATAGCAGTAGCTAGATGGTTGTCTTCTCCTATTGTGCCATCATGTTTAGATCTTGTGAGCTGCCTATCATGATCAAGATCATCTTATGTAATGCTACATGTTGTGTTTGTTGGGATCCGATGAATATTGAATACTATGTCATTTGCTTCATAATATATCATGTTGTGTGTTGTTTATGATCTTGCATGCTCTCCGTTGCTAGTAGATGCTCTGGCCAAGTAGATGCTTGTGACTCCAAGAGGGGGTATTTATGCTCGATAGTGGGTTCATGTCTCTATTTAATCTGGGGTAGTGACAACAAGCTCTAAGATTGTAGATGTACTGTTGCTACTAGGGATAAAACAGTAGTACTTTGTCTAAGGATAGTTGTATTACTTACATTACACACTTTGCCTAATGCAATAATCTGTTGACTGCAACTTAATACTGAAAGGGGTGCGGACGCTAACCGGAAGGTGGATTATTAGTCATAGATGCGGTTGGAACGGTCTATGTATATTGTTGTAATGCCCAAATGAATCTCACACTAGACATCATGACATTAGTATATGCATCATTATGCAGCTCTTTATTCTGTCAATTGCCCAGCTGTAATTTGTTTACCCACATGTATGCTATTATTATTATTTATGGAGAGACACCACTAGTGAACTGTGGACCCCGGTCCTTTTCTTTAAACTGATAATACAACCAACTGCAAACTGTTTCTTTCATTCTCTGCAAACATCATCCTCCACACATACGTTTAATCCTTGTTACAGCAATCCGGTGAGATTGACAACCTCACTGTTGAGTTGGAGCAAAGTTTCTTGATTGTGTTGTGCAGATTCCACCTCCACGCGCAAGCACTTTTCTGGCGCCGGGGAGACCTTCGTTGTGTTCTTCATCTCCTACTGGTTCGATAACCTTGGTTTCATAACCGAAAGAAACTTGCTACTACGCTCATCACACCTTTCTCTTGGGGTTTTCCAACTCCTCACACCCGTGAGCATCAAGCAATTTTTCTGGCGCCGTTGCCGGGGAGGTGAAGGCACTTCTGTTCAGGAAATCTCTATCTCCCTCGTCAACTAAGCACCAGATTTTTCTGGCGCCGTTGCCGGGGAGATCAAGACACATCTGCAAGGGGAGTCTCTCACTTCCCAATCTCTTTACTTTGTTTTTGTCTTGCTTAGTTTATTTTTTTTATTTCCTGTTTAGTTTGCTATTAAATATCAAAAACACAAAAAAATTGGTTACTTGCATTTTATTTACCTTGTTATTATTTTGTTTGCTTCTTATTATCAAAAATACAAAAAATTAGTTACTTGCATTGTTATTTTTATTTCGATTTCTGTTATTGTTTATTTCGGTTTGTCTTTTAATTTGCTAAAATGACTACTGCTGAGAATACTAAGTTGTCACTAGCACCAACAATAATGATTTTATATGCACACCTATTGCTCCACCTGTTTCCAAAGCAGAATTCTTTGAAATTAAACCTGCTTTGTTAAATCTTTTCATGAAAGAGCAATTTTCTGGTGTTAGTTCTGATGATGCTGCTGCCCATCTAAATAATTTTGTTGAACTTTGTGAGATGCAAAAATATAAGGATATAGATGGTGACATTATAAAACTGAAATTATTTCCTTTCTCCTTGAGAGGAAGAGCTAAAGAATGGTTACTTTCATTGCCTAGGAATAGTATTGATTCTTGAATTAAATGCAAAGATGCTTTTATTGGAAAATACTATCCTCCTGCTAAGATTATTATCCCTAAGGAGTAGCATTATGAACTTTAAGCAATTTGATAATGAACATGTTGCTCAAGCTTGGGAAAGAATGAAATCTCTGGTTAAGAATTGCCCAACCCATGTACTGACTGCTTGGATGATCATCCAAACCTTCTATGCAGGACTAAATTTTTCTTCAAGAAATTTATTGGATTCGGCTGCTGGAGGTACTTTTATGTCCATCACTTTGGGGGCTGCAACAAAACTTCTGGACAATATGATGGTTAATTATTCTGAGTGGCATACTGAAAGGACTCCTCAAAGTAAGAAGGTAAAATCTGTTGAAGAAACCTCCTCTTTGAGTGAAAAGATCGATATGATTATGTCTATGCTTGTGAATGGTAAATCTCATATGGATCCTAATAGTGTTCCCTTAGCTTCTTTAGTTGCACAAGAAGAGCATGTTGATGTGAACTTCATTAAAAATAATAATTTCAACAACAATGCCTATAGGAACAATTATGGTAATAACAACTATAAGCCCTATCCTCCTAATAATGGTAATGGTTATGCTAATTTTTATGGTAGAATGCCTAGTGAGGAAAGATTGTTAGAGGTTGAGAGAGCTACTAAGAATTTCATGCAAATCCAATATGAGCAAAATAAAGTTTTCACTAAAACTATGGAGGAACAATCATCTATGTTAAGAAATATTAGTCATCAAATGGAGAAATTAAATAGGGAGATTTCGGGTTTGCAAGGGAAAATTTCAAATGATGAAACTAATATTTCATCTATGTCTGAAGCACAATCTTCTTTGATTAATAGAATGGCTGCCAAACCTGAAAATATTGATGAAAACCCCTTTGCCACTGCTAATGCCATCCAAGTTCAAATTGATGAAAATGTTAGAATGATGGCTGAATTACGTGCTAGATGGGAAAGAGAGGAAGAATTAGCTAAAGATGATGATATTGTTAGAGTTTGCACCATTACTACTACTGAAAATAATGTTACTTCACATGCTAGTAAGCCTCCTACTATTAATGGTAACATAATTGATGTTGGCAATGTTTCTTCTACTACTTTCAAAAAATTAAAATTGCCTAAAACTGCTGAAACTATGCTTGATAAAAGTGCTGAAATTTTTAAGAGCATAAGAAATAATTGTCCCATTACTTTTGATGATAATGAATTTGATTATGATAATTGTAATATCTCTGAAGTTATTAAGTTCTTGCAAAAGCTAGCCACAAGTCCTAATGCTAGTACTTTAAACATGGCATTTACTACACATATTACAAATGCTTTCATTAAAGGTAGGGAAGAGAAATTAAAACTTGAAGCTTCTATCCCTAAAAAGTTAGAAGATGGTTGGGAGCCCATCAATAAGATAAAAGTGAATGAATTTGATTGTAATGCTTTGTGTGATCTTGGTGCAAGTATTTCTGTTACGCCTAAGAAACTTTATGATATGTTTGACTTGCCACCTTTGGAACATTGCTATTTGGATGTTTTTCTTGCTGATAATGCTTTGAAGAAACCTTTGGTGAGAGTTAACGATGTTCATGTTATGGTTAATAATAACCTTGTCCCCGTTGATTTTATTGTCTTGGATATTGAGTGCAACCCCTCTTGTCCTATTGTTTTGGGAAGACATTTCCTCCGCACAGTTGGTGCTATTATTGATATGAAAGAAGGAAATATAAGGTACGAATTCCCACTTAAGAAAGGTATGGAACACTTCCCGAGGAAGAAGATGAAGCTACCTTTTGATTCTATTATTCGTACAAACTATAATGTTGATGCTTCTTCTCTTGGAAATACTTGAGTTTTGCTTTCTGTGCCTAGCTCAAAGGCGCTAAACAAAAGCGCTTATGAGAGACAACCCACTTTTTATTCCTGTTATTTTATTTTCTTGAGTCAAGGAACATGCCTACCTCTGTAGCAATTCCTTTGTATCTTTATTTTATTGCAAAGTTGTGCCAAGTTAAGTCTCTAGTAGAAAGTTGATGCTAGATTTGGATCTCTGCGCAGGAACAGTTTTTCTGCTGTCCACCGTTTAATTCGTTAGAATTCACAGAAAAATCAAAATGACCTGAGATTTTTTGTGCGTGATCCTCAGATATGCATGCAACTTTCATTAGTTTTGAGTTTTCTGATTTGAGCAAGTTAAGTGCCTCGAATTTTTTTGTCTTTACGGACTGTTCTGTTTTTGACAGATTCTGCCATTTATTTTGCATTGGTTCTTTTGCTGTTTTTGAATGGATCTTTTTGTTCCATAAAATTCCAGTGGCTGTAGCTAATGTCCAGTACCATGATAATGATTGTCTCCATGTAGAATACGAGAATTTTTGATTATGCACTAACCCTCTAATGAAGTTTACTTTGAGTTTGGTGTGGAGAAAGTTTTCAAGGATCAAGAGAGAGGATGATATGATGTGATCAAGAAGATGAAAGAGCCTAAGCTTGGGGATGCCCCCGTGGGTCACCCAAGCATATTTCAAGAAGACTCAAGTGTCAAAGCTTGGGGATGCCCAAGGCATCCCCTTCTTCATCAACAACTTATCAGGTTATCTCTAGTGAAACTATATTTTAATTTCGCCACATCTTATGTGCTTTACTTGGAGCGTCTGTTTTTTTTTAATTTTTGCTTTTGTTATTTTTGTTTTCTGAATAAAATGGATCCTAGAATTCTTGTGTGGGAGAGAGACACGCTCCGCTTTTTCATTTGAATACTCCTATTCTTCACTTATATTTGTTTAGTATTCTTCTATAGCTACCGCAATACTTTCAGCTCTTATTTTTCATGCACCTCTTGTTCAGAGCTGTTAGTTCTCATATGTTATACTCTCTTGCTTCATTGTTAAATACTTGGAGAGTTTATGTTTTAAATAAGTTGATTAGTGTTTGGTCAAGAACAGAAAATGTTAAATGTGGTAGATGGTATAACTAAATGATACATAATCTTGTAGATCATCAAATTGTGTCACTTGAATCATTGTTGTTGTTTTGAGATATTAATATGCTTAATGGTAAAACATGATGGTTTAGTAAAGTGGAATGATTAATGGTTGGTCTAGAAAACTTGAAGCTGTGCCACACTTAAATATCCAGTTGATAGCATAATGGTATATGACTTCTAATGTTAAAAACAACCGTAATGACTTTGTGTTATGCGCTACGGTCGGGGTCCCAACAGTGACTTGTTCATTTGCCACAGTCCCTCATGGAGTGATTTTCATTATGCCTTGTAAGATCATATTTCTAGTTGGAATCTTTTTGCTTGTGAGTTCTAAAGCTGCGGTTTTCATGGCACTTCCACCACCATATTTGCTAGCCTCTTCGGTACTTTGCATTGCCCTTTCTCACATTGAGAGTTGGTGCATACTTCGCGGGTACATCCAAAACTCGTGGGAGATCTTCATCTTGTTCTCCTACACATAAGCCAAATATCTTCCTCAAAACATCCACCATACCTACCTACTACAGCATTTCCATAGCTGTTCCGAGAAATGTTGCCATGCAACTTTCATCTTACATTACATGACTTGTTGTCATTTATCATTTATATATTGCTTTGCATGATTCTATATAGCTGATGTGTGGTTTTACCCATGTTACACTAGATCATTGCATATCCTGCTACACTGGCAGAGGCACCGTTTCATACACCATGTTTTATCCCTTATGAGATCCTTGTATCAAAAGTGTGTTGTCATGTTAGAATGTTTGCCCCTAAAAAGTGAAAAGAGCCATGGAGGCCATCGAAAAGAGAAACAGAAAAATACAAAAAAATGGAAAAAAAGAAAAAAGAAAGAAAGAATAAAAAGGGGGCAACATTACTACTCTTTATCCACACTTGTGCTCATGTTATAGCATCTGTAATATTCATAGTCATCATTTGTGCTCATGTTTAGCACCTTTACTCCATATGTGAGAGTTTTCATGTTTTACTTGCATAACTATGTGGGAAACTTTACACTATAGAACTTGGCTTGTATATTCCAATGATGAGCCTCCTCAAAAGTGCTCTAGGTCTTCATGAGCAAGCAAGTTAGATGCACCCCCACTAGTTCCATTGGAGAGCTTTCATACACTTATAGCTCTATGTGCATCCGTTGTGTGGCAATCACTACTCCTTGCATAGCTTCGATTATAAGACTCCCTCTTGTCTAATGATCACTTTCAGCTGTGTGAGACTTTCTTCCGTTGGCCTTCCAAACACCCATTATTATTCTTTTAGCCACAACATCCTGGTGCCAGGAACCAACGCTGAACACTTGCTTGTTTTTGAGTGAACAAATAGAGAGATGATCTTCTACGTGCATATTGTTATTGCTTGACTTGATCCTTTCACAAAGTTGTCATGAGTGTTTAATTCATTAGATGATTATATTGTTGTTCTTGAAGCTTAAATCATCTTTAATATCTACTTCTCTAGTACTAATTCATTGAAAGTTTTACTTTGTTCTTCCTACTTGTTTATTCATTACTCATTTGATATCAATATAAACTACAGCTTTCATTCATTTGATCTCAGTTTACATGCATTACATTATTATATGATCAAGATTGTGTGAAAGCATGTCACTTCAGAAATTATTGTTGTTATCGTTTTACCTACTCGAGGACGAGTAGAACTAAGCTTGGGGATGCTTGATACGTCTTAAACGTATCTATAATTTCTTATGTTCCATGCTTATATTATACCAATTGCTACATGTTTTATATACACTTTGTGTTGTTTTATGCATTTTCTGTGACTAACCTATTAACAAGATGCCACAATGCCAGTTCCCTGTTTTCTGCTGTTTTTGGTTTCAGAAAACTACTTAAGTTCTCGGAATTGGACAATTTTTATACCAAAGCCCCTATTTTACCCGACACGTTCCAGAAGTCCGAAGAGGAGACGAAGGAGGGCACCGAGGCACCGTCACAAGGAGGGGGCGCGGCTCCCCACTCTGCCGCGCCGACACCGCGTGGCGGGCCCTCGGGCCTCCACCGCCTTCGCCCTTTCGCCTACTTAAACCCCCCGAAAACCTAAGACCAGGCACCCGAACACTTTTCCACAGAACCTTACGGAGCCGCCGCCGTCGTCAACCCTAGTTCAGGCGGGTTCAGAAGCTCTTCCCGGCACCCTGCCGGAGAGGGGAATCATCACCGGAGGGCTCTACATCACCATGCCCGCCTCCGGACTGATGCGTGAGTAGTTCATCCTTGGACTACGGGTCCATAGCAGTAGCTAGATGGTTGTCTTCTCCTATTGTGCCATCATGTTTAGATCTTGTGAGCTGCCTATCATGATCAAGAGCATCTTTATGTAATGCTACATGTTGTGTTTGTTGGGATCCGATGGATATTGAATACTATGTCATTTGCTTCATAATATATCATGTTGTGTGTTGTTTATGATCTTGCATGCTCTCCGTTGCTAGTAGATGCTCTGGCCAAGTAGATGCTTGTGACTCCAAGAGGGGGTATTTATGCTCGATAGTGGGTTCATGTCTCTATTTAATCTGGGGTAGTGACAACAAGCTCTAAGATTGTAGATGTACTGTTGCTACTAGGGATAAAACAGTAGTACTTTGTCTAAGGATAGTTGTATTACTTACATTACACACTTTGCCTAATGCAATAATCTGTTGACTACAACTTAATACTGAAAGGGGTGCGGACGCTAACCGGAAGGTGGATTATTAGTCATAGATGCGGTTGGAACGGTCTATGTATATTGTTGTAATGCCCAAATGAATCTCACACTAGACATCATGACATTAGTATATGCATCATTATGCAGCTTTTTATTCTGTCAATTGTCCAGCTGTAATTTGTTTACCCACATGTATGCTATTATTATTATTTATGGAGAGACACCACTAGTGAACTGTGGACCCCGGTCCTTTTATTTAAACTGATAATACAACCAACTGCAAACTGTTTCTTTCATTCTCTGCAAACATCATCCTCCAGACATACGTTTAATCCTTTTTACAGCAAGCCGGTGAGATTGACAACCTCACTGTTGAGTTGGAGCAAAGTTTCTTGATTGTGTTGTGCAGATTCCACCTCCACGCGCAAGCACTTTTCTGGCGCCAGGGAGACCTTCATTGTGTTCTTCATCTCCTATTGGGGTTTTCCAACTCCTCACACCCGTGAGCATCAACCAGTCAGGCCGACCCCACCGGTTAAAGTAGGTTGACTAGAGGGAAACGAGCGTTTGGCCGATTTGCGAGCCAACCAGGGCACGAACGAGAGAAACTACGCGGGTATGGCACAAACAGATAGAACTCAGAGAACCATGGCACAGAACCAATTATCCCTACTATAAAAGGGACGAAATCTGCAGGCCTTATCTCAGATGTCATCTTGTTGATCTTCCCAACAGCATCAAGAATTTGGTTCCATCTTTCCACCTTCTTCTTCTTCATCTCCTCCAAACATGGGACTATTGCATTCAGTTCCTCATGTAAGCCACGTGCTTTCTGATTCGACTGAAGAAAATATAGTGGAAAATACGCGTTATTTGTGTAGTGCCCACTTCAAGTCTTTAAACTTAGCTGTAGTTTTTAGTTAAATTGGTCCCACTTGATAATACAGATATCTGAACCTTAGTTTTCCTTGGAAGGACTGGTTAGAATCCCTACCATTCAGAACCCATCAAAACATATTTACAACTGCCTATGTAATGAGTCATATTTCAGTATTATGGCTTTCTGGTTAGACGAATGAAACAACAGAAGTAATAACAACAAATGTCCACTGATGCCTCCAGAGAAGATTGTGGAACTAAATGTTGCCACCTTGTTGTGTGCCACTGGAACAACAGATTACTTTTGAATCATAATTCCTTGAGAACTGGATAACTGAATTGATGGAGAAGAAGTCCATTCATACACAGAAAAAGCAGTAACAGTTCAACACAATCTTCTCTCAGCTCAGCGAGTCAGTGACCAAACCTGCCTGACGTGGACGTGCGGCTCGCCTAAGGTGGAGCAGACGGCAGCGAACTCGGCCTTGGCGTCGGCGATGGCTTGACGCAGCTGCGCCCAGCAGCGGTTCGCCCGGTCTACCTTCCTCCTGCAGGCCCCGAGGCACTCCTGCTGGAGCTCGAGCAGCATCCTAGTCCCAGATGACCCGGAGACAAATCAGGCACAAGCGATTAGACACCCGGGAAACGGATGTGGAATCTCTCCCTCGTAGCAGCACGTCGGCGGGAGGCGAGCGGGACGCGCCTACGCACCTGGAGCTCGCCCATGCGGGGCCTGCAGGCCGTCTCCATCTGGAGGAGCCGGTGGCCGCTCATCTCGGTCCCGGCGAGGGCGCCGCGGTTTGCAAGGGGAACCAAATCGAGGGGGTTAGGGCTGGGCTCGACTCGGCTGCTGCGCTCCCAGGCCGGCCATGATTTGACTCGAGATAAGGCTAGCATCAGAGATCGATGAAGGCATCGGAGTTTGGAAGGAGATCATACCCGTGACCGGAGGTGTCGCCGGTGACGGTGGAGTCACCGACGACAGCCCCCCGGAGTTGTTGATCTCGCCGAGGCCTTGCCCGTGGATCTCCCCTTCGGATGTAGCCGGGGACCTGGTGGTGAGATGGGTTGATACGTCCAAAACGTATCTACTTTCCCGAACAGTTTTGCTATTGTTTTACCTCTAATTTGTGTGTTTTGAATGCAACTAACACGGACTAACACTGTTTTCAGCAGAATTGCCCTGGTGCCTTATTTTTGTGCAGAAATTCAACTTTTAGGAAAAATATCAGAAAAATGGCCAAAGTCCCTATTTTGCCCGAAGACCCTAGAAGCCAGAAGATGAGACGGAGGGGGGCTGCGAGCCAACCACACCATGTGGTGGCACGGCAG
This sequence comes from Poa annua, assembly GCA_026929855.1. Lineage (NCBI taxonomy): Eukaryota > Viridiplantae > Streptophyta > Magnoliopsida > Poales > Poaceae > Poa > Poa annua. The sequence continues at coordinate 59,599,213 of CM049437.1, forward strand.
GCCCCTGGCCACGCCACCAGGTGGTGTGACCGACTCGGCCACCACCTCGCGTCCCTCTCTGGGATATAAACCCCATCTGACCTAAAAACGGGAACCCCCCGAGCACTTTTTCCAGAAACACATCCGAGCGCCGCCGCCACCTCGAAACTCAATTCGGGGACCAGAAGTTCCTGTTCCGGCACTCCGCCGGGACGGGGAATCGAAGGAGATCATCGCCATCGTCATCGCCACCACTTCTCCATCAACCATCCATGTGTGACTAATCCATCGCTGTAGGCTTGAGGGGATGGTAGGGATTGGATGAGATCGTTCATGTAATGGCTGTAATATCATTAGGGCATGGTGCCTAGTATCCGTTATCGGTGTTTTATGTCATTGTTGCAACTTGTTATACTTAATGCTTGTCACTAGGGCCTGAGTGCCATGATTTCAGATCTGAACATGTTATTGTATCATGAAGATAATCATTGTTTTAGATCATATCTATGAGTTTTATACACATATTATTGTCCGGAACCCGAGGCCCCAAAGTGACAATAATTGGGACAGTCGGAGGGGATGGCTGTGATATGAGGATCACATGTGTTCATGGAGTGTTAATGCTTTGCTCCGGTACTTTATTAAAAGGAGTACCTTAATTACCAGTAGATTCCCTTGAGGCCCCGCTGCAAACGGGCTGGTAGGACAAAATATGATGTGCAAGTTTCTCATTGCGAGCACGCACAACTAAATTGGAACACATGCCTATGGTTAATTAATACTTGGATGATTTATCTTATTTATCTACAAATGCCTATGTCTTGATATTATATGAACTATCTTATCCATGCAACGACCGTACATCCGTCCCTATGCCTACAGTATTTTAATCCCGCTGTCTACTATAATCACTACTGCTGTCTTTATTTCACTGCTGCTATTATTTCACTACTGCTACTGCTATAAAACTGTTGCTAGTGATAATCTGTCTCGAGCAAGTCTGTTCAGAGGTGCAGCTGAACTGACAATTCATCTGTTAAGGCTTATAAATATCCTTTGGCTCCCCTTGTGTCGAATCAATAAATTTGGGTTTTACTTCCCTCGAAGACTGTTGCGATCCCCTATACTTGTGGGTCATCAAGACTATTTTCTAGCACCGTTCCCGGGGAGCATAGCTTTATTTATAAGTTCACCTGAGTGTGATATTGCTCGCTGGAATTCGTTCATCATGGGAAGAGCTGGTGATAAGAAGTTTCCCATAATACCATACACTACAAGAAAAGGTACAATTCTGAGTACCTCTGCTGCTCTTGATTCTCCATCTGTGATAAGTAAGCTTGTTACACCATGATACGTCCATTTTGCATCGCTATTTTATATCATAATTTACTGTTATTCATTGATATATTTCATATCTAGAGATGATACTTATGTTATTTCATCTATTTTGCATGTTTGATGATTATTGGGGAATTGATCACCGGAGTCTGGAATCTGCTAGAAAAAGCACCGTCAGGATACAATATTCACGAAGATCAGAAAACCATTCCAACCAGGCAGAAGTTACTATTTTACCAGATCACGAAGGAGGCCAAAAGGGGAGCCCGAGGTGGGGCCCGGGGGGCCCACACCATGTCGTGACGGAATATACGGAGCCCGAGGCACCGTCACCACGTGGTGGCGCGGGCCCCATGCTGGCCGCGCCTCCACCTGATGAGGGGGCCTCGGAGCTCGTCTCCTACTCGGTTTCCTCCCGTAGCCTTCCTTTTGTTCTAAAACTTTTTGCTATATAATCCCCAGGATCCCCCGAGGTTCGTATATCGTGTTTTCGACGTGTTTTTGTTTCGAGCTGTTTCTGTCCAGATGTCATCTCAGGGTTCTTGTTCTGAAGACTACGCGCTTCGTCGCCAACGTGAACTCCTCCAAGATCTTGATCAAGGGTCTTTCGTTGGATGGGTGGAGGATGAGAAGGTGAAGGCTAGGTGCAAGGACATGGACGAAAGCGTCATGGAGGAAGTGAAGAAGATGACGTCAGCCAAAAGAGATCGCGCAAGGGCGAGGACTAGCAAGCCCACCTTTGTGGGATAAATTAACGCTCAACGTGCTTTTTCTCATAACATGCAGGGAGCAATACCACCTGTTCCAGATCTTAGCTCTTTCCCGAATGCGGCTGATGCTCTTCGAGTCACAGATCAGTTTTGCGATCAGTACCGAGTCCTAAGGATGGAAGTGGATATACTTCAAGAGGAGAACAACAGGCTTTGCAAGATGCTGGAACGTTACCTTACCCCGCTTCAAGTCGTCCCTCCATCACCACCGAAGGAGTAATTCATCATTGGTATTGGCATCTCCCTTGGCTTGTTCCAAGCTTGGGGGGAGTGCCGCGGTATCACACCATTATCTTTTATCTTTTACCTTTTAGTAGAGTCATATCATGAGTAGGGAAGTTATCTTATATGATGGTTTGCAATGTTGAAGTATCTCTCTTTTAGTTGGTTATCTATCTATGTATCCCTTGGTGTGAGTTGTCGTTATGGAATATTAATGAGAAGTTTTATCATTTACTTTATGCACACCTTATTTTAGTTTGCAACTTCTATCATATATGATTGATCTTGTCATTAGTATTGGCATTACTTTGGGAACATATAGTAAATCTTTTGGTTTTGGCAAACTTAGCATTGGTCAGTAGCTACAATACTTTGAGACTTAAGTGGAAAAAGAATTACATGTAGATATATTATTCATTGATCTTTCTCACTTGTAGCTAATAAGTTTAGTATTCACAAATTTTAAATTATTTGTGCTTCCAAGTAAGAATTGCATGATTGTTTTTACTACATGTATGTTTGTTTGTATCCCTCAACTCTTATGCTTGCTACATAACCTTGCTAGCCAAAGACCTGTATCGAGAGGGAATGCTTCTCATATATCCAAACCATGAGCCAAAACCCTTGCCACTTGTGTCCACCATACCTACCTATTATGTGGTATTTTGCGCCACTCCAAGTAAATACTTCATGTGCTATCTTTATTCAAAACTACTATCCCTTATTTGTGTCAATGTTTATTAGCTCATGAGGAAATAATAGTTGGGTTTGTTATCTTCCATACTAATTAAGTAACCCCCGACTTGCATGCTCCATCTGCTCGTCATTAATATTGCAAAGAGCTGGTTAGACCATTATAATATCAAAAGGTTGAGAAAGTTAAAAATAGACACTCCTCCATGGTTTGAGATTGATTGATGGGCACCCGAGGATTCGGTTAGCCATGGCTTGTGTAAGCAAAGGTTGGGAGGAGTGTCAAGTTATATGAATAAAGTGCATATTATAAATGCTTGTTACTAAATAATCGGAACCGCTCTCAACTTGCTTAGTATGGAAGATAACAAGAACTCTATTATCATTCGTTGACAACGACAAACACCGCTCAAAAACTTACTTTTATGCTCTCTATATGATTTCAAAACTTATAAAACTAAAAGCTCTAGCACATGCTTGTATCTCTGCTTCCCTCTGCGAAGGGCGTATCTTTTACTTTATGTTGAGTCAGTAAACCTATCTCCTTCTATCTTAAGCGAGCATTTGAGTTGATTGTGATTCAACCATTTATAAATTTGTATTGTTAATCATGTCTTTTATTCTTCCTTGTTTAGCACATTGCTGTTATCTAATAAATATGACTTTGGGAGTTAGCAACTATTTAAGAGGGCTGTTTGTAGAGTAAGCTCAATATGCTCATTGTTCTCTGATCAAGAACGAAGTTTGCCAACACCAACTACGATTTTCTCTATGCACCTTATTGTGATTTACCTTTACTTGTTACAAGTTGAGTTATGTGAACGGAGTTGATATCTAAGATGACTTGTGTATTAATAGATGTGATGCTTCTTGTCCGTATATTCTTTATCGACACTTCACTCCATAAACCTGTGGTCATGTTTACTGATTTCAGCTTTCTCTTGGGGTCAAGCGAGGTCTAAGCTTGGGGGGAGTTGATACGTCCATTTTGCATCACTATTTTATATCATAATTTACTGTTATTCATTGATATATTTCATATTTAGAGATTATACTTATGTTATTTCATCTATTTTGCATATTTGATGATTATGGGGAATTGATCACCGGAGTCTGGAATCTGCTGGAAAAAGCACCGTCAGGATACAATATTCGCGAAGATCGGAAAAAAATTTCAACCAGGCAGAAGTTACTATTTTACCAGATCACGTAGGAGGCCAAAAGGGGAGCCCGAGGTGGGGCCCAGGGGGCCCACACCATGTCGTGGCGCGGCTCCCCTTGCCGCCGCGCCGCCACGTGGTGAGGTCACCCTGGCCCACCTCTGGCGATGCCCCTTCGCGTACTTCATCCCCCCGAAACCCTAAGACATGAGACGGAGAGCCAGAATTATTCCGCCGCCTCCACGAGGCGGAAAACACCAGAGAGAAGAAAGCTCTCCGGCAGGGAGAAAACTGTCGGGGAAATCCCTTTCCGGAGGGGGGGAAATCGTCGTCATCGTCACCGTCATCGAGCTGCACCTCATTGGGATCATCATCACCATCATCTCCACCGCCGACACCGTCATCTCCACCGCTCCACTCCGTTCACGCTGTAACATCTAGGGCTGAATCTTGTGTGTTTGATAGGGGAAACTCTCCCGGTGTTAATTACTATTGTTATTGATGCTATTGGGTGGAACCGTTGAATTAAGGTTTATGTTCAGATTGTTACCCATCATTATATCATCTCTGATCATGTCCCATATGATGTGTTGTGAGTAGTTCGTTAAGTTCTTGAGGACATGGGAGAAGTCTAGATGTTAGTAGTGAACTATGTTGAGTAATATTTAATGGTTTGATATTTAAGTTGTGGTGTTATTCTTCTAGTGGTGTCATGTGAACGTCGACTACATGACACTTCACCTTTATGGGCCTAGGGAATGCATTGTGTATTCGAATATTAATTGTGGGGTTGCCGGAGTGACAGAAACCTAAACCCCCGTTAGTATCTCGATGCATGAGGGCTGGTTGGATCTCAAAGTTTAAGGCTGTGGTTAGATTTATCTTAATTACTTTCTTGTATTTGCGGATGCTTGCAAGGGGTATAATCACAAGTATGTATTAGTCCTAGTAAGGGCGGTGCATTAGCATAGGTTCACCCACACAACACTTATCAAAACACTAAAGATTAATCATCTATATGAAGCGAAAGCACTAGACATAAATCCCGTGTGTCCTCAAGAACGTTTGGTCATCATAAGTAAACAAATCGGCTTGTCCTTTGCTCTAGAAAGGATTGGGCCACTCGCTGCAATTATTATTGTTGCGCTTTATTTACTCGCACTTTATTTATCTGTTATATCAAAAACTCCTAAAAACCTGTCTGCTAGTATTTACAGTGAAATCCTTATCAAAACTGCTTGTCAGCACCTTCTGCTCCTCGTTGGGTTCGACACTCTTATTTATCGAAAGTACTACGATACACCCCCTATACTTGTGGGTCATCAAGACTATTTTCTGGCGCCGTTGCCGGGGAGTGAAGCGCTATTGGTAAGTGGAATTGGTAAGCAAAACTTTAGCTGTAAGTGCTGTTTTTATTTTTGTCTCCTAATTTGCTTAATTATGGAGAGACAATCTATTGCCTTCCTGTTTGGAAGAACTACTGCCACTGCTGAGGTAGTAGATGAGGCGCCACCTGAAGAAATATTGCCATTTAAAATACCTATGAAAATTATTGATCGTGTTATGGATAACCGCTATTAAGGGGATGGAACTGTCCACCCCGGTGATCATTTACTGTTTTTACATGAATTATGCGAGTTGCTCAAGTGTGCAGGTATTACAATGGACAAAGTCTGTAAAGGCCCCCCTTTTATTATAAGGTAGCGACCTCCTGTGTATCGTGCTAGTCCCTGGATCGACTTGCTAGCACACACAGTTTAAGATGAAATACCATAACATTGCATCAACATCCTTTACACGGTGATCGAGAAATAAAAAGGGTTCGATACAAGGTGCATAGCTCATGGCTAGCTCAACCTAAATAAACACACAGCGGAAAGCAAATGGATAACGTGAGCTCCATCTTCATCATGTGCCACATGCAAGGCATGTTGGTTGGAGACTCGCGACCCTATCAATCCTTACTCCTCGTCAGAGGGTCCTGCAATGGTGAGTTGCAGCCAAAACTATATTGGGTCAGCACAATTGAATTGTGGTGGCAAGTGATACTAGTGGATATAAATGGCATCCTATCTTCTACATGCATATTTGGCCTGGTGGAGTTTGAGGCTGATTTGCATAAAGCCAGTTTTATCCTATATTTTCCAAAATATTTTATCCTTCAATTAATAACATGTGGGTTTCCTGTGCCATACTGGTTGGCATCACCACTTTATGTGTAACTATTCATATGTGGGTTTCCTGTGCAACCTTACAGGTTAGCATCACCACTAATTATTTAACTATCCGTTTGTGGGTTTCATGTGCAACCTTATAGGTTAGCATCACCACTTAATATGATCATGTGGGTTTCCTGTGCCACCTTGCCGGTTGGCATCACCACAACTGTCATATTTTACCCTTGTTCAACCCATCAAATTTTATTTATAAATTGGAATGATGAGATCCTCCGTCAGTTCCTTGTCCAGCTGCTCAAAATTGTCCGTAACCGGGGACACGGCTTAGTACTTAGTTTTTAACTCTCAAGAGATTGTGCACTTTCACCACAAGACCCAATCATTCCCTCCTCCATGTCACCCAATTATGAAATGGAAAAGAGAAGACCGAGACGAGACCTTTCAGAAGTAATTCCCCAAAATCATACAGCGGACCCATCCCCACTTATCATCCCTACATCTGCTGGTCACGAGGATTTTGGGGTCTCACAACTTATATGGTCAAGACAGAGCCCATATGACAAGTGGTTGCACTGGAAGCAATCTAAACATGGAGTAACTTCGAATCTCTTTAATCCTGGGTGTCTTTCCGCACTTGCGATCCATCCTCCCATCCTGGGGTTACCCCCGGGGATCACCATCTCCAACATTCCACCAACACCCAGGTAGTTCATTAAACTTAGTTGTTTTCCTTACTCAGCTAATAAAAACATTTTTCATAGCATAACCAAGTATCAACTAAGTTTAGTGGCTCACTAAGTATAGAGGGGGTGTAAGTGGATGGCTATTCTAAATAGGATTCCCATAGCATAGCATAATATTCCAAATCTAGTAGTAAGCCTATCATGCATACTACTGAAAACACTAAATGCAATAAATTAAAAATAGTAGGACATTTATGAGTGAGCATCACTTGCATTGGTCACAGGGAGAATATGAGTAACTACCACAGCAACGGGAACACTCCGCACAATCTAGGTAAACAAATAGCACTCATTCAACATACACTCAAACATAGGCACCATTCATGGAAAATGATATGCATGTTTAAATGCAAACAACATATTTAAAATGTGCTAAAATGGCTTATTAGTTCTCTGGCTGTTAAAATAATGCATGATGACATGGGCAAGATTTAATGCAATTTTTATTATTTGAAAACATTTTTATATCACTAGAGGGATTTGCATGAAAAATTATTACTCTTATAATTTATTGATCATACAAATTAAGTTTTATGTTCTATGGACAGGGAATGTAATTTAATACATTTAGCAAAAGGATTCACTTTAAAATTATTTTTAAAAGTCAAGTTATGAGTTAAATGGCCGAAATGTCTCTCTGTATTTTTATCCATTTTAACTTATGAAAAATGGAAAACTAATAATGCCAAATTAAACTATATGACAAGACCTTTCCAGGGACATAAAATTTGCTAAATTTGGAGTTTTGGTTTGAAAGTTATGAATTTTGGAAGTTTTGTTTGATTTCTATCTATTTAACAAATCTCAGAAAATGGTTTAATCACGGCCGTCCGATCGAACTTAAACGAACGCCCGAGATTAAAACATACCGGTTCGGAATTAAAACAAAACGGAGCCGTCAGATCTTGATCTGACGGTCCAGATTCTTTGACCAAAAACAGGCGGCGGTACCTTGCCGGAAAATGGAGGAGGCGGTGGCCGGCGGCTCGGGGTGTGGATGTTCTCCTCGCTCCGGTTGTCCTTGGGCTCGGCGAAGACGACGGCGAGGCGCGGGTTGTCATGGCGAACTCGATGGAGGGCACGACGTCTCCTATCGCGTCTCGGTGCGGCGGCGAAGTTCAATCGACGACACGGCGGAGCGGTGACCTTCGGGTTGCGGATGGATTCGAGGCTACGGCTGCGGAAACATTCGTACGAGGGGTCACAGAGGGGAAGAAGGACATGGCCTATGATATTGAGGGGGTCTCGTGCTCCAGGCGTTACTCACCTCGCCGGGTTTAAAGAAAAATGCGGCGGCGGCAGGGCTACTCCGGCGAGCAATTCGGGTGGCCTCGGGACACGGATTCGGAAGGGGTGAGAGGGGAAAGGGGGCCGGGGTCGTGGGGATTTAAGGGAGGGGCACAGGCTGCCATTTGGGTGCTCGGAGGAGTGGGGGCGAGTGGAGAACGTGGTGCGGGTCGTGGCCATCGTGGGCGCGGCTGGAGGTTGGGGAAGAAGGCCCCGACAGGTGGACCCCACCTATCGGTGAGAGTGAGGGGAGAGAGGTCGGGGCTGCGCCGAGTTGGGCTGCTGCTGGGCCTCTGACGCTGCGCGCGCGGCAGGTATGTACTGGGCTCGGCCCATTTGACTTGTTATGTTTCTTTTTTTTTGTTCTGATTCGATTTTCCTTTCCCTTTTCTTTTTTTCTTTTTTTGTTATTTGTTTTATATCTTTTGTTTTATTGATCCAAATGATATCAAACAAATTTCTAATGATTTGTAAAATTTATGTCTTTCATTTCAAACATTCATACATATGTTTTCAATAGATTTCATATTATGAACTTTTCAAATAACACTTTGACACTTTTTGTAGAATTTAAAATAGAGTCTTAATAAAGAAAATTGTGTCTTAATAAAATTAAGAAAAATATCATAAATACATCTGTTTAAAATAAATCTTTCCAAACCCATTTTCAAAACCAACACTTGACTCAATCTATATTTGAAAATGGAGGATGTCTTAAATAGTTTTGTGTCCATAAATATTGACCTAGGGTTTTATTGAGAATCCAAAATATATTGTTTTGAATTATCTAAATTAACCAAAAACATTTCTTTGAAATAAGAATACTGTAAATAATTTAATGTACTTTACAAATATGGTGTTAAGGTTAAATAAATATTTTAGAATATTTATTTGTAGTTCAACACTAAAGTTTGGAAATAAAGTTTGCTTGATTGAAATAATATCATAATACTTTTGAATAAGTCAATATAATCCTTTTTAGTTATTCTTATTGGATATTGATGATTTTATTTTAAATGAGATAAAAGTTTTAAATTTTTGTGATTTTTAAACATTCCAAAATTTTGGGATGTTACAAAGTCAGGAAGAAATTATTCTCCATATCACTTAGTGGAAGAGCTGCGCATTGGTATAAATTGTTGAAGAACAGGAGTTCTCTTGGATGGGAGGAAATTGTACCTCTCTTTTATTCTAAATTCTATCCTCCAAGTGAGATTCATCAAGATCGGAATTCTATATATAATTTCTGGCCTCATGATGGAGAAAGTATTGCCCAAGCGTGGGGGAGATTGAAGGCATTAATGCTCAAATGCCCCATTCATGAGCTTCCTGGTAATATTATTGTTGACAACTTCTATGCAAGACTCTCTTTTGAAGATAAAACATTATTGGATACTGCTTGTTCTGGATCATTCACGCGTAATAAAGAGGAGTTTAAATGGGATCTTCTTGATCGTATTGAGGAGAATACTGAAGCATGGGAGAACGACAAAGGTAGGGAGTCAGGTATAAAATATGACTTTGAATGCATTAAAACTTTCATGAATACTGATGCATTTCAAAATATTAATAATGCTTATGGTCTTGACCCTCAAGTTGTTGCAAACTATTATAAATCCTTTGCTTCCTATTTCGGTTTGCCTAAGGAGGGGTTTAAGAAATATCATGAACCTTATAAAGATGAATCTATTTCTCCTATAGCTAAAAGCATTGAAGTTAATATTGTTGATCACATTATTCCTGAGACTTATATTGAAAAAATTCCTTTTCATGTTCAAATGTAAGAATATTCTATTATGGCTAGTGTGGTTAACAAAAGTACAAAGAAAGCTATAGAACCTGATGAACAAATTAATATTGAACCTTCTGTAGCTATAGTAAAAGTTCTTGTTTCTGGAAATGTGGAAGATGAGTATATTATATTTTGTGAGGATGCTTCTAATATTGTTTCTCATCCTAAAAGTTCAAGGAAAACTAGTGTACCTGTGCTTTCCGTTAGAATTGGTGATCATTGCTATTATGGTTTATGTGATATTGGTGCAAGCTCAAGTGTTATTCCTTATGAGCTTTATAGAGAAATTATGCATGAGATTGGTCCTTGTGAACTTGAAGAAATTGATGTGGTTATTCAACTTGCTAATAGAGAAACTATTTCTCCGATTGGAATTGTTAGAGATGTTGAAGTTTTATGTGGTAAGACTAAATATCCTGCTGATTTTCTCGTACTTGGTTCAGCTGCTAGTAAGACTTGTCCTATCATTTTTGGTAGACCTTTTCTAAATACTTGTGGTGCTGTTATAGATTGTAAGAAAGAGAAAATCTTTACTAAGTTTGCTGGTGATTCATATGAATTCAATTTTTTGAAATTTGCTAAAACTCCTTATGAAACCGAATTGCCCAATGAAGATTTTAAAATTGAACAACTTGCCTCTATTGCTCTTGCTCCTAACAATGTTTTGCAGCAATATATGGAAAATCATGAAAGTGAAGTCTTTATAGAAGAAAGGAACGAGCTCGATGAGATATTTCTCCGTCAACCTATACTTAAACATAATTTACAGGTGGAAGATTTGGGTAAAACACTTCCACCGAGGGAGGAACCTGTCTTTGATTTAAAACCTTTGCCTGATACTCTTAAGTATGCTCATATAGATGATAAGAAAACATATCATGTTATTATTAGTGCTAACCTTTCAGGTAAAGAGGAAGAAAGATTATTGGAAGTATTGAAGAAACACCGTGGAGCTATTGGTTATACTCTTGATGATTTAAAAGGGATTTCTCCTACTATATGTCAACATTCTATTAATATGGAGCCTGATGCAAAGCCAGTTGTTGAACATCACCCAAGATGAAGGAAGTGGTAAGAAATGAGGCATTAAAACTTCTTGATGCTGGTATTATTTATCCTATTGCTGATAGTAGATGGGTTAGTCCTGTACACTGTTTCCCTAAGAAAGGTGGAATTACTGTTGTGCCTAATGATAATGATGAGTTTATTTCTCAAAGAGTAGTAGTTGGTTATAGAATGTGCATTGATTTTAGAAAGGTTAATAAAGTTACTAAGAAAGATCATTATCCTTTACTCTTTATTGATCAAATGCTTGAGAGATTGTCTAAGAAGACTCATTTTTTGCTTTCTTGATGGGTGATGACCCACAAGTATAGGGGGTGTATCGTAGTACTTTCGATAAATAAGAGTGTCGAACCCAACGAGGATCAGAAGGTGTTGACAAGCAGTTTTGATGAGGATTTCACTGTAAACACTAGCAGACAAGTTTTTAGGAGTTTTTGATAATGCAGATAAATAAAGTGCAAGTAAATAGAGCGCGGCAATAATAATTGCAGCGAGTGGCCCAATCCTTTTTAGAGCAAAGGAAAAGCCGGTTTGTTTACTTATGATGACCAAGCGTTCCTAAGGACACACGGGATTTATGTCTAGTGCTTTCGCTTCATATAGATGATTAATCTTTAGTGTTTCGATAAGTGTTGTGTGGGTGAACCTATGCTAATGCACCGCCCTTCCTAGGACTAATACATACTTGTGATTATACCCCTTGCAAGCATCCGCAAATACAAGAAAGTAATTAAGATAAATCTAACCACAGCCTTAAACTCTGAGATCCTACCATCCCTCATGCATCGAGATACCAACGGGGGTTTAGGTTTCTGTCACTCCGGCAACCCCACAATTAATATTCGAATACACAATGCATTCCCCTAGGCCCATAAAGGTGAAGTGTCATGTAGTCGACGTTCACATGACACCACTAGAAGAATAGCACCACAACTTAAATATCAAACCATTAAATATTACTCAACATAGTTCACTACTAACATCTAAACTTCTCCCATGTCCTCAAGAACTAAACGAACTACTCAGAACACATCATGTGGATCATGATCAGAGATGATATAATGATGGGTAACAATCTGAACATAAACCTTAATTCAACGGTTCCACCCAATAGCATCAATAACAATAGTAATCAACACCGGGAGAGTTTCCCCTATCAAATGCACAAGATTCAGCCCTAGATGTTGCAGCGGGAACGGAGATGACGGTGTCGGCGGTGGAGATGATGGTGATGATGATCCCAATGAAGTGCAGCTCGATGACGGTGACGATGGCGACGATTTCCCCCCTCGGGGAAGGGATTTCCCCGGCAGCTTTTCAGCCTGCCGGAGAGCTTTTCTCTCTCGGTAGTTTCCGCCTTGTGGAGGCGGCGGCTCTGTTTCTGGTCTATCCCCCGAGTCTTATGTTTTCGGGGGGATGAAGTACGCGAAAGGACGCTGCCAGAGGTGGGCCAGGGCGACCTCACAGGGTGCTGGCGCGGCAGCAAGGGGCCCGCGCCAGGACCTCATGTGGGTCCCCTGGGGCCCACCTGGTTCTCCCCTTTTGGCTCCCTTCGTCATCTGGAAAAATAGGAACTTCTGTATTTTTGGTTCTGTTTTCTGAGCTTCGCAAATATTGTATCTTGTCGGTGCTTTTTCCAGCAGAATTCAGACTCCGGTGATTCATCCTCCAATAATCATCAAACATGCAAAATAGATGAAATAACATAAGTATCATCTCCAAATATGAAATATATCAATGAATAACAGTAAATTATGATATAAAATAGTGATGCAAAATGGACGTATCGACTCCCCCCAAGGTTAGACCTCGCTTGTCCCCAAGCGAAAGCTGAACTCAGTAAACATGACCACAGGTTTATGGAGTGAAGTGTCGATAAAGAATATACGGACAAGAAGCATCACATATATTAATACACAAATCATCTTAGATATCAACTTCGTTCATATAACTCAAGTTGTAACAAGTAAAGGGAAATCACAATAAGGTACATAGAGAAAACCATAGTTGGTGTTGGCAAACTTCGTTCTTGGTCAGAGAACAATGAACATATTGAGCTTACTCTATAAAACAGCCCTCTTTATTAGTTGCTAACTCCAAAAGTCATATTTATTAGGTAACAACAATGTGCTAAACGAGGAAGAATAAAAGACATGATTAACAATACAAATGTATAAATGGTTGAATCACAATCAACTCAAATGCTTGCTTAAGATAGAAGGAGATAGGTTTACTGACTCAACATAAAGTAAAAGATAGGCCGTTCGCAGAGGGAAGCAGAGATAAAACCATGTGCTAGAGCTTTTAGTATTATAGGTTTTGAAATCATATAGAGAGCATCAAAGTAAGTTTTTGAGCGGTGTTTGTCGTTGTCAACGAATGGTAATAGAGTTCTTGTTATCTTCCATACTAAGCAAGTTGAGAGCGGTTCCGATTATTTAGTAACAAGCATTTATAATATGCACTTATATAACTTGACACTCCTCCCAACCTTTGCTTACACAAGCCATGGCTAACCGAATCCTCGGGTGCCCACCAATCAATCTCAAACCATGGAGGAGTGTCCATTTTTAACTTTCTCAACCTTTTGATATTATAATGGTCTAACCAGCTCTTTGCAATATTAGTGACGAGCAGATGGAGCATGCAAGTCAAGGGTTACTTAATTAGCATGGAAGATAACAAACTCAACTATTATTTCCTCATGAGCTAATAAACATTGACACAAATAAAGGATAGTAGTTTTGAATAAAGGTAGCACATGAAGTATTTACTTGGAGTGGCGCAAAATACCACATAATAGGTAGGTATGGTGGACACAAGTGACAAGGGTTTTGGCTGAAGGTTTGGAGGTATGAGAAGCATTCCCTCTCGATACGGGTCTTTGGCTAGCAAGGTTGGGTAGAAAGCATAAGAGTTGAAGGATACAAACAAACATACATGTAGTAAAGAACAATCATGCAATTCTTACTTGGAAGCACAAACAATTTTAAATTGTGAATACTAAACTTATTAGCTACAAGTGACAAAGATCATTGAATAATATGTCTACATGTAGTTCCTTTTTCTCCCCAGTCTCAAAGTATTGTAACTACTGACCAATGCTAAGTTCGCCAAAACCAAAAGATTTACTATATGTTCCCAAAGTGATGCAAATACTAATGACAAGATCAATCATATATGACAGAAGTTGCAAACTAAAATAAGGTGTGCAGAAAGTAAATGATAACACTTCTCATTAATATTCCATAACGACAACTCACACCATGGGATACATAGATAGATAACCAACTAAAAGCGAGATACTTCCACATTGCAAACCATCATATAAGATAACTTCCCTACTCATGATATGACACTACTAAAAGGTAAAAGATAAAAGATAATGGTGTGATACTGCGGCATTCCCCCCAAGCTTGGAACAAGCCAATGGAGATGCCAATACCGATGACGAATTACTCCTTCGGCGGTGATGGATGATCCTTAATAAGCTTAATAACCAGCTCCTTCAATTCATCAATACTGTGGGTGAGGTTGCGAATCATCTCGGTGTTGCTCTCAATGCGGTTCATGAATATGTCAGTCTGTGAATCCCAGCTTTTGGAGTTGTTTCCCCATCCTTCTTCAGACTTGGGACTCTCTTTCCCTGCATTGTTAGAACGATGCATATTCCAAGGATTTGGCCGCTTCACCTCAGAAAGTCTTTCAATTTGATCCAAATAGATTAAGTTGTGGAAAGGGTTGTTGGTACTCGAGGAAGATGTCCTTGGAGCTAGAAGATGATGTGGAACTCTCCCTCCGGTGCTCATCCGCGCGTTCATCCTGCGGTTGGAGGGGTTTGCCACCACTCCAATGCTTGCAACGGTGGCGCGAGGGTTTCCACGCGGGTCTTCCTTCACCT
Organism: Poa annua; assembly: GCA_026929855.1. Lineage (NCBI taxonomy): Eukaryota > Viridiplantae > Streptophyta > Magnoliopsida > Poales > Poaceae > Poa > Poa annua. The sequence goes on from CM049437.1 coordinate 59,614,340, forward strand.
CTTCTCCATCTTCACCCTTTATCTCCTCTTCAAGCTTGGGACCTTGGAGATCATCCTCCGAAAGCTTCTTGTTCTTGTCGTTGGCGGAGACCATGGTGCCTCTAAAACTCAAAGTATTCTCTTGACAGAAACAGCTTGAAACAAAAACACGTCGAAAACACGATATACGGACCTCGGGGGTCTCGGGAGATTATATAGCAAAAATACGTGCAACAAAAGGAAGGCAACAGGGCGAAATCGAGTAGGAGACGGACTCCGAGGCCCTGTCCTCATGTGCTGGCGCGGCCAGGATGGGGCCCGCGCCAGCACCTGATGGCGGTTCCTCGGGCGCCGTCTCGTGCTCGTTTTGGTCTTGTATTTTTCCATATTTTCTAAAAACCAATATTTTATATTCCAAAATTAAATTCGCGAACTTTTTCTTACCGAAACTGTACCTTTTCGAATTCAGCTTCTGTAGACTCAGCAATATGTTCTCTAATAAAAGCTTCCGGACTAATTGCTTGAATAATATCAACATCTTCATTATAAGAATCTCCAGAAATATTATGCTTGAGTCTTTGTCCATTTACCACTTCTGTAGAGTCATCTTTAAGTGAAGCAATTTTTATTGCACCCGAATGAAACACTTCCACGATAACATATGGTCCTTCCCACTTGGAGAGTAATTTCCCTGCAAAGAATCTAAGACGAGAGCTATACAATAGAACTTTCTCACCAACATGAAACTCTCTCTTAAGGATTCTCCTATCATGCCATTTCTTTACTTTTTCTTTAAAGAGTTTAGAATTTTCATAGGCCTCACTTCTCCATTCATCTAGAGAACTCAAATCAACTAATATTTTCTCACCGGCAAGTTTAAAATCTCTATTTAGTTCTCTCACTGCCCAATAAGCTTTGTGTTCTAATTCTAAAGGCAAGTGACAAGCTTTTCCATAGAACATTTTATAAGGAGACATACCCATGGGATTTTTATAAGCAGTTCTATAAGCCCATAATGCATCATTTAATTTACTAGCCCAATTCTTCCTCGTTCTATTAACAGTCTTTTGCAAGATAGATTTAATCTCTCTATTTGATAATTCTACTTGCCAACTAGTTTGAGGATGATAAGCTGAAGCAATTCTATGATTAACACCATATTTAGCAAGAACTTTTCTAAAACCACCATGAATAAAATGAGAACCTCCATCAGTCATGAGATATCTAGGAACACCAAACCTAGGAAAAATAATATCTTGAAGCATTTTTAATGATGTCTCACCATCAACACTTTTAGTAGGTATAGCTTCTACCCATTTAGTAACATAATCAACAGCAACAAGTATATGAGTATTCCCTTCTGAAGAAGGGAAAGGACCCATAAAGTCAAATCCCCAACAATCAAATGGTTCAATAACAAGAGAATAATTCATAGGCATTTCATTACGTCTAGAGATATTACCAACTCTTTGACATTCATCACAAGATAAAATAAACTTTCTTGCCTCTTTAAAAAGAGTAGGCCAATAAAAACCTGATTGTAGAACCTTTTGTGCAGTTCTATCTCCAGCGTGATGTCCTCCATAAGCACCACTATGGCATTTTCTCAATATCTCTTTTTGTTCATACTCCGGAACACATCTTCGCATAATACCATCCACTCCTTCTTTATATAAGTGTGGGTCATCCCAAAAATAATGCCTCAAGTCATAAAAGAATTTTCTTCTTTGTTGAGCTGAAAAGGTTGGAGGCAAATACTTCGAAACAATAAAGTTAGCATAATCAGCGTACCAAGGACTATCTCATGAACTCACCCTTATTGCAGCCAATTGTTCATTTGGAAAACTATCATTAACAGGAATAGGATCATATGCAATGTTTTCCAATCTAGACAGATTATCAGCAACAGGATTTTCAGCACCTTTCCTATCTAAAATATGAAAATCAAATTCTTGCAAAAGTAATACCCATCTAATAAGCCTAGGCTTTGCATCTTTCTTTTCCATAAGGTATCTAATTGCAGCATGATCAGTATGAATAATAACTTTAGAATCAACAATATATTGTCTAAATTTATCACAAGCAAAAACAACAGCTAGAAATTCTTTTTCAGTTGTAGCATAATTGTTCTGAGCAGAATCAAGAGTCTTACTAGCATAATGAATAACATTTAACTTCTTATCTATTCTTTGTCCAAGAACAGCACCAACAGCAAAATGACTAGCATCACACATAATTTCAAATGGTAAATTCCAATCAGGTGGTTGAACAATAGGAGCACTTATTAAAGCCTTCTTAAGAGTTTCAAAAGCTTCCTTACAATCATCATCAAAAACAAATGGTACATCTTTTTGCAAGAGATTAGTAAGAGGCTTTGACACCTTAGCAAAATCTTTAATAAACCTTCTATAGAAACCAACATGACCAAGAATACTACGAATACCTTTAACATCTCTGGGGCAAGGCATTTTCTCAATTCTGTCCACTTTGGCTCTATCAACTTCAATACCTCTTTCAGAAATTTTATGTCCAAGAACAATTCCTTCATTAACCATAAAGTGACATTTCTCCCAATTAAGAACAAGATTAGTTTCTTCACATCTCTGCAAAACTTTATCAAGATTGTGCAAGCAATTATCAAAAGAAGTACCATAGACGGAGAAATCGTCCATGAACACCTCCACAATTTCCTCAAAAAAAACCATGAAAGATAGCAGACATGCATCTTTTAAAAGTAGCAGGAGCATTACATAAACCAAAAGGCATACGTCTATAAGCATAAGTACCATAAGGACAAGTAAATGTGGTTTTCTCTTGATCTTGAGCTTTAACAACAATTTGAGAGAAACCAGAATAACCATCAAGAAAGCAAAAGTGAGTTTTATTGGCTAATCTCTCTAACATTTGGTCAATAAAGGGTAATGGATAATGATCCTTCTTAGTAACTTTATTAACCTTTCTAAAATCGATGCACATTCTATAGCCAACAACTACTCTTTGAGGAATAAGCTCATCATTATCATTAGGCACAACAGTAATTCCACCTTTCTTAGGGACACAGTGCACATGACTAACCCATCTACTATCAGCAATAGGATAAATAATACCAGCATCAAGAAGTTTTAATACCTCATTTCTTACCACTTCCTTCATCTTGGGTATTAAACGACGTTGATGTTCAACAACTGGCTTTGCATCGGGCTCCATATTAATAGAATGTTGACATAGAGTAGGAGAAATCCCTTTTAAATCATCCAAAGTATAACCCATAGCTCCACGGTGTTTCTTCAATACTTCCAATAATCTTTCCTCTTCTTTACCTGAAAGGTTAGCACTAATAATAACAGGATATATTTTCTTATCATCAATATGAGCATACTTAAGATTATCAGGCAAAGGTTTTAAATCAAAGACAGGATCCTCTTTAGGTGGAAGTGTTTTACCCAAGTCTTCCACCTTTAAATTATGTTTAAGAATAGGTTGACGGAGGAATATTTCATCAAGTTCATTCCTTTCTTCCATAAAGACTTCACTTTCATGATCTTCCATAAATTGCTGCAGAACATTGTTAGGAGCAAGAGCAATAGAGGCAAGTTGTTCTACTCTAAAATCCTCATTGGGTAATTCGGTTTCATAAGGGGTCTTAGCAAATTTCGAAAAATTGAATTCATACGAATCACCAGCAAACTTAGTAAAGATTTTCTCTTTCTTACAATCTATAACAGCACCACAAGTATTTAGAAAAGGTCTACCAAAAATGATAGGACAGGTCTTACTAGCAGCTGCACCAAGCACGAGAAAATCAGCAGGATATTTAGTCTTACCACATAAAACTTCAACATCTCTAACAATACCAATCGGAGAGATAGTTTCTCTATTAGCAAGTTGAATAACCACATCAATTTCTTCAAGTTCACAAGAACCAATCTCATGCATAATTTCTCTATAAAGCTCATAAGGAATAGCACTTGAACTTGCACCAATATCACATAATCCATAATAGCAATGATCACCAATTTTAACAGATAACACAGGAACACTAGTTTTCCTTGAACTTTTAGGATGAGAAATAACATTAGAAGCATCTTCACAAAATATAATATACTCATCTCCAACATTTTTAGTAACAAGATCTTTAACTATAGCCACAGGAGTTTCAATTTTAATTTGCTCATCAGGTTCTATAACTTTCTTTGCACTTTTGTTAACAACACTAGCCATAACAGAATGTTCCTTCACTTTAACAGGAAAAGGGATTTTTTCAATATAAGGCTCAGGAATAATATGATCAACAGTATTAACTTCAATGCTTTTAGTTACAGGAGCAATAGATTTATCTTTATAAGGTTCATGATATTTTTCAAAGCCCTCCTTGGGCAAACCGAAATAAGCAGGAAAGGATTTATAATAATTTGCAACAACTTGAGAGTCAAGACCATAAGCATTATTAATATTTCGAAATGCATTAGTATTCATGAAAGTTTTAATGCATTCGAAGTCATATTGTATACCTGACTCCCTACCTTTGTCGTTCTTCCATGCTTCAGTATTCTCTTCAATACGATCAAGAAGATCCCACTTAAACTCTTCTTTATTACGAGTGAATGATCCAGCACAAGAAGTATCCAATAATGTTTTATCTTCAAAAGAGAGTCTTGCATAGAAGTTATCAACAATAATATTACCAGGAAGCTCATGAATGGGGCATTTGAGCATTAGTGACTTCAATCTCCCCCAAGCTTGGGCAATACTTTCTCCATCATGAGGCCAGAAATTATATATAGAATTCTGATCTTGGTGAATCTCACTTGGAGGATAAAATTAGAGTAAAAGAGAGGTACAATTTCCTCCCATCCAATAGAACTCCTGTTCTTCAACAATTTATACCAATGCGCGGCTCTCCCAGGAAGTGATATGGAGAATAATTTCTTCCTAACTTTGTCCATTGTAATACCTGCACACTTGAACAACTCACATAATTCATGTAAAAACAGTAAATGATCACCGGGGTGGACAGTTCCATCCCCTTCATAGCGGTTATCCATAACACGATCAATAATTTTCATAGGTATTTTAAATGGCACTATTTCATCAGGTGGCGCCTCATTTTCTACCTCAGCAGTGGTAGAATCCTTTCCAAACAGGAAAGCAATAGATCCTCTCTCCATAATTAAGCAAATTAGGAGACAGAAATAAAAACAGCACTTACAGCTAAAGTTTTGCTTACCAATTCCACTTACCAATAGCGCTTCACTCCCCGGCAACGGCGCCAGAAAATAGTCTTGATGACCCACAAGTATAGGGGGTGTATCGTAGTACTTTCGATAAATAAGAGTGTCAAACCCAACGAGGAGCAGAAGGTGTTGACAAGCAGTTTTGATGAGGATTTCACTGTAAACACTAGCAGACAAGTTTTTAGGAGTTTTTGATAATGCAGATAAATAAAGTGCAAGTAAATAGAGCGCGGCAATAATAATTGCAGCGAGTGGCCCAATCCTTTTTAGAGCAAAGGACAAGCCGGTTTGTTTACTTATGATGACCAAGCGTTCCTGAGGACACACGGGATTTATGTCTAGTGCTTTCGCTTCATATAGATGATTAATCTTTAGTGTTTCGATAAGTGTTGTGTGGGTGAACCTATGCTAATGCACCGCCCTTCCTAGGACTAATACATACTTGTGATTATACCCCTTGCAAGCATCCGCAAATACAAGAAAGTAATTAAGATAAATCTAACCACAGCTTTAAACTCTGAGATCCTACCATCCCTCATGCATCGAGATACCAACGGGGGTTTAGGTTTCTGTCACTCCGGCAACCCCACAATTAATATTCGAATACACAATGCATTCCCCTAGGCCCATAAAGGTGCAGTGTCATGTAGTCGACGTTCACATGACACCACTAGAAGAATAGCACCACAACTCAAATATCAAACCATTAAATATTACTCAACATAGTTCACTACTAACATCTAGACTTCTCCCATGTTCTCAAGAACTAAACGAACTTCTCACAACACATCATGTGGATCATGATCAGAGATGATATAATGATGGGTAACAATCTGAACATAAACCTTAATTGAACGGTTCCACCCAATAGCATCAAAAACAATAGTAATCAACACCGGGAGAGTTTCCCCTATCAAATGCACAAGATTCAGCCCTAGATGTTACAACGGGAACGGAGATGACGGTGTCGGCGGTGGAGATGATGGTGATGATGATCCCGATGAAGTGCAGCTCGATGACGGTGACGATGGCGACGATTTCCCCCCTTCGGGAAGGGATTTCCCCGGCAGCTTTTCAGTCTTAGGTTTTCGGGGGGATGAAGTACGCGAAAGGGCGCTGCCAGAGGTGGGCCAGGGCGGCCTCACAGGGTGCTGGCGCGGCAGCAAGGGGGGCCGCGCCAGGACCTCATGTGGGCCCCCTGGGGCCCACCTGGTTCTCCCCTTTTGGCTCCCTTCGTCATCTGGAAAAATAGGAGCTTCTGTATTCTTGGTTCTGTTTTCTGAGCTTCGCAAATATTGTATCTTGTCGGTGCTTTTTCCAGCAGAATTCAGACTCCGGTGATTCATCCTCCAATAATCATCAAACATGCAAAATAGATGAAATAACATAATTATCATCTCCAAATATGAAATATATCAATGAATAACAGTAAATTATGATATAAAATAGTGATGCAAAATGGACGTATCAATGGGTATTCTGGTTTTTCTCAAATTGCTGTTAAAGCTCAAGATCAAGAGAAAACTACCTTTACTTGTCCTTATGGTACTTATGCTTATAGACGTATGCCTTTTGGTTTATGTAATGCTCCTGCTACTTTTCAAAGATGTATGTCTGCTAATTTTCATGGCTTTTGTGAGGAAATTGTGGAGGTGTTCATGGACGATTTCTCTGTCTATGGAACTTCCTTTGATAATTGCTTGCACAATCTTGATAAAGTTTTGCAGAGATGTGAAGAAACTAATCTTGTTCTTAATTGGGAGAAATGCCACTTTATGGTTAATGAAGGAATTGTTCTTGGACATAAAATTTCTAAAAGAGGTATTGAAGTTGATAGAGCTAAAGTGGAGGCAATTGAAAAAATGCCTTGCCCCAGAGATGTTAAAGGTATTCGTAGTATTCTTGGTCATGCTGGTTTCTATAGAAGGTTTATTAAAGATTTTGCTAAGGTATCAAAGCCTCTTACTAATCTCTTACAAAAGGATGTACCATTTGTTTTTGATGATGATTGTAAGGAAGCTTTTGAAACTCTAAAGAAGGCTTTAATAAGTGCTCCTATTGTCCAACCACCTGATTGGAATTTACCATTTGAAATTATGTGTGATGCTAGTGATTTTGTTGTTGGTGCTGTTCTTGGACAAAGAATAGATAAGAAGTTAAATGTTATTCATTATGCTAGTAAGACTCTTGATGCTGCTCAAAAGAATTATGCTACAACTGAAAAAGAATTTCTAGCTGTTGTTTTTGCTTGTGATAAATTTAGACCTTATATTGTTGATTCTAAAGTTACTATTCATGCTGATCATGCTGCAATTAGATACCTTATGAGAAAAAAAGATGCAAAGCCTAGGCTTATTAGATGGGTGTTACTTTTACAAGAATTCGATTTGCATATTGTAGATAGGAAATGTGCTGAAAATCCTGTTGCTGATAATTTGTCTAGATTGGAAAACATTGCTTATGATCCTATTCATGTTAATGATAGTTTTCTAAATTAACAATTGGCTGTAATAAGGGTGAGTTCACGAGATAGTCCTTGGTATGCTGATTATGCTAACTTTATTGTTTTGAAGTATTTGCCTCCAACCTTTTCAGCTCAACAAAGAAGAAAATTCTTTTATGACTTGAGGCATTATTTTTGGGATGACCCACACTTATATAAAGGAGTGGATGGTATTATGCGAAGATGTGTTCCGGAGAATGAACAAAAAGAGATATTGAGAAAATGCCATAGTAGTGCTTATGGAGGACATCACGCTAGAGATAGAACTACACAAAAAGTTTTACAATTAGGTTTTTATTGGCCTACTCTCTTTAAAGATGCAAGAAAGTTTATTTTATCTTGTGATGAATGTCAAAGAGTTGGTAATATCTCTAGACGTAATGAAATGCCTATGAATTATTCTCTTGTTATTGAACCGTTTGATTGTTGGGGATTTGACTTTATGGGTCCTTTCCCTTCTTCGGAAGGTAATACTCATATACTTGTTGATGTTGATTATGTTACTAAATGGGTAGAAGCTATACCTACTAAAAGTGCTGATGGTGAGACCTCATTAAAAATGCTTCAAGATATTATTTTCCCTAGGTTTGGTGTTCCCAGATATCTCATGACTGATGGAGGTTCTCATTTTATTCATGGTGGTTTTAGAAAAGTTCTTGCTAAATATGGTGTTAATCATAGAATTGCTTTAGCCTATCATCCTCATACTAGTGGGCAAGTAGAATTATCAAATAGAGAAATTAAATCTATATTGCAAAAGACTGTTAATAGAACTAGGAAAAATTGGGCTAGTAAATTAAATGATGCATTATGGGCTTATAGAACTGCTTATAAAAATTCCATGGGTATGTCTCCTTATAAAATGGTTTATGGAAAAGCTTGTCACTTGCCTTTAGAATTAGAACACAAAGCTTATTGGGCAGTGAGAGAATTGAATAAGGATTTTAAACTTGCTGGTGAGAAAAGATTGCTTGACTTGAGTTCTTTAGATGAATGGAGAAGTGAAGCTTATGAAAATGCTAAACTCTTTAAAGAGAAAGTTAAGAAATGGCATTATAGGAGAATTCTTAAGAGAGAGTTTCATGTTGGCGAGAAAGTTCTATTGTATAGCTCTCGTCTTAGATTCTTTGCAGGAAAATTACTCTACAAGTGGGAAGGACCTTATGTTATTGTGGAGGTGTTTCGCTTGGTTGCAATAAAAATTGCTTCACTTAAAGATGACTCTACACAAGTGGTAAATGGATAAAGACTCAAACATTATATTTCTGGAGATTCTTATAATGAAGATGTTGATATTATTCAAGCAATTACTCCGGAAGCTTTTATTAAAGAGCAAATTTCTGAGTCTGTAGAAGCTGAATTCGAAAAGGTACAGTTTCGGTAAGAAAAAGTCCGCGATTTTAATTTCGGAAGATGCGGTATTTATTTTTGGAAAATATGGAAAAATACGAGACGAAAACGGGCAGGACACGGAGCCCGAGGCACCGTCCCCACGTGGTGGCGTGGGCCCCATGCTGGCCGCGCCTCCACCTGATGAGGGGGCCTCGGAGCTCGTCTCCTACTCGGTTTCCTCCCGTAGCCTTCCTTTTGTTCTAAAACTTTTTGCTATATAATCCCCAGGATACCCCGAGGTCCGTACATCGTGTTTTCGACGTGTTTTTGTTTCGAGCTGTTTCTGTCCAGATGTCGTCTCGGGGTTCTTGTTCTGAAGACTACGCGCTTCGTCGCCAACGTGAACTCATCCAAGATCTTGATCAAGGGTCTTTCGTTGGATGGGCGGAGGATGAGAAGGTGAAGGCTAGGTGCATGGACATGCACGAAAGCGTCATGGAGGAAGTGAAGAAGATGACGTCAGCCAAAAGAGATCGCGCAAGGGCGAGGACTAGCAAGCCCACCTTTCTGGGATCAATTAACGCTCAACGTGCTTTTTCTCATAACATGCAGGGAGCAATACCACCTGTTCCAGATCTTAGCTCTTTCCCGGATGCGGCTGATGCTCTTCGAGTCACAGATCAGTTTTGCAATCAGTACCGAGTCCTGAGGATGGAAGTGGATATACTTCAAGAGGAGAACAACAGGCTTTGCAAGATGCTGGAACGTTACCTTACCCCGCTTCAAGTCGTCCCTCCATCACCACCGAAGGAGTAATTCATCATTGGTATTGGCATCTCCCTTGGCTTGTTCCAAGCTTGGGGGGAGTGCCGCGGTATCACACCATTATCTTTTATCTTTTACCTTTTAGTAGAGTCATATCATGAGTAGGGAAGTTATCTTATATGATGGTTTGCAATGTTGAAGTATCTCTCTTTTAGTTGGTTATCTATCTATGTATCCCTTGGTGTGAGTTGTTGTTATGGAATATTAATGAGAAGTTTTATCATTTACTTTATGCACACCTTATTTTAGTTTGCAACTTCTATCATATATGATTGATCTTGTCATTAGTATTGGCATTACTTTGGGAACATATAGTAAATCTTTTGGTTTTGGCAAACTTAGCATTGGTCAGTAGCTACAATACTTTGATACTTAAGTGGAAAAAAAATTACATGTAGATATATTATTCATTGATCTTTCTCACTTGTAGCTAATAAGTTTAGTATTCACAAATTTTAAATTGTTTGTGCTTCCAAGTAAGAATTGCATGATTGCTTTTACTACATGTATGTTTGTTTGTATCCCTCAACTCTTATGCTTGCTACATAACCTTGCTAGCCAAAGACCTGTATCGAGAGGGAATGCTTCTCATACATCCAAACCATGAGCCAAAACCCTTGCCACTTGTGTCCACCATACCTACCTATTATGTGGTATTTTGCGCCACTCCAAGTAAATACTTCATGTGCTATCTTTATTCAAAACTACTATCCCTTATTTGTGTCAATGTTTATTAGCTCATGAGGAAATAATAGTTGGGTTTGTTATCTTCCATACTAATTAAGTAACCCCCGACTTGCATGCTCCATCTGCTCGTCATTAATATTGCAAAGAGCTGGTTAGACCATTATAATATCAAAAGGTTGAGAAAGTTAAAAATAGACACTCCTCCATGATTTGAGATTGATTGGTGGGCACCCGAGGATTCGGTTAGCCATGGCTTGTGTAAGCAAAGGTTGGGAGGAGTGTCAAGTTATATAAATAAAGTGCATATTATAAATGGTTGTTACTAAATAATCGGAACCGCTCTCAACTTGCTTAGTATGGAAGATAACAAGAACTCTATTACCATTCGTTGACAACGACAAACACCGCTCAAAAACTTACTTTTATGCTCTCTATATGATTTCAAAACTTATAAAACTAAAAGCTCTAGCACATGCTTGTATCTCTGCTTCCCTCTGCGAACGGCCTATCTTTTACTTTATGTTGAGTCAGTAAACCTATCTCCTTCTATCTTAAGCGAGCATTTGAGTTGATTCTGATTCAACCATTTATACATTTGTATTGTTAATCATGTCTTTTATTCTTCCTTGTTTAGCACATTGCTGTTATCTAATAAATATGACTTTGGGAGTTAGCAACTATTTAAGAGGGCTGTTTGTAGAGTAAGCTCAATATGCTCATTGTTCTCTGACCAAGAACGAAGTTTGCCAACACCAACTACGATTTTCTCTATGCACCTTATTGTGATTTACCTTTACTTGTTACAAGTTGAGTTATGTGAACGGAGTTGATATCTAAGATGACTTGTGTATTAATAGATGTGATGCTTCTTGTCCGTATATTCTTTATCGACACTTCACTCCATAAACATGTGGTCATGTTTACTGAGTTCAGCTTTCGCTTGGGGACAAGCGAGGTCTAAGCTTGGGGGGAGTTGATACGTCCATTTTGCATCACTATTTTATATCATAATTTACTGTTATTCATTGATATATTTCATATTTAGAGATGATACTTATGTTATTTCATCTATTTCGCATGTTTGATGATTATTGGGGAATTGATCACCGGAGTCTGGAATCTGCTGGAAAAAGCACCGTCGGGATACAATATTCGCGAAGATCGGAAAACAATTCCCACCAGGCAAAAGTTACTATTGTACCAGATCACGGAGGAGGCCAAAAGGGGAGCCCGAGGTGGGGCCCAGGGGGCCCATACCATGTCGTGGCGCAACTCCCCTTGCCGCCGCGCCGCCACGTGGTGAGGTCACCCTGGCCCACCTCTGGCGATGCCCCTTCGCGTACTTCATCCCCCCGAAACCCTAAGACATTATACAGAGAGCCAGAATTATTCCGCCGCCTCCACGAGGCGGAAAACACCAGAGAGAAGAAAGCTCTCCGGCAGGGAGAAAACTGTCGGGTAAATCCCTTCCTGGAGGGGGGGAAATCGTCGCCCTCGTCACCGTCATCGAGCTGCACCTCATTGGGATCATCATCACCATCATCTCCACCGCCGACACCATCATCTCCACCGCTCCACTCCGTTCCCGTTGTAACATCTAGGGCTGAATCTTGTGTGTTTGATAGGGGAAACTCTCCCGGTGTTAATTACTATTGTTATTGATGCTATTGGGTGGAACCGTTGAATTAAGGCTTATGTTCAGATTGTTACCCATCATTATATCATCTCTGATCATGTCCCATATGATGTGTTGTGAGTAGTTCGTTAAGTTCTTGAGGACATGGGAGAAGTCTAGATGTTAGTACTGAACTATGTTGAGTAATATTTAATGGTTTGATATTTAAGTTGTGGTGTTATTCTTCTAGTGGTGTCATGTGAACGTCGACTACATGACACTTCACCTTTGTGGGCCTAGAGAAATGCATTGTGTATTCGAATATTAATTGTGGGGTTGCCGTTGTGACAGAAACCTAAACCCCCTTTAGTATCTCGATGCATGAGGGATGGTAGGATCTCAAAGTTTAAGGCTGTAGTTAGATTTATCTTAATTACTTTCTTGTATTTGCGGATGCTTGCAAGGGGTATAATCACAAGTATGTATTAGTCCTAGGAAGGGCGGTGCATTAGCATAGGTTCACCCACACAACACTTATCGAAACACTAAAGATTAATCATCTATATGAAGCGAAAGCACTAGACATAAATCCCGTGTGTCCTCAAGAACGTTTGGTCATCATAAGTAAACAAACCGGCTTGTCCTTTGCTCTAGAAAGGATTGGGCCACTCGCTGCAATTATTATTGTTGTGCTTTATTTACTCGCACTTTATTTATCTGTTATATCAAAAACTCCTAAAAACCTGTCTGCTAGTATTTACAGTGAAATCCTCATCAAAACTGCTTGTCAGCACCTTCTGCTCCTCGTTGGGTTCGACACTCTTATTTATCGAAAGTACTACGATACACCCCCCTATACTCGCGGGTCATCACACCACCACAACCTACGCGTTCTGTTACTCCTGCTGAATCTAAAATTACTTATGATGATGCTTCTACTGTTCTTGATGAAACTGGCTCATTAGGTCCCTTTTTAGATGCTACAATTGCTAAATCTAAACAACTTGAAAATGCTGAAATTCCTAATGAGAATACTCCTGTTAGCTCACCTGAGTTTACAAATAATATTGATGATTCTGATGAAATGTATGTGGAGCTTGATGATGACTTTGTTGATGAGATTAATGCTACAAGTAGTGCTAGTGCTAGGAAAAGCCTTCTTGAAAAACATGCTGTTAGATATAAATTATCTCCTGATGCTAAATTTGCTACATCTCCTATAAACATTAATGATAAAGATTATGATTTCTCTCTTGATTTAGCACACATAGTTATTGTTGAGAAAGAACCTTTCTGTGGAACCGAAAAAGAAAGTGCTGTAGAACACATGAATGAACTCTGTACTTTAAGTGGTATATTTTCTGATGACATAAAAATACGCACGTACTTTGTTACTGAAATATTTCCTTTCTCATTAAAAAGAGAAGCTAAAGCTTGGTATAATAATTTGTCTCCTGGTTCCATTACTAGTCCCATTGGTTTGCTTGATGCTTTCTTTCTGAAATATTTTCCTGCTATTGCTCAACATGATGCTTTGCTAAGAATTAACAACTTTAATCAAGATGAAGGAGAGAAATTACCTGAAACTTGGACACGTTTTTGCTCTCTACTTAGAGCACAGCCGAACCATGATTTAGAAAAAAATGATCTTCTTGATATATTTTACAGTGGACTAACCGTTGAATCTAGGGAATACTTGGATAGTTTTGCTAGTTGTGTTTTCAGGAAACGAACTCCAGAAGAAGCTGAGGAATTATTGGCTAAAATAAGCCAGAATTATGATGATTGGAATATTGCTGAACCTACTCCAATACCTACACCAACACCAAAGAAGAGAGGTATAATTGAATTAGATGAAGAAGTGATGAAGGAAGCTAAGAAATCTCTTAAAGAGAGGGGTATTAAATCTGAAGATGTTAAGAATTTACCACCTATTGAAGAATTATGTAAGCCAATTCCTCCTCCACCCATAATTGAGGTACACTCTCTACAAAGGTTTGATGATGGAGATATCCCTTACCCTAAACCTCCTGTTCAATGCTTAGATGAATTTGATACTTTTATTTCTAAGCAAAGTAATTTTAATATGAGAATAGAGAATCATTTAATGGAAAATTCTCGAGCTATTAGTAACTTGCATGATATTGTTGATAGAACCTCCAATGATGTTAAAATACTTATTAAACACTTTCATATGGTTCAAACTCAAATTGATCAACTTACTAAAGTGCAAAAAGACTTGTTATTAAATGCTTCTATGGAAAAAAGAAAAACATGTTTGTGAAGTAACAACTAGAGGAGGTAGATCTACTCAAGATTCTTTATATCCCGAAGGACATCCTAAAAGAAGTGAACAAGATTCTCAACGAATTAATGAACCTAGTGCTCCTTCTAAGAAAAAGAAGAAGAAAAATAAAACTGTTGTAGAATCCTCTGAACCTGTTAATGATCCTAATAGCATATCTGTTTCTGATACTGAAACTGAAAGTGGTAATGAACCTAACAATGATAGTACTAATAACAATAATAATGATAAGAATGATAATTCGGATAAAGAAGATGTTGAAGAGGAACCTGAAAAGCATGCTAAAAATAAAAGGTACACTAAAGAAGATTTTATTTCTAAGAAACATGGTAGTGAAAGAGAACCTTGGGTCCAAAAACAAATGCCTTTTCCTGCTAAGAAACTTAAAACAAAAGAAGACGAACATTATAATAAATTTTGTGATTGGATGAAACCTTTGTTCTTGCAAATTCCTTTGACTGATGCTATTAAATTGCCTCCTTATTCAAAATATATGAAAGATATTGTTTCTAATAAAAGGAAAATTCCTAATGAGGAAATATCTACTATGCTTGCTAATTATTCTTTCAATGGTAAGGTTCCAAAGACTGGGAGACCCAGGTATACCAACCATTCCTTGCTCTATCAAAAATAATTATGTTAGAACTGCTCTATGTGACTTGGGAGCAGGAGTTAGTGTTATGCCTTTCTCTCTTTACAAGAGACTTTACCTTGATAAATTGATACCTACCGATATATCTTTGCAAATGGCTGATAAATCTACTGCTATTCCTGTTGACATTTGTGAGGATGTTCCTGTTCAAGTAGCTACTAATTGTTTAATTATGACTGACTTTGTTGTTCTTGAAATGCCTGAAGATGATAATATGTCTATTATTCTTGGGAGACCTTTTCTAAGTACTGCAGGGGCTGTTATTAATTGCAATAAAGGAAAAGTGACTTTCAATGTGAATGACAAAGAGCTTAATGTTTATTTCCCCAAGAAAGTGGATAAAGTACCTGGAGTTAATACAATTACCAATTTAAGGTCTATTAAAGTGGGAAGTATTGATTGTCCATATAAAGAAGAATACAAAACTCTTATGATTGGATCCATACCAATACAATATAAGGTAACATGAGTGTCTCACGATGTTTAAAATCTTTTATTTCATATAAAATTCATTTGGTGGCAAGACTTGATCAACCTTGTTAACAAGTGCATTTTAAATGCATAAAGATGCTAAACAACTTTCTTTCTCTCATCTTTGTTTTACCTACTGTAATATCATTTAGTCTGCAAAGTTTAGTTGCATTTTGCTTTAGAAAACAATTTTTCAACATTAAAATTATTATCGCAAAATACCAGGAAATGTGAAAAATAAAAGTTCTCAGAAAAATTAAAAATTTTATGTCAAAATTCCTATTTTTCGAGTAGGGTCCTGGGAGTACCAGAGAGTGACCAGGGGGACCCACGGGGCCTCCACACCACATGGTGGCGCGGCAGACCTTGGGCCGTGCCGGCACATGGTGTGGGACCCATAGGTCCCTCCACTTACTCTCCTTCCTCCCCAGCCTTTCTCTCTCCCGACCAAACACTCTCCCACTGAAAAAGTCGTGTTCTTGCTGTTCTTGCCCTCGGATTTTCGATCTCCTTGCTCAGCCAACCTTTGTTGCTGATATTTGGGGTATTCACTCTCCGGTATGTGACTCCTCCGTTCATCCAAATAGAATTTTGTTTGGTGGATTATATATTGAGTATTTTGCTGATGTAGGTATCATGTTTAGTGAGTTTAAATGCTTGTTCTAAGTTGGAATAACTAGTTTTGATGCATGCTTAAGCCTCTAGCAAGTCACTATAGTGGTTTCCCTTCATTTAGTTGGCTAAAAATCAATTTTTGTGACATTTGTTAAAAAATTCAGAAAAGGAAGATGCATAACCACACCTTTGGAGATATGTTTGAGAGGGATACACCAAGGGGGTCAAGGCCCTCAAGAACAACTACTCGCTTTAGACAATCCTACAATGAGAATATCCTGGCACCAAGCATTGGAGATGAGCGGGATGATGGTTTTCCAAACTCATCTTCTCGCCCATGTACTGACTTTTTGAGTGCTGCAGGGATACTTGATGATTTCCTAACCCTTGTGCAGAGGGTAGGCCTGACCACATACATGTTGGATGAGAGTCCCCAATATGTCAGGCTTACCAAGATTTTTGCTGAAAGTTTTATTTTCAACAATAAGACGTTCAATCCCACTGTTTCATTCAAGATTTATGATAATCCTATTACCATGTCTCTGCATGCTTTTTGTGATGTGATAGGTACTGTATATTCGGGTACATCAAAGAAGATTCAAAAGGACCCTAAAGATTTGACGCATCTCTACCGAGAGGTGACCAACGATGATAGCCGTTCAGCACAACGTGGCAAGATAAGGAACATTCAGTTCCCAACTATTAAGTATTTTGCTTACTACATTGCTACTAGTGTGCTAGGTAGGGAGAACACTAGCAATATTTCGAACTATCATCTTGCTTTTCTTGCTGCTGCACTTAATGGGGCAACCCCATATAAACTTGGTTCTCTCATTGCTCGTCGCTTATCTGCTAAGGGGCCTATTTATGGAGGGATTATTGCCTTACGTATTGTTGCACATATGGGGCTTCGTATTGATCCTAGTGATGAATTACTTACTCCTTGCAAACTTGACCTTGCTGCAATGAAAGGTCATCAATTTGTTACTAATGGATCTACTGCAGGGCGTCTTGTATTTAGATTCATGTTTGCTGACGGTAGCGAAAGGGAAATCCCTTTGCCGCAGCCCGGTTTGTTCAGTATTGGCAGGAAGCCATGGTCGTTCTCGAAGGTGGAGTTGGACGAGCGGTTGAGCACGCTAGGCTTATACAGGGAGCATGGTGTTGAGGAGACACCTGAGGAGGACTACACCACGCATTACGCCGGTGCGTCCTCGAGCTCGTACTATGGAGAAGGTTCTTCGACATACCATGATGAAGTCTCAAACTGGGGACCGTGGGGCTGATCTCCACTTAGGACAAAAGCCTAAGCTTGAGGGGAGGTATACCGATAGCCCACTCATCTATATATCATTATCGTTCGGTACTTTGTATATCCATGTTTCGCTTTCGTTTTCTTTCTTTCTTTCTTTTACTTGTTCATGTTTTGCTTTACTTTTCAAAACTCAAAAAGACCAAAAATATTTATGTTATTTCTCTTCTTAGTTAATTTAAGTTTCTAGTATTAGTATGCCTAGTATTTAATTCGGTTCAATATGCAAAAACACAAAAATATTTTGCTTTGTTTGTTGTTTCGCGCAGGGACAGATTTCTGGTGTCCATCGTTTAATTCATAACTCTTCACAGAAAAATCGGAATGACCTGAAATTTCTTGTGCATGATCCTCAGATATGTATTCAACTTTCATTAGTTTTGAGTTTTCTGATCTGAGCATGTTAACGTCCTCGAAAAAATTCGTCTTCATAGGCTGTTCTGTTTTTAGTTTCTAAATCCGAAAACGCAAAAATATTTGTTGTTTCTTTTTGGGTTTGTATAGTTTGTTTCAGAGTTCAACACCTTCGGTTACTCCGTGGAGTTTGGTTATTATTTCATATCTTTCAAGCACACAAGTGAAAAAGCAATTATTCATGAAAAAGCACACAGGGCGTCTTGTATTTAGATTCATGTTTGCTGACGGTAGCGAAAGGGAAATCCTTTGCCGCAGCCCGGCTTGTTCAGTATTGGCATGAAGCCGTGGTCGTTGTCGAATGTGGAGTTGGACGAGCGGTGGAGCACGCTAGGCTTCTACAGGGAGCATGGTGTTGAGGAGACACCTGAGGAGGACTACACCGCGCATTACGCAGGTGCGTCCTCGAGCTCGTACTATGGAGAAGGTTCTTCGACATACCACGATGAAGTCTCAAACTGGGGACCGTGGGGCTGATCTCCACTTAGGCCAAAAGCCTAAACTTGAGGGGAGGTGTACCGATAGCTCACTCATCTATATATCATTATCGTTCGGTACTTTGGATATCCATGTTTCGCTTTCGTTTTCTTTCTTTCTTTTACTTGTTCATGTTTTGCTTTACTTTTCAAAACTCAAAAAGACCAAAAATATTTATGTTATTTCTCTTCTTCGTTCATTTAAGTTTCTAGTATTAGTATGCCTAGTATTTAATTCGGTTCAATATGCAAAAACACAAAAAAAAAATTGCTTTGTTTGTTGTTTCGCGCAGGGACAGATTTCTGGTGTCCACCGTTTAATTCATAACTCTTCACAGAAAAATCGGAATGACCTGAACTTTCTTGTGCATGATCCTCAGATATGTATTCAACTTTCATTAGTTTTGAGTTTTCTGATCTGAGCATGTTAAGGTCCTCGAAAAAATTCGTCTTCATAGGCTGTTCTGTTTTTAGTTTCTAAATCCGAAAACGCAAAAATATTTGTTGTTTCCTTTTTGTTTTGTATAGTTTGTTTCAGAGTTCAACACCTTCGGTTACTCTGTGGAGCTTGGTTATTATTTCATATCTTTCAAGCACACAAGTGAAAAAGCAATTATGATGATTATGACGATTCGAGTTGGGTAAGAGGCTGGTAATGAATTCTATTTGTTTTCATTTTTGTACATATACTCATTCATGTGAGCATGCTTAGATGGTTCGCATAAGTTATATGTCGATTGGTGGATGCTTATTAGTTCTGTTCTCTTATGATCAATTCCAATTTATTAATGGTAGATTGCATGTTCTATGGATATTTGCTTGCATTGTTTTGTTCATGAAAGAATATGACATTGTGGTATCCTCCTCTAAATAATTCATTTGAATCGATTTGGCACATGCTCACACATGTATACTACTGAAAACAAAGAGTCAATTAAGCCTTGATGATTTATTTTGCATCAGAGTTCTAGTATCATTTTTATGCCTCCGTTAATTTTATTTTGTCGCAAGCATGATTATGACGGTTATTGTTCTCTTGAATTGTCGCTTCCCTGTCTTTTGCTAGCCTCCACTTGTACTAAGATGAAAATGCTTGTGCTTCCAAATCCCTGAAAACCAAGTTATTCCAAAGAGTCCACCATAAACACCTATGTATGGCATTTCAAACCATTCAAGTAAATTTGCATGTGCTACCTTTAAAAACCTTGAAAGAACTTTTCATTTTGTGTCACTGTTTTAAGCTCATGAGGAAGTAGTAGTTGTGCTTGTTATCTTCCATACTAATTAAGTAACCCTTGACTTGCATGCTTCATCTGCTCGTCATTAATATTGCAAAGGGCAGGTTAGACCACTATCATATCAAAAAGTTTGAGAAAGTAAAAAAATAGACACTCCTCCATGGTTTGATATTGATTGGTGGGCACCCGAGGATTCGGTTAGCCATGGTTTGTGAAAGCAAAGGTTGGGAGGAGTGTCAAGTTATCAAAATAAATGAATATAAGGATGCATATTATAAATGCTTGTTTTAAATAATTCGGAACCGCTCTCAATTTGCTTAGTATGGAAGATAACAAGAACTCTATTGCCATTCGTTGACGGAACAACCACCACTCAAAAACAATTTTACCTCTGTCTTCAAAACAATGAAAAGCTCTAGCACATGTTAAATCCATGCTTCCCTCCGTGAAGGGTCTATCTTTTACTTAATTCTTGAGTCACCATCCTTCTTTAATCACCTTCTTGAGAGCATAGTTGTCATTCTTAGTGTAATGTGCTTGTCCCAGAATACTGTTAACTGCGGTATAACTTTGATGCTTTTATCTTTGATATCTTTATTTCTAGTCCTCTCTTGAAACTCAGAGGTGCCTAGGCATTTATGTTTTGCTGTACACATTCGGGCAAGAGAGATACCATCTTATCATACTTTATTATGAGCTTTGCAATCCTGTGAATTGATATGTTCATGTTATTTATTATTGGTATTATTGGCATTTCTTCGTAGTTTACATAACTATTAAGTGACACCATTTGCATATATCTTATTATGAATAGCCTAGGCATTTGTCCACATAGTGAGAATATTTACATCATATGAAGCAAATGTGTTCGTGAAAGTTCTTTTATCGCACTCAGTTGTTAACTGAATTGCTTGAGTACAAGCAATAAGCTAAGCTTAGGGGGAGTTGATACGTCCAAAACGTATCTACTTTCCCAAACACTTTTGCTATTGTTTTACCTCTAATTTGTGTGTATTGAATACAACTAACTGATAACCCACAAGTATAGGGGATCGCAACAGTCTTCGAGGGAAGTAAAACCCAAATTTATTGATTCGACACAAGGGGAGACAAAGAATACTTATAAGACTTAACAGCGGAGTTGTCAATTCAGTTGCACCTGGAAAAGCACTAGTAACAGGGGTGATGTGAAAGCAGCAGTAATATGAGAGTAATAGTAACAGTAACACAGTAGCAGTAGTAGTAACACAGAGGCAATGGCACCAGAAAATATTCAAGTGCTTAGTTGACTTTAGAGCAATGATGATGACAGAAGGACCGGGGTTCCCAGCTATCTACACTAGTGGTAACTCTCCAAGAATAAGTGTTGGGTGAACAAATTACAGTTGGGCAATTGACAATTGTAAGGGCATGACAATGCATGCTAAGATAGAATATCCAGTTTATTAATCATGTAGGCACGTTTTCCATATATAGTCATACGTGCTCACAATGAGAAACTTGCATAACATCTTTTGTCCTACCAGCCCGTTTGCAGCGGGGCCTCAAGGGAATCTACTGGTAATTAAGGTACTCTTTTTAATAGAGCACCGGAGCAAAGCATTAGCACTTAGTGAAAACATGTAATCCTCATATCTAAGCCATCCCCTCCAGTTATCCCAGTTGCTGTCACTCTGGGGCCTCGGGTTCCGGACAGAGACATGTGCAAACAACTTGTAGATACAATCTAAGCAATAATTATAGAGCTTAAATCTAAGATCATGCCACTCGTGCACTAGTGACAAGCATTAAACACAACAAGATTGCAGCAACAATAACTTCACAAACTTATAGATAGACTGATCGTAATGTAACAATTCATCGGATCCCAACAAACACAACACCGATTACATCATATGGATCCCAATCATGTAAGGCAGCTCATGAGATCATTGTATTGAAGTACATGGGAGAGAGAGTACCAACTAGCTACAGCCAAGAACCCGGAGTCCATGGGGGAACTACTCACAAACCATCATGGAGTCGAAGTGGAGGCGGTGGAGTCGATGGAGATGGCTCCGGGGGTCAATCCCCATCCCGGCAGGGTGTCGGAACAGGAACTTCTGACCCCCGAAACTTGTCTTCGATGGCGGCGGCGCTGCGGAACTCTTCTCGGGAAAAGGCTCGCCTGTTAGGTCTTAGATATCTACGGGGTATAAGTAGGCGAAGGGGCGATGGCGGTGGAGGCCCGAGGGCCCCACACCCTATCCTCGCGCGGCAGAAGGGGGGGCCGCGCCGGGAGGGGGTGTGGGCCCCTCGGGGCTCCCCTCCGTGTACTCTTCGGTGTTCTGGAACCTCCCGGGAAAAATAGGAACTTTGACGTTTCGTTTGTCCAATTCCGAGAATATTTCCTTAACAACTTTTCTGAAACCAAAAACAGCAGAAAACAGGGAACTGGCACTGTGGCATCTTGTTAATAGGTTAGTCCCAGAAAATGCATAAAATGATATAAAAGTGTATATAAAACATGTAGCAATTGGTATAATATAAGCATGGAACATAAGAAATTATAGATACGTTTGAGACGTATCAAGCATCCCCAAGCTTAGTTCTACTCGTCCCGAGTAGGTAAAACGATAACAACAAATAATTTTTGGAGTGACATGCTTTCACATAATCTTGATCATATAATATTGTAAGGCTCATGTTATGAATGAAGTGACTCAAGGCAATGATCTGTAGTTTGCTAACAAATAGACAAGGAGTAAACAACTACATCATATAAGTAAAAACTTTTCATGGATAGTACTTTCAAACAAGCATCAAAATGATTTGCATAAGAGTTAACTCATAAAGCAATAGTTTCTAAGTAAAAGAGCATTGAAGCAACACAAAGGAAGATATAAGTTTCAGCATTTGCTTTCAAGTTTGAACATGTATATCATATAGATAGTTGTCAACACAAAGAAATATAATAAGTGCAATAAGTAAGCATATAAGAATTGTTGCACACAGTTGACACAAGTGTTTGCTTGTAACATCCCAAAAATCTCAAAATTTTAAAACTTTGCATCCATGCATCATCATCATTTAAATATGTCATTTAAATCACATAAGATTTAATTTACACTTCATTTATAAGTTTAATTTGGACTTATTTCCATAAAGTTGTTATTTGTATTTAAATCAATATTTCAAAATTTTGATTTTTGAAAAAGTTTTCAAAACATGCCCACAATTGTTTTTAAAACATAGATATGAATTTTACAAATTTTTAGAAATTAATTTCACTTAATTTGGACACTTAAAACAAAAGATATGAATAAATAAGAAAATGGGAAAAAGAAAAATTGCTGGCGTCAGCGATGACGTCAGCATCATCTTCAATCTCCAGCCGGACTGAACCCGCACGAACAGCACACACATTGCCGTTTCTTCCCAAATTATTTCCGGACGTTTTACTCGACCAAATCACGAGCCGTTTCTTCCTACTTAAAGCTCACGATATCATCCTTCATTCCCTCACAAAAGCCCTCTCCAAAATGCCCCCGTGTTGGAGAATTTAATCGCCGGAGCTCCGGAACGCCAAAACGGCCGTTTTGATTGCGCCCATAAATCCGTGCGAACTACTCCACCGTTTCGAATACCGCTTCATCCTACTAATAGCCCACATTGCCTTCTTCCATTTGCCCCAAACCATTCCACCCGAAAGCCACCAGGCTGCGCGCATTCGAGGTCGAAGCTCCGCCACGGCCGCCGGCGACGACCTCCATTTTCGGCGAGTCCAGGACACCCCGAGCCCTCCCATCTCTCCCTTTCTCTTTCATTTCTCTTTGCGCATCCTTTTGACTCGGTCTCGTAATTTTTCGTGCGCCAGATCAACGAGCTCGTCCACGACCGGAGCGACCACGGCCATCTTCCTCGTCTCCGACGTGAACCATCTGCTGGTAACGCCATCTCCTCCCAGCACCATCCGATTGCTTTAGTACGTCTCAGTTTAGATCGTGTAGCACTTAGTCTAGGCCTTTAGATCTAGATCTGACGATAGAGATCGAGTCACCTAAACGAAGGGGTACCGACGAATCGTGTGGCGCCACGTCGTACAGCCGAGCCACAAGCTGCGAGCCGAGCCTAGCCGAGCGGACGAGCCGAGCTGAAGCCAGAGGAACATCAGCCGCCAGATGCAGATCCGACGATCAGATTCGTCCGCGTCGTTTTTAGATTTCTAAAACGTTAAAACTTCGAAAATTCATATCTTTCAAACTGTAAGTCCAAATTTGATAAATTTTATATCCATGGATAGCCCTGTTCGTGTAGTTTATTTCTGTTTCATTAGTTTTTCCTTTTGATACCTTTTATTTCGAGTAATTAACAGAATGGTATTTCGGCTATTTAAATTCATAACTTAAATAATAAAAATGCTTTTCTAGTAAATCCAATTGTTTAAGATCTGTATTTTTGTCCTCTGTACAGAAGGTTCAACTTGTATTTTATTTGAAACTTGTCATAAAAGAATAAAAAGAATTGGTTGTAGGACCTTATTTTTGCTATGTTGTTTTCAATATTTAATTGTTAATTAAAATAAGAAATTTCTGTAAATTGCATTTCATGCATTTAAATAACAAAGAGTATAAAATTGTAAAAAGTTATTTTGTGATCTTCATAGCATATCATGCATGCATACATGTTTATGTCTTGATATTTTTATTTGTTGGAATGGTGTGTTTATTTGTGCAATGTGTTGTTTGGTGCTAGATTGTGAAGAAGAGGAAGGTTTCTCTTGTGATTGTTATTCTTGTTGTGCTTGTCCATCCTGTTACCAAGGCAAGTGACATTCATGAACCACCCATTATTTTTCCTATATGCATTAGTAGAGTTTTTGAGTAGTATGCATGATAGGAAAGTTTCGTTATTATTTTACTATGCTAAGTTTTTATGCTATGCTATATAAAATCTCCTAGTAGTGTGTAGCCACCCCCTCCCTACCATGTTATTGCAGCCATTTAAAAGGTTTTATTAGATGCTTAGCAATGCTATGAAAATATTTACACGTTTTTGTTGTGGAAAGATTTCTAAGTGTTAAACTTAAAATGCACACCTGGGTGGATTGGTTGGTATGGTTTATGTTGAGTGGCTATTTGGGACTGTGCTTGTGGTTGTCTTCGCCTAGGATGAATTTTATTCTACTTAGGGCCATGAGCACGGTGGTTTTCACCCAAAAGTGCACTTGTGGTTGCCACCCAGGAACAAAGAGATTACTAAGTCCCTCCAAGTTTAGATGCTTCCCGTGCAGCCTTTTGACAATGGGCTCTGTCTCGAACAACTAAGTTGTGAGAGTTCAACCTGTCAGCTTGACAAGCAGATGTAGAATATTGATAGGTGGAACGGGTCTTGCTAGTATGGTTGAATTCTTCTTCTGAAAGTTCTTGTCTCAATTCTCTCCTTTCCTTAATGCACTCCGCGTGTATAGGATGTCTGGGTTAATTGAGTCTAAAGGTGAAAGTGCACAAACTCTGTAGAGTCGACAATCTGAGTACTTAGCCGTGTCCCCGGTGATGGACAACTTCGAGCAGCTGGACAAGGGTGGACGGAAGAATCTCAACACCGTTTTCATGAAGTAAAATTTTGACTAAGGAAAGAAATATTGGTGCACTTGGGCTTCATCCCTTGGTGCCAAGTCTTTGAAAATAAAAGTGCTCTACAAAAGATAGGAGAAAACTTGCTTTCCGCAAATAGCCTACAACTCCACCAAGCCAAATATTCATGTAGTTTAGACTTGTCATTTTATATCCACCATAGTCACTTGCCAATACTTCATCGTATTGACCTCCTTCGGGGGCTGCATATTCCAATGTGCAGGTACTTCAGATGAAGAATAAACTTATGGACTCGAGTCTACACCCAACATGTCTGCCTGTGGCGCATGCTTGAAGATGAGACTCATTGCTTTTCGTTTCTGTTGTGAACTCTGAATATTATTGCTAGCCTTCATGGTTATGCACCTTGTAATAAAGCTATACTTGGCTATTTTTGGATCTCGTTGTAGTAAATTGATACTTATGCAATGATACTTTAAATTTTGTACTGTGGTGCTGGCAGTGATCCAGGGACTAGCACTTAACACAGGTGTTCTATCTTTAAATAAAAGATGGGGCACTACAAAATGGTATCAGAGCAAAGTGTTGCCTGTAGGTTCGAGCCCTTAGGATTGGTTAAACCCCTTTTTGATCATAATATTACCATCTTTGAAGTATGTTGGATCCTAGCGGCATAGTGAGATGAAGCGGCCCGGAGACTAACCTTACATGTCCGCGTACATGAGACCTGTCCCACAATCATAAGTGGCTGGCCGGGTGTCTGTCTCTCTCACTATAGTGAATATCCAATTTACAAAGAGTTGTTAATAATTGTTGATCACTTTGAAGAATAAACTTAGTATTTTCTCTAAATATTTATTTACATCATGACTAGTACTTCTTTACCTTATGCTTTCTGTTTTGATAATTTTACTCTTCTAACTTAAGGATGACGTTCTTCAAGTATCAAACCGCGGAGGACTTCAAGGACATGCGCTTTGGGAGATATCTTCTGGAGTTAGTGGAACTGCTGGCGCTCCCAGCACCCTTCATCAAGGCAAGTCAGCTGAAGCACTTCAACAAAGATGGCTTATGGGGAGTCCGACTTATGCAACTCGGGCGTCAGACTGAACCCAAGACCGAAGATATCCAGATCAGGTCGATTAGTGACTCCTTGGAGAAAGGACTCAATCTCGCCACGCAGGAGCTGATAGGACGTCTTTGTGGGCAACACCAGGAGGAGTTGAAGGACCACTATTTTTCTATCCTAGGCCGACGTGATGAAGATGGAGTACCCTTCCTTGTAAATAAAGAGGATAAAAGCAAACCAGACCCTTTGCACCCGTATCTTCAGGACTTAGAAATTCACCTCTGGGAGCTCGAAAATGATAGGCGCGAAGAGCTGCTGAAAAATGATGAAATCATGGCCCAAGTCAAGGAGACTCAAAAGAAGATTGACGCCCAAGAAGAAGTGACCAACGCTCAGGAAGAGAAATTCAAGGCTCAAGAGAAGAAGTTCCAAAATCAAGAGAAGAGAGTTAAGGACAAGAACCAGGAGATTAAGGACTTGAAGAATGAACTTCAAAGCAACGACGTTGAGTTCGAGGCTGATCGTGATCTGATAGAGACTCTGCGCCGTGAGAAGAGAATGCTACAAGAGAAGAATGAAACCCTAGAGAAGGAAGTGATAGAAATTCTGCGCCATGAGAAGAGAATGCTACAAGAGAAGAATGAAGCTCTAGAGAAGGAAGTGAACGAGTACAAGGAGATCCTCATGAAGGAAGGCATCACCATCGAGGAAGTCGAAGAAGAAGAAGATGAAGGAGATGTCATGGACGAAAATTAGACTTAGTAGTTGGACCACCATGTTTTATTTCTCATTTAGCTCGTCGTTCTTTTAAAAAAAACATTGATCTCCAACTTGTGGTATGACAATGTTAGAATGTTTTGGTTGCAAACTCTGTCGCTTTGTTAATCTACCAAACTATGTCTCAATTCCGGTTTTGCTAAGAAAGAAAAGTTTTAAGTTGTTTGTTGATTGCTTGACTTGTTGTTTTGTGCATGGGTAGGATTTTCCTTCTTTTAGTTCTATCTATCTTTTACTCATCCATGCTGAAAAACCCCACAGATGCCTCCACGTCGTGATCCTAGCAACGACAACAACAACAATGATGCCATGCAGCAGTTGATGACCGCTCAAGCCCAGTTGATGGCTATGATGACTCAGTTCATTGCAGCAACCAACAACAACAACAACAACAACAATCACAACCCGCCCCCGCCACCACCACCCCAAGTAGACAGACTTGCTAGATTTCTAAGGCTTAGGCCTAATAAGTTCTCCTCTGCTACTGAACCTATAGTGGCTGATGACTGGCTACGTTCAGTCAATAAGGACTTAGTGACTTGTGAATGTTCTGAGGCAGAGAAGGTGAGGTTCACCGCACACCTGCTGGAAGGACCCGCTGCACTGTGGTGGGAGACTTATCAAGTGACTCATCCTCTTGAGGGCATGACTTGGGATGCTTTCAAGGAGGGTTTTCGCAATGCTCACATTTCCTCTGGCATAATGAATCTGAAGAAGGAGGAATTCCGCAACTTGAGGCAGGGAGGTAGAACTCTGAAAGAGTATATGGATGACTTCTGCACGCTCTCAAGGTATGCACCAGAAGACATTGACACTGATGCTAAGAGGAAGGAAAAATTCCTCAATGGACTTAGGGGAGAACTGAAGATACCCTTGTCTGTGGCTTATGCTCCCAACTATCAAGCTATGTTGGATCAAGCAATCACTTTGGACAACAATATAAGAAAGGAAGAGAACAGGAAGAGGAAGTTCAGTGCAAGTAAGGTTCATTCTGAAGGAGCACACAAGAGGCACCACACCTCTGAAGGCAGTGGGCATAAACCATGGAATCACTCCAACAACGGTAATGGCCAAAAGCATCATGGTCACAACCATAGTGGAGGATATAAAGGAAACAATGGAGGATACAAGGGAAATAATGGAGGATTCAAAGGAAACCATCACCATGGCCATAATCATGGAAATGGTCATCACCGCCCCAACCATGAGGGGAAGAAGGACTTGTCTCAGGTGACTTGCTTCAAATGTAAGAAGACGGGTCACTATGCAACTGACTGCCCAGAGAGAAAGGCAGATGAGATCTCCAAGCCCAACCCTTTCCATAAGGGACACGTGAATCACATCAATGTGGAAGAAGTACATGATGAACCCGATGCTGTGATTGGTACGTTTTTGCTTAATTCATTTCCAGCATTAGTCTTATTTGATACTGGAGCATCGCATTCATTCATATCAAGAGCTTTTGTAAACAAACATGGGCTAGCCGAGGAAAGCATAGGAAAACCTATTAGGGTGAGTTCACCTGGTGGAGAAATGATAGTAAATTCTGGGTGTAGACAGTTAGACTTGAGGATTGGGAGGTATCACTTTCCAATGGATCTGGTCATCCTGGAAACCCAAGGCTTGGATGTTATCATAGGAATGGATTGGATGACTCGGTTTGAAGGAGTCATAGATTGTGCAAATAGAGTTATCACCCTTACCACCCCAGAGAAAAAGAAGATTAGGTTCAGATCAACCTTCGAACTTAAGAAAGTTAGGCTAAACTCTCTTAAGGGGGTTAGCTTGGGTGATGTACTCATTGTCAGGGAATACCCAGATGTGTTTCCAGAGGAACTACCGGGAATGCCACCCGATAGAGATGTAGAGTTTCTCATTGAACTAAAACCGGGTACTGGACCAATAGCTAAGAGACCCTATCCGATGGCCGTCGACGAACTGAAAGAGCTCAAGAAGCAACTTGAGGAACACATTCGGAAAGGATTTATTCGTCCAAGTTCATCGCCATGGGGAGCACCAGTCTTATTTGTTCAAAAGAAAGATCATACACAGAGACTAGTCACGGACTACAGAGATATAAATGAGCAAACTATCAAGAACAAGTACCCGCTACCCAAGATTAATGAACTATTTGATCAATTGGAAGGTGCATGTGTTTTCTCAAAGATCGATCTTCGATCAGGATACCTCCAGATGAAAGTTAGAGAAATGGATATACCAAAGACTGCATTTGTTACCAGATATGGCTCTTATGAGTACACCGTAATGCCTTTTGGATTAACCAATGCTCCAGCCTATTTCATGAATATGATGAATAAGGTGTTCATGGATTTTCTGGATAAGTTTGTGGTAGTTTTCATCGATGACATTTTAATCTACTCAAAAAGTCACAAAGAACATGAAGAACATTTGCGGCTGGTATTGCAGAGACTACGGGAACATAAATTGTATGCCAAATTCAGCAAGTGTGAGTTTTGGTTAGAACAAGTCGGATTTCTAGGTCATGTGGTGTCCAAGGAGGGTATAGCAGTGGATCCTGAAAAAGTTTCAGCGGTAACCAATTGGGAGCCACCAAAGAATGTGGGAGAAATTCGTAGTTTTCTTGGTCTAGCAGGATACTACCGAAGATTCATTGAAAACTTTTCTAAGATTGCCAAGCCCGTGACGGAGTTGTTGAAGAAGGAGAAGAAGTTTGAATGGACTGAGGCATGTGAATCCAGTTTTCAGGAGTTGAAGAAACGTCTAGTTTCAGCCCCAGTTCTATGTTTACCTGATTTAGAAAAGGATTTCCAAGTGTACTGTGACGCTTCACGCCAAGGTCTTGGAAGTGTATTGATGCAGGAAGGCAGAGTGGTATCCTATGCCTCCAGACAACTCAAGAAACATGAAATAAATTATCCTACACATGATATAGAGTTAGCCTCAGTAGTACATGCCCTGAAGACCTGGAGACACTATCTGATGGGAAAAAGATGTGATGTTTTCACCGACCATAAAAGTTTGAAGTATATTTTTACTCAGAAGGAGTTGAATATGAGACAGAGAAGATGGTTGGAACTTATCAAAGATTATGATCTAAGCCTACAATACCATCCTGGTAAGGCTAATGTAGTAGCAGATGCCTTGAGTCGCAAGGTGTATGTGAATGGCCTCACGGCAGGGGAAATACCCGAGGATTTATGCAAAGCATTCAAGGACCTAAGGTTGGAAGTAGTATCAGAGGGTTTTGTAGCTTCATTAGTAGTACAACCAACTCTAATGGACAAGATACGCGAAGCCCAGAAGGGAGATAAAGAATTAGAAGAAATCAAAGTCAATCTGAGAGCAGGAAAAGCTAAAGGATTTCATGAAGATGAGCAAGGAACACTGTGGTTTGAAAAACGTGTGTGTGTGGCCAAGGATCTTGATCTTAGGAAGTTAATTCTGCAAGAAGCTCATGAGACCCCTTACTCCATTCATCCGGGAAATACTAAGATGTATATGGATGTGAAGGAGAGATTCTGGTGGATCAATCTGAAAAGGGACATAGCAGAATATATCGCAAAGTGTGATGTATGCAGTCGAGTAAAAGCAGAACATCAGAAACCGGCAGGACTTTTACAACCTTTGAAGGTACCGGACTGGAAGTGGGATTCTATTGGAATGGATTTCATCACAGGTTTACCAAGGACCAAATCGGGTTATGATTCTATTTGGGTTATTGTTTGTCGTCTAACAAAAATAGCTCACTTTATACCCGTGAAGACCACATATACCAGTGCTAAGTTAGCTGATATTTACATGAAGAGAATTGTGTGCCTTCATGGCGTTCCTCAAAGTATTGTGTCCGATAGAGGAACCCAGTTCACGTCACATTTCTGGAAACAGTTGCATGAATCACTAGGAACCAGATTGGAATTCAGCACGGCTTTTCACCCGCAAACAGATGGTCAGACTGAGAGAGTAAATCAGATTTTGGAAGATATGTTAAGAGCTTGTGCGCTCGATTATGGATCTAGCTGGGATGATAATCTACCTTACGCCGAGTTCTCCTACAATAACAGTTATCAAGCAAGTATTGAGATGGCACCGTTTGAAGCCCTGTATGGAAAGAAATGCACTACCCCATTGTTATGGAGTGGTGTCGGGGAACGGAGTTTCTTTGGACCTGATATAATCCAGGATGCTGAAGAGAAGGTTAGACTGATCAAAGATAGATTGAAGATAGCCCAGTCTCGACAAAAGAGCTACGCAGATTCCAAACGTAGAGAAGTCATCTACGAAGTGGGTGATAGAACCTATCTCAGAGTATCCCCACTACGCGGTGTAAAAAGGTTTGGAATCAAAGGAAAGTTAGCACCGCGATTCATTGGACCATTCAAAATTCTTTCTCGCAAAGGTGAAGTGGCATATGAGTTAGAACTGCCAGAAATTCTGTCTGCGGTCCATAATGTGTTCCATGTCAGCCAATTGAAGAAATGTCACCCCGAGATGATGGGAGTTCCATTAAAGGATACTGTACCACTCGAGGAAGTACAATTGGAGAGTGATCTGACCTATGAAGAGAAGCCCATAAAGGTTTTACAAACAGCAGAAAGAGTCACCCGTACCAAAACCATCAAGTTCTGCAAGGTTCAGTGGAGTCATCACACTGAGGAAGAAGCCACATGGGAACGAGAAGATGACCTTCGAGAAGACCATCCTCACCTATTTGCTGACCTTTCCGAAGCTCGGGGGCGAGCTTCCTCTTAAGGGGGTTAGTTTGTAACATCCCAAAAATCTCAAAATTTTAAAACTTTGCATCCATGCATCATCATCATTTAAATATGTCATTTAAATCACATAAGATTTAATTTACACTTCATTTATAAGTTTAATTTGGACTTATTTCCATAAAGTTGTTATTTGTATTTAAATCAATATTTCAAAATTTTGATTTTTGAAAAAGTTTTCAAAACATGCCCACAATTGTTTTTAAAACATAGATATGAATTTTACAAATTTTTAGAAATTAATTTCACTTAATTTGGACACTTAAAACAAAAGATATGAATAAATAAGAAAATGGGAAAAAGAAAAATTGCTGGCGTCAGCGATGACGTCAGCATCATCTTCAATCTCCAGCCGGACTGAACCCGCACGAACAGCACACACATTGCCGTTTCTTCCCAAATTATTTCCGGACGTTTTACTCGACCAAATCACGAGCCGTTTCTTCCTACTTAAAGCTCACGATATCATCCTTCATTCCCTCACAAAAGCCCTCTCCAAAATGCCCCCGTGTTGGAGAATTTAATCGCCGGAGCTCCGGAACGCCAAAACGGCCGTTTTGATTGCGCCCATAAATCCGTGCGAACTACTCCACCGTTTCGAATACCGCTTCATCCTACTAATAGCCCACATTGCCTTCTTCCATTTGCCCCAAAACATTCCACCCGAAAGCCACCAGGCTGCGCGCATTCGAGGTCGAAGCTCCGCCACGGCCGCCGGCGACGACCTCCATTTTCGGCGAGTCCAGGACACCCCGAGCCCTCCCATCTCTCCCTTTCTCTTTCATTTCTCTTTGCGCATCCTTTTGACTCGGTCTCGTAATTTTTCGTGCGCCAGATCAACGAGCTCGTCCACGACCGGAGCGACCACGGCCATCTTCCTCGTCTCCGACGTGAACCATCTGCGGGTAACGCCATCTCCTCCCAGCACCATCCGATTGCTTTAGTACGTCTCAGTTTAGATCGTGTAGCACTTAGTCTAGGCCTTTAGATCTAGATCTGACGATAGAGATCGAGTCACCTAAACGAAGGGGTACCGACGAATCGTGTGGCGCCACGTCGTACAGCCGAGCCACAAGCTGCGAGCCGAGCCTAGCCGAGCGGACGAGCCGAGCTGAAGCCGGAGGAACATCAGCCGCCAGATGCAGATCCGACGATCAGATTCGTCCGCGTCGTTTTTAGATTTCTAAAACGTTAAAACTTCGAAAATTCATATCTTTCAAACTGTAAGTCCAAATTTGATAAATTTTATATCCATGGATAGCCCTGTTCGTGTAGTTTATTTCTGTTTCATTAGTTTTTCCTTTTGATACCTTTTATTTCGAGTAATTAACAGAATGGTATTTCGGCTATTTAAATTCATAACTTAAATAATAAAAATGCTTTTCTAGTAAATCCAATTGTTTAAGATCTGTATTTTTGTCCTCTGTACAGAAGGTTCAACTTGTATTTTATTTGAAACTTGTCATAAAAGAATAAAAAGAATTGGTTGTAGGACCTTATTTTTGCTATGTTGTTTTCAATATTTAATTGTTAATTAAAATAAGAAATTTCTGTAAATTGCATTTCATGCATTTAAATAACAGAGAGTATAAAATTGTAAAAAGTTATTTTGTGATCTTCATAGCATATCATGCATGCATACATGTTTATGTCTTGATATTTTTATTTGTTGGAATGGTGTGTTTATTTGTGCAATGTGTTGTTTGGTGCTAGATTGTGAAGAAGAGGAAGGTTTCTCTTGTGATTGTTATTCTTGTTGTGCTTGTCCATCCTGTTACCAAGGCAAGTGACATTCATGAACCACCCATTATTTTTCCTATATGCATTAGTAGAGTTTTTGAGTAGTATGCATGATAGGAAAGTTTCGTTATTATTTTACTATGCTAAGTTTTTATGCTATGCTATATAAAATCTCCTAGTAGTGTGTAGCCACCCCCTCCCTACCATGTTATTGCAGCCATTTAAAAGGTTTTATTAGATGCTTAGCAATGCTATGAAAATATTTACACGTTTTTGTTGTGGAAAGATTTCTAAGTGTTAAACTTAAAATGCACACCTGGGTGGATTGGTTGGTATGGTTTATGTTGAGTGGCTATTTGGGACTGTGCTTGTGGTTGTCTTCGCCTAGGATGAATTTTATTCTACTTAGGGCCATGAGCACGGTGGTTTTCACCCAAAAGTGCACTTGTGGTTGCCACCCAGGAACAAAGAGATTACTAAGTCCCTCCAAGTTTAGATGCTTCCCGTGCAGCCTTTTGACAATGGGCTCTGTCTCGAACAACTATGTCGGAGAATGACTCCCACGTAACAGGGGTAGTCTCGGCCCCGAAGAGAGGTTCGAAGGGGGACTGAACACGGAGGTCAAACAACCCTCGATGCACGCCGCGACGTTGCTCGCGGTGCTTGGGGTGGAGCGGCACGACAGAGAGAGACACCGGCCCGTACCCAGGTTCACGGCCCTCGAGAGGAGGTAAAACCGCTACTCCTGCTTGTCTGTATTGCACTGTGAAGGTTACAGGACAATGAGCTTGCCGAAGGCTCTCTTGAGGCAGTTTAGTGCTTGGAGAGGGACACAACGGTCGTCTTCCTCCCCCAGCAGTTGGCTGTCCTACGCGCTTAGGGTGCGATTGCGCGATTGGGCGATCCCCTTCTACGGTGGAGCTCCTGCTCCTTTTATAGGCGCCCCGGGCTCCGCCCTCGGGCTGGTGGGCTCCCGCACGTCAGTCGCATGGAGGAGCGGGAGTCCACCGCACCTCGTCCGTCCATGGACGCGGTCCATCCGTGCTAAAGTAGCGCGCCGTGGCCGACAGGTTGCAGGCGGTGCAGAGCGGCTTGCAGGAGCAGCAGAGATCGTGGTGGAGCCCACGATGACGATCGTCTTGGAGCGTTGCGCCGTCCATCAGCTTTATCACCAAAGAGGAAAGTCCTGGCGGTCCTGGCGCTGGCGGCGCGGCTTTGTTGACCCCTTTTATCACGGGAACGGCAATGGTGACGCTGCTGCTGTCGTGCGCGCTGGTCGCGCGCGTCACTCTGCGGCCGCAGCGGAGCCCATGTGCGCGCTGCAGCGCCCATGTGCGCTTTACAGCGCTACCTTCGTCGCGAAGTATTCCCTCAGGGGCCTGAGGCTCTCAAGGGGATAAGGCCAAACCGGCTCCCCGCTGGGGGAGGGAGCCCTCAGGCGGGACGCCCTCGGGGGGAGCCCCCTTCAGGCCTCTCCAGCGCCGCAGGTCCCCCGCAGGGGTTTCTCCCTTGGGGGGCACACTCCAAGCGGTTGGCTTGGTCCTTAGTCGTTTTGTAGACGCTGTCGCGTGCACGGCCCGTGGAGAGTGGGCCATGCACACCCTAGATTCCACTGGGCCGACAGTAGCCCCCGGGCCCATGATGGGCGCGCCGAGGCCCATCGGGACTAGGCGAAGCGTCGTGGGCCCAAAACAGCAGGCGAAGCGTCGTGGGACACGCGTCACCTAGAGGTCGACTCGCGGCGTCTCGGTTACTCCGGCGGAAACGTGCGTAGTGGGGGGGCCCACCACGCCCGCCACGCTCATCATCAGCGTGTCTCGGTAACTGCTCGGGCGGGGTTAAAAGTCGCGCGCTGGTCCGCGGCGCAGTCATTACCCCGTCCCGTCTTGTCCATCTAGTCCATCGGCACTCCGCCTCTTAGTCTCCCACCTCCGGCGAAACTTTCTCTTTCCGGCCAACTCCTTCCGCCGTCCGAGCCCCCGTCCCTCTCCGACAATGGGAGGATCCAAGGGCAAGAAGACGGCGGCCTCGGTCCGCCATGGCGCGCACGGAGAGGCGGAGTTCGGCCCCGCTCTGGTCGGGGCGCGCATTGACGCGACGGCGCTGGATAAGATCCAGCACCTGGTTGCCGGGAAGCACAACGAGCATGGCGCCAGCGCCATTCTGCCTGCGCGGACCGGACGCTTTCCCGCCGGCTACTATCCCATCTTCCTCCACACTCTCTTCGCTGGGCTGGTGCCGCCCTACTCTCCCTTCTTCGAAGCCGTTCTTGAGTTCTACCAGATCCACCTTCTGCACCTCCACCCCAAGGCCATCCTCATCCTCTCCATCTTCGCCTTCTTGTGTGAGGCGTACTTGGGGGTGAAGCCCTCCATCGCTCTCTTCCGAAGCTTCTACGCCCTGCGGAATACTGCGAGGAAGGAGCGGACGGGCTGCGTATCCTTCCGCATCGCAGACGGCATGGGAGATGTCTATATCCCCATGGCCTGGAACGGCGACAAGCCCATGACGGCGGTGTCGAAGAAGGTGGAGGACTTCAGGCAGAAGTGGTTCCTCATCCGCGTTCCCTCGGAGAGCTCCCTCCTTGAGGTCCCCGAGGCGGCGCCGGTTAAGAACACTCACTGGAGCATGCGCTCCCTGGAGGGGCACGCAATAGCCGACCTCGTGGGCCACTTGAAGGCGCTTCGCGAGCACGGCCTGACCGGCCAGCTGGTGGCGGCGGAGTTTGTGAGGCGCCGCATCGCCCCCCTGCAGGCGCACAAGAAGCCGATGTGAGCGTACTCAGGGCCTACGGATCCGCTGCGGCTGCACCTGAGCGACCATCGCCCCGCAGTCGTCGAGACCATCCTGGGGGGCCTCTTCGTCAACCCGGAGGTGCCCGAGAGAGTCCACGTGGCGATACGGCCTCTGTTCGAGGTCCCCGACAGGCGCCGGGCCACCCTGGCGCAGGCGCCCGCGTTCACCCCGCTAGGCCTGGCGGGGGATGAAGAGGAGGAGGAGCCCATGCCAGCGGGCACCACCGAGTCGCCAAGCGCGTCCGACTCGGAGCAGGGCGATGCGGAGACGAGGACGGGGCCCTCTGCAGGCGTCGGGAGCTCGGCGGGCGCGGCGAGTTCTTCCGGCGTTGCGCCCCCGGCGGAGGAGGCTGACGAGCATTCCTCCGGCGACAGCGAGGAGGCCGCGGCGGGGCGCTATGAGCCGAGGACTAAGGCGGCCCACGACAGGCCCGCCGGAGAGCCCCCGGGCGCTCCCCACAAGAGGAAAGCCGAGGAGGCCCTCGAGGCGGGGACGCGGGCTGTGCCCTCGTGGCGCTCGCCAGGCATGACGTGGGTGGACACCCGCGCCAAGAAGACGAGGTAAGGTTCTTTTGCCCTTTCCTTTCCTGGTCCGGCATGCTTGCTTTTGTTTCTTGACCAATCTCCCCTTTACTCCACCAGCCCCGCTCCTGCGAAGCGCCGCAGGCTTCGGAAGGCCGCAGACGTGAAGAGGGCCGCCCCTGACACCGCACCGGGGACCGAGGCCGGCGAGGCCGCAGTGTCGGAGGCCTCGAGGCCTACAGGCCCTCGGGGGGAGGTTCCTCAGGAGGACGCATCGGCGCCGCCACCCGAGGCAGAGCGGGTGGAGGAGCAGGTGGAGAGGGCGCCCACTCCTCCCCGCGCAGCTACCCCGCCGGCGCAGCCAGAGGCTCCTGCGGGTGCCGAGTCGGCGCCGTGTCCCCCCAAATCTCGCCGGGAGGGCACTCCACTGCCGCCGCCGGGCACCGCGGGGGAGGAGGAAACCGCGAGGGCCGGGCCTCACGCCCCTGACTCGGAGGCGGACCGGGAGGTGCCGCCCGAGGGGGGAAGCACTGGGGGCCGGGGACCGAGCACGGAGGAGGTCCTGCCTCCGAGCCCCCAGGCCCACGCGAGGGCGTCTGCCGCGGAGCCTGACGCGGGTGCGGGCCCTTCTGGGTCGCGCGGTCCGCCCCAGGGCCTTGCTCTGGGCCGGTTCGACTGGGGTAGAGGGCGCCGCGACGTCGCCTTCCGCTTCGTGCGGGAGTCCCTGGAGGGGCTCGAGGCCTACCTGGCCACCGAGGACCGGGCGCTCGCCCGCCAGAGGGACGAGCTTGCCGACGCATGGGCCGCCTTCCACGCGGCGGTAGAGGCCCGGCGCAAGAGCGATCAGGCGCTGCAGGCGGAGCGCGAGGAGGCGGCGCGCTTTGCTGAGGAGATCCGCGAGGGGGCCTTGCGTGAAGCCGAAGAGCTCCTCCGGCCCCTGAGGGCTGAGCGCCGAGCTGCCGCCGAGGACCTCGCCGCTGCCAAGGCGGAGCGTGAGGCCGCGGAGCGCTCGCTGGCGGCGAAGCACACCGAGCTCATCGAGCTCGAGAAGAAAATCCTGGCGGATGCCGGGGTTGTGCGGACCGCTCTCGAAGAGCTCCGCACGGGCCTGGAGGCCCGCGGACGCGCCTTGAGCGAGCGCGAGGAGGATGCTCGCCGGCGCGACGAGCAGCTGGTGCTGCGAGAGCAGGAGCTGTCCGGACAGCGCACGGCCCTCGAAGCCCGCGAGGACAGCGTCGCCGCGGCGCTCAGCAAGCTCGAGCGTGATATCGCCGCCCACAAGGGGAATGTGGAGCGAGCCAACGTGCGGCTTGCCGAGCGGAAGGACGAGCTCAACAAGGAGCTCCGGGAGAAGGAGAACAAGATCCGCGCCGCCGTCTCCCAGGACTACAAGGAGAAATTCTCCAAGCAGGAGGATCGCTTCAAGGCGAGGCTGGGGGAGAGCGGCGCCCGGATCCAGCGGCTCGAGAAGGAGAACGCGAAACTCGCCGCCAAGGCGAAGCGCGAGACCGATCGCCGCCTCGCCGCCGAGAAGGCCCGAGAGGACATCTCCAAGGACCTCGCTGCCCTCATGGGGGATATGGAGGAGATGAACCGGCAGGTGGGGCCTGCCGTGGAGAAAGCGGTGGAGGCGGCGGAGAGCATCCAGGCGGCGCAGGTGCTGTCGCAGCAGCGGGAGCGCATGTTCCTGTCCTTGACGGGACGGGGCCGTGAGCTTGCCGCGAAGCTGGGGGCGGAGGCGCCAAGCGTTCCGGCTCAGGGCCACGCTGACGCCGCCACATACCTCCTGTACTTCGAGCAGCTCTTCACAGCGCTCGAAGGCCCCACGGCGGAGATCCGCGACGTGGTTGAGGAGGAGTGCCGCCAGCTTCTGGCGGTGGCGGTGGACCGCATCTTCTCCAACCTTGTCCACCTCCAGCCCGGGTTCGACTTCGCCACGGTGACCGAGCCGCTGGAGGGGGAGGCTGCGTGGAAAACCTCTAGCTCCGTCCGCGACCAGGTGGACGACTTCTGCAGCCGCTTCAAGCGGGCCGCTGCGGAGGAAGGTGGCGAGGGGAGCGAGCCCGAGGAGGAAGAAGAGAGCGACCAGGACGATGCTGAGGCCTCCAGCTAATCTCCTCCTGCAACGCGTCGCGCTTGTAGCGCTTTAGGGGCGTTTGCCTGTTAGGGAATTTCATTTTCTTCCTCGTAATTTACTTCTTCGCTTTGTAAACATTTTGCTATCAATTAAGTGTGCCTCCTTCGCGGGGTCTTTGCTTCATCTCCGTGTCTTTTTCGCTCTGCGTCGTTGGACCCTACCCCTCGCGCTATGACTCCTGCCGCTGCGGTATGCGCGAGCAATGACTCGGCAAGGCCGGGGGGAGTTTAAGGCTTGGGTAGGTAAGAGCCCTCAAGTCGCGATGCTGAGGGCCCCCCTTTGGCGCGCAAGCAGTCCACGGAGAGTAAGGGAAGAACCACTTGAGGGGCGCAGAGTGCCTATGAGAGAAGTGCGAGGATCCCCTTGAGGTGGGCGAGAAACTTAGCTTCGCGAGGCGTTCGCCCGATGTGGGCCTTCTCTGGCGGAATTCTCCCCTTCAGGGGCCGAGGGTTCTCCTCCGCAGGCCTGGTG
Source organism: Poa annua (assembly GCA_026929855.1). Classification (NCBI taxonomy): domain Eukaryota; kingdom Viridiplantae; phylum Streptophyta; class Magnoliopsida; order Poales; family Poaceae; genus Poa; species Poa annua. The sequence continues at coordinate 59,653,836 of CM049437.1, forward strand.
GGGATTTTCGCTCTCTGTGGATGTTAGAGGGGCAAGCCGAAACGCTAGATCATAGCATCAGGGACTAATGCGCGCTTATAGGTCCCCTCAGGCGTTTCTTGTGAGGAGAGAGAGTACCAAGGTCCTTTGAAGAGATGGCGTGCTTGGGAGGGCCTGCCCTCTAGCCAGAGCTCGGATCCTTGGGTTTTGCAGTGCTGCTGGTGTGTCATTTGAGGCACTGGCACCGTACTCAGCCCCCGCTCGCGAGGTACGCATGTGGTGAGATATAAGTGCCCATTTTCAACAAAGGAAATAAAGCTGGAATAAAACTCACCATCAAAATATTACATAGCGGCGCCGTAGCGCATAGTTCACTTAGGAACGAAAATGGCGCCAGAGCGCAAAGTTCACTTGGAACGAAAATCGGTTCATTACACTTGGGTTTGCCAAGCGAACGTTCCTTCCATGTCGCGGCATGGGGACCACCCATTAGTGGCAGAGGTTCGCTGCGGCCTACGAGGGCTCATTTGCAGGAGAGCTCGGAGGACTGGGCCTCGGGGGAAGCTTTGAGAAGCTTGGAGGTGAAGCCGTGAGCTTCCCTCTAGAGACAAAAAATGCCTGGCGTGACGGCGATCACGGGTAGAACTTGCGCAGGTGCGCGATGTTCCACGGGTTCTTGACGGGGATGCCGTCCTCGGTCTCGAGGCGTACTGCGCCGGGCCTGGCGACGTGGGAGACCCTGTATGGGCCTTCCCACATCGGGGAGAGCTTGTGGAGACCTTCCCTGGAGAGGATTCGCCTGAGGACGAGGTCGCCCGCCTCAAGGGTGCGTGAGCGCACTTGGCGGCTATGGTAGCGTCGCAGGAAAGCGACGAGCGCGCTTTCCTATTTGGGAGGCAGGGCAGCGCCTATGGTGACGCTAGCCCCCGAGCCTTCAGCCCCCGAGCTGGTGGTGTCCAGCGGCACCTTTTTCGTGGCGGCTTGCTCCTGGGAGAACACCTGCTTCTTCTTCTTGGGCCTCTCGAGAGGCTCCATGTCCTCGTCAGCCGGGAAAGCCATGGCGGCTGCCTTGTAGGCGCTCTCGACAGCGCGCGTGGCGTCCAGGACATGTCCATGGATGGCGATGGTGCCGGCGCTGCCGGGAATCTTGACCATGTTGTAGGCGTGATGCGTGACGGCCATGAACTTCGCGAGGGCGGGGTAGCCGAGGATGGCGTTGTACGGCAAACCGATGTGGGCGACATCGAAGTCGATCAGCTCTGTGCGATAGTTCTTCTGCGTGCCAAAGGTGACCGCGAGGCGGACTTGCCCCAGAGGCTCGATAGAACCGCTGGTGACGCCCGTGAACGGCCTGGAGGGCATAAGCCACTCGTAGGGCACCTGAAGCGTCTCGAAGGTCTCGACAGAGATGACATTCAGGCCTGCTCCCCCGTCGATGAGCGTCTTGGAGACGGTGATGTTGTTGATGGTGGGGGAGCAGACCAGGGGGAGGGTTCCAACAGTCCTGGTCGACTTGGGGTGGTCCTTGGCGTCGAAGGCGATGGTGTACTGGGACCACTTGAGGGGTCTGGAGGTCTCAGTGCTCGGGAGCGCAGCGTTGAGTTCGCGGGCAAACCGCTTGAACTGATTGTTCGACTTGGGCGCCTGAGCTCCGCCGAGGATGCAGGCCATGGCGCCTCTCGGGGCCTGGTAGCCTCCATCCTCCTCGTCGGGGAGGTTGTTGTTCTTCTCGGCGGCGTTGGCTTGAGTGCCCGACGGCTTCTGGTAGCCGCCATCACGCCTGCCCTTGCCGTCTCTGCGGTAGCCGCGGCCTCTGCCGCGGCCTCCGCTGCCTTCTCCACGCTCGCGTTCCCTGCTCAGCCTCTTGAGGTCAAAGCAGTCGTCTGTGGCGTGCCCGCGCCTGTTGTGGTAGACGCAGAACGGGCGGTGGTCCACCTCATTGCCGCCGCGCTCGGGGGAGCCCCTGCGGGAGCTCTTCGCGCCAGGCTCTGCCGCGAGGACCGCGGTAGCCTTGCGCTTGGGTTCTTCCCTCTTCTTGTGGCCCTTGGACCCCTCGCCAGGGTCGTCCCCCCGGGCGCTCATCTTGACGAAGAGGAGTCCCTCTTCAGCCTTGGCGCACTTGTCCGCCAGATCGAACAACTTCACCACAGAGGTGAGCTTGTCGTGGATGCCGAGCTTCTCGAGCATCCTGCGGTTTGTGACGCCCTCGCGGAAGGCAGCGATCACCTGGGTGTCGGGGATGTTTGGAATCTTGTTCCGCACCTGGCTGAAGCGCTGGATGTACTTGCGGAGAGTTTCATCCTTCTTCTGCACCACAGCGCGCAGGTCGTTGTGGGTGAGTGCGCGCTCGTACGTGCCCTTGAAGTTGGCGACGAACTGCCTGCAGAGCTCCTCCCAGGAGTCGATGGAGTCCTCCGGCAGATTGAGTAACCAGGACAGCGCGGAGTCCCTGAGGGCGTGGGAGAACCAGTTGGCCATGACCTTGTCGTCGCCCCCTGCAGCCTGGATGGAAGTGGTGTAGAGCTGCAAGAACTCGAGAGGGTTGGTGGACCCGTCGAAACCCTTGGGGAGCGCTGGCCTGAACTTCTGCGGCCAGACCACACGACGCAGGGCGCGCGTGAAGGCCATGCAGCCAGAGGCGTAGGTGGCCGTTCCTCCTTGGAGGGCCCTGCGGTTTTGTTGCCCCGCCTGACCGAGCTCCTCGACGAGGCGGTTCTGGAGGTCGCGACGTCGCTCCATGCCCACACGCGCGTCAGGTGCGGCGCGCTGCACGATTTGGCAGTCGTGCGGCGAGGAAGCGTGGGAGGGAGCCCGCTGCGCCGCGGCCGGAGGCGGTCCCGGCGGCGGCGGTGGCGCACCCGGCGCGGCCGTCCCTGCCGGGCCGGAAGGCACGATGGAGCGCGACGGAGCGGGGCGCGCGGTAGCGATGTCGACGAGGTGGTGGAGGCGGTCCAGCCACTGGTCGTGCGCCTCGGCACTGGGCCGGTAGCGGAGGAGCTCCTGGGCCATGAGTAGCGCGGTGTGCGGGGCGGGCTCTTGGTGCTCCCGCGTGGACACGCTCTGGCGCCGGGACGGGTGCGAGGACTCGGCGTCCTCACGGCGCCCAGAGTGGTCCTCGTCGTCGCGCTGGTCTCCGCCGCGGTGCCCCTCGCTCTCTGGCTCTTCCACGCGCGGGCCGGTGCCAGCGCGCTCGGTCGTGCGGGGGCGACCACGGCGGCCGCGGGTGGGGGCAGTGCCAGGCTCGGTGTGAGCCCTCTCGGAGGTGCGCCTGTTGGCGCGCGTCGCGCGGGTATCCATCATGGCGCGGAGTTCGGAGGTTGAAGACGCGCCTCAGTCCCCTACCTGGCGCGCCAAATGTCGGAGAATGACTCCCACGTAACAGGGGTAGTCTCGGCCCCGAAGAGAGGTTCGAAGGGGGACTGAACACGGAGGTCAAACAACCCTCGATGCACGCCGCGACGTTGCTCGCGGTGCTTGGGGTGGAGCGGCACGACAGAGAGAGACACCGGCCCGTACCCAGGTTCACGGCCCTCGAGAGGAGGTAAAACCGCTACTCCTGCTTGTCTGTATTGCACTGTGAAGGTTACAGGACAATGAGCTTGCCGAAGGCTCTCTTGAGGCAGTTTAGTGCTTGGAGAGGGACACAACGGTCGTCTTCCTCCCCCAGCAGTTGGCTGTCCTACGCGCTTAGGGTGCGATTGCGCGATTGGGCGATCCCCTTCTACGGTGGAGCTCCTGCTCCTTTTATAGGCGCCCCGGGCTCCGCCCTCGGGCTGGTGGGCTCCCGCACGTCAGTCGCATGGAGGAGCGGGAGTCCACCGCACCTCGTCCGTCCATGGACGCGGTCCATCCGTGCTAAAGTAGCGCGCCGTGGCCGACAGGTTGCAGGCGGTGCAGAGCGGCTTGCAGGAGCAGCAGAGATCGTGGTGGAGCCCACGATGACGATCGTCTTGGAGCGTTGCGCCGTCCATCAGCTTTATCACCAAAGAGGAAAGTCCTGGCGGTCCTGGCGCTGGCGGCGCGGCTTTGTTGACCCCTTTTATCACGGGAACGGCAATGGTGACGCTGCTGCTGTCGTGCGCGCTGGTCGCGCGCGTCACTCTGCGGCCGCAGCGGAGCCCATGTGCGCGCTGCAGCGCCCATGTGCGCTTTACAGCGCTACCTTCGTCGCGAAGTATTCCCTCAGGGGCCTGAGGCTCTCAAGGGGATAAGGCCAAACCGGCTCCCCGCTGGGGGAGGGAGCCCTCAGGCGGGACGCCCTCGGGGGGAGCCCCCTTCAGGCCTCTCCAGCGCCGCAGGTCCCCCGCAGGGGTTTCTCCCTTGGGGGGCACACTCCAAGCGGTTGGCTTGGTCCTTAGTCGTTTTGTAGACGCTGTCGCGTGCACGGCCCGTGGAGAGTGGGCCCTGCACACCCTAGATTCCACTGGGCCGACAAACTAAGTTGTGAGAGTTCAACCTGTCAGCTTGACAAGCAGATGTAGAATTTTGATAGGTGGAACGGGTCTTGCTAGTATGGTTGAATTCTTCTTCTGAAAGCTCTTGTCTCAATTCTCTCATTTCCTTAATGCACTCCGCGTGTATAGGATGTCTGGGTTAATTGAGTCTAAAGGTGAAAGTGCACAAACTCTGTAGAGTCGACAATCTGAGTACTTAGCCGTGTCCCCGGTGATGGACAACTTCGAGCAGCTGGACAAGGGTGGACGGAAGAATCTCAACACCGTTTTCATGAAGTAAAATTTTGACTAAGGAAAGAAATATTGGTGCACTTGGGCTTCATCCCTTGGTGCCAAGTCTTTGAAAATAAAAGTGCTCTACAAAAGATAGGAGAAAACTTGCTTTCCGCAAATAGCCTACAACTCCACCAAGCCAAATATTCATGTAGTTTAGACTTGTCATTTTATATCCACCATAGTCACTTGCCAATACTTCATCGTATTGACCTCCTTCGGGGGCTGCATATTCCAATGTGCAGGTACTTCAGATGAAGAATAAACTTATGGACTCGAGTCTACACCCAACATGTCTGCCTGTGGCGCATGCTTGAAGATGAGACTCATTGCTTTTCGTTTCTGTTGTGAACTCTGAATATTATTGCTAGCCTTCATGGTTATGCACCTTGTAATAAAGCTATACTTGGCTATTTTTAGATCTCGTTGTAGTAAATTGATACTTATGCAATGATACTTTAAATTTTGTACTGTGGTGCTGGCAGTGATCCAGGGACTAGCACTTAACACAGGTGTTCTATCTTTAAATAAAAGATGGGGCACTACATTGCTTCGGGGACAGAAAGAAGTAGGTAAACTGACTCAACATAAAGTAAAAGATAGGCCCTTCGCAGAGGGAAGTAGGGATACAACATGTGCTAGAGCTTCTTAGTTTTTTTAGGTTTTTGAAATCACATAGAGAGCATAAAAATAAGTTTTTGAGTGGTGTTTGTCATTGTCAACGAATGGTAATGGGCACTCTACCCCCCTTGTCAACCAGACTTTCAAAGAGCGGCTCCCATGAAGGACGTTATTTCTACCCAAGAGTAGATCATCCCTCTTATTCTCTTTTGTTTACACATGTATGTTTTAAAAACTGGTTTGACACTCCTCCCCACCAATGCATACACAATCCATGGCTAACCGAATCCTCGGGTGCCTTCCAACAATCACATACCATGGAGGAGTGTCTATATTAAATTGTATAACACTTTGAAGCATAATAATTTTTTGCAAAACCATGTGAAGAGAATGATGGTTAAAGTTGTAATTAATTGGGACTGGGCACCCCATTTGCCAGCTCTTTTTGCAAAGTTAATGGATAAGCGGATGTATATGCCACTAGTCCGGTTGTGAAAGTATGTCTAAAAGCAAATGACAAGGTTGATATCCGTAACACCACATACTTCCTCATGAGCTAATAAACATTGACACAAATAAGGGATAATAAGTTTTGAATAAAAGGTAGCACACGAAGTATTTGCTTGGAATGGCAGGAAATACCATGTAGTAGGTAGGTATGGTGGACACAAATGGCATGGGTTTTGGCTCAAGGATTTTGGATGCACGAGAAGCATTCCCTCTCAGTACAAGGCTTTGGCTAGCAAGGTTGTTTGAAGCAAACACAAGTATAAACTATGACAACAAGACGTATATAAAAACATATTGCAAGCATTATAAAACTCTACATTGTCTTCCTTGTTGTTCAAACACTTTAACTAGAAAATATCTAGACCTTAGAGATACCAAACATGCAAAACAAATTTCAACAAGCTCTACGGTAGTTCTTCACTAATAGGTTTTAACTACATGATGTAAAAGCTTAAACATGATCTACTTGAGAGCCCAAAACAATTGCCAAGCACCACAACATACAAGATAACAATCCATAAGAGCATGTATATCTTTTCATTATACCATCTACCACATTTAGCATTTTCTTTTTCCAACCAAACACCAATCAACTTATTTAAACATAAACTCTCCAAGTATTTAACAATGAGATATGAGAGTGTAACATAAGAGAACTAACAGCTCTAAACAAGAGATGCACGAAAAACAAGAGCTGAAAGTATTGCAATAGCTATAGAAGAATACTCAATAAATAAAAGTGAAGAATACGAGTATTCAAAAGAATAAGCGGAGCGTGTCTCTCTCCCACAAAGGAATGCTAGGATCCATTTTATTCAGAGAATGAAAATAACAAAACAGAAATAAAAACAAACAGACGCTTCAAGTAAAGCACATAAGATGTGACAGAATTAAAATATAGTTTCACTAGAGATGACCTGATAAGTTGTTGATGAAGAAGGGGATGCCTTGGGCATCCCCAAGCTTAGACGCTTGAGTCTTATTGAAATATGCTTGGGTGACCCACGGGGGCATCCCCAAGCTTAGGCTTTTCACTCTTCTTGATCACATCATATCATCCTCTCTCTTGATCCTTGAAAACTTCCTTCACACCAAACTTCTCATAAACTTCATTAGAGGGGTTAGTACTCAAAAACATTAATCCACTTTGGTTCTGTTTTGACACATTCCAACAACTCAATAAAACATTAGCTACAGCCCTCCATGATAGAGAACCTTGCTTAAAGTCCACAAGAGACAATGCAAAAAACAGAGATAGAATCTGTCAAAACAGAACAGCCAGTAAAGATGAATTTTTTCGAGGCAATTAACTTGCTCAAATCAGAAAACTCAAAACTAATGAAAGTTGCGTACATATTGGAGGATCACGCACAGAAAATATCAGATTTTTTCGATTTTTCTGTAGGCAGTTATGAATTAAACAGTGGACAGAAGAAAACTGTTTCTGCGCAGAAATCCAAATCTAGTATCAACTTCCTAATAGAGGCTTTACTTGACACAACTATGCAATAAAATAAAGATACAAAGGAGTTGTTACAGAGGTAAGCATGCTCCTTGACTCAAATAAAAGAAAAATTGCAGAAATAAAACATGGGTTGTCTCCCAAGAGCGTTTTTATTTAATGCCTTTTAGCTAGGCTTGATAGTTATAATGATGCTCTCATGAAAATAGAAAATGAAGCAAAAGGAGCATCAAGAACCAAATTCAAAACACATTTAAGTCTAACCCATTTCCTATGCATAGGAATCTTGTACACAAATAAATTCACAAAGAACAAAGTGACAAGCATAGGAGGATAAAACAAGAGTAACTTCAAAACTTTCAGCATATAGAGAGGTGTTTTAGTACCATGAAAACTTCTACAACCATATTTTCCTCTCTCATAATAATTTTCAGTAGCATCATGAATAAACTCAACAATATAACTATCACATAAAGCATGATTTTCATGATCTACAAACACATAATTTTTATCAAGCTCCAAAATAGTAGAATTAAAACATTCAAACCCACTTTTAACAATTTTATAACAAGATGATTGGTCATTCTCAAGAGATATGGGAATCCTAGATAAAGTCAAGACCTCTCCAATCCCATTTTCAATAGTAGTACAATTAATATTATCAAGTAACATAGGACCATCATCTAGAGCTTTATCATAAACATTTTCTAAGCAAACTTCTTTAGTACCATGCATTTCGAAATTAGGCACAAATAAAGGATTTTCATAAGATTTATCAAAATAGCATGGATTAACATATATAACAGTAGCATAATTATTCCCACAAGTTTTACTCATAGGGAATATTTCAAGAGAATCCACAGGAATATAACATTCATCCTCCTTTGGTAAGCATGGGGGACAATCAAATAGTGTAAGAGATGAAGAGTTACTCACATTAGAAGGTAGGCATGGGTAGCTAATCCATTCTTCCTCCTTTTGTTCTTCACTCTCCTCCTCTTTTTCATCTAATGAGCTTTCAAGTTCAGCAATTTCTTCTTCCACAGGTTCCTGCAAATTGTAGATACATTCTTGTGCATTACTGAGTCTCTCTTTATAATCAATGATATAAGAATTATTGCTGAAATTTTCTATGCAATAATCAAGTATATAAGAGACATAATCTTTAAGGTTATTACAAGCAACACAGGTTTCATAATTTTTAGACATGAAGGATTCTATTTCAGAAGCTCCCATAAATAAAACAAACTGCTCTACTTCTTCAAATCCAAGATCAATATAGTTATTCCAATGATAGTTCACAATTAAAGCTTCTTTACTAAAGCCACATTGGAATTTAAGATGTTTAGTATCCTGTTCAGAGCAACAATTTATATCATGGCGTTTAAGCAAAATTTTAGCAATTGTATTCAACTTTTCTAACACGCCTCTCATGACCTTCCCCTTATATGATTCTCTATACTTCATACATAATTCTTCAGGTTCCATAGAGTATCTAGCATGTTCTTCCATAACAACAGTTTTTAAAAAAAAAAATATTTCGGTTTTTCAAATTTTTATGGATTTTCGGGTATATAAGAAAAATAAAACAAGACAAAAATAAACTAGACAAAAGTAAACTAAACAAAACACAACTAAACAGAAATAAACTAAGCACAAATAAACTAGACAAGACAAAATAAAATAAAAAACAGAGAGAGAGGTAGAGTGTACTCCCCAGGTGAACTTATGAGTAGAGCTATGCTCCCCGGCAACGGCGCCAGAAAATAGTCTTGATAACCCACAAGTATAGGGGATCGCAACAGTCTTCGAGGGAAGTAAAACCCAAATTTATTGATTCGACACAAGGGGAGACAAAGAATACTTATAAGCCTTAACAGCGGAGTTGTCAATTCAGCTGCACCTGGAAAAGCACTAGTAACAGGGGTGATGTGAAAGCAGCAGTAATATGAGAGTAATAGTAACAGTAACACAGTAGCAGTAGTAGTAACACAGAGGCAATGGCACCAGAAAATATTCAAGTGCTTAGTTGACTTTAGAGCAATGATGATGACAGAAGGACCGGGGTTCCCAGCTATCTACACTAGTGGTAATTCTCCAAGAATAAGTGTTGGGTGAACAAATTACAGTTGGGCAATTGACAATTGTAAGGGCATGACAATGCATGCTATGATAGAATATCCAGTTTATTAATCATGTAGGCATGTTTTCCATATATAGTCATACGTGCTCACAATGAGAAACTTGCATAACATCTTTTGTCCTACCAGCCCGTTTGCAGCGGGGCCTCAAGGGAATCTACTGGTAATTAAGGTACTCCTTTCAATAGAGCACCGGAGCAAAGCATTAGCACTTAGTGAAAACATGTGATCCTCATATCTAAGCCATCCCCTCCAGTTATCCCAGTTGCTGTCACTCTGGGGCCTCGGGTTCCGGACAGAGACATGTGCAAACAACTTGTAGATACAATCTAAGCAATAATTATAGAGCTTAAATCTAAGATCATGCCACTCGTGCACTAGTGATAAGCATTAAACACAACAAGATTGCAGCAACAATAACTTCACAAACTTATAGATAGACTGATCATAATGTAACAATTCATCGGATCCCAACAAACACAACACCGATTACATCATATGGATCCCAATTATGTAAGGCAGCTCATGAGATCATTGTATTGAAGTACATGCACTAGTGGAAAAAGGGCTACTAGTGGCGCACCAAAAAGCCTTTCTGTGGCGCACCCAGGGAAATGGGGGGTGCGCCACAGAAATCTCGCCACTAAATTATATTTCTGTGGCGCACTCTCTCGGTGCGCCACAGAAAGTGGCACATTTCTGTGGCGCATCCTTCCTAGTGCGCCACAGAAATTTATCAGTGGCGCATCCTTGTACTGTGCGCCACAGAAATAGGTGCGCCACAGCAAAGTTATGCCATGCGCCACAGAATTATTTACAGGAATTTTCATTTTATTTCTGCCCGCTGTACAAATACAGGTATATTAACGAAAATACATGTATATATTACAGGATTTAAACACACATAACAGAAACATGATATATTTGACACATCACATTACTTAGACACATCACATATAGTTACAAATGCCGAATCTTACACAAGTCATGATACAAATGGAGCTCGAAATACAAAAGTTCATCATTTCATCATTTCATACATATAGAGTTATCAAATAAAGTATATCGGCAATGATGGTGAGGAAGATCGGCGGGAGAGCACGATCACGTAGCCTAGTTCTGCATCGGTGCCGGGAACGGTTTGTACATTTCCTTCGTCGTCCACGTCCTGGTGTCCTGCTGCAATGCTAGGCGTTCTTCGATCTCCCTCTTAGTCAAACCTGGAGATGGATTGGTAAGTATCAGTTAATAGCATAAATAGAGTGTGAATAATTTATCTAAGTGCAATAAAGAAAACACTTCTTGCGAGTGAGGCAAGCAGCTAGCTAGGCGCAGTTTTGTAATACATCCTACCTCAAGGGTAGTGGAGGGGCCCTGCGGTTGCCATGACATCCTGGAGGATGATATGTGATAACTTCATCTGGGTGCGATGGAAGTCTTCTCTAAGATCAGCATCAGAGATTTCCCCCATATTTTTGGTCCATTCCCGGAGTTTATTTGGAAACCTCATGGCATCTGCTTCCTCGACATACCCTTTAAGTTGATGGATGACGTAGAACCCCTCCTTCATGCTCTCAGAGTCCTCCTTGATGCAAGGGAAGTCGGTGACATGCCTGAACTTGTGTGTCTTGTTCTTGTTGAAGAATTCACACTTCTTTTCGAAGGTGCCTCCATTACGGGCGTAAATCTCGAGAGCCTCATCGAGAACACTCTTTATTCGGGTGTAGTCTTTATCTATAACCGAACTCCCCGAGTCAAAATAAGTGGCAATGGACCACCTCGGGTTTACGGCGATGAGTACTGCGTACTTGTCCCTGCTTAACGCAATTCAAACGGAATGTAGGAAATTCATGATAAGCAATGGAACGACTCTATGGGAAAACATAAGTTACGACATCGACGAGCGGATGTGTACTTACTTGCAAAAGAAAGGCACAAGATGGCTGTTCTTGCTCATGTTTTTCAGCATGAAGCTTTGGAGGTACTCCCTCGCCATGATCCGTCTCCCTGATCCTTCAATCAGCTAGCTGTCACGCATGTAGTAGGGATCCGCTATCGCGACGTACGGGTTTGTCTCTCTCTTGATCTTCACCGCCAGATTGAGCGCGTATAGACGGACCAAGTTATAGTCCAGCCATCTAGAGTGAAACAGCTTGAAGTCGTCCTCGAAGGCTATAAAGATTACATCCGCAGGGGCTTCATCGACAAAGTTCACGCCCTTTGGCACCTTGCACGTGAACACCGGGTAATTTGGGTCCTCGTCTTTAAGAAGGATGCCCTCTAGCGTCAAGATAGCATCATGCAAAGGTTTCATGGATCCTTGTGCGATGCGGAGCAGCTTCGGAGGCAGTATCGGTTTACCAGCTTCATGCATTCGGGTCAAGCCATCACGACGTGGTGGAACCATTTGTTCATCCCGGACAGTCCTAGGAGCTGGCTGGCTCGCAGAGGCACCTGGCTTACTTCTCTTCCTGTGCTTCTTCTTCACCTCTGGGATTGCACATCTTGAATCGACTTATGCAGTGTGCCAGGGCTGAAAATGTTAGCCTGCTCAGCTTGATCGCCGGCCTCCGGAGGCGTGTCTTGAGATAAACCATGGAAGTTCAGGCGCTGCGAGCATGAAGTGGGACAAATAGGCATAATGCGGGGGCCGCGGAAGTGTTCGTCATCCAAAGGAGGCATGTACGAACCATCCAAGGCGCCAGTGTTGAGGAAGCCATCGACGTCGTCGCCATTATTATCATCATCATGATCATCGTCGATGACTGGAAGTTGAGGCGCAACGGCTTTGTCTTTGGCTTGTTGCGGTGCAGACGCTCCCAACAGTATTTGGTGCCGGCTTGTGGTGGCGACGACCGGCGCTTCCTTCCGGGTCCTGGCAACGGGTGCTTGTGGCGCCAGCTCGTTCACAACAGGTATATGTGGCGGCCTCGACGAGGGCCGAACGATAGTGTGGCTAACCTTTTGTGGTGGCTTCGAGGTGGCGCCGGAGGTGCGTCTGACCCCCCCAAGACGAATTTGGCTCTTCGGCCATTCCATGAGCCACTTGACGCAGGCTCCAAGGACCATGTGCTCATCCTCAGCTCCCGGAGGTTGCATTGGGGGATCGATGTGTTGAAACTGAGGCAATACCTCATCCAACTTGATTCTCAGCACGGCCTCGTTCATGCGTTGGTTGTACATTAGGCTACTCTTTGGTTGTATGATCGTGCCCTTAGCAACATCCACCAACTCGCCGCTGGCCCGCACCGTATGCAGGAGTATGCAAGGCGTGTCCTGAGAGTCAACACATGCATGTTGAGCATCATGAGATGGCAGTCATCAAAGGCATAGTTAATTATAGAAGATGTCGCGGACTAGCTAGTTAGTTACCTTGTCGATTGCGTTGAGCTCCTCTAATGTTGATACAATGGCGCCGGTGCCGGCGGCCGGCGTCTCATTCTCTGGCGCAGGAGGTTGCATGGGGGGCTCCTGTGCCTCGGTAGGGGGCGCCTGTGGCACAGTATGGAGCGGCGGCTCGGCAACGGTGTTGGCCGGCGGGGTCACCATATGGCTGGAGGTGCTGCCGGCGTAGCTGGGCACGTGTATCGGCCCCTGTCGACCTGCCGCATTCCAAGCAGCTATACCCTCCATGAACCCAGGGGGTAAGAAATCCCGGATCCCCTCCTTCACTAGCTGGCTCACAGTGCTGGAGTCCACTTTCTCCTGCTCCAGTGATTCCACCTTCTTCCTTAGCTCCAGAACCTCGGCGCTATCCCAACTCGGCTTCCTCCTCTGCCTTCTCTTCTCGCCGCTGTCCGTGCTGTAGTACTGGAGGAACTTCATGCTCGTACCAAAGCCGGACACACGGCCTGCTGACGTCGGCGCCGCCGTCTTCTCCCTCTCCTTGTAAACGTTCATCGCCCTGTTGAAAGTACTGTCCCAGGGCTCCGTCGAATTCTGGGACGACGGGCCGGCCTCAGCGTCAGCCTTCAACTCGTCCTCCTACAGACAATGCAAATTAAGGTGAACCCATGCATGTAGAAAAATATGGCTACGCGGTAAATTAAATTCCTTACCAGCACTTCTCAAATCTCTTCACATCGTCATCGTCCGTAACGAATTCCCCCGTCTCTTTGACCAGATAGTAGCGGGACCGGACAAAGTTCCGGACCTGCTCGTCCGCGATTTTGTGCCACGGGTTCTCTTTCCCTAGTCTTTCAACCTCGGCATCCTCCTTGTCCCAAATGGGCTGTTTTCCTCGGTAGCCACCGCTTCCCAAACGATGGTTACCTAGGTTCAGGTCCCGCATTTTCTTCCCCCACTCGGTCCATTTTTTAGACTCCTCAGTAGACAAGGACAACTTGAATGCGTCGAAGTCTTCTTTGTCGAGCATCGGGTCTTTGGTTTTTATCTCTTCCCAGGTTTCACCCTTTTCAATCTTCCTCCTCACCCTGCATTTCCAGCTGCTCAAGGCGGTGCTCATCTTCGTGATGGCTAAACTGTCCACCTTTTTGTTGAACGGCTGCGGGAACGTGTATCGTTGGTGAAGCTTCTTGATGAGGGTCTTGACCAGAGCCTCATTCTGCGTGCTTCTGAGGTCCTTCGTGTTGATCGACACGGTTTCCCGGAGGATACACCCTAGTTGCATGCTGATGCACTCACGGGTGTGTAGTTGGAAAACCCTAAGAGGAAGGTGTGAAGTAGTGCAGCAGCAAATTTCCCTCAGTTATGAAACCCAGGTTATCGAACCAGTAGGAGATGAAGAACACGTCTGAAGGTCTCCCCCTTGCAATGGCGCCAGAAATTGCTTGGTGGAGGTGGAACCTGCACAAGACAATCAAGAAACTTTGCCCCAACTCAACAGTGAGGTTGTCAATCTCACCGGCTTGCTGTAACAAGGAGATTAACCGTATGGTGTGGAAAATGATGTTTGTTTACAGAAAATGAAAGTAACTGTTTGCAGTTGGTTGTATTATCAGTTTAAAGAAAAGGACCGGGGTCCACATTTCACTAGTGGTGTCTCTCCATAATAATAATAATAGCATACATGCGGGTAAACAAATTACAGCTGGGCAATTGATAGAATAAAGAGCTGCATAATGATGCATATACTAATGACATGATGTCTAGTGTGATATTCATTTGGGCATTACAACAATATACATAGACCGTTCCAACCGCATCTATGACTAATAATCCACCTTCCGGTTAGCGTCCGCACCCCTTTCAGTATTAAGTTGCAAGCAACAGATTATTGCATTAAGCAATGTGTGTAATGTAAGTAAGTAAGTAACATCATCCTTAGATAAAGTACTACTGTTTTATCCCTAGTAGCAACAGTACATCTACAACCTTAGAGCTTTCTGTCACTGCCCCAGATTAAATAGAGACATGAACCCACTATCGAGCATAAATACCCCCTCTTGGAGTCACAAGAATTTACTTGGCCAGAGCAACTACTAGCAACGGAGAGCATGCAAGATCATAAACAACACACAACATGATACATTATGAAGCAATGACAAAGTATTCAATATTCATCGGATCCCAGCAAACACAACATTTAGCATTACATAAAGATGATCTTGATCATGATAGGCAGCTCACAAGATCTAAACATGATAGCACAATAGGAGAAGACAACCATCTAGCTACTTCTATGGACCCGTAGTCCAAGGATGAACTACTCACGCATCAGTCCGGAGGCGGGCATGGTGATGTAGAGCCCTCCGGTGATGATTCCCCTCTCCGGCAGGGTGCCGGGAAGAGCTTCTGACCCCCCCCCCCCCCCCCCCGAACTAGGGTTGACGACGGCGGCGGCTCCGTGATGAAAAGTGGAAAAGTGTTCGGCCTTCTTGCCTTAGGGTTTCGGGGGGATTATATAGGCGAAGGGGCGAAGGCGGTGGAGCCCCGAGGGCCCCACCTCAGGTCCCGGCGCGACCAGAGGGGGAGCCGCGCCACTCCTTGAGGTGGGCGCCTCGGGCCCCGTATCCTTCTCCCCCTCGGACTTCTGGAACGTGTCGGAGATTCTAAGACCTTTGGTTTTTGTTTCGTCCAATTCCGAGAATATTTTCTTAAGTGGATTTCTGAAACCAAAAACAGCAGAAAACAGGGAACTGGCACTGTGGCATCTTGTTAATAGGTTAGTTCCTGAAAATGCATAAAACTATATAAAATGTATATAAAACATGTAGGCAATTGGTATAATATAAGCATGGAACATAAGAAATTATAGATACGTTTGAGACGTATCACATGCCGTATCCTTTGGCAAGTCTCTCGGGCTGCAATGGGAGGCCACTTGGCGAGACCTCAGTGAAGACGTCTGTGACGTTGACGAGTGCTTGCGGTGTCCGATCCCTCCTGGGCTTCTTTTTCTTCTGCGCGGGCGGGTTCCTACCATCGGCCCTGTGGTCCTCGCCGCCATCGGTGGTGGTATCGGCGTCCTCATGGCCGCCACTAGCATCTCCATCGGTGGTGGTGGTATGCTCCTCATGCTCGCCGCCACCACCAGTAGGATTTTTCACGGCCTCCTCCAACTCCTGGGACAACTCCCAGAAGGGCTTGTGTCGAGGTGTGATTCCCACGGAACAGGGATAACCACTCTCGGGGGAGAAGTTCGTGAGGGGGACTGAACACGTTGGTCAACAACCCTCAACCGGCTCGGCGACGGTGCTCGTCGAGCCTGTAGAGGAACAGCACGACAGAGATGGACCCCGGCCCGTACCCAGGTTCACGGCCCTCAGGGTGAGGTAAAACCGCTACTCCTGCTTGTCTGTATTGCTCAGTAGGGGCTATAGTACAAAGAGCTTGCCGCGGGCCCACGCGAGGCAGTGCGGAGCTCGGAGGGGGAAGGTTCGGGCCTTCTTCCTCCTCGGGCTCGCTGGGCTTGGCCAAGCTACCGTGGGGTGTCAATGGATGAGTGATCGATCCTCGGTTACGGTGGTGCTCCTGCTCCTTATATAGGCGCCCCGGGCCTCGTCCCTGCGGTTTGCGCAGTGGAAAGGTTCTTACATGGCGACGAAATGGTGGAGCGGGGTGCACTGCAGCCGGGCTGCCCATGGACTCGGTCCATAGTCGTAAGGCCTGTCTTCGTGGCAGGGCAGCCGCCGTCTTTGCAGAGCGGCCAGCTGGTACTGCAGAGACCGTCGGGGTGCCCACGGTGACGTCGCCGTTGGAGCGTTGCGCCGGCCACCTGCTTTATCACCAAAGAGGTAAGCCTTGTTGGCGGCGCAGGGGACACAGAGCTTTGTTGACTCCTTTTATCACCAGAACGGCAACTGCGGCGCCGTCGTCATCGCGCGCAGACGCGCGCGTCACTCTGCGGCTGCTGCAGAGGCCATGTGCGCTCTGCAGCGGTTACTTCGTGGCGAAGCATCCCCGCAGGGCCCGGGAGGCCCTGTGGTGGGAGTTGCGTTGACTCCCCTTCGGGGGAGAAAGCCTTGCCGGGGGGCAGCCTCAGGGGGAGCCCCTTCAGGCCCTTCGCTGCCTCCTCAAGTCCCCTCGAGGGGGCTCTCCCCTCGGGGGTCTCCCCAAGCGTTCTGCTTGGTCCTTAGTCGTCTCGTCGACATCGGCGCGTGTGAGGGCCGTGGAGAGTGGGCTCTGCACACCCTAGAATCCACTGGGCCGACAGTAGCCCCCGGGCCCAAGACGGGCACGGCGAGGCCCATCGGGTCCAGACAAAGCGTCGTGGGTCCAAAACGTCCGGCCTGCCCGTGACACGCGTCACTTGGTGGTGAGTTTGCGACGACTCGGTTTCTTCGGACGAACGTGCGTAGTGGGGGGCCCCACCACGTCCACCACGGCCACGCCTTGGTAACTGCTCGGACGGGGCATAAAGCTGCGCGCCGGTCTGAATCGCCGTCATTACTCCCATTCTGCGCCTCCAGTCTTCCAGCTCTCGGCCTCTTAGTTCTTCGTCTCCGGCGATCCCTTTCTTCTCCGGCGAGCACTCTCCTTCCTTTCGCTCTTCCGCGCCCCCGCTTCTCCGGCGCTTCGCTTCAAGCATCCTCCTCGACAATGGGGGTATCCAAAGGCAAGGCGGCGATGTCCACGCTCCCCTCCGATGCGCAGGGCGAAGAAGCGCTTGGACCCGCCCTGATCGGGGTGCGCGTCGATGCGGCGGCGCTGGGCAAGATCCAGCAGTTGGTCGCCGGGAAGACCAATGAGCATGGCGCCAGCGCCATCCAGGCCGCGAGGCACGGCCGCCTTCCGACGGGGTTTTTCCCCATTTTCCTCCACACTCTCTTCGCCGGACTGGTGCCTCCGTACTCGCCTTTCCTTGAGGCTGTCCTGGAGTTCTACCAGATCCACCTTCTCCACCTTCACCCCAACGCCATCCTCATCCTCTCCATCTTCGCCTACCTGTGCGAGGCGTATCTGGGGGTGCAGCCCTCGGTGGCCCTCTTCCGGAGCTTCTACGCTCTCCGGAACACCGCGAAGACCGAGCGGACGGGCTGCGTGTCCTTCCGCATCGCGGACGGCATGGGGGACATCTACATCCCCATGTCGTGGAGCGGTGAGAAACCTGTCACGGCGGTGTCAAAGAAGGTGGACGACTTCAGGCAGAAGTGGTTCCTCATTGGCGTCCCGTCGCAGAGCTCCCTCCTCGACGTCCCAGATGCGCCTCCCGTGAAGAACACCTACTGGGGCAAGCAGGCCCTCAAGGGCCCGCAAGTGGCCGGCCTCGTGGGCCGCTTGAGGACGCTCCGAGAGAACGGTCTCACGGGCCAAATGGTTGCGGAGGAGTTCGTGAGGCGCCGCATCGCCCCCCTTCAGGCGCACAAGAAGGCGATGTGGGCGTACTCGGGGCTCATGGACCCGATACGGCTCCACCCCTGCGACCATCGCCCCGCCGTCGTCGCCACCATCATGGGCGGTCTTTTCGTCAACCCAGACGTGCCCGCGGCGGTTCCCGCGGTGATAAGGCCCCTGTACCAGGTCCCGGACCAGCGCCAGGCCATCTTGGAGCAGATGCCCACATTCACCGCGCTGGGCCTGGCGGGGGAAGAGGAAGAGGACGGGCCCATGCCCATGGCGAAGGATGGGGACGCTGCCGAGTCTCCGTACGCGTCAGACGCGGAGCATGGCGACACGGAGCAGGGCGACGCGGAGGCGGAGGCGATGCCCTCCGCAGGCGTGGAAAGTTCGTCCAGAGCCGCGCCCCCCGCGGGGGAGGTCTACGAGCTCTCGTCCAGCGATGGAGAGGAGGCCGAGGCTGGGCGCCAAGAGCCACGGACCAAGGCGGCCCATGACAGGCCTGCCGAGGAGCCCCCGAGCGCTCCCCTCAAGAGGAAGGCTGAGACGGCTCCTGAGGGGTCAGGAGCTCGGACCGCGCCCTCGTGGCGCGCGTCAGGTATGGCGTGGGTTGACACCCGCGCTAAGAAGTCCAAGTAAGTGCTCTTGAGTTCTGTCTTTTTTCTTCAATCTTCTGCTTGTCTCCTCCCCTGATCGATTTTCCTGCCTTCCGCCAGCGACCCAGCGCCTGCGAAGCGCCGAAGGCTCCGCAAGGCCGCGGACGTGAAGAGGGCCGCTCCTGAGGCCGCGCCCGAGGCTACGGCGGACGAGGCCGCGGCAGACGAGGTCTTTCGGCCTGAGGAGGAGACTCCTACGGGCCCTCAGGAGGAAGTGCCCCAGACGGGGGCACACGCGCCGCCCCCGGAGGAGGAGCACGTGGAGGAGCAGATGGAGAGGGCACCCACTCCGCCCCGCGCAGCCACCCCTCCAGCGCAACCTGAAGCTGCGACTGGCGCCCCGCCAGTCCCGAGCCCTCCCAAGGCCAGCAGGGAGGATCTTCCCCCCTCCCCGCCAAACATTACGGCGGAGGAGGAAGCAGCGGCGACTGGGCAGACCTTCTCTGCCCCGGAAGCGAGCAAGGAAGTGCCGCCCGAGCGGGACGATACCGGGGCGCAGGATGCAGGCGCTGAGGCGGAGGACCTGCCTCCAAGCCCCCAGGCCCACGCGGAGGCTACCTTCACCAAGCTCGACGCGGGCGCAGGGCCTTCAGTGCCACGCAGGCCCTCGCAGGCCCTCGCCCTTGGCAGCTGGGACTGGAGCCGAGGGCGCCGAGACGTTGCCTTCCGCCTGGTGCGGGAGTCCCTGGAGGGGCTGGAGGCCCATCTCGCCCTGGAGGACCAGGAGCTTGCCCGGCAGCGGGACAAGCTTGCGGGGGCTTGGGCCGCTTTTCACGCGGCTGTGGAGGCTCGCCGGCAGAGCGACTTGGCCCTGCGGGAGGAGCGCGAGGAGGCGATACGCTTCGCCGAGGAGGTCCGCGAGGGCGCCATGCGCGACGCCGAGGAGCTTCTACAGCCCCTGAAGGCCGAGCGCCGGGCCACGGCGGAAGACTTGGTCGCGGCCAGGGCAGAGCGGGAGGCCGTGGAACACTCTCTGGCGGCCAAGCACAGCGAGCTCGTCGAGCTCGAGACGAAGATTCTCGCCGACTCCGAGACGGTGCGGTCCGTGTTGGACGAGATCCGCACGAGCTTGGAGGTCAGAGGGCGGACTCTTGGCGAGCGCGAGGAGGACGTGCGCCGCCGCGACGAGCAGCTGGCGCTGAGGGAGCAGGAGCTGTCGGGGCAGCGCGCTGCCCTCGAGGCCCGCGAGGACAGCCTGACAGCGGCGCTCAGCAAGCTTGAGCGCGAAGTGGCCGCCCACAAGGGGAGCGTGGAGCGTGCCAACGCGCGGCTAGCGGAGCGGAAGGAGGAGGCCATGAAGAAACTCCAGGAGAAGGAGAAGGAGCTCCGCGCCGCCGTCTCCCAAGATTACAAGGACAAGTTCTCCAAGCAGGAGGAGCGCTTCAAGAAGAGGCGCGACGAGGACGCCGCCCGCATCCACAAGCTGGAGAAGGCGAACACCACCCTGAGCGCCCGCCTTGGGCGCGAGGTGGACCGTCGCCGCGCTGCTGAAGAGGCGCGCGACCGCACAGCGCAGGACCTCACCTCCCTCATGGAGGACATGGAGGAGATGAACCAGCAGGTGGGTCCTGCCGTGGAGAAGGCGGTGGAGGCAGCCGAGAGCGCCAAGGCGGCGCAGGTGCTGTCGCTGCAGCGGGAGCGTATGTTCCTGTCCCTGGCGCGCCGGGGCCGCGAGCTCGCTGTGAAGTTGGGTGCAGAAGCGCCGTCCGTCCCAGCTCAAGGCCATTCCGACGCCGCCACCTACCTCCTATACTTTGAGCAGCTCTTCACGGCGCTCGAGGGCCCCGCCACGGAGCTCCGCGACGTCATCGAGGAGGAGTGCCGCCAGCTCCTGGCGGTGGCGGTGGACCGCATCTTCTCCAACCTCGTGCACCTCCAGCCCGGGTTCGACCTTGCCACGGTGACCGCGCCCCTCGAGGGGGAGGAAGGGTGGAAGGCCTCCAACTCCGTCCGCGACCAGGTGGACGACGTCTGCAGCCGCTTCAAGCGGGCCGCGGCGGAGGATGAGGACGACGGCGAAGAGAGCGGGCCTGAAGGAGAAGAATCCGGCCAGGACGACGGCGAGGCCTCTGCCTAACTTCCTCCTGAGATCCTCTCCTGTAATGTAGTGCGCTTGCAGCGCTGTAGGGGCATTTGCTTTAAAGACTTTCGTTTTGCAGCCTGTAATATACTTCTTAACTTTCTAACAAGTGCTGCTAAGTCTGTGTGTGCTCTCCTCGAGGAGCCTTTGCTTCCATTCCATGTCTTTTTCACTCTGCGTCGCTGGACCCTTCTCTTCGCACTATGACTCCGCCGCTGCGGTATGCTCGAGCAATGACTCGGCAAGGCCGGGGGGAGTTTAAGGCTTAGAGAGGTAAGAGCCCTCGAGTCGCGATGCTGAGGGCCCCCCTTTGACGCGCAAGCAGCCCATGGAGAGTGAGGGAAAGGACCACTCGAGGGACGCAGAGTGCTCGTGAGAGAGATGCAAGGGTTCTCTTGATGTGAATAGGGAACTTAGCTTTGCGAGGCTTTTCGCCCTGCGTGGGACTCCTCTGGCGATGTCCTTCCCTTCAGGGGCCGAGTTTTTCCTCCACAGGCCTGGAGAGACTCTCGTTCCCTGTGGATGTTAGAGAGGCGAACCAAAACGCTAGAGCATAGTAGTAAGGACTTATGCGCGCTTATAGGTTTCCTCATGGGTGCCTCGCGAGGAGAGAGAGTACCAAGGTCCTTTGGAGAGGTGGCGTGTATCCGGGAGCATGCCCTTTAGCCAGAGCTCAGGGTCCCTTGGATTTTGCAGTGCTGCTGGGGTGCTCTTGGGCACAGGCACCGTACTCAGCCCCCGCTCGCGAGGTGCGCATGGGAAGAATATAAGCGCACATTTGAAAGTAAAGGATGAAAGTAAAACTTGCCATCGAAATATTACATAGCGGCGCCTTGGCGCAAAGTTCATTTGGGAACGACACGGCGCCGTAGCGCAAAGTTCACTTGGAACGAAAATGGCGCCTGAGCGCGAAGTTCACTTGGAACGAAAATCGGTTCATTACACTTGGGTTTGCCAAGCTAACGTTCCTTCCATGTCGAGGCATGGGGACCACCCATTAGTGGCAGAGGTTCACTGCGGCCTGCGGTGGCTCATTAGCAGGAGAGCTCAGAGGGCTGAGCCTCGGGAGAAGCTTTGAGGAGCTTGGAGGTGAAGCCGTGAGCTTCCCTCTAGAGACAAAAAAATGCCTGGCGTGACTATGATCACGGGTAGAACTTGCGCAGATGCGCGATGTTCCACGGGTTCTTGACGGGGATGCCGTCTTCGGTCTCGAGGCGTACTGCGCCAGGCCTGGCGATGTGGGAGACCCTGTAGGGGCCTTCCCACATCGGTGAGAGCTTGTGGAGACCTTCCCTGGAGAGGATTCGCCTGAGGACGAGGTCACCCGCCTCAAGGGTGCGCGAGCGCACATGGCGGCTGTGGTAGCGTCGCAGATCTTGCTGGTACTTCGCCGCTCTGAGGGCGGCGTGGCGGCGCAGTCCCTCGAGGAACAGTAGGTCGTCGTTGTGGAGGCCCTCTTGGATGTCCTCGTTGAAGGCAAGGACCCGTGGGGACCCATGCTTGATTTCTGCGGGGAGGACAGCTTCAGCTCCATAGACAAGGGCGGACGGCGTTTCGCCTGTAGGCCTTGAAGCGGTTGTGCGCATGGACCAGAGCACAGATGGGAGCTCATCGATCCAGCCCTTGCCGTGCCCCTTGAGGATGTTGAAGCTTCTGGTCTTGAGGCCCTTGAGGACTTCTGCGTTTGCTCGCTCGGCTTGACCATTGCTGTGTGGGTGAGCCACCGAGGCGAAGCAGATCTTGACGCCGAGCTTGTCGCAGTAGACTCGGAAGATGCCGCTGGTGAATTGCGAGCCATTATCGGTGATGATGCGGTTAGGCACACCGAAGCGGCAGACCAGGCTCCTGATGAACTTCACCGCGGCTCCGGCTGGTATGGTGCGCACTGGTTCGACCTCGGCCCACTTGGTGAACTTGCCGACGGCCACGAAGAGGAAACGATAGCCCCCCTGCGACTTCGGGAAGGGGCCCAAGATGTCCAGCCCCCAGACCGCGAACGGCCAGGAGAGCGGGATGGTTTGGAGCCCCAGTGCCGGCTGATGAATTTGCTTGGCGTGGAACTGGCAGGCGTCGCAGGCTTGCACGATGGCGACCGCATCTTGAAGCACTTGTGGCCAGTAGAAACCGCTCCTGAAGACCTTGCCTGCGAGGGTGCGCGCACACGAGTGGTGGCCGCACTCCCCGCTGTGGATGTCCTTGATCAGCGTTTGGCCTTCCTCGGGGGGGACGCATTTGAGCGCGATGCCGTTCGGGCGCTTGCGATAGAGGTTTCCCTCAAGGATGCAGTAGGATTTCGCCTGTCGAGCGACTCGTTCTGCTTCTGCATCTTCTTCAGGGAGGATCCCCTTCGCCAAGTAGTCCTTGAGTTCGTCAATCCAGCCTGTGGCTTGGTGGGCTGCCGTCAGCAACAGACGCTCCCCTGTACTGGGGCCGCAATCGGGGGCCCCAGACTCAGGAGGTGGTGGGAGTGCTTCATCTGTGCTTGCGGCTGTGGCCTCTCGAGGCTGCTTGATGGATGCCTTGGCGAGCCTTTCCTCAAAGACGCCGGCCTGCTGGGGTTGCCTTCGCGAGGCTCGCTTGGCGATGTCATCGGCCTCCTGGTTCTGTTTCCTTGGGATATGCATGAGTTCCATGCCCCTGAAGTGCTTCTCGAGCTTGCGGACCTCTTCAAGGTATGCTGCCATGTGGTCGTCTTTAGGCGTGTAGCTCTTGTTGGAGAAGTTGACGAGCAACTGGGAGCCGCCCTTGATGAGTAGGTGCTTGACGCCTAGAGCGATGGCGGCCCTTAAGCCGGCGAGGAGGCCCTCGTATTCAGCGATGTTGTTGGAGATCTTGTCAATCGTGAAGCATAACTGGACAGCGTAGTAGAGCTTGTCGCCTTTGGGCGAAGTCAGGACGACGCCTGCCCCGCCATTGCGGCAGGCAAAGGCTCCGTCGAAGTGCATGGTCCAGTGGCTGGGCATTGTGTCTCCAGCGGGCTCAGCCTCTTCCCCCCGAGGCTCTTCAGGGCTTGGGTCAGTCCATTCGGCGACGAAATCAGCCAGCGCTCGCCCCTTGATGACTCTTGTGGTGTCAAAGCGCAAGTTGAATGGCTGCAGCTCTATGTTCCATCCCGCGACACGATCTGTGGCGTTGGGGTTGCGCAGGATCTGCTCCAGGGGGAAAGAAGTGACCACCGTGATGGGGTGGCCCTGGAAGTAGTGTCGCAGCTACCGGGAGGCGATGAGGAGAGCGACGAGAAGCTTCTGCTGCATCGGGTACCGCTCCCGAGCATCCCGCAGCACCGTGCTGACGAAGTAGACGGGGTGCTCGACAAGGGTTGTCGGTGGGGTTGCAGCGTCCGGCCCCTGCGTAGGCTCCTCAGGGCCCTTGTCGAGATCCGCCTGCTGGGGGGTCTCGACAGGGGTGCCGGGAGCAGGCTCGACTTGAGGCTGTGGGCCTGGCAGTGGGTCTGTGGAGGCTGCTCCTTCGACGAGATCCTTGTCGGGGGGCTTTGGGCTTGGAGTGGCAGTGCTCTTCTTGGGGAGGACAGGCTCTTCCCTCTCGGCCACCAGGACGGCGCTTGCGGTCTGAGGAGTGGCTGAAAGATACAGCTTCAGATGTTCGCCTGTCCTGGGGGCCACCAAGACTGGTGGGCTGGCCAAATACTTCTTTAAGTCCTCAAAGGCCTTGTCCGCCTCAGGGGTCCACTTGAATGTGCCAGATCTCTTCATGATCTTGAAAAATGGCAGGGCTCTCTCGCCGAACTTGGAGATGAATCGGCCCAGGCTAGCCATGCAGCCTGCTAAGCGCTGCATTTCCTTGAGCCGGCGAGGAGGTTGCATTCCTTCTATGGCCTTGATCTTGTCAGGGTTTGCTTCTATGCCGCGGTGGGACACCAGGAATCCGAGGAGCTTGCCTGAAGGGACCCCAAAGACGCACTTGGCGGGGTTCAGCTTGATGTTCACCTTGCGCAGGCTGGCGAAGGTTTCCCCGAGATCCTTCAAGAGGGTGTCTCCCTCTCGAGACTTGACCACTATGTCATCGACGTAGGCCTCTGCGTTCCTGCCCATCTGTGCCCCCAGGGCGATCCTCATGAGCCTCTGGAAAGTGGCGCCAGCATTCTTCAGGCCGAAGGGCATGCATGTGTAGCAATACACGCCACAGGGGGTGAGGAATGCCGTCTTCTCCTCGTCCTCTTTAGCCATTTTGATCTGGTGGTAACCAGAGAAGGCATCCAGAAAACAGAGGAGGTCGCAGCCAGCGGTGGAGTCCACGATCTGGTCTATCCTCGGCATGGGGTATGGGTCCTTGGGGCAGGCCTTCTTGACATCAGTGTAGTCGATGCAGAGTCGGCCTCCTCCAGCGGGTTTAGGGACAACCACGCCGTTGGAGAGCCAAGTGGGGTGCGCGACTTCGCGGACGACTTTCGCCGCCTTTAGCTTCTCTACTTCCTTGACGATGAATGCTTGCTTCTCGGGGGCTTGCTTGCGTGCTTTTTGCTTGACGGGTCGTGCGTCTGGACACACGGCTAAGTGGTGCTCGATCACCTCCCTCGGTACACCGGACATATCTGACGGAGTCCATGCGAACATGTCAGATTTTGCCCGAAGGAAGGCGACGAGCGCGCTTTCCTATTTGGGAGGCAGGGCAGCGCCTATGGTGACGCTAGCCCCCGAGCCTTCAGCCCCCGAGCCACTGGTGCTCAGCGACACCTTCTTCGTGGCAGCTTGCTCCTGAGAGAACACTTGTTTCTTCTTCTTGGGCCTCTCGAGAGGCTCCATGTCCTCGTCAGCCGGGAATGCCATGGCAGCTGCCTTGTAGGCGCTCTCGACAGCGCGCGTGGCGTCCAGGATATGACCATGGATGGCGATGGTGCCAGCGCTGCCGGGGATCTTGACCATGTTGTAGGCATGGTGCGTGACGGCCATGAATTTCGCGAGAGCGGGGTAGCCGAGGATGGCATTGTACGGCAGGCCGATGTGGGCGACGTCGAAGTCGATCAGCTCTGTGCGATAGTTCTTCTGCGTGCCGAAGGTGACGGCTAGCCGGACCTGGCCCAGGGGTTCGATGGAACCACTGGTGACCCCTGTGAACGGCCTGGAGGGCATAAGCCACTCGTAGGGCACTTGAAGCGTCTCGAAGGTCTCAACAGAGATGACGTTCAGGCCTGCTCCTCCATCAATGAGCGTCTTGGAGACGGTGATGTTGTTGATGGTGGGGGAGCAGACCAGGGGGAGGGTTCCCACAGTCTTGGTCGACTTGGGGTGGTCCTTGGCGTCGAAGGCGATGGTGTACTGGGACCACTTGAGGGGCCTGGAGGTCTCGGTGCTCGGGAGCGCGGCGTTGAGCTCGCGGGCGAACTGCTTGAACTGGTTGTTCGACTTGGGCCCCTGAGCCCCGCCGAGGATGCAGGCCATAGCCCCTCTCGGGGCCTGGTAGCCTCCATCTTCCTCGTCAGGGAGGTTGTTGTTCTTCTCGGCGGCGTTGGCTTGAGTGCCCGACGGCTTCTGGTAGCCGCCATCGCGCCTGCCCCTGCCGTCTCTGCGGTAGCCGCGGCCTCTGCCGCGGTTTCCGCTGCCTTCTCCTCGCTCGCGCTCCCTGCTCAGCCTCTTGAGGTCGAAGCAGTCGTCTGTGGCGTGGCCACGCCTGTTGTGGTAGACGCAGAACGGACGGTTGTCCGCCTCCTTGTCGCCAGGCTCGGGGGAGCTTCTGCGCGCGAACTTGGTGGCTGG
The DNA here is from genome assembly GCA_026929855.1 of Poa annua. Lineage (NCBI taxonomy): Eukaryota > Viridiplantae > Streptophyta > Magnoliopsida > Poales > Poaceae > Poa > Poa annua. The sequence continues at coordinate 59,680,465 of CM049437.1, forward strand.
CTCTGCTGCTAGGATAGCAGTGGTCTTGCGCTTGGTCTCCTCGCGCTTCTTGTGGCCCTTGGAGCCCTCAGCCTGGTCGTCCCCTCGCTGGCTCATCTTGACGAAGAGGAGTCCCTCTTCAGCCTTGGCGCATTTGTCCGCAAGGTCGAACAGCTTCACCACAGAGGTGAGCTTGTCGTGAATGCCCAGCTTCTCGAGCATCCTGCGGTTCGTGACGCCCTCTCTGAAGGCGGCGATGACCTGCGTGTCAGGGATGTTCGGGATCTTGTTGCGCACTTGGCTGAAGCGCTGGATGTACTTGCGGAGGGTCTCATCCTTCTTCTGCACCACAGCGCGCAGGTCATTATGGGTGAGTGCGCGCTCGTACGTGCCCTTGAAGTTGGCGACGAACTGCTTGCAGAGCTCCTCCCAGGAGTCAATGGAGTCCTCAGGCAGGTTGAGGAGCCAGGACAGCGCGGAGTCCCTGAGCGCGTGGGAGAACCAGTTTGCCATGACCTTGTCGTCTCCCCCTGCAGCCTGGATGGAGGTGGTGTAGAGCTGCAGGAACTCGAGAGGGTTGGTCGACCCGTCGAAGCCCTTGGGGAGGGCCGGCCTGAACTTCTGCGGCCAGACCACGCGGCGCAGAGCGCGAGTGAAGGCCATGCAGCCAGAGGCGTACGTGGCGATTCCTCCCTGGAGAGCCCTGCGGTTCTGCTGCCCTGCCTGGCCGAGCTCCTCAACGAGGCGATTCTGGAGGTCCCTGCGGCGCTCCATGCCCACCCGCGCGTCAGGCGCAGTGCGCTGCACGATCTGGCAGTCGTGCGGCGAGGAGGCGTGAGAGGGAGCCCTTTGCGCTGCGGCCGGAGGCGGTCCCGGCGGCGGCGGAGGCGCATCTGGTGCAGCCGTTCCCGCGCGGCCGGAGTGCTGGACCATGGAGCGCGACGGGGCGGGGCGCGTGGTGGCGACGTCAACGAGGTGGTGGAGGCGGTCCAACCACTGGTCGTGGGCCTCAGCGCTAGGCCGGTAGCGTAGGAGCTCCTGGGCCATGAGGAGCGCGGTGTGCGGCGTGGGCTCTGGGCGTCCCTGAGAGGACGCGCCTTGACGCCGTGACGGATGCGAAGACTCAGCATCGTCGTTGCGCTCCGGGGGGACGTCCCTGTCGTCGCGGTGGTCGCTGTCATGGTACTCTTCGCTCTCGGGCTCCTCCACATGCGGGCCGGTGTTGGCGCACTCGGTAGCGCGAGGGCGGCCGCGGCGGCCACGGGTGGGAGCTGTGCCGGGCTCGGTGTGAGCCCTGTCGGCTGCGCGCCTGTTGGCGCGCGTCGTGCGGGTGTCCGCCATGGCGGAAAGCCGGCTGAAGGTTGAAGACGCGCCTCAGCCCCCCTACCTGGCGCGCCAAATGTCGAGGTGTGATTCCCACGGAACAGGGATAACCACTCTCGGGGGAGAAGTTCGTGAGGGGGACTGAATACGTTGGTCAACAACCCTCAACCGGCTCGGCGACGGTGCTCGTCGAGCCTGTAGAGGAACAGCACGACAGAGATGGACCCCGGCCCGTACCCAGGTTCACGGCCCTCACGGTGAGGTAAAACCGCTACTCCTGCTTGTCTGTATTGCTCAGTAGGGGCTATAGTACAAAGAGCTTGCCGTGGGCCCACGCGAGGCAGTGCGGAGCTCGGAGGGGGAAGGTTCGGGCCTTCTTCCTCCTCGGGCTCGCTGGGCTTGGCCAAGCTACCGTGGGGTGTCAATGGATGAGTGATCGATCCTCGGTTACGGTGGTGCTCCTGCTCCTTATATAGGCGCCCCGGGCCTCGTCCCTGCGGTTTGCGCAGTGGAAGGGTTCCCACATGGCGACGAAATGGTGGAGCGGGGTGCACTGCAGCCGGGCTGCCCATGGACTCGGTCCATAGTCGTAAGGCCTGTCTTCGTGGCAGGGCAGCCGCCGTCTTTGCAGAGCGGCTAGCTGGTACTGCAGAGACCGTAGGGGTGCCCACGGTGACGTCGCAGGTTGAGCGTTGCGCCGGCCACCTGCTTTATCACCAAAGAGGAAAGCCTTTTTGGCGGCGCAGGTGACACAGAGCTTTGTTGACTCCTTTTATCACCAGAACGGCAACTGCGGCGCCGTCGTCATCGCGCGCAGACGCGCGCGTCACTCTGCGGCTGCTGCAGAGGCCATGTGCGCTCTGCAGCGGTTACTTCGTGGCGAAGCATCCCCGCAGGGCCCGGGAGGCCCTGTGGTGGGAGTTGCGTTGACTCCCCTTCGGGGGAGAAAGCCTTGCCGGGGGGCAGCCTCAGGGGGAGCCCCTTCAGGCCCTTCGCTGCCTCCTCAAGTCCCCTCGAGGGGGCTCTCCCCTCGGGGGTCTCCCCAAGCGTTCTGCTTGGTCCTTAGTCGTCTCGTCGACATCAGCGCGTGTGAGGGCCGTGGAGAGTGGGCTCTGCACACCCTAGAATCCACTGGGCCGACAGCTTGTTCGCGTCTCCAGCATCTTCATCGCAGCTCATATACTTAGAAGTGCCAGCCCCCGACATGTTTGCACTGCTATAATTAATACAACAAATATAAGTAAAAATCACTTAATTAAATACTAAGGTACCCCGGCCATTGCATTACCCCATATGTCCTTTTTTTAGCAAAGTCATGCTAAAATTCACGAAAAATTTCGGCATAACCTTTGCTAAAAAAGGGACATATGGAGTACCCGAATTTGCCGGAACGGAAGTTAATCAACGTTTCGGCAATCTCAAGGGCCTCACGGGGTACCTGCAAACATTTCCTATCGTCCACGCCATGATAGAATGACCAAATAGCATAAATACAATGACCAAATAGCATAAAAATTCCAAGTTTAAACATGTATATTGAATCATGCAAAAACAGTAAGCACCACTTCGGAATTCCTCAAAATCGCACAAACACTTTGGCATTTGGGATTTCATATTGGCATTTCGTCAAACACTTTGAGTGCACTTCGTAGGGGAGGGAGGAGGGGGAGAAGGGAAGCACCTCGGCCGAGGAGGGGAGGGAGGGGAGGTCGATGCGGTGTAGGGGAGGTCGCTGATGACGAGGGGCGCGCGGGCCGTTGGTGGCGGCCGGACCGTGGCGGAGCTCCTCTGCAACCGCCGATGCGCGCAGGAGTCGAGGCGCGCCTGCGTCGATGGCGAGCGCGGGGTGACGAGGTGCGGGGTGGCGGGGCGTGGCGTTGCGGACGGCGGCATTCGTGCTCGGGGTGGCGGCGCGGACGGCGGCGTTCGTGCTCGGGATCGAGGGCGGCGCGGCGTCGTAGTTCGCGGGAGACTTGGAAATTTTCAGAAGTGGCAAGGTGGGAGGCAGGCGCGGGGGGCGGGCCCGCATGTAAGTGGCAGCCTCGGAATTCTGTGGCGCATCCTCGGGTGGGTGCGCCACAGAATGTCAATATTCTATGGCGCATGTCTCAGGAGATGCGCCACACAACTCTGCGTTTTTGTGGCGCACGCCTCCGAGGATGCGCCACAGAATATCTTTGCCAGAATTTCAGCACTGGTTATGCATGGGTGTTGTTTCTATTTCTATTGTTTGTATATGTACTACTACTTGTTTTAAAGTCTATATTCACTCATTTTAATTCGTATCTATTCCACAATTAAGCACAATGGGTAAATATATGTCATTATTTTATTTATGACATACATAAATATATGCTTTTGTCTCACATGTGTACACACACGCACAAAAAATAATACACCAAAAAAAGTCTTCGTCGATCCCGGCCGGTTCCGAGAGCTAGCTTCTCTTCTTCTTTCCCTTCTTCGCGGTTGAATACTTTAGGCCGGGCACCTTGAGATTTCTTCGCGTGAACGGACAACCTTTAGTAGGTAGGGAGGTCTTCCTTGTGTTTTTGCTAGTAGTCGGCTTGTCGAAGAACTTGTCGAATTCCTCCTCGATCTTCGGATCGCCGTCCAGGTTCGTATCTATTCCACAATTAAGCACAATGGGTAAATATATGTCATTATTTTATTTATGACATACATAAATATATGCTTTTGTCTCACATGTGTACACACATGCACAAAAAATAATACACCAAAAAAAGTCTTCGTCGATCCCGGCCGGTTCCGAGAGCTAGCTTCTCTTCTTCTTTCCCTTCTTCGCGGTTGAATACTTTAGGCCGGGCACCTTGAGATTTCTTCGCGTGAACGGACAACCTTTAGTAGGTAGGGAGGTCTTCCTTGTGTTTTTGCTAGTAGTCGGCTTGTCGAAGAACTTGTCGAATTCCTCCTCGATCTTCGGATCGCCGTCCAGGTCTTCCTCGTTGACGTCTCCGTCCATTCCGATGATGCTCCTCTTGCCCCTCCTCACGACAACACGGATAGGCTTTGATGGGTCGGTAATGAAGAAGCATTGCTCAACTTGGCTAGCGAGTACCCATGGCTCGTTTTTCGCGGAGGCTTTCTTCGATTTGGCATCGGGTATTACCATGGTGGTGAAATACCGGCCTTCTTTCACGACGTCCTTGGCCCATCTTACACGGAACATTGGCACCAACTCTCCACAGTAGTTGAGTTCCCATATCTCCTCGATCCTTCCGAAGAATCTTTCCTTGACAGTAGCCTCGTCATCACCGTAGGATAGCATAGTTACTCCTGAGTTTTGATATTCACTATTCTTGTCCTTTTCCTCGGTGTAGAATGTGTAACCGTTGATGTCGTACGCCTGATAGGTCCTTACGTTCTGTCCGGGGCCCTGTGATAAGAAGAATATGAGTTCTTCATCTTCCGTAGATGGCGTTATGCTCGCTGCTTGAAACAGTTGCCTTTTCTTGAACCAACATGTGAAGCTGGAGTTGTGCTCTTTGGATACGTCTCCATTCTTCCTCTGCCGACCCAGCTCGATGTAATTCTGCTCGATTAAGCTCTTGTGCTCCTCCACCCTTGGTTCGATCAATTGTAAGTGTTGTAGCGCGACCCGGTGAGCCCTGTCGAGGTCTTCTCTTCGACCATGAACGCCGACAAAGAGTGAGCGGCAGCCCTCGCGGTGACCAACTCCACCGAGCCTGCCGAGGTGCTTCCTGGTGGGCAGACCAACGTCCTCGTTCTCGGTGCTTAGATAATTCTGGCAGAAGGAGATGCACTCGTAGGTTAGAAAGCCCTTGGCCATGCTTGCGTCCGGACGGGCCCTGTTGCGAACGTATCCTTTCATGACACCGTTCTGCCTTTCGAACGGCATCATGTAGTGCAGGAACGTCGGCCCGAGCTGCTTGATGTCCTCAACGACATGGAGAAGGAGATGCACGCAGATATCAAAGAAAGAGGGTGGGAAGTAAATCTCGAGCTCGCATAGTATCAGCACGATCTCTTCCTGTAGCCTGTCGAGCTACTTCACGCCGATCGACTTCCTGTTGATGACATCGAAAAAGTTGCACAGGGCAAGCAGCGTATCTCGGACGTGATCGTCCATTATCCCTCGGATCGCAACGGGAATTATCTGCGTAATCAGCAAGTGACAATCGTGAGACTTCATCCCGGTGAACCTCTTCTTCGTTGCGTCCAGATATCTGCTGATCTTCCCCGCGTAACCGTGAGGAAATTTGACTCCTACGAGGCACTTGTAGAACTGCTCGAGCTCCACCGGACTCATAGTGTAGCAGGCAGGGGGAAGCACCACCGTGTTCTTCTTTGCCCTTTTGCGGCGACCTTGAGTCCCTTCCGTCTGATCATCATCAGCGTCATCGTCGTCATCACTGTCGGGTGCCTGTAGATCTTTCTTGATGCCAAGCCATTTCAGATCGTATCTTGCTCTCGTCCCATCCTTGGACTTTACTGGCATGTTGGAAAGAGTGCCAAGTAGACTCTCGGTGACATTCTTCGTAATGTGCATCATATCAAGGCTATGGGGCGCTTTAAGGACCTTCCATTACGGCAAGTCGTGGAAAACAGACCTCGCTTTCCATACACCCAGCAGGGGATCAACCCTCGGTCGCTTCTTTCCAGGAGCAGGGCACTCCTCCCAATTTCTCAAAAGCTCGTCGATTTCAGTCCGGTCCTCTCGTGCGGGGCTCTTTCGAGCTCGTTTTCACCATCGAACAGGTCACCGCGTTTCCTCCACGGGTGATCCATGCGAAGCCACCGTCGAGCACCTGGGTACACGGTTTTCGAAGACCCATCCCTTGGTAGCTGGAGATGCGGGGTCCCATCCATGCAACTGACACATGCACAGAATCCGTGGCCTACCTGGGCCGATGCGTATGAGCAACCAGGATAGTCCTGCACCGTCGTGAACAAGGCGGCTCTCATGTCGAAATATTCTCTAGTGTAGGCATCCCACGTACGGGCTGGCGTGTCCCACAACGTGGCTAACTCCTCTTTCAACAGTGTGAGATACAGATGTATGTCGACACCCGGTTGTTTCGGCCCCTAGATGAGAATGCTCATGTGTATGTACCTTTGCTTCGTGCACAGCCAAGGGGGAAGGTTGTAAGGCCGTACAAACACGGGCCAGGTGCTATGCGTGCTACTCTGGTTGCCGAACGGATTGAGTCCATCGGTGCTCATACCCAGCCTGACGTTCCTTGCGTCGCCTCCGAAATTTTGAAAGGCGTCCAATGCTTCCCACTGGAGGGCATCTGAAGGGTGTGACAGGATCCTTCCCTTCTCCGGATCTTCTTCGGGCTTCTCCCTTTCCGCGTGCCATTGCATTAGCTTTGCTTCCTTATGGTCCACAAAGTACCGCTGCAGACGGGGAGTGATAGGAAAGTACCATACCACTTTTCGAGAAACTTTCTTGTTAGCACCCTTGTACCGTCCTTGGTCGCACACCGGACATTTGGTTATGTCCTTGTACTCTCCCCGGTAAATTGCGCAATCATTGACGCAGGCATGGTATTCGACGTGCGGTAAGTCAAGTGGGCACACGACTTTCTTGGCCTCCTCGATGCTTTTTGGCAATGTGTTCCCCTCGGGAAGACGATCGTGAATGAATTTCATGCTCTTCGTGAAGCTCACGTCGGTCCACTTGCTTTGCGCCTTCATCTCCAGAGCATCAAGCGTTACTTGCAAGCGTGTATCCTCTGGCCGGCACCCAGGATACAACGGAGTCTTCCCGTCGATCTCCATTTGCGCCAGTTTGGCTTTCTCTCTAGCGTTGCTCGTCTCCTGGAGGAGCAATTCTTGAACATGAGAGTCCCGTAAGGCCGACATTAGCGTGTTCTCCGTGTTCGCGTCTTCTCCACCGCCATCTCCCCCATGGTCATCATGATCATCTTGTCCGCCGACATCTCCTTCGTCATGTCCGGGCGCATTTGCTGTCGGTGCCTGGTTCAAGCCTAGCATGAAATCTTGCCTGAGCAGGTGATCCTCCAATTGTCCGGAATCAGGGTTGATCCATCTCTCGAGTTTACATTTTCGACACGGACATCTTATCTGGCGCCTGTTACACTGAATCATTTCCGCCTTCGCTTCTTCCTTGTATCTACTGATTTGACCGGATCTCATCATGACGACCATGGTTGCCTACGCACGGGTTACATAGAGCACACAACCGAGAAACGTTATTTAGAACCGCAACATATGCACACACACATACACACACATGCATGTTTGACGGAAAATTTTGGCATGACTTCTCCTAATAGTCGGACGTATGGGTGGTGCAAAAATTTGCCGAAATGGAAATGAATCAACATTTCGGCAAACATACATGCACCACGCCGCCGCAAGAAACAACAAAAACAACAAACATGCATATGCATGTGTCCACATACACCGATGGCCATACACCCGGCGCCCCATAAATGATCGGTGGATATATACACCGATGGCATATACACCGGCCATAAACCGATGCCATACCACCGCACAAGCATGCACACCACAACAAAAAGAGAAGATGTCTCACCTAGTAGATTGGAGCTCCTCCCGGACCTTGATCGTGTGATGTGTGTTTGGAGAGAATTTAGTGGAAAAAAAGAGGAGGAGAGAGTATATATGAAGCCTCCCTACCTACTAACCAATCTCTATGGAACAAAATAGGTTTTAACCTACTAGAAATAGAGGAATAATGGAGAAAGAATGGGGAGAATTGGGTGAGAAAGAGGAGAAATACGAGCTGTGTGAGAGAAGGGGAAAGGTTGCAAATGAATCTGAGATTTTAGTGCATTGAATGCTTTTGTGGGCCCTGGTTGACATTTTGTGGCGCACCAAATAATATTTTTGTGGCGCACCTGGCACATGCGCCACAGAAAAGCCACATTCTGTAGCGCACCAATTCCATGCGCCACAGAAAGTTCACATTCTGTGGCGCACCGTCCACCATGCGCCACAGAATGCCAACTTTTTGTGGCGCATGGGCCAAGGTGCGCCACAGAATATCTATTTTCTGTGGCGCATGGGCAGGGTGCGCCACAGAAACTGCCCCGGATTCCAAAATTCGAACTGGCTGGCGGGGACCACCTACTTTCTGTGACGCATGCTCCACGGTGCGCCACAAAAAACAACATTTCAGTGGCGCATGTTTATTTTGTGCGCCACAGATGTTTGTGGCGCACTGGTTTGGTGCGCCACTAAATGTTTTTTGTGGCGCATGGGCTTAGGGTGCGCCACAAACAGGCATCCCACCTATAAGCCTTTTTCTACTAGTGATGGGAGAGAGAGTACCAACTAGCTACAGCCAAGAACCCGTAGTCCATGGGGGAACTACTCACAAACCATCATGGAGTCGAAGTGGAGGCGGTGGAGTCGATGGAGATGGCTCAGGGGGTCAATCCCCGTCCCGGCAGGGTGCCGGAATAGGAACTTCTGACCCCCGAAACTTGTCTTCGATGGCGGCGGCGCTGCGGAACTCTTCTCGGGAAAAGGCTCGCCTGTTAGGTCTTAGATATCTGGGGGGTATAAGTAGGCGAAGGGGCAAAGGCGGTGGAGGCCCGAGGGCCCCACACCCTATCCTCGTGCGGCAGAAGGGGGGCCGCGCCGGGAGGGGGTGTGGTCCCCTCGGGGCTCCCCTCCGTGTACTCTTCGGTGTTCTGGAACCTCCCGGGAAAAATAGGAACTTTGACGTTTCGTTTGTCCAATTCCGAGAATATTTCCTTAACAACTTTTCTGAAACCAAAAACAGCAGAAAACAGGGAACTGGCACTGTGGCATCTTGTTAATAGGTTAGTCCCAGAAAATGCATAAAATGATATAAAAGTGTATATAAAACATGTAGCAATTGGTATAATATAAGCATGGAACATAAGAAATTATAGATACGTTTGTATTATATGTTTGGTATAATACAACCATCCATGTTTCCCCCATCCATGTGTGAGTAACCCACCGCTGTAGGCTTGAGGGGATGGTAGGGATTGGATGAGATCGTTCATGTAATGGCTGTAATATCATTAGGGCATGGTGCCTAGTATCTGTTATCGGTGTTTTATGTCATTGTTGCAACTTGTTATACTTAATGCTTGTCACTAGTGCCCGAGTGCCATGATTTCAGATCTGAACATATTATTGTATCATGAAGATAATCATTGTTTTAGATCATATCTATGAGTTGTATACACATATTATTGTCCGGAACGCGAGGCCCCAAAGTGACAATAATTGGGACAGCCGGAGGGGATGGCTGTGATATGAGGATCACATGTGTTCATGGAGTGTTAATGCTTTGCTCCGGTACTTTATTAAAAGGAGTACCTTAATTACCAGTAGATTCCCTTGAGACCCCGCTGCAAACGGGCTGGTAGGACAAAAGATGATGTGCAAGTTTCTCATTGCGAGCACGCACAACTAAATTGGAACACATGCCTATGGTTAATTAATACTTGGATGCTTTATCTTATTTATCTGCAAATGCCTATGTCTTGATATTATATGAACTATCTTATCCATGCAACGCCCGTACATCCGTCCCTATGCCTACAGTATTTTAATCCTGCTGTCTACTATAATCACTACTGCTGTCTTTATTTCACTGCTGCTATTATTTCAGTACTGCTACTGCTATAAAACTGTTGCTACTGATAATCTGTCTCGAGCAAGTCTATTCACAGGTGCAGCTGAACTGACAATTCATCTGTTAAGGCTTATAAATATCCTTTGGCTCCCCTTGTGTCGAATCAATAAATTTGGGTTTTACTTCCTCGAAGACTGTTGCGATCCCCTATACTTGTGGGTCATCATGGGTCGCCGCCAATACACGCTCCTTCGCGGTGGTTTGGAGTTCGACCACCGCCGCCTGGAGCTTGGCGAAGCGGGCCTCCAGATCGGGCTTCCAGTCGCACAGCTCGGTGAGTTGCCTCGTCTGGAGGAGCAGGGTCTCCGCCATGGTTTCCTGGGTCGCCATCATGGCGTCCGAGCGCGAGATCGCAGCCTCGCTGCGGGCGATCTGGGGAAGGACTGGCGGAGGTGACACTCGGGTGGAGCAGGACCGGGGCGGCGCTCAGGGAAGGGTCTAGGCGGCGCTCGGGGCGGGGCGGAGCAGGGCCGAGGCGGCGCTCGGGGCGGGGCGGGGCAGGGTTCGAGGCGACGGGGGACGCGGACGTGGGGCGGGGACTGGCAGGAAATTTCTCTGCCCGGTCGTCAGGATTCATCTGAGCCGTTGCTTTGGGTAGATCTGATCTGTGTCGTTTGATCTATTTTAGTGGGCTGGATCTGATGGTCTAGATTCACCTGGGTACACTTTATTTGGGTGGCTGTAGAGAAACTAAAGTTGGCTCTTTTATAAGTAGTGGAGAAACAAATTTATCACAGCGATTTCCAATATCATTTCAATCAACTCCTACAAAAAGTTTAAACATCATTGAAAACTGTGAGAAGGAAATTCTCAATCAGCAAGCCAGCAGTAAAAAGTTTATCACAGTTTGCTTGAATTCAATACCAAGTACTTTACACATGGAGTGAAAAGTATTCAGGTATTCCGTTACTTGCCTTAGCTGTTCACTCTGCAAGATATTAAAAAAAAACAGAATCAGCAAACGTGGGAAATAGATAACGTATTCAGTAAGAAACAAAGGGACAAAGGCATGAACGATAGACCTTCTCCTTTTGTAGGAACTGTAGCTCCATTCTTAACTCTTGTAGCTTTCTGCAGAATAGATCAGATTGATCCACGGGTACTATAAAAGGGACGAAATCTGCAGGCCTTATCTCAGATGATATCTTGTTGATCTTCCCAACAGCATGAAGAATCTGGTTCCATCTTTCCACCTTCTTCTTCTTCTTCATCTCTTCCAAACATGGGACTATTGCATTCAGTTCCTCATGTAAGCCACGTGCTTTCTGATTCGACTGAAGAAAATATAATGGAAAATACGCGTTATTTGTGTAGTGCCCACTTCAAGTCTTTAAACTTAGCTGTAGTTTTTAGTTAAATTGGTCCCACTTGATAATACAGATATCTGAACCTTAGTTTTCCTTGGAAGGACTGGTTAGAATCCCTACCATTCTGAACCCATCAAAACTTATTTACAACTGTCTATGTAATGTGTCATATTTCAGTATTATGGCTTTCTGGTTAGACGAATGAAACAACAGAAGTAATAACAACAAATGGCCACTGATGCCCCCAGAGAAGATCGTGGAACTAAATGCTGCCACCTTGTTGTGTGCCACTGGAACAACAGATTACTTTTGAATCATAATTCCTTGAGAACTGGATAACTGAATTGATGGAGAAGAAGTCCATTCATACACAGAAAAAGCAGTTACAGTTCAACACAATCTTCTCTCAGCTCAGCGAGTCAGTGACCAAACCTGCCTGACCTGGACGTGCGGCTCGCCTAAGGTGGAGCAGACGGCAGCGAACTCGGCCTCGGCGTCGGCGATGGCTTGACGCAGCTGCGCCCGGCAGCGGTTCGCCCGGTCTACCTTCCTCCAGCAGGCCCCGAGGCACTCCTGCTGGAGCTCGAGCAGCATCCTAGTCCTAGATGACCTGGAGACAAATCAGGCACGAGCGATTAGACACCCGGGAAACGGATGTGGAATATCTCCCTCGCAGCAGCACGGCGGCGGGAGGCGAGCGGGACGCGCCTACGCACCTGGAGCTCGCCCATGCGGGGCCTGCAGGCCGTCTCCATCTGGAGGAGCCGGTGGCCGCTCATCCCGGTCCCGGCGAGGGCACCGCGGTTTGCAAGGGGAACCAAATCGAGGGGGTTAGGGCTGGGCTCGACTCGGCCGCTACTGCGCTCCCAGGCCGGCCATGATTTGACTTGAGATAAGGCTAGCATCAAAGATCGATGAAGGCATCGGAGTTTGGAAGGAGATCATACCCGTGACCGGAAGTGTCACCGGTGACGATGGAGTCACCGACGACAGCCCCCCGGAGTTGTTGATCTCGCCAAGGCCTTGCCCGTGGATCTCCCCTTCGGATGTAGCCGGGGACCTGACAGTGAGATGGGTCGCCGCCAATACACGCTCCTTCGCGGTGGTTTGGAGTTCGACCACCGCCGCCTGGAGCTTGGCGAAGCGGGCCTCCAGATCGGGCTTCCAGTCGCAGAGCTCGGTGAGTTGCCTCGTCTGGAGGAGCAGGGTCTCCGCCACCTGGGTCGCGATCATGGCGTCCGAGCGCGAGATCGCAGCCTCGCTGCGGGCGATCTGGGAAGGACTGGCGGAGGTGAGACTCGGGTGGAGCAGGACCGCCGCGGCGCTCAGGGAAGGGTCTAGGCGGCGCTCGGGACGGGGCGGAGCAGGGTTCGAGGCGACGGGGGACGCGGACGTGGGGCGGGGACTGGCAGGAAATTTCTCTCCCCGGTCGACAGGATTCATCTGAGCCGTTGCTTTGGGTAGATCCGATCTGTGTCGTTTGATCTGTTTTAGTGGGCTGGATCTGATGGTCTAGATTCACCTGGTACACTTTATTTGGGTGGCTGTAGCGAAACTAAAGTTGGCTCTTTTATAAATAGTGGAGAAAAGCCATAATAAAATAAGAAAACAAAAAAGGATATTCGCATATAGACAATATTTGAACGTGAACAAATTTTTTAATGTGAACATTTTTCAAAATTGAAACATTTTTTCAAATCTCAACATTTTTTAATTTGAATAATTTCTGAATGTGAAGAATTTTCGAATGTGAACAATTTTTTAACGTGAACAATTTTTCGAATTTGAATAATTCTTTAATGTGAACATTTAATTTTAACAATTTTTGAATGTGAACGTTTTTCATGTGAACAACTTTCGAATTTGAACAAATTTTGACTATGAACAATTTTCGAATATGACATTTTTAAATTGGAACAATTTTCGAAAATATGAATACATTTTGAATTCCAAAACATTTTTAATTCCTAAACTCAGAACATCTATCAAAATTAAAGGTTAAAAAATGAAACACGAAAAAAACAGAAAAGAAAACGAACACAAAAGAAGAGAAGAAACAAAATGGTCTACTTATCCTAGCTGGGCTGGCCCATGAATGAGTGGGGGGTGTGCGGGAGGGAATATTGCACGGTTGCTTCTATTTGCCGACCTGGTCGTGCGCTAATAGCGCACGCCCACCCCCAGCGTTTCAGCAGTTAAATGGGCCGGCCCATTATGCTTCGCTGGTCTGCTCCGTACGGAATGATTTTTTATTATTTTGAATAATTTTTAAATTTGGAAGATATTCGTGTATGAACAAAAAATTTGAATGTGAACAAATTTTAAATTTGAACAATTTTTCAAATCTAAAACTTTTTAAATTCGAATAATTTTTAGATGTGAACAATTTTCGAATTTGAACACTTTTTAAATTTGAACAATTTTCAAATATGAACATTTTTTATTTGAATTTTTTTAATGTCAACACAAAAAATCCTATGAACATAAAAATAATAGAGAAAAATAATAATAACTGAAAATTTAAACAAAAATAAGAATATTTTAAAAATAAAAACAAAAAAACATCCAAAAAAAAGAAAAAAGAAAAAGAAACAGAAAAAAGAAGAAAAGAAGAAAAAAAAAACCGGCCGCGCGCTTTTGGGGCCGGCCCACATCGCCCCGAAGGGGGTGGGCGTGCGCTAATAGGGCACGACCTAGTCGTGAAATAGGATTCCCGATACTGCACGATCTGGTGAAATAGGAATGGGAAATCACAGAACGCGCGCGTGCGCTATCTCTGACACGCGGCGCACGTGGCTGCCCGAGGGGCACCTTCCTGACAGGTTGCCGGCTGCGCATTTAAGAGCTTCTTTTCTCTTTTTTCTACCCAACTCCTCAGCCACATGCAAACCTCTTTTCAATCTTAAAAAACGCATAGCTTTCAAACCGAACGTCCAAATTAAAATCAGTTTTCGCCAGCGTGTTCCTCGCGACGAGAGTTTCAAAATTAGATCCCACGTGAGCATGTTCTGATAACTATTTTTAAAAAGCAACTTTGTATTATATATTTGCTTTTCTGTCATCCAAGAAGTTGCTTTTTATAATAGAAACTATGTAGTCCCAACTCATTGGCCACATGCAAATCTATTTTAAATTATAAAACACATAATTTTTAAACCAAATGCCAAATTAAAATCGGTCTTCAAAGTAGTGTTCCTCGCGACGAGATTTTCGAAACTAAAACTCCACATGCACACGATCTGATAATTATTTTTGAAAAGTAACTTGGTAAAAACCTTCAATTTACTCAAAAAGCAAGTTTGAATAGCAATTGTCTTTCTTTCCCAAAAAGCAACTGTCTTTCCCAAAAAGCAATTTTGTTGTAAATACTTGCTTTTCAGCCAAGAAGTTGCTTTAGAATAGCAAGTTGATAGACAACATAGAATCAACACGCTTTTCTCTCATGAAACCAACAAGTTGGTCCTTGCTTGTACAAAACACAAGCTCCCCTTCTCCTCATGTTTTTTTTTTGAAATATACATTTGCTTGATAGGCAAATTTATTGGTTGAGACACGTTTTTCTAGCACATACATTTCCCTTTCTCTCATGTTCTGATTTCTAAAAGCAACCTCCATGATAAGAACAAAGTTTGTACTATAAATTTGCCTTTTCTTTTATAAACAATAAATAATGTGAGGATGAGTGGGGATATGTTTTCAAATCCAAACAATGGTCAACTCGTTGGTTTTAAGAGAGACTATCATGCTCCTTGGCATGAGACATTCAAAACAATATCTCATACTTATATACTCCGATGGATATTTTCTAAAAACAACTTCTGGACAGAAAACATGTTTTTACCATGAACTTGTTCTACCGTGATAGAAAGTTGTTTTTTGGAAAATAATTATCGGAACATGTCTATGGGGGTCTAGTTTTGTAGATCTGGTCGCGAGGAACACTACGGTTAAAACCGATTTTGATTTGAACGCTTGGTTTAAAAGTTATGTGTTTTTTAAAATTTAAACTATTGCGTGCTATTACCCATACGTCTGGAGCGAGGGAATCTTTCCTTTTTTTGACGACGTGTGCGCGCGTGCTCTGAAGTAGCGTCCAACAGGAATTGTCCTTGTCCGGCACGGCGCATGCGAGATTGGGAGCTCCGATGCTACGCTTCACGCGTCGGGTCGCCACTCAACGCCTGCAGAGCATCCCTGCTGAGCCGGCCCAGTTCGCTCTCTCGTAGGTTGTTGGGTCGCTTTACACTTTTTTCATTTAGCGGATCGTTGATTCCTTAAAAATACTGATCGCTTATATGCTAGTCAGTTTAGAGAAACAATTTGATTTGTTTCAAAACTTTGAACATTTTCTAAAAGCTGTACAATTTTTAAAATCTGAACCATTTTTAAAAAATGACCATTTTTAGAATTGAACCATTATCAAAAATATTTTTTTTACAAATTTGCACATTTTTAAAATCTGAACCATTTTGAAAAACATTTTTTAAAACTGAACCATTTTAGAAAATGAAAATTTAAAAAAAAACTGAACCGTTCTCAAATATGAACATTTTCCGTAATCTGAACCATTTTTCAAATGCAAACAATTTTCCAAATCTGAAACATTTTTTTAAAAGTCTAAAGTATTTTATAAAATGAACATTTTTTAAAATCTGATTTTAGTTCTTTTTCGATTTGTAGTTCTTTTTCGATTTTAAGGCTTGACACAAAGTAAAATATCTAGAGATACAATCTAGATGAATTTCCTATATTTTTTGAGGCGAAACAGTGAGGGCAAAACCCCCACTGTAATTTTCAATTTTCATATCTCACAATCTAGATGAATTTCCTATATGAGAAGCTAACAACAATGAAGACAAGTAAACAAGATATAATGCAGAAAGTAATGGAGTGGAACGAAATAACCAAGTCGAAGATACGGAGACGAAGATGTATTCCCGAATTCCACCACAAATGTGTACATCTCGTTGGAGAGGTGTGAGCCACCACAAGAAGTTGACTCAACGCCAAGGCCTCACCTTTTTCTCCGATGAATCCTACCACAAAGATTGGATTCACCTACCACTATGAACTCCTTTAGGGCGGAGAACAATCTCGTAGGATTCTTGAGGCACACACCCACAACTGAATTGGGGGCTCTCAACACGACCACAACATGTCAAGACCACAAAGGTCACTCTTCTCACCAACTAGCTACAAGGTTGACCTAGATCTTTCACATAGGAACCCTAGATTCGAAATCCCTCAAGGAAATGAGGGGGGATTGAAAACCCTTTGGTGAAGTTGTAGATCGGGGGCTTCTCCTTCGGATCTCCAAATATCAAAGGATTTGAGTGGTTGGATGGAGAGATCCTCAAGATATGAGCTTCAACGTTAATGGATGCGAGAGAATTTGGAGCTTGGCTGGCTGGAGGTAGGTGGATGGGTATATACCCCTCCCCAAAAATCTGACCGTTATTTCGTCTGAGGTGCTAGAACTTTCGGAACTTAGGCCGGAACTTCCGGCCACCCGGAAAGTTCCGGAAAAAGCTCAGGACAGGCTAGTGTGTGGGCATATTTTGACTTAGCGAAATCTCAGCCAGTCAGGTGCGGAACGTCCGGTCTCCAGGCCGGAACTTCCGATCACCCGGAAAGTTCCGGCACAAGTTCCAGACAAATCTCCGCACACACACCAGTGGCTAGAGTCAAAAAAGACTTAGCCGATTCTGTCCTCACCGGAAGTTCCGGCCTGGGGATAGGAACTTTCGGATCTCCAGACAGGAAACAATCAGTTGATTTCAGGTTTTAACCCCCATTTCTTCAACTCCAATGTTCACCACGAAGACCTGAATCTGTATATACTCAGTACACAGTTAGCATTCCTTTTTGCGTTGTCATCAATAATCAAAACCTAGGAGACCGAAAATGCACTTTCAGGGAGGTCATACAGGGTAGCATAGACGGTTGTCTGCGCTGGCGACAGTTAGAAGATGGTGCATTTTGTGTGCTGGGTTCGTGGTTGGAGGGTGGATGTTGTGCGAAGAGTGGGTTATGAACCGTGCCCGCCTACTTGCTTTGGTTGGTGGGGTGGCTCCTCTGTTATGGGTAAATGGGAAACCCGACTCTACGAACCCGAGGAAAGGCTGCACAGCTTCCGTAGGGGCGTTAAGACCAGAGCTTTTTTGTAGTGCTAGCAGGAATGCAAGTGAATGAATCCAATCCCCTATGAAATCGGCGAGGTAATTCCTCCGACGTCGTCGGGCGGTGTGTTAGATCTGTAGTTCGATGTCGTGTCCAGGGTTGTGCTGCCCCAGCCCCATTCTTCTAACGATAATAATTTTGCCTCTTACACTATTGAGGTTTATAAAGCTGTTAATCAGCGATAGAGTCACGTCTAACTCAGGTGGGTGATCTGTCATTTGTTCCTTCGATGGCTGCTACGGTTGTGCCAAAGGGAGGAACAATAGTTGATATTTTGCTGAGGATTCTCCTAACCTTTCAGTTCTATAAGGTCGACTTTTACATGTTTTGTAACTTAATCTTTATTTTATAAATGACACATATTATCAGAAAAAGTACATATGCAACTAGGAATTTTTTGTATTGGCATATTTTGAAATCTGAGAGTTGTGATGTTTTTTTCTTCAATATTTAGAACTTTTCGTAGTGACATGTAGCACCAATCAAATTTGCACTAAAAAGGAAGATAGGAGTAATAAAAAAAGCGCAACAGGGGTAGTGATCAGTGAAGCAACCGTCCAGTCCAGAGGTATACTGCTGAGGTCCACCAACAGTGGCAGAGACAGACAGACAGGCCGAGAGGAGCTTCCTTTTCCTCCCGGCGCCGACGGTGTCATCCAACCCATCCTCCCTCTCCGCCGAACAACCCTCCTCCCCCAGTCGCTCCCATTCCACCCAACCACGCCCGCCCGCTGCCACAGTCACAGAGGAATCCTTTTCGCATTCCCGCCCCATCGCTGCCGGCGTCGTCGACCGCCGTGGAGCGGAGATCCACCCGGTCGGGGAAGATTGGTTTCTTCGGTTGGTGACCAACCCTAACTCGCCTGGATTGCTATGGGAGTTTGCACCTTCCGTTTTTGTTTTCTTTGCCGTGAGGGCGAGCAATCTGGCTCAAATATCTCTTTAAACTCCCCCAATCCCGTCCACCTTTTTTTTGCTGCGGTCTTGTTCGTTCGCTACTTGGTGGAGTGCTAATGGCCGGCGGCGGTATAGTTTTCCAGAATGATTTGGTTCTCGTTAGCTCCCCGCTGGCTGGATCTAGCGTTGGTTTCAATGCTTAGTATAACTTCGCAGTGATTTTGCGTTCTTGGTATGCGAAAGATTTTCTTGGATCTGGCACTAGTGTATACGGATCTACATGTGCTGCCATTTCTGCTGGATGCAACTGAAGCTTGCCAGTGTAGTTTGTAGAATGCTAAAATTCTGCACTTAGGTTTTGAGCTTCCTCTCAGTTATGAGTTATACGGCCATTGGAGGAAAATAGTCTTTGGTCAGTGGACTGTAGGTAATACGGTGCGTTGCTTCTTGTCGTAACTATGATGACATGTACCTACCTGACAGAGTTCTTTGCTGGAGCCTTGAGCTATACTTACTTTGAGATCTAATAGTGTCGGTGGAAAATTTGTTTGATTATTCCGCTTCCGGTACTCGCCAAAATCAGCTGGAAGACTCGGTCATGCCCGTTGATGTAGCCATCGCTGTCAATTTTGTGTGTGTGAATACTTTACCTTCCTCCACGAATTCTGCATGCTTTAGGGGGACTTGTCTGTACTCTTTATCTTCCTTTTCGAGGGATTAAGCACGATTACTTTATCACAACAGACCCATATTTTGGCGCCAAACTGAAAGAGGGCCTGCTGCAACATAAGATTTACATCACTGGCCGCTGCTTCTGTTTGTTCGGGGTTTGGGTTGTTATTTTCTGTGATTATATTGGCTGGGTGTGTAGTCTGACACTGCTTAAAACCCTACAGCACTGACACTTTTCTTTCTTCTAATTCCTTAGCTTGCCCATCATCCCAAAGCTACATTTCCAAGGATTGTGCCATTTGTTTGGTGCAATATTTCGAGTCAGCGATAAACTAAATAAAATATGTTGGTGTCTGTATGCAAGAAAATAGTTAGTATTTGCTCTTTGCTGATAACATGATGCTTGCATGATGAAAACTGGGCACCATCCTCAATAAGAATCTGTCAGTGTACTTTGGCCATATTTGATACTCCCTTCAAACCTGTTGAAGTGTTGCTAGATATGAACTGCTCACGTACAACTTATACCTACAACTCACGACACTTTTTTTTTTGGATCAGAGGGAGTAGGATTTATTACTTTATTAGTGGCACTATGTTCTCCAGGTACTTGTTTTGTTCCATCTTTATGTTATCTTTATTATTACCGCTGGGCAATGGCTAAGACCTCATATACATCCCCTCTATAGGAGGAAATATATTATGCTTGGTAGAACTCTTTGAAATATTGAAGCCCCTTGCCATCTTGAACTATTTGAACTGCTGCGATCTGTTGGGACTTGGTAGAACTCTGTGTGAAGGTTCTTCATCTAAAGTTCTTCCAAGTCCCATCTTTAATAATCTTTCTGCGTGGTTTATTCTATTTTTAATTTTCTTTTATTTGTATTTTGCACAGTTTGTTTTAAAATTGCTTTCTCTCAGTGGCATAATCCTGAACTCTATGTGCTTATCCTTTTTGTATTCCCAAATTGACGTTAGATGTATTTATTTGATGGGCTCTTTATTCAGGTGCTGATGCAAGGTGTTTGTTGCTGCTAATGCCGGCGTTGTCCTCCAAAGTTTGCTAGTCTCATTCAATACGTAATACAACTACTTGGATGTACTCGGAGGCTATCTGAATCTACTGATTCATAACATGGGTTCTCGGTTTCCATCCCACCAGTTAAGCAGTGGGCTTTATGTCTCTGGGCGGCCTGAGCAACCTAAGGAGAAGGCTCCGGTTGTTTGCTCCGCAGCTATGCCATACACTGGAGGGGACATTAAAAAATCTGGCGAACTAGGGAAGATGTTTGATCTTCATGCTGAGAAGTCACGGAAATCTGGCCCTTTGGGTAATCAACCTTCAAGGATTGGTGGCGCGGGTTCCAATTCAGGACCAGTATCTAGTGCTGTTGGTCGATCCAACTACTCTGGTTCTATTTCATCAGCAACTGGCGCAGGAGGTTCGGCAAGGGCAAAATCTAATTCTGGACCACTCAACAAGCATGGAGAACCAACAAAGAGATCGTCTGGCCCCCAGTCAGGAGGAGTGACCCCCATGGCTCGCCAGAATTCAGGCCCTCTACCCCCTATTCTTCCTACAACCGGGCTGATCACGTCAGGACCTATCTCCTCTGGACCATTGAACTCGTCGGGTGCTCCACGAAAAGTATCAGGCCCTCTTGATTCTAATATATCAAGGAAGATGCGTGCCACCTCTTTCGCTCACAACCAGGCCGTTACAAATCTGAACGAGGAAGATGGTTACTCGATTAAGGCCAGTTTACCTAAGCCAGTACTCTGGGCGGTCATTTTGCTCTTTGTGATGGGATTCATAGCAGGTGGCTTCATTCTTGGTGCTGTTCATAATGCGATTTTGCTGGTAGTTGTTGTGGTCATATTTGGATTTGTTGCTGCACTCTTGATTTGGAACATTTGCTGGGGAACAAGAGGCACCACTGAATTTGTCAGTCGTTATCCTGACGCTGATCTTAGAACCGCAAAAGATGGACAGTATGTGAAGGTTACTGGGGTACGTGTAGTACAGAACTACCGGCCACCTTTTTTGACTTCGTCAAATATTGTACTATACATCCCATCTTTTGGATTTAGTTCCCTTACTTCTGTCACATGACTGCTTGTTTACAATAGAACTTAGAAATAATTCTCAAATTACACTGTTGATTGATGGCTTAGCCTACTAGGCATGTTGTCACCATACTCTTGCCAGTTGTCTTACTGTTTCTAAACTGCTTTGTTAACTCACATTGTAGTAATGTCACCATTTATTTCATACTTAGCGTTAACAAATGACATTGATTATTTCTGCCAATTTTTTTGGGCAAAGACATTAGCAGATAACATTTTTTTACTATATGGAGACTAACATGTTATTTTCCTAGTTTCTCCATAAGCTATGCAATAATTAGGCAGTTAGCTTGTGGTTATGATGATTTAAGCAGTAGTACTTCATCTATAGTCAGCACTAGCCAGTCCTAATTTTCTATTGAACTTGGCAGGTTGTTACTTGTGGAAATTTCCCCCTTGAGTCCTCCTTTCAAAGGGTTCCAAGATGCGTGTACACTTCGTCCTGCTTGTATGAGTACAAGGGCTGGGACTCGAAAGCTGCAAACACTCAGCATCGCCGATTTACCTGGGGCTTACGCTCTATGGAGGTTCGTTTCTTACTTCCTACGACTTTTCATGTGCGAGGAGAATGACATAGTGTCCCATGACTGGCTATGAGATACAAGGATCTTACTATGTTCCAAGCATTGCAATTCTTATCATCTAAATTGTGTCTACATTTCCCCCCTTTTTGCAACAATTGCAGCGTCATGCAGTTGATTTCTACATCTCGGATTTCCAATCTGGGCTTCGAGCATTAGTCAAAACAGGATATGGCGCACGACTAACCCCGTATGTAGACGAGTCTGTTGTTATCGACATAAATCCAGAAAACAAGGAAATGTCCCCTGATTTTCTGAGATGGCTAAGGGAAAGGAATCTCTCAAGTGATGATCGTGTGATGCGCCTAAAAGAAGGGTATTGCTATTTCCTTGGTTCTGGTTTTTAATCTGGAACGCACGAGCATGGAGTCATCTTAACTGCAGTCACAACCTTCTAATAAATGTATCCATGTCACTTGACGTTGCTGTTCACACTGCAGATACATAAAGGAGGGAAGCACTGTAAGTGTCATCGGGGTTGTCCAAAGGAACGACAATGTGCTGATGATCGTTCCACCATCCGAGTCCTTTTCTACTGGCTGCCATTGGGGCAAGTGCATCCTCCCAACTAGCCTTGATGGACTAGTCTTGAGATGTGAAGATACATCAAACGGCGATGTAATACCAGTCTAGCTAGCTACCCTGTCTTCGTGGTTTGCAGCAAAAAAAGGAGGAAAAGGCTGCCTGTGAAAATGTGACCTTGGATTTGTCGTCTCATGGGATGCTAGGTTGGAAAATGTGCAAATGCAGGGTGTGGTGATGGTTATGTACAATATCGGTGGTCAGATACACGGCGCTTGATTGTGTAGTATTAATGTGTTGTGCTCTTTTTTGTTTGGGCTATGAACCTGTAACATGCATGGCTTGAGTAGTACTACGGTGTAGCTATCTGGAGATTTAGTGGAATTAGGTACATACATCTCTATTTCATTTTTGGCCTGTACAATTCTAGCAACGGGAGTCATTCCTCGAATTCCCCTTTCTGTATCTATATTTCTATACATAATCCATCTCATGGTAGGTATGTTTTATCAAGAATGAGAATTTGTTGAGGTATTTTTTCAGATTTTGTTCTTGACTCTAGAGTCTAGCTATTGCTCATGGTTTATGCACCTGCTTACTAGAACACACGGACATTGCACTCTAATCTGCTTGGCCAAGTCAATTTTTTATTTCAAAAGAAAATAGCCCCAAAATACAAAGGATGGCATTTCGTAACGAGTGTTCCTAAAACAGGGGCATTAGAGAAGCGGTGAAAGGTAGGGTTTGTTTTACTTTATCGTTTTTCTCTCGCCAAGATATGAAACCCCGGAAATGAATGCGAAACGGAAATCACCGGAGATGAATATGACATGGATACTTGAGAATTGTGGAAAGGCGACGAATACGTGGGACAAATACGATATGTAAACAATATTCACTAGTAGAAAACAGGCAATAGAGACCAGGCAAAATACCCCATTTGTCCCGGTCGCATTACAAACCGGGACAAATGGGACCTCCCAGCCTCCAGTTCCTTCAGATAGTGAACTTTTGTCCCGGTTCCAGCCACTAACCGGGACAAAAGGTCCGTGGCTCACCGCAGCACCCTTTTTGTCCCGGTTCGTGGCTGGAACCGGGACAAAGAGGTGCATGCATATATATATACCTGCAGGCATTTTTTTCTACTATGGTAGGAGGGTGTGTGCTAGTTTATTTTTTTTAAGTATGCACGCAAGGTGTTCGATGAAATGTCAGAGAGAGTTCACAAAATGATTTGATGCACACTTAAGTTTTATCCTTCTTTTTTATTGAGGTTAATTTTTGTCTCATTTCATTTGTCATGTATACAATGCAGGTTCAGTGGTTATTTCTCGATTTTCTGTAATGGTTCTTGATATAGTTAATTATATAATATAGATAGACCGACAATGGATGTACGGTGACCGACGCACTGCCGAGTACATGAAGTGCTTGAAGAAATTTCTCGAGGTAGCCAAGGCCCACAGTACCAATGGTTTCATATGTTGTCCATGTGTGGACTGTCAGAATAACACCGATTACCCAGAGGCGAGAACCATTCAATGCCACCTTATTCGGCACGGTTTCATGCCCAGCTATAATTGTTGGACCAAGCACGGAGAAGAATGGGTTATGATGGAAGATAATGAAGAAGAAGATGATGACAACTATCCTATTTTCCCGGATTACGGTGATACTGCAACGGGGGAAGCTGAAGATGAAGAGGCACCAGATGAGCCCGCTGACGATCTTGGTCGGGCCATTGCTGATGCAAAGAGAGAGTGCGGAACTGAAAAGTAGAGGTTGAAGTTCGAGCAGATGTTAGAGGATCACAAGAAATTGTTGTATCCAAGTTGCGAAGATGGTCAGAAAAAGCTGGGTACCACACTGGAATTGCCGCAGTGGAAGGCAGAGTGTGGTGTGACTGATAAGGGATTTGGAAAGTTGCTGCAGATAATTAGGAAGATGCTTCCAAAGGTTAACGAGTTGCCCGGCAGTACGTACGAAGCAAAGAAGGTTCTGTGCCCTCTAGGATTAGAAGTGCAGAAAATACATGCCTGCCCTAATGACTGCATCCTCTACCGCGGTGAGTACGAGAATTTGGATGCATGCCCGGTATGCACTGCTGAACGGGAATCTGGCACCTAGAGGGGGGGGGGGGGGGGGGTGAATAGGTGCTATTACAAATTTTAACTCTTTTTCAATTTAGGCTTAACACAAAGGTAAATTCTCTAGATATGCAACTAATGTGAATTTACCTAAATGACAAGCTAAGTAATAAACTAGATACAAGATATATATAAGTGCGATACAAGCAAGTAAGGGAGTAAGTAAAAGGGGAACCGAGTGAAGCATGTGGAGACGAAGGTATAATCCCGAGTTCCACCACAAGGGTGTACGTCTCGTTGGAGAGGTGTGTGTCACCACAACAGGTTGACCACAACGCCACTAAGGCTCACCTTCTTCTCCGATGAACTCAACCACAAAGGTTGCAAGTTCACCTTCCACTATTGATCCCCTTTGGGGCGGAGATCGAATCCCTTACAACAAGCTTGAGGCACACACACACAACTTAATTGGGGGCTCTCAAGATGACCACAACAGGTCAAGAATCACAAAAGGTTAAGGCAACACCAAGAAGGCAACAATGGTGAACTAGGTTTTCCCAATGGAAGCCCTAGCCACGAAATCCCCAAGTGAATGGGGAGGAAATGCAAATCGCTTCGGTGAAGTAGTAGATCGGGGCCTTCTCCTTCAATTCTCCAAAGATCAACGGATTTGAGTGGGGGGATTGGGAGATCTTTATGTTTTGAGCTTTCTTGAGAATGGGGAGAGAGAAAATCAGAGAGCTGGCTGTTCTTGAGTGAGTGAGGGGGTATTTATAGCTCTCCCCAAAATCTTGCCGTTGGCTGCTTCGACCACCCGAAAATTCCGGTATAAGTCATATCCGGAAATTCCGGTCACCCGAAATATCCGGAAGATTGAAATATCCGACCAGAATTTCCGGTTGGAGACAGAACGTCCTCGTCTTCTTTCCTTAGCCGTTTCTTGAGAGACCTTCTGGGTGCACTCGGAAATTCCGGTAGATGGGAATTTCCGGACACAATTTCCGGTTGAAGGCAGAACGCTTTCTCAACTTTGACTTAGTCGTTTCTGGAGGGCTCTTCTGGGTGCACTCGGAAATTCCGGTATATGGGAATTTCCGAGCACAATTTTCGGTTGAAGCCAGAACCACTTTTCAACTTTTCCTTAGCCAATTTTCTGCGAAGTTCTGGGGACCTGGAAATTCCGGCCCTGGGAATTTCCGGCTCCAATAATCCGGTTCCTAGGGAACTTTTCCAGAACCACTTCTTCTTTGCATTTTTGGATTTGATGCATATGATATATAATCATACACTAACTGAAATACTTAGCATTATAATTAGTACATCATTGGTATTGTTAACTAACACACAAAACACTATGGGTTAAGAAATGTTCTTTCAATCTCCCCCTTTTTGGTGTTAGATGACAATACAAAGATTTGCAATGAAAAACAATGCTATATCATGCTTATGATAAAAATGGCTCCCCCTAAACATGTGCATACTTGAAAACATCTAGACAAAGGACAGCACAATAGACAAGAGCATTTTTGCAATAGAGAACACATGATATCATAGCAATAATGAGGCAATACATATATAACCATGGCATACTATGAGACTTGGATAGAGTTCATACCTTGTGCATATAATAATGAATTTGAATACCAACACAATAACCTTGAAGTCTCACCCATAGATAGTAAATAGATAGCATGGGTATTGTCTCATTACACACACAGGTTCACACAAAAAGTTCAATAAGCTCAAATAAGATAAATGGACACAAGCGCAAATGAATGATAAACGCATATGCTTGTGCCCGAACCGATGCAAATCCCCGTTCCTAATAGATCAACTTCTCCCCCTTTGGCATCGAAACGCCAAAAAGGAAGAAGAGCGATGCTATGTCCCGTGAAGAACATCACTCGGAAGGGGTATCCTCATCATCATCCTCATCCTCGTCATCATCCTCATCTGAAGTAACATCCTCATATGCCTGTCCCGTGGAGTATGAGCTGCCACCAAGATCGCTCTCAAAATGAGACCACGGAGCCATAGAACCCTGGTTCCACTGAGCATATGAGAGAGGCGGTGTGAGCTCAGCAGGAGCAGGAGATCCAGAAATGTGATGGAGGATCATCTCTTGATTGTGGGCAGATTGACGACGGTCCTTGTAAGCTGAGTATTGCTCCTTGCGAATGTCGATGTTCATGCAAAGGATGTTGCGTTGGAACCAATTCAGCTTCTTCACATGCCCGGAGGAGGAGGGGGCATAAGAGGGAGTAGCAGCCCCCCGAGCATCACCCATGAACGAACCACCCCGAGTGGACCGAGAAGTTGGCACACTTGGGGGCAGGGGCACTGTCCTCTTCTCATATAGTTTCTTGAAGTCGTGGACCTCCAAGTCATCATCACTTAGAGCATGACCGGGGAACTTGTGCTTGATAAGCATCATGATGTATGGGGCATAGGGAATGGTGCACGTAGTGGTCATAGCCTCATACATCTCATGGTGAAGGTAGTCCATCACATCAACACTCCAATCCGCATCATCATCGGTGCTCATAGCAATGTTGTGGGCATGAAGGAGCAAGTTGCAAAGGGGAGAGACCACATTATCATTGTTTCCAACACTTGGAGCAATATTCTCCCGGAGAATGCGCACAAGGATATCATACAGAGGGAGCAAGTCCTTGGAGAGACCGGGAACTCCACCCTCACCATAGAGATGAGCGGTATCCTTCTTGTTGAGGTGGTAGTTGTGGTGCATGCGGTAACCCTGAGGATTGTCACCATCAAACGAGTAACCCAACACCTTTGCAAACTCATACCAGTCAGACTCACAGTATGTCTCGCCAGTCATCCACTTGATGGTCCTCTTTGAGTCACCCTTCATCACAAGAGTGGCAAAGAACTGTTGCATAAGCTGAGAGTTGTAGTCGCAGCGGGTGATCACAAGTCTCTCCAACCCCATAGCCTCAAATGAGGCCTTCTTCTGTAGAGCCTGAAGGTTGTAGGGCTGCATCTTGCGGATGGGTTTCTTCAAGGAGTAATAGACGTCCTTGAGGACGTTTTCTTGCTCTTTGCACCAAAAACTGCGATCATCGAGGTCTTCATCCCTCGGCCTAAGATACCAATCTCTTTGACGAAACAGAGCATAGTCAACTGCACTCATCTTTGTGTACGGCTGACGGCGAGTAGGAGGAACATTCTTTCTCTTCTTGGACTTGGGCTTGCTAGAGGAGGCAACTGCTTTGCCCTTTCCTTCAGTGGCACGGACCTTGCGAGTGACATTCCTTGAGAGTCTTCCACTCACGGGAGGAGTAGGACTCCCACTCGAATTACCTGTGAATTTAGCATAGATGGATAGCTCAAGGTAAGTACACACAAGTCAGGAGTGCATACACACATTAGGTAGGCATTTAGTTGATCACATATAGCTAAACATGAGGAAATCTGAAAAGTGCACTTTTCAGGTTCAGACCGGAAATTCCGGTTCGGGTTCAGACCGGAAATTCCGGTCTGACGGAAAACAGTGCAGTTTTGATATTGCCTCCGTCTAAAACTAGATCGATCCAACAAAATGCAAAACTAATGTATGTAGATGGCAGGGAATGGCACTAGGAGCAACCTCTACCAAGCAATTTTAAAACAAATAACTCCACATCTAGATCCAAGTGCAAGCACCTAGGGTTAGGGAAAGTGGTAGTTACCCTCATCCATTGAGGACATTGCTTGGAGGAGAACGTTCCCGGGGTGGAGGAGGAGCAGATCCGGCCGAGAAAGAGGTTCCCCGGCGGTCGGAGTGCTCCGGAGGGACCTTGGAACAGTAGGGACGGCGACTGGAGGAGAGGGAGGTCGGGGGTGGAAGAAGGGCACGAATGAGCCCTTCACCCCGAGCCTGCCCTTATATTTTTTAGACAAACCGCCCGACCGGATATTTCGGGTGTAACTTACACCGGATATTCCGAGTCACCGGATATTCCGGTCTGAACACAGACCGGATATTCCGACCTGCTGAACCAAACTCCCAGTTTTCAATCGGATGACTTGTGTGCAATAGATAGAAATGTTTTCAGGGTGAGATAGGCTTGGGATAGATTTCCAAACTGTCATTGGTACACCACACTCAACTTACAATAACCAAAAAGCATAAAGCGCCAAGTTGAGTAGGTTTCCCACATGCATGAACAAGTATGCAAAAAGCATCAATAAGTTCCAAAAACACCAACTCTTCTAGACGAAGAGGGCGGTGGCCGAAGCCACCATGTAGGAGCGTATGGCATGTCACCGCGAAGATATATCTTGGGTACATAACCAATACTCGTCATTTTAGCTCATTAGTCATAAGAATGAATATAGAGATAAAAGAACACTTACTATTGGCATAATGGGGGAGGGATGGTCCAATGTATTAGGACCACACTCCCCCTATGTCCATGCCTACATCTAGACAAAATAAGATACTATTGCGCCCTAGGTGTGTGTACAAGCCATCAAGCTAAGGACCTTGAATCAATGATATTGAGCTCATTTCTCAAAAAGCAAAACCTTCCTTACTCAAGGGGCTTCGTGAAGATATCCGCCAATTGATCCCTTGTGCCCACATAAGATAAGTCAATGTCTCCTCGGGCCACATGATCCCTTATGAAATGATGGCGGATCTCAATATGCTTGGTTCTTGAATGTTGCACCGGGTTGTATGCAATCTTGATGGCACTTTCATTGTCACATAGAAGAGGCACTTTGTCGCAATCGACACCGTATTCCTTTAAAGTTTGCCTCATCCATAGCAATTGTGTGCAACAACTTGCGGCGGCAACATATTCGGCTTCGGCGGTGGAGAGAGATATACAATTTTGCTTCTTAGAAGACCAACTTACCAATGACCTCCCAATAAATTGACAAGCACCGGAGGTTGACTTCCTATCATCATGATCTCCCGCCCAATCGGAATCCGTGTACCCGCATAGAGAGAAATGTGCATCCTTGGGGTACCACAATCCATAGGTTGGGGTATAAGCCAAATACCGAAAGATTCTCTTGACCGCCACATCATGGCTTTCTTTAGGAGCTGCTTGATATCTTGCACACACCCCTACGGCTAGTACTATATCCGGTCTTGATGCACAAAGGTAGAGAAGGGATCCAATCATGGAGCGATATACCTTTTGATCCACATCCTTACCCTTGGGGTTGAGCTCAAGGTGGCACTTGGTTTGTATTGGAGTAGAGGCACCCTTGAGCTCAAGCAACCCGAACCTCTTGAGCATGTCTTGAATGTACTTTGCTTGGTTGATGAAAGTCCCTTCCTTCAATTGCTTGATCTCGAATCCGAGGAAGAACTTCATCTCACCCATCATGGACATCTCAAACCTATCGGTCATAAGCTTAGAAAATTCTTCGTTAAATGCTTTGTTAGTAGACCCAAATATAATATCATCCACATATAATTGACATATGAAAAGCTCTCCATTTACTTTCTTAGTGAAAAGGGTGGGGTCGATTTCCCCAACTTGAAACCCACGGTCTACAAGTAGTTCTCTAAGGTGCTCATACCATGCACGTGGGGCTTGCTTAAGGCCATAGAGCGCCTTATCCAACTTGTAGACATGGTTAGGAAGTTTTGGGTCCTCAAACCCCGGAGGTTGCTTAACATAGACAAGTTCACTTAGTGGACCATTTAGAAAAGCACTTTTAACATCCATTTGTTGCAATTTAAAGTTATGATGAGAAGCATAGGCAAGAAGTATACGAATGGACTTAAGATGAGCCACCGGCGCGTAGGTCTCTCCAAAGTCAATGCCTTCAATTTGGGAAAAACCTTGAGCCACCAATCTTGCCTTGTTCCTCACCACAATGCCATGCTCATCTTGCTTGTTCTTGAATATCCACTTAGTGCCAATAACGTTGCGGCAATCCTTGGGTCTTTCTACTAACTTCCAAACATTGTTGCGCTTGAAGTTGTTGAGTTCATCATGCATGGCCTCAAGCCAATCCGGATCTTCAAGAGCTTCAAAGACTTTCTTTGGTTCCACCATGGAGATGTGGGCTTGATGCTCACTAAAGCTTGCAAGTTGTCTCCGTGTGGAAACCTTGCTTCTCACATCTCCAAGAACCTTGTCAAGAGAGAGGGCTCTCAATTCTTGAGCGGTGCCAACTCTATTCAAACGAAGGATCTCGATCTCCCGTCTTGAGGTGGGAGGAATCACTTGATCATCTTGATCATTATTGTCTCCGCCTTGACCGTCTTGATGTCCTTGATCAACCATTGGAGTGATATCTGGAGATGAGTGAGAAGGTTGATCTTGGCCTTGTTGCGAACTGCCACCGGGAATTTCAGCAGAACCGGATATTCCGGGTTCAGTCTGAACCGGAAATTCCGAACCACCGGATTTTCCGACATCAGGCTGAACCAGATTTTCCGGCTCTCCGGGAATTCCTGGGGCAGTTGGAGGTTCTTGCACATCTTCTTGGTTGGGCGTGTTGGGCACGGTGTTGTTGCCTTGGGTTTCCTGTGAGGGAGTAGCCACCACTTGCGTAGAGCTTGGTCCTTGTTGATCAACTTCATAATAAACTTCAACGGGGCGGTGGAAACCCACCCCCATCCTTAAGATAGCATCTTGAGGTTGATCCTCACCTGTATCGGAAACACCAACTTGCTCCACTAGGGAGCCATCATTCTCATCGAATACCACACTACAAGATTCTCTCACAATGCGTGAAGCCTTGTCATAGACTCTATAAGTATGGGATTCGGCAACGTAACCAAGAAACGTCCCTTCAAGAGACCTAGAATGAAACTTTACTAAGCGTGCACCTTTGATGAGATAGAAACACTTACAACCAAAAACTCGGAAGTAAGAGATATTGGGCTTGTTCCCGGTAAGTACTTCATAAGGTGTCTTCATGAGTCCTTTGCGAAAGAAAAGCCGGTTGGATGAATGGCAAGCGGTGTTGACAGCTTCGTCCCAAAAGTTGTTTGGGGACTTGAACTCGGCCATCATCGATCTTGCCATTTCAATGAGAGTGCGGTTCTTCCTTTCGGCTACACCATTTTGTTGGGGAGTATAGGCAGCGGAATATTGATGACGAATCCCTTCTTCACTAAGGAATTCATTCAAGGTGTAGTTCTTGAACTCGGAACCGTTGTCACTTCTAATCACCAAGATTGGGACATTGTGTTGACGTTGAGCTTCATTGGAGAAGTCGATGATTGTTTGTTGAGTCTCAATCTTCGTCTTGAAGAAGTAGACCCAAGTGTATCTTGAATAATCATCAACTATAACCAAGCAATATTTCTTCCCACCAAGACTAGCTTCCGGAATGGGACCAAAGAGGTCAACATGGAGAAGTTCCAATACCCTTTTTGACGAAATGATGGTCTTGCTTGGATGGTGGGAATCATGCATTTTGCCTTCAACACAAGCCCTACACATTCGATCCTTCGAGAAAGAAACATGGTCTTTTAGTCCTAGGATATGGCCACCTTTTTGGAGACTTTGCAAAGTTCTCATGTTGACATGGGCTAGGCGGCGATGCCACAACCAACCCAAGTCCGCTTTAGTGAATAGGCACATTTCATGAGAAGTGGTGACTCCGGAGAAGTCAACCACATAGAGCTCATGTTCAACGTACCCAACGAAAGCAACTTTGAGAGACTTGCTCCGCATAAGGATAACCATATCCTTTTCAAAGAGAACGGAATAGCCCAACATAGTTAAAGAACGAACGGAGAGTAAGTTATAACCTAGGGATTCGACAAGCAAGACATTCACAAGAGTGATGTCCGGTGCCACTACCACCTTGCCGAGTCCCATTACCTTAGACTTTGATTTATCACCAAATATAACGGTTACTTGATCATCATTGGGCCTCAACTCCGTTACAAGCTCCTTGCTTCCGGTCATGTGACTAGTGCACCCACTATCAATTATCCATTTCGATCCGCCGGAAACAAGGCCCTACACACAATCAATTCTTTGACTTAGGTACCCATTTTGCAATGGGTGCCTTTTGGTTAGCAACAAGGGTCTTTGGAACCCAAATAGCATAATCAATATAACCATCAAATGGACCAATGTATCTAGCATAAACATCCCCATAGTAATCAACATATAAAGCATAATTGGGGTTAGATACGCCCGCAAAGTCATTACGAGTGGTTGTGCCCCTTGTGACACTTCCACTCGCAACGTCATCCTTTTTGGCTAGTGTGGGCTTGGTCTTCTTCTTGATCTTCTTCTTCTCCTTGGCAACATAGCCTAGACCCTCTTTTCCCTTGTGAGGCACTTGCTCATAGAGTGGAGTAGCAAGTGTCTTCTTACCTTTATCAAGAGAGGTCTTGGCCTTAGTTGCCATGGGAGGAACAAACTTCATCCTAGCATTGTCCTCAATAACAATAGCATGATCATTTAAGGGAGTGGAGGTGCTAGGTTTCTCAAGGTTTGATAACCGAGTTTGAAGTTGATCATGAGACTTGGTAAGAAGATCATGTTCACTCTTCAATGCCTTGAGGGCATTGTCAAGTGACTCAAAGTCTTCCACTAGTCTAGCATGAGCAGCCACAAACTCGGCCTTTTCATTTTGCACAATTTTACATTTAGCAAAGTAAAGGTCACGATCCTTAGTTAGCTTAGCAACCTCGGAGTTATGAGACTCCAAGATAGTTTTAAGTTGCTCTTGAAGGAGAGCATGAGATTCTTGTTCATCTTCTAGAGATGATTGAAGAGATGCATTAGCATGGGCATCCTCTATCTCAATCTCACCTTTTAACTCAAGCTCATCCTCAAGCTCACCTATACGGCTCATAAGAGATCCAAAGTGTTTCTTGCCAACTCCTTGCAAGTTAGTCATGAATTCATCAAATGCAATAATTTCTTGTTTGATTTCAAGACTAGTATCATCATCAAGATCATGGGATATGGGGGTAGGAGGCAATTTTACCTCGGATGCCTTAGCCATAAGACATCTTGCATTCTCGATGATGGGCCTCACATTTGGGGATGAGAAGAGTGATGAAGGTGTAGAAGTAGTGGCTATAGCGGCCACTTCACTTGGAGTGTCTTCCTCATCACTTTCTTCATCATCGGTGGGATATTGCTCTTGAGTCACCAAAACAATCTTTTGGTTCTTCTTGAAGAAGGGCTTCTTCTTCATGGGTAGTGGTGCCTTCCCCTTGGGCTTGGCCACGAGCCTCCCACCATGCTCTTCTCTCCTCTCCCATGGACAATCTATAACAAAGTGACTTTTGTCATCACAATTATAGCAAGTCCTCACCTTGTTACCTGGGTTTCTTCCATTGATTGGAAACTTCCTATCCATCCTTGCTTTGGCCTTCGAGGGATTCTTCCAAAATGCTCGAGCCGCAAAAGCAAGATGTTGGTTGAGAGCACTCTTGAGACAGTCATGTGATAGCTCGGCAGAGTCATCACAATCATCATCTTCTTCTTCTTCTTCAACGGTGGCCTTCAAGGCAACCGATGCGTGCTTGTGCATCCCAATAGCTCTTGCTCTTGCGTCTTGAGCAATCTTGGCGGCAACCTTGTAGGCGGTCATCTCTTGCATGACTTCATTGGATGTCAACTTGGCGAAGTCGTGCCTTCCTTGTAAGGTCTTCAAGTCCGCTTCCTCAAAGGGCAAGAGTGCGCTCACGAACTTCCTCTTGATCTATTGGTCATCAATGTAGACTGCACCGAGGCTTCTAAAGTTAGTGGCAATGGCCACCAACCTCCGGTACATGTCCTCATGGCTTTCACCATCCAACTTGAAGAATCCTTCCACCTCGTTGCACAAGGCATCATACCGGTTCTTCTTCATACTCTCATTACCGACAAAGATGTCGGAAAGAGCATCCCAAACTTCTTTGGCGGTGGAGAGATGTTGAATGAGAGGCATGTCCTTTTCTCCAATGGCCACTTGAAGCAAGTTGAGAGCGGTGGCGTTGAGTTGACTATCAACCACCTCTCTCCTTGTCAAGTTGTTTGGATCATTGGCCTTGAATACAACTTGAATGATGCGCCATAGCTCAATGGAAGCACTGCAAATATGAGACTTCATTTGAAATTGCCATTGAGAAAAATGATAAGGTTTAAGCTTTGGGGGATCGGTTCTAATGTTAACATGAGGGTGTTGGATTGGAGGATCCGGAGAGTATGTGAAGGGAACTCTATCATACTTCTCTCCGGGTGTTGGGGGTTTAGTGGAGCTATGTGATGTACCCTTATCCTCCTTCCCGGGAGAAGAACCCGGAGGTGATTCTTTGGACTCCTCCGAAGATGAGTCCTTGGAATTCTCACCTTGCTCCTTAAGAGCGGGAGGTGGAAGAGGGGGAGGAGTAGCCTCGGCTTCCTTAGACTTCACGAGTGCCATAAGCAACTCATTCATCTTAAGGAATTGGGCATCCATGGATGACCTCAAAGATTTGAGATCGGCCATGGTTGCCCCCTTTGCTAACGCCTCCGCCTCCGCCTCTTCCTTCTCACGGGCGGCCCTCTCGGCATTGGATTCCGTCATCGTTGCACTTAGGCGGTTAAGCCTTTAAAAGTGAACCTGGCTCTGATACCAATTGAACGGGAATCCGGCACCTAGAGGGGGGGGGGGGGGGGGTGAATAGGTGCTATTACAAATTTTAACTCTTTTTCAATTTAGGCGTAACACAAAGGTAAGTTCTCTAGATATGCAACTAAGGTGAATTTACCTAAATGACAAGGTAAGCAATAAACTAGATACAAGATATATATAAGTGCGATACAAGCAAGTAAGGGAGTAAGTAAAAGGGGAACCGAGTGAAGCACGTGGAGACGAAGGTATAATCCCGAGTTCCACCACAAGGGTGTACGTCTCGTTGTAGAGGTGTGTGTCACCACAACAGGTTGACTACAACGCCACTAAGGCTCACCTTCTTCTCCGATGAACTCAACCACAAAGGTTTGCGAGTTCACCTTCCACTATTGATCCACTTTGGGGCGGAGATCGAATCCCTTACAACAAGCTTGAGGCACACACCCACAACTTAATTGGGGGCTCTCAAGATGACCACAACAGGTCAAGGACCACAAAAGGTCAAGGCAACACCAAGAAGGCAACAATGGTGAACTAGGTTTTCCCAATGGAAGCCCTAGCCACGAAATCCCCAAGTGAATGGGGAGGAAATGCAAATCGCTTCGGTGAAGTAGTAGCGGGGCCTTCTCCTTCAATCCTCCAAAGATCAACGGATTTGAGTGGGGGGATTGGGAGATCTTTATGTTTTGAGCTTTCTTGAGAATGAGGAGAGAGAAAATCAGAGAGCTGGCTGTTCTTGAGGGAGTGAGGGGGTATTTATAGCTCTCCCCAAAATCTGGCCGTTGGCTGCTTCGACCACCCGGAAATTCCGGTATATGTCATACCCGGAAATTCCGGTCACCCGGAATATCCGGAAGATTGAAATATCCGACCAGAATTTCCGGTTGGAGACAGAACGTCTTCGTCTTCTTTCCTTAGCCGTTTCTTGAGAGACCTTCTGGGTGCACTCGGAAATTCCGGTAGATGGGAATTTCCGTACACAATTTCCGGTTGAAGGCAGAACGCTTTCTCAACTTTGACTTTGTCGTTTCTGGAGGGCTCTTCTGGGTGCACTCGGAAATTCCGGTATATGGGAATTTCCGGGCACAATTTCCGGTTGAAGCCAGAACCACTTTTCAACTTTTCCTTAGCCAATTTTCTGCGAAGTTCTGGGGACCCGGAAATTCCGGCCCTGGGAATTTCCGGCTCCAATAATCCGGTTCCTAGGGAACTTTTCCAGAACCACTTCTTCTTTTGCATTTTTGGCTTTGATGCATATGATATATAATCATACACTAACTGAAATACTTAGCATTATAATTAGTACATCATTGGTATTATTAACTAACACACAAAACACTAGGGGTTAAGAAATGTTCTTTCAACTGCATTGCGGTATAAGATCAGATGAGATGACCCTGTTGAAGTTGAGGGCGAGCGTACCCGGAAGAGGGTTCCTGCCAAGGTGATGTGGTATGCTCCTATAATACCACGGTTGAAACGTCTGTTCACAAACAGAGAGCATGCCAAGTTGTTGCGATAGCACAAAGAGAACCGTAAGAAAGACGCGATGTGCAGACACCCCGCTGATGGGTCGCAGTGGAGAAAAATTGAGAGAGAGTTCCCAGACTTTGCAGATGACGCAAGGAACTTAAGTTTTGGTCTAAGTACAGAGGGCTTCAATCCTTTTGGGGAGCAGAGCAGCAGTCATAGCACCTGGCCTGTGACTATGTGTATTTATAACCTTCCTCCTTGGTTGTGCATGAAGCGAAAGTTTATTATGATGCCAGTGCTCATCCAAGGCCTGAAGTAACCTGGTAACGAGCTTGATGTGTACCTCAGGCCATTAGTTGAAAAACTTTTACAGTTGTGGCGGGAAGAAGGTGTACGTGTGTGGGATGAGCACAAACAGGAGGAATTTGACCTACGAGCTTTGCCTTTTGTAACGATCAACGATTGGCCGGCTCTTGCGAACCTCTCAGGGCAGACAACCAAGGGGTACAATGCATGCACACACTGTTTAGGTGAGACTGAATGTATATATTTGGATAAATGTAAGAAGTGTGTTTATCTGGGGCATCGTCGATTTCTTCCG
Organism: Poa annua; assembly: GCA_026929855.1. Classification (NCBI taxonomy): domain Eukaryota; kingdom Viridiplantae; phylum Streptophyta; class Magnoliopsida; order Poales; family Poaceae; genus Poa; species Poa annua. The sequence goes on from CM049437.1 coordinate 59,717,406, forward strand.
ATCAAGCATCCCGCAAGGAAGAAAGACAAGCATTTTAAAGGTGAGGCTGATCACAGTAGGAGGCCTGTCGACCGTACTGGTGAAGAAATATTTGATATGGTCAAGGATTTAAAAGTAATCTTTGGAAAGGGTCCTGTAGGACTAGAGGTTCCAAAAGACGCTAACGGGCACGCACCCATGTGGAAGAAAAAATCTATATTTTGGTAGGGCACGCACCCATGTGGAAGAAAAAATCTATATTTTGGGAGCTACCATATTGGAAGGTCCTAGAGGTCCGATCTGCAATCGACGTGATGCACGTGACGAAGAATATTTGCGTGAACCTGCTAGGCCACTTGGGCGTGTACGGAAAGAAAAAAGACACAGAGGAAGCACGGGAGGACCAGAAACATATGAAAGAACGAGACGGCCTAAATCCCGAACACTATGAAGGTCCTACCAGCTACGCTCTTACCAAACAAGAGAAAGTAATTTTCTTTGAATGCCTGAGCAGTATCAAGGTCACGGCTGGCTTCTCGTCGAATATAAAGAGGATAGTATATGTGAGACTCCAAAAATTTCAAAACCTAAAGTCTCATGACTGCCACGTGATTATGACACAATTGCTTCCGATTGCACTGAGGGGGCTTCTACCGGAAAATGTTCGAGTACCCATTGTGAAGCTTTGTGCATTCCTCAATGCAATATCTCAGAAGGTAATCGATCCGGAGATTCTACCTAGGTTACAGAGTGATGTGGTCCAGTGTCTTGTCAGTTTTGAGTTGGTGTTCCCCCCATCCTTCTTCGATGTTATGACGCATCTCCTGGTTCACCTAGTCGAAGAGATTCAAGTTCTCGGTCTTGTATTTCTACACAATATGTTCCCATTTGAGAGGTTCATGGCAGTCTTAAGGAAATATGTTCATAACCGTGCTAGGCTAGAAGGAAGCATCTCCAACGGCTATGGTGCAGAGGAGGTCATTAAGTTCTGTGTTGACTTTATTGCTGATCTTAAGCCGATTGGTGTTCCACAATCACGGCATGAGGGGAGACTGAGTGGAAAAGGCACACTAGGAAAGAAATCAATAAATTGTATGGATGGACATTCTTTCACTGAAGCACACTACACAGTCCTACAAAGTTCTACCTTGGTGGCCCCGTATATCGATGAACACAAGAATATTGTACGCTCCTGATACGTCTCAAACGTATCCATAATTTCTTATGTTCCATGCTTATATTATACCAATTGCCACATGTTTTATATACACTTTGTGTTGTTTTATGCATTTTCTGGGACTAACCTATTAACAAGATGCGATAGTGCCAGTTCCCTGTTTTCTGCTGTTTTTGGTTTCAGAAAACCACTTAAGGAAATATTCTCGGAATTGGACAATTTTTATACCGAAGTCCCTATTTTCCTCGGAACAATCCAGAACATCGAAGACGAGACGGAGTTGGGCACCGAGGCGCCCAGATGATGTGGGGGCGTGATACGTCTCCAACGTATCTATAATTTCTTATGTTCCATGCTATATTATACCAAGTTATTACATGTTTTATATGCATTTTGTATAGTTTTATCTATTTTCTGGGACTAACCTATTAACAAGATGCCACAGTGCCAGTTCCCTGTTTTCTGCTGTTTTTGGTTTCAGAAAAGTACTTAAGGAAATATTCTCGGAATTGGACGATTTCTTTTCTGAAGTCAGTTTTTCATCGGGAACGTTCCAGAAAGCCGAACACGAGACGAAGTGGGCCACCGAGGCGGCGCCACCACGTGCTCGCGCGGCAGCACCCCTGGCCGCGCGAGGACCAGGTGTGGGCCCCTCGGGGCGCCACCGACTTCGCCCTTTCGCCTACAAATACCCCCCAGACTAAAAACCCTAACACGGTGTGCAATATTTCCTCCACGGGTCCCGAGCGCCGCCGCCATCGAAGACAAGATTCGGGGGACAGAACTCTCTGTTCCGGCACCCTGCCGGGACGGGGAATTGCCCCCGGAGCCATCTCCATCGACTCCACCGCCATCTCCATCGCCGTTGCTGACTCCTACGATGAGGAGTGAGTAGTTCTCCCCCGAGGCTGCGGGATCTACGGTAGCTATGTGGTCTATCTCTCTCTCCCATGATGTGATCTTTTATGTGATCATGAGCTTGGTAATCTAGCTGAATATGTGATGCTACTCTTTATCTATTATGCACTCTAGAGGTTACTTTAATATGAACTCCGGGGTTATTCACGGTTGTAATGGTGACAGTGTGTGCACCGTGTGTGATTCCTTTATGACATTGTTGGTGTTAGTTTACTCTGACTTTGAGGGTGCTCTTGTAGCCCTACACAATGAATGGTGTTTGTTATCCAACATGAGAGTGTTTGAGAGTAGTGTTTATTTATTTAACTTTGATGTCATTGTTGAGAATGTCCACTGGTGAAAGTAGGATCACTAGGCCTTGTTTCTAAGCATTAAAACACCGTTTACAACAAGTTCTGCTACATGTTTGCTTGCTGCCATTTTTATTACAGATTGAAATTACTACTTATAATCATCCATATTACTTGTATTTCATTATCTCTTCGCATAACTAGTGCGCCTATACATCTGACAAGTGTATTGGGTGTGTTGGGGACACAAGAGACTTCTCGTATCTTAATTGCAGGGTTGTTCGAGAGGGTTATCTTTGACCTCTACCTCCCTGAGTTCGATATACCTTGGATGATTCACTTAAGGGAAACTTGCTGCTGTTCTACAAACCTCTGCTCTTGGAGGCCCAACACTGTCTACGAGAATAGAAGCGTGCGTAGACATCAGGGAGCGGCCCCACCCCCAGCCGCGCCAGCACCTCATCACGGGGCCTCGGGCCTCCACCGCCTTCACCCTTTCGCCTACAAATACCCCCCCGACAATACAAGACCTAGGGCCCGAACACTTTTCCACAAAACCTTACGGAGCCGCCGCCGTCGTCAACCCTAGTTCGGGAGGGTTCAGAAGCTCTTCCCGGCACCCTGCCGGAGAGGGGAATCATCACCGGAGGGCTCTACATCACCATGGCCGCCTCCGGACTGATGCGTGAGTAGTTCATCCTTGGACTACGGGTCCATAGCAGTAGCTAGATGGTTGTCTTCTCCTATTGTGCCATCATGTTTAGATCTTGTGAGCTGCCTATCATGATCAAGATCATCTTTATGTAATGCTACATGTTGTGTTTGCTGGGATCCGATGGATATTGAATACTATGTCATTTGCTTCATAATATATCATGTTGTGTGTTGTTTATGACCTTGCATGCTCTCCGTTGCTAGTTGATGCTCTGGCCAAGTAGATGCTTGTGACTCCAAGAGGGGGTATTTATGCTCAATAGTGGGTCCATGTCTCTATTTAATCTGGGGTAGTGACAGCAAGCTCTAAGATTGTATATGTACTGTTGCTACTAGGGATAAAACAGTAGTACTTTGTCTATGGATAATTGTATTACTTACATTACACACTTTGCCTAATGCAATAATCTGTTGCTTGCAACTTAATACTGAAAGGGGTGCGGACGCTAACCGGAAGGTGGATTATTAGTCATAGATGCGGTTGGAACGGTCTATGTATATTGTTGTAATGCCCAAATGAATCTCACACTAGACATCATGACATTAGTATATGCATCATTATGCAGCTCTTTATTCTGTCAATTGCCCAGCTGTAATTTGTTTACCCACATGTATGCTATTATTATTATTTATGGAGAGACACCACTAGTGAACTGTGGACCCCGGTCCTTTTCTTTAAACTGATAATACAACCAACTACAAACTGTTACTTTCATTCTCTGCAAACATCATCCTCCACACATACGTTTAATCCTTGTTACAGCAAGCCGGTGAGATTGACAACCTCACTGTTGAGTTGGAGCAAAGTTTCTTGATTGTGTTGTGCAGATTCCACCTCCCTGCAATAGCACTTTTCTGGCGCCGGGGAGACCTTCGTTGTGTTCTTCATCTCCTACTGGTTCGATAACCTTGGTTTCATCACTGAGGGAAATTTGCTGCTGCACTACTTCACACATTCCTCTTGGGGTTTTCCAACTCCTCACACCCGTGAGCATCAAGCACTTTTCTGGCGCCGTTGCCGGGGAGATCAAGACACATCTGCAAGGGGAGTCTCTCACTTCCCAATCTCTTTACTTTGTTTTTGTCTTGCTTAGTTAAATTTTATTCCCTGTTTAGTTTGCTATTAAATATCAAAAACACAAAAAAATTAGTTACTTGCATTTTATTTACTTTGTTATTATCTTGTTTGCACTTACTATTAAAAATACAAAAAAAATAGTTACTTGCATTAATATTTTTATTTCGGTTTTTATTTTATTTATTTCGGTTTTGTTCTATTTTTGCTAAAATGTTGCTCCCTAAGTACACCCTGGAAGACCTGTCAGTAGGTAGTGGTTCTATAATTGGAAAAGAAAATATTGAAGAATTCTTTAATCATATTAGTAAACTTGAAAATCTTGAGGAGAAATCCATAGCAGAACTTACCTCAAACTATGAAACTGCTGCAGCTGGTTTGGTTCACAAATTAGAGGCTAGGTTTGTTAACCTCCACCCCATAGTTCAGCAAATGATTCTTAATCTTAATAATCTTGAAAATGCTGAAAAGAAATTTTTTATTTTAGAAGTCTTGCTTAAAGAATTTGGTGATATTGCTATAGAAGAAAATCTATGAACGTTTTAAGGTACCAGGCTCATGTGTAGATGTTATTAATGCACATGAAAAAGTTGGAAAAGCCGAACCTACTAAGGGGGAGAAAATTAAAGTGCCAATACATATTAAACTTGTAGCTATGCATGAAGCTTTGGAAGAAAATTTTGATTGGATTGTCCCTCAAAACCCCTTTGATGAAAGTAGTAAACCTAAAAGTAATGAAAGAGGAACCTCTGAACATTATATAGATAAAATACAATGCATAGTTGAGAGGATTTCCGTTCTTGATGTTGATGCTTCTTCTCTTGGAAATACATGAGTTTTGCTTTCTGTGCCTAGCTCAAAGGCGTTAAACAAAAGCGCTTATGGGAGACAACCCACTTTTTATTCCTGTTATTTTATTTTCTTGAGTCAAGGAACATGCCTACCTCTGTAGCAATTCCTTTGTATCTTTACTTTATTGCATAAGTTGTGCCAAGTTAAGTCTCTAGTAGAAAGTTGATGCTAGAATTGGATCTCTGCGCAGGAACAGTTTTCTGCTGTCCACCGTTTAATTCATTAGAATTCACAGAAAAATGAAAATGACCTGGGATTTTTTTGCGTGATCCTCAGATATGTACGCAACTTTCATTAGTTTTGAGTTTTCTGATTTGAGCAAGTTAAGTGCCTCGAAAAAATTCGTCTTTACGGACTGTTCTGTTTTTGACAGATTCTGCCATTTATTTTGCATTGGTTCTTTTGTTGCTTTTGAATGGATCTTTTTATTCCATAAAATTCCAGTGGCTGTAGCTAATGTCAAGTACCATGATAACGATTGTCTCCATGGAGAATATGAGAATTTTTGATTATGCACTAACACTCTAATGAAGTTTACTTTGAGTTTGGTGTGGAGGAAGTTTTCAAGGATCAAGAGAGAGGATGATATGATATGATCAAGAAGATGAAAGAGCCTAAACTTGGGGATGCCCCCGTGGGTCACCCAAGCATATTTCAAGAAGACTCAAGCGTCAAAGCTTGGGGATGCCCAAGGCATCCCCTTCTTCATCAACAACTTATCAGGTTATCTCTAGTGAAACTATATTTTAATTCCGCCACATCTTATGTGCTTTACTTGGAGCGTCAGTTTGTTTTTATTTTTTCTTTTGTTATTTTCATTCTCTGAATAAAATGGATCCTAGCATTCTTGTGTGGGAGAGAGACACGCTCCGCTTTTTCTTTTGAATACTCCTATTCTTCACTTATATTTGTTGAGTATTCTTCCATAGCTACTGCAATACTTTCAGCTCTTATTTTTCATGCACCTCTTGTTCAGAGCTGTTAGTTCTCATATGTTATACTCTCTTGATTCATTGTTAAATACTTGGAGAGTTTATGTTTTAAATAAGTTGATTGGTGTTTGGTTAAGAACAGAAAATGTTAAATGTGGTAGATGATATAACTAAATGATACATAATCTTTTAGATCATTAAATTGTGTCACTTGAATCATTGATGTTGTTTTGAGATATTAATATGCTTAATGGTAAACATGATGGTTTAGTAAGGTGGAATGATTAATGGTTGGGCTAGAAAACTTGAAGCTGTGCCACACTAAATATCCAGTTGATAGCATAATGGTATATGACTTCTAATGTTAAAAGCAACCGTAATGACTTTGTGTTATGCGCTACGGTCGGGGTCCCAACAGTGACTTGTTCATTTGCCACAGTCCCTCATGGAGTGATTTTCATTATGCCTTGTAAGATCATATTTCTAGTTGGAATCTTTTTGCCTGTGAGTTCTAAAGCTGCGGTTTTCATGGCACTTCCACCACCATATTTGCTAGCCTCTTCGGTACTTTGCATTTCCCTTTGTCACATTGAGAGTTGGTGCATACTTCGCGGGTACATCCAAAACTCGTGGGAGATCTTCATCATGTTCTCCTACACATAAGCCAAATATCTTCCTCAAAACATCCACCATACCTACCTACTACAGCATTTCCATAGCTGTTCCGAGATATATTGCCATGCAACTTTCATCTTACATTACATGACTTGTTGTCATTTATCATTTATATATTGCTTTGCATGATTCTATATAGCTGATGTGTGGTTTTACCCATGTTACGCTAGATCATTGCATATCCTGCTACACTGGCAGAGGCACCGTTTCATACACCATGTTTTATCCCTTATGATATCCTTGTATCAAAAGTGTGTTGTCATGTTAGAATATTTGCCCCTAAAAGTGAAAAGAGCCATGCAGGCCATCGAAAAGAGAAACAGAAAAATACAAAAAAAATGGAAAAATAGAAAAAATAAAAAAAGAAATAAAGAATAAAAAGGGGGCAACATTATTACTCTTTATCCACACTTGTGCTCATGTTATAGCACCTGTAATATTCATAGTCATCATTTGTGCTCATGTTTAGCACCTTTACTCCATATGTGAGAGTTTTCATGTTTTACTTGCATAACTATGTGGGGAACTTTACATTATAGAACTTGGCTTGCATATTCCAATGATGAGCCTCCTCAAAAGTGCTCTAGGTCTTCATGAGCAAGCAAGTTAGATGCACCCCCACTAGTTCCATTGGAGAGCTTTCATACACTTATAGCTCTATGTGCATCCGTTGTGTGGCAATCACTACTCCTTGCATAGCTTCGATTATAAGACTTCCTCTTGTCTAATGATCACTTTCAGCTGTGTGAGACTTTCTTCCGTTGGCCTTCCAAACCCCCATTATTATTCTTTTAGCCACAACATCCTGGTGCCAGGAACCAACGCTGAACACTTGCTTGTTTTTGAGTGAACAAATAGAGAGATGATCTTCTACGTGCATATTGTTATTGCTTGACTTGATCCTTTCACAAAGTTGTCATGAGTGTTTGATTCATTAGATGATTATATTGTTGTTCTTGAAGCTTAAATCATCTTTAATATCTACTTTGCACGGTTGATTGTTCTCTAGTACTAATTCATTGAAAGTTTTGCTTTGTTCTTCCTACTTGTTTGTTCATTACTCATTTGATATCAATATAAACTACAACTTTTATTCATTTGATCTCAGTTTACATGCATTACATTATTATATGATCAAGATTGTGTGAAAGCATGTCACTTCAGAAATTATTGTTGTTATCGTTTTACCTACTCGAGGACGAGTAGAACTAAGCTTGGGGATGCTTGATACATCTCAAACGTATCCATAATTTCTTATGTTCCATGCTTATATTATACCAATTGCTACATGTTTTATATACACTTTGTGTTGTTTTATGCATTTTCTGGGACTAACCTATTAACAAGATGCCATAGTGCCAGTTCCCTGTTTTCTGCTATTTTTGGTTTCAGAAAACCACTTAAGGAAATATTCTCGGAATTGGACAATTTTTATACCGAAGTCCCTATTTTCCTCGGAACAATCCAGAACATCGAAGACGAGACGGAGTCGGGCACCGACGCGCCCAGATGATGTGGGGGCGTGGCCCCACCCCCAGCCGCGCCAGCACCTCATCACGGGGCCTCGGGCCTCCACCGCCTTCGCTCTTTCGCCTACAAATACCCCCCGACAATACAAGACCTAGGGCCCGAACACTTTTCCACAAAACCTTACGGAGCCGCCGCCGTCGTCAACCCTAGTTCGGGAGGGTTCAGAAACTCTTCCCGGCACCCTGCCGGAGAGGGGAATCATCACCGGAGGGCTCTACATCACCATGTCCGCCTCCGGACTGATGCGTGAGTAGTTCATCCTTGGACTACGGGTCCATAGCAGTAGCTAGATGGTTGTCTTCTCCTATTGTGCCGTCATGTTTAGATCTTGTGAGCTGCCTATCATGATCAAGATCATCTTTATGTAATGCTACATGTTGTGTTTGCTGGGATCCGATGGATATTGAATACTATGTGATTTGCTTCATAATATATCATGTTGTGTTTTGTTTATGATCTTGCATGCTCTCCGCTGCTAGTAGATGCTCTGGCCAAGTAGATGCTTGTGACTCCAAGAGGGGGTATTTATGCTCGATAGTGGGTTCATGTCTCTATTTAATCTGGGGTAGTGACAGCAAGCTCTAAGATTGTAGATGTACTGTTGCTACTAGGGATAAAACAGTAGTAGTTTGTCTAAGGATAATTGTATTACTTACATTACACACTTTGCCTAATCCAATAATCTGTTGCTTGCAACTTAGTACTGAAAGGGGTGCGGACGCTAACCGGAAGGTGGATTATTAGTCATAGATGCGGTTGGAACGGTCTATGTATATTGTTGTAATGCCCAAATGAATCTCACACTAGACATCATGACATTAGTATATGCATCATTATGCAGCTCTTTATTCTGTCAATTGCCTAGCTGTAATTTGTTTACCCACATGTATGCTATTATTATTATTTATGGAGAGACACCACTAGTGAACTGTGGACCCCGGTCCTTTTCTTTAAACTGATAATACAACCAACTGCAAACTGTTACCTTCATTCTCTGCAAACATCATCGTCCACACATACGTTTAATCCTTGTTACAGCAAGCCGGTGAGATTGACAACCTCACTGTTGAGTTGGAGCAAAGTTTCTTGATTGTGTTGTGCAGATTCCACCTCCCTGCAACAGCACTTTTCTGGCGCCGGGGAGACCTTCGTTGTGTTCTTCATCTCCTACTGGTTCGATAACCTTGGTTTCATCACTGATGGAAATTTGCTGCTGCACTACTTCACACCTTCCTCTTGGGGTTTTCCAACTCCTCACACCCGTGAGCATCAGCTCCCTACACGCGGGGCAGTCTGAGAACTGGATTATACATAAACACATGGCGACTTTCGGCGGTTGGTTGCGAACACATATCCGGAATAAAGTAGATGTTGAAGAACAGTTATACTTGTTGGCCAGGGCACCATCTACGACTGTATCTACTTTCCAAGGGTACGAGATAAATGGGAATACATTTTACACGACATTCCAAGATAAAAAGAGCACCAACCAAAACAGTGGTGTTCGCGTTGATGCAACAAACAACAATGGGCAGAAGAACACATATTATGGTTGCATACAGGCGATATGGGAACTTGACTATGGACCTTCTTTTAAGGTCCCTTTGTTTCGGTGCAAATGGGTCAATCTGAAAGGCGGGGTTCAGGTAGACAAGCTGTACGGAATGACAACAGTGGATCTAAACAATCTTGGTTACAGAGACGAACCATTCGTCCTAGCCAATGATGTGTCTCAGGTTTTCTATGTGAAGGACATGTCTAGCAGACCGAAAAAAAGAAAAAATATGGAAACGAATACATCATACGATGAGCCGAAGCGTCACATAGTTCTTTCAGGAAAAAGAAACATCGTGGGAGTGGAGGACAAGACAGACATGTCAAATGATTATAACAACTTTGATGAAATCCCGCCCTTCGTAGTGACCATTGACCCAATCATCAAGTTGAATGAAGAAGATGCTCCATGGTTCCGACCCTGAAGAACTGGCGGCGTTTTTCATATGAACCACCTTGTGTGACAGAGATGTTGGTGCGATGTGTAATAATGTATTAAACATTTTATGTGAAGAAGATGCTTTTTATGTATTAATCTTGGGTACATAGACGAACCATTTGTGGCTCAGGTTAGTCATACTCCTGCCTAGGCCTATAATACTCATCCTCGTAGTCGCCGCCGTCGTCATCGCTGTCGTCGGGCGGTGCTCGCCTGGACTGGAATTGAGGGTAGCGCAGCCGGGGGTTATCGCCGGCCGTGATGTAGTCCATGACGCTCCGGAGTGTCCGGCTGCCCCACCACAGCCGACGGCCAGCCTCGTTGAAGTTCGAAGGAGGCGGGCCGTCCCCCTCGTACCCGGCGAGCACCCTCTCACGCCGATTGATGAAGAAGGCGAGTGATACGTCTCAAACGTATCTATAATTTCTTATGTTCCATGCTTATATTATGCCAATTGCTACATGTTTTATATACACTTTTATATCATTTTATGGGACTAACCTATTAACAAGATGCCATAGTGCCTGTTGCCTGTTTTATGCTGTTTTTGGTTTCAGAAAAGTTGTTAAGGAAATATTCTCGGAATTGGACAAACGAAACGTCAAAGTGCTTATTTTCCCCGGGAGGTTCCAGAACACCGAAGACGACACGGAGGGGGACCCCGAGGGGCCCACACCCCCAGGTGGAGCGGCAGCCCTCCTGGCCGTGCGAGCACGGGGTGTGGGGCCCTCGAGGCCCCGCCGCCTTCGCCCTTTCACCTACTTATACCCCTCGGATATCTAAGACCTAAGACACGCACCTTTTTCCTCCACGAAGTCCAGAGCCGCCGCCGTCGTCAACCCTAGATCGGGAGGGTTCAGAATCTCCTCCCGGCACCCCGCCGGGGAGGGGAATCATCACCGGAGGGCTCTACATCACCATGCCCGCCTTCGGACTGATGCGTGAGTAGTTCATCCTTGGACTACGGGTCCATAGCAGTAGCTAGATGGTTGTCTTCTCCTCTTGTGCTACCATGTTTAGATCTTGTGAGCTGCCTAACATGATCAAGATCATCTTTATGTAATAGTACATGTTGTGTTTGCTGGGATCCGATGAATATTGAGTACTATGTTATTGCTTCATAATATATCTTGTGAGTGCGTTGTTTATAATCTTGCATGCTCTCCGTTGCTAGTAGATGCTCTGGCCAAGTAGATGCTTGTGACTCCAAGAGGGGGTATTTATGCTCGATAGTAGGTTCATGTCTCTATTTAATCTGGGGTAGTGACAGCAAGCTCTAAGGTTGTAGATGTACTGTTGCTACTAGGGATAAAACAATAATACTTTATCTAAGGGTATTTGTATTACTTACATTACACACATTGCCTAATGCAATTATCTGTTGCTTGCAACTTAATACTGAAAGGGGTGCGGACGCTAACCGGAAGGTGGATTGTTAGTCATATATACGGTTGGAACGGTCTATGTATATCGTTGTAATGCCCAAATGAATATCACACTAGCCATCATAACTATAGTATATGCATCATTATGCACTTCTTTATTCTGTCAATTGTGTCGGAGAGTGACTCCCACGATACAGGGGTGGTCACACTCTGAAGAGTTGTTCGATGGGGGGCTGAACGCGTTGGTCAAACAACCCTCAACCGGTGCGGCGACGGTGCTCGTCGAGCCTGAGGAGGGACATCACGACAGAGACAGACACCAGCCCGTACCCAGGTTCACGGCCCTCGGGAGGAGGTAACACCGCTACTCCTGCTTGTCTGTATTGCGCTGCAGAGGGTACAGCACAATGAGCTTGCCGAGGGCCCTCTTATGGCAGTGTGGAGCTCAAGGAGGGAACTCTAAGGTCTTCTTCCTCCTCGAGTGTGTTCGGCTAGGCTACGCTATGGTAGAGTGCCCCAGGTCCGATTGATCGATCCTTTGCTACGGAGGTGCTCCCTCTCCTTTTATAGGCGCCCCGGGCCTTATCCCTGCGTCCTGCGCAGTGGAAGGGTTCCCACATGGCGACGAAATGGAAGGGCGGGGTGCATCACAGCTGGGTTGTCCATGGACTCGGTCCATGGTCGTAAAGCCTGCCCTTGGGGCAGGAAGACCACCGTCCGCGCAGGACGGCCAGCTGGTGCCGCAGAGATCGTGGGGGCGCCCACGGTGACGTCGCCGTTGGAGCGTAGCGCCGGCCATCCGCTTTATCACCAAAGGGGAAAGCTTCGTAGTCCGGTGCGGGGGGCACAACTTTGTTGACCCCTTTAATCACCAGAATGGCAACTGCGACGTCGTCGTCACCGCGCGCAGGCACGCGCGTCACTCTGCGGCCGCGGCAGAGGCCATGTGCGCTCTGCGGCGGTTGCTTCACAGCGAAGCATCTCTACAAGGCCTGAGCGGCCTTGTGGAGGGATTTGCGTTGACTCCTCTCCAAGGGAGAGAGCCTTGTAGAGGGGCACTCGCGGGGCGGGCCTCTTCAGGCCTTCGCTGCCCTTTAAGCCCTCTCGAGGACTTCTCCCCTCGAGAGTCTCTCCAAGCGTTTGGCTTGGTCCTTAGTCATTCTTCGATACCGTCACGTGCGAGGGCTGTGGAGAGTGGGCCCTGCACACCCTGGATTCCACTGGGCCGACAGTAGCCCCCGGGCCCATGATGGGCACGGTGAAGCCCACCAGGTTCAGACGAAGCGTCGTGGGCCCAAAGTGTCCGGCCGGCCCGAGACACGCGTCGATCAGTTGCGAGTCTGCGACGACACGATCTCTTCGGCGGGGCGTGCGTCGTGGGGGGTCCCACCACGCCCCGGTAACTGCCCAGATGGGAGATAAAGCCTGCGCGCCGGCTCGAGCAGCCATTACTGCTTTCATTTTGCGCGCCCGGCCTTTCGACCTCGCCCTCTGAGCTTCCTCACTCCGGCGATGTTCTTCTTCCTCCGCGCTTTTTCGCACTTCTCCCTTTCCCGACGATGAGTCCAACGAAGGGCAAGGCGGCGATGGCGAAGCTCCCTATGGACGCGCAGGGGGAAGAGGTGCTTGGCCCCGCCCTGGTCGGGGAGCACTTCAACGAGGCGGCGCTGGACAAGATCCAGCATCTGGTCGCCGGGAAGACCAACGAGCACGGCGCCAGTGCTCTCCGGGCCGCAAAGCTCGGCCGGCTCCCGAAGGGGTTTTTCCCCATCTTCGTCCACACCATCTACGCCGGGCTGGTGCCTCCCTACTCGCCCTTCCTGGAGGCGATTCTGGAGTTCTACCAGATTCATCTTCTCCATCTACATCCCAACTTCGTCTTGATCCTCTCCATCTTCGCCTACCTGTGCGAAGCTTACTTGGGGGTGCAGCCTTCTGTGGCCCTCTTCCGGAGCTTCTACGTGCTCCGGAGCTCCGCGAACCTCGAGCGGACGGGGTGCGTCTCCTTCCGCATCGTGGACGGCATGGGGGATGTCTATATCCCCATGTCGTGGAACGGCGAGAAGCTTGTCACGGCGGTGGTGAAGAAGGTGGATGACTTCCGGCAGCGGTGGTTCCTCATAGGCGTCAAGTCGCTGAGCTCCTTCCTCGACATCCCGGAGGCGCCGCCCGTGAAGAACACCCACTGGGGCAAGCTGGTCTTCCGGAGCCCGTAGGTCGTGGACCTGGTGGGCCGCATGAAGCTTCTCCGGGATAATGGCCTCACCGGTCAGATGATTGCGGAGGACTTCGTGAGGCGCCGCATCGCTCCGCTTCAGGCGCACAAGAAGCCGATGTGGATGTACTCGGGCCTCACGGACCCGATGCGGCTCCACTGCTGCGACCACCGCCCCGAAGCCGTCTCCATCATCATGGGCGTCCTCTTCATCAACCCGGACATGTCAATGGCGGTTGCTGAGGTGCTGAGGCCTCTCCACCAACTCTCCATGAACACGCGCCTAGCGATTCTGGAGCGGATGCCGACGTTCACCCCGCTTGGCTTGGCGGGGGAGGAGAAGGACGAGGTGGCCATGCCTGTAGCGAAGGAGGCAGCAGCCGCGGAGTCGCCCTCCGCATCGGACGTCGAGCTAGGCGGCGAGGCGGCAAGGGCGAACCCCTCGACCGGCGGGGCGAGCTCGTCAAGGGCTGCGCCCCCTGTCGAGGAAATCTTCGAGGTCTCGTCCGGCGACAACGAGCCCTTCTGGGTGGCCCCTTCGCGCCCTGCTACGGAGGGGGAAGGTAGCGACGGCGATGAGACCGCGGTGGGGCGACGGGAGCCCAGGACCAAGGCGGCCCATGACAGGCCTGCCGGGGAGCCAATGGGCGCTCCCCTCAAGAGGAAAGCAGAGGCGCCTCCCGGGGGGTCTGGAGCCAGGACCACGCCTTCGTGGCGTTCGCCTAGCATGGCGTGGGTTGACACCCGCGCCAAGAAAACTGGGTAAGTATCTTGATCTTGGTTTTCTCTTCCTCAATCTCTGCTTGCCCGTTCTCTTCTGACAGGTTTTCTTGCTCCTTGCCAGCGATCTGGTGCCTGCGAAGCGTCGAAGGCTTCGCAAGGCCGCTGAGGTGAAGGGGACCGCGCCAGAGGCCGCGGCGGACGAGACCTCGAGGCCTGTGGTGGAGGATACCGCAGGCCCTGCCAGGGGTGCGGCTCAGGCTCAGGCGACCGCGCCGCCTCTCGAGGGGAGGCGCCCTGAGGAGTAAGCGGAGAGGGCGCCTACTCCGCCTCGCGCTGCCACTCCTCCGGCGCAGCAGGAGGCCGAGGCGGACACGACGTTAATCCAGAGCCCGCCAAGGGACGACGAGATGGAGGGGGAAGCTCCTCCGCCACCCCCGCCAAGCTCTGCAGCGGAGGCGGAGACAGTGACTACGGGGCAGGCCTCTCCTGCCCCTGAAGCCCATGATGAGGTGCCGCTTGAGGGCGGCGCCACCGGCGCGCGGAGTGCCGGTGCTGAAGAAAAGGACTCGCCGCCAAGCCCCTGGGCCCGCGACGCTGCAGGGCCCCGCGCAGAGGCCCCCTTCTTCAAGCTCGATGCAGGTGCTGGGACCTCCGCGCCGCGCGGGGCTTCACAAGACCTGGCCCTCAGCGGCTAGGACTGGAGCAGGGGACGTCGCGGCGTCGCCTTCCGCCTAGTGCGGGAGTCCCTGGACGGGTTGGAGACCCACCTCGCCCTTGAGGACGCGGAGATCGCCCGGCGGCAGGGCGAGCTTGCGAAGGCCTGGGCCGCCTTTCACGCAGCTGTGGAGGTTCGCCGGCAGGGCGACCAGGCTCTACAGGCGGAGCGCGAGGAGGCACTGCGATTTGCCAAGGAGGTCCGCGAGGGCGCCGTGCGCGACGCCGAGGAGCTCTTGGAGCCCCTCCAGGCCGAGCGCCTGGCAGCGGCGGACGACTTGGCCGCGGCCAGGGCGGAGCGGGAGGTGGTGGAGTCCTCGCTGGTGGACAAGCATCGCGAGCTTGTCCAGCTTGAGGCCAAGATCCTCGCCGACTCTGAGGTCGTGCGGACCTCTCTGGAGGCGGTCCGCGCGGCCTTGGATGCCAGAGGGCAAAGGCTGAATGAGCGCGAGAATGACGTGCGTCAGCGCGACGAGCACCTGCTGCAGGCGGAGCAGGAGCTGTCGGTGCAGCGCGCCGACCTTGAGGCCCGGGAGGGAAATCTGGCCGAAGCCCTCGGCAAGTTCAACCGCGAAGTGGCTACCCACAAGAAGCACGTGGAGCGCTTCAACGCAAGGTTTGCCGAGCGGAGGGAGGAGGCGGAGAAGGTCTTCCAAGCCCGGGAGAAGGAGTACCGTGCCGCCGTCTCTCGAGACTACAATGAGAAATTCAAGAAGCAGGAGAATCGCTTCAGGAAGAGGCGCGCCGAGGAAGACGCCCGGATCCGTGAGCTGGAGCAGATGAACGCCAGGCTGAACTCCCGGGCGAGGCGTGCGGTGGATGGTCGCCGCCTTGCCGAAGAGGCTCGCGAGCGCATGTCGCAGGACCTCGCCGCCCTTATGGCGGACATGGAGGAGATGAACAAGCAGGTGGGCCCTGCCGTGGATCGAGCGGTGGAGGCTGCCGAGAGCGCTCAAGCGGCGCGGGTGCTGTCGCTGCAACGGGAGCGTATGTTCCAGTCCTTGGTGGCTCGGGGCAACGATCTCGCGGCGAAGCTGGGAGCGGAGGCGCCGCACGTCCCTGTTCAGGGCAACGCCGACGCCGCCGCGTACCTCGCCTACTTCGACAAGCTCTTCACGGCGCTCGAGGGCCCTACCGCGGAGCTCCGCGACGTCGTCGAGGAGGAATGCCGCCAACTCCTGGCGGTGGCAGTCGACCGCATCTTCACCAACCTCCAGCACCTCCAGCCCGGCTTCGACTACACATCGGTGACCGAGCCTCTCGAGGGGGAGGAAGGGTGGCAGATCTCCAACTCAGTCCGAGACCAGGTCGACGACTTCTGCAGCCGCTTCAAGCGGGCTGAGGCGAGGGAGGACGACGGCGAGGAGGCAGGCTCCGCGGGCGAGCCTGGAGAGGAAGGGTCCGCGGATGAGGGCGACGAGGTTCTGCCTGATCCTCTCCTGTATCATGACGCGCTTGTAGCGCCGTTAAGAGACTTGGCTTAGAGACTTTTGCTTCAAAGTCTGTAATATATTTTTAAGTAGATTCTATTAAGTTCGCACGTGTGCCCCTCGAAGGGCCTTTTGCTTCAACTTCATGTCTTTGTTCGCTCTGCGTCGCTAGGACCCCCTCCCTTGCGCTATGACTCCGCCGCTGCGGTATGCCTGAGCAATGACTCGGCAAGGCCGGGGGGGAGTTTAAGGCTTAGAGAGGTAAGAGTCCTCGAGGCGCGATGCTCAAGGGCCCCCCTTTGACGTGCAAGCAGTCCATGGAGTGTGAGGGAAAAGAATCGCTCGAGGGACGACGAGTGCTCGTGAGAGATATGAAGAGATTCTCGAGGCGTGAGCGCTGAACTTAGCTTTGCGAGGCTTTTGCTCTGCGTAGGCTTTGCCTGGCGATGCGCTCTCCTCTAGGGGCCGAGTTTCGCCTCCACGAGCTTGGAGGGACTCTTGTTCCCTGCGGATGTTAGAGAGGCGAACCCAAACGCTAGTGCATGGTAGTAAGGACTCATGTGCGCTTATAGGTTTCCTCATGTGTATCTCGCGAGGAGAGTAAGTACCAAGGTCCTTTGGAGAGGTGGCGTGTTTTTGGGAGCATGCCCTTTAGCCAGAGCTCGGATCCCTTGGGTTTTGTAGTGCTGCTGGGGTGCTCTTGAGGCACAGGCACCGTACTCAGCCCCCGCTCGCGAGGTGCGCATGGGAAGAATATAAGCGCACATGGAAAGGCAAATGATAAAAGTAAGCACACCACCAAAATATTACACAGCGGCGCCTCAGCGCATAGTTCCACTTGGGAACGAAATGGTTCATTACACTTGGGGTTGCCAAGCTAACGTTCTTTCCATGTCGAGGCATGGGGACCACCCATTAGTGGCTGAGACTCTCTACGGCCTGCGGTGGCTCGTTAACAAGAGAGCTCGGAGGGCTGACCCTTAGGAGAAGCTTTGTGAAGCTTGGAGTTGAAGCCGTGAGCTTCCCTCTAGAGACAAAAAATGCCTAACGTGACGATGATCACGGGCGTGACTATGATCACGGGTAGAACTTGCGTAGATGCGCGATGTTCCACGGGTTCTTGACGGGGACGCCGTCTTTAGTCTCAAGGCGCACAGCGCCAGGCCTGGCGATGTGAGAGACCCTGTAGGGGCCTTCCCACATAGGCGAGAGCTTGTGGAGACCTTCTCTGGAGAGGATTCGCCTGAGGACGAGGTCGCCCGCCTCCAGAGTGCGCGAGCGCACATGGCGGCTGTGGTAGCGTTGCAGGTCTTGCTGGTACTTTGCCGCTCTGAGGGCGGCACGGCGGCGCAATCCCTCGAGAAGCAGCAGGTCGTCGTTGTGGAGGTCCTCTTGGGTGTCCTCATTGAAGGCAATGACCTGTGGGGATCCGTGCTTGATTTCTGTGGGGAGGACTGTTTCGGCTCCATAGACGAGGGCGAACGGCGTTTCACCAGTGGGCTTTGAGGGAGTTGTGCGTATGGACCAGAGCACAGATGGGAGCTCGTCGATCCAGCCCTTGCCGTGGTCCTTGAGGATGTTGAAGCTTCTGGTCTTGAGGCCCTTGAGGACTTCCGCATTTGCTCGCTCGGCTTGACCATTGCTCTGTGGATGAGCCACCGAGGTGAAGCAGAGCTTGATGCCGAGTTTTTCGCAGTAAGACCGGAAGATGCCGCTGGTAAACTGCAAGCCATTGTCGGTGATGATGCGATTAGGCACTCCGAAGCGGCAGACCAGGCTCTTGATGAATTTCACCACTGCCCCGGCTGGTATACTGCGCGCCGGTTCGACCTCGGCCCACTTGGTGAACTTGTCAACGGCCACGAAGAGGAAACGGTAGCCCCCTTGCGATTTCGGGAAGGGGCCCAAAATGTCCAGCCCCAGACCGCGAACGGCCAGGAGAGCGGGATGGTCTGGAGTCCCAGCGCCGGCTGATGGATTTGCTTGGCGTGGTACTGGCAGGCGTCGCAAGCTTGGACGAGGGTGACCGCATCTTGAAGCGCTTGCGGCCAGTAGAAGCCGCTCCTAAAGTCCTTGCCTGCGAGGGTGCGCGTGCACGAGTGGTGGCCGCACTCTCCGCTATGGATGTCTTTGATCAGCATTCGGCCTTCTTCGGGAGGGACGCATTTGAGCGCGATCCCATTTGGGCGCTTGCGGTACAGGTCTCCCTCGAGGATGTAGTAGGATTTTGCCTGTCGAGCGATTCGCTCTGCTTCCGCATCTTCTTCGGGGAGGACCCCCTTCATCAGGTAGTCTTTGAGCTCGTCAATCCAGCCTGTTTCTTGACGTGCCGCTGTCAGCAACAGACGCTCCCCTGTGTGAGGACCACAATCGGGTGCCCCAGCTTCAGGAGGTGGTGGAAGTGCTTCGTCTGTGCTTGCGGCTGTAGCTTCTTGTGCCTGCTTTATGGATGCCTTGGTGAGCCTTTCTTCGAAGACGCCTGCCTGCTGGGCTTGTCTTTGCGAGGCTCGCTTGGCGATGTCGTCGGCCTCCTGGTTCTCTTTCCTCGGGATGTGCATGAGCTCCATGCCTCTGAAGTGCTTCTCGAGCTTGCGGACCTCTTCAAGGTATGCGGCCATGTGGTCGTCCTTAGGCGTGTAGCTTTTGTTGGAGAAGTTGACAAGCAACTGGGAGTCGCCTTTGACGAGTAAGTGCTTGACGCCTAAAGCGATGGCGGCCCTTAAGCCGGCGAGAAGGCCCTCGTATTCAGCGATGTTGTTGGAGATCTTGTCAATTGTGAAGCACAGCTGGACAGCGCAGTAGAGTTTGTCGCCTTTGGGTGAGGTCAAGACGACGCCTGCCCCGCCACTGCGGCAGGCGAAGGCTCCATCGAAGTGCATGGTCCAGTGGCTGGGCATCGTGTCTCCAGAGAGCTCGGCCTCTTCTCCCCGAGGCTCTCCAGGACTTGGGTCAGTCCATTCGGCGACGAAGTCCGCCAGCGCTCTTCCCTTGATGACTCTTGTGGTGTCGAAGCGCAAATTGAATGGCTGCAGCTCGATGTTCCATCCCGCGACATGATCTGTGGCATTGGGGTTGCGCAGGATCTGCTCCAGGGGGAAGGAAGTGACCACCGTGATGGGGTGGCCCTGGAAGTAGTGTCGCAGCTTCCTGGAGGCGATGAGGAGCGCGATGAGGAGATTCTGCTGCATTGGGTACCGTTCCCGAGCGTCCCGCAGTACTGTACTGACAAAGTAGACGGGGTGCTCGACAAGGGTTGTCGATTGAGGTGCAGCGTCGGCTCTCTGCGGAGGCTCTTCAGGGCCCTTGTCGAGACCCGCCTGTGGAGGGGTCTCGGCAAGGGTGTTCGGAGCAGACTCGACTTGAGGCTGTGGGCCTGGCGGTGGGTTTGTGGAGACTGCTCCTTCGCCGAGATCTTTGTCGGGCGGCATTGGACTTGGAGTGGCAGCGCTTTTCTTGGGGAGGACTGGCTCTTCCCTTTCAGCCACCAGGACGACGCTTGCGGTCTGAGGAGTGGCTGATAGGTACAGCTTCAGATGTTCGCCTGTCCTGGGGGCGACCATGACTGGTGGGCTGGCCAAATACCTCTTTAGGTCTTCAAAAGCTTTGTCTGCTTCAGGCGTCCACCTGAATGTGCCGGATTTCTTCATGATCTTGAAGAATGGCAGGGCTCTCTCACCGAATTTGGAGATGAAACGGCCCAGGCTGGCCATACAGCCGGCTAAGCGCTGCATGTCCTTGAGCCGGCGAGGAGGCTGCATTCCTTTTATGGCCTTGATCTTGTCAGGGTTTGCTTCTATGCCGCGGTGAGACACGAGGAATCCGAGGAGTTTGCCTGAAGGTACCCCGAAGACGCACTTGGCGGGGTTCAGCTTGATGTTCACCTTGCGCAGGCTGGTGAAGGTTTTCTCGAGATCCTTCAAGAGAGTGTCTCCCTCGCGAGACTTGACCACGATGTCGTCGACATAAGCTTCTGCGTTTCTGCCCATCTACGCCCCCAAGGCTATCCTCATGAGCCTCTGGAAAGTGGCGCCGGCGTTCTTCAGGACGAAAGGCATGCAAGTGTAGCAATACACACCACAGGGGGTGAGGAATGCTGTTTTCTCCTCGTCCTCTTTAGCCATTTTGATCTGGTGATAGCCAGAGAAGGCGTCCAGAAAACAAAGGAGGTCGCAGCCGGCGGTGGAGTCCACGATCTGGTCTATCCTTGGCATGGGGTATGGGTCCTTGGGGCAGGCCTTATTGACGTCTGTGTAGTCGATGCAGAGTCGGCCTCCTCCAGCGGGTTTAGGGACAACCACGCCGTTGGAGAGCCAAGTGGGGTGCGCGACTTCGCGGACGACATTTGCCGCTTGTAACTTTTCTACTTCCTTGACGATGAATGCTTGCTTCTCGGGGGCTTGCTTCCGCGCTTTTTGCTTGACAGGGTGTGCGTCTGGACACACGGCTAAGTGGTGCTCGATCACCTCCCTTGGTACGCCGGACATATCTGACGGAGTCCATGCGAACATGTCAGAGTTTGCCCGAAGGAAGGCGACGAGCGCGCTTTCCTATTTGGGAGGCAAGGCAGCGCCTATGGTGACGCTAGCCCCGGAGCCCTCAGCCCCCGAGCCACTGGTGCTCAGCGACACCTTCTTCATGGAAGCTTGCTCTTGAGAGAACATCTGTTTCTTCTTCTTGGGCCTCTCGAGAGGCTCCATGTCCTCGTCAGCCGGGAACGCCATGGCGGCTGCCTTGTAGGCGCTCTCGACAGCGCGCGTGGCATCCAGGATATGACCATGGATGGTGATAGTGCCAGCGCTGCCGGGGATCTTGACCATGTTGTAGGCGTGATGCGTAACGGCCATGAACTTCGCGAGGGCGGGGTAGCCGAGGATGGCGTTATACGGCAGGCCAATGTGCGCGACATCGAAGTCGATCAGCTCAGTGCGATAGTTCTTCTGCGTGCCGAAGGTGACGGCCAGCCGGACCTGCCCCAGAGGTGCGATCGAACCACTGGTGACCCCTGTGAATGGCCTGGAGGGCATGAGCCACTCGTAAGGCACCTGAAGCGTCTTGAAGGTCTCGACAGAGATGACGTTCAGGCCAGCGCCCCCATCAATGAGTGTCTTGGAGACGGCAATGTTGTTGATGGTGGGGGAGCATACCAGGGGGAGGGTTCCAACAGTCTTGGTCGACTTGGGGTGGTCCTTGGCGTCGAAAGCGATGGTGTACTGAGACCACTTGAGGGGCCTGGAGGTCTCGACGCTTGGGAGTGCGGCGTTGAGCTCGCGGGCGAACTGCTTGAACTGGTTGTTAGACTTGGGTGCCTGAGCTCCGCCGAGGATGCAGGCCATAGCCCGCCTGGGGGCCTGGTAGCCTCCATCTTCCTCGTCGGGGAGATTATTGTTCTTCTCGACGGCGTTGGCTTGAGTGCCCGGCGGCTTCTGCCCGCTGCCCTCTTCTTGCTCGCGCTCTCTGCTCAGCCTCTTGAGGTCGAAGCAGTTCTCTGTAGCGTGGCCGCGCCTGTTGTGGTAGACGCAGAACGGACGGTTGTCCTCCTTTTTGTCGCCAGGCTCAGGGGAGTCTTTGCGGGCGTACTTGGCATCTGGCTCAGCCGCTAGGACAGCGGTGGTCTTGTGCTTGGTTTCTTCCCGCTTCTTGTGACTCTTGGATCCCTCGGCCTGGTCGTCTACCCGCTGGTTCATCTTGACGAAGAGGAGTCCCTCTTCAGCCTTGGCGCACTTGTCAGCGAGGTCGAACAGCTTTACCACAGAGGTGAGCTTGTCGTGAATGCCCAGCTTCTCGAGCATCCTGCGGTTTGTGACGCCCTCTCTGAAGGCGGCAATGACTTGTGTGTCGGGGATGTTCGCGATCTTGTTACGCACTTGGCTAAAGCGCTGGATGTACTTGCGGAGGGTCTCATCTTTCTTCTGCACCACAGCGCGCAGGTCATTGTGGGTGAGCGCGCGCTCATATGTGCCCTTGAAGTTGGCGACGAACTGCCTGCAGAGTTCCTCCCACGAGCTGATGGAGTCTTCAGGCAGGTTGAGGAGCCATGACAGCGTGGAATCCCTAAGCGCGTGGGAGAACCAGCTGGCCATGACCTTGTCGTCCCCTCCTGCAGCTTGGATAGAGGTGGTGTAGAGCTGCAGGAACTCGATGGGGTTGCTTGACCCGTCGTAGCCCTTGGGAAGGGCAGGCCTGAACTTCTGTGGCCAGACCACGCGGTGCAGAGCGCGGGTGAAGGCCATGCAGCCGGTGGCGTACGTGGCGGTTTCGCCCTGGAGAGCCCTGCGGTTCTGCTGCCCCGCTTGGCTGATTTCCTCGACGAGGCGGTTCTGGAGGTCCATCCGGCGCTCCATCCCCACCCGCGCGTCAGGCGCGGTGCGCTGGACGATTTGGCAGTCGTGCGACGAGGACGCATGAGAGGCAGCCCTCTGCGCCGCAACCGGAGGTGGTCTCGGTAGTGGCGGAGGCGCATCCGGCGCGGCCGTTCCTGCGCGGCTAGAGTGGTGAACCAGCGAGCGCGACGGAGCGGGGCGCGTCGTCACGATGTCGACGAGGTGGTGGAGGCGGTCGAGCCAGTGGTCGTGGGCCTCCGGATTGGGCCGGTAGCGGAGAAGCTCCTGAGCCATGAGCAGCGCAGTGTGCGGACTGGGCTCTGGACGTCCCTGAGAGGACGCGCTTTGGCGCTGAGACGGATGCGAGGACTCAGCGTCCTCGTGGCGCTCGGGGTAGACGTCCTCGTCGTTGCGGTGGTCGCCGTCGCGGCGATCCTTGCTCTCGGGCTACTCCACGGGCGGGCCGGTGTTGGCGCGCTCCGCCGTGCGGCTCCCGCGGGGGCGGCCGCGAGTGGTGGCGGCGCCGGGCTCAGTATCAGCCCTGTCAGCTGTGCGCCTGTTGGCGCGTGTCGTGCGAGCGTCCATCCTGGCGCGGAGGCTGGTCGAAGGTTGAAGACGCGCCTCAGCCCCCTACCTGGCGCGCCAAATGTCGTAGAGTGACTCCCACGATACAGGGGTGGTCACACTCTGAAGAGTTGTTCGATGGGGTGCTGAACGCGTTGGTCAAACAACCCTCAACCGGCGCGGCGACGGTTCTCGTCGAGCCTGAGGATGGACATCACGACAGAGACAGACACCAGCCCGTACCCAGGTTCACGGCCCTCGGGAGGAGGTAACACTGCTACTCCTGCTTGTCTGTATTGCGCTGCAGAGGGTACAATACAATGAGCTTGCCGAGGGCCCTCTTATGGCAGTGTGGAGCTCAAGGAGGGAACTCTAACGTCTTCTTCCTCCTCGAGTGTGTTCGGCTAGGCTACGCTATGGTAGAGTGCCCCAGGTCCGATTGATCGATCCTTTGCTACGGAGGTGCTCCCTCTCCTTTTATAGGCGCCCCGGGCCTCATCCCTGCGTCCTGCGCAGTGGAAGGGTTCCCACATGGCGACGAAATGGAGGGGCGGGGTGCACCGCAGCTGGGTTGTCCATGGACTCGGTCCATGGTCGTAAAGCCTGCCCTTGGGGCAGGAAGACCACCGTCCGCGCAGGACGGCCAGCTGGTGCCGCAGAGATCGTGGGGGCGCCCACGGTGACGTCGCCGTTGGAGCGTAGCGCCGGCCATCCGCTTTATCACCAAAGGGGAAAGCTTCGTAGTCCGGTGCGGGGGGCACAGCTTTGTTGACCCCTTTAATCACCAGAATGGCAACTGCGGCGGCGTCGTCACCGCGCGCAGGCGCGCGCGTCACTCTGCGGCCGCGGCAGAGGCCATGTGCACTCTGCGGCGGTTGCTTCACAGCGAAGCATCTCTACAAGGCGTGAGCGGCCTTGTGGAGGGATTTGCGTTGACTCCTCTCCAAGCGAGAGAGCCTTGTAGAGGGGCACTCGCGGGGGGAGCCTCTTCAGGCCTTCGCTGCCCTTCAAGCCCTCTCGAGGACTTCTCCCCTCGAGAGTCTCTCCAAGCGTTTGGCTTGGTCCTTAGTCATTCTTCGATACCGTCGCGTGCGAGCGCTGTGGAGAGTGGGCCCTGCACACCCTGGATTCCACTGGGCCGACAAATTGCCCAGCTGTAATTTGTTTACCCGCATGTATGCTATTATTATTTATGGAGAGACACCACTAGTGAACTGTGGACCCCGGTCCTTTTTCCTCAAACTGATAAACAATCCTACTACAATCCTGTTACTTTTATTCTCTGCAAGCAAACATCATTCTCCACACATACGTTTAATCCTTTGTTACAGCAAGCCAGTGAGATTGACAACCTCACTGTTAAGTTGGGGCAAAGTATCTTGGTTGTGTTGTGTGCAGGTTCCACGTTCGTTGCTGACACCGGTAGTGCCCCCTGCCAAAGTCATCTTCAACAACCTCCGGAAGATCTCTAGTTTCCTAGTGGTTCGATAAACCTTGGTTTCACAACTGAGGGAAAACTTGCTGCTGCACTATTTCATACCTTCCTCTTGGGGTTTCCCAACAACACCTCACCGGTGCCATCAAGCAATTTTTCTGGCGCCGTTGCCGGGGAACGTAATCATCATCATCATCATCGACACCGCATCCATCTCCCACGCCAACTACGCGCCCGAAGCTTGACACACGAAGTGCATCAAGTAATTTTTCTGGCGCCGTTGCCGGGGAAACAAGAGTTCTTCTGTTCAGCAAAGTTTAGCTTCCCCTTTGACGCCAGCAATTTTTCTTGGGAAGCTAAGCTCTTCTACGAGGGGAGTCTCTCACATCCAATCTTTTTATTTTGTTATTGTCTTGCTTAGTTTATTTTTATTATTGTCTTGTTTGCTTAATATCAAAAATACAAAAAAATTAGTTACTTGCATTACTATTTTTATTTCGGTTTAGTTTTTATTGTTTCGGTTTGTTATTTATATTTCGGTTTGTCCTTTTGCTTGCATTCTCACTATCATCAAAAATAAAAAAAATATTCGTTTAGCTAATATATCATCATGTCTAGTATTTTCCCTGTTACTGTGTCACCCGAGGAATTAATCTTCACTTTTAAACAAGGGAATGAGGAAACTTTTGGAGAAGCTTGGTCTAGAATTTTTAAAACATATGGTGAAACCGAACCCAAAATGACTCTAAGCATGCTCCTTAGTAGATTCTATTTTTGACTTGTTCTTTGCTATAGGTATGCTTTAGATGCTGTAGTGGGAGGAGATTTCCTTCAATGTGATGGAGATCAAGCTTTTAATGCAATAAAGAAATTAATTATGTCTTCTTCTTCAGCTAATAAATGTGACACAAGCATTAGTGACATTCATACTAGATTAAATACCCTTGAGACACACATATCTTGCTTAAAGGATGGGTATAATAAAATTCGTGAGTATTATGATTATGTTCCAATAAACTCCAAACCATCCATGTGGCTCCCTACCTTGAAAATTACTATTAGTGATGAAATCTTTCTTGCCCGTTGTGATATTATGTCTGAGTTTTGTCTTATGCCTAAATATATTCATGCATCTTTAAACCTTTGGGAACTTACTGAAGGGGCAGAAGAAATAACCCTTACAGATAATACTACTATACAACCCATTGGAGTAGCTGAGGGAGTGTTTACAACATTCCTGTGAAGAACTGTATCCACTGATTACCTTGTTATTGAATGTGTAGGGACAGGACAAATCACGCTTGGAAGATCTTTGCTAAAACTCATGGGAGCAGTAATTGATGTGGGAAAAGGTACTATGAGCTTCACCTCCTCTCGAGGATGCTGGCAAACGTTCCCGACGAGCAAAGGTAGGAAAATTGGTAAAAGAAATAAACTTAGGGCACCTCGTACCCGTGAAGCTCCTTCTCTTGGAAACACTTGAATATCACTTTCTGTGCCTAGCTGAAAGGCGTTAAAGAAAAGCGCTTATTGGAGA
Source organism: Poa annua (assembly GCA_026929855.1). Classification (NCBI taxonomy): domain Eukaryota; kingdom Viridiplantae; phylum Streptophyta; class Magnoliopsida; order Poales; family Poaceae; genus Poa; species Poa annua. The sequence continues at coordinate 59,743,864 of CM049437.1, forward strand.
CAACCCACTTTTTATTTCTGTTATTTTATTTTATTGAGTCAAGGAAGATGTCTACCTCTGTAGCAATTCCTTTGTATCTTTACTTTATTGCATTGTTGTGTCAAGTTAAGCCTCTAGTAGAAAGTTGATGCTAGATTTGGATTGCTGTGTTGAAACTGTTTTCTGCTGTCCACTGTTAAATTCATAACTCTTTACAGAAAAATCGGATGGACCTGGGATTTTTTGTGCGTAATCCTCAGATATATATGCAACTTTCATTAGTTTTGAGTTTTCTTATTTGAGCAAGTTAAGTGCCTCGAACAAATTCGTCTTTAGGGACTGTTCTGTTTTTGACAGATTCTGCCATTTATTTTGCAATGCCTCTTTTACTATTTTGAATGGATCTTTTTGTTCCATAAAGTATCAGTGGCTGTAGCTAATATCCAGTAGCATTGGTAGCAATTGTGTTCATGATGAATATAAGAATTTTTTGTGCACTAACCCTCTAATGAAGTTTACTTTGAGTTTGGTGTGGAGTAAGTTTTCAAGGATCAAGAGAGAAGGATGATATGATGTGATCAAGAAGATGAAAGAGCCAAAGCTTGGGGATGCCCCCGTGGGTCACCCAAGCATATTTCAAGAATACTCAAGCGTCAAAGCTTGGGGATGCCCAAGGCATCCCCTTCTTGATCAATAAACTATCAGGTCATCTCTAGTGAAACTATATTTTAATTCGGCCACATCTTATGTGCTTTACTTGAAGCGTCTGTTTGTTTTTGTTTTTGTTATTTTCATTCTATGAATAAAATGGATCCTAGCATTCTTTTCTGGGAGAGAGACACGCTCCGCTTTTTCATTTGAATACTCATAGTCTTCACTTATATTTGTTGAGTATTCTTCTATGTTATTTCAATACTATTAGCTCTTGTTTTTCATGCATCTCTTGTTGGAGCTGTTAGTTTTTCTTATGTTATACTCTCATATCTCATTGTTATATACTTGGAGAGTTTATTTTTAAATAAGTTGATTGGTGTTTGGTTGGAAACAGAAAATGCTAAATGTGGTAGATGGTATAATGAAAAAGATATACATGCTCTTATGAATTGTTATCTTGTATGTTGTGGTGCTTGGCAATTGTTTTGAGGTCTCAAGTAGATCATGTTTAAGCATTTACATCATGTAGTTAAAACCTATTAATGAAGAACTAGCGTAAAGCTTGTTGAAATTTTGTTTGCATGTTTGGTATCTCTAAGGTCTGGATATTTTCTAGTAAAGGTGTTTGAACAACAAGGAAGACAATGTAGAGTTTTATAATACTTGCAATATGTTTTTATATACGTCTTGTTGTCATAGTCTATACTTGTGTTTGCTTCAAATAACCTTGCTAGCCAAAGCTTTGTATTGAGAGGGAATGCTTCTCGTGCATCCAAAACCTTGAGCCAAAACCCATGCCATTTGTGTCCACCATACCTACCTACTACATGGTATTTTCTGCCATTCCAAGCAAATACTTCGTGTGCTACCTTTTATTATTCAGAACATACTATCTCTTATTTGTGTCAATGTTTATTAGCTCATGAGGAAGTATGTGGTGTTACAGATATCAACCTTGTCATTTGCTTTTAGACAGACTTTCACCAACCGGACTAGTGGCATATACATCCGCTTATCCATTAACTTTGCAAAAAGAGCTGGCAAATGGGGTGCCCAGTCCCAATTAATTACAACTTTAACCGCTTCAATCTCTTCACATTTTTGCCCTGATCTAATCAGTCAAGCAATGAGAACAGTTTTTAACTATATGTGTAAACAAAAGAGATAAGAGGGATGATCTACCTTGCTGGTAGAAATAACGTCCTTCAATGGGAGCCGCTCTTGAAAGTCTGGTTGACAAGGGGGGTAGAGTGCCCATTACCATTCGTTCACAACAACAAACACCTCTCAAAACTTACTTTTATGCTCTCTATATGATTTCAAAAACCTATAAAACTAAAAAGCTCTAGCACATGTTTGTATCCCTGCTTCCCTCTGCGAAGGGCCTTTCTTTTACTTTATGTTGAGTCAGTTTACCTACTTCTTTCTGTCTTAGAAGCAAACACTTGTGTCAACTGTGTGCAACAATTCTTATATGCTTACTTATTGCACTTGTTATATTCCTTTGTGTTGACAACTATCTATATGATATACATGTTACAAGTTGAAAGCCAATGCTTAAACTTATATCTTCCTTTCTGTTGCTTCAATGCTCTTTTACTTAGAGACTATTGCTTTATGAGTTAACTTTCATGTGAATCATTTTGACGCTTGTTTGAAAGTACTATCCATGAAAAGTTTTTGCTTATATGATGTAGTTGTTTACTCTTTGTCTATTTGTTAGCAAACTATAAACCATTGCTTTGAATCACTTCATTCATAACATGAGCCTTACATTATTATGTGATCAAGATTGTGTGAAGCATGTCACTTCAGAAATTATTCTTGTTATCGTTTTACCTACTCAGGACGAGTAGAACTAAGCTTGGGGATGCTTGATACGTCTCAAACGTATCTATAATTTCTTATGTTCCATGCTTATATTATGCCAATTGCTACATGTTTTATATACACTTTTATATCATTTTATGCATTTTCTGGGACTAACCTATTAACAAGATGTCACAGTGCCAGTTGCCTGTTTTCTGCTGTTTTTGGTTTCAGAAAAGTTGTTAAGGAAATATTCTCGGAATTGGACAAACGAAACGTCAAAGTGCTTATTTTCCCCGGGAGGTTCCAGAACACCGAAGACGACCCGGAGGGGGACCCCGAGGGGCCCACACCCCCAGGTGGCGCGGCAGCCCTCCTGGCCGCGCGAGCACGGCGTGTGGGGCCCTCGAGGCCCCGCCGCCTTCGCCCTTTCGCCTACTTATACCGCTCTGATATCTAAGACCTAAGACACGCACCTTTTTCCTCCACGAAGTCCAGAGCCGCCGCTGTCGTCAACCCTAGATCGGGAGGGTTCAGAAGCTCCTCCCGGCACCCCGCCGGGGAGGGGAATCATCACCGGAGGGCTCTACATCACCATGCCCGCCTCCGGACTGATGCATGAGTAGTTCATCCTTGGACTACGGGTCCATAGCAGTAGCTAGATGGTTGTCTTCTCCTCTTGTGCTACCATGTTTAGATCTTGTGAGCTGCCTAACATGATCAAGGTCATCTTTATGTAATACTACATGTTGTGTTTGCTGGGATCCGATGAATATTGAGTACTATGTTATTGCTTCATAATATATCTTGTGAGTGCGTTGTTTATGATCTTGCATGCTCTCCGTTGCTAGTAGATGCTTGTGACTCCAAGAGGGGGTATTTATGCTCGATAGTAGGTTCATGTCTCTATTTAATCTGGGGTAGTGACAGCAAGCTCTAAGGTTGTAGATGTACTGTTGCTACTAGGGATAAAACAGTAATACTTTATCTAAGGGTATTTGTATTAATTACATTACACACATTGCCTAATGCAATTATCTGTTGCTTGCAACTTAATACTGAAAGGGGTGCGGACGCTAACCGGAAGGTGGATTATTAGTCATAGATGCGGTTGGAACGGTCTATGTATATTGTTGTAATGCCCAAATGAATATCACACTAGCCATCATAACTATAGTATATGCATCATTATGCACTTCTTTATTCTGTCAATTGCCCAACTGTAATTTGTTTACCCTCATGTATGCTATTATTATTTATGGAGAGACACCACTAGTGAACTGTGGACCCCGGTCCTTTTTCCTCAAACTGATAAACAATCCTACTGCAATCCTGTTACTTTTATTCGCTGCAAGCAAACATCATTCTCCACACATACGTTTAATCCTTTGTTACAGCAAGCCAGTGAGATTGACAACCTCACTGTTAAGTTGGGGCAAAGTATTTTGGTTGTGTTGTGTGCAGGTTCCACGTTCGTTGCTGACACCGGTAGTGCGCCCTGCCAAAGTCATCTTCAACAACCTCCGGAAGATCTCTAGTTTCCTACTGGTTCGATAAACCTTTGTTTCACAACTGAGGGAAAACTTGCTGCTGCACTATTTCATACCTTCCTCTTGGGGTTTCCCAACAACACCTCACCGGTGCCATCAAGCAATTTTTCTGGCGCCGTTGCCGGGGAACGTAATCATCATCATCATCATCATCGACACCGCATCCATCTCCCACGCCAACTACGCGCCCGAAGCTTGACACACGGAGTGCATCAGCGAGCCAAGTCGGGCGGTAGTCGGGATTCCAGCGGGGATCCATCCGCTGCTCCGGAGTGAGCTCGAGGTAGTAGTGGTTCGTGATGGCCGCCCGGCGCGCCAAACCTTGAGGGACCGGAGGGACCGGCACGCCTCCGGTGCTCAGCTTCCAGCCGGCTGGGACGGCGTAGCCGGGCGGGCAGGGGTAGTTCGAGGCGTAAAGCTCCTCCGCCTCCGAGTAGGTTAGAGTGGGTACGGTGGAAGCCATGGGAGAGTGATGAGGTTGCAGATATGAGTTTAGATGTGCTATGCCAATGGAGGCCATGACTACATATATATAGTGACAAATGGCGGGAAGACGGAGGGCGGGAAGCGGTAGAAAGCGCGGGAAGAAATAAGGCGGGAAGAAACAGACCTTTAGTCCCCGTTCGAGCCACCAACCGGGACTCAAGGGGCTTAAAGAGACCGGGACTAAAGAGAATCCCACCAATAAGGAAGAAGCACTCGGATCGTGTGTTTCTTTCGATCACTTGTGAGCCGTTGGATCAGGGGTGTGTCAAATTCAAACACTTTTCATATTGAAAGTTTTGTCAAATTCAAAAATATACAAAATTTCTTCAAATTCATATTCAAACTATTTTTAAAGTAGTTAAAATAATTATTATAGAAAACAGAAAATAGTTTTGTATTAGTTAGTCAAATTCAAACACTTTTCATATTGAAAGTTTTATCAAATTACATAATATGCAAAAGCTACTCAAAATCAGATTCAAATTATTTGGAAAATTAAAATGGAAAAGAAAAACTGAAAATCCCCCTTTTGTCCCGCTTCCAGGCACAAACCGGGACAAAAGGGAGGGTGCAAAGGCGCGAAGCCGAGGCGGCCGAAAATGCGCATTTGTCCCGGTTGGTGGCTCAACCCGGGACAAAAGACCCCCTTTTGTCCCGGTTCCAGCCACAAACTGGGACAAAAGGTGGGGTGACTATATAAGCGACACTTAGCCACGGGTTGAGCCACAACCCGGAGCAAATCAGATACCACGCCGCCAGGCTGCCGAAATTTTGCGTCGCCGCCGCCGCCGTCTCCGTCCTCGACTCCGGCCACGCCTCGCTTCGTCCTCGAGTCCGGCCACGCCTCGCTTCGTCCTCGAGTCCGGCCACGCCTCGCTTCGTCCTCGAGTCCGGCGACTCGCGGAACCCCTCCTCCCTCTCTATTCTGTCCCCACGCGCGAGCCCTAACCCTAGCTAACTTCTTCAACTCCGGCCGCCGCCTTCCCGAGAAGCTCGCCGCCATCTCCGACCTCGCCTCACATCGCCGAGCAGCTCTACGGCTTCGTGGTGAGCTTGTGCACCTCCCCATACCTTTAATTTTGCTCAATTCGTTCCGGGAGTCGGCATTCGTCGTGGGGATGGTTTCGGCCACCGCGAGAGCTCGTCGCCGTCGACTCTCCGGTGACCTTTAGCCGGTGGCGCCGCTACCATATAGTTTCCCGAGTCGAATAGAGTCAGTTGCCAGCCCGAATTCGTCTCAAACAATACTGATTTGATGAATTTGGGAATTAACCGTGATGAACACCATTGCTGACATCATTGCTGACATCATTCCAGAGTTGGACTTGCATAATTGCTAGAAAATATAATTTTAATCCAGAGTAAAATTGTTAGAATTGCATAATTGTGGCTCAGGTTAAATTTTCAATGTAGTAAGGTGTTGGAATATTATTGCAATTATTCGGAGTGACATATTTTTGTTGCGTGCAGGTACTCGAATTGGTCACCACATCGTAGCCGCCGCCCTCTCGAAGCCGCCACTCTCTCGGAGCCCCGACATTGTTCGACTAGTGCACCACTGTCAGAGACGAGCAAGAAAATGTAAATGGATTATTCGAGATGTATTATTGTTGCTTTAAATGGATTATTCGACTATATTTGAGATGTATTTAATCGATATTTAACTATGGAAATAGCACTGTTTGACTACTCCGCCACCTTCATGGTTAATATTATATATGATACTTTAATCGATATGCAAATAGAAATGAAGATGTGAATTTGTCTTAATAAATTGCAGAAACTATGGAGCCCGGTAGAGACCATGAACAAGAAGAGGACATGATGAACATCATCCGCGAAGGTCCTGTAGAGGGACAGGAGAACGACTCAGACGATTTCACCGCACAGTTCCTGAACGAGTCCGGTGATGTATTGGAGGGGCCTTCCGACGAAATAGACGTCTCCAACTCTCGTGTTGGAAAGTCGTCCGCCGAGGTATATATTAGCCCTCCGGTGTTCGTCTATGTTGAATAGATGCTTGATACGTCTCAAACGTATCTATAATTTCTTATGTTCCATGCTTATATTATACCAATTGCTACATGTTTTATATACACTTTGTGTTGTTTTATGCATTTTCTAGGACTAACCTATTAACAAGATGCCACAGTGCCAGTTCCCTGTTTTCTGCTGTTTTTGGATTCAGAAAACCACTTCAGGAAATATTCTCGGAATTGGATGATTTTTATGCCAAAGTCCCTATTTTCCCGACACGTTCCAGAAGTCCGAAGAGGAAATGAAGAAGGGCACCGAGGCACCGTCATTAGGTGCGGCGCGGCTCCCCCCCTGCCGCGCCAGCACCTGATGACGTGGCCTCGGGCCTCCACCGCCTTCGCCCTTTCGCCTACAAATACCCCCCGACAATACAAGACCTAGGGCCCGAACACTTTTCCACGAAACATTACGGAGCCGCCGCCGTCGTCAACCCTAGTTCGGGAGGGTTCAGAAGCTCTTCCCGGCACCCTACCGGAGAGGGGAATCATCACCGGAGGGCTCTACATCACCATGCCCGCCACTGGACTGATGCGTGAGTAGTTCATCCTTGGACTACGGGTCCATAGCAGTAGCTAGATGGTTGTCTTCTCCTATTGTGCCATCATGTTTAGATCTTGTGAGCTGCCTATCATGATCAAGATCATCTTTATGTAATGCTACATGTTGTGTTTGCTGGGATCCGATGGATATTGAATACTATGTCATTTGCTTCATAATATATCATGTTGTGTGTTGTTTATGATCTTGCATGCTCTCCGTTGCTAGTAGATGCTCTGGCCAAGTAGATGCTTGTGACTCCAAGAGGGGGTATTTATGCTCGATAGTGGGTTCATGTCTCTATTTAATCTGGGGGAGTGACAGCAACCTCTAAGATTGTAGATGTACTGTTGCTACTAGGGATAAAACAGTAGTACTTTATCTAAGGATAATTGTATTACTTACATTACACACTTTGCCTAATGCAATAATCTGTTACTTGCAACTTAATACTGAAAGGGGTGCGGACGCTAACCGGAAGGTGGATTATTAGTCATAGATGCGGTTGCAACGGTCTATGTACATTGTTGTAATGCCCAAATGAATCTCATACTAGACATCATGACATTAGTATATGCATCATTATGCAGCTCTTTATTCTGTCAATTGCCCAGCTGTAATTTGTTTACCCACATGTATGCTATTATTATTATTTATGGAGAGACACCACTAGTGAACTGTGGACCCCGGTCGTTTTCTTTAAACTGATAATACAACCAACTGCAAACTGTTACTTTCATTTTCTGCAAACATCATCCTCCACACATACGTTTAATCCTTTGTTACAGCAAGCCAGTGAGATTGACAACCTCACTGTTTCGTTGGGGCAAAGTAGTTTGATTGTGTTGTGCAGGTTCCACCTCCCTTTCCAACAAGCTGTTTTCTGGCGTCATTGCCAGGGAGACCTTCAGACGTGTTCTTCATCTCCTACTGGTTCGATAACCTTGCTTTCACAACTGAGGGAAGACTTGCCGCTGCACTCATCATACCTTCCTCTTGGGGTTTTCCCAACAACACCACCGTGTGCATCAAGCAAGTATTCTGGCGCCGTTGCCAGGGAGCTGAAGCACATCTGCAAGGGGAGTCTCTCACTTCCCAATCTCTTTACTTTGTTTTTGTCTTGCTTAGTTTATTTTATTTCCTGTTTAGTTTGCTATTAAATATCAAAAACACAAAAAAATTAGTTACTTGCATTTTATTTACTTTGTTATTATCTTGTTTGCTTCTTATTATCAAAAACACAAAAAAAATTAGTTACTTGCATTCTTTTTATCATCAATATATAAAATATTTTTTTTCGTCTAGTCCTATTCCTGTCACTATGTCACCCGAGGAGTTGATCTTTACTTTTAAACAAGGGAGTGAGGAAACTTTTAAAGAAGCTTGGTCTAGAATTTTTGAATCTTATGGTGAAACCGAACCAAAAATGACTCTAAGTGTACTTCTTAGTAGCTTCTATTTTGGACTTGTTCTTTGCTATAGGTATGCTTTAGATGCTGTAGTGGGAGGAGATTTCATTCAATGTGATGGGGATCAGGCTTTTAACGCAATAAAGTGTAACACCCCAAATTTTGGAAGCAACAAAAACTTAATTATAAAAGACCCAAAATTCTGAGGGAACAAAAACTTTTTGAAATGTATTACTTATGGATGTTTTTCACCCTTGCTTGCCCTGTTTGACTTGAGGTGGTATGTTGTTTGTGTTGTTGACCTCAAAATAACCACCAATTAAATATCAACATATGAATCTTACCTGTTTATAAATAACCCTTGTGATAAATTTTAGGACAATAAAAATGATTCCTATATCTCCTTCTTATCTTATGTGATTAACAAACTATATTTATTTTGATTTTAGCAACTACCCAAAGACTTTATTTGAGAAAATAAAAGCATTTCCAAAAGGTTTTATGATTTCAAAACTATAAAGGACCATATCAGAAGTCCTAATATGATTTGAGTTTATTATGTTGCAAGTATTAGCAACTCTCTTTTCAAAACCCCAGTTTTATTAGTCTTTGGAAAATCAATTTCCCAAAGTGTTTAACTCTATTTCTATCAAAAACCTTGTCTTGCGCTTGTTGGTCACAACCTCACCAATATAATTGTTTTATCTTAAATGATGATTATTTATCCAATTGTGTTGTGTTTGAAATTCATGACTTGCTTGACTTGAAGTTATAATTTTATGAGTGTTCATGTGGTGTTGCATGTGACAACATTTTATTTACATAGTTTAATTGGGATCTAAACGTTTGTTGTTCTTATATTGCATGAGTGGAATGTGTTATCCCTTGTAAGGTTGTTTGGTGGTGATTTGCCCCAAAATTCCTTTTTATAAAAGTAGAAAATCTATCTTCATCCCTGTTAAAACTTAGGAAATCTAGGGCATCATGTTAAGCAAACCATAAGTTGTTTTTGACATGCAAATCAACCAAGTTGGTCTTTGTCACATATGTTTTCAAAACATGTTTTTGGTTTTCAGTTAACACCTTCTTTGATCACTAAACCATCTAGAGTTAGGAGGCTAGTCAAAACAGTGACCTTTTGACCTGAGCTGGATTCACTTTTGCACTTCCTCCCCTAAGAAAACCAGGAACCCTTTGGGCAATGCACTTGCGCCCCTCTCCTCTCCATCACCTATTCTAACTAGGAGAATCCTTTTGATCCATCATTAATCCTCTATTTGCTTAATATTACGTGGTGAACATGGCACCAATTTAATCCTGTGCACATGCCTCTTATTTTGCCTAAAATCATCTAAACCTATCTCTCTCACACCCAGTGACTCCCTCTGTCAAAGGTGGGCAGACAAACTCCCCCACGACCCTGAACCACTTGTCACTCACCCTGGCTACCCTCTCCTCCACTCACCTCTCTCCTTTTTCCAAAGCAACCAACCCGAGCTCACTCCCTCGCGTCTCACTGGCCAGGCCACGTCTCCCCCGACCATTTCCTCTCTGTACCCTCCTCCACCGCCCACCTTGCCCTATCCCAGCGCCTCTCTCCATCCCTCCTGTCCAAAAATGCCCAACGAGCCCCTCCCGGCCAACCATCTCTACAAGCCCGAGCTCGCACCCATTCCTCCCTCCCTTACGCTCATTATTCTATACTACAACTCCTCTTTGCACACCAGTTCCATATCCGGAGCCCTCTCCCTCTGTCATCGAAGAAAGCCATTTCCTTCTCGGAGGCCGACAGTGGAAGAACGGCTCATGCCGCCGCCTCTCTCCCTTTTTCCCTGCCATTTTTGGCTCTTCGTGCTTGCACTAGCGGTAGCTAACTCCTACCCTCCTCGTTTTCCTTTTAGGTCTACCGGAGCACTGCCGCCATGAACGCCCCGTGGGAACGGAGCTCAGCGCCGGCGAGGCAGCCGTCCGTGCATGCGGGTTTTAAGGCCATCCCCGACCTTCCCGTGAACCCCTCCATCACCACTGACCTCCATCTCGGCCATGCTTGCGCCCTAGGTGAGCCACACGAACCCCCCACTCCTGCTGTGGTTTTTCTGGTGCTTTTTGCTCAGCCCGTGCGTCCCTAGGAGGAAGATGAGCAGCAACCGTTGATTTTCAGATCAACGGCTTGCATTCAATCCAGCGCGATCTAACCAAGACCCTTAGATCTAAATCCTGGGGTAGGATACCCCTTCACTTAACTCCACCACGCACTGGGCCGGCCTGGCTCGGACAGCACGGCCCGCACCAGATCCAGCCCATTTACTGTATTTCTGTTAAATGTTTATCCTGTTGATTTTTCCTGCAGATCTAGCTGTTTGGATTAATTCGATTATGGTAGATCTAGACATGCAAATCGAGTGAAATAAATTTTGTTGAGTTCCTATGAGTTTTCTTAACCATGTGGCACTGGGCTTTCTCAAAAATTGGTTTGTATGTGCATGCTAGGTTGAATCTTGTAAAAAGTATCTTTTTCAGCATTTCCTTTATAACTTGAGTTGGGTAAATCCAAAACTTGCAAACTTTAGTTCTCTGGAAAGCCAGCAACAATACCTACCTAGATATATAAGTATTGCATGCAGGAGATGTGTATAAAGAAAGTTATATCATGTTTAAATTTGACACCAGTAGCATTTTGGTGATTTTAAATTCTTTATTAAAAATACTTTTTGGAGTAAATCCAATTTATTTTGTTAGATATGGGTAGTAGCTACCATATCCTAGAATGGTGGAATTTTCCAGATTATATTTTGCACATTTTGGTTTATTTTCTAAAACAGTGAGTTTTACATTTGAAAAATGATATTTATATTTTCTGTTTATTGCATGTGTCTAGTTTTGATTGTTTGTGCTAAATCTGTTTATGAAAATATCTTTGGAGTATTTTTGTGGAGTTCTTATGAGTTTTATCTAATATACAACACTGGTTTGGCACCAAAATAATTTACATTTTTCTCTGTACATTAATCTTGGTAAAAAGTATATCTTACACTAAAAATGGAATAACTTGGGCTAGGATTATCCAAATGAGGTGAATCAAAATTCTACAGAAAGATAAAATCACCATCTATCCATAGAAATTGGTCTTGCATTCAGGAACATCTTAAAACAGAAACTATAAGCAATTTGGTTTTGAGTACAGAGGCTATTGTGGGATTTTTAGCTCCTGTTTTGTAACCTCTATTGATGCAAACCCAATTCCCCTAGATTCCAGTAGGTACTAGGAATGGTGTGATAGAAGGATTTATTTTTAGGAAATATATTTCTGGAACAGTGGATTAATTACCAAAACAGAAGATTTATGCACTAGAATAATATATTTAACTTTCTGTTTTTGATTAGTAATTTAACCAAGCTATTTAAAAACCTTGTAATGTTACCCCACTGTTATGAATGGTGTGTATAACTGTGGACTTTGTGTTTGACAAAAAGGTTTTTACTTCAAAATGATTTGTAAAATTGAAGCTTCACAAAAATAATAACATTTCAAGTATAACCTTGAGGCATCATGGAAATGCCTTAGCATGGCTAATTGTGTTATCAAACCAGTAGCTCATTTATGGGAATGGGGTGAAAAACATTTGTTTGTGATATGTTGTTTCCTGTAGATTTTCTCTTCCATGCTAAGAATATCTTGTTGATTAGAAATAGTGGTGTATGATGCTTTGCACTCTATGTGCTAGGTTTTAATTCAACTTGCCCAAAGAATTACACTAGCCTAAATAAATCTGTTGGTAGTAAGTTGTGGTTGATTATCTTGATGACACTTAAAACAATTATGTGTTTATACTTGTGTTATATTTAGTCTCTACGGATTGTCTTAGCTATAGGAACTGGATGTCGGTTACTGTTTGTCTAGGTGGATTATTTGTTTGTGTTTGTTTGTTTCTACTGAGGAGCAACCAGTACCCTTTGATTGATCCAGGCTTGAGGTGGTCTCTTTTGTGGTAATTTATTAGATGAGAAATTGCATCCTTTTTAACTCTTAGTCAAGGACTTGCCTTATTTGCAGTGCTAGACTAAGTTGTTTAATTAGTTACCTACTAAGATTGCCCTAAGGATATCAGCACATTTGCAAGAGAGTGTGCTAGTGTGGATGTTAATGCTTGCTTTTGTGTTGATATAACTTTTGTTTGAAGTATCTCCCATGCTAATTTGATACTTTTGTCTGGAGTATTTCCTTGTCGTTTATAACTTTCGTCTGAAGTATTTCCGCTATAAGCGGAGACTAGTTCTTTTAACCGAGGTACACACCATCGCCGGAATATTTAGCTAATTACTAGTTGTGTGTGCTTATCGGGAATCCCTGTTTGGAACTCTGCTAGTAAGGTTGTTATCTTCCTGTCTTAGGAGAGCCGCTTACCAGGAGTGTTATGTGCTGTAGATAGAATCCATTAATTGTCGAGTGTTGTTATGCTTGGATTATGATTGATTTACTTTAGATTGTTGTCAACACGCGTCTGTGTTGTAATACTTGTGGTGTGTTTAATTGACGTTAGATTGTTGTCAACACGTATCTAGAGTTTGGAGATCTGCTTGCTGTTTGTTATGTCCTGGTGGTATTGTCTTGTTTTTGAGCGTTGTTCCTTTTTCCTGTTTGCGACGTTAGATACGACCGGGAAGGAACGTGAAGCAAGGGAGTGAACCTGAGGAACATCAAGATCAAGACCAAGGACATATTGCTGAGCCAGGCAAGCCACCTCCCCACTATGAATCCTATTATTTTCAAAGCATGTTTCGTTTTCAAAATAAAATAATGCATGTTTCACTTCTTTTGTGGCACTTTGCCACCCAAAAACTATTTTACAAAATATTGTTTGGCCAAAGTATCTACTAGATTATAATAGGTCTTATGAAATTAAGTATTCACTTTATACACCTTGTTGTTGAAGGTGCTATAAAGAAAATCATATTTTATCTAGTAGTATCTCCTTATGTTCTCACCTCAAACTCTTAGGATGGGAGCCTGGTTTTGATAAAAAGATTTCCGGAAGAAAAACCCGAGTTGCTGGGAGCAATCGGCGAGCAAGTGATTTATAAAACCCGAGTTGCTGGGAGCAATCGGTGATGTTTACGAAAACCCGAGCTGTTGGGAACAGTCGGAGGTGGAGATGTTTTTGAAAAACAAAGTACAGCCCTAGCAGCCGCCCGAACAATTAACCCGTGCAACCACATTACCTGATATGGGTAGGGCTTAGCCGGAAGCTTGTTTATTTTAGTATGGAGGATCTCATACTCTATAAGGGCGAGGCCCTCGAAGCCGGGTTGTCGTCTGGATGAGACAATACACTGCTGCGGATCAGCAGCCGGACGATTACGTTGGGTCCCCTGCCGTGGCGGTGTGGCGTCCAAAGAGAAAGACCAGGGGTCTAGCGGAGCACACGGTGCCGAGGGGAACAAACCTATCGGGAGTCCTCTGTACTAGGGTGGACATAGTGAAAAGCTTTGATCGTGTTATCCGGACCCCCGCATACGGTCGTATGACGGGCCGTGGCAGACACGGCGGAATGACCGTTTGGTGTGGGTAAAGTGCGCAACCTCTGCAGAGTGTAAATCTATTCGAATAGCCGAGTCCTCGGTCATGGACGGTTGGAAAGGCCACTGATCTAGGCGTATGGGCAAGTTTTGGTTTTAAAAAGAAAATGGTTTCGGTGGAAGCAAGGAGGCATCAAGGAGGTACCTGGGAGGTACGGAATTGGGAGAAGTTGGTTGGTCTCGGGGAGACAATCAGTCCGATCTCAAGAAAGGAAAAAGGGGTATCCCCATCCTAGTGTTTTAGAAAGATTTTACAAAAGAGTTTTCAAATCGTGGAAATAGTACATGCTATTTCTACAAGAGAGATTTCTATCTCCAAAATGTTTTCTTAAACAAAGATACAGAGATGTCGTAATCTCTATGTCGAAACCATCTTTGCGAAAACTAAACCCTATAGTTGTAAGTAGCAGCTATCCCAGTTTTCGAATATCCTTTTTATTGCATTACCATAAAAACTTAAGCCTTGAGGTGGTTTTGCGAGTACGTAAATGTACTCATATGGCTGTGTCCCTGGATATTCAAACGTCCAGATTACGACGAGAAGATGTACGACGAGGAGGAGGAGTACGCCGACGACTACGCCAACTGAGTGTCACCGGTCAACTGCTCTGTGGGAATGCGTCTGGTTGTGACGAGGGCCGACGCTAGCCGCAAGCTTCCGCTAAATCGTAGTTAATTCCGTCCTGTGTGACGATGATTGCAGACTTGGTCATGTGACCACCTATTTATGTAAGTCTTGTATTATTCGATTTGAGTGATGTAACTTTGTATACCATGTTGGTTATGTGATCGCGATGCACTGATCATTGGGATCGTGATCTGTTTACATAACGTGGACATCTCGGACTGGTAGTCTGAGGGGTCCTCACATAAAGAAATTAATTACATCCTCTTCTTCAACTAATAAGTGTGATACAAGCCTTGGGAATATTCATACTACGTTAAACACCCTTGAAACACAGATATCTTGTTTGAAAGAGGGGTATGCTCAGATTCGCGAATATTATGATTATGTTCCTGTAAACTTTGAATCTTCATCGTGGCTCCCCACAATTAAAATTGCTATTTGCAGTGAAACTTTCCATGCTCGTTGTGATATTATGTCTGAGTTTTGCCTTATGCCCAATTATATTTATGCATCTTTAAATCTTTGGGGACTTACTGAATGGGGAGAAGGAATAACTCTTACGAATAATGCAATTATACAACCCCTTGGAATAGCTGAAGGAGTGTTTACAACATTCTTGGGAAGAACGGTATCCACTGATTATCTTCTTATTGAATGTGTAGGTACAGGACAAATTACACTTGGAAGGTCCTTGCTGAAACTCTTGGGAGCGGTGATAGATGTTGGAAAAGGTACTATGAATTTCACCTCCTCTCCGGGATGTGGTCAGGTATTCCCTAGAACCAAGAGTAAGAACAAGAGTAAGAAAAATAGGCGAAGAGCCCTTCGTACAAACTACAATGTTGATGCTTCTTCTCTTGGAAATACTTGAGTTTTGCTTTCTGTGCCTAGCTCAAAGGCGTTAAAGAAAAGCGCTTATGGGAGACAACCCACTTTTTTATTTCTGTTATTTTATTTTCTTGAGTCAAGGAACATGCCTACCTCTGTAGCAATTCTTTTGTATCTTTACTTTATTGCATAGTTGTGCCAAGTTAAGGCTCTAGTAGAAAGTTGATGCTAGATTTGGATTTCTGCGCCGGAACAGTTTTTCTGCTGTCCACCGTTAAATTCATAACTCTTCGCAGAAAAATCAAAATGACCTGAGATTTTTTGTGCGTGATCCTCAGATATGTACGCAACTTTAATTAGTTTTGAGTTTTCTGATTTGAGCAAGTTAAGTGCCTCGAAAAAATTCGTCTTTACGGACTGTTCTATTTTTGACAGATTCTGCCATTTATTTTGCATTGGTTCTTTTGCTGTTTTTGAATGGATCTTTTTGTTCCATAAAATTCCAGTGGCTGTAGCTAATGTCCAGTACCATGATAATGATTGTCTCCATGCAGAATATGAGAATTTTTTATTATGCACTAACCCTCTAATGAATATTACTTTGAGTTTGGTGTGGAGGAAGTTTTCAAGGATCAAGAGAGAGGATGATATGATCTGATCAAGAAGATGAAAGAGCCTAAGCTTGGGGATGCCCCGGTGGGTCACCCAAGCATATTTCAAGAAAACTCAAGCATCAAAACTTGGGGATGCCCAAGGCATCCCCTTCTTCATCAACAACTTATCAGTTTATCTCTAGTGAAACTATATTTTAATTCCGTCACATCTTATGTGCTTTACTTGGAGCGTCTGTTTGTTTTTATTTTTGCTTTTGTTATTTTCATTCTCTGAATAAAATGGATCCTAGCATTCTTGTGTGGGAGAGAGACACGCTCCGCTTTTTCATTTGAATACTCCTATTCTTCACTTATATTTGTTGAGTATTCTTCTATAGCTACTGCAATACTTTCAGCCCTTATTTTTCATGCACCTCTTGTTCAGAGCTGTTAGTTCTCATATGTTGTACTCTCTTGCTTCATTGTTAAATACTTGGAGAGTTTATGTTTTAAATAAGTTGATTGGTGTTTGGTTAAGAACAGAAAATGTTAAGTGTAGTAGATGGTATAACTAAATGATACATAATCTTGTAGATCATTAAATTGTGTCACTTGAATCATTGATGTTGTTTTGAGATATTAGTATGCTTAATGGTAAAACATGATGGTTTAGTAAAGTGGAATGATTAATGGTTGGTCTAGAAAACTTGAAGCTGTGCCACACTTAAATATCCAGTTGATAGCATAATGATATATGACTTCTAATGTTAAAAACAACCGTAATTACTTTGTGTTATGCGCTACGGTCGGGGTCCCAACAGTGACTTGTTCATTTGCCACAGTCCCTCATGGAGTGATTTTCATTATGCCTTGTAAGATCATATTTCTAGTTGGAATCTTTTTGCTTGTGAGTTCTAAAGCTGCGGTTTTCATGGCACTTCCACCACCATATTTGCTAGCCTCTTCGGTACTTTGCATTGCCCTTTTCTCACATTGAGAGTTGGTGCATACTTCGCGGGTACATCCAAAACTCGTGTGAGATCTTCATCATGTTCTCCTACACATAAGCCAAATATCTTCCTCAAAACATCCACCAAACCTACCTACTACAGCATTTCCATAGCTGTTCTGAGATATATTGCCATGCAACTTTCATCTTACATTACATGACTTGTTGTCATTTATCATTTATATATTGCTTTGCATGATTCTATATGGCTGATGTGTGGTTTTACCCATGTTACGCTAGATCATTGCATATCCTGCTACACTGGCAGAGGCACCGTTTCATACACCATGTTTTATCCCTTATGATATCCTTGTATCAAAAGTGTGTTGTCATATTAGAATGTTTGCCCCTAAAAGTGAAAAGAGCCATGGAGGCCATCGAAAAGAGTAACATAAAAATACAAAAAAATGGAAAAATAGAAAAAAAAGGAAAGAAAGAATAAAAAGGGGGCAACATTACTACTCTTTATCCACACTTGTGCTCATGTTATAACACATGTAATATTCATAGTCATCATTTGTGCTCGTGTTTAGCACCTTTACTCCATATGTGAGAGTTTTCATGTTTTACTTGCATAACTATGTGGGGGAACTTTACACTATAGAACTTGGCTTGTATATTCCAATGTTGAGCCTACTCAAAAGTGCTCTAGGTCTTCATGAGCAAGCAAGTTAGATGCACCCCCACTAGTTCCATTGGAGAGCTTTCATACACTTATAGCTCTATGTGCATCCGTTGTGTGGCAATCACTACTCCTTGCATAGCTTCGACTATAAGACTTCCTCTTGTCTAATGATCACTTTCAGCTGTGTGAGACTTTCTTCCGTTGGCCTTCCAAATCCCCCTTATTATTCTTTTAGCCACAACATCCTGGTGCCAGGAACCAACGCTGAACACTTGCTTGTTTTTGAGTGAACAAATAGAGAGATGATCTTCTACGTGCATATTGTTATTGCTTGACTTGATCCTTTCACAAAGTTGTCATGAGTGTTTGATTCATTAGATGATTATATTGTTATTCTTGAATCTTAAATCATCTTTAATATCTACTTTGCACGGTTGATTGTTCTCTAGTACTAATTCATTGAAAGTTTTATTTTGTTCTTCCTACTTGTTTATTCATTACTCATTTGATATCAATATAAACTACAGCTTTTATTCATTTGATCTCAGTTTACATGCATTACATTATTATCTGATCAAGATTGTGTGAAAGCATGTCACTTCAGAAATTATTCTTGTTATCGTTTTACCTACTCGAGGACGAGTAGAACTAAGCTTGGGGATGCTTGATACGTCTCAAACGTATCTATAATTTCTTATGTTCCATGCTTATATTATACCAATTGCTACATGTTTTATATACAGTTTGTGTTGTTTTATGCATTTTCTGGGACTAACCTATTAACAAGATGCCACAGTGCCAGTTCCCTGTTTTCTGCTGTTTTTGGTTTCAGAAAACCACTTAAGGAAATATTCTCGGAATTGGATGATTTTAATGCCAAAGTCCCTATTTTTCCCGACACATTCCAGAAGTCCGAAGAGGAAACGAAGAAGGGCACCGAGGCGCCGTCATCAGGTGGGGGCGCGGCTCCCCCCCCCCCCCCCGCCGCGCCAGCACCTGATGACGTGGCCTCGGGCCTCCACCGCCTTCGCCCTTTCGCCTACAAATACCCCCCGACAATACAAGACCTAGGGCCCGAACACTTTTCCACGAAACATTAC
Organism: Poa annua; assembly: GCA_026929855.1. NCBI lineage: Eukaryota > Viridiplantae > Streptophyta > Magnoliopsida > Poales > Poaceae > Poa > Poa annua. The sequence goes on from CM049437.1 coordinate 59,762,685, forward strand.
GGAGCCGCCGCCGTCGTCAACCCTAGTTCGGGAGGGTTCAGAAGCTCTTCCCGGCACCCTGCCGGAGAGGGGAATCATCACCGGAGGGCTCTACATCACCATGCCCGCCTCCGGACTGATGCGTGAGTAGTTCATCCTTGGACGACGGGTCCATAGCAGTAGCTAGATGGTTGTCTTCTCCTATTGTGCCAGCATGTTTAGATCTTGTGAGCTGCCTATCATGATCAAGATCATCTTTATGTAATGCTACATGTTGTATTTGCTGGGATCCGATGGATATTGAATACTATGTCATTTGCTTCATAATATATCATGTTGTGTGTTGTTTATGATCTTGCATGCTCTCCGTTGCTAGTAGATGCTCTGGCCAAGTATATGCTTGTGACTCCAAAAGGGGGTATTTATGCTCGATAGTGGGTTCATGTCTCTATTTAATCTGGGGGAGTGACAGCAACCTCTAAGAGTTTAGATGTACTGTTGCTACTAGGGATAAAACAGTAGTACTTTGTCTAAGGATAATTGTATTACTTACATTACACACTTTGCCTAATGCAATAATCTGTTGCTTGCAACTTAATACTGAAAGGGGTGCGGACGCTAACCGGAAGGTGGATTATTAGTCATAGATGCGGTTGGAACGGTCTATGTATATTGTTGTAATGCCCAAATGAATCTCATACTAGACATCATGACATTAGTATATGCATCATTATGCAGCTCTTTATTCTGTCAATTGCCCAGCTGTAATTTGTTTACCCACATGTATGCTATTATTATTTTTTATGGAGAGACACCACTAGTGAACTGTGGACCCCGGTCCTTTTCTTTAAACTGATAATACAACCAACTGCAAACTGTTACTTTCATTCTCTGCAAACATCATCCTCCACACATACGTTTAATCCTTTGTTACAGCAAGCCAGTGAGATTGACAACCTCACTCTTTCGTTGGGGCAAAGTAGTTTGATTGTGTTGTGCAGGTTCCACCTCCCTTTCCAACAAGCTGTTTTCTGGCGTCATTGCCAGGGAGACCTTCAGACGTGTTCTTCATCTCCTACTGGTTCGATAACCTTGGTTTCACAACTGAGGGAAGACTTGCCGCTGCACTCATTATACCTTCCTCTTGGGGTTTTCCCAACAACACCACCGTGTGCATCAATGCGTTAATTGATTTGTGTATATACATATATTAACTACCACTTATTTCTTGTTTTAGCCCTCCGGATCGAGCAAAAAAACATCCGCCAAGTCAGATGTTACGAAACGAGGCGGACCACGTAGCGGGACAAAAAAGCTGACCGGGACTCAAAAGTACCACATTGAATTAATCGATGCAAAAGGCAAACCGATTGCTCCTGTCAAGCACGCAATAAAATTTGTAAGTCAGTGCGGAGTCATTGTTAGGGACAGAATCCCCATCACGGCACATGAATGGAATAAGCCAAAGGTGCCAAGAGAGGGGGTTACTTATGTCCCCAATGAAGACAAAGAACGCCTTTGGACCGAGCTCATGAAGAATTTCACTTTACCAGCAGAGGAGGATGAAAATGACCCTGTTATAGAGAACCGATGCAAGGCCTGGGCTTTGATGGAGATGGGAGAACTGTTCCGCAGCTGGAAGAAAAGGCTAAACAAGTTGGTAACTGAAGGTACGACTCCAGAATTCGTCGGGATCTTTGAAAAGATAGAAGATGAGTGGGACGATTTTAAGGCGTACAAGCTATCGACTGAAGCTAAGAAAAGGTCAGAGATAAATAAGAAAAATGCAGCAAAGAAGAAATATCACCATGTTATGGGGTCAGGTGGCTATCAGACGGCCAAGGCTAAGTGGGAGAAAATGGAGGATGAGCTAGCGGCTAAAGATATAGACTTCGAGACATTGGATTGGCCCGAACGACTTAAGGCTTGGTTCTATGGCATTGGTGGAAAGTTGCACCCAGAAACAGGGGAATGTATTTTTACCAAGGACCACGGACGAGACCCTCTCAAAAAAATCAGAGACGTAATGAAGGAGGTGGAGGAAGGCACGTTCCATCCAAACAGAGAGAATGACGAGCTATCGCGAGCCCTTGGGAATGCTGAACACAGTGGACGAACACGAGGAACCGTCGGCTCCGTTCCGTGGAAGATTGGGTTTCCCTTAGATGTCGGGACTTACAGAAGCCGAGCGAGAAAGAAGAACATCCAGAAAGACCGGATGCAGAAGCTAGAAGATAAATTAGCAGCACACGAGAAGGAGATAGCAGCGCTTGATGTCTACGCACGCTTCTATTCTCGTAGACAGTGTTGGGCCTCCAAGAGCAGAGGTTTGTAGAACAGCAGCAAGTTTCCCTTAAGTGAATCATCCAAGGTTTATCGAACTCAGGGAGGTAGAGGTCAAAGATATCCCTCTCAAGCAACCCTGCAATTAAGATACAAGAAGTCTCTTGTGTCCCCAACACACCCAATACACTTGTCAGATGTATAGGTGCACTAGTTCGGCGAAGAGATAGTGAAATACAAGTAATATGGATGATTATAAGTAGTAATTGCAATCTGAAATAAAAATGGCAGCAACCAAACATGTAGCAGAACTTGTTGGAAATGGTGTTTCAATGCTTAGGAACAAGGCCTAGGGATCATACTTTCACTAGTGGACATTCTCAACAATGACATCAAAGCTGAATAATAAATACTACTCTCAAACACTCTCTTGTTGGATGATAAACACCATTCACTGTGTAGAGCTACAAGAGCACCCTCAAAGTCAGAGTAAACTAACACCACAACGTCATAAAGGAATCACACACGGTGCACATACTGTCACCTTTACAACCGTGAATAACTCCGGAGTTCATATTAAAGTAACCTCTAGAGTGCATAATAGATAAAGAGTAGCATCACATATTCAACTAGATTACAAAGCTCATGATCACATAAAGATCACACCATGGGAGAGAGAGATAAACCACATAGCTACCGGTAGATCCCGCAGCCCCGGGGGAGAACTACTCACTCCTCATCGTAGGAGTCAGCAACGGCGATGGAGATGGCGGTGGAGTTGATGGAGATGACTCCGGGGGCAATTCCCCGTCCCGGCAGGGTGCCGGAACAGAGACTTCTGTCCCCCGAATCTTGTCTTCGATGGCGGCGGCGCAGCGGAACTCTTCTCTGGAAAAGGCTTATTCTTTTAGGGTTTGCATCTCAGGGACATTATATGGGCGAAAGGGCGAATGCGGTGGAGCCCCGAGGGCCCCACCTCAGGTCCTGGTGCGGCCAGGAAGGCTGTCGCGCCACCCCTTGAGGTGGGCGCCTCGGTGCCCGTCTCCTTTTCCCCCTCGGACTTCTGGAACGTGTCTGGAATTCTAAGATCTTCGGTATAAAAATTGTCCAATTCCGAGAATATTTCCTTAAGTGGATTTCTGAAACCAAAAACAGCAGAAAACAGGGAACTGGCACTGTGGCATCTTGTTAATAGGTTATTTCCAGAAAATGCATAAAACAATACAAAATGTGTATAAAACATGTAGGCAATTGGTATAATATAAGCATGAAACATAAGAAATTATAGATACTTTTGAGACGTATCAAGCATCACCAAGCTTAGTTCTACTCGTACTCGAGTAGGTAAAACGATAACAAATAAATAATTTCTGAAGTGACATGCTTTCACATAATCTTGATCATATAATATTGTAAGGCTCATGTTATGAATGAAGTGACTCAAAGCAATGATCTATAGTTTGCTAACAAATAGACAAGGAGTAAACAAGTACATCATATAAGTAAAAACTTTTCATGAATAGTACTTTCAAACAAGCATCAAAAAGATTTACATAAGAGTTAACTCATAAAGCAATATTCTCTAAGTAAAAGAGCATTGGAGCAACACAAAGGAAGATATAAGTTTAAGCATTGGCTTTCAACTTGTAACATGTATATCATATAGATAGTTGTCAACACAAAGGAATATAACAAGTGCAATAAGTAAGCATATAAGAATTGTTGCACACAGTTGACACAAGTGTTTGCTTCTAGGACAGAAAGAAGTAGGTAAACTGACTCAACATAAAGTAAAAGAAGGGCCCTTCGCAGAGGGAAGCAGGGATACAAACATGTGCTAGAGATTTTTAGTTTTATAGGTTTTTGAAATCATATAGAGAGCATAAAAGTAAGTTTTGAGAGGTGTTTGTTGTTGTCAACGAATGGTAATGGGCACTCTACCCCCCTTGTCAACCAGACTTTCAAGAGCGGCTCCCATGAAGGACGTTATTTCTACCAGCAAGGTAGATCATCCCTCTTATCTCTTTTGTTTACACATATAGTTAAAAACTGTTGTCATTGCTTGACTGATTAGATCAGGGCAAAAATGTGAAGAGATTGAAGCGGTTAAAGTTGTAATTAATTGGGACTGGGCACCCCATTTGCAAGCTCTTTTTGCAAAGTTAATGGATAAGCGGATGTATATGCCACTAGTCCGGTTGTGAAAGTCTGTCTAAAAGCAAATGACAAGGTTGATATCCGTAACACCACATACTTCCTCATGAGCTAATAAACATTGACACAAATAAGAGATAATATGTTTTGAATAATAAAAGGTAGCACACGAAGTATTTGCTTGGAATGGCAGGAAATACCATGTAGTAGGTATGTATGGTGGACACATATGGCATGGGTTTTGGCTCAAGGTTTTGGATGCACGAGAAGCATTCCCTCTCAGTACAAGGCTTTGGCTAGCAAGATTATTTGAAGCAAACACAAGTATAAACTATGACAACAAGACGTATATAAAAACATATTGCAAGCATTATAAAACTCTACATTGTCTTCCTTGTTGTTCAAACACCTTTAATAGAAAATATCTAGACCTTAGAGATACCAAAGATGCAAACCAAATTTCAACAAGCTTTACGGTAGTTCTTCATTAATGGGATTTAACTACATGATGTAAAAGCTTAAACATGATCTACTTGAGAGCTCAAAACAATTGCCAAGCACCACAACATACAAGATAACAATCCATAAGAGTATGTATATCTTTTTCATTATACCATCTACCACATTTAGCATTTTCTGTTTCCAACCAAACACCAATCAAATTATTTAAAGATAAACTCTCCAAGTATATAACAATGAGATATGAGAGTGTAACATATGAGAACTAACAGCTCCGAACAAGAGATGCATGAAAAACAAGAGCTGAAAGTATTGCAATAGCTATAGAAGAATACTCAACAAATATAAGTGAATAATAGGAGTATTCAAATGAAAAAGCGGAGCGTGTCTCTCTCCCACACAAGAATGCTAGTATCCATTTTATTCAGAGAACAAGAATAACAAAAGAAAAAAATAAAAACAAACAGACGCTCCAAGTAAAGCACATAAGATGTGGCGGAATTAAAATATAGTTTCACTAGAGATAACCTGATAAGTTGTTGATGAATAAGGGGATGCCTTGGGCATCCCCAAGCTTTGACGCTTGTGTCTTCTTGAAATATGCTTGGGTGACCCACGGGGGCATCCCCAAGCTTAGGCCCTATCATCTTCTTGATCACATCATATCATCCACTCTCTTGATCCTTGAAAACTTCCTCCACACCAAACTCAAAATAAACTTGATTAGAGGGTTAGTGCATAATCAAAAATTCTCATATTCTGCATGGAGACAATCATTATCATGGTACTGGACATTAGCTACAGCCACTCGAATTTTGTGGAACAAAAAGATCCACTCAAAAACAGCAAAAGAACCAATGCAAAATAAATGGCAGAATCTGTCAAAAACAGAACAGTCCGTAAAGATGAATTTTTTCGAGGCACTTAACTTACTCAAATCAGAAAACTCAAAACTAATTAAAGTTGCATACATATCTGAGGATCACGCTCAGAAAATATCAGGTCATTCAGACTTTTCTGTAAAGAGTTATGAATTTAACGGTGGACAGCAGAAAAATTGTTCCTGCGCAGAAATCCAAATCTAGCATCAACTTTCTACTAGAGACTTAACTTGGCACAACTATGCAATAAAATAAAGATACAAAGGAGTTGTTACAGAGGTAAGCATGCTCCTTGACTCAAATAAAAGAAAAATAACAGAAATAAAATAGTGGGTTGTCTCCCATAAGCGCTTTTCTTTAAAGCCTTTTAGCTAGGCAAGGAGATTTTTATGATGCTCTCATAAAAATGAGAGTTGAAACATAAAAGAGAGCATCAAGAAGCATACATAAAACATATTTAAATCTAACGCACTTCCTATGCAAAGGAATCTTGTAAGAAAATAAATTAATAAAGCACAAAGTGACTAGCATAGGAAGACAAAACAAGTGCAACTTCAAAAATTTCAACATAAAGAGAGCAGACTTAATATTATTGTGATGTATGAATCCATGTCTCCCTCTCTCATAATAACCAGTGGGTCTTAAAGTACCCAGCAAATAAAAGCAAATCCAGAGAAAGCTCAAAACTTTCATCATAAAGAGAAGAAATTTAGTAACATGAAGATTTCTATAACCATACTTTCCTCTCTCAAAATAATTTTCAGTGGCATCATGAATAAACTCAACAATATAGCTATCACCTAAAGCATTCTTATCATGATCCATAAGCATAATAATATCATTACTCTCCACATAAGAATAATCAATTTTATTAGTAATAGTGGGAGTAAAACTATCACATCAATCATTGTAATCATCATAAATTGGAGGCATAGAATAATCATAATTAGTTTTATCCTCAATAGTAGATGGACTGAAAATATCATATTCATCATTGTAAACGTCATATCTAGGAGGCATATCATAATCAACATAAACTATATCCTCAATAGTAGGTGGACTGGAAATATCACAAAGATTATAATTATCCTATATTGGAGGTATAGTATCATCAAAGTAAATTTTCTCCTCCGTGCTTGGGGGACTAAAAATATCATGCTCATCAAAACCAGCTTCCCCAAGCTTAGACTTTTCCATAGCATTTGCAATAATGGTGTTCAAAGAATTCATACTAATAACATTGCTATTAGCTTGCAAATAAAGTTCCATAGGTTTTTTAATTTTCTCTTCAAAAGTATCATGTCCTAATGCAATATAAATTTCATAGAGATCTCTAATTTTGTTGTTTTCCATTTAGCCTTACTAGTGAAATAAAAACAAGAAACAAAAAGATTTAACTGCAGGATCTAAAGTAGATACCTTCAAGCACTCACCTCCCCGGCAACGGCGCCAGAAAATAGCTTGATGTCTACGCACGCTTCTATTCTCGTAGACAGTGTTGGGCCTCCAAGAGCAGAGGTTTGTAGAACGGCAGCAAGTTTCCCTTAAGTGAATCACCCAAGGTTTATCGAACTCAGGGAGGTAGAGGTCAAAGATATCCCTCTCAAGCAACCCTGCAATTAAGATACAAGAAGTCTCTTGTGTCCCCAACACACCCAATACACTTGTCAGATGTATAGGTGCACTAGTTTGGCGAAGAGATAGTGAAATACAAGTAATATGGATGATTATAAGTAGTAATTGCAATCTGAAATAAAAATGGCAGCAAGCAAACATGTAGTGGAACTTGTTGGAAACGGTGTTTCAATGCTTAGAAACAAGGCCTAGGGATCATACTTTCACTAGTGGACATTCTCAACAATGACATCAAAGCTGAATAATAAATACTACTCTCAAACACTCTCTTGTTGGATGATAAACACCATTCACTGTGTAGGGCTACAAGAGCACCCTCAAAGTCAGAGTAAACTAACACCACAACGTCATAAAGGAATCACACACGGTGCACAGACTGTCACCTTTACAACCGTGAATAACCCCGGAGTTCATATTAAAGTAACCTCTAGAGTGCATAATAGATAAAGAGTAGCATCACATATTCAACTAGATTACAAAGCTCATGATCACATAAAGATCACACCATGGGAGAGAGAGATAAACCACATAGCTACCGGTAGATCCCGCAGCCCCGGGGGAGAACTACTCACTCCTCATCGTAGGAGTCAGCAACGGCGATGGAGATGGCGGTGGAGTTGATGGAGATGACTCCGAGGGCAATTCCCCGTCTCGGCAGGGTGCCGGAACAGAGACTTCTGTCCCCCGAATCTTGTCTTCGATGGCGGCGGCTGATACGTCCATTTTGCATCACTATTTTATATCATAATTTACTGCTATTCATTGATATATTTCGTATTTGGAGATGATACTTATGTTATTTCATCTATTTTGCATGATTGATGATCATTGGGGGATGGAACTCCGGAGTCTGAATTCAGCTGGAAAAAGCGTTATCGAGATACAATATTTGCGAAGCTCAGAAGATCAAACGAAACACCTGGGAATTATTTTCTCACCAGATCACGAAGGAGGCCAAAAGGGGAGCCTGAGGTGGGGCCCAGGGGGCCCACACCATGCCCAGGCGCGGCAGGGAGGCTGGCCGCGCGAGCATGTGGTGGGGCCGCCCTGGCCCACCACCGGGCGTGCCCTTTCGCGTACTTCATCCCCCCGAAAACCTAAGACCTAGAGGGTGTTCAGAAATCCTCTTCGCCGCCACCACGAGGCGGAGAAGACAGAGAGAGAAAAGCTCTCCGGCAGGCTGCGTTGCCGCCGGGGAAATTCTCTCCCGGAGGGGGGAAATCGTCGCCATCGTCACCGTCATCGAGCTGCACTCCATCACCATCTCCAACACCACCATCTCCACCGCCGACGCCGTCATCTCCATCGGTCCACTCCGTTCCCGCTGTAACATCTAGGGCTAAACCTTGTGTATTTGATAGGGGAAACTCTCCCGGTGTTGATTACTCTTGTTATTGATGCTATTGAGTGAAACCGTTGAATTACGGTTTATGTTCAGATTGTTATCCATCATTATATCATCTCTGATCATGTACCATATGATGTGTTGTGAGTAGTTCGTTAAGTTCTTGAGGACATGGGAGAAGTCTAGATGTTAGTAGTGAACTATGTTGAGTAATATTTAATGTTTTGATATTTAAGTTGTGGTGCCATTCTTCTCGTGGTGTCATGTGAACGTCGACTACATGACACTTCACCTTTATGGGCCTAGGGGAATGCATCGTGTACTCGGTTATTAATTGTGGGGTTGCCAGAGTGACAGAAACCTAAACCCCCGTTGATATTCCGATGCATGAGGAATAGCAGGATCTCAGAGTTTAAAGCTATGGTTAGATTTATCTTAATTACTTTCTTGTATTTGCGGATGCTTGCTAGGGGTATAATCATAAGTATGTATTAGTCCTAGGAAGGGCGGTGCATTAGCATAGGTTCACCCACACGACACTTATCCAAGCACTAAAGATTAATCATCAATATGAAGCGAAAGCACTAGACAGAATTCCCGTGTGTTCTCAAGAACGTTTGGTCATCATAAGTAAACAAACCGGCTTGTCCTTTGCTCTAAAAAGGATTGGGCCACTCGCTGCAATTATAATTGCCGCGCTCTATTTACTCGCACTTTATTTATCTGTCATATCAAAGTCTACTGAAAACTTGTCTGCTAGTGTTTACAGTGAAACCCTCATCAAAACCACTTGTCAACACCTTCTGCTCCTCGTTGGGTTCGGCACTCTTATTTATCGAAAGTACTGCGATACACCCCCTATACTTGTGGGTCATCCAGACTATTTTCTGGCGCCGTTGCCGGGGAGTGAAGCGCTATTGGTAAGTGGAATTGGTAAGGAAAACTTTAGCTGTAAGTGCTGTTTTTATTTCTGTCTCCTTATTTGCTTAATAATGGAGAGAGGAAATGTTGCTTTCCTATTTGGGAAGTCTTCTACCGCTGCTGAGGTAGAACATGAGGCACCACCTGATGATATTGTGCCATTTAAAATACCTATGAAAATTATTGAACGTGTTATGAATAACCGCTATGTTGGAGATGGAACTGTCCACCCCGGTGATCATTTACTGTATTTACATGAATTATGCGAGTTGTTCAAGTGTGCAGGTATTACAATGGACGAAGTCAGGAAGAAATTATTCTCCATATCACTCGGTGGGAGAGCTGCGCATTGGTATAAACTGCTGAAGAACAGGGATTCTCTTGGATGGGAGGAAATTTTACCTCTCTTTTATTCTAAATTTTATCCTCCAAGTGAAATTCACCAAGATCGGAATTCTATATATAATTTCTGGACTCATGATGGAGAAAGTATTGACCAAGCTTGGGGGGGATTGAAGGCATTAATGCTCAAATACCCCATTCATGAGCTTCCTGGTAATATTATTGTTGATAACTTCTATGCAAGACTTTCCTTTGAAGATAAAACATTATTGGATACTTCTTGTGCTGGATCATTCACTCGTAATAAGAAGGAGTTTAAATGGGATCTTCTTGATCGTATTGAAGAAAATACTGAAGCATGGGAGAACGACAAAGGTAGGGAGCCAGGTATAAAATATGACTTTGAATGCATTAAGACTTTCATGAATACTAATGCATTTCGAAATATTAATAGTGCTTATGGTCTTGACTCCCAAGTTGTTGCAAATTATTATAAATCCTTTCCTGTCTATTTCGGTTTGCCCAAGAAGGGGTTTGAAAAATATCATGAACCTTATAAAGATAAATCTATTGCTCCTTTAGCTAAAAGCATTGAGGTTAATATTGTTGATCATATCATTCCTGAGCCTTATATTGATAAAATTCCTTTTCCTGTTAAAGTGAAAGAACATTCTATTATGGCTAGTGTGGTTAATAAAAGTGATAAGAAAGCTAAGGAACCTGATGAACAAATTAAAGTTGAACCTTCTGTGGCTATAGTTAAAGAGCTTGTTTCTGAAAATGTGGGAGAAGAGTATATTATATTTTGTCATGATGCTTCTAATGTTGTTTCTCATCCTGCAAAGCCAAGGAAGGCTAGTGTTCCTGTGTTATCTGTTAAAATTGGTGATCATTGCTATTATGGTTTATGTGATATTGGTGCAAGTTCAAGTGCTATTCCTTATGATCTTTATAAAGAAATTATGCATGAGATTGGTCCTAGTGAACTTGAAGAGATTGATGTGGTTATTCAACTTGCTAATAGAGAAACTATCTCTCCCATTGGTATTGTCAGAGATGTTAAAGTTCTATGTGGTAAGACTAAATATCCTGCTGATTTCCTCGTACTTGGTTCTGCTGCTAGTAAGACTTGTCCTATCATTTTTGGTAGACCTTTTCTAAATACTTGTGGTGCTGTTATAGATTGTAAGAAAGAGAAAATCCTGACTAAATTTGCTGGTGATTCATATGAATTCAATTTTTCGAAATTTGCTAAAACTCCTTATGAAACCGAATTGCCTAATGAGGATTTTAGAGTAGAACAACTTTCTTCTATTGCTCTTGCGCCTAGTAATTATATTCAGCAATTTATGGAAGATCATGAGAGTGAAGATTTTATGGAACAAAGGAATGAACTTGAGGACATATTCCTTCGTCAACCTATTCTTAAACATAATTTAAAGGTGGAAGACTTGGGTAAAACACTTCCACCTAAAGAGGATCCTGTCTTTGATTTAAAACCTTTGCCTGATAATCTTAAGTATGCTCATCTTGATGATAAGAAAATATATCCTGTTATTATTAGTGCTAACCTTTCAGGTAAAGAAGAAGAAAGATTGTTGGAAATATTGAAGAAACACCGTGGAGCTATGGGTTATACTTTGGATGATTTAAAAGGGATTTCTCCTACTATATGTCAACATTCTATTAATATGGAGCCCGATGCAAAGCCAGTTGTTGAACATCAACGCCGTTTAATACCTAAGATGAAGGAAGTGGTAAGAAATGAGGTATTAAAACTTCTTGATGCTGGTATTATTTATCCTATTGCTGATAGTAGATGGGTTAGTCCTGTGCACTGTGTCCCTAAGAAAGGTGGAATTACTAGTGTACCTAATGATCATGATGAGCTTATCCCTCAAAGAGTAGTTGTTGGTTATAGAATGTGCATTGATTTTAGGAAGGTTAATAAAGTTACTAAGAAAGATCATTATCCATTACCTTTTATTGATCAAATGTTGGAGAGATTAGCCAATAAAACTCATTTTTGCTTTCTTGATGGTTATTCTGGTTTCTCTCAAATTGCTGTTAAAACTCAAGATCAAGAGAAAACAACATTTACCTGTCCTTATGGTACTTATGCTTATAGACGTATGCCTTTTGGTTTATGTAATGCTCCTGCTACTTTTCAAAGATGTATGTCTGCTATCTTTCATGGTTTTTGTGAGGAAATTGTGGAGGTGTTCATGGAAGATTTCTCCGTTTATGGCACTTCCTTTGATAATTGCTTGCACAATCTTGATAAAGTTTTGCAGAGATGTGAAGAAACTAATCTTGTTCTTAATTGGGAGAAATGCCACTTTATGGTTAATGAAGGGATTGTTCTTGGACATAAAATTTCTGAAAGAGGTATTGAAGTTGATAGAGCCAAAGTAGAAGCAATTGAGAAAATGCCTTGCCCTAGAGATGTTAAAGGTATTCGTAGTATTCTTGGTCATGCTGGTTTCTATAGAAGGTTTATCAAAGACTTTGCTAAGGTATCAAAGCCTCTTACTAATCTCTTGCAAAAAGATATACCGTTTGTTTTTTATGATGATTGTAAGGAAGCTTTTGAAACTCTTAAGAAAGCTTTAATAACTGCTCCTATTGTTCAACCACCTGATTGGAATTTACCATTTGAAATTAAGTGTGATGCTAGTGATTTTGCTGTTGGTGCTGTCCTTGGGCAAAGAGTGGATAAAAAGTTAAATGTTATTCATTATGCTAGTAAGACTCTTGATGCTGCTCAAAAGAATTATGCTACAACTGAAAAAGAATTTCTAGCTGTTGTCTTTGCTTTTGATAAATTTAGACAATACATTGTTGATTCTAAAGTTATTATTCATACTGATCATGCTGCAATTAGATACCTTATGGAAAAGAAAGATGCAAAGCCTAGGCTTATCAGATGGGTGTTACTTTTGCAAGAATTCGATTTGCATATTGTGGATAGGAAGGGTGCTGAAAATCCTGTTGCTGATAATTTGTCTAGATTGGAAAACATTGCTTATGATCCTATACCTGTTAATGATAGTTTTCCAAATGAACAATTGGCTGTAATAAGGGTGAGTTCACGAGATAGTCCTTGGTATGCAGATTATGCTAACTTTATTGTTTCGAAGTATTTGCCTCCAACCTTTTCAGCTCAACAAAGAAGAAAATTCTTTTATGACTTAAGGCATTATTTCTGGGATGACCCACACTTATATAAAGAAGGAGTCGATGGTATTATGCGAAGATGTGTTCCGGAGTATGAACAAAAAGAGATATTGAGAAAGTGCCATAGTAGTGCTTATGGAGGACATCACGCTGGAGATAGAACAGCACAAAAGGTTTTACAATCAGGTTTTTATTGGCCTACTCTTTTTAAAGATGCAAGAAAGTTTATTTTATCTTGTGATGAATGTCAAAGAGTTGGTAATATCTCTAGACGTAATGAAATGCCTATGAATTATTCTCTTGTTATTGAACCATTTGATTGTTGGGGATTTGACTTTATGGGTCCTTTCCCTTCTTCAGAAGGTAATACTCATATACTTGTTGCTGTTGATTATGTTACTAAATGGGTAGAAGCTATACCTACTAAAAGTGCTGATGGTGAGACATCATTAAAAATGCTTCAAGATATTATTTTCCCTAGGTTTGGTGTTCCTAGATATCTTATGACTGATGGAGGTTCTCATTTTATTCATGGTGGGTTTAGAAAAGTTCTTGCTAAATATGGTGTTAATCATAGAATTGCTTCAGCTTATCATTCTCAAACTAGTGGGCAAGTAGAACTATCAAATAGAGAAATTAAATCTATCTTGCAAAAGACTGTTAATAGGACGAGGAAGAATTGGGCTAGTAAATTAAATGATGCATTGTGGGCTTATAGAACTGCTTATAAAAATCCCATGGGTATGTCTCCTTATAAAATGGTTTATGGAAAAGCTTGTCACTTGCCTTTAGAATTAGAACACAAAGCTTATTGGGCAGTGAGAGAACTAAATAGAGATTTTAAACTTGCTGGTGAGAAAAGATTACTTAATTTAAGTTCTTTAGATGAATGGAGAAGTGAAGCTTATGAAAATGCTAAACTATTTAAAGAGAAAGTTAAGAGATGGCATGATAGGAGAATCCTTAAGAGAGAGTTTCATGTTGGTGAGAAAGTTCTATTGTATAGCTCTCGTCTTAGATTCTTTGCAGGAAAATTGCTCTCCAAGTGGGAAGGACCATATGTCATTGTGGAGGTGTTTCATTCGGGTGCGATAAAAATTTCTTCGCTCAAGGATGACTCTACACAAGTGGTAAATGGACAAAGACTCAAGCATTATATTTCTGGAGATTCTTATAATGAAGATGTTGATATTATTCAAGCAATTACTCCGGAAGATTATATTAAGGAAAATATTTCTGAGTTTGCAGAACCTGATTTCGAAAAGGTACAGTTTCGGTAAGAAAAAGTTCGCGAATTTAATTTTGAGCTACCTATTATTTATTTTTGGAAAATTTGGAAAAACACGAGACGAAAACGAGCAGGACACGAAGTCCGAGGCGCCCACACCACGTGGTGGCGCGGGGCCCTTGCTGGCCGCGCGAGCACCAGGTGGGGGAGCCTCGGAGCCCCTCTCCTACTCGGTTTGGCCTTGTTGCCTTCCTTTTATTTCGTACATTTTTGCTATATATTCACCTGGAGCCCCCGAGGTCCGTATATCGTGTTTTCGACGCGTTTTTGTTTCGAGCTGTTTCTGTCCAGATGTCGTCTCAGGGATCTTGTTCTGAAGACTACGCACTTCGTCGCCAACGCGAACTCCTTCAAGATCTTGATCAAGGGTCTTTTGTTGGATGGGCGGATGATGAGAAGGTGAAGTCTAGGCGCAGGGACATGGACGACGGCGTCATGGAGGAAGTAAAGAAGATGCAGTCGGCCAAGAAAGATCGCGCAAGGACGGGGACTAGCAAGCCCACCTTTGTGGGATCAATTAACGCCCAACGTGCTTTTTCTCATAACATGCAGGGAGCAATACCGCCTGTTCCGGATCTTAGCTCTTTTCCAGATGCAACCGAAGCTCTACGTGTCACGGATCAGTTTTGCGAGCAGTACCGCGTCCTGAGGAGGGAAGTGTATATACTTCAAGAGGAGAACAACAGGCTTCGCAAGATGTTGGAGCGTTACCTTACCCCACTTCGAGTCGTCCCTCCATCACCACCGAAGGAGTAATTCATCATCGGTATTGGCATCTCTCTTAGCTTGTTCCAAGCTTGGGGGGAGTGCCGCGGTATCACCATTATCTTTCATCTTTTACCTTTTAGTAGAGTCATATCATGAGTAGGGAAGTTATCTTATATGATGGTTTGCAGTGTGGAAGTATCTCTCTTTTAGTTGGCTGTCTATGTATCCCTTGGTGTGAGTTGCCATTATGGAATATTAATGAGAAGTGTTATCATTTATTTTCTGCACACTTTATTTTAGTTTGCAACTTTTATCATGTATGATTGATCTTGTCATTAGTGTTGGTAATCACTTTGGGAGCATATAGTAAATCTTTTGGCTTTGGCAAACTTAGCATCGGTCAGTAGCTACAATACTTTGAGACTTAAGTGGAAAAAGGAATTACATGTAGAATATAGAATTCATTAATCTTTCTCATTTGTAGATTATAAGCTTAGCATTCACAAACTTAAAATTGTGTGTGCCTTCAAGTAAGAATTGCATGATTGTCTTTACTACATGTATGTTTGTTTGTATCCATCAACTCTTATGCTTGCTACCCAACCTTGCTAGCCAAAGACCTGTATCGAGAGGGAATACTTCTCATACATCCAAACCATGAACCGAAACCCCTGCCATTTGTGTCCACCATATCTACCTACTATGTGGTATTTTGCGCCACTCCAAGTAAATACTTCTTGTGCTATCTTTATTCAAAATTATTATCCCTTATTTGTGTCAATGTTCACTAGCTCATGAGGAAATAATAGTTGGGTTTGTTATCTTCCATACTAATTAAGTAACCCTTGACTTGCATGCTACATCTGCTCGTCATTAATATTGCAAAGGGGTGGTCAGACCACTATAATATCAAAGGTTGAGATTTTAAAATATAGGCACTCCTCCATGGTTTGAGATTGATTGGTGGGCACCCGAGGATTCGGTTAGCCATGGTTGTGTTAGAAAGGTGGGGAGGAGTGTCAAGGCTGTGAAAGTAAAGGAAAAAGAAGATGAATATCATAAAGGCTTGTTTTTTTAAAAATAAATCGGAACCACCCTTAACTTGCTTAGTATGGGAGATGACAAGAACTCTATTACCATTCGTTGACAACAACAAACACCGCTCAAAAACTTACTTTTATGCTCTCTATATGATTTCGAAAACCTATAAAACCAAAAGCTCTAGCACATGCTTGTATCTCTGCTTCCCTCTGCGAAGGGCCTATCTTTTACTTTATGTTGAGTCAGTAAACCTATCTCCTTCTATCTTAAGCAAGCATTTGAGTTGATTGTGATTCAACCAGTTATACATTAGTATTGTTGATCATGTCTTTTATTCTTTCTTGCTTGGCACATTGTTGGCATCTAATGAATTTGATTTTTGGAGTTATCAACTAATAAAGAAGGCTGTTTTATAAACTAAGCTCAATATGTTCATTGTCCTCTGACCAAGGACTAAGTTTGCCAACACCAACTAAGGTTTTCTCTATGTACCTTATTGTGGTTTTCCTCTACTTGATACAAGTTGATTTATATGAACGGAGTTGATATCTAAGATGACTTGTGCATTTATACATGTGATGCTTCTTGTCCGTATATTTTATATCGACACTTCACTCCATAAACCTGTGGTCATGTTTACCGAGTTCAGCTTTCGCTTGGGGACAAGCGAGGTCTAAGCTTGGGGGGAGTTGATACGTCCATTTTGCATCACTATTTTATATCATAATTTACTGCTATTCATTGATATATTTCGTATTTGGAGATGATACTTATGTTATTTCATCTATTTTGCATGATTGATGATCATTGGGGGATGGAACTCCGGAGTCTGAATTCTGCTGGAAAAGCGCCATCGAGATACAGTATTTGCGAAGCTCAGAAGATCAAACGAAACACCTGGGAATTATTTTCTCACCAGATCACGAAGGAGGCCAAAAGGGGAGCCTGAGGTGGGGCCCAGGGGGCCCACACCATGCCCAGGCGCGGCAGGGAGGCTGGCCGCGCGAGCATGTGGTGGGGCCGCCCTGGCCCACCACCGGGCGTGCCCTTTCGCGTACTTTATCCCCCCGAAAACCTAAGACCTAGAGGGTGTTCAGAAATCCTCTTCGCCGCCACCACGAGGCGGAGAAGACAGAGAGAGAAAAGCTCTCCGGTAGGCTGCGTTGCTGCCGGGGAAATTCCCTCCCGGAGGGGGGAAATCGTCGCCATCGTCACCGTCATCGAGCTGCACTCCATCACCATCGCAGTCACATCCCAAATTTTGGAACCAAGAAAAACTTATTTTTACCAGACCCAAAATTCAGAACCAACAAAAACTTTTTGAAATGTTTCATTGATGATTGTGTTTTCCTTCCCATTGCTATGTTTGACATGGTGTGGCTGCTCCTTTTTGTGTGTGTGACTTGTTTGTCTTGAATGCATCATCCTTGTGATTGTGGTGATCTTGTTGTGTTGTTGCTTGTGAGTATAATTAATTCAATGTGCCAGAGCAATAAATTAAAAACACACACTTGACAACAAAATTGGTATGTGACTTAAATAAAGCAAAACCCCTAAAATTATTCAACAAATGGAAATTTAGATCAGGAGTTGAAGAAATGATCTAAATAAATTATTTTCCCTACATAACTATCTATTTCCTTCAAACAAATATTTTCTCTATGAACTTATAAATTATTTGAAGTTAATATATTTGTCAAGGAAGTTCCAAGAGTTCAAATATAATATTTTGAACTTGCT
Organism: Poa annua; assembly: GCA_026929855.1. Taxonomy (NCBI): domain Eukaryota; kingdom Viridiplantae; phylum Streptophyta; class Magnoliopsida; order Poales; family Poaceae; genus Poa; species Poa annua. Next base: position 59,780,638 of record CM049437.1, read on the forward strand.
TTAAAATTTCTTAAGGATTATAAATTTGTTTTTAAGAAAAATGCCATATTTAAACCCTGTGAACAAAAGTTATTCAAAACATTTTATTTTCAAATACCAAATTTTGTGGAGCTTCTACATGTATATGGGGGCCTACCCAAATATTTTCAAATTTTTATAAAATGTTTTAGTAACCCAAATAAAATCCCTAAAAGCTACTGGTTTTCAAAAGGAATTAAAAGAAATAGAAAAGGACTTGGATGTGATGGAAAATAACTTGCCAGGGGCCTTTTTGTGAAACCCCCATCTCCTTCCTGTAGCCGCAGCACGGCATGGCTACAGGAGGGCGTGTCGCCGTGCTCCCCGACGCCGTGGCTCGCCGCCAGACCCCCCCCCCTCGCTGCAGCGCTCGCCGCCCGGACCCCCCCACCTCTCCGCCTCGCCCCTCTGCTCCCTGGAGCGCAGACACCGACGCCACGCCCCCCCTCCCTTTGGGCACGCGCCCGTGCCGCCGCGCGGCATGTCCGCGGACGACACGGCGACGTGCGCCTCCCGCCGTGCCCTCTCCCAAGCGTCCCCTGCCGGACCCCCCTCCTCTCCCCTGCGCGATAAGAACCCCCGAGACGCTCCCCTGCTTCCCGGCTCTCTCTTCCTCATTTTCTTCCCCACGGCCGAACCGCCCGAGCTCGCCGTCGCGCCTCGCCGGCGTTAGGAGCCACCCCGAGCCAAATGGAGACCTCCTCCCGCTCCGCCCCGTCGTCCTCTACGTCCTCGTGCGAGGAATCGCCGCGGGCCGCCCGGAATCGCCGTCGCCGTCCTCGTCTTCCCGAGCTCCGGCCGCCGCGCCCCGAGGAAGATTGCCACCGTCTCCGACCTCCTCCGTCCAAGCCGAGCACACGCACGCGTCTAGGGTGAGCTCGCCTCTCTCCTGGACATGCTCGTCCTCCTTCCCCGTCTCTACTTTGCCGCCTAGAAGTAGCTCCGCCGTTAGGCCGTAGCACGTGCCGCCGTAGCTCGTCGCCGGAGCTTCTCCCGGCGACCACTTGGGTCGTAGCGCCGCCCCTAGTCTCCGCGTACTCGTATGCGTCGATGTCACCCAGTAGGTCGTCCCCGCGCGTCCGCTGCCGTCGATCCCGTGCGCGTCGCCGCCGGTGGTCACCGCGGCACGCGCGACGTCGCGGTACACAGCCGTCTGTTTATTAGGGCTCGCGCCCTTAACCTAGCAAGATCCACCGCACAGCCCAGTGGCAACGGCCACGATCGCGCTCGCAAGCGTCGCGAGTTCGACTCGCCGCAGCCGCTGAGGCGCTGCCTTTTGGTTTATTTTCGCGCACTGACATGTGGCCCCCACTGGTCAGTGACCGTGGCGGCCAGCGTAGCCACACCCAGCCGCGTCAGCGCCCGCATGGCACTCGGGCCCGCATGGCAGTGGCTCTGGCTAGCCAGCCCCTCGGTGAAAAACGTTTCACCGTGTTTCTCTGGAAAATAAAGGAAAAGACAGAAAATGGATCAAGTTTGTAAAATCCATAACTTTTTAAATACTTGTCCAAAAATTACAAATAAAATACCAAAATGTTCAGAAGGGTAAATAATGCCTTTTGGTCTAATTCATTTATCCAAATAAATTAGTTTATATAATTTTTCATTAAAAATAAAGAAAAAGGGTAGAAAAGAAAATGAATTTAGAAAATCAATACTGGACTCATTTTGTAAATTCAATAACTTGAGATTTATAACTCCAAATAAATCAAATCCAAATGTTCTGGAATGCTTATGAAATTATCTAACCAACCCAATTGGTTTCACCTCATTTAGATATATAATAAAAATGTATTACTCAAAATGCCATAAAGGGTTTAAAATCCAAACTTGTTTGTTTCTGATACTCTGTTAGTCCAAATTGGTTGAGACCAATTTTATTGAGTCACATTTAGTCATGGTTAGCCACCCCTAAAAGGATTTAATTTTTAGAACAACAGAACTTAATTGATTGCCAAAACTTGATTATTAATCTTCTGGATTGAAACCATTATGTAGGGAGTTTGGTAACTCCAATTGACCCAAATCCAATTGTGTTGTCTCATACACATCAGTAGCTTTCTGTAGAAGTTTAGTTTGTATTTTTATGACCAACAGAACTTAAGATATGTAATTAAACATGTTCAACTAGTTTCTGCCATAATTAAGACATAATCAAATAATGGCTAATTCAATTAAATTGAAACCAAATTGAGTTGCTTGATATATGAAGTGGCTATTTAGAGCATTTAAGATTGTATTGCTGTATTGATGGTTGTGTTACCGCTGCTTGCTAGTTGTTGTTTAGCATGTTATAATATGTTAGTACTGTTAGTGGAATTTGTTGGAAAAATTGGTATGAGTAAAATATTGCCTAGCTTGATGAACTTGAAGGACTTAAGTTGAGTATTAGATTAAATATATTGTTAGTGTACCCACCTTAGCTTGGTGAGGTATTTAAATTATAAAGATGAATTGGTGACTTAACTTTTGTTTGAAGTATTTCCTAGTTAGGAAAAGGGGTTTGTGAGTTACCTCTAATTGAGGGTGTATTTGTGCCCTCTTGTTTTTGGCATGTGTATGGTGTTATACTCCTGATTAGTATAATGCCCTTGTGAATATATATATCTTAGTTGGTCGCTTAGTTAAAATAGTGCTATGATGTGGTTTGAATATCTTTTTGTATACCAATTGTGGTATGGTTTGCTTATTGAGTGTTGTTCTATTTTATGTTTGCGACGCTAGATATAAACGCTACCGGAGTGGTATTTGGAAAGGATTTACCGAGGAAGAATGGGAATTATCTCTTTGATCAGCAAGAAGAAGCCAAGAACATTATGCTGGAATCAGGCAAGCTATTCCCTGAGCTTGCATCTTTATACATCTATTTTGGGTCACATGTTTTACTTATAAAGAGCATATGTGATTTATGTGGTGGTTGCCACTAAAGCTATGATTTTGAAAACCCTTTTCCAAAATACAAGTATATTATTTTGACACCCTATATGGAGATATTAGATGGAAATTCTTTTTCAAACTATAGGATGGGAAAAATATTGTTTACTCAAAACTCTTTTGAAAATACTTGTGTGGACATGGAGCACCAAGATGTGGTGATGAATTGGAGAAAAGGAGAATGGTGGTTTTGATAAAACGCACATTGTGTCTTTGTACTTACGTCAATCAACCGATACTCTGTGCGACCACATTTACCCACATATGGGAAAGGGCTTAGTCATATAATTTGCTCATATTAGTATGGGATACCTCATCAACGGGGATGACTCCGTTATGCATGAGGGATGGTTGATGACCTACCCCTGACCTGGGTCCTCGCTCAAACTCTATGAGTAGATAAGGAGGAGGATAGAAGGATGTCCCCTATACACCGCCAGATAAAACCTATGAGTCCTCACACTTAGATTCCGACGGGCTGGGTTAAGTGTCGACGGAAAGTATCATAGGGGCAGGATCCTATACTAGCATGAGCAAAGGACAGACTAGGACTGGTGACTCAACTTCGCATACCCCTGGTATGGCGAGACGTGGCAGACACGATGAGTTATCGGATGGGTGTGGGAAAAGCGTGCTACCTCTGCAGAGGGTTTAAAACTATTCGAATAGCCGAGTCCTCGGATATGGACAGTTGAGAGGCCCTACTTAGACCATGTGCAAGTTTTGGAAAAGATTTGAGTTTTAAATAGAAAATGAAGTGGAGAATGTTCCATACACCTATACCAACGGATCGGTATGAGGTTGTTGGAGAATATGTATCATGACGGTTTATGGTCAGGAAAAGGAGGAGTTTTGGAGAGACAGATAAAATGGTGATTTTTCGATAAAATGTTTATTAAAGAGACTTCTTACCTTTTTCAACAAAGATGCCCCTTTTGGGAAAAAGTTTTAAAGAGACCCCTTACAAAGGCAGATTTATGGGAAAAGTTCTGAAGACCTTCTTTCCTTTTTCAATAAAGATATAGAGTTTTCAAGGCAAACAAAGTTTTATTTAAACAAATAAAAGAATAGCGCATGCTCATGTTGGGGTAGTTTGCGAGTACGTAAATGTACTCATGGCTGTGTCCCTGGATATTCCCATGTCCAGAGTTCAAGAAGAAGTATGCTGAAGACCGAGAGACCGATGACGTCTTTGCGAACTAGGCCGTCTTCCCAGTCAGCTGCCTGTAGGTGTCTTGGCAAATGACTCGGGCCCCACGTTGATTGGTGTTTTCCGCTGCAAGAACTTATTGAAGATTGTGGCTTCAATCGAGTAAGTAATTCCTTCGGTAATTATGGATGTTCTTTTGATACTAGTTTGATTGTGCTCAGCGACAGACTGATCACGGGATCGCTGATGTTGTAGGCACAAGGGTATTTCGGACTGCTAGTCCGGGGTCCCCACAGACTTGGTATCAGAGCCATCCTGACTGTAACAGACCTTAGTTAGCATGGACGTTAGTTAGGAAAGAAATATTTTGTTAAAAATATATTGTTACCAAAAATATATTTTTATCTAAGGAAGTCCAAAAATAACTTCCACTCTTCTCACCTTCTCAAATATTTCCGAGTCTCATCCCTCTATTTTAAGATTTTCCAAGGATTTCTCTAATCCCTCTTATCCGTTCAAAATACTTGACGATGAACCCAAGTGAGACCTAATTAGCTAGCACCTACAAGAAGAAGCTTCCATTACAAGTACTCAACCTTCCACATCGAGGTGATGGATCCGCAAATACCAATATTATCGATATCAACAAGCAAGAGACCTCCGAAGACCTCAACTCAATATCAACAATTCCACTCAGTTACTCCTTCAATAATCTCAATTTCTCCAGCTGAAGACGAAGGCGACAAAGTGAAGGCTTCACCAACCCTATCAACCAAGGCCCATAGGAAAAACATGATAGGACCCTCGGGTGTACTACCCGATTACCACGAGTAGGACATCCTTTGGTACTAGAAGTACCTTGTGTGCTCTTTGCTTATGTGCACTATGCTTCTCTGTTAGTGTGTTGATTTTCTTGCGCGTTCACCATCACGCCTTGATGGCAACACAAAGTCAAACCAAAGTTCTCTTTTTATAAAATTCCTTTTCGTCAGTTGCACCTTGTTGCAGATGTAAACCCTCTTAGGGAAAATATTTTTCTGAGAACTTCCTATTATCTCAACCGTCTCCCGATAAGAACTGACAGTTTCGCAAGATACAAAAGACCCCCGACCTTTAACTAATAACCTGAAATTTTTGCAACCTAACCGGAAAATCAGATAATGGCCTTCAAGCACCACCTGGAGCAAGTGCGTCAAGATCTCGAAGAGGAACTGCTGTGGAGATTCGAGCTAAGAGACCGCAAGAAGGAGGAACTGCGATAAAGAGATTAATAATAGATTTCATAAGTTGGTAAAGGAGTAATTAATATACCGGACTATCCTTGAGTATTCAGAAACTCATACATCATAAGCTGTTATTATTAATCTCTCTAAAAAAAATAGTGTGATATTCCAATGTTCGTGTGGTATACAAGTAATTTGGTAACAAGCCTCAGGAACTTGTTAACAAATCACTTTTATATGCTCAAACACTTGAGTGTCATACCCAAACTAAATAGAACGTCAGATAATCCAGTACATCTCAGCCTCTGGAATATGAGAAGTAGTTTGATGACAAGACTAGCTACCTTGTCAACAAATTCTTCTTGTATGACTAAGGCAACTCGATGTCATAAAAGACAACCACATTTTTATGCAACTAACCAATAGAAAGCTTTGCTCGGACTAAGTGGATTCCTTCACCACAGGGGTGAGATAAATGATGTTAGAACCCGAATAAAGGACAATAATAATTTTCTTAAATCAAGTGTATAACTTAGGAAACATGCAAGTTCCAAATAAGAAAGTCACATGGAGATTTATAGTGTTTTCCCAAGGATATGATTTCTAAAACAAGAACAGAAAAAGTTACCATTTGAGAAAAACAACGGGTGTGAAGGTTCTTCACTAACTTTTTCTAAGATCCGCTAACCCGTAACATTTGAACAATCGTCTATCCACTCCCCAAATCACCTACCTCGGGACACTCGAATTGACCGTTAGGCTCCTCTGGAAACTCGATACCCTAGATTGGACCTCTTGCAGTTCTTACCGAAGCTTCACGAAGATCAATAACCAATGAAGTCAACAATGAAGTCCCCCCCCTTATTCAGCTGAAGAAGGACGACTATGAAGACAGATGTCGACAAACTACTCCAGGAGAAGGTTGCCTCCAAGTCAACTCCAGCTGCGACTCTCCACAAGACCAGTTCAAGACCCCTTTTTAAGGGGGGAAGGCCTGCAATAGGTATACCAGAACGTGGTAAGTAAATTTGTGCGCCTTGACCCTGTAGAATCCGGAAACATCCGATCAAGACTATCCATACGAGTTAATCATCAAGACAACCCCATCATAAAGGATCTGAACTCATCACATAAGTTTATCGACAGAGAAAACCTCGCAACATAAATTTGTCAAGACCTCACGTGGTGACCTTACTGAAGAAGCCACAACCTCGGAAGTATAACCAGCCTAAAACTCAGGCCCTCGTACTCCCCTATTACCCCACCTTGCAAATCTCGGGACGAGATTTATTTTAAGGGGGGAAGGATCTGTCACATCCCAAATTTTGGAACCAAGAAAAACTTATTTTTACCAGACCCAAAATTCAGAACCAACAAAAACTTTTTGAAATGTTTCATTGATGATTGTGTTTTCCTTCCCATTGCTATGTTTGACATGGTGTGGCTGCTCCTTTTTGTGTGTGTGACTTGTTTGTCTTGAATGCATCATCCTTGTGATTGTGGTGATCTTGTTGTGTTGTTGCTTGTGAGTATAATTAATTCAATGTGCCAGAGCAATAAATTAAAAACACACACTTGACAACAAAATTGGTATGTGACTTAAATAAAGCAAAACCCCTAAAATTATTCAACAAATGGAAATTTAGATCAGGAGTTGAAGAAATGATCTAAATAAATTATTTTCCCTACATAACTATCTATTTCCTTCAAACAAATATTTTCTCTATGAACTTATAAATTATTTGAAGTTAATATATTTGTCAAGGAAGTTCCAAGAGTTCAAATATAATATTTTGAACTTGCTTTAAAATTTCTTAAGGATTATAAATTTGTTTTTAAGAAAAATGCCATATTTAAACCCTGTGAACAAAAGTTATTCAAAACATTTTATTTTCAAATACCAAATTTTGTGGAGCTTCTACATGTATATGGGGGCCTACCCAAATATTTTCAAATTTTTATAAAATGTTTTAGTAACCCAAATAAAATCCCTAAAAGCTACTGGTTTTCAAAAGGAATTAAAAGAAATAGAAAAGGACTTGGATGTGATGGAAAATAACTTGCCAGGGGCCTTTTTGTGAAACCCCCATCTCCTTCCTGTAGCCGCAGCACGGCATGGCTACAGGAGGGCGTGTCGCCGTGCTCCCCGACGCCGTGGCTCGCCGCCAGACCCCCCCCCCCCCTCGCTGCAGCGCTCGCCGCCCGGACCCCCCCACCTCTCCGCCTCGCCCCTCTGCTCCCTGGAGCGCAGACACCGACGCCACGCCCCCCCTCCCTTTGGGCACGCGCCCGTGCCGCCGCGCGGCATGTCCGCGGACGACACGGCGACGTGCGCCTCCCGCCGTGCCCTCTCCCAAGCGTCCCCTGCCGGACCCCCCTCCTCTCCCCTGCGCGATAAGAACCCCCGAGACGCTCCCCTGCTTCCCGGCTCTCTCTTCCTCATTTTCTTCCCCACGGCCGAACCGCCCGAGCTCGCCGTCGCGCCTCGCCGGCGTTAGGAGCCACCCCGAGCCAAATGGAGACCTCCTCCCACTCCGCCCCGTCGTCCTCTACGTCCTCGTGCGAGGAATCGCCGCGGGCCGCCCGGAATCGCCGTCGCCGTCCTCGTCTTCCCGAGCTCCGGCCGCCGCGCCCCGAGGAAGATTGCCACCGTCTCCGACCTCCTCCGTCCAAGCCGAGCACACGCACGCGTCTAGGGTGAGCTCGCCTCTCTCCTGGACATGCTCGTCCTCCTTCCCCGTCTCTACTTTGCCGCCTAGAAGTAGCTCCGCCGTTAGGCCGTAGCACGTGCCGCCGTAGCTCGTCGCCGGAGCTTCTCCCGGCGACCACTTGGGTCGTAGCGCCGCCCCTAGTCTCCGCGTACTCGTATGCGTCGATGTCACCCAGTAGGTCGTCCCCGCGCGTCCGCTGCCGTCGATCCCGTGCGCGTCGCCGCCGGTGGTCACCGCGGCACGCGCGACGTCGCGGTACACAGCCGTCTGTTTATTAGGGCTCGCGCCCTTAACCTAGCAAGATCCACCGCACAGCCCAGTGGCAACGGCCACGATCGCGCTCGCAAGCGTCGCGAGTTCGACTCGCCGCAGCCGCTGAGGCGCTGCCTTTTGGTTTATTTTCGCGCACTGACATGTGGCCCCCACTGGTCAGTGACCGTGGCGGCCAGCGTAGCCACACCCAGCCGCGTCAGCGCCCGCATGGCGCTCGGGCCCGCATGGCAGTGGCTCTGGCTAGCCAGCCCCTCGGTGAAAAACGTTTCACCGTGTTTCTCTGGAAAATAAAGGAAAAGACAGAAAATGGATCAAGTTTGTAAAATCCATAACTTTTTAAATACTTGTCCAAAAATTACAAATAAAATACCAAAATGTTCAGAAGGGTAAATAATGCCTTTTGGTCTAATTCATTTATCCAAATAAATTAGTTTATATAATTTTTCATTAAAAATAAAGAAAAAGGGTAGAAAAGAAAATGAATTTAGAAAATCAATACTGGACTCATTTTGTAAATTCAATAACTTGAGATTTATAACTCCAAATAAATCAAATCCAAATGTTCTGGAATGCTTATGAAATTATCTAACCAACCCAATTGGTTTCACCTCATTTAGATATATAATAAAAATGTATTACTCAAAATGCCATAAAGGGTTTAAAATCCAAACTTGTTTGTTTCTGATACTCTGTTAGTCCAAATTGGTTGAGACCAATTTTATTGAGTCACATTTAGTCATGGTTAGCCACCCCTAAAAGGATTTAATTTTTAGAACAACAGAACTTAATTGATTGCCAAAACTTGATTATTAATCTTCTGGATTGAAACCATTATGTAGGGAGTTTGGTAACTCCAATTGACCCAAATCCAATTGTGTTGTCTCATACACATCAGTAGCTTTCTGTAGAAGTTTAGTTTGTATTTTTATGACCAACAGAACTTAAGATATGTAATTAAACATGTTCAACTAGTTTCTGCCATAATTAAGACATAATCAAATAATGGCTAATTCAATTAAATTGAAACCAAATTGAGTTGCTTGATATATGAAGTGGCTATTTAGAGCATTTAAGATTGTATTGCTGTATTGATGGTTGTGTTACCGCTGCTTGCTAGTTGTTGTTTAGCATGTTATAATATGTTAGTACTGTTAGTGGAATTTGTTGGAAAAATTGGTATGAGTAAAATATTGCCTAGCTTGATGAACTTGAAGGACTTAAGTTGAGTATTAGATTAAATATATTGTTAGTGTACCCACCTTAGCTTGGTGAGGTATTTAAATTATAAAGATGAATTGGTGACTTAACTTTTGTTTGAAGTATTTCCTAGTTAGGAAAAGGGGTTTGTGAGTTACCTCTAATTGAGGGTGTATTTGTGCCCTCTTGTTTTTGGCATGTGTATGGTGTTATACTCCTGATTAGTATAATGCCCTTGTGAATATATATATCTTAGTTGGTCGCTTAGTTAAAATAGTGCTATGATGTGGTTTGAATATCTTTTTGTATACCAATTGTGGTATGGTTTGCTTATTGAGTGTTGTTCTATTTTATGTTTGCGACGCTAGATATAAACGCTACCGGAGTGGTATTTGGAAAGGATTTACCGAGGAAGAATGGGAATTATCTCTTTGATCAGCAAGAAGAAGCCAAGAACATTATGCTGGAATCAGGCAAGCTATTCCCTGAGCTTGCATCTTTATACATCTATTTTGGGTCACATGTTTTACTTATAAAGAGCATATGTGATTTATGTGGTGGTTGCCACTAAAGCTATGATTTTGAAAACCCTTTTCCAAAATACAAGTATATTATTTTGACACCCTATATGGAGATATTAGATGGAAATTCTTTTTCAAACTATAGGATGGGAAAAATATTGTTTACTCAAAACTCTTTTGAAAATACTTGTGTGGACATGGAGCACCAAGATGTGGTGATGAATTGGAGAAAAGGAGAATGGTGGTTTTGATAAAACGCACATTGTGTCTTTGTACTTACGTCAATCAACCGATACTCTGTGCGACCACATTTACCCACATATGGGAAAGGGCTTAGTCATATAATTTGCTCATATTAGTATGGGATACCTCATCAACGGGGATGACTCCGTTATGCATGAGGGATGGTTGATGACCTACCCCTGACCTGGGTCCTCGCTCAAACTCTATGAGTAGATAAGGAGGAGGATAGAAGGATGTCCCCTATACACCGCCAGATAAAACCTATGAGTCCTCACACTTAGATTCCGACGGGCTGGGTTAAGTGTCGACGGAAAGTATCATAGGGGCAGGATCCTATACTAGCATGAGCAAAGGACAGACTAGGACTGGTGACTCAACTTCGCATACCCCTGGTATGGCGAGACGTGGCAGACACGATGAGTTATCGGATGGGTGTGGGAAAAGCGTGCTACCTCTGCAGAGGGTTTAAAACTATTCGAATAGCCGAGTCCTCGGATATGGACAGTTGAGAGGCCCTACTTAGACCATGTGCAAGTTTTGGAAAAGATTTGAGTTTTAAATAGAAAATGAAGTGGAGAATGTTCCATACACCTATACCAACGGATCGGTATGAGGTTGTTGGAGAATATGTATCATGACGGTTTATGGTCAGGAAAAGGAGGAGTTTTGGAGAGACAGATAAAATGGTGATTTTTCGATAAAATGTTTATTAAAGAGACTTCTTACCTTTTTCAACAAAGATGCCCCTTTTGGGAAAAAGTTTTAAAGAGACCCCTTACAAAGGCAGATTTATGGGAAAAGTTCTGAAGACCTTCTTTCCTTTTTCAATAAAGATATAGAGTTTTCAAGGCAAACAAAGTTTTATTTAAACAAATAAAAGAATAGCGCATGCTCATGTTGGGGTAGTTTGCGAGTACGTAAATGTACTCATGGCTGTGTCCCTGGATATTCCCATGTCCAGAGTTCAAGAAGAAGTATGCTGAAGACCGAGAGACCGATGACGTCTTTGCGAACTAGGCCGTCTTCCCAGTCAGCTGCCTGTAGGTGTCTTGGCAAATGACTCGGGCCCCACGTTGATTGGTGTTTTCCGCTGCAAGAACTTATTGAAGATTGTGGCTTCAATCGAGTAAGTAATTCCTTCGGTAATTATGGATGTTCTTTTGATACTAGTTTGATTGTGCTCAGCGACAGACTGATCACGGGATCGCTGATGTTGTAGGCACAAGGGTATTTCGGACTGCTAGTCCGGGGTCCCCACAATCGCCAACACCACCATCTCCACCGCCGACGCCGTCATCTCCATCGGTCCACTCCGTTCCCGCTGTAACATCTAGGGCTAAACCTTGTGTATTTGATAGGGGAAACTCTCCCGGTGTTGATTACTCTTGTTATTGATGCTATTGAGTGAAACCGTTGAATTAGGGTTTATGTTCAGATTGTTATCCATCATTATATCATCTCTGATCATGTACCATATGATGTGTTGTGAGTAGTTCGTTAAGTTCTTGAGGACATGGGAGAAGTCAAGATGTTAGTAGTGAACTATGTTGAGTAATATTTAATGTTTTGATATTTAAGTTGTGGTGCCATTCTTCTAGGAGAGAATTCCTTATTCGACACCTGCTTAAATTTGCCTTCCCTATTTGACACTACTAAATTTTTTCTTCCCAATTTGACATGTAAACTTCATTTCTTCCCTTTCTTGACACTACCGTCACTGACGTCTTCTTCTGCCGTTAGTTATAACTTGTTTGGACTGAAATACCCCTAGTTAACTCACCCGCATATTCAGTCAAGAAAAAAACTCACCCGCATCCAATCGACCCGAGCCGCATCTTCTCTTCCTCATCCCCCAAACCCTAGCTCCTGCGATTGGGACGGCGGCTCCTAGCGAGGGCTGCGGCGTCAGGTGTGCTTGCGGTCGGCGGAGGCATCGTGGAGGGAGCCGGCGAGGGAGCGCACGCCCTTGCGCTTCCGCGGCAGGGACTCCATCGGAGGAGGTGTGGGATCCATAGGCGGCGGCGTGCCTGCACCTCTTGCAGCTACTGGGGATGGGGATGGTTGGTTTGGCGAGATGGCGCCGCAGGAGATTGAAGCGGAGCTGGACGACGAATACGCCGCTGCCGCGGAAGCATCCTCATCTGCCACGTTCTGTCCGCCGCAGGAGCGTCCTCCTCCAGCACGTTCTCCTTCTCCGCAGCCTCGCAATCGACGGCTACCGGCGCGGCTGCTTGCTCCTCCGCTGCTTCGATTCTCTTGGCGAAACTCTGAAAGATTTGGGAAATCCGGCGAGCGGGACAGGGGGAATCCGGGGAGTCGACGCCGCCGGTGGAATCCCGGGCTTCAGCGGGATGATTTTCTGGTTTTTAAATTAAAATCTGTTGACTTCAATGATTTTTGGACTGATAATATTGCTTACGTTAATATCCAACTAACAGATGGTTCTCATTTGGTCAAATATGCACTCGTATAGAGTTTTTGGTCATATAATTTATCAGGGGTAAAACCGACTGTTCACATTCATATTTAACACCGTTAGTGCTTAAAATGCACTAGAGTGTCAAGAAAGGAAAGAAATGAAGTTTACATGTCGAATTGGGAAGAAAAAATTTAGGAGTGTCAAATAGGGAAGGCAAATTTAAGCCGGTGTCAAATAAGGAATTCTCTCTTCTTCTAGTGGTGTCATGTGAACGTCGACTACATGACACTTCACCTTTATGGGCCTAGGGGAATGCATCGTGTACTCAGTTATTAATTGTGGGGTTGCCGGAGTGACAGAAACCTAAACCCCCGTTGATATTCCGATGCATGAGGGATAGCAGGATCTAAGAGTTTAAAGCTATGGTTAGATTTATCTTAATTACTTTCTTGTATTTGCGGATGCTTGCAAGGGGTATAATCATAAGTATGTATTAGTCCTAGGAAGGGCGGTGCATTAGCATAGGTTCACCCACACGACACTTATCCAAACACTAAAGATTAATCATCAATATGAAGCGAAAGCACTAGACAGAATTCCCGTGTGTCCTCAAGAACGTTTGGTCATCATAAGTAAACAAACCGGCTTGTCCTTTGCTCTAAAAAGGATTGGGCCACTCGCTGCAATTATAATTGCCGCGCTCTATTTACTCGCACTTTATTTATCTGTCATATCAAAGTCTACTGAAAACTTGTCTGCTAGTGTTTACAGTGAAACCCTCATCAAAACCACTTGTCAACACCTTCTGCTCCTCGTTGGGTTCGACACTCTTATTTATCGAAAGTACTGCAATACACCCCCTATACTTGTGGGTCATCAGCGGCGCAGTGGAACTCTTCTCTGGAAAAGGCTTATTCTTTTAGGGTTTGCATCTCGGGGACATTATATGGGCGAAAGGGCGAAGGCGGTGGAGCCCCGAGGGCCCCACCTCAGGTCCTGGCGCGGCCAGGAAGGCTGCCGCGCCACCCCTTGAGGTGGGCGCCTCGGTGCCCGTCTCCTTTTCCCCCTCGGACTTCTGGAACGTGTCTGGAATTCTAAGGTCTTCGGTATAAAAATTGTCCAATTCCGAGAATATTTCCTTAACTGGATTTCTGAAACCAAAAACAGTAGAAAACAGGGAACTGGCACTGTGGCATCTTGTTAATAGGTTAGTTCCAGAAAATGCATAAAACAATACAAAATGTGTATAAAACATGTAGGCAATTGGTATAATATAAGCATGGAACATAAGAAATTATAGATACGTTTGAGTCGTATCAGCGCTCAAGGCTGAGAGGCGGCGTCCACGGAATTCCTGCGAATCTGAGACGCACGAAGATCCTTCTCCTGGTCCAAAATCTATGCAGAGAAGCAGTGTGGCTTTCACGGAGCTCGTTCGCCCAGGTTCCCCCTCGGGTCCTTGTCACCCTGTGGATTGTATCAGTCAGCAGGAACTGTGCGAGCTACATGTGCCATGCTTGAACATAACCGTGAAGGTGGCAGACGGTTTTGCCGTACCGCATAAACCAGATGGAACTTATCATTGTCGCCCGATTCCAGATGGCTATGCTGTTGTCGGGGTTGATGAGGTTATGAAGGGATATGAGGGAATAAAGCTGGATTACCCTACGGGAGAAGACGAGATTGAATTGAGATATGCCTGCAAGACTACCTGCTTATGGAAAAAGGAATACATCGTGTTCCCACACTTGTCGCAAAAGCAAACTTGCAGTAGAAGCAATCCCCCTCCCAGTCCACATGCCAGTCCGGACCTCGCCGACAACGACAACGACGACCAAGGCGCCAGTCCATCTCCATCTCCGCCGCCGCGTCAGCCAACTCCGCCGCGTCAGCCGACTCCGCCGCATCAGCCGACTCCGCCGCCGCAAAATAAGCGGAAGTCCACCGCAGCATCGACTAGTACTCTGAAGAGCGGTTCGGGTAAGAAAGCGAGGAAGAAGACACCGCCGCCTCCTCCGCCGTCTCCTACCCAGTTATCCTTGACACGAAAGAAGTCTCCGCCAAAGCCGGTATATTCTCCGGAAGCGATACAGTGGGCCTATGAATTTCTTACGCAGCCATCGCAGTATCAGATGAATATGGACGATGACTATGTACGCGTTCTGGTGCGTACATCTAGAAGAGTGCGGGAAGAACGAAAACAGGCTGCGGGTGCAAACAAGAATAGAGACGTTCCCCAGCTCGGAATGCAGGCGGTACAATTGGTCACCGCGCTCAGAGTGTTGCCCAGTGGTGCAGAGGAGACAGAAATTGAGAAGCAAGCTAGATAATTAGGTATGTCTGTTTCATACCTTCGCGCCTTACAAACGGGCGAAACTGTCGAGTTTGCGGAAATGGCGCGGCAATATGTTAGAGGGCAGCCTCTGATCGACCCTTCTCACCTGCGCTATCTACCAGCAAGAATGCACCAATTACATGACTGGTACATGTCTTACACGGCCCATAATGATGGAGACTATATATATGCGAAAATTCAAAAGTCTCATTATGGCCCAGGTGATGATGAGCTTCATATTGAGCTCCCAGAATTATTCCAGTTATTCAATTTTGACGCCCTCGACAAATTTATCATGAGTGCATATTGTCTGTAAGTGATTAAATTATGCCTGTCATTAATTCTCTAGCTTAGCTTGTTTTTCATTGCCTGTAATTATCCTTTTCTACTATGTTATTATGCAGACTGAAGATTATAGAAGCTCGGAAGTTTGGAGCTGATAATAACGTTGGGTTCGTTGACCCAAATCGAGTTCACCATTATGGTATATTAAATTACCCAGAGAATACGGAGGAGCTTTTGCTCTCATACTTAATGCCGCAATATTACACAACCTACATATTATTTCCTTACAACTTCGAGTGAGTTATTTACTGTCTTGTAGATATTCACTAATTTGCTTACTCGATATTAAGTGTAATTGATGAGTTATTAACGTATATAAACATGCGCATATATCACTGGATACTGCTTGAGATTGAGGTTGAACGGGCAAAAGTATGCATATACGACTCATTAAGCAAACCGCTTGATAAGTTAATCGACTTGCAACTAATGCTTCAGAGGTAATTTCAAGGGACAATTGCTTATGTGCCCTGGTTCTCTCTAGTTTATCCGTCTGTGCCATACCTGCGCAGTTTCTCTCGTCTGTGCCCTCGATGGCTCGGAAATCGGCCAAACGCTCCGTTGCCCTCTGATCAACCGTCACTTGGCCTGACTGGTGGGGTCGGCCTAGCGCGGCTCGGTTGGGATTTCCTGGGGTCGGCTAGTGGGGCGGCCCTTTGACCTTAGATGTGGGCCCAGCGAAGTGCATGCACCCCGTCCCACCTGCATGCATGCGGCCGTACGTGCGCGTCCATGCCGTTCCACCTGTGCTCGCCGCGCCTTCAATGGCGTGCCCCCCTGGCCGGCAAAAAGCTGCCTCGCCGCCTACACTGCCGGACCGGACGCGCATCTGCTCCGCCGTCCTCGCGTCTCTCTTGCCTACTCTATCCTGCTGCAAGATGAGCAGTCTGGAGCCGAATCAATGCCCGGTCGCCATTACTGCCGTCTAGACCGCGACGCCGTCCAGACCGCTCCTAACATTAAAATGAGCAATCTTCTTGCCCATTGCGCTCACAAATCCCCTCTTCCTCTCCTAGACACCTTCGCCCAGTCCTGTATCTCTCCATGCCTCGTGGTGATGGCAGCTCCACTCCCAGCTTGAACCGCCGCCGCCGCCACGTCCCCTATCCTTGGTTTCTTGAGGCGAGTGAGGGAAGCGGCATGGGGAGTGGGCGTGAGCGTGGGCGTGCGCGTACTCCTCCAAGTTCGAGCAGGAGGTGAGCGAGGCAAGCGGCATGGGACGGGGAGTCTCCAAGGGGCAGGGGCAGGGCCATTGCTCCCGATCCCATTCCCTTCATCAATCTGTCCGACGAGGACGACCAGAGTATGGACTGGAACATGGCCTGGAAGGAGGAGGTCACGGAGGTCCTGGACCCGGGTTTGGCCTGGGCCATGGCCGACCAGAAAGCCAAGGACCTGGCCAAGCATTCCGCCGCCGAGCAGCAACGGCTCAGTATCTACTCGGAGAGCAAGGGGAAGAAGGAGGACATGTGGTCGGCGTCGAACAGCAACGCCCCAGAAGAGGTCGATGCCAAGGGCAATTGCAGGGGCAAGGGCAAGGCCGAGTCGGTGGAGGTTTCCGATGACAAGGACGAGTGGTAGTCAATTTTAGTTATTAGTTGCTTTATTAAGGGCAAGTGCCAATTTAGTTATTAGTTGTTGATCTATTTTATAATTTAGCAAGGGCAAGTCCATTTTGTACTACCATGAAATTTGGCAATGGCCTTGTGCTTGACGTTTCCAATTGTGTGTGTAAATCCACTTCAGTTTGCAAAGTTTGCTTAGAAATGGGGCCGTTTACCCTACCTTTGGAGCTCATCTGAAACACATTTTTCAGCGAGTCCACCATTTTTGCTTAGAAATGGGGCCGTTTACCCTACCTTTGGAGCTCATTTGAAACACATTTTTCAGCGAGTCCACCATTTTTGCTTATAAATGGGGCCTTTTACGCTACCTTTGGAGCTCATTTGAAACACATTTTTCAGCGAGTCCACCATTTTTGCTTAGAAACGGGGCCGTTAACACTACCTTTGGAGCTCATTTGAAACACATTTTTCAGCGAGTCCACCATTTTTGCTTAGAAACGGGGCCGTTTACCCTACCTTTGGAGCTCATTTGAAACACATTTTTCAGCGAGTCCAAGCTCATTTGAAAATTGATATGGATTCAAGCTAGATTTGAGCAAGCTCATGGCTATCCCCATTTGATTTGCCAAAATCCCCATTTAAGTTACGATGACGGGTAACAGCCAAAATCCGCATTTGGTGTGCCAAAATACCCATTTTGTGTCCCTGAGGCAAATGGGGGTGGGCGAGCCAAAATCCCCGTTGGGTCCGCCGTGGTCCACTCGTCAGCGGGTGTACAGCACTTGTCCTACACGCGCGTCCAATCAGATCGCAGAATAAGCTTCTCGCGGATCGCCCCGAGTCTGCGTGCAGATTCCTTCTATAGGAAATCGGACGGCTGCAGTTTAACCGACATTTGAAATGAGCTTCAAATATTCAAAAAAAATCAAAAAAAGGAAAATCATGCGCACATAGTCGTATTATGTCATATACTAACGACTCAAGTTGAAAAACATGGTCTACATACATTTAAAAGGAGAAGGGCATGGATCTCATGTGATATTGCATAACTCAAACTATGAGGTCTAAGGTTTGAGAGAAGTGGTTTTGGAATTGCAACATGAAATTTTCAAAAACCTCACAAAAGCTTCATTTTGGAGTGACTAAGAAGGATCCATGCTTAGTTTTTCATTTTTCATGTTTTAAACTTGTTTAAATGTTGGTAAAACATAGGTTTGACCGAATTTGAAATAACCATAATAAATTCAAAAATTATCGAAAAATTGAAAAACTGATGTACATAGTTTTCATATGTCATATACTAACGACTCAAGTTGAAAAATATGGTCTACATACATTCAAAATTAGAAGGGCATGTATCTCATGTGATATCGCAAAACTCAAACGATGAGGTCTAAGGTTGAAGAGAAGTGGTTTTGGAATTGCAACATGGTAATTTCAAAATACTCACGAAATTATCATTTTGGAGTGACTAAGAATGGTCTAGGCTTAGTTCGCGCCCAAATGTGCGCCAGTGCGCTCCCAGAGCACGCCGTGGCGCGTCCGGAGCACGCCATGGCGCGTCCAGAGTGCGCACTTAAGGTGTTCGACAGAACTATAGTAACAAATATTACAAACGATTCAAGTTGATAAACAAGGTCTACACACGTTCAGATCGCGTAACTACACAGAGCGCGCATTGTGGGTGCCAGTTCACGTCCAGTTCGTGTCCAGATTGCACTTGGTGTGTTGACACGGATGCACCGATACGTGTAGTTCACGTCCAGTTCGTGTCCGGATATTTGCACGTAAAAAGAAAATTAATCGCGTCAGTTATCGCAAAAAATACTTCTGATACGTGTAGATGTCTCACAACGTCTCCAACTGTATTAAATTTGACCATAACGACGACGCACATCAACTGTTCGACACTTGTACTCGACACGTATAGGGGCACCAGATGACGTGGTAAACATTTACAGGCATGTCAGTTCGACTAGACGTGAAGCGCGGTCACACGATGTCATCATTGCGAATATAATCGGTAAATTGTGTTGTCATGTTACACTGCATTGGCAAGAAAACGAGGCGATGCGCCTGTTCGGTGCCCCAAGCGGTTATCGATTTATGGGCCGACGGCAGTGAATTCATCACTATCCTTCACAAATAAAAACCCCAATCCCATTGCATTGCGGTTCACTCGCTATTCTCTCCATTGCGCATTTGTGCAGTTTCTCTCTTCTCCTCATTCCGAAAAACTCCAACCACCCTTGCTCTCCAATGGATCACTGGTGGCAGAATGAAGCCATCCCGAGCGATTCCGACAGCGAGGGTAACCCGATCCCGTGGTGGGATGAGGACCACGGGCACGCCGGCGGCTCCGACACCGACGACGATGGCGAGGGCGACGACGACGACCAAAGCGGCGGCTCTGACCCCGACGACTCCGACGGCGACTCCGACGACGACGAACACGACGGGTCCGAGGAGGAGGACTCGGACCCGGAGTTGGTGAAGGACGACGAGGAGGAGGAGGACGACGACGACGAGGAGGAGGCGGAGGACGAGGATGACTCCGACGACGACGACGACGAACCGCCGGCCAAGAAGCGGCGCGTGTAGCAGTAGTGCATTAGTTGCACTGCTGATTAGTAGTAGTATTAGGCCGCCGCCGGCGTAGTAGCAGTGTTGCATGCACTGCTAATCTTTTGTAATTATGAATATAATCATAATATAATCCTATTCGAGTTATAAATCAATTTTCAATTCGTAGTAGCAGTTTCAATTCGAGTTATAAATTGAATTTCAGTTTTCAAATCGAGTTATGAATCCTATATTATAAATCAATTCGAGTTATAAATCGAGTTTCAATTAGTAGTAGTAGCAGTTTCAATTAGTAATAGCAGTTTCACTAAACAATGACGTACTAATCAACGAATTGTCAGTTACTTCAGTGTTAATTCAGTTAATTCAGTGTTAACTCAGTTAATTCGGTGTTAACCACGTGTTAATTGGGGCCGAGATACCCAACCTGGACGTCAGACTCGTCCCTTCCTGTCCCCACTTGAGACTCGCTTCCTGTCCCCACTTGAGCGGTCCCACTTGGAGGAGGAGGAGGATGAGGATGAGCATGCACTTCGCTGGGCCCACATCTAAGGTCAAAGGGCCGACCCCACTAGCCGACCCCAGAAATTCCCAACCGAGCCGCGCCAGGCCGACCCCACCAGTCAGGCCAAGTGATGGTTGATCAGAGGGCAACAGAGCGTTTGGCCGATTTCCGAGCCATCCAGGGCACAGACGAGAGAAACTACGCAGGTATGGCACAGACGGATAAACTAGAGAGAACCGGGGCACAGAAGCAATTATCCCTAATTTCAATTATTACCATAGTCGGCATGTTCCGTTCTAATATAGGGAAATTAATAACTTATTTAATCATTTTCTATACCGTGCAGGGTTTGGGACAAGTTCACCGGATTCCACAAGGGTGTACGTAAGGATCTAACTTTTAAACTAGAAGGGGTAAGTAGTCATAGCTAGGTCCGCGCATCTCTTTAATTCTTTAATTCTAGTTCCCAATACCATTTTTAGTACCTTCTATTATTATTTAATTGAATCCTATCATATTCTCTCTTAAAGTGTGCGAAGCAGCAACAAGCCACTAATTTATTTGGATTCTATGTCTGCGAGTTCATGCGTTCACACATCAATGAGCGGCGGAATGAATGGCAAGCTGTACGTAAAAAATATATTCAAACTTGTTCCTTCAATTTTGTTCACTTTTCAAATGGAATTATTTTTATAATGATTGATATATTAATGTTGTTGATCTCTCCTTTACAGTTTGAAAACATCCGGAACCGGCTAGATGCAAAGGACCGCCTACTCCCAATTGCGGAGGAGGTGTCAGGCTTTTTGATGGACTATGTGCTTCAGAGGGGGGCGGAATGCAGTACTCAAGCGGCTCCAAAGAGGAAGGTCGAATGCAGTACTAAAGCAGCTCGAAAGTAGGGTATAGTGCCTCTATGTCATCGATCTAATGATCTCCCCGGCCGGATGTAAATATTAGATTCGGAGTACTCCATGTAATAATGATAATATTTCTATATACCAGGTACCATATAGTAGCGTATAATATGTTTACGAAACTTGTTTGAGATGAAATAGGAATATCGACAACAAAACACAAAATAAAGGGTAAAACAGAAAACACAAAAGAAAAAGAAAAACAGAAAACAGGAAATGAAATAGGAAAAGAAATAGAAAACAGGAAACAAAAAAACAAAAACAAAACATATATGGTCCCGGTTACGAACCGGGACAAAAGGTAGCCGGGCAGTCGCTCGCTGCTGCGGCCACGTGGATCCCCATTTGGCCCCGGGTCGTGGCGTGCCCGGGACAAAAGGCCACCCCCTTTTGTCCCGAACACATTGTCCCGGGCGCGCCACCGGGACAACGAGCCCTTATGGCCCGGGACAGATTGCTTGTTCTGCACCAGTGATTTGTGGGACCAAGATTGTGGGCTAGTGATATTTGAACATAAATTAACAGACAATGAGGCCTTGGCCTTAGAATCAAGAGACATAAAAGTTGTGATCCAATTAGGAGATTGGATGTTGTTAGGTCTTCCCCGATGCTAGTCTCTTAGCACGGTATCATTAAACAAAATGTCGATGTGACACCGTTAATAACGACAAAAAATGTTGCTTTATCTTAAACTACTCACTCTGTTCAGGTTTGTAAGGACATGAATAATTGTATGAATAATAGTAGAGAAGACGCGCCTTTTCTTAGCCATCCATATTATTTAGGGAAGATAAAATTCTAAGTTATACAATGCATTATCTTTTATTGTCGTCCGTAATAATTAATAAAAATTAATTATATTTTTAGTAGGAAATTAAATTTCTATGTAAAGACAAATGATATAATGGTGAAATAGCATTCTCTTATTTCGTAAGAGATCATCGCTTGCTTAGCTAATGGAAGGTAGTCTTCCATTTCTTCATTCTCTCTCCTCCACATGTCACCCCATTCCCATTGTACATGCCCTAAGGCCATTCTCCTTTCCCCCAATATTTTTCGGATATTTAAGGCAATTCTATTTAGTCCCTACATTTTAGCGATGATTTACCTTAATTTCTCTAGCATTAACCGATCTCGTCTATCGGGTCAAGGAAACTGCCCAATGCAGGCCCAAGCAAATAGAAATTGGAGATGATTAGGAGAGAACAGAAAAGCAACGCTATTAAACAGAGGGCAAATGCTAGCCGTCAGTCGGCTGTAGCGAGCCCTTGCTACAACCGTCTCCGAAGCTGTCCGATCCATTTAAGTGATCTCACACCTCCATCTATCAGCAAAAATGTTTCACGTGTAACACTTTTTGTATAAGTACGCAACATCATATATAGCAAAGAAAATTCAGAAACTGCTACTTCCGGATCAAATGTAGCAAAAAAGTCAAACATAACTTTTTGTTACACATTTAGCATTGTGGCATCGTGTGTAGCAAAAATATTTCAGATATGTAAAATAGTGACTTGTAGCAAAATATTGTAACACTTAAAACACAAACATGTAGCAAAAATCAACAACCTACCCAACAAATTCTCGTTTAGTTTTAACAAAACATTACCAAAGCGTGTCACTTTTACAACAAAAAAAACTTAGAGAATCCAATATTTGTGTACAACTCATTCAAAACAATACGAACACATCTGAGCAATCTCTTTGTACCATACGCACATAAAACATTGTAGCACTTTGTTCATACTCCCACAACAGGAACGATATATTGATGTAGCAAAAACCCACAGTGCATGCAACCTCGAAAAATCCCAAAAAATGCTGACCTCTGTCATCAGCAATTGAAGCACCGCCGTGGCCGATTTGAACTCATAGGCCAAGAATTTGTATCTTTGAAGACCCATAGCAGCTGCTAGATCGGCTGAATTCCGACGAAATCTGCTCGTGGCCGTCATCTTTCCTAAGTCTGGCGGGGAAGCTCACATCAATAACATCCATGACCTGTGGAGAGGTTCGAGCTCACGGTCGGACATGATGGAGGAAGAGACGACAGGAGCCATGGCTGGCCAAGAACAGCGTGCATGGCGAAGGGGCGGCTCCGACTCGCCGGCCGACGGGGGCAGGTGTGAGGGTAGCGGCCTGGCTTAGGCGAACGTCAAGCAGGGGATCACACATGTGCGCATCATCCATCACGAAACGACCCCGCTGTAGCTACAGCCGGCTGATAGTTAGTTTTTCAATTAAAAAGTCACTAAGAGTCTCTTTGGTTCGTAGGATTTAAAAAATACATGAATAGGAATGTTGTAGTAATAACATATCATGGTACTTGAAATTCTACAGGCAGGTGGTAGTTGGTTGCACCGCAGGAAAAGCGCCTGATTTTTTTTATTGCGATTGTGTGCATGTGATAGCGGAGGCGAACATCCAAAGCCTCCGCTCCGACATCCACATCAGCCCCAAGGCCGCGTCCCACACGAGCCAACAACGAAGACGGCCAAATGACCCAAGTCGACGCTCCACCACCTCAACGCATCATGGTGGAGGCAAATCTCGGAGCCACCAGTCTGGCATCCACGACGGCCCCAAGGCAACGCACCCCCGAGCCGAAGACGAGAATCACCATCGCCAACCACCAACGCTCCACCGGTCCGTCTGGCCGGAGGAATATCCAAAGTGAGGCTCCAAGAGGCAAACGGCGCCAAAGTGCTGCCCTTCCCCGATCTCTCGTGGATCTAGGGTTTCCATGGACAAACCGGCTTAGAGAAGCGACACCACCCCTCGACAATGCCTCCTAGAAGGACACGATGCCCGAGGGCGTCGCCGTCGTCGAGTCCAATCGACAACCGGGGCAAGTGTGCCACGAACCTTTGATGGGCGTAAAGATAATACGCTTAGGTTGAGCTCCAAGTGCAGAGTTTGTAGACGTGGAAGACTTGTTTTCCCCACAAGGTTGACTCGGGGTTTATATCGAACTCTCGGGGAACTATGTGTAGAAGATTTATCTTCTTGTCCTTCTCTTGGTATACCTGCAAAACAAAACAAAATGTTTTGTGCCCTCAACCTCACAAATTGGTTGTCAATCACAAGGTGTGAACAAAGAGATGAAAACAAAATAAATGCAAAACTAGAAATAAATATGCAATGGTGGTATTGATGATAATGCAACGGTGCTAGAAAACAGTTGATACTTCAAAGATGATAAATAAATACGCAAGGATGATGGAAACAATAATAGATGATGTTTTTGAGTTTTATATGATGAATGCAAGTAATAAAAGTGTTTTTGTATTTTCGGATTTTTAAATGGCTGAAAATAAAAAGTGCTTAAAAGTTGTTGGAAATGTGTTTCTTATGATTAAAAATGGACCGGGGTTCATGGTTTCACAAATGCACTCTCTCTTTAATAAAGTGGTAGATAATGGAACAGAAGAATTGACATATTAGATTGCAACATAAAGGTTTCATGACAAGTTATTAATTATATGGGCATCACGTCCTATCATAGAGATCTTTTGGTTATTAATCTCTCTTATACTCCACGAAGTTGCGAACTAAATCATAACACCCTATTAATTAAGATAGATCAGAGTATACCTTTAAGTTCTATGACATGAAGTTAAAATAAGAACATGCTAGATCATCTAGTGATGGAGAAGTGGCAATGGTCACGCCCAACATCCCCGGTAGCAAGGTATTTTCGTTTATCCCTAGTGAGGCAACAAAGTAAGGTAAACCACCCAAGTGGATTGCAGAACTTCCTGCCACGTTCACCGCACTAGCCCACCCCCGTTACTCCAACTAATGCACACGTTCCCCCTCACACGCCCTCATACATATGTTGGATCAGAACACATAAAAAAGAACGGGGTACATAATATGCATCTACTTTCATAACTGAAAAACAACTATTGCAATCTCAAACATATATCAACTCATAAAGAGTTCCACCACAAAGGTATTACATAGATGACCGTAATCATGTTCGGCAGCTCATACGATGCTAATTAGTGAAGCACAAAGAGACGAGAGATACATAAGTTACTTCCACCAACCCTTAGTACAGGGGTGGACTACTCCTTCTTCATCATGGAGACGGTGGAGAAGTCGTTGGAAAAGATGGAGACCACGCTGGCAGCACCCCGCCGGAGTTTTCCCCTTCCAATCTGCAGCTCCAGGTCTCTGTTTCGTGGTTTTGTGTTTCTGCGGCGCTCTCCTCCGAAAGGCATCGGGAGACTATTTTTATAGTCGTTTTTAGTTCAAGACGAAGGAACGGGGACGAAGATCGACGGCATCGGAGGCTCGAGGGGGGAGATGGCCCCTCCCACGCGGCCAAGGAATCTGGCCATGTGGGGGCCCCCTTTTCCTCCTCGGACTTCCTTTTCTATTGATCCTTGACTCGTACGTTTCCTTCTTTCTAAAAAATGATCCCCGTGAAATCT
Source organism: Poa annua (assembly GCA_026929855.1). Taxonomy (NCBI): domain Eukaryota; kingdom Viridiplantae; phylum Streptophyta; class Magnoliopsida; order Poales; family Poaceae; genus Poa; species Poa annua. Next base: position 59,806,016 of record CM049437.1, read on the forward strand.
CAGGTCATTTGGACGTCGTTTGGATCCCTGAAACATCAAAATATATCAAAATAGGGTTTCTGACAGTGCAGGGTTAATTCCAGAAAAATAGGGCAACTGTGAAATATTCTCAAAATCAATATAAAACAATGATATAACCCATATATGATGCAAATATGATTGAAATATAAGTAATACAATGCAAAGTTCATGTATGCATTTTACATGCATCAACCTTGCAAACCGCCCGTCGAGGCCAAACAGACCACCATCACCCCTTGCCGCAGCCACCGCGACACCTCACGCCATGTCGGACGACAAGCCGACCATACCCCAGCGCAGTTGTGCATCTGAGGCCGCCGCTCCGGCCGCAACCCCACATGCGTAGCCTCCTCGCCACAACCACCCCGAAGCCGCCGCCGCGCGCCGTGCCGACCTAGATGCAGCCCACAACCAGCGAGTCCTCCGCGCCCTCCGGCCCTGACTAATGCCGCACCAGGCGCCGCCGCGGCCCCCGTCGCTTCTGACCGGGCCCTGATGCCCGCGTCGGCGACAAACCTGGCCTACCACCCTCACGGCCGGGCGCAACCCTTCTCCACAAGATCCGGGCGAGAGAGCCCCGGATCCGCCACCATGTCGAGCCCTGGATCCACCACCATGCCAGCCCCGACATCCACGGAGTCGCTGCTCCGGCCTGACTGCACCAACGAGCACGACAAAACCGTCCCAGTCGGGCCCGACGCGGCCCGCGCTCAAAGGAGAAAGGAGCACCCCCGTCCACCAGTTATGTGGCGGTGGGGAGGCCGCCACTGCCGCGGCACGACGGCCGACGTCATCAACGGCGAGGAGGCGCAGAAGGCGGGGCCTGGCAGCGGCGCGTGGTTCTTACAAGGGATTGTCTTTGTACATGTCCATTGATTCTCTGGCTTGAAAATTCTGAATGGAGGGAGTGAGATACTGATGCATGTAAAATGTATACATGAACTTTGCACTTCATTACTTGTTATTCCATCATATTTGCATCATATATGGTTATATTCATGTTTTATATTGATTTATGGGAATAATTCACAGTTTTCCTATTTTTCTGGAATTAACCCTGGATTGTCAGAAACCCTATTTTTCTATATTTTCACGTTTCAGGGAACCAAAAGACGTCCAAATGACTTAAGATTTTACGGGGTTCAGTTTTTGGAAGAAAGGAAGCATACGAGCCAAGGATCAGCAAAAAAGGAAGTCCAAGGGAGAAAAGGGTAGGCCCCACGCGACCAGATTCCTTGGCCGTGTGGGCCATGCCTGTTTCCCCCTCGAGACTCCGATGCCGTCCGTTTTCATATCCGTGCCTTCATCTTGACCTAAAACCGACTATAAAAATAGTCCCCCGACGACTTTTGGAAGGGGGCGCCGCAGAAACACAGAACCACGAAACATGAGCCAGAAGCTGCAGATTGGAGGGAGAAAACTCCGGCGGGGCGCTGTCGGGGTGGTCTCCATCTTCTTCAACGGCTCCACCATCGTCACCATGATGAAGGGGGAGTAGTCCACCCCCTGGACTTTGGGTTTGTGGTGGTAACTTGACCTAATCTTTCTATGCATGATTATTGTTGAAGTCCATATGATGTGCCTTGCATGAGTATGGATCTATCTATGTAATTCCTATGGTGGATATTGTGGTATGAGATGATATTTGTTATGCATTTACCGTTGTGTTGGATCTTTTATGGCTTGTCATACTTTGGAAATATTCTGTGATGCATGTGATGGTTTGATCTATGCATAATGTCTTGTTTATCCATGTCATGAGGTGATTGACACCACCGAGTGGAGATAGATGAGAGAGATGTGGTCATACACACGACATATGAATCGTTGCACTAGTGTTAGGAATATTGTCCATTAAGAAGTATGATGTATGTGGTTACAGGATGACCGATGTGACAACGGCATATGTATTGAGTGACACAGTATAACCCAACATCCTTTACGTAGGGTAAAAAGGGAGAAGTATGATGTGGGAGTGACAACAACCACACTAGCCTCACGAGGGTGACCTAACAACACAAATGATTATTTCTTTCAACTATGTGTTTTAGGACATGTAGCCGTCATAGAAGTTATCATTAACATGATAATCACCATAGATGGGAGAGAGAGGAAACATTTGTCTTGTCCTCTTGCATTGAAGAGGATTGGGACACTTTTACATTCTTGATTTGTTACATTAAACTTCCATCCATTAAATCAACCGTCTTGTTCTTTAAACTTGTTTAGTGCATAATCAACTAAAACTTGTAACACTTTAGTTGTAGCGAATAGATAGCTTTTCCTTCTTACTCATGCGGATCGATACCCTACTTCCACATTGAGAGGTACTACAATGATCTCCTTCTCCTGGGGGTAATCAGATACTGATTGAGGCCCTCTTTGGATTGAAGGATTTTCATAAGAATATTGGAGAATTCCAATCCATAGCAATTTTTCTAAGGAATCCCTTTAATCCAAAGGAATGACACTTCCAAAATTCCTATGGATTACATTCTTACACCCCAATTCCATAAGAATTTCAACATCTGCTCTAACCTCTTTTTTAACTCATTCACGTAGGATCAAGACATTTTTCCTGTGTATCATGCAAATGACCATTCCTATAGTTTTCCTCTGTTTTGTACTCCTCTGTTTTACAACTGCAATCATACCAAATTCCCGTGTTTTTTCCAATTCCTCTGTTTTCTACTCCTGTGATCCAAAGAAGCCCTAAGATACAACTCTTGTAGCTAACCCAATATAATACATGCATGGGCCTAAAATCTGCATTGGAGTGACGTTTAACACACTACCACATAGAATAACGATGCATCAGAAAAGAAAGAGCACACCGTCAAAAGGTGCCCGTAAGTGTAGCATTTGTGTTCTTTTATTTTGTTCTGTTTCTATTATTCCCTCGGTTTGTTGTTATAACTTATAAGATGTATAGTTTTTTTTTTGCGAGTAAGGTGTATAGGTTTTCTAAAAACTTGAATCTTTTGAAATATCAACATCTAAAATATTTACAAAACAATATGTGAAAAAATATTTAAAAATGAATCTATTGATAATGATTTAGTATTGTAAATGTTAATAGTAATTTTTAAGAAGTTGGTCAAAGATAGCCAATTTAACTTTTCTAGAAAACTAATACACCTATGATATTGTTTTGTTTCAGTTGCTCACCACATATACCATGGCGGAAAACTAATAATACACCTTGTAATAAGAAACAAAATATTTCTTTGTGTCTCTTTAAAAGTTAGGTCGAAATAATACTCCGTCCGATCCAGAAAAATTGGTGCAAGAGGTGGTGTTCAGTTATAGCTTTTTTCATGTTATGAGAATCTGGTGTTCATTTATAGCTGACCAACTCATTTCCCATGACATTTAAACATGACCGAAGGCAGTAGAAGAAGGAACCTTAAGGGCCTGTTTGGATCACGTGGTTAAAAAACACAGGAATAGGAAAAAAAATAGAAATCTCACAGGTTTATCAGTGCAAAACAGAGGATTGTAAAATGCAGGAAAACTATAGGACTAGTCGTTTGGATGAACGCAAGAAAAACACAGAAAAAGTGACTTGATTCGATACACTTGAGTCTAAAAAAGAGGTTGAAGTGGATGTTTAAATTTCTATAGAATTGAGGAATATGAATCCAATCCATAAGATATTTGAACCAAAGGCAATCAATAGTAAACATTTCTAAGGATTAGAATGCTATGAAAATCTTTTGAAATTCTTACAATCCATGTGGGCCCTTTTTTTTCCCGTGAAACCTTCTTTTGTTCTGGGCCGCTTTCATTTATTTGTGCCTCTTGGATCGTGGGCCTTTGTTCCCGTGAACCTGCCGACCGAGACATTTCAAGTTCATGCCGGACACGAAGTTCCAAATCCCAGTCCCCGCAAAGAAGACCTAAAGTCGAAGATTTTGTTGTGATTCGACTTTCGAGTCGAGTCCGAGAGACTCCGAGTGCTCGACGAAATATACCGATATAAAGATACCCAATTAGGTATACTTGGTTATACGGAGCACGTCCAATCTATTAGGTCAAGCCGGCGCCCAGTCCAGGGCAATGCAGCCGCGCGCGACGACCGTGCTGGATACGGCGAGGTCGACATGCACCCCGGAGACGATGCAGCGCAAGCACGTCTTCGACATCCGCGGCTACAGCCAGCACAAGCTCCTCGGCCCCAACACCTACATCAGCTCCGGCTCCTTCACCGTCGGCGGTTACGACTGGAACATCCGCTACTTCCCCCGAGGGTTCCAGAAGCCCAAGTACGTCTCCGTCTACCTCGAGCTCCTGAGCGGCGCAGGCGCCCGCGTACGCGCGTCGTGCGACCTCAGCATCGTCAACCAGCGCACCGGCGCCACCTCGTTGGTGTCGCGCACAGATCCCATGGTTTTCAGCTCCGACCTGAACAAGTTCGCGCCGTCCACGGCCAAGTTCAAGAAGAGGAGCAAGCTGGAGGCGTCCGGGTTCGTCCACGGCGACCGTCTGCTCATCGAGTGCGTTGTCACCGTCTTCTTGCATCCAACCGTCACCCAGACCACGCCGGACCTCGAGCCGCCCTCGGACCTGGGCCGTGATCTCGCCAAGCTGTACAAGTCCAAGGCTGGGGCGGACGTCGTCGGCTTCGTCGTCAGAGGGCAGGGTTTCAGCGCTCACCAGACCGTGCTCGCGATGAGGTCGCCGGTGTTCATGGCCGACCTGCAAAGTGGGCGGATGGGGTTTTCAGGGTGCTTGACCATCAATGACATGCAGCCTGAGGTCTTCGAGGCTCTGCTCTACTACATCTACATGGATTCGCTGCCTGCCATGGAAAGACACCGTAGGGGGGAAATTCTCATGGATTTACTCGTAGCTGCGGATCGGTTCGCTATTCAGAGGTTGAAGCTGATATGTGAAAGCACCCTGTCTAAGATCCTTGAGGCCAATACGGTGGTTACCACGGTGACGTTAGCAGAGAAGCATCACTGCCCGAGCCTCCGAGAGGCTTGCCTTGAATTTATAGCCTGTTCTGTCGATCAAATGAAGTGATTCTTGACTAAAATTAGTGATATACTCCTGTTGTTTACTCCTACATTTTTTATTTGTTGGACGTATCAGTCCGGTAGGGAGTTGCGGGAGCACAAGAGATCCGGGTGCGTTGCTCACACGAGGTATATTCAACTGATTATCAATAGAGGCCATGATGCATAGGAACTTTATGTTCTTTCTATTTTTCTGGTTGATTTTCTGTCTATTTTCTTTGATCCATGTACATTATGGATGATGAAAGCGTTCTAATATATGTGCGCTGGTTTGATTGACTAATCACTCTTTTACGGTATTTTACAGAATCAAAAGAACGTGAAATATATTGTACGTGCACGCACACGAACATCCTATTCGCGGTCCGACGCCACGTGGTTGGAGAGAGCACAAAATCTCCCATTCTCTCTCTTGCCCCACGCTCACATAGTAGACAATTTTGTCTTCTCCGCTCAAAATCACACTCGTGCGACGGGTGGTACGTGCACTACGGGAAATGCTGATAGTGCCGACGGCAATTTCAATGCCGACGGCAATTTGTCGGGCTGTCAGCGTTATTACGTGAGCCCGACGAAACAGAAATCACCGTCGGCGCCAGAATACCGTCAGCATTCGAGTAGTGAGCCCGACGGCCACCGTCGGGCTCACAACGCCGTCAGCGCCAATGTATTGAGGGGGCCACATCGACGCACGGTTTCACGGCGCCGTGACCCCCGCGGGTTACTCAACGTAATGCCGACGGCATTACCGTCGGGCTCACCACTTGAATAAATCACACAGTAATGCCGACGGCATTACCGTCGGGCTCACCATATGAAAAAATTGTTTTTCACTTTTTTCCATAAAAAATCATATTACATTCAAAATTTATCAAATCACAATAGCTAAGATAAGAATTAATTGTACAAAGATTACGATCAAATGTTGGCCACAATATAAGGACACATGGGGGTAACACGATGCAATCTGCAGCGGATGTTGGGTTTCTCCGTGTCGGGGTCCGGAGCGTCGGAGTAGATGAAATGTTGGTTCCCCATGGCCCTATGTATCAACCTAACACAACAAAGAAAAAAAGTTCATGCGTCTACCCCTCTCGGCGCCGTTTAAAGGGGTAGATCGCCGGGTTTGACTTTTTCCCAGCGGATGTGGGGTTTCTCCGTGTCGGGGGTCCGGAGCGTCGGAACCCCACCAAAACGACCCATAACATATGTATATTAGTGCGTTGGTAGGCTGTGGGAACCAAGATACAACTCCGAGGTGCGACTCGCTACATCGACCCCTCTTACCCCCTAGCAAGTTCGTGCAATTAGAGTTGGAAAACTCCCGTTTCGGGTGCCGGGCATGTAATCGTGCGACGGAGTAGATAAAATGTTGGTTCCCCATGGCCCTATGTATCAACCTAACACAACCAAGCAAAAAAGTTGTGTTTTGACAAACTTTTCAAAACAATACTTCACAAAAAGTCAATCATCTACAAACATGTATAAGTTTCAAGCCAAATGACCAATGTATGGCCATTATCATGTCCTAGTTTGTGATAAAGTGCCCATATTCAGCACATATGTGTGCCATGGTATGAGAAACAACGTCGCCGAAGCGATTTTCAAAATTCTTTTTAGAAATATCATTTTCCATTTTTAAAGTGCTAAAAATGACTTTTTTTGTGAAGCAAGTACATAAAATATGATCCAAAATTACACCCATTTAATTTTCACAAAGAGTAGTACATATTTGATGGATAATCCCTAAATATGAGGAATTTCCTATTTTTGTATCTAAATTCCCCTATTTAATTGACTTTATGTCAATTTTTCGAAAGTAATTCAAATTTGAACTACAACTGTTTGATAGTTTGCTCTGAAATTCTTACAAAAATAATTTTAAGGTACACAAGTAGTGGTTACAACATAGAACCGTCGATAGTTTTGTAAAATTCGACCACTTTTGATAAATAGCCATGCTCTCCATTTTGACCGTTTTTTGAAAGAAATGAAAAAATATGAAAAAGTACTCAAAAAAAGAAACCCTTTGGCATGGACTCCTTTTATGTGTACTAGTTTCTAGGAAAAATGATAAACTTGTGTTTTGACAAACTTTTTCAAACAATACTTCACAAAAATGTCAATCATCTACAAACATGTATAAGTTTCAAGCCAAATGACCAATTTATGGCCATTATCGTGTCATAGTTTGTAATAAAGTGCCCATATTCAGCACATATGTGTGCCATGGTATGGGAAACAACGTCGCCGAAGCGATTTTCAAAATTCTTTTTAGAAATATCATTTTCCATTTTTAAAGTGCTAAAAATGACTTTTTTTGTGAAGCAAGTACATAAAATATGGTCCAAAATGACACCCATTTAATTTTCACAAAGAGTAGTACATATTTGATGGATAACCCCTAAATATGAGGAATTTCCTATCTTTCTATCTAAATTCCCCTCTTTAATTGACTTTATGTTGATTTATGTTGGTTCATGTTTGTTTTAAAAGACATTATTCATTATGAAAATGATGACATTGATGTCATATTTAGATTCCTCTCATTTTTATGATCGATATAGATATTTTAGTTAGTTAATTGCGATATACAAATATGAAGATATGAATTATTTCTTATTAAATGGAAAAGATAAAACTAAAGTAAAATAATTGATTATTATTATTCAAGTATTATTAAACATAGTTATTTTGTTTATTCAAATCTTATTTTTGAAATTTTAAATATTAAAAAGTGTAATATCATGAATGAGAGTTAATATGATTGATATCAAACTAATAGCAACAAGGTATGCCATCTCAATTGGAATCTCATTTGAATAGAACTCAATAGTTAAGCGTGCTTTGCCTGAAGCAATCTGATGATGGGTGACCGTCCGTGAAGTTTGACTAATGGTGGATAGTTTGAACTTAGCTTAAGTGTGTGATATGAGATTAATTAGATGACTAAATCGGTATTGAAATAATAATGAAAAAGGTTGAAAAAAAAACTAGAAAAAAATTCAAAAAAAAAAAATTTTTTTGGAAAATTGTTTTCGAAAAAATATTTGGTAGAGCTATGCCGACGGCATTTGCCGTCGGCATAGCTATTAACCCGACGGCAAAAACTACGCCGATGGATTCTACGCCGATGACGCTACCACTACGCCGAGGGTAGCCGTGCTGAGCCCGACGGCAAATGCCGTCGGCACTATCAGCGTTTCCCGTAGTGGTGCATGGGCGGTGCTTTTTTTTTGAGAAACACAGTACAGACGCATACGCTCACACACGCACGTACAGACACCCCTATAACCGCACACACGCAAACCCTACCCCTATGAGCACCTCCGAGAGACTGGTCCGGCAAATATTGAGGTTGACGAAGTCACCACGGGCGACTCGCTGTTGACGGGCACGTCACCTACCACTGAAAGCATAACGCCGGTTAAATCCTGAAAAATCCAGGAAAATGCGAGCACCCATGTCAAGTCTGGGACTTGAACCTGGGTGGGCTGGTTCCATCACAAGGAACCAAACCAGTTGAGCTAGGCTCACTTCGCAGGGCGGTGCTTCTTCGATCGGTTTAGTGCAGTATGATCTTAGTCTAATATCTCCGTTTCATTTTATCTACGGCTTCTTCTCCGGATTCCTCCACTGATTTTTTTGATGGCGATGAGCTTATGCTCCTTCTGATTCCCCGTGCGTCCCATTGGTGGCGCCCTTGTTTTTCCACAACTTCTGTTGTTGTTTTTATGGTCACACAATTGATTTTATGCAGCGTTTCTAAATCTATTGTCTCAGTGAGTCTGTAACTTTCTCACCGTAATTTTGGTGTGTGATTTCATCCATTGCAGGAAAAAAGTGATGTTATCTTAGGATTTAAAATGGAAGGCTTCAAAAGTTTTTGAAGCTCATCTTACATGGAACAACTCCATCTGCAATTCCAAATCGAGGTGAGAGAAATATAGGACATCAACATTCTGGTCAATGTATTTTTGGTCATCGGCATGTGTTCTTTTGCCCCTTATCTGTGCTGTAGTAGGGATGTATGTGATCAGAGTGGACAAGTGCCCCCCAAGCTCTAAGAATCTTTTTAGAAAAAAAGACATTTGAGTTTCAAAAATTCAACAAAAAAGATCCTAGATGTAGATAATGAAACACTCTACTACTGTGCAGAAAACCAATCCAAAATTCATTATATTTTAAGTCAGAAAAATGATAAATGGGTGGATCTGGGTGTGACAATAGTTGACATTTTCAAATATTCAAAATTTCAGATTTGATTTTTTGTGTAGCCTAGATTATAAGTAATTATGAATTGAGATTTTTCACGATAGTACAGTTCAATGTTATCTACACGTAGAATCTTTCTCCCATTTTTTTAGGAGCTTTCGAATACGATTTTTGATTTTTTTTCTAATAAAAAACAAAACAAAACTGTCATCATGAAGCTGAGGCTCCATGTGTGGTTTCCGTTTGGCAAGATATATGTTTTTGGGTTTAGGATGTAGGCATGGTTGTAATTTTTGGTGTTTTCTAGCATGTAGTATGATGCAGCACACTTATTTTACATGTCATTCTCTCATGATTTTACTTTTATATATTTGGTCATTTGGTTAATTAGATGTAACTCTTTTTAATGCTCCTTATAAGATTTCTTGTAGCCAGGATGTAGGTACACCATTTGTTTTCTTAAGGTAATTTGTAGTACTAATTTTTGGGCTAATTGTATGGTGTAACTCTATAATAATTAATGCATGGTGTAGGATATAGTTATACAATAGTATAAAAGTTACTTGAAACATTGTCCTAGTTGCAACCATCTACAAGGAAATTTACTACCATGTTTATAATCACAAGTCTATTAACCCTTCACTGCGAAAACATAACCACATATTGCAGGTAGTCTATATAAAGCTATCCAATCACATACTATGAGTTACTTCAACCCCAGACCGAAACCTTTGATCTCTGAACTCTTAACCCTGCTTGATGTGAACATAGAAACACGGTTTTACGGTTTAATATGACTTTTGCATGGCAGCACACAAAGTTTTGCAAGAATTTCAGAAAACCAAACACAACTTTGTGCTGTCAACGGAAGTAATAAATCAAGATGAGGGAGAACAAAGCGGTGATTTGACAACTTTTTTCACATCCATATCTCGGCGATTGGTGTCTTTTTTTTGAGAAACACAGTACAAACGCAGACGCTCACATACACGCGCGCACACTCACACCTATGAACGCACAAACGCACAACCTACCCCTATGAGCACCTCCGAAATACTGAGCCGGCGGATCGAGTATTGAGATTGACGAAGTCACCACGGACGTCTCGCTGTCGACGGGAACGTCGCCTCCCACTGAAAGAAAATTCCGCCTAAATGCAACACACAGACGTCAAACCTGGGGTTTGAACTCTGGTGGGCTAAGTGTACAACCACCCTGCTAACCATCTAACCACAGGTTGGTTTGCCTTCCTTCTCGTGGCGCCGCCCCCTCATCGTGCATCTTTGTGGGTCTACTTTTACCGAGACCTCGAGACACAAGGAAGAGACAAAAGGAAGAATGAGAGCACACATTCGTGTAAGGTCAGGAGAGATGCTTGCGGCATTGGGAATAAGCTACTTTTCCACATAAATCAACAACCGACAGACGACGGGTACATAGTTTGATCACGTGGGTGAGCACTGGGTCGGAAAACATGAAAACAAAATTCCCTGGGAGTGACTCGAGTTTTTCTATTTTGGTCGGCCGCCAGGAAGCGCGTTTGGGCAAACTACACCAGCAAGATACGCTTGTTTATTTGCTGCCTCCACTGTGGTGTTTGGCCTCGTGTCACCGTGGAACGAGAGCTCACCAAATTTAGGGGGTTTAGATCTTTGAGGAGATAACACAACATAATTATTATTTACATATATTAGGCTAGTCTTTGTTTTTTCTTTGAAGTATAGTTTTGTTTTATGAAACTAGGCAAAAAAACTTGTCGTTTTCCTTAATTAAAAAAAGAGTCGGTTAATTAGGGGGAAACCGGCTAAAAATCAGAACAAGCACCCTCGGCGATGGTGATGGGACACAACTGTTGCTAGGGCATGCACACAACCACCCTTACTACCAACACAAAATGCACACACGACTAAAACACTACCCCAGAAAAGGCAATCTATGGCGCACCAGAAAAGGCAATCAGTGGCGCATTCTGGTGCGCCACAACTATTCACGCCACTGATTAGTTTATATCTGTGGCGCACCATGAGATGCGCCACAGTTATCTTCTTATCTGTGGCGCACTATCGGATGCGCCACAGTTTTACTTACCAGTGGCGCACATGCTGTTCCGTGTGTCACTGATAAGAGCTATACTAGTGGCGCATTTCTCAACGGGTGCGCCACTAGTAATTACGCGGGAGTTCAAAAAATAATAGTACCAGTGGCGCATCTATTAATTAGAATATGCGCCACTAGTATCAATTTGGATATTAAAAAAAAATGCACCAATTTAGTATTCAATTTATCCAATATTTCATCAAATAGTTAAAAATACACATTTGTCCAACATTCAAGATCTCATGAACTAGGTCTTCAATGCAGATGCTATTGTTCAAAATACACATGTGTTACTATCCCGTGCCGTCATCGCCGCTGCATCCCATGTTGCGTTGTTGCCGCAGCAGATGGTCAGCAACACCTAAGCAGAGAGTACTTGTGTTAACAAGACTATTTGGTTAACTCTATTTAAACTATATTTACAATTATCAACTTGAAAGATAATATGCACACAAAAAAGAACATGCATAAACTATAAGCATAGGATTCTGCTGTTTGACAGCTAGCTGTGTTTCATTTCAGCCACGCTCGAATTTCCAACCTGCGATTTGTGTTGTGTTTTGTGAATCGGGCTTGCTGAGGCATGGTCAGTTCTTGCTAAAGGCTCCCGTGTGTTCTCGTGTGGGGCGGGTCGTTGAATGTTTTGCTAGAGGCCCGTGGGTTTTTATGGGCCCAGCTCAGCCTGTTTCTCCGGACCTTTTTTAAAATTCTTTTTTCTGTGTCTCGGACCTGTGCGCGGCTCCGTCGGGTTATCTCTTCGCCGTGTGTCGTCTCCTGCCTCCTGTCACAGAACAGAGCAAGGGGGAGGAGTAAATGACGGAAAACCATCAGAATTGGGGCCGAGTTGTCTGACTGCCACCGAAATTGAGCCTAAGGACACAAAACACCGGTGTTTGGGGCAAGTGGGTGACAAGTTGCACTGATTTCAGAATTAATCCGACTTAACCTGTTTTCTGACCGTGCGGTCCCACTGTGAGGCCTACGTGGCGAGGCGGGACGGACGGGAGGTAACGGGCCGTTAGCTCTCGAGTTAGGGATTACTCGCACTCACTTTCTCGAGCTCGTGAGGAACAATGGCGACTGGAGGTGGCGGCGGCGGAGCAGAGGGCGACCCTGGCGGCGCCGATGACGGACACGGCGGAGAGTGCGATGCTGGCGGTGGAGGCGTTCTGTCGAGCCTCCTCCTCTCCCCTAGCCGCGTCGATCTGGATTCGGACGGCGACGAGCCCTCGCCGCTCGCATTGGTTCCTCCTTCCCCGTGTAGGCTGGATGCGCCGGCGGGCAGAAGCTCAGTCGAGGACCATCTTAGCCACTACGTCTGCGACGACGGGTAAGTTCAATTGTGCTGTTGTCGACTTAGAGATAGTAATTTCGCTTTTATTTTGCATTCTTGATTCATTGTTTCAATTTCGCTGTGCTGTCGAAGAGAACGTAGGTTGATTCTTTGTTTTCATTTGCATTAGGATCGATTCAGAGATGTGGGATCTGTATATTCAGTTTGATGGTGTCAAATTTGTGCACGAATCAATGCGCCGACGTGATATTAGGTATCTGTCTTTGCTGTCTGTGATGGAGAAGGAGGGATATGGAATGTGCGACTCAATGTACTATGTTCAAGCTGAAGGGGAGGGACTCGATGGGCTAGCTGAAGTTGACAGTAGTGCTAAGGTGGAAGATATGCTTCGGAAGTATGAAGCTAGCAAGAAAGTTGTACTAACTGTTATGAGGGATAAGAAGAAACAAGCAGTTGTTGTGTCGCCAGTGAAACTTGTAGCCAAACCAGCACGATGTCACATTGATTTGACAGTAGAACAAGACCAATTTGGGCAAGAGGAATGCTCTGAACAATATGATCAGACACAGAACAGTGTGTACTGCAAGACCTTGCACACACAAGTTGATGAGAATCAGTTGTCAGAAGAAGAAGAGGACAGAGGGATAGCTGAAGAGAATGACATTTGGTGGGCAGAGGGCCAGTATGATCCAGATCATGCAGAGGAGATGAGAAGAAAAGAGGAAGAGGAGATGAGCCAAAGAATAGCAGAAATTAAAAGGAAAAGAGATGATCCACTGCAACATTGTGAGGGTGACACAGATGTAGAAGACATCTTTGTTACAGAAGATGCAGATTGTGTTGAAAAGCCTCTGAAGAAGAAAGTTAAAAGGCAGGGCCCAACATTCAACAGTCACTCTCAGATAGAAATACCAAAACATAATGATTGGGCTCCTTCAGATGATGAAGTGGAAGCAGGTATCCTTAAAGAGGAAGATGATGATGGTTTTGAGCCTTTGCTGTCGGCCCAGTGAGATCCAGGGTGTGCAGAGCCCACTCTCCACAGCCCTCACACGCGACAGAGTCGTTGAAACGGCTAAGGACCGAGCAAAACGCTTGGGGAGACCCTCGAGAGGAAAATCCCTCGAGAGGGCTGAAGAGGGCAGCGAAGGCCTGGAGAGGCCCCTCCCGAGGCTGCTCCTCTACAGGGCCCTCTCCCCTGGAGAGGGGTCAACGCGAATCCCTCCACAAGGCCGCCAGGCCCTGTGGAGATACTTCACCCCGAAGGAACCACTGCAAGGTGCACATGGCCACTGCCGTGCCGCAGAGTGACGCGCGCGTCTGCGCGCGATGACGACGGCGCCGCAGTTGCCGTTTTGGTGATTAAAGGAGTCAACAAAGCTGTGTCCCCTGCGCCGGCTTACGAGGGTTTCCTCTTTGGTGATAAAGCAGTTGGCCGGCGCTACGTTCCAAGGACGACGTCACAGTGGGCACCCCCACGATCGCTGCTGCACCAGCTGGCCGCCCAGCGAAGACGGCGGTTTTTCTGTCACGAAGGCAGGCTTTACGACCATGGACCGAGTCCATGGACAACCCAGCTGCGGTGCACCCCTCTCTACCGCTTCGTCGCCATGTGGGAGCCCTTCCACTGCGCCGTTCGCAGGGAGGAGGCCCGGGGCGCCTATATAAGGAGAGGGAGCACCTCCGTAGCAAAGGATCCTGCGATCGATCGATCAATCGGCTACAGGCAACATAGCTTAGCCTAGCTTAGCAGACCCGAGGAGGAAGAAGACTTTTGCTTCCCTCTTTGAGCTCTGTGCTGCCGCAACCGAGCCCTCGGCAATCTCATTGTGCTGTACCCCCTACAGAGCAATACAGACAAGCAGGAGTAGCGGTTTTACCTCCCCCGGAGGGCCGTGAACCTGGGTACGGGCCTGTGTCCTTCACTGTCGCGCTGACCCTCTACAGGCACGATGAGCACCGTCGCCGGGCCGGTTGAGGGTTGTTGACCAACGTGTTCAGTCCCCCGCATGAACTTCTCCCCCGAGAGTGGTTATCCCTGTTCCGTGGGAACCACACATCGACATTTGGCGCGCCAGGTAGGGGACTGAGGCGCGTCTTCAACCTCCAGCCGGCCTCCGCACCATCACGGACACCCGCGCGACGCGCGCCAACAGGTGCGCAGCTGACAGGGCTCACACCGAGCCCGGCACCACTGCCACCCGCGGCCGTCGCGGTCGTCCTCGCATGACGGAGCGTGCCAACACCGGTCCGCACGTGGAGGAACCTGAGAGCGAGGAGCACCGCGGCAGCGACCACCGCGGCGACAGGGATGCTTCTCCTGAGCACGACGACGATGCTGAGTCTTCGCATCCGTCTCGGCGCCAGGGCGCGTCTTCTCAGGGGCGCCAAGAGCCCACGCCGCACACCGCGTTGCTCATGGCCCAGGAGCTCCTCCGCTACCGGCCAAGTGTAGAAGCTCACGACCAGTGGCTGGACCTCCCACGCCGCACTACGCGTCCCGCTCCGTCTCGCTCCCTCGTCCACCACTCCCGCGCTGGAACAGCCGCGCCGGATGCGCCTCCGCCACCGCCAGGACCACCTCCGGCCGCAGCCCAGAGGGCTCCATCTCATGCCTCCTCGCCGCACGATTGCCAAATCGTGCAGCGCGCCGCGCCAGACGCGCGAGTGGGGATGGAACGCCGGAGAGACCTCCAGAATCGCCTTGTCGAGGAGATCGGCCAGGCGGGGCAGCAGAACCGCAGGGCTCTCCAGGGCGGCACCGCCACATACGCCACCGGCTGCATGGCCTTCACCCGCGCCCTGCGCCGCGTGGTATGGCCGCAGAAGTTCAGGCCAGCCCTCCCCAAGGGCTACGACGGGTCAAGCAACCCCATCGAGTTCCTGCAGCTCTACACCACCTCTATCCAGGCTGCAGGAGGAGACGACAAAGTCATGGCCAACTGGTTCTCCCACGCCCTCAGGGACTCCGCGCTGTCGTGGCTCCTCAACTTGCCTGAGGACTCCATCGACTCGTGGGAGGAGCTCTGCAGGCAATTCGTTGCCAACTTCAAGGGCACCTACGAGCGCGCGCTCACCCACAACGACCTGCGCGATGTGGTGCAGAAGAAGGATGAGACTCTCCGCAAGTACATCCAGCGCTTCAGCCAAGTGCGCAACAAGCTCCCCAACATCCCCGACACGCAGGACATCGCCGCCTTCAGAGAGGGCGTCACAAATCGCCGAATGCTCGAGAAGCTGGGCATTCACGACAAGCTCACCTCTGTGGTGAAGCTGTTCGACCTCGCTGACAAGTGCGCCAAGGCTGAAGAGGGGCTCCTCTTCGTCAAGATGAGCCAGCGGACGGACGACCTGGCTGAGGGATCCAAGAGCCACAAGAAGCGTGAGGAGACCAAGCGCAAGACCACCGCTGTCCTGGCAGCAGAGCCAGCCGCCAAAGGCGCCCGCAGAGGCTCTCCTGAGCCTGGCGACAAGGAAGCGGACAACCGTCCGTTCTGCGTCTACCACAACAGGCGCGGCCACGCCATAGACGACTGCTACGACCTCAAGAGGTTGAGCCGAGAGCGCGGGCGCGAAGAAGGCAACGGGAGCCGCGGCAGAGGCCGTAGCTACCGTAGAGACGACAGAGGCGGACGCGGTGGCGGCTATCAGAAGCCGCCAGGCACTCAAGCCAACGCCGCCGAAAAGAACAACAACCTCCCTGACGAGGAAGATGGAGGCTACCAGGCCCCAAGGGAGGCTATAGCCTGCATTCTCGGCGGGGCTCAGGCGCCCAAGTCGAACAACCAGTTCAAGCAGTTCGCCCGCGAGCTCAATGCTGCGCTCCCGAGCACCGAGACCTCCAGGCCCCTCAAGTGGTCCCAGTACACCATCGCCTTCGACGACAAGGACCACCCCAAGTCGACCAAGACTGTTGGAACCCTCCCCCTGGTCTGCTCCCCCACCATCAACAACATCACCGTCTCCAAGACGCTCATCGATGGGGGAGCAGGCCTGAACGTCATCTCTGTCGAGACCTTCGAGACTCTCCAGGTGCCTTACGAGTGGCTCATGCCCTCCAGGCCATTCACAGGGGTCACCAGCGGCTCAATCGAACCTCTGGGGCAGGTCCGGCTGGCCGTCACCTTCGGCACGCAGAAGAACTACCGCACCGAGCTGATCGACTTCGACGTCGCACACATTGGCCTGCCGTACAATGCCATCCTCGGCTACCCCGCCCTCGCGAAGTTCATGGCCGTCACGCATCACGCCTACAACATGGTCAAGATCCCCGGCAGCGCTGGCACCATCGCCATCCATGGTCACATCCTGGATGCCACGCGCGCTGTCGAGAGCGCCTACAAGGCAGCGGCCATGGCGTTTCCGGCTAACGAGGACATGGAACCTCTCGAGAGGCCTCAGAAGAAGAAGCAGATGTTCTCTCAGGAGCATGCTGCCACGAAGAGGGTGTCGCTGGGCACCAGTGGCTCGGGGGCTGAGGAGACGGGGGCCAGCGTCACCATAGGCGCTGCCTTGCCTCCCAAATAGGAAAGCGCGCTCGTCGCCTTCCTTCGGGCAAACTCTGACATGTTCGCATGGACTCCGTCAGATATGTCCGGTGTACCGAGGGAGGTGATCGAGCACCACTTAGCCGTGTGTCCAGACGCACGCCCCGTCAAGCAAAAAGCACGCAAGCAAGCCCCCGAGAAGCAAGCATTCATCGTCAAGGAAGTAGAGAAGCTAAAAGCGGCAAAGGTCGTCCGCGAAGTCGCGCACCCCACTTGGCTCTCCAACGGCGTGGTTGTCCCTAAACCCGCTGGAGGAGGCCGACTCTGCATCGACTACACAGATGTCAATAAAGCCTGCCCCAAGGACCCATACCCCATGCCGAGGATAGACCAGATCGTGGACTCCACCGCCGGCTGCGACCTCCTCTGTTTTCTGGACGCCTTCTCTGGTTATCACCAGATCAAAATGGCTAAAGAGGACAAGGAGAAGACAGCATTCCTCACCCCTTGTGGTGTGTACTGCTACACTTGCATGCCTTTCGGCCTGAAGAACGCCGGCGCCACTTTCCAGAGGCTCATGAGAATAGCCTTGGGGGCACAGATGGGCAAAAATGCAGAGGCATATGTCGACGACATCGTGGTCAAGTCTCGCGAGGGAGATACACTCTTGAAGGATCTCGAGGAAACCTTTGCCAGCCTGCGCAAGGTGAACATCAAGCTGAACCCCGCCAAGTGCGTCTTCGGGGTGCCTTCAGGCAAACTCCTCGGATTCCTCGTGTCCCACCGCGGCATAGAAGCCAACCCTGACAAGATCAAGGCCATAGAAGGGATGCAGCCTCCTCGTCGACTCAAGGACATGCAGCGCCTAGCAGGCTGTATGGCTAGCCTGGGCCGCTTCATCTCTAAATTCGGCGAGAGAGCCCTGCCATTCTTCAAGATCATGAAGAGATCCGGCACATTCAAGTGGACCCCCGAGGCGTGTAACATCCCAAATATTAATATAAATTATTAATGCAAAAATGTGGGCCAACAAAAACTTTTCTTATAAATTGGTATGTGTTTGTTTCATGATTATTGTTTGTTATGCTTGCTTGCAAGATTGTTGGATTCTAATTCTAATTACAAAATTGAAGAATAGAAAATAAACAAAACAACATTCCAAAATTTTAAAACTATGTGACACATGTCACCATAATTTTTCCAAAAATAAGAAACTTACTTTGTTTCTCAAACCAAGGTTAGTGAGGAATAATTCCAAGACCACACCATTGGGTTTCCACAAACTATTCCCTTTCAAATATTTAATTCAAAAACCTAAATTCAAATTTATATTTCCTTCTTTACCAAATTCAAAGCACAAAATGTGCTATGTTGGACTTACCCCATAAATAATCAAATAACACAACAAACCTTGATAAACATATGTGAAGCAAGTTATGAAAGAAAAATTCAAAAATTTGAATTTAATTTTGGTTCAGACTTTTCGTCGAACACCTGGTGATCATCACCCAGTTCATCCCAAACCGAACCAAGTCACGGATCAAATCGAGCAATTGCAGGTTTAATTCATCAAATTAAGGCATCCATTGGATTCACCTCATCTCCACGATCACGAAGCAACCGAGAACGCGGGATATGGTGGCCGGAGTCGCCGTGGAGGAGCTGGCGACAGCACGGCCGCGTGCACGTCGTCGTGCCGGCACTGTGGCCGCGGCGACGCCGCGCCGTGCCGGCCGCGCTGCGCCCTCTCTCTCCCTCCCTCACCCCTCTGTCTCCTCGCGCAGCAGCAGCCCGCACCGCAGCCACCCGCAGCCCGCAGCCACGCCGCGACAGCCATGCCGCGAAGTGCACGCCGCGCGCCGCCCGTGCACTCTCACGGCCGGCCCATTTTCGAGCACGCCCCGCTCGCCTCCACGTCGCCCCCATGTCTCTCTCCCTCCCGACACCGTAGCCGCACCCCCACCGCCCCTATGGCGAGCCCGGCCGTCCCCTGGAGCACCCCTGCGCCGTGTCCACCGTGCGCCGGCGCGCCGGTATAAATACCCCGCTCGAGCTCGCCGATTCCTCCACACTCACCACTGCCTCTCCCCCTCACACCACCCCCTCTTGTGCACCGCCTGGAGGGCGGAGCCTTCGCCGCGAAACCCCGGCCGCCCGTGGGTCTCCTCGAGCTCGCCGTGCCCGAGGTAGACGACGACCACGGCCGAGCCGTGCTTGCCTCCCTTTCTCTCCTCTTTGGCCTGCAACCCCTTCTCCATTACCACCTCACTCACCCGGCCCCTTTTCCCCTCTGGTTCGTGCACAGGATCGACGCAGAGGACTCGCCGGAGTTGGAGCACGGCCGCGGAGGAGGAGCTGCTCGCCGCCGTCGATTGGAGCCGCCCCAGCAACCGCCGTTCGTCCAGCAAGCTTCCCCGAGTCGCCGCCGTCGATCCGCACCATCCGCACGCCCTCCCGAGCCCCCTAGGTGAGCCGTCTGTCCCCCTCGCCGTCGCCGGCGCCGTCGCGCCGCTCGGTTTAGGTCGCCGCCGTTCGCCACTGACGTGGACGAACGAGGGCCGTTGGATCTTGATCCAACGGTAACATACCGTTTCGTTTTAATAAAAGGAAAACTGACGAGTGGACCCCACCCGTCAGAATTTTAAACATTTCCAGCGCGCGCACTGTTTTCCGTTGAGTCACTGACGAGTGGACCCCACCCGTCAGGATTCTCAACATTATCCACTCAGGCTTAAATTCGAATTTTTAGTTTGAATAGAAAACAGTACTGGACTAAACTTTGAAATTCCATAACTTAAGATCTGCAACTCCAAATAAATCAAATCAAAATGTTCTGAAAAGCTTATGAAAATGTCTATCCAACCCAAGTGGTTTCACCTCATTTGGATAAATAATAAAAAAATAGTATTAAAAATGCCAAATAGGGTTTGAAATCTAAACTTGTTTGTTTCTGATGCTCTGTTAGTCCAAATGATTTAAGACCAATTTTATTGGATCACAATTAGCCATGGTTAGTCAATCCTAAAAGGGTTTGATTTTTAGATTAACAGAATTTAGTTAATAGCCAAAACTTGATTAACTAGCCTATGGATTCAAAACAATGTGTAGGGAGTTTGGTAACTCCAAATGACCCAAATCCAATTGTGTCATCTTCTACACATCAGTAGCTCCCTGTAGAATTTTAGTTTGTATTTTTGTGACCAACAGAACTCAAACTATGCAATTAAACATGTGTGACTAATTTCTGCCCAAATTAAGGTATATTTGAATAGTGACAAAATTCAACTAAATTGGAACCACATAGTGTTGTTGATGTGTGAAAAGGTTAATTAGAACCTCTAAGAGTGTATTGCTGTGATGATTGATTGAATAGGCTAGTGATTGTTTGTATTTGCTTAATTGTGTATTAGACGAGAGCGTTGTCGAGTACATCGAGGAGGAAGGATTTGTGGAACCTGAAGACCAAGACCAGGATCACTTTGCCGAGCAAGGCAAGCTACTCTCTGAGCTTGCACATAACTTATGCATCTAGATTTACAAAGTCCTTTTTTTTCAAAAGCAAAGGTTTATAAAAATCCTTTTTCAAAAGTATACCTGAGTTATTTTGCCACCCTATATAGAAATATATGCTAAAACTATAGGATGGGAAAACCAACATTGTTTTATTCAAAACTCCTTTGAAAACCTTGTGTGGATACAAAACACCAAGATGTGGTGTTGAAATAAAGAAGTGGAGAAAGATGGTTTTAAGAAAAGCACATTGTGTCCTAGTACTCAGTCAAGCAACCGATAATCTGTGCGACCACATTTACCCACATATGGGAAAGGGCTTAGTCATATAGCTTGCTCTTATTAGTATGGGACACTGCATCAACGGAGATGACTCCGTTATGCATGAGGGAATGGTTTGGTGACCTACCCCTGACCTGGGTCCTCGCTCAAACTCTATGAGTAGATAAGGAGGAGGATAGAAGGATGTCCCCTATACACCGCCAGATAAAACCTATGAGTCCTCACACTTAGATTCCGACGGGCTGGGTTAAGTGTCGATGGAAAGTATCATAGGGGCAGGATCCTATACTAGCAGGAGCAAAGGACAGACTAGGATCGGTGACTCAACTTCGCATACCCCTGGTATGGCGAGACGTGGCAGACACGATGAGTTATCGGATGGGTGTGGGAAAAGCGTGCTACCTCTGCAGAGGGTTAAAACTATTCGAATAGCCGAGTCCTCGGATATGGACAGTTGAGAGGCCCTACTTTGACCATGTGCAAGTTTTGAAAAGAATTGTGTTTTCAAAAGAAAGGAAGTTGGTGGAATGATCCATACACCTATGCCAACGGATTTGGTATGAGGTTGTTGGAGACTTGGTACCATGATGGACCATGGTTAGCAAGAGGAGGAGTTTTGAAGAAACTAATACTCATGAGATACTAGGAATAGTTATAATCTTCTTACCTTCTTCAACAAAGATACAGAGATGTTTTAAATAAATAAAAATGTGAAACTAAAAATGAGACTAGTGCACTCATGTTGGAGTAGTTTGCGAGTACATTCCAATGTACTCATACTAGCTTGTCTCTGGCTATTGTCGTAGTCAGACTTGGAGGAGTATTACGCCCAGGAGGAATATGGCGACATCTACGCCAACTAAGGATCTTCTCAAGTCGACTGCCTGTCGGGTCATCGTTAGCTTTTGGATGTCTACTACGTTTAAGTTCCGCTGCTTATGTTGATTTGGCCCTAGAAGGCACCTGTGTAAGACTTGGTCTATATGACCTGTTATGTCAGACTTATTCCGGTATTGTAATGGATGTAAACTTTGGTATTCAGTTCGGATTATGTGCAACGACAGACTGATCACGGGATCGTTGTGTTAAGCATAATCGGGTATTTCGGACAGCTAGTCCGGGGTCCCCACAAGGCGGACAAGGCTTTCGAAGACCTGAAGAGATATTTGGCCAGCCCACCAGTCATGGTGGCCCCCAGGACAGGCGAACATCTGAAGCTGTACCTATCAGCCACTCCTCAGACCGCAAGCGCTCTCCTGGTGGTCGAGAGGGAAGAGCCAGTCCTCCCCAAGAAGAGCGCCGCCACTCCAAGCCCAAAGCCGCCCGACAAAGAAATCGGCGAAGGAGCAGACTCCACAGACCCACTGCCAGGCCCACAGCCTCAAGTCGAGTCTGCTCCCAACACCCTTGCCGAGACCCCTCCACAGGCAAGTCTCGACAAGGGCCCTGAAGAGCCTCCACAGGCAAATCTCGACAAGGGCCCTGAGGAGCCTCCACAGAGAATCGACGCTGCACCTCCCTCGACAGCCCTTGTCGAGCACCCCGTGTACTTTGTCAATACGGTACTGCGGGATGCTCGGGAGCGGTACCCAATGCAGCAGAAGCTTCTCGTCGCTCTCCTCATCGCCTCCAGGAAGCTGAGACATTACTTCCAGGGCCACCCCATCACGGTGGTCACTTCCTTCCCCCTGGAGCAGATTCTGCGCAACCCCAATGCCACAGACCGTGTCGCGGGTTGGAATATAGAGCTGCAGCCATTCAACTTGCGCTTCGACACCACAAGAGTCATCAAGGGACGAGCGATGGCAGACTTCGTCGCAGAATGGACTGACCCAAGCCCTGAAGAGCCGCGGGGAGAAGAGGCCGAGCCCTCCGGAGACATAATGCCCAGGCACTGGACCATGCACTTCGACGGAGCCTTTGCCTGCCGCAATGGCGGGGCAGGCGTCGTCTTGACCTCGCCCAAAGGCGACAAGCTCTACTACGCTGTCCAGTTGTGCTTCACGATTGACAAGATCTCCAACAACATCGCTGAGTACGAGGGCCTCCTCGCTGGCTTAAGGGCCGCCATCGCTCTAGGCGTCAAGCACCTACTCGTCAAGGGAGACTCCCAGTTGCTCGTCAACTTCTCCAACAAGAGCTACACGCCTAAAGACGACCACATGGCCGCATAACTTGAAGAGGTCCGCAAGCTCGAGAAGCACTTCAGGGGCATGGAGCTTATGCATATCCCGAGGAAAGAAAACCAGGAGGCTGACGACATCGCCAAGCGAGCCTCGAGAAGGCAACCCCAGCAGGCCGGCGTCTTTGAAGAAAGGCTCGCCAAGGCATCCATCAAACAGCCTCAAGAGGCCACAGCTGCAAACACAGACGAAGCACTCCCACCAGCTCCTGTCGCTGGGGCACCCGACTGTGGTCCCCACACCGGAGAGCGTCTGTTGCTGACGGCAGCCCACCAAGACACAGGCTGGATTGACGAGCTCAAGGACTACTTGGCGAAGGGGATCCTCCCTGAGGAAGATGCGGAAGCAGAGCGGATCGCTCGACAAGCGAAATCCTACTGCATCCTCGAGGGAGACCTATACCGCAAGCGCCCAAATGGCATCGCGCTCAAATGCGTCCCTCCCGAGGAAGGCCGAACGCTGATCAAGGACATCCATAGCGGGGAATGCGGCCACCACTCGTGTGCGCGCACCCTCGCGGGCAAGGTTTTCAGGAGCGGATTCTACTGGCCACAAGTGCTTCAAGATGCGGTCACCATCGTCCAAGCTTGCGACGCCTGCCAGTACCACGCCAAGCAAATCCACCAGCCGGCGCTGGGGCTCCAGACCATCCCGCTCTCCTGGCCGTTCGCGGTCTGGGGGCTGGACATCCTGGGCCCCTTCCCAAAGTCGCAGGGGGGCTACCGCTTCCTCTTCGTGGCCGTCGACAAGTTCACCAAGTGGGCCGAGGTTCAGCCGGTGCGCACCATACCAGCCGGAGCCGCGGTAAAATTCATCAGGAGCTTGGTCTGCCGCTTCGGAGTGCCTAACCGCAT
Source organism: Poa annua (assembly GCA_026929855.1). NCBI lineage: Eukaryota > Viridiplantae > Streptophyta > Magnoliopsida > Poales > Poaceae > Poa > Poa annua. The sequence goes on from CM049437.1 coordinate 59,829,980, forward strand.
CATCACCGACAATGGCTCGCAATTCACCAGCGGCATCTTCCGAGCCTACTACGAAAAGCTCGGCGTCAAGATCTGCTTCGCCTCGGTGGCCCATCCACGCAGCAACGGTCAAGCCGAGCGAGCGAACGCAGAAGTCCTCAAGGGCCTCAAGACCAGAAGCTTCAACATCCTCAAGTGTCACGGCAAGGGCTGGATCGATGAGCTCCCATCTGTGCTCTGGTCCATGCGCACAACCGCTTCAAGGCCTACGGGCGAAATGCCGTTCGCCCTTGTCTACGGAGCTGAAGCTGTCCTCCCCGCAGAAATCAAGCATGGATCTCCACGGGTCCTTGCCTTCAACAAGGACACCCAAGAGGGCCTCCACAACGACGACCTGCTTTTTCTCGAGGGCCTGCGCCGCCGTGCCGCCCTCAGAGCGGCAAAGTACCAGCAAGATCTGCGACGCTACCACAGCCGCCATGTGCGCTCACGCACTCTTGAGGCGGGCGATCTCGTCCTCAGGCAAATCCTCTCCAAAGAAGGCCTCCACAAGCTCTCGCCGATGTGGGAAGGCCCCTACAGGGTCTCCCACATCGCCAGGCCTGGCGCGGTACGCCTCGAGACGGAAGACGGCATCCCCGTCAAGAACCCGTGGAACATCGCACACCTACGCAAGTTCTACCCGTGATCATTGTCACGCCAGGCATTTTTTGTCTCTAGAGGGAAGCTCACGGCTTCACCTCCAAGCTTCTCCAAGCTTCCCCCGAGGGTCAGGCCTCTGAGCTCTCCTGCAAATGAGCCCCCGCAGGCCGCAGTGAACCTCTGGCACTAATGGGTGGTCCCCATGCCTCGACATGGAAGGAACGTTAGCTTGGCAAACCCAAGTGTAATGAACCGAATTCGTTCCCAAGTGAACTCTACGCTCCGGCGCCATTTTCGTTCCAAGTGAACTTTGCGCTAAGGCGCCATTTCGTTCCTAAGTGAACTCAGCGCTGAGGCGCCGCTGTGTAATATTTCGATGGCAAGTTTTACCTTCGTCATTTACTTTCACATGTGCGCTTATATTCTTCCTATGCGCACCTCGCGAGCGGGGGCTGAGTATGGTGCCTGTGCCCAAGAGCACCCCAGCAGCACTGCAAAATCCAAGGGACCCTGAGCTCTGGCTAAAGGGCACGCTCCCGGATACGCGCCACCTCTCCAAAGGACCTTGGTACTCTCTCTCCTCGCGAGGCACCCATGAGGAAACCTATAAGCGCGCATGAGTCCTTACTACCATGCTCTAGCGTTTTGGTTCGCCTCTCTAACATCCACAGGGAACGAGAGTCTCTCCAGGCCTGTGGAGGAAAAACTCGGCCCCTGAAGGGAAAGGCATCACCTGAGGAGTCCTACGCAGGGCGAAAAGCCTCGCGAAGCTAAGTTCCCTGCTCACACCAGGAGAATCTCTGCGTCTCTCTCACGAGCACTTTGCGTCCCTCGAGCGTCCTTTTTCCCTCACTCTCCATGGACTGCTTGTGCGTCAAAGGGGAGCTTTGAGCATCGCGCCTCGAGGACTCCTACCTCTGTAAGCCTTAAACTCCCCCCGGCCTTGCCGAGCCATTGCTCGAGCATACCGCAGCGGCGGAGTCATAGCGCGAGGAGAAGGGTCCTAGCGACGCAGAGCGAAAAAGACATGGAAGTAAAGCAAAAGGCCCTCGAGGGGCACACACACAGACTTAGTAGCACATGCTTAGAAATACGAAGTATATTACAAACTGCAAAGCAAAAGTCTTTAAAGCAAACATCCCTACGGCGCTACAAGCGCATTACAGGAGGAAGTCTTAGGGAGAAATCAAGCGGAGGCCTCGCCGTCGTCCTCACCGGACCCTTCTTCTCCAGGCTCGCCATCCTCATCATCGTCCTCCTCATCCTCCGCCGCGGCCCGCTTGAAGCGGCTGCAGAAGTCGTCGACCTGGTCGCGGATGGAGTTGGAGATCTTCCACCCCTTCTCCCCCTCGAGAGGCTCGGTCACCGTGGTGAAGTCGAAGCCAGGCTGGAGGTTCTGGAGGTTGGTGAAGATACGGTCAACCGCCACCGCCAGGAGCTGGCGGCACTTCTCATCGACGACGTCGCGGAGCTCGGCGGCAGGGCCCTCGAGCGCCGAGAAGAGCTGCTCGAAGTACATGAGGTAGGTGGCGGCGTCGGAGTTGCCTTGAAGGGGAACGGCCGGCGCATCCACTCCCAGCTTCGCGGCGAGCTCGCGGCCCCGGGCCACCAAGGACTGGAACATGCGCTCCCGCTGCTGCGTCAGCACCTGCGCCGCCTTGGCGCTCTCGATCGCCTCCACCGCCTTCTCCACAGCAGGACCCACCTGCTGGTTCATCTCCTCCATGTCGGCCATGAGGGAGGCGAGGTCCTGCTCCGCGCTCTTGCGACCTCCTCAGCGGCGCGGCGGCGTTCCGCTTCGCGCTTCACCTTGGCGACGAGGGTGGCGTTCAAGTTCTCGAGCTGGTGGATCCGGGCGCCGCTCTCGCCAAGCTTCTTCTTGAAGCGGCTCTCCTGCTTGGTGAACTTCTCGCTGTAGTCGCGAGAGACGGCGGTGCGGAACGCCTTCTCCCGCTCCTCGAGCATCTTCGCCGCCTCCTCCTTCCGCTGGGCAAACCTAGCGTTGAAGCGTTCCACGCCCTTCTTGTGGGTGGACACTTCAAGCTCGTGCTTGCTGAGCGTGGCAGCCAGGCTCTCTTCACGGGCCTCGAGGGCAGCGCGCTGCCCCGACAGCTCCTGCTCCCGCAGGGCCAACTGCTCGTCGCGGCGGCGCACGTCCTCCTCGCGCTCGCCCAGGCTCTGTCCCCTGGCCTCCAAGCTCGTGCGGATCCCCTCCAGGCTGGTCCGCACAGTCTCGGAGTCGGCGATGATCTTGGCTTCGAGCTGGGCGAGCTCGCGGTGTTTGTCCGCCAGCGAATGCTCCACCGCTTCGCGCTCCGCCCTTGCCGCGGCCAGATCCTCCGCCGCTGCGTCGCGCTCGGCCCGGAGGGGTTCCAGGAGTTCCACCGCGTCGCGCTTGGCGCCCTCGCGCACCTCCTTGGCAAACCGCAGCGCCTCCTCGCGATCTGCCTGTAGGGCCTGGTCGCTCTGCCTGCGGGCCTCCACAGCCGCGTGGAGAGCGGCCCAGGCCCCCGCAAGCTCGTCCCGCTGCTGGGCGAGCTTCCTGTCCTCGAGAGCGAGGTGGGCCTCCAGGCCCTCCAGCGACTCTCTCACCAGGCGGAAGGCGACGTCGCGTCGCCCCCTACTCCAGTCCCAGCCGCTGAGAGATAGGGCCTGGGAAGTCCTGCGGGGCGCAAAAGGCCCCGCGCCTGTGTCAAGCTTGGGGGAGGGAGACTCCGTGTGAGCCTGGGGGCTTGGCGGCAGATCCTCCGCCTCGGCGCCCTCGCTCTGCGCTCCGGTGTCGCCCCGCTAAGGCGGCACCTCCTCATTTGTTTCCGGGGCAGAGAAGGTCTGCCCCGTCGCCGCTGCCTCCTCCTCCGTCGTCGTGTTTGGCGGGGATGGCGGACGGTCCTCCCCGCTGGACTTAGGCGGGCTCGGGACCGGCGTGGCACCGACCGCAGCCTCCGGCTCCGCTGGAGGAGTTACAGCGCGAGGCGGAGTGGGCGCTCTCTCCATCCGCCCCTCCGCACGCTCCTCCTCCGGAGGCGGCTCGTGTGCCCCCGCCTGAGGCATGTCCTCCTGAGGGCCTGTGGGAACCTCCTCCCCAGGCCTTGAGGCCTCCTCTGCCGCGGCCTCGTCCACAGCGGCCTCTGGCGTGGCCACCGGAGCGGCCTTCTTCACGTCCGCAGCCTTGTGGAGCCTACGGCGCTTCGCAGGCGCCGGGTCGCTGGCAGAGGATAGGAAAGTCAGTTAAGGGGAGGAGACGAGCAAAAGATTGAAGAAGGGAAACAAAACCAGAGACACTTACCCTGTCTTCTTGGCGCGGGTGTCAACCCACGCCATGCCGGACGAACGCCAAGAAGGCGCGGCCCGGACTCCGGATCCCTCAGGAGCCGCCTCAGCTTTCCTCTTGAGGGAGGCGCTTAGGGGCTCCCCGGCAGGCCTGTCGTGGGCCGCCTTGGTTCGGGGCTCCTGTCGCCCCGCCTCGGCCTCCTCATCGTCGCTGGAGGAAAGCTCGAAGACCTCCTCAGGAGGGGGCGAGGCCCTTGACGAGCTCGCCCCGCCTGCAGAGGGAACGGCCCTAGCCGCAGCGTCGCCCTGCTCGGCGTCAGACGCGTACGGCGACTCCGCAGCGTCTTGCCCCCTCGCCACGGGCATGGGCCCATCCTCTTCCTCTTCCCCCGCCAGGCCTAGCGGGGTGAAGGTGGGCATCCCCTCCAGAATCGCCAGGCGCGCAGCCAGGTTCATCTGATGAAGAGGCCTCAGCTCCGCCGCAACCGCCACGGACACGTCGGGGTTGATGAAGAGGCCGCCCATGATGGTCTTGACGACGGCGGGGCGGTGGTCGCAGGGATGGAGACGCATCGGGTCGGAGGGGCCCGAGTACATCCACATCGGCTTCTTGTGCGCCTGTAGAGGAGCGATGCGGCGGCGCACGAAGTCCTCCGCGATCATCTGGCCGGTGAGGCCGTTCTCCCGAAGCGTCCTCATGCGCGCCACGAGGCCTCCTATCTTCGGGCCCTGGAAGGCCTGCTTCCCCCAATGGGTGTTCTTCACGGGCGGCGCCTCCGGGACCTCGAGGAAGGAGCTCTGCGACTTGACGCCGATGAGGAACCACTTCTGCCTGAAGTCGTCCACTTTCTTCGACACCGCCGTGACGGGTTTGTCGTCGCTCCACGACATGGGGATGTAGACGTCCCCCATGCCGTCCGCAATGCGGAAGGACACGCACCCCGTCCGCTCGGCCTTCGCAGTGTTCCGGAGCGCGTAGAAGCTCCGGAAAAGGGCCACCGAGGGCTGCACCCCCAGATACGCCTCGCACAGGTAGGCGAAGATGGAGAGGATGAGGATGGCGTTGGGGTGCAGGTGGAGAAGGTGGATCTGGTAGAACTCCAGGATGGCCTCGAGGAAAGGCGAATACGGAGGCACCAATCCGGCGAAGAGAGTGTGGAGGAAGATGGGGAAAAACCCCGCCGGAAGGCGGCCGTGCCTCGCGGCCTGGATGGCGCTGGCGCCGTGCTCATTGGTCCTCCCGGCGACCAGGTGCTGGATCTTGTCCAGCGCCACCGCATCGACGCGCACCCCGATCAGAGCGGGTCCTAGCGCCTCTTCGCCCTGCGCATCGGAGGGGAACGTCCCCATCGCCGCCTTGCTCTTGGGTCCGCCCATTGTCAAGGAGGATGCAAGAAGCGGAGCGCCGGAGAAGAAAGGAGTTCGTCGGAGGAGGAAAGAGTTCGCCGGAGAAGAAGAGTTGGAAGAGCAAGAGCTGACGGCGGAGCGCAGAAGTGAGTAATGACTGCGGTTCGGACCGGCGCGCAGCTTTATACCGCATTTGGGCAGTTACCAAGGCGCGGTCGTGGTGATCGTGGTGGGACCCCCCAGGACGCACGTTTCTACCGGAGAAACTGAGTCGCCGCAAACTCATCTCCGAGCGACGCGTGTCACGGGCCGGCCGGACATATTGGACCCACGACGCTTCGCCTGGACCCGATGGGCCTCGCCGTGCCCATCATGGGCCCGGGGGCTACTGTCGGCCCAGTGAGATCCAGGGTGTGCAGAGCCCACTCTCCACAGCCCTCACACGCGACAGAGTCGTTGAAACGGCTAAGGACCGAGCAAAACGCTTGGGGAGACCCTCGAGAGGAAAATCCCTCGAGAGGGCTGAAGAGGGCAGTGAAGGCCTGGCAAGGCCCCTCCCGAGGCTGCTCCTCTATAGGGCCCTCTCCCCTGGAGAGGGGTCAACGCGAATCCCTCCACAAGGCCGCCAGGCCCTGTGGAGATACTTCGCCCCGAAGGAACCACTGCAAGGTGCACATGGCCACTGCCGTGCCGCAGAGTGACGCGTGCGTCTGCGCGCGATGACGACGGCGCCGCAGTTGCCGTTTTGGTGATTAAAGGAGTCAACAAAGCTGTGTCCCCTGCGCCGGCTTACGAGGGTTTCCTCTTTGGTGATAAAGCAGTTGGCCGGCGCTACGTTCCAAGGACGACGTCACAGTGGGCACCCCCACGATCGCTGCTGCACCAGCTGGCCGCCCAGCGAAGACGGCGGTTTTTCTGTCACGAAGGCAGGCTTTACGACCATGGACCGAGTCCATGGACAACCCAGCTGCGGTGCACCCCTCTCTACCGCTTCGTCGCCATGTGGGAGCCCTTCCACTGCGCCGTTCGCAGGGAGGAGGCCCGGGGCGTCTATATAAGGAGAGGGAGCACCTCCGTAGCAAAGGATCCCGCGATCGATCGATCAATCGGCTACAGGCAACATAGCTTAGCCTAGCTTAGCAGACCCGAGGAGGAAGAAGACTTTTGCTTTCCTCTTTGAGCTCTGTGCTGCCGCAACCGAGCCCTCGGCAAGCTCATTGTGCTGTACCCCCTACAGAGCAATACAGACAAGCAGGAGTAGCGGTTTTACCTCCCCCGAAGGGCCGTGAACCTGGGTACGGGCCTGTGTCCTTCACTGTCGCGCTGACCCTCTACAGGCACGACGAGCACCGTCGCCGGGCCGGTTGAGGGTTGTTGACCAACGTGTTCAGTCCCCCACACGAACTTCTCCCCCGAGAGTGGTTATCCCTGTTCCGTGGGAACCACACATCGACATTTGCCATTCAAACAGCCTCAAGGAAGAAAGAGTAGAGCAAAGAAAGCAAAAGAAAGGGTGTGGTATGTCCAGACTTGTCGAGAACCCTCGAGAACTATCTAAAAGTTGTCGAGGGTTGTCGACACTTTTCTGAGACTTGTCGAGAACCCTCGAGAACTATCTAAAAGTTGTCGAGAGTTGTCGACACTTTTCTAAGACTTGTCGAGAACCCTCGACAACTACAAACTCATAATTCAACCACAAAACTCATAATTCAACCAAATAGCTCATAATTCAACCACACAACTACTAATTAAACCACATAACTCATAATTCAACATAATTCATTACATCTGATGAACCAACATAATTGAAACTGGATTCAAATCATTACAACAAACTAAAGTCCACATAACTCATAATCCAACTTAATTCAAATCATTACAACAAAGTCAGATCTCATAAACTTGCACAAGAGCTACTGATCACACAGGTTCTTGATCTGCTTCATCCTTTCTCTGTTTGCTTCTTTCAGTGCAAACAGATCTGCTATGACGAATTCACGACTTCTCTTCTCCTCCTTTAACTTGTCTCTCTCCTCCTTTAACTTGTCTCTCTCTTTCTCAGCCTTAATTCTCATAACCTTGTGCATGTTTGAAGTGCAAGCCTCCAGTTTCTTCTTCTCCTCCAATTCTGCCCTGACTTCAACAAGAGCTTGCTCTGCTTTTGCCTTCAGAGCAAGGGTAACTTGCTTCTCCTCAACAGCCTTGCCTACTTCATCTTGAACTCGGCGCAGATCCTTGTGTAGTTTCTCTATCTCATCCTGGAACTTCCATTTCTGTTCCATCCACTCTAGAGCATCATTCACTCTACCTTCCTTGACTTCTGCATAGTTATCCCACAGCTTGCACAGAGCTTTCTTCAGTGATTCAGGCCACTCTGCATCAACCCATTGTACAAAATCACAGCTTTCAGTCCCTTCCTGCATAGCACAAATGAGTGAAGATATTACTAATGAGTGTAAAACGCCTGCATTCTATAATTGGAAAGGAAAAGTACTGCAACAGATCACATACCGCCCCACTGCATACTAAGAATTTCCTGCCAGTGTTCCAGCTTTCAAAACAGACGAACTTCGCGGCGACGCCTCGATGCTTACAGCGAACATGGACTGGTTCGTCGTCGGCTAACCCGCAGTAATCAGAATCGTACGTGGTACAAAAGGGCTACAAAGGAAATGCGCATACAAAATGAGTCAAAATCTACCTCAAATCGAAAATCCCCAATTCACACGCTGCGGATCGAACGAACCCTAAATCCTAAATCACAAGGGCACTTACTACTAACCTCGCTGCCGCCGAAGCTGGGAACGGTGGAGGATTCCTCGCCATCATCCCAGGACACCATTCTCGAACGGGCGGCGAGCGGAGCACCACGGCGTCGGCGGCGACCTTGCAGAGCAACAAGAGAGGAGCGAACTGGAAAGAGATAGCCGCGACGCGACGGACTACGCGGGAGTTAAAAACCCTAACTCGAGCTAACGGCCCGTTACCTCCCGTCCGTTCCGCCTCGCCACGTAGACCTGACAGTGGGAGCGCACGGTCAAAAAAAAACAGGTTAAGTCGGATTAATTCTTAAATCAGTGCAACTTGTCACCCACTTGGCCCAAACACGGTGTCCTTAGGCTCAATTTCGGTGGTTACTCAAGGGGGAGAGAAGCTTGGTTGATTTTTGAATCGGCGGCGGCCGGTCATGGCGAAAACCGGCGTCGGCGAGAGGAGAGGTCATCGGCGCTCGAGGTATGCATACCCGCTGTTCTCCCTCTGTGTGTATCTTCCCGTATCCCTTTTTTCGTCAGTATTTTTGTACCGCGCGCGGTCTGTGTTGTATACATCAAGCGGCGGCGGGAGGAAAGCTCCCCGAGGTAGGTTTTTGTATAGATCCTTGGTCTCCGCGGTTGAGATCTCCGCGTTGCTGGTCGACACTAAGACGCTGCTCGGCGGCTTGCTGGGCGACGCTGTCGCGCTTGTGCGGATGCAGAAGGCCGCGTGGACCGCCGAGTATGTCGGGTCCTTGGTCGACGAGATGGTGCTTGTGGGCCGCCGGTGGATCGTCCCGGCAAACAGCTTCGTGCTCTCTGTCATGGGCGATTTTTGCTTTGTTTTCTGATCTGTAGTTGGAGGCAATACTCAGTTTTATCTGATGCGATGTGTTTTTCATGGAGCAAATGATGCGAGGTTCCGCTCATGCCTGCCTGACTAGCTGGATGCATCTGTCGTCTGACATTAGGGGGAAAGAATTACGTGAGGTTCCGCTCACGGCTGCCTGCTAGATGCTCGCTGGCTGCGGTTTGAGCTGTGGTGGTGGTGGAGACAATACTCAGTTTCTCTGTACTGTTTGATTTCTGGGTCGTGTTTTGCTAAGAGGCGAGATGGAAATCCCCTGGAGGCGATTGTGCGCCGGTGTTCTACTTCCCCCTTCTGTGTGTGCGTGCATGTGCGGTCAGCGATTGTGATATAGGCCAAGGGGCTAGTTAGTTTCATATTTCTCACATCTCCCCGTTTATGCTCATGTTTTGCTGTGCAGTCAGTTTTTCTGTGATTGTTGGAGTTGTGTTTTAATCAATTAGCTGCTGTAATTTTTCTGAACTGAAAATCAATCGTGGGTGTGATAAGGTACACCGTACGTGTGCTCCTATCTATCTGATTTGCTCGGCGGCTACCTCTTGAGGTTTTTTAGCCGATTTATTTGTTCTGATTTTTTTGCTTGCCGATACGGTTGTGCCGGGGGTGGACCATCAAGTGATGTAGCAGTAGCTTTTCTATGTTTAATTCTTAAAATAAGGGAGTTATATATGTGGATGTGCAGCAATTAGTTGTTCACAACTTTTTTTTACGTTTTCTCGAGGTTGTTCAGCTTTTTATGTTTTGTGCCTTCTATGGATGCAGCTTCTATCGTGTGCATACTGAGTATGTGTCTCTGAATATTAATCTGTCTATGTATTCTGAATTTATCTTTTTTCAGTGTGTATCTGAAATCAAAAGAGGCTATTAATCTGTCTATGTATTTATTGTTATATGTGATTTGTTTTGTGTCTGAATATTAATCCATCTATGTTATCTGAATTTATCTGATTTCAGTGTGTATCTGAATTTTGTGTTCAAAATATTTGGTTATTATCTGTTTATGTCTCTATTGTGTCTATGTCTTCTTCCATCATTGTTCATGTCTCTGTTTTTATGTTATTTTTTTCTCTTTTCCTTTTATTGTCTTTGTGTTTCTCTTTGTGTTGTGTCTTGTGATTATCTAATCTGACTATTTCTTTGATTGATTTTTGTGTGTCTCTTTTTCTTATTCTCTTATATTATTTTTATTTCTGTCATCGTATCTGAATATTATCCATATATGTGTGTGATTGTGAATCTTTTTCTTATTCTGTGTGTGTATGTGTGTCATTGTTGTCTGTCATTCTATATGTCTGTAATACAAGGCAGTATAATATTGGCATATGTGTTGTGTGTGTGTATCTGAATATTAACTAATCTAAATATTTCTTTGTGTTATGTGTATGTATTCTCAATTTATCTGATGTCAGTGTGTATCTGAAAAGTGTATTTCTGAACTTTGTGTTTAAATTTTTTGGGTCTTTTTTGAAAATTCTATCTGAAATGTGTCCTTTCTCTTCTCTGACTTTTATTCTCTGAGATTTTTGGGTCTTATCATTTTTTGTATTTTCTGGGAAGGGTTTTTTTGTTTGTGGGTAAGTCCGCCTGTTCTATTCTTTTATGGACAGCCGGTTCCAAGCCCGAAAAAAGGAGGAGGATCACGTATTTTTTTCTGAATAAATGTACGATAATCCATATGAATATTAAAAGTAACGATATCAAATCAACTAAGCTGTTCTTTTCATCACAAGCATTTCTCTGTAAATGTTTTCAGTAATAAATAACTGAACCATAGTTAATAACAATAAACTTTTGAGTAACAACAATATCTTTTTCATTCCTTTTTTTTTCTTTTTTCCCCCTCTACTGGTCTTTGCTGTTTTTCTCCATCTTGGTCTTGTCCGTCTCTTCTCTGTTTCTACTTCCTATCCAGGGGGTGCTTATGTTCTTGTTGGAGATGAAGCTGTTCCTCTCTCTGCTTCACTGCATTTTTCTTCTTTTGCACCACCGTTGCACTGCTGCTGTTTTGTGTACCTGGTAAGAAGATGTTATTGTCCTTCAGTTTTTATTTTCTCATAGTTACTGTTTTTCCACTCGTGTGTTATATGAATTCATTTGGTACCTGCATCTGTTGGTTTTGTAGGATCCTCTTCCTCGGGAGGGCCTTCATTGTTAGAGGTGCCCTGCAACACAGAGACTGAAGGACCATTTTTGTCTGTTTGCGTTTTCTTTCTTGAGGTGGTACCCTTTTTCCTGGGAACAATGCGGTCCGCCGCTACTGTCTTGCGCCCCTGGTAAGATTGAATCAACGACGATAGGATGTTACTTTTTCTCTGATTTGTCCATTCATTGTTATATATTTTTGTGATGTCTGTTTTGTATCAATTTTATTTTATGAAGTAATAGAAGAGTAACAATGGAATGAAAATGCCATGTTACATCATTTAGAACTTTTTGGAATTTCCTAAAGATGTAGATGTTGTACAGATCATGAGCTTGAAACTCCATGTTGTACTTTGTTATGAATTTCTTAGTTGGTACCTTCTTCTGTTTTGCTTTATGTCCACTCTCGTCTTCTCTAGAATGTATCGAGTCCATTATGCGCTGATACTCCCTCAGGAAGCAAGCTCGTCACACTGTATGTTGCGCCAACACCTTTCTTCCCCATATTTTTTATTTTTGTGTATATGTGCTTAACTTACATTCAATATGATGTCTTTGGTAGCACCGCCCTCCATAGATTCGCTAGAAAACAGACGTTTTTCATTGCTCGGCACCTGCGAAAGAGAATTGTTTTTTTCACTATTTTGATTTGTGTTCGCTTTCTTATCTGATAATTCAAATAACAGCTTAGAAGAAATATTTTTATTTTTTCAATTAAATATAATCTCAAAAAGGAGCTGTTTATTTTGTGTTTTTGTCTGCATTTTTGTGTTTCTTGAATAAGAAGGCCAAGAAACACAGTAACAATTTTTACATAGCACTTTATTTACATAGCATGACTAGCAAGCTTCACAGCATGACTAGCACGGCAGCAGCTTCACAGCATGACTAGCAAGCTTTTCATTGCTATAGATTCTGAGCAAGAAGAGTATGTCTTTTATATGAAGAAAGGGTACAACAAGACTAGTGTTTGCGGGTCTGGATATAATCTCTACTGTTTTTTGTTTTTTGTTGTGCCTATGATCACTACTGTGTCTTTTCATGCAGCTGGCAAAAAATGGGGAGGTTCAGGAAGCCACCAGGTTACAAGCTATGTGTTTCTGTTGTGTTCCTTCATGTTTTCCATCATCTTTTTCTGTGTCTGGTTTGATGTATGGATTATATGGATATATGATGCCTTTTTTGTGTTCTTTTTTCGCAGATATCAAGTAATGATGGAAACAGCAGGAACCTTTTTTGAGCTATACGATTTTTTGCAAAAACAAGATGAAGCAATCAGGTCCGAAATCAATGGTGGCTGTGATGGGGGACTAACCTCAATTCCTGGAGGCTGCAACCAAGAGCCCAGGTTAGCTCCAAACACAGAGGCTCCCCTAAGATCAATATTTTCGTCATCCATCTCTCTTCCTTCTGGCCCCTCTTTTTTCTTTTGATTCTATCTGTTCTTCATCCGTTCTTGTTCCTCCGGCCGATGCTGGACTGGGGGATGATCTCGATCCCTTTCTTGAAGAAGGGAGTCTCACCTGCTATGTTGTTAGCTCGGGGACAGAAAAGGTAAACCCATTTTCCCAGTTTCCTTTTGTCATGGGGCCCATTCTATTTTTTGGGCTTTCATGGACAAAACCATATCCACTGAGGGGGCGGGCCGGTGTTTTTTTTCCAGAACAACCCACATCCGCAGCTCATTTGTTGAGTTTTTCCGACTGTGCGCAAAATCTGACACACACGTTTCTATTTCAGGCTTGAAAACAGACAAATACGTGTCGACATACTATTGGTTGGAAATCCGACTGTGCGCGAAATCAAACACAGCCGACTGTGAATTAGACAGTCCCGCCGTAAGCATAACACCTTGTTGTGCTGCTGCTACTTTCTTTTTTTTAATCTTGGCATGCACCTCATAAAGGTATAATTTCAGTTTTATATGCAAGTACATCAATTCTAAATGGGGTTGTGAGAGGTCTCCTGTTCTACGATTTACCTGGTTTCAAGCCCAGACTGAGATGTCAAAAGAAAGGTTTAGCTTGCTATTTTTTTTTCTGATATGTTCTGAGTATGATTAGCATCGTACGCTATAACATGATTCAAGCACATAAGGCTTGAATATGGCGATAACAATGCCAATGAGACAATACCATTCTAGGGGTCATATGGTCGTCAAGATTACTAAATTTTTAGAATTATCAAATATATAGTTTTCAGTTGAATATAATGCACAGACGTGTATCTAATATTCACAGCATGCAACTAATACATATTTCCAGCAAGCAGAACAAAGCACTGCAGAATAAATAGTAACACAAAACAGGAGCGGGATAGTAACACAAACAGGAACTGCTACTCACTTTCTGCATGTTTGGCAGCACAATGTCCATCGTCATAGCTTCTGGTCTGGAGTAATAATATAGCAAAATAACTTGAGTTGTAGCTGATAAACAGGATAGCAAGTGCATTAGGTTAGGTTCTACCAATGTTAAATCATCTTTCAGAATCAAATTAAGCTTAGCAGGTGCATACACAGAATTTGCAAAGACACACTGCCTAGAGAACATTCTCGTAGGAAAATAATTTGGTGGCGTATGAGCAAAGGAGGGGAGATGGATTAAGGGAGAGCTGGGGGATGGCTTCCGTACCTGATGGGGACGAAGCGGCTCCTACCGTGAGCCGCCAAGGAGGAGGAGGATGGCTTCCGTACACAATTAAATATAAATATTACAAAAGACTGCAACAACATCATTCAGTTCAGTTCAGTTCAGTTCCAGTAAGAAATGTTCACTCAAAAACTTTGATGCGCGAACATTACCTTCTTTTAGTTTCAGCAACTAAAATGCTTAAGAGTTAACTACGTTTGATACAAGACATCAAAACATATATGCTTTTTTAGACAGATGTATTTAACTAACCAGAACACCAACACACCAAAATTAGTGTTCTGAAGATGAAAGCAATCAAATGAAGGTTGACCGCGTTGATGGAGAAGAACACAAGATGCCAAGCAAGAGAGCATAGACACAGATTCAATAAAAATCAACACAACAAATTCCTAAACTAGAGTTTCCCTTTAAATTTTCTAGGTTGGGCAAGGAAACCAAGGTTATGTTTGACATAAGAAAGGATTGCCAACAATGATTATTTTTTGCTAATGTCATACAACAAAACTGATAGGCAACCTTTTCTATAGAGCCATACAGCAAATAGTTTTTATCATGGTGAAATCTAAACATAATACATTGTTTTGCGACTAAATTTATTATTTTGCTTCCATGTCCACACTACAGAATCAGGTGCTCATTACACTGATGGCTCTAAATCAATCGCAACAATCAGAGATGCCACTGCCAGGTGCTAATTACAAGTGGTAAAAAAAAATCACACAGGAGATGCACTAGATTTTAGCAGCTAACTTATAACCTAGCTCTATACTTGTATCGCCTAAGGAATACTTGCATCTGGTGGTTCTACACACAGAATTACACACAAAATCACACAGGAGATGCACTAGGTTGTATCGCCTAAAGATACGGCGGCAAGGACAGGGTGCGGCAGGGGCAGGGAATTCCAACACGAACCCTAGATTGCGTATGGGGATCGAAATTTAGAGGGGGGCGGCAGCGGAGTACCAAGCGCGGCGCGGAGGGCGTCGGCGTTGCCGGTCTGGGAGGCGTCGGCGACGGCGCGGAGGTGCGGGGGCAGCGGCGCCTCCTCGTCATCGGAGGCGGCGGTGAAGTCCTCGGCGTGGTCGGCGATGTCGTCCTCGTCGACGAGGCCGTTGCGGCCGCCGGGGACCGCCATCCGCGGGCTAGGGTTTGGGCCTCTGCGTGTGCGGCGTGGGTTTTGGTGGGCTCGCGAGCAGTGCGGTGGTAGTCGTCGGCGAGGGCGGGGAGGTGCGTGGGTCACGGCGGCGGCGGCGACTTCGTTGGGTCGAGGGCTCGAGAGCTGTCTACGCCTACGCGCGTGTGTATGCGGTATGCTTGCCGTTTTAGGTTTAACCCTTCAGAAAAAAGCCATTTTGTACCTGTGGCGCATCAATATGCGGTGCGCTACACATAACTTACCACACACATGGGGTTTCCTCTGCCGAGCTTAACCGTGGCGCACGCGGGTTTGATGCGCCACAGTTAACGGGCTTAACTGTGGCGCATGAGTTTTTTGGTGCGCCACAGATAAGTTGGGGGTGTGGACAGGCCCCAGCCCCATCTTAACTGTGGCGCACCGGATATGTCGTGCGCCACAGTTAAGACCCTTAACTGTAGCGCACCAGTAATAGGTGCGCCACAGTTAGTTACTTGTGGCGCACGACATATGTGATGCGCCACAGTTAAGGTTTGCACAGTAAGCCCTTTCTGGCATAGTGAAAAAGGGACACCGAAAGGTTGCCATCAGTGTCGTCGTCATCACTTTTCTGCGATTCCAAATTTACCGAGTGTAGCCACCTGGTGAGACCTTGGCAAAGCACTCGTCAAGCTCACACTGGTCTATACGAAACAGATCACTAGTAGAAAAAGGACTTTACGTGCAGACATCTAGTCTCGGCCGGGTTTGCGGCCGGTACTAATGTGGTATAAGTACCGATCCGAACGGCCAGAGGGGAGGGGGGCATCAGTACCGGTTCATTAGTCACCTTTAGTACCGGTTGGGGTCTGGGTGTAGCGGCTGCGGGCTGGGACCCACGGCTAGGACCTTTAGTACCTGTTGGTAATACCAACCGGTACTAAACATTTCACTGTATTTAGCATCTCCCACCCCGAGCCACAACACCATTTTTCCAGCTCGAGCCACACTCCATTTTTCTCTCTCTTTTCTCTCCTAAGAGCTCTAGTTCACCACATTTTTCTCCAACATTTGTCTAGATTGGTGGCACCTACCTATATAAGGGTTAGCACCTTCATCTACTATTCCGGCATTTCAAGTTTAGCTCATTATTTTGCTAGTTTGAGCTCATTTGATTTTTGTAGGGCTAGCAGGGTGTTTGATGAAATGCCTAACTTAGGACTTTCATTTGTTTTATATTCAATTTAAGCTCAAATTAAATTATGATTTGTGGTTTTTTGTAGTGTCGTTCCGTCCCCTTACTCACCGCCGTCGATCTCCCGCGTCCTCCCGTCGCCGACAGTACCTCGGTGAGCCTATTGTTTTTATCTTTTATTTTAATAAATCTTAGTTATAGAATTATTACTTGTATAATTTTCTTATTTGTGTATTTTTTTGTTATATATAGTGTTATGGTTTTGACATCTGTCCACACCGCCTCTCGCCCGCTCTATTATTCAGACGTGGTACGACTGTTTGTTATAAGTATATGTTTGTTTAATTTCATGTTTATAACAATTATACCGACCAAATTGACTTAGATATATTTTTATCTAGCAGGTAGTTGAACCGGAAATTCCAACCGACCCTATTGTCGAGTTTTTTTGTAAAAGAAAACAATGATTCGAAAGCAAAATCGAAAAGAAGTGAAGATCTTCGTCTCGAATAGAAGATGAAATGGGAGTTCAAGATTGCCGACGTCGTCGATGATAACAAGATAAAGATGGAGGCAATGCGCTTGGATCACGAGATCAAGATGAATGCAATGCGCTTGAAGATTAAAAAGTTTAGAAAATATGTCATTAGTCAAGAGGCTTGGTATCATTATGCTGTTTTTTCAATAATTATCTTAGTTGCGATTTTGATCGCATTTGTTGTTGGATTTAAATTCTTTAGCTGGTTCTATGTTAGTTTCAACTAATGAATGTTTATGAGAACAATGTATTAGATTTGTTTAAATATGGTGAACTTGTATTAATGAATTGGTCACGTATCTCTCTATTCATGATACATATATAGCGATTGTGTAATGGTTTTGGATATATTTACATAATGCAGATGAATCGATAATGGATGTACGTTGACCGATGCTCTCCGGAGTTCATGATCGACGTGCTAGATTTTATCCGTGTTGCTGAGGCAAATAAGCGGAATGGTTTTATGTACTGTCCATGTTGTGCCTGTAAGAATATCAAGGGTTACTCCAAATCAAAAACCATTCACATCCACCTGTTTGAGTCCGGTTTCATGTCCGGCTATAATTGTTGGACCAAACACGGAGAAATAGGGGTCATAATGGAAGATAATGAAGAAGAAGAGGACGATGACTACTATCCTGAGTTTTCTGAATACGACGATACTACAATGGGGGAAACTGGAGAAGACGCGCCTGACGAAGAGGCGCCGGATGAGCCCGCTGATGATCTTGCTCGGGCCATTGCTGATGCACAGAGAAACAGCGTAAGTCAGAGTGAGTGGTTAAAGTTGGAGCGCATGTTAGAGGATCACAAAAAAAAATTGTACCCAGGTGTCGAAGATGACCAGAAAAAGCTGGGTACCACGCTGGATTTGCTGCAATGGAAGGCTGAGAATGGTGTATCGTACAAGGGCTTTGAAAAGTTGCTGAAAAAGATAAAGAAGATGCTTTCAAAGGATAACGAATTGCCCGACACTACGTACGAGGCAAAGAAGATCGTCTGCCCTCTAGGATTAGAGGTGCAAAAGATACATGCATGCATTAATGACTGCATACTTGATACGTCCCAAACGTATCTATAATTTCTTATGTTCCATGCTTATATTATACCAATTGCCTACATGTTTTATATACATGTTATATAGTTTTATGCATTTTCTGGGACTAACCTATTAACAAGATGCCACAGTGCCAGTTCCCTGTTTTCTGCTGTTTTTGGTTTCAGAAATCCACTTAAGTAAATATTCTCGGAATTGGACAATTTTTATACCGAAAACCTTATTTTTCCCGACACGTTCCAGAAGTCCGAAGAGGAGACGAAGAAGGGCACCGAGGCGCCGCCATCAGGTGGTGGCGCGGCTCCCCCCTCTGCCGCGCCAGCACCTGAGGGTGGGCCCTCGGGCCTCCACCGCATTCGTCCTTTCGCCCATATAATGCCCCCGACGCAAAAACCCTAAAATAATATGCCTTTTCCCGAGAAGAGTTCCGCTGCGCCGCCGCCATCAAAGACAAGATTCGGGGGACAGAAGTCTCTGTTCCGGCACCCTGCCGGGACGGGGAATTGCCCCCGGAGTCATCTCCATCAACTCCACCGCCATCTCCATCGCCGTTGCTGACTCCTACGATGAGGAGTGAGTAGTTCTCCCCCGAGGCTGCGGGCTCTACCGGTAGCTATGTGGTTTATATCTCTCTCCCATGGTGTGATCTTTATGTGATCATGAGCTTTATAATCTAGTTGAATATGTGATGTTACACTTTATCTATTATGCACTCTAGAGGTTACTTTAATATGAACTCCGGGGTTATTCACGGTTATAAAGGTGACAGTATGTGCACCGTGTGTGATTCCTTTATGACGTTGTGGTGTTAGTTTACTCTGACTTTGAGGGTGCTCTTGTAGCCCTACACAGTGAATGGTGTTTATTATCCAACATAAGAGTGTTTGAGAGTAGTATTTATTATTCAGCTTTGATGTCATTGTTGAGAATGTCCACTAGTGAAAGTATGATCCCTAGGCCTTGTTTATAAGCATTGAAACACCGTTTCCAACAAGTTCTGCTACATGTTTGCTTGCTGCCATTTTTATTTCAGATTGCAATTACTAATTATAATCATCCATATTACTTGTATTTCACTATCTCTTCGCCGAACTAGTGCACCTATACATCTGACAAGTGTATTGGGTGTGTTGGGGACACAAGAGACTTCTTGTATCTTAATTGCAGGGTTGATTAAGAGGGATATCTTTGAACTCTACCTCCCTGAGTTCGATATACCTTGGGTGATTTACTGAAGGGAAACTTGCTGCTGTCCTACAAACCTCTGCTCTTGGAGGCCCAACACTGTCTACAAGAATAGAAGCGTGCGTAGACATCAAGCTATTTTCTGGCGCCGTTGCCGGGGAGGTAAGCGTTGGAAGGTATCTCATTTAGATTCTGCAGTTATTACTTTTTGTTTCTTGTTTTTATTTCACTAGTAAGGCTAAATGGAAAACAACAAAAAAAATAGAGATCTCTATGAAATTTATATTGCATTAGGACATGATACTTTTGAAGAGAAAATTAAAAAACCTATGGAAGTTAGTTTGCATAATAGTAGTAGTAGTGTTATTAGTATAAATTCTTTGGACACCATTATTGCTAAGGCTGTGGAAAAGCCTAAGCTTGGGGAAGCTAGTTTACGTAAAAATAATCATTTTTGCTCCTCAGCTTTGGAGGAATTATTTTGCCTTGATAATGCTTTACCTCCAATATGTGATAATTCTAATGATGCTTGTGATATTCTAAAGCCACCTGAAGAAATAGTGCCATTTAAAATACCTATGAAAATTATTGATCGTGTTATGGATAACCGCTATGTAGGGGATGGAACTGTCCATCCTGGTGATCATTTGCTATTCTTACATGAATTATGCGAGTTGTTCAAGTGTGTAGGTATTTCAATGGACAAAGTTAAGAAGAAATTATTTTCTGTGTCACTTGGTGGAAGAGCTGTGCATTGGAATAAATTGTTGAAGAATAGGCACTCTCTTGGATGGGAGGAAATTGTATCTCTCTTTTATTCTAAATTTTATCCTCCAAGTGAAATTCACCAAGATCGGAATTCTATAAATAATTTCTGACCTCATGAAGGAGAAAGCATTGCTCAAGCCTGGGGAAGGCTGAAAACATTAATACTCAAATGTCCTAACCATGAGCTTCCTGATAAAATAATTGTTAATAATTTTTATGCAAGACTTTCAGGACATTGCAAGGATTATCTAGATACCTGTTCGGAGGGCTCTTTCACAAGTAAGAAGGTTGAGGCTAGATGGGATCTCCTTGAAACAATTAGAAACAATGCTGAAGATTGGAAGAATGACAAAGGTAAAGAATCAGGTATAAACTATGAATATGATTGCATTAAGTCTTTCGTTGAAACTGCTGGTTTTCAAGAGCTTGGTGCTAAATATGGTCTTGATTCTCATATTATTGTTGATTATTTTAGAACCTTTGCTTCTCATATTAATGTTCCTAAAGAAAATTGGGACGTGTATCATGAACCTTTCAAAGACACTTGCATGGAAAATGAAATTGTTGTTAATGATTGCAATAGACATGCTCAAACTCCTGAAAATACCATTTCTTATAAGCATGTTAATTTTTGTGGAATACATAGACCTTGTGGAATTAATCAAATTGAAGATGAATATTGTATCCATCATAGGAATGAAAATACTAGAGCTTGGTATAAGGTTCTAAAAGATCTTGGTGAAAAAGTTTTTGCCACCTATCCTTTTATTTGTGAACTTTGCTATGAAGAGGGTCATTTTGAATTTCAATGCTCAGGTTCTAATAAGGATATTGCAGGAGACTTTTGTGATAACATGATCACTCCTAATCAACATGATGAACTTACATTATTTTTGGGGTGTGAAGAGTTATCAAGAAAAACTTCTTTGTTAAATATCAGTGATATTGATATGAATGATGTGTTGCATGGATGTTATCTCTATTGTGTTAATAATTGCCATGCTAACACCTACATACAAAATATTATAAAGGATGGGACTTTACCAAATTATGACAGGACTAATATGTGTTTTCATCTTATTAATGAAAGAGGGGAATTCGCCCAAGTTTCTTCCATCGTTTCTAATACTAAACCAGGTTATGTGGAGAAGCTTCCTTTCAAGCCTCTCCCTCATAAAGAGGAAAAGAAGAAGAAAAAGGGAAAGAGGAAGAAGAAGAACAGGAGTAAAAGGAGAGAGGAAATGGTATCTTCTCCCAAACTTGTTGCTCCTGTTACAATTGATACTTATAATTCTGAATTTGATGATTCTGAACTTGATGATGAACCTATGCCTGTTATTTATACTAGTGATCATGATTGGGAAAAGCACACTTCTTTTGATATTGAAGATCTCTGGGACACTAATTCTGAAAATGATGATGTTAATAATTGCTATGCTATTAGTTCTATCCATGTTTCTTCCCATGATGATATAGAAAGCTCTGAGCTTGGGGATGAGGTGTTTGAAAATCCTTTTGCTACTAATGATTATATATTTGATGCCTCTCCTTATAGTAAAAATGATGATATGTTTACAAATGAACACACTTTGGAGGATAATTATTCTATTGTTTATGATGATACTATGCCTCCAGTCTTTGATAATTATAAAGAATACTATGACATAAGTTATAATTACAATCATCCTCTTGAAACTTGTCATAGTTATAGAGGAATTACTCAAACCCATCCTTTTACTATGCAACTTGTCTATCATGTTCAAATTCTTTATGATGATCCTGCTCCCATTGTTATTAATGAGAAGAACTTTTCTTATGAGGGAAATGATGATACTTCTATGCATATGGATCATGGTAAGAATGTTTCATGTGATGGTTATATTGTGGATTTTATCAATGATGCTACTGAAAGTTATTATGAGAGAGGAAAAGCTGGTTGTAGAAGTTTTCAAGTTACTAAAACACCTCTCTATATGTTGGAAGTTTTGAAGTTGCCTTTGTTTCATCCTTCTATGATAGTTGCTTTATGTTTCAATAATTTATCCTACTACAAGATCCCTTTGCATAGTAAGTGGGTTAGACTTAAATGTGTTTGATGTTCGCCTCTTGATGCTCTCTTTTGTTTTTCAACTCTCATTTTTATGAGAGCATCATAAAAATCTCCTTGCCTAGCTAAAAGTCTTTAAAGAAAAACGCTTATGGGAGACAACCCACTTTTTATTCCTGTTATTTTATTTTTTTGAGTCAAGGAACATGCCTAACTCTGTACCAATTCCTTTGTATCTTTATTTTATTGCATAGTTGTGCCAAGTTAAGTCTCTAGTAGAAAGTTGATGCTAGATTTGGATTTCTGCGCAGGAACAGTTTTTCTGCTGTTCACCGTAAATTCATAACTCTTTACAGAAACGTCGGAATGACCTGATATTTTTTGAGCGTGATCCTCAGATATGTACGCAACTTTCATTAGTTTTGAGTTTTCTGATTTGAGCAAGTTAAGTACCTCGAAAAAATTCGTCTTTACGGACTGTTCTGTTTTTGACAGATTCTGCCATTTATTTTGCATTGGTTCTTTTGCTGTTTTTGAATGGATCTTCTTGTTCCATAAAATTCCATTGGCTGTAGCTAATGTCCAGTACCATTATAATGATTGTCTCCATGCAGAATATGAGAATTTTTGATTATGCACTAACCCTCTAATGAAGTTTACTTTGAGTTTGGTGTGGAGGAAGTTTTCAAGGATCAAGAGAGAGGATGATATGATGTGATCAAGAAGATGAAAAAACCCAAGCTTGGGGATGCCCCCGTGGGTCACCCAAGCATACTTCAAGAAGACTCAAGCGTCAAAGCTTGGGGATGCCCAAGGGATCCCCTTCTTCATCAACAACTTATCAGGTCATCTCTAGTGAAACTATATTTTAATTCCACCACATCTTATGTGCTTTACTTGGAGCGTCTATTTGTCTTTATTTTTTCTCTTGTTATTTTCATTCTCTGAATAAAATGGATCCTAGCATTCTTGTGTGGGAGAGAGACACGCTCCGCTTTTTCTTATGAATACTCGTATTTTTCACTTATATTTGTTGAGTATTCTTCTATAGCTACTTCAATACTTTCAGCTCTTATTTTTCATGCACCTCTTGTTCAGAGCTGTTAGTTGTCATATGTTATACTATCTTGCTTCATTGTTAAATACTTGGAGAGTTTATGTTTCAAATAAGTTGATTGATGTTTGGTTAAGAACAGAAAATGTTAAATGTGGTAGATGGTATAATTAAATGATACATAATCTTGTAGATCATTAAATTGTGTCACTTGAATCGTTGATGTTGTTTTGAGATATTAATATGCTTAATGGTAAACATGATGGTTTAGTAAGGTGGAATGATTAATGGTTGGTCTAGAAAACTTGAAGCTGTGCCACACTTAAATATCCAGTTGATAGCATAATGGTATATGGCTTCTAATGTTAAAAACAACCGTAATAACTTTGTGTTATGCGCTACGGTCGGGGTCCCAACAGTGACTTGTTCATTTGCCACAGTCCCTCATGGAGTGATTTTCATTATGCCTTGTAAGATCATATTTCTAGTTGGAATCTTTTTACTTGTGAGTTCTAAAGCTGCGGTTTTCATGGCACTTCCACCACCATATTTGCTAGCCTCTTCGGTACTTTGCATTGCCCTTTCTCACATTGAGAGTTGGTGCATACTTCGTGGGTACATCCAAAACTCGTGGGAGATCTTCATCATGTTCTGCTACACATAAGCCAAATATCTTACTCAAAACATCCACCATACCTACCTACTACAGCATTTCCATAGCTGTTCCGAGATATATTGCCATGCAACTTTCATCTTACATTACATGACTTGTTATCATTTATCATTTATATATTGCTTTGCATGATTCTATATAGCTGATGTGTGGTTTTACCCATGTTACGCTAGATCATTGCATATCCTACTACACTGGCAGAAGCACTGTTTCATACACCATGTTTTATTCATTATGAGATATTTGTACCAAAAGTGTGTTGTCATAATAGAATGTTTGCCCCTAAAAGTAAAAAGAGCCATGGAGGCCATCGAAAAGAGAAACAGAAAAATACAAAAAAATAGAAAAAAGAAAAAAAGAAAGAACGAATAAAAAAGGGGGCAACATTACTACTCTTTATCCACACTTGTGCTCATGTTATAGCACCTGTAATATTCATAGTCATCATTTGTGCTCATGTTTAGCACCTTTACTCCATATGTGAGAGTTTTCATGTTCTACTTGCATAACTATGTGGGGAACTTTACACTATAGAACTTGGCTTGTATATTCCAATGATAAGCCTCCTCAAAAGTGCTCTAGGTCTTCATGAGCAAGCAAGTTAGATGCACCCCCACTAGTTCCATTGCAGAGCTTTCATACACTTATAGCTCTATGTGCATACGTTGTGTGGCAATCACTACTCCTTGCATAGCTTCGATTGTAAGACTTCCTCTTGTCTAATGATCACTTTCAGCTGTGTGAGACTTTCTTCCGTTGGCCTTCCAAATCTCCGTTATTATTCTTTTAGCCACAACATCCTGGTGCCAGGAACCAACGCTGAACACTTGCTTGTCTTTAAGTGAACAAATAGAGAGATGATTTTCTACGTGCATATTGTTATTGCTTGACTTGATCCTTTCACAAAGTTGTTATGAGTGTTTGATTCATTAGATGATTATATTGTTGTTCTTGAAGCTTAAATCATCTTTAATATCTACTATGCACAGTTGATTGTTCTCTAGTACTAATTCATTGAAAGTTTTTCTTTGTTCTTCCTTCTTGTTTATTCATTACTCATTTGATATCAATATAAACTACAGCTTTTATTCATTTGATCTCAGTTTACATGCATTACATTATTATTTGATCAAGATTGTGTGAAAGCATGTCACTTCAGAAATTATTCTTGTTATCGTTTTACCTACTCGAGGACGAGTAGAACTAAGCTTGGGGATGCTTGATACTTCCCTAACGTATCTATAATTTCTTATGTTCCATGCTTATATTATACCAATTGCTACATGTTTTATATACACTTTGTGTTGTTTTATGCATTTTCTGTGACTAACCTATTAACAAGATGCCACAATGCCAGTTCCCTGTTTTCTGCTGTTTTTGGTTTCAGAAATCCACTTAAGGAAATATTCTCGGAATTGGACAATTTTTATACCGAAGACCTTATTTTTCCCGACATGTTCTAGAAGTCCGAAGAGGAGATGAAGAAGGGCACCGAGGCGCCGCCATCAGGTGGTGGCGCGGCTCCCCCCTCTGCCGCGCCAGCACCTGAGGGTGGGCCCTCGGGCCTCCACCGCCTTCGCCCTTTCGCCCATATAATGCCCCCGATGCAAAAACCCTAAAATAATAAGCCTTTTCCCGAGAAGAGTTCCGCTGCGCCGCCGCCATCGAAGACAAGATTCGGGGGACAGAAGTCTCTATTCCGGCACCCTGCCGGGACGGGGAATCGCCCCCGGAGTCATCTCCATCAACTCCACCGCCATCTCCATCGCCGTTGCTGACTCCTACGATGAGGAGTGAGTAGTTCTCCTCCGAGGCTGCGGGCTCTACCGGTAGCTATGTGGTTTATATCTGTCTCACATGGTGTGATCTTTATGTGATCATGAGCTTTGTAATCTAGTTGAATATGTGATGTTACTCTTTATCTATTATGCACTCTAGAGGTTACTTTAATATGAACTCCGGGGTTATTCACGGTTGTAAAGGTGACAGTATGTGCACCGTGTGTGATTCCTTTATGACGTTGTGGTGTTAGTTTACTCTGATTTTGAGGGTGCTCTTGTAGCCCTACACAGTGAATGGTGTTTATCATCCAACATGAGAGTGTTTGAGAGTAGTATTTATTATTCAGCTTTGATGTCATTGTTGAGAATGTCCACTAGTGAAAGTATGATCCCTAGGCCTTGTTTCTAAGAATTGAAACACCGTTTCCAACAAGTTCTGCTACATGTTTGCTTGCTGCCATTTTTATTTCAGATTGCAATTACTACTTATAATCATCCATATTACTTGTATTTCACTATCTCTTCGCCGAACTAGTGCACCTATACATCTGACAAGTGTATTGGGTGTGTTGGGGACACAAGAGACTTCTTGTATCTTAATTGCAGGGTTGCTTGAGAGGGATATCTTTGACCTCTACCTCCCTGAGTTCGATATACCTTGGGTGATTCACTTAAGGGAAACTTGCTGCTGTCCTACAAACCTCTGCTCTTGGAGGCCCAACACTGTCTACGATAATAGAAGCGTGCGTAGACATCAATACTCTACCGCGGTGAGCGGTACGAGAATCTGAATGCATGCCCGGTATGCGGTGCACTGCGGTATAAGATCAGGCAGGATGACCCTGGTGAAGTTGAGGGCGAGCGCCCCAGCAAGTGGGTTCCTGCAAAGGTGATGTGGTATGCTCCTATAATACCACGGTTGAAACGTTTGTTCAGCAACAGAGAGCATGCCAAGATGTTGCGATGGCACAAAGAGGACCGCAAGAAAGAGGCGATGTTCAGACACCCCGCTGATGGGTCGAAGTGGAGAAAAATCGAGAGAGAGTTCCCGGACTTTGCAGATGACGCAAGGAACTTAAGGTTTGGTCTAAATACGTACGGCTTCAATCCTTTTGGGGAGCAGAGCAGCAGTCATAGCACCTGGCCTGTGACTCTATGTATTTACAACCTTCCTCCTTGGTTGTGCATGAAGGGAAAGTTCATTATGATTCCAGTGCTCATCCAAGGCCCGAAGCAACCCGGCAGCGAGCTTGATGTGTATCTCAGGCCATTAGTTCATGAACTTTTAGTGTTGTGGCGGGAAGAAGGTGTACGTGTGTGGGATGAGCACAAACAGGAGGATTTTGACCTTCGAGGGTTGCTTTTCGTAACGATCAATGATTGGCATGCTCTTAGTAACATCTCGGGACAGACAACTAAGGGATACCATGCATGCACACACTGTTTGGATGATACTGAATGTATATACTTGGATAAATGTAGGAAGTGTGTGTACCTAGGGCATCGTCGATTTCTTCCGGTCAGGCATAACGTACGGAAGAAAGGCAAGCATTTCAAAGGTGAGGCAGATCACCGTAGGAGGCCTATGGACCGTACCGGTGACCAAATATTTGATATGGTCAAGGATTTAAAAGTAATATTTGGAAAGGGTCCTGGAGGACTACAGGTTCCGAATGACGCTAACGGGCATGAACCCATGTGGAAGAAGAAATCTATATTTTGGGAGCTACCATATTGGAAAGTCCTAGAGGTCCGATCTGCAATCGACGTGATGCATGTGACGAAGAATATTTGCGTGAACCTGCTAGGCCACTTGGGCGTGTATGGGAAGAAAAAAAACACAAAGGAAGCACGGGAGGACCAGAAACGTTTGAAAGAACGAGACGGCCTGCTTCCAGAACACTATGAAGGTCCTGCCAGCTATGCTCTAACCAAAAAAGAGAAACAAATAATTTTTGAATGTCTGAGCAGTATCAAGGTCCCGTCTGGCTTCTCGTCAAATATAAAGGGAATAATAAATGTGGCACAACAAAAATTACAAAACCTAAAGTCTCATGACTGCCACGTGATTATGATGCAATTGCTTCCGATTGCATTGAGGGGGTTTCTGCCGGAAAATGTTCGAGTACCCATTCTGAAGCTTTGTGCATTCATCAATGCAATATCTCAGAAGGTAATCGATCCAACGATCCTACCAAGGTTGCAAACTGATGTGGTCCAGTGTCTTGTCAGTTTTGAGTTGGTGTTCCCCCCATCCTTCTTCGATGTTATGGCGCATGTCTTGGTTCACCTAGTCGAAGAGATTCAAATTCTCGGTCCCGTATTTCTACACAATATGTTCCCATTTGAGAGGTTCATGGGAATCTTAAAGAAATATGTTCATAACCGTGCTAGGACAGAAGGAAGCATCTCCAAGGGCTATGGAACCGAGGAGGTCATTGAGTTCTGTGTTGACTTTATTCCTGACATTAATCCGATTGGTATTACTCAGTCGCGATATGAGGGGAGACTGAGTGGAAAAGGCACTCTAGGAAGAAAAGTATTAGTATGTAGGAACGGACCTTCTTTCAGTCAAGCACACTACACAGTTCTACAAAATTCCTCGTTGGCAGCTCCGTATATCGAGGAACACATGAATCTTTTACGATCCACAAACCCGGTGGAGGATGAGTTCTGGATTAAAGATCAACACAAGGCGAAATTCAGCGGTTGGTTGCAAACACATCTCATGAATAACACCGAAGTTGATGTTCAGCTGTACTTGTTGGCCAGGACACCATCTTCGACTATAGTCACTTTCGAAGGGTAAGAGATAAATGGGAATACATTTTACACGATCGCTCAAGATAAAAAGAGCACCAACCAAAACAGTGGTGTCCACTTTGACGCAACAAACTGCAATGGGCAAAAGGACACATATTATGGTTACATAGAGGAGATATGGGAACTTGAGTATGGACCTTCTTTTAAGGTCCCTTTGTTTCGGTGCAAATGGGTCAAGCTAAATGCAGTCGGGGTAAAGGTAGACCCGTTGTACGGAATGACAACGGTGGATCTGAACAATCTTGATTACAAAGACGAACCGTTCGTCCTAGCAAATGATGTTGCTCAAGTTTTCTACGTGAAAGACATGTCTAGCAAACCGAAAAAAGAAAAAAAAAACATGGAAGCGGATACATCAGACGAGCCAAAACGCCACATAGTTCTTTCGGGGAAAAGAAACATCGTGTGAGTGGAGGACAAGACAGACATGTCAGAAGATTATGATAAGTTTGATGAAATTCCGCCCTTCAAAGTCAACACTAACCCAAGCATCACGTTAAATAATGAAGATTCCCCATGGTTCCGACGCAAAGTTAAGCAATCGAAGAAATGGAGGAATAATACAACAGTAGATGGGAATATTGGTGATGTGTAATACTGTATTACACCTTTTATGTAACTTGTACCAATATGACGGGAATCTAGATGATTGGTATTCGGACCCCATGCCAAAGGATTTCCTGTTTTGAGGTGTTTATCACTTTATTTCATTTTTTCCTAAAAACGATCAAAACGGTCGCAGTGACTATTCATCGAAAGAGGTAAGATTTTAAAGAATTATCAATGTTTCTGTGTTATAACCAATAGTTGTGTACCTTAAAATGATTTTTCCAAAAGATTCAGACCAAACTATCAAACAGTTGTAGTTCAAATTTGAATTACTTTCGAAAAATCGGCATAAACTCATTTAACTAGGGGAAATTAGGTAGAAATCAAGGAAAAACCTAATACTTGGGGATTATCCATCATATGTGTACTAGTTTCCATGAAAATTAAATGGGTGCCATTTTGCATCATATTGTTTGTACTTTGTTCACAAAAAAAGTCATTTTTTGCACTTAAAAAATGGAAAATGATATTTATGGAAATAATTTCATGATTTCCTTTGGCATGGTTGTTTCTTATACCAATATGCACCTATTTGTGGAATATGAGATCTTCATCACAAACTATGCCGTGGAAATGAGTATAACTTGATCAATTGGCATGAAACTTCTAGATGTCTATACATGACAGACCTTTTTGTGAAGACTTTTTTTGCAAGTTTTGTTGAAAATCAAGTTTATCATTTTTCATGGAAACTAGTACACATATAAGGACACCATGCCAAAGGATTTCCTTTTTTTGAGGTGTTTATCACTTTATTTCATTTTTTCCTAAAAACAATCAAAACGGTCGCGATGACTATTCATCGAAAGAGGTAAGATTTTCAATAATTATCAATATTTCTGTGTTATAACCAATAGTTGTGTACCTTAAAATGATTTTTCCAAAAGATTCAGACCAAACTATCAAACAGTTGTAGTTCAAATTTGAATTACTTTCGAAAAATCGGCATAAACTCATTTAACTAGGGGAAATTAGGTAGAAATCAAGGAAAAACATAATACTTGGGGATTATCCATAATATGTGTACTAGTTTCCATGAAAATTAAATGGGTGCCATTTTGCATCATATTTTTTGTACTTTGTTCACAAAAAAGTCATTTTTTGCACTTAAAAAATGGAAAATGATATTTATGAAAATAATTTCATGATTTCCTTTGGCATGGTTGTTTCTTATACCAATATGCACCTATTTGTGGAATATGAGATCTTTATCACAAACTATGCCGTGGAAATGAGCATAACTTGATCAATTGGCTTGAAACTTCTAGATGTCTATACATGAGAGACCTTTTTGTGAAGACTTTTTTTGCAAATTTTGTTGAAAATCAAGTTTATCATTTTTCATGGCAACTAGTACACATATAAGGACACCATGCCAAAGGATTTCCTTTTTTGAGGTGTTTATCACTTTATTTCATTTTTTCCTAAAAACGATCAAAACGGTCGCGATGACTATTCATCGAAAGAGGTAAGATTTTCAACAATTATCAATATTTCTTTGTTATAACCAATAGTTGTGTACCTTAAAATGATTTTTCCAAAAGATTCAGACCAAACTATCAAACAGTTGTAGTTCAAATTTGAATTACTTTCGAAAAATCGGCATAAACTCATTTAACTAGGGGAAATTAGGTAGAAATCAAGGAAAAACCTAATACTTGGGTATTATCCATCATATGTGTACTAGTTTCCATGAAAATTAAATGGGTGCCATTTTGCATCATATTTTTTGTACTTTGTTCACAAAAAAAGTCATTTTTTGCACTTAAAAAATGGAAAATGATATTTATGGAAATAATTTCATGATTTCCTTTGGCATGGTTGTTTCTTATACCAATATGCACCTATTTGTGGAATATGAGATCTTTATCACAAACTATGCCGTGGAAATGAGCATAACTTGATCAATTGGCTTGAAACTTCTAGATGTCTATACATGACAGACCTTTTTGTGAAGACTTTTTTTGCAAATTTTGTTGAAAATCAAGTTTATCAATTTTCATGGCAACTAGTACACATATAAGGACACCATGCCAAAGGATTTCCTTTTTTGAGGTGTTTATCACTTTATTTCATTTTTTCCTAAAAACGATCAAAACGGTCGCGACGACTATTCATCGAAAGAGGTAAGATTTTCAACAATTATCAATATTTCTGTGTTATAACCAATAGTTGTGTACCTTAAAATGATTTTTCCAAAAGATTCAGACCAAACTATCAAACAGTTGTAGTTCAAATTTGAATTACTTTCGAAAAATCGGCATAAACTCATTTAACTAGGGGAAATTAGGTAGAAATCAAGGAAAAACCTAATACTTGGGGATTATCCATCATATGTGTACTAGTTTCCGTGAAAATTAAATGGGTGCCATTTTGCATCATATTTTTTGTACTTTGTTCACAAAAAAGTCATTTTTTGCACTTAAAAAATGGAAAATGATATTTATGGAAATAATTTCATGATTTCCTTTGGCATGGTTGTTTCTTATACCAATATGCACCTATTTGTGGAATATGAGATCTTTATCACAAACTATGCCGTGGAAATGAGCATAACTTGATCAATTGGCTTGAAACTTCTAGATGTCTATACATGACAGACCTTTTTGTGAAGACTTTTTTTGGAAATTTTGTTGAAAATAAAGTTTATCATTTTTCATGGCAACTAGTACACATATAAGGACACCATGCCAAAGGATTTCCTTTTTTGAGGTGTTTATCACTTTATTTCATTTTTTCCTAAAAACGATCAAAACGGTCGTGATGACTATTCATCGAAAGAGGTAAGATTTTCAATAATTATCAATATTTCTGTGTTATAACCAATAGTTGTGTACCTTAAAATGATTTTTCCAAAAGATTCAGACCAAACTATCAAACAGTTGTAGTTCAAATTTGAATTACTTTCGAAAAATCGGCATAAACTCATTTAACTAAGGGAAATTAGGTAGAAATCAAGGAAAAACCTAATACTTGGGGATTATCCATCATATGTGTACTAGTTTCAATGAAAATTAAATGGGTGCCATTTTGCATCATATTTTTTGTACTTTGTTCACAAAAAAGTCATTTTTTGCACTTAAAAAATGGAAAATGATATTTATGGAAATAATTTCATGATTTCCTTTGGCATGGTTGTTTCTTATACCAATATGCACCTATTTGTGGAATATGAGATCTTTATCACAAACTATGCCGTGGAAATGAGCATAACTTGATCAATTGGCTTGAAACTTCTAGATGTCTATACATGACAGACCTTTTTGTGAAGACTTTTTTTGCAAATTTTGTTGAAAATCAAGTTTATCATTTTTCATGGCAACTAGTTCACACATAAGGACACCATGCCAAAGGATTTCCTTTTTTGATGTGTTTATCACTTTATTTCATTTTTTCCTAAAAACGATCAAAACGGTCGTGATGACTATTCATCGAAAGAGGTAAGATTTTCAATAATTATCAATATTTCTGTGTTATAACCAATAGTTGTGTACCTTAAAATGATTTTTCCAAAAGATTCAGACCAAACTATCAAACAGTTGTAGTTCAAATTTGAATTACTTTCAAAAAATCGGCATAAACTCATTTAACTAGGGGAAATTAGGTAGAAATCGAGGAAAAACCTAATACTTGGGGATTATACATCATATGTGTACTAGTTTCCATGAAAATTAAATGGGTGCCATTTTGCATCATATTTTTTGTACTTTGTTCACAAACAAAGTCATTTTTTGCACTTAAAAAATGGAAAATGATATTTATGGAAATAATTTCATGATTTCCTTTGGCATGGTTGTTTCTTATACCAATATGCACCTATTTGTGGAATATGAGATCTTTATCACAAACTATGCCGTGGAAATGAGCATAACTTGATCAATTGGCTTGAAACTTCTAGAAGTCTATACATGACAGACCTTTTTGTGAAGACTTTTTTTGCAAATTTTGTTAAAAATCAAGTTTATCATTTTTAATGGCAGCTAGTACACATATAAGGACACCATGCCAAAGGATTTCCTTTTTTGAGGTGTTTATCACTTTATTTCATTTTTTCCTAAAAACGATCAAAACGGTCGCGATGACTATTCATCGAAAGAGGTAAGATTTTCAACAATTATCAATATTTCTATGTTATAACCAATAGTTGTGTACCTTAAAATGATTATTCCAAAAGATTCAGACCAAACTATCATACAATTGTAGTTCAAATTTGAATTACTTTCGAAAAATCGGCATAAACTCATTTAACTAGGGGAAATTAGGTAGAAATCAGGGAAAAACCTAATACTTGGGGATTATCCATCATATGTGTACTAGTTTCCGTGAAAATTAAATGGGTGCCATTTTGCATCATATTTTTTGTACTTTGTTCACAAACAAAGTCATTTTTTGCACTTAAAAAATGGAAAATGATATTTATGGAAATAATTTCATGATTTCCTTTCGCATGGTTGTTTCTTATACCAATATGCACCTATTTGTGGAATATGAGATCTTCATCACAAACTATGCCGTGGAAATGAGCATAACTTGATCAATTGGCTTGAAACTTCTAGATGTCTATACATGACAGACCTTTTTGTGAAGACTTTTTTTGCAAATTTTGTTGAAAATCAAGTTTATCATTTTACATGGCAACTAGTACACATATAAGGACACCATGCCAAAGGATTTCCTTTTTTGAGGTGTTTATCACTTTATTTCATTTTTTCCTAAAAACGATCAAAACGGTCGCGATGACTATTCATCGAAAGAGGTAAGATTTTCAATAATTATCAATATTTCTGTGTTATAACCAATAGTTGTGTACCTTAAAATGATTTTTCCAAAAGATTCAGACCAAACTATCAAACAGTTGTAGTTCAAATTTGAATTACTTTCGAAAAATCGGCATAAACTCATTTAACTAGGGGAAATTAGGTAGAAATCAAGGAAAAACCTAATACTTGGGGATTATCCATCATATGTGTACTAGTTTCCGCGAAAATTAAATGGGTGCCATTTTGCATCATATTTTTTGTACTTTGTTCACAAACAAAGTCATTTTTTGCACTTAAAAAATGGAAAATGATATTTATGGAAATAATTTCATGATTTCCTTTGGCATGGTTGTTTCTTATACCAATATGCACCTATTTGTGGAATTTGAGATCTTTATCACAAACTATGCCGTGAAAATGAGCATAACTTGATCATTTGGCTTGAAACTTGTAGATGTCTATACATAATAGACCTTTTTGTGAAGACTTTTTTTTGCAAATTTTGTTGAAAATCAAGTTTATCATTTTTCATGGCAACTAGTACACATATAAGGACACCATGCCAAAGGATTTCCTGTTTTGAGGTGTTTATCACTTTATTTCATTTTTTCCTAAAAACGATCAAAACGGTCGCGATGACTATTCATCGAAAGAGGTAAGATTTTAAAGAATTATCAATGTTTCTGTGTTATAACCAATAGTTGTGTAACTTAAAATGATTTATCCAAAAGATTCAGACCAAACTATCAAACAGTTGTAGTTCAAATTTGAATTACTTTCGAAAAATCGGCATAAACTCATTTAACTAGGGGAAATTAGGTAGAAATCAAGGAAAAACCTAATACTTGGGGATTATCCATCATATGTGTACTAGTTTCCATGAAAATTAAATGGGTGCCATTTTGCATCATATTGTTTGTAGTTTGTTCACAAAAAAAGTCATTTTTTGCACTTAAAAAATGGAAAATGATATTTATGGAAATAATTTCATGATTTCCTTTGGCATGGTTGTTTCTTATACCAATATGCACCTATTTGTGGAATATGAGATCTTTATCACAAACTATGCCGTGGAAATGAGCATAACTTGATCAATTGGCTTGAAACTTCTAGATGTCTATACATGACAGACCTTTTTGTGAAGACTTTTTTTGCAAATTTTGTTGAAAATCAAGTTTATCATTTTTCATGGCAACTAGTACACATATAAGGACACCATGCTAAAGGATTTCCTTTTTTGAGGTGTTTATCACTTTATTTCATTTTTTCCTTAAAACGATCAAAACGGTCGTGATGACTATTCATCGAAAGAGGTAAGATTTTCAATAATTATCAATATTTCTGTGTTATAACCAATAGTTGTGTACCTTAAAATGATTTTTCCAAAAGATTCAGACCAAACTATCAAACAGTTGTAGTTCAAATTTGAATTACTTTCGAAAAATCGGCATAAACTCATTTAACTAGGGGAAATTAGGTAGAAATCAAGGAAAAACCTAATACTTGGGGATTATCCATAATATGTGTACTAGTTTCCATGAAAATTAAAATGGTGCCATTTTGCATCATATTTTTTGTACTTTGTTCACAAAAAAGTCATTTTTTGCACTTAAAAAATGGAAAATGATATTTATGAAAATAATTTTATGATTTCCTTTGGCATGGTTGTTTCTTATACCAATATGCACCTATTTGTGGAATATGAGATCTTTATCACAAACTATGCCGTGGAAATGAGCATAACTTGATCAATTGGCTTGAAACTTCTAGATGTCTATACATGAGAGACCTTTTTGTGAAGACTTTTTTTGCAAATTTTGTTGAAAATCAAGTTTATCATTTTTCATGGCAACTAGTACACATATATGGACACCATGCCAAAGGATTTCCTTTTTTGAGGTGTTTATCACTTTATTTCATTTTTTCCTAAAAAACGATCAAAACGGTCGCGATGACTATTCATCGAAAGAGGTAAGATTTTCAACAATTATCAATATTTCTTTGTTATAACCAATAGTTGTGTACCTTAAAATGATTTTTCCAAAAGATTCAGACCAAACTATCAAACAGTTGTAGTTCAAATTTGAATTACTTTCGAAAAATCGGCATAAACTCATTTAACTAGGGGAAATTAGGTAGAAATCAAGGAAAAACCTAATACTTGGGTATTATCCATCATATGTGTACTAGTTTCCATGAAAATTAAATGGGTGCCATTTTGCATCACATTTTTTGTACTTTGTTCACAAAAAAAGTCATTTTTTGCACTTAAAAAATGGAAAATGATATTTATGGAAATAATTTCATGATTTCCTTTGGCATGGTTGTTTCTTATACCAATATGCACCTATTTGTGGAATATGAGATCTTTATCACAAACTATGCCGTGGAAATGAGCATAACTTGATCAATTGGCTTGAAACTTCAAGATATCTATACATGACAGACCTTTTTGTGAAGACTTTTTTTGCAAATTTTGTTGAAAATCAAGTTTATCAATTTTCATGGCAACTAGTACACATATAAGGACACCATGCCAAAGGATTTCCTTTTTTGAGGTGTTTATCACTTTATTTCATTTTTTCCTAAAAACGATCAAAACGGTCGCGACGACTATTCATCGAAAGAGGTAAGATTTTCAACAATTATCAATATTTCTATGTTATAACCAATAGTTGTGTACCTTAAAATGATTTTTCCAAAAGATTCAGACCAAACTATCAAACAGTTGTAGTTCAAATTTGAATTACTTTCGAAAAATCGGCATAAACTCATTTAACTAGGGGAAATTAGGTAGAAATCAAGGAAAAACCTAATACTTGGGGATTATCCATCATATGTGTACTAGTTTCCGTGAAAATTAAATGGGTGCCATTTTGCATCATATTTTTTGTACTTTGTTCACAAACAAAGTCATTTCTTGCACTTAAAAAATGGAAAATGATATTTATGGAAATAATTTCATGATTTCCTTTGGCTTGGTTGTTTCTTATACCAATATGCACCTATTTGTGGAATATGAGATCTTTATCACAAACTATGCCGTGGAAATGAGCATAACTTGATCAATTGGCTTGAAACTTCTAGATGTCTTTACATGACAGACCTTTTTGTGAAGACTTTTTTTGCAAATTTTGTTAAAAATCAAGTTTATCATTTTTAATGCCAACTAGTACACATATAAGTACGCCATGCCAAAGGATTTCCTTTTTTGAGGTGTTTATCACTTTATTTTATTTTTTCCTAAAAATGATCAAAACTGTCGCGATGACTATTCATCGAAAGAGGTAAGATTTTCAATAATTATCAATATTTTTGTGTTATAACCAATAGTTGTGTACCTTAAAATGATTTTTCCAAAAGATTCAGACCAAACTATCAAACAGTTGTAGTTCAAATTTGAATTACTTTCGAAAAATCGGCATAAACTCATTTAACTAGGGGAAATTAGGTAGAAATCAAGGAAAAACCTAATACTTGGGGATTATCCATCATATGTGTACTAGTTTCCATGAAAATTAAATGGGTGCCATTTTGCATCATATTTTTTGTACTTTGTTCACAAAAAAAGTCATTTTTTGCACTTAGAAAATGGAAAATGATATTAATGGAAATAATTTCATGATTTCCTTTGGCATGGTTGTTTCTTATACCAATATGCACCTATTTGTGGAATATGAGATCTTTATCACAAACTATGCCGTGGAAATGAGCATAACTTGATCAATTGGCTTGAAACTTCTAGATGTCTATACATGACAGACCTTTTTGTGAAGACTTTTTTGGATTTTTTTTTTGAAAATCAAGTTTATCATTTTTAATGGCAACTAGTACACATATAAGGACACCATGCCAAATGATTTCCTTTTTTGAGTTGTTTATCACTTTATTTCATTTTTTCCTAAAAACGATCAAAACGGTCGCGACGACTATTCATCGAAAGAGGTAAGATTTTCAACAATTATCAATATTTCTATGTTATAACCAATAGTTGTGTACCTTAAAATGATTTTTCCAAAAGATTCAGACCAAACTATCAAACAGTTGTAGTTCAAATTTGAATTACTTTCGAAAAATCGGCATAAACTCATTTAACTAGGGGAAATTAGGTAGAAATCAAGGAAAAACCTAATACTTGGGGATTATCCATCATATGTGTACTAGTTTCAATGAAAATTAAATGGGTGCCATTTTGCATCATATTTTTTGTACTTTGTTCACAAAAAAGTCATTTTTTGCACTTAAAAAATGGAAAATGATATTTATGGAAATAATTTCATGATTTCCTTTGGCATGGTTGTTTCTTATACCAATATGCACCTATTTGTGGAATATGAGATCTTTATCACAAACTATGCCGTGGAAATGAGCATAACTTGATCAATTGGCTTGAAACTTCTAGATGTCTTTACATGACAGACCTTTTTGTGAAGACTTTTTTTGCAAATTTTGTTGAAAATCAAGTTTATCAATTTTCATGGCAACTAGTACACATATAAGGACACCATGCCAAAGGATTTCCTTTTTTGAGGTGTTTATCACTTTAT
Organism: Poa annua; assembly: GCA_026929855.1. Classification (NCBI taxonomy): domain Eukaryota; kingdom Viridiplantae; phylum Streptophyta; class Magnoliopsida; order Poales; family Poaceae; genus Poa; species Poa annua. Next base: position 59,867,792 of record CM049437.1, read on the forward strand.
TTCATTTTTTCCTAAAAACGATCAAAACGGTCGCGACGACTATTCATCGAAAGAGGTAAGATTTTCAACAATTATCAATATTTCTATGTTATAACCAATAGTTGTGTACCTTAAAATGATTTTTCCAAAAGATTCAGACCAAACTATCAAACAGTTGTAGTTCAAATTTGAATTACTTTCGAAAAATCGGCATAAACTCATTTAACTAGGGGAAATTAGGTAGAAATCAAGGAAAAACCTAATACTTGGGGATTATCCATCATATGTGTACTAGTTTCCGTGAAAATTAAATGGGTGCCATTTTGCATCATATTTTTTGTACTTTGTTCACAAACAAAGTCATTTTTTGCACTTAAAAAATGGAAAATGATATTTATGGAAATAATTTCATGATTTCCTTTGGCTTGGTTGTTTCTTATACCAATATGCACCTATTTGTGGAATATGAGATCTTTATCACAAACTATGCCGTGGAAATGAGCATAACTTGATCAATTGGCTTGAAACTTCTAGATGTCTTTACATGACAGACCTTTTTGTGAAGACTTTTTTTGCAAATTTTGTTAAAAATCAAGTTTATCATTTTTAATGCCAACTAGTACACATATAAGTACGCCATGCCAAAGGATTTCCTTTTTTGAGGTGTTTATCACTTTATTTTATTTTTTCCTAAAAATGATCAAAACTGTCGCGATGACTATTCATCGAAAGAGGTAAGATTTTCAATAATTATCAATATTTTTGTGTTATAACCAATAGTTTTGTACCTTAAAATGATTTTTCCAAAAGATTCAGACCAAACTATCAAACAGTTGTAGTTCAAATTTGAATTACTTTCGAAAAATCGGCATAAACTCATTTAACTAGGGGAAATTAGGTAGAAATCAAGGAAAAACCTAATACTTGGGGATTATCCATCATATGTGTACTAGTTTCCATGAAAATTAAATGGGTGCCATTTTGCATCATATTTTTTGTACTTTGTTCACAAAAAAAGTCATTTTTTGCACTTAGAAAATGGAAAATGATATTTATGGAAATAATTTCATGATTTCCTTAGGCATGGTTGTTTCTTATACCAATATGCACCTATTTGTGGAATATGAGATCTTTATCACAAACTATGCCGTGGAAATGAGCATAACTTGATCAATTGGCTTGAAACTTCTAGATGTCTATACATGACAGACCTTTTTGTGAAGACTTTTTTGGATTTTTTTTTGAAAATCAAGTTTATCATTTTTAATGGCAACTAGTACACATATAAGGACACCATGCCAAATGATTTCCTTTTTTGAGGTGTTTATCACTTTATTTCATTTTTTCCTAAAAACGATCAAAACGGTCGCGATGACTATTCATCGAAAGAGGTAAGATTTTCAACAATTATCAATATTTCTATGTTATAAACAATAGTTGTGTACCTTAAAATGATTTTTCCAAAAGATTCAGACCAAACTATCAAACAGTTGTAGTTCAAATTTGAATTACTTTCGAAAAATCGGCATAAACTCATTTAACTAGGGGAAATTAGGTAGAAATCAAGGAAAAACCTAATACTTGGGGATTATCCATCATATGTGTACTAGTTTCAATGAAAATTAAATGGGTGCCATTTTGCATCATATTTTTTGTACTTTGTTCACAAAAAAGTCATTTTTTGCACTTAAAAAATGGAAAATGATATTTATGGAAATAATTTCATGATTTCCTTTGGCATGGTTGTTTCTTATACCAATATGCACCTATTTGTGGAATATGAGATCTTTATCACAAACTATGCCGTGGAAATGAGCATAACTTGATCAATTGGCTTGAAACTTCTAGATGTCTATACATGACAGACCTTTTTGTGAAGACTTTTTTTGCAAATTTTGTTGAAAATCAAGTTTATCATTTTTCATGGCAACTAGTTCACATATAAGGACACCATGCCAAAGGATTTCCTTTTTTGATGTGTTTATCACTTTATTTCATTTTTTCCTAAAAACGATCAAAACGGTCGTGATGACTATTCATCGAAAGAGGTAAGATTTTCAATAATTATCAAAATTTCTGTGTTATAGCCAATAGTTGTGTACCTTAAAATGATTTTTCCAAAAGATTCAGACCAAACTATCATACAGTTGTAGTTCAAATTTGAATTACTTTCGAAAAATCGGCATAAACTCATTTAACTAGGGGAAATTAGGTAGAAATCAAGGAAAAACCTAATACTTGGGGATTATCCATCATATGTGTACTAGTTTCCATGAAAATTAAATGGGTGCCATTTTGCATCATATTTTTTGTACTTTGTTCACAAACAAAGTCATTTTTTGCACTTAAAAAATGGAAAATGATATTTATGGAAATAATTTCATGATTTCCTTTGGCATGGTTGTTTCTTATACCAATATGCACCTATTTGTGGAATATGAGATCTTTATCACAAACTATGCCGTGGAAATGAGCATAACTTGATCAATTGGCTTGAAACTTCTAGAAGTCTATAGATGACAGACCTTTTTGTGAAGACTTTTTTTGCAAATTTTGTTAAAAATCAAGTTTATAATTTTTAATGGCAACTAGTACACATATAAGGACACCATGCCAAAGGATTTCCTTTTTTGAGGTGTTTATCACTTTATTTCATTTTTTCCTAAAAACGATCAAAACGGTCGCGATGACTATTCATCGAAAGAGGTAAGATTTTCAACAATTATCAATATTTCTATGTTATAACCAATAGTTGTGTACCTTAAAATGATTATTCCAAAAGATTCAGACCAAACTATCATACAGTTGTAGTTCAAATTTGAATTACTTTCGAAAAATCGGCATAAACTCATTTAACTAGGGGAAATTAGGTAGAAATCAAGGAAAAACCTAATACTTGGGGATTATCCATCATATGTGTACTAGTTTCCGTGAAAATTAAATGGGTGCCATTTTGCATCATATTTTTTGTACTTTGTTCACAAACAAAGTCATTTTTTGCACTTAAAAAATGGAAAATGATATTTATGGAAATAATTTCATGATTTCCTTTGGCATGGTTGTTTCTTATACCAATATGCACCTATTTGTGGAATATGAGATCTTCATCACAAACTATGCCGTGGAAATGAGCATAACTTGATCAATTGGCTTGAAACTTCTAGATGTCTATACATGACTGACCTTTTTGTGAAGACTTTTTTTGCAAATTTTGTTGAAAATCAAGTTTATCATTTTACATGGCAACTAGTACACATATAAGGACACCATGCCAAAGGATTTCCTTTTTTGAGGTGTTTATCACTTTATTTCATTTTTTCCTAAAAACGATCAAAACGGTCGCGATGACTATTCATCGAAAGAGGTAAGATTTTCAATAATTATCAATATTTCTGTGTTATAACCAATAGTTGTGTACCTTAAAATGATTTTTCCAAAAGATTCAGACCAAACTATCAAACAATTGTAGTTCAAATTTGAATTACTTTCGAAAAATCGGCATAAACTCATTTAACTAGGGGAAATTAGGTAGAAATCAAGGAAAAACCTAATACTTGGGGATTATCCATCATATGTGTACTAGTTTCCGCGAAAATTAAATGGGTGCCATTTTGCATCATATTTTTTGTACTTTGTTCACAAACAAAGTCATTTTTTGCACTTAAAAAATGGAAAATGATATTTATGGAAATAATTTCATGATTTCCTTTGGCATGGTTGTTTCTTATACCAATATGCACCTATTTGTGGAATATGAGATCTTTATCACAAACTATGCCGTGAAAATGAGCATAACTTGATCATTTGGCTTGAAACTTGTAGATGTCTATAAATAATAGCCTTTTTGTGAAGACTTTTTTTTGCAAATTTTGTTGAAAATCAAGGTTATCATTTTTCATGGCAACTAGTACACATATAAGGACACCATGCCAAAGGATTTCCTGTTTTGAGGTGTTTATCACTTTATTTCATTTTTTCCTAAAAACGATCAAAACGGTCGCGATGACTATTCATCGAAAGAGGTAAGATTTTAAAGAATTATCAATGTTTCTGTGTTATAACCAATAGTTGTGTACCTTAAAATGATTTTTCCAAAAGATTCAGACTAAACTATCAAACAGTTGTAGTTCAAATTTGAATTACTTTCGAAAAATCGGCATAAACTCATTTAACTAGGGGAAATTAGGTAGAAATCAAGGAAAAACCTAATACTTGGGGATTATCCATCATATGTGTACTAGTTTCCATGAAAATTAAATGGGTGCCATTTTGCATCATATTGTTTGTAGTTTGTTCACAAAAAAAGTCATTTTTTGCACTTAAAAAATGGAAAATGATATTTATGGAAATAATTTCATGATTTCCTTTGGCATGGTTGTTTCTTATACCAATATGCACCTATTTGTGGAATATGAGATCTTTATCACAAACTATGCCGTGGAAATGAGCATAACTTGATCAATTGGCTTGAAACTTCTAGATGTCTATACACGACAGACCTTTTTGTGAAGACTTTTTTTGCAAATTTTGTTGAAAATCGAGTTTATCATTTTTCATGGCAACTAGTACACATATAAGGACACCATGCTAAAGGATTTCCTTTTTTGAGGTGTTTATCACTTTATTTCATTTTTTCCTAAAAACGATCAAAACGGTCGTGATGACTATTCATCGAAAGAGGTAAGATTTTCAATAATTATCAATATTTCTGTGTTATAACCAATAGTTGTGTACCTTAAAATGATTTTTCCAAAAGATTCAGACCAAACAATCAAACTGTTGTAGTTCAAATTTGAATTACTTTCGAAAAATCGGCATAAACTCATTTAACTAGGGGAAATTAGGTAGAAATCAAGGAAAAACCTAATACTTGGGGATTATCCATCATATGTGTACTAGTTTCCGTGAAAATTAAATGGGTGCCATTTTGCATCATATTGTTTGTAGTTTGTTCACAAAAAAAGTCATTTTTTGCACTTAAAAAATGGAAAATGATATTTATGGAAATAATTTCATGATTTCCTTTGGCATGGTTGTTTCTTATACCAATATGCACCTATTTGTGGAATATGAGATCTTTATCACAAACTATGCCGTGGAAATGAGCATAACTTGATCAATTGGCTTGAAACTTCTAGATGTCTATACATGACAGACCTTTTTGTGAAGACTTTTTTTGCAAATTTTGTTGAAAATCAAGTTTATCATTTTTCATGGCAACTAGTACATATATAAGGACACCATGCTAAAGGATTTCCTTTTTGAGGTGTTTATCACTTTATTTCATTTTTTCCTAAAAACGATCAAAACGGTCGTGATGACTATTCATCGAAAGTGGTAAGATTTTCAATATTTATCAATATTTCTGTGTTATAACCAATAGTTGTGTACCTTAAAATGATTTTTCCAAAAGATTCAGACTAAACTATCAAACAGTTGTAGTTCAAATTTGAATTACTTTCGAAAAATCGGCATAAACTCATTTAACTAGGGGAAATTAGGTAGAAATCAAGGGAAAACCTAATACTTGGGGATTATCCATCATATGTGTACTAGTTTCCGTGAAAATTAAATGGGTGCCATTTTGCATCATATTTTTTGTACTTTGTTCAAAAACAAAGTCATTTTTTGCACTTAAAAAATGGAAAATGATATTTATGGAAATAATTTCATGATTTCCTTTGGCATGGTTGTTTCTTATACCAATATGCACCTATTTGTGGAATATGAGATCTTTATCACAAACTATGCCGTGGAAATGAGCATAACTTGATCAATTGGCTTGAAACTTCTAGATGTCTATACATGACAGACCTTTTTGTGAAGACTTTTTTTGCAAATTTTGTTGAAAATCAAGTTTATCATTTTTCATGGCAACTAGTACACATATAAGGACACCATGCTAAAGGATTTCCTTTTTTGAGGTGTTTATCACTTTATTTCATTTTTTCCTAAAAACGATCAAAACGGTCGTGATGACTATTCATCGAAAGAGGTAAGATTTTCAATAATTATCAATATTTCTGTGTTATAACCAATAGTTGTGTACCTTAAAATGATTTTTCCAAAAGATTCAGACCAAACTATCAAACAGTTGTAGTTCAAATTTGAATTACTTTCGAAAAATCGGCATAAACTCATTTAACTAGGGGAAATTAGGTAGAAATCAAGGAAAAACCTAATACTTGGGGATTATCCATCATATGTGTACTAGTTTCCGTGAAAATTAAATGGGTGCCATTTTGCATCATATTTTTTGTACTTTGTTCACAAACAAAGTCATTTTTTGCACTTAAAAAATGGAAAATGATATTTATGGAAATAATTTCATGATTTCCTTTGGCATGGTTGTTTCTTATACCAATATGCACCTATTTGTGGAATATGAGATTTTTATCACAATCTATGCCGTGGAAATGAGCATAACTTGATCAATTGGCTTGAAACTTCTAGATGTCTATACATGACAGACCTTTTTGTGAAGACTTTTTTTGCAAATTTTGTTAAAAATCAAGTTTATCATTTTTAATGGCAACTAGTACACATATAAGTACGCCATGCCAAAGGATTTCCTTTTTTGAGGTGTTTATCACTTTATTTTATTTTTTCCTAAAAACGATCAAAACTGTCGCGATGACTATTCATCGAAAGAGGTAAGATTTTCAATAATTATCAATATTTTTGTGTTATAACCAATAGTTGTGTACCTTAAAATGATTTTTCCAAAAGATTCAGACCAAACTATCAAACAGTTGTAGTTCAAATTTGAATTACTTTCGAAAAATCGGCATAAACTCATTTAACTAGGGGAAATTAGGTAGAAATCAAGGAAAAACCTAATACTTGGGGATTATCCATCATATGTGTACTAGTTTCCATGAAAATTAAATGGGTGTCATTTTGCATCATATTTTTTGTACTTTGTTCACAAAAAAAGTCATTTTTTGCACTTAGAAAATGGAAAATGATATTTATGGAAATAATTTCATGATTTCCTTTGGCATGGTTGTTTCTTATACCAATATGCACCTATTTGTGGAATATGAGATCTTTATCACAAACTATGCCGTGGAAATGAGCATAACTTGATCAATTGGCTTGAAACTTCTAGATGTCTATACATGACAGACCTTTTTGTGAAGACTTTTTTGGATTTTTTTTTGAAAATCAAGTTTATCATTTTTCATGGCAACTAGTAGACATATAAGGACACTATGCCAAAGGATTTCCTTTTTTGAGGTGTTTATCACTATATTTCATTTTTTCCTAAAAACGATCAAAACGGTCGCGATGACTATTCATCGAAAGAGGTAAGATTTTCAATAATTATCAATATTTCTGTGTTATAACCAATAGTTGTGTACCTTAAAATGATTTTTCCAAAAGATTCAGACCAAACTATCAAACAGTTGTAGTTCAAATTTGAATTACTTTCGAAAAATCGGCATAAACTCATTTAACTAGGGGAAATTAGGTAGAAATCAAGGAAAAACCTAATACTTGGGGATTATCCATCATATGTGTACTAGTTTCCGTGAAAATTAAATGGGTGCCATTTTGCATCATATTTTTTGTACTTTGTTCACAAACAAAGTCATTTTTTGCACTTAAAAAATGGAAAATGATATTTATGGAAATAATTTCATGATTTCCTTTGGCATGGTTGTTTCTTATACCAATATGCACCTATTTGTGGAATATGAGATCTTTATCACAAACTATGCCGTGGAAATGAGCATAACTTGATCAATTGGCTTGAAACTTCTAGATGTCTATACATGACAGACCTTTTTGTGAAGACTTTTTTTGCAAATTTTGTTGAAAATCAAGTTTATCATTTTTCATGGCAACTAGTACACATATAAGGACACCATGCCAAAGGATTTCCTTTTTTGAGGTGTTTATCACTTTATTTCATTTTTTCCTAAAAACGATCAAAACAGTAGTGATGACTATTCATCGAAAGAGGTAAGATTTTCAATAATTATCAATATTTCTGTGTTATAACCAATAGTTGTGTACCTTAAAATGATTTTTCCAAAAGATTCAGACCAAACTATCAAACAGTTGTAGTTCAAATTTGAATTACTTTCGAAAAATCGGCATAAACTCATTTAACTAGGGGAAATTAGGTAGAAATCAAGGAAAAACCTAATACTTGGGGATTATCCATCATATGTGTACTAGTTTCCATGAAAATTAAATGGGTGCCATTTTGCATCATATTTTTTGTACTTTGTTCACAAATAAAGTCATTTTTTGCACTTAAAAAATGGAAAATGATATTTATGGAAATAATTTCATGATTTCCTTTGGCATGGTTGTTTCTTATACCAATATGCACCTATTTGTGGAATATGAGATCTTTATCACAAACTATGCCGTGGAAAAACCTAATACTTGGGGATTATCCATCATATGTGTATTAGTTTCCATGAAAATTAAATGGGTGCCATTTTGCATCATATTGTTTGTACTTTGTTCACAAAAAAAGTCATTTTTTGCACTTAAGAAATGGAATATGATATTTATGGAAATAATTTCACGATTTCCTTTGGCATGGTTGTTTCTTATACCAATATGCACCTATTTGTGGAATATGAGATCTTTATCACAAACTATGCCGTGGAAATGAGTATAACTTGATCAATTGGCTTGAAACTTCCAGATGTCTATACATGACAGACCTTTTTGTCAAGACTTTTTTTGCAAATTTTGTTGAAAATAGAGTTTATCATTTTTCATGGCAACTAGTACACATATAAGGACACCTTGCCAAAGGATTTCCTTTTTTGAGGTGTTTATCACTTTATTTCATTTTTCCCAGAAAACGATCAAAACTGTCGTGATGACTATTCATCGAAAGAGGTAAGATTTTCAATAGTTATCAATATTTCTGTGTTATAACCAATAGTTGTGTACCTTAAAATGATTTTTCCAAAAGATTCAGACCAAACTATCAAACAGTTGTAGTTCAAATTTGAATTACTTTCGAAAAATCGGCATAAACTCATTTAACTAGGGGAAATTAGGTAGAAATCAAGGAAAAACCTAATACTTGGGGATTATCCATCATATGTGTACTAGTTTCCGTGAAAATTAAATGGGTGCCATTTTGCATCATATTTTTTGTACTTTGTTCACAAACAAAGTCATTTTTTGCACTTAAAAAATGGAAAATGATATTTATGGAAATAATTTCATGATTTCCTTTGGCATGGTTGTTTCTTATACCAATATGCACCTATTTGTCGAAATAAGCATAACTTGATCATTTGGCTTGAAATTTTTAGATGTCTATAAATAATAGACCTTTTTGTGAAGACTTTTTTTTTGCAAATTTTGTTGAAAATCAAGTTTATCATTTTTCATGGCAACTAGTACACATATAAGGACACCATGCCAAAGGATTTCCTGTTTTGAGGTGTTTATCACTTTATTTCATTTTTTCCTAAAAACGATCAAAACGGTCGCGATGACTATTCATCGAAAGAGGTATGATTTTCAGGAATTATCAATGTTTCTGTGTTATAACCAATAGTTGTGTACCTTAAAATGATTTTTCCAAAAGATTCAGACCAAACTATCAAACAGTTGTAGTTCAAATTTGAATTACTTTCGAAAAATCGGCATAAACTCATTTAACTAGGGGAAATTAGGTAGAAATCAAGGAAAAACCTAATACTTGGGGATTATCCATCATATGTGTACTAGTTTCCATGAAAATTAAATGGGTGCCATTTTGCATCATATTTTTTGTACTTTGTTCACAAACAAAGTCATTTTTTGCACTTAAAAAATGGAAAATGATATTTATGGAAATAATTTCATGATTTCCTTTGGCATGGTTGTTTCTTATACCAATATGCACCTATTTGTGGAATATGAGATCTTTATCACAAACTATGCCGTGGAAATGAGCATAACTTGATCAATTGGCTTGAAACTTCTAGATGTCTATACATGACAGACCTTTTTGTGAAGAATTTTTTTGCAAATTTTGTTGAAAATCAAGTTTATCATTTTTCATGGCAACTAGTACACATATAAGGACACCATGCCAAAGGATTTCCTTTTTTGAGGTGTTTATCACTTTATTTCATTTTTTCCTAAAAACGATCAAAACGGTCGTGATGACTATTCATCGAAAGAGGTAAGATTTTCAATAATTATCAATATTTCTGTGTTATAACCAATAGTTGTGTACCTTAAAATGATTTTTCCAAAAGATTCAGACCAAACTATCAAACAGTTGTATTTCAAATTTTAATTACTTTCGAAAAATCGGCATAAACTCATTTAACTAGGGGAAATTAGGTAGAAATCAAGGAAAAACCTAATACTTGGGGATTATCCATCATATGTGTACTAGTTTCCGTGAAAATTAAATGGGTGCCATTTTGCATCATATTTTTTGTACTTTGTTCACAAACAAAGTCGTTTTTTGCACTTAAAAAATGGAAAATGATATTTATGGAAATAATTTCATGATTTCCTTTGTCATGGTTGTTTCTTATACCAATATGCACCTATGTGTGGAATATGAGATCTTTATCACAAAATATGCCGTGGAAATGAGCATAACTTGATCAATTGGCTTGAAACTTCTAGATGTCTATACATGATAGACCTTGTTGTGAAGACTTTTTTTGCAAATTTTGTTGAAAATCAAGTTTATCATTTTTCATGGCAACTAGTACACATATAAGGACACCATGCCAAAGGATTTCCTTTTTTGAGGTGTTTATCACTTTATTTCATTTTTTCCTAAAAACGATCAAAACGGTCGCGATGACTATTCATCGAAAGAGGTAAGATTTTCAAGAATTATCAATGTTTTTGTGTTATAACCAATAGTTGTGTACCTTAAAATGATTTTTCCAAAAGATTCAGACCAAACTATCAAACAGTTGTAGTTCAAATTTGAATTATTTTCGAAAAATCGGCATAAACTCATTTAACTAGGGGAAATTAGGTAGAAATCAAGGAAAAACCTAATACTTGGGGATTATCCATCATATGTGTTCTAGTTTCCGTGAAAATTAAATGGGTGCCATTTTGCATCATATTTTTTGTACTTTGTTCACAAACAAAGTCATTTTTTGCACTTAAAAAATGGAAAATGATATTTATGGAAATAATTTCAAGATTTCCTTTGGCATGGTTGTTTCTTATACCAATATGCACCTATTTGTGGAATATGAGATTTGTACAAAGTTTTAGAAACTAATTAGTTCAAAGAAAATAGATATAAAATACCTTCTATTTTAAATGTTACATTTTTTTAAATATCTAAAAAAACTGTAATTAGTTGAAAACATGTTCTTGAATATAGACATAATTTTTACAAATTATTACAAACTAATTTTATTAGGTTTAGACATTTAAATCAGTAGATATACTAAATCAGAAAAGAGAAAAGAGAAATAAAACGAAAAATAACTTTAGTACCGGTTGCTGGTTGCAACCGGTACTAAAGGTTTTCGTTTCGCGCCAGTTTTCTGGACGCCGAATCGTCGAACCTTTAGTACCGGTTGCAATCACCAACCGCTACTAAAGGACCTTTAGTACCGGTTCGTGCCATCGACCGGTACTAAAGGGGGGTGCATTAAATAGCCAACGCCCAGATCGGGCAGTTCCATCTCCACAGACGCCCCCGAGCCCTCGACGACGACGACGCAGACGCAGCGACGCCCTTGACGCCATCACCGGAGACGTCGTGCTGTGCCGCTCCCCGACGTCGTCCTCGCCTCCCCCGTCTCCGGCTGACGCTCCGCCGTTTGCTAGGTGAGCTCCTCCATCGATCCCTCCTTCTCCCCATCGCCACCCCGTAGCTAGGGCGTATAGAAATTAAATCGCCGCCGCCGGAGCGCCGCCGCCTGAAGCCGTGCTCGACGTGCCCGAAGCGACCGACCCCGACGCCCCCGAAGCCGTGCTCGACGTGCCCGAAGCCGTGCTCGACGCGCCTAGCTACGGCGTCCATGGCGGTTGCATGTCACCGGCCTCCTCCGGTGACCAATCTAGGGCGGCGCCGCCACAGTTTGGTCGCGCGCGGCGGTGCGCGACTCGATCGCGGTGTCTCCGGCTCGTCCCTCTAGTGCGCAATCGAGGAGCGCAAGAAGGCAGAGGAGGGGGTCGCCATTGCTGATGTCATGCTGATGTCATGTTTTTTTCTCCAAAATTTGTATTTAGACTTGCAAGGAAAAATGCTACTGTTCTAGTAGTATTTAGAAGTATTTAGAATTATTGTTAGGAAAATGCTACTGTTTTTAAGTTGCTAGGAATGTAAATGTGAATTTTTTTAGTTAATCATTTTAGAATTGCTAGGAATTGGTAGGAAATTGCTAGAAATGCTACTGTTTTTAAATTGCTATAGGAAATGCTACTGTTTTTAGATGAATTGCTTGGAAATGTTATTGTTTTTAATGAAAGTTTGTAAATGTTAAGAGAAGGGATCATTGGTTCTGTATATATATGCTATTGTTGTTGTTCATATGTTAAGTTTGGAAATGTTTTTTATATATTTATGTGAATGCTAGTGTTAGCATTTAAAGTGTAATAGTGTTAGAATATATTTATGTGAATGCTAGTGTTAGCAAACATATAATGAATAATTGTCACGGTGATTTGCTACTCTAAGTTTGTAAAAGTTGTAAATGTTGTTTTTAAATGTTATTCATCTATATGAAATGCAAGCGAACGCAATGCAACCACAATTCCCGCGGCAACGCGCGGGGAATGCAACCACAATTTCCCCAATGCAAAGTACTTGATTTCGTCGATCACTCGCCTCACCGTTATAACTTGACATGAATGTAGGAATCTCGCCATCTTTCCCGCGCCTCACCGTCGTTCCCGCGCATCCCCTCGTGACCTCCCCCGCGGTGAGCCTCTACCGTGCACATGTTATTTCTTTACAATGCCGCCGCCCGATTTGGCACTAAATTGTTCTATCTTTTTTTTGTATTAGTTAAGATATGGACGGCAGAGCTCGTGAAGAGGAATTGTTCGGCATCATCAGAGATGGCGATGAAGATGATGGCTCGCAATATCTTAACCTGTCCGGTGATGGAATGGAGGACGACGAGATTTATAACATAGAAGATCCTGCCTCCGGATCGAACAATAACGCCGATGAGAATGTAACGACGAATACCGTCGAGGTATACATAATATTTCTTCTTTTAGCCCTCCAGATCGGGACCGAGCAAGTCTGGTAAATCAGCTGGTAAAAGAAAACGAGGCCCGGCCAAAAAGTTGAAAGGTGAAAAGTTTGATATTGAAGAAATCTCTGAATATGGCGCACCGATTGCTCCCGAGCAGCACGCACGTAAATATGTGAGTCAGTGCGGAGTTGTTGTTCGGGACAACATCCCGATCACCATCCGAGAATGGCACAAGCCGAAGGATGGAGGAGTTAGTTTTGTGGAAAACCGTGTCAAGAAGGAACTTCTGAAGTCGCTTTTTGCGCATTTCGCCCTACCGCCAGGCCTCTCAAAGGCCGAGAAAATTAAATTCTACAAGTGGACTCTTCAGAAAATGGCCGAACAATTCATGAACTACAAGAAAAGGTTATACCGGGATTTCATCAAGGTGGGCAAAACTCCAGATTTTGAAGACGGGCAGTACATGAAGATAAAAGAACAGTGGGCAGATTTCAAGGCCTACAAGGAATCAGAAGAAGCTCTGGAAAAATCGAGAAAAATAAGTTAAATGTCGAGAAAAAGCAATATCACCAACGTTTGGGGCCAGGTGGTTACAGGACTGCCGTTCCGAAGTGGGAAGAAAGAGACGCCAAGTTAATTGAAGCCGGGGTCACTCCATGTACATCGAGTTATCCCACAAGGGTCAGGAATTGGATGTACGCCTTAGGGTTGGAGCCCAACCCAGAGACATGGAGTCTTGTGTTGAAGCCAAAAGTTAAACCAGGCCCCGAAGTACAAGCCGAAAGAGAAACAATTTTCAACGTAGTCCAAGAAATTGGTAATGCAGTAGTTGCAGCTCAGGAGGGAAGCTTCGAGCCCGATAGAGAGAACGACGAACTGACACTCGCCCTCGGGAATGACGAACACACCGGACGAGTACGAGGCGTGGGCGTCATCTCTTGGAAGGTTGGGTTCGACAAGAATAGGGACACTTACAGGAGCCGCGATAGGAAGAAGAAACAGGAGGCCGACAGGTATAAGCGGTTGGAAAACATGATAGTAGAGCTGCAGCAGCAAAATTCACTGAGGGAGGAAAGGTCATCTCAGCCGCTGGAGGACCAACTCGATATGGCATCTCAGCGGAGAAGCAGCGTGTCTTCCACGCAAAATGTCCAGGCCGATGACACAATATACCCCGTGGATCAGATTAAGGTTCAGACAAACTATGAGCTGCACACCAAAATGAAGAACCTATCCATGAAGGTGGCGGTCGGCTTTGCTTTGGAGAATACACCCGGAGTAACCTTTCATGGCGGTTCGATTCCAGCTGGCTATGCTCGAGTCGGGGTGGATGAAATTGTGAAGGGATATGAGGACCTGGAGCTTGACTTTGCTGCAGCAGAAGGGGAGATGACACTGGGAGAAGTGTTGCGTGGAGTCATTCTATGGAGAAATGAACTCATCGTTTTTTCCAGAATCGACGCGTAGGCCACCAACCCCTCCGAGTAGCAATCAACCTCCAAGTCCACCCCACAATGAAAATATGGACATCGAGAGGGAACCCAGCGCGACTCCATCTCCCCGGTGCGCGAGTCCAACCCAGCGGGAGTCCTCCCCGGAGCGTGCAAAAAGTCCGCCCCAGCAGGAGTCCACCCCAGAGCGTGCAAAGAGTCCGCCCACCAGCAATAGGTTCTTCTCAATGAAGCAGAAGATGCTTGCCGGTGCGTCGAGTGGTGCTCCAAAGGACAACTACAAGTACGGACCTTCGTTGAAGCCTCTTCCGGTGTTACCTTGGGATCGGACCGTTGAGGAAAAAGCTGCAGCGGTAAAAGCTCACAATGACGCACACTTTGCGAAGAAAGTGCCCGAGCCAAAGCAGGTACTAAACCCTAAGGGTGTTAAACACTTTGTAGACATCGTATGTAATCCTGACCGTAGAACTCGGTCGCCCCGCTGAAGGTACAGACAGACAAGCGTCCCAACATTGGGACAAATATTCCTGCTTCAGACTACATGGACGATGCTGAATTTGACGCACTTTTCCACAAGACGACTGAGATAGCACGGAAGTTTGTCTACGGGGAAGATCTTCTCCCTCCTGATGAGATGGTCCGTCTAGCTTATCAAATGCGGAAATTGCACGACTGGTACAAGAAATGCACAAAGAACAAGACGACAGTGTTTTACGTTACATACCGGGCCGACCAATTCTTCATCGAC
The DNA here is from genome assembly GCA_026929855.1 of Poa annua. Taxonomy (NCBI): domain Eukaryota; kingdom Viridiplantae; phylum Streptophyta; class Magnoliopsida; order Poales; family Poaceae; genus Poa; species Poa annua. The sequence continues at coordinate 59,883,136 of CM049437.1, forward strand.
AACGAGATATGTGTCGAATTTGAAGAATTATGGCAGTTATACAACCGGCGTGCTCTCAACGTAACTATCATGAGTTGCTATGTTCTGTAAGTGATTTTTTCTAAGTCTCTATCTGAGCATGTCATTATCCTCACTAATTGAGCCTGTAATTATTCTCACTATATTCTTTTGTATGCTATTATATATGCAGGTGGATGCTTATCGAGTGCAAAAAGAAAAGACTCTGGGAAGTTGGGTTCATTGACCCATTTATCGTTAACTGCAAAAACTTAGAGCAGAAGCCCGAGAACTGCGAGGAGACATTGTTAACCGCGCTATTGAATCAAACTCAGGCGGCAGATATACTTCTTCCTTACAACTTCAAGTGAGTGTGACTGTCTTAAACACATTTCTATATTGCTAATTACTAGATGTTAAGTTTAATTGATGAGTTATATGCATGCCTCACTATATAAATGTGTGCAGCTATCATTGGATTCTACTGGACATTATCATTGACAAGGGATTAGTTGAAGTATTTGACTCATTACGCAAACCAGAATCAAACTAGCAGGACTTGATTGACATGCTTCAGAGGTAATTTCAACAATTAATTCATTTCATGATATCAAGTAATCAATAACTCATTTATTCATTTACTTTTGCGAGTAGGGTTTGGAAAATATTCATCAAGAGAGAGAGTGGTGAATGGAAACCACAACTGACTATTAAACATATTGATGTAAGTGTAGTCCTATTAAACATAGTCTATTTAATTCATCATCATTTTGGATTATTATTTAATTAATTTATATTCTCGTAAAGACGTTGAAGCAATCCCCGGGAAATGAATTATGTGGATTCTACGTCTGCGAGTTCATGAGAACCTTGAGCCTTGCGCAGGCGTCGCGTGCTAAAAGAATGGATGTGAGTGTGACTGTATTGAACTATATTTCAATCTTATTATGATTTGATATATATATATATATATACACACACACACAACTAATATATTCATATTGATCTCCTTTAAAGCTTAACGACAAGCGCGCTTCCATCCTAGCACATCAGCGCGTAGAAGCTATTCAAGAGGAGTTGGCGGGATTTATTCTTGAGTAGATCATGCATCCAATGGGAGAATATCATAATCCAAAATATAGATATGACACATGAAAGAAACTCACGACGTAATGAGTAATATGTATGTAATTAATGCGATCTCTATATACCGGATTGTATATATATATGTATGTATGTAATAGCGTAGTATGAATATGTGCTATATCTAAATTGTATTATATATCAACGTGTACCGTATGTAGTAGCGTATAATACATATATGAAAAGTATATTACGTATGCATCAATGTGTACCGTATGTATATAATACCATATGTATTTAAAACAGTAGATGAAAAAGAAAACATAAATAAAATTGCAGTACCCTAAATTGCAGTAAAGAAATGAAAACAGAAAATAAAATGGAAAAAAACAGGAAACGAAAAAAAAACCCTCAGACCTTACCGACCGGTACTAAAAGTTTTCAGACGAAACCTCGCCCAGCGCCTCACGTGGAGGCCTTTTTTAGTACCGGTCGCAACATGCCCGTTACTAATGCTGGGGGCCTTTAGTCCCGCTTGGGCACAACCGGTACTGATACCCCTCCCCTACCGGTACTGGAGGTCCTTTTTCTACTAGTGTTACTCATCACGCAACAGGTTGGCAGCTTCGATTATGAAAAGGAGTTTTGGAGAGGGTAGCAGGACCCTTCACCGACAAAGACCTTTGCGACCGACAACCCCATACAGGTTACCGTACGCTGCCCATAATAGCTCCGACATGACATCCGGAGAAGTCCAATAGAAAAACGAGTCAGACACGTCGAAACTAGTGGTCGACTAACAAGGTCCTGCTACGACCGAACCATTACACATAATTGTTATCCTTACCACGCAAGCTGTCACATGGAACTCACCCATCACTTACTGGGCATCCGCCAATCGTAATGTCATGCTCGTACATCTCAAGGATGACGTGAACGAGGTCGATGATCTTCAAGACGGATGTTGTACAGTTTGTATGACAAACAATTTTGCTGTTGAAATTAACTTGTGCCTCGATGTTGTAGGTCTCTTGTAGGTGTCGAGGTGTGATTCCCACGAAGCTAGGGATAGTCACTCTCTGGGGAGAAGTTCGTGGAGGGGACTGAACACGTTGGTCTACGACCCTCAACCGGCCCGGCGACGATGCTCGACGAGCTCGGAGAGGGAAAGCACGACAGAGACAACACCAACCCGTACCCAGGTTCACGGCCCTCTAGAGGAGGTAAAACCGCTAATCCTGCTTGTCTGAATTGCGCTGTAGAGGGTACAGTACAATGAGCTTGCCGAGGGCTCGCTTGCGGCGGCGCAGAGCTCGAAGAGGGAAGTTGAGGTCCTCTTCCTCCTCGAGTTTGCTAAGCTAGGTTAAGCTATGGTGCCGGTAGTCGATTGATCGATCGATCCCTCGCTACGGAGGGGTTCCCTCTCCTTTTATAGGTGCCTCGGGCCTCATCCTTGCGACCTGTGCAGCGGAAGGGTTCCCACATGGCGACGGCACGGAGGAGTGGGGTGCACCGCGGCTGGGTTGTCCATGGACTCGGTCCATGGTCGTAAAGCCTGCTCGTGACGCCAGAAAGTCACCGTCCACGCAGGACGGCCAGCCGGTGCTGCAGAGATAGTGGGGGTGCCCACGGTGACGTCGTCCTTGGAGCGTAGCGCCGGCCAACTGCTTTATCACCAAAGAGGAAACCCTCGTAAGCCGGCGCAGGGGACACAGCTTTGTTGACTCCTTTAATCACCAAAACGGCAACTGCGGCGCCGTCGTCATCGCACGCAGACGCGCGCGTCACTCTGCGGCGCGGTAGTGGCCATGTGCGCCTTCCATCGGTTGCTTCGTAGCGAAGTATCTCCACAGGGCCTGGCGGCCTTGTGGAGGGATTCGCGTTGCCCCCTCTCCAGGGGAGAGGGCCCTGTAGAGGGGCAGCCTCGGGAGGGGCCTCTTCAGGCCTGCGCTGCCCCCTTCAGCCCTCTCGAGGGCTTTTCCTCTCGAGGGTCTCTCCAAGCGTTTTGCTTGGTCCTTAGTCGTTTCATCGACTCTGTCGCGTGTGAGGGCTGTGGAGAGTGGGCTCTGCACACCCTGGATTCCACTGGGCCGACAGTAGCCCCCGGGCCCATGACGGGCACGGCGAGGCCCATCGGGTCCAGACAAAGCGTCGTGGGTCCAAAATGTCCGGCCGGCCCGTGACACGCATCGTTCGGTGGTGAGTTTGCGGCGACTCGGTTTCTCCGGTAGAAACGTGCGTCGTGGGGGGTCCCACCATGACCACCACGACCGCGCCTTGGTAACTGCCCAAATGGGGTATAAAGCTGCGCGCCGGTCCGAACCGCAGTCATTACTCCCGTTCCGCGCATCCAGTCTCCTAGCGCTCGGCCTCCTAGCTTTCCTTCTCCGGCGAACTCCTTCCTTCTCCGGCGAACTCTTTCCTTCCTCGGCACTCCGCTTCTAGCATCTTCCTTGACAATGGGCGGACCGAAGGGCAAGGCGGCGATGGGGTCGCTCCCCTCCGATGCGCAGGGCGAAGAGGCGCTTGGCCCCGCTCTGATCGGCGAGCGCGTTAATGCGGCGGCGCTGGACAAGATCCAGCACCTGGTCGCCGGGAAGACCACCGAACACGGCGCCAGCGCCATCCGGGCCGCCAAGCTCGGCCGTCTCCCGGCGGGGTTTTTCCCCATCTTCCTTCACACCCTCTTCGCCGGATTGGTGCCTCCGTACTCGCCCTTCTTGGAGGCGGTTCTGGAGTTCTACCAGATCCATCTCCTTCATCTACACCCCAACGCCATCCTCGTCCTCTCCATCTTCGCCTACTTGTGCGAGGCTTATTTGGGGGTGCAGCCCTCGGTGGCCCTCTTCCGGAGCTTCTACGCGCTCCGGAATTCCGCGAAGTCCGAGCGGACGGGATGCGTGTCATTCCGCATCGTGGACGGCATGGGGGACGTCTACATCCCCATGTCGTGGAGCGGCGAGAAGCCCGTCACGGCGGTGGTGAAGAAGGTGGACGACTTCAGGCAGAAGTGGTTCCTCATCGGCGCCTCGTCCCGGAGCTCTTTCCTCGACACCCCGGAGGCGCCGCCCGTGAAGAATACTCACTGGGGCAAGCAGGCCTTCCAGGGTCCACAGATAGGAGCCCTCGTGTCGCGCATGAGGACGCTTCGGGCGAACGGCCTTACCGGCCAGATGATCGCGGAGGACTTCGTGCGCCGCCGCATCGCGCCTCTACAGGCGCATAAGAAGCCGATGTGGATGTACTCGGGCCCCTCCGACCCGATGCGACTCCACCCCTGCGACCATCGCCCCGCCGTCGTCGAGACCATCATGGGCGGCCTCTTCATCAACCCCGACGTGCCCGTGGCGATTGCGGCGGAGCTGAGGCCTCTTCATCAGATGAACCTGGCTCCGCGCCTGGCGATTCTGGAGCGGATGCCCACCTTCACCCCGCTAGGCCTGGCGGGGGAGGAGGAGGAAGAGGGGCCCATGCCCATGGCGAAAGGACCAGACGCGGCGGAGTCGCCATACGCGTCTGACGCCGAGCTGGGCAACGTGGCGGCTGGGGCCATCCCCTCTGCAGGCGGCGCGAGCTCGTCAAGGGCCTCGCCCCCTCCTGAGAAGGTCTTCGAGCTCTCGTCTAGCGATGACGAGGAGGCCGAGGCGGGGCGACAGGAACCCCAGACCAAGGCGGCCCACGACAGGCCTGCCGGGGAGCCCCCGAGCGCTCCCCTCAAGAGAAAAGCTGAGGCGGCTCCGGAGGGATCCGGAGTCCGGGCCACGCCTTCTTGGCGTTCGTCCGGCATGGCGTGGGTTGACACCCGCGCCAAGAAAATAGGGTAAGTGTTTCTAGTTTTGTTCTCCTTCTTCGGTCATTGCTTGTTTGCTCCCTCTGACAGATCTTCTTGTTCCCTGCCAGCGACCCGGCGCCTGCGAAGCGCCGAAGGCTCCGCAAGGCGGCGGATGTGAAGAGGACCGCTCCGGAGGCCGCGGCAGAGGCCGCAGCAGAAGAGGCCCCGAGGCCTGCGGAGGAAGTCCCTGCAGGCCCTCACGGGGATGCTCCTCAGGCTGAGGCGACCGCGCCGCCTCTGGAGGAGGAGCACCCTAAGGAGCGGGCGGAGAAGGCGCCCACTCCGCCGCGCGCTGCGACCCCGCCAGTGCAGCAGGAGGCTGCGGCAGGCACTACGTCGGCCCCGAGCCCGCCAAAGGCCGACGAGACGGTGGGAGCAGATCTCCCGCCGCCCCCGACAAGCACCACGGCGGAGGAGGAGGCTGCGGCTTCGGGGCAGACCTCTCCTGCCCCGGGAACCCAGGGCGAGGTGCCGCCTGAGTGGGGCAACGCCGGCGCGCAGGACGCGGGCGCCGAAGCGGAGGACTCGCCGCCAAGCCCTCAGGCCCGCTCGGAGGCTCCCCGCTCTAAGCTTGACGCGAGCGCAGGGCCTTCCGCTCCGAGCGTGACTTCCCAGGCCCTTGCCCTCGGCAGCTGGGACTGGAGCAGGGGGCGTCGTGACGTCGCCTTCCGCTTGGTGCGGGAGTCCCTGGAGGGGCTGGAGGCCCACCTCGCTCAGGAGGACCGGGAGCTTGCCCGGCAGCGAGACGAGCTCGCGGAGGCTTGGGCCGCGTTCCACGCGGCTGTGGAGGCTCGCCGGCAGAGCGACCAAGCCTTGTAGGCGGAGCGCGAGGAGGCGCTGCACTTCGCCGAGGAGGTCCGCGAGGGCGCCATGCGCGACGCCGAAGAGCTTCTGTAGCCCTTGAAGGCCGAGCGCCGGGCAGCGGCGGAAGATTTGGCCGCGGCCAGGGCAGAGCGGGAGGCTGTGGAGCAGTCCTTTGGCAGCCAAGCACCACGAGCTTGTCGAGCTTGAGGCTAAAATCCTCGCCGACTTCGAGACCGTTCGGACCGCCCTGGAGGGGGTCCGCGCGAGCTTGGACGCTAGGGGACGGGGCCTGAGCGAGCGCGAGGAGGACGTGCGCCGCCGCGACGAACAGCTGGCGTTGAGGGAGCAGGAGCTGTCGGGGCAGCGCGCCGCCCTTGAGGCCCGCGAAGAGAGCCTGGCCGCGGCGCTCAGCAAGCACGAGCGTGAAGTGTCCACCCACAAGGCGGGCGTGGAACGCTTCAACGCTAGGTTTGCCGAGCGGAAGGAGGAGGCGGCGAAGATGCTCCAGGAGCGGGAGAAGGAGTACCGCGCCGCCATCTCTCGAGACTACGGCGAGAGGTTCACCAAGCAGGAGAGCCGCTTCAAGAAGAAGCTTGGCGAAAGCGGCGCCCGGATCCACCAGCTCGAGAATATGAACGCCACCCTCGTCGCCAAGGTGAGGCGCGAAGCGGATCGTCGCCGCGTTGCTGAGGAGGCTCGCAAGCGCACGGAGCAGGACCTCGCCTCCCTCATGGCCGACATGGAGGAGATGAACCAGCAGGTGGGCCCTGCTGTGGAGAAGGCGGTGGAGGCCGCTGAGAGCGCTCAGGCGGCGCGGGTGCTCTCGCAGCAGCGGGAGCGCATGTTCCAGTCCTTAGTGGGCCGGGGCAACGAGCTCGCCGCGAAGCTGGGAGCGGAAGCGCCGGCCGTCCCCGCTCAGGGCAACTCCGACGCCGCCACCTACCTCATGTACTTCGAGCAGCTTTTCACAGCGCTTGAGGGCCCTGCCGCGGAGCTCCGCGACGTCGTCAAGGAGGAGTGCCGCCAGCTCCTGGCGGTAGCGGTCGACCGCATCTTCACCAATCTCCAGCACCTCCAGCCGGGCTTCGACTTCACCACGGTGATCGAGCCTCTCGAGGGGGAGAAAGGGTGGAAGATCTCCAACTCCATCCGCGACCAGGTCGACGACTTCTACAGCCGCTTCAAGCGGGCCGCGGCGGAGGATGATGGCGGCGAGGAGGGCGACGATGAGGAGGGCGAGCCTGAAGGAGAAGAGTCCGGGGAGGACGACGGCGATGCCTCTGCCTGACTTCTTCCTGAAATGTAATGCGCTTGTAGCGCTGTAGGGATATTTGCCTTAAAGACTTTTGCCGTTCAGTCTGTAACACACTTCATATTTCTAAGCATGTGCTGCTAAGTTTGTGTGTGTGCCCCTCGAGGGCCTTTTGATTTACTTCCATGTCTTTTTCGCTCTGCGTCGCTAGGACCCTTCTCCTCGCGCTATGACTCCGCCACTGCGGTATGCTCGAGCAATGACTCGGCAAGGCCGGGGGGAGTTTAAGGCTTAGAGAGGTTGGAGTCCTCGAGGCGCGATGCTCAAGGGCGCCCCTTTGACGCGCAAGCAGTCCATGGAGAGTGAGGGAAAAGGGACGCTCGAGGGACGCAGAGTGCTCGTGAGAGAGATGCAGAGATTCTCCTGGTGTGAGCAGGGAACTTAGCTTCGCGAGGCTTTCGCCCTGCGTAGGACTCCCTTGGCGATGCGTTTCTCTCCAGGGGCCGAGTTTCTTCTCCACAAGCTTGGAGAGACTCTTGTTCCCTGTGAATGTTAGAGAGGCGAACCAAAACGCTAGAGCATAATATTTGGGACTCATGCGCGCTTATAGGCTTCCTCATGGGTATCTCGCGAGGAGAGAGAGTACCAAGGTCCTTTGGAGAGGTGGCGTGTATCCGGGAGCATGCCCTTTAACCAGAGCTCAGGGTCCCTTGGGTTTTGCAGTGCTGCTGGGGTGCGCTTGAGGCACAGGCACCGTACTCAGCCCCCGCTCACGAGGTGCGCATGAGAAGAATATAAGCACACATGGAAAGGTAAATGACAAAAGTAAACTTGCCATTGAAATATTACACAGCGGCGCCTCAGCGCAGAGTTCACTTAGGAACGAAAATGGCGCCAGAGCACAATGTTCTCTTGGGAACGAAATCGGTTCATTACACTTGGGTTTGCCAAGCTAACGTCCCTTCCATGTCGAGGCATGGGGACCACCCATTAGTGGCAGAGGTTCACTGCGGCCTGCGGTGGCTCATTGGCAGGAGAGCTCGGAGGGCTGACCCTCAGGAGAAGCTTGGAGAAGCTTGGAGGTGAAGCCGCGAGCTTCCCTCTAGAGACAAAAAATGCCTGGCGTGACAATGATCACGGGTAGAACTTGCGTAGGTGTGCGATGTTCCACGGGTTCTTGACGGGAATGCCGTCTTCAGTCTCGAGGCGTACCGCGCCAGGCCTGGCGATGTGGGAGACCCTGTAGGGGCCTTCCCACATCGGCGAGAGCTTGTGGAGGCCTTCTCTGGAGAGGATTCGCCTGAGGACAAGATCGCCCGCCTCAAGAGTGCGTGAGCGCACATGGCGGCTGTGGTAGCGTCGCTGGTCTTGCTGGTATTTTGCTGCTCTGAGGGCGGCACGGCGGTGCAGTCCCTCGAGAAGCAGCAGGTCGTCGTTGTGGAGGTCCTCTTGGGTGTCCTTGTTGAAGGCCAGGACCCGTGGGGATCTATGCCTGATCTCTGCGGGGAGGACTGCTTCGGCTCCGTAGACGAGGGCGAACGGCGTTTCTCCCGTGGGTCTTGAAGAGGTTGTGCGCATGGACCAGAGCACAGATGGGAGCTCATCGATCCAGCCCTTGCCGTGACCCTTGAGGATGTTGAAACTTCTGGTCTTGAGGCCCTTAAGGACTTCCGCATTTGCCCGCTCGGCTTGACCATTGCTCCGTGGATGAGCCACCGAAGCAAAGCAGAGCTTGATGCCGAGTTTTTCACAGTAAGCCCGAAAGATGCCGCTGGTAAACTGCGAGCCATTGTCGGTGATGATGCGATTAGGCACTCCGAAGCGGCAGACCAGGCTCCTGATGAATTTCACCGCTGCTCCGGCTGGTATGGTGCGCACTGGCTCAACCTCGGCCCACTTGGTGAACTTGTCGACGGCCACGAAGAGGAAGCGGTAGCCCCCCTGCGACTTCGGGAAGGGGCCCAGGATGTCCAGCCCCCAGACCGCGAACGGCCAGGAGAGCGGGATGGTTTGGAGCCCCAGCGCCGGCTGGTGAATTTGCTTGGCGTGGTACTGGCAGGCGTCGCAAGCTTGGACGATGGTGACCGCATCTTGAAGCACTTGTGGCCAGTAGAACCCGCTCCTGAAGACCTTGCCTGCGAGGGTGCGCGCACACGAGTGGTGGCCGCACTCCCCGCTATGGATGTCCTTGATCAGCGTTCGGCCTTCCTCGGGAGGGACGCATTTGAGCGCGATGCCATTTGGGCGCCTGCGGTACAGGTCTCCCTCAAGGATGCAGTAGGATTTTGCCTGTCGAGCGATTCGCTCTGCCTCCGCGTCTTCCTCGCGGAGGATCCCTTTTGCCAAGTAATCTTTGAGCTCGTGAATCCATCCTGTGTCCTGGTGAGCCGCCGTTAGCAATAGACGCTCCCCTGTGTGGGGACCACAGTCGGGTGCCCCAGCTTCAGGAGGTGGCGGGAGTGCTTCGTCCGTGCTTGCGGCTGTAGCCTCTCGAGGCTGCTTGATGGATGCTTTGGCGAGCCTTTCTTCAAAAACGCCCGCCTGCTGGGCCTGCCTTCGCGAGGCTCGCTTGGCGATGTCATCGGCCTCCTGGTTCTCTTTCCTCGGGATGTGCATGAGCTCCATGCCCCTGAAGTGCTTCTCAAGCCTGCGGACCTCTTCAAGGTATGCGGCCATGTGGTCGTCCTTAGGCGTATAGCTTTTGTTGGAGAAGTTGACAAGCAGCTGGGAGTCGCCCTTGACGAGCAGGTGCTTGACGCCTAAAGCGATGGCGGCCCTTAAGCCGGCGAGGAGGCCTTCGTATTCAGCGATGTTGTTGGAGATCTTGTCAATCGTGAAGCACAACTGGACAGCGTAGTAGAGCTTGTCGCCTTTGGTCGAGGTCAAGATGACGCCTGCCCCGCCATTGCGGCAGGCGAAGGCTCCGTCGAAGTGCATGGTCCAGTGGCTGGGCATTATGTCTCTGGAGGGCTCGGCCTCTTCTCCCCGAGGCTCTTCAGGGCTTGGGTCAGTCCATTCTGCGACGAAGTCTGCCAGCGCTCGTCCCTTGATGACTCTTGTGGTGTCGAAGCGCAATTTGAATGGCTGCAGCTCTATGTTCCAACCCGCGACACGATCTGTGGCGTTAGGATTGCGCAGGATCTGCTCCAGGGGGAAGGAAGTGACCACCGTGATGGGGTGGCCCTGGAAGTAATGTCTCAGCTTCCTGGAGGCGATGAGGAGAGCGACGAGAAGCTTCTGCTGCATTGGGTACCGCTCCCGAGCATCCCGCAGTACCGTACTGACAAAGTACACGGGGTGCTCGACAAGGGCTGTCGAGGGAGGTGCAGCGTCGGCTCTCTGTGGAGGCTCTTCAGGGCCCTTGTCAAGATTTTCCTGTGGAGGGATCTCGGCAAGGGTGTTGGGAGCAGACTCGTCTTGAGGCTGTGGGCCTGGCAGTGGGTCTGTGGAGACTGCTCCTTCGCCGAGATCTTTTTCGGGCGGCTTTGGGCTTGGAGTGGCAACACTCTTCTTGGGGAGGACTGGCTCTTCCCTCTCGACCACCAGGACGGCGCTTGCGGTCTGAGGAGTGGCTGATAGGTACAGCTTCAGATGTTCGCCTGTCCTGGGGGCCACCATGACTGGTGGGCTGGCCAAATATCTCTTCAGGTCTTCGAAAGCCTTGTCCGCCTCGGGGGTCCACTTGAATGTGCCGGATCTCTTCATGATCTTGAAGAATGGCAGGGCTCTCTCGCCGAACTTAGAGATGAAGCGGCCCAGGCTAGCCATACAGCCTGCTAGGCGCTGCATGTCCTTGAGTCGGCGAGGAGGCTGCATCCCTTCTATGGCCTTGATCTTGTCAGGGTTTGCTTCTATGCCGCGGTGGGATACGAGGAACCCGAGGAGTCTGCCTGAAGGCACCCCGAAGACGTACTTGGCGGGGTTCAGCTTGATGTGTTCACCTTGCGCAGGCTGGCGAAGGTTTCCTCGAGACCTTCAAGAGGGTGTCTCCTTCGCGAGACTCGACAATGATGTCGTCGACATATGCCTCTGCATTTCTGCCCATCTGTGCCCCCAAGGCTATTCTCATGAGCCTCTGGAAAGTGGCGCCGGCGTTCTTCAGGCCGAAGGGCATGCAAGTGTAGCAATACACACCACAAGGGGTGAGGAATGCTGTCTTCTCCTCGTCCTCTTTACCATTTTGATCTGGTGATAACCAGAGAAGGCGTCCAGAAAACAGAGGAGGTCGCAGCCGGCGGTGGAGTCCACGATCTGGTCTATCCTCGGCATGGGGTATGGGTCCTTGGGGCAGGCTTTATTGACATCTGTGTAGTCAATGCAGAGTCGGCCTCCTCCAGCGGGTTTAGGGACAACCACGCCATTGGAGAGCCAAGTGGGGTGCGCGACTTCGCGGACGACATTTGCCGCTTTTAGCTTCTCTACTTCCTTGACGATGAATGCTTGCTTCTCGGGGGCTTGCTTGCGTGCTTTTTGCTTGACGGGGCGTGCGTCTGGACACACGGCTAAGTGGTGCTCGATCACCTCCCTTGGTACACCGGACATGTCTGACGGAGTCCAAGCGAACATGTCAGAGTTTGCCCGAAGGAAGGCGACGAGCGCGCTTTCCTATTTGGGAGGCAGGGCAGCGCCTATGGTGACGCTGGCCCCTGTCTCCTCAGCCCCCGAGCCACTGGTGCCCAATGACACCCTCTTCGTGGAAGCTTGCTCCTGAGAGAACATCTGTTTCTTCTTCTGAGGCCTCTCGAGAGGCTCCATGTCCTCGTCAGCCGGAAACGCCATGGCAGCTGCCTTGTAGGCGCTCTCGACAGCGCGCGTGGCATCCAGGATATGACCATGGATGGCGATGGTGCCAGCGCTGCCGGGGATCTTGACCATGTTGTAGGCGTGATGCGTGACGGCCATGAACTTCGCAAGGGCGGGGTAGCCGAGGATGGTGTTGTACGGCAGGCCAATGTGTGCGACGTCGAAGTCGATCAGCTCGGTGCGGTAGTTCTTCTGCGTGCCGAAGGTGACGGCCAGCCGGACCTGCCCCATAGGTTCGATTGAACCACTAGTGACCCCTGTGAATGGTCTGGAGGGTATGAGCCACTCGTAAGGCACCTGGAGAGTCTCGAAGGTCTCGACAGAGATGACGTTCAGACCTGCTCCCCCATCAATGAGCGTCTTGGAGACGGTGATGTTGTTGATGGTGGGGGAGCAGACCAGGGGGAGGGTTCCAACAGTCTTGGTCGACTTGGGGTGGTCCTTGGCGTCGAAGGCGATGGTGTACTGGGACCACTTGAGGGGCCTGGAGGTCTCGGTGCTTGGGAGCGCGGCGTTGAGCTCGCGGGCGAACTGTTTGAACTGGTTGTTCGACTTGGGCGCCTGAGCCCCACCGAGGATGCAGGCCATAGCCCCCCTTGGGGCCTGATAGCCCCCATCTTCCTCGTGAGGGAGGTTGCTGTTCTTCTCGGCGGCGTTGGCTTGAGTGCCTGGCGGCTTCTGATAGCCGCCACCGCGTCCGCCTCTGCCGTCCCTGCGGTAGCCGCGGCCCCTGCCGCGGCTCCCGTTGCCTTCTTCGCGCTCGCGCTCTCGGCTCAGCCTCTTGAGATCGAAGCAGTTGTCCGTGGCGTGGCCGCGCCTGTTGTGGTAGACGCAGAACGGACGGTTGTCCGCCTCCTTGTCGCCAGGCTCAGGGGAGGCTCTGCGGGCGCTCTTGGCGGCTGGCTCTGCTGCTAGGACAGCGGTGGTCTTGCGCTTGGTCTCCTCACGCTTCTTGTAGCTCTTGGATCCCTCAGCCAGGTCGTTCGTCCGCTGGCTCATCTTGACGAAGAGGAGTCCCTCTTCAGCCTTGGCGCACTTGTCAGCGAGGTCGAACAGCTTCACCACAGAGGTGAGCTTGTCGTGAATGCCCAGCTTCTCGAGCATCCTGCGATTTGTGACGCCCTCCCTGAAGGCGGCGATGACTTGCATGTCGGGGATGTTCGGGATCTTGTTGCGCACTTGGCTGAAGCGCTGGATGTACTTGCGGAGAGTCTCATCCTTCTTCTGCACCACAGCGCGCAGGTCGTTGTGGATGAGCGCGCACTCGTAGGTGCCCTTGAAGTTGGCGACGAACTGCCTGCAGAGCTCCTCCCACGAGTCGATGGAGTCCTCAGGCAAGTTGAGGAGCCACGACAGCGCGGAGTCCCTGAGGGCGTGGGAGAACCAGTTGGCCATGACTTTGTCGTCTCCTCCTGCAGCCTGGATAGAGGTGGTGTACAGCTGCATGAACTCGATGGGGTTGCTTGACCCGTCGTAGCCCTTGGGGAGGGCTGGCCTGAACTTCTGCGGCCATACCACGCGGCGCAGGGCGCGGGTGAAGGCCATGCAGCCGGTGGCGTATGTGGCGGTGCCGCCCTGGAGAGCCCTGCGGTTCTGCTGCCCCGCCTGGCCGATTTCCTCGACAAGGCGGTTCTGGAGGTCTCTCCGGCGTTCCATCCCACCCGCGCGTCTGGCGCGGCGCGCTGCACAATTTGGCAATCGCGCGGCGAGGAGGCATGAGATGGAGCCCTCTGGGCTGCGGCCGGAGGTGGTCCTGGCGGCGGCGGAGGCGCATCCGGCGCGGCTGTTCCAGCGCGGGCGGAGTGGTGAACGAGGGAGCGAGACGGAGCGGGGCGCGTAGTCGCGACGTCGACGAGGTGGTGGAGGCGGTCCAGCCACTGGTCGTGAGCCTCCGCACTTGGTCGGTAGCGGAGGAGCTCCTGGGCCATGAGCAACGCGGTGTGCGGCGTGGGCTCTGGGCGTCCCTGAGAAGACGCGCTCTGGCGCCGAGACGGATGCGAAAACTCAGCATCGTCGTGGTGCTCAGGGGAGGCATCCCTGTCCCCACGGTGGTCGCTGCCACGGTGCTCCTCGCTCTCAGGTTCCTCCACGTGTGGGCCGGTGTTGGCGCGCTCCGTCATGCGAGGACGGCCACGGCGGCCGCGGGTGGTGGCGGTGCCAGGCTCGGTATGAGCCCTGTCAGCTGCGCGCCTGTTGGCGCGCGTCGCCCGGGTGTCCGTCATGGCGCGGAGGCCGGCTGGAGGTTGAAGACGCGCCTCAGTCCCCTACCTGGCGCGCCAAATGTCGAGGTGTGATTCCCACGAAGCTAGGGATAGTCACTCTCTGGGGAGAAGTTCGTGGAGGGGACTGAACACGTTGGTCTACGACCCTCAACCGGCCCGGCGACGATGCTCGACGAGCTCGGAGAGGGAAAGCACGACAGAGACATAACCAACCCGTACCCAGGTTCACGGCCCTCTAGAGGAGGTAAAACCGCTACTCCTGCTTGTCTGAATTGCGCTGTAGAGGGTACAGTACAATGAGCTTGCCGAGGGCTCGCTTGCGGCGGCGCAGAGCTCGAAGAGGGAAGCTGAGGTCCTCTTCCTCCTCGAGTTTGCTAAGCTAGGTTAAGCTATGGTGACGGTAGTCGATTGATCGATCGATCCCTCGCTACGGAGGGGTTCCCTCTCCTTTTATAGGTGCCTCGGGCCTCATCCTTGCGACCTACGCAGCGAAAGGGTTCCCACATGGCGACGGCACGGAGGAGTGAGGTGCACCGCGGCTGGGTTGTCCATGGACTCGGTCCATGGTCGTAAGGCCTGCTCGTGACGCCAGAAAGTCACCGTCCACGCAGGACGGCCAGCCGGTGCTGCAGAGATAGTGGGGGTGCCCACGGTGACGTCGTCCTTGGAGCGTAGCGCCGGCCAACTGCTTTATCACCAAAGAGGAAACCCTCGTAAGCCGGCGCAGGGGACACAGCTTTGTTGACTCCTTTAATCACCAAAACGGCAACTGCGGCGCCGTCGTCATCGCGCGCAGACGCGCGCGTCACTCTGCGGCGCGGCAGTGGCCATGTGCGCCTTCCGTCGGTTGCTTCGTAGCGAAGTATCTCCACAGGGCCTGGCGGCCTTGTGGAGGGATTCGCGTTGCCCCCTCTCCAGGGGAGAGGGCCCTGTAGAGGGGCAGCCTCGGGAGGGGCCTCTTCAGGCCTGCGCTGCCCCCTTCAGCCCTCTCGAGGGCTTTTCCTCTCGAGGGTCTCTCCAAGCGTTTTGCTTGGTCCTTAGTCGTTTCATCGACTCTGTCGCGTGTGAGGGCTGTGGAGAGTGGGCTCTGCACACCCTGGATTCCACTGGGCCGACAGTAGGTTTTAACTCCCTATCACCTTACTTGATGATGTTTTATGGTCCGTCTAATTTCCTCCAAAAATTTATCATAGATTGATCTTTTGAGAAAAACACATAATATAACACCCGAAGGAGTAATTTTATAAAAATCCCTTACTTCAAGGACTTTCCGCTAAACACCTTTGAAATACTTGTTTTCTCATAGTTAAGAACCACACAAGTTACGCCAATAAGTTGAAGCACAAAAGTTAATGAAAAAAATACATGTTCCCTCCGCCTCCGGTGGCCTTAGCGCTTTTGAGGCACAGAGGATCACGACCTCTTTCTGACGGGAGGGTCCTGTCCTTTGTTTAGGTTTTCAAAGTGTCTTTTACAAGATGGTGAGGCGAAGGCTAAATCTTGAAGTCCGAATAACGTCTTCCTCGTCCTATCCTCGCTCTGTTGGTGCGTCTAGCGCTAGAGGAGGCGCGTGGAGGTGTGTGTCTGGCGGATCTCCTGGGATCCAGGCTGTTTTCGTGCCCGCCCGTGTTCTTGCAGGTCTGGCTCTTCTAATTTACGATGGTTACTGTTCTGATGCGCTGGTCACTCGGGCCTTAGCACGACCACTTTCCGTCTGTCTAGTACAACAAGCTCTACTAAGACAAGCTTTACCCGACTCCGGTGAGGGAGGGGTGAGGACAGCGGCGCGCCTTGGGGCTCGCCTCAGTGTTTGTAGTCGTCGTTAGGTGGTCCAAATACCTATTTGTAATTTTATTACTTTTAAAATTCCTTGTAGTGATCAATAAATTGGTTGACCGTTTTGTAAAAATAAAGAACCCACAAGTCTACACTACTATTAAAATAGCAAATTTGTCGGGATACATTAATCTCACGCGTTCAATTGTCAATCAACGATCCAAATCGTTCTGATGTCGAGCAGCAAACAATTTTGACCAGTCCAACAGTTTTTCCAATCCTTATATTCGATTCATACAGGTTCCGTTCTTCCGGTTTAGCCAGCGTTCTTTCCTCTCCATGAACAAACCCCTCCCGAGCAGAACTTAAACCAGCATCTCCCTCGATCTCTAGCCGATAGACCGTCGCCATCTTCCGGCCGGAGGAATGTAGCAACCTTTGCCCTGAACCCCCTCACTCTGTATGGCCGTTGTTCTCATCCATGGCCGTCGCGACTCGCGAGCGAGCCTTGCGTGTCGCCTTCCGAGCGTAGTAGAACGGTCGCTGATGCCCGCTACCGCAAGTAGAGAGGATGGTCTCCACGGCGTTGCATGTCGTCCCCTAGCCCCAGGTCACCACCGTGAACTGGAGCTCAGCGAAATCGTTCTGCTGGTCATCCATACTATAGATGTCGGGTGATGTGATCGATGCAGTGCGCTCCTCACGTCCTCAATCACCTTTGGAAAATTGGCAGGATAAAACCGGACGGTCGTCAGATCGACGGCGCGATCCCAATTGGACCATAACCATTAGCCAGCCGATTACTTGGGTATTTTACGAGATTGGTCTGGATAATCCTCTAGTGAATTGGGTGAAACCCCAAACTTCACCCAATCCCCTATGAGATTGGGGATCCAATCCACTAGGTAGGCTTAGTGTATTGAATCCCATAGGAGATTGACAAAAAATGAACTAGAGTTTTGGGATTTGTGGGGAAATGTGAGGATAAAACATGTACCGTACACTAGAAAACAACAATATTTTGGGGGTATGTGGGGATTTTGAAGTTTGACCGGGATAATTCCCACCAATCCACCGAAAACTCTAAAAACAAACAGGGCCTACTGGAGGTCATCGGAATTTCTCATCTTGGAGCGTAGCCAGCCGATCCCAATTTTTAAATTGCTGAAATTGTTCACTTGCATGGCCTTGCTTGCCGCCAAGTTAGTGCTCTTGGTGAAATTGGAGCCCGCCGACTCCAATTACGGGTTCAGCGGTTAGCTAACCAGTCTATATCCACACGATTCGTTGGAGTGTATATTTGTTTGTAGCAGAGTATCAGACGGGCCATGATTTGGAGCCGAGAACTTGAGAGACACTAGCTAAATGCCCGTGCATTACTACGGGGCAAACAAAAAAATTGACAGTATTGCTCAAACAAATGTTGTATATGAAAGATCATATAACTATATGGGTTAAATAATTGCCAATTGTTTCTTATATGCTTCGGATATTACAATGTTCTACCTTGCATACATCAGCCTTTTGTGCTACTTAACAAAATATACCAGATGCAAGAGGTACAGAATAAATCATGTCTACTATCTGCTCCTCTACATATATATCACTCTTCAAATGAAACTGAAATTCAGAACTTGCACATCCAAAGTCATATATGACCAATGCTAATTTGTCAACATCTAGTATGCATGTAATTTTTTTCCAAAAGGATTATGCCTCTTCTTTGCTTGCAGCAGCATCGCATATCTAAGAAAAATAAATGGACATGTAGCCCCTTCCTGTCCTGGTGATCCTTTTCTACCCTTGTCCCACAAGGTAACCTTCCCAGTTTGGGCGTCATATCAATAGAATTGTAATAATGATGCCTAGGAAGCTGCAAATCATGTTATCTTCAGTGAGAGACAAATCATCCAAACTAATGCAATCAACAGAAATGCCAGTCATATTAAAATACTTAAGAAGAAAATGAGACATGCATAAAGTCATATCTCTATGTACGATCTAATGGTCTTTTAAGTTTGAAGTCAATGTTGAACTATACGACACTCTTGTTCTTAAATTCTTATACTGCGCAAAGTTCACACACAAACAAACCATAAGTAGAATCTCGCACTTTACTTTTCTCAGTGGTTGGAGTACTTGAGATCTAACATGAAAGTTTGGAGGCCTGGCACCGCTGATAGAATATAAGCTATTGATGTATAACTGACAGGTGGCCCGCTCCTCGTCCCGCTCCTCGTCGCCTCCTCCAGGCGACAGGGGGGCGGAAACCCTAGCCCCCGCCACCGCCGCCTCCCCTCCAGCCCCCCTCCCCTCGTCGCCCCCCGGGGCCGCTGGCGGACAAAGGCTGCCCGGCGCCGGTGACGGGGGCGGCGGGGATTCGCCCCTCGCAGCTCCTCTCGGTGGAATGGAGGAAGGCCATTGCTGGAGCTCGCCGCCGCCACCCGCCTTCGTCTCCTCGTCAGCCACCTCCGTCCTCCGCCTCCCCGCTCTCATCTCGTCCGCCGCCATGCCGCTGCGGCTGCGAGGGCAGCCCCTGCCGGCGTGGGCATCTCAGGGCCTGCTCTGGGCCCAGATGGGCTTGGCGGGCTGGCCTGCCGTGCGTCAGTGAGGTGGCCGGTGCCGCGCCCTCGGGGTGCTGCTCCCGCTGCTGTGCCCTGGTTGTCCGGCCGTCGATCCCGGCCCCGGGGGCGCCGTCGGCTTTGATAGCGCTCGGCTGTGCCCTCAGGTGTTTGCAAGGGTCCCTCCTCTACTCTCGGTCATCTTCCTGCAGCGAGGCGCCGCTGGGGAGGGCTGGTGTCGTGGCTTCGCAGATGGCGGCCATGACCGTGACGTGCTCCCTACGTGGGGGGTCGTCGTGGCTGGGTGTTGAGCCACCACTGTCTTGCCATCAGTATCTTGCTGGTGTGCTCCATGGTTCTGCAGATGGCGGCCATGGATGCGGTCTTCTCTCCGATGCGAGGAGAGCCGTGGCAGTGGTGGTGGTTGCTTCTCCTTGTCGGTTGTTTGGTCCTCGCGTCGGATCCTTGTCGGGGTCCTGTGGCGTGTAAGGCATGGGTGGTCTTCGTGCGTGCTCTAGGCTAGCCCACCCTTCGGGTAATCGAACCCAGGTGGGGTTGGGGTTGCACTCGGTGGTGCTACGCCCTGCGACTACGGCGGCGACCTCCATGTGCGGTGAGGGCATCTCTGATGCCCTTCACATTCAGCCGGCGGCACAGAGGCATCGTGGCGTCGTCTTGCCGTGCGCGACCTTTCGGCCATGCCCCCGGCACAGGCGGTGTCGGCGCGCTGTGTGGCCTCGGATGCGTGTTGGTGTTTGATCACGTCGATGGTGCAGTGTTGTGGCTGGGTCACCGCTATCATGTCCTGTGGATCCTCTTTGTGATCATAGTGCTTGGGCTGTGATGAGCTTCTCATCACTCAGTTGTCTCCGAGTTTTTTTCTCTCGGAAGGACCCTCTCTTGTGTTTTGTTGGTGTGCGTTCTTTCTTTTATTTCTCTTCTCATGTATCCCCCTGTAAACTCTGGTTCACTTGAACCTACCTTGTAGAGGCTGCAAAGCCTCATAGGCAACTTTTGAGTAATGAAGTTCAGGCTGGCTCTAAGAGCCCGCCGTAGTCATAGTAAAAAAAAAGTATAACTGACATAGAAGTTTAACCAATAAACGGTCCAGTTAAATACTGGATTATCCTTTAAATCATTCTTAAGAAGCGTGAGATATATTAAATCCCAATTGCTAACTGTTGAAAAATATCCTTCAAACAACACATGAAACAGTTGAATACGAAACAAACAGAAGATCATATGTCATTGAAAATTATGCAAGTAGAAAGAGCAGCTTAAATAAGAAACATTTATGTAGTACTCCTGATCAATATATCGGTATGCTTTAAGATAAGTGGCACATTTCACATTATATCTAGATTTCACATTCTTGGCCGAGCTCAAAATTGTGTGGCTCATTAATTAATTTGTAGAATTTGGTGCTCTTAGCACTCCTGTTACTAACTTACTATGCATGGTCAAACCTCTGTTGACCGGCTCTGAAATGTCAGAAAACCTGCATTGTTTGACTGTCTAAATGAAAAACCACGTCCATATCCTTCTTAGTCACTTCAAAACGAAGCTAGGGAGTGCATTTTGATATTTTGCATTTTCAAAACCTCAAACCCTCTACTCTCCCCCTTTGAACTCTCTGCAACCTAAGTCGATGTTCACCACTTTGTGAAGGAATTTTCGTGCAAATTGGTGTACATCATGTTTATGATTTGTAGTAGCAACTATGTCACATAACATGACTATGTGCGAAGGTTTTATATTTTTTTCGATTTTTCAATCTGTTATGCACGGTCAAACCTTTGTTGACTGGCTCCGATCCACTAGTAGGAAAAGACTTATAGCCACCAAGTTACTCCTGGCACGGCCCCCACCGTTTGCCAGCGGGAAATAGTGCTGGCGCAACAAATATTCATTCGCCATCACTAGGCCCTCTACCACTGGCGAAGGGTGCAGCGTGTGCGCCAGGGCAAGAGACATTGCCGCTGGCGAACAGCTACCTAGTTCGACAGGACTAAGAAACATACCCCTCGCGAACAATCCTCACCGTTCGCCAGGGGTAACCTGAGATTTTTTCATAAATTCGCCCACCTACCTCTTCCTCGCACTTCAATGCTATCTCACTCCAGTCTCTCACCTGCTCGACCCATCCCCATTTCCATACCTTTTCCCCTCATTCCCTACTAGTTTTTAACCAACAAAACCTAATTTTTTGTTAGATCTACCTATATCTCTCCCCCACAACCAATCTCCACCAAACATTTCCACCCCAAACCTCTCCTATCTCTAGATCTAGTTTATAGCCTCTCTCCGCTCTCCAACTCGTCGTGTGGCGTATATATTCAAGGTGGAACACTATAACAATGTGATTGTGTGAAATTTGGCCTATATGTGTGAAATTTGGATGATATGTGTGAAATTTGGACAAATTTGGATGATATGTGTGAAATTTGACATGAAAATGAATGAGTTGCCGATTTTTGCCGAAATTTTGATTAATTTCCGTTTCGGCAAATATTGGCACTCCTATTGGCTAGTAGATATAGGAAGGTCATGGCAAAAAACATCGTGAATGTAATATTTTTTTGGTTATACACGCTGTGCAGTAGATATAATGGTCCTCATGAGTGAAGCCATCGTGAATAGATATCTTAAACACGCGACAGAAAATATGATTCGGGAAAACCGCATGGAGATAAGATGTCCATGTAGAAAGTGCAAACTAGTGGGCTTGATCAACCCTTTTTCCGGAAAATTGCTTGAGCACCTGCTCATGCGTGGTTTCATGGATGGACACACTCAGTGGATGAGCGATGAAGATGATGAAGTCCGTGAGGTGGCGGCTACTAATCATGACGATTAAGGATATCATGACAACAATAACGACGAGGGGTACGAAGATGAAGAACCACCTGGTAATGAGGGAGAAGAGGAGGTGGAAGAAAATGTAGAAGACGAGGACACGTCGCTAGCTTCACTCGTGCGGGATCCTCATGTTCAAGAACAGCTGCTGAAAAAGGCGACTGACTCGAGATCAGCGTCTAGAGAGCAATCAAAACTTGCGCAACTGGAGATAGACTCGAAAACTCCGTTGTAGGCAGGTTGCGATGCGGAAAATTCCCGTTTGAAAGTAGCGCTCGATGTTCTGCAGATGAAGGCTAGATACAAATGGAGTGACGTAAGCGTCGACACAAGTCTGAAATACTGGAACAGTGTTCTTCCAGAGGGTAACAGTTGTCCCAAAAGTTGCAATGAGGCCAAGAAGGTAGTGTTCCCCTTTGATTTGCCGCACGTAAAATACCACGTGTGCTTCAACGATTGCTATATTTACCGGGAAGAGGACGCGGAGATGACGAAATGTCCAGTGTGTGATGATGCTGCACGATAAAAAAAGGGAAGAAAGCTCCACGGAAAGTTGTGTGGTACTTTCTGCTCATTTCCCGTCTACAACGTTATTTTGCAGACCACAACTGCGATGGCACGCGGAAAGAAGTAAAAAAGTGTTGAAAGATCCAAAACGAAGTGAAGATATAAATCTGACACATCCTTCAGATGCAAGTCAGTGGAGAGCAGAAGATGTTAAATCCCCAACCTTTGGGAGTGAGCCAAGGAATATCAGGTTGGGTGCGAGCACCGACGGACTCAATCCGTTTGGCAACCAGAGCAGCTGATGCATGTAAAATGCATACTTGAACTTTGCATTGTATTACTCATATTTCATCCATATTTGCATCATATAAGGGTTATATTAATGTTTTATAATGTATTGGGGAATATTTCACACTTTCCCTATTTATTTGGAATTAACCCTGCGCTGTCAGAAAACCCCTTTTTCTATATTTTGATGTTTCAGGGACCCAAACGACGTCCAAATGACCTGAAACTTCGCGAACATTAGTTTTTGGAAGGAACAAAGCGTAGGAGCGAAGGATCAACAAAAGTGGAAACCCGAGGAGGAAAATAGGGGGGCCCACGCGGCCAGATTCCTTGGCCGCGTGGAGCACCCTATCTCCCCCCTCGAGCCTTCGATGCCGTCGATCTTCGTCCCCGTGGCTGGCTCTTGACCTAAAAACGCCTATAAAAATAGTCTCCCGATGCCTTTCGGAGGGAGCGCCGCAGAAACACAGAAACCACGAAACAGAGACCTGGAGCTGCAGATTGGAGGGGGAAAACTCCGGCGGGGCGCTGCCGGTGTGGTCTCCACCTTCTCCAACGACTTCTCCACCGTCTCCATGATGAAGAGGGAGTAGTCCACCCATGGACTATGGGTTTGTGGAAGTAACTTATGTACCTCTCCTCTCTCTTGAGCTTCACTAATTAGTGTCATATGAGCTGCTGAACATGATTATGGTCATATATGTAATACCTTTGTGGTGGATCTCTTAAGTTGATATATGTTATGATGATTGCCAATATTATGTCTTTGTTATGAAAGTAGATGCATATTATGTACCCCGTTCTTGTCTATGTGTTTTGATCCAACATGTGTATGAGAGCGTGTGAGGGGGAACGTGTGCATTAGTTGGAGTAACGGGGGGGGGGGGGGGGGTGGTTTTGTGGTAAGTTGACAGCAATACCATGATCCACTTGGGTTTTTACCTTACTTTGTTGCCTCACTAGGGATAAAGGAAATACCATGCTACCGGGGATATGTGGGTGACATTGCCACTATCACCATGAATAGATCTAGCATGTTCTTATTTAAACTTCATGTCATTGAACTTAAAGTATACTCTGTTTATCTTAATTACTGAGGTGTTATGATTTAGTTCGCATCTTGGTGGAGTATAAGAGAGATTAATAACCAAAAGATCTCTATGTTAGGATGTGATGCCCATATTATTAATAACTTGTCTTGTTGCAATCTCATATGTCAATTCCTATGTTCCATTATCTACCACTATATAAAAGAGTGAGTGCATTTGTGAAACCATGAACCCCAGTCCATTTTTAATCATAAGAAACACCTTTCCAACACTTTTATTGCACTTCATTTTCTGCCATTATTAAATCCGAAAATACAAAAACATCTTTACATCTTGCAAACACCATACAAACCACAAACACATCATCCAATATCATTCATACCATCCTTGCACTTTTATTTATTATCATTGCATATTTATTTTTGCTTTGCATTTGTTATCTTTATATCTTTTACTTACACCTTGTGCTTGACAACCACTTGGTGAGGTTGAGGGCACAAAACAATTTACTTTGTTTTGTAGGTTTCATAAAGAAGGATAAGGAGATAACAGCTTTTGGTTCATTTCCCCAAGAGTTCGATATTAAACCCTCGAGTCACCCTCGTGGGGAAAATAAGTCTTTTCCCTTACTATACACTTTGCACTTGGAGTCTCAACCTAACCCACATTCTTTTGATGCAGGTACTTGGTGCTCAGTAAGACTATCTTCTGGCGCCATCGTCATCGTCGTCAAGGGCCATCAAGACTATTTTCTGGCGCCGTTGCCGGGGAAGTGAGCAAGTAAAGAGTTGTCCCACAAGTCTTCATCAACTGTGCAAGATATTTTCTGGTGGAGTTCCTGGACAAGTGGAAAGGATACCTCACAAACAAAGTCAACATCACCAACGTGTGCAAACACCTAAGCTTGGGGAGGTTGCACCTACGTGAGAATCATCTTACCCATCTTTTTACCTTCAAATCATTATATTTTGTTTTGTTTTTGTCATTTTTATATTTCGGTTTGGTATTTTATTTTCAGTTTTGCATTTTATTTTACATTTATCATTTCGGTTTGCATTATTTAGTATCATTTTATTTTCAGTTTTGCATTAAAAATTTAAAAAAATACATAAAAACTTACTACAATGGGAGAAAGAACTAAGTTGTGTGACTACACAAACACTCCAAATGATCAATTTATTGCTAGGCCTATTGCTACACCTAAGATAACAGCTGAGAGTTATGAAGTGAGTCCTAGTTTGTTGAACTTGATAACTAAGGAACAATTTGGTGGTAGTGCTATGGAGGATGCCTCTATGCATCTTCATGATTTTGTTGAAATATGTGACATGCAAATTTTTTAAAATGTTGAAAGTGATATTCTGAAACTTAAGTTATTTCCTTTTTTCACTTAGAGGGAAAGCTAAAGAGTGGTTGCATTCACTACCTACTGATAGTATTAATACTTGGGATGATTTAAAAGAAGCTTTCATTAAGAAGTATTACCCACCTGTTAAAATTTTGCAAAATAGAAACAATATCCTTTCTTTTAGGAAAAATGAAAATGAACATGTTGCTATGGCTTGGGATAGGATAAAACTTATGCTTAGAACTTGTCCTTCACATGGGGTTAACGAATGGACCATATTACACTCTTTTTACAATGGTCTAAATTACATGTCTAGAAATATCCTTGATTCTGCTGCTGGAGGGGCATTTATGAGTAAAACTATAGTAGAAGCTAAGAACATCTTAGAGAGTATTTCGCAAAACTATAGTCAATGGAACACTGAAAGAGCACCTAATCCCCCTAAGAAAGTAAACTCCATAGAAGAGAGTAGTGACTTGTCATCTAAAATGGATACTATTCTTGCTTTTATTAATAAACAAAATATTGCGAATGGTCCTTTGCAAGAACTGAAAGGAATATGCCCGAGTGGCAATAATAAAGTGGTTATTATCTTATTTCATGTTTATGATAAATGTTTATTTCTCATGCTAGAATTGTATTAATCGGAAACGTTAATACATGTGTGACTAATGAACAAATTAGAGTTCCTAGTAACGCCTCTCGTTTAACTAGCTCGTTGATTAACTGATGATCAAGGTTTCCTGATCATGAACATTGGATGTTGTTAAAAACGGGATCACGTCATTAGGAGAATGATACGATGAACATACACCCAAATTAAGTGTAGCAATACGATCAAGTCATTAAGTTTACATTGTTGTACTGAGCATACGAAGTAACCCTAATCCTTAGACCATGAGATCATGTCAATCACTAACGCCGGAAGAATGCTTTGATGACATCAAACGTCACACCGTAACAGGGTGACTATAAAGGTGGCGTTGGGTATTCCGAAAGTATTAGTTGAGGCTCATGGATCAAGAAGTGGGATTTGTCCATCCAGATGACGGAGAGATGTACTCTAGGCCCTCTCGGTGATATCACATCGACACCGCTTGCAAGCACGTGACTAGGTCACAAGGATGTCATATCACAGAACGAGTAAAGACTACTTGTCGGGAACGAGATCGAACTAGGTATCGATGATACCAATGATCGGATATCGGACAAGTAAAATATCGCGAGACAAAAGGAACTGGTTATGATGTTTTTGGTTCACATGATCACAAGATTCATCGTCGAATATGTAGGAGTCTTTACGGATCTCCAGATCCCGCTGTTGACTATTGATCGGAGAGGTGTCTTGATCATGTCTACATTATTCACGAACCGTAGGGTGACACACTTAAGGTTTGTCGACGCTTTTGGGTAGACACGGAATTTCGGAGAAAAGTTTGGACAGCACCGAAATTGTTTCGGGTAATATTGAAATAGTTCAAGGGGTTAATTGTCAATGGTTGCCAATGGTTGTTAATAGAATTAGCAAATGAACCAAGGGGATAAGTGTTAATGTTTGTTAATAGAATTAACAAATATTAAAAGAAATAAATTGTTTTATTTAATAAAGAAAAACCCTTAGGATTTTTGAGTGGAGATTGAAAGAGAGTGAGTGGGCATGAGTGGATGCTCCACTCACATCAAGAGGGAAGAGGTGGAGTCACCCCTAAGGGGCAACGTCCCAACCTCACCCCTCTCTTATATATGGAGGGGTGGGAGCTCCCTCTTGAACACACTTGATCCTCTCTCCCTCCTCCCGCTGCTCCACCTCTCGGCCATCGGCTTGGCGAAGCCATGGCCGTTTAGTTCTCCACGACACCACGCCGTCGTGTTGTTGGAGTTCCTTGGTGGTTCTACTAGTTCCGCTGCCCCGCTGGATCGAGGGAACGGAGGTCGTCATCAAGCCGTACGTGTGACCGAGTACGGAGGCGCTGCCCGTTGCAGCGCACATCTTCACGATCTTGAGATCGGCGAGTGAACGACTACATCATCCACGAGAATTATTCTCAAAACTCTTATGGTCTTCGAGGGTAAGTTTCTCTTGGAATATGTTCCACTCGTTACGAACATCTCCTAGATTAGATCTTGGCTTCTTGGTTTGTTCTCACCGTAGGAAAATTTTGTTTTCAACGCTATGAACCCATCAGTGGTATCAGAGCCGGATCTATGCGTAGATGCTTTGTACGGGTAGAACACATATGTGTATGTGGGCGTTGATGATCATGTTATTGCTCCTTTGTATATTTTGTATCTTAGTGGCATAGTGGGATTAAGCGGCCCGGACTAACCTTACATGTCCACGCACATGAGACTTGTTCCACGACTGACATGCAACTTGTTTTGCATAAGTGGCTTTGCGGGTGTCTGTCTCTCCCACTATAGTTAAGATATAAAATAGAACGGGTTGTTAATAATTTGTTCATCACCGTTGTGGTTTTATGTTCGTAGGTAAAAACGGTTCTATCTTCGAAAGCCCTAAGCCACGTAAAATATGCTAAATAAATTAGAGGACGTCTAACTTGTTTTTGCAGGGCATGTGATGTGATATGGTCAAAGTTACAAATTTGATGTATGAGATGATACATTTTGTAAATTATGACAAACCGGCAGGAGCCAAATGGTTGTCTTTTAATTTTATGGCCTGCGTGCTAAATATCATATCCATGTGATATGTTGTAATTATTGGAGGACAATCAAGAAGGAGGCGCCATGCATGGACCTTGGTGCCACGCCGGTGGAATGATTGAGATCATGCCAAGATGCACAAGATGGAGATCAAGTGCAAGAAGGACCATATCATATCACATTATCCATGCATGTGATGTTAATCCTTTTATGCATCTTATTTTGCTTAGTTCTTTGCTTAGATCGCGACGGTAGCATTATAAGATGATCCCTCTCACAGTTAATATCAAGATAATAATGTGTTCTTCCTTAGTATGCACCGTTAAGAAAGTTCGTCGTTTCGAAGCACCACGTGATGATCGGGTGTGATAGACTCAACGTTCGCATACAACGAGTGTAAGCCAGATTTACACATGCAAATACTACGGTTCTACTTGGCGAGCCTAGCATGTACAGACATGGTCTCGGAACACGTAACCGAAAGGTAAAGCATGAGTCATATGGATGATATGATGAATATGTTGATGTTCGCCTTAGCAGCTGCACCATCTCTCGTGATGATCGGTTATTGGTGTAGTGAATTTGGTTCGTGTAATCACTAAAACGACTAGAGGGATGTTGTTTTTGAGTGGGAGTTGACATAATAATTTAGAACAACTCCATTTACCTATCATAAACATAGTCTAAAATATCTTTGCATTAATATTTGTAGTATTGGCATCCGTAGTCCACTACGCACTAGCCTTGTTAGTTGAGATCAAAATTGTTTAAAATCTGATAGTTACTCTATGGACTGGTACCATATTGTAAGAAAGTAATTATGTCTAGAGAAGTTTTAAAGTCCTATTGCAAACTTCCGGTAACTCTAAAATTGCTCCATGTGATTTGGAATCTAAAATGACCAACAATTCTATGTAGTGTCTAAATTCATTCTTGTCTCCATGAAACTCACATTTTGAATTTGTTTGAAAATCGAGGAGATCTATGGAGTTGAAAAGGTCTTTTCAGAAATAAATAAGGTATGAGATATATTTGATATCTAGGACCTTGTTTTTGTTACAAGTTTGAATGAAATTCAGTGGGAGTACATGAGCTCATATTGTATGAGTATGTACCACAAGATAGAAGATGCTAGGCATCTCGATATCCAAATTAGTTTGGCACTGATTCATATCCAATCTAATTGAGCCTTGGTAGCTTCATCATGATAGGGTTCATGATGGGATGGATAAATAGTGTAAGTGAATTTGTTCATTGCATTAAAAGACTACTAATAGTGAAATACAGAAGAACATTTTTTCATATGATGATCAACTTCAGCATATAACTCCAAAGGGTGCTAGTACTTGATTATTCACGCCTAGGATTTTGATCCAAATTTGATTGGCACAGATGTTGATGTTGAATGATTCTTCTGCATAGAGAGGAAAACCCGAAAGAGGAACTGCAAAAGTATTTGGCAGAAAAGAAAAGACTAGAAAGTCTAGTTCACGTGTATATGGCTGATATACATATTATAGATATTTTTCTTATTAGTCACATATTGTAATTCTTGAGTATTTGTACTAGATTGGTTGGTATGAACTCTCATACAACTCACTACAAGAATACAGTGGCCTAAGTGACTTACAAGGAATCTATTAACAATACGCAATGAGAATATATATGATAATTTGTTATTGTGTTCGTTGTTGGTATTATACCTAGCCCATGAGATTTACTCTAAGAACTTAGTAAATTTGTTATTTTGTTCCGGTCTAAATAAAACAACTAGTTGTTCAAATTTTGACCATGATCCATAGAAGATGGATAAGTTGTTATAAATCTTGTTGGTAAAACATATATCTATAATACTGATGCTAAACGCCGCAAGGCTAATGATTTGAATTCCACTTGATTGTGGAACCGCCGTTTAATTCATATTAGAAAGAAATGCATGAAGAAACTCCATACTGTTGGATTTTGGAGTCATTTGATTTTGAATCGTTTTGACGCTCGCAAAACTCTCTAAAAGGAAAATGATTTGAACTCCGTTCGAGAAGCCTAAAATTGAACGAACGGTTGAACATATTGGAAATCATACATAAATGATGTATGTGATCCATTAAAGTGTAGCCGTGAGCGGTAGATTCATCTACTTTGTCGATGAGTTGAATAGATATATTCAGATATTCCTATTTGATGAGAAAGAAGTCTGAGACTTTTGAATATGTTCAAATAATTTCAGCATGATGTAGAAAATCATTGTAACAATAATATATATGATGAGTTCATAGAAGGGATTATTTGAGTTACAAGTTTAGCACAAAACATCTGAGTGTTGCAGAACTGATTCCGCAACTTATGCCTCCCGAAACACCATAGGAGTGTGGAATCTTTAAGAGACATAATCCGACCGTGTTTTGACATGGGAAGATCAACGATGTAAATTGAAATTGCCATTATATTTTTGGGAGCTATGCTTTAGAGACTACCGCTTTTACACATAAAAGAGTACCATCATATATGATCCACTGAATTGACAACCATATGAGATATGGGACGGGAAGTTACCCAAATGGTCTTTTCTACAATACTGGTATGTAGATGAGTGTACAACCAAAATGGATAAATATCTTTGCAGGTTATCCAAAGGAACAATTGGGTATTCTTTCCACTATAAAGCCAAAGACAAAGTGTTGTTGTTAACACGAATGGCTTATTTCCGAGAAGGATGTTCTCGTGAAAGTTTTGAGTGGGAGGACAATAGAATTCGATAAGTAAGATGAGCAGAGTGACGCAACACCAGAATTTTTTCTGCAAGCGGCCATGGCACCCATGACACCCACAACTACAAGTTGTTGTAGCTCCGGAGATTGAATTACATATTGAACCTCACTGGTCGGGTATGATCTCGTAATTGAATAATAAGGATTTGAGAATGAAGTATTATTGTAGGACAATAATAAACCGACTATATACAAGCAAGCGATGATGGGCCCTTAACTCCGTTAAAAATGGCTGAACGCCATAAAATCCAAGATAGTATTCATATATGAAATCAAGCTTGGAACTTGGTGAAACATAAATGAGTCTATAAACGTAAGTGGATGTCACATCCATACAAGGTTAGAGTTGTCAAAAGTTGTTTAAGACAAAGGTCAAGAAGTTGACTACGGTAAGATTTGGATCTTCCGTAACGAAACCTTAAGTCTGTACGGATTATTACAGCAATCGCTGCATATGAGTTATGTCGGGTAACAAAGTTGTGTTCCTTAGTTGGAATGCTAACCAAGGACGTATAACTGAGACATCTGAGAAAGTTTTTGGTCCCGAGGTAGCTAAAAATGGTATACAAACTTCCAAGATAGAAGTATGCATCACGGAGATGAAATCTTCATTGAATGAAATAGCAAATAAGTTTTGATTTCATTATGAATAATGAAGATGCTTGCTTTTGCAAGAATTTAAGTGGGAGCGCTAAGACATATTCATGATACTTTATGTGAATGACATATTGTTGACTGAAAGGTCATGTATCTTTACTTGACATAATTAAAAGTTTCACTGAAAATAGTTTTTCACTGAAAGGACTAAGACACAAAACCATATTAGGCATCTAAGATTCATAGAGATGAATTGATGCGCTTAACAGGTTAGGTCAAAGTACATAAAAGAGATATCAAATTAGTTTGATATGGAAACATCAAGAAGTGTTCTGGTTGCATGGTGTGTTAACAAGACTTGAGTGTGTTAGACACTTGATGAATAAAAGAAAATGAGCGATTTTGATCAATCATGAACACCATGATATGTAAACAAACAGATATTCTATGTTGTAATATAGTTATGAGCATTTACCAGAGTGATTCATGTGATGATCACTGGACAATATTAAAATATTCTAGGGTGCTTTGGAAGAACGAAGAATATATTTTGGATACCTTAGTGGCAAACATATCGTTGTAATGTGTTACACTGACAGGAGTTGTGTCACATATCCAAATAAATTAATTTTTGATCTCAATTAGGCTATATGTGTGTTCAATGATAGTGGCACAATAGGATGGACGGAAGTTCCATGTTGGTTTGGATGAGTTCCAAAAGTTCAACGTTATGACGGATTCTACAAATGAGGATATGTGTATTTTTGTTGTGACAAACGACATACTACAACCTAAGGCTAAATATATCGTTGTAGCAAACGATAGCTGAGTATATCGTTGTTTTGACAACGAAGTTTGAGTCAAGAAGTTCTTACAGACTTGGTGTAGTTCCATGTGTGTCAGATCTATGAAGCTATATTGTTTTGACAGTATTAGCAACCTGATTCGGACCAATGAACTAAGGTTCCACCATGCGACCAAAGCTATACAAAGCCATGCCTAAACTCATTTGAAATGAGTAATGCGTAGAGACGCAAGTGATATGCAAAGTACATACGGACCTGAATCGTTCAAGGCCCGTTGACATAAGACCTCTTCCACGAGCGAAACATGATCATCACTAGAAGGCCATTGGTGTTGGATCTTTACAAGTGTTAACTAGATTATTGACTCTAGTGCAAGTGGGAGACTGAAAGGAATATGCCCGAGAGGCAATAATAAAGTGGTTATTATCTTATTCCATGTTCATGATAAATGTTTATTTCTCATGCTAGAATTGTATTAATCGGAAACGTTAATACATGTGTGACTAATGAACAAATTAGAGTTCCTAGTAACGCCTCTCGTTTAACTAGCTCGTTGATTAACTGATGATCAAGGTTTCCTGATCATGAACATTGGATGTTGTTAATAACGGGATCACGTCATTAGGAGAATCATATGATGAACACACACCCAAATTAAGTCTAGCAATACGATCAAGTCATTAAGTTTACATTGTTGTACTGAGCATACGAAGTAATCCTATTCCTTAGACCATGAGATCATGTCAATCACTAACACCGAAAGAATGCTTTGATGACATCGAACGTCACACCGTAACAGGGTGACTATAAAGGTGGCGTTGGGTATTCCGAAAGTATTAGTTGAGGCTCATGGATCAAGAAGTGGGATTTGTCCATCCAAATGACGGAGAGATATACTCTGGGTCCTCTCGGTGTTATCACATCGACACCGCTTGCAAGCACGTGACTAGGTCACAAGGATGTCATATCACAGAACGAGTAAAGAGTACTTGTCGGGAACGAGATCGAACTAGGTATAGATGATACCAATGATCGGATCTCGGACAAGTAAAATATCGCGAGACAAAAGGAACTGGTTATGACGTTTTTGTTTCACATGATCACAATATTCATCGTCGAATATGTAGGAGTCATTATGGATCTCCAGATCCCGCTGTTGACTATTGATCGGAGAGGTGTCTTGATCATGTCTACATTATTCACGAACCGTAGGGTGACACACTTAAGGTTTGTCGACGCTTTTGGGTAGACACGGAATTTCGGAGAAAAGTTTGGACAGCACCGAAATTGTTTCGGGTAATATTGAAATAGTTCAAGGGGTTAATTGTCAATGGTTGCCAATGGTTGTTAATAGAATTAACAAATGAACCAAGGGGATAAGTGTTAATGTTTTTTAATAGAATTAACAAATATTAAAAGAAATAAAATTGTTTTATTTAACAAAGAAAAACCCTTAGGATTTTTGAGTGGAGATTAAAAGAGAGTGAGTGGGCATGAGTGGATGCTCCACTCACATCAAGAGGGAAGAGGTGGATTCACCCCTAAGGGGCAACGTCCCAACCTCACCCCTTTGTTATATATGGAGGGGTGGGAGCTCCCTCTTGAACACACACTTGATCCTCTCTCCCTCCTCCCGCTGCTCCACCTCTCGGCCATCCGCTTGGCGAAGCCATGGCCGTTTAGTTCTCCACGACACCACGCCGTCGTGTTGTTGGAGTTCCTTGGTGGTTCTACTACTTCCGCTGCCTCACTGGATCGAGGGAACGGAGGTCGTCATCAAGCCGTACGTGTGACCAAGTACGGAGGCGCTGCCCGTTGCAGCGCACATCTTCACGATCTTGAGATCGCCGAGTGAACGACTACATCATCCACGAGAATTATTCTCAAAACTCTTATGGTCTTCGAGGGTAAGTTTCTCTTGGAATATGTTCCACTCGTTACGAACATCTCCTAGATTAGATCTTGGCTTGTTGGTTTGTTCTCACCGTAGGAAAATTTTGTTTTCTATGCTACGAACCCATCAAGAACTAGTGAGTAATAATCCTGAAAATGTTGATGTTAACTTTGTTAGATATGGTAATAGTGTGTTTGGTAACAACAACAATAATTCTTATAGTAAACCTCCATATGTTCCAAACACCCGTCCTTTTGTTCCATATCCTAGTAGTAATGATAATAAGTGGAAACCTATGCCTTCAAGTAATGATAATTTTGATGCTAATAAAATTCTTATGGAACAAGTTGCTACTCATAATACCATGATACAAGAGTTGAATAAAGCTGTCACTTCCATTAGTTCTGATATTAAAGGTTTACAACTACAAGCTGAAGGACTAGATAAAGCCCTTTCAAAACTAGCTGATAATCAAGCCACTTTATTGAGTATGTCTGCGGGGAAACCACAAGCACCACCAGTGGTTGGAGTGAGTTCTATTAATATTGCTTAAAATGTTCCACCTACTTTGGAAGAAACTTTTAATGAGTTGTTACAATATCCTGAATACTTGTTGCCATTTATGTCTTATCTTAATAGTTTGAATGAAGCTAATGAAATTAAAAGTGATGATCCTCTTGTGAGAGAAGAAGTTAAGAAGCTCAGTGAAGTCAAGGAACAACTACTTGACTTAGAGAGTTGTAGCTTGCATGAACTTATGTCTATCTTACAGAAATTTGCTAGTGATCCTTCTATTAATATTAATCAAGCTGGTTTTGGTTCTTTTATTGCTAGCCATGTTTTAAATGAGAAAATTGCTAGGTACAACAAAGAAGATATGACACCACCTAAGCTTGGGGATATTTGGGTCCCCAAGGTATTAGTAACACTTGGAAAAGAGACACACCATGCCATATTAGATCTAGGATCTAGTGTCTCTGTCATGTCTAAGGAACTATATGAAGTACTTGAATTAAAGAATCTTGAAAAATGCTCTATTTAACTTTCACTTGCTGATGATTCCATTAAATATGCTTTAGGAAAAGTAAGTGATGTTATGGTAGAGTTACACATGACTTTTGTGCTTGTTGACTTTGTAATAATGGACATGGGGAATAAAACCTCTAGTCCTATCATTTTGGGAAGACCTTTTCTTCGTACTACAGGTGCTATAATAGATTCAAAGGAGGGGAACGTGAAGTTTCAGTTCCCACACAAGAAGTGCATGGAGCACTTTCCAAGGAAGAGGGAAACATCAAAGTTCAAGCTCCCTCATGAGTTTCGTCCACTATAAATATCAAGTAAGAAGCCTAGCTATATGGCTATGAAGAAAGCGCTTTAAGGGAGGCAACCCTGACGAGGGGTTACCTCGGCAAATCCCATGGTGAGGTACCTAGGGTTGTATCGGGTGGAAGAGTATATGGTCGTTGGTGAATTCGGACGGCTGACAAGCAAGGAATTACCCAGGTTCAGGCTCCCGGAGGATAATACCCTACTTCCTGCTTGTCTGATTACTGATTTCTTTGTTACAAGGTGGCTACAATGGTTTCCTAGCGAATCGAAGGCTCGCTAGGGTTTCTGGCTAATAGATTGCGTATCTCGTATCGTCCCCCCTCCTGGCCTTTATATAGTAGGCCAGGTCTCAGGAGTTTGAACATGACTTGAACTACAGATAAGATAAGTTCTAAGTCGGTACGATCGCTTCTGTCTTGAGCCGTACTCCATCAAATCATGGGTCGCATTGCGCCATCACTAGTAGGAAAACCCTTATATGTGGCGCACCAAATTGGCTTTCTGTGGCGCACCAATTGGGCATGGTGGGTGCGCCACAGAATTCTCGCCACTAAAATATAATTCTGTGGCGCACCCGCCCGGTGCGCCATAAAAATATTTCTGTGGCACACCCCACCACCATGCGCCACAGAAACATTTCAGTGGCGCACCCCCACTAAAGCGCGCCACTAAATTTTTTTTTTGAATTTCAAAAAAAAGGGCGGCCAGATCTAGATCTAGATTCTAGATCTAGATCTAGATCTAGATCTAGATTCTGGCTAGATCTAGATCTAGCCGCCCAAATTTCACCGGAATTTCGTTTCGTCGGAGCTCGTCGGAGGCAGCACCGGGCTTGGCCGTAGGTGGGTGGGTGGAAGATGGGGGTCGCCGGATATGGGTGGCGTAGGAGGAGGTGGTGGTGGTCGCCGGAGGAGGTCACCGGAGGAGGAGGAGGAAGGGGTGGTGGTCGCCGGATAAGGTCGTCGGAGGAGGAGGTGGTGGTGGTCGTCGTCGGAGGAGGTGGTGGTGGAAGCCGGAGGAGGAGGAGGTCGCCGTCGAAGTCGCCGGATGTGGTAGCATGAGGAGGAGGAGGAGGTCGCCGTTGAAGTCGCCGGAGGTGGCAGGAGGAGGAGGAGGTCGAAGTCGTCGGAGTTCGCCGGAGTTGGTGGAGGAGGAGGAAGGAGGAGAAGGGGAGAGGAGAAGTGGAGTAGAGGAGGAGTGGTGGTGGAGAGGAGAAGTGGAGGAGAGGAGGAGGAAATGAGAGAAGGGGAGAGGATAAGGGGGAGCTGGTCGCTCCGGTTCAAATTTCGTTTCCCGCCCAACAATTCTGTGGCGCACCACCTCCCGGTGCGCACAGATTTTTTTTTCCTTTTTTTCCATTTGCTGAAAAAAACAATCTTTTTGAAATAACTTTTTTTTCCTTTTGGAATTCGGAGAATCTAAAAAAGCCTAACCGGGCAAGCCCCGGTGTGGGCATTTTTCTATTTTTCTCTAGTTTTTTTTAAGGTATTAAACGCATTTGTTTGACGTCGTATGCAAAAGTTATGGCCGTTTCGAGTTTTTTTACAGTGATTTTGCATAAAAGGTCAAAACTCATATTTCAAATATTCTATACGAAGTAGACACTAATACCTATCCATATCTTAAAGGATGGAATTTTTTGAACATTTTTTCATTTTCTTCTTTTTGCCGCAAAATTGAAAAGGCGATCCACTAGGGGGGGGTGGGGGGGGGGGGTGGGTAGGATCTGAGTGCAGAAATTCTGTGGCGCATGGGACCCCATGCGCCACAGAAAGTGCAGAATTTTTGTGGCGCACCACACCTGATGCGCCACAGAATGTCCAATTTCTGTGGCGCACCCCACCTGATGCGCCACAAAAAGTCGACTTTCTGTGGCGCATGTGACATGATGCGCCACGGAAAGTCATATTTCTGTGGCGCATCCGAACCCATGCGCCACAAAAAGTGGTATTTCTGTGGCGCACCCGAACCCATGCGCCACAGAAATGTTTTTCTGTGGCGCATGCTATTTGGTGCGCCACAAAAAGACCTCCACCTATAAGCCTTTTTCTACTAGTGCATCTTTGAACCACCTTGTATACGGGCCACCTGGTGGGCCTTCTGGTAGATTAGGCTTCATTGTAGTCGGGTGGGTATACCCGTTGGGTATAACCACATAAGTAGCCCCCGAGTGCTTATTCGACTCCAAAGGATCGTGTAGGGACTCCATACTCAATATATCTTCGAGTATCTTCTGGAGGTTTTCCATCCTGTTTTTAAAGATATAAGACAAGTAAACGCGACCCGCAATGTATGCATGTATATTTCTTTTCGTCTTATGGGGGATGGATGGCGTAGTAGGCCTGATTCAACCGACGGATCGGGGTCAAGTTAATTCGTGACTTGGGCGAAATACCCTTCTAGCCTACTCAGATTCGAGTCCCTTCTCTCGTACCTGGTAAGACCGTTCAAGTTCGACTCAAGCCTGTCGGGACTTACTGGCCAGAACCCGGTCATAATTAGAGTACCCTTGGCGCGTCCGCCGGGATTTTGCATCATGCCTGCTGGCACGGAAAATATCAGGTCCGCATAGCTTGTATGGGCCACCTGGCCTTATCAGGTCTTACCGTTGTACTTGTTTGCACAGCATCTGAGGACCAGTCTAGGCTGGAACATCCCAGGAATTGTATTTTTTTACTTTCTTGATCAAAAGCCGGGAAGTACTCGACCGGACTTCGACTGCATTAACAAGACTTCCAGTCCATATATCCTTCGAGTGACTCCCACTCGTCGAGTGCGCTTCATTTTTCGACTGACGCTGATCGTCGACTGAAAACATCGGGTGCGCGAAAGCGCTCCCAATGGGAGTAGCCCCCGAGATTGAGTGCAATTGCTCGTAGTTAGGCTTAATCTGAGATAAAGATCACAAAACTGTCATTAATTAAATTACGCTCCCGATGGGAGTGCACTTACTATTTCATTTAGTGCTGACCAGATGATATATCAACTGACTCTGCAGATTCTCATAACTGATACTAAGTCCCACATTGCGAGCTGCGACTGCGAGTGCTCTGCAATTGAGATTCCGATCTTCTGTTGGAAATGATGTCACCGATGATGTTTGAAAAGATACCACGACACTGCCGATGGGACATGACCTTTGGTGGGACCACACTGCCAGTGCTGACCTTGGCCGGCCGGTCCGATTTGACCGCACGCAACGCGCGGGAAACAGAACGTGATGATGGCCTCCTTGATTCTCGCGCGTAGTGGGTAGTTACCGCGCCGCTTGCGCTTCGTGGGGTGTCATAGATGCGCGCCACGTGGCCACGTCTTCTGGTGGACGTCCGAGATGAACTGCTGCGTAGGCCTTATATTTTTACCGGAGATAGGATTTTTTCACTTAACCCTTCCATTTGCGCCGCCGCTGCTCTGTTCATCTTCTTCCTTGCGTTTTCTTGCCACCGCTCTCCTCGCATTGTAGCACGCCGGAAAAAAGTTTTTAGGCCGGCGAGACGTTGCCATGGCACCGAAGAAAACCGCCACCAAGCGTGCCAAAGGGGCAAAGGGAGCTTGGCATCAATCTGCCATGAAGATTGCGCAGCTGGATGCCCTGCGCAATGGCGGCGTGCTGCCCGCCAATGCCGATGTAGTTCGCCTCCCCGGCGACGAGGTTGTCCCGCACCGCGCGCGGGTTAGCGCGTCTGCTTCACCGACTTCCTCAACCGAGGTTTGTCCTTCCCTCTTCACCCCTTTGTAAGGGGATTGCTCTGCGTCTATGGCGTGCAGCTGCACGATCTTACGCCCAATGCTGTCCTGCACCTGGCGTGCTTTATTACGCTGTGCGAGGCGTTTTTGGTCATCGCCCAAAATTGGGGATTGTGGCGCCGGTGCTTCATCATCAAGCGACAGGCGCCAGCGGGACCCGACAAGATCGGGCTACATGTGCGCGTCGGCTCTAGCTACTTCGACATCCAATCTTCGGAGTCGGTGCAAGGATGGAGGAGTCGCTAGTTCTAACTGAAGGACCAGATCTCCGAGAACAAGAACACTGGCCTGGCGGAATTTAGCGCCAACGCGAAGGTGTCCAAGAATAGGACTTGGGCCTATGGGCTGACTGATACTGAGGCTGCGGAGGCTGAGCAGCTGCACCTGAAAGTGGAGAAATTGCAGTTCGAGGAAGGGCAGGTGTTAACAGGTATCCACCTTATCTCCACCTTCATCCGCCGTCAAGTCCAGTCGCTGCAGGATCGCCCACACCCAATGTGGGAATATTCTGGTGATGACGACTCTTCTAGGGTCTCCAAGGTAACCTATGACGCCAAGGGCCTCCTGCAAGTGGTTAAAATTTTAACCTCTGTCAAGGAGTTGAAGACTCGCGCCCTGGCGCCGCCAGTCAAACCTTATGGCAAGGATCACCCTCGTCCTGAAGTACGAGCCTTTTGTTTCTGACTTGTTTCTATTTTATTGCTGTAACTGACTTAGGCTGATAAATTTCACTTCTTTTCACAGGGACATGCTGCCTTGATTAGTCGACCTCCTACTCCTGAAGAGATTGGAGCTGACAACGATCTGTTGCAGGATGTCTCCACCTCGTCCAATCCAGCTGCCAACTCTCAGTCAGAAGACGAAGTGGAGCAGAGTGGTAAGATTTCGGCCGGAGACAAGCGCAAGCGCGGCGAAGAAGGCGACGAGGAGAGCTCAGCGGATTCTGCCGCGTTGAAGAAAAAGGCCGCGACTCCTCTTGGTGGTGGCGAAGCTGCGGCGTCATCCGCGGGTGGATCTCTTTCCAACCCGATACTGGTGATTCCGCTGCGAAGCCGACCGCCAGGCGCGCCAGTCTCGAAATGGAAAAATCCAATTATTGAGTAAGTTTGTCTTCAGACTACCGTGCCACCTGACTGTACTTCTGCACATTTACCTTTGAAATTAATCTGTCACCTGCTCTTTCTTAACAGCTCCAACGAAGACGAAGAAGAAGAAGAAACTCTGGAGATTCCTATTCCGCTGTTCACCAAGACTTTGGCGGTTGCAGCTGATCCACCAGGGACTGACGGACAGACAGAGGCACCAGCTGCAGCGCAAGAGGTGGTGACGCTGGAAACGACGGATGTGGACCAATTTGAGATGGTTCACCGCACGGCTCCGGGTCCGTCATCGTCAAGCTCTTCCAACCATGTAAGTGGACTTTCGCCGTAGCTGTAGTACTCTAAAACATCATCGGGTGCGCGCCAGCGCTCCCGATGGGAGTAGCCCCCGAGGCCGCGGTTAGCTCCGTGGAGGTGATCACAGGCTCTAACCCGCGAACTTATACATACGCTCTTCCGACTCTGTAACTCTTCTAAATCTGCGCTTGCAGCCCTTTGCAGTCCCGCTGCTTGCCGCCGTTGACCAGTTTGTGAAGGTTGAAGCTGACAACGCCGACCTCCGCCAACAACTGCTAAAGGCTAAAAGTAATTTCCTTTGCAACTTGCTTGCGCCATGTCAAGATACTTAACGTCCCATAAAATTGCTAACTGTGACTCTTGTTTTCTACCAGCTGACGCATCGACGGCTGAAACTGAACTGAAGAAACTGCAGAAGGAATTGAAAGAACTTCAAGAATCAACTGCAACTCAGCTCGCAGCTGCGCGACGGGAAGGGGAGTAGGAGGAAAGGACTCGCCAGGCGGAGCGCGAG
The DNA here is from genome assembly GCA_026929855.1 of Poa annua. Classification (NCBI taxonomy): domain Eukaryota; kingdom Viridiplantae; phylum Streptophyta; class Magnoliopsida; order Poales; family Poaceae; genus Poa; species Poa annua. The sequence continues at coordinate 59,923,233 of CM049437.1, forward strand.
TCAAACCTCACCACACGGATATCGTCTGTCAACCGAGCTTTCTCATGTGGGTCTTGTTTATTAGCAACTCTGCCTGTTTGAGCTATGACGACTGCCCTTTGCTTTTCTTCTGTCACGCATTGTTTTGACGATATCATTTATTGTGTCAATTTTCTGATGTTTGTGCAGTTGCACTTGATATTCCGGAGCCCCCGAGTCCGTCTGCCACGAATGATAGACTTTTGAAGGCAGCGGAAGATGCTGATGCGCTAGGAAGTCGTATTGGCGTGCTCATGCCGAAGGCGGTGGAGTCGCTGACGGCGCTGCACAGTACTGTCTTTCCTCGAGCTCCGATGCCGAAAACTCTGGACGAGTAGATCTCAACCTTCAATCCGGAGGCTGCTCGACTGGAAGACTTCATACAGGAGCAGACGGTACGTGGCTCCCAAACAACTCTGAAGCTTCTACTTGCGCACGGGATCCAGGGCGAGTTCGAGGGAGCATTCTCGGAGTACCCTGAAGGACGTGTTAAAGCTTATCTTAAGGAAGCCAAGAGGCTTGCAAACCTTCTGGTTGACACCCTTAATCAGCGGACCGCGACTCGCGGTGCCCAAGTAGCCGCGACTGCCTCTGAGAGCAAGGATCACCCATAGATTATGTAGCTGTACGCGGAAGAATACTGTAGTTTCTGTAATATTTTGTGTCAAGTGCGTGCCTGATCACCCATAGATTATGTAGCTGTATGCGGAAAAATACTCTAGTCAGTCTGTTGATCGCTCGTAATGCATGAACTCGTTTTATATTTCATTAGCGACTGAGCCCCCGAGCCTTTGTCGCCGGGTTTGTTGTGTTGCGAATATCTGAATTAAGGTGACTTTTGTGCAGACTGCTCCTGCTGCTGTCCCGTCTGCCATCCCCTCATACGATCATCACGATAGGTACAGATACGGTATGCTGGAGAGCCGATGCCACGCTGCGGAACAAAAACTGAGGGAAGCCTTGGGGGTTCTTGCTATTATGATGTCGAAACAACCAAAGCCTCTTGAACGCGAAGACTTCATAATTTCGGAGATCGAGACGGCCAACGCCGAACTGCTGTGTGACTCGCCGTCACTAAGCTCCTTGTTCTTTCTACTTACTTACTGTTGTTGACTGAAAAAAGAAACAACCTTGCTTTTTTACTCAGGTGTGCAGCAGAATGCCGATGATGAACGCGCCCGGGTGCAAGCACGCTTTATTGCAATTACCAATAATATTGGCCGGGACACCACAGTTGTATGGGCGGATAGGGCAAAGGCGCGGGTGCTGCTAACTCTACGTGACCGAGTCGGTCAAGTAGGAGAATTCATGAAGGCGTGTACGCAAGCCCTGGCTAAGATTCACGACGCCATGTTTCCTATGGATGACCAACCTCAAGGCTTGGCTGCCCTGATGGCTAAATTTCGTCATGGAGAAGCCATCCGCGATTTCGTGCGGCATCAACTCATGGCTGGGGCGACTGCTGCCTTGGCGTTTGTTCACCTGCACCATCCTCGACTGAGTCTGTCCGAAGTTGGAGCTGGGCTCCCTTGGGAAGCTGCACAGGCTGGTCCGGTGGTAATGCAACCGCATTATGAGGCAGCCGAAGGTCCGGCCAACTGCATTGTTGCCTTTGTCGAGAGAGAAACTGACGCGGAGCTTGATCGTCGCAACTCTGATCCGATGAAACAAGAATAGCTGCAAATAGTGTTAGTACATAGTAAATAGTCAAAACATGGACATACCCTTGTGAGTTAACAACAATGGGATTGAAGCTGCCGGGCCTCCCTGGTGCACTTGGAAGGGTTTTTCTGCCTGCTGGTTGTTGAAGAAGCCTTTTTTCCCGGCCCCCGAGCGTTGTTCGCACGGAGGTACCTTGATCTGACCTGTAATATCGAAAGTTTGCAGCCCTCGAGTGTTGCTCACTCGATGGTAACTGTTTTTATAATGTGCGATGGATCCAAACAGCCCCTAAGGCATGGAGTGCTCCGAGGCGTGCTGTATGAACTGAATAAACGTTGCCGCCAGTCCCCGATTGTCGGGTGAGATTGAAAAAATTACGCTTGACGCATACAGGGACGACATGAAAATATATAGAGGAACATTAAGCTTTATTGCTGATCAATATGCTACTTTGTCTGATGCAAAAGAGGACTAAATGTAGTCTATATGTTAAGACTAAGATATAGGGGCCGAGATGAAAATCTACTAGGCATAGAAGCGACGCAGGTGAGCTGCGTTCCATGGGTTGTGAGAAATTTCTCCTGACTCGGCGTGCTTCAGTCGATAAGCTCCGTTGCTGATGACTTCCGTGATGATGAAAGGTCCTTCCCAAGGTGATGCGAGCTTGTGGACTTTCTTTTGCTTCAGTCGAAGTACCAGGTCTCCCACTGCGAAGGAGCGTGGTCGCAAGCGGCGACTGTGGTACTTTCGTAGACTCTGCTGATATGTTGCGGTTCTGGCGAGTGCGATATCTCGTGCTTCATCCAGAGTGTCGATATTATCCTCGAGTGCAGCAGCAGAATCTTGCTCGTCGTAGAGGGTCACTCGAGGTGCGACAAACTTGAGGTCGTGTGGCATGACTGCTTCGGCTCCATGCACCAAGAAGAAGGGTGTGTACTGCGTAGACCTGTTGGGAGTCGTCCGTAGGCTCCAGAGCACAGCAGGTAATTCCTCCGCCCAGGCGCCTGCCGCGCGCTTGAGTGGCACCAGGAGTCTTTTCTGTAAGCCGCTGCATACTAGGCCGTTAGCTTTCTCGACCTGCCCGTTGGACTGCGGGTGAGCGACGGAGGCATACTTGAGCTTGATTCCTTGAGCTTTGCAAAAGTCTTGAAATTCTTCGGCCGTGAAGTTGGTCCCGTTGTCGGTGGTTATGATGTTGGGCACCCCAAAGCGGAAGATGATGGACTTGATGAAGTTGACTGCCGATGTTGCCGTTGCATTTGTTACGGGCACTGCCTCAATCCACTTGGTGAACTTGTCGACTGCTACCAGGAGGAAGGTGTCGGCCCAGTCAGATCCAGGGTGTGCAGAGCCCACTCTCCACAGCCCTCACACGCGACAGAGTCGTTGAAACGGCTAAGGACCGAGCAAAACGCATGGAGAGACCCTCGAGAGGGAAAGCCCTCGAGAGGGCTGGAGAGGGCAGCGAAGGCCTGACGAGGCCCCTCCCGAGGCTGCTCCTCTACAGGGCCCTCTCCCCTGGAGAGGGGCCAACACAATCCCTCCACAGGGCCGCCCCAGCTCTGTGGAGATACTTCGCTCCGAAGCAACCACTGCAAGGTGCACATGGCCACTGCCGCGCTGTAGAGTGACGCGCGCGTCTGCGCACGATGACGACGGCGCCGCAGTTGCCGTTTTGGTGCTTAAAGGAGTCAACAAAGCTGTGTCCCCAGCGCCGGCTTACGAGGGTTTCCTCTTTGGTGATAAAGCAGCTGGCCGGCGCTACGCTCCAAGGACGAAGTCACCGTGGGCGCCCCCACCATCTCTGCAGCACCGGTCGGCCGTCCTGCGTGGATGGTGACTTTCTGGCGTCACGAGTAGGCTTTACGACCATGGACCGAGTCCATGGGCAACCCAGCTGCGGTGCACCCCGCTCCACCGCTTCGTCGCCATGTGGGAACCCTTCCACTGTGCAGCACGCAGGGATGAGGCCCGGGGCGCCTATATAAGGAGAGGGAGCACCGCCGTAGCAAGGGATCGATCAATCGACTTTGAGCACCCTACCACAGCTTAGCCAAGCCTAGCGAACTCGAGGAGGAAGAAGGTCTCAGCCTTCCCTCTCCGAGCTCCGCACTGCTCTCGGCAAGTTCATTGTACTGTACCCCCTACAGAGCAATACAGACAAGCAGGAGTAGCGGTTTTACCTCCCCCGGAGGGCCGTGAACCTGGGTACGGGCCTGTGTCCATCACTGTCGTGCTGACCCTCTACAGGCACGACGAGCACCGTCGCTGTGCCGGTTGTGGGTTGTAGACCAACGTGTTCAGTCCCCCGCATGAACATCTCTCCCGAGAGTGGTTACCCCTGTTCCGTGGGAATCACACATCGACATTTGGCACGCCAGGTAGGGGACTGAGGCGCGTCTTCAACCTCCAGCCGGCCTCCGCGCCATGACGAACACCCGCGCGACACGCGCCAACAGGCGCACAGCTGACAGGGCTCACACCGAGCCCGGCACCGCCGCCACCCGCGGCCGCCGCGGCCGTCCTCGCACGACGGAGCGCGCCAACACCGGCCCACACGTGGAGGAACCTGAGAGCGAGGAGCACCGTGGCAGCGACCACCGCGGCGACAGGGATGCCTCCCCTGAGCACCACGACGATGCTGAGTCTTCGCATCCGTCTCGGCGCCAGAGCGCGTCTTCTCAGGGACGCCCAGAGCCCACGCTGCACACCGCGTTGCTCATGGCCCAGGAGCTCGTCCGCTACCGACCAAGTGCAGAGGCTCACGACCAGTGGCTGGACCGCCTCCACCACCTCGTCGACGTCACGACTACGCGTCCCGCTCCGTCTCGCTCCCTCGTTCACCACTCCGCCCGCGCTGGAACAGCCGCGCCGGACGCGCCTCTGCCGCCGCCAGGACCACCTCCGGCCGGAGCCCAGAGGGCTCCATCGCATGCCTCCTCGCCGCGCGATTGCCAAATCGTGCAGCGCGCCGCGCCAGACGCGCGGGTGGGGATGGAACGCCGGAGAGACCTCCAGAACCGCCTTGTCGAGGAAATCGGCCAGGCGGGGCAGCAGAACCGCAGGGCTCTCCAGGGCGGCACCGCCACATACGCCACCGGCTGCATGGCCTTCACCCGCGCCCTGCGCCGCGTGGTATGGCCGCAGAAGTTCAGGCCAGCCCTCCCCAAGGGCTACGACGGGTCAAGCAACCCCATCGAGTTCCTGCAGCTCTACACCACCTCTATCCAGGCTGCAGGAGGAGACGACAAAGTCATGGCCAACTGGTTCTCCCACGCCCTCAGGGACTCCGCGCTGTCATGGCTCCTCAACTTGCCTGAGGACTCCATAGACTCGTGGGAGGAGCTCTGCAGGCAATTCGTTGCCAACTTCAAGGGCACCTACGAGAGCGCGCTCACCCACAACGACCTGCGCGCTGTGGTGCAGAAGAAGGATGAGACTCTCCGCAAGTACATCCAGCGCTTCAGCCAAGTGCGCAACAAGATCCCGAACATCCCCGACACGCAAGTCATCGCCGCCTTCAGGGAGGGCGTCACAAATCGCAGGATGCTCGAGAAGCTGGGCATTCACGACAAGCTCACCTCTGTGGTGAAGCTGTTCGACCTCGCTGACAAGTGCACCAAGGCTGAAGAGGGACTCCTCTTCGTCAAGATGAGCCAGCGGACGGACGACCTGGCTGAGGGATCCAAGAGCCACAAGAAGCGTGAGGAGACCAAGCGCAAGACCACCGCTGTCCTGGCAGCATAGCCAGCCGCCAAAAGCGCCCGCAGAGGCTCTCCTGAGCCTGGCGACAAGGAAGCGGACAACCGTCCGTTCTGCGTCTACCCCAACAGGCGCGGCCACGCCACAGACGACTGCTTCGACCTCAAGAGGTTGAGCCGAGAGCGCGGGCGCGAAGAAGGCAACGGGAGCCGCGGCAGAGGCCGTGGCTACCGTAGGGACGGCAGAGGCGGACGCGGTGGCGGCTATCAGAAGCCGCCAGGCACTCAAGCCAATGCCGCCGAGAAGAACAACAACCTCCCTGACGAGGAAGATGGAGGCTACCAGGCCCCAAGGGGGGCTATGGCCTGCATCCTCGGAGGAGCCCAGGCGCCCAAGTCGAACAACCAGTTCAAGCAGTTCGCCCGCGAGCTCAATGCCGCGCTCCCGAGCACCGAGACCTCTAGGCCCCTCAAGTGGTCCCAGTACACCATCGCCTTCGACGCCAAGGACCACCCCAAGTCGACCAAGACTGTTGGAACCCTCCCCCTGGTCTGCTCCCCCACCATCAACAACATCACCGTCTCCAAGACGCTCATCGATGGGGGAGCAGGCCTGAACGTCATCTCTGTCGAGACCTTCGAGACTCTCCAGGTGCCTTACGAGTGGCTCATGCCCTCCAGGCCATTCACAGGGGTCACTAGCGGCTCAATCGAACCCCTGGGGCAGGTCCGGCTGGCCGTCACCTTCGGCACGCAGAAGAACTACCGCACCGAGCTGATCGACTTCGACGTCGCACACATTGGCCTGCCGTAAAACGCCATCCTCAGCTACCCCGCCCTCGCGAAGTTCATGGCCGTCACGCATCACGCCTACAACATGGTCAAGATCCCCGGCAGCGCTGGCACCATAGCCATCCATGGTCACATCCTGGATGCCACGCGCGCTGTCGAGAGCGCCTACAAGGCAGCTGCCATGGCGTTTCCGGCTGACGAGGACATGGAACCTCTCGAGAGGCCTCAGAAGAAGAAACAGATGTTCTCTCAGGAGCAAGCTTCCACGAAGAGGGTGTCGCTGGGCACCAGTGGCTCGGGGGCTGAGGAGACAGGGGCCAGCGTCACCATAGGCGCTGCCCTGCCTCCCAAATAGGAAAGCGCGCTCGTCGCCTTCCTTCGGGCAAACTCTGACATGTTCGCATAGACTCCGTCAGACATGTCCGGTGTACCAAGGGAGGTGATCGAGCACCACTTAGCCGTGTGTCCAGACGCACGCCCCGTCAAGCAAAAAGCACGCAAGCAAGCCCCCGAGAAGCAAGCATTCATCATCAAGGAAGTAGAGAAGCTAAAAGCGGCAAATGTCGTCCGCGAAGTCGCGCACCCCACTTGGCTCTCCAACGGCGTGGTTGTCCCTAAACCCGCTGGAGGAGGCCGACTCTGCATCGACTACACAGATGTCAATAAAGCCTGCCCCAAGGACCCATACCCCATGCCGAGGATAGACCAGATCGTGGATTCCACCGCCGGCTGCGACCTCCTCTGTTTTCTGGACGCCTTCTCTGGTTATCACCAGATCAAAATGGCTAAAGAGGATGAGGAGAAGACAGCATTCCTCACCCCTTGTGGTGTGTATTGCTACACTTGCATGCCCTTTGGCCTGAAGAACGCCGGCGCCACTTTCCAGAGGCTCATGAGAATAGCCTTGGGGGCACAGATGGGCAGAAATGCAGAGGCATATGTCGACGACATCGTGGTCAAGTCTCGCGAGGGAGATACCCTCTTGAAGGATCTCGAGGAAACCTTCGCCAGCCTGCGCAAGGTGAACATCAAGCTGAACCCCGCCAAGTGCGTCTTCGGGGTGCCTTCAGGCAAACTCCTCGGAGTCCTCGTGTCCCACCGCGGCATAGAAGCAAACCCTGACAAGATCAAGGCCATAGAAGGGATGCAGCCTCCTCGTCGACTCAAGGACATGCAGCGCCTAGCAGGCTGTATGGCTAGCCTGGGCCGCTTCATCTCTAAGTTCGGTGAGAGAGCCCTGCCATTCTTCAAGATCATGAAGAGATCCGGCACATTCAAGTGGACCCCCGAGGCGGACAAGGCTTTCGAAGACCTGAAGAGATATTTGGCCAGCCCACCAGTCATGGTGGCCCCCAGGACAGGCGAACATCTGAAGCTGTACTTATCAGCCACTCCTCAGACCGCAAGCGCTGTCCTGTTGGTCGAGAGGGAAGAGCCAGTCCTCCCCAGGAAGAGCGCTGCCACTCCAAGCCCAAAGCCGGCCGACAAAGATATCGGCGAAGAAGCGTCTATTGCTGACGGCAGCCCACCAAGACACAGGCTGGATTGACGAGATCAAGGACTACTTGGCGAAGGGGATCCTCCCTGAGAAAGATGCGGAAGCAGAGCGGATCGCTCGACAAGCGAAATCCTACTGCATCCTCGAGGGAGACCTATACCGCAAGCGCCCGAATGGCATCGCGCTCAAATGCGTCCCTCCCGAGGAAGGCCGAATGCTGATCAAGGACATCCATAGCGGGGAGTGCGGCCACCACTCGTGTGCGCGCACCCTCGCGGGCAAGGTCTTCAGGAGCGGATTCTACTGGCCACAAGTGCTTCAAGATGCGGTCACCATCGTCCAAGCTTGCGACGCCTGCCAGTACCACGCCAAGCAAATCCACCAGCCGGTGCTGGGGCTCCAGACCATCCCGCTCTCCTCGCCGTTCGCGGTCTGGGGGCTCGATATCCTGGGCCCCTTCCCGAAGTTGCAGGGGGGCTATCGCTTCCTCTTCGTGGCCGTTGACAAGTTCACCAAGTGGGCCGAGGTCGAACCAGCGCGCACCATACCAGCCGGAGCCGCGGTGAAATTCATCAGGAGCTTGGTCTGCCGCTTCGGAGTGCCTAACCGCATCATCACCGACAATGGCTCGCAATTCACCAGCGGCATCTTCCGAGCCTACTGCGAAAAGCTCGGCGTCAAGATCTTCTTCGCCTCGGTGGCTCATCCACGCAGCAACGGTCAAGCCAAGCGAGCGAACGCAGAAGTCCTCAAAGGCCTCAAGACCAGAAGTTTCAACATCCTCAAGGGTCACGGCAAGGGCTGGATCGATGAGCTCCCATCTGTGCTCTGGTCCATGCGCACAACCGCTTCAAGGCCTACGGGCGAAACGCCGTTCACCCTTGTCTACGGAGCTGAAGCTGTCCTCCCCGCAGAAATCAAGCATGGCTCCCCACGGGTCCTTGCTTTCAACGAGGACACCCAGGAGGACCTCCACAACGACGACCTGCTGCTTCTCGAGGGACTGCGCCGCCGTGCCGCCCTCAGAGCTGCAAAATACCAGCAAGACCTGCGACGCTACCACAGCCGCCACGTGCGCTCACGCACTCTTGAGGCGGGCGATCTCGTCCTCAGGTGAATCCTCTCCAGAGAAGGCCTCCACAAGCTCTCGCCGATGTGGGAAGGCCCCTACAGGGTCTCCCACATCGCCAGGCCTGGCGCGGTACGCCTCGAGACGGAAGACGGCATTCCCTTCAAGAACCCGTGGAACATCGCACACCTACGCAAGTTCTACCCGTGATCATTGTCATGCCAGGCATTTTTTGTCTCTAGAGGGAAGCTCACGGCTTCACCTCCAAGCTTCTCCCGAGGGTCAGCCCTCCGAGCTCTCCTGCCAATGAGCCACCGCAGGCCGCAGTGAACCTCTGCCACTAATGGGTGGTCCCCATGCCTCGACATGGAAGGAACGTTAGCTTGGCAAACCCAAGTGTAATGAACCGATTTCGTTCCCAAGTGAACATTGCGCTCTGGCGCCATTTTCATTCCCAAGTGAACTATGCGCTAAGGCGCCATTTCGTTCCTAAGCGAACTCTGCGCTGAGGCGCCGCTGTGTAATATTTCGATGGCAAGTTTTACCTTCGTCATTTACTTTCACATGTGCGCTTATATTCTTCCCATGCGCACCTCGCGAGCGGGGGCTGAGTACGGTGCCTGTGCCCCAAGAGCACCCCAGCAGCACTGCAAAATCCAAGGGACCCTGAGCTCTGGCTAAAGGGCATGCTCCCGGATACACGCCACCTCTCCAAAGGACCTTGGTACTCTCTCTCCTCGCGAGGCACCCATGAGGAAACCTATAAGCGCGCATGAGTCCTTACTGCTATGCTCTAGCGTTTTGGTGCGCCTCTCTAACGTCCACAGGGAACAAGAGTCTCTCCAGGCCTGTGGAGGAAAAACTCGGCCCCTGAGGGGAAAGACATCACCTGAGGAGTCCTACGCAGGGCGAAAAGCCTCGCGAAGCTTAGTTCCCTGCTCACACCAGGAGAATCTCTGCATCTCTCTCTCACGAGCACTCTACGCCTCTCGAGCATTTCTTTTCCCTCACTCTCCATGGGCTGCTTGCGCGTCAAAGGGGAGCCCTTGAGCATCGCGCCTCGAGGACTCCTACCTCTCTAAGCCTTAAACTCCCCCCGGCCTTGCCGAGTCATTGCTCGAGCATACCGCAGCGGCGGAGTCATAGCGCGAGGAGAAGGGTCCTAGCGACGCAGAGCGAAAAAGACATGAAATTGAAGCAAAAGGCCCTCGAGGGGCACACACACAAACTTAGCAGCACATGCTTAGAAATACGAAGTATATTACAGACTGAAGAGCAAAAGTCTTTAAAACAAACATCCCTACGGCGCTACAAGCGTTTTGCATTTCAGGAAAGAAGTCAGGCAGAGGCATCACCGTCGTCCTCCCCGGACTCTTCTCCTTCAGGCTCGCCCTCCTCATCGTCGCCCTCCTCGCCGCCAGCATCCTCCGCTGCAGCCCGCTTGAAGCGGCTGCAGAAGTCGTCGACCTGGTCGCGGATGGAGTTGGAGATCTTCCACCCTCTCTCCCCCTCGAGAGGCTCAGTCACCGTGGTGAAGTCGAAGCCCGGTTGGAGGTGCTGGAGATTGGTGAAGATGCGGTCGACCGCTACCGCCAGGAGCTGGCGGCACTCCTCCTCGACGACGTCGCGGAGCTCCGCGGCAGGGCCCTCGAGCGCTGTGAAGAGCTGCTCGAAGTACACGAGGTAGGCGGCGGTGTCGGAGTTGCCTTGCGCGGGGACGGCTGGCGCTTCCGCTCCCAGCTTCGCGGCGAGCTCATTGCCCCGGCCCACTAGGGACTGGAACATGCGCTCCCGCTGCTACGAGAGCACCCGCGCCGCCTGAGCGCTCTCAGCGGCCTCCACCGCCTTCTCCACAGTAGGACCCACCTGCTTGTTCATCTCCTCCATGTCCGCCATGAGGGAGGCGAGGTCCTGCGCCACGCGGTCGCGAGCTTCTTTGGCAGCGCGGCGACCGTCCGCAGCACGCCGCGCCCGGGAGTTCAGCCGGGCGTTCATTTATTCCAGCTCATAGATACGAGCGGCATCCTCGTCGCGCCGCTTCTTGAAGCGGTTCTCCTGCTTCGTGAACTTCTCGGCATAGTCGCGGGAGACGGCGGCGCGGTACGCCTTCTCCCGGGCTTGGAACTCCTTCTCAGCCTCCTCCTTCTGCTCGGCGAACTTCGTGTTGAAGCGCTCCACATGCCTCTTGTGGGTGGCCACCTCGCGTTCATACTTGCCGAGAGAATCGGCCAGGCTCTCTTCGCGGGCCTCGAGGGCGGCGCGCTGCCCCGACAGCTCTTGCTCCCTCAGCGCCAGCTGCTCGTCGCGGCGGCGCACGTCCTCCTCGCGCTCGCCCAGGTCCTGTCCCCTGGCTTCGAAGCTCGCGTGGACCCCCTCCAGGGCGGTCCGCACGGTCTCAGAGTCGGCGAGGATTTTGGCCTCAAGCTCGACAAGCTCGTGGTGCTTGGCTGCCAGGGAGTGCTCCACAGCCTCCCGCTCTGCCCTGGCCGTGGCCAAGTCTTCTGCCGCTGCCCTGCGCTCGGCCTTCAAAGGCTGCAGAAGCTCCTCGGCGTCGCGCATGGCGCCCTCGCGGACCTCCTCGGCGAAGCGCAGCGCCTCCTCGCGCTCCGCCTGCAGGGCCTGGTCGCTCCGCTGGCGAGCCTCCACAGCCGCGTGGAATGCGGCCCAAGCATCCGCGAGCTCGCCTCGCTGCCGGGCAAGCTCCCGGTCCTCCAGAGTGAGGTGGGCCTCCAGCCCCTCCAGGGACTCCCGCGCTAGGCGGAAGGCGACGTCACGACGCCCCCTGCTCCAGTCCCAGCTACCGAGGGCAAGGGCCTGGGAAGCCCTGCTCGGAGGGGAAGGCCCTGTGCCCGCGTCAAGCTTGGAGTGGGGAGCCTCCGCGCGGGCCTGAGCGCTTGGCGGCGTGTCCTCCGCTTCGGTGCCCGCGTTCTACGCGCCAGCGCTGCCCCCCTCAGGCGGCGCCTCGTCCTAGGTTCCCGGGGCAGGAGAGGTCTGCCCCGTAGCCGCTGCCTCCTTCTCCGCCGTGGTGCTTGGCGGGGGCGGCGGGAGATCTGCTCCCACCATCTCATCGGCCTTTGGCGAGAGCGGGGCCGATGTAGTGCCTGCCGCAGCCTCCTGCTGCACTGGCGGAGTCGCAGCACGCGGCGGAGTGGGCGCTTTCTCCACCTGCTCCTCAGGGCGCTCTTCCTCCAGAGGCGGCGCGGTGGCCTCGGCCTGAGGAGCGTCCCCGTGAGGGCCTGCAGGGATTTCCTCCGCAGGCCTCGGGGCCTCTTCTGCTGCGGCCTCTGCCACGGCCTCCGGAGCGGTCCTCTTCACATCCGCCGCCTTGCGGAGCCTTCGGCGCTTCGCAGGCGCCGGGTCGCTGGCAGAGAACAAGAAGATCTGTCAGAGGGAGAAAACGAGCAAGGGCCGAAAAAGGAAAACAAAACCAGAAACACTTACCCTGTCTTCTTCGGGCGGGTGTCAACCCACGCTATGCCGGACGAACGCCAAGAAGGCGTGGCCCGGACTCCGGATCCCTCAGGAGCCGCCTCAGCTTTCCTCTTGAGGGAAGCGCTTGGGGGCTCCCCGGCAGGCCTGTCGTGGGCCGCCTTGGTTCGGGGCTCCTGTCGCCCCGCCTCGGCCTCCTCATCGTCGCTGGAGGAGAGCTCGAAGACCTCCTCAGGAGGGGGCGAGGTCCTTGACGAGCTCGCCCCGCCTGCAGAGGGAACGGCCCCAGCCGCAGTGTCGCCCTGCTCGGCGTCAGACGCATACGGCGACTCCGCAGCGTCTTGTCCCCTCGCCACGGGCATGGGCCCCTCTTCTTCCTCCTCCCCCGCCAGGCCCAGCGGGGTGAAGGAGGGCATCCGCTCCAGAATCGCCAGGCGCGGAGCCAGGTTCATCTGATGAAGAGGCCTCAGCTCCGCCGCGATCGCCACGGGCACGTCGGGGTTGATGAAGAGGCCGCCCATGATGACCTCGACAACGGCGGGGCGATGGTCGCAGGGGTGAGTCGCATCGGGTCGGAGGGGCCCGAGTACATCCACATCGGCTTCTTATGCGCCTGTAGAGGAGCGATGCGGCGGCGCACGAAGTCCTCCGTGATCATCTGGCCGGTAAGGCCGTTCGCCCGGAGCGTCCTCATGCGCGCCACGAGGTCCCCGATCCGTGGACCCTGGAAGGCATGCTTCCCCTAGTGGGTATTCTTCACGGGAGGCGCCTCCGGGGTGTCGAGGAAGGAGCTCCGCGACGAGGCGCCGATGAGGAACCACTTCTTCCTGAAGTCGTCCACCTTCTTCACCACCGCCGTGACGGGCTTCTCGCCGCTCCACGACATGGGAATGTAGACATCCCCCATGCCGTCCACGATGCGGAACGACACGCATCCCGTCCGCTCGGACCGCGCGGAGTTCCGGAGCGCGTAGAAACTCCGGAAGAGGGCCACCGAGGGCTGCACCCCCAGATACGCCTCGCACAGGTAGGCGAAGATGGAGAGGATGAGGATGGCGTTGGGGTGCAGATGAAGGAGATGGATCTGGTAGAACTCCAGAACCGCCTCCAAGAAGGGCGAGTACGGAGGAACCAACCCGGCGTAGAGGGTGTGAAGGAAGATGGGGAAAAACGCCGCCGGGAGGCGGCCGAGCTTGGCGGCCCGGATGGCGCTGGCGCCGTGTTCATTGGTCTTCCCGGCGACCAGGTGCTGGATCTTATCCAGCGCCGTCGCATTGACGCGCTCGCCGATCAGAGCGGGTCCTAGCGCCTCTTCGCCCTGCGCATCGGAGGGGAACGTCCCCATCGCCGCCTTGCCTTTTGGTCCGCCCATTGTCAATGAAGATGCAAGAAGCGGAGCGCCGGAGGAGGAGGGAGTTCACCGGAGAAGGAAAGCTAGGAGGCCGAGAGTTGGAAGACTGGATGCGCGGAATGGGAGTAATGACTGCGGTTCGGACCGGCGCGCAGCTTTATGCCGCATTTGGACAGTTACCAAGGCGCGGTCGTGGTGATCGTGGTGGGACCCCCCACGACGCACGTTTCTACCGGAGAAACCGAGTCGGCGCAAATTCATCTCCGAACGACGCGTGTCACGGGCCGGCCGGACATATTGGACCCACGACGCTTCGTCTGGACCCGATGGGCCTCTCCGTGCCCGTCATGGGCCCGGGGGCTACTGTCGGCCCAGTGAGATCCAGGGTGTGCAAAGCCCACTCTCCACAGCCCTCACACGCGACAGAGTCGTTGAAACGGCTAAGGACCGAGCAAAACGCTTGGAGAGACCCTCGAGAGGGAAAGCCCTCGAGAGGGCTGGAGAGGGCAGCGAAGGCCTGACGAGGCCCCTCCCGAGGCTGCTCCTCTAAAGGGCCCTCTCCCCTGGAGAGGGGCCAACACAATCCCTCCACAGGGCCGCCCCAGCCCTGTGGAGATACTTCGCTTCGAAGCAACCACTGCAAGGTGCACATGGCCACTGCCGCGCTGCAGAGTGACGCGCGCGTCTGCGCACGATGACGACGGCGCCGCAGTTGTCGTTTTGGTGATTAAAGGAGTCAACAAAGCTATGTCCCCAGCGCCGGCTTACGAGGGTTTCCTCTTTGGTGATAAAGCAGCTGGCCGGCGCTACGCTCCAAGGACGACGTCACCGTGGGCGCCCCCACCATCTCTGCAGCACCGGCCGGCCGTCCTGTGTGGACGGTGACTTTCTGGCGTCACGAGCAGGCTTTACGAGCATGGACCGAGTCCATGGGCAACCCAGCTGCGGTGCACCCCGCTCCACTGCTTCGTCGCCATGTGGGAACCCTTCCACTGTGCAGCACGCAGGGATGAGGCCCGGGGCGCCTATATAAGGAGAGGGAGCACCGCCGTAGCAAGGGATCGATCAATCGACTTTGAGCACCCTACCACCGCTTAGCCAAGCCTAGTGAACTCGAGGAGGAAGAAGGTCTCAGCCTTCCCTCTCCGAGCTCCGCACTGCTCTCGGCAAGTTCATTGTACTGTACCCCCTACAGAGCAATACAGACAAGCAGGAGTAGCGGTTTTACCTCCCCCGGAGGGCCGTGAACCTGGGTACGGGCCTGTGTCCATCACTGTCGTGCTGACCCTCTATAGGCACGACGAGCACCGTCGCTGTGCCGGTTGTGGGTTGTAGACCAACGTGTTCAGTCCCCCGCACGAACATCTCTCCCGAGAGTGGTTACCCCTGTTCCGTGGGAATCACACATCGACAGAAGGTGTGACCCCCTCGCGATGATTTCTTTAAGGGTCCGACCATGTCGAGGCCCCACTGAGCAATGGGCCAAGCCAAGGGTATGGTCTTGAGTTCAGATGCTGGGGTGTGCGGTTTGGACGCATACTTCTGGCAGCCAAGACACTTCTTCACTATGTCCTCTGCGTCCTGCATAGCCGTGGGCCAGTAGAAACCGGCTCGCAGGGCTTTTGCGACGAGTGCGCGACTGCTCGCGTGATGTCCGCAAGTCCCAGCATGAATGTCCATGAGTATAGCCCTTCCGTCTTCGGGTGAGATGCACCGCTGCAGGACTCCCGAGATGCTTCGTATGTAGAGCTCTTTGTTGATCACCGTGAATGCCTTGGACCGCCTAGCGATGCACTTCGCTTCGCCTGAATCCGTAGGCACCTCCTGGCAAAGGATGTAGGATAAGAAAGGTCTCGTTCAGGAGGGTTTTATGAGGAAAACTTCGACTGGGGGAGTTGTGGCCAAAGGATTGCCGGGCTGCTGCTCAGCCGGTGTTTTTTCGACTTCCTCGGCTGAAGGTCCAGCTTCCGCTACGGGTGCGGTTGGGTTCTTTATCTTGACTGACCTTTCCTTGATTCGCTCGAGGAAAACACCGGGCGGAATAGGTTCTTTCTTGGACCCAATATTGGCTAGTATGTCTGCTTCCTCGTTGCTTTCGCGACCAACATGTCGCAATTTGCAGCCGTCGAAACTGCCCTCCACGATGTTATACATGTCGCGGTAAGCCTGCATGTTATCCGCGTTAGCGTCACACTCCTTCATTGTTTGCTGCACCACGAGGTTTGAGTCGCCGTAAATCATCAACCGAGTTGCCCCGCAAGCTTTGGCCATGCGCATGCCGTGCAGCAGCGCCTCGTATTCTGCCTCGTTGTTCGAGGCTCTCTTGAAATCCATCTGCAGTACGTAACGTAGCTTGTCGCCCTTGGGTGATGTGAGAATGACCCCTGTTTCTGCGCCATCGTGATGTTTGGACCCGTCGAAATACATAGTCCAGGAGTTGGATAAGTCGGGGACATGAGGTAGCTGAGCCTCGATCCACTCAGTCGTGAAATCTGGGAGGACCTGAGCCTTAATGGCCTTCGGGTGCCTATAGGTGATATCTCTAGTTCCAAGTTCAATGCTCCACTTGGCGACTCGTCCAGTTGCCATGGAATTGTTGAGGATGTCAGCCAATGGGGCGCTGCTCACCACCACTATTGGATGCTCCGTGAAATAGTGCACGACCTTGCGACTTGCCATGAACACCCCGTAAGCGAGTTTCTGATAGTGCGGGTACCGCTCCTTGGATGGGGAGAGTACCTCGCTGAGGTAATACACAGGTCGCTGTATCGGCTGAGTTTTCCCTTCCTCTGGCCTTTCGACCACGAGTACTGAGCTGACCACCCTGTTGGTGGCGGCTATGTATAGATATAAGGTCTCTTGCTCTCGAGGTTCCACAAGGACAGGGGGATTTGTGAGCATACGTTTCAGATCGATGAAAGCTGCTCGTGCTTCGGCTGTCCACTCGAACTTGTCTGTTTTCTTCATTAGCTGATAAAATGGTAATGCCTTCTCGCCCATCCGACTGATAAATCTGCTGAGAGCTGCCACTCTTCCTGCGAGTCCTTGGACTTCGTGTAGTTTTGTCGGCTCCGGCATCTTCAGGATTGCCTGGATCTTTCTGGGTTGGCCTTGATGCACCTGGCGGACACGAGGTAACCTAATATCTGCCCTGATGGCACCCCAAACACGCACTTGGTGGCGTTGAGTTTTATTCTGTACTTGTTGAGAGCAGCGAAGGTCTCGCGCAGATCGTCGATCAAGGTGTCAGTTTGAAGAGTATTGACGACTATATCATCGATGTATACTTGTATGTTTCGGCCGATTTGATCCTTCAGGCAATTCTGCATCATACGCTGATAGGTTGCTCCTGCATTTTTTTAACCCGAAGGTCATCTTTGTGTAACAATACACACCATGAGGGGTGATGAACGCCGTTTTTTCTTCGTCTTCCTTTTTCATCTGGATTTGCTGATAACCGGAATAAGCATCGAGGAACGAGAGGCGCTCGCAGCCTGCAGTCGAATCCACAATCTGATCTATCTGAGGTAACGGAAAATGATCCTTGGGGCAGCACTTGTTGAGCGACGTGAAGTCGATGCACATGCGCCCATTCATGACTCCTTTCTTCGGGACGAGTACTGGGTTTGCGACCCAGTCGGACTTCTTGAGTTCTCGGATGAACTTGGCGTCTAAAAGCACGTCTATTTCTCTCCCGACTTCCAATCACTTCGGCTCGGATAACCGTCTCATTGTCTGCTTAACTGGCTTGGTGCCAGGAAAAATTTGTAAGGCGTGCTCGGCGAGTTCCCTGGGTACACCTGGCATATCAGTGGGGTGCCAAGTGAAAATTTCCAAGTGCTCACGGAGGAACTCGATGAGCGCGCCTTCCTATGCTTCATTTAGACTTGATGATATGAGGATTGTCTTGTTAGCGTCCGTTGGGTGCACATGGTGTGCCTTCGTGTCGTTCTTGGCGCTGAAAGAGTTATCGAGTGCCGGCTTTTTTCCTTCTGGGAACAGGGTGCGATCATTGTCCAGGGCGATCTCGGCAAGCTGCTCTTGCGCGCCAAAGGACTCGGATATCTTGCTAAACTCCCTGTCGCAGTTGTCTGACTTCCGTAAGTCGCCGCGGACTGTTACTCCTTTGGGTCCGGGTAATTTGAGCATCAGGTACGCATAATGTGGAACTGCCATGAATCGTGCGAACGCTGGTCGCCCGGGGATTACATGGTACTGGGATTTCCAGTCAACGACTTTGAACTCGATACTTTCTTTCTTGAAGTGATCTGCTTCACCGAGAATGACGTCGAGCCATAAGGAGCCCAAAGGATATATACTGCCTTACCTGGCACAATGCCGTGGAAGGTGTTGTCTGATGGTTTCAGGTTGGTGAGAGACAAGTTCATATTGCGTAGCGTGTCCGCGAAGATAATGTTGATGCCGCTGCCACCGTCCATGAAGACTTTACTCATCCTGAACCCTCCGATCAGTGCATGCAAGACTAGGGGTGCGTGGCCCGGTCGTGGCACTCGTGGGGGGTGATCCTCACGAGTGAACCCGATGGGAGTTTCTGAACCCTGAAGGTACTCTGGCGCGGCAGGTGGTGAGGCTGTGGCTAGGTGGACCTACCGACTGATTAACTTTTGGCATCGGTTCGACGGGCGTACTTTTGGTATCATATACATTGTCCCCCTAGTTATTGGGTACTGCTCTTGAGCTGCGGCTGAACTTTCTTGCCGCTGGTTTGCATGGATTGCCCCTGCGATGTGCCCTGCTAGCGGTGGGGGTGGTCCTTCGGGTGCTGGAAGCCCGAGTGGTAGGCCAGCGTTCCTGAACAAGTGCATTTTGCATGGGTCGGTGAGTTGTTCAGCCGGGGTTCGGTATGGGCGCTCCTCCCTTCGAGTTCCCCTAGGCTTCCACTCGCGCCTATGATTCCCATCTTCGCGGTTTCTGTCGCCACGGTCGTCGCGTTGACTGTCCACTTGATGAGTGTTATTTCGACTGCGATTGTCCTAAAAGTCGGCTGCGACCTGCTCGACTCCATCCAACTCGCCGTAGGGTCGCTGCCTGTTTCGCCTGCCATTCCGGCCGCGGCGCCCCCAATTGCCCTGTTGGTGATCCACGTCAGGTGATGGTAATCTATCAGCTCTAACGGAGTCTTCTCCATCGGCCCACTTGTTAGCTATTTCCATAAGGTGTGCAATTGTTCTGGGGTGAAAGCGAAAATGGCGTTATCCTCTGATATGTTAGCGCCTGAGTTTTTCAAAGTGGTCCACCGCTGAATATACTCACGAAGGGATTCGCCAGTCTTTTGCTTGCAGGCCCTAAGTTGCTGAAAAGAAGCGGGTCGATTGAACGTGGACGAAAAGTTTCTTTTAAAGTCACTGCAGAAGGAGTCCCACGTTCCATATGAACTGCGGGGCAGGCTTCTGAGCCATGCTCGGGCTGATCCCGTGAGCATTAACTGTATGTACTGCATGGCCGTCGTTGTGTTTCCCCTCTAACATGCTACTGTCGTGGTGTAGTCCTCCAACCAAGCCGATGGTTCCTGAGTACCATCGAATTTCGGAGTCTCTGACATTAACTTGAACCTCTTGGGCATGCGAGTTTCCCGCACGACAGTCGTGAAGCACATGGCTCCACATGGCTCGACCTCTGAATCTGTGTACGAACTGCTTCGACTGGAGCCTGGGGTACGACTGCGGTGCATTCGCTGGTGCCTTCGCTTATTGATCGTTCGCTGAGTAATAATATCTCGTTCGTCAACAGCTTCCTCCACGTAGTCGTGCTCGAAGCCTGCGGCCCGCCTCTGCTGGCGACGTTTGTCGGGGGGCTACCCCCGGGTAGGGTAAAGGTGTGGCATTTATGCTATTGTTTATGAAGATAATTGTCCTTATCATAATATCAAAGGTCAGGTGGCCCTTGGTGCTGTGAAGAGGCACCCTTTTGTGTATGCCAAGAGGTGTCCCTTGGGAATGGCAGAGGGTTGCCCCTTGGGGAAAGTAAAGGGCTGGCTGCCTCCCCTGGTGACACTATAAATAGGCCTCCAGCCCTTCAGTTTGTTCCAAGCAAAAGCAGAGGACTCCTCTAAGAACCAGCTTCTCGAAGATGTCCTTGGGAGCTAGCCTAGGACATCTTCGAGGAGCTGGGCCTATAATTATTCTCTTATGAGGTAGGAAAGACACACATAAGTAAATACAACCCCGGAGGGGTCAAGATAAAGAGGTACCGGCTTGTAGCTAAGTCGGGGAGGATCGACGTGTACTCGGGCACGGAGGGGCCGAGGTATGGTGATGAGGTAGTCCGGCTTGATTTGGACCGACGTAACATGACCGACATCCCTATGTCGGCGTCTTCCCTCTGTCTTGTATGTGCAGGAAGGAGGTTCCGGCGTAGCCGTGCCGGGACTCGGAAGGGGATTCCGGGTTGAGGAATCCGGCGTACTCATGCCGGGTTGAGAAGGGATATCCGGCATGCCCATGCCGGGTTAAAACCAAGAGGTGCCGGCATACTCCATGCCGGGACAGAAGTCAATGACATGATGACACCCCCGCCTGACATGGAAGCTCAAGTCACGTCCCGCCTGACACGGAAGCGGGGCAGAAGGTGCGGTACAGAGTACGACGGGTCTGCTCACCCGTACCGCTGACTCTGGGAGAGGGGCCAAGGCATGGGTAGGCCATGTCTTGTCTCTGGCAGGGAGGACAATCATGACCAAGCCGGCGTCTGATACAGTGGAGAGCATGATGGTGTAGCTCGGTGTAGCCCGGCGACTAGGTCGTGGTAGACCTTGATGACCTTACCGTTGGCGTGGCTACAGTGCACGTGGGCCCCGGAGCCGTTAGGATTTCCGGCCAACCCGGCCGGGACTCTATATAAGGAGCATTAAATCCTCCTGCGAGAACGACGACGCCCGAGCCCTAGTTTCATTTATTGCTAAGAGCCTTGCTCTCTTCTCTCCCTTAGCCCTTGATAGTTCTTTTGTTCTTACTCATTGTGGAGAGATACAGCTCAAGGAGCATGTTGTAGTTCTTGTGCCCCACATATAGAGAGAGACAGAGGTAGTAGTAGGGGTTTTACCTCCTCACGAGGGCCCCGAACCTGGGTACATCGTTGTGTTTGTGTTGGTTTGACTTGCTCTTGCATGTTCTTGCTTTTTCCCGTGTGAGCTTCGTAGCTCGCTAGCCCTCCCCGGATCCACCAGCGTCCATTCGGCCCCACACTTTAGCCATCCTATGGCATCTGCCGTGATACCACCACGACAGTTGGCGCCCACCGTGGGGCAGGCAGAGGCGCTGGCTGGTGTACACATCCGGACGGGTTCCGTCATCGACTCCGGAGAGCGCGTCCTTAGCGGCCTTGTCTGCAGACTCGGCTCGCTCATCTTCGTCAGCAACAATGCCGGGTGCTTCGGTAGCAAGCCGTTCCTGGTAAACGGCTGCCTCATCGAGTTCGGCTCCTTCGTCACCTACATCGCCACCGAGATCGTCTGCGAGTACCCGGAGCAGGTGCTCGTGGCCGAGGATCCTCCCTCAGTCTGTGCGGCTTGCGACCGGCGTACCACTCGACCCGAGAGCTGCGCAGTCATGATGGCCGACGTGACGGATGCTGCTGTCGCAGAGACAGTCATCGCGCCCACTGCAAGGTCTACTCGGCTGGCCAAGCAGGCGCTGGAAAGAGAGGCCCAGGCCAACGCCGAGACGTCCCAAGTCCCGGTAAGGCCTGAACCTTTGAGAGAAGTAGTGCAGAGGTTGGTAGTGCCGGTAGTAGCTGTGACCGATGCCACCTAGGCTGTTGCCGAGTTAGAGGCACAGCGTCAGTACTTGCACCAAGAGGCTATAGAGATGGCCGAGTTGAGGAAGGAATTCGACCGTACCCTCCGAGAGTACGATGCTGCTCATGGTTTCACTCCGGTAGCGGATCGACCTAGCCGGGTAGAAAGTGTGCGCAGAAGAGGCAGAGCCCTCAATGCCGAGAAAAAACAGAGATGGTAGAACTAGCTCCAGTGTGACTCCTAGTGCGGTGTCGGCTGCCAAGCCGAATTACAGTTCCCCTGCTAAAACTCTTAGGGCTGCTAAGGCGGCGAGGGCCGAGTTGTGTGGTCTATCCGGAGAAGCTCTCCGTAAGCAGCAAGACCGAGTCAATGAGTTAGTCGGTGTGGCTAATCGGCAAAATGAAGCCTTACGTAAGGCAAACACGGCTGTGGGTGGACCCCAAGTCGTTCATTTGGCTAAGGCAGCCACCGAGAGGTCCAGAGGGCAAGCTTCTTCTCCGCATGTCGGAAGAGGTCGGAACCGGAGTGTGAATTCCGGTGGAAACAGGCAGTTGCAGATGCAGACCTATGACCCCGCATATGCTGGAAAGCAGATAGCCGAGCAGGGCGATGTTGGTCGTGGCCAGAGTAGAAGCCGGCAGGCTCCGAGTAATCGGAATGTCGGAAATACCAACTCGGCTGGTCGAGGGTACCCACCCCGGTATCCAGTGCAGAACCCGGCTCCGAGGCAGCAGGATGTCGGAGGTATGCAGCAACCATGAGGTTCTGGCCAAGTTGGCAGCCGCTATGATGATGGCAACTCTGCCATGGCGAAGGCCGGGTACCAGACATATGACAGTGCCCTGGGCCCTCGGTTGGGACATTGTCAGTTAGCACCTAGCGATGCTCGCTACAATCTGGACAGAATTTATATGTCCGAGATGATGGAGGAGCAAGGCCCACCTGGCCCTGCATGTTTTGGACCCCGGATCATGATGGAACGCCCTGTGCGCCACTTTCAGCTGAACCGGGGTGCCAAGACATATGACGGCAGCACCAATCCGGAGGACTGGCTGACAGATTCTGTGTCGGCAGTGCACATTGCGGGGGGTAACCGTCGTTGGGCGGTGAGATATATCCCGCGGATATTAGAGGGGCCAGCTCGGATCTGGCTCAACAACTTGAGAGAGGGCAGTGTCAACTGCTGGTTAGACTTCGAAGAAGCTTTTGTCAGCAACTCTCCAGCACTTACAAGAGGCCAAACCGACCTCAGCAGCTTGCGATGTGCAAGCAGAGGGACAATGAGACTGACTGAGATTACTTCACTCGGTGGAGTACTGTGCGCAATTCCTGTGAAGGAGTTGTGGAGGCGCAAGCCATTTCGTGGTTTGCCCAGGGATGCCGACATGGCTCCATGCTTTTGAAGAGATTACAGAGAGAGATGCCGGCAACCCTTGCCGAAACCATCCGCATTGCGGATAGCTATGCACTTGGTGATCCAATGCAGCCTCTGCTGAACCCGGTAGAGCCAAGTAGAAGGTTCCCGGCAAACAATAGGCCCGGACCGACACGGCGGGATGATCACCAGAACTTCGGGATGAAGCGGAGGGAGCCGGAATTCCGCTACGAAGCGCAGCATGTTGCAGCAGTCGCACAAGCTCAGCCGAATGCCGGCAGCAGCCAGCGTCCGAAGAACGATGGCCCAGCTTGGGGCCAGAGTCAAGAAGGAAAAGCACCATGGGGTTGGCCGAGCAAGCCCGCGACTTATGAAGCCATGCTGTATGGGCCGTGCAGTTTCCACACGACCGATGTGCATAAGCCGGCGAATCACTCAACTCGGCAGTGCAGCTGGTACCAGCGCACCCTGAGGGAAGGATGCGGATCAGGAGGATACCAGTCGTGTGCACCACCAAAGCCACCAGCACCGAGACCCCCACCATCACTTAGCGGGGCTAATGCCATCCCGATGAATGCACCCACTCCGAGGGCACCGCCTCCGAGGCCAGGCAATGTGGTGAATATCCGAGGCAACAACGCAGGCTCAAGCCGGCAAGTGGAGTATCCCCAAGGCGAGTACAAGGAGGCCAATCAGAGCTATGTGGTCTTTGACTGAGCCCACTGACAAAAAGAGCTTGCACCGGCGTGCATTAGAGGTGAATGCAGTTATGCCGGCTGTGGCCAAGTTCATTCACTGTTCCGAACAAGAGATCACTTGGAGCAGGAAGGACAACCCCCGAGTCATGCCGACTCCGGGAGGATATGCTCTGGTTGTAGACCCGACATTCATTGGGCCCACTATCAATGTTTGGTTCACTCGGATTCTGATTGACAATTGCAGTGCCATAAACATCATGTACCGAGACACCATGGTGAAGATGGGCATAAGCTTGAACATGTTGCAGCCCAGCAGCATGACCTTCGATGACATAGTGTCGGGTGTCTCTTGTGCACTTATGGGCAAAACATGTTGCAGCCGAGCATGACCTTCCATGACATAGTGCCGGGTGTCTCTTGTGCACTTATGGGCAAAACATGTTGCAGCCCAGCAGCATGACCTTCCATTCGGCACCAAGGACAACTGTCGGACTGAAAGCATCCAGTTCGAGGTGGTGGATCTCGAGAGTCCTTACCATGCTTTACTCGGTCAGCCTGCTCTAGCTAAGTTCATGGTGTCCACTCATGTGGCATACCTGAAAATGAAGATGCCGGGTCCAAATGGTATTATCACCATCTCGGGTGACGACAAACGCTCCATCGAGTGTGCCTCGGCTGGTTCCTGCCTGGCCGAGTCACTGATCATTGCTGCTGAGAAGATGAAGATGCACCAAGTGGTGGCCATGGCTCAAGCTACACAACTCGGCATGCCGGGTGTGATGAACCCGGAGCAGAATGCCTCCTTCGAGGTGCCAAGGGAGACCAAGAAGATCTGTATCGACCCCGAGTTCCCAGATCGCAAGGCCATTGTGGGCGCTGACTTAACTGAGAAATAGGAAGGCGAGCTCAGTCTCTTCCTCCGTGAGAATCGGGATGTCTTTGCATGGTCAAATAAGGACCTGCCAGGCGTTCTGAGGGAGTTGGCTGAGCACTCTCTGTTTGTCAGGCCGGATGCGAAGCCGATGAAGCAGCCGATACGTCTTCTCTCGGATGAAAGGAGGGCGGCGATATTGGATCATCTAGCCGTACTGCTAGCGGCTGGATTCATTATGGAAGTGCTGCACCCGGACTGGTTGTCTAACCCGGTCTTGGTAGAGAAGAAAAAAGATGAGCCTGTAGTGGCTAAGGTGTGGCGGATGTGCATCGACTTCACAAACTTGAACAAGGCTTGCCCGAAAGACCCGTTTCCATTACCTCGGATAGATCAGGTGATCGATTCCACTACCGGGTGTGAGTTGTTGTCTTTTGTAGATGCTTATTCTGGTTTCCACCAGATACCCTTGAACCCTGATTATCAATTGAAAACTACTTTTATTACCCCGTACGGGGCTTATTGCTATCGTGTCATGACTTTTGGTTTGAGAAATGCTGGTGCGACATACCAATGATGTATGCAGAAATGTTTGCATGATCAAATCGGTAAAAATGTGGAGGTGTATGTCGATGACATTGTAATAAAAACTAAGGAAAAATCCACTCTGGTAGAGGATCTCCGAGAGACATTCGCGAACTTAAGGAAGTTCCGAATGAAACTTAACCTGGATAAGTGTACATTCGGTGTGCCGGCAGGAAAGTTAATCGGTTTTCTTGTGTCCAGCCGAGGTATCGAGGCAAACCCGACTAATATCAGGGCTATCGAAAACATGAGTTTGCCGAGATCACTCAAGGATGTCCAGAAATTCACCGGATGTTTAGCATCTTTAAGTCGGTTTGTAAGTCGGTTGGGAGAGAGGGCCTTACCTTTGTACCAGCTTATGAAAAAGAGCAACAAGTTCGTCTGGACCCCGCAAGCGGATGTGGCGTTCAAAGACTTGAAAAAGATGTTGGCGACTGCACCTATATTGGCATCACATTTGCCCAAGGAGCCGATGTTGCTCTATATAGCCGCCACAAACCGAGTTGTGAGCGTGGTGATGGTGGTGGAGCGAGAAGAAGAGGGCAAAACCGTGCAGAGACCGGTGTACTACCTGAGTGAGGTGATCTCGACATCCAAACAAAACTATCGTCACTACCAGAAGATGTCATATGGCGTATACCTGGCAGTCAAGAAATTGAAACACTATTTCCAAGAGCATCCAATCACAGTGGTATGTGAGGCTCCCCTCTCGGAAATCCTGGGTTGCAAAGATGCCAGCGACCGAATAGCCAAGTGGGCCATTGAGTTGTCTCCTTACACTCCAACTTATGAAAGGCGAGATGCCATCAAGTCTCAAGTACTGCCTGATTTTCTCGTGGATTGGGCCGAGATGCAGTATGAACCACCCTTGCCGGATTCCAATTACTGGAAGATGCATTTTGACGGCTCCAAGACAAAAATCGGGCTAGGTGCAGGAATAGTCCTCACATCGCCAAAGCAAGACCAGCTGAGATATGTGCTGCAAATTCACTTTACGGCATCCAACAACGTAGCCGAGTATGAGGCACTGGTGCACGAGATCAAGGTGGCCAAGGAGATTGGTATTCGCCGGATAGAATGCTTCGGAGACTCGGATCTGGTGGTACAGCAAGTCTCGGGAAATTGGGATGCCCTGGATGCCAACATGGCATCTTACCGATTCTATGTCCAGATGATTTCGGGATACTTTGAAGGATGCGAATTCAAGCACATACCTCGGGCAGAAAATGAAGCAGCCGACATACTGTCCAAGCTCGGCTCATCGCGGGATCCCATTCCGCCCGGCATAGCCTTGGAGCACCTGAGAAAGCCTTCGATTAAGCCATCACCTGAGTCTGAATCAATCTTTATCCCGAATAAGCCGGAGTCGGAGGCCGTACCCATGGAGATGGATGTCGGATACATTGGGAAGAACTCGGGGACTGCTCAGCCTTACTCGGGGACTGCGCAGGGAATGTCGGTTGAAGCAATGACAGCTGAACCCATGGAGATAGACCCGCCAGCCTTTCCTGTGCGGCCGGTGCCGGGATGGGCACAACTGATAATGGCTTATATGGTGGATGGGAGCTTACCCGACAATGAAGTCGAGGCCAGGCGAGTGTTGAGAAGATCTAAGGCTTACACCA
This sequence comes from Poa annua, assembly GCA_026929855.1. NCBI lineage: Eukaryota > Viridiplantae > Streptophyta > Magnoliopsida > Poales > Poaceae > Poa > Poa annua. The sequence continues at coordinate 59,949,663 of CM049437.1, forward strand.
TCATCAACCAAGAGCTGTACAAGAGAAGTGTAACTGAGGTGCTGCAACGTTGTGTTGAGCCAGAGGAAGGGCAAGAGATGTGGCTAGAGATTCATCAAGGAGAGTGTGGTCATCACGCTTATTCAAGAGCCTTGGTGGCTAAGGCATTCCGACATGGATTCTACTGGCCCAGTGCTCTGCAGCAGGCAGAGGATATCGTCCGGAAATGTGAAGGGTGCCAGAGATTCGCTCACAAGATACATGTTCCTGCTTCGGCACTCAAAACCATTCCCATCACTTGGCCCTTTGCTGTTTGGTGCCTAGATATGGTGGGACAGTTCAAGCCGGCCTGAGGTAACATGACTCATATGCTGGTGATGGTGGACAAATTCACCAAGTGGATCGAGGTGAAGCCAATCCGGAAGTGTGACGGCCACACTGCAGTCTCATTCCTAAAAGACATCATATTGAGATACGGCTACCCGCACAGCATTATCACGGATAATGGCACAAACTTTGCAGTGGGAGAATTTGCTCGATTTTGTGCCGAGAAGAGAATCCGACTTGATGTGGCCTCGGTCGCACATCCTGAGGCAAATGGGTAGGTGGAGAGAGCAAATGCCTTGGTGCTAGCCGGCATAAAAGCTCGGCTGATTGAACCTCTGCTGAGGACTCCGGGTTGCTGGATAGAAGAGATACCGGCAGTACTGTGGGGTTTGAGAACTACACCGAATAGATCGACTAGCTATACGCCATTCTTTCTAGTTTATGGAGCAGAGGCAGTTCTCCCGACCGACATACAGTATGACTCACCGAGGGTGGCAATGTATACTGAGACAGAGGCAAAAGAGGCACGAGAAAATGATGTTGACTTACTCGAAGAGGCACGCGAGTTAGCCTTGTCTCGGTCGGCCATATATCAGCAGAATCTCAGACGCTATCACAGCCGGAAGATCCACCCTCGGGTGTTCCGAGAGGGAGACTTGGTGCTGAGGTTGATACAGCGCACTGCCGGCATGCATAAGTTGTCGCTTCCATGGGAGGGACCATTTGTTATAAGCAGGGCTCTGCACAACGATGCATATTACCTTGTAGATGCGCGGGAAGCTAGGAAAGGTGTAATGGACAAATCCGGAGAGGAGACCAAACGACCATGGAATGTAGCCCTACTTCGTCCCTTTTATTCTTAAAGGGCACAGTGTATGTATTTCGGTCTCCTTTGAATAAAATGCCGGCACCCTGAGATGGACTCGGGGACTGCCTTATCTGTATGCATGTATGTTATCTCGGTTTTTTCTATATCTTTCGTATGTCGGCACCCCAAAATGAAACTCGGGGACTGCCTTGTGTATATGCATGTGTTTTGCTATCTATGTTGTTTGTATGCCGACTAGTTTTTTAACCTTGTTTCAAAGTTCAAGTAATGTATGCTATCGGATATGATCTTGTGACTCGACTGACGAACGCCTAAATGGTAGTCAAGAGCAGAGATTATAGAATGTAGTGAACATGAAAACAAACTCGGGGACTCGGTCTAAAAAGCAAGTAGGCATATGTTGTTTACTAACCCAGTTTTTTTTCAATTATTCTTCTTTGTGCCGGATGACTTTAAACCTTAACTCGGATATTTACAAGTACTGTATGCTATGGTTGTGGTTTTGTGACTCGACTGTCGAACGCCTGTATGGTAGACAAGAGCAAAGATTACTAAGTATAGTAAACAGGAAGTAAACCCAGGGACTTGGCGCAAAGTGGTCTGGCACCAAGTCAAGTTCACTAAGTTAACAAAATAAAGAGTAGCACTGAAAAACGCTTAAAAGTATTTACATCTGCACCCGGCATTCCGGGGATTTAATCTGGTTGTGCGTGAAAGTTCAGGTGGCAGTGTTGGAGCAGCACGGATCGGCGGGAGTGATCTTGGCAGCAGCGGTAGCGGAGGCCGTGTCCAGAGGGATGTCGGGCGTGACCTGCTCGGAAGTGTTGACCACTTCCGGGTTGGTATTGTCGGCCGCGGCGTTCTTGGAGATGTCGGAGGCTGCCTTTGGAGGGATGTCGGTTGTGGTCGACTCGATGGTGTCTGCAGCGGCAGTCTTGGTGGTCTCGGAGTCTTTCCCTTGGGTATCCTTGGCAGCTTGCTCATCCTTGGAGGCTTGCTCCTCATCGGCGGCTTGCTCCCCCCCGGCAACTTGCTCCTGCTCATCGACTTGTTCTCCTTCCTCGCCGGAGTGCTCTTCTTCCTCCTCGGCTTCGTCTTCGCCTTCCTCATACCCGCTGTCGGCATAGTCTTCGGCATCGGAGTAGACATCGCCATCGACATAATGATGGACCGGTGCATAGCTGGCCATGTAGTAGGCGGCCTTCTGGCGACACTCGATCTTGGCTGGGTCCAAGGTCCATGGCGAGTCGGAGCGCAGCGACCTCACCTTGGCGATGTCAATGGACTCGTACCAGGTCATGATGAAGCTCAGTGCCTGGTCCGCCCCGGCCCAAGCTGCGGAAGATCTCCATTCCCGAAGCCTGATCTCAGCCCTCTGGAGGCCCTTGGCTAAATCCTCGATGGTTGTGGGAGGCACATTTCCCGGCCACAGAGTCCAGTAGACCCGGATGCTGGCATTAAGTACCTCGGTGCCAATGGCTTTAAGAGGAGAGATCCAGGCATTTAGAGCCGTCAGATGGTCCTCAATATCCCACTCATCCGAGATGGGGCCAAGTTTGGCTCTCCTATCACGAGCCTTGGCGGTGATGTTGGCAGAGGCAACCCGGGAATGCTCGAAGTGTTCTGAGGAAAGGAAGACTGTTACCGGGTTAGAGTGTATGCCGACATGAAGACGGTGTCGGCAGAAATGAAGAAAATGAAAAGGATGAAGAGGGAGGTGAAAGAAACTTACTGTCCATCTGAGCGTTCAGCTTCTTGAGCTCGGATAGCCAGACGTCGCAGTTGGCCTTGAGGTTGTTCAATTCTTCTTGTGCCGAGGTGGCACGGGTCTCGGCCTGCGCGAGGGCATCCTTTTGTTTCTTGGTAGCAGTCAGCAGGGCCTTCTCCATGTCGCCCTTCTCAGATTTGGCCTTCGCAAGTTCCTCCTGGAGCCGAGATACCTCGGCTTGCGACTTCTCTAGGGCAGTTTTCTGCTCGGCTATGACTTGGCCATCGGCGGTGACTGTTGAAAACAACGAGCAAAGTTAAGAAAAAAGGGAATTAAGTTGTATTTTAGAAGAAAGGTTTATGAGAGAGAGGCAAACCCTTGGCTGCATGCTCCTCCCGCAGTTCCTTGAAGGATTTCTTGACGTGCCCGTATTCGGCGAGCACCTTCTTGAACAGCTTGGTCCGAGCTCTGGTGCAATCCTAAAGAAGATAAGTGCGACATTAGTCTCGGGGACTTCATGCCGGATTTTTTTTGATGATTCCCGCCGAGTGATCCTTACTCGGTTGAGTCTCAATCACTCGACCCGAATCTCGGGGACTGGGGATACTATGTATGTAAAGACTTACCTCTACGGCTTGGGTAGCGTGCAGAACCGCAACTTGCATCGCGTGCAGAGTTTGCGCTACGTTGCTGGGCCCAGCCGGGTGTAGCGATGTCGGAGTCTCGGTGGAGGCGTCGCCGGACTCGGGGGGAACTTCGCCGGTCTCGATGGCATTCCACTCAAGAGTGAGTTGCGCAACCGAGCTCAAGGGGCGGCCACTGGGAACGGGTTCCTCGATGTCAGCGCTTGCGAGACCCTTGCCGGCAGCAGCTCGCAGGGCTTGACGGGCTGCAGTCGGAGGCGGCGGTTGTAGCAGGGGCACGGGTGCTCGCTTGGTCACCACAGCCGGGTTCTTGGCAAGGGTAATCTGACCCTGCTTAGTTGGAGGAGGAGGAGTGCCCCTTGGTACCACCACCTTGGCCTTCGGCGGTACCGACTTGGCGGCCGGCTTTGTTGGCGGCGGTGGTGCTGGTGCTGTTTTCGGCGATGGTTGCAGAGATGGTTGCGGCTGAACTGGAACTGGGGTCATCGGGATCCCGGACTGCTCCATCTCGGCGCGCTGTGTCTCGACGCCCGATCTGGCATCCCGGTCGGAGGCACCTCGGTCTCCTCCGGCTGTGGCCATCGAAGTCGGCGAGGGTGTGCCAACCCGGGAGGTGCGTGCCAGAAAAGGGTTCGCCCAAGGTGGGCTACCGCTCTCTGCCTCGCCAGTGCGAAGTGGCTGGCGCATGGGCGCACTTAGGGGGTACCTCGAGTGGTTCCCTGCGCAGAAGTAAGAAAAGTATTAACCCGGCATAAGGTCCTCTCGATTAATGGCAAAGAAAGAACTAAGTCTGAGTTGGGCTAGGAACACTTTACCCTACAGTGGTGGGAGGCATCCTCCTGCGCTTGACCTTCTACGCCGGTTCCTGGTCCCCCGGGTTCTTGTTCCATGGCTTCTTCATCAACTACTGCTTCTTGGCGGTGGGAGCTGAGGGTTGGGCTCCCGAGGTCCCGGTAGCTGAGGTGCCGGTCCCTGCGCGCTTGCGCGTTGCAGCTTGCTTGCCCGAGGTGGTTGTAATCGGAGGTGCTGGAGGAGCGTAGTTGATGGGAGTAGCATCAATAACATCCAATATTTGACAATCGTCGTCATCGTCATCTGCCCAGTCTTTGATGGAGGCTCGGGCTCGAGGCTTACCCGGGGCAGGGATGCTGGCAGCAGGGATCGACATGTGACCCTCGTCATCCGGGTCTTCGGTCTCGGGCACGTCCGGGACAGGAAGGTCTTTACCCCCATTTGAGTTTGGGGTCAGGCCCATCCTCTTGGGGTCTGGCGGGCAAAAACCTGCAAGGAAAGCATAATGAACTCGGAATGAGCGAAAATGGTAAAGCGAGATGTCGGCATAGCACAGTCTCGGCCGGCTGATGATGTCGGTTCGGGCAAGGGGTGGCTTACTGATCACCATCGTTTATATGCATTTTCCACAACCCCAAAACCTTAGAACCTCACTTCTTATATACTCAGAACTGCAAATATTTGCACTTTACATTGCTTTTCACTCATTTTGCACTTCAGAGCGCAAAGGCACATAATCTTCAGAAGATCCATCATAGAAGTGAGGCAAGATGCAACATTCAACTCATATCAATGTAGCAGACAAGATGGCCAAGATCAACAAGTCAATTCAAGCCATGATGTGAAGATCATTACTGTGCCAGAAAGTGAACAGTAACTGACAGAAGTTCTGTCAGTCAACTCAAGTCCCTCTTCTCAATTTGAAGCAATGCTCAAGGCAAGAAGATAAGAGGAAATTCAAATGAGTTTGAATAAGGAAGAGGAACAAAGAGATCAACTTGGAGATCAAGGAAACCACAAAAGGCATAAAGGCGAAAAGGTGCAAAAGAGAGAAACATGCCATGTGCACTGTGAGCTGTGGAAAGAGGAAGGAAGCTTCCTCCTCTACCAACTCGTACCACACCTCCACCACATTTGGAAAAAGGTGTATAAAGCCACCACAGACTCCACCATTCCATCCATTCGCTGCACCCGCATCCACTCCACTTTTCCACTTTTCACCAACCTCCACTCCATCTTTCCACCACCAGCCAGAGCAAGAACAAGATGAACAAGGAGACTAGGAGAAGAAGCACAAGGCCTTGGTGAACTGAAGCACAAGATCTACAACTCTGCTTCCTCTACTCTGCTTCCTCTGCTTTGACTAGATTGCAGTGAGCTAAAGCCAAGGATTTCTCTCCACCCCCTTGTGTAATCTCGAGTGAATCATGTAGATCATCCATCTGCAAGTAAGGCTTGTGATATTGGGTTACTGCAGTGAATTGAGTGACACAGTTCCCTGTTTTATCTAAAGATTTGCGTGCTTTGTTTCCTGCGTGTCTTGATCAGTGTGTGCTAGGCTAGTCCCTGCACACTTTTGTGTTGTAATTCTGTCCCTAGTCTCCCTCTGCTTGTTAACTCAATGTGATCTGGCCAGACAAACCAGAAAGCTTTGATATTTGTGTTAGTTTTCTTCCTACACCTTAAACCTGCTAAAAACCCTTGCTCGCAAGACTAGTCTCTGCAAGTTGTGAATTAAAATCTTGCTCCCTTTCTAAACCTTGCTTAGATCCTTTCTAGGCTCTGGATTGACAACCCAGAGGCTGCAAGTTAAATTCTGAATGATACAGTGCTTAAACCTTTCTCATTAAAACACCTATACTTTCTTGTTGGAAACTTGAAAACCCAAAGAATTGATCTAGCTTCTGCCAACCCTTAGCAACATCATAAACTTGTTAATCCCTGTGGAGACGATAACACAAACCCACCTAATATTACATTGATGAAAATTGGCGCCGTTGCCGGGGATTGACTTATGATTGTTTCTTTGAAAGAGCAGTAGACTAGACTACGTTAAAGCAGTGAAACTGATAGCAAACTTGCATGATCTTGATGCGTGTGATGCTTTTTTGTACTGTAATCTGAGAAGTAGAATTGTTATTAGGGGTTTGAATACACTAACCCTTGATAAAAGTTCTTGTTTGTGACTGTGTGTAAAAGAAAAATGATCTCCTTTATGCAGTATTTGGATTCTATTGATGCAGTCATCTGAAGATTCACCTCTAGCTCCATTTGATGCAGAACCAGAGAGAACTTTTCTTGCAAGAAGAAGAGCAGCATCAGTGTCTTCAGTTGAAGAAACAGAGGAAAGACAAGCAGTATTCAATATGGGTGACAAGAAACTGAGAGATTTGTGGATTCCTAAGGATCAGATATCAAATGCAGATGTCATTATGCCTGCCATCCAGGCAAAAAACTGGGAGATCAAGCCTGCCTTGATCAATATGGTACAGCATAACCCATTCAAAGGAAGTGCTTTGGAGAGCCCTCATGAACATATCAGGAATTTTCTGGAATACTGCAATACCCTCAAGCACAATGGTGTGCCCCCTGAAGCAATAAGGATGCAGCTGTTCCCTTTTTCTCTGTCAGGCACAGCAAAGATATGGTATCATGCTCTACCAGTTCATTGCAGAGATACTTGGGAACATGTGGTGCAGACCTTCTTTGAGAGATATTTTCCACCCACCAAAGCAGCTGAGTGCAGAGACAAAATCACCAGATTTGTTCAGTACAATGGTGAGAGTTTGTATGATACCTGGCAAAGATATCAGGGACTCATCAGAATGTGTCCTAATCATGGCCAGGAACAGTGGTTGATTTTGCATACATTCTATAAGGGTCTGACAGAACAGACCAGAGCTTTTGTTGATTCAGCTGCTGGTGGAGGAATTATGAACAAGACACTTGATGAAGTTACAGAATTAATTGAGAGTATGGTTTCTCACAATTTCTCTTGGACCAATGAGAGGATAGTTCACTCCAATGGTCAGAGTGCTCTGGAAGCAAAGCTTGACAGTTTAACCACTCAGATATCTCAGCTTATGCAAGAGAAGAATGGTAAAGCAATAGTGCCAGTAAATCAAGTTTCTGCCACTTGTCCCATTTGTGGAAATGAAGGGCATCTATCTCAAGATTGTACTCTGTTTGCAGCCACTGATAACCAACTGGTAGAAGTCAATTATACTCAGAATCAAGGTCCTTTTTCTCAGAGCTACAACCCAGCTTGGAGAAATCATCCCAATTTATCATACAAGAATGCAGCTCAGCAGAGTTATCCTCAAGCAAATCCACAGAATTATCATCAAGCAGCTCAGCCACAGTATGCTCAAACATCCCAGTAGAATTTCAGACCTCAAGGAAATATGCAGTACCAACAACATCAACAGCCTCAGCAAAATCAAGCTAATCAGCAGAATGCTTCTTCTAGCAATAGCAAATCTGAAATAAATGAGATGATGAGGCACAGAAAGAAATGTTCAGTGGTATGCAGGAAACAATGAAAATGCAATCTGAACTGTTCTACAAAACAATGCAACAACTCACTGCTGGTATCTCTAATACCCAGGGAAACCCAGCAGAAAATAAATTGCCAGCTCAAGCAGAGAAGAACCCAAAGCAATGTGGTGCCATTTCCACTACTGAAATTGTAGATGCTGTCACAACAAGGAGTGGAGTGAACACTGGACCAGTGCTCCAAACACCTCCAACTGTCCCTTATGTAGCACCACAGAGAAGGGTCCCTGCTCAGCAAACAATTAGGCAAGAAGTTGTACCAACAGAGAAGGTGGCAGAGCCAGAAACTGTAGTACATCCTGTGACTGAAACTGAAAAAACCGACAACACTGTAACAAAACCTGCATCAGAAAAGCATGTGTTGCAAAAAATCTCATTCCCTAAAAGATTAGAGAAAACAAAGGATGAAAAGCAGTATGCTAAATTCCTAGAAACTATGAAGGAAGTTCAAATCACAATACCCATCCTGGATGCAGTGTTGCACATCCCTTTGAATGCAAAATTTTTCAAAGACCTGATAACAAAGAAGTGAAGCTTGGAAGATCCAGAAATTGTTGCTCTGACAGAAGACTGCAGTGCTGTCATATTAAACTATATGCCCAAAAAACTTGGTGATCCAGGAAGTTTTAGCATCCCTTGTGTTGTAGGAAAGAGAACATTCACATCATTATGTGATCTAGGTTCATCAGTTAGTGTCCTACCTCTTGCTGTCAGTCAAATATTGCAGTTAGGAGTTCTGAAGCCCACATCAATGACTCTGCAGTTAGCTGACAGAACACTGAGGAAACCAGCTGGGATTCTTGAAGATGTGCCAGTACAAGTTGGAAATTTTGCATATCCAGTTGATTTTGTGGTATTAGAGATGGAAGACAATTCTGAATCCATGATTCTAGGTAGACCATTCTTGGCAACAGCTGGAGCAATAATAGATGTAAAAGGGGGAACTCTGAAACTGCAGTTTGGCTCTGAACAGGCTGAGTTTAGCATGAAGCATGCTTCTCATCTCCCAAACATACTTGAGCAATGCCAGTCCATTGATGTAATAGACCAAAGTGTGTTGGACACACTACAAGAAATGCAGTCAGAAGAGGCTGAGGCACAAGTGTTTGTGACAGCAGATAGTTCTAATCACCAGGAGCTTTGTGGAATATCTCTGTGTGAAAAATATGCAAATACTATAGGAAGTGAAAATCCTAAACCAGCTTACAATTTTATAGTTGAGTTGAAAGAGCTATCATCTCATCTTAAGTACATATTTCTGGAGAAAGAAAGTATACTTCCAGTAATAATCAGTTCAGCCCTGGATAATGAGCAGGAAGAGAGTCTGTTGTCAGTACTGAGGTTGTACAAGATTGTGATTGGGTATTCTATTGATGATATCAGAGGAATCAATGAAAAGGTTTGCTCTCATAGGATACATTTAGAAGAAGGCAGTAAACCAACAAGAGAAGGACAGAGAAGACCGAACCCTGCAATGCAAGATGTGCTTAAGAAGGAAGTCTTGAAACTGCTTAAGGCAGGAATGATTTACCCCATCTCTGACAGTGAGTGGGTGAGTCCTATACATATTGTGCCTAAGAAAGGAGGCTACACAGTGGTAGAGAATGAAGAAGGAAGATTGATGACAACTAGACCTGTCACTGGCTGGAGAGTAGTTAATGACTTCAGAAAACTGAACAAGGCAACCAGGAAAGATCACTTCCCTTTGCCATTTATGGATCAGATGCTGGAAAGGCTTGCTGGACAGAAATTCTATTGCTACCTTGATGGATACTCAGGATTTCTTCAAATACCTATTCACCCAGATGATCAAGACAAGACCACATTTACATGTCCATATGGAACATTTGCTTACAAGAGATTACCTTTTGGGCTATGCAATGCTCCTGGTACTTTTCAGAGATGTATGATGTCTATATTCTCTGAACTCATTGAGAAGATCATGGAAGTATTCATGGATGACTTTACAGTTTATTGAAAAGACTTCATCACTTGTCTGAAAAAATCTGACAGCAGTATTACACAGATGCTCTGAACAAAATTTGATCTTAAACTGGGAGAAGTGCCACTTCTTGGTAACTGAGGGCATTGTGCTTGGCCATTTGGTGTCTGCTAGATGAATAGAAGTAGATAAAGCAAAGGTAGATGTAATTGCTAAGTTACCTCCCCCTGAAAATGTGAAGGGAATACAGAGTTTCTTAGGACATGCTGGTTTCTACAGAAGGTTCATCAAAGATTCCTCCCACATTGCAAAGCCTCTCACACACTTACTGAATCATGATGTACAATTTGTGTTTGATGAAGCATGTATGCAAGCTTTCAATAAGCTAAAAGAAGCTCTGGTTACAGCTCCAATAGTGCAGCCACCTGATTGGACAGTACCATTTGAGTTGATGTGTGATGCAAGTGATTTTGCAGTAGGAGCAGTACTTGGTCAGAGAATAGAGAAAGTTGTCCATGTTATTTTCTATGCAAGAAGAACATTAGATGATGCTCAGGTAAATTACACAATCACTGAGAAGGAATTATTGGCAGTAGTGTTTGCATTTGATAAGTTCAGACCTTATCTTGTTGGACACAAGTGTGTCGTCTACACATATCATGCATCAATAAAATACTTGGTAAGTAAGAAGGATGCTAAGCCAAGGCTTATCAGATGGATTCCCTTGTTGCAAGAATTTAATATTGAAATCAAGGTTAAGAAGGGATCTGAAAATTCAGTAGCAGATCATCTATAAAGAATCATTTATACAGAAGGGAGAGAGATACAAGATAGAATGCCTGGTGAGCAACTAATGGCAGTCAATGCTAGTTCTCCTTGGTATGCAGACACTGTGAATTATCTGGTTTGTGAAATCATACCAGCTGACATGTCATACCAGCAGAAGAAGAAGTTCATGCATGATGTAAAAAGCTATTACTGGGATGAGCCATTCCTGTACAAGCACTGTGCAGATGGGATCATGAGAAGATGTGTGCCAACTGAAGAAATCAGTGATGTTATGCACCAATGCCATGCAGGCATGTGTGGAGGCCATGCTGGGGTTATGAAAACCCAGGCAAAAATCTTGCAAGCTGGATTCTATTGGCCTAACCTTTTCAGAGATGTGCATGATTACATCCAGAAGTGTGATCCTTGTCAGAGATCTGGAAAAATTTCAAGAAGGAATGAAATGCCTCAGAAAGGAATTCTTGAGGTTGAACTATTTGATGTATGGGGAGTAGATTTTGTTGGTCCCACTGTTAGTGCTGATTCCAAGGCTGTATGCAAATTCTTCAGAACAGTCATATTCCCATGATTTGGTGTGCCAAGAGTGGTGATCAGTGATGGTGGAGCTCATTTCAACAATGATCAGTTTGAGAAGCTCCTGAACAAGTATGGTGTGAGAAATCATAGAGTAACTACACCTTATCACCCTCAAGCCAATGGACAAGTTGAGCTGTCAAACAGAGAAGTGAAACAAATTCTGGAGAAAGTTGTTTCTAAGTCCAGGGGGGATTGGTCAATGAAACTGCCAGATAGCTTATGTGCATACAGGACAAGATATAAGACACCTATTGGTATGTCACCATTCAGGCTGGTCTATGGAAAAGCATGTCATTTACCTGTTGAGTTAGAGCATAGAGCACAGTGGGCAATAAGGAAGCTTAACATGGATTTAGGCAAAGATGGAACTGCAAGAAAGCTTCAGATGTGTGAGTTAGAGGAACTGAGAAATGATGCTTATGAAAGCTCAAAGATTTATAAGGACAAGACTAAGAATTGGCATGACAAGCACATTCTTAGAAAAGAGCTGTCACATCCCAAATTTTGAAACTAAGAAAAACTTAGTTTTACCAGACCCAAAATTCAGAACCAACAAAAACTTTTTGAAATGTTTCACTGATGATTGTGTTTTACTTCCCATTGCTGTGTTGATATTGTGTGGTCTTGATTGTGATGTTGATCATGTTGTGCTTGTTGCTTGTGAGGTTAATTCCTCAGCTGTGCCTAACACTAAAATAAAACCCACTGGTCACAAATTTGGAATGTGACTTGAATGTAAGCAAAACCTCTGAAAGTATTCAAGAACTTGAATTAAAGATTTCCAATTCAAATAAAAATGACCTTAATAAATTATCCTCTCTACCTAACTCTCTATTTCTTTCAAACAAATATCTTCTCTATGAAAATGAAAACTATATAAAGTTCAAATATTTGTCAAGGAGGTTCCAAGAGTTCAAAACTAATATTTTGCACTTGTTTCAAAATTCCAAAGGAATATCTTTTGGAAATTAGCAAAATTGCCGAAATGAAACACTATGAAAAAAATTTGTGCAAAACATTTTATTTTGAAGCCCCAATTTTTGTGCAGCTTCTACATGTATTGGGGAGGCCACATGATTATTTTCAAAATTTTATAAATTATTTTAGTGCCTCAAATAAATCACTGAAAAGCTACTGGTTTTAAAAGAAATAAAAGAAAATCAGGAAAAGGACGCAGTTGTAAATAAGAAAAGTTCTGCCAGGGGTTTTCTGGAAATGTGTCGTGGCCCTCCTGTAGCCGCAGCACGGCGTGGCGCCAGTGCCGCCGTGCTCCTCGTTCCCGCTCGACGCCGCTCGTCGCCAGGGCCCCCTCCCGCTCCTCCTGCCGTGTCGAGGGAGCACGACGCCGTGCCGCCCTCGGCCCTGCTCCTCCGTGACCGGGTGCCCTCCCCTCGCTGTCCCCAGCTCGCCCGACCGAGCGACCAGAACACGCCGATGCCGGCCGCGGCCGTCCCTGCACTCCAGCTCACACCGCCCGGACCCCCCCTCCCCTCCTCTCCCCTGCGAGGAGATAAGAAGACCCCGGGCCACTCCTTGCTCTCCCTGCCCAGATATTTTCCCTCTCCCTCTCCATTTCTTCCACCATGACCGTGGCCGAGCCGAGTGCGCCGTCGCGCGTCACCGTCGATTGAGAGCTCCCCGAGCCAAGCCAGGACCACCCGAAGCTCCGCCTCGTCGTCCTCTACGTCCCTGTGCAAGGAATCGCCTCGGGTCGCCCGGGATCGTCGTCGCCGTCCGCGTCTTCTCCCTCTCCGGCCGCCGGACACCGAGCAAGCTCACGACCTCCTTCGACCTTCTCCATCACCGCTGCGGGTACCCACGCGTCAAGGGTGAGCGCGCCGTCCTCCGGGACATCTTCTTCTTCCTCCTCCTGCTCTGTAGCCTCGCCTTCGAGCGAGAGGCCGTTCGGCCGTCCGCCATGGCCGTGCGATTTCGAGCACGCGCGCGTCGCCGTGCGTCCTCCCCTTCGGTCTCCAAGCACACGCGCGAGTTCGTCCACGCACCCGCACTCGTTTGCACCCACGCACCCCCGCGGAGCGCCGCCAGAACCAGGCCGTCACCGGCCGTTGCTCTCCGTCGGGCACGGCCACCGTGTGATGTTCTTCAGTTTCGTCAGTTAGGACCGCGCGAGTTAGCTCTTATTACATCAGATCCGTATACTAGCACTCACACCGCACCACCCCAGTGGCTAGCACCCGCGCGCGCGCTCGCGAGGTCGCGAGTTCGAACCCCGGCGGCGCGCTGCCTTTTCGGTTTATTTTGCACGCTGACAGGTGGGCCCCACCGGTCAGTGACCGTGGCGGTCAGCACAGCCCGCACTCAGCCTAGTCAGCACCAGCGTGGCACTCGGGCCCGCATGGCAGTGGCTGTGGCTAGCCAGCCCCTCGGTGCAAATCGTTTCGTTAGTTTTTCGGGAAAATAAAATAAACAGTCAGATTCAAATATAAATTTGTAAAATCCATAACTTTTTAAATACTTGTCCAAAAATTACAAATAAGATACCAAAATGTTCAGAAAAATAAACCTGTCTTTTGGTGTAATTCACCTATCCAAATAAATTAGTTTATTTAATGTTTTATTTGAATAGAGAAAAAGGCAGAAAAGAAAATGCTTTTAGAAAATCTTTAACTCTAAAAATAATTATCCAAAAATTAGGTTTGACTTATTAAAATGTTTAGCAAGTGATAACCTTCATATTCCACCTTGTTTCCAAACATGGATAATTATTTTGTAGTGTTGTTTAAAATAAATTAACAAAAAGGGCATATTGAAAAAGGACTTTATAAATTAATCCGTAATGAATTTTGGAATGAATCCAATTGGGTTGTCTTCTATATGTGTAGGAGAACATATCCCTAGCTTGGTTTGAATTTAGGAGTCACTGATTGACTTTGGTGCTAATTATAAGGTTTAGGTCTTTTCTGCCTATTTTTATTAGGCCTTTAATTAATTGTTATGTTATAATTTTATTGTTATAAATGTGTTTCCTAGCATGTGTAGGATGGTAGGCCACTGGTATGACATGTTCTTTTATTTTACTAGCATGTTAGGATAGCTACTTGTGGGTTATGTATTGTTAGGGTTTTATTCCCTAATAGTTGCTCTTATAGTAATAAAATTATTATTACTCTTGTGTTGCTTGTTTTAAATTTCATCTTGTGTGCTAATATTAGCATGGTTGGTACTGTTATTGGTGTTTGCTAGACATATTGGTTGTTAGACATGTTGGTGTGATTAATATGTTGCCTTGCTTGTTAAACTAGGTTGCCTTTAAGTTGAATTACCAAGATTAATTGGTAGTTTAACTTTTGTCTGGAGTATTTCCTGATCAGAGAAAAGTGGTTACTAAGTACCTCTAATTGAGGATGCCTTGGTGCTCTATATTTTGGCATGTGTATGGTGTTATACTCCTGTGAGTATCATGCCCTAGTAAATATAGATTTAGTTCGTTGCTTAATTAAACTAGTGCTATGTTTGTGGCTTGAGTGATTAGTTTGATACTTGTGGTTTGTTCCTTGTTTGTATGCCACTTGTGGTTTGGTTTGCTTATTGCGTGTTGTTTTATTTTCATGTTGCGACGCTAGTTATAAACGCTACCGGAGTGGTATTTGGAAAGGATTTATCGAAGAAGGATGGGAGTTATTTCCTGATCAGTGAGAAGAAGCCCAGGAGCATTATGCGGGAATCAGGCAAGCTATCCCCTGAGCTTGCATCTTTATACATCTATTTTGGTTCACAGGTTTTACTTATAAAGAGCATAGGTGATTTATGTGGTGGTTGCCACTAAAGCTATGATTTTGAAAACCCTTTTCCAAAATACAAGTATATTATTTTGACACCCTATATGGAGATATTAGATGGAAATTCTTTTTCAAACTATAGGATGGGGAAAATATTGTTTACTCAAAACTCCTTTGAGAATACTTGTGTGGATATGGAATACCGAGATGTCGGTGTTGAAGTGGAGAAATGGTGAATGGTGATGTTTATGAAAATGCACATTGTGTCTTTGTACTTACGTTGACCAGCCAATAACCTGTGCGACCACATCTACCCACATATGGGAAAGGGCGTAGTCATATAGTTTGCTCATATTAGTACTGGAAGCCTCAACAACGAGGATGACCTCGTTCCATGAGGGGATGGTTTGATGACCTGCCCCTGACCCGGGTCCTCTAAAGAGAAGACTGCCAGCTGAGCTGGTATGTATGAATTGGAGTAGAGGATTTGTAGGGCCATTAAAATTCGCCGGGTAGAACTACGAAGTCCTCACACTTAGTTTCCGACAGGCTGGATTTAAGTGTCGATGGAACCGGTTTCGTAGCGGTAGGATCCTATAATAGCATGAGCAAAGGACAGGCTATGGTCGGTGACTCAACTCGCATACACCTTGTATGGCGGGACGTGGCTGACACGATGAGTTACCGGATGGGTGTGGGAAAAGCGTGCTACCTCTGCAGAGGGTAATAAAACTATTCGAATAGCCGAGTCCTCGGATATGGACAGTTGGGAGGCCCTACTCTGACCTATGTGCAAGTTTTGGAAAAGAATTGAGTTTTAAAAAGAAAAGGAAGTGGAGAATGACCCATACACCTATACCAACGGATCGGTATGAGGTTGTTGGGGACCATGAACCGTGACGGGTTATGGTCCGATAAAGGAGGAGTTTTGGAGAAACAGATAAAATGGTGATTTTCCGAGAAAAATGTTTATTAAAGAGACTTCTTACCTTTTTCAACAAAGATGTCTTTTTGGGAAAAAGTTTTAAAGAGACTTCTTACAAAGGCAGATTTAGTGGAAAAGTTCTAAAAACCTGCTTTCTTTTTTTTAATAAAGATATAGAGGTTTCAAAACAAAGTTTTATTAAACAAAGGTCTATCCTCCCCTTTTTAACAAGGAAGTAGAGTTTTCAAAGCAAACGAAGTTTTATTTAAACAAATAAAAGAGTAGTATATGCTCATGTTGGGGTAGTTTGCGAGTACGTAAATGTACTCATGGCTGTGTCCCTGGATATTCCCATGTCCAGAGTCCAAGAAGAAGTATGCTGAAGACCGAGAGACCGATGACGTCCTTGCGAACTAGGCCGTCTTCCCAGTCAGCTGCCTGTAGGTGTCTTGGCAAATGACTCGGGCCCCACGTTGATTGGTGTTTTCCGCTGCAAGAACTTATTGAAGATTATGGCTTCAATCAAGTAAGTAATTCCTTCGGTAATTATGGATGTTCTTTTGATACCAGTTTGATTGTGCTCAGCGACAGACTGATCACGGGATCGCTGATGTTGTAGGCACAAGGGTATTTCGGACAGCTAGTCCGGGGTCCCCACAGACTTGGTATCAGAGCCATCCTGACTGTAACAGACCTTAGTTAGCATGGACGTTAGTTAGGAAAGAAATATTTTGTTAAAAATATATTGTTACCAAAAACATATTTTTATCTAAGGAAGTCCAAAAATGACTTCCACTCTTCTCACCTTCTCAAATATTTCCGAGTCTCATCCCTCTACTTAAGGTCTTCTAAGGATTTCTCTAATCCCTCTTACCCGTTCAAAATACTTGACGATGAACCCAAGTGAGACCTAGTTAGCTAGCACCTACAAGAAGGAGCTTCCATCACAAGTACTCAACATTCCACATCAAGGTGATCAATCTGCAAATACCAAGATCGCCAGTATCAACAAAGCAAGAGACCTCGAAGACCTCAACTCAATATCGACGGTCTCACTCAGTTGCAACTTCGACAATTTCAATTCTCCAGCTGAAGCCAAAGGGCGACAAAATGAAGATTTCAGCAACCATGTTTAACCAAGGCCCATAGGAAAAATATATGATAGGAACTTTGGTTATACTACCCGATTACCACGAGTATTAGGCGTCCATTGGTACTAATGGTACCTTGTGTGTTGTTTGTTTGTGAGTTCTCTTCTTGTGTGTTGCTTCTCCTGTGTGTTTCGCGAATTGCGCCTTGTTAACAAACTCCTAATACTTACTCCGTAAAAGTAATCAGGTATCCTGATCAGGGTAGTCTTCTTGCGCTTTTTAAATTTTGTTTAACTACCCCTACAAAATATGTTTAATTCAATTCCGGCAATCATAGTTCCCCAGATGGAAATGTCGCGGGAGCACTCCTACATCGGTTCTGGTTTTGAAGCAACCCAAAGTCCTCAGCTCCATCAAATCGAAGCTGCCCCAGGAACCCACTCGACACCCTTTGAAAGAGAAGAGTTCCTTACGTCTAAAGATCTGCCCAAGAAAATTAGAGAGGACGTCATCAGAGAACAACGTTGGTGTTACACTTGCAACGAACGTGGGCATATGACCAGGAAGTGCCCCCTTAGGTACATCATAAAGAAGAGACCACCCCAAGGAAAGGCTTGTAGTCAGTGCGGAAGGGGTGGACATCAGGGCAGTCAATGCCCTGGCAGCTGCCCACACTGTTTTAATTTTCATCCACCTGGCAAGTGCCCAACCTCTAGCGTCACTTGCTACCTATGCGAAGGAGGTGATCATGTTCCGGCTAAGTGTCCTATGGAATTCATAGTAGACGCAGTAAAAGATGCTCATGAGAAGATTGCTCAAGACGCCATCCACGCCCCGAGAAAGACGTCCACTAAAGCATCCAGCCCATGCCACAATCCGAAGCGCCAGAAGGGGAGAAAACGCAAGGAGCCAACACCAACCTTAGAAGCATATCACAAGTTGTGCCTACGATCTGGAAGAACCCTTCCCAGGAAGAAGCCCTGTACTTTTCAGCAAGCCTCCAAGTCAACTCCAGCTGCGACGTTCAACAAGACCGATTCAGGACCCCTTTTAAGGGGGGAAGACCTGCAATAGGTATACAATAACGTGGTAAGTAGATCCGTGCGCTTTAGCCCTGTAGAATCTGGAAATAGCCGACCAAGACTATCCATCCGAGTCAATCGTCCAGACCACACCTTCATAAAGGATCTGGACTCCGCACAGAAGTTTATCGACAGAGAAAGCCTCGCAACATCAATTTATCGAGATCCCACATGGCGACCCCGCTGAAGAAGCAATGACCTCGGAAGTACAGCCAGCCAAAACCCGTGCCCTCGTACTCCCCTGTTACCACCGGGCAAATCTCGAGGACGAGATTTATTTTAAGGAGGGAAGAGCTGTCACATCCCAAATTTTGAAACTAAGAAAAACTTAGTTTTACCAGACCCAAAATTCAGAACCAACAAAAACTTTTTGAAATGTTTCACTGATGATTGTGTTTTACTTCCCATTGCTGTGTTGATATTGTGTGGTCTTGATTGTGATGTTGATCATGTTGTGCTTGTTGCTTGTGAGGTTAATTCCTCAGCTGTGCCTAACACTAAAATAAAACCCACTGGTCACAAATTTGGAATGTGACTTGAATGTAAGCAAAACCTCTGAAAGTATTCAAGAACTTGAATTAAAGATTTCCAATTCAAATAAAAATGACCTTAATAAATTATCCTCTCTACCTAACTCTCTATTTCTTTCAAACAAATATCTTCTCTATGAAAATGAAAACTATATAAAGTTCAAATATTTGTCAAGGAGGTTCCAAGAGTTCAAAACTAATATTTTGCACTTGTTTCAAAATTCCAAAGGAATATCTTTTGGAAATTAGCAAAATTGCCGAAATGAAACACTATGAAAAAAATTTGTGCAAAACATTTTATTTTGAAGCCCCAATTTTTGTGCAGCTTCTACATGTATTGGGGAGGCCACATGATTATTTTCAAAATTTTATAAATTATTTTAGTGCCTCAAATAAATCACTGAAAAGCTACTGGTTTTAAAAGAAATAAAAGAAAATCAGGAAAAGGACGCAGTTGTAAATAAGAAATGTTCTGCCAGGTTTTTTTTGGAAATGTGTCGTGGCCCTCCTGTAGCCGCAGCACGGCGTGGCGCCAGTGCCGCCGTGCTTCTCGTTCCCGCTCGACGCCGCTCGTCGCCAGGGCCCCCTCCCGCTCCTCCTGCCGTGTCGAGGGAGCACGACGCCGTGCCGCCCTCGGCCCTGCTCCTCCGTGACCGGGTGCCCTCCCCTCGCTGTCCCCAGCTCGCCCGACCGAGCACCAGAACACGCCGACGCCGGCCGCGGCCGTCCCTGCACTCCAGCTCGCACCGCCCGGACCCCCCCTCCCCTCCTCTCCCCTGCGAGGAGATAAGAAGACCCCGGGCCACTCCTTGCTCTCCCTGCCCAGATATTTTCCCTCTCCCTCTCCATTTCTTCCACCATGACCGTGGCCGAGCCGAGTGCGCCGTCGCGCGTCACCGTCGATTGAGAGCTCCCCGAGCCAAGCCAGGACCACCTGAAGCTCCGCCTCGTCGTCCTCTACGTCCCCGTGCAAGGAATCGCCGCGGGTCGCCCGGGATCGTCGTCGCCGTCCGCGTCTTCTCCCTCTCCGGCCGCCGGACACCGAGCAAGCTCACGACCTCCTTCGACCTTCTCCATCACCGCTGCAGGTACCCACGCGTCAAGGGTGAGCGCGCCGTCCTCCGGGACATCTTCTTCTTCCTCCTCCTGCTCTGTAGCCTCGCCTTCGAGCGAGAGGCCGTTCGGCCGTCCGCCATGGCCGTGCGATTTCGAGCACGCGCGCGTCGCCGTGCGTCCTCCCCTTCGGTCTCCAAGCACACGCGCGAGTTCGTCCACGCACCCGCACTCGTTTGCACCCACGCACCCCCGCGGAGCGCCGCCAGAACCAGGCCGTCACCGGCCGTTGCTCTCCGTCGGGCACGGCCACCGTGTGATGTTCTTCAGTTTCGTCAGTTAGGACCGCGCGAGTTAGCTCTTATTACATCAGATCCGTATACTAGCACTCACACCGCACCACCCCAGTGGCTAGCACCCGCGCGCGCGCTCGCGAGGTCGCGAGTTCGAACCCCGGCGGCGCGCTGCCTTTTCGGTTTATTTTGCACGCTGACAGGTGGGCCCCACCGGTCAGTGACCGTGGCGGTCAGCACAGCCCGCACTCAGCCTAGTCAGCACCAGCGTGGCACTCGGGCCCGCATGGCAGTGGCTGTGGCTAGCCAGCCCCTCGGTGCAAATCGTTTCGTTAGTTTTTCGGGAAAATAAAATAAACAGTCAGATTCAAATATAAATTTGTAAAATCCATAACTTTTTAAATACTTGTCCAAAAATTACAAATAAGATACCAAAATGTTCAGAAAAATAAAACCTGTCTTTTGGTGTAATTCACCTATCCAAATAAATTAGTTTATTTAATGTTTTATTTGAATAGAGAAAAAGGCAGAAAAGAAAATGCTTTTAGAAAATCTTTAACTCTAAAAATAATTATCCAAAAATTAGGTTTGACTTATTAAAATGTTTAGCAAGTGATAACCTTCATATTCCACCTTGTTTCCAAACATGGATAATTATTTTGTAGTGTTGTTTAAAATAAATTAACAAAAAGGGCATATTGAAAAAGGACTTTATAAATTAATCCGTAATGAATTTTGGAATGAATCCAATTGGGTTGTCTTCTATATGTGTAGGAGAACATATCCCTAGCTTGGTTTGAATTTAGGAGTCACTGATTGACTTTGGTGCTAATTATAAGGTTTAGGTCTTTTCTGCCTATTTTTATTAGGCCTTTAATTAATTGTTATGTTATAATTTTATTGTTATAAATGTGTTTCCTAGCATGTGTAGGATGGTAGGCCACTGGTATGACATGTTCTTTTATTTTACTAGCATGTTAGGATAGCTACTTGTGGGTTATGTATTGTTAGGGTTTTATTCCCTAATAGTTGCTCTTATAGTAATAAAATTATTATTACTCTTGTGTTGCTTGTTTTAAATTTCATCTTGTGTGCTAATATTAGCATGGTTGGTACTGTTATTGGTGTTTGCTAGACATATTGGTTGTTAGACATGTTGGTGTGATTAATATGTTGCCTTGCTTGTTAAACTAGGTTGCCTTTAAGTTGAATTACCAAGATTAATTGGTAGTTTAACTTTTGTCTGGAGTATTTCCTGATCAGAGAAAAGTGGTTACTAAGTACCTCTAATTGAGGATGCCTTGGTGCTCTATATTTTGGCATGTGTATGGTGTTATACTCCTGTGAGTATCATGCCCTAGTAAATATAGATTTAGTTCGTTGCTTAATTAAACTAGTGCTATGTTTGTGGCTTGAGTGATTAGTTTGATACTTGTGGTTTGTTCCTTGTTTGTATGCCACTTGTGGTTTGGTTTGCTTATTGCGTGTTGTTTTATTTTCATGTTGCGATGCTAGTTATAAACGCTACCGGAGTGGTATTTGGAAAGGATTTATCGAAGAAGGATGGGAGTTATTTCCTGATCAGTGAGAAGAAGCCCAGGAGCATTATGCGGGAATCAGGCAAGCTATCCCCTGAGCTTGCATCTTTATACATCTATTTTGGTTCACAGGTTTTACTTATAAAGAGCATAGGTGATTTATGTGGTGGTTGCCACTAAAGCTATGATTTTGAAAACCCTTTTCCAAAATACAAGTATATTATTTTGACACCCTATATGGAGATATTAGATGGAAATTCTTTTTCAAACTATAGGATGGGGAAAATATTGTTTACTCAAAACTCCTTTGAGAATACTTGTGTGGATATGGAATACCGAGATGTCGGTGTTGAAGTGGAGAAATGGTGAATGGTGATGTTTATGAAAATGCACATTGTGTCTTTGTACTTACGTTGACCAGCCAATAACCTGTGCGACCACATCTACCCACATATGGGAAAGGGCGTAGTCATATAGTTTGCTCATATTAGTACTGGAAGCCTCAACAACGAGGATGACCTCGTTCCATGAGGGGATGGTTTGATGACCTGCCCCTGACCCGGGTCCTCTAAAGAGAAGACTGCCAGCTGAGCTGGTATGTATGAATTGGAGTAGAGGATTTGTAGGGCCATTAAAATTCGCCGGGCAGAACTACGAAGTCCTCACACTTAGTTTCCGACAGGCTGGATTTAAGTGTCGATGGAACCGGTTTCGTAGCGGTAGGATCCTATACTAGCATGAGCAAAGGACAGGCTATGGTCGGTGACTCAACTCGCATACACCTTGTATGGCGGGACGTGGCTGACACGATGAGTTACCGGATGGGTGTGGGAAAAGCGTGCTACCTCTGCAGAGGGTAATAAAACTATTCGAATAGCCGAGTCCTCGGATATGGACAGTTGGGAGGCTCTACTCTGACCTATGTGCAAGTTTTGGAAAAGAATTGAGTTTTAAAAAGAAAAGGAAGTGGAGAATGACCCATACACCTATACCAACGGATCGGTATGAGGTTGTTGGGGACCATGAACCGTGACGGGTTATGGTCCGATAAAGGAGGAGTTTTGGAGAAACAGATAAAATGGTGATTTTCCGAGAAAAATGTTTATTAAAGAGACTTCTTACCTTTTTCAACAAAGATGTCTTTTTGGGAAAAAGTTTTAAAGAGACTTCTTGCAAAGGCAGATTTAGTGGAAAAGTTCTAAAAACCTGCTTTCTTTTTTTTAATAAAGATATAGAGGTTTCAAAACAAAGTTTTATTAAACAAAGGTCTATCCTCCCCTTTTTAACAAGGAAGTAGAGTTTTCAAAGCAAACGAAGTTTTATTTAAACAAATAAAAGAGTAGTATATGCTCATGTTGGGGTAGTTTGCGAGTACGTAAATGTACTCATGGCTGTGTCCCTGGATATTCCCATGTCCAGAGTCCAAGAAGAAGTATGCTGAAGACCGAGAGACCGATGACGTCCTTGCGAACTAGGCCGTCTTCCCAGTCAGCTGCCTGTAGGTGTCTTGGCAAATGACTCGGGCCCCACGTTGATTGGTGTTTTCCGCTGCAAGAACTTATTGAAGATTATGGCTTCAATCAAGTAAGTAATTCCTTCGGTAATTATGGATGTTCTTTTGATACCAGTTTGATTGTGCTCAGCGACAGACTGATCACGGGATCGCTGATGTTGTAGGCACAAGGGTATTTCGGACAGCTAGTCCGGGGTCCCCACAAGAACTCAGAGTTGGACAGACAATGTTGGTTTATGACTCCAAACTGCATCTGTTCTCTGGGAAATTCAAGTCAAGATGGTTTGGCCCTTGTGTTATCAAGAGAGACCTTGGGCATGGTGCTTTTGAAGTACAGAGTGCAACAGAGGGTACTTTTAAGGTGAATGGGCAGAGATTGAAGCATTATAGAGCTGGAGAGCATTTGAACACTGGAGTAAGTGGAGAAACTGATGATGAAGAAGTTGAGGATGACCTCAATGCATCCTCTTCAGCTGAGAACCTGTGAAGAAGCTACAGTCAGGCTCATGACTATAAACAAGCGCTCATCAAGAGGCAGCCTGGTACCTTCGTACATTATTTGCATGTTATTTCCATTTACCTGCTGTTTTTCGTTTGTATTTTCCCTTTGTCTTCGCTTTTTAGATTTCGAATAAAAGGAAGTGGAGAAAGTTTTTGCTAGGATATCAAGAAGAAAGAGGCAGAAGTAAATATCAGGTGGATAATTTCCAATCTTTTACACCCTATTCACAGCATGAATAATATTGTTATTATCATATTTCTGGTTGAAGATCAAATTGGCAAAATTATGGCTGTTACAAGAAATTAAATCTGATGATTTTTAGCTCTATTCTGATTAATTAGCATTACATCCTGATTGCGAATCATGTAATGTATCTGCTTATTATTTTTGCAAAGGCTATGCTCAGAACCATTTATCGAGAACAGAATCCTTTTTATTTCTCTATTCAAGAAATTTGGAATATTTGAATAATGCAATTTGCTTTGAAACTGAGCTAAATGATCCTTGGTAGAGCCATTTACCATTTTTGCATCTTCTGCATTTTTTGCGTTAGCAATCATGGTCTCTGGACTGTGATTTGTGAAGCACTAACACTAATACTAACACTAACTATAATTAAAGAATTTTGTAACAGCAAGTAATTTTTGCTTTAGCAACCATTATCCTGGGATATTGGTTTGTGAAGCACTAACCTGAATTCTTAACCGAAAAATGAATCAATTCTATGCGTTAGCAATTATGATCCTGAGATTGTAGCTTGTGAAGCACTAACTCAAGTAACTTGACAAGAAATAACTGAATTAACTCGAATCTTGCATCTGCATTAGCTTACTATGTTCCCTGGAACTGTAGTAGGTGAAGCACTGACTCTGCATCCATTTAGCACTCATTTATGCATTGTGACTTTTCTTTGGATAATTTACTTTCAGTTACCTTGCAAATGTCTTATACAGCTAATCCACTGGTACTTGAGCTTAGAAATGATTGAATCCTGTTATTTGAAACTTGTTCCCAAGCTAGCACTTGCTCTAATAGTAGACAAAACTGCATTAAATCCAATTTGAATGAACTGCTAAGTCTTCAGAACATTGCGCTGTTCATAATCTGCTTGTTGTCATTATCCTCCAATTTCTTTACGTGAGGACAAGCAAAGGTTTAAGTCTGGGGGTTTGATCACCATCGTTTATATGCATTTTCCACAACCCCAAAACCTTAAAACCTCACTTCTTATATACTCAGAACTGCAAATATTTGCACTTTACATTGCTTTTCACTCATTTTGCACTTCAGAGCGCAAAGGCACATAATCTTCAGAAGATCCATCATAGAAGTGAGGCAAGATGCAACATTCAACTCATATCAATGTAGCAGACAAGATGGCCAAGATCAACAAGTCAATTCAAGCCATGATGTGAAGATCATTACTGTGCC
Source organism: Poa annua (assembly GCA_026929855.1). Taxonomy (NCBI): domain Eukaryota; kingdom Viridiplantae; phylum Streptophyta; class Magnoliopsida; order Poales; family Poaceae; genus Poa; species Poa annua. Next base: position 59,974,502 of record CM049437.1, read on the forward strand.
AGAAAGTGAACAGTAAATGACAGAAGTTATGTCAGTCAACTCAAGTCCCTCTTCTCAATTTGAAGCAATGCTCAAGGCAAGAAGATAAGAGGAAATTCAAATGAGTTTGAATAAGGAAGAGAAAAAAGAGATCAACTTGGAGATCAAGGAAACCACAAAAGGCATAAAGGTGAAAAGGTGCAAAAGAGAGAAACATGCCATGTGCACTGTGAGCTGTGGAAAGAGGAAGGAAGCTTCCTCCTCTACCAACTCGTACCACACCTCCACCACATTTGGAAAAAGGTGTATAAAGCCACCACAGACTCCACCATTCCATCCATTCGCTGCACCCGAATCCACTCCACTTTTCCACTTTTCACCAACCTCCACTCCATCTTTCCACCACCAACCAGAGCAAGAACAAGATGAACAAGGAGACTAGGAGAAGAAGCACAAGGCCTTGGTGAACTGAAGCACAAGATCTACAACTCTGCTTCCTCTACTCTGCTTCCTCTGCTTCGACTAGATTGCAGTGAGCTAAAGCCAAGGATTTCTCTCCAACCCCTTGTGTAATCTTGAGTGAATCGTGTAGATCATCCATCTGCATGTAAGGCTTGTGATATTTGGTTACTGCAGTGAATTGAGTGACACAGTTCCCTGTTTTATCCGAAGATTTGCGTGCTTTGTTTGCTGCGTGTCTTTATCAGTGTGTGCTAGGCTAGTCCATGCACACTTTTGTCTTGTAATTCTGTCCCTAGTCTCCCTTTGCTTGTTAACTCAATGTGATCTGGCCAGACAAACCAGAAAGCTTTGATCTTTGTGTTAGTTTTCTTCTTACACCTTAAACCTGCTAAAAACCCTTGCTCGCAAGACTAGTCTCTGCAAGTTGTGAATTAAAATCTTGTTCCCTTTCTAAACCTTGCTTAGATCCTTGCTAGGCTCTGGATTGACAACCCAGAGGCTGTAAGTTAAATTCTGAATGATACAGTGCTTAAACCTTTCTCATTAAAACACCTTTACTTTCTTGTTGGAAACTTGAAAACCCAAAGAATTGATCTAGCTTCTGCCAACCCTTAGCAACATCATAAACTTGTTAATCCCTATGGAGACGATAACACAAACCCACCTAATATTACATTGATCACTTACCAATGCCGGAAGCCGATTCCGGTTGTATGGCTCCAAGGTCCATTCCCAGTCATCCGGCATCGACGTCTTGGCGATGGCCTTGACGCGTCTGCGGGCCTCGGATTTCCCCAGCTCGAAGGTGGTGGTTCGGGTTGGGTCATACCGGCCACTCATGTGGCATATCTTATGGGCTCGCTCCTGGAGAGGGCAGACCCGGCGAGTGATGAAGGTTAGCAGGAGGTCATCCGGCGTCGGCACGACCTCCAGCGAGTCGAAGTGCTTCTCGATGCTGTTCAGCTCGGCATCGGCATTCTTGGTGTTGTAGTCCTAGTTGAGTTGAGCGGTGGGTGGCCGAATGGTGAATGTCGGGAGGTTGAGGAGGTCTTGGTCTTGGTCAGCCGGGCTCTTCACGTAGAAGAAGGACCGCTGCCACTTCCGGCATGACTCCAGCCCATGAACCTTGGGGAGATGAGAGGTGTTCCGGGGTATGATCGTGGCGGCTCCACAGGCCACCATGTCCTTGGGAAGTTTGGTCCTAGCCGGATCCGGAACACTTTGTCTCTGGAGATGGAAGAACTTAGCCCACATATTCACCGTGGGCCAGAGCCCGAGGTAACCTTCGGATAGGGCGACGAAGGCTGATAAAATGGTGATGGCGTTGGCCGGGAGATGGTGTGGTTGGAGGCCATACCGGGAGAGAAAACGACGGAAGAAGGGGCTGGCGGGAAGACCGAACCCGCGCTCGAAGTGCGCGAGGAACACCACCCGCTCGCCGGTTTGAGTTTCCGGCTCGATCTCGTCGCCCGGAACCCGGCACATCAAGTTAGCCGGGATGCGGCGTGACCGGATTAGCGAGTCGATGTCGTCCTGAGTGACGTCGGATCCCTCCCATCCGCCACGTTCGCTCTCCTCGAAACCGAGATCGAGATCTTCCTCGGCGTGTTCGGAAGACATGTCGGAGATCTGCAGGAAAACCGAGATCAGTCCGATGTCGGAAGGGCAATATGTCGGTCTAACCGGGGATGTTGAGGTATCCGGCTAGAAACAGAAATATGTTACCGGAATGTCCAAAAGAAGATCTAACGCAAGAACTTAAAAGAAGCAAAAATAGATCTATGGAGGTGCTCTAAATGTCTTAATGCGCGAAGGGGACCGGGCAGTTGGCGCAAGATCGGTCGTGAAAGTCTAGTGTTCAACTAAAAGCACCCGTGCAATGAAAGATCAAGGAACTAGCATGGATGAACTATGGATGAACTAGCGCGGATGCACTACCGATGAACTATCGGAGGCCGTTGGCATTCTAATCAAAGCTAGTGATGAATCACTTACCGGAGAGGAATTCTGCGCGGCGGCGATGTACGCTGAAGAGATCGACGGCGGTGAACGTGCTCCGGTCGACGGCGAGAGTGCTCCGGTTGGTGGTGCGGCGTATGTCCGGCGTCGTGCTCGAGCTGTGCGCGGCGGCGGCGGCAAGAAGTGGAGGAGGAAGAAGGAGTGAGGAGCGAAGGGGATGAAGGCTTCCCCGCTCCCCTATTTAAAGAGGCAGATCGGGAGCGGTTACCGAATTTCCCGTCCACGATTTGGGAAACGGGCGCGGGGATCATGTGTGGCAGTTGTTGCCGTTGAGAGAAATGCGGCCGCACGATCGGCCACATCGTGGGCCACGGAGAACGAACCGTCAGGGGTGGGATCGTGTGCGGTTGCCGGCGCGAGAACCAAGCGGGCGCACTGGGGTCAAAGCACTCGAGTGTCTGTGGGATTTGACACCGGGTGGGGCCCATGCGGTGTGGTAGCAGTGTGTCAGTTCGCGTGGCAAAGCCGGGACAAGGCTCAGCACTTCAGCGCCACGTCTCATAAGAGAATCTGAGGAAAGATTTGTCTGTATCTCGGACAGCCCGAAGTACGGGACAATGTCGGATTGGTGGGGTAATTCGTATCTTAGCACCACGTATCGGACCGACATAGTGATGTCGGAAGTCAGATATTGGACCGAGTTGGAGATGTCGGAAGTTTTGGTCGAACCGACATGATGATGTCGGGTACTTAACCAAGACAGATTGGTTGTTTAAATCTGGTGCGGCTCTTCGTCTGAGGCTGCAGAACCATACCAGCTTCGGGGACTAGTGTCGGGGGCTACCCCCGGGTAGGGTAAAGGTGTGGCATTTATGCTATTGTTTATGAAGATAATTGTCCTTATCCTAATATCAAAGGTCAGGTGGCCCTTGGTGCTGTGAAGAGGCACCCTTTCGTGTATGCCAAGAGGTGTCCCTTGGGAATGGCAGAGGGTTTCCCCTTGGGGAAAGTAAAGGGCTGGCTGCCTCTCCTGGTGACACTATAAATAGGCCTCCAGCCCTTCAGTTTGCTCCAGGCAGAAGCAGAGGACTCCTCTAAGAACCAGCTTCTCGAAGATGTCCTTGGGAGCTAGCCTAGGACATCTTCGAGGGACTGGGCCTAGAAGTATTCTCTTATGAGGTAGGAAAGACACACATAAGTAAATACAACCCCGGAGGGGTCAAGATAAAGAGGTACCGGCTTGTAGCTACGTCGAGGAGGATCGACGTTTACTCGGGCACGGAGGGGCCGAGGTATGGTGATGAGGTAGTCCGGCTTGAGTTGGACCGACATAACATGACTGACATCCCTATGTCGGCGACTTCCCTTTGTCTTGTATGTGCAGGAAGGAGGTTCCGGCGTAGCCGTGCCGGGACTCGGAAGGGGATTCCGGGTTGAGGAATCCGGCGTACTCATGCCGGGTTGAGAAGGGATATCTGGCATGCCCATGCCGGGTTAAAACCAAGAGGTGCCGGTATACTCCATGCCGGGACAGAAGTCAATGACATGATGACACCCCCGCCTGATACAGAAGCTCAAGTCACGTCCCGCCTGACACGGAAGCGGGGCAGAAGGTGCGGTACAGAGTACGAAGGGACTGCTCACCCGTACCGCTGACTCTGGGAGAGGGGACAAGGCATGGGTAGGCCATGTCTTGTCTCTGGTAGGGAGGACAATCATGACCAAGCCGGCGTTCGATACAGTGGAGAGCATGATGGTGTAGCTCGGTGTAGCCCGGCGACTAGGTCGTGGTAGACCTTGATGACCTTACCGTTGGCGTGGCTACAGTACACGTGGGCCCGGGAGCCGTTAGGGTTTCCGGCCAACCCGGCCGGGACTCTATATAAGGAGCATTAACTCCTCCTACGAGAACGACGACGCCCAAGCCCTAGTTTCATTTATTGCTAAGAGCCTTGCTCTCTTCTCTCCCTTAGCCCTTTATAGTTCTTGTGTTCTTACTCACTGTGGAGAGGTACAGCTCAAGGAGCATGTTGTAGTTCTTGTGCCCCACATATAGAGAGAGACCGAGGCAGGAGTAGGGGTTTTACCTCCTCACGAGGGCCCCGAACCTGGGTACATCGTTGTGTTCGTGTTGGTTTGACTTGCTCTTGCGTGTTCTTGCTTCTTCCCGTGTGAGCTTCTCAGCTCGCTAGCCCTCCCCGGATCCACCAGCGTCCATTCGGCCCCATGATACGTCTCAAACGTATCTATAATTTCTTATGTTCCATGCTTATATTATACCAATTGCTACATGTTTTATATACACTTTGTGTTGTTTTATGCATTTTCTGGGACTAACCTATTAACAAGATGCCACAGTGCCAGTTCCCTGTTTTCTGCTGTTTTTGGTTTCAGAAAACCACTTAAGGAAATATTCTCGGAATTGGACAGTTTTTATACCGAAGTCCCTATTTTCCTCGAAACAATCCAGAACATCGAAGACGAGGCGGAGTCGGGCACCGAGGCGCCCAGATGATGTGGGGGCGCGGGCCAACCCCCAGCCGCGCCAGGACCTCATCACGGGGCCTCGGGCCTCCACCACCTTCGCCCTTTCGCCTACAAATACCCCCCGACAATACAAGACCTAAGCCCCGAACACTTTTCCAAAAAACCTTACTGAGCCGCCGCCGTCGTCAACCCTAGTTCGGGAGGGTTCAGAAGCTCTTCCCGGCAACCCTGCCAGAGAGGGGAATCCTCAGCGGAGGGCTCTACATCACCATGCCCGCCTCCGGACTGATGCGTGAGTAGTTCATCCTTGGACTATGGGTCCATAGCAGTAGCTAGATGGTTGTCTTCTCCTATTGTGCCATCATGTTTAGATCTTGTGAGCTGCCTATCATGATCAAGATCATCCTTGTGTAATGCTACATGTTGTGTTTGCTGGGATCCGATTGATATTGAATACTAAGTCATTTGCTTCATAATATATCATGTTGTGTGTTGTTTATGATCTTGCATGCTCTCCGTTGCTAGTAGATGCTCTGGCCAAGTAGATGCTTGTGACTCCAAGAGGGGGTATTTATGCTCGATAGTGGGTTCATGTCTCTATTTAATCTGGGGGAGTGACAGCAACCTCTAAGATTGTAGATGTACTGTTGCTACTAGGGATAAAACAGTAGTACTTTGTCTAAGGATAATGTTATTACTTACATTACACACTTTGCCTAATGCAATAATCTGTTGCTTGCAACTTAATACTGAAAGGGGTGCGGACGCTAACCGGAAGGTGGATTATTAGTCATAGATGCGGTTGGAACGGTCTATGTATATTGTTGTAATGCCCAAATGAATCTCACACTAGACATCATGACATTAGTATATGCATCATTATGCAGCTCTTTATTCTGTCAATTGCCCAGCTGTAATTTGTTTACCCACATGTATGCTATTATTATTTATGGAGAGACACCACTAGTGAACTGTGGACCCCGGTCCTTTTCCTTAAACTGATAATACAACCAACTGCAAACCATTACTTTCATTCTCTGCAAACATCATCCTCCACACATACGTTTAATCCTTTGTTACAGCAAGCCGGTGAGATTGACAACCTCACTGTTGAGTTGGGGCAAAGTATCTTGATTGTGTTGTGCAGGTTCCACCTCCCTCGTCAACTACACGCCACCAAGAATTTCTAGCGCCATTGCAAAGGGGAGACCTTCAGACGTGTTCTTTGTCGGAGAGTGACTCCCACGAGACAGGGGTGGTCACACTCTGAAGAGAATGTTCGAAGGGGGACTGAACGCGGAGGTCAAACAACCCTCAACCGGCACGGCGACGGTGCTCGTCGAGCCTGAGGAGGGACACCACGACAGAGATGAACACCAGCCCGTACCCAGGTTCACGGCCCTCTGGAGGAGGTAACACCGCTACTCCTGCTTGTCTGTATTGCACTGCAGAGGGTACAGTATAATGAGCTTGCCGAGGGCTCCCTTATGGCAGTGCGGAGCTCAAGGAGGGAACTCTAGGGTCTTCTTCCTCCTTGAGTGCGCTTGGCTAGACTAGACGACGGTGGAGCGCTTAAGGTCTGAACGGTTGATCGATCGTCCCCTTGCTACGGAGGTGCCCCCTCTCCTTTTATAGGCGCCCCGGGCCTCATCCTTGCGCCCTGCGCAGCGGAAGGGTTCCCACATGGCGACGAAACGGAGGAGCAGGGTGCACCACAGCTGGGTTGTCCATGGACTCGGTCCATGGTCGTAAAGCCTGTCCTTGACGCAGGAAAGCCACCGTCCGCGCAGGACGGCCAGCCGGCGCCGCAGGGATCGTGGGGGTGCCCATGGTGACGTCGTCGTTGGAGCGTAGCGCCGGCCATCTGCTTTATCACCAAAGGGGAAAGCTCCGTAGTCCGGTGCGGGGGGCACAGCTTTGTTGACTCCTTTAATCACCAGAATGGCAACTGCGGCGTCGCCGTCACCGCGCGCAGACGCGCGCATCACTCTGCGGCCGCGGCAGAGGCCATGTGCGCTCTGCGGCGGTTGCTTCGCAGCGAAGCATCTCTACAGGGCCTGAGCAGCCTTGTAGACGGATTTGCATTGACTCCTCTCCAGGGGAGAGAGCCTTGTAGAGCGGTAGTTGCAGGGGAAGCCTCTTCAAGCCTCCGCTGCCTCTTTAAGCCCTCTCGAGGACTTTTCCTCTCGAGAGCCTCTCCAAGCGTTTTGCTTGGTCCTTAGTCATTTCCCGATACTGTCGCATGTCGAGGGCTGTGGAGAGCGGGGCCTGCACACCCTGGATTCCACTGGGCCGACAGTAGCCCCCGGGCCCATGACGGGCACAGCAAAGCCCACTGGGCTCAGGCGAAGCATCGTGGGCCCAAAGTGTCCGGCCAGCCCGAGACTCGCGTCGATCAGTCGCGCGTCTGCGACGCCACGATCTCTCCGGCGGGGCGTGCGTCGTGGGGGGTCCTACCACACCCCGGTAACTGCTGAGACGAGACATAAAGCTTGCGCGCCGGCTCGAGCAGCCGTTACTGCTCTCACTTTGCGCGTCCAGCCTTCCAATCTCCCATCTCTGAGCTTCCTCACTCCGGCGATCCTCGACTCCTTCCGCGCTCTTCCGCACTTCTTCCTCTTCCGGCGATGGCTTCCGCGAAGGGCAAGGCGGCGATGGCGAAGCCCTCTGCGAGCGCGCAGGGGGAAAGGGCGCTTGGCCCCGCCCTGGTCGGGGAGCGCTTCAACGGGGTGGCGCTGGACAAGATCCAACACCTGGTCGCCGGGAATACTAACGAGCACGGCGGCAGCGCTCTCCAGGCCGCGAAGCTCGGCCGGCTCCCGATGGGGTTCTTCCCCATCTTCCTCCACACCATCTACGCCGGGCTGGTGCCGCCCTACTCGCCCTTCCTGGAGGCGATCCTGGAGTTCTACCAGATCCACCTCCTCCATCTGCACCCCAACTCCATCCTGATCCTCTCCATCTTCGCCTATCTCTGCGAGGCTTATCTAGGGGTGCAGCCTTCGGTGGCCCTCTTCCGGAGCTTCTACGCACTCCGTAGCTCCGCCAACCTCGAGCGGACGGAGTGCGTCTCCTTCCGCATCGCGGACGGCATGGGGGATGTCTACATCCCCATGTCGTGGAACGGCGAGAAGCCCGTCACGGCGGTGGTGAAGAAGGTGGACGACTTCCGGCAGAAGTGGCTCCTTATCAGCGTCAAGTCGACGAGCTCCTTCCTCGACATTCCGGAGGCGCCGCCCGTGAAGAACTCCCACTGGGGCAAGCTGGCCTTCAGGAACCCGCAGATTGCGGAGCTGGTGGGCTGCATGAAGCTTCTCCGGGAGAATGGCCTCACCGTCCAGATGATCGCGGAGGACTTCGTGAGGCGCCGCATCGCTCCGCTTCAGGTGCACAAGAAGCCGATATGGATGTACTCGGGCCTCACGGACCCGATGCGGCTCCACTGCTGCGACCCCCGCCCCGAAGCCGTCTCCACCATCATGGGCGTCCTCTTCATCAACCCGGACATGCCCGTGGCGGTTGCTGAGGTGCTGAGGCCTCTCCACCAACTCTCCATGAACATGCACCTGGCGATCCTGGAGCGGATGCCGACGTTTACATCGCTTGGCCTGGCGGGGGAGGAGGAGGACGAGGTGGCCATGCCTGTGGCGAAGGTCCCAGGAGCAGCGGAGTCGCCTTCCGGATCGGACGTCGAGCTTGGCGATGAGGCGGCCAGGGCGAACCCCTCGACCGGCGGAGCGAGCTCGTCAAGGGCCGGGCCCCCTGCCGAGGAGATCTTCGAAGTCTCGTCCGGCGACGACGAGCCCCCGAGGGGGGCCCCTTCGCACCCTGTTACGGAGGGGGAAGGGAGCGACGACGACGAGGATGCGGCGGGGCGACGAGAGCCCCCGTCCAAGGCGGCCCACGACAAGCCTGCTGGGGAGCCAATGGGCGCTCCCCTCAAGAGGAAAGCGGAGGCGCCTCCCGAGGGGTCTGGAGCCAGGACCACGCCTTCATGGCGCTCACTTGGCATGGCGTGGGTTGACACCCGCGCCAAGAAATCTGGGTAAGTATCTTGATCTCGGTTTTCCCTTGCTCACTCTCTATTTGCCCGTTCTCTTCTAACGGATTTTCTTGCTCCTTGCCAGTGACCTGGCGCCTGCGAAGCGTCGGAGGCTTCGCAAGGCCGTGGAGGTGAAGAAGGCCGCGCCAGAGGCCGCGGTTGACGAGGCCTCGAGGCCTGTGGTGGCGGGCACCGCCGGCACTGCCGAGGACACGCCTCAGGCTGAGGCGGCTGCGCCGCCTCTCGAGGGGAGGCGCCCTGAGGAGCAAGCGGAGAGGGCGCCTACTCCGCCTCACGCTGCCACTCCTCTGGCGCAGCAGGAGGCCGAGGCGGGCACGACGCCCATCCAGAGCCCGCCAAGGGCCGACGAGACGGAGGGGGAAGCTCCTCCGCCGCCCCCGCCAAGCCCTGCAGCGGAGGCGGAGACAGCGGCTATGGGGCAGGCCTCTCCTGCCCCTGAGGCCCACGACGAGGTGCCGCCTGAGGGCGGCGACACCGGCGCACGGAGCGCTGGTGCTGAGGGTGAGAATCCGCCGCCAAGCCCATAGGCCCGCGGCGCTGCTGGGCCCCGCGTAGAGGCCCCCTTCGTCAAGCTCGACGGAGGGGCCGGGACCTCCGCGCCGCGTGGGGCTTCACGAGACCTGGTCCTGAGCGGCTGGGACTGGAGCAGAGGACACCGCGGCGTCGCCTTCCGCCTGGTGCGGGATTCTCTGGATGGGCTGGAGACCCACCTCGCCCTCGAGGACGCGGAGCTCGCCCGGCGGCAGGACGAGCTTGCGGAGGCCTGGGCCGCCTTCCACGCGGCCGTGGAGGTTCGCCGGCAGAGCGATCTGGCTCTGCAGCCGGAGCGCGAGGAGGCGCTGCGCTTCGCCAAGGAGGTCCGTGAGGGCGCCGTGCGCGAAGCCGAGGAACTCCTGGAGCCCCTCCAGGCCGAGCGCCAGGCGGCGGCGGACGACTTGGCCGCGGCGAGGGCGGAGGGGGAGACGGTGGAGCTCTCGCTGGCGGATAAGCATCGTGAGCTTGTCCAGCTTGAGGCCAAGATCCTCGCCGACTCTGAGGTCGTGCGGACCTCGCTGGAGGGGGTCCGCGCGGCCTTGGATGCCCGGGGGCAGAGGCTGGGCGAGCGCGAGAACGACGTGCGCCAGCGCGACGAGCAGCTGCTGCAGGCGGAGCAGGAGCTGTCGGTGCAGCGCACCGACCTTGAGGCCCGGGAGGGGAACCTAGCCGAAGCCCTCGGCAAGTTTAACCGCTAGTGGCTACCCACAAGAAGCATGTGGAGCGCTTCAACGCAAAGCTCGCCGAGCGGAAGGCGGAGGCGGAGAAGGAGTTTCAAGCTCGGGAGAGGGAGTACCGCGCAGCCGTCTCTCGAGACTACATCGAGAGATTCACGAAGCAAGAGCCTCGCTTCAAGAAGAGGCGCCCCGAGGATAACGCCCGGATCGATGAGCTGGAGCACATGAACGCCAGGCTGAACTCCTGGGTGAGGCGTGCGGCGGACGGTCGCCGCCTTGCCGAAGAGGCTCGCGAGCGCATGTCGCAGTACCTCGCCGCCCTCATGGCGGACATGGAGGAGATGAACAAGCAGGTGGGCCCGGCCGTGGACCGAGCGGTGGAGGCTGCCGAGAGCGCCCAAGCGGCGCGGGTGCTGTCGCAGCAGCGGGAGCGTATGTTCCAGTCCTTGGTGGCTCGGGGCAACGATCTCGCGGCGAAGCAGGGGGTGGAGGCGCCGCACGTCCCCGCTTAGGGCAACGCTGCCCCGCCGCGTACCTCGCCTACTTCGACCAGCTCTTCACGGCGCTCGAGGGCCCTGCCGCGGAGCTCCGCGACGTCGTCGAGGAGGAATGCCGCCAACTCCTGGCGGTGGCGGTCGACCGCATCTTCACCAACCTCCAGCACCTCCAGCCCGGCTTCGACTACTCAACGGTGACCGAGCCTCTCGAGGGGAAGAAAGGGTGGAAGATCTCCAACTCCATCCGAGACTAGGTCGACGACTTCTGCAGCTGCTTCAAGTGGGCTGAGGCGGGGGAGGACAACGGCGAGGAGGCAGGCTCCGAGGGCGAGCCTGGAGAGGAGGGGTCCATGGATGAGGGCGACGACGCTTCTGCCTGATCTCTTCCTGTATTGTAATGCGCTTGTAGCGCCATTTAAAAGACTTGGCTTAGAGATTTTTGCTCCAGTCTGTAATATACTTTTTAAGTAGATGCTATGAAATTCGCATGTGTGTCCCTCGAAGGGTCTTTTACTTCAACTCCATGTCTTTGTTCGCTCTGCGTCGTTAGGACCCTTCTCCTTGCGCTATGACTCCGCCGCTGCGGTATGCCTGAGCAATGACTCGGCAAAGCCGGGGGGAGTTTAAGGCTTAGAGAGGTAAGAGTCCTCGAGGCGCGATGCTCAAGGGCCCCCCTTTGACGTGCAAGCAGCCCATGGAGCGTGAGGGAAAAGAATTGCTCGAGGGACGACGCGTGCTCGTGAGAGGGAAAAAGATTCTCGAGGCGTGAGTGCTGAACTTAGCTTCGCGAGGCTTTTGCTCTGCGTAGGTTTCCCCTGGCGATGCGCTCTCCTTTAGAGGCCAAGTTTCGCCTCCACGAGCTTGGAGGGACTTTTGTTCCCTGCGGATGTTAGAGAGGCGAACCCAAACGCTAGTGCATGGTAGTAAGGACTCATGTGCGCTTATAGGTTTCCTCAGGTGTGTCTCGCGAGGAGAGTAAGTACCAAGGTCCCTTGGAGAGGTCGCGTGTTTTCGGGAGCATGCCCTTTAGCCAGAGCTCGGATCCCTTGGATTTTGCAGTGCTGCTGGGGTGCTCTCGAGGCACAGGCACCGTACTCAGCCCCCTCTCGCGAGGTGCGCGTGGGAAGGATATAAGCGCACATGAAAAGGCAAATGATGAAAGTAAACTCACCATCAAAATATTACATAGCGGCGCCTTAGCGCATAGTTCACTTAGGAACGAAATGGTTCATTATGCTTGGGGACGCCAAGCTAATGTTCTTTCCATGTCGAGACATGGGGACCACCCATTAGTGGCTGAGACTCTCTACGGCCTGCGGTGGCTCGTTACAAGGAGAGCTCGGAGGGCTGACCCTCAGGAAAAGCTTTGTGAAGCTTGGAGGTGAAGCCGTGAGCTTCCCTCTAGAGACAAAAAAAATGCCTGACGTGACAATGATCACGGGCGTGACTATGATCACGGGTAGAACTTGCGTAGATGCACGATGTTCCACGGGTTCTTGACGGGGATGCCGTCTTCAGTTTCGAGGCGCGCAGCGCCAGGCCTGGCGATGTGAGAGACCCTGTAGTGGCCTTCCCACATAGGCGAGAGCTTGTGGAGGCCTTCTCTGGAGAGGATTCGCCTGAGGACGAGGTCGCTCGCCTCCAGAGTGCGCGAGCGCACATGGCGGCTGTGGTAGCGTCGCAGGTCTTGCTGGTACTTTACCGCTCTGAGGGCGCCCCGGCGGCGCAATCCCTCGAGAAGCAGCAGGTCGTCGTTGTGGAGGTCCTCTTGGGTGTCCTCATTGAAGGCAAGGACCCGTGGGGATCCATGCTTGATTTCTGCGGGGAGGACTGCTTTGGCTCCATAGACTACGGCGAACGGCGTTTCACCAGTGGGCTTTGAGGGAGTTGTGCGTATGGATCAGAGCACAGATGGGAGCTCGTCGATCCATCCCCTGCCGTGGCCCTTGAGGATGTTGAAGCTTATGGTCTTGAGGCCCTTGAGGACTTCCGCATTTGCTCGCTCGGCTTGACCATTGCTCTGTGGATGAGCCACCGAGGCGAAGCAGAGCTTGATGCCGAGTTTTTCGCAGTAAGACCGGAAGATGCCGCTGGTGAACTGCGAGACATTGTCGGTGATGATGCGATTAGGCACTCCGAAGCGGCAGACCAGGCTCCTGATGAATTTCACCGCTGCCCCGGCTGGTATACTGCGCGTCGGTTCGACCTCGGGCCACTTGGTGAACTTGTCGATGGCCACGAAGAGGAAACGGTAGCCCCCTTGCGACTTCAGGAAGGGGCCCAAAATGTCCAGCCCCCAGACCGCGAACGGCCAGGAGAGCGGGATGGTCTGGAGCCCCAGCGCCGGCTGATGGATCTGCTTGGCGTGGTACTGGCAGGCGTCGCAGGCTTGGACGATAGTGACCGCATCTTGAAGCGCTTGCGGCCAGTAGAAACCGCTCCTGAAGACCTTGCCTGCGAGGGTGCGCGCGCACGAGTGGTGGCCGCACTCCCCGCTATGGATGTCTCTGATCAGCATTCGGCCTTCTTCAGGAGGGACGCATTTGAGCGCGATTCCATTTGGGCACTTGCGGTACAGGTCTCCCTCGAGGATGTAGTAGGATTTTGCCTGTCGAGCGATTCGCTCTGCTTCCGCATCTTCTTCGGGGAGGACCCCCTTCATCAGGTAGTCTTTGAGCTCGTCAATCCAGCCTGTTTCTTGATGTGCCGCTGTCAGCAACAGACGCTCCCCTGTGTGAGAACCACAATCGGGTGCCCCAGCTTCAGGAGGTGGTGGGAGTGTTTCGTCTGTGCCTGCGGCTGTAGCTTCTCGCGGCTGCTTGATGGATGCCTTGGTGAGCCTTTCTTCAAAGACGCCTACCTGCTGGGCTTGCCTTCGCGAGGCTCGCTTGGCGATGTCGTCGGCCTCCTGGTTCTCTTTCCTCGGGATGTGCATGAGCTCCATGCTTCTGAAGTGCTTCTCGAGCTTGCGGACCTCTTCAAGGTATGCAGCCATGTGGTCGTCCTTAGGCGTGTAGCTTTTGTTGGAGAAGTTGACAAGCAACTGGGAGTCGCCCTTGACGAGTAAGTGCTTGACGCCTAAAGCGATGGCGGCCCGTAAGCCGGCGAGGAGGCCTTCGTATTCAGCGATGTTGTTGGAGATTTTGTCAATTATGAAGCACAGCTGGACAGCGTAGTAGAGTTTGTCGCCTTTGGGCGAGGTCAGGACGACGCCTGCCCCGCCATTGCGGCAGGCGAAGGCTCCATCGAAGTGCATGGTCCAGTGGCTGGGCATCGCGTCTCCAGAGGGCTCAGCCTCTTCTCCTCGAGGCTCTTCAGGGCTTGGGTCAGTCCATTCGGCGACGAAGTCCGCCAGTGCTCTTCCCTTGATGACTCTTGTGGTGTCGAAGCGCAAATTGAATGGCTGCAGCTCGATGTTCCATCCAGCGACACGATCTATGGCGTTGGGGTTGCGCAGGATCTGCTCCAGGGGGAAAGAAGTGACCACCATGATGGGGTGGCCCTGGAAGTAGTGTCGCAGCTTCCTGGAGGCGATGAGGAGTGCGACGAGGAGCTTCTGCTGCATTGGGTACCGTTCCCGAGCGTCCCGCAGTATAGTACTGACAAAGTAGACGGGGTGCTCGACAAGGGTTGTCGGTGGAGGTGCAGCGTCAGCTCTATGTGGAGGCTCTTCAGGGCCCTTGTCGAGATCCGCCTGTGGAGGGGTCTCGGCAGGGGTGTTCGGAGCAGGCTCGACTTGAGGCTGTGGGCCTGGCGGTGGGTCTGTGGAGACTGCTTCTTTGTCGAGATCCTTGTCGGGCGGCTTTGGACTTGGAGTGGCAGCGCTTTTCTTGGGGAGGACTGGCTCTTCCCTTTCGGCCACCAGGACGGCACTTGCGGTCTGAGGAGTGGCTGATAGGTACAGCTTTAGATGTTCGCCTGTCCTGGGGGCTACCATGACTGGTGGGCTGGCCAAGTACCTCTTCAAGTCTTCAAAGGCTTTGTCTGCTTCAGGGGTCCTCTTGAATGTGCCGGACTTCTTCATGATCTTGAAGAATGGCAGGGCTCTCTCGCCGAACTTGGAGATGAAACGGCTCAGGCTGGCCATACAGCCTGCTAAGCGCTGCATGTCCTTGAGCCGGCGAGGAGGCTGCATTCCTTCTATGGCCTTGATCTTGTCAGGGTTTGCTTCTATGCCGCGGTGAGACACGAGGAATCCGAGGAGTTTGCCTGAAGGTACCCCGAAGACGCACTTGGCGGGGTTCAGCTTGATGTTCACCTTTCGCAGGCTGGCGAAGGTTTCCTCGAGATCCTTCAAGAGAGTGTCTCCCTCGTGAGACTTGACCACAATGTCGTCGACATAAGCTTCTGCGTTTCTGCCCATCTGCGCCCCCAAGGCTATCCTCATGAGCCTCTGGAAAGTGGCGCCGGCGTTCTTCAGGCCGAAAGGCATGCAAGTGTAGCAATACACACCACAGGGGGTGAGGAATGCTGTTTTCTCCTCGTCCTCTTTAGCCATTTTCATCTGGTGATAACCAGAGAAGGCGTCCAGAAAACAAAGGAGGTCGAAGCCGGCGGTGGAGTCCATGATCTGGTCTATCCTTGGCATGGGATATGGGTCCTTGGGGCAGGCCTTATTAACGTCTGTGTAGTCGATGCAGAGTCAGCCTCCCCCAGCGGGTTTAGGGACAACCACGCCGTTGGAGAGCCAAGTGGGGTGCGCGACTTCGCGGACGACATTTGCCACTTTCAACTTTTCTACTTCCTTGACGATGAATGCTTGCTTCTCGGGGGCTTGCTTCCTGGCTTTTTGCTTGACGGGGCATGCGTCTGGACACACGGCTAAGTGGTGCTCGATCACCTCCCTTGGTACACCGGACATATCTGACGGAGTACATGCGAACATGTCAGAGTTTGCCCGAAGGAAGGTGACGAGCGCGCTTTCCTATTTGGGAGGCAGGGCAGCGCCTACGGTGACGCTAGCCCCGGAGCCCTCAGCCCCCGAGCCACTGGTGCTCAGCGACACCTTCTTCATGGAAGCTTGCTCTTGAGAGAACATCTGTTTCTTCTTCTTGGGCCTCTCGAGAGGTTCCATGTCCTCGTCAGCCGGGAACGCCATGGCGGCCGCCTTGTAGGCGCTCTCGACAACGCGCGTGGCATCCAGGATGTGACCGTGAATGGTGATAGTGCCAGCGCTGCCGGGGATCTTGACCATGTTGTAGGCGTGGTGCGTGACGGCCATGAACTTCGCGAGGGCGAGGTAGCCGAGGATGGCGTTATACGGCAGGCCAATGTGCGCGACGTCGAAGTCGATCAGCTCAGTGCGGTAGTTCTTCTGCGTGCCGAAGGTGACGGCCAGCCGGACCTACCCAGAGGTGCGATCGAACCACTGGTGACCCCCGTGAATGGCCTGGAGGGTATGAGCCACTCGTAAGGCACCTGAAGCGTCTCGAAGGTCTCGAAGGTCTCCAACAGTCTTGGTCGACTTGGGGTGGTCCTTGGCGTCGAAGGCGATGGTGTACTGAGACCACTTGAGGGGCCTGGAGGTCTCGACGCTTGGGAGCGCGGCGTTGAGCTCGTGGGCGAATTGCTTGAACTGGTTGTTAGACTTGGGCGCCTGAGCTCCGCCGAGGATGCAAGCCATAGCCCCCCTTGGGGCCTGGTAGCCTCCATCTTCCTCATCGGGGAGGTTGTTGTTCTTCTCGACGGCATTGGCCTGGGTGCCCGGCGGCTTCTGGTAGCTGCCCTTGCGTCCGCCTCTGCGGTAGCCACGGCCTCTACCGCGGCTCCCGCTGCCCTCTTCTTGCTCGCGCTCTCTGCTCAGCCTCATGAGGTCGAAGCAGTTCTCTGTAGCGTGGCCGCGCCTGTTGTGGTAGACGCAGAACGGACGGTTGTCCTCCTTCTTGTCGCCAGGCTCAGGGGAGGATCTGCGGGCGTACTTGGCATCCGGCTCAGCCGCTAGGACAGCGGTGGTCTTGCGCTTGGTTTCTTCCCGCTTCTTGTGGCTCCTGGACCCCTCGGCCTGGTCGTCTGTCCGCTGGCTCATCTTGACGAAGAGGAGTCCCTCTTCAGCCTTGGCGCACTTGTCAGCGAGGTCGAACAGCTTCACCACAGAGGTGAGCTTGTCGTGAATGCCCAGCTTCTCAAGCATCCTGCGGTTCGTGACGCCCTCTCTGAAGGCGGCGATGACTTGTGTGTCGGGGATGTTCGGGATCTTGTTGCGCACTTGGCTGAAGCGCTGGATGTACTTGCGGAGGGTCTCGTCTCTCCTCTGCACCACAGCGCGCAGGTCGTCGTGGGTGAGCGCGCGCTCGTAGGTGCCCTTGAAGTTGGCGACGAACTGCCTGCAGAGTTCCTCCCACGAGTCGATGGAGTCCTCGGGCAGGTTGAGGAGCCACGACAGCGCGGAATCCCTCAGCGCGTGGGAGAACCAGTTGGCCATGACCTTGTCGTCTCCTCTTGCAGCTTGGATGGAGGTGGTGTAGAGCTGCAGGAACTCGATGGGGTTGCTTGACCCGTCGTAGCCCTTGGGAAGGGCCGGCCTGAACTTCTGCGGCCAGACCACGCGGCGCAGAGTGCGGGTGAAAGCCATGCAGCCGGTGGCGTACGTGGCGGTTCCGCCCTGGAGAGCCCTGCGGTTCTGCTGCCCCGCCTGGCCGATTTCCTCGACGAGGCGGTTCTGGAGGTCCCTCCGGCGCACCATCCCCACCCGCGCGTCAGGCACGGTGCGCTGCACGATTTGGCAGTCGTGCGGCGAGGACGCATGGGAGGCAGCCCTCTGCGCCGCAGCCGGGGGTGGTCCCGGTGGTGGCAGAGGCGCATTCGGCGCAGCCGTTCCAGCGCGGCCAGAGTGGTGAACCAGCGACCGGGACGGAGCGGGACGCGTCGTCGCGATGTCGACGAGGTGGTGGAGGCGGTCGAGCCACTGGTCATGGGCCTCCGGGTTGGGCCGGTAGCGGAGAAGCTCCTGAGCCATGAGCAGCGCAGTATGCGGGCCGGGTTCTGGAAGTCCCTGAGAGGACGCACTTTGGCGCCGAGACGGACGCGAGACCTCGGCGTCCTCGTGGTGCTCGGAGAAGTCCTCGTCGTCGCGACGGTCGCCGCCGCGGTGATCCTCGCTCTCAGGCTCCTCCACGTGCGGGCCGGTGTTGGCGCGCTCCGCCGTGCGGGGGCGGCCGCGACGGCCGCGAGTGGTGGCGGTGCCGGGCTCGGTATGAGCCCTCTCAGCTGCGCGCCTGTTGGCGCGTGTCGTGCGGGTGTCCGTCATGGCGCGGAGGCTGGTCGAAGGTTGAAGACGCGCCTCAGCCCCTACCTGGCGCGCCAAATGTCGGAGAGTGACTCCCACGAGACAGGGGTGGTCACACTCTGAAGAGAATGTTCGAAGGGGGGCTGAACGCGGAGGTCAAACAACCCTCAACCGGCACGGCGACGGTGCTCGTCGAGCCTGAGGAGGGACACCACGACAGAGATGAACACCAGCCCATACCCAGGTTCACGGCCCTCTGGAGGAGGTAACACCGCTACTTCTGCTTGTCTGTATTGCACTGCAGAGGGTACAGTACAATGAGCTTGCCGAGGGCTCCCTTATGGCAGTGCGGAGCTCAAGGAGGGAACTCTAGGGTCTTCTTCCTCCTCGAGTGCACTTGGCTAGACTACACGATGGTGGAGCGCTTAAGGTCTGAACGGTTGATCGATCGTCCCCTTGCTACGGAGGTGCCCCCTCTCCTTTTATAAGCGCCCTGGGCCTCATCCTTGCGCCCTGCGCAGCGGAAGGGTTCCCACATGGCGACGAAACGGAGGAGCAGGGTGCACCGCAGCTGGGTTGTCCATGGACTCGGTCCATGGTCGTAAAGCCTGTCCTTGACGCAGGAAAGCCACCGTCCGCGCAGGACGGCCAGCCGGCGCCGCAGGGATCGTGGGGGTGCCCACGGTGACGTCGTCGTTGGAGCGTAGCGCCGGCCATCTGCTTTATCACCAGAGGGGATAGCTCCGTAGTCCGGCGCGGGGGGCACAGCTTTGTTGACTCCTTTAATCACCAGAATGGCAACTGCGGCGTCGCCGTCACCGCGCGCAGACGCGCGCGTCACTCTGCGGCCGCGGCAGAGTCCATGTGCGCTCTGCGGCGGTTGCTTCGCAGCGAAGCATCTCTACAGGGCCTGAGCAGCCTTGTAGAGGGATTTGCATTGACTCCTCTCCAGGGGAGAGAGCCTTGTAGAGGGGTAGTCGCAGGGGGAGCCTCTTCAATCCTCCGCTGCCTCTTTAAGCCCTCTCGAGTACTTTTCCTCTCGAGAGCCTCTCCAAGCGTTTTGCTTGGTCCTTAGTCATTTCCCGATACTGTCGCGTGTCGAGGGCTGTGGAGAGCGGGGCCTGCACACCCTGGATTCCACTGGGCCGACATTCTTCATCTCCTACTGGTTCGATAACCTTGGTTTCATAACTGAGGGAAATTTGCTGCTGCACTACTTCACACCTTCCTCTTGGAATTTTCCAACGACACGCCCGTGAGTGCATCAAGAATTTCTGGCGCCATTGCCGGGGAGATAGGAGCACCTCTGTTGAGAAGTCCTTGACGCTCCCTCGTCAACTCAGCGCTCAGCAAGAATTTTTGGCGCCGTTGCCGGGGAGCTGAAGAACATCTGCAAGGGGAGTCTCCCACTTCCCAATCTCTTTACTTTGTTTTTGTCTTGCTTAGTTTATTTTATTTCCTGTTTAGTTTGCTATTAAATATCAAAAACACAAAAAAATTAGTTACTTGCATTTTATTTACTTTGTTATTATCTTGTTTGCTTCTTATTATCAAAAACACAAAAAAATCAGTTACTTGCACTAATATTTATATTTCGGTTTTGCCTTAATATTGCTAAAATGGGAAGTCCTAAAGTTGAAGTACGTTCGTTTAGGCAACAAGGAGGAGAGAATTTGAAAGATGCTTGGTATAGGATAAATGATGCTCATCATAGGTGCACTAAGAAATATTCCACCTTAATCCTTCTTAGAAATTTTTATGTTGGTATCACTAGTTGGTATAGGTACGTTCTTGACACTCTTACAGGAGGTAACTTTCTGGGTACTCCTGCTTTGGAAGCTTGCAATTTAATTGAAAGTTTGGTAGGATCACCATCACCTACTAAAGAAATTAAAACTGAGATCACTCTGGAAGATGTTATTAAAAGGTTGGATTCTATGGAGAATTTTTTTCTTGATAATGCTAGCAAGAGTAGTGGATCAATAGAGGATATTAATGAAAGAATCACTGCTTTAGAAACTAGTAACACACTTGATACTCATAATCATAGAATTGATGGATTAGAAGAGGCTATGGAAACTTTAAGTTCAACTTTTTCCTCTATTAAAACTAAGAAAGAAAAAGCTTTTGTGGGGAGGGAGCAAAAGTTCATCTATATTCCCAAACCGAAACCCCCTAGTATGCCTAAAAATGATGGTAGTGATTTACGTAATATGACACCTTCATGGATACCTAAAGCACCTATTACAACAAACCATGTGTTGGATTAAATTATTGATGTTGATGCTTCTTCTCTTGGAAATACTTGAGTTTTGCTTTCTTTGCCTAGCTCAAAGGCGTTAAACAAAAGCGCTTATGGGAGACAACCCACTTTTTATTCCTGTTATTTTATTTTCTTGAGTAAAGTAACATGCCTACCTCTGTAGCAATTCCTTTGTATCTTTATTTTATTGCATAGTTGTGCCAAGTTGAGTCTCTAGTAGAAAGTTGATGCTAGATTTGGATTTCTGCGCAGGAACAGTTTTCTACTGTCCACCGTTTAATTCATTAGAATTCACCGAAAAATCAAAATGACCAGATATTTTTTGTGCGTGATCCACATATATGTACGCAACTTTCATTAGTTTTGAGTTTTCTGATTTGAGCAAGTTAAGTGCCTCGAAAAAATGCGTCTTTACGGACTGTTCTGTTTTTGACAGATTCTGCCATTTATTTTGCATTGGTTCTTTTGCTGTTTTTGAATGGATCTTTTTGTTCCATAAAATTCCAGTGGCTGTAGCTAATGTCTAGTACCATGATAATGATTGTCTCCATGCAGAGTATGAGAATTTTTGATTATGCACTAACCCTTTAATGAAGTTTACTTTGAGTTTGGTGTGGAGTAAGTTTTCAAGGATCAAGAGAGAGGATGATATGATGTGATCAAGAAGATGAAAGAGCCTGTCACATCCCAAATTTTGGAACCAAGAAAAACTTATTTTTACCAGACCCAAAATTCAGAACCAACAAAAACTTTTTGAAATGTTTCATTGATGATTGTGTTTCCCTTCCCATTGCTATGTTTGAACTTGTGTGACTTGTTGTTTAAGTGGTTTGACTAG
The DNA here is from genome assembly GCA_026929855.1 of Poa annua. Classification (NCBI taxonomy): domain Eukaryota; kingdom Viridiplantae; phylum Streptophyta; class Magnoliopsida; order Poales; family Poaceae; genus Poa; species Poa annua. Next base: position 59,995,486 of record CM049437.1, read on the forward strand.
TAAATATAAGACCCAACCAAGGTGAAAATATATTCAACTCTGGTGATCATGTTATGACAAGAAAATATTCTATATATATCTTTTCCATTCTTATTTTGGCCAACTCCTTTTCAATGATATTTTGATTTATCAACAACCAAAACTAATATCCAGTATTTGAGAAAGTAAAAGCATTTCCAAAACTATGTGCTCCCAAGGATATGGGGATCTATATGCTACCTCCTACCTATTTCTCAACCCTGATATTTTTCAGGTGTATACCACTGCCACTTCATAAAACTCTTATTTTCACTCTATTTGAACTTAACACTGGTGGGAATTATATTATCCCACATATTTCCTTTCTCAGATCTTTTGAAAACTATTGAGTTATAAGTGGAGATAGTTTTAAACATCATCTTGTCATAACTAAGTGCGATCATTTTTTTTTGAAAGTATTGTTAATTATTTGAATGGTGATATGATTAATTCTATGGTTTGAATGGTGTGGCCTTGATTGTGATGTTGATCATATTGTGTTTGTTGCTTGTGTGGACAATTCCTTATTTGTACCTAAGGGTAACATCCCCTTGATATCAAATTTGATATGTGACTTAACTTGAAAACAAACTCCTCAAATTAATCAACAAATGGGAATTTAGATCATGAGCTAAAGAAATGATCTAAATAAATTAGATTCCCTGTTCAACTCTCTATTTTCTTCAAAACAAATACCTTATTATGAAAATAAAATATAATTGAAGTTAAAATATTTGTCAAGGAAGTTCCAAGAGTTCAAAATAATATTTGAACTTGCTTAAAAATTTCTAAAAGATTATAAAAGTGTATTTGAGAAAAATGCTATAATTAAAACTCTATGAACAAAAGTTGTTCAAAACATTTTATTTTGCAACACCAATTTTTGTGCAGCTTCTACATGTATATGGGAGGCCTCATGAATATTTTCAAATTTTTCTAAAATGTTTTAGTGCCTCAAATAAATCCTTGAAATGCTACTGGATTTAAGTGAAATAACAGGAAAACAGGAAAAAGGGCTTATTTGTGAAACTAGAAAGATTTCTGCCGAGGGGGTTTTCGGAAAAGGGCCGTCTCTCTCCTCCCGCCCGACACGGCCACGCCGTTGCCGGTGAGGGAGGGAGGCCCCCCACGACGCCGCCGTCGCCGCCCGGACCCCCCCTCGCTGCAGCGCTCGCCGCCCGGACCCCCCACCTCTCCGCCTCGCCCCTCTGCTCCCTGGAGCGCAGACACCGACGCCACGCCCCCCTCCCTTTGGGCACGCGCCCGTGCCGCCGCGCGGCATGTCCGCGGGCGACACGGCGACGTGCGCCTCCCGCCGTGCCCCTCTCCCAAGCGTCCCCTGCCGGACCCCCCTCCTCTCCCCTGCGCGATAAGATCCCCCGAGCCCGCTCCTCTGCTCCCCGCCCCTCTCTCCCTCTCTTTTCTTTCTTCTCCTCCCCACGGCACCGAGCTCGCCGTCGCACGCCTCCGGCGACTAAAGCCTCCCCGAGCCCAACCGAGACCGCCACCAGCACCGCCTCGCCGTCCTATTCGTCTCCGTGCAAGGAATCGAAGAGGGGAGCCGCGAATCGACCGCGCCGTCCCCGTCTTCTTCCGCTCCGGCCGTCGCGCTCCGAGCACGATTCCGGCGTCGTCGTCGCCTCTCCGTCCGAGCCGAGCCCACCCACGCGTCGAGGGTGAGCACGCCGTCCTCCGGGACACCCCCTCCTCCCTCCTCCTGCCCGGTAGCCTCGCCGTCGAGCGAGAGGCCGCTCGGCCGTCCGCCGTGGCCGTGCGTGTCGAGCACGAGCGCGACGCCGTGCGTCCTCCCCTCGGGCCCCCTGCACGCGCACGAGAACGCCCGCATCCCCGCACCCCTTTTTGCACCACACGCACCGCGGAGCGCCGCCGGAAATTGGTCGTCGCCGGCGTTTTCCTCCGTCGGGCACGGCCACCGCGCTCCGTTCTTCAGTTTCGTCAGTTAGTCGCGCCTATAGCTTATACTGAATCCAACCCGTAGTCTAACAACAACACAGCACTAGCCCAGTGGCTAGCACCGAGCGCGCGCGCCTGCGAGACTCGAGTTCGAACCCCAGCTGCGCGCGGCCGTTTCGATTTATTTTGCACGCTGACAGGTGGGCCCCACCGGTCAGTGACCGTGGCGGCCAGCGTAGCCACACCCAGCCGCGTCAGCGCCCGCATGGCGCTCGGGCCCGCATGGCAGTGGCTCTGGCTAGCCAGCCCCTCGGTGAAAAACGTTTCACCGTGTTTCTCTGGAAAATAAAGGAAAAGACAGAAAATGGATTAAGTTTGTAAAATCCATAACTTTTTAAATACTAGTCCAAAAATTACAAATAAAATACCAAAATGTTCAGAAAGGTAAATACTGCCTTTTGGTCTAATTCATTTATCCAAATAAATTAGTTTATATAATTTTTCATTAAAATAAAGAAAAAGGGTAGAAAAGAAAATGAATTTAGAAAATCAATACTGGACTCATTTTGTAAATTCAATAACTTGAGATTTATAACTCCAAATAAATCAAATCCAAATGTTCTGGAATGCTTATGAAATTATCTAACCAACCCAATTGGTTTCACCTCATTTAGATATATAATAAAAATGTATTACTCAAAATGCCATAAAGGGTTTAAAATCCAAACTTGGTTGTTTCTGATACTCTGTCAGTCCAAATTGGTTGAGACCAATTTTATTGAGTCACATTTAGTCATGGTTAGCCACCCCTAAAAGGATTTAATTTTTAGAACAACAGAACTTAATTGATAGCCAAAACTTGATTATTAATCTTCTGGATTGAAACCATTATGTAGGGAGTTTGGTAACTCCAATTGACCCAAATCCAATTGTGTTGTCTCATACACATCAGTAGCTTTCTGTAGAAGTTTAGTTTGTATTTTTATGACCAACAGAACTTAAGATATGTAATTAAACATGTTCAACTAGTTTCTGCCATAATTAAGACACAATCAAATAATGGCTAATTCAATTAAATTGAAACCAAATTGTGTTGCTTGATATATGAAGTGACTATTTAGAGCATTTAAGATTGTATTGCTGTAATAATTGTTGTGCTGCTGTTGCTTGCTAGTTGTTGTTGTTTAGCATGTTATAATATGTTAGTGCTGTTAGTGTTAGTTGTTAGACACATTGTTGAGTAATATGTTTGCATGGCTTGATGGACTTGATAGTCTTGGAGTGGAATACTAGCTTAATATCTTGTTAGTGTATCCACCTTAGCTTGGTGAGGTATTTAAATTATAGAGATTAATTGGTGACTTAACTTTTGTTTGAAGTATTTCCTAGTTAGGAAAAGGGGTTTGTAAATTACCTCTAATTGAGGGTGTATTTGTGCCCTCTTGTTTTTGGCATGTGTATGGTGTTATACTCCTGATTAGTATAATGCCCTTGTGAATATATATATCTTAGTTGGTCGCTTAGTTAAAATAGTGCTATGATGTGGTTTGAATATCTTTTTGTATACCAATTGTGGTATGGTTTGCTTATTGAGTGTTGTTCTATTTTATGTTTGCGACGCTAGATATAAACGCTACCGGAGTGGTATTTGGAAAGGATTTACCGAGGAGGAATGGGAATTATCTCTTTGATCAGCAAGAAGAAGCCAGGAACATTATGCTGGAATCAGGCAAGCTATTCCCTGAGCTTGCATCTTTATACATCTATTTTGGGTCACATGTTTTACTTATAAAGAGCATATGTGATTTATGTGGTGGTTGCCACTAAAGCTATGATTTTGAAAACCCTTTTCCAAAATACAAGTATATTATTTTGACACCCTATATGGAGATAATAGATGGAAATTCTTTTTCAAACTATAGGATGGGAAAAATATTGTTTACTCAAAACTCCTTTGAAAATACTTGTGTGGACATGGAGCACCAAGATGTGGTGATGAATTGGAGAAAAGGAGAATGGTGGTTTTGATAAAACGCACATTGTGTCTTTGTACTTACGTCAATCAACCGATACTCTGTGCGACCACATTTACCCACATATGGGAAAGGGCTTAGTCATATAATTTGCTCATATTAGTATGGGATACCTCATCAACGGAGATGACTCCGTTATGCATGAGGGGATGGTTCGGTGACCTACCCCTGACCTGGGTCCTCGCTCAAACTCTATGAGTAGATAAGGAGGAGGATAGAAGGATGTCCCCTATACACCGCCAGATAAAACCTATGAGTCCTCACACTTAGATTCCGACGGGCTGGGTTAAGTGTCGATGGAAAGTATCATATGGGCAGGATCCTATACTAGCATGAGCAAAGGACAGACTAGGGTCGGTGACTCAACTTCGCATACCCCTGGTATGGCGAGACGTGGCAGACACGATGAGTTATCGGATGGGTGTGGGAAAAGCGTGCTACCTCTGCAGAGGGTTTAAAACTATTCGAATAGCCGAGTCCTCGGATATGGACAGTTGGGAGGCCCTACTTTGACCATGTGCAAGTTTTGGAAAAGATTTGAGTTTTAAAAAGAAAATGAAGTGGAGAATGTTCCATACACCTATACCAACGGATCGGTATGAGGTTGTTGGAGAATATGTATCATGACGGTTTATGGTCAGGAAAAGGAGGAGTTTTGGAGAAACAGATAAAATGGTGATTTTTCGATAAAATGTTTATTAAAGAGACTTCTTACCTTTTTCAACAAAAATGCCCCTTTTGGGAAAAAGTTTTAAAGAGACTCCTTACAAAGGCAGATTTATGGGAAAAGTTCTGAAGACCTTCTTTCCTTTTTCAATAAAGATATAGAGTTTTTCAAGGCAAACAAAGTTTTATTTAAACAAATAAAAGAATAGCGCATGCTCACGTTGGGGTAGTTTGCGAGTACGTAAATGTACTCATGGCTGTGTCCCTGGATATTCCCATGTCCAGAGTTCAAGAAGAAGCAAGATGAAGACCGAGAGACCGATGACGTCTGTGCGAACTAGGCCGTCTTCCCAGTCAGCTGCCTGTAGGTGTCTTGGCAAATGACTCGGGCCCCACGTTGATTGGTGTTTTCCGCTGCAATAACTTATTGAAGATTATGGCTTCAATCAAGTAAGTAATTCCTTCGGTAATTATGGATGTTCTTTTGATACCAGTTGATTGTGCTCAGCGACAGACTGATCATGGGATCGCTGATGTTGTAGGCACAAGGGTATTTCGGACAGCTAGTCCGGGGTCCCCACAGAGCCTAAGCTTGGGGATGCCCCCGTGGGTCACCCAAGCATATTTCAAGAAGACTCAAGAGTCAAAGCTTGGGGATGCCCAAGGCATCCCTTTCTTCATCAACAACTTATCAGGTCATCTCTAGTGAAACTATATTTTAATTCTGCCACATCTTATGTGCTTTACTTGGAGCGTCTGTTTATTTTTATTTTTGCTTTTGTTATTTTCATTCTCTGAATAAAATGGATCCTAGCATTCTTGTGTGGGAGAGAGACACGCTCCACTTTTTCTTTTGAATACTCCTATTCTTCACTTATACTTGTTGAGTATTCTTCTATAGCTACTGCAATACTTTCAGCTCTTATTTTTCATGCACCTCTTGTTCAGAGCTGTTAGTTCTCATATGTTATACTCTCTTGCTTCATTGTTAAATACTTGGAGAGTTTATGTTTTAAATAAGTTGATTGGTGTTTGGCTAACAACAGAAAATGTTAAATGTGGTAGATGGTATAACTAAATGATACATAATCTTGTAGATCATTAAATTGTGTCACTTGAATCATTGATGTTGTTTTGAGATATTAATATGCTTAATGGTAAACATGATGGTTTAGTGAAGTGGAATGATTAATGGTTAGTCTAGAAAACTTGAAGCTGTGCCACACTTAAATATCCAGTTGATAGCATAATGATATATGACTTCTAATGTTAAAAACAACCGTAATGACTTTGTGTTATGCGCTACGGTCGGGGTCCCAATAGTGACTTGTTCATTTGCCACAGTCCCTCATGGAGTGATTTTCATTATGCCTTGTAAGATCATATTTCTAGTTGGAATCTTTTTGCTTGTGAGTTCTAAAGCTGCGGTTTTCATGGCACTTCAACCACCATAATTGCTAGCCTCTTCGGTACTTTGCATTGCCTTTTCTCACATTGAGAGTTGGTGCATACTTCGCGGGTACATCCAAAACTCGTGGGAGATCTTCATCATGTTCTCCTACACATAAGCCAAATATCTTCCTCAAAACATCCACCATACCTACCTACTACAGCATTTCCATAGCTGTTCCGAGATATATTGCCATGCAACTTTCATCTTACATTACATGACTTGTTGTCATTTATCATTTATATATTGCTTTGCATGATTCTATATAGCTGATGTGTGGTTTTACCCATGTTACGCTAGATCATTGCATATCCTGCTACACTGGCAGAGGCACCGTTTCATACACCATGTTTTATCCCTTATGAGATCCTTGTATCAAAAGTGTGTTGCCATGTTAGAATGTTCGCCCCTAAAAGTGAAAAGAGCCATGGAGGCCATCGAAAAGAGAAACAGAAAAATACAAAAAAATGGAAAAATAGAAAAAAGAAAAAAGAAAGAAAGAATAAAAAGGGGGCAACATTACTACTCTTTATCCACACTTGTGCTCATGTTATAGCACCTGTAATATTCAAAGTCATCATTTGTGCTCATGTTTAGCACCTTTACTCCATATGTGAGAGTTTTCATGATCTACTTGTATAACTATGTGGGGAACTTTACATTATAGAACTTGGCTTGTATATTCCAATGATGAGCCTCATCAAAAGTGCTCTAGGTCTTCATGAGCAAGCAAGTTAGATGCACCCCCACTAGTTCCATTGGAGAGCTTTCATACACTTATAGCTCTATGTGCATCCGTTGTGTGGCAATCACTACTCCTTGCATAGCTTCGATTATAAGACTTCCTCTTGTCTAATGATCACTTTCAGCTGTGTGAGACTTTCTTCCGTTGGCCTTCCAAACCCCCATTATTATTCTTTTAGCCAGAACATCCTGGTGCCAGGAACCAACGCTGAATACTTGCTTGTTTTTGAGTGAACAAATAGAGAGATGATCTTCTACGTGCATATTGTTATTGCTTGACTTGATCCTTTCACAAAGTTGTCATGAGTGTTTGATCCATTAGATGATTATATTGTTGGTCTTGAAGCTTAAATCATCTTTAATATCTACTTTGCACGGTTGATTGTTCTCTAGTACTAATTCATTGAAAGTTTTGCTTTGTTCTTCCTACTTGTTTGTTCATTACTCATTTGATATCAGTATAAACTACAGCTTTTATTCATTTGATCTCATTTTACATGCATTACATTATTATATGATCAAGATTATGTGAAAGCATGTCACTTCAGAAATTATTGTTGTTATTGTTTTACCTACTCGAGGACGAGTAGAACTAAGCTTGGGGATGCTTGATACTTCTCAAACGTATCTATAATTTCTTATGTTCCATGCTTATATTATGGGACAATTGCTTCTGTGCCCTGGTTGGCTCTAGTTTATCCGTCTGTGCCATACCCGCGTAGTTTCTCTCGTCTGTGCCCTGGATGGCTCGGAAATCGGCCAAACGCTCTGTTTCCCTCTGGTAACCGTCACTTGGCCTGGTGGGGTCGGCTTGTCTCGGCTCGGGTGGGATTTCCTGGGGTCGGCTAGTGGGGCTGGCCCTTTGACCTTAGATGTGGGCCCAGCGAAGTGCATGCACCCCGTCCCACTTGCATGCATGCGGCCGTACGTGCGCGTCCATGCCGCTCCACCTGTGCTCGCCGCGCCTTCAATGGCGTGCCCCCCTGGCCGGCAAAAGCTGCCTCGCCGCCTACACTGCCGGACCGGACGCGCATCTGCTCCGCCGTCCTCGCGTCTCTCTTGCCTACTCTATCCTGCTGCAAGATGAGCAGTCTGGAGCCGAATCAATGTCCGGTCGCCATTACTGCCGTCTAGACTGCGACGCCGTCCAGACCGCTCCTAACATTAAAAGGAGCCATCTCCTTGCCCATTGCGCTCACAAATCCCCTCTTCCTCTCCTAGACACCTTCGCCCAGTCCCTCATCTCACCATGCCTCGTGGTGATGGCAGCTCCACTCCCAGCTCGAACCGCCGCCGCCGCCACGTCCCCTATCCTTGGTTTCTTGAGGCGAGCGAGGGAAGCGGCATGGGGCGTGGGCGCGGGCGTGCACGTACTCCTCCAAGTTCGAGCAGCAGGCGAGCGGGGGAAGCGGCATGGGACATGGAGTCTCCAAAGGGCAGGGGCAGGGGCAGGGGCAGGGCCATTGCTCCCGATCCCATTCCCTTCATCGATCTGTCCGACGAGGATGACGAGGATGACCAGGGTATGGACTGGACCATGGCCTGGAAGGAGGAGGCCACGGAGGTCCTGGACCCGGGTTTGGCCTGGGCCATGGCCGACCATAAAGCCTTGGAGCTGGCCAAGCATTCCTCCGCCGAGCAGGAACGGCTCAAGATCTCCTCGGAGAGCAAGGGGAAGAAGAAGGACATGTGGTCGGCGTCGAACAGCATCGCCCCAGAAGAGGTCGATGCCAAGGGCAAGGGCAGGGGCAAGGGCAAGGCCGAGTCGGTGGAGGTTTCCGATGACGAGGACGAGTGGTAGTCCATTTTAGTTATTAGTTGCTCTATTAAGGGCAAGTGCCAATTTAGTTATTAGTTGTTGATCTATTTTATAATTTAGCAAGGGCAAGTCCATTTTGTACTACCATGAAATTTGGCAATGGCCTTGTGCTTGACGTTTCCAATTGTGTGTGTAAATCCAATCCACTTCAGTTTGCAAAGTTTGCTTAGAAATGGTGCCATTTACCCTACCTTTGGAGCTCATTTGAAACACATTTTTCAGCGAGTCCACCATTTTTGCTTAGAAATGGGGTCGTTTACCCTACCTTTGGAGCTCATTTGAAACACATTTTTCAGCGAGTCCACCATTTTTGCTTAGAAATGGGGCCGTTTACCCTACCTTTGGAGCTCATTTGAAACACATTTTTCAGCGAGTACACCATTTTTCTTAGAAATGGGGCCTTTTACCCTACCTATGGAGCTCATTTGAAACACATTTTTCAGCGAGTCCACCATTTTTGCTTAGAAACGGGGCCGTTTACCCTACCTTTGGAGCTCATTTGAAACACATTTTTCAGCGAGTCCAAGCTCATTTGAAAATTTATATGGATTCAAGCTAGATTTGAGCAAGCTCATGGCTATCCCCATTTGGTTTGTTAAAATCCCCATTTAAGTTACGATGTCGGGTAACAGCCAAAATCCGCATTTGGTGTGCCAAAATACCCATTTTCTGTCACTGAGGCAAATGGGGGTGGGCGAGCCAAAATCCCAGTTGGGTCCGCCGTGGTCCACTTGTCAGCGGGTGTACAGCCCTTGTCCTACGCGCGCGTCCAATCAGATCGCAGAATGAGCTTCTTGCGGATCGCCCCGAGTCTGCGTGCAGATTCCTTCTAGAGAAAATCGGACGGCTGCAGTTTAACCGACATTTGAAATGAGCTTCAAATATTCAAAAAAAATCAAAAAAAGGAAAATCATGCGCACATAGTCGTATTATGTCATATACTAACGACTCAAGTTGAAAAACATGGTCTACATACATTCAAAAGGAGAAGGGCATGGAATTCATGTGATATTGCATAACTCAAACTATGAGGTCTAAGATTAGAGAGAAGTGATTTTGGAATTGCAACATGAAAATTTCAAAAACCTCACAAAAGCTTCATTTTGGAGTGACTAAGAAGTATCCATGCTTAGTTTTTCATTTTCATGTTTTAAACTTGTTTAAATGTTGGTCAAACTTAGGTTTGACCGAATTTGAAATAACCATAATAAATTCAAAAATTATCGAAAAATTGAAAAACCGACGCACATAGTCTTCATATGTCATATACTAACGACTCAAGTTGAAAAACATGGTCTACATACATTCAAAATTAGAAGGGCATGTATCTCATGTGATATCGCAAAACTCAAAAGATGAGGTCTAAGGTTGAAGAGAAGTGGTTTTGGAATTGCAACATGGTAATTTCAAAATACTTACGAAAGTATCATTTTGGAGTGACTAAGAATGGTCTAGGCATAGTTTTCGCCCAAATTTTACACAAATGTGCGCCAGAGCACGCCGTGTCGCGCTCTGAGCACACCATGGCGCGTCCAGAGCGCGTCCAGAGTGCGCACTTAAGGTGTTCGACAGAAGTACAATAACAAATTTTACAAACGATTCAAGTTGATAAACAAGGTATACACACGTTCAGATCGCGTAAATACACAGAGCGCGCATTGTGGGTGCCAGTTCACGTCCATTTCGTGTCCAGATCGCGCTTGGTGTGTTGACACGGATGCACCGACGCATATTTGCACGTAAAAAGAAAATTAAATCGCGTCAGTTCTCGCAAAAAATGCTTCTGATACGTGTAGATGTCTCACAACGTCTCCAACCGCATTAAATTTGACCAACTGCAAACTGTTAATTTCATTCTCTGCAAACATCATCCTCCACACATACGTTTAATCCTTTGTTACAGCAAGCCGGTGAGATTGACAACCTCACTGTTGAGTTGGGGCAAAGTATCTTGATTGTGTTGTGCAGGTTCCACCTCCCTCGTCAACTACACGCCACCAAGAATTTCTGGCGCCATTGCAAAGGGGAGACCTTCAGACGTGTTCTTCATATCCTACTGGTTCGATAACCTTGGTTTCATAACTGAGGGAAATTTGCTGCTGCACTACTTCACACCTTCCTCTTGTGGTTTTCGAACTACACGCCCGTGAGTGCATCACCCCACACTTTAGCCATCCCATGGCATCTGCCGTGATACCACCATGACAACGTTCTTCTCTGTCGCGCCGGCGTTCCTCTCGCTCGCGGCGGAGTCGAGTGGCTCGCTCTTCTTCTGTCTCGGTCCTGTCGCGACTGCTGCGGTGACGCTGCCTGGACCTGCTCCTTTCCGGCTCGTCCCTGTCGCGCTCATCACGGTGACGGCGTCTGGACCTGCTTCCTTCTGGTTCATCACGATCATCACGACGCCGAGTGCCGTGGTGTGTGTTCTCACCCTGAGGGGTAGGTATGTCAGTTGGCCTGTTGCTGTTTGATCGAGTGCCGGTGTTTGGCGGGTTCTGCCCAGGGCTGGTCCCCGGCCGCCCTGGCGTGGTGGCGGTTGGCACCAATGCTGTCCGAACGTTTCCTAGGGCGTCTATCTGTGCATGATGTAGACCATAACGTGGGTCACCCACAGGAGGCAATGTGGATCGCAAGTAGGTCGCGACCGAGGCGACTGCTGCTGCGGTCGTTTGTGGTACTGGTATGTCGTCGTCCGCAATCGTCATAAACCTTTGTCTGATGTTTGTTGGCTCTAAACCTGTCTGGGGCATTCGAGTGCAAGTTCTTACGTGCTCTGCAGTTCGCGGCTCATCTCTTGTAGAGTAAGACAAAGAGTTGGCCGCTCGTTTTGCACTGGCTGAGTCTGCTCTAAACAGCCTCTCGTTGAGCTCGCGCTGCATCTCGATCAGCTCCAGATTTTTCTTGCGCAGTAAATACTGATATGCTAATAAGTCATCCCTGGGGGAGTCCTCTGGCAACACGGTGATGCACACGGTGGTGTTGTTGGGAAACCCCAAGAGGAAGGTATGAAGTAGTGCAGTAGCAAGTTTCCCTCAGTTGTGAAACCAAGGTTATCGAACCAGTAGGAGATGAAGATTCTTCTGAAGGTGTCAACGGCGCCAGAAAAATGCTTGTGCTTAGTTGACGAGGGAGTGTCAAGGTCTTCTAAACAGAGGTGCTTCTTCTCCCCGGCAACCGAGATGATCTTGACGCTTGACTTGGAACCTGCACACAACACAATCAAGATACTTTGCCCCAACTTAACAGTGAGGTTGTCAATCTCACTGGCTTGCTGTAACAAAGGATTAAACGTATGTGTGGAAAATGATGTTTGTTTGCAGAGAATGAAAGTAACAGGATTGCAGTAGGTTGTTTTATCAATTTAAGGAAAAAGGACCGGGGTCCATAGTTCACTAGTGGTGTCTCTCCATAAATAATAATAGCATACATGCGGGTAAACAAATTACAGCTGGGCAATTGTCAGAATAAAGAACTGCATAACAATGCATATACAAGTCATGATGTCTAGTGTGAGATTCATTTGGGTATTACAACATGATACATAGACCGTCATCCAACTGCATCTATGACTAATAATCCACCTTCAGGATAGCATCCGCAACACCATTCAGTATTAAGTTGCAAACAACAGATTATTGCATTAAGTAAAGTGTGTAATGTAAGTAGCACAAATATCCTTAGATAAAGAACTACTGTTTTATCCCTACTAGCAACAGTACATCTACAATCTTAGAGGTTGCTGTCACTCCCCCAGATTAAATAGAGACATGAACCCACTATCGAGCATAAATACCCCCTCTTGGAGTCACAAGCATCAACTTGGCCAAAGCATCTACTAGTAACGGAGAGCATGCAAGATCATAAATAACGCACTCACATAATATATAATGAAGCAAATGACATAGTACTCAATTATTCATCGGATCCCAGCAAACACAACATGTAGCATTACATAAAGATGATCTTGATCATGATAGGCAGCTCACAAGATCTAAACATGATGGCACAATAGGAGAAGACAACCATCTAGCTACTGCTATGGACCCGTAGTCCAAGGATGAACTACACACGCATCAGTCCGGAGGCGGGCATGGTGATGTAGAGCCCTCCGGTCATGATTCCGCTCTCCGGCAGGGTGCCGGGAAGAGCTTCTGAACCCTCCCGAACTAGGGTTGACGGCGGCGGCGGCTCTGGAACGTATCGTGGAAAAGTGTTCGGGTGCCTAGGGTTATTTTGTCGGGGGGTATTTGTAGGCGAAAGGGCGAAGGCGGTGGAGCCCCGAGGGGCCCACACCACGTGGTGGCACGGCCAAAAGGGGGGCCGCGTCTTCACCAGGTGAGGCCGCCTCGTGGCTCTCCACCGTATCCTCTTCGGTGTTCTGAAAGCTCCCGAGAAAAATAGGGACTTTGGCTTTTGATTCGTCCAATTCCGAGAATATTTCCTTAACAGTTTTTCTGAAACCAAAAACAGCAGAAAACAGGGAACTGGCACTGTGGCATCTTGTTAATAGGTTAGTCCCAAAAAATGCAGAAAAACCATATAAAGTGTATATAAAACATGTAGCAATTGGCAAAATATAAGCATAGAACATAAGAAATTATAGATACGTTTGAGACGTATCACACGATACCGTTGTTGACAACGTCCTGGATTCTGATCGCCATCTCCTCCGTGTTGGAAAGCTCTGTGTCGGCGTTCAACCGAACTATCAACGGGTACTCGACATGCTCGGGCTCCCTGTGTTGTGGTGGTGTTGCAAAGGCGCCTGGTGCGCCGTTTTGCGCTACCATGAAAACTTGGCCGGATGGTCGGCTGTGCGCGTTGCGACCCTCATCGTGGCGATCACCCTCGTCACTTGATGCAGAGTTGATGCCGCGCAGAACGGCTGCCACCTAGAAGATAGCGCAGTCGGAGAAGTAGCAAGCGACGTCGGATCCTTCAGCCGATGAAGGCACGAAGTTGATGATGGCATCCGAAGTCGATGAAGGCGCGAAGTCGATGATGGCTAAAAGAATGATAAGGGGGGTTTGGAAGGCCAACGGAAGAATGTCTCACACAGCTGAAAGTGATCATTAGACAAGAGGAAGTCTTACAATCAAAGCTATGCAAGGAGTAGTGATTGCCACACAACGGATGCATATAGAGCTATAAGTGTATGAAAGCTCTCCAATGGAACTAGTGGGGGTGCATCCAACTTGCTTGCTCATGAAGACCTAGAGCAGCTTTGAGGAGGCTCATCATTGGAATATACAAGCCAAGTTTTATAATGTAAAGTTCCCCACATAGTTATGCAAGTAAAACATGAAAACTCTCTCATATGGAGTAAACGTGCTAAACATGAGCACAAATGAAGACTATGAATACTACAGGTGCAATAACATGAGCACAAGTGTGGACAAAGAATAGTAATGTTGCCCCCTTTTTATTTTTTCTATTTTTTTTCTTTTCTCTTTTTCTATTTTTTTTTACTTTTTCTGTTTCTCTTTTCGATGGCCTCCATGGCTCCTCTCACTTTTAGGGGCAAACATTCTAATATGAAAACACACTTTTGATACAAGTAACTCATAAGGAATAAAACATAGTGTATGAAACGGTGCCTCTGCCAGTGTAGCAGGATATGCAATGATCTAGCGTAACATGGGTAAAACCACACATCAGCTGTAAAGAATCATGCAAGGCAATATATAAATGATAAATGACAACAAGTCATGTAATGTAAGATGGAAGTTGCATGGCAATATATCTCGGAACAGCTATGGAAATGCTGTAGTAGGTAGGTATGGTGGATGTTTTGAGGAAGATATTTGGCTTATGTGTACGAGAACATGATGAAGATCTCCCACGAGTTTTGGATGTACCCGCGAAGTATGCACCAACTCTCAATGTGAGAAAGGGCAATGCAAAGTACCGAAGAGGCTAGCAAATATGGTGGTTGAAGTGCCATGAAAACCGCAGCTTAGAACTCACAAGCAAAAAGATTCTAACTAGAAATATGATCTTACAAGGCATAATGAAAATCACTCCATGAGGGACTGTGGAAAATGAACAAGTCATTGTTGGGACCCCGGCCGTAGCGCATAACACAAAGTCATTACGGTTATTTTTAACATTAGAAGTCATATGTCATCATGCTATCAACTGGATATTTAAGTGTGGCACAGCTTCAAGTTTTCTAGACCAACCATTAATCATTCCACTTTACTAAACCATCATGTTTACCATTAAGCATATTAATGTCTCAAAACAACATCAATGATTCAAGTGACACAATTTAATGATCTACAAGATTATGTATCATTTCATCATACCCTCTACCACATTTAACATTTTCTGTTCTTAACCAAACACCAATGACCTTATCTAAAAATAAACTCTCCAAGTATTTAACAATGACATATGAGAGTACAATATAAGAAAACTAACAGCTCTAACAAGAGATGCATGAAATGAAGGAGATATGCCCTAGAGACAATTAATAAAATGTTTTATTTATCATATCTCATATGTTCATAATACGTTTTTGTGTCATGCTATAACTGTATTAAGCGGAAACATTAATACACGTGTGATACGTAAGACAACCAGGTCCCTAGTAGCCTCTAAGTGACTAGTTCATTGTGCAATCGATGATCGAGGTTTCCCGATCATGTGACATGGTGTCAGTTGACAATGGAGTCATATCGTTGGTAGAACGATGTGATGGACATGCCCAATATTTGTAGGACGTAGTCATTACGCCTTTGACCGTGAGATCAACTCTTATTGCTATTCCTGAAAGATACTTTGATTGCATCAAACGTCATGTCTTAATAGTATGACAATAAAGGTGTCCCTCTCGGGTATCGGAAGGGAGTATGTTGAGACGAGGGATCAAGAGCGGGATTTGCCAGTCCGCATAGCAGGATAGATACTCTAGGGCCCACTCGGTGAGATTATGTCAAATAAGCTTGCAAGCATGTGACTAGGTCACCAGGACATAATATCATGGACGAGTAGAAGATAGTGTTGTCGGTAACGAGATCAAGCTAGGTATCGCGATATCTATGAACGAGTCTCGGACACGTTAAGTATCGCCATGGCAAAAGGTTTAAGACTCGACGTCTAGGTTTGAACGACAAAGTTATTCGTTATCTCACAGGGATTAATTCTGGGTATCCAAGGTCCACGAATTAGTCATTGATCGGAGAGCGCGTCTCGATCATGTCTGGCGAGATCTCGAACCGCTAGGGTAACACACTTAAGGGGAGTCGACAAGTTTACCGGATGAGAAATTAGAAGAGAGTACCGGGAGCGTCCCGGGAAAGATCCGATGAAGATCGGAGAGCGACGAAATAGTTTTTGGAGCCGGAATAAATTAGATATTATGTGTTTAATATTAATTAGTGTAATTAATAGTTAAATACATTTTTATTTAATGATTTTCGGAATTTAAAAGGCAGCCCACCTTAAATGGGCCTTCCCATGGGAGAGAAGGCCCATAGGGGGGGGGGGGTTCCCCCCCTTGGTGCGCATGAGGGAAGGGGGCTGCCCTAGGTGGGCCAAATGGGGCCCACCTAGGGCCGGCCACCCCTTGGGGGCGGGCTGGTGTGGGAATAGTCCCACACCACCCAGCCAGCAAGGCTGGCAGCCCCCCTCCACCTATATATAGAGGTGCCCCCTTGGCCTTTAAGAAGAACAACCCAATCTCTTTCTCTTCTTCTCCTTGAAAACGTGATTCCTCCATTGGAGTTACGCCAAGGTGAAGTTCTCTCCACCATACGCACACCGCCGTGCTGCTGGTCTTCCGGTCCAAGTCTTCCGCTGCTCGTCCCTGGATCGGAGCCCGGAGGTCGTCGTCTTCACCGTACGTGTGTGGATCCCTGCAAGGTGCCATGCTAGTGGTGCTCGGAGGTCTTCTTCCTCTACATGACCTCGAGGTCGGCTTCATCGACAACGCTTGTGCGGGAGCGTAATCCCCGCGTTTCGGTCTACAAGGGTATGTATATCGATCTCCTCCGTATTACTATATCTGCATAGTATAGATCCTGGCTAGTTTAAGGTTATCGTTGTTAGAAAATTTATTGTTTTCTGCCTGCGATCCCCTTCAGTGGTATCAGAGCCGATCTATGCGTAGATATAGCTGTACGCTTTTAGAACCCGTGTTTATCACGGGGACATCGTTCTTTTATTTGCTACCCTCTCGTGTGCACTTGCATTGCCGGCGGCATTGAGTTGATGAAGCGGCCCGGACCGACTTTACGCGTACGCTTACGCGAGACTGGTTCCACAACTGACATACGGCTTGTACCGTATATGTGGCTGGCGGGTGTCTGTCTCTCTCTCATTAGTTGGCTTTGCATTTTCAATGGAGGGCCCAAGAGGGATAAATAAATATGCAATTATTTGATCGTTGTTGTGGTCATAGGTTCGTAGGTATGAAGCGGTTCTATTTACGACAGCCCCAAGCCACGTAAAATATGCAAAAGATAAAGTAGAACGCGTCTAACTTTATTTTGCAGGGGCAATGTGATATGGTCAAGGTAGGTTTATTAAATTGTTTATAAACTGTGGGCGCGAAGGAGACCATCGGCGCAAGGACCATGTCACGTCGCATTACATATTGATGTTTTGAGTGCATCTTATATTGTGTATATATATATATATATATTATTATATATTAGTTACACGGCGGTAGTAATATAAGATGATCCCTCCAAAATACCATTAGTGTTCTCCCTTCGACGTGCACCACCAAGAAAGTTCTACGTTATGAGGCAGGCCATGACGATCGGGTGTTATACATATCGTCGTTCGCATACAGTGGGTGTAAGACATGTTTGCACAAGCGTATATGTTGAATGTTATTGTGGCGAGCCTAGCATGTACAGACATGGCCTCGGAACACGGTGACCGAAAGGTCGAGCATGAGTCACAGAGTTGTTGTGATTGACATTTCGATGTCTACCTTTGAAGTTGTGTTGCCGGGTCTGACGATGAGGGGTTGCACAATGGATTAGGGTCGTGTAATCACTAAAGCGATTAGAGGGATATTCGTTTTGAGTGGGAGTTCTTATAGTTATTTTCTAAAACTTGAACTCAAAATTTTATGGACAAACTCTTATGTTTTGCAAATTCCATTGTAGATGTCTCGTCCCACCTTTAACCTAGGCCTGTTCCTTGAGAAAGAAAAGTTTAAGACCAATGGGTCGAACTTCATGTCCTGATTCCACAACCTTAGGATCCTCCTCACTCCCCACGGGGTGGCTTATGTCATTGAAGCCGCCCTAGGTGACCCTCCAGCAGACAATGCCTCCGATGATGAGAAGAAGGTCTATCAGACCAAGTCGGACGATTCCTCTTTTGTCCAGAGTGGCATACACTACGCCATGGAAGCCGACCTGCAAAAGCGCTTTGAGAAGATGAGTGCTTTTGAGATAATTTCTGATCTCAAGGCTGTCTTTGCGCCGCAGGCTAAGGCTGAGAGATATGAAGCTTCTGAGCTTTTCTTCTCAGCCAAGATGGAAGAGCATAGCAGTGTGAGCGAGCACGTGGTCAAAATGTCTGGCTACGTTCAACGCCTGAATGCTCTGGAATGCAAGATTCATGATGAGCTGGCGATTGATAGAGTGCTGCAATCGTTGCCTCCTAGCTACAAAGGCTTCGTCATGAACTATAACATGCAGGGCATGGCTAAGTCCCTGTCTGAGGTGTTCGTGATGCTCAAGACTGCTGAAGTGGAAATCAAGAAGGAGCACACGTTGTTGATGGTCAACAAGACCGTCGATTTCAAGAAATCTGGCGGCAAGGGAAGGAAGAACTGGAAGTCTAAGAAGGATGGCAAATATGTTGCCAAATCCAAGACTAACAAACCTGGTCCCAAACCTGGCGTGGAATGCTTCTACTGCAAGGGAGATGGTCACTAGAAGCGCAACTGCCCCAAGTATCTGGAAGATAAGAAGGCCGGCAAGATTGTCGGAAAAGAGAAAGGTATATTTGATATACATGTTATTGATGTGTACCTTACATGCGCCCGTAGCAATACCTGGGTATTTGATACCGGTTCTGTTGCTCACATTTGTAACTCTCAGGAGGAGTTGCGGAATAAACGGCGCCTGGCAAAGGCTGAGGTGACGATGCGCGTCGGCAACGGATCAAGAGTTGACGTGGTGGCTGTCGGCACACTCCCTCTAAATCTACCATCGGGATTAGTTTTGGTTTTAAATAAGTGTTATTTTGTACCAAGTTTGAGTGTAAACATTATAAGTGGTTCTTGCATGTTGCAAGACGGATATTCATTCAATTCAGTATCAAGTGGTTGTGCTATTTCGATGGATGAAATCTTTTATGTTGATGCTCCTATGAATAATGGTTTATTCTTGTTGAATCTCGATCGTAGTACTCACATCCATAACATTGATGCCAAGAGGATTAAACTTAGTAGCGATACCGCCATGTATATGTGGCATTGCCGTCTCGGTCATATTGGTATAAAGCGCATGAAGAAACTCCATACCGATGGACTTTTAGACTCGTTGGATTTTGGATCCCTCGATACATGCGAACCGTGCCTCATGGGCAAGATGACCAAGACACCGTTCAATGGTTTCATGGAACGGGCGTCGGACTTATTGGGAGTCATACATACAGATGTGTGTGGACCGATGAGCGTGTCGACACGCAATGGTTATCGTTATTTTGTCACCTTCACCGATGACTTGAGTAGATATGGGTATATCTATTTGATGAAACACAAGTCTGAAACATTTGAAAAGTTCAAAGAATTTCAAAGTGAAGTTGAAAATCAACTCAACAAGAAAATCAAGCACCTTCGATCCGATCGTGGTGGCGAATATTTGAGTTTTGAGTTTGGCACGCATCTGAAGGCCTGTGGCATCGTGCCGCAACTTACGCCGGCTGGAACACCGCAACGCAACGGTGTGTCCGAGCGACGTAATCGTACCCTATTAGATAGCGTCCGGTCTATGATGTCTCTTACCGACTTGCCCGTATCTTTTTGGGGATATGCGTTAGAAACAGCCGCATTCATTTTAAATAGGTCTCCGTCCAAATCCGTAGCAACGACACCGTATGAGATATGGCATGGCAAGAAACCTAAGTTGTCGTTTCTGAAGGTCTGGGGTTGTGAGGCGTATGTTAAGAAACTACAGCCCGACAAACTCGAATCGAAATCAGAGAAAGTCGTCTTTGTAGGGTATCCGCGGGAAACCATAGGATACACCTTCTACAACCAAGCCGAGGGCAAAACGTTTGTTGCGAAGAACGGCACCTTTCTCGAGAAGGAGTTTCTCGCCAAAGGAGTAAGTGGGAGGAAAATAGACCTCGACGAGATCGTTGATCCTGAACTCGAAATTCCGAGTGGCGCAACGGAAACTGTTCCGGAAACGTCCTCCACAGATGGAGTGGGAGAAAATGTCGAGAATACTATTCTACTTCGTAGGTCTGGGAGACCTCGTATCGCTCCTGAGTGGTACGGCAACCTGGTTTGCACCGTCATGTTAATTGAACAAGACGAACCTACGAACTACAAAGAGGCTATGGCAAGCCCTGAGTCCGAGAAATGGCTTAAAGCCATGAAATCCGAAATAGGATCCATGTATGACAACAAAGTATGGACTTTGATGGAGATTCCCGAAGGGCGCAAGGCCGTCGAGAATAAATGGATCTTTAAGAAGAAGACTGATGCTGATGGTAATGTGACTGTCTATAAAGCTCGGCTTGTCGCAAAGGGTTTCCGACAAGTTCATGGAATTGACTACGATGAAACATTTTCACCGGTAGCGATGCTAAAGTCTATTCGGGTTTTGCTAGCACTTGCTGCATATTACGACTATGAAATATGCCAGATGGATGTCAAAACAGCGTTCCTAAATGGTAACATTGAGTAAGAGTTGTATATGGTACAACCTGAAGGTTTTGTCGATCCAGAAAATGCTGGCAAGGTATGCAAGCTTCAGCGTTCCATTTATGGACTGAAGCAAGCATCTCGGAGCTGGAATCTTCGCTTTGATGAGGTGATCAAAGGTTTTGGATTTATCCAAAATATAGAAGAGACCTGTATTTACAAGAAAATGAGTGGGAGCTCAGTTGTGTTCCTAGTTCTATATGTGGATGATATATTACTAATAGGGGATAATGTGGATCTTCTGAATAGCGTGAAGAAGTATTTAAATAGTAAATTTTCAATGAAGGACTTAGGAGATGCTGCATACGTTTTAGGCATTAAAATCAATAGTGATAGATCAAGACGTCTATTAGCGTTGAGTCAGAGTACTTATCTTGATAAAATACTGAAACGGTTCGGTATGGAGGCGGCAAAGAAAGGTTCTCTACCGGTTATCAAGAATAAAACATTGAGCAAGGCTCAGTGTCCGGTGACGGAACATGATAGAGCCGAGATGGCTAAACATCCCTATGCTTCAGCCATAGGATCGATCATGTATGCCATGTTAAGTACTCGACCTGGTGAAGCATTGGCTCTTAGCTTGACGAGCCGGTTCCAAAGTAATCCTGGAAAGGATCATTTGGTAGCTGTTAAGAACATTCTTAAGCATCTCAAGAAGACAAAGGAAATGTACGTTGTGTATGGTGACTGTGAAGAAGAACTTGGCGTAACAGGTTACGTTGATGCAAGTTTCTGCACAGACCCAGATGACTCTAAGTCACAAACAGGAAGGCGATGTGAAGATTTGCAAAGTGCATAGGGATCTGAATGTGGCAGATCCTCTGACGAAGCCTCTTCTACTTGACAAGCATGTAAAACACCAAAATGCTATGGGTGTTAGGCTTTTACCAAGTTGTAATCTAGAATAAATTGTACTCTAGTGCAAGTGGGAGACTGAAGGAGATATGCCCTAGAGGCAATTAATAAAGTGTTTTATTTATCATATCTCATTTGTTCATAATACGTTTTTGTGTCATGCTATAACTGTATTAAGCGGAAACATTAATACACGTGTGATACGTAAGACAACCAGGTCCCTAGTAGCCTCTACGTGACTAGTTCATTGTGCAATCGATGATCGAGGTTTCCCGATCATGTGACATGGTGTCAGGTGACAATGGAGTCATATCGTTGGTAGAACGATGTGATGGACATGCCCAATATTTGTAGGACGTAGTCATTACACCTTTGACCGTGAGATCAACTCTTATAGCTATTCCTGAAAGATACTTTGATTGCATCAAACGTCATGTCTTAATAGTATGACAATAAAGGTGTCCCTCTCTGGTATCGGAAGGGAGTATGTTGAGATGAGGGATCAAGAGCGGGATTTGCGAGTCCGCATAGCAGGATAGATACTCTACGGCCCACTCGGTGAGATTATGTCAAATAAGCTTGCAAGCATGTGACTAGGTCACCAGGACATAATATCATGGACGAGTAGAAGATAGTGTTGTCGGTAACGAGATCAAGCTAGGTATCGCGATATCTATGAACGAGTCTCGGACACGCTACGTATCGCCATGGCAAAAGGTTTAAGACTCGACGTCTAGGTTCGAACGACAAAGTTATTCGTTATCTCACAGGGATTAATTCTGGGTATCCAAGGTCCACGAATTAGTCATTGATCGGAGAGCGCGTCTCGATCATGTCTGGCGAGATCTCGAACCGCTAGGGTAACACACTTAAGGGGAGTCGACAAGTTTACCGGAAGAGAAATTAGAAGAGAGCACCGGGAGCGTCCCGGGAAAGATCCAATGAAGATCGGAGAGCGACGAAATAGTTTTCGGAGCCAGAATAAATTAGATAATATGTGTTTAATATTAATTAGTGTAATTAATAGTTAAATACATTTTTATTTAATGATTTTCGGAATTTAAAAGGCAGCCCACCTCAAATGGGCCTTCCCATGGGAGAGAAGGCCCATGGGGGGGGGGGGGGGGGGGGGGGTTCCCCCCTTGGTGCGCATGAGGGAAGGGGGCTGCCTTAGGTGGGCCAAATGGGGCCCACCTAGGGCCGGCCACCCTTTGGGGGCGGGCTGGTGTGGGAATAGTCCCACACCACCCAGCCAGCAAGGCTGGCAGCCCCCCTCCACCTATATATAGAGGTGCCCCCTTGGCCTTTAAGAAGAACAACCCAATATCTCTCTCTTCTTCTCCTTGAAAACGTGATTCCTCCATTGGAGTTGCGCCAAGGTGAAGTTCTCTCCACCATACGCACACCGCCGTGCTGCTGGTCTTCCGGTCCAAGTCTTCCGCTGCTCGTCCCTGGATCGGAGCCCGGAGGTCGTCGTCTTCACCGTACGTGTGTGGATCCCTGCGAGGTGCCACGCTAGTGGTACTCGGAGGTCTTCTTCCTCTACACGACCTCGAGGTCGGCTTCGTTGGCTTCATCGACAACGCTTGTGCGGGAGCGTAATCCCCGCGTTTCGGTCTACAAGGGTATGTATATCGATCTCCTCCGTATTACTATATCTGGATAGTATAGATCCTGGCTAGTTTAAGGTTATCGTTGTTAGAAAACTTATTGTTTTCTGCCTGCGATCCTCTTCATGAAAAACAAGAGCTAATAGTATTGAAGTAACATAGAAGAATACTCAACAAATAATAGTGAAGAATACGAGTATTCATAAGAAAAAGAGGAGCGTGTCTCTCTCCCACAAAGGAATGCTAGGATCCATTTTATTCAGAGAATGAAAAAAATAAAACAAAAACAAACAGACGCTTCAAGTAAAGCACATAAGATGTGTCGGAATTAAAATATAGTTTCACTAGAGAGGACCTGATAGTTTGTTGATGAAGAAGGGGATGCCTTGGGCATCCCCAAGCTTAGACGCTTGAGTCTTCTTGAAATATGCTTGGGTGACCCACGGGGGCATCCCCAAGCTTAGGCTCTTTCATCTTCTTGATCACATCACATCATCCTTCTCTCTTGATCCTTGAAAACTTCCTCCACACCAAACTCAAAGTAAACTTCATTAGAGGGTTAGTGCATAATCAAAAATTTCTTATATTCTGCATGGACAAAACCATTACACATGCTACTGGACATTAGCTACAGCCAATGGTATTTTATGGAACAAAAAGATCCGTTCAAAAATAGCAAAAGGAGCAATGCAAAATAAATGGCAGAATCTGTCAAAAACAGAACAGTCCATAAAGACGAATTTGTTAGAGGCACTTAACTTGCTCAAATCAGAAAACTCAAAACTATTGAAAGTTGCATACATATCTGAGGATCACGCACAAAAAATCCCAGGTCATTTTGATTTTTCTGTGAATTCTTACGAATTAAAGGGTGGACAGCAGAAAAATTGTTCCTGCGCAGGAGTCCAAATCTAGCATCAACTTTCTACTAGAGGCTTAACTTGACACAACAATGCAATAAAATAAAGATAAAAAGGAATTTCTAAAGAGGTAGGCATGTTCCTTGACTCAACAAAATAAAATAACAGAAATAAAAAGTGGGTTGTTTCCCATAAGCGCTTTTCTTTAATGCCTTTCAGCTAGGCACAGAAAGTGATATTCAAGTATTTCCAAGAGATGAAGCATCAACATCATAATTTGTACGAATGATAGAATCAAAAGGTAGCTTCATTCTTTTTCTAGTGAAGTGTTCCATACCTTTATTGAATGGGTATTGGTATCTAATATTTGCTTCTTTCATATCAATAATAGCCCCCACAGTTCTAAGAAAAGGTCTTCCCAACACAAGTGGACAAGATGGGTTGCATTCATTATCCAATACAATAAAATCAACGGGGACAAGGTTATTGTTAACCATAATAAGAACATCATTAACTCTCCCCAAAGGTTTCTTCATAGCATTATCAACAAGAAAAACATCCAAATAGCAATGTTCCAAAGGTGGCAAGTCAAACATATCATAGAGCTTTTTAGGCATAACAGAGATACTTGCACCAAGGTCACATAAAGCATTGCAATCAAAATCATCCACTTTTATTTTAATGATGGGCTCCCAACCATTTTCTAATTTCCTAGGGACAGAAGCTTCAAGTTTTAATTTCTCTTCCCTAGCCTTAATGAGAGCATTTGTAATATGAGTTGTAAATGCCATGTTCATGGCACTAGCATTAGGACTTGTGGCTAACTTTTGCAAGAACTTAATAACTTCAGAGATATTACAATTATCAAAATCAAAATCATTATCATCAAAGCAAACCGAACCATTATCTCCTATGTTCTTAAAAATTTCAGCACTTTTATCAAGAACAGATTCAGCAATTTTAGGCAATTTTAATTTTTTGGAAGAAGTAGAGGAAACATTGCCAACACCAATTATGTTACCATTAGTAGTAGGAGGTTTACTAGCCTGTGAGGTAACTTTATTTTCAGTAGTAGTAATAGTATAAACTCTTGCAATATTATTCTTTTTGGCTAGTTCTTCTTTTCTTTCCCATCTAGCACGTAATTCAGCCATCATCCTAACATTATCATCAATTCGAACTTGGATGGCATTAATTTTAGCAAAGGTCTTATTCTCTTTAGCATCATTAGGCATAACTTTAGATTTCAAAAGATCAACATCAAGAGCAAGACTATCAACTTTAGAAGCAAGAGTATCAATTTTACCAAGCTTTTCCTCAACAGTTTTATTAAAAGCAGTTTGTGTAGTGATAAAATCCTTAAGCATGGTTTCAAGTTCAGAGGAGGTATTCCTATTATTGCTACAAGAATTACCATAGCTGTTGCCATTATTAGGAGGATAGGGCTTGTAGTTGTTGTTACCATAATTGTTCCTATAGGCATTGTTGTTAAAATTATTATTTTTAATGAAGTTCACATCAACATGCTCTTCTTGTGCAACTAAAGAAGCTAAGGAAACATTATTTGGATCGATATGAGATTTACCATTCACAAGCATAGCCATGATAACATCGATCTTATCACTCAAAGAAGAGGTTTCTTCAACAGAATTTACATTCTTACCTTGAGGAGTTCTTTTAGTATGCCACTCAGAATAATTAACCATCATATCATCTAGATGTTTTGTTGCAGCCCCCAAAGTGATGGACATAAATGTACCTTCAGCAGCCGAATCAAGAAGGTTTCTTGAGGAAAAATTCAGTCCTGCATAAAAGGTTTGGATGATCATCCAAGCAGTCAGTCCATGGGTAGGGCAATTTTTCACCAAAGATTTCATTCTTTCCCAAGCTTGAGCAACATGTTCATTATCAAATTGTTTAAAGTTCATAATGCTACTTCTTAAGGAAATGAGCTTAGCAGGAGGATAGTATTTTCCAATAAAAGCATCTTTGCATTTAATCCATGAATCAATACTATTCCTAGGCAATGAAAGCAACCATTCTTTAGCCTTTCCTCTCAAGGAGAAAGGAAATAATTTCAATTTTATAATATCACCATCTATATCTTTATACTTTTGCATTTCACAAAGTTCAACAAAATTATTAAGATGGGTAGCAGCATCATCAGAACTAACCCCAGAAAATTGCTCTCTCATAACAAGGTTTAACAAAGCAGGTTTGATTTCAAAGAATTCTGCTTTAGAAGCAGGTGGAGCAATAGGAGTGCATATGAACTCATTATTATTTGTGCTAGTGAAGTCACACAACTTAGTATTCTCAGCAGTACTCATTTTAGCAAAATAAAACAAAAACCGAAATAACAATATTAATGCAAGTAACTAATTTTTTTGTATTTTTGATATTAAGCAAACAGGACAGTAATAAAAATAAACTAAGCAAGACAATAACAAAATAAAAAGATTGAGAGTGAGAGACTCCCCTCGCAGAAGAGTTTCAACTCCCCGGCAACGGTGCCAGAAAAATGCTTGATGCACACGGTGGTGTTGTTGGGAAACCCCAAGAGGAAGGTATGAAGTAGTGCAGCAACAAGTTTCCCTCAGTTGTGAAACCAAGGTTATCGAACCAGTAGGAGATGAAGATTCTTCTGAAGGTGTCAACGGCGCCAGAAAAATGCTTGTGCTTAGTTGACGAGGGAGTGTCAAGGTCTTCCAAACAGAGGTGCTTCTTCTCCCCGGCAACGGAGATGATCTTGACGGTTGACTTGGAACCTGCACACAACACAATCAAGATACTTTGCCCCAACTTAACAGTGTGGTTGTCAATCTCACTGGCTTGCTGTAAGAAAGGATTAAACATATGTGTGGAAAATGATGTTTGTTTGTAGAGAATGAAAGTAACAGGATTGTAGTAGGTTGTTTTATCAGTTTAAGGAAAAAGGACCGGGGTCCATAGTTCACTAGTGGTGTCTCTCCATAAATAATAATAGCATACATGCGGGTAAACAAATTACAGCTGGGCAATTGACAGAATAAAGAACTGCATAACAATGCATATACAAGTCATGATGTCTAGTGTGAGATTCATTTGGGCATTACAACATGATACATAGACCGTCATCCAACTACATCTATGACTAATAATCCACCTTCAGGATAGCATCCGCAACACCATTCAGTATTAAGTTGCAAACAACAGATTATTGCATTAAGTAAAGTGTGTAATGTAAGTAGCACAAATATACTTAGATAAAGAACTACTGTTTTATCCCTAGTAGCAACAGTACATCTACAATCTTAGAGGTTGCTGTCACTCCCCCAGATTAAATAGAGACATGAACCCACTATCGAGCATAAATACCCCCTCTTGGAGTCACAAGCATCTACTTGGCAGAGCATCTACTAGTAAAGGAGAGCATGCAAGATCATAAATAACGCACTCACAAGATATATTATGAAGCAAATGACATAGTACTCAATTATTCATCGGATCCCAGCAAACACAACATGTAGCATTACATAAAGATGATCTTGATCATGATAGGCAGTTCACAAGATCTAAACATGATGGCACAATAGGAGAAGACAACCATCTAGCTACTGATATGGACCCGTAGTCCAAGGATGAACTACTCACGCATCAGTCCGGAGGCGGGCATGGTGATGTAGAGCCCTCCGGTGATGATTCCCCTCTCCGGCAAGGTGCCGGGAAGAGCTTCTGAACCTTCCCGAACTAGGGTTGACGGCGGCGGCGGCTCTGGAACGTATCGTGGAAAAGTGTTCGGGTCCCTAGGGTTATTTTGTCGGGGGGTATTTGTAGGCGAAAGGGTGAAGGCGGTGGAGCCCCAAGGGGCCCACACCACGTGGTGGCGCGGACAGAAGGGGGGCCGCGCCTCCTCCAGGTGAGGCCGCCTCGTGGCTCTCCTCCGTATCCTCTTCGGTGTTCGGGAAGCTCCCGAGAAAAATAGGGACTTTGGCTTTTGATTCGTCCAATTCCGAGAATATTTCCTTAACAGTTTTTTCTGAAACCAAAAACAGCAGAAAACAGGGAACTGGCACTGTGGCATCTTGTTAATAGGTTAGTCCCAGAAAATGCACAAAAACCATATAAAGTTTATATAAAACATGTAGCAATTGGTATAATATAAGCATGGAACATAAGAAATTATAGATACGTTTGACACGTATCACACGGTACCGTTGTTGACAACGTCCTGGATTCTGATCGCCATCTCCTCCGTGATGGAAAGCTCTGTGTCGGCGTTCAACCGAACTATCAACGGGTACTCGACATGCTCGGGCTCCCTGTGTTGTGGTGGTGTTGCAAAGGCGCCTGGTGCGCCGTTTTGCGCTACCATGAAAACATGGCCGGATGGTCGGTTGCGCGCGTTGCGACCCTCATCGTGGCGATCGCCCTCGTCACTTGATGCAGAGTTGATGCCGCGCAGAACGACTACTACCTGGAAGATAGCGCAGTCGGAGCAGTAGCAAGCAACGTCGGATCCTTCAGCCAATGAAGGCACGAAGTCGATGATGGCGTCCGAAGTCGATGAACGCGCGAAGTCAATGATGGCGTCCGAAGTCGACGAAGGCGCGCAGTCGATGACAGCGTGCGAAGTCGATGACGGCGTGCGAAGTCGACGAAGGCGCGAAGTCGATGGTGGCGTCCGAAGACGACGAAGGCGCGAACTCGATGGTGTGCGGAGTCAAAGAAGGCGCGGAGTAAACGAAGTTCGGCGCATATTCGATTGCGGCTTCCGATCTTTGAGATCGTGGAGGACTCGATACGTCGAGCGTGCCCCACTGATTGACAATGAAACGGAAACTGCCAAACGTCAGATCCATACTTGAGTGTAACTCTGCGAACGCTAGTCGCTCTGATGCTGAGTGCGGGACGAAGTCGAAACTCCCGAGGGTGTACGGCTTCCGCAGATCCGGCAGGTTCCGAACCGTTGCAGATGTTGATGACGAAGTCGATGAGGCCGCCGAATCCGTAGATCCAACTTCCGTTCTTCCCACAGACGGCGCCAATTGACGAGGGGTTACCTCGGCAAATCCCATGGTGAGGTACCTAGGGTTGTATCGGGTGGAAGAGTATATGATCGTTGGTGAATTCGGACGGCTGACAAGCAAGGAATTTCCCAGGTTCAGGCTCCCGGAGGATAATACCCTACTTCCTGCTTGTCTGATTACTGATTTCTTTGTTACAAGGTGGTTACACTGGCTTCCTGGCTAATCTAAGGCTCGCTAGGTTTTCTGGCTAATAGATTGCGTATCTCGTATCGTCCCCCCTCCTGGCCTTTATATAGGAGGCTAGGTCTCAGGAGTTTGAACATGACTCGAACTACAGATAAGGTAAGTTCTAAGTCGGTACGATCGCTTCTGTCTTGAGCCGTACTCCATCTAATCATGGGTCGCATTGCGCCATCTTTGAACCACCTTGTATACGGGCCACCTAGTGGGCCTTCTGATAGATTAGGCTTCATTGTAGTCGGGTGGGTATACCCGTTGGGTATAACCACATCAAACCCGGTTGTTTTTATTTGAGATTTCTTTGAGTCCTCTTGCTGTACCAAGAGACTTTGTTTTTAGTTTAGGTTATGTATTTTTAATAAAGTGCCAAGTTTTACTCATTTGAGCTTTGAAAGTTGCTTTTTCCATTCGGAGAATTTATTCCAGCACGAATCTGTGCACGGTATGATTTTTAATTCCTATTCTGTAACTCCGAATGAGCTGAAATTTGATCTGTACTTGCAACTTTTCATCCTCTGTAAGCGTGAATTTTTTCAGATTTTTTCGACATATTTAAGTGTGGTAAAAAATACGTTTTTCTGCTACTGTTTGTCTGGACAGATTCTGTCCCATTTTGTCTTATGCATTCTTTAAGCTTTTAACTTGAATCTTTTTTATCCAGTTGAGTTTATTAGAAGGAATACAACATTATACACTTTGTAGACATGTTTCTTATGTTTTTCTAAGGATTTCATACAGCAAGCAATTTTATTATTTTGTGCCTACTAATGTCACCCCACAGAAAAGAAATGAGAGAAACGGTGTTTTGAAGTTTTTTTCACAGGGATTACAGGAGATGCACCAAGAGCTATCCAAGGATGGTGAAGACCATAAGCTTGGGGATGTGAAGACAACCCCACTGAACCTACATACTCTCGGTTTGCACACGTCTAATTTCTGTTTTTCGTTCATTGCACTTTATCGCATAAACTTGGAGCGTTTTTGTTCTTTTTATTATTTCGGTTTGGTTTTTGTTTGAGACCACCACTTTTTATTAATGTTATGAGAGAGCTACTGAAAGTTTGGGTTGAATTAAGTTGAATGCTATAAAAATATTGGGAAGAGGATGTTTGAGTTGATTTAAAAGATACATATAGTTGCATGATTCATGTGCTTTGTTAATGAATATTAATATGCAAGTGTCTTGTCTAGAGCTATTTCTTATTCATGTTTTATATGCTGAATGATGCTTTACTTTGTTTAACATGAAATGGTTAGCTCTATGGAAACTTATGCATGCATTTAGATGGTCAACTTTCTCCCTCTTGCTAGCCCAAAAACTTCAACAAGTAAAAAGCTTGTTTTCCTACACCTTCAACCAAGTTTTTCCAGTGAGTCCACCATATCTACCTATTAGCTAATATGCTATTCCAAGTATGTTTACCATGTTATATTGTTTTATCTATGCTTCCAAATTTAGATTCTTATGTTATTGGGATTGTCATGGGTTAAGTTGGTTTAAAAGCAATCATGAACAGGATGCACACATTACTTTTATTGCACTGAAATAAATTTTACCCATTGTGATTAAGATGCATACATCAACTTGAGCAGCTGATGCATGTAAAATGCATACATGAACTTTGCATTGTATTACTCATATTTCATCCATATTTGCATCATATAAGGGTTATATCAATGTTTTATAATGTTTTGGGGAATATTTCACACTTTCCCTCTTTATTTGGAATTAACCCTGCTGTTATGAACGGACTGCAGCACAGCCGGAAGAGGCCCAATAGTGGGCCAGTTTAGGGCTTGGCCCAAGTTATCTAGGGTAGCTAGCCTATTATATAAACACATGTAATCCCTACGTTTTGAGTACGCAATAAAACAAATTTGTTGCCGTCTCCCTCAGGAGACGGGATATCTAAACCCTAGCCGCCGCCCCAGCCGAGCCGCCGCCTCCCTCCCTCCTCGCGGCCACGGCGCCAAGTCGCCGGCAGCCGCGCCTCCAGCCTCGCCGCCCTCACTTCCACCCATACAATCTACGTGCTAGACCTGGTAGGATCTCGGTTCCTTCCAATTTGGTATCAGATTGCTCTTGTTCGATCATGTCTTCATCAGCCACCACCTCCGCCTCGATGCCCACCGTCGTCACCTCCACTGCGGCTGTCGCCACCACGCCGGCTTCCTCCCCCGCGGTGGTCGCCGCCGTCTACACCCCTGCGGAGATGACGGCCGTCCTCAACGACCTCGTCACCGCGGTTCATGGGATTCGCCAGTTCTTCGTCGGGCCCTACGGGCCCCCGCAACCGCCACCGTCGACCCCCATCACTGGGCCACCGGTCCTGCTGTGGTCCTCGCCGTTTCCGGCGACCACCGCGATCTTCCCTGGGCTGCAACCACCGCCCACGGCCTCCCTGCCGTGGCAGCCATGGCAGCCGCCACTCAACGCCGAGCCGGTGCCGCCCACCCCGGGAGGCGTTCCCATCCACCAAGTCCGGTTCCCTCCGTCGCCCTCGCCGCTGCCGGCTTGGCTGCCCGCATCGTCGCCCTCGCCACTCTACACTACGGCCGGAGACCCGCCGGCGCCCACCCTCATGTCTGGCGCCACGTCGAGCTTTGCCAGAACCCATGCGGCCCGCGTCGAGCAACCTGGCCATGGCGGCCCTACACAGCCGCCCCCGCAGTTCGCCAAGATCGACTTCGCCACCTACGACGGTACGGAGGACCCCCTCAACTAGCTCAACCAGTGCGAGCAGTTCTTTCGCGGGCAGCGTACCCTCGCATCGGACTGCACCTGGCTTGCCTCGTATCATCTCTGGGGCGCTGCACAGACGTGGTACTACGCCCTCCAGCAGGACGAGCGCGGCATGCCCCCCTGGGAACGCTTCCACGAGCTATGCTTACTGCGTTTCGGGCCACCGATCCGCGGGAGCCGACTGGCCGAGCTCGGCCGCCTTCCCTTCAACTCCACGGTACAGGACTTCGCCGACCGTTTCCAGGCCCTCGCATGCCATGCGCCCGGTGTGACAGGGCAGCAGCGGGCCGAGCTCTTCGTTGGTGGCCTTCGGACTCACATCCGGGTGGACGTCGAGCTCCAGGGCCCCCAGGACCTCCAAACGGCCATGCACTACGCCCGCGCATACGAGCGAAGCACCCAGGCATTGCAGCAGGCGCCACCGGGAGAGCAGCGGGCGCTGGCCATGCAGCAGGCCTTTCCGGTCAGCGGCGTGCGGCCGCTCTCCCGCCCTCCACCGACACCATCAGGCCAGGCGCTCACGCCCCTGACTCCTGCGGGGCCCTCCGATCCAGCAGCGACGTGGCCGTTCCGTCGGCTGACCACGGCCGAACAGCTCGAGCGCCGTCGTAAAGGGCTGTGCTTCAACTGCGACGAACCCTACGTCCCGGGCCACGTTTGCCCACGCCTGTTCTACTTGGAGACCATAGACGACGTTGCGGCGGAGGTCGTCGCAGCTGGGCTGGCCGACGCGGCCGTCTCCAAGGCTGACGCCGTTCCGAGGTGAGCCGCCAGTAGTTCCCAGAATTGCAGCTCGAGGACAAGCTGTTTGCGCAGGCGGGGAGAAATGTTATGAACAGACTGCAGCACAGCCTATTAGTGGGCCAGTTTAGGGCTTGGCCCAAGTTATCTAGGGTTTTGAGTAGCTAGCCTATTATATAAACACATGTAATCCCTACGTTTTGAGTATGCAATAAAACATATTTGTTGCCGTCTCCCTCAGGAGACGGGATATCTAAACCCTAGCCGCCGCCCCAGCCGAGCCGCCGCCTCCCTCCATCCTCGCGGCCACGGCGCCAAGTCGCCGGCAGCCGCGCCTCCAGCCTCGCCGCCCTCACTTCCACCCATACAATCTACGTGCTAGACCTGCTAGGATCTCGGTTCCTTCCACCTGCGCTATCAGAAAACCCCTTTTTCTATATTTTGATGTTTCAGGGACCCAAACGACGTCCAAATGATCTGAAACTTCGCGAACATCAGTTTTTGGAAGGAACAATGCGTAGGAGCGAAGGATCAACAAAAGTGGAAACCCGAGGAGGAAAATAGGGGGGCCCACGCGGCCAGATTCCTTGGCCGCGTGGAGCACCCTATCTCCCCCCTCGAGCCTCCGATGCCGTCGATCTTCGTCCCCGTGCTGGCTCTTGACCTAAAAATGCCTATCAAAATAGTCTCCCGATGCCTTTCAGAGGGAGCGCCGCAGAAACACAGAAACCACGAAACAGTGACCTGGAGCTGCAGATTGGAGGGGAAAACTCCGGCGGGGCGCTGCCGGTGTGGTCTTCACCTTCTCCAACGACTTCTCCACCGTCTCCATGATGAAGAGGGAGTAGTCCACCCCTGGACTATGGGTTTGTGGAAGTAACTTATGTATCTCTCCTCTCTCTTGAGTTTCACTAATTAGTGCGATATGAGCTGCTGAACATGATTATGGTCATATATGTAATACCTTTGTGGTGGATCTCTTAAGTTGATATATGTTATGATGATTGCCAATATTATGTCTTTGTTATGAAAGTAGATGCATATTATGTACCCCGTTCTTGTCTATGTGTTTTGATCCAACATGTGTATGAGAGCGTGTGAGGGGGAACGTGTGCATTAGTTGGAGTAACGGGGGGTGGTTTTGTGGTAAGTTGACAGCAATACCGTGATCCACTTGGGTTTTTACCTTACTTTGTTGCCTCACTAGGGATAAAGGAAATACCATGCTACCGGGTATATGTGGGTGACATTGCCACTATCACCATGACTAGATCTAGCATGTTCTTATTTAAACTTCATGTCCTTGAACTTAAAGCTATACTCTGTTTATCTTAATTACTGAGGTGTTATGATTTAGTTCGCATCTTGGTGGAGTATAAGAGAGATTATTAACCAAAAGATCTCTATGTTAGGATGTGATGCCCATATTATTAATAACTTGTCTTGTTGCAATCTCATATGTCAATTCCTATGTTCCATTTCTACCACTATATAAAAGAGAGAGTGCATTTGTGAAACCATGAACCCCAGTCCATTTTTAATCATAAGAAACACCTTTCCAACACTTTTATTGCACTTTACATTTTCTGCAATTATTAAATCCGAAAATACAAAAACATCTTTACATCTTGCAAACACCATACAAACCACAAACACATCATCCAATATCATTCATACCATCCTTGCACTTTTATTTATTATCATTGCATATTTATTTTTGCTTTGCATTTGTTATCTTTATATCTTTTACTTACACCTTGTGCTTGACAACCACTTGGTGAGGTTGAGGGCACAAAACAATTTACTTTGTTTTGTAGGTTTCATAAAGAAGGATAAGGAGACAACAGCTTTTCGTTCATTTCCCCGAGAGTTCGATATTAAACCCTCGAGTCACCCTCATGGGGAAAATAAGTCTTTTCCCTTACTATACACTTTAACTTGGAGTCTCAACCTAACCCACATTCTTTTGACGCAGGTACTTGGTGCTCAGTAAGACTATCTTCTGGCGCCATCGTCATCATCGTCAAGGGCCATCAGCAGCACACACAACACCTGACCCGTGTTTGTATGGATTTACAACCTCCCCCAGGTTGTGCATGTAGCGGAAGTATATTCACATGAGCATGCTGATTCAAGGCCCGAAACAACCAGGCAACGACATCAATCTATATCTGAAACTACTAAAAGATGAGCTAGACACCTTATGGGCCGAGGAAGGTGTCAACACATGGGACGCCGTCGCAAAATAATATTTCCCTATGAGAGCTGCCCTGCTTTCTACTTTGCACAACTTGCTCGGATACGGATATGTCACAGGACAGGTGTGCCACGGACATTACGGTTGTGTAAGGTGCATGGACGATCCGACGTTTGTACTGCTTCTGAGAGATCCCGGGTCTTCGAAAACGGTCTTCATGGGCCATCAAAGGTGGCTACCGAAGAAAGACTCGTGGAGAAGGCGTGGAGACCTTTTCAACGGTGAAGATGAGCTTCGGGGACCACCCCTTCAGAGATTCGAGCAAAATATCTATGAGCTTCTTAATGGTTGGGAAGAATGCCCCGCGTCGGGAAAGAAGCAGACGACACCAATACCGTTTCTGAATGTATGGAAGACGAGGTATGTGTTTTGGGACTTGCCGTACTGGAAGATTCTCGGTACGCCTGATGTATGTAAAATACACACATGAACTTTGCATTGTATTACATGTTATTCCAATCATATTTGCATCATATAAGGGTTATATCAATGTTTTATAATGATTTTGGGAATATTTCACAGTTTCCCTATTTTTCTGGAATTAACCCTGCACTGTCAGAAAACACTTTTTTTTCCATATTTTGATGTTTCAGGGAACCAAACGACGTCCAAATGACCTGAAACTTCGCAAACATCAGTTTTTGGAAGGAACAAAGCGTAGGAGCGAAGGATCAACAAAAGTGGAAACCCGAGGGCCAAAAGCGGGTGGCCCACGCGGCCAGATTCCTTAGCCGCATGGGGCCCACCTTCTGGAGCCTCGAGCCTCCGATGCAGTCGATCTTCGTCCCTGTGGCTTCGTCTTGACCTAAAAACGTCTATAAAAATAGTCTCCCGATGCCTTTCGGAAGGGAGCGCCGCCGAAACACAAAACCACGAAACAGTGACCTGGAGTTGCAGATTGGAGGGGGGAAACTCCGGCGGAGCGCTTCCGGCATGGTCCCCATCGTCTCCAACAACCTCTCCACCGTCTCCATGATGAAGAAGGAGTAGTCCACCCCTGGACTTTGGGTTTGTGGAAGTAACTTATGTATCTCTCCTCTCTCTTGAGTTTCACTAATTAGTACCGTATGAGCTGCTGAACATGATTACGGTCATCTATGTAATACCTTTGTGGTGGATCTCTTAAGTTGATAGATGTTTTGAAGATTGCAATTGTTATGTCTTTTTTATGAAAGTAGATGCATATTATGTACCCAGTTCTTGTTTATGTGTTCTGATCCAACATATGTATGAGGGCATGTGAGGGGGAACGTGTGCATTAGTTGGAGTAACGGGGGGGTGGCTATAGTGCAGTGAACGTGAGAGAAAGTTATGCGATCCACTTGGGTATTTTTACCTTAATTTGTTGCCTCACTAGGGATAAAAAGAAATACCATGCTACCGGGGATGTGGGGTGACCATTGCCACTTCACCATGACTAGATCTAGCATGTTCTTATTTTAACTTCATGTCATGATACTTAAAGCTATGCTCTGATTCTATCTTAATTACTAAGGTGTTATGATTTAGTTCGCATCTTGGTGGAGTATAAGAGAGCTTTAATAACTAAAAAGAACCTCTATGTTAGGACATGATGCCCATATTATTAATAACTTCTCTTGTTGCAATCTCATATGTCAATTCCTATGTTCCATTATCTACCACTATATAAAAGAGAGAGTGCATTTGTGAAACCATGAACCTAGGTCCATTTTTAATCATAAGAAACACCTTTCCAACACTTTATATCCACTTTTCATTTTCTGCCATTTAAAATCCGAAAATACAAAAACACTTTTACATCTTGCGTTCACAATACAAAACCCAAAAACACTATCACCATTCATATTTATCTTCCTTCCATATTTATTTACCATCATGATTGTTTTCTGGCGTTGTTGCTAGAGAGATTTATCCCACTAGTCCCACGTCAGCTACCACACTGTTTTCTAGCACCATTGCATTATCATCCATACTATCATTGCATATTTATTGTTTTGCATTTATTTTATTTTCATCTCTTTGCTCACACCTTGCCCTTGACAACCACTTGGTGAGGTTGAGGGCACAAAACATTTTGTTTTGTTTTGCAGGTATTTAAGAGAAGGACAAAAAGGTAAATCTTCTACACACAGTTCCCCGAGAATTCGATATAAACCTCGAGTCACACTTGTGGGGAAAACAAGTCTTCCACATCTTCAAACTCTGCATTTGGAGCTCAACCTAAGCGTATTATCTTTACGCCCATCAAACGTGTGCATTAGATGGAGTAACGGGGGGTGGCTAGTGCGGTAAGAGGACACTAAAATATCGCGATCCACTTGGGTTTTTACCTTACTTTGTTGCCTCACTAGGGATAAAGAAAATACCATGCTACCGGGGATGTTGGGTATGACCATTGCCAACTCTCCAGGACTAGATCTAGCATGTTTTATTTTAACTTCATGTCATAGAACTTAAGGCTATACTCTGATTTATCTTAATACTATGGTGCTAAGATTTAATTCACATCATTAGTGGAGTGTGAGAGAGATGAATAACCAAAACATCTCTATGTTAGGACGTAATGCCCATACGATTAGTAACTTGTCATGAAATATTGTTTGCAATCTAATATGTCAAATCTAATGTTCCATTATCTACCACTTTATTAAAGAGAGAGTGCATTTGTGAAACCATGAACCCCGGTCCATTTTTAATCATAAAAAACACCTTTTCAACAACCTTTATCCACTTTTCATTTTCAGCCATTTAAAAATCAGAAAATACAAAATTAGTTTTATTACTTGAATTCATCATATAAAACCCAAAATACTATCACCATTCACATCTATTATGTTTGAATATTTATTTATCATCATCATAGTATCACTGTTTTCACTAGTTCCACACACCACACTGTTTTCTAGCACCGTTGCATTACCATCCATACCATCATTGCATATTTATTTATTGTTTTGCATTTATTTTATTTTCATCTCTTTGCTCACACCTTGTGCTTGACAACCACTTGGTGAGGTTGAGGGCACAAAACATTTTGTTTTGTTTTGCAGGTATACCAAGAGAAGGACAAGAAGATAAAGCTTCTACACATAGTTCTCCGAGAGTTCGATATAAACCCCGAGTCACCCTTGTGGGGAAAACAAGTCTTCCACATCTACAAACTCTGCACTTGGAGCTCAACCTAAGCGTATACACTCTACGCCCATCAACATCCAACTTAATTCAACCCAAAATTCCAGTAGCTCTCTCATACATAAATGATAGTGGTGGTATCAAGAAAAATAAGAATCAAACCGAAAATAAAAAACAATAAAAGATGCTCCAAGTTCATACGATAAAGTGTTTCAATCGAAAAACAGAAGTTAGACGTGTGAACCAAGAGTGTGTTGGTCCAGTGGGGTTATCTTCACATCCCCAAGCTTATGGTTTTCACCATCCTTGGATAGCTCTTGGTGCATCTCCTCTAATCCCTGTGAAAAAACTTCAAAACATCGTTTCTCCCATTTCTTTTCTGTGGGGTGACATTCGTAGTGATAACAAATGAATTGCTTGCTGCATAAAATCCTTAAACAAATATTCATATGAATGTCCAGAAAGTGTATAATGTTGTATGCTTACTTATAAACACAAT
This sequence comes from Poa annua, assembly GCA_026929855.1. Taxonomy (NCBI): domain Eukaryota; kingdom Viridiplantae; phylum Streptophyta; class Magnoliopsida; order Poales; family Poaceae; genus Poa; species Poa annua. Next base: position 60,033,960 of record CM049437.1, read on the forward strand.
TTGATAAAAAAGATTCAACTTAAAAGTTCAAAGAATGCATCAAACAAAATGGGACAGAATATGTCAAGAAAAACAGCAGCAGCAAAACGTATTTTTCTACCCTACTTAGACATGTCGAAAAATCTGAAAAATTCACGCATACAGAGGATGAAAAGTTGCAACTACAGTTCAATTTCAGCTCATTCAGAGTTACAGAATAGGAATTAAAAATCATACCGTGCACAGATTCGTGCTGGAATAAAATCTCCGAATACACTAAGCAACCTTTTCAAACCAAAATGGGTAAAACTTGGCACTTTATTAAAAATTCCAGAAACAAAACTAAAAACTAAGTCTCTTGTTACAGAAAGAGGACACAAAGAAAATCAAAAATAAAAACAACTGGGTTGCCTTCCGTCAAGCGCTTTCTTTATAGCCATGTAGCTAGGCTTACTTGCTTGTTATCAAGATGGTTGGAGTGAGGTAGCTTGGCATCCCCAAGGTTGAATTCTTCTACTTACTTGATATATGTGAGGTTAGCTTAGGGGTAACTGAAGGAGATATGCACTAGAGGCAATTAATAAAGTGTTTTATTTATCATATCTCATTTGTTCATAATAGGTTTTTGTGTCATGCTATAACTGTATTAAGCGGAAACATTAATACACGTGTGATACGTAAGACAACCAGGTCCCTAGTAGCCTCTACGTGACTAGTTCATTGTGCAATCGATGATCGAGGTTTCCCGATCATGTGACATGGTGTCAGTTGACAATGGAGTCATATCGTTGGTAGAACGATGTGATGGACATACCCAATATTTGTAGGACGTGGTCATTACGCCTTTGACCGTGAGATCAACTCTTATTGCTATTCCTGAAAGATACTTTGATTGCATCAAACGTCATGTCTTAATAGTATGACAATAAAGGTGTCCCTCTCGGGTATGGGAAGGGAGTATGTTGAGACGAGGGATCAAGAGCGGGATTTGCTAGTCCGCATAGCAGGATAGATACTCTAGGGCCCACTCGGTGAGATTATGTCAAATAAGCTTGCAAGCATGTGACTAGGTCACCAGGACATAATATCATGGACGAGTAGAAGATAGTGTTGTCGGTAACGAGATCAAGCTAGGTATCGCGATATCTATGAACGAGTCTCGGACACGCTAAGTATCGCCATGGCAAAAGGTTTAAGACTCGACGTCTAGGTTCGAACGACAAAGTTATTCGTTATCTCACAGGGATTAATTCTGGGTATCCAAGGTCCACGAATTAGTCATTGATCGGAGAGCGCGTCTCGATCATGTCTGGCGAGATCTCGAACCGCTAGGGTAACACACTTAAGGGGAGTCGACAAGTTTACCGGAATAGAAATTAGAAGAGAGCACCGGGAGCGTCCCGGGAAAGATCCGATGAAGATCGGAGAGCGACGAAATTGTTTTCGGAGCCGGAATAAATTAGATAATGTGTGTTTAATATTAATTAGTGTAATTAATAGTTAAATACATTTTTTATTTAATGATTTTCGGAATTTAAAAGGCAGCCCACCTTAAATGGGCCTTCCCATGGGAGAGAAGGCCCATAGGGGGGGAATTCCCCCCCTTGGTGCGCATGAGGAAGGGGGGCTGCCCTAGGTGGGCCAAATGGGGCCCACCTAGGGCCGGCGCACCCTATGGGGGCGGGCTGGTGTGGGAATAGTCCCACACCACCCAGCCAGCAAGGCTGGCAGCCCCCCTCCACCTATATATAGAGGTGCCCCCTTGGCTTTTAAAGAACAACCCAATCTCTCTCTCTTCTTCTCCTTGAAAACGTGATTCCTCCATTGGAGTTGCGCCAAGGTGAAGTTCTCTCCACCATTCGCACACCGCCGTACTGCTGGTCTTCCGGTCCAAGTCTTCCGCTGCTCGTCCCTAGATCGGAGCCCGGAGGTCGTCGTCTTCACCGTACGTGTGTGGATCCCTGCGAGGTGCCACGCTAGTGGTGCTCGGAGGTCTTCTTCCTCTACACGACCTCGAGGTCGTCTTCGTCGGCTTCATCGACAACGCTTGTGCGGGAGCGTAATCCCCGCGTTTCGGTCTACAAGGATATGTATATTGATCTCCTCCGTATTACTATATCTGCATAGTATAGATCCTGCCTAGTTTAAGGTTATCGTTGTTAGAAAATTTATTGTTTTCTGCCTGCGATCCCCTTCAGTGGTATCAGAGCCGATCTATGCGTAGATAGCTGTACGCTTTTAGAACCCGTGTTTATCACGGGGACATCGTTCTTTTATTTGCTACCCTCTCGCGTGCACTTGCATTGCCGGCGGCATTGAGTTGATGAAGCGGCCCGGACCGAGTTTACGTGTACGCTTACGCGAGACTGGTTCCACAATTGACATACGGCTTGTACCGTATATGTGGCTGGCGGGTGTCTATCTCTCTCTCATTAGTTGGCTTTGCATTTTCAATGGAGGGCCCAAGAGGGATAAATAAATATGCAATTATTTGATCGTTGTTGTGGTCATAGGTTCGTAGGTATGAAGCGGTTCTATTTACGACAGCCCCAAGCCACGTAAAATATGCAAAAGATAAAGTAGAACGCGTCTAACTTTATTTTGCAGGGGCAATGTGATATGGTCAAGATAGGTTTATTAAATTGTTTATAAACTGTGGGCGCGAAGGAGACCATCGGCGCAAGGACCATGTCACGTCGCATTACATATTGATGTTTTGAGTGCATCTTATATTGTATATATATATATATATTATTATATATTAGTTACACGGCGGTAGTAATATAAGATGATCCCTCCAAAATACCATTAGTGTTCTCCCTTCGACGTGCACCACCAAGAAAGTTCTACGTTATGAGGCAGGCCGTGACGATCGGGTGTCATACATATCGTCGTTCGCATACAGTGGGTGTAAGACATGTTTGCACAAGCGTATACGTTGAAGGTTATTTTGGCGAGCCTAGCATGTACAGACATGGCCTCGGAACACGGTGACCGAAAGGTCGAGCATGAGTCACAGAGTTGTTGTGATTGACATTTTGATGTCTACCTTTGAAGTTGTGTTGCCGGCTCTGACGATGAGGAGTTGCACAATGGATTAGGGTCGTGTAATCACTAAAGCGATTAGAGGGATATTCGTTTTGAGTGGGAGTTCTTATAGTTATTTTCTAAAACTTGAACTCAAAATTTTATGGACAAAGTCTTATGTTTTGCAAATTCCATTGTAGATGTCTCGTCCCACCTTTAACCTAGGCCTGTTCCTTGAGAAAGAAAAGCTTAAGACCAATGGGTCGAACTTCATGTCCTGGTTCCGCAACCTGAGGATCCTCCTCACTCCCCACAGGGTGGCTTACATCATTGAAGCCGCCCTAGGTGACCCTCCTGCAGACAATGCCTCCGATGATGAGAAGAAGGTCTATCAGACCAAGTCAGACGATTCCTCTTTTGTCCAGAGTGGCATGCTCTACGCCCTGGAAGCCGACCTGCAAAAGCGCTTTGAGAAGATGAGTGCTTTTGAGATAATTTCTGATCTCAAGGCTGTCTTTGCGCCGCAGGCTAAGGCTGAGAGATATGAAGCTTCTGAGCTTTTCTTCTCAGCCAAGATGGAAGAGCATAGCAGTGTGAGCGAGCACGTGGTCAAAATGTCTGGCTACGTTCAACGCCTGAATGCTCTGGAATGCAAGATTCCTGATGAGCTGGCGATTGATAGAGTACTGCAATCGTTGCCTCCTAGCTACAAAGGCTTCGTCATGAACTATAACATGCAGGGCATGGCTAAGTCCCTGTCTGAGGTGTTCGTGATGCTCAAGACTGCTGAAGTGGAAATCAAGAAGGAGCACACGTTGTTGATGGTCAACAAGACCGTCGATTTCAAGAAATCTGGCGGCAAGGGAAGGAAGAACTGGAAGTCTAAGAAGGATGGCAAATATGTTGCCAAATCCAAGACTAACAAACCTGGTCCCAAACCTGGCGTGGAATGCTTCTACTGCAAGGGAGATGGTCACTGGAAGCGCAACTGCCCCAAGTATCTGGAAGATAAGAAGGCCGGCAAGATTGTCGGAAAAGAGAAAGGTATATTTGATATACATGTTATTGATGTGTACCTTACATGCGCCCGTAGCAATACCTGGGTATTTGATACCGGTTCTGTTGCTCACATTTGTAACTCTCAGGAGGAGTTGCGGAATAAACGGCGCCTGGCAAAGGCTGAGGTGACGATGCGCGTCGGCAACGGATCAAGAGTTGACGTGGTGGCTGTCGGCACACTCCCTCTAAATCTACCATCGGGATTAGTTTTGGTTTTAAATAAGTGTTATTTTGTACCAAGTTTGAGTGTAAACATTATAAGTGGTTCTTGCATGTTGCAAGACGGATATTCATTCAATTCAGTATCAAGTGGTTGTGCTATTTCGATGGATGATATCTTTTATGTTGATGCTCCTATGAATAATGGTTTATTCTTGTTGAATCTCGATCGTAGTACTCACATCCATAACATTGATGCCAAGAGGATTAAACTTAGTAGCGATACCGCCATGTATATGTGGCATTGCCGTCTCGGTCATATTGGTATAAAGCGCATGAAGAAACTCCATACCGATGGACTTTTAGACTCGTTGGATTTTGGATCCCTCGATACATGCGAACCGTGCCTCATGGGCAAGATGACCAAGACACCGTTCAATGGTTTCATGGAACGGGCGTCGGACTTATTGGGAGTCATACATACAGATGTGTGTGGACCGATGAGCGTGTCGACACGCAATGGTTATCGTTATTTTGTCACCTTCACCGATGACTTGAGTAGATATGGGTATATCTATTTGATGAAACACAAGTCTGAAACATTTGAAAAGTTCAAAGAATTTCAAAGTGAAGTTGAAAATCAACTCAACAAGAAAATCAAGCACCTTCGATCCGATCGTGGTGGCGAATATTTGAGTTTTGAGTTTGGCACGCATCTGAAGGCCTGTGGCATCGTGCCGCAACTTACGCCGGCTGGAACACCGCAACGCAACGGTGTGTCCGAGCGACGTAATCGTACCCTATTAGATAGCGTCCGGTCTATGATGTCTCTTACCGACTTGCCCGTATCTTTTTGGGGATATGCGTTAGAAACAGCCGCATTCATTTTAAATAGGGCTCCGTCCAAATCCGTAGCAACGACACCTTATGAGATATGGCATGGCAGGAAACCTAAGTTGTTGTTTCTGAAGGCGTATGTTAAGAAACTACAGCCCGACAAACTCGAACCGAAATCGGAGAAAGTCGTCTTTGTAGGGTATCCGCGGGAAACCATAGGATACACCTTCTACAACCAAGCCGAGGGCAAAACGTTTGTTGCGAAGAACGGCACCTTTCTCGAGAAGGAGTTTCTCGCCAAAGGAGTAAGTGGGAGGAAAATAGACCTCGACGAGATCGTTGATCCTGAACTCGAAATTCCGAGTGGCGCAACGGAAACTGTTCCGGAAACGTCCTCCACAGATGGAGTGGGAGAAAATGTCGAGAATACTATTCTACTTCGTAGGTCTGGGAGACCTCGTATCGCTCCTGAGTGGTACGGCAACCTGGTTTGCACCGTCATGTTAATTGAACAAGACGAACCTACGAACTACAAAGAGGCTATGGCAAGCCCTGAGTCCGAGAAATGGCTTGAAGCCATGAAATCCGAAATAGGATCCATGTATGACAACAAAGTATGGACTTTGATGGAGATTCCCGAAGGGCGCAAGGCCGTCGAGAATAAATGGATCTTTAAGAAGAAGACTGATGCTGATGGTAATGTGACCGTCTATAAAGCTCGGCTTGTCGCAAAGGGTTTCCGACAAGTTCATGGAATTGACTACGATGAAACATTTTCACCGGTAGCGATGCTAAACTCTATTCGGGTTTTGCTAGCACTTGCTGCATATTTCGACTATGAAATATGGTAGATGGATGTCAAAACAGCGTTCCTAAATGGTAACATTGAGGAAGAGTTGTATATGGTACAACCTGAAGGTTTTGTCGATCCAGAAAATGCTGGCAAGGTATGCAAGCTTCAGCGTTCCATTTATGGACTGAAGCAAGCATCTCGGAGCTGGAATCTTCGCTTTGATGAGGTGATCAAAGGTTTTGGATTTATCCAAAATATAGAAGAGAACTGTATTTACAAGAAAATGAGTGGGAGCTCAGTTGTGTTCCTAGTTCTATATGTGGATGATATATTACTAATAGGGGATAATGTGGATCTTCTGAATAGCATGAAGAAGTATTTAAATAGTAAATTTTCAATGAAGGACTTAGGAGATGTTGCATACGTTTTAGGCATTAAAATCTATCGTGATAGATCAAGACGTCTATTAGCGTTGAGTCAGAATACTTATCTTGATAAAATACTGAAACGGTTCGGTATGGAGACGGCAAAGAAAGGTTCTCTACCGGTTATCAAGAATAAAACATTGAGCAAGGCTCAGTGTCCGGTGACGGAACATGATAGAGCCGAGATGGCTAAACATCCCTATGCTTCAGCCATAGGATCGATCATGTATGCCATGTTAACTACTCGACCTGATGTAGCATTGGCTCTTAGCTTGACGAGCCGGTTCCAAAGTAATCCTGGAAAGGATCGTTGGATAGCTGTTAAGAACATTCTTAAGCATCTCAAGAAGACAAAGGAAATGTTCGTTGTGTATGGTGACTGTGAAGAAGAACTTGGCGGAACAGGTTACGTTGATGCAAGTTTCTGCACAGACCCAGATAACTCTAAGTCACATACAGGAAGGCGATGTGAAGATTTGCAAAGTGCATACGGATCTGAATGTGGCAGATCCTCTGACGAAGCCTCTTCTACTTGACAAGTATGTAAAACACCAAAATGCTATGGGTGTTAGGCTTTTACCAAGTTGTAATCTAGAATAAATTGTACTCTAGTGCAAGTGGGAGACTGAAGGAGATATGCCCTAGAGGCAATTAATAAAGTGTTTTATTTATCATATCTCATTTGTTCATAATAAGTTTTTGTGTCATGCTATAACTGTATTAAGCGGAAACATTAATACACGTGTGATACGTAAGACAACCAGGTCCCTAGTAGCCTCTACGTGACTAGTTCATTGTGCAATCGATGATCGAGGTTTCCCGATCATGTGACATGGTGTCAGTTGACAATGGAGTCATATCGTTGGTAGAACGATGTGATGGACATACCCAATATTTGTAGGACGTAGTCATTACGCCTTTGACCGTGAGATCAACTCTTATTGCTATTCCTGAAAGATACTTTGATTGCATCAAACGTCATGTTTTAATAGTATGACAATAAAGGTGTCCCTCTCGGGTATCGGAAGGGAGTATGTTGTGACGAGGGATCAAGAGCGGGATTTGCCAGTCCGCATAGCAGGATAGATACTCTAGGGCCCACTTGGTGAGATTATGTCAAATAAGATTGCAAGCATGTGACTAGGTCACCAGGACATAATATCATGGACGAGTAGAAGATAGTGTTGTCGGTAACGAGATCAAGCTAGGTATCACGATATCTATGAACGAGTCTCGGACACGCTAAGTATCGCCATGGCAAAAGGTTTAAGACTCGACGTCTAGGTTCGAACGACAAAGTTATTCGTTATCTCACAGGGATTAATTCTGGGTATCCAAGGTCCACAAATTAGTCATTGATCGGAGAGCGTGTCTAGATCATGTCTGGCGAGATCTCGAACCGCTAGGGTAACACACTTAAGGGGAGTCGACAAGTTTACCGGAAGAGAAATTAGAAGAGAGCACCGGGAGCGTCCCGGGAAAGATCCGATGAAGATCGGAGAGCGACGAAATAGTTTTCGGAGCCGGAATAAATTAGATAATGTGTGTTTAATATTAATTAGTGTAATTAATAGTTAAATACATTTTTTATTTAATGATTTTCGGAATTTAAAAGGCAGCCCACCTTAAATGGGCCTTCCCATGGGAGAGAAGGCCCATAGGGGGGAATTCCCCCCCTTGGTGCGCATGAGGAAGGGGGGCTGCCCTAGGTGGGCCAAATGGGGCCCACCTAGGGCCGGCACACCCTGTGGGGGCGGGCTGGTGTGGGAATAGTCCCACACCACCCAGCCAGCAAGGCTGGCAGCCCCCCTCCACCTATATATAGAGGTGCCCCCTTGGCTTTTAAAGAACAACCCAATCTCTCTCTCTTCTTCTCCTTGAAAACGTGATTCCTCCATTGGAGTTGCGCCAAGGTGAAGTTCTCTCCACCATTCGCACACCGCCGTGCTGCTGGTCTTCCGGTCCAAGTCTTCCGCTGCTCGTCCCTGGATCGAAGCCCGGAGGTCGTCGTCTTCACCGTACGTGTGTGGATCCCTGCGAGGTGCCACGCTAGTGGTGCTCGGAGGTCTTCTTCCTCTACACGACCTCGAGGTTGTCTTCGTCGGCTTCACCGACAACGCTTGTGCGGGAGCGTAATCCCCGCGTTTCGGTCTACAAGGGTATGTATATCGATCTCCTCCGTATTACTATATCTGCATAGTATAGATCCTGCCTAGTTTAAGGTTATCGTTGTTAGAAAATTTATTGTTTTCTGCCTGCGATCCCCTTCAGTAACATCCCCAAGCTTGAGTGTTTGTCCATCTTGATATTGGTTTATCATCCTCAACTGCTCCACTTGAAAATTCTCTTTGCACAAAACTCATCATAAAACTTGATTGGAGGGGTTAGTGTCTCCATAAATTAAATCCACATAGGTACAGAAAAGACATATGATGAGTTGATTCTAAACATTAGCTAATGTTACTATGGTTGTGTATTGTTCTTTGATCAAAAGAACCACACAAAACACAATTAATGAGAGCAATGCAAAGTAAAGACAGAATCTGTCAAAAACTGGACAGCCCGTAAAATGTGAATTTTCAAAGGCACTTACATTGCTCAAATCATAAAACTTTGAACTAATGAAATGTGTAATATAACTGAATATTGCTGACGTAAAATTGCAGGTCAAAATTTCTTTTTTGTGATTTTTAACATTTTTCGCAGTAAAGCTCGGGAATTTGTTTTCTGGACAGCAAATCACTATTCTTTGATCCTAGCTCTCAAATGGGACCATCATCTAAAGCATCATCATATAGAATATCTAAACCAAATTCCTCATCACTTTCAAAGCTATTATCAATAATAATATCATTTTGCATGTGTTGATCATCATCAGAATCAGAATCAAAAGAGCATGATGAGTAAGGATATGGACAATCCTCTAATACCTTTTCCTTTTCTCTATATTCTTCTTCTTCTTTATGAAAGCCATTAGATATCTCCTTGATAGCAACAAGGTTGTTATAATATTCAAGGATATAAGTTTTCTTACAAAGAGTTTCAAGAGTTGTTCAAACGTTGTAGCAAGTTTTGGTGGGAGGCTACAAGTTTGATCTATAGTAAACATAACTATCTCAAGACTTCCCATTACAATAGTAAATTCCTTGGCTGCCTTCATATCAGTGTTCATAAATTCATTATTATTATAGGAAGCAATTATAGGCATACTTTCAAGCTTGCATTGGAATTTTAGATGCTTGGGATATTGATCTATGCAGCAAGACACACCATACCTATAACATATTTTATATCCAGCTTCATATAATACTTCGATTACTAACTTTGTTTGATCATCATTAATTGATTCAGCCATAGGGGGTTGCATAAGTACGTGATTCATACATTCCATGAACATAACAAATGAACTAATCTTTTGTGTTTTTCAAATAAGGAGAGTATAAACCAATACATAACTAAAAGTAAATCTAATGAGAAACTCACAACCAAACAAGTTTAAAGGAACCTCCCCAAGCTTAGATGATTGCAAGATATAAAACATGATAAATTAAATCTAAAGTCTAGTGCACACAAGAATAGAAACTTAAGCGCTATGCTCCCCGGCAACGGCGCCAGAAAAGTACTTGATTACCCCCAAGAGCAGGGGATCACTGTAGTACCTCTCAATGTGGAAGTAAGGTATCGATCCGCAGGAGCAAGAAGGAAAAGTTATCTATTCCTTACAACTAAAGTGTCACAAGTTTTAGTTGATTATGCACTAAACAAGTTTAAAGAACAATATGGTTGATTTAATGGATGGAAGTTTAATGTAACAAAATAAGAATGTAAAAGTGTCCCAATCCTGTTCAATGCAAGAGGACAAGACAAAGGTTTTCTCTTATAGAAACGATGGACATGGGTTCATGGGTTCACTCAATCCTCTCTCTCCCATCTATGGTTTATTATCATGTTATAGATAAAAAAGTACACACAATTATCATGCTTTAATGGTAACTTCTATGACGGCTACATGTCCTAAAACACATAGTTGAAAGAAATAATCATTTGTGTTGCTAGGTCACCCTTGTAAGACTACCGTGGTCTGTTGTCACTCCCACATTATACTTCTTTCTTTTTACCCCAGATAAAGGATGTTGGGCGGTACTGTGTCACTCAATACCTATGCCTATGTCACATCGGCCATCCCGTACCCACATACATCATACTTCTTAATGGAAAATATTCTAAACACTAGTGCAACGATTCATATTTCGTGTGCATGACCACATCTCTCTCATCTACCTCCACTTGGTGGTGCCAATCACCTCATGACATGGATAAACAAGGCATTATGCATAGATAAAACCATCACATGCATCATATAATATCTCCAAAGTATGACAAGACATAAAAGATCCAACACAACGGTAAATGCATAATAAATATTATCTCATACCACAATATCCACCATAGGAATTACATAGATAGATCCATACTCATGCGAGGCACATCATATGGACTTTAACAATGATCATACATAGAGAGATTAGATCAAGTTACTACCACAAACCCAAAGTTCAGGGGGTGGACTACTCCCCCTTCATCATGGTGACGATGGTGGAGACGTTGGAGAAGATGGAGACCACCCCGGCACCGCCCCGCCGGAGTTTTCCCCCTCCAATCTGCAGCTCCAATCTTCTGTTTCGTGGTTTTGTGTTTCTCCGCCGCCGTGTTGCGAAACTCCTCGGGGGACTGTTTTTATAGTCGTTTTTAGGTCAAGACAAAGCCACGGAGACGAAAACGGACGGCATCGGAGCCACGAGGAATAAAAGAGGTGGTCCCACACGGGCTGGCCGTGTGAGACCACCTAATTCCTTCCTCGGACTTCCTTTTCGCGGATCCTTGGCTCGTACGTCTTCTTCCTTCCAAATATTGGGCCCCATAAAATCTTAGGTCATTTGGACGTTGTTTGTGTCCCTGAAAGTCAAAAACATGGAAAAGGCGGTTTTCTGGTTCTGTAGGGTTAATTCCAAATAAATGGGGAAACTGTGAATTATCCCCTAACATCATTATATAACATAAATATAACCCATTTTTGATACAAATAAGTTGGAATATCAAGTAATAAGGTGCAAAGTTCATGTATGCATTTTACATGCATCACTTCCACAAGCAAGAATTCATGGACCTCATCGCTGATACGTACATTTTGCATCACTATTTTATATCATAATTTACTGTTATTCATTGATATATTTCATATTTAGAGATGATACTTATGTTATTTCATCTATTTTGCATGTTTGATGATTATTGGAGAATGGATCACCGGAGTCTGAATTCTGCTGGAAAAAGCAACGTCAAGATATAATATTTGTGAAGATCAGAAAACAAAACCAACCAGGCAGAAGTTCCTATTTTACCAAATCACGGAGGAGGCCAAAAGGGGAGAGCCAGGTGGGCCCCCGGGGGCCCACACCATGCCCAGGCGCGGCCTACCTTGCTGCCGCGCCAGCACATGGTGAGGCCACCCTGGCCCACCTTTGGCCGAGCCCCTTCGCGTACTTCATCCCCTCGAAAACCTAAGACTTAGAGGAGGCACGAAGAATTATTCCGCAGCCTCCACGAGGCGGAAAACACCAGAGAGAGAAAAGCCCTCCGACAGGGAGGAATCTGCTGGGGAAATTCCTTCCCGGAGGGGGGAAATCGTCGCCATCGTTACCGTCATCGAGCTGCACTTCATCGGGATCATCATCACCACCATCTCTACCGTCGACACCGTCATCTCCATCGTTCCACTCCGTTCCCACTGTAACATTTAGGGCTGAATCTTGTCTATTTGATAGGGGAAACTCTCCTGGTGTTGATTACTATTGTTATTGATGCTATTGAGTGAAACCGTTGAATTATGGTTTATGTTCAGATTGTTACCCATCATTATATCACCTCTGATCATGTTCCAAATGATGTGTTGTGAGTAGCTCGTTTAGTTCTTGAGGACATGGGAGAAGTCTAGATGTTAGTAGTGAACTATGTTGAGTAATATTTAATGTTTTGATATTTAAGTTGTGGTGCTATTCTTCTAGTGGTGTCATGTGAACGTCGACTACATGACACTTCACCTTTATGGGCCTAGGGGAATGCATTGTGTATTCGAATATTAATTGTCGGGTTGCCGGAGTGACAGAAACCTAAACCCCCGTTGGTATCTCGATGCATGAGGGATGGTAGGATCTCTAAGTTTAAGGCTGTGGTTGGATTTATCTTAATTACTTTCTTGTATTTGTGGATGCTTGCTAGGGGTATAATCACAAGTATGTATTAGTCCTAGGAAGGGCGGTGCATTAGCATAGGTTCACCCACACAACACTTATCGAAACACTAAAGATTAATCATCTATATGAAGCGAAAGCACTAGACAGAAATTCCGTGTGTCCTCAGGAACGCTTGGTCATCATAAGTAAACAAACCGGCTTGTCCTTTGCTCTAGAAAGGATTGGGCCACTCGCTGCAATTATAATTGTTGCGCTTTATTTACTCGCACTTTATTTATCTGTTATATCAAAAACTCCTAAAAACTTGTCTGCTAGTGTTTACAGTGAAGTCCTCATCATAACCGCTTGTCAGCACCTTCTGCTCCTCGTTGGGTTCGACACTCTTATTTATCGAAAGTACTACGATACACCCCCTATACTTGTGGGTCATCAAGAATATTTTCTGGCGCCGTTACCGGTGAGTGAAGCGCTATTGGTGTAACGTCCCGACCCCGCAAATTATACAGTGATGCTATGTGTCGGTGGTCATGCTACATAATCGAAGGTTACTGGGGTTACCACTCCCAGGCCGAGTAAACATCGGCAGGCGTGCTCGGCATGGATCATCGGCCACACAACCCTTCGATCATGCCATATCCAAAGCATAGCCCTCAATGTATAATAAAGAGATCAAGACACCGAAACACCTGGCACATCACAGACTCTACGACTCAAATCAATATAGTTCAACTCTTATAATAGAGAAAGATAGCAAATGTTACAACCAGAGGTCACAGACCCAACAGTACATCATGCGGAAGCGAATTAAGTTGTTCTAAACAACAAGATACAAATTATGGCCTAAGAGGCCTACAGATAAACATCCAGCGCCAGCTGTTCCGGGATGTCCCAAGCTGCCACCTGGGAACCCCAGACTACTCGTCGACGTCCACAAAGAACCCACCTTCGAGGTCGGTGAAGTCCTCCTCTGAAACAAATTAAACAAGGCTGAGTTCGACGAACTCTGCAAGATTAGGAGCTAATATATGCTCGATGATTGGCTTTCAAGGTTTTATGGCTGTTTTGCATAAGGCTGATTTTGTTTATTAAAACACCACTCCAAGGCATCGACTATCAGAATATTTTAAAAGAGGGGTAAGAAGTAACTCTTTTCTTTTGACCACTTTCTCTTCAGCGATCAACCATCAACCACTGTACCTGTTCATCAAAGGCACCTCCCCGAATCACCCTCGAGGAAGTCAACCTTACAATCGTGAGCGGTACCTCTAGTACCCAGTTTTTAATCATTCCGTTCAAGTTATTCTATGGTCTCTGAATCCGTCACCAAGTCGTCCTTAACCGTGGACACGGCTTTTCGAAAAGATTTATCCCTGCAGGGGTGTACAATGTGAAAGTTGCCAGGTTCCCGAGGGACCTCCCAGCTTCTTATCCATGCGTACCGTCCGGCTCATTGCCTACACGTAGCTCTCTTCCGGGGAAAGCCGGCTGAGTGGGAACGGTTACAACCTTTACCTTGCATTAGGCTAACCCAAGGATCATCGGTGGCCGAAGGACAAGTTCAGTGCCTCCAACACCCTGCCCCGCGGCCACATCCTAAACACCACCATCCTCATCCCAGCCCTTGCCACCATCTCCACGCACGCGCAAATGGAAAGCTCAAACTAGAGGACCCTTGGCTAGCCCCTCACAAGTTAGTCGGTCGACGAGGGCCCCATATACCTCACGCATGGTTGCACGCTCAACTTGGCTCGTAGGCGAGAACTCGCATCTAGGCGGCGAGAACAAGACAACCCACCACATCCCATGTGGCCTCTCATCCCCACCTTTAAGCATTTTATTATCCATCGCCACAATTCTCCACCATCATTCTCATTTCATCACCTGTTCCCAACATGCACCTTCCATAGTACAACTAGGCAGGTAGCTAAGCATGGCTAAGCATCACATAGCACAGTTAAATATCTCGGCCAACAATACATTCCTATGGATAATAGGAGGGAAACAGGTAAATGGCATAGGGAACTTAATGCAACTATAGGATACTCTAATCCAGATAAAATTGACATTTGGAACCGCATGCAATATTATAGTGGAGAAAATATTTGCGAAAAATAGGATAAGATATGCTCAGAGGGGGGGATTACGCTTGCCTTGCGGTGGTGGCAGGAAATACGGATCGTCGAGGTATTGTGGTGGAACCTCGACACTGGGATCTATCGGTGCACAAGAAATAACAGAGGGAACAATCAATAACGAGAGAACAAGCAGGTGCAATGCACACGGATGATGGCATGACATTTTAGTGCACTGAAATCAGCATACCATTGTTTAACAATTTAAATGGGGAGCAACGATAATTATCTCAGCTAGCTACACCACATCCCCATATTTAACTTAATGATCTTACTAATTTCAATTTATATGCAGTACCATATTCTGGTTCAAACATGCATGAGAACGATGCTATTTGCTGGGTATTCTTTCTGTGAACATTTTGGTGTATTTAACTTAATTTTTTTGGATAAGTAATTATCGAACTAATAATTTCCAAAGTGGGGTTCCAATTCTGCCATTTTAATACTTGTTAATAAACAGCCATCAAACTGATTACCTGGTCACGATTTTGATACCGCAGGCTAGGTATTAATCCTCTGAGCATTTTGATACCAAGTTCATAATTTTTGGACCAAGTATGAATATGCTATGAATTTTAGTATTTGGCGTTTAAATCTGTCCCTTTTGTATTTTGAAGTCAACCACAATTTAATATATTCCATTGGTCAGGAATGGGATTCTAAACTATAGAGTTTATTTTTATGAACATTTTGATACCTCATTTGCAATATTTGGAGCAATATTCGATTTGATATGAATTTTACAAGTTTGAAACTAGGTCTGTCTAATTGTTTAAATTTTCAGAAAAACAAAATAGCCCGAATCTTTTGTCACCGAGGGCAAGGCTAGCTGCAGCCACTGACGAGTGGGCCCCGGGCCACGCTGGCATCCACGTCAGCGCCACATCCACCGCGCGTTTGGCCGTAGCGGGATGCGCAGACCGGCGCGGTGGCCGCGTCGCCGGCGAGCACGGCTCCGGCGGCTGGGAGCACGCGGGGACGCGTTGGTGCGCTCGAACGACATTATCGGGGGATTTCTACCTAAAGGGGCGAAGCCGCTAGCTATTGGTCGCCGGAGCGAAGCTTCACGGCGACCCGTGGCGGCGCCCGACGGCGAGCTACGGCGTCCCGTCGATCTAGGGGGAGAGGAGAAGGGTTCAACTCAACGGCGTGCTCACCCTGGACTCGCGGCTGGGCGCAGAAGGGGCGGCGGTGGACGACTCGGCCGGAATCGCCCGCGGCGGCGCTCGGACGGCCGCGGTCGGAGACGTGGACGGCGGCGGCGATTTAGGGCGCTCCGGTTCGATTCCGTTGGTGGAGAGGAAGCAGGCGTCGCGGCGGAGCTCGTGGTGGTCCTGGCTGGGCTTGTGGTGGCCTCAATCGGCGGCGAGGCGTCGGCGCATCTCGGTGGCCATGGCGGCTCGGTGGGGAGGAAGAGGAGGAGAGGACCGGGGAGAAGGGTCGGGAATGGGGAGCAGGTGAGGTGGGGGCATCGTGGAGACGTGCTCTCCTTGCAGGGAGAGGCAGAGGGGGCCCGGCAACTCGGCGAGCTCGAGCTGGTCCGGCGGCAGCCGCTGCTGCGGTCGCTACAGCACGAAGAAGAAGGGATTTTTGCGAAAACCCCCTCGCTAACCTTTTACCATCACAGATAGGTCCTCCTCAATTTACAACGAAGCCCTTTTCTGTTTCTTTTTAAAACCAGTAGTAGTTCTCTGATTTAATTGGGGCAGTTAACCATTTTATAAAAAATTGAGAAAATTCTGGTAGCCTCCCCATATAGTGTAGAAGCACCACAAAAATTGGCGTCTCAAAATAAAATGTTTTGAACCACTTTTGTTTAGAGAGGTTAGGTAGGGCATTTTGCTCAAATTTTCAAATGTTGCTCCTTTAACAATTTGGAGCAAGTGCAAAATATTATTTTGGAGCTCTTGGAACTTCCTTGACAAATAGGAGATGTCGAAGTGATTTTATTTTTCAAGGTTGAGTGCCTTCGTTGCTTTGAAATTGGTTGAAGCAAAATTTGACAATTTGGTTTTCGAAATGTTGTCAAACCTCCACAATTCCCTAGCAACAACAACAATTCCCTAGCAACAACATGATGCATGGATGCCATGATGCAATGGAACACAAAAAGTGGAAATTTTATTCGGGTTTTTAGGTTCTCAAATTTGGGCTGTTACAAATCTACCCTCCTTACAGGAATCTCGTCCCGAGATTCTTAGAGTAGGAAAGAGGGAAAAAGGGTTACCACGGTACTTCAACGGTCTTCTCGGTGCAGATTGCTTCAGCGCATCCTGAAGATCTTCCTCGGCCTCACTTCGAGTTCATCATCCACGTACACCATAGGAAAGAAAGAAAACCTCACCGGAAGGATGGATCTTGCAAGGATACAACGACCGAGTACCTCCTGGTAGCACTTAGGATGAGACCTCAAGCATCCCTTGGATTGACAGTTAGGAGACACATGCGGGTGACGGAAGAGTGCTAAGAGGTTTCCAGATGGTAGATAACGTTTTCTCAAGAGATTGAGAATATGAACTTTGCACAAGGCCTTAAGTTTCTGAGGAAGAGCATTGAAACAAAGTTCGAACAGGTGAAGAGGAAACTTCTACCCAAACCGCTTGAGTAGAACTTTCCTCACGGAGGAACATTTCAGATCACGGAAGAAGGATCGGAACGAGGGACCAAGAGAACTTTGAAACTCCGGGAACGTTAGATAGGGAGAACTTCTTGATGTTCTCGACATCGAGGACAAGCTTCTTGAGGATCACCAACCGTCGTTTCTGATGGCAATTCAGATCTGGTTAGTTGTAGAGATACTCCAGACTCAGCACCGGTAGGAATAGGAAGCGTTGCAATGCATACCAACGGATTACAATTGCTAGGACCCCAAGAGTCGGACTACAAGGTCAAACTCCAAAGGAGGAACGAGATTGCGGAACCCGCGGATTAGCAACTTGTCAGGAGACAGCTGCCCTAATTGAATATCTTGCGGCGAGACACGATTGAGTTCTTGATGGGGAACACCAACGAAGACAAGAGGAGTTCTCAGACTTCCTCTCTTTCTGGAACAATTCCGTCAGGGACTTGGATGCATAGATGAAATTCTCAAGGAAAAGAGGTAACAACATACCATTCCGAGAATATTCTACCCATGCATGATCGAGTTGAGATGATTTCGAGGAAACCAGACAATTCACTCAGATTCACGGCGACATCTTTCAGCAATTGCACGTGAACCAGAGAAGTTACTTCTAACTTCCAGAACATTGCCTTGTGACGACACAAGGTTAGTTCTAACAAGTTTCCAATGCTAACGCCCAATATCCAATATAAATCTCCTCAAACATGGAGAGAATAAATAGGTAGTTGATGGGCTCAACCACAACTTATCCAGGTACTCCAAGTCGGTCGACTCATATTTCACCAGAACGAGGCATAAGTATTGGTCAGACTAACACATTCAGGTCGGTCGGTCTGAGTTTGATTTGACGATAGCCCCATTTCAAATCAAAGATTTGTAGGATAGCATACCCACAAAGGAGATACCACCTAGCTTCAACACGGGCAGACTAGACATCCCCTTGAAACGGAACTATGTCAGGATAGAGCTCTTGTCTTTAAACTCTCCAATTTGTTTAAGCTCAACCGAATAATTCTGGACATCCAGCACGATTTTTCCTGGAGAAAGGAGTTGTTTAGAGAACCAGCTTACTCATAAGCTCAACATAACAGTCAGGTGACAACCTGGCGATACTTCTGGGAAGACCTCCAGAATATCACGATCCACATATAGGATATCACGACATACCGGTGGATCTTGAGTTCAAGGGAGGATCATGCCTTTCAAGGCACAACGAGGTGGTCTTGGGAGCTTCGGCACGAACCAAGCTCTTTGACCGAGGGAGTGCATCAGAGCCAACTGACTTGGTAGCACTGTCAAACTCAGCTTAGTGATTTGCTAACCAATCATGCTAAGGAGGGCAATGGATATTGGATTTCCGCACAGTAAGAACTGCTAAGAATATCCGATAGTTACATCAATACTCACGTCTCATCCTTTTCGAGTAACGAGTCACTCAGAAAACGGAGAGTAATGAATTTTAAGAGCATCACTCCATCAAGAAGAGCATAAGGCTCAGCACGACCCCTTGATCTAAAAGAGTGTGACACTCTAAGGTGGAGCAGAACAAAAGCTAAACGAGGCCCTCATTATGAAGATTACAATACCTTAACCTGGTCCAAGAAGTGGACAAGGTACTGGAGTTTGTTTCTCCTAACAAGACGAAGTGGAAAGTATTGACGGATCATGAGAGTGGCTTGCATCGGAACATACCAACGCACGATGGAACTTTACTGTCAATAGACAGACTAAGGTTGGAAAACAGATCAGAGTAAGAAACATGCTCAGGAGAATCCTAAGATGTTGAAGATGCCCCGATTATTACTCAATTGTGATAACCATGCCCAAAAAGGAGAGATGTAGCGGAGTCATGAACATAGATGGGGCATTCGCTAAGAGAACTCTGTTCATAACCCAGATGGTTCCAAGACAGAATCTCCAGCTATGGCAGAGTTAAAGTTACATAGTCAGCAGAGGAGTGGGAAACTAGGGTTCAACCATTTACCACACAGACCACATAAAGGACTTGGGTTAAAGGTCAGCTTCATGTACCGAGAATCATAAGTAGCATAACAATCACATGGGTAACAACCCTCACAATTTATCATGCCCGAATCACAGCACAATCCGGGACCTTCGGTTCAAGACCTTGGGTTAAAAACCAGCAGAGGAGCAAAGGATTAGACTTGGTAGAAACATCTGAGCTGATATCTGATAGTAGCGCAGCGGGAGCAACCGGACACATAACGCTAAAGGTAGAACCCCAACCCCGTTTCTAATCATTTTGAAGTAACAGACGAGGAGTAAAACCTTTAAGTCAAATCGAGGTAAGATTGCTCCGAGATTAGAGGGTAACCAGATAAGGAGTAAAAAGAATCCTAAGATGGTTTTCACAACTCATTTTTAGGTTAAAAATATTTTCACAAACACTAGACTCAACGTCGACCAGTAGAAGGGTTTCCTACAGGCAGTCCTGCTCTGATACCATTTGTAACGCCCCGACCCCGCAAATTATACAGTGATGCTATGTGTCGGTGGTCATGCTACATAATCGAAGGTTACTGGGGTTACCACTCCCAGGCCGAGTAAACATCGGCAGGCGTGCTCGGCATGGATCATCGGCCACACAACCCTTCGATCATGCCATATCCAAAGCATAGCCCTCAATGTATAATAAAGAGATCAAGACACCGAAACACCTGGCACATCACAGACTCTACGACTCAAATCAATATAGTTCAACTCTTATAATAGAGAAAGATAGCAAATGTTACAACCAGAGGTCACAGACCCAACAGTACATCATGCGGAAGCGAATTAAGTTGTTCTAAACAACAAGATACAAATTATGGCCTAAGAGGCCTACAGATAAACATCCAGCGCCAGCTGTTCCGGGATGTCCCAAGCTGCCACCTGGGAACCCCAGACTACTCGTCGACGTCCACAAAGAACCCACCTTCGAGGTCGGTGAAGTCCTCCTCTGAAACAAATTAAACAAGGCTGAGTTCGACGAACTCTGCAAGATTAGGAGCTAATATATGCTCGATGATTGGCTTTCAAGGTTTTATGGCTGTTTTGCATAAGGCTGATTTTGTTTATTAAAACACCACTCCAAGGCATCGACTATCAGAATATTTTAAAAGAGGGGTAAGAAGTAACTCTTTTCTTTTGACCACTTTCTCTTCAGCGATCAACCATCAACCACTGTACCTGTTCATCAAAGGCACCTCCCCGAATCACCCTCGAGGAAGTCAACCTTACAATCGTGAGCGGTACCTCTAGTACCCAGTTTTTAATCATTCCGTTCAAGTTATTCTATGGTCTCTGAATCCGTCACCAAGTCGTCCTTAACCGTGGACACGGCTTTTCGAAAAGATTTATCCCTGCAGGGGTGTACAATGTGAAAGTTGCCAGGTTCCCGAGGGACCTCCCAGCTTCTTATCCATGCGTACCGTCCGGCTCATTGCCTACACGTAGCTCTCTTCCGGGGAAAGCCGGCTGAGTGGGAACGGTTACAACCTTTACCTTGCATTAGGCTAACCCAAGGATCATCGGTGGCCGAAGGACAAGTTCAGTGCCTCCAACACCCTGCCCCGCGGCCACATCCTAAACACCACCATCCTCATCCCAGCCCTTGCCACCATCTCCACGCACGCGCAAATGGAAAGCTCAAACTAGAGGACCCTTGGCTAGCCCCTCACAAGTTAGTCGGTCGACGAGGGCCCCATATACCCCACGCATGGTTGCACGCTCAACTTGGCTCGTAGGCGAGAACTCGCATCTAGGCGGCGAGAACAAGACAACCCACCACATCCCATGTGGCCTCTCATCCCCACCTTTAAGCATTTTATTATCCATCGCCACAATTCTCCACCATCATTCTCATTTCATCACCTGTTCCCAACATGCACCTTCCATAGTACAACTAGGCAGGTAGCTAAGCATGGCTAAGCATCACATAGCACAGTTAAATATCTCGGCCAACAATACATTCCTATGGATAATAGGAGGGAAACAGGTAAATGGCATAGGGAACTTAATGCAACTATAGGATACTCTAATCCAGATAAAATTGACATTTGGAACCGCATGCAATATAATAGTGGAGAAAATATTTGCGAAAAATAGGATAAGATATGCTCAGAGGGGGGGATTACGCTTGCCTTGCGGTGGTGGCGGGAAATACGGATCGTCGAGGTATTGTGGTGGAACCTCGACACTGGGATCTATCGGTGCACAAGAAATAACAGAGGGAACAATCAATAACGAGAGAACAAGCAGGTCCAATGCACACGGATGATGGCATGACATTTTAGTGCACTGAAATCAGCATACCATTGTTTAACAATTTAAATGGGGAGCAACGATAATTATCTCAGCTAGCTACACCACATCCCCATATTTAACTTAATGATCTTACTAATTACAATTTATATGCAGTACCATATTCTGGTTCAAACATGCATGAGAACGATGCTATTTGCTGGGTATTCTTTCTGTGAACATTTTGGTGTATTTAACTTAATTTTTTTGGATAAGTAATTATCAAACTAATAATTTCCAAAGTGGGGTTCCAATTCTGCCATTTTAATACTTGTTAATAAACAGCCATCAAACTGATTACCTGGTCACGATTTTGATACCGCAGGCTAGGTATTAATCCTCTGAGCATTTTGATACCAAGTTCATAATTTTTGGACCAAGTATGAATATGCTATGAATTTTAGTATTTGGCGTTTAAATCTGTCCCTTTTGTATTTTGAAGTCAACCACAATTTAATATATTCCATTGGTCAGGAATGGGATTCTAAACTATAGAGTTTATTTTTATGAACATTTTGATACCTCATTTGCAATATTTGGAGCAATATTCGATTTGATATCAATTTTACAAGTTTGAAACTAGGTCTGTCTAATTGTTTAAATTTTCAGAAAAACAAAATAGCCCGAATCTTTTGTCACCGAGGGCAAGGCTAGCTGCAGCCACTGACGAGTGGGCCCCGGGCCACGCTGGCATCCACGTCAGCGCCACATCCACCGCGCGTTTGGCCGTAGCGGGATGCGCAGACCGGCGCGGTGGCCGCGTCGCCGGCGAGCACGGCTCCGGCGGCTGGGAGCACGCGGGGACGCGTTGGTGCGCTCGAACGACATTATCAGGGGATTTCTACCTAAAGGGGCGAAGCCGCTAGCTATTGGTCGCCGGAGCGAAGCTTCACGGCGACCCGCGGCGGCGCCCGACGGCGAGCTACGGCGTCCCGTCGATCTAGGGGGAGAGGAGAAGGGTTCAACTCGACGGCGTTCTCACCCTGGACTCGCGGCTGGGCGCAGAAGGGGCGGCGGTGGACGACTCGGCCGGAATCGCCCGCGGCGGCGCTCGGACGGCCGCGGTCGGAGACGTGGACGGCGGCGGCGATTTAGGGCGCTCCGGTTCGATTCCGTTGGTGGAGAGGAAGCAGGCGTCGTGGCAGAGCTCGTGGTGGTCCTGGCTGGGCTTGTGGTGGCCTCAATCGGCGGCGAGGCGTCGGCGCATCTCGGTGGCCATGGCGGCTCGGTGGGGAGGAAGAGGAGGAGAGAACCGGGGAGAAGGGTCGGGAATGGGGAGCAGGTGAGGTGGGGGCATCGTGGAGACGTGCTCTCCTTGCAGGGAGAGGCAGAGGGGGCCCGGCAGCTCGGCGAGCTCGAGCTGGTCCGGCGGCAGCCGCTGCTGCGGTCGCTACAGCACGAAGAAGAAGGGATTTTTGCGAAAACCCCCTCGCTAACCTTTTACCATCACAGATAGGTCCTCCTCAATTTACAACGAAGCCCTTTTCTGTTTCTTTTTAAAACCAGTAGTAGTTCTCTTATTTAATTGGGGCAGTTAACCATTTTATAAAAATTTGAGAAAATTCTGGTAGCCTCCCCATATAGTGTAGAAGCACCACAAAAATTGGCGTCTCAAAATAAAATGTTTTGAACCACTTTTGTTTAGAGAGGTTAGGTAGGGCATTTTGCTCAAATTTCCAAATGTTGCTCCTTTAACAATTTGGAGCAAGTGGAAAATATTATTTTGGAGCTCTTGGAACTTCCTTGACAAATAGGAGATGTCGAAGTGATTTTATTTTTCAAGGTTGACAATTTGGTTTTCGAAATGTTGTCAAACCTCCACAATTCCCTAGCAACAACAACAATTCCCTAGCACAATTCCCTAGCAACAACATGATGCATGGATGCCATGATGCAATGGAACACAAAAAGTGGAAATTTTATTCGGGTTTTTAGGTTCTCAAATTTGGGCTGTTACAATTGGTGAGTGGAATTGGTAAGTAAAACTTTAGCTGTAAGTGCTGTTTTTATTTCTGTCTCCTAATTTGCTTAATTATGGAGAGATGATCTATTGCCTTCCTATTTGGAAGAGCTTCTACCACTGCTGAGGTAGAAGAGGAGGTGCCACCTGAAGAAATACCGCCATTTAAAATACCTATGAAAATTGTTGATCGTGTTATGAATAACCGCTATGTAGGGGATGGAACTGTCCATCCCGGTGATCATTTGCTATTTTTACATGAATTATGCGAGTTGTTCAAGTGTGCAGGTATTTCAATGGACAAAGTAAGGAAGAAATTATTCTCTATATCACTTGGTGGAAGAGCTTCACATTGGTATAAATTGTTGAAGAATAGGGATTCTCTTGGATGGGAGGAAATTGTACCTCTTTTTTATTCTAAATTTTATCCTCCAAGTGAAATTCACCAAGATCAGAATTCTATATATAATTTCTGGCCTCATGAAGGAGAAAGTATTGCCCAAGCTTGGGGGAGATTGAAGTCACTAATGCTCAAATGCCCCATTCATGAGCTCCCTGGTAATATTATTGTTGACAACTTCTATGCAAGACTCTCCTTTGAAGATAAAACTTTATTGGATACTTCTTGTGCTGGATCATTCACGCGTAATAAAGAAGGTTTTAAATGGGATCTTCTTGACCGTATTGAAGAGAATACTGAAGCATGGGAGAACGACAAAGGTAGGGAGTCGGGTATGAAATATGCCTTCGAATGCATTAAAAAATTTCATGGATACTGATGCATTTCAAAATATTTTGTTCATAATGTTGTTAACAAAAGTGCTAAGAAAGCTATAGAACCTGATGAACAAATTAAAATTGAACCTCCTGTGGCTATAGTACAAGATCTTGTTACTAAAAATGTTGGAGATGAGTATATTATATTTTGTGAGGATGCTTCTAATGTTGTTTCTCATCCTAAAAGTTCAAAGAAAACTAGTGTGCCTGTGTTATCAGTTCGAATTGGTGATCATTGCTTTATGGTTTATGTGATATTGGTGCAAGTTCTAGTGCTATTCCCTATGAGCTTTACAAAGAAATTATGCATGAGATAGGTCCTTGTGAACTTGAAGAAATTGATGTGGTAATTCAACTTGCTAATATAGAAACTATCTCTCCAATTGGTATTGTTAGAGATGTTGAAGTTTTATGTGGTAAGATTAAATATCCTACTGATTTTCTCGTACTTGGTTCAGTTGCCAGTAAGACTTGTCCTATCATTTTTGGTAGACCTTTTCTGAACACTTGTGGTGCTATTATAGATTGTAAAAAAGAGAAAATCTTTACTAAGTTTGCTGGTGATTCGTATGAATTCAATTTTTCGAAATTTGCTAAAGTCCCTTATGAAACCGAATTGCCTAATGAAGACTTTAAAGTTGAACAACTTGCCTCTATTGCTCTTGCTCCTAACAATGTTTTGCAGCAATTTATGGAAGATCATGAAAGTGAAGTCTTTAGAGAAGAAAGGGATGAGCTTGATGAAATATTTCTTCGTCAACCTATCTTGAAACACAATTTAAAGGTGGAAGACTTGGGTAAAACACTCCCACCTAAAGAGGATCATGTCTTTGATTTAAAACCTTTGCCTGATAATCTTAAGTATGCTCATATTGATGATAAGAAAATATATCCTTTTATTATTAGTGCTAAACTTTCAGGTAAAGAAGAGGAAAGATTATTGGAAGTATTGAGGAAACACCGTGGAGCTATGGGTTATACTCTTGATGATTTAAAAGGGATTTCTCCTACTATATGTCAACATTCTATTAATATGGAGCCTGATGCAAAGCCAGTGGTTGAACATCAACGCCGTTTAATACCCAAGATGAAGGAAGTGGTAAGAAATGAGGTATTAAAGCTTCTTGATGCTGGTATAATTTATCCTATTGCTGATAGTAGATGGTAAGTCATGTGCACTGCGTCCCTAAGAAAGGAGGAATTACTGTTGTGCCTAATGAAAATGATGAACTTATTCCTCAAAGAGTAGTTGTTGGTTATAGAATGTGCATTGATTTTCGAAAGGTTAATAAAGTTACTAAGAAAGATCATTATCCACTACCCTTTATTGATCAAATGTTAGAGAGATTAGCTAAGAAAACTCATTTTTGCTTTCTTCATGGTTATTCTGGTTTCTCTCAAATTGCTGTTAAAGCGCTAGATCAAGAGAAGACCACCTTTACCTGTCCTTATGGTACTTATGCTTATAGACGTATGCCTTTTGGTTTATGTAATTCTCCTGCTACTTTTCAAAGATGCATGTCTGCTATTTTTCATGGTTTTTGTGAGGAGATTGTGGAAGTATTCATGGACGATTTCTCCGTCTATGGAACTTCTTTTGATAATTGTTTGCACAACCTTGATAAAGTTTTGCAGAGATGTGAAGAAACTAACCTTGTTCTTAATTGGGAGAAATGCCACTTTATGGTTAATGAAGGAATTGTTCTTGGACATAAAATTTCTGAAAGGGGTATTGAAGTTGATAGAGCTAAAGTGGAGGCAATTGAGAAAATGCCTTGCCCCAGAGATGTTAAAGGTATTCGTAGTATTCTTGGTCATGCTGGTTTCTATAGAAGGTTTATTAAAGATTTCTCTAAAATATCAAAGCCTCTTACTAATCTTCTACAAAAAGATGTACCTTTTGTTTTTATGATGATTTTAAGGAAGCTTTTGAAACTTTGAAAAAGGCTTTAATAAGTGCTCCTATTGTTCAACCACCTGATTGGAATTTACCACTTGAGATTATGTGTGACGCTAGTGATTTTGCTGTTGGTGCAGTTCTTGGACAGCGAGTAGATAAGAAGTTGAATGTTATTCATTATGCTAGTAAGACTCTTGATTCTACACAAAAGAATTATGCTACAACTGAAAAATAATTTCTAGCTATTGTCTTTGCTTGTGATAAGTTTAGACCTTATATTGTTGATTCTAAAATTATTATTCATACTGATCATGCTGCTATTAGATATCTTATGGAAAAGAAAGATGCTAAGCCTAGGCTTATTAGATGGGTGTTGCTTTTGCAAGAATTCGATTTGCATATTGTAGATAGGAAAGGTGCTGAAAATCCTGTTGCTGATAATTTGTCTAGATTGGAAAACATTGGTTATGATCCTATTCATGGTAATGATAGTTTTCCAAATGAACAATTGGCTGCAATAAGGGTGAGTTCACAAGATGGTCCCTGGTATGCTGATTATGCTAACTTTATTGTTTCGAAGTATTTGCCTCCAACCTTTTCGGCTCAACAAAGAAGAAAATTATTTTATGACTTGAGGCATTATTTTTGGGATGACCCACACTTATATAAAGAAGGAGTGGATCGTATTATGCGAAGATGTGTTACGGAACATGAACAGAAAGAGATATTGAGAAAATGCCATAGTAGTGCTTATGCAGGACATCACGCTGGAGATAGAACTGCACAAAAGGTTCAACAATCAGGTTTTTATTGGGCTACTCTCTTTAAAGATGCAAGAAGGTTTATTTTATCTTGTGATGAGTGTCAAAGAACTGGTAATATCTCTAGACGTAATGAAATGCCTATGAATTATACTCTTGTTATTGACCCATTTGATTGTTGGGGATTTGACTTTATGGGTCCTTTTCCTCCTTCAAAAAGGAGGGTAGAAGCTATACTTGTTGCTGTTGATTATGTTACTAAATGGGTAGAAGCTATACCTACAAAAAGTGTTGATGGTGAGACATCGTTAAAAATGCTTCAAGATATTATTTTCCCTAGGTTTGGTGTGCCTAGATATCTTATGACTGATGGAGGTTCTCATTTTATTCGTGGTGATTTTAGAAAAGTTCTTGTTAAATATGGTGTTAATCATAGAATTGCTTCAGCCTATCATCCTCAAACTAGTGGGCAAGTAGAATTATCAAATAGAGAAATAAAATCTATCTTGCAAAAGACTGTTAATAGAACTAGGAAAAATTGGGCTAACAAATTAAATGATGCTTTACGGGCTTATAGAACTGCTTATAAAAATCCTATGGGTATGTCTCCTTATAAAATGGTTTATGGAAAAGCTTGTCACTTGCCTTTAGAATTAGAACACAAAGCTTATTGGGCAGTGAGAGAACATAATAGAGATTTTAAACTTGCTAGTGAGAAGAGGTTGCTAGACTTGAGTTCTTTAGATGAATGGAGAAGTGAGGCTTATGAAAATGCTAGACTCTTTAAAGAGAAAGTTAAGAAATGGCATGATAGGAGAATTCTTAAGAGAGAGTTTCATGTTGGTGAGAAAGTTATATTGTACCGTTCTCGTCTTAGATTTTTTGCAGGAAAACTACTCTCCAAATGGGAAGGACCTTATGTTATTGTAGAAGTATATCGTTCTGGTGCGATTAAAATTGCTTCACTCAAGGATGATACTACACAAGTGGTAAATGGACAAAGACTCAAACATTATATTTCTGGTGATTCTTATAATGAAGATGTTGATATTATTCAAGTGATTACTCCGGAAGTTTTTATTAAAGAGCAATTTTCTGAGTCTGCAGAAGCTGAATTCAAAAAGGTAAAGTTTTGGTAAGAAAAAGTCCGCGTTTTTAATTTTGGAAGATACTATATTAGTTTTTCGAAAATACGGAAAATTACGAGACGAAAACGGGCAGGACACGGAGCCCGAGGCGCCGTCACCATGCCGTGGCGCGGGCCCCATGCTGGCCGCGCCACCACGTGGTGAGGGAACCTCGGAGCTCGTCTCCTACTCGGTTTCCTCCCGTACCCTTCCTTTTGTTGTGTAAATATTTGCCATATAATCCCCCGGATCCCCCGAGGTCCGTATATCGTGTTTTCGACGTGTTTTTGTTTCGAGCTGTTTCTGCCAGGAATTATTTTTAGTTTTGGAAGCACCATGGTCTCCGCCAACGACAAGGGCAAGAAGCCTTTGGAGGATGATCTCCAAGATCCCAAGCTAGAGGAGGAGGTCAAGAGTGAAGATGAAGAAGAGGTGGAAGAAGATCCGCGTCAAAACCCTCGCGCCACCATTGCGAGCATTGGAGTGGTGGCAAACCCCTCCAACCGCAAGATGGGCGCGCGGATGAGCACCGGAGGGAAGGTTCCACGTCACTTTCTAGCTCCACGGACATCTTCTCCAGGCAACGACAACCCTTACCACACTCTAATCCATAAGTACCAAACTGAAAAGATCCCTAAGGCCAAGATGCCCAGCGGTTGGAATATGGATCGTTCTAACAATGCAGGAAAGGGGAGCTTCAAGCCTGATAAGGAGTGGGGAAACAACTCCAAGAGCTGGGATTCACAGTCTGATATATTTATGAACCGTATTGAGCACCACACGGAGATGATTCGCAACCTCACCTACAGAATTGATGAGTTGAAGGAGCTTGTCATGAAGCTTATTAAGGATCACCCATCACCGCCAAAGGAGTAATTCATCATCGGTATTGGCATCCCCTTGGCTTGTTCCAAGCTTGGGGGAGTGCCGCGGTATCACACCATTATCTTTCATCTTTTACCTTTTTAGTACAGTCATATCATGAGTAGGGAAGTTATCTTATAGGATAGTTTGCAATGTGGAAGTATCTCTCTTTTAGGTTGTTATCTATGTATCCCTTGGTGTGAGTTGCCAATATGGAATATTAATGAGAAGTTTTATCATTTACTTTCTGCACACCTTATTTTAGTTTGCAACTTCTATTATATATGATTGATCTTGTCATTAGTATTGGTATCACTTTGGGAGCATATAGTAAATCTTTTGGTTTTGGCAAACTTAGCATTGGTCAGTAGCTACAATACTTTGAGACTTAAGTGGAGAAAATAAGTACATGTAGATATATTATTCAATGATCTTTCTCACTTGTAGCTCATAAGCTTAGTATTCACAAATTAAAATTGTTTGTGCTTCCAAGGAAGATTGCAAAATTGTTCTTACTACATGTATATTTGTTTGTATCCATCGACTCTTATGCTTGCTACCCAACCTTGCTAGCCAAAGCTTTGTATCGAGAGGGAATGCTTCTCATACATCCAAACCATGAGCCAAAACCTTTGTCATTTGTGTCCACCATAACTACCTATTATGTGGTATTTCGCGCCACTCCAAGTAAATACTTCATGTGCTGTATTTATTCAAAATTATTATTCCTTATTTGTGTCACTGTTTATTAGCTCATGAGGAAGTATGTGGGTTACTCTATGTTTAACTTGTTAGATAGACTTTCAAATGAGCTGGCAAATGGGGTGCCCAGTCCCAAATAATTAATTGTTCAATTCTCTTCACATGGTTTTCAATGAGTTATCAAAAAGGAAAGGCAAGTGCTAAGCGTCAGCCGGCTGTAGCAATCTGTTGCTACAGCCGCCCCCCGCACCGTCGGATCCACTTAAGTAAATCGATCTCGCGCGTCCGATCTATGTAACAAAAACGTTTCGTGCGTAGCACTTTGTGTCTGTGTATGTAACATCGCTATGTAGCAAAAGAAAAAACAGAAAAATGTTGCATCGATAAATGTAGCAAGAAGAAGTCAAACACAACATTTTTTGCGTCGCATGTAACACCGTGTGTAGCAAAAAAATTATATGTGCAAAATTTACGACCGTGTAGCAAATAATGGTGTAGCATTTTAACCACAACCATGTAGCAAAACTCAAAAGGCTATGTAACAATTTTTGCTACATTTTTTTGTGTACGAATGTAACATGGATGTCCAACAATTTTTCCCGTGGGCTCCAAATTGTAGCAAAAACTTTTGTAGCATTTCAAACACATCAAAATGTAGCAAAAATCAACGATGTATGCAACAAATCCCAATTTTAATGTAGCAAACATCAGTAAAACATCACTTAGCAGAAACTCGTGTAGCATTTTTCTCGTGCTTGCACACCAAAAACTATATACGAATGTAGCAAAAATACATGTCGCATGTAACATCAAGAAATCTCCAAAAAAAAATCCCCAACAAAACTGACCTCCATGGCCGTGGGACCGTGGAGGTGCTAGGCGGGGCCTCGCAGGGAAGAGGAGGCCGCACGCGGCCGGCGAGCTGGGGCCGCCGTTCAGCGCAGGGCCGACTCTCGGATGCCCCTGATCCGCCATGGATCCCGAGCCTGGGCGCGCCGGGCAGTGGGGGAGGGATCCTGCCGAGCAGAAGGTCGTCGGGGCGTGCCTCGCCGGGAAGAAGGAAGAGGAAGCCGCGCGGAGGAGCGGCGGAGCGCGGCGCGGAGGAGCAGCGGCGGGGCGGCGGCGTCCCAGGGAGGAGCGGCGGGGCAGAGCTGGCCGGGAGCAGTGGCGGCGGCGCGTGGCGTGGAGGAGCAGCGGCGGGGCGGCGGCGACCCGGGGAGGAGCGGCGGCGGCCAGCGCGCGGCGCGAGGCGCGGAGGCGGAGCTGGCCGGGAGCAGCGGCGACCCTGGGTGGAGCGGCGGCGGCGGCCACCGCGCGGCGCGGAGCAGTGGGGCGGAGAGACGCGCGCGTCGCACCCGACTGTAGCTACAGTCGGGTGATAGGAAGCGTTTTCGAAAAGGAAAGCTCCAAAGTGTTATATTATTCAAAAATAGGCACTCCTCCAAGGTTTGAGAAAGATTGGAAGCCACCCGAGGATTCGGTTAGCCATGGATTGTGTAAGCAATGGTGGGGAGGAGTGCCAAACCGATTTATAAAAAGTGTGCATGTGTAAACAAAAGAGAAGAGGGATGATCTACCCTCGGGTAGAAATAACGTCCTTCAATGGGAGCCGCTCTTGAAAGTCTAGTTAACATGGTAAATATAGTTTTCATTCACTATCATTCGTTGACAACGACATACATAGCTTAAAACTTATTTCATACTCTCTATATGATTTCAAAACTTAAAGCTCTAGCACATGTTTGTATCTCTGCTTCCCTCTGCGAAGGGTCTATCTTTTACTTTCATGTTGAGTCAGTAGACCTATTTCCCTCTGTCTTAAGCAAGCATCTGAGTCGTTGTGATTCAACCATCTATACATTTATATTATTAATCATGTCTTTATTTCTCCCTTGTTTAGCACAATGCTGTTATCTCATAGATATAACTTTGAAAATTAGCAACTACTGTAAGTGGGCTGTTTTGCAGAGTAAGTTCAATCTGTTCATTGTTCTCTAACCAAGAACGAAGTTTGCCAACACCAACTTGATTATCTTTATGCACCTTATTGTGATTTCCCTTTACTTGTTACAAGTTGAGTTATATGAATGGAGTTGTTATCTAAGATGACTTGTGTATTAATAGATGTGATGCTTCTTGTCCGTATATTCTTTATCAACACTTCACTCAATAAACCTGTGGTCATGTTTACTGAGTTCAGCTTTCGCTTGGGGACAAGCGAGGTCTAAGCTTGGGGGGAGTTGATACGTCCATTTTGCATCACTATTTTATATCATAATTTACTGTTATTCATTGATATATTTCATATTTAGAGATGATACTTATGTTATTTCATCTATTTTGCATGTTTGATGATTATTGGAGAATGGATCACCGGAGTCTGAATTCTGCTGGAAAAAGCACCGTCAAGATATAATATTTGCGAAGATCAGAAAAGAAAACCAACCAGGCAGAAGTTCCTATTTTACCAGATCACGGAGGAGGCCAAAAGGGGAGAGCCAGGTGGGCCCCAGGGGGCCCACACCATGCCCAGGCGCAGCCTCCCTTGCTGGCGCGCCAGCACATGGTGAGGCCACCCTGGCCCACCTCTGGCCGAGCCCTTCGCGTACTTCATGCCCCCGAAAACCTAAGACCTAGAGGAGGCATGAAGAATTATTTCGCCGCCTCCACGAGGCGGAAAACACCAGAGAGAGAAAAGCTCTCCGGTAGGGAGAAATCTGCCGGGGAAATTCCTTCCCGGAGGGGGGAGATCGTCGCCATCGTCACCGTCATCGAGCTGCACTTCATCGGGATCATCATCACCACCATCTCCACCATCGACACCGTCATCTCCATCGTTCCACTCCGTTCCCGCTGTAACATCTTGGGCTGAATCTTGTCAATTTGATAGGGGAAACTCTCTCGGTGTTGATTACTATTGTTATTGA
The DNA here is from genome assembly GCA_026929855.1 of Poa annua. Lineage (NCBI taxonomy): Eukaryota > Viridiplantae > Streptophyta > Magnoliopsida > Poales > Poaceae > Poa > Poa annua. Next base: position 60,066,571 of record CM049437.1, read on the forward strand.
TGCTATTGAGTGAAACCGTTGAATTAAGGTTGATGTTCAGATTGTGATCCATCATTATATCACCTCTGATCATGTTCCAAATGATGTGTTGTGAGTAGTTCGTTTAGTTCTTGAGGACATGGGAGAAGTCTAGATGTTAGTAGTGAACTATGTTGAGTAATATTTAATGGTTTGATATTTAAGTTGTGGTGTTATTCTTCTAGTGGTGTCATGTGAACATCGACTACATGACACTTCACCTTTATGGGCCTAGGGGAATGCATTGCGTATTCGAATATTAATTTTGGGGTTGCCGGAGTGACAGAAACCTAAACCCCCGTTGGTATCTCGATGTGATGTGGTTATACCCAACGGGTATACCCACTCGATGACAATAAGGCTCGATATACCGGAAGGCCCACTGGGTGGCCCATGAACAAAATAACACCAGGATGGTCAAATACGGCCCAATAAAGAAGGAGTACGGCTCAATAAATAAGTTAGCGTGCCGACTTAAGGCTTACCTTATCTGTAAACCGACTTGTATTAAAACTCCTGAGACCTGGCCTCCTATAGAAAGGCCAGGAGGGGGTCAGTAGAAGTTATGCAATCTAATAGCCAGAAACCCTAGCGAGCCTTCGACTCACCGGGACGCTATTGTAATCACCTTGTAACACCGAGATCAATAATCAGACAAGCAGGAGTAGGGTATTATCCTCCGGGAGCCTGAACCTGGGTAAAACCTTGCTTGTCAGCCGTCCGGAATCACCAACGTTCATACAATCTTCCACCCGATACAACCCAGGGTATCTTACCATAGGATTTGCCGAGTTCATACCTCGTCAATTGGCGCCGTCTATGGGAAGAACAGGCGTTGGATCTACGATTTCGGCGGCCTCGTCGACTTCTTCTTCATCTTCTCCAACCCGGAAATCACCGGATCTGCGGAAGCCATACACCCTCGGCAACTTCGACTTCCTCCCGCACTCGGAATCCGAGCGACCAGCGTTCGCGGGGATACACTCAGGTATGGATCTAACGTTCGGCGATTTCCGTTTTCTTGTCAACTAGTGGGGCACGCTCGACGTGTCAGGTCCTGCCCTGTCCTCGGGGTCGGAAGCCACGATCGCGTCTGCGCCGAACACCGTCGACTTCGCGCCTTCATCGACATCGGCCGCCACCGACTTCGTGCCTTCATCGACTCCGGCACCATCGACTCCGCGCCTTCGTCGACTGATGGCTCCGACGTCACTTGTTAATGCTCTGACTGCGCTATCTTCCAGGTGGCAGCCGTTTTGCGCGGCGTCGACTCCACGTCAAGTGATGATGGCGATCGCCACGGTGAGGGTCGCAATGCGCGCAATCGACCATCCAGCCAAGTGTTCATGGTAAACGGCGCACCAGGCGCTTTTGCGACTCCGCCGCAGCACAGGGAGCCCGAGCCTGGCCAATACCCGCTGGTAGTTCGGCTGAGCGCTGATAAGGAACTTTCCATCACAGAGGAGATGGCAGTCCGAATCCAAGACGTCGTCAACAACGGTACCGTGATGCCAGAGGAATCCTGTGGGGACCCCGGACTAGCTGTCCGAAATACCCTTGTGCCTACAACATCAGCGATCCCGTGATCAGTCTGTCGCTGAGCACAATCGAACTGGTATCAAAAGAACATCCATAATTACCAAATGAATTACTTACTTGATTGAAGCCATAATCTTTAATAAGTTATTGCAGTGGAAAACACCAATCAACGTGGGGCCCGAGTCATTTGCCAAGACACCTACAGGCAGCTGACTGGGAAGACGGCCTAGTTCGCACAGACGTCATCGGTCTCTCGGTCTTCATCTTGCTTCTTCTTGAACTCTGGACATGGGAATATCCAGGGACACAGCCATGAGTACTTTTACGTACTCGCAAACTACCCCAACATGAGCATGCGCTATTCTTTTATTTGTTTAAATAAAACTTTGTTTGCCTTGAAAACTCTATATCTTTATTGAAAAAGGAAAGAAGGTCTTCAGAACTTTTCCCATAAATCTGCCTTTGTAAGGAGTCTCTTTAAAACTTTTTCTCAAAAGGGGCATCTTTGTTGAAAAAGGTAAGAAGTCTCTTTAATAAACATTTTATCGAAAAATCACCATTTTATCTGTTTCTCCAAAACTCCTCCTTTTCCTGACCATAAACCGTCATGATACATATTCTCCAACAACCTCATACCGATCCGTTGGTATAGGTGTATGGAACATTCTCCACTTCATTTTCTTTTTAAAACTCAAATCTTTTCCAAAACTTGCACATGGTCAAAGTAGGGCCTCCCAACTGTCCATATCCGAGGACTCGGCTATTCGAATAGTTTTAATCCCTCTTCAGAGGTAGCACGCTTTTCCCACACCCATCCGATAACTCATCGTGTCAGCCACGTCTCGCCATACCAGATGTATGCGAAGTTGAGTCACCGACCCTAGTCTGTCCTTTGCTCATGCTAGTATAGGATCCTGCCCATATGATACTTTCCATCGACACTTAACCCAGCCCGTCGGAATCTAAGTGTGAGGACTCATAGGTTTTATCTGGCGGTGTATAGGGGACATCCTTCTATCCTCCTCCTTATCTACTCATAGAGTTTGAGCGAGGACCCAGGTCGGGGGTAGGTCATCAACCATCCCTCATGCATAACGGAGTCATCCCCGTTGATGAGGTATCCCATACTAATATGAGCAAATTATATGACTAAGCCCTTTCCCATATGTGGGTAAATGTGGTCGCACAGAGTATCGGTTGATTGACGTAAGTACAAAGACACAATGTGCGTTTTATCAAAACCACCATTCTCCTTTTCTCCAATTCATCACCACATCTTGGTGCTCCATGTCCACACAAGTATTTTCAAAGGAGTTTTGAGTAAACAATATTTTTCCCATCCTATAGTTTGAAAAAGAATTTCCATCTAATATCTCCATATAGGGTGTCAAAATAATATACTTGTATTTTGGAAAAGGGTTTTCAAAATCATAGCTTTAGTGGCAACCACCACATAAATCACATATGCTCTTTATAAGTAAAACATGTGACCCAAAATAGATGTATAAAGATGCAAGCTCAGGGAATAGCTTGCCTGATTCCAGTATGATGTTCTTGGACTTCTTCTCACTGCCCAATAAATAAATACCATCCTCCTCCGATAAGTCCTCTCCAAATACCACTTCGGTAGCGTTTATATCTAGCGTCGCAAACATAAAAATAGAACAACACTCAATAAGCAAACCATACCACAATTGGTATACAAAAAGATATTCAAACCACAGCATAGCACTATTTTAACTAAACGACCAACTAGGATATATATTCACAAGGGCATTATACTAATCAAGAGTATAACACCATACACATGCCCAAACAAGATAGCACAAAGATACCCTCAATTAGAGGTAATTCACAAACCCCTTTTCCTAACTAGGAAATACTTCAAACAAAAGTTAAGTCACCAATTAATCTCTATAATTTAAATACCTCACCAAGCTAAGGTGGATGCACTAACAAGATATTTAAGCTAGTATTCCACTCCAAGACTATCAAGTCCATCAAGCCATTGCAAACATATTACTCACCAATGTGTCTAACAACTAACACTAACAGTACTAACATATTATAACATGCTAAACAACAACAACTAGCAAGCCGCAGTAGCACAACAATCATTACAGCAATACAATCTTAAATGCTCTAAATAGTCACTTCATATATCAAGCAACACAATTTGGTTTCAATTTAATTGAATTAGCCATTATTTGATTATGTCTTAATTATGGCAGAAACTAGTTGAACATGTTTAATTACTTATCTTAAGTTCTGTTGATCACAAAAATACAAACTAAAATTCTACAGAAAGCTACTGATGTGTAGAAGATGACACAATTGGATTTGGGTCATTTGGAGTCACCAAACTCCCTACACAATGTTTTGAATCCAGAAGCTAATTAATCAAGTTTTAGCTATTAACTACATTCTGTTCATCTAAAAATCAAACCATTTTAGGGGTGACTAACCATGACTAATTGTGACTCAATAAAATTGGTCTCAACTAATTTGGACTAACAGAGTATCAGAAACAAACAAGTTTGGATTTTAAACCCTTTATGGCATTTTGAGTAATACATTTTTATTATATATCTAAATGAGGTGAAACCAATTGGGTTGGTTAGATAATTTCATAAGCATTCCAGAACATTTGGATTTGATTTATTTGGAGTTATAAATCTCAAGTTATTGAATTTACAAAATGAGTCCAGTATTGATTTTCTAAATTCATTTTCTTTTCTACCCTTTTTCTTTATTTTAATGAAAAATTATATAAACTAATTTATTTGGATAAATGAATTAGACCAAAAGGCAGTATTTACCTTTCTGAACATTTTGGTATTTTATTTGTAATTTTTTTGGACAAGTATTTAAAAAGTTATGGATTTTACAAATTCAATTCCTTTTCTGTTTTTAATATGTTCAAAAACATTCTCGGTGAAACGTTTTTCACCGAGGGGAGGGCTAGCCCGTGCCACTGCCACGCGGGCCCAAGGGCCACGTTGGCGCTGACTGGGCAGGGTGCGGCGGTGCTGGCTACCGCGGTCACTGACCGGTGGGGCCCACCTGTCAGTGCGCAATTAAAATGAAAAAGGCTACGCGCGCGCTGCGGGGGTTCGAACTCGCGATCTCGCGGGCGTGCGGTGCGGCTACGCTAGCCACTGGGTCGGGTGCTGGGTTGTGCTAGGATAAGGGCTCGATTTAGTATAATCTATACGCGCGATTTATAACTGACGAAACTGAAGATTTGCAGGCACAGTGCGCGGTGGCCGTGCCCGACGGAGAGAACGCCGGCGATGACCAAATCCCGGCGGCGCATCCGCGGTGCGAGGGGTGCTAAAGGGTGCGGGGACGCGGGCGGCTCGTGCGTGTGCAGGGGGGGCCGAGGGGAGGACGCACGGCGTCGTGCTCGTGCTCGACGCGCACGGCCACGGCGGACGGCCGTGCGGCCTCTCGCTCGACGGCGAGGTCACAGGGCAGGAGGAGGGAGGAGGGGGTGTCCCGGAGGACGGCGTACTCACCCTCGACGCGTGGGTGGGTTCGGCTCGGTCGGAGAAGGTCGGAGACGGCGGCAATCTTCCTCGAGGCGCGGCGGCCGGAGCTCGGGAAGACGAGGACGGCGACGGCGATTCCGGGCGGCCCGCGGCGATTCCTCGCACGAGGACGTAGAGGACGACGGGGCGGAGCGGGAGGAGGTCTCCATTTGGCTCGGGGTGGCGCCTAACGCCGGCGAGGCGCGACGGCGAGCTCGGGCGGTTCGGCCGTGGGGAAGAAAATGAGGAAGAGAGAGCCGGGAAGTAGGGGAGCGTCTCGGGGGTTCTTATCGCGCAGGGGAGAGGAGGGGGGTCCGGCAGGGGACGCTTGGGAGATGGCACGGCGGGAGGCGCACGTCGCCGTGCCGTCCGCGGACATGCCGAGCGGCGGCACGGGCGCGTGCAAAAGGGGGAGGGGGCGTGGCGCGGATGCTTGTCCAGGGAGCAGAGGAGCGAGGCGGAGAGGCGGGGGGTCCGGGCGGCGACACTGCAGCGAGGGGGGGGGGGGGGCCCGGGCGGCGACGGCGGCGCGGGGAGCACGGCGACACCGGCCACTGTCGCCATGCCTCTCTACAGAAGATGAACATTTTCTGAAAACCCCCCTGGACAATATTTTTCCACTTCGCAAACCAGTCCTTTTCTGTTTTTCTATTAATTCACTTAAATCCAGTAGCATTTCAAGGATTTATTTGAGGCACTAAAATATTTTAGAAAAATTTGAAAATATTCATGAGGCTTCCTATATACATGTAGAAGTTGCACAAAAATTTGTGTTGCAAAATAAAATGTTTGGAACACTTTTTGTTCATAGAGTTTGAAATATAACATTTTTCTCAAAACCCTTTTTATAATCTTTTAGAAATTTTTAAGCAAGTCCAAATATTAATTTGAACTCTTGGAACTTCCTTGACAAATATATTAACTTAAATTAGATTTTATTCTCATAAGAAAGTATTTGTTTTGAAGAAAATAGACAGTTGAGTAGGGAGTCTAATTTATTTAGATCATTTCTTTAGCTCATGATTTAAATTCCCATTTGTTGATTAATTTGAGGAGTTTGTTTCTATTCAAGTCTCACCCAACTTTGTTGTCAAGTGTGTCTTCAATTTAACACTTAAAGTATTTTGGTGTAATTATTCACCCAAGCAAATAATACAATAATCATCACAATCAAGGCCACAACATTCAAACCATAGAATTAATCATATCACCATTCAAATAATTAACAATACTTTCTTAAAAATGATCACACTTAGTTATGACAAGATGATGTTTAAAACTATCTCCACTTATAACTCAATAGTTTTCAAAAGATCTGAGAAAGGAAATATGTGGGATAATATAATTCCCACCAGTGTTAAGTTCAAATAGAGTGAAAATAAGAGTTTTATGAAGTGGGGGTGGTATACACCTGAAAAATATCAGGGTTGAGAAATAGGTAGGAGGTAGCATATAGATCCCCATATCCTTGGGAGCACATAGTTTTGGAAATGCTTTTACTTTCTCAAATACTGGATATTAGTTTTGGTTGTTGATAAATCAAAATATCATTGAAAAGGAGTTGGCCAAAATAAGAATGGAAAAGATTTATATAGAATATTTTCTTGTCATAACATGATCACCAGAGTTGAATATATTTTCACCTTGGTTGGGTCTTATATTTACTAGTCAAACCACTTAAACAACAAGTCACACAGGTTCAAACATAGCAATGGGAAGGGAAACACAATCATCAATGAAACATTTCAAAAAGTTTTTGTTGGTTCTGAATTTTGGGTCTGGTAAAAATAAGTTTTTCTTGGTTCCAAAATTTGGGATGTGACAGATCCTTCCCCCCTTAAAATAAATCTCGTCCCGAGATTTGCAAGGTGGGGTAATAGGGGAGTACGAGGGCCTGAGTTCTAGGCTGGTTATACTTCCGAGGTTGTGGCTTCTTCAGTAAGGTCACCACGTGAGGTCTTGACAAATTTATGTTGCGAGGTTTTCTCTGTCGATAAACTTATGTGATGAGTTCAGATCCTTTATGATGGGGTTGTCTTGATGATTAACTCGTATGGATAGTCTTGGTCGGATGTTTCCGGATTCTACAGGGTCAAGGCGCACAAATTTACTTACCACGTTCTGGTATACCTATTGCAGGTCTTCCCCCTTAAAAAAGGGGTCTTGAACCGGTCTTGTGGAAAGTCGCAGCTAGAGTTGACTTGGAGGCAACCTTCTTCTGGAGTAGTTTGTCGACATCTGTCTTCATATTTGTCCTTCTTCAGCTGAATAAGGGAGGGACTTCATTGTTGGCTTCATTGGTTCTCGCTCTCCGTGAAGCTTCGGTAAGAATTGCAAGAGGTCCAATCTAGGGTATCGAGCTCCCAGAGGAGTCTAAAAGTCAATTCGAGTGTCCTGAGGTAGGTGGTTTGGGGAGTGGATCGATGATTGTTCAAATGTTGCGGGTTAACGGACTTTTTAGAAAAAGTTAGTGAAGAACCTTCACACCCGTTGTTTTTCTCAAATGGTAACTTTTTCTGTTCTTGTTTTAGAAATCATATCCTTGGGAAAACACCATAAATCTCCATGTGACTTTCTTATTTGGATCTTGCATGTTCCCTAAGTTATACACTTGATTTAAGAGAATTTTTATTGTCCTTTATTTGGGTTTGAACATCATTTATCTCACCCCTGTGGTGAAGGAATCCACTTAGCCCTAGCAAAGCTTTCTATTGGTTAGTTGTATAAGAATGTGATCGTCTTTTATGACATCGAATTGCCTTAGTCATACGAGTAGAATTTGTTAACAAGGTAGCTAGTCTTGTCAACAAACTACTTTTCATATTCCAGAGGCTGAGATGTGCTGGATTATCTGGCGTTCTCTTTAGTTTGGGTATGACACTCAAGTGTTTGAGCATATAAAAGTGATTTGTTAACAAGTTCATGAGGCTTGTTACCAAACTACTTGTATACAACACGAACATTGGAATATCACACTATTTTTAGAGAGATTAATAATAACAGCTTCTGATGTATGAGTTTCCGAATACTCAAGGATAGTCCGGTATATTAATTACTTGTCACCAATTTAAGAAATCTCTTTTTAATCTCTTTGTCGCAGTTCCTTCTTCTTGCGGTCTCTGAGCTTGAATCTTCCTAGCAGTTCCTCTTCAAGATCTTGACGCACTTGCTCCAGATGGTGCTCGAAGGCCATTATCTGATTTTCCGGTTAGGTTGCAAAAATCGCAGGTTATTGGTTAAAGATTGGGGGGTCTTTTGTAGCTTGCGAAACGGTCAGTTCTTATCGGGAGACGGTTGAGATAAGAAGAACTTTCCAGAAAATATTTTCCTAAGAGGCTTTACATCTGCAACAAGGTGCAACTGACGAAAAGGAATTTTTTATGAAAAGAGAACTTTGGTTTACTTTATGTTGCCATTAAGACGTGATTGTGAACGCACAAGAAAATCGACACACTAACAGAGAAGTCTCAAACAACAACAGAGAAACACAGTGCACATAAGCAAAGGCACACAAGGTACTTCTAGTACCGCAGGATGTACTACTCGTGGTAATCGGGTATTACAACCGAGGGTCCTATCATGCTTTTCCTATGGGCCTTGGTTGATATGGTTGGTGAAGTCTCCTCTTTGTCGCCTTCGTCTTCAGCTGGCGAAATTTATCGAAGGAGTGACTGGGTGGAATTGTTGATATTGAGTTGAGGTCTTCGGAGGTCTCTTGCTTTGTTGATATCGATAACATGGGTACTGGCGGGTCCATCACCTCGACGTGGAATGTTGAGTACTTGCAATGGAAGCTTCTTCTCGTAGGTGCTAGCTAATTAGGTCTCACTTGGGTGCATCGTTAAGTATTTTGAACAGGTAAGAGATAACAGAAGAATCCTTGAAAAATCTTAAAATAGAGGGGTAAGACTTTGAGATATTTGATAAGGTGAGAGGAGTGGAAGTTATTTTTGGACTTCCTTAGATAAAAATATGTTTTTGGTAACAATATATTTTTAACCAAATATTTCTTTCCTAACTAACGTCCATGCTAACTAAGGTCTGTTACAGTCAGGATGGCTCTGATACCAGGTCTGTGGGGACCCCGGACTAGCTGTCCGAAATACCCTTGTGCCTACAACATCAGCGATCCCGTGATCAGTCTGTCGCTGAGCACAATCGAACTGGTATCAAAAGAACATCCATAATTACCAAATGAATTACTTACTTGATTGAAGCCATAATCTTTAATAAGTTATTGCAGCGGAAAACACCAATCAACGTGGGGCCCGAGTCATTTGCCAAGACACCTACAGGCAGCTGACTGGGAAGACGGCCTAGTTCGCACAGACGTCATCGGTCTCTCGGTCTTCATCTTGCTTCTTCTTGAACTCTGGACATGGGAATATCCAGGGACACAGCCATGAGTACTTTTACGTACTCGCAAACTACCCCAACATGAGCATGCGCTATTCTTTTATTTGTTTAAATAAAACTTTGTTTGCCTTGAAAACTCTATATCTTTATTGAAAAAGGAAAGAAGGTCTTCAGAACTTTTCCCATAAATCTGCCTTTGTAAGGAGTCTCTTTAAAACTTTTTCCCAAAAGGGGCATCTTTGTTGAAAAAGGTAAGAAGTCTCTTTAATAAACATTTTATCGAAAAATCACCATTTTATCTGTTTCTCCAAAACTCCTCCTTTTCCTGACCATAAACCGTCATGATACATATTCTCCAACAACCTCATACCGATCCGTTGGTATAGGTGTATGGAACATTCTCCACTTCATTTTCTTTTTAAAACTCAAATCTTTTCCAAAACTTGCACATGGTCAAAGTAGGGCCTCCCAACTGTCCATATCCGAGGACTCGGCTATTCGAATAGTTTTAATCCCTCTGCAGAGGTAGCACGCTTTTCCCACACCCATCCGATAACTCATCGTGTCAGCCACGTCTCGCCATACCAGATGTATGCGAAGTTGAGTCACCGACCCTAGTCTGTCCTTTGCTCATGCTAGTATAGGATCCTGCCCATATGATACTTTCCATCGACACTTAACCCAGCCCGTCGGAATCTAAGTGTGAGGACTCATAGGTTTTATCTGGCGGTGTATAGGGGACATCCTTCTATCCTCCTCCTTATCTACTCATAGAGTTTGAGCGAGGACCCAGGTCGGGGGTAGGTCATCAACCATCCCTCATGCATAACGGAGTCATCCCCGTTGATGAGGTATCCCATACTAATATGAGCAAATTATATGACTAAGCCCTTTCCCATATGTGGGTAAATGTGGTCGCACAGAGTATCGGTTGATTGACGTAAGTACAAAGACACAATGTGCGTTTTATCAAAACCACCATTCTCCTTTTCTCCAATTCATCACCACATCTTGGTGCTCCATGTCCACACAAGTATTTTCAAAGGAGTTTTGAGTAAACAATATTTTTCCCATCCTATAGTTTGAAAAAGAATTTCCATCTAATATCTCCATATAGGGTGTCAAAATAATATACTTGTATTTTGGAAAAGGGTTTTCAAAATCATAGCTTTAGTGGCAACCACCACATAAATCACATATGCTCTTTATAAGTAAAACATGTGACCCAAAATAGATGTATAAAGATGCAAGCTCAGGGAATAGCTTGCCTGATTCCAGTATGATGTTCTTGGACTTCTTCTCACTGCCCAATAAATAAATACCATCCTCCTCCGATAAATCCTCTCCAAATACCACTTCGTTAGCGTTTATATCTAGCGTCGCAAACATAAAAATAGAACAACACTCAATAAGCAAACCATACCACAATTGGTATACAAAAAGATATTCAAACCACATCATAGCACTATTTTAACTAAACGACCAACTAGGATATATATTCACAAGGGCATTATACTAATCAAGAGTATAACACCATACACATGCCCAAACAAGATAGCACAAAGATACCCTCAATTAGAGGTAATTCACAAACCCCTTTTCCTAACTAGGAAATACTTCAAACAAAAGTTAAGTCACCAATTAATCTCTATAATTTAAATACCTCACCAAGCTAAGGTGGATGCACTAACAAGATATTTAAGCTAGTATTCCACTCCAAGACTATCAAGTCCATCAAGCCATTGCAAACATATTACTCACCAATGTGTCTAACAACTAACACTAACAGTACTAACATATTATAACATGCTAAACAACAACAACTAGCAAGCCGCAGTAGCACAACAATCATTACAGCAATACAATCTTAAATGCTCTAAATAGTCACTTCATATATCAAGCAACACAATTTGGTTTCAATTTAATTGAATTAGCCATTATTTGATTATGTCTTAATTATGGCAGAAACTAGTTGAACATGTTTAATTACATATCTTAAGTTCTGTTGATCACAAAAATACAAAATAAAATTCTACAGAAAGCTACTGATGTGTAGAAGATGACACAATTGGATTTGGGTCATTTGGAGTCACCAAACTCCCTACACAATGTTTTGAATCCAGAAGCTAATTAATCAAGTTTTAGCTATTAACTACATTCTGTTAATCTAAAAATCAAACCATTTTAGGGGTGACTAACCATGACTAATTGTGACTCAATAAAATTGGTCTCAACTAATTTGGACTAACAGAGTATCAGAAACAAACAAGTTTGGATTTTAAACCCTTTATGGCATTTTGAGTAATACATTTTTATTATATATCTAAATGAGGTGAAACCAATTGGGTTGGTTAGATAATTTCATAAGCATTCCAGAACATTTGGATTTGATTTATTTGGAGTTATAAATCTCAAGTTATTGAATTTACAAAATGAGTCCAGTATTGATTTTCTAAATTCATTTTCTTTTCTACCCTTTTTCATTATTTTAATGAAAAATTATATAAACTAATTTATTTGGATAAATGAATTAGACCAAAAGGCAGTATTTACCTTTCTGAACATTTTGGTATTTTATTTGTAATTTTTTTGGACAAGTATTTAAAAAGTTATGGATTTTACAAATTCAATTCCTTTTCTGTTTTTAATATGTTCAAAAACATTCTCGGTGAAACGTTTTTCACCGAGGGGAGGGCTAGCCCGTGCCACTGCCACGCGGGCCCAAGGGCCACGTTGGCGCTGACTGGGCAGGGTGCGGCGGTGCTGGCTACCGCGGTCACTGACCGGTGGGGCCCACCTGTCAGTGCGCAATTAAAATGAAAAAGGCTACGCGCGCGCTGCGGGGGTTCGAACTCGCGATCTCGCGGGCGTGCGGTGCGGCTACGCTAGCCACTGGGTCGGGTGCTGGGTTGTGCTAGGATAAGGGCTCGATTTAGTATAATCTATACGCGCGATTTATAACTGACGAAACTGAAGATTTGCAGGCACAGTGCGCGGTGGCCGTGCCCGACGGAGAGAACGCCGGCGATGACCAAATCCCATCGGCGCATCCGCGGTGCGAGGGGTGCTAAAGGGTGCGGGGACGCGGGCGGCTCGTGCGTGTGCAGGGGGGGCCGAGGGGAGGACGCACGGCGTCGTGCTCGTGCTCGACGCGCACGGCCACGGCGGACGGCCGTGCGGCCTCTCGCTCGACGGCGAGGTCACAGGGCAGGAGGAGGGAGGAGGGGGTGTCCCGGAGGACGGCGTACTCACCCTCGACGCGTGGGTGGGTTCGGCTCGGTCGGAGAAGGTCGGAGACGGCGGCAATCTTCCTCGAGGCGCGGCGGCCGGAGCTCGGGAAGACGAGGACGGCGACGGCGATTCCGGGCGGCCCGCGGCGATTCCTCGCACGAGGACGTAGAGGACGACGGGGCGGAGCGGGAGGAGGTCTCCATTTGGCTCGGGGTGGCGCCTAACGCCGGCGAGGCGCGACGGCGAGCTCGGGCGGTTCGGCCGTGGGGAAGAAAATGAGGAAGAGAGAGCCGGGAAGCAGGGGAGCGTCTCGGGGGTTCTTATCGCGCAGGGGAGAGGAGGGGGGTCCGGCAGGGGACGCTTGGGAGATGGCACGGCGGGAGGCGCACGTCGCCGTGCCGTCCGCGGACATGCCGAGCGGCGGCACGGGCGCGTGCAAAAAGGGGAGGGGGCGTGGCGCGGATGCTTGTCCAGGGAGCAGAGGAGCGAGGCGGAGAGGCGGGGGGTCCGGGCGGCGACACTGCAGCGAGGGGGGGGGGGGGGCCCGGGCGGCGACGGCGGCGCGGGGAGCACGGCGACACCGGCCACTGTCGCCATGCCTCTCTACAGAAGATGAACATTTTCTGAAAACCCCCCTGGACAATATTTTTCCACTTCGCAAACCAGTCCTTTTCTGTTTTTCTATTAATTCACTTAAATCCAGTAGCATTTCAAGGATTTATTTGAGGCACTAAAATATTTTAGAAAAATTTGAAAATATTCATGAGGCTTCCTATATACATGTAGAAGTTGCACAAAAATTTGTGTTGCAAAATAAAATGTTTGGAACACTTTTTGTTCATAGAGTTTGAAATATAACATTTTTCTCAAAACCCTTTTTATAATCTTTTAGAAATTTTTAAGCAAGTCCAAATATTAATTTGAACTCTTGGAACTTCCTTGACAAATATATTAACTTAAATTAGATTTTATTCTCATAAGAAAGTATTTGTTTTGAAGAAAATAGACAGTTGAGTAGGGAGTCTAATTTATTTAGATCATTTCTTTAGCTCATGATTTAAATTCCCATTTGTTGATTAATTTGAGGAGTTTGTTTCTATTCAAGTCTCACCCAACTTTGTTGTCAAGTGTGTCTTCAATTTAACACTTAAAGTATTTTTGTGTAATTATTCACCCAAGCAAATAATACAATAATCATCACAATCAAGGCCACAACATTCAAACCATAGAATTAATCATATCACCATTCAAATAATTAACAATACTTTCTTAAAAATGATCACACTTAGTTATGACAAGATGATGTTTAAAACTATCTCCACTTATAACTCAATAGTTTTCAAAAGATCTGAGAAAGGAAATATGTGGGATAATATAATTCCCACCAGTGTTAAGTTCAAATAGAGTGAAAATAAGAGTTTTATGAAGTGGGGGTGGTATACACCTGAAAAATATCAGGGTTGAGAAATAGGTAGGAGGTAGCATATAGATCCCCATATCCTTGGGAGCACATAGTTTTGGAAATGCTTTTACTTTCTCAAATACTGGATATTAGTTTTGGTTGTTGATAAATCAAAATATCATTGAAAAGGAGTTGGCCAAAATAAGAATGGAAAAGATTTATATAGAATATTTTCTTGTCATAACATGATCACCAGAGTTGAATATATTTTCACCTTGGTTGGGTCTTATATTTACTAGTCAAACCACTTAAACAACAAGTCACACAGGTTCAAACATAGCAATGGGAAGGGAAACACAATCATCAATGAAACATTTCAAAAAGTTTTTGTTGGTTCTGAATTTTGGGTCTGGTAAAAATAAGTTTTTCTTGGTTCCAAAATTTGGGATGTGACAAATCCCCCTTGGACGACTTGTTAGCATATCAATATTTGTTGCGCAAGAAAAATTTGGAGCTATTAGAGATTCAGCGCGAGCTCAACGAGAGACAGTTAAGAGCGGATTCAGCCAGTGCAAAACGAGCGGCCAATTCTTCGTCTTACTCGACAAGAGATGAGCCGCGAACAGCAGAGCACGTCAGAACTCGCACTCGAATGCCCCAGGCCGGGTTAGAGCCAACAAATATCAGGCAGAGGTTCATGACGATTGCAAACGACGGCATACCAGTGCCACAGACGACCGCAGCGGCAGTCGCCTCGGTCGCGACTTACCTGCGATCTACGTTGCCCCCAGTAAATGACCCACGTTATGGCCTACATAGAGCACAGATAGACGCCCTAGGAAACGTCGGGACAGCGTTGGACCGCCACCACGCCAGGGCGCCCGGGGATCAGCCCTGGGCAGAACCCGCCGAACACCGGCACTCGATCAAACGGCTACAGGTCAACGGACATACCTACTCCTCAGGGTGAGAATACACACCACGGCACTCGGCGTCGCGATGACCGTGATCATGATGAACCGGAAGGAAGCAGGTCCAGACGCCGTCACCGTGATGAGCGCGACAGGGACGAGCCGGAAAGAAGCAGGTCTAGGCAGCGTCACCGCAGCAGTCGTGACAGGACCGAGACAGAAGAAGAGCGAACCACTCGACGCCGCCGCGAGCGAGAAGAACGCAGGCGCGACAGAGAAGAACGTCGCCAGCAGAGGCGTGCCGCAAGCTTCGAACACGACTACGTGGAGGAAGGAGTCGACGCACGGGATATTATTACTCAGCGAACGATAAATAAGCGAAGGCACCAACGAAGGCATCGCAGTCGTACCCCAGGCTCCAGTTGAAGCAGTTCGTACACAGATTTGGAGATCGAGCCATGTGGAGCCATGTGCTTCACGACTGTCGTATGGGAAACTCGCATGCCCAAGAGGTTCAAGTTAACATCAGAAACTCCCAAGTTCGACGGCACTCAGGAACCATCGGCTTGGTTAGAGGACTACACCACGGCAGTAGCATGTCAGAGGGGAAACACAATGACGTCCATGCAGTACATACAGTTAATGCTCACGGGGTCGGCCCGAGCATGGCTCAGAAGCTTGCCCCGCAGTTCGTATGGAACGTGGGACTCCTTCTGCAGTGACTTCAAGAGGAACTTTTCGTCCATGTTCAATCGACCCCCTTCTTTTCAGCAACTTAGGGCCTGCAAGCAAAAGACTGGCGAGTCTCTACGCGAGTATATTCAGCGGTGGACCACTTTGAAAAACTCAGGCGCTGACATATCAGAGGATAACACCGTTTTTTCTTTCATCCATGGAGTCAAGCGCAACGACCTTCAGGAGGCTCTGGGCCGTGAAAACCCCAGGACAATAGCTCACCTTATGGAAATAGCTAACAAATGGGCAGCTGGAGAAGATTCAGTAAGAGCCGATAGATTAGCATCACCTGACGCGGATCGCCATCAGGGAAATTGGGGGCGCCGCGGCCGGAACGACAGGCGAAACAGGCTGCGACCTTACGGCGAGTTGGATGGAGTCGAGCAGGTCGCGGCCGGCTTTCAGGACAGTCGCACTCGAAGTACCACCCATCAGGGGGACAATCAGCGCGACGACCGCGGCGACAAAAACGGCGACGACAGGAACCGCGAAGATGGGAATCGAAGGCGCGAGTGGAAGCCTAGGGGAACTCGAAGAGAGGAGCGACCATATCGCACCCCGGCTGAACAACTCACCGACCCATGCAAAATGCACTTGTTCAGGGGTGACGACGGCAAGTTAACAACAACTCATCTTCTCAAAGATTGTTGAGACTTCATAGCACTTCAAGCCGAGTTGCGCGGGAACGCAGTCCTACCACTTGGGCTTCCAGCACCCGAAGGTCCACCCCCACCGCCAGCAGGGCACATCGCAGGGGCAATCCATGCAAACCAGCGGCAGGAGAGTTCAGCCGCAGCACAAGATCAGTACCCAGAAACTAGAGGGACCATGTATATTATACAAAAAGGACGCCCGTCGAACCGATGCCAAAAATTAATCAGCCGACAGGTTCATTTAGCTACAGCCTCCCCACCCGCCGCTCCAGAGTACCTTCAGTGTTCAGAAACACCCATCGGGTTCACTCGCGAGGATCACCCCCCACGAGTGCCGTGACCGGGTCACGCCCCCCTAGTCTTGCATGCATTGATCGGAGGGTTCAGGATGAGCAAAGTTTTCATGGATGGTGGCAGTGGCATTAACATTATCTTCGCAGACACGCTACGCAAGATGAACTTGTCTCTGACCAACGTGAAACCTTCAGACAACACCTTCCACGGCATAGTACCAGGAAAGGCAGTATATCCGTTGGGTTCATTATGGCTCGACGTCGTCCTCGGCGAAGCAGATCACTTCAAGAAAGAAAGCATCGAGTTCGAAGTAGTCGACTGGAAATCCCAGTACCATGTCATCCTCGGGCGACCAGCGTTCGCACGATTCATGGCAGTTCCACATTATGCGTACCTGATTCTCAAACTTCCCGGACCCAAAGGAGTCATAACAGTCAGCGGCGACTTTCGGAAATCACACAACTGCGATAGGGAGTTCAGCAAGATATCCAAGTCCTTTGGCGCGCAGGAGCAGCTTGCAGAGATCGCCCTGGACAATGATCGCACCCTTTTTCCCGAAGGAAAAAAGCTGGCACTCGATAGCTCTTTCAGCGCCAAGAACGACACAAGGGCACACCAGGTGCACCCAACGGATGCTGAAAAGACAGTCCTCATATCATCAAGTCTCAATGAAGCATAGGAAGGCGCGCTCGTCGAGTTCCTCCGTGAGCACTGGGAAATTTTTGCTTGGCACCCCACTGATATGCCAGGTGTACCCAGGGAACTCGCCGAGCACGCCTTACAGATTTTTCCAGGCACCAAGCCAGTTAAACAAACAATGAGACGGTTATCCGAACCAAAGCGATTGGCAGTCGGAAGAGAAATAGACAGGCTTTTAGATGCCAAGTTCATCCGAGAACTCAAGAAATCCGACTGGGTAGCAAACCCAGTACTCGTCCCGAAGAAAGGAGTAAAGAATGGGCGCATGTGCATCGACTTTACGTCACTCAACAAATGTTGCCCAAGGATCACTTCCCCTTACCACGGATAGATCAGATTGTAGATTCGACTGCAGGCTGCGAACGCCTCTCGTTCCTCGACGCCTATTTCGGGTACCAGCAAATCCAGATGAAAAAGGAAGACGAAGAAAAAGCTGCATTCATCACCCCTCACGGTGTGTATTGTTACACCAAGATGACCTTCGGGTTAAAAAATGCAGGCGCCACCTATCAGCGTATGATGCAGAATTGCTTGAAGGATCAAATCGGCCGAAACATACAAGTATACATCAATGATATAGTCGTCAAGACTCGCCAAACCAACACCTTGATCGACGGTTTGCGAGAAACCTTCGCTGCCCTCAACAAGTACAGAATCAAACTCAACCCTACCAAGTGCGTGTTTGGGGTGCCGTCAGGGCAAATATTAGGTTACCTCGTGTCCGCCAGGGGCATCGAGGCCAACCCAGAAAAAATCCAGGCAATTTTGCAGATGCCTGAGCCGACGAAACTACGTGAAGTCCAAGGACTCGCAGGGAGAGTGGCAGCTCTTAGCAGGTTCATCAGTTGGATGGGCGAGAAGGCATTACCATTTTATCAGCTAATGAAGAAAACAGACAAGTTCGAGTGTACAGCCGAAGCTCGAGCTGCCTCCAGTGATCTGAAACGAAGGCTCACAAATCCTCCTGTCCTTGTGCCACCTCGCGAGCAAGAGACCTTATACCTATACATAGCCGCCACCAACAGGGTGGTCAGTGCAGTTCTCGTGGTCGAAAGGCCAGAGGAAGGGAAAACTCAGGCGGTGCAACGACCTGTGTATTACCTTAGCAAAGTACTCTCCTCGTCCAAGGAGCGGTACCCTCACTATCAGAAACTCGCTTACAGGGTGTTCATGGCAAGTCGCAAGGTCGTGCATTATTTCATGGAGCATCCAATAGTGGTGGTGAGCACCGCCCCATTGGCCGACATCCTCAACAATTCCATGGCAACTGGACGAGTCGCCAAGTGGAGCATCGAACTCGGACCTAGAGACATCACCTACAGGCACCCAAAGGCCATCAAGGCTCAGGTCCTCCCAGATTTCACGACCGAGTGGATCGAGGCTCAGCTACCTCATGTCCCCGATTTATCCAACTCCTGTACTATGTGTTCTGACGGGTCCAAGCGGTACGATGGCGCAGGAGCAGGGGTCATTCTGACATCACCCAAAGGTGACAAGCTACGTTACGTACTACAGATGGACTTCAAGAGAGCCTTGAACAACGAGGCAGAATATGAGACGCTGTTGCACGGCATGCGCATGGCAAAAGCCTGCGGGGCAACTCGGTTGATGATTTACGGCGACTCAAACCTCGTGGTGCAGCAAAAGATGAAGGAGTGTGACGCTAACGCGGATAACATGCAGGCTTACCGCGACATGTACAACATCATGGAGGGCAGTTTCGATGGCTGCGAATTGCGACATGTCGGTCGGGAAAGCAACGAGGAAGCAGACAGGCTAGCCAATATCGGGTCAAAGAAAGAACCTATTCCTCCGGGTGTTTTCCTTGAGCAAATCAAGGAAAGGTCAGTCAAGATAAAGAGCTCAGTTGCACCCCTGGCGGAAGCCGAGCCTCCAGCCGAGGAAGTCGAAAAAACACCAGATGAGCAGCAGCCCGGCAATCCTCTGGCCACAACTCTCCCAGTCGAGGTTTTCCTCATAGAACCTTCTTGGACGAAACCTTTCTTATCCTACATCCTTCGCCACGAGGTGCCTTTGGATTCAGTCGAAGCAAAGCGCATCGCTAGGCAGTCCAAGGCATTCACAGTGATCAACAAAGAGCTCTACAAACGAAGCATCTCGGGAGTCTTGCAGCGGTGCATCGCACCCGAGGACGGAAAGGCTATACTCATGGACATTCACGCTGGGACTTGTGGACATCACGCGAGCAGTCACGCACTCGTTGCAAAAGCCCTGCGAGCCGGTTTCTACTGGCCCACTGCTATGCAGGTGTCGGCCCAGTAAGGACCGGGGTATGCACGGCCCACTCCCTACAAGCCTCGCCCGCGAAGATCTTTGACGGAAATGACTAAGGACCAAGATACCGCTTGGAGAGACCCTCGAGAGACATCTCCGCTCGAGGGCCTGAAGAGGACGCCAGGGCCTGAAGAGGACCCTGCGCTTCAAGAGACTCCCCAGGCACAGCCCGCCTGGAGAGGAGTCAGCAGAAAACCCCTCCACAGGCGACCACGGCCCTGGGGAGACACTTCGCGGCTAAGCAAGCGCTGCAGGACGCACATGGCCCCTGCAGTAGCCGCAGGGTGACGCGAGCATCCCAGTTGCCATTCTGGTGATAAAGGAGTCAACAAAGCCGCGCCGCCTGCGGCAGGACAGCCAGGACTTTCCTCTTTGGTGATAAAGCGGCTGGACGGCGCAACGCTCCAAGAAGATCGTCACCGTGGGCTCCACCACGACCTCTGCTGCGCCTGCGAGCCGCCCTGCACCGCCTGCAACCTGTCGGCCACGGCGCGCTACTTTAGCACGGATGGACCGCGTCCATGGACGGACGAGCCGCGGTGGACTCCCGCTCCTCCATGCGACTGGCGTGTGGGAGCCCACCAACACGAGGACGGAGCCCGGGGCGCCTATAAAAGGAGCAGGAGCTCCACCGTAGAAGGGGATCGCCCAATCGCGCAATCGCTCCTTAAACAGATAGGATAGCCAACTGCTGGAGGAGGAAGACGACCATTGTAATCCTCTCCAGGCACCAAACTGCCTCAAGAGAGCCTTCGGCAAGCTCATTGTCCTGTAACCTTCACGGTGCAATACAGACAAGCAGGAGTAGCGGTTTTACCTCCTCCTGAGGGCCGTGAACCTGGGTACGGGCCGGTGTCCATCTCTGGCGTGATAGTTCCTCTCCAGGCCCGGCGAGCCCCGTCGTCGAGCCTCTCGAGGGTTGTTTGACCTCCGTGTTCAGTCCCCCCTTCGAACCTCTCTTCAGGGCGAGACTACCCCTGTTACGTGGGAGTCACTCCGCGACATTTGGCGCGCCAGGTAGGGGGACTGAGGCGCGTCTTCGACCTCCGAACTCCGCGCCATGATGGACACCCGCGCGACGCGCGCCAACCGGCGTACCTCTGAGAGAGCTCACACTGAGCCCGGCACTGCTCCCACCCGTGGCCGCCGCGGTCGCCCTCGCGCGGCCGAGAGCGCTGGCACCGGCCCGCGCGTGGAGGAGCCAGAGAGCGAGGAGCACCGCGGCGGAGACCAGCGCGACGACGAGGACCTCTCTGAGCGCCGTGGGGACGCTGAGTCCTCGCACCCGTCCCGGCGCCAGAGCGTGTCCACGCAGGAGCGCCACGAGCCCGCCCCGCATACCGCGCTGCTCATGGCCCAGGAGCTCCTCCGCTACCGGCCAAGTGCCGAGGCACACGACCAGTGGCTGGACCGCCTCCACCACCTCGTCGACATCGCAACCACGCGCCCTGCTCCGTCGCGCTCCATCGTGCCCTCCGGCCCTGCAGGGACGGCCGCACCAGGTGCGCCCCCACCCCCGCCAGGACCACCTCCGGCCGCGGCACAGCGGGCTCCCTCCCATGCTTCATCGCCGCACGACTGCCAAATCGTGCAGCGCACCGCGCCTGACGCGCGCGTGGGCATGGAGCGACGCCGCGACCTCCAGAACCGCCTCGTCGAGGAGCTCGGCCAAGCGGGGCAGCAAAACCGCAGGGCCCTCCAGGGAGGAACGGCCACCTATGCCTCAGGCTGCATGGCCTTCACGCGCGCCCTGCGTCGTGTAGTCTGGCCGCAGAAGTTCAGGCCAGCGCTCCCCAAGGGCTTCGACGGGTCCACCAACCCTCTCGAGTTCCTGCAGCTCTACACCACCTCCATCCAGGCTGCAGGGGGAGACGACAAGGTCATGGCCAACTGGTTCTCCCACGCCCTCAGGGACTCAGCGCTGTCCTGGCTTCTCAACCTCCCGGAGGACTCCATCGACTCCTGGGAGGAGCTCTGCAGGCAGTTCAAATGGTGCCATCCGCAGGGAAACCTCTACCGCAAGCGCCCAAATGGTGTCGCGCTCAAGTGCGTCCCTCCTGAGGAAGGCCGAGAGCTGATCAAGGACATCCACAGCGGGGAGTGCGGCCACCACTCATGTGCGCGCACCCTCGCAGGCAAGGTCTTCAGGAGCGGCTTCTACTGGCCTCAAGTGCTTCAAGATGCGGTCGCCATTGTGCAAACCTGCGACGCCTGCCAATTCCACGCCAAGCAAATTCATCAGCCGGCGCTGGGGCTTCAAACCATCCCGCTCTCCTGGCCGTTTGCGGTCTGGGGGCTGGACATCTTGGGCCCCTTCCCAAGGTCGCAGGGGGGCTATCGTTTTCTCTTCGTGGCCATCGACAAGTTCACCAAATGGACCGAAGTTGAGCCAGTGCGCACCATACCAGCGGGGGCCGCGGTGAAATTCATCAGGAGCCTGGTCTGCCGCTTCGGCGTGCCCAACCGCATCATCACTGACAATGGCTCGCAATTCACCAGCGGCATCTTCCGAGCCTACTGCGATAAGCTTGGCGTCAAGGTCTGCTTCGCCTCGGTGGCTCACCCACGCAGCAACAGTCAAGCCGAGCGAGCAAACGCAGAGGTCCTCAAGGGCCTCAAGACCAGGAGCTTCAACATCCTCAAGGGCCACGGCAAGGGCTGGATCGACGAGCTCCCTTCAGTGCTCTGGTCCATACGCACAACTTCCTCAAGGCCTACAGGCGAAACGCCGTTCGCCCTGGTCTACGGAGCTGAGGCAGTTCTTCCTGTGGAAATCAAGCATGGATCGCCACGGGTCCTTGCCTTCAACGAGGACACCCAAGAGGGCCTCCACAACGACGACCTGCTGTTCCTCGAGGGACTGCGCCGTCAGGCCGCCCTCAGGGCGGCGGGGGTACCAGCAAGACCTGCGACGCTACCACAGCCGCCATGTGCGCTCACGCACCCTCGAGGCGGGCGACCTCGTCCTCAGGCGAATCCTCTCCAGGGAAGGCCTCCACAAGCTCTCGCCGATGTGGGAAGGCCCCTACAGGGTCTCCCACGTCGCCAGGCCTGGCGCGGTACGCCTCGAGACCGAAGACGGCATCCCCGTCTAGAACCCATGGAACATCGCGCACCTGCGCAAGTTCTACCCGTGATCACAGTCACGCCAGGCATTTTTTGTCTCTAGAGGGAAGCTCACGGCCTCACCTCCAAGCTTCTCAAAGCTTCTCCCGAGGCCCAGCCCTCCGAGCTCTCCTGCAAATGAGCCCCCGCAGGCCGCAGTGAACCTCTGCTACTAATGGGTGGTCCCCATGCTTCGACATGGAAGGAACGTTAGCTTGGCAAACCCAAGTGTAATGAACCGATTTTCGTTCCAAGTGAACTTTGCGCTCAGGCGCCATTTTCGTTCCTAAGTGAACTATGCGCTACGGCGCCGCTGTGTAATGTTTTGGTGGTGAGCTTTATTCCAGCATTATTTTCTTTGTTGAAAATGGGCACTTATATCTCTCCACATGCGCACCTCGCGAGCGGGGGCTGAGTACGGTGCCAGTGCCTCAAATGACACACCAGCAGCACTGCAAAACCCAAGGATCCGAGCTCTGGCTGGAGGGCAGGCCCTCACAAACACGCCATCTCTACAAAGGACCTTGGTACTCTCTCTCCTCGCAAGGAACGCCTGAGGGGACCTATAAGCGCGCATTAGTCCCTTGTACCGTGCACAAGCGTTTGGGTTTGCCCCTCTAACATCTACAGAGAACAAGCGTCTCTACAAGCCTGAGGAGGCAGAAGGGAAAAACCCTTGAAGAGGACCTCCTCGCCAGGCTTAAAAACCTCTACAGGGCAAAAGCCTCGAGAAGCTAAGTCCTACACCTGTGACTCGAGAGCCTTTTCTCCCCAAGCGCACGTTTGTCCCTCGAGCGATTTCGTTCTCCCTTGTGCTTCATGGGCTACTCGCACGTCAAAGGGGGGCACTTGAGCATCGCGACTCAGGGCTCTTACCTCTCCAAGCCTTAAACTCCCCCCGGCCTTGCTGAGTCATTGCTCTAGCATACCGCAGCGGCGGAGTCATAGCGCGAAGGGATGGGTCCTAACGACGCAGAGAAAACATAGACATGAAAACAAGGCAGAAAAGGCCTCTCGAGGGGCAAACAAGTTAACACAAATAATCTTAAAGAGTATATTACATGCCCAAAATATGTAGTGTCTGAATACAAAAACTATCTCAGATACAGGCGCTCAAAGGCGCAATAATCAAGGCTCAAGCGGAGTCCGCGCCAGCACGCTCCTCCTCCTCAGCGTCTTCCTCCTCGGCAGGGGCAGCCTCCTCCTCGCTGTCCTCTGCAGCCACCTCCGCACGCTTGAAGCGGTTGCAGAAGGCCTCGACTTGCTCGCGAAGGGAGTTGGAGACCCGCAAGGCCTCCCCGGCCAGCCGCGCCTCGGTCACCGTGGAGAGGTCGAAGCCGGGCGTGAGGAGCCGGAGGTTGGTGAAGATGCGATCGACGACCACCTCCAGAAGCTGGCGGCTCTCGACCTCAATCACCTCGCGGAGATCGGCGACGGGGCTCTCGAGGGCCGTGAAGAGCTGGTCGAAGTGGACCAGGTACATGGCAGCATCGCCACGACCGCGAGCCTCGGTGAGCGGAGCCTCCGCGCCAAGCTGAGCAGCAAGCTCATTGCCTCTGGCCACCAGCGCCTGGAACATGTGCTCCCGCTGCTTCGTGAGCACGCGAGCCGCCTGCGCGGTGTCCACGGCTTCCGTCACCTGCTTGGCCGCCGAGCCCGCCTGCCCCTCCACGTCCTTGACGAGGGCGTCCAGCTCCAGGACAGCCGCCCTGCGACCCTCCTCAGCCTGGCGATAGGCATCCTTGGCGCGCTGGAGGCGGACCTCGAGCTTGGAGTTGGCTTTCTCAAGCTCCGCGATCCGCTTGGCGTCAGCGGTGTGCTTGGCCTTGAAGCGGTCCTCCTGCTTCTTGGCCTTGTCGCGGTACTCCTTGGAGGTGGTCCGCCTGAATTCCTTCTCGCGCTCCGCGAGGGCCGCCTCCGCCTCCATCTTCTTCTCGGCAAACCGCTGCTGGAAGCGCTCCAGGGTTTGCTTCTGGGCGGTGACATTCTCGTCATGCCTCTGGAGCGCCTGAGCCAGGTCTCCCTCGCGCGCCTCGAGCTCTTCGCGCTTCGTGGCCAGCTCGCCCTCCGCCTGGAGCCGTTGCTCGTCCCGCTGCTCCACCTCCCTCTCCCTGGAGGCCAGCTGTCGCTCGCGCTCGGCCAGGCTCCTGCGATCCTCCTCCAGAGTCTCCTGCGCGGCCCGGTGGGCGGAGAGGAGCTGGGACTCCAGCTGGGACACCTCGCGGCGTTTCTGCACCAGCGAGCCCTCCATAGCCTCGCGCTCGGCCTTCACCTCCGCGAGGAGATCGGCGGCCGCGTCCCGCGCGTCCTGGAGGGGGGAAAGAAGCTCGTCTGCGTCGCGGACGTCCCCCTCCCGGACCTCCTTGGCAAAGCGGATGGCCTCCTCGCGTGCAGCCTGGAGGGCCAGATCCTCCTGGCGGCGGGCCTCAACGGCGGCATGGAAGCGTCTCCAAGCCTCCGCAAGCTCGCCGCGTTGCTGGGCGAGCTGGGCATCCTCCTCGGCAGGGGCAGCCTCCTCCTCGCTGTCCTCTGCAGCCACCTCCGCACGCTTGAAGCGGTTGCAGAAGGCCTCGACTTGCTCGCGAAGGGAGTTGGAGACCCGCAAGGCCTCCCCGGCCAGCCGCGCCTCGGTCACCGTGGAGAGGTCGAAGCCGGGCGTGAGGAGCCGGAGGTTGGTGAAGATGCGATCGACGACCACCTCCAGAAGCTGGCGGCTCTCGACCTCAATCACCTCGCGGAGATCGGCGACGGGGCTCTCGAGGGCCGTGAAGAGCTGGTCGAAGTAGACCAGGTACATGGCAGCATCGCCACGACCGCGAGCCTCGGTGAGCGGAGCCTCCGCGCCAAGCTGAGCAGCAAGCTCATTGCCTCTGGCCACCAGCGCCTGGAACATGTGCTCCCGCTGCTTCGTGAGCACGCGAGCCGCCTGCGCGGTGTCCACGGCTTCCGTCACCTGCTTGGCCGCCGAGCCCGCCTGCCCCTCCACGTCCTTGACGAGGGCGTCCAGCTCCAGGACAGCCGCCCTGCGACCCTCCTCAGCCTGGCGATAGGCATCCTTGGCGCGCTGGAGGCGGACCTCGAGCTTGGAGTTGGCTTTCTCAAGCTCCGCGATCCGCTTGGCGTCAGCGGTGTGCTTGGCCTTGAAGCGGTCCTCCTGCTTCTTGGCCTTGTCGCGGTACTCCTTGGAGGTGGTCCGCCTGAATTCCTTCTCGCGCTCCGCGAGGGCCGCCTCCGCCTCCATCTTCTTCTCGGCAAACCGCTGCTGGAAGCGCTCCAGGGTTTGCTTCTGGGCGGTGACATTCTCGTCATGCCTCTGGAGCGCCTGAGCCAGGTCTCCCTCGCGCGCCTCGAGCTCTTCGCGCTTCGTGGCCAGCTCGCCCTCCGCCTGGAGCCGTTGCTCGTCCCGCTGCTCCACCTCCCTCTCCCTGGAGGCCAGCTGTCGCTCGCGCTCGGCCAGGCTCCTGCGATCCTCCTCCAGAGTCTCCTGCGCGGCCCGGTGGGCGGAGAGGAGCTGGGACTCCAGCTGGGACACCTCGCGGCGTTTCTGCACCAGCGAGCCCTCCATAGCCTCGCGCTCGGCCTTCACCTCCGCGAGGAGATCGGCGGCCGCGTCCCGCGCGTCCTGGAGGGGGGAAAGAAGCTCGTCTGCGTCGCGGACGTCCCCCTCCCGGACCTCCTTGGCAAAGCGGATGGCCTCCTCGCGTGCAGCCTGGAGGGCCAGATCCTCCTGGCGGCGGGCCTCAACGGCGGCATGGAAGCGTCTCCAAGCCTCCGCAAGCTCGCCGCGTTGCTGGGCGAGCTGGGCATCCTCGAGGGCGAGCTGCGCCTCCAAACCCTCCAGAGACTCCCTCACCAGGCGGAAGGCCACCTCGCGGTGCCCCTTGTTCCAGTCCCAGCCGCTAAGGACCAGGCCGCGTTGCGTGGAAGGCCCGGCCCCGGCGTCAAGCCTGGAGAACGAGGCCTCTGGGCGTGCCTGGGGGCTAGGTTGCTCCCCGTCCTTCGCCGCGCCCAGGCAGGTCTCGCCGCTCTCGTCGCCCTGTCGCGTCGCCTCTTGCGCCTCGCCCCCCGCTGCGGGGCGTGGCGGAGACGAAGGAGCTCACCCTGCAGAGGCGCCCGCGCTTGGCGGGCCCTGGTCTGTCCCGGCCTCAGGCTGCGCGAGAGGCGTAGCTGAGCGCGGTGGCGTAGCCTCGCGTGCCGGAGTCGGCTCACGCGGCGGCGTAGCCGCGCGAGGCGGGGTAGGAGCTCGAGGAGGGCTGGCCGCCCGCTCCTCCTGCGCCTCCATCACCAACGGCTCGGGGGGCGGTGCAGCGGCTTCCGCCTGAGGCGCTGCCGCCCCCGCCAGAGGCACAGCTGCCTCCGCTTGAGGCGCCTCTTCGGTCGGGCCTGAGGAGGCCGTCTCCGCAGGCCTCGCGGCCTCTTCAGCCACGGCCTCTGCCGCGGTTCCCTTCACCTCCGCTGCCTTGCGAAGCCTACGGCGCTTCGTAGGCACAAGGTCGCTGGCAAGAATCAGGGGGCGATTATCAGAATCATGAAAAGAAGAGTACAATAATCAAGCAATCCGCTGTTAAAAGCACTTACCCGGACTCCTTGGTGCCGGTGTCGACCCACGCCAAGCCTGGCGAGCGCCAGGAAGGCTTGGCCTTGGCGCCTGACCCCTCCGGAGGCGCCTCGGCTTTCCTCTTAGAGGGGACGTCCGACGGCCTCGCCCCGGGCCGATCCACCGCCGCCTTGGAGCGGGGCTCGCGACGCCCTGGCGAGGCCTCCTCGTCAGAGGCCTCCTCCTCAGCCTCCTCCTCCTCCGCGTGGCGCGAGGGCACCACCACGAAGGCGTCGTCGTCATCGCCTGACGAGATGTCGCAGATCTCGCCAGTAAGGGGCCCGGCCCTCGAAGAGGACTCCTCCCCCGCCGCGGCCTCCTCCTCGCCTTGCCCAGCTCCTGAGGCAGAGGGCGTCTCTGCTCCCTCCGCCTCGTGCACCACCGGCACAGGCACCATCTTCCTCGCAGGGCCTGACGGGGTGTACGGAGGCATCCCCGCCAGAATGGCCAGGCGCTCGGTCATGTTGCACTGGTGCAGAGGCCGGAGCGTGATCGGGAGTTCGTCCATGGCGGGCACCGCTGGGTTGATGAAGAGCGCAGACAGGACGTTGTCGACCGCGTCCTTGTCGTTGTCCTCGCGGTGGAGCCGCATCTTGTCCTGGGGGCCGGAGTACATCCACATTGGCACCGAGTGCGCCTGGAGAGGAGCAATGCGGCGCGTCACGAAGTCCGCGACGATGATCTGCCCCGTGAGGCCTTCCTCCCGAAGGTAGCTCAGGCGGCCCGTCAGCATCACGTTCTGCGCGCCGCAGAAGGAAGCCTTGCCCCAGTTCGAATTCTTCACGGGCGGCGCGTCGGGGACCTCGAGGAAGGCGCAGGGCTGCTCCACCCCAACGAAGAACCACCGCTGGCGGAAGTCGTCCACCTTCTTCGTCACCGAGGTGATGGCCTTGCCCTCGCTCCACGACATGGGGATGTAGACGCTCCCCATGCCGTCCATGATGCGGAACGAGACGCATCCAGAGCGCTCATTCTTCGCCGTGTTCCGGAGCGCGTACAAGCACCGGAAGAGATCCACCGTGGGCTCCAAGCCTAGGTACGCCTCGCAGAGGTAGGCGAGGATGGCAAGGATGAGCACGGAGTTGGGGTGGAGGTGCAGCAGCTGAATTTGGTAGAAGGCCAGCACCGCCTCCAGGAACGGAGAGAAGGGCGGCACCAGTCCCGCCGCGACGCAGTGCTGGAAGACGGGGAAAAACCCTCGCGGGCGTTTCCCGTGCGCCGCGGGCTTGAGCGCGGTGGCGCCGTGCTCGTTGGTCCGGTCCGCCACCAGGAAGCGGACCTTGTCGAGGGCCTTGTCGTTGACGCGCACGCCTAGCAATGCCGCGCCGTGGGCGACCTCGGCGGGCGCCGCTTGCGAAGAAGACCCCGCGGCCGCCTTGCCCTTGTTCTTCGCCGGACTCATCGTCGGAAGAAAGGAGGGTGCGGCGCGAGGAGAAGCTGGAGAAACTGGAGAAGAGGGCGCCGGAGAGCAGGAGCGGAGAGCTCGGTGCGGATGGCGTCTGCGAGAAGAAGTGGGAGTAGTAACGGCTCCCTGCCCCGGCGCGGAGACTTTATGTCTCGTCAAGGAGCAGTTACCGGGGCGTGGTGGGACCCCCCACGACGCACGTCCCACATCGTGCGCAACCGTTGCTCGCCGGAGTGACGCGTGGCTCGGCCCGGCCTGCAGATTTGGCCCCACGACGCTTCGCCTAGACCCAACGGGCCTCGTCGTGCCCATCGTGGGCCCAGGGGCTACTGTCGGCCCAGTAAGGACCGGGGTATGCACGGCCCACTCCCTACAGGCCTCGCCCGCGAAGATCTTTGACGGAAATGACTAAGGACCAAGATACCGCTTGGAGAGACCCTCGAGAGACATCTCCGCTTGAGGGCCTGAAGAGGACGCCAGGGCCTGAAGAGGACCCTGCGCTTCAAGAGACTCCCCAGGCACAGCCCGCCTGGAGAGGAGTCAGCAGAAAACCCCTCCACAGGCGACCACGGCCCTGTGGAGACACTTCGCGGCTAAGCAAGCGCTGCAGGACGCACATGGCCCCTGCAGCAGCCGCAGGGTGACGCGAGCATCCCAGTTGCCATTCTGGTGATAAAGGAGTCAACAAAGCCGCGCCGCCTGCGGCAGGACAGCCAGGACTTTCCTCTTTGGTGATAAAGCGGCTGGACGGCGCAACGCTCCAAGAAGATCGTCACCGTGGGCTCCACCACGACCTCTGCTGCGCCTGCGAGCCGCCCTGCACCGCCTGCAACCTGTCGGCCACGGCGCGCTACTTTAGCACGGATGGACCGCGTCCATGGACGGACGAGCCGCGGTGGACTCCCGCTCCTCCATGCGACTGGCGTGTGGGAGCCCACCAGCACGAGGACGGAGCCCGGGGCGCCTATAAAAGGAGCAGGAGCTCCACCGTAGAAGGGGATCGCCCAATCGCGCAATCGCTCCTTATACAGATAGGATAGCCAACTGCTGGAGGAGGAAGACGACCATTGTAATCCTCTCCAGGCACCAAACTGCCTCAAGAGAGCCTTCGGCAAGCTCATTGTCCTGTAACCTTCACAGCGCAATACAGACAAGCAGGAGTAGCGGTTTTACCTCCTCCTGAGGGCCGTGAACCTGGGTACGGGCCGGTGTCCATCTCTGGCGTGATAGTTCCTCTCCAGGCCCGGCGAGCCCCGTCGTCGAGCCTCTCGAGGGTTGTTTGACCTCCGTGTTCAGTCCCCCCTTCGAACCTCTCTTCAGGGCGAGACTACCCCTGTTACGTGGGAGTCACTCCGCGACAGCAGGACGAAGAGGACATAGTAAAGAAGTGCCTTGGCTGCCAGAAGTATGCGTCCAAACCTCACGCCCCAGCATCCGAGCTCAAGACAATTCCGTTAGCCTGGCCCTTCGCTCAGTGGGGGCTCGACATGGTTGGACCTTTGAAGAAATCGTCACGAGGTGGACACACTTTCCTCCTAGTCGTAGTTGACAAGTTCACCAAGTGGATCGAGGCAGTGCCTGTCACAAACGCTACGGCAACATCGGCAGTCAATTTCATCAAGTCTATCATCTTTCGCTTCGGCGTGCCCAACATCATAATTACAGACAACGGGACCAACTTCACGGCTGAAGAGTTTCGCGCGTTCTGCCAAGATCAAGCAATCAAACTCAAGTACGCTTCCGTCGCGCACCCGCAGTCCAACGGGCAAGTCGAGAAGGCCAATGGCTTAGTTTGCAGCGGCTTGAAGAAACGGCTCTTGGTGCCACTCAAACGCGCAGCAGGCGCCTGGGCTGAGGAGTTACCCGCCGTTCTTTGGAGCCTGCGCACGACTCCGAATAGGTCCACACAGTACACACCTTTCTTCTTGGTGCACGGAGCAGAAGCAGTCATGCCATTCGACCTGAAGTTCGACGCACCGCGGGTGGTCAGCTACAACGAGCAGGACGCCGATGAAGCACTCGAAGATAATATCGACACCCTGGACTAAGCGCGGGACATCGCCCTCGCAAGAACAGCAGTATACCAGCAAAGTCTGCGAAAGTACCACAGTCGCCGCCTCCGACCACGCTCCTTCGCAGTAGGCGACCTGGTTCTGCGACTAAAGCAGAAGAAGGTCCACAAGCTCGCATCGCCCTGGGAAGGACCTTTCATCATCACAGAAGTCATCGGAGGCGGCGCCTATCGGTTGAAGCACGCCGAGTCAGGAGAACCATCTCACAATCCATGGAACGCGGCTCACCTGCGTCGTTTCTATGCTTAGTCGACTTTTATTTCGACCCCCTAGTCATACCTAGAAGAGTACATTCAGTAATACTTGTATCAAGCAGCAGCATATTGATCGGCAATAAAAGAGTGCAATGTTCCTATATTATATTTCCTGTTAAATTCTATACGTAGCGTTAGTAAACCTACCAGTTTCAACCGATTCCCCGGGGGTATTGGCTAAGTTTTTCACAGCACCTAGCCGAGTGAACAGCACTCGGGGGCTGCCTGTCTAGGTAATTACAAGGCAAATTCAAATGCGAATAGCGCTCAGAGGCCGGAATAATTTTTTTTTCGCAGATCGTTAATCACCCCAGTCGCACTCGACGCTCGGGGGCTGCAATAAATGGACACCGCTCGGCTATAGTGCAAGTTAACCGTGTACAAGCTCGTCTACAGCGGCTCTCGCTTTACCTCCGCTCCCATTCGCCGCCTATCCAGCTCCTTAGCAGTTTCTTGTTCCATCAGGGCAATTACACAACTGGCCGGTCCTTCAGCAGCCTCATAGTGATCGGTCATGGGGACAGTTCCCATACCTGCCGGAGGTCCAGCTCCTACCGTTGCCAAATCAACTTGTGGGTAATGGAGCTGCAGCACAGCAAAAGCTGTAGTCGCGCCTGCAACAAGTTGATGGCGAACGAAGTCGCGAATAGCATTACCTTGGCGAAATTTTTGCATCAGACTGGCAAGTCCATGCGGTTGGTCGTTGAGAGGGAACAGAGCTTCGTGGACCAGCCTTAGCGCAGTCGAGCACGAATTCATGAACTCCCCGACTTGGGCAACTCGATCTCGTAGGGTGAGCAGCGCCGTTGTTCTTCTACGCAGTGACCAGATCGATGATGCGTCGCGTCCATGCTCCGCCATAACTTCAACAAACCGGGATCGGACCCGGTTTTGCTCAGCCACTGCATCAGTTTGAACGCCTGCGCAGTCCAAGGCAGTCCAAACAGGGGTTTACTAAAGGATGTTGCGTATAAATTCAAGCCAAAAGTGGACTCGGGGGCTTGACAATAAACTCACATAGCAGTCCAGTGTTTGCATCTTCAATTTCTTTCATCAGCACCAACTCCCTCTCTATGGGACGGGGTTGCTTCGATTGGAGAATAGCCAAGGTCCCGCGCGTCACTTTCAGCTCATGTTCCGAGTGTTCGCACCTGACTTTTGTCATATTGTACAAGTACTCGACCCGAGGGTTGAATGGCGGTACAGCGCCAGAGGTCGAGCTACCAGCAGACTGCATATGCACAAAGGGACGCAAGAGTAACAAGTCACAACCAGTGCAGAGTTAACCGAGTGCACATAAAAGACTACATTGCAAAATATAAGGACTCGGGGGCTGCGATGGAAATTCATTCGCACCCCAAGTCTCAGATTCAGTACAGCAAAGTGTTTTACAAAAAGAGCGCAACAGGCGCAAGCACAGGGACTACAAAAGTTCTACTGATTATCAGGTTACCATAAACTATCTACTGCTTTGAACTAGGGGCACTGGACGACGTCACGGGTCCTTTTTTCTTGCCCTTGGCAATGCGCTGCTCCAGGGTCACGAGTAGCGCGTCCGCTAGCTTCCGCGCCTCTGACTCGTACTGGCTAAGCGAGATTTTCTTGCTAGCCGAATCCAGAGGAAAGGCCGATGCAATCGCATTCAGATCAACATCCATCTTGAAAGTAGTGGCAGATCCACGTACCGTCTGCTCGCGTAGAAACTTCGGAAAGGAGTCGCCTTCTGGCCGAAATGTTTCCGCCAGGGTCTCCGGATCCTTTGGAATCTCTTGCAGAGGCAGCACCAGTCGGTGGAGAGCACCTAGTGCAGCCGAGGAGGCGGCGAGAACGCCGGTCATTCGACTGGCGAAAGTCTCTGCCGATCCAACAGCGTCCTCCAGCGTCATCTCCTTAGGAGGCGCGTATTGGTCGGCCGACAAACCCAGCGCGCCTGCAGCAGGACAGCAAAGTAGACAGATGATCAGTCTTGCAAAGTAGACAGGAAAGCGCTATTTTTTAAATCAAAGGTCATATATGTGCAGTCAAACACTTACTAGCTAGAGCATTTCCAAGATTCAGGAGGCGAGTGGCCAGGGCGCTATCCTTCTCAGTCCGCTCGACAGCCAGTCGTTCTTCCACCTTATGAGTAGCTTCAGCCCGGGCAGCATCGAGTTGATCAGGCAGTTCTTTTTGCACCCGGGCCAGCTCCTCTTTCAGGTCTTTCGCCAGGCATCGAGCGTTGTCCCTTTCATGGATAACCTTGTTGAGGGCGTCTGCTCAGTCAATGAGCCGTCAGAAAACTTTTGTTACTTCTGTTCGTACTACCAGCGGATTTGTAGTTACCTTTGGACTCTTGAAGCTGGTCCATCAGTTTGCGGTTCTTCGACTCTAGTTGGAGGTATTCGTCACCAACATCCAGAAGTCGACGAACGAAGGGCTGCAAAAAATGAAGATTCTTACAATACACAGTATAAAGGATATGGAAGTACATAATTCTTTAGCCTGCGATCAACTACTAGTAGTTACTCCCAGCCTCGGGGGCTACTCCCATCGGGAGCGCTGTCGCGCACCCGATGACTTTGGGGGGTGTTTAAAACTTACATGTTCCGCTGCAGGAGTCGATGTCGCGGGAGTCGGCATCGGCACGGCTGTTTCTTGGATGGCCAACGGCGGAGACTTCGCTTTGTCTGGCGAGTTCTCTTCACTGATCTTCTCCTCGATCTCCTTCAGAGTCGACGTTTGTTCGGGAGTCGAGAGAGTGGTAGTTCTCGGCTCCGATTCGTCTTCATCTTCCTCGCTTGTTGTGCTAAATAGTAGCACAGTAACGGAGATTCAGTCCAGCAGAAATAAAGCATACGGAAAGCCGATATTACAGAGTACGTGTGATAAGCTTACCAGGCTTCCCAAGGAAGTAGCGCGTCTAGCACCTGAGCACCCTTCGCATGTGGAGGGATGAATGATAGAGGAACAGCCTCTAGTGCCTCGGATGCGGATAATGTGGCTGCAGACAAGTCAACATCCTCTTGTACAGCTCCAATCGCATCCCGCTTCATCCTGTCCTGCGAGTCGCCAGAGCTTTCCGCAGGAGAGCGAGTTCTCTTTCGGCCCGCGGTTTTCTCCGTAGCGTCACCTTCAGAGTGAGCAGTGGCGACTGAAGGATCTGACGGAGGGTCGCGAGCAAGCGTTTCCGGCACTTCGTCTGGTACTATAGTTGGCTCTGAAATGGGCTGGGCGTGACCCTGAAAGCATAACAAGAGTACATACTCGCAAGTCGGTAAGGTAAAATCAGCTAAACTAGCTACGATACTTAAGAATGTTCGAGTCGTAGCATACCTCAGGAAGTGGGTGCTGGGCGTCATAGCAAGCTACCGGCGACGTCAGTTCCCCAATTCTAGCCTTCAGTCCAGTGAGCGTCTTCACCACCTGAGTTAGCTCGTTGCTGGAGAAGTCTTCCGTCGACACCCGAGTACAGTCATCAGCACCGGTATACTCGTACATTGGGTGGGCACGATCCTGCAGGGGTTGTATGCGGCGGCGAAGGAACGCAGTCACGAGATGCGCGCCAGTCACCACCTTACCCTCGGTGGTCTGCAATTATATCACCTTCTAGAGCAACGCCCTGGACTCTTGTTCTTCAGTCGCAGTCAAGGAATGGCTGCAGGAGCGCTTCTTCTGGAGCTCTGTGTCTCCGATGAAGGGGCTCAGTCCAGTCGAGCGCTTCTCGTCGATCTTATCCTTCACATAAAACCAGCGCTCTCGCCAGTTCTGCACCGACTCCGACATCGGAATTTTGAAGTAGCCTGACTTTGGCTTGGCCTGGATTCCAAGGCCGCCAGGGCCAAAGCCAGAGCCTTGACCTTTGACGTTGAAGCAAAGTCGGAATAGCCCCCAGTACGGGGCTATGCCGAGGAAGCACTCGCAGTGAGTGATGAAGCAGGAAATGTGCAGCACGGCGTTCGGCGGCAGGTCATGGAGCTGCGCGCCGTACACACACAGAAGACCACGCAAAAAGGGATGAACCGGGAAGGATAAGCCCCGGTTCATGTGGTCGAGAAAGCATACCTGTTCATCCACCGCCGGAGTCGGCTGGTTCTCCTCGCCGGGAAGACGCACTAAGCCGGTCATCGCCGGCAGCATCGAACTGAGGGATTCGATGTGCGCGGCCTTCAGAATCGACCGCCTCCACCCTCCTTTTTCCTGGCTCTCCGGTGCAACGATTTCCTTGTTTTTGCTCGCGGTTGGCTTTCACATCGCAACAGAGCGCTGCGCAGCGGCGGCGTGAGCAGGAGCAGCAATGGCGAGGGGCGCAAGGAAGAAGAAGATGAGCAAGCGGTGGCGGAGGAAGTGAGATGGGTAAAAAGTAAATAAACACAACTTCCAGAGTTTATGCGCTTTGCGCCGGCAATCTACCCCGTTCGTTCCAGATCGTGGCCACGTGGCGACCGTCGGGAGATGTCCACAAAGCGGAAGCGGTGCGGTAACTTCCGCACGATGCGCGTAAAATGAGGAGGCCATCATCACGCCCCGTTTCTCGTGCGCGTCATGCGGTCAAATCAAAACGGCCGGCAGCGGTCAGCCCTGAGAAATCGGGCCCACTCAGGTCACGTCTTGTCCGGCGTCTGGACAGAGCGTTTATCAAACACGTCAGCAGTGACATGTTTCAGTAAAAGGAAAAAAGTCTAGCTAATTGCGACTGCAATATTCAGTCGACCTCAAGTCCAGTGTGCAAGTGACAGTCGCAGTATTTTCTGGTTGGCACCACCCTGCAGTTAGTGCACTCCCATCGGGAGCGTGTTTTTATTTTACGGTGTTTTCTTCTTCTTCAATTTTAGGTTAAGCACAATTGCAAGCAATTGCACTCAACCTCGGGGGCTACTCCCATCAGGAGCGCTGTCGCGCACCCGATGACTTAAGTTGACGGTCAGCGTCACTCGAAGATTAAGCGCGTGGGACGGATCGAGACCACCCAAAGAGTACGCCGTGTGAAGATCCATACTACGCAGTTGAAATTCGGTTGAGTGACTCCCGAACCATAATCGAGCATAAAAGCATTAATTCCGGGGATGTTACAGCCGAGACTGGTCCTCGATGCTGTGTACAAAAGCACAAAGGTAGGACCTGAATAAGGCCGGGTGACCCGTACATGCTATGTGGACCCGAAAAGTTTCCATGCCAGCAGGCATGATGCAAAATCCCGGCGGACGCGCCAAGGGTACTCTAAATATGACCGGGTTCTGACCAGTAAGTCCCGAAAGGCCTGAGTCGTACTTGAAAGGTCTTACCAGATTTGAGCCAAGGGACTCGAATCTGTGTAGGCTAGAAAGGTATTTCGCCCGAGTCGCGAATTTGCTTGACCCCGATCCGTCGGTTGAATCAGGCCTACTATGCCATCCATCCCCTATAAAGACGAAAGGAAAATACATATGCATACGTTAATTATTGCGAGACATATATTCTTGTTGTTATATCAATGTAAGCAGGTTTGACGCGTCGTCAGCGGCAGTCAATGCTACGACAATTAAGGAGTCC
Organism: Poa annua; assembly: GCA_026929855.1. NCBI lineage: Eukaryota > Viridiplantae > Streptophyta > Magnoliopsida > Poales > Poaceae > Poa > Poa annua. The sequence goes on from CM049437.1 coordinate 60,103,175, forward strand.
CTACCCGATCCTCCGGAATCGAATAGGCACTCGGGGGCTACTGATGTGGTTATACCCAACGGGTATACCCACTAGATGACAATAAGGCTCGATATACCGGAAGGCCCACTCGATGGCCCATGAACAAAATAACACCAGGATGGTCAAATACGGCCCAATAAAGAAGGAGTACGGCTCAAGAAAGAAGTTAGCGTGCCGACTTAAGGCTTACCTTATCTGTAAACCGACTTGTATTCAAACTCCTGAGATCTGGCCTCCGATATAAAGGCCAGGAGGGGGTCGGTAGAAGTTACGCAATCTAATAGCCAGAAACCCTAGCGAGCCTTCGACTCGCCGGGGCGCCATTGTAATCACCTTGTAACACCGAGATCAATAATCAGACAAGCAGGAGTAGGATATTATCCTCCGGGAGTCTGAACCTGGGTAAAACCTTGGTTGTCAGCCGTCCGGAATCACCAACGTTCATACAATCTTCCACCGGATACAACCCAGGGTATCTTACCTCGTCACATGGGATTTGCCGAGTTCATACCTCGTCACGATGCATGAGGGATAGCAGGATCTCAGAGTTTAATGTTGTGGTTAGATTTATCTTAATTACTTTCTAGTATTTCCGGATGCTTGCTAGGGGTATAATTACAAGTATGTATTAGTCCTAGGAAGGGCGGTGCATTAGCATAGGTTCACCCACACAACACCTATCGAAACACTAAAGATTAATCATCTATATGAAGTGAAAGCACTAGAAAGAATTCCCGTGTGTCCTCAAGAACGTTTGGTCATCATAAGTAAACAAACCGGCTTGTCCTTTGCTCTAGAAAGGATTGGGCCACTCGCTGCAATTATAATTGTTGCGCTTTATTTACTCGCACTTTATTTATCTGCTATATCAAAAACTCCTAAAAACTTGTCTGCTAGTGTTTACAGTGAAATCTTAATCAAAACCGCTTGTCAGCACCTTCTGCTCCTCGTTGGGTTCGACACTCTTATTTATCGAAAGTACTAAGATACACCCCCTATACTTGTGGGTCATCAATCGCCACATACCATCTGACACCAGGTGATATGCTTCACTTTTGGATGTCAGGACAACCACGTCCTCGGATTAGCGTTGTCTATTTTAACAGTGATAGTTCCGAGAATGAGGGGGAGGATGAGGAGGAGGATGAGGAGGAGATGGACCATCTTCATGAATCACTACCTCCCCGTCATAACTACAAAGGTGTTCCTTTCGTGCACCGTCTGAAGAAGACTAATATCCCGGGCAATATTATGGTACGTAGGTGTATGAAATGTCTCATCCCCTTATATTTGTTTATGGTGTCGCGGGTATATAACTGACATATTTGATTTGTTGTTTCAGAAACTACCTAAGTTATTTGCGGAGGTTGGGTCCATGGAACCAGAAGGTACTCTCGGTGTACGCCACAGAGAGCCAGGTTATGTCACCGCTGTTCCGTACATGACGATGACTGATGGTCGCAATCTCCTAAACTCTCAAAAGTAGAAGGAGTTCCATACTAGCCGAGATCTCCCTGTTGGGCACCTCGTAGTCTTTTTCTCAATCTCTTTCTGCATCGATTTCATCGCCCTAGGAAACAGAACGCGTCGGACAAAAGATAAGGAAAAGACAAAGAAATCCCATGGGTAGTTTTTGCCTTAAGTTCTAAACAAATCTGAGTAGGAGGGCCCCCAGAAACCTAAACCGATAGCCTATGAACCGGCTTGCAGGATTTGAGTGGCAGAAAATAGTAGATGACTGGGATGACTTGTTTTCTTTCGAGTGTCTTCTTGGATAGTTATGGCGGCCCATAGGCTTTTCTATTATGAAATTCTACATAGTCTGACGGTGTGTTGGGGGGATCATAACCCGGTAGGCCCACCGACCTAGAAGACAAGCCGGCCTGGAAGAGACCTGGGCCGGATCGAGCATAAAGAGATGGGCCGGGTCCCACGTAAGCCGGTGTGCGACGTGTGCCTTGGCCCGCAAGATAAGAAGGATCCAGAAGGCTGGAGACCAAGTACAAGACGGAGTCCTGATAAGGAAGGCGAAGACTTAGAAGGCTTAGAGTAGAGTCCGGGTACGATTGTAACCCGGATCCCCGCTTGTACCTCCAGCAAGACTCCCCGCCTATATAAGGGGCTCTCCTCGTTCCTGGAGAGACAAGTCGAAAGCCCGAGCAATACCTAGTACCAGAGATTGTAATCGAGACCCGGAAGCTAAGGCGCCGAGTCCTCGAAACCCCATATCAATAAAGCAAAGCAGGAGTAGGTCTTTACCTCGACGAGAGGGGCCGAACCTGGGTAAACTCTTGTTTCCCCACGCCACGCTAGACAAGCTCCCGATGTCAGAAGTCGCTATGTCCCAACACTCAAGTTTCCACCCGGAAACATCTGTCGTGACAATCCCACGACAGTTGGCGCCCACCGTGGGGCCTGCGGCCAAGAACATCAGTTTTGTTGGAGAAGCGCGGCGCGGTATGGAAAACCTAGCCATTGGCCAGATCCATACGCTCCCAGGCGGGGAGCGGATCGTGGACCACCATGGCCCAGACAGATGGAGAAGAGTCCATTGGATCACCAGAGTGCGAAGTCATGACCATAGAGGAAGAGGCGGCGATTCAAGCTCTACAGGATTCTATTGAAGCACCAATGAACATGTCAGATCTGGACACAGATACCGAGTCAATCTTGCCGCTGTTTGAAGATCGTTGGGGATATGGACTTGAGGAAGAAGATCACCCGGCGCCCACAGGACCCGCGCGACATATGACGGTTCACGTTGTAACAACGGCTCAGCCGACTGATGGGAGGGCAGCTTCCGTTAGTGACGAGACAAGTGCAGAGAGAACCGCTAGACAGGATAGAGAAATTTGGGAGCAGGGTCAGCTTGGCATGCCACCCGCGGCGTACGCACCAAATCCCAATACCGGAGCAGTTTTACCAACTTTCAGCACGGCGATGCAGACACACACACCAGCGCCTGGGACGGCATTCACGAACCCTATCCTGGCAAATACCCCTGTTCCGCCGCCAAACCCGAGAAACCAAGTACAGCCGCCTGCGGCGAACGATCAGACGAGGGCCGGTGCGTCAGGAAACCCGGTGCAGAACTTGGGAGAAGTAACAAACACCAACTCAGCCATACAGAGAGAACTTGAAGATCTAAGGCGGGCCGTGGCAAGAGCAAACCAAGATCGCGCGGACGAAGCCCAGCGCGTAGCAGAAAAGGAGCGGTTTTTGGCTCAGCAGGAGCAGAGGTTACAGGATGAGAGAGACGCTCTCCAAAGAAGGAGGGACGAGTTCACAGCAATGCAGAACAGAAGGCGCGGGAGCCGGTTACCTCTGCCAACTGGAGTAAACGCCATAGTACCTCAAGTCCTCGAGTACCAGACGACACCAAACAACGCGCCCATAGCGGCGGCCAACCCTGTGATGGGAACCGGCGCGCCGCAGGCCGGGTTACATGGAGCGCAAGCCGGAGGAGACGCGAGAAACCCGGCTGGAGGAGCCAGAGCCGGGGAAGCAGTCGTAGAACAACTACCTCCACCACCCCCCAGGTTTAACACTCCCCCGGGTCATTACAATAATCCAGTTGACAATGTTTTGCAGCTGCACATGCCCTGGAGCAGATCCCATTCGATAATTCACCAGCCGGCGTCGAAGCACGGAGAGCCATCGATTTATTGCGTACCGCCATGGTCCAGCAGAACAATAACCCGCGCGGCTCGGAAGCATTCAATTCAGAGCCACAAAGGAGTCGTACTAGAAGCCGGCACGGAGAGCCGGCGGTAGCAAGATCAATCCAGAACCGGCTCGGGCCGGTAAACCAACAAGTGATGCAGCAACAACAGCCGGTGGCCGCACCTCAGAGGGTGGTCGCGCCGGCTATGTCCGCGGCACAGTCGATAGTCAACAGCTCAAGAGAAAAACGTGTAGCTGCGGCGGTAGCACCTCCAGGAGCAGGAGCCGGAGCCGGAGGAGCCGGAGTTGGAGTAGTGATCCCCGCTAGACCCGCCGCATCTTCGCCTGCGCCGGGTCACGGAGGGGGCACTTCTTCAAACTTGATAGGACCAAAGTGTTTATCAGATGCCATAAGGGCGGAGCCGTTTCCCGAAAAATTCAAAGAACCAACCAAAGTAAGCAATTATGAGCCGAACATGAACCCAGAGACGTGGTTGAGTAGTTACGGCATGGCCATGGACATGAAGAATGCAACACCAAATCTATGTGCACGTTACCTGTATCTCATGATGGCGGAAGGAGTACCCAAAATATGGTTAGACCGACTTCCACCACGCAGCATTAACTGTTGGGAGGAGCTAAAGACGGCATTCATCAAAAACTTCGCCGGAACGTGCAAGAAGCAATACACTGAGGCAGATTTAGATCGCTGTGTCATGAGAAAAACCGAGTCGGCAAGGCAATGAATGTCCAGAGTCACAGAGATCTTGCAATCATCCATCAACATTTCACCGCATACAGCTATAACATACTTGGAGAATTTTTTTGGTTTTGATCCTTTGACGCACAAGCTAGGACGTATGAAGGAAGACCCGGCTTGCAGGGAGATCTCGATAGGGGAAGTGGTAACAACGGCCAACAAGTACGCAGCCACAGATAAAAGGCCGGGTGAGACAGAGGAACAACAGAGGAACAACCGGGTCAGTTGAGGCCGTAACCCAAATCCAAATCAGAACAATGGCAATCAGAACGGGAATAACAAGCGCCCATATGAGGGCGGAAACTCGGAATTTGTAGGAGCAACTCAGACGGCGGGTTACAGAGGATCTAGACCCAGTGGCGACTTTAGGGGAGGTCCTTCGAGAGGACCAAACTTCAGTGAGATGTATAGCATGCCGTGCCCGAAACACAGCAGGAACGGAAGACCATCAAATCACTCACTAGCCCAGTGTGCTGATATAACAGCCTGGATGAGGCACGAACAAGAGACGCAGAGGAGTCAGGGAAACTTTGGAAACAATGGCAACTTTGGAAATAATGGGAACAATGGTCACCCAGCGGGACCCGGACAGGGGGCTGGGTCGAGCGGACCGCCAAACAATAACGCCGGGTCTAATCAGCAGCAGAATCAAGTCATGACCGGGTATCAGCAGAACCCGAAGGAGCTTCACAGTCAGGGCCAGTATCACGTTTTCACCACAAGTACTTCCAGGAGAGAGAAGAAATTACAAGCACGAGCTATTAACGCGGTGGCGTCAGCCGTTCCAAGATTTTTGAAGTGGTCCGAGCAGACAGTAACATGGAGCCGGGAAGATCATCCGCCTGCAGTGGAACACCCGGGTCTCCTAGCTCTCGTTGTGGCACCACAGGTTGACGGTTTCTCTTTAAACAAAGTCTTGATGGACGGAGGAAGCAGCATCAACATTTTATATCTAGACACATTCAAAAGGATGGGCTTAAGTATGTATCGTCTGACTCCAACCTCAACAATCTTCCATGGCATAGTCCCAGGAAAGTCGGCACATCCAATCGGCCAGATCAGCCTAGAGGTGGCTTTTGGAGTGGGCAAGGAGCAGTTCAGGTCGGAGTTCTTAAAGTTTGAGGTGGTTGATTTAAAGAGCCCGTATCATGCTCTGTTCGGGAGGCCGGCTTACACCAAATTCATGGCTCGACCGTGTTGCGTATATATCAAGTTGAAGATACCATGGCCTCAGGGAATAATCACAATCGAAGGAAGCAAAGATATGGCTATAGAGTGTGACAACGGAGACGCTATCATGGCAGAGCAGGCTTGTTCAGAAGAAGAGCTTAAATACTACAAGTCTCAAGTAGACCCGGCAGACAAACGTGTGCTGGAAAAGCCGGCTCACGAGGAACAGAAGAAGAAATTCAAATCTGCTCAAGATACCAAGATGGTTGACTTCGTGGAAGGGGACTCCTCCAAGCAGTTTTCGGTAGGAGCCCACATGGACCCGAAATAGGAAGGCGAGCTCATCAAGTTCATCCATGAGAATCGGGATATCTTTGCATGGTCTCCTTCAGACATGCCGGGTGTACCGAGTGAACTTGCTGAGCACAGCTTACATGTTGATCCCAAAGCAAAGCCAATTAAGCAAGGACTACGCCGTTTCAATGCAGAGAGGAAAAAGATCATCGGAGAAGAGATTGCCCGTCTGCTCGCAGCCGGGTTTATCATGGAAGTTCATCATCCGAAGTGGCTGGCAAACCCGGTCTTAGTCTTGAAGAAGAACGGAGAGTGGCGCATGTGCGTGGATTACACCAGCTTGAACAAGGTTTGTCCAAAAGACCCCTTTGCATTGCCTCATATAGATCAGATTATCGATGCCACAGCTGGCAGCGAGTTGTTATGCTTTTTGGACGCATATTCCGGGTATCATCAGATCAAGCTTAATGTGGACGACCAGGAGAAGACTTCGTTCATCACCCCCTTCGGTGCTTTCTGTTACAAAACCATGTCGTTTGGTCTCAAGAATGCAGGTGCCACTTATCCAAGATGCATCCAGAATTGTTTCCAGAATCAAATTGGTCGCAACGTGCACGCTTATGTCGACGACGTCGTGATCAAGTCGCAGAAAGCCGGGTCACCAACCTACGCAGCTACCAGATGAAGCTAAACCCAACCAAGTGCGTGTTTGGAGTACCAGCAGGCATGTTGCTGGGTTTCATAGTCTCAGAAAGAGGAATAGAATCAAACCCGACTAAGATCAAGGCCATCATGGACCTGAAGAAGCTGGAGTGCATAAATGATGTCCAGAAGCTGACGGGTTGTGTTACAGCCCTAAGCCGGTTCATTGCGAGGATGGGAGAGAAAGCACTTCCACTTTACAAACTGCTGAAGAAGTCAGACAAGTTTGTTTGGGGTCAGGAAGCGGATGACGCCTTCGAAGATTTGAAGAAAACATTGTCAACAACACCAGTTCTAGCGGCTCCCACGAGCAAGGAGCCAATGTTACTATATGTCTCTGCAAACTCACGAGCCGTCAGTGCCGTGGTTGTGGTGGAGCGCAAAGAAGAAGGAAAGGAGTACCCAATTCAAAGGCCGGTTTACTATGTTAGCGAAGCATTGACAGAGTCAAAACAAAGATATCCGCAGTGGCCGAAGTTAGTCTACGGCGTCTTTATGGCAAGCCGGAAAATGCCGCACTACTTCCAGGAGCATCCCATCACGGTGGTGAGTTCTGCTCCTTTGGCAGAGATCATTAGAAACAGAGAAGCTACAGGCATAATTGCAAAGTGGGCCATCGAGATGGGGCCTTATCACATCAACTACGAGCCAAGGACAGCAATAAAGTCACAAGCCCTAGTTGATTTTGTCAATGACTGGACAGAGTTTGACCCTTTACCACCTGCACCAAGCGCAAAACACTGGGTTATGCACTTCGACGGGTCAAAGCAGTTTGAAGGATCGGGAGCCGGCGTCGTTTTAACTTCTCCAAAAGGAGAAAAGTTAAGCTACGTCTTGCAGATACACTTCGAGCCTTGCACTAATAACATCGCAGAGTATGAGGCCCTGTTACATGGTCTGAAAGTCGCCAAAGAGATGAACATCAAAAGGATCATGTGTTACGGAGATTCCGACCTTGTCTCTCAGCAAGTATCAGGAACTTGGGACAGGAAAGACGCCAACATGGCGGCTTACAGGAGAGAAGTAGACCGAGTAGCCGGCTTCTTCTCAGGCTATCAAGTTGAGCACATCGACAGACGAAAGAACGAGGCAGCGGACGCCTTATCAAGACTCGGCTCTAGGAGAGAGCTGGTATCTCCAAACGTGTTCCTCGCCGAGTTACATCATCCCTCAGTCAAGCTTCCAACAGAAGAAGAGTTAGCACATCCTGATGACCCGGATTCACAGTTAGTTGCCGCCTTACACCAGATTCCATCGTGGACAGAGCCGTATCTGGCTTACTTGTTGAGAGAAGAGCTACCACAAGACGAAGTGCTGGCACGGCAGATTGTGCGCCGGGCTAAGGGATACGTCATTATCAACGGCGAGTTACACAAGAGGAGCGCGTCTGGAGTGTTCTTACGATGCGTCTCACCAGAGGAAGGCCGGAAAATTCTTCAGGAGATCCACTCAGGGGACTGCGGACATCATGCATCCACAAGATCAATGGTCGCCAAAGCTTACAGACATGGATTCTTTTGGCTGACGGCTCTGGCAGACGCGGAGAACATCGCCCGAGTTTGCGACGGATGCCAGCGATATGCAAGGTAGATTCACGTTCCGGCTCAGGATTTGAAGACCATCCCAATAACATGGCCCTTTGCAGTCTGGGGCATGGATATGGTGGGACCTTTCCAGACTTCACCCAATAAGAAGACTCACCTCTCAGTTGCAGTAGACAAGTTCACAAAGTGGGTCGAGGTCCAAGCAGTCAATACTTGCGCAGCAGCAACAGCGGTCAAGTTCCTAAAGAAGATCATATATCGCTTCGGATATCCTCACAGCATCATCACAGACAACGGGACAAACTTCTCTCTTGGAGAGATGCAGATATTTTGCAAGGAGAACGGCATCCGGCTTGACCTCGCCTCAGTCTCACATCCCCAATCAAACGGGCAAGTAGAGAGAACAAACCAGGAGCTCCTTAGAGGAATCAAACCAAGGCTCCGGGTTCCGTTGATCCGGACAGCCGGGTGCTGGGAAGAGGAACTGCCATCAGTCGTCTGGAGCATAAACACGACCCCAAACAGATCTACAGATTTCACTCCTTTCTTCATGGTCTATGGGGCAGAAGCCGTGTTACCCAGTGATATCCTTCATGATTCTCCAAGAGTTGCAAATTACGTCGAGACAGAGAACGAGCAAGCCCGGCAAAACTCAGTTGATATGCTTGAGGAGGCAAGAGAGTTAGCTCTGGAAAGATCAGTCATATACCAGCAAGACCTGAGGCGTTACCACAGCCGCCGGGTTAAGTCAAGAACTTTTCAGGAAGGAGACTTAGTCTTACGACTAGCTCAGAATAAGACCGGCTTACACAAGCTGACTCCCCCATGGGAAGGTCCCTTCGTGGTAAGCCGGAACTTGCATAACGGATCTTATTACTTGGTGGATGTTAGAGAGCAAGCTACAACAACAGGAAACAATACAGACCATACAAGATATCCGATGACAGAGAACGATAGGCCCTGGAACATAGCAGAGCTTAGGCCATACTACACTTAGGTTTTGTGAGCGCCTAGATGAGACGAGCTCCACCTTTTTGTATCTTTTCAGTTTAAAGGCAGCAGGTTTCAGACGCGCTCTTTTCCTTACCAGGGTACCTAAGGGGACTGGAAGGTTTTTAATGAGGCGGCTTGCTAGCTATGTACATATTATATGATCAATGAAATAAGGGGGGCACCTCTAAAAGAAAGAGTTTTGTCTTTACAGTTCCTTATCTTACATATGATCAGGGTCTTGGGGGCTTACTAACTAAGAAAGTTGTAAGTTTTAGACTCAAGACTCGGCAAAGACGCCACAATTATTCTTGGTTATACTTGCCTGCTAGCTTGATGTTATTCTCACACAATACATGACCAGATGCTGAAATCCGGCTTTCAATCTGACTATGAAGCCCATGGGGACTTAGCAGACCCTGATTGCTCAGGAATTTCACGCACAGAAGTCACGAGATAACCGGCTTTGCAGAGAGCTAAAGAAAACCAAAAGGGTCATCGACACCAACAAGTCTTACAGATGTCTCAAAAGGATGATATCATAAAAAGAAAGGACTTTCACAGCACGAAGGCGCGTCACAGAGTAAGACAAAGTATTTACACCTATTCTATTACAGACCAGGCAGGCCAAAAAATTGTTTCAGGATCAAGTCAAGCCAAAATTATGTAAGCCGACACAAGAGTCGGCATTGGGAACATCAGGCCGATCTATTGGAGTGGAGGAGCCGGTGCAGATCCTTGCCCGGGGTCCTTCGTACCCTTTGTAGTTTCACCTGGTGGCTTCTGCAAAATGACCGAGGCCAAAGCCTCAAAGCCGTCAAGGTCAGAAGGGCGACATGGAGCTGGTACATCAGGAGTAGAGCTTGAAGGATTGGCACTAGTTGTAAAAGGCGTGAAGAGCTGAGGTGCTTCCTGCACCAGCTTCCAAAGATTGACCGGCTCAGGCGGGATCTCCTTGACTGCATGGTTCTCTTCGTCGTATGCAGCCTGAAATTCATCCAGCACCAACCCATCAGCAATTTGACAAGCCGGGCGCCGGACCGACTTCACAATCTTGCCATAAATCTTCGCAGTCTCCTAGCCATCTGCTTGAAACTCCGGGAAGCCCTTTGTCAGCTTAACCGGGTCAAGGTTCGGGTAATAAGCCTTCGCTAGAGCCAGAGCACGGATGGCACCCTTGCGGCAGGAGGACTCCTTCCATCGCTGCATCAGCACCGGCACAACAGAGGTAGCGGCGAGGAAGTCCGGCAGACCCGGTGGAGAAGTTCCAGAAGAGGAGAACATCTTGATCATCTCAGCACAGCCGAAATACAGCCGCCTGGTAACGCCATAGATAGCTTGTATCTTGTCGATGGTCCCCTTGATGGTCAACCCTTGAGCCGGACCTGAAAAGAAGCAGAGGAACATAAGCACAACCAAGAGGACAACATGAGGGTCCAAAGTGAAGAAGCAGAGCAAACTCACCAAAAACAGCCACAGACAGGTTATGAATATACCTTTTTATCTTCTCAAGTTCGGAGACGGCCTTCTGCAGGTCGAGGGCTTGAACCTGGAGAGCAAGCTCCTGGTCGTGAACCTTCTTCTGCAAAACCTCGTTGTCGGCTTTAAGCCGGCTCAAAATATCCTATTGTGCCTTCAGTTGTTCCTCGGCTTTTTCTCGGAGGCCCGTTTCGTGCGCAAGTTGGTGGCGCACCTCACTGCTATTCTTGGTGCTCGTCTCAGAAAAATCCTACAAAAGACAAAGACAATTCATCAGAAAGACAGAGAGACAGAGTGGAAGCAAAAAAGACGGCTTATCAGGCTAAAACTAGTATCTCAAGGAAGACCCGGAACACTGCAAGCACTAGTTCCGACCCTTGGGGACTACTCAGCAGAAGCAAAAAAGTTAAAGACCGGATTACATGATTCTAAAGAAAGACCCGGAGCGTAGCAAGCTACTGCTCCGACTCTTGGGGACTACTTATTCCAAAGTTTTATTTAAAGGAAGACCCGGAGTGTAGCAGGCTACTGCTCCGACTCTTGGGGACTACTACGAAGCTCCATCAACATAAAGAGACGTGTTCCCTCTGATTCAAAGTACTAAGCATCTACCCGAGTAAAAGCTGAGCACTTGGGGACTACTAGTAGGGAACACACCTGGAAGCGATAGTGAAGATAGTTCCGAAGCTGAGACTCCTCTTTCCGCACCCTTGAAAGCCGTGCATGAATTTTCTCAAAGAGCTCCGGGAACTCCAAGGTGTTCAGGGGAGCCTCCTCCTCGGAGTCTGAGTCTTCCGCCTCCGCCACTTGCCCTTTACCAGCATCATGAGTAGCAGGTTCCTCCTCTACTTTTTTCTCCGGCTCCAGGACCTTAGTCATTGAAGAAGAAGGTGCACCCGGGTCCTGGAAGCCGGTCCCAGTAACTGTAACATCCGGTTCCTCCGGAATGATGGGAAGAGAATCCTTTGGGGAAGAGCCGGCGGCAGGGGAGGAAACCGGGTCAGGAAGAACCGGATCCACCGGCATTTCCGCTTGGGTTTCCTCGACTCCGGACTCCACTTGAGGAACCGCCTCCGTGTCAGGAGTCTCCTCGTCGCTAAGGACGGCTTTGGCTCTAAAAAAGTAAACTTGTGTAAGTAACTGAGAGTAAGCAAGTCTAAACAGAAAGACCCAGTAAAGAAATTTACCCCTTATTGACGACGAAGTCGGAGAGGAGAGTCTCAGAGCCAGAATCTGAAGAGCAGGACAGAGACCGGGATTTAGCAACCCGGATTTGGCCCGCCAAAGGGTACAGAGCATCAGGGGAGGTTTGTTGAACATTTCTTCTGCGAGGAGAAGGGTTGTTCGGGATACCTGTGGAGAGCTCATCGGAGGAAGTAGAAGAACAGGTCTTTTGACGCTTCGGCGTTGCCTCGTCCTTGTCCTGTGTAGATGGACGAATTTGAGATGCGGAAGCTTCAAGATCGAGGAAACGAGAGCGTGGTATCATGCATACCGCGTTGCGGGCCCGCTTGGCTTGAGCCGGCGGGGAAGAAGGGTACTGGGTTCTGGACGGAGTCTTGGTCGTCACGACCTGGAAGTTGGGGAGTATAAGTAGAGGCATTGTCTTGAATATCGGTGTGGGGACCCCGGACTAGCTGTCCGAAATACCCTTGTGCCTACAACATCAGCGATCCCGTGATCAGTCTGTCGCTGAGCACAATCGAACTGGTATCAAAAGAACATCCATAATTACCGAATGAATTACTTACTTGATTGAAGCCATAATCTTCAATAAGTTATTGCAGCGGAAAACACCAATCAACGTGGGGCCCGAGTCATTTGCCAAGACACCTACAGGAAGCTGACTGGGAAGACGGCCTAGTTTGCACAGACGTCATCGGTCTCTCGGTCTTCATCTTGCTTCTTCTTGAACTCTGGACATGGGAATATCCAGGGACACAGCCATGAGTACATTTACGTACTCGCAAACTACCCCAACATGAGCATGCGCTATTCTTTTATTTGTTTAAATAAAACTTTGTTTGCCTTGAAAAACTCTATATCTTTATTGAAAAAGGAAAGAAGGTCTTCAGAACTTTTCCCATAAATCTGCCTTTGTAAGGAGTCTCTTTAAAACTTTTTCCCAAAAGGGGCATCTTTGTTGAAAAAGGTAAGAAGTCTCTTTAATAAACATTTTATCGAAAAATCACCATTTTATCTGTTTCTCCAAAACTCCTCCTTTTCCTGACCATAAACCGTCATGATACATATTCTCCAACAACCTCATACCGATCCGTTGGTATAGGTGTATGGAACATTCTCCACTTCATTTTCCTTTTAAAACTCAAATCTTTTCCAAAACTTGCACATGGTCAAAGTAGGGCCTCTCAACTGTCCATATCCGAGGACTCGGCTATTCGAATAGTTTTAAACCCTCTGCAGAGGTAGCACGCTTTTCCCACACCCATCCGATAACTCATCGTGTCTGCCACGTCTCGCCATACCAGGGGTATGCGAAGTTGAGTCACCGACCCTAGTCTGTCCTTTGCTCATGCTAGTATAGGATCCTGCCCATATGATACTTTCCATCGACACTTAACCCAGCCCGTCGGAATCTAAGTGTGAGGACTCATAGGTTTTATCTGGCGGTGTATAGGGGACATCCTTCTATCCTCCTCCTTATCTACTCATAGAGTTTGAGCGAGGACCCAGGTCAGGGGTAGGTCACCGAACCATCCCCTCATGCATAACGGAGTCATCTCCGTTGATGAGGTATCCCATACTAATATGAGCAAATTATATGACTAAGCCCTTTCCCATATGTGGGTAAATGTGGTCGCACAGAGTATCGGCTGATTGACATAGTACTAAGACACAATGTGCGTTTTATCAAAACCACCATTCTCCTTTTCTCCATTCCAACACCAACCTCTCGGTGCTTCATAACCACACAGGGTTTTCAAAAAAAAGGGTTTTGATTAAACGAAACTTTTCCCATCATATAGTTTGAAAAATAATCTCCATCTAGTATCCCCATATAGGGTGTCAAAATAAGATACTTTTATTTTGGAAACAAAAGGGATTTTCAAACTCATAGCTTTAGTGGCAACCACCACATAAATAATATATGCTCCTTATAAGTAAAACATGTGAACCAAAATAGAGGTATGTAGATGCAAGCTCAGAGAATAGCTTGCCTGATTCTCGCATAATGCTCCTGGGCTTCTTCTCACTGATCAAGAAAATAAACTCCGATTCTTCTTCGATAAATCCTTTCCAAATACCCCTCAGGCAGCGTTTATCTCTAGCGTCGCAACATGAAAATAAAACAACACTCAATAAGCAAACCAAAACCTAAGTGGTATACAAACAAGGAACAAACCACAAGTATCAAACTAATCACTCAAGCCACAAACATAGCACTAGTTTAATCAAGCAACGAACTAAATCTATATTTACTAGGGCATTATACTCACAGGAGTATAACACCAAACACATGCTAAAAACAAGAGGGCACAAAGACACCCTCAATTAGAGGTAATTCACAAACCCCTTTTCCTAACTAGGAAATACTTCAAACAAAAGTTAAGTCACCAATTAATCTCTATAATTTAAATACCTCACCAAGCTAAGGTGGATACACTAACAAGATATTAAGCTAGTATTCCACTCCAAGACTATCAAGTCCATCAAGCCATGCAAACATATTACTCAACAATGTGTCTAACAACTAACACTAACAGCACTAACATATTATAACATGCTAAACAACAACAACTAGCAAGCAACAGCAGCACAACAATTATTACAGCAATACAATCTTAAATGCTCTAAATAGTCACTTCATATATCAAGCAACACAATTTGGTTTCAATTTAATTGAATTAGCCATTATTTGATTGTGTCTTAATTATGGCAGAAACTAGTTGAACATGTTTAATTACATATCTTAAGTTCTGTTAGTCATAAAAATACAAACTAAACTTCTACAGAAAGCTACTGATGTGTAGAAGATGACACAATTGGATTTGGGTCATTTGGAGTCACCAAGCTCCCTACACAATGTTTTGAATCCAGAAGCTAATTAATCAAGTTTTAGCTATTAACTACATTCTGTTAATCTAAAAATCAAACCATTTTAGGGGTGACTAACCATGACTAATTGTGACTCAATAAAATTGGTCTCAACTAATTTGGACTAACAGAGTATCAGAAACAAACAAGTTTAGAATTTAAACCCTATTTGGCATTTTTAATACTATATTTTTATTATTTATCCAAATGAGGTGAAACCAATTGGGTTGGTTAGATAGTTTCATAAGCTTTCCAGAACAGTTTGATTTGATTTATTTGGAGTTAGGAACCTCAAGATATTGAATTTCTAAGTTGAGTCCAGTATTGATTTTCTAAATTCATTTTCTTTTCTACCCTTTTTCTTTATTTTAATGAAACATTATATAAACTAATTTATTTGGATAAATGAATTAGACCAAAAGGCAGTATTTACCTTTCTGAACATTTTGGTATTTTATTTGTAATTTTTGGACAAGTATTTAAAAAGTTATGGATTTTACAAATTCAATTCCTTTTCTGTTTTTAATATTTTCAAAAACATTCTCGGTGAAACGTTTTTCACCGAGGGGAGGGCTAGCCCGTGCCACTGCCACGCGGGCCCGAGGGCCACGCGGCGCTGATGCGGCTGGGTGCGGCTGTGCTGGCCTCCACGGTCACTGACCAGTGGGGGCCACATGTCAGTGCGCGAAAATAAACCAAAAGGCCGCGCGCTGGGGGGGTTCGAACTCGGGATCTCGCGGGCGTGCGGTGCGGCTACGCTAGCCACTGGGTCGGGTGCTGTTTGGTACTAGAATACGGGTGCGGGTAAATAAGAGGTGAGGCTAGGGCACGGCGGCGACGCGCACGGCCGTGCCGTTCACCGGCGGCGAGGTGCATGGACTCGACGTTCTACGGCGCGAGGGGACGTGCTACGGTTGCTAACGACTCGCGCGAACGAGGCGAGCACGGAAACGGCGGCGACGCTACCTAAGGGTCGCCGGAGCGACGCGCGCATCGGCGCCCGACGGCGGCCGGCGGCGAGCTCACCTCGCCTCGGCGAAATACAGAGGCAGGGGAAGAACGGGGATGTCCAGGAGGTTCGTACGCTCACCCTCGACGCGTGCGTGCGACCCGTTGGTGCAGAGGTGCGGTGACGGCGTCGGAAACGAGCTCGGGGCGCGGCGGTCGGAGAGGAAGAAGACGGGGACGGCGCGGTCGAACCGTGGCTCCCCTCTTCAATTCCTTGCACGGAGATGAAGAGGACGGCGAGGCGGTGTCGATGACGGTCTCCGTTGGGCTCGGGGAGGCTCCAGTCACCGGCGGTGTGCGACGGCGAGCTCGGTGCCGTGGGGAGGAGAAGAGAGGAAAGAGAGGGAGAGAGGGCCGGGGAGCAGAGGAGCGGCTCGGGGCTTCTTATCGCGCAGGGGAGAGGAGGGGGGTCCGGCAGTGGACGCTTGGGAGAGGGGCACGGCGGGAGGCGCACGTCGCCGTGTCGCCCGCGGACATGCCGCGCGGCGGCACGGGCGCGTGCCCAAAGGGAGGGGGCGTGGCGTCGGTGTCTGCGCTCTAGGGAGCAGAGGAGCGAGGCGGAGAGATGGGGGGTCCGGGCGGCGACGCTGCAGCGAGGGGGGGGCCCGGGCGGCGACGGCGGCGTCGAGCGGGGACGAGGAGCACGGCGGCACTGGCGCCATGCCGTGCTGCGGCTACAGGAAGGAGACGATCTTCCGAAAACCCCCCTGGCAGAAATGTTTTCCATTCGCAAACAAGTCCTTTCCTGATTTTCTTTTGTTTCTTTAAATCCAGTAGCATTTCAAGGATTTTATTGAGGCACTAAAACATTTTAGAAAAATTTGAAAATATTCATGAGGCCTCCCATACACATGTAGAAGCTGCACAAAAATTGGTGTTGCAAAATAAAATGTTTTGAACAACTTTTGTTCATAGAGTTTTAATTATAGCATTTTTCTCAAATACACTTTTATAATCTTTTAGAAATTTTTAAGCAAGTTCAAATATTATTTTGAACTCTTGGAACTTCCTTGACAAATATTTTAACTTCAATTATATTTTATTTTCATAATAAGGTATTTGTTTTGAAGAAAATAGAGAGTTGAACAGGGAATCTAATTTATTTAGATCATTTCTTTAGCTCATGATCTAAATTCCCATTTGTTGATTAATTTGAGGAGTTTGTTTTCAAGTTAAGTCACATATCAAATTTGATATCAAGGGGATGTTACCCTTAGGTACAAATAAGGAATTGTCCACACAAGCAACAAACACAATATGATCAACATCACAATCAAGGCCACACCATTCAAACCATAGAATTAATCATATCACCATTCAAATAATTAACAATACTTTCTAAAAAAAATGATCACACTTAGTTATGACAAGATGATGTTTAAAACTATCTCCACTTATAACTCAATAGTTATCAACAAGGTCCGAGAAAGGAAATATGTGGGATAATATAATTCCCACCAGTGTTAATTTCAGATAGAGTGGAAATAAGAGTTTTATAAAGTGGGAGTTGTATACACCTGAAAAATATCAGGATTGAGAAATAGGTAGGAGGTAGCATATAGATCTCCATATTCTTGGGAGCACATAGTTTTGGAAATGCTTTTACTTTCTCAAATACTGGGTATTAGTTTTGGTTGTTGCTAAACCAAGTATCATTGAAATGGAGTTGGCCAAATAAGAATGAAAAAGATATATATAGAATATTTTCTTGTCATAACATGATCACCAGAGTTGAATATATTTTCACCTTGGTTGGGTCTTATATTTACTAGTCAAACCACTTAAACAACAAGTCACACAAGTTCAAACATAGCAATGGGAAGGGAAACACAATCATCAATGAAACATTTCAAAAAGTTTTTGTTGGTTCTGAATTTTGGGTCTGGTAAAAATAAGTTTTTCTTGGTTCCAAAATTTGGGATGTGACAGATCCTTCCCCCCTTAAAATAAATCTCGTCCCGAGATTTGCAAGGTGGGGTAATAGGGGAGTACGAGGGCCTGAGTTTTAGGCTGGTTATGCTTCCGAGGTTGTGGCTTCTTTAGTAAGGTCACCACGTGAGATCTTGACAAATTTATGTTGCGAGGCTTTCTATGTTGATAAACTTATGTGCTGAGTTCAGATCCTTTATGATGGGGTTATCTTGACGGTTGACTTGTATGGATAGTCTTGGTCGGATGTTTCGGGTTTTTACAGGGCCAAGGCGCACGGATCTCCTTACCACGTTCTGGTGTACCTATTGCAGGTCTTCCCCCCTTAAAAAGGGGTCTTGAACCGGTCTTGTGGAAAGTCGCAGCTGGAGTTGACTTGGAAGCAACCTTCTCCTGGAGTAGCTTGTCGACATTTGTCTTCATATTTGTCCTTCTTCAGCTGAATAAGGGAGGGACTTCATTGTTGACTTCATTGGTTCTTGATCTTCGTGAAGCTTTGGGAAGAATTGCAAGAGGTCCAATCTAGGGTATCGAGCTCCCAGAGGAGTCTAAAAGTCAATTCGAGTGTCCCGAGGTAGGTGATTTGGGGAGTGGATAGACGATTGTTCAAATGTTACGGGTTAGCGGATCTTAGAAAAAGTTAGTGAAGAACCTTCACACCCGTTGTTTTTCTCAAATGGTAACTTTTTCTGTTCTTGTTTTAGAAATCATATCCTTGGGAAAACACTATAAATCTCCATGTGACTTTCTTATTTGGAACTTGCATGTTTCCTAAGTTATACACTTGATTTAAGAAAATTATTATTGTCCTGTATTCGGGTTTGAACATCATTTATCTCACCCATGTGGTGAAGGAATCCACTTAGTCCTAGCAAGGCTTTCCACTGGTTAGTTGTATAAGAATGCGGTTGTCTTTTATGACATCGAATGGCCTTAGTCATACAAAAAGAATTTGTTAACAAGGTAGCTAGTCTTGTCATCAAACTACTTTTCATATTCCAGAGGCTGAGATGTGCTGGATTATCTGGCGTTCTATTTAGTTTGGGTATGACACTCAAGTGTTTGAGCATATAAAAGTGATTTGTTAACAAGTTCATGAGGCTTGTTACCAAACTACTTGTATACAACACGAACATTGGAATATCACACTATTTTTAGAGAGATTAATAATAACAGCTTCTGACGTATGAGTTTCCGAATACTCAAGGATAGTCCGGTATATTAATTACTTGTTACCAATTTAAGAAATCTCTTTTTAATCTTTTTGTCGCAGTTCCTTCTTCTTGCGGTCTCTGAGCTTGAATCTTCCTAGCAGTTCCTCTTCGAGATCTTGACGCACTTGCTCCAGATGGTGCTCGAAGGCCATTATCTGATTTTCCGGTTAGGTTGCAAAAATCGCAGGTTATTGGTTAAAGATTGGGGGTCTTTTGTAGCTTGCGAAACGGTCAGTTCTTATCGGGAGACGGTTGAGATAAGAAGAACTTTCCAGAAAAATATTTTCCTAAGAGGCTTTACATCTGCAACAAGGTGCAACTGACGAAAAGGAATTTTTATAAAAGAGAACTTTGGTTTACTTTATGTTGCCATTAAGACGTGATTGTGAACGCACAAGAAAATCGACACACTAACAGAGAAGTCTCAAACAAACAACAGAGAAACACAGTGCACATAAGCAAAGGCACACAAGGTACTTCTAGTACCGCAGGATGTACTACTCGTGGTAATCGGGTATTACAACCGAGGGTCCTATCATGCTTTTCCTATGGGCCTTGGTTGATATGGTTGGTGAAGTCTTCTCTTTGTCGCCTTCGTCTTCAGCTGGCGAAATTTATCGAAGGAGTGACTGGGTGGAATTGTTGATATTGAGTTGAGGTCTTCGGAGGTCTCTTGCTTTGTTGATATCGATAACATGGGTACTGGCGGGTCCATCACCTCGACGTGGAATGTTGAGTACTTGCAAGGGAAGCTTCTTCTCGTAGGTGCTAGCTAATTAGGTCTCACTTGGGTGCATCGTCAAGTATTTTGAACAGGTAAGAGATAACAGAAGAATCCATGAAAAATCTTAAAATAGAGGGGTAAGACTTTGAAATATTTGAGAAGGTGAGAGGAGTGGAAGTTATTTTTGGACTTCCATAGATAAAAATATATTTTTGGTAACAATGTATTTTTAACAAAATATTTCTTTCCTAACTAACGCCCATGCTAACTAAGGTCTGTTACAGTCAGGATGGCTCTGATACCAAGTCTGTGGGGACCCCGGACTAGCTGTCCGAAATACCCTTGTGCCTACAACATCAGCGATCCCGTGATCAGTCTGTCGCTGAGCACAATCGAACTGGTATCAAAAGAACATCCATAATTACCGAATGAATTACTTACTTGATTGAAGCCATAATCTTCAATAAGTTATTGCAGCGGAAAACACCAATCAACGTGGGGCCCGAGTCATTTGCCAAGACACCTACAGGCAGCTGACTGGGAAGACGGCCTAGTTTGCACAGACGTCATCGGTCTCTCGGTCTTCATCTTGCTTCTTCTTGAACTCTGGACATGGGAATATCCAGGGACACAGCCATGAGTACATTTACGTACTCGCAAACTACCCCAACATGAGCATGCGCTATTCTTTTATTTGTTTAAATAAAACTTTGTTTGCCTTGAAAAACTCTATATCTTTATTGAAAAAGGAAAGAAGGTCTTCAGAACTTTTCCCATAAATCTGCCTTTGTAAGGAGTCTCTTTAAAACTTTTTCCCAAAAGGGGCATCTTTGTTGAAAAAGGTAAGAAGTCTCTTTAATAAACATTTTATCGAAAAATCACCATTTTATCTGTTTCTCCAAAACTCCTCCTTTTCCTGACCATAAACCGTCATGATACATATTCTCCAACAACCTCATACCGATCCGTTGGTATAGGTGTATGGAACATTCTCCACTTCATTTTCCTTTTAAAACTCAAATCTTTTCCAAAACTTGCACATGGTCAAAGTAGGGCCTCTCAACTGTCCATATCCGAGGACTCGGCTATTCGAATAGTTTTAAACCCTCTGCAGAGGTAGCACGCTTTTCCCACACCCATCCGATAACTCATCGTGTCTGCCACGTCTCGCCATACCAGGGGTATGCGAAGTTGAGTCACCGACCCTAGTCTGTCCTTTGCTCATGCTAGTATAGGATCCTGCCCATATGATACTTTCCATCGACACTTAACCCAGCCCGTCGGAATCTAAGTGTGAGGACTCATAGGTTTTATCTGGCGGTGTATAGGGGACATCCTTCTATCCTCCTCCTTATCTACTCATAGAGTTTGAGCGAGGACCCAGGTCAGGGGTAGGTCACCGAACCATCCCCTCATGCATAACGGAGTCATCTCCGTTGATGAGGTATCCCATACTAATATGAGCAAATTATATGACTAAGCCCTTTCCCATATGTGGGTAAATGTGGTCGCACAGAGTATCGGCTGATTGACGTAGTACTAAGACACAATGTGCGTTTTATCAAAACCACCATTCTCCTTTTCTCCATTCCAACACCAACCTCTCGGTGCTTCATAACCACACAGGGTTTTCAAAAAAAAGGGTTTTGATTAAACGAAACTTTTCCCATCATATAGTTTGAAAAATAATCTCCATCTAGTATCCCCATATAGGGTGTCAAAATAAGATACTTTTATTTTGGAAACAAAAGGGATTTTCAAACTCATAGCTTTAGTGGCAACCACCACATAAATAATATATGCTCCTTATAAGTAAAACATGTGAACCAAAATAGAGGTATGTAGATGCAAGCTCAGAGAATAGCTTGCCTGATTCTCGCATAATGCTCCTGGGCTTCTTCTCACTGATCAAGAAAATAAACTCCGATTCTTCTTCGATAAATCCTTTCCAAATACCCCTCAGGCAGCGTTTATCTCTAGCGTCGCAACATGAAAATAAAACAACACTCAATAAGCAAACCAAAACCTAAGTGGTATACAAACAAGGAACAAACCACAAGTATCAAACTAATCACTCAAGCCACAAACATAGCACTAGTTTAATCAAGCAACGAACTAAATCTATATTTACTAGGGCATTATACTCACAGGAGTATAACACCAAACACATGCTAAAAACAAGAGGGCACAAAGACACCCTCAATTAGAGGTAATTCACAAACCCCTTTTCCTAACTAGGAAATACTTCAAACAAAAGTTAAGTCACCAATTAATCTCTATAATTTAAATACCTCACCAAGCTAAGGTGGATACACTAACAAGATATTAAGCTAGTATTCCACTCCAAGACTATCAAGTCCATCAAGCCATGCAAACATATTACTCAACAATGTGTCTAACAACTAACACTAACAGCACTAACATATTATAACATGCTAAACAACAACAACTAGCAAGCAACAGCAGCACAACAATTATTACAGCAATACAATCTTAAATGCTCTAAATAGTCACTTCATATATCAAGCAACACAATTTGGTTTCAATTTAATTGAATTAGCCATTATTTGATTGTGTCTTAATTATGGCAGAAACTAGTTGAACATGTTTAATTACATATCTTAAGTTCTGTTAGTCATAAAAATACAAACTAAACTTCTACAGAAAGCTACTGATGTGTAGAAGATGACACAATTGGATTTGGGTCATTTGGAGTCACCAAGCTCCCTACACAATGTTTTGAATCCAGAAGCTAATTAATCAAGTTTTAGCTATTAACTACATTCTGTTAATCTAAAAATCAAACCATTTTAGGGGTGACTAACCATGACTAATTGTGACTCAATAAAATTGGTCTCAACTAATTTGGACTAACAGAGTATCAGAAACAAACAAGTTTAGAATTTAAACCCTATTTGGCATTTTTAATACTATATTTTTATTATTTATCCAAATGAGGTGAAACCAATTGGGTTGGTTAGATAGTTTCATAAGCTTTCCATAACAGTTTGATTTGATTTATTTGGAGTTAGGAACCTCAAGATATTGAATTTCTAAGTTGAGTCCAGTATTGATTTTCTAAATTCATTTTCTTTTCTACCCTTTTTCTTTATTTTAATGAAACATTATATAAACTAATTTATTTGGATAAATGAATTAGACCAAAAGGCAGTATTTACCTTTCTGAACATTTTGGTATTTTATTTGTAATTTTTGGACAAGTATTTAAAAAGTTATGGATTTTACAAATTCAATTCCTTTTCTGTTTTTAATATTTTCAAAAACATTCTCGGTGAAACGTTTTTCACCGAGGGGAGGGCTAGCCCGTGCCACTGCCACGCGGGCCCGAGGGCCACGCGGCGCTGATGCGGCTGGGTGCGGCTGTGCTGGCCTCCACGGTCACTGACCAGTGGGGGCCACATGTCAGTGCGCGAAAATAAACCAAAAGGCCGCGCGCTGGGGGGGTTCGAACTCGGGATCTCGCGGGCGTGCGGTGCGGCTACGCTAGCCACTGGGTCGGGTGCTGTTTGGTACTAGAATACGGGTGCGGGTAAATAAGAGGTGAGGCTAGGGCACGGCGGCGACGCGCACGGCCGTGCCGTTCACCGGCGGCGAGGTGCATGGACTCGACGTTCTACGGCGCGAGGGGACGTGCTACGGTTGCTAACGACTCGCGCGAACGAGGCGAGCACGGAAACGGCGGCGACGCTACCTAAGGGTCGCCGGAGCGACGCGCGCATCGGCGCCCGACGGCGGCCGGCGGCGAGCTCACCTCGCCTCGGCGAAATACAGAGGCAGGGGAAGAACGGGGATGTCCAGGAGGTTCGTACGCTCACCCTCGACGCGTGCGTGCGACCCGTTGGTGCAGAGGTGCGGTGACGGCGTCGGAAACGAGCTCGGGGCGCGGCGGTCGGAGAGGAAGAAGACGGGGACGGCGCGGTCGAACCGTGGCTCCCCTCTTCAATTCCTTGCACGGAGATGAAGAGGACGGCGAGGCGGTGTCGATGACGGTCTCCGTTGGGCTCGGGGAGGCTCCAGTCGCCGGCGGTGTGCGACGGCGAGCTCGGTGCCGTGGGGAGGAGAAGAGAGGAAAGAGAGGGAGAGAGGGCCGGGGAGCAGAGGAGCGGCTCGGGGCTTCTTATCGCGCAGGGGAGAGGAGGGGGGTCCGGCAGTGGACGCTTGGGAGAGGGGCACGGCGGGAGGCGCACGTCGCCGTGTCGCCCGCGGACATGCCGCGCGGCGGCACGGGCGCGTGCCCAAAGGGAGGGGGGCGTGGCGTCGGTGTCTGCGCTCTAGGGAGCAGAGGAGCGAGGCGGAGAGATGGGGGGTCCGGGCGGCGACGCTGCAGCGAGGGGGGGGCCCGGGCGGCGACGGCGGCGTCGAGCGGGGACGAGGAGCACGGCGGCACTGGCGCCATGCCGTGCTGCGGCTACAGGAAGGAGATGATCTTCCGAAAACCCCCCTGGCAGAAATGTTTTCCATTCGCAAACAAGTCCTTTCCTGATTTTCTTTTGTTTCTTTAAATCCAGTAGCATTTCAAGGATTTTATTGAGGCACTAAAACATTTTAGAAAAATTTGAAAATATTCATGAGGCCTCCCATACACATGTAGAAGCTGCACAAAAATTGGTGTTGCAAAATAAAATGTTTTGAACAACTTTTGTTCATAGAGTTTTAATTATAGCATTTTTCTCAAATACACTTTTATAATCTTTTAGAAATTTTTAAGCAAGTTCAAATATTATTTTGAACTCTTGGAACTTCCTTGACAAATATTTTAACTTCAATTATATTTTATTTTCATAATAAGGTATTTGTTTTGAAGAAAATAGAGAGTTGAACAGGGAATCTAATTTATTTAGATCATTTCTTTAGCTCATGATCTAAATTCCCATTTGTTGATTAATTTGAGGAGTTTGTTTTCAAGTTAAGTCACATATCAAATTTGATATCAAGGGGATGTTACCCTTAGGTACAAATAAGGAATTGTCCACACAAGCAACAAACACAATATGATCAACATCACAATCAAGGCCACACCATTCAAACCATAGAATTAATCATATCACCATTCAAATAATTAACAATACTTTCTAAAAAAAATGATCACACTTAGTTATGACAAGATGATGTTTAAAACTATCTCCACTTATAACTCAATAGTTATCAACAAGGTCCGAGAAAGGAAATATGTGGGATAATATAATTCCCACCAGTGTTAATTTCAGATAGAGTGGAAATAAGAGTTTTATAAAGTGGGAGTTGTATACACCTGAAAAATATCAGGATTGAGAAATAGGTAGGAGGTAGCATATAGATCTCCATATTCTTGGGAGCACATAGTTTTGGAAATGCTTTTACTTTCTCAAATACTGGGTATTAGTTTTGGTTGTTGCTAAACCAAGTATCATTGAAATGGAGTTGGCCAAATAAGAATGAAAAAGATATATATAGAATATTTTCTTGTCATAACATGATCACCAGAGTTGAATATATTTTCACCTTGGTTGGGTCTTATATTTACTAGTCAAACCACTTAAACAACAAGTCACACAAGTTCAAACATAGCAATGGGAAGGGAAACACAATCATCAATGAAACATTTCAAAAAGTTTTTGTTGGTTCTGAATTTTGGGTCTGGTAAAAATAAGTTTTTCTTGGTTCCAAAATTTGGGATGTGACAATCGGCCTCCAAGAGGTCCCGGAAAAGCCGGTCCATGGAATCAAGCTCACCTTCAACTTCAGCATCCCCTCCCTCTGAGTTCTGCTCCGAGTCGTCTTCTTGGTCGGAGGAGGCGGGGGTCTCTTCGGCGGCTTTCCACCAGTCGTCGGTGGCCTGGAGCAAGTACAAGACGGTCATGAAAAGTACAAGAGCATAAACAAGATAATGACAAAAAGTATGAGAGTTTAGAAGATAGGGTACCTTGGGTGCCGGGTTCTCAGAGCAAAAGGGCAGCAGCCCATCAAGCTTGACCGCGGCGATAGACTCGGCCAGCAGCCTTTTGGAGACCCGGATGATTTCTGTGTCTTTCGGCTCTCGAGATGTGTATCGAAGAGGATCGGAAGGGACGTTGGTGTAGTCAGAAATAAGTTTGGGCCGGATGGATAGTGGCTTGATGCACCACCCAACCCAACACTTGACCAAATCCGTACCCTTAAGACCGTGGGCTTTGAGAGCCCGGATCCTAGAAAGGATAGGAGATAAGGCGGCACGATCTTGAGCGTAGGAGTTGATGGACTCCCCCAGTTCTAACGGATCTGCACGAAAACCCGGCAGTTTGGGCTGGCCTTTGGGGGAAGTATCTTTGCAATAGAAGAAGGTAGACTGCCAAGCCCGAGGATGACTGTTGAGTTTAAAAGCCGGAAAAAGGGAGTCGCGTCGCCTTTGGATTGCGACTCCTCCGCAAATGTTCAAAGGGAGAGCGGTAGAGGAGCGCTGTGGATTGCAATAGAAGAACTCAAGAAAGAGATCGATGGTGGGTTCCATTTGAAGATAGTCTTCGCACAGAATGGTGAAGTTTGAGATTGAGAGGATGGAGTTAGGGGGCAAGTCTTGAGGCCTGAGGCCGTAGTAAGAAAGCAAAGATCGGAAGAAGAGCGAACCCGGAGGTTTGAAACCGCGGTTAAGGTGATCGGCGAATACGATTACGTCATCATCTCGAGGCGCAGGGATGACCTCGTCACGAGGAGCACGCCACTGGATTATCTTCTGGGCTTGGAGGTCGCCGGAGTCGACCAAGTCTTGGAGCTTGGCATTGGAGACAGTGGAGCCCGACCAGTTCCCGGAGGGCATTGCCGTGGCAGCGGCGCCGGAAGCGGAGGCACCGGCCGGGACCTTGGCCTTCTTGAGGTTCGCCTTGGCAGCGGCGGCCGCAGCGGCGGTGGCCGGACCTTTGCTAGCTATCTTCTTCCCCATTGGAGGAGATGGCCGAGATCTAGATCTAAGAGAGGGGTGATGAGAAAAGGTGGTTACGCGATTGGAGCGGCGCAGCGGCGGATGCGGCCGGAGACGAGCTAACGGCGGCGCTGGCCGGATGCGACGAGACCGGAGAGCTCGAGCTCGGGAGCTACGGTGACGGCTGCTGGAGGAAGAAGATGAAGTGGGGGCGCACGGGGGGAAATGATTACATTTCCCTGTCCCCACTTATTTATTCCCCAAGTGGGAGTTGACCTAGGGGCAAAACTGGAAAGGGCCAAGGATAATGATGACCTCGAGGAACCATATCCGAGGCGTCAGATTTGGTACCTGACAGAATCTTGGGTTCCCGAGATGGTCGCTCGACTCCTCGATTCTCGCGAAAGGATAAGCATTAAAAATGTCGTTGACCCAGGAGGTTGACCGTCGTCCTCGAGGAGGATCAAGAAAGATTGAAAATTCCTAAGTCCAGAAGTGAAAGTCGTCAAGTGGTGGCCGGGTTATGAACGGGCCGCCAGCAAGAGCCGGCCAAACTGATACCCGAGAGCCTGCTTGCTTAATAAGTTGTTTATTGTTTTTCAGATGATAACCCGGACAAAAGAAATGACGGCTTCCCCAAGAATGTGCCCAAGAGTGCAAGGGCGAAGCAAGTCAATTCTGATATCCAAGTTATCCTGGGGGCTACTGTTGGGGGGATCATAACCCGGTAGGCCCACCGACCTAGAAGACAAGCCGGCCTGGTAGAGACCTAGGCCGGATCGAGCATAAAGAGATGGGCCGGGTCCCACGTAAGCCGGTGTGCGACGTGTGCCTTGGCCCGCAAGATAAGAAGGATCCAGAAGGCTGGAGACCAAGTACAAGACGGAGTCCTGATAAGGAAGGCGAAGACTTAGAAGGCTTAGAGTAGAGTCCGGGTACGATTGTAACCCGGATCCCCGCTTGTACCTCCAGCAAGACTCCCCGCCTATATAAGGGGGTCTCCTGGTTCCTAGAGAGACAAGTCGAAAGCCCCAGCAATACCTAGTACCAGAGATTGTAATCGAGACCCGGAAGCTAAGGCGCCGAGTCCTCGAAACCCCATATCAATAAAGCAAAGCAGGAGTAGGTCTTTACCTCGACGAGAGGGGCCGAACCTGGGTAAACCCTTGTTTCCCCACGCCACGCTAGACAAGCTCCCGATGTCAGAAGTCGCTATGTCCCAACACTCAAGTTTCCACCCGGAAACATCTGTCGTGACAATCCCACGACACGGTGCCTATTCTGTGTGAGAGGAATCGCGCACGCAAGGGGAAGAATTGCGCACGCGTAGCTTTTTATCATTCTGGCATCGAGCTATTTTGCCGCAGGACTGCTATCATCGTGACCGTGAGAACCAGCAACACAACAAGATACAATGCGATGTTGGTGATTGGTACTCTGTAGCTATCTATGTAGTTATCTTAGCATGGACTTAGCATGGACCTAGTATGTAATGTGACTTTCTAATGTAGTTGGTATTGAACTTAGTGTTGTTATTATTGAGTATGCATGTAATAAGTGAATTTGGTGTATGACTATTGAAATATATTTGGTACTAACCATATGCCTATTGGAACGAATTTGTTACTGAAATTTGTTGTACAATTCAAATATTTTCTGTAGAATTCGAATATTTGTCAACAATATATATTAAAAAATAATAATTCAAAAAATAATAGCAATGGCGAACAACGATAAGTGTCCGCCAGGGGTACTCCCGCCTACCGCTAGCGAACGAGGACGTTGTTCGCCAGGGCTATCCTAGTCGTAGCGCTGGCGAACCGGAGGGCCTCTTCACCAGGAGTAGCAGGCTTAGCCCTAGCGAACAGATTGTGTTTGTTAGGAGTAGTTCTTACCATTGGCGAGATAGTGCTGGCGAAGCGCTGTTCGCCAGCGCTAGCCAAAATCAGTTCGGCAGCAATAGGCTTTCGTGAAACCTCACAAACCTGCATTGTTTGACTGTCTAAATGAAAAACCAAGTCCATATCCTCCTTAGTCACTTCAAACCGAAGCTAGGAGTGCATTTTTGATATTTTACATTTTCAAAACCTCAAACCCTCTACACTCTCCTTTGAACTCTCTGCAACATAAGTCGATGTTCACCACTTTGCGAAGGAATTTTCGTGCAAATTGGTGTACATCATGTTTATGATTTTTAGTAACAACTATGTCACATAACATGACTATGTGCAAAGGTTTTATATTTTTTTCGAATTTTTTTTAATTTGTTATGCACGGTCAAACCTTTGTTGACCGGCTCCGAAACCTCACAAACCTGCATTATTTGACTGCCTAAATGAAAAACCACGTCCATATCCTTCTTAGTCACTTCAAAATGAAGCTAGGGAGTGCATTTTGATATTTTGCATTTTAAAAACCTCAAACCCTCTGCTCTCTCTTTTGAACTCTCTGCAACATAAGTCGATGTTCACCACTTTGTGAAGGAATTTTCGTGCAAATTGGTTTACATCATGTTTATGATTTTTAGTAGCAACTATGTCACATAACATGACTATGTGCGGAGGTTTTATATTTTTTTGAATTTGTTATGCACGGTCAAACCTCTTTTGACCGGCTCCGAAACCTCACAAAACCTGCATTGTTTGACTGCCTAAATGTAAAACCAAGTCCATATCCTTCTTATTCACTTCAAAACAAAACTAGGGAGTGCATTTTGGTATTTTGCATTTTCAAAACATCAAACCCTCTACTCTCTCCTTTGAACTCTCTGCAACCTAAGTCCATGTTCACCACTTTGTGAAGGAATTTTTGTGCAAATTGGTGTACATGATGTTTATGATTTTTAGTAGTAACCGTGTCACATAACATGACTATGTGCGGAGGTTTTATATTTTTTCGATTAGTTCTGAATTTGTTATGCACGGTCAAACCTCTGTTGACCGGCTCCGAAACCTCACAAAACCTGACGACCAACATGCACCGTCGATCTTACCAACGTCCACCGTCCGATTGGTTCTTCTACGAGGATTCCGCTGGCTGACTCCGGGCGATCCGCGTGAGGCACGGTGCTGCATTGTGCTATTGGCTGGCCTGTTTGTTGAAGTTTCAACCACGATCCGTGAGAGCCACGGTGTTGCATTGTGATTGGCTGGCCTGTTTGTTGAAGTTTCAACCACGATCCGCGAGAGGGACGCTGAATTATCCGTTGGGCCTTCTCGTGCCCTAGGCCTAGCAGCTTAGCATCGACCACGTAGCTGCTCCGCTGTCGAGGTGTGATTCCCACGGAACAGGGATAGCCACTCTCGGGGGAGAAGTTCGTGAAGGGGACTGAACACGTTGGTCAACAACCCACACCCGGCTCGGCGACGGTGCTCGTCGAGCCTGTAGAGGAACAGCACCACAGAGATGGACTCCGGCCCGTACCCAGGTTCACGGCCCTCAGGGTGAGGTAAAACCGCTACTCCTGCTTGTCTGTATTGCTCAGTAGAGGGTGAGTACAACGAGCTTGCCGCGGGCCCTCGCAAGGCAGTGCGGAGCTTGGAGGGGGAAGGTTCGGGCCTTCTTCCTCCTTGGGCTCGCCCGGCTTGGCTAAGCTACTGTGGGGTGTCTATGGATGAGTGATCGATTGATCGGCCGGTCCCCCCGCTACGGTGGCGCTCCTGCTCCTTATATAGGCGCCCCGGGCCTCATCCATGCGTGCTGCGCAGTGGAAGGGTTCCCACATGGCGACGAAATGGTGGAACGGGGTGCACCGCAGCTGAGGTGCCCATGGACTCGGTCCATGGTCGCAAGGCCTGCTTTTGTGGCAGGGCAGCCGCCGTCTTTGCCGAGCGGCCAGCTGGTACTGCAGAGACCGTGGGGGTGCCCACGGTGACGTTGCCGTTGGAGCGTTGCGCCGGCCACCTGCTTTATCACCAAAGAGGAAAGCCTCGGTGGCGGCGCAGGGGACACAGCGCTTTGTTGACTCCTTTTATCACCAGAACGGCAACTGCGGCGCCGTCGTCATCGCGCGCAGACGCGCGCGTCACTCTGCGGCTGCTGCAGAGGCCATGTGCGCTCTGCAGCAATTGCTTCGTAGAGAAGTATCTCCACAGGGCCCTGGAGGCCTTGTGGAGGGAGTTGTGTTGACTCCCCTTCAGGGGAGAAAAGCCTTGCCGGGGGGCGGCCTCAGGGGGAGCCCCTTCAGGCCCTTCGCTGCCCCCTCAAGTCCCCTCGAGAGAGCTCTCCCCTCGGGGGTCTTCCCAAGCGTTCCGCTTGGTCCTTAGTCGTTTCGTCGGCATCGATGCGTGTGAGGGCCGTGGAGAGTGGGCTCTGCACACCCTAGAATCCACTGGGCCGACAGTAGCCCCCGGGCCCACGACGGGCACGGCGAGGCCCATCGGGCCCAGACGAAGCGTCGCGGGTCCAAAACGTCCGGCCTGCCCGTGACACGCGTCACTTGGTGGTGAGTTTGCGACGACTCGGTTTCTCCGGACGATCGTGCGTAGTGGGGGGTCCCACCACGTCCACCACGATCACGCCTTGGTAACTGCTCGGACGGGGCATAAAGCTGCGCACCGGTCCGAATCGCAGTCATTACTCCCATTCCGCGCCTCCAAACTTCCAGCTCTCGAGCTCTTAGTTCTCCAACTTCGGCGAACTATTTCCTCCTCCGGCAAACTCCTTTCTTCTCCGGCGCTCTGCTTTAAGCATCCTCCTCGACAATGGGCGGACCCAAAGGCAAGGCAGCGATGTCCACGCTCCCCTCCGATGCGCAGGGCGAAGAAGCGCTTGGACCCGCCCTGATCGGGGTGCGCGTCGACGCGGCGGCGCTGGGCAAGATCCAGCACCTGGTCGCCGGGAAGACCAATGAGCATGGCGCTAGCGCCATTCAGGCCGCGAGGCACGGCCGCCTTCCGACGGGGTTTTTCCCCCATTTTCCTCCACACTCTCTTCGCCGGACTGGTGCCTCCGTACTCGCCTTTCCTTGAGGCCGTCTTGGAGTTTTATCAGATCCACCTTCTCCACCTTCATCCCAACGCCATCCTCATCCTCTCCATCTTCGCCTACCTATGCGAGGCGTATCTGGGGGTGCAGCCTTCGGTGGCCCTCTTCCGGAGCTTCTACGCGCTTCGAAACACCGCGAAGGCCGAGCGGACGGGGTGTGTGTCCTTCCGCATTGCGGACGGCATCGGGGACGTCTACATCCCCATGTCGTGGAGCGACGGGAGACCAGTCACGGCGGTATCGAAGAAGGTGGACGACTTCCGGCAGAAGTGGTTCCTCATCGGCGTGAAGTCGCAGAGCTCCTTCCTCGACGTCCCAGATGCGCCGCCCGTGAAGAACACCCACTGGGGCAAGCAGGCCCTCGGGGGCCCGCAGGTGGCCGGCCTCGTGGGCCGCTTGAGGACGCTCCGGGAGAACGGCCTCACGGGCCAGATGGTTGTGGAGGAGTTCGTGAGGCGCCGCATCGCCCCCCTTCAGGCGCACAAGAAGGCGATGTGGGCGTACTCGGGGCTCATGGACCCGATGCGGCTCCACCCCTGCGACCATCGCCCCGCCGTCGTCGCCACCATCATGGGCGGCCTCTTCGTCAACCCAGACGTGCCCGCGGCGGTCCCCACGGCGATAAGGCCCCTGTACCAGGTTCCGGACCAGCGCCAGGCTATCTTGGAGCTGATGCCCACATTCACCGCACTGGGCCTGGCGGGGGAAGAGGAAGAGGATGGGCCCCTGCCTATGGCGAAGGACGGGGACGCCGCCGAGTCTCCGTACGCGTCAGACGCGGAGCATGGCGACGCGGAGGCGGAGGTGATGCCCTCCGGGGGCGCGGGAACTTCGTCCAGAGCCGCGCCCCCCGCGGGGGAGGTCTGCGAGCTCTCGTCCAGCGATGGAGAGGAGGACGAGGCTGGGCGCCAAGAGCCACGGACCAAGGCGGCCCATGACAGGCCTGCCGTGGAGCCCCCGAGCGCTCCCCTCAAGAGGAAGGCTGAGACGGCTCCTGAGGGGTCAGGAGCTCGGACCGCGCCCTCGTGGCGCGCGTCAGGTATGGCGTGGGTTGACACCCGCGCTAAGAAGTCCAGGTAAGCGCTCTTGAGTTCTGCCTTTTCCCTTCAACCTTCTGCTTGTCTCCTCCCCTGATCGATTTTCTTTGCCTCCCGCCAGCGACCCAGCGCCTGCGAAGCGCCGAAGGCTCCGCAAGGCCGCGGACGTGAAGAGGGCCGCTCCTGAGGCCGTGCCTGAGGCTACGGTGGACGAGACCGCGGCCGGCGAGGTCTTTCGGCCTGAGGAGGGGACTCCTACAGGCCCTCGGGAGGAGATGCCCTAGACGGGGGCACACGCGCCGCCCCCGGAGGAGGAGCGCGTGGGGGAGCAGATGGAGAGGGCACCCACTCCGCCCCGCGCAGCCACCCCTCCAGTACCACCTGAAGTTGCGGCTGGCGCCCCGCCAGCTCCGAGCCCTCTCAGGGCCAGCAGGGAGAATCTTCCCCCCTCCCCTCCAAGCACTACAACGGAGGAGGAGGCAGCGGCGACTGGGCAGACCTTCTCTGCCCCGGAAGCGAGCAAGGAAGCGCCGCTCGAGCGAGACGATACCGGGGCGCAGCAGGCAGGCGCTGAGGAGGAGGACCTGCCTCCAAGCCCCCAGGCCCATGCAGAGGCTACCTTCACCAGGCCCGACGCGGGCGCAGGGCCTTCCGTGGCACGCAGGCCCT
Organism: Poa annua; assembly: GCA_026929855.1. Classification (NCBI taxonomy): domain Eukaryota; kingdom Viridiplantae; phylum Streptophyta; class Magnoliopsida; order Poales; family Poaceae; genus Poa; species Poa annua. Next base: position 60,136,316 of record CM049437.1, read on the forward strand.
CGCAGGCCCTCGCACTCGGCAGCTGGGACTGGAGCAGGGGGCGACGCGACGTCGCCTTCCGCTTGGTGCGGGAGTCTCTCGAGGGGTTGGAGGCCCACCTTGCCCAGGAGGACGGGGAGCTCGCCCAGCAGCGGGACGAACTCGCAGGGGCTTGGGCCGCGTTTCACGTGGCTGTGGAGGCTCCCCGGCAGAGCGACTCGGCCCTGCGGGAGGAGCGCGAGGAGGCTATACGCTTCGCCGAAGAGGTCCGCGAGGGCGCCATGCGCGACGCCGAGGAGCTTCTGCAGCCCTTGAAGGCCAAGCGCCGGGCCGCGGCTGAGGACTTGGCCGCGGCCAGGGCAGAGCGGGAGGCCGTGGAGCACTCCCTGGCGGCCAAGCACGGCGAGCTCGTCGCGCTCGAGGCGAAGATTCTCGCCGACTCCGAGAAGGTGCGGTCTGCGCTGGACGAGGTCCGGACGAACTTGGAGGCCAGAGGGCGAACTCTGGGCGAGCGCGAGGAGGACGTGCGCCGCCGCGACGAGCAGCTGGCGCTGAGGGAGATGGAGCTGTCGGGGCAGCGCGCTGCCCTCGAGGCTCGCGAAGATAGCCTGACAGCGGCGCTCAGCAAGCTTGAGCGCGAAGTGGCCACCCACAAGGGGAGCGTGGAGCGTGCCAACGCGCGGCTGGCGGAACGGAAGGAGGAGGCCACGAAGAAACTCCAGGAGAAGGAGAAAGAGCTCCGCGCCGCCGTCTCCAAGGATTACAAGGACAAGTTCTCCAAGCAGGAGGAGCGCTTCAAGAAGAGGCGCGACGAGGACGCCGCCCGCATCCACAAGTTGGAGAAGGCGAACACCACCCTGAGCGCCCGCCTTGGGCGCGAGGTGGACCGTCGCCGCGCTGCTGAAGAGGCGCGCGATCGCACGGCGCAGGACCTCACCTCCCTCATGGCGGACATGGAGGAGATGAATCAGCAGGTGGGTCCTGCCGTGGATAAGGCGGTGGAAGCGGTCGAGAGCGCCAAGGCGGCGCAGGTGCTGTCGCGGCAGCGGGAGCGTATGTTCCTGTCCCTGGCGGGCCGGGGCCGCGAGCTCGCTGCAAAGTTGGGAGCAGAAGCGCCGTCCGTCCCCACTCAAGGCCACTCCGACGCCGCCACCTACCTCCTATACTTCGAGCAGCTCTTCACGGCGCTCGAGGGCCCCGCCGCGGAGCTCCGCGACGTCGTCGAGGAGGAGTGCCGCCAGCTCCTGGCGGTGGCGGTGGACCGCATCTTCTCCAACCTCATGCACCTCCAGCCCGGGTTCGACCTCGCCACGGTGACCGAACCCCTCGAGGGGGAGGCAAGGTGGAAGGCCTCCAACTCCGTCCGCGACCAGGTGGACGACTTCTGCAGCCGCTTCAAGCGGGCCGCAGCGGAGGATGAAGACGGTGACGACGAGGAGAGCGGGCCTGAAGGGGAAGAATCCGGCCCAGACGACGGCGAGGCCTCTGCCTAACTTCCTCCTGAGATCCTCCCCTGCCATGTAGTGCGCTTGCAGCGCTGTAGGAGCATTTGCTTTAAAGACTTTCATTTAGCAGCTTGTAATATACTTCTTATCTTTTTAACAAGTACTGCTAAGTCTGTGTGTGCTCCCCTCGAGGGGCCTTTGCTTCAATTCCATGCCTTTTTCACTCTGCGTCGCCGGACCCTTCTCTTCGCACTATGACTCCGCCGCTGCGGTATGCTCGAGCAATGACTCGGCCAGGCCGGGGGGAGTTTAAGGCTTAGAGAGGTAAGAGCCCTCGAGTCGCGATGCTGAGGGCCCCCCTTTGACGCGCAAGCAGCCCATGGAGAGTGAGGGAAAGGACCACTCGAGGGACGCATGGTGCTCGTGAGAGAGATGCAAGGGTTCTCTTGATGTGAACAGGGAACTTAGCTTCGCGAGGCTTTTCGCCCTGCGGGGGATTCCTCTGGCGATGTCCTTCCCTTCAGGGGCCGAGTTTTTCCTCCACAGACCTGGAGAGGCTCTCGTTCCCTGTGGACGTTAGAGAGGCGAACCACAACGCTAGAGCATAGTAGTAAGGACTTATGCGCGCTTATAGGTTTCCTCATGGGTGCCTCGCGAGGAGAGAGAGTACCAAGGTCCTTTGGGGAGGTGGCGTGTATCCGGGAGCATGCCCTTTAGCCAGAGCTCAGGTTCCCTTGGATTTTGCAGTGCTGCTGGGGTGCTCTTGGGCACAGGCACCGTACTCAGCCCCCGCTCGCGAGGTGCGCATGGGAAGAATATAAGCGCACATTTGAGAGTAAGGGATGAAAGTAAGACTTGCCATCGAAATATCACATAGCGGCGCCTTGGCGCAAAGTTCACTTGGAACGAAAACGGCGCCTGAGCGCAAAGTTCACTTGGAACGAGAACGGCGCCTGAGCGCAAAGTTCACTTGGAACGAGAATGGCGCCTGAGCGCAAAGTTCACTTGGAACGAGAATCGGTTCATTACACTTGGGTTTGCCAAGCTAACGTTCCTTCCATGCCGAGGCATGAGGACCACCCATTAGTGGCAGAGGTTCACTGCGGCCTGCGGTGGCTCATTAGCAGGAGAGCTCGAAGCGGCAGACCAGGCTCCTGATGAATTTCACCGCGGCTCCGGCTGGAATGGTGCGCACTGGCTCAACCTCGGCCCACTTGGTGAACTTGTCGACGGCCTCGAAGAGGAAGCGATAGCCCCCCTGCGACTTCGGGAAGGGGCCCAAGATGTCCAGCCCCCAGACCGCGAACGGCCAGGAGAGCGGGGTGGTTTGGAGTTCCAGTGCCGGCTGATGAATTTGCTTGGCGTGGAACTGGCAGGCGTCGCAGGCTTGCACGATGGCGGCCGCATTTTGAAGCACTAGTGGCCAGTAGAAACCGCTCCTGAAGACCTTGCCTGCGAGGGTGCGCGCGCACGAGTGGTGGCTGCACTCCCCGCTGTGGATGTGGGTGAGTGCGCGCTCGTACGTGCCCTTGAAGTTGGCGACGAACTGCTTGCAGAGCTCCTCCCAGGAGTCAATGGAGTCCTCAGGCAGGTTGAGGAGCCAGGACAGCGCGGAGTCCCTGAGCGCGTGGGAGAACCAGTTTGCCATGACCTTGTCGTCCCCCCCTGCAGCCTGGATGGAGGTGGTGTAGAGCTGCAGGAACTCGAGAGGGTTGGTCGACCCGTCGAAGCCCTTGAGGAGGGCTGGCCTGAACTTCTGCGGCCAGACCACGCGGCGCAGAGCGCGGGTGAAGGCCAAGCAGCCAGAGGCGTACGTGGCGATTCCTCCCTGGAGAGCCCTGCGGTTTTGCTGCCCTGCCTGGCCGAGCTCCTCGACGAGGCGATTCTGGAGGTCCCTGCGGCGCTCCATGCCCACGCGTGCGTCAAGCGCAGTGCGCTGCACGATTTGGCAGTCATGCGGCGAGGAGGCGTGAGAGGGAGCCCTCTGCGCTGCGGCCGGAGGCGGTCCCGGCGGCGGCGGAGGCGCATCTGGTGCAGCCGTTCCCGCGCGGCCGGAGTGCTGGACCATGGAGTGCGACGGGGTGGGGCGCGTGGTGGCGACGTCGACGAGGTGGTGGAGGCGGTCCAACCACTGGTCGTGGGCCTCAGCGCTAGGCCGGTAGCGTAGGAGCTCCTGGGCCATGAGGAGCGCGGTGTGCGGCGTGGGCTCTGGGCGTCCCTGAGAGGACGCGCCTTGGCGCCGTGACGGATGCGAAGACTCAGCATCGTCGTCGCGCTCCGGGGGGACGTCCCTGTCATCGCGGTGGTCGCTGTCATGGTACTCTTCGCTCTCGGGCTCCTCCACGTGCGGGCCGGTGTTGGCGCGCTCGGCAGCGCGAGGGCGGCCGCGGCGGCCACGGGTGGGAGCTGTTCCGGGCTCGGTGTGAGCCCTGTCAGCTGCGCGCCTGTTGGCGCGCGTCGCCCGGGTGTCCGCCATGGCGGAAAGCCGGCTGGAGGTTGAAGACGCGCCTCAGTCGCCTACCTGGCGCGCCAAATGTCGAGGTGTGATTCCCACGGAACAGGGATAGCCACTCTCGGGGGAGAAGTTCGTGAACCATGTCACATAACATGACTATGTGCGGAGGTTTTATATTTTTTCGATTAGTTCTGAATTTGTTATGCACGGTCAAACCTCTGTTGACCGGCTCCGAAACCTCACAAAACCTGACGACCAACATGCACCGTCGATCTTACCAACGTCCACCGTCCGATTGGTTCTTCTACGAGGATTCCGCTGGCTGACTCCGGGCGATCCGCGTGAGGCACGGTGCTGCATTGTGCTATTGGCTGGCCTGTTTGTTGAAGTTTCAACCACGATCCGTGAGAGCCACGGTGTTGCATTGTGATTGGCTGGCCTGTTTGTTGAAGTTTCAACCACGATCCGCGAGAGGGACGCTGAATTATCCGTTGGGCCTTCTCGTGCCCTAGGCCTAGCAGCTTAGCATCCACCACGTAGCTGCTCCGCTGTCGAGGTGTGATTCCCACGGAACAGGGATAGCCACTCTCGGGGGAGAAGTTCGTGAAGGGGACTGAACACGTTGGTCAACAACCCACACCCGGCTCGGCGACGGTGCTCGTCGAGCCTGTAGAGGAACAGCACGACAGAGATGGACTCCGGCCCGTACCCAGGTTCACGGCCCTCAGGGTGAGGTAAAACCGCTACTCCTGCTTGTCTGTATTGCTCAGTAGAGGGTGAGTACAACGAGCTTGCCGCGGGCCCTCGCAAGGCAGTGCGGAGCTTGGAGGGGGAAGGTTCGGGCCTTCTTCCTCCTTGGGCTCGCCCGGATTGGCTAAGCTACTGTGCGGTGTCTATGGATGAGTGATCGATTGATCGGCCGGTCCCCCCGCTACGGTGGCGCTCCTGCTCCTTATATAGGCGCCCCGGGCCTCATCCCTGCGTGCTGCGCAGTGGAAGGGTTCCCACATGGCGACGAAATGGTGGAACGGGGTGCACCGCAGCTGAGGTGCCCATGGACTCGGTCCATGGTCGCAAGGCCTGCTTTTGTGGCAGGGCAGCCGCCGTCTTTGCAGAGCGGCCAGCTGGTACTGCAGAGACCGTGGGGGTGCCCACGGTGACGTTGCCGTTGGAGCGTTGCGCCGGCCACCTGCTTTATCACCAAAGAGGAAAGCCTTGGTGGCGGCGCAGGGGACACAGCGCTTTGTTGACTCCTTTTATCACCAGAACGGCAACTGCGGCGCCGTCGTCATCGCGCGCAGACGCGCGCGTCACTCTGCGGCTGCTGCAGAGGCCATGTGCGCTCTGCAGCAATTGCTTCGTAGAGAAGTATCTCCACAGGGCCCTGGAGGCCTTGTGGAGGGAGTTGTGTTGACTCCCCTTCAGGGGAGAAAAGCCTTGCCGGGGGGCGGCCTCAGGGGGAGCCCCTTCAGGCCCTTCGCTGCCCCCTCAAGTCCCCTCGAGAGAGCTCTCCCCTCGGGGGTCTTCCCAAGCGTTCCGCTTGGTCCTTAGTCGTTTCGTCGGCATCGACGCGTGTGAGGGCCGTGGAGAGTGGGCTCTGCACACCCTAGAATCCACTGGGCCGACATCCGCCGCCCCTGACGTAATTGCACGGCATGCATGCAGCTCTCGCACCAGGCACGACTCGCATGCAGCATTGTCGCAGCTCTCATGCAGATGTCGCAAAAAGGCTGAAGCTGGTTGATGCTCACGGGTGTGAGGAGTTGGAAAACCCCAAGAGGAAGGTGTGAAGTAGTGCAGCAGCAAATTTCCCTCAGTGATGAAACCAAGGTTATCAAACCAGTAGGAGATGAAGAACACAACGAAGGTCTCCCCGGCGCCAGAAAAGTGCTGTTGCAGGGAGGTGGAATCTGCACAACACAATCAAGAAACTTTGCTCCAACTCAACAGTGAGGTTGTCAATCTCACCGGCTTGCTGTAACAAGGATTAAACGTATGTGTGGAGGATGATGTTTGCAGAGAATGAAAGTAACAGTTTGCAGTTGGTTGTATTATCAGTTTAAAGAAAAGGACTGGGGTCCACAGTTCACTAGTGGTGTCTCTCCATAAATAATAATAATAGCATACATGTGGGTAAACAAATTACAGCTGGGCAATTGACAGAATAAAGAGCTGCATAATGATGCATATACTAATGTCATGATGTCTAGTGTGAGATTCATTTGGGCATTACAACAATATACATAGACCGTTCCAACCGCATCTATGACTAATAATCCACCTTCCGGTTAGCGTCCGCACCCTTTCAGTATTAAGTTGCAAGCAACAGATTATTGCATTAGGCAAAGTGTGTAATGTAAGTAATACGATTATCCTTAGACAAAGTACTACTGTTTTATCCCTAGTAGCAACAGTACATCTATAATCTTAGAGCTTGCTGTCACTACCCCAGATTAAATAGAGACATGAACCCACTATCGAGCATAAATACCCCCTCTTGGAGTCACAAGCATCTACTTGGCCAGAGCATCTACTAGCAACGGAGAGCATGCAAGATCATAAACAACAGACAACATGATATATTATGAAGCAAATGACATAGTATTCAATATACATCGGATCCCAGCAAACACAACATGTAGCATTACATAAAGATGATCTTGATCATGATAGGCAGCTCACAAGATCTAAACATGATGGCACAATAGGAGAAGACAACCATCTAGCTACTGCTATGGACCCGTAGTCCAAGGATGAACTACTCACGCATCAGTCCGGAGGCGGGCATGGTGATGTAGAGCCCTCCGGTGATGATTCCCCTCTCCGGCAGGGTGCCGGGAAGAGCTTCTGAACCCTCCCGAACTAGGGTTGACGACGGCGGCGGCTCCATAAGGTTTTGTGGAAAAGTGTTCGGGTTTTATGTCTTGCATTGTCGGGGGGTATTTGTAGGCGAAAGGGCGAAGCCGGTGGAGGCCCGAGGCCCCGTGATGAGGTGCTGGCGCGGCTGGGGGTGGGGTCGCGCCCCCACATCATCTGGGCGCCTCGGTGCCCGACTCCGTCTCGTCTTCGATGTTCTGGATTGTTCCGAGGAAAATAGGGACTTCGGTATAAAATTGTCCAATTCCGAGAATATTTCCTTAAGTGGTTTTCTGAAACCAAAAACAGCAGAAAACAGGGAACTGGCACTGTGGCATCTTGTTAATAGGTTAGTCCCAGAAAATGCATAAAACAACACAAAGTGTATATAAAACATGTAGCAATTGGTATAATATAAGCATGGAACATAAGAAATTATAGATACGTTTGAGACGTATCAAGCATCCCCAAGCTTAGTTCTACTCGTACTCGAGTAGGTAAAACAATAACAACAATAATTTTTGAAGTGACATGCTTTCACACAATCTTGATCATATAATAATGTAATGCATGTAAACTGAGATCAAATGAATAAAAGTTGTAGTTTATATTGATATCAAATGAGTAATGAACAAACAAGTAGGAAGAACAAAGCAAAACTTTCAATGAATTAGTACTAGAAAACAATCAACCGTGCAAAGTAGATATTAAAGATGATTTAAGCTTCAAGAACAACAATATAATCATCTAATGAATCAAACACTCATGACAACTTTGTGAAAGGATCAAGTCAAGCAATAACAATATGCACGTAGAAGATCATCTCTCTATTGGTTCACTCAAAAACAAGCAAGTGTTCAGCGTTGGTTCCTGGCACCAGGATGTTGTGGCTAAAAGAATAATAATGGGGGTTTGGAAGGCCAACGGAAGAAAGTCTCACACAGCTGAAAGTGATCATTAGACAAGAGGAAGTCTTATAATCGAAGGTATGCAAGGAGTAGTGATTGCCACACAACGGATGCACATAGAGCTATAAGTGTATGAAAGCTCTCCAATGGAACTAGTGGGGGTGCATCTAACTTGCTTGCTCATGAAGACCTAGAGCACTTTTGAGGAGGCTCATCATTGGAATATACAAGCCAAGTTCTATAATGTAAAGTTCCCCACATAGTTATGCAAGTAAAACATGAAAACTCTCACATATGGAGTAAAGGTGCTAAACATGAGCACAAATGATGACTATGAATATTACAGGTGCTATAACATGAGCACAAGTGTGGATAAAGAGTAGTAATGTTGCCCCCTTTTTATTCTTTCTTTCTTTTTTTTTCTTTTTTTCCATTTTTTTGTATTTTTCTGTTTCTCTTTTCGATGGCCTCCATGGCTCTTTTCACTTTTAGGGGCAAACATTCTAACATGACAACACACTTTTGATACAAGGATCTCATAAGGGATAAAACATGGTGTATGAAACGGTGCCTCTGCCAGTGTAGCAGGATATGCAATGATCTAGCGTAACATGGGTAAAACCACACATCAGCTATATAGAATCATGCAAAGCAATATATAAATGATAAATGACAACAAGTCATGTAATGTAAGATGAAAGTTGCATGGCAATATATCTCGGAACAGCTATGGAAATGCTGTAGTAGGTAGGTATGGTGGATGTTTTGAGTAAGATATTTGGCTTATGTGTAGGAGAACATGATGAAGATCTCCCACGAGTTTTGGATGTACCCACGAAGTATGCACCAACTCTCAATGTGAGAAAGGGCAATGCAAAGTACCGAAGAGGCTAGCAAATATGGTGGTGGAAGTGCCATGAAAACCGCAGCTTTAGAACTCACAAGCAAAAAGATTCCAACTAGAAATATGATCTTACAAGGCATAATGAAAATCACTCCATGAGGGACTGTGGCAAATGAACAAGTCACTGTTGGGACCCCGACCGTAGCGCATAACACAAAGTCATTACGGTTGCTTTTAACATTAGAAGTCATATACCATTATGCTATCAAATGGATATTTAGTGTGCCACAGCTTCAAGTTTTCTAGACCAACCATTAATCATTCCACTTTACTAAACCATCATGTTTACCATTGAGCATATTAATATCTCAAAACAACATCAATGATTCAAGTGACACAATTTAATGATCTACAAGATTATGTATCATTTAGTTATACCATCTACCACATTTAACATTTTCTGTTCTTAACCAAACACCAATCAACTTATTTAAAACATAAACTCTCCAAGTATTTAAAAATTAGGCAAGAGAGTATAACATATGAGAACTAACAGCTCTGAACAAGAGGTGCATGAAAAATAAGAGCTGAAAGTATTGCAGTAGCTATGAAAGAATACTCAACAAATATAAGTGAAGAATAGGAGTATTCAAAAGAAAAAGCGGAGCGTGTCTCTCTCCCACACAAGAATGCTAGGATCCATTTTATTCAGAGAATAAAAATAACAAAAGCAAAAATAAAAACAAACAGATGCTCCAAGTAAAGCACATAAGATGTGGCGGAATTAAAATATAGTTTCATTAGAGATAACCTGATAAGTTGTTGATTAAGAAGGGGATGCCTTGGGCATCCCCAAGCTTTGACGCTTGAGTCTTCTTGAAATATGCTTGGGTGACCCACGGGGGCATCCCCAAGCTTAGGCTCTTTCATCTTCTTGATCATATCATATCATCCTCTCTCTTGATCCTTGAAAACTTGCTCCACACCAAACTCAAAGTAAACTTCATTAGAGGGTTAGTGCATAATCAAAAATTCTCATATTATTCATGGAGACAATCATTATCATGGTACTGGACATTAGCTACAGCCACTGGAATTTTATGGAACAAAAAAGATCCATTCAAAAGCAGCAAAAGAACCAATGCAAAATAAATGGCAGGATCTGTCAAAAACAGAACAGTCCGTAAAGACGAATTTTTTCAAGGCACTTAAATTGCTCAAATCATAAAACTCAAAACTAATGAAAGTTGCGTACATATCTGAGGATCACGCACAAAAAATCCCAGGTCATTTTGATTTTTCTGTGAATTCTAATGAATTAAACGGTGGACAGCAGAAAACTGTTCCTGCGCAGAAATCCAAATCTAGCATCAACTTTATACTAGAGACTCAACTTGGCACAACTATGCAATAAACTAAAGATACAAAGGAATTGCTACAGAGGTAGGCATGTTTCTTGACTAAAGCTGAAAATAAAAGATAATGGGTTGCCTCCCAAAAGCGCTTTCTTTAATGCCTTTTAGCTAGGCCTGATAGTTCTAATGATGCTCTCATGAAGATAGAAAATGAAGCAAAAGGAGCATCAAGAAGCAAATTAAAAACAAATTTAAGTCTAACCCACTTACTATGCATAGTAATCTTGTATACAAATAAATTCACAAAGAACAAAGTGACAAGCATAGGAAGATAAAACAAGAGTAACTTCAAAACTTTTAGTATATAGAGAGGTGTTTTAGTACCATGAAAACTTCTACAACCATATTCTCCTCTCTCATAATAATTTTCAGTAGTAGAAATAAATTCAACCATATAACCACAAGAATCATTCAACTTAGATAATATAGGCACATAAAGAGGATCATTAAATTTATTTTGGAATTCATTAGCATGCTTTCCTCTTTCAAAATAGTTACTAAGATCAATATCAAGTTTAAGATCATGGTTGCAACAAAGATTTGGAACTAGAGACAATTGCAAACCACATAAGTATCTCTCAACATAAGCAAATTTCTCCTCCATGGAGTAATTAGGAGAATTCAAGAACAAAGTAGGACTCTCATGAGTAAGAGTACCATCACAAGCAGCAATTATATCATTTTTATCCTCACATAAATAAGTAATAACTTCTATACATAGAGGATTATTGATAAGCATAGGACCATCATCTAAAGCATTATCATATATAACATTAGGGACCACATTTTTAATTTCTGTTATTTCCATTTTATTTGAGTCAAGGAACATGCTTTTTTCAAATTTATCAAAAGTAGATATTTCAATAGATTCATGACATTCAACAATATAGCACACTTCCTCCTTAGGTAGGCATGGAAGGTAATCAAATAATGTAAGAGTTAAAGAGTTACTATCATTAGGAGGTAAATCCTCCTTTTGTTCATCACTCTCTTCCTCTTTTTCATCCAATGAGCTTTCAGTTTCAACAGTTTCTTCTCCCACAGGTTCCTGAAAGGTAGCAAGTTGTTCTGGAGAATAAGTTTTCTCAAGAAATTCAATGATATAAGGATTAGCAATATTCAAGGCAATAACCAAGTATAGCATAATTCTCAGTTTTACAAGGGGCATCATCATTTTGAATATAACCAGCAATTTCATAGGCACCCTTAAGAACAACAAATTCTTCAATTTGTTCAAGATTACCAAAGTCATAGTTTCCTTTGGCATAAGCAGCCAAGGTTTCATTATCATTATAATCACATTGGAATGGGAGGTGTTTATGCCTTCTACCACAAAAAGATTCATTAAAGCAGTAGGATTCATCATATGTAGAACACAAGTTCTTAGCAAAATAATTCAACCTACTTATTTGTTCCCATAAATATTTCCCTTTTTGAGACAAGCGATATTCCTCATAATAATTTTTCTGTTCCTTCGTGAACCCACTTAGACAATAAGATTTTGTTTCAAAGAGAGTAGACATTGATAGCAAATAAATAACTAGACATAATAACAAACCGAAATACAAAAATAAATGCAAGTAACTAATTTTTGTGTGTTTTTGATAATAAGAAGCAAACAAGATAATAACAAAGTAAATAAAATGCAAGTAACTATTTTTTTTGTGTTTTTGATATTTAATAGCAAACTAAACAGGAAATAAAATTTAACTAAGCAAGACAAAAACAAAGTAAAGAGATTGGGAAGTGAGAGACTCCCATTGCAGATGTGTCTTGATCTCCCCGGCAACGGTGCCAGAAAAGTGCTTGATGCTCACGGGTGTGAGGAGTTGGAAAACCCCAAAAGGAAGGTGTGAAGTAGTGCAGCAGCAAATTTCCCTCAGTGATGAAACCAAGGTTATCGAACCAGTAGGAGATGAAGAACACAACGAAGATCTCCCGGCGCCAGAAAAGTGCTGTTGCAGGGAGGTGGAATCTGCACAACACAATCAAGAAACTTTGCTCCAACTCAACAGTGAGGTTGTCAATCTCACCGGCTTGCTGTAACAAGGATTAAACGTATGTGTGGAGGATGATGTTTGCAGAGAATGAAAGTAACAGTTTGCAGTTGGTTGTATTATCAGTTTAAAGAAAAGGACTGGGGTCCACAGTTCACTAGTGGTGTCTCTCCATAAATAATAATAATAGCATACATGTGGGTAAACAAATTACAGCTGGGCAATTGACAGAATAAAGAGCTGCATAATGATGCATATACTAATGTCATGATTTCCTAGTGTGAGATTCATTTGGGCATTACAACAATATACATAGACCGTTCCAACCGCATCTATGACTAATAATCCACCTTCCGGTTAGCGTCCGCACCCTTTCAGTATTAAGTTGCAAGCAACAGATTATTGCATTAGGCAAAGTGTGTAATGTAAGTAATACGATTATCCTTAGACAAAGTACTACTGTTTTATCCCTAGTAGCAACAGTACATCTATAATCTTAGAGCTTGCTGTCACTACCCCAGATTAAATAGAGACATGAACCCACTATCGAGCATAAATACCCCCTCTTGGAGTCACAAGCATCTACTTGGCCAGAGCATCTACTAGCAACGGAGAGCATGCAAGATCATAAACAACAGACAACATGATATATTATGAAGCAAATGACATAGTATTCAATATACATCGGATCCCAGCAAACACAACATGTAGCATTACATAAAGATGATCTTGATCATGATAGGCAGCTCACAAGATCTAAACATGATGGCACAATAGGAGAAGACAACCATCTAGCTACTGCTATGGACCCGTAGTCCAAGGATGAACTACTCACGCATCAGTCCGGAGGCGGGCATGGTGATGTAGAGCCCTCCGGTGATGATTCCCCTCTCCGGCAGGGTGCCGGGAAGAGCTTCTGAACCCTCCCGAACTAGGGTTGACGACGGCGGCGGCTCCATAAGGTTTTGTGGAAAAGTGTTCGGGTTTTATGTCTTGCATTGTCGGGGGGTATTTGTAGGCGAAAGGGCGAAGCCGGTGGAGGCCCGAGGCCCCGTGATGAGGTGCTGGCGCGGCTGGGGGTGGGGTCGCGCCCCCACATCATCTGGGCGCCTCGGTGCCCGACTCCGTCTCGTCTTCGATGTTCTGGATTGTTCCGAGGAAAATAGGGACTTCGGTATAAAATTGTCCAATTCCGAGAATATTTCCTTAAGTGGTTTTCTGAAACCAAAAACAGCAGAAAACAGGGAACTGGCACTGTGGCATCTTGTTAATAGGTTAGTCCCAGAAAATGCATAAAACAACACAAAGTGTATATAAAACATGTAGCAATTGGTATAATATAAGCATGGAACATAAGAAATTATAGATACGTTTGAGACGTATCAAGCATCCCCAAGCTTAGTTCTACTCGTACTCGAGTAGGTAAAACAATAACAACAATAATTTTTGAAGTGACATGCTTTCACACAATCTTGATCATATAATAATGTAATGCATGTAAACTGAGATCAAATGAATAAAAGTTGTAGTTTATATTGATATCAAATGAGTAATGAACAAACAAGTAGGAAGAACAAAGAAAAACTTTCAATGAATTAGTACTAGAAAACAATCAACCGTGCAAAGTAGATATTAAAGATGATTTAAGCTTCAAGAACAACAATATAATCATCTAATGAATCAAACACTCATGACAACTTTGTGAAAGGATCAAGTCAAGCAATAACAATATGCACGTAGAAGATCATCTCTCTATTGGTTCACTCAAAAACAAGCAAGTGTTCAGCGTTGGTTCCTGGCACCAGGATGTTGTGGCTAAAAGAATAATAATGGGGGTTTGGAAGGCCAACGGAAGAAAGTCTCACACAGCTGAAAGTGATCATTAGACAAGAGGAAGTCTTATAATCGAAGGTATGCAAGGAGTAGTGATTGCCACACAACGGATGCACATAGAGCTATAAGTGTATGAAAGCTCTCCAATGGAACTAGTGGGGGTGCATCTAACTTGCTTGCTCATGAAGACCTAGAGCACTTTTGAGGAGGCTCATCATTGGAATATACAAGCCAAGTTCTATAATGTAAAGTTCCCCACATAGTTATGCAAGTAAAACATGAAAACTCTCACATATGGAGTAAAGGTGCTAAACATGAGCACAAATGATGACTATGAATATTACAGGTGCTATAACATGAGCACAAGTGTGGATAAAGAGTAGTAATGTTGCCCCCTTTTTATTCTTTCTTTCTTTTTTTTCTATTTTTCCATTTTTTTTGTATTTTTCTGTTTCTCTTTTCGATGGCCTCCATGGCTCTTTACTTTTAGGGGCAAACATTCTAACATGACAACACACTTTTGATACAAGGATCTCATAAGGGATAAAACATGGTGTATGAAACGGTGCCTCTGCCAGTGTAGCAGGATATGCAATGATCTAGCGTAACATGGGTAAAACCACACATCAGCTATATAGAATCATGCAAAGCAATATATAAATGATAAATGACAACAAGTCATGTAATGTAAGATGAAAGTTGCATGGCAATATATCTCGGAACAGCTATGGAAATGCTGTAGTAGGTAGGTATGGTGGATGTTTTGAGTAAGATATTTGGCTTATGTGTAGGAGAACATGATGAAGATCTCCCACGAGTTTTGGATGTACCCGCGAAGTATGCACCAACTCTCAATGTGAGAAAGGGCAATGCAAAGTACCGAAGAGGCTAGCAAATATGGTGGTGGAAGTGCCATGAAAACCGCAGCTTTAGAACTCACAAGCAAAAAGATTCCAACTAGAAATATGATCTTACAAGGCATAATGAAAATCACTCCATGAGGGACTGTGGCAAATGAACAAGTCACTGTTGGGACCCCGACCGTAGCGCATAACACAAAGTCATTACGGTTGCTTTTAACATTAGAAGTCATATACCATTATGCTATCAAATGGATATTTAGTGTGCCACAGCTTCAAGTTTTCTAGACCAACCATTAATCATTCCACTTTACTAAACCATCATGTTTACCATTGAGCATATTAATATCTCAAAACAACATCAATGATTCAAGTGACACAATTTAATGATCTACAAGATTATGTATCATTTAGTTATACCATCTACCACATTTAACATTTTCTGTTCTTAACCAAACACCAATCAACTTATTTAAAACATAAACTCTCCAAGTATTTAAAAATTAGGCAAGAGAGTATAACATATGAGAACTAACAGCTCTGAACAAGAGGTGCATGAAAAATAAGAGCTGAAAGTATTGCAGTAGCTATGAAAGAATACTCAACAAATATAAGTGAAGAATAGGAGTATTCAAAAGAAAAAGCGGAGCGTGTCTCTCTCCCACACAAGAATGCTAGGATCCATTTTATTCAGAGAATAAAAATAACAAAAGCAAAAATAAAAACAAACAGATGCTCCAAGTAAAGCACATAAGATGTGGCGGAATTAAAATATAGTTTCATTAGAGATAACCTGATAAGTTGTTGATTAAGAAGGGGATGCCTTGGGCATCCCCAAGCTTTGACGCTTGAGTCTTCTTGAAATATGCTTGGGTGACCCACGGGGGCATCCCCAAGCTTAGGCTCTTTCATCTTCTTGATCATATCATATCATCCTCTCTCTTGATCCTTGAAAACTTGCTCCACACCAAACTCAAAGTAAACTTCATTAGAGGGTTAGTGCATAATCAAAAATTCTCATATTATTCATGGAGACAATCATTATCATGGTACTGGACATTAGCTACAGCCACTGGAATTTTATGGAACAAAAAAGATCCATTCAAAAGCAGCAAAAGAACCAATGCAAAATAAATGGCAGGATCTGTCAAAAACAGAACAGTCCGTAAAGACGAATTTTTTCAAGGCACTTAAATTGCTCAAATCATAAAACTCAAAACTAATGAAAGTTGCGTACATATCTGAGGATCACGCACAAAAAATCCCAGGTCATTTTGATTTTTCTGTGAATTCTAATGAATTAAACGGTGGACAGCAGAAAACTGTTCCTGCGCAGAAATCCAAATCTAGCATCAACTTTATACTAGAGACTCAACTTGGCACAACTATGCAATAAACTAAAGATACAAAGGAATTGCTACAGAGGTAGGCATGTTTCTTGACTAAAGCTGAAAATAAAAGATAATGGGTTGCCTCCCAAAAGCGCTTTCTTTAATGCCTTTTAGCTAGGCCTGATAGTTCTAATGATGCTCTCATGAAGATAGAAAATGAAGCAAAAGGAGCATCAAGAAGCAAATTAAAAACAAATTTAAGTCTAACCCACTTACTATGCATAGTAATCTTGTATACAAATAAATTCACAAAGAACAAAGTGACAAGCATAGGAAGATAAAACAAGAGTAACTTCAAAACTTTTAGTATATAGAGAGGTGTTTTAGTACCATGAAAACTTCTACAACCATATTCTCCTCTCTCATAATAATTTTCAGTAGTAGAAATAAATTCAACCATATAACCACAAGAATCATTCAACTTAGATAATATAGGCACATAAAGAGGATCATTAAATTTATTTTGGAATTCATTAGCATGCTTTCCTCTTTCAAAATAGTTACTAAGATCAATATCAAGTTTAAGATCATGGTTGCAACAAAGATTTGGAACTAGAGACAATTGCAAACCACATAAGTATCTCTCAACATAAGCAAATTTCTCCTCCATGGAGTAATTAGGAGAATTCAAGAACAAAGTAGGACTCTCATGAGTAAGAGTACCATCACAAGCAGCAATTATATCATTTTTATCCTCACATAAATAAGTAATAACTTCTATACATAGAGGATTATTGATAAGCATAGGACCATCATCTAAAGCATTATCATATATAACATTAGGGACCACATTTTTAATTTCTGTTATTTCCATTTTATTTGAGTCAAGGAACATGCTTTTTTCAAATTTATCAAAAGTAGATATTTCAATAGATTCATGACATTCAACAATATAGCACACTTCCTCCTTAGGTAGGCATGGAAGGTAATCAAATAATGTAAGAGTTAAAGAGTTACTATCATTAGGAGGTAAATCCTCCTTTTGTTCATCACTCTCTTCCTCTTTTTCATCCAATGAGCTTTCAGTTTCAACAGTTTCTTCTCCCACAGGTTCCTGAAAGGTAGCAAGTTGTTCTGGAGAATAAGTTTTCTCAAGAAATTCAATGATATAAGGATTAGCAATATTCAAGGCAATAACCAAGTATAGCATAATTCTCAGTTTTACAAGGGGCATCATCATTTTGAATATAACCAGCAATTTCATAGGCACCCTTAAGAACAACAAATTCTTCAATTTGTTCAAGATTACCAAAGTCATAGTTTCCTTTGGCATAAGCAGCCAAGGTTTCATTATCATTATAATCACATTGGAATGGGAGGTGTTTATGCCTTCTACCACAAAAAGATTCATTAAAGCAGTAGGATTCATCATATGTAGAACACAAGTTCTTAGCAAAATAATTCAACCTACTTATTTGTTCCCATAAATATTTCCCTTTTTGAGACAAGCGATATTCCTCATAATAATTTTTCTGTTCCTTCGTGAACCCACTTAGACAATAAGATTTTGTTTCAAAGAGAGTAGACATTGATAGCAAATAAATAACTAGACATAATAACAAACCGAAATACAAAAATAAATGCAAGTAACTAATTTTTGTGTGTTTTTGATAATAAGAAGCAAACAAGATAATAACAAAGTAAATAAAATGCAAGTAACTATTTTTTTTGTGTTTTTGATATTTAATAGCAAACTAAACAGGAAATAAAATTTAACTAAGCAAGACAAAAACAAAGTAAAGAGATTGGGAAGTGAGAGACTCCCATTGCAGATGTGTCTTGATCTCCCCGGCAACGGTGCCAGAAAAGTGCTTGATGCTCACGGGTGTGAGGAGTTGGAAAACCCCAAAAGGAAGGTGTGAAGTAGTGCAGCAGCAAATTTCCCTCAGTGATGAAACCAAGGTTATCGAACCAGTAGGAGATGAAGAACACAACGAAGATCTCCCGGCGCCAGAAAAGTGCTGTTGCAGGGAGGTGGAATCTGCACAACACAATCAAGAAACTTTGCTCCAACTCAACAGTGAGGTTGTCAATCTCACCGGCTTGCTGTAACAAGCATTAAACGTATGTGTGGAGGATGATGTTTGCAGAGAATGAAAGTAGCAGTTTGCAGTTGGTTGTATTATCAGTTTAAAGAAAAGGACCGGGGTCCACAGTTCACTAGTGGTGTCTCTCCATAAATAATAATAATAGCATACATGTGGGTAAACAAATTACAGCTGGGCAATTGACAGAATAAAGAGCTGCATAATGATGCATATACTAATGTCATGATGTCTAGTGTGAGATTCATTTGGGCATTACAACAATATACATAGACCGTTCCAACCGCATCTATGACTAATAATCCACCTTCCGGTTAGCGTCCGCACCCCTTTCAGTATTAAGTTGCAAGCAACAGATTATTGCATTAGGCAAAGTGTGTAATGTAAGTAATACGATTATCCTTAGACAAAGTACTACTGTTTTATCCCTAGTAGCAACAGTACATCTACAATCTTAGAGCTTGCTGTCACTACCCCAGATTAAATAGAGACATGAACCCACTATCGAGCATAAATACCCCCTCTTGGAGTCACAAGCATCTACTCTGCCAGAGCATCTACTAGCAACGGAGAGCATGCAAGATCATAAACAACACACAACATGATATATTATGAAGCAAATGACATAGTATTCAATATCCATCGGATCCCAGCAAACACAACATGTAGCATTACATAAAGATGATCTTGATCATGATAGGCAGCTCACAAGATCTAAACATGATGGCACAATAGGAGAAGACAACCATCTAGCTACTGTTATGGACCCGTAGTCCAAGGATGAACTACTCACGCATCAGTCCGGAGGCGGGCATGGTGATGTAGAGCCCTCCGGTGATGATTCCCCTCTCCGGCAGGGTGCCGGGAAGAGCTTCTGAACCCTCCCGAACTAGGGTTGACGACGGCGGCGGCTCCATAAGGTTTTGTGGAAAAGTGTTCGGGTTTTAGGTCTTGCATTGTCGGGGGGTATTTGTAGGCGAAAGGTCGAAGGCGGTGGAGGCCCGATGCCCCGTGATGAGGTGCTGGCGCGGCTGGGGGTGGGGCCGCGCCCCCACATCATCTGGGCGCCTCGGTGCCCGACTCCGTCTCGTCTTCGATGTTCTGGATTGTTCCGAGGAAAATAGGGACTTCGGTATAAAAATTGTCCAATTCCGAGAATATTTCCTTAAGTGGTTTTCTGAAACCAAAAATAGCAGAAAACAGGGAACTGGCACTGTGACATCTTGTTAATAGGTTAGTCCTAGAAAATGCATAAAACAACACAAAGTGTATATAAAACATGTAGCAATTGGTATAATATAAGCATGGAACATAAGAAATTATAGATACGTTTGAGACGTATCACTGGTGCAGATGGGTCGATGCATGTACACGAACGTCGCCGCTCTATTTAACACACCCTCTCGGGCCTCTACCTCTCTCACACTCAGCCCTTCCATCGCTCACTGTCTCCAATCGCCACCATCTCTCACCGTCGCCACCACTCAAGCCACCGTCCCCGCCACCATGCAGTTCAACGGCTCAACTTTCGTCCCCTCCCACCATGCCCGAGCGGCAGTGGCTGGCCGGTGTGGTGGTGGGGAACCAGCTCACCGTGTGGGCTATCTCGACGCGGAGGCCCCCGACACAGTTCGCTTGAAGCTTCCTTAGGGCCGGGTGAAACCACCTCCCGGCCGGCACGGCGCCCATGTTCCACGTCCGAGAATACTTCGACGAGAACCTGAGGTCCGTCACCGGCCTCCTCGTCACCTTCACCAACGAGCACGACGCCCGCTTCCTCCTCGGCAAGGTCTTTTGGTGTGAAAACGAGTTCATCGCGTTCACAACGTTCAACATCTTTGTCGTGTCTCGATCGACGGACACCGGGGATGCGAGGCACCCCCTTTTAGATTCGGTAGGGGCGTGAAGGAGGCTGGAAACGTCTCTCGGGGGACGATCGCCGGCAGGCTCTTCACTCACTCTCCGATCTCAACCTGGTAGGCATACAAGGAAAGCACACAACGATCTACCCAGGTTCAGGCCGCCCGAAGGCTAAAAGCCCTACTCCTTCATGTCTGGATAGATGGATCAATCATGGTGTGGCTACAATGGTGTTCTCCGGCGAGGTACCCGGCAGGATTCTTGTCTAGAGGAAGAGGGAGGACAGATCCTTGCCCGGAGGAGATCACCTTCCTTCCCTTCCTCGCCCTAGCCTTGTGCTAGCCTTCACTAAAATGTGCCTTCTACCTCTTGCTCAACCTGCCGCTCCTCCATGCCTTGGTCCTCCTTTTATAGGTAAAGGGGATGCCACAGAGGTCATGCGAGGAGCGTGAGGGGTTTTGGCGGGAAGCAACCCCTCTCCGTGGTGGAGGTGGCGACGTGGCCTCTTCTCATCCAAGTATCGGTCACCGGGTTGGTGAGATCTCTGTCGCCTTTGGGGAAAGCGGCGGACAGGGGCTGACACAGTGCAGGCGGTGTCCCCTGCCCGCGCCTTGCTTCCCAAGTTTTCTGTGGGCTTCTACCATCTTCTGGAGGATGGTAGACTGGTACCCGAGAGGGAGCCCGGCCCCGCCGGGGACTCGTGCTCTCGGGGTCTTCGGCTCTATCCGGGGTGCACGGGACCCGGGAGTCCTTTGCACCCGGAGATCTTGGACGGCGCGGGTGCGCCCTTGAGGCCTTGCGCCGAGTCTTGGTCTTGTCAATCTTCATGTTGGGCCCACAGGTGGTGTACCCACTTTGGCAGCGCTAGGGGAACCCCGTGTTCCACTGCGGTGGGGAAGATCTTCACCAACTTTCAGAAGATCTTCCCCACCACCAACGGCATGCACTCCCTCCCCTACGGCTTTCCGCATCACGTCGATGATGAGTGAGGGGCAAGCGGCAAGGAGCGGTCGGCCGGTGGGAAACCGGCGATGTTCTAATTATCTAGTAATGTAGTGAAATCAATGAAGTTATTATGTGTGTTTGAAAAGTGGTCTCGTGTTTACTTGGTTATCAACTCTAAACGTTAGTACTATATGATATAAGGAGACTATGTGGGCTGGATTTTCCAGTTTTTTTATATTTTTTGAATTTGTGTTGCTCATTTGAATTTTCAGTCAAACCTTACTTTGACCGACATTTAAACAAGTTTAAAACCTGAAAATGGAAAACAAAGCCCAGATCCCTCTTAGTCACTCCAAAGCGTTGGGCCTATCTACGTCTTTGCACCTCTGCATGCACGCCTGCATGCACGCGCGTGAAGCGGCGGCGTTCGCATGCATGCGCGCCTATCTACGCCGACTCAGAGTTCGTAGCGTCATTAAACTAGCCGTGATTCAGATGCCGCGCGACCCATCGATTCAGATGCATGCGTCAAACAGTGTGAAACGGCAACGGATACACACACGCGGCAATCGTTTCACTTGGAACCCTAACTAGCGTTCTTAGCCCATTTATACGCCTCTCTTCCTTTCCCACACACACACTACGAACACAAGCGAGCCTCCATCCTCTTTCTTCTTCTCCGACAACCCCAAGCCACCAACTGATCGAAGATGCAGTACAACGGGCCAACGTTCCTTCGCCCGCCTACCGTGCCGGAGATGCAGTACCCGCCAGACGTCCTCGTGGAGTGCACACTCTGCGTGTGGGCGCAGTCTCGGTGGAGGGGCCCCGTCGAGCTCGCCCGCGGCTTCCTCAACGCCGGCTTTGCCCACCTCCCACAGGGCTCGCCGTTGATGTTCCGCCTCAACGAGACGCGTGACGGCGTCGCCCTCAAGCTGCTCACTATCACCTTCACCAACCCGTTCGACGCGTACCATCTCCTCGGCCAAGTCTTTTGGTGCGGTTGCGAGTCCATCTTCTTTGCCACGTACAACATCTACACCAACTGCGAGGCTATCTTCCCCGCGCTGGAGTGAAGAAGTTGAAGCGGTGAAGGAGCGCGCGACAAGGTGGAAGAAGGAGATGCTAGTTTTTTAGTTTTTTCATGTTTTTTCCGTGTTTTTTACGTGTGTCCTGTCCATCAACTATCTATGTAACGTTGGTTTGCAACTTATCCATCTTTATGAATTTAGTAGTAACGATGTTTATGAATTTAGTATGTAACGTTGGTTTGCAACTTATCCATCTTTATGAATTTAGTAGTAACGATGTTTATGAATTTAGTAGTAACTATGTTTATGAATTTATTATGTGGGTTTCCAAAGTGGTCTCGTGTTTATTTTGCAACTTATCTATCCGCCCCTCCGACGCCAACTACCCACGCAGTTCGAATCCTAGCCTGGTCCCACAAGCCGTGGGCAGCAACGGTCTAGTCTTGGAGCCTGGTCCCACCTGGAAGGGCCGAGTCAACACCTTGACACAAGCCGCGGGCAGCAATTGTCTGGTCTTGGAGCCTGGTCCCACCTGGAAGGGCTGAGTCAACACCTTCACCTGACGGAAACGACGAGAAGTCACGGAAGGAGTTCATGGGCAAAGACTAGGCAAAACTGAGCACCATTTGCAACTGAGCGCAAAACTGAGTACATGGACACAACTGAGAGCAACCAGATAATTAACCAATGTTATGTTGAGTTATGGCGTCACGTTAATCTTAATTGTTGAATATCGTGCGTTGTCATGGTGCCTTAATTTATGATGTGCATTATCATTGATAAATAAGAATCTTTGCATATATTATTTGACAAATATGCACACGTATGAATCTACCGCTGCTGTCTCCGCCCCCATTTAACAAGAGCGAGGAAGGCATTAACGGAGCGAGATTCAGGAAAATGGGTGTACATGGCTTAAAAAGTAGTCAAAGATTCCGATTTATCATGGATAAAATGTTAAGTATTTATTTATTACATATAGACGAGTTGACAACGTGAGTTGCTTATGTAGTGCGAGCTCCATAGACCTTGTTTCTCGAAAAACATCAACATTTTAAAGTCTCTGAAAATTTTGAAAAAATCCTAGATGTTTGGAAATGACGTAATTCTATAGTTATATAAATTTTCAACCCCAAAATAGTTTGGAAGGCCAACAAAAAAATGACAAATCCTGACAATATTGCCATTTGTACACAACTCAAAATATTGAATATGTCACATTGATTGTTTGCACACTGATAATCATAATTATGATTTAAAATAAGATTTTTCTCAATTTGTCAAAGCTTAAAATGTTGTTTTTATATATTTTTTATAAAGTTTCATGAAATGCGTCCTCCAAACCACAACACTCATTTATTATTGTATTATTTTATGATTTAAGATTTAGATCGGATCTTAGCGGCCTTGTGGGTAAAGGTGGCCAAAAGACCGATCCGAACACGGTACAACCCGTATCCCGTGTCGGCCTGTCTACAAGAAGGGACGTGATGTGCCGACACGGGATCGGTTCTAAAGGTCCACTGTCCCTTTAAAATAAACGGGCAAGTCCATTTAGCATGCTAGGCTGTTTCTAGAATGTATTTGGCCTCTAGAGACTATATTCTTAGAAAAAATATAGAAGAAATTGAAAAATATAAACGGGTCGTGTCGTGCGAGCCTGCGTTGCTAGCCTCGAGGACCAGACATGGCCCAGGCGTGCCATGGGCCAGGCCCTAAGAAGCTGGGACGCGTGCTAACGGTTCGGCCCTTGAACACGGCCCAGGTGATCAGCTCTGCTTTTGGGTTTACTATAAAAAAAGCTCTGTTTAATCTAAAGAAAACTCTGCTTATGGATTCTGTGAGCGGCATCCCTACATTAGACCTATAGCTGGCCATCTGGGCCGGGCCAAACAGACCGGCCCAAGGCACGGGTTAAAAGGCACGACCCGGGAAAGGCCCGACACAGTACTAAACGGGTCGTGTCGCGGCATGGGCCCGGTACTTGCCCGTGCTCGGATCTGCAGCCCGTGGGCCGGCCCAGCCCGGCACGGCACGGTCCAAACGTGTCGGCCCGCGGCACGATAGGCACGACACGGCACGACGGCCTGCTTAGGGCACGCGCGGGGCGGCGGGAGGCACGCGGGCGGGAGCAGGCACGCCGTGCCGGAGTGGGCACACGACTGGCTGTCGGGCCGCTGTCGGGACTGTTGGCCTGTTTTATACGATTTTTTTCAAATTGTGAACTTCTAACGGATCTATTTTTTGCTATAAAAAGGGTCTCTCACCCCCTCATTCTACACACTCAACCCACAGTTCTCATTATACATTCCCACACTTCTCATCCCATGGATCCTCCCTCTCCCCTTCATTTCAACCCAAACATGGGGTTTATCCCGAGACGATGATCAAATTCGGACCCGATGAACTCGGTCTTCGTCCCGAAGATTTGGCCTACATAAACGCCCCCTGTACTCAGCCTCACAAAACCCATTCATCCGATGTTCATTCTAGTAGTACCGCCGCCACGTCCTGTTCCTCTACCGGCACAAAGAGGCAAAGAACCTCGTGGGCGTGGGTGGAGGGCCATTTCGAGTACCGTTGTACAATACTCGAATATGGCAATAAGAAACATGAAGCGGTGTGCAAGTGGCCGGATTGCGGCAAGATCCTGAGCGGCGCCTCCTCCAGCGGAACCGGCCACTTGGAGCGGCACGCAAATGGACACAAGCTGAAGAGGGACCAGACGATGGCGAGAAGACAGGGCGAGCTTGGTTTCACACCCGACGACCAGGTAAGTAACCGGAACTATGATCCTGATTTATTTCGCCTCAGACTATGTAGTATGATAGCTGCACATGATTTACCGCTTAGATTTGGGTCTTACCCCGCTGTTGTCGATTGGATTAAAACTTGTCAGAATCCACGGTATGAACCAGTTTTTAGGCAAACTACATCTAGGGATATGAAAAAAACTAGCCAAAGTGTATTTTCAGTTTCATTAACATCTGATATCTGGAGCGGGAGAGCCAAGCAAGATTATCTAAATGTTGTTGCTCATTATGTGGACAGTGGTACTTGGGTACTAAAAAAGTGTAATTGGATTTGAATTAATTGATGTTAGCCATACTGGTAGAGTCATTGATGAAAAAATTATGCAAGTCGTGGATGAATTTGTTCTCGAGAATAAGGTGTTTGCAATAATTTTAGATAATGCTTGAAACGATGCCAGGGCAATGAATGATCTCATTCCCAGACTTTCTTTTTCTTCTGCACCATACCTTTTCCATGAACGTTGTGCACGCAATATTATTAGTCTTATTACTAAAAGTGCTTTGAAACTAATGAAATTACCCATTGAGAAAATAAGAAGTGGCATAACTTTTCGAAATGCTTCTATCCACGGCTAGCCGACTATAAGAGGTGGTGTA
The DNA here is from genome assembly GCA_026929855.1 of Poa annua. Classification (NCBI taxonomy): domain Eukaryota; kingdom Viridiplantae; phylum Streptophyta; class Magnoliopsida; order Poales; family Poaceae; genus Poa; species Poa annua. The sequence continues at coordinate 60,161,590 of CM049437.1, forward strand.
CTACAGCTGCTTCGACCTGTCATGTCTATAATGTGGACATAGATATTAGATGAACTCTACATATATAATGATTAGAGATTTGATCCGTGATAAAGAGCAGTTTACCACGTTTGTTAATTCCAATTCCAACAGAGCAATCTTTATTACCCATGATGACTAGGTTATGGCACAAATGGTAATGGAGTTTCTAGAAGTTCTTTTTAATGCAACTAACATTTCATCAGGGGTTAATTTCAACAAAAAAAACATTTCATCAGGGGTTTATTATCCCACATCTCCTCTACTAGTGCATCAGATTGTATTGATTTCTAATCACTTAAAAGAGTATCAACATGATGAAATTTTAAAAGAATCTGTTAAAAAATGAAAGAAAAGTTGTTAAAATATTGGAAAGAAATTCCTGATTTGTATGCATTTGCATTTATTTTGGACCCAAGGGCTAAACTTAAGGATTCGACCATGCTCTATCTTACTTAACAGCCGCCTTAGAAGTAGACTATGCTGAATATCAATATATTGTTAAGAGCAAACTCACTGATATGTACATCAAGTATGAGGCTGAGTTTGAAGAGACAGTCCGTCTGCCCCGTCCTCCACCAATTACACAACCTGGAAAGAAGAAAACAATCTTCAAACTCTTCGGTAGCAACTCCGGTGCCGGCTCAAGTTGAAGCAGCTCCAGTGCTCCTCGACATAGCGAGTTAGGTGTTTACCCCAATGACCAGCAGGTTCCCCACGACGAAGATCTCGAGTTCAACATAGTACAGTGGTGGCATGATCATAAAACTACATATATGGTGTTTTCCATACTAGCACGGGATGCGTTAACTATCCCCGTATCAACAACATTGTCAGAGGAAACTTTTAGTCTAAGTGGAAGAGTACTCGAGCCAAGAATAGCAAGTCTCCACCATTCAATGGTGAAGAGTTTAATGACGGTAAAAGATCGTGATCGGGCGAAGCGGAGAACCCAACACATGCCGAAGGACCCCGAGTTGTTGGCTGCACTAGAGAATTTTGATATCAGCGATGAAGAATAATTTTCTTATCCTCTTTGTAATTTTCATTTTTTATTTTTGTATTTTGAACTCTGTCTGTAATGTGAACTATTAAGTAGGAGATCAGCAAGTGTCAGACGCACTCTTTTTACTTACCAGATTAATTAAGGGGACTGGAAGGTTTTAATGAGGCGGCTTGCTAGCTAAATAAAAATTATGAAAACCATATCAAACTTTATCTTATATAGTAAAAATGGCCGTGCGTTGCAACGGGCGAACAAATTTAGACCGATATATGTAAATAATACTCCCTCCGTTCCTTAATATAAGGTGTAGTTTTGGCACGAGAGTCGCTTTACACGTGTTCTTTATTTAACTGAAGGTCAAACTGGATTGTTGCTTTCATATTGCATGAATTAGCCTTTTTGGGAGTGTAAAGTTCAGACTCGTGTACCTTTTTGTGTTAGTTTGTAGTAGTTGCTTATAAGAGCCACAATTTTGAGACTACAGATTTATAACCTTGCTTTGCTCATATATAATCCATGAACTGAACACTGTGTGCATTGTTTATGTTGTTCAGTCTACTGGAAAAGGCAGGTAAGTGGCAGAATAATAAAAGCAAAATTATATCGAAAAACTTAATTATAACTCATTATAAAAAAATGATGAAAACTTGCGTGTAGTAGCAGGTACTAAGTACATGTTGCTCAATACAATTCAGTTCGATATAGGTTGTGCTGCACTCTTGTACTATGAACACTTTGCGAACTAACGCTAAATTGCAGATTTCGTCAGCGATGACAATCCCGATTCTTGCTGCTGCGCGGAGCAGATCAGGCCTCCTCGAGCACGGCGGCGTTCTCCTGCCGAGAGAAAGGCGGCCCTTGAATGACCTGCTCGCTGCCCTCACCTGGCTGCATTGTACGTCAGTATGTGCAGGTGTGCTGGAGCTCGCGTGCAGCAGCCTTGGTGCAGGTACCAGTCCAGAAGCTCACGGCCAGCAGCGCTCGCACGGAGAGCACAAGGGGAGGAGGGAGCGTGTCCGGCATGTTGGGGGCGGCCGGCGGTGGAGCTAAGGGCCGGTGGCGGACACCTAAATCTGACAATAGTTCTGACTGAACCGGGTGTATTGGGTTGTTTTTTGCTTTATTATTGTGCTAGTTCCGTTCCGAGTTCTCAGCCTTCCGAGGTTGGCCGCTGCCGTCGCCCGCGCTTGGCTCGCTTCGGCCGTCGCTGCTCGCGCACGGCTCGCGTGACCGGCCTCCATGGCCGCTTCCGTCGCCCGCCCTGCTTGCACACGGACTGCCGGATCAGCCTTTGCGGCCGCTGCCGTCGCCCGCGGCTCGCCGAACTGGCCTCCGAGGCCGTTGCTGTCGCCCGCCCTGCTCACCCGCGGCTCGACGAACTGGCCTCCACGGCTACTGCTGTTCGCCCGCAGCTCGCCGGCCTGACGTTCGCGGCTGCTGCCCTCGCTGGCCGCTCGCCGACCTAGCCTCTGCGCCTTCTGCCGTCGCTGGTCGCTCGCGCACGACTCACCGGCTCCACCTACGTAGCTGCTGCCGTTCGCCGGCCCCTCCTCCGTGAGGACCGTGAAGTCGCACTCGCACCTTGTTGCCCCAGCGTGACCAGACATGGTCCAGGTCGTTTGACGAGGGGATCGCTCAGAGGAAGGGAAAAATAACATGAACCGGTTATTTCACTTATGGGTGGCAGTGGTGGGTAATTTTTACGAACTTTAGGGGCAGATTCGATGACGTACCGCAAGAAAGATTCCTCCCTTTATTATTACGTATAGATATAGATTTTCTTATTTTAAAGAAAGATAAAATAGGACTAAAAAAGGGCTGAAACGTGCCTGGCGTGCCGGCCGGGCCGTTATTGGGCCATCGGGCGTGCCGCACCTCAGGCCGCGGCATGCAGGCCGGCCCAGACACGGCACGGGTCCTATTCGTTTCTAACGGGCCGTGCCGTGACGGGCTGGCCCGTTTGGCCAGTTATAATTGGGCCCAAACCAGTGACAGTGAAGTGGTGGCCGATGGGTGGGGAGTGGGGACTGTGGAGCAACCGTAGCATAGGAGGGTTCCTCCGGCGTTACTAAAAAACAAAACAAAAAAAGGGTTCCTCCGGCGGAAGGAACCGCCGCCGCCGCCATTCCCCCCAAATAAATCTCGACCCCCGCCGGAGCTGCGAACGCCGCTCCGCGTCCGAGATTTGCCTCCACCTCCTCCTATCGTCTGCTTCTTTTTCTGAAGGAATCCGTTCCACTCCCCCCTTCATCTGATCCGAATCTTTGTCCAGGAGGGAATGGCGTCCGAATCCAGGAAGACGGTCTCGAGGTACACCACGAACACGTAGAAGGGCTCGCACGCCTTCGAGATCTCCGGGTACAGCCTCATCAAGGGCATCGGGGTCGGCCGGTACATCCGGTCCAGCACCTTCACCGTCGGAGGCTACGACTGGGCCATCCGAGTCTACCCCGACGGCGTCACGGAGGCTTTCACGGATTACGTGACCGTCTACCTCGAGCTCATGAGCAAGGACACCGAGGTGCGGGCTCTCTATGATCTGAGTTTGGTTAACCAGGACACTGGCCTGCCCGTCAGCTTCAGTATGTGGTCTGAATCAACCCGGTGCGTCTTCAAATCCCGTGACACTAGCCGCTTTGGCCCTCAAAGTGGATGGTCCATACTGAGAAGCGATTTGGAGCTGGAAGCGTCATGCTACGTTATCGGTGATTACCTGACGATCCAATGCGCCGTCACCGTTGTCAAAGAATCACAGGTGCACGGATGCACAGCCGAATATGAAATCCAAGTGCCGCCGTCAGACTTATCTGATCATTTTGGCAAGTTACTGTTGGAGGAGGAGGGTGCCGATGTGACTTTCAGTGTTGGAGGAGAGACTTTCGGGGCACACAAGATTGTACTTGCCACGCGCTCACCCGTCTTCAGGGCAGAGCTGTATGGGCAGATGAAGGAGAGGACGGCCCGAAGCATAACCCTTGAAGACATCCAGCCTTCTGTTTTCAGGGCCTTGCTGCATTTCATATATACTGATTCGTTGCCTGACATGGAGGATCTTGATCAGGATGAGTACAGTGAAATTATCCGTCATTTACTCGTGGCTGCAGATAGATATGCCATGGAAAGGCTCAAGTTGATGTGCCAAAACATCCTTTGTCAGTATATTGATGCAGACAGTGTGGCCGCTACATTGGCCTTGGCTGATCAGCATAACTGCGACGGACTTAAGGACGTTTGCATTGACTTTATGGCCACTTCAGATGAGATGGATGCTGTGGTGGCCACCCAAGGTTTTGCAAATCTTAAAAGAACATGCCCTTCTGTCTTAGTAGATGTGTTGGAGAAGAGAAGCAAGTTTCGCAAAGCATAGATATCCAGATGAGTCTTTTGACTATATATGTAGTTTAGTTCTGAGATAAAAGCTCTCAAAATCTGGTCTCTGATTATTATATTTCCACCTTTTGCTTTGAATTTGATGCTGGGTAGTTTTTAAAGTTATATGGATGCTCTGATGGCAACTAGCAAACCAATGTTTTGTCAATCCCAAAAGAACTTGTTCACGACTCTTACTAGATCCATTTGGTAAGAACCAGGCTTGGAAAAATATATTGGCATCTCATCCTAAGCTGGCTTTGAGCAGTTAGTCTACTTGTTTTGTGAACGATGCTCGTTGTAGATCCTGAATGTCTTCCTCCTTGTGCACACCTCAAGGTGTTGTGTGCACCCATATTCAAACAAGAATATCAATAGGACTAGCTATGAAACATCATTGGATAGAAACCTTTTGGTAGTTTGGAGTATTTAGCACTATAGTTTTCCATACCTCCGAGGATATCACAATATTAGGTGTAATTTTTTCTTTCAAAATTGTAAGATGAGTCTTCAAGTTCCACAACAATTTTTTCTTTCAAAATTGTAAGATGAGTCTTCAAGGTCCTGGTCCTATTGGATTTTTGTGGCCTCCTCTGTTTGGTCCTGGTCCTTCTATAAGATTTTTGTGGCCTCATTTTTTCGGTCCTTTTTATAGGATTTTTGTGGCCTCGTTTCCTTGGTCCTGGTCTTTTTTATATGATTTTTGTAGCCTTGTTTCGTCAGTCCTGGTCCTCTAGGATTTTTGTGTCCTCGTTTCGCATTGTCATTGATATATGAACATTCTTTTGTTGTGAGCTTCTTTTGTCGTCGATTTCTTGTGCTATGATCTTTTGTGGCATGCTCTTCTCTTGATCGAATTTCGGTCTCTACCGGTCTCATTCTCGATCGACTCTGTCCACTTTGGCTTGACTCTACAGGTTTTGAAGACTCTTCATGCTGCAAGGACACTGTCAAGATGTGGATTTTTTATTATCATTTTATTTTTATTTTTCTAGTATTGAACTTCTTCAAATGCAATGCGATTGCATACGTTTTGTATTTGAGGGGGTGTTCAGGAGTATTACCGTTGGTTGATCTAGGAGTCCGTGCTAGACTAGATTTACTTCAGTATCCTCCAAGTCAATGCTATTTCAATCTAAGTGGTCCTATTCTCTGTCCCGTGCTGGGAAGCATTGCTCCTCTTTTCATTCCAAATTCTTCAAGACCGATACGATTTGTACTACTTCCTCCTCCTTTCATTCCAAATTCTTCAGTAAGACCGATACGATTTGTACTATGTAGTTGCCCATTGGGCTATCTAACCAGACAAGTTGCTTATTCTGTTAGAGCCACCCAATTTCGTTGTTGTACGTGCATTCTCGAGCAGGGTTTAATACTCCAATCGGATGGTTACTATTCCAAGTCCGACAATGTTGTTTTTTCTAGAATTTCGTTGAAAGTCTATGGGGTTTCCAACTTCAAGTAACACGTATTAACATTGAGGGATTGAAAAAGGAGGTTAAGTAGCAAATAAATAGCTTAACTAAGCCGGGTTTTTTCTAGAATTTCGTTGAAACTCTATGGGGTTTCCAACTTCAAGCAACACGTAGTAACATTGAGGGATTGAAAAAGGAGGATAAGTAGCAAATAAATAGCTTAACTAAGCCGGGAAAACTGTAGCTTCCAATGGTGGCTGGCGGGATTATAAACCCTGTTTTTGGTCTCAAGGAGAAAGATACGCTAATGTAAGAGAAAGTATTAGGCTAGTCACAATAGGAACTAACTTAAAGTAATACTAGGCTATGTTACCACCTCTATATAGTACCTCTATATAGTAACATGTGTGAGGTGTCATACAACTATTTATTAATTAGGTTGTAGACTATTATATTGAGTTATGTGATGTAGTTACACTATTTGTCTCTCTTCTTTAATTACATGAAACATCTTTTTTATACTATGTGACACTTATGTCTTGAGAGTATGCAATTGCGTACCGTAATTTTATAGAAGGGAGAGTTTTATGTACAAGATAGGCACCCCACACAAACGCAAGGGCCAGGGTTAGAGCATCTCTAGCAGACACCGCATTTTCGCCGGAACTGTAAAATAACCGCCATTTTGCCGTTTCAGGGCCAAAACGTTGCCAAACCAGACCCGCAAAAGAGACTGGCCTGCAAAAAAAATTGAGGGGCGCGAGAATCCCCCCCTGTTTGCACGGTCGACCCGGCGGTGCCCGATATCCCTAGATAGATTTGGCGGGAGGGACATTTTTCTCTACGACAGTTCCAGCTTTCCCCCTCCCCCGCCGTCGCTGATCTCCACCTCCCGCTCCGGCCGACCTCACCGAGGCCATGGACACCTCCGACCCCGCGCTCGTCAGTGTGGAAGTAGGGTTAGCCAAATTGACGGTGGGCGGCGCCGCGGTGGATCTCCCCACCGGCCATGTCGGGTCCATGGTGGATGCTTCCTCCAGCGTAGTTCCTCGCAAGCAGCTCGGCAACATCATCGTGCAGGGAGGCGCGCCCGCTCCCGGCGCCACCGTAGCCGCCTCCAAGGGGCCCGCTCGACCTAAAGCTCGCCCGCCCGCTCGCCCTACCGCCGCCGGTAATCTTGGTCATACCGAGCTGGCGCAGCATGTGCAGAGGAAGGTCGTGCTCAAACGCAAGCGGGCGCCTCTAGCCAAGAAGGCCTCGGCGAGTTCTGCGCCCACCACCGCCGCCGTCCCTGAGGTGTTCGACGGAAAAAATTGCAGCCGCAAGGTATAGGGACATGCCGACATCCAAGGGCAAGTCCTTTGCATTCGGGCATTGTTGGGCATTGCTTAAAAATAGCGAGAAATGGAAGATGAGGGACAAAGAAGCACCACCGAAGAGAGGTGCCTTCACCGTGTTGGGATGATGAAGGAGGGAGGAACAACGATAGGCCGGATGGCACCAAAAGGGCCAAGGAGAATATGAAGATGGCGTCAAAGGCATCAAGTTTGAGAGACAAGATAGATCATATGGTGAAGTCAAATGAGTTGATGGTTACCATGACTATAGATGCAAAAAAAAGAGTTGGCGATGAAGAGGTCTCAAGAGAAAGAGGAGAAGTGGCAGCTACTCAAGGAGGAGAAGTTGCGCAAGGCCGCAATTGAGAAGAAAAAAGCCCAAGCCGAGGAGACCAAGGCTCTTGCCCAGCTCATTGCCGAGGAGAACAAGATCATGATCATGAACCGTAATGAGATGGATGATCTAACCTTGGAGTGACATGATTTGATGAGAAAGGGGATCATGGACCGAAGGAGGATGGCCGCCATCGATGGTGGGGGTGGTGGTGGTGTTGGTGGTGGTGGTGATTGATGGTTGTTCATTTGGTTTCGCCACTTTTGATGTGGTTCTTTTGATGCAAATTGTTGGAATTTGCTATTTATGTGCAAATTCTTTTGATGCAAAATGTTCATCATGTCTAGATGATTGAAACCATGTTATTTGCTATGTATGTGTGAGAACTATGTTAAATTCTAAACTATTGTTGTTAATTGTTAGAATTTCTTTTGAATTGTGCAATTATGTTTTTGCAGAAAACAGGTTTGCGGGTCCATTTTTTGTCTGCGGCGGTTCGGTAATGCGGTGTCTGTTCCGCCGCAGACAAAAAATGGACCCGCAAACCGTTTTCTGCGCCCTACATCGCGGTTTTGCGGGCTGGCAGAATGCGGTGTCTGTTAGAGATGCTCTTACTCCGAAAAGGAACTAGTAGCTACTCTCGCGCGTTATGGTTGTGATCTCCCTCCGTACCTACTATGTTATTGTCTTAGGATTCTACACGGTTATGCAACTGTCAGCTGAGTGCTGGGATGGTATCTTCGCAACCTACTTGCTTTGATGAATTTTATGTACGCCTCGGCATGCCTATTTCGAAATTTGAATTTTGAAAGGGTCTTGCCTGGAGAAACATCAAGAATCTGATCTGTGGAGCACTCCCAAGTGGCAAATGACAAGTTCATCAAAATGTATATAAGTTCCCGTTTAAAAAAAATGCATATAAGTTATTATGAGCTAATACTCTGCGGCTGTGCGGCGTCGGGTCTAGGGCTCACCTCCCTCCAATTTTTATATAGAAGTACACTTGACATTATCTTAACTCAAACCGTCGTAATTTTAAGTAAGTTCATACAACAAAATATTAAAATCTACATTAGCAAATTAATACAATATTATCAGTAAATGTGATTTAGTGGGAACATGAAGCCTGTAGATGGCTGGACAGAACATATATCTGTGGTTGATCTGATAAACATAGGAAGATTTTTGCAAAATTTAAAAGATTAATTTAAACACTAAGACTCATCGTTTGATGAGCTGATAGTAAAAATTAGTCTAGCATGCTACATCCATAATGCTTTCGAACTGACACAGCTATTTAAATTCATCTAACATAACAGTGGGCTGCTCGACTATGGTTTGCAGAGCATTCGCATCCTCAACAATACATCGACCAAGACTGAGGGGCAACTTCTTTTGAGATCCAGAAACCCTTGTGTAGATGCTACATCATCCATGGTTGACGAGTCGATAAATTCAAGGCAAGCGTCCTTTAGCATTTCACAATTGTGCTGATCAGCTAAAGCCAATGTAGTTGCCACGGTCTGCACATCAATCTTCTCTGAAAGAATGCTTTCACATAGCACCTTCAGCCTGTTCATGGCATATCGGTCTGCGGCCGCAACCAAGTGCCGCATCATCTCTGTGTGGTCATCTCCCTCCAGCTCATCCATGGCAGGCAATGAATCAGTGTAGATGAAACGGAGGAGAGCCCTGAAGATATCCGGCTGCATGTCATTGATTCGAATGGGCTCCGCTGCCGCCTCGCTCATCGGCCCATAGAGCTCTGCTTTGAACACCGGCGACCGCGTGGCTAGCACGATCTTGTGCGCCGCGAAAGTCTCTCCGCCAACACTGAACGCGACATCCGCCGCCTCCTCTGCTTCCAACAGCTTGCCAAGATGCGCCGTGATGTCGGGCTGTGGCACCTCGATTTTGAGGCACGGTTTGGTTTCAGACACCCGGGCATCCTTCATGACAGTGACGACGCATTCGATCGCCATGTGATCATCCCGTAAGTAGGCCGAAGCTTCAAACTCGCGCCGTGATTTAAAGGACGCGTCTTGCGGAGCGAACCTGCTCATGTCGTTTTGGTTGAACATCCTCGGACCCGTCGTCTTGTGCACCGAAGAAGACAACCCGGTATTCTGGTCGACCAGACTCAGGACACAGGATGCGTGCACCTTGGCGTCCTTGCTCAAGAGCTCGAGATAAACAGAGATGCAATGCGAGCAGGATTGACTGAACCCATCGGGATAGAAGCGGATGGCCCAGTCATGGCCCCCGACGGAGAAGGTGCCGGACTTGATGAACTTGCCTAGGCCGATCCCCTTGTGCTGGCTGTACCCGAAGATCCTGAACACGTGGCTGCCCTGAGTTTTCACCGGGATGCACGTCGATACCGTCCTTGTGGCAGGCATTGGTGACGGCGTGGACGGACGAGCTGTTCCGCCGGAGGGGAAGGAATCACTGCAAAGGCAACCGGAGAGACGGAGACAGTTGACGAATCGGATGGTGGAGGCGATCGAACCTCCAGAAGATGACCGGAACGGCGACGGCACAGACTCGAAGAAGAGGACGAGGAGACCTGAGTCCACGAGAGCACTTTCTTTTATGGACTAGGCCCAAAAAATAGGATTAACGCGGCGCCGTAACTCAACCCAACATCTTTCCGTGTCCGCCCTAGACAAAAAGCTTCATGGGCCTTTTCTGTCTGTATACTCCCTCCTCCGAACCTGATTAGGACGCGGCTACGTTCAGGTCGGCCTGGATTTAGCGAATCGTCAGGTCGTTCCGACATCCGTAAAAAGGAAAGCCAAACCTTCCCGCGCGCGTCGTAACCAGCACGCGCCGAATCCCGCGCGCGTCTCAGCTGGGACCACGCACGTGACCGCACATGGGGCCGAAAAAGGCAACAACCCCAGGGAAAACGCGATCTTCCATCCCAACCCTCCCACAGACCAGATTGCGGCCCCGATGTATCTTCTTCTTCCTCATGAAGAAAGAAGAACGAGGAACTGATACAAAGCCAGGTCTACAGGAAAAGCTACATCGAGGCAAAAAAACTGCAGGTTGATTCATCCCAGCGTCAAATCAATCTCCCAGGGGCAAAGAGCTACATCAACCAAAACAGCCTTGTAAGCAGCTTTCCTGTACACCCTCCCCCCTCCAAAAAATTTCAGATCTGATCATCCTTTCCTCTGCACCTCCCACTGCATATTCGATGTATAGTTCTACTAAATACAAACATAAAGCAGGTTCTGCTGCAGATGGAAAAAAACGAGCAGATCCATCCCAGATCGTGTTACATCCATGCAAAAAAACGCCAGGTCGTGTTAGGTCATCTCAGATATTTTGAGATCATGCCATGTCTACATTACAGTTTGATGTTTTAAAACCCACAAAAATTACATTTAGCTGTTTGTGCCTAACTAACTGTTTACATTTTTCAAGAGTTCCATCTTTAAAAAAATGTAAATCCTACATAAAAGAGTGTTGCATTACAGTTTGATGTTTTAGAAGCACAAAATCTTTATTTAGCTGCTCTCTGTGTAGTTTTCCTAGCTGGCTGGTTCCAAATTCAAAAGTTCCAGATTAAAAACATTTAGATGGTCTGAAAAAAGAACAGATGCATCTCAAAAAATTGTCGTTTCATCCGTAGTAAGTTACACCTGTGTACCTGGTCCTGACATATGAACTAGCAGGTCATATGAACTAGCAGGTCCAGCCCTATAACAGAAAAAAATTACATGCCAAAAACCACATGTTGTGTTAGGTCATGTCATGATTTGAGATCAAGTATGTCTACATTACCAGTTTGATGTTTTTTGAAACCAGAAGAAACTACATTTAGCTATGTGTATAGTTTCTTTCTAACTTGCCGATTCAATTTCAAAAGTTGATGTATCTAACTGAAACGCAAAAATAGTTGCATCATATGAAAAAGCAGTGGGTATAAAGTTTCAGATAACACCGTGAACGTATTTCCCATCGTGAACAAAATTCAAAACCTATAAAAAAGATGCACGAATTGGAAGAGTGAACAGGTGAATGTATAGGAATAGTAATTGGTACTCACACACAAAAAAAGTGTTTTGGGTGTAACAAACCATAAGAAGATCTAGAGCATTTTTGGACTGCTTACATAACATGTGCATCAAACTTGTTTTTACCGCATCATGGACCAAAAAAGAAGAAGATGTCAGTAGCATCAACTTGGCTTTTACTTACATCCCAAAAACATCTGGTACTAGCATGGGAAAATGCATCCTTGCTTTCTTCCAACGTCAACACTCCTAGCTTGTTTTTTGACTGGTAGAATTATGTTCCTTTATCTACTTCTTGATCACAAACCTGCATTTGAGAAAAATGATTTCAAAAACTTAAAACACATGTGAAAAAAAGAAACTTATAAAGGAGAAAATGCTACTTGCTTGGCTGACAATAGAAAATGTAATTTTGCTATTTTTCTTTTCAGGTGTTGACCTTTAAATTGAAAAAAAAAAGAGACAGCTAGTTTGTTAACAAGGGACAAAATGGACTGGTTTGGAGGGATCGATCTGAACCAACCGCCTGAACAAGCATTTATTCCTGATTTCGGAGGCAATGTAACTGGTAATTTTGGACATGATGTACCAGGAAGTTCTGGAGGTGGTTCAGCTCGTAAACGATCAAATCCTGAAGGTGGAACTTCTTCTAGACCTTCAGCTGGAGCTGGACCACCGCACACTACTACAACAGCGGGTACGTCAGGCACAGATCAACGTGCAGAATCTGCTGCTAACACTGGTGTGACGCTATCTAGTGAAGACAGTGGTAGTGATGGTGAGGTACAATCTACTCCAGAAGGGCTTACTCCAAGGACGCCATTTCTTGGGATGAAATTTGATTCAGATAAAGCTGCACTAGCTCACTACAACAGATATGCAAAACATATTGGGTTCAGTGTCAGGATTGAGACATCAAGGAGGTCAGCAAGGGATGGAGAGAAAGACAAGTGTGTCTTTGTATGTAACTGTCACATCCCAAATTTTGGAACCAATAAAAACTTATTTTTACCAGACCCAAAATTCAGAACCAACAAAAACTTTTTGAAAAGTTTCACTGATGATTGTGTTTCCCTTCCCATTGCTATGTTTGAACTTGGGTGACTTGTTATTTGGTTGGTGATAGGATTAATTCTATGGTTTGAATGATGTGGCCTTGATTTTGATGTTGATCATATTGTGTTGTTGCTTGTGTGGACAATTCCTTATTTGTACCTAAGGGTCACATCCCCTTGATATCAAATTGGATATGTGACCTATCTTGAAAACAAACTCCTCAAATTAATCAACAAATGGGAATTTAAATCATGAGCTAAAGAAATGATCTAAATAAATTAATTTCCCTATTTAAATATCTATTTTCTTCAAACAAATACTTTCTTATGAGAATAAAATCTAATTGAAGTTAATATATTTGTCAAGGAAGTTCCAAGAGTTCAAAATTAATATTTTTCACTTGTTTCAAAATTCCAAAAGAATATCTTTTGAAAATTAGCAAAATTGTCAAAATAAAACCCTATGAACAAAATTTGTGCAAAACATTTTATTTTGAAGCCCCAATTTTTGTGCAGCTTCTACATGTATATAGGAGGCCTCATGAATAATTTCAAATTTTTCTAAAATGTTTTAGTGCCTCAAATAAATCCTTGAAATGCTACTGGATTTCAATAAATTAACAGAAAAATAGAAAAGGACTGGTTTGTGAAAGTGGAAGAATATTCTGCGAGGGGGTTTTGGCAAAATCGTCATCTCCCTGTAGAGAGGCATGGCGACAGTGGCCATGTCGCCGTGCTCTCCCCTTGCGCCGTCGCCGCCCGGGCCCCCCCCCCCCCCTCGCTGCAGCGCTCGCCGCCCGGACCCCTCCCTCTCCCCCTCGCTCCTATGCCCCCTTGGACACCAACATCCGCGCCACCCCCCCCCCCTTTTTGCACGCGCCCGTGCCGCCGCTCGGCATGTCCGCGGACGACACGGCGACGTGCGTCGCACCGCCCAGGCCCCCCCGTCCACTCTCCTCTGCCGCTTCGAGGGCGGGCATAAGGCCTCCCCTCGAGCCGCTCCTCTGCTCCCCGGCTTCCTCCCCCTCTCCTCTTTCCCTCCCCTTTTCTTCCTCCGAGCCCGAGACGGAGCCGAGCGGGGCATCGCACCTCGCCGGCGATAGGAGCCACCCCGAGCCAAATGGAGACCACCCCCAGCTCCGCCACGACCTCCTCTCCCTCCCCGTAGAAGCAATCGACCCGGGAGGCCGTGAATCGCCGCCGCGCCGCGTTTCCTTCCTCTCCGGCCGCCGCCCGTTTCTTCAAGCCCGCGAGAAGCTCCGGCCTCCATTCCCCGCCATTCTCGTCCCCCTGAGATCCCCTCCTCGTGTTCTAACTCCGGGACATCGCAATTTTATTTTAGGGTCACCGGAGCGCCGTCGCCGTCCTCGCCTGCTCACTGCCCGAAGCTCCAGCTCGTCCCTGCGTGTTGTCGGGGAAGGAGACGACCTGCGTACCCGTTCGTGCGCATGGGCTGCTGGCTGGGCTGCCTCCCGCGTCGCACGGCCAGGTCTGGGCCAGATCCGGCCCAACCTCATTTTTTTTCCAGTAAATGCTTTATGTGATTTCATTTCTGTTAAAAATTGCAGTGTAGCTTTAAATCTTTTGTGGTAAATCTGAGATAGATATTGGAGTGCTTCAAATTTTGTAGTATTCCTGTGTGTTTTCTTAAACATGCCACACTGGTTGTTTGCAAAAATATGACTTTAAGTGCTGTCTAGATTCAATCTTGTAAAAAGTATCTTTTTCACTAAATAGTTAATATCCAGAGTTTTATAAATCCAAATATTGCAAACTAAAATTCTATGGATAGCCTGAAGTGATAACTTTCTAGATATGCAAGCCTTGCTTGCAAATAAGATCTAAAACAGAAGTTCTATCCATTCCTGTAAACCCACCAGTGGCACTTTGGTGATTTTTGTAGACTTTTAGGAGATGAATTTTTGAATGAATCCAATTGGTTTGTCTTCTATATGTATAGGAGAGCATATACATAGCTTGGTTTGAATTTAGGAGTCATTGATTGACTGTGGTGACAATTAGAAGGTTTGGGTCTTTTCTGGCCTTTTTCTATAAATACTACAAATAACAGAAATAGGGTTAAGTGTGTAAATTCAATATCTTGATATTTATAACTCCAAATGAATCAAATTAAAATGTTCTGGAAAGCTTATGAAGTTTTCTAACCAACCCAAGTGGTTTCACCTCATTTAGATAAATAATAAAAGTGTATTATTCAAAATACCCTAAGGGGTTTAAAATCTAAACTTGTTTGTTTCTGATACTCTGTTAGTCCAAATTAGTTGAGACCAATTTTATTGAGTCACAATTAGTCATGGTTAGTCACCCCTAAAAGTATTTAATTTTTAGAACAACAGAACTAAATTGATAGCTAAAACTTGATTATTAAGCTTCTGGATTGAAACCATTATGTAGGGAGTTTGGTAACTCCAATTAACCCAAATCTAATTGGGTTGTATTCTACACATCAGTAGCTTTCTGTAGAAGTTTAGTTTGTATTTTTATGACCAACAGAACTTAAGTTATGCAATAAAACATGTTCAACTAGTTTCTGCCTTAATTAAGATATAATTGAATAATGGCTAATTCAATTAAATTGAAACCAAAATTGTGTTGCTTGATATATGAAGTGGCTATTTATAGCATTTCAGATTGTATTGAAGTAATGTTGGTTGTGTTGCTACTGCTTGCTAGTGTTGTTGTTTAGCATGTTATAATATGTTAGTACTGTTAGTGGAATTTGTTAGGCAAATTGGTATGAGTAATATATTTGCCTGGCTTGATGCACTTGAAGGACTTGAGTTGAGTACTAGCTTAAATATATTGTTAGGGTATCCACCTTAGCTTGGTGAGGTATTTAAATTAAAGAGATTAATTGGTGACTTAACTTTTGTTTGAAGTATTGTCCTGGTTAGGAAAAAAGGGTTGTGAACTACCTCTAATTGAGGGTATCTTTGTGCTATCTTGTTTGGGCATGTGTATGGTGTTATACTCTTGATTAGTATAATGCCCTTGTGAATATATATCCTAGTTGGTCGTTTAGTTAAAATAGTGCTATGATGTGGTTTGAATATCTTTTTGTATACCAATTGTGGTATGGTTTGCTTATTGAGTGTTGTTCTATTTTTATGTTTGCGACGCTAGATATAAACGCTACCGAAGTGGTATTTGGAGAGGATTTATCGGAGGAGGATGGTATTTATTTATTGGGCAGTGAGAAGAAGTCCAAGAACATCATACTGGAATCAGGCAAGCTATCCCCTGAGCTTGCATCTTTATACATCTATTTTGGTTCACATGTTTTACTTATAAAGAGCATATGTGATTTATGTGGTGGTTGCCACTAAAGCTGTGATTTTGAAAACCCTTTTCCAAAATACAAGTATATTATTTTGACACCCTATATGGAGATATTAGATGGAAATTCTTTTTCAAACTATAGGATGGGAAAAATATTGTTTACTCAAAACTCCTTTGAAAACACTTGTGTGGACATGGAATACCGAGATGTCGGTGTTGAAATGGAGAAATGGTGAATGGTGATGTTTATGAAAATGCACATTGTGTCTTTGTACTTACGTCAACCAGCCGATATTCTGTGCGACCACATTTACCCCACATATGGGAACGGGGCTTAGTCATGTAGTTTGCTCTTATTAGTATGGGATACCTCATCGACGGAGATGACTCCGTTATGCATGAAGGGATGGTTTGAGGACCTACCTTGACCCGGGTCCTCGCTCAAACTCTATGGAAAGATAAGGAGGAGGATAGAAGGTTTAATAGACCGCCGGACAAAACTATGAGTCCTCACACTTAGGGTTTCCGACGGGAAACTGGACTGAGTGTAGATGGAAGGTATCATTTGGGAAGGATCCTTTACTAGCATGAGCAAATGAGAGGCTATGGTCGGTGACTCAACTTCGCATACACCTTGTATGGCGGGACGTGGCTGACACGATGAGTTGCCGGATGGGTGTGGGAAAAGCGTGCTACCTCTGCAGAGGGATTAAAACTATTCGAATAGCCGAGTCCTCGGATATGGACAGTTGGGAGGCCCTACTTTGACCATGTGCAAGTTTTGGAAAAGATTTGAGTTTTAAAAAGAAAATGAAGTGGAGAATGTTCCATACACCTATACCAACGGATCGGTATGAGGTTGTTGGAGAATATGTATCATGACGGTTTATGGTCAGGAAAAGGAGGAGTTTTGGAGAAACAGATAAAATGGTGATTTTTCGATAAAATGTTTATTAAAGAGACTTCTTACCTTTTTCAACAAAGATGCCCCTTTTGGGAAAAAGTTTTAAAGAGACTCCTTACAAAGGCAGATTTATGGGAAAAGTTCTGAAGACCTTCTTTCCTTTTTCAATAAAGATATAGAGTTTTTCAAGGCAAACAAAGTTTTATTTAAACAAATAAAAGAATAGCGCATGCTCATGTTGGGGTAGTTTGCGAGTACGTAAATGTACTCATGGCTGTGTCCCTGGATATTCCCATGTCCAGAGTTCAAGAAGAAGCAAGATGAAGACCGAGAGACCGATGACGTCTGTGCGAACTAGGCCGTCTTCCCAGTCAGCTGCCTGTAGGTGTCTTGGCAAATGACTCGGGCCCCACGTTGATTGGTGTTTTCCGCTGCAATAACTTATTAAAGATTATGGCTTCAATCAAGTAAGTAATTCATTCGGTAATTATGGATGTTCTTTTGATACCAGTTCGATTGTGCTCAGCGACAGACTGATCACGGGATCGCTGATGTTGTAGGCACAAGGGTATTTCGGACAGCTAGTCCGGGGTCCCCACAGTAACAAGACAGGGAAGATGGAAGACAATGAGGAAACTCCAGTGAAACAGAGGAATCGTACTCTAACAAAGCTTACTGATTGCAAAGCGAAGCTTCGTGTTAAGCGGACAGGTTCTAGATGGGAAGTAACACAGTTTATTGAAGAGCACACACACGAGTTGATCCAAAAATTTGCATTGAAAAAGTATATGAGGTCCCATAAAAAAATCCCCAAGGAGGAGAGAAAGTTCATCCAGTTGTTGCATGAAGTTAACCTTAGCTCTGGCAGGGTGATGAAAATAATGGGAGAGCTTTATGGTGGTCTGAAGAATGTACCTTATGACAGCAAGTCAGTTACCAACTTCAGAGCCACGCTTGATGATGGGTCCCGTATCAAAGATGTTGCTCAGTTGTTGGATTATTTTGAGGAAATCAAAAAGACTGATGATCCCAACTTCTTTTACAAGGTCAAGCTAGATGTGCTTGATAGGGTTGAGAACATTTTTTGGGTGGATGGCCCTGCACGGGAAGTATATAAAATCTACCACGATTGTATCTCATTCGATACTACATACATGGTGAACCAGTATAACATGCCTTGCGCTCCGTTCATCGGTATCAACAGATATGGTCAGTCGATACAACTTGGTTGTGGTTTTGTGAGGAATGAGATGATTGCTAACTTTGGATGGCTGTTTGAAACATTCTTAGAAGCCATGGATGGTCTGGTTCCATTGAATATAATAACAGACCAATGTCAAGCTATGAGAAGTGCCATCCTAGCAATATTCGCGAATGTTTGCCACAGGAACTGCCGCTGGCACATAATGCAAAAGGTCCAAGAGAAGATTGGCACCTGGATAAGTAAACGTGAGGCTTTGAGGAAAGATTTCAATGCAATTATTGATTACAGCTTGACAGTGAATGAATTTGAAGCGAGATGGGCAGATATGTTAGAAAGGCATGAAGTTGCTGATAACACACATCTCCAAGACATTTATGATCTCAGAGAGTTATTTGTTCCAGCATATTTCAAGGATAGATTCTTCCCATTTTTGCAAACTACTGCTAGGAGTGAGGGGTTTAACGCTGTTTTGAAGCAATATGTCAACCCACAGGACAGCCTCCTGAAATTCTTTAAGAATTTTATGAAAATTCAGGAAAAAATTGAGGTCGCTGAAGATGGTCAAGAGTTTGTTGGTGAGGACAGGACTGTTAGGGTTTGGTCAGACTTCCCCATGGAGACCCAAATATTGAAAACTTACACTCTCCCGTTGTATCAAAAGTTCCAGCTTGAGCTTAAGAAAATTACATCATACAATGCTAGAGACTGTGGTGGTGGATTGTACGAGGTCTCGCCAATACAAACATCGGTGTTTGGGTATGGTAGACGTAACTACATGGTCCAGGCTAATGTCGAAAATGGGACTTTCAATTGTGAATGTTGTAAATTCAACAAGGATGGCATACTTTGCTGCCATGCTATGAGAATCATGGCACATTTGGGTGAAGTGAAAAGAATGCCAGATCATTACATCCTACAGAGGTGGTCAGTCCCCCCTCCCGACATTGTCCCTCCTAACACTGAGCCACAAGTTATACCAACTGGACATAAACTATCTAGGAAAGAGATGCGATTGCTGCGATATGGTAACTTGTGCACAGATTTTGCAAAAAGAGCAGTGGGAGCAGCGATATCAGACAAAACTAAAGAGATTGCTGAAAAGCATATGTTAGCCATGGACAAAGAGCTTGCTGACTACAAAAAGGCATGTGCAGATGCAGCTAAGAGAAAGAAAGCAAAAGTTTCAATGAATGCTGCGAAAGATGCTCCGACTATGACAGAGGACCCCATGGCTGCTAACAACTCTAAAGCTCAGGACCCACCAACGACTACTAGAAGGGGTAGGCCAAGTCAAACAAGGAAGAAGGGTGGTCTTCAGTTACAGGCAACACGGCCCACGGTTTGTAGTGTTTGCGGTGAGAAAAGTCATGATGCTCGTAACTGTCCTGTTAGGTGTGGGGACCCC
Organism: Poa annua; assembly: GCA_026929855.1. NCBI lineage: Eukaryota > Viridiplantae > Streptophyta > Magnoliopsida > Poales > Poaceae > Poa > Poa annua. Next base: position 60,180,962 of record CM049437.1, read on the forward strand.
GGACTAGCTGTCCGAAATACCCGATTATGCTTAACACAACGATCCCGTGATCAGTCTGTCGTTGCACATAATCCGAACTGAATACCAAAGTTTACATCCATTACAATACCGGATTAAGTCTTACATAACAGGTCATATAGACCAAGTCTTACACAGGTGCCTTCTAGGGCCAAATCAACATAAGCAGCGGAACTTAAACGTAGTAGACATCCAAAAGCTAACGATGACCCGACAGGCAGTCGACTTGAGAAGATCCTTAGTTGGCGTAGATGTCGCCATATTCCTCCTGGGCGTAATACTCCTCCAAGTCTGGCTACGACAATAGCCAGAGACAAGCTAGTATGAGTACCTTGGAATGTACTCGCAAACTACTCCAACATGAGTGCACTAGTCTCATTTTTAGTTTCACATTTTTATTTATTTAGAACATCCCTGTATCTTTGTTGAAGAAGGTAAGAAGATTATAACTATTCCTAGTGTCTCATGAGTATTAGTTTCTTCAAAACTCCTCCTCTTGCTAACCATGGTCCATCATGGCACCAAGTCTCCAACAACCTCATACCAAATCCGTTGGCATAGGTGTATGAATCATTCCACCAACTTCCTTTCTTTTGAAAACACAATTCTTTTCAAAAACTTGCACATGGTCAAAGTAGGGCCTTCAACTGTCCATATCCGAGGACTCGGCTATTCGAATAGTTTGAACCCTCTGCAGAGGTAGCACGCTTTTCCCACACCCATCCGACAACTCATCGTGTCTGCCACGTCTCGCCATACCAGGGGTATGCGAAGTTGAGTCACCGATCCTAGTCTGTCCTTTGCTCATGCTAGTATAGGATCCTGCCCCTATGATACTTTCCATCGACACTTAACCCAGCCCGTCGGAATCTAAGTGTGAGGACTCATAGGTTTTATCTGGCGGTGTATAGGGGACATCCTTCTATCCTCCTCCTTATCTACTCATAGAGTTTGAGCGAGGACCCAGGTCAGGGGTAGGTCACCAAACCATTCCCTCATGCATAACGGAGTCATCTCCATTGATGCAGTGTCCCATACTAATAAGAGCAAGCTATATGACTAAGCCCTTTCCCATATGTGGGTAAATGTGGTCGCACAGATTATCGGTTGCTTGACTGAGTACTAGGACCCAATGTGCTTTTCTTAAAACCATCTTTCTCCACTTCTTTATTTCAACACCACATCTTGGTGTTTTGTATCCACACAAGGTTTTCAAAGGAGTTTTGAATAAAACAATGTTGGTTTTCCCATCCTATAGTTTTAGCATATATTTCTATATAGGGTGGCAAAATAACTCAGGTATACTTTTGAAAAAGGATTTTTGTAAACCTTTGCTTTTGAAAAAGGACTTTGTAAATCTAGATGCATAAGTTATGTGCAAGCTCAGAGAGTAGCTTGCCTTGCTCGGCAAAGTGGTCTGGGTCTTGGTCTTCAGGTTCAGCAGTTCCCTCCTCCTCGATATACCCGACAGCGTTCTCGTCTATTACACAATCAATCAAATACAAACAATCACTAGCCTATTCAATCAATCATTATAGCAATACACTCTTAGAGGTCCTAATCAACCATTTCACACATCAAACAACACTATGTGCTTTCAATTTAATTTAATATGTCCTTATTCAAATATATCCTAATTAGGGCAGAAACTTGATGCACATGTTTAATTGCATAGCTTGAGTTCTGTTGATCACAAAAATACAAACTAAATTTCTACAGAAAGCTAATGATGTGTAGAAGATGACACAATTGGATTTGAGTCATTTGGAGTTACCAAACTCCCTACACATTGTTTTGAATTCAGAAGCTAATTAATAAGGTTTTGGCTATTATTTAAATTATATTCATCTAAAAATTAAACCCTTTTGGGATTGACTAACCATGGTTAAATGTGATCTAATAAAATTAGTTTCAACTAATTTGGATTAACAGAGCATCAGAAACAAACAAGTTTAGGATTTAAACATGCTACTGTATTTTGAATATTGTATTTTTATTATATATCCAAATGGAGTGAAACTAGTTTAGTTGGATAGGGAATTTCATAAGCTTTCCAGAACAGTTGGATTTGCTAAATTTGGAGTTGTAAATCTAAAGTTATGGATTTTCTAATTTTGAGTTCAGTACTGATTTTTAAATGAAACTTGAATTCGAATTAATACTCCAAAACGGATAATGTTGAAAAATCTGACAGAGGGGACCCACTGGTCAGCGACCCAGAGAGCGCGCGCGCGGTTCATTTAAACCTGACGCGTGGGACCCGTATGTCAGAGTTTTAATAATTTTTCACGAACCGGTAAGCTAACGTTGGATGGAGATCTAACGGTCTAGAGCGCTCGCGTCGCCGGCGACCAAACCCGAGCGGCGCTGCGACTCCGGCGACGGTGAGGTGGACGGTGCGCTCACCTAGGGGGCTCGGGAGGGCGTGCAGACGGTGCAGAACGACGGCGGCGAGTCGGGGAAGGTCCTGGGGCGAGCGGAGCTTGCTGGCGTGGCTCCGAGCGACGGTGACGAGCAGCTCCTTCTCCGCGGCGGCACTGCAACTCCGGCGAGCGATTGACGACGTTCCTGAGCACGATCCAGAGGGGAAAAAGAGGCGGGTGAGTGCGGGGTGCAAGGGGAAGAGGTTAGGGGCAGAGGGGAGCGACGGGGAGAAACAGCACGGCCTAGCCGTGGTCGTCGCCTACCTCGGGCACGGCGAGCTCGAGGAAGGGCACGGTGGCCTGAGGCCTTGCTGCCTCGGCCTGGGCTGTCAAGCGGCGCACGAGAGAGTGGAGAGGGTGAGAGGAGAGCAGTGGAGTGGTGTGGAGAAATGCCGGACACGGGGGCGGCTTTATAGTGGCCGGGCGGCGCACGGTGGACGCGGTGCAGAGGGCACCCGCGGCCGTGCGTGCTCGCCGTAGGCCGGTGGAGGGGTGCGGCTACGCTGCGGGCTGTCTGGGGAACAAGGTGGGCAAGGAGGGGAGGCGTGGCGCGCTCAGGGGCGTGCGGGCGCTTGGCCCTGCCGTGGACGGGCTTGGGCGGCGCACGGCGTGCGCGGCATGGCGCGGGCGCGGCGTGCTCGGGCTGGTGCTGGGCGTGCTGTGGGTGCGAGAGGGGACCAGGAGGCGAGGGTGAGCGAAGGGGGGGCCTGGCACGGGAGAGCACGGTGCTGCCACCTCCGCTGCCGCGCGACATGGCGACGTGCATGCTGCCGTGGCTGTCGCCGGCGCCTCCACGGCGACTCCGGCCACCGTTTGACTCCCTCCGGCGTGCAGCGAGGTCGTGGTGAAGAGGGGAGTGCAGGGCTGGCTCCAATTTGTCCAATGCACAACCCAAAGCTTGGATTGATCCATGAGTTGCTTCGGTTTGGGAAGAACAGGGTGGGTGATCACAAGTTGTTTGTTGAAATGTTTGAACCAAAACAGTATGCAATTTGCTATTTAATTTTTCATATTTCTCTTAATCCTTTTGGGTTCAAACTTAGGGTCTAGGCTAAGTATATTATTGGTGAGTGTTACAAAGTCTTTTTGAAATATTTTGAAATATCTCAATCATGAATTTCTAATTTGAAATTGGGGCTTTTGAATTTAAATTTTTGAAAGGGAATAGTTTGTGAAAAATTAACTAGGAGTGTTTATAATATTACTCCATTGATTTTGGTGTGAAAATAAATTTATACTTCTTAATTTGGAAAAATAATGTGACATGTGTCACATGGTGTTTTGTTTTTGTGATTTGTTTTATTTGTTTTCTTTTCTTTCTATTTTTCAATTAGAGGTAGAACTCAACAATATTGCAAACAATGCAAACAAACAATTCTCAAGAGTTAAACATACACAAATTTTTATGAGAAAAGTTTTTGTTGGCCCACATTTTTGCATTAATAAATATATTAACATTCTGGGATGTTACATTAGGCTAGCAAACCCAGAGAAATATCCATTGCTCTCCTTGTTTCAGTGAGCATTTACAACAAAAATGCATGAAAAAAAAGGAATGATGTAATTTATAGTGATTTTGAATTTTGTTTTTGGTTTTGAGAACAAGATGATGTAATTTATATAGACATATGTGATCTTGGGGGAGATGTGCTACCTTCTATGAACAATAATGATCTTGTGTTCTTAATGTACTTCATATAGACAAATGTGATTTTGTGGGGAGATGTGCTACATTCTATGAACAAAAAATGATCTTGTCATCTTAATGTATATAGAGACATCAGTGTGTGTTGCTGCTATGACAACAAGTTACAAACTGAATGTGCGTTTGTTTTGAGATCATGGACCATGATAGACTGTTAGTTATGTGGAAACAATAAACCCTATGATGGGGGGAAGAAACATTCATCTCAACATATATCATTGATGGGAAAAATAAAACTACAAAAAAACATGCCACCAAAAAAAATCGTACCTCTTCATTACAGAGAAAACAACTAGAGTACAAGCTGCCATTGTATCTTGTTTTCGTGCCATCGAAGCCACTTGTTGGTGTTGATCTTCCTTATGTTGGGTAAATCCTTCTGCTCAAATGATGGCAACTCTGTTCCATGCCAGCCTTCGAGATTTGTGAGCATAAAGAACCCACAGTCATAACTGTACCTCGATTGTTTTGGAGCAAAAAAAACCTTGCATCAAGAATTGAACATATGATGGAACAAAAAAAATGAATCTCCTAGGCTGTTAAATAGCAAAATGGAGCTTATTGAAAAAATTCTTACGTGTTTGTTTGTCTTGGACTGTCGATGACTTCTATAGGATAGTTGTTAACCTGAACTTCTGATTGTTTGTACTCCCTTAACCACATCAACTTTATTGCCGCAATGAGGTACTCGCAAGATTCCATCATTAAAGCTGAGCCCCTCTTCCCAAGTGAATCCATGATCTCAAATCTTCGAGCTTTGTTGTTCACAACAACCAACCAGTAATGGGCTGTGGGTACATCATCCGGCGTGCTTGGGAACTTTTGCAGAATTGGGAAGCAAATCTGTTTCGCATGAAATAAGAAAAATTAAAACCTAGTAAATTGTTAAAAAGTGACATAAACAAAAAAGAAAGGGGGTAATGTGCCAACCAAATCCTTCTGATCTAGCCTGTTATTGGCAGAAAAGTATCTTTTCACATCCTTCAACTCCACGCGAAAATCAATCAGATATTCCTGTTGTGCGAGTGAAATTTAGTGTGGTTGAAATTTTGAAAAGTTACAGCAGGAATCCCCCAACATAAAAATGTAAAAACATTTGACACATGAGAAAAAATACTTACTGCAATGCGTAGGGGCATTATGAACTTGTTCGGGTTTGTGTTTTCGGATGCGATAATGTGGATAGCAATCTCACAAACGCAATTTATGAGCCTGTTGCCAGGTGCAACTGAATCTGCCAAGTTTGCCGTTGCGATGAAGAATGTACCAACATCGATAATGTCATTTGTATTTGCAGGGACACCCCTTCTGCGGCGATGCTGACACACCATCTTGTACACCTCATCGATGGGTGGGGTGACGGTGTATGGTGGTACTACGGCAGCAACAGGGATCTGCCTTGTGTTCCCAGCCGTTTTTACAATAGCCTGGTGCTCATAAGGCGCATTTGCATTGTTGGTGTGTACCGTACCCGTGCTGGCTTTGTTGCAGCCAGCATCGCATGTTCCTTCAGATGTAACTCCCCCATTCTGCTCAGTTTTGACAATTATTTTTATTTCCTTAGCTGGTACCTCATCGTCATCAGGTGGCGTGCAGAGGTCAAAAGAAGGTGCATCTGGAGCTAACTTTGCGAGTTCTCTCCTTCTAATGGAATCAGTGCTGTCAAAATCAAGCCTCTTGTTCATTGAATCTTCCTTGGCCACCGTTCGTGCTGCAGTGTTTGTTACATCAGGCAGTGGGCGCATTTGGATGACGAAAGCATCCTTGTCCCTACTGCTATGAGCTGAGCTCAACCTTGACGGTGTTCCGCGTGGTGTGCTTGCTTGGTTGCAGACAGGCGCAATAGGAGGCGCGATGTACGACACTGGTTGCCCTGAACTCTCAGGTTTCAGCGGGCTGTTCTTGATAGCTGATCTTGTCATATATCTACTGGGTGAGGCAGGTGCCGGTTGCTGTTTTCTCCTTCTCTTCAGTTGCTGCTCAGCTCTAGGCACACCCTTCCTTTTCTCTGGTAACTTGTCTGCCTGCATTTGAGACAGTGCATAATTGTCCTGCATTTGAGTGTGGCTTCCATCCAATATGTTTGGCAGCCCATCATCTTTTAATTCCAGTTCCTTGACAGACATAAGAATGTCTCGCATGTCAGCTGAAGGTGCTCTGACGTCATCGAAATCGACCATGCCATATGTTTCAAACTGTGGTACATCGAGCTTGCGGGCAGGTGAGCTCTTCATAAACTGAAGGAATTTCTCTCTGCCTTTCCCTGACAAAATGTCATATCTTTCTTCTTCTTCCATATCTTCATCTCCATCAGAGCTTAAGGTGTCGGTTGGAGTCTGAAGACTGTTATAGGTGTTGATCTTGTTGTCTACACCAGGAAAATTAGTGTTTTTACCCTTTTCAACCTCTCCCATTGGTGATAAAAAAACCTTCATGTCAGGCTCAACCTTTCCCTTCCCTGATTCTTGTCTTGACACATCAGCAGATGCAAGAACCTTCAAACGCGCTTGGTCGATATTGGTCTCCTCCATGCCCACAAAATGTTTGAGGCTCATCTCAGGCTCGATGCTTTCAGTCCCTTGTTTGACTTGAGCTACTGTTGTCCCAGCTTCCACTGAGGTGGTTTGATCAGCCTGCTGTGGTGCTTGGACTAAAGGGCATTCACAATTCTTTGTTTCTTCTTCCTTCTTCGTCATGTCGCTGATGTTGTTGATGGGCGTACCCCGTAACTCAGGCTTTGACACATCATTCCCTCTGCTCCCGTTGTTGTTACATATGCTTTCCTCTTTTTCCTTGCAGCCGCTCAAACTGGAAATCTGATTTGCTTCCTCCTGTGCAACATTGGCTCTCCTCAACCGCCTTGCTAACCTTTCATCATCTGTAGAGATTTGTTCCTGAGAGTCTTTCCATGAGCATTTGAAATCTACATCCTCATCATCAAGAGATACTGTGGTTTGTGTGTTTTCTACATCTCCTTGCTCGCACACAAAATCTACATCTTCTGATGAGTTCTGTGTTTGCATAAACGGATCCTTTGGGCTATCACCTACATTTAGATTACCATCTTGTCCCTGATTTTCTGTCGCACATCCCCCCACAACAACTTCTGATGAGTTCTGAGTTTGCATCAACGGATCCTTTTGGCTATCACCTACAGTGGGATTTACATCTTGTCCCTGGTTTTCTGTAGATTCCTTCACAACAGCCTTCTTCTTTTTCTTTGATTTCTTTCCCTTTTGTTTTCTCGGTATGTGCGACAACTTCCTCACTAAAACCTCCAGTCCAGCTTCAAAACCATAGCAGGCTTCTTCAATAGCCTCCTTGTACCTAGCTGAATCCTGCAAGACCAAAAAAGCAAAGGTTATGACAGTTCAAATAGCAAAAAAAAGATGATGACATATAGACTAATATCGAACAATGCATAACTTACTTCCTCTGTACAGTTCGAAGGAGTATGCACTTCGATAAATTTTTTCATGATCCCTCTGTCAGCAAACAGAATGCTCTGTTTACCTACAGGTTCTTCCTGTTCTTCACCGTGTGTTGCATCGCCATCGTCATTTTTTTGTTCAACAGAAGCCTCGGGGGCACTGAATTGCTCTGTTTGAACTGTCATCACAAGCAGCTCGTCCTTGTCCGCGTCAACCTCTTTAAAGTTTAAATCAGCCTGCTCTTCAACAGCATCAGGCTGATCTGAACTGACAGCCTCAGCATCCTCATGCAACCCCATAACCCTCTCATTTTCATGTTGTACCATGTTGCACACAAATTCAGGTTTCAGCTGTGTAAAAAAAAGGAACAATCCACTTAAATAAAAAGTTTTGGGGATTAACATGAATTCCATAAAAAAGAGGTATATATAAATGTATTTTCACACAAAAAAAAGTACCGGAGCATTGCCGAAACTACCATCGCTGCCCGTGTCCTGTGAAATTGCTCTCCTAACCATGGAATTAGTCCAAACATGGACACGTGTGGGTCCTTGAGGTACATCCAAGTCTTCCAGCTGCAATGAGTCTAAATATTTTACCTGCAAAAAATAAAAAGGAATACAGAAAAGAATGCGTTATTATTTTGGGTCAAACTATTTTTACAATCTGTGATGTAACTAACTTTTCACAAAAAAAAAGAAAACTCAAAAATCAGGGAACGCACAAACAAAAAAGGGATAGAATGTACCATCATGTACAACATGCATGACTTTTCGATTGCTTTCTCCCAGCCAAATGTGCTAACTTCTACAATTGTATTTATAACAAATCTGCACATGTTTAACTTGCTGGCATCTTCTATATTAACCAGTGATGGGTACAGTCTTGGACTAATTCTTGTCGCCGTTGTTGGAGCAAGCACTGAACCAGTTGCATACACTATGAAAAGCCTAAGATATTTGGCATCAGCCCTCCTCATCCCTTTTAGCTTTGCCTCCAAGGCTGCCATAGTTGGTTGCAACTTCCCCCTGTTTCCCAGCTGCTGAGCCATAAATTTGATAGCAGAACCATCATGTGCATAGCGAAATTCTAAAGGACCCTGTGGTACTCCAATAACCTCTTCAACAGAAGGTTCTGTAATAGGTATCTTGCCTCGCCCAGGGAAAACCAACTGGCAACTTGTTCGATCAAAATGGCGCATAAGGTACCTGCATAAGTCTGGCTGCAACTTCGAGCATTTGATATCCACCAATCCTCCATAGTGCGCACGATTGATTAACTTTCTCTGTGAAGAGGTCATTGTTCGATATAACCTGACAAGCTTCATAGGCGACCCCCTTTGGAAAACCTGCTCTTTCCTAGTTTTAACCTAAGTAAACACCAAAAACACAGAGAAAAGGGATGTAAGAATTAACCTAAGTAAACACCAAAAACACAGAGAAAAGGGATGTAAGAATTAACCGTAGGGGATTCCCCTACGGTAAAGGGTGTCAAAAAAAAAAGGGATGTAAGAATTATAACTAATATGCATTTAGGCTCTAAAAAAGATCTACCCGCTAAAAAGCTTCTGGTACCATAAATTACATCCACAAAAAAGACTTACTAGGAGCAAGAAAAAACCCCTATCATATACTAATGATTCGAAATGCAAAATCATATATAGGCCATAAAACAGGGAAAAATGATGACGAACTCACTTCTGTGACAGCCGCCGGGGGCTCCTCAACCTTCTTTTCCTCAACACAAACCACAGGTGATCTCAAATGCTTCAACGTTAATTTCTTGCGCATCATGTTAAGTTTCGAAAACCCCTCTGGTCTTTGTTTCCTACTTCCATTAGACATTGACATGATAGGCTGTATCTGCATACCGAAGATAAAATTATCAAAAAAAATCTATGTATAAAACTAACATGCATTTCCAACAAAAACACTGAAATTACCAAAAAACAGGAAAAATACCCACAAAAACACACTGAATCAAAAAACATTCTAATTACAGCATCAAAAACAACAAAAAAGCTATGCTCAAAATCAACTTCTCTACCATGAAGAAAAAAGAGAAAACGACAGGTTTAGTCCTCATCGAAGTCCTCCCACAAAACCCAAGATGATCAATGACCAAATAATCCATGGATCAAAATCTTGTTATAGTCCATGGATCGATCTTAGTATTACATTAAAGCATTGATTACATCTAGCACAAAAAACTTGATGTAGGTCAACCGTGTAATCTCCTCTATAAAAATAGCAGCAGCTTGAAGCAGACCAATGAGCTGGTGTAATGCACTATCACATATATGCTTTTTGCACACTGATTTTGTGGATGTGGTACGCGCTATAAAAGTAACAATACAGATTAAATGCATGAACTATTGAAGAAATAAACCTGTTATGGCATTTACCACAAAAAGTTACATCTGCTAGCAAAAAAAAGCTGATCCCATTGTACAAACTCATACAGATAGAAAAGCTAATTTCACATTTCATATATGAGGACGCTCCACTAACCCCCAAATGTTACATCTGTCTAATAACAAATTCATACGACACATATTTCCTACGAGACATCAAACAAAAACGCCGCCCCCAAAAACAATACATCTAGCATGGGGAGCTTACATCTGATTCACTTCTCCCCCTTCTCCTCTCCAAGCTAGGGTTCCCCTGTCCGATGCCTCAGGATCACTCGTAGGAGATGAGCGATGCACCCAGCCTGAATCACGAAAAAAAAACGGCGCAGGAACAAGCCCCCAAATCATAATCGAAAACAACCACAAAAAAAACCCCCAAAAAAATACGCCGGGCGGAGGAGGATCACACAGCAACAGAAAGTAGATGTCGAAAGACGAGCGATCCTCACCGAAAAGTGTAGGTCGGGTCGAAGCCGACGGAGCCGCAGCGAAAACTCCCCTCCCCTCCCGCGGCGGCAGCCTCGACCACGCCGTCCAGCGGCGAGAACACGACCCCCTACGATGGATGGAACTCGCGCGAGACCGGAGGCGAAAAATCCACACACCACGCCCGCCTCCCCCTCTCTCGCCGCAACGCCACCAGGCCTCCTCGGAGAAGAATCGCCGGAGAAATCGCCGGGGGAGAACGAGGAATTGAATGGGGAAAGTTTCCGACAAAGTCGAGCTGCTGTTTCTCTCTCCCGGCTCGACTCCCCAAATTCAAAACTGAAAAAACAGCTACGCGTACGTTTCGGGTGTACACGCCGTGGAGGCTACGTGCTGGGGCCGGGATGCGCGCGCATCTAGGGTGTCCGATGGCCATCGGACGGTCGCCAGCACGACCTGACGAGTCGCCACGGTCAGGTCGGTTGAAAGATAGAAATTGCGACCTGATTAAGGGTCGTACATGGCTACCACTATTTAGAGGGAGCCCTTCGCGAAGGCCCATGCCACATCCGCGTACCTGCCCGCTGCCGCCACGTGGCCAGCGAACGTGCGGAGCGAGAGCAGATCGGCAGCGCGCGTAGCCCCCGCGATCGTACAGCCACGTTACGATTCCCCCGCGTACCACCTGTACAGATCAGTTAGATCGATGCGAGAACTTGGCTGTGTCAAGATGGTAAGAGGGTGGTTGTGCCCCCAGCCCAGCAGAGTTCAAATCCCAGATTTGACGCTGGTGTTTCTCATTTAGGCGGAATATTCTTCAGCGGGAGGCGACGTTCCCGTCGACAGCGAGGCGTCTGTGGTGACTTCGTCAATATCAAGACCTGATCCGCCGGCTCAGTCTCTCGGAGGTGCTCATGGGGTAGGGTGTGCGTGCGTGCGTTCATAGGGGTGAGTGTGTGCGCGTGTATATGAGCGCTTGCGTTGTACTGTGTTTCTCAAAAAAAAGTTAGATCGATGCCCCCCGCGTACCACCTGGAAAATGTACAGATCAGTTTGATCTATGTACGAGAATTGGAAGTATAAATATTGTTGTATAAATTATACACAACAGTAAGTACAAAGTATATAGATCTTATAGTACAACTATATAGACAGGATTGTCGTACAACTACACACTCAGGTTGTACGTACAACTACACTCACGTTGTACTTCATGTTGTACGTACAACTACATTCAGGTTGTACGTACAACTACACATACCAGGTTGTATGTATCACTACACAAACTCAGGTTGTACATACAACTACACTTAGATTGTACGAACCGTACACATTCGGAAGTACGAAAAAAAAGTTCGTCGAAACCTATCAATATGGGATCTAGTTTTAAAAATCTCGACGCGAAGAGCTCAAAAGTGAAAACGGTTCGTAATTTGGATAAACGATTCTCGAGATATTTTGTTTTGAAATTTCGTTTTTAAAAAATAAAAGGGAAAACTGACCTCCCATCTCTCCCTCCCATCTCTCCCGTATCCATTTATGTCCATTTCTCATCCCCACTTTTATTCTGGTAGCGACACTTGACGGACATGCAAACAACCATGTGATCAAAACAAAGTAGAGAGCGACACTTGTCACGACGAGAGCGAGGTTAAAGTTCCCTTCTCAAAGGGAAGACTTTTTTTAATGATTCTCGTCGTACATAAATGCGCAGCAGCTACCCAAAAATGCGTGCGAACGGTAACAAACTAGTCAATTCGCGAAAAACATGATTCCATGGCTGCGAGAGCCGGCGAGCAAATCGGAAAACAAAATATGTTGTTTTTCGGTTTGGTTTGCGATTAGGGCAGCTGCACTGCGCCGTGTCCTATAAAATGAAACTATATAGTATAATTAAATTTCGACAGTTCATATGCCAGCAAATATAGCATTTCAGTTATCATCACGTCACACATCAAATAATGAATGGTTTAAATCAAATAGTTTTACAGGAAATATAATTAAATGGGCACATCATTTGTTACATTTGAGCATCCATTCGTGCTCAATCTGATCTTCTCTTGCATCTCCTTCACGACGAGGATGAGGGCGAGCTCCTCCGTGTCGTCGTCCTTGAGCAGTTCGTCGAGGTCTGAGTCGAACGACGACGAGTCGTCGAGGAGGAACTCCATGGAGAGCGAGGTCGACATCTAAAGAACGATGTCAAAATCTCACCGCAGCGGCCAAATCGACGGCGGGAGTAGGAATCTTACCGCAAAAAAGGCAGAGGAGGACGAATCAGGTCCGACGGCGCCGGATCCGGTCACCAAGCTCAAGGAAGCGGCCGAATCGAAGCTCCACTCTCCGCCGCCGCTCGAAGCTCGAACGGAAGCGGGATTCGAGCTTGAACGGACGCGGCGAGGTCCGAGGCGGAACTGGCGGGGTGTGGCGGGCGGCGGGCAGTGGCGGGCAACGGCGGAGGAGGAAGCAGCGAGGGGAAGAAGGAAGAGGAGAGTAGGGCGGAAATGAAACTTCAGCGCGCCAAGTTTCACGCGCGGATAGAGGCCGCCCTCGGTTTCGCCTCTCGCCCCGCGTATACTCGGTTCGAGCGGTGGAATTTGATGCTGCATGTAAAGGTTTATAAGTTTCGGGTCGTTTTACGGGTGTTGCACTGCACGTTTTCTCTACCGGACGAAAAAAGTGACGCTTATTATTCAGTTTTGCCCCTTTTACAATAGCTGCTAGAGCTGCTCTTAGGTACGTTTCGTAAGCGAAGCCCGCGACAGTCTTTGTGGTTTGGAGGGAGTATCTTTTTCATGGCTTTCGCCGGGAGTTGGTTTCTTGTGTTGTTTTCCTAGGTACAATATTTTTTCTTTTCTAAAAGTAAGGACAAGCCTGTTGCCTCCGCATTCTCGAAGGCACAGCCAGCAAATTATTATGTAAATTTCTAAGAAAAAAATAGTACTCTCCTCTGTTCCATAATATAAAGCGTTTTTCTAGTTATTTAAGCTACTGCATTAAATACACCCAACCACTGAATTGTTATCATAATAACTAAAATATTAAACTTACTTTTTTTTGACAATCAATACCATATATTATATAAGCGAATAGTACATGATAGATATACATGAACTAACTACATTGATTACAAAATAAAGTCTAAAAGAAACATGCAAATCTTTGAGATCTTCAAACTCTTTCTTCTTTCATAACACAATCTTGTACTTTTCCGAAAACAGCCGTAGAATAACAAAGATACCAAACCATAGACCTGTGAATACCAATGAGGGTTCTCCCATAATTTTAATTTTGAGCCGCAATGGCAAGGCTACATGCACGCACGCAACCATTAAATTAATTAACCAACATCGGCGAGAGTACCAACATCGGTATTCCAGGGAATAATAACCAAACAACCTTGTCGACGTTGCTGAGAGCCGAGAGTACGAATCACCATTGTCATCGACGTAGAGGCCAATCCTCGCGGCAACCATAAGAAAAAAAAATCCAAAATCGATCTGGCGAAACAAGATCTTAAGGACCAGACATAGACAAATTTAATCTTACAACACCACCATTGACGTCGGGAAGAAGATCTCATCGTCGAAGGAAGGACTGAATATTGCTTATTGTAGATGATGCCAACTGCATTGACACAAAACTCTAATCCAATCTATGGAAAACAATACGTACTATTATCAAAAACTCCAAACATAGATCGGGTTCCCCACCCCTCCTGACACCAGCGAGGCCGGTCGGAGGAGGGGGAACTGATCTATGATGGAGACAAAGGTGGTGGCCGCTGCTCCTAGACCTCTCCTCAAAACGCCTGGAATGGCGGCTGCGATCTAATCCGTCGTGGCCCACTATCACTTCTAACTCTAAAATATTAAACTTACTTAATATGTAGGAAAAAATAACCGGACAATATACCTATCACTAACCATTTGGTCTTATGTAACACCTAGTTGATCATCCATAGGTTCAAGTTAGGATAAAAAAGTTGGCACATCTAATCATCTTTGGATTCAGCTTAGCATAGCTGTACTAGCCTATTTCCTACTAGTGGCGCAGCGGCGGCTGCGCTCACTCCTCGTTGGAGAACGGCCCCGCCACCGATTGAGCCACTACGCGGCCATAACGCGGTGCGGCGGAGCCAGCTCTGTCCGCGACGGGGACAAATTTCTCATCAGCACCGGTGGAGTATTTTGTGGAATTCTCATCGACGGCGGCACACGGGCTATGAACTGAAGCCACAACTCGGTGCGGTAGAAATAGGTCGCGGGCATAGATTCCCGAGCCACTGTAAAAAGGACCAGGTCATACGAGATTTATTCTAATCTGAAAAACAGCCTAACCGCCGAAATTTTTCAGTTTTTTCATGTTTACAGTTTCTGCTAGAGATGCTCCGAGACATTAACAACTCAGCCTCTTCTACCGCTCTCAAAGCACCCTCGATACGACATGTCCTGCATACCTTGATTACCATCTACCGACAAGCACGATATCCGCCGGGGGGAAGAAACATGAGCTTAGCTTACTGCAACACCCTTTCGCCGCCAGGATTTTGTCCGTGAATCGTGATGTGTTAGAAAGGTTGAAGAGAGGAAGAGCATTAGCCAAAAAGAAGACGTTGGTTTAATTTTGTTAGTTTAATTTTCAGATGACCCACACAGCATCTCCGCACCTGACAAGGTTACTCTACACCAGGGTATTTGATTAGACTTTTTAGTTGGCTTTGGCTTGTAAACCAAAAAAGCATCTAAATAGGTGCCTTTGGCTTTTGGCTTTTGGTTTATGTTACACTATGGTATAAGCCAAAAGCCAAAAGCCAAAAGACAAAGGCACATTTTTAAGATGTTTTTATGGCTTATATGCCAAAAACAAAAGCCAAGAAAAAAGTCTAACCAAACACTCATGCTAAGCTAGCTACCCATGTTCCCGTCTCCTTGCCCAGGTTGTGCCCGTCATACAATCCGTATTCTCCCCTGTACACCTCGTAGTACGTAGCAGATAGGCCCTTCTTGTAATCTGTACCCACCGCTTTGACTTTAATGGCAGCTCGGGGTCCTTCTATACCCCACCCCTTGTATAAAAAAAAGATAGGCGCACCAAGTGTTACATTTCCTGATGTTTCACATGCCTAAATCGCCTTCTAAATCTTCTAGTCTCTCTTGCTCTTAGATGTGGGCAATTCGTATTTGACACTTGTGTTAGTCACTTCTTCTCAGTATTACCTGTGCCTCTATATATAGAGTGCACCCATAGTTTTGACCAGTGTTGGATTAGGCGGCGCCTAGGCAGCGCTTAAGCACGCTTAGGTACCAGGCGATGGACAAACGCCTCGCCTAGGTCATAAGCGGAACTCTAGGCAACACAACTAAGAAATTGTATGCTCTAGCAAGAAATTCATACCTTATTGCACTTACCAATCATATGGACCATAATCAGTGACAATCGTTGTTAGTTTACTCATTTATATGCGCTAAATTGGTATGTGTAGATATAGAATGACCCAAATATGCACCTGATGGCAAAAACTATATACCGCCTAGGTCACGCCTTGTCCGCTTAAGCATCACCTAGGCCCTAGGCGAACGCCAACCGCCTCGCTTACGCCTAGCGCTTTTTCCAACCTTGGTTTTGACCATACACCGTCTCACCAACCATCTTCGATATCTGAACTGCAACACCTGCTGCGCATTGCATCTCAATCTCAATCTCCGTCCCGGCTATAGACGCACTCGACCGGCGCATCTTGTCCATAGTTTCTCGCATGTAGTGCCCATGATGGAACCCCACGTAACATTGGCTCAGGAGCGCTCGCAACGCAGTGCGCCATGACCGTCCTGCGTGCAACAATCTCAAACCCGCCAGGCGCCAGGGAGCAGCTCGCCGGCATGGCCGCTCGACCTCCGGAGCGAACAAACGCCACCTCCGTTTTATAGAGTACCTCCAACACACAACGGTCGGAAATGTTACCGTGTTATACAGTTTCCTACCCTATAACCCTAAGATGTGTGGAAGTCAAACACCATCTGACCACCTATGCGCGTGCTGGCAGAGTGCCAGTCTACCCCTGTCGGAATACGCTCCGAATACCCGTGGAAAAACTTCTGTACTCCTGTTAATACGTCAACTGACAAGTGCATGGGTGTGCATCTCGAGGTCCTGGGAACCGTAGATAGAGCGAGAGCATGTGTCGCCCGGAGCACCCGAGCATTTTCCGTGTATCGTAGTACTTTCGATAAATAAGAGTGTCGAACCCAACGAGGACCAGAAGGTGCTGACAAGCAGTTTTGATTAGGAGTTCACTGTAAATACTAGCAGACAAGTTTTAAGGAGTTTTTGATATAGCAGATAAATAAAATGCGAGTAAATAAAGTGCAATAATAATAATTGCAGCGAGTGGCCCAATCCTTTCTAGAGCAAAGGACAAGCCGGTTGGTTTACTTATATTGACCAAACTTTCCTGAGGACACACGGGAATTCTGTCTAGTGCTTTCGCTTCATATAGATGATTAATCTTTAGTGTTTCGATAAGTGTTGTGTGGGTGAACCGATGCTAATGCACCGTCCTTCCTAGGACTAATACATACTTGTGATTATACCCCTAGCAAGCATCCGCAAATACTAGAAATTAATTAAGATAAATCTAATCACAGCCTTAAACTCTTAGATCCTGCTATCCCTCATGCATCGAGGTACTAACGGGGGTTTAGGTTTCTGTCACTCCGGCAACCCCACAATTAATATTCGAATACACAATGCATTCCCCTAGGCCCATAAAGGTGAAGTGTCATGTAGTCGACGTTCACATGACACCACTAGAAGAATAGCACCACAACTTAAATATCAAACCATTAAATATTACTCAACATAGTTCACTACTAACATCTAGACTTCTCCCATGTCCTCAAGAACTAAACGAACTACTCACAACACATCATTTGGAACATGATCAGAGGTGATATAATGATGGATAACAATATGAACATAAACCTTAATTCAACGGTTTCACTCAATAGCATCAATAACAATAGTAATCAACACCGGGAGAGTTTCCCCTATCAAATAGACAAGATTCAGCCCTAGATGTTACAGCGGGAACGGAGTGGAACGATGGAGATGACGGTGTCGGCGGTGGAGATGATGGTGATGATGATCCCGAAGAAGTGCAGCTCGATGACGGTGACGATGGCGACGATTTCCCCCCTCCGGGAGGGAATTTCCCCGACAGATTTGTTGCCTAAGATGACTTGTGTATTAATAGATGTCATACTTCTTGTCCGTATTTTATTTATCGACACTCGCCGCCATCCCCATCGCCACATCTGCCGCCACCTGAGCTACGAGCTCAGGAATATCCCCCTTACCGAAAGGGTCAGTGGTGACCTCCGGCTGTGAATCAGGAATTTGCGACGGGATCACCGAGTCCCCGACGCAAACAAGGGCCTGGCTGAAGTCGTCACAGAAGGAGTCCTACACAGATCGTTCAATGCAAACCGTATCAACATCACCAAGATCTACCACTACCCAACCTACTGGGGAATGTGTTCAATGCACACCGTAGCAACAACATCAGCAAAGATCTACCATTACCCGACCTACTGTGGAATGTGTTCAACGCAAACCGTAGCAACAACATCACCATGGCGACATCTAACACCAAGATCTACCAATGCAAACCGTAGCAAAAACATCACAAAGTTCTACCAAGATCTAACACTAACCATTACAACATCTAACCGAGCTACTTTGGTAAGAGCAACCGGGGTGAGTGTTTCCTTGCAGTCATCGCCGCAGGACGAGGAAAGCGTAGCCGAGCTGCAGGACGAGAAAGGTGTAGCCGAGCTGCAGTCGCCGCCGCCGACGTCGCCAACCGGAGATGAGCTCGCGCCGCTTACCTGCTTGCGAAGGTGGAGCTCTAAATTGGGGGGAGAGTGGAGGATTCAGACAACAATGAGTGAGGGGGTAGAAATAGAGGAGGGGGCGGCGGGAGGTGACGAAATCCTTCAAGCCCCCCTTTTCGCTTTTCGCTTCTACGACAGGGAGCTCGCGCCATCTTTTGGCCGCGTCGCCGCTCGTGCAACTTTCACATTTCCCCGGCACCAGATTTGAGTGGCTCGCTGGAAACGTTCGATTCGGGCGTTCCTACCGGGCCTGGCCCAACGGTGCTTTAAGAATCGTGTGATGCAACAACGCCAGAGGGCCAGGCAACCAAACGGACCAATATTTTCCCCACACATGCAAGCCAAGGGGAGCCCAGACTACCAAACGCACCCCAAATTCTGAAAAATGTTGCACACAAAATTGTTTACAATACTTCAATTTCAAATTCTACCATGGCTCAAGAATCAAAAAGACAAATACCGGTGAATTGATGGTTCTGAACCGGACGATCTATGAATTAAACCAGTTCAAGATAACTTCGTTCTTGGTGGTGCTCCCTAACCTCTTTGTCTCAGTTTTCGGGATGAAAATCCTTCGTCTGGCCCTTATTGGTTGTACCTAGCCATGATGGCTCTATAGTCGCTTTTTTACTGAAGGCATTGTATAAAAATCCGACATCTCCGGTGTGAAAACCCATGATCTGACCTGCGGTTAGACAGGACGATGACAATGCTTGTGCACGGTTACCTTTTTGGAGGCGTTGTTTCAGAAAAACTTAAACCCAATACAGGTGTGTTGTCAATGGCGGTGGTTTGTTTCATGTTGCTGGAGCCTCTAATTGCTCTGACGGAGTTTCTTTCGTTTTCTTTTTTGTTTTCTATTTTTGTGTTTTCCATTTTTGGACGTGTGCTTTCTTAATATCTAGACTAGCTCTGGATATTTTGTTATTGCAAAGGCTGGGCATGTGGTATCTTTTTATATTAATATATTTTCGTTATAAGAAAAGAATAAAAAAGGCAAATCACGATATAAATATTTTATTAAAAGGAAGAGAGTATCTTGTTGCGCCCGTTGTTTTTAACATTGTCACGATGATACGTACAACCACCGTTGAAGATATCTTCCGATATTCTGATAAATCGGTCGATTTATCGCTTCTCAGTGTGTATGACCGATAAGATAAATCGGTCGATAAATCAACCGATATGCCGATAAATCGACCGATATACCAACAAATCGGGAGATTTACCCCTTATCGTGGGTCGACCGATAAGTTCCCGTTAAGCGATATCCCGAACATTGCGTACAACATAATTCATTGAAACCACAGAATAAGCTAAGCTGACCAAAAATAATGTGAGGCGAACCAAATAAAGAATGTTGTACAAAACTATGCTGTAATAATGTGACACCGACTAAAAAGGACTCCTTGTCTGAAGAAGGAGAAATATCGTCCAAGCACATTTGAGCTTGTTATCGTGATTGTGTCTTATATATTTCGTGATATATACATCTCTTGGGGAGAGAAGGCAGGCCCACGGAAAGAGCTTTTTCGTGAGTGAGAATATCTCAAGTCAATAGAACTTTCAAACTGATGAGATCTGTTTTTTACTCTTAAAGATTAGCACACCTAAACGGATAGAAGTCAGTTAGTTGTTCGAGTATTCAGCGTGTGAATTTGCCGCGACAAGTATGTAAACATTTTTGTTGATTTTCTGTAAAATCAACCTAAAAAACAGGCCAAGACTTGTGAGTCGACTAATGGAGAAGAAGCTAACTCGGGAGGAGTTGGGTGCATGCGTGCATAGCCTCTCCGGACGAAGATATAGGTCTGAGCCAGCAGATCAAACTTGGGAATCAAATCAGGACTCCTCATTTTCACATTTACATTTTATGTTTACAACTTAGGCCCCGCTTGGTTGGTCGTAAACTAAGCAAAACGGTCGGAAAATTAGACGGATCTCTCCAGGTCCGTAGAAAATCCAGCGCGAGCTCCGTAACCTTTACGGTTCTGTAAATTAAACCAGCCATCCAATCGGGGCCTTACTCATTTTGTTATTAGCACGGTACTGGTTGTGTGATTATCCAAATCTTTTATGTCGTTATTATGCCTAACCATGTCTCAACTAGATCCGCTCATCTTAGATATTTGAAGCTTTTTCCTCGTACTCTTAAAAAAAAAATGAGACCAGCCAGGACTAGCCCTTGGCGGTTTTTATATTAAGCCTTCAGCGCACAGAAGTGCCATCGGTGAGTACGCACCCGCCAGCGAGCGCTGGGGCTCGAACTCGTGCGGTCGGGCATCACAGGTATCAACACCTGGTAGCCATCCGGGCCAAGCCTCGTACTCTTATTCTGTTAATATTTCATTCACAACATTCCATCTAATTAAGGATTGACTTATGTCTATCTAACCCAGCATTACTGATAATTTGCTAGATTTAATATTTGTATCCTCAATTTTCATTACTTCCGCAAGACTCTTCACTAATATCCTATATTCTTATTACGTTTTTAATTGATTAACATCTTCATAAACTTCAGGTCACGGTGGCGTCGATTTAATGCAGGCGACATGTCATTTTAGGAATGGGTGGGCACCATGAAACAATGTTGATCAACGTTGTGATGATGATATGCTAGGTCCGCTGGGGAATCCATTTTCGGGCAACGGATAAAGCAATGTAATGTGAGATAGTTTATCGGACCGCCTGGACCAGTGAGGCGTTGTAATGTGAGATAGTTTATCGGACCGCCTGAACCAATGAGGCGTTGTTGTGGCAACTGAAACAACTCATAGACGAGTGATCCAAATGGCACACGAACTTTCTCAAAATACACAATGGGCTTTGTTAAACTTATTGGAATTTTCCATTTTTTTCTAAAATGTTTGTTTTTTGGCTCAAAAAATGGGTTTTTATTGTCCCTTGGATGAAGATTGGACGACATATGGGATGGGGCATGTTACATGGTGACATGTGATACGTGTGAAACGTATCTATAATTTTATATTATTGTATGATACTTTTATATCATTATTACATACTTATATCATGGTTTTATATCATTGTGTGTCATTTTCATAAACTAACCTATTAACAAGATGCCATATGCCATTTTTTTCTGCCTTTTTGTATTTTAGAAAAGTTGTTAAACAATATTCTCGGAATTGGACGAAATTTTAAGTAGAAATTTTTTCGAAGGGAGGAACCACGAACAAAAATCGCAACTCTGGAGGGGACCTAGAGGCACCACGCGACACCTGGCCGCGGCCTAGGATCCTAGCCGTGGGTGGGGCCCATGTGACCGCGTCGGGTACTGATGCTACGAAAACACAGTCGTTGGGAAACCCCAAGTGGAAGGTGTGTAGCGGCATCCCCTAGTGAAACAACCGGAGTTTAATCGTTCAGGGGGAATGGTGAGTTGCATCTCGGTAGCTTCTCGCTCTGGCGCTTGAGAGAAGACGCAGACCTCCACACAAACAAACCAAACACTTTATCCTCAACTTTTCAGGAAGGTTGTCAATGTTCTAGTCTTCCCGAAAACAAAGGTGTCAAACATTGGTGGAATAATAATATTTTGATTATGAAAAGCAGACAACGAGCAAATGATATGAAAAAAAGTAATAACGATGTAAACAATATAACTAACGACAGACCGAGGGGCATTGTTTCACTAGTGGTGTCTCTCCGATCAATCCAGCATGTCACCCAAAATAATTAAGTTGCAAGCAACAAATAATTGCAATAAATCCCATACGTAATGTAAGCAACATCTATAATCATATAGACCTTTACACCGATGTTCTCTCCCTACTAGCAACAACACATCACGTATCTTACAGGATTCTGTCACTTGAGCGCAGGATCACAGGAAAAGCCACTATCTAGCATGAATACTCCCTCTTGGAGATGCAAATCATCACTTGGCCAAAGTAACATAAGTATCAGCGAGCATGCAAGATCATAAGTGTAACAATAACATGAGTAAGCAATGGTAAACAATCTGAATATAACTTCATGAATCATCAGATGCTAGCAAACACATCGTGTAGCATTACAATAATGTGATCTTGATCATGTTAGGCAGCTCACAAGATCTAAACATGGTGGCACAAGTGGAGATGAACACCAACTAGATAATGCTCTGAATCCATAGTCCAAGGATGAACTACTCACGCATCACTCTGGAGGAAGGCATGGCGATGAAGAAGCATCCGGTGATGATCTCCACTCCGGCAGGGTGTCGGGAAGAGCTTCAGAACCCTCCCGAACTAGGTTCTAGGTGACGGCGGCCTTCTATGGAATATTTTCTCCCTATTAGGGTTTTTTGTCAAGGGGGAATAAATAGGCGAAAGATGGACGCCAGGGGGTGGGCCACCCCTGGTGCTGGCTGCCAGCGCCCTGGTGGGCCCCTCCTCGAGCCCCTTTGCGTGGTGCTTCCTTCCAAAGTAAAACGGTCTCCTGATTTTTCGTGGATTTTTTCGATGATATTTTTTAACAGGATTTTCTGAAAACAAAAATAGCAAAAAACCAGAACTAACACTAGGCATCTTGTTAATAGGTTAGCTCATAAAATGCCTTAAAATAATATGATAACGGAAGATATGTTTACGATGTATCAGGTACTGCCTCAGTCGCCTCCTTGGCCTATAAAACCCTTTCAACCCTAAAATATTTGTGGACGACAAATATTTCCAAGAAACAAAGACAGAACCACCGTCGGAAACTTGATGAGAGGGATTCTGGAGTTCCTTTGTGACGCCTTGCAGTAGGGGCAAATCATCATCGGAGGCATCTACACCATCATTGGCGCCTCCATGATGATGTATGAGTAGTCATCCTTTGACTACGAGTACATGGTAGTAGCTAGATGGTAGTCTTTTGCTCCTTATGCATCAATACCATGTTCTAGTGAGCTGCACTACACGACCGAGATCAATTTGATGTAATTTATATTATTGTGTTTGTTGGGATATGATGAATTGTGACTTTTTGTTTAGATTTTTCATGTTATCTTATATAATAGATTGCTTTATTTACGTTCCCACGTGCTCTTCGATTCACATAATTGCTTTGGCCAAGTAGATGTGTGGGTCTTCAAGACGGAGTAGATGTTCGATAGTAGGTTCATGCCTCCTTTTATCCCTGGACTCGAGTGACGGAAACAACTAATGGTGAGGATGTCTGCTGGCTAGTAAAATAGTGGCTTAAATATCTACTCCCTAATGATATATAAAAGTTGCTTACATATCATGTAAGGCGATACTCTATTATTTTTTGGTAACTTAAATCCAGAGTGGCAAGCATAGAAGCACACTAGAAGTGGAGCATTAGTTAAAGATGCGGTTGGTGTATATAAATATTTGCCTTGCATACTTTGTCACATCTATCATGATCATAATTTTACACTCTTTCTAATTATCAGCTAGCTGATATGGCAATTCGCCATTAGTCCGTAGCCGTCCGTTCCCTCCCGACGCGCATCTTGGAACGGGCTTATCTGTCCCGCTAGGTTTTTTCGTCATTCTGTTTTTTCTTTTTGCTTTAGTTTGTTCAGACAAAAAAACCGGTTGAGGTGTTTTGAATTCCGTGCCCAGACGGTAGCTTTGTTTCATTTCTGAGCTATCCTCAAGCGTGCAGATATGCGGGAGGCGACAGCGAGGCGACGCGGTAGGCGATTTTGTGCGGCGGCGCTCCCCGCCGGCGAGTAGTTGGCACTCAGTTCGAGTCTTCCCTTCGCTAGCACGTCGCTCTTCGCGTCCGTCATCTCTTCTGGTCATCACCAGAGCGGATAGGAGGGGAGAGAATCTGATGGGTACTGGATGTGGTCGTGACTCGAAGGTTTCTCACGGCGGAGCCGGCCGTGAGCGGCGTCGCGTCGTAGCAGGTAATTGTTCGCCGCTTCCTTTGCCTTAGTTTCCGTAGCGCAGGCTTTTTCCTCCTGTAGTTTCATCTGTACGTTGGAGCTAGCCCTTGTAGTGTGCAATCCCCTAGCATGTTCGTTTCATTTTGTTTCCAGGTTGGGGTGCACTCAATCTAGATGATTTCTTGTTAGTGTGGTGGTGTTTTGGTGGTTGTGAGAACGAATTTTACTAGCTGATTTTGTATGTTTTGGGTGCGGTACTCTGATTACTGTCACTTTTCTATTTGCGTTTGGTAGGGTTCAGAAATATAGACTGGTGTCGTATTCAGTGTTTTTAGTGCTGGATTGCAATATTACCAATCATTTGCCTTTGGTAGTGTGGTTAACAACTGCATACTTGCATCGTATCAGTCTGCTTTTGTGTGTATTGTTGCTATTTTTTCCTGCAAGTTTAGCTAGTGACATCAGCTTAGTTGTAGTTTAGCATTAGAGAATGCACGATGTAGGTCATATGTTAGGACCAACTGGGGTATTTTGGCTCTAGATTTGAAGATATTTTTGAAGCAAAAAATGGCCCATTTTACATGACAAGGCCATAATAGTCTTTATGAAATCTTTTAACAATGTCATGACATGCTCAATTAGGTTTTAACTTAGGTATGCTAGGCTCTACAACCATTTTTGCAGCTCATTATATGTACTCTATGCCCCCTACACATACCTGGCTACTTACTGTGGTACACAAGTTTCATTTGTTCACACACCACATGTGGATTGGCTGATTTTATATTAGTTGGTGCTGGTGCACATGCAGCTTCACCACCTGTTTAGTTTGGTTGATTAGTGTCAGCTTTCTCCCTTAGTATTTTGTTAGTTTTCACTAGAATCGGTGTTAATCAGCATCAATATTAGTGGTCTTTTTGTAATTATTCACGGTTCAAGTTGTGTTTGTAATATCACACTGAGGTTCATTTTAGTTTTGTGATTTTTCTCCTGCAGAACAAGCTTGTTTTCACATGAATTTTGCTTTTCACTACAGAGAATCGCGTTTGCACGCTCATTGGGGCGATTTTCAGAGTTTGCATCGTCTGGATTCGATAGTTATGATGAAAGTTCTTCATCAAGCCATGATGTACCATTACTGTTTGTCTCTATCATTGTTTTTTTACTTTGTTGTGTGCATGTATGCAGTCATTGTTTAATTTATATTGTTCAGTTTCATTATTTTCTCATTGTTTTTAGTGCTTTCTAGTTTCAGTGTTTAGTCATTGTTTTCATTTTCAGTTTTATGTGTCATTTTCTTTTCATTCTCTGTCTCTCTGTTTTCTGTTTATTATTGTTGTCTCAGTTCAATGATTCATTTTCATTCATTGGTTCAGTTTCTGTGTTTAGTCATTGTTTTCATTTTCAGTTTTATGTGCCATTTTCATTTTTCATTCTTTGTCTCTATGTCTCTCTGTTTATTGTTGTTGTCTCGGTTTCTCAGATTACTCAGTGATTACATTCAGTGATTACTTTTCATTCATTGATTCGGTTTCAATCTTTGTGTGAGTGTTTCAGTTAGTACATTCAGTGATTCCTTTTCATTCATTGATTCAGTTTCAGTCTTTGTGTGAGTGATTCAATGTTTCACATTACTGTCTTAGTACATTCAGTGATTCCTTTTCATTCATTGATTCAGTTTCAGTCTTTGTGTGAGTGATTCATTGTTTCAGATTGTCTTAGTACATTCATTGTGTCTAATTTTCATCAGTTCATATCGACTACTGCTACACAATCAGTTCAGTGTCTCATTGATTCGGTGTCTTTTATCTCATTTCTTCAGTCTCAGTTTGCCTCATTTATAATTTTCAGTCCTTGGTTTTCTTTTGCTCATTTTTGTCTCATTAATTTGTCTTGATACTTTGCTGGGGTTTTGGGGTCTATATGGGTAACCCTGCCTATCCAATGCATAAGCTTCCGATGCTTATGCATTGGATAGCCGGTCCCAAGCCCGGTAAAAGGTGGAGGAACCAGTTGCTCTTGACAACTTACTCTTGTCTTCAGCAAATGTGTTCATAGTCAGTTATCCCACACGGTGGTGCTTGTCACCTTGGTGAGTAGCTCTCCTCTGCCCTGACAACATTTTTTTGACTTCTTACCTACTTGTCTACCCCCTGTTGGTTTCAGGTTGTTTAATACTTCATTTTTGTAGTGTTTGATTTTGGAGCGGTTGGGGCTCAATTGTTTCGCAATAGCAGGAGGCGCTTATAGATGAGTTCAACATGGTTGGTCCATTATTCCATTTTTGCATGTCAGGTTAACATGTTTGCGGCATTTTGTATTTTGTGTGATGGCATATCTTTCTCATTTTAAGTTTTTTTTGGCATTTTTCGTTGTGCCATGTTGAGGCCACTAAGAAGCCAACCACGTACGAATACATGTTGAAGAATCTTTGTACTTCTTCTCGTGTCTTGAATTGCATACCAACTTCAGGTTTAAGATCTATCACATCATCATTGCTCCCTTGTGTCTTTGCTCGTCAGTTATCTTTTCATTTGACAGAAAGTTTTCCACGTCTTGTTCAGTGATTTTCTGACTGTCACCACTTGAGCCATCATGGTCATCATTCCTGCTATTTGAAGCGGATCCCATGTCGGTTTCATTTGAATTACGTGTATCATTAACATCATTCCCTTGCTTACTCTTGCCTGTAGTTCCTTCATCATTAACCTGCAAGTAAAAAAATTATAAGCTTTCACAAATGGTTCTTTTTTTATGAGTACACATTTTCGCTTTTGTTTTAATCAATTCCAGCTGAGTAGTGTGCGCACCTTGTCAAGTTCAATGTCACTGAACATGTTTACATCCCATGGATTATCACTAGCATCTTCAAAGGTTGTAGACGAGGTTTCCGGATTGGTTTCCTGTTTTTTTTGTAAGTTAGTGCATATACACATGAATATTTTTCCCTTTGCAATTTAACTTCTCAGTATTCTGCTTTTCTTGTTTTTGTAAAGCACACTGGAACTGACCTGGAAGTTATATGAATTGTTGGTGTTAGTTTCTTCATCTCCAACATCCATGTCTTGTTGATGTTTGACACCATCCGCCCATATTGTAAAACTTCTAGTATTAGCCTGTATTGTTTAGTAGACATTAGAGGTGTTGATACTTTCAGCTTATCCATGGTATCAATTTTGTCTTCTGTTTTTCTAATCATGGCATCAGTTTTTTTGTCTTGTACCTTTTGCACATATTCAGTAGAACGAGTTTCGGTTAGTTTTACCTTATTTATGCTTGCCTGATAGCCCAGAGGATCTTCAATAGCACCAAGGAGAAATCCAGTGTATGAGAAACTTTCCTGCAAAATCCATTGTTGGACAAATAACATATTTTCAGAGATATGTCAGTGCATAATTTTTAAGGATGCACAACAATATTGTTAGTGCATAATTTTCATTGTCTTTAACTTTGTCTTTTCTTGCATTTTTAAAATTTTATGCGAGATCAGCGCGACCGTGTGTACCGTACCCGTGCAAAGAAGTCGTCACTGACATCAAGTGAGTACACTCCTGACCCAACCTAATGTGTTGTACATGGAAAATAAACAAACTGTGTTCAGGCACCACATGTGATGTGCATCGGTTCTTTTTAAGAGTTGTGCTCTTTTTCCTATCCAGCTCTGTTAATATCATTAAATATCAAGATTATTTTTAAGTTGCTTGGATCTGGTATTTGAGCATGTTTCATTTGGCAGGTTGTAGCTTCAATGCAGAAGGATGTTGATGCCCATGTTCCAAACTAGCCAAATCTCCCATCCAAGTTGATCTGCCTACTGTACAATATCACTTTACATGTAATGAGCATCATGCCTATTTATTGTTTTTCTGCTTGTAATCATCTATACTTCTGAATTTGTTGTGCATTGTGTCCGCTTATGCTTTTTGCAGTTTTGAATTTAGAAACTACTGAGAGTACTCTTTTTTACCCTTTTTATGCTTATCCTTGTCGGTTTTACTCTCAGTGAAATTGTTTAAAATGCACAAAAGCACGCAAAAATAGTGTAATATGCACTACTATGTCTCATTGGAGAATTTACAAGTCTAAAGAATGTTATAGAATAGCTACAGTTCATAGAATTCCCAAGTGCGAACTGAAGCAAACTAACGACAGTTTCAGTAAAATGTTCATGTCATCTTTTCTCAGTGAAGTTTCAGTTAGAAGAAATTGCTTGCAACTGTATTTTGCACTGATATTCAGAAGATGTACACTAAATATTAAAACCAATACAGTATTATACTCCAGGGAAGCATGTAAATTTATTTGCCCTGTAGGAGTACAATTTCTGAATACAGTTTGCTAAATGTTTCAATTCTTTCTTCCCGTCAGCTTCTACAGGCTATTTTCTCTGTGTTTATGCCATTCTTGCTTTCTCAAACATATTTTACATGTCATTTGTTATCTCAAAACTGTAGGATGGGAGATGGACTAATATCACTGGAAGTTGTACATATAGTTTGGTGGAGGACACTAGAGTACTATCACTGCCCACACAATGGTGTCATTGACAGATGGCCTTTTTGAGATCAATACATGTTGGAAGGGGGGAGGGGATCAGTGTAGGGCACAATGAGATTCTTTTGGCAGCGTACATGGGCATAGCTCCGGACATATCCACCAGGTACATCACCCAGAGCCCCATGAGTTGTTTGGATGTTTGCCATCTCATTCCCCTCCATTACAAGTCTTTTCCTGTGCTAGATCTTGCTGTATCCTAGATCTCTCTCTGATGATCCTCTTGTTTCGACCAGGGAGTGTCGGAAGTGTTCTGTATCTGCTTGTTTTTGCCTGCTGATACTTTGCGTGTTGGAGGAAGAGGTTTGCTCGATGGCTTCTCTGTCTGCTAGGACATCCATCAGCTGGCCCAGGACCGAAACAGTAAGTGTCCTTTTTCTGTTTCTGCTAGTTTTTGTTCGTTGGGCTGCAATCATTGGGGAGAGCGGGCCGAAATTGAGAAAAAACGGTTTTAGAAAAAAAACAGACTGAATCTGGTCTCATTTCCAGGTTGGACTGAACTGTCTGTTGGACCATGGGCTTGTACCGTGACAATCACCAGATATGGAGCGAAGACTGAAAATGGGCTGAAAATGACGATACTGAGTAGTTTGACGCTAAAAAACTGTCTGATCCCGAGTTGCAATATCAACTAGCTGTTGGTTAGACAGTCCCTAATTTTATCAATTGTCCGGCTATAATTTGTTCACCCAGCAAATGCTATCTTTTAAGGAGAGATGCCACTAGTGAAAGCAATAACCTTTTTTACACATTTCTCACCATTATTTGCTTGCTAGTCGGTTTTTATAATTTTATTTATTACTATTATCTCCCACACTACACGTTTAACCGTTTGTTTTTAGCGGCACGTTGGGGACAAAGAGTTTTGTTTTTACTTGTACATCCAGTTCAACTTCAATTAGCTTTTTCACTCTTACCGATTCGATATATCTTCATTCTTAATCGAAAGAAATTTGCTGCTACGTTACATCATGCCTTACAGTGGGATTCCTAACGGTCATGAACATGGGCGTGTCATCTGATCTCAGTCACTCTACCCTATTTAGCTAACAATAAACTAACTTAACCAATGTAAACACTAGAAAGTCATGTTTTTTTTGGATAACGGGTTTCCGCTGTTTTCTTTAACGAAACCACAGATTACAGAGTATCGCCCTCGCACCACAGGCATGTGCAAAGAGAAGATGAGATATCCGCTATAGGCTAGAGCGGTAGATTTTGCGGCGTTTGACGTTTGTCTCCACGATTCGGAGGAGACGCACCATGCATGTACTTGTCATGTGACCTTGTACCGGCCGTGCCCACCCCACCACCAGCGACGTCCTCCTCCTCCTTCCTCCTTCCTCCAGCACCAAACACCCCAGCGGTGGTGCAGTTCGCTCCCCACTCACCAAACTAGTCACTCACTCACTCCCACACTCTCCTCCTCGCTCCTCCCTTTTCGTTTCCAATTTCTCTATATATAAAAAGCCCAAAATACCTTAACCCTTCCTCACTCTTCCCGGATCTAGCTAGTACCACCACCGCACTGCCGCCCCTTTGCCGGTTTGCCGTATCATCTCATCCCCCCCAAAACCCCGACCAGATCTTCCGCTGCTGCCAGAGATGGCGGCCTGGTCGCCGCCGAGGCCAGTGCTGACGCTCTTGCTCCTCGCCCTCCTCTGCTCCCACATTGCGCTCTGCTCCTCGGCTGCGCCGCCGTCCAAGCCCAAGACCAAGCTCTCCGCCAACCGCAAGGCGCTGGTATCGTCCGATTCTGACCAAGGGGAAGGAGACGAGCCGATCAAGGCGCCCAAGACCACCGCGGCGACCAAAGTCAAGAAGAAGGTCTCCCCGGACGCCAAGAACAACCAGACCAAGGTTGTGAAAGGCACTAAATTGGAGCCGACAGCGACAGCGAAAATCACCAAGAAGACCACCACGAAAGCCGCCGGCGATGTGGCCATTGCCAAGCCAAAGGTCCCGAAGCTGGACAAGACGACCGCCGCGAAACTGGACAAGGGCGTCACCGCCAAGCCGGCGGACAAGGGGGCCACCGCCAAGCCGGACAAGGTGGCCACCACGAAGCCCAAGAGCACCGATTCGGCCAAGTCCACTAAGATGGGCTCTGCCAAGGCGGTCAAGCCGGAGAAATCAGAAGGGGGTGCCCCGAAGGCGAAGAAACCGTCTAATTCGACGGGGGATGCTGGCGGCAAGCCGGCCAAATCGACCAAGAAGACGCAGGTGGTCGCCGACGTGAAGGCGACCTCGGAGGTGAACACGACCGTGAGCAAGGAGACGGCGGCTGGGGTGGAGGAGGACGTGGTGTTGGGGGAGGAGACGGAGGGGACGGAGGACCTCATGTCCGAGTTCCGGGACCTTCCGGCGCGGCTGCACGAGACGCTCATGCCGGACCTGGCGCGGCTCTCGTACACGTCCAAGGCGTACTTGTCGGCCGCCAACGCGGGGATCGCAGGCGGCGTTCGGCCGATCCTGGGCGGCCGGTGGGCGGCGGCGGCGGCGTCGGCGGCGTCGGTGGCCCTGCTGCTGCTGCCCCTGTTCATGCTCACGGCGCTGGTGCGGCGCATGGGCCCGTACCTGCCGCTCCTCCACCGCGCGCTGCTGCTCTCGCAGGCGTATCTCGCCATCTACTTCGCCACGCTCGCGCTCGCCGCGGCCGCCTCGGGGCTGGAGCCGCTCCGCTTCTTCCACGCCGCTTCACCGGCGGTCTACGCCTGGACGCAGGCCGCGCAGTCACTCGGATTCATGGGCTACCTCGTGCTCCAGATGGTGGACCTCGTAGCCGTCTTCTCCGGGGCCGCCGCGCCTGAGGAGGACAGCGGTGGGGACGCCACCAAGGCGCTCGGCCTGGCGCAGATGGTGGTAGGGCTGGCCGTCGGCCTTCACTACTACGCCGCCGTGTTCCATCGCGCCGCTGCCGGCGAGGCCCCACGCGCCAACTGGCGCGTGTACGCCGTGTACGCCGCGTGTTTTGTCATCATCTGCGCGTGCGCGCGTGCCGAGAAGAGGAAGAAGGCCTACCTCGACGGCGCCGACGAAGAGTGGAAGAAGAGCTGAGCGATGGAAACTTTAGGGGTTTATGTGCAAACTTTATAATATAGGGAAAGCCAAAGGGCATGGGTGTAAGAAGGCTGGAAACTTAGGAAGGAGGAAAATGGGAAGATCAATGAGAACAAGGGGAGAAAGCTATTTTTTTCATATAAGTTTTTCTTTCTCGTTTTGAATCGGGCTAGCAGCAGTAATCCAGGCACCTACAGATTTACCAACAAGCAGTTTTGACCGGGCGACATATGGCGAGAAGGTGGGGACTCAATTGTTAAGGCTCTATTGATTCAAAAGATTTGGGTATAATTTTTGGAGGACTTTGATCCTTAGAATATTTTTCCACAAAGGTCGTTCAGTTCATTGTTTGATTTGTAGTATAGGAAAAGCAAATGATTATCATGTCATGCATACTCCAATTTTATATGATTTAATATGTATCAACACTTTTTGATTCCATCAAAGAAATTGTAGAAAAAAAGTTTGGAGTGGATCTTACGATTCCTATGAAAAGTAGTACAAATGAATTCTTAGGAAACAATTCTATAGGATACAGTCTCTTAAAATTATTACGAATGATTTCTTTGCACCCTATTTTGAAAGAAATTTTCGTCCGCTCCAATCTCTTTGTACAATTACTTTGTTTTTTTTGTGCAATCAAACACTCATGTATCCATAATCCTGTAATTTGCTATTTTTGCAGGATTGGAGAAGACATGTCATTCCAATCCTACATTTCCCTATTCCTTCATTCTAGAAATCTTGCAAATCAAAGAGCCCTTTAGTGGTTTTCGCATCAGAAACTATAAATGGAGCCCGAACTCCATGGTGTCCGTTTAAAAAATACGAAAATGAGATTTGGAAGTTACAAAAAAATCGGAACAAAAATTCTAGATGTAGATAATACTGTACAAAAATCTTCATTTAAAATTATTTATATTTTAGCCTACACAAAGATGAAAAATCTGACAAATTTGAAGTTTTAAATAATGTCCTCGGTTCACCACATCTGGATTTGTCATTTGTTGAGCCTAAACTATAGCGAATTCTGGATTCATGTTTTGCACATTAGTAGAGTTTTATCATTATCTACACCTAGTATTGTTTTTTCAGACAAAAAAACTTTCAAATGCCATTTTCAATTAGTTGGAAAAACGAGCTGGAGCTTGGGAGCCATTTGTTCAGACATGTTTTGACATCGCAATCATGGCATGATGCACTTTATGGTACGGTCTGGTGACAGAGAAAATCGGTACTGGTAGCTGTAAATAGGATGAGGTTAATCTAGAATGTGTTTCTGCTTGTAGGACTAAGATACTAACATTATGGAAAAAAATTGTTTTTTAAAATTCCAGTAAAAATCTGATAAAAATCCGGACATTTAATGTTCACGCGCAAAGTTTCACGAAAATAAGATATTTTTTGTGGTTTCTATAAAAAAATTAAGTTTTGTGCTACAAAATGATTTATTCACTGACATTTTTTTTGTCTTAATGTTGCAATGTTCACCGAATTTTTTCTTCAATTCTTTTGATATCATTTTAAAACATGATTTGAAGAGTGGGCGCAAATGCTCATATCAGTTAAAATGCATTTCCGGAGGTTATTGAACTTACAGCGGTTGCAACTAGTACCACAAAACAAAACCTTGGTGGGCTTGGGATCCTACATCTTGGCAAGTTTGCAAGGGTCCTTTGTCTTCGGTGGCCTTGGTTGGAATGGAAAGATCCCAACAAAAATTGGGTGGGCACCGGAAACCACCCTTGCACCTCCGAAGACATGAAACTCTTCTATGCCGCAACCTTCATTACCATTGGGAATGGCCGCAAAATGCCCTTTTGGGATGCGCCGTGGCTCGGAGGTAGAAAACCTAGTGAGATCGCCCCTCTTGTTCTTGCGGTTTCCACTAGGAAAAATTGGAGTGTGGAGAAGGCTCTCGAGAATAATGCTTGGGTTAACAAGATAACAATGGATGACTCTTTCACCATGGATCAAGCTCGCCAATTCTTCGATCTATGACAACTCCTTAGGGACGTTCACCTTGAGGCAAATGTGTAGGATGATATAGTTTGGAGGTTCACGAAAAGTAGTGTGTACACGGCGGCTTCCGCCTACAAGGCACAATTCCTTGGGTCTACCTCCTCCAACATGAACAAGGTTGTTTGGAAGAATTGGGCCCCTCCAAAAATAAAGTTCTTCACTTGGCTAGCCCTCCAAAACCGTCTTTGGACGGTCGACCGCCGTACGAGGAGCGGTTGGCCAAATTGTGGCCCTTGCCCTCTTTGTAAGAAGACACCAGAGACCATCGATCACCTTCTCGTGTCTTGCCGATATTCTTCTCGGCTTTGGGAATCCATTCGGGGTTGGTTGGGCATTGATGCCCTTGACCCTCGCTCTTGGGTGGGTCTCACCGTCAAGGGATGGTGCTCCCGTTTGGCTAGTGGCTCACATCGGAGGCTCTAACCTCACTTGCCTTCCTCGTCTCATGGGAAATTTGAAATGAGCGGAATGCGCGTGTCTTCCAAAACAAGTTCACCCCTTCTTTCGTCATCCTCGACAAGGTGAAGAGGGAAGCTAGGCTTTGGATCATCGCCGGGGCCAAATGCTTGAGTGAAATAATTGCGGGAGTGTAGATCTTTTGGAGGTTGTAATGGTGTGAATGGGTGTTCTCTCTCGCACAAAACAAACAATCAAACCCCCCCTCTTAATTAATTGAAAAGGGGTAAAGCTTTTGCCCCTTATTTAAAAAAAAAATGGCGAGTGAACTGAACTCGGCTTGTGGACGGTAGGCCGGCTGCGCCGAACAAGTTTTTGGCATTGACCTGTGAGAGGATTGGGCCCGGAAACATGTCGGCCTCCATGCCTGGCTGTCCATGTCCATGGTGAGTTGTACCTCGCCAGAATTTGATCGTTAGGTGCGTCGCATTTGCTGCAATTGCTCCCGTTATCCTCACTTACTGCTTGCAGATTCTAATCACTAGCATACTAGCAGTGGTGGTGCGGGAAAACATACACAGAGTAGCAGCAAGCACTAAACACTAGTGCTATGACCACCCCTAAATTATTGACCTGGGACTGGAGAGCCATAAATAGGTTGGCCCAAGGTCACTTTCCCGTGCATTCCTCTCCATGACAATGGCAATGGCAATGGCAATGGCAATAGCAATGGCATGGCCTCCTGCGGTCCATGGGTCTTGGCTTGGTCCCTGCAATTCTCCGTGCTATCTTAAACTTCCGTGCATTGCTCCATCTAAATCAGTTCTACTACTCCCTCCGTTCTGAATTAATTTACTCAGATTTAATGTAAGTTGTACTAAATCTGAGTCAACTAATTCAGAACGGAGGGAGTAGTAAACAACTAACTTAAAACTATTCATATCCATTCAATGTTGGCAAAAATACGATTATGATACAACAATTAATGAAGTAAAAGATGGCAGTGATATATATCCATTTTACTGTATCATAGATTGTAAAACTAAATATTCTAATAGCAAGAAAATCTTGTACACATATTTGTATTGTGATTTTACAAATTAATAAATAGCATGTGCATATGATAGTACTATACGATACTACACATTATATGGGTAATATCATACACCAGTATCATATGCATCATATCGATGTACAATACTACCCACTATGCCTAGTATAAAAGAAACTGTAGGTAATGGAATGTTTGGTTCCACCTGCAGACATCTCCGACAAAACCTCGAGTGAACCACTTCAGAATATGTTTTCACGAGTGAAAGCTCTGTAGATTTGGAGAGACTCCATTTAGCAACGGATATATATTAAAAATAGTAAGATAACAATTTGTTTCCTCCCCACAGCATGCTCCACTATGATCGCCTGATCGGCACTCGTCCGGAGTGCTCGATCGATAGCCGTGGCATCTCGTGGTGAACCCAACCCAACATTGTGATGAACTTTTCAGCTCGAAGCACTCCGGGGAAGAGAGTGAGTGAGGCAAGGGATGATGATTAGAGGAGATCCACTATTAACGCGTGAAAGCGGCCACGGTATTTGCGTTGCCGGTGACGCTAACTACCAGGCCAGGCGAGCATAAATCATGAGGATTCCATGCGTCAGGAATGGCGATGCATCATGCATGGCGGAAGGGACAAGGCGCTGGTCACAGGCGCGCATCGGGCTACACGGAAGGGGCGTCGTCATTCGTCCGGGCCTCCGCTCGATCCGGCAGTCCACGCGGTTTCGCTTTCCGGGTGGGCGGCGGTGTCACTCGCCGGACCCAATCACCGACACTTCCGGCATTTAATCCAAACAACAACAGGACTACAGTACTAGTCCCTACGACGTGTAGTACGAGCTGTAGCGCCTTGGCATTTCTGATGCGCCGCTGCTGATAGCATCCGTGATTCCGTGTACTATGTCCACACAGCGGGTGTAGGAGCTAGGTAGACGATCGAGTTCTTGCCGCTGCTGATAGCATCCGTGATTCCGTGTACTATGTCCACACAGCGGGTGTAGGAGCTAGGTAGACGATCGAGTTCATCTGGAAGCTCCTGCCTGGTACTGTGCTCCGTGGCCCGAGTGGATTTTTTTATAAATATGACCCATGTTCAATTTTATTATTAAAAGTAACCTCTTCCGATTTTTTTTATCAAATCTAACCCTAGCGACACGAGATGTGTCCTCCCGTCATCCTAGATTGAAGGTAATCACCTCCCGTCATACCACTTAGCATCTATGCCGGCCAGCATGCGTCATGTCATGTCGGCCCTACCACTTTTCTCCATTCCAGATGACGGAATGTGTCACGTGTCGCCTCAGGAGACATCTGTCTCCCTCCATCCGGGATGGCAGGAGGACACATGTCGGCTTGCTGTCTTCCCGTCAAGGTTAGATTTTGACAAAACAATTTGGAAGGGGTTATTTTTTATAATAAAATTGGGTAGGGGGTCATATTTAAAAAAAATTGCGTGAGTGTTATTCTAGCTAGTTGTGTGAAATCGACGGAGTTGACTA
Organism: Poa annua; assembly: GCA_026929855.1. NCBI lineage: Eukaryota > Viridiplantae > Streptophyta > Magnoliopsida > Poales > Poaceae > Poa > Poa annua. The sequence goes on from CM049437.1 coordinate 60,217,709, forward strand.
CGTGGTGAAAGTTTCAGCATAAAATAAACCCATTTTAAAAAAATCAAACCTAACCATTTTGGGTCGGTAACCCACTCCTCAAACCTAATCCCTCTCTCCCTCCCCCAACTCAAATCTTGTCAAATCCCTTCATTTTGTTTACATTTCACCGTGGATTTCGCTTGACCTAGGAGCAAAGAGGTACTCTCCCCCTTCCTTCATGTTTTTGTCCTATTGAAATCTTGCAATTTGGTGTCATTTGTCTAGGTCTTAACATCCTTAGAAATTGCATATGAGGGAAATCTATGGTTATATTGGTCAATGGGTGTGTATATGATGGTTATGAAGTATTATGTTTAAGATTTGTAGGTTAGGGTTAGGACTTTGTTAGATCTAGTTAATAGGGTAGATCAAGTTAGGGTTAGGGGTTAATGACTAGATGTCTATAATTAAATCGAACATAAGTAGCTCGATTTTGTTTTAAATGCATAGATAAGTGCATTTGATGCATTTGGGTTGTTGTAATTATCTAAACTTAAATAAGTTTTCTCTGATCCAAACATATGTGCTGCCGGCCGGGACTCTATCCTTACTCGTGTCTTCCTTCTCTTGATGAAACCGCACAGATAAGGTCATGCATACTATCGCAGAATCCTTTAGAATTTGTGCTAAAACAAATAGGAGATCCCCGATCGGGAGTATCAGGATCATTGAGACATCCCACAGGGTCATGGTAGTCTCCTCGGTGTGGAGGTGAAAACTATGCTCTCCGGCCTCCATCGGTCCACAAGCGCGGTGATAGCCAAAGGGTTCATATTAGGGGTCAACCAAGTGATGAGCTGAATGAATGGAAGGAGTCCTTGCTGCTTGATGTACTCGGTGTACTGCTCATCTTACGACATCGCCTTAGATGATTTGACTGTGTGACACATAAATCGGAGGCGTTTAAAGACCTACGAAAAATCATAGTACAAGTTAGAACCATGTCGATGTCAACTAGAAATATAAAATAACATTATTGTTATGTATTACCCACTTGTGACAATTTTTTTGGATAAACCTGAGGGGGTCGGGGGAGAATACCTTGGGGGATTGGGAGAGAAATACGCAAAGAACTCTTCCAGATTGGGACAATCTGGGTGAGGATTTCAGAGGAGAAGGGAGACCGGTCATAACATGAATCGAAATAGCCCCTTCAATCGTGACGCTATACTTCAACATGCAACGCCGCCCGCTCGGCGCTACAAGTCTGTGCCAGCTTGGCGGAGCCCAAGCGTCGTCTGGCTATTGCCACGGTGGCACACTGGTAGCACCATGGGTGATGGCGCTATCATATTGAGCGTACCGCCTCCGGTGCGGACGCTACCCAAAATAATTAGTTTCAGAAAAAATTTGAAATGGGTCTATTTTGTGTTGAACTCATGCCAGAATTTTTTGTTGATTTTCACGGAACTTATGGAGACAACATTTTCTGGCAGAAAATGCTGAAGAAAACAGCAACACGTAATTAGGGAAAAGATTTCACTCGACTAGTCAAACCAACGGATTCATTCGCCATTCGCCCACATAGTTTCTCATATGTACACATGCCTTGCTCCATTTTTCTATTCCTTCCTTGCGTCCTCTTTGTTTATATACGGGTCACTTTATTATTCGAAAAGTATCAAGTATTACATATAGCCTCAGTATGATTAAGATGCACACAGTTGTAGCAGACTATTAACAATTACATATAAGGAAAAGGTGGAAAACAAATCAATAAGAACTCTAATCCGCCTATAGGTGGCGCAACCCAAGGCGCGCCGGGGGGCTCCCAGATCCCGTCGCCCAACCGACCTCCTCGGCCAGACTGCCCCTCCGCCGCTGCCGCCGGCGTCGGCCGCGGTGGCGGCGGCCCCCGGCGTCCAAGGGGCTGGGGATTGAAGGAGCGGCGGGATCTTTCGCAGGGGCTGTTAGGGCGGCGCCGGCGGAGGTTCCTGCGGGCTGTGATCGAGGCGGCGCCCTTGGTCAGGCGGCGGCTGCAGTCTACCCTCCGGCCGCCCTTGTGGTGGACTCCTCCCTGGCACAACTTGCCAGCGAGGCGGTTGTCCCGTGCGCCAGCCCAAGATATCTGGCCGCACGTCGCGACAGTGTAACATACATGATATCATTACACAATCAGGCACATAAGTGCTACAAAAGGGTTTACAAGGCCATCGAGGCACGACAGAATATCGATCCAAGCATGACACAGGTCAGAGTTTTAACTGACAGCGGAAGAAGAATTGAGGCAACGGCTTGGAGCGACTCCATTCCCACGGGCATCTGGCTGGACTACGGATTCCTAGCACGCACGCCCTTGCTCAATCTCCTCGCTAAGGTGGAATATGAATCCTCGCCGACATCTGGCCACAATCACAAGGCCCGTGAGTACATTACGTATGTACTCAGCAAAAGGTAGTCCCTTGCTACAAACAATCCAACAATCATGCAGCAAACAATCATGTGACAAGTTATTCGTAAATAAAATATCCTGCGACATGGCAAGAGTCTACTCTAAGAAGAACAACATAATAGTATCATGGCATTGCAAACAACATGGCATGAACAATCAAAGGGTGTCAACAATCAAGCATGATATAAGTTCAGGATCTAGCATGGCATATGTTCAGAAAGTAACATGGCAAGAACGAGTCCAATCTTAACGGTTGGACTTAAATCTCGACACCTAGGAGCGGTGTCCAAAATGCATAGTTCACACGGGTAAGTTCACAATTCCGGGCACTCCGGCCCCTCGCCAACTCTGGCGCAACACTTAGACTCCACGAGTCTCATAACCTGTTTCAACAACCTGTTTCAAGTTCATTTGTAAAGTTTTCCCCGTGACAAGACTGACTCTAAGTATGACTCGACCCAAACTTGTCCCGTGACCTGGGGAATAGGCTAGTATCTAGATACACTCTCGAGAGGTTGCAACAATACACACGCTGGAGTGTAAAGAAATCCCGCCGGTACCGAAGTACTAAACCATTCCTGGCGGCAAGTATAACTCCACACTCCCCAACGGTTCACAAAACCAAGACGCCCCCTGTATAGTCACCGACATGCCCTACGGGCCTTGTCTTAGGCTGAACTACTTCCCGGCACGTCCCCAACCTATGAGTGACGCCTAGCTCCGGACTATCACAAGACTAGCCCCGACCACACAGGTAACCGACTAGACTTGCCAAGGCGTGACATCAAAGGGGAATCCTGATAATGCTACTAAGATAGGTCCGCCCATACAGACGACGCGTTACTGAGCGGTAATGTTTGGTGAATGGCACCGCTGACTCAATATAGTCGAGGGAGGTTATTAAGTTCTTAGTCAAGTTTATAAAGATCTTTCCAAAAGATGTTTCCACAACAATTAATGCAAAACCAAAGTTTCCAGATACGTCAACAAAACAATATCAGGGTGATAGCAAGCAAGTTCCACATGATCATCACAATATATATATCACATATCAATAACAAGATAAATATAAATAACATAACAGGAAGTAAATAAAGTCAAGTTAAACCGACCGGGCATTCGCGGCGGGGGTGCCGGAATTACCTCGTGTCGTCTTTAGTTGGTTATTAACAGGCACAAATATATCATACAATAGAAACAAACAAGGTCCGATTAAACCGACCGGGCATTCGCGGCGGGGGTGACGGAATCACCTCGTGTCGTCTTTAGTTGGCTGTTAATATCCACAATTCCATCAACGGCGGCGGTACCCCCAGTCCAATGTCTCAAAAATGGTGGGGTTAGCACATAATAAATAACATAATTTAAATAAGTTAGCGAGTTAAATAAGTCAGCGGGTTAGATCAGTCAGTGAGTCAAATAGATCATGCAGTATGATGTGCAACGTAACATGAATAATATTACAAGTATCATATTAACCACAAACAATAAACATGCATGTATAAATCTAACAGTACACAGACAAATATAAACACACCACATGACAATAGCAAATAAACAACCAAACGTTGCGGGACGGGTTATAGAAAGGGGTTAGCTTGCCTTCGAAAATGGGTGCCAAATGCTCCGGACAGTTTCGGCGTCGTCGCGCGTCGAAAAACTCGAAAACGACTAAACCGCGGAACGAAAAACAACGTGTCTAAATAAAGTCGAAAAACAAAGTAGTTTAAAGTAAACAAAACCAGTACCAACGGGTAGATATCATCGAGACAAAGATTTAGAAATTTGAATCACTGAAAACGGAGCTACGGTTCAAAAGTTACGGATGTTTGAAAACTGTCCAGCAGAGGAAAAAACAGATACGCGAAAAAAAACAGCACGGGCTGCTTCGGCCGTGCGCAGCTGGGCCTCTGCTGGGCCGCCACCGCGCGCCCCTGCGCTGCGCGCTGCGTGCGCCTGGCCGGGCTGCCGGTGGGCCGAATGGCCGGATGGGCTGCTGGCTGAGAGCTGGGCCAAGAGAAATGGTTCGCACGAACCGATCGGAGGAAAAAAAAAAGGCAACGAAGGTCTTCTTCAACCTCGCGTCCACGTACTGGACCGAGGGACGGCCGGCCGGGGATGGCCGGGGAGTGCGCCGGGAGGCTCGCCGGCGGCGGGGACGGGACCGGGGAGGCGTCCCATGGTCGGCAAGGGCGAGACCGAGCGGGGGGGTGGCCTCCCACGAGCTCGTCCAAGCTCCGGCCATGGTGGGCAATATTGGGTGTGGTTTTCCTCACTTCTTGCACCGATTGGAGAGTGGGCAGGGGGAGGAACGGGGTGGAATGGCTAGGGTTTGGCTCGGGCTGCCCTGGGGTGGCTTATATAGAGGGAGAGGAGAGGTGTAGGTGGTGGCTATTCAAAGCTCCTTGGTGGCCATCAATGGCTACCTAGGTTTTTCCAAACCCTTCTCCTCCACAAGGTGGGGATAAGAACGAGGGGAGTGTGTGGCTGTGGTGGAGTGAGTAAAGGCCTGCTTAGAGGAGAGGGATTAGGTGGGTATTAGTGCTAGGTGGATTAAGGTCATGCCAAAGTGTTCGTACAGCGCGACGCGAGCGGCATCGACGCGTTCCGGGTGACTCAAAGGACCAAAAGCGAAAATGTGGGTACCTACGGGTGGCTAACGAGAAGGTCTACGGCACTGCAATGTCCTCACGCTCTAACGATGCATTTGGTAAAACAAATATTTTCGAAAACCACACGCACAGAAGGTGTTCGACAAAACGATCTGGGTTTTTCCGGACTCAGAAAAATCCCAAATAAATACCACAGGGTATGGTTGGCACAGGGAGGGTGTCTAAGGAGTTTGAGATCATTTGGTGGTGTGGAAGAGGGTTTCGCAAATAGCCGCTAAGCCGCGTACCGACATCGGTGTTTGGCTTACAAAGGAAGTATGTCAAAAATTGCTTAAATGGATTTGGGTTCAACTGAAGAAGTGTAGTAAATGCAGAAATATGCAACTCTCTAAAATATGAGAATTTTCCGAGACTTCTAAGTTGCCGAAATAAATTGGCATCGAAACCGACATTTAACAGTCTACGTCGGAAATAGAAATTTGGTACTTGAGTACAAAATGTTTTTGAGCGGGTCGTCTAGAAATGGGTAGGCGAGTCCTCCGGTATTTAAAGCGAGAGAAAATCCTAAGTCGAAACGCCTCGAAAGATTTTAGAAACCATTTGCTAAAATTAGAAAAAGTTTTCCGGCGTCTGAAAATAATTTAAAATTCGGTCTAAATTTTCGGGGGCGTTACAAAACTCCCCCCCTTAAAAAGAATCTCGTCCTCAAGATTAAGAAGGTTTTACAGTTAAGAATTTTAAATCATCGAATATGCTCGAGTCAAAACTTTTCTACGAAAATTATAAAATTTTAGTACCCAAAATATTTATACTCAAAAGATTTTTATAAAAATAGGTATCGCTCAAACGGGATATTTTACTGCACTGAATGCATTTAAAACCGGCACGGGCTCACACAATCAATCAATATAGGATCTAGTTACATGTAACAAACTTAAATCTAAGATTTGGTCATGAACACAACACGGTAAAATCAAGCAAGATTTACAAGCAAACTATCAACCAACAACCAATGATCTATCGCGGGCAAACATTTACTATAGTTTTGGAAAATCATAAAATCATAAGTTTAGAAATACACTAATTATATTCCAAGTTCAGGGTCTTTATTTTAGAAATGTGGTATATTTATTTTTATACATACCCGGGTTTTGAAAAATAACATAGTTTTCTAAGATATTTGTGTCACCAATAATTGGCTCGCACAGACTGTGAGATAAGGATATCTCAAAATATTTTTAGAAGTATGGCATAATCATTTCAACCATACCCACTAGAAAAAGGATTAGAACAAAAGTTTTACCCTGGCTAATTAAACAATAACTAAAAACAGACAACGACTTGATTCACACAAGCCACACAAGAGGAAACAAGCAACTTCGCTGATTCTCACCTATCAACACACAAGCGCCACTCAGCCTAACTAAACGCGGGTTCTACTACGCTTGACGGTCTCTTGCAGATGGTGGAGCGCGACCGAGACGAAGGGTGGTGTCTACCTCTCCATCTTCTGCGGGGTGGGGAATCACCTGAACGGTCTCGCGTACTGCCGAGAAAAAGAGCCCCTGACTCTGAGCTTGCACGCGGTTGAGGGAGTTAGCACGAACAAGGTTGCGCCTAGTGGTCACGAGTTCTTCCATCAGGGAATTTCCGAGTATCGACATGGCAACTGCGTAGGCGAATAGACTGCGTACGGCGGGATCGGCTTCTCCGTGGAGTGGGGTTGAGGTAGTTTCCGCATCCTCACGAGATCTAGCTGGGAGGAAGTGGAACGCTCGACTTCTCTCCATCGCGGGTTCCAAGTGTCGCAGACGGGCGAGACCTTCCCAAGCTGCTACATGGATGGCTTGATTAGGCGTAGGCATGTACCTACCGTGGATCACGTGGGGCTGATTTGTGCCTGAAGGGCACGGGCTGACATGCACATCTGCTCGAAACTCGCCGCCAGGAAACGGGGTTGAGCTCCCAAACACGACATACCGAGGGCGGGCAGGGTTGCCAAGAAGGTCACATACGGCGCTCACAAGAATCTGTGGGAAGCCGAGTTGATCTTCGGCAGTGGTTTCTAGGACGACAATGGGGGTCACCGTCGGTCTACTCAGGGCATTGGGACTAGGACGATACATGAGGGCGAAATTCCTAAGCGGGATCTTACTTCAAGAGAGCTGAGTTGCTAAGGGTAGCAGGCGAGGGTGGGGATAAATGGCAGCTAGGACTAGGTTTCTTATAGACTGGGTTGTGTCGATTCCTTCTCAAGTAAGAAACTGGCTGGCCTCACACAGAAAAGGGGACCAATCCTACTGTACCTTACTGTGGACCGACACGAGCCATGCCGGTTAGGCGGGGGCGGGTTAAATCCGTCGGGTTCATTGTCGGGCAAGGTAAGGCGGGGCTTTCCATGCTAGGGTAGTCTACAGCCAGCCTGAGCTCTGATACCACTCTGTAACACCCCTCCCTGGCACAACTTGCCAGCGAGGCGGTCGTCCCGTGCGCCAGCCCAAGATATCTGGCCGCACGTCGCGACAGTGTAATATACATGATATCATTACACAATCAGGAACATAAGTGCTACAAAAGGGTTTACAAGGCCATCGAGGCACGACAGAATATCGAGCCAAGCATGGCACAGGTCAGAGTTTTAACTGGCAGCGGAAGAAGAATTGAGGCAACGGCTTGGAGCGACTCCATTCCCACGGGCATCTGGCTGGACTACGGATTCCTAGCACGCACGCTCTTGCTCCATCTCCTCGCTAAGGTGGAATATGAATCCTCGCCGACATCTGGCCACAATCACAAGGCCCGTGAGTACATTACGTATGTACTCAGCAAGAGGTAGTCCCTTGCTACAAACAATCCAACAATCATGCAGCAAACAATCATGTGACAAGTTATTCGTAAATAAAATATCCTACGACATGGCAAGTGACGTGGGTATACCTTCCGGGTACCCCCACTATGGCGTATAATGAAGATGAGACCCACCAGGTGGCCCAATGAAGACCAAGAAGCTGCTACCAAATAACTTGAAGTACAAGACAAGAACTCCTAGTCGTAGTCTATTAGGACTCATGTAAAACCCCCCCGGCTGCATATATAAAGACAGGGAGGGGTAGACAAAAAGACAAGCCAACATTTAGACAGAAATAGCCAAGGCGACATGGCCATAGACAATAGACAGAAAATAGCCGGGCAAACCCGGCGATACCACCATAGACATTACGGCCACCATGTAACTATCATCAATACCAGATCAGACAAGCAGGAGTAGGTTTACCTCACCATGAGGGGCCGAACCTGGGTAAACTCTTTGCTTGTCAGCCGTCCGGAACCACCAGCCGCCATACTTCTCTCTCTATACGAAACCCAAGGTATCTAACCGAGGGATTTGCCGGGTTTACACCCCGTCAATTGGCGCCGTCTGTGGGAAGAACAGCGTGCTGGATTCACGGTTGCGGCGGCCCAATCTTCATCGACAACGGCGGCGACTCGCCGTATCAGATCAGCGCACGGGTACTACGACTGATCCGATCCGATCTACAACAAGCGCAACGACATCTAATCTATAACAACAACGGTGGCTACTCGCCGCCACGAGAGCAACCTCTCGGGGGCTCAACATCAACCTTGCCTCTCGCTGCTGGATCGCATCTGTTTGCCTTGCCCGCAGCCGACGGATCGCATCTGGTCGGTTTGTCCGCCTGTAGGATCGGTTTCGTCAACTGATCTATGTCTGCGTCCATCGTCTACATCGAGACTCGTTCGTCAGGCGACTCAGACGACTCGAGTTCGTCACCGACTCCCGTCTCCACGCCAGCTCTCCGCGTTCGCATCCACATCTGCATCCGCGTGCTTGCCAATCGCTGGCTGATTGGCTCTGAAGGCAGCGCAGCGGCATCGACGCCGGCACGCGTGAAAAACAAAAGCAGCATCATGATTCCGTATCCGGCTGCTACTGCCGACCAATTTTCATTATGACAGCCACGTCATACAAGAAGAGGCAGCCGCACAAGGATCAATCACGTCAAAGAAATCAAACCCAAGGGCATGACTGTGCATGAGCGTGGATCCCTTGGATCGGTGCCTGTCTGGCTGTCCACACTCCCAATTATTACATTTAATATTACCTACTAACATATTATTTGTTAAAACGTGTGTATGCATGTACAAGGAGAGGAGGACCGCGTCAGCTGCGGGCGAACATGCCAACGCGACCTGCCATCATATCTCGGTGCCTTCGTCGACTCCGGCGTCTTCGTTGACTCCGCTACCTTTAACGACTGCTATCATTATCGACTCCGCTTCACCGACTCGCCAAGAGGATGTCGGAGAGTGACTCCCACGGAACAGGGGTAGCCACACCCTGAAGAGAGGTTCGAAGGGGGGACTGAACGCGGAGGTCAAACAATCCTCGAGAGGCACGACGACGGTGCTCGCCGGGCCTGGAGAGGAACTATCACGACAGAGATGGACACCGGCCCGTACCCAGGTTCACGGCCCTCAGGAGGAGGTAACACCGCTACTCCTGCTTGTCTGTATTGCACTGTGAAGGTTACAGGACAATGAGCTTGCCGAGGGCTCTCTTGAGGCAGTTTAGTGCTTGGAGAGGGACACAATGGTCGTCTTCCTCCTCCAGCAGTTGGCTATTCTATGCGTTTGGCTAAGGCTCCCTCGGTCTAGGAAGCAATCAGCCGACTGGAGATCAATCCCTCTCTATGGTGGAGCTCCTGCTCCTTTTATAGGCGCCCCGGGCTCCATCCTCGTGCTGGTGGGTTCCCACATGCCGGTGGCGCGAAGGAGCGGGAGTCCACCGCGGCTCATCCGTCCATGGACGCGGTCCATCCGTGCTAAAGTTGCGCGCCGTGGCCGACAGGCTGCAGACGGTGCAGAGCGGCTCGCAGGCGCGGCAGAGGTCGTGGTGGAGCCCACGATGACGATCTTCTTGGAGCGTTGCGCCGTCCAGCCGCTTTATCACCAAAGAGGAAAGTCCTGGCTGTCCTGGCGCAGGCGGCGCGGCTTTGTTGACTCCTTTATCATCAGAATGGCAGCTGGGATGCTCGCGTCACCCTGCGGCTGCTGCAGGGGCCATGTGCGCCCTGCAGCGCTTGCTTAGCCGCGAAGTGTCTCCACAGGGCCGCGGTGGCCTATGGGGAGGTTTCCTGCTGACCTCTCTCCAGGCGTGTTGAGCCTTGGGGAGTCTCTTGAAGCGCGGGGTCCTCTTCAGGCCCTGGCTTCCTCTTCAGGCCCTCAAGAGGAGATGCCTCTCGAGGGTCTCTCCAAGCAGTAGCTTGGTCCTTAGTCGTTTTGTCGAATCTCTCGCGGGCGAGGCCTGTACGGAGTGGGCTATGCACACCCCGGTCCTCACTGGGCCGACAGTAGCCCCCGGGCCCGCGATGGGCACGGCTGAGCCCATGACCGCAGCCGAAGCGTCGTGGGCCCAAAGTGTCCGGCCGGGCCGAGCCACGCGTCACTCAGACGAGTAACGGTCGCGCACGATCTGGGGCGTGCGTCGTGGGGGGTCCCACCACGCCCCGGTAACTGCTCCTTGACGGGACATAAAGCCCTCGCGCCGGAGCATGGAGCCGTTACTGCTCCCATTCTCTCTTGCAGAAGCCATCCGCCCCGAGCTCTCCGCTCCTGCTCTCCGACGCGCCCTACTCCTTTCTTCTCCAACTTCTCCCCGCGCCGCGCTCACCACTTCCCAGGCGATGAGTCCGGCCAAGAACAAGGGCAAGGCGGCCGCGGGGTCTTCTTCGCAGGCGGCGCCTGCCGAGGCCGCGCATGGCGCGGCATTGCTAGGGGTGCGCGTCAACGACAAGGCCCTCGACAAGGTCCGCTTCCTGGTGGCGGACCGGACCAACGAGCACGGCGCCACCGCGCTCAAGGCCGCGGCGCACGGGAAACGCCCGCGAGGGTTTTTCCCCGTCTTCCAGCACTGTGTCGCTGCAGGGCTGGTGCCGCCATTCTCTCCGTTCCTGGAGGGGGTGCTGGCCTTCTACCAGATCCAGCTGTTGCACCTCCACCCCAACTCCGTGCTCATCCTCGCCATCTTCGCCTACCTCTGCGAGGCGTACTTGGGCCTGGAGCCCACGGTGGACCTCTTCCGGTGCTTCTACGCGCTCTGGAACACGGCGAAGAATGAGCGCTCTGGATGCGTCTCATTCCGCATCGTGGATGGCATGGGGAGTGTTTACATTCCCATGTCGTGGAGCGAGGGCAAGGCCATCACCTCGGTGACGAAGAAGGTGGACGACTTCCGCCAGCGGTGGTTCTTCGTCGGGGTGGAGCAACCCTGCGCCTTCCTCGAGGTCCCTGACGCGCCGCCCGTGAAGAACTCGAACTGGGGCAAGGCCCCCTTCAGCGGCGCGCAGAACGCAATGTTGACGGGCCGCCTGAGCTACCTTCGGGAGGAGGGCCTCACGGGGCAGATCATCGTCGCGGACTTCGTGACGCGCCGCATCGCTCCACTCCAGGCGCACGCGATGCCCATGTGGATGTACTCCGGCCCCCCGGACAAGATGCGGCTCCACCGTGAGGACAACGACAAGGACGCTGTCGACAACGTCCTGTCCGCACTCTTCATCAACCCGGCGGTACCCGCCATGGACGAGCTCCCTATCACGCTGCGGCCCCTGCACCAGTACAACATGACCGAGCGCCTGGCCATTCTGGAGGGGATGCCTTCGTTCACCCCGTCGGGCCCGGCGGGGAAAATGGTGCCTGTGCCGGTGGTGCATGAGGCGGAGGGGGCAGAGACGCCCTCTGCCTCAGGAGCTGGGCAAGGCGAGGAGGAGGCCGCAGCAGGGGAGGAGTCCTCTTCGAGGGCCGGGCCCCTTACTGACGAGATTTGCGACATCTCGTCAGGCGATGCCGACGACGCCTTCGTGGTGGTGCCCACGCGCCATGCGGAGGAGGAGGAGGCCGAGGAGGAGGCCTCTGACGAGGAGGCCTCGCCAGGGCGTCGCGAGCCCCGCTCCAAGGCGGCTGTGGACCGGTCCGGGGCGAGGCCGTCAGACGTCCCCTCCAAGAGGAAAGCCGAGGCACCTCCGGAGGGGTCAGGTGCCAAGGCCAAGCCCTCCTGGCGCTCGCCAGGCTTGGCGTGGGTCGACACCGGCGCCAAGGAGTCCGGGTAAGTGTTTTAGGCTTTTAGCCGATCGATTCTTGTTCTTTCTCTTTCCACCTATTACTGAAGATCTTTCCCTGGTGCTTGCCAGTGACCTTGTGCCTGTGAAGCGTCGCAAGCTTCGCAAGGCGGCAGAGGTGAAGAAAGCCACGGCTGAGGTCGTGGCTGAGGAGGCCGCGAGGCCTGTGGAGACGGCCTCCACAGGCCCAACCGAAGAGATGCCTCAAGCGGAGGCAGCTGGGCCTTTAGCCGGGACAGCGGCGCCTCAGGCGGAGGCAGCTGCGCCGCCCCCCGAGCCGATGGTGGTGGAGGCGCAGGAGGAGCGGGTTGCTAGCCCTCCTCGCGCCCCTACCCCGCCTCGCGCGGCCATGCCACCGCGCGAGCCAACTCCGGCCCGCGAGGCTACTCCAACTCGCGCGACCACGCCTCCTGCGCAGCCAGAGGCCGGGACAGACCAGGGCCCGCCAAGCGCGGGCGCATCTGCAGGGGGAGCTCCTTCGTCTCCGCCACGCCCCGCAGCGGGGGGCGAGGCGCAAGAGGTGACGCGCCAGGGCGGCGAGGTCGGTGAGGCCAGTTTGGGCGCCGCGATGGACGGGGCGCGGTCTAGCCCCCAGGCACGCCCAGAGGCTCAGTTCTCCAGGCTCGGCGCAGGGGCAGGCACCTCCTCATGCCGCGACCTGGTCCTTGGCGGCTGGGACTGGAGCAAGGGGCACCGCGAGGTTGCCTTCCGCGTCGTGAGGGAATCCCTGGAGGGCTTGGAGGCGCAACTTGCCCTCGAGGACGCTCAGCTCATCCAGCAGCGCGACGAGCTTGCGGGGGCGTGGGCGCGCTTCCACGCCGCGGTCGAGGCCCGTCGCCAGGAGGATCTGGCCCTCCAGGCCGCACGCGAGGAGGCCGTCCGCTTCGCCAAGGAGGTCCGCGAGGGGGCCATCCGTGACGCTGACGAGCTCCTTGCCCCTCTCCAGGACGAGCGCAACGCGGCCGCCGATCTCCTCGCCGAGGTGAAGGCCGAGCGCGAAGCTATGGAGAACTCGCTGGCGCAGAAACGTCGCGAGCTGGCCCAGCTGGAGTCCCAGCTCCTTTCCGTCCATCGGGTTGCGCAGGAGACTCTGGAGGAGGACCGCAAGAGCCTTGTCGAGCGCGAGCGGCTGCTGGCCTCCAGGGAGCAGGACGTGCTGCAGCGCGACGAGCAGCGGCTCCAGGCGGAGGGCGAGCTCGCCACCAAGCGCGAAGAGCTTGAGGCGCGCGAGGGGGACCTGGCTCAGGCGCTCCAGAGGCATGAAGAGAACGTCACCGCCCAGAAGCAAACCCTGGAGCGCTTCCAGCAGCGGTTTGCCGAGAAGAAGAAGGAGGCGGAGGCGGCCCTTGCGGAGCGCGAGAAGGAGTTCAGGCGGACCACCTCCAAGGAGTACCGCGACAAGGCCAAGAAGCAGGAGGACCGCTTCAAGGCCAAGCACGCTACCGATGCCCAGCGGATCGCGGAGCTCGAGAAGGCCAACTCCAAGCTCGAGGCCCGCCTCCAGCGCGCCAAGGAGGCTTATCGCCAGGCGGAGGATGGTCGCAGGGCAGCTGTCCTGGAACTGGACGCCCTTGTCAAGGACGTGGAGGGGCAGGCAGGCTCAGCGGCCAAGCAGGTGACGGAGGCTGTGGACACCGCGCAAGCGGCTCGCGTGCTCACGAAGCAGCGGGAGCGTATGTTCCAGGCGCTGGTGGCCAGGGGCAACGAGCTTGCAGCTCAGCTTGGCGCGGAGGCGCCGCACGCTGAGGTTCGCGGCCGTGGCGACGCTGCCATGTATCTGGTCTACTTCGACCAGCTCTTCACGGCCCTCGAGGGCCCCGTCGCCGATCTCCGCGAGGTGATCGAGGTCGAGAGCCGCCAGCTCCTAGGGGTGGTTGTTGACCGCATATTCACCAACCTCCGGCTCCTCACACCCGGCTTCGACCTCTCCACGGTGACCGAGGAGCGCACGGGCGAGGAGGTCTTGCGGGTCTCCAACTCCCTCCGCGAGCAGGTCGAGGCCTTCTGCAATCGCTTCAAGCGCGCAGAGGTGGCTGCGGAGGACAGCGAGGAGGAGGCCGCCCTTGCCGAGGAGGAAGACGCTGAGGAGGAGGAGCATGCTGGCGCGGACTCCACCTGAGCCCTTGATTCATTGCGCCTTTGAGCGCCTGTATCTGAAACAGTTTTATGTTTAGACACTATGCATTTTGGGCATGTAATATATTCCTTGCGTACTTGATGTTAACTTGTGTGCCCCTCAAGAGGCCCTTTCTGCCTTACTTTCATGTCTATGTTTTCTCTGCGTCGTTAGGACCCATCTCTTCGCGCTATGACTCCGCCACTTCGGTATGCTAGAGCAATGACTCAGCAAGGCCGGGGGGAGTTTAAGGCTTGGAGAGGTAAGAGCCCTGAGTCGCGATGCTCAAGTGCCCCCCTTTAGACGTGCGAGTAGTCCATGAAGCACAAGGGAAAATGAAATCGCTCGAGGGACAAACGTGCGCTTGGGGAGAAAAAAGCTCTCGAGTTACGAGTGTGGGACTTAGCTTCTCGAGGCTTTTGCCCTGTAGAGGTTTTTTAGCCTGGCGAGGAGGTCTTCTTCAAGGGTTTTGCCCTGCTGCCTCCTCAGGCTTGTAGAGACGCTTGTTCCCTATAGATGTTAGAGGGGCAAACCCAAACGCTTGTGCATGGTACTAGAGACTAATGCGCGCTTATAGGTCCCCTCAGGCGTTCCTTGCGAGGAGAGAGAGTACCAAGGTCCTTTGTAGAGATGGCGTGTTTGTGGGAGCTTGTCCTCCAGCCAGAGCTCGGATCCTTGGGTTTTGCAGTGCTGCTGGTGTGTCATTTGAGGCACTGGCACCGTACTCAGCCCCCGCTCGCGAGGTGCGCATGTGGAGAGATATAAGTGCCCATTTTCAATAAAGAAAATAATGCTGGAATAAACTCACCACCAAAATATTACATAGTGGCGCCGTAGCGCATTGTTCACTTAGGAACGAAATTGTTTCATTATGCTTGGAGTTGCCAAGTTAATGTATTTGACCATGTCGAGGCATGGGGACCACCCATTAGTGGCAGAGACTCTCAACGGCCTGAGGCGGCTCGTTACATGGAGAGCTCGGAGGGTTGACCCTCGAGAGAAGCTTTTGGGGCTTGGAGGTTTAAGCCGTGAGCTTTTAACCTCTAGAGACAAAAAATGCTTGGAGGTGGAGCCGTAAGCTGCCTCTTCAGCCAGATGTCTTGACGTGACAATGATCACGGGCGTGACAATGATCACGGGTAGAACTTGCGCAGGTGCGCGATGTTCCACGGGTTCTTGACGGGGATGCCGTCTTCGGTCTCGAGGCGTACTGCGCCAGGCCTGGCGACGTGGGAGACCCTGTAGGGACCTTCCCACATCGGCGAGAGCTTGTGGAGGCCTTCCCTGGAGAGGATTCGCCTGAGGACGAGGTCGCCCGCCTCAAGGGTGCGTGAGCGCACATGGCGGCTGTGGTAGCGTCGCAGGTCTTGCTGGTACCCTGCCGCTCTGAGGGCGGCCTGACGGCGCAGTCCCTCGAGGAACAGCAGGTCGTCGTTGTGGAGGCCCTCTTGGATGTCCTCATTGAAGGCAAGGACCCGTGGTGATCCATGCTTGATTTCTGCGGGGAGGACTGCCTCAGCTCCGTAGACCAGGGCGAACGGCGTTTCGCCTGTGGGCCTTGAGGAAGTTGTGCATATCGACCAGAGCACTGAGGGGAGCTCGTCGATCCAGCCCTTGCCGTGGCCCTTGAGGATGTTGAAGCTTCTGGTCTTGAGGCCCTTGAGGACTTCTGCGTTTGCTCGCTCGGCTTGACCGTTGCTGCGTGGGTGAGCCACCGAGGCGAAGCAGACCTTGACGCCGAGTTTGTCGCAGTAGGCTCGGAAGATGCCGCTGGTGAATTGCGAGCCATTGTCGGTGATGATGCGGTTGGGCACGCCGAAGCGGCAGACCAAGCTCCTGATGAATTTCACCGCGGCCCCAGCCGGTATTGTGCGCACTGGCTCAACTTCGGTCCACTTGGTGAACTTGTCGATGGCCACGAAGAGGAAGCGATAGCCCCCCTGCGACCTTGGGAAGGGGCCCAAGATGTCCAGCCCCCAGACCGCAAACGGCCAGGAGAGCGGGATGGTTTGAAGCCCCAGCGCCGGCTGATGAATTTGCTTGGCGTGGAATTGGCAGGCGTCGCAGGTTTGCACCATGGCGACCGCATCTTGAAACACTTGAGGCCAGTAGAAGCCGCTCCTGAAGACCTTGCCTGCGAGGGTGCGCGCACATGAGTGGTGGCCGCACTCCCCGCTGTGGATGTCCTTGATCAGCTCTCGGCCTTCCTCAGGAGGGACGCACTTGAGCGCGATACCATTTGGGCGCTTGCGGTAGAGGTTTCCCTCGAGGATGCAGTAGGATTTCGCCTGTCGAGCGATTCGCTCTGCGTCAGCATCTTCTTCAGGGAGGATTCCTTTCACCAAGTAGTCCTTGAGCTCATCAATCCAGCCTGAGGTCTGGTGTGTTGCCGTCAGCAACAGGCGCTCCCCTGTGCTGGGACCGCAATCGGGTGCCCCAGACCCAGGAGGCGGTGGGAGCGCTTCGTCTGCGCCTGCGGCTGTGGTCTCTCGAGGCTGCTTGATGGATGCCTTGGCGAGCCTCTCCTCAAAGACGCCGGCCTGCTGGGGTTGCCTTCGCGAGGCTCGCTTGGCGATGTCGTCAGCCTCTTGGTTTTCCTTCCTCGGGATGTGCATGAGCTCCATGCCCCTGAAGTGCTTCTCGAGCTTGCGGACCTCTTCAAGGTATGCGGCCATGTGGTCGTCTTTTGGCGTGTAGCTCTTGTTGGAGAAGTTGACGAGCAGCTGGGAGTCTCCCTTGACGAGCAGGTGCTTGACGCCCAGAGCGATGGCGGCCCTTAAGCCGGCGAGGAGGCCTTCGTATTCGGCGATGTTGTTGGAGATCTTGTCGATCGTGAAGCACAGCTGGACAGCGTAGTATAGCTTGTCACCCTTGGGCGAAGTCAGGACAACGCCTGCTCCGCCATTGCGGCAAGCGAAGGCTCCGTCGAAGTGCATGGTCCAGTGGCTAGGCACTGCGTCTCCTGAGGGCCTCTTCCGCGGCTCCTCAGGGCTTGGGTCAATCCATTCGGCTTCTTCCTCGCGAGGCTCCTCAGGGCTTGGGTCAGTCCATTCGGCGACGAAGTCAGCCAGCGCTCTTCCTTTTATGACCCTCGTGGTGTCGAAGCGCAAGTTGAATGGCTGCAGCTCGATGTTCCATCCTGCGACACGATCAGTGGCGTTGGGGTTGCGCAGGATTTGCTCCAGGGGGAAGGCAGTGACCACCGTGATGGGGTGACCCTGGAAGTAGTGTCTCAGCTTCCTGGAGGCGATAAGGAGCGCGACGAGGAGCTTCTGCTGCATTGGATACCTCTCGCGAGCGTCCCGCAGCACTGTGCTGACGAAGTAGACGGGGTGCTCGACAAGGGTTGTCTGAGGTGGCGCAGCGTCAGCCCTCTGTGGAGGCTCTTCAGGGCCCTTGTCGAGATCTGCCTGTGGAGGCGTCTCGACAGGGGTGGTGGGAGCAGACTCGACTTGAGGCGGTGAGCCTGGCAGTGGGCCTGCGGAGGCTGCTCCTTCGACGGGGTCTTTGTCGGGGGGTTCTGGGCTTGGAGTGGCAGTGCTCTTCTTGGGGAGGACAGGCTCTTCCCTTTCGACCACCAAGACGGCGCTTGCGGTCTGAGGGGTGGCTGAGAGGTACAGCTTCAGGTGCTCGCCTGCCATGGGGGCCACCAAGACTGGAGGGCTGGCCAGATACTTTTTTAAGTCCTCGAAGGCTTTGTCCGCCTTAGGGGTCCACTTGAACGTGCCCGATCTCTTCATGATCTTGAAAAATGGTAGGGCTTTCTCGCCAAACTTAGAGATGAAACGACCAAGGCTGGCCATGCAGCCCGCTAAGCGCTGCATGTCCTTGAGTCGGCGGGGAGGCTGCATTTCCTCTATGGCCTTGATCTTGTCAGGATTCGCCTCAATGCCACGGTGGGACACGAGGAATCCGAGGAGCTTGCCAGAAGGGACCCCGAAGACGCACTTGGCGGGGTTCAGCTTGATGTTCACCTTTCTCAGGCTGGCGAAGGTTTCCTCGAGATCCTTCAAGAGGGTGTCCCCCTCTCGAGACTTGACCACGATATCGTCGACGTAGGCCTCAGCGTTTCTGCCCATCTGTGCCCCCAAGGCTATCCTCATGAGCCTCTGGAAAGTGGCTCCAGCGTTCTTCAGGCCGAAGGGCATGCATGTGTAGCAGTACACACCACAAGGGGTGAGGAATGCCGTCTTCTCCTCGTCCTCTTTAGCCATCTTGATCTGGTGATAACCAGAGAAGGCGTCCAGAAAACAGAGGAGGTCGCAGCCAGCGGTGGAGTCCACGATCTGGTCTATCCTCGGCATAGGGTATGGGTCCTTGGGGCAGGCCTTGTTGACATCGGTGTAGTCGATGCAGAGTCGGCCTCCTCCAGCGGGTTTAGGAACAACCACGCCGTTGGAGAGCCAAGTGGGGTGCGCGACTTCGCGGACGACATTTGCCGCCTTGAGCTTCTCTACTTCCTTGACGATGAAAGCTTGCTTCTCGGGGGCTTGCTTACGTGCTTTTTGCTTGACGGGGCGTGCGTCTGGACACACGGCTAAGTGGTGCTCGATCACCTCCCTTGGTACACCGAACATATCTGACGGGGTCCATGCGAACATGTCAGAGTTTGCCCGAAGGAAGGCGACGAGCGCGCTTTCCTATTTGGGAGGCAGGGCAGCGCCTATGGTGACGCTAGCCCCCGAGCCTTCAGCCCCCGAGCTGGTGGTGTCCAGCGACACCTTCTTCGTGGCAGCTTGTTCCTGAGAGAACACTTGCTTCTTCTTCTTGGGCCTCTCGAGAGGCTCCATGTCCTCGTCAGCCGGGAAAGCCATGGCGGCTGCCCTGTAGGCGCTCTCGACAGCGCGCGTGGCGTCCAGGATATGACCATGGATGGCAATGGTGCCAGCGCTACCGGGGATCTTGACCATGTTGTAGGCGTGGTGCGTGACGGCCATGAACTTCGCGAGGGCGGGGTAGCCGAGGATGGCGTTGTACGGCAAGCCGATGTGGGCGACATCGAAGTCGATCAGCTCCGTGCGATAGTTCTTCTGCGTGCCGAAGGTGACAGCCAGCCGGACCTGACCCAGGCGCTCGATCGAACCACTGGTGACGCCCGTGAATGGCCTGGAGGGCATAAGCCACTCGTAGGGCACTTGAAGCGTCTCGAAGGTCTCGACAGAGATGACATTCAGGCCCGCTCCCCCATCGATGAGCGTCTTGGAGACGGTGATGTTGTTGATGGTGGGGGAGCAGACCAGGGGGAGGGTTCCAACAGTCTTGGTCGACTTGGGGTGGTCCTTGGCGTCGAAGGCGATGGTGTACTGGGACCACTTGAGGGTCCTGGAGGTCTCGGTGCTCGGGAGCGCGGCGTTGAGCTCGCGGGCGAACTGCTTGAACTGATTGTTCGACTTGGGCGCTTGAGCCCCGCCGAGGATGCAGGCCATGGCGCCTCTCGGGGCCTGGTAGCCTCCATCTTCCTCGTCGGGGAGGTTGTTGTTCCTCTCTGCGGCGTTGGCCTGAGTGCCTTGCGGCCTCTGGTAGCCGCCAGCGCGTCCGCCTCTGCTGTCGCGGCGGTAGCCGCGGCCTCTGCCGCGGCTCCCGCTGGCTTCTTCACGCTCGCGCTCTCTGCTCAGCCTCTTGAGGTCGTGGCAGTTCTCGGTGGCATGGCCGCGCCTGTTGTGGTAGACGCGGAATGGGCGGTGGTCCACCTCCTTGTCGCCGCGCTCGGGAGAACCCCTGCGGGAGCCCTTCGCGTCAGGCTCTGCCGCGAGGACCGCGGTGGCCTTGCGCTTGGGCTCTTCCTTCTTCTTGTGGCTCTTGGACCCCTCGCCAGGGTCGTCCTCCCGCGCGCTCATCTTGACGAAGAGGAGTCCCTCTTCAGCCTTGGCGCACTTATCCGCCAGATCGAACAGCTTCACCACAGAGGTGAGCTTGTCGTGGATGCCGAGCTTCTCGAGCATCCTGCGGTTCGTGACGCCCTCGCGGAAGGCAGCGATGACCTGGGTGTCGGGGATGTTCGGAATCTTGTTCCGCACCTGGCTGAAGCGCTGGATGTACTTGCGAAGAGTCTCATCCTTCTTCTGCACCACAGCGCGCAAGTCGTTGTGGGTGAGTGCGCGCTCGTACGTGCCCTTGAAGTTGGCGACGAACTGCCTGCAGAGCTCCTCCCAGGAGTCGATGGAGTCCTCAGGCAGGTTGAGGAGCCAGGACAGCGCGGAGTCCCTGAGGGCGTGGGAGAACCAGTTGGCCATGACCTTGTCGTCTCCCCCTGCGGCCTGGATGGAGGTGGTGTAGAGCTGCAGGAACTCGAGAGGGTTGGTGGACCCGTCGAAGCCCTTGGGGAGCGCTGGCCTGAACTTCTGCGGCCAGACCACGCGACGCAGGGCGCGCGTGAAGGCCATGCAGCCAGAGGCGTAGGTGGCCGTTCCCCCCTGGAGGGCCCTGCGGTTTTGTTGCCCCGCTTGGCCGAGCTCCTCGACGAGGCGGTTCTGGAGGTCGCGGCGTCGCTCCATGCCCACACGTGCGTCAGGCGCGGTGCGCTGCACGATCTGGCAATCGTGCGGCGAGGAAGCATGGGAGGGAGCCCGCTGTGCCGCGGCCGGAGGTGGTCCTGGCGGCGGTGGGGGCGCACCTGGTGCGGCCGCCCCTGCAGGGCCGGAGGGTACGATGGAGCGCGACGGAGCAGGGCGCGTGGTTGCGATGTCGACGAGGTGGTGGAGGCGGTCCAACCACTGGTCGTGTGCCTCGGCACTCGGCCGGTAGCGGAGGAGGTCCTGGGCCATGAGCAGCGCGGTGTGCGGGGCGGGCTCCTGGTGCTCCCGCGTGGACACGCTCTGGCGCCGGGACGGGTGCGAGGACTCAGCGTCCTCACGGCGCTCAGAGAGGTCCTCGTCGTCGCGCTGATCTCCGCCGCGGCGCTCCTCGCTCTCTGGTTCCTCCACACGCGGGCCGGTGCCAGCGCGCTCGGCCGCGCGGGGGCGACCACGGCGGCCGCGGGTGGGAGCAGTGCCGGGCTCGGTGTGAGCTCTCTCAGAGGCACGCCGGTTGGCGCGCGTCGCGCGGGTGTCCGTCATGGCGCGGAGTTCGGAGGTCGAAGACGCGCCTCAGTCCCCTACCTGGCGCGCCAAATGTCGGAGAGTGACTCCCACGGAACAGGGGTAGCCACACCCTGAAGAGAGGTTCGAAGGGGGGACTGAATGCGGAGGTCAAACAATCCTCGAGAGGCACGACGACGGTGCTCACCGGGCCTGGAGAGGAACTATCACGCCAGAGATGGACACCGGCCCGTACCCAGGTTCACGGCCCTCAGGAGGAGGTAACACCGCTACTCCTGCTTGTCTGTATTGCACTGTGAAGGTTACAGGACAATGAGCTTGCCGAGGGCTCTCTTGAGGCAGTTTAGTGCTTGGAGAGGGACACAATGGTCGTCTTCCTCCTCCAGCAGTTGGCTATTCTATGCGTTTGGCTAAGGCTCCCTCGGTCTAGGAAGCAATCAGCCGACTGGAGATCAATCCCTCTCTATGGTGGAGCTCCTGCTCCTTTTATAGGCGCCCCGGACTCCATCCTCGTGCTGGTGGGTTCCCACATGCCGGTGGCGCGAAGGAGCGGGAGTCCACCGTGGCTCATCCGTCCATGGACGCGGTCCATCCGTGCTAAAGTTGCGCGCCGTGGCCGACAGACTGCAGACGGTGCAGAGCGGCTCGCAGGCGCGGCAGAGGTCGTGGTGGAGCCCACGATGACGATCTTCTTGGAGCGTTGCGCCGTCCAGCCGCTTTATCACCAAAGAGGAAAGTCCTGGCTGTCCTGGCGCAGGCGGCGCGGCTTTGTTGACTCCTTTATCATCAGAATGGCAGCTGGGATGCTCGCGTTGAAGGAGATATGCCCTAGAGGCAATTAATAAAGAGTGTTTCTTTATCATATCTCGTTTGTTCATAATACGTTTTTGTGTCATGCTATAACCGTATTAAGCGGAAACATTAATACGGGTGTGATGCGTAAACAACCAGGTCCCTAGTAGCCTCTACTAAGACTAGTTTCATTGCGCGATCGATGATCGAGGTTTCCCGATCATAGGGCATGGCGCCGGTCGGCAATGGAAGTCATATCGTTGGAGAACGATGTGATGGACATACCCATATTTGTAGGACGTAGTCATTACGCCTTTGACCGTGAGACCAACTCTTATTGTTATTCCTGGAAGATACTTTGATTGCACCAAACGTCATATCTTAATTAGTATGACAATAACGGTGATACTTTTGGGTATCGGAAAGGAGTAGTTGAGACGAGGGGTCAAGAGCGGGATTTGCCAGTCCGCATAGCAGGACAGATACTCTAGGGCCCACTCGGTGAGATTATGTCTAATGAGCTTGCAAGCATGTGACTAGGTCACGGAGACATGAAATCATAGACGAGTAGAAGATAGCGTTGTCGTTAACGAGGTCAGCTAGATATGGAGATATCTATGAACGACGCTCGGACACGCTAAAGTATCGTTGTGGCAAAAGGTTTAAGACTTTACGTTCAGGTTTGATAGATGAAAGTCATTCGTTATATCACAGGGATTAATTCATGGGGTCCAGGCCTACGAGTTAGTCGTTGATCAGAGAGGAGTCTCGATCATACCTGTTATTATATCGAACCGCTAGGGTAACACACTTAAGGGGTTTCGACAAGACAACCGGAAAGGAAAGAGATCACCGGGAACGTCCCGGGAGAGGTCCGATGGAGATCGGGCAGCGACGAAATAGTTTTCGGAGCTAGAATAAATTATATATAATATGTTTGATATTAATTAGTGTAATTAATGACCAAATATGATTTTATATATTTATTTTCGAATTTATTAAGGCTGATTTTCCTAAATGGGCCTTCTGGTGGAAAGAAGGCCCATGGGGGGAAAAATCCCTAAGGGAATTCGGTGGGGGGGGGGGCATGGCCGGCCTAGGTGGGCCAAAAGGGGCCCACCAGGTGGACGGCTGCCTTGCTTGGCCGAACCAGGCATGTGGGGTTTAGTCCCACATTGCCTGGTTAGCAAGTTGGCTCCCTCCCGGGAGCCTTTATATAGAGGGGCATCCCTGGCCTTTTAATTCATCCAATTAATTCCCAATTCTCTCTCGATTTCGTGATTCCCTTTGTTGGAGTTGCGCCGAGTTGAGAGGGGGATCTCTTCCACCATAGCCCGCTGCCGCGCTGCTGGTGTTCCGGTCCAAGTCTTCCGCTGCTCGTCCTGGACTGGAGCTTCGGAGGCCGTCGTCTCCACCGTACGTGTGTAACGCCCTGCGAGGTGCTGCGCTAGCGGTACTGGGAGGTCTTCTTCCTCTCCACGACCTTGAGGTCGGCTTCGTCGGTCTTCATCGTCAACGTTCGTGCGGGAACGTAATCCCGCTTTCGGTCTACAAGGGTATGTATTCCGATCTCCGTTCGTACTACTATATCTGCATAGAATAGATCTTGGCATGTTTTAAGGATATCGTTGCTAGGAAATTTTTTGTTTTCTGCACACGATCCCCTTCAGTGGTATCAGAGCCGATCTATCGTAGATATAGCTGTACGCTGTTAGAACCCGTGTTCTGCACGGGGGCACCGTTCCTGTTATTTGCTACCCTCTAGCGTGCACTTGTGATTCCAGCGGCATCGAGTTGATGAAGCGGCCCGGACCGACTTTACGCGTACGCTTACGCGAGACTGGTTCCACTACTGACATACGGCTTGTACCGTATATGTGGCTGGCGGGTGTCAGTTTCTCTCTCTTTAGTTGGTCTTGCATTTTCAATGGAGGGCCCGAAAGGGATGCTTAAACATGCAATTATTGGATCGTTGTTGTGGTCATAAGGTTCGTAGGTATGAAGCGGTTCTATTTACGACAGCCCCAAGCCACGTAAAATATGCAAAAGATAAAGTAGAAGCGTCTAACTTTATTTTGCAGGGGCTATGTGATATGGTCAAGGTAGGTTTATTAAATTGTTTATGAACTGCGGGCGCCAAGAAGACCATGGCGCAATGGACTATATCACATTGCATTACATTTGATGTTTTGTGTGCATCTTATATTGTGTGATTATATATATTAGCATATATTAGTTACACGGCGGTAGTCATATATAAGATGATCCCTTCAAAAATACCACTAGTGTTCTTCCTCCAACGAGCACCACCAAGAAAGTTCTACGTTATGAGGCAGGCCGTGACGATCGGGTGTCAGACATATCGTCGTTCGCATACAGTGGGTGTAAGCCATGTTGCACAAGCGTTACGTGGAGGTTATAGTGGCGAGCCTAGCATATGCAGATATGGCCTCGGAACACGGAGGCCGAAAGGTCGAGCATGAGTCACAGAGTTGTTGTGATGGACAATTGTCTACCCTTGAAGTTGTGCTGCCGGCTCTGACGATGAGGGGTGGTGCAATGGATGGGGGTCGTGTAATCGCTTAAACGACCAGGAGGGATGTTCGTTTGAGTGGGAGTTATGTTAGTTATTTTCTAAAAATACTATAACTCAAAATTATTATGAACAAAGTCTTATGTTGTTGCAAATTCCATTGTAGATGTCTCGCCCCTCGTTTAACCTAGGTCTGTTCCTTGAGAAAGAAAAGCTTAAGACCAATGGGTCAAACTTCATGGCCTGGTTCCGCAACCTGAGGATCCTCCTCACTCCCCATAGGGTGGCCTACGTCATTGAGGCTGCCATAGGTGACCCTCCCGCAGATGATGCCTCTGAGGATGAGAAGAAGGTCTTCCAGACCAAATCGGAGGACTCCGCCTTTGTCCAGAGTGGCATGCTCTATGCCATGGAAGCCGACCTGCAGAAGCGCTTTGAGAAGATGAGTGCCTTCGAGATAATTTCTGATCTCAAGGCTGTCTTTGCGCCGCAGGCTAAGGCTGAGAGATATGAAGCTTCCGAGCTTTTCTTCTCGGCCAAGATGGAGGAGCATAGCAGTGTGAGCGAGCACGTGGTCAAGATGTCTGGCTACGTTCAACGCCTGAATGCTCTGGAATGCAAGATTCCCGAAGAGCTGGCGATTGATAGGGTGCTGCAATCGTTGCCCCCTAGCTATAAAGGCTTCGTCATGAACTACAACATGCAGGGCATGGCTAAGTCCCTGGGTGAAGTGTTCGTGATGCTCAAGACTGCTGAGGTGGAGATCAAGAAGGAGCACACGCTGTTGATGGTCAACAAGACCGTCGATTTTAAGAAATCCGGTGGCAAGGGAAAGAAGAGTTGGAAGTCCAGGAGGGAGGGCAAACTGGTTGCCAAGCCCAAGACTAACAAATCTGGTCCCAGAGCTGGCGTGGAGTGCTTCTACTGCAAGGGAAAAGGTCACTGGAAGCGCAACTGCCCCAAGTACCTGGAGGATAGGAAAGCTGGCAAGATAGTCGAAAAAGAGCAAGGTATATTTGATATACATGTTATAGATGTGTACCTTACATCCGCCCGTAGCAACACTTGGGTATTTGATACTGGTTCTGTTGCTCATATATGTAACTCTCAGGAGGAGTTACGGAATAAACGGCGGCTGGCTAAGGATGAGGTGACGATGCGCGTCGGCAACGGGTCGAGAGTCGACGTGGTGGCTGTCGGCACGCTCCCTCTACATCTACCATCGGGATTAGTTTTGGTTTTAAATAAGTGTTATTTTGTACCATCGTTGAGTGTAAACATTATAAGTGGGTCTTGCCTGTTACAAGACGGTTATTCATTTAAATCAGTATCAAGCAGTTGTGCTGTTTATATGAATGATATCTTTTATGTTGATGCTCCTGAGAATAATGGTTTATTCTTGTTGAATCTCGATCGTAGTACTCACATCCATAACATAGAAGCCAAACGGATTAAGTGTAGTGATGATACCGCCATGTATATGTGGCATTGCCGTCTTGGTCATATTGGTATAAAGCGCATGAAGAAACTCCACTCCGATGGACTTTTGGACTCGTTGGATTTTGGATCCCTCGATACATGCGAACCATGCCTTATGGGCAAAATGACCAGGACACCGTTCAAAGGTTTCGTTGAACGGGCGTCGGATTTATTGGGGATCATACATACAGATGTGTGTGGACCAATGAGCGTATCGACACGCAATGGTTATCGTTACTTCGTCACCTTCACTGATGACTTGAGTAGATACGGTTATATCTATTTGATGAAACACAAGTCTGAAACTTTTGAAAAGTTCAAAGAATTTCAAAGTGAAGTTGAAAATCAACTTAACAAGAAAATCAAGCACCTCCGATCCGATCGTGGTGGCGAGTATTTGAGTTTTGAGTTTGGCACACATCTGAAGAGTTGTGGCATCGTACCCCAACTTACGCCTGCTGGAACACCGCAACGTAACGGCGTGTCCGAGCGACGTAATCGTACTCTACTGGATAGTGTCCGATCTATGATGTCTCTTACCGATTTGCCCGTATCCTTCTGGGGTTATGCGTTAGAAACAGCCGCATTCATTTTAAATAGGGCTCCGTCCAAATCCGTTGAAACGACACCGTATGAATTATGGTATGGCAAGAAGCCTAAGTTATCGTTTCTGAAGGTTTGGGGTTGTGAGGCGTATGTTAAGAAACTACAGCCCGACAAACTCGAACCGAAGTCGGAGAAAGTCGTCTTTGTAGGATATCCGCGGGAAACCGTAGGATACACCTTCTACAACCAAGCTGAGGGCAAAACGTTTGTCGCGAAGACCGGTACCTTTCTAGAGAAGGAGTTTCTCGCGAAAGGAGTAAGTGGGAGGAAGGTAGACCTCGATGAGATCGTTGATCCTGAACTCGAGATTCCGAGTGGCGCAACGGAAGCTGTTCCGGAAACGTCCTCCACAGATGGAGTGGGAGAAACTGTCGAGGAAAGTGTTCTACCTCGTAGGTCTGGTAGATCTAGTATCGCACCAGAATGGTATGGCAACATGGTTTGCACCGTCATGTTAATTGAACAAGACGAACCTACGAACTACAAGGAGGCAATGGCGAGTCTAGAGTCCGAGAAATGGCTAGAAGCCATGAAATCCGAAATAGGATCCATGTATGATAACAAAGTGTGGACTTTGATGGATATTCCCGAAGGGCGCAAGGCCGTCGAGAATAAATGGATCTTTAAGAAGAAGACTGATGCTGATGGTAATGTGACCGTCTATAAAGCTCGGCTTGTCGCAAAAGGTTTCCGACAAGTTCATGGGATTGACTACGATGAAACTTTTTCACCGGTAGCGATGCTGAAGTCTATTCGGATTTTGTTAGCAGTTGCTGCCTATTACGATTATGAAATATGGCAGATGGATGTCAAAACAGCCTTCCTAAATGGAAACATTGAGGAAGAGTTGTACATGGTACAACCGGAAGGTTTTGTCGATCCAGAAAATGCTGGCAAGGTATGCAAGCTTCAGCGCTCCATTTATGGATTGAAGCAAGCATCTCGGAGCTGGAATCTTCGCTTTGATGAGGTGATCAAAGGTTTTGGATTTGTCCAAAATTTGGAAGAGACCTGCATTTACAAGAAAATGAGTGGGAGCTCGGTTGTGTTCTTAGCACTATATGTAGATGACATATTGCTAATTGGGAATGATGTGGAACTTCTGAATAGCGTGAAGGGTTATTTAAACAGTATGTTTTCCATGAAGGACTTAGGAGAAGCTGCATACGTCTTAGGCATTAAAATCTATCGTGATAGATCAAGACGTCTATTAGCGTTGAGTCAGAGTACTTATCTTGATAAAATACTGAAGCGTTTCGGTATGGAGAAGGCAAAGAAGGGTTCTCTGCCGGTTATCAAGAATAAAACATTGCGAAAGGCACAGTGTCCGGTAACGGAACAGGATAAGGCCGATATGACTAAACATCCTTATGCTTCAGCCATAGGATCGATTATGTATGCAATGTTAAGTACTAGACCTGATGTGGCATTAGCTCTAAGTTTGACAAGCCGTTTCCAGAGTAATCCTGGAATGGCACATTGGATTGCTGTTAAGAGCATTCTTAAGTATCTCAATAAGACAAAGGAAATGTTCCTTGTCTATGGTGGCTGCGATGAAGAACTTGGCGTAACAGGTTACGTGGATGCAAGTTTCTGCTCAGACCCCGATGACTCTAAGTCACAGACAGGTTATGTGTTCAAGGTGAATGGGGGCGCCGTGTGCTGGAGAAGTGGGAAGCAACCCATCGTCGCACAATCTACAATGGAGTCGGAGTACATTGCTGCTTGCGAAGCTGCGAATGAAGCTGTGTGGCTGAGGAAGTTCATCATTGAACTTGGAGTGTTCCCGAGCGTGCAAGACCCCGTGGTCCTCTTCTGCGACAATACGGGTGCCATTGCTAACGCGAAGGAGCCAAGGTCTCACTCCACCGCCAAACACATACTCCGACGCTTCCATGTGATACGACAGTACGTACAAGGAGGCGATGTGAAGATTTGCAAAGTGCATACGGATCTGAATGTGGCAGATCCTCTGACGAAGCCTCTTCCGCTTGACAAGCACGTGAAACACCAAGATGCTATGGGTGTCCGGCTTTTACCAAGTTGTAATCTAGATTAATTTGTACTCTAGTGCAAGTGGGAGACTGAAGGAGATATGCCCTAGAGGCAATTAATAAAGAGTGTTTCTTTATCATATCTCGTTTGTTCATAATACGTTTTTGTGTCATGCTATAACCGTATTAAGCGGAAACATTAATACGGGTGTGATGCGTAAACAACCAGGTCCCTAGTAGCCTATACTAAGACTAGTTTCATTGCGCGATCGATGATCGAGGTTTCCCGATCATAGGGCATGGCGCCGGTCGGCAATGGAAGTCATATCGTTGGAGAACGATGTGATGGACATACCCATATTTGTAGGACGTAGTCATTACGCCTTTGACCGTGAGACCAACTCTTATTGTTATTCCTGGAAGATACTTTGATTGCACCAAACGTCATATCTTAATTAGTATGACAATAACGGTGATACTTTTGGGTATCGGAAAGGAGTAGTTGAGACGAGGGGTCAAGAGCGGGATTTGCCAGTCCGCATAGCAGGACAGATACTCTAGGGCCCACTCGGTGAGATTATGTCTAATGAGCTTGCAAGCATGTGACTAGGTCACGGAGACATGAAATCATAGACGAGTAGAAGATAGCGTTGTCGTTAACGAGGTCAGCTAGATATGGAGATATCTATGAACGACGCTCGGACACGCTAAAGTATCGCTGTGGCAAAAGGTTTAAGACTTTACGTTCAGGTTTGATAGATGAAAGTCATTCGTTATATCACAGGGATTAATTCATGGGGTCCAGGCCTACGAGTTAGTCGTTGATCAGAGAGGAGTCTCGATCATACCTGTTATTATATCGAACCGCTAGGGTAACACACTTAAGGGGTTTCGACAAGACAACCGGAAAGGAAAGAGATCACCGGGAACGTCCCGGGAGAGGTCCGATGGAGATCGGGCAGCGACGAAATAGTTTTCGGAGCTAGAATAAATTATATATAATATGTTTGATATTAATTAGTGTAATTAATGTCCAAATATGATTTTATATATTTATTTTCGAATTTATTAAGGCTGATTTTCCTAAATGGGCCTTCTGGTGGAAAGAAGGCCCATGGGGGGAAAAATCCCTAAGGGAATTCGGTGGGGGGGGCATGGCCGGCCTAGGTGGGCCTAAAGGGGCCCACCAGGTGGCCGGCTGCCTTGCTTGGCCGAACCAGGCATGTGGGGTTTAGTCCCACATTGCCTGGTTAGCAAGTTGGCTCCCTCCCGGGAGCCTTTATATAGAGGGGCACCCCTGGCCTTTTAATTCATCCAATTAATTCCCAATTCTCTCTCGATTTCGTGATTCCCTTTGTTGGAGTTGCGCCGAGTTGAGAGGGGGATCTCTTCCACCATAGCCCGCTGCCGCGCTGCTGGTGTTCCGGTCCAAGTCTTCCGCTGCTCGTCCTGGACTGGAGCTTCGGAGGCCGTCGTCTCCACCGTACGTGTGTAACGCCCTGCGAGGTGCTGCGCTAGCGGTACTGGGAGGTCTTCTTCCTCTTCACGACCTTGAGGTCGGCTTCGTCGGTCTTCATCGTCAACGTTCGTGCGGGAACGTAATCCCGCTTTCGGTCTACAAGGGTATGTATTCCGATCTCCGTTCGTACTACTATATCTGCATAGAATAGATCTTGGCATGTTTTAAGGATATCGTTGCTAGGAAATTTTTTGTTTTCTGCACACGATCCCCTTCACGCGTCACCCTGCGGCTGCAGGGGCCATGTGCGCCCTGCAGCGCTTGCTTAGCCGCGAAGTGTCTCCACAGGGCCGCGGTGGCCTGTGGGGAGGTTTCCTGCTGACCTCTCTCCAGGCGTGTTGAGCCTTGGGGAGTCTCTTGAAGCGCGGGGTCCTCTTCAGGCCCTGGCTTCCTCTTCAGGCCCTCAAGAGGAGATGCCTCTCGAGGGTCTCTCCAAGCAGTAGCTTGGTCCTTAGTCGTTTTGTCGAATCTGTCGCGGGCGAGGCCTGTACGGAGTGGGCTATGCACACCCCGGTCCTCACTGGGCCGACAGAGGACTCGGGGCTGGGCGCTGCAGCCGCCGCCGTTTCGACTCCGCCCGACCAAATGCAGTGCCACTCCGCCTTTTTCGACTCCGTTCGTCAGGACTACTGAATCTCTCAGATAAGTTTAAATTTATAGTATTATAATTTATCGCTATGAGCAAAATTCTTTTTACATTTAAGTATTATATTCGCTTGCACTTGTTGGCCGGTAAGCCATTATGCAAAGTATTAGATATAACAATTGCGGTCAATACGGCCATTTTCTCTCTTACAACAAATCAAATTATTCGCTGGCCGAAACCACGCGTCGGTGGATATATTGGATGTCAGCTGGATTTCTCAAAGTCGGGATGTAACCCGCATCGGATTTTTAAATGTTGGGTCATACCCGCGTCGGATTTTCTAAAGTCGGGTGCCTCATAAACCCGCATTCAAAGTCGGGTTCTTTATAACCCGCACCGGATTTCTCAAAGTCGGGTTATCTACAACCCACGTCGGATTTTCTAAAGTCGGGTGCCTCATAAACCCGCATTCAAAGTCGGGTTCTTTATAACCCGCACCGGATTTCTCAAAGTCGGGTTATTTACAACCCGCGTCGGATTTTTGAAAGTCGGGTTCTCTATAACCTGCATCGGAATTTTTAAAGTCAAGTTCTATAAATACTCGCATCGGATTTCTCAAAATGATGCCACTCGTTGCCGTGTCGACTCCGTCAGCCGCCTGGATTATCTTTCGACTAAAAAACGCCGCACCCACAGCCGCATCGACTCCGTCCGCTGGCTCGACTACTTATTCTGCCGCGCTGATTTCATCCGCCACCTTAATTGCTTACTCCGCCCTGTCGACTCCATCCGCCGCGTCGAGTACCAGCTATTTACTATCCGTCCCAGTCGCACTCGACGCTCGGGGGCTGCGGCATAACAGTTCATTCACCAAAGTCCGCCCCAGTAGCACTCGACGCTCGGGGGCCGCGGCATAACAGTTCATTCAATAAATTCCGCCCTAGTCGCACTCGACGCACGGGGGCTGCGGCATAACAGTTTATTCAACAAGTCACCCAGTCGCACTCGACGCTCGGGGGCTGCGTCGACTCCGGTCCGCTGCATCACTCTATCCACCGCGTTACTCGCCGTGTCGACTCCGTCCATCTTTACTATATCTCACAGATAAGTTTTAATTTATGATATTATAGCTTACCAACATGACCCATATTGTTTTATTGTTTTATTCCAAGATATTATATTTGTTTACACTAATTGGCCAATTAGCCATTTGTTTCTAGCCAATATACACAGATACATAGACGAGTTGAGCATCTCCTCAATCGCTTCATACTTCAGCAATTTACTCCCATCGGGAGGGCATTTGCAACATTTTCGGCTGTGATTTCGAGTCTATGCTCAATTGCAAACAATTAAACATAGCCTCGGGGGCTACTCCCATCGGGAGCGCTGTCGCGCACCCGATGATTTCAGTCGACGATCAGCGTCAGCCGAAGATGAAGTACATTCGGCGGATCGGAATCACTTCAAGGATATCGGGAACAAAAAGATTATATATGCAGTCGAAATCCGGTCGAATACATCCCGGATCATGTTCAAATATACAAATAAACAATTCCCGGGATGTTCCAGCCTAGACTGTGAAGGGGATCGCAGGCAGAAAACAATAAATTTTCTAACAACGATAACCTTAAACTAGCCAGGATCTATACTAGATATAATAATACGGAGGAGATCGATATACATACCCTTGTAGACCGAAACGCGGGGATTACGCTCCCGCACAAGCGTTGTCGGTGAAGCCGACGAAGACGACCTCGAGGTCGTGTAGAGGAAGAAGACCTCCGAGCACCACTAGCGTGGCACCTCGCAGGGATCCACACACGTACGGTGAAGACGACGACCTCCGGGCTCCGATCCAGGGACGAGCAGCGGAAGACTTGGACCGGAAGACCAGCAGCACGGCGGTGTGCGTATGGTGGAGAGAACTTCACCTTGGCGCAACTCCAATGGAGGAATCACGTTTTCAAGTAGAAGAAGAGAGAGATTGGGTTGTTCTTTAAAAGCCAAGGGGGCACCTCTATATATAGGTGGAGGGGGGCTGCCAGCCTTGCTGGCTGGGTGGTGTGGGACTATTCCCACACCAGCCCGCCCCCCAAGGGGTGCGCCGGCCTAGGTGGGCCCCATTTGGCCCACCTAGGGCAGCTCCCTTCCCCCATGCGCACCAAGGGGGGGAATTCCCCCCCTATGGGCCTTCTCTCCCATGGGAAGGCCCATTTAAGGTGGGCTGCCTTTTAAATTCCGAAAATCATTAAATAAAAATGTATTTAACTATTAATTACACTAATTAATATTAAACACACATTATATAATTTATTCCGGCTCCGAAAACTATTTCGTCGCTCTCCGATCTTCATCGGATCTTTCCCGGGATGCTCCCGGTGCTCTCTCTTCTAATTTCTCTTCCGGTAAACTTGTCGACTCCCCTTAAGTGTGTTACCCTAGCGGTTCGAGATCTCGCCAGACATGATCGAGACGCGCTCTCCGATCAATGACTAATTCGTGGACCTTGGATACCCAGAATTAATCCCTGTGAGATAACGAATAACTTTGTCGTTCGAACCTAGACGTCGAGTCTTAAACCTTTTGCCATGGCGATACTTAGCATGTCCGAGACTCGTTCATAGATATCGCGATACCTAGCTTGATCTCGTTACCGACAACACTATCTTCTACTCGTCCATGATATTATGTCCTGGTGACCTAGTCACATGCTTGCAAGCTTATTTGACATAATCTCACCGAGTGGGCCCTAGAGTATCTATCCTGCTATGCGGACTGGCAAATCCCGCTCTTGATCCCTCGTCTCAACATACTCCCTTCCGATACCCGAGAGGGACACCTTTATTGTCATACTATTAAGACATGACGTTTGATGCAATCAAAGTATCTTTTAGGAATAGCAATAAGAGTTGATCTCACTGTCAAAGGCGTAATGACTACGTCCTACAAATATTGGGTATGTCCATCACATCGTTCTACCAACGATATGACTCCATTGTCAACTGACACCATGTCACATGATCGGGAAACCTCGATCATCGATTGCACAATAAACTAGTCACGTAGAGGCTACTAGGGACCTGGTTGTCTTACATATCACACGTGTATTAATGTTTCCGCTTAATACAGTTATAGCATGACACAAAAACGTATTATGAACAAATGAGATATGATAAATAAAACACTTTATTTAATTGCCTCTAGGGCATATCTCCTTCATACTGGTCCTCGGATGCTGTGCACACAAGTACAAAGGTAAGACCTGAGTAAGGCCGGGTGGCCCATACAAGCTATGCGGACCTGATAATTTCCATGCCAGCAGGCATGATGCAAAATCCCGGTGGACGCG
The DNA here is from genome assembly GCA_026929855.1 of Poa annua. Taxonomy (NCBI): domain Eukaryota; kingdom Viridiplantae; phylum Streptophyta; class Magnoliopsida; order Poales; family Poaceae; genus Poa; species Poa annua. The sequence goes on from CM049437.1 coordinate 60,251,887, forward strand.
CCAAGGGTACATATAAAAAGGTCGGGTTTTGACCAGTAAGTCCAAACAGGCATGAGTCGAACTTGCACGGTCATACCGGGTTCGAGCCAAGGGACTCGAATCTGCGTAGGCTAGAAAGGTATTTCGCCCGAGTCGCGAATTCACTTGACCCCGATCCGTCGGTTGAATCAGGCCTACTATGTCATCCATCCCACATAAGACAAAACAAATATACCCGACTTCGAAACAACAAATATGTCAACCATCCCACAGCTGGACATTCATTGCCAGGAGCGCCTGATAAGGCGAATTGCAGTAACTAACTTCGATACATCAATCTTTTTACTATATATGTTCGCAGGATATGAGGAACCAAGAAACAGAAGATAAATACATGGGATTAGAACAACTTGAGCCTATTCCCGACTCTGCGAGTCGCACATAGCCTCGGGGGCTACTCCCATCGGGAGCGCTGGCCGCGCACCCGATGAGCGCTGCTCGCGCAATTGACGCACTCGAAGAATTATCAAGACAGATGCACTCGAAGTATTACCGAGACAGATGCACTCGAAGTACAACCAAGACAAAGACAGAAGCACTCAAGACAGAAGCACTCGGCGCAGCACCGACTGAAGACTCCAACCAACCATGATGCATAATGAGCACCTGAAGATCTATGAAGTAATGAGTCCATGCCCGACTCTTCGAGTCGACCAGGCACTCGGGGGCTACTGACGTGGGTATACCTTCCGGGTACCCCCACTATGGCGTATAATGAAGATGAGGCCCACCAGGTGGCCCAATGAAGACCAAGAAGCTGCTACCAAATAACTTGAAGTACAAGACAAGGACTCCTAGTCGTAGTCTATTAGGACTCATGTAAAACCCCCCTGGCTGCATATATAAAGACAGGGAGGGGTAGACAAAAAGACAAGCCAACAGGTAGACAGAAATAGCCAAGGTGACATGGCCATAGACAATAGACAGAAGATAGCCGGGCAAACCCGGCGATACCACCATAGACATTACGGCCACCATGTAACTATCATCAATACCAGATCAGACAAGCAGGAGTAGGTTTACCTCACCATGAGGGGCTGAACCTGGGTAAACTCTTTGATTGTCAGCCGTCCGGAACCACCAGCCGCCATACTTCTCTCTCTATACGAAACCCAAGGTATCTAACCGAGGGATTTGCCGGGTTTACACCCCGTCAGCAAGAGTCTAAGCTAAGCAGAACAACATAATAGTAGCATGGCATTGCAAACAACATGGCATGAACAATCAAAGGGTGTCAACAATCAAGCATGGCATAAGTTCAGGATCTAGCATGGCATATGTTCAGAAAGTAACATGGCAAGAACGAGTCCAATCTTAACGGTTGGACTTAAATCTCGACACCGAGGAGCGGTGTCCAAAATGCATAGTTCACACGGGTAAGTTCACAATTCCGGGCACTCCGGCCCCTCGCCAACTCTGGCGCAACACTTAGACTCCACGAGTCTCATAACCTGTTTCAACAACTTGTTTCAAGTTCATTTGTAAAGTTTTCCCCGTGACAAGACTGACTCTAAGTGTGACTCGACCCAAACTTGTCCCGTGACCTGGGGACTAGGCTAGTATCTAGATACACTCTCGAGAGGTTGCAACAATACACACGCTGGAGTGTAAAGAAATCCCGCCGGTACCGAAGTACTAAACCATTCCTGGTGGCAAGTATAACTCCACACTCCCCAACGGTCCACAAAACCAAGACGCCCCCTGTATAGTCACCGACATGCCCTACGGGCCTTGTCTTAGGCTGAACTACTTCCCGGCACGTCCCCAACCTATGAGCGACGCCTAGCTCCGGACTATCAGAAGACTAGCCCCGACCACACAGGTAACCGACTAGACTTGCCAAGGGGTGACATCAAAGGGGAATCCCGATAATGCTACTAAGCTAGGTCCGCCCATACAGACGACGCGTGACTGAGCGGTAATGTTTGGTGAATGGCACCGCTGACTCAATCTAGTCGAGGGAGATTATTAAGTTCTTAGTCAAGTTTATCAAGATCTTTCCAAAAGATGTTTCCACAACAATGAATGCAAAACCAAAGTTTCCAGATGCGTCAACAAAACAATATCAGGGTGATAGCAAGCAAGTTCCACATGATCATCACAATATATATATCACATATCAATAACAAGATAAATATAAATAACATAACAGGAAGTAAATAAAGTCAAGTTAAACCGACCGGGCATTCGCGGCGGGGGTGCCGGAATTACCTCGTATCGTCTTTAGTTGGTTATTAACAGGCACAAATATATCATACAATAGAAACAAACAAGGTCCGATTAAACCGACCGGGCATTCGCGACGGGGGTGACGGAATCACCTCGTGTCGTCTTTAGTTGGTTGTTAATATCCACCATTCCATCGACGGCGGCGGTACCCCCAGTCCAATGTCTCAAGAATGGTGGGGTTAGCACATAATAAATAACACAATGTAAATAAGTTAGCGAGTTAAATAAGTCAGCGGGTTAGATCACTCAGTGAGTCAAATAGATCATGCAGTATGATATGCAACGTAACATGAATAATATTACAAGTATCATATTAAGCACAAACAATAAACATGCATGTATAAATCTAACAGTATACAGACAAATATAAACACACCACATGACAATAGCAAATAAACAACCAAACGTTGCGGGACGGGTTATAGCAAGGGGTTAGCTTGCCTTCGAAGATGGGTTCCAAATGCTCCGGACAGTTTCGGCGTCGTCGCGCGTCGAAAAACTCGAAAACGACTAAACCGCGAAACGAAAAACAACGTGTCTAAATAAAGTCGAAAAACAAAGTAGTTTAAATTAAACAAAACCAGTACCAACGGGTAGATATCATCGAGACAAAGATTTAGAAATTTGAATCACTGAAAATGAAAACGGAGCTACGGTTCAAAAGTTACGGATGTTTGAGAGGAAAAAACAGATACGCGAAAAAAAAACAGCACGGGCTGCTTCGGCCGTGCGCAGCTGGGCCTCTGCTGGGCCGCGACCGCGCGCCACTATGCTGCGCGCTGCGCGCACCTGGCCGGGCTGCCGGTGGGCCGAAAGGCCGGATGGGCTGCTGGCTGAGAGCTGGGCCAAGAGAAATGGTTCGCACGAACCGATCGAAGGAAAAAAAAGGCAACTAAGGTCTTCTTCAACCTCGCGTCCACGTACTGGACCGAGGGAGGGCCGGCCGGGGATGGCCGGGGAGTGCGCCGGGAGGCTCGCCGGCGGCGGGGATGGGACCGGGGAGGCGTCCCATGGTCGGCAAGGGCGAGACCGGGCGAGGAGGTGGCCTCCCACGAGCTCGTCCAAGATCCGGCCATGGTGGCCATGGTGGGCAATATTGGGTGTGGTTTTCCTCACTTCTTGCACCGATTGGAGAGTGGGCAGGGGGAGGAACGGGGTGGAATGGCTAGGGTTTGGCTCGGGCTGCCCTGGGGTGGCTTATATAGAGGGAGAGGAGAGGTGTAGGTGGTGGCTATTCAAAGCTCCTTGGTGGCCATCAATGGCTACCTAGGTTTTTCCAAACCCTTCTCCTCCACAAGGTGGGGATAAGAACGAGGGGAGTGTGTGGCTGTGGTGGAGGGAGTAAAGGCCTGCTTAGAGGAGAGGGATTAGGTGGGTATTAGTGCTAGGTGGATTAAGGTCATGCCAAAGTGTTCGTCCAGCGCGACGCGAGCGGCATCGACGCGTTCCGGGTGACTCAAAGCACGAAAAGCAAAAATGTGGGTACCTACGGGTGGCTAACGAGAAGATCTACGGCACTGCAATGTCGTCACGCTCTAACGATGCATTTGGTAAAACAAATATTTTCGAAAACCACACGCACAGAAGGTGTTCGACAAAACGACCTGGGTTTTGCCGGACTCAGAAAAATCCCAAATAAATACCACAGGGTATGGTTGGCACAGGGAGGGTGACTAAGGAGTTTGAGCTCATTTGGTGGTGTGGAAAAGGGTTTCGCAAATAGCCGCTAAGCCGCGTACCGGTGTTTGGCTTACAAAGGAATTATGTCAAAAATTGCTCAAATGGATTTGGGTTCAACCGAAGAAGTGTAGGAAATGCAGAAATATGCAACTCTCTAAAATATGAGAATTTTCCGAGACTTCTAAGTTGCCGAAATAAATTGGGATCGAAACCGACATTTAACAGTCTACGTCGGAAATGGAAATTTGGTACTTGAGTACAAAATGTTTTTGAGCGGGTCGTCTAGAAATGGGTAGGCGAGTCCTCCGGTATTTAAAACGAGAGAAAATCCTAAGTCGAAACGCCTCGAAAGATTTTAGAAACCATTTGCTAAAATTAGAAAAAGTTTTCCGGCGTCTGAAAATAATTTAAAATTCGGTCTAAATTTTCGGGGCGTTACAAGGTGGCAACCGCGGGTCTAGGTGCCCACCTAGGCCCGTCATCGTTCTGACGACGCGGAGGGGCGTCGCGACCAGTTGCTGGGCTGGTCGGCGCACACGGGCGGAGAGGCGTCAAGGAGATGGTGGTGTGCGGTCGATTTGGATCTGCCGGCGAACAACAATCTGGACTGCCATCTCCTATACTAGCTCTGCTTGAATTTCAACTCGGTGTCAAGATGACGATCTGCCGGTTGCCTGTCTTCTTTGATCAAGCTGAAGTGACGTGTTCCGGAAGGCTCCGCCGGCGAGCTCCACTGGGCACTTCATGCCTGGAGATTGCTGGATCGGGTGGGATTCGGTCGTGCGCACCCATGTTTTCTCTGACCGTTTGGTTTCAGAGGGAGCGCTTCGAAGCTCTGCAGGCTGTTAATGTCATGGAGCATGTTCTCGTTACATGGTGCTGGCGGAGAATGTCATGGCGGCCGAGATCTGAGGACTAGCGATGGTGGTACGACTATTTGTGGCGAGAAGGAATTGTCTTGTTGATTGATGACTTGGGGCGGCGGCATGTATGTGGGGGCGACTGCACAGTTCAAAGTCTTTGAAGACATTGTTTTGAGAGAGAAGATTTTCTTCAGGGTGAAAACCTAGGAGAAGCTGGACTTCTGGTGTTGTCTTGGTGGTGTTAGTGTTGTTGCCTGAAGGAGTAGATCACTGCAGCGGGATTTTGTTTTTTTTATAATTATTTCTCTTTTTTGCTGTGTGCATCCGTAAGGCTGTCATAGCAGTACGTTGTTGCAGAGGCTGTGTGTATTTGATATTTTTTTGATATCAATAAATTCTCTTTATCTAAAAAAATCCGCCTACAGAGTTAGAGCATCAATCCGAAATCATGTGGTCATTCATGTTTGAGAAAATATTACTTATCGTGTATCTCAACCATGTACATACATACATGAATAGTTATCGATTTTCCACCCGATGTACAAGCAACCATGAACGAAACAAACCGGCACCTGGTATATGACATGCATTAGAAAAAAATCACAAAAAATCTTATTATTTCTACACAGCCAAATCGATCACATTGCAGCAACACTCTTACCCTAATAAGCATCAATCAATTCAACGTAGCCAGTTGGCAGAAACTATTTTCAGTACTACATGATGAATACAAGTTAAAAGCTATTTGGTTAATTGGCCATATAGAAACGAGCAAAACTAAACTGAAAAGATCGTATGAGAACCAGTGACGCTTTACGAAGTTATATTTTGTAAGGATTACTCCTCTATGATGATTTAAAATGGTATCTTAATTTTTTTTTCATTTTTTTTGTTATTATCAACTAGCACGTCTGATTGAACCAGTGCTTTAAATATGAGGTATACTGATAATTTTATTAGGGTGGGAACCCTTGTAATTGTATCGTTGTTTTCACAGACAATATTATATAGAACTGGATACTCTGTGACCAGGAATTCCATCTAGAAAACCAACCTTTTCACTTCACACTCTGTGAAGGGAATAGTAAGGAGGTCATTTGGCTCATCGGAAATTTGGGTGTGATATCATCTGCACGGGACTTATTAGAGAAGTATCCTTTCTCTTGTATCCAAAACAAAGCTTTGTAGTAGTTGGTGATGTATGTTTCTAGTTGCACACGCCACTATTGTGCCCTTCATCTTGGTGAAGAGCTAAATAAGTTTCATCATCTGTGCATTTGTCACATTATGGAAGTATCTTGTATTCCGTCCTCGAAAAAAATAGTATCTTGTATTCCAATCTCCTTCCAATCTCCCTCAAGATCGAAGTGAGCTTTCAGCTGTTGTTACTATTTTAGCCCCTCTTCTCACGGAAGATGTGCAATATGTGCATTCGATTTACTTCTTAGTTCAATCTCTTGCAAAGACAAAAGGATACTATTTGATCATGTCAATGGGCTGATGGGTTTCTAATTGCCTAAGATTAAGATATTTCTTGATCTCTTCCATTTGCCGCCTTTGTTCATCAGATGTTGGGTTGCTCGTCTTGAGAGCTCCGAGAAGTATTATCTTTAAGAATCTTGTCAGTGTCAGGATTCCGAGAAGGTCGCTTACAATAGAAGACGCTTTCAATCTTATATACAAGATTTGCACGTGCGGTCTTACCCAAGCCACCGAATCCAACAATAGAGATGACCCTCCGTTGCTTCATAGAATCTACACCTTTCGTGGGACAATTCACAAGCTCATCGTCGGTCTGGTCTATCGGCTTCCTCCAAGAGCGTCGACAACCTGGGATCAATTGTTACAGTGGTAGAACAAGAAGGGGAAATTTCCAACATTAGCCGTTTACGCCGATCATTATCCTCTACAACATGCATTTTGAGCTTACCGGTGTACCTAGTTGTGTGATGGTAAAGTTGCATCGTCTTGGGCAAGCGAATAAGCTCATCGTGGACTTTTTAAAAAAAACAAGGCAAAAGCTTTACCTATTTCAAGAGTTTAAATTACAACACCAAATCAAGGGAGCCAACCGGACCGTAAACAAAAGCCTACTCTCGTGTTAAAATGGAACTCAACCGCTTCACCCCGCACATACCCTAAAGGGTGGCTTCCCTCCTAATCGAAAAAATAATAAAGGAGGGTATCGAGCCATGGTTTCTAAATACACTCATTTCGCTCGTTCCAAATCTCACATCCAACTAGAAGGAGTAAGGAAGTTAGGCCTCTACGTCGACGGCCGTGCACCCCGGGGATAGCACATCACCACTCCTTCACCCTCGTGTAGGCGCTCCATTGATGAGATATCAAAATCACCCACACCGAGCCATTCTTTGAGGCTCCTCCAAATGCGCAAGGAGTATCACCATTGAAACATGTTGTGTGCGGCGGTCTCCGGCTCCCTGTTACAAAGTTGACATGTGACAAAATTTGGCCATCTCCATCTTGCAAGGTGATCAGCCGTCCACATCCTATTTTGACGGATTAGCCAAGAAAAAATCTTGCATTTAGGCGGTGCACAGTTTTTCCAAACCGTCGAAATCATGTAGGAGGTAGGACTAGTCTCTAGCTATGCCAAGTATGACGAAGCGGCGTAGTAAACTCCGTAGGGGGTGAGCTTCCATGTGATCGAGTTCGTAGCGCCCACTACAAGGGTCACCTCTTGTAGCTTAATCCAAAGAAGGAAGAACTCCGAGATGTGAGAGGTTAAAATAGCACCACCTATGTTGAGGTTGCGTATCCAAAAGTCTTGATCCATGGCTTTGTGTACAGTGAAGTTTTTCAGCTTGGAGAAGGCAAGGATCGACGGGGCGATGTCCTTCGGCTTCGAGGCCCCCGAGCCATGGAGAGTGCCAAAAACTTGGTGGTCCTACCATCTCTGATGGAAATAGAGACGCAATTGTAGAATAGCTCCATGTCCGCCTTGTCACGTGGCTGCCCCAAACTGACCCAAGCACGGTCGGGGTCCTCCCACTCCGACCATGGCCATCTTAGTCTTAGAGCATGCGCAAACTTCTCAAGATTCAAAACCCCAAACCCTCCCATATGTTTTGGCCGGCACACCAACTCCCGTTTAACTTTGCATTTGCCGCCGAACACCTTATCCGATGCCCTCCAGAGGAATGCGTGCTCAATCTTGAGCATAGCCAAGAAGACATTTTTTGAAGGCCCCAACGAGGTGAGAGGATAGATTGCTTGCGAGGTGGTGACGGATTTGATAAGCTCCACGCGCCCGTTTTTTGGCCATCTTATCCACAATGTATAGGAAATCCACTCCCCTAAGCCGATGCACCGAAAGTGGCAGCCCGAAGTATCGGATGCGAAAATGGGAGCGGAGGGTGGGAAACCCAAGTAGAATGTCATTAAGATCAATCGCGGTGCATCGGATGGGTAAACATTTGTGACTAGACCGGTGACCTCCCGGGCTCCCCAAAGACATGAAGGATGCATTGCAGAAAGTCATCCATTCGATCCTTGATTACCTAACCAACGCTTCCACTCCTTCGCTTGTGAACTAGACTCCTCCAAATGTGATAGATGCTGCAGTGCAGCGTGAAGCTCATATCTCAAAGACATTCAAGTGCTGATTGCGGTAGCTCTGGCCATCTTGTTCTCTTTGTGGGAGGAAGTTTGGTGTTTTGGGGGACACTGGCTAGCGCTAAGTTGCAGACTCTGGGTATTAGCAACGTTCCATGCAGAGATGTAGGTCAAAGTTTCAATGCAACTCAGGTCCAAAAATTTAAATTAGGCTCCATTCGCAAGGCAATTTGCTGCTACAGGTTTGCTAGTGAAGTAAGATACTCTTAAACTTGTCCAGATTTCAGGCTAATTACTGTGATGTCATGTTTTGTTTTGTGCCAATATTTGGCTTGCCAAAAAAATTGAAAGGGCGCACAAGCGGCCACATGAGAACTGATCAGACAAACGATAACTAGCTATTGCTGTTTCTATTTAATTATTTTACTTAATAAGATGACTGAATGTTTTCTCGTAGGATTCTCTAAAGCTACCGTGCAAACATGCAGCAAGGCAGCTTTGACAGCTGAATATGCAAATACACATCATGCTGCAGCAAAGAAAGTGTTTTTCATCCAAGCTTCTTATGCTTCCTTGCTAGATATACCAGTCATTTAACTAATATAACATCGACGAAAGACAAGATACATAACCCAAGAACGAAATCATGATCTCATCCTTGCTAAAATGGACCAGCCATGGTTAACTTAACAGTCCACTCACTCCGACAGGATAAGATGCATATGGCCTCCATGTAGCTAATCCTCATCGAACTTGATCTTCTTAGCAGAAGGCTGAAAGCCAACCTGCTCAACCAAGAAAAAATTAGCATCCAGCAAATATTTTGCCATAATCTCACATAGCATAGGATCAGAAAATTATCACAGGAGTATAATTTAACAAAGATCATCCAGCTAAAAAGTAATGAGCTGAAAGTACTGCTCAATTATGAACTGTTTATCCTTTATGATCTATCTCTAGAGTTCACAGACATGAAGCAAAAAAAATGGAGTTCAAAGTATGATTTAAGCAAAGCCTGCAACGAATATGGGTGTTTGCCTAAATTATTTGGTTGGAGTGAGCGAATGTAAGATAACTAGGTGAGGGTAACAAACAGTAGTGCTAATTATCTGACTACAGAGTAAACACAGCAAAATTGGCTCTAGGACACCTCAGTGTCTTTTGCTACAGAACAATATAAAGTTGCAATTTGCCGAGTACCGTTAAAATTCTATGGGAATATTCTGGAACACACTACAGCCAATACGATAATACTATTTGTAACACAGGTTTCTTCATCCCATCATTCTGTTCTGTCACCGCCATGTGGGGCCCAAATGTAAGGATCTTCTTGAAATTCTATTTTGGTAACAAACAAAACTGGAGTTCCAAACAGAACATACGCAAAACTGTTTAGTAAATGGGTTTTTCTCAGTGATTGCTATTTATTCAGGGAGCAGCAGCTCATCCAGGTCACAATCACGTGGGTGCGGCAAGCACTGTTGTTCTCAGTAAGTTCATTTGTCGCTATACTGGATTGAGTTCTTTTTAACTCAACCTAGGCATGCTGGCGTGTTGCTTGGTTGCTCAAGAGATGTATATATGCCAAGCTTGGCAAGTCTGGTTTCTGGGAACAAAAAGTGCTAGCAAAAATGTTGAATTTTTCTGTATCACTCTCGAGGAGCTCGTCGCATGACTCTCATAATGACATGGCGCCACTGTTGCACATGGCGTCTCGATATGCGTATGGCCAGCAACATGGTGGCCAACCCGCATGGAAGAGATCACACCGCCACCAAGGACATCGGCTGCCTCCAACACTGGCGACCTCAAGGCAGCCTGCATCCATTGAAGCCAGGGAAGCCAGATCTCAAAATTGAGTAGGGATGTCAGCAGGCTAAGAGGAGACGGAGCTCTACAGAAGGGAGATCTGGAGAAGAAGATGGACGAGGAAGAGATGTGGAGGTGGCAGCTCGCACAGCATTGGGTGGCAGGAAACAAGGGATTAAGTAGATTGAAGGGAAACAGAGAATTTCTAGGTTATTCTCTTTCTATATCTCACAAATCGTATGGTGATAACTAGTGGGTTTCAGAAAATTGACATGAGTTCTCCATATATAAACAGATCAGTTCAGGTCAAATAAAAAAACTAGTGCAATATTTCAGATCAGTTACAGAAAACAAATTCAAAATAACAGTGAACAGCATCAAGTGTTACTTACAAGGGCGGGGCACTCGTAATCAATGCCAGCAGCCTTGATTCTTTTGCGGCGCTTCTCATCCCGTTTTACAATCCCTTCAAGCAAATTCTTGTGCTCTTCTACTGTTCTATCCTGGGAACGAAACAGCCTTTTAGTCTATAGCACGCATTTTCATGTCCCAACTGTAGTTAGCAAATGGATTACCTTGCTAAGCTTCTTCCGTTCAATTGCTACCCGGTCAATTGGTACAAATCCCTTCCGCACCCCTTTCCATCTTAAATTGATACAGGATGTGTACATTGCAGATCATGAGAATTGTGTTCTAATTTTTATTAAGAAGCAAGAAACATAGACTATACACAGCTATATTGGTACACCAGTAAAGGGAGACAAAACTATAGTGCTGTAAGAGTTATCGCAAGCACCGGATGAAGAAGATATAGTATAGATCCATATACACAAATGACATCTAACACAAGCGCCTTGCATGATTACCACCTAAGCTTGGGTGAGCACTTCTTAACACAGTGCCGCAGTGGCATATACACATTGCTTGAAGTATAACGATATTACTATCACAACATTGTTGGTATAAGGATTTTGTTTTGGACAATCACTCCTATACAATTATGCACTTCTTTGGTATAATTGTGATAAGACTTACATTTTGCATAATGCAATTAGCAATATATATCACATCAGTTTTGCATTAGCCTAATGTGCTTGCATCATTAATTCATTTCGATTTGCGCAAATGAACTAGCATAATACCAGACATATAATGCACCATTTGAATGAATAGATATCATTTTGGCCTCAGTTAGTGGCAAGTACTGTGCAGTACTAATGAAAAGATGAAAACTACATTCAGTGTCACAAAGCAAAAACAAACAGAAGCAAGTGCATCAATTGTATAAGCAGTGTAGTTGCAGTGATTACAATTTGGGATGGACTTTCTCTGGCGGAACAAGCGCAATCTGCAGTGTGTGCTCATACAAGAGATAGTTATTCATCTCATCAGCTACAATCTTCGCCACCTGATACACCAAGAACATGCCCAAAATTGTGAGCAGACAAGAAACATACAGTGCGCCCCCCAAAAAGACAACGCATGCGGTTACCTCAGGGTTCTCAAACTCGAGGTATCCATAATGCTTAGACTTTCCTGTCTAAATATATCAACAAAGAGAAAGTTAGAGGCCTAAAGAAAATACACACATATCACCAGATACCATGTAAAGGCAGTATATAAGATACCTTTCGGTTCCTGGAAATCCTGACCCTCTTAATAGCACCAAACTGCTGAAAGAAACCTGCGAAATCAACCAGACCGGCAACGGTTGACGTTAGGACCAAACCCCTGGCGACACCTACACTTGTTCAAACTAACCGACAGAGACAGACCTTGCATCTGGTCCTCGTAGAAGCCGTGGGGGATGTGCCCGATATACAGCACGGTGGCCGTGTTCTCCACCTCCTCGGGCTGCTTCTCCTTGATCCTCTTCTCCTTAGCTTCCAGCGGCTGCACCAATCACAACACAACATCAGCGACAACAACCAAAAGGATGCGTTCTCTTTTTGTTGGCTTCGATTTGGTTTGAAGGGAAGCACGCACCAGGAAATCCTTCCCCTCGCCGGTCTTGGGACCAGCCGAGCGCCGCGAGAGCACGCGCCTCTGGTTCCTCTTCTTGTCCCTCAACCCCATGTCTATCTACCTCTCTGTTCCTGAAAAAACCTACGTAGCACCGTTCTGAGAGAACGAAAATCACAACCGGAGCAAGGAAAACTTCGAGGCGGAGGGGAACGGAGTTAGAACGAAGGGGGGATTTGGCGATTCTTCCGTACCTGGACACGTAAAGGTGGGAGGCGGCGGCGGAGGAGGAGCCGCCAAGGTGAGGAGAGTCGCAGAGGAAAGAGGGGGGTTTGCCCTGGGCGTGGGTTTCTTTTTGTTGGATTCGAGATGGGGAATTCGGGCCTGGCCCATCACATAGTAGGCCCATTTCACTGAATATCTTACTGGTTTTTAGTAAGAGTGTTTAGTCACCATCTTCGACTTAAAGAAAAAAGAGGTAATTGCACGCGCAGTACACAAACTTGGCACGTGGGAACAAATTCATACACGAAGTCTCAAAATGCAATGACATGATGCCTAAACTTGGCTTGTGGGATCATTTTGCCCCAAAACTGGTCTGCTAGGCTAAATTCGCCACGTTGGCACGACAGGTCAGCAGAGAGCTCACGAGCTGGGCACGTGAGGAGATGAGGCACGGTGCGATGTTGTTTTTGCAGCAAGGTCCCTCATTCTTTCCAATCGCCATCTGCTATCCTCCCCTCAGTTTGTTTATCTGCTCCAATTCTTGTACAGCCGACTTCGTCTTGTTGTTCTTCTCAGTAAGTTGCAAAATTAGTAGTCTTTCCGTCCCCTTCCATTCAGTGTCTTTCCACTCAACATAGGGGCACTTCAAATCTCCCTGTATAATTACAGTGCATCAAGTCAATTGAAAATCTCTAGAAATAAATTGACAATACAAACAAAATTCAAAATTCACCTCAAATGAACAACCTAGAAAACGCCTGCCAGCGTCTAACCTTCGCTACAAACCAGGCGTAACTAAATGCCCGCATCTCGCATTGGTATTATGTTCGATTCCATTGTAGTACAGATCATACTCGTATTGCGGGAGAACATCAGCAAGCTACGGGAGCACATCACATTCGAAGGAAATCCATCTTTCAGTGTTGCAAACAAAAATCATCTTTCAGATCAACACACCCCAAATTTCGCCCAAAATTCAGAGAACTTACCGTCTGCATGTTTGTGGCTGGATTGGCCTTCCTCTCCCTCCGCTCCTTGCTGCAGTCGTAGTACACAACCGGCGTAACCCTTGCCCATTCACCGTCGTCCATCGGCTCCATCTCCCGGGACACAACCCAGCGAGCTCGACGCCGCCACCATGATCCCGCCAGCTTGGCGCAGCGACCACGACCAAGCAACATCACGGAATCGACCCCCAACACGCCGCCTCCGATGCCAGGCTGCAAGGACCTAACTATGTCACGCCATCGATCCCCAAATCGTCACGGCTAGGGATTTGGAGAACAAGGATGGGAAATACACAAAACAAAAAGGGCAGGGGGCTAAAGGTTAAAAGTTCAGCCACTCATCTCCTCACGTGCCCAGCTCGTGAGCTCTCTGCTGACCTGTCGTGCCACCGTGACGAGTTTTAACCTAACATACCAGTTTTGGGGCAAAGTGATCCCACAAGCCAAGTTTACGCATCATGTCATTGCATTTTGAGACTTCGTGTATGAATTTGTTCCCACATGCCAAGTTTGTGTACTGCGCGTGCAATTACCTCAAGAAAAAACACTACTTTCCCTAGGGGGAAAAATACCTCACTCAATGTTTTACTAAAAAAATACAGCATTTTTTTAGTTCAAAAAATGTCCAGAGAGATCCTGTAGTTTCTTACAATCGAGATGCACTTTTGTGCAGATTCCTCAATACAAGAGGTCACTAATTGCAAACGTAAAATATGTTGGCTTAATTAATTTTGAAATGGGATTTAATCCAAACTTTTTCCCAACTTTTTATGATTTTCTTGTGTGTAGGAATCCGGTTAGTGCACGCGAGTGGATGAGCGTATCTTCTACAAAATCTGAACCTCCTTAAAATGGTGAGCCATCCTTACCACTCGTTTTACACATTAGTTGCCATCGGATCGAGAGCAGATACATTTTAACAATCTATTCAGTTGATTAAGACACAAACTAAACCTAGCACTCTATCTGTGAGTTCCGATCTTAGGTTGCCCCAACTTATTTCCCGATGTCACGCGGTGCGCTTCGCCTCCACCCCAAGGATGCACACAACCTTTGATGTCGGTTCAGTCCGATCTTCATGGTTTGACGACGGGAGGGGTAATGAACGGAGACACAAAGGGCAGCGAGGTAAAGTCGTGAAGGAAACATAAAAAAATTAGAGATAAATGGCAAAGTACGTAAGAGAATCACACAACATTACACCGCTAAGGAGCAGCCTTCGGATCTCAAACCCCAAACTAATAATACCGTAATTTGCAAGCACTTCTAGAATCCATGGAGAGAGTATATGCAAGTAGATGTAGGGTTCATCTCTTGGATTTCACACAAGGGAAAAGGGGAGCAAACCTCAACTCTTATGTTCTATTCTCAGTCTAGCCCTAAAGCTCAAATTACAGAGATATATTTATAGTGCTTAGGGCGAAGGGGTAGGTGAATAGACATGCCAAGGACCCATTTCTACAAGCAGATAGGTCTACTTATGGTATAAGTCTATACGTATTAATAAAAGGAGCAAGGTTTCTTGTTCGCCCAAAAAAGACTTTGCCCCTACAGTTTGGGGTATTAACACCACTGCCACGGATCACGTTTTCAGTTCTCACCAGTAAAAGTGAAACGACGCGAGGAGGGGGCGAGTAGGGAATGGACACGTGCACAGAGGTAAATATAGGATTAAGAAATCAGTTGGAAGATCTGGTTATACCATGGTGATAGTCACGAAAAGAATCTAATAACAAAATGAGAGCTCAATTGTTGACAACAAATAAATCTTATTTGCAGTAGGCATATAAAGAGGAAGTACATAAGCATATTAAGAACAAAATAAATCCTTGCTGCTACACCTCATACTAAGCATAAAATCGATGTTAACTACAAAAGGATCAAACACAACATTCCCATAAAACAAATCCCACAAATATCTCTAAATGCAATGCATTTTCATACCCCTATCACCGAATGAACCAACGATTGACAACTCAATACCAAAAAACCCACGGAGAATAGAAGCAACCCAACAAAAAGCTTAGTAACAAATTACACAAAGGACTAAAGCCCAACGAAAGAAACACCAAAAAAAAAAAAGAAATACAACGGACTAAGGCATCGACAAAACCCACAAAGCCTGCTTCACCACTAGAGCTATTGATGAAAACCATTCGACTAATAACAACATCTCTCGAGAGCTAAGCTAAAACTCCGAGAATTAACAAAAGCACAAAAAATGATAATATGAAATTCCTCAAAATAACTCGCTTTATTCTCTCTCATTGGAAAGACTTTGGCGAAAAACAATATGACAAAGTATAAAACACAAAGCCAGACTATGTTCTATGCTTCGAGCATCCGATTTTATTGCACACAGAAAGAAGAACAAATCTCATGCATGTCATAGAAAGGTAACAAATTATACTATTTCAATTTAATATATAACACAAGTATTATACATAATACACTATATCTAGCTGTCGTGCTAAAATCGGGCAAGATATTGTTGGCTCAAGATTTAAAAGACTCATACTCATCTCGTTTATTTTTGAGCCAATCCTTGAGTCGAGCTACAAAACGAGTCAATCTTGAATTTTTTTGCACCCCTAATAACTATATATACAAAACATGAATTTTGAAAGCTGATTAACCATAAAAACAGACAGAAAAAACTACGTACTTCATATAAAAACATCATCCTTCGCAGCTACTCCCAAAAATCCACACGGGAACCGCGAGAAACGGGGGCGACCTTCCCAACAGGAACGAGGCAACGAGCCAATTGCATCCGTCTCTGACCCTTCCTCTCCTTCCTTCCATCCTTCTCTCCATCCCCATCTCCCCTCGCGGCTGCTGACGCTGACCCCGCCGCTGTGCCTCTCCCCCTCCGCCCGCCCCCCGGCGCAGAGAGCGCGCAGCGGCGGACAAGCCCGGGGCCGGTGCGATCTGTACCCTCCGCCTGCCTGCGCCATGTCGGCGAGGGCCTCCGTGGCGGCGCTCGTCCTGCTCTTCCTCCCGCTCCTCGCCGCCGCCAGCGAGGGGGCCTGCCCGAAGGCGCCCGCCGCAGTCGCCATCCTGCCCGAGGAGTCAGGTTCATGCCCCGCGGCGGACTCGCCGGGGCTCTGGGTCCACCACGTGGGCGTCGTGGAGGTCAGCGTCACTTGTGATTTCGCTGCTTAAATTCATCCTTGCAGCATAGGTTTCCGTGAATTGATGATGATGTGCTTCCTTATGATCAAATATATGCTGCCCTGTACAAGAAGATTTTTCCAGCACGCTGCAATATGATTTCGTTGTTAAGTTGACTTTGAATTGGACATTTGTAAGTATGCCAATGAGGTGGGGGGACAATATGGGGAAGCCTGGAAGGGTTCCATGGCTTGCTCACATAATAATAATTATTATTGGACTGAACCACGGAGGCCACAACTGGGAGGCTGCAAGCATAAAAACTTAAGCGTTTAGGGTCTGTTATCTACCTAAAAAGGCTGTTAAATTGGATTTGGATGCGCTCTAAGCTTTTGTTTGTATGGTTTTGTTTTGGCATGATGGTACTCCTGATTTTTGTTGACATGGTACATTTTCATGAAAATCTTGTTTAGATGATTTTGATGGTATTTTGAAGAAATTTGCTGCCACCGATTGTGCAATGGAAGTTCTTTTGTTACACAAGAGTGCCAACCTACCCTTATGTCTACACTAACTATGTGAAAGCTGATGCTGGATCATGTGCTCTGCCAGTTGTCCCTGGTTTTCTTTTTGGGGAGTCACTTGTCCCTGGTTTTCTTTTTGGGGAGTCACTTGTCCCTGATTCGATAATCTTTAACTGGAAGTTATTTTAATATGAGAATGATTTGCCTAATCTTTATGTTGGCCACCTTTAGGATTTGACCTTCAGTTCCTTATGTTACATACATGAAATAGCAGTTGTTGACTATAAAACATACAGGATTAATCTATTCGAGTTGCTTTTATGCGTTCACAATTACCCTTTTCATGGAGGAGCTCATGTTGCTTTTAAGAGTGCTCACTGCTAACTAGGTGAAGCATCACTTCCCCTTCTACTTATCCCCTCATACTAGGTTAAATTTCTAGATTAGGTTTCTCTCATCTTCTTCCATGGTGTCTCTTCTTATCTGATCCCATCAACCGACTATGCGCATCCAACAAGCTCAAGATGAAGGTTCTCTGATTCCATGGTCCCTCTGCATGGATGCACTGAACTTTGTTAAGAATGTATGAGAAGTTAGGGAAAATGGAGCCATTATAGCCCAATCTCCCCCCCCCCCCCCTCCCGCCCCAACAAATAAAAAAAGTTGAAATTAGTACATTCAGATTTATGTGCACAACTTAATTTGCCGAACTGACTAGGCAACTGATGAAGTGTTTTGTACCTATATATTTTTTCAATGTTTATCGGACTACTCTAGCCTTGTTGCTCTATATTTTGTGTTGCAGGGGGATGATGGTGTTCTGCAAAGGGCGGTGACACTTGTGCTGCAGAACAGGGAAGATTTTGTTGCTATTCTTTTTCATGCTTCATGGTGTCCTTTCTCGAAGATCTTCAGGACAGATTTTCAAAAGTTACCATCCTTTTTTCCAAACATTGCTCACTTCTCTTTTGAAGAATCACGTATCAAACCAAGGTGAGTATTTACTCAAAAAACTAATATGTTGGTTAGCTTTAACTATAGTTTGGCATGTGATTCACTTGAATGTGTTAATTGCAGAATGTTATCAAGATATGGAGTCCGTGCCTTTCCTACTCTTTTCCTCGTGAACTCTACTGTGCGTGTACGGTATCATGGATCTCGAACCATGAGTTCTCTTGTTATGTTCTACAAAGATGTTACAGGTATGATTGCATGAATTTTTTGACTCTGTAAAACTGACCATGCACATATTTTTCTGTATGATTCAGTGAATGTTATATGCAATATGTTGACGTTCCACATGTATATTCCTCTGCACATTTCGCATGATGCTTCTGCAACTATGGTAACATTGATTTGCTATGAAGTTTGCTGTGCTAAAGTATAATTATATGTTTATTATGAACATGAAATGATGTTTACTCTGTTTACTCTCCAGTTTGAGCTGCTGCTAGTTTCCTTTCATCATTCTATGTTTTCACACATTTCAGCTCCTTTTGTTATCTATAAAACTATGTAGGTATAAATCCCGTATCAGTGGATACAACATCGCTGAAGAGTTTGCAAGACACAGTAAATATAGTTGAGAATGAGAGCGAGAATGAGAAAAATACAGAGCTGGAGGATTCTCTGTTCTTATGGGCAAGATCACCTGACAGATTACTTCATGAGGACACATGTTTGGCATTTGCTAGCACTTTTGTCATCTTGCGGTTATTCTTTTTCCTTCTTCCCAAGCTCAATGCATGTGTTAAGCAAGCCTGGCGGATGCGATTTCATGAACTGAAGAGGTTATTTCCTAGCTTATCTTGAGGAAGCCAATGTGGAACGAATTCTTTTAACTGACTAGGCAAGGCATCATACACAGAAGGGAGTGGTGAAGGCAGCAAACTGGAATCATTTGGGGTTGGATTCTTATTGTCTGCTCAAAGGTAATCCAAATTGGTTACCAGCAAGCCAAAACAGATATGCAGCTCTGCGTAGCAAGATCACATCCCTGGATGTATTGTGTATTTCCACTAGCACTGCATTTGTAGTTTGGGACGTATTGGCTTACAGCAGTCTGCCTGCGGCTTACTGGGATGAGGTCAGACGACTTGTGGAGTAACAATATTTTATGCATTTCACATGAGATGGTTGCACAGGCTAAAGATAAGATGATTCTGTTGGGTGATGCTGATATTCCTGTACAGCTAGGGTCAGCCACCTCTTTAAAAACTACTACCAAAGCATAATTTTCTGACCTATTCTTTTAGCTTGAGGATCATAGGTAGGTCGCATGATTAAGTTTGTGATCTGATAAAGCCAATTCGCCCCATGGAGGCTACTTGTATGT
This sequence comes from Poa annua, assembly GCA_026929855.1. Taxonomy (NCBI): domain Eukaryota; kingdom Viridiplantae; phylum Streptophyta; class Magnoliopsida; order Poales; family Poaceae; genus Poa; species Poa annua. Next base: position 60,271,250 of record CM049437.1, read on the forward strand.
GTGTCGTCATATTTTTGTATGGCTGTTTGCTCCAGTACTGTACCCTGGTTTGTCAATGAAATTGTCGGCTAATATTTCTGCTGCCGGCATGTGCTGTAACTTGTGATGTTGTATCTTCTATTTGCAATGAAATTGGCATTGACTTAAGCCCGACATATGTACTTGTCTGTATTTTGTTGCTTATGTTTTCTTGGTTCAGACCCGGTGGACTGGCAGGCAGATGCCGCCTACCCGGCTGGCAGAGACTTGTCCCCTCCTTGAACCGCCTTGTCTTCGAGGTACTTGACTAACTTGTTGACCTGAAGTATTTGCCCCGAACTGTGCGATTTCAATGTTATGTAGATGATGAATGTCGTGGGTATAGTACCATTGCTGTTTCACTGATCGCTGAGTATGGTTTTGCTCAAGATTGCTTATAAATCGATATAACTGATTAGGTGTAAAACATCAGAATTTAGTCTTGCCTGTCATTTACTTTCTTCGAAGTGGTAATGATTGTACCAGATTAGTGGGTTGCGGAGATGTCCGGGACGATGTTCCCAGTGAGAGCTGTTCTATCAGATCTGAGGTCCAATTGCTGACTTCAGCTTTTCACACTGTTTTGCTCGGGTTAGTTCTTATGTATTAGCTCAGCGTTATGCAAGTGACTTCCAAAACGAGCACTCGTCTCCCCTAGTTATCCTAGATAAAATTAAGGGAGAGCCCCGCCTATGGGTGACCGCGGACGTCAAACATTTGGACAACTCGATGCCGTGAGAGTAGTATTTTATAATATTTCAAACCAGTAAACTCCTCTCTTATGCTTCAAAAGAAATATTCCTGGAGCTGGGAAGATGACTAAGCACAGCAGCCGTGAGTGCTACCTGACGAAAAGAAGATATACACAAAAAAATCTGATTTTTTTTTAACGTGCGTGCAAGTAGATATACATGTCCACTACGTACAATCCAAGTTTTGTCGAAATGTATTATTGCCCGTGATATACAAGAAAAAACAAACATAAGGGCATCGCAAAAATGAGCCGTCTTGTGTGTGTGTGTGGGGGGGGGGGGGGGGGGGGGGGGGTCGGATGGGAGGCGCCGAATCCCAACCGCGCTTCGGCCTAGGAAGTAAAAAAAAATGCACAAAAAACCATTCAAATTTAGCCAAATTTCATTGAACTTAGCGGAAATTCATACATTTATTTAGGGATTACATTACAATATAACTAAAAGAAACTAAACTTCAACTAAAAAAGGCGTTCTACATGCCGAACTAGCTGTATAACACCGTGTAGTCGCCGTCGGCGGCGGCGTCATCGTCGCCCATGCGTCGGGGCAGCCACGACGACCCTGCGCGACGCGAGATGGGTTGCCGCGTCGGTATGGTGAGGCGCGGCGCAAGGACCTCCGCAAGTGTGCGATGGTGCAACCCATCAGATGCGCCGGCGTCGCCGGGACTCGAAGCACTCTTTCTAGAACGGAGTGTTCTCCGGGATTCGAGCTGCGCCGTCTCCAGGGAAGCGTTCGGCCATTGAAGTGAGCTTTGGGCGAGGGAGAGAGAGGTCAGAGGAAGAAGAAGGCGAGAGCTGGGTGCTCTGCCTGTCGGCGAGGGACACGACTTATATAGAAGCCGGGACGGTGGTGGGTGCGGCGTTGGTGCGCCATAACTCCGGCGAGTGGGACTGAACGGGGTGGCGGTAGGCGGCGTCTTTGACCGGCGCGGGAGCCGAGGAAATGAGGAAGAAGACCGTCGTTTCGCGCACGTTTTCTCGCCTAGTCGTTGATAGCCCGGTCCCGCGCCGCATTTTCCCCAACGGCTCCCCAACGTGTCGGGTTCGGCCTGGGAACGTCAGATGGAATAACGGTCCAATCCGGCTGTTTTTGGGCTCTTGGGGCGTGACTGGACGAGAAAAGATGGAATTTCACCTTCCGGAGCCCAAAAAGCGGTCTGAGTTGCTTGGGGGACAGCTGGAGATGCCCTAAAGATTGAAAAACAGTTTTCCCCCCTCTTTTAGAGCCACAAATTTGTATTTTTTGGTAGCCAAAAATTGTTAATACTTTACCATGTGCCAAAAACTATACTTTTTTGAAACGCATAAATATCACGTTTCTTTATTTTAAACTACCGAGCTCCAAGCTCCATGGAGCCCGGGAGCCAAATTGACGCACTAGCCAAATACCGTCATAACGCATTTGTCTGCAGTAAAACGTAGGATGATCTTACAAAAACTCATTACACAAGGAAATTTGTGAGAAACCAGAGCATAGACACATTACCTATACTCGGAGAGACGGAGAGTATATTCGATTAGGCCGGAAGGGCAGCACGCCGAAAAAAGAAGCCGTGAGTGACTTGCCCAAGTGGCGACTGGCGAAATGCCGAATCTCCCCTAAATCTTGATGCTTCCCTTCCGATTTCTACTCAAATCAAATTCCCTGTCTAATTCTTCTCCACTCTTACTCAATACCTTGATATGTTCCTCCCATCGTGTAGTTCTCAGTTTCTTAATCTCCCCCACGACTCCAAGTTTTCCCCAACAAGAGAAAAATAGTTCACGAATCCTTGGTGCTCCGCCGCCTTTCTCAGCGCCAGTGAGCTCGCCCCGTCGTCTTCAATCTCTGCTCCCTCCATCAGCTGCAGAGCACCCTTCCGTCCACCCCCATCCACTTCACCAACGAACTGGAGCTTTGTAGATCCGTTTTTATCCAGGCTATCTCTTGGACTGCTGGGAAGAAGAAGAGCGGCAGCTGCAGTCTGTGAGCTAGTTGCCGTGCTAGTTTCTCAGCTTGGCGATTCCGCACCACGGGCGCCATGAAGGCCCTCGCATGGAACTGTCAATGTATGGGCAAGACCTTGAGTAGTAGTAAGATGGTACATCTTGCCCGCCTCATCGACTCTACGAAAGCTCAGGTAACCTTCATTTCAGAAGTTAAATCTTCGAAAATAAACAATGTCGCTTTGAATTCTAGGTTTAACATGTCTAATAGTATTGTAGTGCCCTCTCGGCGACGCTCCGGAGGGCTTTGGTTGATGTGGAGCGACGATATTGACATCTCTGTGAATTCCACTAGCTTTTATCTTATTTTAGCTACTGCCACTATTAGATCTACTAGTCAGAAGTTCGTTTTGGTCTGTATATATGGTGATCCCTATCATCGCCAAACTAGTTGTATTTGGGAAGACATCACCTCTTTTGTTTTAGATAACAGTAGTCTCCCTATCTTATGTATAGGTGACATGAACGACCTTTTGTATGATATGGACAAAAGTACCCCGGTTACTAATCATGCTCGAATGAATGCTTTCCAATCTCTAGTTAAATCTTGTGGTCTCTTTGATTTGGGTTACAGTGGCCCGGCCTATACTTGGACTAACAAACGCTTCTCCTCTAATCCCATTTATGAGAGGCTTGATCGCTGCCTTGTTAATGCTAATTGGTGTGCTCACTTCCCCATCTCTAATGTGTACAATCTACCTCTTATGCATTCCATTAGTGATCATGCTCCCATTCTCCTTTCTACAGATGGATGCATAGCAAGAACAAAACGTACTTTCAAATTTGAAAATTGGTGGATAAAAGAAAAAGATTTCAATGCATATGCTAAGGAAAATTGGCTAAAGACATCAACCAAAACATTTAATCAAAGGACTAATCATCTAGCGCAAGCTCTAAGATGTTGGTGCAGGAAAAAGAAACCTTTGCAGCTAGAAGTCAAGGAACTAGAAGATCAGATCATGCAAATACAGCAACAACCGGTGACAGAGCAAGACCACAAGCTGGAATCCTCCCTGGTGGTAAAATATGAACAGTCTCTTACAAAGCTAACAGATGCTTATATGCAGAGAGCGAAGAAAAATTGGATTAAAGATGGAGACCGGAACACGGCTTACTTTTACAGAGCCATTCTCAAAAGGAGGAGGAGAAACATGATAGTTTCTATCAAAGATGAAAATGATATCCTACAGCACATGCCCAAGCAAATAAGCAATACTTTTGTGAACTATTTTCGTCATATATTTGCTTCTACTAATATAAATGTTGGCAGGCCCTTTATTCACTCGCAGATTCCTGAAAACTCCAATGAGTTTACATACACTATTCCAGATAAAGAGGAATTGTGGGACATTCTACAGGAAATGAAGAGGAATGCTTCACCAGGTCCGGATGGTTTTAATGTAGAATTCTACCTTGCAACCTGGAGCTGGATAGGAGACGACGTCACTAATCTGGTACGTTCCTTCTTTACTTCAGCTGTCCTTCCACACCATATCAATGACACTCATATTGTCTTAATTCCAAAAAAAATAGTGCCGCTTGTTCCTGCTGATTATAGACCGATAAGCCTCTGTAATGTCATCTATAAGCTCATAGCAAAATCTCTTGCAAATAGGCTAAAACCTCACCTCCCTAATTACATTGATCCAGCTCAGCACGCGTTCATTGAAGGTAGACGCATAAGTAATAATATCATTATAGCCCAGGAAATTAGTCACTCCTTTACCCTTACCTCCTGGAAGCATCGTGCTTTTATGCTTAAAATTGATCTCGCTAAAGCCTTCGATCGCGTAGAATGGAACTTTATCGTTGCAGCCCTTGCTCGTAAAGGGCTTCATGGTCATTTCATTAATTTAATCCACGCTTGTATCTCTTCGCCCACCTTTTCGGTAGTTATTAATGGGCAACCTTTTGCGAAGTTCAGAAGTGACAGAGGAATAAGGCAAGGATGTCCCCTCTCACCTTATCTTTTTGTCTTTGCAATTAATGAATTGTCACTAACACTACAGGAAGCTATGACAAACAACTTTCTTCAAGGTGTGGTCCTAGGTCCAAACTGTCCGCGCATCCACTCGCTCCTTTTTGCAGATGATCTTCTCATTTGTGGTCAAGCTACCACCCAAGAAGCAATGGCTATGAAGCAACTGCTTGATTCCTTTTGCTCCATTTCAGGTCAGACTCCAAACTGGTCCAAATCAGGCATTCTATTCAGTAAACATGTTCAAAATTCTGATGCCCAAGCTATCAAAACAATCTTCCCTGTTCAAGATATGGACGCTTCTTTCATTCATCTAGGCCATCCTCTGATTTTGCCACCAAAAAATAGATCCGCTGCTTATAATTTTGTTCTAGATAAATTCAAGTCTAAGTTAAATATGTACAAGGCGGATAAGCTCTCACATGCTGCTCGCTTACAATTGATCAAATCTGTTTTCTCCTCTATACCTGTTTACTACATGTCTAATATTATATTTCCAAAAAAGTTTATTGCAAAAATAACAGCTATCATTAGAACCTTCTGGTGGACGGGTATAAGAGAAGATCCATCTTCAAGAAGCCTATGCCTCAAAGCTTGGAAGGACCTTTGTGCTCCCAAAAAAGAAGGTGGTTTAGGAATTAGAAACTTGCTAGCTGTTAACCAGGGCCTCATTCTCATGTCAGCCTGGCGTTTAGCTCAAAACCCGGATGATCATCTTCATCAAATTCTTCGTGCAAAATATTTTCATGACACCTCAATATGGAGACCAAATCCTAATGTCCCAAAATCTGCTTTTTGGTCCTCTGTGCTTAAGGTCCTACCCACTCTTAAAACCCACACTTCCTATCAATTAACCAAAGGTGACATTTCTGTTTGGAACTCACCTTGGTATCCCCAGTGGCCCTCCATATATGAGGACCTGATCATCCAAAACACAGGGTTCACTTATCCAGCATTAGTCAGAGACCTTTGGATCCCCAATGAGAAAAGGTGGAATACTTCGCTGATTGACTTACTTTTCTCTCCCTCAGCAGCCAACCTGATTAGAAACACCCCTATTATCAACTCGGAAGAGCAAGACATTCTCTGCTGGGACTTAACCCAAAATGGTAAGTGCAATGCAAAATCGGCCTATTATGCTTGCTTGCAGGTAATTCTCACGCAGGACCCGAAGGAGCGACCTCACCCTCCCTCTCCTAAAACTCTTCAACTATTAAAGCAGGTCTGGAAATCGAAGGAAATAATTCCTAGGATTCAAACTTTTGCCTGGCGCTTTCTTCGCAAAGCTCTTCCTACGGGAGCAAGAGTGAGCCGCTACTCGAAACATATAGATAAATTCTGTTGCAGGTGCGGAATGCAAGAAGATGAAATCCATCTCTTCTTTACCTGTCCTTTTGTTAAAGCAGCCTGGTTCACAGCTCCTTGGTGCTTAAGAATAGAAATGCTAGTTACCAATTGTTCCACTCTTAGTGATATCATTGATACTTTGCTCAAAATAAATCATCCTTATGCATCTCTACCAAATATTCTTACTTATATGTGGTGCATTTGGAAATCAAGAAATGACATGTTATTTCAAAAGAAAAAAGGGGAACCGCATCAAATCTACATAAACACTCAAGCTTTATTGAACAATCTTGAAATTATTGATGCCTCTTCTGTAAGGTTACAGGGCCGAAATAAAATACAAAGTTACTCACAGGATGCAGGACGACTAAGCTCTCTCCAAGGCGATACATTGCAAGACTTCTCCTCTTTGCAGGGACCACTATTCTTCTCGGATGCGGCGTGGAAGAACAATGACACTCAAGGCTCGTCTTATGTACAGGGAAATGCCACAAAACTGGGGCTCTTCATCAAGGACAACTCATCAAATTGGAATTTCAGGATCCAAGCCTCAACTCGGCACCAAGAAACAGTTTTTCAAGCAGAGGCAAAAGCGCTACAGCTTGCAGCGACATTAGCTGATCTTTTACAGGTCCCGAATCCAATCTTCCTAACGGATAACCAGGTTCTCGCCAAGACGGCAGCATCAAAGAGGATTGATCACCCTCTTCTTCAATGGAAAGCTAGATCCCACCTGGCCCAATTCTTCACAATCTCCAAAAGATTTTCTGGCCAGGTCTTTCATATATCCAGGGAAATAAATAGGGATGCCCATATTTGTGCAACACAGGTGCTTAGGCCTAGCCTAACTCAACCTATCATCAGATGTACAAGCCCTTTTCATTCCGCAGGTCATTGTCCTCTACTCGCTGTTATTCAGAATGTAACTTTACAGGACTATGTACTTCTTGCTGCAATCTGCAGCTGATCTGGGAATGGAAATTTTGGCGCCCCAGGCGCCACTGTTGGTTCAAAAAAAAAAAAAAAGATTAGGCCGAAAAAAAGCAGTTCGACAAGTACGTAGGAGCAAGCTTTGAACTGTTGTCAGGCGGAGCCACTTAAACAAGGAAGATCTATGATCGCAGGATGCGGCGAAGAGGAAGCAAGCTCTCCACGAATACGTCGGCGGTGGTGCCGCTCATGATCCGTGGCCGGCTCTTGTGCGGGAACACCAAAACACCACCGTCGATGCTGCTGTCAGCCTCGACGTCGTAGGAGCAGAGCGAGCCATCGGCGCACTTCATCACCAGCATCCCGCCGCCGCTTACGAACAGAGGCCTTGGGACGTGCCGCGCGGTGCCGTCGACCTCAAACCTGTACCTGTGGATCCACCCGTGCTGGCCGCCGTTGCCGATCACCCACACCCACACGTCCATGTTCTTACCGCCTTCACCGCCGCACGACTGCCCACCGCTGGGCACCAGCGACGCGCAGAGCTGGCCCTCGAGTTCCGAGAGCGACGCCACCATGCCATTAATAGACCGGACGGAAAGTACCGAGTTTTTGGGCTAGGCACGAGTTTTTCAGGCTCGCCTCGAGTTGGGCTCGGCCCGCAGAAAAAACAGACCGGGCCGAGCCTGGCTCGGCTCGGTCCGGCCCGTTGGTTCGTTAGGTTTCAGCCCAGGAAGCAAAAGCGAGAGAGAGAGCAGCCGCCAGCGAGAGAGAGAGAGAGAGAGCAGCCCGTTAGGTTTCCTGCTCGTTGAGTCGTTGCCAGCGTGAGAGAGAGAGAGCAGTCGCCAGCTTCGTTCTCCCCGACAGCCGCCAGTGCCGCTCTCCCGTCCCCGACATGCTGCTGCTGCCGACGCCGACGTCGTTCCTGCGCCGCGCTCCCTGCACTCTCCTCTAGCTCGCGTCCGTCCCTGCCGCTCCGCGTGGACCGCGTCCGTCCGGTCGCTCCGCCTCGCCTCGCCGCGCCGACCACGCCATGGTGGGCGATAAGAAGAAGGAGAAGAGCAAGATGCTTCCGGTTTCCATGTTGATGGAAAAGCCAGGACATCCACCGCCATTGGTTGGGGGGTAAGCCCGGCCTCCCACGTCCACGGAGGGACACCTCTAACTCGGCTAAGGCGTCCACGCCGGTGAAACGGCACCCCCCTCCGCCTCGCCGTCTCCCTGCCTCACATTTCAGAAGAGCCAACCCTTCTATCAAGCTCCTCACATCGACATCAACGGTGGTGAGATACTTATGCAGATTTAGTATTTGATTTAGTATATGAAGATGCAGATGTTAGAGCTTCGGATATGCAGATGTTTGTTGTAGTTGATTTAGTATATGAAGATGCAGATGTTTGATTTAGTATATGCAGTTGTTTGATTTAGCATATGCAATATTTAGCAATATGTGTGCTTCAGATTTAGTATATGCATATGTACGCAGTATATGAAGATGCAGATTTAGTATATGCAATTCGTGTGATCTTTTTGCATATTTAGATGAAGATGCAGATTTTGTGTATGCATATTCGTGTGATCTTTTTGCATATTTAGATGAAGATGCAGATTTTGTGTATGCTTATTTATGATCTTTTTGGTTAAATGTTCCAATAGGTAGAGGAGATGGTTGTTGAGGAGGAAGAGAAGCAAGATCTTGACGAGGAGGAAGACAAGCAAGATGACATGTATTTGCCCGATGATGATGATGATTCGAATTCATTTGACCATAATGACACAATGTCCGAGGATGGTGTTCTAGGCAACCATCAAAGTAATGACATAGAGCAAGAAACATTGGATATTAGTTCGGGAGGAGATAGAGAGGGTGCCAAATCAAAGAAGAAAAAAAGGGTCCAAAAGAATGCATAGAGAATTCCCCCGCTTGGGATCATTTTGAGAAGGTGTGGGTGTCCGATTCTGATGATCCTACCGGGCCTCAAGTGTTTAGGGCAAGGTGCACCCATTGTATGAATTTTTTTATTTACAATCAAGGTTCAAGCACCTCATCCCTTAACAGACATTGGAGAAGGTGCAAGCACCGCTTAAGAAAAGTTGAGTGGGTAAAGATCCAGCAACGTCTTTCCTTCAAGCCAATCACTGCTAGTCCAAATACCCCCTGGGGAGATGTTGGGTTTCAGCAAGCTATCATTAAGGAGCTCATTGCTAAGATGATAATGGTCCATGAGTACTCATTTAGGATGGTTGAGCATGAGTGGTTCAACATTGTGATGAAGTATTTGAATCCCCTCTATCAATCCATTGGCCGAAAGGCAATCCGAGCCGAGTGCTTGAGGGTGTACAGGAAAGCAAGGGATGTGCTTAAATTAGCACTCAAGGATGTGGAGTACATTAGGCCAAGCCACTGTGAGTAGAGCTGTCCAGATAAACAGCTGCGGATTTGAGCTAACCAGAAACTACAGTCCAGTTCTTTTGGGCTTCCGCTGTCCAGGCTTATTGTCTGAGTTGTATGATGAAAAGTCCACAATGCCCTCGTGATAAATTTATGTTCTAACTAACAATTTTTAAGTTCTTCTAAGCAGTTTTCACATGTATGAACACAAAATAATATTTCAACAATCATATTAATTGCTAAATATTGAAATCATATTAATGGCTAAATATCTAACTAGTAAACATCATATTTTTGCTGCAAAATTGAGAAAGGAAACAATTCCAGGATTTGAAAAATAATAGAATTCGAAAACAATTCGATAGATGACCTACAGAGCACATGCGTACTACCATTATTTGCTATTTGCTGTAATTCCTGAATAAAAAACAGAGTTAATCAATTCTAGAGCCCTCACGGTCCGATCCAGGCCCAACGAGGCTGGAGCTGAGCACGCGGGATTTGAGCATCGCGGTACAGGGATCATCGGGTCGGCCGGAGGCGGTAACGTCGGTTGACGGCCGCAGCAGAACGAGCTCCGGCCGGCAAGCTCGACCTCATCTTCAATCCGCGTGCGATGAAGCGCAGTTTGTGGTTGCGAGCTATCCCTACGTCGTGGAATGGGTCCAGGGTGGGAACAGGAAGCTTGTGAATGAGAGGAATGGCGCGGACGTCGGCCGGAGTTGCGGTGGTCGGCGGCGGTGGCGGGCTTGCGCGGGAGGAACCCTAGATCTGGAGCTCGGCGCGTTGGGAGCAGGTAGATCGGCGGCGCGAGGAGCAAGGAGGAGGCCTGCGACAGCACCGCTGGAGACAGCAACACGAGGAGCAGGGAGCTCGGCAGGCCGGCCGTGGGCGGCGACGGGAGAGGGCTCATGTCGCTCGGGAGATGGAAAGAAGAACAAGTTCGCTTGGGGAAAGAGAAAAGGAGAAAAAAAATAACTTTCGCTTCGCGCGGTGGCAGTTTGCTGTAAATACAGCGACCAACAGGGGTAAGCAAGAAAACGTTTCGTGGTCACTCGCGGGAAGCCGTCAACGGCGGCGGGTAGTTGGGGTATCCCAGCTTCTCCCACTATGAAGAATTTATAGAAGTTGGCTGTCCTAATAAGCTGCTTAAAATCGAGTTCTTTTGGAATCGGGCTTTTTTCCACCTAGAAGCTGAGAAGCTCCAAAAGAACTGGGCCTTAGTCTCACTACAGATTTGTGGACTAGCAATCAAACTTTGTCTTATATGTGTGTGGTGGCACACTATATAGATGCCGATTGGAAGATGCAAACTCGTGTGCTTGCTTTCATGGAGTTGGACCCACCGCATAGTGGACATGTCGTTGCGGATGCTCTTTGGGAGTGTGTGAGAGAATGGAAGATAGAGAGCAAGGTAATATCCATCACACTTGACAATGCATCTAACAATGATGTGGCTATTGCTGTTTTGAAGGCAAAGTTTGAGTTTCGAGCACACCCAAATTATGAAGAAATGTATTTCCATGTCCGGTGTTGTGCGCATATCATCAACTTGGTGGTTCAAGATGGGACAGCGTGTATGAACACTTTGTCATCAAACTTGAGGGAGACAGTGAAGTACTTCAAGAAGTCTACATCTCGCATGCACAATTTTGTTGGGATTTGTCGAGATTTGGATCTCCAAATCTGTGCTCACTTGACATTGGATGTTTCTACAAGGTGGAGTTCTACTTACAAGATGATAGAAACCGGGATTCCATACAAAGTGACACTAAAAGAGTATGCCAAATCTGATCCCAACTACAAGTGGCAGCCAATTGATGATGAATGGAAAATGTTTGAGCTTATTAAGCCAATTCTCTTCTCTTTGTCTCAAGTACTACGACGTTTTCAGGTTCATTGTATCCCACAACAAACATATTCTACCCCCATATTGTGAGTATTAAAATTGCATTGGTGGAAGCAATGCAACACAGGAATGAACTCTACAGGAGCTTGGGAAAAGCAATGATGGAGAAGTTCAACAAGTATTGGGAAGAAAAGAACAATGTGATGGTACTTGCTACTATCCTAGACCCAAGGTACAAGTTGATGTATATTGAGTGGGCCTTTTAAGAGCTGTATGATGCAGATAAGGCTAGAATAGAGACGGATAAAGTGCGCAATGAGTTGTTCTCCATGTTTGAGAAGATTGATAATGAAAAGAAGCAATCTGAAAAATCTGCCACACCATCCAAAGCTTTTATGTCAAACAGCTCAATGCCCGCTTCGGATGCCAAATATCAAGCTTGGAGATCCAATACAACTCCAAAATCATCAAAGAGTGAATTGAGAAACTACCTAGATGACGCCGGTGAAGATAATCAGCCCCAATTTGACTTGCTTAATTGGTGGAAAGTGAACTCACTAAGGTACCCCATGTTGGCAGTGATGGCAAGACGGTTCTTGACTATTCCGGCTAGTTCGGTTTCTTCGGAATCAACTTTTAGCACCGGTGGAAGGGTTTTAGATGACTATAGAAGTTCTCTAAAACCGGTTATGGTGGAAGCTTTGGTGTGTGGTGCAAGTTATATTAAGGGCGCCCATAGTGACTTGAATGTGATAGTATGTTTCTCATCTATTTCTCACATTGTCAAGTATTTTGTTTCATTGTCATATAGTGTAAAATTCATAGCTAACTTTCTCACTCATATTTTAGGAGAGGGGCATGGATGATGCGGAGGAGGATGTGGAGACCATCAAGATTGTTACCTAAAAGAACGGTGAATAGCAACTAATGGTAAATACATATTGATATTCCTTGACTTTGTGATATAAGGAAAACATGAACCTAACTATTTCTCTATTTCTCTCTTGTAGACTCTCATGTCATGCTGATGTTGCTTCGTATGGAAGATGGAGGTTGCTACATTTTGGAATTGTCCTATTGAGTTGGAACTTGTGCTTCTGAACTTGTTGTACTTCTAGCTATGCGTTAAAAACTTGAGACTCATATTGTAACCGTGACAAGGTCGACTTGTTGTGATTTGTGAACTTGTTGTGGTTGCCGGTTATGAAACTACCAGGAACTTGTTGTTATATATCGTGTTTGTTTTATGTTGTGATTTGTGAAAATTCGCTGGAATTGTACCACATGTTCTCTGTGAAAATTTGCTGTACACGTTCTCTATGAAAATTCGCTGGAATTGTTCTCTGGAATTTTGTGTGGAAGCATACACAAAATTAAAATATTAACGAGTCAGAATTGTTTAGTATCACAAACATTGAGATAGCCCAGCGGTTTCTGTCTCAGCTCTCACGCATGAGGTCCACGCAACCAGGTTTGAATCCCATGCACGCTATTTTCGTTTCTGAGGCTGGCTTGGGCCGAGTTTCCTTAGCAGGCTCGTTCAGATTTCGAGCCGGCTCGCGGCCCGTGAATTTTGCCCGAGCATTTTGCTGGCTCGGCCCGAGCCAGCCCGAGTTGGCCCGCGTCCAGACAGAGCCCATCGACCACCGGGAGGTCAATGAGGCGCACCGAGTGAGTCGTGAGGTCGAAGCTGACGACAACGTGCTCGTACAAGTCGGACACGAGGTAATACACGACGCCGTCGACGTGCACGCCGCGGCCGCTGGGGAAGTAACTTATGTCCCACAGGCTGACCTCTCGCCAGTAACGGCGGCTGAATCCCTCTTTGCCAGTACCGAGGGCGAAAATGTCGCACTTCACGTGCGGGGGGCCGGAACACGGAAGACGGACGTCGAGGCGCACCACCTTGTACTCGCCGTTCGTGGCGCAGCGCCCGAGGCAATACCATGGGAGATGCTTGGATCCCGTCCTCTTGTCGGGGTGGCCGTCGCCAGCACCGCCAAGTTCAAGGCAATGGCCGGTCGCCGGGTTGAGCAGCTCGGCGCCGCCACGGTGGTTCCGAAGGCAAGTGATGGAGCCGCAGCAGTTCTGCACGGTGTACCCTTCCCTCGGCTCCGCCAGCCACCGGCGGAGCGCCAACCGAGCAGTCATGTTCTCGTCGACGATTGTGACAACGAAGCGGGTGGCGCCATCGAAGAGGAGGACACTGGGGTTGGAAGGGCGACTCGCCGCCACGGGTCGCGCGTGAACGAGCGGCGGGAGATCAGGGAGAACCAGCTCTTGCAGACGACCTTGGACCTCGTGACCGACGATGGAGGCAGGATGGTTAGAATTTTGTGCATCGCCAGGTCGGGGATGCACTCAATGCTGTCGTCGTCGGAGTCGGACCCATCGTCGTGGACTGGCGGCATCAGTTCGTCTTCAGAAGGGGTGGCGCCGCCGACCAAGGAGGTGGAGGTGGAAGCCATAGATCGAATAACCATGTTCTAGCGGCGACTAGGTGTAGGGATTGCTGCTGTGATTGGTATTAGAGCGGCTGAGGGTGAAGACGACATCAAGAAACCGGGACAAGCCCAGGACACTCCGAACTGGAAACCTAGCGAGGCTGGACGTGTTAAACACATCTCCACGGGCACAATCCAAACGACCCCAAACCCATTGGGGGTCCGGACGCTAAAAAACGCCACCAGCGGCATCCCCAATGACTCGCCCCGAGCAAAATCGTGTCCGGCACCCCGGAGATCGGCAAGTGATCCACTACACCGTCCACGAGAATACCTCTCGATACGCTTTCGGTTTTCGAGCGTAAGTTCACTTGGAACATGTTCCACCCGTTACGAGCATCTCTTAGATTAGATCTTGGCATGTTGGTCGTTCTCACCGTAGGATTTTTTTGTTTTCTATGCTACGAACCTATCAGTGGTATCAGAGCCATGTCTATGCATAGATGTTTTTGTACGGGTAGAACACATATGTGTATGTGGGCGCTGATCATCATGTTATTGCTTTCTCTGTATATTTGTATCTTAGTGGCATACTGGGATGAAGCGGCCCGGACTAACCTTACATGTCCACACACATGAGACTTGTTCCACAACTGACATGCAACTTGTTTTACATAAGTGGCTTTGCGGGTGTCTGTCTCTCCCACTATAGTGAAGATATAAAATAGAACGGGTTGTTAATAATTATTCCATCACCGTTGTGGTTTCATGTTCGTAGGTAAGAACGGTTCTATCTTCGAAAGCACTTAGCCACGTAAAATATGTAAAAATAAATTAGAGGACGTCTAACTTGTTTTTGCAGGGCATGTGATGTGATATGGTCAAAGTTACAAATGTGATGTATGAGATGATACTTTTTGTAAATTATGACAAACCGGCAGGAGACAAATGGTTGTCTTTTAATTTTATGGCCTGCGTGCTAAATATCATATCCATATGATATGCTGTAAATTTGGAGGACAATCAAGAAGGAGGCGCCATGGACCTTGGTGCCACGCCGGTGCAAAGATGGAGATCATGCCAAGATGCACAAGATGGAGATCAAGTGCAAGAAGACCATATCATATCACATTATCTATGCGTGTGATGTTAATCCTTTTATGCATCTTATTTTGCTTAGATCTTTGCTTAGATCACTACGGTAGCATTATAAGATGATCCCTCTCACAGTTAATATCAAGATAATAACGTGTTCTTCCTTAGTATGCACCGTTAAGAAAGTTTGTCGTTTCGAAGCACCACGTGATGATCGGGTGTGATAGACTCAACGTTCGCATACAACGGGTGTAAGCCAGATTTACACACGCAAATACTACAGTCCTGCTTGGCGAGCCTAGCATGTACCGACATGGTCTCGGAACACATAACCGAAAAGTAAAGCATGCGTCATATGGATGATATGATGAACATGTTGATGTTCGCCTTTGCAACTGCACCATCGCTCGTGATGATCGGTTATTGGTGTAGTGAATTTGGTTCGTGTAATCACTAAAACAACTAGAGGGATGTTGTTTTTGAGTGGGAGTTCACGTAGTAATTTTGAATTAACTTGAACTTAATTTATCATAAACTTAGTCTAAATAGTCTTTGCAAATATGTTGTAGATCATGGCACCACCTTCTTTCAATTTCAATATGTTCATGGAGAAGGATAAATTAGCAAACAATGGAAGCAACTTCACCAACTGGGCACTTAACTTGAGGATTCTCCCGACGGCTTGTCAAAAGCGCTATGTGCGTGATGCACCGCTAGGTGCCCCGCCCGCTGATGACGCTCCCGATGAAGTGAAAAATGTTTTCCTGACTTAGAAGGAGGACCACAATGTAGTTCACTGTGGCATTATGTATGGTTTAGAGCCGGAGCTGCGAAAATATTTTGAGAAGAGCACCGCCTTTGATACAATGGGAGAATTGAAAATGATTTTCGATACCCATGATGCCGTAGAGAGTTATGATGCTTCAGAAAAGTTCTTTAGCTGCATGATGGAAGAGAACATCTTTGTTAGCGAGCACGTACTCAAAATGTCTGGGTACGCCGATAAGCTCATAGCCCTGGGTATATCGATCCCAATGAGCTAGAAATTCATCGTGTTCTCCAATCACTCCCTGATACGTGCATTTTATATCATCATTTTATAACTCATATTATCATATTAGAATGTTATTGGCATTGTTATATCATTGTTTTTGCATGTTTTAGATGATTTATGGGACTTTCATATAAAGTCCCTATTTTTGGTATTTAATTTCTGGGAGGCAGAAAACCTCCTTTTCCTTGTTTTTAATGTTTCAGGACCTACAGGAACCCAAATGGAAAAAAGGAAAATTGCACAGCTGGTTTTTCATCGAGAGAACGACCGTGGGCAAATGATCGAAGAAGGAAGAGCCACGAGGACCAAGATAGGGTAGGCCCCCCTCATAGTTTGAGAGTTACCAAACCCTATGTACTTGTTTTGTGCTCCTATTCATGTTTGTGATTGAGTACTTGTCATTATATGGAGGTGAAGTTATATTTTTAGATTGTGCTGTACCACTTATGCCACTGAATATGATCATGTTAGCACGTAGTGAGTAGTTCCCGTATGTTCCTGAGGGCATAGGATGAATTGGCAATGATTTATATATAACATGTGTTCGTATTTTGTCTAGTGTTTATCTTTTATATAATTCTATGATGGTGATGTGCGAACGTCGACTGGACATCACTTCACCTATATGGGCTCATAGGAGAGCACCGTAGTGTAATAGAGTGAGTAGGACTTCGGAGGACACGTAAATCTTAGTCCAATACATAAAGTTGCATTATGAGGGATTAATATCGGGGACCTTAGAGTTTATTTCTATGGTGGGACTTTATATCTTAATAATTCTTGTGTTGTCATTTACTTGGCCATAAGATCCATCATAAGGGGTTTAGTTCATTTGTTTAGCTGTACCTAATAATGGCTCCGTCCAAAGAAGATTAAAAGTTGACAAGATATTCAACATGTTATTTTAGAAATCTATATGCCTAGCAACATCCATGCCGCCCTCGGGAACGCTTTCCACATATAAGACACACGTCACTTGAGCTTGTCCTCTTTCCACATAGAGGATTGGGCTTTCTCTCTTTGAGAGCTCTTGCTACTATTTATTTTCAGCATTTTTACTCTCTTGCAATTATACACCCAAAAAAACAAAAACACTTGCATGTTTTATTGTTTTATTTATCATTCTTGCTAACCAATACCTTCAGCTCCTCATGGGTTCGACAACATTTTCTAATGGAAAGGTAGTACAATTGATCTCCTGCACTTGGGAGTCATCACTCCCACCAAGTTATAAGAACTTTGTGATGAACTACAATATGCAAGGCATGAAGAAGTCTCTCCCTGAGCTTCTGTCAATGCTCAAAACTGCTGAAGTGGAGATCAAAAAGGAGCATCAAGTGTTGATGATCAATAAAACCACTAGTTTCAAGAATGGCAAGAAAGGCAAGCCAAAGGGCAATTTCATGAAGGGCGGCAAAACTGTTGCCGCGCCTGAGAAAAAGACCAAGGCCGGCCCTAAGACTGACACTGAGTGCTTTTACTGCAAGGGCGCTGGCCACTGGAAGCATAATTGCCCCAAATATCTGGCGGATAATAAGGCCGGCAAAGTGAACAAAGGTATATTTGATATACATGTTATTGATGTGTACCTTACTAGTACTCGCAGTAGCGCCTGGGTATTTGATACAGGTTCGGTTGCTAACATATGTAACTCGAAACAGGAAATACGGAATAAATGACAACTAGCAAAGGATGAGGTGACGATGCGCGTCGGCAATGGATCAAAGGTTGATGTGATTGCCGTCGGGGCGCTACCTCTTCGTCTACCATCAGGATTAGTGATGACCTTAATAATTGTTATTTGATGCCTGCGTTGAGCATGAACATTATATCTGGATCTTGTTTGATGCAAACCGGTTATTCATTCAAGTCTGAGAACAATGGATGTTCAATTTATATGAATAATATCTTTTATGGTCATGCACTTGTAAAGAATGGTTTATTTCTTTTGAATCGTGATAGTTATGATACACACATTCATAATGTGAATGCCAAAAGAATTAAGTTGAATGATGATATTGCTGCATACTTGTGGCATTGCCGCTTAGGTCATATTGGTGTTAAGCGCATGAAGAATCTTCATTATGATGGGCTCCTAGAATCACTTGATTATGAATCATTTGATACATGTGAACCATGCCTTATGGGCAAGATGACTAGAACCCCGTTTTCCGGCTCGATGGAACGGGCGATGGATTTATTGGAAATCATACATACCGATGTGTGTGGTCCAATGAGTGTGTCGGCGTGCGGTGGATATCATTAATTTGTTACCTTCACGGATGGTTTAAGTAGATATGGGTATATTAACTTAATGAAACACAAGTATGAGACGTTCTAAAAGTTCAAAGAACTTCAGAGTGAAGTGGAAAACCATCGTAACATAAAGATTAAATTTCTACGATCCGATCGCGGAAGTGAATATTTGAGTTACGAGTTTGGCACACATATGAAAGAATGTGGAATAGTTTCACAACTCACTCCTGCCGGAACACCACAACGTAATGGTGTGTCCGAATGTCGTAATCGTACTTTATTGGATATGGTTCGGTCTATGATGTCTCTTACAAATTTGCCACTTATCATTTTGGGGTCATGCACTAGAGACAGCTGCATTCACTTTAAATAGGGCTCCATCTAATTCCGTTGAAACGACACCGTATGAACTATGGTTTGGAAACAAACCTAAGCTATCGTTTCTAAAAGTTTGGCGATGCAATGTTTATGTGAAGTAGCTTCAACCTGATAAACTCGAACCCAAAGCGAAAAAATGCGTCTTCATAGGATACCCTAAAGAAACAATTGGGTACACCTTCTATCACAGATCCGAAGGCAAAGTTTTCGTTGCCAAGAATGGATCCTTTTTGGAGAAGGGGTTTCTCTCAAAAGGTGTGAGTAGTAGGAAGGTAGAACTCGACGAGGTTACTGAACTTTCTCTTCTTGGAATGGTGAGTAGCGCAGCGACGGAAATTGTTCCGGAGTTGACTTCACCAGATGAAGAGGGAACTAATGATAATCAAGATCATGAAACTCCGAAAGAGGATACTACCGTACTTCGCAGGTCAACAAGAACTCGTACAACTCCAGAACTGTACGACAATCCCATCATGAACGTCATGGTAGTTGATAATGATGACCCTGCGACGTATGATGAAGCAATGATGAGCCCAGATTCCAACAAATGGTTAGAAGCCATGAAATCCGAAATGGAATCCATGTACGAAAACCAAGTATGGACTTTGGTGGACTTACCCAATGACCGCAAGGCAGTTGAGAACAAATGGATTTTTAAGAAGAAAACTGACGCTGATGGTAATGTGACCGTCTATAAGGCTCGACTTGTCGCAAAAGTTTTTTGACAAATTCAAGGAATTGACTACGAGGAGACTTTCTCTCCTGTTGCGATGCTTAAGTCTGTTAGGATTATGTTAGCAATTGCTGCATTTTTCGATTACGTAATCTGGCAGATGGATATCAAAACTGTGTTCCTTAATGGTCACATTGAGAAAGAGTTGTACATGGTGCAATCCAAAGGTTTTGTCGATTCTAAGGATGCTGACAAGGTATGATGATGTAGTGCAGCCTATGGGCAACACTCCACGCACAACCATTGGACCAATGACGAGATCAAAGGCCAAGGAGATACATGAAAAGGTTAACTCGCTCCTCTCTTTGTGTGACCTTGATGCATGTAAAATGCATACATGAACTTTGAATTGTATTACTCATATTTCAATCATATTTGCATCATATAAGGGTTATATCATTGTTTTATAATGTTTTGGGGAATATTTCACAGTTTCCCTATTTATTTGGAATTAACCCAGCACTGTCAGAAAACCCCCTTTTCTATATTTTGATGTTTCAGGGACCCAAACGACGTCCAAATGACCTGAAACTTCGGGAACATCAGTTTTTGGAAGGAAGAAGGAGTAGGAGCCAAGGAAGCGCACGTGAGGACGCCGGAGGCCCAAAAGGGGGTGGCCCACGCGAGATTCCTTGGCCGCGTGGGGCCCACCTTCTGGAGCCTCGTGGCTCCGATGCCGTCGATCTTCGTCTCCACGCCTCCGTCTTGACCTAAAAACGCCTATAAAAATACTCCCCCGATGCCTTTCGGAAGGGAGCGCCGTCGAAACACAAAACCACGAAACAGAGATCTGGAGCTGCAGATTGGAGGGGGGAAACCCGGCGGGGCGCTACCGGCGTGGTCTCCATCTTCTCCAACAACCCCTCCACCGTCTCCATGATGAAGAAGGAGTAGTCCACCCCTGGACTATGGGTTTGTGGAATTAACTTATGTATCTCTCCTCTCTCTTGAGCTTCACTAATTAGTACTGTATGAGCTGCTGAACATGATTACGGTCATCTATGTAATACCTTTGTGGTGGATCTCTTAAGTTGATATATGTTTTGAAGATTGCAATTGTTATGTCTTTGTTATGAAAGTAGATGCATATTATGTACCCCGTTCTTGTTTATGTGTTCTGATCCAACATATGTATGAGGGCGTGTGAGGGGGAACGTGTGCATTAGTTGGAGTAACGGGGGGGTGGCTAGTGCGGTGAAAGTGACAGAAGTTCCGCAAGCCACTTGGGTATTTTACCTTACTTTGCTGCCTCACTAGGGATAAAAAGAAATACCATGCTACCTGGGATGTGGGTGACCTTGCCACTTCTCCATGACTAGATCTAGCATGTTCTTATTTTAACTTCATGTCATGATACTTAAAGCTATACTCTGATTCTATCTTAATTACTAAGATGTTATGATTTAGTTCGCATCTTGGTGGAGTATAAGAGAGGTTTGATGACCCACAAGTATAGGGGGTGTATCGCAGTACTTTCGATAAATAAGAGTGTCCAACCCAACGAGGAGCAGAAGGTGTTGACAAGTGGTTTTGATGAGGGTTTCACTGTAAACACTAGCAGACAAGTTTTCAGTAGACTTTGATATGACAGATAAATAAAGTGCGAGTAAATAGAGTGCGGCAATTATAATTGCAGCGAGTGGCCCAATCCTTTTTAGAGCAAAGGACAAGCCGGTTTGTTTACTTATGATGACCAAACGTTCTTGAGGACACACGGGAATTCTGTCTAGTGCTTTCGCTTCATATTGATGATTAATCTTTAATGTTTGGATAAGTGTCGTGTGGGTGAACCTATGCTAATGCACCGCCCTTCCTAGGACTAATACATACTTATGATTATACCCCTTGCAAGCATCCGCAAATACAAGAAAGTAATTAAGATAAATCTAACCATAGCTTTAAACTCTGAGATCCTGCTATCCCTCATGCATCGGAATATCAACGGGGGTTTAGGTTTCTGTCACTCCGGCAACCCCACAATTAATAACCGAGTACACAATGCATTCCCCTAGGCCCATAAAGGTGAAGTGTCATGTAGTCGACGTTCACATGACACCACTAGAAGAATGGCACCACAACTTAAATATCAAAACATTAAATATTACTCAACATAGTTCACTACTAACATCTAGACTTCTCCCATGTCCTCAAGAACTTAACGAACTACTCACAACACATCATATGGTACATGATCAGAGATGATATAATGATGGATAACAATCTGAACATAAACCCTAATTCAACGGTTTCACTCAATGGCATCAATAACAAGAGTAATCAACACCGGGAGAGTTTCCCCTATCAAATACACAAGGTTTAGCCCTAGATGTTACAGCGGGAACGGAGTGGACCGATGGAGATGACGGCGTCGGCGGTGGAGATGGTGGTGTTGGCGATGGTGATGGAGTGCAGCTCGATGACGATGGCGACGATTTCCCCCCTCCGGGAGGGAATTTCCCTAGCGGCAACGCAGCCTGCCGGAGAGCTTTTCTCTCTCTGTCTTCTCCGCCTCGTGGCGGCGGCGAAGAGGATTTCTGAACACCGTACGGGTCTTAGGTTTTCGGGGCGATGAAGTACGCGAAAGGGCACGACCAGAGGCGGGCCAGGGCGGCCCCACCTGGTGCTCGCGCGGCAGCAACAGGTGCCGCGCCTGGGCATGGTGTGGGCCCCCTGGGCCCCACCTCAGGCTCCCCTTTTGGCCTCCTTCGTGATCTGGTGAGAAAATACTTCCCAGGTGTTTCGTTTGATCTTCTGAGCTTCGCAAATATTGTATCTCGATGACGCTTTTTCCAGCAGAATTCAGACTCCGGAGTTCCATCCCCCAATGATCATCAATCATGCAAAATAGATGAAATAACATAAGTATCATCTCCAAATACGAAATATATCAATGAATAGCAGTAAATTATGATATAAAATAGTGATGCAAAATGGACGTATCAACTCCCCCCAAGCTTAGACCTCGCTTGTCCCCAAGCGAAAGCTGAACTCGGTAAACATGACCACAGGTTTATGGAGTGAAGTGTCGATATAAAATATACGGACAAAAAGCATCACATGTATAAATGCACAAGTCATCTTAGATATCAACTCCGTTCATATAAATCAACTTGTAACAAGTAGAGGAAAACCACAATAAGGTACATAGAGAAAACCTTAGTTGGTGTTGGCAAACTTAGTCCTTGGTCAGAGGACAATGAACATATTGAGCTTAGTTTATAAAACAGCCCTCTTTATTAGTTGATAACTCCAAAAATCAAATTCATTAGATGCCAACAATGTGCTAAGCAAGAAAGAATAAAAGACATGATCAACAATACTAATGTATAACTGGTTGAATCACAATCAACTCAAATGCTTGCTTAAGATAGAAGGAGATAGGTTTACTGACTCAACATAAAGTAAAAGATAGGCCCTTCGCAGAGGGAAGCAGAGATACAAGCATGTGCTAGAGCTTTTGGTTTTATAGGTTTTCGAAATCATATAGAGAGCATAAAAGTAAGTTTTTGAGCGGTGTTTGTTGTTGTCAACGAATGGTAATAGAGTTCTTGTCATCTTCCATACTAAGCAAGTTGAGAGCGGTTCCGAATTGTTTAGTAACAGGCATTTATAATATGCACTTTATTTGTATAACTTGACACTCCTCCCAACCTTTGCTTTCACAAGCCATGGCTAACCGAATCCTCGGGTGCCCACCAATCAATCTCAAACCATGGAGGAGTGTCTATTTTTAACTTTCTCAACCTTTTGATATTATAGTGGTCTAACCAGCCCTTTGCAATATTAGTGACGAGCAGATGAAGCATGCAAGTCAAGGGTTACTTAATTAGTATGGAAGATAACAAACTCAACTATTATTTCCTCATGAGCTAATAGACATTGACACAAATAAGGGGTAGTAGTTTTGAATAAAGATAGCACATGAAGTATTTACTTGGAGTGGCGCAAAATACCACATAGTAGGTAGATATGGTGGACACAAATGGCAAGGGTTTCGGTTCATGGTTTGGATGTATGAGAAGCATTCCCTCTCGATACAGGTCTTTGGCTAGCAAGGTTGGGTAGCAAGCATAAGAGTTGATGGATACAAACAAATATACATGTAGTAAGGGCAATCATGCAATTCTTACTTGAAGGCACACACAATTTTAAGTTTGTGAATACTAAGCTTATAATCTATAAGTGAGAAAGATTAATGAATTCTATATTCTACATGTAATTCCTTTTTCCACTTAAGTCTCAAAGTATTGTAGCTACTGACCAATGCTAAGTTTGCCAAAACCAAAAGATTTACTATATGCTCCCAAAGTGATTACCAACACTAATGACAAGATCAATCATACATGATAAAAGTTGCAAACTAAAATAAAGTGTGCAGAAAATAAATGATAACACTTCTCATTAATATTCCATAACGGCAACTCACACCAAGGGATACATAGACAGCCAACTAAAAGAGAGATACTTCCACACTGCAAACCATCATATAAGATAACTTCCCTACTCATGATATGACTCTACTAAAAGGTAAAATATGAAAGATAATGGTGATACCGCGGCACTCCCCCCAAGCTTGGAACAAGCTAAGGGAGATGCCAATACCGATGATGAATTACTCCTTCGGTGGTGATGGAGAATTCCCGATGAGCTTCTCGACCAACTCCTTCAGTTCGTCAATCTTGTAAGCAAGAGCACGAATCATCTCCGTGTTGTGCTCAATACGGCTCATGAATATATCAGCCTTTGAATCCCAGCTCTTGGAGTTGTTTCCCCACTCCCCCTCGGGCGTGGAGCTTCTTTTCCCTGCATTATTAGAACGATTTATATTCCAAAGGTTTGGCCGCATCACCTCAGGCATCTTTTCAATTTGATCCAGGTGGATTAAGTTGTGGAAGGGGTAGTTGGTGCTTGATGAAGATGTCCTTGGAGCTAGAAGATGACGTGGAACTCTCCCTCCGGTGCTCATCCGTGCGCTCATCCTGCAGGTGGAGGGGTTCTCCACCACTCCAATGCTCGCGACGGTTGCGCGAAGGTGATGACGCTTGTCTTCTTCCTCCTGCTCTTCGTCTTCGCTCTTGATTTCCTCCTCTAGCTTGGGGCCTTGGAGCCCATCCTCCAAAATCTTCTTTCCCTTGCCATTGGCGGAGACCATGATGCCTCTAAAACTGGGACGAAATTCTGGCAGAAAACAGCTCGAAACAAGAACACGTCGAAAACACGATATACGGACCTCGGGGGCTCCGGTTGAATATATAGCAAAAATTTACGAAATAAAAGGAAGGCAACAGGGCGAAACCGAGTAGGAGAGGAGCTCCGAGGCTCCCCCACCAGGTGCTCGCGCGGCCAGCAAGGGCCCCGCGCCACCACGTGGTGTGGGCGCCTCGGACTTCGTGTCCTGCTCGTTTTCGTCTCATATTTTTCCATATTTTCCAAAAATAAATAATAGGTAGCTCAAAATTAAATTCGCGAACTTTTTCTTACCGAAACTGTACCTTTTCGAAATCAGGTTCTGCAGACTCAGAAATATTTTCCTTAATATAATCTTCCGGAGTAATTGCTTGAATAATATCAACATCTTCATTATAAGAATCTCCAGAAATATAATGCTTGAGTCTTTGTCCATTTACCACTTGTGTAGAGTCATCCTTGAGCGAAGCAATTTTTATCGCACCCGAACGAAACACCTCCACAATGACATATGGTCCTTCCCACTTGGAGAGCAATTTTCCTGCAAAGAATCTAAGACGAGAGCTATACAATAGAACTTTCTCACCAACATGAAACTCTCTCTTAAGGATTCTCCTATCATGCCATCTCTTAACTTTCTCTTTAAATAGTTTAGCATTTTCATAAGCTTCACTTCTCCATTCATCTAAAGAACTTAAATTAAGTAATCTTTTCTCACCAGCAAGTTTAAAATCTCTATTTAGTTCTCTCACTGCCCAATAAGCTTTGTGTTCTAATTCTAAAGGCAAGTGACAAGCTTTTCCATAAACCATTTTATAAGGAGACATACCCATGGGATTTTTATAAGCAGTTCTATAAGCCCACAATGCATCATTTAATTTACTAGCCCAATTCTTCCTCGTCCTATTAACAGTCTTTTGCAAGATAGATTTAATTTCTCTATTTGATAGTTCTACTTGCCCACTAGTTTGAGGATGATAAGCTGAAGCAATTCTATGATTAACACCATATTTAGCAAGAACTTTTCTAAACCCACCATGAATAAAATGAGAACCTCCATCAGTCATAAGATATCTAGGAACACCAAACCTAGGAAAAATAATATCTTGAAGCATTTTTAATGATGTCTCACCATTAGCACTTTTAGTAGGTATAGCTTCTACCCATTTAGTAACATAATCAACAACAACAAGTATATGAGTATTACCTTCTGAAGAAGGGAAAGGACCCATGAAGTCAAATCCCCAACAATCAAACAGTTCAATAACAAGAGAATAATTCATAGGCATTTCATTACGTCTAGAGATATTACCAACTCTTTGACATTCATCACAAGATAAAATAAACTTTCTTGCATCTTTAAAAAGAGTAGGCCAATAAAAACCTGATTGTAAAACCTTTTGTGCGGTTCTATCTCCAGCGTGATGTCCTCCATAAGCACTACTATGGCACTTTCTCAATATCTCTTTTTGTTCATACTCCGGAACACATCTTCGCATAATACCATCAACTCCTTCTTTATACAAGTGTGGGTCATCCCAGAAATAATGCCTTAAGTCATAAAAGAATTTTCTTCTTTGTTGAGCTGAAAAGGTTGGAGGCAAATACTTCGAAACAATAAAGTTAGCATAATATGCATACCAAGGACTATCTCGTGAACTCACCCTTATTGCAGCCAATTGTTCATTTGGAAAACTATCATTAACAGGTATAGGATCATAAGCAATGTTTTCCAATCTAGACAAATTATCAGCAACAGGATTTTCAGCACCCTTCCTATCCACAATATGCAAATCGAATTCTTGCAAAAGTAACACCCATCTGATAAGCCTAGGCTTTGCATCTTTCTTTTCCATAAGGTATCTAATTGCAGCATGATCAGTATGAATAATAACTTTAGAATCAACAATGTATTGTCTAAATTTATCACAAGCAAAGACAACAGCTAGAAATTCTTTTTCAGTTGTAGCATAGTTCTTTTGAGCAGCATCAAGAGTCTTACTAGCATAATGAATAACATTTAACTTTTTATCCACTCTTTGCCCAAGGACAGCACCAACAGCAAAATCACTAGCATCACACATAATTTCAAATGGTAAATTCCAATCAGGTGGTTGGACAATAGGAGCAGTTATTAAAGCTTTCTTAAGAGTTTCAAAAGCTTCCTTACAATCATCATCAAAAACAAATGGTATATCTTTTTGCAAGAGATTAGTAAGAGGCTTTGATACCTTAGCAAAGTCTTTGATAAACCTTCTATAGAAACCAGCATGACCAAGAATACTACGAATACCTTTAACATCTCTAGGGCAAGGCATTTTCTCAATTGCTTCCACTTTGGCTCTATCAACTTCAATACCTCTTTCAGAAATTTTATGTCCAAGAACAATCCCTTCATTAACCATAAAGTGGCATTTCTCCCAATTAAGAACAAGATTAGTTTCTTCACATCTCTGCAAAACTTTATCAAGATTGTGCAAGCAATTATCAAAGGAAGTGCCATAGACGGAGAAATCGTCCATGAACACCTCCACAATTTCCTCACAAAAACCATGAAAGATAGCAGACATACATCTTTGAAAAGTAGCAGGAGCATTACATAAACCAAAAGGCATACGTCTATAAGCATAAGTACCATAAGGACAGGTAAATGTGGTTTTCTCTTGATCTTGAGTTTTAACAGCAATTTGAGAGAAACCAGAATAACCATCAAGAAAGCAAAAATGAGTTTTATTGGCTAATCTCTCCAACATTTGATCAATAAAAGGTAATGGATAATGATCTTTCTTAGTAACTTTATTAACCTTCCTAAAATCAATGCACATTCTATAACCAACAACTACTCTTTGAGGAATAAGCTCATCATGATCATTAGGTACAACAGTAATTCCACCTTTCTTAGGGACACAGTGCACAGGACTAACCCATCTACTATCAGCAATAGGATAAATAATACCAGCATCAAGAAGTTTTAATACCTCATTTCTTACCACTTCCTTCATCTTAGGTATTAAACGGCGTTGATGTTCAACAACTGGCTTTGCATCGGGCTCCATATTAATAGAATGATGACATATAGTAGGAGAAATCCCTTTCAAATCATCCAAAGTATAACCCATAGCTCCACGGTGTTTCTTCAATATTTCCAACAATCTTTCTTCTTCTTTACCTGAAAGGTTAGCACTAATAATAACAGGATATATTTTCTTATCATCAAGATGAGTATACTTAAGATTATCAGGCAAAGGTTTTAAATCAAAGACAGGATCCTCTTTAGGTGGAAGTGTTTTACCCAAGTCTTCCACCTTTAAATTATGTTTAAGAATAGGTTGACGAAGGAATATGTCCTCAAGTTCATTCCTTTGTTCCATAAAATCTTCACTCTCATGATCTTCCATAAATTGCTGAATATAATTACTAGGCGCAAGAGCAATAGAAGAAAGTTGTTCTACTCTAAAATCCTCATTAGGCAATTCGGTTTCATAAGGAGTTTTAGCAAATTTCGAAAAATTGAATTCATATGAATCACCAGCAAATTTAGTAAGGATTTTCTCTTTCTTACAATCTATAACAGCACCACAAGTATTTAGAAAAGGTCTACCAAAAATGATAGGGCAAGTCTTACTAGCAGCAGAACCAAGTACGAGGAAATCAGCAGGATATTTAGTCTTACCACATAGAACTTCAACATCTCTGACAATACCAATGGGAGAGATGGTTTCTCTATTAGCAAGTTGAATAACCACATCAATCTCTTCAAGTTCACTAGGACCAATCTCATGCATAATTTCTTTATAAAGATCATAAGGAATAGCACTTGAACTTGCACCAATATCACATAAACCATAATAGCAATGATCACCAATTTTAACAGATAAAACAGGAACACTAGCCTTCCTTGGCTTTGTAGGATGAGAAACAACATTAGAAGCATCATCACAAAATATAATATACTCTTCTCCCACATTTTCAGAAACAAGCTCTTTAACTATAGCCACAGAAGGTTCAACTTTAATTTGTTCATCAGGTTCCTTAGCTTTCTTATCACTTTTATTAACCACACTAGCCATAATAGAATGTTCTTTCACTTTAACAGGAAAAGGAATTTTATCAATATAAGGCTCAGGAATGATATGATCAACAATATTAACTTCAATGCTTTTAGCTAAAGGAGCAATAGATTTATCTTTATAAGGTTCATGATATTTTTCAAACCCCTTCTTGGGCAAACCAAAATAGACAGCAAAGGATTTATAATAATTTGCAACAACTTGAGAGTCAAGACCATAAGCACTATTAATATTTCGAAATGCATCAGTATTCATGAAAGTCTTAATGCATTCAAAGTCATATTTTATACCTGGCTCCCTACCTTTGTCGTTCTCCCATGCTTCAGTATTTTCTTCAATACGATCAAGAAGATCCCATTTAAACTCCTTCTTATTACGAGTGAATGATCCAGCACAAGAAGTATCCAATAATGTTTTATCTTCAAAGGAGAGTCTTGCATAGAAGTTATCAACAATAATATTACCAGGAAGCTCATGAATGGGGCATTTGAGCATTAATGCCTTCAATCTCCCCCAAGCTTGGGCAATACTTTCTCCATCATGAGGCCAGAAATTATATATAGAATTCCGATCTTGGTGAATTTCACTTGGAGGATAAAATTTAGAATAAAAGAGAGGTACAATTTCCTCCCATCCAAGAGAATCCCTGTTCTTCAGCAGTTTATACCAATGTGCAGCTCTCCCACCGAGTGATATGGAGAATAATTTCTTCCTGACTTCGTCCATTGTAATACTGTCGGCCCAGTGAGGACCAGGGTGTGCAGAGCCCACTCCCCCCAGGCCTCGCACGCGACAGATTCGACAAAACGACTAAGGACCAAGCCACCGCTTGGAGAGACCCTCGAGAGGCAACTCCTCTTGAGGGCCTAACGAGGAAGCCAGGCCCTGAAGAGGACCCCGCGCTTCAAGAAACTCCCCAAGGCTCAACACGCCTGGAGAGAGGTCAGCGGAAACCTCTCCACAGGCCACCACGGCCCTGTGGAGACCCTTCGCGGCTAAGCAAGCGCTGCAGGGCGCACATGGCCCTTGCAGCAGCCGCAGAGTGATGCAAGCTCCTCAGTTGCCATTCTGGTGGTAAAGGAGTCAACAAAGCTGCGCCGCCCGCGCCAGGACAGCCAGGACTTTCCTCTTTGGTGATAAAGCGGCTGGACGGCGCAACGCTCCAAGAAGATCGTCATCGTGGGCTCCACCATGACCACTGCAATCCCTGCAAGCCGTTCTGCTCGGTCTGCAACCTGTCGGCCACCGCGCCCAACTTTAGCATGAATGGACCGCGTCTATGGAGATTTCGGCAGCGGTGGACTCCCTCCCCTTCGCGTCACTGCCCAGTGGGAGCCCACCGTAAGCACGCTGCGCAGGGAAGAGGCCCGAGGCGCCTATAAAAGGAGCAGGAGCTCCACCGAAGAGGGGGATCGGCTGATTGCTTCCTAGACCCGGGGAACCCTAGCCAAGCGCGTAGGATAGCCTACTGCTGGAGGAGGAAGACGACCATTGTGTCCCTCTCCAAGCACCAAACTGCCTCAAGAGAGCCCTCGGCAAGCTCATTGTCCTGTAACTTCCACAGTGCAATACAGACAAGCAGGAGTAGCGGTGTTACCTCCTCCTGAGGGCCGTGAACCTGGGTACGGGCCGGCGTCCATCTCTGTCGTGATTGTCCCTCTCCAGGCCCGGCAAGCACAGTCGTCGTGCCTCTCGAGGGTTGTTTGACCTCCGCGTTCAATCCCCCTTCGAACTACTCTTCAGGGTGTGACTATCCCTGTTCCGTGGGAGTCACTCTCCGACATTTGGCGCGCCAGGTAGGGGGTTTGAGGCGCGTCAACAACCTTCGAGCCGCCTCCGCGCCATGACGGACACTCGCGCCGCACGCGCCGCCCGTGCCAGCAGGCGCGCGCCTGAAGGAGCCACCGCCGCGCCAGGCACCACCGCCACTCGTGGACGACGGGGTCGCCCCCGCCGTGAAGAGCGTGCCAACACCGAGCCGCACATGGAGCAACCCGAGAGCGAGCCCGAGCACAACGGGGAGGAGCACCCCGAACAGCAGGCCGACGCGGAGTCCTCGCGCAGGACGCAGCATTAGAGCGCCTCCTCCCAGGGACGCGCGGATCCAGCTCCGCACACGGCCCTGCTCATGGCGCAAGAGCTTCTCCGCTACCAGCCTACTGCTGAGGCTCACGAGCAGTGGCTAGAACGCCTGAACCACCTCGTCGGCATCGCCGCCACTCGCCCGGCCCCGTCGCGGTCGATTGTGCACCACTCCCTCGCGGGCATGGCTGCGCATGACGCGCCTCCGCCGCCCCCAGGACCTGCTCCGGCCGCGACACAGAGAGCCGCCTCGCACGCCTCCTCGCCGCGCGACTGCCAAATCGTGCAGCGCACCGCGCCGGACGCGCGCGTGGGGATGGAGCGCCAGCGGGACCGCCAGAACCGCCTCGTGGAGGAGATTGGCCAGGCGGGCCAGCAGAACCGCGCAGCTCTGCAGAATGGGGTCGCCACGTACGCCTCGGGCTGCATGGCGTTCACCCGCTCCCTGCGCCGCGTGGTCTGGCCCCCGAAGTTCAGGCCAGCCCTCCCCAAGGGCTACGACGGCTCCAGCAACCCCGTCGAGTTTCTGCAGCTCTACACCACCTCCATCCAAGCTGCAGGAGGAGACGACAAGGTCATGGCCAACTGGTTCTCCCACGCGCTGCGCGACTCTGCGCTGTCGTGGCTCCTGAACCTCCCTGAGGACTCCGTGGGCACGTGGGAAGAGCTCTGCAAGCAGTTCGTCGCCAACTTCAAGGGCACGTACGAGCGCGCGCTCACCTACAATGACCTGCGCGCAGTGGTGCAAAAGAAGGATGAGACCCTCCGCAAATACATCCAGCTCTTCAGCCAGGTGCGGAACAAGATTCCAAACATCCCCGACACCCAGGTCATCGCTGCCTTCCGCGAGGGCGTCACGAACCGCAGGATGCTCGAGAAGCTCGGCATCCACGACAAGCTCACCTCTGTGGTGAAGCTGTTCGATCTGGCGGATAAGTGCGCCAAGGCTGAAGAGGGACTCCTCTTCGTCAAGATGAGCTCGCGGGGGGACGACCCTGGCGAGGGGTCCAAGAGCCACAAGAAGAAGGAGGAGCCCAAGCGCAAGGCCACCGCAGTCCTTGCGGCAGAGCCTGACGCGAAGGGCTCCCGCAGGGGTTCTCCCGAGCGTGGCGAGAAGAAGGAGGACGACCGCCCATTCTGCGTCTACCACAACAGGCGCGGCCACTCTACCGAGGCCTGCTTCGACCTCAAGAGGCTACGCAAGGAGCGCGAACAGGCTGAGGGCAGCGGCAGCCGCGGTCGAGGTCGCGGCTACCGCGGAAGCGGACGCAAGAACGGCTACCAGAAGTCACCTGGCACACAGGCCAACGCCGCCGAGAAAAACGGCAACCTCCCTGACGAGGAAGATGGAGGCTACCAGGCCCCGAGAGGCGCCATGGCCTGCATCCTTGGCGGGGCTCAGGCGCCCAAGTCGAACAACCAGTTCAAGCAGTTTGCTCGCGAGCTCAACGCCGCGCTCCCCAGCGTCGAGACCTCCAGGCCCCTCAAGTGGTCGCAGTACACCATCGCCTTCGACGCACAGGACCACCCCAAGTCCACCAAGACTGTTGGCACCCTCCCGCTAGTCTGCTCCCCCACCATCAACAACATCTCCGTCTCCAAGACGCTCATCGATGGGGGTGCAGGCCTGAACGTCATTTCCATCGAGACTTTCGAGACACTTCAAGTGCCCTACGAGTGGCTCATGCCCTCTAGGTCCTTCACGGGAGTCACCAGCGGCTCCATCGAGCCTCTGGGGCAAGTCCGCCTCGCGGTCACCTTTGGCACGCAGAAGAACTACCGCACCGAGCTCATCGACTTCGACGTCGCGCACATCGGCTTGCCGTACAACGCCATCCTCGGCTACCCCGCCCTCGCGAAGTTCATGGCCGTCACGCATCATGCCTACAATATGGTCAAGATCCCCGGCAGCGCTGGCACCATCTCCATCCACGGCCACGTCCTGGACGCCACGCGCGCCGTCGAGACAGCCTACAAGGCAGCCGCCATGGCGTTTCCGGCTGCAGAGGACATGGAGTCTCTCGAGAGGCCCAAGAAGAAGAAGCAGCTGTTCTCTCAGGAGCCAGCTTCCACGAAGAAGGTCTCCCTGAGCACCAGCAGCTCGGGGGCTGAGGGCTCGGGGGCTAGCATCACCATTGGCACTGCTTTGCCTGCCAAATAGGAAGGCGCGCTCGTCGCCTTCCTCCGGGCAAACTCTGACATGTTCGCATGGACACCGTCAGATATATCCGGTGTACCGAGGGAGGTGATCGAGCACCACTTAGCCGTGTGTCCAAACGCACGCCCCGTCAAGCAAAGGGCAAGAAA
The DNA here is from genome assembly GCA_026929855.1 of Poa annua. NCBI lineage: Eukaryota > Viridiplantae > Streptophyta > Magnoliopsida > Poales > Poaceae > Poa > Poa annua. The sequence goes on from CM049437.1 coordinate 60,304,110, forward strand.
GCAAGCCCCCGAGAAGCAAGCATTCATCGTCAAAGAGGTCGAGAAGCTCAAAGCGGCAAACGTTGTCCGCGAAGTCGCGCACCCCACTTGGCTCTCCAACGGCGTGGTTGTCCCAAAGCCCGCCGGAGGAGGCCGCCTCTGCATCGACTACACTGATGTCAACAAGGCCTGCCCCAAGGACCCTTACCCCATGCCGAGAATCGACCAGATCGTGGACTCCACGGCAGGCTGCGACCTCCTCTGCTTTCTCGACGCCTTCTCTGGTTATCACCAAATCAAGATGGCTAAAGAAGACGAGGAAAAGACGGCATTCCTCACCCCTTGTGGTGTGTATTGCTATGTCTGCATGCCTTTCGGCCTGAAAAACGCTGGCGCCACCTTCCAGAGGCTCATGAGGATAGCCCTTGGCGAGCAAATGGGCAGAAACGCAGAGGCTTACGTCGACGACATCGTCGTCAAGTCTCGAGAGGGAGATACTCTCCTCAAGGACCTTGAAGAGACGTTCGCCAGCCTGCGCAAGGTGAACATCAAGCTCAACCCCGCCAAGTGCGTCTTCGGAGTGCCTTCAGGCAAATTGCTTGGCTTCCTCGTGTCCCACCATGGCATAGAGGCAAATCCTGACAAGATCAAGGCCATAGAGGAAATGCAGCCTCCCCGCCGGCTCAAGGACATGCAACGCCTGGCAGGCTGCATGGCTAGCTTGGGCCGCTTCATCTCCAAGTTCGGCGAGAGAGCACTGCCTTTCTTTAAAATCATGAAGAGATCAGGCACCTTCAAGTGGACGCCTGAAGCGGAAAAAGCCTTTGAGGATCTGAAGAGGTACTTGGCCAGCCCACCAGTCATGGTTGCCCCAAGGACAGGCGAACACCTGAAGCTGTATCTATCAGCCACTCCACAGACCGCCAGCGCTGTCCTGGTGGTAGAAAGGGAAGAGCCAGTCCTCCACAAGAAGAGTGCAACCACTCCGAAGCCAAAACCGCCTGACGAAGAGGTCGACAAAGGGGCAGGTTCCACAAACCCAACGCCAGGCCCAGAGCCACACGCCGAGCCCGCCCCAAGCCCTGATCTCGCCAAGGAACCTGAAGAGCCTCCACAGGCCAACCCCCTTAAGGGCCCTGAAGAGCCTCCCCAGGCAGACATCGCTGCGCCTAAACTGACAACCCTTGTCGAGCACCCCGTCTACTTCGTCAGTACGGTACTGCGGGATGCTCGGGAACGGTACACAATGCAGCAGAAGCTCCTCATGGCGCTCCTCATCGCCTCAAGGAAGCTGCGACACTACTTCCAGGGACACTCCATCACGGTGGTCACCTCATTTCCCCTGGAGCAGATCCTGCGCAACCCTAACGCCACAGACCGTGTCGCGGGATGGAACATAGAGCTACAGCCGTTCAACTTGCGCTTCGATACCACAAGGGTCATCAAAGGAAGAGCGCTGGCAGACTTTGTCGCCGAATGGACTGATCCAACCCCTGAAGAGCCTCCAGGAGAAGAGCCAGAGCCCTCTGGAGAGAAAATGCCCAGCCACTGGACCATGAAGTTCGACGGAGCCTTCGCCTGCCGCAATGGCGGGGCTGGCGTTGTCCTGATCTCGCCCAAGGGTGACAAGCTCTATTACGCGGTCCAGCTGTGCTTCGTGATCGACAAGATCTCCAACAACATTGCGGAGTACGAGGGCCTGCTCGCCGGCCTACGAGCCGCCATCGCTCTAGGCATCAAGCACCTGCTCGTCAAGGGCGACTCCCAGCTGCTCGTCAACTTCTCCAACAAGAGCTACAAGCCTAAGGACGACCACATGGCCGCATACCTTGAAGAGGTCCGCAGGCTTGAGAAGCACTTCAGGGGCATGGAGCTCATGCACATCCCAAGAAAGGAGAATCAAGAGGCTGACGATATCGCCAAGCGCGCATCAAGGAGGCAAGCTCAGCTGCCCGGCGTCTTTGAAGAGAGACTCGTCAAGGCATCCATAAAGCAGCCTCAAGAGGCCATGCCCGCAAGCACAGACGAAGTGCCCCCGCCACCACCTACAACTGGGGCTCCCGACTGCGGCCCCCAGACAGGGGAGCGCCTGTTGCTCACAGCGGTGCATCAAGAAACAGGCTGGATCGACGAGCTCAAGGATTACCTCGCCAAGGGAATCCTCCCCGAGGAAGATGTCGAAGCAGAGCGAATCGCTCGCCAGGCAAAATCCTACCACATCCTCGGGGGAGATCTCTACCGCAAGCGCCCAAATGGCATCGTGCTCAAATGCGTCCCTCCTGAAGAAGGAAAGAGCTTGATCAAGGACATCCACAGCGGGGAATGCGGCCACCATTCGTGCGCCCGCACCCTAGCAGGCAAGGTCTTCAGGAGTGGCTTCTACTGGCCGCAAGCGCTTCAGGATGCAGTTGACATCGTTCAAGCTTGCGAAGCCTGCCAGTTCCACGCCAAGCAAATCCATCAGCCCGCGCTGGGACTTCAGACCATCCCGCTCTCCTGGCCGTTCGCGGTCTGGGGGCTGGACATCTTGGGACCATTCCCAACAGCGCAAGGGGGCTATCGCTACCTCTTCGTGGCCATCGACAAGTTCACCAAGTGGCCCGAGGTTGAGGCGACGCGCACAATTCCAGCAGGCGCAGCGGTGAAGTTCGTCCGAGGCCTGGTCTGCCGCTTCGGAGTGCCTAATCGCATAATCACCGACAATGGCTCGCAATTCACAAGCGGCATCTTCAGGGCTTACTGCGAGAAACTGGGCATCAAGCTCTGCTTTGCCTCGGTAGCTCACCCGCAGAGCAATGGCCAGGCCGAGCGCGCAAACGCAGAAGTCCTCAAGGGCTTAAAAACCAGGACCTTCAACATCCTCAAGGGCCACGGCAAGGGCTGGATCAGCGAGCTCCTTTCGGTGCTCCGGTCCATCCGCACCACGCCGCCCAAGCCTACGGGAGAAACGCCGTTCGCCCTCGTCTACGGAGCCGAAGCAGTCCTCCCTACAGAGGTCAAGCATGGATCCCCGCGGGTCCTTGCCTTTAATGAGGACGAGCAAGAGGACCTCCACAACGACGACCTGCTGCTCCTCGAAGGACTACGCCGCCGTGCCGCCCTCCGGGCGGCAAAGTACCAGCAGGACCTGCGACGCTACCACAGCCGCAACGTGCGCTCGCGCACCCTGGAGACAGGCGATCTCGTCCTCAGGCGGATCCTCTCCAGGGAAGGCCTCCACAAGCTGTCACCCATGTGGGAAGGCCCCTACAGGGTCACCCACATCGCCAGGCCTGGCGCGGCTCACCTCGAGACTCAAGACGGCATCCCCGTCAAAAATCCGTGGAACATCATGCATTTACGCAAGTTCTACCCGTGATCATTGTCACGCCCGTGATCATTGTCACGTCAAGACATCTGGCTGAAGAGGCAGCTTACGGCTCCACCTCCAAGCATTTTTTGTCTCTAGAGGTTAAAAGCTCACGGCTTAAACCTCCAAGCCCCAAAGGCTTCTCTCGAGGGTCAACCCTCCGAGCTCTCCATGTAACGAGCCGCCTCAGGCCGTTGAGAGTCTCTGCCACTAACGGGTGGTCCCCATGCCTCGACATGGTCAAATACATTAACTTGGCAACTCCAAGCATAATGAGACAATTTCGTTCCTAAGTGAACTTTGCGCTACGGCGCCGTTATGTAATATTTCAGTGGTGAGCTTATTCCCGCATTATTGTTTTTTCAATGTGCGCTTATATCTTTCCCCATGCGCACCTCGCGAGCGGGGGCTGAGTACGGTGCCAGTGCCTCAAATGACACACCAGCAGCACTGCAAAACCCAAGGATCCGAGCTCTGGCTGGAGGGCAAGCTCCCACAAACACGCCATCTCTACAAAGGACCTTGGTACTTACTCTCCTCGCGAGGAACGCCTGAGGAGACCTATAAGCGCGCATGAGTTCCCACTACCATATACAAGCGTTTGGGTTCGCCTCTCTAACATCTGCAGGGAACAAGTGTCCCTGCAAGCCTGAGGAGGCAACAGGGGAAAAGCCCTTGAAGAGGACCTCCTCGCCAGGCAAAAAAACCTCTACAGGGCAAAAGCCTCGAGAAGCTAAGTCCCGCACTCATGCCTCGAGAGCCTTTTCCCGCTGCCAGCACGCGTTTGTCCCTCGAGTGATCTCGTTTTCCCTTGTGCTTCATGGACTACTCGCACGTCTAAGGGGGGCACTTGAGCATCGCGACTCAGGGCTCTTACCTCTCCAAGCCTTAAACTCCCCCCGGCCTTGCTGAGTCATTGCTCTAGCATACCGCAGAGGCGGAGTCATAGCGCGAAGAGACGGGTCCTAACGACGTAGAGAAAACATAGACATGAAAATAAGACAAAAGGGGCCTCTCGAGGGGCACACGAGCTGACATAAATAGCTCAAAGAGTATATTACATGCCCAGAATGCGTAGTGTCTAAACATAAAACTGTTTCAGATACAAGCGCTCGAAGGCGCAGTAATCAAGGTTCAGGCGGAGTCTGCGCCATCGTGCTCCTCCTCCGCAGCGTCTCCCTCTGTCTCGGCAGGGGCGGCCTCCTCCTCGCTCTCGTCCTCAGCAACCTCCGCGCGCTTGAAGCGGTTACAGAAGGCGTCGACCTGCTCGCGGAGGGAGTTGGAGACCCGCCACACCTCGTCGCCCTGGCGAGCCTCGGTCACCGTGGAGAGATCGAAGCCTGGCGAGAGGAGCCGGAGGTTGGTGAAGATGCGGTCCACGGCCACCCCCAGGAGCTGGCGGCTCTCGACCTCGATCACCTCGCGGAGGTCAGCGACAGGGCTCTCGAGGGCCGTGAAGAGCTGGTCAAAGTAGACCAGGTACAGGGCAGCGTCGCCACGGCCTCGAGCCTCGGCGTGCGGCGCGTCCGCGCCAAGCTGGGCAGCGAGTTCGTTGCCCCTGGCGACCAACGCCTGGAACATGCGTTCCCGCTGCTTCGTGAGCGCCCGAGCCGCCTGCGCGGTGTCCGCAGCCTCCGCCGCCTGCTCAGCCACGGGGCCCACCTGCTCCTCCACGTCCCTGACGAGGGCGTTCAGGTCCAGGACGGCGGCCTTGCGAGCATCCTCCGCCTGGCGATAGGCCTCCTTGGCGCGCTGGAGACGGGCCTCAAGCTTGGAGTTGGCCTTCTCGAGCTCCGCGATCCGCCTGGCGGCGGTAGCGTGCTTGGCCTTGAAGCGGTCCTCCTGCTTCTTGGCCTTGTCGCGGTACTCCTTGGAGGTGGTCCGCCTGAACTCCTTCTCGCGCTCCGCGAGGGCCGCCTCCGCCTCCTTCTTCTTCTCGGCGAACCGCTGCTGGAAGCGCTCCAGGGTTTGCTTCTGGGCGGTGACGTTCTCGTCATGCTTCTGGAGCGCCTGAGCCAGGTTCCCCTCACGCGCCTCAAGCTCTTCGCGCTTGGTGGCGAGCTCGCCCTCCGCTTGCAGCCGCTGCTCGTCGCGCAGCAACACGTCTGCCTCCTTGGAGGCCAGCTGCCGCTCGCGCTCGGCCAGGCTCTTGCGGTCCTCTAGAGTCCCCTGCGCGGCCTGGTGGACGGAGAGGAGCTGGGACTTCAGCTGGGCCAGCTCGCGGCGTTTCTGCGCCAGCGAGCCCTCCATAGCTTCGCGCTCGGCCATCACCTCAGCGAGGAGCTCGGCGGCGGCGTTGCGCTCGTCCTGGAGGGGAGCAAGGAGCTCATCTGCGTCGCGGATGGCCCCCTCGCGGATCTCTTTAGCGAAGCGGGCGGCCTCCTCACGCGTGGCCTGTAGCGCCTGATCCTCCCGGCGGCGGGCCTCAACCGCGTCGTGGAAGGACGACCACGCCTCCGCAAGCTCGTCGCACTGCCGGGCGAGCTGCGCGTCCTCTAGAGCCAGATGCGCCTCCAGGCCCTCCAAGGACTCCCTCACGAGGCGGAAGGCGACCTCGCGGTGCCCCGCGCTCCAGTCCCAGCCGCTAAGGACCAGGCCGCGGTGCGTGGAGGGCCCGGCCCCGGCGTCAAGCCTGGAGAACCTGGCCTCAGGGCGATCCTGGGGGCTAGGCCGCGCTCCGTCCCCCGCGGCGCCCGAGCTGGCCTCGCCGCCCTCGCCACCCTGGCGCGTCCCCTCCTGCTGCTCGCTCCCTGCGGCGGGGCGTGGCGGAGATGAAGGAGCTCCTCCTGCAGATGCGCCCGCGCCTGGCGGGCCCTGGGCCGTCTCGGCCTCCGGCTGCGCGGGAGGCGTGGTCGCGCAGGGTGGAGTAGCCTCGCGGGCCGGAGTTGGCTCACGCGGTGGAGTGGCCGTGCGAGGCGGGGTAGGGTCGCGAGGAGGGATAGCAACCCGCTCCTCCTGCGCCTCCACCACCACCGGCTCGGGGGGCGGCGCAGCTGCCCCCGTCTGAGGCGCTGTTGCCCCCGCTAGAGGCCCAGCTGCCTCCGCTTGAGGCATCTCTTCGGTTGGGCCTGTGGAGGCCGTCTCCACAGGCCTCGCGGCCTCCTCAGCCACGACCTCAGCCGTGGCTTTCTTCACCTCTGCTGCCTTGCGAAGCTTACGGCGCTTCACGGGCACAAGGTCACTGGCAAGCATCAGGGAAAGATCGTCAGGGATGGGTGAAGAAGAAAAGAACAAGAATCAAGCAACTAATAGCTAGAAGCGCTTACCCGGACTGCTTGGCGCCGGTGTCGACCCACGCCAAGCCTAGCGAGCGCCAGGAGGGCTTGGCCTTAGCACCTGACCCCTCCGGGGGCGCCTCGGCTTTCCTCTTGGGGGGGACGTCTGACGGCCTCGCCCTGGACCGGTCCACAGCCGCTTTGGAGCGGGGCTCGCGCCGCCCTGGCGAGGCCTCCTCATCAGAGGCCTCCTCCTCGGCCTCCTCCTCCACATGGCGCGTGGGCACCACCACGAAGGCGTCGTCATCATCGCCTGACGAGATGTCGCAAATCTCGTCAGTAAAGGGCCCGGCCCTTGAAGAGGACTCCTCCCCTGCTGCGGCCTCCTCCTCGCCTCGCCCAACTCCTGAGGCAGAGGGCGACTCAGCTCCCTCCACCACCTGCACCACCGGCTCAGGCACCTCTTTCCCCGCCGGGCCCGACGGGGTGAATGAGGGCATCCCCTCTAGAATGGCCAGGCGCTCGGTCATGTTGTACTGGTGCAGAGGCCGGAGCGTGATAGGGAGCTCGTCCATGGCGGGCACCACCGGATTGATGAAGAGCGCGGACAAGACGTTGTCGACTGCGTCCTTGTCGTTGTCCTCACGGTGGAGCCGCATCTTGTCCTGGGGACCGGAGTACATCCACATGGGCGTCGCGTGCGCCTGAAGGGGAGCAATGCGGCGCGTCACGAAGTCCGCGACGATGATCTGCCCCGTGAGGCCCTCCTCCCGAAGGTAGCTCAGGTGGCCCATCAAGATTGCGTTCTGCGCGCCGCTGAAGGGGGCCTTGCCCCAGTTCGAGTTCTTCACGGGTGGCGCGTCAGGGACCTCGAGGAAGGCGCAGGGCTGCTCCACCCCGACAAAGAACCATCGCTGGCGGAAGTCGTCCACCTTCTTCGTCACCGACGTGATGGCCTTGCCCTCGCTCCACGACATGGGAATGTAAACACTCCCCATGCCATCCACGATGCGGAACGAGACGCATCCAGAGCGCTCATTCTTCGCCGTGCTCCGGAGCGCGTAGAAGCACCAGAAGAGGTCCACCGTGGGCTCCAGGCCCAAGTACGCCTCGCAGAGGTAGGCGAAGACGGCGAGGATGAGCACGGAGTTGGGGTGGAGGTGCAGCAGCTGGATCTGGTAAAAGGCCAGCACCGCCTCCAAGAATGGAGAGAACGGTGGCACCAGCCCCGCCGCAACGCAGTGCTGGAAGACAGGGAAAAACCCTCGCGGGCGCTTCCCGTGCGCCGCGGCCTTGAGCGCGGTAGCGCCGTGCTCGTTGGTCCGGTCCGCCACCAGGAAGCGGACCTTGGCGAGGGCCTTGTCGTTGACGCGCACCCCTAGCAATGCCGCGCCGTGCGCGACCTCAGCAAGCGCCGCCTGCGAAGAAGACCCCGCGGCCGCCTTGCCCTTGTTCTTGGCTGGACTCATCGTCGGAGAAGAGGCGTGAGCGGCGGCGGAAGAAGCTGGAGAAGAGAGGAGTTGAGCGCGCCGGAGGGCAGGAGCGGAGAGCTCGGAACAGAGAAGGCTTCTATGAGAAGATTGGGAAGCAGTAACGGCTCCTCGCCTCGGCGCGCCGGCTTTATGTCTCGTCAAGGAGCAGTTACCGGGGCGCGGTGGGACCCCCCCACGACGCACGCCCCAGATCGTGCGCGGCCGTTACTCATCTGAGTGACGCGTGGCTCGGGCCAGCCGGACACTTTGGGCCCACGACGCTCCGGCTGCGTCCATGGGCTCAGCCGCGCCCATCGCGGGCCCGGGGGCTACTGTCGGCCCAGTGAGGACCAGGGTGTGCAGAGCCCACTCCCCCCAGGCCTCGCACGCGACAGATTCGACAAAACGACTAAGGACCAAGCCACCGCTTGGAGAGACCCTCGAGAGGCAACTCCTCTTGAGGGCCTAACGAGGAAGCCAGGCCCTGAAGAGGACCCCGCGCTTCAAGAAACTCCCCAAGGCTCAACACGCCTGGAGAGAGGTCAGCGGAAACCTCTCCACAGGCCACCACGGCCCTGTGGAGACCCTTCGCGGCTAAGCAAGCGCTGCAAGGCGCACATGGCCCCTGCAGCAGCCGCAGAGTGATGCAAGCTCCTCAGTTGCCATTCTGGTGGTAAAGGAGTCAACAAAGCTGCGCCGCCCGCGCCAGGACAGCCAGGACTTTCCTCTTTGGTGATAAAGCGGCTGGACGGCGCAACGCTCCAAGAAGATCGTCATCGTGGGCTCCACCATGACCACTGCAATCCCTGCAAGCCGTTCTGCTCGGTCTGCAACCTGTCGGCCACCGCGCCCAACTTTAGCATGAATGGACCGCGTCTATGGAGATTTCGGCAGCGGTGGACTCCCTCCCCTTCGCGTCACTGCCCAGTGGGAGCCCACCGTAAGCACGCTGCGCAGGGAAGAGGCCCGAGGCGCCTATAAAAGGAGCAGGAGCTCCACCGTAGAGGGGGATCGGCTGATTGCTTCCTAGACCCGGGGAACCCTAGCCAAGCGCGTAGGATAGCCTACTGCTGGAGGAGGAAGACGACCATTGTGTCCCTCTCCAAGCACCAAACTGCCTCAAGAGAGCCCTCGGCAAGCTCATTGTCCTGTAACTTCCACAGTGCAATACAGACAAGCAGGAGCAGCGGTGTTACCTCCTCCTGAGGGCCGTGAACCTGGGTACGGGCCGGCGTACATCTCTGTCGTGATTGTCCCTCTCCAGGCCCGGCGAGCACCGTCGTCGTGCCTCTCGAGGGTTGTTTGACCTCCGCGTTCAATCCCCCTTCGAACTACTCTTCAGGGTGTGACTATCCCTGTTCCGTGGGAGTCACTCTCCGACAAATACCTGCACACTTGAACAACTCGCATAATTCATGTAAATACAGTAAATGATCACCGGGGTGGACAGTTCCATCTCCAACATAGCGGTTATTCATAACACGTTAAATAATTTTCATAGGTATTTTAAACGGCACAATATCATCAGGTGGCGCCTCATGTTCTACCTCAGCAGCGGTAGAAGACTTCCCAAACAGGAAAGCAACATTTCCTCTCTCCATTATTCAGCAAATAAGGAGACAGAAATAAAAACAGCACTTACAGCTAAAGTTTTCCTTACCAATTCCACTTACCAATAGCGCTTCACTCCCCGGCAACGGCGCCAGAAAATAGTCTTGATGACCCACAAGTATAGGGGGTGTATCGCAGTACTTTCGATAAATAAGAGTGTCGAACCCAACGAGGAGCAGAAGGTGTTGACAAGTGGTTTTGATGAGGGTTTCACTGTAAACACTAGCAGACAAGTTTTCAGTAGACTTTGATATGACAGATAAATAAAGTGCGAGTAAATAGAGCGCGGCAATTATAATTGCAGCGAGTGGCCCAATCCTTTTTAGAGCAAAGGACAAGCCGGTTTGTTTACTTATGATGACCAAACGTTCTTGAGGACACACGGGAATTCTGTCTAGTGCTTTCGCTTCATATTGATGATTAATCTTTAGTGTTTGGATAAGTGTCGTGTGGGTGAACCTATGCTAATGCACCGCCCTTCCTAGGACTAATACATACTTATGATTATACCCCTTGCAAGCATCCGCAAATACAAGAAAGTAATTAAGATAAATCTAACCATAGCTTTAATCTCTGAGATCCTGCTATCCCTCATGCATCGGAATATCAACGGGGGTTTAGGTTTCTGTCACTCCGGCAACCCCACAATTAATAACCGAGTACACAATGCATTCCCCTAGGCCCATAAAGGTGAAGTGTCATGTAGTCGACGTTCACATGACACCACTAGAAGAATGGCACCACAACTTAAATATCAAAACATTAAATATTACTCAACATAGTTCACTACTAACATCTAGACTTCTCCCATGTCCTCAAGAACTTAACGAACTACTCACAACACATCATATGGTACATGATCAGAGATGATATAATGATGGATAACAATCTGAACATAAACCCTAATTCAACGGTTTCACTCAATGGCATCAATAACAAGAGTAATCAACACCGGGAGAGTTTCCCCTATCAAATACACAAGGTTTAGCCCTAGATGTTACAGCGGGAACGGAGTGGACCGATGGAGATGACGGCGTCGGCGGTGGAGATGGTGGTGTTGGCGATGGTGATGGAGTGCAGCTCGATGACGGTGACGATGGCGACGATTTCCCCCCTCCGGGAGGGAATTTCCCCGGCGGCAACGCAGCCTGCCGGAGAGCTTTTCTCTCTCTGTCTTCTCCGCCTCGTGGCGGCGGCGAAGAGGATTTCTGAACACCGTACGGGTTTTAGGTTTTCGGGGCGATGAAGTACGCGAAAGGGCACGACCAGAGGCGGGCCAGGGCGGCCCCACCTGGTGCTCGCGCGGCAGCAACAGGTGCCGCGCCAGGGCATGGTGTGGGCCCCCTGGGCCCCACCTCAGGCTCCCCTTTTGGCCTACTTCGTGATCTGGTGAGAAAATACTTCCCAGGTGTTTCGTTTGATCTCCTGAGCTTCGCAAATATTGTATCTCGATGACGCTTTTTCCAGCAGAATTCAGACTCCGGAGTTCCATCCCCCAATGATCATCAATCATGCAAAATAGATGAAATAACATAAGTATCATCTCCAAATACAAAATATATCAATGAATAGCAGTAAATTGTGATATAAAATAGTGATGCAAAATGGACGTATCAAGGTTTAATAACAAAAAAGAACCTCTATGTTAGGACGTGATGCCCATATTATTAATAACTTGTCTTGTTGCAATCTCATATGTCAATTCCTATGTTCCATTATCTACCACTATATAAAAGAGAGAGTGCATTTGTGAAACCATGAACCCAGGTCCATTTTTAATCATAAGAAACACCTTTCCAACACTTTATAAGCACTTTACATTTTCTGTCATTTAAAAATCCGAAAATACAAAAACACTTTATATCTTGCATTCACAATACAAAACACAAAAACATCATCCATCATTGTTTACACCATCCTTGCATATTTATTTATCATCATTGCATATTTATTTCTTGTTTGCATTTTTTTTCATCTCTTTGCTCGCACCTTGTGCTTGACAACCACTTGGTGAGGTTGAGGGCACAAAACATTTTGTTTGTTTTGCAGGTACTCAAGAGAAGGACAAGAAGATAAATCTTCTACACACAGTTCCCCGAGAGTTCGATATAAACCCTCGAGTCACCCTTATGGGGAAAACAAGTCTTCCGCATCTACAAACTCTGCACTTGGAGCTCAACCTAAGCGTATTATCTTTACGCCCATCAGACCTTGACACACCGTTGAATGGATTGCTACTTCATTCTGATACCTTGTGCGTACTCAGGCACCACACTCATGAAGACCTTCACGATGCTGATCAAGTTGGACAAGAGGAGAGCGAGGAAGATGAGGAGGAAGAAGACCACTCCAGCAGCAGCGGTAATACCGCCACGACGCCAGGACCGGTACTACCGTTGGAGACACCACTAGGGGTACCGGCACGCTCGAAATGCTCTCTGTCATGCCTACGGTACCTAACCGGGAATGAGGGTCCCAGCGGTACTACCGGCGTGAGAGCGGTACTACCGCCAGCCACCGCCGGTACTAGCGTTGCAACCCCAGGATTTCGGGCCAGAGCCCATGTAACCTCTCCCCCACTGATGCATGTAAAATGCATACATGAACTTTGCATTGTATTACTTATATTTCAATAATATTTGCATCATATAAGGGTTATATCATTGTTTTATATTGATCTTGGGGATATTTCACTGTTTCCCTATTTTTCTAGAATTAACCCTGCAGTGGCAGAAAACCCTATTTTCTATATTTTGATGTTTAAGTGACCCAAACGACGTCCAAATCACCTGAGATTTCACGAGGATCAGTTTTTGGAAGGAAGAAGGAGTACGAGCCAAGGAAGCGCAAAAAAGGAAGTCTGAGGCCCAAAAGGGGTGGGCCCACGTGGCCAGATTCTTTAGCCGCGTGGGGTGCCCCCTTCTGGCCCTCGAGGCTCCAATGCCGTCCATTTTCATCTCCGTGCCTTCGTCTTAATATAAAATCGACTATAAAAATACTCCCCTGATGGCTTTCGGAAGGGAGCGCCGCAGAAACACAAACCAAGAAACAGAGACCTAGAGCTGCAGATTGGAGGGGGAAAACTCCGGCGGGGCGCTGCCGGCGTGGTCTCCATCTTCTCCAACGACTTCTCCACTGTCTTCATGTCCACCCCTGGACTATGGGTTTGTGGAAGTAACTTATGTATCTCTCCTCTCTCTTGGGCTTCACTAATTAGTATCATATGAGCTGCTGAACATGATTACGGTCATCTATGTAATACCTTCGTGGTGGATCTTTTTATGAGTTGATATATGTTGGAGATTGCAATTGTTTTACCTAAGTTATGAAAGTAGATCCATATTATGTACCCCGTTGTTGTTTATGTGTTCTGATCCAACATATGTATGAGGGCGTGTGAGGGGGAACGTGTGCATTAGTTGGAGTAACGGGGGGGGGGGGGGGGGGGGGTGGCTAGTGCGGTGAACATGCGGGAAAGTTCCGCGATCCACTTGGTATTTTTACCTTACTTTGTTGCCTCACTAGGGATAAAAAGAAATACCTTGCTACCGGGGATGTTGGGTGTGACTATTGCCACTTGTCCATGACTAGATCTACCATGTTCTTATTTTGACTTCATGTCGTAGAACTTAAAGCTATACTCTGATCTATCTTAATTACTAGGGTGTTATGGTTTAGTTCGCATCTTGGTGGAGTATAAGAGAGATTAATAACCAAAAGATCTCTATGTTAGGACATGATGCCCATATTATTAATAACTTGATTTGTTGCAATCTCATATGTCAATTCTTGCGTTCCATTATCTAGCACTTTATTAAAGAGAGAGGGCATTTGTGAAACCATGAGCCCCAGTCCATTTTTAATCATAAGAAACACCTTTCCAACACTTTATACACACTTTTCATTTTCAGCCATTTAAAAATCCGAAAATACAAAAATACTTTTATTATTTGCATTCATCACATAAAACCCCAAAACATCATCTATTATTGTATCCATCATCCTTGCATATTTATTTACCACCATCACATCATCATTGTTTTCTGGCGTTGTTGCTAGAGAGATTTATCCTACTAGTCCCACGTCAACTACCACACTGTTTTCTAGCACCGTTGCATTAGCATCCATACCATCATTGCATATTTATTTATTGGTTTGCATTTATTTTATTTTCATCTCTTTGCTCACACCTTGTGCTTGACAACCACTTGGTGAGGTTGAGGGCACAAAACATTTTGTTTTGTTTTGCAGGTCTCATAAGAGAAGGACAAGAAGATAAATGTTCTACACACAGTTCCCCCGAGAGTTCAATAGAAACCCCGAGTCACCCTTGTGGGGAAAACAAGTCTTCCACATCTACAAACTCTGCACTTGGAGCTCAACCTAAGCGTATTATCTTTACGCCCATCACCCACCTACTACTTCGCCCCAAGACTATAAATACTCTTTCCTCTTCCTAGGTTTAGGGTTAGACTGAATTGAACTAAGAGTTGAGCTTTGCTCCTTCCCCAGCATGTTTGGTGTTGCGTCCCCCATGTGGAGATGAATCAAGGCCTCCCCTTGTGGAGATGAATCAAGGCCTCCCTTGTGGAGATGAATCAAGGCCTCCTCTTGTGGAGATGAATCCCTCTTTGTAGTTGCGATTACATTGCCAATTCCTTCCTATTTGGATTCAATTGGACCGGTTGATCGGCCGGTAGGACGAATCGATTAAGAGTAAGGTTGGTTTGGAGTATGATAAACGGAGGTTTCCCTAGGGGAATCGGAGCCGGTTGATTGCTTCCAAGCTTTTCTTGCTAGTTATCCTTTGTGTTTCCCACGTTTTTTCCCTCGTGTTCATCGTGTTCTTCGCGTTTTCCCCTCGTTCGTTGTCAATCCGTGAAGATCGGGACCCCAACCCACATCATATGCAAACTTCAGCGATCCATTTATGGACTGAAGCAAGCATCCCGGAGTTGGAACCTCCGCTTTGATGAGGTGATCAAAGGGTTTGGATTTGTCCAAACTTATGGAGAAGCTTGTATCTACAAGAAAGTGAGTGGGAGCTCTATAGCATTTCTAGTACTATATGTGGATGACATATTGTTGATTGGAAATGATATAGAATTTTTGAACAGTATAAAAGGTTATTTGAACAATAGTTTTTCGATGAAGGACCTTGGTGAAGCATCGTATATATTAGGCATAAAAATCTATAGAGATAAATCAAGACGCTTGATTGGGCTTTCGCAAAGTACATACCTTGACAAGATTCTGAAGAAGTTCAGAATGGATAAAAGTAAGAAAGGGTTCTTACCTATGTTGCAAGCAAAGACATTGAGTCAGACTCAAAGTCCAGCTACATCGGAAGATACAAAATTGATGAACAATATCCCCTATGCCTCAGCCATAGGCTCTATCATGTATGCTATGCTATGTACAAGACCGGATGTGGCACGTGCTATTAGCTTGACTAGCAGGTACCAATCTGATCCAGGTTTGGAACACTGGATGGCGGTAAAGAACATCCTAAAGTACTTAAGAAGGACTAAGGATATGTTTCTCGTGTATGGCGGTGAAGAAGAGATCGTCGCAAGATGTTACGTTGATGCTAGCTTCGACACCGTTCCGGATGACTCTAAGTCACAATCTGGGTACCTATTTCTTATGAATGGAGGAGCAGTAAGCTGGAGGAGTTCCAAGCAACCCGTGATGGCGGGATCGCCGACAGAAGCGGAATATGTTGCTGCCTCGGAGGCAGCACAGGAAGAAGTTTGGAAGAAGGAGTTCATATCCGAACTAGGTGTGGTTCCTAGTGCGTTGGATCCGATGGTTATATATTGTGACAACAATGGTGCCATAGCCAATGCTAAAGAACCAAGGTCTCACAAGAAGTCCAAGCATTTCAAGCGCCGTTTTCACTCCATCTGAGACAATGTCAAGGATGGTGATATAAAGATTTGTAAAGTGCATACGGATCTAAACATGGCAGACCCGTTGACTAAACAACTCCCAAAGGCAAAACATGATTAACACCGGAACTCCATGGGTGTTAGGGTCATTACAATGTAATCAAGATTATTGCCCCTAGTGCAAGTGGGAGACTGAAAGGAATATGCCCGAGAGGCAATAATAAAGTTGTTATTATCTTATTCCATGTTTATGATAAATGATTATTTCTCATGCTAGAATTGTATTAATCGGAAACATTAATACATGTGTGACTAATGAACAAATAAGAGTTCCTAATAATGCCTTTCGTTTAAGTAGCTCGTTGATTAACTGATGATCAAGGTTTCCTAATCATGAACATTGGATGCTGTTAATAACGGGATCACGGCATTGGGAGAATGATGTGATGAACACACACCCAAATTAAGTATAGCAATCCGATCAAGTAATTAAGTTTAAATTTTTGTACTAAACATACGAAGTAACATGATACATCCATTTTCCATCACTATTTTATATCATAATTTGCTGTTATTCATTGATATATTTCGTATTTAGAGATGATACTTATTTTATTTCATCTATTTTGGATGTTTGATGATTATTGGAGAATTGATCACCGGAGTCTGAATTCTGCTGGAAAAAGCACCGTCAAGATACAATATTTGCGAAGATCAGAAATCAAAAGTAATCAGATGAAAACCCCTATTTTGCCAGATGACGAAGGAAGCCAAAAGGGGAGACCAAGGCGAGGCTCAGGGGGCCCACACCATGTGGTGGCGCGGCCCCCCTTGCTGCCGCGCCGCCACGTGGTGAGGCCACCCTGGCGCACCTCTGGCATCGCCCTCTCGCGTACTTCAAGCCCCCGAAACCCTAAGACACTACAGACCATCGAGGAAATATTCCGCCGCCTCCACGAAGCGGAAAACACCAGAGAGAGAAAAGCTCTTCGGCAGGGAGAGCTCTGCTGGGGAAATTCCCTCCCGGAGGGGGGAAATCATCGCCATCGTCACCGTCATCGAGCTGCACTTCATCGGGATCATCATCACCATCATCTCCACCGCCGACACCGTCATCTCCATCGTTCCACTCCGTTCCCGCTGTAACATGTAGGGCTGAATCTTGTCTATTTGATAGGGAAAACTCTCCCGGTGTTGATTACTATTGTTATTGATGCTATTGAGTGAAACCGTTGAATTAAGGTTTATGTTCAGATTGTTATCCATCATTATATCACCTTTGATCATGTTCCAAATGATGTGTTGTGAGTAGTTCGTTTAGTTCTTGAGGACATGGGAGAAGTCTAGATGTTAGTAGTGAACTATGTTGAGTAATATTTAATGGTTTGATATTTAAGTTGTGGTGTTATTCTTCTAGTGGTGTCATGTGAACGTCGACTACATGACACTTCACCTTTATGGGCCTAGGGGAATGCATTGTGTATTCGAATATTAATTGTGGGGTCGACGGAGTGACAGAAACCTAAACCCCGTTGGTATCTCGATGCATGAGGGATAGCAGGATCTCAGAGTTTAAGGCTGTGGTTAGATTTATCTTAATTACTTTCTAGTATTTGCGGATGCTTGCTAGGGGTATAATCACAAGTATGTATTAGTCCTAGGAAGGGCGGTGCATTAGCATAGGTTCACCCACACAACACTTATCGAAACACTAAAGATTAATCATCTATATGAAGCGAAAGCACTAGACAGAATTCCCGTGTGTCCTCAGGAACGTTTGGTCAATATAAGTAAACTAACCGGCTTGTCCTTTGCTCTAGAAAGGATTGGGCCACTCGCTGCAATTATTATTACTGCACTTTATTTACTCGTACTTTATTTATCTGCTGTATCAAAAACTCCTAAAAACTTGTCTGCTAGTATTTACAGTGAATTCCTAATCAAAACTGCTTGTCAGCACCTTCTGCTCCTCGTTGGGTTCGACACTCTTATTTATCGAAAGTACTACGATACACTCCCTATACTTGTGGGTCATCATAACCCTAATCCTTAGACCATGAGATCATGTCAATCACTAAGAACGGAAGAATGCTTTCATGACATCAAACGTCACACCGTAACAGGGCGACTATAAAGGTGGCGTTGGGTATTTCGAAAGTATTAGTTGAGGCTCATGGATCAAGAAATGGGATTTGTCCATCCAGATGACGGAGAGATATTCTTTGGGCCCTCTCGGTGATATTGCATCGACAACGCTTGCAAGCACGTGACTAGGTCACAAAGATGTCATATCACGAAACGAGAAAAGATTACTTGTCGGGAACGAGATCGAACTAGATATAGTTGATACCAATGATCGGATCTCGGACAAGTAAAATATCGCGAGACAAAAGGAATTGGTTATGACGTTTTTGGTTCACGCGATCACAAGATTCATCGCTGAATGTGTGGGAGTCATTATGGATCTCCAAGTCCCGTTGTTGACTATTGATCGGAGAGCTGTTTCGATCATGTCTACATTATTCACGAACCGTATGGTGACACACTTAAGGTTTGTTGACGCTTAGGGTAGATACGGGAATATGAGTTGGGGTCCGAATATTGTTCGGTTTCTCGGATGAGATCCTAGATATCACGAGGAGCTACGGATGAGTCCGGAGGTAAAGATTCATATATGGCAAGTTGATTTCAGGGTTTCAGAAAAGTTCGGGATTTTCCGACAGAGTATCGAAATGTTCTAGAAGGTTCTGGAGGGTCCCACGTGGGGCCTACCAGCCCTGGACGACCAAGGGTGGCCCAGTGGTCCATTTGACCATCCCCACTTGGTCTATGTGGCCATTCAATGACAGCCCATTAAAAGGGGAGTTACCACCTTTTAAAGAAGGAAGTTACCACCTTTTAAAAGAGAGAGTTACCACTTGGGACATAAAGTGGCTGCCCACCTTGCCTATATAAAGAGAGGAGGAGCATTGGAGCGAGGACTGAACACAAGCTTCATATCTCTCTCTCTTGTTGCCGCCTCCCTCCTCCAGTTCTCCCCTCCACCGGCTTGGCGAAACCCTGCAGGAATTTCTCCACCACCATCACCACACCGTTGTGCTCCTGGAATTCTCGGAGGATCTACTACATCCGCTACCCCGCTGGATCGAGGGAACGGAGGTCGTCTTCATCCCGTACGTGTGAGCGAGTACGGAGGCGCCGCCGGTTGCGGCGTTCATCTTCACAATTTTGAGATCGACAAGTGATCCACTACACCGTCTACGAGAATACCTCTCGATACGCTTTCGGTCTTGGAGGGTAAATTCTCTTGGAACATGTTCCATCCGTTACGAGCATCTCCTAGATTAGATCTTCGCACGTTGGTCGTTCCCACCATAGGATTTTTTTGTTTCTATGCTACGAACCCATCAAAATCTTTTAAAACATTCTCCAAATCGGAGGAGACACCTCTGTTAATGTTGAAGCAATTACCATAAGAATTACCATTATTAGGAGGATACGGTTATAATTGCTATTACCAAACAATTCCTATAGGCATCTATATTAACCCTAAACTAACCTAAAATCCTAGTAGGCATTTTGTCAAACACCTTCGGTGCTAGTTGGAGGGAGAGAAGGGGAGGCAGGGGAGGAGGAAAAAGATGGGAGGGAAAGAAGGAAGAGGATGGGAGAACCTCGGGGTGGCGAAGTCGGAGCTCGTGCTCATCGGGGTTGGCGGCGACGGCGTGGCGCGGGCGCGGTCGGTGAGTAGAGCAGCGCAACGCTGATGCATGTAAAATGCATACATGAACTTTGCATTATATTACTCATATTTCATTCATATTTGCATCATATAAGGGTCATATCAATGTTTTATAATGTTTTGGGGAATATTTTACAGTTTCCCTATTTATTTGGAATTAACCCTGCACTGTCAGAAAACCCCTTTTTCTATATTTTGATGTTTCAGGGACCCAAACGACGTCCAAATGACCTGAAACTTCGCGAACATAAGTTTTTGGAAGGAACAAAGCGTAGGAGCGAAGGAAGCGCAAAAGTGGAAACCCGAAGACCAAAAGAGGGGGGCCCACGCGGCCAGATTCCTTGGCCGCGTGGGCCCCACCATCTTGGCCCTTGAGCCTCCAATGCCGTCGATCTTCGTCCTCGTGGCTTCGTCATGACCTAAAAACGCCTATAAAAATAGTCTCCCGAGCCCTTTCGGGTAAGCGCCGCAGAAACACAGAAACCACGAAATAGAGACCTGGAGCTGCTTCTTGGAGGGGGAAAACTCCGGCGGGGCGCTGCCGGTGTGGTCTCCACCTTCTCCAACGACTTCTCCACCGTCTCCATGATGAAGAGGGAGTAGTCCACCCCTGGACTATGGGTTTGTGGAAGTAACTTATGTATCTCTCCTCTCACTTGAGCTTCACTAATTAGTGCCATATGAGCTGCTGAACATGATTATGGTCATATATGTAATACCTTTGTGGTGGATCTCTTAAGTTGATCTTTGTTATGATGATTGCAATTGTTATGTGTTTGTTATGAAAGTAGATGCATATCATGTACCCCGTTCTTGTTTATGTGTTCTGATCCAACATATGTATGAGGGCGTGTGAGGGGGAACGTGTGCATTAGTTGGAGTAACGGGGGGTGGTGAGTGCGGTAAGTTGACAGCAATACCGTGATCCACTTGGGTGTTTACCTTACTTTGTTGCCTCATTAGGGATAAAAAGGAATACCATGCTACCGGGGATATGGGTGACCATGCCATTTTCTCCATGACTAGATCTAGCATGTTCTTATTCTAACTTCATGTCATAGAACTTAAAGCTATACTCTGTTTATCTTAATTACCGAGGTGTTATGATTTAGTTCGCATCTTGGTGGAGTATAAGAGAGGTTAATAACCAAAAGACCTCTATGTTAGGATGTGATGCCCATATTATTAATAACTTGTCTTGTTGCAATCTCATATGTCAATTCCTATGTTCCATTATCTACCACTATATAAAAGAGAGAGTGAATTTGTGAAACCATGAACCCCAGTCCATTTTTAATCATAAGAAACACATTTCCAACACTTTATAAGCACTTTACATTTTCTGTCATTTAAAAATCCGAAAATACAAAAACACTTTTATATCTTGCATTCACAATACAAAATCCAAAAACATAATCCCTTATCATTTACACCATCGTTACATATTTATTTACCATCATTGCATATTTATTTCTTGCTTTGCATTTACTTTGTTTGCATATCTTTGCTCACACCTTGTGCTTGACAACCACTTGGTGAGGTCGAGGGCACAAAACATCTTGATTTGTTTTGCAGGTAATCAAGAGAAGGACAAGAGGATAAATCTTCTACACACAGTTCCCCGAGAGTTCGATATAAACCCTCGAGTCACCCTTGTGGGGAAAACAAGTTTTCCACATCTACAAACTCTGCACTTGGAGCTCAATCTAAGCGTATTATCTTTACGCCCATCAAGACTGTTTTCTGGCGCCGTTGCCGGGGAACTAGTGGAAGGTTATCTCACAACAAAGTCAACATCACCAACGTGTGCAAACACCTAAGCTTGGGGAGGTTGCACCTACGTGAGCATCATCTCGTCCATCTTTACCTTCAAAGCATTTTATTTTGTTTTGTTTTTGTCATTTTTATACTTCGGTTTCATGTTTTATTTTCAGTTTTGCATTTATTATTTCGGTTTACATTGTTTTAGTGTCATTTTATTTTCAGTTTTGCATTAAAAATTAAAAAAATACATAAAAACTTGCTAAAATGGGAGAAAGAACTAAGTTGTGTGATTACACAAACACTCCAAATGATCAATTTATTGCTAGGCCTATTGCTACACCTAAGATAACAGCTGAGAGTTATGAAGTGAGTCCTAGTTTGTTGAACTTGATAACTAGGGAACAATTTGGTGGTAGCGCTTGATGCACGCGATGGTGTTGTTGGGAAACCCCAAGAGGAAGGTATGAAGTAGTGCAGCAGCAAATTTCCCTCAGTTGTGAAACCAAGGTTATCGAACCAGTAGGAGATGAAGGCTCTTCTGAAGGTTGTTGAAGCTGACGTTTGCAGGGCGCACTACCGGTGTCAACAACGAATGTGGAACCTGGACACAACACAATCAAGATACTTTGCCCCAACTTAACAGTGAGGTTGTCAATCTCACTGGCTTGCTGTAACAAAGGATTAGACGTATAATGTGGAAAATGATGTTTGTTTGCAGAGAATGAAAGAGAACAATGTTTGCAGTAGGTTGTAACCGGGGTCCACAGTTCACTAGTGGTGTCTCTCCATAAATAAATAATAGCATACATGAGGGTAAACAAATTACAGCCGGGCAATTGACAAAGTAAAGAACTGCATAATGATGCATGTACAAGTTATGGTGTCTAGTGTGAGATTCATTTGGGCATTACAATAATATACATAGACCGTTCCAACCGCATCTATGACTAATAATCCACCTTCCGGTTAGCGTCCGCACCCCTTTCAGTATTAAGTTGCAAGAAACAGATTATTGCATTAGGTAAAGTGTGTAATGTAAGTAGCACAATTATCCTTAGACAAACCACTACTGTTTTATCCCTAGTAGCAACAGTACATTCACAATCTTAGAGGTTGTTGTCACTCCCCCAGATTAAATGAAGACATGAACCCACTATCGAGCATAAATACACCCTCTTGGAGTCACAAGCATCTACTTGGCTAGAGCATCTACTAGCAACGGAGAGCATGCAAGATCATAAATAACGCACTCACATAATATATTATGAAGCAAATGACATAGTACTCAATATTCATCGGATCCCAGCAAAGACAACATGTAGCATTACAAAAAGATGATCTTGATCATGATAGGCAGCGCTCACAAGATCTAAACATGATAGCACAAGTGGAGAAGACAACCATCTAGCTACTGCTATGGACCCATAGTCAAAGGATGAACTACTCACGCATCAGTCCGGAGGTGGGCATGGTGATGTAGAGCCCTCCGGTGATGATTCCCCTCTCCGGCAGGGTGCCGGGAAGAGCTTCTGAACCCTCCCGAACTAGGGTTGACGACGGCGGCGGCTACGGGATGTTTCGTGGAAAAGTGTTCGGGTTGCTAGGGTTTATTTGTCGGGGGGTATAAATAGGCGAAAGGGCGACGTCGGTGGGCGCCCGAGGGGCCCACACCACATCACGGCGCGACCAATGAGGCTGCCGCGCCGCCACGTGGTGTGGCCGCCTCGTGGCCCCACTTCATTTGCTCTTCGGTCTTCTGGATCCTTCCGGGAAAAATAGGGACTTCGGCTTTTGTTTCGTGCAATTCCGAGAATATTTCCTTAACAACTTTTCTGAAACCAAAAACAGCAGAAAACAGGGAACTGGCACTGTGGCATCTTGTTAATAGGTTAGTCCCAGAAAATGCATAAAAATGACATAATGTGTATATAAAACATGTAGCAATTGGTATAATATAAGCATGGAACGAAAGAAATTAGAGATACGTTTGAGACGTATCAAGCATCCCCAAGCTTAGTTTTACTCGTACCGAGTAGGTAAAACGATAACAAAATAATTTCTGTAGTGACATGCTTCACACAATCTTGATCAAATAATATTGTAAAGCTCATGTTATGAATGAAGTGACTCAAGGCAATGATCTACAGTTTGCTAACAAATAGACAAGGAGTAAACAACTAAATCATATAAGTAAAAACTTTTCATGGATAGTACTTTCAAGACAAGCATCAAAAAGTTCTGCATAAGAGTTAACTCATAAAGCAATAGTTTCTAAGTAAAAGAGCATTGAAGCAACACATAGGAAGATTTAAGTTTCAGCATTGGCTTTCAACTTGTAACATGTATATCATAAAGATAGTTGTCAACACAAAGCAATATAATAAGTGCAATAAGTAAGCATGTAAGAATTGTTGCACACAAAGTTGACACAAGTGTTTGTTTCTAAGATAGAAAGAAGTAGGTAAACTGACTCAACATAAAGTAAAAGAAAGGCCCTTCGCAGAGGGAAGCAGGGATACAAACATGTGCTAGAGCTTTTTAGTTTTTATAGGTTTTTGAAATCATATAGAGAGCATAAAAGTAAGTTTTTGAGCGGTGTTTGTTGTTGTCAACGAATGGTAGTGGGCACTTCTACCCCCCTTGTCAACCAGACTTTCAAGAGCAGCTCCCATTTAAGGACGATATCATCCCTCTTGTTCTCTTTTGTTTACACATGCAGTTTTAGAAACTGGGATTATTGCTTGATTGATTGGATCAGGGCAAAAATGTGAAGAGAATTAAGAGGTTAAAGTTGTAATTAATTGGGACTGGGCACCCCATTTGCCAGCTCTTTTTGCAAAATTATTGGATAAGTGGATGTACCACTAGTCCATTGGTGAAAGTCTGTCATAAGCAAATAACAAGGTTGATATCGAAAACACCACATACTTCGTCATGAGCTAATAAAAATTGACACAAATAAGGGATAATACGTTTTGAATAAAGGTAGCACATGAAGTATTTGCTTGGAATGGCAGAAATGTAATAGGTAGGTATGGTTGAAAGGAATATGCCCGAGAGGCAATAATAAAGTGGTTATTATCTTATTCCATGTTTATGATAAATGTTTATTTCTCATGCTAGAATTGTATTAATCGGAAACGTTAATACATGTGTGACTAATGAAAAAATTAGAGTTCCTAGTAACGCCTCTCGTTTAACTAGCTGGTTGATTAACTGATGATCAAGGTTTCCTGATCATGAACATTGGATGTTGTTAATAACGGGATCACGTCATTAGGAAATTGATATGATGAACACACACCCAAATTAAGTATAGAAATACGATCAAGTCATTAAGTTTACATTGTTGTACTGAGCATATGAAGTAACGCTAATCCTTAGACCATGAGACCATGTCAATCACTAACACCGGAAGAATGCTTTGATGACATCAAACGTCACACCATAATAGGGTGACTATAAAGGTGGCCTTGGGTATTCCGAAAGTATTAGTTGAGGCTCATGGATCAAGAAGTGGGATTTGTCCATCCAGATGACGGAGAGATATACTCTGGGCCCTCTCGGTGATATCACATCGACGCCGCTTGCAAGCACGTGACTAGGTCACAAGGATGTCATATCACAGAACGAGTAAAGAGTACTTGTCGGGAACGAGATCGAACACTAGGTATAGATGATACCAATGATTGGATCTCAGACAAGTAAAATATCGCGAGACAAAAAGAATTGGTTATGACGTTTTTGGTTCACACGATCACAAGATTCATCGTCGAATATGTAGGAGTCATTACGGATCTCCAGATCCCGTTGTTGACTATTGATCGGAGAGGTGTCTCGATCATGTCTACATTATTCACAAACCGTAGGGTGACACACTTAAGGTTTGTCGACGCTTTTGGGTAGACACGGAATTTCGGAGAAAAGTTTGGACAGCACCGAAATTGTTTCGGGTAATATTGAAATAGTTCAAGGGGTTAATGGTCAATGGTTGCTAATGGTTGTTAATAGAATTAACAAATGAACCAAGGGGATAAGTGTTAATGTTTGTTAATAGAACAAATATTAAAAGAAATAAAATTGTTTTATTTAATAAAGAAAAGGGATATTTAATTCTGTGCCCCTTGTTCCTTAGTACTACTCAGTTTTTCCCACGCTCCAACTTGTGCTCACTTTTCCCCACTTCCTTAGCTGAAACTCTCACAATGCTCATAGCCGGACGTTTGCCGTCTTGACCGCTAACTCTTGACCGCTAGGCTGCGTTGTCGCGGTCTTGACCGTGCATTGACCGTTCCTTGACAGATGGGACCCACAGATTATCCACATCAGCGTTGGACCCAGACAGCAGCGGGCCCGACAGACCGTTATGTCGTTTTCCTTTGCGCGCGCCACCTCCCTCTTCTTCTTCTTCTTCTTCTCCGGCGATGAAGCACGACAACGCTGAATCGAATTGAGAGAACACACAGATAATTTTTGAAGCATTCAATCGAATTGAGAGAACAACAAACAGATAGGAATAATAGTTCGATTAGATAGATCTACGCTATTACATAGGGGGGCGATTAGCTACGCTATTACAGAGGGGCGCCCATTACAGAGACGCTATTTGAGGGTGCGGCGGCGCCGCTCAGTCGGATTCGCCGTCGGAGGCGCCCCACGGCATGTCGCCGCGGGATAGCTCGATACCTTCGCGGAGGCGGAGATCGTCAAGCTCCTCTTCCATCTTCCGGCGCTTGACGTGCTCCGCGTGCTCATCTTTGCTGCGCTCCAGAATCTCGGCGGTGACCCAGTCGAGGTCGCCGTCGTCGACGAAGTCTGCCCGCAGAAGGCCGCTCCCGGCGCGCGGTGGCAAGTCCTCCTCCTCCTCCTCCGGCGGCGGCGGCAGCGATGCTCGTGCGATGGCGGAGCTCCCCGCGCCAGAGGAGCTGCCTCCCGCCATCGCCCCGTCGTACTCCTCCACTTCGCGCCGGCTGTACGCAGACGGGGCGTGGAGAGCGTAGTTCGTGAAGTTGCGCGCGCCGTGCTTCCGAGCACCGTCGGAAGCAACCCGCCTCGCCCGTTCAGGGTCAGAGGCGGGCGCCTTCCGCTTCGACCCTTTCCGCTCCTCGTCGGAGCGGTTTCCGCCGCCGGAATGGCCGCCGCGCGAGCTGGAACCTCCGGGCCTCATCGTCGTCTTGATCTGCGGCGGCGGGGCTGGATTGCGTGGTTTTGGTCGCCGGCGGAGAGTGGCGCAGATCTGGCGTTAGAATAGCTAGGGTACAACACATTTCAGTGGATATGTAGGGGAGGGGAACGTGGGATGCGGTTGGAAAAAAAGAGCTGGGCCTGAGAAAGGGATCAGTAGGTGGGCCCTGGCCCAGTGTTAGCGTTTTTTTCCTCGGTTTTGTTCTTTTTCTGTTTATACTCAGTTTCTGGTCTGTTCGTTTAACCCGAAATAAAAAATTCAAAAAACATCAAACAAATTGAGAACCAGTGCACATGTTTTTAGTTTGTCATATACTAACAACTCAAATTTATTTGGCTGTTTTAGACATGGTGGACAAAAAACTTGCTTAGAAATGGGGCTATTTACCCTACCTTTGTACCTCATTTGAAACTCAAGTGTGAAGAGAGGTGGTTTTGGGTGTGGAACTTGAAACTTGCAAAATACTCACGAAAGCTTCATTTTGGAGTGACTGAGAAGGATCCAGGCTTGGTTTTTCATTTTCATGTTTTAAACTTGTGTTGAAGACGAAACATAAGAAATAACAACACATATATAATATAATATGGCGGGGCGGGCACGGACACAAAATACAAATATATATTTTTAAATGTAGTGAAATATTATTTCACTACATTTACTACTACTACTACTGCTGGCGCCGGCGGCTAATCCTGCCGGTGCCGTGCACCGCCGTCGGCGACGACTCGGCGCCGGCGCCTAATCCCTCCGGCGTCTCTTCGCCGCTGGTTCGTCATCCTCGTCGTCCTCGTACGGCCGATGGCGCGGCGGCGTCCCGTCGTTGTCGGGGTCGTACTTGTCGTGGAGGATCTCCTCCATCTCGACGTCGCGCTCGTAGTCGGGCTTGATCCTCCTTCTCCTTGTCGTCGGAGTCCTACTCATCGTCAACGTAGTGGTCGGAGGGGGGGATCTCCTCCTCCTCCTCATCGCCGTCGTCGTCGTCGTTGGAGAGTTCTGAGGGGAGGTCGGAGTGGTCGGAGGGGGAGTCCTCCTCCGACTCGTCTTCGCTGGGTTGCAAGTTGTACCAGTGGTCCTCGTCGTTTCCGTCGTCCGCCATTGCTTGAGGAGAGAAGAGTGGGGTTTTTCGTTGGTGTGGGGAGAAGGGAAGATGACAAGTGCAAACTGCAAATGGTGTGCTTTTAACATTGTTTTGGCCAACGACCCAAATTTAGTGACATTAACCGCCTGCGTAGGCGAACCGACGAGAGAATCGCTTATTTGTGTTTTTTGCCAAAATCTTGTTTTGACAAGACAGGACGTGGATGCTAATATTCGCATTGATGAAATGGGCGTGACGTACGCTGCGTGGCAAATAGCTGTGATGCGACGTAGCATAGGCTACAGACCAGCATGCAAAAGGCGGCTGCGTGGAAAATAGCTGTGGTGCTACGAAGCACACTAAGTCAGACTTGCGTACGCTCGTTCCATGCACCGCGTCATTCTGGGTCGCCGGATCTTATTGTAACGGCCGAGATTGGTCATTTCTATGGACCAGCCAATCAGGATGCGGAACCAGCGTCGCGCGGATCGCCCCCCTCGAAACCTGATCGGACGGGTGGAGGTTAGCGCTAGGGTACGATCCGACGGCGGACGTTCGACGCTAGAGTTATTAGGGTTTAACCGAACATTCAAATGACCATAACTAAATTTAAAAAAATCGAAAAAATAGAAATCCAACGTAGTTCATCAGTTTATAAGAGATAGTTACCAAAAAAAAAAAACTTGGTATAGGGTCATTTTTTGGGAAAACCCACTTTTTGAAATGAGGCGTCAAAATCAAGTTCAAATGAGCATAAATAATTCAAAAAAAATCACAAAAATGTGAAACCAGCGCACATTGTCGTATTATGTGACATAGTTATGAGAAAAAAATATAAACCTGGGTTTGGTCATGTTCATGAAAAATGGTTCGCACAAATGAGCTATCACGTACAAAGAGTTATAGAGTTCGTAGGTGAGTGAGAGAGGGTTTCGGATTCGATAAAATCTAAATAAATCACAAAAGCTTCATTTCATTGGTACTAAGAAGGATCTGCACTTCGTTTTTCATTTTCATTTTTTAAACTTCTTGTGGAGACGCTCAAAGTGCGTTTGACCGGGTTTGACCAAACATTCAAATGAGCATAAATAATTCAAAAAAATCACAAAAATGTGAAACCAGCGCACATTGTCGTATTATGTGACATAGTTATGAGAAAAAAATATAAACCTGGGTTTGGTCATGTTCATGAAAAATGGTTCGCACAAATGAGCTATCACGTATAAAGAGTTATAGAGTTCGTAGGAGAGTGAGAGAGGGTTTCGGATTCGATAAAATCCAAATAAATCACAAAAATCACAAAAGCTTCATTTCATTGTTACTAAGAAGGATCTGCACTTCGTTTTTCATTTTAATTTTTTAAACTTTTTGTGGAGACGCTCAAAGTGCGTTTGACCGGGTTTGACCAAACATTCAAATGAGTATAAATAATTCAAAAAAATCACAAAAATGTGAAACCAGCGCACATTGTCGTATTATGTGACATAGTTATGAGAAAAAAAATATAAACCTGGGTTTGGTCATGTTCATGAAAAATGGTTCGCACAAATGAGCTATCACGTACAAAGAGTTATAGAGTTCATAGGAGAGTGAGAGAGGGTTTCAGCTTCGATAAAATCCAAATAAATCACAAAAGCTTCATTTCATTGTTACTAAGAAGGATCTACACTTCGTTTTTAATTTTCATTTTTAAACTTCTTGTGGAGACGCTCAAAGTGCGTTTGACCGGGTTTGACCAAACATTCAAATGACCATAAATAATTCAAAAAAATCAAAATAACGTGAAACCAGTGCACATTGTCTTATTATGCGACATAGTTTGTATAATTATTTTTTCGGCTCATTTAGAAAAGATCGAAAAAAGCCTTGATCAGAAAATGGGGTTGTTTACCCTAGCTATTGAACTCATTTGGAGCACATTTCTCATGACTTTGAGTTTTACTACGTAAAAGTATAAAAGATGCCGGATTGATGACGTAAGGTTTATAATAGTTTAGGAAACGTTGAAACATCATAGTTCAAACATCATACCAAAGTTTTCAAAAGTTGGTTCACGCAATGCAGGTACGTTAGGCACGGTGAATTAGCCGTTGGGCATGCAGCTACACGCAAAAGATGCGCTCGTTCAAAGGTCGCCGATGCCACTATTTAAACACACCCTCTCCAGTCGCCACCACCTCTCACCGTCGCCACCACTCAAGCCACCGTCCCCGCCACCATGCAGTTCAACGCTGGCCCAAGTTTCGTCCTCCCTCGCACCGTGCCTGAGCGGACGTGGCCTTTGGGTGTGGTGGTGGGGAACAGGCTCACCGTGTGGGCTATCGCGGCGCGGAGGACGTCGCGAGAGCTCGCTTGAAGCTTCCTTAGTGCCGGGTACAACCACCTCCCGGCCGACACGCCTGACATGTTTTGGATCCAAGAATTCTACGGCATGCGCCCCGAGTCTTTTCATCAACAGGTCACCGGCCTCTTCGTCAACTTCACCAACGAGCACGACGCCCGCTTCCTCCTCGGCAGGGTCTTTTGGTGTGGAAACGAGTTCATCGCGTTCACAACGTTCAACATCTTCACCAACTTCCTGAACACATTCCCCAGAGCCAACGCCATGCACTCCCTCCCCTACGTCTTTCCGCGGTTCGTCAATGAAAACGGCGATGATATTGTCCAGTAATGTAGTGAAATTAATGAAGTTAGTATGTGTGTTTGAAAAGTGGTCTCACGGAGTATGTGTGTCGAGTAATGTACTGAAATTAATGAAGTTAGTACGTGCGTTTGAAGAGTGAAATTAATGAAGTTAGTATGTGTGTAACGTGTTTGCAAAGTGGTCTCACGGAGTATGTGTGTCGAGTAATGTACTGAAATTAATGAAGTTAGTACGTGCGTTTGAAGAGTGAAATTAATGAAGTTAGTATGTGTGTAACGGTAACTAGTGGATTTTTCATTTTTCTGATTGTTTGAATTTGTTATGGTCATTTTTCTGAGTGAAAACCGTTTGGGCCTACGCCTTTGCACGTCTGCATGCACGCACGTCTGCATAAGTTCAGTTTAGTTGTGGGTCCCACCGTAACAGATTGCGATTAAGAGCAATTTGTCCAGAACCCCACATGTAAGTTTTCAATCCCAATCCCCGGATTCCCCATCCCCACCCCCTCCGGCTCATCACTAGATCGCGGCGGCGGCGCACATGGCACCTCGCGGCCGACCACGTGGCCGAGTTCGTGGACGAGGACGAGGTGGCCGTGGCGGCCGCGGACATCAAAGATCTTCGCCGGCGGCGTCATCCTCGCGGTCGCCATCACGATCGAGCCCCCTCTCCCACCTCAACGGTTTCGAGTTTCTCGTGCCGGTGTTCCAACCGCCGACAACGAGGTTGCGCCTGCCGCAGAAGTTCTCCGATGCGTTGGGGGGGGGGGGGATGAGCCCAACGGACTGGCCCTCGTCAAGGCTAGCCGTGCCGGCGGCCGTTACTTCGCCGAGCTAGTGTACGAGGAAGGCCACCTCTGCCTGGGCCGCGGGTGGATGACCTTCGCGGATCAGTACGGCGTCGACATCGGCTTCTTCCTCGCATTCGAGTTCGACAGCGAGGACGAACTCGTTGTGAAGATGTACGACGGCACCCAGTGCCGGCGTACATATCGGTGCGACGGCTCCGGCGACAGCTCATGCGACGTCTCCGGCGAGCAACCCTATTAGTGTTATGCCTTTTGTTCTAGTTATGTTCTGTAATTTGAATCTGATCTGCGAATCATGTGAATCGTGTTTATGTGAATCGTGTTCCAATCGTGTTTATGTCAATCTGTGAATCGTGTTTATTTTCTGCTCCAAGATTTAGTCCGAATGATTCGGACCCACCTGTCGGATAACTGACTATCCATTCGTGAAAATAAATCTAAAGTTATTCGGACCCACCTGTTGGAATAACTAACTAATATTCAGCAAAGCCCCACTCATAACAGAGTCAAACGCGGCCCCACTCGTCAGGTCCAACGAGCCCCACTCGTCAACAAAGTCGAACCCACTCGTCGGGTCCGAACGTGGCCCCACTCGTCAGGCCCAACAAGCCCCACTCGTCAACAAAGTCGAACCCACTCGTCAGGTCCGAACGCGGCCCCACTCGTCAGGTCCAACGAGCCCCACTGGTCAACAAAGTTGAACCCACTCGTCAGGTCCGAACGCGGCCCCACTCGTCAGGCCCAACGAGCCCCACTCGTCAACAAAGTCGATATAACACCCCAGGTTTGTAAACCACCTGGCGGTGCTACCACACAAGTAAAGCTACAGCAATATTAACGACAACTATAAAATCGACAGCAATTCCTTTGTTTTTAGGACATCCATGACAAACAATTGGCATTTTATACACATTGGACAAACGACATGGAGTTAGACACAGAAACAAGGACACACTTTATGGTTTACAATCAAGCGAGAATATAACATATACATATCTGAGCAACCAAAGGCTCACACGAGCCATCCCAAAAGACATAGATCATCTGTACTAAGCAAACAAGTAATAAGCTACGACAGCTAAATAGTTGTAGGATTATCCACTAGGCATTATACATAAACGTGTGATTGAGTGATGTGTGACAGGTGTGCTACGCCCATCTCCAATGCAAATGCCTTACTTCTTACCTGAAAACCAAATGAAAAGCAAGAATGAGTATGGAATACTCAGCAAATACAATTAGAGCCACACAAACAATTAAACATGGAACGATATCACAATCAGTAAAAGCATGGAACAAGATATCTGGTTATGTACTCCGGACATGCATCGAACGGAATATCTGAAATTTGTGAATGAAAGTATGGACCAGTATATCTGAATATGTCCTCCGGACTAGCCCACGAGCTGACAGTTATCACCGAACTTTATCGGAGTAGCCACTCGGGACAGTCTCTCACCGGTCCGACATGAAGGGTAGCCATCGGACTAGCTCACAAGCAAACGGTTCTCACCGAACTTTATCGGAACTAGCCGCTTGTGAACAGTTTCTCACCGAGTTAGCTTTGAAAGTGAGAAGTGTGATATCGCTGAACAAGGATAGGAAAACATAACCGAACAAGACTAAACTGGACAATCATATAAGCAAATCTCACTCAATAAGAACAAGTAATCACAGAATGAACAGATGGTTCGTCATGCACTTGCCTTAACCTCGACGTTCAACGGAATTATTATTATCGGCACCGGAAATCCGCACACCTGTTGATGAAACTAGTTTCAGAAATGCTAGACACGGCAAGGTAACAATATACTTTAAAACGTGTCTAGCGTTTGATGTTCTATCCGACTAGTTATCAGGAACACATGCAGCTCGTATTGGTACCTATAAACAGAGCAGGTCGGCTTCAAACATAAATAATCACTTGATGGAATTGCACTATATCTAACTATAATGGCTGCTCCAAGGCTTAAGCACGTACCAAAAAATCCTATATGAGACATACTACTTTCAAAAGGCCACGATGTGCAAGCTACCGAATTTAGTCAGGATACAAAAGTGATCAGAACTTGCTACTCTCAACTAGCACCCAGATTTGTAATAGAGGACCAGAAGGGATTATTGGATCTACAAGTCTCTGATATGGAACAGATTCCTTTGATTTAAATATTTATTTCAACTAGTCTGCTGTTAGATCGAGCCAAATCAAAGATTTGTAGACTGAAATGAAGTACACAGGTGGAAACACGCCCAGATCGACCCAAATAGCTGGCTGGGAAGGAAATGAATGAATAAACTGCAAGACCAGCTACGAGGAATCAAACCAATCCAGCTAGGAGCAGCGTCTCCAGCGACGGACGGCCTTCAGGACAGCAGGGCGGCACTCCGGCAAGGCTCCGGCCGGGTGCCGGCGAACTTGATGTTGTGGCGGCGTTGGCGGCGGATGAACTAGGGCAAGGACGTCTGGTGGGGAATAGAGAGCCGGCTGGTCTGGGCTTGTATAAATACATATCTCGTTTCTTTTTCTTTCGGATAAGGTCTGGGCTTACATGCTAAGGAAAAACTATTGGTCTCGATACAATGAATTCCCCATGGTCTGTCAGTACTGGGAATTGAGCAATCATATAGTTGACCAACATTATAAAAGTCAATGTTGGTCAAATATTTTTTTGTCTTTGTCTAAAATATATTTTAAATGTACGGGGTATTACATTCTCCCCCCCCCCCCTCAACAGAATTCGACCTCGAATTCTTCACCATTGTGGCTTTTCTTTTTCAAAGGAGGGAAACCTTTCATACCTAAGGTCATGCATTCATAACTCGGTCAGATCATAAACTACCAAGCGTAAAAAGGTACACACTACACAAGAAGTTCACCGCACCCGCATAACAAGAGCTAATAGTAAGAGTAGATGTTACGAGGGCAGTCCATCCGACACTCAAACTATTACTCCGTACATGGATAGGTAAATCTCGGAAGCTAACACTCGGGCATCCTCACTTGGTATTGAAAAAAAAATCATAGACCATCCTATTCAGTCAAACAAGAATCAGTACCCAAAAACTAAACTATCAATTCTTCAAAGATACTAATATATTCCCAAAACCGAGCAGAGAGCAAAATAAATAAATAAATATATCTCCACGGGCAAGTAAGTAATGAAGACCACAACTCCAGTACCAGGTTTGCCACTTCTAGTGATCCTAATAGACGGAGTATTAACAAGGTTGGTTGAAAAACTAAGCAAGTCGCCATCTAGTTGCAGGAGGCAAATGTGTTAAAGGAAAGTCAAATGAGTTGGAGTAGGTACAAATTAACAAACAGATGTACCTGATACTCCATCATTGTGACCAAGAGAAGAGTTTGCTGGTTGGCTGTAGACTCTGTAAGGTGTTGAGGTAGGAGAATCTGCAACTAATGGATGTGTTTGTGTAGGAGCAGGTAGCTGAGGCGGAACATATGGTGCTGGAAGGAGAGGTGCATGATAGTAGTAACCCGAGGTAGGTTGCTGGTATGGTTGAGGTGGAAGTTGGTATTGATGAGGTGGAAACTGGGAAGGTGTAGCTGAAGAGGCTGCCATCATTTGAACTGAACCATGTGAAGACCTGACCCCCGAAGGCACCTCATATGAAGGAATGGTAATTATTGACCCAGTGGAAGGAGGGCTGGTCAACCTCCACTTGATGATGGAGTTGGGATTTTGCTTACAAACAAGTTTCTTGTGACCGGACTTGCCACAATGGTCACAAGAACCCGAAAAATCACACTCAGAAGCACGATGACCTTGACCGCACTTGAAGCAAATCAAACCTTGTCCAGGGATAGGATGAATAAACGAAGTACTATTTGAAGGGGCGCTTGAAAAGGAATGGGCTCCTGATTGAATAGTCTTAGCAGACTGTTGAGGATGTTGGCCCGACTTGGGTTTCTTGAATTCAGATTGCTGACCAGACCCACCACCACCTTGGTAGGTCCTCTTGCGGTCTCCATCAGCGCCCTTAGTACCTCCGGTACAACCCTCACGGGCTGTTGTGAGTCAAAACTCCAGCTCCATCCTTCTGGCTTGCTCAATCACTTCACAGTAGCTTGTTTGTGGCCTGGTTCCTATCACTTCCCTATATCTTGAGTTGAGGCCCCTAAAGAATGCTTGGGCCTTGCGTGACTCATTTCCATTCACCGTATCCACAAATAGCACCATCTTACTAAACTTAGCCTCATACTCGTCCACACTCTGATCTCCTTGTTGAATGTGGGTTAGCACGATGAACATTTCCTCTTTGAATGATTCTGGATAATACCTACTGGTGAATTGCTGAACAAAGAACTCCCACGTAGGCTCCCCGTGGATAGGAAGATGAGCTGCACGGACACCCCTCCACCATGCGTCAGCCAAGCCTTTAAGTTGGAGGCCCACATAAAGAACTCTCTTGCGCGGGGACAACTCCAAGGCCTCCATATACTTCTCCATGGTATTCAGCCAAGAAGCGGCTTCCATTGGTGTCCCGGTTCCGTGAAAGTCATCAACATTCAGTGATAACCAGTCTTTTAGCTTGATCTCATGACCATCATGTCCCCCACGATTGATAGATTGACTGCCATGTGCTTCCTCGTTATGACTTTGCTCCACCTCTGCATCTGATTCCTCCACATTGGTATTACGGCCACCACGTCCTTGCCTAGCACGATTGCGGCCACGATTCCGACCTCTAGGTGCCCTTGGCGGCATACTATACAACACATTGCCAACAGTTAACCCAAGAGAGAATCGACATCAAGTCAATGCACTCATACTCAAATAGATGAAATCACAAGTAGCAGACATGAATAAATGGAACTATAAATGACATGCATGCCCCATGAACCCGATCCTATTGTGAAGTGTGTCAAAATTTTACATTCTTCACTAACATATCAAGTTTTAGTTTCAAACATAAAATACCAATTGTTTAAGGAAGAACATTTGCACAAGTTTCACATTCTGCCTATTCCAGAGACCTAAAGCCTAGGCTCTGATACCAACTATAACACCCCAGGTTTGTAAACCACCTGGCGGTGCTACCACACAAGTAAAGCTACAACAATATTAACGACAACTATAAAATCGACAGCAATTCCTTTGTTTTTAGGACATCCACGACAGACAATTGGCATTTTATACACATTGGACGAACGACATGGAGTTAGACACAGAAACAAGGACACACTTTATGGTTTACAATCAAGCGAGAATATAACATATACATATCTGAGCAACCAAAGGCTCACACGAGCCATTCCAAAAGACATAGATCATCTGTACTAAGCAAACAAGTAATAAGCTACGACAGCTAAATAGTTGTAGGATTATCCACTAGGCATTATACATAAACGTGTGATTGAGTGATGTGTGACAGGTGTGCTACGCCCATCTCCCATGCAAATGCCTTACTTCTTACCTGAAAACCAAATGAAAAGCAAGAATGAGTATGGAATACTCAGCAAATACAATTAGAGCCACACAAACAATTAAACATGGAATGATATCACAATCAGTAGAAGTATGGAACAAGATATCTGGTTATGTACTCCGGACATGCATCGAACGGAATATCTGAAATTTGTGAATGAAAGTATGGACCAGTATATCTGAATATGTCCTCCGGACTAGCCCACGAGCTGACAGTTCTCACCGAACTTTATCGGAGTAGCCACTCGGGACAGTCTCTCACCGGTCCGACATGAAGGGTATCCATCGGACTAGCTCACAAGCAAACGGTTCTCACCGAACTTTATCGGAACTAGCCGCTTGTGAACAGTTTCTCACCGAGTTAGCTTTGAAAGTGAGAAGTGTGATATCGCTGAACAAGGATAGGAAAACATAACCGAACAAGACTAAACTGGACAATCATATAAGCAAATCTCACTCAATAAGAACAAGTAATCACAGAATGAACAGATGGTTCGTCATGCACTTGCCTTAACCTCGACGTTCAACGGAATTATTATTATCGGCACCGGAAATCCGCACACCTGTTGATGAAACTAGTCTCAGAAATGCTAGACACGGCAAGGTAACAATATACTTTAAAACGTGTCTAGCGTTTGATGTTCTATCCGACTAGTTATCAGGTACACATGCAGCTCGTATTGGTACCTATAAACAGAGCAGGTCGGCTTCAAACATAAATAATCACTTGATGGAATTGCACTATATCTAACTATAATGGCTGCTCCAAGGCTTAAGCACGTACCAAAAAATCCTATATGAGACATACTACTTTCAAAAGGCCACGATGTGCAAGCTACCGAATTTAGTCAGGATACAAAAGTGATCAGGACTTGCTACTCTCAACTAGCACCCAGATTTGTAATAGAGGACCAGAAGGGATTAATGGATCTACAAGTCTCTGATATGGAATAGATTCCTTTGATTTAAATATTTATTTCAACTAGTCTGCTGTTAGATCGAGCCAAACCAAAGATTTGTAGACTGAAATGAAGTACACAGGTGGAAACACGCCCAGATCGACCCAAATAGCTGGCTGGGAAGGAAATGAATGAATAAACTGCAAGACCAGCTACGAGGAATCAAACCAATCCAACTAGGAGCAGCGTCTCCAGCGACGGACGGCCTTCAGGACAGCAGGGCGGCACTCCGGCAAGGCTCCGGCCGGCTGCCGGCGAACTTGATGTTGTGGCGGCGTTGGCGGCGGATGAACTAGGGCAAGGACGTCTGGTGGGGAATAGAGAGCCGGCTGGTCTGGGCTTGTATAAATACATATCTCGTTTCTTTTTCTTTCGGATAAGGTCTGGGCTTACATGCTAAGGAAAAACTATTGGTCTCGATACAATGAACTCCCCATGGTCTGTCCGTACTCGGAATTGAGCAATCATATAGTTGACCAACATTATAAAAGTCAATGTTGGTCAAATATTTTTTTGTCTTTGTCTAAAATATATTTTAAATGTACGGGGTATTACAGTCGAACCCACTCCCGAACGCGGCCCCACTCGTCAGGTCCAACGAGCCCCACTCGTCAACAAAGTCGAACCCACTCGTCAGGTCCGAACGCGGCCCCACTCGTCAGGTCCAACGAGCCCCACTCGTCAACAAAGTCGAACCCACCCGTCAGGTCCGAACTAGGCCCCACTCGTCAGGTCCAACGAGCGAGTCAACATAGTCCAACGCGGCCCCACTCGTCAGACTTGACGGTCAAGACGGCAAACGACCGCAAACGACCGCTATGAGCATTGTGAGAGTTTCGGCTAAGGAAGTGGGGAAAAGTGAGCAGAAGTTTGGAGCGTGGGGAAAAGTGAGCACAAATTACGACTTGGGGGCACAGGAGGAATAAGCCCTAAAGAAAAACCTTGGGATTTTGTAGTGGAGAGTAAAAGAGAGTGAGTGGGCATGAGTGGATGCTCCACTCACATCAAGAGGGAAGAGGTGCAGTCACCCCTAAGGGGCAACGTCCCAACCTCACCCCTCTCCTATATATGGAGGGGTGGGAGCTCCCTCTTGAGTACACACTTGATCCTCTCTCCCTCCTCCCGCTGCTCCACCTCTCGGCCATCCGCTTGGCGAAGCCATGGCCGTTTAGTTCTCCACGACACCACGTCGTCGTGTTGTTAGAGTTCCTTGGTGGTTCTACTACTTCCGCTGCCCCGCTGGATCGAGGGAACGGAGGTCGTCATCAAGCCGTACGACCGAGTACGGAGGCGCCGCCGGTTGCGGCGTACATCTTCACGATCTTGAGATCGGCAAGTGTTCCACTACATCGTCCACGAGAATCCTTCTCGAAATGCTTTCGGTCTTCGAGGGTGAGTTCTCTTGGAACATGTTCCACCCGTTACGAGCATCTCCTAGATTAGATCTTGGCACGTTGGTTGTTCCCTCCGTAGGAATTTTTTTGTTTTCTATGCTACGAACCCATCAGTGGTATCAGAGCCAACTCTATGCGTAGATGTTTTTGTACGGGAAGAACACATATGTGTATGTGGGCGTTGATGATCATGTTATTGCTTCCTTTGTATATTTTATATCTTAGTGGCATAGTGGGATGAAGCGGCCCGGACTAACCTTACATGTCCACGCACATGAGACTTATTCCACGACTGACATGCAACTTGTTTTGCATAAGTGGCTTTGCGGGTGTCTGTCTCTCACACTATAGTTAAGATGTAAAATAGAACGGGTTGTTAATAATTTGTTCATCACCGTTGTGGTTTCATGTTTGTAGGTAAGAACGGTGAAAGTGCATTATTTGCACCCCTATGTTTTGGTGACTAATGGCAATACAAAAGGTAGTACTAATGTTTGTGTTAATAGATGCAGGAAAAGTTACCAGGTTTCAGTTCTGATTCAGTTATGTCTAGCTCGGAAATCTATCCAGAGATTTCCGGGCGTTCATGTTTTTTGCTAAGTCAAGAAACCAAATCAGCACTGGACATTCGCAAGTTTCAGCTGGAAAAGTCCCCGGAGATTTCCGGGGCTCGGAAATTTCCGGTGGCCAGTCCGGAGATTTCCGGTGCTCAGTTCGGAAATTTCCGGACGACGCTTGGAAATTTCCGGTTCAACGGCTCCAACGGACAGATATTTCGGGGAGGGGTATAAATACCCCTCCACCTACCTCCAGCCATTTTAAGCTTCAAGATTCTCTCTCCTCCATTTATGCTGAAGCTCGTTTCTCCCGGATCTCCCAATCTAGCCAACCAAATCCTTTGATCTTTGGGGATCCGAAGGAGAAGCGCCCGATCTACAACTCCACCGAAGAGATTTGAATTTCCCCCACTATATCTTGTGGGGCCATGAATCTAGGGTTCCCTGTCGTCGTGTGGACAAACAGATGCCTACGGGTAGGCTAATCTTTGGGGCCGATGGACGATAGAGGATTCGGGGAGGGATAGCGTGCTAAGAAGCACACACGGAAGAACACATGGACACAAGGATTTACCCTGCTTCGGGGCTCTCGTGAGGAGATAAAACCCCTACTGCAGCATCTAGCTTATTTGTTGTATTTCTTCCTCTCTATATGTTTGGTACAACCGCTTCATGAACTGAGCAAGAATTGCCTCTAAGAGGTCTTGGGGAAGGAATGAGCCTGAGGGGCTAGAGGAGCCGGCTGTGGCTTGGCCGGCCGTAGCCGTGTCTTTGGCCTTCCCCCTGGTGCTCCTTATATAGGAGGAGCCCAGGGGACAAGAGGTGGCCCACATGTCACTATACATGCATTGTTCATGATTTGACTACTGGGTCTTGTCAGCACTGTTCACTGCGCTATGTAGTGTACTATAGTCACATTGATAGCACTGTAGCCATGCCTGGTCACACTCAGGGCAGGCAGAACCCGTGCGGCCCGCGTCCTTGTCTTGTCTGCTTGCGCCTGTCTTCAGAATCATCCGTACCGGTCAGGGGAGTCGGGGGTGACGCCATATCGGGGAAGCCGGGAGTGACGCCATGTCGGGGAAGCCGGGAGTGCCGCCATGTCGGGGAAGACGGGAGTGCCGCCATGTCGGGGAAGCCGGGAGTGACGCCATGTCGGGGAAGCCAGGAGTGCCGCCATGCCGGGGAAGCCGGGAGTGACGCCATGTCGGGGAAGCCGGGAATGGTCGGGGACGCAGAGTCGTGCCGGGGCGAGGCCGAGGTCAACGATGGCGCGGGCGAGCTGGAGGCGGGGGCGAGGTCGAAGACGGCTTGGTGGAGTCGGCAAGGTGGAAGTCGAGGTTGGAGATAACTCGGACGGCCCGAAGTCCAAAGGCATCGTGCCCCTCCGCTGGCTACCTCGGTCCACCCAAATTACCCATAAAGTCGGCCCATCCCCAGCTTGGGCTGGCCGGGAGAGCGCTTATGTCGGCCCGAGTCGCATCTCTTTGCCTATCATTTTATCTTTCACCCACTTACTCATTTAACTTCTCGTTTTCCTCTAGTATAAGCATAATAACACCATAACTTTAGGGTACCGGGGATTAAATCCCCAACACTAGTCCCTGAGGCTGCGGGGGACTCGCAGAGTCGCGCGCAGACTTAGAAAATATAACCACATCACCATCTTCACATACTCCGCCTTGTACCTTCAAGAAATATCATCATATGCCGGTTCTTTAGCCACTCCGGGCGTTTTATCGGCATAGATGTCTTCAGCCACTGCTGGTTTGACATAGGGGTATCTCGGGTGTCTCGGATGTCCGGTAGCCACTCTGGGCATATCACACATGTCTTGGTACCTCGGCCACTCTGGGCATATTACACATGTCTCGGTATCTCGGCCACTCTGGGCATATCACACATGTCTCGGTATCTCGGCCACTCTGGGCATATCACACATGTTGCCTTTGGCAAACCAACACAAACGATGATCTGAGATATGGAAAGATGCCGCGATACTGTGGCAAACCGAAATAAACGGCGATCTGGGATATGGAATGATGCCGTGATACTGTGGCAAACCGAAATAAACGGCGATCTGGGATATGGAATGATGCCGTGATATATTGGCAAACCGACATAAACGGCGATCCGGGATATGGAATGATGCCGTGATACAGTGGCGAACCGACATAAGCAACAACTTGGTATGATATGTCATCATAACTCGGCAAGCCGATACCAAAGACTATCCGTGATATATACTGAGATGATAATAACTATAAGATGGATCCGAGATAACCGACACAACCAAGACCATTGACATGGATATCCTCTCGGTAACACCGATATCACCTTTCAATGTTAGTTCAGGCACATATATATTTAACAAGAATAATGACTCTATTTAATTGATCATACCAAGTCTAGCACAAGACAGAAATTACAATGAGCCGCAAATCTATGCACTATGATGCTGACTCGGTTTTCACCGAGTCCCCGAGTTATTTTAGAGATCTAGCAGAAAGAACAGAATGCCCTGGTGGGCCAATCCCCGGGTCAAGACATCTTGCTCCGGGGAAAACACACAGACAATATATGCCGAATCACTTTTTAGACCGAGTTCCCGAGAATGTTTTCATGTTTACTTCACTCCACAACCTCTGCTCTTGACTACCATTCTAGGCGTTCGTCAGTCGAGTCACAAGATTATATCCGATAGCATACATTACTTGGACTTTTAAACAAGGTTGAAAACCTATCCGGCATACGGACGAGACAAACAACAACACGCATAGACGAACAAGGCAGTCCCCGAGACTCACCTCGGGGTGCCGGCATACAAACGATACAGGAATAACCGACATAAAACATAAGTATAAAGACGAGGCAGTCCCCGAGTTCATCCCGGGATGCCGACATACAAACGATATAGATAGAAGGCATGCATATAGACAACAGGGCAGTCCCCGAGTTCATCTCGGCGTGCCGACATACAAATAACTCAGAAAAACAGACATAAACCATAAGCATATAAAAAGGCAGCCCCCGAGTTACTTTAGAGGTAAAAGCGGAACCGATTAGTCGGCCAGTCCCCGGGTCAAGACATCTCGCTCCCGGGGAAAATACTAAGCATGATACGAAGGGGGCAGTCCCCGAGTTATTCTCAAGATTAACCAACTGCATGGTACAGACGAAGATACTCACAGAGCATTGGTGCGGGCTGGATTGACGGCGCCGACATGACCCGGGCAACTGTCGGGGAGTTACCCGGAGTCTATCGACGGCGAGCGCTGGTGCAGGTTGGACCGGCCTCTGCTTGCGGCGGCGAGTTGGAGCGCGGAGACCATGGTGAGGTCGAGTCCCCGAGTTGATGAAGAAGGTCCCGTCCGAATTGATTCCAGCAAGCGCCACTACCAGCCCCACGGTGGGTGCCAACTGTCGGCGTGTGGACAAACAGATACCTACGGGTAGGCTAACCTTTGGGGCCGATGGACGCTGGAGGATTCGGGGAGGGATAGCGCGCTAAGAAGCACACACGAAAGAACACATGGACACAAGGATTTACCCTGCTTCGGGGCTCTCGTGAGGAGATAAAACCCCTACTGCAGCATCTAGCCTATTTGTTGTATTTCTTCCTCTCTATATGTTTGGTACAACCACTTCATGAACTGAGCAAGAATTGTCTCTAAGAGGTCTTGGGGAAGGAATGAGCCTGAGGGGCTAGAGGACCCTGTTGTGGCTTGGCCGGCCGTGGCCGTGTCTTTGGCCTTCCCCCTGGTGCTCCTAATATAGGAGGAGCCCAGGGGACAAGAGGTGGCCCACATGTCACTATACATGCACTGTTCATGATTTGACTACTGGGTCTTGTCAGCACTGTTCACTACGCTATGCAGTGTACTATAGTCACATCGATAGCACTGTAGCCATGCCTGGTCACACTCAGGGCAGGCAGAACCCGTGCGGCCCGCGTCCTTGTCTTATCTGCTTGCGCCTGTCTTCAGAATCATCCGTACCGGTCGGGGGAGTCGGGGGTGACGCCATGTCGGGGAAGCCGGGAGTGACGGCATGTCGGGGAAGACGGGAGTGCCGCCATGTCGGGGAAGCCGGGAGTGACGCCATGTCGGGGAAGCCGGGAGTGCCGCCATGTCGGGGAAGACGGGAGTGCCGCCATGTCGGGGAAGACGGGAGTACCGCCATGTCGGGGAAGCCGGGAGTGACGCCATGTCGGGGAAGCCGGGAGTGCCGCCATGTCGGGGAAGACGGGAGTGCCGCCATGTCGGGGAAGCCGGGAGTCACGCCATGTCGGGGAAGCCGGGAGTGCCGCCATGCCGGGGAAGCCGGGAGTGACGCCATGTCGGGGAAGCCGGGAGTGGTCGGGGACGCAGAGTCGTGCCAGGGCGAGGCCGAGGTCGACGATGGCGCGGGCGAGCTGGAGGCGGGGGCGAGGTCGAAGACGGCTTGGTGGAGTCGGCAAGGTGGAAGTCGAGGTTGGAGATAACTCGGACGGCCCGAAGTCCAAAGGCATCATGCCCCTCCGCTGGCTACCTCGGTCCACCTGAATTACCCATAAAGTCGGCCCATCCCCAGCTTGGGCTGGCCGGGAGAGCGCTTATGTCGGCCCGAGTCGCATCTCTTTGCCTATCATTTTATCTTTCACCCACTTACTCATTTAACTTCTCTTTTTCCTCTAGTATAAGCATAATAACACCATAAATTTAGGGTAACGGGGATTACATCCCCGACATTCCCTTTGTGGATAGCTAGGTTCATCCTTGTTGCTACTTGTTCCTTTGTGGATCCTATGTGGAAGTGACCTCTTGTGGTCTTGGTGAGAGCCCCCAATTCAGTTGTGGGTGTGTGCCTCACGGATTTGTACGGGACCTTCTCCTCCCTTAAAGGAGTCCTTAGTGGAAGTGTGAATTCGGACCTTTGTGGTCGAATTAATCGGAGAATAGGGTGAGGCCTTGGTGGCGTTGAGTTAACCTTTATGGTTACTCACACCCCTCCAACGAGACATACACCTATGTGGTGGAACTCGGGATAAAATCGTCGTCTCCGAGTGTTCCTTTGGTTGTCTCGTTCCACTCTCCTTTATCGCATTAATTGTTTATCATACTTGCTTTGTTTCCTAGGATGCCTCTATGCATCTTCATGATTTTGTTGAAATATGTGATATGCAGAATTTTAAAAATGTGGAAAGTGATATTCTAAAACTGAAGTTATTTCCATTGTCACTTAAAGGCAGAGCTAAGGAATGGTTGCATTCACTACCTACTGATAGTATTAATTCTTGGGATGATTTAAA
Organism: Poa annua; assembly: GCA_026929855.1. Taxonomy (NCBI): domain Eukaryota; kingdom Viridiplantae; phylum Streptophyta; class Magnoliopsida; order Poales; family Poaceae; genus Poa; species Poa annua. Next base: position 60,348,495 of record CM049437.1, read on the forward strand.
AGAAGCTTTCATTAAGAAGTATTATCCACCTGTTAAAATTTTGCAAAATAGAAACAATATTCTTTCTTTTAGGCAAAATGAAAATGAACATGTTGCTATGGTTTGGGATAGGATAAAAGTTATGCTTAGAACTTGTCCATCTCATGGGGTTAACGAATGGACCATATTACACTCTTTTTATAATGGTCTAAACTACATGTCTAGAAACATCCTTGATTCTGCTGCTGGAGGGGCTTTTATGAGTAAAACTATAGTAGAAGCTAAGAACATATTAGAGAGTATTTTGCAAAACTATAGTCAATGAAACACTGAAAGAGCACCTAATCCCCCTAAGAAAGTAAACTCCATAGAAGAAAATAGTGATTTGTCATCTAAAATGGATACTATTCTTGCTTTCATTAATAAACAAAATATTGAGAATGTCCCTTTGCAAGAACTAGTTGGTAATAATCCTGAGAATGTTGATGTTAACTTTGTTAGATATGGAAATAGTGGGTTTGGTAACAACAAATAATTCATATAATAAACCTTCATATGTTCCCAACACCCGTTCTTTTGTTCCATATCCTGGTAATAACGATAACAAGTGGAAACCTATGCCTTGAAGTAATGATAATTTTGGTGCTAATAAAATTCTTATGGAACAAGTTGCTAGTCATAATACCATGATACAAGAGTTGAATAAGTCTATTGCTTCCATTAGTTCTGATATTAAAGGTTTACAACTACAAGCTGAAGGACTAGATAAAGCCCTATCAAAACTAGCTGATAATCAAGCCACTTTATTGAGTATGTCTGCAGGGAAACCACAAGCACCACCCGTGGTTGGAGTGAGTTCTATTAATATTGCTGAAAATGTTCCATCCACTTTGAAAGAAACTTTTAATGAATTGTTGAAATATCCTGAATACTTGTTACCATTTATGTCTTATCTTAAGGGTTTGAATGAAGCTAATGAAACTAAAAGTGATAATCCTCCTATTTTAAAGAAACAAGTTGAAGAAGTTAAGATGCTTAGTGAAGTCAAGGAACCACTACTTGAATTAGAGAATTGTAGCTTGCATGAACTTATGTCTATCTTACAAAAATTTGCTAGTGATCCTTCTATTAATGTTAACCAAGCTGGTTTTGGTTCTTATATTGCTAGTCATGTTTTAAAAGAGAAAATTGCTAGGTACAAAAAAGAAGCTAAGATGCCACCTAAGCTTGGGGATATATGGGTTCCCAAGGTATTAGTAACAATTGGAAAAGAGACACACCATGCTATATTAGATCTAGGATCTAGTGTCTCTGTTATGTCAAAAGAATTATATGAAGTACTTGAATTAAAGAATCTTGAAAAATGCTCTGTTGAACATGCACTTGCTGATGATTCTATTAAACATGCTTTAGGAAAAGTAAGTAATGTTATGATAGAATTGCATTTAACATTTGTGCCTGTTGATTTTCTAATCATGGACATGGGGAATAAAACCTCTAGTCCTATTATTTTGGAAGACCTTTTCTTCGTACTACAGGTGCCATCATTGATTCAAAGGAGGGGAACGTGAAGTTTCAGTTCCCACACAAGAAGTGCATGGAGCACTTCCCAAGGAAGAGGGACATACCAAAGTTCAAGCTCCTTCATGAGCTTCGTCCACAATAAATATCAAGTAAGAAGCGTAGCTATATAACTATAAAGAAAGCGCTTTACGGGAGGCAACCCGGTTTTTTTTTTTTTGAGATTTTCTTTGAGTCCTCTTGCTGTACCAAGAAACTTTGTTTTTAGTTTAGGTTCTGGAATTTTTAATAAAGTGCCAAGTTTTACCCATTTTGGCTTAGAAAAGTTGCTTTTTCTATTCGGAGATTTTATTCCAGCACGAATCTGTGCACGGTATGATGTTTAATTCCTATTCTGTAACTCCGAATGAGCTGAAATTTGAACTGTAGTTGCAACTTTTCATCCTCTGTAAGCGTGATTTGTTTCAGATTTTTTCAACATATTTTAGTGGGGTAAAAAATACGTTTTGCTGCTGCTGTTTTTCTGAACAGATTCTGTCCCATTTTGTTTTATGCATTCTTTGAGCTTTCAACTTGAATCTTTTTTATCCAATTGAGTTTATTAGAAGGAATACAACATTATACACTTTCTGGACATGTTTCTTATGTTTGTATAAATATTCCATACAGCAAGCAATTCTATTGTTGTGTGCCTACTAATGTCACCCCACAGAAAAGAAATGGGAGAAACAGTATTTTGAAGTTTTTTCACAGGGATTAGAGGAGATGCACCAAGAGATATCCAAGGATGGTGAAGACCATAAGCTTGGGGATGTGAATACGACCCCACTGAACCAACACACTCTCGGTTTGCACACGTCTAACTTCTGTTTTTCGTTCATTGCACTTTATCGCATAAACTTGGAGCGTTCTTTTTGTTCTTTTTATTTCGGTTGGGTATTTTGCTTGAGACCACCACTTTTCATTTATGTTATGAGAGAGCTACTAGAAGTTTGGGTTGAATTAAGTTGGATGCTATAAAAATATTGGGAAGAGGATGTTTGAGTTGATTTAAAAAGATACATATAGTTGCATGATTTATGTGCTTGTTAATGAGTAATAATATGCAAGTGTCTTATGAAGAGTTATTACTTATTCATGTTTTATATGCTGAATGATGCTTTACTTTGTTTAACATGAAATGGTTAGCTCTATGGACACTTATGCATGCATTTAGATGGTCAACTTTCTCCCTCTTGCTAGCCCAAAAATTCCAACAAGTAAAAAAGCTTGTATTCCAACACCTTCAACCAAAGTTTTTCCAGTGAGTCCACCATATCTACCTATTAGCTAATGTGCTCTTCCAAGTATGTTTACCATGTTATATTTTTTTATCTATGCTTCCAAATTAAGATGCTTATGTCATTGGGATTGTCATGGGTAAAGTTGGTTAAAAAGCTCTCACGAACTTGATGCACACATTACTTTTATTGCACTTAATAAACTTGACCCATTGTGATTAAAATTATTAAGTTTTAGGCTTTATAAAGGTCTTTGGTTGGGAGTTAACTCGTATGTGCTGTCACATGGCAAGCTTTCAACCTGTTCTGTATCTCATTTAAGTTGATATCATGTTCTTTTGTTGATGGATGCCTAACATTGCGTGAAATAAAGATGGAAACTTAGTAAGTTCGGGCGAGTGGTATTAATTGCTAGAGAGACACCTATGGCGGCTAACTTAAGCCATGTGGCCCATGGTGGAAATTTGCAATATACCCATAGTGGAGGAATCTATGATACATCTCACAACAGAAAAATCATTTAAAAGAAAAAAACATTAGTTAAAGAAAGAGATGTTGAGATGTCCACTGTTTGCTTGCTTTGTCATTTGGACATGTGCTCATTCCGTGTCCTAGGGCAAAGGGTACTCGAGGTGATATTCTCTACGAAGCCACTTTTACTCACGATGACTGTAACCTTCACTTGCTTTGTGGCCCAAGTTGAGTAGCCAGTCGGAGAGGTTTTTGTTTTCAAGGGGCATGAGGCTTTTGACCCATACTTTGTCAAGCACATAACTCATATTTGCTTTCACTTTCAACTATTAATCACTAAAGATGCTATGATAGGGGTAATGAGAACTTCACACCAATGGAAACTACATGGCAAACATTAACTTAAGTTGAAGCATTTGGAAGCTAGATAAAACTCTTGCATGTTATTCCTCTACTTATTTATCTATCTTTTCAAAGTGTCCACCTTTTATATTCAGATTTCCATAAGAATACTCTATGACCAATATAGGATATCTTTTACTTTTTCACTTATGCATTCATTTAGTCCATAGAACTTTTCTTTTATATTACACTTTGTGAATTATCATTGAATATATTTGTCTTGAATTTTTGATACCTCTTGATAATATATCTTGTATGTTGCTACTACTTATTAAGAATAAATCATTTGACTCTATGTGGCAATAACAATCATCTTTGATATCCTTTGTTAAGTAATAAAATGCCAAGTCCATATTTAGTTTTATCACCTTCATACTCGAGGACGAGTATAGGTTAAGCTTGGGGATGTTGATGCATGTAAAATGCATACATCAACTTTGCAATATATTACTCATATTTCATTCATATTTGCATCATATAAGGGTTATATCAATGTTTTATAATGTTTTGGGGAATATTTCACAGTTTCCCTATTTATTTGGAATTAACCCTGCACTGTCAGAAAACCCCTTTTTCTACATTTTGATGTTTCAGGGACCCAAACGACGTCCAAATGACCTGAAACTTCGCGAACATCAGTTTTTGGAAGGAACAAAGCGTAGGAGCGAAGGAAGCGCAAAAGTGGAAACCCGAAGACCAAAAGAGGGGGGGGCACGCGACCAGATTCCTTGGCTGCGTGGGGCCCACCCTCTTGGCCCTCGAGCCTCTGATGGGCGTAAAGATAACACGATTAGGTTGAGCTCCAAGTGCAGAGTTTGTAGATGTGGAAGACTTGTTTTCCCCACAAGGGTGACTCGAGGGTTTATATCGAACTCTCGGGGAACTGTGTGTAGAAGATTTATCCTCTTGTCCTTCTCTTGATTACCTGCAAAACAAAACAAGATGTTTTGTGCTCCCAACCTCACCAAGTGGTTGTCAAGCACAAGGTGTGAGCAAAGAGATGAAAACAAAGTAAATGCAAAGCAAGAAATAAATATGCAATGGTGGTAAATAAAAGTGCAAGGATGGTATAAATGATGGTGGATGATGTTTTTGTGGTTTGTATGGTGTTTGCAAGATGTAGATGTATTTTTGTATTTTCGGATTTAATAATGGCAGAAAATGTAAAGTGCAATAAAAGTGTTGGAAAGGTGTTTCTTATGATTAAAAATGGACTGGGGTTCATGGTTTCACAAATGCACTCTCTCTTTTATATAGTGGTAGATAATGGAACATAGGAATTGACATATGAGATTGCAACAAGACAAGTTATTAATAATATGGGCATCACATCCTAACATAGAGATCTTTTGGTTATTAATCTCTCTTATAATCCACCAAGATGCGAACTAAATCATAACACCTCAGTAATTAAGATAAACAGAGTATAGCTTTAAGTTCAATGACATGAAGTTTAAATAAGAACATGCTAGATCTAGTCATGGTGATAGTGGCAATGTCACCCACATACCCCCGGTAGCATGGTATTTCCTTTATCCCTAGTGAGGCAACAAAGTAAGGTAAAAACCCAAGTGGATCACGGTATTGTTGTCAACTTACCACAAAACCACCCCCCGTTACTCCAACTAATGCACACGTTCCCCCTCACACGCTCTCATAAACATGTTGGATCAAAACACATAGACAAGAACGGGGTACATAATATGCATCTACTTTCATAACAAAGACCTAATATTGGCAATCATCATAACATATATCAACTTAAGAGATCCACCACAAAGGTAATACATATATGACCATAATCATGTTCAGCAGCTCATATGGCACTAATTAGTGAAGCTCAAGAGAGAGGAGAGATACATAAGTTACTTCCACAAACCCATAGTCCAGGGGTGGACTACTCCCTCTTCATCATGGAGATGGTGGAGTAGTCGTTGGAGAAGGTGGAGACCACACCGGCAGCGCCCCGCCGGAGTTTCCCCCCTCCAATCTGCAGCTCCAGGTCTCTGTTTCGTGGTTTCTGTGTTTCTGCGGCGCTCCTCTCCGAAAGGGTTCGGGGGGCTATTTTTATAGTCGTTTTTAGGTCAAGACGAAGCCAGGGAGACGAAGATCGACGGCATCAGAGGCTCGAGGGCTGAGATGAGGGGCCCCACAAGGCCAAGGAATCTGGCCGCGTGGGCCCACCTCTTTTGGCTCTCGGCCTTCCATTTTTGCTCTTCCTTCGCTCCTAAGCCTTGTTCCTTCCAAAAAATGATCTCCGTGGAATATTAGGTCATTTGGACGTCGTTTGGGTCCTTGAAACATCAAAATATACAAAAGGGTTTTTTTTGACAGCACAGGGTTAATTCCAAATAAATAGGGAAAGTGTGAAATATTCCCCAAAACATTATAAAACATTGATATAACCCTTATATGATGCAAATATGGATGAAATATGAGTAATATAATGCAAAGTTCATGTATGCATTTTACATGCATCAACATCCCCAAGCTTAACCTATACTCGTCCTCGAGTATGAAGGTGATAAAACTAAACATGGACTTGCCATTTTATTACTTAGCAAAGGATATCAAAGATGATTGCTACAGAGAGTCAAATGATTCATTCTTTAGTAAAGAGTAGCAACATACAAGACATATTATCAAGAGATATTAAATATTCAAGGTAAAGATGTTCAATGATAATTCACAAGGTGTAACATGAAAGAAAAGTTCTATGGACCAAATGAATGCATAAATGAAAAGTAAAAGATATCCTAGGTTGGTCATAGAGTAATGCTATAGAAATCTGAATATAAAAGGTGGACACTTTGGAAAGATAGATAAATAAGTAGAGGAATAACATGCAAGAGTATTATCTAGCTTCCAAATGCTTCAACTTAAGCTATGTTTGCCATGTAGTGATCATTGGTGTGAAGTTCTCATTGCCCCTATCATAGCATCTTTAGTGATTAATAGTTGAAAGTGAAAGCAAATATGAGTTATGTGCTTGACAAAGTATGGGTCAAAAAGCCTCATGCCCGTTGAAAACAAAAACCTCTCCGACTGGCTACTCAACTTGGGCCACAAAGCAAGTGAAGGTTACAGTCATCGTGAATAAAAGTGGCATCATAGAGAGTTTCACCCCGGGTACCCTTTGCCCCAGGACATGGAAGTGGGCACATGTCCAAATGACAAAGCAAGCAAACAGTGGATATCTCTACATCTCTTTCTTTACTCATGCTTTTTTCTTGTAAATGCTTTTTCTGTTATGAGATGTGTCATGGATTGCTCCACTATGGTTATGTTGCAAATTTCCACCATGATCCACATGGCTTAGGTTAGCCGCCACAAGTGTCTCTCTATCCAATAATATCACTCACCCGAACTTACTAAGTTTCCATCTTTATTTCACGCAATGTTAGGCATCCATCACCAAAGGAACATGATATCAACTTTTATAAAGAATAAAGTGCAATGTTGAAAGCTTTCCACGTGTCAGCACGTATGAGCTTGCTCCAAACCAAAGACCTTTGTCAATCCCAAAACATCATAATCTTAATCACAATGGGTCATGTTTATTAAGTGCATGAAAAGTAATGTGTGCATCAAGTTCGTGAGAGCTTTTAAACCAACTTAACCCATGACAATCCCAATAACATAAGCATATTAATTTGGAAGCATAGATAAAACAATATAACATGGTAAACATAATTGGAATAGCATATTAGCTAATAGGTAGATATGGTGGACTCACTGGAAAAACTTGGTTGAAGGTGTTGGAAAACAAGCTTTTTACTTGTTGGAATTTTTGGTCTAGCAAGAGGGAGAAAGATGACCATCTAAATGCATGCATAAGTATCCATAGAGCTAACCATTTCATGTTAAACAAAGTAAAGCATCATTCAGCATATAAAACATGAATAAGAAATAACTCTAGGTAAGACACTTGCATATTAATATTCATTAACAAAGCACATGAATCATGCAACTATATGTATCTTTTAAATCAACTCAAACATCCTCTTCCCAATATTTTTATAGCATCCAACTTAATTCAACCCAAACTTCCCGTAGCTCTCTCATAACATAAAAAAAAGTGGTGGTCTCAAACAAAAAACCAAACCGAAATAACAAAAAGAACAAAAACGCTCCAAGTTTATACGATAAAGTGCAATGAACGAAAAACAAAAGTTAGACGTGTGCAAACCGAGAGTATGTTGGTTCAGTGGGGTTGTCTTCACATCCCCAATCTTATGGTCTCTTGGTGCGTCTCCTCTAATCCCTGTGAAAAAACTTCAAAACACCGTTTCTCCTATTTCTTTTCTGTGGGGTGACATTAGTAGGCACAAAACAATAGAATTGCTTGTTGTATGAAATCCTTAGACCAACATAAGAAACATGTCCAGAAAGTGTATAATGTTGTATTCCTTCTAATAAACTCAATTGGATAAAAAAGATTCAAGTTAAAAGCTTAAAGAATGCATAAAATAAAATGGGACAGAATCTGTCCAAAAAAACAGCAGCAGCAAAACGTATTTTTTTTACCCCACTTAAATATGTCGAAAAAATCTGAAAACATTCACGCTTACAGAGGATGAAAAGTTGCAACTACAGTTCAAATTTCAGCTCATTCGGAGTTACAGAATAGGAATTAAAAATCATACCGTGCAAAGATTCGTGCTGGAATAAAATCTCCAAATGGAAAAAGCAACTTTCAAAGCCCAAATGGGTAAAACTTGGCACTTTATTAAAAATTCCAGAACCTAAACTAAAAACAAATTCTCTTGGTACAGCAAGAGGACTCAAATAAAATCTCAAATAAAAATAACCGGGTTGCCTCCCGTAAAGCGCTTTCTTTATAGCCATATAGCTAGGCTTTTTACTTGATACTTATAGTGGGCGAAACTCGTCAGGGAGCTTGAACCTTGATGTGTCCCTCTTGCTTGGAAAGTGCTCCATGCACTTCTTGTGTGGGAACTGAAACTTCACGTTCCCCTCCTTTGAATCTATTATAGCACCTGTAGTACGAAGAAAAGGTCTTCCCAAAATGATAGGACTAGAGGTTTTATTCCCCATGTCCATTATTACAAAGTCAACAGGCACAAAAGTCATATGTAACTCTACCATAACATCACTTAATTTTCCTAAAGCATATTTAATGGAATCATCAGCAAGTGAAAGTTCAATAGAGAATTTTTCAAGATTCTTTAATTCAAGTACTTCATATAGTTCCTTAGACATAACAGAGACACTAGATCCTAGATCTAATATGGCATGGTGTGTCTCTTTTCCAATTGTTACTAATACTTTGGGAACCCAAATATCCCCAAGCTTAGGTGGTGTCATAGCTTCTTTGTTGTACCTAGCAATTTCCTCATTTAAAACATGACTAGCAATAAAAGAACCAAAACCAGCTTGATTAGTATTAATAGAAGGATCACTAGCAAATTTCTGTAAGATAGACATAAGTTCATGCAACCTACAACTCTCTAAATCAAGTAGTGGTTCCTTGACTTCACTAAGCATCTTAACTTCTTCTTTCACAAGAGGATCATTAATTTTAATTTCATTAGCTTCATTCAAACTATAGAGATAAGACATAAATGGCAACAAGTATTCAGGATATTGTAACAACTCATTAAAAGTTTCTTCCAAAGTAGGTCGAACATTTTCAGCAATATTAATAGAACTCACTCCAACCACTGGTGGTGCTTGTGGTTTCCCTACAGACATACTCAATAAAGTGGCTTGATTATCAGCTAGTTTCGAAAGGGCTTTATCTAGTCCTTCAGCTTGTAGTTGTAAACCTTTAATATCAGAACTAATGGAAGTGACAGCTTTATTCAACTCTTGTATCATGGTATTATGACTAGCAACTTGTTCCATAAGAATTTTATTAGCATCAAAATTATCATTACTTGAAGGCATAGGTTTCCACTTATTATCACTACTACCAGGATATGGAACAAAAGGACGTGTGTTTGGAACATATGGAGGTTTACTATAAGAATTATAGTTGTTGTTACCAAACCCACTATTACCATATCTAACAAAGTTAACATCAACATTTTCAGGATTATTACTCACTAGTTCTTGCAAAGGAACATTCTCAATATTTTGTTTATTAATAAAAGCAAGAATAGTATCCATTTTAGATGACAAGTCACTACTCTCTTCTATGGAGTTTACTTTCTTAGGGGGATTAGGTGCTCTTTCAGTGTTCCATTGATTATAGTTTTACAAAATACTCTCTAAGATGTTCTTAGCTTCTACTATAGTTTTACTCATAAATGCCCCTCCTGAAGCAGAATCAAGGATATTTCTAGACATGTAATTTAGACCATTGTAAGAAGAGTGTAATATGGTCCATTCGTTAACCCCATGTGATGGACAAGTTCTAAGCATAAGTTTAATCCTATCCCAAGCCATAGCAACATGATCATTTTCATTTTGCCTAAAAGAAAGAATATTGTTTCTATTTTGCAAAATTTTAACAGGTGGGTAATACTTCTTAATGAAAGCTTCTTTTAAATCATCCCAAGTATTAATACTATCAATAGGTAGTGAATGCAACCACTCTTTAGCTTTCCCTCTAAGTGAAAAAGGAAATAACTTTAGTTTCAGAATATCACTTTCAACATTTTTAAATTTTTGCATGTCACATATTTCAACAAAATCATGAAGATGCATAGAGGCATCCTCCATAGCACTACCACCAAATTGTTCCTTAGTTATCAAGTTCAACAAACTAGGACTCACTTCATAACTCTTAGTTGTTATCTTAGGTGTAGCAATAGGCCTAGCAATAAATTGATCATTTGGAGTGTTTGTGTAGTCACACAACTTAGTTCTTTCTCCCATTGTATCAAGTTTTTATGTATTTTTTTAATTTTTAATGCAAAACTGAAAATAAAATGACACTAAATAATGCAAACCGAAATAACAAAAGTAAAACAAAATGCAAAACTGAAAATAAAATACCAAACCGAAATGTAAAAATAACAAAACAAAACAAAATATAATGCTTTGAAGGTAAAAAGATGGTGAGATGAAGCTCACGTAGGTGCAACCTCCCCAAGTTTAGGTGTTTGCACACGTTGGTGATGTTGACTTTGTTGTGAGATAACCTTCCACTAGCTCCCCGGCAACGGCGCCAGAAAACAGTCTTGATGGGCGTAAAGATAATACGCTTAGGTTGAGCTCCAAGTGCAGAGTTTGTAGATGTGGAAGACTTGTTTTCCCCACAAGGGTGACTCGAGGGTTTATACCGAACTCTCGGGGAACTGTGTGTAGAAGATTTACCCTTGTCGAGGTGTGATTCCCACGGAACAGGGATAACCACTCTCGGGGGAGAAGTTCGTGAAGGGGACTGAACGCGGAGGTCTAACGACTCTCGAGAGGCACGACGACGGTGCTCGCCGGGCCTGGAGAAGAACTGTCACGCCAGAGATAGACACCAGCCCGTACCCAGGTTCACGGCCCTCAGGAGGAGGTAAAACCGCTACTCCTGCTTGTCTGTATTGCACTGCGGTACGGACAGTACAATGAGCTAGCCGAGGGCTCCTGCACGGCTATGCGGAGCTTGGAGGGGGAAGGACGAGCTCTTCTTCCTCCTCGAGCTCGCTAAGCTCGGCTAGGCTACGGTGGGGTTTTACGCGAGTAAGTGGTTTGTTTTTCCCCCCCTCTCTACGGTGGCGCTCCTGCTCCTTATATAGGCGCCTCGGGCCTCATCCCTGCGTCCTGCGCAGCGGAAGGGTTCCCACATGGCGACGAAGCGGAGGAGCGGGGTGCACCGCTGCTCGGGTGTCCATGGACTTGGTCCATGGTCGTAAAGCCTGCCTCCGTGGCAGGACAGCTTTTGTCTTTGCAGAGCGGACAGCTGGTGCTGCAGAGGCCGTGGGGGCGCCCATGGTGACGTCGCCGTTGGAGCGTTGCGCCGGCCACCCGCTTTATCACCAAAGAGGAAGGCCTTGGTGGCGGCGCAGGGGACACAGTGCTTTGTTGACTCCTTTTATCACCAGAACGGCAACTGCGGCGCCGTCGTCATCGCGCGCAGACGCGCGCGTCACTCTGCGGCTGCTGCAGAGGCCATGTGCGCTCTGCAGCGATTCCTTCGGGGCGAAGTATCCCCGCAGGGCCCGGGAGGCCCTGCCGAGGGAGTTGTGTTGACTTCTCTTCAAGGGAGGAAAGCCTTGCCGGGAGGCGGCCTCAGGGGGAGCCCCTTCAGGCGCTTCGCTGCCTCCTCAAGTCCCCGCGAGGGTGCTCTCCCCTCGAGGGTCTCCTTAGGCGCCTGCTTGGTCCTTAGTCGTTTCGTCGGCATCGGCGCGTGTGAGGGCCGTGGAGAGCGGGCTCTGCACACCCTAGAATCCACTGGGCCGACAGTAGCCCCCGGGCCCGTGACGGGCACGGCGAGGCCCATCGGGCCCAGGCGAAGCGTCGCGGGTCCAAAACGCCCGGCCTGCCCGCGACACGCGTCACTTGGAGATGAACTTGCGGCGACTCGGTTTCTCCGGTAGGAACGTGCGTAGTGGGGGGCCCCACCACGATCACCACGACCGCGCCTTGGTAACTGCCCGACGGCGGTATAAAGCTGCGCGCCGGTCCGAATCGCAGTCATTGCTTCCCACTCTGCGCCTCCATTTTCCAACTCTCGAGCTCTTAGCCCTCCTCTCCGGCGAACTCTTTCTCTCTCCGGCGCGCATTTCCCTTTCCTTTGCTCTCCTTCGCCTCCGTCTTGCTCCACCAATGGGGGGAACCAAAGGCAAGGCGGCGATGACCTCGGCCCGCCAGGATGCGCAGGAGGAGGAGACGCTCGGCCCCGCCCTGATGGGGACGCGCGTCGATGCGGCCGCGCTGGACAAGATCCAGCACCTGGTCGCCGGAAAGAGCAACGAGCACGGCGCCTCGGCCATCCGGGCCGCGAGGTTCGGCCGTCTCCCAGCGGGTTTTTACCCTATCTTCCTCCAGACCCTCTTCGCAGGGCTGGTGCCTCCGTACTCGCCATTCTTCGAGGCCGTTTTAGAGTTCTATCAGATCCATCTCCTGCACCTTCACCCCAACTCCATTCTCATCCTCTCCATCTTCGCCTTCCTGTGTGAGGCTTATTTGGGGGTGAGGCCATCGGTGGCCCTCTTCAGGAGCTTCTACGCGCTCCGGAACACCGCGAAGGCCGAGCAGACGGGCTGCGTGTCTTTTCGCATCGCGGACGGCATGGGTGATATCTACATCCCCACGTCCTGGAGCGGCGAGAGGCCCGTGACGGCGGTGTCGAAGAAGGTGGACGACTTCAGGCAGAAGTGGTTCCTCATCGGCGTCCCGTCGCAGAGCTCCCTCCTCGACGTCCCCGAAGCGCCGCCCGTGAAGAACACCCATTGGGGCAAGCGGGCTCTCGAGGGCCCTCAGGTAGCGGGCCTCGTGGGCCACTTGAGGATGCTCCGGGAGCACGGCCTCACCGGCCAAATGGTGGCGGAGGAGTTCGTGAGGCGCCGCATCGCCCCCCTTCAGGCGCACAAGAAGCCGATGTGGGCGTACTCAGGGCTCACGGACTCGATGCGGCTCCACCCCTGCGACCACCGCCCCGCCATCGTCGCCACCATCATGGGCGGCCTCTTCGTCAACCCCGACGTGCCCGCGGCGGTCCCTGTGGCGATAAGGCCTCTGTAGCAGGTTCCGGACCAGCGCCGGGCCACCCTGGCGCAGATGCCCACATTCACCGCGCTGGGCCTGGCGGGGGAGGAGGAAGAGCTGGAGGGGCCAATGCCCGTGGCGAAGGACGGGGACGCTGCCGAGTCTCCGTACGCGTCAGAGGCGGAGCACGGCGACGCGGAGCACGGTGATGCGGAGGCGGAGGCGGTGCCCTCCGCTGGCGGGGCGAGCCCGTCCAGCGACGGCGAGGAGGCCGAGGCTGGGCGCAGAGAGCCTCGGACCAAGGCGGCCCATGATAGGCCTGCCGGGGAGCCCCCGAGCGCTTCCCTCAAGAGGAAGGCTGAGGCGGCTCCTGGGGGGTCAGGAGGCCGGACCGCGCCCTCATGGCGCACGTCTGGTATGGCGTGGGTCGACACCCGCGCGAAGAAGTCCAAGTAAGTGCTCTTGGGTTCTGTCGTTTTCCTTCGGTTTTCTGTCTGTCCCCTCCCCTGACCGGTCTCCTCGTCTCACGCCAGCGACCCAGCGCCCGCGAAGCGCCGCAGGCTCCGCAAGGCTGCGGATGTGAAGAAGGCCGTTCCCGAGGCCGAAGCGGGCGAGGCCGCGGCAGATGAGGCCGCGAGGCCTGAGGAGGAGGCCTCTGCAGGCCCTCAGGTGGACATGCCTCAGGCGGAGGCGCCTGAGCCACCTCCGGAGGAGGAGCATATGGAGGAACAGCCGGAGAGGGTGCCAACTCCGCCCCGCGCGGCAACCCCTCCGGCGCAACCTGAAGCAGCGGCTGGCGCTGCGTCGGCCCCGAGCGCGCCTGGGGCCAGCGGGGAGGATATTCCGCCATCCCCGCCATCCGCTAGGGTGGAGGAGGCTACGGCGACGGGGCAGACCTCCTCTGCCCCGGAAGCAACTGAGGAGGTGCCGCCTGAGCGAGGCGACACCGAGGCGCAGGGCACAGGCGCCGAGGCGGAGGATTTGCCTCCAAGCCCCCAGGCCCACGCGGAGGCCCCTTCCCCCAAGCTCGACACCGGCGCCGGGCCCTCCGCGCCACGCAAGACGTCCCAGGCCCTATCTCTCAGCGGCTGGGACTGGAGTAGGGGGCGACGCGATGTCGCCTTCCGTCTGGTGAGAGAGTCGCTGGAGGGCCTGGAGGCCCACCTCGCTCTCGAGGACGGGAAGCTCGCCCAGCAGCGGGACGAGCTTGCGGGGGCCTGCGCCGCTCTCCACGCGGCTGTGGAGGCCCGCAGGCAGAGCGACCAGGCTCTGCAGGCGGAGCGCGAGGAGGCGGTGCGCTTCGCCGAGGAGGTCCGCGAGGGCGCTGCGCGGGACGCCGAGGAGCTCCTGCAGCCCTTGAAGGCCGAGCGCCGGGCAGCGGCAGAGGACCTGGCCGCAGCCAGGGCCGAGCGGGAGGCCGTAGAGCACTCCTTGGCGGCCAAGCGCAGCGAGCTCATCGAGCTCTAGAAGAAGATCCTGGCTGACTCCGCGACGGTGCGGTCCGCCCTGGACGAGATCCGCGCGAGCTTGGAGGCCAGGGGACGGAGCCTGGGCGAGCGCGAGGAGGATGTGCGCCGCCGCGACGAGCAGCTGGCTCTGCGGGAGCAGGAGCTGTCGGGGCAGCGTGCTGCCCTCGAGGCCCGCGAAGAGAGCCTGGCCGCGGCTCTCGTCAAGTACGAACGCGAAGTGGCTACCCACAAGGGGCATGTGGAGCGCTTCAACAAGAGGTTCGCCGAGCAGAAGGCGGAGGCCGAGGCGGAGTTCCAGGCTCGGGAGAAGGCGTACCGCGCCGCCGTCTCTCGGGACTACGCCGACAAATTCACCAAGCAGGAGACCCGCTTCAAGAAGAGGCTTGGCGAGAGCGGCGCCCGGATCCACCAGCTTGAAGACATGAACGCCACTCTCGTCTCCAAGGTGAAGCGCGAGGCGGATCGCCGCCGCGTCGCTGAGGAGGCCCGCAAGCGCACAGAACAAGACCTCGCCTCCCTCATGGCCGACATGGAGGAGATGAACCAGCAGGTGGGTCCTGCCGTGGAGAAGGCGGTGGAGGCCGCTGAGAGCGCCAAGGCGGCGCAGGTGCTGTCGCAGCAGCGGGAGCGCATGTTCCTGACCCTGGCGGGCCGGGGCCGCGAGCTCGCTGCGAAGCTGGGAGTAGAAGCGCCGTCTGTCCCGGCTCAAGGCCACGCCGACGCCGCCACCTATCTCCTGTACTTCGAGCAGCTTTTCACGGCGCTCGAGGGCCCCGCCGCGGAGCTCCGCGACGTGGTCGAGGAGGAGTGCCGCCAGCTCCTGGCGGTGGCGGTGGACCGCATCTTCTCCAACCTCGTGCACCTCCAGCCCGGGTTCGACCTTGCGACGGTGACCGAGCCCCTCGAGGGGGAGGAACGGTGGAAAGCCTCCAACTCCGTCCGCGACCAAGTGGACGACTTCTGCAGCCGCTTTAAGCGGGCCGCGGCGGAGGACGAGGACGACGACGAGGGGAGCGAGCTTGAAGAGGAGGGATCCGGCCAAGACGACGACGAGGCCGCTGCCTAACTTACTCCTGAGATCCTCTCCTGCAGTTTAGTGCGCTGGCAGCGCTGTAGGGATGTTTATCTTAAAGACTTTTGTTGTTCAGTCTGTAATATACTTCTCATTTTAAGCATGTGTCGCCAAGTCTGTGTGTGCTTCCCTCGAGGAGCCTTTACTTCCACTCCATGTCTTTTTCGCTCTGCGTCGCCGGCCCCTTCTCTTCGCGCTATGACTCCGCCGCTGCGGTATGCTCGAGCAATGACTTGGCAAGGCCGGGGGGAGTTTAAGGCTTAGAGAGGTAAGAACCCTCGAGGCGCGATGCTGAGGGCTCCCCTTTGACGCGCAAGCAGCCCATGGAGAGTGAGGGAAAGGACCACTCGAGGGACGCAGAGTGCTCGTGAGCGAAATGCAAGGATTCTCTTGCTATGAGCAGGGGACTTAGCTTCGCGAGGCTTTTGCCCTGTAGAGGTTTTTTAGCCTGGCGAGGAGGTCCTCTTCAAGGGATTTTCCCTGCTGCCTCCTCAGGCTTGTAGAGACGCTTGTTCTCTGTAGATGTTAGAGGGGCAAACCCAAACACTTGTGCACGGTACAAGGGACTAATGCGCGCTTATAGGTCCCCTCAGGCGTTCCTTGCGAGGAGAGAGAGTACCAAGGTCCTTTGTAGAGATGGCGTGTTTGTGAGGGCCTGCCCTCCAGCCAGAGCTCGGATCCTTGGGTTTTGCAGTGCTGCTGGTGTGTCATTTGAGGCACTGGCACCGTACTCAGCCCCCGCTCGCGAGGTGCGCATGTGGAGAGATATAAGTGCCCATTTTCAACAAAGAAAATAATGCTGGAATAGAACTCACCACCAAAATATTACATAGCGGCGCCGTAGCGCATAGTTCACTTAGGAACGAAAATGGCGCCTGAGCGCAGAGTTCTCTTGGAACGAAAATCGGTTCATTACACTTGGGTTTGCCAAGCTAACGTTCCTTCCATGTCGAGGCATGGGGACCACCCATTAGTGGCAGAGGTTCACTGCGGCCTGCGGGGGCTCATCTGCAGGAGAGCTCGGAGGGCTGACCCTCGAGAGAAGCCTTTGGGGCTTGGAGGTTTAAGCCGTGAGCTTTTAACCTCTAGAGACAAAAAATGCTTGGAGGTGGAGCCGTAAGCTGCCTCTTCAGCCTGATGTCTTGATGTGACAATGATCACGGGTAGAACTTGCGCAGGTGCGCGATGTTCCACGGGTTCTTGACAGGGATGCCATCTTCGGTCTCGAGACGCACAGCGCCCGGCCTGGCGACGTGGGAGACCCTGTAGGGGCCTTCCCACATCGGCGAGAGCTTGTGGAGGCCTTCCCTGGAGAGGATTCGCCTGAGGACGAGGTTGCCCGCCTCAAGGGTGCGTGAGCGCACATGGCGGCTGCCTTGTAGGCGCTCTCGACAGCGCGCGTGGCGTCCAGGATATGGCCATGGATGGCAATGGTGCCAGCGCTGCCGGGAATCTTGACCATGTTGTAGGCGTGGTGCGTGACGGCCATGAACTTCGCGAGGGCGGGGTAGCCGAGGATGGCGTTGTACGGCAAGCCGATGTGGGCGACATCGAAGTCGATCAGCTCCGTGCGGTAGTTCTTCTGCGTGCCAAAGGTGACCGCGAGGCGGACTTGCCCCAGGGGCTCGATAGAACCACTGGTGACGCCCGTGAACGGCCTGGAGGGCATAAGCCACTCGTAGGGCACTTGAAGCGTCTCGAAGGTCTCGACAGAGATGACATTCAGGCCCGCTCCCCCATCGATGAGCGTCTTGGAGACGGTGATGTTGTTGATGGTGGGGGAGCAGACCAGGGGGAGGGTTCCAACAGTCTTGGTCGACTTGGGGTGGTCCTTGGCGTCGAAGGCGATGGTGTACTGGGACCACTTGAGGGGTCTGGAGGTCTCGGTGCTCGGAAGCGCAGCGTTGAGTTCGCGGGCGAACTGCTTGAACTGATTGTTTGACTTGGGCGCTTGAGCTCCGCCGAGGATGCAGGCCATGGCGCCTCTCGGGGCCTGGTAGCCTCCATCTTCCTCGTCGGGGAGGTTGTTGTTCTTCTCGGCGGCGTTGGCTTGAGTGCCCGACGGCTTCTGGTAGCCGCCTTCGCGCCTACCCCTGTCGTCTCTGCGATAGCCGCGACCTCTGCCGCGGCTTCCGCTGCCTTCTCCTCGCTCGCGTTCCCTGCTCAGCCTCTTGAGGTCGAAGCAGTCGTCTGTGGCGTGTCCACGCCTGTTGTGGTAGACGCAGAACGGACGGTGGTCCACTTCCTTGTCGCCGCGCTCGGGAGAACCCCTGCGGGAGCCCTTCGCGTCAGGCTCTGCCGCGAGGACCGCGGTGGCCTTGCGCTTGGGCTCTTCCTTCTTCTTGTGGCTCTTGGATCCCTCGCCAGGGTCGTCCCCCCGCGCGCTAATCTTGACGAAGAGGAGTCCCTCTTCAGCCTTGGCGCACTTATCCGCCAGATCGAACAGCTTCACCACAGAGGTGAGCTTGTCGTGGATGCCGAGCTTCTCGAGCATCCTGCGGTTCGTGACGCCCTCGCGGAAGGCAGCGATCACCTGGGTGTCGGGGATGTTTGGAATCTTGTTCCGCACCTGGCTGAAGCGCTGGATGTACTTGCGAAGAGTCTCGTCCTTCTTCTGCACCACAGCGCGCAAGTCGTTGTGGGTGAGTGCGCGCTCGTACGTGCCCTTGAAGTTGGCGACGAACTGCCTGCAGAGTTCCTCCCAGGAGTCGATGGAGTCCTCCGGCAGGTTGAGAAGCCAGGACAGCGCTGAGTCCCTGAGGGCGTGGGAGAACCAGTTGGCCATGACCTTGTCGTCGCCCCCTGCAGCCTGGATGGAGGTGGTGTAGAGCTGCAGGAACTCGAGAGGGTTGGTGGACCCGTCGAAGCCCTTGGGGAGCGCTGGCCTGAACTTCTGCGGCCAGACCACACGACGCAGGGCGCGCGTGAAGGCCATGCAGCCTGAGGCGTAGGTGGCCGTTCCTCCCTGGAGGGCCCTGTGGTTTTGCTGCCCCGCTTGGCCGAGCTCCTCGACGAGGCGGTTCTGGAGGTCTCGGCGTCGCTCCATGCCCACGCGCGCGTCAGGCGCAGTGCGCTGCACGATTTGACAGTCGTGCGGCGATGAGGCATGGGAGGGAGCCCGCTGCGCCGCGGCCGGAGGTGGCCCTGGCGGCGGTGGGGGCGCACCTGGTGCGGCCGTCCCTGCAGGGCCGGAAGGCACGATGGAGCGCGACGGAGCAGGGCGCGTGGTTGCGATGTCGACGAGGTGGGGGAGGCGGTCCAGCCACTGGTCGTGTGCCTCGGCGCTTGGTCGATAGCGGAGGAGCTCCAGGGCCATGAGCAGCGCGGTATGCGGGGCGGGCTCGTGGTGTTCCCGCGTGGACACGCTCTGGCGCCGGGACGGGTGCGAGGACTCAGCGTCCTCACGGTGCTCGGAGAGGTCCTCGTCGTCGCGCTGGTCTCCGCCGCGGCGCTCCTCGCTCTCTGGCTCCTCCACGCGCGGGCCGGTGCCAGCACGCTCGGTCGCGCGGGGGCGACCACGGCGGCCACGGGTGGGAGCAGTGCCGGGCTCGGTGTGAGCTCTCTCAGAGGTACGCCGGTTGGCGCGCGTCGCGCGGGTGTCCATCATGGCGCGGAGTTCGGAGGTCGAAGACGCGCCTCAGCCCCCTACCTGGCGCGCCAAATGTCGAGGTGTGATTCCCACGGAACAGGGATAACCACTCTCGGGGGAGAAGTTCGTGAAGGGGACTGAACGCGGAGGTCTAACGACTCTCGAGAGGCACGACGACGGTGCTCGCCGGGCCTGGAGAAGAACTGTCACGCCAGAGATAGACACCAGCCCGTACCCAGGTTCACGGCCCTCAGGAGGAGGTAAAACCGCTACTCCTGCTTGTCTGTATTGCACTGCGGTACGGACAGTACAATGAGCTAGCCGAGGGCTCCTGCACGGCTATGCGGAGCTTGGAGGGGGAAGGACGAGCTCTTCTTCCTCCTCGAGCTCGCTAAGCTCGGCTAGGCTACGGTGGGGTTTTACGCGAGTAAGTGGTTTGTTTTTCCCCCCCTCTCTACGGTGGCGCTCCTGCTCCTTATATAGGCGCCTCGGGCCTCATCCCTGCGTCCTGCGCAGCGGAAGGGTTCCCACATGGCGACGAAGCGGAGGAGCGGGGTGCACCGCTGCTCGGGTGTCCATGGACTTGGTCCATGGTCGTAAAGCCTGCCTCCGTGGCAGGACAGCTTTTGTCTTTGCAGAGCGGACAGCTGGTGCTGCAGAGGCCGTGGGGGCGCCCATGGTGACGTCGCCGTTGGAGCGTTGCGCCGGCCACCCGCTTTATCACCAAAGAGGAAGGCCTTGGTGGCGGCGCAGGGGACACAGTGCTTTGTTGACTCCTTTTATCACCAGAACGGCAACTGCGGCGCCGTCGTCATCGCGCGCAGACGCGCGCGTCACTCTGCGGCTGCTGCAGAGGCCATGTGCGCTCTGCAGCGATTCCTTCGGGGCGAAGTATCCCCGCAGGGCCCGGGAGGCCCTGCCGAGGGAGTTGTGTTGACTTCTCTTCAAGGGAGGAAAGCCTTGCCGGGAGGCGGCCTCAGGGGGAGCCCCTTCAGGCGCTTCGCTGCCTCCTCAAGTCCCCGCGAGGGTGCTCTCCCCTCGAGGGTCTCCTTAGGCGCCTGCTTGGTCCTTAGTCGTTTCGTCGGCATCGGCGCGTGTGAGGGCCGTGGAGAGTGGGCTCTGCACACCCTAGAATCCACTGGGCCGACAGTAGCCCCCGGGCCCGTGACGGGCACGGCGAGGCCCATCGGGCCCAGGCGAAGCGTCGCGGGTCCAAAACGCCCGGCCTGCCCGCGACACGCGTCACTTGGAGATGAACTTGCGGCGACTCGGTTTCTCCGGTAGGAACGTGCGTAGTGGGGGGCCCCACCACGATCACCACGACCGCGCCTTGGTAACTGCCCGACGGCGGTATAAAGCTGCGCGCCGGTCCGAATCGCAGTCATTGCTTCCCACTCTGCGCCTCCATTTTCCAACTCTCGAGCTCTTAGCCCTCCTCTCCGGCGAACTCTTTCTCTCTCCGGCGCGCATTTCCCTTTCCTTTGCTCTCCTTCGCCTCCGTCTTGCTCCACCAATGGGGGGAACCAAAGGCAAGGCGGCGATGACCTCGGCCCGCCAGGATGCGCAGGAGGAGGAGACGCTCGGCCCCGCCCTGATGGGGACGCGCGTCGATGCGGCCGCGCTGGACAAGATCCAGCACCTGGTCGCCGGAAAGAGCAACGAGCACGGCGCCTCGGCCATCCGGGCCGCGAGGTTTGGCCGTCTCCCAGCGGGTTTTTACCCTATCTTCCTCCAGACCCTCTTCGCAGGGCTGGTGCCTCCGTACTCGCCATTCTTCGAGGCCGTTTTAGAGTTCTATCAGATCCATCTCCTGCACCTTCACCCCAACTCCATTCTCATCCTCTCCATCTTCGCCTTCCTGTGTGAGGCTTATTTGGGGGTGAGGCCATCGGTGGCCCTCTTCAGGAGCTTCTACGCGCTCCGGAACACCGCGAAGGCCGAGCAGACGGGCTGCGTGTCTTTTCGCATCGCGGACGGCATGGGTGATATCTACATCCCCATGTCCTGGAGCGGCGAGAGGCCCGTGACGGCGGTGTCGAAGAAGGTGGACGACTTCAGGCAGAAGTGGTTCCTCATCGGCGTCCCGTCGCAGAGCTCCCTCCTCGACGTCCCCGAAGCGCCGCCCGTGAAGAACACCCATTGGGGCAAGCGGGCTCTCGAGGGCCCTCAGGTAGCGGGCCTCGTGGGCCACTGGAGGATGCTCCGGGAGCACGGCCTCACCGGCCAAATGGTGGCGGAGGAGTTCGTGAGGCGCCGCATCGCCCCCCTTCAGGCGCACAAGAAGCCGATGTGGGCGTACTCAGGGTTTATACCGAACTCTCGGGGAACTGTGTGTAGAAGATTTACCCTTGTCGAGGTGTGATTCCCACGGAACAGGGATAACCACTCTCGGGGGAGAAGTTCGTGAAGGGGACTGAACGCGGAGGTCTAACGACTCTCGAGAGGCACGACGACGGTGCTCGCCGGGCCTGGAGAAGAACTGTCACGCCAGAGATAGACACCAGCCCGTACCCAGGTTCACGGCCCTCAGGAGGAGGTAAAACCGCTACTCCTGCTTGTCTGTATTGCACTGCGGTACGGACAGTACAATGAGCTAGCCGAGGGCTCCTGCACGGTTATGCGGAGCTTGGAGGGGGAAGGACGAGCTCTTCTTCCTCCTCGAGCTCGCTAAGCTCGGCTAGGCTACGGTGGGGTTTTACGCGAGTAAGTGGTTTGTTTTTCCCCCCCTCTCTACGGTGGCGCTCCTGCTCCTTATATAGGTGCCTCGGGCCTCATCCCTGCGTCCTGCGCAGCGGAAGGGTTCTCACATGGCGACGAAGCGGAGGAGCGGGGTGCACCGCTGCTCGGGTGTCCATGGACTTGGTCCATGGTCGTAAAGCCTGCCTCCGTGGCAGGACAGCTTTTGTCTTTGCAGAGCGGACAGCTGGTGCTGCAGAGGCCGTGGGGGCGCCCATGGTGACGTCGCCGTTGGAGCGTTGCGCCGGCCACCCACTTTATCACCAAAGAGGAAGGCCTTGGTGGCGGCGCAGGGGACACAGTGCTTTGTTGACTCCTTTTATCACCAGAACGGCAACTGCGGCGCCGTCGTCATCGCGCGCAGACGCGCGCGTCACTCTGCGGCTGCTGCAGAGGCCATGTGCACTCTGCAGCGATTCCTTCGGGGCGAAGTATCCCCGCAGGGCCCGGGAGGCCCTGCCGAGGGAGTTGTGTTGACTTCTCTTCAAGGGAGGAAAGCCTTGCCGGGAGGCGGCCTCAGGGGGAGCCCCTTCAGGCGCTTCGCTGCCTCCTCAAGTCCCCGCGAGGGTGCTCTCCCCTCGAGGGTCTCCTTAGGCGCCTGCTTGGTCCTTAGTCGTTTCGTCGGCATCGGCGCGTGTGAGGGCCGTGGAGAGTGGGCTCTGCACACCCTAGAATCCACTGGGCCGACAACCCTCTTATCCTTCTCTTGATTACCTGCAAAACAAAACAAGATGTTTTGTGCCCCCAACCTCACCAAGTGGTTGTCAAGCACAAGGTGTGAGCAAAGAGATGAAAACAAAGTAAATGCAAAGCAAGAAATAAATATGCAATGGTGGTAAATAAAAGTGCAAGGATGGTAGAAATGATGGTGGATGATGTTTTTGTGGTTTGTATGGTGTTTGCAAGATGTAAATGTATTTTTGTATTTTCGGATTTAATAATGGCAGAAAATGTAAAGTGGAATAAAAGTGTTGGAAAGGTGTTTCTTATGATTAAAAATGGACTGGGGTTCATGGTTTCACAAATGCACTCTCTCTTTTATATAGTGGTAGATAATAGAACATAGGAATTGACATTGCAACAAGACAAGTTATTAATAATATGGGCATCACATCCTAACATAGAGATCTTTTGGTTATTAATCTCTCTTATACTCCACCAAGATGCGAACTAAATCATAATACCTCAGTAATTAAGATAAACAGAGTATAGCTTTAAGTTCAATGACATGAAGTTTAAATAAGAAAATGCTAGATCTAGTCATGGTGATAGTTGCAATGTCACCCACATACCCCCGGTAGCATGGTATTTCCTTTATCCCTAGTGAGGCAATAAAGTAAGGTAAAAACCCAAATGGATCACGGTATTGCTATCAACTTACCACAAAACCACCCCCCGTTACTCCAACTAATGCACACGTTCCCCCTCACACGCTCTCACAAAACATGTTGGATCAAAACACATAGACAAGAACGGGGTACATAATATGCATCTACTTTCATAACAAAGACATAATATTGGCAATCATCATAACATATATCATCTTAAGAGATCCACCACAAAGGTATTACATATATGACCATAATCATGTTCAGCAGCTCATATGGCACTAATTAGTGAAACTCAAGAGAGAGGAGAGATACATAAGTTACTTCCACAAACCCATAGTCCAGGGGTGGACTACTCCCTCTTCATCATGGAGACGGTGGAGAAGTTGTTGGAGAAGGTGGAGACCACACCGGCAGCGCCCCGCCGGAGTTTTCCCCCTCCAATCTACAGCTCCAGGTCTCTGTTTCGTGGTTTCTGTGTTTCTGCAGCGCTCCTCTCCGAAAGGGTTCGGGGGGCTATTTTTATAGTCGTTTTTAGGTCAAGACGAAGCCAGGGAGACGAAGATCGACGGCATCGGAGGCTCGAGGGCTGAGATGAGGGGCCCCACGCGGCCAAGGAATCTAGCCGCATGGGCCCACCTCTTTTGGCCCTCGGCCTTCCATTTTTGCTCTTCCTTCGCTCCAAAGCCTTGTTCCATCCAAAAAATGATCTCCATGGAATATTAGGTCATTTGGACGTCGTTTGGGTCCCTGAAACATCAAAATATACAAAAAGTGGTTTTCTGACAGCACAGGGTTAATTCCAAATAAATAGGGAAAGTGTGAAATATTCCCCAAAACATTATAAAACATTGATATAACCCTTATATGATGCAAATATGGATGAAATATGAGTAATTTAATGCAAAGTTCATGTATGCATTTTACATGCATCAGCCTCCGATGCCGTCGATCTTCGTCCCCGTGGCTTCGTCTTGACCTAAAAACGCCTATAAAAATAGTCTCCCGAGCCCTTAAGGGTTAGCGCCGCAGAAACACAGAAACCACGAAACAGAGACCTTGAGCTGCAGATTGGAGGGGGAAAACTCCGGCGGGGCGCTGCCGGTGTGGTCTCCACCTTCTCCAACGACTTCTCCATCGTCTCCATGATGAAGAGAGAGTAGTCCACCCCTGGACTATGTGTTTGTGGAAGTAACTTATGTATCTCTCCTCTCTCTTGAGTTTCACTAATTAGTGTCATATGAGCTGCTGAACATGATTATGGTCATATATGTAATACCTTTGTGGTGGATCTCTTAAGTTGATATATGTTATGATGATTGCAATTGTTAAGTCTTTGTTATGAAACTAGATGCATATTATGTACCCCGTTCTTGTTTATGTGTTCTTATCCAACATATGTATGAGGGCGTGTGAGGGGGAACGTGTGCATTAGTTGGAGTAATGGGGGGTGGTGAGTGCGGTAAGTTGACAACAATACCGTGATCCACTTGGGTGTTTGCCTTACTAGGGATATAAAGGAATACCATGCTACCGGGGATATGGGTGACCATGCCATTTTCTCCATGACTAGATCTAGCATGTTCTTATTCTAACTTCATGTCATAGAACTTAAAGCTATACTCTGTTTATCTTAATTACTGAGGTGTTATGATTTAGTTCGCATCTTGGTGGAGTATAAGAGAGGTTAATAACCAAAAGACCTCTATGTTAGGATGTGATGCCCATATTATTAATAACTTGTCTTGTTGCAATCTCATATGTCAATTCCTATGTTCCATTATCTACCACTATATAAAAGAGAGAGTGCATTTGTGAAACCATGAACCCCAGTCCATTTTTAATCATAAAAAACACCTTTCCAACACTTTATAAGCACTTTACATTTTCTGTCATTTAAAAATCCGAAAATACAAAAACACTTTTATATCTTGCATTCACAATACAAAACCCAAAAACATCATCCCTTATCATTTACACCATCCTTGCATATTTATTTACCATCATTGCATATTTATTTCTTGCTTTGCTTTTACTTTGTTTTCATCTCTTTGATTCCACCTTGTGCTTGACAACCACTTGGTGAGGTTGAGGGCACAAAACATCTTGATTTGTTTTGCTGGTAATCAAGAGAAGGACAAGAGGATAAATCTTCTACACACGGTTCCCCGAGAGTTCGATATAAACCCTCGAGTCACCCTTGTGGGGAAACAAGTCTTCCACATCTACAAACTCTGCACTTGGAGCTCAATCTAAGCGTATTATCTTTACGCCCATCAAGCGCGCGCGGGGAAGAGTAGGCGGCAGGGGGTGGCCGGACCAGCGCGTCGCGGTGGGGAGCAGGGGGTGGCCGGAGCAGCGCGGGGCGGCAAGGGGTGGCCGGAGCAGCGCGGCGTGGCAGGGTGACACGGGGGTGGCCGGAGAGGGGAGCAGCGCGCGGCGGTTGGAGACGAAGAAACGACTAAGTGTGGAATAGCCGCACGCGGTCCTCGACCTAGTAGTGGGCCTAATTTACTCCTGGCAAACAACGGCCCGCGTCCGCTAGGAGTATACGTAGTCCTAGCGAATCCAGGGCTTGTTCGCCAGGACTATGGAACCCAACCCCTGGCGAACACGTGCAGTTCTTTGCCAGGAGTAGGTTTTCCTTTTCCTTGTTCTTTTTCTGTTTAATGTTTTTCTTTTTCTTTTATGTTTAATGTTTTTCTTTTATGTTACGTTGTTTTGTAAAGGGTTGTTTTACCTATTTTAAAAATCATTAAATTTTGAAAATGAGTGTATGACTTAATTGATAAAGAAAATTTATAAAATGTGTGGAGTGAGATAGTTATAAAGGGGTATGTAATTTTTACATAATGTTTTCTTTTATGTTTAATATTTTTGTAAAGGGTTGTTTTCACTATTTTAAAATTGTCAAATTTCGAAAATAAGCATATGAATTAATTAATAAAGAAAATGTACAAAATGTGGAGTGAGATAGTTATAAAGTGAGTATGTAAATTTTTATTGATGTTTTCTATTTTTAGTTTAATGTTTTTATTTTTATTTTTAGTTTAATGGGTTTTCTCTACATAGTAAAAAATCACAGCATACTCCTAGCGAAGAACGGTCGGTGTTCGCCAGGTGTAGACGTAGTCCTGGCGAACACAGGGCTTGTTCGCCAGGACTATGGAGTCCAACCGCTGGCGAACGCGTGCAGTTGTTCGCCAGGAGTACGTTTTCCTTTTTCTTTTTCTGTTGTTTTTTCTTTTTTCTATTTAATGTTTTTCTTTTTCTTTTCTGTTTAATGTTTTTCTTTTTCTTTTATGTTACATGTTTTTGTAAAGGGTTGTTTTAACTACTTTAAAAATCATTAAATTTTAAAAATGAGTGTATGACTTAATTGATAAATAAAATGTATAAAATGTGTGGAGTGAGATAGTTATAATTAAAGATGGTATGCAATTTTTACTTAATGTTTTCTTTTATGTTTAATATTTTTGTAAAGGGTTGTTTTCACTATTTTAAAATTGTCAAACTTTGAAAATAAGCATATGAATTAGCTAATAAAGAAAATCTAAAAAATGTGGAGTGAGATATTATAAAGGGAGTATGTAAATTTTTATTAATGTTTTCTATTTTTTGTTTAATGTTTTTTTCTTTTTAGTTTAATGGGTTTTTTCTGTACAGTAAAAAATCACAGAATGCTCCTGGCGAATCGTGGAGGACGCTGGCAGCGGGCGTAATTGTTTCTCTGACGAAGGTAGTTTGGATGCGCCAGGAGTACGGGGGTCATCACTGACGAACAGGGAAATTTGTTCGCCAGGACTATGTATTCCAATCGGTCGCCCGTAGCCCCGCCAAGACCCCTGGCGAATGCACACTCTGTTGGTCAAAACTAAGTGGTTTACTACTGACGAACGACCAGTGGGGTTCGCCAGCACTATATACCCTGGCGAACTTGAAATCCTGTGCGACACGAGTAGTTTGGTGGTCATAACCCTTTCACTACTAGTGAGCAGGGCCCACCACATCTTACCAAATACCACTCCCAATGCGTAGTTCACCTCCCGCTAGTCAGCATAGCGGAAATAAATTCCCGTCTGCCCATGGGGCGGAACGAGAGACGTGTCAGTTTGCTCTCCTCCCATGATAGTTTTGACGAAATAATTGGAGTGGGGTATTTTTGACAATCCACCTTCCTGCTCTGTTGCTCTCGCATGCGCACGCCCGCCAACGGCAGCGCGTGCGTGTGCTCCGGTTATTTCGGGGTCGGTTTTCGGTCCTCGGTTTATTTATCCACCCCTAGTCGTCCAGCCCATCAGCGCCCCATCGCCTACTTGCTCCGCATCCATGGCCATATGCTAAGCGCACCGGCCGAAGCTAGCTATGCATCTGATGCTTCATGACGTAGGATCGAGCTATAGTGGTAGGGGTCGCCGAAATCAAACGCAGATGCAAGGAAACAACATGATGAGAAATATATCAGAGACGACTTGGTCGCTGCTCATAGGAGGAGAGACGGAGGAGTTCATCAGAGACGGGGAGGGTTGTCGCGGCAGGAGGAAGGGAATGGGGGACTGAGATCCGGTGTCTTGTCGAAGGCAAGGCAAACCTTGCCTTGAGGCAACACATTTGCCGTCCAAGTGCATCTGACGACAGGGAACAACAGCGCTCAGCTAGCTAATGAATCGACAAGTCAGGAAACAGAACTTCCCGTGTGGACAGGTGAAAATTGCGCGGGATCGGGCAGAAACTTGCCGCTCTCTCACCGCTGAATCCGCCGTTGGGAAGGAAGGTACCAGCCGATCTCTGACGACGACCGCCAGATAAACGACTCCGGCAATCCTCTTCAAAAGAAAGCTCATGTGGTGCAAAAGCAAGCTACAATTCAAGAGATCAATGAGGATGATCTGTATGGTGGCCCCACTCGCCAACCACGGCGCCACAACATCAAGAAAGCTGAAAAGAAGAGTCGCCCATGGATTGTTCGTGCCATGGAGAAGGTGATGAACATGAACTGCTGCATTCATAGTGAAAACTATGCCATCTACCAACAGAACCACCGCATTCTCAAGCAACAGGAAGAGATTCGAGCTCATTTGAAGATGCCACCTCCCAAGAGACCCCTGAAGCCCCTGGTACCCTATGTTGAGTGGAATTCTGAGGAAACAGTTGGATTCACTTGGAACAGCAATGTGCCTGAGGATCAAGATGTGGATCCAGAAGCTGCGGATGATTTTGAGGATGAGGCGCACAGTTCCGATTCCGACTCTTGAGTCTTGGGACGCTAGTGGATGCTTCCTCCCTTTTTGGTATCTTGATGCCAAAGGGGGAGAAGTCTCTCATAGGACTCACGGGATTTGCATGGGAGGGAGCACTTCTTCGTTTATCTCGGTTGCTTTGTTCTAGTGCTCCCTATTCTTATCTTATTTGGACTTCTTTCGTTGCATGTTTGTGAGTTATGAGGACCTCTTAAACTCTTATTGTAATAGCTCTAGTTAAATTTGGTAAACTATGCATGTTCTACTTTGTCTATGTGGTTATATTTTCTTTGCTTGCGTGGTTTGTAAAATCTAGGGGGAGTGTTGATCCTAAGTTGTGTGCATTTTGTGTTCAAAAACATCCTCAAGACAATGCACACACTTAGGGGGAGCCCGTCTATATTTTGCAAATCCGTTCTCCTTTTGTGTTGTCATCATTCACCAAAAAGGGGGAGATTGAAAGTGCATTCTTTGCACTTCCTGTTTTTGGTGACTAGTGACAACACAAAAGGTGGGTTTAATGTATGTGATGATCTATGCAGGTTTTAGAACAGGTGTAATAATGTGTTCAAACACATTCAGCAGATTTCAGTACTGGACTCTTATTTATTTCAGTCGGAAATCCTTCAGGAAATTTCAGGTACCCGGAAATTTCCGGGTGAAGCCCGGAAATTTCCGAGTCACTGAAGTTTCTTCACCAAGTCCAGTGTATGGAGCAGTACTGGCCTTCAGAGCTTTTCAGTCGGAAATGCATCAGGAAATTTCCGTTGTCCGGAAATTTCCGGCCCATGTCCGGAGATTTCCGAGTCACCGAAGATTTTTCACTAAGTCCAGATTGTCAAGCGGTACTGTCTCTCAGAACTTCGCAGTCGGAATTTCAGGCGGAAATTTCAGATGCCCGGAAATTTCCGATGGGAGTCCGGAAATTTCCGAGCTGCAAGATCAAGATCTTTGCCAAGTCAGAAGCTGAACTCGTACTGCCTCCAGTCGAAGATCCGTCGGAACTCCTCGCGGAGATTTCCGTAGCCCGGAAATTTCCGGTGGCTAGTCCGGAAATTTCCGGTCTTCAGTCCGGAAATTTCCGAACTTAACCCGGAAATTTCCGAGCTGGCGGCTGCACAACGGTCAGATCTCGGGGAGGGGTATAAATACCCCTCCACCTACCTCCAGCAGATTAGCTCTCTCAGATCCAAAACGCCCCATTGTTGCTGGTGCTCATTTTCCATGGATCTCCCTATCTAGCCAACCAAATCCAATGATAGTTGGAGATCCGAAGGAGAAGACCCCGATCTACATCGCCACTGAAGGAATTTCACTTTCCCCCTCCCTATCTTGAGGGGCCACGAATCTAGGGTTTCCTTTGTGGATAGCTAGATTCTTCCTTGTTGTTACTTACTCCTTTTTGGATCCTTTGTGGAATTGACCTCTTGTGGTCTTAGTGAGAGCCCCCAATTCGGTTGTGGGTGTGTGCCTCACGGATTTGTACGGGACCTTCTCCGCCCTTAAAGGAGTCCTTAGTGGAAGGGTGGATTCGGACCTTGGTGGTCGAATTCATCGGAGAATAGGGTGAGGCCTTTGTGGCGTTGAGCTGACCTTTGTGGTTGCTCACACTCCTCCAACGAGACGTACACCCATGTGGTGGAACTCGGGATAAAGTCGGCGTCTCCTTGTTCCCTTGGTTGTCTCGTTCCACTCTCCTCTATTGTGTTACTTGTTTTTCCTTATTGCATTATTTTCATTTGTCTTGCACCTTGTTTCACCTAGTAGCACATATAGTCAATTTACCTTTGCAAACCTAAAACTGAAAAAGTATTAAAATTTGGTCACCACCTATTCACCCCCCCCCCCCCCCCCCCCTTCCCTCTAGGTGGATAACTTCCATTCAATTGGTATCAGAGCCAGGTTATCTCTTAAAAGCTTTACCGCTTGAGATTTACCATGACTAAGGAAGTTGACACCGAAGAGGCCGCAAAGGCGATGGCAGCGATGCAATCTAAAGGAGCCACTATGGCCGATATCAACGCTTTGGAAACAAAGTTGACATCGTCCATGGAAGCTCAATTCCAAAAGATTCATGACATGCTTGAGGCACTCATGAATTCAAGGAATCCAAAGAATGCATCGCCCTCATCTCCTCCAACACCTCCGAGTGAATCGAGTGGTACGGATCCCGAAATGTCTAAGGGCATGGATGGAAAGGGTGATAATGATAACTCTTCTAAAACCAAAGACTCTTCCACATCCAAGGATGGAGAGTCTAACAAATATGGCAATGTGCCACCACCCAATCATTACTCTCCCGATCCTCCCATTCCTCATCCTCATATCACTATTAGAAATGATCCCCCTAAAATTAAAGATCATTCCTTTTCGCAATGGCAATTCTTAATGAAATCCCATCTGTGCAGCTCTTCGATCGAACTATGGAGAATCATTCAAGTTGGATTCAAGCCACATGACCCGAACAACTTGACACGGAGAGAGGTGGTGGATGCTCAACTCAATGCCACCGCACTCAACATGATCCAACATGCCGTGGGCGCCAAGGACATGCCTCTCATCCAACCATTCTCCACTGCCAAGGAGACATGGGACGCTCTCTCCGACTTATTTGTTGGAAATGAGAGCATGAAGAGAAATCGCTATGATGCCTTAAGCAATGAGGCGGAAGGGTTCTATAAGTTGGATGGTGAAGATCATGAAGAGATGTACCGGAGGTTGGTTTCTATTGCCACAAGCTTTCGTGACCTCGGTGCAACCTATATTGATGATGCTTGGATCAAGAGGAAGTACGTGAGCTCCCTCATGCCTTTTGAGGGCACGGACTTGAAGACCTTGCAAGGGAGACACAACTATGACCTCATGACCTCAAATCAAGTCAAGCAAGAGATGACATCCTTCAAGGTTGCTACCAAGAATGCCGAAGATGCTAGGGCAAGAGCCATAGGGATGCAAAAGGGAGTAAACCTTGCATTGAAGGCAACGGTTGAAGTTGGAGGTGAAGATGACTTTGAGAGTTCCTCATTCTTGTCCAATGAAGGTCTCAAGCTCGCATACAATGAGCATCTTGCTCTTGCGGCAAAAGGCTTTTGGGAGAATCCATCAAGGGCAAAAGCTCAATTCAACAAGCATCACTTCGTTGGAACTCCACAAGGTGGAAAGAGGGACATCTCCAAGGCTAGGACATGCTACAATTGTCAAGACAAGTACCACTTCGTCGCCGAGTGCCCATATGAAAAGAGGGAAGAGAATGGTGGAAGACTTATTCTCAAGGACAAGTCCAAGATGCCTCCCAAGAAGGCTTATGTCAAGAATAAGAGGGCTTTCTTCAAGAAGAAGGCACCTCGGATCGTGTTGATGACTCAAGAGGAGTATCCCACCGAGGATGAAGATGAGTCGGAAGAAGAAGAGACTCCAAATGAAGTGGCGGCTATTGCCACTACTTCAACTACTACCTCGACCCATCAAGCTACTTCCTCAACACCAAGAACTCCATCCACGTCGCCTAACGCTACTACTTCCAAGCCAAGAGCTACGGTGACTTCATCTTCAAGCTCACTCTTTGACTCACCCAACGAGAACTCCCCCAACAAGAGTGTGAGATGTCTTATGGCCAAGGCATCCGAGGTACCTTCATCCTCTACTTCCTTGAATGATATGAATGAGCATGATGATGCCACTGGCCTCCAAATAAAGGAGGAGCTTGTTGCTTTTGACTCTTTTATGGCTAACTTGCAAGGAGATAGCAAGAAACATGTGGGAGCACTTATGAGTCGCATTGGCGAGCTCGAACACCTCATTGAGGAAAAGGGTAAGATTGAGAGAGAGGATGCTATCACCATAGCACATCTTCAATCCTCTCTCCGAGATGTTGAAGAGTCTCATGATCGTCTAGAAGAAGAACTTGAGAACGTTGAGGAGTCTCATAACTCTATGCATTCTAAACTTGTTAAAGAACGTGACCTCTATTTTGCTAAGAACAAGTTGGCACAAAAGGATAAGGCCGGTTTTGTGGCTGCCCATGTGAGTCTTATTGAAGACATGGAGAAGCTCGTCAATGTCCATGCGGCATTGGAGAGTGAACATGACCTTCTTAAGAAGTCACATGATCAATTACAAACTCGGTTAACTAATCTTGAGAAACCAAGCACGTCCACTCCTATTTGTACTTGTGATCATGCAAATATTATGAATGAAAATGTTAGGTTGAAGGAAGAAATTGCCAAGGCCTCCTCCGCTAAGATCATCCTTCTCAAGGGTAAGAATGTTGTTGAGACTCCCACCCATGAGCCTCAATCTCGCAAAGGGAAGGAAGGTCTTGGTTATGTGAGGCCAAACAAGGTTGGTGCCAAGAAGACCATTCCCGCACAAGCAAGGGTGAACAACATTGCAAGTGGGAATGCCACAAGGGGCAAGCCTACTCGCAATGACTTTGCGGGAGACACTAACCCAAACTATGCACTCTATGTGAATTACTATGGAAATGTTTGTGCTCGCTATGTTGGTCCTTTTGATGGCTTTATTGCTTATTCTATTTGGGTACCCAAAACCCTTGTGGCTAACCTTAAGGCACCCATTGTTAAGCAATGGGTACGTAAAGTCAAGAATTAATCTCTTGTAGGGTCATGCTCCCGGTGGTTCGAAATGGATAATTGATAGTGGGTGTACAAGTCATATGACCGGGAGCAAGGAGCTTGTCACGGAGATGAGGCCTAATGTTGATCAAGTAACCGTCTCGTTTGGTGACAAGTCAAGGTCTAAGGTAACAGGGCTTGGCAAAGTGGTAGTTACCCCCGATATTACTCTAGTCAATGTCATGCTTGTTGATTCTCTTGGCTATAATTTGATGTCGGTTCGTGCTTTAAAAAAGTTGGGTATCTCAACTTTCTTTGAGCCGGACATCGTGGTCCTCTTGTGGAGCAAGTCCCTTCGAGTGGCCTTCATGGGGCATGTCGAACATGAGCTTTACGTGGTTGATTTCTCCGGAGTCACCACTACTCATGAGATGTGCCTCTTCGGAAAGGCCGACGTGGGTTGGCTTTGGCATCGCCGACTAGCCCACGTAAACATGAGGACTTTGCAAAGTCTCCACAAAGGGGGCCACATCCTTGGACTAAAAGACCATGTTACTTTTCCAGAGATCGAGTGTGTAGGGCATGTGTGGAGGGAAAGATGCATGACATTCATCATCCAAGCAAGACAATCATCTCCTCCACCCGGATATTGGAACTCCTTCATGTTGATCTATTTGGTCCAATACCGGAAATAAGTCTTGGTGGCAAGAAATATTGTTTGGTGATCGTGGACGACTACTCAAGGTATACATGGGTATATTTCTTCAAGACCAAGGATGAGACTCAACAAGTCTTCATCGACTTCTCTAAGGAGGTTCAACGTCAACACAACCTTCCCATATTGGTGATTCGAAGCGACAACGGGTCGGAGTTCAAGAACTACACGCTCAACGACTTCCTAAGTGACGAAGGCATTCATCATCAATATTCCGCTTCATACACACCGCAACAAAATGGTGTTGCGGAGAGGAAGAATCGTACTCTCATCGACATGGCAAGATCTATGTTGGCTGAGTTCAAGTCCCCAATCAACTTTTGGGCGGAGGCCATTCGACGGCGTGTCATTCATCAAATCGCCTCTTCTTCCGCAAAGGCCTCAAGAAGACACCT
The DNA here is from genome assembly GCA_026929855.1 of Poa annua. Taxonomy (NCBI): domain Eukaryota; kingdom Viridiplantae; phylum Streptophyta; class Magnoliopsida; order Poales; family Poaceae; genus Poa; species Poa annua. The sequence continues at coordinate 60,382,875 of CM049437.1, forward strand.
TATGAGGTACTCACCGGCAACAAGCCCAACATCTCATACTTCCGAGTCTTCGGTTGTAAATGCTACTACCTCGTAAAGGGCACCCGGTTGGGTAAGTTTCACTCTAAAACTCTTGAAGGCATATTTGTTGGTTATGGCATCGAATCCCACACCTATAGGATATATGACAAATCCTCAAGGATAGTCATAGAATCTTGTAGTGTGGAATTCGATGAAAATGACGGCTCCCAAGTGGAGCAAGTTGGAATAAGTGATGTAGGTGACGATCAACCCCAAGATGCAATAAAGAGAATGGGAATAGGCTTCCATCGTCCCATTGAAGTACATCAAGGAGTTGATCAAGACGGAACAAGCTCTTCACATGAAGAGCACTCACCATCACAAGAATCTTATGATACCTCACCCGAAGCAAATTGTGAAGCCTCTCAATATCATCTTCAAGCACCTCCATAAGAAGAACAACTTCTTCATCAACAAGATGATCCATCGCAAGGACCGCTCCAACAAGTTCTCCATCCTCAAGAAGATATTGAGTCCCCATCCAAGTCAAATGAAGCAAGTATCTCGAGTGCAAGTTCCTCTCATGTGCAAGATCACCCCTCACACTCAAGTGAAGAACTAACTCATGATGATCAAGGCGAGGATCCACAAGATCAAGTTGATCAAGAGATTCCCTCTACATCTAGAGAGGCAATCGAAACTCGTCGCCAAGCAAGGGTTGGAAGATCATTGGAACTAAGGGCTATTTCCCTTGACAAGGTCATCGGTGACGTGAGAAGAAGGGTGTCCACTCGGAGTCAATTGGCCAACTTTAGTGAGCATCAAGCACACATCTCCATGGTGGAACCCAAGAAAGTATTCGATGCCCTTGAAGACCCCGATTGGCTTGAAGCAATGCACGAAGAGCTCAACAACTTCGAGCGCAACAAGGTGTGGAGACTAGTGGAGAAGCCAAAAACTTGCCGCAATGTTATCGGCACCAAGTGGATCTTCAAGAACAAGCAAGATGAACACGGCATCGTTGTGAGGAACAAGGCGCGATTGGTGGCCCAAGGCTTTTCTCAAGTTGAAGGCATCGACTTTGGTGAAACCTATGCGCCGGTTGCACGCCTCGAGTCGATACGTATTCTCATTGCCTTTGCATCTCATCATGGTTTTAAATTGCAACAAATGGACGTTAAAAGTGCTTTTCAAAATGGCCCACTTAATGAACTTGTCTATGTTAAACAACCTCCGGGTTTCGAGAGCCGCGACTTCCCGAACCACGTCTACGTGTTGGATAAGGCTCTCTATGGGCTTAAACAAGCACCTAGAGCATGGTATGAACACCTTTGGGAGTTCTTGTTAGACCGTGGATTCGAAGTCGGGGTGATCGATCCCACTCTTTTCACAAAGAAAGTTAATGGGGAACTCTTCATTTGTCAATTATATGTTGATGATATTATCTTCGGTTCTACTAATCTCTCTTTTAATGAAGAGTTCGCCAAGCTTATGACCGACAAGTTCGAGATGTCCATGATGGGTGAACTTAGGTTCTTTCTTGGTTTTGAGATCAAGCAATTGAGAGAAGGAACATTTATTTGTCAAGCCAAGTACATTCAAGATATGCTCAAGAGATTCAAGCTCCTCGATCTGAAGGGCGCCGCTACTCCTATGCAAACCAAGTGCCACCTCGAGCTTAACCCTAATGGTAAAGAGGTAGACCAAAAGGTATATCGATCTATGATTGGGTCTCTTCTCTACCTTTGTGCATCTAGGCCGGATATAGTGTTAAGCGTTGGAGTGTGTGCACGTTACCAAGCCGCGCCTAAGGAAAGTCACCAAGTGGCTATCAAGATAATCTTCCGGTATTTGATTCATACTCCAAGCTATGGGTTGTGGTACCCCAAAGATGGCACCTTGTCTCTTTGTGGGTACACCGACTCGGATTGGGCGGGTGACAAGGATGATAGGAAGTCAACCTCGGGAACTTGTCAATTCATTGGAAGATCATTGGTGAGTTGGTCCTCGAAGAAGCAAAATTGCATCTCTCTCTCCACCGCGGAGGCCGAATATGTCGCCGCCGCAAGTGGGTGTACTCAACTCCTTTGGATGCGGCAAACTTTAAAGGATTACGGGGTCCATTTGGACAAAGTGTCGCTCCTCTGTGATAATGAGAGTGCCATCAAGATCGCCTATAATCCGGTGCAACATTCAAGGACCAAGCATATTGAGATTCGCCACCACTTCATTCGAGATCACGTGGCAAGAGGAGACATCGATCTCTCCTATGTTGGGACAAAGGATCAATTGGCGGATATCTTCACGAAGCCCCTTGACGAAGCCCGGTTTTGTTACTTGAGGAATGAGTTGAATATCGTGGATTCTCGGACTTTGGCTTGATAATGGTGCACACACATCAACGTTTAATGCTTTATTAGGTGTAGATGTACGCATGGACTTAGGGGGAGTGTTTTCCTAATACATTGGATTCTTCCTCCCCCTATTATGCATATAGCAATGAATCATTGATAAACTTCAAATTAATCCATAATTTGTGAGCTTAAATGATGAGTAGTAGTTATGGACCCAAGATACATCTTCGCGGTGCCATGCTATAACCTCATACACGGTGGCTTCGGCCACCACCTCTTCCTATGGAAGAGTTGGATCTCATTTGGTTTTTCCCTTGGATTTCATCCGCTTTTTGGGCTCTTGTGGAAAACACACTCAAGTTGGTCTTTCTTATATCTTATTGGTTTTGCAATTTGAGTGTGAAGTACCATCGACAGTTTGCTTCTCTATCCTAAGTCTTTCTCCCTCTCAAGACTTGCTTAATTCTCACTCATGTCCATTTGTATCTTTTTGTTGTTGTGTTGGGCGGAAATCTCCGAGCCACTTTCGGAAATTTCCGAATCACTAGAAATTTTCGAGACTAAGTCCTTTCAAAACTCAGCACTGCACTTCGCTGGATTTTGACCGGAAATAGTCTCTGAAGTGCGACTCGGAAATATCCGGTCCCTGCGCACTGCACTCTGCTGAATTTGAACCGGAAATAGAGCCGGAAATTTCCGGGGGCCAGAAATTTCCGAACCAAGTCCGGAAATTTCCGATGACTCCGTCAATTTCCACACTAAGTCCGTTTCCAAACTCGGTACTGGATATATCGTGTTTTGAACCGGAAATTTCCGACCCAAGTCTCTCCGGCTATAAATAGGGGCACGGGTGGGCTGTTCGAACCGAACAGTTCATCCACCCCGTGCCCCTTCTTTCTCTCTCCAAGCCGGAGAAGAAGCTCTTCTCCGATCCGTCCCCGGGCCGTTTCTCCGTCAATCTCTCCGGTTCTTCGCCGGATCTGCTTCTCCTCATCGCGGGGATCGTTTTCCACCGCGCGGTTTTCGCCATGTCTACCAGTAACTCCTCTTATTTCAAATCTAGGACGAAATCTCTTTATGTTTAACCTAGCCGATTTAGGAGGTTGTTGCTCGTTTCCTTTGGTAGAACTGCTCCTCTAGGCTTGATCTACCTTCCTCGTGCACAGATCTGTTTTTCGTTCCTAGATTTGGTTCAGTTTTTCAAAATTTCGTGCAGACCGGAAATTTCCGGTTCAGACTCGGAAATTTCCGGACTTCGGAAATTTCCGGCCCTGACTCGGAAATCTCCGGCCTGTTCACAATTCTGAAAAACAGACAAGTTCTATGAACATTTAACGGCTCCTTCACGATTCCCTTCGCCTTCCTGGACATGAGTGCTTATCCCCCTTGCTTTCTATCTGCTCTATGATGTTTGTTTGCAGGTTCTTCTACACGGGGAGGTCGCACCAAGTCAATGGCTAGTCGTCTGAAAGGGATTCACTCTGGGCCACCTAGTGATCCTTCAAGTGATGAGAGTGAGCTACCTCCTGCTGCACAGCTCAGAAAACCCAGTGGTGCTAACAAGAAGAAGAAGCCCGAGCTTCAACTGTCTGATTTCAACAAAGCAAGCTTTCGCAAGTGGCGCGGCGAGCTGTCCTATGATGCTGAGCAAGATGACCCCAAGTTCTTCTGCACTGAGATGGCTTGGCTCTATCGTGAGGTATATCTCAAGTTCTCCAGTAAAGCGCCAGTTTGCCCAATGAGATGGATCGACTTCGACAAACTTATGAAGAAGGCAGACTATTTTGGGGGAGCTGTTCAGGTGTGCAGAGTTTTGGGCTAGGAGCATCTCATGAGAACTGAGTGCAGCTACAATGTGTCCCTTATTCATCAGTTCTATGCCACAGTGGTGTTTGACTCTTCTGAGGATATTGGGATGACTTGGATGACTGGCACACAGCGTTTGACCTCCTCCTTCCGTGAGTTTGCTAGGATTCTTGGCTGTTCCTTCAGTGGTAGCTCTGTGGCAGCTGGTGAGAGGATGCACCTTCAGGGCGTGGCCTACAACAAGAACGCCATGTCCGACTTATATATGCCTGGTGGAGAGATTGGCTCGCAGCATGGTTTGCTGCCCACTTATGACATTCTTCTCCGCATGTTTCGCAACACCATTGCTCCCATCGCGCGCAACGCTGACAACATTGCCGGGGGTCTTGTGAAGTTGATGGCCAAAGCTCATGAAGCCTTTGTTGGAGAGTATGAGCTGGACAAGGAGGAGTACAAGGTTGACATCATGGATTTCATCTTTCAAGAAATGACTCAAGCCGTGTTTGAGAGGAAAGTTCCCCCCTATGCTCCTTATGTGATGCTTCTCATCAAGCGCAAGTATCGGCTCTCTGAGGAAGATGGCAGCGATATGGATCGTGCCCTTGGATGCATCGCCCACACAGCTGCCAACCTTGTTCAAAAGAAAGCTCATGTGGTGCAAAAGCAAGCTACAATTCAAGAGATCAATGAGGATAATCTGTATGGTGGCCCCACTCGCCAACCACGGCGCCACAACATCAAGAAAGCTGAAAAGAAGAGTCGCCCATGGATTGTTCATGCCATGGAGAAGGTGATGAACATGAACTGCTGCGTTCATAGTGAAAACTATGCCATCTACCAACAGAACCACCGCATTCTCAAGCAACAGGAAGAGATTCGAGCTCGTTTGAAGATGCCACCTCCCAAGAGACCCCTGAAGCCCCTGGTACCCTATGTTGAGTGGAATTCTGAGGAAACAGTTGGATTCACTTGGAACAGCAATGTGCCTGAGGATCAAGATGTGGATCCAGAAGCTGCGGATGATTTTGAGGATGAGGCGCACAGTTCCGATTCCGACTCTTGAGTCTTGGGACGCTAGTGGATGCTTCCTCCCTTTTTGGTATCTTGATGCCAAAGGGGGAGAAGTCTCTCATAGGACTCACGGGATTTGCATGGGAGGGAGCACTTCTTCGTTTATCTCGGTTGCTTTGTTCTAGTGCTCCCTATTCTTATCTTATTTGGACTTCTTTCGTTGCATGTTTGTGAGTTATGAGGACCTCTTAAACTCTTATTGTAATAGCTCTAGTTAAATTTGGTAAACTATGCATGTTCTACTTTGTCTATGTGGTTATATTTTCTTTGCTTGCGTGGTTTGTAAAATCTAGGGGGAGTGTTGATCCTAAGTTGTGTGCATTTTGTGTTCAAAAACATCCTCAAGACAATGCACACACTTAGGGGGAGCCCGTCTATATTTTGCAAATCCGTTCTCCTTTTGTGTTGTCATCATTCACCAAAAAGGGGGAGATTGAAAGTGCATTCTTTGCACTCCCTGTTTTTGGTGACTAGTGACAACACAAAAGGTGGGTTTAATGTTTGTGATGATCTATGCAGGTTTTAGAACAGGTGTAATAATGTGTTCAAACACATTCAGCAGATTTCAGTACTGGACTCTTATTTATTTCAGTCGGAAATCCTTCAGGAAATTTCAGGTACCCGGAAATTTCCGGGTGAAGCCCGGAAATTTCCGAGTCACTGAAGTTTCTTCACCAAGTCCAGTGTATGGAGCAGTACTGGCCTTCAGAGCTTTTCAGTCGGAAATGCATCAGGAAATTTCTGTTGTCCGGAAATTTCCGGCCCATGTCCGGAGATTTCCGAGTCACCGAAGATTTTTCACTAAGTCCAGATTGTCAAGCGGTACTGTCTCTCAGAACTTCGCAGTCGGAATTTCAGGCGGAAATTTCAGATGCCCGGAAATTTCCGATGGGAGTCCGGAAATTTCCGAGCTGCAAGATCAAGATCTTCGCCAAGTCAGAAGCTGAACTCGTACTGCCTCCAGTCGAAGATCCGTCGGAACTCCTCGCGGAGATTTCCGTAGCCCGGAAATTTCCGGTGGTCAGTCCGGAAATTTCCGGTCTTCAGTCCGGAAATTTCCGAACTTAACCCGGAAATTTCCGAGCTGGCGGCTGCACAACGGTCAGATCTCGGGGAGGGGTATAAATACCCCTCCACCTACCTCCAGCAGATTAGCTCTCTCAGATCCAAAACGCCCTATTGTTGCTGGAGCTCATTTTCCATGTATCTCCCTATCTAGCCAACCAAATCCAATGATAGTTGGAGATCCGAAGGAGAAGACCCCGATCTACATCGCCACCGAAGGAATTTCACTTTCCCCCTCCCTATCTTGAGGGGCCACGAATCTAGGGTTTCCTTTGTGGATAGCTAGATTCTTCCTTGTTGTTACTTACTCCTTTGTGGATCCTTTGTGAAATTGACCTCTTGTGGTCTTAGTGAGAGCCCCCAATTCGGTTGTGGGTGTGTGCCTCACGGATTTGTACGGGACCTTCTCCGCCCTTAAAGGAGTCCTTAGTGGAAGGGTGGATTCGGACCTTGGTGGTCGAATTCATCGGAGAATAGGGTGAGGCCTTTGTGGCGTTGAGCTGACCTTTGTGGTTGCTCACACCGCTCCAACGAGACGTACACCCATGTGGTGGAACTCGGGATAAAGTCGGCGTCTCCTTGTTCCCTTGGTTGTCTCGTTCCACTCTCCTCTATTGTGTTACTTGTTTTTCCTTATTGCATTATTTTCATTTGTGTTGCACCGTGTTTCACCTAGTAGCACATATAGTCAATTTACCTTTGCAAACCTAAAACTGAAAAAGTATTAAAAATTGGTCACCACCTATTCACACCCCCCCCCCCCCCCCCCTCCCCCCCTAGGTGGATAACTTCCATTCACAACTCTTCCTTTTTCAGTTCACTTTATGGCCTAAGTCTGCACATTGATCACTTTTTGTTGTGTGGTTGCTGATCTGAATTTAATTCAGTCTGATGTTTGTTTACGGTCAACTGAATTTTTTCATCCTGCAGTGTTAACTGAATTTTTTCATCCCGCAGTTTTCTGTAGTTAACTGAATTCTTTTTTGTCTGTGCAGTTATCCGCTCATCTTGCGTCGCTGCTGCAAGCTCGATCCATGGCGCCCGTGGCGGTTCGAGCGGGCTGTTAGAGGACTGAGATCCGGTGCCTTGTCTAAGGCAATGCACACCTTGGCTTGAGGCAACACATCTGCCGTACAAGTGCATCTGACGGCAGGGAACAACAGCGACTCAGCTAGCTAATGAATCCACAAGTCAGGAAACAGAGCTTCCCGTGTGGGGGGAAATTGCGCGGGATCGGGCAGAGACTTGCCGCCTTAGACAAGGCACGGGATCTCAGTCCGGGAATGGGAGGGTGTTGCCTGGCGTGGAGGAGAAGGAGGCAGGAAATGAGAGGAAATCATTGGTATGTTTTATTCTAAAACTAAGCGGTATGAGAATAAGGTAAACAGACTGCAGGTTGATAATCAATTTTTAAGAGCTAAAACATAAAACTACCTCCACAACAAGATATAACGGTAAATTGGACTTGTGAAGGTCATCGCCAGATACCGATGTTACGCAACGAGATACAACGGCAAATTAGACTCGTGGAGGTCATCACGAGATATCGATGTAGCCCACTACGGGATTGAATAGCTACGCCTATGGCCAGAAGTTACGTTTGGCCGTCGGTGTAACCGACACCCGCCTACGGCAAAAAAAATGCCAGCTAAATGCATATTACTTTGAGGGTTTAGATTCTGTTCACAAACCGTGTCATCTAATAAGAACACTTAATAGTAGTAGCACAATAGTACCTACCACGTGCAACGGCAGCGGTGCTGGACTCTTTGGACGAAAGGGTTCGCTGGCGGGTGCTCGTGTACACTTCGGTGGCAGCACCAAGGCACCACCCCCTTGTAGCACACCGATAGCTTCAGTCACGGCGGCGGCACTAGACTCTTTACACGAATGGGCTGGAGCTCCGAATCCCCCCGATGTCGTCTGCACGCACCGAACTACGAACGGGGAGATCATGGCACAAACTGAGCTGACGCGGGCTCGAGCAGGGCCTCGCAATCTGGTGCTCCTTCTCCTAAGCACCGCGGCCGCGCACGCTGAGCTCCGGCGCCGCCCTCACGAAATCACCAGTCGCTTATGACTCTACCGGCAACCTCAGGCGCAACCTGCCATACGAGTCCCGCCACCTCCGACCGAGAAGAACTTCGCGCCGTTCGCTGCTGCCACTCGATGTGATGACTAAGGCAAAAATACGTGTAACAGGGTTGTAGAGTTTGTTTTCCGAACCAACTTTAAATAGACCAGGTTAAGGACGTACGTATAGAGTAGAGTACAACTACTAACCTACGAGGAAACTAATTCACTTAACAAATCAAACACATCGCTATATGGATCGGCAAAACTCATCTGGTATATCATCGAGGCAAAGCTCAGATTTAATAACTAAAATCGATCGTCGTCATGGTGGCCGGCGAGGCGACGTTGTTCGTCAGCCACGGCGGGAAGATCCAGCGCTCCTCGAAAGATGGCCGCTTGACGTACGTTGGTGAAAACCGGCTTGTCAAGGTCAGGTGGTCTTCCTCGCTGCGGGAACTCCGGGACCGACTGGCGGCGGTCGCGGGTTGCTTCAACGTCGCCCTCCAGTACGTCCGTCCCGACGACCCCGGCGAACTCCGGGACATTGTGACCGACGACGACGTGCAACACGTGCTAGACTGGGTGCACTTGCGGAACCTGCAGATCCAGCTATGCCGCCGCAACCTGGAGAAGGTGGTGGTCGTCCCCCGTGTCCGGGTGATCGTGGTCAGCATGGACGTCCGACCGCCGCTTCCCGAGTGGCTATTTGCTGTCGCTCCAACGACGCCGATCGCGGCGGCGCCGGCGCCGGTGTCGCCATCCCCTCTCCAGAAGCGGAGCGCGTCGGCTCCTTCGTTGTCGCAGTATTCGGCGGACGACACGTCGAAGCCGCCTTCTCCTTCTCCAATTCAGCGGAGCGCGTCGGCGTCCAAGTTAACAAGTCCGTCGACGAATCCGGTTACGACGACAACTTCTGCAGCAACAGGTACGCTTGCGACCCAAGAAGGTATTCCGCACTACGCGGCGGCGGCGCCGCCGTTCCCGGCGATGCAGAGCGGTCATGCTCCGGTGTTCTGGGTACCAGTGTATCCATCCTATCTCGAGAAGTGGAGCGCGTCGTGTTCGGCGGACGACACGTCGAAGCCGTCCTGTCCCTCTCTCATGCAGCGGAGCGCGTCGGCGTCGAGGTTAACAATTCCGTCGTCGGATCCGATTACGACCCAAGAAGGTATTCTACACTACGCGACGCCGTTCCCGCCGGCGATGCAGGAGGGCCCTGCACCGGTGTTCTTGGTGCCAATGTATCCATCCTCTCCCCAGAAGTGGAGCGCGCCGGCACCTTCACTGTCGGCGTGCTCGGCGGCGAACGATACGTCAAAGTCGCCCTCTCCGTCTCTCATCTCGTCGGAATCGACGTTAACACTTCCATCGACGAATCCGATTAGGACGACAATTGCCGCAGCAGCAAGTATCAGTGCGACCCAGGAAGATAGTCTGCACTACACGGCGCCGATGCAGAGGGGCGTTGATTTGGTGTACCCTGCTCCGGTGTTCTTGGTGCCAGTGCCGCCGGTCATAGTGTACCAGCCGGTGATCCCAGTGTACCAGGGGTTCCTCGTGCCAGCCGGGTGCTATGACGTGGTCGTGTCGTGCGCCGCTTGAAGAAGTAGAGATCGGATAGTTTTTAGCTTGATATATACTTCTATATCGGATATTTTTAGATTATTATTGTAGATCAGATATTTCAGCAGTTAATCGTCATGTAAATTGTCTAAAATGCAATTTTAGGTCTTTCATGCATACTGCTATCAAATACTCTCTATATGGGCCTTAATTCACTTTCCAGCTTACCTTTTTTCATTTATTTCCATACTGGCAGATATTGTAAGTAGGCTGTCTTTTTCATTAGCCGGTCTCAATATCGAAAAAATCACTTCTAACTCGGTAACTCCCAAACTATCCAGTCCTCCCGTTAAAAAAAGAGTTGTTTTTTTTAATCTATTCTGAAGAAAACCATCCAAGTACGTACACATGTATTCTATGTATACATAAATTTTCGGAGAAATATATCTTTTCATATGTGATCTGCACAAAAAGACAAATCTACAAGTAAAATTAGTTCTTTTTTAACCTTTTTCCGATCCATAATTCTGTGGTTTTTGTCTAGCCTACAATACAACGTATTATTGATCGAAACTATGCATATATGAAACTCAGAGCTATCTGCTTACGCAAAATCAGGGACAAAATCAAGCAGCAGCAATGCCCTCATAATCGAGCCATGTGCCCTCAAATAAGGCCATGTGTTTTAGCAGAGCTGCCCGCAAAAGAAAAATCGTATAGATTGAATGTGTTCTGTTAGATCACTTAGATGCATGCCAAATCTACCATGTTCATTGTTCATGAACTAAACGTTTCAAAGCTATACAGGTATCACAGAGGTTTCCATTTCACAGGCTAGCTGTTTATGCAGTATAATACAAAAACTGTAGGTGCAAGATCGAGCATTACAAAGCGTCAGAAACCGAATTTCCTTACTGAAGGAGTGCCAGACCCACAGAGCTGTCCGCGGAGCCATAGTTACTGTTGGGCCTCAGGTTCTTTCTTCTCTAGGTACCTGCAAAATCCGGATTCAGACACCAGTACATGGATTTGATAAATAGTGGAGTACAACTGAAGAAATGACATTTAGAAAAACAAAACATGTTTAACTGTAACAATAAAAGTTGGTACTGTGCTAACAAAAGAGTAGTAGTCTATGGCAAGATCAAAATCACCGCAGAGATCTTACCCTTGAGCCCTAGCATAGCGCGATAACTGATAGAGCTGAACGCTTTCGTTGGAAGCATGAGTTGCCATAAGAAAATAGTTCCGAGGATTTACCACCCAAGCGAACCTCATAAACAGGCCCGAATACACACACATGACTGCACAACACAATAGCCATTTGATCAGATGTATGGTCAACAAATAGCTAGGACCAATGACTAGTGAGAGAAAATAACCGAGTATTTCTACCTGCTGTCATGCGGCCGGATATCAGTTCAGGTGGCTTGTTCATATCAGCCATACCCTGGAAATAAAAATTGGAGGGATCATCGAACTAGAGTGTATGTACAAGAGTACAACGGGAGGGCCGGCCGGCCAAAACCTAGTAACCTTTTTGTTTTGTTTTGCGAATTAGAACCTAGAAACTTATTAATTTACACTGCTGACTGTTCTCCTACTTTCCTGGAAAGGGAGTTTGCCTCAAGTCCAATGATGGTGTAATGGGTATATCGTAATTAATTGAGTAGTGGATGGTGGACCAAGTTCACGGGGATAAGAAAACTTCCGGCCAGCTGGCCGGCGTCGAAACTCAAAACATCACTGGGAAATCACAGCATCACGTGCTAATTTGGGGAAGATGTATCATATATATGTGAGTAATTAAGCAGCTGGAGAGAAAGAGAATCCATGGAGATGGAGCGCGTACCGCGAGGATGAAGCCCCAGTTAGAGACGGGTCCCCAGAAGTGGGTGGTCTTGGGGCCGACGGGGCTGTTGAGGAACGCCTTGAACGCCGTCGCCATGGTCAGCAGCGCTCAAACCACCTGCTGGATCATCTCCGACCACATCGAATTCGAATCAGCATCGTACAACGGAAGCAACACTGCTAGAAACCGAACATGGGAGAGCCGGAGAAGGGGCAGAGAGCTCGCATACGATGTTTTGACGCCCGCGGCTGGATATGAACTTGTGAAGACGACGGCGAAGAGTTGACGCACGAGCACGAAACCGGGAGCTCTGGGGGTGAGGAGCCATTATAAAGAAGGAGATGGTTTGGTGGAGTGGGCGCGTCAAGTTGAAGTGAACACACTCTCGCTCCTACTCACCAGAACAAAGGCTCTCGTCCACATCCTATTCTACGGAGTACAGTACATTTTAATTCCCTTTCGTTCCCTCGCACATGTCACGCCGGCAATTCCGTCCATGGGCACGTCCGCCCATGGGCACCCGACCCTAATGAGCAGGGTATGGGTCGCTATGTTCACCCATGGGTCTCGCCCATGGGCGACCCGATTAGTCGTGGGTAGGGTATGGACACACATTTGTACCCATGGGCGACCCGATGGGCAACCCGATTAGCTGACATGTGGGTCCCGCTGTAAGAATAAGCATAGCCCACTATCAATTTGTCCACTCCATCCCAGCCCAGAATCCCCAGCGGCCAAGCCCAACTTACCAGCGCACAAACCCTAGGTGTCGTGAGATGAATCAACTCCCTGTCTCCCAGTCCCAGACTCCCAGCGACCCAGCCGCAATCCCCGATTCCCTCTCCCTCACGATGCTCTCCCCTCACCCACCGGAAGAAGAACGGCGCCGACCGGCCCAGCCCTGACTGCCTGCCCCACCGAGCGTCGCCGCCGCTGCATCTCCGTCCCCGACGCCCGCTGCATCTTCGTCCCCGCCGCCGCCGCCGCATCTCCGTCCCCGACGCCCGCTGCATCTCCGTCCCCGCCGCCGCCGCTGCATCTCGGTCCCCGCCGCCGCCGCCGCATCTTCGTCCCCGCCGCCGCCGCCGCATCTCCGTCCTCGACGCCCGCTGCATCTCCGTCCCCGCCGCCGCCGCCGCATCTCCGTCCTCGACGCCCGCTGCATCTCCGTCCCCGCCGCCGCCGCTGCATCTACGTCCCCGACGCCCGCTGAATCCTCTAGGTGAATCCTCTAGTCGCTGATGCATGCCAGTTCTTGTCAAGATACGTATGTAGCACTTTGTAAGTTCAGCGCACTGAATCACGTGTTCTTGGACATCAGGACTTTGAATGGCTTCCCCGGGGGACAATTCCTCGCAGCCGGAGCCGACAATGGAGGCAGTGGATAGCTCGGCCGTGCCTAGCAGTGCTAATGTTGACTCCTCAACTCAAGGTACTAGTGATTCTGTTCGAGTTAATAAGAAGAGGAAGCTTACATCTGCGGTGTGGGAAGAGTTCACAAAAGAGTTTCGTGAAGGGAAGTGGCAGGCTCAGTGCATGTATTGTAAAAAATGGCTTAGTGCAGGAAGTACAGGTGGTACTAAACATTTGTCCAATCACTTGCTATCTTGTTCTTCTAAGAGTGCTCCTGTTCTTCTAAGAGTGCTCCTGTAGGCCTAAAGCAACAAAAATTAAGGTTGTCAGCGGGTGCTGGTGGGAGTGTCAATTTGGACAGTAATGGCATTTTTAACCAAGAAGTTGCTAGAAAGGAGCTTGCATTAATGATTTGTGTTCATGAATATCCTTTGTCCATGGTGGATCATGTTATATTTCGGAAATTTTGCAAGTCATTACAACCCTTGTTCAAGATGGTATCGAGGAATACCATTAGGTAATCCTTTTGTTGAAAATGTTGTCTTTATTTGCTGTCCTTGCATAATAGCTATTTTCTTAGTGTGTGCTACTTTATATGTTTGCACTAGGAAGGATATTCTGCTTATGCATGAAGCCCAAAAGGAAAAGATGGTTAAATACTTTGCAAATTCAAAAACCGAGTAGCCATCACCTCGGACATGTGGACTGCAGGCCATCAAAAGAAAGGATACATGGTTGTTACCGCACATTTTATTGATGAATCTTGGACTTTGAAGAGCTTCATTTTGAGGTAATCAATCATTGTTCTATCATTGTGAATCTGAACCAACATTGAGCTGTTTGTTTAATCATTGTAAATCTGAATCAACATGTTATCTTTTGTTAGGTTTGCTTATGTTCCAGCTCCACATAATGGTGAGGTTATATGTAAAGCTTTGTATGAATGTCTTGTTGATTGGCATCTTGAGGGGAAGGTATCCACAATTACCTTGGATAATTGCACAAGTAATGATAAGGCTGTTGGTGAGTTGGTAGATAAGTTGGGTACTGCATCTCTTATGCTTGGTGGTAAATATATGCATATGCGTTGTTGTGCACATGTCCTAAATCTGATTGTGAAAGATGGAATGAATGTTATGGAGTTGGGTATTGCTAGAGTCCGTGATAGTGTTGCTTTTTGGGCAGCCACACCTAAAAGGCATGAGAGGTTCGAGAAAATGGCTAAGACTCTAAGCGTTCAATACACTCGGAGGTTAAACTTGGATTGTAAAACTAGGTGGAATTCAACATATACAATGCTGTCTATTGCATTAGAATACATTCCAGTTTTTGCCTCTCTAAGCTCAAGGGAAAAACTGTTTGAAACTTGTCCAACTGTTGATGATTGGAAATTTGCAAAGGAACTTTGTGGTAGGCTAAAAGTATTCTTTGACATCACCGAGCTATTCTCCGGGACTAAATATGTCACAGCCAATCTATTCTTTCCTAAAATATGCACCATCCGTTTATCAATACGTGCATGGTCCACTAGTACTGATCCTCTCTTTCAAGCGATGTCCGAGGAAATGAAATCCAAGTTTGAGAAATATTGGAAGGATGTACCTTGATCCAAGATATAAGCTACATATGCTGCAGGCTTTGTTTGGGTCCCTGTATGGATATGAACATGCAACTAGGGAAGTTGAAAAAATTAGAAATTTGATGGTTGATTTGTTGGAAGAATACTGGGCTGATGTGGATGGTGAGGGTGCATCACAGATTGGTAGGGTTGCTGCTCCTGGAGGTGGAGGTGGAGAAGATGAAGTCTTGAAGATATTTTCTCAATACATGTCTTCACAGCTTGTTGTGACCGCTTCTCATGTGCGGACTGAATTGGATTTGTATTTGGAAGAGCCAACAATCCCGGTAACAGTTGACGAGCTGGACATCATTGGTTGGTGGAAATATGGAGGTATCAAGTATCCTACTTTGCAAAGAATGGCTCATGATATATTGCCTATCCCCGTAACAACTGTGGCGTCGGAATCTGCCTTTAGTACTAGTGGTAGAGTACTTAGTTCACACCGTAGTTCGCTTGCTCCAAACATGGTTGAAGCCCTTATGTGTATGCAAGCTTGGTCTCGCGCCGACATGTTAGGTAATGGAATGAGTAAATTGTGTAATTACTTTCCATGCACATTATTCATTTTCTTACTGTGTGTTATTTGTTCTCTTTCCATTAGGTGATTGGAATTCTGCTCTCTTTTCAAGTTTCCAAACTGTTCTGGCTGATGAAGATGAACCAATGGTAATTCTACACTTGTACTAATACATGTTTTGCTTGTAGAAGTTAATTTCATATACAACTTCCTGTAATTTTTAGGCTGAAGATGAATCATTCTTAACCGAAGACTAAAGAAGCAAGGAGAAGAAGAAGTTGGGTGCTGGAGCTGATTCCTGGGCGCTGTATCTGATTGGAGCTGATCCTGGGCGCTGGGCTGCCTGCTGCCTGCTACTTCATTCATTACAATGCATGCATAGATGCACTGATTGTTGGCTATTGGCTTAGTGCCCTAGTAAAAAGATGGATTGGGCGCTGGCTGCCTGCTAATTCATGGAGCTGATTATTGTAAACTTGTAATGCTTATGCACCTTTTTTTAGTTATCTGTAGCGGAATATGGAACTTGATTTGTTATTTGTGTTTGTGTGAACAATAAGTACATCACTATTTGTCGTTTGTGCTTATTTTGCTATTTAAAATGCTATAATATGATATATTTATGTGTTGTCTGCAGACCCATCGGGTCGCCCATCGGGTCGGGTTGCCCGCCGGGTACGGGCATGGGTCTGAAGTCTGACCCATGGGCAGGGTCATGTGCAGAGACCCTCGCCCATTTGCTAAATGGGCATGGGTCTGAAATAGGTCGACCCGCCCATACCCGACCCATTGCCAGCGTGACGCACATGGGCTGCTATCACTTGCTCCCGTCT
The DNA here is from genome assembly GCA_026929855.1 of Poa annua. NCBI lineage: Eukaryota > Viridiplantae > Streptophyta > Magnoliopsida > Poales > Poaceae > Poa > Poa annua. The sequence goes on from CM049437.1 coordinate 60,398,986, forward strand.
TCCTGGCGAGAGGAATGATGGGTAATTAATCATTTAATCAGAGGCAGATCGATATGTACTCCAAAAGAGTAGCTTAGCTGGATTTGCCCTTGGCAATTGTCTGCCTGTTTGAAATTGTCGGAGATTGGTTGTGTTTTTTCACTGAAAGTGAGACACGATGAAGGACGTGTCGAACAATGACTTGGGCGTAACTAAACTACTCCCTCCGTGTTAAAATAAGTGTCCAACATTTATTTAAATATGGATATATCTAGATATAAAATACATTTAGATAAATTTTTATTTAACCAAATCAAAGACACTTATTTTAGGGTCAAGCATTCGTACAGTAGTAGTACTAGAACTAGAATAAAACAGAAGTAGCAGCCAGCAGTCGGTACTGCGTGACGATTGAGTAAAGTTAACCTCTTGTGGCGGCTGGCCGGCATCGTAACTCGTAAGATCCGACTAACGAGACTCTTGTGCCGAGGAGGGGATGGATAGGGCATGACCACGTATGGCCGCCGTGGCGGGACAGGGACGTCGGGTTGAAGATCTTTTTTGCTTTCAATCCGTCCTAAACTACTAGTATCGGCACATAATATTGCATGGAGTATTGTGGTATTTCTCTTATTGGCATATATCATGACATCTTATATTTAGAAACGGAGAGAGTATTACACAAGATTGAGCATACTTGTATGCAGGTCTTGGCGGCTATCACTTGCATGAATCAGTGCAAGATCTGCATGAAAACATTGTTCCACCCCATTTACTCAACATGTATTTACAATTTTCCAGCATCCGTGGAGAACTGCCCAGTTGGCGTTATAGTTGTATTTTTTGGTGTGTCGGCAAGCCTGATTTTTCTAACTTAAGCAAAAAGGAAAAGATGAATGAACAATGGTCATCCTACACAATGTACACGCAACAAGATGACACTTAACAACACAAGATATTATGTTATTTTTTACCAACATTAGAGTTAGACGAGACGTGGCTGCTAGCCCTGACCATTGGTTTTGGTTTGAGAGGCTGCAGACGCTTACTACTTGAGCTTGCACTGGGTCCTTCCAACCTTTTCCGGTACTCTTTATCAAGCTCCACCAGACGGTTGGACACCTGAGTGCAGAACACTTTCCAATCATCACAGCGTATACATGGCATCACAAGACAAAAAAATTCATCTATCTAAATGAGCATGTCTAAATGTAAACAGGTAAGACAATGGGTGTGCTGGTGTACTTAGGTAAGTTTTGCTAGCCCGGTGCACTGGCCAAAATTGGCATCAAATACTGGATGAAGATCCATCTTTAAAATAGAGTAAACTGCAATGTGAGTCACCAAACTTGTCTGGCTGTTCAACTTGGTCACCATCGTCCTAAACTGCGTATTTTGGTCACTAAACTCATAGTGCATGCTATAAATTATTAGCATGCTAGCTTGGGTATGAACGGTGACATGGCATGTTGGCTTTTGCTATCAGAGACATGGGACATCTACTAGCACATCAGAGCCTCCAATATCTGAGATCCAAACCAGTGTTATTGTTATTGCCTCGGTTCTACCGCAATTCCTTGCTACTAGCAACAACCATAGTCATTGCCTCCATTCTGGTTATCAGACCAGTCACCATACATAGCTCATGAGGTTTTCAAACTGGGAGAAAATTGTGATAGGCCAAAACTATAGGACTTAGACTGCAAATTACCTGACATCACCTGCAACTACGTGCATCCTATGACACAGTGCCATGAGTCAACAATCAGTCCTGAACCAAGGATAGCATGCTAATTACCTAGAGTAGACAAACTTAAAACACCTTTACTGACTTCGAATGCAGTTAGCGTCTTAAGAAGTTTGATGATCTACTCGAACCAGCTAAACAAATTCCTTGACCCATGTGGCAATTTATGCTTCAAAGAATATAAGGTAATGATGCATATAAGATGAAGACATCTTCAAACACATATGTCCAAACAACAGGGTAGTAAACAAAAGCATATATAGAAAGAACAAGAAAACAAGGGCAAATGCTATCACAGTTGTTTCATAAAAAAAATCATTACCTTAAATGAAAATGCAAGTGGCAATAATCTTTCTGGGTCAGTTGCTTCCTCTGGAAAATTTCGCAAGGAATGTAGAAGTTCCTCAAAAGGCATTTTGACCTAACATAAAAGCAATGGTTCTTCAGAATATACCTTCAAGTAAGCACCAAAGACACAAAGAAACTCACCAAGTCATCATGACAGAATCTCAATAGAGCCAGTCCAACTTGGAACACAACTTTAATACCCTGTTAGTAAACAGCAAGCAAACCAGATATAATCAGTATTTATTTATCGTAAATGTATCTAGACGATCGGTAGGTTTATAACTAAATGAGCTAAAATGTGTTCTAAAAGGATAACACTGTAGGAGTGAACCATGAATACAATATCAAAAAAAAAATCGACATGAGAAGAGGGATAAATGTGGAAATACGATCTCTTGCGTCCATTACAAAATCAAATCATTTGAGAGCAAGAATCTGTTACGTTCAACTATGTGTTAAGTACATTCTGACTATGGCATAAGTATCAATACACTTACAAAATTCGATGAAATATTCTCCGGAGTGCTTGTATTAAAAGAAGATCACAATTAAAGGTGGTAAGGAGCTGTGTGTAAATGATTCTGTCAACCTTAGTTCCTATGTTGGCAGAACCGCCATCATTAAAGTAACTTTCAGAGTGCATTTAGTCATTTAACAGGATCGAAAGATCAAAAACAAATCCAACAATTATAACTTTTACCTACACATGTACATCAGACTTCCACAGTTATTTTGTGTTACACTAGCTGCTGCTACACCAAATAGTGGTTACATAGGCCCAATAGGAGCCAAAGGGTGATCATAAATCATATACCTTTGCAGACTATTCTTATTCAAATTTACTCTAGAACAACAGTATTCAAAGGAGTAACATTAATGTAGAACTTGTAATCATAATGTATTTGAAGCCAGCATCCTTTAAAACCAGTCAACTACACCTACAAACCCATAAACTTAGATAAACAATGAATAGAAAAGAACTACATGATGGGCAAGATTGTATACCTCATAAAGGAAGACATCCCAAACTCTGAGAGTTAGATGAAACGGAAAGGAGTACGAAAAAACCGTGATAAACCATTGACTCGCATACATGCTTGGGTTTATCATTTCATCTTGAAAGTTCTGTCCCAACTTTGGCATGTGCTCTAAAACTAATTTCTCAAATTGACACAGGTATTGCTGCACGAGCGGCAAACCAGCCTGTTCCAGGAGTACAAATAGTATTTGTTAAACGAAAGTTTAGATTCTAGAATATTCACCATTTTACATGTAAATGTTACCTAACTTATGCTTCTGCTGCATCACTAATTGCTCAAGTAAAAACAGACAAATAAGAGGATAAGGTATACAAGGCCATGATCATAAGCATGAATGCAAGCATTAGAGCATTTCCAGCGGAGAACCTCATCGCCCCCCCAGAAAATTGGGGTCAGGCCAGAAAATTGGCCTCCAGCCCGGACACGTCAGCTAGGGGAGTCCGGACAAGCCCGCCACTTCAGTGCCCTGCCTACCTGTCAGCAGTGGGCCCTGGCTGACAACGAGCGAGACAACAGTCAACCAGGATGCCCAGCCGCCACCGTCCATGTCCGTGCCCGAGGTCAAGCGTGAGCCCGGCAACCCAGAGGACACGCTGGGCTTCATGTCTGCCGTGTGCACGTCGTTAGCCATCGTCCTCGACTCTAACTCCAATTGGGGTTAGAGTAGTTTATATTTTGTTGTATTAACGTAATTTTGTATGAAATTTGGCCCTATATTTTAAAGTTAAGTTTGTTAAAACCTCATCCATCACTCTGAAGTTCAGGTTTTAAAAAGCAATTTGAAACTCACAGAAGAAAATATTCCCGTTACCTGATACAAGCCTTCCATTGGTGCATGGACAGCTCCCTTCAGCAAAGCAACTATTAACCAAAATGCGTCCTCCTCACTCATATAAAGAAGCAGCAGCCCGGCTAAAAATCCCATTCCCTGCATTAGATTGTGTAAAGAAACAGTATACTACTCCAGAGAATATGTTTTTCATTCATATATTATATGTTGACAGATTGAACAGTGTACCAAACCTGCACATATCCAACATCTCTATCATAAACCGAGTATGCTTTCAAAACATTATACAACGATCTTTGACCTGGGCCATGTCTCTGTTGGAAGAAAACATGAGATGGAAATGTACGTGATATGTCGCGAATTATTTCTAATTCTGATGAAGATGTCTCGTATATGACCAGGGTCTGTCAAAAAGGAAACATAAGAATGCAAATAAGATTGTTGAACTGATGAAAGCATCTATTTACGGTATTGTTGACATTAGGAAAACAATTATCAAGATAATAGATAAACAAGTTATCTTTTCGATAAAAAAAAGACAAACAAGCTATAACGGGGACCTAAAGCAAAAGCAGTGTCAACTAGTTCTTTTAGATGTGTCATCCTTGAAAAATAAATTGTGCTTAAATCTGAAATAAGTACAATAGAGGCACATGCACAAAGTGCGAAGAATGTTTGAGCCTTAAGTACGATCCAAGGTGGATAACTTCATCATTAATAATCTGCATATTTTAGCAATCCTATTTCCTCCATACCACAGATATATTATATAAGAACATAAATAACCTATACTGGAGGGCATTCTGTGATGTTTCCTTCAGATCATTGATGGTTTTAAAATCTAATGTTTTTGTATCGCTAGTCAATATGAATGTTTCCAGCTAGGCCAAAGAGATGCCAAACAATTCAAACAAACAGGATGATCATGGGTACCTCATAAACGCCAGGGTTCATTAGCAAGAGGTCCCTGCTGCCTGAAATAAATTGCCAAACAAGTCCTCTAAGACAATCAGGAATTCCTTTCCTTATTCTTCTCTTAACCACATGAGGTTTTCTTCTAACATAATGCTTCCAGTCACTACCACCAACTCCTATCATCTTTCTCCATTTTCTTATGCTTCTTTCCTCCCTACAATAATATCCCAAGAAATGCCTTATTAGACAGATTGCTGAGAAGAAACATGAAGGAACAAATGTGTATAAATAAACTAATCCGATACGTCACAAAAATGGCACTTGGGAATCACTAACATAGACAATATAGTAAATAACAAGTATGCTTTATCATGCAAGCAGACAATTATATGAGAACCATTCTCGAGCAGTTGCTGAACAGCCAAGGCCCATGCATAAGTACAGAAATCTATGATGTATTAGGTGCCAGAAGAAGATATGTTTACACCACAACACAAAACTATGGTCACAAAAACAACATAAGGTAACTAACCAAGAAGAGTTACAGCCCCTAACTTCCATAAAACTCGAATATAACAAGTGTCACACCTTTCATGTTCATGTGTGGATCTGCTTCTCACAATTCCCTCGGGAGATGGTCCAGGTTCGACGTCATCCATCTCTTTCTTCTTATCCATTCCAGTGAAGATACCCTGCCACTTTTTTCAAAATGACAGTCAATTACTGTAAGCTGAAGTACTAACATATGGATTAAAAAAATAGAGGACACATGAATCTGCATACAACATGAACCGTGGAAAAAAAAAAGCAATCAAACAGAAGTAGATCGAATAAAAGACCAAGTAATTGATTTCAGAGTAAAAACCAATGGTCAAGAAGCGCTAAGTGATTGTATAATGTGTAGTCATGTTCGAAAGCTCGTATAGGTACATTCGATGGAACTGAACTACAACACGTCAGAGATTCGGCTACTGAAGGGGTCTATGAAGGTGCCGAGTCTTCCTACATGCATACTCCACGAGCATACTGATAACTGTATGAACAAAACTTAAACTATTGGACATAATAACTTAAGTACAGCGAGAAGCGCTCCACAAGGCCGAGGAGGATTGAAAGCGCGCTTGAGGGTCAGTTGAACCCTCTTATCATTATTTTGAAAGATAACAAACTTGCTGATGTTTGGAATATTCGTTGAGACGCCCAATTCAGTGTATGCACGAACATGGGATGGATGCGCCTGCATTTCGTCATGGATTATGGGATGGGGACGGTCAAACGAACCATGGATGGTTGAACTAGTTAATTAGTGTACAAACCAGTCGGCCATTAACCTCACGGGAACGAAATAGATAATTAGCGATACAAAAATGCCTAAAATTCAGGCAGGAAAGGTTCTTGCCTTGGGGTGGAATGATCGTTAGGCTTTGTTGTGAACGGACGGTCCGGGGAGGTGATAGAGGCCCGAATTGCACTTGCCACGAGAATGCGATGCAGGAGAATTTTATGAGGGCAACCGGAGAAACGGGAGGGAGGCGGGCCGGCGGTAGCGTTACCACCTCCGGCCGCGTCGATTCTTCTGCAGCGATGGCGATGGCGATTGGCGATGGAGACGGACTGACTTGCGGATAGGGTGGATCCTCGACGGGCCGTGGGCGTTGAGGTGGAGGCAGTTGCTTCGCCCGCCGCAGCTCAGGATGACGGCGTAAGGCCTGGCGGCCGGACGCACGGCAGCGACGACGATGGGACTATCGAGGTAGAAGGTGCTTGGTGGCGAGTATTGGTGGTCAGAAGAGGAGAGGAGATGCGGCAAGGTGGAGGGGGATCTGAGAATTTAGACGTGGCGTCGGGCACCTTTGCTCTTTTTTTTTTTTTTTTTTTTTTTTTTTTGAGAAACACAGTACAAACGCAGACGCTCACAACACGCGTGCACACTCACCCCTATGAACGCACACACGCACACCCTACCCCTATGAGCACCTTCGAAATACTGAGCAGACGGATCGAGTCTTGAGATTGACGAAGTCACACCACGGGCGCCTCGCTGTCGACGGGAACGTCGCCTCCCACTGAAAGAATATTCCGCCTAAATGCAACACACAGACGTCAAACCTGGGGTTTGAACTCTGGTGAGCTGAGGGTACAACCACCCTGCTAGCCATCCAACCACAGGTTGGTTTGCGTCGGGCACCTTTGCTCAACCTACGGACGCGGCTACTTTTTGCCTGAGATTACATTTCATGTTACTTGGAGCTCTCCTTTTCATGACAGGTGGTGATGCTCCAAGCGAGAATAACAGATGTCTACAATGGAGATGTCATGTGCTTGAGAGGCTACAAATCGTGTAAGTGCTTATACAGACACCAGAAAGATAGGGGTGGCATGTCATTCAACATATATGATCATTTGGGTTGAGAGCTCATCGTCCAGTTGGTCACATTTCTTTGATCCTTTGTATTGGTGGTAGACATAAAGAAAATATTTGGAAGGGATCTTTACATAAAGTATTGGATCTAGGAGAGGAAACAGTGAATATCTATGGGAAGTTGGGAACGATGGCTAATTTTTCATTTAGGTCATTTATTTTTCTTGTTTGACTGATTAATCTCGCTCTGTTCTCCTTGGACACTAGCATTATTTTCTTGTAGCTGAGGATAATGGTCTCCTCTCTGGCCTATCTATTAGGAGTATTAGTTTTGATGCTTAGCTTTGATCAGCGGGTAGTCGTTATCCCGGACCGCCTCCGCCTGCTCGAGGAGGAGGGTGCGTGGCGCGAAACCTTTCGCCGCCGCGCCTTCGGTGCGCCTCCAGCTTCCAACCATCTTGTTGGTCTGTGTCGCGACGGGGGGTTGCCAGCGAGTGCGAGGTGTGAGAGGACAAAGGCGGCGGGAGAGGCCTTTTATGGTGGCTGGAGTGCGATGGCATTAACGCCGCCGCCGAGCAGTGGGAGGCAACGACTCATTGGAGGCTAGCGTAGAGTGGTGCAGCGAGGCGTCGCTGCGCCCGGTAGGGAAACCGAGACGCCGCACGCCATTAATTCATCTGACCGACGTGGACAACTGACCGACATCTAATTCACGTCTCAATGACAGGTATGGTCCGCGTGTCGGAGGCCTACGCGGCAACGTGTTTCGTTTTGTCCGGTGCAACCCATCGACTCCCCAAGCGGAGGGTGCAGGCTGGGCGTGCCAGACAATAAAATTAGCCCGCGCGGGACAGAAAACGAATTTGAGCGCCTGGAACAATCTGTTCGGCACACACCAAAAGTTTTTGGGCAGCCGTTTGGGCGCCCCCAAGTGGAGATGCTCTTATACCAATTGTAATAATTCGAAGTTCAAGAACTACTCCCTCCATTCCAAATTATATGACTTGTATTTGCCCATTAAATATATATGTAGACTTATAACATGTTTAGATACATTTATTTTTGAATAAATAAAAGGGAATGCCTAGGGCTAACTCGAGTGAGAATTAACTTAACTCTCACTCAGACGACGTCATCCAGTTGCATATGCAACTCATGTGTAATCCATGTGCAACTAAAAAAAGTCTAGTTGCAACTCATGTCTAAGTGAGAAAATCACAGTTGCAACTCATGTGCAACCATGTGCAACTCACATCCCGTACGAATCACTATGTAAATCTGATGACATTAGAGTTGAGTGAGTCCTAACATAATTCTCACTATGTAAATCTTTTACTAGGCATGTTCCTTTGCCCATGATGAGGCGATAAATTAATTGCTTCATTAGACATGAAGCAGACTGAAACAATGCGTGCCGTTTATCGCGTTTTTTTTAAGTAGAAGAAAGTTAAAACGCGGAACTTTGGTCCCCAAGCTTTGCATTTCAAGCTTTCTTTTGGTGAAATTGATGGTTTTGAGCAGAATGTATACCTGATGCATCTTTCTACGTTGAACAAGACCCCGCCTTTCCCCTAGGGAACCGCTTGCAATATCCTTCAGCCAGCTGGACTTAGAAAGTCCAAAAAAAGCTCAAGGTACACTATTAGCGTGCAGTATCCCATTGTTAGTAGGGTTTAATTGATATATGGTTTTTTATTTGTGGGTACATGTCGAAATTACATTAGATATATGAAAAAATTGTACTTGCATCACCTTATTTCTACTGGCATGTTGACATGTTTGAATCAAAGAAATGATACTCCATATCATTTATTTTTATGTTTGTGAGTACGAGTACGTGTTGAGTTATTTTAAAACCGTTGCAACGCATCTATAAACAAAAACGTTGCAACGTATAAGGACTTTTGCTAGTAATTAAAAAATACAACTATCTCAAAAGTGTTGATATGAACATTGAACAAGCCGAAAACCCTATACAGTAGGGCAAATTATTGATGCACAAGCCTTCGAGAAAGCAATACTGCACATCGGACAACTATCTCATATACTCTCTCCGACCCTAAAGAACCGTCGTGACTTGTATTGCTGTTTTATACTTCCAACACTTATTATATCGGATCGGAGGGAGAAGGAATACTTTCTAGTTCTGTCAATTCATAATAATCCTAGATTTAGAGCATGTCAAATTAGCTAATACAGCAAGTCATCGTCCATGGAAGCGTCGACATCCTCCGTGGCCTTCAACCGCAGATGTCCCTCCGGCGGTTTCATCTGCTCCATCTGTGGCGCCGCCTCTTCGAAGCTCCCACCCTGCTTGAACTTCTGAGCAAAGTATTCGTACTTCATCACGTCTAGATCGCTGACGCTCCGCCTCGCGTGTTCCATAGCCCCCAAGAAGTACTGCCGGGTGAGCTCCGCGCCATTCATGGCCTCGTCCTTTCCGACAAGGGCGCTTTTGTGGATGAGGTCGCGCACCGCGAGCTTGCTCGCGCGCTGGCATATCTGCGTGATGTCGGCGCCGCTGTACCCAGCCGTGGAACGGGCCAGGTCCAGGAGGTCGACGCGGCGAGAGAGAGGAGCTCGGCGCAGGCACGCCTTGAAGATCTGCAGCCGCGACGGCTCGTCTGGGAGCGGGATGTAGATGAGCTGGTCGAGCCGCCCCGGCCGGAGCAGGGCCGGGTCGATGATGTCCGGTCTGTTGGTGGCCCCGATGACGAACACCGTCTTCTTGGCGTTCATCCCGTCCATCTCCGTCAGCAGCTGGTTCAGCACACGGTCGGACGTGCCGCCGGCGTCGCCCACGCTGTTGCCGCGCTTAACGGCGATCGAGTCGAGCTCGTCGAAGAAGAGGACGCACGGCGCCGCCCCGCGCGCCCTGTCGAAGAGGCCGCGGATGTTGGCCTCGCTCTCGCCGTAGTACATGGTCAGCAGCTCGGGCCCCTTGACGCTAATGAAGTTGGCATTGCACTCCCCGGCGATGGCCTTGGCCATCAGAGTCTTGCCGCATCCCGGCGGGCCGTAGAAGAGCACGCCCCGCGACGGCTCCATGCCGAACACCTCGAACATCTCCGGATGATCCACCGGGTACTGCACCGTCTCCTGGAGCTCCCGCTTGACCTCCTCGAGACCACCCACGTCCTCCCACGACACCTTGGGGATCTCCACCATACCGGTCTCGCGTAGTGCCGAGGGCTTGGTCACGTCCATGGCGTGCTTGAGGTCGCCCATGGTGACCGACATGGAGTTGAGCACGTCCACGTCGATCACGTCCGACTCGAGATCGATCACGTCCATCTTCTGGCGGATGCACTGGAAGGCAGCCTCGGAGCAGAGCGCCGCGAGGTCAGCGCCGACGAAGCCGTGCGTGTCCTTGCCGACGCGCTCGAGGTCGACGTCATCGGAGAGGGGCATCTTCTTGGTGTGGATGCGGAGGATCTCGAGGCGGCCGACCTCGTCGGGCACGCCGATGTCGATCTCCTTGTCGAAGCGGCCGAAGCGGCGGAGCGCCGGGTCGAGGCTGTTGGGGCGGTTGGTGGCGCCGATGACCATGACCTGCGCGCGCTGCCGGAGCCCGTCCATGAGCGTGAGCAGCTGCGAAACGATGCGGCGCTCCACCTCGCCGTGCGTCTTCTCGCGGTTGGGCGCGATGGCGTCGATCTCGTCCATGAAGATGATGGACGGCGACTCGGCCTCGGCCTTCTCGAATATCTTACGCAGGTTCTCCTCGCTCTGGCCGGCCATGCCGGACATGATCTCTGGCCCGTTGACGACGTGGAACTTGGCGCCGGACTCGGATGCGATGGCGCGCGCGAGCAGCGTCTTGCCGGTGCCGGGCGGGCCGTAGAGCAGGATCCCTTTGGGAGGCTTGACGCCAAGCGTGTGGAAGAGCTTGGGGTGGCGCAGCGGCAGCTCGACCATCTCGCGGATCTGCGCGAGCTGCTTGCGGACGCCGCCGACGTCCTCGTAACCCGGGCCATCGAGCCTCTCTTCTTCCTCCCGTCTGAGAGGGCCAAGGCCGCACATCTCGGTGTCGTCCGCGACAATGACGAACTCGTCGGGGACCGTGTCGACGATCTTGAATTCCACGGCTTTCCTGTAGCCGTGCACCGTGAAGCGGTCGCCCTTGCGCACCGGCCGCAGCTGGCCCATGAAGTAGGCTGCATCGTTCATGTGCAAAGGAAATTCGTAAGCTTAATTGCCTAGCTAGTGCATATACGTGCAAACGAACTAAAGAAGAAGAATGCATGTTACTTACGCTTGACGTAGGCCTCGAAGAGGTCGCCGGTGATGCCATCAACGGAGTCCTCGAACGGACTGTAGATAAGCTTGGTGGCATGCTTGATGCCGGCGCAGGGGTTGACGGTGACGACGTCGCGGAGGAGCAGCCGGAGGTTGCCGCGGACGACGCGGTTGAGCCGCGCCATGCCGACCGGGCAGGACTCGTCCTGCTTGGCGTAGCACACGGTCTCGCGCCTGCGCTTGCCGCGGAGCGTCACCGGGTCGCCCTGGAAGATGTTGAGCGCGGCCATGGTGTCCACGCTCAGTGCCACCGTGGAGCTGTCGACGGCGACGCCGCCCTCGGCGTCGTCCACGACGAGACGGTTCGGCGACCTCATCTTAGGCTCCAGGATCGCCGTGCTGTAGTCCCTCTTGACGCCGCCTTCTTGATCTTGATCCATGGTACGAAGCACGAGTATCGCCGCGATCGATCAAGCCTAGTTCTGTCGATCGAAAAGATCGAATCGGGCGTCTGCGCTTCGACGATGCCGCCTACTGTAGTTTCTTTCGGTGTCGAGGGCCGGCTACGTGATTTCTAGAGGTCGCCGCCGCGGTGGAATATATACCCAGTGTAAAGTCGGTTCCTGATCAATGGAATTTGCTAACAGCATAGCGTGCGCCGACGTGGCCGGTACGGAATCTGCCCTCTCTTGCCTTCCGACCCGAACTCAGTTAAGTCGGTTCCTAATCAATGGAATTTGCTTCACATACGACAGTCAAGGTCCGATTGTTCATATCATTTTCCATAGAAGAAGGGCCCAGCGGCCGGTATCATTTTCCGATTGTGTCAAGGTCCGATTGTGATTAGACACACAGATCCTTGGGCTCGTGAAACTTTTTTTCCCTTTTTGTTGCCAAACGGGACTCTCTCGTCGATTTCATTTTAAAGAGCACTCCAGTTCTATAAATGTTTCAAAATACAAAAGGAAAGAGAAACTAAAATGCGACTTTTCCAAAAATCTATACCTAATAATAAATGGAGTAAGCTTTCTTGCGGTACGTCATTTTCTTTTCCGGTTTTACCCTCTCACCGCTGTACCCTATATATGAAAGTACAACAGATTCACTCCCCAATCTGGCATCCACGTCGCCCGATTAACGCTGGCCGTCCGATCTGCGCCATGGACGGCCCAGATGTGACCACGCCCACCCCCAGAACCCGAGCTACTATAGCTCGGAACTTTCTACCAATCAGAGCACAACGCCCGGTCGCCGGCCGGTCACCCCCTTTTCATCGGTCACCGTGGCTGTTTTGCAGAAAAGCCACTCGCAAATCGATGCGCCGCCCCCGCAGCCCAGATTTTTATCGCTGCGTGCACCAGTTTGCAATTCCGTCAGACCTCAAGGGCTTTTTTGCAAAAACATCCCGCACAATCACCCCTCCTGCTTTCTCTCTCCCGTACGGCGCGGACGTCGCCGCCGCCGCTACGCGCCTTCCCGCTCAAATCGATGGATGCGGGGAGCTCCGCCGTCGCGCTCGCTCCATCCTCGCCGACTTTCGCGTGCCGAAACGCCGCATGCGCGCCGAAATCATCTGGACTCCTCCTGAGTCCTGACCGGGCTTTGGCCGGTCAGCCGCGGTGAGAGCCTCGCGCCCCTTCCTCCTCCTCCTCCGCCCTCGCCACCTCCGACGCCCCTCCCCGCCGCGGTCGCCACCTCGACGCTCTTCTGCTGCTGCGGGTGCTGCGGCTGCGAGCCCATGGCCCTGTCCCTGAGCAGCTTCGAGGCGCGGGGGGAGGCCCGTAGGATTTCCGAGCCCGCCGCCACGCCGCAGTTTCGGCTTGCCCCGGGCTAGATCGAAGCCGGAGGGAGCACCTCCGCGCTGCCTTCTTGATCCTCCATGAATCCCGCGTGTCGAGTTGCCTCGGAGGCGCCGTACGGGGTCGTCTTCCCCACGGCCGGCCGCCGGTTGCCGCGGATGATTCGTTTGCCTGCGACGTCCTCCGACATCTGGGACCCCTCCAACGTCTTCCCGGCGACCTTCTGGTCCTCATCGACCTTCTCGCTGTGCCCCTCGCGTTCTTTTTCCTCTTCTCGCTGTGCGCCGCCGTCGTGCTCCGCTCCGGCGATTAATACCATTGTGCTGGTGACCATGTGCTCGCTCTTCCGCGCCAGTTAGCTCCATTGTGCTCTTTTCTGTTGACCGCCCCGAGCGATTCGTCCACCTCTTTTGGTGGCGTCCGCCGCGTCGTCGCTCGGAAGGAGCTGGCCGCTGACCTCTTCTTTGTGTTCCTGGTAATACCGACACACCCATCTGTTCCAGTGCAGCTACCCAGTACAGCTAAGCTGAAACGCAGCAGACAGCTTCAACTGATCCAACCGGAGACTCAGGTTTGGCCCCTTTCTATCCTGATCCTGGCCCTCTCTGCATATTAGATTTGTGTTCTCTCGATGATACATGGTTGCAGTTAGTCTTGAAAGGTTGAAAGCTTGGTGTGCAGTATTTGTTACCCCTGAATAGGTTGACTATATTGAACTAAAAATAAACATCATACTTAAGTAATTAAACTCAAGGTGATCTTCTCAATCATGCATTCGGTCATCTCAGGCATCACATCATCAGCAACAGCGGGTGTCTGCATCCAGCAACAGCTTCACGTAGAAATGTGAAAATCATCCTACCAGCAACAGAAACTTCCCGCGCGTCCTGTGACGGCATGCTGTCGTCTTGGCTGCACTCACTCAGTTTGGATACGAGAGCTCTCCTGTAAAAGTATAGGAAACAAGCTAACAATCAAGACACGAGCAGGAAGACTACAGGATTCAATATTGATTAGTAATGTTGAAATGTTTGTCTTGATGTGATTCTTATCAATCAGAAGGTATGTATGATGTTTCTCACAGAGCAATTACATATTTCTTGACTTTTTTATTGATTTTGTTTCATTATCCATGCTAATTACTATACACCTGAAGGGGAACATGATGCTCGGAGATATTGGAAAGGCCTAAATTGAAAAGTTCAGATTGTTTATTCAAGAAGGCAATGTGTACATCATTGCAAATGGAGAGATATTCCAATAATAGAGATTTTTTGACCAGTAGAAAATGATATGGTAATCGACTTCTTGCAGACAGCCAACATAGTGTAGATTGAACATAAAGAAGATATTCCAAATCATGATTCCAACTTTTCAAGCATAGAGGTGGTTTCTATAAGAGTAGTTATGATCCATTTTGCTAACCGGCTCATTGTAAGTTACTAGGTAAATGCTCTTATGAAAACATATTTATTGCAGTACTCCTTTTTTTTCATTCAAAACAGCTTTGGAGTTGCTTGCATCTACACATGTGATTTTGGGTAGAGTTAACATGTGACAACTAACGATTGAATTCGCCGCTGCTCGCTTACACTGCTTGTGTTTTCAGCTGGCATGGGCTCGAAAACATGCCGTCCACGGAGGCGTTGCGTCTTTTCATCAAAATATTGGAGGTATAACTGATTACAAGTTGTTCTTTCAGTGTGTGCGTCTTTCTGCAGTAATGTTGTATTGACACATTGATAATGGTGGCGGGAGGAAGATCTGGATGGTACTCTAGGGTCCCTGAGTTAGCCCTCAGCCTGTTGTAGATAATCTATACAAGTAACATTGCATAATATATACAATGTTTTATCTGCCAAAGTATATTGCTTCTCTGTTGTTTACATGACCATCCGGAATTCACTTTATATCCTTGAAGTTATTGGTTTACCGACTATTTATTATATTTCGTTTTACAAGAAACAAAAGGAAGAATCAAACACTGTACCAGCTTCGACGAATGGAACACCATCGGTTCGAGAACCAAAAACCATTTCTGAAAATGGAAGTTCAGCGGAGACACAAGACAAAGTTGTTATTCGGGAAGCTCTTAGTACTGTCAGTGCTCACGAAGAATGGACTACATCGGCTGTTAGCGGCCAGCGTCCTAAACCCCGTTATGAGGTGTGCCATATGTTCTATTGCCTCTCCTGTTTCATACTTGTGGGACTATTATTCTATTTTCCTTTCTCTCTACCCTATTTACTTTTGTAACATTGACGTGAATTTTGGCTACTGCAGCATGGAGCAACTATACTGCAAGACAAAATGTATATATTATGTGGAAACCACAACGGGTGTTATCTTAGTGACCTTCAGGATTGTGAAGCTAACTGTGATTATGCAGCATGTCATATGTAAGCATCTCCTACTTTTTTATTGGCTTGGACACGGAGGTATATGAGCAAATGTTTTTCCAAAATTTGTCACAAAATCATTTTTAACCAATTGTTTTTCCCATATATACTGCCCAGATTAATGACTCATTTTTATTAATAATCCCTATGCCTGCTTTTTTTTTGAAGTATCAGTAAGGTATTGGAGCATGCCCTGTAACGATCCAGTCATCTATGTGCTTCTTTATGCAAAGATTACAGTTAGCCTCTTAGATTGTTGTCAAAATGCCAAATTGAGTGTATCGGCAATATGCATGGGGATAATGACGATTTTTTTCTTCTAGGCTGCAAACTAAATACCGAGTTTTTTGGTAATTTATTATGTTGCTATTGCCTACTTTGAGAATTACCTGTGTTGAATTATCTAGGCAATTTTGAGAGGTTCAAGTTATTTAAGTAATATAGTTGGGAGTGGTTTAAGAGTGGTATGAAGGCAGTTCTTATCACCATAGGCGATTCTTACAAATTACGGCATTAAAAGTGTTCCAAGAATTTCTCTCTCTGTTTTCCATTTTACTTAATATCTGTGTGTTTACTTTCTTTGGGAATATCTGTGTAGAGTGAGGGAGCAGGTTCTCTACTGAAAGCATACATGTTGAGTATTTGCATGTTTTTACAGAGTGCACTGGCAGTTAGTATGTAAGCCTGTTACATTTGTGCATGGGTGAACATTAAAACAAGCTCCTGTTGTTGGACGTTAATTTTTCTTGATTTGAATAAGAAACTTTAATGAATTATCTTTGTACTTATCTTATGGATCACTGTGTTAATTCCACTGTTGATGAATTTCTTTTTTCGATCCAGTGGTGAATATTTGCTTTGTGAGGTCTGGAGAACATCAGGTATGTTTTTTTATCATTCATTTACTTAAGATCGAATAATCCACTCATCTTATTTGCTATGCTTCTTAACTTCTATCTGATACATATTTATGGTGCATTGTCTTCTTATGGAGTTATATCTAGCCACGGATAATTATATTTAGTTAGAGGAGACAATGGCGAGGTACTTCCACCACTCTATTTATCTTAATATTGAGTGCGTCCAATATTCGTTGTAAAATTCAAATGGAGTAAGCAAATTTAATATTTTAAGGACATTATACTTCACGAATGGATCTATTATAGGTTGCGGCTGTATTCTCATATCATCCAATCATGAGAAATATTGACGAGAAGGTCAATTTAGGGTTCTTAGCTATTCTGTTTGGGATCACCAAATTACCACAAGCTTATATCAAAATGTTATTTTGCTAGGTGCAGATTTAATATTTGTACTGGGAAGTTACGATGTATTCATGATAACCTGACTGAAATGGAAATTTCCACTTCGATTTGTTTTCCTTAGAAGCTCCATTAAAAAAAATTGAGGTATATTTTCTTACATATTTGCATAAAGTTGCAATTAAGATGAAAAAGCATCTCATCATACCATCCAAAAAAGTCATTTTTTGTGAGATTTTCACCCATATACAAATTTGAGTACAGCAAATAATTGAATATATTTTACAAATTCTTTATATACCCATATATGTTTGGTCAGATTGATTTGATGCCCTGGTATGATCAACCTGCAAAGATTCTGGACATGTTGTCTTCTGCACTCACCATTGTGCTGGACTATGAGAGATCATGACATTATTGCTCTTTCCGGCACTGCCTCAAATTTATCTCTACAGAAGCATGTTATGTTTCATGATACTGCCTGTTAGATACATGATACTAAAGATCAGTTCAGATAAAAGAAAGACATATTATTTTGTTCAATATCACCACACGGGTGCGGCGTGTCGCCGCGCCAAGTTGCCTAGTACATATTACAGCCATTGCCATCGCCTTAGTTGGAAAAAAAACGGTTCGTCCCTTTACTTTTCCGTTTGTGTCAGGCCAACAGCCCATGGTGTCTCGCGCGGCGGCGCAACCATCAGCTCACCTCCCGGTTCGATCTACAACACGCCTCGCTTTCTTGACCTCTAGCAGCAGCATATCCGCTGCGGAAGGTCGTCGTTTTCTGGTGAGGGGGAAGAGCATGGACTGATTGGCGTCCGCCGTTCGCAACCACTTCGTCCCGTATTTCTAGCACTGAGGAGACTACCGCCCGGCGAGAAGCGGGGCACGGTAGCAGCAGCACAGGAAGGAACAGGAGTGGGCAAGAGGACCAGTACATGCGAGGGGATGCAAGCTTGGCATGGTCGCGGTGGAAAAATAACGGAGCAAGGTGCCGGGATGGACGAGAGCAACCAGCGACAAGTTTGTGCGGCGACGCCGCTCGCTCTTGGTGCAGGTATGACAGAGGACGAATGGGGGAACGGTGGAGCGTCGTCGAACCAAGGGCTCACCTAGAGCACGTACAAGTGGGCAGAGAGTGGGAGAGTTCTGAGCAGATCGAAGAAGAAGATGGCTTGCCGATTGCCGCATATGTAGGGAATAAGAACCATCAACTGAGGATTTTTCTCGATGTGCAATGTTCTTTTTTATCACGTGATCGAAGGCCCAATGTTATCCTTCAGCGTTGTGCCACTTGCATATGCTGTAGCAATTGGCATGGGGCACATCTAAAGGTTTACTTAAAAATATGCAGTTTTTAAAATTAAACTTAAGAAGTATCTCTAATGGATTGGACTAGCTTGACATATATATTTGGTAGAGTACTTTCAATTGAAGTCCTCATTTATTCTACCATAACTAAGTCAATTTTAAAATAGCAATTCACAGTCAAGTGATGATAGTTGCCAGAACAAGATTATATCAACATAAAATCCAATTAGATTGTTCCCATCCATAATATAGAAATTATTGTTTTATTATATAAAAGTACTAAGACATTTTTAACAAAGATTAATTCAGCGTTTTTTCCGCCGTCCCCTACACTAACCCCACATTACCGATGTTAATTGATGGGAATTTGTCGACGAAAGCCTCGGAGTCGTGAGTGTTTGAGCGAATGCTAATGTAGTTTTAGGGCAACATTTTTTTCTCTCGGTGCAACGCACGGGCAGTTTTACTAGTAGATAAGGAAAGAGAGAAACTAAGGGTGTGTTGGTAGCCCGGTCCACCTCAACAAGAGTTTCTCAATTGGGTCAAGCTGAGATGATACGAGTTGGGCCAAGCTATTGTTGTGTGTTTGGTAGACTGCATTTGTTGATACGGGCTCAACTGAGAAGATGTTTGTTGGCCTGCACGTGCTGGAATAGGCCGAGACTAGACTCTAGATATTAAATTTACACCTAAGTCTAGATTTTTACACCTAGGTCCTTGAACAGAAATACAAAAAGCAATCAGGTCCTTGAACCATCGACCCGAGCTGAGCGTGCGGAAGCAGCTCGCTGGCGGCGGCGCTAGTGGTCGCCGGAAGGCCGGGCGAAGAGGGGGCACTGGAGGCGGCGTTAGTGGGAACCGGAGGCGGCGTTACTGGGCGACGTACGCGGCGGCGGACACGGCAGGCGGCGGGACGCGCCATGGCCTCCCGTGGCGCAGGCTTGATCTCCTGTGCGCGGGCGACGGCGCTGGGAGGCGGCCGACGCTGGGAGACGGCGGCGGTCGACGCCAGGAGGTGGCAGGCGGTGCTAGGCGACGGGGGCAGATGCGGCAGGCGTGGCGAGAGGCGCGGCCATGGCGACGCATGGGAGGGAGAGGAGAAAGGATGGAGGGGGGAAATGTGTGCGGGGTGAGCGGAGGGGCTGGCGGGCCTGCGAGGCAGGGCCCACGCGCGGGCGTGATTGCGGGTTGCGGGATGAGCTCGGCCAGGCTGAGATGAGAAGCTCGAATCGAGCTTCCCAACCGGGCATGGCTGAGGACCCTTTTTTGCATGAGGTGGGCATGGCCCAAGAGAGCAAACCGGGCTACCAACAAAGTGAAATGTGGGTGGGGGGAGATTTTCCGAGGCCGGTCGGGCTACCAAACACGCCCTAAAGGAATGCAGATTTTCTCACAGAACCGCGCCCTACCGCACATGCATGCATCACTAGTTCCTACTTCGTGATTCGTATTATACATTTTAGTATGGATAGCGCTCAGCGTTCGTGCGGGATCTGGGGCGAAAATCCCCCGGTTCTCATGCTGACACATGTCTCCTCCCTGACCACCGAATCCCATCAATCCCGTAAATGTTTGATGAAGCAGAAACAAGTTCGTTCGTAGTAAGAATTTTATACTATCGTAATAAAATGTTTAATTCCTATCAAAATCCCGCAAATGATTCTATGAAGTAAACTGGTTCGTTCGTAATAAAGATTTTGTACTATTGTAGTAAAAGTTCAATTTCCTCTCAAATCCCAGAAAATGTTTCTACAGAGTAAAAAGTTTCATTCCTAGCAATTTATTTTATGCTGCTCATAGCAAATGCTTCTATGGTGAAAAAAAGTTATATTGTAGCTTTTTTTTTTTGTAATTGTAGCAAATTCGACGAGACCTAGCTTGAGAACATCCGACGCGGCATCGTCGATGCGGCAACACCATGGTAGGCGCTTGCAGCAACGTGGATATTTCGTGGCAGGATCTTCCTCCAAATCCGACGAGGCGTCGCCCGCTCGCACCATCGTAAATGTTTTTACACAATAAAACACGTGTCGTCGTAACATGGTTGTGTGTTGTTGGTAGCAACGCCACTCGCCCCTAGTAGCATGGTCGCATGTCGGTAGCAATGCCATGCACCGTCGGTAGCATCGCCAGCTCGTCGGTAGCAACTTCGCGAGGCGTCGGTACCATCCGCTCGTAGCATTGCCGGATATCGTCAGTAGCCTCGTCGGCTCCTCAGTAGCAACATCGCACGCCATTGGTAGCATCACCGCGTGCGGTCGGAAGCAACACCGCGTACTAGTAGCATTGACGGCTCGTCCGTAACAACACCACAAAGTCGTTGGTAGCAACGCCACAAGCGAGTAGCACGACGGCGAGCCGACCGAAGCACCATCGTTTACCTACGGTAGCACCGCTGCCCATGGCGAGTAGCACGGCGGCAAGCTGACGACAGTATCGTCTTTTTGTTGCTGCCGCACAATGGTAGGTGATTCCAGCAATGTGGATGGTCTGTGCTAGCATCTTCTACCAGCCATCGTAGCATCCTGGTCTGACCATGGTAGCATTGTCGTCTCCTTGCAGCACTCCATGGTAGCTTGGTCGTCGCGCACGGTAGTATCGCCGTCCACCCAAGGTAGCATTCCCATCCACACACGGTAGCATTGTCGGTCACCCAAGGTAGCATGTCCATTCACGCACGATAACATCTTCATTTGTCCAAGTTAGCATCCCCTTCCAAATTCGAGCTGCCCGAGATACTGCGATGCATCAACGCCTACAACATCACCTACCTACCCCTTGTGGTCGCGCACCACAAGTCGCTATCTCTCGGGTAGTTGCGCAAGGTACTCTCTGACACGACAGCACGCCGCTTGATGTGGTTATACCTTTCGGGTATCCCCAACCGAGCACTATGGAGCATCAACAACAGGAAGGCCCACCCGGTGACCCGGTAACAGCCTAGGAAGAAAGAGACATGGCGTCCCAAGAGAAGGAGTGTGCCACAAGGAAGGCACGACTCGTAGCCGACTTAGACTTCCCATATCATGTAAACCTAGTTGGATTCGAACTCCTGAGACCCGGACTGCTATATAAAGTATGGAAGGGGACGATGACAACGGACACGTAATCTGATAGCCGGAAACCCTAGCGAGAACTCCTTTCGTCGGGTCGCCATTGTAGCCACCATTGTAACCTCGAGATCAATAACCAGACAAGCAGGAAGTAGGGTGTTACCCTCCGGGGGCATGAACCTGGGTAAACTCCTTGCTTGTCAGCCGTTCGAAATCACCAGCGACTATTTCCTCCCTCTCTTACGAAACCCTAGGTACCTAACCATGGGATTTAACGTGATCACACCACGTCACCGCTCAAAAGGGAGCTCATAAGGGGTTCATCCGTGGTGTCCGACTATTGCCCTGCCGCTCCAGTGTCGCCGAGTGGCACCTCCTTTGCTATGTCGTCTTCGCGTAGGAGGGCGCACAAACGCGGGGCGTCGAGGACGATGACGGGGAGCTGCTGAGCGCTGAGTTGATGAGGGAGTAAGTTGCGGTGTTGTTTCTTCCTTCCCCGGCAGCGGCGTCAGAAAAGTGCTTGATGCTTTAGGTTGAGACTACAAGAGCGGAGTGTCGTAGCACGAGAAACTTCTTTTCCCCACAAGGGTGACTCGAGGGTATTATCGAACTCTCGGGGAACTGCGTGTAGAAGATTTATCTTCTTGTCCTTCTCTTATAAGACCTGCAAAATGATGTCTACGCACGCTTCTATTCTCGTAGACAGTGTTGGGCCTCCAAGAGCAGAGGTTTGTAGAACAGCAGCAAGTTTCCCTTAAGTGAATCACCCAAGGTTTATCGAACTCAGGGAGGTAGAGGTCAAAGATATCCCTCTCAAGCAACCCCGCAATTAAGATACAAGAAGTCTCTTGTGTCCCCAACACACCCAATACACTTGTCAGATGTATAGGTGCACTAGTTCGGCGAAGAGATAGTGAAATACAAGTAATATGGATGATTATAAGTAGTAATTGCAATCTGAAATAAAAATGGCAGCAAGCAAACATGTAGCAAAACTTGTTGTAAACGGTGTTTCAATGCTTAGAAACAAGGCCTAGGGATCATACTTTCACTAGTGGACATTCTCAACAATGACATCATAATTAAATAAGTAAACACTACTCTCAAACACTCTCTTGTTGGATAATAAACACCATTCATTAATTGCGTAGGGCTACAAAAGCACCCTCAAAGTCTGAGTAAACAAACACCACAACGTCATAAATTAAAGGAGTCACACACGGTGCACACACTGTCACCTTTACACCGTGGAGAGTAACTCCGGAGTTCATATTAAAGTAACCTCTAGAGTGCATAATAGATAGAGAGTAACATCACATATTCAACTAGATTACAAAGCTCATGATCACATAAAGATCACACCATGGGAGAGAGAGATAAACCACATAGCTACCGGTAGAGCCCGCAGCCCCGGGGGAGAACTACTCACTCCTCATCGTGGGAGTCAGCAACGGCGATGGAGATGGCGGTGGAGTCGATGGAGATGACTCCGGGGGCAAATCCCCGTCCCGGCAGGGTGCCGGAACAGAGACTTCTGTCCCCCGAAACTTGTCTTCGATGGTGGCGGCACAGCGGAACTCTTCTCGGGAAAAGGTCGATATATTTAGGGTTTTCATGTCGGGGGCATTATATGGGCGAAAGGGCGACGTCGGTGGGCGCCCGAGGGGCCCACACCACATGGTGGCGCGGCTCCCGACCAGAGGGGGAGCCGCGCCACCACATGGTGTGGCTGCCTCCTCGGCCTCCTTCGTCTCCCCTTCGGACTCCGTGTCGTGTCGGGAAAAATAGGAATTTGCCTTTTGTTTCGTCCAATTCCGAGAATATTTCCAGAACAACTTTTCTGAAACTAAAAACAGCAGAAAACAGGGAACTGGCACTGTGGCATCTTGTTAATAGGTTAGTCCCAGAAAATGCATAAAAAACATATAAAGTGTATATAAAACATGTAGCAATTTGTATAATATAAGCATGGAACATAAGAAATTATAGATACGTTGGAGACGTATCACAAAACGAAACCAAATGTTTTGTGCCCTCAACCTCACCAAGTGGTTGTCAAGCACAAGGTGTGAGTAAAGTATGAAAATGAAATAAATGCAAAACAAGAAATAAATATGTAAGGATGATAGATATGAGTGGTGATTATGTTTTTGGGTTTTGTATGGTAAATGCAAGTAACGAAAGCGTTTTTGTATTTTCGGATTTTTAAATGGCTGAAAATGAAAAGTGCTTAAAAGTTGTTGGAAAGGTGTTTCTTAGAATTAAAAATGGACCGGGGTTCATGGTTTCACAAATGCACTCTCTCTTTAATATAGTGGTGGATAATGGAACACTAGAATTGACATATTTGATTGGAACAATGTTTCATAATAAGTTATTAATCATATGGACATCACGTCCTAACATAGAGATGTTTTGGTTATTGATGACCCACAAGTATAGGGGATCGCAACAGTCTTCGAGGGAAGTAAAACCCAAATTTATTGATTCGACACAAGAGGAGCCAAAGAATATTTATAAGCCTTAACAGATGAATTGTCAGTTCAGCTGCACCTGTGAATAGACTTGCTCGAGACAGATTATCAGTAGCAACAGTTTTATAGTAGTGACAGTAGTGAAATAACAGCAGCAGTGAAATAAAGACAGCAGTAGTGATTATAGTAGACAGCAGGATTAAAATACTGTAAGCATAGGGACGGATGTACGGGCGTTGCATGAATAAGATAGTTCATATAATATCAAGACATAGGCATTTGCAGATAAATAAGATAAAGCATCCAAGTATTAAATAACCATAGACATGTGTTCCAATTTAGTTGTGCGTGCTCGCAATGAGAAACTTGCACATCATATTTTGTCCTACCAGACCGTTTGCAGCGGGTCCTCAAGGGAATCTACTGGTAATTAAGGTACTCCTTTTAATAGAGTACCGGAGCAAAGCATTAACACTCCGTGAACACATGTGATCCTCACATCACAGCCTTTCCTCGAGGCTATCCCAATTATTGTCACTTTGGGACCTACGGTTCCGGACAATGACATATGTAATACAACTTGCAGATATGATCCAAAACAATAATTATCTTCATGATACAATAACATGTTCAGATCTGAAATCATGGCACTCGGGCCCTAGTGTCAAGCATTAAGCATAACAAGTTGCAACAATGACGTAAAACACTGACAACGGATACTAGGCACCATGCCCTAATGATATTGCAGCTATTACATGAACGATCTCATCCAATCCCTACCATCCCCTTGAGCCTACATCGGTGGATTACTCACACATGGATGGGGGAATCATGGATGGTTGATGGAGAGGTGGTGGCGATGATCTCCTTCGATTCCCCGTCCCGGCAGGGTGCCGAAACAGAGACTTCTGGTCCCCGAATTGGGTTTCGAGGTGGCGGCGGCGCACGGAGATGTTTCTGGGAAAAGTGATGAGTGTGTCCCTGTTTTTAGGTCAGGAGCACCTTATATCCGAGAGGGGGGCGCGAGTACGTGACCGAGGCGGCCACACCATGTGGTGGCGCGGCCAGGGGCTTGCCATGCCACCAGGTGTTGTGGGCCCCTCATGGCTCTTCTCTTTTTCCCCTTCTAGCTCTGGGACTCTTCGGGGAAAATAATGACTTTGGGCTTTTTCCTGGTGTTTTTCCTAAAAGTTGATTTTCTGCACAAAAACGAGACACCAGGGTAATTCTACTTAAAACAGTGTTAGTCCGTGTTAGTTGCATTCAAAACACACAAATTAGAGGTGAAACAATAGCAAAAGTGTTCGGGAAAGTAGATACGTTTTGGACGTATCAACTCCCCCCAAGCTTAGCTTATTGCTTGTCCTGAAGCAATTCAGTTAACAACTGAGTGCGATAAAAGAACTTTCACGAACACATTTGCTTCATATGATGTAAATATTCTCACTATCTGGCAAATGCTTAGGCTATTCATAATAACATATATGTAAATGGTGTCACCCAATAGTTATGTAAGCCATGAAGAGATGCCAATCATACCAATAATAAATAACATGAAACATATCAATTCACAGGATTGCAAAGCTCATAATAAAGTATGATAAGGTGGTATGTCGCTTGCCCGAATGTGTACAGCAAAACATAAATGCCCAGGCACCTCTGAGTTTCAAGAGAAGACTAGAAATAAAGATGTCAAAGATAAAAGCATCAAAGTTATACCGCAGTTAACAGTATTCCGGGACAAGCACATTACACTAAGAATGACAACTATGCTCTCAAGAAGGTGCTCAAAGAGGGATGGTGACTCATCAATAAAGTAAAAGATAGGCCCTTCATTGAGGGAGGCAGGGATTTAACATGTGCTAGAGCTTTTCATTGTTTTGAAAATAGAGGCAATTTTTTTTTTGAGTGGTGATTGATTTGTCAACGAATGGCAATAGAGTTCCTGTTATCTTCCATACTAAGCAAGTTGAGAGCGGTTCCGATTTATTTAAAACAAGCATTTATAATGTGCACCTTATTTATACAATTTGACACTCCTCCCAACCTTTACTTTCGCAAACCATGGCTAGCCGAATCCTCGGGTGCCCACCAGCAATCACATACCGTGGAGAAGTGTCTATTTTTTTCTTTTCAAAACTTTGGGATATTATAGTGGTCTAACCAGCCCTTTGCAAAATTAATGACGAGCAGATGAAGCATGCAAGTCAATGGTTACTTAATTAGTATGGAAGATAACAAGCCCAACTACTACTTCCTCATGCGCTAAAACAGTGTCACAAATTGAGAAGTTGTTTGAAGGTTTTAAAGATAGCACATGCAAATTTACTTGAATGGTTTGAAATGCCATACATAGGTGTTTTTGGTGGACTCTTTGGAATAACTTGGTTTTCAGGGATTTGGAAGCACAAGCATTTGCAGCTTAGTACAAGTGGAGGCTAGCAATAGACAGGGAAGCGACAATTCAAGAGAGCAATAACCTTCATAATCATGCTTGCGACAAAATAAAATTAACGGAGGCGTAAAAGTGATACTAGAACTCTTAGGCAAAATAAATCATCAAGTCTTAATTGACTCTTTGTTTTCAGTCATATACAAGTGTGAGCATGTGCCAAGTCGATACAAATGAATTTGTTCAGAGGAGTGATGCTCACGGGTGTGAGGAGTTGGAAAACCCCAAGAGGAAGGTGTGATGAGTGTAGTAACAAGTTTCCCTCAGTTATGAAACCGAGGTTATCGAACCAGTAGGAGATGAAGAACACAACGAAGGTCTCCCCGGCGCCAGAAAAGTGCTTGCGCGTGGTTGACGAGGGAGGTGGAATCTGCACAACACAATCAAGAAACTTTTCTCCAACTCAACAGTGAGGTTGTCAATCTCACCGGCTTGCTGAACAAGGATTAAACGTATGGTGTGGAAGATGATGTTTGCAGAGAATGAAAGAAAGCAGTTTGCAGTTGGTTATATTATCAGTTTAAAGAAAAGGACCGGGGTCCACAGTTCACTAGTGGTGTCTCTCCATAAATAATAATAATAGCATACATGTGGGTAAACAAATTACAGCTGGGCAATTGACAGAATAAAGAGCTGCATAATGATGTATATACTAATGTCATGATGTCTAGTATGAGATTCATTTGGGCATTACAACAATATACATAGACCGTTCCAACCGCATCTATGACTAATAATCAACCTTCCGGTTAGCGTCCGCACCCCTTTCAGTATTAAGTTGCAAGCAACAGATTATTGCATTAGGCAAAGTGTGTAATGTAAATAATACAATTATCCTTAGACAAAGTACTACTGTTTTATCCTTAGTAGCAACAGTACATCTACAATCTTAGAGCTTGCTGTCGCTACCCAAGATTAAATAGAGACATGAACCCACTATCGAGCATAAATACTCCCTCTTGGAGTCACAAGCATCTACTTGGCCAGAGCATCTACTAGCAACGGAGAGCATGCAAGATCATAAACAACACACAACATGATATATTATGAAGCAAATGACATAGTATTCAATATTCATCGGATCCCAGCAAACACAACATGTAGCATTACATAAAGATGATCTTGATCATGATAGGCAGCTCACAAGATCTAAACATGATGGCACAATAGGAGAAGACAACCATCTAGCTACTGCTATGGACCCGTAGTCCAAAGATGAACTACTCACGCATCAGTCCGGAGGCGGGCATGGTGATGTAGAGCCCTCCGGTGATGATTCCCCTCTCCGGCAGGGTGCCGGGGAGAGCTTCTGAACCCTCCCGAACTAGGGTTGACGACGGCGGCGGCTCCGTTAGGTTTTGTGGAAAAGTGTTCGGGTTTTAGGTCTTGTATTGTCGGGGGCTTTAAATAGGTGAAAGGGCGAAGGCGGTGGAGGGCCAAGGCTCCCTCCTCAGGTGCTGGCGCGGCAGGAGGTGGGGCCGCGCCGGCACCTCATCTGGGGGCCTCGTGGCCCCTCTCCGTTAGGTCTTCGGTGTTCTGGAACCTCCCGTGAAAAATAGGGACTTTGGTATTAAATTCGTCCAATTCCGAGAATATTTCCTTAAGTGGGTTTCTGAAACCAAAAGCAGCAGAAAACAGGGAACTGGCACTGTGGCATCTTGTTAATAGGTTAGTCCCAGAAAATGCATAAAACAATGCAAAGTGTATATAAAACATGTAGCAATTGGTATAATATAAGCATGTAACATAAGAAATTATAGATACGTTTGAGACGTATCAAGCATCCCCAAGCTTAGTTCTACTCGTCCTCGAGTAGGTAAAACGATAACAAGAATAATTTCTGAAGTGACATGCTTTCACACAATCTTGATCATATAATAATGTAATGCATGTAAACTGATATCAAATGAATAAAAGCTGTAGTTTATATTGATATCAAATGAGTAATGAATAAACAAGTAGGAAGAACAAAGCAAACTTTCAATGAATTAGTACTAGAGAACAATCAACCGTGCAAAGTAGATATTAAAGATGATTTAAGCTTCAAGAATAACAATATAATCATCTAATGAATCAAACACTCATGACAACTTTGTGAAAGGATCAAGTCAAGCAATAACAATATGCACGTAGAAAATCATCTCTCTATTTGTTCACTTAAAAACAAGCAAGCATTCAGAGTTGGTTCCTGGCACCAGGATGTTGTGGCTAAAAGAGTAATAAGGGGGGTTTGGAAGGGCAACAGAAGAAAGTCTCACAAAGCTGGAAGTGATCATTAGACAAGAGGAAGTCTTACAATCGAAGCTATGCAAGGAGTAGTGATGGCCATGAAGGGGATCGCATGCAGAAAACAAAAAAATTCCTAACATCGATAACCTTAAACTAGCCAGAATCTATACTATGCAGATATAGTAGTACGCAGGGGGTTCGGTATACACACCTCTTGTAGACCGAAAAGCGGGGATTACGCTCCCGCACAAGCGTTGCTGACGAAGACGCCGTAGCCGACCTCAAGGTCGCGGAGAACTTGGCGCGACGAAGAAGACGATGACGCGGCGATGTCGGTGAAACCGACGACGACCTCGAGGCCGTGTGGAGGAAGCAGACCTCCAGCACCACTAGCGTGGCACCTCGCAGGGCGTTACACACATACGGTGAAGCCGACGAACTCCGGGCCCGATCCAGGGACGAGCAGCGGAAGACTGGGACCGGAAGACCAGCAGCACGGCGGCGTGCGTATGGTGGAGAAAACTTATCCTTGGTGCAACTCCAAACTTGGGAGTCACGTGATCCAAGGAGAGAGAGAGAGAGAGAGAAAGGTTGCGTTGAGAGGGGATCTCTCCCCCTCTATATAAAGGGGAAAGGGGGGCACCCCACCTTGCTAACCAGGCAAGGTGGGACTAAACCCAGCCGCCGGCCCCCCACATGGGCCCCTAGGGCCCAATTCGGCCCCGCCTTGGTGGGTATGGCCCTTAGGGAAAATTCGGCCCCTATATGGGCCTTCTCCCCTCCGGGGAAGGCCCATTTAGTGGGCTGCATGTTTAAATACGAATTTAATCATTATAAATTCATTAAAATAATATTAATTCACTAATTAATATTATTTTAACATATATAAACAATTTTCTCTCTTCCGGAACTTTTCCGAAACTCTCCGAACTACCTTCGGTACTCCGATACGACTTCGGATTCTCTCCCGGAACTTGTCCGGTGCTTTCTCTTTTCTCTTTCTCTTCCGGTAAACTTGTCAACTCCCCTTAAGTGTGTTACCCTAGCGGTTCGATTATCTCACCAGACATGATCGAGACTCCTCTCCGATCAATGACTAATTCGTGAACCGAGGATACCCAGAATTAATCCCTGCGAGATAACGAATACTTTACCGTTCGAACCTAGACGTCTGAGTCTTAAACCTTTTGCCATGCGATACTTAGTGTGTCCGAGACTCGTTCATAGATATCTCCATACCTAGCTTGATCTCGTTACCGACACTACTAACTTCTACTCGTCCATGATATTATGTCCTGGTGACCTAGTCACACGCTTGCAAGCTCGTTTGACATAATCTCACCGAGTAGACCCTAGAGTATCTATCCTGCTATGCGGACTGGCAAATCCCGCTCTTGATCCCCCGTCTCAACATACTCCTTTCCGACACCCGAGAGGGACACCTTTATTGTCACACTATGTAAGATATGACGTTTGATGCAATCAAAGTGTCTTCCAGGAATAGCAATAAGAGTAGATCTCACGGTCGAAGGCGTAATGACTACGTCCTACAAATATTGGGTATGTCCATCACGTCATTCTCCCAATGACATGACTCCATTGTCAACTGACATAAATGTCACATGATCGGGAAACCTCGATCATCAATTGCCCAATGAACTAGTTAGATAGAGGCTACTAGGGACCTGGTTGTTTATCTACCACACGTGTATTAATGTTTCCGCTTAATACAGTTATAGCATGGTATAAAACATATAATGAACAATTGAGATATGACGAATAAACTATCTTTATTAAGTGCCTCTAGGGCATATCTCCTTCAGTCTCCCACTTGCACTAGAGTAACACTTAATCTAGTTTACAACTTGGTAAAAGCTCAACACCCATAGCAACTTGGTGCATGCTTGCTTCGTGGAAGAGGAATACAGTCAACAGATCTCACACATTGAGATCTGCATGTGCTTTGCAACACTTCTATGTCAACCAGTTTGACATCATCCCGCATCTTACGATGACGGCGAAACATATCTTAGTCGATGGAGTGAGACTCAGTCCAATCACACTTGCTACTTCTGAAGTTGCCATATATTTCTATACCTATTATGTAGATTATGCGACAGTGCATTCATATGCGACTTCGCAAGCTAACCAAGTCTTTCTTCAAAACAACGGACATCTCCTATATGAGATTTCTAGTCGTATGGGTCAGTGTCATAACTTGCATCATCGTAACCGTTTTACGGCAAGTTGTCTTACCACTCTTACCCTTTACCAGAAAACATATCTTCAGTTCTCACAGACACTGAAGAATATACTTAACGTTTGTTCATTGATCCACACAAGGATCACTCTAGAACCCGTTCTTCAACCAAGAACGTGGGTCACACCAAGTCGAGCTTTCAGTCTGATAGAATCTATGTCTGAGGCATAGAGGATGTCGAACATCATTTTTCTTTCATCAGCTATCACTGAAAATGCCAAGATAAACTTAATATTTTACCTAGTCATACAAGCAAGAACCTTTTTCTTCGCTTGTTCTATTCTGAAACACTTCAGAATCTTAACCTAAGAAAATATTCCGACCAAATGTTATTAAGCCCCTTTTGATCTATACAATTATAGATCGAATGCCTAATACTCCTAACTTCATTCATAGAAAATTTAATCACTTAAATAATCCTTTATACTTTGCTAGAGGATCTGTATCATTCTCAATATGTCGTTACATAAAATCAGGAATGACACTTAGCTCCCACTTAAATACGTCATCCGTATATAAGACCAAGGAATTTCTTTTAGCTCCCACTCAAATATGCCATTCACATATAAGATCAAGAAAAGCTACTTAGCTCCCACTCACTTCTTTGCAAAAGCAAGTTTCTTCAACTATTTTGGACAACTCCAAAATCCTTTGATCACATCATCAAAGTGAAGATTCCAGCTCCGATATGCTTGCTTCAGCCCATGAATGGTCAGCTGAAGTTTGCATACATGTTTAGCATCCTCAGGATCACCAAACCATTTCATTGTACTAATTACAACTATTTCTTAATCATACCATTAAGAAACATGGTTTCCTTATCCATTTATCAATTTCTCAATTTGAAATTATAGTAATTGCTAAACGACCCCGAATAGATTTAGGCTTCGCCACTTGAGACAAAATCTCGTTGTGGTCAACTTTTGAATCTGTCGGAACCGTTTCACGACAAATCGATCCTTATCAGTGTCTACTCTCTCATAAAATTTCATATTCTATTAACAGCCTAGATTCCATCAAGAAGATCTCCCAAGTCATTACCTGGTAATCATACATGGATTTTATCTCGGATCATATATGACTCATAGCCATTTCTCGGACTTAGGTCAACCATCTCTTCTTCGTAGTTCGTAGGTCTGTCATATTCCATTAATATGACCTTCATAACAAGATTGTCGTACCACACAGTGTGGAACACAACCTCGTACACCTACGTTCTCAGTATGAGCTCAGAGCATCATGATCTTTATCATCAGCTTCTTTCAAGTTGAGGAGCATGACACCGGAAACACTTTCCGTTGCGCCACTCTGATGTCTGGAGAGGAAGTTCATTAACTTCATCTTGCTCTACTTTCTTTCCCACTAATACCCTTGGACAAGAAACTATTTCTTTTGCAAGGCATATTCCGGCAACGTTTTTGCCTATGTCGTGAGACATGTACCCAACTCATTCTTCAGGTACGGTACACTACAAAGATTTATCCATTTTAGGTTTGATCACATCGAAACACTAAATTGCTGAAACGACAATCTAGGCTAAAAGCCATGCCATCACTCATATGGTATTGTCTCCATGGATTTAAATGGTTTCCCTATTATCTAACGTGAATGTTATGTTTCTACCATACGACTCCAATGATCACAATGATTCGATAAGAGATTTATTTACCACACACTATCCGATAGGGTGCGATTACGACGTCCTAACATACCATGACACTATGGTATTCCATGCGACATAATTTGTGAAACTCTTCTCACAAGTTTTCCAATGATGGGCCAACAATATAACTCAAATCTTTATTTCCTCAATCTGTATCGCAGGAATTTGATTTTCTTGTTAAATTTATTTTCTTACTTCATTCTGAACTTGTTTGATCGAATCAAAAATTTCAGACTAACATTTCCTAAATGGATATCCATATATCTACTCGGAATATTCATGAAGTCTAGGAAACAAAAAAAACTTCCACTATACGTTAAAGTACTTCATTGATTCACATACACCCATATACATGATTCTCAACAAGTTATACTCAAACGTTCATTGAAGCTTACGAAATAAAGGTCTCCACTACACGTTAATTACTTCATTGATCTACATACATCTATATGCACGATTATCAATAAGTTATATGACCGTTTCCGAAAACGGTGTCTTAGTTATCTTGCAAGTGTCAAAAGATCAAATCTAAGGACTTGTAGATCCATCCGTATGGAGCTTGTTCATTGACTATAACATTGACATGACTTAAACGGTAGTGCCAGACGAAGGTGGTGTCTCTATTAAGTTTGTATCCTTTGGCATTAATATTATGAATGTGGGAGCTTCTACCATCTAAATTCAAATCGGCTTATGATCATTAATTCATAAATATAGGACAACGATTTTGTCACTAACATATATGAACAATTGTGTTGCTAGAGAAGACACACTTATAACGATCATACTAACAAGCGATCATAAAATAATTTATTCAAATGGTAGATCTAGAGGGAGAGTGTTCATGGCCATCACAACATTTTGTCTGCCATCATCAACACACATTGTCACCTCAACCTTCCAAGCTACTCAAGTAGTAAATCTGGTTTTCATAAAACATGACTAGTATCAAAAACTTAGTCACTACTGTGAGTACTTGCTTAGGTAAAACATTCATAACGTGTATATCATATATACACCATCATCATTAATGACTTCCCGGTGATCTGTTTCATCTTCTTGATTCTTCCAACGCAATTAAGAACCATGAAGGTGAACGATTCCCCTTGCATGACATAGTCTATGACAAAGCATTTGCACCTGGCAACGTCGTCTGTCATCCAGTGATCGAGCTGAGCGAGGCATCTCAATGTCATCAAATATGACCAATGTCATTGAGTATGACCAGTGTCATCAATTATGACTGCCACGTGCTCCTTCAATGCGTGTATTCTCTTCCATCTTGGTTGAGAAGAAAAACAGTCAACATACTGTTAAACTTCATCAACCCAACTTTAGGTGTATCCCGAGTTTAGCGATCATCTCATATGTTCGCGATCTAACAACTCGTACCCACCGTCAATGCTCTATGGCAGAGATCACAGCATACACTGGACTATGATGATATTATCCGCACAAAAACTTGATAATCCAAATTATCCTTTTGCTAGCGGAATCTCCGGGTTTATCTCCTAGCGGGTATTGTATCACAAAGAGCTAATGGTTTAAACAAGGAGTATCCTCAAGCTAAAGTATAAAACTATGAAGTTTGGACCCAACCTTTTAAGTTTCTCAATCGCAGGATTGCGCCTAATTTTTAAAGAAGGCTATCACATTGGTTAATATCTACAAAGGTTTTGCAAAACATAAAGACTTTGTTCATTATAAAATAGGGTTCAAGTTTTAACAAAATAAAACTATCAGAACTCCCACTCAAAACGAATATCCCTCTAATCGTTTTAGTGATTACACGACCCTCATCCATTATGCAACCCCTCATCGTCAGAGCCGGCAACATAACTTCAAAGGTAGACATCGACATGTCAATCACAACAACTTTGTGACTCGTGCTTAACCTTTCGGTCACCTTGTTCCGAGGCCATGTCTGTACATGCTAGGCTCGCCATAATAACCTTCAACGTAAATGCGTGTGCAACATGGCTTACACCCACTGTATGCGAACGACGATATGTCTGACACCCGATCGTCACGGCCTGCCTCATAACGTAGAACTTTCTTGGTGGTGCACGTCGAAGGGAGAACACAAATGGTATTTTGGAGGGATCATCTTATATTACTACCGCCGTGTAACTAATATATACTATATATATTCACACAATATAAGATTCACACAAAACATCAAAATGTAATGCGACGTGATATGGCCCTTGCGCCGATGGTCTCCTTCGCGCAGCAGTTCATAAACAATTTAATAAACCTACCTTGACCATATCACATAGCCCCTGCAAAATAAAGTTAGACGCCTCTACTTTATCTTTTGCATATTTTACGTGGCTTGGGGCTGTCGTAAATAGAACCGCTTCATACCTACGAAGCTATGACCACAACAACGATCAAATAATTGCATATTTATTCATCCCTTTCGGGCCCTCCAATGAAAATGCAAAGCCAACTAAAGAGAGAGAGACAGACACCCGCCAGCCACATATACGGAACCAGCCGTATGTCAGTTGTGGAACCAGTCTCGCGTAAGCGTACGCGTAAGGTCGGTCTGGGCCGCTTCATCAACTCAATGCTGCCGGCAGTGCAAGTGCACGCGAGAGGGTAGCAAATAATAAGAACGATATCCCCGTCATAAACACGGGTGCAGCTAGCGTACAGCTATATCTACGCATAAACCTGGCTCTGATACCACTGGAGGGGATCGCATGCAGAAAACAAAAATTTTCCTAACATCGATAACCTTAAACTAGCCAGAATCTATACTATGCAGATATAGTAGTACGCAGGGGGTTCGGTATACACACCTCTTGTAGACCGAAA
Source organism: Poa annua (assembly GCA_026929855.1). Lineage (NCBI taxonomy): Eukaryota > Viridiplantae > Streptophyta > Magnoliopsida > Poales > Poaceae > Poa > Poa annua. Next base: position 60,434,134 of record CM049437.1, read on the forward strand.
AGCGGGGATTACGCTCCCGCACAAGCGTTGCTGACGAAGACGCCGTAGCCGACCTCAAGGTCGCGGAGAACTTGGCGCGACGAAGAAGACGATGACGCGGCAATGTCGGTGAAACCGACGACGACCTCGAGGCCGTGTGGAGGAAGCAGACCTCCAGCACCACTAGCGTGGCACCTCGCAGGGCGTAACACACATACGGTGATGCCGACGAACTCCGGGCCCGATCCAGGGACGAGCAGCGGAAGACTGGGACCGGAAGACCAGCAGCACGGCGGCGTGCGTATGGTGGAGAAAACTTATCCATGGCGCAACTCCAAACTTGGGAGTCACGTGATCCAAGGAGAGAGAGAGAGAGAAAGGTTGTGTTGAGAGGGGATCTCTCCCCCTCTATATAAAGGGGAAAGGGGGGCACCCCACCTTGCTAACCAGGCAAGGTGGGACTAAACCCAGCCGTCGGCCCCCCACATGGGCCCCTAGGGCCCAATTCGGCCCCCCCTTGGTGGGTATGGCCCTTGGGGAAAATTCGGCCCCTATATGGGCCTTCTCCCCTCCGGGGAAGGCCCATTCAGTGGGCTGCATGTTTAAATACGAATTTAATCATTATAAATTCATTAAAATAATATTAATTCACTAATTAATATTAATTTAACATATATAAACAATTTTCTCTCTTCCGGAACTTTTCCGAAACTCTCCGAACTACCTTCGGTACTCCGATACGACTTCGGATTCTCTCCCGGAACTTTTCCGGTGCTTTCTCTTTTCTCTTTCTCTTCCGGTAAACTTGTCAACTCCCCTTAAGTGTGTTACCCTAGCGGTTCGATTATCTCACCAGACATGATCGAGACTCCTCTCCGATCAATGACTAATTCGTGAACCGAGGATACCCAGAATTAATCCCTGCGAGATAACGAATACTTTACCGTTCGAACCTAGACGTCTGAGTCTTAAACCTTTTGCCATGCGATACTTAGTGTGTCCGAGACTCGTTCATAGATATCTCCATACCTAGCTTGATCTCGTTACCGACACTACTAACTTCTACTCGTCCATGATATTATGTCCTGGTGACCTAGTCACACGCTTGCAAGCTCGTTTGACATAATCTCACCGAGTGGGCCCTAGAGTATCTATCCTGCTATGCGGACTGGCAAATCCCGCTCTTGATCCCCCGTCTCAACATACTCCTTTCCGACACCCGAGAGGGACACCTTTATTGTCACACTATGTAAGATATGACGTTTCATGCAATCAAAGTGTCTTCCAGGAATAGCAATAAGAGTAGATCTCACGGTCGAAGGTGTAATGACTACGTCCTACAAATATTGGGTATGTCCATCACGTCATTCTCCCAATGACATGACTCCATTGTCAACTGACATAAATGTCACATGATCGGGAAACCTCGATCATCAATTGCCCAATGAACTAGTTAGATAGAGGCTACTAGGGACCTGGTTGTTTATCTACCACACGTGTATTAATGTTTCCGCTTAATACAGTTATAGCATGGTATAAAACATATAATGAACAATTGAGATATGACGAATAAACTATCTTTATTAAGTGCCTCTAGGGCATATCTCCTTCAGGCCACACAACGGATGCACATAGAGCTATAAGTGTATGAAAGCTCTCCAATGGAACTAGTGGGGGTGCATCTAACTTGCTTGCTCATGAAGACCTAGAGCACTTTTGAGGAGGCTCATCATTTGAATATACAAGCCAAGTTCTATAATGTGAAGTTCCCCACATAGTTATGCAAGTAAAACATGAAAACTCTCTCATATGGAGTAAAGGTGCTAAACATGAGCACAAATGATGACTATAAATATTACAGGTGCTATAACATGAGCACAAGTGTGGATAAAGAGTAGTAATGTTGCGCCCTTTTTATTCTTTCTTTCTTTCTTTTTTCTTTTTTTTCTTTTTTTTCTTATATTTTTCTGTTTCTCTTTTCGATGGCCTCCATGGCTCTTTTCACTTTTAGGGGCAAACATTCTAATATGACAACACACTTTTGGTACAAATATCTCATAATGAATAAAACATAATGTATGAAACGGTGCCTCTGCCAGTGTAGCAGGATATGCACTGATCTAGCGTAACATGGGTAAAACCACACATCAGCTATATAGAATCATGCAAAGCAATATATAAATGATAAATGACAACAAGTCATGTAATGTAAGATGAAAGTTGCATGGCAATATATCTCGGAACAGCTATGAAAATGCTTTAGTAGGTAGGTATGGTGGATGTTTTGATAAAGATATTTGGCTTATATGTAGGAGAACATAATGAAGATCTCCCACGAGTTTTGGATGTACCCGCGAAGTATGCACCAACTCTCAATGTGAGAAAGGGCAATGCAAAGTACAGAAGAGGCTAGCAAATATGGTGGTGGAAGTGCCATGAAAACCGCAGCTTTAGAACTCACAAGCAAAAAGATTCCAACTAGAAATATGATCTTACAAGGCATAATGAAAATCACTCCATGAGGGACTGTGGCAAATGAACAAGTCACTGTTGGGACCCCGACCGTAGCGCATAACACAAAGTCATTACAGTTGCTTTTAACATTAGAAGTCATATATCATTATGCTATCAGCTGGATATTTAAGTGTGGCACAGCTTCAAGTTTTCTAGACCAACCATTAATCATCCCACCTTACTAAACCATCATGTTTACCATTAAGCATATTAATATCTCAAAACAACATCAATGATTCAAGTGACACAATTTAATGATCTATAAGATTATGTATCATTTAGTTATACCATCTACCACATTTAACATTTTCTGTTCTTAACCAAACACCAATCAACTTATTTAAAACATAAACTCTCCAAGTATTTAACAATAAAGCAAGAGAGTATAACATATGAGAACTAACAGCTCTGAACAAGAGGTGCATGAAAAATAAGAGTTGAAAGTATTAAAGTAGCTATAGAAGAATACTCAACAAGTATAAGTGAAGAATAGGAGTATTCAAATGAAAAAAACGGAGCGTGTCTCTCTCCCACACAAGAATGCTAGGATCCATTTTATTCAGAGAATGAAAATAACAAAAGCAAAAATAAAAACAAACAGACGCTCTAAGTAAAGCACATAAGATGTGGCGGAATTAAAATATAGTTTCACTAGAGATGACCTGATAAGTTGTTGATGAAGAAGGGGATGCCTTGGGCATCCCCAAGCTTTGACGCTTGAGTCTTCTTGAAATATGCTTGGGTGACCCACGGGGGCATCCCCAAGCTTAGGCTCTTTCATCTTCTTGATCATATCATATCATATCATATCATCCTCTCTCTTGATCCTTGAAAACTTTCTCCACACCAAACTCAAAGTAAACTTCATTAGAGGGTTAGTGCATAATCAAAAATTCTCATATTATGCATGGAGACTATCATTATCATGGTACTGGAAATTAGCTACAGCCACTGGAATTTTATGGAACAAAAAGATCCATTCAAAAACAGCAAAAGAGCCAATGCAAAATAAATGGCAGAATCTGTCAAAAACAGAACAGTCCGTAAAGACGAATTTTTTCGAGGCACTTAACTTGCTCAAATCAGAAAACTCAAAACTAATGAAAGTTGCGTACATATATGAGGATCACGCACAAACAATCCCAGGTCATTTTGATTTTTCTGCAAAGAATTATGAATTTAACGGTGGACAGAAGAAAAACTGTTCGTACGCAGGAATCCAAATCTAGCATCAACTTTCTACTAGAGGCTTAACTTGGCACAACTATGCAATAAAGTAAAGATACAAAGGAATTGCTACAGAGGTAGGCATGTTCCTTGACTCAAGAAAATAAAATAACAGGAATAAAAAGTGGGTTGTCTCCCATAAGCGCTTTTCTTTAACGCCTTTGAGCTAGGCACAGAAAGCAAAACTCAAGTATTTCCAAGAGAAGAAGCATCAACATTATAGTTTGTACGAATAATAGAATCAAAAGGTAGCTTCATCTTCTTCCTAGGGAAGTGTTCCATACCTTTCTTAAGTGGGAATTGGTACCTTATATTTACTTCTTTCATATCAATAATAGCACCAACCGTGCGGAGGAAAGGTCTTCCCAAAACAATAGGACAAGAGGGGTTGCACTCAATATCCAAGACAATAAAATCAACGGGGACAAGGTTATTATTAACCATAATAAGAACATCATTAATTCTCCCCAAAGGTTTCTTCAAAGCATTATCAGCAAGAAAACATCCAAATAGCAATGTTCCAAATGTGGCAAGTCAAACATATCATAAAGTTTCTTAGGCATAACAGAAATACTTGCACCAAGATCACACAAAGCATTACAATCAAATTCATTCACTTTTATCTTAATGATGGGCTCCCAACCATCTTCTAACTTCTTAGGGATAGAAGTTTCAAGTTTTAATTTCTCTTCCCTATCTTTAATGAGAGCATTTGTAATATGTGTACTAAAAGCCATATTTAAAGTACTAGCATTAGGACTTGTGGCTAACTTTTGCAAGAACTTAATAACTTCAGAGATATTACAATTATCAAAATCAAAATCATTATCATCAAAGCAAACCGAACCATTATCTCCTATGTTCTTAAAAATTTCAGCAGTTTTATCAAGAGCAGTTTCAGCAGTTTTAGGCAATTTTAATTTTTTGGAAGTAGTAGAAGAAACATTGCCAACACCAATTATGTTACCCTTAATAGTAGGAAGCTTACTAACATGTGAAGTAACATTATTTTCAGTAGTAGTGATGGTATAAACTCTAGCAATATTGTCCTTTTTAGCTAGTTCCTCTCTTTCCCATCTAGCACGTAATTCAGCCATCATCCTAACGTTTTCATCAATTCGAACTTGGACAGCATTAATTTCAGCAAGGGTCTTACTCTTATTAGTATCATTAGGCGTGACTTTAGATTTTAAAAGATCAACATCAATAACAAGACTATCAACTTTAGAGGCAAGAATATCAATTTTCCCAAGCTTTTCCTCAACAGTCTTATTAAAGGAAGTTTGTGTAGTGATAAAATCTTTTAACATGGTTTCAAGTTCAGAGGAGGTATTTCTATTATTGCTATAAGAATTGCCATAAGAATTACCATTATTAGGAGGATAGGGCTTATAGTTGTTATTACCATAATTGTTCCTATAGGCATTGTTGTTGAAATTATTATTTCTAATGAAGTTCACATCAACATGCTTTTCTTGTGCAACTAAAGAAGCTAAGGGAACATTATTAGGATCCATATGAGATTTACCATTCACACGCATAGACATGATCATATCAATCTTTTCACTGAAAGAGGAGGTTTCTTCAACAGAATTTACCTTCTTACATTGAGGAGTCCTTTCAGTATGCCACTCAGAATAATTAACCATCATATTGTCCAGAAGTTTTGTTGCAGCCCCCAAAGTGATGGACATAAAAGTACCTCCAGCAGCCGAATCCAATAAATTTCTTGAAGAAAAATTTAGTCCTGCATAGAAGGTTTGGATGATCATCCAAGCAGTCAGTCCATGGGTTGGGCAATTTTTAACCAGAGATTTCATTCTTTCCCAAGCTTGAGCAACATGTTCATTATCAAATTGCTTAAAGTTCATAATGCTACTCCTTAGGGAAATGATCTTAGCAGGAGGATAGTATTTTCCAATAAAAGCATCTTTGCATTTAATCCAAGAATCAATACTATTCCTAGGCAATGAAAGTAACCATTCTTTAGCTCTTCCTCTCAAGGAGAAAGGAAATAATTTCAGTTTTATAATGTCACCATCTATATCCTTATATTTTTGCATTTCACAAAGTTCAACAAAATTATTTAGATGGGCGGCAGCATCATCAGAACTAACACCAGAAAATTGCTCTTTCATGACAAGATTTAACAAAGCAGGTTTAATTTCAAAGAATTCTGCTTTGGAAGCAGGTGGAGCAATAGGTGTGCATATAAAATCATTATTGTTGGTGCTAGTGAAGTCACACAACTTAGTATTCTCAGCAGCAGTCATTTCAGCAAAATTTAAAAGCAAACCGAAATATAAATATTAATGCAAGTAGCTAATTTTTTTGTGTTTTTGATAATTAATAGCAAACAAAACAGGAAATAAAATAAACTAAGCAAGACAAAAACAAAGCAAAGAGATTGGGAAGTGAGAGACTCCCCTTGCAGATGTGCTTCAGCTCCCCGGCAGCGGCGCCAGAAAACTTGCTTGATGCACACGGTGGTGTTGTTGGGAAACCCCAAGAGGAAGGTATGATGAGTGCAGCGGCAAGTCTTCCCGCAGTTATGAAACCAAGGTTATCGAACCAGTAGGAGATGAAGAACACGTCTGAAGGTCTCCCTGGCAATGACGCCAGAAAACAGCTTGTTGGAAAGGGAGGTGGAACCTGCACAACACAATCAAACTACTTTGCCCCAACGAAACGGTGAGGTTGTCAATCTCACTGGCTTGCTGTAACAAAGGATTAAACGTATGTGTGGAGGATGATGTTTGCAGAGAATGAAAGTAACAGTTTGCAGTTGGTTGTATTATCAGTTTAAAGAAAAGGACCGGGGTCCACAGTTCACTAGTGGTGTCTCTCCATAAATAATAATAATAGCATACATGTGGGTAAACAAATTACAGTTGGGCAATTGACAGAATAAAGAGCTGCATAATGATGCATATACTAATGTCATGATGTCTAGTGTGAGATTCATTTGGGCATTACAACAATATACATAGACCGTTCCAACCGCATCTATGACTAATAATCCACCTTCGGGTTAGCTCCGCACCCCTTTCAGTATTAAGTTGCAAGCAACAGATTATTGCATTAGGCAAAGTGTGTAATCTAAATAATACAATTATCCTTAGACAAAGTACTACTGTTTTATCCCTAGTAGCAACAGTACATCTACAATCTTAGGGGTTGCTGTCACTCCTCCAGATTAAATAGAGACATGAACCCACTATCGAGCATAAATACCCCCTCTTGGAGTCACAAGCATCTACTTGGCCAAAGCATCTACTAGCAACGGAGAGCATGCAAGATCATAAACAACACACAACATGATATATTATGAAGCAAATGGCATAGTATTCAATATCCATCGGATCCCAGCAAACACAACATGTAGCATTACATAAAGATGATCTTGATCATGATAGGCAGCTCACAAGATCTAAACATGATGGCACAATAGGAGAAGACAACCATCTAGCTACTGCTATGGACCCGTAGTCCAAGGATGAACTACTCACGCATCAGTCCGGAGGCGGGCATGGTGATGTAGAGCCCTCCGGTGATGATTCGCCTCTCCGGCAGGGTGCCGGGAAGAGCTTCTGAACCCTCCCGAACTAGGGTTGACGACGGCGGCGGCTCCGTAATGTTTCGTGGAAAAGTGTTCGGGTATTAGGTCTTGTATTGTCGGGGGGTATTTGTAGGCGAAAGGGCGAAGGCGGTGGAGGCCCGAGGCCACGTCATCAGGTGCTCGCGCGGCAGGGGGGGAGCCACGCCCCCACCTGATGGCGGCGCCTCGGTGCCCTTCTTCGTTTCCTCTTCGGACTTCTGGAACGTGTCAGGAAAAATAGGGACTTTGGCATAAAAATCATCCAATTCCGAGAATATTTCCTTAAGTGGTTTTATGAAACCAAAAACAGCAGAAAACAGGGAACTGGCACTGTGGCATCTTGTTAATAGGTTAGTCCCTGAAAATGCATAAGACAACACAAAGTGTATATAAAACATGTAGCAATTGGTATAATATAAGCATGGAACATAAGAAATTATAAATACGTTTGAGACGTATCATGCCATCATGTTTAGATCTTGTGAGCTGCCTATCATGATCAAGATCATCTTTATGTAATGCTACATGTTGTGTTTGCTAGGATCCGATGGATATTGAATACTATGCCATTTGCTTCATAATATATCATGTTGTGTGTTGTTTATGATCTTGCATGCTCTTCGTTGCTAGTAGATGCTCTGGCCAAGTAGATGCTTGTGACTCCAAGAGGGGGTATTTATGCTCGATAGTGGGTTCATGTCTCTATTTAATCTGGGGGAGTGACAGCAACCTCTAAGATTGTAGATGTACTGTTACTAGTAGGGATAAAACAGTAGTACTTTGTCTAAGGATAATTGTATTACTTATATTACACACTTTGCCTAATGCAATAATCTGTTGCTTGCAACTTAATACTGAAAGGGGTGCGAACGCTAACCGGAAGGTGGATTATTAGTCATAGATGCGGTTGGAACGGTCTATGTATATTGTTGTAATGCCCAAATGAATCTCACACTAGACATCATGACATTAGTATATGCATCATTATGCAGCTCTTTATTCTGTCAATTGCCCAGCTGTAATTTGTTTACCCACATGTATGCTATTATTATTATTTATGGATAGACACCACTAGTGAACTATGGACCCCGTTCCTTTTCTTTAAATTGATAATACAACCAACTGCAAACTGCTTTCTTTCATTCTCTGCAAACAAACATCATCTTCCACACATACGTTTAATCCTTCGTTACAGCAAGCCGGTGAGATTGACAACCTCACTGTTTCGTTGGGGCAAAGTAGTTTGATTGTGTTGTGCAGGTTCCACGTCAGTGCCGGAATCCCTGGTGTTGCGCCGTGCCATATTCCGCCACCGACAACCTTCAGACATGTTCTTGATCTCCTACTGGTTTGATAACCTTGGTTTCATAACTGAGGGAAGACTTGCTGCTGCACTCATCATACCTTCCTCTTGGGGTTTTCCCAACAACACCACCGTGTGCATCAGCACATCACTTTCAAATATCTCTCCAAAGTGGTGGTTATGCATCTTCCTTTTCTGAAATTTTTAACAAGTGTCATAAAAAATTGATTTTGAGCTAGCTAATTGACGGGAACTACCATAGTGACTTGCTAGAGGCTTAATCATGCATCAAAACTAGTTATTCCAACTTAGAACAAGCATTTAAACTCACTAAACATGACACCTACAGCAGCAAAATACTCAAGATATAGATCACTAATCAAAATTCCACTTGGATAATCGGAGGAGTCACTTACCGGAGAGCAAAATCCCCAAATATCAGCAGCAAAGATGGGCTGATGATGGAGATCGAAAATGAACAGCAAGAACAGGAAGAACACGAAAAATTTCAATGGTTGGGTGTTTGGTCGGTAGAGAGAAAGGATGGGGAGGAAGGAGAGTAAGTGGAGGGGCTGTGGGTCCCACACCATGTGCTGGCGCGGCCCAAGGGCAGCCGTGCCACCAGGAGGTGTGGGGGGCCTGTGGGTCCCCCTGGCCACTCTCTGGTGTTTTCTGAATCCTCCCAGAAAAATAGGAATTTTGACATAAAAATTTTAAAATTCTGAGAAATTTTATTTCTGGGCATTTTCTGGATTTTGAGATATTAAATTCAATGCATGAAAAATATTTTTCAAATCATATTCAACTAAAACTATGCAAACCAAATAGTATTACAGTAGGTAAAATAAGTTTGAGAGAAAGAAAGTTGTTTAGCACTTTTATGCATTTAAAATGCACTTGTTAACAAGGTTGATCAAGTCTTGCCACCAAATGAATTTTATATGACATAAAAGATTTAAACTTCACGAGACACTCATGTTACCTTGTATCGTATGGGTATGGATCCAATCATGAGAGTTTTGTATTCTTCTTTATAAGGGAAATCAATACTTCCCACTTTAATAGATCTCACATTGGTAATTGTATTAACTCCAAGTACTTTATCCAACCTCTTGGGAAAATAAACAGCATGTTCCTTGTCATCCACATGAAAAGTTATTTTTCCTTTATTGCAATCAATAACAGCCCCTGCAGTGTTTAGGAAAGTTCTCCCAAGAATAATAGACATATTATCATCTTCAGGCATTTCAAGCACAACAAAGTCAGTCATGATTAAGCAATTAGTAGCTACTTGAACAGGAACATCCTCACAAATGCCAACAGGAATAGCAGTAGATTTATCAGCCATTTGCAAAGATATATCAGTAGGTATCAATTTATCAAGGTTTAGTCCCTTGTACAGAGAAAAAGGCATAACACTAACTCCTGCTCCCAAGTCACACAGAGCAGTTCTAACATAATTATTTTTTATAGAGCAAAGAATGGTTGGTATACCTGGATCACCCAACTTCTATGGAACCTTGCCATTGAAAGAATAATTAGCAAGCATAGTAGATATTTCCTCATTAGGGATTTTCCTTTTGTTAGAAACAATATCTTTCATGTATTTTGATATGGAGGCAATTTAATAGCATCAGTCAAAGGAATTTGCAAGAACAAAGGTTTCATCCAGTCACAAAATTTATTATAATGTTCTTCTTCTTTGGTTTTAAGTTTCTTAGCAGGAAAAGACATTTTTTTTTGGACCCAATGTTCTCTTTCACTACCATGTTTCTTAGCAATAAAATCTTTCTTAGTGTACTTTTTATTTTTAGTGTGTTTTTCAGGTTCCTCTTCTACTTCTTCCCTCCGAATTGGCATTTTTATCATTATCATTGGCATTGTTACTATCATTATTAAGTTCATTACCACTTTTGGTTTCAGCATCAAAAACAGATATACTATTAGGATTATTAACAGGTTCAGAGGATTCTACAACAGTTTTATGTTTCTTCTTCTTTTTCTTAGAAGGAGCACTAGGTTCATTGATTTGTTGAGAATCTTGCTCAATTCTTTTAGCATGTCCCTCAGGATATAAAGGGTCTTGAGTAGATTTACCACCTCTAGTTGTTACTTCACAAACATGTTTTTCTTTATCCCTAGAGGCATTCATTAACATTTCTTTTTGCACTTTAGAAAGTTGATCAATTTGAGTTTGAACCATATGAAAATGTTTAATAAGTATTTTAACATCATTGGAGGTTCTATCAACAATATCATGCAAGTTACTAATAGCTCGAGAGTTTTCTATTAAATGATTCTCAATCCTCATATTAAAATTACCTTGCTTAGCAATAAAAGTATCAAATTCATCTAAGTATTGATCAGGAGGTTTAGAGTAAGGAATATCTCCATCATCAAACCTTTGGAGAGAGTGTACCTCAATTATGGGTGAAGGAGGAATTGGCTTACATAATTCTTCTATAGGAGGTAAATTCTTCACATCTTCATATTTAATACCCCTCTCTTTAAGACATCTTTTGGCTTCATTCATCACCTCATCACTTAATTCAATAATACCCCTCTTCTTCGGTGTTGGTGTGGGTGTAAGAGTAGGTTCCGGAATATTCCAATCATCATAATTCTGGCTTATTTTAGCCAATAGTTCCTCAGCTTCTTCTGGAGTTCTTTTCCTGAAAACACAACTAGCACAACTAACCAGATACGTTCTAGATTCAACAGTTAGTCCACTATAGAATATATCAAGTAAATCATTTTTCTCCAAATCATGACTAGGCCGAGCTCTAAGTAGAGAGCAAAAACGTGTCCAAGCATCAGGTAGTTTTTCATTTTCATCTTGATTAAAGTTATAAATTCTTAGCAAAGCTTCACGTTGAGCACTAGCAGGAAAATATTTCAGAAAGAAAGCATCAAGCAAACCAATAGAACTAGTAATGGAACCAGGAGACAAGTTATTATACCAAGTTTTAGCTTCTCCTTTTAATGAGAAAGGAAATATTTTAGTAACAAAGTAAGTGCGTATTTTAATATCATCAGAGAATGTACCACTTAAAGTAGAGAGTTCATTCATGTGGTCTACAACACTTTCTTTTTCAGTTCCACAGAAAGGTTCTTTCTCAACAATAGATATGAGTTCTAAATCAAGAGAGAAATCATAATCTTTATCTTTAATGTTTATGGGAGATGTAGCAAATTTAGCATCAGGAGATAATTTATATTTAACAGCACGTTTTTCAAGCTAGTACTAGCAGTACTAGCAGCATTAATTTCATCAACAAGATCATCATCAAGTTCCACGTAAGTTTCATCAGGATCATCAGGAAAATACTCTCTAGACTCAGGTGAACTAGCAGAAGTATTAGAATTTTCAGCATTTTCAGTTTGTTTAGATTTATCAATTATAGCATCTAGAAAAGGTCCTAAGGAACCATTTTCATCAAGCACAGTAGAAGCATCTTCACAATTTTCAGAAGCATTTTCAGATTCAGCAGAAGTAATAGTACGAGTAGCATGCAGCGGTGAGATAAGCTTACTCATCACAGACGGAGAATCAAGTGCAGCAGCGGAACCCAGAGTTGTACCTTTTCTTGTAGTGGATGGTATGATGGGAAATTTCTTATCACCAGGTCTTCCCATGATGAATGAATTCCAGAGAGCAATATCACACTCAGGTGAACTTATAAATAAAGCTATGGTCCCCGGCAACGGCGCCAGAAAATAGTCTTGATGACCCACAAGTATAGGGGACCGCAACAGTCTTCGAGGGAAGTAAAACCCAAATTTATTGATTCGACACAAGGGGAGCCAAAGAATATTTATAAGCCTTAACAGATGAATTGTCAGTTCAGCTGCACCTGTGAATAGACTTGCTCGAGACAGATTATCAGTAGCAACAGTTTTATAGTAGTGACAGTAGTGAAATAACAGCAGCAGTGAAATAAAGACAGTAGTAGTGATTATAGTAGACAGCAGGATTAAAATACTGTAGGCATAGGGACGGATGTACGGGCGTTGCATGAATAAGATAGTTCATATAATATCAAGACATAGGCATTTGCAGATAAATAAGATAAAGCATCCAAGTATTAAATAACCATAGGCATGTGTTCCAATTTAGTTGTGCGTGCTCGCAATGAGAAACTTGCACATCATCTTTTGTCCTACCAGCCCGTTTGCAGCGGGGCCTCAAGGGAATCTACTGGTAATTAAGGTACTCCTTTTAATAGAGTACCGGAGCAAAGCATTAACACTCCGTGAACACATGTGATCCTCACATCATAGCCTTTCCCCGAGGCTATCCCAATTATTGTCACTTTGGGACCTAGGGTTCCGGACAATGACATGTGTAATACAACATGCAGATATGATCCAAAACAATAATTATCTTCATGATACAATAACATGTTCAGATCTGAAATCATGGCACTCGGGCCCTAGTGTCAAGCATTAAGCATAACAAGTTGCAACAATGACGTAAAACACTGATAACGGATACTAGGCACCATGCCCTAATGATATTACAGCTATTACATGAACGATCTCATCCAATCCCTACCATCCCCTTGAGCCTACAGCGGTGGATTACTCACACATGGATGGGGGAATCATGGATGGTTGATGGAGAGGTGGTGGCGATGACGATGGAGATGATCTCCTTCGATTCCCCGTCCCTGCAGGGTGCCGGAACAGAGACTTCTGGTCCCCGAATTGGGTTTCGAGGGGGCGGCGGCGCACGGAGATGTTTCTGGGAAAAGTGATGAGCGTGTCCCTGTTTTTAGGTCAGGAGCACCTTATATCCGAGAGGGGGGCGCGAGTACGTGACCGAGGCGGCCACACCATGTGGTGGCGCGGCCAGGAGCTTGCCGCGCCACCAGGTGGTGTGGGCCCCTCGTGGCTCTTCTCCTTTTCCCCTTCTGGCTCTCGGACTCTTCGGGGAAAATAATGACTTTGGGCTTTTTCCTGGTGTTTTTCCTGAAATTTGATTTTCTGCCCAAAAACGAGACACCAGGGTAATTCTGCTGAAAACAGCGTTAGTCCGTGTTAGTTGCATTCGAAACACACAAATTAGAGGTGAAACAATAACAAAAGTGTTCGGGAAAGTAGATACGTTTTGGACGTATCAGTTATTTATCTCTCTTATACTCCACTAGGATGGGAAATAAATCGAAGCACCCTAGTATTAAGATAAATCAAAGTATAGCCTTAAGTTCAATGACATGAAGTTAAAATAAGAACATGCTAGATCTAGTCATGGAGAAGTGGCATAGTCACACCCAAATCCCCGGTAGCATGGTATTTTCTTTATCCCTAGTGAGGTAACAAAGTGAGGTAAACACCCAAGTGGATCACGAGATTTCAGTTGTCAGCTTCCCGTACTAGCCACCCCCCGTTACTCCATCTAATGCACATGTTCCCCCTCACACACTCTCAAAAACATGCTTGATCAAAACAAGTAAACAAGAATGGGGTACATAATATGCATCTACTTTCATAACTGAAATAAAACTATTGCAATCTTACATATATTAACTCATAAAAGATCCACCACAAATGATTGATACGTCTCCAACGTATCTATATTTTTTTTTGTTCCATGCTTATATTATACATATTGCAACATGTTTTATATACACTTTATATCATTTTTATGCATTTTCTGGGACTAACCTATTAACAAGATCCGCAGTGCCAGTTCCTGTTTTCTGCTGTATTTGGTTTCAGAAAAGTTGTTCTGGAAATATTCTCGGAATTGGAGGAAACAAAAGCCAAAACTCCTATTTTTTCCGGAAGGATCCAGAAGACCGAGGAAGTGTCGAAGACACGCCACGAGAGGGCCACACCTGGTGGAGGCGCGGCCCCCCCTCTGGCCGCGCCACCACGTGGTGTGGGCTCCGCGGGCGCCCACCGACGTTGCCCTTTCGCCTATAAATACCCCCCGACGGAAAAACCCTAAGTACCCGAGCACTTTTCCACGAAACATCCCGTAGCCACCGCCGTCGTCAACCCTAGTTCGGGAGGGTTCAGAAGCTCTTCCCAACACCCTGCCGGAGAGGGGTGAAGGAGATATGCCCTAGAGACAAATAAATATATAGTATTTATTGCATTATCTCATTAAGTTTATAATATGTTTTTGTATCATGCTATAACTGTATTAATCGGAATTGTTAATACACGTGTGATACATAGACAAACCAGGGTCCCTAGTAAACCTCTATATAAACTAGTTCATTGGGCAACTGTTGATCGAGATTTCCCGATCATGGACATTCACGTCGGTTGACAATGAGGTCATCTTATTAGTGGAATAAGGTGATGGACATACCCAACAAAGTATTGCAATAAGATCGTATCACAATGTTCATCATTTGCAATAGGAAAGTAATATGATAGCTTATTCCTCAGACCGTGAGATCATATTTATTGCTGCTCCGTAGGATACTCTAAGTGCATCAAACGTCAGTCCATAAATGGGTGACAATAAAGGTGTATCTTGTGTATCTCGAAAGAGTACGTTGAGACATATGGATCAAGAGCGGGATTTGTTCATCCGTGTGATGGAAAGATACTCTGGGCCCACTCGGTGAGATTACATCTATAAAGCTGCGCAGCATATGACTAGGTCATGGAGATGTAATATCACAGACGAGTTAATTAACCCTTGTCGGTAACGAGATAAAACAGGACATCAGATGTCTACGATCATATCTCGGATAAGGTAGTATCGAAGGAACAAAAGGAATGAATATCATGTTTATGGTTCAACGACGATATTCGTAGAATGCACAGGGACCGTCACAGGCATCCAGGTCTCCCTGGCGGTCATTGGCGAGCGAGGGGTCTCGGCCATGTCTGGAGTATTCTCGAACCGTAGGGTAACACGCTTAAGGTCTTGCCGACACATGGAGATCGTTGGAATAATAGAGATAAAGGAGAGAGAGAAATAACCCGGAAAGGTTCCGGTAGTTCCGGAAGGGTTCCGGGAATGTCCGAAGGAAGTTCGGGTGGTCCGGAAATTATTTCGGGGTCACGGGAGATTAAATAATATGCAAATATATTAATTATGAATTAATTATATTTTATATTAATTAAAAGAAAAGAAAAAAGGGGCAGCCCACTTAATGGGCCAAGAGAGGTCCATGTGGGGGGAGGCAAACCATGTGGGGGAGCCCACATGGTTCGGCCAAGGCTGGCCGGCCAAACCCCCTCCCCCCTCCTTTTTCCTTGCCTTTCTTTTAGTCCCACATGGGGGAGGCAAGGTGTGTTGCACCCCCCTCCCCCCTTTATAAAGAGAGGCATATTAATTGTTTTAATATCATCTAAAATACAATTAATATTGTATAGCTGGCCTGAGTTAATTCTCCGCCTGCTTTTCTCTCTCTCTCCCACAAGAGCTATACCGCTGTGCGCCGTCGCACTGCGGAATTCCACCAAAGTTCTACCCCTGCGATCTCAGCTGGATCTGAGTGACCGGGGGTTGTCGGCAAGTTCCGTATGTGTGTGAGTACTCGGAGGCGCCACACTTGAGGTGCCAGGGCGACGTCGTCTCGCCACCACTGCAGCCCTGCCGCTGCCGTCCCTCCTCGTCGGCGCACCTTGCTCCTCGACGCCGCGTCTTCATCAACATCGCTGCGTCATCGTCGCGACAAGTTCTTCGCGACCTCGAGGTCGGCTACATCGTCTTCGTCAGCAACGCTTGTGCGGGAGCGTAATCCCCGCTATTCGGTCTACAAGAGGTATGTGACCAGTTCCGCCCCGTTACCGCATTACTAGATAGATAGATCCTGGCTGTTTTCGGTATTCGTTAGTTAGAAAAATTATTGTTTTTCTGCTACGAACCCCTTCAGTGGTATCAGAGCCGATCTATGCGTAGTTTTGCTGGTACGGTTAGAACTCATGTTGAACATGAGGACGTCTTTCTTATATTTGCTATCCTTTAGCGTGCACTTGCTTTGCCGTCGGCATTGAGTTGATGAAGCGGCCCGGACCGACTTTACGCATACGCTTATGCGAGACTGGTTCCACACATGACATACGGCTTGCACCGTATTTGTGGCTGGCGGGTGTCTGTTTCTCTCTCTTTAGTTGGCTTTGCATT
The DNA here is from genome assembly GCA_026929855.1 of Poa annua. NCBI lineage: Eukaryota > Viridiplantae > Streptophyta > Magnoliopsida > Poales > Poaceae > Poa > Poa annua. Next base: position 60,450,850 of record CM049437.1, read on the forward strand.
TTCAATGAAGGGCCCGAAAGGGATACATAAACATGCAATTGTTTGATCGACGTTGTGGTATAAAGTTCGTAGGTAGAGAACGGTTCTCTCGCGAAAGCCTTAAGCCACGTAAAACTTGCAAAACTAGATAAAGGTAGAAGCGTCTAACTTTGTTTTGCAGAGGCATTTAAATATGACATGGTTACGGTAAGTTTTGAACTATTCGTTATGTCAAAGGCAAAGGAGGCACCGTAGACTCGGAGCCATGCCGGGGTGCCCGGTCCAGGCGCACGGCGCTATGGAGGTCCAGGCACACGACCATGTCATATCGCACTTCATTACATTATTTGATCTTGTGTTGTTGTGTGTGCATCCTATTGATTGCTTATATATTAGATATACGACGGTAGCTATAATAGGATGATCCCTAATAAATACCAAAATTGTGTTCTCCCTCGTTGTGCACCACCAAGAAAGTTCTACGTTATGAGGCAGGCCGTGACGATCGGGTGTCACACATTTCGTCGTTCGCATACAGTGGGTGTAAGCCATGTTGCACGCGCAAAAACATCGAGGTTTAATTGGCGAGCCTAGTATGTACAGACATAGCCTCGGAACACGGGAAGATCGAAAGATCGAGCATGAGTCACATGATTGTTGTGATCGACATTTCGATGTCCACCCTTGAAACTGTGCCGCCGGCCGTGACGATCGGGGGTGGTGCAGTGAATTGGGGTCGTGTAATCACTAAAATTATTGTAGGGATAATAATCTTAGTGGAGCATGTTTAAATAATTTGATTATAAACTGAGCTCATATTATTATAAACTTAGCCTTACCTACTTTGCGATCATATCCAGAGATGGTGCTCTTTCCTTGCAACAAGTTCTACTTTGATTACTTCCTTAGAAATCGGCCCTTGTTGGCTGATGGGTCCAACTTCATATATTGGTACAAGAAACTAAGGGAAGCTCTCAAACACAATAATATACTCTATGTCATAGAACAACGATTAGAAGAGGAACCAGAAGATTCTGCTAGCGAAGAAGAAGATGAGTAATTTCGTCAGCGTCGTGACATTTTCATAGAAGTGCAAACCATCATGGTCATAAATATGGTACCAGAGTTGAAAGAGCAGTTTCAACAAATGGAACCTTATGACATGATAGATTCGATCAAAGCGCATTTCATAGATGAAATTAAGTATGAGCAATATAGACAGCTGAGGAAGTTCCATTCACTCCAGATGGAGGAACATACCTGTTTGGAAACTCATTTGAAGAAAATGTATGACATTTACTTTAAGCTTACGAATGTCTACGACTACTGGATGGCGGATTCATGTGCGATAGCTGCTGTGTTGATGTCTTTACCTCCCAGCTATGAGAAACATGTCCGTGGCTATGCTATAAGAAGAGATACGATGACTTTCTTCGAGTTCATAAGCCAGTTCAAATCTGTAAAGGTTGAACCCATCGAAGGTGAAATCTTCGACGCCGCAGGTATATTTGATATACAGGGTTATAAATGTATTCTTCACATGATACTTGATGAAAAGTATTTGATACTTATTCTGTTTATGAAACAGGACCTGATTATCACAAGTATGCGAAGATATATGATGTGACAGTGCGCAAGTGATGGCAAGCAAAGGAGTTGATGGCCAGTAGTGTTCACGTCCTCAAGTTATCATTATAGTTATCATCAATAGTTTTTGATAAGACCTTTTTGCAATAGTGAGAGTGTGATTTTGCTTTGTGTCTTGAATGTTACAAGACAAAGTTATTCATATCTGTAATAGAACAAACCAGTTGTTTTAGGTTGTGGAACAAGTCAGTTGTTTTACATTATGAATAAAGTTTTCATGCAATCACATCTCGATTACATTATTAGAATGATGACATGATATACATTTATAAAACCAGGAATGATAAAGTTAAATGTCCAAAGATTAAATGATTTTGTTTCAAGAACAAACACCACCGAATTTGATCATAAAAGCAGTGTAAGAAAGGTAGATACTTCGATCTATCAAAGTTACATGTGCCGAATTGATTGAATTACATTAGATATTGAAATGTCAATATACAAGGTATTTGATTGAAATTCATACTAGATGATTATTAAATTAAATAAGTGGTGAATATCATTGTTTCGAATCTTTCTATGATCCTAAGTAAATAAATGTATTTACCTAAGGAAACATGAGTCTGAAAACAATTTGATAGAAGATCAAAGGAATTTTTCAGAAGAAAGGTGGATGAAATTATATCCACAGGATTCGATCAAACAGGACAATATTTTTGAATTATAGTTTTCACACAAAAGGAATTGTGAAAATTCGTTTCACAAATTATAATATCAGATATAGTGATATATGAGATATTATAATTAAAGTGTGGTCTTTTGGAATCTCTTAATATGTTCAAACATTGTAGTCGACATCCACTTTAGGAATGAATAAGGTAATTTTCCAACGATGATTCGTGTAATCGATAGTAAGTGTCGTAGTGTAGATGATTATACGATAATCCAGAATATACACGAATAGTTCTTTGTAGAATACTCTTATTAAGATGAGAGTGTATTCCAAACACCAACAGAAGCAAAACTTGTATTGCTGTCTGTGTAACTCAAAAGAAAATATGATTTTTTTTTCGAGTTAAGTTTAATGGAATAAAAGTAGAAGCTTAAAATGAGGTATTAGACCTTTTTCCATGAAAGTAGAATATTGGAATATGTTCCGAAAAGAATATCTCTACAGATGGAAATGAAAAATTTATGATAAGAGATCATAGTGTTTTCAAACAAGAAGCTTTTATATAAGGTGTTATTTTATGAATATTTGTTGTCAGGTCACAGTTTAATATTCATATTTTAGATCTTGTTGTCAGAACAAGATACACCTTAAAAGTACAAAGAAAGTTGAGGAAATATCAAAATACGAATAAAGACTTTGAGTCTTAAAATCCAAGTTGCATTTAAAATGATTAAGACAGTAAATGTTACTCTGAATCTTATTAAGAGAATAAGATTGCTTAATCATCATATAAAATGTTATATGAAAGAAATGCAACTATAAGAAAGACATATAAGCAAATTTTGTCAAGAAAAGTGTCTTGGACAAAATCAAAATTGTTGACTACATAAGTGTAGACATGCTTAAAGTCTGTGGGATATGTATTGATAGAATACTGTCAGATCGTATTATAATTCGAATTGATAAATGATCAATGATTTTGGTTTGACCAAAATATCGAAAGAAATTATGAATTTAAGTGGGAGTCGAATTTGTTTACTCAAATTTAATATGTAAGTGACATATTTTTGAGTGGGAGCTTAAATCCCCGTATGTAAATGACATATCATTTAATATGTGAATGACATATTTTTGAGTGGGAGCTTAAATCCTCGTATGTAAATGACATATCATGGATAGTACCAGTAGAATTAATTAGAAAGATGAAGTTGTGAAACAATTTAAAAGGTAGTGTCTATTTCGAATAGAACAGGAATTTTAAATTAAAAGGTCGAGCTGTTTTATTTAGATTGGATTCTGAAAGGTCAGAATGGAATAAATCCAATGGAAAGGTCCTTGGAAATCTAATTAAAACATTAAATGTATTTACTACACGATAATAGTGGTTACAAGATATGTTGGTCTTTTATATTATGATAATAGATATCATATAGGAACCATATTATGTGCTCGATAAAGTGTGACCCATGTTCTTAAAAGAAGAACAATTATCAAAGTAAATTTAGAATTTACTAGAAGTAGAAAAGTGTTGGGCACTATTTTGACAATGAGATGTCGAAACTCTGCATAGATATGAAAGGTATATAGATATCGCGAGATTGTAACTGTTACAAAAGGTTCTCTATAACTGAAACAAAAGTCTGATTAACAGAATCAGAGTAAGCGCTGGGAAACAAAAGTCTCACTTAGTTGTGGTATGTATATATTTGTTATCAGGATAACAAGATGATATCAAACAAGGTGATATCAATGAATCGCAAAGAACATACAATTCTATATGGTATAGATTGTTGAAGTAACACTCTTCCACGAGCAGGCATTATCATAGAACGCTTATTAGATAAGGTGGTATGATTGAAAGTAAAATGCAGCTGGTTTATTTATACTCCAGTGCAAGTGGGAGACTGAAGGAGATATGCCCTAGAGACAAATAAATATATAGTATTTATTGCATTATCTCATTAAGTTTATAATATGTTTTTGTATCATGCTATAACTGTATTAATCGGAATTGTTAATACACGTGTGATACATAGACAAACCAGGGTCCCTAGTAAACCTCTATATAAACTAGTTCATTGGGCAACTGTTGATCGAGATTTCCCGATCATGGACATTCACGTCGGTTGACAATGAGGTCATCTTATTAGTGGAATAAGGTGATGGACATACCCAACAAAGTATTGCAATAAGATCGTATCACAATGTTCATCATTTGCAATAGGAAAGTAATATGATAGCTTATTCCTCAGACCATGAGATCATATTTATTGCTGCTCCGTAGGATACTCTAAGTGCATCAAACGTCAGTCCATAAATGGGTGACAATAAAGGTGTATCTTGTGTATCTCGAAAGAGTACGTTGAGACATATGGATCAAGAGCGGGATTTGTTCATCCGTGTGATGGAAAGATACTCTGGGCCCACTCGGTGAGATTACATCTATAAAGCTGCGCAGCATATGACTAGGTCATGGAGATGTAATATCACAGACGAGTTAATTAACCCTTGTCGGTAACGAGATAAAACAGGACATCAGATGTCTACGATCATATCTCGGATAAGGTAGTATCGAAGGAACAAAAGGAATGAATATCATGTTTATGGTTCAACGACGATATTCGTAGAATGCACAGGGACCGTCACAGGCATCCAGGTCTCCCTGGCGGTCATTGGCGAGCGAGGGGTCTCGGCCATGTCTGGAGTATTCTCGAACCGTAGGGTAACACGCTTAAGGTCTTGCCGACACATGGAGATCGTTGGAATAATAGAGATAAAGGAGAGAGAGAAATAACCCGGAAAGGTTCCAGTAGTTCCGGAAGGGTTCCGGGAATGTCCGAAGGAAGTTCGGGTGGTCCGGAAATTATTTCGGGGTCACGGGAGATTAAATAATATGCAAATATATTAATTATGAATTAATTATATTTTATATTAATTAAAAGAAAAGAAAAAAGGGGCAGCCCACTTAATGGGCCAAGAGAGGTCCATGTGGGGGGAGGCAAACCATGTGGGGGAGCCCACATGGTTCGGCCAAGGCTGGCCGGCCAAACCCCCACCCCCCTCCTTTTTCCTTGCCTTTCTTTTAGTCCCACATGGGGGAGGCAAGGTGTGTTGCACCCCCCTCCCCCCTTTATAAAGAGAGGTATATTAATTGTTTTAATATCATCTAAAATACAATTAATATTGTATAGCCGGCCTGAGTTAATTCTCCGCCTGCTTTTCTCTCTCTCTCCCACAAGAGCTATACCGCTGTGCGCCGTCGCACTGCGGGATTCCACCAAAGTTCTACCCCTGCGATCTCAGCTGGATCTGAGTGACCGGGGGTTGTCGGCAAGTTCCGTATGTGTGTGAGTACTCGGAGGCGCCACACTTGAGGTGCCAGGGCGACGTCGTCTCGCCACCACTACAGCCCTGCCGCTGCCGTCCCTCCTCGTCGGCGCACCTTGCTCCTCGACGCCGCGTCTTCATCAACATCGCTGCGTCATCGTCGCGACAAGTTCTTCGCGACCTCGAGGTCGGCTACATCGTCTTCGTCAGCAACGCTTGTGTGGGAGCGTAATCCCCGCTATTCGGTCTACAAGAGGTATGTGACCAGTTCCGCCCCGTTACCGCATTACTAGATAGATAGATCCTGGCTGTTTTCGGTATTCGTTAGTTAGAAAAATTATTGTTTTTCTGCTACGAACCCCTTCAAGGGGAATCATCACCGGAGGGCTCTACATCACCATGCAAGCCTCCGGACTGATGCGTGAGTAGTTCATCCTTGGACTATGGGTCCATAGCGGTAGCTAGATGGTTGTCTTCTCCATTTGTGCTATCATATTTAGATCTTGTGAGCTGTCTATCATGATCAAGATCATCTTATTGTAATGCTACATGTTGTGTTTGCTGGGATCCGATGAATATTGAATACTATGTCATTTGCTTCATTATATATCATGTGTATGTTATTTATGATCTTGCATGCTCTCTGTTACTAGTAGTGCTCTGGCCAAGTAGATGCTTGTGACTCCAAGAGGGGGTATTTATGCTCAATAGTGGGTTCAGTCTCCATTTAAGTCTGGGGGAGTGACACCAACCTCTAAGGTTGTGGATGTACTGTTGCTACTTGGGATAAAACAATGATGCTTTGTCTAAGGATAATTGGATAATTGTGTTACTTGCATTACACACTTTACTTAATGCAATAATCTGTTGCTTGCAACTTAATACTGAATGGGGTGCGGACGCTAACCGGAAGGTGGATTATTAGTCATAGATGCGGTTGGAACGGTCTATGAATCTTGTTGTATTGCCCAAATGAAACTCATACTAGACACCATGACAAGTATATGCATCATTATGCAGTTCTTTATTTTGTCAATTGCCCAGCTGTAATTTGTTTACCCGCATGTATGCTATTATTTATTATGGAGAGACACCACAAGTGAACTTTGTACCCCGATCCATTCTTTTACATTGATAATACAACCTACTGCAAACACTGTTTCCTTTCATTCTCTGTAAGCAAATATCATTTTCCACACTATACGTCTAATCCTTTGTTTACAGCAAGCCAGTGAGATTGACACCCTCACTGTTAAGTTGGGGCAAAGTATCTTGGTTGTGTTGTGTGCAGGTTCCAAGCCAACTACACGCACGAAACTTGAGACCATCAAGATTTTCTGGTGCCGTTGACACCTTCAGAAGCTTCTTCATCTCCTACTGGTTCGATAACCTTGGTTTCACACTGAGGGAAAACTTGCTGCTGCTGCACCATCACACCTTCCTCTTGGGGTTTCCCAACTGCTGAGAAGAAGACCACCTCCCTCATCAACTCAGCACCATCAAGATTTTCTGGCGCCGTTGCCGGGGAGAAGGAGCACTTCTGCAAGGGGAGTCTCTCACTTCCAATCTTTTTATTTTGTTATTGTCTTGCTTAGTTTATTTTTATTACTGTAGTGTTTGCTTATTATTACTAAAAACACACACAAAAATTAGTTACTTGCATTTTTCTTTTGTATTTCGGTTTTGCTTTATCTTTGCTGAAATGGGTAGTCCTGAAGTTCAAGTTCGTTCGTGTAGACAACAAGGAGGAGAAAATTTGAAAGATGCTTCGTATAGGATAAGTGATGCTCATCATAGATGTACTAAAAATATTCCACCTTAATCCTTCTTAGGATATTTTATGTTGGTATTACTAGTTGGTATAGGTATGTTCTTGACACTCTTACAGGGGGTAACTTTCTGGGTACTCCTGCTTTGGAAGCTTGCAATTTAATTGAGAGTTTGGTAGGATCACCACCACTTACTAAAGATGTTAAAACTGAGATCACTCTGGAAGATGTTATTAAAAAAGTTGGATTCTATGGAGAAAAATTTGTCAAATTTTATTGATAATGCTACCAAGGTTAATGAATCAATAGAGGATATTAATGAGAGAATCACTGTTTTAGAGACTAGTAACACCCATGATACTCAAAATCATAGGATTTGTGAGTTAGAGGAGGCTATGGAAACTTTAAGTTCAACTTTTTCCTCTCTTAAAACTAGGAAAGAGAAAGCTTTTGTGGGAAAAGAGCAAAAGTTCATTTATATTCCCAAGGTGCCTAAACCGAAACCCCCTAATGTGCTTAACATTGATAAAACTTTTGGTAATGATTTACACAATAGGACATCTTCATGGATACCTAAAGTACCTAATGGAACAAACCATGTTTTAGAAGAAATCATTGATTTAGATGCCTCTTTTCTTGAAAACACTTAAGTTTTACTTTCTGTGCCTAGGTGAAAGGCGTTAAAGAAAAGCGCTTATGGGAGACAACCCAATATTTTATTTCTGTTATTTTTCTTTTATTTGAGTCAAGGAGCATGCTTACCTCTTTAAAAACTTCTTTGTATTTTTATTTTATCGCATTGTTGTGTCAAGTAAAGCCTCTAGTAGGAAGTTGATGCTAGATTTGAATTTCCGCACAGGCACAGATTTTCTGCTGTCCACCGTTTCATTCGTACGAATTTACAGAAAAATCAAAATGACCTGACATTTTTTGTGCGTGATCCACAGATATGTACGCAACTTTCATTAGTTTTAAGTTTTCTGATCTGAGCAAGTTAAGTGCCTCAAAAAAATTCGTCTTTAAGAACTGTTTTGTTTTTTACAGATTCTGACATTTATTTTGCATTGCCTCTTTTACTGTTTTTGAGTGGATCTTTTTATTCCACAAAATACCAGTGGCTGTAGCTAATGTCCAGTAGCATTGGTGATGATTGTGTCCATGCAGAATATGAGAATTTTTTATTATGCACTAGCCCTCTAATGAAGATTACTTTGAGTTTGGTGTGAAGGATGTATTCAAGGATCAAGAGAGAGGATGATATGGTGTGATCAAGAAGAGTGAAAAGCCTAAGCTTGGGGATGCCCCCGTGGGTCACCCAAGCATATTTCAAGAAGACTCAAGCGTCTAAGCTTGGGGATGCCCAAGGCATCCCCTTCTTCATCAACAACTTATCAGGTCATCTCTAGTGGAACTATATTTTAATTCTCTCACATCTTATGTGCTTTACTTGGAGCGTTTGTTTGCTTTTATTTTGTGCTTTGTTATTTTCATTTTCTGAATAAATTGGATCCTAGCATTCTTTTATATTTATGGCGAAAGCTGAACTTATCTTTTATGTTTATGGCGAAAGCTGAAAGACTCAGCACTTATCTTTTATGTTTATGGCGAAAGCTGAAAGCCGCAGGAGTTATGAAATGCTCTCTTGTCTCATTGTTAAATACTTGGAGAGTTTATGTTTAAATAAGTTGATCAGTGTTTGGTTGGAAACAGAAAATGGTACATGTGGTAGATGGTATAATGAAAAGATAAACATGTTCTTATAGATCATTGTCTTGTATGTTGTGGTGCTTGGCAATTGTTTTGAGCTCTCAAGTAGATCATGTTTAAGCTCTTGCATCATGTAGTTAAAAACCTATTAGTGAAGAACTACCGTAGAGCTTGTTGAAATTTGGTTTGCATGTTTGGTATCTCTAAGGTCTAGGTATTTTCTAGTTAAAGTGTTTGAACAACAAGGAAGACAATGTAGAGTCTTATAATACTTGCAATATGTTTTTATGTAAGTCTTTTTGTGCCAGTTGTCATCTAGTGTTTGCTTCAAACATCCTTGCTAGCCTAAAACTCTGTACTGAGAGGGAATGCTTCTCGTGCATCCAAAACCTTGAGCCAAAACCCATGCCATTTGTGTCCACCATACCTACCTACTACATGGTATTTTCTGCCATTCCAAGTAAATATTTCGTGTGCTACCTTTATTCAAAACTTATTAACCCTTATTTGTGTTAATATTTTATAGCTCATGAGGAAGTATGCGGTGTTTTCGACATCAGCCTTGTTATTTTCTTATGACAGACTTTCACCAATGGACTAGTCACACATCCACTTATCCAATAATTTTGCAAACGGAGCTGGCAAATGGGGTGCCCAGTCCCAATTAATTACAACTTTAACCGTTTAGTTTTCTTCACATTTTTGCCCGGATCCAATCAGTCAAGCAATAATACCAGTTTCTAAAACTGCATGTGTAAACAAAAGAGAACAAGAGGGATGATATCGTCCTTCAATGGGAGCCGCTCTTGAAAGTCTGGTTGACAAGGGGGGTAGAGTGCCCATGACCATTCGTTGACAACAACAAACACCGCTCAAAAACTTACTTTTGTGCTCTCTATAAGATTTCAAAAATCTATAAAAACTAAAAAGCTCTAGCACATGTTTGTATCCCTGCTTCCCTCTGTGAAGGGCCTTTGTTTTACTTTATGTTAAGTCAGTTTACCTACTTCTTTCTACCTTAGAAGCAAACACTTGTGTCAACTTTGTGTGCAACAATTCTTATATGCTTACTTATTGCACTTATTATACTTCTTTGTGTTGACAACTATCTATTAGATATACATGTTACAAGTTGAAAGCTAATGCCGAAACTTAAATATTCCTATATGTTGCTTCAATGCCCTTTTACTTAGAAACTATTGCTTTATGAGTTAACTCTTATGCAAAACTTTCTGACGCTTGTCTTGAAAGTACTATCCATGAAAAGTTTTTACTTATATGATTCAGTTGTTTACTCCTTGTCTATTTGTTAGCAAACTATATACCATTCCCTTGAGTCACTTCATTCATAACATGAGCCTTACAATATTATTTGATTAAGATTGTGTGAAGCATGTCACTACAGAAATTATTTTGTTATTATCGTTTTACCTACTCGGGACGAGTAGAACTAAGCTTGGGGATGCTTTATACGTCTCCAACGTATTGATGCTCACGGGTGTGAGGAGTTAGAAAACCCCAAGAGGAAGGTGTGATGAGCGTAGTAGCAAGTTTCCCTCAGTTATGAAACCAAGGTTATCGAACCAGTAGGAGATGAAGAACACAACGAAGGTCTCCCCGGCGCCAGAAAAGTGCTTGCGCGTGGTTGACGAGGGAGGTGGAATCTGCACAACACAATCAAGAAACTTTGCTCCAACTCAACAGTGAGGTTGTCAATCTCACCGGCTTGCTGTAACAAGGATTAAACGTATGGTGTGGAAGATGATGTTTGCAGAGAATGAAAGAAAGCAGTTTGCAGTTGGTTGTATTATCAGTTTAAAGAAAAGGACCGGGGTCCACAGTTCACTAGTGGTGTCTCTCCATAAATAATAATAATAGCATACATGTGGGTAAACAAATTACAGCTGGGCAATTGACATAATAAAGAGCTGCATAATGATGCATATACTAATGTCATGATGTCTAGTATGAGATTCATTTGGGCATTACAATAATATACATAGACCGTTCCAACCGCATCTATGACTAATAATCCACCTTCCGGTTAGCGTCCGCGCCCCTTTCAGTATTAAGTTGCAAGCAACAGATTATTGCATTAGGCAAAGTGTGTAATGTAAGTAATACAATTATCCTTAGACAATGTACTACTGTTTTATCCCTAGTAGCAACAGTACATCTACAATCTTAGAGCTTGCTGTCACTACCCCAGATTAAATAGAGACATGAACACACTATCGAGCATAAATACTCCCTCTTGGAGTCACAAGCATCTACTTGGCCAGAGCATCTACTAGCAACGGAGAGCATGCAAGATCATAAACAACACACAACATGATATATTATGAAGCAAATGACATAGTATTCAATATCCATCGGATCCCAGCAAACACAACATGTAGCATTACATAAAGATGATCTTGATAATGACAGGCAGCTCACAAGATCTAAACATGATGGCACAATAGGAGAAGACAACCATCTAGCTACTGCTATGGACCCGTAGTTCAAGGATGAACTACTCACGCATCAGTCCGGAGGCGGGCATGGTGATGTAGAGCCCTCCGGTGATGATTCCCCTCTCCGGCAGGGTGCCGGGGAGAGCTTCTGAACCCTCCCGAACTAGGGTTGACGACGGCGGCGGCTCCTTTAGGTTTTGTGGAAAAGTGTTCGGGTTGTAGGTCTTGTATTGTCGGGGGCTTTAAATAGGCGAAAGGGCGAAGGCGGTGGAGGGCCGAGGCTCCCTCCTCAGGTGCTGGCGCGGCAGGAGGTGGGGCCGCGCCGGCACCTCATCTGGGGGCCTCGTGGCCCTCTCCGTTAGGTCTTCGGTGTTCTGGAACCTCCCGTGAAAAATAGGGACTTTGGTATTAAATTCGTCCAATTCCGAGAATATTTCCTTAAGTGGTTTTCTGAAACCCAAAACAGCAGAAAATAGGGAACTGGCACTGTGGCATCTTGTTAATAGGTTAGTCCCAGAAAATGCATAAAACAATGCAAAGTGTATATAAAACATGTAGCAATTGGTATAATATAAGCATGGAACATAAGAAATTATAGATACGTTTGAGACGTATAAGGCATCCCCAAGCTTAGTTCTACTCGTCCTCGAGTAGGTAAAACTATAACAAGAATAATTTCTGAAGTGACATGCTTTCACACAATCTTGATCATATAATAATGTAATGCATGTAAACTGAGATCAAATTAATAAAAGTTGTAGCTTATATTGATATCAAATGAGTAATGAATAAACAAGTAGGAAGAACAAAGCAAAACTTTCAATGAATTAGTACTAGAGAACAATCAACCGTGCAAAGTAGATATTAAAGATGATTTAAGCTTCAAAAAATAACAATATAATCATCTAATGAATCAAACACTCATGACAACTTTGTGAAAGGATCAAGTCAAGCAATAACAATATGCACGTAGAAAATCATCTCTCTATTTGTTCACTAAAAAACAAGCAAGCGTTCAGCGTTGGTTCCTGGCACCAGGATGTTGTGGCTAAAAGAATAATAAGGGGGGTTTGGAAGGCCAACGGAAGAAAGTCTCACAAAGCTGAAAGCGATCATTAGACAAGAGGAAGTCTTATAATCGAAGCTATGCAAGGAGTAGTGATTGCCACACAACGGATGCACATAGAGCTATAAGTGTATGAAAGCTCTCCAATGGAACTAGTGGGGGTGCATCTAACTTGCTTGCTCATGAAGACCTAGAGCACTATTGAGGAGGCTCATCATTGGAATATACAAGCCAACTTCTATAATGTGAAGTTCCCCACATAGTTATGCAAGTAAAACATGAAAACTCTCTCATATGAAGTAAAGGTGCTAAACATGAGCACAAATGATGACTATGAATATTACAGGTGCTATAACATGAGCACAAGTGTGGATAAAGAGTAGTAATGTTGCCCCCTTTTTATTCTTTCTTTCGTTTTTTTTCTATTTTTCTATTTCTCTTTTCGATGGCCTCCATGGCTCTTTTCACTTTTAGGGGCAAACATTCTAATATGACAACACACTTTTGGTACAAATATCTCATAATGAATAAAACATAATGTGTGAAACGGTGCTTCTGCCAGTGTAGCAGGATATGCAATGATCTAGCGTAACATGGGTAAAACCACACATCAGCAATATAGAATCATGCAAAGCAATATATGAATGATAAATGACAACAAGTCATGCAATGTAAGATGAAAGTTGCATGGCAATATATCTCGGAACAGCTATGGAAATGCTGTAGTAGGTAGGTATGGTGGATGTTTTGAGAAAGATATTTGGCTTATGTGTAGGAGTACATGATGAAGATCTCCCACGAGTTTTGGATGTACCCGCGAAGTATGCACCAACTCTCAATGTGAGAAAGGGCAATGCAAAGTACCGAATAGGCTAGCAAATATAGTGGTAGAAGTGCCCTGAAAACCGCAGCTTTAGAACTCACAAGAAAAAAAGATTCCAACTAGAAATATGATCTTACAAGGCATAATGAAAATCACTCCATGAGGGACTGTGGCAAATGAACAAGTCACTGTTGGGACCCCGACCGTAGCGCATAACACAAAGTCATTACGGTTGCTTTTAACATTAGAAGTCATATATCATTATGCTATCAGCTGGATATTTAAGTGTGGCACAGCTTCAAGTTTTCTAGACCAACCATTAATCATCCCACCTTACTAAACCATCATGTTTACCATTAAGCATATTAATATCTCAAAACAACATCAATGATTCAAGTGACACAATTTAATGATCTACAAGATTATGTATCATTTAGTTATACCATCTACCACATTTAACATTTTGTGTTCTTAACCAAACACCAATCAACTTATTTAAAACATAAACTCTCCAAGTATTTAACAATAAAGCAAGAGAGTATAACATATGAGAACTAACAGCTCTGAACAAGAGGTGCATGAAAAATAAGAGCTGAAAGTATTACAGTAGCTATAGAAGAATACTCAACAAGTATAAGTGAAGAATAGGAGTATTCAAATGAAAAAGCGGAGCGTGTCTCTCTCCCACACAAGAATGCTAGGATCCATTTTATTCAGAAAACAAAAATAACAAAAGAAAAAATAAAAACAAACAGACGCTCCAAGTAAAGCACAAAAGATGTGGCGGAATTAAAATATAGTTTCACTAGAGATAACCTGATAAGTTGTTGATGAAGAAGGGGATGCATTGGGCATCCCCAAGCTTTGACGCTTGAGACTTCTTGAAATATTCTTGGGTGACCCACGGGGGCATCCCCAAGGTTAGGCTCTTTCATCTTCTTGATCACATCATATCATCCTCTCTCTTGATCCTTGAAAACTTCCTCCACACCAAACTCAAAGTAAACTTAATTAGAGGGTTAGTGCATAATCAAAAATTCTCATATTCTGTATGGAGACAATTATTATCATGGTACTGGACATTAGCTACAGCCACTGGAATTTTATGGAACAAAAAGATCCATTGAAAAACAGCAAAAGAACTAATGCAAAATAGATGGCAGAATCTGTCAAAAACAGAACAGTCTGTAAAGACGAATTTTTTCGAGGCACTTAACTTGCTCAAATCAGAAAACTCAAAACTAATGAAAGTTGCGTACATATATGATGATCACGCTTAAAAATCCCCAGGTCATTTTGATTTTTCTGTGAATTCTAACGAATTAAACGGTGGACAGTAGAAAACTGTTCCTGCGCAGGAATCCAAATCTAGCATCAACTTTCTAATAGAGGCTTAACTTTGCAATACTATGCAATAAAGTAAAGATACAAAGGAATTGCTACAGAGGTAGGCATGTTCCTTTACTCACGAAAATAAAATAACAGGAATAAAAAGTGGGTTGTCTCCCATAAGCGCTTTTCTTTAACGCCATTCAGCTAGGCACAGAAAGCAAAACTCAAGTATTTCCAAGAGAAGAAGAATCAACATTATAATTGGTACGAAGGGCTCTTCGCCTATTTTTCTTATTCTTACTCTTGGTTCTGGGGAATACCTGACCTCATCCCGGAGAGGAAGTGAAATTCACAGCACCTTTCCCAACATCTATCACTGCTCCCAAGAGTTTCAGCAAGGACCTTCCAAGTGTAATTTGTCATGTCCCTACACATTCAATAACAAGATAATCAGTGGATACCGTTCTTCCCAAAAATGTTGTAAACACTCCTTCAGCTATCCCAATGGGTTGTATAATTGCATTATTCGTAAGAGTTATTCCTTCTCCCCCTTCAGTAAGTCCCCAAAGATTTAAAGATGCATAAATATACTTTGGCATAAGGCAAAACTCAGACATAATATCACAACGAGCATGGAAGGTTTGACCACAAATAGCAATTTTAATTATAGGGAGCCACGATGAAGGTTCAAAGTTTACAGGAACATAATCATAATATTCGCGAATCTGAGCATACCCTTCTTTTAAACAAGATATATGTGATTCAAGGGTATTTAACCTAGTATGAATATTCCCAAGGCTTGTATCACATTTGTTGATTGAAGATGATGTGATTAATTTCTTTATTGCATTAAAAGCTTGATCTCCATCACATTTAAGAAAATCTCCTCCTACTACAGCATCCAAAGCATATCTATAGCAAAGAACAAGTCCAAAATAGAAGCTACTAAGAAACATACTCAATGTCATTCTTGGTTCGGTTTCACCATAAGTTTCAAAAATTCTATACCAAGCTTTTCCAAAAGTTTCCTCACTCTTTTGTTTAAAAGTTAAGATTGATTCCTCAGGTGACATAGTGTCAGGAATAGAGCTAGACATGATGATAGACTGAAAATAAACTAGACGTAATCGAAATTAAATTTTTTTGTATTTTTGATAATAAGAAACAAACAAGATAATAACAAAGTAAATAAAATGCAAGTAACTATTTTTTTGTGTTTTTGATATTTAATAGCAAACTAAACAGGAAATAAAATTTAACTAAGCAAGACAAAAACAAAGTAAAGAGATTGGGAAGTGAGAGACTCCCCTTGCAGATGTGTCTTGATCTCCCCGGCAACGGCGCCAGAAAAGTGCTTGATGCTCACGGATGTGAGGAGTTGGAAAACCCCAAGAGGAAGGTGTGATGAGCGTAGTAGCAAGTTTCCCTCAGTTATGAAACCAAGGTTATCGAACCAGTAGGAGATGAAGAACACAACGAAGGTCTCCCCGGCGCCAGAAAAGTGCTTGCGCGTGGTTGACGAGGGAGCAGGAATCTGCACAACACAATCAAGAAACTTTGCTCCAACTCAACAGTGAGGTTGTCAATCTCACCGGCTTGCTGTAACAAGGATTAAACGTATGGTGTGGAAGATGATGTTTGCAGAGAATGAAAGAAAGCAGTTTGTAGTTGGTTGTATTATTAGTTTATAGAAAAGGACCGGGGTCCACAGTTCACTAGTGGTGTCTCTCCATAAATAATAATAATAGCATACATGTGGGTAAACAAATTACAGCTTGGCAATTGACAGAATAAAGAGCTGCATAATGATGCATATACTAATGTCATGATGTCTAGTATGAGATTCATTTGGGCATTACAACAATATACATAGACCGTTCCAACCGCATCTATGACTAATAATCCACCTTCCGGTTAGCGTCCGCACCCCTTTCAGTATTAAGTTGCAAGCAACAGATTATTGCATTAGGCAATGTGTGTAATGTATGTAATACAATTATCCTTAGACAAAGTACTACTGTTTTATCCCTAATAGCAACAGTACATCTACAATCTTAGAGCTTGCTGTCACTACCCCAGTTTAAATAGAGACATGAACCCACTATCGAGCATAAATACTCCCTCTTGGAGTCACAAGCATCTACTTGGCCAGAGCATCTACTAGCAACGGAGAGCATGCAAGATTATAAACAACACACAACATGATATATTATGAAGCAAATGACATAGTATTCAATATCCATCGGATCCCAGCAAACACAACATGTAGCATTACATAAAGATGATCTTGATCATGATAGGCAGCTCACAAGATCTAAACATGATGGCATAATAGGAGAAGACAACCATCTAGCTACCGCTATGGACCCGTAGTCCAAGGATGAACTACTCACGCATCAGTCCGGAGGCGGGCATGGTGATGTAGAGCCCTCCGGTGATGATTCCCCTCTCCGGCAGGGTGCCGGGGAGAGCTTCTGAACCCTCCCGAACTAGGGTTGACGACGGCGGCGGCTCCGTTAGGTTTTGTGGAAAAGTGTTTGGGTTGTAGGTCTTGTATTGTCGGGGGCTTTAAATAGGCGAAAGGGCGAAGGCGGTGGAGGGCCGAGGCTCCCTCCTCAGGTGCTGGCGCGGCAGGAGGTGGGGCCGCGCCGGCACCTCGTCTGGCTGCCTCGTGGCCCCTCTCCGTTAGGTCTTCGGTGTTCTGGAACCTCCCGTGAAAAATAGGGACTTTGGTATTAAATTTGTCCAATTCCGAGAATATTTCCTTAAGTGGTTTTCTGAAACCAAAAACAGCAGCAAACAGGCATCTTGTTAATAGGTTAGTCCCAGAAAATGCATAAAACA
The DNA here is from genome assembly GCA_026929855.1 of Poa annua. Taxonomy (NCBI): domain Eukaryota; kingdom Viridiplantae; phylum Streptophyta; class Magnoliopsida; order Poales; family Poaceae; genus Poa; species Poa annua. Next base: position 60,468,413 of record CM049437.1, read on the forward strand.
ATGCAAAGTGTATATAAAACATGTAGCAATTGGTATAATATAAGCATGGAACATAAGAAATTATAGATTTGTTTGAGACACGTATCTATAATTTCTTATGTTCCATGGTTATATTATACCAATTGCAACATGTTTATATACACTTTATATCATTTTTATGCATTTTCTGGGACTAACCTATTAACAAGATGCCACAGTGCCAGTTCCCGTTTTCTGCTGTTTTTGGTTTCAGAAAAGTTGTTCTGGAAATATTCTCGGAATTGGACGAAACAAAAGCCAAAACTCCTATTTTCCCCGGAAGAGTCCAGAAGACCGAGGAAGCATCGAAGACACGCCACGAGGCGGCCACACCTGTTGGAGACGCCCCCCCCCCCCCTCTGGCCGCGCAACCACGTGGTGTGGGCCCCTCGGGCGCCCACCGACGTTGCCCTTTCGCCAAATAAATACCCCCCCCCCCCCCCCGACGGAAAAACCCTAAGTACCCGAGCACTTTTCCACGAAACATCCCATAGCCGCCGCCGTCGTCAACCCTAGCTCGGGAGGGTTCAGAAGCTCTTCCCAGCACCCTGCCGGAGAGGGGAATCATCACTGGAGGGCTCTACATCACCATGCAAGCCTCCGGACTGATGCGTGAGTAGTTCATCCTTGGACTATGGGTCCATAGCAGTAGCTAGATGGTTGTCTTCTCCACTTGTGCTATCATGTTTAGATCTTGTGAGCTGTCTATCATGATCAAGATCATCTTATTGTAATGCTACATGTTGTGTTTGCTGGGATCCGATGAATGTTGAATACTATGTCATTTGCTTCATTATATATCATGTGTATGTTATTTATGATCTTGCATGCTCTCCGTTACTAGTAGATGTTCTGGCCAAGTAGACGCTTGTCACTCCAAGAGGGGGTATTTATACTCGATAGTGGGTTCAGTCTCCATTTAAGTCTGGGGGAGTGACATCAACCTCTAAGGTTGTGGATGTACTGTTGCTACTAGGGGTAAAACAACGATGCTTTGTCTAAGGAAAATTGTGTTACTTACATTACACACTTTACTTAATGCAATAATTTGTTACTTGCAACTTAATACTGAATGGGGTGCGGACGCTAAACGGAAGGTGGATTATTAATCATAGATCCGGTTGGTACGGTCTATGAATCTTGTTGTAATGCCCAAATGAATCTCATACTAGACACCATGACAAGTATATGCATCATTATGCATTTCTTTATTTTGTCAATTGCCCAGTGTAATTTTTTTTACCCGCATGTATGCTATTATTTATTATGGAGAGACACCACTAGTGAACTGTGGACCCCGGTCCATTCTTTTACATTGATAATACAACCTATTGCAAACACTGTTTCCTTTCATTCTCTGCAAACAACCATCATTTTCCACACTATACGTCTAATCCTTTGTTTACAGCAAGCCAGTGAGATTGACACCCTCACTGTTAAGTTGGGGCAAAGTATTGATGCACCGGTGTGGTGTTGTTGGGAAACCCCAAGAGGAAGGTATGAAGTAGTGCAGTAGCAAATTTCTCTCAGTTGTGAAACCAAGGTTATCAATCCAGTAGGAAACTAGAATTCTTCCGAAGGTTGCTGCGGTTGACCTTGGCAGGGCGCACTACCGGTGTCAACCACGAACGTGGAACCTGCACACAACACAACCAAGATACTTTGCCCCAACTTAACAGTGAGGTTGTCAATCTCACTGGCTTGTTGTAACAAAGGATTAAACGTATCTGTGGAAAATGATGTTTGTTTGTAGAGAATGAAAGTAACAGGATTGCAGTAGGTTGTTTTATCAGTTTAAGGAAAAAGGACCTGGGTCCACAGTTCACTAGTGGTGTCTCTCCATAAATAAATAATAGCATACATGCGGGTAAACAAATTACAGTTGGGCAATTGACAGAATAAAGAACTGCATAACAATGCATATACAAGTCATGATGTCTAGTGTGAGATTCATTTGGGCATTACAACATGATACATAGAACGTCATCCAACTGCATCTATGACTAATAATCCACCTTCAGGATAGCATCCGCAACAGCATTCAGTATTAAGTTGCAAGAAACAGATTATTGCATTAAGTAAAGTGTGTAATGTAAGTAGCACAAATATCCTTAGATAAAGAACTACTGTTTTATCCCTAGTAGCAATAGTACATCTACAATCTTAGAGGTTGCTGTCACTCCCCCAGATTAAATAGAAACATGAACCCACTATCGAGCATAAATACCCCCTCTTGGAGTCACAAGCATCTACTTGGCCAGAGCATCTACTAGTAACGGAGAGCATGCAAGATCATAAATAATGCACTCACAAGATATATTATGAAGCAAATGACATAGTACTCAATTATTCATCGGATCCCAGCAAACACAACATGTAGCATTACATAAAAATGATCTTGATCATGATAGGCAGCTCACAAGTTCTAAACATGATGGCACAATAGGAGAAGACAACCATCTAGCTACTGCTATGGACCCGTAGTCCAAGGATGAACTACTCACGTATCAGTCCGGAGGCGGGCATGGTGATGTAGAGCCCTCCGGTGATGATTCCCCTCTCTGGCAGGGTGCCGGGAAGAGCTTCTGACCCCCCCCCCCCCCCCCTAACTAGGGTTGACGGCGGCGGCGGCTCTGGAAAGTATCGTGGAAAAGTGTCCGGGTACTAGGTCTTATTTCGTTGGGGGATATTTGTAGGCGAAAGGGCGAAGGCGGTGGAGGCCTGAGGGCCCCACACCATGTCCCGGCGCGGCAGGGGGTGGACCCGCGCCGCCACGTGGTGTGGGCGCCTCGGTGCCCTACTCCGTCTCGTCTTCGATGTTCTGGATGCTTCCGGGAAAATAGGGACTTCGGCTTTTGTTTCGTCCAATTCCAAGAATATTTCCTTAACAGCTTTTCTGAAACCAAAAACAGCAGAAAACAGGGAACTGGCACTATGGCATCTTGTTAATAGGTTAGTCCCAGAAAATGCACAAAAACCATATAAAGTGTATATAAAACATGTAGCAATTGGTATAATATAAGCATGGAACGTAAGAAATTATAGATACGTTTGAGACGTATCAAGCATCCCCAAGCTTAGTTCTACTCGTCCCGAGTAGGTAAAACGATAACAAGAATAATTTCTGAAGTGACATGCTTTCACACAATCTTGATCATATAATAATGTAATGCATGTAAATTGAGATAAAATGAGTAATGAGTAAACAAGTAGGAAGAACAAAGTAAAACTTTCAATGAATCAATACTAGAGAACAACCGTGCAAAGTAGATATTAAAGATGATTTAAGCTTCAAGAATAACAATATAATCATCTAATGCATCCAACACTCATGACAACTTTGTGAAATGATCAAGTCAAGCAATAACAATATACACGTAGAAAATCATCTCTCTATTTGTTCACTTAAAAACAAGCAAGCGTTCAGCGTTGGTTCCTGGCACCAGGATGTTGTGGCTAAAAGAATGATAAGGGGGTTTGGAAGGCCAACGGAAGAAAGTCTCACACAGCTGAAAGTGATTATTAGACAAGAGGAAGTCTTATAATCGAAGCTATGCAAGGAGTAGTGCTTGCCACACAACGGATGCACATAGAGCTATAAGTGTATGAAAGCTCTCCAATGGAACTAGTGGGGGTGCATCCAACTTGCTTGCTCATGAAGACCTAGAGCACTTTTGAGGAGGCTCATCATTGGAATATACAAGCCAAGTTCTATAATGTAAAGTTCCCCACATAGTTATGCAAGTAAAACATTAAAACTCTCTCATATGGAGTAAAGGTGCTAAACATGAGCACAAATGATGACTATGAATACTACAGGTGCTATAACATTAGCACAAGTGTGGATAAAGAGTAGTAATGTTGCCCCTTTTTTATCTCTTTTTCTATTTATTTATTTTACTTTTTCTGTTTCTCATTTCGATGGCCTCCATGGCTCTTTTCACTTTTAGGGGCAAACATTATAATATGACAACACACTTTTGATACAAGTAACTCATAAGGAATAAAACATAGTGTATGAAACGGTGCCTCTGCCAGTGTAGCAGGATATGCAATGATCTAATGTAACATGGGTAAAACCACACATCAGCTGTAAAGAATCATGCAAGGCAATATGTAAATGATAAATGACAACAAGTCATGTAATGTAAGATGGAAGTTATGGAAATGCTGTAGTAGGTAGGTATGGTGGGTGTTTTGAGGAAGATATGTGTCTTATGTGTAGGAGAACATGATGAAGATCTCCCACGAGTTTTGGATGTACCCGCGAACTATGCACCAACTCTCAATGTGAGAAAGGGCAATGCAAAGTACCGAAGAGGCTAGCAAATATGGTGGTGGAAGTGCCATGAAAACCGCAGCTTAGAACTCACAAGCAAAAAGATTCCAACTAGAAATATGATCTTACAAGGCATAATGAAAATCACTCCATGAGGGACTGTGGCAAATGAACAAGTCACTGTTGGGACCCCTACCGTAGCGCATAACACAAAGTCATTACGGTTGCTTTTAACATTAGAAGTCATATATCATCATGCTATCAACTGGATATTTAAGTGTGGCACAGCTTCAAGTTTTCTAGACCAACCATTAATCATTCCACTTTACTAAACCATCATGTTTTACCATTAAGCATATTAATATCTCAAAACAACATTAATGATTCAAGTGAAACAATTTAATGATCTACAAGATTATGTATCATTTCATCATACCATCTACCACATTTAACATTTTCTGTTCTTAACCAAACACCAATCAACTTATCTAAAAATAAACTCTCCAAGTATTTAACAATGAGATATGAGAGTATAATATAAGAAAACTAACAGCTCTAACAAGAGATGCATGAAAAACAAGAGCTAATAGTATTGAAGTAACATAGAAGAATACTCAACAATAGTGAAGAATACGAGTATTCATAAGAAAAAGCGGAGCGTGTCTCTCTCCCACAAAGGAATGCTAGGATCCATTTTATTCAGAGAATGGAAATAACAAAAACAAAAACAAAAACAAAAACAAACAGACGCTTCAAGTAAAGCACATAAGATGTGTCGGAATTAAAATATAGTTTCACTAGAGAGGACCTGATAGTTTGTTGATGAAGAAGGGGATGCCTTGGGCATCCCCAAGCTTAGACGCTTGAGTCCTCTTGAAATATAATTGGGTAACCCACGGGGGCATCCCCAAGCTTAGGCTCTTTCATCTTTTTGATCACATCACATCATCCTTCTCTCTTGATCCTTGAAAACTTCATCCACACCAAACTCAAAGTAAACTTCATTACAGGGTTAGTGCATTATCAAAAATTCTTATATTCTGCATGGACAAAACCATTACACATGCTACTGGACATTAGCTACAGCCACTGGTATTTTATGGAACAAAAAGATCCATTCAAAAACAGCAAAAAGAGCAATGCAAAATAAATGGCAGAATCTGTCAAAAACAAAACAGTCCGTAAAGACGAATTTTTTCGAGGCACTTAACTTGCTCAAATAAGAAAACTCAAAACTAATTAAAGTTTCATACCTATCTGAGGATCACGCTCAGGAAATATCAGATTTTTTCAATTTTTCTACAGAGAGTTATGAATTAAACGGTGGACAGCAGAAAACTGTTCCTGCGCAGGAATCCAAATCTAGCATCAACTTCCTACTAGAGGCTTTACTTGACACAACAATGCGATAAAATAAAGATACAAAGGAGTTGTTACAGAAGTAAGCAAGCTCCTTGACTCAAATAAAAGAAAAATAACAGAAATAAAAAGTGGGTTGTCTCCCATAAGCGCTTTTCTTTAAAGTCTTTTAGCTAGGCATAGTGATATTTATGATGCTCACATAAAGATGAGAGTTGAAACATAAAAGAGAGCATCAAGAAGCATATATAAAACATATTTAAATCTAACACACTTCCTATGCAAAGGAATCTTGTAAGAAAATAAATTAATAAAGCACAAAGTGACTAGCATAGGAACGCAAAACAAGTGCAACTTCAAAAATTTCAACATAAAGAGAGAAGACTTAATATTATTGTGATGTATGAAGTCATGTCTCCTTCTCTCATAAGGACCAGTAGGTCTTAAAGTACCCAGCAAATAAAAGCAAATCAAGAGAAAGCTCAAAACATTCATCATAAAGAGAAGAAATTTAGTAACATTAAGATCTCTATAACCATACTTTCCTCTCTCAAAATAATTTTCAGCGGCATCATGAGTAGACTCAACAATATAGCTATCACCTAAAGCATTCTTATCATGATCCATAAGCATAATAATATCATTACTCTCCACACAAGCATAATCAATTTTATTAGTAATAGTGGGAGTAAAACTATCACATCCATCATTGTAATCATCATAAATTGGAGGCATGGAATAATCATAATTAGTTTTATCCTCAATAGTAGATGGACTGGAAATATCATATTCATCATTGTAAACATCATATATAGGAGGCATATCATAATCAACATAAACCATATCCTCAATAGTAGGTGGACTGAAAATATCACAATGATTATAATTATCATATATTGGAGGCAAAGTATCATCAAAGAAAATTTTCTCCTCAAAACTTGGGGGACTAAAAATAACAAATTCATCAACAATGGCTTCCCCAAGCTTAGACTTTTCCATAGCATTAGCAATAATGGTGTTCAAAGAATTTATACTAATAACATTACTACCACTATTATGCAAACAAACTTCCATAGGTTTTTTAATTTTCTGTTCAAACACATCATGTCCTAACTCAAGATAAATTCCGTAGAGCTCTCTAATTTTTTTGTTGTTTTCCATTAAGCCTAACTAGTAAAAATAAAAACAAGAAACAAAAAGATTTAACTGCAGGATCTAAAGGAGATACCTTCCAACGCTTACCTCCCCGGCAACGGCGCCAGAAATTAGCTTGATGCACCGGTGTGGTGTTGTTGGGAAACCCCAAGAGGAAGGTATGAAGTAGTGCAGCAGCAAATTTCCCTCAGTTGTGAAACCAAGGTTATCAATCCAGTAGGAAACTAGAATTCTTCCGAAGGTTGCTGCGGTTGACCTTGGCAGGGCGCACTACCGGTGTCAACCACGAACGTGGAACCTGCACATAACACAACCAAGATACTTTGCCCCAACTTAATAGTGAGGTTGTCAATCTCACTGGCTTGCTGTAACAAAGGATTAAACGTATGTGTGGAAAATGATGTTTGTTTGCAGAGAATGAAAGTAACAGGATTGCAGTAGGTTGTTTTATCAGTTTAAGTAAAAAGGACCGGGGTCGACAGTTCACTAGTGGTGTCTCTCCATAAATAAATAATAGCATACATGCGGGTAAACAAATTACAGCTGGGCAATTGACAGAATAAAGAACTGCATAACAATGCATATACAAGTCATGATGTCTAGTGTGAGATTCATTTGGGCATTACAACATGATACATAGACCGTCATCCAACTACATCTATGACTAATAATCCACCTTCAGGATAGCATCCGCAACACCATTCAGTATTAAGTTGCAAGCAACAGATTATTGCATTAAGTAAAGTGTGTAATGTAAGTAGCACAAATATACTTAAATAAAGAACTACTGTTTTATCCCTAGTAGCAGTAGTACATCTACAATCTTAGAGGTTGATGTCACTCCCCCAGATTAAATAGAGACATGAACCCACTATCGAGTATAAATACCCCCTCTTGGAGTCACAAGCATCTACTTGGCCAGAGCATCTACTAGTAACGGAGAGCATGCAAGATCATAAATAACGCACTCACAAGATATATTATGAAGCAAATGACATAGTACTCAATTATTCATCGGATCCCAGCAAACACAACATGTAGCATTACATAAAGATGATCTTGATTATGATAGGCAGCTCACAAGATCTAAACATGATGGCACAATAGGAGAAGACAACCATCTAGCTACTGCTATGGACCCGTTGTCCAAGGATGAACTACTCACGCATCAGTCCGGAGGCTGGCATGGTGATGTAGAGCCCTCCGGTGAACCCCCCCCCCCCCCCCCCCCGAACTAGGGTTGACGGCGGCGGCGGCTCTGGAACGTATCGTGGAAAAGTGTTCGGGTACTAGGTCTTATTTCGTCGGGGGGGGGGGGGGGGGGGGCGGTATTTGTAGGCGAAAGGGCGAAGGCGGTGGAGGCCCGAGGGCCCCACACCATGTCCCGGCGCGGCAGGGGGTGGACCCGCGCCGCCACATGGTGTGGGCGCCTCGGTGCCCTACTCCGTCTCGTCTTCGATGTTCTGGATGCTTCCGGAAAAAATAGGGACTTCGGCTTTTGTTTCGTCCAATTCCGAGAATATTTCCTTAACAGTTTTTCTGAAACCAAAAACAGCAGAAAACAGGGAACTGGCACTGTGGCATCTTGTTAATAGGTTAGTCCCAGAAAATGCACAAAAACCATATAAAGTGTATATAAAACATATGTAGCAATTGGTATAATATAAGCATGGGACGTAAGAAATTATAGATATGTTTGAGACGTATCAAGTATCTTGGTTGTATTGTGTGCAGGTTCCAAGCCAACTACACGCACGAAACTTGAGACCATCAAGATTTTCTGGTGCCGTTGACACCTTCAGAAGCGTCTTCATCTCCTACTAGTTCAATAACCTTGGTTTCACACTGAGGGAAAACTTGCTGCTGCAGCATCATCACACCTTCCTCTTGGGGTTTCCCAACTGCTGAGAAGAAGAACACCTCCCTCATCAACTCAGCACCATCAAGGATAATACAGCAGTGATCGTAATCATGTTCCGCGGCTCATACGGTGCTAATTAGTGAAGAACAAGAGAGAAGAGATACATAAGCTACTTCCACAAACCCATATTCCAGGGGGGGACTACTCCCTCTTCATCATGGTGACGATGGTGGAGTCGTTGGAGAAGATGGAGACGACGCCGGCAGCGCCCCGCCGGAGTTCCCCCCTCCAATCTGCAGCTCCGGGTCTTTGTTTCATGGTTTTGTGTTTCTGCAACGCTCTCTTCTGAAATCTGTCGGAGGACTATTTTTATAGTCGTTTTTAGGTCAAGTGGAAGGCACGAAGATGAAGATCGACAGCATCGGAGCCACGAGGGGGAAAAGGGGGTCCACACGCGGCAAGGGAATCTGGCCACGTGGGCCACCTAATTCCCTCCTCGGACTTCCTTTCTTGATGATCCTTGGCTCGTACGTTTCCTTCTTTCCAAAAAATGATCCCCGTGAAATATTAGGTCATTTGGACGTCGTTTGAGTCCCTGAAACATCAAAATATAGAAAAAAAAAGGTTTCTGACAGTGAAACTATGGAAAGTTCATGTATGCATTTTACATGCATCAGGAGCTTGACATCGGTGAAGGAGACAACGAAGGTGACATACGCGCTGGAGAGGGAGATGAGGTGGGCCACCTCGGCGGTGTGGGTCGGGTTGGTTGGCGCGAACTAGAGCCTAGGAACGTCGAGACACGCGGGGGCGAGGACGAAGGCAACGTCGCCACGACCGAGTGGGGGGAGCGTGCAGACCTCGGAGAGAAAGGCCAGGTAGGAGACGGCCTCGTTGCCGGCGGCGGCGTGCGTTAGGAGGAACGCGGGGTGGGTGGAGAGAGGGAGGAGCGAGTAGATAAGGAAGGTGAAGAAAACATTATTCACAATGTTGTGGGCTGGTGGGGATAACATCAACCGCTTTATCCACTCTCACCCGACGGCCGTGCGTCAGGAGGACGTGAGCCAAGTATCCCCGCATGATTACAAGGCTTCCCTTTTAGTATTTGGCATTTCTTTCCTGATACCAAACCGTGTACATATTAAATACTCCCTCCGATCCGGAAAAAGTGTCGCAATGTGTAACAAAAATAAATTTATAAAACGGTCCCTCTATTTTACAAATATCACAGCGCGTGTACCCAACTCCAACTACATATGACTCCGTTGCGGGTGATACGTCTCAAACGTATCTATAATTTCTTATGTTCCATGCTTATATTATACCAATTGCCACATGTTTTATATACACTTTATATGGTTTTTATGCATTTTCTGGGACTAACCTATTAACAAGATGCCACAGTGTCAGTTCCCTGTTTTCTGCTGTTTTTGGTTTCAGAAAACCACTTAAGGAAATATTCTCGGAATTGGACGAAATTAATGCCAAAGTCCCTATTTTTCACGGGAGGTTCCAGAACACCGAAGAGGAGACGGAGGAGGGGACCGAGCCGCCCTCATCAGGTGCTGGCGCGGGTCCCACCCCTGCCGCGCCAGCACATGAGGACGTGGCCTCGGGGCTCCACCACCTTCGCCCTTTCGCCTACTTAAAGCCCCCGACAATACAAGACCTAATACCCGAACACTTTTCCACGAAACATTACGGAGCCGCCGCCGTCGTCAACCCTAGTCCGGGAGGGTTCAGAAGCTCTTCCCGGCACCCTGCCGGAGAGGGGAATCATCACCGGAGGGCTCTACATCACCATGCCCGCCTCCGGACTGATGCGTGAGTAGTTCATCCTTGGACTACGGGTCCATAGCAGTAGCTAGATGGTTGTCTTCTCCTATTGTGCCATCATGTTTAGATCTTGTGAGCTGCCTATCATGATCAAGATCATCTTTATGTAATGCTACATGTTGTGTTTGCTGGGATCCGATGGATATTGAATACTATGTCATTTGCTTCATAATATATCATGTTGTGTGTTGTTTATGATCTTGCATGCTCTCCGTTGCTAGTAGATGCTCTGGCCAAGTAGATGCTTGTGACTCCAAGAGGGGGTATTTATGCTCGATAGTGGGTTCATGTCTCTATTTAATCTGGGGGAGTGACAGCAACCTCTAAGATTGTAGATGTACTGTTGCTACTAGGGATGAAACAGTAGTACTTTGTCTAAGGATAATGGTATTACTTACATTACACACTTTGCCTAATGCAATAATCTGTTGCTTGCAACTTAATACTGAAAGGGGTGCGGACGCTAACCGGAAGGTGGATTATTAGTCATAGATGCGGTTGGAACGGTCTATGTATATTGTTGTAATGCCCAAATGAATCTCACACTAGACATCATGACATTAGTATATGCATAATTATGCAGCTCTTTATTCTGTCAATTGCCCAGCTGTAATTTGTTTACCCACATGTATGCTATTATTATTATTATTTATGAAGAGACACCACTAGTGAACTGTGGAACCCGGTCCTTTTCTCTAAACTGATAATACAACCAACTGCAAACTGCTTTCTTTCATTCTCTGCAAATAAACATCATCTTCCACACATACGTTTAACCCTTTGTTACAGCAAGCCAGTGAGATTGACAACCTCACTATTTCGTTGGGGCAAAGTACTTTGATTGTGTTGTGCAGGTTCCACGTCAGTGGCGGAATCCCTGGTGTTGCGCCGTGCCATATTCCGCCACCGACAACCTTCAGACGTGTTCTTCATCTCCTACTGGTTCTATAACCTTGGTTTCACAACTGAGGGAAGACTTGCCGCTGCACTCATCATACCTTCCTCTTGGGGTTTTCCCAACAACACCACCGTGTGCATCAGCGGGCCGTCCTGACGAATAGTCGGCGCTCCTCGCTGCATCCCGTGGGCGGCAGCTTGAGCCGAGGCCGTCTCGAGGAATCATCGGCGCTCCTCGCCGCATCCTGTGAATGGAGGCTTCAGCTGTGCCGCCGCAGAGGAGGCCGAGCTCAACCGTGACACCACCATTGTCAACAAGGCGGTGAGGGGGAGGGCATCCACCAGATCTGGCCTCGCCGATGCCGGATCCGGCGATTCATCAACGGCGTCGACCAAGAAAGTGCGGCGAGCGGCTTCGACCGAATGTCAAATCTTCTAGTTCAAGTGCAACCCGATGGGTCAAGGTAATGAGGAGGGGAGCACAGCGAGGTGAGAGGAGTCTGACGAGGCAAGGAGAAGCTCGGCGTCGGAGCTGAGAGAGGACGCTCGGTGGCCGAGCAGGGAGTGAGAAGGTGAGCGAATGCGGTGGAGTGCGGGTCGACGAACAAAAACCTGGAGGGCCTTTTTGCGCCAAAGCACTTGCACATCAGGATCCACCTTTTACGTTTTTTCTGGCAATTTGGCTCTTGGGGAGGAAACGATCGGCAGAGTGAGATAGGATACCCGCGGGCGCATGGCGAGACAGTGTCACCGGAGCGGGCGCCCGCGCATGTCATGGCTGTCGATGGATTTGTCTTAGAGGTGAGGTCATGTTTTGCAATAGAAAAATATGCATGACTTGTTATGTGAAAATTATAATGCCACATCATCGCTTTTAGAATAGATTTGTACCATTTTGCACCCACATTGCAAGTTCCTGTACTGGTACAGTATACACCAGTGTTGCAACTAGTTGAGTCAAATTACACATACTCACAAGTTTGCGTACCTCCAATGTAACTAGCTCTGTTTTAATTGACGCTTTTGCTAACACTCTTGTGCAACGATGTTTTTTCAATTTCAAGTGATTTCGATTCGAGGTTACACTTTATTCTGCGCTTGTTTTTTGCATACCCATATCTAGAAAATATAAGTTCAACCCGTTTGCGGGACGGTTGTGAACTTGTGATTCTATCCAACATACTGTGACATTTTTTCTATTTAACTATCGAGTGTTTTTTGTTCTCAATAAAAGTCGATTTTTTCCGACACATGCATGGTAGATCGATTAGGGCCACTTGTTTTTAAAATTCTGAAGATGGTACATATTAAGCAAATTTACACTAGTATTTTACGTACAAATACTTGCCCATTAACAACGTTTTAAATTGAACATATTCACATTGTCAACAAGTATATACATTTGTATTTTGTTTTTCATGATTGATGGTGGGAGAGATTCCCCAATGTCAGCAGGACCGTGTTCCTTTAATGAAGAAATACACATAAGTTTTAAAAAGGAGAGTATAAAACGGGTTAACAATAACTAGCATAAGAAGAAGGGGGTACAAAAGGCCTACGAACTGTTGGCTTGATAAGTCTTGAGGTTATTATCGGTCGCGACACTGTTCCATCTCCTCGTCATTCAAGGTTGAAACTAAACAACACAAATCTTCATTGATGATTGTTTTGCTGTTGTGGTATAAGTTGTATAACGTGTGTTGTTGTTTATTGGCACCATACCGGCCGTCTAAACCCATCTTGTCTATGAATGTAATACGTCTCATAGAGCATATTAAAAATACAAAGTACAAGTTTTGGATTTCATTTTCATTTCAAAATTCCAAGTGCCAACCACCAAACCAAACACCGTTGCCAAAAAAAAACACCATGCAAAAATAAACACACGATAGGAATTTGGAAACTCATTTCGGCTAATTCCATTTCTGAACCAATCTAATTAGAGTCGCAATTACCCGCAATTTTTTTTTAGAATTGGTGGGTGAGTGGCAAATCGCGGAAAAGATACTGAGGCGAGGACCGACGGGGTCAAATTTAAATTCGCAGAACCCGGGGCAAAAGGGAGGGAAACGCGAAATTCCCCCCGTAATTTCGGACGCTTCGGGAATCTTCTCCCTCTCTACTCGCTTCCCCCCGTCCGCTGCCGGATCTCGCCACCGCCGTTCGGCGCTGATCTCCTCCCTGCGCCCACGTCGTCTCCGAAACTTTGTTCCTCCTAATCCTGCGTCGGATCCATGCCGGTGGAGGGGATGGACAAGGTGGTCGCGACGGTCAGCGGCTACCACGGGGACGAGCGGCACAGGCTCGTTAAGCTCATCTCGGAGACCGGTGCCAGCTACGTCGGCGCCATGAGCAGACCAATCACCCACCTGGTAATTTTGCCCGCAGCGTGTTCCTTCGTGATTTACATACCGCCCCGTCGATTTGCGTTGTTCCAGTCTGACGGATGCTTCTTGGGTTAGGTTTGTTGGAGGCTCGAGGGGAAGAAGTATGATATCGCGAAAAGGCTTCGGACACGCATCGTGAGCCACCGGTGGTTCCAGGACTGCCTCAAGGAGGGGAAGCGCCTCCCAGAGGCACCCTACACGCTGGAAAGGTAACCAATTTCTTCAGCTGTTTTTGCGATGCAATTATAAATGTAGCTGATAAGTGCCTCTGATGTATAAATGGATGAATTAGATAACGGGTTTTACCTGGAAATATGAAAATCAGGGCTAGGAATTATATTCAGAGATTGTTTCTGATTTCCATGTGCAAGTTTGCAGCAGCAGTTGTGCTGTCACGAAATGATACACATTGTTGTGGTGTGGAAATTTCTACCCTGTTGGCTGTCTCTAAGTTCACATTAGCTTGATCTAACCATGCCCAATAGTCATCTCTAGCAGTGTCTTTGGCATAGATACTTATAATTCTAATGTGTTCCTCAATTGACGCATTGTAAACTAGACAAAGTAGCATAATGTTATTTCTTAATATTCAAACTGTTTACTATGTCATTCTCAGAAAAACTCTGTTTTTCTTGATTTCCAGTGGTGAAGAAGCTGGGTCAGTCCCAGAGCTGTCTACTCTGCCAGGCATGCGGTCCAAGAGAAAGGCATTTAGCGAGGATACATGTTTGAAAGAGTTACCTACTAGTTTCTGCAGCACTTCGTATGCCAGGGAGGTGCACAATGTTGATGATTCAGATTCAGATTTTGAGCTTCAGGGATGGTCAGATTCATCCCTATTAAAAGAAGTAAGAACATTAGTTTTGAATTGATTTGGTTTGTGAGTTCAATCCCTTCATTTCTCCAATTAGTCTTCAGGTTTTACCTTTCACCAGTGCACTGCATTTCACCCGTTCAATCCTCTTTCATTCATTTCAAATACATGTACATCCTGTTAGTATCCATTTTCTGTAGTATTGCTGAAACTTGGCCTGCTTACCAAGTAAAAGATTTCACTGTGTGATGACAGATCATGTGACATGCATATGCAATATAGTAAGAGACTGAAGAGACTGTCTGCAACTGCATAAACAACAGAATAAATTAGTAATCAAGTGATGCTGTCGACGCTTGATTCTATATCGTTTTTGTTAAAGTGTATATGTGGATTGCCTAGCCCTTTCCATCGCTTTGGGCTTTTGGTTGTGTTGGCTAGTTCATGAAACTTGACCTGGTGTCAGAGCCGTAGGTCTCTAGTTTGAGCCCCGGGTTTCGTAATTTATCCAAAATTGCTGTTGCCCCAGTTGTGTCCACGTATAGGCCTCCTGAGCCATACCTCTGAGATTTTTATGCACGTGTTAGCCTCCCCAAGTCACAAGTCGAAATGTTAATGTGGATTGCCTAGCCCTTTCTATCAGTTCAGAGTTTTGGTTGTGTTGGCTAGGGCATACAACTTACAGTTTTCGTCTAACCAGAATTGCTTTAGATTCGTGTTTCGCAAAAAATAATTGCTTTGGATTTGGGTGTAGTTCATGTCACTATATTTTTGAAAGTACAATGCAGTTATTCATTGCATTCTGGTTTCCTCTCTTGCACCAAATGGTTAACGGACTGAAAGAAATGAGATGTCAATACTGACCTTTTCCCTGCCATGTTAATAATGACTTAATGAGATTGCTTGCCCTGTTCAGAATATTGTCGTTGCCGGGAAATCTAAGAAGATTCATTCAGGAGATGTTAAAGGAGGGAAGAAGCGTTTAAAGTGTCAGCAGAACTCAACTGATAAAGATTTCCAACAGCAACGAGACAATGTTTCAAGTTTCACGGTACTTTGCAAAATCATCGTCTAGTAGAACTGTTGTGAAATAATTTTGTTTGTCTAGTTTAGCTTCAAAAACCTTTTGTTTCATTTTGTGCTTTCCTAAAGTTAGATCTTCATTCTGTTTATGAACCTATCAATATTACACAGAGAAGTCATGAATCCCGAATCTCTTCTACGTAAGGACCTGTTAACACTCACTGGAAAGGGCACCGATGTAAAGCGTTATTGCTATTGATGTTCAGAGACCTCAGGAATTATATGAGTTACATTTTACATTCCCAAGATGAGAAAATCCTGGTGCAGTCTTTGATGAATAGATAGCATAGTAGTAGATTACTGGCTACCTTAATGTACCAACTTATTTTGTTGTCCCTTGCACTTATTGTTTTCGAGAAAATGCAAAGGACCTTTGCGTTTCATTTCATTGAAAGGACCTTGCACTTATTGTTTCATTCTCAGTTCTGAACTTGCGCACATATCTTATGAAAATACAGATAAACAAAGGGCTTCATGCGTCAAGTTATACTTCGTCTCGGAGCACATCGAAGCAGAAGGAAAACCTGTCGGGTCTCCTGCATAATGAGGTTGCTAGCCGGATGGGCAAAAGAAATAATCCTGTGGGAAAGGAATCACGAAGCAAGCATGTGCGCTATCTTATGGAAATATCTGACGATGATAGTTTGACAGACAGCTTTGAGGAACCACAAACGCAAGATACTAAGACTACAAAAGCTCGGAGAGAAATAAGGAGCACGGATGCTTCATCATCATTTCAGCAATCTACCTTGGAAAGTATATACGGTTATTATGAAACTAGTATGCATGATTACGAATCACCTAAGAGTGAAGAGCAAGAAAATATTGGATTGGGTGACAGACCAAGAAGTTTGCAACCTGATTATTTGTCGGTACATGAACCATCTTTCTGTACTCAAGAGCAAATTAACCTTGACAACACAGCTGGTGATGAGAATGGAGATGACGAGAAGCTTACTATGGAGGAATCTTCCAGCCTGCAAGGACAAGCAGAACTTTCATGTGTCATTTGCTGGACCGATTTCTCTCCCACGAGGGGCATCTTACCATGTGGACATCGGTTCTGTTTTGTATGCATTCAAGGATGGGCGGATTGTCTGGTATGCCGCTTCAACATAAATTGTTTAGTTGAATTCATTTTTTATATCTTCTTGCACATAAATAGTTTCGCGATATGTGTTGCTCTACTGTACAACCCAGTAAGTCTGTCTGTGCTTAATGCTTATAGGGCACTGTGGATTCAGGACATCATTATAGCAATTCATCCTGATTGAAATAAATGTTACCAATTTACATAGGATCAGAAACTGAGTGTACGGTTACAGTTCCCAATGAGTAGTGCTATTTTGATATCCAATGGAAAGTGTTGTGCGTACGACAATTACGCGTATGATTCCCATACGATGCAACATCCGGTGGGCTGATTTGATTTAGCCTCGTACATCGATGGCCCATATGCAACGTCGTACAGAAATCGTATGAAATATGTCGTACGCATAGCAGCTCTCATATTCAACTTGTCCCTTCGCAAATTTTTAATCCGAAATTATTTGTCGTAAAAACTTTTGCTCACACTTGCTCTTTTGTTTCAGTCTTCTAGGGGAAAGGCCTCAACATGCCCTCTCTGCAAAGCCAGTTTCTCCTGGATCAGCAAGGTGGACGAGGCTGGTACGTCAGACCAGAAAATATACTCGCAGACAATTCCTTGTGGAGCTTCAACCGACATTTTCATGTTTGCTGATGAAGGCTACGACGCTCCTGGATCATCAGTGAGCTCCTTTTCCACAATGCATCGCTAATTAGCTACTGCTTGATGTATTTCCAGTTTTTCAATGCTCACCTGCCCAAACCCAACGTGCAGTCACCCGAAGGGGCCTGCTACCAGTGCCACAGCCGTGAGCCCGAAGAGCTTCTACAGAGCTGCGCTGTCTGCCGATCACAGTGGGTACACAGGTACTGCCTTGATCCTCCGGTGACATCATGGACGTGCATACATTGCCGAGATCTACGGAGGATATACCAGCGCTATCGCTAGTCTGAGTTCTGCAAATATGTGCTGTCTTGAACGCTTGATTCTTGGTATCAGTGTGCTGCTGGAGATTCTTGGGGGCAGCCACGGTCGGAGGGGCATGTTGACCGAGCTGATAATTAATCCGCTTCCGGCCTTATTATTTGGTGACACTGATAAGTGATAACTGTGAATAAAATGGCACATGTATACGAGGGTGTTTGGTTAGGCTTTTTACTTGGCTTTTGCTTTTAGCTTATAAGCCATAAAAGTACCTAAATGTGTGCTTTTGGCTTATGTTACACTATGGTATAAGCTAAAAGCACCTATGTAGTTGCTTTTATGGTTTATAAGCCAAAACCAAAAGCCAACAAAAAAGTCTAACCAAACACCCTCGTAGTGTGCCCAAAGCTCCTTGTATGCTTGTAGTGTTGCCTGTTACACTTCGATGTGTGATGGAGAAGATACAGCATAGAGACTGGGTCATATCATCGTATGCACGCCATTAGTGCGTGGAAAGGCTATCTAAACCAGTATTTGTTCGTTATTATTGTATGATGAAACCAGTGTTTCGAAGGTCACCATGCTGACAAGCCTTGACCAGATTTTCACACGCTATATCGTGTACTGAACTTCTGGTGGTTGCTCACTTCCTTGTCGATAAGATTTCTACACACGGTCTTTAGTATTTAGAATAAGCATTGTTGGACTCCAAAAACAAACTATGTCTCATGGTTAAACATGCTAATATGGGAAGTGGACATGATTAAACAATTTTATTGAAGAATTATAAGGATGCAATATTCCTATTGGACACTTAGTGACGACTTCCTAATTACTACTGTATCTGTCTTTCCAAACAGAATGCATAAGAAGAAAAATTAAGGGGAAACGATGCGGTTCCACCGGGGGATCGCGCGTCGCGCATCCTCCGCCTCGAGCGGACGCCACGTGCCCCGGGGGACAGCGGTGCTTTTGACCACCTGCCCACCCCACCACGAACCTTATCTCCTCTTTTCTCTCCCCAACCACGCCCTCATTACCGAACGCCATGGCCGCCAGCCCACAGCCGCGCTCCCTTTCCCCTTCCCTTCGCTCCCTTGCTGCTTCGTCCCGCCGGTGAGCTCTGTCGCTGCGCCATGGCCTCCATCCCCTCGTTGTCCTCTCCACCAGGACCATCTCGTTTGGGAAGCATGGAGCTCGTAGATGTGCAGCCATGGCCGCCCACGATGCGCCGCTCGCCGGCGCTGCCCACAGGTGTACGGCGGTGCTCCGACCGGCAGGCGGCGGTGCTGTACACTGTGCTGCAAGTACCGGCAGGAGACTGTGCGGCAAAGAGCAAGCGGGGGATTGAGATGCTGCAAGCGGCGGACCTCTCCACCATTGAGCTCGCCGACACCTACTCCGGCCTCGCGCCGTCCTCTGCTCATGTTGCTTCGACGGGGGAGGCACTGAGTTGCGCATGCGGGGTTGAGAGCAATTCTTCTCTGTTTTGCTACATACGATGTACATTTTTATAAGATTTTTGTACCAATTTTTCTCTTCCTTTGATGCAAATAGACAAATCAATTGTAGCAATTTCTTCTGGTGATGCTCTTCTTTTTTGCTACACGCGGTGCAATTTTTCTCTCCTTTTGATGCAAATAACAAATTGATTTGTAGCAATTTCTTTTCTCATGGGATGCAATTCTTCTTCTCTGTTTTGCTACATGAGGAGCAATTTTTTTCTTCAGATTTGTAGCATTTTTTCCTTTTTGATGCAAATCAATCAATTTATCGTAGCAATTTCTGCTTCATGGGATGCAATTCTTCTTCTCTGTTTTGCTACATGAGGAGCAATTTTTTCCAGATTTGCATTTTTCCTTTTTGATGCAAATCCATCAATTTATCGTAGCAATTTCTGCTTCATGGGATGTAATTCTTCTTCTCTGTTTTTGCTACATGAGGAGCAAATTCAGATTTGTAGCATATTTCCCTTTTGATGCAAATCCATCAATTTATCGTAGCAATTTCTGCTTCATGGGATGCAATTCTTCTTCTCTGTTTTGCTAAATGAGGAGCAAATTTGTTCAGATTGGTAGCATTTTTTTCCCTTGTCGTAGCAATTTC
This sequence comes from Poa annua, assembly GCA_026929855.1. Classification (NCBI taxonomy): domain Eukaryota; kingdom Viridiplantae; phylum Streptophyta; class Magnoliopsida; order Poales; family Poaceae; genus Poa; species Poa annua. The sequence goes on from CM049437.1 coordinate 60,488,219, forward strand.
TGCTCCCTGTGATGCATTTTTTCCTCTATGTTTTGCTGCATGCGGTTGCCGGCGACGTCTTTTCTCTGGTAATTGGCAGCCCTAACTCATGGAGGATTTTTTTTGCATTAATAGAAGGATTTTTTTGCTGCAAACCATATTCTGTTTTGCATCATTACAAGAATTTAGTTGCTACCACAATTCTTTCGTTGACGCCGCGACGAGGTTCACCGACGACACCGCCACGGGCTTGTGGGCGAGGGGGCCGCTCCAGCGACACCGCGACGAGGTTCACCGGCGACGCCGCCACGGGCTGCTGGGCGAGGGGGCTGCTCCGGCAACGCCGCGGCGAGGTTCAGCGGCGACTCCGCGACGGGGTTCTCTAACGACGGCGTCTTCTCCGGCAACGGCGGGCGGAGCACGGCAACGGCAGGCGGAGCGAGGTTGTTGGAGATGGTGCGCAGCCTCTGTGGTGGGTTGTTGGAGATGGTTTTTTTTTCTTCCGAGTTGTCCGTGGTGGGTCCGTGGGTTTGTTGAAGCGTGGGTGGCCATTCGCGGAATTGTGCGGACACGTGTCAAACGCTAGACCCGGAGGATTTTTGCCCCAAATCCCCCGGGGGACGCTCAGCACTGCCCAAAATTAAGCGTACACAGCTTGATAGGCTTACACGTCTTACATGTTAGAAAACTATTTTTTACCAAACGGGCACTCTCGTTGATTTCATATAAAGAAACTAGAAACTTCCCCACTCTCCTGCCCTCAGGGCAAACATCAAGTAAAGTTAAATGACTCATACACCAAGTCGTAGAACAAAGCATTCTTTAATGTGTTTTCACCATCATTTTCACAATGTGAGTCTAGCTGTTGAAGGAGCCTACCCATGAGCCTAGAAAGAACTTCTCTCGTCACCTTCTTCAACTTCTCCACACCAGTTTCAAGTTATCTCCTGCCTTCCATTTTATGCAACATCGCCCACAAATTTAGAATACTACACAACCTGCCTTCCATTTTATGCAACATCGCCCACAAATTTAGAATACTACACAACCCAAAGATCGCATCAGCAGGATCATCGGGATTTTTTTTTTGTTAAAGCAGGCGTCATTTCTTGTTTTCCAGATTGTCCAGCAAACTGCAGCACCCCCAAATCACCAATTTCCTCTGATCTGTGGGGGAAAGAGCTTAGCCAAGCCCCATCCATATCATCTGCCCCATCTGGTGGTCTAACTAAGCCAAAGACACACAAAACCACAATGGAACAAAAGATGATCAACTCTTTCCCACCTGAAGCAGAAATGACATTTTTCATTACCATCCCCTTTTAGCTAGATTTTATTTCTAGAGTGAATATAGTAAACATGGGACATATGGTCCCTCCTATGTGACTTTTTTTTTTCAAAAAATTAAACATTTAGAAAAATGTCTTTTTTTATCCGAGCATTTTTTTTTTTGAGAAACACAGTACAGACGCAGACGCTCACACACGCACGTACAGACACCCCTATGACCGCACACACGCAAACCCTACCCCTATGAGCACCTCCGAGAGACTGGTCCGGCAAATCTTGAGGTTGACGAAGTCATCACGGGCGCCTCGCTGTTGACGGGCACGTCACCTGCCACTGAAAGCATAGCGCCGGTTAAATCCTGGAAAATCCAGGAAAATGCGAGCACCCATGTCAAGTCTGGGACTTGAACATGAGTGGGCTGGTTCCACCACAAGGAACCAAACCAGTTGAGCTAGGCTCACTTCGCTTTTTTATCCGAGCATATGCACCCGTTAAAATGCTACTTTCCCCTTTTTACGATGTTATTCTTCATCAGTAGCCAGAGAAAGATCTTTCTTTTATACACACATATAATCAGATAGATAAGCTCAATCACACGCGCACAAATCACATGGATAAGCTCAAACTTTCATACAAATTCACCAAAAGAAGAGCATCATAATATAGTCGAGAAATTCCGTGTAAACCGACCACTCACCCAAAGGGGCCACGAGAGCCATCGACAGCGACAGCAGACGAAAACGAAAACTTGGCTCGCAAGGACCGGACACGTGACACGTCAGACAGCGCCCGCCCGATGATCCAGTCGTGCAAGGATCCGTTCCTCCCACACGATTGGGCCGCCCGCATGCATCCGACGGTCCTCATCTCCCCCCGCAACCGCCGCGCGCCATCTGGGCCGTGCAGAGCCACAATATGGCCGGTGGTTTCCTCCCCTTCTTCTCCTAGCCTCACGCTTCCGCCTTGCCTGGACTGGATCCCAACTCTACTTGCTCCGATCCTTTTCTTCCTCCCCACCCACCTCATCATAAGATCCGGATCCGGAGGCAGGATTTCTCTCCAGATTCTTCTTGCACGGACTCCCATCTACTATATCAGTTCTAGACTTCTGTAATTGCCTTCTTCTCCTTGTTTATAATCGTATACCCGTGCTCCTCCTCCTGGGCAGAGTTTCCCTTCTTCAGAAACAAGAAATTTGGGGGTGTTTCTTGTCGGTTGTGTTCTAGGTTCTCTGTCTAATGGCTAGTTGATTGGCCTTACCAGTTTGGTGTTTCTGCGGAGTGGGGACAAGTGGTTGGGTTTCTTGTGAGCAACTCTAATTTCTTGTTGCTTTCCCCTTTCCCTACCTTTTACCGGAAAAAAAACAAGCAACCGGTTCCGCGAGCAATTTTTGTCCTCGTTGATCCAGCCTCGTTCTTGCTACTAATTTCCTATTGGATCCCCAAAACAGAATTCTTTGCATTCTTTCCGGCAATGGCGATGTCTCTGAGCCGCTTCTCCAACTGGATATGGCCGGGGAGTAGAACCCGGAGTGCTCGCGAGCTACCGGGGGGAAGCACGATCGCGACCACCGGGCTGTTCCAGGACTCCCCCTCCGGGTTCCGGGAGCCGGACGCCGTCAGGGTCTCGAGCTCCGCCGGGGCCGCGCGGCCGCGGAAGGGTAGGACCCGACGGCCCGGCGGCGGGGAGTCCAGGATCGACAGGGAGCACGACATGGTCATCGTGCCGTCCGACGGCGGCGGTTACCCGTCGGACTCGGACTCCGACGACTCCGACTGGTCAATCGGCTGGCTGGAGCCGCAGGCGCCCGATATGCAGAGCGACGGGGACTCGGAGGGCAGCTTCGCCGTCCTCGTGCCCTGCTATCGCCGCGGCCATGTTGAGCAGCCTGGGCAATCCAACGGCCGTTACCCTCCTCACGGTGGTCTCGCCGATGTCAATCTTACAGGTGAGCTGACTGCCCTCTAGTACTACACTGCAGAATTGGCTGGCATGAAACTGCATAATTGAACTGTTAGCATATACAGATCTACTGTAGTTCAGTTTGAGCCTGTTACTAATTGTGGTTTGGTGCTTGGCAGCAATTTTAGTTTCCATACTGTTATGGCAGTACATAGCGTGCTCAAATACTATCTGCTTAGATTGACATATTGGGTCCAACACCTGCCTTTCTAAGGAAGGAAAGGAATCCCTGGGGCGTTGTAACAATGGAACATCATTGACTAGATAATTGCGATAGCTGTCTCCTGTTGGGAGCCATGGACGCAAACTCTGGTTTGATGAAATCGTGTAGTCGTTATTCTAGAGTAGGTTAGGTCCTACTAGTGCTCTCTTACATCAACATGTGAATGATGGTTGCATTTGCCTGGAAGTACCTCATCTCAGTATATCATGCTTGGAGTATCTTTCTAATTCTGCAGCACACACCAAACATTTTCCATATTGTTGTTTGGATGCTGTTGATATATCGACAGTTCACTTTGTACAGTAGCTTTGAAATCTTCTATTTGTTTATGCATAAATCTTCAATTTTATCGACTATAGTTAAAGACGGAATGTTCTCTCGGAGATATTGCAGTTCATGGTTTCTTTGTTGTTCTGGTCTTCTGGATAGCTTCTACCTTATTGCTATAGGTATGGGCGTGGTCCTACCATAGGTCTTAGTTATTGCTTATTATTGCCGTATCATTTAGGGAAGGTCATGCACCTATCGTGTGAGCTAAAGATGAACATCATATGCTTGGGTAATAAATGTTTCTAATATAGTATGCTCTCACTTCATTCTTTATTTAGTTATGTGTCCATATAATGGATAGTTAAAAGGAAACAAACTGTGACTTTAATAATATTCTATAAGCGAAGTACTTTTGCAAAGATGCTACCTAATCAGCACTCAAGATTACATCAAGGGCTTATCGGTTTGGCGGATAATTTACTTGATCAACTATTTATAGCTTAGTCACGCTTGATTCTTCTCCCCCGATACTGCTTTTGATCCGTTTGACCATTATATTTTTCTCACAATCTTTACACTAGTTGACAGATGTGGTGGCATTTTGTGCGATGATCAATATGGGTAACTGTAACTGCCTGCTCAAAATGAATTGTGGATAAGATTTCATGCCTTCTTCCTCCTTTGCACTGCAGTTATTCTATAACTAATTTTTTTCGTGTAAAGGAAGTTGTTCTCAACAAGTGAGATTGCCTTTCCAAATATAGTAATGCCTTTTAATCCTCTCCATTTTTGTTGTTCAATATTCTGAATGATGTCGGACACAATTATTGTTTATGTCATGGCTGAGTTTCTTTCTCGTTTTTGTTTGGCAGGTGGCAGTAATTTTGTACAGGAATGGCTTTCTTCTCATCAGAATTGATATGTTTGTTCTTTGCTGGCTTCGCTGTATATAGTATTGGTCCCCCAATCTATCGTATTCACCATTTGTGTATATATATCGATGAAGGAAGAGATAAACCCAAAAGAACAAAAAAAAAGTGGACAAAGAACAAGAGGGCTGATGAAATTGTTAAAGCAGCAGCATAGGGTGTTTCCTTCCTGAGGTTTGAAGGCTATGGCTATGGTGTTATTGCTGAAAAAGGAAGAGTTACTCTTAATTCGACTTGCTTCTAAACTTTGGAACTACGTCCTACATAAATAAGGTCCCCGTGGCATTTGTATCGTGATTCTTCTGTATATAGTCATGAACAACGAAAATGGGCTCTTTTTAGTCTCCACATTTCTTCTGTATATAAACACTTGCCTGTTTGTGAAGGCTGAAATCTATCAATGCCACGTGCTTTCACTATTATTTGGCTGATCTCTGAATGGCTTTTGCCGATTAAACATTCCATTCTATGCACAACATGCTGGCTACTCTGCTAAGCTTGGATGACTTTGGGTTTACTGACCCTGAATAGTTTGCTTGAGGGTGCCTAAGTAAGTTCTATTCATCCTTGGTATCTCACGGTCACGGGGAAAGCACTGTAAGCTAATATATAATCTTGAAGATAAATGTTTCAGTAGATCAGCAAGCTCTCGTGCTCCATTCCATAGAATTAAAACCATGCATGCCGCAATCAGGTCCAGTGTTGCTACATCGCTTTGCATACATGAAACTGAAGGTACAGAACGTCTAAGGTTAAAAAAAAAAGGTACAGAACGTCTCCGGAAAAGAAGAACTTCAGTTTGCTATTCATTCTTTTCCGAAAATGAGAAGAAAAAAAACTCCCGTCATCTTCACTTTGTTTCTGGTACACCTTCAGGGTTTCTTTGATGTTCCTATTTCCCAATCGAGGTGAGAATCGCCACGCCAGTTTCATATTGATCACCCAAAGGACAACAGGAGATGCACTATCACTGGCGGAGCTTAGTTAAGCCCAACCTGGGCCATGGCCTGCCTAGGTTTTTTGCAAAAAAAAAGTTAGCTAGTATGCATCTAATACGGCCTAGCCCATGAGCACACACAGGCTTATTCGCTCGACTCTGCCTGACGTCTCAAAGGCTTCTCACGACCAGTCCCTCCTCACGACAGAGCCATGGACATCGAGATTTTTAGATAAAGATGGACATGGAGATGATTAGGTCTAGCGATAGGACATGATTTAGAAAAGAAAAGAAGGGGGAATAAGGGGAATCGGTGGAGGGCAAGCATCAGCGTCGCGCCGCCGCACGGGCACGGCGGGTACGGCGCACCGGGCGGAAGTCCAGCAACCGGCAATCGATGATGCGAGCGAATCGATGCTTATTCTTCCCCAATTCCCCTGTTCAGTTACTTCTCCTTTCTTTCCCCAATTTTTGGTCAGCAATTTGATAGCACGGTGGATTGCTTACTGAACTTGTCGGTCAATTTTGCTCAGCCATGGAAAGAGAACTCAGAGAAGAATTAATTTTGTCTTGAAAAAGAAAAGATGACCTTAGTTAGGTTGAAGAATATCGTTTAGCATCAGTATGTGATCTTCTTGAATTGGAAAAACCCCAATAGAATTTACGACGAATGCCTTACATATCTATCTGCTGATTTTGCAACCAGTATAATGACTAATGGGAAGTGGTATGGTTTTGAGAAAAAAAAAGTTTTTTCTTATAGCTTGGCCCGCCCATGATTTTCTTCAGGCTCCACCACTGTGCACTATAACTCCCGCCCTCTCTATGATCCCCACAGGATGACAGGGTAAGAGAAAACCATAAGACCTCTTACTGCGAAGCTGGTACTTTGTGTAGATACTCCAAATTAGTTATGTGGATATTACAAAAAGAAGTCCGGCCGTTTTTTATCCTAGTCGCTACCCATTTAAGCATGAAATGTTGTACTCGCTCAGTTCAATAAAGGATGTCTCACTTTTAATTAAATTTGGATGTATCTATACACTAAGTCATGTCTAGATATATCTAATTTTTTATCGAGACATTTTTGTTGGAGGGAATAGTATATATCTTCTTCAAGTTATTTCCTGTCAAGTCGGTCAAGTCGGGTCGCCTCAGCGACCGTGACCACTACATACCCAACCATCGTATCGTATTCCTGAGATATCGGCCGGGCTGCAGGAGCAGCCCCGCCGGACGCAATGAAACTCGGTGGATGGAACTGAGATATCGGCCGGGCTGCAGGAGCAGCCCCGCCGGACGCAATGAAACTCGGTGGATGGAACCGCCGGGGGCTCGGGAATAGCCCGGCAGTTCATGGCCTCTTGGAGCTCAAGAGGGAGGAGGATCCCGACGTGCTGTTCTTGGCGGAAACCAAGCTTGATGAGAAGGAGATGGAGGTGTTCAGGTGGAAGTTAGGGCTCCCTAACATGTGTGTGAGAAAGGCCGAAGGGAGGAGTAGGGGCACTGCTATGTTCTGGAAGAATGGGGTGGATGTCTCGCTTAGATCGTTTGGAAGGAGGCATATTGATGTTGATATTAAAGGAGAGGATGGAGTGGAGTGGAGATTTACCGGAGTCTATGGAGAATCCCAAATGGATAGAAAAGTGGAAACATGGACGCTGCTGAAAACATTAAAACAACAACACCAAGATGGGAGGGCATGGTTGTGCATTGGTGATTTCAATGAGATATTGACACCGGGAGAGAAGGTTGGCGGGGCGGCTCGGCCCCAAGGGTACATGGATAGATTTCGGGAAGCTTTGGATGTATGTGAACTAGAAGACCTCGGGTTTGAAGGTGACAAATTCACATGGAGAAATCATTGTAATAATGTGGCTGGGTACATTTGTGAAAGACTTGACCGAGCAGTGGCTAATATTGAGTGGGTGGAGAAGTTCCCTGGTTTCCAGGTGGTGAATGGTGACCCACGACATTCGGATCATAGGCCGGTGATTGTTTCTTTGGAAGGAAATGAGCTTGTCCGTAGAGGGGAATATAAATTTCGTTTTGAAGCGAGCTGGTTGCTTGAAGAAAAATGCTCGAAAGTCATTGAGGATGAATGGGTGCGTAGTTCAGGTGAAGGAGGGCAGGGGGTGGCTGAAAAAATGAAGAGGGTAGCAGGAAAGTTGGAATGTTGGAGTAGAGAAGAAGTAGGGGAGTTGGAGGCAAAATTAAAAAAAACAAAAAAGGAGTTGGAGGTGTGTAGGAAGGCGGAGGTGACAGAAGAGAAGGTAGTGGAGGAGGGTAGACTGAGGGCGGCGGTGGAGCATTTGGAGGAGATGAGAAACACTAAATGGAAGCAAAGGTCTCATGTGTGGTGGTTAGAGAAGGGAGATAGGAACACTAAATATTTTCATACCTTTGCTTCCGAGAGAAAGAAGAGAAACAGAATAAAGGAGTTAAAAAAAGAGAATGGGGAGGTAGTGAAGGAGGATAGGGATCTTACTAACTATGTTATGTCTTACTTTCAGGACCTTTTCTCTTCTATCGCGGGAAACCGCCTTAATGAGATTCTTCGTGTGGTTCAACCAAGAGTGTCGGATGCCATGAATGAATGTATCATGGCTGAGTTCACGGAGGCTGAAGTTAAATCGGCGTTGGATAGTATTGGTGATCTCAAGGCGCCGGGTCCGGATGGAATGCCCTCCTTGGTCTATAAGAAACACTGGCATTTTATGGGCGATCAGGTGGTGCACGAGGTGCTGCAAGTATTGAGGGGTGGACCTATGCCGGAAGGTTGGAATGACACATTTGTGGTGCTGATTCCCAAGGTAAAAGATCCCACGAGAATTAAAGATCTCCGGCCGATCAGCTTGTGCAACGTTCTGTACAAACTAGTCTCTAAGGTTCTTGCAAACCGGCTGAAGCTCATCTTGCCGGAGATCGTCTCCCCAAACCAGAGTGCCTTCATTCCAGGGAGGTTGATAACAGATAATGTTCTGGTGGCTTACGAGATTTCTCACTTCTTACTGAATAAAAGGAAGGGAGCCAAGTATGCAGCCGTCAAAGCGGACATGAGTAAAGCATATGATAGAGTGGAATGGAGTTTTCTAAAGGCTCTGATGGAAAAATTGGGGTTCTGTCGAGCATGGACAGATCTGATCATGAAATGTGTTTCTTCGGTTCGGTATCAGATCCGAGTGAATGGTGCATATACGGAGCAATTTTCACCTACACGAGGGCTAAGGCAGGGGGATCCTTTGTCCCCCTATCTGTTTGTGATATGCGCTGAGGGTTTATCCGCCTTGATTCAAGATGCTGAACGGAGAGGATGCCTTAGTGGTGTTAAAATATGCCAGGCTGCACCTAGTATTACCCACCTCTTCTTTGCAGACGACTCGGTGTTACTTATGAAGGCTGATAGGGAGGAGGCTGCGGAATTGAGGCGGATTCTAGCTCTCTATGAAAATGTTTCAGGGCAATGCATTAACCTTGAAAAATCAGCAATCATGTTTAGTGCTAATGCTCCGGCTACTATTAAGAATGCAGTGAAGAATGAGCTGTTGATTACTAATGAGGCGTGGAATGAGAAGTATTTGGGTCTGCCTGTGTATGTTGGGAGGTCGAAGAAGAAAAATTTTCAGTATATCCGGGACAAGATTTGGAGGAGGATCCAGGGATGGAAAGAGAAAATGCTTTCAAAGGCGGGCAAGGAAATTCTCGTTAAAGCGGTGGCGCAAGCAATACCAGCCTATGCAATGTCGTGTTTCTACCTCACCAAAAGCTTCTGCGATGAGCTGAGCGCGATGATTGGTAGGTATTGGTGGAGCCAGCAAGACAAAGAGAACAAGATGCATTGGATTGGATGGCCAAAGTTGGTCATGCCGAAAGGAGAGGGGGGCCTGGGCTTCCGTGACCTTCATAGTTTTAATATTGCTATGCTCTCCCGCCAAGCCTGGCGCCTCATACAGTATCCGGACAGTCTATGTGCGCAGGTTTTGAAAGCAAAATATTTTCCAAATGGAGATGTTCTTGAGGCCAAACCAGAACAGGGTATTTCCTACGCGTGGCGGAGTATTTTACATGGTATTGAGCTCCTTAACAAGGGGGTAATCTGGCGCATCGGTGACGGAAAGTCCGTGAACATTTGGGATGATCCGTGGGTACCAAAACTGTGGGAAAGGAAAATCAGTACGCCCCGCAATGGCAATTTAATGACAAAAGTGTGTGAGCTTATTAATCCAATAAATGGAAGATGGGATGAACAGCTTGTTTTGGATACCTTCCAACCGAGTGATGCAGAGATGATCCTTAATATTCCGCTTCGGGATGGAGTGGAAGATTTCCGTGCATGGCATTTTGACCCGAAAGGTATCCACTCGGTTAAACAGGCTTATAAATTGCATAGAGATATTGTGGCAAGAGATGATGGTCATACGGGACAAACTAGTACAAGCAGTCCAGGAGCTTTGGGTGGTACTGGCGACCGACGGTGGCTTCGCCTGTGGCAGCTTCCTTGTCCAAATAAGCTGAGAATGTTCATGTGGAGATTTGCCCATAATTCTCTAGCTTTGAGGGCTAATCTGGTTCGGAGAGGTATGAAGCTAGAGGACACTAAATGTGTTGTCTGCTGTAGCTCACATGAAGATGGCTGCCACCTGTTTCTTAAATGCAAAGAAGTGAAGGAAGTCTGGAAAGAAATGAGTATGCCTGAGATTAGAGAAGCCTTAACCAACTGCAATGGAGTCCAGGATGTGCTGGACAAGCTGTGGACAATTGATGAAGTGAAGCGTGTTGAAATTGTGGCCATGTGGTGGACATGGTGGAATTATAGAAACAACGTCAGAGAAGGAGGGAAAAGACTGAGTGCAGTTGAAATTGTGCATCGCTCACGGTCGTTGGCTGAAGATAGCCTGAACTTTTGCAAGACAGTTAGGCAAGGTGTGGTTGCAACTGAACCCAAATGGCTCCCTCCTGCACCTGATGTGCTCAAACTGAATATCGATGGCTCCTTTGTTGAGGGACAGAACCATGGAGGCTGGGGAGTTGTCGTTCGCGACGACGAAGGTCATGTCGTTTCAGCGGCGGCTGGGCGTGCTGAAGGAGTTACTGAACCTTTTATGGCTGAGCTTAAAGCGCTGGAGGCTGCAATCAACCTGGCAGCTAGCTTGGGTGCCATTCGGGTGCAATTTGAAACTGATGCTCAACTTCTGATGCATGCTATGAGCAACCCAGCACCTGACTTCTCTCCGGCTGCTGTGATCATTGATGATCTGAAGGTTCAGTGTCGTTCTTGGTTTTCTAAATGTTCTATCAGTGCTTGTAAGCGTGATGTAAATAAAGTAGCGCATGCTCTAGCTAAGTTAGGCGCTTCTAGCGAACCTGGTTTGATGTCTGTGTGGGAAACTGATATCCCAGCAAACATTGCTGTGATTGTAATGGGTGATTTGCCCAGTTCTGTGCCGTAATAAAGCTGTTGCTTTCCTTGTCAAAAAAAAAATCGTATCGTATTCCTATAGCACTAGCAGCAGCGCCGCGACCAGTTGCATTCTCCGCACCCAGCACCAGCAGCACCCAGCCATGGCTTCACCTCCGCGCGCCCTCGCCGTCCTCGTCCTTTTCCCTCTACTCGCCTCCGCCGGACTCGTCCTCGAGGACGGCTACACCGTATCCACTGCTGCCGACCTCAACCCGCGCGGCGCCTCCCCCGGGATCCAACCCTACGCGCTCCTCCCGCGGCCCCGCGCCGGGGACCTCCTCCTCGTCGACTCCACCGGATCCGCGCTCTACACCCTCGCCCTCCCCGTCTCTGCCGACGGCGAGCCGCGGAGGCTCGCGGGGGGCGACGACACGTTCGGCCGAGCGCCACCGCCCCGCAGCGTCGCCGTCGACGGCGCCGACAACGTCTACGTCGCCGACCGCGCCCACCGCGCCATCCGCAAGGTCGCGCCCTCCGGTGAGTGCACTCGTCGTTCGCTAGGGTTTAGGGTTTGGTCGATGTGGACCATTCCTGTGAATATTGGCGACCATATATTTATAAATAGACCTTTTTTTTGTTATATATATGGTCGCATTAATGCCCATATATTGAAACGTTGTGAACTTGTCGTTTTCGTGGTTATCAGGTTGGGTTAATGCTAATGTTCTGGATTGAAATTTATCTCACGGCTTCGCTCCTAGATTGGATTCGTTTATAAGTTTCTTTTATGTATGAATTGTTGAGCAATTTAGTAGCGCCTGGTTCAGGATAACCCGGGGAATCCACAAATTCGCGACCTCATAAGCACACTAAACACTCAGCTTTCCATGGTCCCCTTAGTTTTGAGGCTTCTCAATTTTGAGTACATGGAGAAGATATAAGTTATGTAAAGCATTTTTTTGGCCACCACTGTCTGTGTCCCGTCTCTGCTGATTTGTGTTTTGTGAATGTATAATTGATAGGTTATACTACTACAATTGCTGGAGGGTACTCAGCAGGGACTGGGCGCAGGGATGGTCCTGCACAGAATGCCACCTTTTCCCCAGACTTTGAGCTGGTTTATGTCCCCAAAATTTGTGCATTGTTGGTTGCTGACAGAGGAAATCGGTTGATTAGACAAATCAATCTAAAGCCGGAAGATTGTGCACACGAGACACATAAAGGTTAGTGCTGATGGGATTTCAGCTAGTTTTAGCATGTACCAGCAAGTTGTAGCTTTCATTGTCAACATTGAGATTCTCTTGTTTTTTGTTCTTGCTACCCTAGTATATTAGCAAGAACAATCTTTGTTGGAATGTGTCAAAGTGTCACTTGATCATGATATTAGCAAGTTGTAGCTTTCATGATCAAGTGAGTTCCCTCGTCTGAATATGCATCATAGTGTATGCATACATAATTATGTGTTAATTATTACTACCTCCCGCTATACTAGTACAAAAGTTAGGCTAGCTCGCGACAGTTATTATCGATTGGAGGGAGTATAACATCTTTGTTGGAATGTGTCAAGGTGTCAGACAATTTAGCACATCTACTAAACATTAATCTTCTTCGTTATTCAAACTGTGATATGTCCATTGTTTTGGAAATCGGGGGCGATGAATACATGTTTCTTCTCTTCAAGGACTCTTAGGTCATAATATTTTTTTCGTGTGTTCTGCATATTTTGTTAGCAATACCTGCTAACGAGATACTGAGAATACATGTATGATTTTTCCCTACTATTTCATTGTTTATTATGAATTTCTATGTAGTTTTTTGTTTCTGCTGATATCATGTTGTAAAAAATTGTGATGGTCTCACACTGCTGGTATTGTTTTCATGAACTAACAGGCTTGGGAACTACAACTGTCTCAATCATTGCAATATTGGGTGCAGTGTTTGGTTCAGTTATTGGGTTCTTAGTCCGGCATTTCTACCCCTTCCATGTGAGTCTGATACAGCTTCCTTCATTCCTCCATAAAGTATCGATACAGTAATTAAGACAGTGTAACCTGAAACATGTAGGCAGGAAATCTCCATCAACCGCTTTTTCAGCAGGATACAGAAGCAATACAAGAGCACCCAGAGGAAGGCCGCCCTGATCTGCTTCTCCGACATCAGAAGCGCAGTTGCTAACTCCATGCTTTATGCCCTCCTGCTAAAACTAGTTAGAGTTAGTCTGGGCTATCTTACTATTGTGCTACCTAGTATTAGGCTAGAGCGAGGAGTTTCCTGTAAGTCTTCTCCTTCTCTTATTGACCTAGACAAGGATGGTACTGGTACAACTCCTGTCATGGATCCTGACCACAGAGCATTGCCCTCTACTGAGATTTTGGGGGATTTCATCGGCTTTGATGGTGACAGTGATACAGATGAGATTAATGATGATGGTAGTGCCAATACTCAGGAGGGGGATCAAGAGCCATCCTTTGACAGGGGTTTGTGGACGCTTTTTAATAACCCACAAGGCAGCTCTAAGAAAATCGATAGCATGATTGAGGCCAACTTATCAGACTTTTCAGGTCAAGACAAGTATTGCAGCCCAACTGTTAACTATTCTGGTGTAAGCAGGAGGAGGTTCCACGGAGATAACAAGGTTCTCTGATACTGCCGTCGAGCAAGCACGGTGGTCTAGAGGTGAATATCTGAGTTGTGTTAGTATCTACTGGTATCTTACTATAGTTGTGCTTGCTTCAATACCTGAAAAACAACCTTGTCAGTACTTGCTGGACTAGTGATTGCAGGAGATGTAAATACTAGGCATGAAACCGTTTTATTATTTTCTATGGTAGTGGCATGTAATATCTAATCTAATTATTAGTGTACCTTGGTCATGATGAACCTACTGTTCTTTTATGTGAACAATTGTCTTTAATTGCGCTGTGTTTTTTATTCTTTCGGCCCCTCTTTGAATGTTCTATGGTATTATTGTATACACTGCCCGTAGATATGGAATAGATCGGAGTGAATGGTGCAACCAAGGTAGCGAGTAACTTAGTCAAGACTGCCTTGTTAGTTACCCTCCCGTGGATAGGCCATCCAGTAAATAATGTTTCGTTCGTGCGTAATTCCAAAATGGCATTTTATCAACTTTTAGTCAATGGGAGAGGGAGCAATTTCATCACAAGTTTGGTCAAACCATCAAGCGAAAACCATTGCATTTCGACCAGCTTTTATGCATTGTATTGCTGAGCTCACTCAAAGCATACCGAAGACCAAATCATGATCAGATAGTACATTTTGCTTTGCTTAAAATGAAACAAAACAAAGAATTGTGCTTGTATGTACCTAAAACTTAAAAAATCTATCCTGGTACACTAGCACTAAAATCTCGATAACATTCTATGCCCACGTGGTGCCAAATGAGACTGTCCAGCTTACTGCACAAAGAATTGATCCTCGAACCATTCATTGTCTAGATAAAGGAAGCAAATCAAGTAAGAACAGACTATCCAAGTAGGCAGCACATCATACACATTAAGATGATGGACTAGACTTCTTGATTTGGTCGTAACCCTGTGGCTGCAAGCCATCATTTACTAAGAGGGTGCGAAGTTAGAACTCATAGAGTAAGTTTCTCCAAGAAAAGTTTAGAAAGCCAACACAACCAAATAGGGGAGAAGATTAGATTCAGACAGTCACTAGCAAGTGAAGCAAGCCAGCAGCAGCACAAGCCAAGGGCTTTTCTTTCACAATCCAAATTCTGATCAAGAGTCCTCCTTCCCTACCAAAAAACTAACTAAATATTCGCCACCTCGAACTTCAAATGGCAAACTTGACCTTGCAGGTTCTGATGGTGGTGGTGATCCATGTTCTGGGCGACGCATTGCAGATTAGGACCTTGGTATGTATATGCTTCACAACTAGCACGTCCAGCTGGTAGCCTACTCCACATAATCCATCACATCCCGGAACATCACACGCCCCTGGCTGACAACCTCCGGTTGACACGAAACGCCGCCTACATTCTTCAGTAATCTGATTACTTCAGCAGTATCGTCAACATAGTACTTTGCTTTGCTTGGCTTTTGGCCAACTGAGCAAGCAAGGACCTCTGGAGCTGTGGCGAACACAGTACTGGAGGCCTTGCTATTGATGCTCTCAAACATGTCCTCATCAGATCGATCGTTACCAATGCACATTAGAAAATCTGGAGCCTTCCCATTGTTGATCAATGTGTGAATTAGCTTCTCTACAGCAAGCCCCTTGCTAACACCCTGTATGAGTAACACAATTTTCAGTTAGTGCGCACCTTTACAGACATGAGTGGGAAATAAAAGCTTAAAAATGCTAGGGTATCATAAGTGAAAATTAGAAGACAAAAGGTACTAGGGTATCAAAGTTCCATAAACCTGTGGTTTGACTTCCACAATAAAATGACCACACTTCACACCAACTGGTTCATTTGATAACACCCTCTCAAGATGGTCCACTAACTCCTTTGCTTGGCAGGAGCCAAAATCA
The DNA here is from genome assembly GCA_026929855.1 of Poa annua. NCBI lineage: Eukaryota > Viridiplantae > Streptophyta > Magnoliopsida > Poales > Poaceae > Poa > Poa annua. Next base: position 60,503,713 of record CM049437.1, read on the forward strand.
TGGTCCGCATCCAGATAGTGCCATACTAGAGCACTTTCCTTTGCCTCTATGGAGGATCCATCAGTTGTCTCGGTGTATACCTGCATGACAGGTTCAGCAATATGCTTCCATTCCCGATCTGGACTTGAATAGTTCGACTCCCATTTAGCTGCTTTGTTCCATCTGAGAAACAGAAATTGTCAAATGTTGATAAAGAAGTAGTGAATACTATGGAAGTATAGAAATGTGCAATGGCTAATGGAGAAAAAGAACTGTACCTCACAAAATAACCATGCTCTGCAGCAATACCAAGCTTTTCACATGGATTAAACCACTCATCAAGTGAACGCTGTCCCCTTCCGCTGACTATAAATACATCGTTCCTCGAGTCATTACATAAGTTGTTAAGAATAGAAATTAGTTCTGCACTCGGAGCTTTATTGATTGACGATTGAGGCACGAGTGTGCCATCATAATCAAGAAATATTGCCCTTCTGGTAGCCTTGTTATAAGAAGATACAAAGTGCTCCAAAGACAGCTTTCTGAAGCCAGGAGAAAGAGCAATAACTCTAAAATTCAGACCAAACCCAATAGCCCAACACCTCCGGCTATAGTGATCTTTGCATGCCCGTTCAAGATCTTGAATAAAGCTCCGTGCCCAGTAAGCAACATGATGAGTACTGACATAGCGATAATGTTTTTCATGTCGCAGTCTTTTCTCAGATTCAGTCAAGTCTGTCGCATGGTGTAAAGCATCAGCCACATCGTCAACACTCCAAGGATTTACCCTGAAAGCACCACTGAGAGACGGGGAGCAACCAACAAACTCTGACACAATTAGTGTGCTTGTGTGATGAGGTTTTTGCTCAACACCTCTGAGCTTATCCATCTCATCATTTCCCTGCCGGCAAACAGTGTACTCATATGGTACTAAGTTCATGCCATCCCTCACGGCATTTACAATGCAGCAATCAGATGCAGCATAGAATGCGATCTTTTCAGAAAATGGAATACGATAGTCAATGAGGACAACAGGCTTGTAATCTGCAGAACCATACTTAACATTAATCCTTTCAGCTACAGAGATAGCTTCTGTTATTGCTTCTTCCACATCCTTCCCTGGGCTTCTTGCTGGATTGACAATCTGTACAAGGACCACCCTTCCCCTAAGCTTTGGATTCCTGTCTAGAAGAAGTTCCAACCCAAGCAGCTTTAGACTGATTCCTTTGAAGATGTCCATGTCATCTACGCCTAACATCAGCATCTTCCCTTTATACCGTTGTTCAATTTCTTGAACCTTGTTAACTGTGGCAGGCAATTTTAAGATGGACTCAAGCCTTCCAACATGGACACCCACTGAGAGGATCTTCAAGCTCACTGTCCGGCCAAAATACTCTATCCCAATGTACCCACGTTTTGATTCATAATGCAGTCCTAACAATCTGCTACAGCAAGAAAGGAAGTGGCGGGCATAGTCAAAAGTTTGAAAACCAATGAGATCGGCATTAAGCAATGACTTCAGGATCTCATCCCTTACAGGCAGTGTCCTATAGATTTCAGAAGACGGGAATGGACTGTGCAGGAAGAAGCCAAGCTTTATTCGGTGCAACCTCTTCCTCAAAAATGTTGGGAGAAGCATAAGGTGATAATCATGAACCCAGACACAATCATCATCACTATTGATTGCTTCCATAACTTTGTCAGCAAAGATTTTGTTGGCTCGGACATAGGCTTGGAACAGGGAGCGGTCGAAGAGCTCACCTTTGTCAAGGCAAATGGGGAGCATATAATGGAAAAGCGGCCACAATTGCTGTTTACAGAAGCCATGGTAGAACTGCTGCTGTAGATCAGAAGGGAGAAAAGTGGGTATGCATCGATATTCTCTAAGAAGTTTCTGTGCAACATGGTCCTGCTCACTGGGGTCTATTTGAACCTTCAAACTACCCACATAGATAACATCAGTCTCATCTGAAAAACCATCTTTAAGTTGCATGAGTAGTGTGTCGTCATCTTTTGAGAAAGACCATTGCCCGACTTCATCTTTCATACAGTTCAGGGGAAGGAAGTTGGCCACAATTATTTTCCTCTCAGCAAAAGATGCTGAACCAACTGACTCATCATCACTTCTTGCATCCCAAACAGGATCAGATATAATGCCAGGAGACGTCACCACACGAGGAAGAGACTTAAAAGGCTGCCGGAAGTCAACACCATCTCCAGAGCTCATTTCTAGAAGGTTAGAGTAAGATTTTGAAACCATGATTCCAAGGCCTTATGCAGAAACCAAAGTATTGAGAAGCACGTTTAAATCCCTGTTAAAAGAATAAGATCATATGAGCAACCTTTATGATACTTCACTTTGCTGAATTTAAGTTAAAAATAATTAATCTGGATCGGTGCAATATATATAATATATCACAAAAGAAACCATTAAACAAATGTCAAACCAAGATTGTTATTCAATGTTAGCATGTTTGCGCAATCATTATGTCAAACAATAGCCCATTCACATTTCAAATACATACTTTTGTCAGAAAATACCCTAGTGCATCATAAACTGCAATAGTTTCAAGTATGTGACTGAAGAACCTTACTGCATTGGCTCATAAATTAGAATTCAGAACTAACAAGATGTGGATAAATTTGAATGACACAAAAATACCGTGTCATAATCGAGCCAATGAAAATTGGTTGCACAAAAGCTCCGCCAAGATGCATATGGCATATTTCAATAGGTCAAGATAAAACTTTAACCAACAATTACTCCACTAATATGTAATTTATGTGATGTCATGACATCAGTTTTGTGTCACATAAACTTCACAATAATAGAGTGATTTCTATCAAAGCCTTGCCTTTACCAATCTAAATACACAAATATACATCTGCAGGGAGTACTGTATAAAATTATAAAATCCACATCTAGTGATCAAGTTGGCAATATTGACACCGAAATAGAAGAAATATTTTCATGTAATGTACATATAACACTATGCTCTGGTAAAAAAAATGTTTTACATGCAAGTGTAGCACCTCATTATATCCTTAACTGATGGTGCTATTGCACAAACTAAGAGCTTGTGGATCCTATCTCTTAAATCCCAGAGCATCCAAAACAACAGCACATTTACCTTCAATAAACATAGGACCACCGTATCCAATCCAAAAAAGCTAATCAAAAGATGGACCACGCACCCTACCATGAAAACACAGAAATGGAAATTCAAGGACCACACTCCATCAGCATGACACAACTACTACTCGTCTCGACCCTTCCCCATTCTAATTTCACTAAGGACAGCAGCCTACCACCTCTTGCCACGCTTGCCGAGTACTTGGCATCCCAATCTAGAGGCCCGAGTGTGTCATTATGACAATCAAACCAGTTCACACACAACACAAATTGCACAGCCTACTTAGCCAGAGCTGGCCTACACTACACAAGATACTACCAACAGGACATGGCAAAGCAGCCATGGAAATCTGATACAACATCCCAGCCAACTCCCAGCCACAAGAAACAGTGTCATGGCTACCTTCAAAGGGGTTTTCTTATAAAATTCAGAGATACTAAACAAAAAAATCTAGGGAAAAAGACTTACATACAATAAACAAGATGCCTGAGTATGACAGTAAAAAGATATACATAGCCACCTTCCATAGTAGCAAGAAATGCTGGAGCAAGACAAGAAAAGTATACGGCTGCCTTCAAATGCTTAACAGTAGGGATGTGCCTGAACAAGATTAATTTTTTTACACCAACAATCTGAACTAAAAAAGGAACGGAACGTGCAGAGAATCCAAAACCACATCGTATAAATAACTCAAACTAGAAGACGATGCACGACTTTATCTTGGTGAAAGGCAGGGCACCTAGATTTACATAGCCACTTCTCGTAGTAGCAAGAGATGCCAGAGCAAGACAAGTACACAGCTGACTTCAAATGAAACGAAAAAGGAACAGAAATTGCAGAGGATCTAAAACCACATCCTAAAAACAACTCGCATTAAAACATGAATTGGTGTGGACTGTGAAGCACAATAAACAATGCAACAGCAGATAACTATGGTTTCTTTCCCTCTTTTCTTTTGAGGCATATGGTTTCTTTCCCCTGTTCATGCCCGATACACCCATCTTTCGCAAGGCCAACCAAAAATAACACATTTGGGCCGCATTGTCTGTGCTCTAATGCAGTAACCACAGATCAAAATACTCGAGCAGAAAAAAGTAACTGAAATACAGGGGAGGATAAGTCCTAAGATAGATTGTAAAAGCAGCATCAATTCTTTTTAATAATTATTTTTTGCATTAAACATCCTTCCAAATGCAAACTATAAACATACCAGTTTCCTCCAAAGCAAATACACATCAGACTGAAACCACAATCAACAGTCCCGAAGAAAAGAAATCAAAAGACCCCGCTTCACCGAAATAAAGATCGGCACTAAGAAAAACAAAAAATACTAAGAAATGGGGCCGAAATAACTCCCAAGATCGAGCCGTTCCAAACCTAGACCGTCCCCAAAGAACAACATTCCAAGCGAACCAAGAAACGAAGAGGATAGAGCAAGGAGTTCCTCACCTAGATCAACGCGCACGACCGCTTGGAGGTGCGCCTTACACTGCTACCCCCGCTCCCCCCCTCTGCCCCCTACGGAATTCCTGGCTTCTGCTCTCGCTTCTTCCCTTCCAGGTATCACCACACCCAACTCCAAACCACACAGCCGAGAGAGAAAGAGGAAGAGGAAGAGAGAGGGGACAGGGTCGAGAACGCAAGAAATGTGGAGACGGGGACGATGAAAAAAAAGAGAGGAATAGCTCTGAGTTGGTACTTAAGCTCGAAGGTTTTGCAGATAACCCCCCAACTTAGGATGGATGAGAGAAAGAGGCAACGACTACCCCTACAGGCTCTCAGATTTACACCAGTACCATTATGGAGAAGATTTGCTTAACCTGTGTATTATAATGGCCAGTAAAGTATGGTCTAGGAGCAGGCTTGGCCTTCCATTGGGATTTTACATTTTTAGCAATCTGGTGACATGAATTTGTTGTCTCCATGGTTTAAAAAAAAATTGTCTGTTGATTTTAGGTATGTACTAGATGTTTTAATTTGGAATGCGATCATGTTCTCCATAAATATGCACTCAATGTCGAGATAAGAACGAATTGATTAGGATTGAAAAAGAATTATGCCAAAATTATGCAACAAGAATTTGTACAAGACATCATAGTTTTTGGGTAATGTCCTATGATTGATATATGGTAAACAAAAATAGGTATCAACACATTTGGTCCCTCGTCTTACGAAGAAGGGGTGGTTGGCCCACTAACCTCGAGAGCAACCGGTGATGACGGGACTAGCCGGCCCACCTTAGCGATGAAAATAAAGTTCTTACTCCCACTCGGCTTAGAAAAAGGACTTGCGGTTTGCGGTAAGAGATGGTAGAAGGTAGAAGAGGCATGTGGAAAGATTGACAAGCTAGCGAGGAATGATTGGCAAACTAGGAGCATGAATAGGGGGATACATGACCATGCAGAGTAAATGGGGGGCAGGGGGAAGGCAATGGTCGAGGAGAGGAGAAATCAGACATGAGAAAAGAAAGGGTTGGTCGGGGTGGCAATTAACTCGTGGTAGATTACACAAGAAAAATTGTACTATGCTTGATGTATTTATCGAAAATCTAAGAAAATTTGTTTGTTGGTTTGCCGTAGATGTCATATAATCTACTAAAAAGTGATCACCTACCATAAATATATTTCACGTGTAGAAACTGACATTTAGTGTGGCGTGTTTTGTGTCATGTGAAACAATAGAAATTGGACATACTAGAGTTGAGCTATATATAAAGCATGCATGTAGATTCTACACAATAAACTCATGGTATATAGAAGTATTATTTTAACTTATCGATAATCTTATAATGATAGTTTAGCTTGACAAGCAAACCGTCATTTATTTCAGCCATCCTGATATCCATGTCATCACCATTAGCATTCATTAATGATAGTCTAACTGCATCAGCCATTGTTTACTGATAGTCCAAATTTTTGTGTCGTCTGTTTTCCTTGTTTGATTGATGAGATCACACCATCACAATACGCTATGACACAATTAAATTATATGCAATTAGAACATCACAATTTGTTTAGTCCTTAACTATTTCAGTCAAAGGGAATTCTCTCAATTGTGTAACAACTATTCAAGATTATGGTCTTTCCTATATGTAAGCGTTGAAGGCACTTAAAAAAAGTAATGTGGAAACATGTAGGCCATCATTTCATGCATGCTAACCACATCACCATGTTAATTTCATTTTATTCATAATTTTAACTAATTTGTGTGCAATGTTAATCTGGTACATCTTTAAATCTGGCTCTGTTTGGATGTCTATATTGGAGCATAGAATTGGGAATTGGAATTGTGTTTCTCAAATTCTGCTGTTTGGTTGTGTTTGGAATTGGAAACTGGAATTGGTAGCTGAATTCCATGGAATTGAACTACAACTAAAAGATGCCCTCTCCAATTCCGAGTCTCACCCCTCTGAATTGGATGGAATTGGCACTTTCTCATGGGATGACCAAATTCAACCTATAAACATCCAAACAGAGAATTGGAATTGGATGCTCTTTTTGATTCCATCTATCAATATCTTGCATTCCAAACAGGAATTTGGAATTGAAGACTCATTTCAATACACCCACCGATTTGGAATTGGACTCAATTCAATTCCAAACCCTCCAATATGAACATCCAAACATAGCATTAGCATCTTTTAATTGGTAAAATACACAACTATTTCACATGCATTAATTGACTAGTCACGTTCATATAACTTCCTGTTTCAATCATGATATAACCAGTTATTCATACAATAATTTTGTTGAGGACATTATAACACTAGTCATACTACATTTAAGAGGAAACTGGATCGGCAAGAGTCCTAAAGTTGTATTTATTTTCAAGGGGTATATTGCATCGAAACTGTTGCAACCAATGAGCAAGGGACCCCAATTAGTCTTCTTAAGTTCATATTATTTCAGATATTTCCGTGTGATGTTTAGGTTGGTTTGTAACCTTGAGTATGTAGGGCTCAAACCTCAAAAGAAAATTTTGGTCTCTCATCAAAGGTGTGGTGCTTACGCGTCCTGACAGCCCATGACTCCAAGTCTTTTTTTATGTGGAATTTGGCAAATGGTAAATAAAGTCGGGATAATTTATGAAAATGTTACTTCTATCAACCATGGTTGTTTTGAGTTTAGTCAATATCAATTTAAAAAAAAATTAATGTGATATATAGAAAAAATATGAATAGCTATGATATAGATGTTATTATTAGAGTCTTTTTCATAAAATATATATTCATATCATATGCATTGGATACTATAAATGTTGATATTTTTTGTAAATATTTGGTCAAAATATTGACGGTTTGACTTTGAAATACCCAAAGCGCGGGGTAAATGTGTATTTCACATGGACATGCTTTGCATCGAGATACAGTTCTTGAGAATATCACAAAGGGGTTCCACACTGTCGCGAAACATAGGGCAAAATAGGGCTAGTATACTTAAGGCATGGTAGGCTTATTAGCTACAGTAGTTAACACATTTTCTTAGTGGATAAGCAAGGACCGACAGTGGTGAGATATACACGGGTCAAGATGAACTAACCACTTTGCTAAACAACGATTACAGACGGATAGGGGTGACTAATTTATCTTATCTTTTATTGGCAGAGATGGTTATCTAGTTGGACACAACGATTAGAAGTAAGTAGTAGTAGAGAAAAATCGTGTGCCAGACTAGAACAACTTTTGACCAATGTGCACTACTCGGAAATCGTAGTTCAACGACAGAAAGAGGGACATGCATGCCTCCAAATTTCTTATACTACTACAAGTAGCATTAAAAGATGTCATGGATATTGTCATGTTCTTCCGTGTATTATGAAAGTGTCATTGACTATTTATGTGAAGTTTTAGTTTTAGTTTTAGTAAAAGGATGAAATGAAGCGATGATATTATGGATGGACATAGTAAAGGATTGGAAAGGGCCCCCAAATATAATTTGTTTCGGTTTGATGCAAATTTGCTTGTAAAAAGCCACGAGTCTTTTCCCTACTTTCGGCCAAACACTTTTGTAACTAAACAACATTGGTGGGTAAGATTAGGATTAACTAGAGAATAAAAGAAGAAAAATACTAGTACTGTAGATAAGCAGGAGCGTGGTAACATAGATAAATCTTGACATCACATGCATGGTGGAGTAAGGTGTTTTGAGCAGCTAGCTTTGACAATGCGGATTGAACTGGTATACAAGCATATCCGCACCCTATCCATCCATCTCGACTAGTTTAACTAATCCTAACCAACCATCCATAATTAATCAACCCTTACTTTATCATCATCAGAAGGCAAGGCCAGATAAAGAAGAAGAAGAGCTCTTGTTATAAAACAAGACCCACCACCAGGGTCACGAGCCACGACCACAGACCCGGTGGCCTCGCTCGTAAATATATGGAAGCTCCGGGGTCGGATGACCAAGCCGTGAGTGGATAGCGTTAGTTAAAGCCGGGGCCCCGTGGTAAAGCGCTCCAGCTCAGCCGACGCTCCCTGCACATATACGCTGTTTATCGGTGGTCACTGACATGTAGGGTCAGACAGGATGGGCCCGGGTGAACACAGCCGCTGCTGCATCGGGCTTTGACTAACCACAGCTGGAACACGGCTTTGCCCGACTGTCCGGTTTGTCGCTTCTTTTCGAGAAGGTGGGGTGGGCTTATTTTAATTCAAAACCTCCGTCAGTCAGTCAGTCAGTCAGGGGTAATTTTGCTCCCTCCCTACCCAAAAAAAAGGCTAATTGCAGGATGGTTCGTTACGTGAAAGCTCCTGTTAATATTTGTAATTAGCGTGGAGCCGTCCGGGCTGATTTGAAAATTATCAGTTGATTAAATAAATGGGGTGGTGGAGTGGGCGCGACGACTGGGAGGGCGTGATGAGAGGCTGAGAGCGACTGGCAGACTGCGCGCCGCTGCCCGACCACGCGACGTCCGAGCTGGCATCACGATCCGGATAAGGCCAGCCCCTCGTGTCTTTTTTGCACTTTAGCCCTTGCAGCGATTGTGATGATCGTCTCGGTCTTGGAGCCTGTCATTCCTCTCGTATCATCTTTTCTTTTCTAGACCCATTTCTCCCTCCCCTCACCTTTAATAGATATAAATTGCTCCTAATCTTTCTTTATTTTTCTGGCACTGTTCTCTCATATACTTCAAAGACGTGTATGTACTTGCTGTACAGTAATATACCACACAGTATATCCGTATCCATTCTCGTCTCAAATAAAAAACAAGCTATGCCAATATTGCTCTCTACAGTTGTACTGTACCGTGTGTTAGCTAGTCTATGTCTCTCACCAGTGGTCATCATCGTAATACTTAAGGGCATCCCGACATATATCGGGATTAAATCTTATTTGATTCGGTACGTTTGCGTCGGGCTGTAGATAGAAAACGGGGTCTGTTCGTCCCCCTAATCCGGTTGGGTCGCGTCCGTCCAACGGTCCGACGTATTTTGGGCGTTCGGTTTTTTATTCAAACAATCAAAAAGTGACATAGAATTGCATATAAATAAGTGTAAAATTCATCAATTTCAACATTCAAATAATAATATGAGTATTACAATAATAGGAGTCTAGTGACAACATAGTTTCAACAAACTTAGTTAGAATAATAAACATAGTTCAACTAACAAACATAGTTCAAATAAATAGAGGAGAAAATAAAACTAGTCGTCTCCGGGGATGATTCCTGTCAATATCCGCTGATGTTGAATCAAATCTTTCTCCAGCTGGTGGTGAGTAGCGCGGATCTCCTCGTGCACATGGAGAAAGTTTTCAAATGTAGCAGCTCCTATATATATGGGGTAACCAACTCACACTGAAACGCCCACCCTTGGTCATGAATGCCATCATCGCGCTCAGCTTCGACGATCATGTTATGCATGATCACACAATCAGTCATGACCTCCCACATCACCTCTTTGCTCCATGTCCTCGCAGGGTGACGAACAATAGCCCAACTTGATTGGAGCACACCAAATGCACGCTCCACATCCTTCCTGCACGCTTCCTAGCGCTTGGCAAACCTCCTATTTTCTCCTCCACTGGCTCACGAATTGTTTTCACAAAAGTAGACCAATCGGGATAGGTGCCATCGACAAGGTAGTAGCACTTGTTGTATGGATTGTCATTGATCCATAGTTAAACGCCGGAGCATCGCCCTCCGCTAGCCTAGCAAAGATAGGAGAACGCTGGAGCACATTGATGTCATTGTAGGAGCCGGCCATGCCAAAAAAAGAGTGCCAGATCCAAAGATCTTGTGATGCCACGGCCTAAAAAATGACAGTGCAACCCTCGGCATGGCCACTATACTGGCCTTGCCATGCAAATGGACAGTTCTTCCACTCCCAATGCTTACAGTCAATACTTCCTATCATCCCCGGAAACCATCTTTCCTCGTTGATCGACAACAGCCTAGCGGTGTCCTCAACAGTGGGCCTCAACAGTGGGCTGTCTAAGATAGACATCGGCAAAAACCTCTATGACAGCTCTGCAAAATTTATACATGGACTCAAGGCAGGTGGACTCGCTCATTCGTAGGTACTCATCTACCAGATCACCGGCCACTCCATATGCAAGCATGCGAATAGCTGCAGAACATTTCTGATAGGAGGTGAAGCCAAGCATACCGGTGGCATCGCGCCTGGCTTGGAAGTAGTTGTCGTGCGCCCTCACCCCGCTCAAAATCCACAAGAACAACGACCTTGACATCCGGTAGCGGCGACGAAATGTTTGTGCATCAAAGATTGGCCTTGTAGGATGAAAATAGTCGCGGTACAGTTGGTAGTGTCCCCTCTCTCGGTTGCGCGCGAGATTGAGCTTGCGCCCCTTCACCGAGCCCCTATACACCGGCCTCGCATAGGTGTACTCATTGATCACCATTGTCGTGGCCATCATCAGCTCGATATCATCATCGGACTCCTCGTCAAACAATGGCTCGATGAAGGTCTCATAGAACTTTCGGATCCGCTTGTTCAGCTCCATCTACGACAATATAGGTATGATGAATATTTGCGCCCCTTCCATACATGTAAAGTGGCTAAGGTGGCCGTGATCTTACCTAGAAAACGGGTCGCGCAAATGGCCGAACACCTCGCGGGCGTGTAATAAGACCTCCCCGGACGAAGCCTACGGCGGTCAGATGCTGGCGAGGGGTGTCCTCATCAATACCCATAGGCAAGTGCCTAGGGTTTGAGTTACGAGGTAGAGAAGGCGTAGTGTTAGTAGATCCGACGGCTGACAAGCGGGAGTTACCCAGGTTCAGGGCCCTCGACTGAGGTAACACCCCTACTTCCTGCCTGTCTGTATTGATGGAGAATATGCTGCGGTTACAAGGGTCTAGCGAGGGCTTGATCTCGCTAGGGTTTGGTGGTTCTGATGTTGCGTGTCCTTGATCGGTCGCCATCCTGGCCCTTATATGGGGGGCCAGGTCTCGGGTACGTAACCGACTAGGATTACAGATAAGGAAACTACAACTGACTATGCCTAACTTGGGAAACAATCTTCGTCTTGGGCTTCCCTTGATGGGCTTCATCGGTCTGTAGACAATTGGGATTTAGTCATCACGTGCACCAGATACCCACATGGTAGGGTACCCGCTCGGTATATCCTCGTCATTAGCCCCCGAGTGCTTGGCTGAATCGGAGAATCAGGCATGGACACACTCGATAGTGCACGTCCAATGCTTATGATCAGGTCTTATGTTTCGTACTGCCTTTTTCGACTATGATTTAGGATTTGACAAAGGATTATGACTTAGTAGGCCTGGTTTTACTCGACTAATCGAGACCAGTTAACTGCTCATTTGGGCAACACCTTACTAGTCTTCAATCAAATTCGAGTCCTCGGGCTCGAATCTGGAACACACTGGACAAACTCGACTCAGGCCATGGAGGTCTTACTGAATCACTCTGCAGTTTCAATTTTGCTACCCAGCGCGTCCGCCAGGATTTTTCATCGCGTCTGCTGACACAGAAAATTATAAGGACTTAGCACTGCCGGAGTGCTCCCGGCTCGACTGATCGGCGGGTCTTACCTTTGCATCTTTAGCATGCAGCATCCGAAACATCATTCGACTGAAGTAATTCGGGAATTCTTTTGGCTTTTGCTACTCTTTGGATTTTGACTGAGTCGAGTCGGCAATTGACTGCTGCTTTTTGTCTTTGAATCAATCAGGTGCGCGACAGTGCTCCCGACGGGAGTAGCCCCCGAGATTGTGCTTTATTACTTGTAATGGAGGATAATCTCAAATTTGTATTTTCCTGTATATGTTAGTCGAAGAAATTTTACCTGCTCCCGATGGGAGTACACTGTAGAACGTATGAAATGTGTGCTTCCTTCTAGTCGATAGATTTTGGAAACTTTTGCGACTGTGATCTTAGTCGAATGACCAATCAACCACCTTTTGCTACACCCCCTTTGCTTTGCCAGATGGGTGACGTCATGCATGACGCTCTTGGCGTGCGCGCAGGATTTTGACAAGACATGTCCTTGTGGGGCCCTTGCTTTGACCGCAGAAGACGTCGCTTCGGTTCCGATTTGACCGGACGTGGCAAAATTTTCGCTGCATAATCATAAACTCCTCTTTTTACGTGTGTATTGGGCGGCGTGGCCTGCGACGGTTACTCTCCACGCGTGCCACGTGTCTCGTAGATCCGCACCGAATGGCTGAGATTGCTTTGCGCCTTGCAGTAAATACAGATCTCGCCGCTGCAGGTATTTTTACCTTGCCATTTGCCTACTCTGCTTCCTCTCGTCTTCCGCCTTGCGCCCTCTTGCCATTGCTGCGACCCCCAAGCTCTTGCTCTTCCCCATTTGCCTTCGTTCCTTCGTTGCTATGGCGCCCAAGAAGAGGCAGGGTGCTACTGCCGCTTCCTCCACTGCCGACGCCGGCAAAAAAGGGAAGGAGACAGCGATCGCCGCGGCTGCGCCTGCCGCGGCTCTGAAGAAGGTTCACGGTGACTGGGCAAGGTCCGTCGTTACCGAGAAAAAGCTGGCATCCTATCGCCAGAAGGGCTTGCTGCCGCCGGCGGACGAGCTTTCTGCTCGCGCTCCGGCCAACCGAGAGGTACGCCCTGAGCCTCGCGCCGGCGAGCGTGTATGTTTCACGGAGTTTTTGCCCCGCGGTTTTTCGCTTCCCTTGCACGACTTCGTGCGTGGTCTGCTGTACTCCTACGGCGTACAGATTCATGACCTCACCCCCAACGGTATCTTGCACATTGCCTGTTTCATGGTTTTGTGCGAGTGCTTTTTGGGGGTGCACCCGAGCTGGATATTGTGGAAGTCCATCTTCCAGGTGCGCCACATGTGCCGGGGCGGACACCCGTGCCCAATTGGCGGGTTCGGAATCCAGGTGCGCAATGATAGCCACTACTTCAATCTGAAGGCTGTCGACTCGGCGCAAGGATGGAGGACCAAGTGGTTCTACGTCGACGACGACCAAGAGGTGCTCCTCGCGTTTTCGATTGGGAAGCCTCTGCAGAAGAAGAAGGCGTGGGAACACTCCCTCTTGACTGGGGAGAAGGAGGAGGCCGCCCCTCTGTTGATTAAAGTTGGTGAGCTGCTTAACACTGTCACAGGTGTGTAGCTGATCAACACTTTTGTGAAGATGCGAGTGTGGCCCCTTCGCCTCCGAGCCACCCCGATGTGGCAATATGAAGGCCCACTCGACGCCAGCAGGTTGAGCGCTGTGGAATTGACGCCAAATGAGCTGGACTCCCATGTGAAGGGGATCACCAGCATCAAGGTCGAGGAAACCATCGACTTCAACTTTGCGCATGCTCCATATGGTCTGGACAATGCGCTTCCAGAGGTAACTGCTTCTTGCTTTGCTGTTCTTTCGACTTTTTTTTTTACTTTTGGCTTTTCGAGTCTATGCGATTCTGATGTCCTTTTAATGTTATGCTTAGGGCCATTCGACTGCTTCAACCCTTCCTCCTCTCCCCGAGTCTGGTCCTACCGATGAGGTAGCTGTGCTAGACGAGGGGAAAAAAGGCTGCCTCGTCGCTACCTTAAGCCAATTCGTCTGACACCGAGGAAGCCAAAGAGGAAGAGGTGAACCAGAGCCAACAGGATGACGCGCTTGCGACTGATCCTTTTCCAAGCGTCATCGCTTGCTGCCTGCGGCCACTCTTAGTGCTCACTCAGGAGGTACTGGGCCAAAGGATGACGAGAATTCCGGCACCTCTCCGCCTGCTGATGGGCGTAAAGATAATACGCTTAGGTTGAGCTCCAAGTGCAGAGTTTGTAGATGTGGAAGACTTGTTTTCCCCACAAGGGTGACTCGAGGGTTTATATCGAACTCTCGGGGAACTGTGTGTAGAAGATTTACCCTCTTGTCCTTCTCTTGATTACCTGCAAAACAAAACAAGATGTTTTGTGCCCCCAACCTCACCAAGTGGTTGTCAAGCACAAGGTGTGAGCAAAGAGATGAAAATAAAGTAAATGCAAAGCAAGAAATAGATATGCAATGGTAATAAATAAAAGTGCAAGGATGGTATAAATGATGGTGGATGATGTTTTTGTGGTTTGTATGGTATTTGCAAGATGTAAATGTATTTTTGTATTTTCGGATTTAATAATGGCAGAAAATGTAAAGTGCAATAAAAGTGTTGGAAAGGTGTTTCTTATGATTAAAAATGGACTGGGGTTCATGGTTTCACAAATGCACTCTCTCTTTTATATAGTGGTAGACAATGGAACATAGGAATTGACATATGAGATTGCAACAAGACAATTTATTAATAATATGGGCATCACGTCATAACATAGAGATCTTTTGGTTATTAATCTCTCTTATACTCCACCAAGATGCGAACTAAATCATAACACCTCAGTAATTAAGATAAACAGAGTATAGCTTTAAGTTCAATGACATGAAGTTTAAATAAGAACATGCTAGATCTAGTCATGGTGATAGTGGCAATGTCACCCACATACCCCCGGTAGCATGGTATTTCCTTTATCCCTAGTGAGCCAACAAAGTAAGGTAAAAACCCAAGTGGATCACGGTATTGCTGTCAACTTACCACAAAACCAGCCCCCGTTACTCCAACTAATGCACACGTTCCCCCTCACACGCTCTCATACACATGTTGGATCAAAACACATAGACAAGAACGGGGTACATAATATGCATCTACTTTCATAACAAAGACATAATATTGGCTATCATCATAACATATATCAACTTAAGAGATCCACCACAAAGGTATTACATATATGACCATAATCATGTTCAGCAGCTCATATGACACTAATTAGTGAAGCTCAAGAGAGAGGAGAGATACATAAGTTACTTCCACACACCCATAGTCCAGGGGTGGACTACTCCCTCTTCGTCATGGAGACGGTGGAGAAGTCGTTGGAGAAGGTGGAGACCACACCGGTAGCGCCCCGCCGGAGTTTCCCCCCTCCAATCTGCAGCTCCAGGTCTCTGTTTCGTGGTTTCTGTATTTCTGCGGCGCTCTCCTCCGAAAGGGTTCGGGAGACTATTTTTATAGGCGTTTTTAGGTCAAGACGAAGCCACGGAGACGAAGATCGACGACATCGGAGCCACGAGGGGGAAGTTGGTGGGCCCTTGGCCGCGTGGGCCCCCCTCTTTTCCTCCTCGGAATTCCTTTTCTGCTCTTCCTTCGCTCCTAAGCCTTGTTCCTTCCAAAAAATGATCCCCGTGGAATATTAGGTCATTTGGACGTCGTTTGGGTCCCTGAAACATCAAAATATAGAAAAAGGGGTTTTCTGATAGCACAGGGTTAATTCCAAATAAATAGGGAAAGTGTGAAAAATTCCCCAAATCATTATAAAACATTGATATAACCCTTATATCATGCAAATATGGATGAAATATGAGTAATACAATGCAAAGTTCATGTATGCATTTTACATGCATCACCTGCCCAGGATGCTCCTCTAACTGTCGTCCCTCTAGCCCAATGTCCTCCCTCGACTGTTCATAAGCCTTTGAGCTTTGGCGGTCCTCGCATTGGAGCTAGCCAGACTCGGATGAGGACGAGCATAGGTATATGCTATACTCATCGAGTACTTAGAATATGATTGCGAACACTCCTCTTATGCCTGTTGTTATTATGTCTGCAGCACAAGTAATGAACAAATACGCTCTCCTCTAGCCGTAGAAGAAACGACTGTGGTTCCCCCCAGGCTAATCTTGACATCACCGAAACCACTCATGTGGTTGGAGCGACTGAAGCGGCGAAGGCAGCGTCTGCTTCTGCTCTGGCTGCGAGTCCCTCAACCGCTAAAACTTCTTCTTGGACTCAGCATGTAAGTACCCTTTGCGTGCTGTGTCTTTCGTCTACCCTTTGTCTAGACTAATATGTTTCTCTTACGTGTTGCAGCCTGTCTTCTGCAACATCGTTGCGGCTGGCAAAGCTTATGTCCAGATGGAGGAGGAAAGAGACGTGCTACGCTCTGACGTAGATCTGCTGAATCGTAAGCTGCGCTAACCTCACTCGTAGCTTTCTGCTTTCTGTTCCTTGCCTTGTGACTGAGCCGGTCGCTGTCTTTGCCAGGCAACAAGAGCGTAGCCGAGAGACGAACGATCGAGCTGGAGAAGCAGGTGAAGGCTTTGGAGAAACAACTTGCTGAGCAGCAAACTAACTCGAAGAAAGAGTTAGACGAGGCCCGATCCTCGGCTACCTTTTGCGAGAAGGAATGTGCTAGGCGTTTGTCCAGCCTTGCGCATGCTATGGAGGGTAAGCGAATCCCTTCTTTAGCTTGTGCGTTTTCTTTCACTTTCTTTTCGCTGCAACTTGACATGCCCCTTTTCTTCTTCTTTGGCTACCTGAAGGAAACGTCGATGCACCCGCTTCTGCAGGGACAGCGGGTGACGACATGACCCTCAACCATGCCATTGAGGAGCTTAGCGCTGCTATCGAGCACACGAAGAACTCCCTGGCTACGTCCACCGGCACACTCGGCGCTGTCTTCCAAGAGGTGTTTCCTTCAAGCGAGACTCCTGCCACCGCCCAAGGATTCGCAGACATGCTTGGCCCCGGATCGTCGACTATGGCGGCATTTGCGCGCGATCTCATGGTACGCGGCTCGGAGTCCACCCTCAAGCTCCTCCTTGGTAGCGGTGTGCAGATTGACTACGAGGCTATTTTGGCTGACTTCCCCAAAAGGTCAGACGGGAAGCCATTGTCTTTGAAGGGTGTGTCCGACGCCGCCAAGTGACTGTCAAAGATGTGCATCCATACCATGTAGCGCAGATCGACTGCAATTGCTGCTATGTCACAGGCGTGTAGGGCTAGATCCGAGTCCGGTTCTCACGTCTAGGTTTTGCATTTTGTGGCTTTGTAATTATAACTTTCACACTCTGTGTGACGTTTGTGAATTTTGTTATTAAATGAACGCCATGATGCACCCGTGCTTGCTTATTATTGCCTCATTCTGATTTGTGTCACTATCTGAATTTGTTATGCCTGTGATCTTGATAGCTAGCTGAGGATAAGTTGGCCGCTTCCTCCCGGCTCGAGGCTGATACTCGAACAACCGCCCAAGCGAAAAACGATGCCAAGGTAATAGCTTATGCCAAAAATCGGGTGGCAAAATTGGAGCAGGAGCTAAAAAAATGCCCAAACTGAGCTGAAAAGACTCAAAGGAATGGCCGCTCTTGCCACCCAACGAGAAGATTATGTACTCGGGGAAATAGAGATTATGAATCAGCAGCTCGACGGTAAGGATTGTCCTTGGTCCAGTCGCGTTATCTGAGACATCTCTGCTTTACTTGATCTGGACTGACATTTGCTCGCCTGCAGTTTTTGTTCTCAACTTCAAAGAAGAAGACGAACGCGTAACCGAACGCTTGGACAATGCGACTGACGATCCGACCACTGGCCGTCAACATTTTTGGGTGGATAGATACCGCGCCCGCAAGCTTGCTACTTTGAAGGATAGAGTGTTTCACGGCGCCATCCTACTCGAGCGATGCAGGGCTGCGTTTTTGCGTATCAACCATTATCTGTTCCCGACTGGGATACAGCCGCAAGGTATTCATGCTTTGGTTGATCTGTTTCAGTCTGCAGATTCCATCCGAGATGCAATAACTCAAAAGGTTGTGCTTGGAGCCAATGTTGCTATGGCCTATTTTCGTAGCCAGCGACCGACCCTGCAGATTTCTTCCCCCGCGATTGGCTCGCGTCTAGACCCAAAGTATTTAGACGGGACCGAAGTGTCGGCCAAGCAACTGGTGGAGCGCATGTATGACCAGATTATTGGCTCGAACTTGCCTGTGAAGGATGAACCTATGTAACCTGTAGGACTTTGTATAGTAAGGTGTATGCGGTGACCCCACATACCACTTCATGTTGTAGTACGCAAGTCGTTGATATAACACCCACAGAACACCGTTCCGCAAATATTACATCCCTCAGGGTGGTACTGAAGGGGATCGCAGGCAGAAAACAAAATTTTTCCTAGCAACGATAACCTTAAACTAGCCAGAATCTACACTATGCAGATATAGAAGTACGGCGGATATCGGAATACATACCCTCGTAGACCGAAAAGCGGGGATTACGCTCCCGCACAAGCGTTGACGACGAAGACGACGTAGCCGACCTCTAGGTCGCGAAGAACTCGGCGCGACGAAGACGACGAAGATGACCTCGAGGTCGGGTGGAGGAAGTAGGCCTCCGAGTACCGCTAGCGCAGCACCTCGCAGGGTGTTACACACATACGGTGGAGACGACGGCCTCCGAAGCTCCAGTCCAGGACGAGCAGCGGAAGACTTGGACCGGAACACCAGCAGCGCGGCAGCGGGCTATGGTGGAGAGAGATCCCCCTTCTCTACTCGGCGCAACTCCGACAAAGGGAATCACGTTATCGAGAAGAGAAAGAGAAATTAACTGGTTGAATTAAAAGGCCAGGGGTGCCCCTTCTTATATAGGCTCCCGGGAGGAGCCAACCTTGCCAGCCAGGCAATGTGGGACTATCCCACATGCCTGGTTCGGCCAAGATAGAGCCGCCGGCCCTAGGTGGGCCCCATTTGGCCCACCTAGGCCGGCCCTCCCCCAATCCGAAGCCCTGGGGGGACTTTCCCTCCCCTCATGGGCCTTCTTTCCACCAGAAGGCCCATTTTGGGAAATCAGCCTTTAAAAATTCGAAAATAAATATATAAAATCATATTTAAATATTAATTACACTAATTAATATCAAACATATTATATATAATTTATTCTAGCTCCGAAAACTATTTAGTCGCTGCCCGATCTCCATCGGAGCATTCCCGGGACGTTCCCGGTGATCTCTTTCCTTTCCGGTTGTCTTGTCGAAACCCCTTAAGTGTGTTACCCTAGCGGTTCGATATAATAACAGACATGATCGAGACTCCTCTCCGATCAATGATTAACTCGTAGGCCTGGACCCCATAAATTAACCCCTGTGATATAACGAATGACTTTCATCTATCAAACCTGGACGTCGAGTCTTAAACCTTTTGCCATAGCGATACTTAGCGTGTCCGAGCATCGTTCATAGATATCTCCATACCTAGCATGATCTCGTTACCGACAACACTATCTTCTACTCGTCTATGATATTATGTCAGCTGGTGACCTAGTCACATGTTTGCAAACTCATTTGACATAATCTCACCGAGTGGGCCCTAGAGTATCTATCCGGCTATACGGACTGACAAATCCCGCTCTTGACCCCTCGTCTCAACTATTCCCTTCCGATACCCAAAAGTATCACCGTTATTGTCACACTATATAAGACATGACGTTTGGTGCGATCAAAGTATCTTCCAGGAATAACAATAAGAGTTGATCTCACGGTCGAAGGCGTAATGACTACGTCCTACAAATTATGGGTAAGTCCATCACATCGTTCCACCTAACGATATGACTCCATTGCCGACAGACGCCATGTCTCATGATCGGGAAATCTCGATCATCAATCACGCAATGAAACTAGTCTTAGCAGAGGCAACTAGGGACCTGGTTGTTTATCTACCACACGTGTATTAATGTTTCCGCTTAATACAGTTATAGCATGGTATAAAACATATAATGAACAATTGGAATATAACCAATAAACTATCTTTATTAAGTGCCTCTAGGGCATATTCCCTTCAGTCTCCCACTTGCACTAGAGTAACACTTAATCTAGTTTACAACTTGGTAAAAGCTCAACACCCATAGCATCTTGGTGCATGCTTGTCTCGTGGAAGAGGAATACAGTCAACAGATCTCACACATTGAGACCTATATGTGCTTTGCAACACTTCTATGTCACCTAGTTTGACATCATCCCGTATCTTACGATGACGGTGAAATATATCCTAGTGGATGGAGTGAGACTCGAACATTCGCGTAGCATGGGCCTTAAAAGTCTAATAGATCTATTAAGGGGACCACATACGCCCGGAAAACTGCTCAGTCCAATCACACTTGCTACTTCTGAAGTTGCCATATATTTCTATACCTATGTAGATTATGCAACAGTGCATTCATATGCGACTTCGCAAACTAACCATGTCTTTCTTCAAAATAAAGGACATCTCCTATATGAGATTTCTAGTTGTATGGGCCAGTGTAATAACTTGCATCATCGTAACCTCTTTACGGCAAGTTGTCTTTCACTCTTTCCCTTTACCAGAAAACATATCTTCAGTTCTCACAGACACTGAAAAATATACTTAACGTTTGTTCATTGATCCACACAAGGATCACTCTAGAACCCGTTCTTCAACCAAGAACTTGGGTCACACTAAGTCGAGCTTTCAATCTGATAGCATCTATGTCTGATACATAGAGAATGTCGAACATCATTTGCTATCACTGAAAATGCCAAGATAAACTTAATATTTCACCTAGTCATACAAGTAAGAACCATTTTCTTTGCTTGTTCTATTCTGAAACACTTCAGAATCTTAACTTAGGAAATATTCCGACCTAATGTTATTAAGCCCCTTACGATCTATACAATTATAAATTGGATGCCTAATACTCCTAACTTCTTTCATAGAAAATTTAATCACTTAAATAATCCTTTACACTCTACTAGAGGATTGTGTCATTCAATATGTCGTTACATACAAAATCACGAATGACACCTAGCTCCCACTCAAATATGCCTTCCGCATATAAGATCAAAGAAAGCTACTTAGCTCCCACTCAAATATGCCTTCCGCATATAAGATCAAGAAAAGCTACTTTGCTCCCACTCACTTCTTTGCAAATGCAAGTCTCTTCAACTATTTTGGACAACTCCAAAATCCTTTGATCACATCATCAAAGTGAAGATTCCAGCTCCGATATGCTTGCTTCAGCCCATGAATGGACAACTGAAGTTTGCATACATGTTTAGCATCCTCAGGATCACCAAACCATTATTGTACTGATTACAACTCTTTCTTAATGACACTATTAAGAAACATGGTTTCCTTATCCTTCTATCAATTTCTCATTCGAAATTATAGTAATTGCTAAACGACCCAGAATAGATTTAGGCTTCGCCACTTGAGACAAAATCTCGTTGTGGTCAACTTTTGAATCTGTCGGAACTGTTTCACGACAAATCGATCCTTATCAGTGTCTACTCTCTCATAAAATTCCATATTCTGTTAACATCCTAGATGCCATCAAGAAGATCTCCCAAGTCAATACCTGGTAATCGTACATGGATTTTATTTCGGATCATATATGACTCATAGCCATTTCTCGGACTTAGGTCTACCATCTCTTCTTCGTAGTTCGTAGGTCTGTCATATTCCATTAATATGACCTTCATAACAAGATTGTCGTAACACATAGTGTGGAACGCAACCTCGTACGCCTACGTTCTTAGTATGAGCTCAGAGCATCATGATCTTGTATCATCAGCTTCTTTCAAGCTGTGGAGCATGACACCGAAAACACTTTCAGTTGCGCCACTCTGATGTCTGGAGAGAAAGTTCATCAACTTTGTCTTGCTCTACTTTCTTTCTCACTTATACCCTTGGACAAGAAACTATTTCTTTCGCAAGGTATATCCCGGCAACGATTTTGCCTATGTCGTGAGACATGTACCCAACTAACCCTTTAGGTACACTACAAAGATTAATCCATTTTAGGTTTGATCACATCAAAACACTAAATTGCTGAAACGACAATCTAGGCTAAAAGCCATGCCATCACTAATATGGTATTGTCTCCATGGATTCAAATGGTTTCCCTATTATCTAACGTGAGTGTTACGTTTCTACCATACGACTCTAATGATCACAATAATTCGGTAAGAGATTTAATTACCACACACTATCCGATAGGGTGCGATTACGACGTCCTAACATACCATAACACTATGGTGTTCCATGCGACGTAATTTGTGGAACTCTTCTCACAAGTCTTCCAATGATATGCCAACATTATAACTCAAATCTTCATTTCCTCGATCTGTATCGCGGGAATTTGATTTCTTGTTAAGTTTATTTCCTACTTCATCCTGAACTTGTTTGATCGAATCAAAATTTTCAGGCCAACATTCCCTGAGTGGATATTCATATATCTACTTGGAATATTCATGAAGTCTATGAAATAAAGACTTCCACTTCACGTTAAAGTACTTCATTGATTCACATACACCCATATGCACGATTCTCAACAAGTCATACTCAAAACGTTCAGCGAAGTTCACGAAATAAAGGTCTCCACTACCCGTCAATTACTTCATTGAACCACATACATCTATATGCATGACTATCAATAAGTTATATGCCCGTTTTCCGAAAACGGTGTCTTAGTTATTTTGCAAGTGTCAAAAGATCAAATCTAAGGACTTGTAGATCCATCCGGTATGGAGCTAATTCATTGACTATAACATTGACATGAATTAAACGGTAGTGCCACACATATGTGGTGTCTTTATTAAGTTTGTATCCTTTGGCATTAATATTATGAATGTGGGAGCTTCTACCATCTAAATTCAAATCGGCATATGATCATTACTTCATAAAGATAGGACAACGAATTTGTCACTAATATATATGAACAATTGTCTCGCTAGAGGAGACACACTTATAACGATCATACTAACAGGCGATCATAAAGAATTTATTCAAATGGTAGATCTAGAGGGAGAGTGTCTATGGCCATCACAACAATTTGTCTGCCATTATCAACACGCAATGTCGCCTCATCCTTTCAAGCCACTCAAGCAGTAAACCTGGTTTTCATAAAACATGACTAGTATCAAAACTTAGTCACTACTGCGAGTACTTGCTTAGCTAAAACATTCATAACATGTATATCATATATACACCATCATCATTGATGACTTCCGGCGATCTGTTTCATCTTCTTGATACTTCCAACGTAATCAAGAACCATGAAGGTGAACGATTCCCCTTGCATGACATAGTCTATGACATAGCATTTGCACTTGGCAACGACGTCTGTCATCCAGTGATCGAGCTGAGCGAGGCGTCTCAATGTTCATCAAGTATGACCATATGTCATCAAGTATAACCAATGTTATCAAGTATGACTGCCACGTGCTCCTTCAATGTGTGTATTCTCTTCCATCTTGGTTGAGAAGACAATCAGTCAACGTACTGATAAACTTCATCAACCCAACTTTAGGGGTACCCCGAGTTGAGCGACCATCTCATATGTTCGCAATCTAAAAACTCGTACCCACCGTTGGTTCTCTATGGCAGAGATCATAGCATACACTGGACTATGATGATATCATCCGCACAAAACCTGATAATCCAAATTATCTTTTGTCAGCGGAATCTCCGGGTTTATCTCCTAGCGGGTATTGTATCACAAAGAGCTAACGGTTTAAACAAGGAGTATCCTCAAGCTAAAGTATAAAACTATGAAGTTTGGACCCAACCTTTTAAGTTTCTCAATCGCAGGAATGCGCCTAATTTTAAAAGATGCTATTACAATGGTTAATATCTACAAAGGTTTGCAAAACAGACTTTGTTCATTATATTTTGAGTTCTAGTATTTTAGAAAATAACTATCCGAACTCCCACTCAAACGAACATCCCTCCTGGCCGTTTAAGCGATTACACGACCCCCATCCATTGCACAACCCCTCATCGTCAGAGCCGGCAGCACAACTTCAAGGGTAGACAATTAATTGTCGATCACAACAACTCTGTGACTCATGCTCGACCTTTCGGCCTCCGTGTTCCGAGGCCATATCTGCATATGCTAGGCTCGCCACAATAACCTCCACGTAACGCTTGTGCAACATGGCTTACACCCACTGTATGCGAACGACGATATGTCTGACACCCGATCGTCACGGCCTGCCTCATAACGTAGAACTTTCTTGGTGGTGCTCGTTGGAGGAAGAACACTAGTGGTATTATGAAGGGATCATCTTATATATAACTACCGCCGCGTAACTAATATATATACTAATATATATAATCACACAATATAAGATGCACTCAAAATATCAAATGTAATGCGATGTGATATAGTCCATTGCGCCATGGTCTTCTTGGCGCCCGCAGTTCATAAACAATTTAATAAACCTACCTTGACCATATCACATTGCCCCTGCAAAATAAAGTTAGACGCTTCTACTTTATCTTTTGCATATTTTACGTGGCTTGGGGCTGTCGTAAATAGAACCGCTTCATACCTACGAACCTTATGACCACAACAACGATCCAATAATTGCATGTTTAAGCATCCCTTTCGGGTCCTCCATTGAAAATGCAAAGCCAACTAAAGAGAGAGAAACTGACACCCGCCAGCCACAGATACGGTACAAGCCGTATGTCAGTAGTGGAACCAGTCTCGCGTAAGCGTACGCGTAAAGTCGGTCCGGGCCGCTTCATCAACTCGATGCCGCTGGAATCACAAGTGCACGCTAGAGGGTAGCAAATAACAGGAACGGTGCCCCCGTGCAGAACACGGGTTCTAACAGCGTACAGCTATATCTACGATAGATCGGCTCTGATACCACTGAAGGGGATCGCAGGCAGAAAACAAAAATTTTCCTAGCAACGATAACCTTAAACTAGCCAGAATCTACACTATGCAGATATAGAAGTACGGCGGATATCGGAATATATACCCTCGTAGACCGAAAAGCGGGGATTACGCTCCCGCACAAGCGTTGACGACGAAGACGACGTAGCCGACCTCTAGGTCGCGAAGAACTCGGCGCGACGAAGACGACGAAGATGACCTCGAGGTCGGGTGGAGGAAGTAGGCCTCCGAGTACCGCTAGCGCAGCACCTCGCAGGGTGTTACACACATACGGTGGAGACGACGGCCTCCGAAGCTCCAGTCCAGGACGAGCAGCGGAAGACTTGGACCGGAACACCAGCAGCGCGGCAGCGGGCTATGGTGGAGAGAGATCCCCCTTCTCTACTCGGCGCAACTCTGACAAAGGGAATCACGTTATCGAGGAGAGAAAGAGAAATTAACTGGTTGAATTAAAAGGCCAGGGGTGCCCCTTCTTATATAGGCTCCCGGGGGGAGCCAACCTTGCCAGCCAGTCAATGTGGGACTATCCCACATGCCTGGTTCGGCCAAGATAGAGCCGCCGGCCCTAGGTGGGCCCGGCCCTCCCCCAATCCGAAGCCCTGGGGGACTTTCCCCCCCCTCATGGGCCTTCTTTCCACCAGAAGGCCCATTTTGGGAAATCAGCCTTTAAAAATTCGAAAATAAATATATAAAATCATATTTAAATATTAATTACACTAATTAATATCAAACATATTATATATAATTTATTCTAGCTTCGAAAACTATTTCGTCGCTGCCCGATCTCCATCGGACCATTCCCGGGACGTTCCCGGTGATCTCTTTCCTTTCCGGTTGTCTTGTCGAAACCCCTTAAGTGTGTTACCCTAGCGGTTCGATATAATAACAGACATGATCGAGACTCCTCTCCGATCAATGATTAACTCGTAGGCCTGGACCCCATGAATTAACCCCTGTGATATAACGAATGACTTTCATCTATCAAACCTGGACGTCGAGTCTTAAACCTTTTGCCATAGCGATACTTAGCGTGTCCGAGCATCGTTCATAGATATCTCCATACCTAGCATGATCTCGTTACCGACAACACTATCTTCTACTCGTCTATGATATTATGTCAGCTGGTGACCTAGTCACATGTTTGCAAACTCATTTGACATAATCTCACCGAGTGGGCCCTAGAGTATCTATCCGGCTATACGGACTGACAAATCCCGCTCTTGACCCCTCGTCTCAACTATTCCCTTCCGATACCCAAAAGTATCACCGTTATTGTCACACTATATAAGACATGACGTTTGGTGCGATCAAAGTATCTTCCAGGAATAACAATAAGAGTTGATCTCACGGTCGAAGGCGTAATGACTACGTCCTACAAATTATGGGTAAGTCCATCACATCGTTCCACCTAACGATATGACTCCATTGCCGACAGACGCCATGTCTCATGATCGGGAAACCTCGATCATCAATCGCGCAATGAAACTAGTCTTAGCAGAGGCAACTAGGGACCTGGTTGTTTATCTACCACACGTGTATTAATGTTTCCGCTTAATACAGTTATAGCATGGTATAAAACATATAATGAACAATTGGAATATAACCAATAAACTATCTTTATTAAGTGCCTCTAGGGCATATTCCCTTCAGGTACAGCAGAAACATTGCAGGGCCAAATAACAAGCACTTTATTATTACAAACCAGAGAGTGCACGTGGAGATTGTCCTGTCGTGAGGACATCTCATGCTTAGTGTTAGCGAAGAACACAAGATGCAAATTTTACATTCGGGAACTCAACAACCATATAACTATTGTCCGGGCTGCTCGATTCAACCGTACTAATATAAGACTTCTACTATAGACTACTCTAATCTGACTCTTCGCCCTCAACCGCTCCGTAGCGGATTATGTAGTCGACTCCTTCCACTCCACCAGATAAATCTGGTTCTTCATAGAAGATGTCGTCCTGGCCGTTGATGGCGTTGTAAGCTGCTCCTTCCAAGTCTTTACAGTCTAAGCAGATGATTCAAAGGAAGGAATGAGTAACGAGCATTACTCAGCAAGTTCATAATATCTGGTGGTAATGTGATGCACTACCTACAGCTTGAGACTCTAAAGAGTCACGAGCTAATGCAATGCTGTTTGCAAAACATTTCTTCAAAAGGTTCATTTTATTATGAAAACTATGCCCACCAACCATTCATAGGGCTAGAACTTCATGGAGCTCCTTTCCTGCAGCGTTCGCAGCTCCTTCCCGGAACAGGGAGTAACATGTCACACTTTTTTACACTCTGCAGAGGTGCGTTGCTTTACCCATAAGAGATCAAGACCTTGTTGCACAACCGGGCGTACTTTCCCGTCCACACTCTCTTTTGTGTGGGGCCCGGCTGATGATCCAAGCCATTCACTGCGCTTCTCCACCACCCCGCATGCCCACCCCCTTCATACATAGCAGGATAACCCCTGATATTCCACCCCGCAAGGTAGAACTACCTAGGCTTCCCCTTGCAGACCATCCTAGACACCAGTGGCCGTGGGCATTAAGGGATCCCACCCATGTGCATGTAGTCCCGCAAGACATACATCGTACGGAACTGGCTGCCTGTTGACATGCGAACGGAAGATGATCACAGATGACTTCCCCGGCCCATTCCAAGTCTTATGGTTAACGCGTCATTTACGACGCAAGAATCTTGGCAGCATTGGTTGTTTAATCCTAGATAATACTTTCCCGTGCAAATGGAACCTCCACCAACCACATCATACCGTGGTTCCATCTGCCAGCCATAATAGATCACCACCACTCGGGTGGAAGACCGATAGTCATATTATTATAAACATAGATTTTTCTGCCTCCTTTTGAATATAGATGATAGTATTGTAGCACTTAGCAAATAGTTTCATAGCAAATATTGCAAAGGACATGAGCAAGTGTGAACTTGCCTTGTGATTGACAAGTAGTGGAGTCTGATGGTGGATGAGACTCCTGCTTTCCTGGTTCTACAAAATACCATCATTGTCTTTATAAGGACAATGTTTAAAGAAGCAAATGATGATTATAATGCATACGTATGAGATGCATTATTTTATTTTATCTTAAGTGTTAAGATTTTAAAATGCATGGAATCATTATTAGTGTTTATTTTATTTACTTCTTTTTAAAGAACAAATAGAACTTATTATTATTATTATTTTAAATAGATTAATAAATTTTCATATTTTAAAATGGAATGAAAGAAATAGATTTTTAAATCATACCTTTAATCTCTATTAGAGAATATATCTTTTTTTAATGAATACTATAAGATATTAAATCTTTTAAGAAAATATCAATTGATATATTTAACACAATTATTTTCTTTACAATGAATATCCTAAAATAGGATAAAGGTAAGTTTTGGAAAACTTAGAGTTTTATTAAAGTTCAGAACTAGTATTTATTTATTTTTGACTATTATTAATCCGTTGTAATATTTTGAGGGAGAAATGTTTAAAAGCTGAAATTCCTGTTTTCTTAATTTTCAGGTCAAATAGACCATGTTGCCCTCAGACAGGTGGACCACGACACCTGGCCGAATCGGACCAGATTGGTCCGACCGAACCCGGTCCACGAACAGACCCGCCCTCTCTCTCTCTCTCCACGCGATCCCCTTTTCTCTTCGGCGATTGGAGAATCGCCCTCGCCGTCGCCAGCCGATTCCGCCCTACTCCGGTGAGTTCCGCCGCCGAGCTACGGCGCAAGTTACTCGCCCTGACCCGCTCTATCCTCTCATCCGTGAGGTTCTCCTCCTCGCGCCCTCGGTTCCTTTCTCTGTCTGCAACCCGAGCTAGGGTTCGGGCCTGTGGTGGTTCTCCTCCTCCAATGGCGCTGCGGTGGTGCCTGCGAGCTCGGAGAGACATCCCTGCGTGCGGTGAAGTCGTCCCCGTGTTGCGCTGCGTCGGCCGCGTGGGCACCGCCCCACCACGCCGCCGTGGTTGCGCACAGGCGTAGGTGTGGTCTTCTTTCTCCCTTTGCTCTTCTCATCTCCTTATCTAGCCTACGAGCCATACTCTGGGATGATTCCTAGCTGGTAGTGATTAGATGATTTTTGGCATGCTAGGGTTGGCATCAATTTTGATGCTACTGTGATGCTTATTCAGATTGGTGATTGGGATTGCTTGTGTGGCCCCTGTGAGCTATGTTAGATGATTTCAGTGCTATGTCTCCATTGTTGTGATGATGCCCAGATGGATTGGTCATTGGTTTAGTTTCAATTGCTGCTCAAGTGGTTCAGGCTTAGTTGTGCTTCTCTGAACCTCTAATGTTCAGTACTGTCCTAATTGCTTGACTGAATTTCTCAATTCAGTTAACTTGGGAACACTGTGATGGATTTCTTTTTACTTGATTCCTAGAATTTACTTCTAGGAAAATGATGTTAAGTTTGATTGGATGCTTTCTTGCTTCTTTGGCTATTATTAAATTTAAGTTTGTGTTTGTGGTGCTCTTTCCTTAGGGAATTAGTGCCCAGCAAGCTTATTTTTAATCTAGCTGTTGGTGGAGATGTGATTAAATTCCCTTTGCTTATTATTTAGGCAAGGATTTAGCCATGTTGCCTCAGCCGATGATGCTTAGGCTGAGGCTTGCCTTGAGATAAGAACAGATACAATTTATGCCCCTATGCATGAATAGATGGTTGCCAACAGCCCATGATGCACAGACTGAGGCCCTGGATTTAAAGGATTAGTTGCTATTTGGTTTAATGCATTATTTCCAACGAAGAGCAGTTGAGCACAGCATCACTGTGCCAAGCTGAGGAAATTAACCACAATAATGATGCTTGCATGATTTGTTTATGAGTTGAGATCGACCTTTAGCAAATTGTGGTGTGGCTGAGTTGTGGTTTGGTTGCTGGAGTGATTCTTGACCAACAGCTCCTATTGTACTCTTGATCAACAATCTTGCCACCTCCTCCAGCTCCTAGCTGCTTTCTTGTGGCTGCTCTTCTCCTCCTAGCTCCTGGATGGCTTCCTGGTTCCAGCCCTTCTCCTCCTAGCTCCTTGCTTGATCAGGCCATCATCTTGCTTTGCTTTTGGCAAAGGATCAGAGGTGTTTTGTGTTGAACAGATGGTGGTTTATGTGCTGTGTGTGCTGTGGAGCTGAGATGTTCGTGTGTGTAAGCTGAGGTGGTAAAATGGGTATGCTCCACTGGTTGCTTCGGTGCACTTGCTCTTATCCCTTCCTGGTCCCTT
The DNA here is from genome assembly GCA_026929855.1 of Poa annua. Taxonomy (NCBI): domain Eukaryota; kingdom Viridiplantae; phylum Streptophyta; class Magnoliopsida; order Poales; family Poaceae; genus Poa; species Poa annua. Next base: position 60,533,999 of record CM049437.1, read on the forward strand.
GCTGTGTTGACAGCTGCTCCATGCATTGAGCTTGTAAGCAGCATGTCTGCTTGCTCCCTTGAGATCTTTTCACAGAGGAGTGTTGCCTAAGGCTGGCTTTGAGCTTATCCTGCCTGTTGGATTATTTCTGATGCCAAGTGGACTTTACTAATGACCATGCCTGTGATGTTGCTCTGAGGCACTAAACTAATGATAAGAACAGATGCTAACCTTGTTTAGGGTCTGAACTCAATGATGTGAATAACAGTGCACCTCACTGTTTAACTGAGAGTATCCTATTAATAAAACTCCCCATTTATTAATTGTTTCTATTTTTTCTTCTATTGCTTTTGTGTTGTTTTGTTTTGGATTGCAGGAAAGAAGAAGATGATACAAGATGAAGATGATCATGACAGATGAAGATTTGGAAAAGCTTAGGATTTAGTTTCATATGTAATTTCTTGTTTATTATTACTCTTCTTATTATCATTTGTAAAGACAATGTAATATTGTGAGTTATTAATCAAGTGATTTCATTTGTCTTAAATCACTTTTCATTTGTAATCTAAATATGTAATTATTATTTTTGTAATGTACATTTATCATGGAATTCCTTAATATTTATTTGTGAGTTATTTCAAATTCAAATTTATTTGAATATTCAAATTTGATCAAAATTCACAAAAACAAGGAAATTACCTAAAGGTCATGTCGAAATTTGTATCATTCACCTAAAATGAGCTAAACCCTAACTCATTGAGATGAAAGAAACTCCGATCACTCCAGGGTTTTAGTTTGCGAAAAATTTATTCAGGTTTTCAGATGCAAAAAATTTATTCAGGTTTTCAGATGCATGCATGCAGATGCACAAATTCCTATTTCTACCCTCCGTTGGTTCCTAAACGCTGGGTTGTTACAGTGTAAAAACATACGCAGCCCTCGAGTATGTTTGAACGGGGTGTGTGTAGTATGAAATTTATGTATTTGTGTATTTATCCAGCCCCCGAGCCTGTCGAGTGGGGCGTATGAAAGTAATTATGTAATTATGCAAGTATCTAGCCCCCAAGCCTTCTAGTGGAGCTGAGATTTGTTGGTGCGGCAAGGCACCCCAGCCCCCGAACGCTCGGGTGGAGTATAATAATGCGATGATTTATGAGAATAAAGTATGCAAAAAATTTGTAGAGGAACATCTTTCTTTATTCATATATTGGCCAGCAAGCCGCCTCATTAAAAACCTTCCAGTCCCCTTAGGTACCCTGGTAAGGAAAAGAGCGCGTCTGAAACCTGCTGGCCGTTTGACATTGTGCTCTATTACATTGATCGACTAGGAAGCCTAAGCATAAAAGCAATGCAAGTGCGCCACGATCCATGGATTATGTGATAGTTCTCCCGTCTTCTCGTGCTTCAGTCGATACGCGCCACCATCGATGACTTCCGTGATGATGAAGGGTCCCTCCGAGGAGATGCGAGTTTGTGCACCTTCTTCTGCTTCAATCGAAGTACCAAGTCTCCAACCATGAATGACCTTGTGCGCAGCCGGCGACTGTGATAGTTGCAGAGATCCTGCTGGTAAACAGCTGTGCGAGCAAGGGCTGTGTTGCGTGCTTCTTTGAGTAAGTCGACTGAGTCTTCGAGTGACTCGTTCACATCGTCTTCATCGTATACTTCGACTCTGGGAGCACTAAACTTCACCTCTGGAGGGAGCACTGCCTCTGCGCCGTATACCATAAAAATGGTGTGAATTAAGTCGAGGCGTTTGGAGTTGTGCGCAGGCTCCATAGTACTGCAGGAAGCTCATTGACCCAGGCACCCGCAGCTCGCTTGAGTGGTACCAGCAACCTTTTCTTGATGCCCTCGCATACGAGACCATTGGCCTTTTCGACTTGCCCATTGGACTGTGGATGTGCTACCGATACATAGTTGAGCGTGATATCCCACTCCTTGCAGAAGGAACGAAACTCCTCGGCTGTGAAGTTTGTGCCGTTGTCGGTGATGATGCTATTTGGGACTCCAAAGCGGTACACAATGGATTTTATGAAGTTGACTGCTGTAGCGGCAGTCGAGCTTGTGATTGGGACTGTTTCAATCCACTTCGTGAACTTGTCAACTGCTACCAGTAGATGATTGTGTCCTCCCAGCGAGGATTTTTTGAGTGGTCCCACCATGTCGAGCCCCCACTGGGCGAAAGGCCATGCCAATGGTATGGTTTTTAGTGCCGACGTGGGTGCATGTGGCCTGGTTGCAAACTTCTGGCACCCGATGCACCTTTTGACTATGTCTTCCGCATCCTTGAGTGTTGTAGGCCAGTAAAACCCTGCTCGGAACGCTTTGGCTACGAGAGATCGACTGCCGGCGTGATGCCCACAGGTACCTGCATGGATATCACGAAGTATCGCTTTTCCATCCTCGAATTCTATGCATCTCTGAAACATACCTGAGATGTTGCGCCTGTATTGCTCACCGTTGATTATGGTGTATGCCTTGGATCGTCGAGTGACTCGTCGAGTGTCTATTACGTCTTCTGGTAGCTCGCCGCGGAGTATGTATGTTAGAAATGGCTGGGTCCATGATGGTATTACCTGATCACCATGACACAAAAGTACTTCGACTGGCGGATCCTCTGCGCTAGGCGCTTTGCTTACGGACGCATCAGTCGAAGTCGGTGAAGGTTGTTGCTTCTTGATGGATCTGTGCTCAATGCGCTCTAAGAAGACACCTGGTGGAACTTGCTCCTTAGTCGACGCGATGTTGGCTAGCCTATCTGCTTCTTCGTTGCTTTCTCGCCCGATATGCCGTAACTCGCATCCATCAAAATCTCCTTCCATCGTGTTGTAAAGGTCTCGATATGCAATCATGTTTGCCGCTATAGCATCACAAGCTTTCATCGTTTGTTCCACGACTAAGTTGGAATCGCCATAAATCATCAGTCCCTGAGGCTTTGGGTACTGATCCTCCGGTGTTTGCGGTATGTGATGTATGGCTCCCGCTATTTGACTTCATGTATGATGTTGCGGTGGAGGTGGTAGTGCCACGACTGGCTGCGCGGGTGGTGGTGCAACAAAGACTGGCAGAGCAGTCGGGGGTGCGGCCTTTCTGCTTTTCACCATGTAATTCATTACCAGTTGATCGAATTCTCGACAATTCCCCATGGAGTGATTAGATATTAATCTTCCGTCATCTCCCTTAAACATGTGCAGTCTACAATGGTCCTCCATCTTTTCTTCAAATGACTTTTCTGGTCTCGCATATGTGCGTCTACGCCACTCTTGCCTTCGATAATTACCGTTACACTGGTCTCGGTCTCGACTGTCCCGACGATCTTCTGTTCGACTATCACGGTGGTCGTCACTTCGACTATCACGACGATTTTCGCTTCGACTTTCGCGGCGGTCTTCGGGTCGTCTGTCGTCTCTGACGCGATTGTCTTGTGGCTGTGAGAAACCAGCTGCCATGAACTTTACTTTATCATCATCGTTGTACCGTTTTTGTCGTTTGCGCTTGCGATCATCTCTATGATTGTCTCGATAGACTCGACTATTCCGACGATCTTCGTGGTCGCGTGGGGAGACTGGGCGATTAGCCCTAACAGAATGTTCTCCATCCGCCCACTCGGTTGCTATCTTCATGAGCTCCGCCATGGATTTTGGCTTTTGGCGACCGAGTGCCTCTCTGAAAACTCCCATGGTGAAGACATCCATAGCTCTGTCTTCTGAAATTGTGCCGATGATGACTGAGTTGAAGATCTTATTCTCAGCAGTTGGGAAACCCCAAGAGGAAGGTGTGAAGCAGTGCAGCAGCAAGTTTCCCTCAGTTATGAAACCAAGGTTATCGAACCAGTATGAGATGAATGTTCTTATGAAGGTGTGCGCCAGAAAAGTCTTGTGGCGTGTAGCTGACGTGGAAACTGCACACAACACAATCAAGATACTTTGCCCCAACTTAACAGTGAGGTTGTCAATCTCACTGGCTTGCTGTAACAAAGAATTAGACGTATAGTGTGGAAAATAGTGTTTGTATGCAGAGAATGAAAGAACAGGATTGCAGTAGGTTGTATTATCAATTTAAAGAAAAGGACCGGGGTCCACAGTTCACTAGTGGTGTCTCTTCATAAATAATAATAACATACATGAGGGTAAACAAATTACAGCTGGGCAATTGACAAAATAAAGAACCGCATAATAATGCATGTACAAGTCATGGTGTCTAGTGTGAGATTCATTTGGGCATTACAACATGATACATAGACCGCTATCCAACTGCATCTATGACTAATAATCCACCTTCCGGATAGCATCCGCACCCCTTTCAGTATTAAGTTGCAAGCAACAAATTATTGCATTAAGCAAAGTGTGTAATGTAAGTAGCACAATTATCGTTAGACAAAGAACTACTGTTTTATCCCTAGTAGCAACAGTACATTCACAATCTTAGAGGTTGCTGTCACTCCCCCAGATTAAATGAAGACATGAACCCACTATCGAGCATAAATACCCCCTCTTGGAGTCACAAGCATCTACTTGGCCAGTGCATCTACTAGTAACGGAGAGCATGCAAGATCATAAATAACGCACTCACATAATATATAATGAAGCAAATGACATAGTACTCAATATTCATCGGATCCCAGCAAACACAACATGTAGCATTATATAAAGATGATCTTTATCATGATAGGCCCAGCTGTAATTTGTTTACCCGCATGTATGCTATTATTATTTATGGAGAGACACCACTAGTGAACTGTGGACCCCGGTCCTTTTCTTTAAACTGATAAAACAACCTACTGCAATCCTGTTACTTTCATTCTCTGCAAACAAACATCATTTTCCACACCATACGTTTAATCCTTTGTTACAGCAAGCCAGTGAGATTGACAACCTCACTGTTAAGTTAGGGCAAAGTATCTTGGTTGCGTTGTGTGCAGGTTCCACGTCAGCTACACGCCAAGCTCTTCTCTGGCGCCGTTGACACCTTCAGAAGCGCCTTCATCTCCTACTGGTTCGATAACCTTGGTTTCATAACTGAGGAAAATTTGCTGCTGCACTACTTCATACCTTCCTCTTGGGGTTTCCCAACAACACCACACCGGTGCATCAAGCATTTTTCTGGCGCCGTTGCCGGGGAGAAGAAGCACCTTTGTTCAGAATACTTTCACACTCTCTCGTTAACTTAGCGCCAGCATTTTTCTGGTGCCGTTGCCGGGGAGATCAAGCTCTTCTGCGAGGGGAGTCTCTCACATCCAATCTTTTTATTTTGTTATTGTCTTGCTTGGTTTATTTTTATTACTGTCTTGTTTGCTTAATATCTAAACATGGTAGCACAATAGGAGAAGACAACCATCTAGCTACTGCTATGGTCCCGTAGTCTAAGGATGAACTACTCACGCATCAGTCCGAAGGCGGGCACAGTGATGTAGAGCCCTCCGGTGATGATTCCCCTCTCCGACAGGGTGCCGGGAAGAGCTTCTGAACCCTCCCGAACAAGGGTTGACGACGGCGGCGGCTCCGTAATGTTTCGTGGAAAAGTGCTCGGGTGTTAGGTCTTGTTTCGTCGGAGGGTATTTATAGGCGAAAGTGCGAAGTAGGTGGAGCCCCGAGGGGCCCTCATCATGTGGCGGCGCAGCCAGAGTTGGGGCCGCGCCACCACATGGTGAGGCCGCCTGATGACTGAGTCGAAGATCTTCTTCTCATCAGTTGGGAAACCCCAAGAGTAAGGTGTGAAGCAGTGTAGCAGCAAATTTCACTCAGTTACGAAACCAAGGTTATCAATCCAGTAGGAGATGAAGATTCTTCTGAAGGTTGCTGCGGTTGACCTTGGCAGGCGCACTACCGGTGTCAACCACGAACGTGGAACCTGCACACAACACAATCAAACTATTTTGCCCCAACTTTACAGTGAGGTTGTCAATCTCACTGGCTTGCTGTAACAAAGGATTAAACGTATGGTGTGGAAAATGATATTTGTTTGTACAGAGTGAAAGAACAGGATTGCAGCAGATTGTATTATCAATTTAAAGAAAAAGGATCGGGGTCCACAGTTCACCAGTGGTGTCTCTCCATAAATAATAATAGCATACATGAGGGTAAACAAATTACAGCTGGGCAATTGACAAAACAAAGAACTGCATAATAATGCATATACTAGTCATGGTGTCTAGTGTGAGATTCATTTGGGCATTACAACATGATACATAGACCGTTATCCAACTGCATCTATGACTAATAATTCACCTTCCGGATAGCATCCGCAACACCTTTCAGTATTAAGTTGCAAGCAACAAATTATTGCATTAAGCAAAGTGTGTAATGTAAGTAGCACAATTATACTTAGACAAAGAACTACTGTTTTATCCCTAGTAGCAAAAGTACATTCACAATCTTAGAGGTTGCTGTCACTCCTCCAGATTAAATGAAGACATGAACCCACTATCGAGCATAAATACTCCCTCTTGGAGTACAAGCATCTACTTGGCCAGAGCATCTACTAGTAACGGAGAGCATGCAAGATCATAAATAACGCACTCACATAATATATAATGAAGCAAATGACATAGTACTCAATATTCATCGGATCCCAGCAAACACAACATGTAGCATTACATAAAGATGATCTTGATCATGATAGGCGGCTCACAAGATCTAAACATGGTAGCACAATTGGAGAAAACAACCATCTAGCTACTGCTATGGACCCGTAGTCCAAGGATGAACTACTCACACATCAGTCCGGGGGCGGGCATGGTGATGTAGAGCCCTCCGGTGATGATTCCCCTCTCTGGCAGGGTGCCGAGAAGAGCTTCTGAACCCTCCCGAACTAGGGTTGACGAGGGCGGCGGCTCTGGAACTTTTCGTGGATTTCTGATCGGGTACCGAGGGTTTTCTCGTCGGGGGGAATAAATAGGCGAAACGGCAACGTCGGTGGAGGGCCGTGGGCCCCACACCACGTGGTGGCGCTGCAGAAGGGGGAGTCGCGCCTCCACCAGGTGTGGGCGCCCTGTGGCCCCTCTTCGTTAGCTCTTCGGTCTTCTGGATCCTTTTGAGAAAAATAGGAGTTTTGGCTTTTGTTTCGTCCGATTCCGAGAATATTTCAAGAACAACTTTTCTGAAACCAAAAACAGCAGAAAACAGGGAACTGGCACTGTGGCATCTTGTTAATAGGTTAGTCCCAGAAAATGCATAAAAATGATATAAAGTGTATATAAAACATGTAGCAATGGGTATAATATAAGCATGGAACGTAAGAAATTATAGATACGTTTGAGACGTATCAAGTATCCCCAAGCTTAGTTCTACTCGCCCCGAGTAGGTAAAAAGATAAAAAGAATAATTTCTGAAGTGACATGCTTTAACATAATCTTGATCATATAATAATGTAAAGCTCATGTTATGAATGAAGTGACTCAAGGCAATGGTCTATAGTTTGCTAACAAATAGACAAGGAGTAAGCAACTACATCATATAAGTAAAAACTTTTCATGGATAGTACTTTCAAACAAGCATCAAAAAGATTTGCATAAGAGTTAACTCATAAAGCAATAGTTTCTAAGTAAAAGAGCATTGAAGCAACACAAAGGAAGATATAAGTTTCAGCATTGGCTTTCAACTTTGAACATGTATATCATATAGATAGTTGTCAACACAAAGAAATATAACAAGTGCAATAAGTAAGCATATAAGAATTGTTGCACACAGTTGACACAAGTGTTTGCTTTGGGGATAGAAAGAAGTAGGTAAACTGACTCAACATAAAGTAAAAGATAGGCCCATTCGCAGAGGGAATCAGGGATACAAACATGTGCTAGAGCTTTTTAGTTTTTATAGGTTTTTGAAATCATATAGAGAGCATAAAAGTAAGTTTTTGAGTGGTGTTTGTCATTGTCAACGAATGGTAATGGGCACTCTACCCCCCTTGTCAACCAGACTTTCTAAGAGCGGCTCCCATGAAGGACATTATTTCTACCCAAGAGTAGATCATCCCTCTTATTCTCTTTTGTTTACACATGTAGTTAAAAACTAGTATCATTGTTTGGCTGATTAGATCAGGGCAAAAATGTGAAGAGAATGCAGCGGTTAAAGTTGTAATTAGTTGGGACTGGGCACCCCATTTGCCAGCTCTTTTTGCAAAGTTAATGGATAAGCGGATGTATATGCCACTAGTCCGGTTGTGAAAGTCTGTCTGAAAGCAAATGACAAGGTTGATATCGAAAACACCACGTACTTCCTCACGAGCTAATAAACATTGACACAAATAAGGGATAATAAATTTTAAATAAAGGTAGGACATGAAGTATTTTCTTGGAATGGCAGGAAATACCATGTAGTAGGTAGGTATGGTGGACACAGATGGCATGGGTTTTGGCTCAAGGTTTTGGATGCACGAGAAGCATTCCCTCTCAGTACAAGGTTTTGGCTAGCAAGGTTATTTGAAGCAAACACAAGTATAAACTATGATAACAAGACATATATAAAAACATATTGCAAGTATTATATAAAACTCTACATTGTCTTCCTTGTTGTTCAAACACCTTTACTAGAAAATATCTAGACCTTAGAGATACCAAACATGCAAACCAAATTTCAACAAGCTTTACGGTAGTTCTTCACTAATAGGTTTTAACTACATGATGTAAAAGCTTATTCATGATCTACTTGAGAGCTCAAAACAATTGCCAAGCACCACAACATACAAGATAACAATCCATAAGAGCATGTATATCTTTTTCATTATACCATCTACCACATTTAGCATTTTCTGTTTCCAACCAAACACCAATCAACTTATTTAAACATAAACTCTCCAAGTATTTATCAATGAGACAAGAGAGTATAACATAAGAGAACTAACAGCTCTAAACAAGAGATGCATGAAAAACAAGAGCTGAAAGTATTGAAGTAACATAGAAGAATACTCAACAAATATAAGTGAAGAATACGAGTATTCATAAGAAAAAGCGGAGCGTGTCTCTCTCCCCCAAAGGAATTCTAGGATCCATTTTATTCAGAGAATGAAAATAAAAAAAGCAAAAATAAAAGCAAACAGACGCTTCAAGTAAAGCACATAAGATGTGACGAAATTAAAGTTTCACTAGAGATGACCTGATAGTTTGTTGATGAAGAAGGGGATGCCTTGGGCATCCCCAAGCTTTGACGCTTGAGTCTTCTTGAAATATGCTTGGGTGACTCACAGGTCCATCCCCAAGCTTAGTCTTTTTCATCTTCTTGATCACATCATATCATTCTCTCTCTTGATCCTTGAAAACTTCCTCCACACTAAACTCAAAGTAGACTTCATTAGAGGGTTAGTGCATAATTATAAATTCTCATATTCTGCATGGACACAATCATTACCAATGCTACTGGACATTAGCTACAGCCACTGATACTTTATAAAACAAAAGATCCATTCAAAAACAACAAAAGGAGCAATGCAAGATAATGGCAGAATCTGTCAAAAACAGAACAGTCCGTAAAGACGAATTTTGTCGAGGCACTTAACTTGCTCAAATCAGAAAACTAATGAAAGTTGCGTACATATCTGAGGATTACGTACAGAAAATATCAGGTTTTTAAGATTTTTCTGTAAAGAGTTATGAATTAAACGGTGGACAGCAGAAAACTGTTCCTGCGCAGAAATCCAAATCTAGCATCAACTTTCTACTAGAGGCTTTACTTGACACAAGAATGCGATAAAATAAAGATACAAAAGAATTGCTACAGAGGTAGACATGTTCCTTGACTCAATATAAAATAAAATAACAGAAATAAAAAGTGGGTTGTCTCCCATAAGCGCTTTTCTTTAACGCCTTTCAGCTAGGCATGCCTAGAAAGTAATACTCAAGTGTTTTCAAGAGATGAAGCATCAACATAATAATTTGTTCGAATGATAGAATCAAAAGGTAGCTTCATTCTTTTTGTAGGGAAGTGGTCCATACCTTTCTTGAGTGGGAATTGGTATCTAATATTTCCTTCTTTCATATCAATAATAGCACCCACAGTTCTAAGAAAAGGTCTTCCCAACACAATTGGACAAGATGGGTTGCATTCAATATCCAAGACAATAAAATCAACGGGGACAAGGTTATTGTTAACCATAATAAGAACATCATTAACTCTCCCCAAAGGTTTTTTTAAAGCATTATCAGCAAGAAAAACATCCAAATAGCAATGTTCCAAAGGTGTCAAATCAAACATATCATAGAGCTTTTTAGGCATAACAGAGATACTTGCACCAAGGTCACATAAAGCATTGCAATCAAATTCATTCACCTTTATTTTAATGATGGGCTCCCAACCATCTTCTAACTTCCTAGATATAGAAGATTCAAGTTTTAATTTCTCTTCCCTAAGTTTAATGAGAGCATTTGTAATATGAGTAGTAAATGCCATGTTTATGGTACTAGCATTAGCACTTGTAGCTAACTTTTGCAAGAACTTAATAACTTCAGAGATATTAAAATCATCAAAATCAAAATCATTATTATCAAAAGAAACTGAACCATTATCTCCTATGTTCTTAAAAATTTCAGCATTTTTATCAATAACAGTTTCAGCAGTTTTAGGCAATTTTAGTTTTTTGGAAGAAGTAGAGGAAACATTGCCAACACCAATTATGTTACCATTGATAGTAGGAGGTTTACTAGCATGTGAAGTAACATTATTTTCAGTAGTAGTAATAGTATAAACTCTAGCCATATTATTCTTTTTAACTAGGTCTTCTTCTCTTTCCCATCTAGCATGCAAATCAGCCATCATCCTAACATTTTCATCTATCCGAACTTGGATGGCATTAATTTTAGCAAAGGTCTTATTCTCTTTAGCATTATTAGGCATAACTTTTAATTTCAATAGATCAACATCAAGAGCAAGGCTATCAACTTTAGAAGCAAGAGTATCAATTTTGCCAAGCTTTTCCTGAACAGTTTTATTAAAAGCAGTTTGTGTAGTGATAAAATCCTTAAGCATGGTTTCAAGTTCAGAGGAGATATTCCTATTGTTGCTATAAGATTTACCATAAGAATTACCATAACTATTACAATTATTAGCAGGATAAGGCATTGTTCCTATATGCATTGTTGTTAAAATTATTATTTTTAATGAAGTTCACATCAACATGCTCTTCTTGTGCAACCAAAGAAGCTATGGATCAATATGAGATTTACCATTCACAAGCATAGCCATAATAACATCAATCTTTTCACTCAAAGAAGAGGTTTCTTCAACATAATTTACCTTCTTACCTTGAGGAGCTCTTTCAGTATGCCACTCAAAATAATTAACCATCATATCATCTAGAAGTTTTGTTGCAGCCCCCAAAGTGATGGACATAAAGGTACCTCCTGCAGCCGAATCCAATAAGTTTCTTGAAGAAAAGTTCAGTTCTGCATAAAAGGTTTGGATGATCATCCAAGAAGTCAGTCCATGGGTAGGGCAATTTTTAACTAAAGATTTCATTCTTTCCCAAGATTGAGCAACATGTTCATTATCAAATTGTTTAAAGTTCATAATGCTACTTCTTAAGGAAATGATCTTAGCAGGAGGATAATATTTTCCAATGAAAGCATCTTTGCATTTAGTCCAAGAATCAATACTATTCCTAGGCAATGACAACAACCATTCTTTGGCTCTTCCTCTTAAAGAGAAAGGAAACAATTTAAGCTTAATAATATCCCCATCTACATCTTATATTTTTGCATTTCACATAATTCAACAAAATTATTAAGATGGGCAGCAACATCATCAGTAATAGCACCAGAAAATTGCTCTTTCATAACAAGATTTAGCAAAGCGGGTTTAATTTCAAAGAAGTCTGCTTTAGAAGCAGGTGGAGCGATAGGAGTGCATATGAAATCATTATTATTTGTGCTAGTAAAGTCACACAACTTAGTATTCTCAGCAGTACTCATTTTAGCAAATTTTTAACTAAACCGAAATAAAGAAATAAATGCAAGTAACTATATTTTTTGTATTTTTGATATTAAGCAAACAAGAAAATAATAAAAATAAACTAAGAAAGACAACAACAAAATAAAAAGATTGAGTGTGAGAGACTCCCCTCGCAGAAGTGCTCCAACTCCCCGGCAACGGCGCCAGAAATTAGCTTGATGACTGAGTCGAAGATCTTATTCTCAGCAGTTGGGAAACCCCAAGAGGAAGGTGTGAAGCAGTGTAGCAACAAATTTCCCTCAGTTACGAAACCAAGTTTATCAATCCAGTAGGAGATGAAGATTCTTCTGAAGGTTGCTGCGGTTGACCTTTGCAGGGTGCACTACCAGTGTCAACCACGAACGTGGAACCTGCACACAACACAATCAAACTATTTTGCCCCAACTTGACAGTGAGGTTGTCAATCTCACATGCTTGCTGTAAAAAAGAATTAAACGTATGGTGTGGAAAATGATGTTTGTTTGCAGAGAGTGAAAGAACAGGATTGCAGCAGATTGTATTATAAATTTAAAGAAAAAGGACTGGGGTCCACAGTTCACTAGTGGTGTCTCTCCATAAATAATAATAGCATACATGAGGGTAAACAAATTACAGCTGGGCAATTGACAAAATAAAGAACTGCAAAATAATGCATATACTAGTCATGATGTCTAGTGTGAGATTCATTTGGGCATTACAACATGATACATAAACCGTTATCCAACTGCATCTATGACTAATAATCCACCTTCCGGATAGCATCCACACACCTTTCAGTATTAAGTTGCAAGCAACAGATTATTGCATTAAGCAAAGTGTGTAATGTAAGTACCACAATTATCCTTAGACAAAGAACTACTGTTTTATCCCTAGTAGCAACAGTATATTCACAATCTTAGAGGTTGCTGTCACTCCCCTAGATTAAATGAAGACATGAACCCACTATCGAGCATAAATACTCTCTCTTGAAGTCACAAGCATCTACTTGGCCAGAGCATCTACTAGTAACGGAGAGCATGCAAGATCATAAATAACGCACTCACATAATATATAATGAAGTAAATGACATAGTACTCAATATTCATCGGATCCCAGCAAACACAACATGTAGGATTACATAAAGATGATCTTGATCATGATAGGCAGCTCACAAGATCTAAACATGGTAGCACAATTGGAGAAGACAACCATCTAGCTACTGCTATGGACCCGTAGTCCAAGGATGAACTACTCACACATCAGTCCGGTGGCGGGCATGGTGATGTAGAGCCCTCCGGTGATGATTCCCCTCTCCGGCAGGGTGCCGGGAAGAACTTCTGAACCCTCCCGAATTAGGGTTGACGACGGCGGCGGCTCTGGAACTTTTCGTGGATTTCTGATCGGGTACCGAGGGTTTTCTCGTCGGGGGGAATAAATAGGCGAAAGGGCAACGTCGGTGGAGGGCCGTGGGCCCCACACCATGTGGTGGCGCGGCAGAAGGGGGAGCTGCGCCTCCACCAGGTGTGGGCGCCCTGTGGCCCCTCTTCGTTAGCTCTTCGGTATTCTGGATCCTTCCGAGAAAAATAGGAGTTTTGGGTATTGTTTCGTCCGATTCCGAGAATATTTCCAGAACAACTTTTCTGAAACAAAAAACAGCAGAAAACAGGGAAATGGCACTGTGGCATCTTGTTAATAGGTTAGTCCCAGAAAATGCATAAAAATGATATAAAGTGTATATAAAACATGTAGCAATGGGTATAATATAAGCATAGAACGTAAGAAATTACAGATACGTTTGAGACGTATCACCGCCTCGGTCTCCGTCTTCTCCTCCTCTTCGGTGTTCTAGATGGTTTCGAGAAAAATAGGGACTTCAGTTTTTGTTTCGTCCAATTCCGAGAATATTTCCTTAACAGATTTTCTGAAACAAAAAACAGCAAACAGGGAACTGGCACTGTGGCATCTTGTTAATAGGTTAGTCCTAGAAAATGCATAAAAATGATATAAAGTGTATATAAAACATGTAGCAATGGGTATAATAAAAGCATGGAACGTAAGAAATTACAGATACGTTTGAGACGTATCACCGCCTCGGTCTCCGTCTTCTCCTCCTCTTCGGTGTTCTGGATGGTTCCGAGAAAAATAGGGACTTCGGCTTTTGTTTCGTCCAATTCCGAGAATATTTCCTTAACAGATTTTCTGAAACAAAAAACAGCAAAAAACAGGGAACTGGCACTGTGCCATCTTGTTAATAGGTTAGTCCCGGAAAATGCATAAAAATGCTATAAAGTGTATATAAAACATGTAGCAATTGGTATAATATAAGCATGGAACATAAGAAATTATAGATACGTTGGAGACGTATCAAACATCCCCAAGCTTAGTTCTACTCATCCCGAGTAGGTAAAACGATAACAAGAATAATTTCTGAAGTGACATGCTTTCACACAATCTTGATCCTATAATAATGCAATGCATGTAAATTGAGATCAAATGAATAAGAGCTGTAGTTTATATTGATATCAAATGAGTAATGTATAAACAAGTAGGAAGAACAAAGTAAGACTTAAAATGAATTAGTACTAAAGAACAATCAACCGTGCATAGTAGATATTAAAGATGATTTAAGCTTCAAGAACAACAATATAATCATCTAATGTAGCAAACACTCATGACAACTTTATGTTAGGATCAAGTCAAGCAATAACAATATGCACGTAGAAAATCATCTCTCTATTTGTTCACTTAAAAACAAGCAAGCGTCCCATGAGGGTGACTCGAGGGTTTAATATCGAACTCTCGGGGAAATGAACCAAAAGCTGTTGTCTCCTTATCCTTCTTTATGTAACCTACAAAACAAAGTAGATTGTTTTGTGCCCTCAACCTCACCAAGTGGTTGTCAAGCACAAGGTGTAAGTAAAAGATATAGAAATAAATGCAAAACAGAAATAAATATGCAATGGTGATAAATAAAAGTGCAATGATGGTATGAATGATATTGTATGATGTGTTTGTGGTTTGTATGGTGTTTGCAAGATATAAAAATATTTTTGTATTTTCGGATTTAATAATAACAGAAAATGTAAAGTGCGCTAAAAGTGTTGGAAAGGTGTTTCTTATGATTAAAAATGGACTCGTCCTCAGCATTTCCTACCACAGCATTTTACATGCATCAACATCCCCAAGATTAACCTATACTCGTCCTCGAGTATGAAGGTGATAAAACTAAACATGGACTTGGCATTTTATTACTTAGCAAAGGATATCAAAGATGATTGCTACATAGAGTCAAATGATTCATTTTTTAATAAAGAGTAGCAACATACAAGACATATTATCAAGAGATATTGAATATTCAAGGTAAAGATGTTCAATGATAATTCACAAAGTGTAACATGAAAGAAAAGTTCTATGGACCAAATGAATGCATAAATGAAAAGTAAAAGATATCCTAGGTTGGTCATAGAGTATTGTTATAGAAATCTGAATATAAAAGGTGGACACTTTGGAAAGATAGATAAATAAGTAGAGGAATAACATGCAAGAGTATTATCTAGCTTCCAAATGCTTCAACTTAAGCTAATATTTGCCATGTAGTGATCATTGGTGTGAAGTTCTCATTGCCCCTATCATAGCATCTTTAGTGATTAATAGTTGAAAGTGAAAGCAAATATGAGTTATGTGCTTGACAAAGTATGGGTCAAAAAGCCTCATGCCCGTTGAAAACAAAAACCTCTCCGACTGGCTACTCAACTTGGACCACAAAGCAAGTGAAGTTTACAGTCATCGTGAATAAAAGTGGCATCATAGAGAGTTTCACCCCGGGTACCCTTTGCCCCAGGACATGGAAGTGGGCACATGTCCAAATGACAAAGCAAGCAAACAGTGGATATCTCTACATCTCTTTCTTTACTCATACTTTTTTCTTGTAAATGCTTTTTCTGTTATGAGATATGTCATGGATTCCTCCACTATGGTTATGTTGCAAATTTCCACCATGATCCACATGGGTTAGGTTAGCCGCCACAAGTGTCTCTCTAGCCAATAATATCACTCACCCGAACTTACTAAGTTTCCATCTTTATTTCACGCAATGTTAGGCATCCATCACCAAAGGAACATGATATCAACTTTTATAAAGAATAAAGTGCAATGTTGAAAGCTTTCCACGTGTCAGCACGTATGAGCTAGCTCCTAACCAAAGACCTTTGTCAAGCCCAAAACATCATAATCTTAATCACAATGGGTCATGTTTATTAAGTGCATGAAAAGTAATGTGTGCATCAAGTTCGTAAGAGCTTTAAACCAACTTAACCCATGACAATCCCAATAACATAAGCATCTTAATTTGAAAGCATAGATAAAACAATATAACATGGTAAACATACTTGGAATAGCATATTAGCTAATAGGTAGATATGGTGGACTCACTGGAAAAACTTGGTTGAAGGTGTTGGAAAACAAGCTTTTTACTTGTTGGAGTTTTTGGCCTAGCAAGAGGGAGAAAGTTGACCATCTAAATGCATGCATAAGTGTCCATAGAGCTAACCATTTCATGTTAAACAAAGTAAAGCATCATTCAGCATATAAAACTTGAATAAGAAATAACTCCAGACAAGACACTTGCATATTAATATTCATTAACAAAGCACATGAATCATGCAACTATATGTATTCTTTTAAATCAACTCAAACATCCTCTTCCCAATATTTTTATAGCATCCAACTTAATTCAACCCAAACTTCCAGTAGCTATCTCATAACATAAATAAAAAGTGGTGGTCTCAAACAAAAAAACAAACCGAAATAACAAAAAGAACAAAAACGCTCCAAGTTTATACGATAAAGTGCAATGAACGAAAAACAGAAGTTAGACGTGTGCAAACCGAGAGTATGTTGGTTCAGGGGGGTTGTCTTCACATCCCCAAGCTTATGGTCTTCACCATCCTTGGATAGCTCTTGGTGCATCTCATCTAATCCCTGTGAAAAAACTTCAAAACACCGTTTCTCCCATTTCTTTTCTGTGGGGTGACATTATTAGGCACAAAACAATAGAATTGCTTGCTGTATGAAATTCTTAGAACAACATAAGAAACATGTCCAGAAAGTGTATAATGTTGTATTCCTTCTAATAAACTCAATTGGATAAAAAAGATTCAACTTAAAAGCTTAAAGAATGCATAAAACAAAATGGGACAGAATCTGTCCAAAAAGACAGCAGCAGCAAAACGTATTTTTTTACCCCACTTAAATATGTCTAAAAAATCTGAAAAAATTCACGCTTACAGAGGGTGAAAAGTTGCAACTACAGTTCAAATTTCAGCTCATTCGGAGTTACAGAATAGGAATTAAAAATCATACCGTGCACAGATTCGTACTAGAATAAAATCTCCGAATGGAAAAAGCAACTGTCAAAGCCCAAATGGGTAAAACTTGGCACTTTATTAAAAATTCCAGAATCTAAACTAAAAACAAAGTCTCTCGTACAGCAAGAGGACTCAAAGAAAATCTCAAATAAAAACAACCGGGTTGCCTTCCGTAAAGCGCTTTCTTTATAGACATATAGCTAGGCTTCTTACTTGATATTTATAGTGGACGAAACTCGTGAGGGAGCTTGAACCTTGATGTGTCCCTCTTCCTTGGAAAGTGCTCCATGCACTTCTTGTGTGGGAACTGAAACTTCACGTTCCCCTCCTTTGAATCTATTATAGTAACTGTAGTACGAAGAAAATGTCTTACCAAAATGATAGGACTAGAGGTTTTATTCCCCATGTCCATTATTACAAAGTCAACAGGCACAAAAGTCATATGTAACTCTACCATAACATCACTTACTTTTCCTAAAGCATTTTTAATGGAATCATCAGCAAGTGAAAGTTCAATAGAGCATTTTTCAAGATTCTTTAATTCAACTACTTCACATAGTTCCTTAGACATGACAGAGACACTAGATCCTAGATCTAATATGACATGGTGTGTCTCTTTTTCAATTGTTACTAGTACTTTGGGAACCCAAATATCCTCAAGCTTAGGTGGTGTCATAGCTTATTTTTCTAATTTAAAATATGACTAGCAATAAAAGAACCAAAACCAGCTTGATTAATATTAATAGAAGGATCACTAGCAAATTTCTGTAAGATAGACATAAGTTCATGCAAACTACAACTCTCTAAGTCAAGTAGTGGTTCCTTGACTTCACTAAGCATCTTAACTTCTTCTTTCACAAGAGGATCATTAATTTTAATTTCATTAGCTTCATTCAAACTATAAAGATAAGATATAAATGGCAACAAGTATTCAACATATTGTAACAACTCATTAAAAGTTTCTTCCAAAGTAGGTGGAACATTTTCAGCAATATTAATAGAACTCATTCCAACCACTGGTGGTGCTTGTGGTTTCCCTCCAGACATACTCAATAAAGTGGCTTGATTATCAGCTAGTTTTGAAAGGGCTTTATCTAGTCCTTCAGCTTGTAGTTGTAAACCTTTAATATCAGAACTAATGTAAGTGACAGCTTTATTCAACTCTTGTATCATGGTATTATGACTAGCAACTTGTTCCATAAGAATTTTATTAGCATCAAAATTATCATTACTTGAAGACATAGGTTTCCACTTATTATCACTACTACCAGGATATGGAACAAAAGGACGTGTGTTTGGAACATATGGAGGTTTACTATAAAAATTATAGTTGTTGTTACCAAACCCACTATTACCATATCTAACAAAGTTAACATCAACATTTTCAGAATTACTAGGCAACTTGGCGCGGCGTCGCCGCGCCTTTAAGTTAAATCGTCGTTAAATATTATCAGCTGAAAATTATTGCCGTCGAGATCGGGAAACTTACGTCGAATTTACAATGAAGAAATACTATTTGAAAAATCCGTCAACAAATTAAGGAAAGAGGAGACATGTAACAAAAAAAATCATTATTTCAAGGGTGCTAGTAATTTTACAGCCGGGCCAAAAATAAATTGATAATATCATATATGTATTAATATATGCAATATGAAAATGAAGCAAAAAGGAACTGAATTATAAAAGCAATATTAACAGCTAAGAGGCAGCATGATGGCACCAGCTTCAGCAAATTTCCATGCGATATTAATTCCAAATCACCTGAAAATTAGCGATGGAAGGGCAAAAATTACCAAGTGAATCCACATCTGTTCATAATCTGAAGAGATCAAATATCTGTAAATTTCTTTAAAACCCTGATACAACGATTAATTATTGCAATGAAAATAAACTAAGAAAACACTTATGGCACAACATAGCATACAGACGTCCCACAGTCCAAACAACATGATGTTTCTATGAATGATTTTGGTAATATACAATATGTAATTATACTTTTTTAAGCACTAAGAAATTATACTTGCTAGACACCTATGAAATTACAACAGTTTGAGTAGCTAGCATCGACCATAGTATCCAGACAAATAAGAAATAATCTAACATAATTCTGTTTGAAAGACAACTTCTAAAATGAAAGTCAATCTGTAGCAATTCATCACATTACAAACTACCGCCAAACAACATATTACGACGCAGATTGGAATAGGCGATCAATTAGTAAGTTACTTATGGTAATATACCTGTTGTCAAAGCAATTAAGAAAAGACTCCCTTCGTATTAATATTTTCGTACCTGAAAGCAAACAGACTAAAAGAACTAAATGGCAAAAAGTACCCAGACTTGTCTAGAAATATGATTCTCCTTAGCACAATAATCGTTTGAGCATGTCTGAAAACCTGCAGCACGGAGAAGAACACTAATCTGAAGCCCACAAACATCAATTCTATAGGAGAAATCTAAATAAAAGAATGTAGGACAGATAAATTAGAAGAAGCAATTAAAGTACTACTTCTAGTTACTTTTTTTTTTTTTTTTTTTTGAAAGGACTACTTCTAGTTACTTGTATATAGGTCAAGGACGATTTTAAAAAGCTAAAGTATAGATATGAAGAATCAAAATCAGACTTTGGACATGTTGCAAATTATCATCTAAATCACTGCTAATTCATCAGAGAATAACAGTAAAAGAACGAAAGCAGAGCAATAGATACTATATGCATTTTTGGGGCTTCAAGTGAAGGTAAGATTCATATGTGTATTCTGGAGCTAGTTACCTATAGTTTTTCCGTTAGCTGAATTTAAGATATGTAACAAATGAAACTTGAACTATTCGTTATAATTCTACCAAAGCATATACTGAACTTGCTGATAAAGATGGTACTTCTTAAGGGTTCAAATGACTCTAAGTTGACACCATCTTTTATAACTTTAATAATCCATCTACTTATTTATTGATATTGTTCAACATTGCCACAGAACGTAACATGTGGCATGTTACTCACAGACCTTGTCTATCCAAAATATAATACTATACCATGCACAGCAGCTTACCAAGCAAAGGATTGCCTTAATGAAAGAAATGGTGTACATGTAGTATGGTCTGGAAGGTTACCCGAATACCAGTTCAATTGCGGCACCGATGCAGGCATTTTGTGCTGTCAATTCAAACTGAAGTTCCCCAAACTGACAAAATAAGCGAGATGAAAATTAAACTACGTGCACAGCTCGCGTGAAGGTGAATAGTTGATCAAAGTGCAAAGAGGCAAATCTACCTTCAGCTTTCCTTTTTTCTTTCATAGCCTGAACTTCAACCTGAATCACTGGGCGTTTTGATAGAAGCTTACCAATCTTGATCACTGTTTCAGCAATGTACAAAAAAAACAATAAGAGATTGTTGTGTGAAATTCTTCTGTGCTGTTAGTATTTAATATGTACCTATTATTTAGTGCTCTTCTGGTTGTATCGCACGGTTTTCTTATGAACATAAAACTTCAAGTACAGTTGTTAGGATCGTTTATCTTGTTTGTGCCTTTACAGCGCTATCGGTGAATTATACTGAAGCAGTTCAAGAGGGGGCACTTGAGCAAGGTCACAAAGGCTTTGTTCTGCACCTCTTTGGTAGATTATAATTATTTAAATCTAGTGTCAATAGCAGGATGTTGCTTCTCATCATGCCCTTCGGTAGTATAATTTTTATCTGGACTTGTGGTGTCCCATGCATCATTTATTCTTGTTCTTACTACATATTCCCTGTACAACACTCGTACATTTCTGATTGGTTTTTGAGTCAAATTAGTTCCACTGAACTTCATATGATGCCTCAATGCATAGATGTACATTTACAGTTGAAAATACATTGAAAATGCAGAAGTCGGAAGGTAAAATACATGTACAGTTGAAAATGCATATGTCATAATCTAATCCAGTTTTCGTGTGAGCCAAAAACACGTCAGAATAGATTTCAATACTGAGATTAATTCATTCATACAAAGAGCTGAATGCTCGAATCCACCACAAATATCAATCTGCAGATCCTAACCCTGTGGAGAAACTGGAATACAAAAAGGCATAAAGGAGCAAAATAAAAAGTAAGCCCATCGGAGAAGATAAGCATTTGCAGTACATGAACACATTTTGCACACAAAAACCAGTCGTAGGGAATCGATTAGAGATTTAGAGGGATGCACCTTTGGAGTAGGAGCCTGACTATGGGGTGCTCCTTGCTGCAATCGGGTGTACGGGATGAAGTGGCCGTGGGGCACAGGCGACCTTGCTCTGCTCGGCCGCGAGGCAGCGAGTGGAGGAGCAGGGCGACGTGCGCGAGCACCGTGGGAGCATGGCGGCGCGCCACCGCTCGCGAGGTGGCGCCGCCTTGTCACCGTCGCTCTGTCACCGACGCCAGCGACGGCACGAGCCCCCCGCCTGAATCGGTGACGCTAGGTGGCTGCGAACAGGGCAGCAGGGGGCTGCGGCGCTCGTCAGGAGCAGGCGCGCACGGCGGCGAGCTGGAGCTGCGGTGGCGGCGCGCCATCCATCCTTCGAGTCTTCGACCTTCACGCATGGCACATCCGAGCGCGGCCGGCCAGCAGCGGCCGCAGCCCGTCCCCGCCCCCGTGGACGCACGGCACGCACACCTTCTCGCGTGGAGGCGGCACCATCGTCGAGCAAGAGAGGGCCGAGGTAGGGGGTGGCGGCGGTGCGATGGGGAGGAGACGGGAAGGAGACGGAGGTGGGGAATATGAGGAAAATCAAAACCAACATAGTCGGCGGCGGCCGTGACTGTCTTCCATCGCGCGGCCGCAAAGCAGGTGCCAGCTGCTGCAATTTTAGTGTACTCGGGGCAAGGCCAACTAAAATCCGAAATTCTCTCGGCCCATTCTAATTGGTTGGCTGTGTATACGTGATACTAATGTTTAGTCCCATACTGCTAGTAGAGAGTGAGCTGCACCACTTTATATAGTGGGATGTTCTAGTACTAGTATGAGCTAGTGAGAACAAGAGAAGATGAAGAGTACCACACGCGCGCTCCTCCTCCTCGCTCGCCTCGGGTTGCGGGAATCTCGCCGAGCCGAGCTTATATTTTTGCAGTCCGGAAAAATTAATGAGTCATTGATTAGTAATTAACGGACGCGTTAATTCCTCAGCCGTTTCCGATCCTTCACGATCGTGGGGCTGTTACCGACTTAAACGTGCGGCTACGCCCACGTCCTACCCGAGCCGCACTACATATACAGCCCGGGGCAAACCCTAGCGACCACTACGCAATACATGGTCTCACGCCGTTCCAGAACCTTGCGCCGCCGTATTCCAAGTCTTCTCCATCCCGTCTTCCGGCGTGCACCGGTTGAAGGGACAGTAGGCCTCCGGAACCCCGCCTCTTGTGATCCTGTACGGGAGAGGGACGATCAGGTTTTTGGGGAGCGCACTCGCGCGACTACTGGCTTCGAGTTCTTCCCCAACGACGACTTCTTCCCCGACATCGCCAACCTCTTCATCGACGACATGGGCGACAACGGGATCTCCAGCGGTGCGACTGCCGCTGCACCGTACGTATTCTTGATCTTCCTATATGATGTTTTACTAGAGTTCTTACTCGTAATATGTGCTCTAGATTGCATCGGTTTATCTACTGTTTTCGTAGATCACATGATTAGTTTAATTTGTATTATTCTAGTCATGAATTGCTCACTGTTTTCGCGAATTAAATCATATGCTAAATTGTCTAATTATTCAACACCAGCAGCGCACCTCTGGATCAAATTGAGAGGGACGAAAGCACCTTATGGGAAGGTAGCCATGGAGCCAGCAGCAATAATCCATGTGGACGCACGGTCGCCGAACGAGCTGGAGGAGGAGGGGAGGGGCGGCGGCAGCATACGAGCTGGAGGAGGGGCGGAGAGCGTGCCGTCAACGATCCCGGCGCGTAGGGAGCCTCCCGGCACGCTTCCTTCGGCGAAGACGGAGAGGGCGAGACGGCGGAGCCTTCCGTGGTCTTCGATTGGAGCAGGGAGGAGCGTGGCGGCGGGGACGCGCGGCGGCGACGGCGGCGAGCGCGGAAGCACGCGAGGGGAGAGAAAGGAGGCGCGGTGATTGTGCCGGACGATTTTGCAGAAAAATCCTTGACGTTCGGTAGAATTACAAACGGGTCCCTCGACGTGTTATTCTCTGGACTGCGGGTCACGAGTTCACTCCCTCAGTGGCTTTTCTGCAAAATGCCGCGGTCACCGGCGAAACCGGGGACGACCGGATGGAGACCGGGTGACGTGGCGAGCTGCTATTAGCTACAGTAACTCGCGATTTGGGGGTATTCTGAGCGCATCTCAGTCGTCCGCTGCGCCGATCGGACGGGCCAAACAATTCGAAGGCTTCCTACATTCTTCCTGTTTGCTTCCAGGATTCATTCCTACGCCTACGAATCAGACCCAAATCTGATGCACTTTTATATATAGGGTAATTACTCACTCGTTCTTGCAAAGGAACATTCTCAATATTTTGTTTATTAATAAAAGCAAGAACAGTATCCATTTTAGATGACAAGTCACTACTCTCTTCTATGTAGTTTACTTTCTTAGGGGGATTAGGTGCTCTTTCAGTGTTCCATTGACTATAGTTTTGCAAAATACTCTCTAAAATGTTCTTAGCTTCTACTATAGTTTTAGTCATAAATGCCCCTCCTGCAGCAGAATAAAGGATATTTCTAAACATGTAATTTAGACCATTGTAAAAAGAGTGTAATATGGTCCATTCGTTAACCCCATGTGATGGACAAGTTCTAAGAATAAGTTTTATCCTATCCCAAGCCATAGCAACATGCTCATTTTCATTTTGCCTAAAAGAAAGAATATTGTTTCTATTTTGCAAAATAGAAACAACTCTTTAGTTGTTTTAACAGTTGGGTAATACTTCTTAATGAAAGCTTTTTTAAAATCATCCCAAGTATTAATACTATCAGTAGGTAGTGAATGCAACCACTCTTTAGCTTTCCCTCTAAGTGAAAAAGGAAATAACTTTAGTTTCATAATATCACTTTCAACATTTTAAATTTTTGCATGTCACATATTTCAACAAAATCATGAAGATGCATAGAGGCATCCTTCATAGCACTACCACCAAATTGTTCGTTAGTTATCAAGTTCAACAAACTAGGACTCACTTCATAACTCTCAGCTGTTATCTTAGGTGTAGCAATAGGCCTAGCAATAAATTGATTATTTGGAGTGTTTGTGTAGTCACACAACTTAGTTCTTTCTCTCATTGTAGCAAGTTTTTATGTATTTTTTTATTTTTAAATGCAAAAATGAAAATAAAATGACACTAAATAATGCAAACCGAAATAACAAAAGTAAAATAAAATGCAAAACTGAAAATAAAACAATAAACCGAAATATAAAAAATGACAAAACAAAACAAAATATAATGCTTTGAAGGTAAAAAGATGGGTAAGATAATTCTCACAGAGGTGCAACCTCCCCAAGCTTAGGTGTTTGCACACGTTGGTGATGTTGACTTTGTTGTGAGCTATCCTTTCCACTTGTCCAGCAACTCCACCAGAAAATATCTTGCACAGTTGATGAAGACTTGTGGGACAACTCTTTACTTGCTCACTTCCCCGGCAACGGCGCCAGAAAATGTCTTGATCCCCAGGAAGCTTAACGTTGATGATGATGATGAGATCACCTGCGTCAAGAAAAGAATATGGGTTAGGTTGAGACTCCAAGTGCAAAGTGTATAGTAAGGGAAAAGACTAATTTTCCCCATGAGGGTGACTCGAGGGTTTAATATCGAACTCTCGTGGAAATGAACCAAAAGCTGTTGTCTCCTTATCCTTCTTTATGTAACCTACAAAACAAAGTAGATTGTTTTGTGCCCTCAACCTCACCAAGTGGTTGTCAAGCACAAGGTGTAAGTAAAAGATATAGAAATAAATGCAAAACAGAAATAAATATGCAATGGTGATAAATAAAAGTGCAAGGATGGTATGAATGATATTGGATGATGTGTTTGTGGTTTGTATGGTGTTTGCAAGATATAAAAGTATTTTTGTATTTTCGGATTTAATAATAACAGAAAATGTAAAGTGCACTAAAAGTGTTGGAAAGGTGTTTCTTATGATTAAAAATGGACTCGGGTTCATGGTTTCACAAATGCACTCTCTCTTTTATATAGTGGTAGATAATGGAACATAGGAATTGACATATGAGATTGCAGCAAGACAAGTTATTAATAATATGGGCATCACATCCTAACATAGAGATCTTTTGGTTATTAATCTCTCTTATACTCCACCAAGATGCGAACTAAATCATAACACCTCAGTAATTAAGATAAACAGAGTATAGCTTTAAGTTCAATGACATGAAGTTTAAATAAGAACATGCTAGATCTAGTCATGGTGATAGTGGCAATGTCACCCACATACCCCCGGTAGCATGGTATTTCCTTTATCCCTAGTGAGGCAACAAAGTAAGGTAAAAACCCAAGTGGATCACGGTATTGCTGTCAACTTAGCACAAAACCACCCCCCGTTACTCCAACTAATGCACACGTTCCCCCTCACACGCTCTCATAAACATGTTGGATCAAAACACATAGACAAGAACGGGGTACATAATATGCATCTACTTTAATAACAAAGACATAATATTGGCAATCATCATAACATATATCAACTTAAGAGATCCATCACAAAGGTATTACATATATGACCATAATCATGTTCAGCAGCTCATATGGCACTAATTAGTGAAGCTCGAGAGAGAGGAGAGATACATAAGTTACTTCCACAAACCCATAGTCTAGGGGTGGACTACTCCCTCTTCATCATGTAGACGGTGGAGAAGTCGTTGTAGAAGGTGGAGACCACACCGGCAGCACCCCGTCGGAGTTTTCCCCCTCCAATCTGCAGCTTCAGGTCTCTGTTTCGTGGTTTCTGTGTTTCTGCGGCGCTCCTCTCCGAAAGGGTTCGGGGGGCTATTTTTATAGTCGTTTTTAGGTCAAGACGAAGCCAGGGAGACGAAGATCGACGGCATCGGAGGCTCGAGGGCTGAGATGAGGGGCCTCACGCGGCCAAGGAATCTGGCCGCGTGGGCCCACCTCTTTTGGCCCTCGGCCTTCCATTTTTGCTCTTCCTTCGCTCCTAAGCCTTGTTCCTTCCAAAAAATGATCTCCGTGGAATGTTAGGTCATTTGGACGTCGTTTGGGTCCCTGAAACATCAAAATATACAAAAAGGGGTTTTCTGACAGCACAGGGTTAATTCCAAATAAATAGGGAAAGTGTGAGATATTCCCCAAAACATTATAAAACATTGATATAACCCTTATATGATGCAAATATGGATGAAATATGAGTAATATAATGCAAAGTTCATGTATACATTATACATGCATCAGTTGGTTCCTGGCACCAGGATGTTGTGGCCAAAAGAACATTAAGAGGGGGGGGGGGGGGGGGGGGGGTTGGAAGGCCAACGGAAGAAAGTCTCACACAGCTGAAAGTGATCATTAGACAAGAGGAAGTCTTATAATCAAAGCTATGCAAGGAGTAGTGATTGCCACACAACGGATGCACATAGAGCTATAAGTGTATGAAAGCTTTCCAATGGAACTACTGGGGGTGCATCCAACTTGCTTGCTCATGAAGACCTAGAGCACTTTTGAGTAGGCTCATCATTGGAATATACAAGCCAAGTTCTATAATGTAAAGTTCCCCACATAGTTATGCAAGTAAAACATGAAAACTCTTTCATATGGAGTAAAGGTGCTAAACATGAGCACAAATGATGACTATGAATACTACGGGTGCTAAAACATGAGCACAAGTGTGGATAAAGAATAGTAATGTTGCCCCTTTTTTTTCTCTTTTCTCTTTTTTCTATTTTTTTCTTCTCTTTTCTGTTTCTCTTTTCGATGGCCTCCATGGCTCTTTTTACTTTTAGGGGCAAACATTCTAATATGACAACATAGTTTTGGGACAAATAACTCATAATGAATAAAACATAATGTATGAAACGGTGCCTCTGCCAGTGTAGCAGGATATGTAATGATCTAGCGTAACATGGGTGAAACCGCACATCAGCTGTATAGAATCATGCAAGGCAATATATAAATGATAAATGACAGCAAGTCATGTAATGTAAGATGAAAGTTGCATGGCAATATATCTCGGAACAGGTATGAAAATGCTGTGGTAGGTAGGTATGATGGATGTTTTGAGGAAGATATTTCGCTTATGTGTAGGAGAACATGATGAAGATCTCCCACGAGTTTTGGATGTACCCGCGAAGTATGCACCAACTCTCAATGTGAGAAAGGGCAATGCAAAGTACCGAAGAGGCTAGCAAATACGGTGGTGGAAGTGCCATGAAAACCGCAGCTTAGAACTCACAAATAAAAAGATTCCAACTAGAAATATGATCTTACAAGGCATAATGAAATTCACTCCATGAGGGACTGTGGCAAATGAACAAGTCACTGATGGGACCCCGATCGTAGCGCATAACACAAAGTCATTACGGTTTCTTTTAACATTAGAAGTCATATATCATTATGCTATCAACTAAGGGTGGGCGTTCGGTCTTTTCGGTTTGTTCGGTTCGGTCTTTTTGGTCTTTAACAATTTCGGTCATCTAGAAAATGATACCCATAATAAAGTCGGTCTTTCCGGTTTTCTGTTATTCGGTCTTCGGTCTATTCGGTTCGGTTTTCGGTCATGACCAAATAGACCAAAATCTAGTGCGCAAGAAGAGGAATCGGCGCCTGGTAATGGGAGAGTGGGAAGCGATCGACTGGTCTCTCGCGCACGGGAGAATCTACATTACACGGGGCTAGGATACTCGGTTGTTGGGAATAGAGACTATATGGTATGCTTGGTTCCGTAGTTGGGACTATATAATATATGTACATAAACTAGGCTGGCACACAAATTTGGCTGCTTTCGTACGGAATTCTCTCAAAATAAAATAAAATCGGTCTTTCGGTCAATTCGGGTTATGTATAAGTGATGACCGAATTTCTGATATAATTTCGGTCTTTTCTAATTTGCTACCCAAATTTCTAACGGTCTTTTTGGTCTCGGTCTTTTCGGTTTCGGTCTCGGTCTTTTCGGTTTCGGTTTTCGGTCTTCGGTTTTTATGCCCACCCCTACTATCAACTGGTTGTTTAAGTGTGGCACAAATTCAAGTTTTCTAGACCAACCATTCATCATTTTACTTTACTAAACCATCAAGTTTACCATTAAGCATATTAATATCTCAAAACAATATCAATGATTCAAACGAAACAATTTAATGATCTACAAGATTATGTATCCTTTCGTTATACCATCTACCACATTTAACATTTTCTGTTCCTAACCAAATACCAATCAACTTATTTAAACATAAACTCTCCGAGTATTTATCAATGAAACAAGAGAGTATAACCTAACCGCTGCGTCTTTCAGCTTTCGCCATAAACATAAAAGAATGCTAGGATCCAATTTATTCATAAAATTAAAATAACAAAGCAGAAATAAAAGCAAACATACGCTTCAAGTAAAGCACATAAGATGTGACGGAATTAAAATATAGTTTCACTAGAGATAACCTGATAAGTTGTTGATGAATAAGGGGATGCCTTGGGCATCCCCAAGCTTAGACGCTTGAGTCTTCTTGAAATATGCTTGGGTGACCCACGGGGGCATCCCCAAGCTTAGCCTTTTTCATCTTCTTGATCACATCATATCATCCTCTCTCTTGATCCTTGAAAACTTCCTCCACATCAAACTCAAAGTAGACTTCATTAGAGGGTTAGTGCATAATCAAAAATTCTCATATTCTGCATGGACAAATCATTACACATGCTACTGGACATTAGCTACAGCCACTGGTATTTTGTGGAGCAAAAAGATCGACTCAAAAACAGCAAAAGGAGGAAAGCAAAATAAATGGCAGAATCTGTCAAAAACAGAACAGACCGTAAAGACGAATTTTTTCGAGGTACTTAACTTACTCAAATCAGAAAACTCAAATCTAATGAAAGTTGCATACATATCTGAGGATCACGCACAGAAAATATCAGATTGTTTCGATTTTTCTGTAAGGAGTTATGAATTAAACGGTGGACAGCAGAAAACTGTTCCTGCGCAGAAATCCAAATCTAGCATCAACTTTCTACTAGAGGCTTTACTTGACACAACAATGCGATAAAATAAAGATACAAAGGAATTGCTACATAGTTAGACATGTTCCTTGACTCAATATAAAATAAAATAATAGGAATAAAAAGGTGGGTTGTCTCCCATAAGCGCTTTTCTTTAACGCCTTTCAGCTAGGCACAGAAAGTGTAACTCAAGTGGCATCCAAATCAAGAACATAAATCCTCTCAACTATGCATAGTATTTTATCTATATAAGGTTCAGAGGTTCCTCTTTCATTACTTTTAGGTTTACTACATTCATCAAATGGGGTTTGAGGGACAATCCAATCAAAATTTTCTTCCAAGGCTTCATACATAGCTACAAGTTTAACATGTATTGGTACTTTAATTTCTTCCCCCTTTGTAGGTTCGGTTTTCCCCAATTTTTCAAGTGCATTAATAACATCTACACATGTGCCTAGCATATTAAAACGATCAAAGACTTTCCTAGCTTCTATAGCAACATCACCAAATTCTTTAAGCAAGGTTTCCATAATGAATTCTTTCTTTTCAGCATTTTTAACATCATGAAGGTTAAGAAACATTTGTTGCATTATGGGGTGAAGGTTAACAAACCTAGCTTCTAATATGTGAACTTAAGAAGCTGCAGCAGTTTCATAATTTGGAGCAAGTTCTGCTATGGATATGTCCTCAAGATCTTTATGCTTACTAACATGATTAAAGAATTCTTCAATGTTCTCTTTTACAATTATAAAACCACTACCTACTGACAGGTCTTCCAGGGTGTACTTAGTGAGCAACATTTTAGCAAAATTAAAACCAAACCGAAATAAAAATATAAATGCAAGTAACTAATTTTTTGTATTTTTGGTAATAAGCAAACAAGACAGTAATAAAAATAAACTAAGCAAGACAATAACAAAATAAAAATATTGGAAGTGAGAGACTCCCCTCGCAGAAGAGCTTGATCTCCCCGGCAACGGCGCCAGAAAAGTGCTTGATGACTGAGTTGAAGATCTTCTTCTCAGCAGTTGGGAAACCCCAAGAGCAAGGTGTGAAGCAGTGCAGCAGCAAGTTTCCCTCAGTTATGAAACCAAGTTTATCGAACCAGTAGGAGATGAATGTTCTTCTGAAGGTGTCACCGGCGCCAGAAAAGTCTTGTGGCGTGTAGCTGACATGGAACCTGCACACAACACAACCAAGATAATTTGCCCCAACTTAACAGTGAGGTTATCAATCTCACTGGCTTGCTGTAACAAAGGCTTAGACGTATAGTGTGGAAAATGGTGTTTGTTTGCAGAGAATTAAAGAACAGGATTGCAGTAGGTTGTATTATCAATTTAAAGAAAAGGACCAGGGTCCACAGTTCACTAGTGGTGTCTCTCCATAAATAATAATAGCATACATGAGGGTAAATAAATTACAGCTGGACAATTGACAAAATAAAGAACTGCATAATAATGCATGTACAAATCATGGTGTCTAGTGTGAGATTCATTTGGGCATTACAACATGATACATAGACCGTTATCCAACTGCATCTATGACTAATAATCCACCTTCCGGATAGCATCCGCACCCCTTTCAGTATTAAGTTGCAAGCAACAGATTATTGCATTAAGCAAAGTGTGTAATGTAAGTAGCACAATTATCCTTAGACAAAGAACTACTGTTTTATCCCTAGTAGCAACACTACATTCACAATCTTAGAGGTTGATACTCCCCCAGATTAAATGAAGACATGAACCCACTATCGAGCATAAATACCCCCTCTTGGAGTCACAAGCATCTACTTGGCCAGAGCATCTACTAGTAACGGAGAGCATGCAAGATCATAAATAACGCACTCACATAATATATAATGAAGCAAATGACATAGTACTCAATATTCATCGGATCCCAGCAAACACAACATGTAGCATTACATAAGGATAATCTTGATCATGATAGGAAGCTCACAAGATCTAAACATGGTAGCACAATAGGAGAAGACAACCATCTAGCTACTGCTATGGACCCGTAGTCCAAGGATGAACTACTCACGGATCAGTCCGGAGGCGGGCATGGTGATGTAGAGCCCTCCGGTGATGATTCCTCTCTCCGGCAGGGTGCCGGGAAGAGCTTCTGAACCCTCCCGAACTAGGGTTGACGACGGCGGCGGCTCCGTAATGTTTCGTGGAAAAGTGCTCGGGTGTTACGCCTTATTTCGTCGGAGGGTATTGATACGTCTCCAACGTATCTATAATTTCTTATGTTCCATGCTTATATTATACCAATTGCTACATGTTTTATATACACTTTATATGGTTTTTATGCATTTTCTGGGACTAACCTAATAACAAGATGCCACAGTGCCAGTTCCCTGTTTTCTGCTGTTTTTGGTTTCAGAAAAGCTGTTAAGGAAATATTCTCGGAATTGGACGAAACAAAAGCCAATACCCCTATTTTTCCAGGAAGCATCCAGAACACCGAAGAGGTCACGGAGGGGGGCTACAGGGCGCCCACACCTGGTGGAGGCGCGGCAGCCCCCCCTTGGCCGCGCCGCCATATGGTGTGGGGCCCACGGCCCTCCACCGACCTTGCCCTTTCGCCTATTTATTCCCCCCGACGGGAAAACCCTTGGAACCCGAACACTTTTCCACGATACGTTACAGAGCCGCCGCTGCCGTGAACCCTAGTTCGGGAGGGTTTAGAAGCTCTTCCCGGCACCCTGCCGGGGAGGGGAATCATCACCGGAGGGCTCTACATCATCATGCCCGCCTCCGGACTGATGCGTGAGTAGTTCATCCTTGGACTACGGGTCCATAGCAGTAGCTAGATGGTTGTCTTCTCCTATTGTGCCATCATGTTTAGATCTTGTGAGCTGCCTATCATGATCAAGATCATATTTATGTAATGCTACATGTTGTGTTTGCTGGGATCCGATGAATAATTGAGTACTATGTCATTTGCTTCATAATATATCTTGTGAGTGCGTTATTTATGATCTTGCATGCTCTCCGTTACTAGTAGATGCTCTGGCCAAGTAGATGCTTGTGACTCCAAGAGGGGGTATTTATGCTCGATAGTGGGTTCATGTCTCTATTTAATCTGGGGGAGTGACAGCAACCTCTAAGATTGTAGATGTACTATTGCTACTAGGGATAAAACAATAGTTCTTTATCTAAGGATATTTGTGCTACTTACATTACACACTTTACTTAAAGCAATAATCTGTTGCTTGCAACTTAATACTGAATGGTGTTGCGGATGCATACTGAATGGTGTTGCGGATGCTATCATGAAGGTGGATTATTAGTCATAGATGCAGTTGGATGACGGTCTATGTATCATGTTGTAATGCCCAAATGAATCTCACACGAGACATCATGACTTGTATATGCATTGTTATGCAGTTCTTTATTCTGTCAATTGCCCAGCTGTAATATGTTTACCCGCATGTATGCTATTATTTATTTATGGAGAGACACCACTAGTGAACTGTGGACGCCGGTCCTTTTTCCTTAAACTGATAAAACAACCTACTGCAATCCTGTTACTTTCATTCTCTACAAACAAACATCATTTTCCACACATACGTTTAACCCTTTGTTACAGCAAGCCGGTGAGATTGACAACCTCACTGTTAAGTTGGGGCAAAGTATTTTGATTGTGTTGTGTGCAGGTTTCACGTCAACTAAGCACAAGCTCTTTTCTGGCGCCGTTGACACCTTCAGAAGAACATTCACCTCATACTGGTTCGATAACCTTGGTTTCACAACTTAGGGAAATTTGCTGCTGCACTACTTCATACCTTCCTCTTGGGGTTTCCCCAAGAACGCCACACCGGTGCATCAAGCTAATTTCTGGCGCCGTTCCCGGGGAGTTGAATCTCTTCTGCGAGGGGAGTCTGTCACATCCAATCTTTTTATTTTGTTATTGTCTTGCTTAGTTTATTTTTTTTGTTTGCTTAATATCAAAAATACAAAAAAATTAGTTACTTGCATTTATCTTTTATTTCGGTTTCATTAAAATTTGCTAAAAATGGGTAGTCCTGAAGTTGAAGTTCGTTCGTTTAAACAACAAGGAGGAGAAAGTTTGAAAGATGCATGGTATATGATAAATGATGCTCATCAAAAATGCACTAAGAAACATTCCACTTTAATCCTTCTTAGGAATTTTTATGTTGGTATTTCTAGCTGGTATAGGTATGTTCTTGACACTCTTACGGGGGGTAACTTTCTTGGTACCCCTGCTTTGGAAGCCTGCAATTTAATTGAGAGTTTGGTAGGATCACCACCACTTACTAAAGAAATTAAAACTGAGATCACTTTGGAAGATGTTATTAAGAGGTTGGATTCTATGGAGAAATTTTTTCTTGATAAAGCTAGCAAGGGTAATGAATCAATAGAGGATATTAATGAAAGAATCACTGCTTTAGAAACTAGCAACACACTTGATACTCATAATCATAGAATAGATGAATTAGAAGAAGCTATGGAAACTTTAAATTCAACTTTTTCCTCTATTAAAACTATGAAAGAGAAGACCTTTGTAGGAAGGGAGCAAAAGTTCATCTACATTCCCAAACAAAAACCTCCTAATATGCCTAAAAATGATGGTAATGATTTACGTAATAGGACACCTTCATGGATACCTAAAGCACCTATTACAACAAACCATGTCTTGTATGAAATTAATGATGTTGATGCTTCATCTCTTGGAAATACTTGAATATCACTTTCTGTGCCTAGCTGAAAGGCGTTAAAGAAAAGCGCTTATGGGAGACAACCCAATTTTTATTTCTGTTATTTTATTTTATTGAGTCAAGGAACATGTCTAACTCTGTAGCAATTCCTTTGTATGTTTATTTTATTGCATTGTTCTGTCAAGTCAAGCCTCTAGTGGAAAGTTGATGCTAGATTTGGATTCCTGCGCAGGAACAGTTTTCTGCTGTCCACCGTTTAATTCGTAAGAATTCACAGAAAAATCAAAATGACCTGGGATTTTTTGTGGGTGATCCTCAGATATGTATGCAATTTTCATTAGCTTTGAGTTTTCTGAGTTGAGCAAGTTAAGTGCCTCGAAAAAATTCGTCTTTAGAGCATCTCCAGTGGATCATCCACATTTGGTCCTCTATATCTTCATATAGATGATCATCCAAAGAGATTCCTTTTTAGATGTTCTCAGTTTTACAGTGGAACATCTATACTCAGGACATCTATATTCTCTCTCCTATATTTTAATACTATCTTCTAACTACGACTCAACGGTTTTTTTCAACGGCTCTATTTTTAGCAGGGATTTTGTGAACGGATATATTTTGAACTATTAGGTTCGCAACGGCTATATTTGCAACGGCTTTATTTACAACGGCTCTATACCCAACGGCTAGATTTCAGTCCTATATATATCACCACCTCCCACCTCTCTCACAGCATTGCTGGTTGTGGCATATATATTCTCCCCCGAATTACTCTATCCACTCTCTCACGATACAATGAGCACCTCTTGGGATATGATGATGAATTCATCGTCCTCTTCATCCGGCGACGATGAACTCATTCTCGCAGCATTTGCCGAGCGCGAGGAGGAAGAGCAGCGAAATGCTCGTCGCCATGGCGGTTCCAAGCCTGGACGTCAGTCAATCAACAGAGGAAGAGATGCTGGATTTGTTCTCCTCTGGGATGACTACTTCAAAGAAATTCCTCGCTATCCCGAGCACTTATTTCGGCGGAGGTTCGTCATAGAACACTACTCTACTCTATGTTTTCCTATTTTTTACATATTTGTCTCGTTTACTTATTTGCTTTTTTATTCACAGGTTTAGGATGTCCCGTAAATTATTTAACCACATAGTTAGTGGTATACTTGAGCATGATTATGAGGGTTATTTTACGCAAAAAAGAAGTGCTTCTGGGACTCTTGGGTTGCATCCTCTTCAAAAGATGACCGCGGCTATGCGGATGTTAACTTATGGAATAGCTGCTGATTTTGCGGATGAGTACATCCGTTCTGCAGAATCAACTAATTTAGAGTCTTGCAAGAAATTTGTGATCAAAGTATGTGAAGTATTTGGGGATAAGTACCTGAGATCTCCCAATGAAGAAGACACTGCAAGATTGCTTGCAATAGGGGAGGAAAGAGGATTTCCCGGTATGTTAGGGAGTATAGATTGCATGCACTAGGGTTGGAAAAATTGCCCAAAAAAATGGCATGGCATGTTTAAAGGCCATGTAAAAGAGCCCACAATGATCTTGGAAGCAGTTGCTTCACAAGATCTTTGGATTTGGCATGCTTTTTTTGGTTTACCAGGGTCTAACAATGATCTCAATGTTCTCCAACGTTCTCCTGTGTTTGCAAAGCTAGCCGAAGGTAAAGCTCCAGAAGTGAATTACAGTATCAATGGTCATCAATACACAATGGGGTATTACCTTGCAGATGGCATATATCCACAGTGGGCAACATTTGTGAAGACCATACCAGCTCCACAAGGCAACAAGAAGAAGAAATTCGCCCAAATGCAAGAGTCAGCTAGAAAGGATGTGGAACGAGCATTTGGAGTTCTGCAAGCTCGTTTTGCCATTGTTCGAGGACCTGCCAAAGGCTGGAAGCGTAAAGAAATTGCTGATGTGATGAAAGCTTGTGTCATAATGCACAATATGATAGTCGAAGAGGAGCGAGACAGTGGTCGACAAAGCTACACTTACGAAGGAATGGGAGAAAGGGTCACGGTATCTCGAACTTATGCAGAAGAGCTGAGTGATTTTCTTCACATGCATCACCAAATTAGAAACAAAGCTGACCATTCTCAGCTTCAAGCTGATTTAGTTGAGAACATCTGGCAGAAGTTTGGAAACGAGTGATGTAGAACTTTGTAATCCATTTATTTCATCTAGTTTTACATTTTTTCAATTAGTGATGTAATCCTTTTCCTTTCATCGATGTAATCTAGTGTTATTAATAAAATCCATTTCCTTTCGTAGCTCATATATCAAGCAGCTAAGCAAATCACATAGTTAATACAACAGATAGCTAACAAATTTAGTTCATAAAACAAGTAGCTAGCAAATCACATAGTTCATACAACAGGTAGCTAACAAATTTAGTTCATACAACAAGTAGCTAGCAAATCACATAGTTCACACACTAGAGTTGGCGGCGAGCAATGATCTCTTTTTGCTTGTCTTCATAGAATTGCTTTTGAAAAGCATTCATGCCACTGGTATCCACGAGCATGACCCTCTCATCCAATTCAAATTGCTTACGTGCATCATCCCTCTCCTTCCGTGCATCCTCCTTCTCTTTCAGTGCAATCTCCTGCTTTTGCAATTCAAACACTTGTATATAGCGAGCAGATTTGGCCGCCGAAATCTCCTCTGCCTCTCCCCAGCACCTCGCCGACCTGCCCTCTTCCCCGCCCTAGCCCGAGCTCCATCGACGACCTCTATTTTGCCCCGACCTCTCCTCCTCGCCGAGCTCCATCTCCAGCAAAAATGAGGCGGCGGCGGCCGGAATCGAGGCGCCCTCAACCTCCTGGTACGATTCCTCAACGAATCGTACCGATTCCCGGCGACCCTCTCTCTAAATCGAAAAAACCCAGCTCGTACCTCAACACCGCGAGTCGAGGATGGTTCCTCCGCCGCGCCTCCGTTTCCTGGGATTTCCGGATGCACGCGGGAGGCACGGTCGCGAGCGAGCCGTTGCTGTGGAGGATCCCGGCTCCGTCACCCAGATGTGGAGGACGCGAAGCTCGATTTGGACGACCCCCACATGTGGATGTCCAGGTAGAGGAGCCGCTGGGAAGCTTTTTTTTGTCTCTCGGTCGTCCACACGCGTTTGGATGTCCGTTTGGACGATCCGCTGGAGATGCTCTTACGGACTGTTCTGTTTTTGACAGATTCTGCCATTTATTTTGCATTGCTCCTTTTGCTGTTTTTGAATGGATCTTTTTGTTCCATAAAATACCAGTGGCTGTAGCTAATGTCCAGTAGCATGTGTAATGGTTTTGTCCATGCAGAATATAAGAATTTTTGATTATGCACTAACCCTCTAATGAAGTTTACTTTGAGTTTGGTGTGGAGGAAGTTTTCAAGGATCAAGAGAGAAGGATGATGTGATGTGATCAAGAAGATGAAAGAGCCTAAGCTTGCGGATGCCCCCGTGGGTCACCCAAGCATATTTCAAGAAGACTCAAGCGTCTAAGCTTGGGGCCCAAGGCATCCCCTTCTTCATCAACAAACTATCAGGTCCTCTCTAGTGAAACTATATTTTAATTTCGACACATCTTATGTGCTTTACTTGAAGCGTCTATTTGTTTTTGTTTTTGTTTTTGTTATTTTCATTCTCTGAATAAAATGGATCCTAGCATTCCTTTGTGTGAGAGAGACACGCTCCGCTTTTTCTTATGAATACTCGTATTCTTCACTTATATTTGTTGAGTATTCTTCTATGTTACTTCAATACTATTGGCTCTTGTTTTTCATGCATCTCTTGTCAGAGCTGTTAGTTTTCTTATATTATACTCTAATATCTCATTGTTAAATACCTGGAGAGTTTATTTTTAGATAAGTTGATTGGTGTTTGGTTAAGAACAGAAAATGTTAAACGTGGTAGATGGTATGATGAAATGATACATAATCTTGTAGATCATTAAATTGTGTCACTTGAATCATTAATGTTGTTTTGAGATATTAATATGATTAATGGTAAAACATGATGGTTTAGTAAAGTGGAATGATTAATGGTTGGTCTAGAAAACTTGAAACTGTGCCACACTTAAATATCCAGTTGATAGCATAATGATATATGACTTCTAATGTTAAAAGCAACTGTAATGACTTTGTGTTATGCGCTACGGTCGGGGTCCCAACAGTGACTTGTTCATTTGCCACAGTCCCTCATGGAGTGATTTTCATTATGCCTTGTAAGATCATATTTCTAGTTGGAATCTTTTTACTTGTGAGTTCTAAGCTGCGGTTTTCATGGCACTTCCACCACCATATTTGCTAGCCTCTTCGGTACTTTGCATTGCCCTTTCTCACATTGAGAGTTGGTGCATACTTCGCGGGTACATCCAAAACTCGTGGGAGATCTTCATCATGTTCTCCTACACATAAGCCAAATATCTTCCTCAAAACATCCACCATACCTACCTACTACAGCATTTTCATAGCTGTTCCGAGATATATTGCCATGCAACTTTCATCTTACATTACATGACTTGTTGTCATTTATCATTTATATATTGCCTTGCATGATTCTTTACAACTGATGTGTGGTTTTACCCATGTTACGCTAGATCATTGCATATCCTGCTACAC
This sequence comes from Poa annua, assembly GCA_026929855.1. Lineage (NCBI taxonomy): Eukaryota > Viridiplantae > Streptophyta > Magnoliopsida > Poales > Poaceae > Poa > Poa annua. Next base: position 60,572,680 of record CM049437.1, read on the forward strand.
TCGCAGAGGCACCGTTTCATACATTATGTTTTATTCCTTATGAGTTACTTGTATCAAAAGTGTGTTGTCATATTAGAATGTTTGCCCCTAAAAGTGAAAAGAGCCATGGAGGCCATCGAAAAGAGAAACAGAAAAAGAAAAAAAAAATAGAAAAAGAGAAAAAAAGAAAGAAAGAAAAATAAAAAGGGGGCAACATTACTACTCTTTATCCACACTTGTGCTCACGTTATAGCACATGTAGTATTCATAGTCATCATTTGTGCTCATGTTTAGCACCTTTACTCCATATGAGAGAGTTTTCTTGTTTTACTTGCATAACTATGTGGGGAACTTTACATTATAGAACTTGTCTTGTATATTCCAGTGACGAGCCTACTCAAAAGTGCTCTAGGTCTTCATGAGCAAGCAAGTTGGATGCACCCCCACTAGTTCCATTGGAGAGCTTTCATACACTTACAGCTCCATGTGCATCCGTTGTGTGGCAATCAGTACTCCTTGCATAGCTTCGATTATAAGACTTCCTCTTGTCTAATGATCACTTTCAGCTGTGTGAGACTTTCTTCCGTTGGCCTTCCAAACCCTCCTTATTATTCTTTTAGCCACAACATCCTGGTGCCAGGAACCAACGCTGAACGCTTGCTTGTTTTTAATTGAACAAATAGAGAGATGATTTTCTACGTGCATATTGTTATTGCTTGACTTGATCCTTTCACAAAGTTGTCATGAGTGTTGGATGCATTAGATAATTATATTGTTATTCTTGAAGCTTAAATCATATTTAATATCTACTTTGCACGGTTGATTGTTCTCTAGTATTGATTCATTGAAAGTTTTACTTTGTTCTTCCTACTTGTTTACTCATTACTCATTTGATATCAATATAAACTACAACTTTTATTCATTTGATCTCAATTTACATGCATTACATTATTATATGATCAAGATTGTGTGAAAGCATGTCACTTCAGAAATTATTCTTGTTATCGTTTTACCTACTCGGGACGAGTAGAACTAAGCTTGGGGATGCTTGATACGTCTCCAACGTATCTATAATTTCTTACGTTCCATGCTTATATTATACCAATTGCTACATGTTTTATATACACTTTATATGGTTTTTATGCATTTTCTGGGACTAACCTATTAACAAGATGCCACAGTGCCAGTTCTCTATTTTCTGCTGTTTTTGGTTTCAGAAAAGCTGTTAAGTAAATATTCTCGGAATTGGACGAAACAACAGCCAATACCCCTATTTTTCCAGGAAGCATCCAGAACACCGAAGAGGTCACGGAGGGGGGCCACAGGGCGCCCACACCTGGTGGAGGCGCGACAGCCCGCCTGGCCGCGCCGCCATATGGTGTGGGGCCCACGGCCCTCCACCGACCTTGCCCTTTCGCCTATTTATTCCCCCCGACGGGAAAACCCTTGGAACCCGAACAATTTTCCACGATACGTTCTAGAGCCGCCGCCGCCGTCAACCCTAGTTCGGGAGGGTTCAGAAGCTCTTCCCGGCACCCTGCCGGAGAGGGGAATCATCACCGGAGGGCTCTACATCACCATCCCCGCCTCCGGACTGATGCGTGAGTAGTTCATCCTCGGACTACGGGTCCATAGCAGTAGCTAGATGGTTGTCTTCTCCTATTGTGCCATCATGTTTAGATCTTGTGAGCTGCCTATCATGATCAAGATCATCTTTATGTAATGCTACATGTTGTGTTTGCTGGGATCCGATGAATAATTGAGTACTATGTCATTTGCTTCATAATATATCTTGTGAGTGCGTTATTTATGATCTTGCATGCTCTCCGTTACTAGTATATGCTTTGGCCAAGTAGATGCTTGTGACTCCAAGAGGGGGTATTTATGCTCGATAGTGGGTTCATGTCTCTATTTAATCTGAGGGAGTGACAGCAACCTCTAAGATTGTAGATGTACTGTTGCTACTAGGGATAAAACAATAGTTCTTTATCTAAGGATATTTGTGCTACTTACATTACACACTTTACTTAATGCAATAATCTGTTACTTGCAACTTAATACTGAATGGTGTTGCGGATGCTATCCTGAAGGTGGATTATTAGTCATAGATGCAGTTGGATGACGGTCTATGTATCATGTTGTAATGCCCAAATGAATCTCACACTAGACATCATGACATGTATATGCATTGTTATGCAGTTCTTTATTATATCAATTACCCAGCTGTAATTTGTTTACCCGCATGTATGCTATTATTTATTTATGGAGAGACACCACTAGTGAACTGTGGACCCCGGTCCTTTTTCCTTAAACTGATAAAACAACCTACTGCAATCCTGTTACTTTCATTCTCTACAAACAAATATCATTTTCCACACATACGTTTAACCCTTTGTTACAGCAAGCCGGTGAGATTGACAACCTCACTGTTAAGTTGGGGCAAAGTATTTTGATTGTGTTGTGTGCAGGTTTCACGTCAACTAAGCACAAGCTCTTTTCTGGCGCCGTTGACACCTTCAGAAGAACATTCACCTCCTACTGGTTCGATAACCTTGGTTTCACAACTGAGGGAAATTTGCTGCTGCACTACTTCATACCTTCCTCTTGGGGTTTCCCAACAACACCACACCGGTGCATCAGGTATTTATAGGCGAAAGGGCGAAGGAGGTGGAGCCCCGAGGGGCCCTCATCATGTGGCGGCGCGGCCAGAGGTGGGGCCGCGCCACCACATGGTGAGCCGCCTCGGTCTCCGTCTTCTCCACCTCTTCGGTGTTCTGGATGGTTTCGAGAAAAATAGGGACTTCGACTTTCGTTTCGTCCAATTCCGAGAATATTTCCTTAACAGCTTTGCTGAAACAAAAAATAGCAGAAAACAGGGAACTGGCACTGTGGCATCTTGTTAATAGGTTAGTCCCAGAAAATGCATAAAAATGCTATAAAGTGTATATAAAACATGTAGCAATTGGTATAATATAAGCATGGAACATAAGAAATTATAGATACGTTGGAGACGTATCTGCCGACTGAGTTTCTGATAGCTGTCCATCTTCGAATGTATGACCGAATTGACTCATCGGATCTCTGTTTGCATGCCCTTAATTCTTCGAATGTTTTGGGCCTCTCACACAGAGGATCGAAGTATTTGATGAAGTCCTCCCGGAAGTGTTCCCAGGAGTCGTATGATGCTTCAGGTAAAGCTTTGAGCCAGTCACGAGCTGTGCCCTCGAGCATCAGCTATGTACTGTAGTGCCGTTGTCGTTGTTCCTCTTTGGCAAACGACCGCTAACTTGTAGTCTTCGAGCCAGCCTGATGGCTCTTGCTTGAAGTTGAATTTTGGCGTTGTCGGTAACCCGAACCTCTTGGGCATTCGAGCCTCGTGGATGCGTCGAGTGAAGCATCGGGATCCGCAGGGCCCTGCGTCGCGACTTCCACCTGAGTCACTGCTATTAGATCTTTTGGACCTGCTCCGTGACCGATGACGACTGGAGTCCCTCCTTGAACCACTTCGGTGGGGACTGCGACTGCGACGATCTCGCGATGTATGTCGAGAACGGCTTCTGCCACGCTCTCTGCTTCTTCCTGTCTGGAGTCCTTTTGCCGCGAGTGCAAGTGCTTTTATCTGCTGAAGATGTACTTCTGCAGCTGGATCGCCTGCTGGAGGTGCTGTTGCTTTCAGGTATGCTCCGATCGACAACAGAGCCCCTTCGGCTGTTTTTGGCACCAGTACGCCTTCCGTATCCACCGTCATGAACGAGTGCTCCAAGTTACGAGTGATTCCTGACCTTTCTCTCTCTGAGAGATTTGCCAATCTTGATCTACGTCTGGGATCTGTTGCACCTGTAGAGGCGAGGGAAAGCTGCCTTCTTCGCGCACTCGAGATGCTAGATTGCCTCCTGCGTTCTTTGAGTGTTGCTCTGTACTGCTTTAGACGCATCGTTTCTTGCCAATTGAAATAATTGTACGTCATCCACTCCGTTGGGGTTGCATCTGCTGGCATCATTGTGCACTCCTGTATGATCTTATCGACTTTCGCCGCTACTTCGGATGTGATAGTTAATGTTGCCACGCCATCTGGTAATGTGACAGTGCAAGTGTATTCTGTAGGTCTGCGGCTGGCAGCTGCTGCGGAAGTTTATGCGCTAATCGTGTAGACCTGCCGGTGTATGACCGGAGGACATGTGTATGCGCTGTCACCGCCCGTCATAGTCTTGAATTCTTCGTCTAGACTCATGTCAGAGTTATTGCTTTTGCTGATCTGGACGTCGATGTCGACGTATGCTTCGAGTTCCTGCTCCGGATTGTCTTGACTGTTGGAGAAGAACTCGTGATCCACTTGGATCTCTTGTCCGGTGAAGTCGGCGAGGTAGATGATGTCCTCTGCGTCTTCTGATTGCATGTAGTCGATGCCCATGTCGAGTGAATCGGCGTGCTCGACCGTACTTGCCTGATAGGTAGATTGCAGCTCCTCATCAAGGATCTCTTGTGCTATGTGAAGGGGATCGCATGCAGAAAACAAAAATTTTCCTAGCAACGATATCCTTAAACTAGCCAAGATCTACACTATGTAGATATAGAAGTACGGCGGAGATCGGAATACATACCCTTGTAGACCGAAAAGCGGGGATTACGCTCCCGCACAAGCGTTGACGACGAAGACGACGTAGCCGACCTCTAGGTCGCGAAGAACTCGGCGCGACGAAGACGATGAAGATGATCTCGAGGTCGGGTGGAGGAAGTAGGCCTCCAAGTACCGCTAGCGCAGCACCTCGCAGGGTGTTACACACATACGGTGGAGACGACGGCCTCCGAAGCTCCAGTCCAGGACGAGCAGCGGAAGACTTGGACCGGAACACCAGCAGCGCGACAGCGGGCTTATGGTGGAGAGATCCCCTCTCAACTCGGCGCAACTCCGACAAAGGGAATCACGTTATCGAGGAGAGAAAGAGAAATTAATTGGTTTAATTAAAAGGCCAGGGGTGCCCCTTCTTATATAGGCTCCCGGGGGGAGCCAACCTTGCCAGCCAGGCAATGTGGGACTATCCCCACATGCCTGGTGCGGCTCAAGGGGGTGCGCCGGCCCTAGGTGGGCCCCATTTGGCCCACCTAGGCCGGCCAAGCCTCCCCCACCGAATTCCCTTGGGGGTTTTCCCCCCCATGGGCCTTCTTTCCACCAGAAGGCCCATTTAGGAAAATCAGCCTAAATAAATTCGAAAATAAATATATAAAATCATATTTAAACATTAATTACACTAATTAATATCAAACATATTATATATAATTTATTCTAGCTCCGAAAACTATTTCGTCGCTGCCCGATCTCCATCGGACCATTCCCGGGACGTTCCCGGTGATCTCTTTCCTTTCCGGTTGTCTTGTCGAAACCCCTTAAGTGTGTTACCCTAGCGGTTCGATATAATAACAGACATGATCGAGACTCCTCTCCGATCAATGATTAACTCGTAGGCCTGGACCCCATGAATTAACCCCTGTGATATAACGAATGACTTTCATCTATCAAACCTGGACGTCGAGTCTTAAACCTTTTGCCATAGCGATACTTAGCGTGTCCGAGCATCGTTCATAGATATCTCCATACCTAGCATGATCTCGTTACCGACAACACTATCTTCTACTCGTCTATGATATTATGTCAGCTGGTGACCTAGTCACATGTTTGCAAACTCATTTGACATAATCTCACCGAGTGGGCCCTAGAGTATCTATCCGGCTATACGGACTGACAAATTCCGCTCTTGACCCCTCGTCTCAACTACCCCCTTCCGATACCCAAAAGTATCACCGTTATTGTCACACTATATAAGACATGACGTTTGGTGCGATCAAAGTATCTTCCAGGAATAACAATAAGAGTTGATCTCACGGTCGAAGGCGTAATGACTACGTCCTACAAATTATGGGTAAGTCCATCACATCGTTCCACCTAACGATATGACTCCATTGCCGACAGACGCCATGTCTCATGATCGGGAAACCTCGATCATCAATCGCGCAATGAAACTAGTCTTAGTAGAGGCAACTAGGGACCTGGTTGTTTATCTACCACACGTGTATTAATGTTTCCGCTTAATACAGTTATAGCATGGTATAAAACATATAATGAACAATTGGAATATAACCAATAAACTATCTTTATTAAGTGCCTCTAGGGCATATTCCCTTCACTATGAGCTCATTGAACTCTCGTGTGGACATAGAAGAAGCTGGCGATCCCGGCCGCGAGATCGATTCGATCTGTGATGAGACAGCTTCCAAGTTCTGTGATGAGACATCTACGTCTGGGATCTGTTGCACCTGTAGAGGTGAGGGGAAGTTCTGTGATGAGACAGCTTCCAAGTTGACAGATCTTTGTGCGCCTCAGTCGCGATTGGGTCGGTCAAGTCCTGCACACCAAATTTGTCGACGAAAAAAATTGAATTCTCCGACAGTTAGATTCAAACCTGAGTCGAGGCTGGCAAAGGCCTCTTGAGCTTTCGGCGAGTAAGGTTTGATCCTTTTTGGCGACGCAACTTCTGGGACTGGCTAGTGATCGCCTGATGTTTCGACGCTAGTCGAGATGGTCGGCGAGTGGCCGTTTGCCGATGTGATCGGCGAGTTGCCGTTTGAAGGTGGAACCGGCGAATCTGTGAATCCAACACTACCGTTTCCCATAGATGGCGCCAATTGACGAGGGGTGTCCTCATCAATACCCATAGTCGAGTGCCTAGGGTTTGAGTTACGAGGTAGAGAACGCGTAGTGTTAGTAGATTCGACGGCTGACAAGCGGGAGTTACCCAGGTTCAGGGCCCTCGACTGAGGTAACACCCCTACTTCCTACATGTCTGTATTGATGGAGAATATGCTGCGGTTACAAGGGTCTAGCGAGGGCTTGATCTCGCTAGGGTTTGGTGGTTCTGATGTTGCGTGTCCTTGATCGGTCGCCCTCCTGGCCCTTATATGGGGGGCCAGGTCTCGGGTACGTAACCGACTAGGATTACAGATAAGAAAACAACAACCGACTATGCCTAACTAGGGAAACAATCTTTGTCTTGGGCTTCCCTTGATGGGCTTCATCGGTATGTAGACAATTGGGTTTTAGTCATCACGTGCACCAGGTACCCACATGGTAGGGTACCCGCTCGGTATATCCTCGTCAGATGCGGTGGCCTATCTGCCAGGAAATGCGAGCACAGACCACCGGCCAGGTGGTGACTGCGATGGCGAGGCGGAGGCGGCGGAACCGTTGCCGGCGACATGGTTTTGGGAGAAGGAGAAGATGGAGGCTGTGTGGAAAGAGGAGAGGCGCGCTGCTCGGCATTTGAAAGACGTCCGAAGGAGTGTTAGTTGGTGGCGCGCATTAATGGTGAGCAGCGGTTCGCCTGGCAGGACTTGACACCGACGACGTGTGTTAAAGCCGCCGCCGTGGGGAGCCGCTGCAACGTTAACACGTGGATGGCACGGCTCGACGTGAACCTTCGGTCTGCGCCTGCCAGGGGAATTGGCCCGGCATTATTGCGATGTGTGCTAGCAGGCGTGCCGCCGTCTCGTCATTAATGGGCGAAACAGCCTCATGCACAATCTAATTAACATGGACGCGATGTCCCGTGTGTATGACGAGCAGGACAGAGTTGTCGGGGGGGGGGGGGGGGGGGGGGGGCGTCTCCGAACAGTATTTGGCAGACCCGAGAGGGCCGCCAAGTTTGGCGGACCTCTGGGGTGTTTGATAGTAATCGGCTCGACCTTGACACTTAGGGTGCCACTGTGGGTGTTTTGTACGTCTGGATCACATCAATCTTTTGGGGTCAATTAGGGGTGCTGGTGTAGATGCTCTTAGACAGTGACCGTAAAAATGTCGGAACTGAAAAATAACTGTCATTTACAATTTTTGAGGCAGAAAAATTGCTAGAACAACAACCGTAAAAGTGCACGAAACGAAAACTTTTTCAGATGTCCGAAAGTTTCCCCCCTCCAATCTGAGAATTCGTAGGTTTCATGGTTGAATCGAGGATGGACTCTATCTGGTGTGAGGCATTGGCGGCAGTGAAGGTTCAGTACACGCCGGTGAACTTCCGTCACGGAACTCGCCGGAATCCGACCATCCTCCGTCAAAATCGTCGGAATCACCATCAAACTCGTCGGAATCATCGTCCGGAGCGGCACCGAACCGAGCCGGACTAGGGTGCTCCACCTACTGGGCGGCGAATCTGATCGTGTCGCCCGCCGGAACGAGCAAACCTATGCCCCACGAGGAGCGTCGGATGGGGGCAGCGGCAGCCTGCTGCGTGCCTGCCGACGGGGGCTTCATCTGCCCCCGTCATGGGAACTGTTGCCTAGCCGCCACCAGCTTCGTCCGCCGCAGCCGTTGTGGGCTTCCTGCTGGCTACCCGGTCGGCCGCCCAGTCGGGTTTAACATTTCAGAACCCATATGCGAACTTTATTAACGGGCCTAATTTTAATGGACTTTACATCTTTTTTACTCGTCTAATTTGGAAAAACTGTCGTAAGATGCATGCAGCTTTGTGCTATAGCTATGTTGTATCCGCGACAGTTATTCTGACCGGAGGGAGTATTATACTTTTATGTGTTTTTATGTGTTATGAGCCTCAAATTCGCACCTCTCGCCCTGAACCAAAACCGACCCTGGCCGCCGCTTCGTGCTACCGACGGATACGACGCGGGGGCTTTGTGAAAGCGTCATGTTCATCGATTAGCACGAGCTAGGGAGCTCGCTCGCTGCCTCAGCGCCGCGTTAAATCTATCGATCAATTGGCACGAGCTAGCTAAGATGAACTGGTACCCGTTACTGATTTTGGTGATTGGATCCGAGGAAAAAATGAAGGAGAAAGACGAGAGGTTGTTCTACAACATATTCTGTTTTACAGTTTGATTTTAAGTTTTTGTTCTGCGTGGCGACAACTTTTAGATCTGTAAACAAACCAAAACGCGAACTAAAAATTCAGTTCCATGGTTTTCAGTCAGCTCTTAGTTGAGTGAGATGTGTCTCGCCGCTAGAGCAGGGAGATAGTATTCTCTGCTTCTATAGCAAATTTGATCCGTTTTCGTTCGGCTCGTCGTAGTGTTTCACGATTGGCTTTTACCGTTCAATGATTAGTGCCTTGATTCAATAGCCAATTCTCTAAACTCTCCTCTCCTCTCGTCCGCCCTGCATGGCGGCGGGAGGGGAAATCCTAACCCTTACCGCTCGGCTTTCCTCTCTCTCTTCCCCTCCCTCATAGTCGTTATAGGGCTCGGCTGGGCAAAGCCCGGTTGGCCGGTGGCGGCGAGGATCGATTGTCATCTTGCGTCGAGGAGGGTGGCGCGGGCCGGTGTCCTCGACCGAGGCGTGATGCTACCGGGCACTACGGCGTGTCCTTGCCCGACGGCGAAGGCGGTCGTGGCAGGGGCGCGGGCGGACGGCAGATCGAAGCGGGGCGTCGCTTGTGTCCATGGCGGCGGCACCCTGGGACCTCGAGTATGGAGGCTGGGGCGTGGGGGATGGCTTGGAGTTGCCATCATTCCTGTTGATCGTCACCCTGGCGCGGTGTGGCTTCCCAGCCTACAGTCTCCAGGTGTTGGCGGCACGGATCTGATCTCGATTGGATCTTGGAGGCAAGGTTGTTGGCCGGCAAGAGCTGGGCTCCGACGCGATTGGGGCCGGTGACTGCGACGTCTGCTGGGCGGCGTTACCTTGTTGAAGGAGTCGCCGCTGCGACTCTCTACCCTCCCGCCTTGATGCTCCGAGGGAAACCTCAGATTTGGGTCTCCCCGATCGCACGATGACATCACTTTCTGTGTCGTTCTCCTCCTTGGGGCATCGTGTGGAGCACATCCTGGCTGGAGAGCTCTTATGGTGGAGTGGTGTTGCATCTTCAGCATCGACGACGACGAGTCTTGGCGGTGGAGCTGCAGGGTCTCGATTTCGGATGCATGATAATGGACTCGCGCAGGATGCTGACGATGCCGACGGTAGGTCTGATATTGCAAGGTCATGGTGTTGATTAACTTGGGCTCGTGGAAGACGGTAGAAACGATTTCTAAAGCGTGCACATCAGTGTGCGTTAAGGGTCTGCTGAACTGGTACTCCGGTTTTACATGATGTGCGTAATCGACTCGATCTTAGTCAACCATCATAGTGGTAGCAACACTTGTTGTCGAGAGGTTGACTTCAGTTTGTTTCAATGTTGTATCTTATAAATCTGATTTGATAACTAATTGTGAATTACTGTGTACATCAAATTAATACAGAGGCCGGGACTCGCACCCTTGTATCTTAGAAATTTGGTATAGTTAATAATTGTGAATAGCAATGTGCATCATTTTATGCAAAGTCGGAGGACTCGCGCCCTCTTTTTTTTTTAAGTGTTCACCGTGAAATCAGCTCTGGTTCCTCGTGGATTGGCCGATTTACCGGCGGGTTCTGTACACAGTAAAAAAAAAGTCGATGTACACGGACAGATCGACAGCTCCCCGTGTGCGCTCGAGAGTTGGCGCTCGCTAATAAATGCTCTAGATGCACTGTGTGCGCTCTCTCAGATATTTTTTAATATCCACCACCGCTCGATTAGATAGTAGAGGTGGCCCGGTTTATAAGAAAAATCGGGCCCCAAAACCAAACAGACTATAAAAAAGGAAAAAACCCGCACAAGCGAGGCGATCCGCCATCCACACGACACAACCCATCCAACGCTACAAACGCATACCACCTGCTCCGGGACTGCCGCCCCGGCGTAGCAACCAGATCGACCTTCACGTTATCCGAAGGCGATCCAGTCATAGTCGACGAAACCTCTGCCCTCACAGTCTTCATCCAGGTCGCTACCAAAACCAACCTGTTTCGGGGCCGCTGCCCTGACGTAGCAAACAGATCGTCCCTCGCATTGCTCGAAGGCGATCCAGTCGGGTCAACGAACTCCCTGCCCGCGCAGTCTTCATCCAAGTCGGCGCCACCCAAACACACGCAAACAACGGCTCTGCCTCATAGAACCGTCATAGCGTGGGAGCCCGAGGCCGCTGCCTCGGCGTACCACCACCATCCAGGGTCGCCGCCCCGGCATCCACCTCCCTGACCACATCGCCAGCCTACCCACCCGCCGCGGACCCGCTGCACCGAGAGAGCCAGTGACTCCAAGTCGACGCCTCCAACAAGGTAGTAACGCGTCCGTTACCGTCGTCCGCCCCCCCCCCCCCCCCCCCCCCCCCGACGGAGCTTAGGCTTTCACCAGGAGACCATCGGACCACTCCGATCGGGCCGGTCATCGAAACTCCACGACGATGCCAACAAGAAGGGGAACGACGCTGAAGGACGCCGCCATCGTCGGTACCGACCGGAGTTGGTGCAAGACTTTCGCCTGGAGCTCGAGCCGCCCGCGACGCATGGGGAGCTGCGAAAAGGGAGACCGTATCCGTGGCCGCTCGCCGAGCTCCACCGCATGCCGAAGCCACAGCAGCACCTCCTTGCTGCCACGTCGGCACCTCCGCCGCCTCACAGCCGATGCTCCGCATATGGCCACCGTGCCCCGGCCACCACCTTGCCCACCGCGCGAGCAGCCCCTGCCGGAGACGACCTCCAGGATGCAAACGAAGGCCGCGACCCGCAGGGTTCAGCCGCAACCGCGCGCGCCGCCGTCCTGCGTCCGCTCCGTCCGTCGCCCTACGTCTGCACCGCCACCATGTGCCCGGGCCGTCGCCCTGCGCCAGCTCGCCGCGCCGCCATCTCCAGCACACGGCGCGCCTCCGTGCCTGGAGCTCGAGAGGAAGAGAAAAACGGCGCCCCGCCGCCACCTTCCCTGGATGCGCGCGGCTTTACCGTCGCTCCCTCCGGCGGCGGCGGTGCGGTGGGTGGAGGAGGGAGCCCGGAGGCGGCCGGCGGCTAGGGTTCCCCAGGGTCGCCAGGCGCGGGCGACGCGGGGGCGGAGTGGTGTTGTCTATAACTATGGTCTTTAACCTTTCTCTCAGCATTTGACCGTACAACACTGGGCACTCTATTTATGGCGACTCATCCTTTTTTGAGGGAATATGGTGACTCATTCTTTCCTCTCCCCGATCTGCTACAAACTGTTGGTAAATAAAGATAAAAGATAACGATGCGAAACATTGTTTATACACCCGTTATGAAAAAAAATTATATATTTTTTTAAAATGTCAAAACCTTCTAAATAAAAATTTAGATATACATCCGCGTATCTTATGTTCGTACTAAAAGTTTCGTTAAAAATAAAAATAATATTTTTGGCCCGGGTAAAAATAAAAATTAATGTTTGTGAAAATTTATTTTGGAGCATTGAAATTTGTCATTTTTACACGTGCCACAAAAATGTTTTTAATTCACGCAACTTTTTTGTGCTAGAGTAAAATATACGGGTGTATAAACTGTCTATGGCATTTGCATTTTACTATCATCTTCTTTTCTCTGCAGAAATCATGATTGCCTCATGTAAGCAGGTCAGCGGCAACCGCCAAAATCGTGTCCGAAACGCTTCAGTATTGTTCTCTTTGGGATGTTGGACATGTGTTTGGCATATTGGGGTGTTGTCCCTAGCGATGCCCCCAAACCAACCATCTTCAAAATAAAATAAAAACATCAAACACCTTGTGGGCACCGAACCGCTGCCGCTTCAACTTTGCGAGGCGTGGGAACTCGGCGTTTGGAAAGACGCGCCGCCGCTTCAACTTCGCGCGTTGGCGTCGCTTCACATTATTTTAACCATGCCTTCGTCTTCGTTGATGTCTTCACATTATTTTAAACATCGCCCATATATTCTCCCCGCAACACCGCGCGCCCACACCTCGCTCTCGATGTCATTGCCGAAGAAGAAGGCCGTGGTGGCCCAGCCGGAGCAAGAAGAGGAGCTCGTGGTGGCCTAGCCCGAGAAGGAAGAGGAGAATGTCGTGATGGAGGATGACGGGCATGCAACTCCACCACCCGCATGTTCGGCTATAGGTCATCGTTGGACCTTGGTCCCCGTGGCTGTCCTGTGTGCCTTGTGCAGACAAGGCATGGTTGGCAGATGTACTGGTGGCTGCAGCAACTCTAGACGATGCGCCGGAGGACGCCGGGTTTGGAACCCCCCCCCCCCCCCCCGCTCCAAGGCCGACTCTGATGACGATGAGTAGTAGTAAGTTTCTATTTCTAATCATAAAGAGATTCGGCCAACACAATTCTGTCCATCAAAATGGCACCATTGGCGCTACGAAGTGTCTGCCTCCTCTTCCACCACTGCCAGTTCGCCCATCGCCGCCGCTTCGATTGCTAACACCCTTGTCGCCATTGTCGCCCTCTCTATCATGACGTGCGTCCTTTTTTCCGACGAAGTAGGCCTTTTGATTGGGGCTCATGTCGCTCGTGTTGGTCGCCATGAGTAAAGGTTCCTCGCTCCTATTTGTGGCGTTGAGTTTGATCTTTTGCATGTTCAAAAAGGTTTGCCCCGGCATGCATCTTCAATTTGTCAAGCGACGAGGATGCCACCTCCTTCACATACATGACAATCGACTCTTGAATAGAGCCCACGGATGTCATCTTCTTTGCCGCCTTGACACCAGTATGCCGCTTCAAGTTGGGCCCCGACTCAGAAACAGTGGATGTCATTACATTTTGATTCTCAAGCACTTCATATTGTCAAACATATCTTGTTAAAATGGACATTTCAACCACACGACTTTCTTAGAAATATTTTTATAAATACGATTTCAGCTGTTTCGTCTCACATGGTACCTCATATTCCGAAGGACGAACAACTATCAACGCAAACGAAAAGGAGGACGAACAACTATGTGTCACATATACTAAGGACATAACTCGTCGTACGTGAATCAAGTCGGGTATGATTAATTGAGTATCTAGGTATTTAACCCTATCCTATATATACATGTCTTACAGAGAGTTTCTTCAGCCCATGTTTCTTGTTAATAAAAGTAGTTCACTTGTACACATTTTCGTTTCAATAAGTAGTCGAGATTTTGCTTGAGTACGTCAAGACCCTTTCCTACAACTGGAATTGATTCACGTACGACGAGTTATGTCCGATAGCTGTACGATACAAGTCATACTACTATTGCTTCTCCCTGCAGCTAGCGCTCCCTCCCTCTCTTTGTGTATTTTTTCCCAATCTAGCCTTCTGTAAAACTAATTACGTATATGCCTGCACACACCAAACATGTATTACATTCATCCTTCACATATGCAACCTAGTTTTTTCTGCTGAGATAATATATGCAAGCTAATTATACATGACCTATTTTACTATTTACACAGTAGAAATAAGTCATGATCAACATTTAAATTAATCTACTTTAAGTCGTAACAATATTTATCTGCGAGATTAAACTAGTCTAGACCGAGTTTATCTGTTATTTAGATTAATGTACTTTGGGCTAATATTTAAATATTTTTAATTTTAATTTTCAGCTTATCTGTTATTTAAAAATATTATTCTTTTCTCATTCTTTTCTCTCGCTCCCACTCTATTTTCACGTGAATATACTGACGGGCAAATTTTTGTCGAACAATATGGTGGGAAAAGAGCCAAATTAGCAGGAAATAAAGGGTACGAATAAAATGGATCCGACATCAACTACACCGTGCATGGTCCTGGGCCTGACGTGAATGTCGGAGCGGCGGCTCGGGTCTATCATCTCTGCCATGTTGCGTTGAGCTGCTAGAGTGTCAGCTTTAGTCGCTAGAATGATTTGGTAGTCGACTCATGTGGGCGAGCGGCCTCGGGTCCGGTGTGGATTTCGTAGTGGCGGGTTCGTGGGTTTACTTTGGCCATTGTATCTCGATGTTTAGGTATCGCTTTTGTTGGTGGGCGAATTACTCATCAACTCATGTGAGGGTACGGTCTCGAAACCACGCGGTGTGTTATGTATTATAACGGTTTTCAGTCAGTTTTCTTATAAACTGGACAACTCTTATCTTCTTCCCACTGTCGTCGTGGCGAACAGACAGATGCCTACGGGTAGGCTAAAGTGTGGGGCCGATTGGACGCTAGAGGATTCGGGGAGGGATAGCGCGCTGAGTAGCACACACGAATAAAGACAACCGACACGGGGACACAAAGATTTACCCTGCTTCGGTGCTCTCGTGAGGAGATAAAACCCCTACTGCAGCTTCTATCCTATTTGGTTTGTATTTCTCACTGGTACTGGCGCGGTACACAGGATGCTCCACGAGCTGAGTGCTAAATGCCTCTAGGAGGTCTTGGGAAAATGAGAGCGAGGGGGGAATGGGGCTGCCGTGGGTGTGTGGCTTGGTCTTTCCTCTCCCCCTGGTGCCCTTTATATAGGTGCCCAGGGGACAAGCAGACCATAAACACTATTCATGACACTACGCAACTGTACTCTTGTCCCATCACGGTCACTGTAGCCACGCCTCACCATGTTCTGGACAGGAAATAGCCGTGTGGCGCGCGCCTTGCCTGCGCCCTTGTTTTTAGCGTTCGTCTTTGGGGTCGCTTGCCAGAGCCTCTGTACCTGTCGAAGGAGTTATACAGAACATCACGGTTCAAATATGTCGGAGAAGCTGGATCTCCACACCACGGACGGAGGAACCGAGGGCGGGGCCGCCGCCATGTCGTAGAAGCCGGCACCGTCGGAGATAAAATAGAGGTGCGCCGGAGGACGCCGGGGCGAGATGCGGCCGAGGGCAACCGGGCAGGGGCGCTGCCATGTCGGCCGGTGCTGGGGTCGCTGCCGTGTCGGCCGGTGCCGGGGTCGCCGAGATGGAGCCGAGGAGATGGAGGCGCCTCGGGATGGCCGAGGTAGCGTGCGAGCTCGGGCGGCGCCTGGATGGGGAGATGTCGGTGCTGGACATGCCCGGGGCTGGGGGCCCTGGGGTCGCTGATGCCGGGCGCGGGAGGCCGAATCGGTGATGTGCCGGGGGCGCCGAGGTCGATGCAGTGCCGGCCGGTGTCGAGGTCGGAGCTCCCGATTCACGGGGTCCCGGAGTTGGGGGTGCTGCCGAGTCGTGGAGGCCGGGGCGGAGATGAAGGTGGCGAGGTCGAGGCCGGTCCGGCCGCGGTGGTGGCGTGCCGGGGAAGACGATGTCGGGGAGGCCGGCGAAGTCGGAGAAGAGGGCGTGTCGGAGGCGGCCGAGCGTGGAGATGCCGGAGCGGAGCCGGGCTGGTGGCGGCGGTGTCGGGGGCGATGCCGGGGGAGCGGGGGCCGCGGTCGGGCGGAGGCGCAGGCGTGGACGAGGAGGTGCTGGTGCGAGGTCGCTGCGAGGTCGTGGGCGAGGTAGTTGGAGCGAGGGGATGAGGATGCGTTGACTCAGTCGATCGAGAAGAAGATTGCTTTGGTCATCCGAGTTAAGGCCGGATCGGGCCCATCTTGCCCCGATACAGGCTTAAGTCGGTCCACTGTGCCTGGTGTGGATCTGAGCAATGTTTAATTCGGCCCAGACTCCTTTTCCTCTTTTTCCTTTACCTCTTCATTAGTTCTTTGATGTCTAGCACCAACACAATAATCCCATATCTTTAGGATACTGGGGATCACATCCCCGACACTAGTCCCCGAGTCTATGGGGGATTCGTAGAATCGAGCATAGACTTAAAATTCAAATAGCCACCGGGAAATCTCCATATCCAATGTCATGCCTTAGGGGTACCGGGGATTACATCCCCGACACTAGTCCCCGAGGCTGCGGGGGACTCGCAGAGTCGCGCGCAGACTTAGAAAAAATAACAACACCACCGTCTTCATATACACCACCTTGTACCTGCAAAAATACGATCCTATGCCGGTTCCTTAGCCACTCTAGGCGTTTTACCGACATAGACGTCTTCAGCCAATGCTGGTTTGACATAAGGGTACCTCTGGTGTCTCGAATGTCCGGTAGCCACTCTGGGCACTTACCGACATAGATGTCTCCAGACTCTGCTGGTTTGACATAAGAGTATCTCGGGTGTCTCGAATGTCCGGTAGCCACTCTGGGCACTTACCGACATAGATGTCTCCAGACTCTGCTGGTTTGACATAAGGGTATCTCGGGTGTCTCGAATGTCCGGTAGCCACTCTGGGCACTTACCGACATAGATGTCTCAAGACTCTGCTGGTTTGACATAAGGGTATCTCGAGGGTCTCGAATGTCCGGTAGCCACTCTGGGCACTTACCGACATAGATGTCTCTAGACTCTGCTGGTTTGACATAAGGGTATCTCTGGTGTCTCGAATGTCCGGTAGCCACTCTGGGCACTTACCGACATAGATGTCTCCAGACTCTGCTGGTTTGACATAAGGGTATCTCGGGTGTTGCCTCTGGCGAACTCTGACAAACCAAAACAAACGGCGATTTGGAGATATTGCATGATGCCATGATACATTGGCGAACCGACATAAACGGTGATCTAGAAATATTGCATGATGCCGCGATACAGGGGCAAACCGACATAAACGGTGATCTAGAAATATTGCATGATGCCGCGATACAGGGGCAAACCGACATAAACGGCGATGTGGAATAACCAAAACCTCGACTTGAGCCACCTGCATGTCAGATTTGAACAATATATGTCGGATCATAACCTCATCTCAGAATTTGCAAATTCAACTCGGATTCTTAGGATAAGCCGGATTCCAGAACAACTCGGATTTCAGGACAACTCGGACTTCAGGATAACTCGGATTTCAGGATAACTCGGATTTCAGGATAACTCGGATTTAAGGATAACTCGGATGTCAGGATAAGTCGGATTTCAGGATAAGTCGGATCTCAGGATCAGTCGGATCTCAGGATAAGTCGGATCTCAGGATAAGTCGGTAACAAGTACTCTTTTAGCAGAATCAACACCACCTTTCCACGTTAGTCCAAGCATATACATAATTAATAAGAACAATAACTCTATTTTAACGGATCAAAGTAAGCCTCAGCACAAGACAGAAAGTAACTCTATCAGCAAAATTATACAATAGGGTGTGGACTCGGTTTCCACCGAGTCCCCGAGTTACTCTAGAGATCTAGCAGAAAGAATAGAATGCATTGGCGAGCCAGTCCCCGGGTCAAGACATCTTGCTCCCGGGGAAAACACAGACAACATAACAGGGCAGTCCCCGGGTTACGACACTTCGTACCCGGGGTAAATAATTAAACAAGGTAAGAAGGGGCAGTCCCCGAGTAATATTTGAAGCTAGCTAACTGCCTGGGGTACCGAAAAGAATACTCACGCAGCCTAGTTGGTGTTGTGCGGACCGAGCGAATCGACAGGACCCGGGCAACTGTCGGGAAGTTACCCGGGATCCGTCGATGACGAGCGCAGAAGCCGGCTGTGCCGGCGTCCGCCTGCAGCGGCGAGTCGGAGTGCGAGGACAATGGCGATGTCGAGTCCCCGCGTTGATGAAGAAGGTCCCGTCCGAAATTAGTCCAGCAAGCGCCACTGATGCCCCACGGTGGGCGCCAACTGTCGTCGTGGCGAACAGACAGATGCCTACGGGTAGGCTAAAGTGTGGGGCCGATTGGACGCTAGAGTATTCGGGGAGGGATAGCGCGCTGAGTAGTACACACGAATAAAGACAACCGACACGGGGACACAAAGATTTACCCTTCTTCGGGGCTCTCGTGAGGAGATAAAACCCCTACTGCAGTTTCTATCCTATTTGGTTTGTATTTCTCACTGATACTGGCGCGGTACACAGGATGCTCCATGAGCTGAGTGCTAAATGCCTCTAGGAGGTCTTGGGAAAATGAGAGCGAGGGGGGAATGGGGCTGCCGTGGGTGTGTGGCTTGGTCTTTCCTCTCCCCCTGGTGCCACGTTTATGGCACTAGGCATATCACGGTCACTGTAGCCACGCCTCACCATGTTCTGGCCAACACTATTCATGGCACTACGCAACTCTTGTCACATCACGGTCACTGTAGCCACGCCTCACCATGTTCTGGACAGGAAACAGCCGTGCGGCGCGCGCCTTGCCTGTGCCCTTGTTTTTAGCGTTCGTCTTTGGGGTCGCTTGCCAGAGCCTCTGTACCTGTCGAAGGAGTTATACAGAACATCATGGTTCAAATATGTCGGAGAAGCTGGGTCTCCACACCACGGACGGAGGAACCGAGGGCGGGGCCGCCGCCATGTCGGAGAAGCCGGCACCGTCGGAGATAAAATAGAGGTGCGCCGGAGCACGCCGGGGCGAGATGCGGCCGAGGGCAGCCGGGCAGGGGCGCTGCCGTGTCGGCCGGTGCTGGGGTCGCTGCTGTGTCGGCCGGTGCCGGGGTCGCCGAGATGGAGCCGAGGAGATGGAGGCGCCTCGGGATGGCCGAGGTCGCGTGCGAGCTCGGGCGACGCCTGGATGGGGAGATGTCGGTGCTGGACATGCTCGGGGTTGGGGGCGCTGGGGTCGCTGATGCCGGGCGCGGGAGGCCGAATCGGTGACGTGCCGGGGGCGCCGAGGTCGATGCAGTGCCGGCCGGTGTCGAGGTCGGAGCTCCCGATTCACGGGGTGCCGGAGTTGGGGGTGCTGCCGAGTCGTGGAGGCCGGGGCGGCGAGGTCGAGGCCGGTCCGGCCGCGGTGGTGGCGTGCCGGGGAAGACGATGTCGGGGAGGCCGGCGAAGTCGGAGAAGAGGGCGTGTCGGAGGCGGCCGAGCGTGGAGATGCCGGAGCGGAGCCGGGCTGGTGGCGGCGGTGTCGGGGGCGATGCCGGGGGAGCGGGGGCCGCGGTCGGGCGGAGGCGCAGGCGTGGACGAGGAGGTGCTGGGGCGAGGTCGTGGGCGAGGTAGTTGGAGCAAGGGGATGAGGATGCGTTGACTCAGTCGATCGAGAAGCAGATTGCTTTGGTCATCCGAGTTAAGGCCGGATCGGGCCCATCTTGCCCCGATAAAGGCTTAAGTCGGTCTACCGTGTCTGGTGTGGATCTGAGCAATGTTTAATTCGGCCCAGACTCCTTTTACTCTTTTTCCTTTACCTCTTCATTATTTCTTTGATGTCTAGCACCAACACAATAATCCCACATCTTTAGTATACTGGGGATCACATCCCCGACACTCACTCCGTCCAAAAATATTTCACTTAGAAAATTGTCTAAATACAGATATATTCTTAGTATTTGCGGACATGCGAGTATAAAAATGCAAATCTTTTAAACGTTTTAAAAAATAAAAATAAAATAGTATAACTTGAGCTAGCTTTTGTGAGAAAGAAGTGAAAATCTATTAACCGACTAGCCCGGTTCACGTACATCGGAGCTGGAGTCAATCGATCGACCGAAGCTAGCTTTGCATGTAAAAATGAACGATCCGTGTGTGGAAAGATCGAAAGCTCGCTGCCACGTAACGTCGTACAAGTATCGGACGTGTTTTATCGTACTCATAGCAATGCTCTTCCTACAACGATTCACATCCCTACAAAACAATCAATTAATCCCGCAACAATGTGCGTTATCATCTACTCCATGAGTTTTTTCATATAACATGTTTTAGTTATTGCATATGTTATCTGTTGCCTATATACACATAAAAATAAGTGAATATAGACACTAAAACATGTCTAGTACAAGTTTGAATATGTGAATATGAAAAAAAATGCCAATACGTCTTATATTAAAAAAGCTGAGGTAATAGTATAAATCAAGAAACAGAAAAATAGGGCAGCTAGAGTTGTTTAAATGTGTGGTTATTTCCTTTCCTGGTATATTTGTATTTAACCCGACGACATGATAATGCACTTGACTAACCGAAACAAATTGGTGTGTTAAAGTATTTTGCTAACATTTTACCACATGCCAAAAAATGTAATAGAACAAAAGTCCAAAGCTATGGGATTGTAGTGTATGAATGCAACTCATAGGATTTTATGAGGTGTCATTTATTTATTTGATCCTTTCAAGAAAGTATCTTATTAATAGTAGAAAACAAGCTAACAGTCCCGGTTGGTAAGTGCATTTTGTCCCGGTTTACGAACCGGGACTGCGGAATCGGGACTAAATGCCACCACCTTTAGTTGCGGTTCGGTCTGAAACAGGGACAAATAGGCATCCACGTGGGCGCGCAGCGAGCTGCTCAGGCGATGACCTTTTGTCCCGGTTTGTATCACAAACCGGGACTAAAAAGTTCGAGGGGTTTTAGCTTTTAGGATTTTGTTTTCTGTTTTATTTATGATTTAAACTATTATTCGTACGCTACAATTACACACATCGGTGCATATATTATATGACGAGTCTAAATTAAGAATACATGCATATATAATATAACGAGTCAGTCGTACGAGCATATATACATCGCTCATATATACACGAGTGTCTTCCGAACACGAAAATTACATGAATATCACTAACGACGGTTTATATGGTATTCTCCTATCGTGGCTATGACCTCGTCAAGCAAAAATCCAGCAATTTCCTCTTGAATTGCTTTTATGCGTTGCTTTGCTGGGAGTACCGACCGTGAAGCCACATTCTGTATCAAAAAGAAGGTCGATATGAATATATAAATTGTCATTAACAAAAGTAAAACTCTGAATATATATATTAATGTTTAACGTACATGTGTAGAAGTTCGCGCACTGACACACGTGCACACGTACTCGCAAACGAAGTATCCACATAGATTAGTCGCCGGTGGCTGTTTCTCGCACTTTACGAAAATAGAGTTGAATCAAATAATAATGAAATAGGACAATCCGATATTAAAAATAGAATTAAAATGAGTACTATACTTACGGCGATTTGTTTAAAGGTCAGCTCTGATTTAAATTGACCTTTGGCCCCTCTTGTGAACCGTTTCCATACCCTGCAAATAAAATGAATAAAGAAGATATTAATAACTAGAACACAGAAAAATAAATAGGCCGATATAGTGTAATAACGATTGAAATTACCTTTAGAGTATATCAGTAATGCTTGCGTAATCCTTCAAGGGATGCGCTAGTGAGTCCTCGATCTCAACTACCCCACGGTCAATTTGAATGTTCAAGAGAATCCAGTGGTAGCTGCACACGTTTATATATATATCGCTAACTCATCAACATTTAGTACGTGTACAAGACAGTAATAACACTCTCACCTGAATTTGTAAGGAAACAAAATCACATCTTTATAATTTTGTTGCTCCAATGAATTGAACAAGTTGTTCTCCGTTTCCTCCGGTTTTTTGTGTAGGTTATGTACATGAACTCGATCTGGGTCAACGAACCCAACTTGATAATTAGGTATCCTTTTACATTCGAGAATCTTCATTCTGCATAATAGCATACAAACGAATGTATGTAGTGAGGCCAATTATAGGCAAAATGATGAGCTTAGCTAGAGACTTAATTAATTACAGAAATAAATTAATCACTTACAGACAATAGCAGCTCATGATAGATTTGTCGAGGGCGTCCATATTGAATAACTGAAACAATTCGTCAAAATCAATATGGATTGTCTGTTCTCCCATGAAGTAATGCTCTTCTCTAACTTTAAGAAGCAGCATTATCTGGTTGTCTTTTGAGGCCTCCATGTACCACTTATGTAATTCTCGCATTCTTGGAGGTAGCAGTGGCAACTCCGCCTCTGTGAGCAGTTCCTTCCCCATGACAAATTTCCTTGCCAGGGGAGCCATGGGGGCTTCAACTCGGCCTATCATTTCATCTATCGTCAGACCAGGAATTTCTTCAAACCCTTCTGGTAATACAACTGGGGATGCCACCTTGAACGGAGCGATCGATTGTTTTTTCTGTTGTCCAAGCTGGGCAACGTCGGCTCTCTGCTGCCTCTTATTCTCCGTGGGACGACCCTTGGGGACCAGTGGAAGCGGTGACACTTTCTCCTTAGTAGGCGGAGGCGGGCACTTCCGCTTTACTCCAATGTACTGAGTGGGCGGCGGCGAAGATGAGGGAGCCTTAGGCGCAGATGAGGGAGCCTTAGGCGCAGATCAAGGCGGCGATGATCGAGGTGGAGGTGAGGGAGCCTTAGGCGGAGATGATCGAGTTGGAGGTGAGGGAGACTTAGGCGACGATGATCGACGTGGAGGTGAGGGAGCCTTAGGCGGCGATGATCGAGGTGGAGGTGAGGGGGTCTTAGGCGCATATGAGGGAGCCTTAGCCGCAGATCGAGGCGGCGATGATCGAGGTGGAGGTGATGGAGCCTTAGGCCTTTGCTTCGAGCCTGGCAATATGATGTATTTCTTTTTCCATAAAATGACTCCATGCAAGACTTCTCCCAGGGTCGACTCCCCTTCAGGGTCAGGGAATTTAATCTCCAATGTCTCACATCCGGGTAGAAATTCAGCCACCCCGACACGAGCATACCCAGCTGGAACCTCGCGGCAATGCCAACGCACTGTAGGATCAACTTTCAAAGCAAAGTCGACGGCCACCTTCATGGATATATTCTTCATTGGCTGGTGTAGCTCACAATCAGGCTTCTCTTCGATATTGTCCACGGGGTAGCGCTCCATCGGTGACGCATCAACCTGTGCATCATCAACGCTGACATGCAACGTCGTGGAAGCCATGCTGCTTCTCCGGCAGTCGGGTGCGGGATCTATGTACATCTGATCTCACTCTGGACGGCTTGATATTTGCTCCTGCATCTGAGAATACAGCGCAAAGAGCTGCTCGTTCTTTTCTTCCACCTTCTTCAGCCGGTCAGCCGCCTGCTGCTCCTTCCTCTTCTATGCTCTCGCTCGGCTTCTATAAGTGTTAACGTTCTCATGAAACCCTATCTTCCAAGGAACACCTGCATAGCCTCGTGTTCGTCCTCCGTGCTCAGGCTTTTCGAGTGCATTTGTCAGTTCGTCGTACTCTCTATCGGGAATGAACGTTCCTGCCTCCACCTCGGCTACTGCTGTTTTAAGTTCCTTGAGGGGAGTCAACACTGCTTTCTTCTCGGGCTCACGAAGAACCAACTCCCCTGTTTCCTTATCCAACGTCATACCATGCGCCATTAGGAAATTTCCTGCTCTATCGGGCACTTTCTCTGTAGCTGGAGATATCCCTTTTGCCTTAATTTCAGCCTTAAGTTTATCTCACTTAGGCATGGCAGTCCTATAGCCACCTGTCCCCAGATTATGATGATATACCTTCAGCACGGCATTATCCGCATTCTTTTTCGACCTAGCAATAGCTTCTTCCGATTCCTTGTATGGCTTGAAATCATCCCATTGAGCACGTAACCTCTCTTGAGTTCCCTTGTACTCCGGAGTAATTTTCCCGCCCTTGACATAATTCGCCCACAATCTTTTCTTGTGGTTACAGAATTGTGTGGCCATCTTCTTAAGGATCCACACCTTCACTTTGTCCATCATGGCCTTTGTTTGCTCGGGGGTGTCCATCTTTGGCAGAGTGAAATGTGATATCAGCTTCTCCCAAATAGATTTTTTTAATTCGTCAGAGACAAAACTTATTCCATCGGCTCTTGCTGGCTTATTCCATTCTCGACAGGTGATCGGGATCATATCCCTAACAGGAACTCCTGCTTGATTTGTAAATGCTGTCACTCTCTTTTTGGGCTCCAAAGGGATCCCATCGGCACTGACTACATCAATCTTCATATGTGTATTATCGTCCCACTTTTTGGTCGGGCCCCGTAACCTTGAAGTGGAAGATTTGTTCGATTTGGAGGTCTAAAAAAAACATTCGTTAAATATATGCTCAATGTGTGAAGGTCTAACTAGTGATATATATAATGAGCAAAGACTTAAATATTTACATCGGAGGACTTGCAGGTTGAGGGCCCAGCGCTAGTATCGACATCAATACTTGTTTGCGGGTTGTGTCCTCGTAACAAATCATCCAACAACCCATAACCATCTTAATTCAGATACTGTGAGCCGTCATCCAGAAAGTTCTATACATCTTCTTGTCGGCTTTCCCCTATTATGTTCAACAATGCATCTTCCTGAGGATCTCTACCTGTACCGTTGTGGTCCATAGCTTAACTATAAAGAAGAAGGATTAAATAAAGATTAAAAGTAGTAGCAATAACAACAAAGAGGGAGATTGAAAGTAGTAGTAGCAATAACATCAATTCGTTACAAGTCATAATAATATATATCGCATCCATAATACATGACGCTAATCAAAATGGACGTCGAACCGCCGGAAACATGCCGCGAGCGGTGAAAACCCAAAGTGAAGGAGCTCAAATATGATCATAACTAATGTGAGATCCCTGAAGATGCTGCCAAGTGTTGGACGGACGGACGTCCAACGCGACCATGTACCGACGGACGTGCTCGTCCTCCGCCCTGACACGACGACATACCAACTCCTCGGGGGCCGGCACCCTCTGTACCCGTCGTGGCCTACGTGACCGCCACCAAAGAAGCTCCGGGTCGACGATGGTTCCCTCATTCCTCACCAATCTGCGCGCACCAGAAGGTAGCACCTCCCAGTGCCAACCCGGCGGAGCCCAGTCTATAACATCCATAGTCCCGTCCATCTCGAAACTATGAATCTTTACATTATTAACTCGACATGTCGCAACATATTGTAACATATTCTGCAAATTCTAAAACATTGTAAAATTCCAACATGTAAAGATATAAAATTCCAACAATTTGCTAAGAATTCCTAAAACAATTTGCTAAGTTTTCCTAAACATAATGCTACGAAATTAAATTTGCCACATTTCCTAACACATTTCCAAAAACATCACTATATCGATTTAAAATTCCAACACATTGTAAAATATAAACTACAACTATAAACACATACTAAATTTAAACAACAATTTGTTAAGAAACTAAAATACTATAACAATTTGCTAACAATTTTCTAAGACACTAAATTCCTAAATCAACTAAATTCCTAAAACAATTTCACTAAATCAACTAACCCTAACCCTAACACTAAATCAACAATTTCACTAAGTGAGGGGAGAGGAATGCTCACCGGCTGGGACGGCGACGGCGAGCTCGGCAGCGGCGTTGAGGGAGAGGAAGAGGAAGCGGGGACGGCGAGCTCGGCAGCGGCGTTGAGGGAGAGGAAGCGGGCGCGGCGGTGGCCTCCTCGGCAGTGGTGAGGGAGAGGAGCGGGCGCGGCAGCAGCGGCAGCGGACGGCGGCGCAGGGGACGGCAGCGCGCGGCAGCGGATGGCGGCGAGGCGGCGCGCTCGATTTGGGTAGCCTGGCGGCGTCCTGGTGGATCCTTAGCGCTGTCCCGGTTCGTGGATTGAACCGGGATGGCGAAGAAGGAGTATTTATACCGCAGCCCATTAGTCGCGGTTCGTGGCTCAAACCGCGACTAAAGGAACCGCGACCAACTAAGTTTTCGGCCGCTCAGTTTTCGCGCGCGTTGCCACCCCTTTAGTCGCGGTTCGTAAAACCAACCGCGACTACAGGGGTGTTTTTGCGCCAAAACTCAAATATTTTTCATTTTGCAATTTCAAAAGTGGTTGAACATACATTTGAATAATTTCTGACTACATATTTGGATTCTGACAAAACTTTGAACATGAAAAGTGTTTTAATTTGAATAACTAATCTAAAACCATTTTTTGTTTCTTAAAATAATTATTTTAGCTATTAAACTATTAACCATTTTGCCATTTTCAATTAAATATGAGGTAAACTCAGATCTTTTGCATTATTTTTTATAATTAAACTAATAATAACTTGAAATAAGGCGGCGTGATGACGCGGAATACATTATTACAGCTTCTGACACATACAGTTACATAAAAGGTTTAATACATTATTACACGTCACCATCTAGTGTTTCGCTTTATTATAATTGCTGCGTAACCATGGAAAATCTTCATTGTTTAACTTGATACTTTGGTCAGTGTTGAATTTGAATGGTGGGATTTCATCAAACTTATTGTAATCTTCTGACATGTCTGTCTTGTACTCCACTCCCACGATGTTTCTTTTCCTTGAAAGAACTATGTGGCGCTTTGTCTCACCGGATAATGTTTTGTCTTGCTTTTCTTTTCTTTTATTCAGTCTAGTAGACATATCCTTCACATAAAAAACTTGAGCCACATCATTTGCTAGGACGAATGGTTCGTTTAGGTACCCAAGATTCTGGAGATCCACCGTTGTCATTCCGTACTGGGTGTCTACATGTACCCCTGTCATCTTGACCCATTTGCACCGAAACAAAGGGATCTTAAAAGAAGGTCCATAGTCAAGTTCCCATATCTCCTCTATGTAACCATAATAAATGTCCTTACTTCCATTGTCGTTTGTTGCATCAAAGCGGACACCACTGTTTTGGTTGGTGCTCTTTTTATCTTGTGTCATCGTGTAAAATGTATTCCCATTTATCTCGTACCCTTGGAAAGTTGATATGGTCGAAGATGGTCCGCTGGCCAATGAGTACAACTCAATGTCAACAGTGTTGTTATTCATGAGATGTGCTTGCAACCAACCGCTGAAATTCGCCATGTGTGCATCTTTTATTGAGGAGTCATCCATCTCCGGGTTTTTGGACCGTACAATATTCATGTGTTCCTCAATATAAGGAGCCACAAAGGTGGAATTCTGCAGAAATGTGTAATGTGCTTCAGTGAAAGAATGACCGTCCATACAGATCATTGTTTTCCTTCCGAGAGTGCCTTTTCCACTCAATCTCCCCTCATGTCGCGATTCAGGAACACCAATCGGCTTAAAATCAGGAATAAAGTCCACACAAAACCCAATGACCTCCTCTGTTCCAAAGCCGTTGGAGATGCTTCCTTCTGGCCTAGCACGGTTATGAACATATTTCTTTAAGACTCCCATGAATCTCTCAAAGGGGAACATATTGTGTAGAAATACAGGATCGAGGATGGAAATCTCTTCGACTAGGTGAACTATCAGGTGCGTCATAATATCGAAGAAGGATGGTGGGAACGCCAACTTAAAACTGACAAGACATTGAACCACATCACTCTGTAAGCTATGTAGACTCACTGGATCGATTACCTTATGAGATATTGCATTCAGGAATGCACATAACTTCACAATGGGTAGTCGAACACTTTCCGGTAGAAGCCCCCTCAATGCAACCGGAAGCAATTGGGTCATAAGCACGTGGCAGTCATGAGACTTTAGGTTTTGGAATTTTTTCTCAGCCATATTTATTATTCGCTTTATATTCGATGAGAATCCAGATGGGACCTTCATACTACTCAGACTCTCAAAAAATATTTCCTTCTCTTCTTTGGTAAGAGTATAGCTGGCAGGACCTTCAAACGGCTCTTGATGGATGCCGTCCTTTTCTCTCAAACGTTGCCGGTCCTCTCGTGCTCCCGGTGTATCTTTTTTATTCTTCCCATACACACCCAAGTGGGCTAGAAGGTTCAAGCAAAGATTCTTCGTCACGTGCATCACGTCGATACAAGAGCGGATCTCTAGGATTTCCCAATAGGGTAGCTCCCAAAATATAGATTTTTTTCCCACATGGGTGCGTGTCCGTTAGCGTCATTCGGAACACGTAGGCTGCCAGGACCCTTTCCAAAGATTACTTTCAAATCCTTAACCATATCAAATACATCAACACCAGAACGAAAGGTAGGCTTCTTCCCTTTTTCCGCCTCACCAAAATGCTTGCCTTTTTTTTTCTTAAGGGATGAGTGGGTGGAAGAAAACGAGGATGCCTAGGGTACACATTCTTCTTACCGCTAGCCAAATATACACTATCAGTCTTATCTAAACAGTGTGTGCATGCATTATATCCCTTGGTTGTCTGTCCTGAAAGGTTACTAAGAGCAGGCCAATCGTTGATGGTTACGAACAACAACGCTCGTAGGTCAAATTCCTCTTGTTTGTGCTCATCCCACACACGTACACCTTCTTCCTGCCACAACTGTAAAAATTTCTCAACTAATGGCCTGAGGTACACATCAAGGTTGTTGCCGGGTTTCTTCGGGCCTTGGATGAGCAATGGCATCATAATGAACTTCCGTTTCATGCACAACCACGGAGGAAGGTTATAGATACATAGAGTCACGGGTCAGGTGCTATGACTGCAGCTTTGCTCCCCAAAAGGATTGAAGCCATCTGTACTTAGACCAAACCTTAAGCTCCTTGCTTCATTTGTAAAGTCGGGAAACGTTCTATCGATTTTTCTCCACCGCGACCCATCAGCGGGGTGTCTCAACATCTCGTCTTTCTTACGGTCTTCCTTGTGCCATCGCATCAACATGGCATGCTCTTTGTTTCTGAACAAACGTTTCAACCGTGGTATTACAGGAGCATACCACATCACCTTCGCAGGAACCCTGTTCCTGGTGCCCTTGCCCTCAACACCTTCAGGGTTATCTCGTCTGATCTTATACCGCAATGCAGTGCATACCGGGCATGCAACCAAATTCTCATACTCACCGCGGTACAGGATGCAGTTATTTGGGCATGCATGTATCTTCTCCACTTCTAATCCTAGAGGGCAGACAACCTTCTTTGCTTCGTTCGTACTGACGGGCAATTCGTTATCCTCTGGAAGTTTCTTTTTCATGATTTTTAGCAACTTTTCAAATCACTTATCGGTCACGCCGTTCTCTGCCTTCCATCTCAGCAATTCCAGCGTGGTATCCAGCTTTTTCTGGTCATTTTGGCAAGTTGGGTACAACAATTTTTTGTGATCCTCTAACATCTGCCGGAACTTCAGCCTCTCCTTTTCACTTTCGCAGTCTCGCTTCGCATCAGCAATGGCCCGACCAAGATCATCAACAGGCTCATCTGGTGCTTCAACTTCTTTTTCTTCTTGTTCTTCATTTTTGACATTTTCTGTCTCACACTGTTCAGTGAACAGAGGATTGTCGTCATTCTCTTCTTCTTCGTCGTCTTCCATCATGACCCCTATTTCTCCATGCTTGGTCCAACATTTATAGCCGGGCATGAAACCGGACGTATAGAGGTGGATGTGAATATCCTGTGAGTCGGGGTAATCCCTCTCGTTCCGACACACACCGCATGGACAACACATAAAACCATTCTGCGCGTTTGGCTTAGCAACCTCAACAAATTCCCGCACGCCTTGCATGAACTCATTCGATCGCCGGTCACTGTACATCCATTGTCGTCTCATCTACACACAATTATATATATAGAGAATAAGTGCTCAAATTAATATAGAGTTCATCACAATACAAGCGCAATCACAATGCTAACAATAATTCTGAGTACCAACACAGTACGACAACACTAGTTTGCACACTTTAAAAAACCATACATGGCGATTATAATCGCGACTAGGAGAACAATGACACCGAATGAATAATGTAGGAACATTTCATTTCGGAGAGCTACCTTTTTCATCTTATTAATCTTCAACCTCGTTCTTTCCCTAGTTTCACGAGTCTAGATCACGTGTCAATCGATGATATCCGCCAAATCCAACTCTATTTCCCCCTTCTTTTCCACAACCATGTCTCTTTTTTCATTCAGAGTTTTTAAATCTTGCTTCATCTTGTGGATTGTATCATGAGCTAGCCTTAGCTTCTCTTCGGTCCTAATCAAATTTTCATCGGTCTTTCTCTTCTCCTCCCTTGTAAAATTTAATTCTTATAGGAGAATGACTTTTCCTTGTAGACAATGTTAAAACTGGATACATCCATCACGAATACCGCACTCACATACTGATTCCTAATATTTATAATTGAAAAAAATTAAATTAGGAAATTCTCACCCTAAATTAAAAATTATTTTATTTAGAGAGACGACATGACATCTAGATGTGCTAATAATACCTCGTCCGAAAAGCAGGAGTTGTTCACGACGCTGTAGGGGACCTCGCTGTTGTCGACCATCGTATACGGCTGCGTGGCTCGGATATGCGACATATTATTATATACATAAATAACTAAGTTGAGCTAAAGTTGAGCTATTGTTGAGCTATGTTGAGCTAAGTTGACCACATCTTCACACATATGCAAACTAGTTAGCTAAAATTTGAGCTCACACCGCATGTATAGATCAAACTAATTCCCACAAAATTACTCCTAAAGCTAAATCCACCAATCTCTATACTTCTAAAGCATGAAATGAGCAAAAAATAGCAATAAGAGATAATATGATACAATGGCTAACCTTTTAGAAAACAGGAAGTCTCAAATCTTCACAAATCGACGGCAACGCTGATGAACTCGAGCTCCACGCGAAGAACACGAAGAACAGCTCGAGCTAGCTCTGCACGCTCTGATCCAGAAAATGCAACGGTTGGCTCGGGCGAGAAGGGATGAAGCATATATAAAATGGGAATTTTTGTCCCGGTTTGATACACGAACCGCGACTAAAACCTTTGGTCGCGGTTCGTATATCAAACCGGGACTAAATGTTTGCCTGGAACCGGGACTAGAGGATTTCGACCTCGAGATGCCATCCTAGCCGTTGGAACCGGGACTAAATGTAGCATTAGTCCGGGTTCCAGGCAGGACCGGGACTAAAGGGTCTCAGGGCTCAGAACCAAAGGCCCGTTTTCTACTAATGTATGGATCGAAATCCTTACATATCCCTATGAAAATTTGGCCTTACAATATTTCTAGGTTGTCTTATGGCTGCATCCACTCTAGCTGGTCGCCTCATCATTAGTTAGGGTCGGGACGACAAATTCCGAGCCCTGTGTCAAACTATGTGAAATGGGCCCTACTTATTGTTGTCAAAATGCTCGACCAACTCTACCGACGTGCCGATGATCACAGTGTGCGATTGACGATCGGTGGCACGCACAAGTTGAGGAAGCCATGAAGGAACTGGATTGTCACCTGGCGCTCGTCAGTTCTCGTCTCAGAGATTTTTCGCTTCGCTAGACTGATCAATAGGCCAGGGGAGGGAGGTGTGCTCGCTATGATCTAAACTCGCACGACTCCATGACCTTGTGTCCAGGAACCCAGTTGAGGGCCTACAAATTTTTGGGTAACTGATTGTTAATGATTAATTTTGTTCCCTTCTAGAAATATCGGCACTATTCAAGAATAAAACAAAATTATCAATTTAACTGACCGTCAATGTTAAAAAATAAAACGAAACTTAACCATTTACTACAAGCTCCAATGAATAAGATCCCAACTTCCTAATACATTCTCTCTCAAGAAAGCACCTCCCAAAACATCTGTTACTAATCCAGTTTTAAACGTAATTAAAACAAGAATAAGAAGTTACAAGTCTATGAGAGATTTCGATGCCAGTACTTGAAGGAAGAAACAATTGGTCCCAACTACTACATGATACATTTTTTACGTATTTGACTTAGAAACAGTAAAAAATAGTCAGATTCATGCCCAACCCCCCCCCCCCCCCCCCCCCCCCCCCCCCCCCGATAGCAATTGGTATTCATTACTTTTCCCTATTTGACTTACAAACAGCCCCCCCCCCCCCCCCCCCCCCCCCCCCCGATAGAAACAGTCAAAAATACTTGTCCTTCTCATCCATGATTGATCCATTATTCCTAAGGGAAACAAACACATCTACTTTAGGCAGCATCACATTCTCATGTACATTAGGAGTAGCTTGTAGAAACGAAAGTACCTGCTATTGTAGTTGACGTGCACGAGCTCTAGTCAATGGTCCATGTAGTTGAGGTGGTGTGGTAGTTGTGGTTGCGTCAATGGTAGGGATGTCCTCATCATGCTCCCCTTCTTGAATTGAAGTCGTCCTCGACGCCATCTCATCATTTTCTCCCAAGTATGGCTTCAAATCTGCAATGTTAAATGCGGGACTAACCCCAAACTCTGCAGGCAGCTCAAGTTTATATGCATTATCATTTAATTTCTCCCAGAATTTAAAAGGACCATCAGCTCGTGGCATTAGTTTAGACTTGCGCAAATCAGGAAAACGATCCTTGCGCAAATGCAACCAAACAAGATCTCCTGGGGCAAACACAATATGCTTTCTTCCTTTATCCCCATATGTTTTATACTTAGCATTCATACGTTCAATGTTCTCTTTAGTAGATGCATGTAACTTAACAATCATGTCAGCACGTTGTGTAGCATCAAAATTATGTTGCACCGTAGTTGGAAGAGGCAATAAATCAATAGGTGCACGAGGAACAAAACCATACACAATCTCAAATGGGCACAATTTAGTAGTAGAATGCAGCGAGCGATTATAAGCAAATTCAACAGGAGGCAAACATTCTTCCCACTTTTTTAAATTATGTTTTAACACAGCCCTTAGCATAGTAGATAAAGTTCGATTTACTACTACAGTTTGTCCATCAGTTTGGGGGTGACATGTAGTACAAAAAATAATTTCGTCCCCAACTTAGCCCATAAACATCTCCAAAAATGGCTAAGAAACTTAGTATCACGATAAAAAACAATAGTATTTGGCACACCATGCAAACGAACAATTTCACGAAAGAACAAATCAACAACATTTGTAGCATCATTAGTCTTATGACAAGGAATAAAGTGTTCCATCTTAGAAAATCTATCCACATCAACAAAAATGCTATCCCTCCCCTTTTGAGTGCGAGGTAATCCCAAAACAAAGTCCATAGCTTTTTGACATGTAGTGCAGCGAGCAATGTACCTCTCAACGTCTCGACGAAAGCATGGCCAAAAGAAATGTGCAGTAAGCACGTCCTCCGTCTTCTTCACACCGAAGTGGCCCATCAATCCTCCTCCATGTGCCTCCTGTAACAACAAAAGACGAACAAAAATATCTGGAATGCATACCTTGTTAGCACGGAACAAAACCCATCATTAAATACGAATTTGTTCCATGTCCTACCCTCTTTACAATTCTGCAATACATCTTTAAAGTCAGGATCATGCACATATTGTCCCTTTATTGTTTCCAATCCAATTTTTTTGAAGTAAATTGGAGATAACATGGTATAACGACGTGACAACGCATCAGCAATAACATTATCTTTACTTAATAACATAAGGAAAAGATTCAATGAATTCAACCAACTTAGCGTGTCTACGATTCAGTTTTGCTTGACTACGAATATGCTTCAATGATTCATGATCGGAATATATAACAAATTATTTTGCCCATAAATAATGTTGCCAAGTTTCCAAAGTCCGAACAAGAGCATATAATTCCTTATCATAAGTAGAATAGTTCAGACTAGCCCCACTCAATTTTTCACTAAAATATGCAACAGGCTTTCCCTCTTGTAATAACACACCTCCCAACCCAATACCACTAGCATCACATTCAAGCTCAAAAGTCTTATTAAAATCAGGAAGTTGGAGTAAGGGAGCATGTGTTAACTTAGCTTTCAATGTCATGAACGCATCCTGTTGTGCATCACCCCATACAAAGGGCACATCCTTCTTTGTAAGCTCATTCAATGGCGCTGCAATTGACCAGAAATCCTTGATATCCAGCAAGGCCAAGAAAGCTCTTCAATTGGGTTAACGTGGAAGGTGAAGGCCAACTCGAAATTGCTTCAATTTTTGCGGGTTCCACTTCAATGCCCTGTGCTGTAACAACATAACCAAGAAACGCAACTCGATCAGTGCAAAAGGTGCACTTCTCAAGATTACCAAACAAATGTGCAGCACGCAAAACATAAAAAACAACACGCAAATGCATAAGATGATCCTCTAAAGATTTGCTCTATATCAATATATCATCAAAGTAGACCACCACAAAATGTCCAATGAAAGCACGTAGAACTTCATGCATCAATCTCATGAAAGTACTAGGTGCATTGGTTAACCCAAAAGGCATAACTAACCACTCATAGAGGCCAAATTTAGTTTTAAATGCTATTTTCCATTCATCTCCCATTTCATACGAATTTGGTGGTAACCACTACGCAAATCAACCTTAGAGAATATAGCAGAACCACTCAACTCATCAAGCATATCATCCAAACATGGTATAGGGTGTCTATAACGAATTGTAATGTGATTTATAGCCCTAAAATTAGTACACATGCGTAAAGAACCATCTTTCTTAGGTACCAATAATACCGGAACAGCACAAGGACTAAGAGACTCACGAATATAACCTTTATCGAGTAGTTCCTGAACCTATCGTTCAATCTCTTTAGTCTCCTCTAGATTGGTACGGTAGGCTACACGATTAGGAAGTGAAGCTCCTGGAATCAAATCAATTTGATGTTCTATTCCTCGAATTGGTGGCAGCCCCAGCGGCAACTCTTGTGGAAAAACGTCCACATATTCCTGCAAAATGTTAGCAACAGCAGGGTCCAAAGAGGGAGTCATATCCTCAAATGAAAACAATAACTCTTTGCAAACAATTGCATAACAAACAAAAGTAGAAACATCCAAATCATCAAGATCAGATTTGCTTACAAAGAAATATGGCTTTT
Source organism: Poa annua (assembly GCA_026929855.1). Lineage (NCBI taxonomy): Eukaryota > Viridiplantae > Streptophyta > Magnoliopsida > Poales > Poaceae > Poa > Poa annua. The sequence continues at coordinate 60,607,774 of CM049437.1, forward strand.
TTAAACGAATTTCATTTGGAAGTGCTGCACTAGAATTCTTATTTGTAGAAGGAGGAATTACTTCGTTAGCAACAATCTGATTCTCACTTTGTCGTTTCCTTTCAGTTTTTTGCTCTACTAGCTCTAGCAAGATCATCTTTCAAAATTTGTTCAGGACTCATGGGTTTAAGGCCAATTTTCTTTCCATTGTGCACAAGAGTATATTGATTAGTTTTACGCTATGAACAAATTCTCTATCAAATTGCCATGGTCTACCAAGTAACAACGAACATGCTTGCATGGGCACTACATCACAATCAACAAAATCAGAATATGTGCCAATAGAAAAGTGCACTCTTGTTGTACGCGTTACCTTGAGTCCACCTATGGAGTCGAACCATTGAATATGGTATGGATGGTGATGTTGTCACGTAGATATAGATAATTTCTCCACCGTCTCCATGCTTACCAAATTGTTACAACTGCCCCCATCAATGATGATCCGAATAGCACGGTCCTTGACAACTCAGCCCCCGAGCCACTGGTGCTCAGCGACACCTTCTTCGTGGAAGCTTGCTCTTGAGAGAAAATCTGTTTCTTCTTCTTGGGCCTCTCGAGAGGCTCCAGATCCTCGTCAGCCGGGAACGCCATGGCGGCCGCCTTGTAGGCGCTTTCGACAGTGCGCGTGGCATCCAGGATATGACCATGGATAGCGATGGTGCCAGCGCTGCCGGGGATCTTGACCATGTTGTAGGCGTGATGCGTGACGGCCATGAACTTCGCGAGGGCGGGGTAGCCGAGGATGGCGTTGTACGGCAGGCCAATGTGCGCGACGTCGAAGTCGATCAGCTCAGTGCGGTAGTTCTTCTGCGTGCCGAAGGTGACGGCCAGCCGGACCTGCCCCAGAGCTTCGAGCGAACCACTGGTGACCCCTGTGAATGGCCTGTAGGGCATGAGCCACTCGTAAGGCACTTGAAGCATCTCGAAGGTCTCGACAGAGATGACGTTCAGACCAGCTCCCCCATCAATGAGCGTCTTGGAGACAGTAATGTTGTTGATGGTGGGGGAGCAGACCAGGGGGAGGGTTCCAACAGTCTTGGTCGACTTGGGGTGGTCCTTGGCGTCGAAGGCGATGGTGTACTGAGACCACTTGAGGGGCCTGGAGGTTTCGACGCTTGGGAGCACGGCGTTGAGCTCGCGGGCGAACTGCTTGAACTGGTTGTTAGACTTGGGCGCCTGAGCTCCGCCAAGGATGCAAGCCATAGCCCCCCTTGGGGCCTGGTAGCCTCCATCTTCCTCGTCGGGGAGGTTATTGTTCTTCTCGACGGCGTTGGCCTGAGTGCCCGGCGGCTTCTGGTAGCTGCCCTTGCGTCCGCCTCTGCGGTAGCCATGGCCTCTGCCGCGGCCCCCGCTGCCCTCTTCTTGCTCGCGCTCTCTGCTCAGCCTCTTGAGGTCGAAGCAGTTCTCTGTAGCGTGGCCGCGCCTGTTGTGGTAGACGCAGAACGGACGGTTGTCCTCCTTCTTGTCGCCAGGCTCAGGGGAGGCTCTGCGGGCGTACTTGGCATCCGGCTCAGCCGCTAGGACAGCGGTGGTCTTGCGCTTGGTTTCCTCACGCTTCTTGTGGCTCTTGGATCCCTCGGCTTGGTCGTCTGCCCGCTGGCTCATCTTGACGAAGAGTAGTCCCTCTTCAGCCTTGGCGCACTTGTCAGCGAGGTCGAACAGCTTCACCACAGAGGTGAGCTTGTCGTGAATACCTAGCTTCTCGAGCATCCTGCGGTTTGTGACGCCCTCCTTGAAGGCGGCAATGACTTGCGTGTCGGGGATGTTCGGGATCTTGTTGCGCACTTGGCTGAAGCGCTGGATGTACTTGCGGACGGTCTCGTCTTTCCTCTGCACCACAGCGCGCAGGTCATTGTGGGTGAGCGCGCGCTCGTACGTGCCCTTGAAGTTGGCGACGAACTGCCTGCAGAGCTCTTCCCACGAGTCGATGGAGTCCTCAGGCAAGTTGAGGAGCCACGACAGCGCGGAATCCCTGAGCGTGTGGGAGAACCAGTTGGCCATGACCTTGTCGTCTCCTCCTGCAGCTTGGATAGAGGTGGTGCAGAGCGCGGGTGAAGGCCATGCAGCCGGTGGCGTACGTGGCGGTTCCTCCCTGGAGAGCCCTGCGTTTCTGCTGCCCCGCCTGGCCGATTTCTTCGACGAGGCGGTTCTGGAGGTCCCTCCGGCGCTCCATCCCCACCCGCGCGTCAGGCGCAGTACGCTGCACGATTTGGCAGTCGTGCGGCGAGGACGCGTGGGAGGCAGCCCTCTGCGCCGCAGCCGGAGGTGGTCCCGGTGGTGGCGGAGGCGCATTCGGCGCGGCCGTTTCTGCGCGGCCAGAGTGGTGAGCCAGCGAACGTGACGGAGCGGGGCGCGTCGTCATGATGTCGACGAGGTGGTGGAGGCGGTCAAGCCAGAGGTCGTGGGCCTCCGGGTTGGGCCGGTAGCGGAGAAGCTCCTGAGCTGTGAGCAGCGCAGTATGTGGACCGGGCTCGGGACGTCCCTGAGAGGACGCGCTTCGGCGCCCCGACGGGCGCGAGACCTCAGCATCCTCGTGGTGCTCGGAGAAGTCCTCGTCGTCGCGGCGGTCGCCGCTGCGGTGATCCTCGCTTTCGGGCTCCTCCACGCACGGGCCGGTGTTGGCGCGCTCCGTTGTGCGAGGACAGCCGCGGCGGCCGCGAGTGGTGGCGGTGCCGGGCTCCGTATGAGCCCTCTCAGCTGCGCGCCTGTTGGCGCGAGTCGTGCGGGAGTCCGTCATGGCGCGGAGGCTGGTCGAAGGTTGAAGACGCGCCTCAGCCCCTACCTGGCGCGCCAAATGTCGGAGAGTGACTCCCACGAGACAGGGGTGGTCACACTCTGAAGAGATTGTTCGAAGGGGGCTGAACGCGGAGGTCTGGCAACCCTCAACCGGCACGGCGACGGTGCTCGTCGAGCCTGAGGAGGGACATCACGACAGAGAAGGACACCGGCCCGTACCCAGGTTCACGGCCCTCAGGAGGAGGTAACACCGCTACTCCTGCTTGTCTGTATTGCACTGCAGAGGGTACAGCACAATGAGCTTGCCGAGGGCTCTCTTACGGCAGTGTGGAGCTCAAGGAGGGAACTCTAGGGTATTCTTCCTCCTCGAGCGCGCTTGGCTAGGCTAAGCTATGGTAGAGGGCTCAAGGTCTGAATGATCGATCCTCTGCTACGGAGGTTCTCCCTCTCCTTTTATAGGCGCCCCGGGCCTCATCCTTGCGCCCTGCGCAGCGGAAGGGTTCCCACATGGCGACGAAAACGGGGGAGCGGGGTGCATCGCAGCTGAGTTGTTTATGGACTCGGTCCATCGTCGTAAAGCCTGCCCTTGCGGCAGGGAGACCACCGTCCACGCAGGACGGCCAGCTGGTGCCGCAGAGATCGTGGGGGCGCCCACGGTGACATCGTCGCTGGAGCGTAGCGCCGGCCATCCGCTTTATCACCAAAGGGGAAAGCTTCGTAGTCCGGCGCGGGGGACATAGCTTTGTTGACTCCTTTAATCACCAGAATGGCAACTGCGGCGTCGTCGTCACCGCGCGCAGACCCGCGCGTCACTCTGCGGCCGCAGCAGAGGCCATGTGCGCTCTGCGGCGATTGCTTCTCGGCGAAGCATCTCTACAGGGCCAGAGCGGCCTTGTAGAGGGATTTGCGTTGACTCCTCCCCAGGGGAGAAAGCCTTGTAGAGGGGCAGTCGCGGGGGGAGCCTCCTCAGGCCTCCGCGGCCCCTTCAAGCCCTCTCGAGGACTTTTCCTCTCGAGGGTCTCTCCAAGCGTCTTGCTTGGTCCTTAGTCATTCCTTCGATACCGTCGCGTGCGAGGGCTGTGGAGAGTGGGCCCTGCACACCCTGGATTCCACTGGGCCGACAGTAGCCCCCGGGCCCATGACGGGCACGGCGAAGCCCGTAGGACTCAGACGAAGCGTCGTGGGCCCAAAGTGTCTGGCCAGCCCGAGACACGCGTCGATCGGTTGCGCGTCTGCGACGACACGATCTCTTCGGCGGGGCGTGCGTCGTGGGGGGCCCCACCACGCCCCGGTAACTGCCCAGACGAGACATAAAGCCTGCGCGCCTGTCCGAGCAGCCGTTACTACTCTCACTTTGCGCATCCGGCTTTGCAATCTCTCATCTCTGAGCTTCCTTACTCCGGCGAACTCCTTCTTCTTCCTCGTTCTTCCGCCCTTTATTCCTCCACCGGCGATGGGTCCAGCGAAGGGCAAGGCGGCGATGGCGATGCTCCCCTCGGACGCGCAGGGGGACGAGGTGCTCGGCCCCGCCCTGGTCGGGGAGCGCATTAACGAGTCGACACTGGACAAGATCCGGCATCTGGTCGCCGGGATGACCAACGAGCACGGCGCCAGTGCTCTCCAGGCCGCCAAGCTCGGCCGGCTCCCGAAGGGGTTCTTTCCCATATTCCTCCACACCATCTACGCCGGGTTGGTGCCTCCATACTCGCCCTTCCTAGAGGCGATTATGGAGTTCTACCAGATCCACCTCCTCCATCTGCACCCCAATTCCGTCCTGATCCTCTCCATCTTCGCCTACCTCTGCGAGGCTTATCTGGGGGTGCAGCCTTCGGTGGCCCTCTTCCGGAGCTTCTACGCGCTTCGGAGCTCCGCGAACCTCGAGCGGACGGGGTGCGTCTCCTTCCGCATCGTGGACGGCATGGGGGATGTCTATATCCCCATGTCGTGGAACGGCGAGAAGCCCGTTACGGCGGTGGTGAAGAAGGTGGACGACTTCCGGCAGAAGTGGCTCCTCATCGGCGTCAAGTGGCAGAGCTCCTTCGTCGACGTCCCGGAGGCGCCGCTCGTGAAGAACACCCACTGGGGCAATCAGGTCTTCCAGGGCCCGCAGATCGCAGACCTAGTGGGCCGCATGAAGCTTCTCCGGGAGAATGGCCTCACCGGGCAGATGATCGTGGAAGACTTCGTGAGGCGCCGCATTGCTCCGCTCCAGGCGCACAAGAAGACGATGTGGATGTACTCGGGCCTCACGGACCCGATGCGGCTCCACTGCTGCGACCACCGCCCCGACGTCGTCTCCACCATCGTGGGCTTCCTCTTCATCAATCCGGACGTGCCCGTGGCGGTTGCTGCGGTGCTGAGGCCTCTCCACCAGCTCTCCTTGGGCGCGCGCCTGGCGGTTCTGGAGCAGATGCCCACGTTCACCCCGCTTGGCTTGGCGGGGGAGAAGGAGGAGGACGAGGTGGCCCTGCCCGTGGTGAAGGGGCCAGAAGCCGTGGAGTCGCCCTACGCATCAGACGCCGAGGCAGGCTGCGAGGCGGCGAGGGCGAATCCCTTGCCTGGCGGGGCGAGCTCGTCAAGGGCTGCGTTCCCTGCCGCGGGAGTCCTCGAAGTCTCGTCTGACGACGATGAGACCGAGGCGGGGCGACGGGAGCCTCGGACCAAGGCTGCCCACGACAGGCCTGCCGGGGAGCCGATGGGCGCTCTCCTCAAGAGGAAGGCAGAGACGGCTCCTGAGGGGTCTGGACCACTCCTTCATGGCGTTCGTCCGGCATGGCGTGGGTTGACACCCGCGCCAAGAAAACTGGGTGAGTGTCTCTATCTTGGTTTTTCCTTCCCCAATCTTTGCACGTTAGTTCCCTCCTGACAGGCTTTCTTGTTCCTTGCCAGCGACCTGGCGCCTGCGAAGCGCCGAACGCTTCGCAAGGCCGCAGAGGTGAAGAAGGCTGCGCCAGAGGCCGCGGCGGACGAGGCCTCGAGGCCTGAGGAGGAGGATCTCTGTCACTCCAGCAACCCCACAATTAATATTCGAATACATAATGCATTCCCCTAGGCCCATAAAGGTGAAGTGTCATGTAGTCGACGTTCACATGACACCACTAGAAGAATAGCACCACAACTTAAATATCAAAACATCAAATATTACTCAACATAGTTCACTACTAACATCTAGATTTCTCCCATGTCCTCAAGAACTAAACGAACTACTCACAACAGATCATATGGAACATGATCAGAGGTGATATAATGATGGATAACAATCTGAACATAAACTTTAATTCAACGGTTTCACTCAATAGCATCAATAACAATAGTAATCAACACCGGGAGAGTTTCCCCTATCAAATAGACAAGATTCAGCCCTAGATGTTACAGCGGGAACGGAGTGGAACGATGGAGATGACGGTGTCAGCGGTGGAGATGGTGGTGATGATGATCCCAATGAAGTGCAGCTCGATGACGTTGACGATGGCGACGATTTCCCCCCTTCGGGAAGGGATTTCCCCGGCAGATTTCTCCCTGTCGGAGAGCTTTTCTCTCTCTGGTGTTTTCCGCCTCGTGGAGGCGGCGGAATATTTCCACGATGGTCTCCTAGGTCTTAGGGTTTCGGGGGGATGAAGTAAGCGAAAGGGCTCGGCCAGAGGTGGGCCAGGGTGGCCACACCACGTGGCCGCGCGACAGGAGGGGGAGCCGCGCCACCACATGTTGTGGGCCCCCTGTGGCCCCCCTCAGCTTCCCCTCGTGGCTCCCTCCGTCATCTGGTAAAATAGGAGCTTCCAGCTTTTCAGTTTGGGTTTCTGATCTTCGCAAATATTGTATCTTGACGGTGCTTTTTCCAGCAGAATTCAGACTCCGGTGAGTAATTCTCCAATAGTCATCAAACACGCAAAATAGATGAAATAACATAAGTATCATCTCCAAATATGAAATATATCAATGAATAGTAGTAAATTATGATATAAAATAGTGATGCAAAATGGACGTATCAACTCCCCCCAAGCTTAGACCTCGCTTGTCCCCAAGCGAAAACTGAACTCAGTAAACATGACCACAGGTTTATGGAGTGAAGTGTCGATAAAGAATATACGGACAAGAAGCATCACATCTATTAATACACAAGTCATCTTAGATAACAACTCCATTCATATAACTCAACTTGTAACAAGTAAAGGGAAATCACAATAAGGTGCATAGAGACAATGAACAGATTGAACTTACTTCGTTCTTGGTCACCATCGTTCTTGGTCAGAGAATGAACAGACAATGAACAGATTGAACAAGTTTGGTGTTGGCAAACTTCGTTCTTGGTCAGAGAACAATGAACAGATTGAACTTACTCTTCAAAACAGCCCTCTTACAGTAGTTGCTAACTTTCAAGATTATATCTATGAGATAACAGCATTTGTCGGAGAGTGACTCCCACGAGACAGGGGTGGTCACACTCTGAAGAGTATGTTCGAAAGGGGGCTGAACGCGGAGGTCAAACAACCCTCAACCGGCACGGCGACGGTGCTCGTCGAGCCTGAGGAGGGACATCACGACAGAGATGGACACCAGCCCGTACCCAGGTTCACGGCCCTCCGGAGGAGGTAACACCGCTACTCCTGCTTGTCTGTATTGCGCTGCAGAGGGTACAGTGTAATGAGCTTGCCGAGGGCTCTCTTATGGCAGTGCGGAGCTCAAGGAGGGAGCACTAAGGTCTTCTTCCTCCTCGAGCGAGTTCGTCTAGGCTATGCTATGGTAGATTACTCAAGGTCCGATTGATCGATCCCTCGCTACGGAGGTGCTTCCCCTCCTTTTATAGGTGCCCCGGGCCTCATCCCTGCGGCCTGCGCAGTGGAAGGGTTCCCACATGGCGACGAAATGGAGGAGCGGGGTGCACCGCAGCTGGGTTGTCCATGGACTCGGTCCATGGTCGTAAAGCCTGCCTCTGAGGCAGGAAGACCACCGTCCGCGCAGGTTGGCCAGCTGGTGCCGCAGAGATCGTGGGGGCGCCCACGGTGACGTCGTCGTTGGAGTGTAGCGCCGGCCATCCGCTTTATCACCAAAGGGGAAAGCTTCGTAGTCCGGCGCGGGGGGGCACAGCTTTGTTGACTCCTTTCATCACCAGAATGGCAACTGCGGCGCCGTCGTCACCGCGCGCAGACGCGCGCGTCACTCTGTGGCCGCGGCAGAGGCCATGTGCGCACTGCGGCGGTTGCTTCACAGCGAAGTATCTCCACAGGGCCTGAGCGGCCTTATGGAGGGATTTGCGTCAACTCCTCTCCAGGGGAGAGAGCCTTGTAGAGGGGCAGTCACGGTGGGAGCCTCTTCAGGCCTTCGCTGCCCCTTTCAGCCCTCTCGAGGACTTTTTCCCCTCGGGAATCTCTCCAAGCGTTTGGCTTGGTCCTTGGTCATTTCTTCGATACCGTCGCGTGCGAGGGCTGTGGAGAGTGGGCCCCGCACACCCTGGTTTCCACTGGGCCGACAGTAGCCCCCGGGCCCATGACGGGCACGGCGAAGCCCACCGGGCTCAGACGAAGCGTCGTGGGCCCAAAGTGTCCGGCCGGCCCGAGACACGCGTCGATCGGTTGCGCGCCTGCGACGAAACGATCTCTCCGGCGGGGCGTGCGTCGTGGGGGGTCCCACCACGCTCCGGTAACTGCCCAGACGAGAAATAAAGCCTGCGCGCCGGCTCGAGCAGCCGTTACTGCATTCATTCTGCTTCTGCGCGCCCGGCCTTCCGATCTCCCATCTCTGAGCTCCCTCACTCCGGCGACCTTCGTTTTCCTCCGCGCTCTTCCGCACTTCTTCCCTTCCCGACGATGAGTTCAGCGAAGGGCAAGGCGGCGATGGCGAAGCCCCCTGTGGACGCGCAGGGGGAAGGGGCGCTTGGACCCGCCCTGGTCGGGGAGCGCCTTAATGAACCGGCACTGGACAAGATCCGGCATTTGGTCGCCGGGACGACCAACGAGCACGGCGCCAGCGCTCTCCAGGCCGCTAAGCTCGGCCGGCTCCCGAAGGGGTTTCTCCCCATCTTCCTCCACACCATCTACGCCGGGCTGGTGCCTCCCTACTCGCCCTTCCTCGAGGCGCTTCTGGAGTTCTACCAGATCCATCTCCTCCACCTGCACCCCAACTCTGTCTTGATCCTCTCCATCTTCGCCTACATGTGCGAAGCCTACTTGGGGGTGCAGCCTTCCGTGGCCCTCTTCCGGAGCTTCTACGCGCTCCGGAGCTCCGCAAACCTCGAGCGGACGGGGTGCGTCTCCTTCCGCATCGTGGACGGCATGGGGGATGTCTGCATCCCCATGTCGTGAACGGCGAGAAGCCCATCACGGCGGTGGTGAAGAAGGTGGACGACTTCCGGCAGAAGTGGTCCTCATCGGCGTCAAGTCGCTGAGCTCCTTCATCGACGTCCCGGAGGCGCCGCCCGTGAAGAACACCCACTGGGGCAAGCAGGCCTTCCGGAGCCTACAGATCGCGGACCTGGTGGGCCGCATGAAGCTTCTTCGGGATAACGGCCTCACCGGGCAGATGATTGCGGAGGACTTCGTGAGGCGCCGCATCGCTCCGCTCCAGGCGCACAAGAAGCCGATGTGGATGTACTCGGGCCTCTCGGACCCGATGCGGCTCCACTGCTGTGATCACCGCCCCGCAGCCGTCTCCACCATCATGGGCGTCCTCTTCATCAACCCGGACATGCCCGTGGCGGTTGCTGAGGTGCTGAGGCCTCTCCACCAACTCTCCATGAACCCGTGCCTGGCAATCCTGGAGCGGATGCCGACGTTCACCCCGCTTGGCCTGGCGGGGGAAGAGGAGGACGAGGTGGCCATGCCAGTGGCGAAGGTGCCGGGAGCCGCGGAGTCGGCCTCCGCCTCGGACGTCGAGCTAGGCGGCGCGGAGGCAAGGGCGAACCCCTCGACCGGCGGGGCGAGCTCGTCAAGGGCTGCGCCCCCTGTCGAGGAAATCTTCGAGGTCTCGTCCAGCGACGACGAGCCCACCAAGGAGGTCCCCTCACGCCCTGTTACGGAGGGGGAAGGCAGCGACGACGAGGAGACTGCGGCGGGGCGACGAGAGCCCCGGTCCAAGGCGGCCCACGACAGGCCTGCTGGGGAGCCAACGGGCGCTCCCCTCAAGAGGAAAGCAGAGGCGCCTCCCGAGGGGTCTGGAGCCAGGACCACGCCTTCATGGCGCTCGCCTGGCATGGCGTGGGTTGACACCCGCGCCAAGAAAACTGGGTAAGTATCTTGATCGTGGTTTTCTCTTCCTCAGTCTCTGCTTGCCCGTTCTCTTCTGACGGATTTTCTTGCTCCTCGCCAGCGACCTGGTGCCTGCGAAGCATCGAAGGCTTCGCAAGGCCGCGGAGGTGAAGAGAGCCGCGCCAGAGGCCGCGGCCGACGAGGCCTCGAGGCCTGTGGCGGTGGATACTGCAGGCCCTGCCACGGACGCGCCTCAGGCCGAGGCGACCGCGCCGCCTCTCGAGGGGAGGTGCCCTGAGGTGCAAGCGGAGAGGGCGCCTACTCCGCCTCGCGCTGCCACTCCTCCGGCACAGCAGGGGGCCGAGGCGGACATGACGCCGATCCAGAGCCCGCCAGGGGCCGGCGAGACGGAGGGGGAAGCTCCTCAGCCGCCCCCGCCAAACTCTGCAGCGGAGGCGGAGACAGTGGCTACGGGGCAGGCCTCTCCTGCCCCTGAGGCTCATGATGAGGTGCCGCTTGAGGGCGGCGACACCGGCGCGCGGAGCGCAGGCGCGGAGGAAGAGAGCTCGCCGCCAAGCCCCCAGGCCCACGACGCTGCAGAGCCCCGCGCAAAGGCCCCCTCCTTCAAGCTTGACGCAGGTGCCGGGACCTCCGCGCCGCGTGGGACTTCACAAGCCCTGGCCCTGAGTGGCTGGGACTGGAGCAGAGGACGCCGCGGCGTCGCCTTCCGCCTGGTGCGGGAGTGAAGGGGATCGCATGCAGAAAACAAAAAAATTCCTAACATCGATAACCTTAAACTAGCCAGAATCTATACTATGCAGATATAGTAGTACGCAGGGGGTTCGGTATACACACCTCTTGTAGACCGAAAAGCGGGGATTACGCTCCCGCACAAGCGTTGCTGACGAAGACGCCGTAGCCGACCTCAAGGTCGCGGAGAACTTGGCGCAACGAAGAAGACGATGACGCGGCGATATCGGTGAAACCGACGACGACCTCGAGGCCGTGTGGAGGAAGCAGACCTCCAGCACCACTAGCGTGGTACCTCGCAGGGCGTTACACACATACGGTGAAGCCGACGAACTTCGGGCCCGATCCAGGGACGAGCAGCGGAAGACTGGGACCGGAAGACCAGCAGCGCGGCGGCGTGCGTATGGTGGAGAAACTTATCCTTGGCGCAACTCCAAACTTGGGAGTCACAGGATCCAAGGAGAGAGAGAGAGAGAATTGGTTGTCTCTCCAAAGGCCAGGGGTACCCATCTATATATAGGAGGCCAGGGGGCTGCCCAACCTGCCAGGCTGGCGGTGTGGGACTATTCCCACACCCCAGCCGGCCATGGTGGCTGCGCCGGCCCTAGGTGGACCCCATGTGGCCCACCTAGGCCGGCCGAACCAAGCCCCTCCTCCTGGGGGGGACTTTCCCCCCCTCATGGGCCTCTTTGCCCAAAGGGGCCCATTAAGGGATTTTTGCCTTTAAAAATTCAGAAAAAATTAAATAAAAATATATTTAACTATTAATTACACTAATTAATATTAAATACATATTACATAATTTATTCCGGCTCCGAAAACTATTTCGTCACTGCCCGATCTCCATCAGAACTTTCCCGGGACGTTCCCGGTCTCTCTTTTCCTATTTTTCTCTTCCGGTAAAATGTCGACTCCCCTTAAGTGTGTTACCCTAGCGGTTCGATTATCTCACCAGACATGATCGAGACTCCTCTCCGATCAATGACTAATTCGTGGACCGAGGATACCCAGAATTAATCCCTGCGAGGTAACGAATACTTTACCTTTCGAACCTAGACGTCTGAGTCTTAAACCTTTTGCCATGCGATACTTAGCGTGTCCGAGACTCGTTCATAGATATCTCCATACCTAGCTTGATCTCGTTACCGACACTGCTAACTTCTACTTGTCCATGATATTATGTCCTGGTGACCTAGTCACACGCTTGCAAGCTCTTTTGACATAATCTCACCGAGTGGGCCCTAGAGTATCTATCCTGCTATGCGGACTGGCAAATCCCGCTCTTGATCCCCCGTCTCAACATACTCCTTTCCGACACCCGAGAGGGACACCTTTATTGTCACACTATGTAAGATATGACGTTTGATGCAATCAAAGTGTCTTCCAGGAATAGCAATAAGAGTAGATCTCACGGTCGAAGGCGTAATGACTACGTCCTACAAATATTGGGTATGTCCATCACGTCATTCTCCCAATGACATGACTCCATTGTCAACTGACATAAATGTCACATGATCGGGAAACCTCGATCATCAATTGCCCAATGAACTAGTCAAGTAGAGGCTACTAGGGACCTAGTTGTTTATCTACCACACGTGTATTAATGTTTCCGCTTAATACAGTTATAGCATGGTATAAAACATATAATGAACAATTGAGATATGACGAATAAACTATATTTATTAAGTGCCTCTAGGGCATATCTCCTTCAGTCTCCCACTTGCACTAGAGTAACACTTAATCTAGTTTACAACTTGGTAAAAGCTCAACACCCATAGCAACTTGGTGCATGCTTGCTTCGTGGAAGAGGAATACAGTCAACAGATCTCACACATTGAGATCTGCATGTGCTTTGCAACACTTCTATGTCAACCAGTTTGACATCATCCCGCATCTTACGATGACGGCGAAATATATCTTAGTCGATGGAGTGAGACTCAGTCCAATCACACTAGCTACTTCTGAAGTTGCCATATATTTCTATACCTATTATGTAGATTATGCGACAGTGCATTCATATGCGACTTCGCAAGCTAACCATGTCTTTCTTCAAAACAAAGGCCATCTCCTATATGAGATTTCTAGTCGTATGGGTCAGTGTCATAACTTGCATCATCGTAACCGATTTACGGCAAGTTGTCTTACCACTCTTACCCTTTACCAGAAAACATATCTTCAGTTCTCACAGACACTGAAGAATATACTTAACGTTTGTTCATTGATCCACACAAGGATCACTCTAGAACCCGTTCTTCAACCAAGAACGTGGGTCACACCAAGTCGAGCTTTCAGTCTGATAGAATCTATGTCTGAGGCATAGAGGATGTCGAACATCATTTTTCTTTCATCAGCTATCACTGAAAATGCCAAGATAAACTTAATATTTTACCTAGTCACACAAGCAAGAACTCTTTCTTCGCTTGTTCTATTCTGAAACACTTCAGAATCTTAACCTAGGAAAATATTCCGACCTAATGTTATTAAGCCCCTTCTGATCTATACAATTATAGATCGAATGCCTAATACTCCTAACTTCATTCATAGGAAATTTAATCACTTAAATAATCCTTTATACTCTGCTAGAGGATCTGTATCATTCTCAATATGTCGTTACATAAAATCAGGAATGACAGTTAGCTCCCACTTAAATACGCCATTCGTATATAAGACCAAGGAATTTCTTTTAGCTCCCACTCAAATATGCCATTCACATATAAGATCAAGAAAAGCTACTTAGCTCCCACTCACTTCTTTGCAAATGCAAGTTTCTTCAACTATTTTGGACAACTCCAAAATCCTTTGATCACATCATTAAAGTGAAGATTCCAGCTCCGATATGCTTGCTTCAGCCCATGAATGGACAGCTGAAGTTTGCATACATGTTTAGCATCCTCAGGATCACCAAACCATCTCATTGTACTAATTACAACTCTTTCTTAATGATACCATTAAGAAACATGGTTTCCTTATCCATCTATCAATTTCTCAATTTGAAATTGTAGTAATTGCTAAACGACCCCGAATAGATTTAGGCTTCGCCACTTGAGACCAAATCTCGTTGTGGTCAACTTTTGAATCTGTCGGAACTGTTTCACGACAAATCGATCCTTATCAGCGTCTATTCTCTCATAAAATTCCATATTCCATTAACAGCCTAGATGCCATCAAGAAGATCCCCCAAGTCATTACCTAGTAATCGTATATGAATTTTATCTCGGATCATATATGACTCATAGCCATTTCTCGGACTTAGGTCTACCATCTCTTCTTCGTAGTTCGTAGGTCTGTCATATTCCATTAATATGACCTTCATAACAAGATTGTCGTACCACACAGTGTGGAACACAACCTCGTACGCCTACGTTCTTAGTATGAGCTCAGAGCATCATGATCTTTATCATCAGCTTCTTTCAAGTTGAGGAGCATGACACCGGAAACACTTTCCGTTGCGCCACTCTGATGTCCGGAGAGGAAGTTCATTAACTTCGTCTTGCTCTACTTCCTTTCCCACTAATACCCTTGGACAAGAAACTATTTCTTTTGCAAGGCATATTCCGGCAACGTTTTTGCCTATGTCGTGAGACATGTACCCAACTAATTCTTTAGGTACGGTACACTACAAAGATTTATCCATTTTAGGTTTGATCACATCGAAACACTAAATTGCTGAAACGACAATCTAGGCTAAAAGCCATGCCATCACTCATATGGTATTGTCTCCATGGATTTAAATGGTTTCCCTATTATCTAACGTGAATGTTATGTTTCTACCATATGACTCTAATGATCACAACAATTCGATAAGAGATTTATTTACCACACACTATCCGATAGGGTGCGATTACGACGTCCTAACATACCATGACACTATGGTGTTCCATGCGACGTAATTTGTGGAACTCTTCTCACAAGTCTTCCAATGATATGCCAACATTATAACTCAAATCTTTATTTCCTCGATCTGTATCGCAGGAATTTGATTTTCTTGTTAAATTTATTTTCCTACTTCACTCTGAACTTGTTTGATCGAATCAAAATCTTCAGACCAACATTTCCTAAGTGGATATCCGTATATCTACTCGGAATATTCATGAAGTCTAGGAAACAAAGACTTCCACTATACGTTAAAGTACTTCATTGATTCACATACACCCATATGCATGATTCTCAACAAGTTACACTCAAAACGTTTAGTGAAGTTTACGAAATAAAGGTCTCCACTACACGTTAATTACTTCATTGATCCACATACATCAAAATGCATGATTTATCAATAAGTTATATGCCCGCTTTCCTAAAACGGTGTCTTAGTTATCTTGCAAGTGTCAAAAGATCAAATCTAAGGACTTGTAGATCCATCCGTATGGAGCTTGTTCATTGACTATAACATAGATATGACTTAAACGGTAGTGCCACAGGAATGTGGTGTCTTTATTAAGTTTGTATCCTTTGGCATTAATATTATGAATGTGGGAGCTTCTACCATCTAAATTCAAATCGGCTTATGATCATTACTTCATAAATATAGGACAACGATTTTGTCACTAACATATATGAACAATTGTCTTGCTAGAGAAGACACACCTATAACGATCATACTAACAGGCGATCATAAAGAATTTATTCAAATGGTAGATCTAGAGGGAGAGTGCCTATGGCCATCACAACATTTTGTCTGCCATCATCAACACACATTGTCACCTCATCCTTCCAAGCTACCCAAGCAGTAAATCTGGTTTTCATAAAACATGACTAGTATCAAAAACATAGTCACTACTGCGAGTACTTGCTTAGGTAAAACATTCATAACGTGTATATCATATATACACCATCATCATTGATGACTTCCCGGCGATCTGTTTCACCTTCTTGATTCTTCCAACGCAATCAAGAACCATGAAGGTGAACGATTCCCCTTGCATGACATAGTCTATGACAAAGCATTTGCACCTGGCAACGTCGTCTGTCATCCAGTAATTGAGCTGAGCAAGGCGTCTCAATGTCATCAAATATGACCAATGTCATCGAGTATGACCAGTGTCATCAATTATGACTGCCACGTGCTCCTTCAATGCGTGTATTCTCTTCCATCTTGGTTGAGAAGAAAAACAGTCAACATACTGTTAAACTTCATCAACCCAACTTTAGGTGTATCCCGAGTTTAGCGATCATCTCATATGTTCGCGATCTGACAACTCGTACCCACCGTCAATGCTCTATGGTAGAGATCACAGCATACCCTGGACTATGATGATATTATCCGCACAAAGACTTGATAATCCAAATTGTCCTTTTGTTAGCGGAATCTCCGGGTTTATCTCCTAGCGGGTATTGTATCACAAGGAGCTAATGGTTTAAACAAGGAGTATCCTCAAGCTAAAGTATAAAACTATGAAGTTTGGACCCAACCTTTTAAGTTTCTCAATCGCAGGATTGCGCCTAATTTCTAAAGAAGGCTATCACATTGGTTAATATCTACAAATGTTTTGCAAAACATAAAGACTTTGTTCATTATAAAATAGGGTTCAAGTTTTAATAAAATAAAACTACCAGAACTCCCACTCAAAACGAGTATCCCTCTCATCGTTTTAGTGATTACACGACCCTCATCCATTATGCAACCCCTCATCGTCAGAGCCGGCAACATAACTTCAAAGGTGGACATCGACATGTCAATCACAACAACTTTGTGACTCATGCTTAACCTTTCGGTCACCTTGTTCCGAGGCCATGTCTGTACATGCTAGGCTCGCCATAATAACCTGCAACGTAAATGCGCGTGCAACATGGCTTACACCCACTGTATGCGAACGACGATATGTCTGACACCCGATCATCACGGCCTGCTTCATAACGTAGAACTTTCTTGGTGGTGCACGTCGAAGGGAGAACACAAATGGTATTTTGGAGGGATCATCTTATATTACTACCGCCGTGTAACTAATATATACTATATATATTCACACAATATAAGATGCACACAAAACATCAAAATGTAATGCGACGTGACATGGTCCTTGCGCCGATGGTCTCCTTTCGCGCCAGCAGTTCATAAACAATTTAATAAACCTACCTTGACCATATCACATTGCCCCTGCAAAATAAAGTTAGACGCTTCTACTTTATCTTTTGCAAGTTTTACGTGGCTTGGGGCTGTCGTAAATAGAACCGATTCATACCTACGAACCTATGACCACAACAACGATCAAATAATTGCATATTTATTCATCCCTTTCGGGCCCTCCATTGAAAATGCAAAGCCAACTAAAGAGAGAGAGACAGACACCCGCCAGCCACATATACGGAACCAGCCGTATGTCAGTTGTGGAACCAGTCTCGCGTAAGCGTACGCGTAAGGTCGGTCCGGGCCGCTTCATCAACTCGATGCTGCCGGCAGTGCAAGTGCACGCGAGAGGGTAGCAAATAATAAGAACGATGTCCCCGTGATAAACAAGGGTGCAGCTAGCGCACAGCTATATCTACGCATAAATCGGCTCTGATACCACTGAAGGGGATCGCATGCAGAAAACAAAAATTTTCCTAACATCGATAACCTTAAACTAGCCAGAATCTATACTATGCAGATATAGTAGTACGCAGGGGGTTCGGTATACACACCTCTTGTAGACCGAAAAGCGGGGATTACGCTCCCGCACAAGCGTTGCTGACGAAGACGCCGTAGCCGACCTCAAGGTCACGGAGAACTTGGCGCGACGAAGAAGACGATGACGCGGCGATATCGGTGAAACCGACGACGACCTCGAGGCCGTGTGGAGGAAGCAGACCTCCAGCACCACTAGCGTGGCACCTCGCAGGGCGTTACACACATACGGTGAAGCCGACGAACTCCGGGCCCGATCCAGGGACGAGCAGCGGAAGACTGGGACCGGAAGACCAGCAGCGCGGCGGCGTGCGTATGGTGGAGAAAACTTATCCTTGGCGCAACTCCAAACTTGGGAGTCACGGGATCCAAGGAGAGAGAGAGAGAGAGTTGGTTGTCTCTCCAAAGGCCAGGGGTACCCATCTATATATAGGAGGCCAGGGGGCTGCCCAACCTGCCAGGCTGGCGGTGTGGGACTATTCCCACACCCCAGCCGGCCATGGTGGCTGCGCCGTCCCTAGGTGGGCCCCATGTGGCCCACCTAGGCCGGCCGAACCAAGCCCCTCCTCCTGGGGGGGGCTTTCCCCCCCTCATGGGCCTCTTTGCCCAAAGAGGCCCATTAAGGGATTTTTGCCTTTAAAAATTCAGGAAAAATTAAATAAAAATATATTTAACTATTAATTACACTAATTAATATTAAATACATATTACATAATTTATTCCGGCTCCGAAAACTATTTCGTCGCTGCCCTATCTCCATCGGAACTTTCCCGGGACGTTCCCGGTCTCTCTTTTCCTATTTTTCTCTTCCGGTAAAATGTCGACTCCCCTTAAGTGTGTTACCCTAGCGGTTCGATTATCTCACCAGACATGATCGAGACTCCTCTCCGATCAATGACTAATTCGTGGACCGAGGATACCCAGAATTAATCCCTGCGAGATAACGAATACTTTACCTTTCGAACCTAGACGTCTGAGTCT
Source organism: Poa annua (assembly GCA_026929855.1). Lineage (NCBI taxonomy): Eukaryota > Viridiplantae > Streptophyta > Magnoliopsida > Poales > Poaceae > Poa > Poa annua. Next base: position 60,626,062 of record CM049437.1, read on the forward strand.
TAAACCTTTTGCCATGCGATACTTAGCGTGTCCGAGACTCGTTCATAGATATCTCCATACCTAGCTTGATCTCATTACCGACACTGCTAACTTCTACTCGTCCATGATATTATGTCCTGGTGACCTAGTCACACGCTTGCAAGCTCTTTTGACATAATCTCACCGAGTGGGCCCTAGAGTATCTATCCTGCTATGCGGACAGGCAAATCCCGCTCTTGATCCCCCGTCTCAACATACTCCTTTCCGACACCCGAGAGGGACACCTTTATTGTCACACTATGTAAGATATGACGTTTGATGCAATCAAAGTGTCTTCCAGGAATAGCAATAAGAGTAGATCTCACGGTCGAAGGCGTAATGACTACGTCCTACAAATATTGGGTATGTCCATCACGTCCTTCTCCCAATGACATGACTCCATTGTCAACTGACATAAATGTCACATGATCGGGAAACCTCGATCATCAATTGCCCAATGAACTAGTCAAGTAGAGGCTACTAGGGACCTGGTTGTTTATCTACCACACGTGTATTAATGTTTCCGCTTAATACAGTTATAGCATGGTATAAAACATATAATGAACAATTGAGATATGACGAATAAACTATATTTATTAAGTGCCTCTAGGGCATATCTCCTTCAGGTAGAGTCCCTGAACTCTACCAGAACTCCCACTCAAAACGAATATCCCTCTAATCGTTTTAGTGATTACACAATCCTCATCCATTATGCAACCCCTCATCGTCAGAGCCGGCAACATAACTTCAAAGGTAGACATCGAAATGTCAATCACAACAACTTTTGTGACTCATGCTCGACCTTTCGGTCTCCGTGTTCTGAGGCCATGTCTGTACATGCTAGGCTCGCCATAATAACCTTCAACGTATACGCTTGTGCAACATGGCTTACACCCACTGTATGCGAACGACGATATGTCTGACACCCGATCGTCACGGCCTGCCTCATAACGTAGAACTTTCTTGGTGGTGCACGTCGAAGGGAGAACACTAATGGTATTTTGGAGGGATCATCTTATATTACTACCGCCGTGTGACTAATATATAACTATATATATACACACACAATATAAGATGCACACAAAACATCAATATGTAATGCGACGTGACATGGTCCTTGCGCCAATGGTCTCCTTCGCGCCCGCAGTTTATAAACAATTTAATAAACTTACCTTGACCATATCACATTGCCCCTGCAAAATAAAGTTAGACGCGTTCTACTTTATCTTTTGCATATTTTACGTGGCTTGGGGCTGTCGTAAATAGAACCGCTTCATATCTACGAACCTATGACCACAACAACGATCAAATAATTGCATATTTATTCATCCCTTTCGGGCCCTCCATTGAAAATGCAAAGCCAACTAAAGAGAGAGAGAGACACCCGCCAGCCACATATACGGTACCAGCGGTATGTCAGTAGTGGAACCAGTCTCGCGTAAGCGTACGCGTAAAGTTGGTCCGGGCCGCTTCATCAACTCAATGCTGCCGACATTGCAAGTGCACGCGAGAGGGTAGCAAATAAAAGAACGATGTCCCCGTGATAAACACGGGTTCTAAAAGCGTACAGCTATATCTACGCATAGATCGGCTCTGATACCACTGAAGGGGATCGCAGGCAGAAAACAAAAAATTTCCTAACAGCGATAACCTTAAACTAGCCAAGATCTATACTATGCAGATATAGTAAGACGGAGGAGATCGATATACATACCCTTGTAGACCGAAAGCGGGGATTACGCTCCCGCACAAGCGTTGTCGCTGAAGCCGATGAAGACGACCTCCAAGGTCGTGTAGAGGAAGCAGACCTCCAGCACCACTAGCGTGGCACCTCGCAGGGCGTTACACACATACGGTGAAGCCGACTGCCTCCGGGCTCCGATCCAGGGACGAAGCAGCAGAAGACTGGGACCGGAAGACCAGCAGCACGGCGGCGTGCGTATGGTGGAGAAAACTTATCCTCGGCGCAACTCCAAACTAGGGAGTCACGGGATCCAAGGAGAGAGAGAGAGAGAGAATTGGTGTGTTCTATAAAGGCCAGGGGTACCTCTCTATATAAAGGAGGATGAGGGCTGCCCAGCCTGCCAGCCTGGCGGTGTGGGTCTATTCCCACACCCCAGCCGGCCAAGCCAGGTGCGCCGGCCTAGGTGGGCCCCATGTGGCCCACCTAGGGCCGGCCGAACCAGCCTCCCTCCCATGGGGGGGTCCTTCCCCCCCTCATGGGCCCTCTTTGCCTAAGAAGGCCCATTTAGGGTAAATTGCCTTTAAAAATTCAGGAAAAATTAAACAAAAATATATTTAACTATTAATTACATTAATTAATATTAAATACATATTACATAATTTATTCCGGCTCCGAAAACTATTTCGTCGCTGCCCGATCTCCATCGGATCCTTCCCGGGACGTTCCCGGTGCACTCTCTTTTAATTTCTCTTCCGGTAAACTTGTCGACTCCCCTTAAGTGTGTTACCCTAGCGGTTCGAGATCTCACCAGACATGATCGAGACAACCTCTCCGATCAATGACTAATTCGTGGACCGAGGATACCCAGAATTAATCCCTGCGAGATAACGAATACTTTGTCGTTCGAACCTGGACGTCTGAGTCTCAAACCTTTTGCCATGGCGATACTTAGCGTGTCCGAGACTCGTTCATGGATATCACCATACCCAGCTTGATCTCGTTACCGACACCGCTATCTTCTACTCGTCCATGATATTATGTCCTGGTGACCTAGTCACACGCTTGCAAGCTCATTTGACATAATCTCACCGAGTGGGCCCTAGAGTATCTATCCTGCTATGCGGACTGGCAAATCCCGCTCTTGATCCCTCGTCTCAACATACTCCCTTCCGATACCCGAGAGGGACACCTTTATTGTCACACTATTAAGATATAACGTTTGATGCAATCAAAGTATCTTTCAGGAATAGCAATAAGAGTTGATCTCACGGTGAAAGGCGTAATGACTACGTCCTACAAATATTGGGTATGTCCATCACGTCATTCTCCCAATGACATGACTCCATTGTCAACTGACATTAATGTCACATGATCGGGAAACCTCGATCATCAATTGCCCAATGAACTAGTTAGATAGAGGCTACTAGGGCCCTGGTTGTTTATGAAGGGGATCGCAGGCAGAAAACAAAAAAATTCCTAACAGCGATAACCTTAAACTAGCCAGGATCTATACTATGCAGATATAGTAATACGGAGGAAATCGATATACATACCCTTGTAGACCGATAGCGGGGCTTACGCTCCCGCACAAGCGTTGTCGATGAAGCAGACGAAGCCGACCTCGAGGTCGTGTAGAGGAAGCAGACCTCCAGCACCACTAGCGTGGCACCTCGCAGGGCGTTACACACGTACGGTGAAGACGACTACCTCCGGGCCGATCCAAGGACGAGCAGCGGAAGACTGGGACCGGAAGACCAGCAGCACGGCGGTGTGCGTATGGTGGAGAGAACTCCTCCTTGGTGCAACTCCAACAAGGGAATCACGTTATTCAAGGAGGAAGAGAGAGAGAGAAATTGGTGTGTAGAGAGGGGTTCTCTCGCCCTCTATATATAGGAGAAAAGGGGCACCCCACCTTGCTAACCAGGCAAGGTGGGACTAAACCCCAGCCGCCGGCCCCCACATGGGCCCCTAGGGCCCAATTCAGCCCCCCTTGGTGGGTATGGCCCTTGGGGGGAAATTCGGCCCCTATATGGGCCTTCTCCCCTCCGGGGAAGGCCCATTTAGTGGGCTGGATGTCTAAATACGAATTTAATCATTATAAATTCATTAAAATAATATTAATTCACTAATTAATATTAATTTAACATATATAAACAATTTCCTCTCTTCCGGAACTTTTGCGAAACTCTCCGAACTACCTTCGGTACTCCGATACGACTTCGGATTCTCTCCCGGAACTTTTCCGGTGCTTTCTCTTTTCTCTTTCTCTTCCGGTAAACTTGTCGACTCCCATTAAGTGTGTTACCCTAGCGGTTCGAGATCTCACCAGACATGATCGAGACAACCTCTCTGATCAATGACTAATTCGTGGACCGAGGATACCCAGAATTAATCCCTGTGAGATAACGAATACTTTGTCGTTCGAACCTGGACGTTAGAGTCTTAAACCTTTTGCCATGGCGATACTTAGCGTGTCCGAGACTCGTTCATGGATATCACCATACCCAGCTTGATCTCGTTACCGACATCGCTATCTTCTACTCGTCCATGATATTATGTCCTGGTGACCTAGTCACACGCTTGCAAGCTCATTTGACATAATCTCACCGAGTGGGCCTTAGAGTATCTATCCTGCTATGCGGACTGGCAAATCCCGCTCTTGATCCCTCAGCTCAACATACTCCCTTCCGATACCCGAGAGGGACACCTTTATTGTCACACTATTAAGATATGACGTTTGATGCAATCAAAGTATCTTTCAGGAATAGCAATAAGAGTTGATCTCACGGTCAAAGGCGTAATGACTACATCCTACAAATATTGGGTATGTCCATCACGTCATTCTCCCAATGACATGACTCCATTGTCAACTGACATTAATGTCACATGATCGGGAAACCTCGATCATCAATTGCCCAATGAACTAGTTAGATAGAGACTACTAGGGACCTGGTTGTTTATCTACCACACGTGTATTAATGTTTCCGCTTAATACAGTTATAGCATGGCATAAAACACATAATGAACAATTGAGATATGACGAATAAACTATCTTTATTAAGTGCCTCTAGGGCATATCTCCTTCAGTCTCCGACTTGCACTAGAGTAACACTTAATCTAGTTTACAACTTGGTAAAAGCTCAACACCCATAGCAACTTTGTGCATGCTTGTCTCGTGGAAGAGGAATACAGTCAACAGATCTCACACATTGAGACCTATATGTGCGTTGCAACACTTCTATGTCACCGAGTTTGACCTCATCCCGTATCTTTCGATGACGGTGAAATATATCTTAGTCGATGGAGTGAGACTCGAACCTTCGAGTAGCATGGGCCTTAAAAGTCTAAGAGATCTACTAAGGGGAACCACATATGCTCGGAAAACTGCTCAGTCCAATCACACTGGCTACTTCTGAAGTTGCCATATATTTCTATACCTATGTAGATTATGCGACAGTGCATCCATATGCGACTTCGCAAGCTAACCATGTCGTTCTTCAAAATAAAGGACATCTCCTTTATGAGATTTCTAGTCGTATGGGTCAGTGTCATAACTTGCATCATCGTAACCGTTTTACGGCAAGTTGTCTTTCCACTCTTACCCTTTACCAGAAAACATATCTTTAGTTCTCACAGACACTAAAGAATATACTTATCGTTTGTTCATTGATCCACACAAGGATCACTCTAGAACCCGTTCTTCAACCAAGAACTTGGGTCACACCAAGTCGAGCTTTCAGTCTGATAGAATCTATGTCTGAGGCATAGAGAATGTCGAACATCATTTTCTATCACTGAAAATGCCAAGATAAACTTAATATTTTACCTATTCATACAAGCAAGAACCTTTTTCTTCGCTTGTTCTATTCTGAAACACTTCAGAATCTTAACCTAGGAAAATATACCGACCTAATGTTATTAAGCCCCTTTTGATCTATACAATTATAGATCGGATGCCTAATACTCCTAACTTCATTCATAGAAAATTTAATCACTTAAATAATCCTTTATACTTTGCTAGAGGATCTGTATCATTCTTAATATGTCGTTACATAAAATCAGGAATGACACTTAGCTCCCACTTAAATACGCCATCCGTATATAAGACCAGAAATTTCTTTTAGCTCCCACTCAAATATGCCACTCACATATAATATCAAGAAAAGCTACTTAGCTCCCACTCACTTCTTTGCAAATGCAAGTTTCTTCAACTATTTTGGACAACTCCAAAATCCTTTGATCACATCATCAAAGTGAAGATTCCAGCTCCGATATGCTTGCTTCAGCCCATGAATGGACAGTTGAAGTTTGCATACATGTTTAGCATCCTCAGGATCACCAGACCATTTCATTGTACTAATTACAACTCTTTCTTAATGATACCATTAAGAAACATGGTTTCCTTATCCATCTATCAATTTCTCAATTTGAAATTATAGTATTTGCTAAACGACCCCGAATAGATTTAGGCTTCGCCACTTGAGACAAAATCTCGTTGTGGTCAACTTTTGAATCTGTCAGAACTGTTTCACGACAAATCGATCCTTATCAGCGTCTATTCTCTCATAAAATTCCATATTCTATTAACAACCTTGATGGCATCAAGAAGATCTCCCAAGTCATTACCTGGTAATCGTACATGGATCTTATCGCGGATCATATATGACTCATAGCCATTTCTCAGACTTAGGTCTACCATCTCTTCTTCGTAGTTCGTAGGTCTGTCATATTCCATTAACATGACCTTCATAACAAGATTGTCGTACCAGATAGTGTGGAACACAACCTCGTACACCTACGTTCTTAGTATGAGCTCAGAGCATCATGATCTTTATCATCAGCTTCTTTCCAGTTGAGGAGCATAACATCGGAAATACTTTCCGTTGCGCCACTCTGGTGTTTGGAGAGGAAGTTTATTAACTTCGTCTTGCTCTACTTTCTTTCCCACTTATACCCTTGGACAAGAAACTATTTCTTTTGCAAGGTATATTCCGGCAACGTTTTTGCCTATGTCGTGAGACATGTACCCAACTAATTCTTTAGGTACGGTACACTACAAAGATTTATCCATTTTAGGTTTGATCACATCAAAACACTAAATTGCTGAAACGACAATCCAGGCTAAAAGCCATGCCATCACTCATATGGTATTGTCTCCATGGATTTAAATGGTTTCCCTATTATCTAACGTGAATGTTATGTTTCTACCATATGACTCCAATGATCACAATAATTCGATAAGAGATTTATTTACCACACACTATCCGATAGGGTGTGATTACGACGTCCTAACATACCATAACACTATGGTGTTCCATGCGACGTAATTTGTGGAACTCTTCTCACAAGTCTTCCAATGATATGCCAACATTATAACTCAAATCTTTATTCCTCGATCTGTATCGTAGAAATTTGATTTTCTTGTTAAATTTATTTCCTACTTCATTCTGAACTTGTTTGATCGAATCAAAATTTCCAGATTAACATTCCCTAAGTGGATATCCATATATCTACTCGGAATATTCATGAAGTGTATGAAATAAAAACTTCCACTATACGTTAAAGTACTTCATTGATTCACATACACCCATATGCATGATTCTCAACAAGTTATACTCAAAACGTTCAGTGAAGTTTACGAAATAAAGGTCTCCACTACACGTTAATTACTTCATTGATCCACATACATCTATATGCATGATTATCAATAAGTTATATGACCGCTTTCCGAAAACGGTGTCTTAGTTATCTTACAAGTGTCAAAAGATCAAATCTAATGACTTGTAGATCCATCCATATGGAGCTTGTTCATTGACTATAACATTGACATGACTTAAACGGTAGTGCCACACGAATGTGGTGTCTTTATTAAGTTTGTATCCTTTGGCATTAATATTATGAATGTGGGAGCTCTACCATCTAAATTCAAATCGGCTTATGATCATTACTTCATAAATATAGGACAACGATTTTGTCACTAACATATATGAACAATTGTCTTGCTAGAGAAGACATACTTATAACGATCATACTAACAGACGATCATAAAAGAATTTATTCAAATGGTAGATCTAGAGGGAGAGTGTCTATGGATATCACAACATTTTGTCTGCCATCATCAACACACATTGTCGCCTCATCCTTCCAAGCTACTCAAGCAGTAAATCTGGTTTTCATAAAACATGACTAGTATCAAAAACTTAGTCACTACTGCGAGTACTTGCTTAGGTAAAACATTCATAACGTGTATATCATATATATACACCATCATCATTGATGACTTCCCGGCGATCTGTTTCATCTTCTTGATTCTTCCAACGCAATCAAGAACCATGAAGGTGAACGATTCCCCTTGCATGACATAGTCTATGACAAAACATTTGCATCTGGCAACGTTGTCTGTCATCCAGTGATCGAGCTGAGCGAGGTATCTTAATGTCATCAAGTATGACCAATGTCATCGAGTATGACCAGTGTCATCAAGTATGACTGCCACGTGCTCCTTCAATGTATGTATTCTCTTCCATCTTGGTTGAGAAGAAAAGCAGTCAACGTACTGATAAACTTAATCAACCCAAGTTTAGGTGTATCCTGAGTTTAGCGATCATCTCATATGTTCGCGATCTAACAACTCGTACCCACCGTAAATTCTCTATGGCAGAGATCATAGCATACACTGGACTATGATGATATTATCCGCACAAAAACTTGAGAATCCAAATTATCCTTTTGTTAGCGGAATCTCCGGGTTTATCTCCTAGCGGGTATTGTATCACAAAGAGCTAATGGTTTAAACAAGGAGTATCCTCAAGCTAAAGTATGAAACTATGAAGTTTGGACCCAACCTTTTAAGTTTCTCAATCGCAGGATTGCGCCTAATTTTTAAAGAAGGCTATTACATTGGTTAATATCTACAAAGGTTTTGCAAAGCATAAAGACTTTGTTCATTATAAAATAGAGTTCAAGTTTTAATAAAATAAAACTACCAGAACTCCCACTCAAAACGAATATCCCTCTAATCGTTTTAGTGATTACACAATCCTCATCCATTATGCAACCCCTCATCGTCAGAGCCGGCAACATAACTTCAAAGGTAGACATCGAAATGTCAATCACAACAACTTTTGTGACTCATGCTCGACCTTTCGGTCTCCGTGTTCCGAGGCCATGTCTGTACATGCTAGGCTCGCCATAATAACCTTCAACGTATACGCTTGTGCAACATGGCTTACACCCACTGTATGCGAACGACGATATGTCTGACACCCGATCGTCACGGCCTGCCTCATAACGTAGAACTTTCTTGGTGGTGCACGTCGAAGGGAGAACACTAATGGTATTTTGGAGGGATCATCTTATATTACTACCGCCGTGTGACTAATATATAACTATATATATACACACACAATATAAGATGCACACAAAACATCAATATGTAATGCGACGTGACATGGTCCTTGCGCCGATGGTCTCCTTCACGCCCGCAGTTTATAAACAATTTAATAAACTTACCTTGACTATCACATTGCCCCTGCAAAATAAAGTTAGACGCGTTCTACTTTATCTTTTGCATATTTTACGTGGCTTGGGGCTGTCGTAAATAGAACCGCTTCATATCTACGAACCTATGACCACAACAACGATCAAATAATTGCATATTTATTCATCCCTTTCGGGCCCTCCATTGAAAATGCAAAGCCAACTAAAGAGAGAGAGACAGAGACCCACCAGCCACATATACGGTACCAGCCGTATGTTAGTAGTGGAACCAGTCTCGCGTAAGCGTACGCGTAAAGTTGGTCCGGGCCGTTTCATCAAGTCAATGCTGCCGACATTGCAAGTGCACGCGAGAGGGTAGCAAATAAAAGAACGATGTCCCCGTGATAAACACGGGTTCTAAAAGCGTACAGCTATATCTACGCATAGATCGGCTCTGATACCACTGAAGGGGATCGCAGGCAGAAAACAAAAAATTTCCTAACAGCGATAACCTTAAACTAGCCAAGATCTATACTATGCAGATATAGTAATACGGAGAAGATCGATATACATACCCTTGTAGACCGAAAGCGGGGATTACGCTCCCGCACAAGCGTTGTCGATGAAGCCGACGAAGACGACCTCCAAGGTCGGGTAGAGGAAGCAGACCTCCAGCACCACTAGCGTGGCACCTCGCAGGGCGTTACACACATACGGTGAAGCCGACTGCCTCCGGGCTCCGATCCAGGGACGAAGCAGCAGAAGACTGGGACCGGAAGACCAGCAGCACGGCGGCGTGCGTATGGTGGAGAAAACTTATCCTCGGCGCAACTCCAAACTAGGGAGTCACGGGATCCAAGGAGAGAGAGAGAGAGAGAGAATTGGTGTCTTCTATAAAGGCCAGGGGTACCCCTCTATATAAAGGAGGATGAGGGCTGCCCAGCCTGCCAGCCTGGCGGTGTGGGACTATTCCCACACCCCAGCCGGCCAAGCCAGGTGCGCCGGCCTAGGTGGGCCCCATGTGGCCCACCTAGGGCCGGCCGAACCAGCCTCCCTCCCATGGGGGGGTCCTTCCCCCCCTCATGGGCCCTCTTTGCCTAAGAAGGCCCATTTAGGGTAAATTGCCTTTAAAAATTCAGGAAAAATTAAATAAAAATATATTTAACTATTAATTACATTAATTAATATTAAATACATATTACATAATTTATTCCGGCTCCGAAAACTATTTCGTCGCTGCCCGATCTCCATCGGATCCTTCCCGGGACGTTCCCGGTGCACTCTCTTTTAATTTCTCTTCCGGTAAACTTGTCGACTCCCCTTAAGTGTGTTACCCTAGCGGTTCGAGATCTCACCAGACATGATCGAGACAACCTCTTCGATCAATGACTAATTCGTGGACCGAGGATACCCAGAATTAATCCCTGCGAGATAACGAATACTTTGTCGTTCGAACCTGTACGTCTGAGTCTCAAACCTTTTGCCATGGCGATACTTAGCGTGTCCGAGACTCGTTCATGGATATCACCATACCCAGCTTGATCTCGTTACCGACACCGCTAGCTTCTACTCGTCCATGATATTATGTCCTGGTGACCTAGTCACACGCTTGCAAGCTCATTTGACATAATCTCACCGAGTGGGCTCTAGAGTATCTATCCTGCTATGCGGACTGGCAAATCCCGCTCTTGATCCCTCGTCTCAACATACTCCCTTCCGATACCCGAGAGGGACACCTTTATTGTCACACTATTAAGATATGACGTTTGATGCAATCAAAGTATCTTTCAGGAATAGCAATAAGAGTTGATCTCACGGTCAAAGGCGTAATGACTACGTCCTACAAATATTGGGTATGTCCATCACGTCATTCTCCCAATGACATGACTCCATTGTCAACTGACATTAATGTCACATGATCGGGAAACCTCGATCATCAATTGCCCAATGAACTAGTTAGATAGAGGCTACTAGGGACCTGGTTGTTTATCTACCACACGTGTATTAATATTTCCGCTTAATACAGTTATAGCATGGTATAAAACATATAATGAACAATTGAGATATGACGAATAAACTATCTTTATTAAGTGCCTCTAGGGCATATCTCCTTCATTGTGAAGCTTGGAGGTGAAGCCGTGAGCTTCCCTCTAGAGACAAAAAATGCCTGACGTGACAATGATCATGGGCGTGACTATGATCACGGGTAGAACTTGCGTAGATGCGCGATGTTCCACGCGTTCTTGACGGGGATGCCGTCTTTAGTCTCGAGGCACGCAGCGCCAGGCCTGGCGATGTGAGAGACCCTGTAGGACGAGGCCTTCCCACATAGGCGAGAGCTTGTGGAGGCCTTCTCTGGAGAGGATTCGCCTGAGGACGAGGTCGCCCGCCTCCAGAGTGCGCGAGCGCACATGGCGGCTGTGGTAGCGTCGCAGGTCTTGCTGGTACTTTGCCGCTCTGAGGGCGGCACGGCGGCGCAGTCCCTCGAGAAGCAGCAGGTCGTCGTTGTGGAGGTCCTCTTGGGTGTCCTCGTTGAAGGCCAGGACCCGTGGGGATCTGTGCTTGATTTCTGTGGGGAGGACTGCTTCGGCTCCATAGACAAGGGCGAATGGCGTTTCACCAGTGGGCTTTGAGGGAGTTGTGCGTATGGACCAGAGCACAGATGGGAGCTCGCCGATCCAGCCCTTGCCGTGGCCCTTGAGGATGTTGAAGCTTCTGGTCTTGAGGCCCTTGAGGACTTCCGCATTTGCTTGCTCGGCTTGACCATTGCTCTTTGGATGAGCCACCGAGGCGAAGCAGAGCTTGATGCCGAGTTTTTCGCAGTAAGACCGGAAGATGCCGCTGGTAAACTGTGAGCCATTGTCGGTGATGATGCGATTAGGCACTCCGAAGCGGCAGACCAGGCTCCTGATGAATTTTACCGCTGCCCCGGCTGGTATACTGCGCGTCGGTTCGACCTCGGGCCACTTGGTGAACTTGTCGACGGCCACGAAGAGGAAACGGTAGCCCCCTTGCGATTTCGGGAAGGGGCCCAAAATGTCCAGCCCCCAGACCGCGAACGGCCAGGAGAGCGGGATGGTCTGGAGCCCCAGCGCCGGCTAATGGATTTGCTTGGCGTGGTACTGGCAGGCGTCGCAAGCTTGGACGATGGTGACCGCATCTTGAAGCGCTTGCGGCCAGTAGAAGCCGCTCCTGAAGACCTTGCCTGCGAGGGTGCGCGCGCACAAGTGGTGGCCGCACTCTCCGCTATGGACGTCTTTGATCAGCCTTCGGCCTTCTTTAGGGGGGACGCATTTGAGCGCGATCCCATGTGGGCGCTTGCGGTACAGGTCTCCCTCGAGGATGTAGTAGGATTTTGCCTATCGAGCGATTCGCTCTGCTTCCACATCTTCTTCGGGGAGGACCCCCTTCGTCAGGTAGTCTTTGAGCTCGTCAATCCAGCCTGTTTCTTGATGTGCCGCTGTCAGCAACAGACGCTCACCTGCGTGAGGGCCACAATCGGGTGCCCCAGTTTCAGGAGGTGGTGGGAGTGCTTCGTATGTGCTTGCGGCTGTAGCTTCTTGTGGCTGCTTTATGGATGCCTTGGTGAGCCTTTCTTCAAAGACGCCTGCCTGCTGGGCTTGCCTTCGTGAGGCCCGCTTGGCGATGTCATCGGCCTCCTGGTTCTCTTTCCTCGGGATGTGCATGAGCTCCATGCCTATGAAGTGCTTCTCGAGCTTGCGGACCTCTTCAAGGTATGCGGCCATGTGGTCGTCCTTAGGCGTGTAGCTATTGTTGGAGAAGTTGACAAGCAACTGGGAGTCGCCCTTGACGAGTAAGTGCTTGACGCCTAGAGCGATGGCGGCCCTTAAGCCGGCGAGAAGGCCCTCGTATTCGGCGATGTTGTTGGAGATCTTGTCAATTGTGAAGCACAGCTGGACAGCGTAATAGAGTTTGTCGCCTTTTGGCGAGGTCAAGACGACGCCTGCACCGCCATTGCGGCAAGCGAAGGCTCCATCGAAGTGCATGGTCCAGTGGCTGGGCATCGTGTCTCCAGAGAGCTCGGCTTCTTCTTCCCGAGGCTCCTCAGGGGTTGGGTCAGTCCATTCGGCGACGAAATCCGCCAGCGCTCTTCCCTTGATGACTCTTGTGGTGTCGAAGCGCAAATTGAATGGCTGCAGCTCGATGTTCCATCCCGCAACACGATCTGTGGCGTTGGGGTTGCGCAGGATTTGCTCCAGGGGGAAGGAAGTGACCACCGTGATGGGGTGGCCCTGGAAGTAGTGTCGCAGCTTCCTGGAGGCGATGAGGAGCGCGACGAGAAGCTTCTGCTGCATTGGGTACCGTTCCCGAGCGTCCTGCGGTACTGTACTGACGAAGTAGACGGGGTGCTAGACAAGGGTTGTCGATGGAGGTGCAGCGGCAGCTCTCTGCGGAGGCTCTTCAGGGCCCTTGTCGAGATCCGCCTGTGGAGGGGTCTCGGCAAGGGTGTTTGGAGCAGACTCGACTTGAGGCTGTGGGCCTAGCGGTGGGTCTGTGGAGACTGCTTCTTTGCCGAGATCTTTGTCGGGCGGCTTTGGACTTGGAGTGGCAGTGCTTTTCTTGGGGAGGGCTGGCTCTTCCCTTTCGGCCACCAGGACGGCGCTTGCGGTCTGTGGAGTGGCTGATAGGTACAACTTCAGATGTTCGGCTGTCCTGGGGGCTACCATGACTGGTGGGCTGGCCAAATACCTCTTCAAGTCTTCGAAAGCTTTGTCTGCTTCAGGGGTCCACTTGAATGTGCCGGACTTCTTCATGATCTTGAAGAATGGCAGGGCTCTCTCGCCGAACTTGGAGATGAAATGGCCCAGGCTAGCCATGCAGCCCGCTAAGCGCTGCATGTCCTTGAGCCGGCGAGGAGGCCGCATTCCTTTTATGGCCTTAATCTTGTCAGGGTTTGCTTCTATGCCGCGGTGGGACATGAGGAATCCGAGGAGTTTGCCTGAAGGTACCCCGAAGACGCACTTGGCGGGGTTCAGCTTGATGTTCTCCTTGCGCAGGCTGGCGAAGGTTTCGTCGAGATCCTTCAAGAGAGTGTCTCCCTCGCGAGACTTGACCACAATGTCGTCGACATAAGCTTGTGCGTTTCTGCCCATCTGCGCCCCCCAAGGCTATCCTCATGAGCCTCTGGAAAGTGGCGCCGGCGTTTTTCAAGCCGAAAGGCATGCAAGTATAGCAATACACACCACAGGGGGTGAGGAATGCTGTTTTCTCCTCGTCCTCTTTAGCCATTTTGATCTGGTGATAACCAGAGAAGGCGTCCAGAAAACAAAGGAGGTCGCAGCCGGCGGTGGAGTCCACGATCTGGTTTATCCTTGGCATGGGGTATGGGTCCTTGGGGCAGGCCTTATTGACGTCTGTGTAGTCGATGCAGAGTCGGCCTCCTCCAGCGGGTTTGGGAACAACCACGCCGTTGGAGAGCCAAGTGGGGTGCGCGACTTCGCGGATGACATTTGCCGCTTTTAACTTTTCTACTTCCTGGACGATGAATGCTTGCTTCTCAGGGGCTTGCTTCCGCGCTTTTTGCTTGACGGGGCGTGCGTCTGGACACATGGCTAAGTGGTGCTCGATCACCTCCCTTGGTACACCGGACATATCTGACGGAGTCCATGCGAACATGTAAGTGTTTGCCCGAAGGAAGGCGACGAACGCGCTTTCCTATTTGGGGGGCAAGGCAGCGCCTATGGTGACGCTAGCCCCGGAGCCCTCAGCCCCCGAGCCACTGGTGCTCAGCGACACCTTCTTCGTGGAAGCTTGCTCTTGAGAGAACACCTGTTTCTTCTTCTTGGGCCTCTCGAGAGGCTCCATGTCCTCGTCAGCCGGGAACGCCATGGCGGCCGCCTTGTAGGCGCTCTCGACAGCGCGCGTGGCATCCAGGATATGACCATGGATGGCGATAGTGCCAGCGCTGCCGGGGATCTTGACCATGTTGTAGGCGTGATGCGTGACGGCCATGAACTTCGCGAGGGCTGGGTAGCCGAGGATGGCATTATACGGCAGGCCAATGTGCGCGACGTCGAAGTCGATCAGCTCAGTGCGGTAGTTCTTCTGCGTGCCGAAGGTGACGGCCAGCCGGACCTACCCCAGAGGTGCGATCGACCCACTGGTGACCCCTGTGAACGGCCTGGAGGGCATGAGCCACTCGTAAGGCACTTGAAGAGTCTCAAAGGTCTCGACAGAGATGATGTTCAGGCCAGCGCCCCCATCAATGAGCGTCTTGGAGACGGCAATGTTGTTGATGGTGGGGGAGCAGACCAGGGGGAGGGTTCCAACAGTTTTGGTCGACTTGGGGTGGTCCTTGGCGTCGAAGGCGATGGTGTACTGAGACCACTTGAGGGGCCTGGAGGTCTCGACGCTTGGGAGTGCGGCGTTGAGCTCGCGGGCGAACAGCTTGAACTGGCTGTTAGACTTGGGCGCCTGAGCCCCGCCGAGGATGCAAGCCATAGCCCCTCTTGGGGCCTGGTAGCCTCCATCTTCCTCGTCGGGGAGGTTATTGTTCTTCTCGACGGCGTTGGCTTGAGTGCCCGGCGGCTTCTGGTAGCTGCCCTTGCGTCCGCCTCTGCGGTAGCCGCGGCCTCTGCCGCGGCCCCCGCTGCCCTCTTCTTGCTCGCGCTCCCTGCTCAGCCTCTTGAGGTCAAAGCAGTTCTCTGTAGCGTGGTCGCGCCTGTTGTGGTAGACGCAGAATGGACGGTTGTCCTCCTTCTTGTCGCCAGGCTCAGGGGAGGCTCTGCGGGCGTACTTGGCGTCTGGCTCGGCCGCTAGGACAGCGGTGGTCTTGCGCTTGGTTTCTTCCCGCTTCTTGTGACTCTTGGACCCCTCGGCCTGGTCGTCTGCCCGCTGGCTCATCTTGACGAAGAGGAGTCCCTCCTCTGCCTTGGCGCACTTGTCAGCGAGGTCGAACAGCTTTACCACAGAGGTGAGCTTGTCGTGAATGCCCAGCTACTTGAGCATCCTGCGGTTTGTGATGCCCTCTCTGAAGGCGGCAATGACCTGTGTGTCGGGGATGTTCGGGATCTTGTTGCGTACTTGGCTGAAGCGCTGGATGTACTTGCGGAGGGTCTCATCTTTCCTCTGCACCACAGCGCGCAGGTCGTTGTGGGTGAGCGCGCGCTCATACGTGCCTTTGAAATTGGCGACGAACTGCCTGCAGAGCTCCTCCCACGAGCCGACGGAGTCTTCAGGCAGGTTGAGGAGCCATGACAGCGCGGAATCCCTATGCGCGTGGGAGAACCAGTTGGCCATGACCTTGTCGTCCCCTCCTGCAGCCTGGATAGAGGTGGTGTAGAGCTGCAGGAACTCGATGGGATTGCTTGACCCGTCGTAGCCCTTGGGAAGGGTGGGCCTGAACTTCTACGACCAGACCACGCGGCGCAGAGCGCGGGTGAAGGCCATGCAGCCGGTGGCGTACGTGGCGGTTCCGCCCTGGAGAGCCCTGCGGTTCTGCTGCCCCGCCTGGCGGATTTCCTCGATGAGGCGGTTCTAGAGGTCCCTCTGGCGCTCCATCCCCACCCGCGCGTCAGGCGCGGTGCGCTGCACGATTTGGCAGTCGCGCGGCGAGGACGCGTGGGAGGCAGCCCTCTGTGTCGCGGCCGGAGGAGGTCCCGGCGGTGGCGGAGGCGCATCCGGCACGGCCGTTCCTGCGCGGCCAGAGAGGTGAACCAGCGAACGCGACGGAGCGGGGCGCGTCGTCGCGATGTCGACGAGGTGGTGGAGGCGGTCGAGCCACTGGTCGTGGGCCTCCGGGTTGGGCCGGTAGCGGAGAAGCTCCTGAGCCATGAGCAGCGCGGTGTGTGGTCCGGGCTCCGGACGTCCCTGAGAGGACGCGCCCTGGCGCCGAGACGGACGCGAAGACTCAGCGTCCTCGTGGTGCTCGGAGAAGTCCTCGTCGTCGCGGCGGTCGCCGCCGCGGTGATCCTCGCTCTCGGGCTCCTCCACGCGCGGGCCGGTGTTGGCGCGCTCTGCCGTGCGAGGGCGGCCGCGAGTGGTGGCGGTGCCGGGCTCAGTATGAGCCCTCTCAGCTGCGTGCCTGTTGGCGCGTGTCGTGCGGGTGTCCGTCATGGTGCGGAGGCTGGTCGAAGGTTGAAAACGCGCCTCAGCCCCTACCTGGCGCGCCAAATGTCGGAGAGTGACTCCCACGAGACAGGGGTGGTCACACTCTGAAGAGTATGTTCGAAAGGGGGCTGAACGCGGAGATCAAACAACCCTCAACCGGCACGGCGACGGTGCTCGTCGAGCCTGAGGAGGGACATCACGACAGAGATGGACACCAGCTGGTACCCAGGTTCACGGCCCTCCGGAGGAGGTAACACCGCTACTCCTGCTTGTCTGTATTGCGCTGCAGAGGGTACAGTGCAATGAGCTTGCCGAGGGCTCTCTTATGGCAGTGCGGAGCTCAAGGAGGGAGCACTAAGGTCTTCTTCCTCCTCGAGCGAGTTCGTCTAGGCTATGCTATGGTAGAGTACTCAAGGTCCGATTGATCGATCCCTCGCTACGGAGGTGCTTCCCCTCCTTTTATAGGTGCCCCGGGCCTCATCCCTGCGGCCTGCGCAGTGGAAGGGTTCCCACATGGCGACGAAATGGAGGAGCGGGGTGCACCGCAGCTGGGTTGTCCATGGACTCGGTCCATGGTCGTAAAGCCTGCCTCTGAGGCAGGAAGACCACCGTCCGCGCAGGACGGCCAGCTGGTGCCGCAGAGATCGTGTGGGCGCCCACGGTGACGTCGTCGTTGGAGCGTAGCGCCGGCCATCCGCTTTATCACCAAAGGGGAAAGCTTCGTAGTCCGGCGCGGGGGGGCACAGCTTTGTTGACTCCTTTAATCACCAGAATGGCAACTGCGGCGCCGTCGTCACCGTGCGTAGACGCGCGCGTCACTCTGCGGCCGCGGCAGAGGCCATGTGCGCTCTACGGCGGTTGCTTCACAGCGAAGTATCTCCACAGGGCCTGAGCGGCCTTATGGAGGGATTTGCGTCGACTCCTCTCCAGGGGAGAGAGCCTTGTAGAGGGGCAGTCACGGGGGGAGCCTCTTCAGGCCTTCGCTGCCCCTTTAAGCCCTCCTCGAGGACTTTTTCCCCTCGGGAATCTCTCCAAGCGTTTGGCTTGGTCCTTGGTCATTTCTTCGATACCGTCGCGTGCGAGGGCTGTGGAGAGTGGGCCCCGCACACCCTGGTTTCCACTGGGCCGACAGCATTGTCCTAAACAAGGGAGAAATAAAGACATGATTAATAATACAAATGTATACATGGTTGAATCACAACAACTCAAATGCTTGCTTAAGACAGAAGGCGATAGGTTTACTGACTCAACATAAAGTAAAAGATAGGCCCTTCACAGAGGTAAGCAGAGATACAAACATGTGCTAGAGTTTTAAGTTTTGAAATCGTATAGAGAGTATGAAATAAGTTTTAAGCTATGTATGTCGTTGTCAACGAATGATAGTGAATGAAAACTATATTTACCATGTTATCTAGACTTTCAAGAGCGGCTCCCATTGAAGGACGTTATTTCTACCCAAGGGTAGATCATCCCACTTCTCTTTTGTTTACACATGCACACTTTTTATAAATCGGTTTGGCACTCCTCCCCACCATTGCTTACACAATCCATGGCTAACCGAATCCTCGGGTGCCTTCCAATCTATCTCAAACCTTGGAGGAGTGCCTATTTTTGAATAATATAACACTTTTGAACTTTCCTTTTTGATAACTCATTGAAAACCATGTGAAGAGAATTGAACAATTAATTACTTGGGACTGGGCACCCCATTTGCCAGCTCATTTGAAAGTCCATCTATTAAGTTAAACATAAAGTAACCGACATACTTCCTCATGAGCTAATAAACAGTGACACAAATAAGGGATAATAATTTGAATAAAGATAGCACACGAAGTATTTACTTGGAGTGGCGCGAAATACCACATAATAGGTAGTTATGATGGACAAAGATGGCAAAGGTTTTGGCTCATGGTTTGGATGTATGAGAAGCATTCCCTCTCGATACAAAGCTTTGGCTAGCAAGGTTGGGTAGCAAGCATAAGAGTCGATGGATACAAACAAATATACATGTAGTAAGAACAATCATGCAATCTTCCTTGGAAGCACAAACAATTTTAATTTGTGAATACTAAGCTTATGAGCTACAAGTGAGAAAGATCATTAAATAATATATCTACATGTACTTATTTTCTCCACTTAAGTCTCAAAGTATTGTAGCTACTGTCAAATGCTAAGTTTGCCAAAACCAAAAGATTTACTATATGCTCCCAAAGTGATACCAATACTAATGACAAGATCAATCATATATAATAGAAGTTGCAAACTAAAATAAGGTGTGCAGAAAGTAACTGATAAAACTTCTCATTAATATTCCATATCGGCAACTCACACCAAGGGATACATAGATAACCAACTAAAAGGGAGATACTTCCACATTGCAAACTATCCTATAAGATAACTTCCCTACTCATGATATGACTCTACTGATAAGGTAAAAAGGTAAAAGATAATGGTGTGATACCGCGACACTCCCCCAAGCTTGGCACAAGCCAAGGGGATGCCAATACCGATGATGAATTACTCCTTCGGTGGTGATGGTGGGACAACTTTGAGCGGGGTCAGGTAACGCTCCAGCATCTTACGAAGCCTGTTGTTCTCCTCTTGAAGTATCTCCACTTCCATCCTCAAGACTCGATACTGATCACAAAACTGATCAGTGATCCGAAGAGCGTCTTCCACATCTGGCAAAGAGCTAAGATCTGGAACAGGTGGTATTGCTCCCTGTATGTTATGAGAAAAAGCACGTTGAGTGTTAATGGATCCACAAAGATGGGCTTGCTACCCCTTGCTCCTGCTCATTCTCTTTTAGCTGATGACATCTTCTTCACTTCTTCCATGACGATCTCGTCCATGTCTTTGCGCCTAGCCTTCACTTTTTCCTCCTCCGCCCATCCAACGAAAGATCCTTGATCAAGGTCTTGAAGGAGTTCGCGTTGGCGACGCAGCGCGTAGTCTTCAGAACAGGAACCCTAGGACGACATCTAGACAGAAACAACTCGAAACAAAAACACTTCAAAAACACGATATACGGACCTCAGGGGATCCGGGGGATTATATAGCAAAAATTTACGCAACAAAAGGAAGGCTACGAGAGGAAACCTAGTCGGAGACGAGCTCCGAGGCTCCCTCACCATACGGTGGCGCGGCCAGGAAGGGCCCCGCGCCACCACGTGGTGACGTGGCCTCGGGCACCGTCTCGTGCTCGTTTTCGTCTCTTAATTTTCCATATTTTCTAAAAACAAATATAGTAACTTCCAAAATTTAAAACGCGAACTTTTTCTTACCAAAACTTTAACTTTTCGAATTCAGCTTCTGCAGACTCAGAAAATTGCTCTTTAATAAAAACTTCCGGAGTAATCACTTGAATAATATCAACATCTTCATTATAAGAATCTCCAGAAATATAATGTTTGAGTCTTTGTCCATTTACCACTTGTGTAGTATCATCCTTGAGTGAAGCAATTTTAATCGCACTAGAACGATATACCTCTACAATAACATAAGGTGCTTCCCATTTGGAGAGTAGTTTTCCTGCAAAAAAACTAAGACCAGAACGATACAATAGAACTTTCTCACCAACATGAAACTCTCTCTTAAGAATTCTCCTATCATGCCATTTCTTAACTTTCTCTTTAAAGAGTCTAGCATTTTCATAAGCCTCACTTCTTCATTCATCTAAAGAACTCAAGTCCAACAACCTCTTCTCACCAGCAAGTGTAAAATCTCTATTAAGTTCTCTCACTGCCCAATAAGCTTTGTGTTCTAATTCTAAAGGCAAGTGACAAGCTTTTCCATAAACCATTTTATAAGGAGACATACCCATAGGATTTTTATAAGCAGTTCTATAAGCCCATAAAGCATCATTTAATTTGTTAGCCCAATTTTTCCTAGTTCTATTAACAGTCTTTTGCAAGATAGATTTTATTTCTCTATTTGATAATTCTACTTGCCCACTAGTTTGAGGATGATAGGCTGAAGCAATTCTATGATTAACACCATATTTAGCAAGAACTTTTCTAAAACCACCATGAATAAAATGAGAACCTCCATCAGTCATAAGATATCTAGGCACAACAAACCTAGGGAAAATAATATCTTGAAGCATTTTTAACGATGTCTCACCATCAGCATTTTTTGTAGGTATAGCTTCTACCAATTTAGTAACATAATCAACATCAGCAAGTATATGAGTATAACCCTTTGAAGGAGGAAAAGGACCCATAAAGTCAAATCCCCAACAAACAAATGGCTCAATAACAAGAGTATAATTGATAGGCATTTCATTACATCTAGAGATATTACCAGTTCTTTGACACTCACCACAAGATAAAATAAACCTTCTTGCATCTTTAAAGAGAGTAGGCCAATAAAACCTGATTGTAGAACCTTTTGTGCAGTTCTATCTCCAGCGTGATGTCCTCCATAAGCACTACTATGGCATTTTCTCAATATCTCTTTCTGTTCATGTTCCGGAACACATCTTCGCATAATACCATCCACTCCTTCTTTATATAAGTGTGGGTCATCCCAAAAATAATGCCTCAAGTCATAAAAGAATTTTCTTCTTTGTTGAGCTGAAAAGGTTGGAGGCAAATACTTCGAAACAAGAAAGTTAGCATAATCAGCATACCAGGGACTATCATCTGAACTCACTCTTATTGCAGCCAATTGTTCATTTGGAAAACTATCATTAACAGGAATGGGATCATAAGAATGTTTTCCAATCTAGACAAATTATCAGCAACAGGATTTTCAGCACCTTTCTTATCCACAATATGCAAATCGAATTCTTGCAAAAGCAACACCCATCTAATAAGCCTAGGCTTAGCATCTTTCTTTTCCATAAGATATCTAATAGCAGCATGATCAGTATGAATAATAATTTTAGAATCAACAATATAAGGTCTAAACTTATCACAAGCAAATACAATAGCTAGAAATTCCTTTTCAGTTGTAGCATAATTCTTTTGTGCAGAATCAAGAGTCTTACTAGCATAATGAATAACATTCAACTTCTTATCTACTCGATGTCCAAGAACAGCACCAACAACAAAATCACTAGCATCACACATAATTTCAAATGGTAAATTCCAATCAGGTGGTTGAACAATAGGAGCACTTATTAAAGCATTTTTCAAAGTCTCAAAAGCTTCCTTACAATCATCATCAAAAACAAAAGGTACATCTTTTTGTAGAAGATTAGTAAGAGGCTTTGATATTTTAGAGAAATCTTTAATAAATCTTCTATAGAAACCAGCATGACCAAGAATACTACAAATACCTTTAACATCTCCGGGGCAAGGCATTTTCTCAATTGCCTCCACTTTAGCTCTATCAACTTCAATACCCCTTTCAGAAATTTTATGTCCAAGAACAATTCCTTCATTAACCATAAAGTGGCATTTTTTCCAATTAAGAACAAGGTTAGTTTTTTCACATCTCTGCAAAACTTTATCAAGGTTGTGCAAACAATTATCAAAAGAAGTTCCATAGATAGACAAATCATCCATGAATACTTCCACAATCTCCTCACAAAAACCATGAAAAATAGCAGACATGCATCTTTGAAAAGTAGCAGGAGCATTACATAAACCAAAAGGCATACGTCTATAAGCATAAGTACCATAAGGACAGGTAAAGGTGGTCTTCTCTTGATCTTGCGCTTTAACAGCAATTTGAGAGAAACCAGAATAACCATCAACAAAGCAAAAATGAGTTTTCTTAGCTAATCTCTCTAACATTTGATCAATAATGGGTAATGGATAATGATCTTTCTTAGTAACTTTATTAACCTTTCGAAAATCAATGCACATTCTATAACCAACAACTACTCTTTGAGGAATAAGTTCATCATTTTCATTAGGCACAACAGTAATTCCTCCTTTCTTAGGGACGCAGTGCACAGGACTTACCCATCTACTATCAGCAATAGGATAAATTATACCAGCATCAAGAAGCTTTAATACCTCATTTCTTACCACTTCCTTCATCTTGGGTATTAAATGGCATTGATGTTCAACCACTGGCTTTGCATCAGGCTCCATATTAATAGAATGTTGACATATAGTAGGAGAAATCCCTTTTAAATCATCAAGAGTGTAACCCATAGCTCCACGGTGTTTCTTCAATACTTCCAATAATCTTTCCTCTTCTTTACCTAAAAGGTTAGCACTAATAATAACATGATATATTTTCTTATCATCAATATGAGCATACTTAAGATTATCAGGCAAGGTTTTAAATCAAAGACATGATCCTCTTTAGGTGAGAGTGTTTTACCCAAGTCTTCCACCTTTAAATTGTGTTTCAAGATAGGTTGACGAAGAAATATTTCATCAAACTCATACCTTTCTTCTCTAAAGACTTCACTTTCATGATCTTCCATAAATTGCTGCAAAACATTGTTAGGAGCAAGAGCAATAGAGGCAAGATGTTCAACTTTAAAGTCTTCATTAGGCAATTCGGTTTCATAAGGGACTTTAGCAAATTTCGAAAAATTGAATTCATATGAATCACCAGCAAACTTAGTAAAGATTTTCTCTTTCTTACAATCTATAATAGCACCACAAGTGTTCAGAAAAGATCTACCAAAAATGATAGGACAAGTCTTACTAGCAACTGAACCAAGTACGAGAAAATCAGCAGGATATTTAATCTTACCACATAAAACTTCAACATCTCTAACAATACCAATTGGAGAGATAGTTTCTCCATTAGCAAGTTGAATTACCACATCAATTTCTTCAAGTTCACAAGGACCTATCTCATGCATAATTTCTTTGTAAAGCTCATAGGGAATAGCACTAGAACTTGCACCAATATCACATAAACCATAATAGCAATTCAAACTGATAACACAGGCACACTAGTTTTCTTTGAACTTTTAGGATGAGAAACAACATTAGAAGCATCCTCACAAAATATAATATACTCATCTTCAACATTTTTAGTAACAAGATCTTTTACTATAGCCACAGGAGGTTCAATTTTAATTTGTTCATCAGGTTCTATAGCTTTCTTAGCACTTTTGTTAACAACACTAGCCATAACAGAATGTTCCTTCATCTTAACAGGAAAAGGAAATTTTTCAATATAAGGCTCAGGAATAATATGATCAACAATATTAACTTCAATCCTTTTAGTTATAGGTGCAATAGACTTATCTTTATAAGGCTCATGATATGTTTTTAAAGCCCTTCTTAGGCAAACCGAAATAAGAAGCAAATGCTTTATAATAATTTGCAACAACTTGAGAGTCAAGACCATAAGCATTATTAATATTTTGAAATGCATTAGTATCCATGAAAGTATTAATGCATTCGAAGTCATATTTCATACCTGACTCCCTACCTTTGTCGTTCTCCCATGCTTCAGTATTCTATTCAATACGGTCAAGAAGATCCCATTTAAAACCTTCTTTATTACGCGTGAATGATCCAGCACAAGAAGTATCCAATAATATTTTATCTTCAAAGGAGAGTCTTGCATAGAAGTTATCAACAATAATATTACCAGGAAGCTCATGAATGGGGCATTTGAGCATTAGTGACTTCAATCTCCCCCAAGCTTGGGCAATACTTTCTCCTTCATGAGGCCAGAAATTATATATAGAATTCTGATCTTGGTGAATTTCACTTGGAGGATAAAATTTAGAATAAAAGAGAGGTACAATTTCCTCCCATCCAAGAGAATCCCTATTTTTCAACAATTTATACCAATGCGAAAATCTTCCACCAAGTGATATAGAGAATAATTTCTTCCTTAATTTGTCCATTGAAATACCTGCACACTTGAACAACTCGCATAATTCATGTAAAAATAGCAAATGATCACCGGGATGGACAGTTCCATCCCCTACATAGCGGTTATTCATAACACGATCAACAATTTTCATAGGTATTCTAAATGGCGCTATTTCTTCAGGTGGCGCCTCCTCTTCTACCTCAGCAGTGGTAGAAGCTTTTCCAAACAGGAAGGCAATAGATCCTCTCTCCATAATTAAGCAAATTAGGAGACATAAATAAAAATAGCACTTACAGCTAAAGTTTTCCTTACCAATTCCACTCACCAATAGCGCTTCACTCCCCGGCAACGGCGCCAGAAAATAGTCTTGATGACCCACAAGTATAGGGGGTGTATCGTAGTACTTTCGATAAATAAGAGTGTCGAACCCAACGAGGAGCAGATGGTGCTGACAAGCGGTTTTGATGAAGATTTCACTGTAAACACTAGCATACAAGTTTTTAGGAGTTTTTGATATAACAGATAAATAAAGTGCGAGTAAATAAAGCGCAACAATTATAATTGCAGCGAGTGGCCCAATCCTTTCTAGAGAAAAGGACAAGCCAGTTTGTTTACTTATGATGACTAGGCGTTCCTGAGGACACACGGGATTTCTGTCTAGTGCTTTCGCTTCATATAGATGATTAATCTTTAGTGTTTCGATAAGTGTTGTGTGGGTGAACCTATGCTAATGCACCGCCCTTCCTATGACTAATACATACTTGTGATTATACCCCTAGTAAGCATCCGCAAATACTAGAAAGTAATTAAGATAAATCTTACCACAGCCTTAAACTCTGAGATCCTACCATCCCTCATGCATCGAGATACCAACGGGGGTTTAGGTTTCTGTCGCTCCGACAACCCCACAATTAATATTCGAATACACAATGCATTCCCCAAGGCCCATAAAGGTGAAGTGTCATGTAGTCGACGTTCACATGACACCACTAGAAGAATAGCACCACAACTTAAATATCAAAACATCAAATATTACTCAACATAGTTCACTACTAACATCTAGACTTCTCCCATGTCCTCAAGAACTAAACGAACTACTCACAACACATCATATGGAACATGATCAGAGGTGATATAATGATGGATAACAATCTGAACATAAACCTTAATTCAACGGTTTCACTCAATAGCATCAATAACAATAGTAATAAACAACGGGAGAGTTTCCCCTATCAAATAGACTCCGGTGATCAATTCTCCAATAATCATCAAACATGCAAAATAGATGAAATAACATAAGTATCATCTCCAAATATGAAATATATCAATGAATAGTAGTAAATTATGATATAAAATAGTGATGCAAAATGGACGTATCAAGATGTATCAAGCATCCCCAAGCTTAGTTCTACTCGTCCCGAGTAGGTAAAACGATAACAAGAATAATTTCTGAAGTGACATGCTTTCACACAATCTTGATCATATAATAATGTAAAGCTCATTTTATGAATTAAGTGACTCAAGGCAATGATCTATAGTTTGCTAACAAATAGACAAGGAGTAAACAACTACATCATATAAGTAAAAACTTTTCATGGATAGTACTTTCAAACAAGCATCAAAGAGATTTGCATAAGAGTTAACTCATAAAGCAATAGTTTCTAAGTAAAAGAGCATTGAAGCAACACAAAGGAAGATATAAGTTTCAGCATTGGCTTTCAACTTTGAAGATGTATATCATATAGATAGTTGTCAACACCAAGAAATATAACAAGTGCGATAAGTAAGCATATAAGAATTGTTGCACACAGTTGACACAAGTGTTTGTTTCTAAGGTAAAAAGAAGTAGGTAAACTGACTCAACATAAAGTAAAAGATAGGCCCTTCGCAGAGGGAAGCAGGGATACAAGCATGTGCTAGAGTTTTTTTTAGTTTTTATAGGTTTTTGAAATCATATAGAGAGCATAAAAGTAAGTTTTTGAGTGATGTTTGTCGTTGTCAACGAATGGTAATGGGCACTCTACCCCCCTTGTCAACCAGACTTTCAAGAGCGGTTCCCATTGAAGGACGTTATTTCTACCAGCAAGGCAGATCATCCCTCTTATCTCTTTTGTTTACACATGTAGTTAAAAACTAGTATCATTGCTTGCTGATTAGATCAGGGCAAAAATGTGAAGAGAATGCAGCGTTTAAAGTTGTAATTAATTGGGACTGGGCACCCCATTTGCCAGCTCTTTTTGCAAAGTTAATGGATAAGCGGTGTATATGCCACTAGTCCGGTTGGTGAAAGTCTGTCTAAAAGCAAATGACAAGGTTGATATCCGTAACACCACATAATTACTCATGAGCTAATAAACATTGACACAAATAAGGGATAATAAGTTTTGAATAAAAGGTAGCACACGAAGTATTTGCTTGGAATGGCAGGAAATACCATGTAGTAGGTAGGTATGGTGGACACAGATGGCATGGGTTTTGGCTCAAGGTTTTGGATGCACGAGAAGCATTCCCTCTCAGTACAAGGCTTTGGCTAGAAAGGTTATTTGAATCAAACACAAGTATAAACTATGACAACAAGACGTATATAAAAACATATTGCAAGCATTATAAAACTCTACATTGTCTTCCTTATTGTTCAAACACCTTTACTAGAAAATATCTAGACCTTAGAGATACCAAACAAGCAAACCAAATTTCAACAAGTTTTACGGTAGTTCTTCACTAATGGGTTTTAACAACATGATGTCAAATCTTAAACATGATCTACTTGAGAGCTCAAAACAATTGCCAAGCACCACAACATACAAGATAACAATCCATAAGAGCATGTATATCTTTTCATTATACCATCTACCACATTTAGCATTTTCTGTTTCCAACCAAACACCAATCAACTTATTTAAACATAAACTCTCCAAGTATTTATCAATGAGACAAGAGAGTATAACATAAGAGAACTAACAGCTCTAACAAGAGATGCATGAAAAACAAGAGCTGAAAGCATATGAGAATACTCAACAAATATAACTGAAGAATACGAGTATTCATAAGAAAAAGCGGTGTGTGTCTCTCTCCCACAAAGGAATGCTAGGATCCATTTTATTCAGAGAAGGAAAATAACAAAAACAAACAGACGCTTCAATTAAAGCACATAAGATGTGACGGAATTAAAATATAGTTTCACTAGAGATGACCTGATAGTTTGTTGATGAAAAAGGGGATGCCTTGGGCATCCCCAAGCTTAGACGCTTGAGTCCTATTGAAATATGCTTGGGTGACCCACGGGGGCATCCCCAACCTTAGGCTCTTTCATCTTCTTGATCACATCATATCATCCTTCTCTCTTGATCCTTGAAAACTTACTCCACACCAAACTCAAAGTAGACTTCATTAGAGGGTTAGTGCATAATCAAAAAATCTCATATTCGGCATGGACAAAACCATTACACATGCTACTGGACATTAGCTACAGCCACTGGTATTTTATGGAACCAAAAGATCCATTCAAAAACAGCAAAAGGAGCAATGCAAAATAAATGGCAGAATCTGTCAAAAACCGAACAGTCCGTAAAGGCGAATTTTTTCGAGGCACTTAACTTGCTAAAATCAGAAAACTCAAAACTAATGAAAGTTCCGTACATATCTGAGGATCACGCTCAGGAAATATCAGAGTTTTTCAATTTTTCTGCAGAGAGTTATGAATTAAACGGTGGACAGCAGAAAACTGTTCCTGTGCAGGAATCCAAATCTGGCATCAACTTTCTACTAGAGGCTTAACTTGAAAAAACAATGCGATAAAATAAATATACAAAGGAATTGCTACAGAGGTAGACATGTTCCTTGACTAAAGCTGAAAATAAAAGATAATGGGTTTCCTCCCAAAATCGCTTTCTTTAATGCCTTTTAGCTAGGCTTGATAGCTCTAATGATGCTCCCATGAAGATAGAAAAGGAAGCAAAAGGAGCATCAAGAAACAAATTCAAAACACATTTAAGTCTAACCCACTTCCTATGCATAGGAATATTGTACAGGAATAAATTCACAAAGAACAAAGTGATAAGCATAGGAAGATAAAACAAGAGTAACTTCAAAACTTTTAGCATATAGAGATGTGTTTTAGTACCATGAAAACTTCTACAACTATTCTCCTCTCTCATAATAATTTTCAGTAGTAGAAATAAATTCAACCATATAACCACAAGAATCATTCAACTTAGATAATATAGGCACATAAAGAGGATCATTAATTTTATTTTGGAATTCATTAGCATGCTTCCCTCTTTCAAAATAGTTACTAAGGTTGATAATATCAAGTTTAAGATCATGGTTGCAACAAAGATTTGGAACTAGAGACAATTGCAAACCACATAAGTATTTCTCAACGTAAGCAAATTTCTTCTCCATGGTGTAATTAGGAGAATTCAAGAACAAAGTAGGACTCTCATGAGTAAGAGTACCCTCACAAGCAGCAATTATATCATTTTTATCCTCACATAAATAAGTAATAACTTCTAAACATAGAGGATTATTGATAAGCATAGGACCATCATCTAAAGCATTATCATATATATCATTAGGGAGCACATTTTTACTTTCTGTTATTTCCCTTTTATTTGAGTCAAGGAACATGTTTTTTTCAATTTATCAAAAGTAGATATTCCAATAATTTTCATGACATTCAACAATATAGCACACTTCCTCCTTAGACACACATGGAGGGCAATCAAATAATGTAAGAGTTAAAGAGTTACTATCTTTAGGAGGTAGATCCTCCTTTTGTTCTTCACTCTCCTCCTATTTTTCATCTAATGAGCTTTCAGGTTCAGCAATTTCTTCTTCTACAGGTTCCTGCAAGACAACGGTTTCTTCTATTTGAGGATGTCTTTTCTCAAGAAATTCAGTAATATAAGGATTATCATTATAATACTCAAGACAGTAACCAAGTATAGCATAATTATCAGTTTTACAAGGAGCATCATCAATTTGAATATAACCAGCAATTTCGTAGGCACCCTTAAAAACAACAAATTCTTCAATTTGTTCAAGATTACCAAAGTCAGAGTTTCCTTTAGCATAAGCAGCCAAGGTTTCATTATCATTATAATCACATTGGAAAGGTAGGTGTTTATGCCTTCTACAACAAAAAGATTCATTAAAGCAGTAGGATTCATCATATGTAGAACACAAGTTCTTAGAAAAATAATTCAATCTACTTATTTGTTCCCATAAATATTTCCCTTTTTTAGACAAGCGGTGTTCCTTATAATAATTTTGTTGTTCCTTCGTGAACCCACCATGCCAAAAATATTTTGTATCAAATAGAGAATCCATTGATAGCAAGTAAACAACTAGACATAATAACAAACCGAAATAGATAAATAAATGCAAGTAACAAATTTTTTTGTATTTTTGATATTAAGCAAACAAGATAGTAATAAAAATAAACTAAGCAAGACAATAACAAAATAAAAAGATTGGAAGTGAGAGACTCCCCTCGCAGAAGAGCTTAGTCTCCCCGGCAACGGCGCCAGAAAATTCTTAATGCTCTACAGGCATATTGGGAAATCCCAAGAGGAAGGTGTGATGATGTAGTAGCAGCAAGCTTTCCCTCAGTTGTGAAACCAAGGTTATCGAACCAGTAGGAAACTAGAATTCTTCAGAAGGTGTCAACTGCGCTAGAAATTCTTGCTAAGCGCTGAGTTGGCGTGGAACCTGCACACAACACAACCAAGATACTTTGTCCCAACTTAACAGTGAGGTTGTCAATCTCACTGGCTTGCTGTAACAAAGGATTAAACGTATGTGTGGAAAATGATGTTTGTTTGCAGAGAATGAAAGTAACAGGATTGCAGTAGGTTATATTATCAGTTTAAAGAAAAGGACCGGGGTCCACCGTTCACTAGTGGTGTCTCTCCATAAATAATAATAGCATACATGAGGGTAAACAAATTACAGCTGGGCAATTGACAGAATTAAGAACTGCATAATGATGCATGTACAAGTCATGGTGTCTAGTGTGAGATTCATTTGGGCATTACAACATGATACATAGACCGTTATCCAACTGCATCTATGACTAATAATCCACCTTCAGGATAGCATCCGCAACACCTTTCAGTATTAAGTTGAAAGCAACAGATTATTGCATTAAGTAAAGTGTGTAATGTAAGTAGCACAATTATCCTTAGACAAAGAACTACTGTTTTATCCCTAGTAGCAATAGTACATTCACAATCTTAGAGGTTGCTGTCACTCCCCCAGATTAAATGAAGACATGAACCCACTATCGAGCATAAATACCCCCTCTTAGAGTCACAAGCATCTACTTGGCCAGAGCATCTACTAGTAACGGAGAGCATGCAAGATCATAAATAACGCACTCACATAATATATAATGAAGCAAATGACATAGTACTCAATTATTCATCGGATCCCAGCAAACACAACATGTAGCATTACATAAAGATGATCTTGATCATGATAGGCAGCTCACAAGATCTAAACATGATGGCACAATAGGAGAAGACAACCATCTAGCTACTGCTATGGACCCGTAGTCCAAGGATGAACTACTCACGCATCAGTCCGGAGGCGGGCATGGACATGTAGAGCCCTCCGGTGATGATTCCTATCTCCGGCAGGGTGCCGGGAAGAGCTTCTGAACCCTCCCGAACTAGGGTTGACGGCGGCGGCGGCTCTGGAACGTATCGTGGAAAAGTGTTCGGGTGCCTAGGGTTATTTTGTCGGGGGGGTCTTTATTGGCGAAAGGGCGAAGGAGGTGGGGCCCCGAGGGGCCCACACCACGTGGTGGCGCGGCCAAGGAGGGAGCCGTGCCTCCACCAGGTGAGGCCGCCTCGTGGCCCTCCTCCGTATCCTCTTCCGGCACTATAACTTCTGGTCCAAAATTATATGGGCCCTGGCCCACAAATAAAAGGTGACACAACACCATATGTGTATGGACGAAATTATGAAGTGTAGACTTGAGGAATTCGTCCAAGTCTCCAAATGTCATCATGGTGGCTTCAAGTTGCGGTAGTCTCCATTGGTGGCATTATCATCTCCGATATTTCCACTCTTGCTGTCATCTCCATCCACGTACATGCTCCATAGCTTGTCCTTCTCATCCATGCTTGGTCCATTATTCCTAAGGGAAACAAACACATCTACTTTAGGCAGCATCATATTCTCATGTACATTAGGAGTAGCTTGTAGAAACGAAAGTACCTGCTGTTCGTGCACGAGCTCTAGTCAATGGTCCATGTAGTTGAGATGGTGTAGTAGTTGTGGTTGCGTCAATGGTAGGGATGTCCTCATCACCCCCCAACACAGCCCCCCCCCCCCGGGAATCCTTCCGCTGGCTGTATTTTGGCTGCCTCTCCGTGGCTTGTTTTCTGCTCACCGTTCTCGTGTGAGAAGCAGCCGGAGAGACGGAGAGAGAGATTGTAGCTACTGGAATATAGTACGGGCCTACGGGGTCCAGAGCGGGCGCTGCGAGTCGCCGCGTTTCACGGCCGCCTCAGGGTCCCACAGGCGACGCGACGTGTGCTACCTAGGGTTTCAGACGGCGTCCCGCCAAAGTCCGTAAAAAAACACAGTATAAATGGAGCAAAGCCTCTACAAATTACAAATTAGTTGGTACTCATTTCATAATAAGATGTTTTAATCCGTTTTCACATACACATGTCTAAACTTATATCTAGACACATTTTAGTATACGTATATACTTACTCCTCGCTGTGATTGGCGTCGGCCACCGGAGATAGGGGCCACGTCGAATTTCGGCCTCCCTAGTAAATAAGAGAGTGCTTATATTTTGTGGGGGCTGGCCCCTCACGTTATGTTATGGTGAAACTTTCACAATGGTTAAGGATTTACTTGGCCATAAGCTGGAGCCCACGTATCAATTATTCATTCTATTTTACTGACCGTCTACAATCGACCTTCTTCTCTGTTCACTTTACTTTCTGATCCGTACAAACCATGGAGAAAAGAATCCTCAAACTCCCGATTCATCTCCCTTCCCTATACTTCTAGGATCTCGGTCAGCCTGTCGCCTCCATGATGGGATCATTGAGGGTCTCGACCCGAAAATCCCATCCCACACCCACGTTGCCGTAACCGGCCTATCCTGGCCGCTACCGTGCTGTAAGATTCGTGGGAAAATCGTACCGGTCAGCGCACCCTCCCGACCCTAAACCCGTGTTAACGTTGGCATGCCTATTTTTCTGCCTCACCCAGTTCTCTCTCCTCACTTTTCCCACCGCTCGCCGCTCGCATTTCTTGCCTCTCGCCGCCGTCCGCCATTGACCCCGATCCACCGATCTGGTCCGAGCTCCACTAACGGATCTGGTAGGACTCGAGGACGAGGATCAGATCCCGGCGCCACCGTCCCATGGCTTGTGGTGGTCGTCCCTTGGCTCCTGGCGCCGCCATCACATGTCTCCGATGGCGGCAGAGCTCGGCACCGGCCCCGTCGAGGAGAGAAACACCTTCCTCGACCACGACAGGCTCCGTCCGGCTCTTCGTCGTGCACTTCAGACGGCGCTCCGGCGGGAGCTGCAGCATGCGGGAGGCTCCGAGATGCGATTGCGAGTGGATCTTGAATGGTGATGAGTTCTCGCTATTTCCTTTTTTCTGCCATATTTATCTCGCTGAATCTTTGATATGGATCTTGCTCGTTTAGATGTTTGAAACGTGAATGGAAAAATATATGGATCTGCTATACTTTTGATAAAACTTATATGGATCTATGAGTACTCTCTGTTTGGCCCCATGCAATTATAAGTTATTTCACATAATTTCTGTCACTACTTGGATGATTATCATGAGAAATTATGAGTACTCTTTGTTCAATTACTGGCAATAGTTTATTTTAAGGTATTCGTGTGAAGATTTTCAACTAGTGGCAATACTGTTTTTGGTTGAAGAAACCTAATCTGTAATCTAGGCATTGAAAAACATTAACATTGAGTACTGCAGTCATGTCATGTTCTGTTACTCTGTACTTGCATTTCTTCCGTTAGGACACTGAACTAAAGAGAGTAGTACTCCTGATCAGAGCTTCCTGATGTACTTGCTTCTTATTTCCTGCATTTTTTGTGTTGTTGACACTGAACTGCAAGCAAGCGAGTGATGGAGATTGCGCTGTTTCCTGCCGCATTATCTGTCCTGGATACATGCATTAGCTTTGGAGTGTTTTGTTACAGCTAGGCCATACTGGTGTGGGATTTGGGTGTTGCAAATGAGCATTTACATGGGTCTGATATAGAGTAAAAAAGTCTTGCACTGCAGTAGATATATACTGATACAATGGCATTTAATCAGAAGTTACCACTAGTTGACACTTGACAGTCCTATATCCTAATACATTTGCATGGTACGTCATCCATGATGTACTCCAGTTTACTGTTATTCTAGTGTCATCCATGATCTAGTATGCACAAGATAGATGCCAATCATTTTTATGAATTTCTATAATTTTACAATTGCAAGTCACGAGAGTTCATAATTTTCATGTCACAAGAGCATCTACTTTGACAATTGCAGACTGGTTGTAACAACACTGAAGTTGAACGGGCGGCGCTGGTGACCAAATGGTATCGGAGCTGCGGCAGCGACCATCAGCAGTGGCAAACGACGAAGATAGTTAGTGAGCTCACCCAAGACTCAACAGGGGGGCGACGGCGAGCAAAGCGATTTAGGGAGCTGCTACTGCTTGAAACCAACTGAAGAGCACGGTGGGGAGTTGCGGACCGGCTGACGGGGTTATCAACGCATAGCGGTTCTTCAAGGATGGTCTATCCCATGCGGCCAGTCTCCCAGGCAGCTTCAATGGCGGCCAGAAGGTCTAGGCACTTCCAGACCGGGGCTGGAGGAGCACGTGTTCCAAACGCTTTGTTCTCCAGAACACTTTCCTATTCCCATGTCAAAAACTTTTTTCCATGTTTACCATTTTGAATGCAGATTTTGTGTAGGAACATTATGTATCTACATTTTGTACTCTTAAGTGATGTTGGGACACAATGTTCCTAATTTCAGGTGTTCTCGCACCCCCATGTCAAACTTTCACCTAAGCTGTAGATGGTTTTGATACAATTAAGGATTTTTTGCATTCCCATATTGTTTCATTTTGTTACAAAATGTTATGAAAAACCTTTCCCTGAAAGTATTTCCGAAAAAACAAGGCATAGTTCCAATTTGATCCTATTGGTTTGCCTACCAATGAGGAAACAAGAGTGTTTGAGACAGAAACTCTGCCAAATCTCAGTGTCAAAGATCGTACACTGCACTCTTGTAACTAGTAACTAGAACAAAATATTCTCTGGCCAATCATGAGGATGTAGTTTTCAGTTTGAGTACACTACCGAGAGTACATAATGTTCCCGCTTTGTGCCATAATTTCAAAGACTGATTATTACATGAAAAAGAAAGTATTCTTCATGTGGTGCAAGGAAATTGTTAGCTGGAGTTAGTTTTGCCAAGATTAAGTAATCCGGGTAAAATAAAATGGACAAAGTGTACCCACTTGGCAGAAGTAATCCAAAAAACCGTATAAGATAGATGTCTTAACCAAAGATTCAGTACATCACAAAAATACATTCAGTACATGTGAAAAGCAGCTCCTGAACACCTGTATACAAGTTGCCCAGGATGATGGACCTTTCTTAGCGACACATTGTTCTCCCGCAAGTTCCTTATCATATTCTTCGTGTATGCAACAATAGTGCGGTAGGATATCCACTGCCTTTTCTCCCCACAACAAAAGGACAACGTATGGTTTTGTTCCGCTATCAACCGGCTAACATATACCCTGCATTAGAAAAAGGAAAATAGTAATACTTTCTCGATTAAAAGCATTGCATCTATTTTTTCTAGACATGTCAAAATGAGAAGAAGAGAGGACCATTTGTCATACCGCATTTGCGCAGTCTATCTGCTGCATCGAACGGTAATTGTCGCCTTTGTTGCTGCTGCTTCTGCCGTACCTAACTCCAAAACCAACCTCCCAAAAGTACAGATTGTAGAACTTGTGTATCGTGAGCCTCTTCAACTGGATCAAAAACATGCATGCCAGCGGTGGGATAAAAAAAATCTCCAACTTCTTCTTCACGGATGCTCGTAATGCTGCCTCAATTGCGCCGACCTCTCTTGGCGACCTGCCCGTAGGTAGTTCCACCCTTTTGGGCGTACATCTGTTGGCAATACGAAAAAGAGAAGGGGTGGAAGAAAAGTTTAATAATTTGTGCAGTACATAGCTAACTGTAACAACATGAATAAAATCACCTTCCACACTACATATATATCAGGAACTATACTGATTATTCACATAAAAAAACTCATCAATCTTTCCCCGTATATGCTATACCTGATGGAACTCGCCAATCCCGAACACAAAATGAAAACAAGTTTGTTGATATTGATGGTCTAAATATAAATATAGTTATCACTTGTGTACTGTTTTTTCATGAAGTTTTCATGAAGAGAAACAGTAATACATAACGGAAGCTACCATGAATTCAATATCAGTTTTATCTAGCAAACGACTTCGTGTGCAGAGTAACTGGCCAACAAAAAATGGATCCTATAATCATTCTTTTGTTACTAACCGTTTGATCTAGATAAAAAACTTCTTTAGGCGTGAACATTCCTGGGGCAGGGCAGCTGCGTCTCGCATCGCTTCCGCCATTTCCTCGCAAGCTGTGGCATACTGTCCGTGGTGCTCGTGCTCAATGCCGGCCCAGTGGGCGAAATCTGCTGCTGCATCACGGTCGTCCGTCTCGTCCAGGTCGCCTCAGTGCGTGAAATCTGCTGATGCATCGCGGTCGACTGCCTCGTCCAGGTCGTACATGTCAAGATAGATCGTAGAGCAAGAACAGGATCTGGAGAACCGCACAGGAAAAATAGATTCATTTCTCTCAAAGCAGAGGTACCTGGACGTCGCCCCGTCAATCGAAATAGTACTCAGATTCAGTAGATCCAATCGTGATAGAGCTTGCGCCATCACCGATTCCGTAGCTCGTTTCGGCTAATTTGAAAAAACGAAGAACAAGTAAGAACACTATCCAATGCGAACAGATTGGAGTGAGAGAGAGAGAGGAGTGCAGGGGTTGCTATAGATCTGAATCCTCACCGCGTAACTCTAGGAACACGAATCTAGAGAGGGGTTCGGTTTAACTCTTCATTTCATCCATGGCGGCTAAAAGGACGGCGCCGAGCGAGGTGCGAGTAGCGAGGGGAGAAGACAGGTCGAGACGACCAAGTACACTTTAGCTCGCTACTTAGGCAGTTTTCTGTCATTAGCCGAGACGACCGGCCCGCGCCCAGGCGCCCGCTTATTCCGGATCTGCAACAAACTCACGGTCAGGATAGGCCGGGTACGCCCACGACGGTGTGGGAAAACCGCACTCGTCTCGACCGGCTCCGTGCCAGAAATCTCGTTCGCCGGTTGTACCGACGTCGAGGTCTGGAAGCTCGCTCCATCCTGCGGCATCCCGCGACTCACCATCGAGCTTCAGTTTTTGCCGCCCTCATGCCGGCACCTCGACCACCTCCGATTTTTCACAAAACGAGCTTCGGCAGCTCCCCTCACAGTTCTCTGGACTTCAATTTTGGTCTCCAACACCTCCCCTTTCCACTCCCTCTGCCGATTTTGGTCACTACGGTCTCCAGTCGCTCCCCTCGTGTCAGGACACCGACGTGGTCCCTCACTATCGACGAATTTGTTCTCGTCCTCCTCGTCGCCGGCGCCATGGCCATTGGCGAGTTCAGGTCCGGCTCCTCCCCGTGGTGTGCACCCTTCGTCGATTTGGCCAGTGCGAGCTCCGGCATCCGCTCCATCGCGTCGATGAACTTGCGGGACAGAAACTTTTTACCACAGAGAGATGAGAGAGAAACATGTCTTTTCTATTACTTGTAGTCGAGCCGTGCCGCCATGGCCGTACACGAACCCATAGCTTGAACATCGTGCTCTTCTTGCCGATTGGACGCTGCTGCTAGCGACGAAGACCCGGGCGGCGGTCGACGGGCTGCATGCGAGCTTAAGGGCGGAGAGCAGAGCTTTGGCGACTGAGAAGCAAGAGATCCGACGGCAGGGAAGGGAGGTCACCGGTTTACCTTGCTTGGGAGAAGGGCGGCATTTGGTGAGGGCGTCCGGGGCGGAGGCCATGGCATCGGGGGCAGGAGAGACCGGGACGGAGGAGCGAGGACGCTTCGGCGGAACCGTAGCTCGATGTTGTGGGTTATAGCAAATCGATGTGTTTTCCTTTTTATTTTCCCAACGTGAAGCGTTATTTGTGGTATTTTGTTGTAACTAAACGTGAAACGAGGGGCGACGCGGAATACTGGTTCAACTCCCACCGCAGAAGCTTGGGAAACTAGTTGATACCAGTTTCTCAAATTGCACTGCGATGCAGCTTTGGGGAGGGGAAAAGCTACGCACTAGATGGACAATTCTTTTTGGCCTGTGCGGTATGGGACCTATATGCGGTGCATGCGGTGGCGGTGAC
This sequence comes from Poa annua, assembly GCA_026929855.1. Classification (NCBI taxonomy): domain Eukaryota; kingdom Viridiplantae; phylum Streptophyta; class Magnoliopsida; order Poales; family Poaceae; genus Poa; species Poa annua. The sequence continues at coordinate 60,664,561 of CM049437.1, forward strand.
CACCGCCCGCTCGGGGGCGTGGGGGCCTCATGAAGAGGCTCTACCGGCGCGTGTCGTGCTCGTCTCGAACCAGCGCTGCCAGTTCGGCGAGTTGCCGTGAATGTCGGGTCGCAGTGCTGCTCTAGATTGAGTCGTGCGCGGCGGCTCGTGATCTCCAGGTCCCGCGCGCGCGGCTCTGCGGGGCACCGGAATCCGCTGGGGATTCAGGTGCCAGTTTTCCGACAGCTTGACGTCCGGACATGACATGGGGACTGCATGGTTCCAGTACCACCAATAGTTCTCGACCCGGACGTATACTCGGTTACGCCGAGTAACCTCTGCGACCTTCGCACCCGGCGTCGCAATGAAGAAGGGCAGAGAAGCCCTGAATGGGTAGTAGAACGGCGAAGACAGTGAAGAGGAGCGGAGCGGTGCTACGGAGACGACATCCACATCCGGCAACGGCGACCCGAGGACGACCCCGCCTACGTAGTCGTTCTTGGCCAGGTTCCCGAACCAGCGACGCATGGCGGCAATGAGCTAAGCGGATAGGTGGCTAGGGTTCGGGGAGGATAGGGTGGCGCAATGGAGAAGGAGTGGGCATGGGGACTAGTGTGGGTGGGTGGGGCGGCGGCCGATGGAATAAAAAAGGACGGTTATCGCGGAGGCTGGCCGACACGTGTCACTGGCAGATGGGTAAGGGGAGGACACCGTGCGATAACGCGGCCAGTCCGCCACGTGTTCGCTACGATGCAAACCTGGCCTATGTTTGGGCCAGAAATGGATCAAACTGGACATGTGGTGGATCAAAATCTGACACCCTTGATTTTGATTCTGCGCGTTAGGTCGTGGTTTCAACGCAAGCAAACCGAGGCGGACCGGCACTGACTCGGGTGGGTTGAACCGTTCGGGTCATCCTTAGAGCAACTACAATAGATCCTAATCAACAACCATTTAGCTAGTCTACGTCACCAAAATCGTGGCGGAGGAGAGAAGTGAGGAGAGAGAAGAGATCAAGCACTCTATATGTCATCGAGCTATAGCGCATGAATCTAAATGCTGTCGGCCGCTTGTCGATGCACTCGAGTTATAGAGCCAGTTCTTCCATCTCTACGGTCTTGCATGCAAACACATGCACATGTAAAAATTTAATGGTATTCAATATACTCCCTTCATCTAGGTTAAATTTGAGCAACATAACATGATATACTCCCTCCGTTCCGTGATATAAGGTGTATATTTTTTAAGAAAAATCCATAATATAAGGTGTATTTGCTATTTATGAATAATTTGACCCATCAAAAAATAAGACCTAGTCTCAAAAGAGAGATTTAACAGATTGTATTTATTTGTGTCTATTAAGAGATCATCTCTCGATATTTTTTTCAGAAAAAAATGAGTCCACTATGTACAAAATATACTTTCTTGATATTCGTGCAGAAAACTATACACCTTACATTCAGAAATGGAGTGAGTATATATAATATAAAAAATATATTGTCAGAAAGTTTAGACTTTATATTTTCTAATGCTATAATTTTTATATTATAAATTTTACATTATATTGGTTAAATTCACAACCTAGGGAAACATAGAAGACTTATAAAACCAGACGAAGGGAGTACCCAAATTAGAAAAACTATAATAGTGGGCCTATAGCCCGTCGTAGGCGTATTTCAATACTGGAAGGGTAGATGTTGTCCTTTAACCAAAGTTTTATTTCCTTTTTCACCCAAAACTACAGTAGTTACTTGTTTGAAAGAGTGTTGCATTTTCGTGGAATGAAAAACTGACTAGAGTGGCTCTCATGCAAGAGACTAGCTCTACTCGGACTTCTAGGTCAAAATTATTAATGTATAGAGAGATATAGATAAGCTTGTTGATACTTGCATTTTATATCATCATTTATTCAACTTGTATTATCATATTAGAATGTTATTAGCATTGTTATATCATCATTTTTGCATGTTTTAGATGATTTTATGGGACTTTCATGCAGGGTCCCTATTTTTGGTATTTAATTTCTGGGAGGCAGAAAACCTATTTTTTCTTGTTTTTAATGTTTCAGGGCCTTCTAGAACTCAAAATAATCATATACTCAAAAACCACAAAAACACTTGCAACTTTTATTTTTTATTTATCATTCTCGCTAACCAATACCTTCATCTCCTCGTGGATTCGACAACCTTTTCTAATTGAAAGATACTACAATTGATTTCCTGCACTTGGGAGCCATCACTTGTATAAAATACTAATTTAATAGCCAACTATGGCAGCTTCATGTAGCCAACAAGTGGCAATATTATTAACCATGCTCTTTGGAGCCAACCTACTATATGAATATTCTTTTAACAAGTTTTAGCTGACATGTCTAAAGTTTACAACCGGCTGCCGACTCTCTTATTGCTCTAGCTCTTAGCTCCACAGGGCCAACGTTCTTGAAAGAGCTTCAACTAGACTTCTAGCGCATCACTCTGCTCCCGTGTCACCCCCAGGGCTACATCGTAGTGAAACCCAAGCGTCGCCACTAGCCCCGCCCCTGGCCGCTCTGCTGCCGCCACTTCCGCTAGTGAGGTCTTAAGTGGCGGCGGGCCCGACATGCCAAAGGCGCTAGGGCTTGGTGGCTCGCGGTGAAGACCCCCTGGGGTGGCTGAAATGGTGCTCGTCTGCACGCCACGTCGGGAGCACCCGTCCCATCTTGGGTGGGTGGAGGCGGGCCGTGGATGTGGGATCCCGTCCATATCCGTCGCCGGCTAGTCGTTGGTTGTGAACAACGCGTTGGAGATGCTGAGCTACTCGGGCTGGCGCTCGGTGGATGTGGTGTTGCGGTGCTGTGGTGTGGTGGGTGTCCATGTGCCAAGAGGAGGGGTTCCGGAGGCCTACTGTCCCTTCAACCGGTGCACGCCGGAAGACGGGATGGAGAAGACTTGGAAGACGGCGGCGCAAGGTTCTGGAACGGTGTGAGACCATGTATCGCGTGGTGGCGGCTAGGGTTTGCCCCGGGCTGTATATATGGATGTGGGATCCCGTCCATATCCGTCGCCGGCTAGTCGTTGGTTGTGAACGACGCGTTGGAGATGCTGAGCTACTCGGGCTGGCACTCGGTGGATGTGGTGTTGCGGTGCTGTGGTGTGGTGGGTGTCCATGTGCCAAGCGGTGCCCCAAGGCGCAAGATGCGTTGCACGACGGCGTAGCCCGATGGCTAAGGAATGCCATGGAGGAACAGCTGACCGGCGTTACGAGCATCAATAGCGAGCCTAGGCTTGCTCCTGCCTTGGCTAGAGCCCATCGCGGCGCCCCCGCGGGCGTCGCCTCCTTCCTGAAGGTGTTGTCATGGTACTCTTCTCGTAGAGACAGAGCGAGGAATACCAAGTAATTAGCCAATTGTATACTCCACATGTTTGAGGGGGGCATAAAGGTAAATTCTACCAAATTTGGGGGCCAAATCCATAAATTTCATAGGGGGGTTTCAGAAAAATTTAAACCATAAGGGGGCCGTGGCCCAAGTGTGCCCTGGCTCCATTCTATCTGCTCGTCTCCACCGTTCCACGCTCCGGGGGAACCCTCGATCCGGATACTCCCGATCGAATGATGTTGATGTCTCGCCGTCATGTCCCTCCTGGGGCTCATGGAAATGGAACCGGCTGGAGGGACCAGTGGGGAGTAGGCGGTAGTGTCGATGGGGGTGGTGGTCCTCTCTCTCCGTGCGCATGAAGCTCGTGCTTCTACGGAAGGGATGGAGCCTCTCCTCTAAAGACGACTAATGACTCGAGCTAGTGTCGGGGATCCTTCCTGGGTGTCGACCCGACTGCATGCTGCTCTTCTCGATTACGCTGTTGGAGGTTGTGTAAAGCCTTGGCGGTGCATGGCCCTTCGTCCAGGTGTGGACTCGGCGATGTGTTGCCCTTCGTCTGCTCCAACTCCATCGTGAGTGATCTCGGCTTATTGAAGCATTTCGTCTACTGCGGTGAAGCTTCTTGCACACTAGCATCCAAAGTAGTCGTAAAACGATGAGTGTTGAAGGCTCTCCCTGTAGGATTGTTGCTTTATGTCTTGTTCCCTCCCTCTGCAGTTGTTGTTGTCTATTATCTTGAGTCTAGCCGTAATTTCGCCGGCATTTTTCCGATTCCCTCTCTTAATGGAAATGGAGCAGTGCTCTCTGTTGAATAATTAGACAATTTAGCATATGATTTAATTCGCGAAAACAGTGAATAATTCATGACTAGAATAACACAGGTTAAACTAATCATATGATCTACGAAAACAATAGATAAACCGACGCAATCTAGAGCACATACTACAAATAAGAACTCTAGCAAAACATCATATAGGAAGGTGAAGAACACGTACAGTGCAGCGGCAGCCGCACCGCTGGAGTTCGCCGTGTCGCCCATGTCGTCGATGAAGAGGTTAGCCATGTCGAGGAAGAAGTCGTCGTTGGGGAAGAACTCGAAGCCAGTAGTCGCGCGAGTGCGCTCCCCAAAAACCTGATTGCCCCTCTCCCGTACAGGATCACAAGAGGAGGGGTTCCGGAGGCCTACTGTCCCTTCAACCGGTGCACGCCGGAAGACGGGATGGAGAAGACTTGGAAGACGGCGGCGCAAGGTTCTGGAACGGTGTGAGACCATGTATCGCGTGGTGGCGGCTAGGGTTTGCCCCGGGCTGTATATATGGTGCGAGTCGGGTAGGACGTGGGCTGTAAGCCACGACTGAGTCGGTAACGCCCCACGATCCCCATTGGAATAGGAAACGGCAAAGTAATCAACACGTCCGTTAATTACCAATTAATGACTCATTAATTTTCCCAGACTGCAAAAATATAAGCTCGGCTCGGCGAGATTCCCGCAACCCGCGGCGCGTCGGGACGTGTCGTGTCGTGACGAGGCGAGGCGAGGCGAGGCGAGGCGAGGCGTGGCGAGGCGAGCGAGGAGGAGGAGCGCTCGTGTGGCACTCTTCATCTTCTCATGCTCTCACTAGCTCATACTAGTACTAGAACATCCCACTATATAAAGTGGTGCAGCTCACTCTCCACTAGCAGCATGGGACTAAACATTAGTCACGTACTCACTCAACCAGCCACTTATTAATGGGCCATGGGAATTTCGGATTTTAGTTGGGCTGGCCCAAGTAAACTAAAATTCCAGCAATCCCCCACAAATTCTCATTGACACATTATACCACATTTGTTTCAAAACATTGTTTTATATACCGGTGCTTAGTGGAGACTGTTAAGTTGAACTTCCACTTAGAAACTTATGCTACGCTAGGCCGCAACTTGAATAGTGGACTATGCCTTGAACTACAAGTTTGCTGCGAACTAGTTTCACACAAGCCCTTGACCGATACTAGGCTACCGCAAGGCTTCCCCGCGGGTGGAGCTTATACGTCATACTCCAAGACCTTTCATGAGTTTATTAAAGAGCACCCAACTCTCATAGACTGCGACGTTTAACAGTCAAACTCATATAGGTGTATTCCTCAAGAGATGCTCTGCAGGACAACATCTCCGCTTATATAAGTAAGCCGCTTGGAACACATTAAGATAAATATCAACCTGCCATGCAGATCAGGAGAGTATTGCAACTTTGCGGAGTGGGATAGTAAAATGTAAGGATACTCTCCTCTCAGCCGACCAACAGCTTGTCTCCCACTTCTACTTCACGGGATCTCCGATCATATAGAGTAGGTTACCACTGTGGGCAACTCATACCGTGGGTCTCAAACCCATCTCCCTCGATGCATTATCTATCAGATTATGTGATAAAGCCTTTGTGAAGGGATCTGCCAAGTTCTTAGATGTTTGGATATAATCCAACGCAATAACTCCGGAGTTTTTTAATTTCCTGACAGATTTCAATCTCTTCTTCACATGCCTTGATGACTTCAAATTATCCTTAGAACTTTTAATCTTAACTATCACAGTTTGATTATCACAGTTCATAAGGATAGCAGGTATTGGTTTTTCAACCACAGGTAAGTCCATCAAAAGCTCTCGAAGCCACTCTGCTTTCAAAGTGGCTGTGTCTAACGCTGTGCGTTCTGCTTCCATAGTTGACCTCGTTAAGATAGTCTGCTTGCAAGACTTCCAGCAAACAGCGCCACCACCGAGTGTAAACACATAACCACTCGTGGCCTTAATCTCATCAGCATCAGATATCCAGTTTGAATCACTATAGCCTTCCAGTATCCTAGGATAACCGGAATAGTGAATCCCATAGCTCGCAGTGCCTTTAAATAGCGCATAACTCTCTCAAGCGCATTCGAAAAATGATCATCTCCCGGGTTGGAAACAAACCGGCTCAACTTGCTTACAGCAAAAGAAATGTCAGGCGTGGCACATGCCAAATACATAAGCGAGCCAATGATCTGAGAATATCTCAGTTGATCTCTAGCAATGCGATTATTCTTTCGAAGCATCACGCTAGGATCATATGGTGTCGGAGAAGGCTTGCAGTCGTCATACCCGAAGCAACTCAAGATCTTTTCCACATAGTGAGATTGAAGCAGTGTAATCCCACCATCAACATCTCTCAGCAGCTTGATATTTAAGATAACATCAGCTACTCCAAGATCCTTCATCTCAAAACAGCGAGATAAGAAATCCTTAACCTCCTTGATTAAATCAAGATTGGTTCCAAATATCAGTATGTCATCGACATACAGACAGAGAATAACTCCCTCGCCCCCACCATGGCGATAGTACACACACTTATCGGATTCATTAACAACGAAACCTGCAGCAGTTAAAGTTCTTTCAAACTTCTCGTGCCACTGCTTAGGAGCTTGCTTAAGGCCATATAAAGACTTCAGTAACTTGCACACCTTTGCTTCCTGACCCGGTACTACAAAACCATCCGGCTGATCCATATAAATTTCCTCGTCTAACTCTCCATTTAGGAAAGCTGTCTTAACGTCCATTTGATGAACGAGAAGACGATGCGAGGCAGCCAACGAAAGTAGCACCCGAATCGTGGTAATTAGTCTAGCCACAGGTGAGTAAGTATCAAAGAAGTCTTCTCCTTCTTTCTGGGTATAACCCTTGGCCACAAGCCGCGCCTTGTACTTCTCAATAGTACCATCAGGCCTAAGCTTTTTCTTGAACACCCACTTACATCCTACAGGTTTGCATCCATAAGGACGATCAGTAACTTACCAGGTTCCGTTAGCTAAGATGGAATCCATCTCACTACGGACAGCTTCCTTCTAGTAGTCAGCATCAAGAGATGCATAAGCTTCTGAAATGGTCCTGGGGTGTCATCCACAAGGTACACAATGAAACCATCACCAAAGGACTTTGCAGTCCTTTGTCTCTTCCTCCTAACAGGAACTTCATTGTCATCCTCCACAGAGTTATCAGTGTGTTCTATCGAAATGGTAGGATCAGGAATAACAACCAATTCCTGACTAGATGTATTAGGTATCTCCTGATTTGATGAGCTAGGCATATCCTTCATCGGAAACATGTCCTCAAAGAAAGTCGCATCATTCGACTCCATAATCGTGCCAACACGCATGTCGGATACCTCAGATTTGATTATCAAAAATCTATAACCAATGCTATGAAAAGCATAGCCCAGAAGAACACAATCCACGGTTTTTGGTCCTAGCTTGCGCTTCTTGGGAATTGGAATATTGACTTTCGCCAAACAACCCCAAGTACGTAAGTAAGAGAGTTTCAACTTTCTCCTTTTCCATTCCTCAAATTGAGAAATGGTTTTGTTCTTTGTGAGAACTCGGTTTAGGACATGACAAGCTGTCAATATAGCGACTCCCCCCACCATGCCTTGGAGAGACCCGAAGTGTCTAACATGACGTTAACCAAATCAGTTAGAGTTCGGTTCTTTCTTTCGGCTACCCCATTTGACTGAGGTGAATAGGGAGGCGTCCTCTCATGGATTATACCATGTTCCGCACAAAAAGAATCAAACTCATTGGAAAAATACTCTCCACCACGATCAGACCTTAACCGTTTTATTCTTAGATCAAGTTGGTTCTCTGCTTCAGCTTTATAGTTTTTGAAAAAGTTTAAAGCTTCATCTTTTGATTTCAGGAGATACACATAACAATATCTAGTGGAGTCATCAATAAGCGTCATGAAATATTTCTTTCCGCCTTTTGTCAACACGGCATTCATCTCACAGAGATCTGAATGTATAAGTTCCAGTGGTGCCAAGTCTCTTGCCTCCGCAGCCTTATGTGATTTGCGGGGTTGTTTAGCTTGAACACACACTTGACACTTGGAACCTTTGACATTAGTGAATTTCGGAATTAAATCCAAATTAGCTAGCCGCGTCATGCTACCAAAGTTAATATGACAAAGTCGTGAATGCCAAACGTTAGACTCAATTTCGTGGCAAACATGATTAATAACTTTGGAGCAAATATCCGATAAAGATAGGCGGAACAAGCCTCCGCACTCATAGCCTTTTCCAACAAATTGTCCATACTTAGATATTACAACTTTATTGGACTCGAAAACCAACTTAAAACCATCTCGACACAGCAAAGATCCGCTGACGAGATTTTTATTGATGGCGGGCACATGATGAACGTTCTTCAGACGCACGGTCTTCCCCGAATTAAACTTCAGATCGACCGTACCAACACCACGAACAGAAGCATGTGACCCGTTCGCCATCAGCACGGGAGAATTCCCTGTGACCTGGTAAGAAGAAAACATCGAGGCATCAGCACAAACATGTACATTGGCGCCAGTGTCAATCAACCATTCAGGAGAATGACAAACTGAAAGGATGGTAGGAAATATACCGTACCCTGAATCCTTCATCTCAGTATCGCCAATGACAACATTGGCATTCTTGCCGTTGTTCTCAGGTTCGCGCAGCTCATGGCGGTTGGGACAACGAGGTGCCCAGTGATTTGGATCACCGCAAACATGGCATGACCCCTTCCTCGGTTTGTTGTTGTTCTTCTTAAAGTTGGTAGGCTGTGATGGCTTGAACTTCCCATCAGACTTGCCTTTGCCCCCAGATTTATTCTTGTTAAATTTGGGCTTGTGGGGCGTCTGATAATTCTTCTTCTGTACCACATGGGCACTAGAACCAGCCTCGGTAACTCGAGCACGTGTATCCTTTGCTCTCGCCTTCTCTTCCACATCAAGCGACCCAATGAGATCCGAAACAGAAAACTCTTGTCTCTTGTGTTTCAGAGAAGTAGCAAAATTGCTCCACGAAGGTGGAAGTTTGGCGATAATGCCACCGGCCACAAACTTGTCCGGTAGAATACACGTAAAGTGCTCAAGTTCCTTAGTGAGTGACTGTATCTCATGAGCCTGCTGTACAACAGAGCGCTCATCAGTCATCTTGTAGTCATAGAATTGCTCCATGACATACAACTCGCTGCCCGCATCCGAGACCCCAAACTTGGCCTCGAGCACATCCCACATGTCCTTGCCGTTAGAAAACGACATATACGAATCCACAATGGAATCGTCAAGAATACTCAAAATGGCACTCTTAAACATGGTATCGAGCTTCTCAAAAACCTCCTGCTGTGCGGATCAAGCTCGCCATCAGGCTTGCCTTTGGTGGCAGCATAGCAGTTCATGTTCTGAAACCATAACACTGCTCTCATGCGCCACCGCTTATACAGTACCCCTTTAAAGGGAAACGGCTTTGTAGACGCGATAAAGCCAGCAGGTGCTAATTGCCTATAATCAGGTTTTTCGATTGTTGAATAATTAGACAATTTAGCATATGATTTAATTCGCGAAAACAGTGAATAATTCATGACTAGAATAACACAGATTAAACTAATCATATGATCTACGAAAACAGTAGATAAGCCGATGCAATCTAGAGCACATACTACAAATAAGAACTGTAGCAAACCATCATATAGGAAGGTGAAGAACACGTACAGTGCAGCGGCAGCCACACCGCTGGAGTTCGCCGTGTCGCCCATGTCGTCGATGAAGAGGTTAGCGATGTCGGGGAAGAAGTCATCGTTGGGGAAGAACTCGAAGCCAGTAGTCGCGCGAGTGCGCTCCCCAAAAACCTGATCGCCCCTCTCCCGTACATGATCACAAGAGGCGGGGTTCCGGAGGCCTACTGTCCCTTCAACCGGTGCACGCCGGAAGACGGGATGGAGAAGACTTGGATGACGGCGGCGCAAGGTTCTGGCACGGTGTGAGACCATGTATCGCGTGGTGGCGGTTAGGGTTTGCCCCGGGCTATATATATGGTGCGAGTCGGGTAGGACGTGGGCTGTAAGCCACGACTGAGTCGGTAACGCCCCACGATCCCCATTGGAATCGGAAACGGCAAAGTAATCAACGCGTCCGTTAATTACCAATTAATGACTCATTAATTTTCCCAGACTGCAAAAATATAAGCTCGGTTCGGCGAGATTCCCGCAACCCGCGGCGCGTTGTGACGTGTCGTGTCGTGACGAGGCGAGGCGAGGCGAGCGAGGAGGAGGAGCGCGCGTGTGGCACTCTTCATCTTCTCATGCTCTCACTAGCTCATACTTGTACTAGAACATCCCACTATATAAACTGGTGCAGCTCACTCTCCACTATGAGACTAAACATTAGTCACGTACTCACTCAACCAGCCACTTATTAATGGGCCATGAGAATTTCGGATTTTAGTTGGGCAGGCCCAAGTACACTTAAATTCCGGCACTCTCTGCCTTCCGTAAAAAAGGGAGCTTCAACTAGCTAAACGTGCATGTATCGTTTATTCAACTATGCATTCACGCATGGCCGATTTTCTGTATGATTGTCGCATGCAAATGCTTTATTTAGGCGATCTAAATGATATTATGTATAACTCTGATAAGAGCTCCCCTGCTATTTTTATTCATGTTTAAATGCTATTCGTTCTCTTGTAAGAAAAAGTGGCTTGTTTGATCTTGGTTTTTCGGAGCCGACTTATACCCGGACCAATCAGGGCTTCTCCTTAAAACCCCTCTTTCAAAGACTTGGCAGATGCCTTGTTAACCATGATTGGTGTGTTAATTACCCTAATAATTTTTTTTAAAACATGCCACTATTGCATTGAGTTAGTGATCGTACTCCTGTTCTCTGCTCTACTGATGGTAATTCTAGTTGAGTTAAAAATTCGTTTAAATTTGAAAAGTGGTGGTGAAGGGAATATGCCCTAGAGGCACTTAATAAAGATAGTTTATTGGTTATATTCCAATTGTTCATTATATGTTTTATACCATGCTATAACTGTATTAAGCGGAAACATTAATACACGTGTGGTAGATAAACAACCAGATCCCTAGTTGCCTCTACTAAGACTAGTTTCATTGCGCGATTGATGATCGAGGTTTCCCGATCATGAGACATGGCGTCTGTCGGCAATGGAGTCATATCGTTAGGTGGAACGATGTGATGGACTTACCCATAATTTGTTGGACGTAGTCATTACGCCTTCGACCGTGAGATCAACTCTTATTGTTATTCCTAGAAGATACTTTGATCGCACCAAACGTCATGTCTTATATAGTGTGACAATAACGGTGATACTTTTGGGTATCGGAAGGGGGTAGTTGAGACGAGGGGTCAAGAGCGGAATTTGTCAGTCCGTATAGCCAGATAGATACTCTAGGGCCCACTCGGTGAGATTATGTCAAATGAGTTTGCAAACATGTGACTAGGTCACCAGCTGACATAATATCATAGACGAGTAGAAGATAGTGTTGTCGGTAACGAGATCATGCTAGGTATGGAGATATCTATGAACGATGCTCGGACACGCTAAGTATCGCTATGGCAAAAGGTTTAAGACTCGACGTCCAGGTTTGATAGATGAAAGTCATTCGTTATATCACAGGGGTTAATTCATGGGGTCCAGGCCTACGAGTTAATCATTGATCGGAGAGGAGTCTCGATCATGTCTGTTATTATATCGAACCGCTAGGGTAACACACTTAAGGGGTTTCGACAAGACAACCGGAAAGGAAAGAGATCACCGGGAACGTCCCGGGAATGGTCCGATGGAGATCGGGCAGCGACGAAATAGTTTTCGGAGCTAGAATAAATTATATATAATATGTTTGATATTAATTAGTGTAATTAATGTTTAAATATGATTTTATATATTTATTTTCGAATTTATTTAGGCTGATTTTCCTAAATGGGCCTTCTGGTGGAAAGAAGGCCCATGGGGGGGAAAAACCCCAAGGGAATTCGGTGGGGGAGGCTTGGTCGGCCTAGGTGGGCCAAATGGGGCCCACCTAGGGCCGGCGCACCCCCTTGAGCCGCACCAGGCATGTGGGGATAGTCCCACATTGCCTGGCTGGCAAGGTTGGCTCCCCCCGGGAGCCTATATAAGAAGGGGCACCCCTGGCCTTTTAATTAAACCAATTAATTTCTCTTTCTCTCCTCGATAACGTGATTCCCTTTGTCGGAGTTGCGCCGAGTTGAGAGGGGATCTCTCCACCATAAGCCCGCTGCCGCGCTGCTGGTGTTCCGGTCCAAGTCTTCCGCTGCTCGTCCTAGACTGGAGCTTCGGAGGCCGTCGTCTCCACCGTATGTGTGTAACACCCTGCGAGGTGCTGCGCTAGCGGTACTCGGAGGCCTACTTCCTCCACCCGACCTCGAGATCATCTTCATCGTCTTCGTCGCGCCGAGTTCTTCGCGACCTAGAGGTCGGCTACGGCATCTTCGGCGTCAACGCTTGTGCGGGAGCGTAATCCCCGCTTTTCGGTCTACAAGGGTATGTATTCCGATATCCGCCGTACTTCTATATCTGCATAGTGTAGATTCTGGCTAGTTTAAGGTTATCGCCGATAGGAAATTTTTTGTTTTCTGCCTGCGATCCCCTTCAGGTGGCTCAGGGAACATGATTTTCAGGACACCGACAAATCCAGTTGGTCTACTTCAGTTAATCGGAACTTTCATACTTGCACTAACTATCTTTCAAAGCATTTAAAGATCTTGTGTAGAAAGAAAAAATCCTTACATGACGAGCTAAATGAAACTGGAGCACAAAATTCGGGCAATTCAGTGCCAGCTGCTGCAACAACAGAAGTCAGGTATAATTTTCAGTAAATTACTTGATCTTGGAGTCCAACAACTCATCCAATCTGTGTTCCTGGTTCCCAGTTATTGATTCTTCATTTGTTCATCTGGGACACCCACTAATTTTGTCAGGTAAAAAACATATCAGAAGTTTATTCTTTTATTCTTGACAAGTTTAAAGCAAAGTTGAATACTTACAAGGCCAATGCTCTCTCTCATGCCGCCAGGATTGAGCTAATTGCTGAGTGCCAAGTTGAGAAACCGCAAGAGAAAGGTGTGATGAGTGTAGCAACAAATTTTCTCTCAGTTTGAAACCGAGGTTATCGCCAGTAGGAGATGAAGGCACTCCTGAAGGTGTCAATGACGCCATAAGATCTTGACGAGTAGTTGACGAGAGACCTGCACACAACAGAACCAAGATACTTTGCCCTAACTTGACAGTGACGTTGTCAATCTCACCGGCTTGCTGAAAACAAAGGATTAAACGTATAGTGTGGAAAATGATGTTTGTTTGCAGAGAATGAAATAGAACAGTGTTTGCAGTAGGTTGTATTATGAATGTAAAAGAATGGACCGGGTCCACAGTTCACTAGTGGTGTCTCTCCATAATAAATTACTAACATGTGGGTAAACAAATTACAGGTGGGCAATTGACAAAATAAAAAAGTGCATAACAATGCATATACTAGTCATGGTGTCTACTGTGAGATTTACTTGGGCATTACAACATGATTCATAGACCGTTCCGACCGCATCTATGACTAATAATCAACCTTCAGGTTAGCGTCCGCACACCGTTCAGTATTAAGTTGCAAGCAACAGATTATTGCATTAAGTAAAGTGCGTAATGTAAGCCATACAATTATCCTTAGACAAAGCATCGCTGTTTTACAACACATCCACAACCTTAGAGGTTGCTGTCACTGCCCTAGATTAAATGGAGACTGAACCCACTATCTATCATAAATACTCCCTCTTGGAGTTACAGGTATCAACTTGGCCAGCGCATCTACTAGATCATAAATAACATACACATGATATTAAATAAGCAACTTGACATAGTATTCAATATTCATCGGATCCCAGCAAACATAACATGTAGTATTACAATAATATGATCTTGATCATGTTAGGCAGCTCACAAGATCTAAACATGATGGCACAAGAGGAGAAGACAACCATCTAGCTACTGCTATGAACCCATAGTCTAAGGATGAACTACTCACGCATCACTCCGGAGGCGGGCATGGTGATGTAGAGCACTCCGGTGATGATTCCCCTCTCCGGCAGGGTGCCGGGAAGAGCTTCTGAACCCTTCCAAACTAGGGTTGACGACGACGGCGGCTCTGGAACCTTTCGTGGAAAAATGATCAGGTGCCTAGGGTTTTCCCGTGACGAGGTATAAATAGGCGAAAGGGCAACGTTGGTGGGCGCCCGAGGGGCCCACATCACGTGGGGGCGCGGCCAAGAGGGGGCCGCGCCACCACCAGGTGTGGTCGCCTCGTCGCTTTTCTTCGTCTCCCCTTCGGACTTCGTGAACGTGTCAGGAAAATAGGCACTTTGCATTTTGTTTCGTCCAATTCCAAGAATATTTCCAGAACAACTTTTATGGAACAAAAAACAGCAGAAAACAGGAACTGGCACTGTGGCATCTTGTTAATAGGTTAGTCCCAGAAAATGCATAAAAATGATATAAAGTGTATATAAAACATGTAGCAATTAGTATAATATAAGCATGGAACAACATAAATTATGGATACGTTGGAGACGTATCACTAATCAACTCTGTCTTTGCATCAATTCCTCTCTATTATATGTCCAACATTATATTTTTCAGGAAATTCATAGCAAAGATTGATGCACGCGATGGTGTTGTTGGGAAACCCCAACAGGAAGGTATGATGAGTGCAGCAGCAAGTTTCCCTCTGTTATGAAACCAAGGTTATTGAACCAATAGGAGATGAAGACGCTTCTAAAGGTGTCAACGGCGCCAGAAAAGAGTTGTTGCAGGGATGTCCTGACGGTTGACCTGGAACCTGCACACAACACAACCAAGATACTTTGCCCCAACTTAACAGTGAGGTTGTCAATCTCACCGGCTTGCTGTAACAAAGGATTAGACGTATAGTGTGGAAAATGATGTTTGTTTGCAGAGAATGAAAGAAAGCAGTGTTTGCAGTAGGTTGTATTATCAATGTAAAAGAATGGACCGGGGTCCACAGTTCACTAGTGGTGTCTCTCCATAAATAAATAATAGCATACATGCGGGTAAACAAATTACAGCTGGGCAATTGACAAAATAAAGAACCGCATAATGATGCATATACTTGTCATGGTGTCTAGTGTGAGATTCATTTGGGCATTACAACAATATACATAGACCGTTCCAACCGCATCTATGACTAATAATCCACCTTCCGGTTAACGTTCGTACCCCATTCAGTATTGAGGTGCAAGCAACAGATTATTGCGTTAAGCAAAGTGTGTAATGTAAGTACCACAATTATCCTTAGACAAAGCATTACTGTTTTATCCCTAGTAGTAACAGTACATCCACAACCTTAGAGGTTGCTGTCACTCCCCCAGATTAAATGGAGACATGAACCCACTATCGAGCATAAATACCCCCTCTTGGAGTCACAAGCATCTACTTGGTCAGAGCATCTACTAGCAACGGAGAGCATGCAAGATCATAAATAACACAGGCATAATATATTATGAAGCAAATGAATAGTACTCAATATTCATCGGATCCCAGCAAACACAACATGTAGTATTACAATAAGATGATCTTGATCATGATAGGAAGCTCACAAGATCTAAACATGATAGCACAAGTGGAGGAGACAACCATCTAGCTACTGCTATGGACTCACAGTCCAAGGATGAACTACTCACGCATCAGTCCGGAGGCGGGCAGGGTGATGTAGAGCCCTCCGGTGATGATTCCCCTCTCCGGCAGGGTGCCGGGAAGAGCTGCAGAACCCTCCTGAACTAGGGTTGACGACGGCGGCGGCTACGGGATGTTTCGTGGAAAAGTGCTCGGGTCCTTATGGTTTTCTCATCGAGGGGTATAAATAGGCGAAAGGGCAACGTCGGTGGGCGCCCGTGGGCCCCACACCATGTGGTGGTGCGGCAGAGGGTGGAGCCGCGCCGCCATGTGGTGTGGCTGGCCTGTGGCCCCCCTCCATCTCCTCTTCGGTGTTCTGTATGCTTCCGGGGAAAATAGGGACTTTGGCTTTTATTTCGTGCCATTCCAAGAATATTTCCTTAACAACTTTTCTGAAACCAAAAACAGCAGAAAAACAAGAACTGGCACTGTGGCATCTTGTTAATAGGTTAGGCCCAGAAAATGCATAAAAATGATATAAAGTGTATATAAAACATGTAGCAATTGGTATAATATAAGCATGGAACAAAAGAAATTATAGATACGTTTGAGACGTGTCGAGCATCCCCAAGCTTAGTTCTACTCATCCCGAGTAGGTAAAACGATAACAACAAATAATTTCTTTAGTGACATGCTTCACACAATCTTGATCAAATAATATTGTAAGGCTCATGTTATGAATGAAGTGACTGAAGGCAATGGTCTATAGTTTGCTAACGAATAGACAAGGAGTAAACAACTGAATCATATAAGTAAAAACTTTTCATGGATAGTACTTTGAAGACAAGCATCAAAAAGTTTTGCATAAGAGTTAACTCATAAAGCAATAGTTTCTAAGTAAAAGAGCATTGAAGCAACACATAGGAAGATTTGAGTTTCAGCATTGGCTTTCAACTTGTAACATGTAAGTCATAAAGATAGTTGTCAACACAAAGAAATATAATAAGTGCAATAAGTAAGCATGTAAGAATTGTTGCACACAAAGTTGACATAAGTGTTTGCTTCTAAGACAGAAAGAAGTAGGTAAACTGACTCAACATTAAGTAAAAGAAAAGCCCTCCGCAGAGGGAAGCGGGGATACAAACATGTGCTAGAGTTTTTTTTAGTTTTTATAGGTTTTTTAAATCATATAGAGAGCATAAAAGTAAGTTTTTTTTAGCGGTGTTTGTTGTTGTCAACGAATGGTAGTGGGCACTTCTACCCCCCTTGTCAACCAGACTTTCAAGAGTGGCTCCCATTGAAGGACGATATCATCCCTCTTGTTCTCTTTTGTTTACACATGCAGTTTTAGAAACTGGTATTATTGCTTGACTAATTGGACCAAGGCAAAAATGTCAAGAGAATTAAGCAGTTAAAGTTGTAATTAATTGGGACTGGGTACCCCATTTGTCAGCTCTTTTTGCAAAATTATTGGATAAGTGGATGTGCCACTAGTCCATTGGTGAAAGTCACTCATAAGAAAATAACAAGATTGATATCGAAAACACCACATACTTCCTCATGAGCTACTCCCTCCTTCTCGGTTTACACTGCGCGCTTCAACAATCTCTGGGACCTAGGTGATACTTGATTGGTTGAAAATAAGTTAGGCACGTGTGGAAAAGTAGCAATACTTATTATACCAGATGCCCCTAATTACTCTCTGGCCAGTAACCAAGCAAACATAGCGCATGCACTGGTGGAGCAAAAGCAAGGGGAGTGGAAGACGGGGTAATTGATCTAAAAATAGCCTAATTAATTCAGCAATAAATGCCCACACGCCTTGTATCTCTTCTATATTCCTAAAATGCATGAAATTGGAAGGGCGCAGTGTAAACCGAGAAGGAGGGAGTAATAAACATTGACACAAATAAGGGATAATAAGTTTTGAATAAAGGTAGCACATAAATTATTTGCTTGGAATGGCAGAAAATACCATGTAGTAGGTAGGTATGGTGGACACAAATGGCATAGGTTTTGGCTCAAGGTTTTGGATGCATGAGAAGAATTCTTCTCTATACAAGGTTTTGGCTAGCAAGGTTGTTTGAAGCAAACACAAGATGACAACTGGCACAACAATACTTACATAAAAACATATTGCAAGCATTATAGAACTCTACATTGTCTTACTTGTTGTTAAAACACTTTTACTAGAAAATATCTAGACCATAGAGATACCAAACATGCAAACCAAATTTCAACAAGCTCTACGGTAGTTCTTCACTAATAGGTTTTTAACACCATGATGCAAAACATGATCTACTTGAGAGCTCAAAACAATTGCCAAGCACCACAACGTGCAAGATAATGATCTACAATAACATGTATATCTTTTTATTATACCATCTACCACATGTAGCATTTTCTGTTTCAAACCAAACACCAATCAACTTATTTAAACATAAACTCTCCAAGTAATTAACAATGAAACAAGAGAGTATTTCCTAACCGCTGCGGCTTTCAGCTTTCGCCATAAACATAAAACAATAAGTGTTGCGGCTTTCAGCTTTCGCCATAAACATAAAAGATAAGTGTTGCAGCTTTCAGCTTTCGCCATAGACATAAAAGAATGCTAGGATCCAATTTATTCAAAAAATAAAAATAACAAAGCAAAAATAATAGCAAACTAACGCTTCAAATAAAGCACATAAGATGTGAAAGAATTAAAATATAGTTTCACTAGAGATGACCTCATAGTTTGTTTATGAAGAAGGGGATGCCTTGGACATCCCCAAGCTTAGACGCTTGAGTCTTCTTGAAGTATACTTGGGTGACCCACGGGGCATCCCCAAGCTTAGGCTTTTTCATCTTCTTGATCACATCATATCATCCTCTCTCTTGATCCTTGAAAACTTTCTCCACACCAAACTCAAAGTAAACTTCATTAGAGGGTTAGTGCATAATCAAAAATTCTCATATTCTGCATGGACACAATCATCACCAATGCTATTGGACATTAGCTACAGTCACTGATATTTTGTGGAGCAAAAGAATCCACTCAAAAACAGCAAAAGAGGAAATGCAAAATAAATGGCAGAATCTGTCAAAAACAGAATAGTCCGTAAAGACAAAAAATTTAGAGGCACTTAACTTTCTTAGATCAGAAAACTCAAAACTACTGAAAGTTGCGTACATATCTGAGGATCGCGCACAAAAAATCTCAGGTCATTTTGATTTTTCTGTGAATTCTTACGAATTAAACGGTGGACAGCAGAAAACTGTTTCTGTGCAGAAATCCAAATCTAGCATCAACTTCCTACTAGAGGCTTTACTTGACACAACAATGCGATAAATAAAGATACAAAGGAGTTACCACAGAGGTAAGCATGCTCCTTGACTCAAATAAAAGAAAAATAACAGAAATAAAAAGTGGGTTGTCTCCCATAAGCGCTTTTCTTTAACGCCTTTCAGCTAGGCACAGAAAGTAAAACTCAAATGGCATCCAAATCAAGTCCAGAAATTCTCTCAACTATGCATTGTATTTTATCTATATGAGTTTCAGAGTTCCCTCTTTCATTACCTTTAGGTTTACTACATTCATCAAATGGGTTTTCAGGGACAATCCAATCAAAATGATTTTCCAAGGCTTCATGCATTCATACAAGTTTAACAGGTATTGGTACTTTGATTTCTTCCCCCTTGTTAGCTTTGGTTTTCCCCAACTTTTCAAATGTACTAATAACATCTACGCATGAACCTAGCATATTAAAATGATCAAAGACTTTCCTAGCTTCTATAGCAACATCACCAAATTCTTTAAGCAAGATTTCTAGAATAAAATCTTTCTTTTCAGCATTTTCAACATAATGAAGGTTAAGAAACATTTGTTGCATTATGGGGTGAAGGTTAACAAACCTAGCCTCTAATATGTGAACTAAAGAAGCTGCAGCAGTTTCATAATTTGGGGCAAGTTCTGCTATGGATCTCTCCTCAAGATCTTTATGCTTACTAACATGGTTATAGAACTCTTCAATGTTATCTTTTCCAATTATAGAACCACTACCTACCGACAGGTCTTCCAGGGTGTACTTAGGGAACAACATTTTAGCAAAATTAAAATAAAACCGAAATAAAAAGATAAATGCAAGTAACTAATTTTTTTTGTGTTTTTAATATTAGAAAGCAAACAAGACAATAATATAAATAAACTAAGCAAGACAATAACAAAATATAAAAAAATTGGAAGTGAGAGACTCCCCTTGCAGAAGTGCTTGACCTCCCCGGCAACGGCGCCAGAAAAGAGCTTGATGCACGCGATGGTGTTGTTAGGAAACCCGAAGAGGAAGGTATGATGAGTGCAGCAGCAAGTTTCACTCAGTTATGAAACCAAGGTTATCGAACCAGTAGGAGATGAAGACGCTTCTGAAGGTGTCAACGGCGCCAGAAAAGAGCTGTTGCAGGGATGTCCTGACGGTTGACCTGTAACCTGCACACAACACAACGAAGATACTTTGCCCCAACTTAACATTGAGGTTGTCAATCTCACCGGCTTGCTGTAACAAAGGATTAGACGTATAGTGTGGAAAATGATGTTTGTTTGCAGAGAATGAAAGAAAGCAGTGTTTGCAGTAGGTTGTATTATCAATGTAAAAGAATGGACCGGGGTCCACAGTTCACTAGTGGCGTCTCTCCATAAATAAATAATAGCATACATGCGGGTAAACAAATTACAGCTGGGCAATTGACAAAATAAAGAACTGCATAATGATGCATATACTTGTCATGGTGTCTAGTGTGAGATTCATTTGGGCATTACAACAATATACATAGACCGTTCCAACCGCATCTATGACTAATAATCCTCCTACCGGTTAACGTTCGTACCCCATTCAGTATTAAGTTGCAAGCAACAGATTATTGCATTAAGCAAAGTGTGTAATGTAAGTAACACAATTATCCTTAGATAAAGCATTACTGTTTTATCCCTATTAGCAACAGTACATCCACAACCTTAGAGGTTGCTGTCACTTCCCCAGATTAAATGGTGACATGAACCCACTATCGAGCATAAATACCCCCTCTTGGAGTCACAAGCATCTACTTGGCCAGAGCATCTACTAGCAACGTAGAGCATGCAAGATCATAAATAACACACACATAATATATTATGAAGCAAATGACATAGTACTCAATATTCATCGGATCCCAGCAAACACAACATGTAGTATTACAATAAGATGATCTTGATCATGATAGACAACTCACAAGATCTAAACAGGATAGCACAAGTGGAGGAGACAACCATCTAGCTACTGCTATGGACCCATAGTCCACGGATGAACTACTCACGCATCAGTCCAGAGGCGGGCATGGTAATGTAGAGCCCTCCGGTGATGATTCCCCACTCCGGCAGGGTGCCGGGAAGAGCTGCAGAAACCTCCCGAACTAGGATTGACGACGACGGCGGCTACGGGATGTTTCGTGGAAAAGTGCTCGGGTCCTTAGGGTTTTCTCGTCGAGGGGTATAAATAGGCGAAAGGGCAACGTCGGTGGGCGCCCGTGGGCCCCACACCATGTGGTGGCGCGGCAGAGCGGGGAGCCGCGCCGCCATGTGGTGTGGCTGGCCTGTGGCCCCCCTCCATCTCCTCTTCGGTGTTCTGGATGCTTCCGGGCAAAATAGGGACTTTGGCTTTTATTTCGTGCAATTCCGAGAATATTTTCTTAAAAACTTTTCTGAAACAAAAAACAACTGAAAAACAGGAACTGGCACTGTGGCATCTTGTTAATAGGTTAGTCCCAGAAAATGCATAAAAATGATATAAAGTGTATATAAAACATGTAGCAATTGGTATAATATAAGCATTGAACAAAAGAAATTATAGATACGTTTGAGACGTATCAAAGATCACTATGACTATTCATTCTTTGTGGTGGACTGGAGTCTCTTCTGAACCCTCGAAGAAGCCTCTTTGTCTTAGAGCATGGAAGGACATTTGCACGCTAAAAGAAGAAGGTGGGCTAGGAATTCGAAACTTGCAGACTATCAATCATGGGCTCATTCTCTCTGCTGCCTAGAGGATAGCGGAACGGCCCAACGTCTCCTTTACATAATTCTCTAGTCCAAGTACTTCTATGAGACCTCGATCTGGAGGGCCAAGACCAACTTGTCAAAGTCGACCTTTTGGAGCTCGATTCTTAAAGTCATTCCTTTGTCGTAGCAAAACTCTTTTTATTAGGTCATGGCGGGAAAATCCACCATCTTGAGCCTGCCGCTGGGGAAAAGCTTGGACAAAGTGGCATGACGATCCCATTATACACCAAGCTCCTTTTTCTTACCCAGCCCACGTAAAACAACTCTGGAAACCAGGTGATAAATCATGGAATAATGCCTCAACTGATGAGTTTGTTAGTCGTTCTGCCCAATCAATTTAGTCTACTCAGATTATTCTCTCTGACGAACAAGACATCCTGTGTTGGAAACTGACTCCTAATGGCAAATATACTTCCAAATCGGCATATCCGAAATAAATTAATAAAGGCTGTATGCATCAATCGATGCAGAGGCCGGGTTCTCCCTTTTCGAAAAAAAAAATCGGCATACCATGTTTGTTTGCTGGCGCTGCAAGGACAAGGGGCTCCTGGGCTCCTGCCCCAACTCCTCCCGATTCTCTTACCCTGCACACCCTATACCAGGTTTAGAAAAACAAGATGCTTCTTCCTCGTATTAAAACTTTTGCTTGGCGTCTTCTTCGTCTTGCAGTCCCTTCAGGAGCTCGAGCATCTAGGTTTTCTAGGCACATGGCGGTCTTTGTGCTCGCTGTGGAATTCATGAGAATGACATGCATTTGTTGTTATCCTGCCCTTTTGCTAGAGCTGCTTGGTTTCAGCCACCTTGGTATCTTCGGGTTGATCTTCTAACTCCTTTGCCCAGGGGATAAAGAACTTCATGGCCATTAATCACCCTTGTATGAATATGCAGAATATTCACACTTTTATGTGGTGTATTTGGAAATCCAGGAATGATTTTATCTTCCACAAAAGAGAGACTCAACCCTACCAGGTAGGCATTGCAGCAAAACCTTTGTTGCAGACTTTGGAACTTCAGTCAACTCTCCACCCTGGATCTCAGCAACCCTCGGTTGGCCAAGCTGCGTCCTCTTATGTTGCCATGTCTTCCTCTATCTCCAGGTACACTCCTCGTGCAAGTTGTCCGCTGATCTCCATCCCCAACGACATGCTGATCATTGGGGGCAAGATTTATACGGATGCAGCCTGAAAGCCGGGGAATTCGTCTACTTCTACCACAACTGGTTTGGAGGTGTATCTTCGTCCACACTCCTTCACTAACGTCTTCATTCTAGCGACTTTTAGACAAGTTGCATCGGCGCTTATTGGCGAAAGACGAGGGCCTTGCTCTTGGCAACAAACATGGCTGCTCGCCTTTCGTTCTCTAAACTTGTCTTCTTCACAGACTCCATCCCTCAACCGTGCTCGCTCTGCCACAACTCCATCTGCTGATCATGATTTGGTGTAATTGAAATTCCGCCAGCAGGTTCTACAATTCCAGCACTTAGTCGCCCCTCTGAATCATATATTGTTCCACATATCTAGAGATGTCAACGGGGTGGCTCACAACTGCGCATATCATGCAAAAATATCACGTCGATCTGAGCCTATCAGTTTATGCAGGAACTCAACTTACAACTCTTCTCAATGCCCAATCCTTGCAGCCGCTGCTCATATCCAAACGTTGGGCTTTGTAATCCTTGACATGTCAATACTTCTAAGGACACTCTCGTGCCCTCTCCCTCTGTTAAAAAAGAAGAAGGTATAGCTAGTCAAAGCGAGAGAAACAAAAATATCTCAATCTTACTTATTATGAGAGCTTCCTTAGCTTGGCTTTACATATTTCCAGAGCACTCACTACTGTTTCAATCAACCGAGTTGACTCTGGTGAGCCCTCAAAAGGCGAACCATGACTTTGACGTTAAAACTAACTAATGTTGCCTTTCCCATCTAGAACGAGAAAAGGAAAAGGAATCCTCGTCGATGAGGTTCAGCTCGCCTGGGCAATCAGATCTGGTTTTGGCTCCCATTAAACTCCCGTCGACACTTAACCCGGATGCTCTCTTTGTAAGAGAGCTTTGCAATGTGCTTAGCAGCTTGGAGGTTGCTAATCTCGCATGTGGAGGGCGTTCGATTACTTGCCTCCTAACGGTGATGACAACCAAAAGTAAAGGTGGGTGATTGCACTCGGACCGGCAACCGGAAGTAGAAGTCACTTAGGTGGAAAGACAAGAAGAGTGGTGCCATTGGAAAGACACCCACAACTGCTCAATGGATGGTCTTCGATTTCTTCGCTCATCGTTCTATGATTTTGGTGTTACCACTAGTAGAAAACAGGCCTACCGTTTTGAGGTCGGAGCACATTTAGCCCCGGTCAGGCCTGGAACCGCGACTAATGACATCAATAGTCGCGGTTCGAACGGTTAGGACGGCATCACGGGCACGGAAACCTTTAGTCCCGGTTCCATAGGAACATTTAGTCCCGGTTTCTAATACAAACCGCGACTAAAGGTATTTGTCCCGGTTCGTGTTTCAAACCGGTACTAATGATCTGTGGAATTCGCAGCGGTTTGGAAATTGATCAGCCCACCGCGCTTTGGAAGATGATCGATCAGCCACGTTGATACACACGAAATTAATCATGAACGCGCCGTGTGGAACGCGAAGCAGCACCGCGCCGCCGCCCGCCGGCCTCCCGCCAGCTGCTCGGTGACCGCCGGCTTCCCTCTCCGCCCTATAAAAGGAACAGTACAAAAATGCCTAATCACACACAAAATCTCCCTCTCCATCCTTGCTCTCTTCCATTCCAATGGAGTCACTCGGACACATCACGGCGTCTCGGTTATTCTTCTTCTCCAAGGAAGGCATGGACTTCAAGGTATGGGTCACCCTCCGTGCATCACGCGTGGAGCGGTGGATCCGACACGTGAAGAAGGTGTATCTCGACGCCGCACCGATCAAGGGGGTTGGACTCGACTGCAAGTTCACCGACGCACTCCCGGGTCGTCGCCAGAGGGATCTTCCAGTCGAGGATAAGCAGCGCGCCGCCGTCATTCAACTCTCGGTGGCGACCGAGACTCTTATTTTCCACATTTGCAGGGCTGATCGGGTGCCGAAGCTACTCATCGATTTCTTAGGTGACAAGACTATCAACTTCTTCGGCGTCGCAATCCAGAATGACGTGCGGATGCTGCGATACTACGGAATTACAATTCCGTCAGCGGTCGACCTCCAGAGGAATAGCCGGAACCCAACCGACAATCCTACCCCGAGCCTGTATGCTCTCTCCAATGCTGTCGTTGGGACAAAACTTGAGATGAAGAAAAAGAAGAAGGACAAGAAACGGGACGACGACGAAGAAGGAGAAGACCTAACTTTCGGATGGGCCGCGGTTCCATTGAGCTACGAGAGAGTCGTGTATGCTGCTCTGGACACTCGCCTTGGCTTGGAGATTGCACGGAAGTGGTATTTAGATTGATATGATTAGTAGACCGTTGTGTGTCTCATCTATCTCTTGTATTGGAAATGTTTGGAATCTTATATATCGGTTACCGGTTTATTAATATAAATATTTCCATTTCTAATTAATTTTGGTTACCGGTTGAAAGATATGAATATTTCCATATTCAGAGATTTAGATAAAATGGACGATTTAGATTAGTTATTCAAATTTAAATAATTTTCATGTGGATGAACACTCTCTTCTCTTCTTCTCTAGATCTTGGCAGAAACATTTTTACCTGCTGTCATGCTAGCTAATTAAGAAGCACACACGGAAGAACACCAAGAACACACACACGAACACCTCGATCTACCCAAGAACACACACAAGAACACAAGGACATAGGCATATGTCAGTTCCTCCCGACATAGGCATATGTCGGTATCAGATCACCTCGGTCCACCCCGGGACATAGCTTAGACATGTATGCTTCCTCCTCCTACCTCACAAGAGAATGCTTCTAAGCCCAACCTCTCGAAGATGTCCTAAGTATGCTCACAAGGACATCTTCGAGAAGTTGGTTCCTAGAGGAGTCCTCTGCCTTTTGTATTCGGCGATGAACTGAAGTATTTTGTAGATGCATGGAACAAAACACACGGTTTCCCCTGCATACAGCCCAACAGTGGCTCGTGAGTGCCCGCATATCAAATGCACTGTTGGGCGTATGAAGGGAATCCGAATGGTTTGTATATCAAATGAACTACACTAAGTGTTGACATAGATTAGACATGTCTGCTTCCTCCTCCTACCTCACACAAGAGAATGCTCAACCCAGAAGGTCTGGGCACCAATTTATAGCATCACCAGGGGGAGGCATCTTTAGTCCCGGTTGGTGGCTCAACCCGGGACAAAAGAAACACACCCCTGATCTAACGGCTCACAAGTGCTTGAAAGAAACACACGACTGATCTAACGGCTCACAAGTGCTTGAAAGAAACACACGATCCGTGTGCTTCTTTAGTCCCGGTTTGGAAGTGATAGTGTTGATCCAAACACATTTCATATGGAAAGTTTTGTCAAATTCCTAAATATACAAAAGTTCTTCAAAATCATATCCAAACTGTTTTTAAAATATTTACAATAATTATTATAGAAAATAGAAAATAGTTTTATATTAGTTAGTCAAATTCAAACACATTTCATATGGAAAGTTTTGTCAAATTCCTAAATATACAATAGTTCTTCAAATTCATATCCAAACTGTTTTTAAAATATTTACAATAATTATTATAGAAAATAGTTTTATATTAGTTAGTCAAATTCAAACACATTTCATATGGAAAGTTTTGTCAAATTCCTAAATATACAAAAGTTCTTCAAATTCATATCCAAACTGTTTTTAAAATATTTACAATAATTATTATAGAAAATAGAAAATAGTTTTATATTAGTTAGTCAAATTCAAACACATTTCATATGGAAAGTTTTGTCAAATTCCTAAATATACAAAAGTTCTTCAAATTCATATCCAAACTGTTTTTAAAATATTTACAATAATTATTATAGAAAATAGAAAATAGTTTTATATTAGTTAGTCAAATTCAAACACATTTCATATGGAAAGTTTTGTCAAATTCCTAAATATACAAAAGTTCTTCAAATTCATATCCAAACTGTTTTTAAAATATTTACAATAATTATTATAGAAAATAGAAAATAGTTTTATATTAGTTAGTCAAATTCAAACACATTTCATATGGAAAGTTTTGTCAAATTCCTAAATATACAAAAGTTCTTCAAATTCATATCCAAACTGTTTTTAAAATAGTTACAATAATTATTATAGAAAATATTTTTATATTAGTTAGTCAAATTCAAACACATTTCATATGGAAAGTTTTGTCAAATTCCTAAATATACAAAAGTTCTTCAAATTCATATCCAAACTGTTCTTAAAATATTTACAATAATTATTATAGAAAATAGAAAATAGTTTTATATTAGTTAGTCAAATTCAAACACATTTCATATGGAAAGTTTTGTCAAATTCCTAAATATACAAAAGTTTTTCAAATTCATATCCAAACAGTTTTTAAAATATTTACAATAATTATTATAGAAAATAGAAAATAGTTTTATATTAGTTAGTCAAATTCAAACACATTTCATATGGAAAGTTTTGTCAAATTCCTAAATATACAAAAGTTCTTCAAATTCATATCCAAACTGTTTTTAAAATATTTACAATAATTATTATAGAAAATAGAAAATAGTTTTATATTAGTTAGTCAAATTCAAACATATTTCATATGGAAAGTTTTGTCAAATTCCTAAATATACAAAAGTTCTTCAAATTCATATCCAAACTGTTTTTAAAATAGTTACAATAATTATTATAGAAAATATTTTTATATTAGTTAGTCAAATTCAAACACATTTCATATGGAAAGTTATGTCAAATTCCTAAATATACAAAAGTTTTATATTCAAACTCATTTGAAAAAACCCCTCAGGAACCGCGACTAAAGGGGTAGCAGTGCGCGCGCAGTCGAAAAACAAACTGGGTCGCGGTTGGAGGCTCCAACCGGGACTAAAGGACCCCCTTTAGTCGCGGTTCGAGCCACGAACCGGTACTAAAGGTTGGGCGGTATATAAGCAAGATTGAGATCCCGGTTGGAGCCACCAACCGGGACCTCGCGCTTAGGAATTTCAGCGACGCCGCCAGGCTGCCCAAATCGAGCGCCGCCGCTGCCGCTGCGCCGCCGAGCTCGCCGCCGTCCGCTGCCGCCGCGCAGGCCGCCCGCTTCCGCTGCGTCGCCGCCGCGCCCGCTCCTCTCCCTCACTGCTGCCGCGGAGGCCGCCACCGCCGCCGCCGAGCTCGCCTCGCAGTCCCCGCTGTTCCAGAAGCTCTCCCGTCGACGTCTCCGACCGAATCGTGTCAGGTGAGCACACGCCGGTCCCCTCGCCGTAGTTGATTAGTTGGTTAGGTTGACTTAGGGTTAGTGTCTTAGCAAATTGATTTAGGAATTTAGTGTTTTAGGACTTAGTGAAATTTAGTTGATTAGTTGATAAGATGATGGGTTAGAATTTAGTTGATTAGCTAGATGAATTATAATTTAGTTAATTAGTTGATTGTTAGTAAACTGTTTTAGTGGTTTAGTGTCTTAACAAATTTAACGTCTTAGCAAATTGATTTAGGAATTTAGTGTTTTAGGACTTAGTGAAATTTAGTTGATTAGTTGATAAGATGATGGGTTAGAATTTAGTTGATTAGCTAGATGAATTATAATTTAGTTAATTAGTTGATTGTTAGTAAACTGTTTTAGTGGTTTAGTGTCTTAGCAAATTTAACGTCTTAGCAAATTGATTTAGGAATTTAGTGTTTTAGGACTTAGTGAAATTTAGTTGATTAGTTGATAAGATGATGGGTTAGAATTTAGTTGATTAGCTAGATGAATTATAATTTAGTTAATTAGTTGATTGTTAGTAAACTGTTTTAGTGGTTTAGTGTTTTAGCAAATTTAACGTCTTAGCAAATTGATATAGGAATTTAGTGTTTTAGGACTTAGTGAAATTTAGTTGATTAGTTGATAAGATGATGGGTTAGAATTTAGTTGATTAGCTAGATGAATTTAGTCGCCGCTCAACATATATAGCTCCCTCTCACCGGCGAACACCGAGCTCAGTATAGTTTAGTGTTATATTGCTAGTATTGCTAGTATAGCATTAGTATTAATATTGTTTTAGTATTGCTTACTATAAATATTGTTTAGTATTGCTAGTATATAGGTTTAGTATAAATATTGTTTTACTATTTTCAATCTTGCTCTTCTGTTGTTATTGTACTAAATATTGTTAGGACTTAGTGAAATTTAGTGAAGTTTAGTCTTTATTCTTTATAGTTTAGTATTGCTAGTATATATTCTTTATTCTTTATTCTTTTTAGTACTGCTTTTAATCTTTATTCTTTATAGTGAAGCTGCGGACCATGACGGTAGAGATGACCGGGAAGGCCAAAAAGATAATGAGGTAGATGACGGCTCACAGTATCTGAATGAAGATGGTGATGCTGGGTTGTCGGATGATCAGTTAGAAGAACAAAACATAGGCAACCCAGAACCAAGTATTGATGTCGATGCTAGCGTTGGACCCTCGACGAAGTCCTCTGATGTAAATATTTAAGTCTCTGCTAATTATATATATAGACCTCCACATTGAGCATATATTTAATGAATGTTTTTTTAGTCCTCCACTTCAAGGTTACGGGGCCCGACCAAAAAGTGGAACGAGAAGACACATATGATTATTGACATAGTCAGTGCCGATGGGGAACCTTTGGAGCCCATAAACAGCGTGACTGCATTTACTAATCAAGCAGGAGTTCTTGTTAGGGACATGATCCCGATCACCTGTCGAGAATGGAAGAAGCCAAGAGCTGATGGAATAAGTTTTGTCTCTAACGAATTGAAAAATTCTATTTGGGACAAGCTGATATCACATTTCACTCTGCCGACGATGGACACCGAGGAGCAAACAACGGCCTTGAAGGCCAAAGTCAAGGTGTGGATCCTGAAGAAGATGGCCAAACAATTCCAAAACCACAAAAAAAGAACGTGGGCGAAGTATGTCAAGAGTGGGAAAATTACTCCGGAGTTTAAGGGAACAGACGAGAGGTTACGTGATCACTGGGATGATTTCGTGACGTACAAGGAATCGGAAGAAGCTCTTGAGAGGTCCAAAAAGAATGCGGATAATGCCAAGAAAAAGGTTCTCCATCATAATTTGGGGCCAGGTGGCTACAAGACTGCCATGCCTAAGTGGGATAAACTTAAGGCTGAAATTCAGCCAAAAGGTCTAACTCCAGAGACGGAGAAAGTGCCCGAGAGAGCAGGAAACTTCCTAATGGCGCATGGTATGACGTTGGAGAAGGAAACAGGGGAGTTGGTTCTTCGTGATCCGACGAAGAAAGCAGTGTTGACTCCCTTCGATGATCTTAAAAAAGCAGTAGCCGAGGTGGAGGCGGGAACGTTCATTCCGGATAGAGAGAACGACGAGCTGACAAAGGCACTCGGAAATCCTGAGAAGGGAGGACGAACACGAGGCTATGGAGGTGTTCCTTGGAAGATGGGGTTTCATGAGGACTATCATACTTATAGAAGCCGAGCCAGAGCAACGAAGAGGAGGGAGCAGCAGGCGGCACACCGGCTTAAGAAGGTGGAAGAAAGGAACGAGCTGCTCTTTGCGATGTATACGAAGATGCAGGAGAAATTTTCAAGCCGTCCAGAGGCCGGTCAGATTTACATAGATCCTGCAGCTGATGGCCCATCTAACCGGAGGAGCAGTGTGGCTTCCACGGGGTTGCATGACGATGATGGAGAAGTTGATGCGTCACCGATGGATCGCTACCCCGTGGCACATTACACAGTTCTGCAGAATTCCACCTTTGTGGCTCCTTATATTGAGGAACACATGAATATTGTACGGTCCAAAAACCCGGAGATGGATGACTTCTCGATTAAAGATGCACACATGGCGAATTTCAGCGGTTGGTTGCAAGCACATCTCATGAATAACAACACTGTTGACATGGAGTTGTACTCATTGGCCAGCGGACCATCTTCGACCATATCAATTTTCCAAGGGTACGAGATAAATGGGAATACATTTTACACGATGACACAAGATAAAAAGTGCACCAACCAAAACAGTAGTGTCCGCTTTGATGCAACAAACGACAATGGAAGTAAGGACACATATTATGGTTACATAGAGGAGATATGGGAACTTGACTATGGACCTTGTTTTAAGATCCCTTTGTTTCGTTGCAAATGGGTCAAGATGATAGGGGTACATGTAGACACCCAGTACGGAATGACAACGGTGGATCTCCAGAATCTTGGTTACCTAAACGAACCATTCGTCCTAGCCAATGATGTGGCTCAAGTTTTTTATGTGAAGGATATGTCTACTAGATTGAATAAAAGAAAAGAAAAGCAAGACAAACCGGTGAGACAAAGCGCCACATAGTTCTTTCAGGGAAAAGAAACATCGTGGCAGTGGAGGACAAGACAGACATGTCAGAAGATTACAATAAGTTTGATGAAATCCCACCCTTCAAAGTCAACATTGACCCAAGTATCAAGTTAAACAATGAAGATTCTCCATGGTTACGCAGCAATTATAATAAAGCAAAACACTAGATGGTGATGTGTAATAATGTATTAAACCTTTTATGTAACTGTATGTATCAGAAGCTGTAATAATGTATTCCGCGCCATCACGCTGCCTTATTTCAAATTATTATTAGTTTAATTATAAAAAATAATGCAAAAGATCTGAGTTTACCTCATATTTAATTGAAAATGGCAAAATGGTTAATAGTTTAATAGCTAAAATAATTATTTTAAGAAATAGAAAATGGTTTTAGATTAGTTATTCAAATTGAAACACTTTTCATGTTCATAGTTTTGTCAGAATCCAAATATGTAGTCAGAAGTTATTCAAATGTATGTTCAACCTCTTTTGAAATTGCAAAATGAAAAACATTTGAGTTTTGGCGCAAAAACACCCCTTTAGTCGCGGTAGGTTCCACGAACCGCGACTAAACGGGTGGCACCGCGCACGAAAACTGAGCGGCCGAAAACACCATTAGTCGCGGTTCGTGTCTCAAACCGCGACTAAATGGGTACCTTTAGTCGCGGTTTGACCCACGAACCGCGACTAATGGTTTGTGGTATAAATACTCCAGCTTCGCCATCCCGGTTCAATCCGCGAACCGGGACAGCGCTAAGGAGCCATCAGGACGCCGCCAGGCTGCCCAAATCGAGCGTGCCGCCTCGCTGCCATCCACTGCCGCGCGCCGACGTCCGTTGCCGCTGCCGCCGCGCCCGCTCCTCTCCCTCACCACTGCCGAGGAGGCCACCGCCGCGCCCGCTTCCTCTCCCTCAACGCCGCTGCTGAGCTCGCCGTCCCCGCTTCCTCTTCCTCTCCCTCAACGGCGCTACCGAGCTCGCCGTCCCCGTCCCCGCCGAGCTCGCCGTCGCCGTCCCAGCCGGTGAGCATTCCTCTCCCCTCACTTAGTGAAATTGTTGATCTAGTGTTAGGGTTAGGGTTAGTTGATTTAGTGTTAGGGTTAGTTGATTTAGTTAGTAATTTTAGTGTTCTATGACTTAGTGAAATTGTTTTAGGAATTTAGTTGATTTATTAATTTAGTGTCTTAGCAAATTGTTTTAGTGTTTTAGTTTCTTAGCAAATTGTTGTTTAAATTTAGTATGTGTTCATAGTTGTAGTTTATATTTTACAATGTGTTGGAATTTTAAATCGATATAGTGATGTTTTAGGAAATGTGTTAGGAAATGTGGCAAATTTAACTTCATAGCATTATGTTTAGGAAAACATAGCAAATTGTTTTAGGAATTCTTAGCAAATTGTTGGAATTTTAAATCTTTACATGTTGGAATTTTACAATGTTTTAGAATTTGCAAAATATTTTACAATATGTTGCGACATGTCAAGTTAATAATGTAAAGATTCATAGTTTCGAGATGGACGGGACTATGGATGTCATAGACTGGGCTCCGCCGGGTTGGCACTAGGAGGTGCTACCTTCTGGTGCGCGCAGATTGGTGAGGAATGAGGGAACCATCGTCGACCCGGAGCTTCTTTGGTGGCGGTCACGTGGGCCACGACGGGTACAGAGGGTGCCGGCCCCCGAGGAGTTGGTACGTCGTCGTGTCAGGGTGGAGGATGAGCACGTCCGTCAGTACATGTTCGCGTTGGACGTCTGTCGGTCCAACACTTGGCAGCATCTTCAGGGATCTCACATTAGTTATGATCCTGTTTAGGTTCCTTCACTTTGGGTTTTCACCACCCGCTGGATGTTTCCGGCGGTTCGACGTCCATTTTGATTAGCGTGATGTATTATGGATGCGATATATATTATTATGACTTGTA
The DNA here is from genome assembly GCA_026929855.1 of Poa annua. Classification (NCBI taxonomy): domain Eukaryota; kingdom Viridiplantae; phylum Streptophyta; class Magnoliopsida; order Poales; family Poaceae; genus Poa; species Poa annua. The sequence continues at coordinate 60,697,804 of CM049437.1, forward strand.
ACGAATTGATGTTATTGCTACTACTACTTTCAATCTCCCTCTTTATTGTTATTGCTACTACTTTTAATCTTCATTTAATCCTCGTTCTTTATAGTTAAGCTATGGACCACAACGGTACCGGTAAAGATCCTCAGGAAGATGCAGTGTTGAACATAATAGCGGAAAGCCGACAAGATGATGTAGAGAACTTTCTATATGAAGGCTCACAGTATCTGAATGAAGATGGCTATGGGTTGTTGGATGATTTGTTACAAGGACACAACCCGCAAACAAGTATTGATTTCGATACTAGCGCTGGGCCCTCAACCTGCAAGTCCTCCGATGTAAATATTTAAGTCTTTGCTCATGATATATATCACTAGTTAGACCTTCACACATTGAGCATATATTTAACGAATGTTTTTTTAGACCTCCAAATCGAACAAATCTTCCACTTCAAGGTTACGGGGCCCGACCAAAAAGTGGGACGAGAATACACATATGAAGATTGATGTAGTCAGTGTCGATGGGATCCCTTTGGAGCCCAAAAAGAGCGTGACAGCATTTGCAAATCAAGCAGGAGTTCTTGTTAGGGACATGATCCCGATCACCTGTCGAGAATGGAATAAGCCAGCAAGAGCCGACGGAATAAGTTTTGTCTCTAACGAATTAAAAAATTCTATCCGGGACAAGCTGATATCACATTTCACTCTGCCGAAGATGGACACCCCGGAGCAAACAAAGGCCATGATGGACAAAGTCAAGGTGTGGATCCTGAAGAAGATGGCCACACAATTCTGTAACCACAAGAAAAGATTGTGGGCGAATTATGTCAAGAGCAGGAAAATTACTCCGGAGTTTAAGGGAACTCAAGAGAGGTTACGTGCTCAATGGGATGATTTCAAGACGTACAAGGAATCGGAAGAAGCTACTGCTAGGTCGAAAAAGAATGCAGATAATGTCGCGCTGAAGGTATATCATCATAATCTGGGGACAGGTGGCTACAGTACTGCCATGCCTAAGTGGGATAAACTTAAGGCTGAAATTAAGGCAAAAGTGCTATCTCCAGCTACGGAGAAAGTGCCCGATAGAGCAGGAAATTTCCTAATGGCGCATGGTATGACGTTGGATAAGGAAACAGGGGAGTTGGTTCTTCGTGATCCGACGAAGAAAGCAGTGTTGACTCCCCTCAAGAAACTTAAAACAGCAGTAGCCGAGGTGGAGGCGGGAACGTTCATTCCCGATAGAGAGTACGACGAACTGACAAAGGCACTCGGAAAGGCTGAGCACGGAGGACGAACACGAGGCTATGGAGGTGTTCCTTGGAAGATCGGGTTTCATGAGAACGTTAACACTTATAGAAGCCGAGCGAGAGCACAGAAGAGGAAGGAGCAGCAGGCGACAGACCGGCTGAAGAAGGTGGAAGAAAAGAACGAGCAGCTCTTTGCGATGTATTCTCAGATGCTGTAGCAAATATCAAGCCGTCCGGAGGGCGATCAGATGTACATAGATCCCACACCCGACTGCCGGAGAAGCAGCGTGGCTTCCACGGCGTTGCATGTCAGCGTTGATGATGCACAGGTTGATGCGTCACCGTTGGAGCGCTACCCCGTGGACAATATCGAAGAGAAGACTGATTGTGAGCTACACCAGCCAATGAAGAATATATCCATGAAGGTGGCCGTCGGCTTTGCTTTGAAAGTTGATCCTGCAGTGCGTTGGCATTGCCGCGAGGTTCCAGCTGGGTATGCTCGTGTCGGGGTGGATGAAATTCTACCCGGATGTGAGACATTGGAGATTGACTACCCTGGCCCTGAAGGGGAGTCGACCCTGGGAGAAGTCTTGCATGGAGTCATTTTATGGAAAAAGAAATACATACAATTCCAGGCTCGACGCAAAGGCCTAAGGCTCCCTCACCTCCACCTCGATCATCGCCGCCTCGATCTGCGCCTAAGGCTCCCTCATATTCGCCTAAGGCTCCCTCATCTTCGCCGCCGCGTCAGCAACCTCGATCTTCGCCGATGCGTCAGTAGACTCGATCTTCGCCGCCGCGTCAGCAACCTCGATCTTCGCCTCCGCCCACTCAGTACATAGGAGTAAAGTGGAAGTCCCTGCCTCCGCCTACTAAGGAGAAAGTGTCGCCGCTTCCACGGGTCCCCAAGGGTCGTCCCACGGAGAATAAGAGGCAGCAGAGAGCCGACGTTGCCCAGCTTTGACAACAGAAAAAATAATCGATCGCTCCGTTCAAGGTGGCATCCCCGATTGTATTATCAGAAGGGTTTGAAGAAATTCCTGGTCTGACGATAGATGAAATGCTAGGCCGAGTTGAATCCCCCACGGCTCCCCTGGCAAGGAAATTTGTCATGGGGAAGGAACTGGTCACAGAGCCGGAGTTGCCACTGCTACCTAAAAGAGTGCGAGAATTACATAAGTGGTATATGGAGGCCTCAAAAAACGAGCAGACAATGCTGCTTGTTAAAGTTAGAGAAGAGCATTACTTCATGGGAGAACAGACAATCCATATTGATTTTGACGAATTGTTTCAGTTATTCAATATGGACACCCTCGACAAATCTATCATGAGCTGCTATTGTCTGTAAGTGATTAATTTATTTCTGTAATTAATTAAGTCTCTAGCTAAGCTCATCATTTTGCCTATAAGAGGATGCCTAATTATCAAGTTGGGTTCGTTGACCCAGATCGAGTTCATGTACATAACCTATAACAAAAACCGGAGAAAACGGAGAACAACTTGTTCAATTTTTTGAAGCAACAAAATTTTAAAGATGTGATTTTGTTTCCTTACAACTTTAGGTGAGAGTGTTATTACTGTCTTGTACACATTAACTTTCTCTCTTACTAAATGTTGATGAGTTAGAGATATATATATAAACGTGTGCAGCTACCACTGGATTCTGTTGAACATTCAAATTTACCGTGCGGTAGTTGAGATCGAGGACTCACTAGCGCTTCCCTTGAAGGATTACGCAAGCATTACTGATATGCTCCAAAGGTAATTTCAATCGTTCGACCTCTTTATTTTCCTATGTTCTAATTATTAATATCTTCTTTATTCATTTTATTTGCAGGTATGGAAACGGTTTACAAGAGGGGCCGAAGGTCAACTTAAATCAGTGCTGACCTTTAAACAAATCGACGTAAGTATAGTACTCATTTTAATTCTAGTTTCAATATCGGATTGTCATGTTTCATTATTATTTGATTCAACTCTATTTTCGTAAAGTGCGAGAAACAGCCACCGGCGACTAATCTATGTGGATACTTCGTTTGCGAGTACGTGCGCACGTGTGTCAGTGCGCGGACTTCTACACATGTATGTTAAACATTAATATATATATTCAGAGTTTTACTTTTGTTAATGATAATTTATATATTCATATCGACCTTCTTTTTTATACAGAATGTGGCTTCGCGGTCGGTACTCCCAGCAAAGCAACGCATAAAAGCAATTTAATAGGAAATTGCTGGATTTTTGCTTGACAAGGTCATAGCCCCAATAGGAGAATACCATATAAACCGTCGTTAGTGATATTCATGTAATTCTCGTGTTCGGAATACACTCGTGTATATATAATCGATGTATATATGCTCGTACGACTGACTCGTTATATTATATATGCATGTATGCTTAATTTAGACTTGTCATATAATATATGCATCAATGTGTGTAATTGTAGCATACGAATAATAGTTTAAATCATAAATAAAACATAAAACAGATAACAGAAAACAAAATAAAAAATCCTAAAACCTAAAACCCATCGAATTTTTTAGTCCCGGTTTGTGATACAAACCGGGAGAAGCTCGCTGCGCGCCCACGTGGATGCCTATTTGTCCCGGTTGCAGACCGAACCGCGACTAAAGGTGGTGGCCTTTAGTCCCGATTCCACAGTCCCGGTTGGTAAACCGGGACAAAAGTCTCTTACCAACCGGGATTGTTAGCCTGTTTTCTACTAGTGTGTTGGGAGAGTTTGTCGAGCTACAGTAGTTGTGTATTCTTGATTTGTGAGTAGTTGATTTTGTTCTATGTATAATGGTCTTCGTTTGATTTTTCGAAATTAACCGGGTATTTCTCTTCTTCTGATTTAACAGATTAGGACATGTTGATGCAGAGTCACTACATGATGTCCTTTTTACCTTTTAGTTGGTTATTTCTCTTTCGCACCTCTGGGTGTCAAGTGATGTAATTCGATTTATGAGACACTTTTTTGCTTTAATAAAAATAAAAGCCGCATGAATCAATCGATGCAGAGGCCGGGACTGTCCCTTTTCTTAAAAAAGACATACATTTTGCCACCGTTTCAAAAAAATCGGTCGACATGCGGCATGCATAGCAGATCAAAGTGCAGACAACTCTTCGCCCTTTGAAACAAAAAAATACATATATCCTCCATATAGTACTATATTTTCATGGCTACGTACCGATATCCATTTTAGCCCCCATGCATTCTCATCATCATACTTACAAAACCATGCAGCACCCACCTTTTCCATCCCGCGATCTTGGGATGATCTCAGAGATGACACATATCTACCTATATATACTATATCCTATCCTTATCGTTGTAGGCTGCCTTGCGCCGTGGGCATGCGGGAAGGCCATGCTGATCCAAGGAAGGTTAGTTCAAAGCTGCGCGCAGCATATCTGCCCGATAGAGATGCGCCGTCCCATACATGAATGACCTTATCTAACTTAAAACATCATAATAATCGGAATCCTATCCCGATCAAAAGAATCGATGGCCTCTCTTCTTTACAGGCAAGGCAAGGCAAGGCTCGGCTAGCTCCCGAATCAATGAATGCAGGTTTCATATGTTCATGTGCCCCGGCTCAGAGAGGCAGACAGAGGCCCATTTTCCAGCTGTTAGTGAGTCTGCCCATTTTCCAGCTGTTAGTGATGATGTATGTGTTTCGTTCATGAGTAGTGTGTTTCGTGTAAGAGGGGGTTTGGTTAGACTTTTTTCTTGGCTTTTACTTTTGGCTTATAAGCCGTAAAAGCACCAAAATAGGTGCTTTTGGCTTTTGGCTTATGTTACACTATGGTATAAGCGAAAAGCCAAAAGCTAAAAGCATCGATTTAGGTGCTTTTATGACTTATAAGTCAAAAGCAAAAAGCCAAGCAAAAAGTCTAACCAAACACCCTCTAAGTCAACAGCAGGGTCGTGCTGGTGGTGTAGTACCACTGACAGGCTATCGCTAGCAAGCTTACACCTCCCATGCTGCGCCACGTGCTCCTCACGTGCCATATAAAAAAGAGAGAACATAACAGCTGGGGATTGCGGATCTACCCACGACATGGCACGCCCTACTGCTGTTTACAGAAACAACACGTGTCGTCGCCCCGAGCTTCTTCCACCAGTAAAAAAAAGTCCATTTTAAATCCGGTTTGGCGAAATGAAACTGAATTTACCCTAAATTTAGCAATCTGATCTAGATGAAACCATGAACCTATCTGACACACTGAAGACAGAAAATTCCGACTCAATCTATCTCCCTATCTCTAAGATACACCAAAGTTACGAAGTAGATGGCCACCGACGGGCGCGGGAGCGGGACGCAGCTTCCATCGAGATGCTGGCCTGCACGTTGCACACCCCAAATCCCCCGTCCCTAACTCCCTTTGAGGGTTTCATCACGACCGTCGTCCATCCTTGGTGGCCCACGAGCATGGCGGTGAGGGTAGCCAGTGATGTGCTCGTCGGAGTAGGTTGAGGCGAGGAAGATCGGGAGCAAGAGGGCGTGGGCGCGCGGCTCGCCGGCAGGTGATGGTCGCACGTGAGGCCGTAATGTGGAAGCGACATGTTTGCAGGACGACGCTGGTCTCGGCGGAGCTGCGAAGGAGGAGCAAGAGCGAGCGGTCGTGCGGCTCGCCAGCCGATGTTGGTCCCCAACCTAGTGTCTCTCCTTTTTATTCTAAGACGTGGTAATGTTGCGTCGGCGAGCCTTGGAAGTAAAAATTGGACGGGAAAGAAGATTGATATGACACGTGGGTCAATGTTGTCAGCCGTAGTACAATTTCATAATTTTATTTCTTTTGTCTAACAAATATGTTCAAGGTTCATTTTTTACTCGGATTGCTATCTTCAGGGTACAAACGATAGGTATTTGAAGTTCAGAGTTTATTTTGCAAAACCAATAGTTTAAAATAGAGTTTTTCCATCAAGCACTTCCAATTGGAGAGAGTGTTGGTCATGTGTCCAGACTCGTTTGAATGGCTCCGGCGACGTCCCCAAAATCCGCATTATATTTGTTTTTATCATTTTATCTAAAAAAAATTAAAAAAATTACAAAGTTTAATATTAGTTCGAATATAGAAAATGTATAAATTATTATAATAATTCATATTTTGTAATTATTATAAAAAAATACATGGAAATTAAACCGACTCTAATTAAACTATGCTGTTTGCTTTGATATCCCATAAGTGGGTTACAAGGTTATTTTGCAGGTGCTTGGCGCATTGTTTTAGCAAAAATTTACCGATGCATAATAAGAAAATCAGAACACTAAGCCGACACGCCCGACCGTGGCTTGGGCATAGGCCCCCGGTAGTTAAACACCTCGTTAAGCAATGGACTTCTGATATCTCTCACTCTCAACGATCGTGTTGTACATGATAACACAAATACATTTACGATCTCACATATTTGATCTTGCGAGGATAACGATAAACCTGGCCCGATGCACACCAAATCAAATGTCTGATGCACATCTTTGCAGACAGACTCTTACTTCTTTCAAAATAGTCCTTGCCAATAGGGTTACAAGGTTACCGATAATCTTCACAAAAGTTGATCAATTTGGATAGATGCCATCCGTAAGGTAGTACCACTTGTCAGACTCATAACCATTGATCACATACTTACACTCTGTTGGAGCACATTGACTTTGTTGGAGCACATTGACGTTATTGTGAGGATCGGTCATGCCAAAAAATATGTGTTGAACCATCAGATCATAATGTGTCACAGTCTTAAGTATCATACTGCACGTCCCATGATGTCTTGACATATACATCCACTGTCAAGTGAATGGGTAGTTTTGCCAATTCCATGGCATACAATCAATACCCCCCAGCGTCCCGGGAAATTCTCTTACTTGGCACAGTTAGACGAGTTGTGTCTGCCACCTTTTGTGCTCTCACATACGTCTCTCCAAACAATTTCGCTACTGCCTTGCAGAACCTTCATGTGACTTCATGGAAGGAGGGATGTTCTAGGGCCGCGCCACACCTAGTGTGGGGCCTGCCGCATGGCCCCACCCTCCCAGGCCGGTGCACCAAATCCCCACATCTCCTTTAATTGTTTAGGTATGGATTAATAAGGGTCCTAATTGAACTAGGTTTGGAATAAAGAAAATAATCAAAAAGGAATAAAAGGAAAGGGAGGGAGTCCTACTTGGACTCCTGCTCCCAATCCGGATTGGGGAAGGGGCCGGTGCACCAAGCCCCCGTTCCCCATATGTACTCCTCCCTCTTCTCCATGGAGAGGGACCCAAATGACTATCACAAGTTAATATCATCTTGAGATAATGTGAATCAGATGATGACCTAATTAGAGATCCCTCTAATTAAACATTGCTCTAATCTCTCCCTCTAATTAGATCTCATGTGTTGAGAATTAGATCTCTCTAGTCTCATATAGATCTAATCTAGTTGTTGAAAGGCTGTTTATCTTCATCGATGCCACATAGGTTCAGAATGGCGAAATGCTTACGGAGTGCTGCAGTGTATGGGTGAACATTGCTTGAGTGATTACGCAAGTGATCCTACGAGGGAATCAAGTAACAATCTCGCTTCCCGGCGTCGATGCGAGATTTTTCACCAGGCTTCACCGACATCTCCTTTGACAAATATAAGATCTTCTACAACGGTATTTGTAATTATTCTAAATCTCCACCGCGACTGCCGACGAGGAGATGGACTAAGAGCTCCGGATGGCCCTGGAGCTCTCTAAGAAGATGGTGGCCAAGGATGAGGCCAAGCGCTGGGAGCGCATCCTCACCGACGTCTCGCGGTAGGAGGAAGCCCAACACGTGGAGTCGACGCGACAGCTCCAGGAGACCATGAAGGCGCAGCTCGCGCAATCGTCCATGGTAGGAATACATGAACGTGGACGAGCAGGCTCTCGCTAGGTGCCTGTTTTTTATAATTCGTTTTGGTCGATCCGTTAGAGTCATTCTAAACAGTTAGGTGTCTGATTTAATAGTCTGAATCCTAGGTTTTGGTTGAATCCTAGGTTTTGGTTGCATATATTTGGAGCAAGCACGCTCCTTTTGTCTTGCATGAAAGTAATAAAGCTAGCTGCCCTGCGTGCGAGGCTGCTGTCAAGCAGCTGTCCCCACGGATTTGCCGATGCAAGCCTCGCTCAAGCTACGAGGTGAGTTGAACCGTAAAGAGCATGTGGCTATTTACCTCTACAAAATACAGGCAGCTGTGGTTGGTGAACGCACCTTCGATTTTCCATGAATTTTGTACTGAACAGTATCCTGTTAACCAGATGATAAAATGATACTAGGTCCGAGAGAGAAACAAATGCGAGCCCATGTTGCGGAGCGGGAACTCTCAACTTCCGAAATCTTTAAAAAAAAGCTTCCCTTCGCGAAGGTCTATCCACCCGTGCTACGGTGCTGACACGTGTCGAAATTTGCTTCGCTCCCACTCCCCAGCTTTCCTCCGCGCGTGACAAGTGGCGGCTCCTGGACGTGCGCAGAGGGCTGTACATGCATTTATTTTGAGATTCGTTTTTTCAAAATGAAATATCTTGAGAACCGTTTATCCGAATTACGAACCGTTTTCACTTTTGAACTCCTCGCGTCGAGATCTTCAAAACTAGATCCATTGTTGATAGGTTTCGATAAACTTTTTTTTTGTACTTCGGATTGTGTACAGTTCGTACAACCTGGTATGCGTAGTTGTACATCCAACTAAAACTGTGTGTAGTTGTACGTACAACCAGATCTGTACAACCTGATATGTGTAGTTGTACGTTCAGTTCTGTTCTGTACAATCTGATCGGTATGGTTGTACGACCTGATCTGTACAACCTGCTGTGTAGTTGTACAACGTGATTTGTACAACGTGATCTGTGTAGTTGTACGTACAACCATGTCTGTGTAGTTGTACTAGTTAAGTTTATTTTTGTACATGGTGTTGTGTGGTGTTTGTACATCTTATCTACAACTGGATCTAGATCTGGATCTGGTGTGGTCCCGCGTTTTGTACGCCACGTGGCGAGCTAAGAGAGGACGCGCGGGCCAAACATAGACCTTCGTGAAGGCAACCCTTCCCCTAGTGATACCCCTCAACTTCTTAAGCCCTACTTTTTTTTTGAAAACATCTTGGGCTGGTAGCAGCCACCCAACCATCTTGGGCTGAAAGTACTACCAGAGCCCTACTTGCTGGTAGCAGCCACCCAACCATCTTAAGCCCTACTTGCTGGTAGCCCTACTTGCTGGTAGCAGCCACCCAACCATCTTGGGCTGAAAGTACTACCAGAGCTGGCCAAAAGTGAAGGGAACGGGGAAGCTCCTACAGAACGATTCACGCATCGTTCCACGCGCAACGCCTCGTTGCCCCGCGTGGGCCGGTATAGAAAATGAATCATAAAATGAACATTTTTAGAATCTTAACCATTTTCGAAAATGAAAATTTTAAAAATATAAACAATATATTTTCGAAATTCGAACATTTTCAAAATAAATATTTCCGAAATCAGAACCATTTTAAAAATAAACAATTTTCACAAAATGTACCATTTTCAAAATTGAACATGTTTAGAAATCTAAACCATTTGAAAAAAAATCAATCAAAAATATGAAAAATATTCATGAATTTAAAAGGACGAAAAAAACAATCAGAAAATAACAAGTAAACCAGAACCCAACAATAAAAGGATATTCCTAGAATTAAAAAAAAAAACTAACTGGCGGAACGTGGGTCGGCGCTGCTATGCGTCGTGTGAAGCGCCTTGTGCAGGCGGGGGTACGGGTTGCGTTATTTTAGCGGCGTAACGGGCGTCGGTTAGGGAATGCGAGGGAATCTCTCCGCAAACACTATACATCACAACCTCGCAAGTCGCAAGTACTTTAGAGCATGGGTCGACCCATTTAGGTTTTCTGTTCGTTCTTTTTGTTGTTTTCTTTTATTTCGGGGCGCTATGTTATGTTATTTTGTACTTCATTTCTTTGTTCTTTTAGAATACAAAGATACTTGTATTTCGAAATGTGAACACCTTTTGGAACCATGGGGATAATTCTTAAACGGTGAATCTTTTCCATATAGTTTAACTATTTCAAATACATATTTTCATTGAACCCGTGGATTTTTTCAAAAAAATAATTTAAAGTTTTTAATACACGTGAAACTTTTTTGGACAAGTGAATATTTTTTAAACACATGGATTTTTTTTTAAAATCCTTGATGAATTTTTATAAACTACATGTGCACTTTTATAATTAATTGTAAACCATTTTTAAACCTTTTTATAACATGAAAGCTAGACGAACATTTTTTTTGTCATATGCGATATTTTTTTCATGTTTCTGAAATAAATTACTTTGTAATTATTAATTTGTTATTGTAGAATTTATTAACCCAACTTTTTAAAAACTAAAGAAAATATAAAAAGTATACGACTGATAGTGGGATGTATGTTTACGTCCTGGAGATGAGCGATGCAGGCGAGCCGCTGGTCCGTTGTACGACTCGCTGCAAGCGCTGCCTACGGGATCTCATGGCTTTCTACACTATAGGGATGCTTGTGTTTGGTCTGGTGAAGCCGTTAGTGGTGAATTATACTGTTTAGACTGTAGAATCGAGTCTTTTTCTGTGTTTTTCCTGTGTTTGATCCAAAAACTATTTCTATAGTTTTCATGTATTTTACAATTCTCTATTTTGCACCGACAAACCTATCGGATTCCTATGTTTTTTCTATTCCTGTGTTTTTCAACCATGCAATCTAAGAGGCCCTAAGTGAGACTATGATGAAGCATTTTAGGGAAAAAATGGAATCCTTGTTTCGGCTAAGTTGAAGTTTTACAGTAATTTTTTTGTTTTCTTCTATATACAAAATGTTTTGACCACTTCAATCAGACTCGATGCTACACGGCACGTAAACGGTGGCTTTCACTTTTAACAGGAAAATTACAACCGGAAATGATGACTCTAACGGGTGGACGTCTTTAGTCCGTTTACGTTGTCAAACGTACATGCAGACGGTTTATGTCCGTGCTTCCCTAATCACTTCACGCAACAGACTGACACATTGAGTTCGTTCGGTTAGAGGTTTATCATTTTACAATCTTTTTTCATTTATTTTATTATGTCAAACAAACAAATATAGTGTAGAATCTAACAATGAATCAAACATATCACATTGTACGAAAAGAATATTTCCATGTCAGCGTACAACCAAAATAATCACACATAATTCTTACCACCTCGACCATCTCGAACATAGTTCATCGACTGCGTATAACATACGTCTTCTTCGTAGGGGTCAAGGCGGAGAGATCCAAGTTCATGACACGGGCCTCCTTAATGTAGGGCAAGCTCAAGGTTTTTTCCCTTGACCTCGGCCTTCTTGGCTCCCACATGTTCTTGTTTGGGCATTTTCTACTCGATCTCAGGCCTCTTCTTTCGTAATTCGAAGAATTGCTTGGAGACCTTCTCTCTCTCTCCCTCCTCATTCTTCTCACTCGACTTGTCCTTTTGGGTTACGAAGCCGGTCCATGTCTTTTGCAACGCCATTGTTTGTGTGTAGCGCTTCGACTTCTTCGATGGGTCACTCCCATTGTCGGGGGTCGTTGGCTCCCCCCCCCCCCCATTCTTCATGGATGCGTAGAGGTCCTTCTATTTTTGTTGATCCTTGAGTTTCTTGTAGCAATGGGTCAAGGTGAAGGCCTTCCCATGTTGAGACTTGAAGGTCTGCACTCTGCAGTGGTTGCAAGACCTATGCATATGGAATAATACAATCAAAGGCATAAGATGACAATTCGTAGGGGATCATGCGTATGAGGATTTGTGAAGGAGGGAAAAGACGTACAAATCCTTCACTCTAAGGCTACTTGTTGGGCGGGCTTGGACATGATCATGGGAGCCAAAAATTTGCTCACCTCCGCTGAGATAAAATGCCACCTCTCTTTGATTGATATCTCGGTTCAGTCACTCACCATTTCATAGGGCGGAAGCATCTTCCTCTCGTTGTAGTGCTTGTAGAACCATCCCCAACATGTGCTCTCGTTTGCTCGGCCCAAACGATTTGGTCTGTTCCAACCTCGATCCATGACTCACAAATGAACTGGCATTTCTCTTGAGTGAATCCCCCCCCCCCCCCCGCCCCGGCTAACCTTTCTCTTAAAAACCCGGGCTTGGAACTCGAGCTCGTCGTCAAAAACCGGCTCGCTGTCGATGTTGATCACATTAAGGCCGGTCGGCTGAACATCATCTTCTTCGACGGCATAATTGTCGTAGCCATAGAAATCATTGTCCTTGATCATGTCCGGGAGGTACCCTTCCCCTTCCGGCACCTCATAGTACCTTTCGTCCTCAGGTGACGACCTTAACATTTGGCTGAACATGCTATGGTCGTGGGTCACAGTAGGTGAGGCAACTGCACGCACTGCAGTAGTCTGCCAAAGGCGTAGAGTTGAGATCAAGGGTAGACACCAAGAGCGAGGGTTGGGCGCGGATTCCCCGACTTCCGATGAGGCCCGCGACGGAATGGTGCTGAGGAGATATTTGTATGTAGGCATTGGTGGTGTTGGTGGTGGGCTCTAGTAGCGTCTTTTCCCTTTTCCTCTGTGCGCCCTGCTTCTGGGTCATTGCGGCTCTCTATTCCACCGTGATCTCATTCTTTGGTTTCTTCGGAGCTTAGGCTATGACATCGGGGACGGCGGGCTCCTCGGCGACAGGCCCAACGGCTGTGGCTGCGGTTGTGTCGGCCATGACTAGGCTGCAGTTCGTGGGCGGCGACTGCGGCTACGAGTGGAGTTCTGAAGTGAAAATGTCGTAGTAGCGATTTTGCCTCTTTTGGACGGGTCATGAGTGGACAAGAAGAACACAAGAGTTGTCCGATTTCTACCCTAGTACTACGTATCAGTAGTTACCTACTTCTTCCTCCGTTTTTTTAATATAAGATGTTCTATCATTTATCCACATTCTTATTCATACGAATATAAATATATTTATACATGTGTTTTAATATGTATCTTCACTCATTTTACTCATTTCATTTTATGCATCAAAACGACAATATATGTAACATTAAATATTAAACATTGTAGATTTAAATTTAATAACAGAGAGGTACAGCAGTATTCCCTCAGTTTCACAATATAAGATAATTTAACAATTTTTTCACATTTACATATACAAATATATTTAAATATATTGTAGTGTGTAACTTTAAACAACATGTGTTATCTATAAAATATTTTATATTATACTGTTGAACCGAGGAGTGATAATTTCCCGCATAAAGGACAGACGCGGCTCTTGAATCCGTACGAGTAGGACGGAAGAAATCGTACGAACGAACACGAAGTTCTTCGACGTGGCCGATGCGCGAGCATATTGACGCTTGGCGAAGTGAGCCTAGCTTAACTGGTTTGGTTCCTTATGGTGGAACCAACCCACCCAGGTTCAAGTTTCAGACTTGACATGGGTGCTCGCATTTTCCTGGATTTTCCAGGATTTAACCGGCGCTTTGCTTTCAGTGGTAGGTGACGTGCCCGTCAACAGCGAGGCGCCCGTGGTGACTTCGTCAACCTCAAGATATACTAGACCGGTCTCTCGGAGGTGCTCATAGGGGTAGGGTTTGCGTTTGTGCGGTCATAGGGGTGTCTGTACGTGCGTGTTTGTGAGCGTCTGCGTCTGTACTGTGTTTCTCAAAAAAAAAAAGCATATTGACGCTCGGAAGCCAAAACCAGAGAGCGCGGCATGTCGCCTGGTGGGCCCAGCCGCCCTCCCGTGCCATTCCCTCGTGATAATGCTCTGCCGGCTGCCACGTTCCATGGATGGTCGTGGGCCCGCGCTGTGCAGCGCAGCATCCGTTATCACCGAGGCTCAGACGGCATAAGGGTACCTCCAACGGCCCTCCGCATATGGACAGCCGAAGCGGACCGATTCTGTCCGCTTTGGGCTGTGCGCGAACAGATTTTGGGCCTCTGTCCGCTATGCGGTGGAGGTGACTCCAACGGCCCAGCGCAAAAATAAAAAAGGACATATTAATTTAAATATATTACATATAAAGTTCGATAGGGCCCAGTGGCCAGTGAGACATAGAGAAAAAAAATAGTTCGGTGAGGGGCGTCGCCGGATTGGAAAATGGGCGGCGTCGTCGAAGTGCCGTTGCGCCGGCGTCCTACTCGTCCTCGTCGGAGGAGTCGAGGATGACGTACGGCGGCGGCGCGTAGAGCCACGCCGGTGGCGCCGCGGGTGGTGGTGGAGGTGTGGCGGGCGCCTCGGGGTCATGTGGCCATGCCGGTGGGGGCACGTACACCCGGGCCTCGACGTGCTCTGGCCACGGTGACCAGGGCACCTGCCAGCGCGCGCGCTTTTCGTCTCGGCGCGCCTGCTCGGCCGCAGCCTCCTCGGCGGACGCACGGAGCGTGGCCGCCAGGTCGGGCCAGCGCCCGAGCTCTTCAAGCTTGGAGGCCTCCACGGCCTGCCTGAACTCGTCGTCGGCGTCCTCCTCCATGGCCTCCGGCTCGGCCTTCACGGTAGCGTCACCGTCGCCGCCGTCGTCCTCAGACCACTGCGGGTCCGAGTCCTCGTCAGGCTCAAGGCCGACGAGGGCCAGCTCGTCCTCCTCCTCTTCCTCCGGCTCCGGCTCGGCGTAGTCCGGAGGCAGCGTCGCCGCGAAGGCGAGCCGGCGCCGGTGGTTGTGCTCCAGCTGGAACCACCTGTCCCATAGGGACGAGTTCATCGCGTAGGCGGGGTCGTGGAGGAGGTCGGGGGGCAGCAGGGCCCGCCGGCGGCGGATCTCCTCCGTGCACTCACGGCCGGAGCGTGGCACCGGTGGCACGGGGACTCGTTGCCGGTTCAGATGCCACCCCTCGGGGAGGTGGACATCGCCCCACGGCAGGGGTTGGCGCCGCTCCCAGTACAGCTGGGCCACCTCCACCTCCACGCGGGCGCGGCGCGCCCGGCGACGCGCGTTGCGAGCCGCGCGGGCGGCCTCCGCATCGGCGGCGACGGCAGGACCGCGGCGTGGAGCCACGGGCACGGGGACCGAGCGGCGTCGCGGCGGGCCACGAGAGCTCGAGGCCTCGTGGTTGTTCCGGCCGCCCTTCGCCCAGAAAGGCTTCATCGGCCGCGGCGGCGTTGGCGGTGGCTTTGGCCGAGGCGGTGGCATTGGCGGTGGCCGGGGCTAGGGTTTGCGGCCGTCGGAGTGGGAGGCGAGGAGTGGGGTGGGAGTGGATAGCGACCGGCCGGCCACCCACCCTCATTTAATATGACCAGGCCAAGCGGCCGATCTCGCTGGCGCGTGGGCCAGGGGCGGACAAGGGGAGGACACGCGCTGTGTCCTCGCCTCCCCAAACTTGGACCAAACTTGGGCCAGTTTTGGTACAGTTTGGTTGTCCGCGCAGACAACTGTCCATTTGCGTCGGCCCGTTGGAGACTTCCTTTTGTCCGTTCGGACAATTTTGGACGGGCCAGGTCCATATACGGGGAGGACCGTTGGAGGTGCCCTATCTGACCTGAAGAGCTCGTGTTAACTATGATGACGAAGAAAAACGTGCACGATCGTGTTAACTATGATGACGAAGAAAAACGTGCACGACGACGTGCCCTCCTAAGAATAATACTACTCGTACAACTTTGCTAATATTGGCTCGCGGTAATTCTCGTGCGTCAGCTACTACTCGCTTAAAACAGCGACACGTAGCTGTCAAACTGATGACTGATCCATAATCAGCAGCCTTGTAAATGAGTTGCATTTTTTCGGTAGAAAACTATAATTGTATATTTCTATAAAAAAAGTGCAACTGATGTACAATTTTTTGGATGACCGAGACTTGAGAAATTTTCGGTCGCCTGACGATTAGCAAATCCCTATATGCATAGCGGTGCGCACAGAAAACTGTTTTTCACGGTATGGCTTTGATCGATGGTTTCGCCTGACGGTACCTCATCGATTTGCAAATTGATTTCAAGAATGGCATGCAGTACTAGTCGAGTACACACGATACACCCTATAAGAGGAAGAAATTCAAGTTGTCCAAAATAATGCGTAATCGAACAAAATTAGACGATGATCAGATCAATCAACACCATTGTTGCCAAGATAATCATCAACAGCCCATGGCCTCAACATCACCACCACGTGATGTAACAAAAGAATTCTTACCCCTCCGTTGATTCTTCTAACATGTTTTGGGCGCACGGGACGGGAAGCGTAGTGTATGGCGTTCGGCGTAGGGGCTGAACGGGGCTCCCTATCCTCGACGCACCAATATCTTGACCTTCTTCAGACCAGCGATCGATTTCACTAGACCGTAAGATGGTGCCGCCAATTCTGAGCTGACCGCCGAGACACGTGGCGATATGGAGATCGAAGCCCGCAACCGCATGTAGGGGCGGAGATAGGAAAAACTTTCGGGGGGGCGGGGGGGGGGGGGGGGGGGGGGGGGGGGGGGGGGGGGGGGGGGGGGGGGGCGCGGGGCAACTATGCTAATTTTCTCTAAAACTTGCTTCTAAACATGGATTATGCATAAAATCTTACTGCCTGTATCATGGCATAGGGGGAGCAAGGTCCCCACTAGTCCCACCCCTCCCCCAGCTCCGCCACTGATCACAAGGGGCCCGACTCCTTGCACGAGGTGGTTTCCAACCGCTTCCGTTTCATCGAGTTGGCGAAATGATTGTGTGTAATCATGGGGACGCCGGCCACGGGAGCACGAGGATGCTCCTTTGGAGGCGGCGTGTTCTAAAGTCCGACGCTAGACAATTGTGGGTGCTCCATGAGGCATTGGGTGGCACAAACGAGGCGAGAAGGTGCGAGGGTGGGAAGATCGACAACCACGTCGACACTTGTGTAGGGACAAGGAGAATTTAAAGTCCCTCCCACAAATTGGTTAAATGGAAAATCCACGCGACACTTCGTATTTCGTGGCTTGTTACCCGCAAACTAAAAAATCTTGGTCAGACCATATTCCAGTACCCGCGCAGAAGGTCGAGACGTTTTTCCATAAAAGGTAGGCGTTTCTGATAAGGTGTCTGGTGGCATCATACCAAAATATCACTAATATTCCCCTCCCTATATTTCAAGTTAGATAACTTTCATTTGTCCACATGTGGATGTATCTATAGTTACATTCATACGTCGATAAATAAAAATGAAAATAATCTAATTTAGAACACATAGAGTAGTTCATTGTGTGATTTCTAGTGTAAAATTTGAGACCAAACTTTGTACTGCATATCGCAAAATGAACTATAAGTGGGATTTTGATGAAATCCCAGTTACACTTATTTTCAGACATCTATGATAGATGCTCTAAACAACCGTATCTGCCCAATCCCCAGCTAATCGAGCTCGTCCATTTGAAGCGGATAAAAGAACACAATTAAAAAACTGGCCGTCCACTGTGCAATCATAATATTGGCGCGTTCCCCCGTCCCGGAAGCTGCCGTCCACCATCACCAGATTCCAAGCGCCCACCGTCGGGGAAGCACCATCCATGGCCGTCCACGCTTGCTGATTGACACGTGTCCAAAACTAACACGTGTACCGTCGTCTCTTCAAATGGCCCCGCTTCCAATTTTGGACGCGCCGCAAGAACAGAAGGGGAAGAGATTCCTGAACCTTGCAATTTCGTACATGCCATTTTGTTCCGTGTTGGGTTCCCCTCCAAATTCAATTGCCATTTGCCTGATCGCGAGGCGGAGATGCCAACGCACGATCGTAAAGCGCAGACGGGTCGCCGTATGCTTGCGCTGCCGGCGGTTTGCCCGTGCGAGGCCATCTCGCCGGGGACGGTGCTCGCGTCCCTCCTCGCCCTCACGGCCGATGTCGCCGGCCGTGACGCGAGGGCGTTCCCCGTGCTCGACGGGGGGCCGGTGAGGCCCTGCGTACACGGGCATCCTCCTCGCCTTCCCTCGAGGAGCTCCGCGAGGCGGGCCGCCGCCCCACAGCGCCGCCACGGTGCTCGGCCTGTCCGAGCTGCACGTGGCTATGCAGAAGCTTCGGTTCTTGCTCCTGGACTGCGCCAGGCGAGGGGCGAGGCTGTGGGTGCTGATGAACTCCGAGCTGGTCGCCTCCGAGATCCGGTTTGTCCTCGGCTCCGTGGCCACGGCGATGGACGTGCTGCCGGCGGACGTGGTAGGGGCCTCCGCCGAGGCCAAGGACCTCGCGAGGCTTGTGTCAGAGCACGCGTGGCGCGCGGTGGTGCGGCCTGACGCGGACGACGGCCGCGCGGCGCGAAGCGTGCGCTCAATGCTCGCCAAGTTCACGAGCGGCGTCACGCCGCACGACGAGGACGCGTGGATGGTGCTCGGCCGCGTTGGCATCAAGACTTGGTGGGACTGCGCTGAGGAGGCGGCTTTCATGGAGGCCGAGCTGTTACAGCGCTTGGAGGACGGCCGCGAGAACGACAACGACCTCGTGCTCATCAGCGGCCTAATTTCGTTCCTGGTGTACTGCCGTGTCGTCTTGTTCGACCGGGTTGACACCAGGATGGCTAACGCCAGGGCGCCAGAGCCGATGCCAGCAGCGGCGTGGACCAGCCAGGAGGCGCTGCTGTGCCCGATCACTCTAGAGTTGATGACCGACCCGGTGACCGTGGCCACCGGCCAGACGTACGACCGGACGTCCATCAAACGGTGGGTCAAGAGCGGCTGTCGGACATGCCCTGTCACCGGCGAGAAGCTCCGCAGCGCCCAGTTCGTGCCGAACGTGGCGGTCCGCGGCATCGTCGAGCAACTTCTCCTGAGCAACGGGACCTCGCTCCACGAGCAGCCGAGCAGCAAGCATCGGTCCGCGGTCGACAAGACCGTGGCGGCGTTCGGCCGGCGGCGGCTGGCGGTGTGCGTCTCTCCGTGGCCTGCCTTATCGCCAGGCTCTCCACGGGCACCCCGGACGAGCAGAAGAAGGCGGCGTACGAGGTCCGGAAGCTGGCGAAGCGCAACGTGTTCTACCGCGCGTGCCTCGTGCAGGCCGACGTCGTACCGTGGCTGCTCCACCTCCTCTCCTCCACGGACGCGCCCGTCCAGGACAACGCCGTGGCCAGCCTGCTGAACCTCTCAAAGCACACGGCCGGGCAGCGTGCGCTCGTCGAGGCCGGCGGGATGAGCCTCATCGTGGACGCCGTCAATGTCGCGGCCAAGGTGGAGGCGCAGCAGAACGCGGCAGCCATCCTTTTCTACCTCTCGTCCAACAGCGACTACTGCAGGGAGATCGGCCGCATCCCGGAGGCCATCCCGACACTCGTCCACCTCATGAGAGAGGGCACCTACCGGGGCGCAAGAACGCGCTGGTGAGCCTCTACGGGGTGCTCCAGGGCGCGGCCAGCATCGCCAAGGCGGTGTGCGCCGGCGCCGTGGCCGTGCTCGCGAACCTCCTGTCCGGCGACCGCGAGGACCTCGTGAACGACTCCATCGCGCTGCTCGGGAGGATCGCCGAGCAGCCGGCCGGCGCGACGGCCATCCTGGCCAGCTCGGAGCTCGTCACGAGCCTTGTCGACTTCCTCGGCGCTCCGTCGTCCCGGTCGGGGAAGGACCACTGCGTGGCGCTGCTGGCCTCCCTGTGCCGGCACGGAGGCGACAAGGTCGTCGCCCTGATGGGCAAGATGCCGGGGCTGATGCCTGCGCTGTACGCGCTCATCGCCGACGGCAGCCCTGCGGCGGGCAAGAAAGCTAGGTGGATCATCAACGAAATCCACCGGGTATACGAGCAGCGCCAACCGCCACCGCCGGCTGGTGACCGTGTCACTCGAGTATAGCGTGCGCGTCATTCGTGTCCTAGCTCGCATTTTTTAAGAGCAAGGATGGATTTTCCATGCTACGATGGTGATGTGTGTATCAGCTATCAGGGGTAAGGTTGTACAAAGAAATACTCCGTATAAGGTTGTACAGAGAAGAGAGAACGATGTGCAGGATGATTTGTTTTTAGACTACTATTTGGAGACACGTGCTCTCCCCAAATATAAGGGACATGGATCCCCTAACTTAACGTCACCCCTGACGTGCTGTCACTAACTGTAGGCCCTGGGTCCACACGTCAGTGGCTGCACGGCACGTCAGGGGAGTCGGGAGCCGCGTCCAAATATAAGACATACTTAGGGCTAATTTGGTTGCAAGAGGAAGATATCACAGATCTAAACCCACTACGGCGGTCCATTGAACAAGAAACGGGATTTTAGCAACACAACATGAACCATGTAAGATTTAGATAATTGAAGAGGACACTGATTTCTCAACATGAACACAAAGCTTTGAGTTAGAGCATCTTTAACCGTGTCCTCAACGCCCCGTAGGCCCCATTTTCAGCTTCGGAGGACCCCATAGGCCCCTTTTCCGGCTTTGGAGGACGAAATAACGTCGTTTTCCGGCCGATCGCACCTCAAAATCCCAAAAGCATCAGATTGTGCTGAATTTACTTCCAGCGCACCCAGGCTGAAACCAGTGCATCGAGGAGCGTTTGGGGCCGGCGCGAAAAGAGAACGTGTGAAACGACGTTGGTCCGTCTTATCAGCGAGTAGGCGAGAAGACGTGCAAACCGCCGTCCTCATCTCCTCGGCTCCCGCGCCGGTCAAAGGATTATCGCGGCGTTCAGCCTTTCTCAGGCGAGCGGCCGGCGCGTCCAATCGCATTTCACGCGCGCGGAGTACTAACGCTACACCACCGCAGCTGCCACCGCCTCCTTGCAGCTATTAAAGCATTGCTCTCGTTGTGGCCAGAGCACATGAGTTCTCGCCTCTCCCTCTCCTTCTACAGTTCTCGCACATCCGGAGCACAAGATGGTCGAGAGGTTCCCCGACGATGACGCAGGGGCCAACGGCTTCAGCCGCCATTGGCTCTAGGACTGGGAGGCTCGCCTCTCTATGAGTCGGGATACCCCATGCCACCTCACATGCATGTCCCCGACGACTAGAGGCTCAACATCGGCGGCGTGCTAGTGCCGCCAGTACCTGAGGGTGCCGAGAGGATCCAGTAGATCCAAGAGGTCCTGGTCGGCTTCCCCGACGGCGAGCCCAAAGCACCGCAGTTGGATCCCACTAACCATGATGGTTGGACGAGGTTCTTCGTTGACAGGCACGCGGGAGCTAACGGAGCACGACGGGTCGCCTCGCTAGCTGCTATCACGCAACAACTCGGCCAGGTGGCGCCTTGTCTTGATCGCTTCCAGGCGCCGGGGCAGCTCCTAGATGGCGCGGCGCATGGGCGCTGCCACCTCTTCCTCCTTGGTGTCATGCTCGCGTTCGTCGGGATCCCCGACGACCCCCTATGCGTGCATGAAGATGGAGCTGCCGTCGCCACCACGCCATTGCGCACCCAGCCTCGTCATCAACAGGCATCGTGTGGCCTCGCCGCCACACGGCCACCTCCGCCTGGTGAAGCCCATGAAGGAGCCCGACACCGGCGGTGCCGCCAGCAGCTCTCTCCGCAAGCCGAACCTAGAGCAGGAGTGCACAGTGCCGCGTGACTATGTTCGCGTGGTGGCGAAGATCGGAGCGTCCGGGGATGAAGAGGAGTTCCTCGGCCAGAAGATGGCCTAACAAATGTCATTCGACGATATTATTCCGCCGACGAGGACTTTGTCCTCGCCTAATCGAGGAGGGAGTATGAGTGTGCGCCAGCGTGGCTCCTTGACCGCGCCGCCGCTCTCGCCAAGAGTTCGGGATGTGACACAGCGTCGACATCCACAACTCCGAACACGTCGCCCAGTGACGCCTACACAGCGTTCTACAGCTAGCTGGGCATGTAGACACCTAAATTTAGTTTAAATTTCCTTTTAAAAAAAAATCTATGTATTAACCGAACTATGTACGAATTTCCCCTGTTGTAATGAAATTTGTCTAAATATGAACGTGTATTCGTGAAATTTAAATTTTTTCAAATCTTGGGATGAGCCTTGAAAAGGCGTCCCCAGGCAAGAAATAGCTCTGGTGCCCCCAGGCGGCCCATTTTAACGCTGGATCTCGGCCTGGGGGGCGAACAACTCAAGATGCTCTTAGGGCATCTCCAGCCGTGTCCCCCAGGGGCGCCCTCTAGGCCGCTTTTTTGGCTCCGGACGGCGAAAAAGCGCCGTTTTTGGCCCAGTCGCCCCCAGCAGACCAAAAAAGCCGGATTGGACCGTTTTTTAATCCAGCGAACACAAGCTGAACGGTGCGAAAATGCATGGGGTCGGCGTGTCAGCGTCTGGGCGTGGGAAAGCGCGCGAAGCGGTGGTCATCGCTCGCATCCACCTCGGCTCCCGCGCCGGTCAAGTTGTCCTCGCCGCCAAACAGGCGCGGCCTAGTGATACAGAGGCGAGTAATGGTGCACGTTGACGCCTCGGTTTCCCGCGCCGGAGTTGATGGCGGCACGACTGTTCCACCGCCCCGACCGCTACTTAAGCTGTGCCTCGCCACGCCAGATCTCCACAGCTCGCCGCTCTCTCTCGTCGCCCTCTCTCTCTCTTCAAATCCAACTCCGAGCAATGGCCGAACGGTTCCCGGCGATGGGACTGCCAGCAACGGCTTCGGGTGTCGTTTCCTGCACGAGTGGGAAGCGTGGCTGCTCTTCCAGGCCGACTACCCGACGCCGCTCGACATGCGGGTGCCCGGCCTATGGCGCCTCAGCGACAGCGGCATACCGGTGCCGTGGGTGCCGAAGGAGGCGGAGATGCCCTTCGCCATCAACGAAATCCGCGAGGATTCCCGGAGGAGCAGCGCAACGACCCAATCTGCGCGCCGGAGAACCGCGATAGGTGGGACGCGTATTTCCCAGAGCGCCGTCGTCGACAGCTCGCCGTGCCAGGACCGGCCGGACCTCCTTCCGACCAGAACAACGCGAACGGCTGGCACGTCAGGTTGGGCGCGCCGGGCCGCACGCCGTCCAAGGTGTTCGCCCATATCTAGGAGGGCAACAACCCTTCGCTGACGATGCTAGGCCATGCCACGGCGCGCAGGCTAGGCGTGGTTGCCCAGACGCACTGGTGCTTCGTCCTCCTCGTGCGCAACTCTGCCGATGCCGGCCACCTCCGGGTACGCAGGCATAAACGCTTACGCCACTTCTCCCCCTACCCCGGCAACAGCCCCGGCGCGCCGCTCCTCCCCGTACGCCCGAGCCTCCCTGTACGTCGGTGCCCGCGTGAAGACAGAGCCCCCTTCCCCGCCTCAGGCTACGTCGGCGCGCGTGAAGACGGAGCCACCATCGCCACCGGCTCGCCGCTACAACTCGCTCCGGCGCGCGGCGGGCTTGTTCATCTGTGAACGGCCCGCCGCACCGAGGCCGCCGGCGAGCAGCCTGCGCGTGTGATGGCACCGGTGAGGTGTAGTTGGGAAACCCCAAGAGGAAGGTATGAAATAGTGCAGCAGCAAGTTTTCCCTCAGTTGTGAAACCAAGGTTTATCGAACCAGTAGGAAACTAGAGATCTTCCGGAGGTTGTTGAAGATGACTTTGGCAGGGCGCACTACCGGTGTCAGCAACGAACGTGGAACCTGCACACAACACAACCAAGATACTTTGCCCCAACTTAACAGTGAGGTTGTCAATCTCACTGACTTGCTGTAACAAAGGATTAAACGTATGTGTGGAGAGTGATGTTTGCTTGCAGAGAATAAAAGTAACAGGATTGCAGTAGGATTGTTTATCAGTTTGAGGAAAAAGGACCGGGGTCCACAGTTCACTAGTGGTGTCTCTCCATAAATAATAATAGCATACATGAGGGTAAACAAATTACAGCTGGGCAATTGACAGAATAAAGAAGTGCATAATGATGCATATACTATAGTTATGATGGCTAGTGTGATATTCATTTGGGCATTACAACAATATACATAGACCGTTCCAACCGCATCTATGACTAATAATCCACCTTCCGGTTAGCGCAAGCAACAGATTATTGCATTAGGCAATGTGTGTAATGTAAGTAATACAAATACCATTAGATAAAGTACTACTGTTTTATCCCTAGTAGCAACAGTACATCTACAACCTTAGAGCTTGCTGTCACTACCCCAGATTAAATAGAGACATGAACCTACTATCGAGCATAAATAGCCCCTCTTGGAGTCACAAGCATCTACTTGGCCAGAGCATCTACTAGCAACGGAGAGCATGCAAGATCATAAACAACGCACTCACAAGATATATTATGAAGCAATAACATAGTACTCAATATTCATCGGATCCCAGCAAACACAACATGTAGCATTACATAAAGATGATCTTGATCATGTTAGGCAGCTCACAAGATCTAAACATGGTAGCACAAGAGGAGAAGACAACCATCTAGCTACTGCTATGGACCCGTAGTCCAAGGATGAACTACTCACGCATCAGTCCGGAGGCGGGCATGGTGATGTAGGGCCCTCCGGTGATGATTCCCCTCTCCGGCAGGGTGCCGGGAGGAGCTTCTGAACCCTCCCGATCTAGGGTTGACGACGGCGGCGGCTCTGGACTTCGTGGAGGAAAAAGGTGCGTGTCTTAGGTCTTAGATATCCGAGGGGTATAAGTAGGCGAAAGGGCGAAGGCGGCGGGGCCTCGAGAGCCCCACACCCTCTGCTCGCGCAGCCAGGGAGGCTGCCGCGCCACCTGGGGGTGTGGGCCCCTCGGGGTCCTCCTCCGTCTCTTCTTCGGTGTTCTGGAACCTCCCGGGGAAAATAAGCACTTTGACGTTTCGTTTGTCCAATTCCAAGAATATTTCCTTAACAACTTTTCTGAAACCAAAAACAGCAGAAAACAGGCAACTGGCACTGTGGCATCTTGTTAATAGGTTAGTCCCAGAAAATGCATAAAATGATATAAAAGTGTATATAAAACATGTAGCAAGTGGTATAATATAAGCATGGAACATAAGAAATTATAGATACGTTTGAGACGTATCAAGCATCCCCAAGCTTAGTTCTACTCGTCCCGAGTAGGTAAAACGATAACAAGAATAATTTCTGAAGTGACATGCTTCACACAATCTTGATCATATAATAATGTAAGGCTCATGTTATGAATGAAGTGATTCAAAGCAATGGTTTATAGTTTGCTAACAAATAGACAAGGAGTAAACAACTACATCATATAAGCAAAAACTTTTCATGGATAGTACTTTCAAACAAGCATCAAAATGATTCACATGAAAGTTAACTCATAAAGCAATAGTCTCTAAGTAAAAGAGCATTGAAGCAACACAAAGGAAGATATAAGTTTAAGCATTGGCTTTCAACTTGTAACATGTATATCATATAGATAGTTGTCTACACAAAGGAATATAACAAGTGCAATAAGTAAGCATATAAGAATTGTTGCACACAGTTGACACAAGTGTTTGCTTCTAAGATAGAAAGAAGTAGGTAAACTGACTCAACATAAAGTAAAAGAAGGGCCCTTCGCAGAGGGAAGCAGGGATACAAACATGTGCTAGAGCTTTTCAGTTTTATAGGTTTTTGAAATCATATAGAGAGCATAAAAGTAAGTTTTGAGAGTTGTTTGTTGTTTTCAACGAATGGTAATGGGCACCCTACCCCCCTTGTCAACCAGACTTTCAAGAGCGGATCCCATGAAGGACGTTATTTCTACCAGCAAGGTAGATCATCCCTCTTATCTCTTTTGTTTACACATATAGTTAAAAACTGTTTTCATTGCTTGACTGGTTAGATCAGGGCAAAAATGTGAATAGATTGAAGTGGTTAAAGTTGTAATTAATTGGGACTGGGCACCCCATTTGCCAGCTCTTTTTGCAAAGTTAATGGATAAGCGGATGATGCCACTAGTCCGGTTGTGAAAGTCTGTCTAAAAGCAAATGACAAGGTTGATATCCGTAACACCACATACTTCCTCATGAGCTAATAAACATTGACACAAATAAGAGATAGTATGTTTTGAATAATAAAAGGTAGCACCCGAAGTATTTGCTTGGAATGACAGGAAATACCATGTAGTAGGTAGGTATGGTGGACACAAATGGCATGGGTTTTGGCTCAAGGTTTTGGATGCACGAGAAGCATTCCCTCTCAGTACAATGCTTTGGCTAGCAAGGTTATTTGAAGAAAACACAAGTATAAACTATGACAACAAGACTTATATAAAAACATATTGCAAGTATTATAAAACTCTACATTGTCTTCCTTGTTGTTCAAAACACCTTTACTAGAAAATATCTAGACCTTAGAGATACCAAACATGCAAACCAAATTTCAACAAGCTTTACGGTAGTTCTTAATTAATAGGTTTTAACTACATGATGTAAAAGCTTAAACATGATCTACTTGAGAGCTCAAAACAATTGCCAAGCACCACAACATACAAGATAACAATTCATAAGAGCATGTATATCTTTTTCATTATACCATCTACCACATTTAGCATTTTCTGTTTCCAACCAAACACCAATCAACTTATTTAAAAATACACTCTCCAAGTATATAACAATGAGATATGAGAGTATAACACAAGAAAAACTAACAGCTCCAACAAGAGATGCATGAAAAACAAGAGCTGAAAGTATTGAAATAACATAGAAGAATACTCAACAAATATAAGTGAAGAATATGAGTATTAATAAGAAAAAGCGGAGCGTGTCCCTCTCCCACAAAAGAATGCTAGGATCCATTTTATTCAGAGAATGAAAATAACAAAAACAAAAACAAACAGACGCTTCAAGTAAAGCACATAAGATGTGTCGGAATTAAAATATAGTTTCACTAGAGATGACCTGATAGTTTGTTGATAAAGAAGGGGATGCCCAAGGCATCCCCAAGCTTTGACGCTTGAGTCTTCTTGAAATATGCTTGGGTTACCCACGGGGGCATCCCCAAGCTTTGGCTCTTTCATCTTCTTGATCACATCACATCACCCTTCTCTCTTGATCCTTGAAAACTTTCTCCACACCAAACTCAAAGTAAACTTCATTAGAGGGTTAGTGCACAAAACAATTCTTATATTCAGCATGAACACAATTGCTACCGATGCTACTGGACATTAGCTACAGCCACTGATACTTTATGGAACAAAAAGATCCATTCAAAATCGTAAAAGAGGCATTGCAAAATAAATGGCAGAATCTGTCAAAAACAGAACAGTCCCTAAAGAGGAATTTTTTCGAGGCACTTAACTTGCTCAAATCAGAAAACTCAAAACTAATGAAAGTTGCATATATATCTGAGGATTACGCACAAAAAATCCCAGGTCCATCCGATTTTTCTGTCAAGAGTTATGAATTTAACGGTGGACAGCAGAAAACAGTTTCAGCACAGCAATCCAAATCTAGCATCAACTTTCTACTAGAGGCTTAACTTGACACAACAATGCAATAAAGTAAAGATACAAAGGAATTGCTACAGAGGTAGACATCTTCCTTGACTCAATAAAATAAAATAACAGAAATAAAAAGTGGGTTGTCTCCCATAAGCGCTTTTCTTTAACGCCTTTCAGCTAGGCACAAAAAGCAAAACTCAAGTGTTTCCAAGAGATGAAGCATCAACATCAATAATTTCATCCAATACATTGTTGGTTGCAATAGGTGCTTTAGGTATCCATGAAGGTGTCCTATTACGTAAATCATTACCATCATCTTTAGGCATATTTTGGGGTTTAGGTTTTGGAATATAGATAAACTTTTGCTCCCTTCCTACAAAGGCTTTCTCTTTCTTAGTTTTAATAGAGGAAAAAGTTGAACTTAAAGTTTTCATAGCCTCTTCTAATTCATATATGCTATGATTATGAGTGTCAAGGGTGTTGCTAGTTTCTAAAGCAGTGATTCTTCCATTAATATCCTCTATTGATTCATTACCCTTGCTAGCATTATCAAGAAAAAAAATCTCCATAGCATCCAACCTTTTAATAACATCTTCCAAAGTGATCTCAGTTTTAGTTTCTTTAATAGGTGGTGGTGATCCTACCAAACTTTCAATTAAATTGCTGGCTTCCAAAGCAGGTGTACCAAGAAAGTTACCCACCGTAAGAGTGTCAAGAACATACCTATACCAACTAGAAATACCAACATAAAAATTCCTAAGAAGGATTAAAGTGGAATGTTTCTTAGTGCATTTTTGGTGAGCATCATTTATCCTATACCATGCATCTTTCAAACTTTCTCCCCCTTGTTGTTTAAACGAACGAATTTCAACTTGAGGACTATCCATTTTCAGCAAAACAAAAAGGCAACCGAAATAAAAATAATACTAAAACCGAAATAAAAATAGTAATGCAAGTAACTAATTTTTTTTGTATTTTTTATATTTAAGCAAACAAGACAATAAAATAAATTGCAAGTAACTAATTTTTTTGTATTTTTGATATTAAGCAAACAAGACAATAATAAAAATAAACTAAGCAAGACAATAACAAAATAAAAAGATTGGATGTGAGAGACTCCCCTCGCAGAAGAGCTTAGCTTCTCTAGAAAAATTGCTGGCGTCGAAGGGGAAGCTAAACTTTGCTGAACAGAAGAACTCTTGTTTCCCCGGCAACGGCGCCAGAAAAATTGCTTGATGGCACCGGTGAGGTGTAGTTGGGAAACCCCAAGAGGAAGGTATGAAATAGTGCAGCAGCAAGTTTTCCCTCAGTTGTGAAACCAAGGTTTATCGAACCAGTAGGAAACTAGAGATCTTCCGGAGGTTGTTGAAGATGACTTTGGCAGGGCGCACTACCGGTGTCAGCAACGAACGTGGAACCTGCACACAACACAACCAAGATACTTTGCCCCAACTTAACAGTTAGGTTGTCAATCTCACTGGCTTGCTGTAACAAAGGATTAAACGTATGTGTGGAGAGTGATGTTTGCTTGCAGAGAATAAAAGTAACAGGATTGCAGTAGGATTGTTTATCAGTTTGAGGAAAAAGGACCGGGGTCCACAGTTCACTAGTGGTGTCTCTCCATAAATAATAATAGCATATATGCGGGTAAACAAATTACAGCTGGGCAATTGACAGAATAAAAAAGTGCATAATGATGCATATACTATAGTTATGATGGCTAGTGTGATATTCATTTGGGCATTACAACAATATACATAGACCGTTCCAACCGCATCTATGACTAATAATCCACCTTCCGTTTAGCGTCCGCACCCCTTTCAGTATTAAGTTGCAAGCAACAGATTATTGCATTAGGCAATGTGTGTAATGTAAGTAATACAAATACCATTAGATAAAGAACTACTGTTTTATCCCTAGTAGCAACTGTACATCTACAACCTTAGAGCTTACTGTCACTACCCCAGATTAAATAGAGACATGAACCTACTATCGAGCATAAATACCCCCTCTTGGAGTCACAAGCATCTACTTGGCCAGAGCATCTACTAGCAACGGAGAGCATGCAAGATCATAAACAACGCACTCACAAGATATATTATGAAGCAATAACATAGTACTCAATATTCATCGGATCCCAGCAAACACAACATGTAGCATTACATAAAGATGATCTTGATCATGTTAGGCAGCTCACAAGATCTAAACATGGTAGCACAAGAGGAGAAGACAACCATCTAGCTACTGCTATGGACCCGTAGTCCAAGGATGAACTACTCACGCATCAGTCCGGAGGCGGGCATGGTGATGTAGGGCCCTCCGGTGATGATTCCCCTCTCCGGCAGGGTGCCGGGAGGAGCTTCTGAACCCTCCCGATCTAGGGTTGACGACGGCGGCGGCTCTGGACTTCGTGGAGGAAAAAGGTGCGTGTCTTAGGTCTTAGATATCCGAGGGGTATAAGTAGGCGAAAGGGCGAAGGCGGCGGGGCCTCGAGGGCCCCACACCCTGTGCTCGCGCGGCCAGGGAGGCTGCCGCGCCACTTGGGGGTGTGGGCCCCTCGGGGTCCTCCTCCGTCTCCTCTTCGGTGTTCTGGAACCTCCCGGGGAAAATAAGCACTTTGACGTTTCGTTTGTCCAATTCCGAGAATATTTCCTTAACAACTTTTCTGAAACCAAAAACAGCAGAAAACAGGCAACTGGCACTGTGGCATCTTGTTAATAGGTTAGTCCCAGAAAATGCATAAAATGATATAAAAGTGTATATAAAACATGTAGCAAGTGGTAGAATATAAGCATGGAACATAATAAATTATAGATACGTTTGAGACGTATCAGCGTGCCGAAGACTGAGCCTGGTCTTCGCGCGTCGAACAATGAGAAGGCGCCAGAATGGGCGCTGGGCCGCGCGTACATGCGCGCGGCGGCCGAGCTGGCCGAGCCGGAGGAGTTCCCCGGCCAGCGTGCTGTCGAGACGGCGTCGCTGAACGACGTCCTCCCGGCCAAGGAGGACTTTGCCCTCGCCTGGAGCCGAAGAGACCACGAGTGGGAGGAGCTCGAGCGCCAGCGTCGCCTGATGGAAGAGGCGGCGAGGAACCGCCTGATGACCCACAAGTATAGGGGATCGCAACAGTCTTCGAGGGAAGTAAAACCCAAATTTATTGATTCGACACAAGGGGAGCCAAAGAATATTTATAATGCTCCGTTCGGATGTCTATATTGAGGCTCGATATTGGATATTCGTGAGGCTCCCGTCCCGAATATACGAAATCGTGCTGTTTGGATGTACTCCATATTCCAGCTGCATATTCGCTCTCGATATCGAGCGTTGGCTCGGGAAGGTAAAAAAGAGCTCAGCGAATATCGAGGGGTTAGCCTCGACATCATTGGATATTCGCATCTCTTACCTGTTCGCTCCCTCGTGTCCGCTCTATTTCTTTCCTCTTGCCCAGTTTCCCCGCGAGCGTGAAGGCAGCGGCGGCGCCGCACCGTAGTCCAGCCTCCCGCCCAAGTTCCTTCTTCCCGGCGTCTAGGGGCGGATCCGGCCGGCCTCCCGTGTCTGCCCCTACTTCCCAGCGATGTCTCCTGCTCCGCCGTATCGGAGAGCAAGGGGAACCGCGCCCACCACACCGCAGCATCAGAGAGAGAGCAAGGGACCTGTGCCGGGTGTTTGGCAGCTTACCGCGTACGTAGCGTGGAGGAGTTGCATGCAGTAGCTAGCTAGGGCCGTTGCAATCTGTTGCATGCAGCCGCGTTGTGCGCGTACGAGTGCGTAGTGCGCGCGGCCAAAGCTAGCAGATCGTGGGCGTGAGGGTGTGCGTCCTGGACGAGTGGATGCATGCGCGTAGTGGTCAGCGTGGCGTGTGCGTGGGTGCGTTGTGTGTGTAAGCTGTGCTAGCTCCGGCTATATAACCCACCCTTTGTAATTGGTGTAAGCGCTGCGAGCTAAACGGGAATAGAATTCGGGCGTTCAGAGCGCCCGCGGCGGCGCCATGGGCGTCGGCCGGAGAAACTCCCGTGTCCCAGCTCCAGTCACCGTCGTCTCCCACCTCTTGTTTCTTGTCTGAGCGGAGCAGATGTCCAAGAGGGGAGTTGCAGCTCGAGGCTGCAACAACAGTATTTAGTCCTTTGATTTTAGAGATTCATTTGCAAATATTGGAGAATTTTACGTATTTGTCTAGCTGTTGTTTGTACCATAATATGTGGTTGTTTTGCAAATTTTGTCATGAATATAACAGTACAATGATCAATGTCTCAAAAAACTGGTTTTATAACATCCAAACATCATTTGATATTCAAACTCAATATCTTGTCTAGGTCTGAATATCTAACACATCCAAACAGAAAATATTCACATTCAGACTCAATATCAATATCACATGATATTGATATTCAACCCAATATAATATCGAGGCTCCCAATGCGAACATCCGAACGGAGCATAAGCCTTAACAGCAGAGTAGTCAATTCAGCTGCACCTGTGAATAGACTTGCTCGAGACAGATTATCAGTAGCAACAGTTTTATAGCAGAGACAGTAGTGTAATAACAGCAGCAGTAGAGTAAAAACAGCAGTGATGATTATAGTAGACAGCAGGATTAAAATACTGTAGGCATAGGGACGGATGAACGGGCGTTGCATGGATGCGATATTTTATATAATAACCAAGTCATGGGCATTTGCAGATAAATAATAGTAAGCATCCAAGTATTAATTAACCATAGGCATGTGTTACAATTTAGTTGTGCGTGCTCGCAATGAGAAACTTGCACATCATCTTTTGACCTACCAGCCCGTTGCAGCGGGGCCTCAAGGAAAACTACTGGTAATTAAGGTACTCCTTTTAATAAAGTACCGGAGCAAAGCATTAACATTCCGTGAACACATGTGATCCTCACATCACAGCCATCCCCTCCGGTTGTCCCAATTGCTGTCACTTTGGGGCCTCGGATTCCGGACAATAATATGTATATACAACTCATAGATATGATCTAAAACAATAATTATCTTCATGATACAATAACATGTTCAGATCTGAAATCATGGCACTCGGGCCCTACTGTCAAGCATTAAGCATAACAAGTTGCAACAATGACGTAAAACACCGATAACGAATAATAGGCACCATACCCTAATGATATTACAGCTATTGCATGAACGATCTCATCCAATCCCTACCATCCCCTCAAGCCTACAGCGAGGAATTACTCACACATGGATGGGGGAAACGATGATGGTTGATGGAGAGGCGTTGGTGATGACGATGGCGATGATCCCCTTCGATTCCCCATCCCGGTGGAGTGCCGGAACAGGAACTTGTGGTCCCCGAATTGAGTTTCGAGGTGGCGGCGGTGCTCGGGTGTGTTTCTGGAAAAAGTGCTCGGGGTGTTCGCGTTTTTAGGTCAGAGGGGTCTTATATACGAGAGGGGAACGCGAGGGGGTGGCCGAGTCGGTCACACCACCTGGTGGCGCGGCCAGGGGCCTGCTGCGCCACCACATGGTGTGGTTGGCTCGCAGCCCCCCTCCGTCTCATCTTCTGGCTCCTGGGGTCTTCGGGGAAAATAGGGACTTTGGCCATTTTTTCTGGTATTTTTCCTAAAAGTTGAATTTCTGCACAAAAATAAGACACCAGGGCAATTCTGCTGAAAACAACGTTAGTCCGTATTAGTTGCATTCAAAACACACAAGTTAGAGGCAAAACAATAGCAAAAGTGTTCGGGAAAGTAGATACGTTTTGGACGTATCACCGCCTCCGGGCGAGCTTACAGGAGCGCCACGGCGTCGTCATCCTCGACGACGCCGACGCAGGCCCCTCCACCCGCCCCCGGCCCCTCCAACCCAGCAGCGCCGCCTAGTGACAACGACGACGACAGCGGTGAGGACGACGACGTCGGAGGCGGTGACTACTCGGCGTTCTACTACGGTCATTACGGCTACTAGGACATCGGTTTTAATTAAAAAATAGTATTTACTTAAATTTTTCTTGTAATCCCTCCATATTTATGAAATTCGCCCAAGTTTGAATGAAATCGCCGAACTTTATTAATTTTTGCCAATTCTTTTATTTTTAAACTGTTTGGGCCGAAAGTTGGGCGAACGTCAGCTGGGCCGTCCTGGGGCGCCGAACGACTGGAGATGCCCTTAGAGCATCTCCACCGGGGGCCTCTAAAGGACCCCCAAAGGCCCTTTGGGGGGGGCGGACACCAAAAACGCCCACCAGCGGCACCCCCAAAGCCTCGCCCCGAGCGATTTTGTGTCTGGCACCCCCAATAGGGCCTCCAAGTTTGGAGGCCCTCCTGGGGGTGCCACATATCGCCTTGGCCTTGGCCCTGACAGCGCTGGGCCGCCCATCATACACACGACGTGCCCGTCCCGTGTTAATGAAGGCTATGCAGGAGGCCATTCCGCCGCGTTTAATGCCGAGGCGACGAGACGGCGCCACGCCTGTCATCACGCGTCGCAATAACGCCGCGCCCGTTCCCCTGGCGGGCGCAGTCCGAAGCAACACGTTGCAATAACGTCGCGCCGCTTCCAATGGCGCAGACGGAAGCGACGCGTGCTGGAGTCACAGCGCCTGGCCGCAGCGGCGCCCTGCAGACGCTTCGTCGGCGTCAATGCGCGGCTAGGCGAAGCGGTGGCCGCGTTAACGCAGGCCACCCAGCCCCGCTCCTCCAGCCACCTTTAAAACCCGACGTGGCGCAGCCCTCCTCTCCTCACACCAACACTTCTCCCTCTCTCTCCCTCTCCCCCAAGAACATAAACCGCCATGGCGGGCAGCCCCGGCGGGCAGCAACGCCACGAGCAGCTGGAGGAACTCCGGCGTCGCAACGAGGAGGCGGAGATGGCCAAGGCGTTCCAGCGAGCCATGTGGCGAGAGGAGGCCGACAACACGCCTCGCTATGCTCTCGCTGGAGACCGCGCGGCTGAGCCAACGCCGGAGTTGTCCTCAACGGACGACGACCGTTACGGCGAGGATGGCGACGACAACGACGACGACCCCGAGCTGCCCGATCTACCTCTACAACCGGCTGCATCTTGGGCAGCAGCTTCACTGTCCTCGAAGAAAGGGGCGGCGCAAGACGAAGAGGCTTCCCATCAAAAGCCCCGCCGCATGTCACGGCGGTGAATCGAAAACGACACGCCGGCAAAGCTAGAAACCTCCAGGGCTCGGCCGAGGCTATGGGACCGTTTCTAAAGGCCGTAGCCGATGGGAACGGAAAATGCAATCCCACGCCGCCGGATCATCAAGCCATGCAAGTCTCTTGATGATCCTTTGTCTTGGTTCGCATCTTCTTCTCCTTCGGCCGGCCATGAAGCGTCATCTCTTCTCCTTGCCGGCGCGTGTAGTGGTTGGCGAGAAGCTGCATAGGCCTTCTCTCTCGCCCCTAGTCTAGGTTTAGTTTGTTAAATCTCATTTAAATTCGAAATTGTAAGTTTGTTAAATCTCGTTTGAATGAAGTTTGAATAAATGAAAATTACAAATACATGAGGCGTACTTCTCTCCGCCTAGCGGTTGCACGCCAACACGAACCGGCGGCGGTTGCCGTAACGCGGAGTGACGCGGCGGTGAAGGCGGCGGTTCATGTGCCCGCAAGGTGTTCGACAGTTTGCTCAAAATTTGGACCGTTTGAGGGGTGGGCCTTTGGGGAGTGGCGCTGTGGGCGGCCTCCAAATGTTGCCCGGACATATGTCCGGCACCACCAAAAGAGGCCCAATTGGGGGTGCCGGACACACATTTAGAGGCCTCCGGTGGAGATGCTCTTAGCATCGTGAGAAAAGATAGACCAATCACAGTAAGAGCATCTCTAGCAGACACCGCATTTCGCGAACCCGCAAAAGCGAAATGCAGGTCACGGAAAACGCGGATGCGGATCGATTTTTTATTCTGTTTTGCAGTTCCGCAATGCGGTGTCTGTTCTGCCGCAGCAAAAAATCGACCCGCATACCACAATGTTTTGGTAGTAAAATCACAGCAAAGTGCACAATTATTATAGAAATATGAACTAAAATTCTACATTACAAGAATGGTTCCAATTACAAGAATGGTTCAAATGAAAGAATAAACTTACAACAATTGTTCAAATGAAAGAATAAATATACAACAAATGTTCGGAATGCAAAGAATGGTTCGAATTACACATCAATCAAATGAAATAGATGAACAAAGAAATATCTACTGCCCATGCAACTGCCATATGTGCTCAACAAGATCATGCTGTAGATTGGTGTGCCCAATTGCGTTCTCGATCTGCCGGTAGGATTCCAGGAAAGCTTGAATACGGTCAGGGTTTCTAGCTGGCTTCACACGGCTACCAACATTATGATAAAAGAACTCCAAGTTTAAATCCCTCTCATCTTCGATGGTCATGTTGTGAAGAATCACACAACATGTCATGATGTTGCCGAGGGTTTTCTTATCCCAGAAACGAGTTGGCCCACGGACAATAGGAAATCTAGATTGCAAAACACCGAAGGCTGTCTCAATATCCTTTCTACATGCCTCTTGTTGCTTAGCAAATTCGGATTATTTCCTACCGGTTGGATTGGATATAGTTTTGACAAAAGTAGTCCAAGGAGGATAAATGTCGTCGGCAAGATAGTACCCTTGAGTGTAGTCATTACCATTCACAGTGAAGTTGCAAGCAGGAGCATCACCACTAGCAAGCCTGCCCAATAGGTGTGACCTTTGCAACACATTGATATCATTGTTGGTGCCCGGCAAACCGAAAAAGCAATGCCATATCCACAAATCCTCGGACACTACGGCCTCAAGCACAATTGTTGCATCTCGGCTTTTGCCACAATATTGCCCGTGCCAAGCCTTCGGGCAATTTTTCCAAGTCCAATGCATACAATCTATGCTACCTAGCATACCCGGCCAACCTCTCCTTTCATTTATCGACATCAACCTCTTGGTATCTTCTTCGTTTGGTGATCGAAGATAAGTTGGACCGAACACACGGATCATAACCTTTGCAAACCTACGCACGGACTCTAGTGTAGTATCTTCACCAATACGAAGATACTCGTCGACGTAGTCTGCCGGGATTCCATAAGCAATAACCCTCATGGTCATGGATATTTTTTGATATGCACTAAATCCCAATAAACCGGCGGCGTTCCTCCGACGGGTAAAAAAGCGAGAATTTGACTCGCAAGCCTCAACAATTTTCACAAAGAGGGATCGGCGCATTCGGTACCATCGCCGGAAGAGATTGGCGGGATAGGTTGGCCGCTTGGCGAAGTAGTCCCGCATCAGAAGCTCGTTGCCGAGGACGCGGTTGCGCGGGATGCAGAGGCGGCCGACCCTCGATCCAAGCCGCCTACTCCTCGTCTGTCGGTCCTCGGTCTCCTTGATAGCCATGACGATGAGCAACATCTGCTGCCGATGGCTCGCCAGCAGGCTCTCCACATCCGAGTCGTCGTCCGACGAAGAATCCTCGAGCACAAATTGCTCATCTTCGCTAAGCTCCTCTGCGCAATAACACAGCGAGGATGAGGACATGGGGACATGGCGGAGCGGTGTGGTGCGGTGGGGGGAGGAGGTGGTGATTCCCACCTAAGATTTTGCCGACGAGCTGCGGTGGGGGCCGGAACGGACCGGCGGCTCAGCGGTGGCGGATCCCTTTCGTCGGGGCGGCCACGATCTTGGACGGCCGAGACACACAGCCGGCTCCGCCGACGGGGCAGCGCTGGCGGAGGGTCCGCGGTGCCTTCAGACGGCGGCGGAGCGGGGGAAAAGCGGCTCCGACGGCCGGAATCTAGGGCGGCGGCGGGCTGGGAGCTCGTGGCGGCTGGAAACGGAAAAGGAAATATCCCTCCCGCCAAGTCGTATCTGGCTATACAGGACACCGGCGGGTTGGAAGCGAAAACACGATTTTAACAGTTCCGGAGGGGGAAAATCCCGCGCCCCGCAAATTTTTTTGCAGGTCCGTAGCTTCTGCAGGGTCAGGTCTGCGTGCGTTTTCAGGCCGGAACGGAAAAAACGGCGGTTATTTTACAGTTCCGGTGAAAATGCGGTGTCTGCTAGAGATGCTCTAACAGACTCAACGGATCAAACAATCGCTATCTCACTCGGACGCGAACATCTCCATTACTGAAGAAACCTGCTGCTAGAAATACAAATCCAGAGGAAATACAGATAACCTGCACCATAGAAAATATCAGTAGATTAAGCCGATGGTTTTGTTTACCAAGGGCAAATGAAATATAAGAAAACAGTGGAAAGACCCAAACAAGATGAGCTGATAATTCTTGTTAATCAACATAGTATTTAACTGTTGCAAATAAGTATGACGTGCAGCCAAGATATGCTGACAAGTCTAGGGTTTAAGAGTTAGCGCCCAGGCTGTTCTACTCTTACAAACTGATGAAGACGTCTGCTTGGTTTGCTGCAAAGCATTTATAGGCTGATCGGGAAAAGAAACGGACCATTAGCAACCTGCCTACCAGGACAGGAGGGTATGTAAGTACACATTTCACCATGCATCACGTAGGCCACCTTGGCTTCTTAATGGATTGTTCGTCCGGTCAAGGTGTGGGGCATACTTATCCGTAACTGATCCTGCAGCCCTATCTTCCGAGTTTAATCTGTTCCTTCGTCCGTAATCTGATCCCACTTCATAATCTCTGAAACGCCCACCATAGAATGCTGCTTCTTTGCCCATGGCAGCATCTGTTGGAGGTCCATATGCACTAGTAGTGCCCTCTTGGCGAGAATACCTCTCAACAGGAGCAATGTCCATCGCATTGTAACTGCTATATCCGGGATCAGTGTATTTATCATACTCGACATTGGGTGGATCAGGATGCACCGGAACAGCTCCTCGGTCCATTGCATAATATTGTGCATGTTCCAATTCTCTCGAGTTCATAAAGAGGCCATGCCTTCCACTATATGAAGGGAGACCATGCCTTGTGCGACCACCATGCCCCCTTCTCAGATCTGAAGCAGGACATGGCACAGAACTACAATTACCAGGAGAGTACTGCCGGGGACTAAACCTCCTTCTACCAACATCACCATCACTGCGATAATCCTCACAGCGACTCGACATGCTCCTCCTAAACCTCCTTCTATCGCCATCACTGGAATAATCCTCACAGCGGTTCAACCTCCTCCTATCATCATCACCATTACTATAATAATCCTCGCGTTGCCATCGCTCATCTCTGTGTTGGCTGTTGCTTCCAGGATAACTGTTATAATAGTCCATTCTTTGGCCTTCAGGAGAAGAGCCCCTTGATCTCTTTCCGGGATATCTTTTCTCCACGGGTGAATTGCCCCTATAGGAATTTACTCCCATATTATTCCTCCCCTTTGTTCTACCTGATCCCCTCTGGTCATCATTATGCCGGGAATGCCTTCTTGATGTGGAAGAAGTACTGTGGTCACGGTTCCTGGATTTGTGAGGCTGAGCATCTGGTTCTGTGTGATTATGAAGAAACTGAGGATCTTGAACTTTATAACGAGCATGTCTTCCAGTTTCCATGTGAGACTTCCCTCTGTTCTTCTCCAAGTCCAAATTACAATCAGTTGCCTGTTCCTTGTGTTCCTGTCTCAGTCTTAATTTGTCACCTGAAGTATTTAATTCTTTTGCTTTGTGAGTATCATTGCACTGAGGATTCTTTAGCTCCTGCTTACCAGCATAGGATTCAGAGTCTTGGTAAGTACCTCTTCTGTTTGAAGTAGTTGTCTTCGCATGTTCAAGCTTTTCTGGAGAGCGGCTATCAACATCACATGATGTGAATCTCCCAATAGTTAAACCAGATTTATTACTTTCTTTCCCAAGGATCTTCTCCTTTTCAAATATCAAGTCATGCCCATGAGCATTTTCTCCCTTATGAGTCTCTTTCTCTTTTCCAGATTTGGTGTCATTTTTATTCTCTTCAGCATGTTTCTCACCTCTCCCTTTTTGACTAATATGTTCCCTTGAGTTATTCATAGCTTGTTTTTCGGTGGTTTTGTCGGCTTCTTCTCTGCATAGCTTGTTTGACATCTCTGTAGTTCCTGTTGAACCTTGATCAGTGTTCATTTTCCTTTTACCAGTCACTTTTGCTTTCTTCTTAGCAAGATCGCTTGTTCTATCAATCTCTGCAACAGAAGGTGTATGGTCCATGCAATGTGTTCTAACAGTGCCAATTTCTGTAATTGGTAACCTAATAT
Source organism: Poa annua (assembly GCA_026929855.1). NCBI lineage: Eukaryota > Viridiplantae > Streptophyta > Magnoliopsida > Poales > Poaceae > Poa > Poa annua. The sequence goes on from CM049437.1 coordinate 60,737,363, forward strand.
CTCTGCAAGGTGTTCCAATAGTGTCTTCTATTTTATGGTGGCTGTAAGATATTAACAGAAGTTAGTTGTTCCAAGAAGCAAGTGAGGAAAAACTTTGCAAAACAAACAAGAACTTGCATACCCACAGTACATGATGATTCTATCACCCAGGTGCCAGGCACGTACAATTTGGTCACCCTTTTTCTCAAAGGAAATGTTTCTGTAGTCAACAATTAGATGTAATAATGAGACAAGCAGACAAACTACATCCATTATAAGCAACTAAGTTCGAAAACACAGAGCACCTTGGCAAACACTTTTTGTGATATGATACTGGACAACGTCTGCAGACTGCAAGCCACAGTGCTTTTTGACTGCCGTCTTCCATCTTTCCACATTTAGAGCACCAATGTGCAGGACATGTAAATGACATCCCAGCAGCAATCTTTTTCTCCAACTTGCAAGCTCCATCAGTGTCATCCTGCTCAAGTAATTTGGCAATACAACTGGGGTGGTAGAAGTGCCCACAAGATGCTTTATAGCATTGGAACACCTAGAAGAATGCACACTTAAGAAACTTGGAATATATGACAAGGATGAAGATTTGGCTAGGGGGCACTTCGAATCATAATATCATTGATACACACTTGAGGATCATACCTATGAGCCTCAATCACATGCACACGAGTGTTCAAGATGTATATACTACTATACTATGTATTTTGTGTGTATAGTAACTACGTCATATCCCCATTGTATAAGGGGTTTCCAACATATTTAATCCACCTGTAAGTTTATTTATGGAGGCCTATGGCCTCCTGGATAAGCACAAAAGGAAGAAGGCAACGGCAAATATCAATAACAACACAGCTCAGTTGCTCACAATTCAAAATACATAAGAATGAAAGAAATCATGAAATTGGATTTGAAAGGCACATGATGGAGGGTGCTAAATAAAATAGGAAATAAGCAACAAGCATACTCGCTAGATGAAGATAAAGAATTGTCTTTTTAGAACTCCCCAGCTACAAAAGGTCCCATGATCTCAACAAACCAACCATGTGTTCACATTCTTGTAAGGAAGATGCACCATTTTACCTTAGCATTTGGCCCATCAGATGGCTCAAGCTCTCCACAATTGAAACATTGGTGTTGCTTATATTCACAATTCTTGCACATATAATGATCTATTTCCTGTGAATATGCAAAAAATGGCAGTCACAAATCTGAGCTTGGAATACATAAGAGCTGCAGGACCAGTCAGTCATAAAACAACCTTAAAAGTACCTGTAGCTGTGCAGTGGTTAAACGAAGACTTTCACAATTAGAGTCTATTCCATCTTTCTTTCTGGGATGGAAGGCCCTTCTGCATTGTCCGACACAGCTACATAAAATCAAGGATAGAATCAAATTGTTGATTTAACAAATCAACCTGTGTGCCAGAAGTTTATAAATTACTGACACAAAACATGGAATTGATGGCATCTATTTGTTCCATTTGCTGGATTTTTTGGGAAAATTCCAAATCCACCGGCTAGCTGGTAACTACTCCCTCCGTTTTTAAATGTAAGATGTTTTAGGTGTTCTACATGAGTGAATATACACACTAACATGTCTAGATATGTTTGCATATATGTCAATGTGGACAAAGCCTAAAACATCTTACATTTAGGAACGGAGGGAGCAGAAGTTAACCGGTGTATTCCTGTGGGGTGCCTTTTTCCTTTATTTTCATATTTTTCTCGTTTTTGATCTCTGTAGGCCAGGATATCTAGCAAATTGGTTACGAACTGGTCAAAGCTATAACGATGTAGAGAATACACATCAAACACAAATTGTTTTAGAAATACCATAGCAGAGGGGTTGTTAGAGAAGTCGAGATCATGAGACAAACAATTCAAATAATCAAGAACTGAAAATGAGAGGAAAAAATTTAGATCTATGATCCATCACGCAAAATAGGAAATACATGATTCTCAGGCTATTGATGACTATTTTTTTCCATGGAAAATAGTAAAGAAGTTTACATTTACAATCTCCAACAAAAGTGAGATCTTCTAGGGTCTTTAACATCAGATCTAAGAGATCAGTATATATAACATTTCCTTTGGGGCCACATGTTACCTAAGCATATTCCTATGAATGTGTGGCTCACCCACTACATAATCAGACCCTTCTACAATATTATTATAAAGAGACCCAGATCCTTAATCGTGAACCTTCTACAATATCATACACAGACCCTTAATCATGAAACGTATTATTATACGCAGATCCACATCCTTAACCATGAACACTTTAAAGTATTATGTATTTTAGACAAAGTGCCACATTCATCTCATATGATAGCTAATTCAATTTTATATATATATATATATATATTGCACAGATCTTGAAGCACACGGATGGCACCGATTACCACTGGAATGTTGCAACATATCTCTGTTTTTCCCTATATATATATATATATATATATCTTCAGCTTTTCTGAAGTAGCCAAAGAAAACATTGTTAAGTTTTCAAAGGAACACGAGTTTCATTGGTCTGACACTACCCTCGCTGTCACACAGCCCAATGCAAATGTTAATCACATCATCCTTACCTTAGCAATTTCCCTCCATTGTCACATATTGCACATAAATTATCAGTACCACCATCATCACTGTCATCATCGTTGCAGCTGTAATCATCATTGCTCTTGTCATCACCATTACCTTGATTATCAGTATCGTCATCAATGTTCTCTTCGTTGCCATTGTAATCATCATCACTGTCATTGTCCAAGTCTTGTTCATCGCCACTACTGCTTGCAACAGTCGGTTCTTTTGGACCCACACCCTGTAAAATGGGCTGATCCCAATGAAAAGTAGAAAAACATGATACAATGGCAATATTTGATAATATTTTAGAAGATTTCAAAGAATGCAGATCTAGTCTGTTTCTTTTATATTTTAATCAGAAGGCTAGCTTCATAATGTACCTCTCTTATGTTCCTGGAGGTATTCTCAGTAAACAAATGAAGAATCTGTGTGTGCAAAAAAAAGAGTCATGTCAAACCCAAAGAACAAAGTTCAAAGTCATTCTAAACAAGTAACTCCTTTTCATGCCCTTCAGGTTTTCGTGAAGAGGGTTGGAGCAAAGACTAAGTTGTAACTGTTCCCAACAGAAACATGGTACTAACCATGTCAACTGGAACCAAGGCAGTTATGGTGCCTACATGGGATTATAAGATCATAATTCATTACAACCCTATTTGATAGTTGTAAACTAGTAGTGTGCAACTGTGCATTGACATAAGTAGGTCGAAAAGATAAATTCATATATTGACTAATGTGTCCATAAATTAACCATTTCCAACAAAAAGGTTAGCATACGCGGAGAGTGAATATAAATAATTAGATCAACACAGCTCAAACCAAGAAAGGGTATATCAAAAATTCCATGCTTGGATAGCCTGTTGTAAGAATCATTATTCCACCCGATCCTAAGCATGATCACTTAATCATACTCCCCGTCCTATATAATCTTACAGTTCTAGTTACGATCCTATGAAACTTCGATCCATCAATCAGTTTGCACCATGGTGCCTACATGGGATTGTGGGATGGTAATAGAGGTTTTTGCACATCACACCACTTGTTGGGGTTTTTTTTTATAGAACCAAAACCACACAAAAAATTGCACAAAAACACAGTGTTTGAGGTAATAATTTGCACAAAACACAAATCTTCTGTTTAGTATCTTTAACGCCGCATTAAGAATCTTGAGCCCACCGTCAGCTCAACTAGACGGTGATCCACTCACCTCCACCGGAACAGAACGGCCATACAGGCCCACCACTTCATCCCCAGCCTCAGTACCCAATACTGGAGGCCCAATCATCGCGCCGCGTGCGTCGCCGTTACGCCGTCACCGCTGCATCCCTGCACTCAACCTCCACTGCTCCTACCCATAGCGCTGGTTGGAGGTCGAGGCGGCCGATTCACTGACTCTGGACCTCCAGCTGCACCACCACCATGCACGAGACATAGGTACGTGATGTACCAGTTCTTGCTCGAGCGTGGACATGGTTGTCAGAGCGCGCATGTCACCTCCTCATTCTTGGGGGGGGGGGGGGGGGGGGGGGGGTGCTCGGCGCACCAGACGTGTGGGAGCCTTGAGCCCTCGACGTAGACGCCACTGCTGATGAGCTCGCCTGCGAATATGGTCAATGAGACGATGCGGCTGCACCTGATAGGCCTTGGCCTCGTCCCACAAATGGCTCAGGAACACACGGTGGTGGCAGGCTACGATGTCCCCGCCGGCGTGCCCATGCTGGTGAACGCTTTGAGTTCTTCCTCGAGACCCGGCCCAACAATTTCTAGCCGGAGCGGTTCAGCAGGACTTCAGGACTCCAACGAGTTCATTTGCCGTCGCGCAGCGGTGCAGCTGGAGCTCGGGAAGAGGTCAATCGGCTACCACGACCTCCAGGTGTTTTGTTGGAGACGGGGTGCCACAGGTTGGGGATGAACTGGTGGGGCCCTTGGGTCCCTCCATTTTATTCCTGTGAAGGTAAGTTGGCATTGTTCCCGTCGAGCTGACAGTGGGCCCAGCAGTCTTAGTCTGGTGTCAAAGCTATTAAACAGGTGATTTGTGGTGTGTGCAACTCATAACCCCAAATACCAGTGTTTTGTGCAAGAAAAACTTGCAGTTGTGGTTCTGTGCAAAAAAATGCCTAGACAAATGGTGTGATGTGCTAAAACCTCTAATTCAAACAACCCAATGATCCATATTGCAATCCTGACAACCTTCTCACCACACATAGTTGTGGGCCTAGGTGGAGCACAGGCCCCATAATACCAATACCATGCATTAGCACTTGATCACGAGAAGCATATCCTATGCCTTTAAGTTAAAATGGTACCATATCTTGATCATTTCGGATGGTTGGGTTACCAAAAACTTATATAGATGGGACACTCAAGGAAGAATATTTTTAGCTTAATTCATCAATGGGAGGGGGAAAAAAGAGGGTAGGGGGACACGTCAGTAAAGGGCATTCATTATGTTGATGGGGCACTTGCTAACCAAATCTAGCACAATGTTATCCTTGCTAGGAGATTTTTATCCCTAGCTTTAATTCCTAACCAAACAGACCTCTTTATAATTCTCTAACAAGATATTGGTTAGCTCTATCTTTCAGTGATCTTAATATAATCATAGCGTACTCAGCTCTGCATCTCATCCACGACCATTCTTTGCTGCAAATCTTCTGCTGTCATTTGTGGTTCTGGGAGTTGCCATCAGGCTGTGGTAATATGCATACAAGCACGAACACAGCAATCACTACCTAGGTATTAACAACCTTTGTATTCGAAGAGTTTTTACCCCTGCCCTCATACTCCAGATGTAGAGCCTCTCCTATGTTGCTAGTGGGATCATACACCCCCTCCCTCCCTCCCTCCCCCACGTGGCAGTATAACACTGTGACCATGTGCCTTGTCCCTCTCAATACCTTTACTTAGTACATCACAACGTTCAAAAAAGCGCTGTTAAGCGTACGCTAAAGCGGTAAAGCGAGCGTAGCGCTGGGAAACACTACGCTTTGGGCCTGAGCGGCCCATTAAGCGATGGGCGACCAAAAACGCTACGCTTTGGGCCTGGATTAGGGTTAGGAGTCCACGAATCGACCACCTCGTCCTCGTCCTTCCTCTCTGCCCACGCTCCAGGTCGAGCTCGACCCCATCGTCGTCCTCCATGCGCTCGACTCCCTCGTTCTTGTCCTCCCTCTCCGCCCAGACTCCAGATCAAGGTCCGTGTGTGGTTGGTGTTGGTGCATGGTAGCCTTGTGACCTGCGTGCGTGTGAGGTGTGAACTGTTTGTTGTAGGCACCGTGTCATGGACATTGATGGTGAGGGGTGAAAGTGCATGGTTGTCCCCATGCATGGTTTTGGTAATTAATGACAATCCTTATGGCCTAATGTTTGCTTTGAGATATACTTGTAGATCTTGTCCATAGGAAAAGATTGGAGTTCATGTGTTGGACTCTAGTAGTTTACATGATGATCAATGCTCTACTCAAGGGTTTATATGAAGAATGGTCATGTGAAGAGTTGAGCTTATTGCAAGTATGGCTTGGAAAAGAAGATTGAGTGATCAATCATGTTTTACCCCAAGCCATCATACATATCAAGAGAAGAAGATGAAGCGCAAGATCAATATGATGCATCTCGAAGATATCATTTGATTGAAGCTTGCAAAGGAGTCATGAAGACGATGCTTAGCGAGGCCCTCCCATAATGGAGTATGGGGGAGCATTTGGAGAAGTCTTCATCAAGCATGTGCTAGCAAGCACAATCAAGAAAGGTGTTTCAACTTGAGAGAGTCAAGATCGTCATCATCGAGCTCAAGTGGAATGCGCAAGGCAAAGGTATGATCTTGATAGGTTTTCTTTTACCGGTCTCATGGTGTTAGTGGGAGACCGGGTTTTAGGATAGACGGCGTACTATCAAGAGGGGCTCTCAAGTGAGTAACTTGATCGCATCGTTGTGGAGAGCTCAAACCTTTGCATACTTGGCATATCATATTTCTTGGTTCTTATTTGGCTTTTATGGTGGTGAGGAATTAGAGCTTGGTTCATCTCCATGTCAAGCTCTAGTTCATCGAAAACGGTTTTACCTTGGAAAACTAGTTGCGTTTTCGGTGGCGGAAATATTGCCGGTTCAACCGTGAGGAAAGTCCCACACCTTGCCATGTGTGGTGATTTTACTCTATTTATGGGATGCAATATTTTCACTTTTTGTAGCCTTCTCCTTGTCAGTACCTTTCCAACGGAGTTGGTCTCACCTCATTCGGAGTTCATTTGCAAAAGTTATAGCTGTGTTTTTGGTGTTCGGACAGGCCCGGTAGTACCGGAGAGTTTTGTTCCGGTAGTACCGCAGTAAGCCGGTAGTACCGGGCTCTCTGCGGTAGTACCGGGCTCTCTGCGGTACTACTCTCTGAAGTTGGTTTTTCGGGCGTTTTGGCACGGATGGCCCCGGTAGTACCGGGGTTGGAGCCCAGCACTTGGGCCCGGTAGTACCGGGGTATATTTCCCCGGTAGTACCGCGCGCTCGGGTTTCTGCGTTGACGAAGCTACCGCAGGGCCGGTACTACCGGGCTTTAGGCCGGTACTACCGCACTTACGGAACAAGAAGTGCTGCAACGGCTGGATTTTTGAGTTGAGCTATTTAAGGGGCCTTCTTCCCCAATGGTTGACTAGCTCTAGAGCAAGTCTTTCTCCTCTCTCTCCTCCATTGTTGCCCTTTGTAAAGCTTGCTCTTCCTCTCAATCCCTCCCATGGTTCTTGCTAATATTTGAGGGAAAGTGAGAGGTGATCTTGATCTACGTTTCCACCGATCGATTTCTCCTCTATGTGAGGGAAACCTTGTAGATCTTGATCTTGGAGTTCTTGGTGCATCTCCTCTTTGTTCTTCCTCTCTTATTCCCCCATAAGCATTTGTTGCTTTGTTGGAATTTGAGAGTGAAGGATTTGAGCACTTGTGCTCTTGCCTTTTGCATTTGGTGCATCGGTGTGCTCTCCACGAGGATTCGTGGAAGTTGAAAACTTGTGAACTTGTTACTCTTGGGTCCTTGGACCCTAGACGCCTTTGTGGTGGTTGGACCCTTGTGTGGTCACTTGAAGCCGTTCGGGAGCCCCCAATCCCATTGTGGGTTGTGCCCCGGATTGTTGTTGGAGGCCGTTCGGGAGCCCCCAATCCCATTGTGGGTTGTGCCCCGGATTGTTGTTGAAAGGCTCCGGATTCCGCCTCGAAGGAATTCCGATAGTGGAAGGTGAACCAAGCCTTTGTGGTGCGGTTCATCGGAGAAGAAGGTGAAACCTTTGTGGTTGTTGAACCGTTGTGTCGGTTCACACCTCTCCAACGAGACGTACTCCCTTAACAAGGAGGAACTCGGAAATACATCCTCGTCTCCGCGTGCTTCGGTTATTTCTATACCCGAGCTTTTACTTATGCACTTTACATTGTGATAGCCTTCGTGCTTGAAGTATTCTATATTGCTATCACCTTGTTGTTTGTCTTGCTTAGCATAAGTTGTTGGTGCACATAGGTGAGCCTAGTTTATTTAGGTTGTCGGCTTGTTAATTTAAACATCTAGTTTTATTCCGCAATTATCAAGCCTAAACCGGAAAAGTTTTAAACCGCCTATTCACCCCCCCCTCTAGGCGACATCATTGTCCTTTCAATTGGTATCAGAGCCTGGTCTCTCTTTTTGGGCTTAACCGCCTGGAGAGTAAAAGATGTCGTTTAGAGAATTAGTGCACGATCCCACTTTCATATTCGATGGCACAAATTATGATGTTTGGAAAATTCGCATGCTTAATCTTTTTAGGGCCATGGGTCCAAATTATATGAAGAGGATTGTAGATGTGAGTTTATCTCCTCCAAAGAATTCCCAAGAATTATCTTTAGAGGATGAGATAAACTCTCATCTCGAGACTCAAGTTACTAATGGTCTTATGTGTGTTTTGAGCGATGTAGTTCTTGCTTCAATCATGCCTTTTCGAAATGCACATGAGCTTTGGACCAAGCTTCAAGATATATATGAAGTGTCCAAAATTATTGAGGATGATTGTTCTCCCTCCACCTCCGGCCGTGATGAGTTCACAACTTCTTCCACTTCACCAACATGTGATTCGTCACAAGGAAATGATATGGTGAGTGGTGATAGAAATTGCATTGGTGATGGTGAACTTACTATTGATTATACTTCTTCTCTATCACATTGTAATGTTCTATCTTTGGACTTAAACTCTTCTAGCACTCCAAATGTCATACATGCTAGAGTTGATTGTCCTTGCATATCAAGTAATAGTTGTTTAACTAAATATGATGATGATATGCTCTCTATGTCTTGTTGTGATGAAAATTACTCTTCCATATCCTCTAGTATTTGCATGACTAACAATGTAGAGGAATCCCAACACTTGTTGGAACAAGACATGGAACTCAATGGAGCTTCAAGTATTTCTTCATCCTCTTCAACCATTAATCATGTTTGCCTTATGGCTAAGGATTCCGAGGTATCTCCCACCTCGAATCCAAATAGTGATGATGTGGATGAGGATTCTCATGAAGAAGGTTTTGACTTTGAATCCTTAACCAAGATGGGTGAGATGGTACTTGGTGCTCTCCCCAAAGGTAGTAAAGCTATCCCTCCTCTTTGTGAAATCATTGATTATGTTACTAAGAGTAGGGAATTCATTGAGGATTTGGAAAGTCAATTTGATGAGAAATGTCAAATTGAGAGAGATGACTCTATCACCATAGCTTCTTTGAAAGCTTCTCTTGAAGAGGAAGAAGAGGTTAGGTTTTCTCTTGAAGAGAAACTTGAATCCCTTGATGAGTCTAATGATCTTATTATTACTAAAATCATTAAGGAAAGAGATCATGCCCTTGCTAAGTATATAGTGCTCAAAAATGAAAAAGTCGAATTTGGTGTTGGCAATGCTAGACTAAGTGAGGACATAGAGAAACTTGACAAAGCTCACAAGGCTTTAGAAAGTGAACACTCTCTCCTCATCAAGTCTCATGATCAACTCCAAACTCAACTATCTAATAATGATAAGCTTGCAAAATTGTCTTCCTCCATTTCTAATGATAATGATGCTTGTGCTACTAACTCCACTTCTTGTGAAGCATATATTTTGAAGGAGAATGTTGAGCTAAGGGCTCAACTTGAATTGCTAACTAGCAAGTATGAGAAATTGGAAGAAAGTCATGAAAAGCTCTCTAGCTCTAATGAGGATCTTCTAGCATCCCATGCTAGGCTAAAGTTAGCTCATGAGGCTATCTCTACAAAGGTAACATCTTGTGAGCCTCATGTGGACAATGGCACAACTTCTACTCTTAATGCTATATTGCCATGTGCTAGTCCTAGTGATTCATCCACTCACAATGCTTCTACATCTTGTGATGAATTACTTTCCATGCCTTGTTGCTCTAACAATGAAGCATCTATTTCCTCTAGTGTTTGTGTTGATACTAACCATGTAGAGGAATTAAATGAGCTCAAGGTCCAAGTCACTTCTTTGAAGAAAGACTTGGAAAAGCGTCATTTTGGGGATTCTACACTTGACAATATGTTGAGTGTTCAAAGACGCCCAAATGACAAGAGTGGACTTGGATTCAACTCCAATATCAAGAACAAGTCCAAGGTTAACAAGATGAACAAGGGCCAAGAACAAGTCAAGGATTCGGTCAAGATTGTTTGCTTCAAGTGCAAAGTTGAAGGGCACCATGTTAGATCTTGCCCTTTGAAGAAGAAGGCTCTTAGTGATAAGCAACAAGGGAAGAAACCTCAAGTTCAAACTCAAGCTCCTCAAATTGAAGAACGGTCTCTTCCCAAGAAGAATCAAGCTACCCCTCCTCAAGTCAAGACTCCAACTAAGAAGAGAGGAGGAAGTAGATGTTGCTACCTATGTCGTGAGAAGGGTCACCTTGCTTCTTCATGCACAAATGGTACCTTATCCAACCCCATTATAATTAATGATGTTTATTCTCTTCGAAAGGATAAGGTTGGCAATGTGTTTGCCAAATATGTTGGTACTCAAAGTGGTGTCAAGAAAAGAACCATTTGGGTTGCCAAACCTATTGTGACTAACCTCTTAGGACCCAACTTGGTTGGGGACCAACAAGCTAAAACTTGATCAATAGGCGTTGTTGGAGGGATTTGGAGACTTGGCTACACTATGAAGAATTAAGGGATCTTCATCAATTATATTCTCTCAAGTCAAGTCATATGGATTATATTGTTCTATCTCATATCCAATGTTCCTCCTTGCGGTAACTTTTATTTAAATCATATATACATTGAAAGTTGCTTGCACCCTTGCATGTGTTAGGTTTTGTACCTTGCTAGTGTTTGTATGTGTTGTGCTCTCTACTTACTTATCTTGAGAAATCAAGCATGTGTATTTTGGTTTGCACACCATCTACTTGTTTTGAGCCTTATTGCTTTTATATCATATCTTATCTTGTTGGCTCTCTTTGAGAGATAAATGGACTATCCATTTTTGGAGAGTGATATGCTTCGTGCACTTCACAATCCTAAAAATGTGTGTACATGAGGAATACCACTTAGTTTTGATATATCAATATTATCTATTCTCTTTGTGGTATGTCATGCTCATGAGAAATTCAAATTATATAATGTCCATTAATTTCTCTAGTTGTTTTTGTCTGCCTCTTGTGTTAAAATAAATGGATTATCACATTATGGGGGAGTAATAAGCTATGTGCATATTACAAGCCTAGAAAATGTGAAAATGTGAGGTTTTGCCACCTAGAATTGATATTGCTAATTATCTTGTTCCTATGTGGCATGTTGCTCAAACAAGTTCCCATTTACTTAAATGCTCTTTGTCTCTCACTCTTTTGGATCTTGTTTGTGGAGGATGTTCTTGATATGGCTTTCCCTAAATATGTTCTCATATATCTTTTTGGGAAGCCAATTGATTCAAGCTACTCCTTGGAGTTGCTTTGCATTATCACATGATTTGTGAATCTATCAAGAATATCTATCTAAGCATGGCTTTTAATTCCTATTCTTTGCCTCATGCTTATGTTTTGTGAATATGATCTTGAATATATCCTTGCAATCCACCACCGAGAAATATCTCCATACGTTACTTGTCTTGACAAGTGATAATCATATTTGGGGGTAAATATGTTGATCATATTCACTTTGGCTCTTGCTTTGAATTGCCTTATTTGATTGCCAAGGATTTGCTTTTGATCTAACTCTTATTTGTCTTCCTTGTATCTTTTGGATACTTTATTGCTCTACTTGAAATTTGTTTTGTGCTTTCTTGAGTTGGGAAAAGCAATGATCCAATTCTTGTGCATTGACATTCAAAAGTCATACTTTTTCATAATGCACTATTCTTTGGGAAGCTATCCTACTTTGAGTGGAACATCGTTCTTTAAATTGGTATTGCAATTTCTTACCTTTCTTGAATATGACTAGTGTTTGAATATCTATATAAATATATATATGGAGAGTGATGATCTCATTTGTGTGCATTTTGTATTCAAATGCAAGATCATAAATAATGCACACATCTTGGGGGAGCAATCCTATGTGCTTTCGAACATTAGTTGTCTTCATTTGGTATTTGATCCCGATGACGTGTCTCTTTGGAAGACAAACATTTTTCGTTTTGTCACTTTGTGCCATCATGAAAAGTGTAGAGGGTTTGGTTTATTATTTGATGTTATTTTCTTCAATTGGTTTCTTGCTTTCATTTGGTATCTTTTCAAAGTGGTTTCTTCAATCATGTGTTGATTTGGGCCTTTGATATAATTTGGACAATTCTTTTTCTTGTCGCACTTGTGTGTGCTTTCTTGGTTTAATTGGTGTTTTGTCCAAATTATATCTCTGTTGGTTCTTGAAAGTCTTGTGCATGCATATTTACTACATGTATTTCTTTGGCATGCTTACTTTCGTTGAACCAATATATAGGATAAACTCCATCAAATCCTATATGGCTAAGATGTGCATGAAACTCAATTTCACATTAATATGCACATATTTATGTGGAGTTTGTCCTATGTATTGTAGTTGCTCTAACTACTTTGGACCCAATGAGTTTGGGTACCATTTTGTACTTGAATTTGTTTTAGGTACATGTGGAGATGCATTGGAAGCTTGTCTCATTTACAAGGAAGGTGGTGTCACCATGTGTTCATTGGAGCCAAGTTTGGATGATCGTTAACTCTTATACTATACATCACCAATGCTATCTCGGTAACAAGTATCTACCTCATGCATACATTTCTAGTTTTCAACCTTGTGTAGGTTGTATCTTGGCATGAATTTTTTTGTTGCAATTAATTTGATTCTTGCAAAACGTCTTTATTGCAAATGTGAGTAAGCCGGGATGATTACATATAAGAGGACTATATATTCATTTCTATGATTCATCGATCCCAATTATGTCAATCTAGCACTTTCTACTTAAAGTCTCTCATGTGCAACATTGATGAATTTTCAAAATCATTTGCGTTTTGTGTTACTTGTTATCTTACTCGGAGCATCCATTTGTTAACCTTTATCCCTCGTGGATAGTTTTTGATGCTATGATGAGTATGTGTTGGAAGTTCATTTATATTCCGTTAAGATATAATTCGGCTTTGTGCTATGTTATTAAGCAAAGATCTTATTGGTGTATTTATGACTTCCTCTTGGATATCATGATTCTTTACCCTTGTATCTATCTTGTGTGTACATGTTTATTTGTAGACCCATATCTTAGTGATTCGTGTCTACTTAGAAACTTATACACATAAGAAAAGTTACATCTTTAATTGATATTCCAATTCTTTAGTGACCACCTCTTTTTGCTTTTGATTCTTTGGTGGTTTCTAAAAGGCACAAGCTTCATTTTTTTGTGCTATGCTTTTTGCATTTTACTAAGCTTGTGGAGCTATTTGCTTTATCTCTTTTGGTGTGGGGGTATGGGAAAGACATGATATGCACTATGTGCAACTCTTTTTGAAAGACTATGTTGATGCTTTGGCTCATCCTTGTATTAGTCTCCTAAAATGTCTTTGTATCTCACACCCATTCTTTTATTTGCCGCTCCTTGCTCTTGTTGCAAAACATTTTATTAGGTGAAAATTGTTTTGCCTCCTTTATCATTTACATTCTCTTGCATGAGCTTGTGTTCGAATTCATCTAGGAGGGAGTGAGGATTCCATGTTGTGCACACTATATTGAAATACAAATCCTATTTATGCACGTACCTTGGGGAGTTCCCTCATGATATTTAGAACACTTTTCGGATCCTTTTGATTGCTTGCTTCTTTCGTTGAAGTATCTTTCCATTTGATATTCTTTTGCAATCTTTGGATCCTCTATATAGTTTGATCTCCCTCCATCTACTCGTCATTGGATATGTGCATTTGATTTCACTCATATTATGAGAAATGCACACATTATGGGGGAGCTCTCACTATATTTGCCTTCTAAGTTTTTCTTTCCATTTCGGCAATCGATGCCAATGGGGGAGAAATTTAGAGGGTTTAAGAGAATATGGGTTTGTTCTCTTGCATCCTTGCTCTTTGTGTTGCATGGTTGCTTAAATTCATTATATAAACCCTCGTAAAATGGATTGTCATCAATTACCAAAATGGGGGAGATTGAAAGTGCATGGTTGTCCCCATGCATGGTTTTGGTAATTAATGACAATCCTTATGGCCTAATGTTTGCTTTGAGATATACTTGTAGATCTTGTCCATAGGAAAAGATTGGAGTTCATGTGTTGGACTCTAGTAGTTTACATGATGATCAATGCTCTACTCAAGGGTTTATATGAAGAATGGTCATGTGAAGAGTTGAGCTTATTGCAAGTATGGCTTGGAAAAGAAGATTGAGTGATCAATCATGTTTTACCCCAAGCCATCATACATATCAAGAGAAGAAGATGAAGCGCAAGATCAATATGATGCATCTCGAAGATATCATTTGATTGAAGCTTGCAAAGGAGTCATGAAGACGATGCTTAGCGAGGCCCTCCCATAATGGAGTATGGGGGAGCATTTGGAGAAGTCTTCATCAAGCATGTGCTAGCAAGCACAATCAAGAAAGGTGTTTCAACTTGAGAGAGTCAAGATCGTCATCATCGAGCTCAAGTGGAATGCGCAAGGCAAAGGTATGATCTTGATAGGTTTTCTTTTACCGGTCTCATGGTGTTAGTGGGAGACCGGGTTTTAGGATAGACGGCGTACTATCAAGAGGGGCTCTCAAGTGAGTAACTTGATCGCATCGTTGTGGAGAGCTCAAACCTTTGCATACTTGGCATATCATATTTCTTGGTTCTTATTTGGCTTTTATGGTGGTGAGGAATTAGAGCTTGGTTCATCTCCATGTCAAGCTCTAGTTCATCGAAAACGGTTTTACCTTGGAAAACTAGTTGCGTTTTCGGTGGCGGAAATATTGCCGGTTCAACCGTGAGGAAAGTCCCACACCTTGCCATGTGTGGTGATTTTACTCTATTTATGGGATGCAATATTTTCACTTTTTGTAGCCTTCTCCTTGTCAGTACCTTTCCAACGGAGTTGGTCTCACCTCATTCGGAGTTCATTTGCAAAAGTTATAGCTGTGTTTTTGGTGTTCGGACAGGCCCGGTAGTACCGGAGAGTTTTGTTCCGGTAGTACCGCAGTAAGCCGGTAGTACCGGGCTCTCTGCGGTAGTACCGGGCTCTCTGCGGTACTACTCTCTGAAGTTGGTTTTTCGGGCGTTTTGGCACGGATGGCCCCGGTAGTACCGGGGTTGGAGCCCAGCACTTGGGCCCGGTAGTACCGGGGTATATTTCCCCGGTAGTACCGCGCGCTCGGGTTTCTGCGTTGACGAAGCTACCGCAGGGCCGGTACTACCGGGCTTTAGGCCGGTACTACCGCACTTACGGAACAAGAAGTGCTGCAACGGCTGGATTTTTGAGTTGAGCTATTTAAGGGGCCTTCTTCCCCAATGGTTGACTAGCTCTAGAGCAAGTCTTTCTCCTCTCTCTCCTCCATTGTTGCCCTTTGTAAAGCTTGCTCTTCCTCTCAATCCCTCCCATGGTTCTTGCTAATATTTGAGGGAAAGTGAGAGGTGATCTTGATCTACGTTTCCACCGATCGATTTCTCCTCTATGTGAGGGAAACCTTGTAGATCTTGATCTTGGAGTTCTTGGTGCATCTCCTCTTTGTTCTTCCTCTCTTATTCCCCCATAAGCATTTGTTGCTTTGTTGGAATTTGAGAGTGAAGGATTTGAGCACTTGTGCTCTTGCCTTTTGCATTTGGTGCATCGGTGTGCTCTCCACGAGGATTCGTGGAAGTTGAAAACTTGTGAACTTGTTACTCTTGGGTCCTTGGACCCTAGACGCCTTTGTGGTGGTTGGACCCTTGTGTGGTCACTTGAAGCCGTTCGGGAGCCCCCAATCCCATTGTGGGTTGTGCCCCGGATTGTTGTTGGAGGCCGTTCGGGAGCCCCCAATCCCATTGTGGGTTGTGCCCCGGATTGTTGTTGAAAGGCTCCGGATTCCGCCTCGAAGGAATTCCGATAGTGGAAGGTGAACCAAGCCTTTGTGGTGCGGTTCATCGGAGAAGAAGGTGAAACCTTTGTGGTTGTTGAACCGTTGTGTCGGTTCACACCTCTCCAACGAGACGTACTCCCTTAACAAGGAGGAACTCGGAAATACATCCTCGTCTCCGCGTGCTTCGGTTATTTCTATACCCGAGCTTTTACTTATGCACTTTACATTGTGATAGCCTTCGTGCTTGAAGTATTCTATATTGCTATCACCTTGTTGTTTGTCTTGCTTAGCATAAGTTGTTGGTGCACATAGGTGAGCCTAGTTTATTTAGGTTGTCGGCTTGTTAATTTAAACATCTAGTTTTATTCCGCAATTATCAAGCCTAAACCGGAAAAGTTTTAAACCGCCTATTCACCCCCCCCTCTAGGCGACATCATTGTCCTTTCAAGGGGTTGTGGCCAAGCTTGCTTTCCCTGTTTACTACTTCCAGCATGTCCGTACGGTTTTGCCCTGAGCGCTTAAGCTCGCTTAAGCTTCAATTCCTCTAAGCGGTGCCTCACCGCTCGCTTAGCGCTTACCGCTTTTTTGAACCTTGGTACATCAACTGACATCGTACCATGGAATTTGTGTATTTGTAAGAATCTGAATTTCCAGCAGGAATCACTTCCCATGAAATTTCCAGCATGGAATTTCTGTATTTGTAAGAATATGTATTTCCAGCAGGAATCATTTCCCATGAAATTTCCAGCATACTGGTTGGCTCCTAAAGCATGCATACATATTGTTACAACCCCATATATTCTACATCGAGATTCAGTTGCATACCTTCGACTTCATCAAGGTTGGATCCCTCTCTGCAAACAGCTTGATTAGGGATTGGTGCTTCTTTAAGTCATATTCAGCTGGTTTAGTGTCAAATTTACTACAAGAAAACAATCAATCATAAACCATATGAGTTAATAATGAGGTGACAGTAATAAATGATAAAGCAGAAGCATGTGGATGGAATACTTGAAAACTTCACAAAGGTGATCCAAGAGGCTTCTCATTTGTTTTCTAGGCCACTTCCTCACAAAGTGGAGCATCTGAACCGTGATCAATATAGATCGAACAGTCTTCTCGTAGCATTTCCGTGGTTTCAACAATTCTATCCAATTGCCCTCACTTGAAAGCACCAATATCTTTGGCTGCTCATCGTCAAGTCCTACCCTCCAAGCCACCACCTTTGTGTGCACTCTAAGGAGGCCATTGTCCGCAAACCCTTGCAAATCAACCTTCTTGGAATCAAGACATGCTACGTCACCGATCTCATCGAACTTAAGAGGCAAAACACTGAAACAAACTGGGTCGCTGTTTCCTTCCTCAAAGTAATAGCTATCAACATCATTAAACCGCGGAACCAAATCATCATCATCATCATCAAACATCCTGGTTGATGGATCCTAGCAGAGATAAAAGAATAGATTTTACTTCAAATAAAGTTATGAATCCTCCTAACAAATTCAGCATGGACCAGAACAGTAACATTCACAATTTTTGTTTTAAATGGTGTGCTATTATTAAGGGTGAAAAAAAGACGACAAATCAATCATCTAATCTATACCTAATAATAAAAGCAGTAAGGCTTCTGCTAAAAATCTCGTCGACCTTTTTTTTGGACGGTTTTGCCCCTAAGAGTTGAGTGATATTACCCACCATTGCCACCGGTAAGTGGAAAAAACGGTTCGACATACACCCCGCCGGCCCGCCCCGCGCTCCTCCCAGCGACTGCGCCTCCTACTCCTCACCACGCGCCTCCCCGGCCAGCTCGCCATCTCCAGCCCATCCTTTTCCCCCACCAGCCCTAGGACGCTGAGGCGAGCGACCTCGCCGGAGACCCTGGCCGGAGACGAGCGACACGAGTCCAAGACCTCGAGAGGGTGAGGTCCATGGTGACCTACTCTTACGGGAGGGGCGGCTCGAGCTGTAGCCGTTGTAGGATGGGTGGAATAGGGGCTGCGCCTACGCAGCCGGAAATATCCAGGGCCTCAAGAGCTTCGCTCAGCAGTGTCTCATCCACGAGCAGCAGCCCTCAAGGCGTCGTGGAAGGTGAAGGTCTCCGTGTCCAGGAGGCCTGTCGTGTCCCTGCATCTCGCCCTCCAGTGCGTAGGAGAAGAACTGAGGAAGAGTGGTCCGGCCAGAGCTTGCTCGATTCCACCCGATGTCCGTGTTCGGCACTGCGGCCGCTGGCTGCTCCTACGTACGTCCTACCTGGATGATGATCTCCCCAGAGTGAGCGCCGGAGGACAGCTCGGAGAGCTCAGCGGGCTGATGCTTTGCATCCGTCCCTGATCGAGCACCGCCGGTGGATGCCGTTTCGAGCACTCGATCTCTGCTCGTGGACGCCCTGGTCGAGCGACCGCGGTGGACTCTGCTACTGCTGCTACTTTGGTATAACCGGTGAACTCTCTGATCCAGCATTAAGATATGTAACTGTTTTGTTTGGCCGGTGAATATCAGGCCAGAAAGTTGATTCAAGTTCTCAGACGTGCTTTTGCTTGGCACTTGCCACAGCTTCTCAGTTCTCAGATGTGTTTTTGTTTAGCATTTGCAAAAAATAGAAGCTAAAACTTATCGTAGCTTTGTGCGATCTGAGTTTAGTTCAAAGTTCAGACTGCGGAAGAATACAGATGTACTAGGTGCTGCTAATGGTGTAGAATATGCACCTTCGTGTGCATGTGGAGTTAATCCTTTTGTTACTGTCCTTGAATTAATAGCAGGGAAAATATCAATCATAATGACAACTTGCATGTCAGGGATGTCAGGGAAAGAAACAGTAAGCAAAAACACCAAACTTGGCGTAAAAGAATATAGCCAGTTGCCCCGACCATTTTGGCCTAATCTATCTGTATATATTTTCTCCATGAACTTCTACAAGCAGGGAGCATATCCATGCGCCATGGATGGAAGAATATTGTATAAGCATAGTCTTTGTAATGTGGTTGCATAGCTAGGCTGATTGGGTAGTTATATGTTTTCTTTCGAGCGTGGTTGCATCGACTCATGTCGAATTTATGGTAAAGTAGGTCAAAATTGCCTATTTATTTATTTGTTTCCATGTGCTTTCACGTTTTTATCTTGAGAATGTTGTGGATAATAGGTTTTTGATTATCATTTTAACTCTTATTAATGAGCTGTCATTCATTCCAATTATATAACACAAAAAGAGTGGAATAGAGGACATGGACTCTTATGTGTAGGGGTGAAGGGTTTTTCAGTCATGTTTATTAAGTTAGAGGTGTGTGATGTTTTTTTCTTAATATCCCGTTGCAACGCACGGGCATATTTACTAGTTAAAATTAAATAGCAAAGCCCTCATCATTGCTGAGCTCTGAAGAAATGATATATGTCAAAGGTAACCCTGCTGAGACTTAAGATTAACAATATCAACATAAATAAACGAAACAAATCTCGATTGTGACGATGACCAAAAGGATATTTCAAATGCACATAGTATGGATGTTATCTGAAAGAACCTAAAATCCTCTGCAGTTACACTAATAAACATTGCAAAGAAACATGCCAAGCATATCAAAGATTATCCTTAATTTCTCTTTTCTTCCAGAACCTGGGATTGCTCATTATTGGAGTTATCTCGTTACCTTCAGAAACAGATGGGGACAAAACTTCAGACATTGTTAGTCAGGGCTCATTGTTTAGTTGATTCAGGGTTGGGGTTGTGAGCTCTGCTAGAACTCACAACCTGAAGAGTAGTTAGCTGCTCATTGACTAGATATCACTCGTAGCTTTTTTGCTTCTAACCTAAACTTAGCCTTTCATAATGGGTTCAGTGAACATGTCAAAATTAATTGGAGAGTCCCAAGATGTAGTCCAACAATGCTTATTAGCAGTAGAACTATTCTTATCTGATAGATAAACTAAAGAATCAATGTATCATTTGGAGTATTTGGCATATCTATCTCAGTCATTTCCAGTAAAAAAATGTTTGAACGGTGTGGTAGCATTGTTCTACTTGGAGTGCCCAGTGTTCTTAATTTCTTTGGGATAACCACGAATCTGTAGTTCTAGCAGGAGTCATATAATTACTAGTACTGTCCCTAGATATTCTACCATCACTGACTAACTTGGCCAATAATCCCGTTACAGTTAGTCTACGAAGTCAATAATCAGACATCTATGTAGTTTATTACATACTTCCATTCGCACGTTTTATTGCAAGTGAGCCTAGAGATTCCTTCGGAAAAAAAATGCGGGGGTTTCATCAACAACAAAGAAGCGGTACAAGAAAACGTATCGCAGCGGTCCGAGAAAACGACCCTTGCGCTTGCCCTGGTAAGAGAAAAGACGATCTGTGGAAACAACGGAGAGATCCTAGACATGATTGCGCCCCCAAAAAGGGGCGATTTTTTTTTCTTTGGAAAGAAACCGGGCAATAATCGAAAAGAAAACTCTTGAAGGGCAGGTCTCGTCTAAATTCGCAAAGGCGACAGTGCTAGGAACCCTAGATTTCATCATACTGCAACAAACGAAACCCGAAAAAACACCAAAAGGATTCCGCCAAGAACAGCGGGCGAGAAAGCCGATTACAAGGAACATGCACAGGGCCAGGGGCAGGCGTAGTGGGAGGAATCGAAGCGAAGGGTGGTAACCGGAGCAAGAACGTACCTGCAGTGAGCAGAAGCGATTCCCCTTTCCGAGCGCAGAACCCACAGGAGGTTTTCCGTCGGAGTAAACCCACAGGGCAGATTCGCAGGTTTTTCCTTTGGACTTCAGCGCCGGCAAATCCGCAGGCACCGCCGCACCGCCCAATCGGTCGTACAGAACTGACAAAGCGCGGCCCATGGGGTTGTGAAATTTCACAAAAATAACCCTTTGAACAAAGTTCAGCAAAAAATAACCTTTTTTCAAAACTATTTTGAAATCTAACCCTTTTTGGTAGCGCCCAACGATGCGGCGCTACCCTCTGTGTGGTAGCGCCACAGCCTCCGTCGCTACCCTCGTGCCAGCGTGGCAACGCGGGGCCCGCGAGGTGGATGTGCAACGCCACGCCCTTCGGCGCTACCCTTCGGAGGGTAGCGCCATGCCCCTCGGCGCTACCCTTAAGAGGGTAGCTCCAAGCCCCATGGCGCTACCCTCCCTGACTTAAGGCCCGCCCGAGTGTCTATCTCCAGAGAAAACCCGAGCTGTTGCGGCCCGAACCATTCTTCCCCCTCATTCGCCCCCCAACAGTTCATCTCTCCTTGTACTCACCCCCTTCACAAATCCCTCCATATTGGTTCGATTTGGCCGTGGATTTGGGCTCCCCTGCGTTGAGAGAGGTAATCTCCTCCATCCCCCATGTTTTTGTCCAATCAAATTGTTTCAATTTCGTGGCATTATGTTTAGATCTTGGAAACCCTAGAAATGTCATATGAGGGTGTAATGCTTTGTTTTTGTGGATAATAGTGGGAAATGTGTGTGTGTATGGTTGTATTTGACCCATTGTATGTTAGGGTTAGGGTTAGTGTTGATTTGGACACATTGTATGTTAGGCTTAGGCTTGGGGTTAGGGTTAGTGTTGATTTTGTTAGATTTATTTTGCTTTAGGATTTATTGTAGTATCATCAAATAATTAGCGATATCATGTTATTGTAGTATCATCAAATAATTTGTTCCCTAAAAATTATTTGTTTTTAGATGGAGAGAATGGTTAGCGTTCATCATGTGGACAAAGAAACATTTTTGAAAGGCAATGTTGAGCATGACCCGGAGGAGAATGTTGTGGTGTTTGACCGTAGTCCTAACTATGTCGAGCTTGTTGCTAAAGTGAGGATTGCATTGAATTGGACGGACCTAAATGATATAGTTTGTTTGGAGCGAAGGCACAATGTTGGGTTCGGTCCTCACTCCCGTTGGAAGATCATGCCTATCAACTCCGAGTTGTGTTGGAGTGCATATAAGGAGATGGTTGCCGCATCTCAAGACAAGGCTCTCAAGTTATTTGCCACCAAAACATTTGACTTGAACCGGGGTGCCGCCGAAGGTGAAGTTGGGGTTCAAAATGAGCTATCGAATGAACAAGAAGTGTATGAAGCAACGTGGAGCCAACCTCCGATGACCCAACATGAATTTAACCAACCTCCAAGCACGATGCAATTTGACCGCTATGAACTATCGGAGGAGGATACCGATGAGTTGGAGGATGAGCTTCATAACACTTGTATTGGTGACGTTGAGAGAACTTGTAGGCAAGAGGACATGGAACATGACATCCCTTATAGCCGAGGCTACGCATCCGACTCGGAGGACGACAGACCGGACGAAGAAGTGGATGAGGATGGGTTCACAGCTAAAGAATCTGAAGTGTTCAAGAAGATAGTGGGGCGGGACCATCGGATATCGTTGTTCCGTGATCTTAGTCTCGCGGATAAAGCCGTGGTTGATGGAGGCTCATGTAAATTGCTTGAAGCAAGGCCGAGTTCGAAGAAGGATACCAATGCGGACAATTATGGTATTGCCGAGGGAGTGAAGTTTGAAAGCTTATTGGAGTTGAAGACCTTGATCAAGGAGTATGCGATTAGGTATTTTCGACCGTTCAAAGTTGTTCACTCGGATGTCCGAAAGCGGTACAAGGTAAAGTGTGAGATAGCTCGCCGTGCTATGGAGGAGGACAAAGCCGCGAAGCGCAAGGACAAGTACCCGCGTTGGACTCAATAGAGCCTCCAACATCTATGTCTTAGAGATTGTGGACTTGGTGGCTTTGTTATGAACCAAGTAATTCAATGTCATTTGGTGGATTTGGTCCGAACCTTGTAATATTGTTAACCATTTGGTGTTGTTTGAACCTTGTAATGTGCTCCTATCGATGGATTTATTTTGAACCTTCCAAATATTGTGCTTGCTGGAGCTAGCAACTGGCTTGATACTGTTATTTTGTTTGCTATATGGTTTGTGTTGGCAAGAGCAAATGATAAAGGGGTCTGGGAGGGTAGCGCCATGGCGCCTGGAGCTACCTTCTATAGGGCAGCGTCGTGGCCCTTGTTGCTACAACAGGGTAGCGCCGAGGCGCTTGGAGCTACCCTGTAGAGGGTAGCGCCACATACTGGGTCGCTACCACCCTTACAAAAAGTTACAGAGCCCTCTTTCCATGCCATCGCGAGCACGTCGAAAACGGCTAAGTCTGGGAGGGTAGCGCTATGGGGCTTGGAGCTACCCTCTTAAGGGTAGCGCCGAGGTGCGTGGAGCCACCCTGTAGAACCCTCTTTCCATGCCATCGCGAGCACGTCGAAAACGGCTAAGTCAGGGAGGGTAGCGCCATGGGGCTTGGAGCTACCCTCTTAAGGGTAGCGCCGAGGGGCATGGCTCTACCCTCCGAAGGGTAGCGCCGAAGGGCGTGGCGTTGCACATCCACCTTGCGGGGCCCGCGTTGCCACGCTGGCACGAGGGTAGCGACGGAGGCTGTGGCGCTACCACACAGAGGGTAGCGCCGCATCGTTGGGCGCTACCAAAAAGGGTTAGATTTCAAAATAGTTTTGAAAATGGGTTATTTTTTGCTGAACTTTGCTCAAAGGGTTATTTTTGTGAAATTTCACCATGGGGTTATCCTTATCCGGCCCAGCAGTGGGTTTTAACGACGAAATAGAAAGACTGCGGCCTCTTTGATTAAAGGATTATATGTCATTGGAGAATTATTCATTCTAAATTCAACTGAGTCAAATGAATGACACCTATAAATTTTCTATGGATTGCATTTTTACACTCCAATTTTATAGGAATTTTAACGTTCAATTAAACCTAATTTTTACACTCGTTCGCGTAGAATCGAGACAATTTTTCTATATTTTCATGGGTATCATCCAAATGACCATGGCCATTCATGTTGTTTTTCTCTGTTTTGTAATCCTCTATTTTGCACCTGCAATACTATCAAATTCATGTGTTTATCTAATGACTCCGTTTTCGAATCATGTGATCCAAAGAAGCACTTAGGCGCTGACTGTAGGAATTTCATAAGATTTCAATCCCTTAGGTTTAAATGAATGGTGTTAATAATATCCTATGGATTGGATTCCTTCACCTCAATTCTAAAGTAATATAGACATCCACTCCAACCTCTTTTTCACACTCAAGTGCGTAGATCAAGGCACTATTTCTGAGTTTTTTCTGTGTTTTATGAAAACGACAATTCCGATGTGTTTCCTATTTTTTACAATCCTCTGTTTTACACTTCCAAACCTGTGAAATTCTGAACTCTGCGATCCAAAGAGACCCCAAAAGAGTAACCGGAAATCCTATCAATTACTCCCTCCGTCACAATGTAATCCTTTTTATCTAACTAGTTTAGCTTATTAAAAAACTATACGAGATAGTACTATCTATTTAGTTCTCCTAACAAGAAAATTAGTATTATTCTTTCCCTAATATTACGGATCTAAGTGTCCTATTTTAAATTGACAACTACGCAACTTGGTGCGGCGACATGTCGCGTCCTTCAGATTAATTTACTTGTTGAAAATCATTGTTTGGATACCGTTGAAAAATTATTGTTTTAGGGTTAACTAATCTCCTGAAGATCACTGGTTGAGTATCTTTGGAAAAATATCATCATTTGGGTTAACTCACCAGTGGAGATTACAGTTTAGTAACCTGTGGAAAATACTGCTCTTCGGGATAACTTATCTGATGGAGATTACGATAAATCAATGTTTGAGTACTGTTGAAAAATATCGTCTTGTTTCATACCCTTCGACTTAACTCATTTGTTGAAGTTCCCTATTCGGGTACCGTTGCCAAATAACAATATTCGGGTTAACACATATACCGAAGATCGTTGTTTGTGAACCGTTAGAAAATACCGCTATTCGGGTTAATTCACCTGTTGAAGATCCTTGTTTGGATACCGTTGCAAAA
Organism: Poa annua; assembly: GCA_026929855.1. Lineage (NCBI taxonomy): Eukaryota > Viridiplantae > Streptophyta > Magnoliopsida > Poales > Poaceae > Poa > Poa annua. The sequence continues at coordinate 60,762,290 of CM049437.1, forward strand.
TACCATTATGACAGTTAATTCATGTGGTGGAGATCACTGTTTGGGTGCCATTGAAAAATGGAAAGTACTACCGTTAGAAAATGGAAAATATTAACAAAGCGTACGGCATGAGGATTCGCTGAAGGTCGATGTTTGCATACCGTTCAAACATACAATCCTTCGAGTTAAATCATCTGGTGATGTTCACTGGTTCAATAAAGTTAGGAAATACTGCCAGAACTTACCGATGAACAATTACCGTTGTAATGGGGCGAAAAATTATTTCTAAATTATCATTGTTGACGTAGAAAATCCTTCGAAGCTTAATAAAATCTAAGTTTTTCACGTCGTTGTTCTAAAAGATATAGTTTCTTTAGGCAAATTGATTTACTTATGAATTTTGAAAGTTCAGTCCAAATTCTTAAATTTATGGGAACATGGAGGACATTAAATTTCTGGTTATTTTGTTATTTGAAATAAAAATAGTTGAAAGGTTGTCGACCATGGGTGAATTTGAAATAAATAGGTAGGATTTAATTTCTTGAACAGTTTGGTATGTCCAACAAATGTTTCTTATTCGAAATTAGTTAGTTATGAATTTTCGAAGTTCATTTAAAATTCTGGAATTTATGAAAGTGTACAATATTTTTATTTTATGGTAATCAGGCCCACTGTTAGAGGATTAGTAATTTTAGGGAAAATGTTTTAGAAAATATCAAATCTCTTCCAACCGGCCCCACTCTCAGTTTTTTTGTAATTTCAGGGATAGACATTCAACAAAAAATCGAAGAAGGTTGACGTTGTTGTGATGTCATCAATGGAGGCACGCTCCTGTCGCCCACGACCTTGTTGATTTGAGGCTAGATGGGGCTCGTGGGCGGGTGCGTTAGACGCGGGCGATGCGCACGACAGATTGGAGGTGGCGCCGCTCCGAGTTGGTCGTCGGAGATGGCTCGGCGGCGATGGACTGCGGTGGCGAACGTCGACCTACACGAGGAGCTCGAATCAGAGCCGGGGGAGAGAGAGGGAGGAAAACCTTAGAGGACTGTTGTAACATCCCAAATATTAATATAAATTATTAATGCAGAAATGTGGGCCAACAAAAACTTTTTCTTATAAATTGGTATATGTTTGTTTCATGATTATTGTTTGTTATGCTTTGCTTGCAAGGTTGTTGGATTCTAACTCTAATTACAAAATTGAGGAAAAGAAAATAAACAAAACAAAATATAAAACAATACCAACAATATGGCACATGTCACCCTATTTTTCCCCAAATTAAGAAATCCATTTATTTTCCAAACCAAATTTAGTGGAGTGACAATATGAACACTCCTATTTTATTCCCCACCATTTATCCTTTTCAAATATTTAATTCAAAAACCTAAATTCAAATTTATATTTCCTTCTTTACCAAATTCAAAGCACAAAATGTGCTATGTTGGACTTACCCCATAAATAATCAAATAACCCAACAAACCTTGATAAACATATGTGAAGCAAGTTATGAAAGAAAAATTCAAAAATTTGAATTTAATTTTGGTTCAGACTTTTCGTCAAACACCTGGCGATCATCACCCAGTTCATCCCAAACCGAACCAAGTCACGAATCAAATCGAGCAATTGCAGGTTTAATTCATCAAATTAAGGCCTCCATTGCACGTCCCTAATCACCACGATCACGCCGCACCCGAGAACGAGTCAAATGATGACCGGGATCGACGAGGAGACGCCGGCGACAGCGGCGGCCGCGCGCACGTCGCCGTGTCGGCACTGTGGCCGCGGCGACGCCGCGCCGTGCCGGCCGCGCTGCGCCCCTCTCTCTCCCTCCCTCACCCCTCTGTCTCCTCGCGCAGCAGCAGCCCGCACCGCAGCCGCCCGCAGCCCGCAGCCACGCCGCGACAGCCACGCCGCGACGCGCACGCCGCGCGCCGCCCGTGCGCTCTCACGGCCGGGCCAAAATCCCGAGCACGCCCGAGCGCGCCACGCCACCCCACCCTGCCCAGCTGGTTCCCCGGACACCCCGCAGCATAGCCACACCCCTCCACCGGCCTACGGCGAGCTCACACGACCGCGGGTGCCCTCTGCACCGCGTCCACCGTGCGCCGCCCGGCCGCTATTTAAGCCGCCCCGAGCCTCGCCGTTTCTCCACACCTCGCCACCACCTCTCTCCCCTCACACCACTCCCTCTCGTGCACCGCCTGGAGGGCGGGGCCGTCGCCGCCAAGCCTCGACCACCGAGGCCATCCGTCGAGCTCGTCGTGCCGAGGTAGACGACGACCACGGCCAGGCCGTGCTGGCCTCCCTTCCTCTCCTCTCTGGCTCGCATCCTCTTCTCCATTACCGCCTCACTCACCCGGTCCCTTTTCCCCTCTGATTCGTGCCCAGGAGCGAAGCAGCGGACTCGCCGGAGTTGGAGCACGGCCGCGGACGGAGGAGCTTCACGCCGTCGACGCCAGGAGCCTCCCCAGCCCGCGCCACCTCGCCCACGAGTTTCCCCGAGCCGCCGCACCCCTCCTGCACCATCGCCACGTCCTCCCGAGCCCCTAGGTGAGCACACCGTCCACCTCGCCGTCGCCGGAGCCGCGGCGCCGCCCGATTTAGGTCGTCGCCGACGCGCTCAATCTCGGCCGTTAGATCACAGATCTACGGCAACTTACCGGTTCGATTAGATTAGGCGCTGACATGCGGGCCCCGCACGTCAGGTTTAAATGAAACCCGCGCGCGCGCGCCCGCAGTCGCTGACCAGTAGGCCCCACCCGTCAGGGTTTTCAACATTATCCACCCAGGCAGTTAATTTTCGAATTTAGTTTTAATTTGAAATCAGTACTGGACCCAAACTTAGAAATTCCATAACTTTAGTTTTACAACTCCAAATGGAACAAATCAAACTGTTCTGGAAAGGTTATGAAATTATCTATCCAACCCAAGTGGTTTCACCTCATTTGGATAAATAATAAAAATATAGTATTAAAAATGCCAAATAGGGTTTAAAATCTAAACTTGTTTGTTTCTGATTCTCTGTTAGTCCAAATGAATTAAGACCAATTTTATTGGATCACATTTAGTCATGGTTAGTCACCCTTAAGAGGATTTAATTTTTAGATCAACAGAACTTGATTAGTAGATAAAACTTGATTTGTAAGCCTCTGGATTCAAAACATTGTGTAGGGAATTTGGTAACTCCAATGGATCTAAATCCAATTGTGTCATATTCTACACATCAGTAGCTCTCTGTAGAAATTTAGTTTGTATTTTTGTGACCAACAGAACTTAAGTTATGTAATTAAACTTGTTCAACTCGTTTCTGCCCCAATTAGGAAATAAATGGATAAGGACTAATTCAATTAAATTAAAGCCAAATTGTTTTGTTTGATAGATGAAGTGGCTATCTAGAGCATTTAAGATGGTATTGTTGTGATAATTGGTTGAGTAGGTTAGTGATTGTTTGTATTTGCTTGATTGTGTATTAGACGAGAGCGTTGTCGAGTACATCGAGGAGGAAGGATTTGTGGAACCTGAAGACCAAGACCAGGATCACTTTGCCGAGCAAGGCAAGCTACTCTCTGAGCTTGCACATAACTTATGCATCTAGATTTACAAAGTCCTTTTTTTCAAAAGCAAAGGTTTATAAAAATCCTTTTTCAAAGTATACCTAAGTTATTTTGCCACCCTATATAGAAATATATGCTAAAACTATAGGATGGGAAAAACCAACATTGTTTTATTCAAAACTCCTTTGAAAACCTTGTGTGGATACAAAACACCAAGATGTGGTGTTGAAACAAGGAAGTGGAGAAAGATGGTTCTGAGAAAAGCACATTGTGTCTTAGTACTTACGTCGATCAGCCGATACTCTGTGCGACCACATTTACCCACATATGGGAAAGGGCTTAGTCATATAGTTTGCTCTTATTAGTATGGGACACTGCATCAACGGAGATGACTCCGTTATGCATGAGGGAATGGTTTGGTGACCTACCCCTGACCTGGGTCCTCGCTCAAACTCTATGAGTAGATAAGGAGGAGGATAGAAGGATGTCCCCTATACACCGCCAGATAAAACCTATGAGTCCTCACACTTAGATTCCGACGGGCTGGGTTAAGTGTCGATGGAAAGTATCATATGGGCAGGATCCTATACTAGCATGAGCAAAGGACAGACTAGGGTCGGTGACTCAACTTCGCATACCCCGGGTATGGCGAGACGTGGCAGACACGATGAGTTGTCGGATGGGTGTGGGAAAAGCGTGCTACCTCTGCAGAGGGTTAAAACTATTCGAATAGCCGAGTCCTCGGATATGGACAGTTGAAAGGCCCTACTTTGACCATGTGCAAGTTTTGAAAAGAATTGTGTTTTCAAAAGAAAGGAAGTTGGTGGAATGATCCATACACCTATGCCAACGGATTTGGTATGAGGTTGTTGGAGACTTGGTACCATGATGGACCATGGTTAGCAAGAGGAGGAGTTTTGAAGAAACTAATACTCATGAGATACTAGGAATAGTTATAATCTTCTTACCTTCTTCAACAAAGATACAGAGATGTTTTAAATAAATAAAAATGTGAAACTAAAAATGAGACTAGTGCACTCATGTTGGAGTAGTTTGCGAGTACATTCCAATGTACTCATACTAGCTTGTCTCTGGCTATTGTCGTAGCCAGACTTGGAGGAGTATTACGCCCAGGAGGAGTATGGCGACATCTACGCCAACTAAGGATCTTCTCAAGTCGACTGCCTGTCGGGTCATCGTTAGCTTCTGGATGTCTACTACGTTTAAGTTCCGCTGCTTATGTTGATTTGGCCCTAGAAGGCACCTGTGTAAGACTTGGTCTATACGACCTGTTATGTAAGACTTATTCCGGTATTGTAATGGATGTAAACTTTGGTATTCAGTTCGGATTATGTGCAACGACAGACTGATCACGGGATCGTTGTGTTAAGCATAATCGGGTATTTCGGACAGCTAGTCCGGGGTCCCCACAGACCTGGTATCAGAGCCATCTCGACTTTAGAAACCTTAGTATAGCATGGTCGCTAGGTAGGAGTTACAAAAGTTAAATTCTAAAGAAATAAAGGAATGAAGTATTTTCGAAAAGTGCTTATCTCTCATCCTCTTACTTCTGCAAAATTCTACCCTTACTAAATATTAAGTTTTCCCTTATATATTAAACTTAAAATTTTGCTCACTTGCTGCCTCACTACATTTGAAATTTTGATACACTTGTCATCACACTAACTTAAAAACTTGACTTAAAATTGTAGATGGCACTCCACTTCACCGAGTTTGTTCAGCTCGAGAAGGACGGCACGTTGATGTTCGAGAAGGACCTGTTCGAGTTGACCAAGCTGTTAGGTCGTCCCATTCCTGAGTTTAAGGGAGCCCAGGTGGACACTCCCGGCAACGGGAACCTGTCTTGGTTGGTCGAGGGGTCTGTTCGCGGGAACATCAAGTCCCCCGGATCCAGGACACTCATCTTTACCACCATGGACGTCCACTGGGACGACGGACTGTGTCGTTCCATGGAGCGGATGCTATCCCGGCTTTGTGAGGAGCACAAGGCGGAGTTGGTGAACTCCCGTTTCCAGTTCTACGGGAGGCGCACTGTCGACGGACACCCTATTCAGTCCCCTTTACACCCGACGTTCGGAGAGTATATCTTGGACATGGAGATTATGCTCTTTCGCACCCAGGAGGATCTGAGGTGCGCTAGACTTCGGTCTCACTTTGAGCGCCTCTCGCTCAAGGAGAGTCGCGAGAGTGAGGCACAGCTGAAGGAGGAGAAGGTCGCTCTTCTCAAGAAGAGGACCCAGATGAGGAAGACCATAGCGAAGCTCCGCAAGAAGGTGGCAGAGCAGGACGAGCTGATCGAGGATTTGGAGCTCCGTACTGACGAGATGGAGGAGGAGGGCGAGGATCTCCGCAAGGAGAACAACGCCTTCCTCAGTGACGATGACGACTATCTGGAAGAGATGGACTATGAGCAGGACGATGACGAGGAGGAAGACCCCGAGGAGCCACCCTACCAGTCCGATGCTGACGTATCCGAGCATGAGGTTCCACCTCAGTAGGCGAGTGACTTGAGTACTACCGCAGGATTAGGTCGACCCCCCCCCTATCGCTAAACTAGTAGGAGTAGTAGTTCTTTTGGAGAACTTGTACCATGTGCCTTAGCTAAAAAGCAAGGATGTAAGCTTGATGTGATGAACCCTTTGATGTGATGCTTGTGCTATACCAGTGTGCTAGTCTTGTTAGTCTATGAAAAGTATCTTTCACATAATCCTTAAGTAATCCACCACTATGTGAAACCAACCTTTATTCCCCCTTAATCAGACCCTTTTTGCCTTGCCCTTATACCCGGTGTTCTTCAGGATGGTGGACACTCGTCGCTCCCACCCGGATGGAGGACCACCACCCCCACCGGAACCAACCACCGCCCAACTCCTTGCGCTTATCATGGAGGAACGCCAAGCTGCTCGGGCAGAGCGTCAAGCTCATATCGCTGCCCTGCAGCAGATCGCTGCCGCACACAACAACAACAACAACAACAACCACCACAACGGCAATGGCAATGGTGAAGGAAATCAGCGATCCACTTTGAGTGACTTTCAGAAGACCAACCCACCCACCTATTCCAAGGGACTTCACCCACTAGAGGCCGATGATTGGCTTCGCACCATCAACAACAACCTAGAAATTGCTGCCGTAGGAGAACCTGAGAAGGTGCTTTATGCAACCCACTACCTTGCTGGACCTGCACGGTCTTGGTGGGAAGCTACCAAGGCTCTCCAACAAGCCGGTCATGCTATCGGCTGGGCAGAGTTTCAGGAGAAGTTCCGCAAGAAGCACATACCCGGCGGACTTATTGAGAGAAAGAAGGACGAATTCCGCAGGCTGCGGCAGGGAAGCAAGGACGTGGTCGGATACCTGGATGAGTTTACGGACTTATCCCGGTACGCTCCTGATGATACTGACACCGAGAGGAAAAGGATGGAGCGTTTCATGGATGGGCTCCATGATGAACTGCAGTGTGCCCTGGTGATCCACGACTTCCTGGACCTGGAGTCACTGGTGGACAAGGCTATTCAATTGGAGACCAAGCGCAAGACTATGTTCGAGAGTCGCAAGAGAAGGATGATGGCCAAGGAAGGGTCGAGCAGTCAGAAGCCTCGCACCTTTCCACCAACCCCGAAACCAGCATATCGACCACCACAACCTACACGCCCCAATTTCCCTACTCGTCCCAACAACCCAAACCCAAACACCCCCAGCAACCCAAACAGCTTCAACCGCCCCAACAACCCTAACCGCCCCGGAGGAAACCCCAACAACTTCAACCGCAACGCCAATGTTGTCTGCTTTGACTGTGGCGCTAAGGGCCACTACTCCAGAGAATGCCCCAATCCCAAGAAGAATGGTCCGCGCCCCGATACACCAGCACCGAGCAATGGCCAAGGCCGTAATGGGAACGGCAAGAGCCCCGCACCTCGCGGGAATACTGCTGTTGCCAAGGGACGTCTGCACCACATCAATGCAGAGGAAGCCATGGAAGCGCCAGATGTTGTGCTGGGTACGTTCCTTGTCAACTCGGTACCTGCAACTGTTCTGTTTGATTCTGGTGCTACCCATTCCTTTGTTACCCAAGAGTTTGTTGCTAAGGGAGGTTTAGTCGGGAACCTTTTACCCAAACCCATGATCATCCAAATCCCAGAATCCACCATAGATACCAAGTCATATTGCCCGGACGTTTCCCTTGAAATCAAGGGGGAAAAGTTCCTAGTCGACTTAATCATTTTAGGAACCCAAGGAATAGATGTCATACTGGGTATGAATTGGTTAGCCAAGTACCGTGGTCAAATTGACTGCGCCAGAAGAGCTGTAACCCTCACCACCGACAAAGGAGTAGAAGTGAAGTATGTGTCAGAAACCAGTCGACCCCGACCAGGATGCCATGAGGGCATAGCCAGACCCGCCCTAGATGAGATCCGTGTTGTTCACCTATTCCGAGATGTTTTCCCTGAGGAATTGCCTGGTATGCCGCCAGACCGGGATATTGAGTTCATCATTGAACTTATCCCAGGAACAGCCCCTATATCCCAGAGGCCGTATCGGATGAATCCGGAAGAACTGGTTGAGTTGAAGAAGCAGTTAGCAGATATGCTCAGCAAAGGACTTATTCGCCCAAGTGCTTCACCCTGGGGATCACCCATTATTTTTGTGGATAAGAGGGACGGTACCACACGCCTGTGTGTGGATTATCGCAAGTTAAATGATGTGACCATTAAGAACAAGTATCCCCTTCCTAAGATCGAAGATCTGTTCGATCAAATGAACGGAGCCCGAGTCTTTTCCAAAATCGATCTTCGGTCAGGATATCATCAGTTAAAAATCCGAGAGACAGACATTCCCAAAACTGCCTTCACCACCCGCTACGGTTTATTTGAATACACCGTAATGTCCTTTGGTCTGACCAATGGCCCAGCCTATTTCATGAATCTCATGAACAAAATCTTCATGGAGTATCTTGACAAGTTCGTGGTAGTTTTCCTCGATGACATCCTTATTTACTCCAAAACCGAAGAAGAGCATGCTGAACATCTGCGTCTGGTTTTAGCAACCCTCCGAGAACACCAGTTGTATGCCAAGTTTAGCAAGTGTGAGTTTTGGCTCAGTGAAGTAGCATTTCTCGGACATGTTGTGTCCGCGGGAGGAATTTCTGTTGACCCAGAGAAGATCCAAGCCATTGTGAACTGGGAAGCCCCAACTAGTGTGACTGAAATCCGAAGCTTTCTCGGATTAGCGGGCTACTACCGCAAGTTCGTTGAAGGATTCTCCAGTTTAGCCAAACCCCTGACCCAACTGCTGAAAAAGGACAAGAAGTTTGAATGGACTCAGAAGTGTGAAGAGAGCTTCCAGGAATTAAAGAAGAGACTGACCTCAACCCCTGTCCTGATTATGCCAGACGTCACCAAGAGTTTCGACGTGTATTGCGATGCATCACGCCTCGGACTTGGTTGCGTTCTGATGCAAGAAGGCAAGGTGGTATCGTATCTGTCTCGGCAGTTGCGACCACATGAAGAGAATTACCCAACCCATGACCTGGAGTTAGCCGCTGTTGTTCTTGCTCTGAAGACATGGCGCTCCTATCTTGCGGGACATCGTTGCGAGATCTATACGGATCACAAGAGCTTGAAGTATATCTTCACCCAGAAGGAGTTAAACCTGCGACAGAGAAGGTGGATGGAATTAATCAAGGATTATGATATCGGTATCCATTATCACCCTGGGAAGGCTAACGTAGTTGCCGATGCCCTTAGTCGCAAACCCTGCACCCTGAATGCCCTGATCCAAGCAGAACAACCAGCCCTGTTCAGAGAGTTCAAAGATTTTGGACTAGAGCTTGTTAGCCATGGATATCTTGCCAACTTAGAGTTAACCCCAACCTTGATGGACCAAATCAAGGAAGCCCAGAAAGGTCATGAGAGTATAGAAGGGATCAAGAAGAAGATTTCCCTCGGTAAAGCACCTGGTTTTACCGAAGATGCTGAAGGAGTGCTGAGATACCAGGATCGTATCTGTGTCCCCAGCATCACGGAGCTTAAAGAGTTAATCCTGAAGGAAGCCCACGAGACCCCCTATTCGATCCACCCTGGCGGAACCAAAATGTATCAAGACCTTCGTGAGAGATTTTGGTGGCACGGAATGAAGCGAGAGATTGGTGTTTTTGTGGCCAAGTGTGATATCTGTCAGCGAGTCAAGGCTGAACATCAGCGACCCGCTGGATTGCTTCAACCCTTGAAAATTCCCGAGTGGAAGTGGGATGAGATTGGAATGGATTTTATCACTGGACTTCCAAGATCCAACCGAGGTCATGACTCAATTTGGGTCATCGTTGATAGACTAACCAAGGTTGCCCATTTTATTCCCGTCAACACCACCTATCGGGGAAATCAGTTAGCAGACCTGTATATTTCCAGAATAGTAAGCCTGCATGGTGTGCCTAAGAGGATTGTATCGGATAGAGGCACACAATTCACCTCAAGGTTCTGGAAAGCCTTACACGAAGCCCTCGGAACCAAGTTAGCATTTAGCACAGCTTATCATCCCCAGACCGGAGGCCAAACTGAAAGGGTGAACCAGATATTGGAGGACATGCTTCGCGCGTGTGTTCTATCCTATGGATCCAAGTGGGAAGATTGCCTTCCATTTGCAGAGTTCTCCTACAATAATAGTTACCCGTCTAGTCTGCAAATGGCACCTTTTGAAGCCCTATACGGCAGGAAGTGTCGTACGCCCCTGAATTGGTCTGACACCGGAGAAGGCAAACTGTTTGGACCAGATACCCTCCGTGAGGCTGAGGAACAAGTCCAACTTATTCGTGAACGTCTTAAAACTGCCCAATCCCGTCAGAAGAGTTACGCTGATCCCAAGCGCCGTGATGTCACCTTCAGTATCGGAGATTATGTCTATCTCCGAGTGACACCTCTTAAAGGAATGCAGCGTTTCCATGTCAAAGGAAAGTTGGCACCAAGATATATAGGACCCTTTAAGATCCTCTCCCGTCGTGGTGAAGTGTCTTATCAACTGGAGTTGCCTCAAGAGTTAGCAGATTACCACGATGTCTTCCACATTTCACTGCTCCGGAAATGTCTTGAAGTTCCTGACCAGCCGGATGTTTTCAAAAACATCGACCACCATTCCATTGACCTGAATCAAGATCTGACTTATCGTGAGCAACCCATCAAGATTCTCGACGAGGATGTTCGTCTCACCCGTAGGCGAGCAATCAAGTTCTACAAGGTCCAGTGGACTAACCACTCTGAAGATGAAGCCACGTGGGAACGTGAGGACTATCTTAGAAGGGAATTCCCGAACCTCTTTAGTACCCAGACTTAGCAAATCTCGGGACGAGATTTATTTTAAGGGGGGGAGGATTTGTAACATCCCAAATATTAATATAAATTATTAATGCAGAAATGTGGGCCAACAAAAACTTTTTCTTATAAATTGGTATATGTTTGTTTCATGATTATTGTTTGTTATGCTTTGCTTGCAAGATTGTTGGATTCTAACTCTAATTACAAAATTGAGGAAAAGAAAATAAACAAAACAAAATATAAAACAATACCAACAATATGGCACATGTCACCCTATTTTTCCCCAAATTAAGAAATCCATTTATTTTCCAAACCAAATTTAGTGGAGTGACAATATGAACACTCCTATTTTATTCCCCACCATTTATCCTTTTCAAATATTTAATTCAAAAACCTAAATTCAAATTTATATTTCCTTCTTTACCAAATTCAAAGCACAAAATGTGCTATGTTGGACTTACCCCATAAATAATCAAATAACCCAACAAACCTTGATAAACATATGTGAAGCAAGTTATGAAAGAAAAATTCAAAAATTTGAATTTAATTTTGGTTCAGACTTTTCGTCAAACACCTGGCGATCATCACCCAGTTCATCCCAAACCGAACCAAGTCACGAATCAAATCGAGCAATTGCAGGTTTAATTCATCAAATTAAGGCCTCCATTGCACGTCCCTAATCACCACGATCACGCCGCACCCGAGAACGAGTCAAATGATGACCGGGATCGACGAGGAGACGCCGGCGACAGCGGCGGCCGCGCGCACGTCGCCGTGTCGGCACTGTGGCCGCGGCGACGCCGCGCCGTGCCGGCCGCGCTGCGCCCCTCTCTCTCCCTCCCTCACCCCTCTGTCTCCTCGCGCAGCAGCAGCCCGCACCGCAGCCGCCCGCAGCCCGCAGCCACGCCGCGACAGCCACGCCGCGACGCGCACGCCGCGCGCCGCCCGTGCGCTCTCACGGCCGGGCCAAAATCCCGAGCACGCCCGAGCGCGCCACGCCACCCCACCCTGCCCAGCTGGTTCCCCGGACACCCCGCAGCATAGCCACACCCCTCCACCGGCCTACGGCGAGCTCACACGACCGCGGGTGCCCTCTGCACCGCGTCCACCGTGCGCCGCCCGGCCGCTATTTAAGCCGCCCCGAGCCTCGCCGTTTCTCCACACCTCGCCACCACCTCTCTCCCCTCACACCACTCCCTCTCGTGCACCGCCTGGAGGGCGGGGCCGTCGCCGCCAAGCCTCGACCACCGAGGCCATCCGTCGAGCTCGTCGTGCCGAGGTAGACGACGACCACGGCCAGGCCGTGCTGGCCTCCCTTCCTCTCCTCTCTGGCTCGCATCCTCTTCTCCATTACCGCCTCACTCACCCGGTCCCTTTTCCCCTCTGATTCGTGCCCAGGAGCGAAGCAGCGGACTCGCCGGAGTTGGAGCACGGCCGCGGACGGAGGAGCTTCACGCCGTCGACGCCAGGAGCCTCCCCAGCCCGCGCCACCTCGCCCACGAGTTTCCCCGAGCCGCCGCACCCCTCCTGCACCATCGCCACGTCCTCCCGAGCCCCTAGGTGAGCACACCGTCCACCTCGCCGTCGCCGGAGCCGCGGCGCCGCCCGATTTAGGTCGTCGCCGACGCGCTCAATCTCGGCCGTTAGATCACAGATCTACGGCAACTTACCGGTTCGATTAGATTAGGCGCTGACATGCGGGCCCCGCACGTCAGGTTTAAATGAAACCCGCGCGCGCGCGCCCGCAGTCGCTGACCAGTAGGCCCCACCCGTCAGGGTTTTCAACATTATCCACCCAGGCAGTTAATTTTCGAATTTAGTTTTAATTTGAAATCAGTACTGGACCCAAACTTAGAAATTCCATAACTTTAGTTTTACAACTCCAAATGGAACAAATCAAACTGTTCTGGAAAGGTTATGAAATTATCTATCCAACCCAAGTGGTTTCACCTCATTTGGATAAATAATAAAAATATAGTATTAAAAATGCCAAATAGGGTTTAAAATCTAAACTTGTTTGTTTCTGATTCTCTGTTAGTCCAAATGAATTAAGACCAATTTTATTGGATCACATTTAGTCATGGTTAGTCACCCTTAAGAGGATTTAATTTTTAGATCAACAGAACTTGATTAGTAGATAAAACTTGATTTGTAAGCCTCTGGATTCAAAACATTGTGTAGGGAATTTGGTAACTCCAATGGATCTAAATCCAATTGTGTCATATTCTACACATCAGTAGCTCTCTGTAGAAATTTAGTTTGTATTTTTGTGACCAACAGAACTTAAGTTATGTAATTAAACTTGTTCAACTCGTTTCTGCCCCAATTAGGAAATAAATGGATAAGGACTAATTCAATTAAATTAAAGCCAAATTGTTTTGTTTGATAGATGAAGTGGCTATCTAGAGCATTTAAGATGGTATTGTTGTGATAATTGGTTGAGTAGGTTAGTGATTGTTTGTATTTGCTTGATTGTGTATTAGACGAGAGCGTTGTCGAGTACATCGAGGAGGAAGGATTTGTGGAACCTGAAGACCAAGACCAGGATCACTTTGCCGAGCAAGGCAAGCTACTCTCTGAGCTTGCACATAACTTATGCATCTAGATTTACAAAGTCCTTTTTTTCAAAAGCAAAGGTTTATAAAAATCCTTTTTCAAAGTATACCTAAGTTATTTTGCCACCCTATATAGAAATATATGCTAAAACTATAGGATGGGAAAAACCAACATTGTTTTATTCAAAACTCCTTTGAAAACCTTGTGTGGATACAAAACACCAAGATGTGGTGTTGAAACAAGGAAGTGGAGAAAGATGGTTCTGAGAAAAGCACATTGTGTCTTAGTACTTACGTCGATCAGCCGATACTCTGTGCGACCACATTTACCCACATATGGGAAAGGGCTTAGTCATATAGTTTGCTCTTATTAGTATGGGACACTGCATCAACGGAGATGACTCCGTTATGCATGAGGGAATGGTTTGGTGACCTACCCCTGACCTGGGTCCTCGCTCAAACTCTATGAGTAGATAAGGAGGAGGATAGAAGGATGTCCCCTATACACCGCCAGATAAAACCTATGAGTCCTCACACTTAGATTCCGACGGGCTGGGTTAAGTGTCGATGGAAAGTATCATATGGGCAGGATCCTATACTAGCATGAGCAAAGGACAGACTAGGGTCGGTGACTCAACTTCGCATACCCCGGGTATGGCGAGACGTGGCAGACACGATGAGTTGTCGGATGGGTGTGGGAAAAGCGTGCTACCTCTGCAGAGGGTTAAAACTATTCGAATAGCCGAGTCCTCGGATATGGACAGTTGAAAGGCCCTACTTTGACCATGTGCAAGTTTTGAAAAGAATTGTGTTTTCAAAAGAAAGGAAGTTGGTGGAATGATCCATACACCTATGCCAACGGATTTGGTATGAGGTTGTTGGAGACTTGGTACCATGATGGACCATGGTTAGCAAGAGGAGGAGTTTTGAAGAAACTAATACTCATGAGATACTAGGAATAGTTATAATCTTCTTACCTTCTTCAACAAAGATACAGAGATGTTTTAAATAAATAAAAATGTGAAACTAAAAATGAGACTAGTGCACTCATGTTGGAGTAGTTTGCGAGTACATTCCAATGTACTCATACTAGCTTGTCTCTGGCTATTGTCGTAGCCAGACTTGGAGGAGTATTACGCCCAGGAGGAGTATGGCGACATCTACGCCAACTAAGGATCTTCTCAAGTCGACTGCCTGTCGGGTCATCGTTAGCTTCTGGATGTCTACTACGTTTAAGTTCCGCTGCTTATGTTGATTTGGCCCTAGAAGGCACCTGTGTAAGACTTGGTCTATACGACCTGTTATGTAAGACTTATTCCGGTATTGTAATGGATGTAAACTTTGGTATTCAGTTCGGATTATGTGCAACGACAGACTGATCACGGGATCGTTGTGTTAAGCATAATCGGGTATTTCGGACAGCTAGTCCGGGGTCCCCACAACTGTGTACCTTACATCTTCTTAAATAGTTAATTAGTTACATTTACAAATTTACATCCAATGTTATATCCTGGCAAGGTAAAGATACAAGAAAAGAGAGGGAGAAAAGAGAGTGAACAAAAAGAAAGCCATATACATGAGACCAACCCTTACACTTTGCACACTTTGTAGCCCATTCCCGGAGTTGTTCCTAGTGGTATTGGGCATCTTGTTAATAGGTTAGTCCATAAAAATATGAACTGGTACTGGGCATCTTGTTAATAGGTTAGTCCATAAAAATGGCCTAAAATGATATAATAATGAAATAAAAAAACATTATAGATACGTTTAGAACGTATCAACGCCTAGCGTTCAAAGGATGTCTGGACATGTGCTATGGGCGCCGTTCGGACGACCTGCTGGCTATGAGGTGAGTTGCTCCCACTCGTGGCGTCCAAATCATACACACACTAATTTTTTTGGCTCTCGCATTTTTACAAACATGTGTCGTGCGTGTCCTCCCCGTCCAACTTCGGCCATGGATGCCATGCTCATGGCTTAGGAGTGCCACAGAGAAGGGTGGCATCGTGCGCGCCGCTTGCTGACCGGCGTCGCGAGCTTCGTGGAAGCTCAACACGTGCCGCTCGACGTCTAGGATCTCCAGCCGCTCCCTATAGGACGTCGGGAGGCTGGCTTGCTGTAAGAAAGGATTAGACGTATAGTGTGGAAAATGATGTTTGTTTGCAGAGAATAGAACAGGATTGCAGTAGGTTGTATTATCAATTTAAAGAAAAAGGATCGGGATCCACAGTTCACTAGTGGTGTCTCTCCATAAGTAAATAATAGCATACATGCGGGTAAACAAATTACAGCTGGACAATTGACAAAATAAAGAACTGCATAATGATGCATATACTATAGTCATGGTGTCTAGTATGAGATTCATTTGTGCATTACAACATGATACATAGACCGTTATCCAACTGCATCTATGACTAATAATCCACCTTCCGGATAACATCCGCACACCTTTCAGTATTAAGTTGCAAGCAACAGATTATTGCATTAAGCAAAGTGTGTAATGTAAGTAGCAGAATTATCCTTAAACAAAGCACTACTGTTTTCTCCCTAGTAGCAACAGTACATTCACAATCTTAGAGGTTGATGTCACCCCCCCCAGATTAAAAGAAGACATGAACCCACTATTGAGCATAAATACGCCATACCCCCTCTTGGAGTCACAAGCATCTACTTGGCCAGAGCATCTACTAGCAATGGAGAGCATGCAAGATCATAAATAACACACACATAATATATTATGAAGCAAATGACACAGTACTCAATATTCATCGGATCCCAGCAAACACAACATGTAGCATTACATAAAGATGATCTTGATCATGATAGGCAGCTCACAAAATTTAAACATGATGACACAATAGGAGAAGACAACCATCTAACTACTGCTATGAACCCGTAGTCCAATGATGAACTACTCACGCATCAGTCCGGAGGCCGGCATGGTGATGTAGAGCCCTCCGGTGATGATTCCCCTCTCCAACAGGGTGCCGGGAAGAGCTTCTGAACCCTCCCGAATTAGGGTTGACGACGGCGGCGGCTCCGTAATGTTTCGTGGAAAATGTTCGGATATTTAGTGTTTTCCCGTCGGGGGGTATTTGTAGGCGAAAGGGCAAATGAGGTGGAGCCTCGAGGGGCCCACACCACGTGGTGGCGCGTCCAGGGGGAGCCGCGCCTCCACCAGGTGTGGCCGCCTCGTGGCCCAACTCCGTCTCCTCTTCGGTGTTCTGGATGTTTCCGGGGAAAATAGGAGTATTGGCTTTTGTTTCGTGCAATTCCGAGAATATTTCCTTAACAACTTTTCTGTAACAAAAAACAACAGAAAACAGGAACTGGCACTGTGGCATCTTGTTAATAGGTTAGTCCCCAAAAATGCATAAAAACCATATAAAGTGTATATAAAACATGTAGCAATGGGTATAATATAAGCATGGAACATAAGAAATTATAGATATGTTTGAGACGTATCAGAGGCCCGAGACCACACCCACACACACGTCCCGGAGCATGCCCACACCGTCGTCGCCGTCCAGTAGCGCGCAGTTGGCCCGAGACCACGCGCACCACCACAGCTGGCCCGAGACCACACGTACGACCGCAGAGCAGCAACACTGCCACCCCGCTTGTTGTGAGTCCGGTGGCAGGAGATGCCGCGACACGGGAAGGAGGCCGAATACGGCGCTGGCGTGGAGTATTGCAAGGTCGTGCCTATGGTCGAGCGTGACGGCTGCCAGGCGCGCAGGGGGGGCATGGAAGAGGAGCAGGGGCTCGAGCGGGGAGGAGGAGCGAGGGCGTGTGTGACGGCGATTGTGAACACGTTCTTGCACATGACCTCGACGGACAACGACGCCCTGGTACGCGCCAGCTCTGCCACCTCCGTCGGGCGCAAGCTCGCCAGGGAAGAGGAGCAGGAGCCGACTGGTGAGAGAGACGCAGGCGGGATCCGTCCCAGCCACCATGGCAAGGAGCTGCAAAGCATGGGGAGAGGAGAAGGTGTGGGTAGCTCGGTAAAGCGGCATATGCGGATGATGACAAAGGGTTAGAGAAGAGAGGAAAGAGAAGAAAGAGGTGGCATGTGGCCGATCGGAGAGTTAGGTCCGACACATCCAAACCACAAGTAGGCCTCTTGTGGTTTTGTCGAATAGAAAATAGGCTAGATAATATTTGTATTCAAAGATTGTGGATGAGAGCCTTTTATTAAGAAAATCTAAAATGGTCATTTGGCCGCCGCCTAAAATCACCGTGGAAAACACGAGAAATACTACTATTCCAAGCCGCCCTATGCCAAACCGGCCGCCGGCATCCGGGGTGGGGCCGACGCGTTGTGCACGTCAAAGAACATCTGCGGGTTTGATCGTGCCAAACGTCACATCAAGGGGGAGTGTTTTGAAAAAACAGTGGGGCAGGCTGGACAAGCAAGGCAAGGCTGCCAACCTGCTCCGTGGGTTTGATTCGACTGTTTCGTTTCCTCTCCACCTCTTCTTCCCTCCCACCTGCGCGGGCTCTCCATCCATCATCTCACCGGAGTGCCTCCCCGCCGACCCTCTTCCCCTTCGTCCCAACCACTCCTTCCGCGCCCCTTACCCTCCATCCCACGCTCCAGCCTCGCCGCAACCAGCCCACCGCCTCGACCCGGCCTCTGCCTCACCGTGCCCTCCCAGTCCAACTACCGATCCGCCCCACCTCAGCCGTCGCCGTAGTTCCGGCCACCGCAGATCCCCGTTCTGCAAGTAAAAGGTTTGTGCCTCCCCCTGTACCCTCTATTGACGTATTCATCCAGTTTAGGCGTTGACTCAGGACGTCCAAAGTGTTCTTATATTTCCCGAGAATTAGTATTGACTCAAAGTGTTTGATTGTCGTCTAATATGCACCGTTTTTTTTTTAAACGAGGCAAAAGCTTTGCATTTTCATTGATATAGGAGAATAGAATTGGCAGTTCTGATCTTGATCAGTTCTTTTACACACGTGTCCTTCCTTGTTTTGGCTCATTTGTTTAAGTTCAGTCGGTACACTTTTCAGCAGCAATAACAACATAATCTTCAATTCTACATGATATATATATGTCCGAGTTGTAATCAGTTAGGTGATCAGTCGTTAGGTACTACTTTTGCTGATCGGCCGAAAGGCACACCAGTTCAATTTTTGCCACATATATATTGTACTAGTAAACTATAAAGGGTATTTCTTTTTGGTTTGATGTGGACTCCAGGGCTTTAATTTTCGGTAGTGTCTGTTTCTTAGTCGACTTAGAATTACTTGTTTCTTAGTTAGCCGACATTCGTACTTATGCATGTTGATCTTCACATCACTTTGCACCTGCACGAATCTAAATTTCTAGATTGGATGGTTCGTAGCGCTGGCTTAGAAATATCGTCTGAGAAACTGCAAAATCGTTAACGCCTTGTTTGTGGTATACCAGCACAAGGACTAGACAAGTTAAGGAGTCTACTTGCTCACATACTCTCCTATTTCTTTCACAAATCAAGAAGACCAATAATGTTTTTTTATTAACCATCGCTATAAATAATGTTTTCCTTGCACAATATTACTGTCCATTCACAATATTATCCTATGCCCTCTAAAAGGTTGACTGCATTATCTGCTCGTCTCCCAAACAAACTGATGGAAGCTGCATAGTTTCGCTTATCCCTTTTCAAATGACCAGAACCATCAATTCATCTGATCTAAGTAATCTTGTTAACTCCTTTTGATTGTTTCGTTATGTTTTATGAACTTATGATCTTTACATTTAAGTACATAATAGCAAACCAGTTAATACAAGACCAAACCAAATCCTGTCTTATCAAATCCAACACAAAAGTATGAGTATCAAGAAAAAAGCTCACATTTCTTGCCTCCAGAACTATATCCTTCCCTTGTGGAAAACCCCTATGTTAGCCTCATTAGTTCAAGCATTGTCTCACATATTCAATATGTTTTGCATCTGCATCATTGATGCACCCAAGTTGATAATATATTTACCATCTTTCTTCTCAGTTGAGATATCATCTGAATTAAGAAAGTACACAACATAAAAGAGATGCAAGCCCAATATCCTTTACTCTACCTCTTGTGACCTTCCTTGCATCTGCCATGACTGAACAACTCGAGCTCCGGTTCTTGTTTCGGTGAAAGATTCTTGTTTCGCTCTTCCACTTCTGTAAGAAAGGACAATCAATTTCATATGGAATTGAACTCTGCAAAGTGCAAACCTCTTTTAAAATTGCGAATGCCCTCTAGCTTAAGGCAGTCTGGCTACGAATCTGTCACGACAAAACAACATGTGAGCTCTTGTTCTTGCTAGTCTGATTTGAAAGAATCTAGTTTAGTTGTGTTGATTAATCACGTCGCTAAGAACCAGCCCGAGACTAGAATGTTTACACACGGTGGAGTGTGAACAGAATCAGAGAATGAAGGCCAACACAAAGCTGCAAACTGCAGGACTGCAAAGCTGCAGTTTGCAGGACTGCAAAGCTGCAAACTGCAGGACTGCAAAGCTGCATAACAGCTGCAGATGATTTCAGGATATTGTCTGGCGGCTTGACCTCTTGAACTCCCTAGGTCAAGTATTCACACAAGAAGTAGTAGTACGTGAGCAGGTTTGTCTAGCTCACTAGTAGTATAAATAGGCCACCCCTTGTATCAGTTCAAGACACCAAGTAGTGAAGAGAAAACCACAAAACACAGCAAGCATTCAGCTGCACAAAAACTACTTGTCTCATGTGTCCATTCGTGTGAGTGTTGAGTTGTGTGTCCAAGTGCTAAGTGTGAGTGGCTAGCTCAAGCAAGGCGTGATCAGTAGTAGAAGCTAACAATTGGTATCAGAGCTGCGTTGTCTTGTAGTTTGAGTGTCTCCTGCCATCCCCTTTCTCCGGGAGCAGAGAAGCCCCAGCCAGTAGCAGCTGTCCCTGGTTACTTCCCTCCCTCCGGGTTGTCGAGCAGCAGCTCGTCAGAAGCAGCCTGCAACCCCCCAGCAGCGAGCCATGTCCACAGGTCGCTCTCAGCACACGGCTACCTCGAGCATGCGGCGTCGGCAGGAGGCCGAGTGCGCAGATGCAGAGGAGCGTGAGCGAGTGACTGCGGCAACCGCTAAAGCAGCGGCAAGGGCGTCGAGGCTGGCAGCGGCGGAGCTGGCAGCAGCCAGAGCGGAGGTAGAAGCAGCATAGACGGCGGAGGCAGCACGTGTGGCTGCAGCGGAGGCTAAGGCGTTGCGTGGCAGCGCCAAGAGCTCCGAGTCCGCTGAGGGCAGCGTTGACGCGGCGCAAGAGCGGGTGGCGCAGTGGGCAGCCGAGCACGCTCGCGGTAACGCTCCCAGAGGAGGCGCGCACGGCGACGGCGGCTGGGATGATCGAGGCCGAGGCCTCCACGGGGTCCAGACTGTGGTCAGGGACGTTGGTCCCAGTGTGGGGTGGCCTACCCTCACCAAAACCAACTACGTCGAGTGGGCCGCGATCATGAGGGTCAGGCTCCAGGTGCGGCACATGTGGGAGGCGGTCCAAGACAACGCCGTCGACCAGCATGAGGATCGACGGGCGCTGGACGCCCTCATTGCCGCAGTCCCGGCCGAGATGCAGTTCTCGCTCTCCAACAAGCGGACTGCCAAGGAGGCGTGGGACGCCATCGCCGCGGCACGCATCGGCAGCGACCGTGCCCGCAAATCCACCTTGCAGGCTCTTCGCAAGGAGTGGGAGAACCTGGCCTACATTGATGATTTTGCTCTCCGTCTCAACACTCTGTTGCAGAAAATGGTGCAGTTCGGCGATGCCACCTACGACGAGGAGAGGGCTGTCGAGAAGCTCTTCCGGTGCATCCCCGAGAAGTACAAGCAGATGGCTCGCTCGATCGAGTCTCTACTGGACCTCTCCACGATGACGATCGAGGAGGCGATAGGTCGCCTCAAGGTCGTCGACACCGACGAGCCACAGCCTCTCTCGGGGCCCATCACCACCGGTGGGAAGCTGCTCCTGTCCCAGGAGTAGTGGGATGCCGGCCTCGGCAACGGGAAGAAGGGGGAGCCTTCTTCCACAACGGGCAGCCGCAGGCGTGGCAGGCCGCGTAGGGGGCGCGGTGATGCCCGTGGAGGCGCCCGGGGAGGCGCAGCCGGCAGGCCCAAGCCGGCACAAGATGACGGCTGCCACAACTGCGGTCGCCTTGGCCACTGGGCCAGGGAGTGCCAACAGCCACGACGTGGCCAGGCCCATGTTGCAGGCTGCAGAGGCCCATGTTGCACAGGCTGCAGAGGCCCATGTCGCACAGGCTGCGGAGGACGCGGCTCTGTTCATGACGCACGCCAGCGTCGAACTATCCCCTGCGGCACCGACCGCAGCGGCTCTCCTCCACCTGGACGAGCCAAAGGCGCATGCCCTCCTCGGCGATGGTTTCGACAGCGACAAAACTGGCGGGTGGTGCCTCGACACCGGCGTCACCCACCATATGACCGGTCGACGAGAGTTCTTCGCCGAGCTCGACTCCGACGTACGAGGCTCCGTCAAGTTCGGGGATGCCTCCGCCGTAGAGATCAAGGGCGTCGGCTCCGTCATCTTCATCGCCAAGACCGGTGAGCACCGGCTGCTCACCGGTGTCTACTACATCCCTGCGCTGAGGAACTCAATCATCAGCTTGGGACAGCTAGACGAGAACGGCTCGCGCGTGCTGATCGAGCATGGGATCCTACGCATCTGGGATCGCCATCATCGCCTTCTTGCTAAGGTAACCCGAGGCACAAGCCGACTCTATGTCCTTGATGTGCAGGTGGCACAACCTATCTGTCTCGCAGCTCGTCGGGACGACGAGGCGTGGCAGTGGCACGAGCGCTTCGGGCACCTTCATTTTGAGGCCCTGAAGCGGCTCAGTGCCAAGGAGATGGTACGAGGCCTGCCATGTCTCGACCATGTGGAGCAGTTCTGCGACGTCTGTGTGTTGACAAAGCACAAACGACACCCTTTTCCGCAGCAGGCGAGCTTGAGAGCCAAGGAGAAGCTCGAGCTAGTGCACGGGGATCTGTGTGGCCCGGTGACACCGGCCACACCAGGAGGACGTGGCTACTTCTTGCTGCTGGTTGACGATCTCTCCCGCTACATGTGGGTGGTAATCCTCGGCAGCAAGGAGGAGGCAGCGGACGCCATCAGGCGTGCGCAGGTTGCTGCAGAGGCTGAGTGCGGCTGCAAGCTACGTGTGCTGCGCACCGACAACGGCGGTGAATTCACAACAGCTGAATTCACGTCATACTGCGCTGATAGAGGCATCCAGCGCCACTACTCCGCGCCGTACAGCCCACAGCAGAACGGCGTCGTCGAACGGCGCAACCAGACGGTTGTGGGGATGACTCGGGCCCTCCTCAAGCAGAGAGGGATGCCGGTTGTCTTCAAGGGAGAGGCGGTACTGACAGCCGTCTACATCCTAAACCGCTCTCCTACAACAGCGCTCGATGGCAGGACGCCGTATGAGGCTTGGCATGGACGAAAGCCGGAGGTCTCCCACCTGCGGGTCTTCGGCTGCCTCGCGTTCGCCAAGGAGCTCGGCCACACCGGTAAACTTGACGACAGGAGCACTCCGGGAGTGTTCATCGGCTACTCGGCAGGCTCAAAGGCCTACCGCATCCTCGACCCCAAGACACAGCGTGTGCGCACAGCGCGAGACGTCGTGTTCGACGAAGGGCGAGGATGGGCGTGGGGTAAGGCGGTGGACGACGTCTCGACCCCGACATGTGACGACCTCATCATCGAGTACGTCCAGTTCGAGGAGGCTGGGGGAGCAGGCAGCTCCTCTTCGCTGAGCACGTCTACTTCGGCCCCTAAGACTCCATCGACCCCGGTGTTGGCTACACCGACGGCACCTCAGCCAGTGACGCCACGTACTCCAGCACCGGCAGCCACTCCTTTGGGCACGTCTACATCATCACCAGCGCACAACCCGGTGGAGTTCGCATCCCCGCTCCCTCACGACGAGGAGCGCATCGATGCGTATCATGATGACGAGCCGCTGCGGTATCGTACGGTGGAGAACCTACTCGGTGACCAGCCGGTGTCGGGACTGGTGCCACGCGACTTGGAGGCGCAGCTGCAGCTTGCGCATGACGACGGTGAGCCTCACTCTTTTGCAGAGGCTAATAAAGACGCAGCATGGCGCGCTGCGATGCAGATGGAGATGGATGCGGTCAAGGAGAACCGCACTTGGGAACTTGCTGATCTCCCTCGTGGTCATCGCGCGATCACCCTTAAATGGGTGTTCAAACTGAAGAGGGATGAAGCCGGCGCCATCGTCAAGCACAAGGCTCGCTTGGTGGCACGAGGTTTCTTGCAGCGGGAAGGGGTTGACTTTGACGACGCTTTCGCTCCTGTGGCACGGATGGAGTCCGTGCGGCTCATCCTTGCACTAGCTGCCCAGGAGGGCTGGTGTGTCCACCACATGGACGTCAAGTCGGCTTTCCTCAACGGCGAATTGAAGGAGGAGATCTACGTGCAGCAGCCGCCGGGATTTGTGATCCCCAGCAAGGAGGGCAAGGTACTTCGACTGCACAAAGCTCTCTATGGCCTCCGACAGGCACCAAGGGCGTGGAACGCCAAGCTTGACTCCACGCTGAAGGCGATGGGCTTCGAGCAAAGCCCGCATGAGGCGGCCGTCTACCGACGGGGCAGCGGAGGAAATGCTCTGTTGGTGGGCGTCTATGTCGACGACTTGGTGATCACCGGCATCAAGGATGCAGAGGTGGTTGCGTTCAAGGAGGAGATGAAAGCTGCTTTCCAGATGAGTGATCTGGGGCTCCTCTCCTTCTATCTGGGGATCGAGGTGCACCAGGATCACTCCGGGATCACGCTTCGACAGACCGCCTACGCCAAGCGCATCGTTGAGCTAGCTCGGCTCACCGACTGCAACCCAGCTCTCTCTCCGATGGAGGAGAGGCTGAAACTGACCCGTGACAGCCGTTTCTCGCCCACACTCGGCCACACTCGGCCGGACTTGGCGTTCTCCGTCGGCTACGTTAGTCGTTTCATGCAGCGACCGACGACGGAGCATGAGCAGGCTGTGAAGAGGATCATCCGCTACGTTGCGGGGACTCTCGACCATGGCCTTCACTACCCTAGAGGCCCTGGGGTGGCAGACTTCATCGGGTACAGCGACAGCGACCACGCCGGCGACATCGACACTAGCAAAAGCACTAGCGGGATCATGTTCTTCCTCGGCAAGTGCCTCGTAAGCTGGCAGTCTGTCAAGCAACAGGTGGTTGCCTTGTCTAGCTGCGAGGCCGAGTACATGGCGGCCTCCACAGCGTGCACGCAGGCCCTCTGACTGGCTCGACTGCTTGGAGATCTCCTCGGCCGAGATGCTCGAGCAGTGCAGCTGATGGTGGACAACAAGTCCGCAATTCAGCTGTGCAAAAATCCGGTCTTCCACAATCGGAGTAAGCACATCGAGACACGTTTCCATTTCATCAGGGAATGTGTCGAAAATGGGAAGATTGACGTCCAGTACATCGGCACTGGAGACCAGCTCGCGGACATCCTGACTAAAGCACTTGGTCGGATTCAATTCCAGAGTCTGCGAGAAAGAATTGGCATCGTCAACATCAGCAACGAGATTAGGGGGAGAATTGTTGATTAATCACGTCGCTAAGAACCAGCCCTAGACTAGAATGTTTACACACGGTGGAGTGTGAACAGAATCAGAGAATGAAGGCCAACACAAAGCTGCAAACTGCAGGACTGCAAAGCTGCAGTTTGCAGGACTGCAAAGCTGCATAACAGCTGCAGATGATTTCAGGATATTGTCTGGCGGCTTGACCTCTTGAACTCCCTAGGTCAAGTATTCACACAAGAAGTAGTAGTACGTGAGCAGGTTTGTCTAGCTCACTAGTAGTATAAATAGGCCACCCCTTGTATCAGTTCAAGACACCAAGTAGTGAAGAGAAAACCACAAAACGCAGCAAGCATTCAGCTGCACAAAAACTACTTGTGTCTCATGTGTCCATTCGTGTGAGTGTTGAGTTGTGTGTCCAAGTGCTAAGTGTGAGTGGCTAGCTCAAGCAAGGCGTGATCAGTAGTAGAAGCTAACAAGTTGTTCCACTTCTGCAAACCTCTTTCACTGACCTTTAGCATAACAAAGGAAACTGGATTTTTTACTGAATTACTTCGTACACTACAATTATTAAACCATTGGAATGTACATTGACATGGTTTGTATTATGGGATGAGGTGGAGGAAAGGAGGAAGTTGGGATGGGGAGGATTGGGAAGCGCTTGGACGCTGGGGTCGCACTTGGCAGAGGCAAGAGCCTCCTGCTTCCACAAGAAGAGATGGAGAAGAAGGGACTTATTTATTTATTCCTTTGTTGGAATATATGATGTTGAGTCCCTCTTTAAATAAAGCAGGCCCCGAACGTATAGAAATTTAAAGGTAGCATATGATATAAACAAGATATCATGTCTTAATTTAAAGAATATTGTCCCAGCTTAGAGGTATCCTTCATAACCCAAAACTGCGAGAGATGAGGTCCCTTCAGGAGATAGTCCTAGCAAAAATATTAGGGTGGCTGACCATAATATTTTGTTTCTCTTTTCTTATTTCACTCTCGTAGATTGTGCAGTTTAGGCTTTATTTTTTCACTCTGTTCATCTGAGCCTATTGGGCAGATAGTTCATAAAATGAATCAATTATTCCGAGATCAGTATCCCTTTTTGAGCTTCCGCTCGTTGTGAAGATTTAAATCTGACAATGCTATTATCTCCATGATCGTCACTGCTACCATCTCCCTTCAAATTACTGACTCATCATCACCTCATAATTCCTCTAGCTAAAGTCTCTTCTGTTTCAAAAAAAAAAAAAGCTAAAGTCTCTTCTCCTTCTCATTTCTCTTAAATAGCATTACTCTCCTCATATTTGATCAATTATGTTGTTTTGTTTTTGCAGTTCTCGTTTCTCCTACCCAACATGGTGCTTAGATAATTTGAGAAGTGTTGTGTTTTAACCCTGCGCTGAATCTTGAATAGTTCTTAAGGATCAAGTTTATTGTCATAGGACATGAATGATTCAAGTGGTTCCCAACGTCAGCATGTCAATGGAGAACAAAAGCAGTTGCATCCCCTAGGTTCGCCCATTCTGAACAATGGACCAAAGCACCGTCCATTGACTCCCATGAGACGATTCCGTGGCATAGCATGTCTGGGAACTATATTGTCAACAGCATTCCTGATGATAGTTTACATAGCTCCTGTAACTACTTTCCTTGTACGGTTGTTCAGTGTGCATTACAGCCGAAAGACAACCTCCTTTCTATTTGGAATGTGGTTATCACTATGGCCGTTTTTGTTTGAGAAAATAAACAAGACCAAAGTAGTTTTCTCTGGTGAACATGTGCCTCCAGCAAAGCGTGTGTTGTTATTCGCCAACCACAGGACCGAGGTTGACTGGATGTACTTGTGGAATCTTGCATTGAGGAAAGGCCAATTGGGATATATCAAGTATATCCTAAAGAGCAGCTTGATGAAAATACCTGTTTTTAGCTGGGCATTTCATCTTTTTGAGTTTATTCCAGTAGAACGAAAATGGGAGATTGATGAAAGAATTATCCGGAACAGATTATCAAAATTTAGGGACTCCAGGGATCCTCTATGGTTGGCAGTTTTTCCAGAAGGCACGGATTATACGTAAGATTTTTTGTCTATTCATGTAAATGTCATGCTTGATTATAATATTATTTCATATTTTTCCTTTATTTTTTGCATTTTTTGAAATTTATTGATGGGAAACTAGATGGTCGTATTGAATAGCTTTTATGTATTTAATTTGTTCCGTCATTATATTGCGCGTGCCATGATTTGTATGTGACTTACTGCATTATTTTGCTCTTTCTTCCTTAATATTTTGTTGGATATTGGTGCTTCTATCTCAGTCAGGAAAAATGCACCAAAAGTCAAGAATATGCAGTCGAGCATGGCCTGCCGATACTAGAGAATGTCCTTCTTCCGAAAACAAAGGGGTTCATTATTTGTTTGCAAGAGCTTAGGAGCTCCTTAGATGCAGGTAAGCAACCCTATACCCCACCATCTTATTTCTTTGCAATCCGCGAAGTGTTTAATATTTTAAATTATCTGCAAAAAAGTCTCTTGTTTTTTCATTGCCAGCAGATTAGTATTCTGAATCTACAGTGACCAGTCCTCATGTGTCAGGACTTTGTGTTGTTGTTACAGTGTTGACATTCTTAAAACCAGTGAAATTTATGAAATAATTTTTAGTTGACTAGGAAGAGTATTAGTTATGTAAGTGGTACACATGATCATGCCCTAGAATCAGTATTGCTCTTTTCCGCTTGAATGATCTGTTATAGTTCTGATTTAGTTAATAAGGAGCAAGTCTTGCAATCCAAATAGACCAGACGTGGCATGCAAGATGCAACTCAAGGGTCCCGGGCTCCCGGCAGTGTCTGGTTGGAGGATTCCCCTGAGATTATGCTTCTGTCATTGGTGAATGATGTAAATATCATATGATAAATGACACGTTTTATGAGTTTCAAAGAAAAGATTTGGTGGACAAACATTGAAACATACACATGCGGTAGCATTCTGAATAACTGTAGTATAATATGGACCCAGGACGGTATAGTGTTGAATTCCTGAAACTTGAGTTTGAACACAATTACATTTCAAAAAAATGTAGAACTGCTTTGTGCTTTGCCACGTATTGCTAAAAATAGTGTTTTTACTATTGATTTTGAAGCCTGACATGCTGGTTCGTGCAGTTTACGACATCACGATAGCATATAAACATCGACAACCGGACTTTCTGGACAATGTGTATGGCATTGATCCTTCGGAAGTCCACATCCACATCAGAACTATTGAGCTCAAGAATGTCCCCACATCAGAAGATGAAGTGGCTGATTGGATGACAGATAGGTTCAGACAAAAGGATCAACTTCTGTCAGATTTTTCCATCCGAGGTCACTTCCCTGATGAAGGAACTGAAGGAGATATATCCACACTAAAATGCCTTGCAAACTTTTTGGCAATAGTCAGCTTGACAGGCACTTTCTTGTACCTAACTCTTTTTTCATCTGTGTGGTTCAAGATCTATGTGGTGGTAAGCTGTGTTTACCTTACATTTATTACCTACTACTCTATACATCCAACCGAACTGATGACTTTCCTCCATGCCAAAAATGATTTGTATAAGATGCTGTAACTACCGGACTGAAAAGTGTATATCTGTCAACCCTTGGCTTATGATATAGTTTTTACTAGAAGGATAGGGCGCGCTTCGCTGCGCCGCTTTAGTTGGCTGCGTTAATCTCCTTCATTTTAAAACTATTCCCCTTAACTAAGACTGCAGAAGTTTCCCTTGGTGCAATGAAGGCAAGAACTAAATCAACGCCAAGACCAATTATATGTAATGTGATACTGCCAATACCGGGTTAAACCCATGTCATCTCATATATAAGAATAAAGTTAAGACTACTCAAAATATAATCCAGTCACAGGCTTCTAACTATTTGCGTTCTAATCAATTTGACCCTACACAAATATAAAGTTCAGGTTGACAGCAGAGCTACCGAATAATTTATAAAGTTGTACATTGTTAACATTAATAGCATCATGACGACATGTTCAATAAATAAGGAACTAATCATTTGTCCAAAGGTGAGAAAATATAGTTAGTTCCAGGCTTCCAGCTATCTAGAACTCTGGAAGGCATCGGTGGCTGCAATCAAGTATGGTTGAAGGATGACAACAAATACCAATATGCGCATCACTATGACCCCCATGAAGTCATATTTAGCATAGTGACAGGAATGCTCATGTTCGCTACAACAACATTTGCTCATGAAGTTTCTCTGTTACTTTGCATACCTTTTGGTTTAACCCACTGAAAATAAAATAAATAGTTTATTGAACGTTTTCAAAAGATAAATTGCACAACGTTGTACTCCACAGCATAACAGGGTTACAGCACTTCCAATTGTAGGTACTGGGAAGTCTGATGATGCAGTAATGAAGAAAAATAAAAATAGTTAAGCAGAAAATTTTGTATATGTAAGAAACACACTTCTAGTGAGATGGCTCATATGTCTCGAAGAAGATATGTGTTCGCTCCAAATCCACCTCTTTACTTGACCCATGAAGCCAATGTTTTCGGTGCCATTTTGAAAGCCAAACTAATAGATGTTCCCGGTTTAAGGCCTCCAGCCTCAAAATAGCAAACCCCGTTGTAAAGACCAAGCTAGAATTTGTAGGATTTCTGACATAAAGATTCATATTACTTCACAATTAAAGTAAGACATACACATGAGCAGGATGTAAGACAATGCAAGTTTATTGAGCTCATTAGTAGAATGACTATTGAGTATAGATAATGGGCGGGGTATCTTCTTTTCACACTTTGACTTTGCATACAAACACTTCATATGATTTTATATTTTCCCAACAGCTAATATAACACTAAGCATTTCGCAGCTCTCCTCATATATGAAATACACAGTGGGAAACAACATAAAACTACAGATTCAAAGAGCAAAGTTATGGAAACTACTGACTCTAGCCCGGACTATCTATCCATACATATAGCCAATCAAATAAGTTGTCAATTCTCATCAGAACTGGCATGCAGCAATATGTGATCCATATAGTCACATTTCTCCATGACCAACTGAGGACTTCCTTCAGCATATGACACACTGTCATTTAAAAGTATGATCACGCTTACAAATTTTATGTTAAAATACATCCGATCACTTAGATGGACCATTGAAATGTCATGGAAATATAAGATCTATTGAAGACACATTACATGGGTTACCAACTTACTTCCTTTTAAACTTCCAAAGAAAATTATATTGCTGATAATAATTATGCGAGCATGTTGTAGTGAAAGACAACCACTTTATTTCATAAGTTTACTAACCAATGATGAAGGGCGGTAGGAAATATAATAATTCATAATAAAGAGGGGGAAATGCTCTTGAACAATTAGAACTATGCTTTCAAGATTTAAAGATAAAGTTATAGTAGTTGTACATATACACATTAATTAAGTTATTCAACCATGTAGTGAGAAATAGAAATCGTCTTCTCAAGCGTTTCAATTACTTGTATGAGTACCCAATCTACAGAGAAAGTAACTTACACTTCAATGGAGAATGAAACTTGACGACACATGATTCTTTGGAAGTAACATTAAGTACATAGAGAGAATTTCTGAACTTCTTACGCAAACAAGACGAACCAAACATGGATCAACAACTGGAAATATAGCAATGATTATTAAGCAATTATAAGTAAGCAAAGATTTCTCATACAAAACTTAAACAAAAAAAACTACATACCTGATATGAAAAGCTTGCTCAAGTGAGCACTTCCAGTCTAATTCAAAGCTGAGGTCAATTTGCCAAAAGCCAAAACGGAAACAATCTAATCTTTAAGAAAATTCAAGATTAAGTAGAAGCACAACAAATCAGCAATGATAAAACCTCTTGGGGCCCATCACCCCCTACCTTCCTCTCTAACCTCTTGCTTCTTATGGATCTATGAATTTCTGACAACAAGCAGGACGTGTCTTGGAAAGTAGACATTATCTACATTAAAACAGAGCTAACAGTACATTTTAGGCTGACAGCTGATAATGAGGTGAGATCAGGTGGCAGCTGTAACCCCAAAAGTAAACAACACCGGTAAAACTTTTAGAGGCAAACTACACCATAAGAAACTATACGGCGCTTGCACAACAACAGCCCACATCTGCCCAGAAAAAACAAAACAACCAACGACTATATCGAAACAAAATTAGGTGTATTTTCTAGTCTGGTAGTTTCTAATCTTTCTAACAAAAGTTCCAACGCTAACCAATACAAGCAAAACCTCAAATGTAAGGCACAAATAACATCCAAGAACTTCCCATACAAAGTTTGAAGGAGGTCGACAAGGAGCAGACCCAGAGTCCCGCTCAGCATGCACATGAGGGCGAGAAGGAGCAGACCCAGAGCCCCGACCACGGCGACCACGGTCAGGTCGCACAAAAGGGCGAGAACGACCAGACCCACCGACCTGACCGCGGCGAGCACACTCAGCCAGCTCGGGAAGGCGAGAAGAATCAGAAACAAGAGAATTATCTACTGGACCAACGCAAGGGCGAACAGAGCAGTATGATATGTGGGGAACCACTCATGTAAAACCCATTAAACAACCTTTCCACTTGTCTGCATGTATGATATGTGGGGAACCACTCATGTTTTGCTGCTTCTTTAACTTTGTGTACCATACCAAGTTCAGTCAAGGCTTAAAGCCACAAAAAGCAATGCTACCATACCAAGTTCAGTCAAGGCTTAAAGCCACAAAAAGCAATGCACCAATTGACTTGACCTAGAGCTCACCATTCTCTCCAATTGTTTGTCTGCAGAGAGCCATGAATTTGCTGTGAGAAGAGCAATCTCCTGTGCCGCCAAAAACTGAGATCCATAAACAAACGGAAATGGAGACCTTGTCAGCATATTCTAGGATAACTGGTTGGTTGTCCATATGACAGCTTAGAAACATAACACACGAAAGACAACCCATCATCAGCTAAATAATGAGAGGAACCGCTAAGCTAGACATGATATTCAGTAATGCTATGTCCGGATATCCAACAGCCATCCATGTTGTCAACATATTTGAAGCTGAAAATTACATTGGCCAACGCATGATACTTGATACATGTGTAATGAATTTATGGAGAAGCGAGCTAACAATCAAATCACAGATTATCTCAACAAAAAACCCATCTAAACCTCACTTTAGAACATGCATCTTCATAAGCAAGCTCTTTATTCTACGAAAAGACCAAGACCAATAACCTGTACAGTTTCTCCAGAACCATTACTACATGTTTAACCTTTGAGAACAAGCAGGTTCGTGTTGCGACCTGACCTGACAAATAGGACATGACATCTCTAGGGAACGCGTATCAGACATGTGCACCATATTCCACACGGCAAGAATGGCAATATGGCATACTATGTACAAACTCAAGCAAATACACAGATTTACATGTAAGATGATCCAACAGCCAAGATAAAGAAGACATGACAAGGAGCTCGGTACACCTGGGTGGGTAGACTGCGTCAGCACACCGAGAGGGGATCCCTTCTGCAGTGCAAGAGCAAGAAAAGCATCAGAGCGGGGTCACCAACACAAGTCATACGCTAATTAGCACAAGGCAAGCGCAAAGGGAAAATCTTATTCGACCTTCGTAGTGTACACCTTGACACCCTTCTCGTTGACGTAGTACTGGAGATACATCTTGGTTCAAGGCGCAAGAATCGGCCCTGAGAAATCCGACGAAACGGAAGCAGCCTTGCTTGTGAGACCGTCGATTGAAATCTGAGAATGGAGGCGAGATTGAAGGGGGGAAGAGACGAGTCGTTACCAGGAGGTTCACGTCTGAGCTCCGGCGCTTCCTCGACGTCCGCTTCCGGTCGCCGGCCGACCTCGCCGCGGCCGCCGACATCGAGGCCGACATCCGCGGGCGCTGCGCGGAGCTGGAGTCCTCTGTCTCCGCGCTATCTTCCCGCCTCGCGGATGCGGCCTCCTCGTCGTCTTCCCCGACCAGGGACTCGACTCCCGCATCCTAATGAAGGGGGAGGGGAGAGGTGTGGTGTGGTCGCCCGGGTCGATGGTGACCGCGCTGGCGGCGGTGGCGAGGAGGAGGAGGAGGATGGGGATGAGGAGAGTGGCGGCTGCGGCGTGGCTATGCGATGGATGGCAGGAGACAGAACCGACGTGCCTACAGCCAATCATCTGCGAGAAGACAAGATTTTTTTTTGTGTGGAGTGAGAAGACAAGAATTTAACCGACTTTTAGGCAACCAAACATGTTTCAACACGTGTATGCCTCCACAAGCCAGGAATCCCAGCTCGGTTAGATATCTTAGGGGATTAAACAAGATGCCTTTGTCCGTGCATTATAAATACATATGGCGACTTTGATCTTAGAGAGAATTCATGATCTGTCCCTTAACATCAATTGGTTTCACAGTATGTCAAAATTTCCATCATTCTTAGATAGACTCCAAAATAGTTGTAGTTCTGGATTTGTCCTTCCATTACTTGACCGTCAATGATCTAAAATCAGACATGGATGAAGCGTGTCGTGCCTACCAGGATGGTTCAGCTGTCTTCGAAGCAGTGTTGTTGCAGCAGGACCGAAGGGCTCTAGCCATTTATATGGGTATGAACTATGAAGGAACTCATTGTAACATCATGTACACGCCCGGTGGGAGAGGGGAGACATGTTTTCCATGGCTAGGGTATTCAGAAACATGCCAGATCTGCGCAAGCCATCATGACGAACAGGGGCGGAGACATAGGTGGGCTAGCAGGGCTGCAGGGGTCAGACCCCCCTAACCTGTCGCCCCCTAACGATACGGGCTACATATTAGTAGTAGTCATTCCCTAATTGAGGTTGATAATTAATGCAAAAAAAGTTGATAATTAATGCATTTATACTTAAGGTCTATATCTGATAGATATTCACGCACACTTGTGCCCACAGAAGCCCATTAAGGAGTCCAATTTAAGTCTGGACCTCAGTTGTTTTTCCTAGACTTGCTTTCTGTTCGTCCGGGATAAACCTAATGGCCTCCTTACACTAAAACAATATATCTGATCTATCTAATCAAGTCCATATGCCATAGAGGCGGAGGTCGGCCGCTGCTCACAAGTACATCAAACAACAGCCGCTAGATGAACAAGGCACGTGTCTAGTAATGGTTCTCCTGGTCGCTTTATTGGAGACTTAGATTGTTGCTTGCCGACAGGCCACTACTGCGGTGCCGCACCATCGTCGACCTCTCCGGTCATAACTAATAAAGCCCTTAAATCTAGAGGTAGGTTGGCATAAGCCCTTAAATCTGGAGGTACTACTACCAAAATGTCAAATCTTGTCATGGCATCCGACGACATGAATGGGAGAAACCATGAATGTTTTGTGAAGTTGAATGTTGATGCCTCCTTTACTCTCTCCTAGATGAATGTCACAACCCAATCATAGAGATGGGGGACAACCAGATCTTAATCTGAAATTGTATATGGATTAGATGATAATGATTGTTTGTGGTTATAATCAAATCATAGATACAAGCATAATCAGAAGTGAGGAATCAGCAAAGCATACGGGTGAGGATACAACAGCAAGGAGACGAACAAGAGCAGAGGGAGAGAAGCTTCAAAACGATTCAATTCTTCGATCCTTTCCCATGTGTTGCTCTCCTTGTTTATAAGCAGTGATTCTGGCTCCTGTAATTGGGCCAAGCCCAAGAACCACACCCCCTTCCGAAGTAAAGCCCAACGAGAGCACAAGGGCATGATCATGAAGAAGTTGCACCAGGTTATATGCCTACTAGTATTGACACTATGAAAAAGCTTACTTTTCACATTAAAAAATGAAAAATGTGCCAACAAAGGCACCTAGGGACCTCAACAACAAATAAGGCCAGATTTAGTTAGAGACAACAAATATGGGGACCTAATGAGAAGTTCATGAAACCTTGAAAATGTTGGTGTTCTAATGAAAATTGTGACTTAGGACACAAGTGTGTACCAATGCAGAGAGCCTTAAATGCTATTTAGATGCAGGGGCATTCATATGAGAAACGGAAGAACATAAGGACCTGAATTAGATTGTTATCCCTGACAGAGAAATGGAACAAGGCAATTCCAACTGCAGTCCTCCCAAATCAAGCAATATAGCCATGACAATTTCAAATTGTTCCAGCGTTTGTGGTTGTTTCTATTAATCTTAAACCGTGTTGAATATGTTAAAATGTTCAATGTGAAAAAGTGCGGCTAAGAAATATCTTTCCAACGCCATATCATGTGTATCAATCCGACAAGTGGTACCAAAATAAGACCCGAAGAACAATGTGCAAAGCAGAGAAGTTCGATAAATAGAGATAAATTGTAGCGAAGACCATGTTTTGTGGCACTACTTGTTGCACAAAGCACATAAACAGAACTCTTTTTTTTTGCAGCGGACCACACATTTTTTGTCTAATGAATTGCATCTAGCCCAAATAAACTGGTTAATGTTGATTTTTGGTCAATTGCTTGTACCTAACACCAGGCTTTGTGATAGTTGGTGCACCAAACACAGAAACATAGTTTTTTTTGTAGTTGACCACATATTTTTGCACCTAGCCCAAATAAACCGGTTAACCTCATTAAGATAATCCGTGACATATCCTGGATTTGTTTTGATGACCGAGCCCCTAGGATGGTTTATACACTTGACACCACTATTACTTAATGAATCTTATAGAAAGAACATATCAGCGAAGAGACCGAGCCTTAGAACCCTCGCGAAGTGGAGGTGGGGACAATGCATCCCGCCAACCCAGAGAGGGCAGCGCACCGCCGAGGAGGGAGTATGATGCTGCTGGTATTAGCTAGGAAGGCATGCCAGAGCTAGTTCTGGCTTGACCAATTTTTATGCTATATCGTTGCCTTGTGTTCCTAATAGTCATATTAATGTAGTAACCGCAATCGCACTGAGAGCTTTTGGCATCACTCTGGTTGCTTCACTGCCACACCCAGCTCATGCAGCACCACGCAAGGATCGAGCTCCCGGTGTACTGTCAGGCCAGCGACCAGGCCAGAAAGAACCTTTTGTTTGTGGTACATGGACCGGAAGAATACGAGCAATGGAGTGTCCATGACATCTAAAAACAAGACTTTGCATCTCCGGATATATCAACACCACAAAACGTTCATTTTGGTTAGGTGCAAGTACACTAGTAGAAACAAAGCTTTTGGTGCGGCCATATTGGTACCGGATGTAATGGAACCGGTACTAAAGGTGGCATTAGTACCGGTTCCAGAGGCGATTTGGCCGGACGGAACTAGCACCGGTTGGTTCGGACCTTTTAGTACCGGTTTGTAATACAGACCTATACGAAAGGGTTCGGCCAGACGGCTGCAGCGGCAGGGCCCCACGGCCAGACCTTTTAGTACCGGTTTGTACTACCGGCCGGTACTAAAGATTTTCCATATGAACCTTCTTCCACCCCGAGCCCGAGCCCGAGCCACACCATTTCCAGCTCAAAGCTCTTGCTCTCTCTTTTCTCTCAAGAGATCTAGTTCATCCCATTAATCCTCTCCAAATATTTATCTAGATTGGAGGCACCTACTTATATAAGGGTTAGCACCTTCATCTATTCCTCCGGTATTTCAAGTTTAGCTCATTTTCTTGCTAGTTTATCTCATTTGTGTAGTGCAAACAAGGTGTTTGATGAATGCCTAAGTTAGGGATTTCATTTGTTTTTATATGCATTTTGAGCTCAATTTAAAATATGATTTGTGGTTTGATGAATCCGTCTCCATTCTCCTGCTAATGTCTGTGCGATGGGCAAATAAGTAGACAAGTTTTAAAAGGCAATGTCTCTAGTTTTACTCATTTGATTTGTGGTTTTTTATAGTGTCGTCCCGTCCCCTTCCTCACCGCCGTCGATCGCCCGCGCCGCCCCGTCACCGACACCACCTCGGTGAGCCTCTTGTTTTTATCTTTTATTTTAAAACAATTAGTTATATGATTTAGATGCATAATTATTACTTATATAATTTTCTTACTTGATAATTGTTTGTTATATATATAGTGTCATGATTTTGACATCTGTCCACACCGGCGCTCGTCCGCTCTATTATTCGGATGTGGTACGATTGTTTGTTATAACTATATATTTGTTTAATTTCATGTTTGTAACAATTATGCCGACCAACTTGACGTAGATATATTTTTATCTAGGAGGTAGTAGAACCGGAAATTCCAACCGACCCTATTGTCGAGTTTTTTTTTAAAAAAAAACAATGATTTGAAAGCAAAATTGAAAAGAAGTGAAGATCTTCGTATCGAAGAGAAGATGAAATGGGAGTTGAAGATTGCCGACGTCGTCGATGATAACGAGATCAAGATGTAGGCAATGCGCTTGGATCACGAGATCAAGATGAATGCAATGCGCTTGAAGCTTAAAAAGATTAGAAAATATGCCATTAGTCAAGAGGCTTGGTATCATTATGTTGTTGGTTCAATAATTAACTTAGTTGCGATTTTGATCGCATTTCTCGTTGGATTTAAATTCTTTATCTAGATATTGCTGTTGTTTATGAGAACTATGTATTAGATTTATTAGAACTATGTATTAGATTTCCCGTTGGATTTAAATTCATTATGCTGTTGTTTATGAGAACTATGTATTAGATTTGTTTAAATGTGGTGAACTTGTATTAATGAATTTGGTCACTGTGGTGTAATGGTTTTAGATATATTTATATAATGCAGATGAATATGAGATGTTTATCACAAACTATGTTGTGGAAACGACCATAACTTGATCATTTGGCTTAAAACTTCTAAATGTCTATAGATGTTTGAAGTGTTTATCACATTATTTCATTTTTTCGTAAAAACGATCAAACGGTAGCGATGACAATTCATCGAAAGAAGTAATATTTTCTAGAACTATCAATGTTTATGTGATATAACCACTAGTTGTGTACCTTAAAATGATTTTTCCAAAAATTTCAGACCAAACTATCAAAGAGTTGTAGTTCAAATTTGAATTACTTTCGAAATATCGACATAAACTTATTTAAGATTTAACTAGGGGAAATTAGGTTGAAATCAAAGAAAAACCTAATACTTGGGGATTATCCATCATATGTGGACTACTCTTAGTGAAAATTAGATGGGTGCCATTTTGCATCATATTTTTTGTACTTTGTTCACAAAAAAGGCATTTTTTGCACTTAAATAATGGAAAATGATATTTATGAAAATAATTTCAAAAATTCCTTTGGCATGATTGTTTCTTATACAAATATGCACCTATTTGTGGAATATGAGATGTTTATCACAAACTATGTTGTGGAAATGAACATAACTTGATCATTTGGCTTGAAACTTCTAGATGTCTATAGATGATAGACATTTTTGTGAAAACTTTTTTTTGGATATTTTGTCAGAAATCAAGTTTATCATTTTTCATAGCAACTAGTACCCATATAAGGTCCCCATGCCAAAGGATTTTCTTTTTTGAAGTGTTTATCACATTATTTCATTTTTTCGTAAAAATGATCAAAACGGTAGCGATGACAATTCATCGAAAGAAGTAATATTTTCTAGAACTATCAATGTTTATGTGATATAACCACTAGTTGTGTACCTTAAAATGATTTTTCCAAAAATTTCAGACCAAACTATCAAAGAGTTGTAGTTCAAATTTGAATTACTTTCGAAATATCGACATAAACTCATTTAACTAGGGAAAATTAGGTAGAAATCAAAGAAAAACTTAATACTTGGGGATTATCCATCATATGTGGACTACTCTTAGTGAAAATTAGATGGGTGCCATTTTGCATCATATTTTTTATACTTTGTTCACAAAAAAGGCATTTTTTGCACTTAAATAGTGGAAAATGATATTTATGAAAATAATTTCAAAAATTCCTTTGGCATGATTGTTTCTTATACCAATATGCACCTATTTGTGGAATATGAGATGTTTATCACAAACTATGTTGTGCAAATGACCAAATAGATATAAAATAAACCCTAAACTAAACCAAATAGATAACAAGAACTCTATTGCCATTCGTTGACGGAACAACCACCACTCAAAACAATTTTACCTCTGTTTTCAAAATAATGAAAGCTCTAGCACATGTTAAATCCCTGCTTCACTCAATGAAGGGCATATCTTTTACTTTATTGTTGGGTCACCATCATTCTTTGAGCACCTTCTCGAGAGCATAGTTGTCATTCTTAGTGTAATGTGCTTGTCCCAGAATACTATTAACTGCGGTATAATTTTGATGCTCTTATCTTTGATATCTTTATTTCTAGTCTTCTCTTGAAACTCAGAGGTGTCTGGGCATTTATGTTTTGCTGTAACATTCGGGCAAGCGAGATACCACCTTATCATACTTTATTATGAGCTTTGCAATCCTGTGAATTGATATGATTCATGTTATTTATTATTGGTATGATTGACATCTCTTCATAGTTTACATAACTATTAGGTGACACCGTTTGCATATATCTTATTATGAATAGCTTAAGCTTTTGCCCAGATAGTGAGAATATATACATCATATGAAGCAAATGTGTTCGTGAAAGTTCTTTTATCGCACTCAGTTGTTAACTGAATTGCTTAAGGACAAGCAATAAGCTAAGCTTGGGGGGAGTTGATACGTCGAAAACGTATCTACTTTCCCGAACACTTTTGCTATTGTCTTGCCTCTAACTTGTGTGTTTTGAATGCAATTAACACGGACTAACGCTGTTTTCAGCAGAATTGCCCTGGTGTCTCATTTTTGTGCAGGAAATCAACTTTTAGGGAAAATTCCAGAAAAATCATAAAAGTGCCTATTTTGCCCGAAGACTCCCGGTGCCAGAAGACGAGAAGGGGGCGGCCAGCAGGGCGCCCACACCACGTGCTCGCGCGGGTGGGGCCCTGGCCGCGCGAGGAGGGGGTGTGGCCGACTCGGCCACCCCCTCGCGCCCCCCCCTCGGCTATTTAGCCCCTCCTGACCTAAAAAACAGGATCACGAAGAGTTTTCCCCCAGAAACCCATCGGAGCGCCGCCGCCACCTCGAAACTCAATTCGGGGACCAGAAGTTCCTGTTCCGGCACTCCGCCGGGACGGGGAATCAAAGGAGATCATCGCCATCGTCATCGCCACCACTTCTCCATCAACCATCCATGTTTCCCCCATCCATGTGTGAGTAATCCACCGCTGTAGACTTGAGGGGATGGTAGGGATTGGATGAGATCGTTCATGTAATAGCTGTAATATCATTAGGGCATGGTGCCTAGTATCCGTTATCGGTGTTTTATGTCATTGTTGCAACTTGTTATGCTTAATGCTTGACACTAGGGCCCGAGTGCCATGATTTCAGATCTGAACATGTTATTGTATCATGAAGATAATTGTTGTTTTAAGATCATATCTATGAGTTGTATACACATGTCATTGTCTGGAACCCTAGGTCCCAAAGTGACAATAATTGGGACAGCCTCGGGGAATGGCTGTGATGTGAGGATCACATGTGTTCACGGAGTGTTAATGCTTTGCTCCGGTACTTTATTAAAAGGAGTACCTTAATTACCAGTAGTTTCCCTTGAGGCCCCGCTGCAAACGGGCTGGTAGGACAAAAGATGATGTGCAAGTTTCTCATTGCGAGCACGCACAACTAAATTGGAACGCATGCCTATGGTTAATAAATACTTGGATGCTTTATCTTATTTATCTGCAAATGCCCATGACTTGATTATTATATGAAGTATCTCATCCATGCAACGCCCGTTCATCCGTCCCTTTGCCTACAGTATTTTAATCCTGCTGTCTACTATAATCATCATTGCTGTTTTTATTCTACTGCTGCTGTTATATCACTACTGTCATTGCTATAAAACTGTTGCTACTGATAATCTGTCTCGAGCAAGTCTATTCACAGGTGCAGCTGAATTGACAACTCCGCTATTAAGGCTTATAAATATTCTTTGGCTCCCCTTGTGTCGAATCAATAAATTTGGGTTTTACTTCCCTCGAAGACTGTTGCGATTCCCTATACTTGTGGGTCATCACCGGGCACCACCGCTACATCGCCGGCCACCCACTGCTAAAAGGTTTGTTTTTTTCTTTTCAAATTAGCAAATATGTACTGATTTTGTTATTTGTGTATAGGTATTGTGTTAGTAAAATTGTTGTGTTAGCAAAATTATTGTGTTAGCAAAAATTTGATGATTGTGTTAGCATAAAGTTAGTAAAATTTAGCAAGTTTGATGATTGTATTAGTGTTTAGATATTATTAGTGTTAGCAAAATAAACTAGCAAGTTTGATTATTTTGTTAGCAACTAAAATTAGCAAAGTACATTGATGCTATTAAATTTGCAGTGACATTGAGCTATGGAGGACAACGGCCCCTTCATTCGAGACGAGGACAACAACACCTTCATCCAAAACAAGGACAACGCCACCTTCATCCGAAACGAGGTCGATGAAGCACGAATGGCAGCAATTATATATGAGAAGTCTCTTGGAGTAAATTCCGATGGAGAAGATTCCGATGATGAAGAAGAAGCTGACAATGATTTCAGCTCAAGATGTTTGAACGAATCCGGTGACAGACTTGAGCTAGAAGAAATAAGAGACTACGACGAAGTGCCCTTAGAAAACTCCGGCCAGGTATATATCTATATACATTAAGTCTTGTTGATCACTAGATGCATTAAATGATTTATATTACACTTATTAACGAAACATTTTTCTTTTAGCCCTCCGGATCTAAAAAGCCGCCGACAAACCCTACACGAGGCCCGACCAAAAGGTTGAAGCTGCAAGATGGTGCAAAGTTGTCGATAGACGAAGTTGGTCCAGATGGCAAACCGTTGAAACCCGAAGACACCTGCCGTAAATATGTAGCTCAATGCGGAGCAATTGTTAGGGACATTGTCCCGATCTCCATTGCAGAATGGAATGAGCCGAAGAAAGCCAACATTGGCGCAAGTTTTGTCGAGAAAAGACTTAAAATTGTGCTTTGGGACACGATCTTGAACGATTTCAGCCTACCGGAAGGTCTCCCAGACAAGAAGAAGGAAAAGTCATGGAGTGGACTCTAAAGAAGATGGCCACACAATTCAACAGTTGGAAGAAAAAATTGTGGAAAAAAATTGAGAATAAAACTCCAGATTTCAAGGGCCCTCTAGTGAAAATACAAGATGATTGGCCCGCATTTGTGGCGTATAAGAAATCGGCCGTCGCTCTGGCCCGATCGGCCAGAAATAAGGAGAATGCTAAGAAGAAGAAATACCACCGTACTTTGGGTCAGGTGGCTACGCGACTGCCTTGCCTAAGTGGGAATCCTATGAAAGTGAACTGCGTGTAAAAGGGATCACTCCATAGACAGATGACTGGCCCGAGAGGTCCAAGTACTGGTTGTCGCGCATGGGGCAGTGTTGGACCCAGCCACAGGGTTGATTGTTGCAAAGGGAAAATGGAAGAAAAAAATTACAAGAGTCGTAAAAAAGCTAAAGAAAGCAATAGCGGCTGTCCGAGGGGGAACATTTGTTCCCGATAGAGAGGACGACGAGCTGACACTCGCCCTCGGGAATCCTGAACACTGGGGACGATGTCGAGGTAGAGGAGGCGGGGTTGGTTTTCTTCACGGGTTTCCGGTGGACGTTGCAACTTGTAAAAGCCATGCCAGAAGTAAGAAGAGGGAGGCGGACCGTATATCACAATTAGAACGCCAGGTCAACACTTGGCAGGCCCAGGTGCAGTGGCAGCAGGAGCAACTGGACTCAATTACCCAGCAAAGGGAATCTCGGATGCCGCTAGAAGATCCTCCACTCGATGTCTGTCCATCTCAGCGGAAAAGCAACGTGGGTTCCACGCAGCTGGAATATCCTGCAGTTGATGAACCGTCGGCGGCTCACTACCCCGTGGATTATATCACGGAGAAGACAAATTGTGAGTTACATGTGCCAATGAAGAACATCAGTTATCCGGTGGCGAATGGCTATGCTTTTCAACATCAACCTGGATCAACCTTCCATTGTAGTCCGATTCCAGCTGGATATGCTCGTGTCGGGGTCACAAAAGTTATGTAGGGATTCCACTCAATGGATCTTGACATTGCTGGAGGTGATGACGAGAAGACATTGGGAGAAGTCGAGCATGGTATCGTTCTATGGAAGAAGAAATACATCATCTTTCCAGACTCGGCGCCAAGGCCGCAGACTCCTCCGGGTAGAAATTCACCTGAAAGGCCACCCGTCCGACCTGAAAGTCCACCCGCCCAACATGAAAGTCCACCCGCCCGACCTGAAAGTCCACCCGCCTCCCCCGACGATTGGGAGCCCACCGCAAGTCCATCGCCCGCGCCGTCCCGTCACCCGACTGATGCGCCCACTAGTCATATGACAAAGCGGAGGCTGTTCGGCAAAAACAGGTCCCCTATAGTTAAACGTGCAAAGAAACCGAAGAAAGTGAAGACTCCTGAGAAAGAGAAGTTAGCTAGCGAGATGACTCCGGAGGAAATACAAGCGAGCTTACGTGACCATGCGGCAACCTTTTTTGAACGGAAAAAACAGGAACAAATTGCCGCAACCGGCCTGGACCCCATAAAGGAATTTCTGAAGACTATACCAATTGAGGTAAAAGAGCGCACCATTGACAACTTATATAACCCTCCACCGGCGCCGTTTACGGACTATGAGCGCGGTATTATCAAGGTACATAGCTCACAGATGGAGGAAGAGATGGAGCAACGGAAACAAAAGAATTGCGGGAAACAAGTTGCCCAGCTCGGAGAACAAGAAGTACAATCGATGGCCCCGCTCATTGTGACTTCTCGGGCTGCTCAGGAAATCGAGCCTGGAGAAGTTGTAATCCATGGAGACAGAGAATACGAGACTCTTGAGTTAGCATATCAATATGTTCTCGGGCTGTCTCTGGTGACAAACCCGAGTGCTCTAACAACACAGTTATGGAGGTTGCATAACTGGTACATGGACATCTCAAAAGATGGGACTTTCTATTTCATGGCGGGAGTTAATGATCAGCACTACTTCCAAGAATATGTTGTGCAGGTTAAGTTCTCCGAACTTTTTCAGATGTACAATCAACGTGCTCTCGACAAGTCTATCATCAGCTGCTATTGTCTGTAAGTAATTTATTTGTGTACTTTAGTTATTTAGTTAAGCTCGTTCATTGCCAGCAATTATCCTCACATCATTCTTTTGTACGCTATTATGCAGAATGAAGATTTGTGAATGCAGACAGCTCAACATCTGGGACATTGGGTTCATTGACCCGGATAAAGTTCATGTCCAGACTTTAGAAAATCAACCCGACTCCATAGAGGACGTTTTACTGAATTTCTTTAAGCGACAAAGTACCAAAAAAGAAATACTTTTTCCTTCCAACTTCAAGTGAGTGTTACTGTCTTGTACACATTCTATTTTGCTTTCCCGATATTAAGTGCAATTGATGAGTTCTGAATAACGTGCGCATTTACCACTTCATTCTCCTAATCATTAGACTCAGAGGATAGAGAAGTTGAAATCTGGGACTCAAAAAGAACAAATC
This sequence comes from Poa annua, assembly GCA_026929855.1. Taxonomy (NCBI): domain Eukaryota; kingdom Viridiplantae; phylum Streptophyta; class Magnoliopsida; order Poales; family Poaceae; genus Poa; species Poa annua. The sequence goes on from CM049437.1 coordinate 60,806,810, forward strand.
AAGATGCATACAGAAGCGTGCGTATAATGCTCAACAGGTAATTTCAATCGCACTATATCGGCCTATTTCGTTCATTTACTGATATCAAAAGTAAGTAATAACTCATCAATTCATTTTCTTTTTGGGCAGGGTTTGGAAAAAGTTCATCGAGCAAGAACCCGGTGAATGGAAAGATAAGCTGGAGTTCAAAGCTAACAAAGTAAGTACTACTACTTAACTAGGTCCGTGTATCTTTCTAATTCTCTTGATTAGTATTTTATTAAATCATATTCTTGTATAGTGGTGTCCGCTACAACCAGATGGGACGGATTTATGTGGATACTACGTTTGTGAGTTCATTCACATGAAAGTCAATGAGAGAATCAATTGTGAAAGAAACAGAGAGGTACGCAAACATCATTCACAACTTTATTTTTCTACCATCAATTGTGTTTAGTTTCAATCATAACTGATTTGATCTCCTCCTTTTAAAGATGGCAAGGAAGCGGAACCAACTCCTACCAACGAACCGCGTAAAAGCAATTGCGCAGGAATTGGCGGGATTTTTCCTTACGCATGTCATAAATCTATCCGATGAATTCCACTATGTCGAAAAATAGACTCCCTCCATGTAATAGCAGTGATATCTCCGTGTAAAAGTACTTTAATTATATGTAATTATGGGCACTTAATTTATATGTTTAGTGAGTACAATTTATATGTGTAATGGGTACTTTATACGTGATCTCCTCCGAAACCCTGAAAAATAAGCGAAAAAGAAAAAAACTGAAACCCTAAACCCTTAAAAATTAGCGCAAAAGGAAAAAACAGAAACCCTGAAAAATAAGCGAAAGGAAAAAAAACAGAAACTATTAATATCGGTTGGTAAAACCAACCGGTACAAAAGGTCCTCCGCCCCCGCGCGCGCAGCTCTGCCCACGTGGAGGTCTTTAACACCGGTTTCAAACGGTATCGGTGCCAAAGGGGTACCCCTTTAGTCCCGACCTTTTAACACCGGTTGCGCAACCGGTGCTAGATGCCCTTTAAAACCGGTGCTATTGCCCCTTTCTCTACTAGTGGTAATTTACCAAAACATTATGGTGCGTTGCAAAAAAAGGTTTTCTTTCCGTGTATGGTAAAACAAATATCACAAAGTCTAGTGTTAGCTACAAATACTTAACCTGGAAAAAAAGTAACCGCTTTATTTGGGCCAGGTGCAACTAATTAGACAAAAAAATGTATCTTGCTACACAAAGGGTTTTGTTTCTATGTCATGTGCTACCAGTTTCACAAAGTGTGGTGTTAGGTGCAATTGTCTCAAAAACAGAATTATGTCTCTTAAACTGCTGAATTTAGAAAAATTGCTCAATATGGAAAATTTGCGCCTAGTCAATAGATTTCTAACATCGTACCCTTTGCATCAATTAGACAAGAGGTTTCAAAATGGCGCCAAATGGAGAAGTTTTCGAAAACAGAGTTCAATATGTTTGAAATTATTTTTAGACCATACATAATGTGATATAATTCTGTAACTTACGAAATGGACGGGGATCCCCTGAAGTGGGCAGTCCTGACTTAGTGTCACTGACACATGAGGCCCGCCAAAAGTGGGGGTAAGGCAGCGATAGGAAAGTGATCCATGTCCTCAAAAACCTGCATGGAAACACAGAATCTTGGTGTCCCATCGAGAAGTTCATGTGCATTCAAGAGGAGAGTTCACCACTGAGTTGCGTGAAGTTCAGAAATTGTTCGAGAATAGTTATTTTGGAACCGGTTCAAAGAATAGTTCGCGTATGTATACATATATAGTTATACACACTTAAACATAATAACTTTCCAAGTGAAACAAGAAGTATTCTAAGGTGTGCATTTTTTTTTTCCGAGAGAAACTTGTATAACTCCAAAACATCAGGAATTACAATATTTGCGACATGTCCTTAGTAAACGCTTTGGACCAGAGGCAAGCAGTACTGCCGTATGAGTATTAGTTCTAACATAATTTACCAAAAAATGACTTCTAGTGTTTTGACATCTCTTAATATGAGTAATACAAGTGCGTCGAACCTTTTTCAAGGTTTTAATCTCCTCTATCATCGTCGAATAAGCAGATCGATCCATCTCTTTATTATTCAAAATATTGACTGTCTCCAAACAGTCCACCTCGATCCTCAGTGGTTGATTGCACCAATACAATGCCAACCGAATGCCCTCCAATAGTGGTTTTATTTCTGCATCAAGGGCATCCCCTACATGAAATCAGCTAACAGCAAGATGACTGGATAATATCACCCTTGTGATCACGGACAATATTCCCAGTTCCAGCATCCCCATATATACCAAAAGAGCCATCCATGTTAAGCTTATACCATGTGTCGAGCAAGCAATCGCATTTGAAATAAGCATAGGGGTAGTATGAAATCGTTTCTCTTCTCCTTTGACAATGTCCTCAGAAGAATGATGTTTAATCTGAAGCAAGGTTTCCATGTAGCTCATTAGGAAACGCCTGGACACTTCCAAAGGTGGGGGGCGACTATTCATGGACAATTTCATTTCGTACATGCAGTTGTTTCAACACATGCACTTATTTCAATATTATATCATGTAAAGCACTAAAAACATACATTTAAAACAGGAAAACACATCCATAACTCAAAACACTTCACCCCACAATATCTTGACGTCGACACTTGAAGCATGGACCTATCATCTATCATTCGTTCCAGAACCAAGAGGTCCAGCTGCCAAGACGCGCCTCCTCCTCGGAGGCTTGGTGGACTAGTCCAGCGGCCAACAGGGCATCAGGGAGGTGGAAACTGCACCCCTCATTGCTGACGGCACCACCGTCCTCCTCCTCTGAGGAGAGAGCACCGCCACCGTACTGCCCAGCACAGACGTTGTTGTCATAGTCCCCAGCAAAGTAGTCCGACTCGCCGCTATAGTTAGTGCCTTCGGTGACGTCGATCACCACAGGGCTGCTACCATCGTTGGTGCCGCTCTTGAGGATGTCTCCTTTGTGTTGATGGGGCACCATTAGGCCCGCCATGTGCTCGTCCTGCTGATCAACCTCTTGTGCCGCAGCAGCAACTGCTGATGGCGTTGTCTCCTTACCTTCCAGCTTGTCGGTCAGTGAAATCACCTGTTACAACGTGCATTATTGTCATCATCATGGCAAGACACACATATTGCGATAATAATACACCAATTGTCGCTATAATACCGCAAAATTATTGCAGTTTCATGATTTGTTATCCCAGGTTAAAAATAGTTATAGTAACCTGTTGGAACTAGCATCACTGCAAATCTGCAACGATTCTGAACCTAATGTGACACAACAAATCATTGCACAAATGCACGTTGATTGTAGTGATCAATTATTTAACCAGCATGAGCAGCATTGTGGCGTGATCCCATCCACCAACCAGTTGGTGGGTACATGCATGCTCTGGCGCATGTGTCATGTGTACATCTATGGCGCAACATGCGACACTAACAAAAAGTTAGCTAGATCTAGCAGTAAGATGGAATACTTAGCATAAACTTTATGATGGCATCTGAAAGGAACTCCCCTTAAAATATGAGAAAAAATGGGTCATAATCTTAATTAGCTGTGTTACACCTAGGTAGTGCGAACCGATGCATATTCTAGATATTACTCATTACTAGTATTACTAGCTACAAGTATCATGTTGAATGTAAAGGTGGAATACTGAAAACATCGGAGCATGTGGAAAATTATTTTCCCCTACTTGAATCCGCATTTTCTATCATGTAAATTTTTTCACACGCATAGGGAAATGTCACTGTTTACTTAGTTAAACTGTGCATTAAGTAACTGGTTGAATTTTATTTCCAGGACGACTTCTTGAACTGTTGTGTATAATTCAGTAAATACTCACATGGATACATAATCACATATCGAATGGTCCAAGTCGTGTCGACCCAACAAATGTACTACCCGAGATGCTGCTGCGGTTCATAGCTGATGCGCAAGTTACATCTACTACCCGAGAAAAATATACTAATGCCTTTGACTCTTTGGTTATTTCCCCTGTATTTGGGTGGTTTGTTGTGTATGTATTCTCCATCTCTTCTATGAATATAATCTGATGCTCTAGATTAAACTAGCCTCATTCCGAATATGATTTACTATGCAGACATTTAAAGTTTTACTACTATGGCCACTACAGCGCACACGAAATATTTATATTTGTTGCATGGCTTTATAATAGTACATTTTGTTATAAAATAGCATACATAGTAGTAGCTCTTGCAAGACATGTTCGCGCCGTTACTTTACAACATTTGAAATGCCAGAATTTACTTGTTTTCAGTTGAAGTATAATGCATTTGCTTAAAAAGCTATTTCCCCCAGCCATATAGGATTTCGTGCTTAACTTGTAAGTAGTACATACCTGATACTTACAAGCATGAGCTTGCACTAGTGGAATGATTCTTACATCTATTCTTGGCGAGATGGATATATTCTCTCTTTAAACACATATATAAGATCATATCTCTCATTGTAGATGTCTCACTATCTAATAGACGATTTTAGTTCAATACAAAAAATTAGTTTAAGCACCGGCAAGGGTGGGAGTGATCTTTCTCAACAAACTCATGCAGCAGGATGTATCAACTATGAACCGAGGCTGAAGATACTAGCCCGTTTGGGGGGAGAATATTTAAAGCAACAAAGATTATGTTGTCACCATCTCATGAACAGTGGCGGAGCTAGCGGGACCAGAAGGTGGCCTGCACCCCCCTCCCCGCCATGACATTGTTCAACAAGAACAAAATCTGTATTTAGTGCTAATATAGACATAATTTTTAAGCAAATTAGCTTTGTTGGCCCCCCTAATGAAGATTTTCTGTGATTCATCCCCTATAAACCTCAAACCTGGATCCGCCCCTACTCATGAATACAAGGTAAATAAGAAACAAGTTGTGTAAATGAAGACGATTGATTCATATGCTATCAATCCGCTGAATGAGATTGTGTGTTTGTGTTATATCAGTCCAAACTGTAGCTCCTACAGCCGACATGTTAGAACCAAATCACGTCTAAGAAAGACCCAACTATCACATTAACCATGTTTTTCGCTTTTGAAGGAAGACATTAGTCATGTTCATTAGGTCAGTTATTATTCGACGACTCGTGTTACAGTTCAAACTAACGGATGACACTGGAAATAGCTTTATGGAACAATGGATGGTCTCCAAATGTAAAGAATGATGCCAAATCTGAAATGCTCTTGTTCTTTCCGGGGAGTTTTACTGCACGAATTTAAAGCGCACCGACGGCTGTGATTAGGTTCAGATGGGATCTATAAGTGACGTAAGAGGAGTACTAACCAGGTGGGATTAGCACCACCAATCCCCGCCCCTAATCACAGGCTCACAGCCATCGGTGCGCTTTAAAATTCATGCAGAAAAACTTTACGGAAAGCACGGGAGCACTTCTCCAACATAAATCATATATTCATATACGCAGTAGTACTTACTACTATCTATGAACAAATAATATTCGATTCAGGAGTTATTAAGTTACCTGAGCCCGTAGACGGTCGTTGTCGGAGAGGACGCCGTGGTGGTCGGCGGCGAGAGCATCATATGCGGCCTTGAGGCGGTCAAAGTCCTGCTCGAGCTGCTTGTTCTTCCAGCGCGCGCGGCGGTTCTGGAACCACACCGCCACCTGCCGCGGTGCCATCCCCAGCCGCTTTGCCAGCTCGGTCTTGCGCTCCGGCTCGAGCTTGTTCTCCTCCTCGAAGCTCCTCTCCAGCATCTGCACCTGGTCCGCCGTGAGGCGCCGCTTCTTCTCCTGCGCCTGATCGTCGTAGTACTCCTCCTCGAGGAGCTCCTCGTGCGTCGTGAAGAAGGGGCGCTTGTTGTTGATCGACCGTTCTTCCTCCATGCCAAGCATCGAGCCCGGCACACCTGCGGAATCGAAGATCTTAGCCTGAGGAGGCATGGGTCTACTAAGAAGATAAGAATACAGATCCAGGCCAGGCAAAATGGACAGTCAAATCACCTCGGAAGAAACCGCCGCTGCTGGCGGCACCGCTACCTCCGAAGAGCAGCATCTGCGGACCGCCGCCGCCAGTGGTAGCTAGCCGCGCCAAGCCGGAGTCAAACACGACGCGCCCGGGATCCATCTCTCCCCCTTCCTCTCCAAGAACCCAAGAAAACCCAATCTCGAACGAAACCCGCGCACGCACACACGGAGACGCACTTCGTCGGCTAACTGTGCGCAGCGGCCTCGGCCACACGAGAGGCGAGGCGAGAGATGGCTCAGAAGGAGGTGGAGAGCTTATGGCGGAAGAAGCTGGTGCTCCAGAGCATGCGCGTGGACGTCTTCATGGGGTACAGAGAGAACCCCATGCCACCGCCGTAGGGGGGCAGGGGGATGGGATTTCGCCGGCGAGCTGCTCCTCCCCGGTGGCCGGACGGTCAGGCCAACGACCGATACGTAGATGTCGTTTTCTCAGAGGGGGGTGGTGAGGAATTGGCAGACGATGAGGGATGGTGGCTAGTCTGATTTTCTTGTTTTTTGGGGAGCTTTTTGCGACTTTGTGAATGTTGTGGCTAAACTTTAGGAGCTTCGAGGAGGTTGGACTTTATATCGGTCAGAGAGGGCGAGATGCGTGTGCGATTTGACGGAAATACCCTCCGACAATAGGGGTGGTTTTGCTTCCTAATTAGGGGTTAGGGTTGATACTGATTAAGTCATGTGACGTGGCCCATGGGGATCCAATCTATGCTCACGTTGTCGCGGATCTTGAATGAGGTTCAACCAAGGGCAATTAACACTTGAGTATCAACCTAAAAAGAGTTAAGTATCGTGTTGCTTACTTGCTTAGAAAAAACGGAACGGTTTATATACGTCCTACCTGGCGCATTTCCATGACGTCATCCAACCAACCCTAGTGTATTTTTATTTCAAAGAACGGCGGGAGTGCCGTAACTCTCTTAGGCCATGTATAATGTAATGTGGTTATAAAGATGTTTAGTAAAATAAATCAGTTCTTGATTAAATACATGTGCTTATTTACACAAAAGAAATGTTTAACTAGACACCTCTTCTATAGAAATAAGCATTGATGTTTAGAGAAATGTTTGATTTGTTTTTTTAAATAGCTCATTAAGCACCTTACATTATACATGGTCTTAGAATAAAAGGTTATAAATTAAGGTTGTTGGTATTTTTTTCCTTGAACAGGACCAAAGAAACCCTACCCAGCGTAGCATATTCAAATAATATACAAAATTATTATAGGGCCCGTAAAGAAACGTCTAAGATGGATCTCAACAAATATATCGTGTGGTCGTAATTTGTACAAACTTAGAATGTTCTCACTAGTTTAGCCTAGCTATAAGCGTGATTGTGTAAGACTTGATTGTTGTTGTATTAATGTGCTATCCCTTGAAAATTGCAAGCCTATTTGATTTAGCCTTTAATTTAAGTGAATATTATAGGATTCTTAACCTTAAAGGATTGAATCATATAGAAATTTGGGCGTGGCTAGAGCTCAGTCGACTGAGAACTCACGAGTTCTCAGTCGGCTGACGTAAGCACTTGCAACCCACTTATAACTGAAAAAAGCTCACTTGGGAGCCACTTACAACCCACTTGTAACTCAAAAAAAAATTCAAAAAATTCAGTTACGACCAACTTGCAACTGGAAAAAATTCAGTTGCAACCCGATTACAATTAGAAAAATCTCGGTTACAAGTCGCATGTAACTGGAAAAAGCGCAAAATGTTAAAAAAGAGATAAACGCACGCATCTTGGCGCATGATCGAATGGTGCTGGACGCGACTGAGAACTCGTGAGTTCTCAGGCGACTTAGAACTAGCAAAACCGTAGAAATTTTCCTATAGAAACTGTTTTATTCATAGGATCATATCGGTAGAAATCTTATGATGTTTTGGCCCTTTGTTAACAACATAAGTGTTATTGTGTACTAAAATACTATAGATACATTTGATGAAATGCATATGATGGTGGTTGACCCCTTAAAAAGGAGAAAATATCGAAGTCAATGGCTCATAGATGTAATATATTTATTGAGCAGTACTATCAAGAGAGGTTACCCAATGAAAAGTTTTGGAAGTCATACCTTCACACGAAACACTTCTTACACCCAAATATTTCCTAATAAAACAATGGTGAAGAGGGTTTTCAAAAGCTAGTTACTGCTGAAAGTTCAGGCCGGAGATTCCGGTATGCGCAGGCCGAAGATTACAATGTGTCTTCATCGCAGACTCCGGACTCAGGAAATACGGAGATTTTGGCCTGTCCATTTTCCGTGGCGTGAAAAAAGTGTTGACACCCACTGGAGTCGGTCCGAAACATCACCATAACCTGTCCGGAAACTTGGAAAAGTTTCCGGTCTGGCCGGAATATTCGGGCCCCTCGTGGCTCCGGCCTCCCTAGACCGGAGTCTCCGGGGTTAATGTTCCTGTAACGCCATTTTTTGGAGACACCTATATATATACCGTTCTTCTACCTTGAGTGGGGTACCATGACCAAAATATTTTCACTCACCATTGTTGCAAGCTTCAAATCACTAGATCTCTCTCCCTACCCACTCAAACACCTTGTAATTTGGGGAGTTAACCTAGATCTACACTTTCACCAAAGCGATTTGATTCCCTATCCATTCCATTGAGGAACTTGTTACTCTTGGGTTCGTTGGAACCCTAGACGGTTGTGGTCATCTTCGTGGCTTTGGAAGTAGCGGGACTAGCCCGGAGCTCCCAATTGAGTTGAGGATGCGCCTGGGCCTTGTGATTCTTATGGCTTTGGGAGCCGCAGGAATTCGGTGGGAGCCTCCAATTTTTTATGGAGTGTGCTCATCCTTGTAAAGGTTTGATTGCCGACCTCGAGGGCATTGTATAATGACTCGTGACACTCCACATCGGGTGGAAGCACGAAGGAGATTACGATGTGCCATTGACGGCTATTCGAGAATCACCTAGTGACTCTACACCGCTCCAACAGAGACTAGCTTCATTGTGAAGTGAAGTTCGGGATAAAATCTTCGTGTGATTATCACTTAACCTTTCTTTATTTTCTATTGCTAGATTATCTTGTTTAGTTTATATTGCTAGCTTGTATCTTGCTCATCATATAGGTTGTTCACCTATTGAGCAAAGCCTTAATATGTTAAAAGAAAAAGGAAACTTGTAGTTTTCTATTCACCCCCTATAGTCAACCTACTCGACCCTTTCAATAAATCTCATAGGAAAAAAACATCAGGTCAAATCTCATGAAAAATTCCTTCACGATAATCCAACATGGTCCCTTCTTCCCATAGGATTCAATTAGACATGTCATTCCAATCCTATATGTTTCCTATTGATACACTGGAAAGTTTCCAATCACAAGCATGCAAATAGCACTTCAACAATATTTAGGGTTCGATAAATCCCAAACTATGAGGGGGATGAAGTGGATCACGGAGATGGACATTTAGGGTTCGATAAATCCCAAACTATGAAAGGGATGAAGTGGATCACGGAGATGGACAAGGAGATGGTGTTGTAGTTGATGGTGATGTTGATGGAGTGATGTTGATGGAGATGCCTCCCCCTACGCCAAGGAGGAGTGGAGATGACGATGGCGACGATTTCCGCCCCTCTAGAGGCACGGGAGCAGCAGGATCTGCCCTCCCCTGGAGTAGGAGAGAACTTTCACGCCGCCTCTGTAAATCGTGGGAAAAATAGGGCGTAGGTTTTTTGGTGAGGTGGAGACGTGGTTAAAAGGGGAGGTCGAAATGATGCCCAAGGGACGAACGATTACAGGTGGCGTGGCCCCACCTTTAGGCCGCGCCACCTTGTCTCTTTCGAGCCCCATGACTCCTCCTGGCTGGATATTTTCTCATGGCCGTTCTCCCGATGAAAAACCGACTTGATATTTTTTCCTCGAATTATTTTACGTCATGAAGGTCCCTGAAACATCAAAACAAGAAAAAGGGGGTTTTCTGCCTCCCAGAAATTAAATACCAAACGAGGGGACTTCATAGGAAAGTCCCAAAAATCATCTAAACATGCATAAATTGTTATATAACAGTGCAAATAACATCTAAAACAATATTATAAGTTCCTAATATGATGATGTATAATGCACGTATCATATACCAATGGATTTCAGAGCTTATGCCTAACACATGGAGAAAGGGCTTTCTTCAGTGAATTTCCTAAGTGTGATGTGCTACTGAACAATCATTCGCAGGTGTTCAACCGGTACAATGTAAATGTTACAAGAATTATTGATTATCCTGTATTATTCTGTTACAACTAATGTTCTAACATAATTTAAAATTCGATATGACAACAGCTATATTCTAAACACCGGAGAAATGCATTTATTGTCTATGCTTGAAACAATATTCTACAAAGAATTGAATCCAAACGGAGGGAGTGTGAGAAGTGGTCAGCCAGAATTTGTCCAAAAATTAAGAAGAAGTTGGACAAGTACCTGGAATGGAGTAACGATTACATTTTTGCACCTACAGGAAACTACATGTACGTTGTAAGCAGCCATGAGCTTGAGAAATACTATGTGGTAGACATGAAGGCTAAAACCTGTGATTGCAAGAGGTGGCAACTCAGTGGAATTCCTTGTCACCATGTAATAGCATGTTGTAGCCTAGAAAGAATTAATCCAGAAAATCTAGTGCACAACTGCTATACAATGGATACTTTCAACAATGCGTATGCATACAATTTGTTACCACTAAGGGGCAGGCTGTTCTGGCAAAACATGAATGCAGTGCCTATACACCCACCTTTGTACACTAAAGTCATCGGCAGGGCTAAGAAAAATAGGAAGAAGGCACCCGAGGAGAAAGTTAAAAAAAAGGAGTAAACACATTTACAAAAGTAGGGGTATTGCTTTGTATGTGGAATTGCTGGCCACAACAGCAAAGGTCACACTAAATATGTTCAGACCATGCAACTGCAGAAACAAATGAACATTATTGGGGAGGATGAAGAAGTGGATATTCCAGACATACTCCAGGTCATTTTTGAAAGAAAAAAAATCACTTTACAATATTTAAATTTATTCTCAGTTATGTGCTTCACCTTAATTGTTAGCGGTACATGACTAATTGTGCCTCAAATATGTGTGCAACATGTTATTCCACATACCCCTGACCCCAGGCTTGATCCTACACAGCTAGTTAATAGCATGGTCTACAAAATGCAACGGCAGGTTACAATTATTACTACTTACATCAGCCACATATTATTGCTAGCTTCTAGATAACTAATACTAATTCCTTACTCGGTAATTAAAATGGCAGCAAAAAGAAAATGTACTTGTGGACAGGGTGCTTGGCCCTTTGCCTCAAAATGGATTTGTGGTAGAGCTAGAGTGAGAGTGACACCTGCTACAACTAGGGAAAATTTGATAGGAAAAAGGAAAGCTACAAGTACAAGGGAACCAACCAGATCAAATGCAGCAACACAACAAGCTTCAGCCAGTAGTAGAGGAAGAAAAAAGGCTAATGCTACATCAGTTGGTCCTATAATCCCAGATCTAAATGATGAAGCAATTCCAGAAAAAGATCCACATGAAGTTCCTCTAAGCCACAGTGCACCACCACCAACAAAGACACTTTATTGATTTCATTTGATATTGCTGCGGTATAACTACAGGTGCATGATGCTTGTAAAATGCATACATGAACTTTGCACTTTATTACTTGTTATTTCATCACATTTGCATCATATATGGGTTATATTCATGTTTTATATTGATTTATGGGAATATTTTACAGTTTTCCTATTTTTCTGGAATTAACCCTGCACCGTCAGAAACCCTATTTTTCTAAATTTTCACGTTTCAGGGACCCAAACGACGTCCAAATGACCTAAGATTTTACGGGGATCAGTTTTTGGAAGGAACGTACAAGCCAAGGCTCAACAAAAAAAGGAAGACCGAGGACGAAACGGGTAGGCCCCACGCGGTTAGATTCCTTGGCCGCATGGGCCATGCCCGTTTGCCCCTCGAGTCTCCATGCTGTCGATTTTCGTCTCCGTGCCTCCGTCTTGACCTAAAACCGACTATAAAAATAGTCCCCTGACGACTTTCAGAAGAGAGCGCCGCAGAAACACAGAACCACGAAACAGAGACCTGGAGCTGTAGATTGGAGGGGGAAAACTCCAGCGGGGCGATGCCGGCGTGGTCTCCATCTTCTCCAACGACTCCACCATCGTCACCATGATGAAGAGGGAGTAGTCCACCCCTGGACTATGGGTTTGTGGAAGTAGCTTATGTATGTCTCCTCTCTTGAACTTCGTTGTACTAGCACCGTATGAGCTGCTTAACATAATTACGGTCACTGTTGTATTACCTATTGTGGTGGATCTTTTTATGAGTTAATATATGAGATTGCAATTATTTTCAGTTTCAGAGAGTAGATGCATATTATGTACCCCGTTCTTGTTTACTTGTTTTGATCAAGCATGTTCATGAGGGCATGTGAGGGGGAGCGTGTGCATTAGTTGGAGTGAAGGGGGGTGGCTAACGGGAAGCTGACAACTTAATCTCGTGATCCACTTGGTGGTTTATCTTACTTTGTTGCCTCACTAGGGATAAATAAAATACCATGCTACCGGGGATTTGGTGTGACCTTGCCACTTCTCCATGACTAGATCTAGCATGTTCTTATTTTCACTTAATATCATTGAACTTAAGGCTATACTCTCATTTATCTTAATACTAGGGTGATTAGATTTAATTCCCATCCTAGTGGAGTATGAGAGAGAGATGAATAACCAAAACATCTCTATGTTAGGACGTGATGCCTGATACCTGAACTCTTGATGTCTTGAGATGGATGTTAGGTTGAGACTCCAAGTGTAGAGTGTGTAGATGTGGAAGACTTGTTATCCTCAGGAAGGTGACTCGAGGGTATTATCGAACTCTCGGGGAACTGTGTGTCTTCTTGTCTTTCTCTTGGTAAACCTGCAAAACAAAACAAAATGTTTTGTGCCCTCAACCTCACCAAGTGGTTGTCAAGCACAAGGTGTGAGCAAGATATGAAAATAAAATATAAATACAAAACAAGAAATAAATATGCAATGATGGTAAATAAATATGCAAGGATGGTAGATATGAGTTGTGATAGTGTTTTTGGGTTTTATATTGTGAATACAAGAAAGAAATATGTTTTATTTTTTCGGATTTTTAAATGGCTGAAAATGAAAAGTGACTAAAAGTTGTTGGAAGGGTGTTTCTTATGATTTAAAATGGACTGGGGTTCATGGTTTCACAAATGCACTCTCTCTTTAATAAAGTGATAGATAATGGAACACTAGAATTGACATATCAGATTGCAACAATGTTTCATGACAAGTTATTAATTATATGGGCATCACGTCCTAACATAGAGATGTTTTGATTATTAATCTCTTTTATACTCCACTAATATGTGAACTAAATCGAAACACCCTAGTATTAAGATAAATCAGAGTATAGCCTTAAGTTTAAGTTCTATGACATGAAGTTAAAATAAGAACGTGATAGATCTAGTCATGTAGAAGTGGCATGGTCACACCCAACATCCCCGGTAGCATGGTATTTTCTTTATCCCTGGTGAGGTAACAAAGTAAGGTAAACACCCAAGTGGATCGCGAGATTTCAGTTGTCAGCTTCCCGCACTAGCCACCCCACGTTACTCCATCTAATTAGATGGAGTAACGTGGGGTGGCTAGTGCGGGAAGCTGACAACTGAAATCTCGCGATCCACTTGGGTGTTTACCTTACTTTGTTACCTCACCAGGGATAAAGAAAATACCATGCTACCGGTGATGTTGGGTGTGACCATGCCACTTCTCCATGACTAGATCTAGCATGTTCTTATTTTAACTTCATATCATAGAACTTAAACTTAAGGCTATACTCTGATTTATCTTAATACTAGGGTGTTTCAATTTAATTCACATCTTAGTGGAGTAAAAGAGAGATTAATAACCAAAACATCTCTATGTTAGGATGTGATGCCCATATAATTATATCTTATCATGAAACATTGTTGCAATCAAATATGTCAGTTCTAGTGTTCCATTATCTGCCACTTTATTAAGAGAGAGTGCATTTGTGAAACCATGAACCCCGGTCCATTTTAAATCATAAGAAACACCTTTCCAACAGCTTTTAGTCACTTTTCATTTTCAGCCATTTAAAATACAAAAATACAAAAACATATTTCTTTCTTGCATTCACAATATAAAACCCAAAAATACTATCACAACTCATATCTACCATCCTTGCATGTTTATTTACCATCATTGCATATTTATTTCTTGTTTTGCATTTATATTTTATTTTCATATCTTGCTCACACCTTGTGCTTGACAACTACTTGGTGAGGTTGAGGGCACAAAACAATTTGTTTTGTTTTGCAGGTTTACGAAGAGAAGGGCAAGAAGACAAATCATTTACACACAGTTCTCCGACAGTTCGATATTACTCTCGAGTCACCCTCGTGGGGAAAAAGGTTCTCGTGATACTACACTCTGCTTTTGGCTCACCTGTAGCATCAATGCACATCACGTAAAACCCCTGATTATCAATGCAACACATGTATACATCACTACACAACCTTCTACGACACAAACAATGAACATTTCCTTCCTATCTCTATTGCTCATCTCTTCGCTATGATTCTTGCGAATTTTCTTGTTTTCTACCCTCGTCATCACCAGCTCTAGATCCAATATAGCAACATTACTCACAAGCTTCACATTTTCATCTTCAATTTCTCTGCAATTTCTTCTACTCAAAACCTAGCCAAATAGCTCTGTCAGAACTGAAGAACAGAGGGACTGGTGCAAGAATCGAAGGGATCCTAGGCAAATCGACCACTAACCTGAGTATGTTGACTAGTTCTTCTTCCTAGCGTCGTCGGATGCGGATTCCAGTAGACCTTACCAGCCATCGTGGCCCAGCCGTCTCCGTCTGCCATGCTGCTTGCACCGTTGCCGCCGACCACCTGCGCGCTCGGATTGGAGCCGTCCCGCGTTTCCAAACGAAGCCATATGCGCTGCTGACCTTCTGCTCCACGCCCTCTGCCTTCAGCTCAACGCACTCTGTCGTCCGCTCAACGCCGACCACCGTCTTCGCCATAGGGTTCTCGGATTTGGGGATTTTTCTTTTAACTGACCTATCTGAGAGAAAATAATACATCAGGGGGAGTTCCTAAAACAACCACGCAACGGCGTGTGCCAATGGCCACGCTGGCATCACAAGTGTCAGCACCACATTGGCTAAGGACCAAACCGTTACAGAGTGTGTAAGTTGTGGGACTAAACAGTCCGTTCTACAAGTTGTGGGACTAAAACATGAACTAAGTTACACATTGTGGGCTAAAAAAATAATTAGCTCAAAATGAAATCATTAACCTCTGACCTGTCACGTGAAGGATTGAATCGTGATCCATATCATGGTGAGTTCATGACCGATCGATGATCATCACCAAACCACTAGAGAGAATGTATCTCCAGTTTTCAAGAGGGTAAATGGACATCGGCGTGTGAAAACTACTCATTCCAGGGGAAGCAAAGGGGTATTATTTCACGTGTGCAACCGATAGCTAATTACATGATGAGGAGAGTTAGTAATTACTCCCTCCGTATTAAAATGTAAAATGTTGTGGACATTTTTGATCATTATGTATCTAGACATGTTTTAGTGCAAGGTTTAAATGAATTTTGTATTTAAACGTGTCTAGATACATAATGATCAAAAGTGGCCACAACATGTTACATTTTGATACGAAGAGAGTAACCATTTTACATTTTACTTACTATCGTAAGAATGAAACCAGCCACAAGGATTAAGATACGAGCAATGTGTCCCTGTCTTGCCCAGCTGGTTGGTTCAGCGAACGAGCCGCGGCGCTAGAGTCCACCGGCTGCAGATGCTTCAGACGCCAATTCGAAATGGACAATGAACAATGAACCCCCCTGACGCCATCGGCACGCGCGGACAGCGACCACTTCAAGTTTTCCAAGCTCTAACTTCCATACGCTTCTCTCACCTACGTTTCGTGTTTGCTCTCGTATGGAGTAGATTTATGCCCACACCGTCAACACCGATGATGCATACCAGGATGTTCAAGTAGAATTTAGGAGAAGTAACTAGTAAGGCGCCTCTTGGGCTGTGTGCCAGCCCTCCTTGCACTCCCACCTTGAGTTGATCTTTTCGCCGCTTAATTGCTCAGTTGATCTGGTTTCGTTCATGGAAAATTTCTCTATGCATGCATAAGTTGAGCCAAAGGTTTCCAACTTTCTTTCTGCACTTAATATGGCAGACACCAACAAGGTGGATATGTGCCTGAGAGTGAGATGAGGAATCATGCGAATGCAGACTTATCAGGGTGCTGCAAGCCTGCAACTTGCGATCCGAGAGATCTGGACGGTTATTCCCGGCCCAACAATCGGATCGAATCAGGAAACCTAGTGAAACGAACGCGCTCAATATCGATGCTCACCAATCTCAGATACTTACAGGTGGTGAAAGCATACATCATTTTCTGTTTATTGTTTTCTCGAGTCTTGTCAGGGAAAAGGAAATCTAGAACAAACAGACAACCTAGATATGCCATTCTAACACACAAAGGAAGGATGGGGGTATGGGGCGATTTCACTAACGAGCACGAATTTTAAAATAAATATTTTTAACTAATATCTCTGTAAAGATGATCTTTATCCATGTCCGTGTCATGCTTGCTTTGGATGCCATTAGGAATAGTACGGCACCTTCTGATAAGCCTCTTTATCTCGGATTCCACAGGCACCGTAAGAAATGTCATAACCTTAGCCCACCACTTGTCGATTCCAGATTGCACCATCACCAGCAGCAGCAGCGTAAATTGACTCCACTGACCTAAAAGTTCCACCACTTTTCTACCATATATTGTTTGCCTTTTTCGTTTCCCTACTGGAGGCACCTACCTTACCTTACCTTTCTGTTCTTAGCAGCGCAGCCGTTTTCAACCTGCTGAATGGTTAACATCTGGGCTGGAGTTGAGATTGCATTTTCCATATCTGGAAAAGATCTGACCTTGTCTGGTTGCATGGTCGACGAGAAATAACAATACAATCTTTATATCTGAGGTGACAATTAGTTTAGTTTGTTTAAGCTATCCCTACAGCATATTTCTAGTGGTTTGTTCAGTTGTCTGTCTGACCAAATGGCTCATTGCCACTGGACAGGATGGGGCAATGCCAGGATAAACTAAACAAAACAGTCTACTTGCATTACAAATGCAATGCAATGATAATTCACTTACATGGCCACAACGACGCAGATTTCAGGACAGTAGCGTGTTCACCGTTGACAATGCAAGTCAAATAGAGCTGCAATGTAGTATTATAATATATAAAGCAACTTGCCCATGACAATGAAAACTCAAGTGGCAGCCTCCATGTTGCAGAACGGAAATGAGCAAATGGCATGTGCGTGAGCAAGGTCGGTACTCCCTCCATTTCAATTTAGTTCGCGTTCTAGATTTAGTCAAAGTCAAACTTTATTAAGTTTGACCAAAAATATAGGACAAAATATCAACATTCATGAGATCAAATGCATACAATATGAAAATATATCTTATAATGATTTTAACACTATGAATTTTTTATTATAAATGTTAATTTTCTTTTCATAATATTTGGTCAAACTTGACAAAGTTTGAATTTGACTAAACCTAGAACGCAAACTAAATTGAAACCGAGGGAGTAGTTTCTACATTGCGCCTGACCAAGATCTCACAGGCGTTGCCCAGTATTAATTGCAAACCTAATCAAAGCATGAGAGTATTTCCAATGACAAAGGCCAATAAAATAAATCAGAGTTTTTCGATAGTTCCACAAATGACATGAGTATTCTCCAAGGCGGCATGAGTGACAGCAACATAGGTTACGTTTCGGGTATGATCATGGTCATTTCTCCCTTACTATCACAAACAAATTACAATATACGGAACAAAACTAAAGTAAATTATGGACCAGGTGTGAAATATGGGATTAGAACAACTCTTGGTACCATCTTTCATGTTGGTTCTCAAATAGTTTCTTTGTAGTAGACTGTAGATGGGTGCAGCAAATATACTTGACAAGATAATCACCTGGTACCCTTCCCTTTGGGTTTGCCTTTTCCTTTCGTTTTACCAAACCCTTTGCCATTCCCTTTGCCGCTCCCCTTCCCTTCCGGTCTTCGGTTCTTCTGAAATTTACTGTTTTCGAATTTACCATCTCTTGCAGATCCACCAGGCCTCCTGTTTTTCTGGAACTTGTTGGGAAATTTACCATCTTTTGCAGATTTCTCCTTCATGCGCATATTTTGCATTGCTTTTTGCTGCCTGCCCTTCTGCATCTGCTGGGGATTTCTTATCTCAGATGGCACATCGGCATTTGGTATGGACCAACGCCCACGGCCAGCTGCAGGGTGCCTTCTGTTTCCTCTTTGATGGTCACCTGAAAAAAAAAAGGTTTTACATCAGGTAGTGTTACATAGGCTTGGATGATATGTAAGTTAGAACGGCTGTGATGCTAAAATTTACAGTTGCAACAAGCAAAGCTAACACAACTATAGCGAGAATGGCAAGAGACTTCAAGAGGAGCGAGAATATGAAGAGAAAGAGATAATTCAGGAGGATACAAAAGACGAACAACTAGCATAGCATGTGCGGTCAAGGCTTTTGCCGTTCAGCCGTTTCTGATCCAAGCCAGTATGCTAGCAAGATTCTGCGGTTAACTCTGGTCAACATTCTACCATAGGGGTTTCCTCTCAGGTTTTAACTATAGCTCAAATAATGCAAGTCCAATCATTTCATGTCATGTATCTAACTGGGATGCCTCAGGTGAAGGCCACTGCAAACGGTGCAAGCACAACCATTTGTGACAGGTTTCCATGCAATGTAAATTAGCAACAAAGGAAAGCAATGAGGATATATGCACTCTCAGCACAGCACACTTATATTGACCTCACTATTAACTCTTCGTGTATTTCCACAAGAAAAACAAAACTAATTCGTGATATGCAAGTGCAACAAAACTAATTACTGATATGCATGTGCATGATGTAAATTCTAAGAGGAAAATATATTCCTTGTATCAGCGGCCACCTGCGCGCTCTTCGCTCACCAGCCAACCACTAGCAGGTTGTACCCCGGACTCGTCTACCAGATGACATCCACCGTGTCATAAGAGCTATTGACCAGATTCTCACTTAAAAGAGGTGAACGATTAGCTTGGACTGATTCTCAAGTGTCATGGTGCATCATTGCATAGAGTGCCGATGCAAATAAAAGTAACCAGGTTGGTAAATCCAGGTAAGTGGGCACAACATGGAGGAGTAGAAGGCAAGCCACGACACTGTCAGGCTTGGACACGACGAGCAATGCCTTATTTGGGATGACATTGGCCTGCAGGCGAGCAGAGCGAAAGGATAAAGGGGAAGAGATAAAGTACCCCTACTAACATGTGGGGCCATCTTTATTTTTTCTTGCTCAAATGAATGTTTCGCCAAGTCTTCCACCTCAGCTTCTTTACTATCTATCAGTACATTGGACTTGCAATGCAACTGGACACAGTTCAGGCACCCAAAATCTAACTTTCAAGTTTGGCAGGTAAAAAAACCACACGACTTAGGAAGCTCTAATACAATTAGATCAAGGGTGATGATCGTCAATCTGCTAAATAGGAAAAGCCTCCTTTATGTGACTTTAAGTATTAATTAACTAATCAAATGCACGAAAGCTTAGACAGCTTCGATCAACTTCTTTTTGGAAAAATAGATAATGTGTTAGCATGCCAAACTGTAAAGCTGAGAAAAGCTTACCAGACACGTATTTTCAGAAAACCACTATGAACAAATAGGAAAAGGTAATACAAAATTCAACTGATTGGATGGTTTTAAACTTGAAAATTCACTGAATTTCAGTCAAAATATTTCAGCACTTGTAGGACTACACAGGAATTCAACTGACTGAATTTCAGTCAAAATAGTTACATGAGTATTAAGAGGAAATTTTGGTCATTTGGCCCAAACAAAAACCGAAATCACTGAATTTCATTGTTTTCAGTAGTTGACAAAAAAAACTGAAATTTAAAACCATAATGAACGCTCAGATAAAGCTTTATTGCTGATAGGGCCAAAAAGGTTGGTCAACATTACAACAAATAAATTAAGTTATTGATGAACTACAATGAGCTTTGTAAAAGTTGACCTCAAACAAAAAAGGTTACTACATGAGGACAAATAAATGAATTACCTGGAGTGGATGTGCCACCTTCTGCAAAGTTACCATCTTTTCCACCAGAACTGATTGCTCTATGTGATCTCTGCTGCCATTTCTTATAGATATCTTTGCTTGCCTTTAACTTTTCCTTGGTTTCCGTTTTAATCTGATCACAATAGCAGATGTTGTAAGTTAAACTTAAGCCAACTGCTTGTCTAGAATACAGATAAATTCGGTAAGACATCTCTACAGAAACACCAAGGGGTATAAATAGAATACAATATTAGACAAGAAAAAACATTGTACATGTAATGAACTTTAGATGCTAACTAAAAGACACGCAGTAATGAATTCAACATTCCTCAGTATATTGTCTTGGCAGTAAAGACATTCCCGTTATTAGTAAATTAAGCTCCAAGAAATATGTATCATGTTCAATGAAAATGAAATTTCTTACTGCACATTATCAACATGTTAATTCCATTTAGATAGGAGGCCATGTGTAACAATCATAGATTCATAGTTACTTTATAGTACAAGAATCTACTAAGATTTCAAAGCATAGAGAGTTCAGTTGCGGACTAATACCCTCTTGTTGCAAATTCCATGTTTTACCATAATAGTCTAATTTCACATTGTTCAAATTAGATTGTTGCAATATCAATCCTGGCGTAGGAACATTTATTTTTTGAAGAGTATATACTACTTCTAATAGTTAGTCCGGGATCAATCTGAAACAGATAAACATCATCAAACATCCAGGAGATTTACAACTGAACAGGTACATACTTTAAATCTGCCAAGCTAAAAGGGAAAAGAATGAGCAACACATCTAACTGCAATTAAATCAACGATCAGAATGTATAAAAATCTAGCAAATGTAGCATTACGTCCTCTAAAACATGATAAAAACACATGTATGAACAAGATCTACCTTTCCTGAAGCAGTGACACGATCCCCATTATTCAATTTGACAAATTTGATCTGCAATAATAAAATACACACCATGAGCAAATGTGATACTGCATATTGCAGATGGATATGTTACTAGGAAAGTTATACCTTCATCCAGTGATATCGAGTTTTCTGGGCTTGCATTCCAGACGTTTCATCATCGACTAAATCTAGGACAGCAGCATCCAATCTGCATGCCATCATTAAGCTTAATTAAAAGCAGCATGGTAATGAGACTGCAGGCCCATTTCGTGGATAATGAGAGCAAAATTTGGATATGCTTAATTATTGTGCAACGAAAGCAAGGATGCTAAAGTGGGGCAAGTGGGGTAAGGCATAAGTTGGATAGTACAAATTAGCGTACAATTTGTACAATCCATCCCTAAACAGCAGACCCTACTCATGCTGGAGAGAGGACATGATTAAGAGATACACCAAAAGAGTTGATAGATGTTCAATACATAACCAATCCGTTCAACATATAACCTATAATCAAGACCAGGGATAATAGAATCCGTGGTGAACTGCCGGTTATCTGTCCTATTGGCTTGATCTGTACGATTCCATACAAACAGAAAATATGATGTGCTATTGTGCTGATTTAATGAAATCTTGATGTGAGTATGATTACAACAACTAAGCCTTTTGTCCCAAGCAAGTTGGGGTAGGCTAGATGTGACTATGATTATAGAAGACAAAATAAATGAAGAGAAAAGCAAACAGAAGCTGACAGGGAACTTGCTACTTTAATTTCAAAATCAGGTTTTCCTATCCCTGCTCTCTACACCAGTACACCTCCCAGTAGATGTACTGATAACTTGCTATGACAAATGATAGTATAATGGCACAATTGCACATCAGACAAATACAGTCAATCACATATCAGGAAGCGTACAGCCGTACACAGCATACCTATCTTGAACAAATCCTTCATTTCCCGTCACTGATAACCCAGCTTCCGAATGCTGAAGGGGGGAAGTAATAATTAAATCAATATTATAGGGAAATGTTACATAAAGCAACTGCAACTTAATAAATTAATTAAGATCCCAAGCAGTGAAATATGTGTAAGGGTATCTTTATTCAAAGTGCTTACTTGATTTTGAGGTACTGAACTTATGTAGTGGTCCTCATCTCTAAAGCTCTGCGACTTTCGCTTCTTACCAGAAACTTCTGAAATTGATAGATAATGCAAAATATTATAATCATCGTTATAATAAAGGGAAGACGTACTTGTCTAGGAATACTTTTGTAGAGGTCAAGATGCTCTTTGGCATTTAAACAGCAATGATGGTATTAATCCCACAACAATGCGTGCCTTTTTTCTCCCAATTTGAAATGTTTTCCGCCTCTTCTTCCTGCATAAAAATAAGTAGCCATAAATCACTGCACAGAGCATAAGAACAAAGTACCTCATTCAACATAGCACTTGCAGAGGAATGAATAAAGTTATGCTCATACTAATATTGGACTGCCATGTTGTCCTCAATCTATAAGATTTTAAGGGATTACTAGAAACATGTCTAATACGCGGTATACATAGAACCGGTGAGGCGTACCTGCTCCGTTACCATATAATCTGTCGGTTAGTCCAAATAATCAGCATTAGGTCGTATAATCGCTGCTAAGGTGGATACCAGAACAACTACTGGTTACAGTCACAACACTGAAACTATCAAACTACAATCAAATCATGGAGCAAACAAATGAATTAGCTTACAAAGGGATCACACCAACTACAAGGCATTGTATGCATCCGTTGTGTGTTACATAAAAAAGAAATTTCAGCATATATGCAGGAGTTGAATAGATAAACTACTCACTCTAATTGTTCAGATCATTCTATTGGAAGTAAATATCCCAAACCAAGCATAGCATGTAGTATAGTTTAAACGAAATATACACACATAACTAGAGCATGTGAGCCTTTGTTTAAGTCAAAACTGAAAGAACAGTCACAAAATAGTATGGACCACAATGCAATATATTCTTGCTGATCGGGTTCGAAAGAAATGGCTTTGGTTTTTCCAGGCATCTTTGCTGTAACCAATCCTTTCAGGATAGAATTCTACATACAATGATAGGGCACTCCAATAGTCCAATACAACAACTCAACCCAGTAACATTGTGATATCTAGCATCTTCGAGGAACATTAAGTGTATAAAGTGATTGCAACTTGCTATGTTTAAATGAGAAGTTGAGAACAAACAAAGATATGACTTCAGAATAATCATTACCTTTGTCGCCAGGTCACCAGATTTCTGTTCATGCACCAAGTTTATGATCCCCTCATGGACTTCTCTTTTTCTCTTCATCACATCTAGCCATTGATTACTACCCTACAATCAAGACCAGAGGGTCATCTTAGTTTAACATATTTCTAATGTTTGCATGAACCACATTTGGAATGCCTAAAAATCATAGGGGAAGTTAGTTTCGGCATTAATCAAGTAATCAGATCAGAGCTACTAGTATACTAGCTGCATATTGCAGATATTAAAATAATCACACATATATTGCTGAATTTTTTCAGAACCAAAAAACATATGAAGTAGCAATGCATTACTTTAAAACTTCTTGATTTAGCAGCTTCACCTTCAGCCTCTAAAATAGTTTGCTTTGGCCTGATAATCATTAAGAACGAAAAGGGGCACATTAGAAGACACAAAACGAGCAAATACAAGCAATACGAAGAATCGCTAGCTGAAGAAACTACCTAAATGATTTCAGGCGCTCCGAGAAGGCAAGAGCTAAAATTTCATCTGATCTAAGAACATCTCTGAAAATTGGATGAAGACCTTCACGAGGAAAATCTTTCGCCCTTCTGATAGATTCCTTTGAAGGCATGGCACGAGTCTTCAGATACAAACGAAAAGCATTAGCACATGGCTTTTCCAATGCAATCAATTCCGTGCAGCTATTCATGACTTCTTTGACTCCATCAGAGCAAAGATCAATGATTGTCTGAGGAAAACGACCATATACTGTTTCCCCATTAGCAAGAGATTGGTCAATTTTCAGATTGATTCCATCCATGTCTTTCAGCAGTTCTTCTTCTGTTGGAGCGGGTCGAAGAGGCTTTGAAAGAAAAAGATGTAGGTCCAATAGAAATGGCATGTCCTCTGAAGTGACAAACGTATATGCTGTACCAGTTCTACCTTGTCGAGCTACTCGGCCAACTCTATGAATAAATAACTTAGGTTTTGCAGGGAAGTCCCAGTTCACTACATTGTCAAGCAATGGAATATCAAGACCTCTTGCAGCAACATCTGTCACAATGAGTACCATGGTCTTCCTTGCCCTAAACCTTGAAATATGATCAGTGCGAGCTTCTTGATCCATAGCACCATATGAAAGGGAAGTTACTAGGCCCTCCTCTCGGAAAAGAATACTCAGGAATTCCACATGGTACTTTGTTGAAACAAATATCATTGTCTGTTCCTCGGAGCTGATCCGCTCCCTGACCAAATACAGTAAAGCAGCTAGTTTCTCTTCCTGGCGCAGTGTGAAAAAGACAAGCTTCAGATCAGGGCTTATCTTTTTGTCCAAATCAAGTCTTATAACTTGAGGATCACGTAGGCCAGCTTTTGCAAATTCTGCTAGGGCTTGTGGCATAGTAGCACTGAAGAGCAATGTTTGCCTTGTATCACTCAACTTGTGTAGAATTTTGTGCAATTGCTCCGCAAACCCCAAGCTAAAGAGGGAATCCGCTTCATCAAACACAACATATTCTACCGATCGCAGCGACAAGTCATCAACCATATCCAAAATGTGCACAAACCTACCAGGTGTTGCAATTATGATATCAGGATTGTCAGCCAATACCTCAAACTGGCTGTCCATACTTCCTCCACCAACAATTAGGCCAATTTTCAGATCTACAGGAAGGAAAAATTGCATACTTCATCAACTTTGTGTTTCTTGCAGTTGCAAAAGACACAATCTATATAGAAAGAAAACGATTTTCCAATTTTTTACAAGGATTCAATCACCACTAATAATTTACACAAGCACCATGTTAGTATTGCTTCATGTCGTAAATTGGGCCATAATGAACATAATGCATGACAATTGCAAGATATTTTTAGTTAACTTTGCATACAAGGAGATGTGGGTGGATAACCAGTGACACTAGAATGACGACATCCATGCTATCAATAACATGTACTCCCTCTGTCCAACAAAAGATGTCGCATTTTTTATCAAATTTGGATGTATCTATACACTAAATCATGTCTAGATACATCCAATTTTTGATCAAGTTGAGACATCCTTTATTGGACGGAGGGAGTAGCATACTACCACATTCATACATGATTCAACGCAACATAGCAGATCAAAACATCTAATAACCATGACGTTCTAGAGGAGCCAACCTAACATTTAGATTGCTAGGAGGAAGATACCAGCATCCTGAGCTTAACGGCTACACGAACCACAGTCCAAATCGTGCAAAACAAGGAACGGTTACGAGAGCGATACCCACCAGTGAACTTGCCGAGCTGGTGGGCGAACTTAAGCGTCTGCGTGGCGAGGTCGCGGGTAGGGGAGAGGATGAGCGCGCGGATGCCAGCGCCGGGGTCGCGGCGGCGGAGGCGCTGGAGCATGGGCACCAGGAAGGCGGCGGTCTTCCCGGACCCGGTACGTGCCATCGCGGCGACGTCTAGCCCGGCAAGGATGAGCGGCATCGCCTTGCGCTGGATCGGCGTGGGCACGCGGTACCCCTTGTGGCGCACCCCGCGGTAGACGTCCTCGCAGAGCCCCATGGATTCGAATCCGCCCGACTTGGGCTTCTTATTATGCGCCGCCTGCGCCGCCTTCTTCTTCCCCGCCGCCTTCGACTTCATCTGCGGCCGGTGCCGCGGCCTGCGCTCCACCGAAGAGGCGGCGGCATCCGTGGAGGGCTTGGACTTGCCGCCGGAGGTAGAGGGGGTGAGGCGCGCCATGGGTGGGAGACGGTGGGGGAAGCGGAGGAGAGGCGAGAGATGGGTGGGTTTTAGGGCTTTAGGTCTCAGCCGCGGCGGTGAGATGGCGTGCGGGTGCCGGGGAGGAGGTAGGCCGGGGCCGCTGCCGTTCTGGTGACTTCCTGAGCCGTGCTGGGCTGAAGAGGAGCGGCCTGTATTGAAATTTTGATCATGGATCGGCCCACATACTGTCCCAATGGGTTTTAATTATTTGCTACGTTCACGCACGTTCTCAAAACTAAATTGCTACGTTCACTCGAAACAAAATATTCGGTAGGTTCACTCAAAAAAAAAACGCCACTCAAAGTAAAATATTCGCCTCCATCCCCAATTAGTTGACACAAATTTATTTAAATATAGATGCATCTATATATATTAAAATATATTTAAATGCACGGAGGTATTATTCGACACTACATTCGGGTTGGTTCGATCGGTCGGCTCAGAGCATATCTAGCAGATCATGTGAAAACGCAACCCAAATAACCCATTTCGGGTTCTTCGAAACCAGTTTTCTGGTTTGCAAATCCATCACTGTAATTTAATATCAAAAAATTCGAAAAACAAGTTCACGTCGTGATTTTGATCAGCAACTAGCAAGTTTATACAAATAGAAAATACATGCGTCTAGATATTTCAGCTAGACCTGATCATACAAACGAAAAGGACGATTGCGTCGCACTAGTTGTCGAACTCGTGTCGGAGGTCGCGAGCGTAGACGGCGCTCCTCCTACTTCCGATGGAGCGATGCACGCTTGTTGCTCAATTGGAGGCTGCATGCGAACTGGCTGGCGTTAAACCATTCGACCCACCGGGCGACATGTCACCTCACGGTGCGAACTCATGAGCTTGGCGTCGTCGGTGATTGCGGCGAGCTCGTCCGCATCATTGTTGGAGGTGAGCATGTTGACTCTGTCGATAAGGTCATCACTGTCGGAGGAGGAGTCGCACAGTACCACAGACCCCTCGCCACATCATCGAGGCCGGCACCACCCTGAGGAGGTACGTCGATGTGCATAACACCGTCAGGCCAGCACCACTGAATCCGTGCTCCATTTGGCAGTGGAGTCGTAAGAAATTGCTTGTTAAAGATAGCATACCTGGCGGCAGTGACAAAATTGCAGTTAAGGGAATTGGGCCCCTAAACCTAATTGCCCCCCAGTACCGTTCATATAGTGCCGGAGGAGATGTTTATCCGTATCGTCGGATAAACTTTTCCGTTTCCGTTCAAGATTTTGACCCATTTCGGTAGGGTCGTTTTGTATTAGTGCTAGTAGGCACGACGTTGCATAGTGGTGAAAGAACATTTCTTAACCCCTAGTGTTTTGTGTGTTAGTTAACAATACCAATGATATACTAATTCTAATGCTAAGTATTTCAGTTAGTGTATGACTAAATATCATATGCATCAAAGCCAAAAATATAAAGAAGAAGTTGCTCTGAAAAAGTTCCAGGAATCGGATTATTGGAGCCGGAAATTCCCAGAGCCGGAATTTCCGGGCCCCCAGAACTTCGCAAAAATTGGCTAAGGAAAAGTTGGAAAGTGGTTCTGGCTTCAACCGGAAATTGTGCCCGGAAATTTCAGTCTACCGGAATTTCCGAGTGCACCCAGAAGAGCCCACAGAAACGACTAAGTCAAGTTGGAAAGTGGTTCTGGCTTCAACCGGAAATTGTGCCCGGAAATTCCAGTCTACCGGAATTTCCGAGTGCACCCAGAAGAGCCCCTCAGAATCGACTAAGTCAAGTTGAGAAAGCGTTCTGCCTTCAACCGGAAATTGTGCCCGGAAATTCCAGTCTACCGGAATTTCCGGGTGCACCCAGAAGGACACTCAAGAAATGGCTAAGGAAAGAAGAGGTTTCGGTTCTGGCTCCAACCGGAAATTCCGGTCGGATATTTCAATCTTCCGGATATTCCGGGCGACCGGAATTTCCGGTTGTGACTTATACCGGAATTTCCGGGTGGTCGAAGCAGCCAACGGCCAGATTTTGGGGAGAGCTATAAATACCCCCTCACTCCCTCAAGAACAGCTAGCTCTCTGGTTTTCTCTCTCCCCATTCTCAAGAAAGGTCAAATCATCAAGATCTCCCAATCCCCCCACTCAAATCCGTTGATCTTTGGAGGATTGAAGGAGAAGGCCCCGATCTACTACTTCACCGAAGCGATTTACATTTCCTCCCCATTCACTTGGGGATTTCGTGGCTAGGGTTTCCATTGGGAAAACCTAGTTCACCATTGTTGCTTTCTTGGTGTTGCCTTGACCTTTTGTGGTCCTTGACCTGTTGTGGTCATCTTGAGAGCCCCCAATTAAGTTGTGGGTGTGTGCCTCAAGCTTGTGTAAGGGATTCGATCTCCGCCCCAAAGGGGATCAATAGTGGAAGGTGAACTCGCAACCTTTGTGGTTGAGTTCATCGGAGAAGAAGGTGAGCCTTAGTAGCGTTGTGGTCAACCTGTTGTGGTGACACACACCTCTCCAACGAGACGTACACCCTTGTGGTGGAACTCGGGATTATTCCTTCGTCTCCGCGTGCTTCACTTGGTTCCCCTAATCCTTACTCCCTTACTTGCTTGTTTCGCACTTATATTTATCTTGTATCTTGTTGAATTGCTTAGCTTGTCATCTAGGTAAATTCACCTTAGTTGCATATCTAGAGAATTTACCTTTGTGTTAAGCTTGAATTGAAAAAGAGTTAAAATTTGTAATAGCACCTATTCACCCCCCCCCCCCCCCTCTAGGTGCCGGATTCCCGTTCAATTGGTATTAGAGGCAGGTTCACTTTTAAGGGCTTTACCGCCTAAGTGATACGATGTCGGAATCCGAACCCGAGAGGGTCGCCCGTGAGTTGGAGTTGGCGGAGGCACATGCCAAGGGAGCAACCATGGGCGATCTCAACTTGTTGAAATCATCCATGGATGCCCAATTCCTAAAAATGAATGAATTGCTTCAAGCAATTTTGAAATCTAAGGAAACCTCGAATGCTTCTCTCTCAACCCCACTATCTCCTAAGGAGAAAGGTGATTCCTTCAAGGAATCATCGTCGGGTGAGTCCAAGGAAACGCCTCCGGGTATTTCTTTGGAAAAGGATGGGAAGGGTGAACCACTTAGCTCCACTAAAACCCCACCATCCGGAGAGAAATATAATGAAGTCTTTCACACCTATTCTCCGGACCCTCCCATTCCACACCCTAATGTTAACATTAGAACCGATCCCCCAAAGCTTAAACCTCAACATTTTTCTCAATGGCAATTTCAAATGAAGTCTCACATTTGCAGTGCTTCCATGGAGTTATGGCGCATCATTCAAGTTGGATTCAAGGCCAATGACTCAACCAACTTGACAAGGAGAGAGGTGGTTGATGGTCAACTCAACGCCACCGCTCTCCACCAACTTCAAGTGGCCGTTGGAGAAAAGGACATGCCTCTCATCCAACATCTCTCCACCGCCAAAGAAGTTTGGGATGCTCTTTCCGACATTTTTGTCGGTAATGAGAGCATGAAGAAGAACCGGTATGATGCCTTGTGTAACGAGGTGGAAGGGTTCTTCAAATTGGATGGTGAAAACCATGAGGACATGTACCGGAGGTTGGTGGCCATCGCTACTACCTTTAGAAGCCTTGGTGCGGTCTACGTTGATGACCAATGGATAAAGAGGAAGTTCGTGAGCACTCTCTTGCCCTTTGAGGAAGCGGACTTGAAGACCTTACAAGGAAGGCACGACTACGCCAAGTTGACATCCAATGAAGTCATGCAAGAGATGACCGCCTACAAGGTTGCCGCGAAGATTGCTCAAGACGCAAGAGCAAGAGCTATTGGGATGCACAAGCATGCATCGGTTGCCTTGAAGGCCACCGTTGAAGAAGAAGATGATGATGATTGTGATGACTCTATCGAGCTATCACATGATCATTACCAAGGTTCTCTCAACCAACATCTTGCTCTTACGGCTCATAAGTTTTGGAAGAATCCCTCGAAGGCCAAAGCAAGGATGGATAGGAAGTTTCCAAACAATGGAAAGAGCCAAGGTAACAAGGTGAGGACTTGCTATAATTGTGATGACAAAGGCCACTTTGTTGTAGATTGTCCATGGGAGATGAGAGAAGAGCATGGTGGGAGGCTCGTGGCCAAGCGCAAGAGCAAGGGGCCACTACCCATGAAGAAGAAGCCCTTCTTCAAGAAGAACCAAAAGATTGTTTCGGTGACTCAAGAGCAATATCCCTCCGATGATGAAGATAGTGACAAGGAAGACACTCGAAGTGAAGTAGCCGCAATAGCCACTACCTCTACCACTTCATCACTCTTCTCATCCCCAAATGAGAGCCCCATCATCAAGAATGCAAGATGCCTTATGGCTAAGGCGTCCGAGGTAAAATTGCCTCCTACTTCTATATCCCATGATCTTGATGATGAAGTTAGTCTTGAAATAAAACAAGAAATTATTGCTTTTGATGAATTCATGACTAACTTGCAAGGGGTTGGCAAGAAACACTTTGGCTCTCTTATGAGTCGTATAGGTGAGCTTGAGGATGAGCTTGAGCTCAAAGGTGAGATTGAGAGGGAAGATGCCTATGCTAAGGCATCTCTCCAATCTTCTTTAGAAGATGAACAAGAAGCTCATGCTCTTCTCCAAGAGCAACTTAAAACTCTTGTGGAGTCTCATAACTCCGATGTTGCCAAGCTAACTAAGGATCGTGATCTTTACTTTGCTAGATATAAACTTGTGCAAAATGAAAAGGCCGAGTTTGTGGCTGCTCATGCTAGACTAGTGGAAGACTTTGAGTCACTTGACAATGCTCACAAGGCATTGACAAGTGAACATGATCTTCTTACCAAGGCTCATGATCAACTTCAAACTCGGTTGTCAAACCTTGAGAAACCTAGCACCTCCACTCATTTAAATGACCATGCTATTGTTGTTGAGAATGTTGCTAGGGTGAAGTTTGTTCCTTCCATGGCAACTACAGCCAAGACCTCTCTTGATAAGGGTAAGAAGTCACTTGCTACCCCTTTTCATGAGCAAGTGACCCACAAAGGGAAAGAGGGTCTAGGCTATGTTGCCAAGAAGAAGAAGAAGACCAAGAAGAAGGCCAAGCCCGCTCTAGCCAAGAAAGATGACGTTGCGAGTGGAAGTGTCACAAGGGGCACACCCACTCGTAATGACTTTGCGGGCATATCTAACCCTAACTATGCTCTATATGTTGATTATTATGGGGATGTCTATGCTAGATACATTGGTCCATTTGATGGTTATATTGAGTATGCTATTTGGGTTCCAAAGACCCTTGTTGCTAACCAAAAGGCACCCATTGCAAAATGGGTACCTAAATCAAAGAATTGATTGTGTGTAGAGCCTTGTTTCCGGCGGATCGAAATGGATAGTTGATAGTGGGTGCACTAGTCACATGTCCGGAAGCAAGGAGCTTGTAACGGAGTTGAGGCCTAATGATGATCATATAACCGTTACATTTGGCGACAAATCAAAGTCTAAGGTAATGGGACTCGGCAAGGTGGTAGTGGCGCCGGACATCACTCTTGTGAATGTCTTGCTTGTCGAATCCCTAGGTTACAACTTACTCTCGGTTCGTTCTTTAACTAAGTTGGGTTTCTCCGTTCTCTTTGAAAAGGATATGGTTATCCTCTTGCGGAGCAAGTCTCTCAATGTTGCTTTCGTTGGGTACATTGAAAATGAGCTCTATGTGGTTGACTTCTCCGGAATCACCACTTCTCATACAATGTGCCTATTCGCTAAAGCGGACTTGGGTTGGTTGTGGCACCGCCGCCTAGCCCATGTCAACATGAGAACTTTGCAAAGTCTCCAAAAAGGTGGCCATATCCTAGGACTAAAAGACCATGTTTCCTTCTCGAAGGATCGAATGTGTAGGGCTTGTGTTGAAGGCAAGATGCATGATTCCCCCCATCCAAGCAAAACCATCATTTCATCAAAGAGGGTTTTGGAGCTCCTCCATGTTGACCTCTTTGGTCCTATTCCGGAAGCTAGTCTTGGTGGGAAGAAATATTTCTTGGTTATTGTTGATGATTATTCGAGATACACATGGGTTTTCTTCTTCAAGACGAAGATGGAGACTCAACAAACAATCATCGACTTCTCCAATGAAGCTCAACGTCAACACAATGTCCCAATCTTGGTGATTAGAAGTGACAATGGGTCCGAGTTCAAGAACTATACGTTGAATGAGTTCCTTAGTGAAGAAGGGATTCGTCATCAATATTCCGCTGCGTATACTCCCCAACAAAATGGTGTAGCCGAAAGGAAGAACCGCACTCTCATTGAAATGGCAAGATCGATGATGGCCGAGTTTAAGTCCCCAAACAACTTTTGGGCCGAAGCCGTCAACACCGCTTGTCATTCTTCAAACCGGCTCTTCTTTCGCAAAGGACTCATGAAGACACCCTATGAAGTGCTTACCGGGAACAAGCCCAATATCTCCTACTTCCGAGTCTTTGGTTGTAAGTGTTTTTATCTCATCAAAGGTGCTCGCTTAGGAAAGTTTCATACTAGATCTCTTGAAGGGACATTTGTTGGTTACGGTGTCGAATCCCACACTTATAGAGTCTATGACAAGGCTTCACGCATTATCATAGAATCTTGTAGTGTGGTGTTCGATGAGAATGATGGCTCCCTTGTGGAGCAAGTTGGTGTTTCCGATGTAGGTGATGTTCAACCTCAAGATGCTATCCTAAGGATGGGGTTGGGCTTTCACCGCCCCGTCGAAGTCTATTATGAAGTTGATCAACAAGGACCAAGCTCTACGCAAGTGGTAGATACTTCCTCACAAGGAACCCAAGACAACAACACCGTGCCCAACATGTCCAACCAAGAAGATGGACAAGAACTTTCAACTGTCCCAGGAATTCCCGGAGAGCCGGAAAATCCGGTTCAGCCTGATGTCGGAAATTCCGGTGGCTCGGAATTTCCGGTTCAAGGCGAACCCGGAATATCCGGTTCTGCTGAAATTCCCGGTGGCAGTTCGCAACAAGGCCAAGATCAACCTACTCCCTCATCTCATGAAGTCACTCCAAGGGTTGATCAAGGCCATCAAACCGGTCAAGGCGGAGACAAGAATGATCAAGATGATCAAGTGATTCCTCCCACCTCAAGAAGGGAGATCGAGGTCCGCCGTGTGAATAGAGTTGGCACCTCTCAAGAATTGAGAGCCCTCTCTCTTGACAAGGTTCTTGGAGATGTAAGAAGCAAGGTTTCCACCCGAAGGCAACTAGCAAGCTTTAGTGAGCATCAAGCTCACATCTCCATGGTGGAACCAAAGAAGGTGTTTGAAGCGCTTGAGGATCCGGATTGGCTTGAGGCCATGCACGATGAACTCAACAACTTCAAGCGCAACAAGGTTTGGAAGTTAGTGGAAAGACCCAAAGATTGCCGCAACGTTATCGGCACTAAGTGGATATTCAAGAACAAGCAAGATGAGCATGGCATAGTGGTGAGGAACAAAGCAAGATTGGTGGCTCAAGGCTTCTCCCAAATTGAAGGCATTGACTTTGGAGAGACCTACGCGCCCGTGGCTCGACTCGAGTCCATTCGTATACTTCTTGCCTATGCTTCTCATCATAACTTTAAATTGCAACAAATGGATGTTAAAAGTGCTTTTCTAAATGGTCCACTAAGCGAACTTGTTTATGTTAAGCAACCTCCGGGGTTTGAGGACCCCAAATATCCGAACCATGTCTACAAGTTGGATAAGGCGCTCTATGGCCTTAAACAAGCCCCACGTGCGTGGTATGAGCA
The DNA here is from genome assembly GCA_026929855.1 of Poa annua. Lineage (NCBI taxonomy): Eukaryota > Viridiplantae > Streptophyta > Magnoliopsida > Poales > Poaceae > Poa > Poa annua. Next base: position 60,840,719 of record CM049437.1, read on the forward strand.
CCTTAGAGAACTACTTGTATACCGTGGGTTCCAAGTTGGGGAAATCGACCCCACCCTTTTCACTAAGAAAGTAAATGGAGAACTTTTCATATGTCAATTATATGTGGATGATATTATATTTGGATCTACTAACAAAGCATTTAACGAAGAATTCTCTAAGATTATGACCGATAGGTTTGAGATGTCCATGATGGGTGAGATGAAGTTCTTCCTCGGATTCGAGATCAAGCAATTGAAGGAAGGGACTTTCATCAACCAAGCAAAGTACATTCAAGACATGCTCAAGAGGTTCGGGTTGCTTGAGCTCAAGGGTGCCTCTACTCCAATGCAAACCAAGTGCCACCTTGAGCTCAACCCCAAGGGTAAGGATGTGGATCAAAAGGTATATCGCTCAATGATTGGATCTCTTCTTTACCTTTGTGCATCTAGACCGGATATAGTACTAGCCGTAGGAGTGTGTGCAAGATATCAAGCGGCTCCTAAAGAAAGCCATGATGTGGCGGTCAAGAGAATCTTTCGGTATTTGGCTCATACCCCAACCTATGGATTGTGGTACCCCAAGGATGCTCATTTCACTCTATGCGGGTACACGGATTCCGATTGGGCGGGAGATCAAGATGATAGGAAGTCCACCTCCGGTGCTTGTCAATTTATTGGGAGGTCATTGGTAAGTTGGTCTTCCAAGAAGCAAAACTGCATATCTCTCTCCACCGCCGAAGCCGAGTATGTTGCCGCCGCAAGTTGTTGCACCCAATTGCTATGGATGAGGCAAACTTTAAAGGAGTACGGTGTCGATTGCGACAAAGTGCCTCTTCTATGTGACAATGAAAGTGCCATCAAGATTGCCTACAACCCGGTGCAACATTCAAGAACCAAGCATATTGAGATCCGCCATCATTTCATAAGGGATCATGTGGCCCGAGGAGACATTGACTTATCTTATGTGGGCACAAGGGATCAATTGGCGGATATCTTCACGAAGCCCCTTGAGGAAGGAAGGTTTTGCTTCTTGAGGAATGAGCTCAATATCATTGATTCGAGGTCCTTAGCTTGATGGCTTGTACACACACCTAGGGCGCAATAGTACCTTATTTTGTCTAGATGTAGGCATGGACATAGGGGGAGTGCGGTCCTAATACATTGGACCATCCCTCCCCCCATTATGCCGATAGTAAGTGTTCTTTTATCTCTATATTCATTCTTATGACTAGTGAGCTAAAATGACGAGTATTGGTTATGTACCCAAGATATATCTTCGCGGTGACATGCCATACGCTCCTACATGGTGGCTTCGGCCACCGCCCTCTTCATCTAGAAGAGTTGGTGTTATTTGGAGCTTATTGATACTTTTTGCATACTTGTTCATGCATGTGGGAAACCTACTCAACTTGGCGCTTTATATTCGTTTTGGTTGTTGTAAGTTGGGTATGGTGTACCAATGACAGTTTGGAAATCTATCCCAAGCCTTTCTTATCTTGAAAACATTTCTATCTATTGCACACAAGTCATCCGTTTGAAAACTGGGAGTTTGGTTCAGCAGGTCGGAATATCCGGTCTGTGTTCAGACCGGAATATCCGGTGACTCGGAATTTCCGAGTGTAACTTACACTGGAAATTCCGGTCGGGCGGTTTGTCTAAAAAATATAAGGGCAGGCTCGGGGTGAAGGGCTCATTCGTGCCCTTCTTCCACCCCCGAACTCCCTCTCCTCCAGCCGCCGCCCCTGCTGCTCCAAGGTCCCTCCGGAGCACTCCGACCGCCGGGGAACCTATTTCTCGGCCGGATCTGCTCCTCCTCCACCCCGGGAACGTTCTCCTCCAAGCAATGTCCTCAATGGATGAGGGTAACTACCACTTTCCCTAACCCTAGGTGCTTGCACTTGGATCTAGATGTGAAGTTATTTGTTTTGAAATTGCTTGGTAGAGGTTGCTCCTAGTGCCATTCCCTGCCATCTACATACATTAGTTTTGCATTTTGTTGGATCGATCTAGTTTTAGACGGAGTCAATCTCAAAACTGCACTGTTTTCCGTCAGACCGGAATTTCCGGTCTGAACACGAACCGGAATTTCCGGTCTGAACCTGAAAAGTGCAAATTTTCAGATTTCTCATGTTTAGCTATATGTGATCAACTAAATGCCTACCTAATGTGTGTATGCACTCCTGACTTGTGTGTACTTATCTTGTGCTATCCATCTATGCTAAATTCACAGGTAATTCGAGTGGGAGTTCTTCTCCTCCCATGAGTGGAAGACTCTCAAGGCAAGTCACTCGAAAGGTTAAGGGCAAAGGTCTTGCATCCTCTAGCATGTCCAAGTCCAAGAAAGCAGTTGCCTCCTCTAGCAAGCCCAAGTCCAAGAAGAGAAAGGAAGTTCCTCCTCCTACTCGCCGTCTGCCGTGCACAAAGATGAGTGCAGTTGACTATGCTCTGTTTCGTCAAAGGGATTGGTATCTTATGCCGAGGGATGATGACCTCGATGATCGCAGTTTTTGGTGCAAAGAGCAAGAATATGTCCTCAAGGACCTCTATTACTCATTGAAGAAACCCATCCGCAAGATGCAGCCCTACAACCTTCAGGCTCTACAGAAGAAGGCCTCATTTGCTGAAGCCATCCATCTTATCAAGGCTATGGGGTTGGAGAGACTTGTGATCACCCGCTGCGACTACAACTCTCAGCTTGTGCTGCAGTTCTTTGCCACTCTTGTGATGAAGGGTGACTCAAAGAAGTCCATCAAGTGGATGACTGGCGAGACATACTGTGAGTCTGACTGGTATGAGTTTGCAAAGGTGTTGGGTTACTCGTTTGATGGTGACAATCCTCAGGGTTACCGCATGCACCACAACTACCGCCTCAACAAGAAGGATACCGCTCATCTCTATGGCGAGGGTGGAGTTCCCGGTCTCTCCAAGGACTTGCTCCCTCTGTATGATGTCCTTGTGCGCATTCTCCGGGAGAATATTGCTCCAAGCGGTGGAAACAATGATAATGTGGTCGCTCCCCTTTGCAACTTGCTACTTCATGCTCACACCATTGCAATGAGCACCGATGATGGTGCGGATTGGAGTGTGGATGTGATGGACTACATTCACCATGAGATGCATGATGCCATGACCACTATGGTCACCATTCCCTATGCTCCATACATCATGATGCTCATCAAGTCCAAGTTCCCCGACCATGATCTTAGTGATGATGACTTGGAGGTCCATGACTTCAAGAACCTATATGAGAAGAGGACTGTGCCCAAGCCCCCAAGTGTGCCATCCTCTCGGTCCACTCTGGGTGGTTCGTTCATGGGTGATGCTCGGAGGGCTGCTACTCCCTCTTATGCCCCCTCCACCTCCGGGCACGTGAAGAAGCTGAATTGGTTCCAACGCAACATCCTTTGCATGAACATCGACATTCGCAAGGAGCAATACTCAGCCTAGGACCGCCGTCAATCTGCCCACAATCAAGAGATGATCCTCCATCACATTTCTGGATCTCCCGCTCCTGCTGAGCTCACACCGCCTCTCTCCTATGCTCAGTGGAACCAGGGGTCTATGGCTCCGTGGTCTCAGTTTGAGAACAATCTTGGTGGCAGCTCATACTCCACGGGACAGGCTTATGAGGAGGTTACTTCTGATGATGATGACGAGGATGAGGACGATGATGAGGATACCCCTTCCGAGTGATGTTCTTCACGGGACGTAGCATCGCTCTTCTTCCTTTTTGGCGTTTCGATGCCAAAGGGGGAGAAGTTGATCTATTAGGAACGGGGATTTGCATGGGTTCGGGCACAAGCATATGCTTCTATCATTTATTTGCGCTTGTGTCCATTTATCTTATTTGTGTTTGTTGAACTATTTGTGTGAACCTTTGTGTGTATTGAGACAATTCCCATGCTATCTATATTATCTATGGTTGAGACTACAAGACTATTGTGTTGGTATTCACCTCATATGTTATATGCAAAAGGTATGAAATTCTATCAAGTCTCTAGTTATACCATGGCTATGTATATTGTCTCATTACTCCTTATGATATCATGTGCTCTCTATTGCAAAAATGCTCTTGTCTATTGTGCTATCCGTTGTCTAGCTGTTTTCATGTATGCACATGTTTAGGGGGAGCCATTTTTATCATAAGCATGATATAGCATTGTCTTTTATTGCAAATCTTTGTATTGTCATCTAACACCAAAAAGGGGGAGATTGAAAGAACATTTCTTAACCCCTAGTGTTTTGTGTGTTAGTTAACAATACCAATGATATACTAATTCTAATGCTAAGTATTTCAGTTAGTGTATGACTAAATATCATATGCATCAAAGCCAAAAATGCAAAGAAGAAGTTGCTCTGAAAAAGTTCCAGGAATCGGATTATTGGAGCCGGAAATTCCCAGGGCCGGAATTTCCGGGCCCCCAGAAATTCGCAAAAATTGGCTAAGGAAAAGTTGGAAAGTGGTTCTGGCTTCAACCGGAAATTGTGCCCGGAAATTCCAGTCTACCGGAATTTCCGAGTGCACCCAGAAGAGCCCCCCAGAAACGACTAAGTCAAGTTGGAAAGTGGTTCTGGCTTCAACCGGAAATTGTGCCCGGAAATTCCAGTCTACCGGAATTTCCGAGTGCACCCAGAAGAGCCCCTCAGAATCGACTAAGTCAAGTTGAGAAAGCGTTCTGCCTTCAACCGGAAATTGTGCCCGGAAATTCCAGTCTACCGGAATTTCCGGGTGCACCCAGAAGGACACTCAAGAAATGGCTAAGGAAAGAAGAGGTTTCGGTTCTGGCTCCAACCGGAAATTCTGGTCGGATATTTCAATCTTCCGGATATTCCGGGCGACCGGAATTTCCGGTTGTGACTTATACCGGAATTTCCGGGTGGTCGAAGCAGCCAACGGCCAGATTTTGGGGAGAGCTATAAATACCCCCTCACTCCCTCAAGAACAGCTAGCTCTCTGGTTTTCTCTCTCCCCATTCTCAAGAAAGGTCAAATCATCAAGATCTCCCAATCCCCCCACTCAAATCCGTTGATCTTTGGTGGATTGAAGGAGAAGGCCCCGATCTACTACTTCACCGAAGCGATTTACATTTCCTCCCCCATTCACTTGGGGATTTCGTGGCTAGGGTTTCCATTGGGAAAACCTAGTTCACCATTGTTGCTTTCTTGGTGTTGCCTTGACCTTTTGTGGTCCTTGACCTGTTGTGGTCATCTTGAGAGCCCCCAATTAAGTTGTGGGTGTGTGCCTCAAGCTTGTGTAAGGGATTCGATCTCCGCCCCAAAGGGGATCAATAGTGGAAGGTGAACTCGCAACCTTTGTGGTTGAGTTCATCGGAGAAGAAGGTGAGCCTTAGTGGCGTTGTGGTCAACCTGTTGTGGTGACACACACCTCTCCAACGAGACGTACACCCTTGTGGTGGAACTCGGGATTATTCCTTCGTCTCCGCGTGCTTCACTTGGTTCCCCTAATCCTTACTCCCTTACTTGCTTGTTTCGCACTTATATTTATCTTGTATCTTGTTGAATTGCTTAGCTTGTCATCTAGGTAAATTCACCTTAGTTGCATATCTAGAGAATTTACCTTTGTGTTAAGCTTGAATTGAAAAAGAGTTAAAATTTGTAATAGCACCTATTCACCCCCCCCTCTAGGTGCCGGATTCCCGTTCAACTGGGCGCGGTCCTTCGAACAGGACTTGTAGAGAGCTTGCAAGGACCACTCGTGCAATGGAGATCATTAACGTTAGTCTTGCCATGGGCTTCCGCGTCGTCACGCTTGGCCCCAACTTCCAGAAGCTCTTACCTGAGCACATTAATCCAAAGTACCGGCGGACTCGTAACAGGCTCTTTGTAGTGGACTATGATGGCACAATGATGCCGTAGGAGAAAATCAACAAGGCACCAGTCAGGAAGTGATTCGTACGCTGGATGAATTGTGCTCGGATCCTAGGAATATAGTTTTCTAGTGAGTGGGCGGGGGAAGGATGAATTGGCTGAATGGTTTGCGCAATGCGAAAAGCTGGGGATCTCTGCACAACACGGTTACTTCACAAGGTAAACACAAAGATTTACCCCCTATTATGTTGGCATGTCTAGTTGGTAATAGCTGAACCTGGTGTTGCTTTAGGCATGGTAGGTGACACATGGATAAGATGTCCCGGCACTGAGACATTTGTAAAAGTATTCAGTATCTGGATTAATGCCAATGTTCCAGTTGAAGTAATTAAAAAAACGTGGTCAACGGGGGAATGATCCCTCCCTTGATTTTACGTTGTTAGGTTGGTGAGATGTCCGGTTTATTCGAGTATGCCTCGGCGCAGCCATTTAAGAATCCGGGCCGGCTAGGCGCGCACTCGCAGCGCTCTATACTTGAATTGCCAATTCTTAAGGAATCGAAACAATCTATTCAGTGTTTGGAATAATACCCATGTTCTAGGTGAAGTAATTAGCATGCTCTGTGCTTGAATTGCCAATTCTTAAGAAATCAGGTCAATCTCCTTTACTATAGGTCTAACTGCTTGCCTGAATGTGCTACTAGTTGTATTTTAAGGCAACCCAGTGTGCTTCTATAGAATAGAGAAATGTGCAAATAGTAGATTAGTAGTCGTTTTCTCTGTTATGATGAAATATACAAAGACTGCTTGCTTTCTATGTATACTGAACTGAAAAGGGTTGCCATGTGTTGATCGGCATTGCTCTGTCAAGTTTAGTTATTCTGAGTTAATTAGTAAATTCTACATAGTATAGGCATAATAGTGTGATCGAATTTCTTCTACATGATGTAGTCTTCTATTGTTCTGTCTTCTTCCATTACTTTATGATTGATTGTGAGGAAATAAAGGAATAAGATAGGCGTTTGCACTGTTTATCTTTATCGGGTGGAGCAGGGATCTTGATCGAACCGATATTTACCCGTTGGGAGCATCGCGTTCGGAGACACGGTGTGTTCTTTGTTACTTTCCTCCGGTGATCGCCGTTGTCCAACGTTGATGCTTCAGAGGCGCAATGCACATTGTCGTCGGTGAGTCCAAGAAGTGCCTCTCTCGGAGCCCAAGTCCCGCCATCTACTTGCCCCCCTCTAGGCATCAAGAGTGGACGGTGCGTCGACAAGGGAAGTTCTGTTGGAGCTCGGTCTTTGGAGGTGATCGGCGTCAATCGAGACGTGGTGATGCTGCTTAGCTTTGGACAGGCTCTTTTGTTTCGTAGCTTCGTTATCAGCGGCGGTTGTCTTCGGACTAACCATCCGTAGAGTGCGTGCTATGTTCTGCGAGTTGTAGCCCGATATACTCTACTGGTCGTGTTGTATGGGTGGTGTTTGCTCTTCTTTGAGCATGCAATTATTTCTTCTATTCTATCAATGCAATGAAACGCAAAGCTTTTGCGTTTTCGCAAAAAAAAAATTAAAAAAATCTGCTCATGGCAAGACAACATACAGGTCCGATTCTCCATGGGAGTCCTGCAAGTTGGTGGTAGGTTTCACTTGAAAGAATATTGCAGTGCCTGTAATGGAGCAGCACGCTGATGCGACTGACGGGTCATCGCTTGAGATTAAAGAAACGTCACTGGTGTGGCACTACAAGGAAGCTGATCCAGATTTTGGATCATCTCAGGCCAAAGAGCTTTAGGAGAACCCAGGTATAGAGCGTGCTTGTAAATGACCCAGTGTATGTGACAAGCGGACATCAAATTATATAAGTTAATCCTCAGGTAGAAAATTCTGATCATGTTCCGTATCATCTCTCTAGTGTACAGAATGAACACTATCTCATCTTGGATAGCTATTTCACTTTCATATGCTTAAACTAAGACGAAATGAACAAGTCTCAGTTCTGGTAGCTATCATGATCATGCGAGGCATAGCTTTCAGACCAAAAGCCATTACATTATAGTCCTACTAGCTTTGAGAAGTTTCATTCACCTCATCTCTTTAGCTTGTACTATGGCATTCAATAAAATTTGGTTGATATATTCCATTGACCATGCCTACTTAAGTTGTTTCTGTTGGCTTTATTTAATGCTGGTGTGTCCAGCTTATCTGCCTGACTTCATAATACTGCAATTTCTTTGCGTTAGAACTTGTCATGTTTATCTTATGGGCTATTATATATCTGGGGTGAGCATAGGAGTTGCAGTACAGAATCTTGTTTCCACTATGGGAGATCGCGGCAACTTTCCAGATTTCATCCTGTGTCGGTGATGACCGGTCTGATGAAGACATGTTTGCGGCTACCCCCGCTGGGACTAAAAATCCCGCACTTCCAGAGACTGTTGAGATGTTCCCTTGCATTGTCGGCTACAAGGGAAGCTTAGCCAAGTACTACCTGGATGAGCCAGCCGATGTTCTGAAAATGCTTCATGGCTTGACAAAGTTATCGACTCAGCATCCGGGGTCCTCGCAATCTGAGGTATCTTTCGACTAGGTCGGGTGATGCAAGAGTGGTCAGTGTGCAGACATCTCCATGTGAGCAGTTCATTTTGTTTATGATTCAGTTTTGTAATTAGCTTAGTAGAAATAAAATGTTGGGGGTGATGGGGAAAGGTAAAAGGTCAGCTAAACTAATTTGTCTCAGTCGTTAGGTTAAAAATGATCCAAAACTTCTTCACCTTGTTAGAAGCAACAAATTTTCTTCCTTAATTTTGTGTTCGTCGAGTGGATAGCTTGGATGATCCAAAACCTCTGTTGATTGTTCCTTATTCGAAGAGTGGAATCATTTTTGCTTTTCGTGATGGTGACCCAGGACGTAGGTGCTCGATTTGAACTTCTGTTGCACCCTGTAAACAGCAAGACGGACTGCCACCGTCGAAGTTTAGCTGACCATAGTAAATACAGTAACCTTGTAAATATATAACTGTGCTGACAATTATTGCGGAGATCCTCTGCAAAGAATCAGGTTGGTGAATATTCGATAACATGTACGACTAATATATCACAGTTAAATAAATTCTACAGAAGGATACAGTAAACAAGCATGTCCGCAACAACTTTAGATCAAATGTCGTATCACTTGTTCATGTATACATTTCTACAGAAGACATCCGAGCATATGGGAAGCCACTAACTCGATCTCACTTAAACGTTTTCAGAGCTGTCTTACAATAGAAGTCTACAAGTGAGAATAGAGTTGCTCACAAAAAAAGCACAAAAAGTTGTAAAGACCATTGCCTCAACTTCAAGCCTTCCCTCTCCCTGATAGTCCTGCTTCAACTTTCTTAATTTCAAATATTAGCATCCTCCACATCTTAAGAACAAACATTTCAGCCTCAACATCCAAAATTGACTGTAGGAGCTCCAGCATTTTCGACGCATGCACATGATCTTTGGTGCACGACACTATATATTCCACCAAAGTCGATTCCTCCTCGCCAAGAAATTCGATTATCTTTTTTGAGATCCAAGGCCTCATTCTATCATGCAACTCGTGCTGCCACAAAAGAATGATGATGTTAGTGGTTGAATACAACCACGCCACATACACAAGACAGAGGAAGCTAAATCAAATAGTGCAGAGTAAATAACATTCTCCGTATCATATGACCAAACTTCCAAGATAACTGTTACTATGAAAAAAAACATATGACCAACTTCCAAGATAACTACACAAGTAAAGTAAAAATGAAAAACGGGTGTTAATGGTTGTAAAATGAGCAGCAGCTTTACCATTATACTATGAAGATGTATTTTCTAGGTGGATCTTATATCTAAAAAAAGCAAACTCAGATAGTCAGATGCCCTCAGATCTGCAACAGTTTAAGGAGCACTACAAACATAGTCAAGTGCTCCATAAACACTTCATCTAATGTTAACAGGCATAACATGCATGCACAAACAAATGGCATGAAAATAACTTCAAAATAGGTGATGAAACAAAACCTGACACAACTTTGAGGTACTGAATATACAAGGTCGAGAAACTATTCACCTTCTCATATATTGCCCAATTAATATCATAGGAAAAAAGTTCTTCCTTTGTCCTCGGAATCATATCAATCAGTTGTTTTGCATCCAAAATTTTCTTGTTCTCTGACTTGGGCTTATCTTGCCTATCATGCATCTTTTCTCTTCTCTCATCACTGATGCGAGCACCATCTTCATCATTGCGACTTTTATCCCTTTGGCTCGATCTATCAGCGGATCTCCTACTCCTATCCTTCTCAGTTTCAACCTTCTCCTCCTTCTGATTAGACACCAAGATGCGCTTGGCAAACTCAGCAGCTGCTACAATGTTCGGTTGGCCAGCAGAAGGATCTGCCTCAACAGCATGTAATTCCTCAGTGGAGTAATCGATAGGAACTAAAGGTCTTAACTGTTTATCCTTATTCTCCTCATCCTCGTCTTCAGCAAAAACTGATGGAACAGATGTCCGTTTACCAGAGCCAATCAAACCAAAACCCAGCTTCTTTGCTGGAGCATTGCTACTTTGCTTGATATCCAGAATTTGACCTTGTGCCATACTTGCTTCCTCGCCATTATTGTCCTTGTGAGTGCCATCAGCTTTAGTGGATGTAAAAGAAAAATGTTGGAATTAGAATGTAGCTAGCATGATAAATTTCGTGAGGAAAATATTCACACTCACCTGCATAACCACCATTAGCAAAGCCTACAATGTTATCATCACCTGAAATAATCGGCTTGTTTTGCACATTTCTTTCCTTTTCATCATCACCATCAACCTCCATAAGTGTAGCAGATTCTGCTGCAGCTGCTGCGGCTGCCGCCGCTTCATCTGCCTGCTGTTGCAGCTCTATAGCACGCCTCCTTGCTTCCGCAATTTCCTCTTCCTCTTTTAATTTGTCTGCCAAGTCTTCCTGTTTTTCACGTTGCCTCCTCCTTTTCCTCTCTTCAAATGTGCTACTACTCTTTCTTCTTCTTTTCCTTGAATCCTCTTCATCGCTATCCTCTTCCTGCTTCATGATTTCCCTTCTACGCTCACGTTCTTTTTCCTTCTCACGCTCCTTCTCATATTGCCTTTGATATTCTTTATCTTTTTCCCTGGATTCCCACTCCTTAACATGATCTTTGTACAGCCTTTCCACTTCTCTATGCTTGTGTTCCTTATCTCTATCTCTCCTGACTCTTTCTCGCTCACGCTCACGCTCATATCTTTGAAGTTCTTTTTCTTTTTCTCGCTTCTCCTTATCATGCTCTCTATCCTTCCTCCCATCAGGAGAGCCCGTTTCTGTTTTTTCAGTTTCATTAACTGCCCTTTTGTCGATGTCATCATCATTCTTGTCTTCAGAATCTGCAGCAGCAATGAAGTACATATTATTCAAATGCAATTGTTGGAGGAAAAGAAAAGGCAATATTCTGTACCAGTTTTTGTCATGTCTACACCAGATTCTCCATTATTATGTTTGGATGAGATGTCAGCAGATGGTTGAACCGGCGGCGGTGGCGGTGGCGGCGGCGGTCGAGTCTTTAACCACTCTTCAATCATGCTACTTATTTGCTCCGCAGCAACCTTATCAGCCTCAGAATCTTCATTTGTAACAATACCAAATTTCTTAGTGGTTTCTTGATCGTCCTTATCTCCAACATCCTCTGTTTCATCTGTTTTACCAGAATCAAGCTTCAATGATTCATTTTCACCAACAGCAGAAGTTCCATCCCCACCTCCATCTTTGTTTTCTTGAGCATTTTCATGTGCCTTCTTTTTTCCTTCAACATGTTTCTTCAGGTACTCTTTGGTGGCATCATTAATATTAACCTGGCATGAATATAGGATACATGGTAACATTATCATTACTTTGGGAGAACGTACGAAAGATTTATAAACATGTATTTAACAGGAAACACAAAAGGTGACTAACCATCGCAATCAGAAAAAATAAATCACATCTGGATGGCCTCTCAAAACATGCGATTAGCTACATTGTGCAGGATTTTCAAGGTAAATATGTTTTTACGCATCCTTACACAGAGAACTGTGGGGCCAATTAAATGTTGGTTCTTACATGGTGCTAACACGTGAACAAATTGGCAACAATCAAATGGAGGCACACTTAACAAGTTATGCATGCATACAGACACAGGAAAAGATTAAGACAGGTTCTCACCATACAGCCCTAGTCTAGCTACCACTTGAACATTGAGTAGTACATCACCTATTGACAAAAGCATCCCTTTTGTGTCGGTACAATGTATAAAACATTGCACATAAAACAAATATTATATATGGCTAGTTTGCCTTCAGTTTTTTTACAGTTGGATGCTTTCAGACTTGATGGTACGAAAAAATAACAACCAACATGATATTACGATAGCAAGAAGAAATTACTGTTTTAACTTTTAATCCTGCAACGCAGGGTTCAGTCAATTTAAAGTAGTATTAAACCTTGTGAATTAGAATTTATGGCACTCATTTCCCTTGATCCAAAAGGTGAGGCATGCTTCAATTACAGATACATGTGCAAAGACATACAAATTAAATAGTTTCCACTGGTTAGTAGATGGATCATGCAAGGTACTAAGAAACAATTTACAAACAGTTTCCCAGTGTTTGCTAACACAGAGCTGGCAGAAACAACCGATGGCATGTCCTATCTTATTTGGTTATGCATGCCCTTTCCTTTAAAAGGAACTTGCATTCAAGTTCTCATATTTATCAAATCCACCTATTCCACGATCGTAATAAATATGCGATGATACATACCACCAGTTCTTGCCCATCAATGCTCAATTTGTTGAGCAACCGAGTAGCACGAAGAATGCCTTCAGCAGATTCAAACTCACAAAAGCCAAACGCTACGGGTTTCCCATTACTTGGATTTTGGGTGCGCTTCCAACTCTTGACAGGTCCACAAATCTGAAAATATAAAAACATTTAGAGGCATAATGAAAGCAGCTGATCACACCTATTCAAGCATAAACAGAAAAGCTGAATAAAGTATGCAGAAGTCAATGCTGCCATGTATAATCTTGAAATAATAATATGAAAAAAAAGATATACCCGAAGAAGTGAAAGAAGGAAATCATTGCCCACTGTTGGGGCAATCTTCCCAACATAAACTGCAGTTGGTGGTTTGTCAACGGGTGTAGCTGGAGCAGGCGGTCTGACAGGAGGTGCTACCATAGGAGGAGCACCACGAATTCCAGGCATAATGGGTGGCCGTTGAATTGGCACAACACCCACCGGAGGCATCGGGCGTGGAGGAAAGCTTGGACGCATCATAGTGTATGGTCCAGGATAACGATGAATACCTGAAGAGAGAAACAAACAAACATCTATGCTGCCACATTAGTAACAGCCCAGAAAACGGAACACACGGTGCATAAATTAATCCCTTGAAATATATGGAATTAATATAATATAGAAACAGAAATATGAAAATATTTCGGTTACCATAAGCCACGAAGAAAGAAGAGCATTACAAAACAGATAAGAAAGTATCTTGAATGTTCGGAATAACATAACAGGAGTAAACATCGACAAAAAAGCAATATTCTGTTCAGATAAAAGAAGAACTAGGTAAAGCTGGCCTTACCTCTTAGAGCCCCATGGACAGGACAGTGTACTTGTATTGGTTATTTGCAAAACTTGGGATAGCTCACACCATTGCATTGCATTGCACTACTCAGATATAAAAGCTTAAGCAAATGTGTCACTCTATTTAAACTTTCTTATTAACGATAACTATAAATCAAACCAAATTAAGGAGGAAATACTTGACATGAAATTAAGCGATAGGAAATCATGGTACCTTAGCCCATTTTTTGCAACAACCCATTGTTGAAGGATCTAAGTACATACAGAAACTGAGCCTAATTAAGCGGCAGGCTAAAGCATTTAAAATCAAATAGACAAAGTAAATATAACCAGTTCAAATTCAGACATTCAGCATACCACACGCAGTGAGGGAGAAAATGATGTGTAACAGCTCCAGTTAGAGCTGCAGAATCAAACATGAGCCAGCACAGCACCTCTCGCCGTAGGGAGTAACGGCTGGCACGACCACCGCTGTAGCAGAGAAATACCCGGTCATCGTTATCAAGCGAGCGGATCCCAGTTGCTCTAACACTAAATCACTAGCACCAGACGCATCCGAACCATGATCCCACATCCTACCCACGTCGAGACATATCTACTCGATTACCCTAAGCTTCGCCCGAATTCCTACAGCGCAGCTCATGAAAGTCTGGAGATCTCCCAGTACACAAATTGGGGGGAAGCATAAATTCATTGTCGTAAATCCCAAGAGGCCCAACAGCACCGCAGGTGGTTATAATGGAGATGGATGGAGAACGGGACCCACCGGGAGGAACGGGAGCGCCGGGCTGCTGCATGAACGGACCCGGCTGGGGCGCGTACATGGTGGGCGGGCGCATCACGTGGTGCACGCCTGGCGGCCCTGGCATCGGTTGTCCCATCTGGTAGCCCGGATTGCGTATCGCGCCGTACGGCTGCATCTGCGGCGGCGGCGGTGCACCCATCGGGCGGAAGGAAGGGGTGAAGGATACCGGCGCAGGGGGCATCGGCTGCACCATGACCGGAGGAAGGCCGGGGAGGGGGTTAGGGTTAGGGCTTGGCATCGTGGGGTTGGGGGTTAGGGGATTAGGGGTTGTGGGGTTCGGCGGGGTGGAGGTGGCGGTGGCCGGAGGCGGAGGAGGAGTTGCTGTGTTGGGAGGAGTGGACGGCGGTGGGTCTAGGTTGTCGGGGGGAGGCGCCACGGCCGCCATGGTTGGGGAGATGAGCAGCCGAGGAAGCGATGGGGGTTGATGGGGTTTCTTCTTGCACGGCGAGGAGGCTGATTCCGTCGGGATGTGTGGGTTGACGCAGGAACAGTTGGGACGAAAAGGCCCGCAAACTACAACACAGCCACAGGGCTTCGACCCAAGTTTAGCTGGGCCTCAAAACCGAATGGCCGGCTGGGCTGCTCTCTCTCTTACTCTAGAACCTTTTATTTTATTTTTATTTTACAATAATTTGACAAAAAATTGAAAATAGAGGCAAAATTTTAAAAAATCATTTAGGATAAGTTTATATAAATACAATAGAGTTCATGAAAAAAAGTTGAACAAAATATGTGATGACATGATGCATGATGTCACAAGTGAACCCGTTTAATTAAACTGTTTATAAGTCAGATTTACACATACAAAAATAGACCTTATCAAATGTCAAGCACACCGGCCTTGGGGCCGGCGTGGATGTCGGAGCGGCGGCTCCGGATTTCGTCATGCGTTGAGGGTCGCCTCCGCCGTGTTTTGTGTCGCCTTTGGTTGCTAGGGTGACATCATCGTCGACTTGTTCTGGGGCGTGGCCTTGGGGCCGGTGTGGATGTCGGAGCGGCGGCTCCGGATATCTCCTTGCGTTGAGGTTTGTCTCCGCCGTGTTTGTGTCGGCTATGGTTGCTAGGGTGACGTAGTCGTCGACTCGATTTTGGGGTGTGGCCTTGGGGCCAGCGTGGTGCGTTGTGTTGTATGGTTTTTGGCCGGTTTCCCTCATAAACCGTTCAACTCTTTTCGACTTTATCAATCAAACGCATTGCCGAGGTTCGAAAAAAAAATGTCAAGCGCACGGGCACATGTGCATGGGTGTAGTTCGAACTTCTCCAATTTTGTGCTGGAGTGTAATTTAAGAAAAAATATAATTTTGAGTTTGAAAATATCATATTTTCTGTAATTATTTACGAGAGCACTGTCCTTGACTGATTGTGCGGTGCTGAATGGAAAGTGTGTGGAGCTTTCAACAACGAGTGTGTGTCCGCATGGGAAGTTAGAGTGCAAAAAAAGATCAGGTGCGTGAGATCTGGTTGAAAGTTAGGTCGTCATATAACACTAAAAAAAATACTATCAGCTAATGTGGGCACGAAAAAAAGGAGAGGTCCATGTGATGGTTTATACAAAACAAAAATTGTTTACAAAACTAAGAACTTTTTATTCTTTTTAAACACGTTATTTTTAAAAGTCAACATAAAAATGCATATATTGCATATGTACACTTAATATATACTAAGAGTATAATAAAAGAGTGATATATTATTGAGTATAATAATTTATATATTAAAAAATAAGAGACTCATATAGTAAATTAAATAAAATCATAAATAAGTGTACTATTCATACATTATATGAATTATCCATTTATTTCTGGGGGGATTTGAGTCGTTTTTGGCATAAGGGATGAAGTATTAACACTTCACATATTTCAAGATTTCAAGAGAATGAAATAGAAAATGGAGGCACAACACAAAAAAATTCCATGGCACCCTCCACAAACCCATGTCAACATTGGTACTACTCAAACGGAAATTCGTGAGCGAAGGCCTAGGTGCCGTCAGTGTTCGAGGGGATGGTTTATGCGTTTGAACAACACGGATCATGGATTTTTCTCTCCCGTTGCAACTCACGGGCATATTTACTAGTACATCACTCAAGTGGAAAAATCCAACTCCAATCTCTCAAAAACATATCCAACTCCAATCTCCCAAGAGTGACGCATACATGGAGAAACTGATGTCGCTTCGTCTCTTGGGCGACGCCCGGGGCGATCCACCAGATTCCCCACCCCGTAACAATGAGTTCGTGAAGCAGACCGAGTTTGAGAAGACGAGAGTGAGATCCCCGTTAGATTCCCTTAGTAACGACCAAATCCATCCACCTAGCCACCCGATTCCTGCCTTCATCCCACCCGATTTCAGAGAAAGAGCTAGAAACATTGTCAAGAGATCCCAAAATCCCAGGAAAATCTCCGCCTATTTCCTCTCAAAAGCCACAAATTTCCTATCCCCTAACCCCAATTTCAGGTCGGATGCGTGATTTGAGGTTGTTGTGTCACTCCCAGATGCCGCCCCTACCCCGTTGCAGAAGATGGAGAAATCCCAAACTCTGGTTCTTCCCCTACCCTGCTCGATCATTCCTCCTCCTACCACCTATGTCTGTCGTTCCCCCCGTTGCCTCCTCCAAGGCAACGTCCCTGCGTTTACTTCCTGACACCCCCTTTGATCGCGCCACACCCGTTTTCGTCGCGCTATCAATTCTTGGCGTTGATGGCTTGCAGCCTGGCGCGGTGTCCGCGGGTCAGATGGTCAAAATCGAGCCTTCATTCCACACAATCAATCGCTTTTACGCTGCGAGCAATCACCGGATCAAACGACTCCATGGACTGCTGATACGTCCATTTTGCATCACTATTTTATATCATAATTTACTATTATGCATTGATATATTTCATATTTGGAGGTGATACTTATGTTATTTTACCTATTTTGTATGTTTGATGATTATTGGAGAATTAACCACCAGAGTCAGGATTCTGCTAGAAAAAGGACCGTCAAGACAACATATTTCTGAAGATCATCTATTGACGAAAAACATCAACAAGTTCCTATTTTGCCAGATGACGGAGGCAGGCAAAAGGGGAGGCTGAGGTGGGCCACCATGGGCCCACACCATGCCGTGGCGCGGCCCCCCTTGTTGTCGCGCCGCCACATGGTGTGGTGGCCCTGGCCCACCTCTGCCGGTGCCCTTTCGCGTACTTCATCCCCCTGATGCTCTACAGGCATGTTGGGAAACCCTAAGAGGAAGGTGTGATGATGTAGTACCAGCAAGCTTTCTCTCAGTTGTGAAACCAAGGTTATCGAACCAGTAGGAAACTAGAATTCTTCCGAAGGTGTCAACTGCACCAGAAATTCTTGCTAAGCGCTGAGTTGGCGTGGAACCTGCACACAATACAACCAAGATACTTTGCTCCAACTTAACAGTGAGGTTGTCAATCTCACTGGCTTGCTGTAACAAAGGATTAAACGTATGTGTGGAAAATGATGTTTGTTTGCAGAGAATGAAAGTAACAGGATTGCAGTAGGTTGTATTATCAGTTTAAAGAAAAGGACCGGGGTCCACAGTTCACTAGTGGTGTCTCTCCATAAATAATAATAGCATACATGAGGGTAAACAAATTACAGCTGGGCAATTGACAGAATAAAGAACTGCATAATGATGCATGTACAAGTCATGGTGTCTAGTGTGAGATTCATTTGGGGATTACAACATGATACATAGACCGTTATCCAACTGCATCTATGACTAATAATCCACCTTTAGCATAGCATCCGCAACACCTTTCAGTATTAAGTTGCAAGCAATAGATTATTGCATTAAGTAAAGTGTGTAATGTAAGTAGCACAATTATCCTTAGACAAGAACTACTGTTTAATCCCTATTAGCAATAGTACATTCACAATCTTAGAGGTTCCTGTCACTCCCCCAGATTAAATAAAGACATGAATCCACTATCGAGCATAAATACCCCCTCTTGGAGTCACAAGCATCTACTTGGCCAGAGCATCTACTAGTAACGGAGAGCATGTAGATCATAAATAACGCACTCACATAATATATAACGAAGCAAATGACATAGTACTCAATTATTCATCGGATCCCAGCAAACACAACATGTAGCATTACATAAAGATGATCTTGATCATGATAGGCAGCTCACAAGATCTAAACATGATGGCACAATAGGAGAACACAACCATCTAGCTACTGCTATGGACCCGTAGTCCAAGGATGAACTACTCACGCATCAGTCCAGAGGCGGGCATGGTGATGTAGAGCCCTCCGGTGATGATTCCCCTCTCCGGCAGGGTGCCGGGAAGAGCTTCGGAACCCTCCCGAACTAGGGTTGACGGCGGCGGCGGCTCTGGAACGTATCGTGGAAAAGTGTTCGGGTGTTTAGGGTTTTCCCGTCGGGGGGTCTTTATAGGCGAAAGGGCGAAGGAGGTGGGGCCTCGAGGGGCCTGATGACCCACAAGTATAGGGGGTGTATCGCAGTACTTTCGATAAATAAGAGTGTCGAACCCAACGAGGAGCAGAAGGTGTTGACAAGTGGTTTTGATGAGGGTTTCACTGTAAACACTAGCAGACAAGTTTTCAGTAGACTTTGATATGACAGATAAATAAAGTGCGAGTAAATAGAGCGCGGCAATTATAATTGCAGCGAGTGGCCCAATCCTTTTTAGAGCAAAGGACAAACCGGCTTGTTTACTTATGATGACCAAACGTTCTTGAGGACACACGGGAATTCTGTCTAGTGCTTTCGCTTCATATTGATGATTAATCTTTAGTGTTTGGATAAGTGTCGTGTGGGTGAACCTATGCTAATGCACCGCCCTTCCTAGGACTAATACATACTTATGATTATACCCCTTGCAAGCATCCACAAATACAAGAAAGTAATTAAGATAAATCTAACCATAGCTTTAAACTCTGAGATCCTGCTATCCCTCATGCATCGGAATATCAACGGGGGTTTAGGTTTCTGTCACTCCGGCAACCCCACAGTTAATAACCGAGTACACGATGCATTCCCCTAGGCCCATAAAGGTGAAGTGTCATGTAGTCGACGTTCACATGACACCACTAGAAGAATGGCACCACAGCTTAAATATCAAAACATTAAATATTACTCAACATAGTTCACTACTAACATCTAGACTTCTCCCATGTCCTCAAGAACTTAACGAACTACTCACAACACATCATATGGTACATGATCAGAGATGATATAATGATGGATAACAATCTGAACATAAACCCTAATTCAACGGTTTCACTCAATAGCATCAATAACAAGAGTAATCAACACCGGGAGAGTTTCCCCTATCAAATACACAAGGTTTAGCCCTAGATGTTACAGCGGGAACGGAGTGGACCAATGGAGATGACGGCGTCGGCGGTGGAGATGGTGGTGTTGGCGATGGTGATGGAGTGCAGCTCGATGACGGTGACGATGGCGATGATTTCCCCCCTCCGGGAGGGAATTTCCCCGGCGGCAACGCAGCCTGCCGGAGAGCTTTTTCTCTCTCTGTCTTCTCCGCCTCGTGGTGGCGGCGAAGAGGATTTCTGAACACCGTACGGGTCTTAGGTTTTCGGGGCAATGAAGTACGCGAAAGGGCCCGACCAGAGGCGGGCCAGGGCGGCCCCACCTGGTGCTCGCGCGACAGCAACAGGAGCCGCGCCTGGGCATGGTGTGGGCCCCCTGGGCCCCACCTCAGGCTCCCCTTTTGGCCTCCTTCGTGATCTGGTGAGAAAATACTTCCCAGGTGTTTCGTTTGATCTTCTGAGCTTCGCAAATATTGTATCTCGATGACGCTTTTTCCAGCAGAATTCAGACTCCGTAGTTCCATCCCCCAATGATCATCAATCATTCAAAATAGATGAAATAACATAAGTATCATCTCCAAATACGAAATATATCAATGAATAGCAGTAAATTATGATATAAAATAGTGATGCAAAATGGACGTATCAACTCCCCCCAAGCTTAGACCTCGCTTGTCCCCAAGCGAAAACTGAACTCGGTAAACATGACCATAGGTTTATGGAGTGAAGTGTCGATATAAAATATACGGACAAGAAGCATCACATGTATAAATGCACAAGTCATTTTAGATATCAACTCCGTTCATATAAATCAACTTGTAACAAGTAGAGGAAAACCACAATAAGGTACATAGAGAAAACCTTAGTTGGTGTTGGCAAACTTAGTCCTTGGTCAGAGGACAATGAACATATTGAGCTTAGTTTATAAAACAGCCCTCTTTATTAGTTGATAACTCCAAAAATCAAATTCATTAGATGCCAACAATGTGCTAAGCAAGAAAGAATAAAAGACATGGTCAACAATACTAATGTATAACTGGTTGAATCTCAATCAACTCAAATGCTTGCTTAAGATAGAAGGAGATAGGTTTACTGACTCAACATAAGGTAAAAGATAGGCCCTTCGCAGAGGGAAGCAGAGATACAAGCATGTGCTAGAGCTTTTGGTTTTATAGGTTTTCGAAATCATATAGAGAGCATAAAAGTAAGTTTTTGAGCGGTGTTTGTTGTTGTCAACGAATGGTAATAGAGTTCTTGTCATCTTCCATACTAAACAAGTTGAGAGCGGTTCCGAATTGTTTAGTAACAGGCATTTATAATATGCACTTTATTTATATAACTTGACACTCCTCCCAACCTTTGCTTACACAAGCCATGGCTAACCGAATCCTCGGGTGCCTACCAATCAATCTCAAACCATGGAGGAGTGTCTATTCTTAACTTTCTCAACCTTTTGATATTATAGTGGTCTAACCAGCCCTTTGCAATATTAGTGACGAGCAGATGAAGCATGCAAGTCAAGGGTTACTTAATTAGTATGGAAGATAACAAACTCAACTATTATTTCCTCATGAGCTAATAGACATTGACACAAATAAGGGGTAGTAGTTTTGAATAAAGATAGCACATGAAGTATTTACTTGGAGTGGCGCAAAATACCACATAGTAGGTAGATATGGTGGACACAAATGGCAGGGGTTTCGGTTCATGGTTTAGATGTTTCGAAACAATAAAGTTAGCATAATCTGCATACCAAGGACTATCTCGTGAACTCACCCTTATTGCAGCCAATTGTTCATTTGGAAAACTATCATTAACAGGTATAGGATCATAAGCAATGTTTTCCAATCTAGACAAATTATCAGCAACAGGATTTTCAGCACCCTTCCTATCCACAATATGCAAATCGAATTCTTGCAAAAGTAACACCCATTTGATAAGCCTAGGCTTTGCATCTTTCTTTTCCATAAGGTATCTAATTGCAGCATGATCAGTATGAATAATAACTTTAGAATCAACAATGTATTGTCTAAATTTATCACAAGCAAAGACAACAGCTAGAAATTCTTTTTCAGTTGTAGCATAATTCTTTTGAGCAGCATCAAGAGTCTTACTAGCATAATGAATAACATTTAACTTTTTATCCACTCTTTGCCCAAGGACAGCACCAACAGCAAAATCACTAGCATCACACATAATTTCAAATGGTAAATTCCAATCAGGTGGTTGGACAATAGGAGCAGTTATTAAAGCTTTCTTAAGAGTTTCAAAAGTTTCCTTACAATCATCATAAAAAACAAACGGTATATCTTTTTGCAAGAGATTAGTAAGAGGCTTTGATACCTTAGCAAAGTCTTTGATAAACCTTCTATAGAAACCAGCATGACCAAGAATACTACGAATACCTTTAACATCTCTAGGGCAAGGCATTTTCTCAATTGCTTCCACTTTGGCTCTATCAACTTCAATACCTTTTTCAGAAATTTTATGTCCAAGAACAATCCCTTCATTAACCATAAAGTGGCATTTCTCCCAATTAAGAACAAGATTAGTTTCTTCACATCTCTGCAAAACTTTATCAAGATTGTGCAAGCAATTATCAAAGGAAGTGCCATAGACGGAGAAATCGTCCATGAACACCTCCACAATTTCCTCACAAAAACCATGAAAGATAGCAGACATACATCTTTGAAAAGTAGCAGGAGCATTACATAAACCAAAAGGCATACGTCTATAAGCATAAGTACCATAAGGACAAGTAAATGTGGTTTTCTCTTGATCTTGAGTTTTAACAGCAATTTGAGAGAAACCAGAATAACCATCAAGAAAGCAAAAATGAGTTTTATTGGCTAATCTCTCCAACATTTGATCAATAAAAGGTAATGGATAATGATCTTTCTTAGTAACTTTATTAACCTTCCTAAAATCAATGCACATTCTATAACCAACAACTACTCTTTGAGGGATAAGCTCATCATGATCATTAGGTACAACAGTAATTCCACCTTTCTTAGGGACACAGTGCACAGGACTAACCCATCTACTATCAGCAATAGGATAAATAATACCAGCATCAAGAAGTTTCAATACCTCATTTCTTACCACTTCCTTCATCTTAGGTATTAAACGGCGTTGATGTTCAACAACTGGCTTTGCATCGGGCTCCATATTAATAGAATGTTGACATATAGTAGGAGAAATCCCTTTCAAATCATCCAAAGTATAACCCATAGCTCCACGGTGTTTCTTCAATACTTCCAACAATCTTTCTTCTTCTTTACCTGAAAGGTTAGCACTAATAATAACAGGATATATTTTCTTATTATCAAGATGAGCATACTTAAGATTATCAGGCAAAGGTTTTAAATCAAAGACAGGATCCTCTTTAGGTGGAAGTGTTTTACCCAAGTCTTCCACCTTTAAATTATGTTTAAGAATAGGTTGACGAAGGAATATGTCCTCAAGTTCATTCCTTTGTTACATAAAATCTTCACTCTCATGATCTTCCATAAATTGCTGAATATAATTACTAGGCGCAAGAGCAATAGAAGAAAGTTGTTCTACTCTAAAATCCTCATTAGGCAATTCGGTTTCATAAGGAGTTTTAGCAAATTTCGAAAAATTGAATTCATATGAATCACCAGCAAATTTAGTAAGGATTTTCTCTTTCTTACAATCTATAACAGCACCACAAGTATTTAGAAAAGGTCTACCAAAAATGATAGGGCAAGTCTTACTAGCAGCAGAACCAAGTACGAGGAAATCAGCAGGATATTTAGTCTTACCACATAGAACTTCAACATCTCTGACAATACCAATGGGAGAGATGGTTTCTCTATTAGCAAGTTGAATAACCACATCAATCTCTTCAAGTTCACTAGGACCAATCTCATGCATAATTTCTTTATAAAGATCATAAGGAATAGCATTTGAACTTGCACCAATATCACATAAATCATAATAGCAATGATCACCAATTTTAACAGATAACACAGGAACACTAGCCTTCCTTGGCTTTGCAGGATGAGAAACAACATTAGAAGCATCATCACAAAATATAATATACTCTTCTCCCACATTTTCAGAAACAAGCTCTTTAACTATAGCCACAGAAGGTTCAACTTTAATTTGTTCATCAGGTTCTTTAGCTTTCTTATCACTTTTATTAACCACACTAGCCATAATAGAACGTTCTTTCACTTTAACAGGAAAAGGAATTTTATCAATATAAGGCTCAGGAATGATATGATCAACAATATTAACCTCAATGCTTTTAGCTAAAGGAGCAATAGATTTATCTTTATAAGGTTCATGATATTTTTCAAACCCCTTCTTGGGCAAACCGAAATAGACAGCAAAGGATTTATAATAATTTGCAACAACTTGAGAGTCAAGACCATAAGCACTATTAATATTTCGAAATGCATCAGTATTCATGAAAGTCTTAATGCATTCAAAGTCATATTTTATACCTGGCTCCCTACCTTTGTCGTTCTCCCATGCTTCAGTATTTTCTTCAATACGATCAAGAAGATCCCATTTAAACTCCTTATTACGAGTGAATGGTCCAGCACAAGAAGTATCCAATAATGTTTTATCTTCAAAAGAAAGTCTTGCATAGAAGTTATCAACAATAATATTACCAGGAAGCTCATGAATGGGGCATTTGAGCATTAATGCCTTCAATCTCCCCCAAGCTTGGGCAATACTTTCTCCATCATGAGGCCAGAAATTATATATAGAATTCCGATCTTGGTGAATTTCACTTGGAGGATAAAATTTAGAATAAAAGAGAGGTACAATTTCCTCCCATCCAAGAGAATCCCTGTTCTTCAGCAGTTTATACCAATGCGCAGCTCTCCCACCGAGTGATATGGAGAATAATTTCTTCCTGACTTCGTCCATTGTAATACCTGCACACTTGAACAACTCGCATAATTCATGTAAATATAGTAAATGATCACCGGGGTGGACAGTTCCATCTCCAACATAGCGGTTATTCATAACACGTTCAATAATTTTCATAGGTATTTTAAACGGCACAATATTATCAGGTGGCGCCTCATGTTCTACCTCAGCAGCGATAGAAGACTTCCCAAACAGGAAAGCAACATTTCCTCTCTCCATTATTAAGCAAATAAGGAGACAGAAATAAAAACAGCACTTACAACTAAAGTTTTACTTACCAATTCCTCTTACCAATAGCGCTTCACTCCCCGGCAACGGCGCCAGAAAATAGTCTTGATGACCCACAAGTATAGGGGGTGTATCGCAGTACTTTCGATAAATAAGAGTGTCGAACCCAACGAGGAGCATAAGGTGTTGACAAGTGGTTTTGATGAGGGTTTCACTGTAAACACTAGCAGACAAGTTTTCAGTAGACTTTGATATGACAAATAAATAAAGTGCGAGTAAATAGAGCGCGGCAATTATAATTGCAGCGAGTGGCCCAATCATTTTTAGAGCAAAGGACAAGCCGGTTTGTTTACTTATGATGACCAAACGTTCTTGAGGACACACGGGAATTCTGTCTAGTGCTTTCGCTTCATATTGATGATTAATCTTTAGTGTTTGGATAAGTGTCGTGTGGGTGAACCTATGCTAATGCACCGCCCTTCCTAGGACTAATACATACTTATGATTATACCCCTTGCAAGCATCCGCGAATACAAGAAAGTAATTAAGATAAATCTAACCATAGCTTTAAACTCTGAGATCCTGCTATCCCTCATGCATCGGAATATCAACGGGGGTTTAGGTTTCTGTCACTCCGGCAACCCCACAGTTAATAACCGAGTACACGATGCATTCCCCTAGGCCCATAAAGGTGAAGTGTCATGTAGTCGACGTTCACATGACACCACTAGAAGAATGGCACCACAGCTTAAATATCAAAACATGAAATATTACTCAACATAGTTCACTACTAACATCTAGACTTCTCCCATGTCCTCAAGAACTTAACGAACTACTCACAACACATCATATGGTACAGGATCAGAGATGATATAATGATGGATAACAATCTGAACATAAACCCTAATTCAACGGTTTCACTCAATAGCATCAATAACAAGAGTAATCAACACCGGGAGAGTTTCCCCTATCAAATACACAAGGTTTAGCCCTAGATGTTACAGCGGGAACGGAGTGGACCGATGGAGATGACGGCGTCGGCGGTGGAGATGGTGGTGTTGGCGATGGTGATGGAGTGCAGCTCGATGACGGTGACGATGGCGATGATTTCCCCCCTCCGGGAGGGAATTTCCCCGGCGGCAACGCAGCCTGCCGGAGAGCTTTTCTCTCTCTGTCTTCTCCGCCTCGTGGTGGCGGCGAAGAGGATTTCTGAACACCGTACGGGTCTTAGGTTTTCGGGGCGATGAAGTACGCGAAAGGGCCCGACCAGAGGCGGGCCAGGGCGGCCCCACCTGGTGCTCGCGCGGCAGTAACAGGAGCCGCGCCTGGGCATGGTGTGGGCCCCCTGGGCCCCACCTCAGGCTCCCCTTTTGGCCTCCTTCGTGATCTGGTGAGAAAATACTTCCCAGGTGTTTCGTTTGATCTTCTGAGCTTCGCAAATATTGTATCTCGATGACGCTTTTTCCAGCAGAATTCAGACTCCGGAGTTCCATCCCCCAATGATCATCAATCATGCAAAATAGATGAAATAACATAACTATCATCTCCAAATACGAAATATATCAATGAATAGCAGTAAATTATGATATAAAATAGTGATGCAAAATGGACGTATCAGGGCCCACACCACGTGGTGGCGCGGCCAGAGAGGGAGCCGTGCCTCCACCAGGTGAGGCCGCCTCGTGGCCCTCCTCAGTATCCTCTTCGGTGTTCTGGATGCTTCCGGGGAAAATAGGGATATTGGCTTTTGTTTCGTGCAATTCCGAGAATATTTCCTTAACAGTTTTTCTGAAACCAAAAACAGCAGAAAACAGGGAACTGGCACTGTGGCATCTTGTTAATAGGTTAGTCCCAGAAAATGCATAAAAACCATATAAAGTGTATATAAAACATGTAGCAATGGGTATAATATAAGCATGGAGCATAAGAAATTATAGATACGTTTGAGACGTATCAAGCATCCCCAAGCTTAGTTCTACTCGTCCCGAGTAGGTAAAACAATAACAAGAATAATTTCTGAAGTGACGTGCTTTCACACAATCTTGATCATATAATAATGTAAAGCTCATGTTATGAATGAAGTGACTCAAGGCAATGATCTATAGTTTGCTAACAAATAGACAAGGAGTAAACAACTACATCATATAAGTAAAAACTTTTCATGGATAGTACTTTCAAACAAGCATCAAAAAGATTTGCATAAGAGTTAACTCATAAAGCAATAGTTTCTAAGTAAAAGAGCATTGAAGCAACACAAAGGAAGATATAAGTTTCAGCATTGGCTTTCAACTTTTGAACATGTATATCATATAGATAGTTGTCAACACAAAGAAATATAACAAGTTTAATAAGTAAGCATATAAGAATTGTTGCACACAGTTGACACAAGTGTTTGCTTCGGGGATAGAAAGAAGTGGGTAAACTGACTCAACATAAAGTAAAAGATAGGCCCTTGGCAGAGGGAAGCAGGGATACAAACATGTGCTAGAGCTCTTTAGTTTTTATAGGTTTTTTGAAATCATATAGAGAGCATAAAAGTAAGTTTTTGAGTGGTGTTTGTCGTTGTCAACGAATGGTAATGGACACTCTACCCCTCTTGTCAACCAGACTTTCAAGAGCGGCTCCCATTGAAGGACGTTATTTCTACCCAAGAGTAGATCATCCCTCTTATCTCTTTTGTTTACACATGTAGTTAAAAACTAGTATCATTGCTTGGCTGATTAGACCAGGGCAAAAATGTGAAGAGAATGCAGCGGTTAAAATTGTAATTAATTGGGACTGGGCACCCCATTTGCCAGCTCTTTTTGCAAAGTTAATGGATAAGCGGTGTATATGCCACTAGTCTGGTTGGTGAAAGTCTGTCTAAAAGCAAGTGACAAGGTTGATATCCGTAACACCACATACTTCCTCATGAGCTAATAAACACTGACACAAATAAGGGATAATAAGTTTTGAATAAAAGGTAGCACACGAAGTATTTGCTTGGAATGGCAGGAAATACCATGTAGTAGGTAGGTATGGTGGACACAAATGGCATGGGTTTTGGCTCAAGGTTTTGGATGCACGAGAAGCATTCCCTCTCAGTACAAGGCTTTGGCTAGCAAGGTTATTTGAAGCAAACACAAGTATAAACTATGACAACAAGACGTATATAAAAACATATTGCAAGTATTATAAAACTCTACATTGTCTTCCTTGTTGTTCAAACACTGTCGAGGAGTGACTCCCACGTAACCGGGGTAGTCTCGCCCTAAAGAGAGGTTCGAAGGGGGGGACTGAACACGGAGGTCTAACAACTCTCGAGGGGCTCGACGACGATGCTCGCCGAGCCTGAAGAAGGACGATCACGCCAGAGATGGACACCAGCCCGTACCCAGGTTCACGGCCCTCGAGAGGAGGTAAAACCGCTACTCCTGCTTGTCTGTATTGCACTGTGAAGGTTACAGGACAATGAGCTTGCCGAAGGCTCTCTTGAGGCAGCTTGGTGCCTGGAGAGGGACACAATGATTGTCTTCCTCCTCCAGCAGTTGGCTATCCTATCTGCTTAGGGGGCGATTGCGCGATTGGGTGCCCGCTCCCCCTCTACGGCGGAGTTCCTGCTCCTTTTATAGGCGCTCCGGGCTCCGGCCTCGTGCTGGTGGGCTCCCACACGTCGGTGGCGTCAAGGAGAGGGAGCCCACAGCGGCTCCTCCGTCCATGGACGCGGCTCATCCGTGCTAAAGTAGCGCGTCGTGGCCGACAGGTTGCAGGCGGTGCAGGGCGGCTCGCAGGCGCAGCAGAGGTCGTGGTGGAGCCCACGGTGACGATCTTCTTGGAGCGTTGCGCCGTCCAGCCGCTTTATCACCAAAGAGGAAAGTCCTGGCTGTCCGGCCGCAGGCGGCGCGGCTTTGTTGACTCCTTTATCACCAGAATGGCCACTGGGATGCTCGCGTCACCCTGTGGCTGCTGCAGGGGCCATGTGCGCCCTGCAGCGCTTGCTTAGCCGCGAAGTGTCTCCACAGGGTCGTGGTCGCCTGTGGAGGGGTTTTCTGCTGACTCCTCTCCAGGCGGGCTGTGCCTGGGGAGTCTCTTGAAGCGCAGGATCCTCTTCAGGCCCTGGCGTCCTCTTCAGGCCTCGAGAGGGGGTACCTCTTGAGGATCCCTCCAAGCGGTAGCCTGGTCCTCAGCCGTTCTGCCGAAGTTCTACGCGGGCGAGGCCTGTAGGGAGTAGGCCGTGCATACCCCGGTCCTTACTGGGCCGACAGTAGCCCCCGGGCCCACGATGGGCACGACGAGGCCCGTTGGGTCTAGGCGAAGCGTCGTGGGGCCAAACCTACAGGCCGGGCCGAGCCACGCGTCACTCCGGCGAGCAACGGTTGCGCACGATATGGGACGTGCGTCGTGGGGGGTCCCACCACGCCCCGGTAACTGCTCCTTGACGAGACATAAAAACCCCGGCGCCGGAGCAGGGAGCCGTTGCTACTCCCACTTCTTCTCGCAGACGCCAACCGCACAGAGCTCTCCGCTCCTGCAATCCGGCGCCCTCTTCTCCGATTTCTCCAACTTCCCCTCGCGCCGCTCCCTTCTTCCCTCCGACGATGACTCCGCCGAAGAACAAGGGCAAGGCGGCCGCGGGGTCTTCATCGCAAGCGGCGCCCGCTGAGGCCGCACACGGCGCGGCACTGCTGGGCGTGCGCGTCAACGACAAGGCGCTCGAGAAGGTCCGCTTCCTGGTGGCGGACCGGACCAACGAGCACGGCGCCACCGCACTCAAGCCTGCGGCGCACGGGAAACGCCCGCGAGGGTTTTTCCCCATCTTCCAGCACTGCGTCTCGGCGGGCCTGGTGCCGCCCTTCTCCCCGTTCCTGGAGGCGGTGCTGGCCTTCTACCAAATCCAACTGCTGCACCTCCACCCCAACTCGGTGCTCATCCTCGCCATCTTCGCCTACCTCTGCGAGGCGTACCTAGGCGTGGAGCCCACGGTGGAGCTCTTCCGGTGCTTCTACGCGCTCCGGAGCACGGCGAAGAACGAGCGCTCGGGATGCGTCTCCTTCCGCATCGTGGACGGCATGGGGAGCGTCTACATCCCCATGTCGTGGAGCGAGGGCAAGGCTATCACCTCCGTGACGAAGAAAGTGGACGACTTCCGCCAGCGGTGGTTCTTCGTTGGCGTGGAGCAGCCAAGCGCCTTCCTCGAGGTCCCTGACGCGCCGCCCGTGAAGAACTCGCACTGGGGCAAGGCCACCTTCTGCGGCGCGCAGAACGTGATGCTGTCGGGCTGCCTGAGCTACCTCCGGGAGGAAGGCCTCACGGGGCAAATCGTCGTGGCGGACTTCGTGACGCGCCGCCTCGCCCCACTCCAGGCGCACGCGATGCCGATGTGGATGTACTCCGGCCCCAATGACAAGATGCGGCTCCATCGCGAGGACAACGACAAAGATGCCGTCGACAACGTCCTGTCCGCGCTCTTCATCAACCCCGCGGTGCCCGCCATGGAGGAACTCCCGATCTCCCTCAGGCCTCTGCACCAGTACAACATGACCGAGCGTCTGGCCGTTCTGGAGGGGGTCCCTCCGTACACTCCGGCAGGCCCGGCGCGGAAGGTGGTGCCCGTGCCTGTGGTGCATGATGCGGAGGGGGCAGAGACGCCCTCTGCCTCAGGAGCCGGGCAAGGCGAGGAGGAAGCCGCGGCAGGCGAAGAGGAGGCCGCGGCGGGCGAGGAGGCCTCTTCGAGGGCCAGGCCCCAAGCGGGCGAGATTTGCGACATCTCGTCAGGTGACGACGAAGGCGCCTTCGCGGGGGCGCCCACGCGTCGCGCGGAGGAGGAGGAGTCTGAAGAGGAGGCCTCTGACGAGGAGTCCTTGCTGGGGCGTCGCGAGCCCCGGTCCAAGGCGGCCTGCGACAGGCCTGGCGCGAGGCCCTCTGACGTCCCTTCTAAGAGGAAAGCCGAGGCGCCTCTGGAGAGGCCAGACGCCAGGCCCAGGCCCTCCTGGCGCTCGCCAGGCTTGGCGTGGGTTGACACCGGCGCCAAGCGGTCTGGGTAAGTTCCTTCAATTACTAAACGCTTGATTATTGCACTCTTCTTCTCATATTTCTGACACTCGCCCCCCGATTCTTTCAGCGACCTAGTGCCTGCGAAACGCCGTAGGCTTCGCAAGGCAGCGGAGGTGAAGGGAGCCGCGGCAGAGGCCGTGGCTGGAGAGGCCGCGAGGCCCGGGGAGATGGCAACGGCAGGCCCAGCCGAAGAGGCGCCTCAGGCGGGGGCAACTGAGCTTCTGGCGGAGGCAGCAGCGCCTCGGGCGGAGGCCGCTGCACCGCCCCCCGTGCCCTTAGTGGTGGAGGTGCAGGAAGAGCGGTCGGCCAGCCCTCCTCGAGCTCCTGCACCGCCTCACGCGGCTACGCCGCCGCGTGAGTCGATTCCGGCACGCGAGGCCACCCCACCTCGCACGGCTACGCCTCCCGCGCAACCAGAGGCCGAGGCAGACCAGGGCCCACCAAGCGCGGGCGCCTCTGCAGGGGGAGCTCCTCCTTCTCCGCCACGCCCCACAGCGGGGGGCGAGGCGCAAGAGGCGACGCGACCAGGCGACGAGGGCGGCGAGACCATCCTGGGCGCGGCGAAGTACCGGGAGCAGCTTAGCCCCCAGGCACGCCCAGAGGCCTCATCCTCGAGGTTCGACGCCGGGGCCGGGCCCTCCTCGCAACGCGGCCTGGTCCTGAGCGGCTGGGACTGGAGCAAGGGACACCGCGGGGTGGCCTTCCGCGTGGTGAGGGAGTCCCTGGAGGGCCTGGAGGCGCAGCTCGCCTTTGAGGACGCCCAACTTGCTCAGCAACGCGACGAGCTCGCGGGGGCCTGGGGGCGCTTCCATGCCGCGGTTGAGGCCCGGCGCCAGGAGGATCAGGCGCTCCAGGCCGCCCGCGAGGAGGCCATCCGCTTTGCTAAGGAGGTCCGAGAGGGAGCCGTCCGCGACGCAGACGAGCTCCTTGCCCCCCTCCAGGACGCGCGCGATGCGGCCGCCGATCTCCTCGCGAAGGTGAAGGCCGAGGGCGCGGCTATGGAGGGCTCGCTGGAGCAGAAGCGCCGCGAGGTCTCCCAGCTAGAGTCCCAGCTCCTCTCCGCCCACCGGGCCGCGCAGGAGACCCTGGAGGAGGACCGCAAGAGCTTAGCCGAGCGTGAGCGGCAGCTGGCCTCCAGGGAGAAAGACGTGGAGCAGCGCGACGAGCAGCGGCTCCAGGCGGAGGGTGAGCTGGCCACCAAGCGGGAAGAGCTCGAGGCGCGTGAGGGGGACCTGGCCCAAGCGCTCCAGCGGCACGACGATAACGTCACCGCCCAGAGGCAAACCCTGGAGCGCTTCCAGCTGCGGTTCGCTGAGAAGAAAAAGGAGGCGGAGGCTGCCCTCGCGGAGCGCGAGAAAGACTTCAGGCGGACCATCTCCCAGGAGTTCCGCGACAAGGCCAAGAAGCAGGAGGACCGCTTCAAGGCCAAGCACATTGCTGACGCCAAGCGGATCGCGGAGCTTGAGAAGGTCAACTCCAAGCTCGAGGTCCGCCTCCAACGCGCCAAGGACGCCTACCGCCAGGCTGAGGAGGGCCGCCGGGCTGCTGCCCTGGAGCTGGACGCCCTCATCAAGGACGTGGAGGGGCAGGCGGGCTCTGCAGCCAAGCAGGTGACGGAGGCGGTGGACACCGCGCAGGCGGCTCTCGTGCTCGCGAAGCAGCGGGACCGCATGTTCCAGGCGCTGGTAGCGAGAGGCAATGAGCTCGCGGCCCAGCTCGGCGCAGAAGCGCCGCTCACCGAGGCTCGCGGTCGTGGTGATGCTGCGATGTACCTGGTCTACTTCGACCAGCTCTTCACGGCCCTCGAGACTCCCGCCGGCGATCTCCGCGAGGTGATTGAGGTCGAGAGCCGCCAGCTTCTGGAGGTGGTGGTCGACCGCATCTTCACCAACCTCCGGCTCCTTTCGCCCAGCTTCGACCTCTCCACGGTGACCGAGGCGCGCCCGGCTGGAGAGGCCCTGCAGGTCTCCAACGCCCTCCGCGAGCAAGTGGAGGCCTTCTGCAACCGCTTCAAGCGTGCGGAGGTGGCTGCGGAGGACAGCGAGGAGGAGGCCGCCCCTGCCGAGGAGGAGGACGCTGAGGAGGAGCGTGCTGGCGCGGACTCCGCCTGAGTCTTGCTGGTCGCGCCTTTGAGCGCTTGTATCTGAGACAATTTTTTGTATTCAGACATTGTACGTTTTGGGCCTGTAATATACCTCTTTAAGCTTATTTATGCTAGCTTGTTTGCCCCTCGAGAGGCCTTTTCTGCTTTACTTTCATGTCTATGTTTTCTCTGCGTCGTTAGGACCCGTCTCTTCGCACTATGACTCCGCCACTACGGTATGCTAGAGCAATGACTCAGCAAGGCCGGGGGGAGTTTAAGGCTTGGAGAGGTAAGAGCCCTGAGTCGCGATGCCCAAGTGCTCCCCTTTGACGTGCGAGTAGTCCATGAAGCGTAAGGGAGAACGAAATCGCTCGAGGGACAAACGTGCGCTTGGAGAGAAAAGGCTCTCGAGTCGCAGGAGCGGGACTTAGCTTCTCGAGGCTTTTGCCCTGTAGAGGCTTTTTAGCTTGCCGGGGAGGTCCTCTTCAAGGGTTTTTTCCCTGCTGCCTCCTCAGGCTTGTAGAGACGCTTGTTCCCTATAGATGTTAGAGAGGCAGGACCAAACGCTTGTGCACTTTACCATGGACTAATGCACGCTTATAGGTCTCCTCAGGCGTTCCTTGCGAGGAGAGAGAGTACCAAGGTCCTTTGTAGAGATGGCGTGTTTGTGAGGGCCTGCCCTCTAGCCAGAGCTCGGATCCTTGGGTTTTGGAGTGCTGCTGGTGTGTCATTTGAGGCACTGGCACCGTACTCAGCCCCCGCTCGCGAGGTGCGCATGTGGAGAGATATAAGTGCCCATTTTCAATAAGGAAAATAATGCTGAAATAAACTCACCACCAAAATATTACATAGCGGCGCCGCAGCGCATAGTTCGCTTGGGAACGAAATTGTCTCATTATGCTTGGAGTTGCCAAGTTAATGTATTTGACCATGTCGAGGCATGGGGACCACCCATTAGTGGCAGAGACTCTCAACGGCCTGAGGCGGCTCGTTTACATGGAGAGCTCGGAGGGTTGACCCTCGAGAGAAGCCTTTGGAGCTTGGAGGTTTAAGCCGTGAGCTTTTAACCTCTAGAGACAAAAAATGCTTGGAGGTGGAGCCGTAAGCTGCCTCTTCAGCTAGATGTCTTGACGTGACAATGATCACGGGTAGAACTTGCGCACGTGCGCGATGTTCCACGGGTTCTTGACGGGGATGCCGTCTTCGGTCTCGAGGCGTACTGCGCCAGGCCTGGCGACGTGGGAGACCCTGTAGGGACCTTCCCACATTGGCGAGAGCTTGTGGAGACCTTCCCTGGAGAGGATTCGCCTGAGGACGAGGTCGCCCGCTTCAAGGGTGCGTGAGCGCACATGGCGGCTGTGGTAGCGTCGCAGGTCTTGCTGGTACCCTGCCGCTCTGAGGGCGGCCTGACGGCGCAGTCCCTCGAGAAGAAGCAGGTCGTCGTTGTGGAGGCCCTCTTGGGTGTCCTCATTGAAGGCAAGGACCCGTGGCGATCCATGCTTGATTTATGCGGGGAGGACTGCCTCAGCTCCGTAGACCAGGGCGAACGGCGTTTCGCCTGTAGGCCTCGAGGAAGTTGTGCGTATGGACCAGAGCACTGAGGGGAGCTCGTCGATCCAGCCCTTGCCGTGGCCCTTGAGGATGTTGAAGCTCCTGGTCTTGAGCCCCTTGAGGACCTCAGCGTTTGCTCGCTCGGCTTGACCGTTGCTGCGTGGGTGAGCTACTGAGGCGAAGCAGACCTTGACACCAAGCTTATCGCAGTATGCTCGGAAGACACCGCTGGTGAATTGCGAGCCGTTGTCGGTGATGATGCGGTTGGGCACGCCGAAGCGGCAGACCAAGCTCCTGATGAACTTCACCGCAGCCCCAGCTGGTATGGTGCGCACCGGCTCAACCTCGGTCCACTTGGTGAACTTGTCGATGGCCACGAAGAGGAAGCGGTAGCCCCCCTGCGACCTTGGGAAGGGGCCCAAGATATCCAGCCCCCAGACTGCAAATGGCCAGGAGAGCGGGATGGTTTGAAGCTCCAGTGCCGGCTGATGAATTTGCTTGGCGTGGAATTGGCAGGCGTCGCAGGTTTGCACAATGGCGACCGCATCTTGAAGCACCTGAGGCCAGTAGAAGCCGCTCCTGAAGACCTTGCCTGTGAGGGTGCGCGCACATGAGTGGTGGCCGCACTCCCCGCTGTGGATGTCCTTAATCAGCTCTCGGCCTTCCTCAGGAGGGACGCACTTGAGCGCGATACCATTTGGGCGCTTGCGGTAGAGGTTTCCCTCGAGGATGCAGTAGGATTTCGCCTGTCGAGCGATTCGCTCTGCGTCAGCTTCCTCTTCAGGGAGGATTCCTTTCACCAAGTAGTCCTTGATCTCATCAATCCAGCCTGAGGCCTGGCGGGTTGCCGTCAGCAACAGGCGCTCCCCGGTGCTGGGGCCGCAATCGGGCGCTCCAGACTCAGGAGGTGGTGGGAGCGCTTCGTCTGCGCCTGCGGCTGTGGCCTCTCGAGGCTGCTTGATGGATGCCTTGGCGAGCCTCTCTTCAAAGACGCCGGCAAGCTGGGGTTGCCTTCGCGAGGCTCGCTTGGCGATGTCGTCAGCCTCCTGGTTTTCTTTCCTCGGGATGTGCATGAGCTCCATGCCCCTGAAGTGCTTCTCGAGCTTGCGGACCTCTTCGAGGTATGCGGCCATGTGGTCGTCTTTTGGTGTGTAGCTCTTGTTGGAGAAGTTGACAAGCAACTGGGAGTCTCCCTTGACGAGCAGGTGCTTGACGCCCAGAGCGATGGCGGCCCTTAAGCCGGCGAGGAGGCCTTCGTATTCGGCGATATTGTTGGAGATCTTGTCGATTGTGAAGCACAGCTGGACAGCGTAGTATAGCTTGTCACCCTTGGGCGAGGTTAGGACGACGCCTGCTCCGCCATTGCGGCAAGCGAAGGCTCCGTCGAAGTGCATGGTCCAATGGCTTGACGCTGTGTCTCCCGAGGGCTCGGCCTCTGCCTCGCGAGGCTCCTCAGGGCTTGGGTCGGTCCATTCGGCGACGAAGTCAGCCAACGCTCTTCCTTTTATGACCCTCGTGGTGTCGAAGCGCAAGTTGAATGGCTGCAGCTCGATGTTCCATCCCGCGACACGATCTGTGGCGTTGGGATTGCGCAGGATCTGCTCCAGGGGGAAGGCAGTGACCACCATGATGGGGTGGCCCTGGAAGTAGTGTCTCAACTTCCTGGAGGCGATGAGGAGCGCGACGAGGAGCTTTTGCTGCATTGGATACCTCTCGCGAGCGTCCCGCAGTACTGTGCTAACGAAGTAGACGGGGTGCTCGACGAGGGTTACCTGAGGTGGCGCAGCGTCAGCCCCCTGTGGAGGCTCTTCAGGGCCCTTGTCGAGATCTGCCTGTGGAGGCGTCTCGACAGGGGTGGTGGGAGCAGACTCGACTTGAGGCGGTGGGCCTGGCAGTGGGCCTGCGGAGGCTGCTCCTTCGACGGGGTCTTTGTCGGGGGGTTCTGGGCTTGGAGTGGCAGTGCTCTTCTTGGGGAGGACAGGCTCTTCCCTTTCGACCACCAAGACGGCGCTTGCGGTCTGAGGGGTGGCTGAGAGGTACAGCTTCAGGTGCTCGCCTGCCCTGGGGGCCACCAAGACTGGAGGGCTAGCCAGATACTTCTTTAAGTCTTCGAAGGCTTTATCCGCCTCAGGGGTCCACTTGAATGTGCCCGATCTCTTCATGATCTTGAAAAATGGCAGGGCTCTCTCGCCAAGCTTAGAGATGAAACGGCCAAGGCTGGCCATGCAACCCGCTAAGCGCTGCATATCCTTGAGTCGGCGGGGAGGCTGCATTTGCTCTATAGCCTTGATCTTGTCAGGATTTGCCTCTATGCCACGGTGGGACACGAGGAATCCGAGGAGCTTGCCTGAAGGGACCCCGAAGACGCACTTGGCGGGGTTCAGCTTGATGTTCACCTTTCTCAGGCTGGCGAAGGTTTCCTCGAGGTCCCTCAAGAGGGTGTCCCCCTCTCGAGACTTGACCACGATATCATCGACGTAGGCCTCGGCGTTTCTGCCCATCTGCGCCCCCAAGGCTATCCTCATGAGCCTCTGGAAGGTGGCTCCAGCGTTCTTCAGGCCGAAGGGCATGCATGTGTAGCAGTACACACCACAAGGGGTGAGAAATGCCGTTTTCTCCTCGTCTTCTTTAGCCATCTTGATCTGGTGATAACCAGAGAAGGCGTCCAGAAAGCAGAGGAGGTCACAGCCAGCGGTGGAGTCCACGATCTGGTCTATCCTCGGCATGGGGTATGGGTCCTTGGGGCAGGCCTTGTTGTCGAGGAATGAACTCCCACGTAACAGGGGTAGTCTCGCCCCGGGGAGAGGTTCGAAGGGGGACTGAACACGGAGGTCAAACAACCCTCGATGCACGCCGCGACGTTGCTCGCGGTGCTTGGAGCGGAACTGCACGACAGAGAGTGACACCGGCCCATACCCAGGTTCACGGCCCTCAAGGTGAGGTAAAACCGCTACTCCTGCTCGTCTGGATTGCACTGTGGTGACTGTAGTACAACTAGCCTCTGGGCCTTGAGAGGGTCCGGAGGTGGAAGACGCTATTGAGCTCGGGATCGAATGCCCCCCTACGGAAGTGCCCCTTCTCCTTAAATAGTTGCCCCGGGCCTCATCCCTGCGGCCTGCGCAGTGGACGGGTTCCCACATGGCCACAAGCGCCGGAGCGGGGTGCACTACTGCCCGCTCGTTCATGGACTCGGTCCATGGTCGCAAAGCCTGCCTTCGTGGCAGAGCAGCTGTCTCCTCCGTCCTTGGACGCGGCTCTTCCGTGTTAAAGCGGCGCGCTGTGGCCGACAAGCTGCAGACTTTGCAGAGCGTCTCGCAGGCGCGGCAGAGACCGTGGGGAGTGCCCACAGTGACGTCGTCGTTGGAGCGTTGTGCCGGCCAACCGCGTTATCACCAAAGAGGAAAGCTTCGTTGGCGGCGCAGGGGACACAGAGCTTTGTTGACCCCTTTTATCACGGGAACGGCAACTGTGACGCTGTTGCTGTCGTGCGCGCAGACGCGCGCGTCACCCTGCGGCCGCAGCAGAGCCCATGTGCGCTCTGCAGCGCTTCCTTGGCCGTGAAGTATCCCCTCAGGGGCCTGAGGCTCTCGAGGGGGAGGAGCCGGGCCGGCTCCCTTAAGAGGGAGAGAGCCCTCAAGTGGGACGCCCTCGGGGGGGGGGGGGGGGGGGGCTCCTTCAAGCCTCTGTCGGCGCTGTGGGGACCCCGGACTAGCTGTCCGAAATACCCGATTATGCTTAACACAACGATCCCGTGATCAGTCTGTCGTTGCACATAATCCGAACTGAATACCAAAGTTTACATCCATTACAATACCGGAATAAGTCTTACATAACAGGTCGTATAGACCAAGTCTTACACAGGTGCCTTCTAGGGCCAAATCAACATAAGCAGCGGAACTTAAACGTAGTAGACATCCAAAAGCTAACGATGACCCGACAGGCAGTCGACTTGAGAAGATCCTTAGTTGGCGTAGATGTCGCCATACTCCTCCTGGGCGTAATACTCCTCCAAGTCTGGCTACGACAATAGCCAGAGACAAGCTAGTATGAGTACATTGGAATGTACTCGCAAACTACTCCAACATGAGTGCACTAGTCTCATTTTTAGTTTCACACTTTTATTTATTTAAAACTTCTTGGCATCTTTGTTGAAAAAGGTAAGGAGATTATATCTATTCCTAGTATCTCATGTGTATTAGTTTCTTCAAAACTCCTCCTTTTTCCAACCATGGTCCTTCATGGTACCAAATCTCCAATAACCTCATACCAAATCCGTTGGCATAGGTGTATGGATCATTCCACCAACTTCCTTTCTTTTGAAACACAATCCTTTTCAAAACTTGCACATGGTCAAAGTAGGGCCTTTCAACTGTCCATATCCGAGGACTCGGCTATTCGAATAGTTTTAACCCTCTGCAGAGGTAGCACGCTTTTCCCACACCCATCCGACAACTCATCGTGTCTGCCACGTCTCGCCATACCAGGGGTATGCGAAGTTGAGTCACCGATCCTAGTCTGTCCTTTGCTCATGCTAGTATAGGATCCTGCCCCTATGATACCTTCCATCGACACTTAACCCAGCCCGTCGGAATCTAAGTGTGAGGACTCATAGGTTTTATCTGGCGGTGTATAGGGGACATCCTTCTATCCTCCTCCTTATCTACTCATAGAGTTTGAGCGAGGACCCAGGTCAGGGGTAGGTCACCAAACCATTCCCTCATGCATAACGGAGTCATCTCCGTTGATGCAGTGTCCCATACTAATAAGAGCAAACTATATGACTAAGCCCTTTCCCATATGAGGGTAAATGTGGTCGCACAGAGTATCGGCTGATCGACGTAAGTACTAAGACACAATGTGCTTTTCTCAAAACCATCTCTCTCCACTTCCTTATTTCAACACCACATCTTGGTGTTTTGTATCCACACAAGGTTTTCAAAGGAGTTTTGAATAAGACAATGTTGGTTTTTCCCATCCTATAGTTTTAGCATATATTTCTACATAGGGTGGCAAAATAACTTAGGTATACTTTTGAAAAAGGATTTTTATAAACCTTTGCTTTTGAAAAAGGACTTTGTAAATCTAGATGCATAAGTTATGTGCAAGCTCAGAGAGTAGCTTGCCTTGCTCGGCAAAGTGATCCTGGTCTTGGTCTTCAGGTTCCACAAATCCTTCCTCCTCGATGTACTCGACAACGCTCTCGTCTAATACATAATCAAGCAAATACAAACAATCACTAACCTACTCAACCAATTATCACAACAATACAATCTTAAATGCTCTAAATAGCCACTTCATCTATCAGACAAAACAATTTGGCTTTAATTTAATTTAATTAGTCCTTATCCATTTATTTCCTAATTGGGGCAGAAACTAGTTGAACAAGTTTAATTACGTAACTTAAGTTCTGTTGGTCACAAAAATACAAACTAAAATTCTACAGAGAGCTACTGATGTGTAGAATCCAACACAATTGGATTTGGATCAATTGAAGTTATCAAACTCCCTACACAATGTTTTGAATCCAGAAGCTGATTAATAAAGTTTTGGCTATTATTTAAATTATGTTCATCTAAAAATT
Source organism: Poa annua (assembly GCA_026929855.1). Taxonomy (NCBI): domain Eukaryota; kingdom Viridiplantae; phylum Streptophyta; class Magnoliopsida; order Poales; family Poaceae; genus Poa; species Poa annua. Next base: position 60,880,679 of record CM049437.1, read on the forward strand.
AAACCCTTTTAGGATTGACTAACCATGGTTAAATGTGATCTAATAAAATTGGTTTCAACTAATTTGGATTAACAGAGCATCAGAAACAACCAAGTTTAGAATTTAGACATGCTACTGTATTTTGAATATTGTATTTTTATTCTATACCCAAATGGAGTGAAACTAGTTTAGTTGGATAGAGAATTTCATAACCTATTCAGAACAATTTGATTTGTTCAATTTGGAGTTGTAAATCTAAAGTTATGAATTTTCTAAAACTGAGTTCAGTACTGGTTTTGAATTAAACCTAAATTCGAATAATTAACCCAGAGTGGATAATGTTGAAAACCCTGACGGGTGGGGCCTACTGGTCAGCGACTGCGGGCGCGCGCGCGCGGGTTTCATTTAAACCTGACGTGCGGGGCCCGCATGTCAGCGCCTAATCTAATCGAACCGGTAAGCTACCGTAGATCTGTGATCTAACGGCCGAGATTGAGCGCGTCGGCGACGACCTAAATCGGGCGGCGCCGCGGCTCCGGCGACGGCGAGGTGGACGGTGTGCTCACCTAGGGGCTCGGGAGGACGTGGCGATGGTGCAGGAGGGGTGCGGCGGCTCGGGGAAACTCGTGGGCGAGGTGGCGCGAGCTGGGGAGGCTCCTGGCGTCGACGGCGTGAAGCTCCTCCGTCCGCGGCCGTGCTCCAACTCCGGCGAGTCCGCTGCTTCGCTCCTGGGCACGGATCAGAGGGGAAAAGGGACCGGGTGAGTGAGGCGGTAATGGAGAAGAGGATGCGAGCCAGAGAGGAGAGGAAGGGAGGCCAGCACGGCGTGGCCGTGGTCGTCGTCTACCTCGGCACGGCGAGCTCGACGGATGGCCTCGGTGGTCGAGGCTTGGCGGCGACGGCCCCGCCCTCCAGGCGGTGCACGAGAGGGAGTGGTGTGAGGGGAGAGAGGTGGTGGCGAGGTGTGGAGAAACGGCGAGGCTCGGGGCGGCTTAAATAGCGGCCGGGCGGCGCACGGTGGACGCGGTGCAGAGGGCACCCGCGGTCGTGTGAGCTCGCCGTAGGCCGGTGGAGGGGTGTGGCTATGCTGCGGGGTGTCCGGGGAACCAGCTGGGCAGGGTGGGGTGGCGTGGCGCGCTCGGGCGTGCTCGGGATTTTGGCCCGGCCGTGAGAGCGCACGGGCGGCGCGCGGCGTGCGCGTCGCGGCGTGGCTGTCGCGGCGTGGCTGCGGGCTGCGGGCGGCTGCGGTGCGGGCTGCTGCTGCGCGAGGAGACAGAGGGGTGAGGGAGGGAGAGAGAGGGGCGCAGCGCGGCCGGCACGGCGCGGCGTCGCCGCGGCCACAGTGCCGACACGGCGACGTGCGCGCGGCCGCCGCTGTCGCCGGCGTCTCCTCGTCGATCCCGGTCATCATTTGACTCGTTCTCGGGTGCGGCGTGATCGTGGTGATTAGGGACGTGCAATGGAGGCCTTAATTTGATGAATTAAACCTGCAATTGCTCGATTTGATTCGTGACTTGGTTCGGTTTGGGATGAACTGGGTGATGATCGCCAGGTGTTTGACGAAAAGTCTGAACCAAAATTAAATTCAAATTTTTGAATTTTTCTTTCATAACTTGCTTCACATATGTTTATCAAGGTTTGTTGGGTTATTTGATTATTTATGGGGTAAGTCCAACATAGCACATTTTGTGCTTTGAATTTGGTAAAGAAGGAAATATAAATTTGAATTTAGGTTTTTGAATTAAATATTTGAAAAGGATAAATGGTGGGGAATAAAATAGGAGTGTTCATATTGTCACTCCACTAAATTTGGTTTGGAAAATAAATGGATTTCTTAATTTGGGGAAAAATAGGGTGACATGTGCCATATTGTTGGTATTGTTTTATATTTTGTTTTGTTTATTTTCTTTTCCTCAATTTTGTAATTAGAGTTAGAATCCAACAATCTTGCAAGCAAAGCATAACCAACAATAATCATGAAACAAACATATACCAATTTATAAGAAAAAGTTTTTGTTGGCCCACATTTCTGCATTAATAATTTATATTAATATTTGGGATGTTACAAATCCTCCCCCCCTTAAAATAAATCTCGTCCCGAGATTTGCTAAGTCTGGGTACTAAAGAGGTTCGGGAATTCCCTTCTAAGATAGTCCTCACGTTCCCACGTGGCTTCATCTTCAGAGTGGTTAGTCCACTAGACCTTGTAGAACTTGATTGCTCGCCTACGGGTGAGACGAACATCCTCGTCGAGAATCTTGATGGGTTGCTCACGATAAGTCAGATCTTGATTCAGGTCAATGGAATGGTGGTCGATGTTTTTGAAAACATCCGGCTGGTCAGGAACTTCAAGACATTTCCGGAGCAGTGAAATGTGGAAGACATCGTGGTAATCTGCTAACTCTTGAGGCAACTCCAGTTGATAAGACACTTCACCACGACGGGAGAGGATCTTAAAGGGTCCTATATATCTTGGTGCCAACTTTCCTTTGACATGGAAACGCTGCATTCCTTTAAGAGGTGTCACTCGGAGATAGACATAATCTCCGATACTGAAGGTGACATCACGGCGCTTGGGATCAGCGTAACTCTTCTGACGGGATTGGGCAGTTTTAAGACGTTCACGAATAAGTTGGACTTGTTCCTCAGCCTCACGGAGAGTATCTGGTCCAAACAATTTGCCTTCTCCGGTGTCGGACCAATTCAGGGGTGTCCGACACTTCTTGCCGTAAAGGGCTTCAAAAGGGGCCATTTGCAGACTAGACTGGTAGCTATTATTGTAGGAGAACTCTGCAAATGGAAGGCAATCTTCCCACTTGGATCCATAGGATAGAACACACGCGCGAAGCATGTCCTCCAATATCTGGTTCACCCTTTCAGTTTGGCCTCCGGTCTGGGGATGATAAGCTGTGCTAAATGCTAACTTGGTTCCGAGGGCTTCGTGTAAGGCTTTCCAGAACCTTGAGGTGAATTGTGTGCCTCTATCCGATACAATCCTCTTAGGCACACCATGCAGGCTTACTATTCTGGAAATATACAGGTCTGCTAACTGATTTCCCCGATAGGTGGTGTTGACGGGAATAAAATGGGCAACCTTGGTTAGTCTATCAACGATGACCCAAATTGAGTCATGACCTCGGTTGGATCTTGGAAGTCCAGTGATAAAATCCATTCCAATCTCATCCCACTTCCACTCGGGAATTTTCAAGGGTTGAAGCAATCCAGCGGGTCGCTGATGTTCAGCCTTGACTCGCTGACAGATATCACACTTGGCCACAAAAACACCAATCTCTCGCTTCATTCCGTGCCACCAAAATCTCTCACGAAGGTCTTGATACATTTTGGTTCCGCCAGGGTGGATCGAATAGGGGGTCTCGTGGGCTTCCTTCAGGATTAACTCTTTAAGCTCCGTGATGCTGGGGACACAGATACGATCCTGGTATCTCAGCACTCCTTCAGCATCTTCGGTAAAACCAGGTGCTTTACCGAGGGAAATCTTCTTCTTGATCCCTTCTATACTCTCATGACCTTTCTGGGCTTCCTTGATTTGGTCCATCAAGGTTGGGGTTAACTCTAAGTTGGCAAGATATCCATGGCTAACAAGCTCTAGTCCAAAATCTTTGAACTCTCTGAACAGGGCTGGTTGTTCTGCTTGGATCAGGGCATTCAGGGTGCAGGGTTTGCGACTAAGGGCATCGGCAACTACGTTAGCCTTCCCAGGGTGATAATGGATACCGATATCATAATCCTTGATTAATTCCATCCACCTTCTCTGTCGCAGGTTTAACTCCTTCTGGGTGAAGATATACTTCAAGCTCTTGTGATCCGTATAGATCTCGCAACGATGTCCCGCAAGATAGGAGCGCCATGTCTTCAGAGCAAGAACAACAGCGGCTAACTCCAGGTCATGGGTTGGGTAATTCTCTTCATGTGGTCGCAACTGCCGAGACAGATACGATACCACCTTGCCTTCTTGCATCAGAACGCAACCAAGTCCGAGGCGTGATGCATCGCAATACACGTCGAAACTCTTGGTGACGTCTGGCATAATCAGGACAGGGGTTGAGGTCAGTCTCTTCTTTAATTCCTGGAAGCTCTCTTCACACTTCTGAGTCCATTCAAACTTCTTGTCCTTTTTCAGCAGTTGGGTCAGGGGTTTGGCTAAACTGGAGAATCCTTCAACGAACTTGCGGTAGTAGCCCGCTAATCCGAGAAAGCTTCGGATTTCAGTCACACTAGTTGGGGCTTCCCAGTTCACAATGGCTTGGATCTTTTCTGGGTCAACAGAAATTCCTCCCGCGGACACAACATGTCCGAGAAATGCTACTTCACTGAGCCAAAACTCACACTTGCTAAACTTGGCATACAACTGGTGTTCTCGGAGGGTTGCTAAAACCAGACGCAGATGTTCAGCATGCTCTTCTTCGGTTTTGGAGTAAATAAGGATGTCATCGAGGAAAACTACCACGAACTTGTCAAGATACTCCATGAAGATTTTGTTCATGAGATTCATGAAATAGGCTGGGGCATTGGTCAGACCAAAGGACATTACGGTGTATTCAAATAAACCGTAGCGGGTGGTGAAGGCAGTTTTGGGAATGTCTGTCTCTCGGATTTTTAACTGATGATATCCTGACCGAAGATCGATTTTGGAAAAGACTCGGGCTCCGTTCATTTGATCGAACAGATCTTCGATCTTAGGAAGGGGATACTTGTTCTTAATGGTCACATCATTTAACTTGCGATAATCCACACACAGGCGTGTGGTACCGTCCCTCTTATCCACAAAAATAATGGGTGATCCCCAGGGTGAAGCACTTGGGCGAATAAGTCCTTTGCTGAGCATATCTGCTAACTGCTTCTTCAACTCAACCAGTTCTTCCGGATTCATCCGATACGGCCTCTGGGATATAGGGGCTGTTCCTGGGATAAGTTCAATGATGAACTCAATATCCCGGTCTGGCGGCATACCAGGCAATTCCTCAGGGAAAACATCTCGGAATAGGTGAACAACACAGATCTCATCTAGGGCGGGTCTGGCTATGCCCTCATGGCATCCTGGTCGGGGTCGACTGGTTTCTGTCACATACTTCACTTCTACTCCTTTGTCGGTGGTGAGGGTTACAGCTCTTCTGGCGCAGTCAATTTGACCACGGTACTTGGCTAACCAATTCATACCCAGTATGACATCTATTCCTTGGGTTCCTAAAATGATTAAGTCGACTAGGAACTTTTCCCCCTTGATTTCAAGGGAAACGTCCGGGCAATATGACTTGGTATCTATGGTGGATTCTGGGATTTGGATGATCATGGGTTTGGGTAAAAGGTTCCCGACTAAACCTCCCTTAGCAACAAACTCTTGGGTAACAAAGGAATGGGTAGCACCAGAATCAAACAGAACAGTTGCAGGTACCGAGTTGACAAGGAACGTACCCAGCACAACATCTGGCGCTTCCATGGCTTCCTCTGCATTGATGTGGTGCAGACGTCCCTTGGCAACAGCAGTATTCCCGCGAGGTGCGGGGCTCTTGCCGTTCCCATTACGGCCTTGGCCATTGCTCGGTGCTGGTGTATCGGGGCGCGGACCATTCTTCTTGGGATTGGGGCATTCTCTGGAGTAGTGGCCCTTAGCGCCACAGTCAAAGCAGACAACATTGGCGTTGCGGTTGATGTTGTTGGGGTTTCCTCCGGGGCGGTTAGGGTTGTTGGGGCGGTTGAAGCTGTTTGGGTTGCTGGGGGTGTTTGGGTTTGGGTTGTTGGGACGAGTAGGGAAATTGGGGCGTGTAGGTTGTGGTGGTCGATATGCTGGTTTCGGGGTTGGTGGAAAGGTGCGAGGCTTCTGACTGCTCGACCCTTCCTTGGCCATCATCCTTCTCTTGCGACTCTCGAACATAGTCTTGCGCTTGGTCTCCAATTGAATAGCCTTGTCCACCAGTGACTCCAGGTCCAGGAAGTCGTGGATCACCAGGGCACACTGCAGTTCATCATGGAGCCCATCCATGAAACGCTCCATCCTTTTCCTCTCGGTGTCAGTATCATCAGGAGCGTACCGGGATAAGTCCGTAAACTCATCCAGGTATCCGACCACGTCCTTGCTTCCCTGCCGCAGCCTGCGGAATTCGTCCTTCTTTCTCTCAATAAGTCCGCCGGGTATGTGCTTCTTGCGGAACTTCTCCTGAAACTCTGCCCAGCCGATAGCATGACCGGCTTGTTGGAGAGCCTTGGTAGCTTCCCACCAAGACCGTGCAGGTCCAGCAAGGTAGTGGGTTGCATAAAGCACCTTCTCAGGTTCTCCTACGGCAGCAATTTCTAGGTTGTTGTTGATGGTGCAAAGCCAATCATCGGCCTCTAGTGGGTGAAGTCCCTTGGAATAGGTGGGTGGGTTGGTCTTCTGAAAGTCACTCAAAGTGGATCGCTGATTTCCTTCACCATTGCCATTGCCGTTGTGGTTGTTGTTGTTGTTGTTGTTGTTGTGTGCGGCAGCGATCTGCTGCAGGGCAGCGATATGAGCTTGACGCTCTGCCCGAGCAGCTTGGCGTTCCTCCATGATAAGCGCAAGGAGTTGGGCGGTGGTTGGTTCCGGTGGGGGTGGTGGTCCTCCATCCGGGTGGGAGCGACGAGTGTCCACCATCCTGAAGAACACCGGGTATAAGGGCAAGGCAAAAAGGGTCTGATTAAGGGGGAATAAAGGTTGGTTTCACATAGTGGTGGATTACTTAAGGATTATGTGAAAGATACTTTTCATAGACTAACAAGACTAGCACACTGGTATAGCACAAGCATCACATCAAAGGGTTCATCACATCAAGCTTACATCCTTGCTTTTTAGCTAAGGCACATGGTACAAGTTCTCCAAAAGAACTACTACTCCTACTAGTTTAGCGATAGGGGGGGGGTCGACCTAATCCTGCGGTAGTACTCAAGTCACTCGCCTACTGAGGTGGAACCTCATGCTCGGATACGTCAGCATCGGACTGGTAGGGTGGCTCCTCGGGGTCTTCCTCCTCGTCATCCTCCTGCTCATAGTCCATCTCCTCCAGATAGTCGTCATCGTCACTGAGGAAAGCGTTGTTCTCCTTGCGGAGATCCTCGCCCTCCTCCTCCATCTCGTCAGTACGGAGCTCCAAATCCTCGATCAGCTCGTCCTGCTCTGCCACCTTCTTGCGGAGCTTCGCTATGGTCTTCCTCATCTGGGTCCTCTTCTTGAGAAGAGCGACCTTCTCCTCCTTCAGCTGTGCCTCACTCTCGCGACTCTCCTTGAGCGAGAGGCGCTCAAAGTGAGACCGAAGTCTAGCGCACCTCAGATCCTCCTGGGTGCGAAAGAGCATAATCTCCATGTCCAAGATATACTCTCCGAACGTCGGGTGTAAAGGGGACTGAATAGGGTGTCCGTCGACAGTGCGCCTCCCGTAGAACTGGAAACGAGAGTTCACCAACTCCGCCTTGTGCTCCTCACAAAGCCGGGATAGCATCCGCTCCATGGAACGACACAGTCCGTCGTCCCAGTGGACGTCCATGGTGGTAAAGATGAGTGTCCTGGATCCGGGGGACTTGATGTTCCCGCGAACAGACCCCTCGACCAACCAAGACAGGTTCCCGTTGCCGGGAGTGTCCACCTGGGCTCCCTTAAACTCAGGAGTGGGACGACCTAACAGCTTGGTCAACTCGAACAGGTCCTTCTCGAACATCAACGTGCCGTCCTTCTCGAGCTGAACAAACTCGGTGAAGTGGAGTGCCATCTACAATTTTAAGTCAAGTTTTTAAGTTAGTGTGATGACAAGTGTATCAAAATTTCAAATGTAGTGAGGCAGCAAGTGAGCAAAATTTTTAAGTTTAATATATAAGGGAAAACTTAATATTTAGTAAGGGTGGAGTTTTGCAGAAGTGAGAGGATGAGAGATAAGCACTTTTCGAAAATACTTCATTCCTTCATCCTTTTAGAATTTAACCTTTGTAACTCCTACCTAGCGACCATGCTAATCTAAGGCTCCTAAAGTCGAGATGGCTCTGATACCAGGTCTGTGGGGACCCCGGACTAGCTGTCCGAAATACCCGATTATGCTTAACACAACGATCCCGTGATCAGTCTGTCGTTGCACATAATCCGAACTGAATACCAAAGTTTACATCCATTACAATACCGGAATAAGTCTTACATAACAGGTCGTATAGACCAAGTCTTACACAGGTGCCTTCTAGGGCCAAATCAACATAAGCAGCGGAACTTAAACGTAGTAGACATCCAAAAGCTAACGATGACCCGACAGGCAGTCGACTTGAGAAGATCCTTAGTTGGCGTAGATGTCGCCATACTCCTCCTGGGCGTAATACTCCTCCAAGTCTGGCTACGACAATAGCCAGAGACAAGCTAGTATGAGTACATTGGAATGTACTCGCAAACTACTCCAACATGAGTGCACTAGTCTCATTTTTAGTTTCACACTTTTATTTATTTAAAACTTCTTGGCATCTTTGTTGAAAAAGGTAAGGAGATTATATCTATTCCTAGTATCTCATGTGTATTAGTTTCTTCAAAACTCCTCCTTTTTCCAACCATGGTCCTTCATGGTACCAAATCTCCAATAACCTCATACCAAATCCGTTGGCATAGGTGTATGGATCATTCCACCAACTTCCTTTCTTTTGAAACACAATCCTTTTCAAAACTTGCACATGGTCAAAGTAGGGCCTTTCAACTGTCCATATCCGAGGACTCGGCTATTCGAATAGTTTTAACCCTCTGCAGAGGTAGCACGCTTTTCCCACACCCATCCGACAACTCATCGTGTCTGCCACGTCTCGCCATACCAGGGGTATGCGAAGTTGAGTCACCGATCCTAGTCTGTCCTTTGCTCATGCTAGTATAGGATCCTGTCCCTATGATACCTTCCATCGACACTTAACCCAGCCCGTCGGAATCTAAGTGTGAGGACTCATTGGTTTTATCTGGCGGTGTATAGGGGACATCCTTCTATCCTCCTCCTTATCTACTCATAGAGTTTGAGCGAGGACCCAGGTCAGGGGTAGGTCACCAAACCATTCCCTCATGCATAACGGAGTCATCTCCGTTGATGCAGTGTCCCATACTAATAAGAGCAAACTATATGACTAAGCCCTTTCCCATATGAGGGTAAATGTGGTCGCACAGAGTATCGGCTGATCGACGTAAGTACTAAGACACAATGTGCTTTTCTCAAAACCATCTCTCTCCACTTCCTTATTTCAACACCACATCTTGGTGTTTTGTATCCACACAAGGTTTTCAAAGGAGTTTTGAATAAGACAATGTTGGTTTTTCCCATCCTATAGTTTTAGCATATATTTCTACATAGGGTGGCAAAATAACTTAGGTATACTTTTGAAAAAGGATTTTTATAAACCTTTGCTTTTGAAAAAGGACTTTGTAAATCTAGATGCATAAGTTATGTGCAAGCTCAGAGAGTAGCTTGCCTTGCTCGGCAAAGTGATCCTGGTCTTGGTCTTCAGGTTCCACAAATCCTTCCTCCTCGATGTACTCGACAACGCTCTCGTCTAATACATAATCAAGCAAATACAAACAATCACTAACCTACTCAACCAATTATCACAACAATACAATCTTAAATGCTCTAAATAGCCACTTCATCTATCAGACAAAACAATTTGGCTTTAATTTAATTTAATTAGTCCTTATCCATTTATTTCCTAATTGGGGCAGAAACTAGTTGAACAAGTTTAATTACGTAACTTAAGTTCTGTTGGTCACAAAAATACAAACTAAAATTCTACAGAGAGCTACTGATGTGTAGAATCCAACACAATTGGATTTGGATCAATTGGAGTTATCAAACTCCCTACACAATGTTTTGAATCCAGAAGCTGATTAATAAAGTTTTGGCTATTATTTAAATTATGTTCATCTAAAAATTAAACCCTTTTAGGATTGACTAACCATGGTTAAATGTGATCTAATAAAATTGGTTTCAACTAATTTGGATTAACAGAGCATCAGAAACAACCAAGTTTAGAATTTAGACATGCTACTGTATTTTGAATATTGTATTTTTATTCTATACCCAAATGGAGTGAAACTAGTTTAGTTGGATAGAGAATTTCATAACCTATTCAGAACAATTTGATTTGTTCAATTTGGAGTTGTAAATCTAAAGTTATGAATTTTCTAAAACTGAGTTCAGTACTGGTTTTGAATTAAACCTAAATTCGAATAATTAACCCAGAGTGGATAATGTTGAAAACCCTGACGGGTGGGGCCTACTGGTCAGCGACTGCGGGCGCGCGCGCGCGGGTTTCATTTAAACCTGACGTGCGGGGCCCGCATGTCAGCGCCTAATCTAATCGAACCGGTAAGCTACCGTAGATCTGTGATCTAACGGCCGAGATTGAGCGCGTCGGCGACGACCTAAATCGGGCGGCGCCGCGGCTCCGGCGACGGCGAGGTGGACGGTGTGCTCACCTAGGGGCTCGGGAGGACGTGGCGATGGTGCAGGAGGGGTGCGGCGGCTCGGGGAAACTCGTGGGCGAGGTGGCGCGGGCTGGGGAGGCTCCTGGCGTCGACGGCGTGAAGCTCCTCCGTCCGCGGCCGTGCTCCAACTCCGGCGAGTCCGCTGCTTCGCTCCTGGGCACGGATCAGAGGGGAAAAGGGACCGGGTGAGTGAGGCGGTAATGGAGAAGAGGATGCGAGCCAGAGAGGAGAGGAAGGGAGGCCAGCACGGCGTGGCCGTGGTCGTCGTCTACCTCGGCACGGCGAGCTCGACGGATGGCCTCGGTGGTCGAGGCTTGGCGGCGACGGCCCCGCCCTCCAGGCGGTGCACGAGAGGGAGTGGTGTGAGGGGAGAGAGGTGGTGGCGAGGTGTGGAGAAACGGCGAGGCTCGGGGCGGCTTAAATAGCGGCCGGGCGGCGCACGGTGGACGCGGTGCAGAGGGCACCCGCGGTCGTGTGAGCTCGCCGTAGGCCGGTGGAGGGGTGTGGCTATGCTGCGGGGTGTCCGGGGAACCAGCTGGGCAGGGTGGGGTGGCGTGGCGCGCTCGGGCGTGCTCGGGATTTTGGCCCGGCCGTGAGAGCGCACGGGCGGCGCGCGGCGTGCGCGTCGCGGCGTGGCTGTCGCGGCGTGGCTGCGGGCTGCGGGCGGCTGCGGTGCGGGCTGCTGCTGCGCGAGGAGACAGAGGGGTGAGGGAGGGAGAGAGAGGGGCGCAGCGCGGCCGGCACGGCGCGGCGTCGCCGCAGCCACAGTGCCGACACGGCGACGTGCGCGCGGCCGCCGCTGTCGCCGGCGTCTCCTCGTCGATCCCGGTCATCATTTGACTCGTTCTCGGGTGCGGCGTGATCGTGGTGATTAGGGACGTGCAATGGAGGCCTTAATTTGATGAATTAAACCTGCAATTGCTCGATTTGATTCGTGACTTGGTTCGGTTTGGGATGAACTGGGTGATGATCGCCAGGTGTTTGACGAAAAGTCTGAACCAAAATTAAATTCAAATTTTTGAATTTTTCTTTCATAACTTGCTTCACATATGTTTATCAAGGTTTGTTGGGTTATTTGATTATTTATGGGGTAAGTCCAACATAGCACATTTTGTGCTTTGAATTTGGTAAAGAAGGAAATATAAATTTGAATTTAGGTTTTTGAATTAAATATTTGAAAAGGATAAATGGTGGGGAATAAAATAGGAGTGTTCATATTGTCACTCCACTAAATTTGGTTTGGAAAATAAATGGATTTCTTAATTTGGGGAAAAATAGGGTGACATGTGCCATATTGTTGGTATTGTTTTATATTTTGTTTTGTTTATTTTCTTTTCCTCAATTTTGTAATTAGAGTTAGAATCCAACAATCTTGCAAGCAAAGCATAACCAACAATAATCATGAAACAAACATATACCAATTTATAAGAAAAAGTTTTTGTTGGCCCACATTTCTGCATTAATAATTTATATTAATATTTGGGATGTTACAGGCGCCTCAGGTCCCCTCCAGGGGTTTCCGCCTCGGGGGGTTCCCCAAGCGGTTTGCTTGGTCCTTAGCCGTTTCGTAGATGCAGTTGCGTGCGCGGTCCGTCTAGTATGGGCTCTGCACACCCTAGAATCCACTGGGCCGACAGTAGCCCCCGGGCCCATGATGGGCACGTCGAGGCCCATTGGGACTAGGCGAAGCGTCGTGGGCCCAAAACTGCAGGCGAAGCGTCGTGGGCCCAAAACTGCAGGCGAAGCGTCGTGGGCCCAAAACTGCAGGCGAAGCGTCGTGGGACACGCGTCACCTGGAGGTGGACTTGCGGCGACTCGGCTTCTCCGCCGGAAACGTGCGTAGTGGGGGGGCCACCACGCCCGCCACGCTCACCACTACCGTGCCTCGGTAACTGCTCGGACGGGGTTTAAAGCTGCGCGTTGGTCCGAGCCGCAGTCATTACCCCGTCCAGTCTTGTCCATCCCGTCCATCGGTTCTCCGCCTCCTAGACTCCCGTCTCCAGCAAATCTTCCCCTCCTTCTCTTCCTCCGTGCTCCCGTCCTTCTCCGACGATGGGAGGATCCAAGGGCAAGAAGACGGCGGCCTCGGCCCGCCAAGACGCGCAGGGGGAGGCGGAGTTCGGCCCCTCCCTGGTCGGGGCGCGCATCACCGCGGCGGCGCTGGATAAGATTCAGCACCTGGTCGCCGGGAAGCACAATGAGCACGGCGCCAGTGCCATTCTGCCCGCGCGGACCGGACGTTTCCCCGTCGGCTACTTCCCCATCTTCCTCCACACTCTTTTCGCTGGGCTGGTGCCGCCCTACTCTCCCTTCCTCGAGGCCGTCCTCGAGTTCTACCAGGTCCACCTTTTACATCTCCACCCCAACGCCATCCTTGTCCTCTCCATTTTCGCCTTCTTGTGCGAGGCTTATTTGGGAGTGAAGCCCTCCATCGCTCTCTTCCGAAGCTTCTACGCACTGCGGAACACTGCGAAGAAGGAGCGGACGGGCTGCGTATCCTTCCGCATCGCGGACGGCATGGGAGACGTCTACATCCCCATGGCCTGGAACGGCGACAAGCCCGTGACGGCGGTGTCGAAGAAGGTGGAAGACTTCAGGCAGAAGTGGTTCCTCATCCGCGTTCCCTCGGAGAGCTCCCTCCTTGAGGTCCCCGAGGCGCCGCCCGTGAAGAACACCCACTGGAGCAAGCGTTCCTTGGAGGGGCATGCGATAGCCGACCTCGTGGGCCACCTGAGGGCGCTTCGCGAGCATGGCCTGACCGGCCAGCTGGTGGCGGCGGAGTTCGTGAGGCGCCGCATCGCCCCCCTGCAGGCGCACAAGAAGCCGATGTGGGCGTACACAGGGCCTACGGATCCGCTGCGGCTGCATCTGAGCGATCACCGCCCCGCGGTCGTCGAGACCATCATGGGAGGCCTCTTCGTCAACCCAGAGGTGCCCGCGAGGATTCACGTGGCGATACGGCCTCTGTATGAAGTCCCAGACAAGCGCCGGGCCACCCTGGCGCAGGCGCCCGCGTTCACCCCGCTAGGCTTGGCGGGGGATGAAGAGGAGGAGGAGCCCATGCCCGCGGACACTACCGAGTCGCCAAGTGCATCTGACTCGGAACAGGGCGACGCGGAGACGAGGGTGGAGCCCTCTGCCGGTGTAGGAAGCTCTGCGGGCGCGGGGAGCTCTTCCGGCGTCGCGCCCCCGGCAGGGGAGTTCCACGAGCTTTCCTCCGGCGACAGCGAGGAGGCTGCGGCGGGGCGCCATGAGCCGAGGACCAAGGCGGCCCATGACAGGCCTGCCGGGGAGCCCCCGAGCGCTCCCCACAAGAGGAAAGCCGAGGAGGCCCCCGAGGCGGGGGCGCGGGCTGTGCCTTCATGGCGCTCGCCAGGCATGACGTGGGTAGACACCCGCGCCAAGAAAACCAGGTGAGATTCTTTTGCCCTTTCCTTTCCTTTCTGAGCCCAGCTTGCTTGCTCTTCTTCCTTGACCAATCTTTTTCTTTTTACCTCAGCGGCCCTGATCCTGCGAAGCGCCGCAGGCTTCGCAAAGCCGCGGACGTGAAGAGGGCCGCCCCCGACGCTGCACCGGAGGTTGAGGCCAGCGAGACCGCGGCGGCGGAGGCCTCGAGGCCTGAGGGGGCGGGTACCGCAGGCTCTCAGAAGGAGATGCCTCAGGTGGAGACATTTGTGCCACCACCCGAGGAAGTGCGGGTGGAGGAACAGGTGGAGAAGATACCCACTCCACCCCGCGCAGCTACCCCTCCAGCGCAGCCAGGGGCTAATGTGGGTGCCGAGTCGGCGCCGAGCCCTCCCAAGTCTCGCAGGGAGGATACTCCTCCACCGCCGCCGGACACCGCGGGGGAGGAGGAAGCAGCAAGGACCGGGCCTCGCGCGCCTGCCCCGGATGCGGACCGGGAAGTGCCGCACGAGGGGGGAAGCACAGGAGGCCTGGGACCGAGTGTGGAGGCGGAGGACCGGCCCCCGAGCCCCCAGGCCCACGCGGGGACTTCTGCCGGCGAGCCGGATGCGGGTGCGGGACCCTCTAAGCCGCGCGGTCCACCCCCGGGCCTCGCTCTGGGCCGCTTCGACTGGGGCCGAGGACGCCGCGACGTCGCCTTCCGCTTCGTGCGGGAGTCCCTGGAGGGGCTCGAGGCCTACCTGGCCACAGAAGACCAGGCGCTCGCCCGCCAGCGTGACGAGCTCGCCGACGCCTGGGCTGCCTTCCACGCGGCCGTAGAGGCCCGCCGCAAGAGCGACCAGGCGCTGCAAGAGGAGCGCGAGGAGGCGGCGCGCTTTGCCGACGAGGTCCGCGAGGGGGCCTTGCGCGAAGCCGAGGAACTCCTTCAGCCCCTGAGGGCTGAGCGCCGAGCCGCTGCAAAGGACCTCGCCGCGGCCAAGGCGGAGCAGGAAGCCGTGGAGCATTCGCTGGCGGCGAAGCGTGCCGAGCTCTTCGAGCTCGAGAAGAAAATCCTGGCGGATGCCGGGGTGGTGCGGACCGCCCTCGACGAACTCCGCTCGAGCCTGGAGGCCCGCGGGCGCGCTTTGAGCGAGCGCGAGGAGGATGCACGCCGGCGCGACGAGCAGCTGGCGCTGAGGGAGCAGGAGCTGTCAGGACAGCGCACGGCCCTTGAGGCCCGCGAAGACAGCGTTGCTTCGGCGTTCAGCAAGCTCGAGCGCGAGGTCGCCGCCCACAAGGGGAATGTGGAGCGAGCCAACGTGCGGCTTGCCGAGCGGAAGGACGAGCTCAACAAGGAGCTCCGGGAGAAGGAGAATAAGATCCGCGCCGCAGTCTCCCAGGACTACAAGGATAAATTCTCCAAGCAGGAGGACCGCTTCAAGGCGAGGCTGGGGGAGAGCGGCGCCCGGATCCAAAAGCTCGAGAAGGAGAACGCCAAGCTCGCCGCCAAGGTGAAGCGCGAGACTGATCGCCGCCTCGCCGCTGAGAAGGCCAGAGAGGACATCTCCCAGGACCTTGCCTCCCTCATGGGGGACATGGAGGAGATGAACCGGCAGGTGGGGCCTGCTGTGGAGAAGGCAGTGGAGGCGGCGGAGAGCATCCAGGCGGCGCAGGTGCTGTCGCAGCAGCGGGAGCGCATGTTCCTGTCCTTGACGGGACGGGGTCGTGAGCTCGCCGCGAAGCTGGGGGCGGAGGCGCCAAGCGTTCTGGCTCAGGGCCACGCCGACGCTGCCACCTATCTCCTGTACTTCGAGCAGCTCTTCACAGCGCTCGAAGGCCCTACCGCGGAGATCCGCGACGTGGTCGAGGAGGAGTGCCGTCAGCTTCTGGCGGTGGCGGTGGACCGCATCTTCTCCAACCTCGTCCACCTCCAGCCCGGGTTCGACCTCGCCACGGTGACCGAGCCACTGGAGGGGGACGCTGCGTGGAAAGCCTCCAGCTCCGTCCGCGACCAGGTGGACGACTTCTGCAGCCGCTTCAGGCGGGCCGCTGCAGAGGAAGGCGGCGAGGGGAGCGAGCCCGAGGAGGAAGAAGAGAGCGACCAGGACGACGCTGAGACCTCCGACTAATCTCCTCCTGCAACGCGTCGCGCTTGTAGCGCTTTAGGGGCGTTTGCCCGTTAGAGAATTTCATTTTCCACCTTGTAATTTACTTCTTCACTTTGTGAACATTTTGCTATCGATTAAGTGTGCGCTCCCTTCGAGGGGTCTTTGCTTCATCTCAATGCCTTTTTCGCTCTGCGTCGTTGGACCCTTCCCCTCGCGCTATGACTCCTGCCGCTGCGGTATGCTCGAGCAATGACTCGGCAAGGCCGGGGGGAGTTTAAGGCTTGGGGAGGTAAGAGCCCTCAAGTCGCGATGCTGAGGGCCCCCCTTTGACGCGCAAGCAGTCCACGGAGAGTAAGGAAAGAACCACTTGAGGGACGCAGAGTGCTCATGAGAAAAAATGCGAGGATTCCCTTGAGGTGGGCGAGAAACTTAGCTTCGCGAGGCGTTTGCCCGGTGTGGGCCTTCTCTGGCGGAGTTCTCCCCTTCAGAGGCCGAGGGTTCTCCTCCGCAGGCCTGGTGGACGACTTCTGCTCTCTGTGGATGTTAGAGGGGCGAGCCGAAACGCTAGATCACAGCATCAGGGACTAATGCGCGCTTATAGGTCCCCTCAGGCGTTCCTTGCGAGGAGAGAGAGTACCAAGGTCCTTTGAAGAGATGGCGTGCTTGGGAGGGCCTGCCCTCTAGCCAGAGCTCGGATCCTTGGGTTTTGCAGTGCTGCTGGTGTGTCACTTGAGGCACTGGCACCGTACTCAGCCCCCGCTCGCGAGGTACGCATGTGGAGAGATATAAGTGCCCATTTTCAATAAATGAAATAAAGCTGGAATAAACTCACCACCAAAATATTACATAGCGGCGCCGTAGCGCATAGTTCACTTGGAACGAAAATGGCGCCAGAGCGCAAAGTTCACTTGGAACGAAAATCGGTTCATTACACTTGGGTTTGCCAAGCTAACGTTCCTTCCATGCCGAGGCATGGGGACCACCCATTAGTGGCAGAGGATCACTGCGGCCTGCGGGGGCTCGTTTGCAGGAGAGCTCGGAGGGCTGGGCCTCGGGAGAAGCTTTGAGAAGCTTGGAGGTGAAGCCGTGAGCTTCCCTCTAGAGACAAAAAATGCCTGGCGTGACTGTGATCACGGGTAGAACTTGCGCAGATGCGCGATGTTCCACGGGTTCTTGACGGGGATGCCGTCTTCGGTCTCGAGGCGTACTGCGCCAGGCCTGGCGACGTGGGAGACCCTGTAGGGGCCTTCCCACATCGGGGAGAGCTTGTGGAGACCTTCCCTGGAGAGGATTCGCCTGAGGACGAGGTCGCCCGCTTCAAGGGTGCGTGAGCGCACATGGCGGCTGTGGTAGCGTCGCAGGTCTTGCTGGTACCCTGCCGCCCTGAGGGCGGCCTGACGGCGCAGTCCCTCGAGAAGCAGCAGGTCGTCGTTGTGGAGGCCCTCTTGGGTGTCCTCATTGAAGGCAAGGACCCGTGGCGATCCATGCTTGATTTCTGCGGGGAGGACCGCCTCGGCTCCGTAGACCAGAGCGAACGGCGTTTCGCCCGTAGGCCTCGAGGAGGTTGTGCGTATGGACCAGAGCACTGAGGGGAGCTCGTCAATCCAGCCCTTGCCGTGGCCCTTAAGGATGTTGAAGCTCCTGGTCTTGAGGCCCTTGAGGACTTCTGCGTTTGCTCGCTCGGCTTGACCGTTGCTGCGTGGGTGAGCTACCGAGGCGAAGCAGACCTTGATACCAAGCTTGTCGCAGTAGGCTCGGAAGATGCCGCTGGTGAATTGCGAGCCGTTGTCAGTGATGATGCGGTTGGGCACGCCGAAGCGGCAGACCAAGCTTCGGATGAACTTCACCGCAGCCCCAGCTGGTATGGTGCGCACCGGCTCAACCTCGGTCCACTTGGTGAACTTGTCGATGGCTACGAAGAGGAAACGGTAGCCCCTCTGCGACTTCGGGAAGGGGCCCAGGATGTCCAGCCCCCAGACCGCGAACGGCCAGGAGAGCGGGATGGTCTGAAGCTCCAGTGCCGGCTGATGAATTTGCTTGGCGTGGAATTGGCAGGCGTCGCAGGTTTGCACAATGGCGACCGCATCTTGAAGCACCTGAGGCCAGTAGAAGCCGCTCCTGAAGACCTTGCCTGTGAGGGTGCGTGCACATGAGTGGTGGCCGCACTCCCCGCTGTGGATGTCCTTAATCAGCTCTCGGCCTTCCTCAGGAGGGACGCACTTGAGCGCGACACCATTTGGGCGCCTGCGGTAGAGGTTTTCCTCGAGGATGCAGTATGATTTTGCTTGTCGAGCGACTCGCTCTGCATCAGCATCTTCTTCAGGGAGGATTCCTTTCACCAAGTAGTCCTTGAGCTCATCAATCCAGCCTGAGGCCTGGTGGGTTGCCGTCAGCAGCAGACGCTCCCCTGTGCTGGGACCGCAATCAGGCGCCCCAGACTCAGGAGGTGGTGGGAGCGCTTTGCCTGCGCTTGCGGCTGTGGCCTCTCGAGGCTGCTTGATGGATGCCTTGGCGAGCCTCTCTTCGAAGACACCGGCCTGCTGGGGTTGCCTCCGCGAGGCTCGCTTGGCGATGTCGTCGGCCTCTTGGTTTTCTTTCCTCGGGATGTGCATGAGCTCCATGCCCCTGAAGTGCTTCTCAAGCTTGCGGACCTCTTCGAGGTATGCGGCCATGTGGTCGTCTTTCGGCGTGTAGCTCTTGTTGGAGAAGTTGACGAGCAGCTGTGAGTCTCGCTTGACGAGTAGGTGCTTGACGCCTAGAGCGATGGCGGCCCTTAAGCCGGCGAGGAGGCCTTCGTATTCGGCGATGTTGTTGGAGATCTTGTCGATTGTGAAGCACAGCTGGACAGCATAATATAGCTTGTCACCCTTGGGCGAGGTTAGGACGACGCCTGCTCCGCCATTGCGGCAAGCGAAGGCTCCATCGAAGTGCATGGTCCAGTGGCTGGGCGCCGCGTCTCCCGAGGGCTCGGCCTCTGCCTCACGAGGCTCCTCAGGGCTTGGGTCAGTCCATTCGGCGACGAAATCAGCCAGCGCTCTTCCTTTTATGACCCTCGTGGTGTCGAAGCGCAAGTTGAAAGGCTGCAGCTCGATGTTCCATCCTGCGACACGATCTGTGGCGTTGGGGTTGCGCAGGATTTGCTCCAGGGGGAAAGCGGTGACCACCGTGATGGGGTGGCCCTGGAAGTAGTGTCTCAGCTTCCTGGAGGCGATGAGGAGCGCGACGAGGAGCTTCTGCTGCATTGGATACCGCTCGCGAGCGTCCCGCAGCACCGTGCTGACGAAGTAGACGGGGTGCTCGACGAGGGTTGTCTGAGGTGGCGCAGCATCGGCCCTCTGTGGGGGCTCTTCAGGGCTCCTGTCGATATCTGCCTGTGGAGGCCTCTCGACAGGGGTTGTTGGAGCAGGCTCGACTTGAGGCGATGGGCCTGGCCGTGGGTCTGCGGAGGCTGCTCCTTCGACGGGGCCTTTGTCGGGGGGTTCCGGGCTTGGAGTGGCAGTGCTCTTCTTGGGGAGGACAGGCTCTTCCCTCTCGACCACCAAGACGGCGCTTGCTGTCTGAGGGGTGGCTGAGAGGTACAGCTTCAAGTGCTCGTCTGCCCTGGGGGCCACCAAGACCGGAGGGCTAGCCAGATACTTCTTTAAATCTTCGAAGGCTTTATCCGCCTCAGGGGTCCACTTGAATGTGCCCGACCTCTTCATGATCTTGAAAAATGGCAGGGCTCTCTCGCCGAATTTAGAGATGAAACGACCGAGGCTGGCCATGCAGCCCGCAAGGCGCTGCATTTCCTTGAGTCGGCGAGGGGGCTGCATTTGTTCTATGGCCTTGATCTTGTCAGGATTTGCCTCTATGCCGCGGTGGGACACGAGGAATCCGAGGAGCTTGCCTGAAGGGACCCCGAAGACGCACTTGGCGGGGTTGAGCTTGATGTTCACCTTTCTCAGGCTGGCGAAGGTTTCCTCGAGATCCCTCAAGAGGGTGTCCCCCTCTCGAGACTTGACCACGATGTCATCGACATAGGCCTCAGCATTTCTGCCCATCTGAGCCCCCAAGGCTATCCTCATGAGCCTCTGGAAGGTGGCCCCGGCGTTCTTCAGGCCAAAGGGCATGCATGTGTAGCAGTACACACCACAGGGGGTGAGGAATGCCGTCTTCTCCTCGTCCTCTTTAGCCATCTTGATCTGGTGATAACCAGAGAAGGCATCCAGAAAACAGAGGAGGTCACAGCCAGCGGTGGAGTCCACGATCTGGTCTATCCTCGGCATGGGGTATGGGTCCTTGGGGCAGGCCTTGTTGACATCGGTGTAGTCGATGCAGAGTCGGCCTCCTCCAGCGGGTTTAGGGACGACCACGCCGTTGGAGAGCCAAGTGGGGTGCGCGACTTCGCGGACGACATTTGCCGCCTTGAGTTTCTCTACTTCCTTGATGATGAAGGCTTGCTTCTCGGGGGCTTGCTTGCGTGCTTTTTGCTTGACGGGGCGTGCGTCTGGGCACACGGCTAAGTGGTGCTCGATCACCTCCCTTGGTACGCCGGACATATCTGACGGAGTCCACGCGAACATGTCAGAGTTTGCCCGAAGGAAGGCGACGAGCGCGCTTTCCTATTTGGGAGGCAGGGCAGCGCCTATGGTGACGCTAACCCCCGAGCCTTCAGCCCCCGAGCTGGTGGTGTCCAGCGGCACCTTCTTCGTGGCGGCTTGCTCCTGAGAGAACACCTGCTTCTTCTTCTTGGGCCTCTCGAGAGGCTCCATGTCCTCGTCAGCCGGGAAAGCCATGGCGGCTGCCTTGTAGGCGCTCTCGACAGCGCGCGTGGCGTCCAGGACATGGCCATGGACGGCGATGGTGCCAGCGCTGCCGGGAATCTTGACCATGTTGTAGGCGTGATGCGTGACGGCCATGAACTTCGCAAGGGCGGGGTAGCCGAGGATGGCGTTGTACGGCAGACCGATGTGCGCGACGTCGAAGTCGATCAGCTCCGTGCGGTAGTTCTTCTGCGTGCCAAAGGTGACCGCGAGGCGGACTTGCCCCAGAGGCTCGATAGAACCACTGGTGACGCCCGTGAACGGCCTGGAGGGCATAAGCCACTCGTAGGGCACTTGAAGCGTCTCGAAGGTCTCGACAGAGATGACATTCAGGCCCGCTCCCCCGTCGATGAGCGTCTTGGAGACGGTGATGTTGTTGATGGTGGGGGAGCAGACCAGGGGGAGGGTTCCAACGGTCTTGGTCGACTTGGGGTGGTCCTTGGCGTCGAAGGCGATGGTGTACTGGGACCACTTGAGGGGCCTGGAAGTCTCGGTGCTCGGGAGCGCAGCGTTGAGTTCGCGGGCGAACTGCTTGAACTGATTGTTCGACTTGGGCGCTTGAGCTCCGCCGAGGATGCAGGCCATGGCGCCTCTCGGGGCCTGGTAGCCTCCATCTTCCTCGTCGGGGAGGTTGTTGTTCTTCTCGGCGGCGTTGGCTTGAGTGCCCGACGGCTTCTGGTAGCCGCCATCGCGCCTGCCCTTGCCGTCCCTGCGGTAGCCGCGACCTCTGCCGCGGCCTCCGCTGCCTTCTCCCCGCTCGCGTTCCCTGCTCAACCTCTTGAGGTCGAA
Source organism: Poa annua (assembly GCA_026929855.1). Classification (NCBI taxonomy): domain Eukaryota; kingdom Viridiplantae; phylum Streptophyta; class Magnoliopsida; order Poales; family Poaceae; genus Poa; species Poa annua. Next base: position 60,902,203 of record CM049437.1, read on the forward strand.
GCAGTCGTCTGTAGCGTGCCCGCGCCTGTTGTGGTAGACGCAGAACGGACGGTGGTCCACTTCTTTGCCGCCGCGCTCGGGGGAGCCCCTGCGGGAGCCCTTCGCGTCAGGCTCTGCCGCGAGGACCGCGGTGGCCTTGCGCTTGGGCTCTTCCTTCTTCTTGTGGCTCTTGGACCCCTCGCCAGGGTCGTCCCCCCGCGCGCTCATCTTGACGAAGAGGAGTCCCTCTTCAGCCTTGGCGCACTTGTCCGCCAGATCGAACAGCTTCACCACAGAGGTGAGCTTGTCGTGGATGCCGAGCTTCTCGAGCATCCTGCGGTTCGTGACGCCCTCGCGGAAGGCAGCGATCACCTGGGTGTCGGGGATGTTTGGAATTTTGTTCCGCACCTGGCTGAAGCGCTGGATGTACTTGCGAAGAGTTTCATCCTTCTTCTGCACCACAGCGCGCAAGTCGTTGTGGGTGAGTGCGCGCTCGTACGTGCCCTTGAAGTTGGCGACGAACTGCCTGCAGAGCTCCTCCCAGGAGTCGATGGAGTCCTCGGGCAGGTTGAGAAGCCAGGACAGAGCGGAGTCCCTGAGGGCTTGGGAGAACCAGTTGGCCATGACCTTGTCGTCGCCCCCTGCAGCCTGGATGGAAGTGGTGTAGAGCTGCAGGAACTCGAGAGGGTTGGTGGACCCGTCGAAGCCCTTGGGGAGCGCTGGCCTGAACTTCTGTGGCCAGACCACACGGCGCAGGGCGCGCGTGAAGGCCATGCAGCCTGAGGCATAGGTGGCCGTTCCTCCCTGGAGGGCCCTGCGGTTTTGCTGCCCCGCCTGACCGAGCTCCTCGACGAGGCGGTTTTGGAGGTCGCGACGTCGCTCCATGCCTACACGCGCGTCAGGTGCGGTGCGCTGCACGATTTGGCAGTCGTGCGGCGAGGAAGCATGGGAGGGAGCCCGCTGTGCCGCGGCCGGGGGCGGTCCCGGCGGCGGCGGTGGCGCACCTGGTGCGGCCGTCCCTGCAGGGCCGGAAGGCACGATGGAGCGCGACGGAGCAGGGCGTGTGGTTGCGATGTCGACGAGGTGGTGGAGGCGGTCCAGCCACTGGTCGTGCGCTTCGGCACTTGGCCGGTAGCGGAGGAGCTCCTGAGCCATCAGTAGCGCGGTGTGCGGGGCGGGCTCTTGATGCTCCCGCGTGGACACGCTCTGGCGCCGGGACGGGTGCGAGGACTCAGCGTCCCCGCGGCGCTCGGAGAGGTCCTCGTCGTCACGCTGGTCTCCTTCGCGGTGCTCCTCGCTCTCCGGCTCTTCCACGCGCGGGGGCAGTGCCGGGCTCGGTGTGAGCTCTCTCGGAGGTGCGCCTGTTGGCGCGCGTCGCGCGGGTGTCCATCATGGCGCGGAGTTCGGAGGTTGAAGACGCGCCTCAGCCCCCTACCTGGCGCACCAAATGTCGAGGAATGAACTCCCACGTAACAGGGGTAGTCTCGCCCCGGGGAGAGGTTCGAAGGGGGACTGAACACGGAGGTCAAACAACCCTCGATGCACGCCGCGACGTTGCTCGCGGTGCTTGGAGCGGAACTGCACGACAGAGAGTGACACCGGCCCTTACCCAGGTTCACGGCCCTCAAGGTGAGGTAAAACCGCTACTCCTGCTCGTCTGGATTGCACTGTGGTGACTGTAGTACAACTAGCCTCTAGGCCTTGAGAGGGTCCGGAGGTGGAAGACGCTATTGAGCTCGGGATCGAATGCCCCCCTACGGAAGTGCCCCTTCTCCTTAAATAGTTGCCCCGGGCCTCATCCCTGCGGCCTGCGCAGTGGACGGGTTCCCACATGGCCACAAGCGCCGGAGCGGGGTGCACTACTGCCCGCTCGTTCATGGACTCGGTCCATGGTCGCAAAGCCTGCCTTCGTGGCAGAGCAGCTGTCTCCTCCGTCCTTGGACGCGGCTCTTCCGTGTTAAAGCGGCGCGCTGTGGCCGACAAGCTGCAGACTTTGCAGAGCGTCTCGCAGGCGCGGCAGAGACCGTGGGGAGTGCCCACAGTGACGTCGTCGTTGGAGCGTTGTGCCGGCCAACCGCGTTATCACCAAAGAGGAAAGCTTCGTTGGCGGCGCAGGGGACACAGAGCTTTGTTGACCCCTTTTATCACGGGAACGGCAACTGTGACGCTGTTGCTGTCGTGCGCGCAGACGCGCGCGTCACCCTGCGGCCGCAGCAGAGCCCATGTGCGCTCTGCAGCGCTTCCTTGGCCGTGAAGTATCCCCTCAGGGGCCTGAGGCTCTCGAGGGGGAGGAGCCGGGCCGGCTCCCTTAAGAGGGAGAGAGCCCTCAAGTGGGACGCCCTCGGGGGGGGGGGGGCCTCCTTCAAGCCTCTGTCGGCGCCTCAGGTCCCCTCCAGGGGTTTCCGCCTCGGGGGGTTCCCCAAGCGGTTTGCTTGGTCCTTAGCCGTTTCGTAGATGCAGTTGCGTGCGCGGTCCGTCTAGTATGGGCTCTGCACACCCTAGAATCCACTGGGCCGACACTTGTTGACATCGGTGTAGTCGATGCAGAGTCGGCCTCCTCCAGCGGGTTTAGGGACAACCACGCCGTTGGAGAGCCAAGTGGGGTGCGCGACTTCGCGGACGACGTTTGCCGCCTTTAGCTTCTCTACTTCCTTGATGATGAAAGCTTGCTTCTCGGGGGCTTGCTTACGTGCTTTTTGCTTGACGGGGCGTGCGTCTGGACACACGGCTAAATGGTGCTCGATCACCTCCCTTGGTACACCGGACATATCTGACGGAGTCCATGCGAACATGTCAGAGTTTGCCCGAAGGAAGGCGACGAGCGCGCTTACCTATTTGGGAGGCAGAGCAGCGCCTATGGTGACGCTAGCCCCCGAGCCTTCAGCCCCCGAGCTGGTGGTGTCCAGCGGCACCTTCTTCGTGGCGGCTTGCTCCTGAGAGAACACTTGCTTCTTCTTCTTGGGCCTCTCGAGAGGCTCCATGTCCTCGTCAGCCGGGAAAGCCATGGCGGCTGCCTTGTAGACGCTCTCGACAACGCGCGTGGCGTCCAGGACATGGCCATGGACGGCGATGGTGCCAGCGCTGCCGGGAATCTTGACCATGTTGTAGGCGTGATGCGTGACGGCCATGAACTTCGCGAGGGCGGGGTAGCCGAGGATGGCGTTGTACGGCAAACCGATGTGGGCGACCTCGAAGTCGATCAGCTCCGTGCGGTAGTTCTTCTGCGTGCCAAAGGTGACCGCGAGGCGGACTTGCCCCAGAGGCTCGATAGAACCACTGGTGACGCCCGTGAACGGCCTGGAGGGCATAAGCCACTCGTAGGGCACTTGAAGCGTCTCGAAGGTCTCGACAGAGATGACATTCAGGCCCGCTCCCCCATCAATGAGCGTCTTGGAGACGGTGATGTTGTTGATGGTGGGGGAGCAGACCAGGGGGAGGGTTCCAACAGTCTTGGTCGACTTGGGGTGGTCCTTGGCGTCGAAGGCGATGGTGTACTGGGACCACTTGAGGGGTCTAGAGGTCTCAGTGCTCGGGAGCGCAGCGTTGAGTTCGCGGGCGAACTGCTTGAACTGATTGTTCGACTTGGGCGCTTGAGCTCCGCCGAGGATGCAGGCCATGGCGCCTCTCGGGGCCTGGTAGCCTCCATCTTCCTCGTCGGGGAGGTTGTTGTTCTTCTCGGCGGCGTTGGCTTGAGTGCCCGACGGCTTCTGGTAGCCGCCATCACGCCTGCCCTTGCCGTCTCTGCGGTAGCCGCGACCTCTGCCGCGGCTTCCGCTGCCTTCTCCTCGCTCGCGTTCCCTGCTCAGCCTCTTGAGGTCGAAGCAGTCGTCTGTAGCGTGCCCACGCCTGTTGTGGTAGACGCAGAACGGACGATGGTCCACCTCTTTGTCGCCGCGCTCGGGGGAACCCCTGCGGGAGCCCTTCGCGTCAGGCTCTGCCGCGAGGACCGCGGTGGCCTTGCGCTTGGGCTCTTCCTTCTTCTTGTGGCTCTTGGAGCCCTCGCCAGGGTCGTCCCCCCGCGCGCTCATCTTGACGAAGAGGAGTCCCTCTTCAGCCTTGGCGCACTTGTCCGCCAGATCGAACAGCTTCACCACAGAGGTGAGCTTGTCGTGGATGCCGAGCTTCTCGAGCATCCTGCGGTTCGTGACGCCCTCGCGGAAGGCAGCGATCACCTAGGTGTCGGGGATGTTTGGAATCTTGTTCCGCACCTGGCTGAAGCGCTGGATGTACTTGCGAAGAGTCTCATCCTTCTTCTGCACCACAGCGCGCAAGTCGTTGTGGGTGAGGGCGCGCTCGTACGTGCCCTTGAAGTTGGCGACGAACTGCCTGCAGAGCTCCTCCCAGGAGTCGATGGAGTCCTCCGGCAGGTTGAGAAGCCAGGACAGCGCTGAGTCCCTGAGGGCGTGGGAGAACCAGTTGGCCATGACCTTGTCGTCGCCCCCTGCAGCCTGGATGGAAGTGGTGTAGAGCTGCAGGAACTCGAGAGGGTTGGTAGACCCGTCGAAGCCCTTGGGGAGCGCTGGCCTGAACTTCTGCGGCCAGACCACACGACGCAGGGCGCGCGTGAAGGCCATGCAGCCTGAGGCATAGGTGGCCGTTCCTCCCTGGAGGGCCCTGCGGTTTTGCTGCCCCGCCTGACCGAGCTCCTCGACGAGGCGGTTCTGGAGGTCGCGACGTCGCTCCATGCCCACGCGCGCGTCAGGTGCGGTGCGCTGCACGATTTGGCAGTCGTGCGGCGAGGAAGCATGGGAGGGAGCCCGCTGTGCCGCGGCCGGAGGTGGTCCCAGCGGCGGTGGTGGCGCACCTGGTGCGGCCGTCCCTGCAGGGCCGGAAGGCACGATGGAGCGCGACGGAGCAGGGCGCGTGGTTGCGATGTCGACGAGGTGGTGGAGGCGGTCCAGCCACTGGTCGTGCGCCTCGGCACTTGGCCGGTAGCGGAGGAGCTCCTGGGCCATGAGCAGCGCTGTGTGCGGGGCGGGCTCGTGGTGCTCCCGCGTGGACACGCTCTGGCGCCGGGACGGGTGCGAGGACTCAGCGTCCCCACGGCGCTCGGAGAGGTCTTCGTCGTCACGCTGGTCTCCTTCGCGGTGCTCCTCGCTCTCCGGCTCCTCCACGCGCGGGCCGGTGCCAGCGCGCTCGGTCGTGCGGGGGCGACCACGGCGGCCACGGGTGGGAGCAGTGCCAGGCTCGGTGTGAGCTCTCTCAGAGGTACGCCGGTTGGCGCGCGTCGCGCGGGTGTCCATCATGGCGCGGAGTTCGGAGGTTGAAGACGCGCCTCAGTCCCCTACCTGGCGCGCCAAATGTCGAGGAGTGACTCCCACGTAACCGGGGTAGTCTCGCCCTGAAGAGAGGTTCGAAGGGGGGGACTGAACACGGAGGTCTAACAACTCTCGAGGGGCTCGACGACGATGCTCGCCGAGCCTGAAGAAGGACGATCACGCCAGAGATGGACACCAGCCCGTACCCAGGTTCACGGCCCTCGAGAGGAGGTAAAACCGCTACTCCTGCTTGTCTGTATTGCACTGTGAAGGTTACAGGACAATGAGCTTGCCGAAGGCTCTCTTGAGGCAGCTTGGTGCCTGGAGAGGGACACAATGATTGTCTTCCTCCTCCAACAGTTGGCTATCCTATCTGCTTAGGGGGCGATTGCGCGATTGGGTGCCCGCTCCCCCTCTACGGCGGAGTTCCTGCTCCTTTTATAGGCGCTCCGGGCTCCGGCCTCGTGCTGGTGGGCTCCCACACGTCGGTGGCGTCAAGGAGAGGGAGCCCACAACGGCTCCTCCGTCCATGGACGCGGCTCATCCGTGCTAAAGTAGCGCGTCGTGGCCGACAGGTTGCAGGCGGTGCAGGGCGGCTCGCAGGCGCAGCAGAGGTCGTGGTGGAGCCCACGGTGACGATCTTCTTGGAGCGTTGCGCCGTCCAGCCGCTTTATCACCAAAGAGGAAAGTCCTGGCTGTCCGGCCGCAGGCGGCGCGGCTTTGTTGACTCCTTTATCACCAGAATGGCCACTGGGATGCTCGCGTCACCCTGTGGCTGCTGCAGGGGCCATGTGCGCCCTGCAGCGCTTGCTTAGCCGCGAAGTGTCTCCACAGGGTCGTGGTCGCCTGTGGAGGGGTTTTCTACTGACTCCTCTCCAGGCGGGCTGTGCCTGGGGAGTCTCTTGAAGCGCAGGATCCTCTTCAGGCCCTGGCGTCCTCTTCAGGCCTCGAGAGGGGGTACCTCTTGAGGATCCCTCCAAGCGGTAGCCTGGTCCTCAGCCGTTCTGCCGAAGTTCTACGCGGGCGAGGCCTGTAGGGAGTAGGCCGTGCATACCCCGGTCCTTACTGGGCCGACAAACACCTTTACTAGAAAATATCTAGACCTTAGAGATACAAAACATGCAAACCAAAATTCAACAAGTTTTACGGTAGTTCTTCACTAATGGGTTTTAACTACATGATGTAAAAGCTTAAACATGATCTACTTGAGAGCTCAAAACAATTGCCAAGCACCACAACATACAAGATAACAATCTATAAGAGCATGTATATCTTTTCATTATACCATCTACCACATTTAGCATTTTCTGTTTCCAACCAAACACCAATCAACTTATTTAAACATAAACTCTCCAAGTATTTAACAATGAAACAAGAGAGTATAACATAAGAGAACTAACAGCTCTAAACAAGAGATGCATGAAAAACGAGAGCTGAAAGTACTGAAGTAACATAGAAGAATACTCAACAAATATAAGTGAAGAATACGAGTATTCATAAGAAAAAGCGGAGCGTGTCTCTCTCCCACAAAGGAATGCTATGATCCATTTTATTCAGAGAATGAAAATAACAAAAACAAAAACAAAAGACGCTTCAAGTAAAGCACATAAAATGTGACGGAATTAAAATATAGTTTCACTAGAGATGACCTGATAGTTTGTTGATGAAGAAGGGGATGCCTTGGGCATCCCCAAGCTTAGACGCTTGAGTCTTCTTGAAATATGCTTGGGTGACCCACGGGGGCATCCCCAAGCTTAGGCTCTTTCATCTTCTTGATCACATCATATCATCCTTCTCTCTTGATCCTTGAAAACTTCCTCCACACCAAACTCAAAGTAGACTTCATTAGAGGGTTAGTGCATAATAAAAAATTCTCATATTCTGCATGGACAAAATCATTACACATGCTACTGGACATTAGCTACAGCCACTGGTATTTTATGGAACAAAAAGATCCATTCAAAAACAGCAAAAGGAGCAATGCAAAATAAATGGCAGAATCTGTCAAAAACAGAACAGTCCGTAAAGACGAATTTTTTCGAGGCACTTAACTTTCTCAAATCAGAAAACTCAAAACTAATGAAAGTTGCGTACATATCTGAGGATCACACTCAGCAAATATCATATTGTTTCAATTTTTCTGCAGAGAGTTATGAATTAAACGGTGGACAGAAGAAAACTGTTCCTGCGCAGGAATCCAAATCTAGCATCAACTTTCTACTAGAGGCTTAACTTGACACAACAATACGATAAAATAAAGATACAAAGGAATTGCTACAGAGGTAGACATGTTCCTTGACACAACAAAATAAAATAACAGGAATAAAAAGTGGGTTGTCTCCCATAAGCGCTTTTCTTTAATGTCTTTTAGCTAGGCTTGATAGTTGTAACGATGCTCTCATGAAAATAGAAAATGAAGCAAAATGAGCATCAAGAAGCAAATTCAGAACACATTTAAGTCTAACCCACTCCCTATGCATAGGAATATTGTACACAAATAAATTCACAAAGAACAAAGTGACAAGCATAGGAAGATAAAACAAGAGTAACTTCAAAGCTTTCAGCATATAGAGAGGTGTTTTAGTACCATGAAAACTTCTACAACCATATTCTCCTCTCTCATAATAGTTGCAAGTAGTAGAAATAAATTCAACCATATAACCACAAGAATCATTCAACTTAGATAATATAGGTACATAAAGAGGATCATTAAATTTATTTTGGAATTCATTAGCATGTTTCCCTCTTTCAAAATAGTTAGTAAGATCAATATCAAGTTTAAGATCATGGTTGCAACAAAGATTTGGAACTAGAGACAATTGCAAACCACATAAGTATTTCTCAACATAATCAAATTTCTCCTCCATGGTGTAATTAGGAGAATTCAAAAACAAAGTAGGGCTCTCATGAGTAAGAGTACCATCACAAGCAGCAATTATATCATCTTTATCCTCACATAAATAAGTAATAACTTCTAAACATAGAGGATTATCAATAAGCATAGGACCATCATCTAAAGCATTAGCATATAGCATATTTAAGCAACACTCCTCATTATCATCAATAAGTTCACTAGTAGCATCATTAAAAAGTAAAGGAGCATTATTAGTTTCATCATAATAGCATGGGTTATCATATATGACCATAGAATCATAACATTCAACAATATAGCATTCTTCCTTCTTAGGTAGGCATGGAGGGCAATCAAATAATGTAAGAGTTAAAGAGTTACTATCTTTAGGAGGTAGATCCTTCTTTTGTTCTTCACTCTCCTCCTCTTTTTCATCTAATGAGCTTTCAGGTTCAGCAATTTCTTCTTCTACAGGTTCCTACAAGACAACGGTTTCTTCTATTTGAGGATGTCTTTTCTCAAGAAATTCAGCAATATAAGGATTATCATTGTAATATTCAAGACAGTAACCAAGTATAGCATAATTCTCAGTTTTACAAGGAGCATCATCATTTTGAATATAACCAGCAATTTCATAGGCACCCTTAAAAACAACAAATTCTTCAATTTGTTCAAGATTACCGAAGTCATAGTTTCCTTTAGCATAAGCAGCCAAGGTTTCATTATCATTAAAATCACATTGGAACGGGAGGTGTTTATGCCTTCTACAACAAAAAAGATTCATTAAAGCAGTAGGATTCATCATATGTAGAACACAAGTTCTTAGCAAAATAATTCAATCTACTTATTTGTTCCCATAAATATTTTCCTTTTTAAGACAAGCGGTATTCCTTATAATAATTTTGTTGTTCCTTCGTGAACCCACCGTGCCAATAATATTTTGTATCAAATAGAGAATCCATTGATAGCAAGTAAAGAACTAGACATAATAACTAACCGCGCCACCACCAGGTGTGGGCGCCCACACCACACCACACCACGACGCGGCAGGGCCGCAGGGGGGTGACCCGCGCCACCACCAGGTGTGGGCGCCCTGTGGCCCTCCTCCGTGGCCTCTTCGGTGTTCTGGATGCTTCCTGGAAAAATAGTGGTATTGGCTTTTGTTTCGTCCAATTCCGAGAATATTTCCTTAACAGCTTTTCTGAAAACAAAAACAGCAGAAAACAGGGAACTGGCACTGTGGCATCTTGTTAATAGGTTAGTCCCAGAAAATGCATAAAAACCATATAAAGTGTATATAAAACATGTAGCAATTGGTATAATATAAGCATGGAACATAAGAAATTATAGATTCGTTGGAGACGTATCAAGGAGGTGGGGCCACGAGGGGCCCACACCACGTGGTGGCGCGGCCAAAGGGGGAGCCGCGCCTGTAACATCCCAGAACTTTGGAATGTTTAAAAAATCACTAAAATTTAAAAAAAAAAAAACATTATAGCATCTTCAAAAGGTTTTCAAGTAATCACTAATCTCAAATATTAAATTAAGTTCAAAAATATATTGTCTAGAATATTTCTTAAAACCTCAATATGTAATTTGACAAATAAATTAGAAGCTTTCAAAAACATTTATAATAAAAAGTTTCTTTATAAGTATTTAATTTTAACCACTTAGCCATAGCTATTCATAAACTCTAAAATCTCTATTTGCAAAGTGCTCATGTTACTTAAAGCATCCAACTTAAAAATGATTTTATTCTTTTCCCTAAGTTCAAAACTTAGTTTTGGAAATCACAATCTGGAGTTATTATCTTTAAAAACTTTCTAGACTTTAAGTTTTTGATTTCTCTAATAAGCATGTTATGATTTTAAATTAATTCATCAACTTTCAAAACAATAAAATAAAATTCAGCAATAACTTCCACAAAACAAAATAAATAAAGATATAGTAGTTCACAATTGAACTATATAAAATTTCAAATGTTTTATCATATTATAAACTTAAAGGTGCACAAAATATTTTAATTGAAAATCAATACATAATATTTCCCATTCATTTCAAAAGTTAAGTTATATTATCTAAATATTGTACTAAGGACAAAAATGAGTTTAAATAACTTAATGTCAAACTTTATAAGTGTTGTAAATTTTATAAATTTAATTTAGCCACAAATAAACTTATTAAAACCCTAAATTCAAATTTGACATAAAGTGTCCATTTTGCAAATAATCAATATTTCAAAAATATTATTTTTGAAAAGTATTCAAAACATACCCATAATTGTTTTAAAACAAAGATATGATTTTTAGGAATATTTAGAAATTTATTTGACATGATTTGGACACTTAAATCAGAAGTTATAAAGAAAACAGAAAAAGAAATTACCTGGGTGACGTCAGCGATGACGTCATCGCCTTCAACCTCCGGCCGAGAATTACGCCTCCGATCCGTTTCCAAAATCCGGGCGAAATCATCGCGATTTGATGCCTCCCCTCCGGCCCCTTTAAAAGCCCTTGCCCTCCTCTCTCTTTCCCCCCTTTCCCCTTCGATTTGCGCCACTAGGCCGTTCCAATTTTTCGCCGGAGTACGTCGATGCCGCCGCCGTTTTTCTCCGTTTTCCCGGCGAGGTGAGCACGACCGAGACCGAGACCCCCTCCCCCTTTTCACCCTTGACCGTGCGCACCCCGTGACCCCTGCCCCGCTTCTCCCGTGCAGCAGTTCAGGCGGGGAGAGCACAACCCGAAGCTCGCCGGAGCCGCACCACTCGGCCGCTCCGTGTCGTCGTGCGAGGACGCGCGAGGTGACGATGTGGCGTCCATCGCCTCTGCCTTGGAGCGCCGCACCTCTCCGTCGTCTTCAGGAGGCAGGGGGAGCCCCGCAGCGTCGCCGTCGTCCACGACCGAGGCCGCCGCCGCCGTCTTCCTCCACACCGGCGAAATCCCGCCGCCGGCTTTTGGTCAACTAAAGGTGAGCCGTCCGATCCTCTTCTAGTGGCTAGGATTAGAACTAGTTAGTGAACCGGTACGATCAGATCTGGATCGTCAGATCTAGATCTGACGACCCAGATTGTTTCGAGCCGAGCCGAGCCGCGGCTCAAACTTAGCCGAAGCCGAGCCAAGCCGAGCCGAGCGCAGCCAATTACAACCCGCCACGTGGCCAGCCCTTCTCTGTTTTATTTTTTCGAATAGAATTAAATGCATGTTTTGCAGAATAGCCCCTACATATTCAAACCCTTATATCTTTTCAACCACAGATCCAAATTTAACAAATTTTATATCAAATTAAAGCCCTCGACCAATAGAATCTTTTGGAAGTTTTAGAATTTAAATTTGACTAGTTTAAATATATTCAAATTTCAAATTAAGAGTTTGAGTATTTTTGACATAGATTCAAATTCATTTGATATTTAGAATAATGATCCACTGTTATAAATAATGTTTGAACAATTTTAAAGAAGTTTATAATCAGAGACTTATTTGATTTAATTTGACATAATAGAATCTTTTATTAATGCATTTAAATTATTTTCTTTGCACAAATGTCATAAATAATTGTCCTTCTCCAGAGAAACTCAAAACCACGTTTATTAATCTATTTCATAACATTAATAGGTAAGAGTTGTTTAAAAACCTTTTTAAATGATTTTATTACATTTATAAGTGTTTATAAATGTTTTTGGTTAATTAGGTGTTAATAAAAATGTAATTTAAAACATTTGCCATTGCAAAATAACTAGGTTATTATTTCATACTTTGAACATTTAAGTTGGGAATTAAAATGTTAGATATGATAAATTAAGAAATTCTTGAATATACATTGTGTTAAATCCTTTTTCCAAATTGATGTGTAATCTTGTGAACAATGCCAAAACCAAATATGATTAAAATAATTTCTGAAAACTCAGACTTGGTTAAATATTTTAAATATGCTAAATACCTTAAAATTTCAAACCTTGCTTTAATTTGTTTTCAAAACATCTTGACCCTTCATTTGTGTAAACCTTTTTCAAAACCATCCCCTGACCAAATTGGCGAACCCTTAACTCAATCACATTAATTCTTTTGCATATTGAATTATGTGACACCCTTGACCAAATCCAAAGCTAAGCCTTTTTACGCTTGTTTGATTTCTGATTTGGTATGTATTTGTTAAATTGCTTGTTTATTGGATGCCCTTTTATTTATAGATTGAACGGAGTGCAACGTTCGTTGTTGACAAAGAGTGTGTGAGAAACAACAACATTCATCAGGCAAGTGATACCATAAAAGACCTACTATTTTTACCTACTGCATTATTAGTGTTTTCAGTAGTGTGCATGACAGGTTTACTACTGTTATATATATTATGCTATGCAAACCTTTTTAGGGTATCCATATGACCACCTTAGTAGTGACCTATTATAATTTAGTGGAAGTACTTGCTGCAAAAATGATTGTTTTATGGTAGATGTTATAAGAGAAAATTCCACTAAATTAATTAACCGCCTGGGTGGATTGGTTCGATAGAGGATGTCGAGAGTGGAGTGGCTATTCATGGGTCATTTCTATGGCTGTCTTGTTTATGCTCACTTGTGGTTGCCACCCAGGGCTATGAGATTGAAGTTACACTGAGTATAGTTGCTTACCGTGCAACCATTAGTCATATGGGCTCTGTCTTGACGGAGTAAGTCGCGAGAACCTGAATCCGTCGTGACCAGCAGATGTAGAGGGTGTAGGTTGGTTCGGGTCCGCGTGTGATTTGGGGGATTGCTTCTGAAAAGTCTCGTCTCGATCTTCTTCTTTTCCTCCTCACTAAATGAGTGTAGAGGATAGTTTGGGTTGATTGGGTCTAATGGTGAAAGTGCACAAACTCTCGAGAGTTAAAACCTAAGATCTTAGCCGTGTCCCCGGAAACGGACAATTTGAGTGACTACACAAGGCTGTCTACTGAAAATCTCTTCATTCCAATTTCTTAAATAAAATTTGATGGGTGAACTCGGGTAGGAGACGCGGATGAGTCCGGTGGTCTCTTAAATAGAAGTTTATGATTTCAAAAAAATGGTTAGTGAAATATAGGACAAAACTTGCTTTGCGCAATAGCCTTTGAGCTCCACCAGCCAAATATGCATGTAGTAATAGTCTTGCCATTTATATCCACCATAGTATCACTTGCCACCACAATTCAATTGTGCTGACCCTTTATAGCTGGGCTGCAACTAAACCTTGCAGATTTGACAGACGAGGAGTGAGGTTTCCGATAGGATTTCGAGTCTACAACCAACATGTCTTGCCTGTGGCACATGAAGATGATGAGGCTCATTGTAACTATTGCATTCCGCTGCTGTACTTTGTATTTTGCTAGCCTTCTGAGGTTATGCAAATTGTAATGAATTTTGTAACACTGGATCATGCGATTTAATAAAGTATTTGACACTTTTGCATGATATACATCTTAAACTGTGGTGCTAGCATTTGATCCAGGGACTAGCACATTAACACAGGGATCTCCACCTTATAATAAAAGGTGAGGTCGCTATAGCGCCTCCACCAGGTGAGGCCGCCTCGTGGCCCTCCTCCGTATCCTCTTCGGTGGTCTGGATGCTTCCGGGGAAAATAGGGATATTGGCTTTTGTTTCGTGCAATTCCGAGAATATTTCCTTAACAGTTTTTCTGAAACCAAAAACAGCAGAAAACAGGGAACTGGCACTATGGCATCTTGTTAATAGGTTAGTCCCAGAAAATGCATAAAAACCATATAAAGTGTATATAAAACATGTAGCAATGGATATAATATAAGCATGGAACATAAGAAATTATAGATACGTTTGAGACGTATCACCCCCCGAAACCCTAAGGCACGAGGAACCATCGAGGAAATATTCCGCCGCCTCCACGAGGCGAAAAACACCAGAGAGTGAAAAGCTCTCCGGCAGGGAGAAATCTGCCGGGGAAATTCCTTCCTAGAGGGGGGGAATCATCGCCATCGTCACTGTCATCGAGCTGAACTTCATTGGGATCATCATCATCTCCACCGCCGACACCGTCATCTCCGCCGCTCCACTCCGTTCCCGCTGTAACATCTAGGGTTGAATCTTGGCTATTTCATAGGGGAAACTTTCACGGTGTTAATTACTCTTGTGGTTGATGCTATTGAGTGAAACCGTTGAATTAAGGTTTATGTCCAGATTGTTATTCATCATTATATCACCTCTGATCATGTTTCATATGATGTCTTGTGAGTAGTTCGTTTAATTCTTGAGGTCATGGGAGAAGTCTAGATGTTAGTAGTGAAGTATTGATACGTCTCAAACGTATCTATAATTTCTTATGTTCCATGCTTATATTATACCAATTGCTACATGTTTAATACACACTTTATATCACTTTTATGCATTTTCTGGGACTAATCTATTAACAAGATGCCACAGTGCCATTTCCCTGTTTTTTGCTGTTTTTGGTTTCAGGAAAGTTGTTAAGGAAATATTCCCGGAATTGGACGAAACAAAAGCCAAAGTCCCTATTTTTCCCGACACGTTCCAGAAGTCCGAAGGAGAGACGAAGGGGGCCGAGGAGGCAGCCACACCATGTGGTGGCGCGGCTCCCCCTCTGGCCGCGCCGCCACGTGGTGAGGGCCCCTCGGGTGCCCACCGACGCCGCCCTTTCGCCCATATATTGCCCCCGACAAAATAACCCTAACCACCGAAGCCTTTTCCCGAGAAGAGTTCCGCTGCGCCGCCGCCATCGAAGACAAGTTTCGGGGGACAGAAGTCTCTGTTCCGGCACCCTGCCGGGACGGGGAATTGCCCCCGGAGCCATCTCCATCGACTCCACCGCCATCTCCATCGCCGTTGCTGACTCCCACGATGAGGAGTGAGTATTTCTCCCCCGGGGCTGCGGGCTCTACCGGTAGCTATGTGTTTTATCTCTCTCTCCCATGGTGTGATCTTTATGTGATCATGAGCCTTGTAATCTAGTTGAATTGTAGATGCTACTCTTTATGTATTATGCAATCTAGAGGTTATTTTAATATGAACTCCGGAGTTACTCTCCACGGTGTGAAGGTGACAGTGTGTGCACCGTGTGTGATTCCTTTATGATGTTGTGGTGTATGTTTACTCAAACTCTGGGTGTGCTTCTATAGCCCTACACAATGAATGGTGTTTATCATCCAACAAGAGAGTGTTTGAGAGTAGTATTTATTATTCAGCTTTGATGTCATTGTTGAGAGTGTTCACTAGTGAAAGTATGATCCCTAGGCCTTGTTTCTAAGCATTGAAACACCGTTTACAACAAGTTCTGCTACATGTTTGCTTGCTGCCATTTTTATTTCAGATTGCAATTACTACTTATAATCATCCATATTACTTGTATTTCACTATCTCTTCGCCGAACTAGTGCACCTATACATCTGACAAGTGTATTGGGTGTGTTGGGGACACAAGAGACTTCTTGCATCTTAATTGCAGGGTTGCTTGAGAGGGATATCTTTGACCTCTACCTCCCTGAGTTCGATAAACCTTGGGTGATTCACTTAAGGGAAACTTGCTGCTGTCCTACAAATCTCTGCTCTTGGAGGCCCAACACTGTCTACATGAATAGAAGCGTGCGTAGACATCAAGCTATTTTCTGGCGCCGTTGCCGGGGAGGTAAGTGTTGGAAGGTATCTCCTTTAGATTCTGCAATTTTATCTTTTTGTCTCTTGTTTTTATTTCACTAGTTAGGCTAAATGGAAAACAACAACAAAATTAGAGATCTTTATGAAATTTATATTGCATTTGGACATGATACTTTTGAAGAGAAAATTAAAAAACCTATGGAAGTTAGTTTGCGTAATAATGGTAGTAGTGTTATTAGTATAAATTCTTTGGACACCATTATTGCTAAGGCTATGGAAAAGCCTAAGCTTGGGGAAGCTAGTTTATATAAAAATAATCTTTTTTGCTCCTCAGGTTTGGAGGAATTATTTTGCCTTGATAATGCTTTGCCTCCAATATGTGATAATTCTAATGATGCTTGTTATATTCTAAATCCACCTACTGAAAGTATTGCTTTTGAACTACCTATGGAAATTGTTGAAATGGTTATAGATGAACCTTATGTAGGAGATGGAACAGTCCATCCAAGTGAACACTTGTTGAAACTAAAAGGATTTTGTGAGTTGTTTAAGCTTGCAGGTTTATCAAGAGAAAATGTCATGAAGAAATTATTTCCACTGTCACTTAAGGACAAAGCAAGGAAGTGGTATGAGCTACTAGATGATCCTCATCATTTGGAATGGAAGGAGCTTGAATATCTCTTTTACTCTAAATTTTATCCTCCTTATGAATTGTATTTAGATAGGAATTACATTTTTAATTTTTGGCATCGTGATGGAGAAAGCATTGCTCAAGCTTGGGGAAGGCTGAAAACATTAATACTCAAATGTCCTAACCATGAGCTTCCTGAGAAAATAATTGTTAATAATTTTTATGCAAGGCTTTCAGGACATTGCAAGGATTATCTAGATGACTGTTCAGAGGGCTCTTTAACAAGTAAGAAGGTTGAAGCTAGATGGGATCTTCTTGAAAGAATTCAAAATAATGCTGAAGATTGGGAGAATGACAAAGGTTAAAAATCAGGTATAAACTATGAATATGATTTCTCTTTCGTTGAAACTACTGGTTTTCAAGAGCTTAGTGCTAAATATGGTCTTGATTCTCATATTATTGTTGATTGTTTTAGAACCTTTGCTTCTCATATTAATGTTCCTAAAGAAAATTGGAACGTGTATCATGAACCTTTCAAAGACACTTGCATGGAAAATGAAATTGTTGTTAATGATTGCAATAAACATGCTCAAACTTCTGAAAATACTATTTCTTATAAGCATGTTAATTTTTGTGGAATGCATAGAACTTGTGAAAATAATCAAATCGAAGATGAATATTGTATCCATCATAGGAATGAAAAAACTAGAGCTTGGTACAAGGCTCTAAGAGATCTTGGTGAAAAAGTTTGTGCCACCTATCCTTTTATTTGTGAACTTTGCTATGAAGAGGGTCATTTCGAATTTCAATGCTCGGGTTCTAATAAGGATATTGCAGGAGATTTTTGTGATAACATGATCACTCCTAATCAACATGATGAACTTACATTATTTTTGGGGTGTGAAGAGTTATCAAGAAAAACTTCTTTGTTAGATATGAGTGATCTTGATGTGAATAGTGTGTTGCATGGATGTAATCTCTATTGTGTTAATAATTGCCATGCTAACACCTACATACAAAATATTATAAAGGACGAGACTTTACCAAAGTATGACAGGACTAATATGTGTTTTGTTATTATTAATGAAAGAGAGGAATCCCCCCAAGTTTCTTCCATTGTCTCTAATACTAAACCAGGTTATGTGGAGAAGCTTCCTTTCAAGCCTCTCCCTTCTAAAGAGGAAAAGAAGAAGAAAAATGGAAAGAGGAAGAAGAAGAAGAGGAGTAAAAGGAGAGAGGAAACGATATCTTCTCCCAAACATGTTGCTCCTATTACAATTGATACTTATAATTCTGAATTCGATGATTCTGAACTTGATGATGAACCTATGCCTGTTATTTATATTAGTGATCATGATTGGGAAAAGCACACTACTTTTGATATTGAAGATCTCTGGAATACTAATTCTGAAAATGATGATGTTAATAATTGTTATACTATTAGTACTATCCATGTTTCTCCCCATGATGATATAGAAAGCTCTGAGCTTGGGGATGAGGTGTTTGAAAATCCTTTTGCTACTAATGATTATATATTTGATACCTCTCCTTCTAGTAAAAATGATGATATGTTTACAAATAAACACACTTTGGAGGATAACTATTCTATTGCTTATGATGATACTATGCCTCCAGTCTTTGATAATTATAACGAATAATATGACATGGGTTATAATTACAATTATCCTCTTGAAACTTGTCATAGTTATAGAGGAATTACTCAAACCAATCCTTTTAATATACAACTTGTCTATCATGTTCGAGTTCTTTATGATGATCCTGCTCCCATTGTTATTAATGAGAAGAACTTTTCTTATGAGGGAAATAATGATACTTTTATGCATATGGATCATGATAAGAATGTTTCATGTGATGGTTATATTGTGGATTTTATCAATGATGCTACTGAAAGTTATTATAAGAGAGGAAAATACGGTTGTAAAAGTTTTCAAGTTACTAAAACACCTCTCTTTATGTTGGAAGTTTTGAAGTTTCATTTGTTTCATCTTTCTATGATAGTTGCTTTATGTTTCAATAATTTATCCCATTACAAAATTCCTTTGCATAGGAAGTGGGTTAGACATAAATGTGTTTGATGTTGACCTCTTGATGCTCTCCTTTGTTTTTCAACTCTCATTTTATGAGAGCATCAAAAAAATCTCCTTGCCTAGCTTAAAGGCTTTAAAGAAAAGCGCTTATGGGAGACAACCCACGTTTTATTTCTGTTATTTTCTTTTATATTGAGTCAAGGAACCTGTCTACCTCTGTAGCAATTACTTTGTATCTTTATTTTATCGCATTGTTGTGTCAAGTAAAGCCTCTAGTAGTAAGTTGATACTAGATTTGGATTTCTGCGCAGGAACAGTTTTCTGCTGTCCACCGTTTAAGTCATAACTCCCTACAGAAAATTCGAAAAAACCTGATATTTTCTGCGCGTGATCCTCAGATATGTACGCAACTTTCATTAGTTTTGAGTTTTCTGATTTGAGCAAGTTAAGTGCCTAGAACAAATTCGTCTTTACGGACTGTTCTGTTTTTGACAGATTCTGCCATTTATTTTGCATTGCTCCTTTTGCTGTTTTTAATGGATCTTTTTGCTCAACAAAATACCAGTGGCTGTAGCTAATGTCCAGTAGCATATGTAATGATTTTGTCCATGCAGAATATGAGAATTTTTGATTATGCACTAACCCTCTAATGAAGTCTACTTTGAGTTTGGTGTGGAGGAAGTTTTCAAGGATCAAGAGAGAGGATGATATGATATGATCAAGAAGATAAAAAAGCCTAAGCTTGGGGATGCCCCCGTGGGTCACCCAAGCATATTTCAAGAAGACTCAAGCGTCTAAGCTTGGGAATGCCCAAGGCATCCCTTTCTTCATCAACAAATTATCAGGTTATCTCTAGTGAAACTATATTTTAATTCCGCCACATCTTATATGCTTTACTTGGAGCGTCTGTTTGTTTTTTTTTTTTCTTTGTTATTTTCATTCTCTGAATAAAAAGTATCCTGGCATTCTTTTGTGGGAGAGAGACACGCTCCGCTTTTTCTTATGAATACTCCTATTCCTCACTTATATTTGTCGAGTATTCTTGTATGTTACTTCAATGCTTTTAGCTCTCGTTTTTCATGCATCTCTTGTTCAGAGCTGTTAGTTCTCTTATGTTATACTCCCTTGTCTCATTGTCAAAAACTTGGAGAGTTTATTTTTAAATAAGTTGATTGGTGTTTGGTTGGAAACAGAAAATGCTAAATGTGGTAGATGGTATAATGAAAAAATATACATGCTCTTATGGATTGTTATCTTGTATGTTGTGGTGCTTGGCAATTGTTTTGAGCTCTCAAGTAGATCATGTTTTAAGCTCTTGCACCATGTAGTTAAAACCTATTAGTGAAGAACTACCGTAGAGCTTGTTGAAATTTGGTTTGCATATTTGGTATCTCTAAGGTCTAGATATTTTCTAGTAAAAGTGTTTGAACAACAAGGAAGACAATGTAGAGTTCTATAATGCTTGCAATATGTTTTTATGTAAGTCTTGTTGTGTCAGTTGTCATCTTGTGGTTGCTTCAAATAACATTGCTAGCCAAAGCCTTGTATAGAGAGGAATTCTTCTCATGCATCCAAAACCTTGAGCCCAAACCCATGCCATTTGTGTCCACCATACCTACCTACTACGTGGTATTTTCTGCCATTCCAAGCAAATACTTCATGTGCTACCTTTATTCAAGACTTATTATCTTTTATTTGTGTCAATGTTTATTAGCTCATGAGGAAGTATGTGGTGTTTTCCATATCAACCTTGTATTTTCTTTTAGACAGACTTTCACAACCGGACTAGTGGCATATACATCCGCTTATCCATTAACTTTGCAAAAAGAACTGGCAAATGGGATGCCCAGTCCCAATTAATTACAACTTTAACCATCATTCTCTTCACATGGTTTTGCAAAAAAATATTATGTTTCAAAGTGTTATACAATTTAATATAGACACTCCTCCATGGTATGTGATTGTTGCAAGGTAATGGTGGGGATTCGGTTAGCCATAGATTGTGTGTGCAATGATGGGGAGGAGTGTCAAACCAGTTTTTAAAAATATACATGTGTAAACAAAAGAGAATAAGAGGGATGATCTACTCTTGGGTAGAAATAACGTCCTTCATGGGAGCCGCTCTTGAAAGTCTGGTTGACAAGGGGCGTGGAGTGCCCACTACCATTCGTTGACAACAACAAACACCTCTCAAAACTTACTGTTATGCTCTTTATATGATTTCAAAAACCTATAAAAACTAAAAAGCTCTAGCACATGCTTGTATCCCTGCTTCCCTCTGTGACGGGCCTATCTTTTACTTTATGTTGAGTCTGTTTACCTACTTCTTTCTATCTTAGAAGCAAACACTTGTGTCAACTTTGTGTGCAACAATTCTTATATGCTTACTTATTGCACTTGTTATATTTCTTTGTGTTGACAACTATCTATATGATATACATGTTCAAAGTTGAAAGCCAATGCTGAAACTTATATCTTCCTTTGTGTTGCTTCAATGCTCTTTTACTTAGAAACTATTGCTTTATGAGTTAACTCTTATGCAAATCTTTTGATGCTTGTTTGAAAGTACTATCCATGAAAAGTTTTTGCTTATATGATTCAGTTGTTTACTCCTTGTCTATTTGTTAGCAAACTATAGACCATTGCCTTGAGTCACTTCATTCATAACATGAGCCTTACAATATTATTTGATCAAGATTGTGTGAAAGCATGTCATTTCAGAAATTATTTATTGTTATCGTTTTACCTACTCGGGAGGAGTAGAACTAAGCTTGGGGATGCTTGATACGTCTCAAACGTATCTATAATTTCTTATGTTCCATGCTTATATTATACCAATTGCTACATGTTTAATACACACTTTATATCACTTTTATGCATTTTCTGGGACTAACCTATTAACAAGATGCCACAGTGCCATTTCCCTGTTTTCTGCTGTTTTTTGTTTCAGAAAAGTTGTTAAGGAAATATTCTCGGAATTGGACGAAACAAAAGCCAAAGTCCCTATTTTTCCCGACACGTTCCAGAAGTCCGAAGGAGAGAGAAGGGGGCCAAGGAGGCAGCCACACCATGTGGTGGCGCGACTCCCCCTCTGGCCGCGCCGCCACGTGGTGAGGGCCCATCGGGCGCCCACCGACGCCGCCCTTTCGCCCATATATTGCCCCCGACAAAATAACCCTAACCACCTAAGCCTTTTCCCGAGAAGAGTTCCGCTGCGCCGCCGCCATCGAAGACAAGTTTCGGAGGACAGAAGTCTCTGTTCCGGCACCCTGCCGGGACGGGGAATTGCCCCCGGAGCCATCTCCATCGACTCCACCGCCATCTCCATCGCCGTTGCTGACTCCCACGATGAGGAGTGAGTAGTTCTCCCCCGGGGCTGCGGGCTCTACCGGTAGCTATGTGTTTTATCTGTCTCTCCCATGGTGTGATCTTTATGTGATCATGAGCCTTGTAATCTAGTTGAATTGTAGATGCTACTCTTTATCTATTATGCAATCTAGAGGTTATTTTAATATGAACTCCGGAGTTACTCTCCACGGTGTGAAGGTGACAGTGTGTGCACCGTGTGTGATTCCTTTATGATGTTGTGATGTATGTTTACTCAGACTCTTGGGTGTGCTTTTATGGCCCTACACAATGAATGGTGTTTATCATCCAACAAGAGAGTGTTTGAGAGTAGTATTTATTATTCAGCTTTGATGTCATTGTTGAGAGTGTCCACTAGTGAAAGTATGATCCCTAGGCCTTGTTTCTAAGCATTGAAACACCGTTTACAACAAGTTCTGCTACATGTTTGCTTGCTGCCATTTTTATTTCAGATTGCAGTTACTACTTATAATCATCCATATTACTTGTATTTCACTATCTCTTCGCCGAACTAGTGCACCTATACATCTGACAAGTGTATTGGGTGTGTTGGGGACACAAGAGACTTCTTGCATCTTAATTGCAGGGTTGCTTGAGAGGGATATCTTTGACCTCTACCTCCCTGAGTTCGATAAACCTTGGGTGATTCAATTAAGGGAAACTTGCTGCTGTCCTACAAACCTCTGCTCTTGGAGGACCAACACCGTCTACAAGAATAGAAGCGTGCGTAGACATCAAGTATGTTGAGTAATATTTAATGGTTTGATATTTAAGTTGTGGTGCTATTCTTCTAGTGGTGTCATGTGAACGTCGACTACATGACACTTCATCTCTATGGGCCTAGGGGAATGCATTGTGTATTCGAATATTAATTGTGACAGAAACCTAAACCCCTGTTGGTATCTCGATGCATGAGGGATAGTAGGATCTCAGAGTTTAAGGCTGTGGTTAGATTTATCTTAATTAATTTCTCGTATTTGCGGATGCTTGCAAGGGGTATAATCACAAGTGTGTATTAATCCTAGGAAGGGCGTTGCATTAGCATAGTTTCACCTACACAACACTTATCAAAACAATAAAGATTAATCAGCTATATGAAGCGAAAGTACTTGATGAAATTCCCGTGTGTCCTCAAGAACGTTTGGTCATCATAAGTAAACCTACCGGCTTGTCCTTTGCTCTAGAAAGGATTGGGCCACTCGGTGCAATTATTATTACTGTCTTTTATTTATTTGTACGTTTTTATCTGCTATATCAAAAACCCCTAAAAACTTGTCTGCTAGTATTTACAGTAAATTCCTAATCAAAACTGCTTATCAGCACCTTCTGCTTCTCGTTGGGTTCGACACTCTTATTTATCGAAAGTACTACGATACACCCCCTATACTTGTGGGTCATCAAGACTATTTTGTGGCACCGTTGCCGAGGAGTGAAGCACTATCACTACTAGGAAAAAGCTCATTTGTGACGCTCCAAATTCGTCACTAAAACGTCACTAACATCGGTTAGTGACGATCTTGTGATGATTTCGAAATGGTCGAAAGCTGGGCGTCAACAAGGATCGGTAACCGTCAATGTGTTTAGTGACGTTTTAAAACGTCACTACCCAGTCTGACGTGGCAAAATTTGTGACGATGGAAAACGTCACTAAATGAATTCAGCCCGGTCTATTGACTCTGTTATATGGGCCAGCCCATTATGCTTGTTGGGCCTTGGCCCATTTTGGGTCCGTTACAGTTTTGGGCATCGGCCCATTTATGGACCGTTACCGTTTGGGCCTTGGCCCATTTAGGGTCTGATACGTCTCCAACGTATCTATAATTTCTTATGTTCCATGCTATATTATACCAAGTTATTACATGTTTTATATGCATTTTATATAGTTTTATGCATTTTCTGGGACTAACCTATTAACAAGATGCCACAGTGCCAGTTCCCTGTTTTCTGCTGTTTTTGGTTTCAGAAAAGTACTTAAGGAAATATTCTCGGAATTGGACGATTTCTTTTCTGAAGTCAGTTTTTCATCGGGAACATTCCAGAAAGCCGAACACGAGACGAAGTGGGCCACCGAGGCGGCGCCACCACGTGCTCGCGCGGCAGCACTCCTGGCCGCGCGAGGACCAGGTGTTGGCCCCTCGGGGCGCCACCGACTTCGCCCTTTCGCCTACAAATACCCCCCAGACTAAAAACCCTAACACGGTGTTCATATTTTCCTCCACGGGTCCCGAGCCACCGCCGTCGTCAACACCAATTCGGGAGAGATCAGAACTACTTTCCGGCACCCTGCCGGGAGGGGGAATCGTCACCGGAGGCCTCTACGTCGCCATGACCGCCTCCGGACTGATGCGTGAGTAGTCTACCCTTGGACTACGGGTCCATAGCAGTAGCTAGATGGTTGTCTTCTCCTCTTGTGCTATCATGTTTAGATCTTGTGAGCTGCCTATCATGATCAAGATCACCGTTATGTAATACTTCATGTTGTGTTTGCTGGGATCCGATGAATATTGAGTACTAAAGTTATTGCTTCATAATATATCATGTGTGTGCTATTTAATGATCTTGCATGCTCTCCGTTACTTGTGTATGCTCTGGCCAAGTAGATGCTTTTGACTCCAAGAGGGGGTATTTATGCTCGATAGTAGGTTCATGTCTCTATTAAATCTGGGGTGGTGACAGCTAGCTCTAAGGTTGTAGATGTGCTGTTGCTACTAGGGATAAAGCAGTAGTACTTTGTCTAAGGATGATGTTACTTACTTACTTTACACACAGTGCTTAAGGCGATAATCTGTTGCATGCAACTTAATACTGAAAGGGGTGCGGACGCTAACCGGAAGGTGGATTATTAGTCATAGATGCGGTTGGAACGGTCTATGTATATTGTTGTAATGCCCGAATGAATCTCACACTGGACATCATAACGTTGGTATATGCATTGGTTTGCTCATCATTATTCTATCAATTGCCCAGCTGTAATTTGTTTACCCGCATGAATGTTATTATTATTTATGGAGAGACACCACTAGTGAACTGTGGACCCCGGTCCTTCTCTTTAATCTGATAAACCACAAACTGCAAACCTGTTACTTTCTGCAAACAAACATCTTTCTTCCACACATACGTTTAATCCTTTGTTACAGCAAGCCGGTGAGATTGACAACCTCACCGTTAAGTTGGGGCAAAGTATCTTGATTGTGTTGTGTGCAGGTTCCACGTCACCTACGTCCCAGGAAGCATTTTCTGGCGCCCTTACGTCGCAGATTTTTCTGGCGCCGTTGACACCTCGGGGGAATTCATTATTTCCTACTGGTTCGATAACCTTGGTTTCACAACTGAGGGAAACTTGCTGCTGCACTACTTCATACCTTCCTCTTGGGGTCTCCCAACAACACACCCACCGTGTGCATCAAGCATTTTTCTGGCGCCGTTGCCGGGGAAATAAGAATTCCTTTGAAGACCTTCACACTCCTCCGTCAACTTCGTTGCCGGTGATTTGAAGATTCTTCTACGAGGGGAGTTTTCGCACTTCCAATCTTTTTATTTAGTTATTGTCTTGCTTAGTTTATTTTTATTACTGTCTTGTTTGCTTAATATCAAAAATACAAAAAAATTTAGTTACTTGCATTACTTTGTTTATTTCGGTTTGCTATTTTATTTTCAGTTTTGGTTATTTTGGTTATTTCGGTTTGATATTTAAGTTGCTGAAAATGGGTAGTCCTGAAGTTGAAATTCGTTCGTTTAAACAACAAGGAGGAGAAAGTTTAAAAGATGCTTGGTATAGGATAAATGATGCTCATAAAAAATGCACTAAAAAACACTCTACTTTAATCCTCCTTAGGAATTTTTATGTTGGTATCTCTAGTTGGTATAGGTATGTTCTTGATACTCTTACGGGGGGTAACTTTCTTGGTACACCTGCTTTTGAAGCCTGTAATTTAATTGAAAGTTTGGTAGGGGCACCACCCCTTACTAAAGAAGTTAAAACTGAGATCACTTTGGAAGATATTATTAAAAGGTTGGATTCTATGGAGAAAACTTTTCTTGATAATACTAGCAAGGGTAATGAATCAATAGATGACATTAATGGAAGAATCACTGCTTTAGAAACTAGCAACACCCTTGATACTCATAATCATAGAATTGATGAATTAGAAGATGCTATAGAGACCTTAAGTTCAACCTTTGCCTCTATTAAAACTAAGAAAGATAAGGCTTTTGTAGGAAGAGAGCAAAAGTTTATTTATATTCCCAAACCCAAACCTCCCAATATGCCTAAAAGTGATGGTTTACATAATAGGACACACTCATGGATACCAAAAACACCTATTACAACCAACCATGTTTTGGAGGAAATTATTGGTGTTGATGCTTCATCTCTTGATAATACTTGAGTTTTGCTTTCTGTGCCTAGCTGAAAGGCGTTAAACAAAAGCGCTTATGGGAGACAACCCACTTTTATTTCCTGTTATTTTATTTTTTTTGTGTCAAGGACTTGTCCTACCTCTGTAGCAATTTCTTTCTATCTTTATTTTATTGCATTGTTGTGTCAAGATAAGACTCTAGTTGAAAGTTCATGCTAAATTTGGATTCCTGCGCAGAAACAGTTTTCTGCTGTCCACCGTTTAATTCGTAACTCCTCACAGAAAAATCCAAATAACCTGCCCTTTTTTTTGCATAATCCTCAGATATATATGCAACTTTCATTAGTTTTGAGTTTTCTGATCTGAGCAAGTTAAGTGCCTCGAAAAAATTCGTCTTTACGGACTGTTCTGTTTTTGACAGATTCTGCCATTTATTTTGCAATGCCTCTTTTGCTATTTTGATTGGATCTTTTTATCCTATGAAGTATCAGTGGCTGTAGATAATGTCCAGTAGCATTGGTAGCAATTGTGTTCCTACAGAATATCATAATTTTTCGTGCACTAACCCTCTAATGAAGTTTACTCTAAGTTTGGTGTGGAGGAAGTTTTCAAGGATCAAGAGAGAAGGATGATATGATGTGATCAAGAGGATAGTAAAGCCAAAGCTTGGGGATGCCCCGGTGGTTCATCCCCAACATATTTCAAGAAGACTCAAGCGTCAAAGCTTGGGGATGCCCAAGGCATCCCCTTCTTCATCAACAAACTATCAGGTCCTTTCTAGTGAAACTATATTTTAATTCCGCCACTTCTTATGTGCTTTTCTTGAAGCGTCTGTTTGTTTTTGTTTTTGTTTTTGTTATTTTCATTCTCTGAATAAAATGGATCCTAGCATTCCTTTGTGGGAGAGAGACACGCTGCGCTTTTTCTTATGAATACTCGTATTCTTCACTTATATTTGTTGAGTATTCTTCTATGTTACTTCAATGCTTTCTAGCTCTTGTTTTTCATGCATCTATTGCTAGAGCTATTATCTTTATTATATCATACTCTCATATCTCATTGTTTAATTACTTGGAGAGTTTATCTTTTAAATAAGTTGATTGGTGTTTGGTTGAGAACAGAAAATGCTAAATGTGGTAGATGGTATAAAGAAAGATATACATGCTCTTATGGATTGTTATCTTGCATGTTGTGGTGCTTGGCAATTGTTTTGAGCTCTCAAGTAGATCATGTTTAAGCTTTTACATCATGTAGTTAAAACCTATTAGTGAGGAACTACCGTAAAACTTGCTGAAATTTGGTTTGCATGTTTGGTATCTCTAAGGTCTAGATATTTTCTAGTTAAAGTGTTTGAACAACAAGGAAGACAATGTAGAGTTTTATAATGCTTGCAATATGTTTTTATATACGTCTTGTTGTCATAGTTTATACTTGTGTTTGCTTCAAATAACCTTGCTATCCAAAACCTTGTACTGAGAGGGAATGCTTCTCGTGCATCCAAAACCTTGAGCCAAAACCCATGCCATTTGTGTCCACCATACCTACCTACTACATGGTATTTCCTGCCATTCCAAGTAAATACTTCATGTGCTACCTTTTATTCAAAATTTATTATCCCTTATTTGTGTCAATGTTTATTAGCTCATGAGGAAGTATGTGGCGTTACGGATATCAACCTTGTCATTTGCTTTTAGACAGACTTTCACCAACCGGACTAGTGGCATATACACCGCTTATCCATTAACTTTGCAAAAAGAGCTGGCAAATGGGGTGCCCAGTCCCAATTAATTACAACTTTAACCGCTGCATTCTCTTCACATTTTTGCCCTGATCTAATCAGCCAAGCAATGATACTAGTTCTAAACTACATGTGTAAACAAAAAAGAAAAGAGGGATGATCTGCCCTTGGGTAGAAATAACGTCCTTCATGGGAGCCGCTCTTAAGAAAGTCTGGTTGACAAGGGGGGGGGGGGGTAGAGTGCCCATTACCATTCGTTGACAACGACAAACACCGCTCAAAACTTACTTTTATGCTCTCTATATGATTTCAAAAACCTATAAAACTAAGAAGCTCTAGCACATGCTTGTATCCCTGCTTCCCTCTGCGAAGGGCCTATCTTTTACTTTATGTTGAGTCAGTTTACCTACTTCTTTCTATCCCCGAAGCAAACACTTGTGTCAACTGTGTGCAACAATTCTTATATGCTTACTTATTGCACTTGTTATATTTCTTTGTGTTGACAACTACCTATATGATATACATGTTCAAAAGTTGAAAGCCAATGCTGAAACTTATATCTTCCTTTGTGTTGCTTCAATGCTCTTTTGCTTAGATAATATTGCTTTATGAGTTAACTCTTATGCAAATCTTCTTGATGCTTGTTTGAAAGTACTATTCATGAAAAGTTTTACTTATATGATGTAGTTGTTTACTCCTTGTCTATTTGTTAGCAAACTATAGATCATTGCCTTGAGTCACTTCATTCATAACATGAGCCTTACATTATATTATGATCAAGATTGTGTTTAAGCATGTCACTTCAGAAATTATTCTTCTTTTATCGTTCTTGCCTACTCGGGACGAGTAGAACTAAGCTTGGGGATGTTGATACGTCTCCAACGTATCTATAATTTCTTATGTTCCATGCTATATTATACCAAGTTATTACATGTTTTATATGCATTTTATATACTTTTATGCATTTTCTGGGACTAACCTATTAACAAGATGCCACAGTGCCAGTTCCCTGTTTTCTGCTGTTTTTGGTTTCAGAAAAGTACTTAAGGAAATATTCTCGGAATTGGACGATTTCTTTTCTGAAGTCAGTTTTTCATCGGGAACGTTCCAGAAAGCCGAACACGAGACGAAGTGGGCCACCGAGGCGGCGCCACCACGTGCTCGCGCGGCAGCACTCCTGGCCGCGCGAGGACCAGGTGTGGGCCCCTCGGGGCGCCATCGGCTTCGCCCTTTCGCCTTCAAATACCCCCCAGACTAAAAACCCTAACACAGTGTTCATATTTTCCTCCACGGGTCCCGAGCCGCCGCCGTCGTCAACACCAATTCGGGAGAGATCAGAACTTCTTCCCGGCACCCTGCCGGGAGGGGGAATCGTCACCGGAGGCCTCTACGTTGCCATGACCGCCTCCGGACTGATGCGTGAGTAGTCTACCCTTGGACTACGGGTCCATAGCAGTAGCTAGATGGTTGTCTTCTCCTCTTGTGCTATCATGTTTAGATCTTGTGAGCTGCCTAGCATGATCAAGATCACCGTTATGTAATACTTGATGTTGTGTTTGCTGGGACCCGATGAATATTGAGTACTAAAGTTATTGCTTCATAATATATCATGTGTGTGCTATTTAATGATCTTGCATGCTCTCCGTTACTTGTGTATGCTCTGGCCAAGTAGATGCTTGTGACTCCAAGAGGGGGTATTTATGCTCGATAGTAGGTTCATGTCTCTATTAAATCTGGGGTGGTGACAGCTAGCTCTAAGGTTGTAGATGTACTGTTGCTACTAGGGATAAAACAGTAGTACTTTGTCTAAGGATGATGTTACTTACTTACTTTACACACAGTGCTTAAGGCGATAATCTGTTGCATGCAACTCAATACTGAAAGAGGTGCGGACGCTAACCGGAAGGTGGATTATTAGTCATAGATGCGGTTGGAACGGTCTATGTATATTGTTGTAATGCCCGAATGAATCTCACACTAGACATCATAACGTTGGTATATGCATTGGTTTGCTCATCATTATTCTATCAATTGCCCAGCTGTAATTTGTTTACCCGCATGAATGTTATTATTATTTATGGAGAGACACCACTAGTGAACTGTGGAGCCGGTCCTTCTCTTTAATCTGATAAACCACAAACTGCAAACCTGTTACTTTCTGCAAACAAACATCTTTCTTTCACACATACGTTTAATCCTTTGTTACAGCAAGCCGGTGAGATTGACAACCTCACCGTTAAGTTGGGGCAAAGTATCTTGATTGTGTTGTGTGCAGGTTCCACGTCACCTACGTCCCAGGAAGCATTTTCTGGCGCCCTTACGTCGCAGATTTTTCTGGCGCCGTTGACACCTCGGGGGAATTCATTATTTCCTACTGGTTCGATAACCTTGGTTTCACAACTGAGGGAAACTTGCTGCTGCACTACTTCATACCTTCCTATTGGGGTCTCCCAACAACACACCCACCGTGTGCATCAGGGTCCACTACAGTTTTGGGCCTTTGCCGATTTAGTGTCCACTTCAGTTTTGGGCCGTGGCCTTTTGGGGTCCGTTACATTATCGGACTTGGCCTTTTTAGGGTCCATTATATTTTTGGGCCTTGGCCATTTTAGGGTCCGTTACAGTTTTGGGCCTTGGCCTTTTTACAGCCCAGTTATATTTTGGGCTCAGCCTTTTTAAATTCGTGGTTTTCGTAAATCGACCCATATACGAATCTAATTTAGGTTGGGCTGTAGCCTTTTAAGAGCCCATGTATTCCCAGGCTACTTTGGGTCTTGGCCTTTTAAAATACAACAAATAGCCCAATAGCACAGCAATTAAATCAGGAAATTCAGCAGCTAAATATAAATCAGCCAGGTTCACCAACATGTTCAGAGATGCACCAACATGTTCACAGATTCATCAACATGTTCACAGATTCGCCAAATTCACAACCGCCAAAAAGGGTCCGGAAAGGACACGAACCTGCCAGCAAGTTTCATACCAAAACGCCTTGCAACCAGCAACAAAGCTAAACTTTCTCTAATTCTTGTTAGATCCAAACAACACCATCATCTGAGCTACCTTGGCATCGTTCTCTTCAGTCCGCTGGCCCAGCACCTCGTATTCCTTGTCACGTTGAGTTTGTGCGGCTTCAGCTTCATCTAGCAGCTTCTTGATGGCAGCCACTTGTGTCTCTGAGTTCTTCTTGATGCAGCCAACTCCTCTTTCATCACTTCCAGCCCTCGGGTTACCTTCTCCACCCATGTGCCCTTCCATGTGCGCTTGACAACACCCACACCTGAATAGCATACATACAAAGATCATTTCAGAAAACAGCACACATCCAAAAGAGTCTACAAAGATAACAAATGCACTAGATAGTGTGGACAACTGTACAAAAGAAAACTTGCCTGCATCACTCAATTCAATATCAGGACCAAGAAACCCTTCAGATCAAAGTACTGAAGAACACTGACATCAGCATGTGCAGTAGGACTGTGGTCCCTACGCACAATACTTCCTTCATTTGTTGACTTAGAGTCTTGATCACTCTGCACAGTTTCCTCCACAAAACTGCGCAGGTCCTCATCCTCCTTCCCAATTACTTGGTCATCACGGGGAATATAGTCAGAGCTCTTGCCTTGTGTTAGGACAGATGACTCGACACTTGAAACTGTGCTGCCACCTCGACCACCATATGTCTTGCTAATCCTTGCCACTAACGAGGGAAGACCATAGGAACGAAATATTTCCTCGTTCCGCCTCATTGTGGCAGCCCTGATCTTCTCTAATTCAGTGCGGGGTGCTTCTTTACATGTATAAGAACAAAGTTTAACCATGAGAACAATGGTTGAAATGCATAGGGAAGCAAGACAACTCAAACAACTAAGGTAAATGATTTAATTATAGCAACTATCAGCTTTTAGTTTCATTCAATCCTGGTAGACAATTTAGGTACACTATTATTCAGACTGGAACAGTAAACTTCAACTACAAGATTATCAGCATTAGACACAATGACGTTGAAGGTTGAAGTTGCATACCAGCCAGCTGCTTGTTCCCAGTCTTTGCCATGCCTGATGTTGAGGGGTTGGATCTCTGTTGGCAAAACAAAATGAATACGAATTAGTGACAACAGATACAGCATATGGATGCAATTAAAGAACCAAGCAACTGATGGGCGTAAAGATAATACGCTTAGGTTGAGATCCAAGTGCAGAGTTTGTAGATGTGGAAGACTTGTTTTCCCCACAAGGGTGACTCGAGGGTTTATATCGAACTCTCGGGGAACTGTGTGTAGAAGATTTGCCCTCTTGTCCTTCTCTTGATTACCTGCAAAACAAAACAAGATGTTTTGTGCCCCCAACCTCACCAAGTGGTTGTCAAGCACAAGGTGTGAGCAAAGCGATGAAAACAAAGTAAATGCAAAGTAAGAAATAAATATGCAATGGTGGTAAATAAAAGTGCAAGGATGGTATAAATGATGGTGGATGATGTTTTTGTGATTTGTATGGTGTTTGCAAGATGTAAATGTATTTTTGTATTTTCGGATTTAATAATGGCAGAAAATGTAAAGTGCAATAAAAGTGTTGGAAAGGTGTTTCTTATGATTAAAAATGGACTGGGGTTCATGGTTTCACAAATGCACTCTCTCTTTTATATAGTGGTAGACAATGAAACATAGGAATTGACATATGAGATTGCAACAAGACAAGTTATTAATAATATGGGTATCACATCCTAACATAGAGATCTTTTGGTTATTAATCTCTCTTATACTCCACCAAGATGCGAACTAAATCATAACACCTCAGTAATTAAGATAAACAGAGTATAGCTTTAAGTTCAATGACATGAAGTTTAAATAAGAACATGCTAGATCTAGTCATGGTGATAGTGGCAATGTCACCCACATACCCCCGGTAGCATGGTATTTCCTTTATCCCTAGTGAGGCAACAAAGTAAGGTAAAAATCCAAGTGGATCACGGTATTGCTGTCAACTTACCACAAAACCACCCCCCGTTACTCCAACTAATGCACACGTTCCCCCTCACACGCTCTCATAAACATGTTGGATCAAAACACATAGACAAGAACGGGGTACATAATATGCATCTACTTTCATAACAAAGACATAATATTGACAATCATCATAACATATATCAAGTTAAGAGATCCACCACAAAGGTATTACATATATGACCATAATCATGTTCAGCAGCTCATATGGCACTAATTAGTGAAGCTCAAGAGAGAGGGGAGATACATAAGTTACTTCCACAAACCCATAGTCCAGGGGTGGACTACTCCCTCTTCATCATGGAGACGGTGGAGAAGTCGTTGGAGAAGGTGGAGACCACACCGGCAGCGCCCCGCCGGAGTTTTCCCCCTCCAATCTGCAGCTCCAGGTCTCTGTTCGTGGTTTCTGTGTTTCTGCGGCGCTCCTCTCCGAAAGGGTTCGGGGGGCTATTTTTATAGTCGTTTTTAGGTCAAGACGAAGCCACGGAGACGAAGATCGACGACATCGTAGGCTCGAGGGCCCAGAAGAGGTGCCCCACGCGGCCAAGGAATCTTGCCGCGTGGGACCCCTCTTTTGCTCCTCGGCCTTCCACTTTTGCACTTCCTTCGCTCCTAATCCTTGTTCCTTCAAAAAAATGATCTCCGTGGAATATTAGGTCATTTAGACGTCGTTTGGGTCCCTGAAACATCAAAATATAGAAAAAGGGGTTTTCTGACAGGACATGGTTAATTCCAAATAAATAGGGAAAGTGTGAAATATTCCCCAAAACATTATAAAACATTGATATAACCCTTATATGATGCAAATATGGATGAAATATGAGTAATACAATGCAAAGTTCATGTATGCATTTTACATGCATCAACATCCCCAAGCTTAACCTATACTCGTCCTCGAGTATGAAGGTGATAAAACTAAACATGGACTTGGCATTTTATTACTTAACATAGGATATCAAATATGATTGCTACATAGAGTCAAATGATTCATTCTTTAGTAAAGAGTAGCAACATACAAGACATATTATCAAGAGATATTAAATATTCAAGGTAAAGATGTTCAATGACAATTCACAAAGTGTAACATGAAAGAAAAGTTCCATGGACCAAATGAATGCATAAATGAAAAGTAAAAGATATCCTAGGTTGGTCATAGAGTATTGTTATAGAAATCTGAATATAAAAGGTGGACACTTTGGAAAGATAGATAAATAAGTAGAGGAATACCATGCAAGAGTATTATCTAGCTTCCAAATGCTTCAACTTAAGCTAATGTTTGCCATGATCATTGGTGTGAAGTTCTCATTACCCCTATCATAGCATCTTTAGTGATTAATAGTTGAAAGTGAAATCAAATATGAGTTATGTGCTTGACAAAGTATGGGTCAAAAAGCCTCATGACCGTTGAAAACAAAAACCTCTCCGACTGGCTACTCAACTTGGGCCACAAAGCAAGTGAAGGTTACAGTCATCGTGAATAAAAGTGGCATCATAGAGAGTTTCACCCAGGGTACCCTTTGCCCCAGGACATGGAAGTGGGCACATGTCCAAATGACAAAGCAAGCAAACAGTGGATATCTCTACATCTCTTTCTTTACTCATGTTTTTTTCTTGTAAATGCTTTTTCTGTTATGAGATGTGTCATGGATTCCTCCACTATGGTTATGTTGCAAATTTCCACCATGATCCACATGGCTTAGGTTAGCCACCACAAGTGTCTCTCTATCCAATAATATGACTCACCCGAACTTACTAAGTTTCCATCTTTATTTCACGCAATGTTAGGCATCCATCACCAAAGGAACATGATATCAACTTTCATATAGAATAAAGTGCAATGTTGAAAGCTTTCCACGTGTCAGCACGTATGAGCTAGCTCCTAACCAAAGACCTTTGTCAAGCCCAAAACATCATAATCTTAATCACAATGGGTCATGTTTATTAAGTGCGTGAAAAGTAATGTGTGCATCAAGTTCGTGAGAGCTTTTAAACCAACTTAACCCATGACAATCCCAATAACATAAGCATATTAATTTGGAAGCATAGATAAAACAATATAACATGGTAAACATACTTGGAATAGCATATTAGCTAATAGGTAGATATGGTGGACTCACTGGAAAAACTTGGTTGAAGGTGTTGGAAAACAAGCTTTTTACTTGTTGGAATTTTTGGGCTAGCAAGAGGGAGAAAGTTGACCATCTAAATGCATGGATAAGTGTCCATAGAGCTAACCATTTCATGGTAAACAAAGTAAAGCATCATTCAGCATATAAAACATGAATAAGAAATAACTCTAGACAAGACACTTGCATATTAATATTCATTAACAAAGCACATGAATCATGCAACTATATGTATTCTTTTAAATCAACTCAAACATCCTCTTCCCAATATTTTTATAGCATCCAACTTAATTCAACCCAAACTTCCAGTAGCTCTCTCATAACATAAATAAAAAAATGGTGGTCTCAAACAAAAAACCAAACCAAAATAACAAAAAGAACAAAAACGCTCCAAGTTTATACGATAAAGTGCAATGAACGAAAAACAGAAGTTAGACGTGTGCAAACCGAGAGTATGTTGGTTCAGTGGGGTTGTCTTCACATCCCCAAGCTTATGGTCTTCACCATCCTTGGATAGCTCTTGGTGCATCTCCTCTAATTCCTGTGAAAAAACTTCAAAACACCGCTTGATACGTCTCAAACGTATCTATAATTTCTTATGTTCCATGCTTATATTATACCAATTGCCTACATGTTTTGTATAAATTTTATATGGTTTTATGCATTTTCTGGGACTAACATATTAACAAGATGCCACAGTGCCAGTTCCTTGTTTTCTGCTATTTTCGGTTTCGGAAAACCTGTGAAGAAAATATTCTCGGAATTGGACGAAACAAAAGCCAAAGTGCCTATTTTTCTCGGGAGGTTCCAGAACACCGAAGACGAGACGGAGTGGGGCCGCGAGGCGCCCACACCATAGGCCGGCGCGGCACCCCCTGCCGCGCGAGCACCAGGTGTGGGGCCCTCGGGCCTCCGCCGCCTTCGCCCTTTCGCCTACAAATACCCCCCGACGTGAAAACCTAAACAACCCGAACACTTTTCCAGAAACCCTTACGGAGCTGCCGCCGTCGTCAACCTAGTTCGGGAGGGTTCAGAACCTCTTCTCGGCACCCTGCCGGAGAGGGGAATCATCACCGGAGGGCTCTACATCACCATGCCCGCCTCCGGACTGATGCGTGAGTAGTTCATCCTTGGACTACGGGTCCATAGCAGTAGCTTGATGGTTGTCTTCTCCTTTTGTGCCATCATGTTTAGATCTTGTGAGCTGCCTATCATGATCAAGATCATCTTTATGTAATGCTACATGTTGTGTTTGCTGGAATCCGATGGATATTGAATACTATGTCATTTGCTTCATAATATATCATGTTGTGTGTTGTTTATGATCTTGCATGCTCTCCATTGCTAGTAGATGCTCTGGCCAAGTAGATGCTTGTGACTCCAAGAGGGAGTATTTATGCTCGATAGTGGGTTCATGTCTCTATTTAATCTGGGGGAGTGACAGCAACCTCTAAGATTCTAGATGTACTGTTGCTACTAGGGATAAAACAATAGTGCTTTGTCTAAGGATAATTGTATTACTTACATTACACACTTTGCCTAATTCAATAATCTGTTGCTGACAACTTAATACTGAAAGGGGTGCGGACGCTAACCGGAAGGTGGATTATTAGACATAGATGCGGTTGGAACGGTCTATGTATATTGTTGTAATGCCCAAATGAATCTCATACTAGACATCATGACTATAGTATATGCATCATTATGCAGTTCTTCATTCTGTCAATTGCCCAGCTGTAATTTGTTTACCCGCATGTATGCTATTATTATCTATGGAGAGACACCACTAGTGAACTGTGGACCCCGGTCCTTTTCTTTAAGCTGATAATACAACCAACTGCAAACTATTTTTTTCATTCTCTGCAAACATCATTTTCCACACCATACGTTTAATCCTTTGTTACAGCAAGCCGGTGAGATTGACAACCTCACTGTTGAGTTGGAGCAAAGTTTCCTGATTGTGTTGTGCAGATTCCACCTCCCTTCAACGCCACTTTTCCGTTGCTGAGGAGACCTTCATTGTGTTCTTCATCTCCTACTGGTTCGATAACCTTGGTTTCATAACTGAGGGAAACTTGCTACTACGCTCATCACACCTTCCTCTTGGGGTTTTCCAACTCCTCACACCCGTGAGCATCAAGCACTTTTTCTGGCGCCGCTGCCGGGGAGATCAAGACACTTTTGTTTAGAAGGCTTCAACTTCCCCTCCGACGCCATAAGACTTTTCTGACATCGCTGCCGGGAAAATTGAAGCACATCTGCAAGGGCAGTCTCTCACTTCCCAATCTCTTTACTTTGTTTTTGTCTTGCTTAGTTAAATTTTATTTCCTATTTTGTTTGCTTTTAAATATCAAAAACACAAAAAAAATTAGTTACTTGCATTTTATTTACTTTGTTATTATATTGTTTGCTTCTTATTATCAAAAACACAAAAAAATTAGTTACTTGCATTCACTTTTGTATTTCGGTTTTGCCTTAATATTGCTAAAATGGGAAGTCCTGAAGTTGAAGTACGTTCGTTTAGGCAACAAGGAGGAGAGAATTTGAAAGATGCTTGGTATAGGATAAATGATGCTCATCATAGGTGCACTAAAAAATATTCCACTTTAATCCTTCTTAGGAATTTTTATGTTGGGAGTACTAGTTGGTATAGGTATGTTCTTGACACTCTTACAGGAGGTAATTTTCTGGGTACTCCTGCTTTGGAAGCTTGCAATTTAATTGAAAATTTGGTAGGATCACCATCACCTACTAAAGATATTAAGATTGAGATCACTCTTGAAGATGTTATTAAAAAGTTGGATTCTATGGAGGAAAATTTAGCAAATTTCATTGATAATGCTAGCAAGGTTAATGAATCAATAGAGGATATTAATGATAGAATCACTGTTTTAGAGGCTAGCAACACCCATCCTGGGGCCGGCGTCTTCCGCCTCACCCTCCTCCTCGACATAAGTCGTCAAACAGCTAAGTTTTATACACTTAACATTTAATTATTTATATGGTCATGAAATAAAAGCCTATGGTTTGCTCATTATGCTCTGAGATCATGCCATCTTTTGTCTTTTCATTTGATCATATCCCTCTTAGTATCAAAGTTACCTGATATTTGCTCTGTGCTACATGGTTCAAACTTTTAGATACTTGTCGCCTCCGGGCCAAATTAAGCAATCAGTTTGCACCGCCTAATACTGTTATCTGATTGTTTATATGCGGGTTACCTAGTAGTATGTCATTAGCACCAACATGCCGGCTTTTGTTTCTGATTCTAAACTATCTGGTACTAGTCCTGGTTGTCTCAGCAATGGTAACTATGCCGCGGTACTGCTAACATATGAAAAGTTAAACATATAAACCCGATAAATATTAAGGCAGGCCATATAAAATTTAGAACCCATAAGTGTTTGTTTAAAAATCTATAGGCTCAGGCCTTAAAATTATTCAGCTTACATTAAAAGTACATCTTAATGCAGCTATGTTTACCATGCAGGATACTTGACACCTGGGGGCTGCAATCGTAATCATGTCTCGAGCCGTCTTTCAGTCAAGCCGGCACGAGCCTCGGGGACAACCATCATCCGACTTACAATGCCACAAGTTCTTCCCAGCGTTAAGCCGACTTCCGAGTACATCGACTCAACGCTCGGGGGCTGGAGATGGGCGGATCAAGAAAAACTCCGACACTCGGGGGCTCGACATCGACATTACCCTCGTTCAATACTTGGGGGCTGCACGACATGCAGCTCCATCGTTAGCAAGAAGGCCACCTTGGTGGCATGACCACCTTGTCGTGAGCGACACAGTCACCTCTATGGTACGGCCGACTTATCGTCAGCGACACAGTCGCCTCCGTGGCATGACTGTCTTGTCATCAACAACATAACCGCCTTCATGGCACAACCGCCTTGTCGTCAGCAACATGGTTGCCTCCGTGGCAAAAGCCGCCTCCGTGGCGCAGCCGACATGGTATGGTTTTGTTTCATTTGAATCCAAACTGTCGTGGACCAAATGACGTCATCTGTTAGTTAGTGCTTTGACTTGTTAATAGGATAAGACTTCTCGGAGAAGCTATCTGACAAGCCTAGCCTGCCGTCTTTCCCATGTAGGATAAAGGCGGCCGCGTGCTGGCAATCTTGCTGGCGCACATCCAACCTTTGTTCAGAATGGTTCAAGCCCTGCAGCCGCCAACATTCAAGCTGAAGATCACAAAGACGAAGAAGCCGGCGACTGGAGAACTTAAACCTTTGTGGGGGCTAATGTTGGGGATATACCAACCAGGGGTATCTCTAACATGGATCAATCCGGCTAGTCCAGGGTGGCCCAAGGGTGATTAAGGCTGATGCCTACCGGGCGGCCCAGATAGCTGACGTACAAGGAAGTAGGCGGACGGTCCAAGGAAGGCAGAAGACTGAATCCCATCAAGCCACCAAGCCCAAGATGGAAGGCGGCAACCAAGCCGACCAAGACTAGGACTCTGTTTACTTGCAGGACACGTACTTACCTTGTAACCCGGGGTCTGGCCGCCTATATAAGCCGGCCACCGGGAGGCCTTTAGGGCCAAGCTCAAGCATGCTCAATACAATCTCATACACCATTGTAACCTGTTCACGGCTATTGCCTTATAGTGAATTATAGCAGCACGTAGGATCTCGCCACCGCCGTGAGATCCGAAGCTGGGTAAACCTCGCCGTGTTCAATCCCGACCTCGACGACTCCAGCCTTCTTCCACACAATCCATCCTTAGGCTAGAGGACCGCGTCTCCTATCTACAATGCCGATACTACGACACTTTGTACATCCCCTGCCACTCGAAAGGGTAGTTCTTCCATGACCAATGCATCCAGTCAGTGCTTCCAAGCATCTCAGGAAATCCTCTTGCTGCATTGGTTGCTAGGACCTGGCAGTGTCTTCCGCAGTCGGTGTTCGCAGGTACTTCCCTCCAAACACCTCCACCGCTGCCCTGCAGAACTTGTTCAGAGTTTCAATGACTGTGGACTCGGACATGGTAGATAATCCTCTTGGGCATCACCTAGAGCACCATATGCAAGCATCCTCATCGCCACTATTCACTTCTGAAGAGAGGTGAAGCCAACCGTGCCGGTGCAATCCCTCTTGCACTTGAAGTAGGAGTCGAACTCTCGAATGTCATGAACAATGTCGAGGAAGAGCGTTTGTTTCATCCTGAAACGACACCGAAACGTCTGCTCGACTTGGATTGGATCGTCGGCGAAGTAGTCGGCGTAGAGGATGTAGTAGGCCTCCATCCTCTGCCTCGACCTAGCCTTCCAACGACCTGGCTTCGAGCCACCTCGCCGCGGCTGCGCCTGCTAGACAATGAGGCCGACAAGAGCGACGAGGATCATCAGATGTTCTTCGTCCTCGACCTCGGCAGCAGCTTCTTCTTCAAGAAAATCGGCGAGGATCTCTTCATCGTCAGAGTCCATGGCCGAGTAGGAAAAACGTCGAGCACCTTGCGGGCGAGTAGCGGCGGAACATCGCGTCCGAACCTCAGCGGTGGAGCGAGCGTGTGGCGGCCGGTGGCGAAGTCTGGCGGTGCGGTGGCCTTCCTACAGGCTTGCTTGCGGCTGAGGAAGGGCGGGTGCGGCGGGCGGCGACATATCTGTGAGGAGAGGTGGCGCGGGATGGCGGGGACAGAGTGTAGGAAATGTGCTCGCTACGCCGACAGGTCTGGCCCACACCCGCTTTTCTTTCCGCCGGAGCCCCAATCGCCCCCATCGGCATGGGTTCGGCCTGGGTGCACTGGAGGAAAAAATGGCCCAATCCGACGTTTTTTTGGTCTCCGGTGGGCACGACTAGGTAGAATTCGGCGCATTTCGATGATCCGGAGGCCAAAAAAAATAGCCTGGGGACGCTTGGCGCACGACCGGAGATGCCCTAACTTCTTCAACATTGATCGTTGCCCTCTGCTTACGTCGGGGGAAATGTGCGCCACGTTTCATCAACTCCTATCACGCAGTAGTGGCAGTACCCGTGTTTTGCCTCAGACAAACCGTCCGCCATCATCTGAGACTCCAACGACCTGTGTTCTCACTATACTGAAAAGTGAAAACGAATTGCAGGAGCTCTATCTGCACCGTTCAGCCGAAGGGGAAGCCGGCATGTGTCCAAGGATCCGTACAGCTGACAATAGAATATACCGTTGCGGGTTCGCGTCAGATACAAAAAGGTCCGCGCATACCTGTCCAAGAACCGCTACCATCACAGGCTTCGCGTCTGCATCCCCCTGTTTTGACCCGTCACACGC
This sequence comes from Poa annua, assembly GCA_026929855.1. Classification (NCBI taxonomy): domain Eukaryota; kingdom Viridiplantae; phylum Streptophyta; class Magnoliopsida; order Poales; family Poaceae; genus Poa; species Poa annua. The sequence continues at coordinate 60,943,418 of CM049437.1, forward strand.
AGCGGAGGGCATCCTCCACTCTCATCTCATTTTCAAACCGTAGAGAAAATGGCCACGCGTCACTGTCCTTCCTGTGTGACCGATCTCTGAGAAGAGAATACCACACGAACTTCCTACCGCGATTAACTACAGCTTCTCGACCGACGGTACGTGGTTAGCGTTGCTGCACTCGAACTCGGAGGCGCCCGTCAGACACATCCCTGTCCAACCCCGGGATATTGGGGTCGTCTTACTCTTACTGGTCCCATCCAAATACCTTATTACGCAATCGAAGATTTTCAAGATCCTGGCTCCAAGTCCTCGCGCGGATTTCGTTTCCGTTGATCCGTGGTTACTCATCTCGTCAATCCTCAGTGCAACAATGCCGTCTTTTCCCGCCAATCAAGAGCTAGAGCCAATGTTTTCCCCTCGCAAAAAAACAAAGAAAGCAAGAGCTAGAGCCATTTCAGTTCAGGTCGTTTTCAACTGCTACAACGTCGCCTCTCGCCTTTTTTTTTTTCCCGCCGCTGCATTTGCAAATTGCAATGCATGGTTCTATTTAACCGCCACCGCTAGCTACTACCAACCTGTCTGCCCAGCCCTTCCTCTTCATGTATTCTTATCCCAGCCCTCTGCCTCGTCTAGCTCCAGCTGCTTGAACGTCTTCCTGCTAAATCAGGTACGTACGTTGTTTCTGTTATCCATGTGCAGCATCGGTCAGTCAGGTCGTTGCCCTTACAATTCAGCTAGCACTCTGTGACGTAAATGTTTTGCATCGCCTTTGCAGGGAATCTCTGGGAAGAAACTGAGATGGTGATGATGGGGCAGCTCGGGAGGTTCGTGGACGGGATCAGGTCCAAGATGAGGGCCGGTGGCGGCGGGAAGAAGGGAGCGGGGAAGAAGGCGGCGGCCGCGGCATACGACAAGATGGGCAAGACGGACAGCATGAGGGTGGAGATCAAGAGCCGGCACGCGCAGAAGCTCATCGCCAAGAACCTCGTCGCCGCCGACTCCATAGGCCGCAGGAGCCGGAACAAGCGCTTCTTCCTCGCCTTCTGATCGTGTCAAAGGAACATGCAGCGAGCTGTCCTTAATTGCTTCTTCTTCAGAAAGGAGAGCTGTCCTGTCCTAACATATTTGAACTTTAGACAGTATTATGGTTGCAAACTGAGAGTAAACAAAAACAACGTCAAAGAGATCAACGATCACGGGATGCTCTCTGCTCCCAGCTGTGATCACACACACATGTAAATGGTGATATGTATCCTTACCTCACCCGTGAGCTTGCTGTTTCATACCTAATTTGCAAACTGGAATTAATGTTGTTCAAATTATGCGAGTACCTGTTATCCTCATTGCTCATGTAGTTACACATACAAGTTACAGCCTTACGTTACAGAATGGCTTTGTTGGATTCAATGGGTAAGCTGTTCTTTCCCCAAGGTCAAACGGACTGCGACGGAATAACTCATAATGGCTTTTCACTTTCAGGATGTAAGTAAATCAAATTGACCACTACTTGCAGTAAACTGTAGCCACAAAACTGTAGCACACTCGCAGACTGGTACGGAGGGCCTGTATTTCATGGACTTTGCTCATAAATTAGTCATGTATGGTAATTTTTCTCACGTGGCTCATCCATCATCACCCCCTGTCTTTGAAAAAAGTAATGCTTATGGAAGCCACAATTATACTCTCTACAGCCACCTAATCCACTAATTCTGTAGACTTTCGCTAAGGACTATCATTGTTTTCAGATTGTGAACCAAGTGGAGTATCATTAGACGGTTCCGAGAAGATTCGAGAGGATTTGATTTGACCGTTATTGCCCCCCAACGGCGCCGCGCTGTAGCGTGACGCATCATACGGAGCCGTACAACAATTAATAAATGCTTCGCTCGTCATGCACGCATTAGGCAGATATTTGTCAATAAGCAAAAGCTTTATATATGCCGTGCAGTATTTGTAGGATGAACTTAATTTTGCCATATGCCTATGTCTCTTCACCGAAATGGGATCAGTGAACACATGCGTCATAGTGTTATTGATTAAATCTGAAGGCTAAATCGGACATTGTTTCTCGGGAAGTTGATCCTCCAACCTTTATAGGCAGGAAAGAGAAGACATCAAATCGGGCCGCTTTGCATACCACCGGTGGAAAACGCACATCCAGTACCGGTCGGGGAGGGGCATCAGTACCGGTACTGCGCAATCGGGACTGATGCCCCCCAGCATCAGTAACGGTTGCTTATCGTCTGGTACTAAAAGGCCTCCACGTGGGCGCGGGGCACGGGCTCGTGCGGAGAACCTTTAGTACCGGTCGGTAACACCGACCGGTACTAAAGGGTTTAGGTTTTAAGGGTTTTACAATTTATTTTGCGTTTCTTTTTTTTTTCTTTTTTTCCTGTTATCTGTTTTCTTTTCTTCACTGTAATTTTATTTTATGTTTTCTTTTTCATCTACTGTTTTACATTCATACGGTATTATATATATACACGGTACACGTTGATGCATACGTAATATACTTTCGTATATGTATTCTACGCTACTACATACGGTAAACGTTGATATATAATATAATTTAGATATAGGACATATTCATACTACGCTATTAAATACATATATACATATATACAATCCGGTGTATAGAGATCACAATAATGTCATACATCCTCCTCTTTCATGTGGCATAGCTATATTTAGGATTATGGTATTCTCCCTTTGGATGCATGACCTACTCAAGGATAAATCCCGCTATATCCTCTTGAATTGCTTCTACGCGCTGATGTGGTAGGATGGCGTTCCGCTTGTCGTTAAGCTTTAAACGAGATCAATATGAATATATTAGTTGTGTGTGTATATATATATATATATATATATATGTGCATATGACGATATTTCGAGTATATAGTGTAAAATATTAGTACAGTTGCAATTTTTTCATGAAACTTGTTTTGGGGTATCTTAGATATAGTATATGAACATACTCGAACCGATAAAGTATGAGAAATACTTCCGTAAGGTGGTATATGAGACGTGGGTGTAGTTACACCCGGGAGTAGAAAGCATTTAACCTATATATATATATATATATATATATATATATATATATATATATATATATACATGTATATATATATGTATATATATATATACATGTAGAAACCCTATTCTGCACCCAGGTGCAGGATAAATTATTTTGCACCCGAGGATTTTTTACATTGTTTTTATATAATAAAATATGTTTATCAACCAAATAATTGCATTTATTTTGTCTCATAAATAAAAATCTACATAAGAAATGCAATATATAAGTCATAACATTGTAAAAATAGGTAAAAATGCGTATTTTACATAATATTTTTTATATGCCACATAAATAAAGTTTTACGTTATGTTAATATTTTCTTTCGTTCCTACTAACTTACGAAGTGTGGCAAAATTTACGTGACGTAAAAATTCTTTACGGTTCAAAAGATACGGGGTGGGTGTAGAATAACTATTCTACTCCCAGGGAGTCAAATAGCGCTACCCTATATACATGTAGATATATATATACATATATATATATATATACATATATATATATATATATATATATATATATATATATATTAAATCATAATAAGATTGAAATATAGTACAAGACAGTCACACTCACATCCATTCTTTTTTCACGCGACGCCTGCTCAACGCTCAAGGTCCTCATTAACTCGCAGACATAGAATCCACATAATTCATTTCCCGGGGGCTGCTTCAAGGTAACTTACGAAGTGTGGCAAAATTTACGTGACGTAAAAATTCTTTACGGTTCAAAAGATACGGGGTGGGTGTAGAATAACTATTCTACTCCCAGGGAGTCAAATAGCGCTACCCTATATACATGTAGATATATATATACATATATATATATATATACATATATATATATATATATATATATATATATATATTAAATAAGATTGAAATATAGTACAAGACAGTCACACTCACATCCATTCTTTTTTCACGCGACGCCTGCTCAACGCTCAAGGTCCTCATTAACTCGCAGACATAGAATCCACATAATTCATTTCCCGGGGGCTGCTTCAAGGTCTTTACGAGAATATAAATTAATTAAATAATAATTCAAAATGATGATGAATTAAAGAGACTATGTTTAATAGTGGCACACTTACATCAATATGTTTAATAGTCAGCTCTGGTTTCCATTCACCCCTCTCTCTCTTGATTAATATTTTCCAAACCCTACTCGCAAAAGCAAATGAATAAATGAGTTATGATTACTTGATATCATGAAATGGGGTTAATGGTTGAAATTACCTCTGAAGCATGTCAATCAAGTCCTGGTAGTATGATTCTGGTTTGCGTAATGAGTCAAAGACTTCAACTAATCCCTTGTCAATGATAATGTCCAGTAGAATCCAATGGTAGCTGCGCACGTTTATATAGTGAGGCATGCATATAACTCATCAATTAAACTTAACATCTAGTAATTAGCAATATAGAAATGTGTTCAAGACAGTCACACTCACTTGAAGTTGTAAGGAAGAAGTATATCTGCCGCCTGTGTTTGCCTCAATAGCGACCTCAACAATGCCTCCTCGCAGTCCTCGGGCTTCCGCTCTAAGTTTTTGCAGTTAACGATAGATGGGTCAATGAACCCAACTTGCCAGAGTCTTTTCCTTTTGCACTCGATAAGCATCCACCTGCATATATAATAGCATACGAAATAATATAGTGAGGATAATTACAGGCTCAATTAGTTAGGATAATTACATGCTCAGCTAGACACTTAGAAAAAATCACTTACAGAACATAGCAACTCATGATAGTTGCGTCGAGAGCACGCCGGTTGTATGACTGCCATAATTATTCAAATTCGACACATATCTCGTGGTTGACGAAGAATTGGTCTTCTCGGTATGTCACGTAAAACACGAGTTGCTTGTACTTTGCAACCTTCATGTACCAGTCATGCAATCTCCGCATTTGAAAAGCTAGACGCACCATCTCATCACTAGGGAGAAGATCTTTCCCGTAGACAAACGTCAGTGCTATCTCAGTCGACTTGGGGAAAAGTGCGTCAAGCTCAGCATCGTCCATGTAGTCAGAAGCAGGAACATTTGTCCCAACGTTGGGACAATTGTCTGTCTGAACCTTCAGCGGGGCGATCGACTGTACTTTCTGTTCTCCGAGCTGGGGAACCTGTTTCGCCTTCTTCTTCTTCTTCTTCTTCTTCTGTGCAGCGACCATTTTCTTTTTATTCTCCTCTTGCGTGTCAAAACTCTTCGAGATAGAGCGGTCATAGTTATCAGGCAAAGTTCTACGGTGAGGATCACAGACGATGTCTAAAAAGTGTTTAACACCCTTAGGGTTTAGTACCTGTTTTGCCTCGGGCACTTTCTTCGCAAAGTGTGCGGCATTGTGAGCTTTGACCAAGGGAGCATTCTCCTCAACGGTCCGGTGGTAAGTTAACACCGGAAGATCCTTCAACGACGGCCCGTACTTGTAGGTGTCCTTTGGAGCACCACTCGACGTACCGGCAAGCATCTTCTGCCTCATTGAGAAGGTCCTATTGCCGGTGGGCGGACTCTTTGCAAGCTCCGGGGTGGACTCCCGCTGGAGTGGACTCTTTGCACGCTCCGGGGTGGACTCCCGCTGGGTTGGACTCGCGCACCGGGGAGATGGAGTCGCGCTAGGTTCCCTCTCGGTGTCCATATTTTCAATGTGGGGTGAACTTGGAGGTTGATTGCTACTCGGAGGGGTTGGTGGCCTACGCGTCGATTCTCCTGGAAACACGATGTGTTCCTTTCTCCATAGAATGACTCCGCGCAACACTTCTCGCAGTGTCGTCTCCCCTTCAGCTCCAGGAAAGTCAAGCTCTAGGTCCTCGAATCCGTTCATAATTTCGTCCACCCCGACTCGCGCGTAGCCAGCTGGAATCTGACCGCCATGAACGGTTGCTCCGGGTATATTCTCTATAGCAAAGCCGACCGCCACCTTTATGGATAGGTTCCTCATCTTGATGTGCAGCTCACAGTTTGTTTGCCCCTGAATCTGATCCACGGGGTATGTTGCGTTATCAGGCTGGACATTTTGTGTGGAAACCACGCTGCTTTTCCGTTGAGATGCCATATCAAGTTGGTCCTCCTGCGGCTCAGTTGCCCTTTTCTGCCTCATTTCATGTCGCAGGTCTAATATCATGTCTTCCAACCGCTGATATTTCTCTGCCTCCTGTTTCTTCTTCCTGTCGCGGCTCCTGTAAGTGTCCCTATGCTCGGGGAACCCAACCTTCCAAGGGACGACGCCCACGCCTCGTACTCGCCCAGTGTGTTCAGGATTCCCGAGGGCGAGTGACAGCTCGTCCTTCTCTCTATTGGGCGCGAACCTTCCCTCCCGAGCGGCAACTACTGCATCATCAAGTTCTTTGACTTTCTTCCGAATTTTTTCTCTTTCGGGCTCTCCCTCGGGGCCTGGTTTAACCTTTTCCTTCAACACAAGATTCCCTGTCTGTGAGTCGGGCTCCAGCCCGACGCTGTACGCCCAATGCCTCGCCCTTGCGGGATAGCTTGATGTACTTGGAGTGACCCCGGCAGCAATTAACTTGGCGTCCCTTTCTTCCCACTTAGGAATGGCGGTCTTATAGCCACCTGGCCCCAAACGTTGGAAAATTGCTTTTTGTCGGCATTCAACTTATTTTTCATCGACTTTTCCAGAGCTTCTTCTGATTCCTTGTAGTCCTTGAATTCTTGACACTGATCTCTTATCCTCCTGTACTGTACGTCTTCAAAATTAGGGGTTTTCTTTATCTTGATGAATTGGTGGTATAACCTTTTCTTGTAGTTCATGAATTGTTCGGCCATTTTCTTTAGAGTCCACTGGAAGACTTTCTTTTTCTCGGCATCTCCGAGGCCTGTCGGTAGGGCGAAATTGTGGAAAACGGACTTCAGAAGTTCCTTCTTGCAAATATCGGACACAAAACTCTCTCCTCCACCCTTCGGCTTGTGCCATTCTCGGATGGTGATCGGAATGTTGTCCCGAACAATAACTCCGCACTGACTCACAAATTTACGTGCGTGCTCTTTCGGAGCAATCGGTTCGCCAATTTCAGAGATTTCTTCGATATCAAATCTTTCTTCTTTTAACTTTTTGGCCGGGCCTCGTTTTCTTTTACCAGACTTGCTCGATCCCGATCCGGAGGGCTAAAAGAAGAAATATTATGTTAAAACATGTATATGTACACATATCAAATCATTAATTTATCACCAGAAGCTATGTATACCTCGTCGGTATTCTGCGCTACATTCTCATCGGCATTATTGTTCGAGGCGGATGGAAGAGCTTCTAAGTTATAAATCTCCTCGTCCTCCATTTCATCACCGGACATGTTAAGATATTGCGATCCATCATCTTCACCATCTCTGATGATGTCGAACAATTTCTCTTCATTTGGTCTGCCGTCCATAGCTTAACTAATGCAAAAAAAAAAGATAGAACAATTTAGTGCCAAATCGGGCGGCGGCATTATTGTAAAGAAATAACACGTGCATGCTAGAGGCTCACCGCGGGGGAGGGCACGAGGGGATGTGCGGGAACGACGGTGAGGCGAGGGATAGACGGCGAGATTCCTACATGATGTCAAGTTATAACGGTGAGGCGAGGGATCGACGAAATCAAGTACTTTGCATTGGGGAAATTGTGGTTGCATTCCCCGCGCGTTGCCGCGGGAAATTGTGGTTGCATTTTCACAATACTATTTCACAAATTTCAACACTTGCATCCACACTATTTATTACATTGTAGCATTATAATCTTTGCATCAAATAAAATTACATAGTAGCATCCATAAAATTACCCTAAATTACACAAGTACTTTGCACAACTACTTTGCATCCACACTATTAATCCAAATTTACAAACTTCCTAACATTGCAAAACAGACAGCAAGGCCTCATATAGAATTGCTTCAGGGATGGTGTCAGCGAACAACGTGTAATGAACATTGCATATATGCTCAGACAACATGGTTCACTCACACCTCCCTGAAGATGCAACCATCTAATCATCGGCCAAAAGTAGTCATGATGACGTCAGCATGACAATGGAGCTTAACAGTAGCAATTCACTTAACATTGCAAAACAGTAGCAATAGCACATCTAAAACAATAGCATTTCCTAGCAATTCATCTAAAACAGTAGCATAACACATGAAATATTTTAAACAGTAGCATAACACATCTAAAACAGTAGCATAAATATCAATAGCATATAAATAACAATAGCATTCATATAAAAACACTTTAAATTCTAACAATAGCATATAAGTATGTTGCATCCATAAATTACATAACTATTTTGCTTCCACACTATTAATCCACACTAATAAAATTACACAAGTACATTATCAAAATTTATTACAATAGTAGATGAAATTGTTCTTTGAATTCAGTAGCAAAAACGGTCCTAATAGCAAACAAGTACTAAATCAACAACTATGTATTTGCATTTGCACTAATAGCATTTGAACTACTAATTAAAAACAATATAAAAACAACACCTAAACTATCAAGTCTAAATATATTTTCGTAGCAAGTCTAACTAGCAAGTATAACTAAATTTTCCTAACAACACCTAAAACAATAGAATTTTCAAGTCTAACTAAATATTCTGGAAAAACAAGGTGATGACGTCACCATGACGTCGCCAATGGAGATTCAAGTTCCTGCCCCTCCATTGCAGACGAGAGGAGGAGACCGACACCGCGGCGAGTTGCACACCGACGGGCGCGACCTATTGGTGGCGGCGCCGCCCTAATTTTGTCACCGGAGTAGGGCCATAGCCACGCAACCGCCGCCGCCAGAATCGGGCGCGTCGAGGAAGGCTTCCTGCACGTCGCGTTGGGTACGGGCGGCGTCGGGGATGGCTTCGAGCAGCGGTCAGCGGCGCAGCGCGGCAGCGTCTCCGGCGCAGGAAGCCTACTCCGGCGTTCTAGAAACCCTAGCTCCGGCGTGGCAATGGCGAGAAGGAGGGAGGAAAAGAGCTTACCTATCGCCGCGCGGAGATTCGGCCGGAGTCGGGGGAGACGAGCAGCGGGCAGCGGCGCGGCACGGCAGCGTCTCCGGCGATGGCGTCGAGGGAGGCGAGGCGTCTGCGTTGTCTTCGTCGTCGAGGGGCTCGGGGTTCGTCTGTGTGTGGGAGAGAGAATGAGAACTGCCCGATCTGGGCGAGGGCATTTAATGCATGGACCTTTAGTACCGGTCGCTAGCACGGACCGGTACTAAAGGTCCTTCAGTACCGGCTGGTAGCACGGCCCGGTACTAAAGGTCTGTCGTTTGAGCGCCCAGAAAACTGGCGCCAAACGAAAACCTTTAGTACCGGTTGCAACCGGTACTAAAGATCTTTTTCATTTTATTTCTCTTTTCTCTTTTCTGTTTTTTTATATCTACTGATGTAATTGTTTAATTAGTTTGTAATAATTACTAAAAATCATGTCTATATTCAAGAACATGTTTTCAACAAATTACAAAAATTAGATATTAAAAAATGTAACATTTAAAATAAAGGGAATTATAAAAATAAAAGGAATTGATAAAAATAAAAGGAATTGATAAAAATAAAAGGAAATCCTATGATTCAACAAGTATAATAAGAATTAATCATAACAAGTTTATATTAAGAATCAGAACAAGTATAATTTTCCTATGCAATTTTTGGCCAAAAGAAATTGCTATCCTATGCAATTTTCGGCCAAAAGAAATTGCTCTCCTATGCAATTTTCGGCCAAAAGAAATTGCTATTCTATGCAATTTTCCTATACAATTTTCTATGCAATTTTCGGCTAAAAGAAATTGCTATCCTATGCAATTTTCGGCCAAAAGAATTTGCTATACTATGCAATTTTCCTATTCCTATGATCAACAAACAAAATAAGCCCCAATTTAAAACTAAGATAAGTTTTTATATTATCTTGCCCACTGGAAGACCATGACACGTTTCTTGAAACAAAGTTGGATGACGGCAACATCTCTTTGATCCGGCGTGTACTCGAGATCAAGGCCCATGAACTTGTCTTGCTCCGGAGCTTCGCGAAGCCAATACTCGAAATCGGAAAGAAACCCCGGCACCTTAGTGCTGTCGTTCGTGTACACGACATTGAGATAGGTGGTGCCATGTGCACGCACCTGCCCGTAGCGAGTGATCGGTGCAAGATTCATGGTGGAGGGGATGGAAGAAGAGAGGAGAGGGAATGGCCGTCCGGAGGAAGAAGAGAGGAGATCGAGGGAACATAACCGTTTTGGCAAATCATGTGCCCGTGTATGTTAAAATCGTGGGCGGGAGGCGAACCGTTTGGCTTTTAGTACCGGGCCGTAACACGAGCCGGTACTAAAGATCCGCTCGCACGGCCCCGCGCGACTGTTGCCCTGCCACGGACCTTTAGTACCGGTCCGTACAGACCGGTACTAAGGATACCCTACGGTACGGTACTGATGCGCCTCGACTGTCCGGCCGCTTCGACCGGTACTGATGCCACGATTAGTACCGGCCGCAAAACCGGCCGGGACTGATAGTCTGGATGAAAAGTCGTTTTTCCACCGGTGTACCAATCAAAGTTAATCAATTAGTAGCCTCGAATATGGTTTTTATTGATCGATCTAGTCTTCTCTAAAGAGCATGATCGATGGTTTGGCTGTGTGGCCATGTGTGGGGGATTGTTTTGTACTTTTGGTGGCGTTTATGAAAAGGTGTTAAGGATGGAGCGGACGGAGGTGACGTAGTACCTCAACGAAACCACTAAGCGCGCTTTAATTCATGTGCTCAATCCAAATACAAAACAATCTCCTAAAAAAATGTAATCCATTGGCTTATGCTATGGTATGTGTTTGTGTACCTGCAGTTTACGAACCTAGAGAGCCACTGATACCTCTCATCGCGTTATAAAATCTGTTGTTTATCCCATTTGTAATGTCGATGAGATGAAAAAAGAAATCTCAGTTGTAAATGATATGATTAAAATTCTTACCAAACTTGAACAAAAGTATTTGGTTGTAGACTGACTGACTCTTCAACTCTCTCAAACTTTAGGTGCTTGGACCTCAGAAGATTTTACTCGAACTTGTTCATGGTTGACTGCTACCTCAACTTTTTCATCAACCACTCATGATATTTCCTTTTTTTAGATTTTGTTGAAGTGCACTGACCGCCACCTCAAATTGTTCAGATTCACTAGCCAGATGAGGTGTTACATATACCACTGCTTGGTCTTACTGAGGTACACTGACCATCACCTCATTATGTTCGGATTCATCGGCACGATGAGGACTGAGGTGTTACATTGTCTACTTCCGGATCGTCATGTACACCGGCTAGAAGAGCTGTTACAGAAACATGTTGCTAGACATCAATGAGAGCAGAACCGATCCATAAGATGAGAAACATGACGACCGCCCTTGCCCCGAGAGAAGGATGCGCCCAAATATTAAAGTATATAAATAACCACTATACTATTATCCATTATTAAGTTTAAAAGACTATCGAATATCTCAAATCAATAAATTCGCACTTTGCGGGAGCAAGTACACACCCATGAATCGCAAGTTTAGCCTGATGTTCTCTCTCCAATGGAGGTACTAAAGGTTGTACGGGAATCTAATTACTAAGTTTCCATGTTTAATTCGTGTAGGATTATTTTATTTCAAAAACTAACAAAAGCACTTGTATGCACCTGCTGATACGAAACATGTCATATGAATGTGTCAATTAATAAAATGTTACATATACAATAATGTAATATAATCTAAATCATTTTATATTCGTGGGTGATTACTTTAAGATATGATACTTCAATGCGGAGTATGTAGTATGCACACGATGTTAAGTTTCATTGTAATTTGTGAGTTGAAAACGTATCTATGGGTTTTTTTAGTTTATTATGTTGTTATCTCATATATCTGCATCCTCTCACGAGTACCACCATGCGTTTTTATATGATTTCCCACGAAATCCCTGTCTTTTGCTTATAATAATGGAAATCATAAATCCTTGTTTTCTTATTTTTATGTTTCAAGATTCTCTGGGATTTAGATTTTGATGCATCATATTTTTTATATATAATCGAAGATTTTGCATGAAGTCGAAGCTCAGAGAAGGACGGGGGGGGGGGGGGGGGGGGGGGGGCTCGAGGCATCTGACCCCTTGGTTGCCTCAAGGGTGCAACTGTCGTGTCGATCGTGCGATCGTCCAATTCTTTCATGTGTCTCTCGGTGTTGACTTAAAACCAACTATATAAGTTCTGAATTACTAAAGTAAAAGGCAGAAACTCGATTGCCAATAAAGATATTTTGATATTTTTTTAAAAACGTTTTGAAATGTAAAACGTGTGTCATGTAAAAAGACAAAATTTATGCTAAATAGGTTTTTCATGAGACATGTTTTTAAAATCTTTTTTTACATGCCATAAAATCATTTTCCGCGAAACTTGATGCAAGCACATAGAATATCGAGATGCGTCATACTTATTTCCAGTGACAGCCTGCCTTTTGTGGTTTAGATAGTAGTATAAGATTTCACGTCTGTTTTATTTTTTGAGATAAGATTTCACGCCTGCTAAAATGGGCCCCCCTCCCTAGCGCCCGGGCTTCACCATGCTCTTGTTTCGCTCTATTGGGCCGGCCCATTTAGTCACCTTCTTTGTTCCCTTTTTCCTTATGTTTCTTGTTCCCATTTGTTCCACTAGTTCCTTTTATATGTGGGGTATGCTTGTCAGATGGTGTTGTGTGACTACGTGTAGCTGGTACCCGGGAGAGCAAACCGGGCTATTTAAGTTGATGCGGATGTCTTCCAACTTCCGAGGTGGGACTAAACTATGACGCTTGTATGCTGACGCTCTACGCACTCCGCAAACATTTCTGGGAACAAAACATCAGGAACATGAAGGAACAAGTGTGTAAGTTCACGTTTATAGAGGAACAAACATGTTTCGCGAGGTTTTAATCATTTCGCTTCGCATTCCTCGGAACAAAAAATGGGAACATGAAGGAACAAACCACATTTTTGGAAACTCGGATAAATAAAATTATTTTGTATCAGTGGTGTTGCACATTTTTGGGAACAAAAACTATAGGATAAAGGAACATACCACTAATAAATGGAACAAGAACTCCCATTTGGAGGAACAAATCTCCATATATTTTAGGAACAATAGTTATGGATTTTATCAAACTAGGAATAAAAAAGGTATAGTGGAACAAAACTCTAAAGGAGAGGAACATTACTCTATTAAAAAGGGAAAACAAGCACTTGACAGAAGAAACAAACTATATAGAGGAACAAAAACTCCTATGTAGAGAAGCAAACTGTAAAAAGAGGAACAAATTTCCATTGATTTAGGAATTAAAAAAAGCTATAGGGGAACAAAACTCTAAGAGAGAGGAACATATGTCTATTAAATGGAACAAAAACTCTGAGAAGGGGAACAAAAAAATCATATTTAGAGGAACAAAACTCTAAAAAGAGGAACAAGTCTCCATTGATTTAGGAATAATAGTTATGTATTCATGGAGTTAGGAATAAAAAAATCTATAGGGGAACAAAACTCGATGAGAGAGGAACATACCTCTATTTAAGTGAAACAAAAACAATATGTGGAGGAACAAAATTACTATTGAGAGAAAGAACTTTTATTTAGGGGAACAAAACACTAAAAAGAGGAACATAACTCCAAGAGAGAGTAACATACAAAAATATACCCTGAATAGAGGAAAACATTTCCATTGATTTAGGAACAATAGGTATGCATTCATGGATGTAGGAATAAAAAAGCTACATGGAAACAAATCTCTAAGAGAGAGGAACAAGACTCTAGTAAATGGAACCAGAACACTTGAGAGAAGAACCAAACTATATAGAGGAACAAAACTCTAAGAGAGAGGAACATACAAAACTCTACTCTAAAAAGAGGAACAAATCTCCATTCATTTAGAAACAATAGTTATGGGTTCATGGAGATAGGAATAAACAATTATAGGGGAACAAAATCTATGAGAGAGGAGCATACATATATTTAATGGAACAAAAACTCTACAAGGGAACTGAATTGCTATTTGGGAGGAGCAAAACTCTAGAAAGAGGAACAAATCTACATTGATTTAGGAATAATAGTTATGAATTCATCGAGTTAGGAATAAAAAAGCTATTGATGAACAAAACTCTAGGATAGAGGAACGTACCTCTATTAAATAGAACAAAAACTCAGCAAAGAAGAACAAAAATCTATAGAGCAACATAACTTTAAGAGAAAGGAACATACAAAACTCCTATTTAGTGGAACAAAAATCTAAAAAGAGGAACAAATCTCTATAGATTTAGAAACAATAGTTATGTAATTATGAAATTAGGAATAAAAATACTATAGGGGAAGGGAGAGAAACATACCTCTACTGAAAAGGAATGAAAACTCTATAAATAAGAACAAAACTCTAAGAGAGAGGAACATATAAACTTTTTAGAGGAACACAACTCTGAAAACAGGAACAAATCCCCATAGATTTAGGAACAATAGTTATGCATTGAGCGGAACAAAGTTAACGCGTGCGGAACAAAACATTCGCAAAAACTAAAGGAACTTGGAACAAAAATTATAGTAGCTATGAAACAAAAGGCATATAGAAGAAGGAACAACATTTTGAACTGAGCGGAACAAAGTTTTAAGAGGCGAGGGACAAAAGGTTGTGAAAACTAAGGGAACACAATTTTGCTTCGTGGAACAAACTTTAGGTTCCATGGAACAAAAACAAATAGAAGAAGGAACAATATTTTGTGCTGAGTAGAACAAAGTTTTAACGTGCGAGGAATAAAAAAATCACGATAGCAGGAACACATTTTTTCTTGATGCAAAAAAATAATAGTAGCCATGGAACAAAAAAACATATAGAAGGAGGAACAACATTTTGAACAGAGGAGAACAAAGTTATAAGAGGCGAGGAACAAAAAATTTAAGACAAAACAAGTTTTTAGGCTAATTGGGAAGAAAAATAAAACCTAATTGAATGAAAATGGAAAAGGAAAAAAATAAAATGAAGATAGAAAGAAAAAGGCACGAAACAAGAACAAAATGTTTTTATACTGAATGAAAAAATATGCGAAAAATCACTAATAAAAAAATCATTAGTGAAAATAAAACCAACGAAGAAAAACGAAAAAGGAAAAGAAAGAAGGACAGCACTACCCGGCGGCGCCGCACCGGGTAGCTTCCGTGCGGCGGTCAACGCGGCCAGCAAACACCCGCGACCTGCCTTTCTCGCCAGCACGCGCACCTTCGCGCCTGTGACTAACTAAGCTACGGTTACGTCATGGGCTCCTACTGGGCTATAAACTAGCTTGCTACTGGGCTAGTAATTGACCCAGATCGTCGTCGTGACCTACAGATAGCCGCCGCTGATCACGGGCGCCTACCTGTGCGTTCGGGGGAAGTAGAGAAAAAAAACAGGAACAAAAACAAAGGTTCATACTTCGATTTTCCTAAGAAAATCTTCAAGTATCAAACCTCTACCACTACAACCGAACTGGGTTTTTGTGACGCGGTCATTTTGTCACGTATTAACGAAAATTGTCACGGATTACCCCTTAGTGACGATATTAGGGCGTCACTAGGCCCGTCACAAAATCCGCGTCACAGATTACAAAATAGTGACGCCACGACAAAATCGCGTCACGCATTATGGATAATCGGTGACGCGTTTTTTCGCGTCACACATTGATGGAATGCATGACAACATTATTAGTCACCGTTAATTCGTAAATTTGTCACCGATGAACGGAATGCGTGACAAAAATTATGTCATTGATTGGTTCGTCACCTGTTTTAGACCGGCAAAGCTGCTGACCTGTCGGTCAATGAAGATGATGTGGTCGTTTACGTGGCTGTTGACGTGGATGCTGACAAGTGGCTGTTTAGGTGGCAATCGACGTGTCTGTTGACGTGTATGCTGACATGTGGGTCCGTTCTCTGCTGACGTGGCATGATGTCAAAAGGGTCCACGAAATGCTGACAAGTGGACCCACCGGTTTGCTGGCATGTGGGACCCACCGGTTTGCTGGCATGCGGGACCACATTTAGGACGTGATGAATTATTTGAAATTTTTGTCACGGCATTTATTTCAACAAAAATAAATACACAGAAAATTGAATATTTCAAATGTGGTGAATAAAACAAATGAACTATATTTTCATTATAACACGAGCACTTAGAGTACACATGAAAAATAAAAAAAAATACACAGAAAAAACGAGGGAAAGCTTCTGTGCACGAATAACAATTCGCTATGTTTAGTTGGGCTGGGATGATTGCGTATTCCGTAAGAGGTAATTTAGCATGGCTTGCATTTCCTGCTGCCTAGATTCAAATTCCGAAGACTTCTCTCGATGGGAATTCTCTAGAGGTTCAAGTTGTTCTTTCTGCCTCCTTGTAGCTTCTGCAAATTCCTCTTGCTGGGCCTTTAGCTTTTGCTCCATTTCTATCTTGTACTTTTCAGCTGACTCTACTGATTGATGTTCCTGATCTTATAGCCTTTCTTCCAATTCTTTGATGCGTGAAGATGATATGCTAGATTTCCTGTATACAGCTGACAGACCCAAGCTCGTGAGGAATGTGCTTCTCGAGTTCTTCTTCGCCAATTTCTCCTTGAGGACTTCTTCAACTATTTGCAAATCTGTTTTTGTGGGCTCATGTTCTTGGTGGGGACCCATTTTTTTGAGAAGCATGTTTACCTGCGGCATGATTAAAACGATTTTTGTCAGTACAGTAATGAAAATTTAACAAGGTTGCTGCAATGAAATGAGGTAAATTTGTTTACATATGCTTCTTCCGACTCCTTGCTCATGATACCATCCTTGTTAGTGTGATAAATCCTATAAAATTCAATAGGTGAAGGATCTTCCTTATCTTGATCTTCCCTCATAGTTGATTTCTACAATAATTGTACCATGATAGCATTAGCAATGTACATCACATAATTGCCGAGAAAGTGTGGTTTGCACAAGTACAGTTAAAAGACTTGCCACAATTTTCCAATGTGCAGGGTAGCTTCTAGAACCAGTGGTATGGTGCTGCTTGACCAGTGCACGGTTTTATGCATTCTTCACACACTTTGCCTATTTAAAATAGCTGCACTATTAGTATTCAAAATAAAAAGCAGAAACGTAGAGTAATCGAACAATCTGGCGACTGCATTAATATGTAACTTGTACCTTGTAGTCTTCCGCAAACCATAAGGTGACCAGCTTTTCCCAACTATCCTCGTGAACTTCAGCTGGCTTTAGCAATAGTGCTTGCGGTACAGTTAGATTACAAATCCAGGGCCAATATTTGTATTTCAGCCTATATTGGTATTGGCGAACAGAACGCTGCAAAATGTCAGTGCACACTTGCTTGGCCACTTCATCATTTGTGTCCATGTTAAATTTTTCGTACAGAAAATATGAATCCAATGTTATAACGACGGTATGGCTGAACTGCACGTAAACATTAGGTGATCAATATCATAACTGTGCCGACTCACCGCCACACGCTTCATAGCATCTGGAATCACATTTTGAAGAGGAGTGTCCTTAATGCCGTACTCATTCCATTTGGTTGCAACAGGTGAAGGAGATATGCCCTAGAGGCAAATAAATAAGTAGTATTTATTGCATTATCTCATAAGTTTATAATAGGTCTTTGTATTATGCTATAACTGTATTAATCGGAATTATTAATACACGTGTGATACATAGACAACCGGAGTCCCTAGTGAGCCTCTATATGAACTAGTCCATTGGGCAACAGTTGATCGAGATTCCCGATCAAGGACAATGACGTCGGTTGACAATGGGGTCATCTTATTAGTGGAATAAGGTGATGGACATACGCAAAGTATTGCAACAAGATCGTATTACGATGTTTGTCATTTGCAATAGATAAGTAATATGATAGCTTATTCCTTAGACCGTGAGACCGTGCTTATTGCTACTCCGTAGGGGTACTTTGAGAGCATCAAACGTTGTGTCTTATATAGCATGACAATAACGGTGTCCATCTTGGGTATCCCGAAAGAGTATGTTGAGACGTAAGGATCAAGAGCAGGATTTGTTCATTCTTGTAATGGAAAGATACTCTGGGCCCATTCGGTGAGATTGCATCTATATAGCTGCGCAGCTTATGACTAGGTCATGGAGATGTAATATCACAGACGAGTTAATAACCTATGTCGGTAACGAGATGCAACAGGACATTGGATGTCTACGATCACATCTCGGACAAGGTAGTATCGCAGAGACAAAGGGAATGAATATCATGTTTATGGTTCAACGACGATATTCGTAGAATGCACAGGGACCGTCATATACATCCAGGTATCCCTGGCGGTCATTGGTGAGCGGAGTGTCTCGACCATGTCTGGAGTGTTCCCGAACCGTAGCGTAACAAACTTAAGGTCTTAACGACACCTGGAGAAGGTTCTGGAATAATATAGGATTTTATTGGAGAGAGAGAAATGATCCGGAAAGAGTTCCGGTGGTCCGGAAGGAGTTCCGGGAAGGTCTGGAATGGTTCCAGGAATGTCCGAAAGATGTTCGGGTGGTCCGGAAAATGTTTCGGAGTCACGGGAGATTAAATTATATATAAATATATTAATTATGAATTAATAGTATTTTATATTAATTTAATATTAATTAAAAATAAAGGAAAAAGGGGCAGCCCACCTAATGGGCCAATTGGGGCCCATTAGGGGGAGCCGCACCAAGGAAGGGGTGGGGCCCATGGCTGGTTCGGCCAGCCCATGCTGGGCCGAACCCCCTCCCCCCTCTCCTTTGTTTAGTCCCACATGGGGGAGCTAGGGAGTTTGCACACCCCCTCCCCCCTTTATATAGCAAGGCATATTAATTGGATTAATTCATGGAAAAAACAATTAAATTTGTAGCAAGCCGGCCGAGCTGTTTCTCCGCCCGTTTTGCCTCCTCTCTCCACCAAAGCTATACCGCCGGGCGCCATTGCCCTGCGGGATTCCAGAAAAGTTCTACCCCTGCGATTTCAGCTGGATCTGAATGACCGGGGGTTGTTGTTAAGCTCCGTATGTTTGCGAGTGCTCGGAGGCGCCACATTTGAGGAGCCTGGGCGACGTCGTCTCGCCCACCCAGCAGCCCTGCCGCTGCCCTGCCGCCGGCGCCACCCCCCTCGGCCGCCGGCGCCACGCCACCTTCCGCCCGACGCCCGTCGACGCAGGTCTTCGTCGACACTCCGGCGTCATCGTCTACATCATCGCGGCAAGTTCTCCGCGACCTCGAGGTCGGCTACGTACGACTTCATCATCAACGCTTGTGCGGGAGCGTAATCCCCGCTATCGATCTACATGGAGGTAATGTAACCCGTTCCGCCACCGTTATCACATGTACTAGATAGATAGATCCTGGCTAGTTAGGGTGTTCATACGCTAGAAAAATTATTGTTTTCTGCACCGGAACCCCTTTAGTGGTATCAGAGCCGATCTATGCGTAGTACTGCTGGTACGGTTAGAACTCATGTTGAATGAGGACGTCTTTCTTATATTTGCTACCCTCTAGCGTGCACTTGCGATGCCTTCGGTATTGAGTTGATGAAGCGGCCCGGACCGACTTTACGCGTACGCTTACGCGAGACTGGTTCCACTACTGACATACGGCTTGCACCGTATCTGTGGCTGGCGGGTGTCTGTTTCTCTCTCTTTAGTCGGCAAAGCATTTTCAATGGAGGGCCCGAAAGGGATGCTTAAACATGCAATTATACGATCGACGTTGTGGCACAAAGTTCGTAGGTAGGGAAACGGTTCTCTTACGAATAAGCCTATATGCCACGTAAAACTTGCAAAACTGAATAAAGGTAGAGGCGTCTAACTTTGTTTTGCAGAGGCGTTATTTTATGTGACATGGTTACGGTAAGTTTGATATTACTCGTACTGTCGAAGGCAATGGAGGGCACCGTAGACTCGGAGCCATGCCGGGGCGCCCGGGGCCAGGCACATGGCGCCATGGAGGTCCAGGCGCATCGACCATGTCACATCGCACTTCATTGCATCATTATTGTGTGCTGTTGTGTGTGCATCCTATTGATTGCTTATATGTTAGATATACAACGGTAGCATCATAAATAGGATGATCCCTAACAAATACCAAAAGTGTGTTCTCCCTCGTTGCGCACCACCAAGAAAGTTCTACGTTATGAGGCAGGCCGTGACGATCGGGTGTCAGACATATCGTCGTTCGCATACAGTGGGTGTAAGCCATGTTGCACGCGCAGGGTCTTCGAGGTTTGATTGGCGAGCCTAGCATATGCAGATATGGCCTCGGAACACGGGAAGATCGAAAGATCGAGCATGAGTCACAGAGTTGTTGTGATCGACATTTTATGTCCACCTTTGAAGCTGTGCCGCCGGCCGTGACGATCGGGGGTGGTATAGTGGATGGGGGTCGTGTAATCGCTATCATTATTTTAGGGATAATAATTATAGCGGAGTGTGTTTGATAATATGATTATAAACTAAAACTCACATATATTATAAACTTACCTTACCTCTTTTGCGATCACATCTGTAGACTACGAAACTATACTTCGATTACTTCCTCAAGAGCCCGGATTCTACCTTAGAAGCCGACGGGTCCAACTTCATCAACTGGTACATTGGTTTTAGAAACATTCTCAAACACAACAACATCCTGTATGTCCTCGATGAAGCATTAGGAGAAAGACCAGATGATTCTGCTAGCGAGGAGGAGGAAGATGAATTCCGTAGGCGTCGAGACATATTCATAGAAGTGGAGATCACCATGACCGTATGCCTAGCACCTGAGTTGAAAGAGTTGTTTCAACACAAGGAGCCATATGTCATGATTGATGCGATAAAGACGCACTTCAAAGATGAATTGAGGCGTGAGCAATTCAGGCAGCTTAGAGAGTTCCGGACCATTCATATGGAGGAGCACACCTGTCTGAAGACTCATTTGAAGAGATTGTATGACATCTACTTCAAGCTGACAAATGTTTTCGATTACTGGATGGCGGATTCATGTGCCATTCAGACTGTCCTAATATCTCTGCCTCCAAGCTATGAGAAGCATGTACGCGAGTACGTTTTGAAGGCTGACAATATGAACTTCTACAAGTTCGTGTCCGAATTCAAATCCCTGAAAGTTGATTCCATCGAAGGAGAAATCTTCGATGCTACAGGTATATATTTGATATATACGGAATTATGAATGAATTCGTCCCTTGATATATGATAAAGTATTTGATACTTGTTCTGTTTGTGAAACAGGCCCTGATTATCACATATATGCGGCGAAGTATGATGTGACCTGGCACTGAAGATGGCGATCAAGGAAGTTGATGGCTATTGGTGTTCACGTCCTCAAGTTATCATAGTTATCATTAAAAGTTTTTGATAAGACCTTTTTGTAATAGTGAGAAAGTGTGTTTAGTGTCTTGATTGTTACAAGACAAAGTTATTCATATATGTAATAAGACAAGTTCAGTTGTTTTATGTTATGAAACAAGCCAGTTGTTTTATATTATGAATAAAGTTTTCACATCTCAATCACATTACTTGTATGATAACATTCATAATAGTAGGAATGATAAAATTATGTGTCCAAGGAATAAAAGATTTTGTTACTAGAACAAACACCATCGAATTTGATCATAAAGGCAATGTAAGAAGTAATAGATATTTTGATCTATTTAAGTATTACATGAGCCGAATTGATTAAGTTTAAAATTAGTATTGAAGTGTCAATACGAAAGGAAATTAATTAAGAGTCATTTCGAATGATTATTGAATTAATTATATGGTGAATTTTTCCTTGATCCGAATTCTTCTATGATTATTGGTAAATAAGTGTATTTACATAATAAATCATGAGTCTGAAATTAATTTGATAAAAGATCAAATGGGGTTTTTCAGAAGAAAGATTTGTGAATATCGTATTCGCAAGATTCGATCAAAAGGGCAATATTTTTGAATTATGCTTTCAACACAAAAGACTTGTGGAAATTCGTTTCACAATATTATAATATCATATATGGTGATATGTGAAGTATTATAATCACACTCTATTTTAGATAAAGTGTGGTCTTTCAGAATCTGTCTTAGAATCTCTTAATATGTTCGAAACATTATAGTCGATGTCCACTTTAGAAAATAGATGTTTTTCAACAGTAATTCGTGTGATCGACAATAGTGTCGTTATATAGATGATTATACGATAATTCAGAATATACACGAATAGTTCTTTGTAGATCACTCACATTGGATGAGAGTGTATTCCAAAACCCAATAGAAACAAAACTTGTATTGTTGTCTATGTAATTCCGAGGAAAATATGATTTTTCGAATTATGGTTAATGGAATAAAATCAGAAGCTTGAAATAAGGTGTCAGACCTATATTCATAAAAGTAGAATATTGGAAAGTGTTCCAAAAGATATATGTCTACAAATGAAAATTTGATGATTAAGAGTGAAGGAGACTAGAAAATTGTTTTCTGCTTGCAATCCTCTTTGTGAAGATCATAATATTTTCATGAAAGAAGCTTCTAAATAAAGTGCTGTTATATTTAATATTGCTGTCAGGTCACAGCATAATATTAAGTGTTTCAGATCTTGTTGACAGATCAAGGTGCACCTTATGAATACAAAGAAAGTTGAGAAAATATCAGAATACGAACAAAGGCTTTTGAGCCTGAAAATCCAAGTTACATTTAGAAAGGATTGGAAAAGTAAATGTTGCTATAATTCCTTTTTTGGAGAAATAAGATTTCTTGATCATCATATAAAGTGTTATATGAGAAATGTAACTATAAGAAAGACGTGAAAAGCATATTTTGTCAAGAAATGTGTCTTGGACAAGATCAAATTTGTTGACTACATTGATGTAGACATGCTTGAAGTCTGTGGGATTTGTATTAATGTAATACTGTAGTTTGTATTGAATTCGAATTGATAAGAGATCAATGATTTTGGTTTGACCAAAATGTCGAAATAAATTATGAATTTAAGTGGGAGTCAAAGTTAGTTCACTCAGGTAAAATATGTAAAGGACATATTTTTGAGTGGGAGCTTAGAACCTCAAATATGTAGGAGACATAATTTGAGTGGGAGCTCGTGTTCTCAAATGTGTGGAGACATAATTTGAGTGGGAGCCGAATTCATCTTGTGTAAATGACACATTGTGAATTGTACCAGTAGAATTAATAAAGTTGTGAAACTATTTGAAAGTTAGTGTCTATTTGGAATAGAACGGGAATTTTAAATAGTTAGTCGAGTTGTTTTTGGATTATGTCTGAGGAGTCAGAATAGATTAAATCCAAAGGATGGTCCTTGGAAATCCAATTAATCATTAAGAGTAATGATACACGGTAATAGTGGTTGTATGACATGTTGGTCTATTATGTGATATTAGACATCATACAGAAACCATATTGTCTGCTCGATGAAATATGACCGATGTTCTTAGAAGAAGAACAGTTGTGAAAGTAAATTTGGAATTTACTGGAAGTAAAAGTGTATTAGTTTTTGGATTGACATAAGTATGTCAAGTCTTCTACATAGGTGTGAAAGTATATATAAATATCGCGAGGTTGTAATTGTTACAAGGAGCTCTCTATGACTAAGTGTGTTTTCAAGGCAATTATCTGCTTAACAGAATCAGAGTAAGCGCTGGGAAACAGAAGTCTCACTTGGTTACGGTATTTGTATATATGTTATTGGATAACATGTTGGTATCAAACAAGTTGATATCAATGGATCGCAAAGGAATGCACAATTATGTATTGTACAGATTGTCAGAGTAACACTCTTCCACAAGCAAGCATTATCATATAACGTTTATTTGATAAGGGGTTTTTGATGAAGTAAAATGCAGCTAGTTTATTTGTACTCTAGTGCAAGTGGGAGACTGAAGGAGATATGCCCTAGAGGCAAATAAATAAGTAGTATTTATTGCATTATCTCATAAGTTTATAATAGGTCTTTGTATTATGCTATAACTGTATTAATCGGAATTATTAATACACGTGTGATACATAGACAACCGGAGTCCCTAGTGAGCCTCTATATGAACTAGTCCATTGGGCAACAGTTGATCGAGATTCCCGATCAAGGACAATGACGTCGGTTGACAATGGGGTCATCTTATTAGTGGAATAAGGTGATGGACATACGCAAAGTATTGCAACAAGATCGTATTACGATGTTTGTCATTTGCAATAGATAAGTAATATGATAGCTTATTCCTTAGACCGTGAGACCGTGCTTATTGCTACTCCGTAGGGGTACTTTGAGAGCATCAAACGTTGTGTCTTATATAGCATGACAATAACGGTGTCCATCTTGGGTATCCCGAAAGAGTATGTTGAGACGTAAGGATCAAGAGCGGGATTTGTTCATTCTTGTAATGGAAAGATACTCTGGGCCCACTCGGTGAGATTGCATCTATATAGCTGCGCAGCTTATGACTAGGTCATGGAGATGTAATATCACAGACGAGTTAATAACCTATGTCGGTAACGAGATGCAACAGGACATTGGATGTTGTCGGAGAATGACTCCCACGTAACAGGGGTAGTCTCGGCCCCGAAGAGAGGTTCGAAGGGGGACTGAACACGGAGGTCAAACAACCCTCGATGCACGCCGCGACGTTGCTCGCGGTGCTTGGGGTGGAGCGGCACGACAGAGAGAGACACCGGCCCGTACCCAGGTTCACGGCCCTCGAGAGGAGGTAAAACCGCTACTCCTGCTTGTCTGTATTGCACTGTGAAGGTTACAGGACAATGAGCTTGCCGAAGGCTCTCTTGAGGCAGTTTAGTGCTTGGAGAGGGACACAACGGTCGTCTTCCTCCCCCAGCAGTTGGCTATCCTACGCGCTTAGGGTGCGATTGCGCGATTGGGCGATCCCCTTCTACGGTGGAGCTCCTGCTCCTTTTATAGGCGCCCCGGGCTCCGCCCTCGGGCTGGTGGGCTCCCGCACGTCAGGCGCATGGAGGAGCGGGAGTCCACCGCACCTCGTCCGTCCATGGACGCGGTCCATCCGTGCTAAAGTAGCGCGCCGTGGCCGACAGGTTGCAGGCGGTGCAGAGCGGCTTGCAGGAGCAGCAGAGATCGTGGTGGAGCCCACGATGACGATCGTCTTGGAGCGTTGCGCCGTCCATCAGCTTTATCACCAAAGAGGAAAGTCCTGGCGGTCCTGGCGCTGGCGGCGCGGCTTTGTTGACCCCTTTTATCACGGGAACGGCAATGGTGACGCTGCTGCTGTCGTGCGCGCTGGTCGCGCGCGTCACTCTGCGGCCGCAGCGGAGCCCATGTGCGCGCTGCAGCGCCCATGTGCGCTTTACAGCGCTACCTTCGTCGCGAAGTATTCCCTCAGGGGCCTGAGGCTCTCAAGGGGATAAGGCCAAACCGGCTCCCCGCTGGGGGAGGGAGCCCTCAGGCGGGACGCCCTCGGGGGGAGCCCCCTTCAGGCCTCTCCAGCGCCGCAGGTCCCCCGCAGGGGTTTCTCCCTTGGGGGGCACACTCCAAGCGGTTGGCTTGGTCCTTAGTCGTTTTGTAGACGCTGTCGCGTGCACGGCCCGTGGAGAGTGGGCCATGCACACCCTAGATTCCACTGGGCCGACAGTAGCCCCCGGGCCCATGATGGGCGCGCCGAGGCCCATCGGGACTAGGCGAAGCGTCGTGGGCCCAAAACAGCAGGCGAAGCGTCGTGGGCCCAAAACAGCAGGCGAAGCGTCGTGGGACACGCGTCACCTAGAGGTCGACTCGCGGCGTCTCGGTTACTCCGGCGGAAACGTGCGTAGTGGGGGGGGCCCACCACGCCCGCCACGCTCATCATCATCGTGTCTCGGTAACTGCTCGGGCGGGGTTAAAAGTCGCGCGCTGGTCCGCGGCGCAGTCATTACCCCGTCCCGTCTTGTCCATCTAGTCCATCGGCACTCCGCCTCTTAGTCTCCCACCTCCGGCGAAACTTTCTCTTTCCGGCCAACTCCTTCCGCCCTCCGAGCCGCCGTCCCTCTCCGACAATGGGAGGATCCAAGGGCAAGAAGACGGCGGCCTCGGTCCGCCATGGCGCGCACGGAGAGGCGGAGTTCGGCCCCGCTCTGGTCGGGGCGCGCATTGACGCGACGGCGCTGGATAAGATCCAGCACCTGGTTGCCGGGAAGCACAACGAGCATGGCGCCAGCGCCATTCTGCCTGCGCGGACCGGACGCTTTCCCGCCGGCTACTATCCCATCTTCCTCCACACTCTCTTCGCTGGGCTGGTGCCGCCCTACTCTCCCTTCTTCGAAGCCGTTCTTGAGTTCTACCAGATCCACCTTCTGCACCTCCACCCCAAGGCCATCCTCATCCTCTCCATCTTCGCCTTCTTGTGTGAGGCGTACTTGGGGGTGAAGCCCTCCATCGCTCTCTTCCGAGGCTTCTACGCCCTGCGGAATACTGCGAGGAAGGAGCGGACGGGCTGCGTATCCTTCCGCATCGCAGACGGCATGGGAGATGTCTATATCCCCATGGCCTGGAACGGCGACAAGCCCATGACGGCGGTGTCGAAGAAGGTGGAGGACTTCAGGCAGAAGTGGTTCCTCATCCGCGTTCCCTCGGAGAGCTCCCTCCTTGAGGTCCCCGAGGCGGCGCCGGTTAAGAACACTCACTGGAGCATGCGCTCCCTGGAGGGGCACGCAATAGCCGACCTCGTGGGCCACTTGAAGGCGCTTCGCGAGCACGGCCTGACCGGCCAGCTGGTGGCGGCGGAGTTTGTGAGGCGCCGCATCGCCCTCCTGCAGGCGCACAAGAAACCGATGTGGGCGTACTCAGGGCCTACGGATCCGCTGCGGCTGCACCTGAGCGACCATCGCCCCGCAGTCGTCGAGACCATCCTGGGGGGCCTCTTCGTCAACCCGGAGGTGCCCGAGAGAGTCCACGTGGCGATACGGCATCTGTTCGAGGTCCCCGACAGGCGCCGGGCCACCCTGGCGCAGGCGCCCGCGTTCACCCCGCTAGGCCTGGCGGGGGATGAAGAGGAGGAGGAGCCCATGCCAGCGGGCACCACCGAGTCGCCAAGCGCGTCCGACTCGGAGCAGGGCGATGCGGAGACGAGGACGGGGCCCTCTGCAGGCGTCGGGAGCTCGGCGGGCGCGGCGAGTTCTTCCGGCGTTGCGCCCCCGGCGGAGGAGGCTGACGAGCATTCCTCCGGCGACAGCGAGGAGGCCGCGGCGGGGCGCTATGAGCCGAGGACTAAGGCGGCCCACGACAGGCCCGCCGGAGAGCCCCCGGGCGCTCCCCACAAGAGGAAAGCCGAGGAGGCCCTCGAGGCGGGGACGCGGGCTGTGCCCTCGTGGCGCTCGCCAGGCATGACGTGGGTGGACACCCGCGCCAAGAAGACGAGGTAAGGTTCTTTTGCCCTTTCCTTTCCTGGTCCGGCATGCTTGCTTTTGTTTCTTGACCAATCTCCCCTTTACTCCACCAGCCCCGCTCCTGCGAAGCGCCGCAGGCTTCGGAAGGCCGCAGACGTGAAGAGGGCCGCCCCTGACACCGCACCGGGGACCGAGGCCCGCGAGGCCGCAGTGTCGGAGGCCTCGAGGCCTACAGGCCCTCGGGGGGAGGTTCCTCAGGAGGACGCATCGGCGCCGCCACCCGAGGCAGAGCGGGTGGAGGAGCAGGTGGAGAGGGCGCCCACTCCTCCCCGCGCAGCTACCCCGCCGGCGCAGCCAGAGGCTCCTGCGGGTGCCGAGTCGGCGCCGTGTCCCCCCAAATCTCGCCGGGAGGGCACTCCACTGCCGCCACCGGGCACCGCGGGGGAGGAGGAAACCGCGAGGGCCGGGCCTCACGCCCCTGACTCGGAGGCGGACCGGGAGGTGCCGCCCGAGGGGGGAAGCACTGGGGGCCGGGGACCGAGCACGGAGGAGGTCCTGCCTCCGAGCCCCCAGGCCCACGCGAGGGCGTCTGCCGCGGAGCCTGACGCGGGTGCGGGCCCTTCTGGGTCGCGCGGTCCGCCCCAGGGCCTTGCTCTGGGCCGGTTCGACTGGGGTAGAGGGCGCCGCGACGTCGCCTTCCGCTTCGTGCGGGAGTCCCTGGAGGGGCTCGAGGCCTACCTGGCCACCGAGGACCGGGCGCTCGCCCGCCAGAGGGACGAGCTTGCCGACGCATGGGCCGCCTTCCACGCGGCGGTAGAGGCCCGGCGCAAGAGCGATCAGGCGCTGCAGGCGGAGCGCGAGGAGGCGGCGCGCTTTGCTGAGGAGATCCGCGAGGGGGCCTTGCGTGAAGCCGAAGAGCTCCTCCGGCCCCTGAGGGCTGAGCGCCGAGCTGCCGCCGAGGACCTCGCCGCTGCCAAGGCGGAGCGTGAGGCCGCGGAGCGCTCGCTGGCGGCGAAGCACACCGAGCTCATCGAGCTCGAGAAGAAAATCCTGGCGGATGCCGGGGTTGTGCGGACCGCTCTCGAAGAGCTCCGCACGGGCCTGGAGGCCCGCGGACGCGCCTTGAGCGAGCGCGAGGAGGATGCTCGCCGGCGCGACGAGCAGCTGGTGCTGCGAGAGCAGGAGCTGTCCGGACAGCGCACGGCCCTCGAAGCCCGCGAGGACAGCGTCGCCGCGGCGCTCAGCAAGCTCGAGCGCGATATCGCCGCCCACAAGGGGAATGTGGAGCGAGCCAACGTGCGGCTTGCCGAGCGGAAGGACGAGCTCAACAAGGAGCTCCGGGAGAAGGAGAACAAGATCCGCGCCGCCGTCTCCCAGGACTACAAGGAGAAATTCTCCAAGCAGGAGGATCGCTTCAAGGCGAGGCTGGGGGAGAGCGGCGCCCGGATCCAGCGGCTCGAGAAGGAGAACGCGAAACTCGCCGCCAAGGCGAAGCGCGAGACCGATCGCCGCCTCGCCGCCGAGAAGGCCCGAGAGGACATCTCCAAGGACCTCGCTGCCCTCATGGGGGATATGGAGGAGATGAACCGGCAGGTGGGGCCTGCCGTGGAGAAAGCGGTGGAGGCGGCGGAGAGCATCCAGGCGGCGCAGGTGCTGTCGCAGCAGCGGGAGCGCATGTTCCTGTCCTTGACGGGACGGGGCCGTGAGCTTGCCGCGAAGCTGGGGGCGGAGGCGCCAAGCGTTCCGGCTCAGGGCCACGCTGACGCCGCCACATACCTCCTGTACTTCGAGCAGCTCTTCACAGCGCTCGAAGGCCCCACGGCGGAGATCCGCGACGTGGTTGAGGAGGAGTGCCGCCAGCTTCTGGCGGTGGCGGTGGACCGCATCTTCTCCAACCTTGTCCACCTCCAGCCCGGGTTCGACTTCGCCACGGTGACCGAGCCGCTGGAGGGGGAGGCTGCGTGGAAAGCCTCTAGCTCCGTCCGCGACCAGGTGGACGACTTCTGCAGCCGCTTCAAGCGGGCCGCTGCGGAGGAAGGTGGCGAGGGGAGCGAGCCCGAGGAGGAAGAAGAGAGCGACCAGGACGATGCTGAGGCCTCCAGCTAATCTCCTCCTGCAACGCGTCGCGCTTGTAGCGCTTTAGGGGCGTTTGCCTGTTAGGGAATTTCATTTTCTTCCTCGTAATTTACTTCTTCGCTTTGTAAACATTTTGCTATCAATTAAGTGTGCCTCCTTCGCGGGGTCTTTGCTTCATCTCCGTGTCTTTTTCGCTCTGCGTCGTTGGACCCTACCCCTCGCGCTATGACTCCTGCCGCTGCGGTATGCGCGAGCAATGACTCGGCAAGGCCGGGGGGAGTTTAAGGCTTGGGTAGGTAAGAGCCCTCAAGTCGCGATGCTGAGGGCCCCCCTTTGGCGCGCAAGCAGTCCACGGAGAGTAAGGGAAGAACCACTTGAGGGGCGCAGAGTGCCTATGAGAGAAGTGCGAGGATCCCCTTGAGGTGGGCGAGAAACTTAGCTTCGCGAGGCGTTCGCCCGATGTGGGCCTTCTCTGGCGGAATTCTCCCCTTCAGGGGCCGAGGGTTCTCCTCCGCAGGCCTGGTGGGGATTTTCGCTCTCTGTGGATGTTAGAGGGGCAAGCCGAAACGCTAGATCATAGCATCAGGGACTAATGCGCGCTTATAGGTCCCCTCAGGCGTTTCTTGCGAGGAGAGAGAGTACCAAGGTCCTTTGAAGAGATGGCGTGCTTGGGAGGGCCTGCCCTCTAGCCAGAGCTCGGATCCTTGGGTTTTGCAGTGCTGCTGGTGTGTCATTTGAGGCACTGGCACCGTACTCAGCCCCCGCTCGCGAGGTACGCATGTGGTGAGATATAAGTGCCCATTTTCAACAAAGGAAATAAAGCTGGAATAAAACTCACCATCAAAATATTACATAGCGGCGCCGTAGCGCATAGTTCACTTAGGAACGAAAATGGCGCCAGAGCGCAAAGTTCACTTGGAACGAAAATCGGTTCATTACACTTGGGTTTGCCAAGCGAACGTTCCTTCCATGTCGCGGCATGGGGACCACCCATTAGTGGCAGAGGTTCGCTGCGGCCTACGAGGGCTCATTTGCAGGAGAGCTCGGAGGACTGGGCCTCGGGGGAAGCTTTGAGAAGCTTGGAGGTGAAGCCGTGAGCTTCCCTCTAGAGACAAAAAATGCCTGGCGTGACGGCGATCACGGGTAGAACTTGCGCAGGTGCGCGATGTTCCACGGGTTCTTGACGGGGATGCCGTCCTCGGTCTCGAGGCGTACTGCGCCGGGCCTGGCGACGTGGGAGACCCTGTATGGGCCTTCCCACATCGGGGAGAGCTTGTGGAGACCTTCCCTGGAGAGGATTCGCCTGAGGACGAGGTCGCCCGCCTCAAGGGTGCGTGAGCGCACTTGGCGGCTATGGTAGCGTCGCAGGTCTTGCTGGTACCCTGCCGCCCTGAGGGCGGCCTGGCGGCGCAGTCCCTCGAGAAGCAGCAGGTCGTCGTTGTGGAGTCCCTCTTGGGTGTCCTCATTGAAGGCAAGGACCCGTGGCGATCCATGCTTGATTTCCGCGGGGAGGACCGCCTCAGCTCCGTAGACCAGGGCGAACGGCGTCTCGCCTGTAGGCCTCGAGGGGGTCGTGCGTATGGACCAGAGCACTGAGGGGAGCTCGTCGATCCAGCCCTTGCCGTGACCCTTAAGGATGTTGAAGCTTCTGGTCTTGAGGCCCTTGAGGACTTCTGCGTTTGCTCGCTCGGCTTGACCGTTGCTGCGTGGGTGAGCTACCGAGGCGAAGCAGATCTTGATACCAAGCTTGTCGCAGTAGGCTCGGAAGATGCCGCTGGTGAATTGCGAGCCGTTGTCAGTGATGATGCGGTTGGGCACGCCGAAGCGGCAGACCAAACTCCGGATGAACTTCACCGCAGCCCCAGTTGGTATGGTGCGCACCGGCTCGACCTCGGTCCACTTGGTGAACTTGTCAATGGCCACGAAGAGGAAGCGGTAGCCCCCCTGCGACCTCGGGAAGGGACCCAGGATGTCCAGCCCCCAGACCGCGAACGGCCAGGAGAGCGGGATGGTCTGAAGCTCCAGCGCCGGCTGATGAATTTGCTTGGCGTGGAACTGGCAGGCGTCACAGGTTTGCACAATGGCGATCGCATCTTGAAGCACCTGAGGCCAGTAGAAGCCGCTCCTGAAGACCTTGCCTGTGAGGGTACGCGCACATGAGTGGTGGCCGCATTCCCCACTGTGGATGTCCTTAATCAGCTCTCGGCCTTCCTCAGGAGGGACGCATTTGAGGGCGACACCATTTGGGCGCTTGCGGTAGAGGTTCTCCTCGAGGATGCAGTATGATTTTGCTTGTCGAGCGACTCGCTCCGCGTCAGCGTCTTCTTCAGGGAGGATTCCTTTCACTAAGTAGTCCTTGAGCTCGTCAATCCAGCCTGAGGCCTGGTGGGTTGCCGTCAGCAGCAGACGCTCCCCTGTGCTGGGACCGCAATCAGGCGCCCCAGACTCAGGAGGTGGTGGGAGCGCTTCGCCTGTGCTTGCGGCTGTGGCCTCGCGAGGCTGCTTGATGGATGCCTTGGTGAGCCTTTCTTCGAAGACACCGGCCTGCTGGGGTTGCCGCCGCGAGGCTCGCTTGGCGACGTCGTCAGCCTCTTGGTTTTCTTTCCTCGGGATGTGCATGAGCTCCATGCCCCTGAAGTGCTTTTCGAGCTTGCGGACCTCTTCGAGGTATGCGGCCATGTGGTCGTCTTTCGGCGAGTAGCTCTTGTTGGAGAAGTTGACGAGCAGCTGTGAGTCTCCCTTGACGAGTAGGTGCTTGACGCCTAGAGCGATGGCGGCCCTTAAGCCGGCGAGGAGGCCTTCGTACTCGGCGATGTTGTTGGAGATCTTGTCGATAGTGAAGCACAGCTGGACGGCGTAATATAGCTTGTCACCTTTGGGCGAGGTCAGGACGACGCCTGCTCCGCCATTGCGGCAAGCGAAGGCTCCATCGAAGTGCATGGTCCAGTGGCTGGGCGCCGCGTCTCCCGAGGGCTCAGCCTCTGCCTCTCGGGGCTCCTCGGGGCTTGGGTCAGTCCATTCGGCGACGAAATCGGCCAGCGCTCTCCCTTTGATGACCCTTGTGGTGTCGAAGCGCAAGTTAAATGGCTGCAGCTCGATGTTCCATCCTGCGACGCGATCTGTGGCGTTGGGGTTGCGCAGGATCTGCTCCAGGGGGAAGGCAGTGACCACCGTGATGGGGTGACCCTGGAAGTAGTGTCTCAACTTCCTGGAGGCGATGAGGAGCGCGACGAGGAGCTTTTGCTGCATTGGATACCGCTCGCGAGCGTCCCGCAGTACTGTGCTGACGAAGTAGACGGGGTGCTCGACGAGGGTTACTTGAGGTGGCGCAGCGCCAGCCCCGTGCGGAGGCTCTTCAGGGCCCCTGTCGAGATCTGCCTGTAGAGGCATTTCGACAGGGGTGAGAGTGGCAGACTCGGCTTGAGGCGGTGGGCCTGGCAGTGGGTCCGTGGAGGCTGCTCTCTTGACGGGGCCTTTGTCGGGGGGTTCTGGGCTTGGAGTTGCAGTGCTCCTCTTGGGGAGGACAGGCTCTTCCCTCTCGGCCACCAAGACGGCGCTTGCGGTCTGGGGGGTGGCTGAGAGGTACAGCTTCAGGTGCTCGCCTGCCCTGGGGGCCACCAAGACTGGAGGGCTAGCCAGATACTTCTTTAAGTCCTCGAAGGCTTTATCCGCCTCAAGGGTCCACTTGAACGTGCCTGATCTCTTCATGATCTTGAAAAATGGCAGGGCTCTCTCGCCGAACTTGGAGATAAAACGGCCAAGGCTGGCCATGCAGCCCGCCAAGCGCTGCATTTCCTTGAGTCGGCGGGGCGGCTGCATTTGCTCTATAGCCTTGATCTTGTCAGGATTTGCCTCTATGCCGCGGTGGGACACGAGGAATCCGAGGAGCTTGCCTGAAGGCACCCCGAAGACGCACTTGGCGGGGTTGAGCTTGATGTTCACCTTTCTCAGGCTGGCGAAGGTTTCCTCGAGATCCCTCAAGAGGGTGTCCCCCTCTCGAGACTTGACCACGATGTCGTCGACATAGGCCTCAGCATTTCTGCCCATCTGGGCCCCCAAGGCTATCCTCATGAGCCTCTGGAAGGTGGCTCCGGCGTTCTTCAAGCCAAAGGGCATGCATGTGTAGCAGTACACACCACAAGGGGTGAGGAATGCCGTCTTCTCCTCGTCCTCTTTAGCCATCTTGATCTGGTGATACCCAGAGAAGGCATCCAGAAAACAGAGGAGGTCACAGCCCGCGGTGGAGTCCACGATCTGGTCTATCCTTGGCATGGGGTATGGGTCCTTGGGGCAGGCCTTGTTGACATCTGTGTAGTCGATGCAGAGTCGGCCTCCTCCGGCGGGCTTAGGAACAACCACGCCGTTGGAGAGCCAAGTGGGGTGCGCGACTTCGCGGACGACATTCGCCGCCTTGAGTTTCTCTACTTCCTTGACGATGAAAGCTTGCTTCTCGGGGGCTTGCTTGCGTGCTTTTTGCTTGACGGGGCGTGCGTCTGGGCACACGGCTAAGTGGTGCTCGATCACCTCCCTTGGTACACCGGACATATCTGACGGAGTCCGCGCGAACATGTCAGAGTTTGCCCGAAGGAAAGCGACGAGCGCGCTTTCCTATTTGGGAGGCAGGGCAGCGCCTATGGTGACGCTAGCCCCCGAGCCTTCAGCCCCCGAGCTGGTGGTGTCCAGCGGCACCTTTTTCGTGGCGGCTTGCTCCTGAGAGAACACCTGCTTCTTCTTCTTGGGCCTCTCGAGAGGCTCCATGTCCTCGTCAGCCGGGAAAGCCATGGCGGCTGCCTTGTAGGCGCTCTCGACAGCGCGCGTGGCGTCCAGGACATGTCCATGGATGGCGATGGTGCCGGCGCTGCCGGGAATCTTGACCATGTTGTAGGCGTGATGCGTGACGGCCATGAACTTCGCGAGGGCGGGGTAGCCGAGGATGGCGTTGTACGGCAAACCGATGTGGGCGACATCGAAGTCGATCAGCTCTGTGCGATAGTTCTTCTGCGTGCCAAAGGTGACCGCGAGGCGGACTTGCCCCAGAGGCTCGATAGAACCGCTGGTGACGCCCGTGAACGGCCTGGAGGGCATAAGCCACTCGTAGGGCACCTGAAGCGTCTCGAAGGTCTCGACAGAGATGACATTCAGGCCTGCTCCCCCGTCGATGAGCGTCTTGGAGACGGTGATGTTGTTGATGGTGGGGGAGCAGACCAGGGGGAGGGTTCCCACAGTCCTGGTCGACTTGGGGTGGTCCTTGGCGTCGAAGGCGATGGTGTACTGGGACCACTTGAGGGGTCTGGAGGTCTCAGTGCTCGGGAGCGCAGCGTTGAGTTCGCGGGCGAACCGCTTGAACTGATTGTTCGACTTGGGCGCCTGAGCTCCGCCGAGGATGCAGGCCATGGCGCCTCTCGGAGCCTGGTAGCCTCCATCCTCCTCGTCGGGGAGGTTGTTGTTCTTCTCGGCGGCGTTGGCTTGAGTGCCCGACGGCTTCTGGTAGCCGCCATCACGCCTGCCCTTGCCGTCTCTGCGGTAGCCGCGGCCTCTGCCGCGGCCTCCGCTGCCTTCTCCACGCTCGCGTTCCCTGCTCAGCCTCTTGAGGTCAAAGCAGTCGTCTGTGGCGTGCCCGCGCCTGTTGTGGTAGACGCAGAACGGGCGGTGGTCCACCTCATTGCCGCCGCGCTCGGGGGAGCCCCTGCGGGAGCTCTTCGCGCCAGGCTCTGCCGCGAGGACCGCGGTAGCCTTGCGCTTGGGTTCTTCCCTCTTCTTGTGGCCCTTGGACCCCTCGCCAGGGTCGTCCCCCCGGGCGCTCATCTTGACGAAGAGGAGTCCCTTTTCAGCCTTGGCGCACTTGTCCGCCAGATCGAACAACTTCACCACAGAGGTGAGCTTGTCGTGGATGCCGAGCTTCTCGAGCATCCTGCGGTTTGTGACGCCCTCGCGGAAGGCAGCGATCACCTGGGTGTCGGGGATGTTTGGAATCTTGTTCCGCACCTGGCTGAAGCGCTGGATGTACTTGCGGAGAGTTTCATCCTTCTTCTGCACCACAGCGCGCAGGTCGTTGTGGGTGAGTGCGCGCTCGTACGTGCCCTTGAAGTTGGCGACGAACTGCCTGCAGAGCTCCTCCCAGGAGTCGATGGAGTCCTCCGGCAGATTGAGTAACCAGGACAGCGCGGAGTCCCTGAGGGCGTGGGAGAACCAGTTGGCCATGACCTTGTCGTCGCCCCCTGCAGCCTGGATGGAAGTGGTGTAGAGCTGCAAGAACTCGAGAGGGTTGGTGGACCCGTCGAAACCCTTGGGGAGCGCTGGCCTGAACTTCTGCGGCCAGACCACACGACGCAGGGCGCGCGTGAAGGCCATGCAGCCAGAGGCGTAGGTGGCCGTTCCTCCTTGGAGGGCCCTGCGGTTTTGTTGCCCCGCCTGACCGAGCTCCTCGACGAGGCGGTTCTGGAGGTCGCGACGTCGCTCCATGCCCACACGCGCGTCAGGTGCGGCGCGCTGCACGATTTGGCAGTCGTGCGGCGAGGAAGCGTGGGAGGGAGCCCGCTGCGCCGCGGCCGGAGGCGGTCCCGGCGGCGGCGGTGGCGCACCCGGCGCGGCCGTCCCTGCCGGGCCGGAAGGCACGATGGAGCGCGACGGAGCGGGGCGCGCGGTTGCGATGTCGACGAGGTGGTGGAGGCGGTCCAGCCACTGGTCGTGCGCCTCGGCACTGGGCCGGTAGCGGAGGAGCTCCTGGGCCATGAGTAGCGCGGTGTGCGGGGCGGGCTCTTGGTGTTCCCGCGTGGACACGCTCTGGCGCCGGGACGGGTGCGAGGACTCGGCGTCCTCACGGCGCCCAGAGTGGTCCTCGTTGTCGCGCTGGTCTCCGCCGCGGTGCCCCTCGCTCTCTGGCTCCTCCACGCGCGGGCCGGTGCCAGCGCGCTCGGTCGTGCGGGGGCGACCACGGCGGCCGCGGGTGGGGGCAGTGCCAGGCTCGGTGTGAGCCCTCTCGGAGGTGCGCCTGTTGGCGCGCGTCGCGCGGGTATCCATCATGGCGCGGAGTTCGGAGGTTGAAGACGCGCCTCAGTCCCCTACCTGGCGCGCCAAATGTCGGAGAATGACTCCCACGTAACAGGGGTAGTCTCGGCCCCGAAGAGAGGTTCGAAGGGGGACTGAACACGGAGGTCAAACAACCCTCGATGCACGCCGCGACGTTGCTCGCGGTGCTTGGGGTGGAGCGGCACGACAGAGAGAGACACCGGCCCGTACCCAGGTTCACGGCCCTCGAGAGGAGGTAAAACCGCTACTCCTGCTTGTCTGTATTGCACTGTGAAGGTTACAGGACAATGAGCTTGCCGAAGGCTCTCTTGAGGCAGTTTAGTGCTTGGAGAGGGACACAACGGTCGTCTTCCTCCCCCAGCAGTTGGCTATCCTACGCGCTTAGGGTGCGATTGCGCGATTGGGCGATCCCCTTCTACGGTGGAGCTCCTGCTCCTTTTATAGGCGCCCCGGGCTCCGCCCTCGGGCTGGTGGGCTCCCGCACGTCAGGCGCATGGAGGAGCGGGAGTCCACCGCACCTCGTCCGTCCATGGACGCGGTCCATCCGTGCTAAAGTAGCGCGCCGTGGCCGACAGGTTGCAGGCGGTGCAGAGCGGCTTGCAGGAGCAGCAGAGATCGTGGTGGAGCCCACGATGACGATCGTCTTGGAGCGTTGCGCCGTCCATCAGCTTTATCACCAAAGAGGAAAGTCCTGGCGGTCCTGGCGCTGGCGGCGCGGCTTTGTTGACCCCTTTTATCACGGGAACGGCAATGGTGACGCTGCTGCTGTCGTGCGCGCTGGTCGCGCGCGTCACTCTGCGGCCGCAGCGGAGCCCATGTGCGCGCTGCAGCGCCCATGTGCGCTTTACAGCGCTACCTTCGTCGCGAAGTATTCCCTCAGGGGCCTGAGGCTCTCAAGGGGATAAGGCCAAACCGGCTCCCCGCTGGGGGAGGGAGCCCTCAGGCGGGACGCCCTCGGGGGGAGCCCCCTTCAGGCCTCTCCAGCGCCGCAGGTCCCCCGCAGGGGTTTCTCCCTTGGGGGGCACACTCCAAGCGGTTGGCTTGGTCCTTAGTCGTTTTGTAGACGCTGTCGCGTGCACGGCCCGTGGAGAGTGGGCCATGCACACCCTAGATTCCACTGGGCCGACAGATGTCTACGATCACATCTCGGACAAGGTAGTATCGCATAGACAAAGGGAATGAATATCATGTTTATGGTTCAACGACGATATTCGTAGAATGCACAGGGACCGTCATATACATCCAGGTATCCCTGGCGGTCATTGGTGAGCGGAGTGTCTCGACCATGTCTGGAGTGTTCTCGAACCGTAGCGTAACAAACTTAAGGTCTTAACGACACCTGGAGAAGGTTCTGGAATAATATAGGATTTTATTGGAGAGAGAGAAATGATCCGGAAAGAGTTCCGGTGGTCCGGAAGGAGTTCCGGGAAGGTCTGGAATGGTTCCAGGAATGTCCGAAAGATGTTCGGGTGGTCCGGAAAATGTTTCGGAGTCACGGGAGATTAAATTATATATAAATATATTAATTATGAATTAATAGTATTTTATATTAATTAAAAATAAAGGAAAAAGGGGCAGCCCACCTAATGGGCCAATTGGGGCCCATTAGGGGGAGCCGCACCAAGGAAGGGGTGGGGCCCATGGCTGGTTCGGCCAGCCCATGCTGGGCCGAACCCCCTCCCCCCTCTCCTTTGTTTAGTCCCACATGGGGGAGCTAGGGAGTTTGCACACCCCCTCCCCCCTTTATATAGCAAGGCATATTAATTGGATTAATTCATGGAAAATACAATTAAATTTGTAGCAAGCCGGCCGAGCTGTTTCTCCGCCCGTTTTGCCTCCTCTCTCCACCAAAGCTATACCGCCGGGCGCCGTTGCCCTGCGGGATTCCAGAAAAGTTCTACCCCTGCAATTTCAGCTGGATCTGAATGACCGGGGGTTGTTGTTAAGCTCCGTATGTTTGCGAGTGCTCGGAGGCGCCACATTTGAGGAGCCTGGGCGACGTCGTCTCGCCCACCCAGCAGCCCTGCCGCTGCCCTGCCGCCGGCGCCACCCCCCTCGGCCGCCGGCGCCACGCCACCTTCCGCCCGACGCCCGTCGACGCAGGTCTTCGTCGACACCCCGGCGTCATCGTCTACATCATCGCGGCAAGTTCTCCGCGACCTCGAGGTCGGCTACGTACGACTTCATCATCAACGCTTGTGCGGGAGCGTAATCCCCGCTATCGATCTACATGGAGGTAATGTAACCCGTTCCGCCACCGTTATCACATGTACTAGATAGATAGATCCTGGCTAGTTAGGGTGTTCATACGCTAGAAAAATTATTGTTTTCTGCACCGAAACCCCTTCAACAGGCATCCCAGTGCGGACGTGAACACCGAACTGGGAACTCAGTTTAGCTGCTTGCACATGATCTACGGGTCTTTTAAAACCTAAGGTGAAGTCAATCTAC
Organism: Poa annua; assembly: GCA_026929855.1. Taxonomy (NCBI): domain Eukaryota; kingdom Viridiplantae; phylum Streptophyta; class Magnoliopsida; order Poales; family Poaceae; genus Poa; species Poa annua. The sequence continues at coordinate 60,982,358 of CM049437.1, forward strand.
ATCTTATTACCTCCATTCTGTCTTGCGTAGGCTTCTAGGCCATGCCCCATTGTTTCTGTGCGTTTACCTCGCTTTCTGCTTCCCCTCATAGAGATGGTTGAAACCTTTGAAATAAATTCACAACGCACGATGTAACATGAAGTACAATCAGATGCATAAAAGAAAGAACAAAGTATGTTAATAAAAAAAGGGAATGATGAGCGTACGCTGACTGTTGATGTTAGAAAGTGCATTATCATCAGGTGAGTTGCTGTCTTTGGAGGTTAAATTTTGTGTTGGCGAGTTCTGTGCCGCAACAATGTCCTCCCCATTTGGGGGTGTCTCTTCCAACGGTTGGGAATCTTGGAATGCTGTTGATCTTGTCATTCTAGTCGTAGGCAGAACGTTAGTCGAACGCTTCTTCTTCTTTCGTGTTCCTGTACAACTATCTACTTGATCCTGAGAAACAGCTGAAGACATTAGTATGCGATCAACATTATAATCTGTACATGAAATAATATATTTAGTTTCATATGATCTGGTTTGCACAATTGCGCTCCTCTTCATCTAATGCACGGTCCTCTTCTTCAGCTGCCTTCTCGGCATGATCTAGCTCATACTCTGAGTCAGTACCTACATCGTCTGCCGGTGCTGCATCTTTTCCTACCGTCTTCGTTCCTGTTTGTGCACCATCATACACGAATAATTGTGCTATGGATGAGAAATCTTTTAGGCCTTGACCAGCATTGTTGCCAGCTTTCTCCTGCAAGATTGTAGCCATACGTGCAGGGTTCTCTGCCATATACTGTTCCCGAATCTTCTCGTAGCTATTTTCTTCAATAATCTCTAAGAAAAAGAAGAAAGTAAGAATTGGAAGATTAGAAGGCAGCTTTCATGAATCTAAGTCTGATAATTCAAAGAATTGATAAGCATTCCAAAGTTCTATAAGATCTAGGTGACAAGCTGACAAAACTATATCTCAAATAAAACCCTAGGCAGGATGAACTGCGCATGTTATACGGTACTCCACTAATACGTAAGATTGCATCTCCTAGCGTAATAGAAGTAGATCGATGAATAGAGCTCATATCAAATAAAATGACGAGATGGGATTGAAGAACGACCTTGTTCTTGCCCAGGTTTCTTCGAAGCTTTCTTTGATTTTTTTGAAGATTTACCCTGAACATTTCCCCGGCTTGACCTCCCGGCCATGTCGTCCTCCGGCTTGGGGATCAAATGGCCGGCAAACGCGAACCGGCAACGCTGCAGCCGGATCTACCACGGTGAGGTAGAGAATGAGGTGTGCGGTAGCAGATGTGGTGATAGGCGGCGAATGCTAGGGAAGCTGGAAGGTGCGAACGTGGGTTGTGGGAGGGATGTGCGTATTTAGGGGGCGGGGGTAGCGGGAGGAGTTTGGTTTGGTCAAAAAATATGGGAGGGAACGAAAAAATTTGAGTGAAAGGAGGGAATGAAAAAATTTGAAATGAGGGAAGGGATTTTTTTTATAACTACTGAAACAAAAATCAATAACCTTTCTAATAAACATCTAGACTACAACTATCGTAGCATACAATCCAATAGTACCAGGTCCGTGCAGAACTATTAGCCTGACAGACAAAGGTTCAGTTTCAGAGCGACACTTTTACTGTAGCTCATCTAGCTGTTGTCGCTGTTTTTTTTTTTGAAGTTTTGGAAGAGCGCATTTGAAGATCATAACACAACTCTTCAAGTAGAGCGCATTTGAGAAAGAAGATTCAAGAGCCTCAAACCCAAATGTCTTGGAAGAACACCATATCAATGTCAAACTACATGATAATGAGCTGGGATTTGGTACATAGGTGCATATTGGCAAGGGAACATTAGTGAACAACTCATTTGCTTTAATTAATTTGAAAAAATAATTTTGGTGTACTCAAGTAGTGATTGTATCACAAAGTCGTCAAAACTTCTCAAAGACTCGACACCTACACATGAATCACCATGCCTTCAAATATCACCCTGTTTAAAAAAAATTCAAACTAAATGTAGAAAGTTCAAAAAAAATGAAAACACTTCTCATGTATTACCCTTATGTACTCTGGTTTCTAAGTTAAAAAATTTAAATTAGAATATGACAAGATCATAACACAACTCTTCAAGTAGAGCGCATTCGAGAAAGAAGATTCAAGAGCCTCAGGCCCAAATGTCTTGGAAGCACACCACATCCATGTCAAACTACATGATAATGAGCTTGGATTTGGTACGTAGGTGCATCCTGGCAAAGGATCATTAGTGAACAACTCATTTTTTGGAAATATTTTTTGATTTGTTTTTTTCAAATTTGTAAGCGCCAAATTTGAGTTTTTTTGTGAACCAAGTAGCACAAATAAGGTGCAAAATAGCATGAACACAATTACCACGAAAATAGGGTCTTATGTTATGCGTAGTACCGAAGTTTTTTGATTTTTGGTCGAGAGCCATCTAGTTTTGCTCATTTTAAAAATCTTAAGCCGATTTACGAAAAGTAGGTAGAATTTGAAATACAAGTTTGTCATAGTTTGCTGTAATTAATTTGAAAAAATAATTTTGACTTACCCAAGTAGTTATTGTATCACAAAGTCGTCGAAACTTCTCAAATACTCGACACCTACACATGAATCACCATGCCTTCAAATTAAGGGACAATTGCTTCTGTGCCCCGGTTCTCTCTAGTTTATCCGTCTGTGCCATACCCGCGTAGTTTCTCTCGTCTGTGCCCCGTTTGGCTCGGAAATCGGCCAAACGCTCCGTTGCCCTCTGGTAACCGTCTGACTGGTGGGGTCGGCCTGTCGCGGCTCGGTTGGGATTTCCTGGGGTCGGCTTGTGTGCGGCTCGGTTGGGATTTCCTGGGGTCGGCGTGGGGTCGGCGTGTGGGGTCGGCGTGGGGCCGGGGCACTTGTTTAATCCTTCGCTACCGCCGATGGGGCCCAGGTGATCTTTCTCCCTGCCTCACTGCTGCCGCCGAGAGAACCCCCGAGGAACCCCCAAGAACAGAGCAAAATAGGAGTTGGATTGAGGGCGGAGAGCAGGGTGATTGAAGGCGCAAAGGACCTCCATCGCCATCTCCATTGTCGTCGCCCGCCCGTCTCCCGTGGACCATCGAGAAGGAGGGACAAGCAAGGAGCTCCATCGTCATCGCCATTGTACGGCCGCCTTCGCTGTTTGGGATTTTTTGGTCGCCGGCGGTTCCAGCTGCAGTCCATCAACCCCATTTCGATGGTCATTGCTATCTTCTCTACATGTTTCATTTTCTTGTTTGGTGCATTATATGTGAGTAGATTTGATTTTCTCTTTTGCTTGCGGAATGGGGAAAACCCCAGGTTCCGCCTGTTTATCTGATTTTAAATTTCATTTCTTAAAATAGGATTTCTATAGCGATAGCGATGGCGTCGATTACTGTGCTATGTGCCTTTACGAAGCAACTTTCTGTCGCACACTAACTCGTCGTTCCAATACTTTCAAAGTCCCGATGAAACACGGTTACAAAAGGGCCGTTGTAAGTATTGCCTTTCAAATTTGAGGGAATGTCATTTGTTTTTCCTTCAATGAGTATCTTCATAGTTTCTCTGGTTTTGTATGACATGTAGATTCTGCCATGCCCTTTAAGATATCTTCTAGAGAGCCAGCCAATTGGCCCTCATAAGAACTGGATGGAGGCTAGGTGTCCGAACGGAGACCAGTACTTCTTCTATCTGGATAGGTGGGTATTTGAAAATGAAACAGATCAGAGCTATCTCGGTAAGCGGCTAAGTGGTAGCCTGAACATCCATCAGTACACGGAGATCTGTGGAACGAAGTGGAGAGCACTATGTGAATGCTACGGCATCGAGGAGGGCGGTGTTGTCAAATTCACTTGGAATAAAGATCAGCATTTGTTCAATGTTGAGGTGACTAACGAGCACAATGCTGCAAAACCTTTTGTGCAACACACGAGTATGCTCGTTTGTGTTCTTTTTCTTACACATTGAGTAGTTTACAAGTTTTCTGAATGTCTTCCTCTCTTTGATCAGAGTTAAATCAGATTGACGGATGCTGCAAGCCAGCCCTCCTGTCGACCATATTTGAGGAACCGAGAGATGTCACCTATTCAGAAATGAATGCGATATCTCTCGCTTTATTCAAAGATGCCACGAAGGAGTTGGAAGAGATCCCTCAGTTCTACGTGCGCAGGATTGAGAATGATTCTCTAGATGTCGTTTCTCTGGTATTCTGATACGATGCTCATGTTCTGTCATTTGAATGATCCCTCAGTTCTGTCATTTGAACTATTCTGATATGATGCTCATGTTATTTTGATAGCATCTCAAGATTCAGGTACTAGATGGCTATAATGTTATTCCATCGCGTGATCTCATATTACGTCAAGTTCAAGGAAATTCTCGTCTTTTGGCGAGAGACGATGTCGAGATCTTTGGATCATATCGAGTGGTCAATGACATGGTTTACATCGAGTTCACGGAGAACTGGGATCTATTCTGGGACCAACTGCCGATTCGCTTTGGTGATCTCTACGTTATCAAGGTGATCTTCAAGGAGGAGTACATCGAGCTGACATTTGAGAAGGTCAGCGAAGACGTCGAGCAGTCGAACGAAGAGATCAGCGACCCCGACGAAGACATCGAGCAGTCGGACGAAGAGATCAGCGACCCCGACGAAGACATCGAGCAGTCGGACGAAGAGATCAGCGACCCCGACGAAGAGATCGAGCAGTGGGTTGACGAGATGATGTCCGGCTTTGAAGACGTCAAAGAAGAGACTGATTAATATTACTATTAGTTATATTTTGGGTCGGATGTAGTTTGGTCGAACACCTTATGGGCGTGCACTGGGCATGAACTGGCGCGCTCTGGGCGTGCTCTGGGCATGAACTGGCGCGCTCTGGGCGCGTTCTGCGCGCGCTCTGTGCGTCACCGTAATTATATTATGATGGATAAGCTTGCCTCCGGTCATTTATTTCAACCTTTTATGTTGCAAGTCCAAAACCACTTCTCTTTACTCTTGAGTTCATACGACATAGTTTGAGAAACACAATTGATACATGCATTTCTCGTCAGATGTATGTAGACCTTGTTTATCAAATTGAATCGTTAGTATATGACATAAGACGACTATGTGCGCAGGATTTTCCTTTTTTTTGAATGTTTTTGAATTTATTATGCTTATTTCAAATTCGGTCAAACCTAAGTTTGACCAACATTTAAACAAGTTTTTGACATGAAAATTGAAAACTAAGCATGGATCCTTCTTAGTCACTCCAAAATGAAGCTTTTGTGAGGTTTTTGAAAATTTCATGTTGCAATTCCAAAACCACTTCTTTTCAACCTTAGACCTCATCGTTTGAGTTTTGTGATATCACATGAGATCCATACCCTTCTCATTTTGAATGTATGTAGACCATGTTTTTCAACTTGAGTCGTTAGTATATGACATATGAAGACTATGTGCGTCGGTTTTTCATTTTTTCGATAATTTTTTAATTTATTATGCTTATTTCAAATTCGGTCAAACCTAAGTTTGACCAACATTTAAACAAGTTTTTGACATGAAAATTGAAAACTAAGCATGGATCCTTCTTAGTCACTCCAAAATGAAGCTTTTGTGAGGTTTTTGAAAATTTCATGTTGCAATTCCAAAACCAATTCTCTTCAACCTTAGACCTCATCGTTTGAGTTTTGTGATATCACATGAGATCCATACCCTTCTCATTTTGTATGTATGTAGACCATGTTTTTCAACTCGAGTCATTAGTATATGACATATGAAGACTATGTGCGTCGGTTTTTCATTTTTTCGATAATTTTTGAATTTATTATGCTTATTTCAAATTCGGTCAAGCCTAAGTTTGACCAACATTTAAACAAGTTTTTGACATGAAAATTGAAAACTAAGCATGGATCCTTCTTAGTCACTCCAAAATGAAGCTTTTGTGAGGTTTTTGAAAATTTCATGTTGCAATTCCAAAACCACTTCTCTTCAGCCTTAGACCTCATCGTTTGAGTTTTGTGATATCACATGAGATCCATACTCTTCTCATTTTGAATGTATGTAGACCATGTTTTTCAACTTGAGTCGTTAGTATATGACATATGAAGACTATGTGCGTCGGTTTTTCATTTTTTCGATAATTTTTTAATTTATTATCCTTATTTCAAATTTGGTCAAACCTAAGTTTGACCAACATTTAAACAAGTTTTTGACATGAAAATTGAAAACTAAGCATGGATCCTTCTTAGTCACTCCAAAATGAAGCTTTTGTGAGGTTTCAGAAAATTTCATGTTGCAATTCCAAAACCAATTCTCTTCAACCTTAGACCTCATCGTTTGAGTTTTGCGATATCACATTTTGAAGTATTTTGATTTTTGGTCGAGAGCTATCTAATTATGCTCATTTAAATGAACTTACGCCGATTTACGAAAAGTAGGTCAAATTTGTACTACATGTATGTCATAGTTTGCTGTAATTAATATGAAGAAAAAAATTACCATCGTGCTGGCGCTTACTGGCCATTTTCTTGCAAGAAATTGATTGAGACACATATAATTGTCACGATAATAATGTAAATCTTCAGTCCGCTTTCGAAGCATTCAAAATTAGGAAAGTTCCGATCTCGTGGGGTGCTCTTCCTGGCGAGCTTACGGTTTCTATTTTTACGGGGACGGGGGTAGCGGGAGTAGTTTGGTTTGGTTAAAAAAAAGGGAGGGAACGAAAAAATTTGATGGAAAAGGAGGGTACGTAATATATGGACGGGTCCGTGCTCACCCATTACTTATAAACCCTGACCTCTCCTCCCTCCAAGATGTACTCAGTCTCCAACAAACAAAAAATCACATACACGACACCGCCGCTCTCGGATCCAGCATCGTCGTCGTTGCATCTTGTACCCGACCTCTTCATTCACCTATCCTCGTCAACCTCTCGCCTATGGCTTCTCACTGACCCCGTTACTTGTCTTAACAGATCTTCGTAGCTCACAGTGCGACGAGTTCATCGATGGCTACGAGCAATTGGGTAACAAATTATATACCAATCTCATTTCATTATTATCAGATGCCGTATCTTGAGTACTTATATTTTTCTTATGAGTTCGTATTGTGGTTACTGTTCTGACGAAAAGGGATTGTGCGTTGGCAATAATATGAAGAAATCCTTTTTCGTTGTGACCCTAGACGACTGTTGTGCTGAAAAGACGGTAATCTACTAATCCGTCATTGTGTTTGTTGTAGTGATCCAATCGATTAGTTGTGTACTCATGGGTTTCATTTCGTTTACTTCTTATAGTACGTCCCCTGCTACATAAGAGCTCATTTTCTTCACAAGTTTGGCTTAGCCACCACCCAGAACACAGAATTCAGAGCTAAACTAACTACCGAAGAGGGATTCAAGTACAAAGTTAGGGTTACAAACTTAGACGACAAAACTTTTTTTCATGGCAAAGTCTGGAAAGAATTTATTAGAATGTACCAACTCGGATTTGGAGCTGAGCTTGTCTTATCTGATCTGGACATGCAAGGTGATTCAATCCAAGTCACCTCAACCCATCTGCCGATGTACCATCCATGTATGTTACTGATTATGCAAATAATATAGGATTTTATTGGAGAGAGAGAAATGATCCGGAAAGAGTTCCGGTGGTCCGGAAGGAGTTCCGGGAAGGTCTGGAATGGTTCCAGGAATGTCCGAAAGATGTTCGGGTGGTCCGGAAAATGTTTCGGAGTCACGGGAGATTAAATTATATATAAATATATTAATTATGAATTAATTTAATTTAATATTAATTAAAAATAAAGGAAAAAGGGGCAGCCCACCTAATGGGCCAATTGGGGCCCATTAGGGGGAGCCGCACCAAGGAAGGGGTGGGGCCCATGGCTGGTTCGGCCAGCCCATGCTGGGCCGAACCCCCTCCCCCCTCTCCTTTGTTTAGTCCCACATGGGGGAGCTAGGGAGTTTGCACACCCCCTCCCCCCTTTATATAGCAAGGCATATTAATTGGATTAATTCATGGAAAAAACAATTAAATTTGTAGCAAGCCGGCCGAGCTGTTTCTCCGCCCGTTTTGCCTCCTCTCTCCACCAAAGCTATACCGCCGGGCGCCGTTGCCCTGCGGGATTCCAGAAAAGTTCTACCCCTGCGATTTCAGCTGGATCTGAATGACCGGGGGTTGTTGTTAAGCTCCGTATGTTTGCGAGTGCTCGGAGGCGCCACATTTGAGGAGCCTGGGCGACGTCGTCTCGCCCACCCAGCAGCCCTGCCGCTGCCCTGCCGCCGGCGCCACCCCCCTCGGCCGCCGGCGCCACGCCACCTTCCGCCCGACGCCCGTCGACGCAGGTCTTCGTCGACACCCCGGCGTCATCGTCTACATCATCGCGGCAAGTTCTCCGCGACCTCGAGGTCGGCTACGTACGACTTCATCATCAACGCTTGTGCGGGAGCGTAATCCCCGCTATCGATCTACATGGAGGTAATGTAACCCGTTCCGCCACCGTTATCACATGTACTAGATAGATAGATCCTGGCTAGTTAGGGTGTTCATACGCTAGAAAAATTATTGTTTTCTGCACCGAAACCCCTTCAACAGGCATCCCAGTGCGGACGTGAACACCGAACTGGGAACTCAGTTTAGCTGCTTGCACATGATCTACGGGTCTTTTAAAACCTAAGGTGAAGTCAATCTACATCTTATTACCTCCATTCTGTCTTGCGTAGGCTTCTAGGCCATGCCCCATTGTTTCTGTGCGTTTACCTCGCTTTCTGCTTCCCCTCATAGAGATGGTTGAAACCTTTGAAATAAATTCACAACGCACGATGTAACATGAAGTACAATCAGATGCATAAAAGAAAGAACAAAGTATGTTAATAAAAAAAGGGAATGATGAGCGTACGCTGACTGTTGATGTTAGAAAGTGCATTATCATCAGGTGAGTTGCTGTCTTTGGAGGTTAAATTTTGTGTTGGCGAGTTCTGTGCCGCAACAATGTCCTCCCCATTTGGGGGTGTCTCTTCCAACGGTTGGGAATCTTGGAATGCTGTTGATCTTGTCATTCTAGTCGTAGGCAGAACGTTAGTCGAACGCTTCTTCTTCTTTCGTGTTCCTGTACAACTATCTACTTGATCCTGAGAAACAGCTGAAGACATTAGTATGCGATCAACATTATAATCTGTACATGAAATAATATATTTAGTTTCATATGATCTGGTTTGCACAATTGCGCTCCTCTTCATCTAATGCACGGTCCTCTTCTTCAGCTGCCTTCTCGGCATGATCTAGCTCATACTCTGAGTCAGTACCTACATCGTCTGCCGGTGCTGCATCTTTTCCTACCGTCTTCGTTCCTGTTTGTGCACCATCATACACGAATAATTGTGCTATGGATGAGAAATCTTTTAGGCCTTGACCAGCATTGTTGCCAGCTTTCTCCTGCAAGATTGTAGCCATACGTGCAGGGTTCTCTGCCATATACTGTTCCCGAATCTTCTCGTAGCTATTTTCTTCAATAATCTCTAAGAAAAAGAAGAAAGTAAGAATTGGAAGATTAGAAGGCAGCTTTCATGAATCTAAGTCTGATAATTCAAAGAATTGATAAGCATTCCAAAGTTCTATAAGATCTAGGTGACAAGCTGACAAAACTATATCTCAAATAAAACCCTAGGCAGGATGAACTGCGCATGTTATACGGTACTCCACTAATACGTAAGATTGCATCTCCTAGCGTAATAGAAGTAGATCGATGAATAGAGCTCATATCAAATAAAATGACGAGATGGGATTGAAGAACGACCTTGTTCTTGCCCAGGTTTCTTCGAAGCTTTCTTTGATTTTTTTGAAGATTTACCCTGAACATTTCCCCGGCTTGACCTCCCGGCCATGTCGTCCTCCGGCTTGGGGATCAAATGGCCGGCAAACGCGAACCGGCAACGCTGCAGCCGGATCTACCACGGTGAGGTAGAGAATGAGGTGTGCGGTAGCAGATGTGGTGATAGGCGGCGAATGCTAGGGAAGCTGGAAGGTGCGAACGTGGGTTGTGGGAGGGATGTGCGTATTTAGGGGGCGGGGGTAGCGGGAGGAGTTTGGTTTGGTCAAAAAATATGGGAGGGAACGAAAAAAATTGAGTGAAAGGAGGGAATGAAAAAATTTGAAATGAGGGAAGGGATTTTTTTTATAACTACTGAAACAAAAATCAATAACCTTTCTAATAAACATCTAGACTACAACTATCGTAGCATACAATCCAATAGTACCAGGTCCGTGCAGAACTATTAGCCTGACAGACAAAGGTTCAGTTTCAGAGCGACACTTTTACTGTAGCTCATCTAGCTGTTGTCGCTGTTTTTTTTTTTGAAGTTTTGGAAGAGCGCATTTGAAGATCATAACACAACTCTTCAAGTAGAGCGCATTTGAGAAAGAAGATTCAAGAGCCTCAAACCCAAATGTCTTGGAAGAACACCATATCAATGTCAAACTACATGATAATGAGCTGGGATTTGGTACATAGGTGCATATTGGCAAGGGAACATTAGTGAACAACTCATTTGCTTTAATTAATTTGAAAAAATAATTTTGGTGTACTCAAGTAGTGATTGTATCACAAAGTCGTCAAAACTTCTCAAAGACTCGACACCTACACATGAATCACCATGCCTTCAAATATCACCCTGTTTAAAAAAAATTCAAACTAAATGTAGAAAGTTCAAAAAAAATGAAAACACTTCTCATGTATTACCCTTATGTACTCTGGTTTCTAAGTTAAAAAATTTAAATTAGAATATGACAAGATCATAACACAACTCTTCAAGTAGAGCGCATTCGAGAAAGAAGATTCAAGAGCCTCAGGCCCAAATGTCTTGGAAGCACACCACATCCATGTCAAACTACATGATAATGAGCTTGGATTTGGTACGTAGGTGCATCCTGGCAAAGGATCATTAGTGAACAACTCATTTTTTGGAAATATTTTTTGATTTGTTTTTTTCAAATTTGTAAGCGCCAAATTTGAGTTTTTTTGTGAACCAAGTAGCACAAATAAGGTGCAAAATAGCATGAACACAATTACCACGAAAATAGGGTCTTATGTTATGCGTAGTACCGAAGTTTTTTGATTTTTGGTCGAGAGCCATCTAGTTTTGCTCATTTTAAAAATCTTAAGCCGATTTACGAAAAGTAGGTAGAATTTGAAATACAAGTTTGTCATAGTTTGCTGTAATTAATTTGAAAAAATAATTTTGACTTACCCAAGTAGTTATTGTATCACAAAGTCGTCGAAACTTCTCAAATACTCGACACCTACACATGAATCACCATGCCTTCAAATTAAGGGACAATTGCTTCTGTGCCCCGGTTCTCTCTAGTTTATCCGTCTGTGCCATACCCGCGTAGTTTCTCTCGTCTGTGCCCCGTTTGGCTCGGAAATCGGCCAAACGCTCCGTTGCCCTCTGGTAACCGTCTGACTGGTGGGGTCGGCCTGTCGCGGCTCGGTTGGGATTTCCTGGGGTCGGCTTGTGTGCGGCTCGGTTGGGATTTCCTGGGGTCGGCGTGGGGTCGGCGTGTGGGGTCGGCGTGGGGCCGGGGCACTTGTTTAATCCTTCGCTACCGCCGATGGGGCCCAGGTGATCTTTCTCCCTGCCTCACTGCTGCCGCCGAGAGAACCCCCGAGGAACCCCCAAGAACAGAGCAAAATAGGAGTTGGATTGAGGGCGGAGAGCAGGGTGATTGAAGGCGCAAAGGACCTCCATCGCCATCTCCATTGTCGTCGCCCGCCCGTCTCCCGTGGACCATCGAGAAGGAGGGACAAGCAAGGAGCTCCATCGTCATCGCCATTGTACGGCCGCCTTCGCTGTTTGGGATTTTTTGGTCGCCGGCGGTTCCAGCTGCAGTCCATCAACCCCATTTCGATGGTCATTGCTATCTTCTCTACATGTTTCATTTTCTTGTTTGGTGCATTATATGTGAGTAGATTTGATTTTCTCTTTTGCTTGCGGAATGGGGAAAACCCCAGGTTCCGCCTGTTTATCTGATTTTAAATTTCATTTCTTAAAATAGGATTTCTATAGCGATAGCGATGGCGTCGATTACTGTGCTATGTGCCTTTACGAAGCAACTTTCTGTCGCACACTAACTCGTCGTTCCAATACTTTCAAAGTCCCGATGAAACACGGTTACAAAAGGGCCGTTGTAAGTATTGCCTTTCAAATTTGAGGGAATGTCATTTGTTTTTCCTTCAATGAGTATCTTCATAGTTTCTCTGGTTTTGTATGACATGTAGATTCTGCCATGCCCTTTAAGATATCTTCTAGAGAGCCAGCCAATTGGCCCTCATAAGAACTGGATGGAGGCTAGGTGTCCGAACGGAGACCAGTACTTCTTCTATCTGGATAGGTGGGTATTTGAAAATGAAACAGATCAGAGCTATCTCGGTAAGCGGCTAAGTGGTAGCCTGAACATCCATCAGTACACGGAGATCTGTGGAACGAAGTGGAGAGCACTATGTGAATGCTACGGCATCGAGGAGGGCGGTGTTGTCAAATTCACTTGGAATAAAGATCAGCATTTGTTCAATGTTGAGGTGACTAACGAGCACAATGCTGCAAAACCTTTTGTGCAACACACGAGTATGCTCGTTTGTGTTCTTTTTCTTACACATTGAGTAGTTTACAAGTTTTCTGAATGTCTTCCTCTCTTTGATCAGAGTTAAATCAGATTGACGGATGCTGCAAGCCAGCCCTCCTGTCGACCATATTTGAGGAACCGAGAGATGTCACCTATTCAGAAATGAATGCGATATCTCTCGCTTTATTCAAAGATGCCACGAAGGAGTTGGAAGAGATCCCTCAGTTCTACGTGCGCAGGATTGAGAATGATTCTCTAGATGTCGTTTCTCTGGTATTCTGATACGATGCTCATGTTCTGTCATTTGAATGATCCCTCAGTTCTGTCATTTGAACTATTCTGATATGATGCTCATGTTATTTTGATAGCATCTCAAGATTCAGGTACTAGATGGCTATAATGTTATTCCATCGCGTGATCTCATATTACGTCAAGTTCAAGGAAATTCTCGTCTTTTGGCGAGAGACGATGTCGAGATCTTTGGATCATATCGAGTGGTCAATGACATGGTTTACATCGAGTTCACGGAGAACTGGGATCTATTCTGGGACCAACTGCCGATTCGCTTTGGTGATCTCTACGTTATCAAGGTGATCTTCAAGGAGGAGTACATCGAGCTGACATTTGAGAAGGTCAGCGAAGACGTCGAGCAGTCGAACGAAGAGATCAGCGACCCCGACGAAGACATCGAGCAGTCGGACGAAGAGATCAGCGACCCCGACGAAGACATCGAGCAGTCGGACGAAGAGATCAGCGACCCCGACGAAGAGATCGAGCAGTGGGTTGACGAGATGATGTCCGGCTTTGAAGACGTCAAAGAAGAGACTGATTAATATTACTATTAGTTATATTTTGGGTCGGATGTAGTTTGGTCGAACACCTTATGGGCGTGCACTGGGCATGAACTGGCGCGCTCTGGGCGTGCTCTGGGCATGAACTGGCGCGCTCTGGGCGCGTTCTGCGCGCGCTCTGTGCGTCACCGTAATTATATTATGATGGATAAGCTTGCCTCCGGTCATTTATTTCAACCTTTTATGTTGCAAGTCCAAAACCACTTCTCTTTACTCTTGAGTTCATACGACATAGTTTGAGAAACACAATTGATACATGCATTTCTCGTCAGATGTATGTAGACCTTGTTTATCAAATTGAATCGTTAGTATATGACATAAGACGACTATGTGCGCAGGATTTTCCTTTTTTTTGAATGTTTTTGAATTTATTATGCTTATTTCAAATTCGGTCAAACCTAAGTTTGACCAACATTTAAACAAGTTTTTGACATGAAAATTGAAAACTAAGCATGGATCCTTCTTAGTCACTCCAAAATGAAGCTTTTGTGAGGTTTTTGAAAATTTCATGTTGCAATTCCAAAACCACTTCTTTTCAACCTTAGACCTCATCGTTTGAGTTTTGTGATATCACATGAGATCCATACCCTTCTCATTTTGAATGTATGTAGACCATGTTTTTCAACTTGAGTCGTTAGTATATGACATATGAAGACTATGTGCGTCGGTTTTTCATTTTTTCGATAATTTTTTAATTTATTATGCTTATTTCAAATTCGGTCAAACCTAAGTTTGACCAACATTTAAACAAGTTTTTGACATGAAAATTGAAAACTAAGCATGGATCCTTCTTAGTCACTCCAAAATGAAGCTTTTGTGAGGTTTTTGAAAATTTCATGTTGCAATTCCAAAACCAATTCTCTTCAACCTTAGACCTCATCGTTTGAGTTTTGTGATATCACATGAGATCCATACCCTTCTCATTTTGTATGTATGTAGACCATGTTTTTCAACTCGAGTCATTAGTATATGACATATGAAGACTATGTGCGTCGGTTTTTCATTTTTTCGATAATTTTTGAATTTATTATGCTTATTTCAAATTCGGTCAAGCCTAAGTTTGACCAACATTTAAACAAGTTTTTGACATGAAAATTGAAAACTAAGCATGGATCCTTCTTAGTCACTCCAAAATGAAGCTTTTGTGAGGTTTTTGAAAATTTCATGTTGCAATTCCAAAACCACTTCTCTTCAGCCTTAGACCTCATCGTTTGAGTTTTGTGATATCACATGAGATCCATACTCTTCTCATTTTGAATGTATGTAGACCATGTTTTTCAACTTGAGTCGTTAGTATATGACATATGAAGACTATGTGCGTCGGTTTTTCATTTTTTCGATAATTTTTTAATTTATTATCCTTATTTCAAATTTGGTCAAACCTAAGTTTCACCAACATTTAAACAAGTTTTTGACATGAAAATTGAAAACTAAGCATGGATCCTTCTTAGTCACTCCAAAATGAAGCTTTTGTGAGGTTTCAGAAAATTTCATGTTGCAATTCCAAAACCAATTCTCTTCAACCTTAGACCTCATCGTTTGAGTTTTGCGATATCACATTTTGAAGTATTTTGATTTTTGGTCGAGAGCTATCTAATTATGCTCATTTAAATGAACTTACGCCGATTTACGAAAAGTAGGTCAAATTTGTACTACATGTATGTCATAGTTTGCTGTAATTAATATGAAGAAAAAAATTACCATCGTGCTGGCGCTTACTGGCCATTTTCTTGCAAGAAATTGATTGAGACACATATAATTGTCACGATAATAATGTAAATCTTCAGTCCGCTTTCGAAGCATTCAAAATTAGGAAAGTTCCGATCTCGTGGGGTGCTCTTCCTGGCGAGCTTACGGTTTCTATTTTTACGGGGACGGGGGTAGCGGGAGTAGTTTGGTTTGGTTAAAAAAAAGGGAGGGAACGAAAAAATTTGATGGAAAAGGAGGGTACGTAATATATGGACGGGTCCGTGCTCACCCATTACTTATAAACCCTGACCTCTCCTCCCTCCAAGATGTACTCAGTCTCCAACAAACAAAAAATCACATACACGACACCGCCGCTCTCGGATCCAGCATCGTCGTCGTTGCATCTTGTACCCGACCTCTTCATTCACCTATCCTCGTCAACCTCTCGCCTATGGCTTCTCACTGACCCCGTTACTTGTCTTAACAGATCTTCGTAGCTCACAGTGCGACGAGTTCATCGATGGCTACGAGCAATTGGGTAACAAATTATATACCAATCTCATTTCATTATTATCAGATGCCGTATCTTGAGTACTTATATTTTTCTTATGAGTTCGTATTGTGGTTACTGTTCTGACGAAAAGGGATTGTGCGTTGGCAATAATATGAAGAAATCCTTTTTCGTTGTGACCCTAGACGACTGTTGTGCTGAAAAGACGGTAATCTACTAATCCGTCATTGTGTTTGTTGTAGTGATCCAATCGATTAGTTGTGTACTCATGGGTTTCATTTCGTTTACTTCTTATAGTACGTCCCCTGCTACATAAGAGCTCATTTTCTTCACAAGTTTGGCTTAGCCACCACCCAGAACACAGAATTCAGAGCTAAACTAACTACCGAAGAGGGATTCAAGTACAAAGTTAGGGTTACAAACTTAGACGACAAAACTTTTTTTCATGGCAAAGTCTGGAAAGAATTTATTAGAATGTACCAACTCGGATTTGGAGCTGAGCTTGTCTTATCTGATCTGGACATGCAAGGTGATTCAATCCAAGTCACCTCAACCCATCTGCCGATGTACCATCCATGTATGTTACTGATTATGCAAATAATATAGGATTTTATTGGAGAGAGAGAAATGATCCGGAAAGAGTTCCGGTGGTCCGGAAGGAGTTCCGGGAAGGTCTGGAATGGTTCCAGGAATGTCCGAAAGATGTTCGGGTGGTCCGGAAAATGTTTCGGAGTCACGGGAGATTAAATTATATATAAATATATTAATTATGAATTAATTTAATTTAATATTAATTAAAAATAAAGGAAAAAGGGGCAGCCCACCTAATGGGCCAATTGGGGCCCATTAGGGGGAGCCGCACCAAGGAAGGGGTGGGGCCCATGGCTGGTTCGGCCAGCCCATGCTGGGCCGAACCCCCTCCCCCCTCTCCTTTGTTTAGTCCCACATGGGGGAGCTAGGGAGTTTGCACACCCCCTCCCCCCTTTATATAGCAAGGCATATTAATTGGATTAATTCATGGAAAAAACAATTAAATTTGTAGCAAGCCGGCCGAGCTGTTTCTCCGCCCGTTTTGCCTCCTCTCTCCACCAAAGCTATACCGCCGGGCGCCGTTGCCCTGCGGGATTCCAGAAAAGTTCTACCCCTGCGATTTCAGCTGGATCTGAATGACCGGGGGTTGTTGTTAAGCTCCGTATGTTTGCGAGTGCTCGGAGGCGCCACATTTGAGGAGCCTGGGCGACGTCGTCTCGCCCACCCAGCAGCCCTGCCGCTGCCCTGCCGCCGGCGCCACCCCCCTCGGCCGCCGGCGCCACGCCACCTTCCGCCCGACGCCC
The DNA here is from genome assembly GCA_026929855.1 of Poa annua. NCBI lineage: Eukaryota > Viridiplantae > Streptophyta > Magnoliopsida > Poales > Poaceae > Poa > Poa annua. The sequence goes on from CM049437.1 coordinate 60,999,342, forward strand.
GTCGACGCAGGTCTTCGTCGACACCCCGGCGTCATCGTCTACATCATCGCGGCAAGTTCTCCGCGACCTCGAGGTCGGCTACGTACGACTTCATCATCAACGCTTGTGCGGGAGCGTAATCCCCGCTATCGATCTACATGGAGGTAATGTAACCCGTTCCGCCACCGTTATCACATGTACTAGATAGATAGATCCTGGCTAGTTAGGGTGTTCATACGCTAGAAAAATTATTGTTTTCTGCACCGAAACCCCTTCAACAGGCATCCCAGTGCGGACGTGAACACCGAACTGGGAACTCAGTTTAGCTGCTTGCACATGATCTACGGGTCTTTTAAAACCTAAGGTGAAGTCAATCTACATCTTATTACCTCCATTCTGTCTTGCGTAGGCTTCTAGGCCATGCCCCATTGTTTCTGTGCGTTTACCTCGCTTTCTGCTTCCCCTCATAGAGATGGTTGAAACCTTTGAAATAAATTCACAACGCACGATGTAACATGAAGTACAATCAGATGCATAAAAGAAAGAACAAAGTATGTTAATAAAAAAAGGGAATGATGAGCGTACGCTGACTGTTGATGTTAGAAAGTGCATTATCATCAGGTGAGTTGCTGTCTTTGGAGGTTAAATTTTGTGTTGGCGAGTTCTGTGCCGCAACAATGTCCTCCCCATTTGGGGGTGTCTCTTCCAACGGTTGGGAATCTTGGAATGCTGTTGATCTTGTCATTCTAGTCGTAGGCAGAACGTTAGTCGAACGCTTCTTCTTCTTTCGTGTTCCTGTACAACTATCTACTTGATCCTGAGAAACAGCTGAAGACATTAGTATGCGATCAACATTATAATCTGTACATGAAATAATATATTTAGTTTCATATGATCTGGTTTGCACAATTGCGCTCCTCTTCATCTAATGCACGGTCCTCTTCTTCAGCTGCCTTCTCGGCATGATCTAGCTCATACTCTGAGTCAGTACCTACATCGTCTGCCGGTGCTGCATCTTTTCCTACCGTCTTCGTTCCTGTTTGTGCACCATCATACACGAATAATTGTGCTATGGATGAGAAATCTTTAGGCCTTGACCAGCATTGTTGCCAGCTTTCTCCTGCAAGATTGTAGCCATACGTGCAGGGTTCTCTGCCATATACTGTTCCCGAATCTTCTCGTAGCTATTTTCTTCAATAATCTCTAAGAAAAAGAAGAAAGTAAGAATTGGAAGATTAGAAGGCAGCTTTCATGAATCTAAGTCTGATAATTCAAAGAATTGATAAGCATTCCAAAGTTCTATAAGATCTAGGTGACAAGCTGACAAAACTATATCTCAAATAAAACCCTAGGCAGGATGAACTGCGCATGTTATACGGTACTCCACTAATACGTAAGATTGCATCTCCTAGCGTAATAGAAGTAGATCGATGAATAGAGCTCATATCAAATAAAATGACGAGATGGGATTGAAGAACGACCTTGTTCTTGCCCAGGTTTCTTCGAAGCTTTCTTTGATTTTTTTGAAGATTTACCCTGAACATTTCCCCGGCTTGACCTCCCGGCCATGTCGTCCTCCGGCTTGGGGATCAAATGGCCGGCAAACGCGAACCGGCAACGCTGCAGCCGGATCTACCACGGTGAGGTAGAGAATGAGGTGTGCGGTAGCAGATGTGGTGATAGGCGGCGAATGCTAGGGAAGCTGGAAGGTGCGAACGTGGGTTGTGGGAGGGATGTGCGTATTTAGGGGGCGGGGGTAGCGGGAGGAGTTTGGTTTGGTCAAAAAATATGGGAGGGAACGAAAAAATTTGAGTGAAAGGAGGGAATGAAAAAATTTGAAATGAGGGAAGGGATTTTTTTTATAACTACTGAAACAAAAATCAATAACCTTTCTAATAAACATCTAGACTACAACTATCGTAGCATACAATCCAATAGTACCAGGTCCGTGCAGAACTATTAGCCTGACAGACAAAGGTTCAGTTTCAGAGCGACACTTTTACTGTAGCTCATCTAGCTGTTGTCGCTGTTTTTTTTTTTGAAGTTTTGGAAGAGCGCATTTGAAGATCATAACACAACTCTTCAAGTAGAGCGCATTTGAGAAAGAAGATTCAAGAGCCTCAAACCCAAATGTCTTGGAAGAACACCATATCAATGTCAAACTACATGATAATGAGCTGGGATTTGGTACATAGGTGCATATTGGCAAGGGAACATTAGTGAACAACTCATTTGCTTTAATTAATTTGAAAAAATAATTTTGGTGTACTCAAGTAGTGATTGTATCACAAAGTCGTCAAAACTTCTCAAAGACTCGACACCTACACATGAATCACCATGCCTTCAAATATCACCCTGTTTAAAAAAAATTCAAACTAAATGTAGAAAGTTCAAAAAAAATGAAAACACTTCTCATGTATTACCCTTATGTACTCTGGTTTCTAAGTTAAAAAATTTAAATTAGAATATGACAAGATCATAACACAACTCTTCAAGTAGAGCGCATTCGAGAAAGAAGATTCAAGAGCCTCAGGCCCAAATGTCTTGGAAGCACACCACATCCATGTCAAACTACATGATAATGAGCTTGGATTTGGTACGTAGGTGCATCCTGGCAAAGGATCATTAGTGAACAACTCATTTTTTGGAAATATTTTTTGATTTGTTTTTTTCAAATTTGTAAGCGCCAAATTTGAGTTTTTTTGTGAACCAAGTAGCACAAATAAGGTGCAAAATAGCATGAACACAATTACCACGAAAATAGGGTCTTATGTTATGCGTAGTACCGAAGTTTTTTGATTTTTGGTCGAGAGCCATCTAGTTTTGCTCATTTTAAAAATCTTAAGCCGATTTACGAAAAGTAGGTAGAATTTGAAATACAAGTTTGTCATAGTTTGCTGTAATTAATTTGAAAAAATAATTTTGACTTACCCAAGTAGTTATTGTATCACAAAGTCGTCGAAACTTCTCAAATACTCGACACCTACACATGAATCACCATGCCTTCAAATTAAGGGACAATTGCTTCTGTGCCCCGGTTCTCTCTAGTTTATCCGTCTGTGCCATACCCGCGTAGTTTCTCTCGTCTGTGCCCCGTTTGGCTCGGAAATCGGCCAAACGCTCCGTTGCCCTCTGGTAACCGTCTGACTGGTGGGGTCGGCCTGTCGCGGCTCGGTTGGGATTTCCTGGGGTCGGCTTGTGTGCGGCTCGGTTGGGATTTCCTGGGGTCGGCGTGGGGTCGGCGTGTGGGGTCGGCGTGGGGCCGGGGCACTTGTTTAATCCTTCGCTACCGCCGATGGGGCCCAGGTGATCTTTCTCCCTGCCTCACTGCTGCCGCCGAGAGAACCCCCGAGGAACCCCCAAGAACAGAGCAAAATAGGAGTTGGATTGAGGGCGGAGAGCAGGGTGATTGAAGGCGCAAAGGACCTCCATCGCCATCTCCATTGTCGTCGCCCGCCCGTCTCCCGTGGACCATCGAGAAGGAGGGACAAGCAAGGAGCTCCATCGTCATCGCCATTGTACGGCCGCCTTCGCTGTTTGGGATTTTTTGGTCGCCGGCGGTTCCAGCTGCAGTCCATCAACCCCATTTCGATGGTCATTGCTATCTTCTCTACATGTTTCATTTTCTTGTTTGGTGCATTATATGTGAGTAGATTTGATTTTCTCTTTTGCTTGCGGAATGGGGAAAACCCCAGGTTCCGCCTGTTTATCTGATTTTAAATTTCATTTCTTAAAATAGGATTTCTATAGCGATAGCGATGGCGTCGATTACTGTGCTATGTGCCTTTACGAAGCAACTTTCTGTCGCACACTAACTCGTCGTTCCAATACTTTCAAAGTCCCGATGAAACACGGTTACAAAAGGGCCGTTGTAAGTATTGCCTTTCAAATTTGAGGGAATGTCATTTGTTTTTCCTTCAATGAGTATCTTCATAGTTTCTCTGGTTTTGTATGACATGTAGATTCTGCCATGCCCTTTAAGATATCTTCTAGAGAGCCAGCCAATTGGCCCTCATAAGAACTGGATGGAGGCTAGGTGTCCGAACGGAGACCAGTACTTCTTCTATCTGGATAGGTGGGTATTTGAAAATGAAACAGATCAGAGCTATCTCGGTAAGCGGCTAAGTGGTAGCCTGAACATCCATCAGTACACGGAGATCTGTGGAACGAAGTGGAGAGCACTATGTGAATGCTACGGCATCGAGGAGGGCGGTGTTGTCAAATTCACTTGGAATAAAGATCAGCATTTGTTCAATGTTGAGGTGACTAACGAGCACAATGCTGCAAAACCTTTTGTGCAACACACGAGTATGCTCGTTTGTGTTCTTTTTCTTACACATTGAGTAGTTTACAAGTTTTCTGAATGTCTTCCTCTCTTTGATCAGAGTTAAATCAGATTGACGGATGCTGCAAGCCAGCCCTCCTGTCGACCATATTTGAGGAACCGAGAGATGTCACCTATTCAGAAATGAATGCGATATCTCTCGCTTTATTCAAAGATGCCACGAAGGAGTTGGAAGAGATCCCTCAGTTCTACGTGCGCAGGATTGAGAATGATTCTCTAGATGTCGTTTCTCTGGTATTCTGATACGATGCTCATGTTCTGTCATTTGAATGATCCCTCAGTTCTGTCATTTGAACTATTCTGATATGATGCTCATGTTATTTTGATAGCATCTCAAGATTCAGGTACTAGATGGCTATAATGTTATTCCATCGCGTGATCTCATATTACGTCAAGTTCAAGGAAATTCTCGTCTTTTGGCGAGAGACGATGTCGAGATCTTTGGATCATATCGAGTGGTCAATGACATGGTTTACATCGAGTTCACGGAGAACTGGGATCTATTCTGGGACCAACTGCCGATTCGCTTTGGTGATCTCTACGTTATCAAGGTGATCTTCAAGGAGGAGTACATCGAGCTGACATTTGAGAAGGTCAGCGAAGACGTCGAGCAGTCGAACGAAGAGATCAGCGACCCCGACGAAGACATCGAGCAGTCGGACGAAGAGATCAGCGACCCCGACGAAGACATCGAGCAGTCGGACGAAGAGATCAGCGACCCCGACGAAGAGATCGAGCAGTGGGTTGACGAGATGATGTCCGGCTTTGAAGACGTCAAAGAAGAGACTGATTAATATTACTATTAGTTATATTTTGGGTCGGATGTAGTTTGGTCGAACACCTTATGGGCGTGCACTGGGCATGAACTGGCGCGCTCTGGGCGTGCTCTGGGCATGAACTGGCGCGCTCTGGGCGCGTTCTGCGCGCGCTCTGTGCGTCACCGTAATTATATTATGATGGATAAGCTTGCCTCCGGTCATTTATTTCAACCTTTTATGTTGCAAGTCCAAAACCACTTCTCTTTACTCTTGAGTTCATACGACATAGTTTGAGAAACACAATTGATACATGCATTTCTCGTCAGATGTATGTAGACCTTGTTTATCAAATTGAATCGTTAGTATATGACATAAGACGACTATGTGCGCAGGATTTTCCTTTTTTTTGAATGTTTTTGAATTTATTATGCTTATTTCAAATTCGGTCAAACCTAAGTTTGACCAACATTTAAACAAGTTTTTGACATGAAAATTGAAAACTAAGCATGGATCCTTCTTAGTCACTCCAAAATGAAGCTTTTGTGAGGTTTTTGAAAATTTCATGTTGCAATTCCAAAACCACTTCTTTTCAACCTTAGACCTCATCGTTTGAGTTTTGTGATATCACATGAGATCCATACCCTTCTCATTTTGAATGTATGTAGACCATGTTTTTCAACTTGAGTCGTTAGTATATGACATATGAAGACTATGTGCGTCGGTTTTTCATTTTTTCGATAATTTTTTAATTTATTATGCTTATTTCAAATTCGGTCAAACCTAAGTTTGACCAACATTTAAACAAGTTTTTGACATGAAAATTGAAAACTAAGCATGGATCCTTCTTAGTCACTCCAAAATGAAGCTTTTGTGAGGTTTTTGAAAATTTCATGTTGCAATTCCAAAACCAATTCTCTTCAACCTTAGACCTCATCGTTTGAGTTTTGTGATATCACATGAGATCCATACCCTTCTCATTTTGTATGTATGTAGACCATGTTTTTCAACTCGAGTCATTAGTATATGACATATGAAGACTATGTGCGTCGGTTTTTCATTTTTTCGATAATTTTTGAATTTATTATGCTTATTTCAAATTCGGTCAAGCCTAAGTTTGACCAACATTTAAACAAGTTTTTGACATGAAAATTGAAAACTAAGCATGGATCCTTCTTAGTCACTCCAAAATGAAGCTTTTGTGAGGTTTTTGAAAATTTCATGTTGCAATTCCAAAACCACTTCTCTTCAGCCTTAGACCTCATCGTTTGAGTTTTGTGATATCACATGAGATCCATACTCTTCTCATTTTGAATGTATGTAGACCATGTTTTTCAACTTGAGTCGTTAGTATATGACATATGAAGACTATGTGCGTCGGTTTTTCATTTTTTCGATAATTTTTTAATTTATTATCCTTATTTCAAATTTGGTCAAACCTAAGTTTGACCAACATTTAAACAAGTTTTTGACATGAAAATTGAAAACTAAGCATGGATCCTTCTTAGTCACTCCAAAATGAAGCTTTTGTGAGGTTTTAGAAAATTTCATGTTGCAATTCCAAAACCAATTCTCTTCAACCTTAGACCTCATCGTTTGAGTTTTGCGATATCACATTTTGAAGTATTTTGATTTTTGGTCGAGAGCTATCTAATTATGCTCATTTAAATGAACTTACGCCGATTTACGAAAAGTAGGTCAAATTTGTACTACATGTATGTCATAGTTTGCTGTAATTAATATGAAGAAAAAAATTACCATCGTGCTGGCGCTTACTGGCCATTTTCTTGCAAGAAATTGATTGAGACACATATAATTGTCACGATAATAATGTAAATCTTCAGTCCGCGATCGAAGCATTCAAAATTAGGAAAGTTCCGATCTCGTGGGGTGCTCTTCCTGGCGAGCTTACGGTTTCTATTTTTACGGGGACGGGGGTAGCGGGAGTAGTTTGGTTTGGTTAAAAAAAAGGGAGGGAACGAAAAAATTTGATGGAAAAGGAGGGTACGTAATATATGGACGGGTCCGTGCTCACCCATTACTTATAAACCCTGACCTCTCCTCCCTCCAAGATGTACTCAGTCTCCAACAAACAAAAAATCACATACACGACACCGCCGCTCTCGGATCCAGCATCGTCGTCGTTGCATCTTGTACCCGACCTCTTCATTCACCTATCCTCGTCAACCTCTCGCCTATGGCTTCTCACTGACCCCGTTACTTGTCTTAACAGATCTTCGTAGCTCACAGTGCGACGAGTTCATCGATGGCTACGAGCAATTGGGTAACAAATTATATACCAATCTCATTTCATTATTATCAGATGCCGTATCTTGAGTACTTATATTTTTCTTATGAGTTCGTATTGTGGTTACTGTTCTGACGAAAAGGGATTGTGCGTTGGCAATAATATGAAGAAATCCTTTTTCGTTGTGACCCTAGACGACTGTTGTGCTGAAAAGACGGTAATCTACTAATCCGTCATTGTGTTTGTTGTAGTGATCCAATCGATTAGTTGTGTACTCATGGGTTTCATTTCGTTTACTTCTTATAGTACGTCCCCTGCTACATAAGAGCTCATTTTCTTCACAAGTTTGGCTTAGCCACCACCCAGAACACAGAATTCAGAGCTAAACTAACTACCGAAGAGGGATTCAAGTACAAAGTTAGGGTTACAAACTTAGACGACAAAACTTTTTTTCATGGCAAAGTCTGGAAAGAATTTATTAGAATGTACCAACTCGGATTTGGAGCTGAGCTTGTCTTATCTGATCTGGACATGCAAGGTGATTCAATCCAAGTCACCTCAACCCATCTGCCGATGTACCATCCATGTATGTTACTGATTATGCAAATATTTCAATTATATTATACCTCACCTAGGTACAAATTGTAATAATTTAATTATTTCTACATGTACCAGCATACTATAAGCTGCCAATGGATAAACGTGAGATAATGGACTCCTTTGTTAAAACTTCGGGAACCATTATTAACTGGAGGATGATGGAGTTAGTGATTGAATATGTTAAGAATCTGAAGTATTACGTAGATTGCCATCGTACTGGCGACTATAATCGTGGTGAATGCACCCTTCTGCTACACACAATGAACTAGACAAACCGTGTGAAGAGAGAACTGGTAAGCAATGCTTATCTATGTTTTTCGCATCTATAACTCCTGTGGTAGCATGTATAACAAATTTTGATAAGCAATTTCATATCTTTTTGTGCAACAGAAAATTCCTCGCCGTATGGCCCACGTCGGGATGCAGGAATATGGTAATATTACCATCGTGTGTCATCCGTACAGTAAAGTCCGGACCACCTACGCCATTTCTCCTGATGATGGTCGCATTCTTGTTAATGGGTGGAAGGATTTTATGGAAAAGGAAAACACTTTAAGAATTGGAGACACAGTGCTCTTCATGCTCTACCATGGAAATAAAGGGCTTTTCCTTTTTGCATCCTACATTCGACATCTGGATGTGGAGTAGTTCATGTAGCGAATTATTTATTATATGTATTGGTACATGTAGACGATGGGTCGATTTGTATCCCGTTACGAACTTAGGGTTATTTTCATCTAATTATGAGTTGACACGATGAGTATTCATTTTCGAGTTATCCTTTCGTGCAATATAAATCACCCTAATTGTTATAACGATAACGCGTGGACAAGCGAGTAAGTGGGAAACGTGCAGTTGTGGGGCGTGGGGAAACGAGTTCGTGGGGTTGCCATTACTTCCGCACCCGCCTCTTCAGTTCCACGGCTCTCATAAATAGAGGTGCACACCCCCTCCCGTATGTACTTCATCCTCGAGTCTTCACGCCGCCGCCACTCATCCAAATTCTTGTACTCGTCGCGGCTTCTCCATCCATGGCATCACCGCTCAAGCGCTCCGCTACCATGAGGTAGGTGTTGTCTAATTTGTGTACAGATCCGATTGTTATTTCCTTACGGTTGCATCTGTTGTTTACATCCGGTCACATGGTTTTTTAACATCATATATATTCGGATTATATGAGCAGGGATAATGCAGCGGAGGCGGATCGCACGCCGGAGGAGGTGTCGGTGATCGCCTCCCTCATGAAGTCGATTGAGGACTTACAAGGACAACTAGTTGAAGCCTTGAAGAAAGCTAATCAGCACATGGACGAGACGGTGAAAGCTAGACAGCAGTTCCTCACGGCCTCGGACTTCGCTGAGAAGCTGTCCGACCAGCTGAAGGTCCAGGTGGAGAACAACCTAAATCTTCATGAGAAGGTTATGGCCCTACAGATGGAAGTCCAGCTGGCGCGTAAGGAAGCTTTAGTCCTGGAAAACCAAGCTATGACGCTGGAGAAGCAGCGCCTCGACAAGAAGGTGAAGAAGGCCAAGAAAGAGCAGCTGCTACAGAGTGAGCTCCTCGAGGTTGAGATGGACAAGCGAGGCCAGCAGTAGGGTGTTCCTGCAGGGCCATCAGATGCATAGGTTTTCTATGTAAATGTGATGTGCCTTTCTCTCTGTTTGTTTGAACAATCATGTATCAGCCTTTTTATTTTCATCGAATTATGAACTTAGGGTTATCTTCATATATATTATGAACTTAGGGATATTCTAATTATGAACCTCTCTTCTATATAGCTATGTTTGCGTATTATTAATGTTATTGAGTTTGAGATATTGAATGAGCCTTCGGTGATCTCAATCAGATCCGTAAAATCCGGTGAGATCCGTTATTGCCTTAGATCCGTTACCGAATATAAGGCAGCCGCACATAGCCTTTTCGAGGAACGATCGGTGACCCAACCTCCATAGTCAGGCCGTGGGTATGTCTTCTTCCTATAGTCGTCGTGTTGCCGCTGATCGGATGGCAACAACTTCCTCGATCGTTGCTCGTCCCGGGTCACTCCTCGCACAGCAGCTCACCGGCCAGCCTCTACCAATCATCAATTGTGACAAGTGCGGCCGGCTGGTCCAGCGGTGGATATCGAAGACGGACAAACATCTAGGATGGATTTTTTTCAAGTGTGAAATGGACAAAGTGAGTGGAATTTTGATCCTATAATCTTTTATTCCGTACTGTGTGGAACTCAATGTTTGATATGCCGCTATGCCGAAAGGTTGTCAATTTTGGTACTGATTAGCCGGAATGTACTAGATGTCGGTCCACTAGTTGCTACGGAAGAGAGTACTGACGAGGCGATCTCCAAGATTGAGGAGTAACAAAAGCATCCTTACATGAGCAAAAGTGAAGCCATTGATCATAAGATGGAGTAACTTTTGATCGGACTTGTAGGAGCAATCAATGAAGTTGTGTTCCTATTAAAGTGTGTACTATTTCTTGTCATTTTTTTTGGATCAATTCTATTATCAAGGAATTGGTGAAGTTATGAATTAGCAAATAAATAAATATATCAGATTTCTTTTTTTGAAATTAAATATATCAGATTTCACAATGGAAGTGATTGATCGTTATCAACGTCAAGGTTGTAAGCAACAAACTGAGCAGGAGGCCAGCACTCAGCTGGATCCAACGGTAGATGGCCACGATGTAAAGGTAGAGGACGATCAGCCAACGGTAGATGGCAACGATCCGTGGGATGTTGGTCTGGAGCAATCAGAACGCAGCAACATAAAATGAGCAAAAAAAAGGAGTAGCAAAAAAACGCGTACACGTGTCCATTGCGGAACTGAACCGTCGACCGAGACTCTCCCCTCATAATGCCCCGCACCCCACGTACGCACACGTCGGTCCAGTCTCGCTTCTTCCCATCTCCCCCAATCTGTCCCATCAAGCCCTCGGAAAACCCCAGCACCGTCCGCCGCCCCCCCATTCCCCCTCCCATCTCCAGCGATGGATTCAACGGCAGCAGACGGCGCAGGCGGCGGCTGCCAAGATTCGAACTTGGCGTCGGGGTGGCTGTCGAACGGCTCGGATGCCGGCTCTAACCCCAGCGGTAGGGGCACCGCTACTGTAGGCGGTTCGGCTACGGCGTCTCCTCGACCGGGCGTGGAGGGGGTGGACGGCGTCGAGCCCACCAAGGAGGAGGTGGACGGATCCACCATCAACAAGCGCGACGACGATGACGACGACGAGTACGACATGTCATTCCCAGGCAAGCCTATCGTCCGCAGCGGCTTAGAGGTACGTACATCGCGAATCTACAAATCTTGCCGATAGCACGTCGTCGAACAAGTCGACGATTAGGGTTTTCTGTTAGATCTACGTATTGGATGCCCCGATAGATCTAGCTATTGGTGGATATATTAGATGTGATTCCGATATGCTATGCTAGTGCTAGGATGAGGTTAGAGATGTGATGTACTAGTTTGTTTTTAGTTTGTAAGCAAATATTTAGTGATATATATGCTTGTATTTGCAACAGCCGGATTAGGATGTTGACAGCGACGAGGAGTCCCAGTAGAGGAAGGTCAGTTCCACCCTGACCCGGCTGGACCGGGGTGAGTTCGACGCCTTCTGGACCGGACCAAAGGTCCGCTGCCACTTCTGCCCCAAGAGGATCGCATCCGACTTCATGAGCGTGATGCAGCACGCCGAGACTGTTTACCCTCAGGAGAGGGAAGGTCAAAACGTGTTCGCCGTGAAGGCCAAGCACAGGGCCTACGGCATCTTCCTCAGGAGGCAGCGCAACCTCGACATCGAGGAAGGCAGGGTGCCGGCTCCTCGTCCCAAGAGGCCGAAGGTAGTGGGGCAGGGGAGCAAGAAGCACAGGAGGAACGTCAAGCTGGGACTAATCTGAAGATCGCAGCCGCACTTGTGCTGCTGCCGCCGCGGGCCTTCTGTTTTATGTTTTGTTGTTTAATTATGCATGCAATGCCGGTTGCAATGGTGAACAAATTAAATCCCTAGTACTGCTACTACTGATGCCCATGCTCTAAGTTAATTAGCTGGGTTCCTTAATATAATGGTTAATATGGTTAATCTGTGTTGAGTATTCTGTTATATGCTTGTGGTTGTTGAATTAGGCTTTTTAATTTGAGTTTGATTTCATAATCGGTGCAACCATGTTGGATAGAGAGGGACAAAAGCTGCTGGAACGTTTTGTTTCCAAAAGTGGGGGAATGTGTAACCGAATCTGATTAGAACTATATTAAGCGAGACAGCCGACCATGCAGTTCCTTTTCCATCTCCAAACTAGTAGGAAAGATTTGGCGAGGGGAAGGAGAAGCTGCTCCCCACATGTCACCAGGTGGGCCCACCTGTCAGTAGGTAACGGACAAAAAGAACCTACACTACATGGCCCCACTATCAGGAAGTAACTATAGATGAAGGCAAAATTAAAAGTGATGAAAAGTTTAGCAGCTGGATAAAAGTGAGTACAACTAACGAACAAGGGACATAGAAATAGAAATCCCTAAAAATAATTGAATAAGAAAATGTAACTAATCAATATCGCTGTCATCATCCGATATTGAAGTAACATCACCTCTTGCATTCCCCTACAACTGCCCCACATCTTCGTCGTCACTGTTCTGAACATCTATGTTGGCAGCATCACGTTCACGCCGTAGTTGATGACCAATTCTTTTTTCTATACGTTCCACTTCATCATCCAGATGAGCCTCAGGGTCATCTTCATCCACTTCTTCCACCTCATCTTCAACAGCGCTGACAATACGAGTTGATGAACACAGGTCTTCCTGATAAGCATCTTTGTTAATTTCTTCACCTTGTTGAGTTCCTTCTTCATCTTCTGGTACATCATATACGTGTCGATGGCTGAAAGTCTGAACCACCTTCCAAGGAGCACCATATTTAGTGTCTTCCAAGTAGAAGCATGTTTTTGCTTGCCAAGCCAAAACGAAGGGTTCGTTCTTGTACCACAGTGCTGCTGTGTTAACGCTTTTGAAGTATCCATCATCCCTCATCTTGGTATTCTTAGAAGATGCAAGGTCATACCAATCACATCGAAATAAGAAGACTGATCTTTCTCGCTCTTTGGTTGACACGTACCTCAGTTCAAGAATTTCCTTAACAACACCGTCGTACTCTGTTTCTTCTTGATCACCAGATGATGCGATATTCATTACGCCAGAATTTTGAGTACGTAAGTTGTCCTCACTTGCCAAAGTACGAAACCTAGCACCATTAACATTGCATGCAGTATGTACTAACACTTGTGTGGCCCAAAAGCTAGCGACCGCAGATCTGCAGAAAGATTTGGCAGATGCCTGACATGTTCTCTAAACCATGCTGGGAATTCTTTCTGAAGCCTCTCATCAATGTTATGCACACCTTTCTTCAGTAATTCCGATGGAAAAAGCCTAAAAGTAGTTATATATAAGAAGTGATATCAGTAATGATGTCCAAAACAATGAATGAATATATTAGAGGGTGTCGGAACTTACGTATTGTAAGGTTGCGCCTCATCACAATTGTTTAGTACGTACCAAACCATTTTCTGAAACTCGTGATGAAAATGCGATAGTTTGTAATGCTTACTGCCTTGTGCTCCGTCTGAAAAAATTCCAACCTCATCAACTTGTTTTCTTCGATTCTGGTCTTTGAACCTACTTTCTTTGTTATATCTGGTTTCCATACGCATATTGAAATGTCTGGAGCAAAATGTGGTACACTCATCAATGATGTAGCCCTCAGCGATTGAACCTTCGGGCCTAGCTCTGTTACGAACTGTTGACTTCAGGTACCCCAGCCTTCTCTCAACTGGATACATCCAACCATATTGAACAGGACCTCTAAGAATTGCCTCTTCAGGAAGATGCATAGCTAAGTGCACCATTATATCGAAAAATGAAGGGGGGAAGAGCTTTTCAAGTTTGCACAAAATTAAAACAATCTCAACCTTCATCCTCTGCAGCACATCAATTCTCAGAGTTTTAGCACACAACTCCCTAAAAAATCTTCCCAATTCGGCTATGGCCTCATATATTGACTTTGGAACAAGTCCTCTCAGCGCTACTGGCAACACACGCTACAGAAGCATGTGGCAATCATGCGTCTTCAAACCACTTATTTTACCAGTAGAAATATCCACACAATTTGCTAGGTTTGCAGCATACCCATCTGGGAATTTATAGTTGTACAAAAATCTGCACAACTTGCTCTTGTTTTCCTTCATAAGCGTCCAAGGTGCAGGGGGCTTCGTAAATTTACCACCCTTACCTTCTTGCAACCAATATTTCTTCCTAATCTTAAGTTTCTGCAAATCAAGTGTGGAGCTAAATGTGTCCTTACTTTTTCCTTCTATCTCGTTAAGTGTACCTAGGATATTCTCGCATATGTTCTTCTCAATGTGCATCACATCTAGGTTGTGTGCTATCTTCAGTACATGCCAATATGGTAGATCATGTAAGCTAGCCTTGAGGTGCCAAGTTGGTTCACCTTTCTCTGGGACCCGCCTTCTCTTATTAGATGGATTTTTTCCTGGGGTGTAATCCTCAACTCTTGCTAACTTCTCCGCCAATTCTGCTTGTGTGTACTTCCTTGGTGCCTCTCTATTCTCAACTTTTCCATTGAAACTTCTGCTTTTCCTATACGGGTGATCCATAGGAAGGAATCGACGATGGCCAAAATATCCAATTTTGTGTTTCAAAGGCTCGGACCAAGGATCCACATCGCAGTGCACACATGCATAATAGCCTTTTGTGCTACGGCCAGACATAGTGGCATACCCAGGATAATCATGTATGGACCAAAAAAAAGCAGCATGCAGTTGAAACGGATCAGCTGCACATGCATCACGCGTCTCAACACCACTCCACAGCTCCATCATATCTTTTATCAGTGGCTGCATAAATACATGAAAATCTTTCCCTGGTGAATGTTTTCCTGGGATAAGAAGCGACATCATGAAGTTATTTTGATCCATGCACATCCAAGGTGGAAAGTTGTACGGAATGACAAACACAGGCCACATATTGTAAGCGTTTGTGCAATGTCCAAAAGAATTGAATCCATCTGTGGCCATTCCAAGCCTGATTTTGCGTGGATCATCTGCGAACCAGCCAAACTCTTTGTCAAAATGCTTCCATGCTTTACCATCAGCTGGGTGCCTCAGAACATTCTTCTCAGGAACCCTCTGTTCCTTGTGCCACTTTGTGAATATAGAAGTTTTCTTAGACTCAAATAGTCTTTTCAACCTTGGGATAATGGGAAAGTATCGTAGCACCTTGTGAGGAATCTTTTTATTTCCTTTGTTTTCTCTCCATCTAGATAGCCCACAGACAGGACAATGTGTATTGTCTTTATGTTCTCCCCAGAACAAAGCACAATCAAACTTGCATACATGAATGGTCTGATAACCAAGTCCAAAATCAGAGAGAAGACGCTTTGCTTCCTTATAAGACCTAGGTATATCCAATTCTGGAACTGTCATAGACCACATATCAAGGAATTGATCGAAACATCTATTTGTGACCCGGTTGTAGGATTTGATATGAAGCATCTTGATAATGAATGACAGCCTTGTCATTGTGCTGCATCCCTTACGAAGATCTATCTTCGCTTGTTCAATGAGATATTAGGTTCAGCATGACCTCTCTCCCCTGTCTTCTGTAGATCTCGTAACATAGCAGAAATACCATCATCATTAGTACCGTTGTCATTCTCATTGCCATCGTCGTTGTCACTTTCATAAGCGCCGTGGTCATCATCATCTGCCCTGTCTTCCCCATGACAAGTCCACCTTGTATATGTGTTGTACATACCATTTTGGACTATGTGAGAATGAACCATGTCCTGAGTATGCCGAATCAAATTAAGACATTTAGTGCATGGGCACAATATTCGATCCGGGTTGCCATGATCACGAACGAACCACATGAACTCCTTTGCACCCTGGAGGTGTTCAGGTGAGAATTTTATCGCATTATTATTCCAATCTCGATTCATTGCCTACAAACAATGATCCGATTCTTAATCGAAAACCTTACAATTTGATAGAACAATAATCAAGTATGTTAATATTGAACCGGAACTCACCGCTGCCTTCCCGTACGGCCGAATCCGTTGATCTCGTCGGCGGAGATCTCCAAGGCAATGCCGCCGTGAAACCCCCCTCGTGCCGCAGCCGTAACAAGCACCCACCCTATGGATTTTGTATCCTATATTAATAATCGATGATAAAAGGATAATAACAACAAAGATCTGTTAGGTATATTCTATATATTACATATTTATATACTTTGAAAATCGTAATAGTAAATTTCAAACAATAACCATACTATAACCTATCGGTAGCGCGTCTTTATTTTGTTCACAAGGTCGCGGGTTCAAAACACATGTAACGATTTTTTTCCCATTTTACTTAATTATCTGACAATTCGGTCTCAAAGAATCGGTGACAGCCAGAGTGACGCCCTAAATCCGTCACCATTAGTAATCCGTGACAAATTTAGTGACACGAAAGTTGGTCGTCATGCATTAACACTAATGCGTGACGAAGATGAAAAATCCGTCACCTATTATGGATAATCAGTGACAAATTCGATGTCGTCAACAGGTGTGTCGTCACAAAAGGTCGGATCGGTAGTAGTGTACCTCTTCCAGATCACACCAAATTCAACAAACAAAAGAGCATCAGGGGCTCCAGGGATCACACGCAGATAAGCACACACATAACAAAAAGAACTTCTCTACCAATCATACAGCTCGATAGACAGAGTACCACTAGCAAGTGCAAAACGATAGGTGTAAACATACATCCAGAGCTAGGTAGCTACGTTATGAAAATTAGGTAAATAGCATATGGTTGAAAAAGACTTGCAGGATTCAGGGTCAAAAGGTTCCCCTTTAGTTAGCTAGGTGATCACATTTACACAATATACACTTCCAGCCTTGAATCAGGGTGATATTTTCTTCATTGATAACAATAATCCAGCCCCTCTATATTCACGTCCTGTTGCATAAGAAACACAAGAAAAAAGGTTGAGTTAGCAACACTAACAAGGATCAGCGCATGAAGGTACAACAAAGATGAACAGTGGAATCCGTGGATCCAACATTGCTGTTTTCGGAGAATGTTATATCTCAAACAACCAAGGCATCTGGTTACGAATTTGTTTCATACTAGCTATCTATTTTGATCGAGTTAACTACCAGATTCAACTTAATTTGGTTATTTGCATGATGTTCATGGTAGCTACCACGTTATTCAAATGAACATACCAATTTCATTGTAGCTAGCTCTCCGGTTAAATCTGAATTCAAAATACCCTAGCTATAAAACTAATCGGATAAGAGCTTCCAGCATGAATAACTACAGCTATCAGATTGACCAACCACAGTTGTCAGCTTAACTCAAGCTTACTATGAGGTTGTCTCACTGCTAGTTGATTTTGATATAAAAAACATAACCAGATCAAATACATGATACATATCAGGTAGACGGACTACATATGCCATGTTGATTCATAATAGCTACCAGTTTAGCTCAGTTTAGCCAGTGTGACTCCAACTATACATCAGAATAACTCACTGATAGTGGAATTTATCAGCCAGATTAATGCATGGTAAAATATCAGGTAAACTGAATACAAATGCCATGTTGATTCATGCTGTTGTCATGTCGAATCCAAATGAAAACATGTATTTTAGATACTAGTATATATCAGAGTGATTACCAAATAGTTTTACAACAATTATCACATATACTTGTACGCTTAACTAAAATTATGTTTTCATGGCATGAACTACAGAGAATGCATTTGCTGAACACCACGGACAAAGTTTGGATTTGGTGACTGAAACTACCGATGGCTTGGAAGTTGGACATGGAGAGTCAAGTACTCATACACCCAGAGCTAATGGGAACAATGTGAATAATGTCCCAAGCAAAGGCTATATCAACACCGCAGCCACCCGCCACACATGAGCATTGACACTCTGTTGGAAGCGGAAGCAGAGACGCACTATGGAAGCTATGACAGGAGAAAAGGATTCGACATACGGCAACTACAGGAAGCCGTCTAAAAATCAAAATGAATTACAGTTAACATGTTTAAAAATGCACAGATAGCATGTTATGAGCAAAAAGCTATCAGGATTTTGATAAACAGTTACCAGGATTTGAAAAAAGAAAACAGAAACACCGGAAGAAAAAAAAGATAATACAACTGCCATGATTTCAGTACATAGCAACCATATATTGCACACAGAGCTACCAAGTTAATTAACAATGCTTACCGCATTATTTAATCTGCATGTGACAAACTTTTTTACAAAAATCTAATCAAGAACACAACTGCATCAATGCATTTACACTACTACTACACAAAAAACATATGTAACATCCAAAAAACTAACCTTACACCTTTTTTGTTGCCTTTTCTGTTGGAAAAATGCCCTAGAGGCAAATAATAAGTAGTATTATTCACATATTTCCTAAAGTTCATAATTAGTTTTGTATCATGCTATAACTGTATTAATAGGAACGTTAATACACGTGTGATATATTAACAAACATAGTCCCTAGTAAGCCTCTATATATACTAGTCCAGATGTCGATTGTTGATCGAGGTTTCCGATCAAGTGTCATCATATGACAGTCGACAATGGAGTCATATCATTAGAGAATGATGTGATGGACATTACCCAAAGCAAGTATTGCAACATGATCAAGTCACGTTGTTCACTGTTGCAATAACTTAGAAAAACGTAGTGACTTATTCCTTAGACCGTGAGATGGTATTAGTCACTACTCCCGGAGAATGCTTTGATGGCACCCGAAGATGCTTAGTTATGCGGCATTGAGAACGGTCACTGCTGGGCACCGAAAGGGGTAGGTTGAGGCCTACGCATCAAGACCGGGATTTGTTCACCCGTGTGACGGGGTAGATACTTCTGGCGCCACTCGGTGATGTTACATCCATGCTAGCCCGTGACTAGGTCACAAAGGGATGGAATATCACGGGAACGAGTAAAGAGCAATATCAATAACGAGATGGAACTAGGTATAGAGATACCGACTGTCAAATCTCGGATATTGTAGGTATCATAGAACAAGGGAACATGTCTTACTGTTTAGGGATCAACGAGTTCTTTTGGAGAAAAGATTTGCGTGGAATGCACAGGGATCATTATGGCTATCCAGAGTCCCCTGGTGATCATTGGTCGGAGAAGTGTTTCTCGATCATGTCTGGAGTATTCCCCGACCCTAGGGTAACACACTTAAGGGTGCAATGACACTAGGAGATGTTTTGGAATCATCGGGATCATCGGAGTAGAAAAGAGAAAGCACCGGAAAAATTCCGGGAAAGAATTCGAAGTCGTATCGGAGAACCGAAGGTGGTTCGGAGGGTTTCGGAAAAGTTCCGGAAGAGAGCAAATATTTTATATATGATATAAATATGTTAGATATGTTAAACTAATATTAATTGATGAATTAATATTGCTTTAATGAATTTATAATGATTAAATTCGTATTTAACAAAGGAGCCCACTAAATGGGCCTTCTGCTAAGGGAGAAAGGCCCATATGGGGGGGGGGGGGGGGACTTGCCCCCAAAGGCAAGGGGGTGCCTTTGGCCGAATTTGGCCTAGGGTTTGGGGTGCGCATGGGCCCTAGGGGCCCAAGCCGGCCACTCCCACCAACCCTAGCCGCCACCCCCTCCCTCCTATAAATAGAGGACCCCCTCCAACCCCTCTCTCACACAATCCCCCCTTGAGTTCTCTCCCAAAAGTTTTGGAGGGAGCTCTCCTCTTTCTCTCCTCTCCTCTCCTCTCTCCCATGGTGTTCCGCAAATGGGACTTAACCTAAGAGATTGGTTTGGGGAGTTCTCCACCATACGCACGCCGTTGCGCTGCTGGATCCGGCAGAACATCTACTTCCGCAACTCTGCTGGATAGGAGGAATCGGGAGTTGTCGTTGTACACCGTATGTGTGCGACTCCCTCGGAGGGGCTGTACTTTCAGCCCCGGACTCATGTCTGGACTCGTGTGTGGCTTCACAAGATCTTCAGGTTCATGCGTGGCTTATCAAGACTCTCGGGTCGGCTACGCACTGCATCGGAGGGAGGCGTCCCATCGAGCTTTGTCAAGATCATCGCGACCTTGAGGTCGGCTACGTATGTCAACATCATCCACGTTTGTGCGGGAACTGAAGGGAATATGCCCTAGAGGCACTTAATAAAGATAGTTTATTAGTCATATTCCAATTGTTCATTATATGTTTTATACCATGCTATAACTGTATTAAGCGGAAACATTAATACAGGTGTGGTAGATAAACAACCAGGTCCCTAGTAGCCTCTGCTATTACTAGTTTCATTGCGCGATTGATGATCGAGGTTTCCCGATCATGAGACATGGCGTCTGTCGGCAATGGAGTCATATCGTTAGGTGGAACGATGTGATGGACTTACCCATAATTTGTAGGACGTAGTCATTACGCCTTTGACCGTGAGACCAACTCTTATTGTTATTCCTGGAAGATACTTTGATCGCACCAAACGTCATATCTTATAAAGTGTGACAATAACGGTGATACTTTTGGGTATCGGAAAGGGGTAGTTGAGACGAGGGGTCAAGAGCGGGATTTGTCAGTCCGTATAGCCGGATGGATACTCTAGGGCCCACTCGGTGAGATTATGTCAAATGAGTTTGCAAACATGTGACTAGGTCACCAGCTGACATAATATCATAGACGAGTAGAAGATAGTGTTGTCGGTAACGAGATCATGCTAGGTATGGAGATATCTATGAACGATGCTCGGACACGCTAAGTATCGATATGACAAAAGGTTTAAGACTCGACGTCCAGGTTTGATAGATGAAAGTCATTCGTTATATCACAGGGGTTGATTCATGGGGTCCAGGCCTACGAGTTAATCATTGATCGGAGAGGAGTCTCGATCATGTCTGTTATTATATCGAACCGCTAGGGTAACACACTTAAGGGGTTTCGACAAGACAACCGGAAAGGAAAGAGATCACCGGGAACGTCCCGGGAATGGTCCGATGGAGATCGGGCAGCGACGAAATAGTTTTCGGAGCTAGAATAAATTATATATAATATGTTTGATATTAATTAGTGTAATTAATATTTAAATATGATTTTATATATTTATTTTCGGATTTTTAAAGGCTGATTTCCCTAAATGGGCCTTCTGGTGGAAAGAAGGCCCATGAGGGGGGGAAAGTCCCCCCAGGGCTTCGGATTGGGGGAGGGCCGGCCTAGGTGGGCCAAATGGGGCCCACCTAGGGCCGGCGGCTGCTGTCTTGGCCGAACCAGGCAATGGGGATAGTCCCACATTGCCTGGCTGGCAAGGTTGGCTCCCCCCGGGAGCCTTTATATAGAGGGGCACCCCTGGCCTTTTAATTCAACCAATTAATTCCCGAATTCTCTCTCGATAACTTGATTCCCTTTGTCGGAGTTGCGCCGAGTTGAGAGGGGATCTCTCCACCATAGCCCGCTGCCGCGCTGCTGGTGTTCCGGTCCAAGTCTTCCGCTGCTCGTCCTGGACTGGAGCTTCGGAGGCCGTCGTCTCCACCGTATGTGTGTAACACCCTGCGAGGTGCTGCGCTAGCGGTACTCGGAGGCCTACTTCCTCCACCCGACCTCGAGGTCATCTTCATCGTCTTCGTCGCGCCGAGTTCTTCGCGACCTAGAGGTCGGCTTCGTCGGTCTTCATCGTCAACGCTTGTGCGGGAGCGTAATCCCCGCTTTTCGGTCTACAAGGGTATGTATTCCGATATCCGCCGTACTTCTATATCTGCATAGTATAGATCCTGGCTAGTTTAAGGATATCGTTCGTAGGAAATTTTTTGTTTTCTGCCTGCGATCCCCTTCAGTGGTATCAGAGCCAATCTATCGTAGATATAGCTGTACGCTGTTAGAACCCGTGTTCTGCACGGGGGCACCGTTCCTGTTATTTGCTACCCTCTAGCGTGCACTTGTGATTCCAGCGGCATCGAGTTGATGAAGCGGCCCGGACCGACTTTACGCGTACGCTTACGCGAGACTGGTTCCACTACTGACATACGGCTTGTACCGTATCTGTGGCTGGCGGGTGTCAGTTTCTCTCTCTTTAGTTGGCTTTGCATTTTCAATGGAGGGCCCGAAAGGGATGCTTAAACATGCAATTATTGGATCGTTGTTGTGGTCATAAGGTTCGTAGGTATGAAGCGGTTCTATTTACGACAGCCCCAAGCCACGTAAAATATGCAAAAGATAAAGTAGAAGCGTCTAACTTTATTTTGCAGGGGCAATGTGATATGGTCAAGGTAGGTTTATTAAATTGTTTATGAACTGTGGGCGCCAAGAAGACCATGGCGCAATGGACTATATCACATCGCATTACATTTGATGTTTTGTGTGCATCTTATATTGTGTGATTATATATTAGAATATATTAGTTACACGGCGGTAGAAATATAAGATGATCCCTTCAAAAATACCACTAGTGTTCTTCCTCCAACGAGCACCACCAAGAAAGTTCTACGTTATGAGGCAGGCCGTGACGATCGGGTGTCAGACATATCGTCGTTCGCATACAGTGGGTGTAAGCCATGTTGCACAAGCGTTACGTGGAGGTTATAGTGGCGAGCCTAGCATATGCAGATATGGCCTCGGAACACGGAGGCCGAAAGGTCGAGCATGAGTCACAGAGTTGTTGTGATTGACAATTGTCTACCCTTGAAGTTGTGCTGCCGGCTCTGACGATGAGGGGTTGTGCAATGGATGGGGGTCGTGTAATCGCTTAAACGACCAGGAGGGATGTTCGTTTGAGTGGGAGTTCGGATAGTTATTTTCTAAAATACTAGAACTCAAAATATAATGAACAAAGTCTGTTTTGCAAACCTTTGTAGATATTAACCATTGTAATAGCATCTTTTAAAATTAGGCGCATTCCTGCGATTGAGAAACTTAAAAGGTTGGGTCCAAACTTCATAGTTTTATACTTTAGCTTGAGGATACTCCTTGTTTAAACCGTTAGCTCTTTGTGATACAATACCCGCTAGGAGATAAACCCGGAGATTCCGCTAACAAAAGATAATTTGGATTATCAGGTTTTGTGCGGATGATATCATCATAGTCCAGTGTATGCTATGATCTCTGCCATAGAGAACCAACGGTGGGTACGAGTTATTAGATCGCGAACATATGAGATGGTCGCTAAACTCGGGGTACCCCTAAAGTTGGGTTGATGAAGTTTATCAGTACGTTGACTGATTGTCTTCTCAACCAAGATGGAAGAGAATACACACATTGAAGGAGCACGTGGCAGTCATACTTGATGACATATGGTCATACTTGATGAACATTGAGACGCCTCGCTCAGCTCAATCACTGGATGACAGACGACGTTGCCAGGTGCAAATGTTTTGTCATAGACTATGTCATGCAAGGGGAATCGTTCACCTTCATGGTTCTTGATTACGTTGGAAGTATCAAGAAGATGAAACAGATCGCCGGAAGTCATCAATGATGATGGTGTATATATGATATACATGTTATGAATGTTTTAGCTAAGCAAGTACTCGCAGTAGTGACTAAGTTTTGATACTAGTCATGTTTTATGAAAACCAGGTTTACTGCTTGAGTGGCTTGAAAGGATGAGGCGACATTGCGTGTTGATAATGGCAGACAAATTGTTGTGATGGCCATAGACACTCTCCCTCTAGATCTACCATTTGAATAAATTCTTTATGATCGCCTGTTAGTATGATCGTTATAAGTGTGTCTCCTCTAGCGAGACAATTGTTCATATATATTAGTGACAAATTCGTTGTCCTATATTTATGAAGTAATGATCATATGCCGATTTGAATTTAGATGGTAGAAGCTCCCACATTCATAATATTAATGCCAAAGGATACAAACTTAATAAAGACACCACATATGTGTGGCACTACCGTTTAATTCATGTCAATGTTATAGTCAATGAATTAGCTCCATACCGGATGGATCTACAAGTCTTTAGATTTGATCTTTTGACACTTGCAAAATAACTAAGACACCGTTTTCGGAAAACGGGCATATAACTTATTGATAGTCATGCATATAGATGTATGTGGTTCAATGAAGTAATTGACGGGTAGTGGAGACCTTTATTTCGTAAACTTCACTGAAAGTTTTGAGTATAACTTGTTGAGAATCATGCATATAGGTGTATGTGAATCAATGAAGTACTTTAACGTAAAGTGGAAGTGTTTATTTCATAGACTTCATGAATATTCCGAGTAGATATATGGATATCCACTCAGGGAATGTTAGTCTGGAAATTTTGATTCGATCAAACAAGTTCAGAATGAAGTAGGAAATAAATTTAACAAGAAAATCTAATTCCTGCGATACAGATCGAGGAAATAAAGATTTGAGTTATAATGTTGGCACGTCATTGGAAGACTTGTGAGAAGAGTTCCACAAATTACGTCACATGGAACACCATAGTGTTATGGTATGTTAGGACGTCGTAATCGCACCCTATCGGATAGTGTGTGGTAAATAAATCTCTTACCGAATTATTGTGATCATTAGAGTTGTATGGTAGAAACGTAACACTCACGTTAGATAATAGGGAAACCATTTAAATCCATGGAGACAATACCATATTAGTGATGGCGTGGCTTTTAGCCTGGATTGTCGTTTCAGCAATTTAGTGTTTCGATGTGATCAAACCTAAAATGGATTAATCTTTGTAGTGTACCGTACCTAAAGAGTTAGTTGGGTACATGTCTCACGACATAGGCAAAATCGTTGCCGGGATATACCTTGTGAAAGAAATAGTTTCTTGTCCAAGGGTATAAGTGAGAAAGAAAGTAGAGCAAGACAAAGTTGATGAACTTTCTCTCCAGACATCAGAGTGGCGCAACTGAAAGTGTTTTCGGTGTCATGCTCCACAGCTTGAAAGAAGCTGATGATACAAGATCATGATGCTCTGAGCTCATACTAAGAACGTAGGCATACGAGGTTGTGTTCCACACTGTGTGTTACGACAATCTTGTTATGAAGGTCATATTAATGGAATATGACAGACCTACGAACTACGAAGAAGAGATGGTAGACCTAAGTCCGAGAAATGGCTATGAGTCATATATGATCCGAAATAAAATCCATGTACGATTACCAGGTATTGACTTGGGAGATCTTCTTGATGGCATCTAGGATGTTAACAGAATATGGAATTTTATGAGAGAGTAGACATTGATAAGGATCGATTTGTCGTGAATCAGTTCCGACAGATTCAAAAGTTGACCACAACGAGATTTTGTCTCAAGTGGCGAAGCCTAAATCTATTCTGGGTCGTTTAGCAATTACTATAATTTCGAATGAGAAATTGATAGAAGGATAAGGAAACCATGTTTCTTAATAGTGTCATTAAGAAAGAGTTGTAATCAGTACAATAATGGTTTGATGATCCTAAGGATGCTAAACATGTATGCAAATTTCAGTTGTCCATTCATGGGCTGAAGCAAGCATATCGGAGCTGGAATCTTCACTTTGATAATGTGATCAAAGGATTTTGGAGTTGTCCAAAATAGTTGAAGAGACTTGCATTTGCAAAGAAGTGAGTGGGAGCAAAGTAGCTTTTCTTAATCTTATATGCGGAAGGCATATTTGAGTGGGAGCTAGGTGTCATTTGTGATTTTGTATGTAACGACATATTGAATGACACAGATCCTCTAGTAGAGTGTAAAGGATTATTTAAGTGATTAAATTTTCTATGAATGAAGTTAGGAGTATTAGGCATCCGATTTATAATTGTATAGATCGTAAGGGGCTTAATAACATTAGGTCAGAATATTTCCTAAGTTAAGATTCTGAAGTGTTTCAGAATAGAACAAGCGAAGAAAATGGTTCTTACTTGTATGACTAGGTGAAATATTAAGTTTATCTTGGCATTTTCAGTGATAGCAAATGATGTTCGACATTCTCTATGTATCAGACATAGATGCTATCAGATTGAAAGCTCGACTTAGTGTGACCCAAGTTCTTGGTTGAAGAACGGGTTCTAGAGTGATCCTTGTGTGGATCAATGAACAAACGTTAAGTATATTTTTCAGTGTCTGTGAGAACTGAAGATATGTTTTCTGGTAAAGGGAAAGAGTGAAAGACAACTTGCCGTAAAGAGGTTACGATGATGCAAGTTATTACACTGGCCCATACAACTAGAAATCTCATATAGGAGATGTCCTTTATTTTGAAGAAAGACATGGTTGGTTTGCGAAGTCGCATATGAATGCACTGTTGCATAATCTACATAGGTATAGAAATATATGGCAACTTCAGAAGTTGCAAGTGTGATTGGACTGAGCAGTTTTCCGAGCGTATGTGGTCCCCTTAATAGATCTCTTAGACTTTTAAGGCCCATGCTACGCGAATGTTCGAGTCTCACTCCATCCACTAGGATATATTTCACCGTCATCGTAAGATACGGGATGATGTCAAACTAGGTGACATAGAAGTGTTGCAAAGCATATATAGGTCTCAATGTGTGAGCTCTGTTGACTGTATTCCTCTTCCACGAGACAAGCATGCACCAAGATGCTATGGGTGTTGAGCTTTTACCAAGTTGTAAACTAGATTAAGTGTTACTCTAGTGCAAGTGGGAGACTGAAGGGAATATGCCCTAGAGGCACTTAATAAAGATAGTTTATTAGTCATATTCCAATTGTTCATTATATGTTTTATACCATGCTATAACTGTATTAAGCGGAAACATTAATACAGGTGTGGTAGATAAACAACCAGGTCCCTAGTAGCCTCTGCTATTACTAGTTTCATTGCGCGATTGATGATCGAGGTTTCCCGATCATGAGACATGGCGTCTGTCGGCAATGGAGTCATATCGTTAGGTGGAACGATGTGATGGACTTACCCATAATTTGTAGGACGTAGTCATTACGCCTTTGACCGTGAGACCAACTCTTATTGTTATTCCTGGAAGATACTTTGATCGCACCAAACGTCATATCTTATAAAGTGTGACAATAACGGTGATACTTTTGGGTATCGGAAAGGGGTAGTTGAGACGAGGGGTCAAGAGCGGGATTTGTCAGTCCGTATAGCCGGATGGATACTCTAGGGCCCACTCGGTGAGATTATGTCAAATGAGTTTGCAAACATGTGACTAGGTCACCAGCTGACATAATATCATAGACGAGTAGAAGATAGTGTTGTCGGTAACGAGATCATGCTAGGTATGGAGATATCTATGAACGATGCTCGGACACGCTAAGTATCGATATGACAAAAGGTTTAAGACTCGACGTCCAGGTTTGATAGATGAAAGTCATTCGTTATATCACAGGGGTTGATTCATGGGGTCCAGGCCTATGAGTTAATCATTGATCGGAGAGGAGTCTCGATCATGTCTGTTATTATATCGAACCGCTAGGGTAACACACTTAAGGGGTTTCGACAAGACAACCGGAAAGGAAAGAGATCACCGGGAACGTCCCGGGAATGGTCCGATGGAGATCGGGCAGCGACGAAATAGTTTTCGGAGCTAGAATAAATTATATATAATATGTTTGATATTAATTAGTGTAATTAATATTTAAATATGATTTTATATATTTATTTTCGGATTTTTAAAGGCTGATTTCCCTAAATGGGCCTTCTGGTGGAAAGAAGGCCCATGAGGGGGGGAAAGTCCCCCCAGGGCTTCGGATTGGGGGAGGGCCGGCCTAGGTGGGCCAAATGGGGCCCACCTAGGGCCGGCGGCTGCTGTCTTGGCCGAACCAGGCAATGGGGATAGTCCCACATTGCCTGGCTGGCAAGGTTGGCTCCCCCCGGGAGCCTTTATATAGAGGGGCACCCCTGGCCTTTTAATTCAACCAATTAATTCCCGAATTCTCTCTCGATAACGTGATTCCCTTTGTCGGAGTTGCGCCGAGTTGAGAGGGGATCTCTCCACCATAGCCCGCTGCCGCGCTGCTGGTGTTCCGGTCCAAGTCTTCCGCTGCTCGTCCTGGACTGGAGCTTCGGAGGCCGTCGTCTCCACCGTATGTGTGTAACACCCTGCGAGGTGCTGCGCTAGCGGTACTCGGAGGCCTACTTCCTCCACCCGACCTCGAGGTCATCTTCATCGTCTTCGTCGCGCCGAGTTCTTCGCGACCTAGAGGTCGGCTTCGTCGGTCTTCATCGTCAACGCTTGTGCGGGAGCGTAATCCCCGCTTTTCGGTCTACAAGGGTATGTATTCCGATATCCGCCGTACTTCTATATCTGCATAGTATAGATCCTGGCTAGTTTAAGGATATCGTTCGTAGGAAAAATTTTGTTTTCTGCCTGCGATCCCCTTCAGGAACGTTATCCCGCGTCCGGTCTACGAGGGTATGTTCCGTATTGCTTCCCGTTAACGCATTAATTCATAGATAGATCAGGGCAAAAGGGTAGCGCTAGCTGCATAAATTTTTGTTATCTGCTGCGAAACCCAACAGTGGTATCAGAGCCTGATCTATGCGTAGTATGCTGGTACGGTTAGAACACATCGTGGATGTGGGCATTGATTCGTTATTGTTACCCTTCCACGTGTACTCGTTCATGTCGCGGTATTGTTTGATGAAGCGGCCCCGACCGACCTTACGCGTAATCCTACGCGAGACTGGTTCCACACCTGACATACGGCTTGCTCCGTATATGTGGCTTGTGGGTGTCTGTCTCTATTACAATAGTTGATATGGCGTTTGCAACGAAGGGCCCCGAGAGGGGTGTAATAGAGACAATCATCGAATCCGTGTTGTGGTTGAAAGTTCGTAGGTAGAACAGTTCTTCTTGCGAAAGCCCTAGCAGCCACGTAAAATTGCAAAAGGATAAATTAGAGCCGTCTAACTTTGTTTTGCGGGTGGGCTAGTGTAACTTGATATGGCTATGGTTTAAAAGTAGATGTACTTTTGTTACTATGTTGTAGTAAGGAAACCTCGATGGGTGCCGGGGCTTGGCGCCGTAATGATCACCATATCATGTCACATATATCATAACGATGATAATTAATTATCTACATCCTGTTAATTGCTGGTATTTAGATACACATTGGTAGCATTAAATAGGATGATCCCTCATAGAAAAATCCAATGAGTGTTCTCCCTTAATGTGCAACCACCAAGAAAGTTCTACGTTATGAAACCGGCCATGTCTAGATTGGGGGTTACACATATCGTAGTTCGCATACAGTGGGTGAAAGCCATGTATTCACACGCAGAGCATCAAGGTTGTATTTGGCGAGCCTAGCATGTACAGACATGGCCTCGGAACACGAGATCGAAAGATCGAGCAAGAGTCACATAGAGATGTGATCGACACTGGTATGTCTACCTTTGAAACTGTACCATTGTCCACGTCCAGAATGGGTGGTGCAGTGAATTAGGATCTTGTAATCACTAAACCGACTTAAGGATGTCTTTTTGAGTGGGAGTTCTTTGTTTGATTGTTTGATTGATTGAACTCCTATTATGAACTTAGTCTAAAACGTGTCTTTGCAAATATCCTTGTAAATCTTGTCTCCTCGCTGTAGTATATATCTATCTTGGCTAGTTAATATGTGGTGTAGAACTAAAACTATTTTGGGTCAAATTTCATCGATTAATGTCAAAGCTCAAATAGCTTGCTCACTATTTTTGACATACTATTAATATATATAAGAACCGTTAAGAGATATGTTTGATAACTTTAGGAATGAGCAAGTGGAATATATGAGTATTGGACTCACCATGTCTTGTTCATCGTTGTCCAAAGAACAGTGCTTCGCTCCATGGTACGTGAGTTGAGAGTGCAACTCAAACACCACATTGCTTATTTCATACTAGATGATCTTAAGGCAATGATTCATAGCGCAAGCTAAATGGAGAAGTATTAGTAATTGGACGAGTTCCTCTCCATATGAATGGAAGAGAACGCCTGCTTGGAGAATCACTTGGCAACGATGTATGCGATGCATAATGTGCCTTGTGTATAAGATGGGACTACTAGATGACATAAAACTTCGCGATAGTTAGGGACGTTGCTCTGCTTCCTCCCAGCTACGAAGATATTGTCATGGGCTATGTCATGCAAGGAGAATCGTTCACCTTACATGACTGTGATAGCTTAGTTGAGAACTCTAGAGATAGAACCAAATGCAGGGGAAGTTATCAACGGAAAGTGTATATAAGATGTACAAGTTATGAATGTTTATCCTTATAAAACACTCATGCGGTGCATGGCCTGTTTTTGTGAAAACAGAACCGACTGCTTGAGAGTTAGGTGGATGAGATGAGGCGACTATGCACATTGATGACAACCAAGATGTTGATTGCGAGCGGTGCTCTCCCTCTGTATCAACCTTTATCATTTAGATTAATGGATTTGAATAAGGTTTTATAATCGTTGAATATGTGAACATTATAAGTGTGTCTTGCCTCTAGCGAGACAATTATTCATATAAGTTCGAAACAATACAGTTGTTCAACTATTATGAGTAATTTATTTATGGTCACATTTCGATTATGAATTAAGTTATTCTTGTCTTAATGATAGTTTGAACATTTATAAACTTTAAGATGCCGAAGAAAGATATCTGAAATTTATAATGACATCATTTTCGAATGACACTATTGTTTAAGTCATATTTGGTTGTGTGCATATTCATTTTGATGAATCATGAAGTCATTAGATATTTTGATCTCTTGACGTACACAAAGCCATCACTGTTAAGTGAGATGACGAGAACTCCATATTCTAGTAAAACAGAATGCGATGGATTGTTGAAATATTGTACATGACAATGTATTATTCCAAAAAGTAGTGGATATCATTATTTAGTAAACTTCATTGTATATTTTAGTAAATATGAGTATTTGCTAAATAAGATACAAGTCTGAAACTATTTGATGCGATCAAAGCATTTTCAGAATGAGGGAGGATATGGAAATAACAGGAAAATTGGGTTGCTGTGATGTTGATCAAAGTGACAAGTATTTTGAGTTATGTTTGGACATATAAAAGACTTGTGAGAATTGTTCCACAAATTATTGTTATTTGAAACACTTTAATGTGTTGACTTGTTTCAAACATTATAATCATGCCATATTAGATATTGTGTGGTCTAAATAAATCTCTTACCGTGTTAGTATTATTATTTAGAGTTGTCATTTAAAATAGTAGACACTCAATTTTAATAGGAATCCATTTAAGTTCGCGGAACTTTGAGTTATGAGATAATTCAGAATTATAGCGGATAAATGTCTTTGTAAAGTATTCTTAGGCAACTATGAATACATATTTCACAACTTGAACCAAAAGAGCAAAGTTGTATTGCTAAGTTGGTATTTTCCGAGAAAGTGTATTTTCGGCAAAGGCGTTGATGAAATAAAGTGAAAGCTAAATCAAGGTATGGACCTTACCTCGAAGTGTTGAGTAGCGCAACGGAATGTGTTCCGGGACCTAACTCCACGGTAAGAGGAGAAAAACTATGATATTGATCATAAAAGTTTCGATTAGCTCTTACTAAGTTAAGTGGGATTTGTGAAAGCATTCTGCCAGGTTGTGGAATTTTGATTCACCTGTCATGTTAATGGAACATGACATACCTACGAACTACAAATAAGCGATGGTGAACTGATACGTCCAAAACGTATCTACTTTCCCGAACACTTTTGCTATTGTTTTACCTCTAATTTGTGTGTTTTGAATGCAACTAACACGGACTAACGCTGTTTTCAGCAGAATTACCCTGGTGTCTCGTTTTTGTGCAGAAATATCAACTTTATGGAAAAACCCCGAAAAACACCTGGGAGTCGTTTTCTCACCCGAAGAGTCCAGGAACCACGAAGATCAAACGGAGGGGAGCGACGAGGCCGCGTCACCCCCTGCCCGCGCAGCAAGGACCTGGCCGCGCGAGGACCAGGTGGGACCGCCTCGGTCGCCTCCTCGCGACCCCCTCTCGGCTATAAGACCCTCCTGACCTAAAAACGCACGGGGGGTATCCACTTTCGCCAAAAACATCTCCGTACGCCGCCGCCACCGCGAACCCTAGTTCGGGGACCAGAAGTCTCTGTTCCGGCACCCTGCCGGGACGGGGAATCGAAGGGGATCATCGCCATCGTCATCGCCAACGCCTCTCCATCAACCATCCATGTTTCCCCCATCCATGTGTGAGTAATCCACCGCTGTAGGCTTGAGGGGATGGCAGGGATTGGATGAGATCATTCATGTAATAGCTGTAATATCGTTAGGGCATGGTGCCTAGTATCCGTTATCGGTGTTTTACGTCATTGTTGCAACTTGTTACGCTTAATGCTTGACACTAGGGCCCGAGTGCCATGATTTCAGATCTGAACATGTTATTGTATCATGAGGATAATTATTGTTTTAGATCATATCTATGAGTTGTATACACATATTATTGTCCGGAACCGATGGCCCCAAAGTGACAGCAATTGGGATAACCAGAGGGAATGGCTGTGATGTGAGGATTACATGTGTTCACGGAATGTTAATGCTTTGCTCCGGTACTTTATTAAAAGGAGTACCTTAATTGCCAGTAGTTTCCCTAGAGGCCCCGCTGCAAACGGGCTGGTAGGACAAAAGATGATGTGTAAGTTTCTCATTGCGAGCACGCACAACTAAATTGGAATACATGCTTATGATTAGTTAATACTTGGATGCTTTATATTATTTATTTGCAAATGCCTATGCTATGATATTACATGAATTATCTTATCCATGCAACGCCCGTACATCCGTCCCTATGCCTACAGTATTTTAATCCTGCTGTCTACCGTAATCACAATCGCTGTCTTAATTCTA
Organism: Poa annua; assembly: GCA_026929855.1. NCBI lineage: Eukaryota > Viridiplantae > Streptophyta > Magnoliopsida > Poales > Poaceae > Poa > Poa annua. The sequence goes on from CM049437.1 coordinate 61,032,116, forward strand.
CTGCTGCTATTATTTCACTACTGTCTCTGCTATAAAACTGTTGCTACTGATAATCTGTCCCGAGCAAGTCTATCCACAGGTGCAGCTGATCTGACAAATCATCTGTTAAAACTTATAAATATTCTTTGGCTCCCCTTGTGTCGAATCAATAAATTTGGGTTTTACTTCCCTCGAAGACTGTTGCGATCCCCTATACTTGTGGGTCATCAAGACTATTTTCTGGCGCCGTTGCCGGGGAGCATAGCTTTATTTATAAGCCCACCTGAGTGTGATATTGTTCGCTGGAATTTATTCATCATGGGAAAACCTGCTGATAAGAAGTTTCCCATACTGCCATCCACTACAAGAAAAGGTACGACTCTGAGTACCGCTGCTGCTCTTGACTCTCCAACTGTGATGAGTAAGTTTGTTACACCACCACAACCTGCACGTTCTGTTACTACTGCTGAATCTGAAATTACTTATGATGATGCTTCTACTGCTCTTGATGAAACTGGTTCATTAGGTCCCTTTTTAGATGCTACTATTGCTAAATCTAAACAAATTGAAAATGCTGAAATTCCTGATGAAAATGCTGAAACACCTGTTAATTCACCTGAATTTACACGTGATACTTATGATGAGCGTGATGATATGTATGTGGATCTTGATGATGCTCTTGTTGAAGAAATTAATGCTATTAAAGATGCTAGTGCTATTAAAAATCTTGTTGAAAAACGTGCTGTTAGATATAAATTATCTCCTGATGCTAAGTTTGCTACATCTCCTATAAACATTAAAGATAAAGATTATGATTTCTCTCTTGATTTGGCTCATATAGCTATTGTTGAAAGAGAACCTTTTTGTGGAACTGAAAATGAAAGTGCTGTAGAACACATGAATGTATTGTCTGATTTAAGTGGAATATTTGCTGAGGACATTAAAAGACGCACTTACTTTGTTGCTAAAATATTTCCTTTTTCATTAAAAGGAGAAGCTAAAACCTGGTATAATAATTTGTCTCCTGGTTCCATCAGTGCTCAACATGATGCTTTGTTAAGAATCTATAATTTTAATCAAGATGAAGATGAGAAATTGCCTAAAGCTTGGACACGCTTTTGTTCCATTTTAAGAGGCCAGCCGAACCATGATTTGGAGAAAAATGATCTAGTTGATATATTTTATAGTGGACTAACTGCTGAATCTAGGACATACCTGGATAGTTTTGCTAGTTGTGTTTTCAGGAAAAGGACTCCCGAAGAGGCTGAGGAATTATTAGCCATGATATGCAAGAATAATGATGATTGGGATATTCCTGAACCTACTCCAACACCACCACCAACACCGAAGAAGGGAGGTATGATTGAATTAAATGAAGAAACGATGAAGGAAGCTAAAAGATCTCTTAAGGAGAGTGGTATTAAATCTGAAGATGTGAAGTATTTACCTCCTATTGAAGAATTATGTAAGCCAATTCCTCCTTCAACTGTAATTGAGGTACACTCTCTCCAAAGGTTTGATGATGGAGATATCCCTTACTCTAAACCTCCTGCTCAATGCTTAGATGAATTTGATACTTTTATTACTAAGCAATGCAATTTTAATATGAGAATAGAGAATCATTTAACGGAAAATTCTCGTGCTATTAGTGATTTGCATGATATTGTTGATAGAACTTCTAATGATGTTAAAGTGCTCATTAAACACTTTCATATGGTTCAAACTCAAATAGATCAACTCACTAAAGTGCAAAAAGAATTGCTAGCGAATGCCTCTATAGCTAAAGAAAAACTTGTTTGTGAAGTAACAACTAGAGGTGGTAAATCTACTCGAGACCCTTTGTATCCTGAAGGACATTATAAAAGAATTGAACAAGATTCTCAACGAGTTAATGAACCTAGTACTCCTTCTAGGAAAAAGAAAAAGAAACATAAAACTGTTGTAGAATCCTCTGAACCTGTTAATGATCCTAATAGTATATCTATTTCTGATGCTGAAACTGAAAGTGGTAATGAACACAACAATGATGATGCTAATAACAATGATAATGATAAAAATGCTAATTCGGATAGAGAAGAATTAGAGGAGGAACCTGAAAAGCATGTTAAAAATAAAAAGTACACTAAAGAATATTTTATTGCTAAGAAACATGGTAATGAAAGAGAACCTTGGGTCCAAAAACCAATGCCTTTTCCTGCTAAGAAACTTAAAACAAAAGAGGAAGAACATTATAATAAATTTTGTGATTGGATGAAACCATTGTTCTTGCAAATTCCTTTGACTAATGCTATTAAGTTGCCTCCTTATTCTAAATATATGAAAGATATTGTGACTAACAAAAGGAAAATTCCTAATGAGGAAATATCTACTATGCTCGCTAATTACTCTTTTAATGGCAAAGTTCCAAAGAAGCTGGGTGATCCAGGTATTCCAACTATTCCTTGCTCTATCAAAAATAATTATGTTAAAACTGCTCTGTGTGACTTGGGAGCTGGAGTAAGTGTTATGCCTTTCTCTCTTTACAAGAGACTTTACCTTGATAAATTGATACCTACCGATATATCTTTGCAAATGGCTGATAAATCTACTGCTATTCCTGTTGGAATTTGTGAGGATGTTCCTGTTCAAATAACTACCAATTGTTTAATTATGACTGACTTTGTTGTTCTTGAAATGCCTGAAGATGATAATATGTCTATTATTCTTGGAAGACCTTTTCTAAATACTGCAGGGGCTGTTATTGATTGCAATAAAGGAAAAGTTACTTTTAATGTTCATGACAAGGAGCATACTGTTTATTTTCCCAAGAAAGTTGATAAAATGCCTAGAGTTAATACAATTACCAATTTGAGATCTATTAGAGTGGGAAGTATTGATTGCGCATATAAAGAAGAATACAAAACTCTCATGATTGGATCCATACAATTTCAATATAAGGTAACATGAGTGTCTCATATAGTTTAAAATCTTTTATGTCATATAAAATTCATTTGGTGGCAAGACTTGATCAACCTTGTTAACAAGTGCATTTTAAATGCATAAAGAAGCTAAACAATTTTCTTTCTCTCATTCTTGTTTTACCTACTGTAATGTTATTTAGTTTGCAATGTTTAGTTGAATTTGTTGTTAGAAAATAATTTTTCAATATTGAATTTAATAATGCAAAATACCAGAAAATGAAAAAAATAAAGTTTCTCAGAAAATTAAAAATTTTATATCGCAAGTCATATTTTTCGAGGAAGGACCTGGAAGTGCCAGAGAGCAACCAGGGAGGCCCAATGGGCCACCTCACCACATGGTGGCGCGGCAGCCTCCAGGCCGCGCCAGCACATGGTGTGGGGCCCACAGCCCCCCCCCCCCCCCCACTTGCTCTCTCTCCTTCTCCTGCCTTCCTCTTGCCCGAAAAATCACTTTTGGATAGCTCAAACTCGTGTTCTTGCTGCTCATTTCCTGTGATTTCGATCTCCACATTCAGCCAATTTCTGTTGCTTAAATTTGGTGCATCTACTCTCCGGTATGTGACTCCTCCGAATATCCAAGTAGAATTTTGTTTAGTGGTGTATATATGAAGTATTTTGCTGCTGTAGATATCTTGTTTAGTGAGTTTGAATGCTTGTTCTAAGTTGAAATAACTAGTTTTGATGCATGCTTAAGCCTCTAGTAAGTCACTATAGTAGTTTCCCTTCATTTAGTTGGCTAAGAATCGATTTTTATGATGTTTGTCAAACATTTCAGAAAAGGAAGTCCCTTTGCCACAACCTTCTTTGTTCAGTCTTGACAGGAGACCGTGGTCGTACTCGATGGTGGAGTTGGATGAGCAGTTGAGCACGCTGGGATTTCACCAAGCGCACCGCGTGCAGGAGCCACCGGAGGAGGATTACACCGGATACCACGCCGGCGCGTCCTCGAGCTCATACTACAGGGAAAGCTCTTCCACCTACCCCCGCGGCACCGACGGATGGGGACATTGGGGCTGATCTCCACTTAGGCCAAAAGCCTAAGCTTGGGGGGAGGTATACCGATAGCACACTCATCTACATATCATTACCATTCGGTACTTTGTATATCCATGTTTGGTTGTAGTTTTCTTTCTTTCTCTCATTTGTTCATGCTTTGTTTGCTTTCCATAAACCCAAAAACACCAAAAAGATTTTTGTTATCTCTCTTGCTGATTTGTTTTAGTATCTAGTATTAATATGCCTAGTATTTATTTCAGTTCAATATGCAAAAACACAAAAATATTTTGCTTTGTTGTGTGCTGTTTCGCGCAGGGACAGATTTCTGCTGTCCACCGTTTAAATCATAACTCTTCACAGAAATATCGGAATGACCTGAAATTTCGTGTGCATGTTCCTCAGATGTGTACGCAACTTTAATTAGTTTTGAGTTTTCTGATCTGGGCATGTTAAGGCCCTCAAAAAAATTCGTCTTTGCTGGCTGTTCTGTTTTTAGTTCCTAAATCCGAAAACCCAAAAATATTTGCTGTTTCTCTTTGGTTTTGTATAGTTTGTTTCAGAGGTCATTACCTTCGGTTACTCCATGGAGCTTGGTTATTATTTTATATCTTTCAAGCACACAAGTGATAAGGCAATTATGATGATCTATGACAATTCGAGTTGGGTAAGAGGCTGTTAATGAACTCTATTTGTTTCTCATTTTTGTACATATACTCATTCATGTGAGCATGCTTAGGTGGTTCGCATAAGGTATATGTCGATTGGTGGATGCTTAGTAGTTCGTGTTCTCTTATGATCGTTTCCAATTTATTTATGATGGATGTCATGTTTCTATGGATATTTGCTTGCATTGTTTTGCTCATAATAGAATATGACATTGTGGTATCCTCCTCTGAATATTTCATTTGAATTGACTTGGCACATGTTTACACATGTTATGACTGAAAACAAAAAGTCAATTAAGCCTTGATGACATATTTTGCCTCAGAGTTCTAGTATCATTTTTATGCCTCTGTTAATTTTATTTCGTCGCAAGCATGATTATGACGGTTATTGCTCTCTTGAATTGTCGCTTTCCCATCTTTTGCTAGCCTCCACTTGTACTAAGCTGAAAATGCTTGTGCTTCCAAAACCCTGAAAACCAAGTTATTCCAAAGAGTCCACCATAAACACCTATGCATGGCAATTTCGAACCATTCAAGTAAATTTGCATGTGCTATCTTTAAAACCTTCAAACACTTCTCAATTTGTGCCACTGTTTTGAGCTCATGAGGAAGTAGTAGTTGGGCTTGTTATCTTCCATACTAATTAAGTAATTGACTTGCATGCTACATCTGCTCGTCACTAATTTTGCAAAGTGCTGGTTAGACCATTGTAATATATCAAAAAGGATTTGAGAAAATAAAAAATAGGCACTCCTCCATGGTTTGAGATTGTTTGGTGGGCACCCGAGGATTCGGTTAGCCATGGTTATGTTAGCAAGGTTGGGAGGAGTGTCAAGTTATCAAAATGAATGAATATAAAGATGCATATTATAAGTGCCTTGTTTTAAAAATAATTCGGAACCGCTCTCAACTTGCTTAGTATGGAAGATAACAAGAACTCTATTGCCATTCGTTGACCAAACAACCACCACTCAAAAATAATTTTACCTCTGTTTTCAAAATGATAAGAAGCTCTAGCACATGTTAAATCCCTGCTTCCCTCAATGAAGGGCATATCTTTTACTTTATTGTTGAGTCACCATCCTTTTTTTAGCACCTTCTTGAGAGCATAATTGTCATTCTTAGTGTAATGTGCTTGTCCCTTAATATGTTAACTGCGGTGTAATCTTGATGCTTTTATCTTTGATATCTTTATCTCTAGTCTTCCCTTGAAACTCAGAGGTGTCTGGGCATTTATGTTTTGCTGTTCCATTCGGGCAAGCGAGATACCACTTTATCATACTTTCTTATGAGCCTTGCGATCCTGTGAATTGATATGTTTCATGTTATTTATCATCGGTATAATTGGCATCTTTTCATGGTTTACATAACTATTGGGTGACACCGTTTATATATGTCTTGTTATAAATAGTCTAAGCATTTGTCCTCATAATGAGAATATTTACATCACATGAGCAAATGAGTTCGTGAAAGTTCTTTTATCGCACTCAGTTGTTAACTGAATTGCTTGAGGACAAGCAATAAGCTAAGCTTGGGGGAAGTTGATACGTCCAAAACGTATCTACTTTCCCGAACACTTTTGCTATTGTTTTACCTCTAATTTGTGTGTTTGGAATGCAACTAACACGGACTAACGCTGTTTTCAGCAGAATTACCCTGGTGTCTCGTTTTTGTGCAGAAATATCAACTTTATGGAAAAACCCCGAAAAACACCTGGGAGTCGTTTTCTCACCCGAAGAGTCCAGGAACCACGAAGATCAAACGGAGGGGAGCGACGAGGCCGCGTCACCCCCTGCCCGCGCGGCAAGGACCTGGCCGCGCGAGGACCAGGTGGGACCGCCTCGGTCGCCTCCTCGCGACCCCCTCTCGGCTATAAGACCCTCCTGACCTAAAAACGCACGGGGGGTATCCACTTTCGCCAAAAACATCTCCGTACGCCGCCGCCACCGCGAACCCTAGTTCGGGGACCAGAAGTCTCTGTTCCGGCACCCTGCCGGGACGGGGAATCGAAGGGGATCATCGCCATCGTCATCGCCAACGCCTCTCCATCAACCATCCATGTTTCCCCCATCCATGTGTGAGTAATCCACCGATGTAGGCTTGAGGGGATGGTAGGGATTGGATGAGATCATTCATGTAATAGCTGTAATATCGTTAGGGCATGGTGCCTAGTATCCGTTATCGGTGTTTTACGTCATTGTTGCAACTTGTTATGCTTAATGCTTGACACTAGGGCCCGAGTGCCATGATTTCAGATCTGAACATGTTATTGTATCATGAGGATAATTATTGTTTTAGATCATATCTATGAGTTGTATACACATATTATTGTCCGGAACCGATGGCCCCAAAGTGACATCAATTGGGATAACCGGAGGGAATGGCTGTGATGTGAGGATTACATGTGTTCACGGAATGTTAATGCTTTGCTCCGGTACTTTATTAAAAGGAGTACCTTAATTGCCAGTAGTTTCCCTAGAGGCCCCGCTGCAAACGGGCTGGCAGGACAAAAGATGATGTGCAAGTTTCTCATTGCGAGCACGCACAACTAAATTGGAATACATGCTTATGATTAGTTAATACTTGGATGCTTTATATTATTTATCTGCAAATGCCTATGCTATGATATTACATGAATTATCTTATCCATGCAACGCCCGTACATCCGTCCCTATGCCTACAGTATTTTAATCCTGCTGTCTACCGTAATCACAATCGCTGTCTTAATTCTACTGCTGCTATTATTTCACTACTGTCTCTGCTATAAAACTGTTGCTACTGATGATCTGTCCTGAGCAAGTCTATCCACAGGTGCAGCTGATCTGACAAATCATCTGTTAAAGCCTATAAATATTCTTTGGCTCCCCTTGTGTCGAATCAATAAATTTGGGTTTTACTTCCCTCGAAGACTGTTGCGATCCCCTATACTTGTGGGTCATCATGAACCTATGAACGAGATATAACTGTAGGTTATGAAATCTTATGTTATATATAAGATTGCATATTAGATTGCAAAGTAAAAGTTACTTGATCTTGTTGAGTATGAAAGATACTTAATCTTCAAATCAAGCGCAAGGCTGAAAGGAAGGTATGAAACTTTTAGGAGGACCTAGAAAGCTCGATTTATCGTGAAGTGTATCATGATAAATTCAAAAGTTTGACTACGAGATGTAGCGACGCTTAAGTCCGTTAGATTTTAACTGGCAATTGATAGATGATCATCAAAATTGCAATTAATTCAATATCTGATTGAACAAGGGTTGTAATTGTTACAACAAGCAGATTTTGTAAATCGTGTGGATGCTAGTATCTCAAAATCTGAAATTCTCATCTTGATGGACGATCAAAGGATTTTTGGAGTTATCCAAAATAATGAGAAGACCTACATTTGCAAGAAATTGAGTGGGAGCAAATTGGCTACCTGTATCATATGTAGAGGACATATTTTGAGATGGGCCTGGCTTATAAAGCCCAACAAATGCGTCACACCTACCTCGCCGCCTCCGCCTTCCTCTATCCAATATCCTCTCTGTTTCCTCTTTCTCTCTCTTGGACTCGGCTTCAGGCGTTCCTCCATCCTCCTCACCTTCCACGGCCACCGGCACGGCGGCACCTCGACGAGGGCGGCGGAGATGCAGGCGGCCGTCGCCTTCAGCCAGGCATCCTATCTCGCTCGACCGTTCCGGCTGCTCGCAAGGCCCTACCACGCGTACGTTCGACTCCCCTCGCTTCTATTCCGTTCCTCCACCTCTGCGTCCTCTATTGATCTCCACTTTCGTGAGCTAATTGGACCATGTGGGTTTGGTGAATTCGCAGAGGAACGGCGGATAATAGTTTGGTGGTACGGGGAGGCGTTTCCCTACCTCGACTGCGGCGCGTCTGTTGCTCTGCTAGTCTCTCCGTCGGCGCTGGTGGTGGCTACGGTAGTGGTAAGAACGGAGAAAACCCTTGCTCCAGTTGATGCTGTTAATGGTTTCTGTGTGTTACCCTGGCCCTGATAAGTCTGGCGATACCTTGCTCACTTTGGAAGCTGGAGATGTTAGTTGTGCAGCTTTACTCCCTTCTTTTTAGCGAATTTCACTTTTGCGCATTTGTGACACTTATAACCCCATTTAGTGAAAATAATAGTTAGAACTACACCATATACAACAAATTTGACACGGTTTTCATCCATTTTGTCATTCTGCATGTTTCGTCAGAATAGCCCGGCATCTTAGGCTAAGGTGTCAAGCGGGATCTCGCTAAATCCCCCTTATAGTTCAATTTCTGATTTAGTTCGGAATTTCTTCTCAAAATTTGAACCAGAAATCACAAAATGAAATATAAGTGGGATTTTTGCGGGATCCGGCTTGCATCTCTATCTTAGGTATATGCATTGGACTCTAAATCCAATTAGCGCTAGTGGCGAAATTCCACGACAGAACACTGAATGAAATAAATGAATGAAAGCCATGACCATGCCTCCAGTAGGAAGATCGAGGTATCGACGATAAGTCCAGCCATCTCTTCACCATCTGTTTAATTCCTTATCGTTGTCCTGATATATTTGAACCTCAGTCATCACCTCATATGTTGCCTGGCAGTGATGCAGCAGGAAAAGAGGATCCAAAGTTTCGAAAATGCGTAATCTAGACGATATTTAATTAGTCTTACAAATGCATAACTAGAGGTGTACCTGTGTGGAACTGTCAGGATAAATGGTATATATCCGATTTTTTGAATACGTGGAAGTGTGAATGATGGGGGTTAATGGACAGTTCTGACTTTACAAGAATGTTGTATGGCTCCCATATGTGGTGCTTTCCATCTTAAAACAACTAGGAGCAATTATCTGCAGTACCAAGGGCAACGCTACAAAGGCCGTTGCCATGTTTGCTGTATGAATTAAACTGTTCTGGACTTGGAGGTTGCCATTCTTCTGTTAATTGTTTTCATTGTTTATTTTATGCTTGACCTGCACAGCTAGAATCAATTGCCATGAACTGAATGTATTTGTTTATTTGTAAGGAAAGTCTGGGAGAATCTCATACTACCTTTTTGCCATTTTGTGGGACAAAAGTGATCGTATGAACTAGGTGTCATGTGAAATCAAAATATATTCCCTAGCTGTACTGGGCATAAACCAGCCATATCTACCTAACTTAGTCCATGCTATGTATCTATAAACTGGTTGCGTGAAGCTATTTCCTAGCTTCGTTGAATTGCTGAGATTAACCCAGGCAGGTGGATTCTAGGTACAAACCCCCTTTCATGTTGTGAAACATCAAATATGACTTTCTGTTGTTCTGTGTTCCCTCTCTGTTCTCTCTCTAGCAAATGAAGAAAACAGAGACTGCTACTACAGAGGAGTACACCAGTTTGAGGCAACAGATGCCTTCCTTTTCTATTAGATTTTGCAGCAACAAATGCTACACTACACAGGCAACGAATGCCTACAAGCTTGGCAACCTATGCCTACTGAAGCTTCACCACAACAACAAATGCTGGCAAACCTTAGCAGCATATGCTTGCCCTCAGCAACCTATGCTAGGACCTTGGCTCGCAACTTGCTTCTCTCCATATAGGGTGCCTCTCCTTATTTAGAGGGTTCAAGGTCGGTGCTACCAAATTCTAGAGCCTTCTACTGCTACCCTATCTTACAGCCTAAGAATAGTAGTCTAGAACATACTAGCACCTACTGACTTAATTCCCAAGCAAGGATTACTCTCGCACAACCTACAGGCAGCTGCAAACATATTGCAGCATGCCTATCTACTCAGGACACAACTCATGTGCCCTGTTCACACCACAACCATCACACAACCTATGTGTGTGTTCACACTATAGCCTGCACACAACCTATGTGTGCAGTTTACACAATGACAAGATTATATCAGGCCAACATCCGTAACATTGTTATCATTCTGTGTTTCTCGAACCACAGTTTTTAAAACTAGAGTTGCATATGCTTTCCGTCTTCACTAAATGTTGTTTTGTCTTGTTGAACGAGCAGTCGAAACAGAAATCAAATGGTCATTTTTATTTGTTTAGCTGCAACAGATGTTTGCGAAATTGCGATTGAAGTCGTAGAGATTGAGTTACGGAAGTTTATCGTAACTTGTGATGAATGAACCTGGAATTCATGCCTTTTATCATTTCAGTGAGTGCCGAATTCTCAAGTTTTCTGTATGCTTTTCTTGCTCGGTGCTCTTATTTTACTAATTTATTAGGTGTTTTGATTAGAAACTTATAAGATTACATCTTCAGTTTGGTGCTGTACTTTGGTCCCATCTTTTGTATCTCTGTTTGAGCCCACTTGATGTGTATTTGTAGAGCACGTTCCGGTATTCCCAAGACAGAAAACATGGGATCCCTACAAGCTTCTTGGTGTTGATCATGATGCAACTGAAGAAGAGATAAATAGTGCAAGAAACTTCCTTCTTCAACAGTACGCTGGATATGAAGAAAGCGAAGAGGCAATTGAAGGTGCCTATGATAAGATAATGATGAAAAGCTACTCACACCGTAAGAAATCCAAGATCAATCTGAAAAGCAAACTTAAAAAGCAAGTGGAAGAATCCCCATCATGGGTTAAAACACTGCTTGGATATTTTGAGGCGCCAGCGATGGATGTTGTGCCAAGACGATTGGCTCTTTTTGTCTTTCTTGCTGGGTGGAGCATTGCAACTTCTGCTGATACTGGACCTACCTTCCAGGTATGTTTGCTATGATTCTTCCGAGCAATTTAACAATTCTTTTCTCAGCATTAAACCTGTTAGAGATCAGAGTCTTAAGACTATCCGGATCTGGGTGGTAACAAATTCTCCTGTTAAGAGATTGGGTAGCTATGGTGATTTTCTAGAGGCTCCTTCAACGTTCTTGTTCTTTTGTAGAAAACTAGGGGCTCATAATGACCCGAAGAAATTTTCTCGCAGTTTGAGAATTGGAACCATTAAACAGAAAGTCTACATATAAGATTACGTCTACTATACCAATGATATTTTCCTTACCGATTCTACGAATTTTAACATATACCCTTGATGTTTTTCTGTTGCAGCTTGCACTGTCACTAGTCTCATGCATATACTTCCTCAATGACAAGATGAAAAACCTTGTCAGGGCGTCTGCGACAGGGTTAGTGAGCATTTCCATAGTAATGTACCTCACTAGTTATTAGTCACGTCCAGGATGTTTACTCCTTTTGTTCTTTCAGGCTTGGAGTCTTTGTGAGTGGCTGGATAGTAGGTTCTCTGATCGTTCCGGTGATCCCGACATTTATTGTTCCGCCTTCTTGGTCTCTGGAGCTCCTTACTTCGCTGGTTGCTTATGTATTTTTGTTCCTGGGTTGCACTTTCCTCAAGTGAAATCTCTGCTGTTCCAATTGGAAACTCTTGTTGTTTCTAGAAAATTATTTCTTACTGACATCTCAACTGCAAGTCCGAAATTCCAGAGAAACAAGCCACTTCAGTTAAACTTTTTGATCTGGGAGTATATGATGACGCCCTATTCACAAATTGAACCTCACCCTAGGATTGTTCAGATCCCATGAGTTTTTTCTTCCTTCAATTATGTAAGAGTAGTGATCAGCATTCGACCCACGTCATCCCTGTCACTGCGTGTCGCTGAAGTGCTGAGGAAATGGTATTGTACTACTGTAGTATGTACAGGGCAACTGCAAATTCAATCAATCGGTGTTGTACCTATTTATGTTTTATTTTGTGGCCATCACTTGTTTGTGTTTCCGATTTCATGGGCAACCTATTTGTTTTGAAATTTGTTCCGGCGTGTTGCTTTTGGCAGTAAAGTTTTCTCAAAACTGAAGTATTGCTAAACCACAGTATTTCAGCGCCAGGCAAGTAAATACTTTATTTTCTTGAAACCAACGTTTTTCTTAGTTTTAGCAAAATTACGTGGTGTTTGGCAAGTGTTGTATTTCTGTTATTCTGATGCATGGATAGACAATTGTTTTTATTTTTTATGCGGTGGAAAACCAACTGTTGACCGGAAGTGTAGCTGCATGGCCGTTGCTTTGGTTGCTGCATGGATCAACTTTGACTGATCTCTTAATTGCATGGCTGTTACATGAAGTCATGACGTTGAATGCTTCAGCTAGAACACATCTATATGAGTCGGTAATGAGTCGGTAATGACACATGGATGCAAGATCTATGGTACCCCAAGTCTTACTCCTATTATTCACGTCAAATTATGTGTTTCAACTCTATCGTTTTGGCATCCGGTGCTCGTCGGGTCTAGCGTGAAACGCACAGAAAATTGATGGCTAGCTGTGATCAAACTAAACAAAACGGATCTACAAGTGCTAATCCATGTGCTTGAAACTGGGACAGCACCAACGCAACAGGAGAGAAGGAACGAAGGAGGGAAGGAACCAATCGTAGTAGGCCGGACCTTTTTCACGTGGCGAGCTTGATCTGTCAATGGCTGAAGACGACATCGCCGCAACCCGCAGGAGGGAAGGATGAAGGAGAGATGCATAGGTCGGGACCTAGCACGAAACCAGGACGAGATCGTTTCTCCGTTTCAGAATAAATAAGTCGGGACCTATTTCTCGAATACTTCAAAAAAACTGCAGTATTAGGAATACTACAGTTTATAAAACTGCAGTTTTACTTGTATCCAAACACCTCAAAGTATTGGAAACTTCAGTTTTTCGGAATACCACAGTATTGCAAGAGAGAAATGCTCCGGTGCTTTCCGAGAAAACATGTTGCACGAATTTTAAAGCAAAGCGATGGCTGTGATTAGAGGTGGGGATTAAGGATGCTAATCCCACGTAGTTAGTACTCATCTTAGATCACTTTGTGAATCTAATCATAGCCGTCGATGTGCTTTAAAATTCGTGCAACTTGTTTTTCTGTAAAGCACCGGAGTACTTCTCATTGCAAGAATACTTAAAAAATACTTTATCTCCAAACGGGGCCCAAATGTTTTCACTTGACTAGGCAGATTTCCATGGAGAGGTGCAGTTTTTTTTTATGAGATGCGAATTACAGACAGAAAAGTTTCAGTAGCAACGACGACGACCTCACTGGAAGATGGTGATACAGACTGAACTTTGAGTTGCGAACCCCGATCATTCCATGGGTAATCCATCCTTCTCCACACCGCAGAAAGCCTTGAGTGGATCACTTAACTTCATCCCTTCAGCGGAGTGCCGGAACTTGCTGTACTCGTCGTTCTTGCAGGGACGGTACACCAGAGGGTGGTCATCGTCGACGAGTTCGGGTATCGCGCTCAGAGCGACGCCGTCTTTTCCCTTGCAACCGAACAGCACGGAGAGGCGCTCACGGGTGCTCGGCGTCCTGACACGGTGGAGGCAGGGCGGCACCCTTCCGTTGGTCACGACCTGCGAGACATACGGCGGTGGCGTCAGAATTGGACACGATCAGCAATGGGGTTATGGGGGAGAAAATGGTCTCTTACCGTGAACATCTCGCCGGCGACGAAGGTGGCCGTGTCCGGCGCAGGCGGCACCGCGAGCCAGCTCCCGTCCTTGGCCTGCACCTCGAGGCCTTCTACCTCGTGCTGGACGATGGTGGTGATCATGCTGTCGTCGCGGTGCGCCTGCATGGACATGCCGGTCTCCGTGTCCGGCGGGACCCCGTAGCTCGACAGCCGGAGGGCGTGGGTGAGCGTGTCCAGGTGCGCGTCGATGTTCTCCTCCTGGACGCCGAGGCCCTCGAGGACCATCCTCTCCACCGCCTGCAGCAGTTCGAACATGTTCTTGGCCGCCGACACAACTGTGTCGCTGCAGTGCACACGTGGAAGGTAGAGCCGTGACCGTGAGTGATGGCGGTAGCCTTTAGTTAGTTCATCGATCCCCGAAAGGAAAAATGGTGGCCTTAATTAGTTACCAGAAGACAAGGTTCCCCTGTGGCCACATGAGGTCGGCGAACTCGCGCACGCGGCCGGCGTCGGTGGCGTCGGCGAGACGCAGGCTCTCCCAGTTCATGCCGGGGATGTTGGAGATATAGCCTCTGTAGGGGCCCAAGCTGGAGGCGTTCCGCTGCTTGGCCTCCGCCGGGAGCGCGAAGATCTCCGGCATGGCGCGGCCGAACAGCGCCTGCCTGAGCTCGGGGCCGAGCGCGTCGTGCGCGACCACGACGTAGCCGTGCTCCACCATGGACGCGGTCGCCGCGTCACGGGCTTTCCCCCACCCTGGACCTCCAATCTCCAGTCCACGGAGGTCGACCGTGGCGATCTCCATCAATCCCCGCTACGAGCGTTTGCTTAGCTAGTGAATCTGTTATCTAGTTCTTGTCCTGCTTTGTGCGATGAAGACGTGTAGTAGGTAAAGCTAGCTATATAAGTCAGCGGATGAGCTGTACGATAGCTGTTCATCATGTGATGCTCTTGGTTTTTATTTATTTTATTTGGACAACGAAATCACGCTAGAACTTGTTTATGTTAACTTGAGTTTCGCCACTAGGCTTTAGATGTAGTTTATAGTAATCGTGCATGTGCAAATGCACGTGTTGAGTAATATAATTTTTCGAGATCACCATAACTACTACTTCCTTTGTTTTTAATACTTCCTCCGACTATAGAAGGATTGTTAAAAAAAAACTATAAAAGGATGTCACAACTTTATTTAAATTTTTATGTCCTCCCTCCGAGTATCTAGACATAATTTAATATGTATATACATTCAGTGGAGACATTTTTTCATGGACGGAGAGAGTATAAGACATTTTAGATTTCACATACAACTTTTGTCAAATACAGAATATTTTAGACTTACCATTTTACCCTCTCGTAAACATGCACGTCTCGCTCACCTCCCTATCTCCCGCACCACTCACGGTGTATAATTTAATTGAAAATTATTGAAGCCATAACCTAATCTCTGGTGTTATACAGTTATTGTTGTTATTGGGAAAATTAATAACATAAAATGATAAAATCATTGATTTCCATAGCATCTACCGATGCATGCAAAAAATCAAATACAAGGTTCTAAAACTATCTGTTATCAACATTAAATTCACTTGTGTGATATCAGGGGCAGACACATTTATCCGAGCAACAGGCTGCATAGAAAATGGACTGGTATACCAGTTTATAAATCTAATAAATAAATAGTTATATCTGTTAAACTCGTTAGTTTAATTAATAATAGAGTCATGAAATACAAAAAATGTGCAACACAATTTTTAAGTCTCATCTATCATAAAACGACGACGAAGCAAATAACCGAGCTCATTTTGCCATTAAGAAAAAACAGATTTAGACATCACATATATTCTTAGTTTGGTCAAGAAAAAGGTATGAACATGTAGGTGTTTATCCAGATGCCATAAATTCACATCTTGTTGATACAAGAGAACATATGTAGAATATGAAGACGTATTCATATAAGATCAATTTTGACTATATATGTGAAAAGTTATCTCTACTTTATCCAACACAAAAGAATGTCCAAAATCTCATGAAGTCACAATGCATGGAACATGTGCATCAAGACTCAATGTTGCAGATATCAGAAGTGGTGAGTGTAAATGCATTTCCTAGCTTTGAAATTGGTGCCGCAGTCAAACTACCTTGTACCCGCCTCCACCTTGTTTGTCCAACAGATTGGAGTCCATTCCTCACAACACCGAATGTGTCCTGACGACCAAGAATAACCATACCTCCTGGACCAGCATCCTCTTTGCAATCTACATCTTCCCTCGCCACTTTGCCCCACATGCAAAACATGACCAAGAACGGTATCCTCTTCATGGCCGATGGCATGCTCTCATCCTTCGAGTTATCAAACAGCTCTGTTGCAAATTCCTTCCTGTAATTTAGACCAGTAAATAAAAAACAGATTGAAGAGGAGAGAGGACAAAACCAGCCGTATATACCAGAGGAAGTGGGTCTACGTGATGGTTTTGAGGAGAATGAGACGCCTGGGTTAGAAGTTGTGGACCAGCAGCTATCTGCTCAGGTGCAGTCGTTGGAGATGGGCGGCATTGATCATGAGACTGGAACTAGCAAGGTGCAGAACATAGCTGCTAAATTTGAAGGAAGCCACCAGAACTTGCAGAAGCGCAACAAGAAGTCAGGTGGTAAGAAGGTGGCATGTAGGGGAGCAGGTGGTGGGCAAAATAGTGCGTCTTTGGGCACATCGGACATGATACCAGCCCTCCATGACATGAGCACTTGGCTGTGTCCTTTGGCGGTTCGGATGTGTCTATGCCTCTGGTCGATCTGGTGCAGCGCAAACGCACGGCAACAGAGAAGGATGAAGAGGTCATGTCGGTTGGGCATAACCTTGCTATGCTACCATACGAAGCCAACCAAAAGGGGGGAGAACAGAAGCGAGGCCGACCCAGTGTTGAGGTGAAGCTAGGCCAAGAGGATGTTCTGATGGAGGGTGCTGAAGATGTGGAAGCGACCGGTCATGGGGCTGCCGGCAAGCTGACGGGGCCAAGTGTGGCGCCCCGTCAGCAGCAATGAATTGCTTGTCCTTTAACTGTCGGGGAGCTGGAAACGTCCCGACAGTTAGCGAAATTGTTCAGGTTTCCAAGTCCTTAAATCTCCGCTTAGTTTTCTTGTGTGAGACTAGACAGAATAAAAATAAGATGCGTCGTCTGTGTTCTCGTTTAGGTCTTAAAGGTTTTGCTGGGTCTAGTAGTGATGGTTTTAGTGGTGGTCTTGCGTTATTTTGGCATGAAAGTTTATCTGTAGAAGTACAAGATATTAATGAAAGATATATTGATGTGTATGTTCGTGAGTCCCCAAATACCACCCAATGGCGTCTAACTTGTATTTACGGTGAACCTAGAACAGAAAACCGTCAGCGTATGTGGGATACACTTACTGCAATAAAATCAACCTCAGACTTGCCATGGATTGTTATGGGGGATTTTAATGAAGTTTTATGGTAACATGAGCACCTTTCTTGTACCCCGAGATCAGAAGGCCAGATAGCAGCGTTTAGAGAAGCTCTTGCTGTCTGTAATCTAATGGACTTGGGTTTTGCAGGGATCCCGTACACGTATGACAATAAGAGGCGTGGAAGGGCTAATGTGCGAGTACGACTTGATCGGGCGGTTGCTACATCCGAGTGGAGGGATCTGTATGGTGATACACAAATTGAGCATGTTCTTTCCCCGTTTCTGATCATTGTATGCTGGTTGTTCGCCTCAAACAGGAAGTCAGAGATGCCAATAGGCTGCCCAGGCGCCATTATGAGGTATGGTGGGAGCGTGCTGCTGAGTTACCTGAGCTGATTGCAAATGCATGGGAGCAGGCTGGACCAAAAGATGACCTGGGAGGTATCCGAGCCAGCTTGGACCGTATCATGCAGGTTTTACAAGGCTGGAGCAGGAAGAAATTTGGTAACGTGATTAAAGAGTTGGAGAAATGTCGGAAGCAGCTGGAGGAGCTTGTACGAAATAATGCTGACCGAGAGGCTGTTAGGCGGGTCTCGGATCACATGAACGAGTTGTTATATCGCGAAGAAATGCTCTGGATGCAGAGGTCCAGAATTAATTGGCTGCAAGAGGGTGACGAGGGCCGGGCCGGTAAAATTCGGGGCCCTGTGCGAAACTGTATAACGGGGCCTATCTCAGACGAAAATGTGATGTTTGATGATGAATGCTAGAACCGGTCTCTAAAAGATAAGAAATCATGTGAAAAGTTTATTAGGTATTTATAATTTAGAAATTACTCTATCCGTCTCTTTTTTTGTGACCAACAATTTCAACATAAATTTCACCAATACAATATTTGTTTTTTTCTTAAGAAACTGTATCATTTGATTCGTATTTAAACAAAGCTTTTAACTAATTCAACAAAAAAACTTTTAACAGTATAAGTTTTGTGACAAATATCATATTCTTGGAGGTGAAATATATAAACAAATTGATGCATGGAAACAAAAACGCCACCTAGGGAGTAAAAGTAGTAGCCGAACAGCCGAAGTTAATCAGAAACGAAGAAACTAGGAGTCGAGGACTCGCCAGCGGTCAGCTTCAGCCGCAGGCTACCTGTCGTCGTGTCGTGCCGGGTGGAGTCGTGGTGCTGCCGCCGACTTTGCTTGGTTCGTGGGAGGCTCGGCAGTCGGGACGATCGTCAGATCGTGTGATGAGGCACGATGCAGGCGACGCGACCTGAGGAATCGTGATGGCTTGATAGATTTCAACCTGGGCAGGCAACTCACCCACGCTTGACTCACGTGGAGGCGGACCAGCGCACTGGATTCAGCCCAATTTGGTTTAGATTTACTGCTAAGTGTATTAGGCCTAAATAAAAATTTGGGGCCCTCAAATTTTATGGGCCCTGTGCGGCCGGCACACTTGGCACCACTGTAGGCCCGGCCCAAACGGTAATACAAAATATTTCCAACAAAAGGCGGTCGCGTAAAAATAAAATAAAAAGGCTGCGGGATGAAAATGGTGCGTGGAAGGAAGTACCACCAGATATGGAGAGAATGGCAACATCATACTTCAAGGATTTATTTACACGTGACCTAACCTTAACTTTGATGCTCTTACTGCTTTATTCCAGGAGAAGGTGACACCTGAGATGAATGACATGCTCTGTAAGGAGTTTTCAGAGGAGGAGATCAGTGACGCCTTATTCCAAATAGGGCCTCTTAAAGCTCCTGGGTTTGACGGTTTCCGGCACGGTTTTATCAACGAAACTGGGAAGTTATGTGAGCTGAAGTTGTTAATGCGGTTAAATTATTTTTCCTTACAGGGAATATGCCAGAGGGAGTAAATGACACAGCCATTGTCTTAATCCCGAAATTGATCACCCGGAGACCCTTAAAGACTTCAGGCCTATTAGCCTTTGTTCAGTGCTCTATAAAATTATTGTGAAATGCATGGTCAACCGGCTCCGTCCAATTCTGGGTGAGATCATCTCTATTAACCAGAGTACATTTGTCCCGGGTCGCCTAATCACTGATAATGCTTTGGTTGCTTTTGAGTGTCTCCACTTTATTGAGAATAATAGCAATCCCAAGAGTAATTACTGTGCCTACAAGCTGGATTTATCAAAGGCGATAGGGTGGATTGGGATTTTCTAAGGAATGTGATGCAAAGATTGGGCTTTGCTCACAGGTGGGTGGACTGGATAATGTCAGGCGTCACCACTGTGAGATATTCGGTGAAATTTAATGGAGTCCTTCTGGATTCGTTTTCCCCTTCTCGAGGTCTTCGGCAACGTGATCCCCTTTCGCCCTTCTTATTCCTTTTTGTCGCTGATGGGCTTTCGGCTTTGTTGAATAAAAAGGTACAGGAGCAGCACATTACTGCACTCAAAGTGTGTCGGCGCGCCCCGGGAGTGTCTCATTTGCTGTTTGCCGACGACAGTTTGCTTTTTTTCAAAGCTGATGGAGGTGAAGCAGATCGGATCAAGTCTGTGCTGGATATGTATGCTAACAGTACAGGGCAATTGATAAATCCAAGCAAGTGCTCTATTATGTTTGGTGCATCTTGTGACCAGGATAACCGTGATATGGTGAAGAATATCCTACAAGTCACACAGGAGACTTTTGAAACCAAGTATTTGGGGCTGCCTACTCCAGAAGGACGGATGAACAAAGGAAAATTTCAAAGCCTCCGCGAAAAGCTAGTTAAAAAAGACTTCTTCAGTGGGGAGAAAACTATTTATCACAAGGCGGTAAAGAGGTTCTGATTAAAGCTATAGCACAGGCCATTCCGGTATATGTGATGGGGGTCTTCAAATTACCTTTTGGCTTGCTGGATGATCTCACACAGCTTATACGAGACTTTTGGTGGAGTGTGGAGAATGGCAAACGGAAAACACACCGGGTCGCATGGGACAGCATGATGAGGCCAAAGGAGCAAGGTGGAGTGGGCTTCCGGGATATGCGTATGTTTAACCAAGCACTCTTGGCGAGAGTGCACGACAAGCATGGCGCCTCCTCCAATGCCCGGATACCCTGTGCGCACAGGTCCTGAAGGCCAAGTATTTCCCCAATGGGTTGCTCACTGATACTGTGTTCTCCGGGAACGCTTCGGCGACTTGGCGTGCCATTGAATACGGGCTAGAGCTACTGAAGAAAGGAATAGTTTGGCGGGTTGGCAATGGGGCAAGTATTCGTGTATGGAGAGACCCCTGGATACCGCGAGAAAATGGCCTCAAGCCAATTACAAGACATGGTAGATGCAGATTTCGATGGGTTGCTGATTTCTTAAACCCCGATGGCTCCTGGAATGTGGACTTGGTGCAACGCTGATCCTGTCCCATTAACGTGCAGGACATACTGAAGATCCGGTGCTCGCGTACAAATGAGAAGGATTTTATTGCTTGGAACCCAGACCGGCGTGGCGTGTTCTCTGTCCGTTCCGCATACCAGCTAGCCTTTGAGGAGCACCTGTGGATGAGTGGCCGACAATCTACTAGTACTAGGCCAGAAGGTGATCACCCTGATTGGAAACTTATTTGGCAATGCCCTGTGCCACCCAAGGTTAGAATTTTTTCCCTGGAAGCTTGCTCGCAATGCTCTCGCCACCCAGGAAAATATCTGCAGAAGGAAGATGGACAAGTTTGCCACATTCCCAATCTGTGGACGTGAAGAGGAGACCACGTTCCATGCCATATGTACCTGCCCGACTTCTGTGCGACGTGTGCCCTTCGAGGAGAGAGCGCGTGAGCCTGCTGCCCGCTCGCCCGCCGCCGCCACTCCGGCTCCGGCGGCCACCTCGGTCCGCATGGCCTCCCCCGCCCCCAACCGCAGCTGGGCGGACTACACCGACGATGAGAGCGATGCGAGTTCCGGCTCGGTGAGGTCCTACAGCGAGGTTCTTCGGAGCGGTACCCCGAGCCCGCGCCCGTCGCCGGTGTGCGCGCCGTCCTCCCCGCCACCCACCCGCTCGCCTACGCCTCCTCCGCGCCTGGTACGCCATGCTCCTCCCGCCCCTCCAGCCCCGGCTCGCGCCGCTGCGGACGCAGACGGTCCCCGACCGTGGCTGCACGTTGGTGGTCGCAAGCGCCGCCGCCGGCAACAGCCCGCCCCACTGCCCGCCCTGGTTCTCCGGCCCGGCCTCCCCCCGGATCTGGCCGGTTGCTGCTTTAATTGTGCGCAACCGGGGCACGTCGCCGGGTTGTGCGTGAACCCCACGGTGTGTCTCCGGTGCCGCCAGGAGGGCCACCACGCGCGTGAGTGCACTCGGCCCCGGCCCCGCTCCCCTGCGAATCTGGCTCCTCCGCCGGCGGTGGCCGGTTTTCAGGCCGGCGCGCACCAGCGGCTCGGCGTCCGTGTCGTGGAGGTGGCGCAGAGGGTGACGCCGGCGAGGATGCGGCTCGGCGTGCGCGTGGACCCGCGTCCTGAGCCAGGCACGGCGGAGTCTCGACGCCGCGTGGATGTACCTGGAGCCGCTCCCTCTTCGCTCGAGTGGCGTCGTGGTGATGGCGGGCGGGCAGTCGCGGCGGCAGACGGGCTCCCCGAGGAACGCCGTGGGCACGTGGGCACTAGCCGGGACGGCGCGCTCTTCGGACAAGACCTGGCTGGCGACCATGTTGGCACGAGCCGCGACGGCGCGCGTCTCGGGCAGGTTCGGGAGGGCGGACATGTTGGAACGAGCCGCGACGGGGCCCGGTTCGGCCATGTCCGGTCGGAGGGCGCCCGTGGGCGTGGTGGTTACGAGCCTACCGCGGAGCGCGGCCGAGGCGTGGTTCTGCAGCGTGGAGCAGTGGACTCCGGTGAGCGATGGAGACCCCTGGCCTCGGAGATTGTGGCGGAGGTCGTAGCGGACGCCACGGGGTCAAGCTCGGAGGACGGTGTTGACCCCGACGCCGGCCGGCCCGAGCTGGAGCTGGTGGTTCTGTCGCGGTCGCCGGAGATTGCGGAGGCCGAGCACGCGCTGCGCTTCGGCGTCGTCGGTTTCCTCGCCGGGCAGAGGCGTCGCGTCTCGTGTGCGGTGGCTGCGGCGGCGATCTCGGCCGACCTCCCGCGCACGGAGGAGAACTTTACGGCGCATCACTACTGGCCGGCGGACTTCCTATTCATCTGCACCAGCCGCCGGATACGTGACGAGATCATCAGCGCCAGGGTGGTAGAAGGCGACGGGTTCTCCCTTCGTTTTTCTCCGTGGAACAGGCAACTGCAGGCCGCTCGCCGAACTATGCGGCAGCGCCTTCACATCGAGATGACCGGGGTTCCGGCGCACGCCTGGAACCGGACCACGGCGACGGCAGTTCTTGGCTCCGGTGCTTGGGTCGAGAGGCTTGGCACTTCTACGTCCAACCGTGACGACATGGGCAGCTTCCATGTGGTGGCATGGACCTCGGAGCGCCGGCTAATCCCTAGAGCCAAACTCTTGCTCATCGAGGAGCCGGATGATAGGATGGAGGAGGACGAGGGGCTCGTGCTGCCCGGAGATGCTTTGATCCCGTTAGAGAAGAACATGTTGGCCTATCGCATATCGATCTGTATTGTCTACGAGGAAGACATCGACAGCCCCGCGCCGCCACCTCCCCCACCTTCCGACGATCTGGGCGGCGGTGCTCGCTCCTACCGAGGTCGGTCGGGAGCGGAAGGCGGTGCTGACCGCCGTGGCCATGGTGGCGGTCCGAGCATGAGGCCGGCCGCTGATCGGCATGGAGATGGGCAGCGTCGCCAGGGAGCGGCCGCTCGTGAAGATCGCGACCGGCGGGATGGCTCGCGGCGCACCGACGAGTCGGTGGCGGGCGGCCGTTCCGTTCCTGTGCTGGAGGTTGACGATGGCCTGCATGGTGGTGGGTCCCCTCCAGTACGTGCTGACGCTTCGGAGGCTGACACCTGGTGTGCCAGGACAGAGGAGTCCGTGGACCGGTGGAATCCGATGCTGGTGGAGGCGGGCTTGGCCGCTCTGGAGCTGGCGCGTGGCACGGCTGGGGCCCACGTCTTTGGCTCGGTGCAGGAGCGTGGTGGCCAAGCAAACTCGTCCCCGCGCGGCCCGCTGGAAAGCAGTCAAAAGGCTCCTGATCGCCTGGTCGCTGCGCCTGCCCCCTGCTGGGTTTGAATTCGGATCGAGTGGCGGGTGCTTGCTCTCCTCGGCTGGGCTGCTATCGGTGGGTGATTCGGACCGGTCCTTTTCGTTCTTGGACTCGGATTGGTCCCCTCGTGGGCCACTATCCTTTCGTGGGAGCGTTGAAAGCGCCAAGGCCTCTTTTTTCACAGTCTCGCTTTCGGCAGCTGAGAGCGACGCGGAGGAAGCCTCAGGTTCGCGGTCTGCTGGGGTCTTGGCCCATGGGCCGGAGGTGGGCTCGGCCCTCTCGCCGGTTGCGGGCACGGCCTGCTCGCTCGAGTCGCCTGGGCCAGATGCGGCCCGCGACCTCGTGGCCTTTCGTGGCGCCTGTCGGAAGGACACCACGCCCATCCTTGCGAGGCCGGTGGCGCGCCGCTGTAGGGCCAAGAGGATCCAGGAGGGGCCCGTGCGCCGAAGTGGGCGACTTCGCTGCAAGGTGGGCCACGCTGCGCCAGTTAAGCAGCAGCAGAAGACGCTCATTACCCGCCTCGGCATTGCTCGCGAGGGCGATGTGATCGGTGACGAGGCACTCCAGGCCTACCTCGACCTTTTCTCGTCCCCCCTTCCGCAGGCTCACATTGACGTGGTGGTCAGCCTCTTCGGATGGCTCCCAGACGCGCTCCCTTTGGTGGACGACTCTCCGGCTACCTGCGTGTAGACCCCCCCCCCCCCTCCCCAGCTTTTCCTTTAGTCTTGCTCTTTGAAGCTGTTGTAACCTCTTGAGACTCTGTTATGTCGCTTTCATTTGCGGATCTATGTGTGGTTATTTGGAATGCGCGTGGTCTCAATTCTCTTGCGAGGCGTCTTGCCATTTACCAGGTAGTCTCGGTGGCGAGACCTACCGTGGTTTGCCTCCAGGAGACTAAGATGGAGGTCATCACTGCGGCTGTGGTGAGAGATTGCCTAGGGCCGGGCTACGACTTCTTCTTCCTGCCGGCCGTGGGTACCCGTGGTGGGATCCTACTAGCATGGCTTTCTGAGGTGGTTACGGCCACGAACCCGCACCTATCGACTAACGCCGTCACTGCCTGCCTCTCGATAGGCGGTGGCGAAAGTTGGTGGTTCACCGGGGTCTATGGCCCCCAATCGGTGGAAGCTAAGCGGGAATTCCTCACGGAGCTCCGCGACATCAGGGACCTGCATGCCGGGCCTTGGATGGTGGCTGGTGACTTCAATCTCATCGTGGATGCCCAGGACAAAAACCAAGGCACATTGCACCGTGGCATGATGGGTAGATTCCGGCGCTCGCTGTCTGAGCTAGAGTTGAAGGAGGTCTACCTCAATGGCAGGCGCTACACGTGGTCAAACGAGAGACAGCAACCCACCATGGAGAGACTTGACCGGGTCTTTGTGACCGTGGAATGGGAGGCCTTTTACCCTGATGCCTCCCTGTCGGCCTTATCCTCGGGGCCTTCTGACCACTGTCCCCTCCTCCTCAGTTTGGCGCCGGATCAGCATTATGGCCGGCGGTTTCACTTCCAGGCGTTTTGGCCCAAGGTGGAGGGCTTCCTGGATGTCGTCCAGGAAGCGTGGAACTCGGTCCCCCATAACCCCAATCCCTTCAAGCGTCTGGATGAAAAACTGAGGGCTACGGCAAAAAGCCTCTCCCGGTGGAGCGACCGTTTTGTGGGCCACGTCAAGCGGCAAATCTTGCTTGCTTCTGAGGTGATCCTCAGGCTTGACGTGGCCATGGAGGGGAGGCAGCTCTCCGAGGAGGAGCGTGCTCTCCGACGCCTTCTCAAGAAGAAGCTTTTGGGGTTGGCTTCCCTTGAGAGGACCATGGCCCGGCAGCGTTCGCGGCTCACGTGGTTGAAGGCGGGGGAAGCTTGCACCCAGTTCTTCAATCTCCATGCGAGTAACAGGAGGAGGAAGAACTTTATCGGGCACCTCTTGGTGGACGGGGTGCAGGTCTCGAGCCATGAAGGCAAGGTGGAGGCCGTAGACGACTTCTTCAGTGACCTGCTGGGGACGGCCCAGGACAGGCCTTTCTCGCTTGACCTGGACTTCTTAGGCCTGCCTTCTCTGGACCTTGGCCACCTGGACACCGACTTCTCTGAGGAGGAAGTGTGGAATGTCATCAAGTCCATGCCTCTTGACAAGTGTCCGGGGCCGGATGGATTTTCCACCCGCTTCTACGTGGCTAGCTGGAGTGTGATCAAGGGGGATGTCATGGATGCTTTTCACTCCCTTTCCCGCCTTGACGCACGTGGTTTTGGGGTGCTCAACCAGGCCTTTGTCACCCTGCTGCCGAAGACTCCGGGTGCCGAGGAGATCCGAGACTTCCGACCCATCAGTCTTATTCATGGGTTTGCGAAGCTTGTGGCCAAGGTTCTCGCGATCCGGGTTGCGCCTTCTATCCCCACCCTCGTGGGGACGCACCAGAGTGCTTTTGTGCGTGGTAGATGCCTACATGACAACTTCATGCTTGTGCGGGGTATGGCGAAGAGGCTTCACAGTACGAATGCTACGTCTGTACTCCTCAAACTTGACATCAGGAAGGCTTTCGACACGGTGGATTGGGCCTTCCTTTTGGAGGTGCTCAGGAAGGTGGGATTCGGGCCCAAGTGGATTGCATGGATATGCTTCCTCTTGTCCACGGCCTCGACCCGTGTGCTGGTCAATGGCTCGCCCGGTGATAAGATCCGCAACTAGCGCGGGCTGCGGCAGGGAGACCCTCTTTCCCCTCTGCTGTTCATCTTGGTCATGGAGGCCCTCTTCCATCTGATTGAGAAGGCGACAGCGCTAGGGCTGCTATCCCGCCTCTCCACCGAGGACTTGAGGCACCGTACCTCGATGTATGCAGATGATGTGGTCACATTCCTGCGTCCGACCATGGGCGACCTGATGGTCTTCTCGGCTCTACTTGAGGACTTCGGGGCTGCCTCTGGGCTGCTAATGAACCTCAATAAGAGCTCGGCACACCTCATCCGTGGATCGGCTGAGGTCCCCCTTTTAATATAAGGTAGCGACGTGCTAGTCCCTGGATCGACTTGCTAGCACACACAGTTTAAGATGAAATACCATAACATTGTATCAAATTCATTACACGATGATCCAGAAGTAAAAAGGTTCGATACAAGGTGCATAGCTCAAGGCCAGCTCAAACCGAAATAAACACACAGCGGAAAGCAAATGGATAAAGTGAGCTCCATCTTCATCATGTGCCACAGGCAAGGCATGTTGGTTGGAGACTCGCGACCCTAACAATCCTTACTCCTCGTCAGAGGGTCCTGCAATGGTGAGTTGCAGCCCAAACTATATTGGGTCAGCACAATTGAATTGTGGTGGCAAGATGACACTTTATAGTTAAAATTTCTAAGACTATATCTACATGCATATTTGGCTCGGTGGAGTTTGAGGCTGATTTGCATAAAGCCAGTTTTGTCCTATCATTTATAAAACATCTTTTCATCTTAGACAAAGAGTACCACTGATAGACATCAGTGAACACCTTTGACAACAAAGAGTACCACCGATAGACATCGGTGAACAACTTTGAAAACTACACACATCGAGCACCACCGATAGAAAGCGGTGAGCTCTCCCAAACCCTTGTTCACCCATCAAATTTTATTAAGAAATTGGGATGAGGAGATCTTCAACATCTGCCCTGTCTAGACGCTCATTTGTCCATAACCGGGGACACGGCTAAGCATACTTAGTTTTTAAACTCTCGAGAGGGTGTGCACTTTCACCACAAGACCCAATCATTCCCTCCTCCATGTCACCCAATTATGAAATGGAAAAGAGAAGACCGGGACGAGATCTTTCCGAAGCAATTCCCCGAGTCACAACGCGCAACCCGAACCAACCTATCATCCCCCTACATCTGCTGGTCACGACGGATCGGGGTCTCGCAACATGTATGATCAAGTCAGAGGCCATATGACATGTGGCTACACTGGAAGCTACTAAACAAGGTGCGTCTACAATCTCTTTGAGCCTGGGTGACTTTCCACAATTGTGCGCTTCCACCAAGGGTAATTACCATAGACATGAACCATAGAAATGGACCCCCTGAGTAGCCACCCACCATGGTTCTCCAACCAGCACCCAGGTAGTTCATTGATTAGTTTCAGTTAATTTTCACTATCCAACTAATCAAAACATTTTTTATTGCTTGACTAAGCATTCTACCATGTATGGTGCTACTACGTTTCAAGGTGGGGGAGGGCTACACACTAAATAGGAGCATAGCATAATATAGTATCCACAACAATTCCTAACATGCATTCTACAGAAAATACTACTATGCAATATATCAAAATAGTAGGAGGTTTATGAGCGTCACTTGCCTTTTGAAAGTTGTCGTTTCTCACACTCTTTTCAACGAATAACGTTTCACTCCGTTCAATCTATACGAGGAAAGAGAAGTACAATAAACAATCAATTCGAACAAACACATAACACATAAAAGCAAACATCACAATAATGTGTTCATCAATAGTTGTTTCAGTTCATTTATTCTATGTCAAGTCGTATCACATAATTCGATTTACAAAAGGGATTAATGTGATAGAACTTAGGGTTTGCCATTTATGGTCAAGGGATGATCTAATTCAATTTGAACCTTTCAAATCTGAATAGGTTGGAGTGGTATTCCAAGGGTTCTAAGGGTTTGTCTTGATTAAAAGGTCACACATGTATTTGATCAAAAGGGTTTATTACATTGAATATTAAAAGTTTGCCATTCCAAAATATCTGTCAGGTTTTAAACACATCTTTATAAGTTTATATTTTCAAAATTGGTTGAGTAGGCTTAGTTTTGTTACTTCTGGTCAAAAGAATATATTTGTGTTATTTTTGTGGAAGAAAACAAATTAATAAGGCTAATAGAATTTAAACTATGTTAAAACATACCAATAGGGTTTTGATTATCAAATGGAAATGACATTGCTAAAATTTAATTTCAACAGTGCAACATTATTATACAGATCCTAAGGTTTCCAAAAATATTTTATTTGCAATTTTTGGACTTATGGATTTGATCCTAGGTCAAATTTACTCAAATCTTCCATTTGAAATTTGAATAAATTTAAACTAATCAAATTTGCATTTCAACCGTGCTAAAAGATTCTACAGGTCAAGGGCTTTCCAATGATATAAAGTTTGTCAAATTTGGCTCTATGGTTAAATAGATATAATGGTTTGAAGTTACAGGGGCTTTTCTGCAAAACAGCCATTTAATTCTATTCGGAATAAAAATCAGAAAATGATTGCCTGACGTGGCGCTGACGCGGCGTTGACGTGGCGCTGATGCGGCTGCCACGCGGGCGCTGACTGTGCATACCGATTCGTTTTAAAAGAAGATCTAATCTCGGCTGTTGGATGGAGATCGGACGGATCGGGGACAAGGAGCTCACCGGGAGGCGCGGAAGGTCGCCGGAAAATGGTTGCGCGGCGGCACCGGCGTCGGGCGTGCCCGCTCCGGTCTTTGTGGAGCTTCCCCGGACACGCGGAGGCGACGGCGAGGAGCAGCTCGTCACGGCGGAGAAGATGGCAGTGTTTACGGCGTCGATTTCTTCCCGGACGCGCGTGGCGGCATGGCCAGAGACGTTCGGTCGCCGGCGAACTCCGGTCGCGTACGAACTCGATGTTTGGCTGCGGTAAAGAAGCAGGTAAGGAGGTGAGGGGATGCGCACGGACGCGGCGAAACGGCGGGGTACAATCTCGGGCTGGGGAAAGGGCTCACCTCGCCGGATTTGAGTGGAGGCCGGGGTCGTGGGCATTTAAGGAGGGCGCAGAGCGCATCGTGGGGGGGGGGGGGGGCTCGAGGGAGTGGGGAGAGTGGAGGGAGTGGGCAACGTGGGCACGGCCGTGGCATCGTGGGCAGTTGCCGGAGGTAGGAGACGAACTCGGGCTGACGGGTGGGGCCGGGAAGTCAGAGAGAGAGGAGGGGAGAGAGGGGCCGCGGTGGGCTGGTACTGGGCCTCTGCGCCTCGCGAGCGCGGTAGATAGGTGTTGGGCCGGCTGGGGCTGGTCCGGTTATTCCTTTCTTTTTTGTTTCTTTTCATTTTCTTTTTCTGTTTTTCTTATTTCTTCTATATCTTTTATTTATTTATCCAAAAGTTATCAAACAAATTTCTATAAATTTGTAAAACCCAGATCTTTCTTTTAAAACATTCAAACACATGTTTTCAATATATTTCATATTATAAACTTTTCAAAGAACATAATTTAACAATTTTTGTGGAGTTTAAAATAGAGTTTTTAATAAAGAATTTATGTCATAGTAAAATCTAGAAATATATCACAATTACATATGTTTAAAATAAGTCTTTCTAAACCCTTTTCAAAAATCAAACACTTGAATCAAATCTATATTTTAAAAATAGAGGATGTCCCAAATAGTTTTGTGACTATAAATATTTATCTAGGGTTTAATAAGAATCCAGATATAATGTTTTTGAATTAAATAATATATCCAAAACATTTTTGAAATAGGTATACTTCAAATAATATAAAGTACTTTGCAAATATGGATTTTAAGGTTTAATAAATATCTAAAGGTTTATCTATAGCTCCACACTCTCAAGTTTGAAAATAAAGTTTACTTGATTCAAATAATATCATAATACTTTTGAATAAGTCAATATAATCCTTTTTAGTTGTTCTTATTGGATATTGATGATTTTATTTTAACATGAGATAAAAGTTTTAAATTTTAGTGATTTTTAAACATTCCAAAATTTTAGGATGTTACAACAGGGGAGCACGGTTGGCCCTAATCCGATCTACCTTCTCGGCAGTACCGCTCTTCGGCATGATGTCCCTTGACCTCCCGCCGAAGACTCTCATCGACCTTGAGAAGATCCTTAGGGGCTTCCTGTGGAAAGGCCGCAAGGAGGCCCATGGTGGGCACTGCCTCGTGGCGTGGGATAGAGTTTGTATGCCGAGAGAGTTCGGGGGCCTGGGCATCCTAAACTTGAAAAAGATGAACATGGCGCTACGCGCCAGGTGGCTATGGCTAGAATGCACAGATGTGGATAAACCATGGCGGGAATTCAACATGCAGGTTCCCCGTCCGGTTCGGCAGGTCTTCGAGACTGCGACGAGATCGGAACTAGGTGACGGGGCGTCCACGTTTTTTGGACGGACAGATGGTTGCCGGGAGGTCGCATTCGGGACATGGCGCCCAACCTCTTCAGTGCTGTGCCGAAGAGGGCGGTCAAGGCCCGGCGCGTCAGAGAGGGGCTGGCGGGAGGATGGCTGGAGGACATCTCGCCGAATCTCTCGGCGCCGGCTCTCGAGGAGTTGTTAGCCTTGGCGGACTCACTTGCCACCGTGGCTCTGACCCCAGGCCAGCCGGACTCCCTTCGGTGGCTCTGGGACGCCTCAGGAGCTTACTCCTCTCGATCCTGCTACGTGGGGCTGTTTCAGGGGTCGGTAGCGATGGCAGGGGCTGTGGAAATCTGGCGCTCCAAGGCCCCTGCCAAATGCAAGTTCTTTCTGTGGCTTGCTCTTCGGCGACGGTGCTGGACTGCGGACCGCCTTGCACGGCGAGGTCTCCCCCACCCGACAGCCTGCCCGCTCTGCGATCAGGTGGACGAGTCTATCAACCATCTCCTGGTGGGCTGTGTTTTGAGCCAGGAGGTGTGGGTGCGCTGCTGTCACATGTGGGGCTTCCCTCCCTGGATCCCAAGACCCGACGAGACACCGCAGCAGTGGCTTGTCTCCAGGACTGCGCGGAAGCAGGACCGCAGGGATCTCCGGACGGCGGTGGCTCTAGTGACTTGGACGCTATGGACGCACCGCAACGGCATCGTCTTCAATGGAGAGTCCCCGAGCGTTGGTAGGGCTCTAGGTTCGATCCGTGTAGAGGGAGAGATTTGGAGGGCTGCTGGCCTTTTTAGGGGTAGCCTAGGTCAGGCGGAGCGGTGGAGGTTCGGCGAGTAGTCCCGATAGTCTTTGTAACCGCTCGAGGGCGTGGTTGTGCGTTTGGCTTGTGTGCCAGCCCGTGTTGTAATACCGGCCGCTGGGCCCTTCTTCTATGGAAAATGATATGCCTTGCTAAGGCATATCCTTGAAAATATGTACCTGCCCTCATGCGGTTGCCTTATGGCAGGCTATGCGAGAGGTGTGGGATCTGCCTTCAGAAGAGGCGATGTTCGGCCACAACCCGGACTGGTTTTTGCATACGCTGCACACCTTACAGGAGACGCAACGTGTCATGCTCCTTATGACTTTGTGGCGAGTGTGGCATAATCACAATGAGCTAACCCATCAGAAGAAACCAGCCCCGGTGGAGAGTTCAAAACGTTTCCTTATGAGCTATTTGGACTCATTGATGCTGATCCCACAACATGAGGTGGTTAATGTAGAGAAAGGTAAGCATGTTGTCTCCACTGGTTTGGGATTTAAACAGGATAAGAATCGCGAGGATGGACGCCAGAAAGGGGAACGATCTGACTAGAAAGTCATTCAAAACTTGATCGAAGAACCAGCGTTTATTGAAGAAGCTATAGAGTCGATTACAAAAAGTGGCTTGCCCCTGTCTCTTAAAAGTGAAGGTCAGCTCCACGTGGCAATACCTGCAAGAACAAAGGCCGCAAAATCACACAAGCAAGGCCAAAACATGTGTGCCGGGCGTGCGACCTAGCTCAGTTGGTATAGGAGGAAGAAGAGGTGAGTGGTAAAACAAGTTAAACATAGATAGTCGATCTATTTTTCTCAACCGACTGGCAAAGAAGGGCTCGAATCTCTCCTGTAAAGTACAATCTACAAGTGTGCTGCCGTGGGTGGCTAAGTTTAGGGAACTTAAACATAACCTTTCCAATGCGCGAGTAAAAGAGTCAAGCAGAAATGGTGTCCACCGGATGAGAGATATGATAAGCTGAATGTCGATGGCGCGTTCACAAATGACGGGCGAGCAGGAGTTGGCCTGATCCTCAGGAATTGGCGAGGTGAGCTTATTGGTGCAGCGTCCAGGCATTTGCGAGAGTGCGAGGACGCTCTGGAGGCTGAGTTGGCTGCTCTGGAGGAGGGTCTGGAACTTTCTCTGTACTGGTCACCGAAGCCCATCATCCTCGAGTCAGATTGCGCGGAGGCGATCAAGCTAATACATGAGAGTTCTCTGAATATGTCCAGGCATGCTATGAGGATCAGCTCCATCCGTGAGAGGTTAAGAGAAAGGGAGATTTTAATCCAAAAGGTGAGCCGTGATGCAAACTATGTGAGTCACGGCTTAGCAAGAATGGCGAGGGTAGAAGGAGCAACGGCAGTTTGGCTTGGCTGCATGATGTGCCTGGAGTTATCGCTGAGGCGATGAACTCGGATTACCCCCACCCTGAGTTGTAATAGTTTTCTCTCTTTCTAGCAAAAAAAATAAAATAATTTGGCATGTCATGTAGAAAGGGTCTCCAAGAAAAATTAATTGAAAAAGGTACATAAAGGCGGTCCATGAAATAAATTCTCATATGTGGTTAGCATACAAGGATGTTGTTTTTGTTATTGAGAAATTCACGGTCCATATAGTAATGTTTGCTTCTATTCTAGTAGATTCAAAAGGACCATTTATAACTCGGTTTACCAGAGCAGTTTTCAGTTCATTGAAGTGAGGGATGCTTGGCCCCTTTCAACATGCAAATTAAACAAATACGTAACCTTCAGATCACATAAATTTAAGCCCGACGATGTTCTCTTTACTTTCAACTAAATCTTTCCAGCTCCAGTCTATACAAATGTGATGTTCAAATGAAATGTTAGAACTGTTACAAGCATAATCATCTCATTTTATATATGTTTCTGACTGTAAATGTGATACTATAATAGGCCAAACCTTACTGTCTGAACCATGCCAAACCATATAGTGGACCCATATCCATTTTTGGAACCATGGCAAACCAAAATAATCTTTACGTATTTCATGTTTATAATGTAGATGCAATAAAAACCAAGTAGATCTAGTAAATATAAGGAGATAAATAGAATGACAGATAGTCAAAAATATTGATTGGGTTGTGCTCTACAACACCAAACATTTTATAATGCTCCAGCTGACTGCAATTTTCCTAGAGTCCAAGGAGACACGTTGGATCTCATGATGAATAAATAAAGAAGGGTGTGTTTCACATAAAGCACCATGTCTGAACAACCGTCACTCCACTCTAAATATAGAAATGGGGTATGAGAATATACAGAACTAAATACATAAGAAACACCCTTGTAAATGGGAATTCAGATGCGAAAGCTTGTGCTGCGTTGTGAAAATAAACGATAAATACGTCTAGAAGGAAAGTAGCAATTCTTCTCACTTTAGTGTTGATCACACATCAATATCTGGTTGCACACCATCCATGGCTCTACCTAGCGATGCATAAACATAGATCTAAGGCTATTTACATATATAATTGTATTGTTCTTTAGAAAACCTTGATAACTGCACCTCTGTTAATATTAAGGACCTTCACATCGACAACAAACAGTCAATGGTCTAAGTTTTCAGTATCACATGTTGATAGTAGTAAAGATCAAAAAAAGATGTACATGTATCTTATATTTAACGTTGTATGATATGCTTCGAGTTACGCATTTTTAGGATGCACCTAAAATCCATCCCATCATACAAAACTAAAGCCATGTATGGTTCAGGTTGTAGCATAATTGCATAATACAATTACTTTGCAAAATCCGATCATTGCATAATTGCATAATACAGATTGTGATCCTTTATGCCCTGAAGCGGGAAAAAGTAGATCAGCCGTGTGTGCGTGATGAGTTACTGATTACTGAATGTGGCAACTCTAATCAAATTTGCTAATTGTAAATATAAGAGGGCTTTATCAATAACGGGTCCGTGTTCAATTTGTTAACTGTTCTTATCCAGGGTTATAGCCCAAATCCATATCCCAACACTAATACGGAAAAACGTTCCAAGATGAAGTATTGCACAACATGAACCATTATTGATAAAGCCCTCTTATATTTTCTATCTCATTTCTAAAAAAATCGAAAATAGGAAACCAATGGTTGCTTGTCCACAAGAACTAAATGAAACCTACTCCTCGCCCTGATCTCATTTCTAATCTTAAGAAACATAAATTGTAAAAGTAAACATGAGATACTATCAGAAAAGCCGCACAATTTGGATCAACGAATAAATGCAAAGACTATAAAAGGCATGGAATGAATTCATCATTAGTTTATTTTTCCTACCAATAGGTTGTTGCTGAACAAACTTTGCAATTAGACTTTATTTGACACGGATTCCTCTACCAGTCGTCAAATAGTACAGTTCCCTTTGCAAAGTTCACAACCTGATCATGAAGCAAAGTAGTATGTAGCAACAGAACACATGCAATTTAGTTAGTTACTGTATCCGCAAAACACGTACAATTATTTCTTTCAAATCACCACAAAAAAGTTAGTAAAGGGCTAAAAGCCATATTGTACGGAATCATGAGCAGGTATCGGGGATTCGACTATTGTACAAATTCATTGAACATCTAATTCTTACGGAACCAAGCACGGTACCATTCTGAAACATTTTTTGTCATTGTGATGGAAGCATAGACATACTAGTCTGGACCATCAACTATAATCAAGTGCTATCGTATTCAGCAATCTGAGTTGTACATCACAAATAAAATTTTGGGTGGGCTGGCAGCGGCGTGGGTGGGCGGGCGGCCGCAACGCAAATAAAATTTTCCGAACAACATACATGCCAAAATCTATCTATAAAGATATGAACACTCGGTATTACGGAGATCTAATGTTTACAAACACCATTGCGGAAAATCTTGTGTTTGTCGAAATAGATGTTCGGTGAAGCCCTATGATTCATCCCCTTATCGTGCTCAATCACTCGCATAATGGAATCTCCAATGAAGTATGGGTTGTTCCTAATGGCACTGTCCCTATCAATCACGCCATCAAAAGAAACAAGAGCCGCACCCATGGCGCACCTGCTGATCTTTCTAATCTCATAATCCCTCTGCTCAAGTTGTGCTCTGATCATCAAGACAGACGTACCTTCAAACTGATCCCAAGAAGGTTCTGGTTCAAGGAGGACAATGGCCCGGTCATCGCTGACCAGAGGGAAGGAAACCCCAAGCACCACGTATCCACACTGTGGTCGGTGAGGGGTGAAGGGACAGTGTCGGCGCCAGGAGGGAGGTTGGGGAGAGGATCACAAAGATAGTTCGCCATGGAGCCGCCGTCCTCCGACAATGGCGATTGGGTATCGCCAGAGTCGCTGGTGCGGGTAGCAGACTATGTGGCAAGAGTTTGTTCCGAGGGAGATGAGTAGCCGCCGGTTGGTTATGCAGGGCGATCGGCCGATAATTCCGATTATAGATATTATTGGAGTAACAAAACTGACAATATGACCATAATTCCAACGACCATGACACCAAATATGATTAGTGCAATTTTCTCGCTGATGACGCAGATATAAATAACGTTTGCAAACCTGATTAGTGCCTCTGTCTCGCTGACTCTGCACCTTGTTAGTTGGGTGGGCCGCAGATGGGCTAGTAGGCGAATTCTCAGTGGATGGTTGATTGGGCCGATTAATTCTGACCCAATTCAAATTCGGTCTTCGGTTTAAACCACGAGAATCTTGCCTAGATTGCGGATCACGCAAATTACAATCATCCTATGATTCAGTCACAGTCGGAGATCTCTGAGCCTTAGATGATTCAGTATGGTTGCCAATTGGTACCCGGTTAGCTCTAGTAAGAACATATGGAAATGACTACGTTGACAAATTGGCATGAATATGTGATTGAAAACCCTAGAAACGAGAGGAGCAGTTGTTATCTGTCCTGCTAAGCCTAGGTGTAGTTTAGAGCGTAAAGAAGAACTATTTGTTTGTGGTACAACAAGTCAAGTTGAAGATCCTGTTCCAGTATCAAAAGATGTTGTGTACCCATCAACTGAAAAAGTTAATGGTGTTGATGGTATAACAAAGCAGAGCAGGAGAAAGAGAAGCACACATACTAGACATGAGGGAGAAAGTGCATCATTTTTATGATACTGATGATGCGGATGACTCAGACTTTCTGTGTGTGGACTCAGATTATGATGTAAATGATGGTGATGACAACAGAACTGAAGAAAATTTGAAGAGTGCATATGTAGGACAGAGTTGTAGTGATGCAAAGAGAAGGTGGATATGAAAGGTGAGCAATCTGAGGGAGAGGATCTCTGGGCACCTGACTCTGATGATGAGCAGTGCAATGTCAAATTCAAAACCTTCAGAGAGTATGATTTGAGTGATACTAGGTTTCATGTAGGGAAAGTCTTTGGTTCAGTTGAGTTGCTTAGGAATCTATAAGATCTTACAAATGCATACACAAGAAGGGAATAACACTACCAATTAATGACATGAAGAGGGTTAGAGGAGAGTGTGGAAAACTTGTTCTTGGTATATGTGGGCTAGCTATGAGTCCAGGACAATTTATTGCTGACAAGTACTTGGAGAGCTGATCAAGATATGAACCTGGAAAACTTTTCAAGAGTAGTTTATACGGGTCGAACATGACACCAAGTAGGAGTAAGTTACATATAGCTAGGAGGCTTGCAATGAAGATCATATATGGAGATGAAGAACAAACAGTACAAGATGCTCAGGGATTATGGAAATGAGATTAGAGGAGTAACCCTGGTAGTTCCTTCTATCTGGGCCTAGATAGTAATGCAAGATTTAAGCAATGCTACATGGGTCTTGAAACATACAAAAGAGGTTTCTTAAGTCGGTGTAGGCCAGTCATCTTCATAGATGGATGCCACATGAAAACAAGGTATAGAGGGCAGTTGTCGACAGTTGTTGGTATGGATCAAAACGACTGCATCTACCCAATAGTTATGGATTCAGTTGAAGTTGAGAATACCGCATCCTTGACATGGTGATGCACCGGGTGGTGTTGTTGGGAAACCCCAAGAGGAAGGTATGAAGTAGTGCAGCAGCAAATTTCCCTCAGTTGTAAAACCAAGGTTATCGAACCAGTAGGAGATGAATGTTCTTCTGAAGGTGTCAACGGCGCCAGAAAAGAGCTGATGCTTAGATGATCCTGACGGTTGACTTGGAACCTACACACAACACAATCAAGATACTTTGCCCCAACTTAACAGTGAGGTTGTCAATCTCACTGGCTTGCTGTAACAAAGGATTAAACGTATGGTGTGGAAAATGATATTTGTTTGCAGAGAATGAAAGTAACAGGATTGCAGTAGGTTGTTTTATCAGTTTAAGGAAAAAGGACCGGGGTCCACAGTTCACTAGTGGTGTCTCTCCATAAATAATAATAGCATACATGCGGGTAAACAAATTACAGCTGGGCAATTGACAGAATAAAGAACTGCATAATGACGCATGTACAAGTCATGGTGTCTAGTGTGAGATTTATTTGGGCATTACAACATGATACATATACTGTCATCCAACTGCATCTATGACTAATAATCCACATTCAGTATAGCATCCGCAACACCATTTAGTATTAAGTTGCAAGCAACAGATTATTGCATTAAGTAAAGTGTGTAATGTAAGTAGCACAAATATCCTTGGATATAGAACTACTGTTTTATGCCTAGTAGCAACAGTACATCTACAATCTTAGAGGTTGCTGTCACTCCCCCAGATTAAATAGAGACACGAACCCACTATCGAGCATAAATACCCCCTCTTGGAGTCACAAGCATCTACTTGGCCAGAGCATCTACTAGTAACGGAGAGCATGCAAGATCATAAATAACGCACTCACAAGATATATTATGAAGCAAATGACATAGTAGTCAATTATTCATCGGATCCCAGCAAACACAACATGTAGCATTACATAAAGATGATCTTGATCATGATAGGCAGCTCACAAGATCTAAACATGATGGCACAATAGGAGAAGACAACCATCTAGCTACTGCTATGGACCCGTAGTCCAAGGATGAACTACTCACGCATCAGTCCAGAGGCGGGCATGGTGATGTAGAGCCCTCCGGTGATGATCCCCCTCTCCGGCAGGGTGCCGGGAAGAGCTTCTGAACCCTCCCGAACTAGGGTTGACGGCGGCGGCGGCTCTGGAACGTATCGTGGAAAAGTGTTCGGGTATTAGGTCGTGATCTGTCGGGGGGTATAAGTAGGCGAAAGGGCGAATGCGGTGGAGGCCCGAGGGCCCCACACCATGTGCTGGCGCGGCCAGGAAGGGAGCCGCGCCACCACATGATGTGGGCGCCTCGGTGCCCTCCTTCGTCTCCTCTTCGGACTTCTCGAACGTGTCGGGAAAAATAGGAACTTGGGTCTTTGTTTCGTGCAATTCCGAGAATATTTTCTTAACAGCTTTTCTGAAACAAAAAACAGCAGAAAACAGGGAACTGGCACTGTGGCATCTTGTTAATAGGTTAGTCCCAGAAAATGCATAAAAACCATATAAAGTGTATATAAAACATTTAGCAATTGGTATAATATAAGCATGGAACATAAGAAATTATAGATACGTTGGAGACGTATCAAGCATCCCCAAGCTTAGTTCTACTCGTCCCGAGTAGGTAAAACGACAACAAGAATAATTTCTGAAGTGACATGCTTTCACACAATCTTGATCATATAATAATGTAATGCATGTAAATTGAGATCAAATGAATAAAAGCTGTAGTTTATATTGATATCAAATGAGTAATGAGTAAACAAGTAGGAAAAACAAAGTAAAACTTTCAATGAATCAATACTAGAGAACAATCAACCGTGCAAAGTAGATATTAAAGATGATTTAAGCTTCAAGAACAACAATATAATCATCTAATGCATCCAACACTCATGACAACTTTGTGAAAGGATCAAGTCAAGCAATAACAATATGCACGTAGAAAATCATCTCTCTATTTGTTCACTTAAAAACAAGCAAGCGTTCAGCGTTGGTTGCTGGCACCAGGATGTTGTGGCTAAAAGAATGTTAAGGGGGGTTTGGAAGGCTAACGGAAGAAAGTCTCACAAAGCTGAAAGTGATCATTAGACAAGAGTAAGTCTTATAATCGAAGCTATGCAAGGAGTAGTGATTGCCACACAACGGATGCACATAGAGCTATAAGTGTATGAAAGCTCTCTAATGGAACTAGTGGGGGTGCATCCAACTTGCTTGCTCATGAAGACCTAGAGCACTTTTGAGGAGGCTCATCATTGGAATATACAAGCTAAGTGCTATAATGTAAAGTTTCCCACATAGTTATGCAAGTAAAACATGAAAACTCTCTCATATGGAGTAAAGGTGCTAAACATGAGCACAAATGGTGACTATGAATACTACAGGTGCTATAATATGAGCACAAGTGTGGATAAAGAGTAGTAATGTTGCCCCCTTTTATTTTATTTTTATTTTCTATTTTTTTTCTTTTTCTGTTTCTCTTTTCGATGGCCTCCGTGGCTCTTTTCACTTTTAGGGGCAAACATTCTAATATGACAACACACTTTTGATACAAGTAACTCATAAGGAATAAAACATAGTGTATAAAACGGTGCCTCTGCCAGTGTAGCAGGATATGCAATGATCTAGCGTAACATGGGTAAAACCACACATCAGCTGTAAAGAATCATGCAAGGCATTATATAAATGATAAATGACAACAAGTCATGTAATGTACACTAGGATATGCAATGATCTAGCGTAACATGGGTAAAACCACACATCAGCTGTAAAGAATCATGCAAGGCATTATATAAATGATAAATGACAACAAGTCATGTAATGTAAGATTGAAGTTGCATGGCAATATATCTCGGAACAGCTATGAAAATGCTGTAGTAGGTAGGTATGGTGGGTGTTTTGAGTAAGATATTTGGCTTATGTGTAGGAGAACATGATGAAGATCTCCCACGAGTTTTGGATGTACCCGCGAAGTATGCACCAACTCTCAATGTGAGAAAGGGCAATGCAAAGTACCGAAGAGGCTAGCAAATATGGTGGTGGAAGTGCCATGAAAACCGCAGCTTAGAACTTACAAGCAAAAAGATTCCAACTAGAAATATGATCTTACAAGGCATAATGAAAATCACTCCATAAGGGACTGTGGCAAATGAACAAAGCACTGTTGGGACCCCGACCGTAGCGCATAACACAAAGTCATTACGGTTGCTTTTAACATTAGAAGTCATATATCATTATGCTATCAACTGGATATTTAAGTGTGGCACAGCTTCAAATTTTCTAGACCAACCATTAACCATTCCACTTTACTAAACCATCATGTTTTACCATTAAGCATATTAATATCTCAAAACAACATTAATGATTCAAGTGACACAATTTAATGATCTACAAGATTATGTATCATTTCATCATACCAATATCTATCACATCAAACATTTTCTGTTCTTAACCAAACACCAATCAACTTATCTAAAAATAAACTCTCCAAGTATTTAACAATAAGATATGAGAGTATAATATAAGAAAACTAACAGCTCTAACAAGAGATGCATGAAAAACAAGAGCTAATAGTATTGAAGTAACATAGAGGAATACTCAACAAATATAAGTGAAGAATACGAGTATTCATAAGAAAAAGCGGAGCGTGTCTCTCTCCCACAAAGGAATGCTAGGATCCATTTTATTCAGAGAATGAAAATAACAAAAACAAAAACAAAAACAAATAGACGCTTCAAGTAAAGCACATAAGATGTGTCGGAATTAAAATATAGTTTCACTAGAGAGGACCTGATAGTTTGTTGATGAAGAAGGGGATGCCTTGGGCATCCCCAAGCTTAGACGCTTGAGTCTTCTTGAAATATTCTTGGGTGACCCATGGGGGCATCCCCAAGCTTAGGCTCCTTCATCTTCTTGATCTCATCATATCATCCTTCTCTCTTGATCCTTGAAAACTTTCTCCACACCAAACTCAAAGTAGACTTCATTAGAGGGTTAGTGCATAATCAAAAATTCTTATATTCTGCATGGACACAATTGCTACCAATACTACTGGATATTAG
Source organism: Poa annua (assembly GCA_026929855.1). Classification (NCBI taxonomy): domain Eukaryota; kingdom Viridiplantae; phylum Streptophyta; class Magnoliopsida; order Poales; family Poaceae; genus Poa; species Poa annua. The sequence continues at coordinate 61,073,604 of CM049437.1, forward strand.
CTACAGCCACTGATACTTTATGGAACAAAAAGATCCATTCAAAAACAGCAAAAGAGGCATTGCAAAATAAATGGCAGAATCTGTCAAAAACAGAACAGTCCGTAAATACGAATTTTTTCGAAGCACTTAACTTGCTCAAATCAGAAAACTCAAAACTAATGAAAGTTGCATACATATCTGAGGATCACGCACAAAAAATCCCAGGTCATTTTGATTTTTCTGTGAATTCTTACGAATTAAACGGTGGACAGCAGAAAAACTGTTCCTGCGCAGGAATCCAAATCTAGCATCAACTTTCAACTAGAGTCTTAACTTGACACAACAATGCATTAAAATAAAGATACAAAGGAATTGATACAGAGGTGAGCATGTTCCTTGACACAAAAAAAAATAACAGAAATAAAAAATTGGGTTGTCTCCCATAAGCGCTTTTCTTTAACGCCTTTCAGCTAGGCACAGAAAGTGATATTCAAGTATTTCCAAGAGATGAAGAATCAACATCAATAATTTCATCCAAGACATGGTTGGTCGTAATAGGTGCTTTAGGTATCCATGAAGGTGTCCTAATACGTAAATCATTACCATCATTTTTAGGCATATTAGGAGGTTTTGGTTTGGGAATGTAGATGAACTTTTGCTCCCTTCCTACAAAGGCCTTCTCTTTCTTAGTTTTAATAGAGGAAAAAGTTGAACTTAAAGTTTCCATAGCCTCTTCTAATTCATCTATTCTATGATTATGAGTATCAAGGGTGTTGCTAGTTTCTAAACCAGTGATTCTTCCATTAATATCCTATATTGATTCATTACCCTTGCTAGCATTATCAAGAAAAAAAATCTCCATAGAATCCAACCTTTTAATAACATCTTCCAAAGTGATCTCAGTTTTAATTTCTTTAGTAGGTGGTGGTGATCCTACCAAACTCTCAATTAAATTGCAGGCTTCCAAAGAAGGTGTACCAAGAAAGTTACCCCCCCCCCCCCCCACCCGTAAGAGTGTCAAGAACATACCTATACCAACTAGAAATACCAACATAAAAATTCCTAAGAAGGATTAAAGTGGAATGTTTCTTAGTGCATTTTTGATGAGCATCATTTATCCTATACCATGCATCTTTCAAATTTTCTCCTCCTTGTTGTTTAAACGAATGAACTTCAACTTCAGGACTACCCATTTTTTAGCAAATTCTAATGCAACCGAAATAAAAAGATAAATGCAAGTAACTAATTTTTTTGTATTTTTGATATTAAGCAAACAAGACAGTAATAAAAATAAACTAAGCAAGACAATAACAAAATAAAAAGATTGGAAGTGAGAGACTCCCCTCGCAGAAGAGCTTCAGCTCTGATACGTCTCCAACGTATCTATAATTTCTTATGTTCCATGCTTATATTATAACAATTGCTACATGTTTTATATACACTTTATATGGTTTTTATGCATTTTATGGGACTAACCTATTAATAAGATGCCACAGTGCCAGTTCCCTGTTTTCTGCTGTTTTTGGTTCCAGAAAAGCTGTTAAGGAAATATTCTCGGAATTGGACGAAACAAAAGCCAAAGCTCCTATTTTTCCTGGAACCATCCAGAACACCGACGAGGAGACGGAGGGGGGCCACGAGGTAGCCACACCACATGGTGGCGCGGCTCCCTTCCTGGCCGTGCAACCACATGGTGTGGGCCCCTCGGGGCTCCACCGCCTTCGCCCTTTCGCCTACAAATACCACCCGACGAAATAAGACCTAATACCGAAGCCTTTTCCCGAGAAGAGTTCCGCTGCGCCGCCGCCATCGAAGACACGTTTCGGGGGGACAGAAGTCTCTGTTCCGGCACCCTGCCGGGACGGGGAATTGCCCCCGGAGCCATCTCCATCAACTCCACCGCCATCTCCATCGCCGCTGCTGACTCCCATGATGAGGAGGGAGTAGTTCTCCCCCGGGACTGCGGGCTCTACCGGTAGCTATGTGGTTTATCTCTCTCTCCCATGGTGTGATCTTTATGTGATCAGGAGCTTTGTAATCTAGTTGAATATGTGATGTTACTCTTTATCTATTATGCACTCTAGAGGTGACTTTAATATGAACTCCGGGGTTATTCACGGCTGTGAAGGTGACAGTGTGCGCATGATGTCATTGTTGAGAGTGTCCACTAGTGAAAGTATGATCCCTAGGCCTTGTTTCTAAGCATTGAAACATCGTTTACAACCTGTTCTGCTACATGTTTGCTTGCTGTCATTTTTATTTCAGATTGCAATTACTACTTATAATCATCCATATTACTTGTATTTCACTATCTCTTCGCTGAACTAGTGCACCTATACATCTGACAAGTGTATTGGGTGTGTTGGGGACACAAGAGACTTCTTGTATCTTAATTGCAGGGTTGCTTGAGAGGGATATCTTTGACCTCTACCTCCCTGAGTTCGATAAACCTTGGGTGATTCACTTAAGGGAAACTTGTTGCTGTCCTACAAACCTCTGCTCTTGGAGGCCCAACACTGTCTACAAGAATAGAAGCATGTGTAGATATCAAGCTATTTTCTGGCGCTGTTGCCGGGTAGGTAAGCGTTGGAAGGTATCTCCTTTAGATTCTGCAATTATTTCTTTTTGTTTCTTGTTTTTATTTTCACTAGTTAGGCTTAATGGAAAACAACAAAAATATTAGAGATCTTTATAGTATTTATCTTGAGTTAGGACATGAGGTGTTTGAAGAGAAAATTAAAAAACCTATGGAACTTTATTTGCATGCTAGTAGCAATGTTATTAGTATGAATTCTTTGAACACCATTATTGCTAATGCTATGGAAAATTCTAAGCTTGGGGAAGCTGGTTTTGATGACCATGATATTTTTAGTCCCCCAAGCACGGAGGAGAAAATTTACTTTGATGATACTATACCTCCAATATATGATGATTACAATGATGAATATGATATTTTCAGTCCACCTACTATTGAGGAGAAAATTAATTATGATTACAATATGCCACCTATATTTGATGATTATGGTGATGAGAATAATAATGATAGCTATTTTGTTGAATTTGCTCCCACTACAATTAATAAGAATGACTATGTGGAGAGTAATAATTATTTCATGCATGTGGCTCATGATAAGAATATTTTATGTGATAGTTATATTGTTAATTTTATTCATGATGCTACTAGTGAACTTATTGATGATAATGATGAGTATTGCTTAAATATGCTATATGATAATGCTTTAGATGATGGTCCTATGCTTATCGATAATCCTCTATGTTCAGAAGTTATTACTTATTTATGTGAGGATAAAAATGATATAATTGCTGCTTGTGATGGTACTCTTACTCATGAGAGTCCTGCTTTGTTCTTGAATTCTCCTAATTACACCATGGAGGAGAAATTTGCTTATGTTGAGAAATACTTATGTAGTTTGCAATTGTCTCTAGTTCCAAATCTTTGTTGCAACCATGATCTTAATAACTATTTTGAAAAAGGGAAGCATGCTAATGAATTCCAAAATAAATTTAATGATCCTCTTTATATGCCTATATTATCTAAGTTGAATGATTCTTGTGGTTATATGGTTGAATTTATTTCTACTACTTGCAACTACTATGAGAGAGGAGAATATGGTTGTAGAAGTTTTAATGGTACTAAAACACCTCTCTCTATGTTGAAAATTTTGAAGTTGCACTTGTTTTGCTTTGCTATGCTTATTGCTTTGTGCTTTCATAACTTGTTTCTTTACAAGATTCCTTTGCATAGGAAGAGGGTTAGACTTAAAAAGTGTTTTATATTTGCCTCTTGACGCTCTCTTTGGTTTTTCAACTCTCATTTTTATGAGAGCATCATAAAATCACTATGCCTATCTTAATGGCTATAAAGAAAGAGATTTTGGGAGACAACCCAATATTCTATTTCAGTTATTTTCTTTTATTTGAGTCAAGGAACATGTCTACCTATGTAGCAATTCCTTTGTATATTTATTTTATCGCATTGTTGTGTCAAGTTAAGCCTCTAGTAGAAAGTTGATGCTAGATTTGGATTCCCGCACAGGAACAGTTTTCTGCTGTCCACCGTTTAATTCATAACTCCCTACAGAAAAATAGAAATGGCCTGATATTTTCGGTGCGTGATCCTCAGATATGTATGCAACTTTCATTAGTTTTGAGTTTTCTGATTTGAGCAAGTTAAGTGCCCAGAAAAAATTTGTCTTTACGGACTGTTCTGTTTTTGACAGATTCTGCCATTTATTTTGCAATGCCTCTTTTGCTGTTTTTGAATGGATCTTTTTGTTCCATAAAGTATCAGTGGCTGTAGCTAATATCCAGTAGCATTGGTAGCAATTGTATCCATGCATAATATAAGAATTTTTGATTATGCACTAACCCTCTAATGAAGTCTACTTTGAGTTTGGTGTGGAGGAAGTTTTCAAGGATCAAGAGAGAAGCATGATATGATGAGATCAAGAATATGAAAGAGCCTGAGCTTGGGGATGCCCCCGTGGGTCACCCAAGCATATTTCAAGAAGACTCAAGCGTCCAAGCTTGGGGATGCCCAAGGCATCCCCTTCTTCATCAACAAACTATCAGGTCCTCTTTAGTGAAACTATATTTTAATTCTTTCAAAAAAAAACTATATTTTAATTTCGACACATCTTATGTGCTTTACTTGAAGCGTCTATTTGGTTTTGTTTTTGTTTTTGTTATTTTCATTCTCTGAATAAAATGGATCCTAACATTCCTTTGTGGAAGAGAGACACGCTCCGCTCGTATTCTTCACCTATATTTGTTGAGTATTCTTCTATGTTACTTCAATACTATTAGCTCTTGTTTTCATGCATCTCTTGTTAGAGCTGTTAGTTTTCTTATATTATACTCTCGTATCTTATTGTTAAATACTTGGAGAGTTTATTTTTAGATAAGTTGATTGGTGTTTGGTTAAGAACAGAAAATGTTTGATGTGGTAGATATTGGTACGATGAAATGATACATAATCTTGTAGATCATTAAATTGTGTCACTTGAATCATTAATGTTGTTTTGAGATATTAATATGCTTAATGGTAAAACATGATGGTTTAGTAAAGTGGAATGGTTAATGGTTGGTCTAGAAAATTTGAAGCTGTGCCACACTTAAATATCCAGTTGATAGCATAATGATATATGACTTCTAATGTTAAAAGCAACCGTAATGACTTTGTGTTATGCGCTACGGTCGGGGTACCAACAGTGACTTGTTCATTTGCCACAGTCCCTCATGTAGTGATTTTCATTATGCCTTGTAAGATCATATTTCTAGTTGGAATCTTTTTGATTGTGAGTTCTAAGCTGCGGTTTTCATGGCACTTCCACCACCATATTTGCTAGCCTCTTCGGTACTTTGCATTGCCCTTTCTCACATTGAGAGTTGGTGCATACTTCGCGGGTACATCCAAAACTCGTGTGAGATCTTCATCATGTTCTCCTACACATAAGCCAAATATCTTCCTCAAAACATCCACCATACCTACCTACTACAGCATTTTCATAGCTGTTCCGAGATATATTGCCATGCAACTTTCATCTTACATTACATGACTTGTTGTCATTTATCATTTATATATTGCCTTGCATCAGGGGCGGCGCCAGGGGTATGCCCCTGTATTCCCGTGCATACCCAAGAATTTGGGCAGGTTTTTTTTTACATGTACGCACACAGCAGTTTTGGCCCAGGCCCACTCTTCCTGCCCAGGATTTGATCGAACGAGTCCCTGCCTAGTGCCCAGCATCCTCGCGCACCAGGTCGCGAACGCGAACCGACGAAGGCATCCTCGCGCTGTCGCGCACCAGATCGAAACGAGACGAACTACATCTACATCGCGACGCCGACGCGACGGGCCGACGGCGCGCCGGCCGTGCCCCGCCCCACGCCCGCGCCGAGCTCCCCCTAGCCCCGCCCCGGTGCCTCCTGCTCGCCCCACGGCCAGGCCGATGCAGCAGCCCCCTTCCCACGGCGGCGACGGCGCCCCCTGCCCCCTCCCCCCCCCCCCCCGGCGCCCCAAGTCCGCCCCACACCCACGTCTGCGGCGGCGCCCCGCCCCCCTGCCCGCCTGCGCCGTGCCGCCGCGTTCTCTAGCTGCGCAGCCGCAGAAGCAGGTACGACCCTCCAGTGCTCAATCAGGGATGCTTCGGTGTTGCCCTCCGCCCTTATTCATCTGATTCATCTCTCTGTAATTTGTAAGCACTGCCCGTATGTGCTTGCTCCTAGTTTATATTCTCTAATAATGATGAATTGGTGATTTCTTGTACTGTAGATGAAGAAGGGATTTAATAACTGGAACTTGATGAGATTTAATAACAAGCATGAGCACTATCATATTGTTTACAAGCTTCTTAAGTTGGTACTGATTCTGCCAGTAGCTACTGCTAGTGTTGAAAGGGTATTCTCTTCAATGAGCTATGTGAAGAATAAGCTACGGAACAAAATGGGTGATGAATATTTGAATGATTGTTTGGTTACATTTATTGAGAGAGAATTCTTCAACCAAGTAAAGGACGAGGATGTCATCAATCTTTTCCAAAAAGGGAGCCGCAGAGTTATATTGTAAGTATATCATCACTTTTGATTATCAAAAGGTACTTATGTATTCATGTATGTACAATTATTATTGTCTGGTACATTGAAATATTGTTATTACCGTTATGCCGCTGTTATGTCGTATCGTTTTCAGTTTGTTTTTGTTCATATATTGCTAGTTTTGTGATGTTTAATTTATATACTACGTTTAGAGCAAAAAAAATTGGTGAATACCCAAGCTATTTTTCCTGGAGCCGCCACTGCCTTGCATGATTCTTTACATCTGATGTGTGGTTTTACCCATGTTACGCTAGATCATTGCATATCCTGCTACACTGGCAGAGGCACCGTTTCATACACTATGTTTTATTCCTTATGAGTTACTTGTATCAAACGTGTGTTGTCATATTAGAATGTTTGCCCCTAAAAGTGAAAAGAGCCATGGAGGCCATCGAAAAGAGAAACAGAAAAAACAAATAGAAAAAGAGAAAAGAGAAAAAAAAGAAAGAAAAAAATAAATAAAAAGGGGGCAACATTACTAATCTTTATGCACACTTGTGCTCATGTTATAGGACCTGTAGTATTCATAGTCATCATTTGTGCTCATGTTATTGCACCTGTATTATTCATAGTCATCATTTGTGCTCATGTTTAGCATCTTTACTCCATATGAGAGAGTTTTCATGTTTTACTTGCATAACTATGTGGGGAACTTTACATTATAGAACTTGGCTTGTATATTCCAATGATGAGCCTCCTCAAAAGTGCTCTAGATCTTCATGAGCAAGCAAGTTGGATGCACCCCCAGTAGTTCCATTGGAGAGCTTTCATACACTTATAGCTCTATGTGCATCCGTTGTGTGGCAATCACTACTCCTTGCATAGCTTCGATTATAAGACTTACTCTTGTCTAATGATCACTTTCAGCTTTGTGAGACTTTCTTCCGTTGGCCTTCCAAACCCCCCTTAACATTCTTTTAGCCACAACATCCTGGTGCCAGGAACAACCCTGGACGCTTGCTTGTTTTTAAGTGAACAAATAGAAAGATGATTTTCTACGTGCATATTGTTATTGCTTGACTTGATCCTTTCACAAAGTTGTCATGAGTGTTGGATGCATTAGATGATTATATTGTTGTTCTTGAAGCTTAAATCATCTTTAATATCTACTTTGCACGGTTGATTGTTCTCTAGTATTGATTCATTGAAAGTTTTACTTTGTTCTTCCTACTTGTTTACTCATTACTCATTTGATATCAATATAAACTACAGCTTTTATTCATTTGATCTCAATTTACATGCATTACATTATTATATGATCAAGATTGTGTGAAAGCATGTCACTTCAGAAATTATTCTTGTTATCGTTTTACCTACTCGGGACGAGTAGAACTAAGCTTGGGGATGCTTGATACGTCTCCAACGTATCTATAATTTCTTATGTTCCATGCTTATATTATACCAATTGCTACATGTTTTATATACACTTTATATGATTTTTATGCATTTTCTGTGACTAACCTATTAACAAGATGCCACAGTGCCAGTTCCCTGTTTTCTGCTGTTTTTGGTTTTAGAAAAGCTGTTAAGGAAATATTCTCGGAATTGGACGAAACAAAAGCCAAAACTCCTATTTTTCCCGGAACCATCCAGAACACCGTAGAGGAGACGGAGGGGGGCCCCGAGGCAGCCACACCACATGGTGGCGCGGCTCCCTTCCTGGCCGCGCGGCCACATGGTGTGGGCCCCTCGGGGCTCCACCGCATTCGCCCTTTCGCCTACAAATACCCCCCGACGAAATAAGACCTAATACCGAAGCCTTTTCCCGAGAAGAGTTCCGCTGCGCCGCCGCCATCGAAGACAAGTTTCGGGGGACAGAAGTCTCTGTTCCGGCACCCTGCCGGGACGGGGAATTGCCCCCGGAGCCATCTCCATCAACTCCACCGCCATCTCCATCGCCGCTGCTGACTCCCATGATGAGGAGGGAGTAGTTCTCCCCCGGGGCTGCGGGCTCTACCGGTAGCTATGTGGTTTATCTCTCTCTCCCATGGTGTGATCTTTATGTGATCATGAGCTTTGTAATCTAGTTGAATACGTGATGTTACTCTTTATCTATTACGCACTCTAGAGGTTACTTTAATATGAACTCCGGGGTTATTCACGGTTATGAAGGTGACATTGTGCTCACCGTGTGTGATTCCTTTATGACGCTGTGGTGTTAGTTTACTCTGACTTTGGGGGTGCTCTTGTAGCCCTACGCAGTGAATGGTGTTTATCATCCAACAAGAGAGTGTTTGAGAGTAGTATTTATTATTCAGCTTTGATGTCATTGTTGAGAGTGTCCACTAGTGAAAGTACGATCCCTAGGCCTTGTTTCTAAGCATTGAAACATCGTTTACAACCTGTTCTGCTACATGTTTGCTTGCTGTCATTTTTATTTCAGATTGCAATTACTACTTATAATCATCCATATTACTTGTATTTCACTATCTCTTCGCCGAACTAGTGCACCTATACATCTGACAAGTGTATTGGGTGTGTTGGGGACACAAGAGACTTCTTGTATCTTAATTGCAGGGTTGCTTGAGAGGGATATCTTTGAACTCTACCTCCCTGAGTTCGATAAACCTTGGGTGATTCACTTAAGGGAAACTTGTTGTTGTCCTACAAACCTCTCATCTTGGAGGCCCAACACTGTCTACAAGAATAGAAGCGTGCGTAGACATCAAGCTCCCCGGCAACGGCGCCAGAAAAGAGCTTGATGCACCGGGTGGTGTTGTTGGGAAACCCCAAGAGGAAGGTATGAAGTAGTGCAGCAGCAAATTTCCCTCAGTTGTGAAACTAAGGTTATCAAACCAGTAGGAGATGAATGTTCTTCTGAAGGTGTCAACGGCGCCAGAAAAGAGCTGATACTTAGATGATCCTGACGGTTGACTTGGAACCTACACGCAACACAATCAAGATACTTTGCCCCAACTTAACAGTGAGGTTGTCAATCTCACTGGCTTGCTGTAACAAAGGATTAAACGTATGGTGTGGAAAATGATGTTTGTTTGCAGATAATGAAAGTAACAAGATTGCAGTAGGTTGTTTTATCAGTTTAAGGAAAAAGGACCGGGGTCCACAGTTCACTAGTGGTGTCTCTCCATAAATAATAATAATAGCATACATGCGGGTAAACAAATTACAATAGACAGAATAAAGAACTGCATAATGATGCATGTACAAGTCATGGTGTCTAGTGTGAGATTTATTTGGGCATTAGAATATGATACATAGACCGTCATCCAACTGCATCTATGACTAATAATCCACCTTCAGGATAGCATCTGCAACACCATTCAGTATTAAGTTGCAAGCAACAGATTATTGCATTAAGTAAAGTGTGTAATGTAAGTAGCACAAATATTCTTGGATAAAGAACTACTGTTTTATCCCTAGTAGCAACAGTACATATACAATCTTAGAGGTTGCTGTCACTCCACCAGATTAAATAGAGACATGAACCCACTATTGAGCATAAATACCCCCTCTTAGAGTCACAAGCATCTACTTGGCCAGAGCATCTACTAGTAACGGAGAGCATGCAATATCATAAATAACGCACTCACAAGATATATTATGAAGCAAATGACATAGTACTCAATTATTCATCGGATCCCAGCAAACACAACATGTAGCATTACATAAAGATGATCTTGATCATGATAGGCAGCTCACAAGATCTAAACATGATGGCACAATAGGAGAAGACAACCATCTAGCTACTGCTATGGACCCGTAGTCCAAGGATGAACTACTCACGCATCAGTCCGGAGGCGGGCATGGTGATGTAGAGCCCTCCGGTGATGATTCCCCTCTCCGGCAGGGTGCCGGGAAGAGCTTCTGAACCCTCCCGAACTAGGGTTGACGGCGGCGGCGGCTCTGGAACATATCGTGGAAAAGTGTTCGGGTATTAGGTCTTGATCTGTCGGGGGGTATAAGTAGGCGAAAGGGCGAAGGCGGTGGAGGCCCGAGGGCCCCACACCATCTGCTGGTGTGGCCAGGAAGGGAGCCGCGCCACCACATGATGTGGGCACCTCGGTGCCCTCCTTCGTTTCCTCTTCAGACTTCTGGAACGTGTCGGGAAAAATAGGAACTTGGGTCTTTGTTTCGTGCAATTCCGAGGGCTTCTATGAGGAAGGCGGCGCAAAGGAGGCTCGAGGGCTTGTTAAGGAAGGCGGCTAGGGCCGCTGAAGGGGGGAAAACGAAAGGCGTTTTCTGGTCTCCCCTTCGCCTGGGGGTGCTTGTGGGGGGGGGGGGGGGGGGGTGTGCCACGACGAAACAAGGGAATGAAAGGTCGCTTTGCGTTGGATGCTCTTTACCCTCCCCACTCTTTTTGTTGGCAACCCCTGTCAATGTATGTTTGATTTGGGAGGCTACCAATTCTGGAATTTCTTCTCGAGACATCCCCGTCAGTCAACTTCTCTTCGGGATGGGTCGTTGGTCTTTGTGGAGATAATGTGTCAGCCGTGGTAGAAGTAGCTCCCTGAGTAGGCATGGGCGCCCGCCTAGATGAAGGGATTTTATCATCCTGTGGTGTCAATCAATGGCGATAATGTCATCCCCTTTCCTTAGATATAAAAGAATCATTCTGAGCGAGTCCATAAGAAGCGACCCGCTTTTTCATCGGTTCCGGGGGAAGACCAAAGATCTTGCGCGACCGGTCCGCCAGGAAAACTCAAAAGAGAAAGAGAGGTATGCACTGTGAAGAAAGCCCTCTGACCCACTCTTCCTTCCCCCTACCTACCCATAAGGTAAGTAGGGGCCTCGGTATCTCTATTTCCTTCGAGAAACCTACCAATTAACAGCTTTTCTGAAACCAAAAACAGCAGAAAACAGGGAACTGACACTGTGGCATCTTGTTAATAGGTTAGTCCCAGAAAATGCATAAAAACCATATAAAGTGTATATAAAACATGTAGCAATTGGTATAATATAAGCATGGAACATAAGAAATTATAGATATGTTGGAGACGTATCGCATGGTTTCTAACAACTTTGAAAGCTAATCTTGGAATAATTTTCTTGGACAATTATGTCAGACAAGCAGAAGATATAGGTGTACACGTATGTAACTTGTTTCTCTCATGTACTGTTTAACTAATCCTGCACTACTTAACTAATCCTATGTGATAATTTCCAGTGCCTCATCAATGCTGTCAGAGAGGTGTTTCCACAATCAGAACACATGTTTTGTGTGAGACACATGTGGCGGAGTTTCCAACTGTTGTTCAAAGGGGATGTCCTCATGAACCAACTATAGAATATAGCTAGGAGTAAGACTGTTCCCGTGTTTTACAAGAACATGGAACAAATAAAAGCTATAAATCATGATGCTCATGCATGGTTGAACAACTTGAATCAAAAAACTTGGGTAAGAGCATTCCAGAGTGATGTTCCCAAATGTGACATTCTACTCAACAATTTGTGAAGTTTTCAACAAATATATCTTAGAAGCTAGAGAATTGCCTCTGATATCTATGTTTGAAAGGGTGAAGTCACTGCCAATGAAAATGCACTATAGCAAACAGAAAGAGGAAACATCTTGGCCTGATCCTATATGTCCTAACTCCTAAGATAAGGAAAAAGTTTGAAAAAATATTATTTGGGCAACCAATGTATATGTTGATGGAGCATGAGATAGGCTATTTGCTATGGGAGAACTAGTTTCATGTCAACCAGTGGACTATGTGGTTGCTTTTTATGCATAAGACATGTAGTTGCCCGAGGTGGCAAAAGTCACGCATACCATGTACACTTGTCATTTCATGCTTGAGGCATGAAGATATTGACCAGTTACACTGCTTGACAACTTCTACTTAATGGAGATGCGTAAAAAAGCCTATGAAACCATAGTCTACCCATGCAGAGACAAGACAGAGTGAGAAAAGATGAATGGACCAACTATATCACCACCTGTTTTCACTAAACATGTTGGAAGGCCAACAAAGGTGAGAAAAAAGGCACCTGGAGAGATAGATTCTAGAGGAGGAGGCAAAAAATATAGAAAGATTGCTATAATTGAAGCTGAGTATGAATATGAGGTAAAGAAAGTAGAGGAGGTAGCTAAGAAGAGGCTAGAGCGAGAAAATAGGAAGGCTAAATAAGCACAAGTCAAGGCCATGGAAGCTATAGAGAAGAGGGAGAAGAGAAGGCAAGATGCAGAACTCAAGAAGGATTCTCAAGCAGAGACTAGAAAATTCATAGCTGAGGTAAAAAAAAAGGCATGTGATGAGAAGAAGAAATTAGCTACTGCTCAGAAAAAAGCCGAGGAAAGAAATATAAAGCTCAAGCAATATTGGCTCGGAAACGAGCACAAAGAGATGCTAACATGGAAGCTTATAGAAGGATCAAGAACAGAGTGAAATTGTTCATCGACCAACCAAAAAAAAGTTAGCATGTTTGACGAGTTTAGGGCTCCAAGAAAATCTGTGTAATAATGTCTCAAATATATGTAACATGATGAATCATCTATTTGCAAGCTTAGTGTAAACGTGCTATGTTTTGTGCTTGGCAATGTGGCAACATATGTAATGCATCTAGCTGTCTACTGGTTGTGCATTATGCTTCTATCTGCTTTTATTTGCTTTGTACCGGTTGACATTGCACATTCGCTACACAATTTACACTACACATTCACTGAATATATTGCAAACATGACAGAAACACATAGATAGCTGATAACACTAGTGCATTCCACATACAAGATCAGTGGCAGAGCTTAATCCAAAAGATTGGGCGGGCCAGGTTAGAAGAGAACACATCAATCTTAGATTGCATGCTGCTTGTGTGCTAATGTTACTAGATTAAGAGGTCAATCTATAGGCAGAATAACTTTTTCTCTATATTCTTGTGCGGGCCATGGCCCAGGCCGGCCTTGCCATAGCTCCGCCACTGTACAAGATAAGTCTTACATCCCCATTATCTACCTAGTTCACCTAGTCTGGATACACAACATGATCATGTTCAACACTTCCATATCAAGATTCACTTCTTGAAAATAACTACAACACATAAGATACAAAAGAAACCTGCAATTAACTTCAGTAGCACCACTAGCTGTGACACTGCATCTAACATCTTCTGATCTTCTGCTTGCACCAGCTTCACTTGTCTGACTCCACTGGTTGCCCTGCCAGACACCACTCCTCCTTTCGAAGCAACAACTCCTCTATTCTTTCGTCAGCCCAACCACTTCCTCCACTACATCATCGCCTCAGAGGTGCCATTCTTGGTCAAATAACACATGTCCTCCAACTCCCATTGCCAGGAATTGCAACCAAACTGACAAATTTACAAAGAAGATAAGAGGATTCAGAAGAGAAGAAATTAGTAAATCCAAACAACAATGTGGCAAACAAACGTACCCCATGCTTTGGACACTTGTAGTACACCCAACCGTCGTGCTCCTCCATCATCGAGACACATTTCACCACAATCCGTTGGCAATTGGAGCAGGGATGCATGGAAACCGAGGGCCCTGGCGTTAGAGCACACAGCGGGATCGAGTAACACCCGACTACATGTCGGCGACAGTCAGCGCTTCCGCGCGGCTCCGGCGGCACCTCTGCACCTACGTCGGCAGCCCGATTTCGCCCAGATAGGGTTCAAGCAGAGGAAAGAAAGAGGATTTTTTCTGCGCGAGCGAACAAAGCAGAGCAATTCATTTAGACAATCAAGATTTTGCAGAACACACACTTCAAAATGGCCTAATTGCGAACTACAACACTCAAATTTCCCTAATAGTGGGCCCATCCGACGCCACTTCAGCCCATACACTGCTCCTGCAGCGGCAATGACCGTCGATGGAGAAAATTACGCAAAACTACCACAATTGAGGCACATGTTACGGGTTACAGATCGCACTGATTCTTGTAAACAAAATTTGACCGCATTTATGACCATGGATCCCACCTGTTAGGGATGACTAGGCATCAAACATGGAGGGCGAGCTGACGTGGATGTGGGGACCACATGCCAGTCCCCATTTTTTCTCTTTTTCCTCTTCTTCTTATTCCAAAAATTTCCCAAATCCTCCATCACTCCTACCCCGAGGCTAGAGCGCAGAACACCGCCGCGACCGGGCGAGGCCCCTTCCCTGAGCGCCCTAACTAAACCAGTGCCATCGGTGAAGCCTAGTGCTGCCCCGCATAGAACACAACCGCCATTCCTCCCGCCACCGTCAGGCTCCCCCACCTCTCTCTCCGCCCTCATCCCTTCTCCATGGTTGCCGGCTAGCTCCACGTCGCCGCCATGGAGTTCGTCGGGGCCGAACGAGGACCACCGACCGCCCTTCTCTAGCAGACACCACCACCCCTATAGCAACCGCCGCACCGAACAAGGACGTCGACCACCGAAAGCAGGTGATCGACCACGTTTCCCAGCTACAACAAGACACCTCCGCCCGAATCTGCACCGCCACCGGCTCTCGACCACCTCCGCTCTCTCGACCTCCGGAGCATGCCGACGGCGGACGCGGCTGTGAGGGATGGCCAGAGCGAGCGGGAAAAGGAAGAATAAGAAAAAAAATGAAAATGTGTGGGGGCTGACATATGGGACTAGGGTGTAAACGGATAGGATAATTTCCGCACCGTATTCGATTCCGAAACCGTTTTAAGCAATCCATATCCGATTTTAAGGAATCCGACGGATAAGGATATCTGATTCCGAACTTTACACCTGGATATGGTATAGGATACGGTACGTAAAATAGCCTAAAATATGAATTATCCGAAATTTAAATAGGATTATCCGATGGTTTTAATCCGAATAATCCGATTTTCTACCGAAATGTCTAACCTAATATAGCATAATTTGTAGCCGGCAACATCTCACTTAAATAGTCACTATAAATACTATGGAGTTCAAGTTTGCTAGTTATTAGTTATCAAACAATTAATTTTAGTTGTATGGTTTGACATTTTACTCATGCACGTATCTATCCGATTAATTTTGTCACCGCTCCGAATCCGCCCCGTTTCCGTTCTCGAATCCGCCACCACGGATATCTGACTCCGAATTCTTATCCGGTCATTATCCGCTCCGCTCCGAATCCGATGAAAAATTAAAATAAAGGATATGGTAAAGACAAAATCCGATCCGATCCGATCCGTTTACACCCCTATGTAGGACCCATGTCCACGTCCACGTCAGCTCGTCCTCCTTGTGTACTGCCTAGTCAGCCCTTACAAATGAGACCAACCAGTCAGCACCTCTCTCAACATGTTTTTAGACAAGAATCAGTGCATTCCGTAACCGTTTGCCCGAGACATGATAGCTTTTAAGAACAAATTCGAGGAATGGTACCGCCAAACCTGTGCCGTAATTACGATAGGTCTGAGAAATTAACTCCCGTCGATGATATATTCACATTGTACAATGGCTATAATGACTTTCGTCTCAAAGTTGAGGTACTGTAGATAGATGTTATTCTCCTTCGAATCAAACCACAAAGCGGGTTCCAGTTCTTCACATAGAACACCACACATCCCCGCCGCCGCCCACTATGCCGCGGCTGCTCCCTGCCGCCGCCGCCGCCGCCCAATATGTCGCCACCCGCCGTTTCCTATGCACCACAATCGCCGATGCGACTCCCTCCCCAACCCACCTCCTCGCTCTGCCGCCCGTCGCGCCGTCACCCACCGCCGACGAGCTCGCGCGCCTACTCCTCGCTCACCACAACCCCTTCCACCCATCCGAGTCGCCGCTCCAGCTCCTCTCGGGCGGGGGCGTATCCCTCTCCCAGGATCTCCTCGTGCAGATCCTCCTCCGCCTCCGCGGAGCATCCAAGCTCGCGCTCTCGCTCCTCAACGCTGCCCGCCTCCACCCGTCCGTCTCGTCCCCGCCAAACTCCGACGCCTACGACGCCGTAGTCGACGCTCTCGGCCGGGCGCACCAGTTTGACGCCGCGTGGCGGCTCGTCGTCGAGGCCGCCGCCGACGGCGCCGCCACGTCCCGCACTTTCGCAGTACTTGCGAGGAGGTACGTCGCTGCGGGGATGACGAGGCAGGCAGTGCGTGCATTTGATGACATGGAGGCGTTCGTAGGGAGAGAACCCGACGCCGGGGAGTTCACCACTCTTCTCGACACGCTCTGTAAATACAAGTACCCCAAGGTTGGTGATCTCCTACCTTCGGTATGAATTGATCTTCTTGATTTGATCGATTGCGCATGACTGAGACTTGTGTGAAACTAGAAATGAATTTGTTGCGAAGCTGTATATTTACCTGGGCCTTGAGCTCGATGAGCTTAGTGTAGATGTCGTTTAACACTGCATTTCTTGTTTTGTTGCTATGCGTGTTGTAGCTTGTATATTCTTGCTCTAGATGAATTTTATTCATTGTTGCAAGCTACAACTGTGTGAGCTTAGTATGAGAATGCAAATGAATTGAAATGTGAAGATTGTGTTGGATTTCGAATTTGCTTTTAACTATATATGAATGCATTGGCATCATTGTGCTTTAGCTGTCTGTAGCATAGCATTAAACTCTTGGCCCCACATTGTGGTTTGGTTTTTGTGGCCTGCTGCTTGGGAGGTTAAAATAAATTTGCTTATAGTTTGATGAGATTGTTTGCTAAGTACTAGATCACAGCCCTCACGTCACACACAGGTAGCGGGATCGTACTCTCGAATTACAGAGAAATTGTACAAAGAGACGGAAGGGGATATGAGAACAGGAAGGAGATAGTTTGTTCAGTTCATCATCGATGCCTTCTTCTGCTGTCTCACGCCACTAAGTAGCCTCTCTGTCCCTTTCACGTTGAATGGGCTGGGTCGGCAATTCTTGAGTTTTCACTTGACGGCCCATTCCTCGTCTGATGTCTCTGGCTCGATAACGCCTGGTGAGTGGTGTCGTAGCAGGTCCTTCCCCTTGAAACGCTGCTTGCCCCCAAGCAGGGGCCTGTGGAAACCTTTGGTGCAGAGCTTGTTCCGACTCCCAGGTGCACAGGGACGGTGGTAAACCTGCGCGACATAGCCCCAGCCTCGTTTGATAGTGCGAGAGGCCACCAGTTTTCTTGTCTGAACAGTGAAACATTCATCAGTAAGGGACTGGAATGACAAGTCAGAAGTAGTAACCTATTCAGGCGGAACTGATTTCTTCAGCTGGGACACATGTAGTACTGGGTGAATTTGACTTCCTTGGGGTAGTTTCAGTCTGTATGACACTCTGCCGAAACGAGCCAGGATCACGTAGGGTCCAAAGTACTTGAACGCGAGCTTGTGATTAGCTCGACGAGCTACTGTTGTTTGCGCTTAAGGCTGCAACTTCATATAAACCAGATCACCCACTTGAAATTCTCGTTCAGTTCGATGCTTGTCTTCTTGGGCTTTCATCCTTTGTTGTGCCCAAAGCAAGTGTTGGTGTAACAGAACAGCTGTTTCAGCTCTTTCTTGCAGCCATCCAGCCAGATCAGGCGAGGAACTGGATTGTAAGTTGCTAACTGTTGGAGCTAAATCACTTAGCTCCCTTCTAATACGGTTGTGCTTCACACACACCCACCTCACTCTCTTACACAGTAACACCAGGAAGATATATTACACCAGCAAAAAAGGACTTGATGCGTTGATAGGTGCCCAGAAAACAAGAGTGCCTGCCAATACCACTGTCATGGAGAGATAACATGATGGCCTGTGTGCTTCAGAGTTACTTCCCAGTCAAATACGGTTTTTTTAATGTATCAGACTGGTGAAGAGAATACCCGCAGTCGTTTGTTTCTGTTAAGCTCAATTCTTGGAGCAGGAGTTGAGCCTTGTTGTCCTGTGCGTAGCCTTCAATAATAATTTCGAGCCAGCGGGGTCGACACAAGGAAATGTTGTATAGTTCATTTCTTGATGGCTGCCTTGACAATGCGTCAGCTGCCGAGTTGTCTTTTCCTTTGCGATAAACAAGCTTGTACTGAAGCCCCAATAATTTCACAAAAGCCTTTTGCTGCATGTCAGTATTAAGTTTTTGATCAGATAGATGTAGCAAACTGCGATAGTCGGTGATGATAGTGAAGGGAGCGTGCTGAAGGTATGAACACCATTTTTCGACAGCCAGAAGGATCGCAAGGCACTCTTTCTCGTAAGTTGACAAGGTCTATGCTATGGGCCCTAGAGCCTTGCTGAGATATGTGATAGGGTGGCCACGCTGCATCAACACAGCACTTACACCATGTTTACATGCCGTCTGAAATCTGGAAGAGCTAAAACTGGGGCTTGGAGCATCTTCTGTTTCAGAGCATCAAATGCTTGCTGCTCATTGTAATTCCAATGGAAGATGGTGTCCTTTTTAAAGAGATCTGACAGTGCGGGACTGATCAGGCTGTAGTTCTTGATGAACTTTTGGTAGTAGCCCGTCAGACTGAGAAAGCCCCGTACTTGTTTAGCATTCGCAGGTGTAGGCCAGTTTTGGACTGCAGCAACCTTGCTAGGATCTGTAGCCACACCTCGAGCCCTTATGATAAGTACTCAAGAGCTTGTTGAGTGAAGGAACACTTGCTCTGCTTCACTGATAATTTGTGTTGATGTAGCAGCTCAAAAACTTGAGTAAGGTGTTGCACATGTCATTCAGGTTTGCACTGTATATCAGTATATCATCCAAAAACACCATGAGACTGATTTTCTGATCATTGGAGCAAAAAATGCATTCATTGCAGATTGAGACGTGGCCGAAGCGTGAGGCCGAGCGGCATCACACGAAATTCATACAGGCCTTGGTGGGTCTTGAAAGCCGTCTTGTGTTCATCGGATGGCTCTAGTTTTATTTGATGATACCCAGCCCGAAGATCAATTTTGGTGAACCATTTGGCGCCAGCCAGTTCATCCAATAGCTCGTCAACAATGGGCATTGGATACTTATTTTTGACTGTGATGCAATTGAGGGCCCGGTAGTCGACACAAAAGCTCCAAGTGACGTCTTTCTTGCGCACAAGTAGAACAGGAGTGGCAAAAGGGCTATTGCTTTCTTGGATAATGCCTCTCTGTAGTATATCTCTGATTTGAGTTTGAGTTTCAGTTTTCTGATGAGGAGCATAGCGACAGGGCTTCACATTGACTGGTTGCGTGCCTGGTAATAGTGGAAGAGGTGGAAGGTCATGCGGCTCTGCAAATAAATTGAAGTACTTTTGAATTACAGCTGTAACCTCTTGGGGCACTGATTCTGGGGCAACTGATGGTGTTTTTGTGGTAGTGTATAGTTCCAAGAGCTGACAGACCTCGCCACGTTGTAGAAGAGTGCTTAGTGAAGTAGCTGAAATCATAGGACACATATGCAGATCAGGTTGCACTCCTCTTAGTGTGATTCTTGCACCCTCATGTTTGAACCTCATGGTTTTTTTTCTTCCAGTTTACCCACATCTTGCCATTGTTTTGATTTTCGAGCCAATCCATGCCCAAAATAATGTCATATGAACTGAGTGGCAGCACCTTAAGATCATTAGTGAACTTGTTGCCCTGTGTGTGCCAAGTTACATCCTGTAGCACTTTGTTGCACTCAACCGTGCCTCCTCCAGCAACACTGACTCGGGCAAGTGGTATAGCAGTGACAGGGTATTGCAATTTTGCTGCCAACTGATCACTAATAAAATTGCTGGAGCTGTCAGAGTCGATATGAATCAGGACTGCCACTTTACCAACCTGTCCCTGCAAACGCATACTTCTTCTACTAGTGGTGCCAGACACAGCATGAACCAACAGACGCAATACATGTTCTGTATCTGACTCTGCGGAATCTGAATCTTCACTGTCGGAATGTGACGAAGAGGATGAATCAGTAATTGGCAGAGCTTCCAACAGTTCTTCAAGAACCTGTAGCTGCACTTGAGCGGGACATTTGTGGCCCGGGCTGAACTTTCACCGCACTTGTAGCATTCACCCTTGGCTCGACGTTGAGCACGTAGAGAATCAAAACGGGAGGGTACAGTTGGCTTGTCCATTGGTGGGTTTTCAGCTGGTCGCGCTCCCAGAAATCCAGGTAACTGTCCCTGTTGCTTGTACTCTATTTTCAGAGCATCACGCTGACTGTACTTTGTGGATTGTGGAGCAGTGTCTTCCACCAGCAATGCCTCATGCGTTTGAGCCATAGAAAACGTCAGATCAACTTGTGCCAGGATTGTACAATTTAGCTGACCTTATTTCCGGTTTAAGCTCAGAAATAAAACGACGAATGAAAAAGGTTTCATCATAAAAATGATTGTCAAGTAGAATTTTATGCATGAGCTCCTCAAACTTGTGTGCATATTCATCTACTGAGCCTACTTGGTGGTGAGCAAAGAGGATATCTACTATTTTAGCATACTTGTGCCTATTGAATTTATCAAAAACCCCAACACATAGTTCAGCCCAGGTGGCAACACTATGCAATGCCTCATATGTTTGCAGCCAAAGTGCTGCATTGCCTCTAAAGTGCATAGTTGCAAAATCAACCCATAAGTGAGACTGAACATGATACAATTTGAAATAATTTTCATAACTTCTTCCACCATTTGGGGTTTTCACCATCAAAGTTTGAGAATTCAGATTTAGGTAACTGAAGGCCTGAATGACTTTTAGAATTATGGAATTTATGCTCATGATCTTGCTGTTCTTCATCATCATCATAAATAAGTAATTCATGGTCACGAGTAGCTGAATGCTCAACCCTGACCAGGGTGAGGTTGGAGGTCTGATCCTCTCCACCGACAACACCCTGGTGACGCAGCGGAGGACGGTGCCATTTAGGCCGAAGCGAGCCCGAGCACAGATCGGCGTGTCCTGGGGTCAAGAGTGGGAGCGCGGCCTTCTCCATGGTGGTGATCCGCGTCGCCACCTGCTCCGCCTACTGCTTCAATTCCTCAACAGAACGGTCCAGTGCCGCGTTGGCCTGGACGACGTGCTCCAATGTGGATTCAACACAGGTGGAGGCGCGAGAGCGCTCCTGCTGGCCGTGCACAAGCTTGTCCAGCGTGGAGTTGATCTTGGTGATGCGCAAGGCGTCGGTCTGCCCAGCCTCCGCTGTCGCTTTGTTGGCTGTGGCTGTGGCCGTGAGCATCTGCTGGATATTGGCCAGCGTCACCTCGGCCATCTCTATCCGCTCGGTGAGGGTAAATCGACCGGATCTCGCCGTTGTAGCTCACCTGGTTTCTGTTGGACCGATCTAGGGTACACCGGAGGTGTTTTGTGCAAATTCGCTGGGGAATTCACACCCGTCGTCCGGATTTACAGACAGGAGACCAGAATTTGCAAACGGAGGGAAAAAAAATCAGATCGAACCTGCTCTGGTTACCACTTGCTAAGTACTAAATCACAGCCCTCGCGTCACACACAGGTAGCGGGATCGTAGTCTCATATTACAGATAAATTGTACAGATAGACGGAAGGGGATCAGGAGTACAGGAAGGAGATAGTTTGTTCAGTTCATCATTGATGCCTTCTTCTGCTGTCTCACGCCATTAAGTAGCCTCTCTATCCCTTTCACGCTGAATGGGCTGGGCCCGCAATGCTTGAGTCTTCACTTGACATCCCATTGCTCATCTGATGTCTTTGGCTCGACAACGCCTTGTGAGTGGTGTCGTAGCATTGTTCACAGAATGAATTGTTGGCACCTGAAATTAGGCTGGTTATATATGCAAATCTTTGCGTTTTGTTTTGCTATTATGTGTACTTTTTTGGGCTGGTTGGGCATGGATTTGCTTCTTACTTTTTTGCAGTTTGTAGTGTGCAATTTTCTTAGGTAGTAGATGACATAAGTGAATCTATGTTATCCATAATGGTGTTTTGTCTGTTGGCAATCCTTTAAAAAGCAACACTAATACCACTGCATTATTCTGGAGGGGAAAATAATAATAGTAATAAATATACTATATTCGAGGAAAGTAGTATGTAGAGGCAAGCTTGTGGATTCAGGATTTCAGTAGAAGCATTATCACACAAGGGTAGTGAAAGTCTTGCCCTTACATGACAACTAGACCATGGCTTGCAAGATGACAGAAAGGACTAACAAGTAACAAGTGTTTAAATTGTTTCTTTGGTCAATTATGCATCTTTATTCTTTAAAAGATTGCTTTACAAAAGTAGGATTTTTCTAGTCCAGAATTTGATCGTGGACATTTCTGCATGTACAAAGACTATGCTGAGATTTGGTTTGGAACTTCCCATCTGGATTTGTTTTTTATGCTTGACTTCTGGGATTTAGACGAATTTGGAATTACCTTTTGGGGATTTAGTCTCATATATGCTTGTCTTACATGTGAGTATTTATGGCGTTATGCAATGTTACAATACGATTTGTGAACTGCGTTTTGTGTTCCAGAATATCCTGTCAATGAAGTGGTTTGCTAATTGTGATTTGGTGGAGAAGGCCTTCATGTCCTCAGCATATCAGTATCTGTAGCATCAGATGTCTGTAGAGAAGCATTTCTTATTTCGTTGACATGTTACACATGTGATGCCAGAATCTATCAACTTTATTAAGTGCATGCATTCTAATGCTTTTCGTTTTCCTTCAAGTTCTTAATTTCAAATTTTTAGACAAATCAGGTGTGCTAGAAAGTTGTAGAGGGTGGTTTAGAAGAAATAGAAATACCTGTTGAGCAAATAGTGTCTCTATTTTAGGGCGTATTTGAATTGCAATAATCAGATGTCACACAATTTTAGTCTACTTTATGTACCTTGTTTGGAGGCAATGATAATACTAATGTATCCACTGGCAATATTATCGACTTTGCAGGTTGCTGCGGAGATATTTAATAAAAGAAAATTCAAATATGAACCAAACGAAAAGATGTACACTATTCTAATATATGGCTGGTGCAAAGTAAACCGAAATGACATGTCTCAGAAATTCCTAAAAGATATGATTGATCATGGGATAGAGCCGAACATAGTTACATACAACATTCTCTTAAATGGTATTTGTAGGCATGCAAGTTTGCACCCTGATTACCGGTTTGATAGAACAGTTCATGCAGCTGAGAATCTCTTGATGGAGATGCATAACAGGGGAATTGAACCAGATGTAACGAGCTACTCAATCATCTTGCATGTTTACAGTCGTGCACATAAGGCCGAGCTATGCTTGTGTATGTTCCGCTCGATGAAGGATAGAGGCATTTGCCCCACAGTGGCGACCTACACTTCTGTGATTAAGTGCCTTGCTTCATGTGGGCGACTGGAAGATGCTGAGAGGTTGCTCGATGAGATGGCTAGTGAGGGCGTATGCCCCTCCCCAGCGACCTACAATTGTTTCTTCAAAGAGTACAGAGGGAGAAAAGATATTACTGGTGCCCTAGAATTGTACAATAAGATGAAGGCTCCTGGTTCACTGACTACACCAGATATTCACAGTTACAATATATTGCTTGGAATGTTCATCAAGTTGAACCGACATGGAACTGTTATGGAGCTTTGGAATGATATGTGCGAAAGCACTGTCGGTCCTGATCTTGATTCATATACATTACTGGTCCATGGTTTTTGTGAGAAGGAGAAATGGAGAGAGGCGTGCCAGTTCTTCATGGAAATGATAGAGAAAGGTTTTCTTCCCCAGAAGATCACCTTCGAGACACTGTATCGCGGTCTTATACAAGCGGACATGTTAAGGACCTGGAGAAGGCTGAAGAAAAGGGTTGATGAAGAAGCAGTAAAATTTGGTGACGAATACAAATTGTATCACATCCAGCCTTACAAGAGGTGATTAATTGCCATAAAGAAGGTGTTTATGTTTCTTCTTTTGGTCGGTTCCAGCAGTTGCTTGATTGGAGCACGGTTGGAAGATGTATGCTGCTACTGCTGTCATTCTGAGGTGAACTTCCTATTAAGCATGACCTAAGGAGCACTTGAGGGTAAGGAAAGAAGGAAGGGTTAATCGAACACATGCCGCACTACACTGATTTTATCTGAATGAAATTGCGGTTGGTGCTGTGTATTCAGCAATCTGCTATTATGATTCTTTGGTGTTTGGGTGAACTTGAAGGTAAACTTCCTTAATACTGATTTCAGATGTTCGTCCTTAACATGGATATGAACTAAACAGCTTTGTGGGACTTAAGTTAACCTTGAACCATTTTGTGCATCTCTGTACTGCAGAAAGGCGTTGTCCTCACACCTGTTAAGATTATTGCCTAGGTGGAATAATAGTTCTGCTCAATTTCCGGCAAGCAACTTCGCCGCCAGTTTGATGGTGCTGCTTGCAGAACATGGAGATATCCCGAATATTTTGTAATATTATGTTTGGCCTATATCCAAAATAGAGCTGTGTTTGTTTTAGTAGCAGCCAATAATGCCTTCTGTTATGATGATCTCAATAGGCTACAAATTATTCACGGAAGAAGATTGTATCCTTTTTTTTTGACAGTGTTGTATGGAGTGGCGAATGAAGAAAAAAAAAAGGCCGGGCAATGCAGACCCATTAATAAACTAGATGATACCCTACGCGTTGCTGCGGAAATAAGTTTAAAATAAACTTAACATTAACATTAAAAACCATTTTGAAAGCAAGAAAGCTCCTTAATTTGATACATACTGAATAGAAAAGGCCAAACTATAGAGATGAACGGTCGGTTCACGAGTTACTATAGTAAGGAACATGGGAAAATGGCCAAATACAAATTATTAACCTCTATATCTATGGGGGAAAAGTTATGCTTCGTGAGAACTCACTTATGCACGACCGGCGCATGAAGGAAAATTGTAAATGTTATTATTTGGGGGCAACATAAGTGTTAAGTAAAAATATGTTTAGTTGATAGATACAAATTATTCAACCCATTACTATTGAAAAACCAAAAAGGGACCATGTGAACTTTTTAATGTGTTTCTAGTTGAGTTTATATGACAGTTGGACAATTCCAATAGTGTAACCCAAACTGATCCAAAGGAAAATAAACATGACAATCCGTGAATATAAAGTGATTCTTGTGTATGGAGGCATCAACAACCACTTGTCTTGATTAATATGTTTCATCCTCGTAAAATAAGAACTATGCAATGCAGAGGCAAAAGTGTGATGTCACTGGACTGTTGTTGCACGCAGGAAAATAGAAATTACTACCATCTTGAGCATTTCTTAATTAGCTTGCGTTTCAGAATTTGGCGTTCTCACTTTCAGATTTACATACTGGAAGCACCAACAGATAAATAGTTCAGCATGCCAGGAATATACTTCCACCTTGTTAGCTACTTTCCAACTGCACATATAAATTTATGGAATCTTAACCATGCCAAACTGAAAGAGAAAATGGATTAGCATATTTGAGCAGAAAATACACAAATGAGCCCAAGGTCAAAATATACATTACTACAGAGATAAAGTGCTCAAGATTTATATAAATGAATAGAATGCATAAAAGAAACAGTAGGGTTGTAGGGCCCATCGGCCTTCCCTCTGCTTCCCCTGTCCTCTGCACATCGCTCCTCTGTCCTGCGCCGCTGCGCACGCCCGCTCCCGCTGCTTCCCCTCGCTGCCCTGCGGCCTGCGCCGCTGCGGACCTGCTGCCCACTGCCCTGCTCGGCTGCTCCCGTGCTCCCGTCCCGGCGACCTCCATCGAGCCCTCCGATGACCGATAGTCCGATTCTAAGTTTCTAAACAGGTACAAACTATTGATTCTCAATAGATCTAGCATTTGTTTTGTACGAATCAGTGATTCATTGTACCGTGAATCAATTCCCCTTCCGCCTATTTATTTTGGTGTCTTATTAATTCCCTAAGTAAGATAAATTATATTAGTCATAGCTCATGGTGTTCAATTTTTCTAGGATAATCATGGCTAAAGATAAAAGAAGGGCTGTGGCAATGCATAATATGCATTCTTATTTTGGGAAGAAACGTAGAAGTGATGGTCCGATCCCTGCCCCTCATTTGGATGAGCAAGAATCAGAGCCTGTACAAGAAATTTTAATTTCACCAATAACACCAGGAGCAACAGCACCACCTCCACCTCCGGTTGACAGAAGGACCAATGATTTTTCTTCTCCTATTATGGTAGTACAAAGGGATCTCCTCTTGTGTCGATTTTGTTAGTTAGTAATATGCAATTGTATATCCTTTTGTCCTCGAGGAATTATCCAATGAATGGTTTTAATGAAAAATATTTTGTTATCACATCATCCCACTTGCCGGCTTTTTTCTGGTATTTCCGAGTTGCCTTCTTTCTTCGGCCCCCCCAAAACAATTTTCCTGCCTCCGCCGTTGGGGATGACCGGATGAGATAATTAACCGATTTTAGGCAAGTTTTGGAGACTATATCTCATCTGATCTTCCACTGCCCAGTTGCACAAGCTTGCTGGAGCTATATGTGTCCTTCAATAAATTTGCAATCTTCTCTCTCGCATCTGGAGTGCATCTCTTGGCTGATGGACAAGATTTCCAAGACCTTCTTTATGGAGATTGTTATCCTAATTGCCTGGTCTATTTGGTTCACTAGGTATCTCTTCATTTTTCAAGGCATCAGGCTTTAACTTATACCGACACAGAGGTATTTGTAAGTCTGAATTGAGGTGGTTAAAGTTCAAAGCCATTCAGAAGAGCTAATAGTCTGTTTGCTTATTCGGTAGATTATAAGTTTTACCATAGTTGGCAATTTAAGGAACCGTCAAAGAACTAGATCCAACGGGTGGGAAAATTGCAAGTATTAGGAAGTACTAGAAAAAAGTACCGGAAAGTACTCGAAAGTACCGTCAGATGGCCCACATGTCAGTCCCTTAATTAGATGGCCCCACATGTCACCCTCTTTCTCTCATCCCTCCCTCAGAAGTTAACACAGAGTCCAGAGCGCTCGTATGCGGCCGTCGCGGTTGCCTGACCGGTGTGCGTCCGCTCTGCCGTTGCGGGTTGCGGCTCCCTCGTCGGTGCCTTTCCAGCACGCTCTTCGTAGCGCCACAACACGCTCTTCACCGGAACGACAATGAGCGCGTCCCACCGGCCAATGTCCGGCCATCGTCTCTTCTCTGATAGGGCGTTTGTTTCTTCCGGCCAATGTCTAGCATCGCGCGGCGGCCTTTTTCACGGACGTTTCCCAAGCCCCGTTCTTCAAGTCGCACTGTGATAGGGCCTCTGTTTCTTCCCTGTTTTGATGGCGATGCGGAGCGCGGCGCGCTAGTCCGTGACCTACTTGTAGGATCCCATGGAGAGGAACCTCTTGCCGCGTCGAAGGTCCTTCCTGCTAGTGCTCTCGGCGGCGAGCGACACTGCTGCGACATACGGATGCGGCGATGCAGGGGACATTCCAGACGACGCCGGCACGTGCTTGGCGAGCATGGTCTGGACCGGCATGTCGGCTGAGTAGTCGAGCCGCGGGAAGATGGTCTCGGCACAGTAGCCCGGCACGGAGAAGCCGCCGCCGCCGCCGTTGGCGTCGAATTGCGTGAGCGTCTTGGTGAGAAACTCGCGGGCATGCTGTCCTCGTGCTGCGCGGCGGTCGCGGCAATGGCGTCGTCAGCGTCGGCGGCGTCCTAGGCAGGGCGTGGACGAGGCAGATCTTGGCAAAGACCTCGTCGGTGTCCGGCGGCACCTGACGTCGGCTACGCGGCAGAGGACGAGCACCGGACCCTGCCGACGCCCGGCGGGGAGAACTCGACGGCGCGCCGAGACCCTGCTGCTCGACGGCTTCCTCCGCCTGACCGACACGCACGGCAGCGCGCGTTGCTGGTCGCGCTCCAGGCCGAGGCGCGTGCGGCGCTGCGCCATGAGGAGTTGAGGACTGGATTATGTGCTGATCGGACGGCTTTAATTAATTCCAGCGGGAATACTCGGGAGTACTAGGAAGTACTCGCCGATCACCCTAAGGGAGCTCTCGGTAGATAGCTTCATTTGATCTTTTCTTTTGTAGAAATCACTTGTACCTGAACCTATTGTTTATTTTATTTTTACCAAAATTATAAAAATACACAGCAGAGTCTTGCTGTTTTCGTCAAAAAAAGAAACTCTAAGTTTGATAGATCACAGGGCTAAAAAGCCTACCTCTCACACGGTAGAGCCTCGAGATCAGACTCAGATTCATCGGCAAAAAAGCAAAGCAGCAGTATCATAGACTGATCTTCTCGTCTGCGCATAAAGCTAAATTTGATATCAGAACGGAGTAGGTTACACTTACACTTGCGTGGTTGTTAGGACACAATAGTTTGTGGCATTTGGCTTAACATGATCACGTGAGAACAAACATGTGGATGATCGATAATCGAATCATGGATGATCCTGGACATTCGTCGGGACCTTCTTGGCCGCTCTAGAGCACGTGGAGACGACATGAGGAAGCTGCCCTCCGATCCGAAAGATGCAGGACAGGAAAACAGCGAGCGAACGTGTGTACCCTGACAGGAGTCCGTCCGACTGTCGAAGCAGATCCCGTTTCCATTCCGGTAGTACGATCATCGAGTGAGTCCTTTGAATCAATTAATCATTCCGACAGACACATGCATAAGATAAGATAGCTCAGCTTAGGCAGAGCGATGACTCACACCTCACCCCAAATGCGTCTCACCCAACATAACAAATGGAGCACAACCGTAGTAGGTTAGTTGGCCCTGTTGTGTTATTTTCGTTATGTACTCACCCAGGTCCGAGGTGCATGAAGCCGACAAGTTGCTAATTAGCTAGTTTAGTTGCACTTTCTTGCTTTTCCTTCTATTTGTTATCTGTAACTGGTACTTTACTTAACCGGCATTTGTGCCGGCTTCTCTTAATGAAATGACGCGGTGGTCGCTGCCGTTCTTCAATATTTTTTTTTCACCGGTTTAGATATTTGGTTGTGTTGACTAGTGCATTAAACTTGACGTGTTATTAGAGTCGGAAGTCTCGACTTACAGAAAAATGCGAGCACCCATGCCAAGTCTGAAACTTGAATCTGGGTGGGCTGGTTCCATCACAAGTAACCAAACCAGTTGAGTTAGGCTCACTTCGCCTCAACTTCGAATCTTGTGTTCATGTATAGGCCTCTAAAATTTATATACACATATTGGTCTCACCGAGTACGAAAAAAATCCAAAAAGGGAGAGAGCTCAAACTGCAAACAAGAGCAGATGGCATTTCATTTCAGCTTTCAGTAGTTAACTTATCAGATCAGTCAACTCCATGCGTTACTTGCTTGCTTTCCCACAGCACTTTCTCATCCATGCTCTCCATGCCCCCAACCATTCCTTCAAGATGAAACCAGTGTGTCCCTGTGTGTCCCCTAGCGTTTCCCTACGGCGAGGGCAGTCCACGAGGCGATTTGCACTTAGGCGGGATCCGTGTCCTCTAATGGGACAAAGGCCAGCCATGCACACACAGGAAGATTCCTGCATCCAATTGTGCTCATTGCCATCGGCAACATGCTTGCTAATGAGAAGATATTCAATACTCCGTAGTTGTTGTGATATCGGCGCTGCCTTGAGTATTCTGTGCATGGCGGCCGGTTGTGCCATGAATGGTTAGCAGATTGTAACTAGTTAACTGGTTATGGTTGGACTGGGAGGAGTCAGTGTGAACCCTGCAATTCGTGTTTCAAAGTTCCTTCAATCTGGAGTTCTGATGTGTGTCAGGGAAGGGCGATCTTGTATGTTCATCCATGCATGACAGGATCAAGACCCTGAGAATTGGGCTCCAAAGGTTAGCTTCTCACTGTTTGTTTAGGGCCTCTTTGGATTGGAACAATTTTATAGGATTCTAATTCTTAGTAATTAAGACCATATTTTCCCCCGACTCCCGTGTGGCCCCCGGCTGGGCGACCCGGGAGAGCCAGAAACCCTAGCCGTCGGGGGGCCCTCCTCCGTCCCCCACGCCGCCACTGCCGCCGGCTTGGTCCGCGGTGGCGGCGCACCTCGCCCCCAAAGGGGATGGGGTCTCCAGCTGTCCCTGGTGGCGGTAGATCTTGGTGCTCGGGGCGGCGGCGAGGGAGGCTCGGCCCAGCCTCGACTACGTGGCGTGGCGGTTGGATGGCGACACGGTGGGCTCCAAGGCGGTGCTGCTCTAGCGACTTCACGGCTTCGGGCCCGTGGCTCCTGGACAGCGGCGGCGGCGGGCAGGTCGGGATCGGGGGGGCGGGGGGGGGGGGGGGGGGGTGGTGGCATCTTGATGACCCACAAGTATAGGGGATCGCAACAGTCTTCGAGGGAAGTAAAACCCAAATTTATTGATTCGACACAAGGGGAGCCAAAGAATATTTATAAGCCTTAACAGCAGAGTTGTCAATTCAGCTGCACCTGTGAATAGACTTGCTCAAGACAGATTATCAGTAGCAACAGTTTTATAGCAGAGACAGTAGTGAAATAACAGCAGCAATAGAGTAAAAACAGCAGTGATGATTATAGTAGACAGCACTGTAGGCATAGGTACGGATGAACGGGCGTTGCATGGATGAGATATTTCATATAATAACCAAGTCATGGGCATTTGCAGATAAATAATAGTAAGCATCCAAGTATTAATTAACCATAGGCATGTGTTCCAATTTAGTTGTGCGTGCTCGCAATGAGAAACTTGCACATCATCTTTTGTCCTACCAGCCCGTTGCAGCGGGGCCTCAAGGGAAACTACTGGTAATTAAGGTACTCCTTTTAATAAAGTACCGGAGCAAAGCATTAACATTCCGTGAACACATGTGATCCTCACATCACAGCCATCCCCTTCGGTTGCCCCAATTGCTGTCACTTTGGGGCCTCGGGTTCCGGACAATAATATGTGTATACAACTCATAGATATGATCTAAAACAATAATTATCCTCATGATACAATAACATGTTCAGATCTGAAATCATGGCACTTGGGCCCTAGTGTCAAGCATTAAGCATAACAAGTTGCAACAATGACATAAAACACCGATAACGGATACTAGGCACCATGCCCTAATGATATTACAGCTATTACATGAACGATCTCATCCAATCCCTACCATCCCCTCAAGCCTACAGAGGGGAATTACTCACACATGGATGGGGGAAACGATGATGGTTGATGGAGAGGCGTTGGTGATGACGATGGCGATGATCCCCTTCGATTCCCCGTCCCGGCGTAGTGCCGGAACAGGAACTTCTGGTCCCCGAATTGAGTTTCGAGGTGGCGGCGGCGCTCGGATGTGTTTCTGGGAAAAGTGCTCGGGTTCTCGGTTTTAGGTCAGAGGGGGCTTATATCTGAGAGGGGGACGCGAGGGCGTGGCCGAGTCGGCCACACCATATGGTGGCGCGGCCAGGAGCCTGCCGCGCCTCCACGTGGTGTGGGCGGCTCGCTGCCCCCCTCCGTCTCATCTTCTGGCTTTGTGGGTCTTCGGGCAAAATAGGAGTTTTGGCCTTTTTTTCTGATATTTTTCCTAAAAGTTAAATGTCTGCACAAAAATAAGACACCAGGGCAATTCTGCTGAAAACAGCGTTAGTCCATGTTAGTTGCATTCAAAACACACAAATTAGAGTTGAAACAATAGCAAAAGTGTTCGGGAAAGTAGATACGTTTTGGACGTATCAACTCCCCCCAAGCTTAGCTTATTGCTTGTCCTCAAGCAATTCAGTTAACAACTGAGTGCAATAAAAGAACTTTCACGAACACATTTGCTTCATATGATGTAAATATTCTCACTATGAGGACAAATGCTTAGGCTATTCATGATAAGATATATGTAAACGGTGTCACCTAATAGTTATGTAAACTATAAAGAAATGCCAATCATACCAATAATAAATAACATGAAACATATCAATTCACAGGATTGCAAAGCTCATAATAAAGTATGATAATGTGGTATCTCGCTTGCCCGAATGTGTACAACAAAACATAAATACCCAGGCACCTCTGAGTTTCAGGAGAAGACTAGAAATAAAGATATCAAATATAAAAGCATCAAGATTATAGCGCAGTTAACAGTATTCTGGGACAATCACATTACACTAAGAATGACAAGTATGCTCTCAAGAAGGTGCTCAAAGAAGGATGGTGACTCAACAATAAAGTAAAAGATAGACCCTTCATTGAGGGAAGCAGGGATTTAACATGTGCTAGAGCTTTTCATTGTTTTAAAAACAGAGGCAAAATTGTTTTTGAATGGTGATTGATTTGTCAACGAATGGTAATAGAGTTCCTGTTATCTTCCATACTAAGCAAGTTTAGAGCGGTTCCGATTTATTTAAAAACAAGCATTTATAATATGCACCTTATTTATATAATTTGACACTCCTCACAACCTTTGCTTTTCTCAAACCATGGCTAACCGAATCCTCGGGTGCCCACCAGCATTCTCATACCATGGAGGAGTGTCTATTTTTCCTTTCTTAAATCTTTTTGGGATATTATAGTGGTCTAACCAGCCCTTTGCAAAATTAATG
Organism: Poa annua; assembly: GCA_026929855.1. Taxonomy (NCBI): domain Eukaryota; kingdom Viridiplantae; phylum Streptophyta; class Magnoliopsida; order Poales; family Poaceae; genus Poa; species Poa annua. The sequence continues at coordinate 61,106,428 of CM049437.1, forward strand.
ACGAGCAGATGGAGCATACAAGTCGGTTACTTAATTAGCATGGAAGATAACAAGCCCAACTACTACTTCCTCACGAGCTAAAACAGTGTCACAAATTGAGAAGTTGTTTGAAGGTTTTAAAGATAGCACATGCAAATTTACTTGAATGGTTTGAAATGCCATACATAGGTGTTTTTGGTGGACTCTTTGGGATAACTTGGTTTTCAGGGATTTAGAAGCACAAGCATTTGCAGCTTAGTACAAGTGGAGGCTAGCAATAGACGGGGAAGCGACAATTCAAGAGAGCAATAACCGTCATAATCATGCTTGCGACAAAATAAAATTAACGGAGGCGTAAAAATGATACTAGAATTCTGAGGCAAAATAAATCATCAAGACTTAATTGACTTTTTGTTTTTAGTCATAACATGTGTAAGCATGTGCCAAGTCGATTCAAATGAATTATTCAGAGGAGGATACCACAATGTCATATTCTACTATGAACAGAACAATGCAAGCAAATATCCATGAAACATGTTATCTACCATTAATAAATTGGGACCGATCATAAGAGAACATGAACTACTAAGCATCCACCAATAGACATATACCTTATGCGAACCATCTAAGCATGCTCACATGAATGAGTATATGTACAAAAATGAAAAACAAATAGAGTTCATTACCAGCCTCTTACCCAACTCGAATTGTCATAGATCATCATTATTGTCTTTTCACTTGTGTGCTTGAAAGATATGAAATAACAACCAAGCTCCATGGAGTAACTGAAGGTGATGAACTCTGAAACAAACTATACAAAACCAAAGAGAAACAAGAAATATTTTTGGGTTTTCGGATTTAGGAACTAAAACAGAACAGCCAGCAAAGACGAATTTTTTCGAGGCCTCTAAAATGCTCAGATCAGAAAACTCGAAACTAATGAAAGTTGCATACATATCTGGAGATTATGCTCACGAAATTTCAGGCCATTTGGATTTTTCTGTGAGAAGTTATGAATTAAACGGTGGACAGCAGAAATCTGTCCCTACGCTAAACAGAAAACAACAAAGCAAAATATTTTTGTGTTTTTGCATATTGAACCGAATTAAATACTAAGCATACTAATACTAGAGACTAAAGCAAACTAGCAAGAGAAATAACAGAAATATTTTTGGTCTTTTTGAGTTTTAAGAAAGTAAATCGAAACATGAACAAAATAAATAAAGAAAGAAAACGAAAGCGAAACATGGATATACAAAGTACCGAATGATAATGATATATAGATGAGTGAGCTATCAGTATACCTCCCCCCAAGCTTAGGCTTTTGGCCTAAGTGGAGATCAATCCCATGGTGAGTATGAGCTCCAGCCCGATGGGTCAAACCTGGCGTGATCGTACTCTTGCTCGGCTACGGTGGAGGAAGAACCGGAAGGTCCTGCGTATCCCGGATCCGGGTAGGTGAAACCAGCGGTCTCTGGGGGCTGCCCAATGTCATCCTCGGGCTCCTCCATATCGCCCTCCACGTCCGGGGCTTATTGCCCCACGAGTGCATCAATCTCAGCCTCCGAGAGTGACCAACTAGCCCTGGCATCAAGGTTAAACGAAGGCACAGGCAACCTAATAGTTCTAACAGATGTAGATGTCTTCCATATTGTTTTCTTACACCAAATACAACTAAACTTCGCAAACTAAATGACATTACAGTAGGTAAAACAAAGATGAGAAGAAAAATGTTGTTTAGCACCTCTATGCATTTAAAACATATTTGTTAATAAGGTTGATCAAGTCCTGCCACCAAATAAATTTTAGATGACATAAAGGATTCAAACATTGTGAGACACTCATGTTACCTTGTATTGTATTGGTATGGATCCAATCATAAGAGTTTTGTATTCTTCTTTATAAGGGCAATCAATACTTCCCACTTTGATAGACCTCAAATTAGTAATTGTATTAACTCCATAAATTTTATCCACTCTCTTGGGGAAATAAACAGCATGTTCCTTGTCATCCACATGAAAAGTTACTTTTCCTTTATTGCAATCAATAACAGCCCCTGCAGTGTTCAAAAAAGGTCTTCCAAGAATAATAGATATATTATCATTTTCAGGCATTTCAAGCACAACAAAGTCAGTCATGATTAAACAATTATTAGCCACTTGAACAAGAACATCCTCACAAATACCAACAGGAACAGCAGTAGATTTATCAGCCATTTGCAAAGATATATCAGTAGGTATCAATTTATCCAAATAAAGTCTCTTGTAAAGAGAGAAAGGCATAACACTAACTCCTGCTCCCAATTCACATAGAGCAGTTCTAACATAATTATTTTTGATAGAGCAAGGAATGGTTGGTATACCTGTATCACCCAACTTATTTGAAACCTTGCCATTGAAAGAGTAATTAGCAAGCATAGTAGATATTTCCTCATTAGGAATTTTCCTTTTGTTAGAAACAATATCTTTCATATATTTTGAATAAGGAGGCAATTTAATAGCATCAGTCAAAGGAATTTGTAAGAACAAAGGTTTCATCCATTCACAAAATTTATTATAATGTTCTTGTTCTTTTGTTTTAAGTTTCTTACCAGGAAAATGCATTTGTTTTTGGACACAAGGCTCTCTTTCACTACCATGTTTCTTAGCAATAAAATCTTCCTTAGTGCACTTTTCATTTTTATTATGCTTTTCAGGTTCTTCTTCTATTTCTTCCTTATCTGAATTGCTATTCTTATCATGATCATTGGTATTATTACTATCATTGTTATGTTCATTACCACTTTCAGTTTCAGCATCAGAAATAGATATACCATTAGGATCATTAACAGGTTCTGAGGATTCTACAACAATTTTATGTTTCTTCTTCTTTTTCTTAGAAGGAGCACTAGGTTTATTAATTCGTTGAGAATCTTGTTCAATTCTTTTAGGATGTCCTTCAGGATATAAAGGATCCTGAGTAGAAATACCTCCTATAGTTGTTACTTCGCAAACATGTTTTTCTTTATCAATAGAGGCATTTTCTAACAAATCCTTTTGCACTTTAGTAAGTTGATCAATTTGAGTTTGAACCATATGAAAATGTTTAATAAGTATTTTAACATCATTGGAGGTTCTATCAACAATATCATGCAAGTTACTGATAGCACGAGAATTTTCCATTAAATGATTCTTTATTCTCATATTAAAATTACATTGCTTAGTAATAAAAGTATCAAATTCATCAAAGCATTGAGCAAGAGGTTTTGAGTAAGGAATATCTCTATCATCAAACCTTTGGAGAGAGTGTACCTCAATTATGGGTGGATGAGGAATTGGCTCACATAATTCTTCAATAGGCGGTAAATTCTTCACATCTTCAGATTTAATACCTCTCTCTTTAAGAGATTTCTTGGCTTCCTTCATCACTTCTTCATCTAATTCAATCATACCTCTCTTCCTTGGTGTTGGTGTAGGTGTTGGAGTAGGTTCAGGAATATTCCAATCATCATAATTCTGGCTTATCTTAGCTATTAATTCCTCAGCTTCTTCTGGAGTTCGTTTCCGGAAAACACAACTAGCACAACTATCCAAATATGTCCTAGATTCAACGGTTAGTCCACTGTAAAATATATCAAGAAGATCATTTTTCTCTAAATCAAGGTTCGGCTGGCCTCTTATTAGAGAGCAAAACCGTGTCCAAGCATCAGGCAATTTTTCTTCTTCTTCTTGATTAAAGTTATAAATTCTTAGCAAAGCATCACGTTGAGCACTAGCAGGAAAATATTTCCGAAAGAAAGTATCAAGCAAACCAATAGGACTAGTAATGGAACCAGGAGACAAATTATTATACCAAGTTTTAGCTTCTCCTTTTAATGAGAAAGGAAATATTTTAGTGACAAAGTAAGTGCGCATCTTTATGTCCTCAGAAAATATACCACTCAAAGTAGAGAGTTCATTCATGTGTTCTACAACACTTTCATTTTCGGTTCCACAGAAAGGTTCTCTCTCAACAATAGCTATATGTGCTAAATCAAGAGAGAAATCATAATCTTTGTCTTTAATGTTTATGGGAGATGTAGCAATTTTAGCATCAGGAGATAACTTATATCTAACAGCATGTTTTTCAAGAAATTTTTTCGTATTACATGCACCAGTAGTAGCTTGACATTCTTCAATAAAATCATCATTAAGTTCAACATATAATTCATCAAGATCATTATCAGCATTATTTGTAAATTCAGGTGAATTAACAGGTGTTTCAGCATCTTCATTAGGAATTTCAGCATTTTCAAATTGTTTAGATCTAGCAATTGTAGCATCTAAAAAGGGACCTAATGAACCAGTTTCATCAAGAACATTAGAAGCATCATCACAACTAATTTCAGATTCAGCAGGAGTAACAGTGCAAGAAGCCTAAGGTGGTGTAACAAGCTTACTTAAAACAGACGGTGAATCAAGAGCAGCAGCGGAACTCAGAATTGTACCTTTTCTTGTAGTGGATGGTACGATGGGAAATTTCTTATCACCAGGTCTTCCCATGATGAATGAATTCCAGAGAGCAGTATCACACTCAGGTGAACTTATAAATAAAGCTATGCTCCCCGGCAACGGCGGCAGAAAATAGTCTTCATGACCCACAAGTATAGGGGATCGCAACAGTCTTCGAGGGAAGTAAAACCCAAATTTATTGATTCGACACAAGGGGAGCCAAAGAATATTTATAAGCCTTAACAGCAGAGTTGTCAATTCAGCTGTACCTGTGAATAGACTTGCTCGAGACAGATTATCAGTAGCAACAGTTTTATAGCAGAGACAGTAGTGAAATAACAGCAGCAGTAGAGTAAAAACAGCAGTGATGATTATAGTAGACAGCAGGATTAAAATACTGTAGGTATAGGGACGGATGAACGGGCGTTGCATGGATGAGATATTTCATATAATAACTAAGTCATGGGCATTTGTAGATAAATAATAGTAAGCATCCAAGTATTAATTAACCATAGGCATGTGTTCCAATTTAGTTGTGCGTGCTCGCAATGAGAAACTTGCACATCATCTTTTGTCCTACCAGCCCGTTGCAGCGGGGCCTCAAGGGAAACTACTGGTAATTAAGGTACTCCTTTTAATAAAGTACCGGAGCAAAGCATTAACATTCCGTGAACACATGTGATCCTCACATAACAGTCATCCCCTCCGGTTGTCCCAATTGCTTTCACTTTGTGGCCTCGGGTTCCGGACAATAATATGTGTATACAACTCATAGATATGATCTAAAACAATAATTATCCTCATGATACAATAACATGTTCAGATCTGAAATCATGGCACTCGGGCCCTAGTGTCAAGCATTAAGCATAACAAGTTGCAACAATGACATAAAACACCGATAACGGATACTAGGCACCATGCCCTAATGATATTACAACTATTACATGAACGATCTCATCCAATCCCTACCATCCCCTCAAGCCTACAGCGGGGAATTACTCACACATGGATGGGGGAAACGATGATGGTTGATGGAGAGGCGTTGGTGATGACGATGGCGATGATCCCCTTCGATTCCCCGTCCCGGCGGAGTGCCGGAACAGGAACTTCTGGTCCCCGAATTGAGTTTCGAGGTGGCGGCGGCGCTCGGATGTGTTTCTGGGAAAAGTGCTCGGGGGGTTCTCGGTTTTAGGTCAGAGGGGGCTTATATCCGAGAGGGGGACATGAGGGCGTGGCCGAGTCGGCCACACCATATGGTGGCGCGGCCAGGAGCCTGCCGCGCCTCCACGTGGTGTGGGCGGCTCGCTGCCCCCCTCCGTCTCATCTTCTGGCTCCGTGGGTCTTCGGGCAAAATAGGAGCTTTGGCCTTTTTTCTGGTATTTTTCCTAAAAGTTGAATTTCTGCACTTAAATAAGACACCAGGGCAATTCTGCTGAAAACAGCGTTAGTCCATGTTAGTTGCATTCAAAACACACAAATTAGAGGTGAAACAATAGCAAAAGTGTTCGGGAAAGTAGATACGTTTTGGACGTATCACATCTTTCCTCCATGTTCCTGCGTGAGTGTAGGCAGGGTGCAGATTCTGGGTGGCCAGAACTCGGCTTCGAGGATTTGTGGTGGTTTGGCGTGGTGGTGGCACCACCACCATGTCGAGAGTGAGTGTTTCAGTGGCAGCGCGGGCGTGAGGGGTGTCGAGAAGCTTCAGACAAAAGTTCGGCCCGGCTTGCTGGCTGGCGATGGCGGCGCCCGTGGGTGTCGTGTTCCTCCTTGGAGACACCGTCGTGGAGTCTTCTTCGACCTCTTCATCCTCGGAGCAAGCTTTTCAGGTAAAAATCTAGGCCTGTCGGGTCGGGCGACGAGCGTCATCCTTGACGTCGCCTTCCTACTTTGGGGCTTTGTCTTGAAAAGCTTGCTTCCTTTCGCGTTTGTCGGTAGGTTGTCAGCTTACGGATTTGCGGTCGGCAGGTTTTTGGTGGGCAAAGTGGGCCTTCTGTATGGTGGTATGCGCGGCACCGACAATGTCAAGGAGTAATGGTTTGGTCGCGGCAATGGCTTCATAGTCGGCTCTGTCCGACGTGTCCGAGTGTCTTCGTGTTGGTATCACCAATTTTTGAAGTCAAAGATGCTATGTACCGATATATCTACCTCTTGAGTAGATGTCCTGTAAGGGTTGTCCGGTAGTGAAGATATCTCGGCGCAGGTCTTGCGCATCTCCTTCCCGAGCTCTCCATCAGAATCGGAGCTGCCTACTCTTCGCGAAGAGCCATATGTTTGGCATAGGCCGACGTGGGTTTCTTGATGCCGGTTCAATGATGGTCTCCTTGGTGTTTTTCATGTGAAGTTGGAGTCGCTGCAAGTGTGCAGCTTGATGACGACGACCTGGGAGGCAACCTCGACGACTACTTTATCTTCAGTGGTCTGTGTGCAGCTTGTGTGGGTAGACAGGGTGGTTGTGAGTGCCCTCGCGACGGCCGTGTTCCATGACAGTCGTTGAGTGCTTTGTGTCGGTTTTAGGCCGGTTTCCCGCCAATTCCCATTTCTTAATTAATAAAAATGACAAGTCTTTTGTCTCGGTTCAAAAAAAATTAGGAAAATTTCCTATGAATTGTCTTTAGTTTAAAAGAATGGTGCTAGCAAAATCATATGAATTGGATTCATATGTCGAAATTTAAACATCCACTTAAACCTCTTTTTTACACTAAGTGTGTAGGATCGAGCCACTTTTCCTTTGCTTTTCCTACGTCTTATCCAAATAATAGTTTTCATACTTTTCTGTATTTTACAATTCTCTATTTTACATTTGCAAACTTATAAAATTACTGTGTATTTTAATCCTATGATTCAAAGAGCCCTTAAGGGCATCTCCCAACGGGGACCCAAACGATGAGTAAGTATATAGCGCTACCACCACTTTAGATGCTTTATGTGCTACCATTAAAATTAATTTTAAATGTTTCAGAATTTTCAAGGAAGGATGTCTAGTGTCACGAGGTGTCAACAATCGTGTAGACAAGTTTTGACCATCATTTCTTTGCTACAATATGTTTATAAATTCAAAATGGCTGTATATCATGAAACTAATTTATGAAACAATTAACATGTACGGTCGCCTAAATTCTCATAATGGCACTAGTAGTACAACTTCGTTGGGACCAGAAGTAGTTTCGTGAGGTGTCAATGATTGTATAATTATCATGTGATTTGAAAATTTTCTGTCACTTTCAGTTAACCGATTTTTTTACAAATATGACCCTCTGCCGAATGTAATTGTCAAAAATAACCCCCTCCGAATTTTATTGTCAAAAATGACCTGGCGGGAAGAGGAAAAAGCGACACGTGTCATCCCGCCACATGGGATGGCGGGAAGTACCTCCCTCCATCCCCTATGGCGGAAAGAGGTGAGGTGGCGCAACACCATTTGACAGGAGGTGGGACGCGCGGCTGGTGAAAAGGCACTTCCCGCCACCCCCTATGGCGGGAAGTACATCCCTCCATCCCCTATGGCGGGAAGTGCCACGTGTCGCTTTCTCCCCCTCCCGCCAGGTCATTTTTGACAATAAAATTCGGAGGGGGTCATTTTTGACAATTACGTTCGGCAGAGGGTCATATTTGTAAAAAAATCCAGTTAACCGGGACAGATAAGTTTGGTCCACCTTGCTAAGTGCCGATTGTTCTATGGCGATGTCACTTTAGACCTGGTTAGCGTCTCGAGCCACTCTATGGGTTCCATTAATGTCAGCAGCCAATAATTAGAACGCGAATCTTCCCATTGGGGGCTGTCAACCACAACAACATATTCTGGAGAGATATCCATCAAGTAGATAGTCACGAGGAGACACGGATAGGCCCGACGAATTCAAGGGCGAGACGCAAAATCCTTATTCCGTTTTGATTTTCCATCCCTTTCGAGTAGAATAGATAGCCACAAGCAAAGAGGAAGAGAAGAAATGGAAAAGGAAACTGACGAAAATAACGTGGTGGTAAGTGGTAACAAGAAACAACTTGCGGTTGATCATCCACCCCTAGGTTATATGATGGACAAACTAACAACATGCTACCTACAGTTTTAAAAACTGACAAATATTTAAGTGTGTGTATTTTTCTGCGACAGTAGACTACTACGGAGTAGTGTGTAAACGCATATGACACGCTGCTGGAAATTACGGCAGTGAATATAAAACTCGAGCTACATTTGATTCCGATTTGGTACGCGCAGTCGAATGTTGACTCGGACTCTGAATTTTCCCCAGCAGACTCTGCCTGGGGACAAGAGAAGCAACAGGTGGACAGGAGTAGACAGAGATACACTAATCTATACAGGGACAGGTTTTTGTTTGCTACTACCTCTGTTTTAAATAGCCGGCTATAGCCCGCCTATAGCCTTATCAGAGGCTCCGCGTTACGGCTAAGCCCTTCATAGGGTATAGAGATAATAGCCGCTATCACTCGGCTATAGCTCAGCTAAATGGCTTTAGCCCATTAGCCGCTATTTTCCAGGTTAGAGGGGTCCAATTGTTTTTGACAAAAAACTGTCCCGCTCACTCCAATTTATCCCGCTCAGCCCAATTTCGAACTCGGATTGACCGCATACATACCTTGTTATGTGAGCTTGTTGTTGTTTGTTGTTGTCTTGTTGTTGTTGTGAGCAGAACCATACAATGTCCTGAACTTCGTTTTGCTACACGCGATTATGTAATATGCTAATATTTGGGTAGAGTTGCGCTACTTAATATCTATTATGTGGACAAAACCATGTCCAGAACTCCTGGTTCTTCATATCTATTATGTGGATACGTTAATATCTTATACATTTGTGAATTATTGATATATATATATACAGATATATGATGTTATAATATTGTTTTTTCTTATTATTTATCAATGCGGTTATATGGCCATAGCTGCTCTATAGCCCGGCTATAGCTTTTCGTAGCCTCTGAAATCGCCGGCGCTAAACAAAATAACCCGCTATTTTAAACAGAGACTACTACTATATAGACCACAGACGATGCTTCCACAAGCACCCCGAGATGAGCATAGAAGATTAGTACTAGTGCCATCAATATGTACGATTGGTCGATGCATTTTCCACTTCATCTGAAGCTTTTCTCGGATTTTGCTTTCCAAATTTCTGTTGATGGAATCGAATTTGGTTCCACCAGCACGCACTTCAAAATGTCATTCCGTTTCTTCACATGCTTCAAAACGATGTTACCTTGCAAGTTCGCTTTAAGATCATCAGGGATATGGTAGCATGTGTATCACTCACCATGATTTGGAGTAATAATCAAACTTTTTCCACAGCTTGAAAAGTAAGTTGAGCAATACTCACATGTAGCATCTACTTGTATAATTTTACGACACATCGCAATTCTTTTGGAATGTCATTTCTTTTTGGTATATGTGAGGTGATGTTACACTATACTTCGGAGGGGGCTTGCCACGAATAGCGAAAAACAACTTTTTTTTTTGCGGGGAAAAACAACTTGACAAATCACATATAAACTTACATGAAAATCCCTCACTGAGTGACCAAGAAAAATCACAAAACCAACGTATTTCGCTCAATCTTGAAGAACCATATTCATTTCAGATACAGTACTCAGGGATGGACACGAGATGTTAGCTCAATGGGGTGGAACTAGCTAACATACCATAAACAAGGAGCATATATGACTTTTTCTTAAGAAAATCCTGGTCATAGGGGGGCATAGCCCCTGCTCGTCACCCTTGTCTCCGTGCCCGAGTGTACTAGAATCTCTACATGAAAATAACGACACCACCAGTACATTTTTTTAGAAAAGAAGGTGCAGATCCCCGACCTCTACATCGAAATGATCCAACCGTACATGTTACAAACTTGGCATGCATCACCATCTTCAATCGCTCATAATAAACTTGGCAAGCTCATCCGCCACGTGTAAATGCATTTAACTATGTGCCATTTTCGTGCACATTTGCAATGACCTGATGTACTTAACGTCAATTGTAATAGTCGAGATGTCGTCAGCGGAACCAACTCATTTGTCACGTCTGCCACCTCAACATATTGAGGCCGAATCCCCTTTTCACCTCCCTTAGACAGTTTCTAACCCATTCACTATCGCCAGATGGCGGACCTTAGTGTATCTCATGCCCCCAACCCCTGCCCCCGCCTAGATGTTTTTTTTTTGAATTTTCACGGGGCGGGGGCTCGCGCCGCACCTGAATTTGAATATTCCATATATGTGAAAGCCCAACATGGCTGTATAGGGTTTACAGTAGAAGGAGAGAGAGCTGAGAGGGGCCAGGGGAGATTACAAGGCTGAACCGCTCACGGCTCAGGTTCAGTATCAGGCCAGTCAGGCAGTTCATCCAAAGATGGAGGTCTGCGACTAGGTCGACGGGGAGCCGTTTGCTCCAGAGCTTCGCTTCGCTTCTGGAAGTTCTGATCAAGAGTGACAGGTTAGGCCTTTGTTTGTGGAACACCACAACGTTTTTGTGCTTCCACAGTTCCCAGCAACACAGGAGGAGGAAGGTGTTTACCGTGCGAGGCGAGACCGCCACAAGGGAGGGGTAGGTGTGAAGACGAGCAACGTCGGCGTCTCCGGGGATCGCGATCCCTAGGTATTCATAGAATCTCTTCACAAAGTCGCATTCGAACATGATATGGTTGGGGGTTTTAGTCTCCAGCCCGCGGATTGGACAGGGGGCTTCACTTTACGTGAGGATGTGCTTCCGGAGCAGGGCTGACCTGGTTTGAATTCTGGCCATCGTAAGCAGTCAACCGAAGAAACAAACCTTGGAGGGGGCGTAGTTGCTCCACACGAAGTCATGGAAGGGGGCCACGACGCCGCCGAACATCTGCAGACGATAGATCGCCCCGTCGTTGAAGTAGCGGGACTTTTTCTCACATCTGACCAGGTTTCTGACGTCACCCCGATCACCCAGCTCCACATCGCCAAGTAGGACATATAGGGCAGCAAGCTGGCTCTCGCCCGCCAAGGTGAGTCGTGGGATGAGGGTGCGGCGTATCCCACGAGCAAGCACACATCTGAAAGTCTCTTCCATGTCAGTGGGGTGAGATAGCAGCGCGGGGAACCTGTGGCATAGCGGCTCCACGCCCAGCCAGGTGTCCCGCCCGAAGGAGGTACAGCGCCCATTCCACACACTCACCCTGGTGATATTTCTGTAGAGCGGCATCAGAGCGGCCAGGTGCGGCGCCCATCCCCCGCCTAGATGTTAGCAGATTCATGAAAGAGACATGTGTTGAGCTGTAGTTGTAACCAAGTAGACGAGTATGTGCTTTCATGCTAGAGTCATAACAATGAAAATTTGCCACTAGAATGTAGAGGACACAAACCTTATGTGTGTAAATTAAGTTCATAAGTAATTTTACCTATCAAAAGCATGCCTGAAGTTCTTTTGGAAGGTATACTTAAATAAAATACTTGTAACTAGTAATTGCCGGTCCGCCCCCTTTCGTGCATATCTCTAAGCTCGGGAGACAGGTTTGAAATTTTTGGTGTGTGTCCATCTTGGACCCTCAAATATAAACTTCTTTGGAACAATTATAAATATACTTGATTAGAATAAAGCATTGACATATTCAAGAAAATACATAGACCCATCAACTAATATCAATCCAACAAAAATCTACCCTCCTGTTACACGCTTTTCTTTTTAAAACCGAGTTCTAATCTACAAGTGACGATTCTTTCACAGTCCAGTTGGAAACCCCCAAATCGTCGGCATATGGCACGTCCACGACATGCCCGGAGAAGAAGACAAACGCAATGTCCATCTACCCTGTGCTTCCACTGTTACATCGAGATGCCGGCCGGCCATTATATTCTTTTCTTCGCAGTTCATACATCCAAAGAGCCCTAATTAACAAGTTGACTGCTTCCTTTATCATCCTCACACCAACCAACATTACACGTCCAGAAGTAGATTAACAATCAGCTAATCATACTCGTGACACTCCTCTCAGCTTCAGCTTCTCTCTTCCTCGGCTGGCTCCCATATAATAACCCCAGCCCACCCCGTCCTTCTCAGCACAGAACCAAGAACCCAGACGCAACCCCACGAGCAACGGAGCGCGTGAAATGGGGAACTGCCAGGCGGCGGATGCGGCGGCCGTGGTGATCCAGCACCCGGGCGACGGCAAGGTCGAGCGCCTCTACTGGCCGGCCACCGCGGCCGACGTCATGCGCAGGAATCCCGGGCACTACGTCGCGCTCGTCGTCCTCCACGTCTCCGGCGGCGGTGACGACAAGGCCGTCGACCCTGCCGTGGCAGCCGTCGACGGAGGAGGCGCCAGGATCACGAAAGTGAAGCTTCTCAAGCCCAAGGACACGCTTCTCCTGGGCCAGGTGTACCGCCTAATCACCTCCCAAGGTTCGTGCCCTCTGTTCATCTTGGATTGCATTAGATTGTTCTGTTCTCACTTCTCAGCCGCGCGAGGGCTCGAGCTCGATCCCTGTCGTACATGATGGTTAATACATCTGTCTGTTGGTGCGTGCAGAGGTGACAAAGGCAGTGCAGGCGAGGAGGCAGGAGAAGATGCGTAGCTGCGACGAGGTAATCGAGCAGCAGCGGCCGCGCCTACACCGAAGGCGGCAGCCGCCGAGGCCCAGGGGCGAGGCCGCCGCCGGCAACGACGAGCAGAGACAGCCCACCGATCACCAGGTAATTACTACACGCTTGACTTCTCCTATTTGTATCACAATCGCAACCGCTCATCTGTCGATTCGTTCTTGGACCAGGAACGGAAGCGTCTGGAGAAAGACCGGCACCGGAGCATCGCCGGCGGCCGGCACTGGCGGCCGTCGTTGCAGAGCATCACTGAGCTGTCCAGCTGACTGCGATGCCTTTACAAGTGAATTACGAGTAGAATAGAAAGGTTTGGACTTGGGAGCTAGAAATGTACATTAGCGGACAGGAGCATTAAGGTGTACTACCATACCAGAGGGTTGCTCTGTCCTTGTTAGTTGGCAGTGAAACAGTGATCTCAATGTGCGAACACATATATCGCCTTTTGAACCTGTTTCAATCTGTTTGGTGATTTTCAAAATGGCTGAGATTCTTCCTGTAATGTACAGTACCCTGTACGAGATCGACCAAACCTTGAGGAAAATCCGCCATGAGAATCCGGTATGGAGGATCTAGCAGTTTATCCGAGTATGTCAGGTGCTAAGGACAACATCTACAGAGTTCGATCTTGTCTGGAGCATTCGCCATCCAGATCGATCACCTCTTCAATCTGCAGTGAGGCCGTAGTGACGAACTGTACCGAACATGCGATTCTTCAAAGAGATCCGGGTCCGTTCTCATAACAGGTTAGGGCGGCATCCAGGTGATCGATCTATCATGTGGTACTATGCACTGTAGAGATTCTGCGTGTTAATTTTGATATTTGTGGAAGGAATATGCTACCAAGTTTTTTAGAAAAGGAGGATGTGGCATCAAGTGATGCACACGGCTATTCACACTTATTAATCAAACCAGATTTACAAAGTACAACATTGAAAACAAACTGAAGTCAACCTCTCGACAATAAGGGTCGCTACCACTATGATGGGGGTGACTAAGATCGATTCGATGCCTATGATCTCACACCTACCCACATCATCTAAAACCGGAGTACCAGTTCAGCAAAACACTCAACGCACACCGATGTGCACGCATTAGTCCCTGCCGCCGTCTTCCACTAACCCATCTTCAGAGAGTTGATCAACAACATGATCTTGCAAAACCAGCCACCAAACCTTCCGCTAATCCCTTCGGCATAGTGCACACTTACGGAGAGACGGATGCTTCACCTCGATGATGCCTTCAGGAAGGAGACGACACACAGGGAATCGCCATCACCGGCTCCGACCCAAACGGAGACAAGCTTTCACCCGGGTCAGCCAATCACCTCCAAACCGCAGCAATTGCACCAGCACGATCCACCTAGCCACCATCATCCGGCGCCGCTTCACAAACGATGCCCCCAAGAGGGAACACAACACCACAACACCGCCATCGTCCGATCCGTAGACCCTAGAGTTTCCCCCGGAGCATTATGAGCGAGAAGACGTGGACTGCTAGGATGATGCCTTCAACAAGGTAACGACGTCGAGAGGTCGCCATCGCCCGCCAAAAGGCCAGCTTTCACCGACATCCGCGCCTCCAAACTCGCCGCCGGTACTAGATGTAGGATCCAAGATCCAACACATCCAGCCAGGCCGACCCCTCCGACGGAAGAGGAAGCCGCTCCACCGTGCCCAGGGCATTCCTCGTGACGTGTGCCAAGCCCAGACGACGAGTGTCGTCGCCGGTGTTGGTGAAGATGCAGTTGAAGTCGACCCACCGAAGCCACCGCCTCCACTGCCCTGCCGCTGTTGCCGCCACTGGCCCGCGGCACCTCGGCCAGCCATGGCGCTTCTCCGCCCGAAGCTCCACGCCCACGGTGGTCGGCTCCTCTGCCCTCCACCTTTGACGGGCTGGGCGCCGCTATCGCAGCCGGCGTCGGCGGCGGCAGCGGCCAGGGAGGACAGCGGCTGGGGGGTGCTTTCCTCAGAATTGGTTGGGTCCTCCGGAGCCGCCCGAGCGGGGGCGACCCGGGAGGAACGGGAAGATGGGAGGGGAGGGGCGGGGAGGGTTGTGGCAGGCGGCAGGGAGTGCTTGGTGGCGGTGGCGGGGAATATGCTTCCAAGTGTGTTCTTCTTTTCATGTGGAAATAATGCAATCTGTGCAGCTGCTAGTGGCTATTCTTGATGGTTGATTTAATCAATTGATTGTTCAGATCGAACCATGTCAGTATATATCATTACTGATGGATGCTTTGGCTAACTAGCCTCGGGTTTCATGCGTGTTAAGAGATGATGGGAGGGGCTAAAAGAAGCCTGAAAAGGCACTGTCATCACGGTGTGCTTGCCGCTTGCTTGATGGAAAAAGGAAAAAGATTGCATCATGCTTAGCCTGGACATTGCCGATTAGAAAAATCTGGAAGTGCAGGTCATGCTTAGCCTCGACATGGCTGATTGGAAAATCTGGCAGGGAGTGCCAGATCGTCGAGGTGGAATCCAGGGCAGGGCTCCTCGAGGCTAAGCATGACCACCAGATCGTCGAGGTGGAATCCAGGGCAGGGGCCACCAGCTGCAGAGTGCCACGCTGGCGTTTCAGCCAGTGGAAGAGGTAGCGTCGGACTGGCAGCTCCCAAGCATGAGCGGCTGCGATCGACTACGAGGGGGAAGCAGGGTGCGGGAGCGCGCCTTGGATTCCTGCCCGTTAGGGATCGGGTCGGCCATAGGAGCAGTCAGTGGGATGGTCGCAGGCTCTGGGAAAGAGGCGGCAAAGGAAGCAGCAAAAGAGACAGAGGCCTGTGCTAAAGCTGCTGTTGATCCCGAGACTGATACTCTAGCAGCAGGACCAAGCCAGATAGAAGATATGGTGCAGGTTTTGAATCCGCTGGCCAATGATAGAGCTTCTCCTGGCGGGAATGTGGGTTCAGACAAAGTGGTGTCCGTGGTAGAAGAGGAGCCGCATGCTGCGAGCCAGCTAGTGGACCATGTGCAGCCTCCCGAGCAGTGCCGCGCTGAGAAGGCCGTTCCCCAGTCTGAGGAAAAGGGCGTGGCCCAGGCTGTTTTGGCGTTGTCTGACCAGGCGACAGTGGAAGCAGCTTTGGATAGTGTTGTTTTCTCTGAAGTTTTCGACAGTCTGGTTGGGACTCAGGTGGCAGAGCCGGATCGTCTGATCTCTGCGGATGGAGGCCTGGAGTACTTCTCTGTCTCCCTGGAGAGTGAAACTGAGGAGGGTGCTACGAAAGAGGGGCCGCAAGACAGCTCGTTGTGTCGATCGCTGATTGATCCTCCGATTGATTCAGAGGAGGGGGTTGTTGCTGGGACTAGCATGACGGCACAGGAGGCAGTGGCGTGGGGGCGTATGAAGAGTTTTTGCTCGCATTTGCTCAAAGCCCTTGCACCACCTCTGTTAAAAGAGATTGAGTCTGCATCGAAGCTTCGCGCGGAGGCTGAACCTTTCACGCCTAAGAGAATAACGCGGAGCACGTCGGCGGCATCGGGGGTCAAAGTGGATACGAGAGTAAAGAAGGTGACCGTGGCAGAAACTGTTCTGCTCAAAACCTTAGGCATTACCCCGGAGGAGCTTGAGGTGAAGGAAACTGATCTGGATGAGTTCAGGTCGTTTTTTGACTCACCTATGGGAGAAGACCATCTACGAGCAGTTGCTTCGGTGTTTGGCAAAGTGGTACCGGTGTCATTTGAGGCAGAGGAGCAGCGTTTGGCAGGACCGACGCTGGTGATGCCGGTGCACTGAGCATCGTGTGTAAGGTGGAGTCGGAGTAGTTTAGTTTCTTAATGGAATTAAGCATAGAGATGTTAGACTGGAACGTTCGTGGTTTGAACGATCCGGCGAGGAGAGATGCGGTGAGAATTTTCGTTGAGGCTTTGAGAGTTAAAATTGTATGTTTGCAAGAAACTAAGCTTAATGTGGTTGATAGTTACACAGTCTTGGAATGCCTAGGACCATCGTTTGATGGTTTTGCTTATCTCCCTGCAATTGAGACACGTGGAGGGATTTTGCTGGCCTGGGACTCTTCTGTTGTGAAGGTTTCAAACATAAGCTTCGACACTTACGCTATTACGGGCGAGGTGTGTGCGATAGATAACACCAAATGGTGGATAACCACGGTATATGGGCCGCAAACAACTGAGGAGAAGCTTAACTTCCTGGACGAGCTAATGGGCCGAAGGGATTTGTGCCCTGGGCCCTGGATTGTGGCCGGAGATTTCAACATGATTCTCAGTGCGTCGGACAAAAGTAATACAAATCTAAACCGGAGTTTGATGTCGAGATTCAGGAGATTTGTGCGTGATTTGGAGCTCAAAGATCTCTTCCTGCATGGGAGGAAATATACCTGGAGTAACGGGAGAGAGGAACCTACGATGACGCGCATTGACCGCGTGTTGGCCACAGTGGATTGGGAGCTGCAACACCCGGATGCGATTTTACAGGCGCTTTCTTCTTCCATCTCGGATCACACGCCTCTGCACCTGGCGCTAAGCGCCAATTGCAAACCTAAGCGACGGTTCCAATTCGAGCTCTTCTGGCTTAAACTTGAAGGCTTCGATGAGGCGATTCGTGAAGGATGGCAATGCAATAGGGCGATCGTGGATCCCTTCAGAAGACTGGACGCCTTGTTCAGGAATACAGCGGAGTATCTGCAGTCCTGGGGACAGAGGAAAATAGGCAATGTGAAGATAAAGATTGCTGTAGCTAATCTGGTGGTTCTGAAGCTAGATGCTGCGCAAGACCGCAGAGCCTTGTCAGCAGGGGAGCAGTGGCTTCGAAGATCTCTGAAGCTCGTCATTTTAGGTCTGTCCTCGCTGGAGAGAACCATTGCCCGACAGAGATCGCGAATACGGTGGCTAAAAGAGGGAGATGCGAACTCAAAGCTTTTCCACGCAGTTGCGAATGGAAGACGAGCCAGAAATTTTGTATCCAGCATCGAGGAGAATGGGCAGATCATTACAGATCAAGATGAGAAGGTGGATGTTTTTTCGAGAGCTTTTGGCCAAATCCTTGGAACAAGCAGAGAGAGGGAGCACAGTTTGGATTTGGAGGCCCTGAACTTGCCACGGCTTGACCTTCAGGAAATTGACAGTTTATTCACAGAGGAAGAGGTCTGGGCTGTGATCAAGGAAATGCCTGCAGATCGAGCTCCGGGGCCGGATGGATTTATTGGAGCTTTTTACCAAAGAGCTTGGCCTACGATTAAGGGCGACATCATGGCAGGTCTACTGAAATTGGCAGTGGGAGATGGTCGAGGTTTTGCGCGTCTGAATAGAGGGCTCATCACGCTGATTCCCAAGAAAGCAGAGGCAATTAGAGTTGGAGACTATCGACCGATTAGTTTAGTGCATAGTTTCTCCAAGCTATTCTCTAAATTGATCGCTGTACGGTTAAGGCCAAGGATGTCAGATTTGGTAAGCGCAAATCAGTCTGCATTTATCCGAGGGAGAAGCCTGCATGACAACTTCGTGTTGGTGCGTCAGGTGGCGAGGAAGATTAACCAAAGGAGACAGACAGGAGTGTTACTCAAGTTGGATATTTCACGAGCGTTTGACTCGATTTCTTGGCCTTTTTTGTTCGAAGTCCTAAGGCATATGGGCTTTAGTGAGCTTTTTCTCAAATGGATAGCCGTGCTCCTGAACACAGCATCATCCAAAGTTTTGGTGAATGGAGTGCCGGGAAGTAGGATTCAGCATGTGCGGGGACTCCGGCAGGGAGATCCCACCTCCCCTCTGCTCTATGTTTTGGGAATGGAGGTGTTTACTTGTCTGATTCAGGTGGCGGTACAGAGCAGCTGGCTGTCTGAGCTGGTAGGAATTCAGCCTTTGCAAAGGGTATCATTATATGCGGATGATGTTGTGCTTTTTATCAGGCCGAACAATCAAGAGATGTGGTTGATCAAGGAGTTGCTGAAACTGTTTGGGGAAGCCTCTGGCTTAGAAATCAACTACACTAAGACAACTGCTACTGTGATACGTGGTACTCAAGAGGAGGAAGAGAGAGTGAGTCATGTGCTTGGCTGTCAGGTGGTTAATTTTCCAATTAAATATCTGGGACTGCAGCTTGCATTGAGGCCTCTCACAAGGGCAGAGTGGCAACCAATGCTGGACAGAGCGATTGACTTCTTGCCTGCCTGGCAGCGTGGGATGATCACGAGAGAAGGGCGTTTAACCATTATCAAAGCAGTTATAGCAGCCAAGGTCGTACATCTTTTGTTAGTGGCAGAGGCCGCGAGCTGGTTATTAGAGGAGCTGGAGGGATGGATGAGGTCTTTCTTTTGGGCTGGGAAGAAAGAGGTCAAGGCTGGGCAATGCTTGGTGGCCTGGGAGGCAGTATGCAGGCCAATCATGCATGGAGGACTTGGGATTAAAGACCTGAGAAAACAAGGGATTGCTCTCCGAGTAAGATGGGAGTGGTTAAGACGCACAGACCTTGCTAAACCGTGGCAAGGGTTGCCTCCTCTAAAGGACAAAGACACTTTAGAGACGTTTCAACAGTTAGTTAGGATCACTGTCGGGAATGGAGAGAATGTGATGTTCTGGACAGATAAGTGGATTCATGGAGAGAGGGTTTCGGATATAGCACCAGAGGTTTTTACTGCAGTTAGTACAAGGAGGAAGAACACTAGAACGGTGGCGCAAGGTATGGCAGAGAGCAGCTGGGAGCTGGACATTGTGGACGAGCTGTCAGAGGAGGGATTGATGGAGTATATGACTCTTTGGTTTGAAGTGAGTACAGTGGCTCGTGATGTTCAGAATCCTGATTCTTTCAGTTGGAATGGAGCCAGCTCGGGTGTGTATTCAGCAAAAGACACGTACAGGGAGATGTGTCGTGGGCAGCAGAGGAGCATAATCGCTGTTCCTATCTGGAAGTCGTATGCGCCAGTCAAGTGTAAGATTTTTGGATGGCTTGCTACCAAGTATAGACTTTGGTCGTCAGATCGAAGAGCGAGGCATGGATTGCAGGAGCATTCAGATGCTTGTTACACCTGTTTGCAGGAAGAAGACAATGTAGACCATATTCTGATGCAGTGTGTGTTCGCAAGAGAAACTTGGCTAGGATGTTTGCATAATGCAGGTCTGCAGATTAGAGAGCCGGACATCAGCTCTACTCTTGAAAGCTGGTGGCTGCAGGCAAGGGAGAGAATTCAGAGTCGACATAGGAGGGCGTTTGATACTTTGGTAATTCTGGTAGCTTGGATGTTATGGAAGCAGAGAAATGCTCGAGTTTTCGGGAGGGTCAGAGATCAGTGTACCGTGCCGCAGCTTATCAGTAGAATTAGAGAGGAGCTGCAGTTGTGGCAGAGTGCAAGAGGGAGTAGGAGAGTAGATGTTGTGAGAGAGTAGTCTGTTTTGAGTGTGGAGTTGGAGGTTAACTGACCCAGGTGTTCGCACCAGGTTTCAGTTTTCTTGTAATTGTATTGCTCTCCTTCTATAAAGCTAAAGTATGCTATTGGCATACTCTTTAAAAAAAAAAGAAAATCTGGCAGGGCAAGAATTTGGGAAGAGAGAGTAACTGACCACGGGTC
The DNA here is from genome assembly GCA_026929855.1 of Poa annua. NCBI lineage: Eukaryota > Viridiplantae > Streptophyta > Magnoliopsida > Poales > Poaceae > Poa > Poa annua. Next base: position 61,126,963 of record CM049437.1, read on the forward strand.
GTCTTAAGTTTCGGTTTTCACCTATGACGATTTGTCATTTGAGGTTATGATGAAATATTATTGCTAGGCAGGATCCTCTCTGAAAACGAATGGTCGAGGGCCTGGTCAAAAGATTCGAATAAAATGTATTCATAAATTACAGAAATATATGATTGCAAGATGATGCGTAACCACTTCTATTGTCAGGACGGAACAATACTTTGACAAGAAGATTTGATTACTTTTAATCAGTCAAGAGTCCTTCAGAATGTAGTATAAAATGGACCCATGCCTAAATAATACATTGCATTCGTAGCACCAACAGTTCAAGTTCATAATTAGACCGGCACATTTCAAGATAAACATAATTTTTTAGGCGAAAAATATCCTGACTAAACGGTACAAAACACCTTAATAAAATCGAAAATTATAACGAGATTCTTGAGATGCCCTTCGTTTTCAACCTCAGAACCGTATCGATGGTCGTCACTGCCGCTCCTCCCATAGTCGGTCTGATGTTGTTCGATGCGGACGGAAAGTCATTGAACGGGTAAAACAGCGATGCTTTGTCTGAAGGGAACAATCCCTCCCCTTTTAGTTGTTCGGTAGTTTAGGGGGCGCGGAGACCTCGTCAGCGGGAAATGCCGGATGAACGTCAATCAACCTTGCCGGCACAACTCAACACACAACAACACCGATTTTACTTAGGTTCAGGCCATCCGAGGTGGATGTAATACCCTACGTCCTGCTTGTCTGATCTCTTATTTGGATATAGAGGATTACAATGGTGTGATCTTCTCGGTACTCCGACTACCATATCACCGGTTTCCCTCTTCTCCGCCTCCTCCGGTCTACTTCTCCTCTACCTCCTAGCCTAGCAACACATGATGCTCCAACTCCCTTTCCTTACACACCGAGTCCCCTTTTATAGCACAAGGGGCTCGTCCTCGGCCCACAGATGGCCGAGACACATGTGCGTGCCTGTTGACAGATGGCGCTATACTTCTGTAGTAACGACAAAACCTTGACATCACGCTGTCCACGCGTCAGCCTTCTCCTGGTGCCGGGGTGAGGCTCGTCACATGTGCTCCCGGGCAACGACTTGCCCGGCCCCAGGTCGTTGCCGCAACACCCCGCCCAGGGAGGTGGTCCTTGCCGAGTCCTGGATGCCCGCATGACACCAAGTCTGGTACCCCCGGTTGGCGGGGTACCGACATAATCTTAGATTACATGCCTAATCTTAGGTCAAAGTACTAATTCGGTTACCCATCCTCAAATTGCTACCGCCAAGCACGTTTAAATTTTCAGTTACTTCCAAATTAGTTTCCAAGCAGAAGTTTTAACTTACTGAAATTAGCTTCCAAGTGTGAAGTTGAATCTTACACTTAGATATATCTACATGTGGACATATCTTGTGCTAAAACATCTTATATTTTGATACATGTATAGGTGACTGACCTTTTTGTGAAATGTTTTTCGAAACTTTGTCAAAACTCAAATTTATCATTTTTTCTAAGAACTAATACACATAAAAGAACTCCATGCCAAAGGATTTTTTTAGTATTGGTTCACTTTATTTGTTTTTTTTCGAAAAATGGTCAAAATGATCACCATGGCTATTCATCGAAAGGGGTCGAATTTTTCAATACTATCAATAATTTTGTGATATAACTGCTACTTGTGTATATTAAAATATTTTTGTAAAAATTTCAGAACAAACTATCACACACTTATACTTTAAAAAATCGGCATAAAATCAATTAAATAGGTGAATTTAGATAGAAAACATGAAAATTACTAATATTTATGTACAGTCCATAAAATATGGACTACGTTTGTTAAAAATTAGATGTGTGTCATTTTTCACCATATGTTTTGTACCCACCAGTTCACAAAAAGTTATTTTTTATACTAAAAGATGGAAATGATATTTAAAAAATAATTGAATATTCGGTTTGGCAACGTTGTTTCTCATACCATGACACACCTATGTGTCAAATATAGGCACTATGTTTAAAAGTATCATGCAAGAAAAAATTAAATACAAACATAACTAAATCATAAGGGCATGTACAATGGTACACAGTCAGCCGTCTATAACACACGCCACGTACGATTTTAGACGATGTGGAGGAAAGAGAAAACGATAACTGTCAAAGCCTGTCTGTAGAAGTATCGACGATCTATTGCCGCACAAATCGCTGCCTACCGACGGCTTTTTTCCCGTTGTACTGAGCACGTCGCCTGTAGTGGGTCGGATAAGACCACGTTTTCTCAGGAAACAACTTTCAACTGCCCTGCGTAATTTACTAGCCGTTTGCTGGCTACAGACGATCAAATAGACTCTTCATTATACGAGTCGTCGTGTGGCCTGTCTATACGTGAGGTGGACAGATAATATAGACGCCCAGCGTCGGAACTACTGTACATGCCCTAAGGGCATGTACAGTAGTACACCGTCAGCCGTCTGTACGACGTGCCATGTCAGAGTTTTGATGATCTGGAGGGGTGGGAACAAGGAGAGAGAAGGAGTCCGTCTGGAATTGTGCAGACGATCGAGATCCGTGGAAATCGCCGGCTATAGACAGCTCCTTTCCCGTTGTATGCTACGTCGTCTGTAGGCTGCACCTTCTCTCTGAAAAATATCACAGCATGGTCATCTTCATGCATCTAACGGTTATGCTTATAGACATCGAAAAGAGACGACCCATTGTATGCAACGTCTATACTACTATCTGCAGATGACATGGAGGAGTGCTACAGACGGTATCTGTCTAGACTATTGAACATGTCCTAAGAAATGTTGAAATATAAATAGAGCTACGCTAACGGTTTTGCCGTCGGTGTAGGCCTATGCCAACGTCTTTACCATCGGTGGGCCCTGTACGCCAACTGCTAATCTAAACCGACCACCAGTTTGGTGGACAGCCCAGGTCGGTCCCTACACCGATGGACTCGATAAAAATCAGTCGTGTAGGAATTGGCCGTATTGAATCTTTCCTGGAGTGCTGGACAGGGCTTTAGATCGAGAGCACGGGGAAGGAAGCACGCTCGCGCCGCTCGGTTCATCGTTAAAAAAAAAGCCGTAACGAAATATGCTACGTGGGCGACTAAATGAGGCAGTTGGAACGGGAATCTCTGGTGTATTTTTCAGTCGTACGTGGGATCGAAAACAGACTTTGACGGCTCGTAGTCGCGGGTAGTTCGAGGATTTCTTTGAGTCGAACGAAGGGTTTCACATTTGTTTTTTTTTTTTTTTTTTGAAATTGGTTTCCCATTTGTTTGTGGGGTAAGCAAGAACCACAGGATCGACCTTGGATATTGCTCCTAATATGGTATCTATTGATTTGGTTGTTGGGAAAAGATACGCAGGATCTCCTTGATCGTTGCTGCTTATGAAACCCTCGCATTCATGATATTGGATCAGCCCTTGCGTGAAACTCTCGAAACCCTTCTGGCAGGTGCCACCGGCAACCGCCGATCCATATTCCCTACCATGATCACCACGTTCCCTCCCATTGCCAAAGGCGTGGAAGCGACGACCAATCCCCTTCCCATCTCCGACGATGAACTAATCTACCGCCACATATTTCTTGGCCGATTGAGAAGCTTCACCGACGATGTGTTCAACATGGCTTTCGCAGATAAGGCCTCGCTCATCAATATGCCCGATGTCCTCGACCACGAACGAACAAAAGTGCCGGTTAGTATGGCCGCCGGGGAAGTTGCAGATCTGAAGATGGTGAGCATCGTCGAGGATGTTGCGGCCGACAGGCACAAACCCATAGCCACACGGATTTCCGACGATGCCGATGTCGCAGCCGTGGAGGCCGTCCTGGGCTACACCTTCCAGAGCAAGGACCTGCTCGAGGCGGCGTTGACGCATACCTCGTTCCGCGGACGACGCCGGAAGGCCGCGTCCATGTTCAAGAAGCTTGAGCTAATGGGTGACAAGGTCATCAGTCTCGTGGTGACGCGCCACCACCTGTCTGAGTCCGACGACTCACATACCCTCCTCCACAGCCTCAACGTCGACAACGAAAAGCTCGCCCGCGCCGCTGTGTCGCACGGCCTCCATAGATTTTTCCGCCACGAGGTGCCATCGTTCCAACGACACGTAGATGATTTTGCGGAGGAGATTGCTGGGTATCCAGTCCACTCCAATGGGCAAGCCTGGACGCCCAAGCTCCTCTCCGACATCGTCGAGTCTCTCATTGGCGCCGTCTACATTGATTCCAACGACACGGAACAAGTTTGGCAGGTAAGTCGGACACTAGATTTTTTTTTATGATAGCTCTATGCACTTTATAGATCAATTGCATATGACCAATTCATGGAATTGGCTATGCATCAATATGATAACCTAATATCAACAGTCAATCTAAATCCCGTGGAACTGTTCACCCAATATTCTTGTACTCCCTCCGTTTTTTAATATAAGATGTTTTAGCTATTACACATATTGTCTAGATACACACACTAAAATAAGTGAATATGAACACTAAAACATGTCTAGATACAAGTTTAGACATGTCAATGTGAAAAAGGCTAAAACGTCTTATATTAAAAGCAGAGGTAGTAGCTCTTATGGCTAAAATAAAGACCAACATACTAATCTATTAGGTGACAAATGGAATAAAACATGCAAAAAAAGGAAGCTCTAGATTTGTTAAGAGACAAAATCATTATGCGTGTTCCATACGGCCCATAGTGTGGAAAAAACATCCGGTCAAATTTAAAATTTACTCTTTTAGGAATTCCAATCAAATCCCTATTTTTTTAGGGTATTAGTGGGAGTATATATGTAAGAAGTCAATATAATATGTGCAAACGAGCAAGAGATGAACAAGGATTCTCCCGTTTCCTCTTTACATCACAAAAACAACATTTCATATCGTCTTGTTAGTGCTCTTTTTGCGAGCTTAATTTTGGTTAAACATAATTTCCGATGAATAAACCACACAAATATTTTAATTTTGGGTGGAGCTTTCATGTTTCAAATATATTTTTGCAAGACCTCGTGTTTTCATTCATGAAGTATAAGTACATAGATTTAATTGTGTAGTATAAAGAGGTGGTTAACCCAAATATAAACTTATCTCTATGCGCAAACAATTCAATATCCATTATCCGGTGAACCAAATGAACCCATCTTGTCCATTTATCAAATGTGGATTTGTGTCTTCTAAAAGCTATATTTAGGGGACACCCTGGAGAACATATGCCACATATTGTAATCTTTGAACAAAATTGTAAAAAAAGAATATTGATGTGATAAAGAACCTTCCCAACCAAATATGTCTTCTCGGAACCTGATCGGTTGGAAAAGAACTTATCCTTGACCCTAAAAAAAAAAAAAAAATGCGGTTTGGAGGGTTAGACAGCCCTCCAAACTACTTAGTTAGAAGAAATATGGTGAGTACGCACGAGGGAGCGGGCGCTGGCGCTCGAACTCGAGACCTCGCGGGCGCAGAGAGGTATCAACACCTCCTGACCATCCAGGCTATGCCTCGGTTCTCATTATAGGCCTTTCCAAAAGACGGAGTTCACTTGGTTTCACCTGCACTTGAGATAGTGATTTAGAGTGGAGGTATTTGTTTTTATTAGCTCGTTTTAACGTCCCCTTTCCTCATTAAGCTGAAAAACCACCGATTGATTAGACCTGTATTGATTACTTCTAAAACTCTACTACTAGACCACGTTGATCTTTAGTCTGCAAATAATATTTCATTTTATTAACCGATATTTATTTTATGACTGTCACTCTACCAGTACATATTACTGTGCTACATATATACATATATATGATCTTTTCGCTGACATAGGGAATGTTGGTGCAGGTATTCCAAAGGCTGGCGGATCCGTTGATCGGCCCCGAGACAATGGCTGCGATTGGGAAGCAACCGATGACAGAGTTCACCGAGCTGAACCATAAGATGAGGGCCAAGGCCAAGATAGACATGAGAGAGTGGGGCAAGAGCGGGACCGTGAAGGTCGTCCTCGCCGGGGAGACCATTGGGAGCGCGACCCACGGCAGGAGCAAGGACGTCGCGAGGAATCGGGCCGTCAAGTCCGCGCTGGACACGATTTCGCTAGCTAGTCAACACGGAAGCGCAAAGTTCCCGAGCCAAGTTTGGAGGAAGAAATGATCCCGATCATTTGTTTTGATTGGTGAATACAATAGAGCATGGGTGACGACTGGGTCTCGATTACAGTTTTTCCAATAGCTCGCTCTACACAAAAATAGCCAAAGTACTTGTTATGTCCATGTTACAGTATTTCGCCAATTATGCAACACGCTGATGTTGCCTCTCACGCTCTTTCCTCCTATTGTTTTTCTAGTTTTGCTGTACGAATTGTCATTTTTTCTTTATCTATATTTTTACATATTTTATTTCATTTCTTCATACTCATCTCATGTTTGCTTATTCTGCAATTTTTCTTCTTTCTAAAATATAAACTTGATATTTTTATTTTAAATGAAATTGTTAGACATCAATCACCTCATTTTTTTTCTATTATTCGACGGCCGGATATGACATACAATCCAAACATTCTTGTGGTAAACGGGCATGCACTGTAGTTATTTTTGGAGCGACAATAATGGCCTTGTAGGACATGAACCAGATTGAAACCTTATTATGGTGTTTTATTTCTTTTTGTACTTCGTTCACGAGGTATGTACGCCTTTTCACCTATGTTTGCTACATGTTCGAGATTTTCATCTATCATTTTGTCTCTTTTTCTTGTTTTTGTTTACATGTGGGTTGTGCGGACAGACAAAAACGTGTGTTTTAGAAACGTTTTAGGGGTTTCTCAAGAAATGTGCAAAACTTTGCGTATTCGGTTAGGGGTTGCACCCTATTAATTAAATGTTCTGTTTTCGGTCGGTCTGTTTCCGTTCGTCAGAAGTTGTGGAGGGGAAGGACCGGACCTCATGAGAAGTTGATGCGGAACAATTTTGTGGAGACTCTCATATACCCTGAGCGCTACTGTCGGCGCGAGTTTAGGATGAGCATCAACTTTTTGAAACACGTTGCGGAGTGTTTAGCGAACCATGATCGGTCCTTTCAGTCAGTGGCGGAGCCAGGAATTGAACCGAGCCGGGTCGAACAAATAAGGTCTAAATTTTTTTTAGCCGGAAAAGCAAGTGCATTCAACAAAATAAAGACCCAAAAATGACCCAGGATCAGCAAGAACATTTGCTAGATCAAAAATTTCAAGAACATTTGCTTCTTTTTTTTTGAATAAAAGTGTCCCTCGATTTCCATTAATGGAAACCACAGGCTACAAATCCACCAAAACACAGCCACCACCATCCCTTTTCCAGTGTTTTACATAGAAGTTTTAACTACCAGGACTAATACCAGGAGAAACAGGAAGAAAGCTAAAGAACAGTTTTCCCTACACTAGCAGAAGAAGCTAACATTTGCTTCTTTGAGTGTCTTACAACATTAAAAGTGAAATCAATCTTTGAGCATCTAAATTAAACTTACTAGTTACTAGACAAGACATCTAAATTAAACTTCTGATCGGAAATTAAAAGGAGAAATTAACCTGCCCGTGGCGTGTCTGCTTGCGATTTCTCAAAATTGTTGCCTCTTCTTCTTCCTAAGCTACAACTAGTGCTGCTGCAGCTTCTTCTTCGTCAGCGCGAATCCATTCTACTTCTTCATCCACGTCCATCAGAGGCAGAGCGAGCAAGAGAGATGAGGACTTGGCTGTGCCCGTTCGCGAACTGCCAGGGGAGATGAGGCCGTGCGCGAGCAGGGATTGGCGGCGGGGCGTGGCTTGGCTGGGCAGCGAGGCGGGCGTGGCTAGGCCGGGCGGAGCGGTGGTTGCCTGAGGCGCGACACGCTGGGCAGGGGCTGGCGGCGCGGGGACGGGGAGAAGATGCTGGTCCAGGAGGGTTCCAGCGAGAAGGGGACTCGGGTGGGGAACTCGGATTGATCTGATCGACCAGGGGAGTGGGCTTTTGGGCCTGGTGATCGATCGATCGACTGTTTCTGTTTTCGGTCGAGGTGAGCCGGGTCGATCGACCAGGCTCGACCCCCTACTGGCGCCGCCACTGCTTTCAGTATAGGAGAAATGCCACCATAGAACTTGGGCATAGCACATTTCAGAAGGTGACTGGCATAGGGAATTCTGGCGGATCTAGTCGATCACCACTTGGCAATGGGTGAGAGTCGGTCAACGAAATGTGTCAAGCGCTTTGTAGTTGGAATTGTGCAAGCGTTCGGTCTGGAATACTTGAGAGCTCCCGGTTCTTAAGACACGGTTAGGCTTTCGAAGTTCAACAAAGCCCAGAACTTCCCAAGTATGATTGACCCAATTGACTGTATGTATTGGAGTTGGAAAAATTGTCCCGTGGCATGGCATGGATAATTCCAGGACCACAAAAGGAATTCCACTATAATCCTTGAAACTGTAACCGATCATGAGACTTTGATTTGGCATGCTTCTTTCGGAATGCCTGGTTCTTGCAGTGATATGAATGTTCTTTATCGGTCACCACTCATGAACAAGATTGTACTTGGTGAAACTCCACCGGTGGAGTTTGTAGAAAACGGCCATACATACAACTATGGCTACTATCTTATGGATGTCGGTTCACAAACCGCAAGGTAAGAAAAAACTTGACTTCCATAATGCGGAAGCATCAGCTAGGAAAGATGTGGAAAGAGCATTTGGGATTTTACAAACCCAATTTGCTATTGTGAGAGAACCGGCTAAATTTGGGATCAAGACATCCTTTGATATATCACAGACGCTTGTATGATCATGCATAACTTGATCATCGAGAATGAGCGTGTCAAAGATCTAGACTACTCTAGCTATGAGTTGATGGGGTGTCCCGTGCGAGTGCGGAGGAGGGAAGAGAGGTGATGACCCACAAGTATAGGGGGTGTATCGTAGTACTTTCGATAAATAAGAGTGTCGAACCCAACGAGGAGCAGAAGGTGCTGACAAGCGGTTTTGATGAGGATTTCACTGTAAACACCAGCAGATAAGTTTTTAGGAGTTTTTGATAATACAGATAAATAAAGTGCGAGTAAATAAAGTGCAACAATTATAATTGCAGCGAGTGGCCCAATCCTTTCTAGAGCAAAGGACAAGCCGGTTTGTTTACTTATGATGACCAAACATTCCTGAGGACACACGGGATTTCTGTCTACTGCTTTCGCTTCATATAGATGATTAATCTTTAGTGTTTCAATAAGTGTTGTGTGGGTGAACCTATGCTAATGCACCGCCCTTCCTAGGACTAATACATACTTGTGATTATACCCCTAGTAAGTATCCGCAAATACCAGAAAGTAATTAAGATAAATCTAAACACAGCTTTAAACTTTGAGATCCTACCATCCCTCATGCATCGAGATACCAACGGGGGTTTAGGTTTCTGTCACTCCGGCAATCCCACAATTAATATTCGAATACACAATGCATTCCCCTAGGCCCATAAAGGTGAAGTGTCATGTAGTCGACGTTCACATGACACCACTAGAAGAATATCACCACAACTTAAATATCAAAACATTAAATATTACTCAACATAGTTCACTACTAACATCTAGACTTCTCCAATGTCCTCAAGAACTTAACGAACTACTCACAACACATCATTTGGAACGTGATCAGAGGTGATATAATGATGGATAACAATCTCAACATAAACCTTAATTCAACGGTTTCACTCAATAGCATCAATAACAATAGTAATCAACACCGGGAGAGTTTCCCCTATCAAATAGACAAGATTCAGCCCTAGATGTTACAGCGGGAACGGAGTGGAACGATGGAGATGACGGTGTCGGCGGTGGAGATGGTGGTGATGATGATCCCGATGAAGTGCAACTCGATGACGGTGACGATGGCGATGATTTCCCCCCTCCGGGAAGGGATTTCCCCGGCAGATTTCTCCCTGCTGGAGAGCTTTTCTCTCTCTGGTGTTTTCCGCCTCGTGGCGGCGGCGGAATATTTCTTCGAGCCTCCCTTGTGTCTTAGGGTTTCGGGGAGGAAGTACGCGAAGGGGCTCGGCCAGTGGTGGGCCAGGGCGCCCTCACCACGTGCCGGCGCGGCTCAAGGAGGTGCCGCGCCACGGCATGGTGTGGGCCCCATGGGGCCCACCTTGGCCTCCCCTTTTGGCCTCCTCCGTGATCTGGTAAAATAGGAACTTCTGCCTGGTTGGTTTTGTTTTCTGATCTTCGCAAATATTGTATCTCGACGGTGCTTTTTCCAGCAGAATCCAGACTCCGGTGATCCATTCTCCAATAATCATCAAACATGCAAAATAGATGAAATAACATAAGTATCATCTCTAAATATGAAATATATCAATGAATAACAGTAAATTATGATATAAAATAGTGATGCAAAATGGACGTATCATCTCCCCCCAAGCTTAGACCTCGCTTGTCCCCTAGCGAAAGTTGAACTCAGTAAACATGACCACAGGTTTATGGAGTGAAGTGTCGATAAAGAATATACGGACAAGAAGCATCACATCTATTAATACAAAAGTCATCTTAGATAACAACTCCATTCATATAACTCAACTTGTAACAAGTAAAGGGAAATCACAATAAGGTGCATAGGGATAATCAAGTTGGTGTTGGCAAACTTCGTTCTTGGTCAGAGAACAATGAACAGATTGAACTTACTCTACAAAACAGCCCACTTACAGTAGTCGCTAACTTTCAAAGTTATATCTATGAGATAACAACATTGTGCTAAGCAAGGAAGAAATAAAGACTTGATTAATAATACAAATGTATAAATGGTTGAATCACAACAGCTCAAATGCTTGCTTAAGACAGAAGGAGATAGGTTTACTGACTCAACATAAAGTAAAAGATAGGCCCTTCGCAGAGTGAAGCAGGGATACAAGCATGTGCTAGAGCTTTCTAGTTTTTATAGGTTTTTTAAATCATATAAGGAGCATAAAAGTAAGTTTTTGAGCGGTGTTTGTCGTTGTCAACGAATGATAATAGAGTTCTTGTCATCTTCCATACTAAGCAAGTTTAGAGCGGTTCCGAATTATTTAGTAACAAGCATTTATAATATGCACTTTATTTATATAACTTGACACTCCTCTCAACCTTTGCTTTCACAAACCATGGCTAACCGAATCCTCGGGTGCCCACCGACAATCTCAAACCATGGAGGAGTGTCTATTTTCAACTTTGTCAAACCTTTGATATTATAGTGGTCTAACCAGCTCTTTGCAATATTAATGACGAGCAGATGAAGCATGCAAGTCAGGGGATACTTAATTAGTATGGAAGATAACAAACCCAACTATTACTTCCTCATGAGGTAATAAACATTGACACAAATAAGGGACAATAGTTTTGAATAAAGATAGCACACGAAGTATTTACTTGGAGTGGCGCAAAATACCACATAATAGGTAGTTATGGTGGACACAAGTGGCAAGGGTTTGGCTCAAGGTTTCGATGTATGAGAAGCATTCCCTCTCGATACAGGTCTTTGGCTAGCAAGGTTATGTAGCAAGCATCAGAGTTGATGGATACAAACAAACATACATGTAGTAAAAACAATCATGCAATCTTCCTTGAAAGCACAAACAATTTTAATTGGTGAATACTAAGCTTATGAGCTACAAGTGAGAAAGATCATTGAACAATATATCTACATGTAATTCTTTTTCTCCATTTAAGTCTCAAAGTATTGTAGCTACTGACCAATGCTAAGTTTGCCAAAACCAAAAGATTTACTATATGCTCCCAAAGTGATACCAATACTAAATGACAAGATCAATCATATAATAGAAGTTGAAAGCTAAAATAAGTTGTGCAGAAAGTAAATGATAACACTTCTCATTAATATTCCATATCGGCAACTCACACCGAGGGATACATAGATAACCAACTAAAAGAGAGATACTTCCACATTGCAAACTATCCTATAAGATAACTTCTCTACTCATGATATGACTCTACTAAAAAGCTAAAAAGGTGAAAGATAATAGTGTGATACCGCGGCACTCCCCCAAGCTTGGAACAAGCCAAGGGGATGCCAATACCGATGATGAATTACTCCTTCGGCGGTGATGGTGGGACAACTTTGAGCGGGGTCAGGTAAAGCTCCAGCATCTTGCGAAGTCTGTTGTTCTCCTCTCGAAGTATGTCCACTTCCATCCTCAGGACTCGATACTGATCACAAAACTGATCAGTGACCCGAAGAGCGTCTTCCACATGTGGGAAAGAGCTAAGATCTGGAACAGGTGGTATTGCTCCCTGCATGTTATGAGAAAAAGCACGTTGAGTGTTAATTGATCCCACAAAGGTGGGCTTGCTAGCCCTCGCTCCTGCTCGGTCTCTTTTGGCTCATGACATCTTCTTCACTTCTTCCATGACACTCTCGTCCATGTCCTTGCGCCTGGCCTTAGCTTTTTCCTTCTCCTCCCATCCAACGAAAGATCCTTGATCAAGATCTTGGAGGAGTTCACGACGACGACGCAGCGCATAGTCTTCGGAACAGGAACCCTGGGACGACATCTGGACAGAAACAGCTCGAAACAAAAACACATCGAAAACACGATATTAAGACCTCGGGGTATCCGGGGGATTATGTAGCAAAAATTTACGCAGCAAAAGGAAGGCTACGAGAGGAAACCGAGTAGGAGACGAGCTCCGAGGCTCCCTCAGCACGTGGTGGCGCGGCCAGCATGGGGCCCGCGCCACGGCATGGTGACGGCGCCTCGGGCTCCGTGTCCTGCCCGTTTTCATCTCGTAATTTTCCATATTTTCTAAAAACTAATATAGTATCTACCAAAAATTAAAACGCGAACTTTTTCTTACCAAAACTTTACCTTTTCGAATTCAGCTTCTGCAGACTCAGAAAATTGCTCTTTAATAAAAACTTCCGGAGTAATCACTTGAATAATATTAACATCTTCATTATAAGAATCTCCAGAAATATAATGTTTGAGTCTTTGTCCATTTACCACTTGTGTAGTATCATCCTTGAGTGAGGCAATTTTAATCGCACCAGAACGATATACTTCTACAATAACATAAGGTCCTTCCCATTTGGAGAGTAATTTTCCTGCAAAAAATCTAAGACGAGAACGATACAATAGAACTTTCTCACCAACATGAAACTCTCTCTTAAGAATTCTCTTATAATGCCATTTCTTAACTTTCTCTTTAAAGAGTCTAGCATTTTCATAAGCCTCACTTCTCCATTCATCTAAAGAACTCAAGTCTAGCAACCTCTTCTCACCAGCAAGTTTAAAATCTCTATTAAGTTCTCTCACTGCCCAATAAGCTTTGTGTTCTAATTCTAAAGGCAAGTGACAAGCTTTTCCATAAACCATTTTATAAGGAGACATACCCATTGGATTTTTATAAGCAGTTCTATAAGCCCATAAAGCATCATTTAATTTACTAGCCCAATTTTTCCTAGTTCTATTAACAGTCTCTATTTGATAATTCTACTTGCCCACTAGTTTGAGGATGATAAGCTGAAGCAATTCTATGATTAACACCATATTTAGTAAGAACTTTTCTAAAACCACCATGAATAAAATGAGAACCTCCATCAGTCATACGATATCTAGGTACACCAAACCTAGGGAAAATAATATCTTGAAGCATTTTTAATGAGGTCTCACCATCAGCACTTTTTGTAGGTATAGCTTCTACCCATTTAGTAACATAATCAACAACAACAAGTATATGAGTATAACCCTTTGAAGGAGGAAAAGGACCCATAAAGTCAAATCCCCAACAATCAAATGGTTCAATAACAAGAGAATAATTCATAGACATTTCATTACGTCTAGAGATATTACCAGTTCTTTGACACTCATCACAAGATAAAATAAACCTTCTTGCATCTTTAAAGAGAGTAGGCCAATAAAAACCTGATTGAAGAACCTTTTGTGCAGTTCTATCTCCAGCGTGATGTCCTCCATAAGCACTACTATGGCATTTTCTCAATATCACTTTTTGTTCATATTCCGAAACACATCTTCGCATAATACCATCCACTCCTTCTTTATATAAATGTGGGTCATCCCAAAAATAATGCCTCAAATCATAAAAGAATTTTCTTCTTTGTTGAGCTGAAAATGTTGGAGGCAAGTACTTCGAAACAATAAAGTTAGCATAATCAGCATACCAAGGACTATCGCGTGAACTCACCCTTATTGCAGCCAATTGTTCATTTGGAAAACTATCATTAACACGAATAGGATCATAAGCAATATTTTCCAATCTAGACAAATTATCAGCAACAGGATTTTCAGCACCTTTCCTATCTACAATATGCAAATCGAATTCTTACAAAAGCAACACCCATCTAATAAGTCTAGGCTTAGCATCTTTCTTTTCCATAAGATATCTAATAGCAGCATGATCAGTATGAATAATAATTTTAGAATCAACAATATAAGGTCTAAACTTATCACAAGCAAAAACAACAGCTAGAAATTCTTTTTCAATTGTAGCATAATTCTTTTGTGCAGAATCAAGAGTCTTACTAGCATAATGAATAACATCAACTTCTTATCTACTCACTGTCCAAGAACAGCACCAACAGCAAAATCACTAGCATCACACATAATTTCAAATGGTAAATTCCAATCAGGTGGTCAAACAATAGGAGCACTTATTAAAGCCTTTTTCAAAGTTTCAAAAGCTTCCTTACAATCATCATAAAAAACAAAAGGTACATCTTTTTGTAGAAGATTAGTAAGAGGCTTTGATATTTTAGAGAAATCTTTAATAAACCTTCCATAGAAACCACCATGAACAAGAATACTACGAATACCTTTAACATCTCTGGGGCAAGGCATTTTCTCAATTGCCTCCACTTTAGCTCTATCAACTTCATTACCTCTTTCAGAAATTTTATGTCCAAGAACAATTCCTTCATTAACCATAAAGTGGCATTTCTCCCAATTAAGAACAAGGTTAGTTTCTTCACATCTCTACAAAACTTTATCAAGGTTGTGCAAACAATTATCAAAATAAGTTCCATAGACGGAGAAATCGTCCATGAATACTTCCACAATCTCCTCACAAAAACCATGAAAAATAGCAGACATTCATCTTTGAAAAGTAGCAGGAGCATTACATAAACCAAAAGGCATACGCCTATAAGCATAAGTACCATAAGGACAGGTAAACGTGGTTTTCTCTTGATCTTGCGCCTTAACAGCAATTTGAGAGAAACCAGAATAACCATCAAGAAAGCAAAAATGAGTTTTCTTAGCCAATCTCTCTAACATTTGATCAATAAAGGGTAATGGATAATGATCTTTCTTAGTAACTTTATTAACCTTTCGAAAATCAATGCACATTCTATATCCAACAACTACTCTTTGAGGAATAAGTTCATCATTTTCATTAGGCACAACTGTAATTCCTCCTTTCTTAGGGACACAGTGCACAAGACTTACCCATCTATTATCAGCAATAGGATAAATTATACCAGCATCAAGAAGTTTTAATACCTCATTTCTTACCACTTCCTTCATCTTGGGTATTAAACGGCGTTGATGTTCAACAACTGGCTTTGCATCAGGCTCCATATTAATAGAATGTTGACATATAGTAGGAGAAATCCCTTTTAAATCATCCAGAGTATAACCCATAGCTCCACGGTGTTTCTTCAATACTTCCAATAATCTTTCCTCTTCTTTACCTGAAAAGTTAGCACTAATAATAACAGGATATATTTTCTTATCATCAATATGTGCATACTTAACATTATCAGGCAAAGGTTTTAAATCAAAGACAGGATCCTCTTTAGGCGGGAGTGTTTTACCCAAGTCTTCCACCTTTAAATTGTGTTTCAAGATAGGTTGACGAAGAAATATTTCGTCAAGCTCATTCCTTTCTTCTCTAAAGACTTTACTTTCATGATCTTCCATAAATTGCTGCAAGACATTGTTAGGAGCAAGAGCAATAGAAGCAAGCTGTTCAACTTTAAAATCTTCATTAGGCAATTCGGTTTCATAAGGTGCTTTAGCAAATTTTGAAAAATTGAATTCATATGAATCACTAGGAAACTTAGTAAAGATTTTCTCTTTCTTACAATCTATAACAGCACCACAAGTGTTCAGAAAAATTCTACCAAAAATGATTGGACAAGTCTTACTAGCAACTGAACCAAGTACGAGAAAATCAGCAGGATATTTAATCTTACCACACAAAACTTCAACATCTCTAACAATACCAATTGGAGAGATAGTTTCTCTATTAGCAAGTTGAATAACCATATCAATTTCTTCAAGTTCACAAAGACCTATCTCATGCATAATTTCTTTGTAAAGCTCATAGGGAATAGCACTAGAACTTGCACCAATATCACATAAACCATAATAGCAATGATCACCAATTCTAACAGATAACACAGGCACACTAGTTTTATTTGAACTTTTAGGATGAGAAACAACATTAGAACCATCCTCACAAAATATAATATACTCATCTCCAACATTTTTAGTAACAAGATCTTTTACTATAGCCATAGGAGGTTCAATTTTAATTTGTTCATCAGGTTCTATAGCTTTCTTAGCACTTTTGTTAACAACACTAGCCATAACAAAATGTTCCTTCATCTTAACAGGAAAAGGAATTTTTTCAATATAAGGCTCAGGAATAATATGATCGACTGTATTAACTTCAATGCTTTTAGTTATAAGAGCAATAAACTTATCTTTATAAGGCTCCTGATATTTGTTAAAACCTTCCTTAGGCAAACCGAAATAAGAAGCAAAGGCTTTATAATAGTTTGCAACAACTTGAGAGTCAAGACCATAAGCATTACTAATATTTCGAAATGCATCAGTATTCATGAAAGTTTTAATGCATTCGAAGTCATATTTTATACCTGACTCCCTACCTTTGTCGTTCTCCCATGCTCCAGTATTCTCTTCAATACGATCAAGAAGATCCCATTTAAAACCTTCTTTATTACGCGTGAATGATCCAGAGCAAGCAGTATCCAATAATGTTTTATCTTCAAAAGAGAGTCTTGCATAGAAGTTATCAACAATAATATTACCAGGAAGCTCATGAATGGGGCATTTGAGCATTAGTGACTTGAATCTCCCCCAACCTTGGGCAATACTTTCTCCTTCATGAGGCCAAAAATTATATATAGAATTCCGATCTTGGTGAATTTCACTTGGAGGATAAAATTTAGAATAAAAGAGAGTTACAATTTCCTCCCATCCAAGAGAATCCCTATTCTTCAACAATATATACCAATGCGAAGCTCTTCCACCAAGTGATATAGAAAATAATTTATTCCTTACTTTGTCCATTGAAATACCTGCACACTTGAACAACTCGCATAATTCATGTAAAAATAGCAAATGATCACCGGGATGGACAGTTCCATCCCCTACATAGCGGTTATTCATAACACGATCAACAATTTTCATAGGTATTTTAAATGGCACTATTTCTTCAGGTGGCGCCTCCTCTTCTACCTCAGCAGTGGCAGAAGCTCTTCCAAACAGGAAGGCAATAGATCCTCTCTCCATAATTAAGCAATTTAGGAGACAGAAATAAAAACAGCCCTTACAGCTAAAGTTTTCCTTACCAATTCCACTTACCAATAGCGCTTTACTCCCCGGCAACGGCACCAGAAAATAGTATTGATGACCCACAAGTATAGGGGGTGTATCGTAGTACTTTCGATAAATAAGAGTGTCGAACCCAACGAGGAGCAGAAGGTGCTGACAAGCGGTTTTGATGAGGATTTCACTATAAAACACTAGCAGACAAGTTTTTAGGAGTTTTTTTATAATTGCAGCGAGTGGCTGATACGTCTCAAACGTATCTATAATTTCTTATGTTCCATGCTTATATTATACCAATTGCTACATGTTTTATATACACTTTCCATTGTTTTATGCATTTTCTGGGACTAACCTATTAACAAGATGCCACAGTGCCAGTTCCCTGTCTTCTGCTGTTTTTGGTTTCAGAAAACCACTTATGGAAATATTCTCTGAATTGGACGAATTTAATACCAAAGTCCTTATTTTTCACGGGAGGTTCCAGAACATCGAAGACCTGACGGAGAGGGGCCACGAGGCCCCCATATGAGGTGCCGGCGCGGCCCCACTTCTGGCCACGCCAGCACCTGATGATGGGGCCTCGGCCCTCCACCGCCTTCGCCCTTTCGCCTATTTAAAGCCCCCGACAATACAAGACCTAGAACCCGAACACTTTTCCACGAAACATTACGGAGCCGCCGCCGTCGTCAACCCTAGTTCGGGAGGGTTCAGAAGCTCATCCCGGCACCCTTCGGAGAGGGGAATCATCACCGGAGGGCTCTACATCACCATGCTCGCCTCCGGACTGATGCGTGAGTAGTTCATCCTTGGACTACGGGTCCGTAGCAGTAGCTAGATGGTTGCCTTCTACTATTGTGCCATAATGTTTAGATCTTGTGAGCAGCCTATCATGATCAAGATCATCTTTATGTAATGCTACATGTTGTGTTTGCTGGGATCCGATGGATATTGAATACTATATCATTTTCTTCATAATATATCATGTTGTGTGTTGTTTATGATCTTGCATGCTCTCCGTTGCTAGTAGATGCTCTGGCCAAGTAGATGCTTGTGACTCCAAGAGGGAGTATTTATGCTCGATAGTGGGTTCATGTCTCTATTTAATCTGGGGTAGTGACAGCAAGCTCTAAGATTGTAGATGTACTGTTGCTACTAGGGATAAAACAATAGTACTTTGTCTAAGGATAATTGTATTACTTACATTACACACTTTGCCTAATGCAATAATCTGTTGCTTGCAACTCAATACTGAAAGGGGTGCGGACGCTAACCGGAAGGTGGATTATTAGTCATAGATGCGGTTGGAACGGTCTATGTATATTGTTGTAATGCCCAAATGAATCCCATACTAGACATCATGACATTAGTATATGCATCATTATGCAGCTCTTTATTCTGTCAATTGCCCAGCTGTAATTTGTTTACCCACATGTATGCTATTATTATTATTTATGGAGAGACACCACTAGTGAACTGTGGACCCCGGTCCTTTTCTTTAAACTGATAATACAACCAACTGCAAACTACTTTCTTTCATTCTCTGCAAACATCATCTTCCACACCATACGTGTAATCCTTGTTACAGCAAGCCGGTGAGATTGATAACCTCACTGTTGAGTTGGACCAAAGTTTCTTGATTGTGTTGTGCAGATTCCACCTCCCTCGTCAACCACGCGCAAGCACTTTTTTGGTGCCAGGGAGACCTTCGTGGTGTTCTTCATCTCCTACTGGTTCGATAACCTTGGTTTCATAACTGAGGGAAACTTGCTACTTCGCTCATCACACCTTCCTCTTGGGGTTTTCCAACTCCTCACACCCGTGAGCATCAAGCACTTTTCTGGCGCCGTTGCCGGGGAGATAGGAGCGCCTCCGTGTCAGCAAGTCTTGACTCCCTGCAACAGCACTTTTCTGGCGCCGTTGCCGGGGAGATCAAGACATAGCTGCAAGGGGAGTCTCTCACCTTCCCAATCTCTTTACTTTGTTTTTGTCTTGCTTAGTTAAATTTTATTTCCTGTTTAGTTTGCTATTAAATATCAAAAACAAAAAAAAAATAGTTACTTGCATTTTATTTACTTTGTTATTATCTTGTTTGCTTCTTATTATCAAAAACACAAAAAAATTAGTTACTTGCATTAATATTTATATTTCGGTTTGCTTTTAAATTTTGCTAAAATGACTACTGCTGAGAATACTAAGTTGTGTGACTTTACTAGCACCAACAATAATGATTTTATACGCACACCTATTGCTCCACCTGCTTCCAAAGCAGAATTCTTTGAAATTAAACCTGCTTTGTTAAATCTTGTCATGAAAGAGCAATTTTCTGGTGTTAGTTCTGATGATGCTGCTGCCCATCTAAATAATTTTGTTGAACTTTGTGAAATGCAAAAATATAAGGATATAGATGGGGACATTATAAAACTGAAATTATTTCCTTTCTCCTTGAGAGGAAGAGCTAAAGAATGGTTACTTTCATTGCCTAGGAATAGTATTGATTCTTGGATTAAATGCAAAGATGCTTTTATTGGAAAATACTATCCTCCTGCTAAGATCATTTCCCTAAGGAGTAGCATTATGAACTTTAAGCAATTTGATAATGAACATGTTGCTCAAGCTTGGGAAAGAATGAAATCTCTGGTTAAGAATTGCCCAACCCATGGACTGACTACTTGGATGATCATCCAAACCTTCTATGCAGGACTAAATTTTTCTTCAAGAAATTTATTGGATTCGGCTGCTGGAGGTACATTTATGTCCATCACTTTGGGGGCTGCAACAAAACTTCTGGACAATATGATGGTTAATTATTCTGAGTGGCATACTGAAAGGACTCCTCAAGGTAAGAAGGTAAATTATGTTGAAGAAACCTCCTCTTTGAGTGAAAAGATTGATATGATCATGTCTATGCTTGTGAATGGTAAATCTCATATGGATCCTAATAATGTTCCCTTAGCTTCTTTAGTTGCACAAGAAGAGCATGTTGATGTGAACTTCATTAAAAATAATAATTTCAACAACAATGCCTATAGGAACAATTATGGTAATAACAACTATAAGCCCTATCCTCCTAATAATGGTAATTCTTATGGTAATTCTTTTAGCAATAATATGAATACTCCTCTTAACTTGAAACCATGTTAAAAGATTTTATCACTACACAAACTTCCTTTAATAAAACTGTTGAGGAAAAGCTTGGGAAAATTGATATTCTTGCCTCTAAAGTTGATAGTCTTGTTATTGATGTTGATCTTTTAAAATCTAAAGTCATGCCTAATGATACTAATGAGAGTAAGACCCTTGCTAAAATTAATGCTATCCAAGTTCGAATTGATGAAAATGTTAGGATGATGGCTGAATTGCATGCTAGATGGTAAAGAGAGGAAGAATTAGCTAAAGATGATGATATTGTTAGAGTTTGCACCATTACTACTACTGAAAATAATGTTACTTCACATGCTAGTAAACCTCCTACTACTAATGGTAACATAATTGGTATTGGCAATGTTTGTTCTACTACTTCCAAACGTTTAAAATTGACTAAAACTCCTAAAACTATGCTTGATAAAAGTGCTGAAATTTTTAAGAGCATAGGAGATAATGGTCCCATTACTTTTGATGATAATGATTTTGATTATGATAATTGTAATATCTCTGAAGTTATTAAGTTCTTGCAAAAGCTAGCCACAAGTCCTAATGCTAGTACTTTAAATATGGCTTTTACTACACATATTACAAATGCTCTCATTAAAGCTAGGGAAGAGAAATTAAAACTTGAAGCTTCTATCCCTAAGAAGTTAGAAGATGGTTGGGAGCCCATCGTTAAGATAAAAGTGAATGAATTTGATTGCAATGCTTTGTTTGATCTTGGTGCAAGTATTTCTGTTATGCCTAAGAAACTTTATGATATGTTTGACTTGCCACCTTTTGAACATTGCTATTTGGATGTTTTTCTTGCTGATAATGCTTTGAAGAAACCTTTGGGGAGATTTAATGATGTTCATGTCATGGTTAATAATAACCTTGTCCCCGTTGATTTTATTGTCTTGGATATTGAGTGCAACCCCTCTTGTCCTATTGTTTTGGGAAGACTTTTCCTCCGCACGGTTGGTGCTATTATTGATATGAAAGAAGGAAATATAAGGTACCACTTCCCACTTAAGAAAGGTATGGAACACTTCCCTAGGAAGAAGATGAAGCTACCTTTTGATTCTATTATTCTTACAAACTATAATGTTGATGCTTCTTCTCTTGGAAATACTTGAGTTTTGCTTTCGGTGCCTAGGTGAAAGGCGTTAAAGAAAAGCGCTTATGGGAGACAACCCACTTTTTACTCCTGTTATTTTATTATCTTGAGTCAAGGAACATGCCTACCTTTTTAGCAATTCCTTTGTATATTTACTTTATTGCATAGTTGTGTCAAGTTAATCCTCTAGTAGAAAGTTGATGCTAGATTTGGATTCCTGCGCAGGAACAGTTTTCTGCTGTCCACCGTTTAATTCGTTAGAATTCACAGAAAAATCAAAATGACCTGGGATTTTTTGTGCGTGATCCTGAGATATGTATGCAACTTTCATTAGATTTGAGTTTTCTGATTTGAGCAAGTTAAGTGCCTCGAAAAAATTCGTCTTTACAGACTGTTCTGTTTTGACACATTCTGCCATCTATTTTGCATTGGTTATTTTGCTGTTTTTGAATGGATCTTTTTGTTCCATAAAATTCCAGTGGCTGTAGCTAATGTCCAGTACCATGATAATGATTGTCTCCATACAGAATATGAGAATTTTTGATTATGTACTAACCCTCTAATGAAGTTTACTTTGAGTTTGGTGTGGAGGAAGTTTTCAAGGATCAAGAGAGAGGATGATTTAATGTGATCAAGAAGATGAAAGAGCCTAAGCTTGGGGATGCCCCCGTGGGTCACCCAAGCATATTTCTTGAGTTCTTGAGTTTCTTGAGTTTCACCCAAGTGTAGGATAGTTAACTTCATGTTTCTTGAGTTGTCTGGAGGCATAGGATGCCACTCTGCCTTCCTGCATTAATACACTTCCTAGACCTTGGCGTGAAGCATCACAATACACTTGAAATTCCTTCTCTAAATCAGGCAAACATAGAACTGGGGCTGAAACTAGACGTTTCTTCAACTCCTGAAAACTGGATCCACATGCCTCAGTCCATTCAAACTTCTTCTCCTTCTTCAGCAACTCCGTCAAGGGCTTGGCAATCTTGGAAAAGTTTTCAATGAATCTTCGGTAGTATCCTGCTAGACCAAGAAAACTACGGATTTCTCCCACATTCTTCGGTGGCTCCCAATTGGTTACAGCTGAAACTTTTTCAGGATCCACTGCTATACCCTCCTTAGACACCACATGACCTAAAAATCCGACTTGTTCTAACCAAAACTCACACTTGCTGAATTTGGCATACAACTTATGTTCCCGTAGTCTCTGCAATACCAGGCGCAAATGTTCTTCATGTTCTTTGTGACTTTTGGAGTAGATTAAAATGTCATCGATGAAAACTACCACAAACTTATCCAGAAAATCCATGAACACTTTATTCATCATATTCATGAAATAGGCTGGAGCATTGGTTAATCCAAAGGGCATTACGGTGTACTCATAAGAGCCATATCTGGTAACAAATGCAGTCTTTGGTATATCCATTTCTCTAACTTTCATATGGAGGTACCCTGATCGAAGATCGATCTTTGAGAAAACACAGGCACCTTCCAATTGATCGAAAAGTTCATTAATCTTGGGTAGCGGGTACTTGTTCTTGATAGTTTGCTCATTTATATCTCTGTAGTCCGTGACTAGCCTCTGTGTATGATCTTTCTTTTGAACAAATAAGACTGGTGCTCCCCATGGCGATGAACTTGGACGAATAAATCCTTTCTGAATGTGTTCCTCCAGTTGCTTCTTGAGCTCTTTCAGTTCATCGACGGCCATAGGATATGGTCTCTTAGCTATTGGTCCAGTACCCGGTTTTAGTTCAATGAGAAACTCTACATCTCTATCGGGTGGCATTCCCGGTAGTTCCTCTGGATACACATCTGGGTATTCCCTGACAATGAGTACATCACCCTGGCTAACCCCCTTAAGAGAGTTTAGCCTAACTTTCTTAAGTTCGAAGGTTGATCTGAACCTAATCTTCTTTTTCTCTGGGGTGGTGAGGGTGATAACTCTGTTAGCACAGTCTATGATTCCTTCAAATCGAGTCATCCAATCCATGCCTATAATAACATCCAAGCCTTGGGTTTCTAGGATGACTAGATCCGTTGGGAAATGGTACTTTCCAATCCTCAAGTCTAACTGTCTACACCCAGAATTTACTATCATTTCTCCACCAGGTGAACTCACCCTAATAGGTTTTCCTATGCTTTCCTCGGCTAACCCATGTTTGTTTACAAAAGCTCTTGATATGAATGAATGCGATGCTCCAGTATCAAATAAGACTAATGCTGGAAATGAATTAAGCAAAAACGTACCAATCACAGCATCGGGTTCATCATGTACTTCTTCCACATTGATGTGATTCATGTGTCCCTTCTGGAAAGGGTTGGGCTTGGAGATCTCATCTGCCTTTCTCTCTGGGCAGTCAGTTGCATAGTGACCCGTCTTCTTACATTTGAAGCAAGTCACCTGAGACAAGTCCTTCTTCCCCTCATGGTTGGGGCGGTGATGACCATTTCCATGATTATGGCCATGGTGATGGTTTCCTTTGAATCCTCCATTATTTCCCTTATATCCTCCATTGTTTCCCTTATATCCTCCACTATGGTTGTGACCATGATGCTTTTGGCCATTACCGTTGTTGGAGTGATTCCATGGTTTATGCCCGCTGCCTTCAGAGGTGTGGTGCCTCTTGTGTGCTCCTTCAGAATGCACCTTACTTGCACTGAACTTCCTCTTCCTGTTCTCTTCCTTTCTTATATTGTTGTCCAAAGTGATTGCTTGATCCAACAGAGCTTGATAGTTGGGAGCATAAGCCACAGACAAGGGTATCTTCAGTTCTCCCCTAAGTCCATTGAGGAATTTTTCCTTCCTCTTAGCATCAGTGTCAATGTCTTCTGGTGCATACCTTGATAGCGTGCAGAAGTCATCCATATACTCCTTCAGAGTTCTACCTCCCTGCCTCAAGCTGCGGAATTCCTCCTTCTTCAGATTCATTATGCCAGAGGAAATGTGAGCATTGCGAAATCCCTCCTTGAAAGCATCCCAAGTCATGCCCCCCAAAGGATGAGTCACTTGGTAAGTCTCCCACCACAGTGCAGCGGGTCCTTCCAGCAGGTGTGCGGTGAACCTCACCTTCTCTGCCTCAGAACATTCACAAGTCACTAAGTCCTTGTTGACTGAGCGAAGCCAGTCATCAGCCACTATAGGTTCAGTAGTAGAGGAGAACTTATTAGGCCTAAGCCTTAGAAACCTAGCAAGCCTGTCCACTTGGGGTGGTGGGGGTGGCGGCGGTGGTGGTGGCGGGTTGTGGTTGTTGTTGTTGGTTGCTGCAATGAATTGTGTCATCATAGTCATCAACTGAGCTTGAGCGGCCATCAGATAGATAGAACTAAAAGAAGGAAATATCCTACCCATGCACAAAACAACAAGTCAAGCAAGCAACAACTAACAAACAACTTAAAACTTTTCTTTCTTAGCAATCCGGAAATAAGGCATAGTTGGTAGAATGAATAAACGACAAAGTTTGCAAACCAAAACATTCTAACATTGTCATACCACAAGTTGGAGATCAATGTTTAAAAACGACGAGCTAAACGAGGAATAAAACATGGTGGTCCAACTACTAAGTCTAAATTTCGTCCATGACATCTCCTTCATCTTCTTCGACTTCCTCAATGATGATGCCTTCCTTCCTGAGAATCTCCTTGTACTCGTTCACTTCCTTCTCTAGGGCTTCATTCTTCTCTTGTAGCACTATCTTCTCATGGCGCAGAATCTCTATCACTTCCTTCTCTAGGGCTTCGTTCTTCTCTTGTAGCATTCTCTTCTCACGGCGCAGAGTCTCTATTAGATCACGATCAGCCTCGAACTCAACGTCGTTGCTCTGAAGTTCATTCTTCAAGTCCTTAATCTCCTTGTTCTTGTCCTTGACTCTCTTCTCTTGATTTTGGAACTTCTTCTCTTGAGCCTTGAATTTCTCCTCCTGAGCTTTGGTCACTTCTTCTTGGGCGTCAATCTTCTTTTGAGTCTCCTTGACTTGGGCCATGACCTCATCATTTTTCAGCAGCTCTTCGCGTCTATCATCTTCGAGCTCCCAGAGGTGAATTTCTAAGTCCTGAAGATACGGGTGCAAGGGATCTGGTTGGCTTTTATCCTCCTCATTTACAAGGAAGGGTGCTCCATCTTCATCACGTCGGCCTAGGATAGAAAAATAGTGGTCCTTCAACTCCTCCTGGAATTGCCCACAAAGACGTCCTATCAGCTCCTGCGTGGCGAGATTGAGTCCTTTCTCCAAGGAGTCACTAATCGACTTGATCTGGATATCTTCGGTCTTGGGTTCAGTCTGGCGCCCGCGTTGCATAAGTCGGACTCCCCATAAGCCATCTTTGTTGAAGTGCTTCAGCTGACTTGCCTTGATGAAGGGTGTTGGAAGCGCCAGCAGTTCCACTAACTCCAGAAGATATCTCCCGAAACGCATGTCCTTAAAGTCCTCCGCAGTTTGATACTTGAAGAACGACATCCTTAAGTTATAAGAGTAAAATTATCAAAACAGAATGTATAAGGCAAGAAGTACTAGTCATGATGTAAATAAGTACTTAGAGAAAATACTAGCTTTATTCTACAAGGTGATCACAATTATTAACAACTCTTTGTAAATTGGATATTCACTATAGTGAGAGAGACAGACACCCGGCCAGCCACTTATGATTGTGGAACAGGTCTCATGTACGCGGACATGTAAGGTTAGTCTCCGGGCCGCTTCATCTCACTATGCCGCTAGGATCCAACATACTTCAAAGATGGTAATATTATGATCAAAAAGGGGCTTAACCAATCCTAAGGGCTCGAACCTACAGGCAACACTTTGCTCTGATACCATTTTGTAGTGCCCCATCTTTTATTAAAGATAGAACACCTGTGTTAAGTGCTAGTCCCTGGATCACTGCCAGCACCACAGTACAAAATTTAAAGTATCATTGCAGAAGTATCAAGTTACTACAACGAGATCCAAAAATAGCCAAGTATAGCTTTATTACAAGTTGCATAACCATGAAGGCTAGCGATAAAATTCAGAGTTTACAACAGAAACACAAAAGAAATGAGCCTCATCTTCAAGCATGCGCCACAGGCAGACATGTTGGGTGTAGACTCGAGTCCATAATTTATTCTTCATCTGAAGTACCTGCACATTGGAATATGCAGCCCCCGAAGGAGGTCAATACAATGAAGTATTGGCAAGTGACTATGGTGGATATAAAATGACAAGTCTAAACTGCATGAGTATTTGGCTTGGTGGAGTTGTAGGCTATTTGCAGAAAGCAAGTTTTCTCCTATCTTTTGTAAAGCACTTTTATTTTCAAAGACTTGGCACCAAGGGATGAAGCCCAAGTGCACCAATATTTCTTTCCTTAGTCAAAATTTTACTTCATGAAAGCAATGTTGAGATTCTTCCGTCTATCCTTGTCCAGCTGCTCGAAGTTGTCCATCACCGGGGACACGGCTAAGTACTCAGATTGTCGACTCTGCAGAGTTTGTGCACTTTCACCTTTAGACTCAATTAACCCAGACATCCTATACACGCGGAGTGCATTAAGGAAAGGAGAGAATTGAGACAAGAACTTTCAGAAGAAGAATTCAACCATACTAGCAAGACCCGTTCCACCTATCAAAATTCTACATCTGCTTGTCAAACTGACAGGTTGAACTCTCACAACTTAGTTGTTCAAGACAGAGCCCATTGTCAAAAGGCTGCACGGGAAGCATCTAAACTTGGAGGGACTTAGTAATCTCTTTGTTCCTGGGTGGCAACCACAAGTGCACCTTTGGGTGAAAACCACCGTGCTCATGGCCCTAAGTAGAATAAAATTCATCCTAGGTGAAGACAACCACAAGCACAGTCCCAAATAGCCACTCAACATAAACCATACCAACCAATCCACCCAGGTGTGCATTTTAAGTTTAACACTTAGAAATCTTTCCACAACAAAAACATGTAAATATTTTTCATAGCATTGCTAAGCATCTAATAAAACCTTTTAATGGCTGCAATAACATGGTAGGGAGGGGGTGGCTACACACTACTAGGAGATTTTATATAGCATAGCATAAAAACTTAGCATAGTAAAATAATAACGAAACTTTCCTATCATGCATACTACTCAAAAACTCTACTAATGCATATAGGAAAAATAATGGGTGGTTCATGAATGTCACTTGCCTTGGTAACAAGAGGAACAAGCACAGCAAGAATAACAATCACAAGAAAATCCTTCCTCCTCTTCACAATCTAGCAACAAACAATTCATAAAAATAAATAAACACACAAATACAACACTTAAAATATCAAAAACAAAAACATATATGCATGCATGATATGCAATGAACTTATCAAAACAAAATTATTACAATTTTATTTCCTCTGTTATTAATGCATGAAATTCAATGAACAACAATTTATTATTTTATTTAATCATTTAAAATATTGAGCATAATCATAGCAATATTAAGCCCTACAACTAAATTCTTTAATTCTATTATGAAAAGTTTCAAATAAAACTCAAGTTGCACTTTCTGGACAGAGGACATTAATACAATTCTAAAACAATTGGATTTAGTTAAAAAGCGTTTTTATTAATTAAGTTATGGATTTAAATGGCCGAAATACCAATCTGTTAATTTCTCGAATTAAATGATACCAAAAGGAAAAACAAAAGCTATAGAATTAAACTACATGACCAGGGCTATCCGTGGACATAAAATTAACCAAATTTGGATAAACAGATCAAAAGTTATGGAATTTACAAGTTTGAATAATTTTCTGTTTTTAATGACAAAATCCAGCCGAAAAAGGTAAATAGCACGGCCACGCGGCGCGCGCTGATTCGCTGGTACCGCTTCGCTTGGATCGCGATTCGTTAACCGTCCGACCTAACAGAAATGAACGGACCATATCTAATCTACCTCTTCACATCTACGGGCGGCGCCGGTGTGCCGGAATTCCTCCGGTTGCGGCGGAGCCATTGCCGGCGTCGCGCTCTACCGAAAACAGAAGGGAAGCAGAGACGGGTTCCGTTACCAAATGATGCCGGACGTCGAGGCGATATTGATGGAGAGGTAGTCGGCGTTGAGTTGCTCTGCTCCTTCCTAGATCGTTCGCCGGAGTTGGAGAAGCGGACGGCGGCGGCGGGTCATGGACGAACGTGACGATCTGGTGCACAAAACAGGGTGGAAACTCGTCCATTAGATGCGCACGAGAACAAGAGGGAGCAGAGGGAGGGTAGGGAGGCACGGGGGCGCTGGAGATCACCGGAACCTCGAGGTTTGCGGCGGCGGAAATGACGAGATGCCGAGCTCGAAACGGGGCAGCCTGGAGGCGATGGGGTTAGGGTTTTGGAGTGCGAGAAACGGCGGCGGGGTCGGGGTTTATATGGGGGCGTCTCCGGAAACCAATCCCGCAAGAAATGGAGTCGAGTTGATCCGAAATCGGATCGGTTCTTCGAACGCAGAACTCGGACGGAGGTTGAAGACGCGTCGTCATCGCTGGCGTCATGGCGGGCCCACGCGTCAGCGAGGTGAGAGGTGGAGCGCAGACTGGGCTGGTTACTGGGCCGCTATCTGCTGCGCGCGCGGTCGAAGGAAGTTGGGCCGGCTCGGTAAGTCGTCTGTTCTTTTTTTTTGTCCAAAACCTTTTCTGTTTTCAAAACCTGATTTCAAAAATGATTTTTAAACTAAACCAAAACATTTCAGAAAAATTCATAAAAATAAGTTTTAGAGAGCTTATTAAAATTAGAACTTTTTGATAGCATTTTTGCCAAATAAATAATTTGATAAAAGGGAATATTATAAGGAGTACTAATAAACCTCTTTATGGAATAAAAATTTATTCAAACTTATAATTAAAATTTTAATTTATTCTTTAGGTGATTTAAATGCCATGCCTATATGATGGATGATGCATGAATGCAAAGTTTTAAATTTTTCAGAAATTTGGGATGTTACAAACTAACCCCCTTAAGAGGAAGCTCGCCCTCGAGCTTCGGAAAGGTCAGCAAATAGGTGAGGATGGTCTTCTCGAAGGTCATCTTCTCGTTCCCATGTGGCTTCTTCCTCGGTGTGATGACTCCACTGAACCTTGCAGAACTTGATGGTTTTGGTACGGGTGACTCTTTCTGCTGTTTGTAAAATCTTTATGGGCTTCTCTTCATAGGTTAGATCACTCTCCAATTGTACTTCCTCGAGGGGTACAGTATCCTTCAATGGAGCTCCCATCATCTCGGGGTGACATTTCTTCAACTGGCTGACATGGAACACATTATGGACCGCAGACAAAATTTCCGGCAGTTCTAACTCATATGCCACTTCACCTTTGCGAGAAAGGATTTTGAATGGTCCAATAAATCGTGGTGCTAACTTCCCTTTGATTCCAAACCTCTTTACACCACGCAGTGGTGAAACTCTGAGATAGGCTCTATCATCAACTTCATAAATAACTTCTCTACGCTTGGAATCTGCGTAGCTCTTTTGTCGAGACTGAGCTATCTTCAATCTATCTTTGATCAGTCTAACCTTCTCTTCAGCATCCTGGATTATATCAGGTCCAAAGAAACTCCGTTCCCCGACACCACTCCATAACAATGGGGTAGTGCATTTCTTTCCATACAGGGCTTCAAACGGTGCCATCTCAATACTTGCTTGATAACTGTTATTGTAGGAGAACTCGGCGTAAGGTAGATTATCATCCCAGCTAGATCCATAATCGAGCGCACAAGCTCTTAACATATCTTCCAAAATCTGATTTACTCTCTCAGTCTGACCATCTGTTTGCGGGTGAAAAGCCGTGCTGAATTCCAATCTGGTTCCTAGTGAAGGGAATATGCCCTAGAGGCACTTAATAAAGATAGTTTATTAGTCATATCCCAATTGTTCATTATATGTTTTATACCATGCTATAACTGTATTAAGCGGAAACATTAATACACGTGTGGTAGATAAACAACCAGGTCCCTAGTAGCCTCTGTTTTGACTAGTTCATTGTGCAATCGATGATCGAGGTTTCCCGATCATGTGACTTGGAGTCTATTTGACAATGAAGTCATGTCGTTGGAAGAACGATGTGATGGACATACCCAATATTTGTAGGACGTAGTCATTACACCTTCGACCGTGAGATCTACTCTTATTGCTATTCCTGGAAGACACTTTGATTGCATCAAACGTCATATTTATATAGTGTGACAATAAAGGTGTCCCTCTCGGGTGTCGGAGAGGAGTATGTTGAGACGGGGGATCAAGAGCGGGATTTGCCAGTCCGCATAGCAGGATAGATACTCTAGGGCCCAGTCGGTGAGATTATGTCAAATGAGTTTGCAAACATGTGACTAGGTCACCAGGACATAATATCACAGACGAGTAGAAGATAGTGTTGTCGGTAACGAGATCAAGCTAGGTATGGAGATATCTATAAATGAGTCTCGGACACGCTAAGTATCGCTATGGCAAAAGGTTTAAGACTCGACGTCCAGGTTTGATAGATGAAAGTCATTCGTTATATCACAGGGGTTAATTCATGGTGTCCAGGCCTACGAGTTAATCATTGATCGGAGAGGGTTCTCGATCATGTCTGTTATTATATCGAACCGCTAGGGTAACACACTTAAGGGGTTTCGACAAGGCAACCGGAAAGAGAAATTAGGAAAAGAGAGCACCGGGAACGTCCCGGGAAAGTTCCGATGGAGATCGGAGAACCGAAGGTAGTTCGGTGAGTTTCGGAAAAGTTCCGGAAGAGAGAAAATTGTTTATATATGTTAAGCTAATGTTAATTAGTGAATTAATATTATTTTAATGAATTTATAATGATTAAATTCGGATTTAAACATCCAGCCCACTAAATGGGCCCTTCCGGGAGGGAGAAGGCCCATGTAGGGGCCGAATTTCCCCCCCAAGGGCCAAACCCACCTGAGGGAGTTCGGATGGGCCCTAGGGTCCCATGTGGGGGCCGGACCCCCCCCCCTTCCTTGGTTGGTGCGGCTGGGATAGTCCCACCTTGCCTGGTTAGCAAGGTGGGGTGCCTCCTTTCTCCTATATATAGAGGAGTAGAGAGCCCCTCTCTAGACACCAATTTCTCTCTATCTTTTTCTCCTTGGATCACGTGACTCCCCTGTTTGGAGTTGCGCCGAGGAGAGAGTTCTCTCCACCATACGCCCACTGCCGTGCTGTTGGTGTTCCGGTCCAAGTCTTCCGCTGCTCGTCCTGGACTGGAGCTTCGGAGGCCGTCGTCTCCACCGTATGTGTGTGACGCCCTGCGAGGTGCCACGCTTGGGGTGCTAGGAGGTTGACTTCCTCCACCCGACCTCGAGGTCATCTTCGTCGGCTTCATCGCCGGCACTGCTGCCCGGCGGCATCGCCACCATCGTCGTCATCGTCTTCTTCGTCGCGCCAAGTTCTCCGCGACCTTGAGGTCGGCTACGGCGTCTACGTCGTCAACGCTTGTGCGGGAGCGTAATCCCCGCTTTTCGGTCTACAAGAGGTGTGTATACCGACCCCCCTTGCATACTACTATATCTGCATAGTATAGATCTTGGCTAGTTTTTGGTTATCGCGGTTAGGAAATTTTTTGTTTTCTGCCTGCGATCCCCTTCAGTGGTATCAGAGCCGATCTATGCGTAGATATAGCTGTACGCTGTTAGAACCCGTGTTCTTCACGGGGGCACCGTTCCTGTTATTTGCTACCCTCTAGCGTGCACTTGTGATTCCAGCGGCATCGAGTTCATGAAGCGGCCCGGACCGACCTTACGCGTACGCTTACGCGAGACTGGTTCCACAACTGACATACGGCTGGTTCCGTATATGTGGCTGGCGGGTGTCTGTCTCTCTCTCTTTAGTTGGCTTTGCATTTTCAATGGAGGGCCCGAAAGGGATACATAAATATGCAATTATTTGATCGTTGTTGTGGTCATAGGTTCGTAGGTATGAAGCGGTTCTATTTACGACAGCCCCAAGCCACGTAAAATATGCAAAAGATAAAGTAGAAGCGTCTAACTTTATTTTGCAGGGGCAATGTGATATGGTCAAGGTAGGTTTATTAAATTGTTTATGAACTGTGGGCGCCAAGAAGACCATGGCGCATGGACCATGTCACGTCGCATTACATTTGATGTTATTGTGTGCATCTTATATTGTGTGATTATATATTAGAATATATTAGTTACACGGCGGTAGAAATATAAGATGATCCCTCCAAAATATCACAAGTGTTCTTCCTTCGACGTGCACCACCAAGAAAGTTCTACGTTATGAGGCAGGCCGTGACGATCGGGTGTCAGACATATCGTCGTTCGCATACAGTGGGTGTAAGCCATGTTGCACGCGCGTTCGTTGAAGGTTATTGTGGCGAGCCTAGCATATGCAGATATGGCCTCGGAACACGGAGGCCGAAAGGTCGAGCATGAGTCACAGAGTTGTTGTGATCGACATTTCGATGTCCACCTTTGAAGTTGTGTTGCCGGCTCTGACGATGAGGGGTTGCATAATGGATGAGGATCGTGTAATCACTAAAACGATTAGAGGGATATTCGTTTTGAGTGGGAGTTCTGATAGTTTTATTTTATTAAAACTTGAACCCTATTTTATAATGAACAAAGTCTGTTTTGCAAAACCTTTGTAGATATTAACCAGTGTAATAGCCTTCTTTGAAAATTAGGCACAATCCTGCGATTGAGAAACTTAAAAAGTTGGGTCCAAACTTCATAGTTTTATACTTTAGCTTGAGGATACTCCTTGTTTAAACCATTAGCTACTTGTGATACAATACCCGCTAGGAGATAAACCCGGAGATTCCACTAACAAAAGGATAATTTGGATTATCAAGTTTTGTGCGGATAATATCATCATAGTCCAGTGTATGCTATGATCTCTGCCATAGAGAACTAACGGTGGGTACGAGTTGTTGGATCGCGAACATGTGAGATGATCGCTGAACTCGGGATACACCTAAAGTTGGGTTGATGAAGTTTAACAGTACGTTGACTGTTTTTCTTCTCAACCAAGATGGAAGAGAATACACACATTGAAAGAGCACGTGGCAGTCATACTTGATAACATTAGTCATACTTGATGACATCGGTCATAATTGATGACATTAAGACGCCTCGCTCAGCTCGATCACTGGATGACAGACAACGTTGCCAGGTGCAAATGCTTTGTCATAAACTATGTCATGCAAGGGGAGTCGTTCACCTTCATGGTTCTTGATTGCATTGGAAGTATCAAGAAGATGAAACAGATCGCCGGGAAGTCATAGATGATAATGGTGTATATATGATATACACGTTATGAATGTTTTACCTAAGCAAGTACTCGCAGTAGTGACTAAGTTTTTGATACTAGTCATGTTTTATGAAAACCAGATTTACTGCTTGAGTAGCTTGGAAGGATGAGGTGACAATGTGTGTTGATGATGGCAGACAAAATGTTGTGATGGCCATAGACACTCTCCCTCTAGATCTACCATTTGAATAAAATCTTTCATGATCGCCTGTTAGCATGATCGTTATAAATGTGTCTCCTCTAGCGAGACGACTGTTCATAAATGTTAGTGACAAAATCGTTGTCCTATATTTATGAAGTAATGATCATAAGCCGATATGAATTCAGATGGTAGAAGCTCCCGCATTCATAATATTAATGCCAAAAGATACAGACTTAATAGAGACACCACATTCGTGTGGCACTACCGTTTTAAGTTATGTCTATGTTATAGTCAATGAACAAGCTCCATACGGATGGATCTACAAGTCCTTAGATATGATCTTTTGACACTTGCAAGATAACTAAGACACCGTTTTCGGAAAGCGGGTATATAACTTATTGATAGTCATGCATATAGATGTATGTGGATCAATGAAGTGATTAACGTGTAGTGGAGACCTTTATTTCGTAAACTTCAATGAACGTGTTGAGTATAACTTGTTGAGAATCATGCATATGGGTGTATGTGAATCAATGAAGTACTTTAACGTATAGTAGAAGTCTTTGTTTCCTAGACTTCATGAATATTCCAAGAAGATATACGGATATCCACTTAGGAAATGGTAGTCTGAAAATTTTGATTCGATCAAACAAGTTCAGAATGAAGTAGGAAAATAAATTTAACAAGAAAATCAAATTCCTGCGATACAGATCGAGGAAATAAAGATTTGAGTTATAATGTTGGCATATCATTGAAAGACTTGTGAGAAGAGTTCCACAAATTACGTCGCATGGAATACCATAGTGTTATGGTATGTTAGGACGTCGTAATCGCACCCTATCGGATAGTGTGTGGTAAATAAATCTCTTACCGAATTATTGTGATCATTAGAGTCGTATGGTAGAAACGTAACACTCACGTTAGATAATAGGGAAACCATTTAAATCCATGGAGACAATACCATATTAGTGATGGCATGGCTTTTAGCCTAGATTGTCGTTTCAGCAATTTAGTGTTTTGATGTGATCAAACCTAAAATGGATTAATCTTTGTAGTGTACCTAAAGAGTTAATTGGGTACATGTCTCACGACATAGGCAAAATCGTTGCCGGGATATACCTTGTGAAAGAAATAGTTTCTTGTCCAAGGGTATAAGTGAGAAAGAAAGTAGAGCAAGGAAAAGTTGATGAACTTTCTCTCCAGACA
Source organism: Poa annua (assembly GCA_026929855.1). NCBI lineage: Eukaryota > Viridiplantae > Streptophyta > Magnoliopsida > Poales > Poaceae > Poa > Poa annua. Next base: position 61,162,355 of record CM049437.1, read on the forward strand.
TCAGAGTGGCGCAACTGAAAGTGTTTTCAGTGTCATGCTCCATAGCTTGAAAGAAGCTGATGATTAAGATCATGATGCTCTGAGCTCATACTGAGAACGTAGGCGTGCGAGGTTGTGTTCCACATTGTGTGGTACGACAATCTTGTAATGAAGGTCATATTAATGGAATATGACAGACCTACGAACTATGAAGAAGAGATGGTAAACCTAAGTCCAAGAAATGGCTATATGATCCGATATAAAATCCATGTACGATTACCAGGTAATGACTTGGGAGATCTTCTTGATGGCATCTGGGCTGTTAATGGAATATGGAATTTTATGAGAGAGTAGACACTGATAAGGATCGATTTGTCGTAAAACAGTTCCGACAGGTTCAAAAGTTGACCACAACGAGATTTGTCTCAAGTGGCGAAGCCTAAATCTATTCGGGTCATTTAGCAATTACTATAATTTCAAATTGAGAAATTAATAGATGGATAAGGAAACCATGTTTCTTAATTGTCTGATTAAGAAAGAGTTGTAATTAGTACAATGAAATGGTTTGATGATCCTGAGGATGCTAAACATGTATGCAAACTTCAGATGTCCATTCATGGGCTGAAGTAAGCATATCGGAGCTGGAATCTTCACTTTGATGATGTGATCAAAGGATTTTGGAGTTGTCCAAAATAGTTGAAGAGACTTGCATTTGCAAAGAAGTGAGTGGGAGCTAAGTAGCTTTCCTTGATCTTATATGCGGAAGGCATATTTGAGTGGGAGCTAGGTGTCATTCGTGATTTTGTATGTAACGACATATTGAATGACACAGATCCTCTAGTAGAGTGTAAAGGATTATTTAAGTGATTAAATTTTCTATGAATGAAGTTAGGAGTATTAGGTGTCCGGTTTATAATTGTATAGATCAGAAGGGGCTTAATAACATTAGGTCGGAATATTTTCCTAGGTTAAGAATCTGAAGTGTGTCAGAATAGAACAAGCGAAGAAAAAGGTTCTTGCTTGTATGACTAGGTATAATATTAAGTTTATCTTGGCATTTTCAGTGATAGCTGATGAAAGAAAAGGGATGTTCGACATCCTCTATGCCTCAGACATAGATTTTATCAGACTAAAAGCTCGACTTGGTGTGACCCACGTTCTTGGTTGAAGAACGGGTTCTAGAGTGATCCTTGTGTGGATCAATGAACAAACGTTAAGTATTTTCTTCAGTGTCTGTGAGAACTGAAGATATGTTTTCTGGTAAAGGGTAAGAGTGGATAGACAAACTTGCCGTAAAACGGTTACGAGGATGCAAGTTATGACACTGACCCATACGACTAGAAATCTCATATAGGAGATGTCCTTTGTTTTGAAGAAAGACATGGTTAGTTTGCGAAGTCGCATATGAATGCACTGTCGCATAATCTACATAGGTATAGAAGTGTATGGCAACTTCAGAAGTAGCTAGTATGATTGGACTGAGTCTCACTCCATCGACTAAGATATATTTCGCCGTTATCATGAGATACGGGATGATGTCAAACTGGGTGACATAGAAGTGTTGCAAAACACATATAGGTCTTAATGTGTGAGATCTGTTGACTGTATTCCTCTTCCACGAGACAAGCATACACCAAGATGCTATGGGTGTTGAGCTTTTACCAAGTTGTAAACTAGATTAAGTGTTACTCTAGTGCAAGTGGGAGACTGAAGGGAATATGCCCTAGAGGCACTTAATAAAGATAGTTTATTAGTCATATCCCAATTGTTCATTATATGTTTTATACATGCTATAACTGTATTAAGCGGAAACATTAATACACGTGTGGTAGATAAACAACCAGGTCCCTAGTAGCCTCTGTTTTGACTAGTTCATTGTGCAATCGATGATCGAGGTTTCCCGATCATGTGACTTGGAGTCTATTTGACAATGAAGTCATGTCGTTGGAAGAACGATGTGATGGACATACCCAATATTTGTAGGACGTAGTCATTACACCTTCGACCGTGAGATCTACTCTTATTGCTATTCCTGGAAGACACTTTGATTGCATCAAACGTCATATTTATATAGTGTGACAATAAAGGTGTCCCTCTCGGGTGTCGGAGAGGAGTATGTTGAGACGGGGGATCAAGAGCGGGATTTGCCAGTCCGCATAGCAGGATAGATACTCTAGGGCCCACTCGGTGAGATTATGTCAAATGAGTTTGCAAACATGTGACTAGGTCACCAGGACATAATATCACAGACGAGTAGAAGATAGTGTTGTCGGTAACGAGATCAAGCTAGGTATGGAGATATCTATAAATGAGTCTCGGACACGCTAAGTATCGCTATGGCAAAAGGTTTAAGACTCGACGTCCAGGTTTGATAGATGAAAGTCATTCGTTATATCACAGGGGTTAATTCATGGTGTCCAGGCCTACGAGTTAATCATTGATCGGAGAGGGTTCTCGATCATGTCTGTTATTATATCGAACCGCTAGGGTAACACACTTAAGGGGTTTCGACAAGGCAACCGGAAAGAGAAATTAGGAAAAGAGAGCACCGGGAACGTCCCGGGAAAGTTCCGATGGAGATCGGAGAACCGAAGGTAGTTCGGTGAGTTTCGGAAAAGTTCCGGAAGAGAGAAAATTGTTTATATATGTTAAGCTAATGTTAATTAGTGAATTAATATTATTTTAATGAATTTATAATGATTAAATTCGGATTTAAACATGCAGCCCACTAAATGTGCCCTTCTGGGAGGGAGAAGGCCCATGTAGGGGCCGAATTTCCCCCCCAAGGGCCAAACCCACCTGAGGGAGTTCGGATGGGCCCTAGGGGCCCATGTGGGGGCCGGACCCCCCCCCCTCCCTTGGTTGGTGCGGCTGGGATAGTCCCACCTTGCCTGGTTAGCAAGGTGGGGTGCCTCCTTTCTCCTATATATAGAGGGGTAGAGAGCCCCTCTCTAGACACCAATTTCTCTCTATCTTTTTCTCCTTGGATCACGTGACTCCCCTGTTTGGAGTTGCGCCGAGGAGAGAGTTCTCTCCACCATACGCCCACTGCCGTGCTGTTGGTGTTCCGGTCCAAGTCTTCCGCTGCTTGTCCTGGACTGGAGCTTCGGAGGCCGTCGTCTCCACCGTATGTGTGTGACGCCCTGCGAGGTGCCACGCTTGGGGTGCTAGGAGGTTGACTTCCTCCACCCGACCTCGAGGTCATCTTCGTCGGCTTCATCGCCGGCACTGCTGCCCGGCGTCATCGCCACCATCGTCGTCATCGTCTTCTTCGTCGCGCCAAGTTCTCCGCGACCTTGAGATAGGCTACGGCGTCTACGTCGTCAACGCTTGTGCGGGAGCGTAATCCCCGCTTTTCGGTCTACAAGAGGTGTGTATACCGACCCCCCTTGCATACTACTATATCTGCATAGTATAGATCTTGGCTAGTTTTTGGTTATCGCGGTTAGGAAATTTTTTGTTTTCTGCCTGCGATCCCCTTCACCTAGTGATTCATGCAACTGCTTCCAGAAATGCGACGTGAACTGGGTTCCTCTATCAGACACGATACTCTTGGGAACGCCATGAAGGCACACAATTCTCTTCGTGTAAATATCAGCTAACTTAGCACTGGTATATGTGGTCTTCACGGGTATAAAGTGAGCTATTTTTGTTAGACGGCAAACAATAACCCAAATAGAATCATAACCCGATTTGGTCCTTGGTAATCCTGTAATGAAATCCATTCCAATAGAATCCCACTTCCAGTCTGGCACCTTCAAAGGTTGTAAAAGTCCTGCCGGTTTCTGATGTTCAGCTTTTACTCGACTGCATACATCACACTTTGCGATATATTCTGCTATGTCTCTCTTCAGGTTGTTCCACCAAAATCTCTCCTTCACATCCATATACATCTTAGTATTTCCCGGATGAATGGAGTAAGGGGTCTCATGAGCTTCTTGCAGAATTAACTTCCTAAGATCAAGATCCTTGGCCACACACACACGTTTTTCAAACCACAGTGTTCCTTGCTCATCTTCATGAAATCCTTTAGCTTTTCCGGCTCTCAGATTGACTTTGATTTCTTCTATATCCTTATCTCCCTTCTGAGCTTCGCGTATCTTGTCCATCAGAATTGGTTGTACTACTAATGAGGCTACAAAACCTTCTGATACTACTTCTAATCTGAGGTCCTTGAATGCCTTGCATAAATCCTCGGGTAATTCCCCTGCCGTGAGGCCATTCACATACACCTTGCGACTCAAGGCATCTGCCACTACATTAGCCTTACCAGGATGGTATTGTAGGCTTAGATCAAAATCTTTTATAAGTTCCAACCATCTTCTCTGTCTCATATTCAACTCCTTCTGAGTAAAAATATACTTTAAACTTTTGTGGTCGGTGAAAACTTCACATCTCTTTCCTATCAGATAATGCCTCCAGGTCTTCAAGGCATGTACTACTGAGGCTAACTCGAGATCATGTGTAGGATAGTTAACTTCATGTTTCTTGAGTTGTCTGGAGGCATAGGATGCCACTCTGCCTTCCTGCATTAATACACTTCCTAGACCTTGGCGTGAAGCATCACAATACACTTGAAATTCCTTCTCTAAATCAGGCAAACATAGAACTGGGGCTGAAACTAGACGTTTCTTCAACTCCTGAAAACTGGATCCACATGCCTCAGTCCATTCAAACTTCTTCTCCTTCTTTAGCAACTCCGTCAAGGGCTTGGCAATCTTGGAAAAGTTTTCAATGAATCTTCGGTAGTATCCTGCTAGACCAAGAAAACTACGGATTTCTCCCACATTCTTCGGTGGCTCCCAATTGGTTACAGCTGAAACTTTTTCAGGATCCACTGCTATACCCTCCTTAGACACCACATGACCTAAAAATCCGACTTGTTCTAACCAAAACTCACACTTGCTGAATTTGGCATACAACTTATGTTCCCGTAGTCTCTGCAATACCAGGCGCAAATGTTCTTCATGTTCTTTGTGACTTTTGGAGTAGATTAAAATGTCATCGATGAAAACTACCACAAACTTATCCAGAAAATCCATGAACACTTTATTCATCATATTCATGAAATAGGCTGGAGCATTGGTTAATCCAAAGGGCATTACGGTGTACTCATAAGAGCCATATCTGGTAACAAATGCAGTCTTTGGTATATCCATTTCTCTAACTTTCATCTGTAGGTACCCTGATCGAAGATCGATCTTTGAGAAAACACAGGCACCTTCCAATTGATCGAAAAGTTCATTAATCTTGGGTAGCGGGTACTTGTTCTTGATAGTTTGCTCATTTATATCTCTGTAGTCCGTGACTAGCCTCTGTGTATGATCTTTCTTTTGAACAAATAAGACTGGTGCTCCCCATGGCGATGAACTTGGACGAATAAATCCTTTCTGAATGTGTTCCTCCAGTTGCTTCTTGAGCTCTTTCAGTTCATCGACGGCCATAGGATATGGTCTCTTAGCTATTGGTCCAGTACCCGGTTTTAGTTCAATGAGAAACTCTACATCTCTATCGGGTGGCATTCCCGGTAGTTCCTCTGGAAACACATCTGGGTATTCCCTGACAATGAGTACATCACCCAGGCTAACCCCCTTAAGAGAGTTTAGCCTAACTTTCTTAAGTTCGAAGGTTGATCTGAACCTAATCTTCTTTTTCTCTGGGGTGGTGAGGGTGATAACTCTGTTAGCACAGTCTATGATTCCTTCAAATCGAGTCATCCAATCCATGCCTATAATAACATCCAAGCCTTGGGTTTCTAGGATGACTAGATCCGTTGGGAAATGGTACTTTTCAATCCTCAAGTCTAACTGTCTACACCCAGAATTTACTATCATTTCTCCACCAGGTGAACTCACCCTAATAGGTTTTCCTATGCTTTCCTCGGCTAACCCATGTTTGTTTACAAAAGCTCTTGATATGAATGAATGCGATGCTCCAGTATCAAATAAGACTAATGCTGGAAATGAATTAAGCAAAAACGTACCAATCACAGCATCGGGTTCATCATGTACTTCTTCCACATTGATGTGATTCACGTGTCCCTTCTGGAAAGGGTTGGGCTTGGAGATCTCATCTGCCTTTCTCTCTAGGCAGTCAGTTGCATAGTGACCCGTCTTCTTACATTTGAAGCAAGTCACCTGAGACAAGTCCTTCTTCCCCTCATGGTTGGGGCGGTGATGACCATTTCCATGATTATGGCCATGGTGATGGTTTCCTTTGAATCCTCCATTATTTCCCTTGTATCCTCCATTGTTTCCCTTATATCCTCCACTATGGTTGTGACCATGATGCTTTTGGCCATTACCGTTGTTGGAGTGATTCCATGGTTTATGCCCGCTGCCTTCAGAGGTGTGGTGCCTCTTGTGTGCTCCTTCAGAATGCACCTTACTTGCACTGAACTTCCTCTTCCTGTTCTCTTCCTTTCTTATATTGTTGTCCAAAGTGATTGCTTGATCCAACAGAGCTTGATAGTTGGGAGCATAAGCCACAGACAAGGGTATCTTCAGTTCTCCCTTAAGTCCATTGAGGAATTTTTCCTTCCTCTTAGCATCAGTGTCAATGTCTTCTGGTGCATACCTTGATAGCGTGCAGAAGTCATCCATATACTCCTTCAGAGTTCTACCTCCCTGCCTCAAGCTGCGGAATTCCTCCTTCTTCAGATTCATTATGCCAGAGGAAATGTGAGCATTGCGAAATCCCTCCTTGAAAACATCCCAAGTCATGCCCTCCAAAGGATGAGTCACTTGGTAAGTCTCCCACCACAGTGCAGCGGGTCCTTCCAGCAGGTGTGCGGTGAACCTCACCTTCTCTGCCTCAGAACATTCACAAGTCACTAAGTCCTTGTTGACTGAGCGAAGCCAGTCATCAGCCACTATAGGTTCAGTAGCAGAGGAGAACTTATTAGGCCTAAGCCTTAGAAACCTAGCAAGCCTGTCCACTTGGGGTGGTGGGGGTGGCGGCGGTGGTGGTGGCGGGTTGTGGTTGTTGTTGTTGGTTGCTGCAATGAATTGTGTCATCATAGTCATCAACTGAGCTTGAGCGGTCATCAGTTGCTGCATAGCCTCATTGTTGTTGTCGGGATCACGACATGGAGGCATCTGTGGGGTTTTCAGCATGGATGAGTAAAAGATAGATATAACTAAAAGAAGGAAATATCCTACCCATGCACAAAACAACAAGTCAAGCAAGCAACAACTAACAAACAACTTAAAACTTTTCTTTCTTAGCAATCCGGAAATAAGGCATAGTTGGTAGAATGAATAAACGACAAAGTTTGCAAACCAAAACATTCTAACATTGTCATACCACAAGTTGGAGATAAATGTTTAAAAACGACGAGCTAAACGAGGAATAAAACATGGTGGTCCAACTACTAAGTCTAAATTTCGTCCATGACATCTCCTTCATCTTCTTCGACTTCCTCAATGATGATGCCTTCCTTCATGAGAATCTCCTTGTACTCGTTCACTTCCTTCTCTAGGGCTTCATTCTTCTCTTGTAGCACTATCTTCTCATGGCGCAGAATCTCTATCACTTCCTTCTCTAGGGCTTCGTTCTTCTCTTGTAGCATTCTCTTCTCACGGCGCAGAGTCTCTATTAGATCACGATCAGCCTCGAACTCAACGTCGTTACTCTGAAGTTCATTCTTCAAGTCCTTAATCTCCTTGTTCTTGTCCTTGACTCTCTTCTCTTGATTTTGGAACTTCTTCTCTTGAGCCTTGAATTTCTCCTCCTGAGCTTTGGTCACTTCTTCTTGGGCGTCAATCTTCTTTTGAGTCTCCTTGACTTGGGCCATGACCTCATCATTTTTCAGCAGCTCTTCGCGTCTATCATCTTCGAGCTCCCAGAGGTGAATTTCTAAGTCCTGAAGATACGGGTGCAAGGGATCTGGTTGGCTTTTATCCTCCTCATTTACAAGGAAGGGTGCTCCATCTTCATCACGTCGGCCTAGGATAGAAAAATAGTGGTCCTTCAACTCCTCCTGGAATTGCCCACAAAGACGTCCTATCAGCTCCTGCGTGGCGAGATTGAGTCCTTTCTCCAAGGAGTCACTAATCGACTTGATCTGGATATCTTCGGTCTTGGGTTCAGTCTGGCGCCCGCGTTGCATAAGTCGGACTCCCCATAAGCCATCTTTGTTGAAGTGCTTCAGCTGACTTGCCTTGATGAAGGGTGTTGGAAGCGCCAGCAGTTCCACTAACTCCAGAAGATATCTCCCGAAACGCATGTCCTTGAAGTCCTCCGCAGTTTGATACTTGAAGAACGACATCCTTAAGTTATAAGAGTAAAATTATCAAAACAGAATGTATAAGGCAAGAAGTACTAGTCATGATGTAAATAAGTACTTAGAGAAAATACTAGCTTTATTCTACAAGGTGATCACAATTATTAACAACTCTTTGTAAATTGGATATTCACTATAGTGAGAGAGACAGACACCCGGCCAGCCACTTATGATTGTGGAACAGGTCTCATGTACGCGGACATGTAAGGTTAGTCTCCGGGCCGCTTCATCTCACTATGCCGCTAGGATCCAACATACTTCAAAGATGGTAATATTATGATCAAAAAGGGGCTTAACCAATCCTAAGGGCTCGAACCTACAGGCAACACTTTGCTCTGATACCATTTTGTAGTGCCCCATCTTTTATTAAAGATAGAACACCTGTGTTAAGTGCTAGTCCCTGGATCACTGCCAGCACCACAGTACAAAATTTAAAGTATCATTGCAGAAGTATCAAGTTACTGCAACGAGATCCAAAAATAGCCAAGTATAGCTTTATTACAAGTTGCATAACCATGAAGGCTAGCGATAAAATTCAGAGTTCACAACAGAAACACAAAATAAATGAGCCTCATCTTCAAGCATGCGCCACAGGCAGACATGTTGGGTGTAGACTCGAGTCCATAATTTATTCTTCATCTGAAGTACCTGCACATTGGAATATGCAGCCCCCGAAGGAGGTCAATACAATGAAGTATTGGCAAGTGACTATGGTGGATATAAAATGACAAGTCTAAACTGCATGAGTATTTGGCTTGGTGGAGTTGTAGGCTATTTGCAGAAAGCAAGTTTTCTCCTATCTTTTGTAAAGCACTTTTATTTTCAAAGACTTGGCACCAAGGGATGAAGCCCAAGTGCACCAATATTTCTTTCCTTAGTCAAAATTTTACTTCATGAAAGCAGTGTTGAGATTCTTCCATCCATCCTTGTCCAGCTGCTCGAAGTTGTCCATCACCGGGGACACGGCTAAGTACTCAGATTGTCGACTCTGCAGAGTTTGTGCACTTTCACCTTTAGACTCAATTAACCCAGACATCCTATACACGCGGAGTGCATTAAGGAAAGGAGAGAATTGAGACAAGAACTTTCAGAAGAAGAATTCAACCATACTAGCAAGACCCGTTCCACCTATCAAAATTCTACATCTGCTTGTCAAGCTGACAGGTTGAACTCTCACAACTTAGTTGTTCAAGACAGAGCCCATTGTCAAAAGGCTGCACGGGAAGCATCTAAACTTGGAGGGACTTAGTAATCTCTTTGTTCCTGGGTGGCAACCACAAGTGCACCTTTGGGTGAAAACCACCGTGCTCATGGCCCTAAGTAGAATAAAATTCATCCTAGGCGAAGACAACCACAAGCACAGTCCCAAATAGCCACTCAACATAAACCATACCAATCAATCCACCCAGGTGTGCATTTTAAGTTTAACACTTAGAAATCTTTCCACAACAAAAACATGTAAATATTTTTCATAGCATTGCTAAGCATCTAATAAAACCTTTTAATGGCTGCAATAACATGGTAGGGAGGGGGTGGCTACACACTACTAGGAGATTTTATATAGCATAGCATAAAAACTTAGCATAGTAAAATAATAACGAAACTTTCCTATCATGCATACTACTCAAAAACTCTACTAATGCATATAGGAAAAATAATGGGTGGTTCATGAATGTCACTTGCCTTGGTAACAAGAGGAACAAGCACAGCAAGAATAACAATCACAAGAAAATCCTTCCTCCTCTTCACAATCTAGCAACAAACAATTCATAAAAATAAATAAACACACAAATACAACACTTAAAATATCAAAAACAAAAACATATATGCATGCATGATATGCAATGAACTTATCAAAACAAAATTAGTACAATTTTATTTCCTCTGTTATTAATGCATGAAATGCAATGAACAACAATTTATTATTTTATTTAATCATTTAAAATATTGAGCATAATCATAGCAATATTAAGCCCTACAACTAAATTCTGTAATTCTATTATGAAAAGTTTCAAATAAAACTCAAGTTGCACTTTCTGGACAGAGGACATTAATACAATTCTAAAACAATTGGATTTAGTTAAAAAAGCGTTTTTATTAATTAAGTTATGGATTTAAATGGCCGAAATACCAATCTGTTAATTTCTCGAATTAAATGATACCAAAAGGAAAAACAAAAGCTATAGAATTAAACTACATGACCAGGGCTATCCGTGGACATAAAATTTACCAAATTTGGATAAACAGATCAAAAGTTATGGAATTTACAAGTTTGAATAATTTTCTGTTTTTAATGACAAAATCCAGCCGAAAAAGATAAATAGCACGGCCACGCGGCGCGCGCTGATTCGCTGGTACCGCTTCGCTCGGATCGCGATTCGTTAACCGTCCGACCTAACAAATGGGCGGCGACGGTGTGCCGGAATTCCTCCGGTTGCGGCGGAGCCATTGCCGGCGTCGCGCTCTACCGAAAACAGAAGGGAAGCAGAGACGGGTTCCGTTACCAAATGATGCCGGACGTCGAGGCGATATTGATGGAGAGGTAGTCGGCGTTGAGTTGCTCTGCTCCTTCCTAGATCGTTCGCCGGAGTTGGAGAAGCGGACGGCGGCGGCGGGTCGTGGACGAACGTGACGATCTGGTGCACAAAACAGGGTGGAAACTCGTCCATTAGATGCGCACAAGAACAAGAGGGAGCAGAGGGAGGGTAGGGAGGCACGGGGGCGCTGGAGATCACCGGAACCTCGAGGTTTGCGGCGGCGGAAATGACGAGATGCCGAGCTCGAAACGGGGCAGCCTGGAGGCGATGGGGTTAGGGTTTTAGAGTGCGAGAAACGGCGGCGGGGTCGGGGTTTATATGGGGGCGTCTCCGGAAACCAATCCCGCAAGAAATGGAGTCGAGTTGATCCGAAATCGGATCGGTTCTTCGAACGCAGAACTCGGACGGAGGTTGAAGACGCGTCGTCATCGCTGGCGTCATGGCGGGCCCACGCGTCAGCGAGGTGAGAGGTGGAGCGCAGACTGGGCTGGTTACTGGGCCGCTATCTACTGCGCGCGCGCGGTCGAAGGAAGTTGGGCCGGCTCGGTAAGTCGTTTGTTCTTTTTTTTTTTGTCCAAAACCTTTTCTGTTTTCAAAACCTGATTTCAAAAATGATTTTTAAACTAAACCAAAACATTTCAGAAAAATTCATAAAAATAAGTTTTAGAGAGCTTATTAAAATTAGAACTTTTTGATAGCATTTTTGCCAAATAAATAATTTGATAAAAGGGAATATTATCAGGAGTACTAATAAACCTCTTTATGGAATAAAAATTTATTCAAACTTATAATTAAAATTTCAATTTATTCTTTAGGTGATTTAAATGCCATGCCTATATGATGGATGATGCATCAAGGGTAAGAGCTCAATTCAATAGGCATCCCCTCGTTGGAACTCCACAAGGTGGAAGAAGGGACATCTCCAAGGCTAGGACATGCTACAATTGTCAAGACAAGTACCACTTCGTCGCCGAGTGCCCATATGAAAAGAGGGAAGAGAATGGTGGAAGACTTATTCTCAAGGACAAGTCCAAGATGCCTCCCAAGAAGGCTTATGTCAAGAATAAGAGGGCTTTCTTCAAGAAGAAGGCACCTCGGATCGTGTTGATGACTCAAGAGGAGTATCCCACCGAGGATGAAGATGAGTCGGAAGAAGAAGAAACTCCGAATGAAGTGGCGGCTATTGCCACTACTTCAACTACTACCTCGACCCATCATGGTACTTCCTCAACACCAAGAACTCCATCCCCGTCGCCTAACGCTACTACTTCCAAGCCAAGAGCTACGGTGACTTCATCTTCAAGCTCACTCTTTGACTCACCCAACGAGAACTCCCCCAACAAGAGTGTGAGATGTCTTATGGCCAAGGCATCCGAGGTACCTTCATCCTCTACTTCCTTGAATGATATGAATGAGCTTGATGATGCCGCTAGCCTCCAAATAAAGGAGGAGCTTGTTGCTTTTGACTCTTTTATGGCTAACTTGCAAGGAGATAGCAAGAAACATGTGGGAGCCCTTATGAGTCGCATTGGCGAGCTCGAACACCTCATTGAGGAAAAGGGTAAGATTGAGAGAGAGGATGCTATCACCATAGCCCATCTTCAATCCTCTCTCCGAGATATTGAAGAGTTTCATGTTCGTCTAGAAGAAGAACTTGAGAACATTGAGGAATCTCATAACTCTATGCATTCTAAACTTGTTAAAGAACGTGACCTCGATTTTGCTAAGAACAAGTTGGCACAAAAGGATAAGGCCGATTTTGTGGCTGGCCATGTGAGTCTTGTTGAAGACACGGAGAAGCTCGTCAATGTCCATGCGGCATTGGAGAGTGAACATGAACTTCTTAAGAAGTCACATGATCAATTACAAACTCGGTTAACTAATCTTGAGAAACCAAGCACGTCCATTTCTACTTGTACTTGTGATCATGCAAATATTATGAATGAAAATGTTAGGTTGAAGGAAGAAATTGCCAAGGCCTCCTCCGCTAAGATCATCCTTCTCAAGGGTAAGAATGTTGTTGAGACTCCCACCTATGAGCCTCAATCTCGCAAAGGGAAGGAAGGTCTTGGTTATGTGAGGCCTAACAAGGTTGCTGCTAAGAAGACCATTCCCGCACAAGCAAAGGTGAACAACATTGCAAGTGGGAATGCCACAAGGGGCAAGCCTACTCGCAATGACTTTGCGGGAGACACTAACCCAAACTATGCACTCTATGTGAATTACTATGGAAATGTTTGTGCTCGCTATATTGGTCCTTTTGATAGTTTTATTGCTTACTCTATTTGGGTTCCCAAAACCCTTGTGGCCATCCTTAAGGCACCCATTGTTAAGCAATGGGTACCTAAAGTCAAGAATTAATCTTTTGTAGGGTCTTGCTCCCGGCGGTTCGAAATGGATAATTGATAGTGGGTGTACAAGTCATATGACCGGGAGCAAGGAGCTTGTCACGGAGATGAGGCCTAATGTTGATCAAGTAACCGTCTCGTTTGGTGACAAGTCAAGGTCTAAGGTAACCGGGCTTGGCAAAGTGGTAGCTGCCCCCGATATTACTCTTGTCAATGTCATGCTTGTTGATTCTCTTGGCTATAACTTGATGTCGGTTCGTGCTTTAGCAAAGTTGGGTATCTCAACTTTCTTTGAGCCGGACATCGTGGTCCTCTTGTGGAGCAAGTCCCTTCGAGTGGCCTTCGTGGGGCATGTCGAACATGAGCTTTACGTGGTTGATTTCTCCGGAGTCACCACTACTCATGAGATGTGCCTCTTCGGAAAGGCCGACGTGGGTTGGCTTTGGCATCGCCGACTAGCCCACGTAAACATGAGGACTTTGCAAAGTCTCCACAAAGGGGGCCACATCCTTGGACTAAAAGACCATGTTACTTTTTCCAGAGATCGAGTGTGTAGGGCATGTGTGGAGGGAAAGATGCATGATATTCATCATCCAAGCAAGACAATCATCTCCTCCACCCGGATATTGGAACTACTTCATGTTGATCTTTTTGGTCCAATACCGGAAATAAGTCTTGGTGGCAAGAAATATTGTTTGGTGATCGTGGATGACTACTCAAGGTATACATGGGTATATTTCTTCAAGACCAAGGATGAGACTCAACAAGTCTTCATCGACTTCTCTAAGGAGGTTCAACGCCAACACAACCTTCCCATATTGGTGATTCGAAGCGACAACGGGTCGGAGTTCAAGAACTACACGCTCAACGACTTCCTAAGTGACGAAGGCATTCGTCATCAATATTCCGCTGCATACACTCCGCGACAAAATGGCGTTGCGGAGAGGAAGAATCGTACTCTCATCGACATGGCAAGATCTATGTTGGCCGAGTTCAAGTCCCCAATCAACTTTTGGGCGGAGGCCATTGCTACGGCGTGTCATTCATCAAATCGCCTCTTCTTCCGCAAAGGCCTCAAGAAGACACCTTATGAAGTACTCACCGGCAACAAGCCCAACATATCTTACTTCCGAGTCTTCGGTTGCAAATGCTACTACCTCGTAAAGGGCACCCGGTTGGGTAAGTTTCACTCTAAAACTCTTGAAGGCATATTTGTTGGTTATGGCATTGAATCCCACACCTATAGGATCTATGACAAATCCTCAAGGATCGTCATAGAATCTTGTAGTGTGGAATTCGATGAGAATGACGGCTCCCAAGTGGAGCAAGTTGGAATAAGTGATGTAGGTGATGATCAACCCCAAGATGCAATAAGGAGAATGGGAATAGGCTTCCATCGTCCCATTGAAGTACATCAAGGAGTTGATTAAGACGAAACAAGCTCTTCACATGAAGAGCACTCACCATCACAAGAATCTCTTGATACCTCACCCGAAGCAAATGTTGAAGCCTCTCAAGATCGTCCACAAGCACATTCAAAAGAAGAACAACCTCTTCCTCAACAAGATAATCCATCGCAAGGACCGCTCCAACAAGTTCTCCATCCTCAAGAAGATATTGGGTCCCCATCCAAGTCAAATGAAGCTAGTATCTCGAGTGCAAGTTCCTCTCATGTGCAAGATCACCCCTCACACTCAAGTGAAGAAACAACTCATGGTGATCAAGGCACTCATGATGGTCAAGGCGAGGATCCACAAGATCAAGTTGATCAAGAGATTCCCTCTACATCTAGAGAGGCAATCGAAACTCGCCGCCAAGCAAGAGTTGGAAGATCTTTGGAACTAAGGGCTCTTTCCCTTGACAAGGTCATCGGTGATGTGAGAAGAAGGGTGTCCACAAGGAGTCAATTGGCCAACTTTAGTGAGCATCAAGCACACATCTCCATGGTGGAACCCAAGAAAGTATTCGATGCTCTTGAAGACCCCGATTGGCTTGAAGCAATGCACGAAGAGCTCAACAACTTCGAGCGCAACAAGGTGTGGAGACTAGTAGAGAAGCCAAATAGTTGCCGCAATGTTATCGGCACCAAGTGGATCTTCAAGAACAAGCAAGATGAACACGGCATCGTTGTGAGGAACAAGGCGCGATTGGTGGCCCAAGGCTTTTCTCAAGTTGAAGGCATCGACTTTGGTGAAACCTACGCGCCGGTTGCACGCCTCGAGTCGATACGTATTCTCATTGCCTTTGCATCTCATCATGGTTTTAAATTACAACAAATGGACGTTAAAAGTGCTTTCCTAAATGGCCCACTTAATGAACTTGTCTATGTTAAACAACCTCCGGGTTTCGAGAACCGCAACTTCCCGAACCACGTCTACGTGTTGGATAAAGCTCTCTATGGGCTTAAACAAGCACCTAGAGCATGGTATGAACACCTTCGGGAGTTCTTGTTAGACCGTGGATTCGAAGTCGGGGTGATCGATCCCACTCTTTTTACAAAGAAAGTTAATGGGGAACTCTTCATTTGTCAATTATATGTTGATGATATTATCTTCGGTTCTACTAATCTCTCTTTTAATGAAGAGTTCGCCAAGGTTATGACCGACAAGTTCGAGATGTCCATGATGGGTGAACTTAGGTTCTTTCTTGGTTTTGAGATCAAGCAATTGAGAGAAGGAACATGTATTTGTCAAGCCAAGTACATTCAAGATATGCTCAAGAGATTCAAGCTCCTCGATCTAAAGGGCGCCGCTACTCCTATGCAAACCAAGTGCCACCTCGAGCTTAACCCTAATGGTAAAGAGGTAGACCAAAAGGTATATCGATCTATGATTGGGTCTCTTCTTTACCTTTGTGCATCTAGGCCGGATATAGTGTTAAGCGTTGGAGTGTGTGCACGTTACCAAGCCGCGCCTAAGGAAAGTCACCAAGTGGCTATCAAGAGAATCTTCCGGTATTTGATTCGTACTCCAAGCTATGGGTTGTGGTACCCCAAAGATGGCACCTTGTCTCTTTGTGGGTACACCGACTCCGATTGGGCGGGTGACAAGGATGATAGGAAGTCTACCTCGGGAACTTGTCAATTCATTGGAAGATCATTGGTGAGTTGGTCCTCGAAGAAGCAAAATTGCATCTCTCTCCACCGCGGAGGCCGAATATGTCGCCGCCGCAAGTGGGTGCACTCAACTCCTTTGGATGCGGCAAACTTTAAAGGATTACGGGGTCCATTTGGACAAAGTGCCGCTCCTCTGTGATAATGAGAGTGCGATCAAGATCGCCTATAATCCGGTGCAACATTCAATGACCAAGCATATTGAGATTCGCCACCACTTCATTCGAGATCACGTGGCAAGAGGAGACATCGACCTCTCCTATGTTGGGACAAAGGATCAATTGGCGGATATCTTCACGAAGCCCCTTGACGAAGCTCGGTTTTGTTACTTGAGGAATGAGTTAAATATCGTGGATTCTCGGACTTTGGCTTGATAATGGTGCACACA
The DNA here is from genome assembly GCA_026929855.1 of Poa annua. Taxonomy (NCBI): domain Eukaryota; kingdom Viridiplantae; phylum Streptophyta; class Magnoliopsida; order Poales; family Poaceae; genus Poa; species Poa annua. The sequence continues at coordinate 61,179,003 of CM049437.1, forward strand.
CATCAACGTTTAATGCTCTATTAGGTGTAGATGTACGCATGGACTTAGGGGGAGTGTTTTCCTAATACATTGGATTCTTCCTCCCCCTATTATGCATATAGCAATGAATCATTGATAAACTTCAAATTAATCCATAATTTGTGAGCTTAAATGATGAGTAGTAGTTATGGACCCAAGATACATCTTCGTGGTGCCATGCTATAATCTCATACACGGTGGCTTCGGCCACCACCTCCTCCTTTGGAAGAGTTGGATCTCATTTGGTTTTATCCTTGGATTTCATTCGCTTTTTGGGCTCTTGTGGAAAACACACTCAAGTTGGTAGTTCTTGTGTTTTATTGGTTTTGCAATTTGAGTGTGAAGTACCATCGACAGTTTGCTTCTCTATCCTAAGCCTTTCTCCCTCTCAAGACTTGCTTAATTCTCACTCATGTCCATTTGTATCCTTTTGCTGTTTTGTTGGGCGGAAATCTCCGAGCCACCCTCGGAAATTTCCGAATCACTAGAAATTTTCGACACTAAGTCCTTTCAAAACTCAGCACTGCACCTTGCTGGATTTTGACCGGAAATAGTCTCTGAAATCTCCGGTGACTGGAAATTTCCGAGTGTGACTCGGAAATATCCGGTCCCTGAAATTTCTCGGCGCCTAAGTCCTTTTCAAATTCGGCACTGCACTCTGCCGAATCTGAACCGGAAATAGAGCCGGAAATTTCCGGGGCTCGGAAATTTCCGAACCAAGTCCGGAAATTTCCGATGACTCCGTCAATTTCCACACTAAGTCCGTTTACAAACTCGGTACTGGATATATCGTGTTTTGAACCGGAAATAGTGCCGGAAATTTCCGGTGTCCGGAAATTTCCGAACCTAAGTCCGGAAATTTCCGACTCAAACTTCTCCGGCTATAAATAGGGCACGGGTGGGCTGTTCGAACCGAACAGTTCATCCACCCCGTGCCCCTTCTCTCTCTCTCCAAGCCGGAGAAGAAACTCATCTCCGATCCGTCCCCGGGCCGTTTCTCCGTCGATCTCTCTGGTTCTTTGCCGGATCTGCTTCTCCTCGCCGCGGGGATTGCTTTCCTCCGCACGGTTTTCACCATGTCTACCGGTAACTCCTCTTATTTCAAATCTAGGACGAGATCTATTTTCGTTTAACCTAGCCGATTTAGGAGGTTGTTGCTGGTTTCCTTTGGTAGAACTGCTCCTCTAGGCTTGATCTACCTTCCTCGTGCACAGATCTGTTTTTCGTTCATAGATTTGGTTCAGTTTTTCAAAAAATTCGTGCAGACCGGAAATTTCCGGTTCAGACTCGGAAATTTCCGACCCCCGGAAATTTCCGGACCTGACTCGGAAATCTCCGGCCTGTCCAAAATTCTGAAAAACAGACAAGTTCTGTGAATATTTAACGGCTCGTGTACTATTTCCTTCGCCTTCCTGGACATGAGTGCTTATCCCCTTTGCTTTCTATATGCTCTATGCTGTTTGTTTGCAGGTTCTTCTACCCGAGGAGGTCGCCTTAAGTCAATGGCTAGTCGTCCGAAAGCGACTCACTCTCGGCCATCTAGTGATCCCTCCAGTGATGAGAGTGAGCTCCCTCCTGCTGCACAACTCAGAAAATCCACTGGCGCTAACAAGAAGAAGAAGCCCGAGCTTCAACTTTCAGATTTCAACAAGGCAAGCTTTCGCAAGTGGCGCAGTGAGCTGTCCTATGGGGCTGAGCAGGATGATCCCAAGTTCTTCTGCACAGAGATGGCGTGGCTGTATCGTGAGGTATATCTCAAGTTCTCGAGTAAAGTGCCAGTTTGCCCGATGAGATGGATCAACTTCGACAAGCTCATGAAGAAGGCAGATTACTTTGTGGGAGCTATTCAGGTTTGCAAGGTGCTGGGTTTGGAGCATCTCATGAGGACTGAGTGCAGCTACAACGTGTCCATCATTCATCAGTTCTATGCGATAGTTGTATTTGACAATTCAGAAGATATTGGCATGACTTGGATGACTGGCACACAGCGCTTGACCTCCTCTTTCCGAGAGTTTGCCAGGATTCTTGGCTGTTCCTTCAGTGGGAGCTCTGTGGCAGCTGGTGAAAGGATGCATCTTCAGGGCGTGGCCTACAACAAGAACGCCATGTCTGATTTATATATGCCTGGTGGAGAGATTGGCTCGCAGCATGGTTTGCTGCCCACTTATGATATTCTCCTTCGCATGTTCCGCAACACCATTGCTCCCATCGCGGGCAACGCTGACAACATTGCCGGGGGTCTCGTGAACTTGATGGCCAAAGCTCATGAAGCCTTTGTTGGAGAGTATGAGCTGGACAAGGAGGAGTACAAGATTGATATCATGGATTTCATTTTTCAAGAAATGAGTCAAGCCATCGTTGAGAGGAAAGTTCCCCCCTATGCTCCATATGTGATGCTTCTCATCAAGCGCAAGTATCAGTTATCTGAGGAAGATGGCGGCGATATGGATAGTGCCCTTGGATGCATTCCCCACACAGCTGCCAACCTTGTTCAAAAGAAAGCTCATGTGGTGCAAAAGCAAACTACACTTCAAGAGATCGATGAGGATGATGTGTTTGGTGGTCCCACTCGCCAACCACGCCGCCAGAACATCAAGAAAGCTGAAAAGAAGAGTCGCCCTTGGATTGTTCGAGCCATGGAGAAGGTGTTGAACATGAAGTGCTGCATTCACAGTGAGAACTATGCCATCTACCAGCAGAACCACCGCATTCTCAAGCAGCAGGAAGAAATTCGAGCTCATTTGAAGATGCCACCTCCCAAGAGACCACTGAAGCCCATAGTACCATATGTTGAGTGGAATTCTGAAGACACAGTTGGATTCACATGGGACACCATAGTGCCTGAGGATATCGAGGTGGATCCAGCAGCTGATGCTGATGAGGAGGAGGAGCACAGTTCAGATTCAGACTCTTGAGTCTCGGGACGCTAGTAGCTACTTCTTCCCTTTTTGGTATCTTGATGCCAAAGGGGGAGAAGTATCTCATAGGACTCACGGGATTTGCTTGGGAGGGAGCACATCTTCTTTTATCTCGGTTGCTTTGTTCGAGTGCTCCGTATTCTTATCCTTTTTGGACTTCTTTAGTTGCATGTTTGTGAGACATGAGGACCTCTTAAACTCCTATTGTAATAGCTAGTTAAATTTGGTAAACTATGCATGTTCTACTTTGTCTTTGTGGGTATATTTTCGTTGCTTGCGTGGTTTGTAAAATCTAGGGGGAGCAGTGATCCTAAGTTGTGTGCATTTTGTATTCAAGAACATCCCAAAGATAATGCACACACTTAGGGGGAGCCCGTCTATATTTTGCAAATCCGCTCTCCTTTTGTGTTGTCATCATTCACCAAAAAGGGGGAGATTGAAAGTGCATTCTTTGCACTTCCTGTTTTTTGGTGACAAGTGACAACACAAAAGGTGGATTTAATGTTTGTGATGTTTTATGCAGGTTCTAGAACAGGTATATATTTCAGTACTGGACCCTTATTTATTCAGTCGGAAATCCTTCAGGAAATTTCAGGTACCCGGAAATTTCCGGGATTCACCCGGAAATTTCCGAGTCACTGAAGAATTCTTCACCAAGTCCTTGTTTGAAGCAGTACTGGCATTCAGAGTTTTTCAGTCGGAAATGCATCAGTGTCCGGAGATTTCTGTGTCACCGAAGATTTTTCACTAAGTCCAGATTGTCAAGCGGTACTGGCTCCCAGAACCTCGCAGTCGGAATTTCAGGTGCCCGGAAATTTCCGATGGGAGTCCGGAAATTTCCGAGCTGCTCGATCAAGATCATCGCCAAGTCAGAAGCTGAACCCGTACTGCCTCCAGTCGACGATCCGTCGGAACTCCTCGCGGAGATTTCCGTAGCCCGGAAATTTCCGGGTGTCAGTCCGGAAATTTCCGGTCTTCAGTCCGGAAATTTCCGAACTTAACCCGGAAATTTCCGAGCTGGCGGCTGCACAACGGTCAGATCTCGGGGAGGGGTATAAATACCCCTCCACCTACCTCCAGCAGACTAGCTCTCTTAGATCCAAAACGCCCCATTGCTGCTGGAGCTCATTTTCCATGGATCTCCCTATCTAGCCAACCAAATCCAATGGTAGTTGGAGATCCGAAGGAGAAGACCCCGATCTACATCGCCACCGAAGGAATTTCACTTTCCCCCTCCCTATCTTGAGGGGACACGAATCTAGGGTTTCCTTTGTGGATAGCTAGATTCTACCTTGTTGTTTCTTACTCCTTTGTGGATCCTTTGTGGAATTGACCTCTTGTGGTCTTGGTGAGAGCCCCCAATTCAGTTGTGGGTGTGTGCCTCACGGATTTGTACGGGACCTTCTCCGCCCTTAAAGGAGTCCTTAGTGGAAGAGTGGATTCGGACCATGGTGGTCGAATTCACCGGAGAATAGGGTGAGGCCTTTGTGGCGTTGAGCTAACCTTTGTGGTGGCTCACACCCCTCCAACGAGACGTACACCCATGTGGTGGAACTCGGGATAAAATCGCCGTCTCCTTGTTCCCTAGGTTGTCTCGTTCCATTATCCTTTTTGTGTTACTTGCTTTTCTTTATTGCTTTGTTTTTCTTTGTCTTGCACCTTGCTTCATCTAGTATCACATATAGTAAATTTACTTTTGCAAGCTTAAAACTGAAAAAGTTATAAAAATTGGTCACCACCTATTCCCCCCCCCCCCCCCCCCTCTAGGTGGACAACTTCCGCTCAACGAGGCCCCCAGATGAGGTGCCGGCGCGGCCCCACTTCTGGCCGCGCCAGCACCTGATGACGGGGCCTCGGCCCTCCACCGCCTGCGCCCTTTCGCCTATTTAAAGCCCCCGACAATACAAGACCTAGAACCCGAACACTTTTCCACAAAACATTACAGAGCCGCCGCCATCGTCAAACCTAGTTCGGGAGGGTTCAGAAGCTCTTTCCGGCACCCTGCCGGAGAGGGGAATCATCACCGGAGGGCTCTACATCACCATGCCCGCCTCCAGACTGATGCGTGAGTAGTTCATCCTTGGACTACGGGTCCATAGCAGTAGCTAGATGGTTGTCTTCTCCTATTGTGCCATCATGTTTAGATCTTGTGAGCTGCCTATCATGATCAAGATCATCTTTATGTAATGCTACATGTTGTGTTTGTTGGGATCCAATGGATATTGAATACTATGTCATTTGCTTCATAATATATCATGTTGTCTGTTGTTTATGATCTTGCATGCTCTCCGTTTCTAGTAGATGCTCTGGCCAAGTAGATGCTTGTGACTCCAAGAGGGAATATTTATGCGCGATAGTGGGTTGATGTCTCTGTTTAATCTGGGGTAGTGACAACAAGCTCTAAGATTGTAGATGTACTGTTGCTACTAGGGATAAAACAGTAGTAATTTGTCTAAGGATAATTGTATTACTTACATTACACACTTTGTCTAATGCAATAATCTGTTGCTTGCAACTTAATACTGAAAGGGGTGCGGATGCTAACCAGAAGGTGGATTATTAGTCATAGATGCGGTTGGAACGGTCTATGTATATTGTTGTAATGCCCAAATGAATCTCATACTAGACATCATGACATTAGTATATGCATCATTATGCAGCTCTTTATTCTGTCAATTGCCCAGCTGTAATTTGTTTACCCACATGTATGCTATTATTATTATTATTTATGGAGAGACACCACTAGTGAACTGTGGACCCCGGTCCTTTTCTTAAAACTGATAATACAACCAACTGCAAACTGCTTTCTTTCATTCTCTGCAAACATCATCTTCCACACCATACGTTTAATCCTTGTTACAGCAAGCCGGTGAGATTGACAACCTCACTATTGAGTTGGAGCAAAGTTTCTTGATTGTGTTGTGCAGATTCCACCTCCCTCGTCAACCACGCGCAATAACTTTTTTGGCGCCAGGGATACCTTCGTGGTGTTCTTCATCTCCTACTGGTTCGATAACCTTGGTTTCATAACTGAGGGAAACTTGCTACTACGCTCATCACACCTTCCTCTTGGGGTTTTCCAACTCCTCACACCCGTGAGCATCAGTGGCCCAATCCTTTCTAGAGCAAAGGACAAGCCGGTTTGTTTACTTATGATGACCAAACGTTCCCGAGGACACACGGGATTTCTGTCTAGTGCTTTCGCTTCATATGGATGATTAATCTTTAGTGTTTCAATAAGTGTTGTGTGGGTGAACCTATGCTAATGCACCGCCCTTCCTAGGACAAGTACATACTTGTGATTATACCCCTAGTAAGCATCCGCAAATACCAGAAAGTAATTAAGATAAATCTAAACACAACTTTAAACTCTGAGATCCTACCATCCCTCATGCATCGAGATACCAACGGGGGTTTAGGTTTCTGTCACTCCGGCAACCCCACAATTAATATTCGAATACACAATGCATTCCCCTAGGCCCATAAAGGTGAAGTGTCATGTAGTCAACGTTCACATGACACCACTAGAAGAATAGCACCACAACTTAAATATCAAAACATTAAATATTACTCAACATAGTTCACTACTAACATCTAGACTTCTCCCATGTCCTCAAGAACTAAACGAACTACTCACAACACATCATTTGGAACATGATCAGAGGTGATATAATGATGGATAACAATCTGAACATAAACCTTAATTCAACGGTTTCACTCAATAGCATCAATAACAATAGTAATCAACACCGGGAGAATTTCCCCTATCAAATAGACAAGATTCAGCCCTAGATGTTACAGCGGGAACGGAGTGGAACGATGGAGATGACGATGTCGGCGGTGGATATGATGGTGATGATGATCCCGATGAAGTGCAGCTCGATGACGGTGACGATGGCGACGATTTCCCCCCTCCGGGAAGGGATTTCCCCGGCAGATTTCTCCCTGCTGGAGAGCTTTTCTCTCTCTGGTGTTTTCCGCCTCGTGGAGGCGGCGGAATATTTCTTCGAGCCTCCCCTGTGTCTTAGGGTTTCGGGGAGAAGAAGTACGCGAAGGGGCTCGGCCAGTGGTGGGCCAGGGCGCCCTCACCACGTGCCGGCGCGGCTCAAGGAGGTGCCGCGCCACGGCATGGTGTGGGCCCCCTGGGGCCCACCTTGGCCTCCCCTTTTGGCCTCCTCCGTGATCTGGTAAAATAGGAACTTCTGCCTGGTTGGTTTTGTTTTCTGATCTTCGCAAATATTGTATCTTGACGGTGCTTTTTCTAGCAGAATCCAGACTCCGGTGATCCATTCTCCAATAATGATCAAACATGCAAAATAGATTAAATAGCATAAGTATCATCTCTAAATATGAAATATATCAATGAATAACAGTAAATTATGATATAAAATAGTGATGAAAAATGGACGTATCAAGAGGGTGGCTCACTTTCTTGCCTCTTATCATGCCATTCGACAAGCCGATGTGCACATGAGCTATAAAAGGATCTTATCGAGGAGTGGTGGACACGGAGGGAATAACAAAACTAGTTTGATGTTGTATGTTTTGTTACGAAAGATAGCAAGAAACGATTAAGAGTGAAATGATCAAACCAACGGGGACACGAGATTTTAACGTGGAAAACGCCTCCCAACAAACGAGCAGAAAAAACCACGGGCGCCAGCCAGCAATACGTCACTATGATCGGGTGAGGTTACAAACGCCGGGGATTTACAACTTGCGACTTATCCCAATCTGCGGCTTACATGAGGTATATATGGACGCTCCGCTCTCCTACGTCACAAGCAGGCCTTTATCTGTATATACAAATTTGGATCACCAGAAAACAAAACTCCATCTTGAGACAAATTCCATCTTGTAGCATCAACGAGAACCTTCACCCTGAAATAACAAATAAAACACTTGCGGTGCCAACTAGTCTCTTGGGCTAAACAGTGATACCAACTAAGCCTGAGCAAAGCTCAAACTTGGATACATGAACTGGCTTTGTCATCATATCAGCAGGATTATCATGAGTACTTATCTTGCATACCTTCAACTTACCTTGCGCAAAATCATCGCACATATAATGGTATTTGACATCAATGTGCTTTGTTCTCTTATGGAACATCTGATCCTTGGTAAGGTAAATAACACTCTGACTGTCACAAAACAGGTTAATGTAAGTATCATCTCCTCAAAGCTCAGCAAAGAAACCTTTCAACCAAACCGATTTTTTGCATGCTTCAGCAATAGCCATGTATTCTGCTTCAGTGGTAGACTGGGCAACAACTCTGACTATCACTCCGGGACGCTCCGCTCTCCTACGTCACAAGCATGCCTTTATCAGTATATACGAATTTTGGTCACCACAAAACAACATGTTTGTTGTATTATTGTTGAACTATTTGTTGTATTTTTGATGAACTTGTTGTATTATTCATGAACTATTATTATAATAAAGATAAACTATTTGTTTGAGTTGTGATAATTATTAAACTATTTATTTTCAAGAAAACGAAAAAGCTTTTGCGTTTCCCCTCACCTATTAAACTATTTATTGTTGATTTATTTTAAATATGTTTGATCTTTATGATTGTATGTTTGTGTGAGACTTTGTTTGTGCACTACCACGCTCGCTGCATTTTAGCGCGTCCGTTGGAGCGTTGATAGCAGCGCGGAAACTTATAGCGCATCTAGAAAACCATTTCGGTGTCCGTGTGTTTTAAATCAGCCGTTTCCGTGCTGCAAACGAGTTTTAGCATGCTGCTGGAGATGCTCTTACAAGCTCTCCGATTCCACCGCTCCGGCGTGAGGCCACAAACTTGAATTATACGGACAACATGAAAAGCACAGCACGACCAGACATGCGCTCACAAAATTTGCGTGTGACGCTCACAGAGTACTGTAGTTATGCTGCAGCAGAGTTGGTAGGTCCGAGAGGCCCGGGCTTGGGGAAGACAAAGGCCGTGAGACGATGCTAGGATTCAATAACTTTTTTTTAGAGAACCCGCAGGAGATCTGCGCGTTTTTATATTAAGCATAACAAGGGGAGAGTACATTGCAGGTACATCCATGACAGAGAGCCAGGCAACAGCAACACCACAAGGCCGACTCCTTTTGGCGTCGGCACCCACACACATACAATCTGATCACTCTCGCGTCGGTCTACACCTACATGTTGCCCACAGCCTCCACTCTTCCACGATGGCCTCTAAAACTCTCCCTATCGGCAGCGCCTTGTTCTCGAAGACCCGTGCGTTGCGCTCAAGCCAAATGGCTCGCAGAGCCAGCATGATCAGCGAATTTGCCGCCTTCTGGTCCTTGCTGCTCAGGTGCTGTACCGCCGTCGGCCACCACAAGGCCAAAGAGCTGTGATCATCCGGCTGAGGGAGCGCCACCCCAAGCTTCGTGTTGAGCCCAGCCCATATTGCCCCGGCGAAGCTGCAATGCACCGTCAGGTGCTCCATCGTCTCATCCTCCAAAGAGCACAGGGGGCAAAGGGTATGCGAGACCAGCCCGCGACGCAACCGCCTATCGGCCGTCCAGCACCTGTCCCTCAACGCAAGCCAGGCATGCAGCTTGACCTTGAGTGGCGCGAAAGAATGCCAGACTTGTGGCGCACCGGGCATGACAGTAGAACCTTCAAAGAATGCCCGGTAAGCTGTGCGTGCGCTGAACTTCCCTGAAGCAGTCCACCTCCACTCAAACTGATCCTGATCGCCTCGCCGCTGGACAGCTCGAACAGCATCCCAGAGATGCAGGTATTGAACCACCGCGTTGATGGTAAGTTCTCCAGAGATATCCCTTGCCCAAGCGTTATTCGCAAGGCCCTCGATCACAAGCCGTTTCCGTCTGATCCCGGGCCGGACGAGCGACAACACCGCGGGTGCGATCATAGCAGCAGTTTGCCCACCGATCCATGGGTCTGCCCAGAATAAAACCCTTGCTCCATCCGCCACTGTGATATTGATGGATGCGTTAAACATTGCGGTGGCCTCCGGCTGAACCTTAAACTGCAGCCCAGCCCACGACATATCTGCATCCGTCTTCTGGAGCCAAATCCAACGCGCTCGCAGGGCGGCGTTCAACCACCGGAGATTGTGAAAACCCAGGCCACCGATGCTCCTCGGCGTGCACACGGACGGCCAAGCGATCAGGCAGTTCCCGCCCCGGGCCTCCTCCCTTCCAACCCACAAGAACCCTCTCCGAAGCTTGTCGACAGCCTTAAAGAACCACGGTTCGAGATCAAGAGCCATCAACTGATAAATGACCGTAGATGTCATGACCACATGCACATAAACGACTCGCCCGTCCTTAGATAAAAGCCTTGCCTTCCAAAAGGATAGCTTGTTTGCGAGCTTGTCCAGCACCGTTTGCAAATCTCCTCTCGTCAGCTTGCGCAAAGATAGAGGGAGGCCAAGGTAGGCGCACGGCAGGTCCTTAACGGGGCAGCCTAGGGTTGGCGCAACATTGGCGATCAGGTCCTCGCCGCATCTGATGGGCATCACTGCGCTCTTGGCGAAATTAACAAGCAGGCCGGACGCGTCGCCAAAGCACCGGAGAATGGCTCGCACCGCACCCAACTCCCTCTCTTCAGGTCTCGCAAAGATAACCACATCGTCCGCGTAAAGTGAGACCCTATGTCTCAAGCCATCCACTGCTAGGTCGGCGAGCACCGCTCGTCTCTCGGCTTCCTTGAACATTGCCCCCAGCACATCCATGACGATGACGAACAGCAGCGGGGACAGAGGGTCCCCTTGCCGCAGCCCTCTGCCATGCCAGAAACGAACTCCAGCGCTCCCATTAATCAGAACTTGGGTTGACGCAGTGCGCAGGAGCAAGCTGATCCATCTGATCCACCGGGGGCCAAACCCACGCTGTCGCAGCACGCTTAGCAGGAACGGCCATGCCACACTGTCAAATGCACGGGCGATGTCAAGCTTCAGCAGCAACGAAGGTACGCGCTTGCGGTGCAAAGCTACCGCAGACTGCTGGACGAGTAAGAAGTTGTCTTGTATGCATCGTCCTCTGATGAACGCACTCTGGTTGCAGCTGACAAGGTCCGGCATCCTCGGCGCTAGCCGCAGCGCCAGCAACTTCGCCAAAAGTTTAGCGAAACTATGGACCAAACTAATTGGCCGAAAGTCACGCATCTCCACAGCTCCTTCCTTCTTGGGGACCAGCGTAATCAACGCTCTGTTGAGCCCCATGAAGTTTTGATCCCTGCCTATAAATATTGATCTTATGCCCTCCACGATATCTGCCTTGATCACCTGCCAGCACGCCCTGTAAAATTCCCACGGGAATCCATCTGGCCCAGGCGATTTGTTGTTCGGCATTGCTTTGATCGCAGCCCAGATCTCCTCCTCTGTAAATTGGGCCTCTAAACCTGAAAGGTCTTGCGGTGTTAGGCCCATCTCACTAAGCTCGATGTCATGCTCGCGGTTAAAAGGCTGGCCCAGCAGGCTGGCGAAGAAACTAGTTGCCAGGTCTTCCTTCTCCTCTTGCTCGACGGCAGTGTTGTCCCCATCCCTCAGACATACAATGTGGGTCTTGCTACGGCGCTTGGATGAGTGGATGCGGAAGAACTGGGCCGTGGCATCCCCATCACGTAGACCCTGGACTCTGGCCCGTTGTCTGGCGATCGTGCGCTCCAAAGACGCGAGCCCGAGCAGGCGCTGCTTCAGCCGCCGCATCAGCCCCAACTCCGCCACACCGAGCTGGCGTGATTCTTGAGCCACCTCCAGCCGCAGGATAACCTCGTTGGCCATCAGGATTTGATCCCGTATGTTGCCCACAAATTTCTGGCTCCACCTCTTCAGCGCTCTAGCAAGCCGACGCAATTTGAAGTCGATCTTTTTGAGCGGATCCGTCGGCGCTCCCTCGCTGTCCCAGCTCGATTTAACTGCATCCAAAAAACCTTCTGACTTTATCCAAAACCGCTCGAAACGGAACCGCTTCTTCGCGACGTATCGCACCGCCGTCGTCATAAGGATTGGACAGTGATCGGACATGGCAGAGGAGACAGCGGATAGGGAGGCATCGGGGTGCATGTCGTCCCACTCTACCGAGCAAAACCAGCGGTCAAGCTTGACCAGCGTTGGTTGCTCACGCGCGTTGGACCAAGTATACCGTCTTCCCAACAGCGTTGCCTCCTTCAGCTCAAGCTCGTTGATGAACCGCCTGAACATGCCCATGGATCGGCGGTTGATGTTTGCGTTGTTCTTGTCACGGGCCTCCACAATGAGGTTAAAATCGCCCGCAATAGCCCACGGGCCTGGCAGTGCAGTACGTAGAGCACGAAGCTCGTCCAGGAAATCTGTCTTTAGGGCGTCCACCGTCGGGCCGTATACAGCAGTCAGCCACCAGGGCACGCCGCCGGCCACCGAGAGCTGAATGGACACCGAGAATCGGTCTGTCCTACTAGCTAGCACAGTCACATCCTCTGACGCCCACGCGACGATGATGCCGCCAGCCGTTCCAACCGCAGGCACGTACGCGAACCCGTCGAAGCGGGCGCCAAATGTTTCATTAATCACGAAAGGAGTTACAGATTCGAGCTTGGACTCGGAAACACATACGACCGATGCAAGGGCATCTACCACCGCTGCCTTGACGACAAGTCGCCTGGCCGGATTGTTCAACCCACGCGGGTTCCACACAGCAATGTTCAGATTTCGCACATCCATTGACAATACCCACTGCTATCCACCATCGAGCGCAGTCTACGCGACCACCTCGTCCACATCTGGTGCCGCTGCGGCCACAACCGTCTCGTCGTGCTCCACGTCTACCTGATCCGCGCACAAGCCAAAGAGAGCAGCCAACGCACCCACGTGTTCAGCGCCAAGCGGCGACGCAAAAATTGCCGCATACTCCTCGAGCTGTGCAGCCGACAGCCTCTCTTCCTCTCTACAAATGCCAAGCTTCTGCATCAGCAAGGCCTGCGCCCGCTTAACCGCCGACGCAGCGAACACGCCCTTACCGGCGATGCGCCGGCTGCGCCTCGCAGATGGTTTGGAGACCACGAACAGGCGTCTTCTGACCACCTTAGGGTCTGGCAATGACAGCAGCGGGTCCTCCAACTTCTTCCTAAAGAGACTCAGGAGCGCAAGTAGTTCCGTGGTAGCAGCATTGGCTTGCAAAGTTTGATCAGCAGCCACATGCATAGCGGATCCGGGTTGGGGTACCGAACCCGCGCTACTCGGATGCTCCACAGCGTGCTCCGAATCACGCAGGAATCCTGCGCCCACTCCTGGCAGACTCGCTTTTGGCGTAGCATGGCCACCAGCATCATCTACGTTGTCCGTTCCTGGCGTCGCAGCGCAGGACCTCTCTAGCACAGAGCCCCGCGAAGCCCCACACTCTCCATCCACAGGCACAGACCCCAAAGCACTTCCGGCTCCACTCACTGGGTTCCCTGCCGCCCTGTCGCCAGGCAAAAAGGAAGCAGAGGCAGATCCCAGAACGGTATGCCGCCCAGCCTTGTCTCCAGAAACCACAGCGCACGGGCTTTGACTCCTGTCCACTCTGCTACACATTGTCCCCACACTGGCCGTTGCAGCAGTGCCCTTTGCTGCCACGGAGCTCGTGTCGCCCTCTCCTTGGCCCGGTTGGACATCAGCTGCTGGTCGTGGCATCACGGCCATCTCCACCGCAGGCCCGCAGCCACTCCCAGCCAAAACCCCACTGTATGCAGCAGGCACAACAGCCCTAGGGCTCCGGACGGGGACCCACCTCTGCGCAGAGGCGGCCAACCCGTGAGCACCGGCGCTGGCGCCGCCGGCCACCACCTCCGTGCCAACTGCGCGCTTGCCTCTGTGGCGACGGCCACCCCGGCGCCTGCGTCTCCTCTGAGCCGGCGGCGCGCCACCCACATCGCCATCCCCGCCCACATCAGCCGACGCACCATCACCGGAGCTTGGCGGCGGCGGCGGCGGCGTTGGGGACGCCGAGTCAGGGCCCTCACGGCAGATGCCAGTGACCCAGAAGCGGATGCGGTACCAGAGCACCTTCGGTGAAGTGGACCGCGGCTTGTGACGTGCCGCAGAGATCTGGAGCCTATCGCCGGAGTCCGGCTCAGGGACGGCCAGCCATCGCCAGGATGAGGAAGTCTGCCGGCTCAGCCGCACGGATGGAGAAATCCGAGGAGGTGAGATCAAGCTCGCGATGCAGAACCCCAGCCACCACGTCCAGTGACAACTCCGGCCTCGTGCCCCCCACCATGACCACCACCGCACGCTGTAGGCTAGCTTCCATCCCCACCATCTCGGGGGACGGCGGCAGGTAGCAGACGTCCACCGCAGGGCGAACCCGCGGCGACTCGCTCGGAGCCGGAGGGGAAGGCATGACAGCTTGCTGGAACGGCGCGAAAGGGACGGTGAAAACGGCGGCCGAAGCGTCGGCGCTGGGCCCGCGGCCACCTTGTCCACGGGCCACCTCCCGCCACGGCCGACCATCAACCGGTGAGGAGGAGCGCGGCGGCGCAGGCGCGTCAGACGCCGGCGGAGCCCCGCCCGCAACAGCGCCAGACGCGACAGCACCACGGAGAGCCGGCGCGGCGCGGACCGGCGACGTCGAGGCCGAGGAACCCCGGGAACGCTTGGTGCATCCCGTGGAGATGTGGCCGTAGTTGCCGCAGAGCACGCAGAGCGGGTCGTTGGTGCACATGGCGGAGATGTGTCCCTCATCCCCGCAGTTGTAGCAGCATCCATGGAGCACCACCGGCACACGGGAGGCCGCCCCTCCAGGCGGCGGGCGCGCGGTCGGCCTTGGGACGTACTGCCGCGGCTGCGGCGGCTGCCGCACGAAGCGACGGCGACGTTGCGTCTGCCAGGGGGCCTCAGCAGCCACAGCGGGCGGCGGTGCGCGGCTAGAGCCAGCACCAGCCGCCCAGCCGTTGGCGCCGATCTGGCGACCCGAAGGCGCGACCACGACGGAGCGGAGCAGCTGCGGGGGAGGCTGGCGAGAGGTGACCGAGGACATGCTGTCGTCGGAGTCGGAGAGCACAACCCGACTCATGGCGGCGGCGGGGGGCTCGGAGAGTGTACGGAGCGAGAGCGAGAGCGGAACGTACGGAGCGAGAGCGAGCGGCTCTCTTCCCACGTTTTTCTTCGGATTCAATAACTTTCCATCCTGAAGCAAGATCCTACCGGCCAATCGTACACCCACTGACCCAACTCATGTGGTCATAACTCAGCATCGTTGAACTAGGCACTAGCCCTCTCCTGCTCTTCTCCCACCTCATCTCAAGAAACGAAAAACAAGAAGCTCCATTCTTCAACCTTGGCAAGCACCATCGATCAGGCCGTGAGGAAGAAGAGGAGCGTTCCAATGGGGTTCATGCCTACCGTCGCCATGCTGCTTGTGCAGATTGGCTTCGCCGGCAACAACCTGCTGTCCAAGATGGTGCTGGACAACGGCGCCAGCCCCTACGTGCTCATCGCCTACCGTAGCCTCATGGCCGCCCTCTTCCTTGCACCATTCGCGGTTTACTTCGAGAGGTACGTGACTTCCCAACTCATTCCCTTCAACCATTCGACTTAACTTCTCATATATTGCAAAACTAGTTACAGAGAACATATTTTCCTTGGAAACAATCTAGAGGCCGGCTTTCGGAATCTTTGCATCAAAAGCATTCATCTTACAAATATATGTTCACCGAAACTGTTATGCATTTGCTTTTGCTTGACAACTGATTTGTATCATGTGGCCGACTGGTTTTATTAATTTAAAGTTGGGTTTTATAGCCTTTTATCTATAAAAAAAAGGATCTCAGGGCTATATCTTTGCAACTTCAAAACAAATAAATGTTCTCAAGTTAGATACCAGCGATATTGAAGTTAACTCATGGATCGACACAGGAAAAAATGGACGATGATCACCAAGAAAGTAATTACCCAGATATTCCTCTCCTCCACTCTCGGGTATGTACACGCATTGTCGCAACAAACTATTCTCTCTCCATGAATCACTCTGTCAGCTCACGGTTTTTAATTAAAAGTAGCAATGATCCCCTAAAACAAACAAAAAGACAAATTGCCAAATTTATGCCTGCATGGGCCAGTCAAGTAAGAATGGTATATATATATATGGAAATGCGGGTCTTTGTGTTTTGGTCCTGCTGATCCTTTTGTGGGACACGTTCCATCTCAGTTTGCCGTCGCCGCTCTACACATCCATATAACAGCTAGCTGGATAGAGATGCGTGTGCAACACAACCATATGTGGAGCTAGAGCTTTGGCAAAAGGCCAAGCTAGAGCTGGATAGCTATGTGGAGATAGCTGGATAGAGAGGAACTAGAGCTTTGGCAAAAGGCCAAGCTATGTGGAGTGGACCTACAAATTAGCGAGTAGTAGCGTCTGTGTTTGTGGGTTGGGTCGAGGGAATCGCATGTGATTACCCTTGGCAGGTCTTGTAATTGTCATTCCTCTCTATCTTAATAAGAAAGACACGCAAGCCTTTTGCGTGTTCTTAAAAAAACAACCATATGGACCTTACTCTAGTACTAGTAGTACGGAAACAGTTGCAAACGACTCTACATCCCAAAAGGAACGTCTGATGCATTGCATCATATAAATCGCAGTTTTCTCCGCAAACATTTGTGATATATACAGCTTTGTGCAAGATTGAATGTTTGGAACGAAAGCACAACTCCATATGTGTAGAATTTAACCGCTGTGGTAACAATTAGGATATGTTGCATTTAAATAGGTTTTTGTTGCATTGCAACCGTTTGTTGTACATTCCGGTGAAATTAAGGAATTAGGACGAAAGCACGTCCCTAACGGTTGAGAACTGTGACCGTTTGATACAACTAGCTTGAGTGGTTTAAATATATTTTAGTCATTGGGATGCATACAGCTAAAGGCACTCGGCTTCTTATAAAAGAGATGAAATATTTTAGCAATTTGGGATGCTTTTCTCATCTTAAAAGTTCTTGGCCCAAAACAGAAACATGAGTCTGTAGCCTCAGCAGGATGGTTGCCATGAAAGCGGCATTGGCAACATTTATATCAACTGCCAGCCATGGTAATGTAGATGTACGTACAGTCGACGTGTGAATTGTTGTTCTAGACGTTCAATTTTTGGTGAAGTAGTGTGTTAGTGCTATTGTTGCACCGAGATGGTGTAAAGATGTTAGATAATATTAGCCATTGACATGGCAGATCTGACGGAAACGACATTGCCTAGCCAGTGAAGCAAAAAATTGTAAAAACAAGTGTGAAACTTCGACAATTATTGATTGTGCGATGTACTGCATTGCACATAGCAAGTGAACA
This sequence comes from Poa annua, assembly GCA_026929855.1. NCBI lineage: Eukaryota > Viridiplantae > Streptophyta > Magnoliopsida > Poales > Poaceae > Poa > Poa annua. The sequence continues at coordinate 61,196,204 of CM049437.1, forward strand.
ATACAAACCAAGCAACCTAATGCGACATGGAAGACTGATAAATTAATCTGCCAGTGGCTGAATTTCATCGCGGTTGTTTTCGTATTAGCAATATTATGACATACAGTTACTCAATAACCATGCCCATAAATTTAATTTATTAATACCTAGGGGTGTAAATGGATAGGATAATTTCCGCACCATATCCGACTCTGAAACCTCAACAATCCATATCCGGTTTTAAGGAATCCGACGGATAAGGATATCCGATTCCGAACTTGACACCCGGATATGGTATAAGATATGGTATGTAAAATAGCCTAAAATTTGGATTATCCGAAATTTAAATAGGATTATCCGATGGTTTGAATCCGAATAATCCGATTTTCTACCGAAATATCTAGTCTAATATAGCATAATTTGTAGCTAGTAAGTTGTCGAGTTCGTTAGTCGAATAACATCTCACTTAAATAGTCATTGTAAAGACTATAGAATTACAAGTTTGTTAGTTATTAGGTTATCGAACAATTATTTTTGTATGTATGGTTTGACAATTTACTTGTACACGTATCTATCCGATTAATTTTGTTACCGCTCCGAATCTGCCCCGTTTCCGCCTCCAAATCCGCCATCACGGATATCCGCATCCGAATCCGCATCTGGTCATTATCCGATCCGCTCCAAATCCGATGAAAAATTACGGTAAAGGATATGGTAAAGGCAAAATCCGATCCGATCCGATCCGTTTACACCCCTATTAATACCATACATCTTTTGTCTTTGAATTAACAAGAAACAAGTGATACTTGTATATGTTTTACCGTTTTAGTAGTACTGATTATCATGCCATAGGTTAATTATTCCTTCTATCATGTCTCATATATTGAAATATTGCTTCATTAGGCCAGAATTGTCATGAAATTTCAGAGATCTTACACACTACGAAAGCTGGGAAATAGGTGACACCATGTAACTAACCAGCAATATCATGCTAGTAGATTATAGATAGTACTATTAAAGGCGAGTAGTCTACGGTCATAACAATCAACATGTTTGTGTTGGAAACCAGCAGGCTGTTATTCTAAAAGAAAACATCGACTATCGAATCATAACATTGACTCCGAAAATTCACCATGCTTAGTCCAATCGGAAAGTGAAAATATATCACCAAGTTTTATAGGTCAACACCGTTGGTTATTACTATTTTTTGTCGGGTAAATTTTCCTATATCCGAGACTTATATATGCACTGCCAGCCATTTTTTCTACACCCGAGTGTCACACATAGATCGCGTGTGCATTATATTTCACCGTCATCGACAAAAAATCATCCCCGGCTATGAAAGTAAATACATCACAAATTAGATAGAACCATAGGGCATTATATTGGATAGCCAAGAGTTGGTTTTTCCGAACCAAGAAATTAACCATAATATCGGCTATTGATAGTCATACTCATGAGGTTGGTGATAACCTTCGGCAATTAATTCTGTTATCAGCATATTAGCCAACGGACCATAAGCCATATTATTATGTTTCCCCATCGAAATTAAAGCGTACCCTCAGTTCCTCTTTGCAGTGCACATTATGTTTGTCTTTAAAGGATAACTAGGCCATCAATATGTGGCTATATAATACAAAATCATAATTTTCGGTAAGAACTTTTGAAAACAGATCTAATTATATAATTTTTATATCACAAAACTATATGTAAATATAGGAATTCATGATCAAATCTCCGGCTGGACGGAACCTATTAGAAAATAAGAATGTTGGAAGTACATAAAAAGCAAAATGAAAGCACCACATCATATAAGGGTATCTAAGGACGACGAGATGTCCAAGCCATGACACAGGGAAAGTACTAAGAAAGTCCTCCTATCCTTGGGAAGGCAAAGAGTTGGTTTTTCCTCATCAAGAAATTAACCATAGTGTTGGCTATTGGTAGTCATACTCATGAGGTTAGTGATAACCTTCGGACAATTAATTTTGTTATCAGCATATTAGCCAACGGATCATAAGCCATGCATTATTATGTTTCCCCATCGAAATTAAAGGGATTTGTTGTAGTGTGCATACAAGATAAAGCGAACCCCCAGTTCCTCTCTGCAGTGTACACATTATCTTTCGTTAGGACTTGTCTTTAAAGGATAACTACTGAATCAATATGTGGTTATATGATACAAAATCATAATTGTCAGTAAGTACGTTTGAAAACAGATCTAATGATATCAATTTTATATCAAAAAATTATATTTAGATATACGAATTCATGGTCAAATCTCCGTCTTGACGAACCGATTAGAAAAGAATGTTGGGAGCACATAAAAAAGCAAAATGAGAAGTTAGTTTTTTTAGAAAATAAGAATGTTGGGAGTACATAAAAAAGCAAAATGATAAGTTAGTTCATATTAGAAAATAAGAATGTTGAGAGTACAAATCAGTCAAAATCTCAGTTTGTCCCTATTTTGTCAGAGAAATTAGTCATCAAAATGAGATTTTTTTTTTTTTGGACAGCATGGCGTTGAGCGAGTTGCTCTTCTTCGTGGGATTCCAGTCCACCAGCCCCACGGTGGCCTGCGCAATCGGCAACATAGTCCCAGCGCTTACCTTCGTGATAGCCGTCGCCCTCAAGATGGAGGCGGTGCGGCTCGCGACACCGGCCGGGCAGGCCAAGGTGGTGGGCACGCTGGTCTGTATCGGCGGCTCCATGATCATGCCCTTCTACAAGGGCCCGCTCCTCAAGCTCTGGGCCTCACCTGTCCACTGGCGCTACGCCGAGCACGCCACCGCTGCTGCCGCCGCTCCACCGTCCAGCAGTGGCCTCGGCGACCTCCTCATCATCCTCAGCACCGTCGCCTGGGCCGCCTGGCTCGTCATGCAGAACAAGACTTCGGAGGATTTCCCGGCGCCGTACACCAGCACGACGGTCATGTCCCTGCTAGTCTCAGCGGAGTGCGCGGGCGTCAGCGCCGCCGTGGACCGGAGCCTCTCGGTGTGGAACCTCGGCCTCGGCATCAGGCTCTACTCCGTGCTCTACATGGTAGGCCGTTCACAGGTCTCAATAACCGATTTGGTGAGTGCTCTTCATGGTTGTACCCACCCATTTTCAGGGGATCGTCGGCTGGGGGATCACTTTCGCGGTGATGACATGGTGCATCCAGGTGCGTGGCCCGCTCTTTGTCTCCATGTTCAGCCCGGTGGTGCTCGTCGTCGTCGCCCTTCTCGGCTGGGCTATGCTCGACGAGCAGCTGCACGTCGGGAGGTACGCACGTCCGTAAAGCTATGTAGCTGGAACTTCGACCCATTCCCTGTTAATAGTCACGATCCTTCCATACGGCCTTGCAATTTTTCAGCATTTCCGTTGAGGAATATTGATGTTTTTAAGTTGTGACGCTGCAGTGTTGTTGGTTCTGTGCTCATTGTTGGCGGCCTGTACATGGTGCTGTGGGGCAAGGGGAGCGAAGTGGAGACGGAGAGCACGAAAAGCCTGGAATCGAACCGAGATGACTCGAAAAACGACGACGCAGATTCTTGAGTGAAATGCACCGGTGGTCATTGAACTTTTCGACCTAGGTCACTTTGGTCCATGTACTTTGAAAAGTGCAAGTTACGGTCACTAAAGACGCTTCGGCGCTCCATCTACTGTCACCCTCTCTCGTATCATACTTATTTGGCCTAGGTGGCATACATTGACCTGGTTGACCAACACATGGCTACCTAGCGTGGCACCACCATCTTTCTCAGGGCCTCTTTTACAAAATCCTCGTCACCATAGTTGATGAGGTGTTTTGTGGTACCCCTAAATGAATAACAGCCCTTCATTTTCGTCCATCCAGTGGCCAAATGAAATCATACTGCTGGTAAAACTTGAGCAGTTTAAGTCATACTGCTGTAAACAGTGTACCGTACGCGAGACAGGCCGAGGCCCAATAAACGTGGATGGGCCGGCCCAATGTAAAAACCGGTTCAACAAGCCACATCGTAACCCTAGATCACTTCTCTCACCCGTCACTTTCTGTCCCGTGAGTCGCGAACAGACATGCGCCATTGTATTCGTCGGCGCCGGAGTTAGGCCTCGTCGGAAGAGGGCGAGGCGGCGGCTCTGAGCTCCATCTTTCAGGCACGCAAGAGGTCAGGAGGAAGAGGGCGAGGCGGCGGCGGGCGGCGCCGCTGTGGTTGAAGAGGAGGAGCCTCCGACGCCTCCTCGTGGACTCCTCAACAACCTCCTTCCCCTCCCCGGTGCTCGCAGATGGTCCAGCGGCGCGGTCTAAATCGAGGGAGCAGAAGGGGCGGCGGCTGCGCGGCGTGTACGACAAGCTGGCTCTCGAGGGCTTCTCCTCAGTGCAAATCGAGCCTCCACAGCCTCCGCCCCCTCCCCGGCGCTCACAGATGGTCGAGCGGCGCGCTCCGAATCGAGGGAGCTGAAGGGGTGGCGGCTGCGCGGCGTGTACGAGTCGTGGCTAATCCCAAACGTCCTCAACAAGCAGCAACACATGGAAGTGTCATGTGGGTTCAGTGTAGTTTCAGTTTCAGCTGCAGGCCCTCTCCGCTATACAGTTCGTCTCTAAACTCATGTGGAACACCGTTGTGATATTGAATTTGGCTGTTTGTTGATGAGTTTTTATTTGGCAGGATACGGCTACGTTTGAGTCGGCGTTGGATTGCTTGTGCTTTAATCTGCCCGGCGACGAGCTCCCCCTCAATTTCGCCGGTTCGTCGGTTACCTATTGAATTGTCTGCTGATTGGTCATCATGTTGTAGTGAGGTTTAAATTTGTTTCTGCATTATGATGCTCCATATGCGTGACTGTTAAAATATCTTAATGATGCCGAGTTGACTGATTTAATGCATGACATTATGAGTTTATGGTCACTTATAACTATACTAGTCTTTATGCATCAAACTTAAATGTCTCTGTAGGTTGTAGAATTGAATCGTTGAGCTAAACTGAAGATGCACTTACAGATCATTGCTTGCAAACACTGTCTAATTATTTAAACAGATTGAAAAATTCGACCTGTTTGTTGCTCTAAACATTACTATTTGACATTATAATGCTCAACGGAATTTCTTATCCCATGGATGTAAGGAGATTGAACTGTGCTTACAAACACTTGCTTTCTTGTAGCCTGCCTTGGATTATCCATGAGTAGGAAGGAATTCCATTCAAGGGCTAACGATTGGAAACTAATGTGTATTGCAGCTAACAATGTAGTCTCTGTGATGTAAATGATGCAGGTGCACATCATCAGACAGAATTCCTACAAGAAAAAGAGCAAGTGATGAAGGCCTGAGATTGTTAGGCACTTAGAGCAGGTAGGCTTAGTTGTCAGCATTGTTTTAATATTTGAAAGTTTATTTCGAATCATCTGTTTGCTGTGTGGTTGAAAGAATTGCGGAACTTATGCTTTAATACGATTCGATTAAATCTGCTTAAACTAATTTTTCTGCATTGCAGTCAGGTGCAAACATGAAAAAGAAAACAACTGGAGTTTTTTTTTTCTCCAATTTCCCCATACTAGGTTATCTACATCTTAGATGTTTATGGAATTGTTATTGGATATACATTTGTTTGTGTCTGACCAGCATGTCTTAGATTTGCTGCATTGCAGTCAGGTGTACGCCTTGAGGTTACGGTAGTAGCCAGAAACCTTTGAAGCAGCTGTAATGTTAGTCATAATTCAGTGTTGTGGATGCATAATGTTGCATAGCCTCTAGGGGAATGAACCCTATGCTTGCCATGAGGCCCATCACATCTAGTTTGTGTCAGATGCTGTTGTAGCCAGTTTACTGATGTTTGATTTATATAGGCTATTTGATCATTGAAATTTGTAGCAGATGCATGTTTGTCGAATCCTTTCTGGTAGATTTGCATGTTTGTCGAATCCTTTCTGGTAGATTTGCATGTTCGTCTAGAAATGCTGTTTTGGAGCGATCATGTGTGTTAGTTTGCCATGCATAAATCATGTGTTGATTAGTTTTGTGTGCCTCTGTAGGAACAGAGGGTTCAGTTAAGGTACTGAGCAGCAAAGGACAATTGGGTGCCGCAGATTCGTGGACCTGTGGAGGCAAAGGGCAGCAGCGAAAGACAATTGGTAGCCGCAGATTCATAATTTACGTACATACAGTATTATGCAATGTTTTAAAGACCATTTTAAATTTCCATCAATTCAATTGCTGAAACTATTTCTTTTCAACAGGGTTGTAATTTGTCAATCCGGAAGGACCTTCTCAACAAGTTCGCCAAAGATACAGACTACTGTACATCTGCTACAAACAATAGTCTATAAGAAGCATTGGCTTCATCGGTCTATACTCTTAATAAGAAAGATGAACAAATTTTTTCAATTAGAAAAAAAACTTCACTCTATGTGTAAGGAACTCTCTGTTGCAGGAGAGACTGTACAAGAGAACTCCAGATATAGAAAATATTTCACATTTTTTGGATCCGTGATGTACTATTTCAATTACCTGCTATTGTGAATGGAAGCCCATGAACATAGTGTGTTGGCATTGATTGGTTTACTTTCAACCGTCTTGTTGTGATACTCAAAGCACCGTACAGTTTCTATATAATTTGCCGTGGATCGTTTGAAATCAAAGATATGGACTATGATATGCAGCCCATAAATCAACATCATAATTTAAAATTGAAGCGTATGTATGTACTGAATCTGCAACATGTACGTAGTTAAGTCCACTAATTAGTAAGTGGTCTAGGTAGTGGATAAAGATATGAGCAACATGTAGTATATATATTATGGCACCTAATCACCAAATTGCCAATTTAAGGGGTGCACAAGCAAGTGCAACTGGAACCGGAGTATGTTGTAGTCTCGAATACATCACAATCCCATCGATCTGTCAATCACATGCCCTACTAATTTCCAGAAGAGAAAAAAGATTCGACTGAACATTTCGGGCGATCACAACCCCTGATCGCCTCGCAGTAGCTATAGCTAATCTGTCATCTAACACATCCATTACAAGGCCATGGATGTATATGGTTTTACCAGAATCGACACTCTATGCACAACTCTATGCATTTGGACTGGCAGAGATGCACACACTTATTATTCTCAGCAAAACTAAATTACTTTCCAGCTAGCCCTTGCAAGCAGCATCAGATGTTTACGGTGCCTTTTGCTCTGCACCTCTCCCTTGATTATTTGGCTTCATGTAGAGGAGTGACCGATCGTGTTGAAGGGTTTGCTACATACAGATACTTGTCTCTGTCCCGAAAACAAAGCTCCTTCGAAAATGAACTGAAAAAGGGCTCAAAGAACACACTAACAGCAAAAAGTAGCACACAACAAAACGTAGCTTCAAATGGTGTGGGCGATCTCCCTTGCAACTTCAATCTATACAAAAATAACAGTGATTGGTCTCAGGTGCTCTTAAAGTAAAGAAATGAAACAAAAACCACATGGAGGTACTGATCATGCTCCTCATGCTCCATTTCCCTGAACTGCATATCAGAAAATTAATTGTCATGTTACTACTCAAATAAAACATATCTCAAATTTAAAAGATAATTTCATGTGCAAGAAGTGATTTTCTCAAGCTAATACTCATAGCAGATGTAAAATTACTTGTTTTCTAAATAGCTGCATGCGGAGTGGAGCACAAATATGGTCAAAAAAAAAAAATGCGGTTTGGAGGGTTAGACAGCCCTCCAAACTACTTAGTTAGAAGAAATTCGGTGAGTACGCACGAGGGAGCGGGCGCTGGCGCTCGAACTCGAGACCTCGCGGGCGCAGAGAGGTATCAACACCTCCTGACCATCCGGGCTATGCCTCGGTTCTCAGCACAAATATGGTCTAAATAAAGGTATTTAGTAAGTGCCAAACTTTAATCGAAGGGATACAGTCAATGCTCAAGCACAGGTTCCTTTGATTCGCAAGATTCCAACAATATAGAAACACAAAAACTTACAAACAGATGTCATGCTACGGTGAATCTACAAGAATCAAAATCATGAGATAACGCTGGATATTAAAAATGGTGCTTGGTTGCGCCAAACAAAAACCCCATTAAAATTTCTAAATAATCATGTCAGTACCTACTGAAACTTCCTACAGACCATACAAGCTTCATTGAACTAGGTGCTTGGTGATCCGAGAAAGTTCTTCACTGAAACAGTACATGCCTTACAATCCATGAGCAAAACTAAAACAGTACAAAGATGACATGACAACATCACATGCTAAAACAACTACCAAGAGGCTTTCATCACAACCCTCTCACACTGGATCGGACTTTCTTCAGGGTGGCTTCAGTCTACGGTGACTAGCATCATTCTATCGAACAACGAAGTTGGGCAAGGGAAACAAAGACTACAAGCAATCTAGTAATTCAGGGCCTACACATTTAATATTCTTCAAGAAATCTAGTTTCAGACATGTACGTGTCCAGAAGATAACTGAATTCAGAGGATGGAGAGGGAGGGGAACGCGTACGTACTGTCTTAGGCGAGATTGGGCGTTCTAGTCAGTCCGCGGCCTTGTGGTCGGCCGTCTGCGAGCTGCAGGCCGAGATGCCGACCGCGACGACGGGGCGCCGGCGTGCTCGAGCGAGCGCGAGTGCGAGGCCGAGACACCAGAATCGGAGGCGGCAGGGGTCTGCTTCACACGGCGGCGTCGTTTGGAGGCGCGGGCGAGATGGGGGCACTGGCGCCGCAGGTCGGGCCGGCGACGGCAACTGCGTGTAGGTGGCAGCAGGGTGCTCGAGAGAGTGCGGGCCTAGTTGATACATGTTTCACTGTTGCCTCCGGTTACTACGAGAAGGGTACTATAAAAGTCGCCTAGTTGATACATGTTGTCGATGCTACGGTGACTACAACCTCCTCGGCCCCGCATCCTATTCCTCAAACTGGAGACCACCACTACCACGCGGTTAGCAAGGGTCCCGGGAACCTTCGGGGAAGCTAGAAAGCACGCCGGCGGCGTGCTTCCGCAACGGCGGGCGATGGCGGAAGCGCGGGGCAGCAAAGGGGAAGGTAGAGTGTGGGAGGAGCAGGAAAGTAGAAAGAGCTCACTGGGAACTCGTCGGAGCGGTTCGAAGATGCAGAGGATCACTGGGACGACGCCTTTGTCATCCATGGCGTTCGACGGAGAGGTCCGACGAGGGGAGCTCGACTTGCGATGCTCTGATTCGGGGGCAGTACCAGCGGCTCAGAGACGCTATCCGAGGAACGGCGAGGAACCAGAGATGAGGATCGGGACAAGGCGGCGCAGGAGATGGATAGCGCGGCGGCGACCTACCGGAGCGGACGAAGGCGATGGCCAATCGGTGGACTTAGGATGCCGCAGCTTAATTCCTTCGGCAGAGGGACTAATACGAGCGAGGTGAAGTGATTGGACCTGGCGTCATGTCTTGGCGAGGTCTATGACGTCAGGAACAAGCGCGGTGCCGACGGCGGCGTGAATCCAACGTCTGCGTTCTCAAGTTCTGCAACTGCGTAACGTGGCGGTATTATTTCAGAGCTCGAGAGAGGGCGAACACGATGCAGGCGTTCGTATTATGTGACACGGCAGTGCCGGGTGCGGAGCTGGTGGTGCCGTGGAGAATCTTTAGGTGGTGTAGCTCATCCTATATTGCGAGTGCTGCCGATCTGAGTGATGAGCGTTGTTCTGTCCGCGACGTACGTGTAGCTCAACACCACGTTCTGCAGCAGGAAATCGCAGTCGACACGCGTATCATGTCGCTCACCGTGTCAATGGTGTCATTTGATATGGTCTGCGTCGGGAGCTCCTCGTTGGCTCGTTCATGGTGCTGGACTTTAGGAGCTCCTCCCCGATCAGTGGTTGTCTTAGCTGGGACGGATGGGCACCGGCCGGCTGGCGTGCACCATGGCCATAGCGGTAACGATGGGACATGGTTCCCGTTTAACCATTGGATAGGTTAACCTAACCTAAAAAGAGCCCAATGGGCCAAACGGTTCACCTAAAAACTCAATAGGTTCTTTAGGTTCGACCCCAAACAACCAAAGGTTAACCTTACCTCGACCCTTCCGAACGGCTCACCTGGTATCTCCCGTCTTCAGAGCGTCGGCGCCCGCCTTCACCACCACGGCACTGCGACCTGCGACCGCTCCTGCTCGCCGGCGTGGGTCCGAGTAGGGTGCCCGCGTGTGGAGATACTCTGCTCCGCTCATCCGTGCTGGCGTCCCCATCTCTTCCGTTTTGGTCGTTTCTGGCCCTACCTAGACGAGTCGAGCGCCTCCGCTCCGCCGCGACGAATCCCTCCACCCCACCGCACGCCCTTCCCTCTCCCCGCCCGCCCGCCCCTTATCTCTCCTCCGCCCGTCGACTCCCTGGCCCTTCCCTCTCCCGGATGTCCTAGCCCCATGTCCTATTTTGGGATGGCTCACCGCCGGCCTCCGCAAGAACGACTTCGCCGGTAGGCGGCGCTGCCGGTTTTCCCCATCCCGGCGTCCAGGTGCTCCTCCCTTGCGGCCCTTCTCTGTGCTCGACACCCTCCTACATGACAAGTTCAGTCTTGAACCACACCAGTGGCTTCGTCCTGGTCCTGGCCGTGGAGACATAGTCACATAGACTCGATCTCCGGTCGTCCTTCCTGACGCCGATGGATGCTGCTAATTTGGTCCCCGGCTAATGCTGCAGCAGCTGCAAGCCAGTTAGAGAAATAGATTCAGACTACAAATTTTGCAAAACCATGTCAAGAACTTATGTGAAGGTGAAAATTTAGCTACTTGGCTGAATTGACTTGTTCTGAACTTCCGATGCTAAAAGAAGTAGTCGTCTGTAAATTAATGTTAGGTTCGAACCTTAATACCCAACGGTTAACCATCTCTAAGTTATTAACCTAATGGTTAACCTTTTTACCCATTTACACGAAACGGTTAATTAGGTTAGAGTCCAAAACGAAAATTGTTAACCAAATCTCATCCTTACGTAGCGGCGTCGACATGAGGAGACTGGACGTGGCCAGGAGCCAAGAGTTCATCAGCATCGCGTGGCAGGGCGGAGGTGTTCTCCTACATGCTTACATCTAGCTGCTTGAGTTCGTGTGTACAACAAAGCGGCAGAGTGGATGAATAGCATGTGTACGTCCTTCAGGCGTTGCTCGCCGTGACGCCTGAGCAGCTAAAGGAGGCAAGATCGATAAAAAACTCCAGCTCCTATGTTTTTTTTTGAAACTTTTAAGGGGGCAAAAGCTTTGCCCCATTTAATTAAATAAGAAGGAGAGTGTTACAACAGCCACAAAGTTTACAACGGGACTACTCTCCCGGCATTATTTGGCCCAACTTTTTAGCGCCGGCGATCACCCAAAGGCGACACTCACGCTTAATCTTATCAAACAAAACTTGGATGGGGGCGTGTTTGTGTTGAAAAACGCGGGCGTTGCGCTCATTCCAGACTTCCCAAGAGACAAGAAGGGCAAGAGAAGCCCAAGCTTTCCTCCTAGAGACATGAAGCCACCAATCATGGATGCCCGTCGTGGGCCAATTGTTGATATGAAGGTCATGGAGGCCGAGCCAATGCCGGACGTTCTCCCAAATGCGCAAAGTGTAGCGGCAATTGACAAGAAGGTGGTTTATAGACTCCGGAGCTCTCTTGCATAGGGGACAATCACCACAATTAGGCCACCCACGCTTGGCCAAGCGGTCCGACGTCCAAAGCCTATTATGCGAGGCTAGCCATGCAAAGAACTTTACTTTGGGAGGCGCCCAACTCTTCCAAATCTTCGTAGTGATCTCGTTTGTAGTTGCACCTAGGAATTGTGCCTTATATGCCGAAGCCGCCGTATACTTCCCGCTAGCCGTAAGCTTCCACGTGATCTCATCTTGCGTTTCCTCGTCAAGTTGCACATTGGAGAGGCACGACCAAAGCTCAAGGTATTTTGCAATGTGGTGTAGGGAAAGCTCCTCAATTATTGTGATTTTGCGCACCCAATTATTGTTTTCCAAGGCTTTCTTGACGCTCCACTTCTTGTATGTGGAAATTTCGTAAATGAGGGGGGCGATGTCTTTTGGCCTCTTGCCATCTAGCCAAGGAGCTTCCCAAAACGAAGTCTTTGCTCCGTCACCCACCGTGATGGTGGTGGCGGCGTAGAAAAGGTCCATATCTTCTTTGGTGCAAGGGTTTCCCGATCCAATCCAAATTTTTGAGGCATCCGTCCACTCAAGCCATGGCCACCGCAACCGGAGAGCTCTTGCAAATATCTCGGTGTTGAGAACCCCAAGTCCCCCATGACTTTTGGGCCGGCACACAAGCTTCCAATTCACCTTGCACTTTGCTCCGGTGGTTTTGTCTTTGCCCGCCCATAAGAAGGCTCGCTCAAGGTTGTTGTGGAAGGTTGATGTTCCGGCGGGCATGATGAGAGGTGTCAAGTGATAGATAACTTGCGAGGTGAGCACGGACTTGACGAGGGACGCACGTCCGATCGTGGTAATGAGGTTGCCATTCCAAGAGGGGAGCTTCCCGGCGATCTTGTCCTCTAGAGGTTGGAAGTCCGCTCTCTTGAGGCTCCAAACCGAGAGGGGTAATCCAAGGTAGCGCAAAGGGAAGGTGGTGCGGGTCGCCGGGATGTTCTCAAGCACGTCGTCAAGGTCAATGTTCCCACACCTAATTGGCACAACGGAGCTCTTTTGGAAATTGGTGCAAAGGCCGGTGACTTCTCCAAAACCTTCAAGAATGGCGGCAAGGTTGGATATGTCTTCCTTGTAGGGTGCCACGAAGATGGCCGCATCATCCGCGTAAAGGGAGGTTCTCAAAATTGTCCCTCTTCCCCCAATCTTGTGGAGTAGTCCATTTTGGGTGGCAATGTCGAGGATTTGCGTGAGGGGGTCAATGGCAAGCACAAAGAGGAGCGGTGAGAGGGGGTCCCCTTGCCGTAGGCCCCGACCATGAGCTAGAGGGAGGCCGGCCACCCCATTAAGCAAGACCCTAGATGTGGAGGTTGAGAGGAGGGCGGCGATCCAATTGCGAAACCGGCTCGGGAAGCCCCGGTGTTGAAGCAACTTTAGGATGTAGTCCCATCGAATGGAGTCAAACGCTTTCCGGATGTCGAGCTTGAAGAGAAGTGACGGCCTCTTTCTTTTGTGTAGACGTGTTGCAAGGTTCTTAACATAGAGGAAGTTATCGTGGATACTTCTCTTTTTTATGAAGGCGCTTTGCGCATTGGAGACAAGATCATTCATCAAAGGGGCAAGACGAAGGGCGAGCGTCTTGGTGATGATTTTTGCGATTGCATGTATGAGGCTAATGGGTCTAAAATCGGAGATATCCTCGGCGCCATCTTTTTTTGGAATGAGGGTGATGTTGGCGGAGTTGACCCAATGGAGGTTGGCGACATGAAGGTCCCCAAAGCGGTTGATGACATGCATGACGTCTCCCTTGATGATGGTCCAACATCTCTTGAAGAAAGCACCCGTGAAGCCGTCCGGACCGGGTGCCTTATCAACGGGCATTTGGTCAATAGCCTTTTTAACCTCCTCCTCGGTGAAAGGTGTGTCAATGCCATTGAGGTCAACCTCTTGGAAATGAAGCTCATCCCAATTAAAATCTCTACTTCTTTGTTGCCCTCTACCAATGATGTCGGTGAAGTGGTTATGTATAATGGTCTCCTTAGCCGCATGGTCGGTGACCCATCCTTGGTTGTGCTTGAGCCGATGGATGTGGTTCTTTCTCCTTCTAGCATTTACCCGAAGATGGAAAAACTTGGTGTTCGCGTCCCCCTCTTTGATGTTTGAAATACGAGCACATTGTTTCTTTCTAGCTCTTTCCACAACCGATAGCGCAATGACCTTCTTCTTGAGCCTTTTCCGAAGATTGTGTTCCTCACCCGAGAGCGTCCTATTTTCCTCGGCCAAGTCAAATTGGAGAATAACAAGGAGGGCGGCGTGTAGCATGACCTTGGTGTTTGAGAACAAGCCACGGCTCCACTTAGAAAGGCACTTGCCGGTGTGTCGGAGCTTGTGGAAAAGCACATGGTAAGGTTCCGAATGGGTAGAGGGAGCATCCCAAGCATTTTTCACCACCTCATTGAACTCGGGGATGCGAAGCCAAAAGTTTTCGAACTTAAAAGTCCTAGGCCGACGGGGGCCGCGGTCATCGGCAAGAAGCAACGGGCAATGGTCCGAAAGGGAAGACGAGAGGGCGTGGAGGATGTGCGTTCCGTAGCGAATGTTCCAATCCGTGTTGCAAAAGAAAGCATCAAGTTTGCAAAGGGTTGGGTCGGCTCGACCATTGCTCCAAGTGAACCGACGGTTTTGGAGATGTATTTCTTGGAGCTCACAAGCGTGTAACGTATTGCGGAAGCGGTTGATTCTACTTCGGTTGACGTTAGATTTGTTTTTATCTCTCGCCCGAAGAATTTGGTTGAAATCACCGAGAGCCAACCATCCAGCTCCTATGTTCGCCGGCGAGGGAGAGTGCAGATGAAAGGAGGGTCTAGAGCGTCGGCAACGACACCAAATCGACCACGCGCGGCGGACCCTCTCGAGCGACCCTGAATGAGTAGTCAGCAAAATTGCAGCGAGTAGTCTGGGGACTCTTTTGTAAAAAAACGCACGTTTGGAGACGGTTGAACCGGTCAAACGTATTCCACCTCACTGGATACGTACATCGGTGACCGTAGATGAGACTCTGAAACGTCTTTAGTGACCGTAACTTACACTTCTCAAAGTACATGGGCCAAAGAGAACAAGGTCGATAAGTTCAGTGACCACAGGTGCATTTCACTCGTGATTCTTTGCCGGTTTGATCAGATCACACAAACGTGCCTGTTTTTTTAAGAACAAAGGAAAATGAAGGACACAATGTTGTTGTCTATGATTCAACTAAAAAAGTGGGTGCTATCTTTTGTGCTATAGTTCGAACCAAAATATGTTTATATTCTTGTTTGCTAGATAAAATTAAGGAATCTCACAAGCGAGCATTCGCTCACTCCCGGATGGTCCTGACGTGTTCTTAATGCTTCTAGATACTGTGGTAGTGGGGTTCTTTTAGGTAGGCGATGTCCATTCTTACAACAACGTTATATGGCGAAATCTGATGAGAAGAAAAAATGTTCACTCAAATGCTTTGCGAGAAATAGAGAGATTCACAATTTCGAGTGGATCTGATGTCGACGCGAAATATTTCTTCCGCTACGTACTGATAGAAAAGTAGTGGAATCCTACAAGTTATTTGTTATTACCGGGTTTCGGTCCTAGAGAGGAGAAGAGTGCCAGTCCGATTCAAATACTCTTACTTTAGTCTTATTTCGTAGGCCCCAGCTTCAGTTCTTTTTCTCGTGTTACAGATGATCGATTCAATTACTTTCATTGCTTTCGGTAGACTAACTTGGACACGGGATTAGGAAATTCCACCCTTTTCCACCGGCTCCAGGACAAGAGGGTACCGACGAGTATCGGCGACCCTGCACGAGAATAGAACCAATAGTTTTGCTTATTTGAATATTTCATAATGAAGGACGGCTCCGATTGGAGGATTCATGGCTTGTAAATCCCCATCTCTGGAACCAACCATGCTTTGTATAATATTGCACGTAATACCTCCGAACGTGACACTGAGACACGATTTAGTTAATGCACGCTTTGTGTCATGGAATGCCCCGTGTCTCTTCTGTCATCACAAGACAAATGTAAAACATTTGTTCATCCAATGCAACTTTGTGCCTTCTATATATGTCATCAAATACGTCCGCCATCATCAACTGTGTCTCTGATGTTATCTTCCCTCTTCCCTCCTGCAGTCACAGCGGGAGTGTCGTGGACGCGAGTGATGAGGCGAACGCTGTTGACTAGAGTTCTTGAGTTGTTGTAGACGTTATTCTTGCCGCCGCAGCCTGGCGCTCTGCTAGGGTGATCACACAATCGCTTCGCCCGCATGGTTAAAAACCCGCCGCCGCAGCTGCATATCTATGCCGCCGCCGAATTATGACCAAGATCCATGCCGCCGCACAATGACCCAAAAATATGCCACCACCACATATCTCTGCCGCCGCCGCACAAAAAGAAACCCACCGCCGCCGTATATCTATGCCGCCACCGCATTATGACCAAGATACATGCCACCGCCGTAGATCCTGCCGCTGCCGCACAAAACCAATACACTACGACCAAAATCGAGCGTTTTTTGCGCCTCCGACGCTATCGGCTACATCAACCACGACAACATCGACCTTGGCAACATCACGACCGGCTATCTCGACATCACCAATCATGTGGCCTGCACCGATCCCACGCTAAGGACTAAAATAGCCTAGACGTGAGGTGGAATGGTTAATATAAATATAGTGCCTAGTACTTTCCATCAGTTCGGAGTTTTGGGATAATTGGCTAGTGCAACAATTTCATAGTGTCCATTCATGTTGAGTGGGTTCGAACTTGTATCCACCTCAACATGTAAATATTTTTGGCAACTGGTTGTGAGCAATAGAAACGTCCTCATACGTATGGTTGCGGTTGGCTTATCACGATTGATTTGGTTATATAGAAATTGCATGGTTTTCAGTGTTAAACTTTTCATCTCCCTTAGAGGTTATTTTCCAATGTAGACATTTGCTTCTGAAGTAGTCTATTCTTTGGAAACCATAACAATGTGCCCTCTATATAGTGGTATGCCCACGGTTGGAGGAAGTCGGGAAATATTCCAATGGGTAGCGACACTGTCTTTGGATCAACACTCCATCAAATTTACAATGGCTTAATAGCGATGGTTGTCATTACTATGTGCGCTTGGCGGCATAATCCACGGATTGAGCACCATTGGTTTTAGACACTTTGAGAGCCATGTCAATTTGTGTATTTTGCCTCTCACTTTTACCCCTCTTTTTTATGTGGTTGTGGAGCTTGTTATGCAAAGGCATAGTGCCCAGCATGGAGGAAAACAACTCTCTCGTTGCAGCCTCCAACCGAGAAGACACCTCAAAAACAAATCCTGATGATCTGCACACTGTAGGGACGATCAAGACCGGAGTGTAGATGTACACCGAATGTCACAGACGGTGGGAATCACCCAATACCTTAACTAGAGTATCGCTTTTGTGACGCACAATATTATACAAAACCGGATATTGTTCTCGGAGTGTAGTTTGGCCTAAGCATTTATCCTCCCAGAATCAAATTTCCGAACCATCCTTAATTGAGAAGGATCCACATGGGAAGAAAAACTGCTTAGTAGCCATAAGACCAGCCCAGAAGTGTGAATCACCGGATTTCCAAAGAACCCAAGATAAAGCTTGACCGCCCACATATTTCTTCCTATGGAGAGTTTGCCAAACCCCTTCTTCAGCAAGAAACTTGAAGATCCATTTACCAAGTAATGCTCTATTCTTGACTTCCAGGTCGATATTTTCTTTTCGATATTTAGTCCGTCGATTTTTTCTTTTCTCACTATCACCTTGCCAAAAAAATCTTGATCGGTAATAATCTAACCTTTTTAATATTCCTTCTGGAAGTTAGAAGATATAATCATATACAGTACCATATTAGTAAGTACTGAATTTATGAGGACCAATCTTTCACCCAAGGATATTAATTTGCCTTTCCAGTTGTTTAACCGAAGTTGAAGTCTCTCCTCCACCAATTTCCATTTAGCATCAGTAAGTTTCTGATAATAAATCGGAATAACCTAAATACCTAATAGGAAATTGTCCTTACTCACAGCTAAATAATTCAGCATAAACCGCGACACATTCTTAGGCCTCACCTAAACAAAACAATTCAATTTTATGAAAATTTACATTTAGACCCGATAATTGCTCGAACGTTGAAAGAATTAACTTTAGATACCGAGCCTTTTTGATGTCATGTTTCATAAAAGAATTGTATCATCAGCATATTGAAGAATGGGTAATCCATCATCAACAAGATGAGAAATTACCTCTTCACTTTGACCGTCAGACTTTGCACGTTTGATCATGACAACCAACATATCCGCCACTATATTAAATAGTATATACGATAGTAGGTCACCTTGCCGAAGTCCCTTTTTGGTTTGGAAGTATTTGTCAATGTCATCATTGACTTTAATGGCTACACTTCCACCAAAGACATAACTATGAATTAAAGCACGCCACTCATCAGAGAAATCTGAGTGTCTGCTGGAGGAAGACCATTTAATCTTATTATCATAGGCCTTTTCAAAATCAATTTTTAAAATCACCCTATGTAACTTTTTCCTATGTAGTTCGTGAACTGTTTCATACAAGATAACACCCTATCTAGGATATTTCTACCTTGCATAAACGCAGTCTGAGAAGGACGCACCACATGGTCAGCCACAACATTCAACCTTATCATCGATACGTTAGTGAAATTTTTAAACTAACTTTAAGAAGTCAAATTGGTCTAAATTGTTAGATCCATTCTGTTTCGTTAATCTTGGATAATAAAATTATTTCACAAAAAATCTGTCGGAACAATTCCAATTGTCCGTCATGAAGACAACTGAATAGTTTCATAAGGTCAGACGGATTACGTCCTAAAGTTCCAATAAAACTATGCTGGAAAACCATCAGACCATGTTGCTTTGTTAACTACGTACCCACTATATAGTATAGTGTGAAGACACGAGTTTATGCTCTCTAGGTGCAGCCACACAGAATGAGCTTGAACTATGTTCAACCTTTACGGGTGGCGGTCTACCAATATGATTAGTTAAGTACTGTAAAGAAAAAATATTGTGATTGTTGTACCATTTAACTACTTATTTTTAAGCTTGCAATGAATTACACTTTGCAATAGATGACGAATACCTGCGTGGATTGATGCCAGGAGGGGTTTCCTCTGTTTCGAGAACAAAAACTATTTGCATAGAGTTCTCTCTATTCGTAGAGGTTGGCTAGTTTAGTTGGCCACGTTAGAATCAAGCTTTGTTTTGGCGGCTAGACCTCACGATGATGAGCTCGTCCACCCAGGTGAAACACTCGGACTAATTAAACATTTGTTCGTTTGAAAGAAAACCCATGCAGAGGTCTCATAGTTTACCTACCTAATAATAATAATAATAATAATAACAATAATAATAATAATAATAAGAATAAGAATAAGAATAAGAATTTGGATTAAATATGCATATTGGTTGATCTGGAAATTATCTATAGTTAGGAGTTTTTCAAATTTATAGCTATTCAAAATTACCGTTTTGAATGTTTTTTTACTAAAACTAAAAAATGCCGTTTTTGATTTATTTTTTAAGAAAACAACTACATGTGGTCTATTTGCACTTTCTGGGTGATCAATCCGTCTACAGATAGATCTGACCCAAGGCGGTACTTGTTGGACCGCTAGGCTCAGCCCATCTACGAAGGGGCCCGGGTGTGGTAACAGATATATATTGGGCAACGTTCCGCTCGAAAGAACCAACAGATCAAATCACACACGCAGTTGCGGAGATTTCCGTCGCTTCCGGCAACAAGAACGCAAGCGGTTTTCAGATCAGCGCGAAGATTTTACATCACCCAGGATCCTCAGAACCGTAAGGTACACCGACTTACCATCTCCTCTGATTTCGACTATCCCAGCCATAATCCTTCCAAGGCATCGTCATTTGTTTCCGCACCTGTAAAATTCGGATGCACACAAGGTGCTCGTGCAAATGCCCCAATAAATCAGTATATTCCTCTGTTGCAGATTCCCGTCCCATCGTCACCGGTGCAGCTTTTGATTTATTCGTCAGGTACCACTGATTAATCGATGGCGACGGTCGTCAAGCCACTGGATGGCGCTGAGGGGTACCCACGCTGGAAGGAGTCGGTGCTCCTCCGCCTCCGTACCGTCCGGGTCGCCCACGTGCTCTTTGAAGACCCGCCGGCCGCCGGTGACGAGGGCGCAAAGAAGTGGGCGCACGACGACGCCCTCTGCCGCGGCCACATCCTCGATGCGCTGTCGGACCGCCTGTTCCCCGACTACGTCCGCCACGCCACGGCCAGGGAGCTGTGGCACGCCGTGGTGCGCACGTACGACGTGGACACCTCCGAGATCGCGCAGCGGAGGTTCAATGACTTCGAATTCGACAAGGGCGCGCCACTCCTGGAGCAGATTGCGCACGCCGAGGCTCTGGCCGCAGGCGCAGATCCCCCTCTCAAGGATAGCTTCGTCGCCCACGCGCTAACTCAGAAGGTTCCAGTGGACTTGGCCATACCACTCATCGCGTGTCCTGGCCAGCTAAGCATGAGTGTCGTCTGGCGTGCTGCTCGGATCATGGAGGCAAACCGCCTTCGAAGGGAAGATGAACAGCAGGGGAAGGCGGCAGTGGAGGTGAAGAGGCAGTGCCGGACCTGCCGAAAGTACGGACACATTGCCAGGAACTGCACGGCTAGATCTTGATAAACACATTTTGGACTTTGTAGGTAGGTGTTCCTTTGTCTCCCCTCCTGATAGCAGTCAAGCAATTAGTCTCGTGGTCTATTCTGAATCTTATTAGGCGGCGTCACTAGTACCACAGTATAGATGGTCAGAAAATAAACTACTCCTCCGATACGGATTTTGTGTCGTAGAAAACTGACTAGCCAACAAATCCTAGTTCAAGTTACCACAATCTTTTAGGGTCCGAGGGAGTACAAATGTTGTACCGGTTTCATACATGCTCGTCTGTTCTCAGTTTTTTAATATGTGCTGATTTTCTCAATCGTGTCACGCCAAATGTCGACTTATCTTACTTTTATGGAAGAAGTGTTGTTATGCGTGGATGGCTGATGACTCAGACTAATCACAATGGGCAGTAACATGCACCAGTAACATACACATTTTATGAGGCTATGTTACTACCTTCATGGTGGGTAGTAATATATGTGTGATGTCATGCAATGCTTTATTAATTATGTTGTAGACACATATTGTCTTGAAATATGTGATGTTATGATAACATAGCTAGTTACTCCATTTATCTCTCCTACTTAATTACATGCTAAATCATCATTTTTACCTACATGACACTTATATTACCACTATGTTACTACCCACTATGAGTGAGTAGTCTCAGTATATTGATGTTGTTAATTCTCATTCAGTGGTCAATGCGGCTATTACCCTAATTTGATTGTTATCATTACACACTGATTCGTGTGTCTTTATTTGTGGATTCTGTACATTGACTATTATCTCCTGCTTCTAGTCCCACGGTGTTGAAGCATGTTAGTTCGACCCCATGTGAGTATAGCACGTACTGATACTGATCAAACATGTTCACTGGACCTAGCACGTTGATTACGGCCTTGTACTTTTGCAAGTTTCCTAGGTGCTGATTTTGACGATTACTATTTTGAATTGCAGTCATTTCCGGCTTTCAGTTTTATGGCTCCTTTTATTCAAAGGAATTGCAAAGGATTTGTAGAGAAATGAATTCTATAGGAAATTTTCCTATCTCGATCATTTGATTTGTAGGATTGGATTCTATAGGAAAAATTCTCATAGGAATCATTTGTACTACTTCTTATTGGAAATCTAACATTTACTCCAAACTCATTTTACAAATCCTTTGGGGGAATCAAACAATCTTGGATGCTTGCAAAATCCTATAGGATTGAGTTGTGCAAGACATCGGTATCCTATGATTTTCCTATTTCTACGATTTTCATATCCTACGAATCAAAGAGACCCTTAGTTAACACTGTTTGTACTGAACTATTTGGCTGTTTCCTTCCTATGAATCGATAGATACGCCCATTTATTATTATTACTATTGAAATCCCACAGAAGATTGATTAACTTTGATAGAGAGTTAGATTACAAACACATCCATTAACGGAGATGAAAAGACCATGGAGGGTTGGTATGCTTTGGACCACCCTCCACTCACGTCATCCCCCCAAGCGACTAGGGCCGAAAATCTCACGCCGCTCGCCCTCTCTGGTCTGGCGCAAGATGCCATTGTTTTCGTTGGCCTCGTATGCGGCGGTGGCGATACCCCTCCAATGCAAAAGGTGCTCGGGGGGGAGGGGGTCCTCATTCTCGTCTGGAGGTAGACCGACCCTTGGGGCGAAGGAAGACGAACGGCGGGCTCAGGTGGAGGTGGCGGTCAGTGCGAGGGCGGCAGTGTGGTGAGGCGGTGGCGCTGTCGGCTGCGTATGATATGAGAGGTCACGTGCACGATGGGCTTGGTGAACCCGAGCTAGTGTGTGCTAGTGTAGATGGCGTTGACTCGAGCCAAGGGAGCGGGAGGCGCGACAACGCGTCTACGACGGCGCGTGGGGTGGTCGCTCCGGGTTCTAGATGGTGTGGAGAACGGCGTAGAGGCGGAGGCTCTGGCTTGGAAGCTGGAGCGGTGACTCCGGAGGCCATGGATGCCATGGCTGGTGGTCAACCTTGGTAATCGGCGGCAGTGTGCAATGCTGCCCGGTGTTGCCGCTCCTCTCACTTTGCAGTCGGGTCGATTTTCGGGGAAAGCCTTGCAGCGACTTAGTCGGAGCCAGCGACGACGATGTTTCAGCGTTTCGGTCTCCTCGTTGTTGGCGTCGATGTGGACTCCTAGACCCGCCAAACATGGGTAGTCCTAAAATCTCCTAGTGAAAGCCTAATGTCTATCATGAGCTAGTGTAGACGCGTAGTTACCTTACCTTATTGGAGGTGCCGCCTTGGATATTCTTAGCCCTCATGGTGCGTGTAACATCACAGGATTTAGAGTCCAGAAATATAGAGGACACAGGAGTGTGCATTGCATTCATGCATCAGAAAATCCAGATAATTTTCGCGCATTTAATTTTCAAAACACTAAGTGATTGAAGTTTCACTTGACTTGGTGGAATTGAAGTAGATCATCGACTTGAGCGTTATAAACTTTGAGATGATCTTGGCTTAAACCTTATTTTTGGGTAGAGAGATATACGATAAGTAGCTAAACCCAAATGAAATGAAACTTGTTACACCAAATCATTACTCTAGGAGTTAATGATCAACCCAACTATTCTTAGCTATCCTCTAAGTATCTATTCTTATCAATTGTGCTAGACATACTTCTAGTACATGGAAATCATGATAGTTTTCAAGACCAAGCTGAATTACCTAGATCTTCTTACTTTATCTAGACATCGTATTTTCTTATGTCCCAATCTTCTCGAAGGCATCCACAAGAGGAGATGACTAGAAAGGAGGAAATACAACAAGAAGGCTTAGAAGAAGATTCCCTAGAAGGGCATAAGAGTGTTATGTCAATCTATCATGGAGAATTGGAAACTCTCATATCATCATCCATCTGTATTAATGTCTCTAGAAATAGTGTGATATTCAAAGGTTTAGGATATACAGAAGTAGTTTGATAACAAGCTTCGAAACCTTGTTAACAACTCACTTTTGTATGCACAAAACAATTGAGTGTCATATGCAAATGAACGAAATGTCTGATAATCCAGGACATCAAACCCATAGCCCCTTGGATATAAAAAGTATTTAGAGACAAGCTTTGCAACCTTGTTCACTAAATCTTTTCATATGCATAAGGCCATTTGATGTCAGAAAATACACCTACATTCATATACCACCAAACCCAAGAAAGTTTGGTTTGGTTAAATTGAATTGTCTTCACCACCAGGGTGAGGCCAGTGACCTTGGATCTTCAATAAAGGACAAGGAGAACTTGTTTTAAATTCTAATCATGGATTAAGGGAACCAATGCAAAAGTAGAGGCCCCTTAAAGCATGGATCATATGGATCAACTTGGATCAAGGAAAGTAACAATGATGAGGGATAATCATCACCCATACAAGAGATAAGATCAAGGGAGAAATAATAAACCACATTACAGTTTAACCAACATATTCAGGATCTTAATAAGTAAGTCACATGTGGACTTTTGGTGTTTCTCCAAAGGAATCATAACCAAGAAGAAAGTAAAGCCAAATCATAAGTCCATATAATAAATATCCACATTTAGGAAGGACATGGATCACCTCTCAAGGACATGTAAATAAAGAAGTTATATAAGAGAGGATCCACAAGTTCTTAATAAAAGGTAAGCTTAGACATATAGAATTACCACTGAAAAGGGGTTTAAGCAAATTGTTTACAAACTCAAATACCCCTATTTCCAATACATATGTCCCAAGAACATCAAATTCTATTAGGAGGGATGCATCAATCTTTGATCCCTAGAAGGAATGGTGGAATAAGAAGGAGTTTTCACTTAGCATTGCATCTGTCATATCACCATAAGACCTAACTTAAGGCGGGTTATCTATACCTTGTGCTTTCATAAACACCTGAACATATTTTCACATGAATTAGTTATCATGGATCACAAATCAATCCAACTTGGCCATATCCCATGTTTAACATGGATTTGAATTATTCATTGTGCATACTCTTTGTAGGCACCACAATGAACCATTCAATCATCTCTGGACAAAACTTGTTGTGCCCAGAAATTCCTAAAGCACCAAATCATGGTTGTGAATAAATACATCCATCTTTATCTTGGTGAATACCATCAATTTAATTTTAGAATGCAAACACAACAAATTATCACAAACAAATAAAGGACTATCAAATATATACAAATAAACTAATATCAACATGTTTTCATGTTGCTCAACTGCACATCAAAAATAGAAAATTGCAAAGCCACACATTTTGTTAAAGGAATAAATTTAATTATGTCCAAATCCACTATAAATATTAAAAGTACTCAAAATATACAAAATTATTATGCGCAAAGTTTAAATAAACATTCAAATGAAATTCTAAACCTTCCAGGAAGTCCCTGCAAATTCCTACTTCAAAACAAGTCCAAAAACAGGAAATAAGGGCATGTTTACAATGTCTCTACTAATTCCAGAACCCCAGGGGGTTTTCTGCAAAAATGCCATTTCTTTTCCTTCGTCTTCCTCGTGACAGAAGGCCGCATCGCCGTGTCGACGCCTCCATGGAGCCGTGCCTCTTCTCCTCGCCCTCTCCCGCGAAGATTAGGTCGGGGAGAACCGTCCACATCTCTCCCACCTCTCAATCTCGCCCCTCTCTCTCTTCCTCTCTTTGTTTCCTCTCAAAATCCTAACCCTAGCTCTTCTCGGGTCGCCGTCGTGCAACGCCGTTCGCCGGTGATTGTGACCGCGTCACGCTATTATGAGAAGATGGAAGGAGTCGCCGTGTCTTCCTCTTACTTCCCGATGAGCCATGTGTGCGGAGGACCTCAGGATATGGAGGATTTCGCCGTCGTCATCAACTCCGGCCGCCGCTTCTCGAGACGCGTGCCGCCGATTCCGACCACATATCTCTTCGCAAGCAGTTCTAAGACTTCGTGGTGAGCTCAGATCCCTTCCCATCTTCTCTGTTCGGCTCAATTTGCTCGGGATTAGAAGTTCATCGGGAGCCATGTCCGGCCGCCGCAAGAACTCGCCGCCGGTGATGTTCCGGCGACCATAAGGGAGCGGCGCAACCACCAATCGAGTAGTATTGATGTGAGAGAGCTAGTGCTCGGTTCAATTTAGAGAAAAACTTGCTAATCCGTCGAATTGGTCCTCGGCAGGAGATCAAGTTCATCGCGGACGTCATGCTGATGTCAGTCGAGCTTTATCCATTCATTTTTCTTTTATTGATAATTCATTCCTCTATGACATGTGGGACCACCATGGCAGACTCTTATTCTTTTAGGTAAATCATTTCTGTAATTATAAAAACTATGACAAGTGGGACCAACTTCATTTAATAAATTCAGAAATAGTTTAAATTAGACTTAACCTTTGGTAATTCATAACTAAATCATTTTAAATCCGAAAAATATAATCTTTATATCAAAATCATTCGAAAAATAAAATCTATAATGTTGTACCATTATAAATTGTGTTTGAATAAAATTTAAACCTGATAAATTTGAAATACAAATCACTTTATCTTTTAAATATGAAGTTATTTGAAATGCTATTTTGGATGCATTTCAAACTTCATCTAAATTGTCTCACATGCATAAGTTTAACTTTAGAAATGTTTTTTTATTATAACATGAACTATTTTTATTCAATAAATCTATTTTAAAATGATATTCTATTTTAAAATGATAAATAATAAGAATTATTTTCATAATTTTGAAAATGAAATTATAAGCTTATGCAAGTTGGACAATTACTATTTAATTATCATTTCAAATAAATAAGTTCTAACAACACTTTGAACTACTAAGTTCCTTTTAAATAAATGTTCCACATATATCATTTATTACATAACTTCCTTTCATTTGTATTATGTGTAAGTAAAATAAGTAGTAACACGATCTAAAATTCATAACGCCAAGATAGTAATGCAACTTGTTGTACTACTAAAACAAAACATTCATTCATAAGAACAAAGCTAAGTTTAAGTTATAAGTGCCTGATTGAATTAAAATAAAGTTCATAATACAAAGTCTTGAGTAAAACACACAAAGAAGAATAATCATACAATCTTCTCTTAACCATTTTATATGATACCAATAATTGTGTACATCATATATGTTCTTCAAAATTTATTCTTTTTGTATTCATGAATAATAACACTACACCATTCTCTTAGTCAACTCAAGTTAATACATGTTCTTATAAACAAAAAGTTGATAACCAACCCTAAATCAACCTTTAGCGTTTGAATGTTACTTTACTCTTATGCTTAATATGATACATGAACATTAATGTTAAATAACTCATCTTTATTGTGAAGTAAACTTGAAGACAAAACAAATCAATATGAAATTATCAGACTCAAACAACACTCAATCATCGAGATTTAGTTACGGGGTACTTTGCGATGCATCTCATACTTATGCATTAAGCATGTTGCTTCTTTAAACATTAGTCCTTACCGGACCAATGATGTTGTTTCCAGATTTCTTGGAGTTCATATTATATCGAAGACCTTGGCTGCATAATCTTGCAGTAAAAAAGGCAAGTTCATCCCTTGTTCATGTCCTTTGAGATATTTCTTATGAAACTATTTGCAAAGGGTGCTATTATCACATGCATTACAAAAGGACATAAAACTTATTTTACAATAATATGACTATGGTTACCTACCAGTGTGGTGGTAATCTCATATGGCTGGCAGATGGGACCACGGTAAGAATGTTGTGGTGGAGTTCCCATTTTCACGGGAAAGTATCACCTAGGACTTAACAACAAATGTCGCCAGTGATTCTTGCGCCGTATATTATGCGCTACCATAAGATTTGGAATGGGACGAAGAAGTCAGCTGTACCCTTTTACTCTCGTACACCAACGGATGACTAGATCAAAGCCGGGCGGTGTGTAAATCCGCTGAGCTTGAGGTGGCCAGGATAATAACCTCACCTTCGGGTTGTGGCTTCTAGTATCTATGAAGGTTGGCTCCGGGACTAGGTTGGGGCGAATCCCTCTGTCAGCAAGTCGTATGTTGGGATGGTTCCCACTAGCTTGCAACCGGAGTAACGGGGGGTGTGCGGGGATGGTGGAAAGGCGCAGTGATTGGCTTGGGTCACCGACTGGGCCCCACACCAAGGAAGTGTGGACAGGAAAAATCACCCGGATGTGCAACAAGGCGTTGATCTCTTATGGGTAAAGCAGCGCACCTCTGCAGAGTGTATAAATGTGACATGTTACTCCACGTTCCAGGACGGAACGACGAACGCAACAGAAAAGGAGGCTCCTCAAAGCCCTAGCAGTGTGACTCCTGACAGACATAGGTCTTCGGAATAAAAGCAACCTTTTGAAGAAATGTTTACGAAAACTTGCATTAGCCTATGACAATCCTTTGTCTGTGGCTGTATTTATGCATCAAACTTCACACCTTACATAATGAACTTGCTGGGTAACGATGTTACTCACCCTTGCCTCTTGAACCCCTTCTTAGACATGAAGAACCTCAAGAAGGCAACACTTTAGGCTATGAAGACTCCGATGGAGGATAAACTCAAGATACCACAGAAGGCAACTACAACGAGTTGAAGCAATCCAGAGAAGATGGCGGACAAGTGAAGGCATAGTGTAGCAGAGGATAGATCTCTAGTCATAGTACCTATCTCTTTAGGCGTTGCTATAGCGCAATCGCAAACCTAGCAGTATTAGCCATAGGCCTAGTCTAGTTTATTCTCCGAGATTTCCATGTGATCTTCTTTTATTAGGGCCTTGCCTCATTGTCTCTAGGAGGTTCTAAGGATCTTCTGTGTGTAATTCTATAGTCATGCCTTGGACCTGCGATGTTTCTGTTGTACCACTCTGATGGATGTAACACTGGTGGACGGTGATCCATTGGTGCTATGTCAACGACTATAGCATACTACACCATGCAGTGGTAAGCTGGGTCACCGTTTACTCTCATTTTGTCTCACGTTTGCTTGCTACCTTTTTTATTTCAGATTGCAATTACCACTTATAATCATCCATATTAGTTGTATTTCACTATCTCTTCGCCGAACTAGTGCACTGATATCCCACAACTATAGGGGATCGTGTGTAGCCTTTTCGATAAGTAAGAGTGTCGAACCCAACGAGAAGCTAAAGGTAGGATAAATGTTCTCTCAAGTTCTATCAACCACTGATACAACTCTACGCACACTAAATGTTTGCATTATCTAGGAAATAAAACTAGAGCAATAATACGGGTATGAGAGATAGCTTTACAAAATAATAAATACAAGAAAGTAAATGTTAGTGCTGGCAATAAAATATACTAAGTAACCATAAACTAACAGTACCATGAGTGTGGAAAAGTGGTGGTAATTGTGGTGGCTTTGTCCAAGATTAATTAGTGAAGATATCGGGTTCATTGTCTTTGATGCAGTTTTCTATGTGGGAGAGGCTAAATATACATGCACTCCGCTACTTTGGATTACAAGAACTATATGATTGGATTGTTAGCAAACATCCGTAAATATTAACAATGGATTAAGGTTTCCCCAACCATAGCCTTAAGTCCATGGTCCTCTTACTCCCGTACGTGCAACTAACCGGTTCGAGTCCTTAGATTTCTGTCACTCCGGCAGAACTACCCCCTTCCTTTGCACATACTACTAACCCTAGGGTGTTAATCTATGCACGCACAAATATAATGGACACCAAAGAACAGTACCATATCAATATACAACTCTAATGAACCTCATGCATTCAACAAAGCAATCAAAATACAAATAAACTACGGAAACATGACATAGATCATAGTGTCGGCCCAGTGGATTCTAGGGTGTGCAGAGCCCACTCTCCACGGCCCTCACACGCGCCGATGTCGACGAAACGACTAAGGACCAAGCAGAACGCTTGGGGAGACCCCCGAGGGGAGAGCCCCCTCGAGGGGACTTGAGGAGGTAGCGAAGGGCCTGAAGGGGCTCCCCCTGAGGCTGCCCCCGGGCAAGGCTTTCTCCCCCGAAGGGGAGTCAACGCAACTCCCTCCACAGGGCCTCCCGGGCCCTGCGGGGATGCTTCGCCACGAAGTAACCGCTGCAGAGCGCACATGGCCTCTGCAGCAGCCGCAGAGTGACGCGCGCGTCTGCGCGTGATGACGACGGCGCCGCAGTTGCCGTTCCGGTGATAAAAGGAGTCAACAAAGCTGTGTCCCCTGCGCCGCCAACGAAGCTTTCCTCTTTGGTGATAAAGCAGGTGGCCGGCGCAACGCTCCAACGGCGACGTCACCGTGGGCACCCCCACGATCTCTGCAGTACCAGCTGGCCGCTCTTCAAAGACGGCGGCTGCCCTGCCACGAAGACAGGCCTTACGACCATGGACCGAGTCCATGGGCAACCGAGCTGCAGTGCACCCCGCTCCACCATTTCGTCGCCATGTGGGAACCCTTCCACTGCGCAAGCCGCAGGGATGAGGCCCGGGGCGCCTATATAAGGAGCAGGAGCACCACCGTAGCGAGGGATCGATCACTCATCCATTGACACCCCACAGTAGCTTAGCCAAGCCCAGCGAGCCCGAGGAGGAAGAAGGCCCGAACCTTCCCCCTCCGAGCTCCGCACCGCCTCGCGAGGGCCCGCGGCAAGCTCTTTGTACTGTAGCCCCTACTGAGCAATACAGACAAGCAGGAGTAGCGGTTTTACCTCACCCTGAGGGCCGTGAACCTGGGTACGGGCCTGAGTCCATCTCTGTCGTGCTTTCCCTCTACAGGCTCGACGAGCACCGTCGCCGTGCCGGTTGAGGGTTGTTGACCAACGTGTTCAGTCCCCTTCACGAACTTCTCCCCCGAGAGTGGTTATCCCTGTTCCGTGGGAATCACACCACGACATTTGGCGCGCCAGGTACGGGACTGAGGCGCGTCTTCAACCTCCAGCCGGCCTCCGCGCCATGGCGGACACCCGCACGACACGCGCCAACAGGCGCGCAGCTGACAGGGCTCACACCGAGCCCGGCGCCGCTCCCACCCGGGGCCGCCGCGGCCGCCCTCGCGCTGCCGAGCGCGCCAACACCGGCCCGCATGTGGAGGAGCCCGAGAGCGAAGAGTACCATGACAGCGACGACAGGGACGTCCCCCCGGAGCGCAACGACGATGCTGAGTCTTCGCATCCGTCACGGCGCCAAGGCGCGTCCTCTTAGGGACGCCCAGAGCCCACGCCGCACACCGCGCTCCTCATGGCCCAGGAGCTCCTACGCTACCGGCCTAGCGCTGAGGCCCACGACCAGTGGTTGGACCGCCTCCACCACCTCGTCGACGTCGCCACCACGCGCCCCGCTCCGTCACGCTCCATGGTCCAACACTCTGGCCGTGCGGGAACGGCTGCACCAGATGCGCCTCCGCCGCCGCAGGGACCGCCTCCAGCTGCCGCGCAGAGGGCTCCCTCTCACGCCTCCTCACCGCACGACTGCCAGATCGGGCAGCGCACTGCGCCTGACGCGCGTGTGGGCATGGAGCGCCGCAGGAACCTCTAGAATCGCCTCGTTGAGCACCCCGTCTACTTCGTCAGCACAGTGCTGCGGGATGCTCGGGAGCGGTACCCAATGCAGCAGAAGCTCCTCGTCGCGCTCCTCATCGCCTCCAGGAAGCTGCGACACTACTTCCAGGGCCACCCCATCACGGTGGTCACTTCTTTCCCCCTGGAGCAGATCCTGCGCAACCCCAACGCCACAGATCGTGTCGCGGGATGGAACATAGAGCTGCGACCATTCAACTTGCGCTTCGACACCACAAGAGTCATCAAGGGGCGAGCGCTGGCTGATTTCGTCGCCGAATGGACTGACCCAAGCCCTGAAGAGCCTCGGGGGGAAGAGGCTGAGCCCGCTGGAGACACAATGCCCAGCCACTGGACCATGCACTTCGACGGAGCCTTTGCCTACCGCAATGGCGGGGCAGGCGTCGTCCTAACTTCGCCCAAAGGCGACAAGCTCTACTACGCTGTCCAGTTATGCTTCACGATTGACAAGATCTCCAACAACATCGCTGAATACGAGGGCCTCGTCGCCGGCTTAAGGGCCGCCATCGCTCTAGGCGTCAAGCACCTACTCGTCAAAGGCGACTCCCAGTTGCTCGTCAACTTCTCCAACAAGAGCTACACGCCTAAAGATGACCACATGGCCGCATACCTTGAAGAGTTTCGCAAGCTCGAGAAGCACTTCAGGGGCATGGAACTCATGCATATCCCAAGGAAAGAGAACCAGGAGGCCGATGACATCGCCAAGCGAGCCTCGCGAAGGCAACCCCAGCAGGCCGGCGTCTTTGAGGAAAGGCTCGCCAAGGCATCCATCAAGCAGCCTCGAGAGGCCACAGCCGCAAGCACAGATGAAGCACTCCCACCACCTCCTGAGTCTGGGGCCCCCGATTGCGGCCCCAGCACAGGGGAGCGTCTGCTGCTGACGGCAGCCCACCAAGCCACAGGCTGGATTGACGAGCTCAAGGACTACTTGGCGAAGGGGATCCTCCCTGAAGAAGATGCAGAAGCAGAGCGAATCGCTCGACAGGCGAAATCCTACTGCATCCTTGAGGGAAACCTCTATCGCAAGCGCCCGAACGGTATCGCGCTCAAATGCGTCCCCCCCGAGGAAGGCCGAACGCTGATCAAGGACATCCACAGCAGGGAGTGCGGCCACCACTCGTGTGCGCGCACCCTCGCAGGCAAGGTCTTCAGGAGCGGCTTCTACTGGCCACAAGTGCTTCAAGATGCGGTCGCCATCGTGCAAGCCTGCGATGCCTGCCAGTTCCACGCCAAGCAAATTCATCAGCCGGCACTGGGGCTCCAAACCATCCCGCTCTCCTGGCCGTTCGCGGTCTGGGGGCTGGACATCTTGGGCCCCTTCCCGAAGTCGCAGTGGCGCTATCGTTTCCTCTTCATGGCCGTCGACAAGTTCACCAAGTGGGCCGAGGTCGAACTAGTGCGCACCATACCAGCCGGAGCCGCGATGAAGTTCATCAGGAGCCTGGTCTGCCGCTTCGGTGTGCCTAACCGCATCATCACCGATAATGGCTCGCAATTCACCAGCGGCATCTTCCGAGCCTACTGTGACAAGCTCGGCGTCAAGATCTGCTTCGCCTCGGTGGCTCACCCACGCAGCAATGGTCAAGCCGAGCGAGCAAACGCAGAAGTCCTCAAGGGCCTCAAGACCAGAAGCTTCAACATCCTCAAGGGGCACGGCAAGGGCTGGATCGATGAGCTCCCATCTGTGCTCTGGTCCATGCGCACAACCGCTTCAAGGCCTACAGGCGAAACACCGTTCGCCCTTGTCTACAGAGCTGAAGCTGTCCTCCCCGCAGAAATCAAGCATGGATCCCCACGGGTCCTTGCCTTCAATGAGGACACCCAAGAGGGCCTCCACAACGACGACCTGCTGTTCCTCGAGGGCCTGCGCCGCCGTGCCGCCCTCAGAGCGGCGAAGTACCAGCAAGATCTGCGACGCTACCACAGCCGCCATGTGCGCTCGCGCACCCTTGAGGCGGGTGACCTCGTCCTCAGGCGAATCCTCTCCAGGGAAGGACTCCACAAGCTCTCGCCGATGTGGGAAGGCCCCTACAGGGTCTCCCACATCGCAAGGCCTGGCGCAGTACGCCTCGAGACCGAAGACGGCATCCCCGTCAAGAACCCGTGGAACATCGCGCATCTGCGCAAGTTCTACCCGTGATCATAGTCACGCCAGGCATTTTTTGTCTCTAGAGGGAAGCTCACGGCTTCACCTCCAAGCTTCTCAAAGCTTCTCCCGAGGCTCAGCCCTCTGAGCTCTCCTGCTAATGAGCCACCGCAGGCCGTAGTGAACCTCTGCCACTAATGGGTGGTCCCCATGCCTTGACATGGAAGGAACGTTAGCTTGGCAAACCCAAGTGTAATGAACCGATTTTCGTTCCAAGTGAACTTTGCGCTCAGGCGCCATTTTCGTTCCAAGTGAACTTTGCGCTCAGGCGCCATTTTCGTTCCAAGTGAACTTTGCGCGAAGGCGCCGTGTCGTTCCCAAGTGAACTTTGCGCCAAGGCGCCGCTATGTAATATTTCGATGGCAAGTTTTACTTTCACCCTTTACTTTCAAAATGTGCGCTTATATTCTTCCCATGCGCACCTCGCGAGCGGGGGCTGAGTACGGTGCCTGTGCCCAAGAGCACCCCAGCAGCACTGCAAAATCCAAGGGACCCTGAGCTCTGGCTAAAGGGCATGTTCCCGGATACACGCCACCTCTCCAAAGGACCTTGGTACTCTCTCTCCTCGCGAGGCACCCATGAGGAAACCTATAAGCGCGCGTGAGCCCTCTCTAGGCTCTAGCGTTTTGGTTCGCCTCTCTAACATCCACAGGGAACGAGAGTCTCTCCAGGCCTGTGGAGGAAGAATTCGGCCCCTGAAGGGAAGGACATCGCCAGAGGAGTCCCACGCAGGGCGAAAAGCCTCGCGAAGCTAAGTTCCCTGTTCACATCAAGAGAACCCCTGCATCTCTCTCACGAGCACTCTGCGTCCCTCGAGTGGTCCTTTCCCTCACTCTCCATGGGCTGCTTGCACGTCAAAGGGGGGACCTCAGCATCGCGACTCGAGGGTTCTTACCTCTCTAAGCCTTAAACTCCCCCCGGCCTTGCCGAGTCATTGCTCGAGCATACCGCAGCGGCGGAGTCATAGTGCGAAGAGAAGGGTCCAGCGACGCAGAGTGAAAAAGACATGGAATTGAAGCAAAGGCCCCTCGAGGGGAGCACACACAGACTTAGTAGCACTTGTTAAAAAGATAAGAAGTATATTACAAACTGCTAAGCAAAAGTCTTTAAAGCAAACATCCCCGCGGCGCTACAAGCGTGTTTCAGGAGGAAGCCTTAGGAAGAAATCAAGCGGAGGCCTCGCCGTCGTCTTCTTCTCCAGGCTCGCCATCCTCATCGTCGTCCTCCTCATCCTCCGCCGCGGCCCGCTTGAAGCGGCTGCAGAAGTCGTCCACCTGGTCGCGGACGGAGTTGGAGGCCTTCCACCCTTCCTCCCCCTCGAGGGGCTCGGTCACCGTAGCAAGGTCGAACCCGGGCTGGAGGTGCACGAGGTTGGAGAAGATGCGGTCCACCGCCACCGCCAGGAGCTGGCGGCACTCCTCCTCGACGACGTCGCGGAGCTCCGCAGCGGGGCCACCCTTCCTCCCCCTCGAGGGGCTCGGTCACCGTAGCAAGGTCGAACCCGGGCTGGAGGTGCACGAGGTTGGAGAAGATGCGGTCCACCGCCACCGCCAGGAGCTGGCGGCACTCCTCCTCGACGACGTCGCGGAGCTCCGCGGCGGGGCCCTCGAGTGCCGTGAAGAGTTGCTCGAAGTATAGGAGGTAGGTAGCGGCGTCGGAATGGCCTTGAGCTGGGACGGACGGCGTTTTTGCTCCCAACTTCGCAGCGAGCTCGCGACCCCGGCCCACCAGGGACAGGAACATACGCTCCCGCTGCTGCGACAGCACCTGCGCCGCCTTGGCGCTCTCGACCGCTTCCACCGCCTTCTCCACGGCAGGACCCACCTGCTGGTTCATCTCCCCCATGTCCGCCATGAGGGAGGTGAGGTCCTGCGCTGTGCGATCGCGCGCCTCTTCAGCAGCGCGGCGACGGTCCACCTCGCGCCCAAGGCGGGCGCTCAGGGTGGTGTTCGCCTTCTCCAGCTTGTGGATGCGGGCGGCGTCCTCGTCGCGCCTCTTCTTGAAGCGCTCCTCCTGCTTGGAGAACTTGTCCTTGTAATCTTGGGAGACGGCGGCGCGGAGCTCCTTCTCCTTCTCCTGGAGTTTCTTCATGGCCTCCTCCTTCCGCTCCGCTAGCCGTGCGTTGGCACGCTCCACGCTCCCCTTGTGGGAGGCCACTTCACGCTCAAGCTTGCTGAGCGCCGCTGTCAGGCTATCCTCGCGGGCCTCGAGGGCAGCGCGCTGCCCCGACAGCTCCTGCTCCCTGAGCACCAGCTGCTCGTCGCGGCGGCGCACGTCCTCCTCGCGCTCGCCCAGAGTTCGCCCTCTGGCCTCCAAGCTCGTGCGGACCTCGTCCAGCGCGGACCGCACCGTCTCGGAGTCGGCGAGAATCTTCGTCTCGAGCTCGACGAGCTCGCTGTGCTTGGCCGCCAGGGAGTGCTCCACGGTCTCCCGCTCTGCCCTGGCCGCGGCCAAGTCTTCAGCCGCGGCCCTGCGCTCGGCCTTCAAGGGCTGCAGAAGCTCCTCGGCGTCGCGCATGGCACCCTCGCGGACCTCCTCGGCGAAGCGTATCGCCTCCTCGCGCTCCTCCTGCAGGGCCAAGTCGCTCTGCCGGCGAGCCTCCACAGCCACGTGAAAAGCGGCCCAAGCCCCCGCGAGCTCGTCCCGCTGCCGGGCAAGCTCCTGGTCCTCCAGGGCGAGATGGGCCTCCAGCCCCTCCAGGGACTCCCGCACCAGGCGGAAGGCAACGTCTCGGCGCCCTCGGCTCCAGTCCCAGCTGCCAAGTGCGAGGGCCTGCGAGGGCCTGCGTGGCACGGAAGGCCCTGCGCCCGCGTCGAGCTTGGTGAAGGTAGCCTCCGCTTGGGCCTGGGGGCTTTGAGGCAGGTCCTCCGCCTCAGCGCCTGCATCCTGCGCCCCGGTATCGTCCCGCTCGGGCGGCACTTCCTTGCTCGCTTCCGGGGCAGAGAAGGTCTGCCCAGTCGCCGCTGTCTCCTCCTCCGCCGTAGTGTTTGGCGGGGAGGGGGGAAGATCCTCCCTGCTGGCCTTAGGAGGGCTCGGGACTGGCGGGGCGCCAGCCGCAGCCTTAAGATGCGCTGGAGGGGTGGCTGCGCGGGGCGGAGTGGGTGCCCTCTCCATCTGCTCCTCCACGTGCTCCTCCTCCGGGGGCGGCACGTGCGCCCCCGTCTGGGGCATTTCCTCCTGAGGGCCCATAGGAGTCTCCTCTTCAGGCCGAAAGACCTCGTCTGCCGCGGTCTCGTCCGCCATAGCCTCGGGCGCGGCCTCAGGAGCAGCCCTCTTCACGTCCGCGGCCTTGCGGAGCCTTCGGCGCTTCGCAGGCGCTGGGTCGCTGGCGGAAGGCAAAGAAAATCGATCAGGGGAGGAGACAAGCAGAAGATTGAAGAAAAAAGACAGAACTCAAGAGCACTTACTTGGACTTCTTAGCGCGGGTGTCAACCCACGCCATACCTGACGCGCGCCACGAGGGCGCGGTCCAAGCTCCTGACCCTTCAGGAGCCGTCTCAGCCTTCCTCTTGAGGGGAGCGCTCGGGGGTTCCCCGGCAGGCCTGTCATGGGCCGCCTTGGTCCGTGGCTCTTGGCGCCCAGCCTCAGCCTCCTCTCCATCGCTGGACGAGAGCTCGTAGATCTCCCCCGCGGGGGGCACAGCTCTGGACGAACTTTCCACGCCTGCGGAGGCCATCGCCTCCGCCTCCGCGTCGCCCTGCTCCGTGTCGCCATGCTCTGCGTCTGACGCGTACGGAGACTCGGCAGCGTTCCCATCCTTCGCCATGGGCATGGGCCCATCCTCTTCCTCTTCCCCCGCCAGGCCCAGCGCGGTGAATGTGGGCATCTGCTCCAAGATGGCCTGGCGCTGGTCCGGGACCTGGTACAGGGGCCTTATCACCGCGGGGACCGCCGCGGGCACGTCTGGGTTGACGAAGAGGCCGCCCATGATGGTGGCGACGACGGCGGGGCGATGGTCGCAGGGGTGGAGCCGTATCGGGTCCATGAGCCCCGAGTACGCCCACATCGCCTTCTTGTGCGCCTGAAGGGGGGCGATGCGGCGCCTCACGAACTCCTCCGCAACCATTTGGCCCGTGAGGCCGTTCTCCCGGAGCGTCCTCAAGCGGCCCACGAGGCTGGCCACTTGCGGGCCCTTGAGGGCCTGCTTGCCCCAGTGGGTGTTCTTCACGGACGGCGCATCTGGGACGTCGAGGAGGGAGCTCTGCGACGGGACGCCGATGAGGAACCACTTCTGCCTGAAGTCGTCCACCTTCTTCGACACCGCCGTGACAGGTTTCTCACCGCTCCACGACATGGGGATGTAGATGTCCCCCATGCCGTCCGCGATGCGGAAGGACACGCAGCCCGTCCGCTCGGTCTTCGCGGTGTTCCGGAGAGCGTAGAAGCTCCTGAAGAGGGCCACCGAGGGCTTCACCCCCAGATAGGCCTCACACAAGAAGGCGAAGATGGAGAGGATGAGGATGGCGTTGGGGTGAAGGTGCAGGAGGTGGATCTGATAGAACTCCAAGACAGCCTCAAGGAAAGGCGAGTACGGAGGCACCAGCCCAGCAAAGAGAGTTTGGAGGAAGATGGGGTAAAAACCCGCCGGAAAGCGGCCGAACCTCGCGGCCTGAATGGCGCTGGCGCCGTGCTTATTGTTCTTCCCGGCGACTAGATGCTGGATCTTGTCCAGCGCAGCCGCATTGATGCGCATCCCGACCAGGGCAGGGCCGAGCGTCTCATCCTCCTGCGCGTCTTGGCGGGCTGAGGTCATCGCCGCCTTGCCTTTGGATACCCCCATTGATGGAAAAGGGCGGGGGCGCGGAAGAGCGAAAGGAAGGAGAGTGCTCGCCGGAGAAGAAAGGGGTTCGCCGGAGACGAAGAACTAGGAGCCCGAGAGCTGGAAGACTGGAGGCGCAGAATGGGATTAATGACTGCGATTCAGACCGGCGCGCAGCTTTATGCCCTGTCCGAGCAGTTACCAAGGCGTGGTCGTGGTGGACGTGGTGGGACCCCCCACTACGCACGTTCGTCCGAAGAAACCGAGTCGTCGCAAACTCACCACCGAGTGACGCGTGTCGGCCCAATGAGGACCGGGGTGTGCATAGCCCACTCCCTACAGGCCTCGCCCGCGACAGATTCGACAAAACGACTAAGGACCAAGCTACCGCTTGGAGAGACCCTCGAGAGGCATCTTCTCTTGAGGGCCTGAAGAGGAAGTCAGGGCCTGAAGAGGACCCCGCGCTTCAAGAGACTCCCCAAGGCTCAACACGCCTGGAGAGAGGTCAGCAGGAAACCTCTCCACAGGCCACCACGGCCTTGTGGAGACACTTCGCGGCTAAGCAAGCGCTGCAGGGCGCACATGGCCCCTGCAGCAGCTGCAGGGTGACGCGAGCATCCCAGTTGCCATTCTGATGGTAAAGGGGTCAACAAAGCCGCGCCGCCTGCGCCAGGACAGCCAGGACTTCCCTCTTTGGTGATAAAGCGGCTGGATGGCGCAACGCTCCAAGAAGATCGTCATCGTGGGCTCCACCACGACCTCTGCCGCGCCTGCGAGCCGCTCTGCACCGTCTGCAGCCTGTCGGCCACGGCGCGCAACTTTAGCACGGATGGACCGCGTCCATGGATGGATGAGCCGCGGTTGACTCCCGCTCCTTCGCGCCACCGGCATGTGGGAACCCACCAGCACGAGGATGGAGCCCGGGGCGCCTATAAAAGGAGCAGGAGCTCCACCATAGAAACGGACTGATTGATCGACTGGCTGATTGCTTCCTAGTCCCGGGGAACCTTAGCCAAGCGCGTAGGATAGCCTGCTGCTGGAGGAGGAAGACGACCATTGTGTCCCTCTCCAAGCACCAAACTGCCTCAAGAGAGCCCTCGGCAAGCTCATTGTCCTGTAACCTCCACAGTGCAATACAGACAAGCAGGAGTAGCGATGTTACCTCCTCCCGAGGGCCGCGAACCTGGGTACGGGCCGGCGTCCTTCTCTGTCGTGGTTGTCCCTCTCCAGGCCCGGCGAGCACCGTCGTCGTGCCTCTCGAGGGTCGTTCGACCTCCGCGTTCAGTCCCCCCTTCGAACCTCTCTTCAGGGTGTGACTACCCCTGTTCCGTGGGAGTCACTCTCCGACATTTGGCGCGCCAG
Organism: Poa annua; assembly: GCA_026929855.1. Taxonomy (NCBI): domain Eukaryota; kingdom Viridiplantae; phylum Streptophyta; class Magnoliopsida; order Poales; family Poaceae; genus Poa; species Poa annua. The sequence goes on from CM049437.1 coordinate 61,235,261, forward strand.
GTAGGGGACTGAGGCGCGTCTTCGACCTCCGAACTCCGCGCCATGACCGACACCCGCGCGACGCGCGCCAACCGGCGTGCCTCTGAGAGAGCTCACACCGAGCCCGGCACTGCTCCCACCCGTGGCCGCCGTGGTCGCCCCCGTGCGGCCGAGCGCGCTGGCACCGGCCCGCGCGTGGAGGAACCGGAGAGCGAGGAGCACCGCGGCGGAGATCAGCGCGACGACGAGGACCTCTCTGAGCGCCGTGAGGACGCTGAGTCCTCGCACCCGTCCCGGCGCCAGAGCGTGTCCACGTGGGAGCACCAGGAGCCCAACCCGCACACCGCGCTGCTCATGGCCCAGGAGCTCCTCCGCTACCGGCCAAGTGCCGAGGCACACGACCAGTGGTTGGACCGCCTCCACCACCTCGTCGACATCGCGACCACGCGCCCTGCTCCGTCGCGCTCCATCGTCCACCACTCCGGCCCTGCAGGGACGGCCGCACCAGGTGCGCCCCCACCGCCGCCAGGACCACCTCCGGCCGCGGCACAGAGGGCTCCCTCCCATGCTTCCTCGCCGCACAACGGCCAAATCGTGCAGCGCACCGCGCCTGACGCGCGTGTGGGCATGGAGCGGCGCCGCGACCTCCAAAACCGCCTCGTCGAGGAGCTCGGCCAAGCGGGGCAACAAAACCGCAGGGCCCTCCTGAGGGGAACGGCCACCTACGCCACTGGCTGCATGGCCTTCACGCGCACCCTGCGTCGCGTGGTCTGGCCGCAGAAGTTCAGGCCAGCGCTCCCCAAGGGCTTCGACGGGTCCACCAACCCTCTCGAGTTCCTGCAGCTCTACACCACCTCCATCCAGGCTGCAGGGGGAGACGACAAGGTCATGGCCAACTGGTTCTCCCACGCCCTCAGGGACTCCGCGCTGTCCTGGCTCCTCAACCTGCCTGAGGACTCCATCGACTCCTGGGAGGAGCTCTGCAAGCAGTTCGTCGCCAACTTCAAAGGCACGTACGAGCGCGCACTCACCCACAACGACTTGCGCGCTGTGGTGCAGAAGAAGGATGAGACTCTTCGCAAGTACATCCAGCGCTTCAGCCAGGTGCGGAACAAGATTCCGAACATCCCCGACACCCAGGTCATCGCTGCCTTCCGCGAGGGCGTCACGAACCGCAGGATGCTCGAGAAGCTCGGCATCCACGACAAGCTCACCTCTGTGGTGAAGCTGTTCGATCTGGCGGATAAGTGCGCCAAGGCTTAAGAGGGACTCCTCTTCGTCAAGATGAGCTCGCGGGGGGACGACCCTGGCGAGGGGTCCAAGAGCCACAAGAAGAAGGAGGAGCCCAAGCGCAAGGCCACCGCAGTCCTCGCGGCAGAGCCTGACGCGAAGGGCTCCCGCAGGGGTTCTCCCGAGCGCGGCGACAAGGAGGTGGACCACCGCCCATTCTGCGTCTACCACAACAGGCGCGGCCATGCCACCGAGAACTGCTACGACCTCAAGAGGCTGAGCAGAGAGCGCGAGCGCGAAGAAGGCAGCGGGAGCCGCGGCAGGGGCCGCGGCTACCGCCGCGACAGCAGAGGCGGACGCGCTGGCGGCTACCAGAGGCCACAAGGCACTCAGGCCAACGCCACTGAGAGGAACAACAACCTCCCTGACGAGGAAGATGGAGGCTACCAGGCCCCAAGGGGAGCCATGGCCTGCATCCTCGGCGGGGCTCAGGCGCCCAAGTCGAACAATCAGTTCAAGCAGTTCGCCCGCGAACTCAACGCTGCGCTCCCGAGCAACGAGACCTCCAGGCCCCTCAAGTGGTCCCAGTACACCATCGCCTTCGACGCCAAGGACCACCCCAAGTCGACCAAGACTGTTGGAACCCTCCCCCTGGTCTGCTCCCCCACCATCAACAAAATCACCGTCTCCAAGACACTCATCGATGGGGGAGCGGGCCTGAATGTCATCTCTGTCGAGACCTTCGAGACGCTTCAAGTGCCCTACGAGTGGCTTATGCCCTCCAGGCCGTTCACGGGCGTCACCAGTGGTTCAATCGAGCCCCTGGGTCAGGTCCGGCTGGCTGTCACCTTCGGCACGCAGAAGAACTATCGCACGGAGCTGATCGACTTCGATGTCGCCCACATCGGCCTGCCGTACAACGCCATCCTCGGCTACCCCGCCCTCGCGAAGTTCATGGCCGTCACGCACCACGCCTACAACATGGTCAAGATCCCCGGCAGCGCTGGCACCATTGCCATCCATGGTCATATCCTGGACGCCACGCGCGCTGTCGAGACCGCCTACAAGGCAGCCGCCATGGCTTTCCTGGCGGACGAGGACATGGAGCCTCTCGAGAGGCCCAAGAAGAAGAAGCAAGTGTTCTCTCAGGAACAAGCGGCCACGAAGAAGGTGTCGCTGGACACCACCAGCTCGGGGGCTGAAGGCTCGGGGGCTAGCGTCACCATAGGCGCTGCCCTGCCTCCCAAATAGGAAAGCGCGCTCGTCGCCTTCCTTCGGGCAAACTCTGACATGTTCGCGTGGACCCCGTCAGATATGTCCGGTGTACCAAGGGAGGTGATCGAGCACCACTTAGCCGTGTGTCCAGACGCACGCCCCGTCAGGCAAAAAGCACGAAAGCAAGCCCCCGAGAAGCAAGCATTCATCGTCAAGGAAGTAGAGAAGCTCAAGGCGGCAAATGTCGTCCACGAAGTCGCGCACCCCACTTGGCTCTCCAACGGCGTGGTTGTTCCTAAACCCGCTGGAGGAGGCCGACTCTGCATCGACTACACCGATGTCAACAAGGCCTGCCCCAAGGACCCATACCCTATGCCGAGGATAGACCAGATCGTGGACTCCACCGCTGGCTGCGACCTCCTCTGTTTTCTGGACGCCTTCTCTGGTTATCACCAGATCAAGATGGCTAAAGAGGACGAGGAAAAGACGGCATTCCTCAGCCCTTGTGGTGTGTACTGCTACACATGCATGCCCTTCGGCCTGAAGAACGCTGGAGCCACTTTCCAGAGGCTCATGAGGATAGCCTTGGGGGCACAGATGGGCAGAAACGCTGAAGCCTACGTCGATGATATCGTGGTCAAGTCTCGAGAGAGAGACACCCTCTTGAGGGATCTCGAGGAAACCTTCGCCAGCCTCAGAAAGCTGAACATCAAGCTGAACCCCGCCAAGTGCGTCTTCGGGGTCCCTTCAGGCAAGCTCCTCGGGTTCCTGGTGTCCCACCGCGGCATTGAGGCAAACCCAGACAAGATCAAGGCCATAGAAGGAATGCAGCCTCCTCGCCGACTCAAGGACATGCAGCGCTTAGCGGGCTGCATGGCCAGCCTTGGTCGTTTCATCTCTAAGTTCGGCGAGAGAGCCCTGCCATTTTTCAAGATCATGAAGAGATCGGGCACGTTCAAGTGGACCCCTGAGGCGGACAAAGCCTTCGAGGACTTAAAAAAGTATCTGGCCAGCCCTCCAGTCTTGGTGGCCCCCAGGGCAGGCGAGCACCTGAAGCTGTACCTCTCAGCCACCCCTCAGACCGCAAGCGCCGTATTGGTGGTTGAGAGGGAAGAGCCTGTCCTCCCCAAGAAGAGCACTGCCACTCCAAGCCCAGAACCCCTCGACAAAGACCCCGTCGAAGGAGCAGCCTCCACAGACCCACTGCCAGGCCCACCGCCTCAAGTCGAGTCTGCTCCCACCACCCCTGTCGAGACGCCTCCACAGGCAGATCTCGACAAGGGCCCTGAAGAGCCTCCACAGAGGGCTGACGCTGCGCCACCTCAGACAACCCTTGTCGAGCACCCCGTCTACTTCGTCAGCACAGTGCTGCGGGACGCTCGCGAGAGGTATCCAATGCAGCAGAAGATCCTCGTCGCGCTCCTCATCGCCTCCAGGAAGCTGAGACACTACTTCCAGGGTCACCCCATCACGGTGGTCACCGCTTTCCCCCTGGAGCAAATCCTGCGCAACCCCAACGCCACTGATCGCGTCGCAGGATGGAACATCGAGCTGCAGCCATTCAACTTGCGCTTTGACACCACGAGGGTCATAAAAGGAAGAGCGCTGGCTGACTTCGTCGCCGAATGGACTGACCCAAGCCCTGAGGAGCCTCGCGAGGCAGAAGCCGTGCCTAGCCACTGGACCATGCACTTCGATGGAGCCTTCGCTTGCCGCAATGGCGGAGCAGGCGTTGTCCTAACTTCGCCCAAGGGTGACAAGCTATACTACGCTGTCCAGCTGTGCTTCATGATCGACAAGATCTCCAACAACATCGCCGAATACGAAGGCCTCCTCGCCGGCTTAAGGGCCGCCATCGCTCTAGGCGTCAAGCACCTACTCGTCAAGGGAGACTCCCAGCTGCTCGTCAACTTCTCTAACAAGAGCTACACGCCAAAAGACGACCACATGGCCGCATACCTTGAAGAGGTCCGCAAGCTCGAGAAGCACTTCAGGGGCATGGAGCTCATGCACATACCGAGGAAGGAAAACCAAGAGGCTGACGACATCGCCAAGCGAGCCTCGCGAAGGCAACCCCAGCAGGCCGGCGTCTTTGAAGAGAGGCTCGCCAAGGCATCCATCAAGCAGCCTCGAGAGACCACAGCCGCAAGCGCAGACGAAGCGCTCCCACCGCCTCCTGAGTCTGGGGCACCCGATTGCGGTCCCAGCACAGGGGAGCGCCTGTTGCTGACGGCAACCCACCAGGCCTCAGGCTGGATTGATGAGCTCAAGGACTACTTGGTGAAAGGAATCCTCCCTGAAGAAGACGCTGACGCAGAGCGAATCGCTCGACAGGCGAAATCCTACTGCATCCTCGAGGGAAACCTCTACCGCAAGCGCCCAAATGGTATCGCGCTCAAGTGCGTCCCTCCAGAGGAAGGCCGGGAGCTGATCAAGGACATCCACAGCGGGGAGTGCGGCCACCACTCATGTGCGCGCACCCTCGCAGGCAAGGTCTTCAGGAGCGGCTTCTACTGGCCTCAAGTGCTTCAAGATGCGGTCGCCATTGTGCAAATCTGCGACGCCTGCCAATTCCACGCCAAGCAAATTCATCAGCCGGCGCTGGGGCTTCAAACCATCCCGCTCTCCTGGCCGTTTGCGGTCTGGGGGCTGGACATCTTGGGCCCCTTCCCAAGGTCGCAGGGGGGCTATCGCTTCCTCTTCGTGGCCATCGACAAGTTCACCAAGTGGACCGAAGTTGAGCCAGTGCGCACCATACCAGCTGGGGCTGCGGTGAAATTCATCAGGAGCTTGGTCTGCCGCTTCGGCGTGCCCAACCGCATCATCACCGACAATGGTTCGCAATTCACCAGCGGCATCTTCCGAGCCTACTGCGACAAGCTCGGCGTCAACATCTGCTTCGCCTCGGTGGCTCACCCATGCAGCAACGGTCAAGCCGAGCGAGCAAACGCAGAAGTCCTCAAGGGCCTCAAGACCAGAAGCTTCAACATCCTCAAGGGCCACGGCAAGGGCTGGATCGACGAGCTCCCTTCAGTGCTCTGGTCCATGCGCACAACTTCCTCGAGGCCTATAGGTGAAACGCCGTTCGCCCTGGTCTACGGAGCTGAGGCAGTCCTCCCCGCAGAAATCAAGCATGGATCACCACGGGTCCTTGCCTTCAATGAGGACATCCAAGAGGGCCTCCACAACGACGACCTGCTGTTCCTCGAGGGACTGCGCCGTCAGGCCGCCCTCAGAGCGGCAAGGTACCAGCAAGACCTGCGACGCTACCACAGCCGCCACGTGCGCTCACGCACCCTTGAGGCGGGCAATCTCGTCCTCAGGCGAATCCTCTCCAGGGAAGGCCTCCACAAGCTCTCGCCGATGTGGGAAGGTCCCTACAGGGTCTCCCACGTCGCCAGGCCTGGCGCAGTACGCCTCGAGACCGAAGACGGCATCCCCGTCAAGAACCCGTGGAACATCGCGCACCTGCGCAAGTTCTACCCGTGATCATTGTCACGCCCGTGATCATTGTCACGTCAAGACATCTGGCTGAAGAGGCAGCTTACGGCTCCACCTCCAAGCATTTTTTGTCTCTAGAGGTTAAAAGCTCACGGCTTAAACCTCCAAGCCCCAAAGGCTTCTCTCGAGGGTCAACCCTCCGAGCTCTCCATGTAACGAGCCACCCCAGGCCGTTGAGAGTGTCTGCCACTAATGGGTGGTCCCCATGCCTCGACATGGTCAAATGCATTAACTTGGCAACCCCAAGCATAATGAAACAATTTCGTTCCTAAGTGAACTATGCGCTACGGCGCCGCTATGTAATATTTCGGTGGTGAGTGTATTCCAGCATTATTTTCTTTGTTGAAAATGGGCACTTATATCTCCCCACATGCGCACCTCGCGAGCGGGGGCTGAGTACGGTGCCAGTGCCTCAAATGACACACCAGCAGCACTGCAAAACCCAAGGATCCGAGCTCTGGCTGAGGGCAAGCTCCCATAAACACGCCATCTCTACAAAGGACCTTGGTACTCTCTCTCCTCGCAAGGAACGCCTGAGGGGACCTATAAGCGCGCATTAGTCCCTGGTATCATGCACAAGCGTTTGGGGTTGCCCCTCTAACATCTACAGGGAACAAGCGTCTCTGCAAGCCTGAGGGGGCAGCAGGGCAAAACCCTCGAAGAGGACCTCCTCGCCAGGCTAAAAAACCTCTACAGGGCAAAAGCCTTGAAAAGCTAAGTCCCACACTCGTGACTCGAGAGCCTTTTTCTCCCCAAGCGCACGTTTGTCCCTCGAGCGGTTTCATTTTCCCTTGTGCTCCATGGACTACTCGCACGTCTAAGGGGGGACACTTGAGCATCGCGACTGAGGGCTCTTACCTCTCCAAGCCTTAAACTCCCCCCGGCCTTGCTGAGTCATTGCTCTAGCATACCGCAGTGGCAGAGTCATAGCGCGAAGAGATGGGTCCTAACGACGCAGAGAAAACATAGACATGAAAATAAGGCAGAAAGGGCCTCTCGAGGGGCACACAAGCTAACATCAAGTACTCAAGGAACATATTACATGCCCAAAATGTGCAGTGTCTAAACAAACTACTGTTTCAGATACAGGCGCTCAAAGGTGCAATGAGTCAAGGGCTCAAGCGGAGTCCGTGCCAGCACGCTCCTCCTCCTCAGCGTCTTCCTCCTCGGCAAGGGCGGCCTCCTCATCGCTGTCCTCCGCAGCCACCTCTGCACGCTTGAAGCGATTGCAGAAGGTCTCGACCTGCTCGTGGAGAGAGTTGGAGACCCGCAAGACCTCCTCGCCCATGCGCTCCTCGGTCACCGTGGAGAGGTCGAAGCCGGGCGTGAGGAGCCGGAGGTTGGTGAAGATGCGGTCAACAACCACCCCTAGGAGCTGGCGGCTCTCCACCTCGATCACCTCGCGGAGATCGGCGACAGGGCTCTCAAGGGCCGTGAAGAGCTGGTCGAAGTAGACCAGATACATGGCAGCGTCGCCACGGCCGCGAACCTCAGCGAGCGGCGCCTCCGCGCCGAGCTGGGCTGCGAGCTCGTTGCCCCTGGCCACCAGCGCCTGGAGCATACGCTCCCGCTGCTTCGTGAGCACGCGAGCCGCCTGCGCGGTGTCCACAGCCTCCGCCACCTGCTCGGCCGCTGAGCCCGCCTGCCCCTCTACGTCCTTGACAAGGGCGTCCAGTTCCAGGACAGCTGCCCTGCGACCGTCCTCCGCCTGGCGATAGGCCTCCTTGGCGCGCTGGAGACGGGCCTCTAGCTTCGAGTTGGCCTTCTCGAGCTCCGCGATCCGCTTGGCATCAGCAGCGTGCTTGGCCTTGAAGCGGTCTTCCTGCTTCTGGGCCTTGTCGCGGTACGCCTGGGCCGTAGCCCCCCTGAACTCCTTCTCGCGCTTCGCGAGGTCTTCCTCCGCCTTCTTCTTCTTCTCGGCGAATCGCTCCTGGAAGCGCGCCAGGGCCTGCTGCTGGGCGACGACGTTCTCGTCATGCCTCTGGAGCGCCTGAGCCAGGTCCCCCTCGCGCGCCTCAAGCTCTTCACGCTTGGTGGCGAGCTCGCCCTCCGCCTGGAGCCGCTGCTCGTCGCGCTGCAGCACGTCTTTCTCCCTGGAGGCCAACTGCCGCTCGCGCTCGGCCAGGCCCTTTCGGTCCTCCTCCAGAGTTTCCCGCGCAGCCTGGTGCGCGGCGAGGAGCTGGGACTCCAGCTGGGCCAGCTCGCGGCGTTTCTGCGCCAGCGAGCCCTCCATAGCCTCACGCTCGGCCTTCACCTCAGCGAGGAGATCGGCGGCCGCGTTGCGCTCATCCTGGAGGGGGGCAAGGAGCTCGTCTGCGTCGCGGATGGCCCCCTCGCGGACCTCCTTGGCGAAGCGGACGGCCTCCTCGCGTGCAGCCCGGAGGGCCAGATCCTCCTGGCGGCGGGCCTCGACCGCGGCGTGAAAAGACGCCCACGCCCCCGCAAGCTCGTCGCGCTGCTGGGTGAGCTGGGCGTCCTCGAGGGCAAGTTGCGCCTCCAAGCCCTCCAGGGACTCCCTCACGAGGCGGAAGGCGACCTTGCGGTGCCCCTTGCTCCAGTCCCAGCCGCCAAGGACCAGGTCGCGGCATGTGGAGGTTCCCGCCCCTGCACCAAGCCTGGAGAACTGGGCCTCTGGGCGAGCCTGGGGGCTAGGCCGCGCCCCGTCCCTCGCGGCGCCCAAGCTGGCCTCGCCACCCTCGCCGCCCTGGCCCGTCATCTCCTGCGACTCGCTCCCTGCGGCGGGGCGTGGCGGAGATGAAGGAGCTCCCCCTGCAGATGCGCCCGCGCTTGGCGGGCCCTGGTCCGTCCCGGCCTCTGGCTGCGCGGGAGGCGTGGTCGCGCGAGGTGGAGTAGCGTCGCGGGCCGGAGTTGGCTCACGCGGTGGCGTGGCCGCGCGAGGCGGGGTAAGGGCGCGAGGAGGGCTAGCAACCCGCTCCTCCTGCGCCTCCACCACCATCGGCTCGGGGGGCGGCGCAGCTGCCTCCGCCTGAGGCGCAGCTGCCCCCGCTAGAGGCCCAGCTGCCTCCGCTTGAGGCATCTCTTCGGTTGGGCCTGTGGAGGCCGTCTCCACAGGCCTCGCGGCCTCCTCAGCCACGACCTCAGCCGTGGCTTCCTTCACCTCTGCTGCCTTGCGAAGCCTACGGCGCTTCGCAGGCACAAGGTCACTGGCAAGCATCAGGGAAAGATCGTCAGGGATGGGTGAAGAAGAAAAGAACAAGAATCAAGTAACTAATAGCTAGAGGTGCTTACCCGGACTGCTTGGCGCCGGTGTCGACCCACGCCAAGCCTGGCGAGCGCCAGGAGGGCTTGGCCTTAGCACCTGACCCCTCCGGGGGCGCCTCGGCTTTCCTCTTGGAGGGGACGTCAGAGGGCCTCGCGCCAGGCCTGTCGCTGGCCGCCTTGGACCGGGGCTCGCGACGCCCTAGCGAGGCCTCCTCGTCAGAGGCCTCCTCCTCGGCCTCCTCCTCCTCCGCATGGCGCGTGGTCACCACCACGAAGGCGTCATCATCATCACCTGACGAGATGTCGCAAATCTTGTCAGTAAAGGGCCCGGCCCTCGAAGAGGACACCTCCCCTGCCGCGGCCTCCTCCTCGCCTTGCCCAGCTCCTGAGGCAGAGGGCGTCTCTGCTCCCTCCGCCTCCTGCACCACCAGCACAGGCACCTCCTTTCCCGCCGGACCTGACGGGGAGAACGAGGGCATCCCCTCTAGAATGGCCAGGCGCTCGGTCATGTTGTACTGGTGCAGAGGCCGGAGCGTGATAGGGAGCTCGTCCATGGCGGGCACCACCGGATTGATGAAGAGCGCGGACAAGACGTTGTCGACTGCGTCCTCGTCGTTGTCCTCACGGTGAAGCCGCATCTTGTCCTGGGGACCGGAGTACATCCACATGGGCGTCGCGTGCACCTGAAGGGGAGCAATGCGGCGCGTCACGAAGTCCGCGACGATGATCTGCCCCGTGAGGCCCTCCTCCCGAAGGTAGCTCAGGCGGCCCATCAAGATTGCGTTCTGCGCGTCGCTGAAGGGGGCCTTGCCCCAGTTCGAGTTCTTCACGGGCGGCGCGTCAGGGACCTCGAGGAAGGCGCAGGGCTGCTCCACCTCGACAAAGAACCATCGCTGGCGGAAGTCGTCCACCTTCTTCGTCACCGAGGTGATGGCCTTGCCCTCGCTCCACGACATGGGGATGTAAACACTCCCCATGCCATCCACGATGCGGAATGAGACGCATCCAGAGCGCTCATTCTTCACCGTGTTCCGGAGCGCGTAGAAGCACCGGAAGAGGTCCACCGTGGGCTCCAGGCCCAAGTACGCCTCGCAGAGGTAGGCGAAGACGGCGAGGATGAGCACGGAGTTGGGGTGGAGGTGCAGCAGCTGGATCTGGTAGAAGGCCAGCACCGCCTCCAGGAACGGAGAGAATGGCGGCACCAGCCACGCAGCGACACAGTGCTGGAAGACGGGGAAAAACCCTCGCGGGCGTTTCCCGTGCGCCGCGGCCTTGAGCGCGGTGGCGCCGTGCTCGTTGGTCCGGTCCGCCACCAGGAAGCGGACCTTGGAGAGGGCCTTGTCGTTGACGCGCACCCCTAGCAGTGCCGCGCCATGCGCGACCTCGGCAGGCGTCGCCTGCGAAGAAGACCCCGCGGCCGCCTTGCCCTTGTTCTTGGCCGGACTCATCGTCGGAGAAGAGGTGAGCGCGGCGCGGGGAGAAACTGGAGGAGAAAGGAGAAGGGCGCGCCGGAGAGCAGGAGCGGAGAGCTCGGGGCGGATGGCTTCTGCGAGAGAGAATGGGAGCAGTAACGGCTCCCTGCTACGGCGCGAAGGCTTTATGTCCCGTCGAGGAGCAGTTGCCGGGGCGTGGTGGGACCCCCCACGACGCACGCCCCAGATCGTGCGCGACCGTTACTCGTCTGAGTGACGCGTGTCTCGGCCCGGCCGGACACTTTGGGCCCACGACGCTTCGGCTGCGGTCATGGGCTCAGCCGTGCCCATCGCGGGCCCGGGGGCTACAGTCGGCCCAATGAGGACCGGGGTGTGCATAGCCCACTCCCTACAGGCCTCGCCCGCGACAGATTCGACAAAACGACTAAGGACCAAGCTACCGCTTGGAGAGACCCTCGAGAGGCATCTCCTCTTGAGGGCCTGAAGAGGAAGTCAGGGCCTGAAGAGGACCCCGCGCTTCAAGAGACTCCCCAAGGCTCAACACGCCTGGAGAGAGGTCAGCAGGAAACCTCTCCACAGGCCACCACGGCCCTGTGGAGACACTTCGCGGCTAAGCAAGCGCTGCAGGGCGCACATGGCCCCTGCAGCAGCTGCAGGGTGACGCGAGCATCCCAGTTGCCATTCTGATGGTAAAGGGGTCAACAAAGCCGCGCCGCCTGCGCCAGGACAGCCAGGACTTCCCTCTTTGGTGATAAAGCGGCTGGACGGCGCAACGCTCCAAGAAGATCGCCATCGTGGGCTCCACCACGACCTCTGCCGCGCCTGCGAGCCGCTCTGCACCGTCTGCAGCCTGTCGGCCACGGCGCGCAACTTTAGCACGGATGGACCGCGTCCATGGATGGATGAGCCGCAGTGGACTCCCGCTCCTTCGCGCCACCGGCATGTGGGAACCCACCAGCACGAGGATGGAGCCCGGGGCGCCTATAAAAGGAGCAGGAGCTCCACCATAGAAACGGACTGATCGATCGACTGGCTGATTGCTTCCTAGTCCCGGGGAACCTTAGCCAAGCGCGTAGGATAGCCTGCTGCTGGAGGAGGAAGACGACCATTGTGTCCCTCTCCAAGCACCAAACTGCCTCAAGAGAGCCCTCGGCAAGCTCATTGTCCTGTAACCTCCACAGTGCAATACAGACAAGCAGGAGTAGCGGTGTTACCTCCTCCCGAGGGCCGCGAACCTGGGTACGGGCCGGCGTCCTTCTCTGTCGTGGTTGTCCCTCTCCAGGCCCGGCGAGCACCGTCGTCGTGTCTCTCGAGGGTCGTTCGACCTCCGCGTTCAGTCCCCCCTTCGAACCTCTCTTCAGGGTGTGACTACCCCTGTTCCGTGGGAGTCACTCTCCGACAACGCGTGTCACGGGCAGGCCGGACGTTTTGGACCCACGACGCTTCGTCTGGACCCGATGGGCCTCGCCGTGCCCGTCGTGGGCCCAGGGGCTACTGTCGGCCCAGTGGATTCTAGGGTGTGCAGAGCCCACTCTCCACGGCCTTCACACGCGCCGATGTCGACGAAACGACAAAGGACCAAGCAGAACGCTTGGGGAGACCCCCGAGGGGAGAGCCCCCTCGAGGGGACTTGAGGAGGCAGCGAAGGGCCTGAAGGGGCTCCCCCTGAGGCTGCCCCCCGGCAAGGCTTTCTCCCCCGAAGGGGAGTCAAGGCAACTCCCTCCACAGGGCCTCCCGGGCCCTGCGGGGATGCTTCGCCACGAAGTAACCGCTGCAGAGCGCACATGGCCTCTGCAGCAGCCGCAGAGTGACGCGCGCGTCTGCGCGTGATGACGACGGCGCCGCAGTTGCCGTTCCGGTGATAAAAGGAGTCAACAAAGCTGTGTCCCCTGCGCCGCCAACGAAGCTTTCCTCTTTGGTGATAAAGCAGGTGGCCAGCGCAACGCTCCAACGGCGACGTCACCGTGGGCACCCCCACGATCTCTGCAGTACCAGCTGGCCGCTCTGCAAAGACGGCGGCTGCCCTGCCACGAAGACAGGCCTTACGACCATGGACCGAGTCCATGGGCAACCGAGCTGCAGTGCACCCCGCTCCACCATTTCGTCGCCATGTGGGAACCCTTCCACTGCGCAAGCCGCAGGGATGAGGCCCGGGGCGCCTATATAAGGAGCAGGAGCACCACCGTAGCGAGGGATCGATCACTCATCCATTGACACCCCACAGTAGCTTAGCCAAGCCCAGCGAGCCCGAGGAGGAAGAAGGCCCGAACCTTCCCCCCCCGAGCTCCGCACCGCCTCGCGAGGGCCCGCGGCAAGCTCTTTGTACTGTAGCCCCTACTGAGCAATACAGACAAGCATGAGTAGCGGTTTTACCTCACCCTGAGGGCCGTGAACCTGGGTACGGGCCTGAGTCCATCTCTGTCGTGTTGTCCCTCTACAGGCTCGACGAGCACCGTCGCCGTGCCGGTTGAGGGTTGTTGACCAACGTGTTCAGTCCCCTTCACGAACTTCTCCACCGAGAGTGGTTATCCCTGTTCCGTGGGAATCACACCATGACACATAGGATAAATATTATAGCATCAAACACCATGTTTACATAGGACGGTACAGAGGTTTGTGGGAGGATGAACCACTGAATACAAGGAGGAGTTGGTGATGGAGATGGCGGCGAAGACGGCGGAGAGGGCAGCGAGGAGCGCGGGGTGGGGACGGCGGCGTGGGGAGCTGCTTCCCGCCGCGGCATCATGGGGGAGCGCCGCCCCTTAGCCTCCCTCCTTCACGGCTTCTAGGGAGCCCTCCCCCATGGAGATGGGATCTGATACGTCTCAAACGTATCTATAATTTCTTATGTTCCATGCTTATATTATACCAATTGCTACATGTTTTATATACATTTTGTGTTGTTTTATGCATTTTCTGGGACTAACCTATTAACAAGATGCCACAGTGCCAGTTCCCTGTTTTCTGCTGTTTTTGGTTTCAGAAAACCACTTAAGAAAATATTCTCGGAATTGGATGATTTTTATGCCGAAGTCCCTATTTTCCCGACACGTTCCAGAAGTCCGAAGAGGAAACGAAGAAGGGCACCGAGGCGCCGTCATCAGGTGGGGGCGCGGCTCCCCCCACTGCCGCGCCAGCACCTGAGGACGTGGCCTCGGGCCTCCACCGCATTCGCCCTTTCGCCTACAAATACCCCCCGACAATACAAGACCTAATACCCGAACACTTTTCCACAAAACCTAACGGAGCCGCCGCCGTCGTCAACCCTAGTTCGGGAGGGTTAAGAAGCTCTTCCCGGCACCCTGTCGGAGAGGGGAATCATCACCGGAGGGCTCTACATCACCATGCCCGCCTCCGGACTGATGCGTGAGTAGTTCATCCTTGGACTACGGGTCCATAGCAATAGCTAGATGGTTGTCTTCTCCTATTGTGCCATCATGTTTAGATCTTGTGAGCTGCCTATCATGATCAAGATCATCTTTATGTAATGCTACATGTTGTGTTTGTTGGGATCCGATGGATATTGAATACTATGTCATTTGCTTCATAATATATCATGTTGTGTGTTGTTTATGATCTTGCATGCTCTCCGTTGCTAGTAGATGCTCTAGCCAAGTAGATGCTTGTGACTCCAAGAGGGGGTATTTATGCTCGATAGTGGGTTCATGTCTCTATTTAATCTGGGGGAGTGACAGCAACCTCTAAGATTGTAGATGTACTGTTGCTACTAGGGATAAAACAGTAGTACTTTGTCTAAGGATAATTGTATTACTTACATTACACACTTTGCCTAATGCAATAATCTATTGCTTGCAACTTAATACTGAAAGGGGTGCGGACGCTAATCGGAAGGTGGATTATTAGTCATAGATGCGGTTGGAACGGTCTATGTATATTGTTGTAGTGCCCAAATGAATCTCAAACTAGACATCATGACATTAGTATATGCATCATTATGCAGCTCTTTATTCTGTCAATTGCCCAGCTGTAATTTGTTTACCCACATGTATGCTATTATTATTATTATGAAGAGACACCACTAGTGAACTGTGGACCCCGGTCCTTTTCTTTAAACTGACAATACAACCAACTGCAAACTGCTTTCTTTCATTCTCTGCAAACATCATCCTCCACACCATACGTTTAATCCTTGTTACAGCAAGCCGGTGAGATTGACAACCTCACTGTTGAGTTGGAGCAAAGTTTCTTGATTGTGTTGTGCAGATTCCACCTCCCTCGTCAACCACACGCAAGCACTTTTCTAGCGCTGGGGAGACCTTCGTTGTGTTCTTCATATCCTACTGGTTCGATAACCTTGGTTTCATAACTGAGGGAAACTTGCTACTACACTCATCACACCTTCCTCTTGGGGTTTTCCAACTCCTCACACCAGTGAGCATCAAGCAATTTTCTGGCGCCGTTGCCGGGAAGATCAAGACACATCTGCAAGGGGAGTCTCTCACTTCCCAATCTCTTTACTTTGTTTTTGTCTTGCTTAGTTAAATTTTATTTCCTGTTTTGTTTGCTATTAAATATCAAAAACACAAAAAAAATTAGTTACTTGCATTTATTTTTGTATTTCGGTTGTTATTATGTCTAGTTATTTATTTGCTATCAATGTCTACTCTCCTTGAAACAAAATCTTATTGTCTAAGTGGGTTCACAGAGGAACAGAAAAATTATTATGACGAATATCGCTTGTCTCAAAAAGGGAAATATTTATGGGAACAAATAAGTAGGTTGAATTATTTTGCTAAGAACTTGTGTTCTACATATGATGAATCCTACTGCTTTAATGAATCTTTTTGTGGTAGAAGGCATAAACACCTCCCATTCCAATGTGATTATAATGATAATGAAACCTTGGCTGCTTATGCCAAAGGAAACTATGACTTTGGTAATCTTGAACAAATTGAAGAATTTGTTGTTCTTAAGGGTGCCTATGAAATTGATGGTTATATTCAAAATGATGATGCCCCTTGTAAAACTGAGAATTATGCTATACTTGGTTATTGCCCTGAATATTATAATGCTAATCCTTATATCATTGAATTTCTTGAGAAAACTTATTCTCCAGAACAACTTGCTGCCTTTCAGGAACCTGTGGGAGAAGAAACTGTTGAAACTGAAAGCTCATTGGATGAAAAAGAGGAAGAGAGTGATGAACAAAAGGAGGATTTACCTCCTAATGATAGTAACTCTTTAACTCTTACATTATTTGATTACCTTTCATGCCTACCTAAGGAGGAAGAGTGCTATATTGTTTAATGTTATGATTCTATTGAAATATCTACTTTTGATAAATTTGAAGTGGCATGTTCCTTGACTCAAATAGAAGAGAAAATAACAGAAATAAAACAATGGCTCCCTAATGTTATATATGATAATGCTTTAGATGATGGTCCTATGCTTATTGATAATCCTCTATGTTTAGAAGTTGTTACTTATTTATGTGAGGATAAAAGTGATATAATTGCTGCTTGTGATGGTACTCTTACTCATGAGAGTCCTACTTTGTTCTTGAATTCTCCTAATTGCACCATGGAGGAGAAATTTGCTTATGTTGAGAAATACATATATGGTTTGCAATTGTCTCTAGTTCCAAATCTTTGTTGCAACCATGATCTTAAACTTGATATTGATCTTAATAACTATTTTGAAAGAGGGAAGCATGCTAATGAATTCCAAAATAAATTTAATGATCCTCTTTATGTGCCTATATTATCTAAGTTGAATGATTCTTATGGTTATATGGTTGAATTTATTTCTACTACTTGCAACTATTATGAGAGAGGAGAATGTGGTTGTAGAAGTTTTCATGGTACTAAAACACCTCTCTATATGCTGAAAGTTTTGAAGTTACTCTTGTTTTATCTTCATATGCCTGTCACTTTGTTCTTTCTGAATTTATTTGTGTACAAGATTACTTTGCATAGAAAGTGGGTTAGACTTAAATGTGTTTTGAATTTGCTTCTTGATGCTCCTTTTGCTTCATTTTCTATCTTCATGAGAGCATCATTAGAACAATCAAGCCTAGCTAAAAGGCATTAAAGAAAGCGCTTTTGGGAGGCAACCCATTATCTTTTGTTTTCAGTTTTCACTCAAGGAACATGCCTACCTCTGTAGCAATTCCTTTGTATCTTTATTTTATTGCATAGTTGTGTCAAGTTAAGTCTCTAGTAGAAAGTTGATGCTAGATTTGGATTTCTGCGCAGGAACAGTTTTTCTGCTGTTCACCGTTAAATTTATAACTCTTTACTGAAACGTCGGAATGACCTCATATTTTCTGAGCGTGATCCTCATATATGTACGCAACTTTCATTAGTTTTGAGTTTTATGATTTGAGCAAGTTAAGTGCCTCGATAAAATTCGTCTTTACGGACTGTTCTGTTTTTGACAGATTCTGCCATTTATTTTGCATTGGTTCTTTTGTTGTTTTTGAATGGATCTTTTTGTTCCATAAAATTCCAGTGGCTGTAGCTAATGTCCAGTACCATGATAATGATTGTCTCCATACAGAATATGAGAATTTTTGATTATGCACTAACCCTCTAATGAAGTTTACTTTGAGTTTGGTGTGGAGGAAGTTTTCAAGAATCAAGAGAGAGGATGATATGATGTGATCAAGAAGATGAAAGAGCCTAAGCTTGGGGATGCCCCCGTGGGTCACCCAAGCATATTTCAAGAAGACTCAAGCGTCTAAGCTTGGGGATGCCCAAGGCATCCCCTTCTTCATCAACAACTTATCAGGTTATCTCTGAATAAAATGGATCCTAGCATTCTTGTGTGGGAGAGAGACACGCTCCGCTTTTTCTTTTGAATACTCATATTCTTCACTTATAATTGTTGAGTATTCTTCTATAGCTACTGCAATACTTTCAGCTCTTATTTTTCATGCACCTCTTGTTCAGAGCTGTTAGTTCTCATATCTTATACTCTCTTGCTTCATTGTTAAATACTTGGAGAGTTTATGTTTTAAATAAGTTGATTGGTGTTTGGTTAAGAACAGAAAATGTTAAATGTAGTAGATGGTATAACTAAATGATACATAATCTTGTAGATTATTAAATTGTGTCACTTGAATCATTGATGTTGTTTTGAGATATTAATATGCTTAATGGTAAAACATGATGGTTTAGTAAAGTGGAATGATTAATGGTTGGTCTAGAAAACTTGAAGCTGTGCCACACTTAAATATCCAGTTTATAGCATAATGATATATGGCTTCTAATGTTAAAAACAACCGTAATGACTTTGTGTTATGCGCTACGGTCGGGGTCCCAACAGTGACTTGTTCATTTGCCACTGTCCATCATGGAGTGATTTTCATTATGCCTTGTAAGATCATATTTCTAGTTGGAATCTTTTTGCTTGTAAGTTCTAAAGCTGCGGTTTTCATGGCACTTCCACCACCATATTTGCTAGCCTCTTCGGTACTATGCATTGCCCTTTCTCACATTGAGAGTTGGTGCATACTTCGCGGGTACATCCAAAACTCGTGGGAGATCTTCATCATGTTCTCCTACACATAAGCCAAATATCTTCCTCAAAATATCCACCATACCTACCTACTACAGCATTTTCATAGCTGTTCCGAGATATATTGCCATTCAACTTTCATCTTACATTACATGACTTGTTGTCATTTATTATTTATATATTGCTTTGCATGATTCTATATAGCTGATGTGTGGTTTTATCCATGTTACGCTAGATCATTGCATATCCTGCTACACTGGCAGAAGCACCGTTTCATACACCATGTTTTATCCCTTATGATATCCTTGTATCAAAAGTGTGTTGTCATATTAGAATGTTTGCCCCTAAAAGTGAAAAGAGCCATGGAGGCCATCGAAAAGAGAAACAGAAAAATACAAAAAAATGGAAAAATAGAAAAAAAGAAAAGAAAGAATGAATAAAAAGGGGGCAACATTACTACTCTTTATCCACACTTGTGCTCATGTTATAGCACCTGTAATATTCATAGTCATCATTTGTGCTCATGATTAGCACCTTTACTCCATATGAGAGAGTTTTCATGTTTTACTTGCATCACTATGTGGGGAACTTTACATTATAGAACTTGGCTTGTATATTCCAATGATGAGCCTCCTCAAAAGTGCTCTAGGTCTTCATGAGCAAGCAAGTTAGATGCACCCCCACTAGTTCCATTGGAGAGCTTTCATACACTTATAGCTCTATGTGTATCCGTTGTGTGGCAATCGCTACTCCTTGCATAGCTTCGATTATAAGACTTTCTCTTGTCTAATGATCACTTTCAGCTGTGTGAGACTTTCTTCCGTTGGCCTTCCAAACCCCCCTTATTATTCTTTTAGCCACAACACCCTGGTGCCAGGAACCAACGCTGAACACTTGCTGGTTTTTGAGTGAACAAATAGAGAGATGATCTTCTACGTGCATATTGTTATTGCTTGACTTGATCCTTTCACAAAGTTGTCATGAGTGTTTGATTCATTAGATGATTATATTGTTGTTCTTGAAGCTTAAATCATCTTTAATATCTACTTTGCACGGTTGATTGTTCTCTAGTACTAATTCATTGAAAGTTTTGCTTTGTTCTTCCTACTTTTTTGTTCATTACTCATTTGATATCAATATAAACTACAGCTTTTATTCATTTGATCTCAGTTTACATGCATTACATTATTATATGATCAAGATTGTGTGAAAGCATGTCACTTCAGAAATTATTATTGTTATCGTTTTACCTACTCGAGGACGAGTAGAACTAAGCTTGGGGATGCTTGATACGTCTCAAACGTATCTATAATTTCTTATGTTCCATGCTTATATTATACCAATTGCTACATGTTTTATATACATTTTGCGTTGTTTTATACATTTTCTGGGACTAACCTATTAACAAGATGCCACAGTGCCAGTTCCCTGTTTTCTGCTGTTTTTGGTTTCAGAAAAGCACTTAAGAAAATATTCTCGGAATTGGATGATTTTTATGCCGAAGTCCCTATTTTTCCCGACACGTTCTAGAAGACCGAAGAGGAAACGAAGAAGGGCACCGAGGCGCCGTCATCAGGTGGGGGCGCGGCTCCCCCCAGCCGCGCCAGCACCTGAGGACGTGGCCTCGGGCCTCCACCGCCTTCGCCCTTTCGCCTACAAATACCCCCCGACAATACAAGACCTAATACCCGAACACTTTTCCACAAAACCTAACGGAGCCGCCGCCGTCGTCAACCCTAGTTCGGGAGGGTTAAGAAGCTCTTCCCGGCACCCTGCCGGAGAGGGGAATCATCACCGGAGGGCTCTACATCACCATGCCCGCCTCCGGACTGATGCGTGAGTAGTTCATCCTTGGACTACGGGTCCATAGCAGTAGCTAGATGGTTGTCTTCTCCTATTGTGCCATCATGTTTAGATCTTGTGAGCTGCCTATCATGATCAAGATCATCTTTATGTAATGCTACATGTTGTGTTTGTTGGGATCCGATGGATATTGAATACTATGTCATTTGCTTCATAATATATCATGTTGTGTGTTGTTTATGATCTTGCATGCTCTCCGTTGCTAGTAGATGCTCTAGCCAAGTAGATGATTGTGACTCCAAGAGGGGGTATTTATGCTCGATAGTGGGTTCATGTCTCTATTTAATCTGGGGGAGTGACAGCAACCTCTAAGATTGTAGATGTACTGTTGCTACTAGGGATAAAACAGTAGTACTTTGTCTAAGGATAATTGTATTACTTACATTACACACTTTGCCTAATGCAATAATCTGTTGCTTGCAACTTAATACTGAAAGGGGTGCGGACGCTAACCGGAAGGTGGATTATTAGTCATAGATGCGGTTGGAACGGTCTATGTATGTTGTTGTAATGCCCAAATGAATCTCACACTAGACATCATGACATTAGTATATGCATCATTATGCAGCTCTTTATTCTGTCAATTGCCCAGCTGTAATTTGTTTACCCACATGTATGCTATTATTATTATTATTATGGAGAGACACCACTAGTGAACTGTGGACCCCGGTCCTTTTCTTTAAACTGATAATACAACCAACTGCAAACTGCTTTCTTTCATTCTCTGCAAACATCATCCACCACACCATACGTTTAATCCTTGTTACAGCAAGCCGGTGAGATTGACAACATCACTGTTGAGTTGGAGCAAAGTTTCTTGATTGTGTTGTGCAGATTCCACCTCCCTCGTCAACCACGCGCAAGCACTTTTCTGGCACCGGGGAGACCTTCGTTGTGTTCTTCATCTCCTACTGGTTCGATAACCTTGGTTTCATAACTGAGGGAAACTTGCTACTACGCTCATCACACCTTCCTCTTGGGGTTTTCCAACTCCTCACACCAGTGAGCATCATGATCCATCAGGGAGGCAAAAACGTGGCTTTGGTGGCTGGAAATTCGTGGGTATGGGGTGTCCGCAGGACCAAGGGTTTCTTTCTTTATATAGACTCTCGGATTTCCGTTAACCCCCCTTGGGCTCCACGAAAACGGGCATATCTGGAGCATCCGGAGTCGGATTGAGCCGAATTTTAAATCCAGGATTATCAGAACAAAATTGTCTACAACTTTGTAGAAGATTTGATTTCAATTTGACGCCGTCTCCATGCCCGAACGTGACAATCTTCGAAAATAGTTTTCAGACAGATTTCTGGAAAGTCCCAATTCGACTCCAACAAGGTTTTCTCTTGTATTCTTGACAATTTCTACACATCAAAGAGTAAAACAAGAACATTGTGCACTTTTGCAACCATTAGTAGGTTAGTCCAAATAAATAATAAACTTAATATAAAAACAAGTGCTAAAAGCATAAAAATGACATGAAACAATCAAAAATTATAGATACGTTTTGAACGTATCATGCACCTATACATCTGACAAGTGTATTAGGTGTATTGGGAACACAAGAGACTTCTTGTATCTTAATTGCAGGGTTGGTTGAGAGGGATATCTTTGACCTCTGCCTCCCTGAGTTCGATAAACCTTGGGTTATTCACTTAAAAGAAACTTGTTGCTGTTCTACAAACCTCTGCACTTGGAGGCCCAACACTGTCTATAAGAATAGAAGCGTGCGTAGACATCACCGGCCTCGGACCCCCACACGGCGGCGATCCTACGGGACTAGGTCGTAGACAAGTACAGATGAGGAGGTTGTTATGCGGACATCGGGTTCGTTGATCCGACTAGTTTGACTTTGGGCTATCAAAGTTTCATCCTAGTTGCTATGCCTAGGCGGCTGCTAGGTGTGCTGCAGCGGCGGCAGAAAGATGTGTTGTTGCAGGGAGGAGATCCTTGCTGAACAGAGGTGCCAGAAAAATGCTTTATGGCTGCTTGACACACGTTCGTTAGGAGACTCCAAGAGGAAGGTATGATGAGTGTAGCAGCAAGTTTCCCTCAGTATGAAACCAAGGTTTATCGAACCAGTAGGAGATGAAAGCACTTCTGAAGGTTGTTGGTGACACGTTACTCGATCACCAACATGGAACCTGCACAACACAACCAAAATACTTTGCCCCAACTTAACAGTGAGGTTGTCAATCTCACCGGCTTGCTGAAAACAAAGGATTAGACGTATAGTGTGGAAAATGATGTTTGCTTGCAGAGAACAAAAGAAACAGTGTTTATTGTAGATTGTATTATCGATGTTAAAAAATGGACCGGGGTCCACAGTTCATTATTGGAGTCTCTCCATACTAAATGACTAACATGTGGGTAAACAAATTACAGCTGGGCAATTGACAAAATAAAGAAGTGCGTAACAATGCATATACTAGTCATGGTGTCTACTATGAGATATATTTGGGCACTACAACAAGATTCATAGACCGTTCCAACTGCATCTATGACTAATAATCCACCTTCAGGTTAGCGTCCGCACCCCTTTCAGTATTAGGTTGCAAGCAACAAATTATTAAATTAAGTAAAGTGCATAATGTAAGCAATACAATTAACCTTAGACAGAGCATCGCTGTTTTACCCCTAGTGGCAACAGCACATCCACAACCTTAGAGGTTGCTGTCACTCCCCCAGATTGGAGACTGAACCCACTATCTAGCACAAATACTCCCTCTTGGAGTTACAGGTATCAACTTGGCCAGAGCATCTATTAGTAACAGAGAGCATGCAAGATCATAAATAACATATGTATGATAATTTAATAAACAACTTGACAAAGTACGCAATATTCATTGGATCCCAGTAAACACAACATGTAGCATTACAATAATACTAGACAACTTGGCGCGGCGACACGCCGCGCCTGTGTGGCTATACCCAGCCAACACAAAAGAAATGAGGAGCAGAATTTACACCTGGAGCTGGATCAAAAGATAGTACATTAGAGGAATCACCCTGGTCGTCTAATTCAACGTCAGATAATCCATCTTCAGACAATGCATCCGGGGAATCCGCACAAAATTCAGGCGAACCAAATAGTGAATCTTCATTCGGACACGTCGTACTCAAAGAACCAGCGGATGAGAAAGGAGTCCAGGAGGTAGAATCAGCCAAACGCGAAGACGAAGGAGAAGTGGATGTAATCCCATCATTCAATAAGAAACCATCGTCAGCAACCTCGTTAGGCATAACGGCATGAATCCATGTAGGACAGTACAATCATCATCAGAATAGATGGCCAGTCATCGTAACCATTATCAGAAGAATCCATGTAGGACACTACAATCATCCGGAAAAGCAAATAAGGAGTCATACCAATAGTACAGTATGATAGCAAACAATACAGTAGATCAAATAAGCAACCAGCATACTTTCGAGCAAAGCGTAAAAAGAAAGAGCAAGTAAATAATATCCAGCAGGTTGAGAACACACACATAACAGCATGAATCTGTAGTAGTTATAATAACAACAATCCACAATACTAACTACTAAGCAAGGACAGGTAGCTCGATTGCGTGACCTAATTCAATAGTAAGCAATATATCATATACCTTTGTTTGTGTACGATATTACTGACCTCCCTAAACTGGATGTAGGCGTATGCAAGTATTCAAAAGGGAAGGGAAAAAGATAATAGAACTATGAGTTACACATCAACACATGAGTATTCAATACAAACAGTACTCACAATTTCAAATATAGTACATTCTAATACTCATATATGATCTACACTGTTAAATACGCTGAAAGCACACAGTAATCATGTTTTTACATGTAGTAAGTACTTCTACCCATATATGGCCTACGTTGAAAAATGTGGCCGAAATAAAAAATGCAAAACTTTTGTTCAAAAGCCTATAGATAAAAACTTGAGAACCACATGCCGTACTATCTATACCCGCATAGTCCACATCAGTTGTGAAACATCACAATGTTCACTCTTACAATCACACAAATCTTTTATATATAAAGAAATTGAAGAAATATTTCCATGCATGATAATGTGCACTCCTATTGTACACCACCTCCCTAACCATGTCTAACAAATACAGAAAGTGAATTGGAGCAGAAGGCAGAATAACAATAAATTTAGCAGATGAAAAGAAAAGAATAGCATACCATCAGCAAGATCATCAGCAAGATAATTTGAAGGCAGAGAAGAAGGCAGTACAACGTCAGGGCGTCTAACAGAAGCCGAATTATCAGCAAGCACAGCCGAACCAGCTCCAGCAAGAAGAAAAAACATGCAAAACAGTAATCAAGAAACAGGAACAACTAAGATGAACGAAGATCGATCAGAAGTACAACCTGAAGGAAAACAAAAGGCACAATTACCTGAGAAAGCGTCAACTGGTCGTTTGCCTAAACTAATCTCTCGCCTTCGAGCAACCTGTTCAGCCGACAGAGAAGCAGGCTGGCAAGTATCCGTCACGATAGATTCAGCAAGAGAACAAACAGATGAAGCATTGAAATCTGACGGTAAGCTAGACAACAATCTGCAAGAAAGAGAATCGTCCACAGCCTAAGTACCAACAGAAAGATATGCAGACCGTGTAACTGAACATGATATACCAGTTTGACAATGCAGGTTCGCATTGCAGTTCAATGGTTTGGTAGGTGTAGTAACACACCAAGAGATCTGCTTGGGTTATCCCAGGGCCGCCTTTCCTTGGAATCTTGTCCCCCACCAGACACATCGATGATGTAGATTATGTAGTCTGCTAGCTCTGTGCTGAAGTTGGCTGCCAAGTTATCTGCACAAGAGATACACAAATTCCTCTTCAGTGCCTGATTAGTGATTACGGACTTACCGACTTGTGAAAAAAAGGCAGTGCTTAAAACGGTTAAAATTGATAAGAAACATTATCGAGAAGCAGAGGTGTCTTCAAGACACTGCAACAATATAATGCCAAAGAAAGAACTTGATATGTTCAAAAGAATCAGCAGTACATAGTCCAAATTCTCTATCCAATATTAGGGCAAGTTTACTGAGCATTTTTCAAAGGATTCTATTGTTGGCATGATTTTGGGAGTATTGTTTTTCTTCTGAATTCCACCAAGATAGACGGTATGTTGGTTTAAACAATATACATGCAGATGAACTTGCCACCGTGGGATTCAATAAAGACAATACCTCCTCCAGATTCACAGAGCAGCAAAACGGCTTTGCACAAGTTTGACGGCTCCTCCAGAGGACCTAGATTTATGCTGATGTTCTCGCGTACAGCTGCATCAGGACAGCATCCAGTTTCGACTGCACGGATACGCTGTTCAGGAAGAGCTCCATGCTTGACCAAGAATTCTCTATGCTCTTTTGTGAATATATCATTTGTAACCTGCGCATAAAAAAGTAAGGGGTGAGGATTTAAAATAAGCTGATGGTGGAGAGTATCGGGTATCTACGTTTATAAAAATATCAGAAGAATGTGTAGTAACTATATTTAAATGTCCAACAAAAACACTCGCTGATATTTGCAATAAACTGTTGCCTTAAATTGAATACTGGAACTGCAGCCTGTAGACACATGTTTTATGAATTAGAACATAGGAGTAAGATTTATGTGTGTGAAACAATATTAGAAGATATCTAGCTACAGCTCCCTTCTTACGGTAGGAATGAATCCATTGCCCCTTCTTACCGTCAGAGTAACGCGCACGGAGCAGTCCCTGAAGCGCAGGAGGTCCAGCCTCTCGCTGCCGCTGAACTTCCTCTGACGGCGTCGGACTTGGAGCGCCCTCTCGCCATCCACGGAGACCCAGGGACTTCAACCAGTTGTGTTATGCCCTAGCAATTGACTAAAGATGCACCTCCAGGCAGCATAGAAACTGACATAAGTTGAATAAATTAAACATGTTCTTAGTTCAAGCAAATGAGCATAGAAACTGACATAAGTTGAGAACTAATAAGAGCAAGCGTCATTGTGAGATACCGCTACTACTTATACAGATAATAGGATCAACTAAGTTGGAACAGAGTCAGAATATTATTTGAATTGCAGGTTATCCATGGTTCTCCCGGAACTGCAAATCATCTGATCTGTTGCGAGCTCTTGCCATCCACCAGTCAGAGTAGGAGATCAGGGCGAGAAGATGAAGCAATAGAGGTAAACAAAGCAGAGAAAGCAAGGGGTGCGCAAGGCCTTGAAAGAAGAGATCGGACCAGCTGCAGCGAGAGCGTGTCAACGGGATTGACGTCCACAAGCGCCGGCCCAGACCAGCACGCCCGTGCTGCCGCAACTGACCTCCGGGACGACGGTGGAGGCGTTGGGACACGGCCAGCGACGGAGTAGAACCGAAGACAACCTCCTGTTAACCATGAATCTGAGGATTCCGGGCGAGAGAGGAGGCGCGGGGACGCGCGTTGGGAGCGCTAGGTCGTGCGCGACCAGATGGTGGCGGCGCCGCACGATTTGGTCGCCAGAGAGGAGCCGGCTACAACATTCTGCGGCGGCCGGAGAAAGCCTACACGGGGAGCACAAATTACCACGCGAGGAAGATGGGGAAGAGGTCCAGGAGATCGGCAAGCTCAGGCGGGATTGCTCGCTGCTGGCGATTCCAGCCGTCCCGGCACGCTTCCTCCGTCGAGGAGGTAAAGGGCGCGGTGGCGGAGCTCCCCGTGCTCGTCGATCTGACCGGGGAGACGCGTAGCGGCGTGCGTCGGCGGCGGCGACGACCTCGGGGTCGCACGGAAGAGAGAAAGGGAGGAGGGGGGAATTGCGCTGTCACTTTTGCAGAAAAGTGTCTGAAGTTTGACGTATTTGCGAACATGTCCTTCGCGGTGTGTTAAAATATGGACTGCGGAGCACTGCGTCGATCTGCGCGGCGTTTTTCTGCAAAACAGCCGCGGTGACCGGTAGGAACCGGCGCGACCGGGCGACGTGGCGTGCTGTGATTGGTAGGAAGCCCATTGCTACAGTAACCGGAGGGTTGGCCCCGAAATCTTGCAATCTGAGCCGTTGGATGGGAAGATCGGACGGCCTAGAATAAAAGGGTGACGTGGATGCTCGATTTGAGGGTGAATCCTTCCAAGTTTTATATATAGTAGTATGATCTTGATCATGTCGGGCAGCTCACAAGATCTAAACATGATAGCACACGAGGAGAAGACAACCATCTACCTACTGCTATGAACCCATAGTCCAAGGATGAACTACTCACACATCACTCCGGAGGCAGGCATGGCGATGTAGAGCCCTCCGGTGATGATTCCCCTCTCCGGCAGGGTGCCGGGAAGAGCTTTTGAACCCTCCCGAAGTAGGGTTGACGACGGCGGCGACTCTGGAACTTTTCGTGGATGGAAGCTCGGGTATATAGGCGAAGGGGCAACGTTGGTGGGCGCCTGATACGTCTCCAACGTATCTATAATTTCTTTTGTTCCATGCTTATATTATACCAATTGCTACATGTTTTATATACACTTTATATGGTTTTTATGCATTTTCTGGGACTAACCTATTAACAAGATGCCACAGTGCCAGTTCCCTGTTTTCTGCTGTTTTTGGTTTCAGAAAAGCTGTTAAGGAAATATTCTCGGAATTGCACGAAACAAAAGCCAATACCCATATTTTCACTGGGAGCATCCAGAACACCGAAGAGGATACGGAGGAGGGCCATGAGGCGGCCACACCTGTTGGTGGCGCGACTCCCTCCTTGGCCACGCCACCACATGGTGTGGGCCCCTCGGGGGCCCACCTCTTTCGCCCTTTCGCCTACTTAAACCCCCCGACGGGAAAACCCTAAGTACCCGAACACTTTTCTAGAAAACATTACGGAGCCGCCGCCGTCGTCAACCCTAGTTCGGGAGGGTTCAGAAGCTCTTCCCGGCACCCTGCCGAAGAGGGGAATCATCACCGGAGGGCTCTACATCACCATGCCCGCCTCCGGACTGATGCGTGAGTAGTTCATCCTTGGACTGCGGGTCCATAGCGGTAGCTAGATGGTTGTCTTCTCCTATTGTGCCATCATGTTTAGATCTTGTGAGCTGCCTATCATGATCAAGATCATCTTTATGTAATGCTACATGTTGTGTTTGCTGGGATCCGATGAATATTTGAGTACTATGTCATTTGCTTCATAATATATCTTGTGAGTGCGTTATTTATGATCTTGCATGCTCTCCGTTACTAGTAGATGCTCTGGCCAAGTAGATGCTTGTGACTCCAAGAGGGGGTATTTATGCTCGATAGTGGGTTCATGTCTCTATTTAATCTGGGGGAGTGACAGCAACCTCTAAGATTGTAGATGTACTGTTGCTAATAGGGATAAAACAGTAGTTCTTTATCTAAGGATATTTGTGCTACTTACATTACACACTTTACTTAATGCAATAATCTGTTGCTTGCAACTTAATACTGAATGGTGTTGCGGATGCTATCCTGAAGGTGGATTATTAGTCATAGATGCAGTTGGATGACGGTCTATGTATTATGTTGTAATGCCCAAATGAATCTCACACTAGACACCATGACTTGTATATGCATTGTTATGCAGTTCTTTATTCTGTCAATTGCCCAGCTGTAATTTGTTTACCTGCATGTATGCTATTATTATTTATGGAGAGACACCACTAGTGAACTGTGGACCCCGGTCCTTTTTCCTTAAACTGATAAAACAACCTACTACAATCCTGTTACTTTCATTCTCTGCAAACAAACATCATTTTCCACACATACGTTTAATCGTTTGTTACAGCAAGCCAGTGAGATTGACAACCTCACTGTTAAGTTGGGGCAAAGTATTTTGATTGTGTTGTGTGCAGGTTTCACGTCAGCTACACGCCAAGCTCTTTTCTGGCGCCGTTGACACCTTCAGAAGAACTCTAGTTTCCTACTGGTTCGATAACCTTGGTTTCACAACTGAGGGAAATTTGCTGCTGCACTACTTCATACCTTACTCTTGGGGTTTCCCAACAACACCTCACCGGTGCATCAAGCTCTTTTCTGGCGCCGTTGCCGGGGAAACTAAGCTCTTCTGCGAGGGGAGTCTCTCACACCCAATTTTTTTTATTTTTTTATTGTCTTGCTTAGTTTATTTTTATTACTATCTTGTTTGCTTAATATAAAAAATACAAAAAAATTAGTTACTTGCATTAAATTGTTTATTTCGGTTTTGTTGTTTTTATTTCAGTTTCTGTTTTTATTTATTTCGGTTTGTCTTTTATCTTGCTAAAATGAGTACTGCTGAGAATACTAAGTTGTGTGACTTCACTAGCACAAATAATAATGATTTCATATGCACTCCTATTGCTCCACCTGCTTCTAAAGCTGAATTATTTGAAATCAAACGTACTTTGTTAAACCTTGTTATGAGAGAGCAATTTTCTAGTGTTAGTACTGATGATGCTGCTGCCCATCTTAATAATTTTGTTGAACTTTGTGAAATGCAAAAGTATAAAGATATAGATGGTGATATTATAAAACTGAAATTATTTCCTTTCTCCTTGAGAGGAAAGGCTAAAGAATGGTTGCTTTCATTGCCTAGGAATAGTATTGATTCATGGATTAAATGCAAAGGTGCTTTTATTGGAAAATACTATCCTCCTGCTAAGATTATTTCCTTGAGAAGTAGCATTATGAACTTTAAACAATATGATAATGAACATGTTGCTCAAGCTTGGGAAAGAATGAAATCTTTGGTTAAAAATTGCCCTACCCATGGACTGACTGCTTGGATGATCATCCAAACCTTTTATGCAGGACTGAATTTTTCTTCAAGACACCTTCTTGATTCGGCTGCTGGAGGTACATTTATGTCCATCACTTTGGGGGCTGCAACAAAACTTCTTGATGATATGATGGTTAATTATTCTGAGTGGCATACTGAAAGAACTCCTCAAGGTAAGAAGGTAAACTCTGTTGAAGAAACCTCTTCTTTGAGTGAAAAGATTGATGTTATTATGGCTATGTTTGTGAATGGTAAATCACATATTGATCCAAATAATGTTCCCTTAGCTTCTTTAGTTGCACAAGAAGAGCATGTTGATGTGAACTTCATTAAAAACAATAATTTTAACAACAATGCCTATACGAACAATTATGGTAATAATAACTATAAGCCCTATCCTCCTGCTAATGGTAATAATTATGCTAATTCCTATGGTAAAATGCCTAGTGAGGAAAGGATTTTAGAAATTGAAAGAGCCACTAAAAATTTCATGCAAACTCAATATGAGTAAAATAAAGTATTCACTAAAACTATGGAGGAACAATCTGCTATGTTAAGAAATATTAGTTATCAAATGGAAAAACTAAATAGAGAGATTTCGGGTCTGCAAGGAAAAATTACTAATGCTGAAACTTGTATTTACTCTATGTCTGAAGCACAATCCTCATTGATAAATAAAATGGCTGCTAAATCTGAGAATATTGATGATAATCCCTTTGCCACTGCTAATGCCATCCAAGTTCGAATTGATGATAATGTTAGGATGATGGCTGAATTACGTGCTAGATGGAAAAGAGAAGAACTAGCTAAAAAGAATAATATTGCTAGAGTTTATACTATTACTACTACTGAAAATAAAGTTACCTCACATGCTAGTAAACCTCCTACTACTAATGGTAACATAATTGGTGTTGGCAATGTTTCCTCTACTTCTTCCAAAAAATTAAAATTGCCTAAAACAGCTGAAAACGTTCTTGATAAAAGTGCTAAAATTTTTAAGAACATAGGAGATAATGGTTCGGTTTGCTTTGATGATAATGATTTTGATTTTGATAATTGTAATATCTCTGAAGTTATTAAGTTCTTGCAAAAGCTAGCCACAAGTCCTAATGCTAGTGCCATGAACATGGCATTTACAACTCATATTACAAATGCTCTCATTAAGGCTAGGGAAGAGAAATTAAAAGTTGAAACTTCTATCCCTAGGAAGTTAGAAGATGGTTGGGAGCCCATCATTAAAATAAAAGTGGATGAATTTGATTGCAATGCTTTATGTGGCCTTGGTGCAAGTATCTCTGTTATGCCTAAAAAGCTCTATGATATGTTTGACTTGCCACCTTTGGAACATTGTTATTTGGATGTTTTTCTTATTGATAATGCTATGAAGAAACCATTGGGGAGAGTTAATGATGTTCTTATTATGGTTAACAATAACCTTGTCCCCGTTGATTTTATTGTCTTGGATATTGAATGCAACCCATCTTGTCCACTTGTGTTGGGAAGAGCTTTTCTTAGAACTGTGGGTGCTATTATTGATATGAAAGAAGGAAATATTAGATACCAATTCCCACTCAAGAAAGGTATGGAACACTTCCCTAGAAAAATAATGAAGTTACCTTTTGATTCTATCATTCGTACAAATTATGATGTTGATGCTTCATCTCTTGGAAATACTTGAATATCACTTTCTGTGCCTAGCTGAAAGGCGTTAAAGAAAAGCGCTTATGGGAGACAACCCACTTTTTATTTCTGTTATTTTATTTTATTGAGTCAAGGAACATGTCTACCTCTGTAGCAATTCCTTTGTATCTTTACTTTATTGCATTGTTGTGTCAAGTTAAGCCTCTAGTAGAAAGTTGATACTAGATTTGGATTCCTGCGCAGGAACAGTTTTCTGTTGTCCACCGTTTAGTTCGTAAGAATTCACAGAAAAATCAAAATGACCTGGGATTTTTGTGCGTGATCCTCAGATATGTATGCAACTTTCATTAGTTTTGAGTTTTCTTATTTGAGCAAGTTAAGTGCCTCGAAAAAAATCGTCTTTACGGACTGTTCTGTTTTTGACATATTCTGCCATTTATTTTGCATTGCTCCTTTTGCTGTTTTTGAATGGATCTTTTTGTTCCATAAGATACCAGTGGCTGTATCTAATGTCCAGTAGCATGTGTAATGGTTTTGTCCATGCAGAATATGAGAATTTTTGATTATGCACTAACTGATGAGGATATATCGGTGGATTATGATGATTATCCATGCTTAAACTGGAAGGAAATACTAAACATGATCGATGATTATTATAAGGTGAACTCATTCCTAGTTGGACATGATACTTTGATTTATAAGAATGTTATACTACCTAAGTTATTGTGTTCTTGTATCATTAGGTTTGAGTTAATAGAGGGCATGGCGCATGGAGAAGAAGATGCGCGCGAGGAATGGAAATCATTGACAACCATCAAGGTGGCAAGCACGAGGGAGGTGAGGGAGGAAGTGGAGCCATCAATGAAGAGAGATTCAATTCGGACTAGCAGAAGTCACGAATTCGAAACAGTCAAGGTGTATTCATATGAAAGCCAAATAAAGCAACGAAGCACAGGTTGGAAAGGAAATTACAAATCCTTTCCAACGGATCCGACCCCAAACACTGGTTCGACTCGGACAAGTCTCGGTGACCAAAAAAAGTCGACGGCTGTTTCCTGCCAGTTTCCAAATAGAGTCCTTTAAGTTAGGGAAGTTAGAGATATGGTTGTTTTCGACCACAACCCTAAGTTGGACGTCCAGCAGCCTTTATATAGGCTTGTAAGTCGTGGCTTTTAGCTCAGACCACGTTTAAACATAAACCCTAGATTGGATTGCTAAGCATTCATCTATATTCGAGTTCCTCTGGGTTGCGCTCAGGAATTCAACCTCTCCACTGTGTTGCGCTCTGGAGATTATTATCCGAAGTTTGAGTGTGATCTGTTGTTCCACTGGGAATTAGTAGATTGCAAAACCGCTTCGTGGTCGGCGGCTACGTTGCATCGGTGTGAGGCGTCGCGAATATCCATTGGGTTGAAGAGCTGTTGCATTGGCAACGGGGGAACAGCCGGAGAGTTCGTCGGATTCTCGCAAGTTATCTTCCACCATCATCCATCTACCCACCGCTCACTGAGAAGATCGGGCCACCCCTTATCATCTTGGTATCAGATTTCCAGTGTTTACTCGGTGAGCATCCACAAATCCATCTCGTAGTTGTAGATTTATTTTCGTCCTATCCAGAAAAAGCCATACAAAAAGATTAGGTTTTAGATTTTGCCATAGACTTAGATTGCATCAGTTTGATTCATAGTTGCTGGTCAATTTTCCTTTGCGTAACTTTAATCTTGTCCAAGTCTAGGTTTAGGGTTCTAATCGTTTTGCTTTCTCTTATTGAATTCAGAGTGCAAAAACAGAAAATACCAATTTTCGTCCGTTTTTCCCGCGTGGACAGTTTCCGAGTAGAGTTAGGTTTCTAAGTTCTGTTTGTTTCTAAATCTTCCGTTGTTATTTCCGTAACTTTGTTTAGCTTAGCCACTGCCTTTCTATAGCACATGAGTAGGAACTTACCCATTGAGAATAGCAAATTTTCTTGTGCTCGACAGGCTGCTCTTTTGATCGGTTTTCTTGCACACTTTGTCTCAGCGTGTTTGCTCAAGTGCTCCTGTTTTGTTGTGGCCATAAATTTAAAATAAAAAAAAAAAGAGAAAAGAGAAAAAGTGACAAAAGAAAAAAATTCAGAGAAGAGAAAAGAATCAAAGGCCGAAGTTCAAATTTCAGTTGAGGAGCTTGCTGATTGTGTTTTGTTGCATAGTTGAGCAATCTTGTGCCTGTCATTAGAGCCTTTTTTGTTGCATAGTTGAGCAATCTTGTGCCTGTCATTAGAGCCTTTTTGCTAGCATCTCTCTTGTGCATTTGCAACAACCAAGCATTACTCCGATATATCATATTTTGAGCTCAATTTTCAAAGTTGCTTTTGCCCCATTTATCTCCACCGTGTGAGTTTCCCTGTTGTGTCCGATCAGCAATAGGAATTGAACTGGTGTAGTTAGGTATCCCTACCGAGCTCCACTAAATACCCTGGTTTGCTGTGTGACGCATTGAAACCCATAATATTCGCTGCATCACATCCGTGCATGTACTGTCACTACAAGTGGTGAGCTTTTCTAATTCACTGTGGAACGGTAAGATCCACAATTTCTTTCGGTTGAGTGAGTTGAGAGTTTTCCACATATATACATATCTGTTTGTTTTTCACTAACCATGGTAGACAGTGCTATGGATACTTTGGAGACACGTCAATATCACTTCCTCCACCATAAATATTGTAGTGATACTTTTTGGGAGGAAGAACAAGGTGCTTTCAATGGTGATGGCCTTTTCCACCATCGTGTGCAGATTGGTGAGCGATGTGCTGCTGCCACCATTGACGGATCTTCTAATCTCAATTTAGTCAGTATTGAGGTTGTAGAGAAGTTGTAGCTACATAAATTTTCCAATCTGAAGCCATACCTTCTACGCTCATCATATGGCACACTGCTTATTTCCCACACTGCTGAAGTTCCTTTTACCTTCGGCGAGCATACTGAGATTGTGCGATGTGATGTATCCCCCATGCCACTTGACTCTTGTCACGTACTTCTCGGAGATCCTTGGTGCAGGAAGTTTCAAGTTCGAGCTCGCCCCGAGGTTAACAAAATTTCGTTCATGTGGAACATGAAGCGGGGTTTTCTGCTACGAAATTCAGCCGATGATTTTCATGAGTACCATCTTCTTCGCAAGGAGAGGAGAAAAGAATTTAGCTTATCGGCTAAGTACATGGTCATCATGGACGGTGACATTTCAATTATATGTCATGTTGACCACATTATGGATCAAATCCCATGTGAGAATGAGAGCCACATAGCCAAATTGAGTGAGAGTGTTATAAAAAGTGAGTTGTGTGATTCCACTAAACGTGAGGATGAGTGCATACACTTTGAGAGTATGAGAGAACAAGACAACATGAGTGTAGTAGATGATAGGACATGTGAGGATATTTCTGCTAATGTAACTATCTCTACTTCTAGTGTTGTTTCTTGTGATATGCAGGTTGCTTTTGAAGAAAGGGAGCTGTCAAGTCTTGAACCTGCATCACCACTAGAGGAACCTATTTCAGTGCCTACTACATCTGAGGAGTTTGCCATTGAAAAAGGTACTGATTTTGCGCTGCAGCCAGCAAGCGCGTCACTTTGTGAGTATGATTCTTCGCTGACTGGTTCTAGTGATTTTATACACAAACATATTTCAGCATCATGTGATAATTTGCTAAATTCGAATTTCGATCATGTGGTACTGATTACACATAAAGAGATTCTTGCTCAAATACCACCAACTGATGTTTTGTATTACATTATGCTAGAAGCACCGCTTACCATGAGTTGTGCTATGAATAAGATTTCTGAACTTTCATTTGTAAATTCTAGCACCTATGCCAATTGTTTCGGATTATATTTAATTGGTGACTATAACATGAACGAGAATTTTTTGGTGGATCACATATGCATTACCTATGATAACATTGCTGAACTAAAACATTTTTCTTGCAATCATATATGCTCTGTGCCGAAATCTTTTTGCTTTGGGACAATACCTCATTATCATGATAATATGATGTCTTCTAGTCTAGTTGATGTACCTCAGCGAACAAAGGTAGCATCACCTTTGTTGGACTGTTCTGATCTTGCTAGATTTGCATATGATTATGCACATCCGTCTTGTTTGTCCCAAACTGATTTATGCTTCACTTATATTTGCAAACTGAGTTGCATCTTAAGTACTGGAAATAATGGACATGACTATTTACCTGTTTGTGCTGCATGGTCATTGCTTTGTTCTACATATCAGAGTAGCGCAATTGAAGCATGGTATGACACATATGATGATTTGCATCGTTTGGATTGGTTTGACCTTGATAGCATGAAATTTGATCATCGATCTTCTGTGAGGACATTGGATTTAATACTGAATCATAAGATTTTATATATTTGTGTCTATCATTTTGATCATGATTCTATGAACTTCACTTATACTTGCAATTCTGATTGCTTATTGCTGAGATTTTCTTGGTTCCATTATGACAATTATATGTGCTATGCTCGCAATTTTCGTTGCATTTTGTCATTTGAGAATAATCATCCTATTTACAAACATGATACAACCTGCTATATATACATATACTCTGCGTACACGTTGTTCTTTTTGTTTCTTCCACTTTCAGCTTATCCAAAGCCGCGGACGGCTTTTCTTGAAGAAAGGGAGGATGATGAGGATATATCGGTGGATTATGATGATTATCCATGCTTAAACTGGAAGGAAATACTAAACATGATCGATGATTATTATAAGGTGAACTCATTCCTAGTTGGACATGATACTTTGATTTATAAGAATGTTATACTACCTAAGTTATTGTGTTCTTGTATCATTAGGTTTGAGTTAATAGAGGGCATGGCGCATGGAGAAGAAGATGCGCGCGAGGAATGGAAATCATTGACAACCATCAAGGTGGCAAGCACGAGGGAGGTGAGGGAGGAAGTGGAGCCATCAATGAAGAGAGATTCAATTCGGACTAGCAGAAGTCACGAATTCGAAACAGTCAAGGTGTATTCATATGAAGTCCAAATAAAGCAACGAAGCACAGGTTGGAAAGGAAATTACAAATCCTTTCCAACGGATCCGACCCCAAACACCGGTTCGACTCGGACAAGTCTCGGTGACCAAAACAAGTCGACGGCTGTTTCCTGCCAGTTTCCAAATAGAGTCCTTTAAGTTAGGGAAGTTAGAGATATGGTTGTTTTCGACCACAACCCTAAGTTGGACGTCCAGCAGCCTTTATATAGGCTTGTAAGTCGTGGCTTTTAGCTCAGACCACGTTTAAACATAAACCCTAGATTGGATTGCTAAGCATTCATCTATATTCGAGTTCCTCTGTGTTGCGCTCAGGAATTCAACCTCTCCACTGTGTTGCGCTCTGGAGATTATTATCCGAAGTTTGAGTGTGATCTGTTGTTCCACTGGGAATTAGTAGATTGCAAAACCGCTTCGTGGTCGGCGGCTACGTTGCATCGGTGTGAGGCGTCGTGAATATCCATTGGGTTGAAGAGCTGTTGCATTGGCAACGGGGGAACAGCCGGAGAGTTCGTCGGATTCTCGCAAGTTATCTTCCACCATCATCCATCTACCCACCGCTCACTGAGAAGATCGGGCCACCCCTTATCATCTTTCTACTTTGAGTTTTGTGTGGAGGAAGTTTTCAAGGATCAAGAGAGAAGGATGATGTGATGTGATCAGGAAGATGAAAGAGCCTAAGCTTGGGCATGCCCCCGTGGGTCACCCAAGCATATTTCAAGAAGACTCAAGCGTCTAAGCTTGGGGATGTCCAAGGCATCCCCTTCTTCATCAACAAACTATCAGGTCCTCTCTAGTGAAACTATATTTTAATTCCGACACATCTTATGTGCTTTACTTGAAGCGTCTGTTTGTTTTTGTTTTTGTTATTTTCATTCTCTGAATAAAATGGATCCTAGCATTCCTTTGTGGGAGAGAAACACGCTCCGCTTTTTCTTATGAATACTCGTATTCTTAACTATTATTTGTTGAGTATTTTTCTATGTAACTTCAATACTATTAGCTCTCGTTTTTCATGCATCTCTTGTTAGAGCTGTTAGTTTTCTTATGTCATACTCTCATATCTCATTGTTAAAAACTTGGAGAGTTTATTTTTAGATAAGTTGATTGGTGTTTGGTTGAGAACAGAAAATGTTAAATGTGGTAGATGGTATCATGAAATGATACATAATCTTGTAGATCATTAAATTGTGTCACTTAAATCATTGATGTTGTTTTGAGATATTAATATGCTTAATGGTAAAACATGAAGGTTTAGTAAAGTGGAATGATTAATGGTTGGTCTAGAAAACTTGAAACTGTGTCACACTTAAATATCCAGTTGATAGCATGATGATATATGACTTCTAATGTTAAAAACAATCGTAATGACTTTGTGTTATGCGCTACGGTCAGGGTCCCAACAGTGACTTGTTCATTTGCCACAGTCCCTCATGGAGTGATTTTCATTATGCCTTGTAAGATCATATTTCTAGTTGGAATCTTTTTCTAAGCTGCGGTTTTCATGGCACTTCCACCACCATATTTGCTAGCCTCTTCGGTACTTTGCATTGCCCTTTCTCACATTGAGAGTTGGTGCATACTTCGCGGGTACATACAAAACTCGTGGGAGATCTTCATCATGTTCTCCTACACATAAGCCAAATATCTTCCTCAAAACATCCATCATACCTACTGTTGGGGGGATCATAACCCGGTAGGCCCATGAAGAGGAAAGCATGGTCGGGTTTCAGTGATAGGCCGGAGAGCTTGTCGGTAACCCAGCCTAAGTAAGGAAGGCTCTAGAAGACCCGAAGGCAGTACGCATCACGGAGTCCAAGACTTGGAGGATACGAAAGACAAGACGAGTTAGAGTAGAACTCCAAGTAGTCTTACCAGGTAAACCAGGAGACCCGGATGTCTATATAAGCCGGCTCCTAGGTCATAGAGAGATAAGTTACAATAAGTCGAAGAAGAGAAGCCAAGTAAGATAGACAAAATAGAGAGAGCTCCCAAGAGAGAGCTCCCACGCCGGAGTCATCTAAACCCGGCGATCGCCAGTGGCGCACCATGTAACATATTATCATATCAGTGATTTATAGCAAGACGTAGGGATCCTCCACCGAGGGGACCCGAACTTGGGTAAAAAACATCTTCTCCCCCGTAGAGCTAGACAATCTCCTGAACACCAAAGTCGCCTTGCCCCTCATCTCAAGTTTCCACCCGGAAACATCTGCCGTGACAATACCACGACAGTTGGCGCCCACCGTGGGGCCTGCGGCCAAGTATGTGCTCATCAAAAGAGAAGCGCTATGAGGATGGAGAGAGTCGTCGTCGACGAGATCGTCGGCAATCAGCAAGAAAATCGCATCGTTCGGATTCTGGCTAGGAGCCGGAAACAGATTTACTGGAAAAGAAGAAGTCGGCGTATAAGAGCCGGCCTGGAAGAACAAGAGACACGGCAAAGCAGACCAGGACAGCGTCATCATCGTTTTCTGTTAATAAAATTCACCAGATAAAAAAGCCGTTTGCAGACGTCGCGTCCCGACCGGCCGCCGGGTCTTGCATCAGTGCCCGATCGGGAGGTAATGGCCGGATTCCATCTGGACATGTCGAGTATGAGACGTGGTGCCATCCATACAAGGAAAAAAAAATTATATTGCAAGAAGATGCCTTCCACGTGCAAGCAATATGCCAAGGAAAAAAGCATAGTATTGGAAGGCAGTCATCAAAGAGCAGAAAACCACATGGTTGCAATTCCAAGAGAAAAGAAAGTCATAGACGGCTAGCCGGGTCAAAAGATTAGATTGATTTGCCCCTGTGAAGATGTATGTATCCGAGTCAGGTTCAGACCGGAACGTGTGGAAAGAAAATCAGCAAAGACAAAACCAAGTTTACTACCAGAACATGGATCGTTGGAGCAAGTCCCGAAGACTCGTGTCCATAAGCAGTTCGTTTAAGACTCGGTCTCCTAGAGAAAAGAAAAAAAAAACAGAGAGAAGGAAAAGTTTACGCCGCCGGCTGGGCCAACGTATCAGGCTGTGATATGGTTCCTATGGCGTACGAGTCTGAGGCAGATTTCAGTCCAAAGGAAAAACTATACTTTAGCGATGATTCGAATATCAAAGAGAAATTACAGCAACCAGAGAGCATGTTGGGAAAAAGAGAAGACAAATACAATACAAGAATCACAGACTTATTAGCGGTCCGGCTTTCGATGAAACCCGGACACAAGCCGGCATCAGACGACCTCGCTAGGATTGATGACCCGGTCATGTACCGGTTTCAGATTAATATTGGGAACCGGGCTACGGGCCGGCTTCCATAGCAACGTGACTTACGCATCAACGCCAAGAGTGCTACGCAACTTCAGTTAGCGAGTTCCAGGAGCGATTTGCAACAAAAATTAGCTCAGCCCAGGAGTGCTACGCAACTACGGTTAGCGATGCCCAGGAGTGCTTTGCGATGAAAAATAGTGTTGCCCAAGAGTGCTACGCAATCTCGGTTAGCGATGCCCAGGAGTGCTTCACAGCCAAATATTAGCTTCGCCCAAGAGTGTTACGCAACTTCGGTTAGCGTGCCCGAGAGTGCTTCGCAATATGGCAAATTTAAGGTCTTGGGGGCTGATCGCTTGAATAGCGCAGTTACAAACTCAAGACCTGGCAAAAAAGCCACATTGGTCATGGGGGCTGATTACTTAAAAGAAAGGTACAGCTACAATCTCATGATCCGGCAAGTATCAGAGCCACTGTATTCTTGGTTTCCTAGCTTAACCTCGATGTGACTCGCGCTTATATGGCCTGATTGCTCACCTGTAAATTCAATCAGCCTGATGCCCATTGGGACTTGTCTGACCCTGTTTTTATCAGAGAAGAGGCGACAGGAAACATCCATGCGAAATCCGGCTTATAGTTCAAGGAAACCAAAAGGGTCATCTAAACCAAAGGATTTGCAGAACGACGGATAACGTTCACTAAAAAAGCAAATTCTCAGGGTGTACGTACACCATCAGAGTGTGAAATTTAGAGAGCTCCGAGTAGCTGCAGGCAGCAGACCCGGCGCTTGGGGGCTACTCATCAGAAAAGTCAGTTATGCTCAAATTGCTATAAGTCCCAGGTTGCCGCGGGCTAGAACCCGGCACTTGGGGGCTACCCAGTTTGAAGTTATCAGTTCTCAAGGAAGACCCGGAACACTGCAAGCAGTAGATCCAGCT
Source organism: Poa annua (assembly GCA_026929855.1). Lineage (NCBI taxonomy): Eukaryota > Viridiplantae > Streptophyta > Magnoliopsida > Poales > Poaceae > Poa > Poa annua. The sequence continues at coordinate 61,275,773 of CM049437.1, forward strand.
CTTGGGGGCTGCTCGGTTCGAAGATTTCTGGGTATTATAAATTCAAAGGCCTACAAGAAGACCCGGAACGCAGCAAGCTGCAGTTCCGGCTCTTGGGGGCTACTCAGTTCGAAGCTCAAAAGCTATTAAAGTAAGAAATTTGAAGTTCCAGGTTGCTGCGAGCAACAAACCCGGCACTTGGGGGCTAGAGTCGGGAAGTAATATTCTCCGAGGTGAAGCATCAAAATCAATTTCGGCCTCATCAAATCCGGATCATGAATATCTGGAGCATCCTTCAGCATAGCCTCCGTATGAGCAGGCTTAATCAAGTCCGGGTCAGACGAACCCGGGTTGAAGAAAAAAGGTTATATGAGCTGGGACGCCAAGAAGAGTCGGCCCAATGATTTAACAGTGTAATCCGGACTTTTAGTCCAAAGTATTTATCTTATTTCAGGAAATTAACCCGGATGATTAAGCTGAGGGCTCCATCCGGAAAATGAAGATCAAGATCAAAGTCATGAAGGAGAGCAAACCAAGCTCATATCCAAAGTCGTAGAGATGAAAGTCGCAAAGCGATGGCCGGGTTATGAACGGGCCGCCAGCAAGAGCCGGCCAAACTGATACCCGAGAGCCTGCTTGCTTGATGATTGTTATTATTTTTTCAGATGATAACCCGGACAAAAGAAGTGACGGCTTCCCCAAGACTATGCCCAAGAGTGCAAGGTGAAGCAAGCCAAATCTGATGTCCAAGTTATCCTGTGGGCTACTGTTGGGGGGATCATAACCCGGTAGGCCCATGAAGAGGAAAGCATGGTCGGGTTTCAGTGATAGGCCGGAGAGCTTGTCGGTAACCCGGCCTAAGTAAGGAAGGCTCTAGAAGACCCGGAGGCAGTACGCATCACGGAGTCCAAGACTTGGAGGACACGAAAGACAAGACGAGTTAGAGTAGAACTCCAAGTAGTCTTACAATGTAAACCAGGAGACCCGGATGTCTATATAAGCCGGCTCCTAGGTCATAGAGAGATAAGTTACAATAAGTCGAAGAAGAGAAGCCAAGTAAGATAGACAAAATAGAGAGAGCTCCCAAGAGAGATATCCCACGCCGGAGTCATCTAAACCCGGCGATCGCCATTGGCGCACCATGTAACATATTATCATATCAGTGATTTATAGCAAGACGTAGGGATCCTCCACCGAGGGGACCCGAACTTTGGTAAAAAACATCTTCTCCCCCGTAGAGCTAGACAATCTCCTGAACACCAGAGTCGCCTTGCCCCTCATCTCAAGTTTCCACCCGGAAACATCTGCCGTGACAATACCACGACACCTACCTACTACAGCATTTCCATAGCTGTTCTGAGATATATTGCCATGCAACTTCCATCTTACATTACATGACTTGTTGTCATTTATCATTTATATATTGCCTTGCATGATTCTTTACAGCTGATGTGTGGTTTTACCCATGTTACGCTAGACCATTGCATATCCTGCTACACTGGCAGAGGCACCGTTTCATACACCATGTTTTATCCCTTATGAGGTCCTTGTATCAAAAGTATGTTGTCATATTAGAATGTTTGCCCCTAAAATTGAAAAGAGCCATGGAGGCCATCGAAAAGAGAAACAGAAAAAGTTAAAAAAAATTAGAAAAAAAAAGAAAAAAAAGAAAGAAAAAGTAAAAGGGGGCAACATTACTACTCTTTATCTACACTTGTGCTCATGTTATAGCACCTGTAGTACTCATAGTCATCATTTGTGCTCATGTTTAGCACCTTTACTCCATATGAGAGAGTCTTCATGTTTTACTTGTATAACTATGTGGGGAACTTTACATTATAGAACTTGGCTTGTATATTCCAATGATGAGCCTCCTCAAAAGTGCTCTAGGTCTTCATGAGCAAGCAAGTTGGATGCACCCCCACTAGTTCCATTGGAGAGCTTTCATACACTTATAGTTCTATGTGCATCCGTTGTGTGACAATCACTACTCCTTGCATCGCTTCGATTGTAAGACTTCCTCTTGTCTAATGATCACTTTTAGCTGTGTGAGGGCCTTCCAAACCCCCCTTATTATTCTTTTAGCCACAACATCCTGGTGCCAGGAACCAACGCTGAACGCTTGCTTGTTTTTAAGTGAACAAATAGAGAGATGATTTTCTACGTGCATATTGTTATTGCTTGACTTGATCCTTTCACAAAGTTGTCATGAGTGTTGGATGCATTCGATGATTATATTGTTATTCTTGAAGCTTAAATCATCTTTAATGTCTACTTTGCACGGTTGATTGTTCTCTAGTATTGATTCATTGAAAGTTTTACTTTGTTCTTCCTACTTGTTTACTCATTACTCATTTGATATCAATATAACCTACAGCTTTTATTCATTTGATCTCAATTTACATGCATTACATTATTATATGATCAAGATTGTGTGAAAGCATGTCACTTCAGAAATTATTCTTGTTATCGTTTTACCTACTCGGGACGAGTAGAACTAAGCTTGGGGATGCTTGATACGTCTCCAACGTATCTATAATTTCTTATGTTCCATGCTTATATTATACCAATTGCTACATGTTTTATATACACTTTATATGGTTTTTATGCATTTTCTGGGACTAACCTATTAACAAGATGCCACAGTGCCAGTTCCCTGTTTTCTGCTATTTTTGGTTTCAGAAAAGCTGTTAAGGAAATATTCTCGGAATTGCACGAAACAAAAGCCAATACTACCCCTATTTTCACTGGGAGCATCCAGAACACCGAACAGGATACGGAGGAGGGCCACGAGGCGGCCACACCTACTGGTGGCGCGGCTCCCTCCTTGGCCGCGCCACCACATGGTGTGGGCCCCTCGGGGCCCCACCTCCTTCGCCCTTTCGCCTACTTAAACCCCCCGATGGGAAAACCCTAAGTACCCGAACACTTTTCCAGAGAACATTACAGAGCCGCCGCCGTCGTCAACCCTAGTTCGGGAGGGTTCAGAAGCTCTTCCGGCACCCTGCTGGAGAGGGGAATCATCACCGGAGGGCTCTACATCACCATGCCCGCCTCCGGACTGATGCGTGAGTAGTTCATCCTTGGACTACGGGTCCATAGCAGTAGCTAGATGGTTGTCTTCTCCTATTGTGCCATCATGTTTAGATCTTGTGAGCTGCCTATCATGATCAAGATCATCTTTATGTAATGCTACATGTTGTGTTTGCTGGGATCCGATGAATATTTGAGTACTATGTCATTTGCTTCATAATATATCTTGTGAGTGCGTTATTTATGATCTTTCATGCTCTCCGTTACTAGTAGATGTTTGTGACTCCAAGAGGGGGTATTTATGCTCGATAGTGGGTTCATGTCTCTATTTAATCTGGAGAGTGACAGCAACCTCTAAGATTGTAGATGTACGGTTGCTACTAGGGATAAAACAGTAGTTCTTTATCTAAGGATATTTGTGCTACTTAAAGTACACACTTTACTTAATGTAATAATCTATTGCTTGCAACTTAATACTGAATGATGTTGCGGATGCTATCCTGAAGGTGGATTATTAGTCATAGATGCAGTTGGATGACGGTCTATGTATTATGTTGTAATGCCCAAATGAATCTCACACTAGACATCATGACTTGTATATGCATTGTTATGCAGTTCTTTATTCTGTCAATTGCCCAGCTGTAATTTGTTTACCCGCATGTATGCTATTATTATTTATGGAGAGACACCACTAGTGAACTGTGGACCCCGGTCCTTTTTCCTTAAACTGATAAAACAACCTACTGCAATCTTGTTACTTTCATTCTCTGCAAACAAACATCATTTTCCATACATACGTTTAATCCTTTCTGACAGCAAGCCAGTGAGATTGACAACCTCACTGTTAAGTTGGGGCAAAGTATCTTGATTGTGTTGTGTGCAGGTTTCACGTCAGCTACACGCCAAGCTCTTTTCTGGCGCCGTTGACACCTTCAGAAGAACTCTAGTTTCCTACTGGTTCGATAACGTTGGTTTCACAACTGAGAGAAATTTGAGGGAAATTTGCTACTGCACTACTTCATACCTTCCTCTTGGGGTTTCCCAACAACACCTCACCGGTGCATAAGCGCCCGAGGGGCCCACACCACGTGGTGGCGCAGCCAAGGATGGGGCCGCGCCACCGTATGGTGTGGCCGCCTCCTTGGTCTCCTTCGTCTCCCCTTCTGACTCTGTGTACGTGACAGAAAAATAGGGTTTTCGATTTTTGTTTCGTGCAATTTCGAGAATATTTCCAGAACAACTTTTCTGGATAAAAAAGTAGAAAACAAGAAGTGGCACTATTGCATCTTGTTAATAGGTTAGTCCCAGAAAATGCATAAAATGATATAAAGTGCATATAAAACATGTAGCAATTGGTATAATATAGGCATGGAACATCAGAAATTATAGATACGTTTGAGACGTATCAAGCATGCCCAAGCTTAGTTCTACTCGTCCTCGAGTAGGTAAAATGATAATAACAAAATAATTTCTGAAGTGACATGCTACCACACAATCTTGATCAAATAATATTGCAAGGCTCATGTTATGAATGAAGTGACTCAAGGCAATGGTCTATAGTTTGCTAACAGATAGATAAAGAGTAAACAATGGACTCATATAAGCAAAAACTTATCATGGATAGTACTTTTAAGACAAGCATCAAAAAGTTTTGCATTAAAGTTAACTCATAAAGCAATAGATTCTAAGTAAAAAGGGCATTGAAGCAACACATAGGAAGATTTAAGTTTCAGCAATTGCTTTCAACTTTCAACATGTATATCTCATAGATAATTGTCAACCCAAAGAAATATAATAAGTGCAATAAGCAAGCATATAAGAATTGTTGCACACAAAGTTGACACTAGTGTTTGCTTCTGAGATAGAAAGAAGTAGGTAAACTGACTCAAAATAAAATTAAAATAAAGGCCCTTCGCAGAGGGAAGCATGGATACAATCATGTGCTAGAGCTTTTTAAGTTTTTAAGTTTTTGAAAGCATATAGAGAGCATAAAAGTAAGTTTTTGAGAGGTGTTTGTTGTTGTCAACGAATGGTAATGGGCACTGTACCCCCCTTGTGAACCAGACTTTCAAGAGCGGCTCCCATTGAAGCACGTTATCATCCCTCTTGTTCTCTTTTGTTTACACATGAAGTTATTCACTGGTAATATTGCTTAGCTGATTGAATCAGGGCAAAAATGTGAAGAGAATTAAGCGATTAGAGCTGTAATTAGTTGGGACTGGGCACCCCATTTGCCAGCTCTTTTTGCAAAGTTATTGGATAAGCGGATGTATATGCCACTAGTCCATTAGTGAAAGTATGTCAAAAGTAAATGACAAGGTTGATATCGAAAACTCCACATACTTCCTCATGAGATATAAAACATTAACACAAATAAGAGATAATAGCTTTTGAATAAAGGTAGCACACGACGTATTTACTTGGAATGGCAGGAAATACCACATAGTAGGTAGGTATGGTGGACATAAATGGCATGGGTTTTGGCTCAAGGTTTGGACGCACGAGAAACATTCCCTCTCAGTACAGGGTTTTAGGCTAGCAAGGTTGTTTGAAGCAAACAAACACGGGATATAAACTGGTACAACAAGACTTACATGAAAACATATTACAAGCATTACAAAACTCTACACTGTCTTCCTTGTTACTCAAACACTTTAACCAGAAAATATTTAGACCTTAGAGAGACCCAACATGCAAACCAAATTTCAACAAGCCCTACGGTAGTTCTTCACTAATAGGCTTTAACTACATGATGCAAGAGCTTAAACATGATCTACTTGAGAGCTCAAAACAATTGCCAAGCACCACATTATCCAAGACAATGATCTACAAGAATATGTATGTCTTTTTCAATATACCATCTACCACATGTAGCATTTTCTGTTTCCAACCGAACACCAATCAACTTGTTTTAACATAAAACACTCCAAATAATTTAACAATAAAACAAGAGAGTATTTCTCTACAAGAACTAACAGCTCTGGACAAGAGATGCATGAAAAACAGGAGCTAAAAGCATTGCAGTACCTATACAAGAATACTCAACAAATATAAGTGGAGAATACGAGTGTTCATATGAAAAAGCGGAGCGTGTCTCTCTCCCACACAAGAATGCTAGGATCCAATTTATTCAGAAAATGAAAATAACAAAGCAAAATTAAAAGCACACAAACACTCCAAATAAAGTACATAAGATGTGAGAGAATTAAAATATAGTTTCACTAGAGATGACCTTATAAGTTGTTGATGAAGAAGGGGATGGCTTGGGCATCCCCAAGCTTAGACGCTTGAGTCTTCTTGAAATATGATTAGGTGACCCACGGGGGCATCCCCAAGCTTAGGCTTTTCACTCTTCTTGATCACATTATATCATTCTCCTCTCTTGATCCTTGAAAACTTCCTTCACACCAAACTCAAAGTAATCTTTATTAGCGGGTTAGTTCATAATCAAAAATTCACATGTTCTGCAAGGACACAATCATCACCAATGCTTTTGGACATTAGCTACAGCCAATGATGTTTTGTGGAGCAAAGAAATCCACTCAAACATAGTAAAAGAGAGAATGCAAAATAAAAGACAGAATCTGTCAAAAACAGAACAGTCCAGACGAATTTTTTCGAGACACTTCAGTTGCTCAGATCAGAAAACTCAAAACTAATGAAAGTTGCGTACATATCTGAGGATCACACATAAAAATTTCAGGACGTTTCGATTTTTCTGAAATTTATTATGAATTAAACTCCAGATAGAAAAAATCTGTTCCTGTGCAGAAATCCAAATCTAGCATCAACTTTCTACTAGAGACTTTACTTGGCACAACAATGCAAGAAAATAAAGATACAAAGGAGTTGATACAGAAGTAAGCAAGCTCCTTGACTCAAATAAAAGAAAAATGACATAAATAAAACAATGGGTTGTCTCACATAAGCGCTTTTCTTTAACGCCTTTCAGCTAGGCACAGAAAGTGAAAATCAAGTGTTTCCAAGTGAAGAAGCATCAATAGAATAATTTGTTTGAATAATGGAACTAAAAGTTATCTTTATTCTCTTTTTAAGGAAATGTTCCAAGTGGGAATTGGTACCTAATGTTTTCTTCCTTCATATCAATAATGGCACCAACAGTTCTAAGAAAAGGTCTTCCCAAAACAATAGGACAAAATGCATTGCATTCAATATCCAAAACAATAAAATCAACGGGGACAAGGTTATTTTTAACCATAATATGAACATCATCAATTCTCCCCAAAGGTTTCTTCATAGCATTATCAGCAAGAAAAACATCCAAATAACAGTGTTCCAAAGGTGGCAAATCAAGCATATCATAGAGTTTCTTAGGCATAACAGAGATACTAGCACCAAGATCACATAAAGCATTACAATAAAAATCATTCACTTTCATTTTAATGATGGGCTCCCAACCATCTTCTAACTTCCTAGGGATATAAGCTTCATGTTTCAATTTCTCTTCCCTAACTTGAATGAGAGCATTTGTAATATGTTTTGTAAAAGCCATATTTATAGAACTAGCATTAGGAATTCTAGCTAGCTTTTGCAAGAACATAATAACTTCAGAAATATTACAATCATCAAAATCTAAATCATTATGATCAACGGTACTGGAACCATTGTCTCCCATATTTCGAAAAATTTCAGCACTTTTATCAGGAATAGTTTCAGTGGTTTTAGGCACTTTCAAACGTTTTACAGAGGTAGTAGAAACATTGCCAACACCAATTTTGTTACCATTAATAGTAGGAGGTGCACTAGCATGTGCAACTTCAGCATTATTTGTGGTGGTAATAGTACAAACTCTTGCTATACTATTCTCTTTAGCAATTTTATCTTCTCTTTCCCACCTAGCATGCAATTCAGCCAATATCCTAATATTGTTGTCAATTTTAACTTGGGTGGCATTGGCAGTAGAAAAAGTCTTGTTCTCTTTAACATCATTAGGCATAACTTTTAATTTCAAAAGATCAACATCAAGAGCAAGGCTATCAACTTTAGAAGTAAGAACATCAATTTTACCAAGCTTTTACTCAACAGATTTACTTAAAGCAGTTCGGGTACTAATAAAATCCTTAAGCATGGTTTCAAGATCAGAGGGTACACTTCTATTATTGCTGTAGGAATTACCATAGGAATTAACATAACCATTGCCACTATTAGAAGGATAAGGCGTATAATTGTTATTACCAAAATTATTCCTATAAGCATTGTTGTTGAAATCATTGTTTTTAATGAAGTTTACATCAACATGTTCTTCTTGGGTGACCAATGAAGCTAAGGGAACATTATTTGGAACAACATGAGATTTACCATTCACAAGCATAGAAATAATAACATCAATCTTATCACTCAATGCAGAGGTTTCTTCAACATAATTTACCTTCTTACCTTGGGGAGTCCTTTCGGTGTGCCATTCAGAATAATTAATCATCATATCATCAAGAAGCTTTGTTGCATCACCCAAAGTGATGGACATAAAGGCACCTCCAACAACTGAATGAAGAAGGTTCCTTGAAGAAAAGTTCAGACCTGCATAAAACACTAGTAGAAAATGGGGCTTCAGTTTTGAGCCCTGAGTCCCTTCAGTCCCGGTCCTGCCTGGAACCCGGACTAAAGATACTATTAGTCCCGGTTCCAACGGCTAGTAAGGCATCTCGAGGTCGAAACCTATCAGTCCCGGTTCCAGGCAAACTTTTAGTCCCGGTTGGATATACGAACCGCGACCAAAGGTTTTAGTCGCGGTTCGTGTAACAAACCGGGACTAAAAGTCCCATTTTATATATACTTCTTCCCTCTCGCCCGAGCCAGCCGTTGTATTTTCTGGTCAGAGCGCGTGTGGAGAGCTGCTCGAGCTGTTCTTCGTGTTCTTCGCGTGGAGCTCGAGTTCATCAGCGTTGCCGTCGATTTGTGAAGATTTGAAGCTTCCTGCCTTCTAAAAGGTTATCCATTGTATCCTATTATCTCTTACTGCTAATTTTTGCTCATTTCATGCTTTAGAAGTATAGAGATTGGTGGATTTAGCTTTAGGAGTAATTTTGTGGGAAGTGTGACCTCAAATTTTAGCTACCTAGCTAGTTTGCATATGTGTGAAGATATGGTCAACTTAGCTCAACATAGCTCAACAATAGCTCAACTTTAGCTCAACTTAGTTATTTATATGTATATAATGATATGTCACATATCCGAGCCACGCAGCCGTATACGATGGTCGACAACAGCGAGGTCCCCTACGGCGTCGTTGTGGGGACCCCGGACTAGCTGTCCGAAATACCCTTGTGCCTACAACATCAGCGATCCCGTGATCAGTCTGTCGCTGAGCACAATCAAACTGGTATCAAAAGAACATCCATAATTACCGAAGGAATAACTTACTTGATTGAAGCCATAATCACCAATAAGTTCTTGCAGCGGAAAACACCAATCAACGTGGGGCCCGAGTCATTTGCCAAGACACCTACAGGCAGCTGACTGGGAAGACGGCCTAGTTCGCAAAGACGTCATTGATCTCTCGGTCTTCAGCATACTCCTTCTTGAGCTCTGGACATGGGAATATCCAGGGACACAGCCATGAGTACATTTATGTACTCGCAAACTACCCCCGACAAGAGCATGCAATAGCATCATTTTTATTATAACAAAACTCTTTATTTTGAGAAGACAACTCTATATCTTTGTTGAAAAGAAGAGAAGGTTTTTAGAACTTTTTCCCATAAATCTCACTTTGTAAGAATTCTCTTATAAAACTTTTTTTTTCCTGAAAATCCATCTTTGTTGAAGAAGGTAAGAAATCTCTTTTGCAAACATTTTCCCCGGAAATCACCATTTTATCTGTTTCTCCAAAACTCCTCCTTTTTCAGACCATAACCCGTCATGGTTCATGGTACCCAACAACCTCATACCGATCCGTTGGTATAGGTGTATGGGTCATTCTCCACTTCCTTTTCTTTTTAAAACTCAATTCTTTTCTCAAAACTTGCACATAGGTCAGAGTAGGGCCTCCCAACTGTCCATATCCGAGGACTCGGCTATTCCAATAGTTTTATTACCCTCTGCAGAGGTAGCACGCTTTTCCCACACCCATCCGGTAACTCATCGTGTCAGCCACGTCCCGCCATACAAGGTGTATGCGAGTTGAGTCACCGACCATAGCCTGTCCTTTGCTCATGCTAGTATAGGATCCTACCGCTACGAAACCGGTTCCATCGACACTTAAATCCAGCCTGTCGGAAACTAAGTGTGAGGACTTCGTAGTTCTGCCCGGCGAATTTTAATGGCCCTACAAATCCTCTACTCCAATTCATACATACCAGCTCAGCTGGCAGTCTTCTCTTTAGAGGACCCGGGTCAGGGGCAGGTCATCAAACCATCCCCTCATGGAACGAGGTCATCCTCGTTGTTGAGGCTTCCAGTACTAATATGAGCAAACTATATGACTACGCCCTTTCCCATATGCGGGTAGATGTGGTCGCACAGGTTATCGGCTGGTCGACGTAAGTACAAAGACACAATGTGCTTTTTCATAAACATCACCATTCACCATTTCTCCACTTCAACACCGACATCTCGGTATTCCATATCCACACAAGTATTCTCAAAGGAGTTTTGAGTAAACAATATTTTCCCCATCCTATAGTTTGAAAAAGAATTTCCATCTAATATCTCCATATAGGGTGTCAAAATAATATACTTGTATTTTGGAAAAGGGTTTTCAAAATCATAGCTTTAGTGGCAACCACCACATAAATCACATATGCTCTTTATAAGTAAAACCTGTGAACCAAAATAGATGTATAAAGATGCAAGCTCAGGGAATAGCTTGCCTGATTTCCGCATAATGCTCCTGGGCTTCTTCTCACTGATCAAGAAATAACTCCCATCCTTCTTCGATAAATCTTTTCCAAATACCACTCCGGTAGCGTTTATAACTAGGGTCGCAACATGAAATTAAAACAACACGCAATAAGCAAACCAAACCACAAGTGGCATACAAACAAGGAACAAACCACAAGTATCAAACTAATCACTCAAGCCACGAACATAGCACTAGTTTAATTAAGCAACGAACTAAATCTATATTTACTAGGGCATGATACTCACAGGAGTATAACACCATACACATGCCAAAATATAGAGCACCAAGGCATCCTCAATTAGAGGTAATTAGTAACCACTTTTCTCTGATCAGGAAATACTCCAGACAAAAGTTAAACTACCAATTAATCTTGGTAATTCCACTTAAGGGCAACCTAGTTTAACAAGCAAGGCAACATATTAATCACACCAACATGTCTAACATCAAAATAAACAAACATAGTAATTCCTAATTACTAGGTGAAAAGTTATATAGGGAATAAAACCCTCACAAACACATGACTCACAATTAGCCCTCCTAACATGCTAGTAAAATTAAAGGAACATGTCATAACAGTGGGTTACCACCCTGCACATGCTAGGAAACACATTTGTAACAATAAAATTATAACATAACCATTAATTAAAGGCCTAATAAAAATAGGCAGAAAGGACCTAAACCTTATAATTAGCACCAAAGTCAATCAGTGACTCCTAAATTCAAACCAAGCTAGGGATATGTTCTCCTACACATATAGAAGACAACCCGATTGGATTCATTCCAAAATTTATCACGGATTAATTTATAACATCCTTTCTCAATATGCCCTTTTTGTTAATTTATTTTAAGCAACACTACAAAATAATTATCCATGTGTGGAAACAAGGTGGAATATGAAGGTTATCACTTGCTAAACATTTTAATAGGTCAAACTTAATTTTTGGATCCTTATTTTTAAAGATATGAATTTTCTAAAAGCCTTTTGTTTTCTGCCATTTTCTTTATTCTAATAAAACATCAAATAAACTAATTTATTTGGATAGGTGAATTACACCAAAAGACAGGTTTTATTTTTCTGAACATTTTGGTATCTTATTTGTAATTTTTGGATAAGTATTTAAAAAGTTATGGATTTTACAAATTTATATTTGAATCTGTCTATTTATTTTATTTCTCAGAAAACCTAGTGGAACGTTTTGCACCGAAGGGCTGGCTAGCCACAGCCACTGCCATGCGGGCCCGAGTGCCACGCTGGTGCTGACTGGGCTGAGTGCGGGCTGTGCTGGCCGCCACGGTCACTGACCGGTGGGGCCCAGCTGTCAGCGAGCGGAATAAAAGGAAAAAAAGGGTGCGCCGCGCGGATTCGAACCGGAGACCTCGCGCGCGGGTGCGCTACGTGCTAGCCACTGGGATGGATCGGTGCTGGTGCTAGTATACGGGCGCGCAGCCTTTTGAGGTGTGGACCGTGCACGGTGACGACGCGCACGGCCGCGGTGATCACCAGCGGCGACGCGCACGGGATCGACGGAAGGGGACACGCGCGGACGGACTAAGGGGTACATTTGACTCGCACGGGTGTAGGGAGACTGGGGGGCAGCGCTACGACCCAAATGGTCACCGGAGAAGGCGACCACGGCGAGTCACGGCGGCGGATGGACACGGTCTGTGATCACTACGACGAGCTACGGCGTTAGGAGGGTAACGAGCATGTCTAAGGGATTCGCGTGCTCACCCTCGATGCGTGCGTGTGATCCGTTGGTGCAGAGGTGCGGTGACGACGTCGGAATCGAGCTCGGAGCGCGACGGCCCGTGAGGAAGAAGACGACGTCAATCTCCACAATAACGACGCCCCGGCTCGATTCCTTGCACGGAGAAGGAGAGGTGGACGAGGCGGAGCTTCGGGTGGTCCTGACTTGGCTCGGGGAGCTCTCAATCGACGGTGACGCGCGACGGCGCGCTCGGCTCGGCCACGGCCAAGGCGGAAGAAATGGAGAGGGAGAGGGGAAATATCTGGGCATGGAGAGCAAGGAGTGGCCCGGGGTCTTCTTATCGTCTCGCAGGGGAGAGGAGAGGAGGGGGGGGGGGGGGGTCCGGGCGGTGCGAGCTGGAGGACAGGGACGGCCGCGGTCGGCGTCGGCGTGTTCGGTCGCACGGTCGGGCGAGCAGGGGGACAGCGAGGGGAGGGCACCCGGTCACGGAGGAGCAGGGCCGAGGGCGGCACGGCGTCGTGCTCCCTCGACACGGCAGGAGGAGCGGGAGGGGGCCCTGGCGACGGGCGGCGTCGAGCGGGAACGAGGAGCACGGCGGCACTGGCGCCACGCCGTGCTGCGGCTACAGGAGGGCCACGACACATTCCCAAAAAAACCCTGGCAGAACTTTTCTTATTTACAACTGCGTCCTTTTCCTGATTTTCTTTTATTTCTTTTAAAACCAGTAGCTTTTCAGTGATTTATTTGAGGCATCAAAACATTTTAGAAAAATCTGAAATGATTTGGGTAGGCTCCCCACAACATGTGGAGGCTCCACAAAAATTGGGGTATTTAAATAAAATGTTTTGAACTATATTTGTTCCTAGGGCTTTAAAAATGGCATTTTTCTTAAATACAAATTTATAATCCTTTGAAATTTTGAAGCAAGTTCAAATATTATTTTTGAACTCTTGGAACTTCCTTGACAAATATATTAACTTCAAATAGATTTTATTTTCATAAGAAAGTATTTGTTTGAAGAAAATAGAGAGTTAGGTAGAGAGAATAATTTGATAAGATCATCTACTTAACTTATGATCTTAATTTCAAATTGTTTAATAATTTTAGGAGTTTGTTTCTATTCAAGTCACATTCCAAATTTGTTGTCAAGTGTGTCTTCAATTTAACACTTCAAGTACATTGGTGTAATTATTCACCCAAGCAAACAATAAAATAAGAATTAACAATCAATACAATCAGAAGTCCAACAAGCAAATAATCACCACAAGATCCACCGCACTTCCAAGTCCACACAATTCAAACACAACAATGGGAAGGAAATACAATCGTCAGTAAAACATTTCAAAAGTTTTTGTTGGTTCAGAAATTTGGGTCTTGTAAAACTAAGTTTTTTTAGTTTCAAAATTTGGGATGTGACAGTCGTGAACAACTCCTCCTTTTCGGATGAGGTATTATTAGCACATCTAGATGTCATGTCGTCTCTATAATATAAAAATAATTTTTAATTTAGGGTGAGAATTTCCTAATTTAATTTTTCCAATTATAAATATTAGGAATCAGTATGTGAGTGCGGCATTCATGATGGATGTGTCCAGTTTCAACATTGTCTACAAGGAAAAGTCATTCTCCTAGAAGAATTAAATTTTACAAGAGAGGAGAAGAGAAAGACCGATGAAAATTTGAGGAGGACCGAAGAGAAGCTAAGGCTAGCTCATGATACAATCCACAAGATGAAGCAAGATTTAAAAACTCTGAACGAAAAAAGAGACATGGTTGTGGAAAAGAAGGGGGAAATAGAGTTGGATTTGGCGGATATCATCGATGGACACATGATCCAGACTCGTGAAACTAGGGAAAGAACGAGGTTGAAGATTAATAAGATGAAAAAGGCAGCTCTCCGAAATGAAATGTTCCTACATTTCTCATTCGGTGTCATTGTTCTCCTAGTCGCGATTATAATCGCCATGTACGGTTTTTTAAAGTGTGCAAACTAGTGTTGTCGTACTGTGTTGGGACTCAGAATTATTGTTAGCATTGTGTGATTGCGCTTGTATTGTGATGAACACTATATTAATTTGAGCACTTACTCTCTATATATATAATTGTGTGTAGATGAGACGACAATGGATGTACAGTGACCGGCGATCGAATGAGTTCATGCAAGGCGTGTGGGAATTTGTCGAGGTTGCTAAGGCAAACGCGCATAATGGTTTTATGTGTTGTCCATGCTGTGTGTGTCGGAACGAGAGGGATTTCCCCGACTCACGGGATATTCACATCCACCTCTATAGGTCCAGTTTCATGCCCGGCTATAAATGTTGGACCAAGCATGGAGAAATAGGGGTCATGATGGAAGACGACGAAGAAGAAGATAATAATGACGACTATCCTATGTTCCCTGAACAGTGTGAGACAGAAAATGTCGAAAATGAAGAACAACAAGAAGAAGAAGTTGAAGCACCAGATGAGCCTATTAATGATCTTGGTCGGGTCATTGCTGATGCGAAGCGAGACTGCGAAAGTGAAAAGGAGAGGCTGAAGTTCGGGCAGATGTTAGAGGATCACAAAAAATTGTTGTACCCAACTTGCAAAAATGAACAGAAAAAGCTGGATACCACGCTAGAATTGCTGAGATGGAAGGCAGAGAACGGCGTGACCGATAAGGGATTTGAAAAGTTGCTAAAAATTATGAAAAAGAAACTTCTAGAGGATAACGAATTGCCCGTCAGTACGTATGAAGCAAAGAAGGCTGTCTGCCCTCTAGGATTAGAAGTGGAGAAGATACACGCTTGCCCAAATGACTGCATCCTGTACCGCGGTGACTATGGGAATTTGGTTGCATGCCCGGTATGCACTGCATTGCGGTACAAGATCAGATGAGATGACCCTGAAGGTGTTGAGGGCAAGGGCACCAGGAACAGGGTTCCTGCCAAGGTGATGTGGTATGCTCCTGTAATACCACGGTTGAAACGTTTCTTCAAAAACAAAGAGCATGCCAAGTTGATGCAATGGCACAAGGAAGACCGTAAGAAAGACGAGATGTTGAGACACCCCGCTGATGGGTCGCAATGGAGAAAAATTGATAGAACGTTTCCCAACTTTGCAAATGAAGCAAGGAACTTAAGGTTTGGTCTAAGTACAGATGGCTTTAATCCTTTTGGGGAGCAGAGCAGCAGTCATAGCACCTGGCCCGTGACTCTATGTATCTATAACCTTCCACCGTGGTTGTGCATGAAACGAAAGTTCATTATGATGCCATTGCTCATCCAAGGACCGAAGCAACCCGGCAACAACCTTGATGTGTACCTCAGGCCATTAGTTGAGGAATTTTTACAGTTGTGGCAGGAAGAAGGTGTACGTGTATGGGATGAGTACAAACAGGAGGAATTTGACCTACGAGCGTTGCTGTTCGTAACCATCAATGATTGGCCTGCTCTTAGTAACCTTTCAGGACAGACAACCAAGGGATATCATGCATGCACACACTGTTTAGATAAGACTGATAGTGTATATTTGACTAACGGGGGGAAGAATGTGTACCCTAGGCATCGTCGTTTTCTTCCACCCAATCATCCCTTAAGAAAAAAAGGCAAGCATTTTGGTGAGGCGGAAAAAGGGAAGAAGCCTACCCTTCGTTCTGGTGCTGATGTATTTGATATGGTTAAGGATTTGAAAGTAATATTTGGAAAGGGTCCTGGCAGCCTAAAAGTTCCGAATGACGCTAACGGACACGCACCCATGTGGAAAAAAAATCTATATTTTGGGAGCTACCCTATTGGGAAATCCTAGAGGTCCGCTCTTGTATCGACGTGATGCACGTGACGAAGAATCTTTGCTTGAACCTTCTAGCCCACTTGGGTGTGTATGGGAAGAATAAAAAAGATACACCGGGAGCACGAGAGGACCAGCAACGTTTGAGAGAAATGGATGGCATCCATCAAGAGCCGTTTGAAGGTCCTGCCAGCTATACTCTTACGAAAGAAGAGAAGGACATATTTTTTGAGTGTCTGAGTAGTATGAAGGTCCCATCCGGATTCTCATCGAACATAAAGCGAATAATAAATATGGCTGAGAAAAAATTCCAAAACCTAAAGTCTCATGACTGCCACGTGCTTATGACCCAATTGCTTCTGGTTGCATTGAGGGGGCTTCTACCGGAAAGTGTTCGACTACCCATTGTGAAGTTATGTGCATTCTTGAATGCAATATCTCAGAAGGTAATCGATCAAGTGAGTCTACATACCTTACAGATTGATGTGGTTCAATGTCTTGTCAGTTTTGAGTTGGTGTTCCCACCATCCTACTTCGATATTATGACGCACCTGATAGTTCACCTAGTCGAAGAGATTTCCATCCTCGGTCCTGTATTTCTACACAATATGTTCCCCTTTGAGAGATTCATGGGAGTCTTAAAGAAATATGTTCATAACCGTGCTAGGCCTGAAGGAAGCATCTCCAACGGCTTTGGAACAGAGGAGGTCATTGGGTTTTGTGTGGACTTTATTCCTGATTTTAAGCCGATTGGTGTTCCTGAATCGCGGCATGAGGGGAGATTGAGTGGAAAAGGCACTCTCGGAAGGAAAACAATGATCTGTATGGACGGTCATTCTTTAACTGAAGCACATTACACAGTTCTGCAGAATTCCACCTTTGTGGCTCCTTATATTGAGGAACACATGAATATTGTACGGTCCAAAAACCCGGAGATGGATGACTCTTCGATAACATAAGCACACAAGGCGAATTTCAGCGGTTGGTTGCAAGCACATCTCATGAATAACAACACTGTTGACATGGAGTTGTTCGACTTGGCCAGCGGACCATCTTCGACCATATCAACTTTCCAAGGGTACGAGATAAATTGGAATACATTTTACACGATGACACAAGATAAAAAGAGCACCAACCAAAACAGCGGTGTCCGCTTTGATGCAACAAACGACGATGGAAGTAAGGACACATATTATGGTTACATAGAGGAGATATGGGAACTTGACTATGGATCTTCTTTTAAGATCCCTTTGTTTCGGTGCAAATGGGTCAAGATGACAGGGGTACATGTAGATACCCAGTACGGAATGACAACGGTGGATCTCCAGAATCTTGGGTACCTAAACGAACCATTCATCCTAGCCAATGATGTGGCTCAAGTTTTTTATGTGAAGGATATGTCTACTAGACTGAATAAAAGAAAAGAAAAGCAAGACAAAACATTATCCGGTGATACCAAGCGCCACATAGTTCTTTCAGGGAAAAGAAATATCGTGGGAGTGGAGGAACAGACAGACATGTCAGATGATTACAATAAGTTTGATGAAATCCCACCCTTCAAAGTCAACATTGACCCAACTATCAGGTTAAACAATGAAGATTCTCCATGGTTACACAGCGCATATAAGAAAGCGAAACACTAGTTGATGTGTAATAATGTTAAACCTTTTATGTAACTCTATGTGTCAGAAGCTGTAATAATGTATTCCGCGCCATCACGCCGTCTTATTTCAAGTTATTATTAGTTTAATTATAAAATATAATGCAAAAGATCTGAGTTTACCTCATATTTAATTGAAAATGGCAAAATGGTTATTATTATAAAATTATTTTAAGAATCAGAAAATGATTTTATATTAGTTATTCAAATTGAAACACTCTTCATGTTCAAAGTTTTGTCAGAATCCAAATTTGTAGTCAGAACTTATTCAAATGTATGTTCAACCTCTTTTGAAATCACAAAATGAAAAATAATTGAGATTTGGCGCAAAAACACACGTTTAGTCGCGGTTGGAGCCACGAACCGCGACTAAAGGTGTGGCACCGCGCGCGAAAACTGAGCGGCCGAAAACTCAGCAGGTCGCGGTTCGTGGCTTCAACCGCGACTAAAGGGGTACCTTTAGTCGCGGTTGGAGCCACGAACCGGAATAAAGGCCTGCTGTATAAATACTCCCTCTGCGCAATCCCGGTTCAATCCACGAACCGGGACAGCGCTAAGGAACCGCAAGGACGCCGCCAGGCTGCCCAAATCGATCTCGCCGCTGTCCGCTGCCGAGCTCCGCCTCGCCGCCGTCCGCTGCCGAGCGCCGCCGTCCGCTGCCGCGCGCCGCCGTCCGTCAACGCCGCCGCTGCCGAGCTCGCCGTCCCCGCTTCCTCTTCTTCTCCCGCAACGCCGCGCCGCCGAACTCGTCGTCCCCGTCCCCGCCGAGCTCGTCGTCGTCGTCGCAGCGGGTGAGCATTCCGGCCTCTCCCCTCGATCACTTAGTGTTAGGGCTAGGGTTAGGGTTAGTTGATTTAGTGAAATTGTTTTAGGAATTTAGTTGATTTAGGAATTTAATTAGTGTGTTAGCAAATTGTTATAGTATTTTAGTGTCTTCAATTTAGAATTTAGAAATATTGTTTTAGTACTTAGTTGAATTTAGTTGATTGATTTAGGAATTTAGTGTCTTCAATTTAGAATTTAGGAATTTAGAATCATTGTTTTAGTGTCTTAGCAAATTCTTATAGTATTTTAGTGTCTTAGCAAATTGTTGTTTCTTAGCAATAGGAATTTAGTTGATTTAGGTCTTCAATTTAGAATTTATAATTTAGAACTATTGTTTTAGGACTTAGTAGTTGAATTTAGAATTTAGCAATATGTTGGAATTTAATAGAATGTCTTTGAATTTTACAATGTTTTATACAATGTCTTGGATTTTAAGAGTTAATGTAAAGATTCATAGTTTCAAGATGGACGGGACTATGGATGTCCGGGACTGGGCTCCGCCGGGTTGGCACTGGGAGGTGCTACCTTCCGGTGTGCGCAGATTGGTGAGGAATGAGGGAACCATCGTCGACCCGGAGCTTCTTTGGTTGCGGTCACGTGGGCCCCGACGGGTACAGAGGGTGCCGGCCCCCGAGGAGTTGGTACGTCGTCGTGTCAGGGCGGAGGACGAGCACGTCCGTCGGTACATGTGTGGGGACCCCGGACTAGCTGTCCGAAATACCCGATTATGCTTAACACAACGATCCCGTGATCAGTCTGTCGTTGCACATAATCCGAACTGAATACCAAAGTTTACATCCATTACAATACCGGAATAAGTCTTACATAACAGGTCATATAGACCAAGTCTTACACAGGTGCCTTCTAGGGCCAAATCAACATAAGCAGCGGAACTTAAACGTAGTAGACATCCAAAAGCTAACGATGACCCGACAGGCAGTCGACTTGAGAAGATCCTTAGTTGGCGTAGATGTCGCCATATTCCCCCTGGGCGTAATACTCCTCCAAGTCTGGCTACGACAATAGCCAGAGGCAAGCTAGTATGAGTACATTGGAATGTACTCGCAAACTACTCCAACATGAGTGCACTAGTCTCATTTTTAGTTTCACATTTTTATTTATTTAGAACATCCCTGTATCTTTGTTGAAGAAGGTAAGAAGATTATAACTATTCCTAGTGTCTCATGAGTATTAGTTTCTTCAAAACTCCTCCTCTTGCTAACCATGGTCCATCATGGCACCAAGTCTATACCAAATCCGTTGGCATAGGTGTATGAATCATTCCACCAACTTCCTTTCTTTTGAAAACACAATTCTTTTCAAAAACTTGCACATGGTCAAAGTAGGGCCTTCAACTGTCCATATCCGAGGACTCGGCTATTCGAATAGTTTGAACCCTCTGCAGAGGTAGCACGCTTTTCCCACACCCATCCGACAACTCATCGTGTCTGCCACGTCTCGCCATACCAGGGGTATGCGAAGTTGAGTCACCGATCCTAGTCTGTCCTTTGCTCATGCTAGTATAGGATCCTGCCCCTATGATACTTTCCATCGACACTTAACCCAGCCCGTCGGAATCTAAGTGTGAGGACTCATAGGTTTTATCTGGCGGTGTATAGGGGACATCCTTCTATCCTCCTCCTTATCTACTCATAGAGTTTGAGCGAGGACCCAGGTCAGGGGTAGGTCACCAAACCATTCCCTCATGCATAACGGAGTCATCTCCGTTGATGCAGTGTCCCATACTAATAAGAGCAAGCTATATGACTAAGCCCTTTCCCATATGTGGGTAAATGTGGTCGCACAGATTATCGGTTGCTTGACTGAGTACTAGGACCCAATGTGCTTTTCTTAAAACCATCTTTCTCCACTTCTTTATTTCAACACCACATCTTGGTGTTTTGTATCCACACAAGGTTTTCAAAGGAGTTTTGAATAAAACAACGTTGGTTTTCCCATCCTATAGTTTTAACATATATTTCTATATAGGGTGGCAAAATAACTCAGGCATACTTTTGAAAAAGGATTTTTGTAAACCTTTGCTTTTGAAAAAGGACTTTGTAAATCTAGATGCATAAGTTATGTGCAAGCTCAGAGAGTAGCTTGCCTTGCTCGGCAAAGTGGTCTGGGTCTTGGTCTTCAGGTTCAGCAGTTTCCTCCTCCTCGATATACCCGACAGCGTTCTCGTCTATTACACGATCAATCAAATACAAACAATCACTAGCCTATTCAATCAATCATTATAGCAATACACTCTTAGAGGTCCTAATCAACCATTTCACACATCAAACAACACTATGTGCTTTCAATTTAATTTAATATGTCCTTATTCAAATATATCCTAATTAGGGCAGAAACTTGATGCACATGTTTAATTGCATAGCTTGAGTTCTGTTGATCACAAAAATACAAACTAAAATTCTACAGAAAGCTAATGATGTGTAGAAGATGACACAATTGGATTTGAGTCATTTGGAGTTACCAAACTCCCTACACATTGTTTTGAATTCAGAAGCTAATTAATAAGGTTTTGGCTATTATTTAAATTATATTCATCTAAAAATTAAACCCTTTTGGGATTGACTAACCATGGTTAAATGTGATCTAATAAAATTAGTTTCAACTAATTTGGATTAACAGAGCATCAGAAACAAACAAGTTTAGGATTTAAACATGCTACTGTATTTTGAATATTGTATTTTTACTATATATCCAAATGGAGTGAAACTAGTTTAGTTGGATAGGGAATTTCATAAGCTTTCCAGAACAGTTGGATTTGCTAAATTTGGAGTTGTAAATCTAAAGTTATGGATTTTCTAATTTTGAGTTCAGTACTGATTTTTAAATGAAACTTGAATTCGAATTAATACTCCAGAACGGATAATGTTGAAAAATCTGACAGAGGGGACCCACTGGTCAGCGACCCAGAGAGCGCGCGCGCGGTCCATTTAAACCTGACGCGTGGGACCCGTATGTCAGAGTTTTAATAATTTTTCACGAACCGGTAAGCTAACGTTGGATGGAGATCTAACGGTCTAGAGCGCTCGCGTCGCCGGCGACCAAACCCGAGCGGCGCTGCGACTCCGGCGACGGTGAGGTGGACGGTGCGCTCACCTAGGGGGCTCGGGAGGGCGTGCAGACGGTGCAGAACGACGGCGGCGAGTCGGGGAAGGTCCTGGGGCGAGCGGAGCTTGCTGGCGTGGCTCCGAGCGACGGTGACGAGCAGCTCCTTCTCCGCGGCGGCACTGCAACTCCGGCGAGCGATTGACGACGTTCCTGAGCACGATCCAGAGGGGAAAAAGAGGCGGGTGAGTGCGGGGTGCAAGGGGAAGAGGTTAGGGGCAGAGGGGAGCGACGGGGAGAAACAGCACGGCCTAGCCGTGGTCGTCGCCTACCTCGGGCACGGCGAGCTCGAGGAAGGGCACGGTGGCCTGAGGCCTTGCTGCCTCGGCCTGGGCTGTCAAGCGGCGCACGAGAGAGTGGAGAGGGTGAGAGGAGAGCAGTGGAGTGGTGTGGAGAAATGCCGGACACGGGGGCGGCTTTATAGTGGCCGGGCGGCGCACGGTGGACGCGGTGCAGAGGGCACCCGCGGCCGTGCGTGCTCGCCGTAGGCCGGTGGAGGGGTGCGGCTACGCTGCGGGCTGTCTGGGGAACAAGGTGGGCAAGGAGGGGAGGCGTGGCGCGCTCGGGGGCGTGCGGGCGCTTGGCCCTGCCGTGGACGGGCTTGGGCGGCGCACGGCGTGCGCGGCATGGCGCGGGCGCGGCGTGCTCGGGCTGGTGCTGGGCGTGCTGTGGGTGCGAGAGGGGACCAGGAGGCGAGGGTGAGCGAAGGGGGGCCTGGCACGGGGGAGCACGGTGCTGCCACCTCCGCTGCCGCGCGACATGGCGACGTGCATGCTGCCGTGGCTGTCGCCGGCGCCTCCACGGCGACTCCGGCCACCGTTTGACTCCCTCCGGCGTGCAGCGAGGTCGTGGTGAAGAGGGGAGTGCAGGGCTGGCTCCAATTTGTCCAATGCACAACCCAAGCTTGGATTGATCCATGAGTTGCTTCGGTTTGGGAAGAACAGGGTGGGTGATCACAAGGTGTTCGTTGAAATGTTTGAACCAAAACAGTATGCAATTTGCTATTTAATTTTTCATATTTCTCTTAATCCTTTTGGGTTCAAACTTAGGGTCTAGGCTAAGTATATTATTGGTGAGTGTTACAAAGTTTTTTTGAAATATTTTGAAATATCTCAATCATGAATTTCTAATTTGAAATTGGGGCTTTTGAATTTAAATTTTTGAAAGGGAATAGTTTGTGAAAAATTAACTAGGAGTGTTTATAATATTACTCCATTGATTTTGGTGTGAAAATAAATTTATACTTCTTAATTTGGAAAAATAATGTGACATGTGTCACATGGTGTTTTGTTTTTGTGATTTGTTTTATTTGTTTTCTTTTCTTTCTATTTTTCAATTAGAGGTAGAACTCAACAATATTGCAAACAATGCAAACAAACAATTCTCAAGAATTAAACATACACAAATTTTTATGAGAAAAGTTTTTGTTGGCCCACATTTTTGCATTAATAAATATATTAACATTCTGGGATGTTACAGACTTCCCCCCTTAAAATAAATCTCGTCCCGAGATTTGCTAGGCTTGGGTACTAAAGAGGTTTGGGAATTCGCTTCTAAGATAGTCTTCACGTTCCCACGTTGCTTCATCTTCAGAGTGGTTGGTCCACTGGACTTTGTAGAACTTGATTGCTCGCCTGCGGGTGAGACGAACATCTTCTTCGAGAATCTTGAGGGGAGTCTCACGATAAGTCAGATCTTGATTCAGGTCGACGGACTGGTGATCGATGTTTTTGAAAACATCAGGCTGGTCAGGAACTTCAAGACATTTCCGGAGCAAGGAAATGTGAAAGACGTCATGATAATCTGCTAGCTCCTGAGGCAACTCTAATTGGTAGGATACTTCTCCTCGACGGGCAAGAATCTTGAAGGGTCCAATATACCTGGGTGCTAACTTTCCTCTGACATGAAAACGCTGCATTCCTTTAAGGGGTGTCACTCGGAGGTAGACATAATCTCCGATATTGAAGGTGACATCACGTCGTCGGTTGTCAGCGTAGCTCTTCTGACGGGACTGGGCAGTTTTGAGACGCTCACGGATAAGTTGAACTTGTTCCTCGGCCTCACGGAGGGTGTCTGGTCCAAACAATTTGCCTTCTCCGGTGTCGGACCAATTCAGGGGTGTACGACACTTCTTGCCGTAAAGGGCTTCAAAGGGGGCCATTTGCAGACTAGACTGGTGGCTATTGTTGTATGAGAACTCTGCAAATGGAAGGCAATCTTCCCATTTGGATCCATAGGCTAGGACACATGCGCGAAGCATGTCCTCTAATATCTGGTTCACTCGTTCAGTTTGGCCATCGGTCTGGGGGTGATACGCTGTGCTAAATGCTAACTTGGTTCCGAGGGCTTCGTGTAAGGCTTTCCAGAACCTTGAGGTGAATTGGGTGCCTCTATCCGATACAATCCTCTTAGGCACACCATGCAGGCTTACTATTCTGGAAATATACAGGTCTGCTAACTGATTTCCCCGATAGGTGGTATGGACGGGAATGAAATGGGCAACCTTGGTCAGTCTATCAACGATGACCCAAATTGAGTCATGGCCTCTGTTGGATCTTGGAAGTCCAGTGATAAAATCCATTCCAATCTCATCCCACTTCCACTCGGGAATTTTCAAGGGTTGAAGCAATCCAGCGGGTCGCTGGTGTTCAGCCTTGACTCGCTGACAGATATCACACTTGGCTACAAAAACACCAATCTCTCGCTTCATTCCGTGCCACCAAAATTTCTCACGAAGGTCTTGGTACATTTTGGTTCCGCCAGGGTGGATCGAATAGGGGGTCTCATGGGCTTCCTTCAGGATTAACTCTTTAAGCTCCGTGATGCTGGGGACACAGATACGATCCTGGTATCTCAGCACTCCTTCAGCATCTTCGGTAAAACCAGGTGCTTTACCGAGAGAAATCTTCTTCTTGATTCCTTCTATACTCTCATGACCTTTCTGGGCTTCCTTGATTTGGTTCATCAAGGTTGGGGTTAACTCTAAGTTGGCAAGATATCCATGGCTAACAAGCTCTAGTCCAAAATCTTTGAACTCTCTGAACAGGGCTGGTTGTTCTGCTTGGATCAGGGCATTCAGGGTGCAGGGTTTGCGACTAAGGGCATCGGCAACTACATTAGCCTTCCCTGGGTGGTAATGGATACCAATATCATAATCCTTGATTAATTCCATCCACCTTCTCTGTCGCAGGTTTAACTCCTTCTGGGTGAAGATATACTTCAAGCTCTTGTGATCCGTATAGATCTCGCAACGATGTCCCGCAAGATAGGAGCGCCATGTTTTCAGAGCAAGAACAACAGCGGCTAACTCCAGGTCATGGGTTGGGTAATTCTCTTCATGTGGTCGCAACTGCCGAGACAGATACGATACCACCTTGCCTTCTTGCATCAGAACGCAACCAAGTCCGAGGCGTGATGCATCGCAATACACGTCGAAACTCTTGGTGACGTCTGGCATAATTAGGACAGGGGTGGAGGTCAACCTCTTCTTTAATTCCTGGAAACTCTCTTCACACTTCTGAGTCCATTCAAATTTCTTGTCCTTTTTCAGCAGTTGGGTCAGGGGTTTGGCTAAACTGGAGAATCCTTCAACGAACTTGCGGTAGTAACCCGCTAATCCGAGAAAGCTTCGGATTTCAGTCACACTAGTTGGGGCTTCCCAGTTCACAATGGCTTGGATCTTCTCTGGGTCAACAGAAATTCCTCCCGCGGACACAACATGTCCGAGAAATGCTACTTCACTGAGCCAAAACTCACACTTGCTAAACTTGGCATACAACTGGTGTTCTCGGAGGGTTGCTAAAACTAGACGCAGATGTTCAGCATGCTCTTCTTCGGTTTTGGAGTAAATAAGGATGTCATCGAGGAAAACTACCACGAACTTGTCAAGGTACTCCATGAAGATCTTGTTCATGAGATTCATGAAATAGGCTGGGGCGTTGGTCAGACCAAAGGACATTACGGTGTATTCAAATAAACCGTAACGGGTGGTGAAGGCAGTCTTGGGAATGTCTGTCTCTCGGATTTTTAACTGATGATATCCTGACCGAAGATCGATCTTGGAAAAGACTCGGGCTCCGTTCATTTGATCGAATAGATCCTCGATCTTTGGAAGGGGATACTTGTTCTTAATGGTCACATCATTTAACTTGCGATAATCCACACACAGGCGTGTGGTACCGTCCCTCTTATCTACAAAAATAATGGGTGATCCCCAGGGTGAAGCACTTGGGCGAATAAGTCCCTTGCTGAGCATATCTGCTAACTGCTTCTTCAACTCAACCAGTTCTTCCGGATTCATCCGATAAGGCCTCTGGGATATAGGAGCTGTTCCGGGGATAAGTTCAATGATGAACTCAATATCCCGGTCTGGCGGCATACCAGGCAATTCTTCAGGGAAAACATCTCGGAACAGGTGAACTACACGGATCTCATCTAGGGTGGGTCTGGCTATGCCCTCATGGCATTCTGGTCGGGGTCGACTGGTTTCTGACACATACTTCACTTCTACTCCTTTGTCGGTGGTGAGGGTTACAGCTCTTCTGGCGCAGTCAATTTGACCACGGTACTTGGCTAGCCAATTCATACCCAGTATAACATCTATACCTTGGGTTCCTAAAATGATTAAGTCGACTAGGAACTTTTCCCCCTTAATTTCTAGGGAAATGTCCGGGCAATACGACTTGGTATCTATGGTGGATTCTGGGATTTGGATGACCATGGGTTTGGGTAGGAGGTTTCCGATTAAACCTCCCTTAGCAACAAATTCTTGGGTAACAAATGAATGGGTAGCACCGGAATCAAACAGAACAGTTGCGGGTACTGAGTTGACAAGGAACGTACCCAGCACAACATCCGGCGCTTCCATGGCTTCTTCTGCATTGATGTGGTGCAGACGTCCCTTGGCAACAGCAGTATTCCCGCGAGGTGCGGGGTTCTTGCCGTTCCCATTGTGGTGGTTGTTGTTGTTGTTGTTGTTGTTGTGTGCGGCAGCGATCTGCTGCAGGGCAGCGATATGAGCTTGACGCTCTGCCCGAGCAGCTTGGCGTTCCTCCATGATAAGCGCAAGAAGTTGGGCGGTGGTTGGTTCCGGTGGGGGTGGTGGTCCTCCATCCGGGTTGGAGCGACGGGTGTCCACCATCCTGAAGAACACCGGGTATAAGGGCAAGACAAAAAAAAAGTCTGACTAAGGGGAGAAAGGTTGGTTTCGCATAGTGGTGAATTACTTAAGGATTATGTGAAAAATACTTTTCATAGACTAACAAGACTAGCACACTGACATAGCACAAGCATCACATCAAAGGGTTCATCACATCAAGCTTACATCCTTGCTTTTTAGCTAAGGCACATGGTACAAGTTCTCCAAAAGAACTACTACTCCTACTAGTTTAGCGATAGGGGGTCGACCTAATCCTGCGGTAGTACTCAAGTCACTCGCCTACTGAGGTGGAACCTCAGGCTCGGATACGTCAGCGTCGGACTGGTAGGGTGGCTCCTCTGGGTCTTCCTCCTCGTCATCCTCCTGCTCATAGTCCATCTCCTCCAGATAGTCGTCATCGTCACTGAGGAAAGCGTTGTTCTCCTTGCGGAGATCCTCGCCCTCCTCCTCCATTTCATCAGTACGGAGCTCCAAATCCTCGATCAGCTCGTCCTGCTCTGCCACCTTCTTGCGGAGCTTCGCTATGGTCTTCCTCATCTGGGTCCTCTTCTTGAGAAGAGCGACCTTCTCCTCCTTCAGCTGTGCCTCACTCTCGCGACTCTCCTTGAGCGAGAGGCGCTCAAAGTGAGACCGAAGTCTAGCGCACCTCAAGTCCTCCTGGGTGCGAAAGAGCATAATCTCCATGTCCAAGATATACTCTCCGAACGTCGGGTGTAGAGGGGACTGAATAGGGTGTCCGTCGACAGTGCGTCTCCCGTAGAACTGGAAACGAGAGTTCACCAACTCCGCCTTGTGCTCCTCACAAAGCCGGGATAGCATCCGCTCCATGGAACGACACAGTCCGTCGTCCCAGTGGACGTCCATGGTGGTAAAGATGAGTGTCCTGGATCCGGGGGACTTGATGTTCCCGCGAACAGATGCCTCGACCAACCAAGACAGGTTCCCGTTGCCGGGAGTGTCCACCTGGGCTCCCTTAAACTCAGGAGTGGGGCGACCTAACAGCTTGGTCAACTCGAACAGGTCCTTCTCGAACATCAACGTGCCGTCCTTCTCGAGCTGAACAAACTCGGTGAAGTGGAGTGCCATCTACAATTTTAAGTCAAGTTTTTAAGTTAGTGAGATGACAAGTGTATCAAAATTTTAAATGTAGTGAGGCAGCAAGTGAGCAAAATTTTAAGTTTGATATATAAGGGAAAACTTAATATTTAGTAAGGGTAGAAGTTTGCAGAAGTGAGAGGATGAGAGATAAGCACTTTTCGAAAATACTTCATTCCTTCATCCTTTTAGAATTTAACTTTTGTAATTCCTACCTAGCGACCATGCTAAACTAAGGTTTCTAAAGTCGAGATGGCTCTGATACCAGGTCTGTGGGGACCCCGGACTAGCTGTCCGAAATACCCGATTATGCTTAACACAACGATCCCGTGATCAGTCTGTCGTTGCACATAATCCGAACTGAATACCAAAGTTTACATCCATTACAATACCGGAATAAGTCTTACATAACAGGTCATATAGACCAAGTCTTACACAGGTGCCTTCTAGGGCCAAATCAACATAAGCAGCGGAACTTAAACGTAGTAGACATCCAAAAGCTAACGATGACCCGACAGGCAGTCGACTTGAGAAGATCCTTAGTTGGCGTAGATGTCGCCATATTCCCCCTGGGCGTAATACTCCTCCAAGTCTGGCTACGACAATAGCCAGAGGCAAGCTAGTATGAGTACATTGGAATGTACTCGCAAACTACTCCAACATGAGTGCACTAGTCTCATTTTTAGTTTCACATTTTTATTTATTTAGAACATCCCTGTATCTTTGTTGAAGAAGGTAAGAAGATTATAACTATTCCTAGTGTCTCATGAGTATTAGTTTCTTCAAAACTCCTCCTCTTGCTAACCATGGTCCATCATGGCACCAAGTCTATACCAAATCCGTTGGCATAGGTGTATGAATCATTCCACCAACTTCCTTTCTTTTGAAAACACAATTCTTTTCAAAAACTTGCACATGGTCAAAGTAGGGCCTTCAACTGTCCATATCCGAGGACTCGGCTATTCGAATAGTTTGAACCCTCTGCAGAGGTAGCACGCTTTTCCCACACCCATCCGACAACTCATCGTGTCTGCCACGTCTCGCCATACCAGGGGTATGCGAAGTTGAGTCACCGATCCTAGTCTGTCCTTTGCTCATGCTAGTATAGGATCCTGCCCCTATGATACTTTCCATCGACACTTAACCCAGCCCGTCGGAATCTAAGTGTGAGGACTCATAGGTTTTATCTGGCGGTGTATAGGGGACATCCTTCTATCCTCCTCCTTATCTACTCATAGAGTTTGAGCGAGGACCCAGGTCAGGGGTAGGTCACCAAACCATTCCCTCATGCATAACGGAGTCATCTCCGTTGATGCAGTGTCCCATACTAATAAGAGCAAGCTATATGACTAAGCCCTTTCCCATATGTGGGTAAATGTGGTCGCACAGATTATCGGTTGCTTGACTGAGTACTAGGACCCAATGTGCTTTTCTTAAAACCATCTTTCTCCACTTCTTTATTTCAACACCACATCTTGGTGTTTTGTATCCACACAAGGTTTTCAAAGGAGTTTTGAATAAAACAACGTTGGTTTTCCCATCCTATAGTTTTAACATATATTTCTATATAGGGTGGCAAAATAACTCAGGCATACTTTTGAAAAAGGATTTTTGTAAACCTTTGCTTTTGAAAAAGGACTTTGTAAATCTAGATGCATAAGTTATGTGCAAGCTCAGAGAGTAGCTTGCCTTGCTCGGCAAAGTGGTCTGGGTCTTGGTCTTCAGGTTCAGCAGTTTCCTCCTCCTCGATATACCCGACAGCGTTCTCGTCTATTACACAATCAATCAAATACAAACAATCACTAGCCTATTCAATCAATCATTATAGAAATACACTCTTAGAGGTCCTAATCAACCATTTCACACATCAAACAACACTATGTGCTTTCAATTTAATTTAATATGTCCTTATTCAAATATATCCTAATTAGGGCAGAAACTTGATGCACATGTTTAATTGCATAGCTTGAGTTCTGTTGATCACAAAAATACAAACTAAAATTCTACAGAAAGCTAATGATGTGTAGAAGATGACACAATTGGATTTGAGTCATTTGGAGTTACCAAACTCCCTACACATTGTTTTGAATTCAGAAGCTAATTAATAAGGTTTTGGCTATTATTTAAATTATATTCATCTAAAAATTAAACCCTTTTGGGATTGACTAACCATGGTTAAATGTGATCTAATAAAATTAGTTTCAACTAATTTGGATTAACAGAGCATCAGAAACAAACAAGTTTAGGATTTAAACATGCTACTGTATTTTGAATATTGTATTTTTACTATATATCCAAATGGAGTGAAACTAGTTTAGTTGGATAGGGAATTTCATAAGCTTTCCAGAACAGTTGGATTTGCTAAATTTGGAGTTGTAAATCTAAAGTTATGGATTTTCTAATTTTGAGTTCAGTACTGATTTTTAAATGAAACTTGAATTCGAATTAATACTCCAGAACGGATAATGTTGAAAAATCTGACAGAGGGGACCCACTGGTCAGCGACCCAGAGAGCGCGCGCGCGGTCCATTTAAACCTGACGCGTGGGACCCGTATGTCAGAGTTTTAATAATTTTTCACGAACCGGTAAGCTAACGTTGGATGGAGATCTAACGGTCTAGAGCGCTCGCGTCGCCGGCGACCAAACCCGAGCGGCGCTGCGACTCCGGCGACGGTGAGGTGGACGGTGCGCTCACCTAGGGGGCTCGGGAGGGCGTGCAGACGGTGCAGAACGACGGCGGCGAGTCGGGGAAGGTCCTGGGGCGAGCGGAGCTTGCTGGCGTGGCTCCGAGCGACGGTGACGAGCAGCTCCTTCTCCGCGGCGGCACTGCAACTCCGGCGAGCGATTGACGACGTTCCTGAGCACGATCCAGAGGGGAAAAAGAGGCGGGTGAGTGCGGGGTGCAAGGGGAAGAGGTTAGGGGCAGAGGGGAGCGACGGGGAGAAACAGCACGGCCTAGCCGTGGTCGTCGCCTACCTCGGGCACGGCGAGCTCGAGGAAGGGCACGGTGGCCTGAGGCCTTGCTGCCTCGGCCTGGGCTGTCAAGCGGCGCACGAGAGAGTGGAGAGGGTGAGAGGAGAGCAGTGGAGTGGTGTGGAGAAATGCCGGACACGGGGGCGGCTTTATAGTGGCCGGGCGGCGCACGGTGGACGCGGTGCAGAGGGCACCCGCGGCCGTGCGTGCTCGCCGTAGGCCGGTGGAGGGGTGCGGCTACGCTGCGGGCTGTCTGGGGAACAAGGTGGGCAAGGAGGGGAGGCGTGGCGCGCTCGGGGGCGTGCGGGCGCTTGGCCCTGCCGTGGACGGGCTTGGGCGGCGCACGGCGTGCGCGGCATGGCGCGGGCGCGGCGTGCTCGGGCTGGTGCTGGGCGTGCTGTGGGTGCGAGAGGGGACCAGGAGGCGAGGGTGAGCGAAGGGGGGCCTGGCACGGGGGAGCACGGTGCTGCCACCTCCGCTGCCGCGCGACATGGCGACGTGCATGCTGCCGTGGCTGTCGCCGGCGCCTCCACGGCGACTCCGGCCACCGTTTGACTCCCTCCGGCGTGCAGCGAGGTCGTGGTGAAGAGGGGAGTGCAGGGCTGGCTCCAATTTGTCCAATGCACAACCCAAGCTTGGATTGATCCATGAGTTGCTTCGGTTTGGGAAGAACAGGGTGGGTGATCACAAGGTGTTCGTTGAAATGTTTGAACCAAAACAGTATGCAATTTGCTATTTAATTTTTCATATTTCTCTTAATCCTTTTGGGTTCAAACTTAGGGTCTAGGCTAAGTATATTATTGGTGAGTGTTACAAAGTTTTTTTGAAATATTTTGAAATATCTCAATCATGAATTTCTAATTTGAAATTGGGGCTTTTGAATTTAAATTTTTGAAAGGGAATAGTTTGTGAAAAATTAACTAGGAGTGTTTATAATATTACTCCATTGATTTTGGTGTGAAAATAAATTTATACTTCTTAATTTGGAAAAATAATGTGACATGTGTCACATGGTGTTTTGTTTTTGTGATTTGTTTTATTTGTTTTCTTTTCTTTCTATTTTTCAATTAGAGGTAGAACTCAACAATATTGCAAACAATGCAAACAAACAATTCTCAAGAATTAAACATACACAAATTTTTATGAGAAAAGTTTTTGTTGGCCCACATTTTTGCATTAATAAATATATTAACATTCTGGGATGTTACAACATGGTCGCATTGGATGTCCGTCCGTCCAACACTTGGCAGCATCTTCAGGGATCTCACATTAGTTATGATCCTGTTTGGGTTCCTTCACTTTGGGTTTTCACCGCACGCGGCATGTTTCCGGCGGTTCGACGTCCATTTTGATTAGCGTGATGTATTATGGATGCGATATATATTATTATGACTTGTAACTAATTGATGTTATTGCTACTACTACTTTCAATGTCCCTCTTTGTTGTTATTGCTACTACTTTTAATCTTTATTTAATCCTTCTTCTTTATAGTTAAAGCTATGGACCACAACGGTACCGGTAGAGATCCTCGGGAAGATGCATTGTTGAACATGATAGGGGAAAGCCGACCAGAAGATGTAGAGAACTTTGTAGATGACGGCTCACAATATCTGAATGATGATGGGTATTGCTTGTTGGAAGATTTGTTACAAGGAGACAACCCGCAAACAAGTATTGATGTCGATACTAGCGCTGGGCCCTCAACCTGCAAGTCATCCGATGTAAATATTTAAGTCTTTGCTCATGATATATATCACTAGTTAGACCTTCACACATTGAGCATATATTTAACGAATGTTTTTTGTAGACCTCCAAATCGAACAAATGTTCCACTTCATCAAGGGGCCCGACCAAAAAGTGGGACGAGAATATGCACATGAGGATTGATGTAGTCAGTGCCGATGGGATCCCTTTGGAGCCCAAAAAGAGCGTGACAGCATTTACAAATCAAGCAGGAGTTCTTGTTAGGGATATGATCCCGATCACCTGTCGAGAATGGAATAAGCCAGCAAGAGCCGACAATATAAGTTTTGTATCTGACGAATTAAAGAAATCTATTTGGGAGAAGCTGATATCACACTTCACTCTGCCGAAGATGGACACCCCGGAGCAAACAAAGGCCATGATGGACAAAGTGAAGGCGTGGATCCTTAAGAAGATGGCCACACAATTCTGTAACCACAAGAAAAGATTGTGGGCGACTTATGTCAAGAGCGGGAAAATTACTCCGGAGTTCAAGGGAACTCAAGAGAGGTTACGTGCTCAATGGGATGATTTCAAGACGTACAAGGAATCGGAAGAAGCTAAAGCACGGTCGAAAAAGAATGCGGATAATGCCGCGCTGAAGATATATCATCATAATCTGGGGACAGTTGGCTACAGGACTGCCAGGCCTAAGTGGGATAAACTTAAGGCTGAAATTAAGGCAAAAGGGCTATCTCCAGGTACAGAGAAAGTGCCCGAAAGAGCAGGAAATTTCCTAATGGCGCATGGTATGACGTTGGATATGGAAACAGGGGAGTTGGTTCTTCGTGATCCGACGAAGAAAGCAGTGTTGACTCCCCTCAAGGATCTTGAAACAGCAATAGCCGAGGTGGAGGCGGGAACTTTTGTTCCTGATAGAGATAACGACGAACTGACAAAGGCACTCAAAAAGCCTGAGCACGGAGGACGCGTACGAGGCTATGGAGGTGTTACTTGGAAGATAGGGTTTCATGAGAACATAAACACTTATAGAAGCCGAGCGAGAGCACAGAAGAGGAGGGAGCAGCAGGCGGCAGACCGGCTGAAGAATGTGGAAGAAAAGAACGAGCAGCTCTTTGCGCTGTATTCTCAGATGCAGGAGTAAATATCAAGCCGTCCAGAGGGAGAACACATGTACATAGATCCCGCACCCGACTGCCGGAGAAGCAGCATGGCTTCCACGGCGTTGCATGTCAGCGTTGATGATGCACAGGTTGATGTGTCACCGATGGAGCGCTACCCCGTGGACAATATCGAAGAGAAGACTGATTGTGAGCTACACCAGCCAATGAAGAATATATCCATGAAGGTGGCCGTCGGCTTTGCTTTGAAAGTTGATCCTGCAGCGCGTTGGCATGGCCGCGAGATTCCAGCTGGGTATGCTCGTGTCGGGGTGGATGAAATTCTATCCGGATGTGAGACATTGGAGATTGACTTCGCTGGCCCTGAAGGGGAGTCGACCCTGGGAGAAGTCTTGCATGGAGTTATTTTATGGAAAAAGAAATACATCATATTTCCAGGCTCGAAGCAAAGGACTAAGGCTCCCTCAGCTCCACGTCGATCATCGCGGCCTGATGCTCCATCACCTCCACCTCGATCATCGCCGCCTAAGGCTCCCTCACCTTCACCTCGATCATCGCCGCCTAAGGCTCCCTCACCTCCACGTCGATCATCGCCGCCTAAGGCTCCCTCACCTTCACCTCGACCATCGCCGCCTAAGGCTCCCTCACCTCCACGTCGATCATCGCCGCCTAAGGCTCCCTCACCCTCGATCATCGCCGCCTAAGGCTCCCTCACCTGCACCTCGACCATCGCCGCCTAAGGCTCCCTCACCTCCACCTCAACCATCGCCGCCTCGATCTGCGCCTAAGGCTCCCTCATCTACGCCTAAGGCTCCCTCATCTGCGCCTAAGGCTCCCTCATCTACGCCCAAGGCTTCCTCATCTACGCCTAAGGCTCCCTCATCTGCGACTAAGGCTTCCTCATCTGCGCCTAAGGCTCCCACATCTTCCACGCTGCATCAGCGGACTCGATCTTCGGCGCCGCCCACTCAGTACATTGGAGTAAAGCGGAAGTGCCCGACTCCGCCTACTAAGGAGAAAGTGTCACTGCTCCCCATGGGTCGTCCCACGGAGAATAAGAGGCAGCAGAGAGCCGACGTTGCCCAGCTTGGACAACAGAAAAAACAATCGATCGTTCCGTTGAAGGTGGCATCCCCAATTGTATTACCAGAAAAGTTTGAAGAAATTCCTGGTCTGGCGATTGGTGAAATGCTAGGCCTAGTTGAAGCCGGCATGGCTCCCCTAGCAAGGCAATTTGTCATGGGGAAGGAACTGGTCACAGAGGCGGAGTTGGCACTGCTACCTCCAAGGATGCGAGAATTACATCAGTGGTACATGGAGCGCACAAAAGACGGCCAAACAATGATGTCTCTTACATATAAAGAAGAACATTACTTCATCGGAGAATAGACAATCCATATTGATTTTGATGAATTATGGCAGTTATTCAATATGGAAGCCCTCGACAAATGTATCATGAGCTGCTATTGTCTGTAAGTGATTAATTTTTATTTCTGTTATTAATTAAGTCTCTAGCTAATTAAGTCTCACTACATACATTCGTTCATATGCTATTATGCAGAAAGAAGATTCTCGAATGTAAGAGGATGCCTAATTATCAAGTTGGGTTCGTTGACCCGGATCGAGTTCATGTACATAACCTACAACAGTTTCCGGAGGCAACGGAGAACAACTTGTTCAATGCATTGAAGCAACAAAATTATAAAGATGTGATTTTGTTTCCTTACAACTTCAGGTGAGAGTGTTCTTACTGTCTTGTACACATTAACTTTTCGCTCTTACTAAATGTTGATGAACGTGTGCAGCTACCACTGGATTCTCTTTAACATTCAAATTGACCGTGGGATAGTTGAGATCAAGGACTCAATAGCGCATACCTTGGAGTATTACGCAAGCATTACTGATATGCTCCAAAAGTAATTTCAATCGTTATTACACTATATTGGCCTCTTTATTTTCCTGTGTTCTAGTTATTAATATATTCTTTATTCATTTTATTTGTAGGGTATGGAAGCGGTTCACAAGATCTGAGGGTGGTCATTTTAAATCAGAGCTGACCTTTAAACAAATTCCCGTAAGTATATGATGTCTACGCACGCTTCTATTCTCGTAGACAGTGTTGGGCCTCCAAGAGCAGAGGTTTGTAGAACAGCAGCAAGTTTCCCTTAACTGAATCACCCAAGGTATATCGAACTCAGGGAGGTAGAGGTCAAAGATACCCCTCTCAAGCAACCCTGCAATTAAGATACGAGAAGTCTCTTGTGTCCCCAACACACCCAATACACTTGTCAGATGTATAGGTGCACTAGTTATGCGAAGAGATAGTGAAATACAAGTAATATGGATGATTATAATTAGTAATTGCAATCTGTAGTAAAAATGGCAGCAAGCAAACATGTAGCAGAACTTGTTGGAAACGGTGTTTTGATGCTTAGAAACAAGGCCTAGGGATCATACTTTCACTAGTGGACATTCTCAACAATGACATCAAAGCTGAATAATAAATATTACTCTCAAACACTCTCATGTTGGATGATAAACACCATTCATTGTGTAGGGCTACAAGAGCACACCCCAAAGTCGGAGTAAACTAACACCACAACGTCATAAAGGAATCACACACGGTGCACACACTGTCACCTTTACATCCGTGAATAACCCCGGAGTTCATATTAAAGTAACCTCTAGAGTGCATAATAGATAAAGAGTAACATCACATATTCAACTAGATTACAAAGCTCATGATCACATAAAGTTCACACCATGGGAGAGAGAGATAAACCACATAGCTACCGGTAGAGCCCGCAGCCCCGGGGGAGAACTACTCACTCCTCATCATAGGAGTCAGCAACGGTGATGGAGATGGCGGTGGAGTCGATGGAGATGGCTCCGGGGGCAATTCCCCGTCCCGGCAAGGTGCCAGAACAGAGACTTCTGTCCCCCGAATCTCGTCTTCGATGGCGGCGGCGCAGCGGAACTCTTCTCGGGAAAAGGCTTATTGATTTAGGGTTTTTGCGTCGGGGGCAATATATGGGCGAAAGGGCGAAGGCGGTGGAGGCCCGAGGGCTCCTCACCACGTGCTCGCGCGGCCAGAGGTGGGGCCGCGTCTGGGCATGGTGAGGGCGCCTCGGTCTCCGTCTTCGTTTCTCCTTCGGACTTTTGGAACGTGTCGGGAAAAATAGGAGCTTCGGCGAAGAAATCGTCCAATTCCGAGAATATTTCCTTAAGTACTTTTCTGAAACCAAAAACAGCAGAAAACAGGGAACTGGCACTGTGGCATCTTGTCAATAGGTTAGTTCCAGAAAATGCATAAAACAACATAAAATGCATATAAAACATGTAATAACTTGGTATAATATAGCATGGAACATAAGAAATTATAGATACGTTTGAGACGTATCAAGCATCCCCAAGCTTAGTTCTACTCGTCCTCGAGTAGGTAAAACGATAACAAATAATTTCTGGAGTGACATGCTTTCACACAATCTTGATCAAATAATAATGTAATGCATATAAGTTGAGATCAAATGAATAAAAGCTGTAGTTTATATTGATATCAAATGAGTAATGAATAAACAAGTAGGCATAACAAAGCAAAACTTTCAATGAATCAGTAATAGAGAACAATCAACCGTGCAAAGTAGATATTAAAGATGATTTATGCTTCAAGCACAACAATATAATCATCTAATGAATCAAACAATCATGACAACTTTGTGAAAGGATCAAGTCAAGTGATAGCAATATGCACATAGAAGATCATCTCTCTATTTGTTCACACAAAAACAAGCAAGTGTTCAGCGTTGGTTCCTGGTACCAGGATGTTGTGGCTAAAAGAATAATAATGGGGGTTTGGAAGGCCAACGGAAGAAAGTCTCACACAGCTGAAAGTGATCATTAGACAAGAGGAAGTCTTATAATCGAAGCTATGCAAGGAGTAGTGATTGCCACACAACGGATGCACATAGAGCTATAAGTGTATGAAAGCTCTCCAATGGAACTAGTGGGGGTGCATCTAACTTGCTTGCTCATGAAGACCTAGAGCACTTTTGAGGAGGCTCATCATTGGAATATACAAGCCAAGTTCTATAATGTAAAGTTCCCCACATAGTTATGCAAGTAAAACATGAAAACTCTCTCATATGGAGTAAAGGTGCTAAACATGAGCATGATACGTTGGATAATTTCTTATGTTCCATGCTATATTATACCAAGTTATTACATGTTTTATATGCATTTTATACAATTTTATGCATTTTCTGGGACTAACCTATTAACAAGATGCCACAGTGCCAGTTCCCTGTTTTCTGCTGTTTTTGGTTTCAGAAAAGTACTTAAGGAAATATTCTTGGAATTGGACGATTTCTTTTCTGAAGTCAGTTTTTCATAGGGAACGTTCCAGAAAGCCGAACCCCTGGCCGCGCGAGGACCAGGTGTGGGCCCCTCGGGGCGCCACCGACTTCGCCTTTTCGCCTACAAATACCCCCCAGACTAAAAACCCTAGCACGGTGTTCATATTTTCCTCCACGGGTCCCGAGCCGCTGCCGTCGTCAACACCAATTTGGGAGAGATCAGAACTTCTCCCCGGCACCCTGCCGGGAGGGGGAATCGTCACCGGAGGCCTCTACGTCGCCATGACCGCCTCTGGACTGATGCGTGAGTAGTCTACCCTTGGACTACGGGTCCATAGCAGTAGCTAGATGGTTGTCTTCTCCTCTTGTGCTATCATGTTTAGATCATGTGAGCTGCCTATCATGATCAAGATCACCGTTATGTAATACTTCATGTTGTGTTTGCTGGGATCCGATGAATATTGAGTACTAAAGTTATTGCTTCATAATATATCATGTGTGTGCTATTTAATGATCGTGCATGCTCTCCGTTACTTGTGTATGCTCTGGCCAAGTAGATGCTTGTGACTCCAAGAGGGGGTATTTATGCTCGATAGTAGGTTCATGTCTCTATTAAATCTGGGGTGGTGACAGCTAGCTCTAAGGTTGTAGATGTACTGTTGCTACTAGGGATAAAACAGTAGTACTTTGTCTAAGGATGATGTTACTTACTTACTTTACACACAGTGCTTAAGGCGATAATCTGTTGCATGCAACTTAATACTGAAAGGGGTGCGGACGCTAACCGGAAGGTGGATTATTAGTCATAGATGCGGTTGGAACGGTCTATGTATATTGTTGTAATGCCCGAATGAATCTCACACTAGACATCATAACGTTGGTATATGCATTGGTTTGCTCATCATTATTCTATCAATTGCCCAGCTGTAATTTGTTTACCCGCATGAATGTTATTATTATTTATGGAGAGACACCACTAGTGAACTGTGGACCCCGGTCCTTCTCTTTAATCTGATAAACCACAAACTTCAAACTTGTTACTTTCTACAAACAAACATCTTTCTTCCACACATACGTTTAATCCTTTGACAACCTCACCGTTAAGTTGGGGCAAAGTATCTTGATTGTGTTGTGTGCAGGTTCCACGTCACCTACGTCCCAGGAAGCATTTTCTGGTGCCCTTACGTCGCAGATTTTTCTGGCGCCGTTGACACCTCGGGGGAATTCATTATTTCCTACTGGTTCGATAACCTTGGTTTCACAACTAAGGGAAACTTGCTGCTGCACTACTTCATACCTTCCTCTTGGGGTCTCCCAACAACACACCCACCGTGTGCATCAAGCATTTTTCTGGCGCCGTTGCCGGGGAAATAAGAATTCCTTTGAAGACGTTCACACTCCTCCGTCAACTTCGTTGCCGGTGATTTGAAGATTCTTCTACGAGGGGAGTTTTCGCACTTCCAATCTTTTTATTTTGTTATTGTCTTGCTTAGTTTATTTTTATTACTGTCTTGTTTGCTTAATATCAAAAATACAAAAAAAAATAGTTACTTGCATTACTTTGTTTATTTCGGTTTGCTATTTTATTTTCAGTTTTTGTTATTTTGGTTATTTCGGTTTGTTAATTAATTTGCTAAAATGAGTACTGTTGAGAATACTAAGTTGTGTGACATTACTAGCACCAACAACAATGATTTTATATGCACACCTATTGCTCCACCTGCATCTAAAGCTGAATTCTTTGAAATTAAACCTGCTTTGTTGAACCTTGTTATGAGAGAGCAATTTTCTGGTGTTAGTTCTGATGATACTGCTGCCCATCTAAATAATTTTGTTGAACTATGTGAAATGCAAAAATATAAGGATATAGATGGTGATATTATAAAACTGAAATTATTTCCTTTCTCCTTGAGAGGAAGAGCTAAAGAATGGTTGCTTTCATTGCCAAGGAATAGTATTGATTCATGGATTAAATGTAAAGATGCTTGTCGAGGTGTGATTCCCACGGAACAGGGATAACCACTCTCGGGGGAGAAGTTCGTGAAGGGGACTGAACACGTTAGTCAACAACCCACAACCGGCTCGGCGGCGGTGCTCGTCGAGCCTGTAGAGGAACAGCACGACAGAGATGGACTCCGGCCCGTACCCAGGTTCACGGCCCTCAGGGTGAGGTAAAACCGCTACTCCTGCTTGTCTGTATTGCTCAGTAGAGGGTGTAGTACAAAGAGCTTGCCGCTGGCCCTCGCGAGGCAGTGCGGAGCTCGGAGGGGGAAGGTTCGGGCCTTCTTCCTCCTCAGGCTTGCTGGGCTTGGCTAAGCTGTCGTGGGGTGTCTATGGATGAGTGATCGATTGATCCCCCCCGCTACGGTGGTGCTCCTGCTCCTTATATAGGCGCCCCGGGCCTCATCCCTGCGTGCTGCGCAGTGGAAGGGTTCCCACATGGCGACGAAATGGTAGAGCGGGGTGCACCGCAGCTGAGGTGCTCATGGACTCGGTCCATGGTCGCAAAGCCTGCCTTCGTGGCAGGGCAGCCGCCGTCTTTGCAGAGCGGCCAGCTGGTACTGCAGAGACCGTGGGGGTGCCCACGGTGACGTCGCCGTTGGAGCGTTGCGCCGGCCACCTGCTTTATCACCAAAGAGGAAAGCTTCGTTGGTGGCGCAGGGGACACAGCGCTTTGTTGACTCCTTTTATCACCAGAACGGCAACTGCGGCGCCGTCGTCATCGCGCGCAGACGCGCGCGTCACTCTGCGGCTGCGGCAGAGGCCATGTGCGCTCTGCAGCAATTGCTTCGTAGAGAAGTATCTCCACAGGGCCCTGGAGGCCTTGTGGAGGGAGTTGTGTTGACTCCCCTTCAGGGGGGAAAAGCCTTGCCGGGGGGCGGCCTCAGGGGGAGCCCCTTCAGGCCCTTCGCTGCCTCCTCAAGTCCCCTCGGGGGTCTCCCCAAGCGTTTCGCTTGGTCCTTAGTCGTTTCGTCGGCATCGACGCGTGTGAGGGCCGTGGAGAGTGGGCTCTGCACACCCTAGAATCCACTGGGCCGACAGTAGCCCCCGGGCCCACGACGGGCACGGCGAGGCCCACCGGGCCCAGACGAAGCGTCGCGGGTCCAAAACGTCCGGCCTGCCCGTGACACGCGTCACTCAGTGGTGAGTTAGCGACGACTCGGTTTCTCCGGACGATCGTGCGTAGTGGGGGGTCCCACCACGTCCACCACGACCACGCCTTCGAAACTGCTCGGACGGGGCATAAAGCTGCGCGCCGGTCCGAATCGCAGTCATTACTCCCATTTCGCGCCTCCAAACTTCCAGCTCTCGACCTCCTAGTTCTCCAACCTCGGCGAACTCTCTTCGCCTCCGGCGAACTCCTTTCTTCTCCGGCGCTCCGCTTTAAGCATCCTCCTCGACAATGGGCGGACCCAAAGGCAAGGCAGCGATGACCTTAGCCCGCCAAGACGCGCAGGAGGATGAGACGCTCGGCCCTGCCCTGGTCGGGACTCGCGTCAATGCGGCCGCGCTGGACAAGATCCAGCATCTGGTCGCCGGGAAGAACAATGAGCACGGCGCCAGCGCTATTCAGGCCGCGAGGTTCGGCCATTTCCCGGCGGGGTTTTACCCCATCTTCCTCCAAACTCTCTTCGCCGGGCTGGTGCCCCCATACTCGCCTTTCCTCGAGGCCGTCTTGGAGTTCTATCAGATCCACCTTCTCCACCTTCACTCCAACGCCATCCTCATCCTCTCCATCTTCGCCTTCTTGTGTGAGGCCTATCTGGGGGTGAAGCCCTCGGTGGCCCTCTTCAGGAGTTTCTACGTTCTCCGAAACACCGCGAAGACCGAGCGGACGGGCTGCGTATCCTTCCGCATCGCGGACGGCATGGGGGACATCTACATCCCCATGTCGTGGAGCGGTGAGAGACCTGTCACGGCGGTGTCGAAGAAGGTGGACGACTTCAGGCAGAAGTGGTTCCTCATCGGCGTCCCGTCGCAGAGCTCCCTCCTCGACGTCCCAGATGCGCCGCCCGTGAAAAACACTCATTGTGGCAAGCAGGCCCTCAGGGGCCCGCAGGTGGCCGGCCTCGTGG
Organism: Poa annua; assembly: GCA_026929855.1. NCBI lineage: Eukaryota > Viridiplantae > Streptophyta > Magnoliopsida > Poales > Poaceae > Poa > Poa annua. Next base: position 61,318,215 of record CM049437.1, read on the forward strand.
GTCGCTTGAGGACGCTCCGGGAGAACGGCCTCACGGGCCAAATGGTTGCGGAGGAGTTCGTGAGGCGCCGCATCGCCCCCCTTCAGGCACACAAGAAGGCGATGTGGGCGTACTCGGGGCTCATGGACCCGATGCGGCTCCACCCCTGCGACCATCGCCCCGCCGTCGTCGCCACCATCATGGGCGGCCTCTTCGTCAACCCAGACGTGCCCGCGGCGGTCCCCACGGCGATAAGGCCCCTGTACCAGGTCCCGGACCAGCGCCAGGCTATCTTGGAGCTGATGCCCACATTCACCGCGCTGGGCCTGGCGGGGGAAGAGGAAGAGGATGGGCCCCTGCCCATGGCGAAGGATGGGGACGCCGCCGAGTCTCCGTACGCATCAGACGCGGAGCATGACGACGCGGAGCAGGGCGACGCGGAGGCAGAGGCGATGCCCTCCGCAGGCGCGGGGAGTTCGTCCAGAGCCGCGCCCCCCGCGGGGGAGGTCTACGAGCTCTCGTCCAGCGATGGAGAGGAGGCCGAGGCTGGGCGCCAAGAGCCACGGACCAAGGCGGCCCATGACAGGCCTGCCGGGGAGCCCCCGAGCGCTCCCCTCAAGAGGAAGGCTGAGACGGCTCCTGAAGGGTCAGGAGCTCGGACCGTGCCCTCGTGGCGCGCGTCAGGTATGGCGTGGGTTGACACCCGCGCTAAGAAGTCCAGGTAAGTGCTCTTGAGTTTTGCCTTTTCCCTTCAATCTTCTGCTTGTCTCCTCCCCTGATCGATTTTCTTTGCCTTCCGCCAGCGACCCTGCGCCTGCGAAGCGCCGAAGGCTCCGCAAGGCCGCGGACGTGAAGAGAGCCGCTCCTGAGGCCGTGCCTGAGGCTACGGCGGACGAGACCGCGGCTGGCGAGGTCTTTTGGCCTGAGGAGGAGACTCCTGCAGGCCCTCAGGAGGAGATGCCCCAGACGGGGGGACACGTGCCGCCCCCGGAGGAGGAGCACGTGGAGGAGCAGACGGAGAGGGCATCCACTCCGCCCCGCGCCGCCACCCCTCCAGCACAACCTGAAGCTGCGGCTGGCGCCCCGCCAGCTCCGAGCCCTCCCAAGGCCAGCAGGGAGAATCTTCCCCCCTCCCCGCCAAGCACTTCAGCGGAGGAGGAGGTAGCGGCGACTTGGCAGACCTTCCCTGCCCCGGAAGCGAGCAAGGAAGTGCCGCTCGAGCGGGACGATACCGGGGCGCAGCATGCAGGCGCTGAGGGGGAGGACCTGCCTCCAAGCCCCCAGGCCCATGCGGAGGCTACCTTCACCAGGTTCGACGCGGGCGCAGGGCCTTCCGCGCCACGCAGGCCCTCGCCCTCGGCAGCTGGGACTGGAGCCGAGGGCGCCGAGACGTTGCCATCCGCCTGGTGCGGGAGTCCCTGGAGGGGCTGGAGGCCCATCTCGCCCTGGAGGACCAGGAGCTTGCCCGGCAGCGGGACGAGCTCGCGAGGGCTTGGGCCGCATTTCACGCGGCTGTGGAGGCTCGCCAGCAGAGCGACTTGGCCCTGCAGGAGGAGCGCGAGGAGGCGATACGCTTCGCCAAGGAGCTCCGCGAGGGCGCCATGCGCAACGCCGAGGAGCTTCTGCAGCCCTTGAAGGCCGAGCGCCGGGCCGCGGCTGAAGACTTGGCCGCGGCCAGGGCAGAGCGGGAGGCCGTGGAGCACTCCCTGGCGGCCAAGCACAGCGAGCTCGTCGCACTCGAGACGAATATTCTCGCCGACTCCGAGACGGTGCGGTCCGCGCTGGACGAGGTCCGCACGAACTTGGAGGCCAGAGGGCGAACTCTGGGCGAGCGCGAGGAGGACGTGCGTCGCCGCGACGAGCAGCTGGCGCTGAGGGAGCAGGAGCTGTCGGGGCAGCGCGCTGCCCTCGAGGCCCGCGAGGATAGCCTGACAACGGCGCTCAGCAAGCTTGAGCGCGAAGTGGCCGCCCACAAGGGGAGCGTGGAGCGTGCCAACGCGCGGCTAGCGGAACGGAAGGAGGAGGCCATGAAGAAACTCCAGGAGAAGGAGACGGAGCTCCGCGCCGCCGTCTCCAAGGATTACAAGGACAAGTTCTCCAAGCAGGAGGAGCGCTTCAAGGAGAGGCGCGACGAGGACGCCGCCCGAATCCACAAGTTGGAGAAGGCGAACACCACCCTGAGCGCCCGCCTTGGGCGCGAGGTGGACCGTCGCCGCGCTGCTGAAGAGGCGCGCGATCGCACGGCGCAGGACCTCACCTCCCTCATGGCGGACATGGAGGAGATGAACCAGCAGGTGGGTCCTGCCGTGGAGAAGGCGGTGGAGGCGGCCGAGAGCGCCAAGGCTGCGCAGGTGCTGTCGCAGCAGCGGGAGCGTATGTTCCTGTCCCTGGCGGGCCGGGGCCGCGAGCTCGCTGCGAAGCTGGGAGCAGAGGCGCCATCCGTCCCAGCTCAAGGCCATTCTGACGCCGCCACCTACCTCCTATACTTCGAGCAGCTCTTCACGGCGCTCGAGGGCCCCGCCGCGGAGCTCCGCGACGTCGTCGAGGAGGAGTGCCGCCAGCTCATGGCGGTGGCGGTGGACCGCATCTTCTCCAACCTCGTGCACCTCCAGCCCGGGTTCGACCTTGTCACGGTGACCGAGCCCCTCGAGGGGGAGGAAAGGTGGAAGGCCTCCAACTCCGTCCGCGACCAGGTGGACGACTTCTGCAGCCGCTTCAAGTGGGCCGCGGCGGAGGATGAGGGCGACGACGAGGAGAGCGGGCCTGAAGGGGAAGAATCCGGCCAGGATGACGGCGAGGCCTCTGCCTAACTTCCTCCTGAGATCCTCTCCTGCAATGTAGTGCGCTTGCAGCGCTGTAGGGGCATTTGCTTTTAAAGACTTTCGTTTTGCAGTCTGTAATATACTTCTTATCTTTTTAACAAGTACTGCTAAGTCTGTGTGTGCTCCCCTCGAGGGGCCTTTGCTTCAATTCCATGTCTTTTTCACTCTGCGTCGCTGGACCCTTCTCTTCGCACTATGACTCCGCCGCTGCGGTATGCTCGAGCAATGACTCGGCAAGGCCGGGGGGAGTTTAAGGCTTAGAGAGGTAAGAGCCCTCGAGTCGCGATGCTGAGGGCCCCCCTTTGACGCGCAAGCAGCCCATGGAGAGTGAGGGAAAGGACCACTCGAGGGACGCAGAGTGCTCGTGAGAGAGATGCGAGGGTTCTCTTGACGTGGACAGGGAACTTAGCTTCGCGAGGCTTTTCGCCCTGCGTGGGACTCCTCTGGCAATGTCCTTCCCTTCAGGGGCCGACTTTTTCCTCCACAGGCCTGGAGAGACTCTCGTTCCCTGTGGATGTTAGAGAGGCGAACCAAAACGCTAGAGCATAGTAGTAAGGACTTATGCGCGCTTATAGGTTTCCTCATGGGTGCACCAACGAGGAGAGAGAGTACCAAGGTCCTTTGGGGAGGTGGCGTGTATCCGGGAGCATGCCCTTTAGCCAGAGCTCAGGGTCCCTTGGATTTTGAAGTGCTGCTGGGGTGCTCTTGGGCACAGGCACCGTACTCAGCCCCCGCTCGCGAGGTGTGCACGGGAAGAATATAAGCGCACATTTTGAAAGTAAAGGATGAAGGTAAAACTTGCCATCGAAATATTACATAGCGGCGCCTTGGCGCAAAGTTCACTTGGAACGAAAATGGCGCCTGAGCGCAAAGTTCACTTGGAACGAGAATCGGTTCATTACACTTGGGTTTGCCAAGCTAACGTTCCTTCCATGTCAAGGCATGGGGACCACCCATTAGTGGCAGAGGTTCACTGCGGCCTGCGGTGGCTCATTAGCAGGAGAGCTCAGAGGGCTGAGCCTCGGGAGAAGCTTTGAGAAGCTTGGAGGTGAAGCCGTGAGCTTCCCTCTAGAGACAAAAAATGCCTGGCGTGACTATGATCACGGGTAGAACTTGCGCAGATGCGCGATGTTCCACGGGTTCTTGACGGGGATGCCGTCTTCGGTCTCCAGGCGTACTGCGCCAGGCCTGGCGATGTGGGAGACCCTGTAGGGGCCTTCCCACATCGGCGAGAGCTTGTGGAGACCTTCCCTGGAGAGGATTCGCCTGAGGACGAGGTCACCCGCCTCAAGGGTGCGCGAGCGCACATGGCGGCTGTGGTAGCGTCGCAGATCTTGCTGGTACTTCGCCGCCCTGAGGGCGGCGTGGTGGCCCAGTCCCTCGAGGAACAGTAGGTCGTCGTTGTGGAGGCCCTCTTGGATGTCCTCGTTGAAGGCAAGGACCCGTGGGGATCCATGCGGCGTTCCATGCCCACCCGCGCGTCAGGCGCAGTGCGCTGCACGATCTGGCAGTCGTGCGGCGAGGAGGCGTGAGAGGGAGCCCTCTGCGCTGCGGCCGGAGGCGGTCCCGGCGGCGGCGGAGGCGCATCTGGTGCAGCCGTTCCCGCGCGGCCGGAGTGCTGGACCATGGAGCGCGACGGGGTGGGGCACGTGGTGGCGACGTCGACGAGGTGGTGGAGATGGTCCAACCACTGGTCGTGGGCCTCAGCGCTAGGCCGGTAGCGTAGGAGCTCCTGGGCCATGAGGAGCGCGGTGTGCGGCGTGGGCTCTGGGCGTCCCTGAGAGGACGCGCCTTAGCGCCGTGACGGATGCGAGGACTCAGCATCGTCGTTGCGCTCCGGGGGGACGTCCCTGTCGTCGCGGTGGTCACTGTCATGGTACTCTTCGCTCTCGGGCTCCTCCACATGCGGGCCAGTGTTGGCGCGCACGGCAGCCCGAGGGCGGCCGCGGCGGCCACGGGTGGGAGCTGTGCCGGGCTCGGTGTGAGCCCTGTCAGCTGCGCGCCTGTTGGCGCGCGTCGTGCGGGTGTCCGCCATGGCGGAAAGCCGGCGGGAGGTTGAAGACGCGCCTCAGTCCCCTACCTGGCGCGCCAAATGTCGAGGTGTGATTCCCACGGAACAGGGATAACCACTCTCGGGGGAGAAGTTCGTGAAGGGGACTGAGCACGTTAGTCAACAACCCACAACCGGCTCGGCGGCGGTGCTCGTCGAGCCTGTAGAGGAACAGCACGACAGAGATGGACTCCGGCCCGTACCCAGGTTCACGGCCCTCAGGGTGAGGTAAAACCGCTACTCCTGCTTGTCTGTATTGCTCAGTAGAGGGTGTAGTACAAAGAGCTTGCCGCTGGCCCTCGCGAGGCAGTGCGGAGCTCGGAGGGGGAAGGTTCGGGCCTTCTTCCTCCTCGGGCTCGCTGGGCTTGGCTAAGCTGTCGTGGGGTGTCTATGGATGAGTGATCGATTGATCCCCCCCCCCCCCCCGCTACGGTGGTGCTCCTGCTCCTTATATAGGCGCCCCGGGCCTCATCCCTGCGTGCTGCCCAGTGGAAGGGTTCCCACATGGCGACGAAATGGTGGAGCGGGGTGCACCGCAGCTGAGGTGCTCATGGACTCGGTCCATGGTCGCAAAGCCTGCCTTCGTGGCAGGGCAGCCGCCGTCTTTGCAGAGCGGCCAGCTGGTACTGCAGAGACCGTGGGGGTGCCCACGGTGACGTCGCCGTTGGAGCGTTGCGCCGGCCACCTGCTTTATCACCAAAGAGGAAAGCTTCATTGGCGGCGCAGGGGACACAGCGCTTTGTTGACTCCTTTTATCACCAGAACGGCAACTGCGGCGCCGTCGTCATCGCGCGCAGACGCGCGCGTCACTCTGCGGCTGCGGCAGAGGCCATGTGCGCTCTGCAGCAATTGCTTTGTAGAGAAGTATCTCCACAGGGCCCTGGAGGCCTTGTGGAGGGAGTTGTGTTGACTCCCCTTCAGGGGGGAAAAGCCTTGCCAGGGGGCGGCCTCAGGGGGAGCCCCTTCAGGCCCTTCGCTGCCTCCTCAAGTCCCCTCGAGAGGGCTCTCCCCTCGGGGGTCTCCCCAAGCGTTCCGCTTGGTCCTTAGTCGTTTCGTCGGCATCGACGCGTGTGAGGGCCGTGGAGAGTGGGCTCTGCACACCCTAGAATCCACTGGGCCGACAATGCTTTTACTGGAAAATATTATCCTCCTGCTAAGATTATTTCTCTAAGAAGTAGCATCATGAATTTTAAACAACTTGATAATGAACATGTTGCTCAAGCTTGGGAAAGAATGAAATCTTTGATAAAGAATTGCCCAACCCATGGACTGACTGCTTGGATGATCATCCAAATCTTTTATGCAGGACTGAATTTTTCTTCAAGAAACTTATTGGATTCGGCTGCTGGAGGTACTTTTATGTCCATCACCTTGGGGGCTGCAACAAAACTCTTGGATAATATGGTGGTGAATTATTCTGAATGGCATACTGAAAGGACACCTCAAGGTAAGAAGGTAAATTCTGTTGAAGAAACCTCCTCCTTGAGTGAAAAGATTGATATTATTATGTCTATGCTTGCAAATGGTAAATCCCATGTTGGTCCAAATAATGTTCCCTTAGCTTCTTTAGTTGCACAAGAAGAGCATGTTGATGTGAACTTTATTAAAAACAACAATTTCAACAACAATGCCTATAGGAACAATTATGGTAATAACAACTATAAGCCCTATCCTCCTAATAATGGTAATTCTTATGGTAACTCTTATGGTAATTCTTATGGTAAAATGCCTAGTGAGGAAAGGATTCTAGAGATTGAAAAAGCTACTAAAGTTTTTATGCAAAACCAATATGAGCAAAATAAAGTGTTCACAAAAACCATGGAAGAACAATCTAATATGTTGAGAAATATTAGTCATCAAATGGAAAAATTAAATAGGGAGATTTCGGGTCTTCAAGGAAAAATGACTAATGCTGAAACTTGTATTTCCTCTATGTCTGCAGCACAATCTTCTTTAATTACTAAAATGGCTGCTAAACCTGAAAATATTGATGATAATCCCTTTGCTACTACTAATGCTATCCAAGTTCAAATAGATGAAAATGTTAGGATGATGGCCCAATTACGTGCTAGATGGGAAAGAGAGAAAGAACTAGATAAAGAGGCTAATATTGTTAAAGTTTTTACTATTACTACCTCTGAAAATAATGGTGTTTCACATGCTAGTAAGCCTCCTATTATCAATGGTAACATAGTTGGTGTTGGAAATGTCTCCTCTACTTCTTCCAAAAATTTAAAATTGCCCAAAACTGCTGAAACTAGTGTTGATAAAAGTGCTGAAATTTTTAAGAACATGGGAGAATGTGGTTCGGTTTGCTTTGATGATAATAATTTTGATTTTGATAATTGTAATATCTCTGAAGTTATTAAGTTCTTGCAAAAGTTGGCCACAAGTCCTAATGCTAGCTCTCTTAATTTGGCTTTTACTACTCATATTACAAATGCTCTCATTAAAGTTAGGGAAGATAAATTAAGACTTGAAGATTCTATCCCTAAGAAGTTAGAATATGGTTGGGAGCCCATCATTAAAATGAAAGTAGATAAATTTTATTGCAATGCTTTGTGTGACCTTGGTGCAAGTATTTCTGTTATGCCTAAAAAGCTTTATGATATGTTTGATTTGCCACCATTGGAACATTGCTATTTGGATGTTTTTCTTGCTGATAATGCTTTGAAGAAACCTTTGGGGAGAGTTAATGATGTTCCCATTATGGTTAATAATAACATGGTCCCCGTTGATTTCATTGTCTTGGATATTGAATGCAATCCATATTGTCCAATTGTGTTGGGAAGGCCTTTTCTTAGAACTGTGGGTGCTATTATTGATATGAAAGAGGGTACCATCAAGTACCAATTCCCACTCAAGAAAGGTATGGAACACTTCCCTAGGAAGAGAATGAAGCTACCTTTTGATTCTTTTGTTCGTTCAAATTATGGTGTTGATGCTTCATCCCTTGATAATACTTGAGTTTTGCTTTCTGTGCCTAGCTGAAAGGCGTTAAACAAAAGCGCTTATGGGAGACAACCCACTTTTATTTCCTGTTATTTTATTTTGTTTGTGTCAAGGACTTGTCCTACCTCTGTAGCAATTCCTTTGTATCTTTATTTTATTGCATTGTTGTGTCAAGATAAGCCTCTAGTTGAAAGTTCATGCTAAATTTGGATTCCTGCGCAGAAACAGTTTTCTGCTGTCCACCGTTTAATTCGTAACTCCTCACAGAAAATCCAAATAATCTGCCCTTTTTTGTGCGTAATCCAAAGATATATATGCAACTTTCATTAGTTTTGAGTCTTCTGATCTGAGCAAGTTAAGTGCCTCGAAAAAATTCGTCTTTACGGACTGTTTTGTTTTTGACAGATTCTGCCATTTATTTTGCAATGCCTCTTTTGCTATTTTGATTGGATCTTTTTATCCTATGAAGTATCAGTGGCTGTAGCTAATGTCCAGTAGCATTGGTAGCAATTGTGTTCCTACATAATATCATAATTTTTCGTGCACTAACCCTCTAATGAAGTTTACTCTAAGTTTGGTGTTTGGTGTGGAGGAAGTTTTCAAGGATCAAGAGAGAAGGATGATATGATGTGATCAAGAGGATAGTAAAGCCAAAGCTTGGGGATGCCCCGGTGGTTCATCCCCAACATATTTCAAGAAGACTCAAGCGTCAAAGCTTGGGGATGCCCAAGGCATCCCCTTCTTCATCAACAAACTATCAGGTCCTTTCTAGTGAAACTATATTTTAATTCCGCCACTTCTTATGTGCTTTTCTTGAAGCGTCGGTTTGTTTTTGTTTTTTTTTTGTTTTTTTCATTCTCTGAATAAAATGGATCCTAGCATTCTTTTGTGGGAGAGAGACACGCTCCGCTTTTTCGTATGAATACTCGTATTCTTCACTTATATTTGTTGAGTATTCTTCTATGTTACTTCAATGCTTTCTAGCTCTTGTTTTTCATGCATCTCTTGCTAGAGCTGTTAGCTTTATTATATCATACTCTCATATCTCATTGTTTAATTACTTGGAGAGTTTATCTTTTAAATAAGTTGATTGGTGTTTGGTTGAGAACAGAAAATGCTAAATGTGGTAGATGGTATAAAGAAAGATATACATGCTCTTATGGATTGTTATCTTGCGTGTTGTGGGGCTTGGCAATTGTTTTGAGCTCTCAAGTAGATCATGTTTAAGCTTTTACATCATGTAGTTAAAACCTATTAGTGAGGAACTACCGTAAAACTTGCTGAAATTTGGTTTGCATGTTTGGTATCTCTAAGGTCTAGATATTTTCTAGTTAAAGTGTTTGAACAACAAGGAAGACAATGTAGAGTTTTATAATGCTTGCAATATGTTTTTATATACGTCTTGTTCTCATAGTTTATACTTGTGTTTGCTTCAAATAACCTTGATATCCAAAACCTTGTACTGAGAGGGAATGCTTCTCGTGCATCCATAATCCTTGAGCCAAAACCTATGCCATTTGTGTCCACCATACCTACCTACTACATGGTATTTCCTGCCATTCCAAGCAAATACTTCGTGTGCTACCTTTTATTATTCAAAACATATTATCTCTTATTTGTGTCAATGTTTATTAGCTCATGAGGAAGTATGTGGTGTTACGGATATCAACCTTGTCATTTGCTTTTAGACAGACTTTCACCAACCGGACTAGTGGCATATACACCGCTTATCCATTAACTTTGCAAAAAGAGCTGGCAAATGGAGTGCCCAGTCCCAATTAATTACAACTTTAACCGCTGCATTCTCTTCACATTTTTGCCCTGATCTAATCAGCCAAGCAATGATACTAGTTCTAAACTACATGTGTAAACAAAAGAGAAAAGAGGGATGATCCGCCCTTGGGTAGAAATAACGTCCTTCATGGGAGCCGCTCTTAAGAAAGTCTGGTTGACAAGGGGGGTAGAGTGCCCATTACCATTCGTTGACAACGACAAACACCGCTCAAAACTTACTTTTATGCTCTCTATATGATTTCAAAAACCTATAAAACTAAGAAGCTCTAGCACATGCTTGTATCCCTGCTTCCCTCTGCGAAGGGCCTATCTTTTACTTTATGTTGAGTCAGTTTACCTACTTCTTTTTATCCCCGAAGCAAACACTTGTGTCAACTGTGTGCAACAATTCTTATATGCTTACTTATTGCACTTGTTATATTTCTTTGTGTTGACAACTATCTATATGATATACATGTTCAAAAGTTGAAAGCCAATGCTGAAACTTATATCTTCCTTTGTGTTGCTTCAATGCTCTTTTGCTTAGATAATATTGCTTTATGAGTTAACTCTTATGCAAATCTTTTTGATGCTTGTTTGAAAGTACTATTCATGAAAAGTTTTACTTATATGATGTAGTTGTTTACTCCTTGTCTATTTGTTAGCAAACTATAGATCATTGCCTTGAGTCACTTCATTCATAACATGAGCCTTACATTATATTATGATCAAGATTGTGTTTAAGCATGTCACTTCAGAAATTATTCTTCTTTTATCGTTCTTGCCTACTCGGGACGAGTAGAACTAAGCTTGGGGATGTTGATACGTCTCCAACGTATCTATAATTTCTTATATTCCATGCTATATTATACCAAGTTATTACATGTTTTATATGCATTTTATACAGTTTTATGCATTTTCTGGGACTAACCTATTAACAAGATGCCACAGTGCTAGTTCCCTGTTTTCTGCTGTTTTTGGTTTCAGAAAAGTACTTAAGGAAATATTCTCGGAATTGGACGATTTCTTTTCTGAAGTCAGTTTTTCATCGGGAACGTTCCAGAAATCCGAACACGAGACGAAGTGGGCCACCGAGGCGGCGCCACCACGTGCTCGCGCGGCAGCACCCCTGGCCGCGCGAGGACCAGGTGTGGGCCCCTCGGGGCGCCACCGACTTCGCCCTTTCGCCTACAAATACCCCCCAGACTAAAAACCCTAACACGGTGTTCATATTTTCCTCCACGGGTCCCGAGCCGCCGCCGTCGTCAACACCAATTCGGGAGAGATCAAAACTTCTCCCCGGCACCCTGCCGGGAGGGGGAATCGTCACCGGAGGCCTCTACGTCGCCATGACCGCCTCTGGACTGATGCGTGAGTAGTCTACCCTTGGACTACGGGTCCATAGCAGTAGCTAGATGGTTGTCTTCTCCTCTTGTGCTATCATGTTTAGATCATGTGAGCTGCCTATCATGATCAAGATCACCGTTATGTAATACTTCATGTTGTGTTTGCTGGGATCCGATGAATATTGAGTACTAAAGTTATTGCTTCATAATATATCATGTGTGTGCTATTTAATGATCTTGCATGCTCTCCGTTACTTGTGTATGCTCTGGCCAAGTAGATGCTTGTGACTCCAAGAGGGGGTATTTATGCTCGATAGTAGGTTCATGTCTCTATTAAATCTGGGGTGGTGACAGCTAGCTCTAAGGTTGTAGATGTACTGTTGCTACTAGGGATAAAACAGTAGTACTTTGTCTAAGGATGATGTTACTTACTTACTTTACACACAGTGCTTGAGGCGATAATCTGTTGCATGCAACTTAATACTGAAAGGGGTGCGGACGCTAACCGGAAGGTGGATTATTAGTTATAGATGCGGTTGGAACGGTCTATGTATATTGTTGTAATGCCCGAATGAATCTCACACTAGACATCATAACGTTGGTATATGCATTGGTTTGCTCATCATTATTCTATCAATTGCCCAGCTGTAATTTGTTTACCCGCATGAATGTTATTATTATTTATGGAGAGACACCACTAGTGAACTGTGGACCCCGGTCCTTCTCTTTAATCTGATAAACCACAAACTGCAAACCTGTTACTTTCGGCAAACAAACATCTTTCTTCCACACATACGTTTAATCATTTGTTACAGCAAGCCGGTGAGATTGACAACCTCACCGTTAAGTTGGGGCAAAGTATCTTGATTGTGTTGTGTGCAGGTTCCACGTCACCTACGTCCCAGGAAGCATTTTCTGGCGCCCTTACGTCGCAGATTTTTCTGGCGCCGTTGACACCTCGGGGGAATTCATTATTTCCTACTGGTTCGATAACCTTGGTTTCACAACTGAGGGAAACTTGCTGCTGCACTACTTCATACCTTCCTCTTGGGGTCTCCCAACAACACACCCACCGTGTGCATCAGAGCACAAATGATGACTATGAATAATATGAGTGCTATAACATGAGCACAAGTGTGGATAAAAAGTAGTAATGTTGCCCCCTTTTTTATTCTTTCTTTCTTTTTTTCTCTTTTTCACTTTTTTTTTGTATTTTTCTGTTTCTCTTTTCGATGGCCTCCATGGCTTTTTTCAGTTTAAGGGGCAAACATCCTAATATGATAATATGACAACACACTTTTTGGTACAAATATCTCATGACGAATAAAACATAATGTATGAATGATAAATGGCAACAAGTCATGTAATGTAAGATGAAAGTTGCATGGCAATATATCTCGGAACAGCTATGGAAATGCTGTAGTAGGTAGGTATGGTGGATGTTTTGAGGAAGATATTTGGCTTATGTGTAGGAGAACATGATGAAGATCTCCCACGAGTTTTGGATGTACCCGCGAAGTATGCACCAACTCTCAATGTGAGAAAGGGCAATGCAAAGTACCGGAGAGGCTAGCAAATATGGAGGTGGAAGTGCCATGAAAACCGCAGCTTTAGAACTCACAAGAAAAAGGATTCCAAATAGAAATATGATCTTACAAGGCATAACGAAAATCACTCCACGAGGGACTGTGGCAAATGAACAAGTCACTGTTGGGACCCCGATCGTAGCGCATAACACAAAGTCATTACGGTTGCTTTTAACATTAGGAGTCATATCTCATTATGCTATCAACTGGAAATTTAAGTGTGGCACAGCTTCAAGTTTTCTAGACCAACCATTAATCATTCCTCCTTACTAAACCATCATGTTTACAATTAAGCATATTAATATCTCAAAACAACATCAATGATTCAACTGACACAATTTAATGATCTACAAGATTATGTATCATTTAGTTATACCATCTACCACATTTAGCATTTTCTGTTCTTAACCAAACACCAATCAACTTATTTAAACATAAACTCTCCAAGTATTTAACAATGAAGCAAGAGAGTATAACATATGAGAACTAACAGCTCTGAACAAGAGATGCATGAAAAACAAGAGCTAATAGTATTGAAATAACATAGGAGAATACTCAACAAATATAAGTGAAGAATACGAGTATTCATAAGAAAAAGCGGAGCGTGTCTCTCTCCCACAAAGGAATGCTAGGATCCATTTTATTCAGAGAATGAAAATAACAAAAACAAAAATAAAAACAAAAACAAACAGACGCTTCAAGTAAAGCACATAAGATGTGTCGGAATTAAAATATAGTTTAACTAGAGATGACCTGATAGTTTGTTGATGAAGAAGGGGATGCCTTGGGCATCCCCAAGCTTTGACGCTTGAGTCTTCTTGAAATATGCTTGGGTGACCCACGGGGGCATCCCCAAGCTTTGGCTCTTTCATCTTCCTGATCACATCACATCATCCTTCTCTTTTGATCCTTGAAAATTTCCTCCACATCAAACTTAAAGTAAACTTCATTAGAGGGTTAGTGCATAATCAAAAATTCTTATATTCTGCATGGAGACAATCATTATCATGGTACTGGACATTAGCTACAGCCACTAGAATTTTATGAAACAAAAAGATCCATTCAAAAACAGCAAAAGAACCAATGCAAAATAAATGGCAGAATCTGTCAAAAACACAACAGTCTGTGAAAACGAATTTTTTCGAGGCACTTACCTTGCTCAAATCAGAAAACTCAAAACTAATGAAAGTTGCGTACATATCTGAGAATCACGCTCAGCCAATATCAGATTTTTTTAATTTTTCGGCAGAGAGTTATGAATTAAACGGTGGACAGCAAAAAACTGTTCCTGCGCAGTAATCCAAATCTAGCATAAACTTTCTATTAGAGGCTTAACTTGACACAACAATGCGATAAAATAAAGATACAAAGGAATTGCTACAGAGGTAGACATCTTTCTTGACTCAATAAAATAAAATAACAGGAATAAAATATTGGGTTGTCTCCCAAAAGCTCTTTCTTTATAGCCATTAAGATAGGCATAGTGATTTTAAAAGATGCTCACGTAAGAAATAAGAGTTGAGTCAAAAGGGAGCATCAAAAAGCAAATATGAAGAAGCACTTTTAAGTCTAACCCACTTCCTATGAAAAATAATCTTGTGAAGAAACAAGTCATGAAAGCACAAAGCAACAAGCGTAGGAAAGCAAAACAGGTGCAACTTCAAGATTTTCAACATAAAGAGAGGAAACTTAATATTGTTGAGATGCATAAAACCATGTTTCCCTCTCTCATAATAACTTTCAGTAGTAGAAATAAATTCAACCATATAAGAACCATTCAACTTAGATAATATAGGTGTCGGCCCAGTGGATTCTAGGGTGTGCAGAGCCCACACTCCACGGCCCTCACACGCGTCGATGCCGACGAAACGACTAAGGACCAAGCAGACGCTTGAGGAGACCCTCGAGGGGAGAGCTCTCTCGAGGGGACTTGAGGGGGCAGCAAAGGGCCTGAAGGGGCTCCCCCTGAGGCCGCCTCCCGGCAAGGCTTTCCTCCCTTGAGGAGAAGTCAACACAACTCCCTCGGCAGGGCCTCCCGGGCCCTGCGGGGATACTTTGCCACGAAGGAACCGCTGCAGAGCGCACATGGCCTCTGCAGCAGCCGCAGAGTGACGCGCGCGTCTGCGCGCGATGACGACGGCGCCGCACCCAAGTCCATGGACACCCGAGCTGCGGTGCACCCCGCTCCTCCGCTTCGTCGCCATGTGGGAACCCTTCCGCTGCGCAGGACGCAGGGATGAGGCCCGGGGCGCCTATATAAGGAGCAGGAGCGCCACCATAGAGAGGGGATCGAAAAACCATCCGCTCACCCGTGTAAACCCTACCATAGCCTAACCAAGCTTAGCGAGCTCGAGGAGGAAGAAGAGCTTGCCCTTCCCCCTCCAAGCTCCGCATAGCCGCTCGAGAGCCCTCGGCAAGCTCATTGTGCTGTTCCTACTGCAGTGCAATACAGACAGGCGGGAGTAGCGGTTTTACCTCACCCTGAGGGCCGTGAACCTGGGTACGGGCCGGACTCCAGTTCTGTCGTGTTGTTCCTCCACAGGCTCGACGAGCACCGTCGCCGAGCCGGCCGTAGGTTGTTGACCAACGTGTTCAGTCCCCTTCACGAACTTCTCCCGCGAGAGTGGTTGTCCCTGTTCCGTGGGAATCACACCTCGACATTTGGCGCGCCAGGTAGGGGACTGAGGCGCGTCTTCAACCTCCGGCCGGTTTCCGCGTCATGGCGGACACCCGCACGACGCGTGCCAACAGGCGCGCAGCTGACAGGGCTCACACCGAGCCCGGCACGGCTCCCACCCGCGGCCGCCGCGGCCGCCCTCGCGCTGCCGAGCGCGCCAACACCGGCCCGCATGTGGAGGAGCCGGAGAGTGAAGAGTACCACGGTAGCGACCACCGCGATGACAGGGACGCTCCCCCGGAGCGCAACAACGACGCTGAGTCTTCGCACCCGTCGCGGCGCCAAAGCGCGTCTTCTCAAGGACGGCCGGAGCCCACGCCGCACACCGCGCTACTCATGGCCCAGGAGCTCCTACGCTACCGGCCTAGCGCTGAGGCCCACGACCAGTGGCTGGACCGTCTCCACCACCTTGTCGACGTTGCCACCACGCGCCCCGCGCCGTCGCGCTCCATGGTCCAGCACTCCGGCCGCGTGGGAACGGCTGCACCAGATGCGCCTCCGCCGCCAGCCCTACACCACCTCCATCCAGGCTGCGGGGGGAGACGACAAGGTCATGGCCAACTGGTTCTCCCACGCGCTCAGGGACTCCGCGCTGTCCTGGCTCCTCAACCTGCCCGAGGACTCCATTGACTCGTGGGAGGAGCTCTGCAAGCAGTTCGTCGCCAACTTCAAGGGCACGTACGAGCGCGCGCTCACCCACAACGACCTGCGCGCTGTGGTGCAGAAGAAGGATGAGACTCTCCGCAAGTACATCCAGCGCTTCAGCCAAGTGCGCAACAAGATCCCGAACATCCCCGACACTCAAGTCATCGCCGCCTTCCGGGAGGGCGTCACCAACCGCAGGATGCTTGAGAAGCTGGGCATCCACGACAAGCTCACCTCTGTGGTGAAGCTGTTCGACCTCGCGGACAAGTGCGCCAAGGCCGAGGAGGGACTCCTCTTCGTCAACATGAGCCAGCGAGGGGACGACCAGGCTGAGGGCTCCAAGAGCCACAAGAAGCGCGAGGAGACTAAGCGCAAGACCACTGCTGTCCTGGCAGCAGAGCCAGCCGCCAAGAGCGCCCGCAGAAGCTCCCCTGAGCCTGGCGACAAGGAGGCGGACCACCGCCCCTTCTGCGTCTACCACAACAGGCGCGGCCACGCCACAGACGACTGCTTTGACCTCAAGAGGCTGAGCAGGGAGCGCGAGCGAGGCGAAGGCAGCGGGAACCGCGGCAGAGGCCGCGGCTACCGCCGCGACAGCAGAGGCGGACGCGGTGGCAACTACCAGAGGCCGCAAGGCACTCAGGCCAACGCCGCCGAGAAGAACAACAATCTCCCTGACGAGGAGGACGGAGGCTACCAGGCCCCGAGAGGGGCTATGGCCTGCATCTTCGGCGGGGCTCAGGCGCCCAAGTCGAACAACCAGTTCAAGCAGTTCGCCCGCGAGCTCAACGCCGTGCTCCCGAGCACCGAGACCTCCAGGCCCCTCAAGTGGTCCCAGTACACCATCGCTTTCAACGCCAAGGACCACCCCAAGTCGACCAAGACTGTTGGAACTCTCCCCCTGGTCTGCTCTCCCACCATCAACAACATCACCGTCTCCAAGACGCTCATTGATGGGGGAGCTGGCCTGAACGTCATCTCTGTCGAGACCTTCGAGACGCTTCAGGTGCCCTACGAGTGGCTTATGCCCTCCAGGCCGTTCACAGGGGTCACCAGCGGTTCCATCGAACCACTGGGCCAGGTCCGGCTAGCCGTCACCTTCGGCACGCAGAAGAACTATCGCACAGAGCTGATCGACTTCGATGTCGCCCACATCGGCCTGCCGTACAACGCCATCCTCGGCTACCCCGCCCTCGCTAAGTTCATGGCCGTCACGCACCATGCCTACAACATGGTCAAGATCCCCGGCAGCGCTGGCACCATCGCCATCCACGGTCATATCCTGGACGCCACGCGTGCTGTCGAGAGCGCCTACAAGGCAGCTGCCATGGCATTCCCGGCTGACGAGGACATGGAGCCTCTCGAGAGGCCCAAGAAGAAGAAGCAAGTGTTCTCTCAGGAGCAAGCGGCCACGAAGAAGGTGCCACTTGGCACCAGTGCCTCGGGGGCTAGCGTTACCATAGGCGCCGCCCTGCCTCCTAAATAGGAAAGCGCGCTCGTCGCCTTCCTTCACGCAAACTCTGACATGTTCGCATGGACTCCGTCAGATATGTTGTGGGGACCCCGGACTAGCTGTCCGAAATACCCGATTATGCTTAACACAACGATCCCGTGATCAGTCTGTCGTTGCACATAATCCGAACTGAATACCAAAGTTTACATTCATTACAATACCGGAATAAGTCTTACATAACAGGTCATATAGACCAAGTCTTACACAGGTGCCTTCTAGGGCCAAATCAACATAAGCAGCGGAACTTAAACGTAGTAGACATCCAAAAGCTAACGATGACCCGACAGGCAGTCGACTTGAGAAGATCCTTAGTTGGCGTAGATGTCGCCATATTCCTCCTGGGCGTAATACTCCTCCAAGTCTGGCTACGACAATAGCCAGAGACAAGCTAGTATGAGTACATTGGAATGTACTCGCAAACTACTCCAACATGAGTGCACTAGTCTCATTTTTAGTTTCACATTTTTATTTATTTAAAACATCTCTGTATCTTTGTTGAAGAAGGTAAGAAGATTATAACTATTCCTAGTATCTCATGAGTATTAGTTTCTTCAAAACTCCTCCTCTTGCTAACCATGGTCCATCATGGTACCAGGTCTCCAACAACCTCATACCAAATCCGTTGGCATAGGTGTATGGATCATTCCACCAACTTCCTTTCTTTTGAAAACACAATTCTTTTCAAAACTTGCACATGGTCAAAGTAGGGCCTCTCAACTGTCCATATCCGAGGACTCGGCTATTCGAATAGTTTTAACCCTCTGCAGAGGTAGCACGCTTTTCCCACACCCATCCGATAACTCATCGTGTCTGCCACGTCTCGCCATACCAGGGGTATGCGAAGTTGAGTCACCGATCCTAGTCTGTCCTTTGCTCCTGCTAGTATAGGATCCTGCCCCTATGATACTTTCCATCGACACTTAACCCAGCCCGTCGGAATCTAAGTGTGAGGACTCATAGGTTTTATCTGGCGGTGTATAGGGGACATCCTTCTATCCTCCTCCTTATCTACTCATAGAGTTTGAGCGAGGACCCAGGTCAGGGGTAGGTCACCAAACCATTCCCTCATGCATAACGGAGTCATCTCCGTTGATGCAGTGTCCCATACTAATAAGAGCAAGCTATATGACTAAGCCCTTTCCCATATGTGGGTAAATGTGGTCGCACAGATTATCGGTTGCTTGACTGAGTACTAGGACACAATGTGCTTTTCTTAAAACCATCTTTCTCCACTTCTTTATTTCAACACCACATCTTGGTGTTTTGCATCCACACAAGGTTTTCAAAGGAGTTTTGAATAAAACAATGTTGGTTTTCCCATCCTATAGTTTTAGCATATATTTCTATATAGGGTGGCAAAATAACTCAGGTATACTTTTGAAAAAGGATTTTTATAAACCTTTGCTTTTGAAAAAGGACTTTGTAAATCTAGATGCATAAGTTATGTGCAAGCTCAGAGAGTAGCTTGCCTTGCTCGGCAAAGTGATCCTGGTCTTGGTCTTCAGGTTCCACAAATCCTTCCTCCTCGATGTACTCGACAACGCTCTCGTCTAATACACAATTAAGCAAATACAAACAATCACTAACCTACTCAACCAATTTTCACAACAATACAATCTTAAATGCTCTAAATAGCCACTTCATCTATCAAACAAAACAATTTGGCTTTAATTTAATTGAATTAGTCCTTATCCATTTATTTCCTAATTGGGGCAGAAACTAGTTGAAGAAGTTTAATTACATAACTTAAGTTCTGTTGGTCACAAAAATACAAACTAAAATTCTACAGAGAGCTACTGATGTGTAGAATATGACACAATTGGATTTAGATCCATTGGAGTTACCAAATTCCCTACACAATGTTTTGAGTCCAGAGGCCTAAAAATCAAGCTTTATCTACTAGTCAAGTTCTGTTGATCTAAAAATTAAATCCTCTTAGGGGTGACTAACCATGACTAAATGTGAACTAATAAAATTGGTCTTAAATCATTTGGACTAACAGAGCATCAGAAACAAACAAGTTTAGATTTTAAACCCTTTATGGTATTTTGAATAATGTATTCTTATTATTTATTCAAATGGAGTGAAACCAATTGGGTTGGATAGATAATTTCATAACCTTTCCAGAACAGTTTGATTTGTTCCATTTGGAGTTGTAAAACTAAAGTTATGGAATTTCTAAGTTTGGGTCCAGTACTGATTTCAAATTAAAACTAAATTCGAATAAATAACCCAGAGTGGATAATGTTGAAAACCCTGACAGAGGGGACCCACGGGTCAGCGACTCAGCGTGCGCGCGCGGGATTCATTTAAATCTGACGCGTGGGGCCCGCACGTCAGTGCCTAATTAGCCGAAGCGGTAAGTTACCGCCGGATCTAAATCCAACGGCCCGGAGCGAGCGCACCGGCGGCGACCAAAACTGGGCGGCGCCGTGGCTCCGGCGACGGCGAGGTGGACGGAGGGCTCACCTCGGGGGTCTGGGACGGCGTGCGAACGGTGCGGCGTGACGGCGGCGACTCGAGGAAGAGCTTGGGGCGAACGGCGCCTACTGGCGTGGCTCCGAGCGACGGCGGCGAGCTCCTCCTCCTCCGCGGCCTCGCTCCAACTCCGGCGAGCAATCCCCGGCGATCCTGGGCACGGGACAGAGGGAAAAAGGGCGTGGGTGAGAGCGGGCAGCAAGGGAAGGCGAGTGGGGGCAGAGGAGAGCGCAGGAGAGGGCGCCGTGGCCTGGCCACGGTCGTCGCCTACCTCGGGCTCGGCGAGCTCGAGGAAGGTCACGGCGACCCGAGGCTTCGCGGCCTTGGTCCAGGTCTCCTAGCGGCGTACGAGGGAGAGGGGAGTGGAGAGGAGAGGCAGTGGGGCGGTGTGGAGAATGCAGGGCACGGGGAGGCCATTTTATAGCGGCCGGGCGGCGCACGGTGGACGCGGTGCAGAGGGCACCCGCGGTCGTGCGAGCCCGCCGTAGGCCGGTGGAGGGTTGCGGCTAGCTGCGGGGTGACTGGGGAACCAAACGGGCATGGCGGGGTGGTGTGGCGCGCTCGGGAACGCTCGGGCTCTTGGCCCTGCCGTGAGCGTGCTCGGGCGGCGCACGGCGTGCGTGTCGCGGCGTGCTGTCGCGGCGTGCAGGGGGCTGCGCGGTGTCTCTGCTGCGCTGCGAGGAGACCAGGAGGCAAGGGAGGGAGAGAGAGAGGGGGCAGCGCGGCCGGCACGGCGCGGCGTCGCCGCGGCCACAGTGCCGACACGGCGACGTGCGCACGGCCGTCGCTGTCGCCGGCGTCTCCTCGCCGTTCCAGGCCACCATTTGGCTCGCCCTTGCGCGCGGCGTGATCGTGGTGAAGAGGGGCATGCCATGGAGGCATCAATTCGACGAATGCCCAATTCATTGCTCGGATTGATCCATGGTTTGGCTCGGGTTTGGGAAGAACACACGATGCACAGAAGGTGTTTGTTGGATTTCCTGAACCAAAACAGTACACCTTTTTGGTATTTTATTTTTATACTTTGCTTATTCCATTTTTGTCCAAACTTAGGATATAACTTGATTTTATTAGTGGTAAGTGTCTCAAGGTCCATTTGGAATATTTTGAATATTTCAAATAAAGAATTTATAATTTGAATTTAAGTGTTTGAATTTGTATTTGAAAGAGAATAACTTGGGGAAATCAAGTAGTAGGGTTTAGGATATTCCCCACTGATTTTGGTTTTGAAAAATAAAGTAGGTTACTTATTTTGGAAAATATGGTGACATGTGTCACATTGTTTTCTAGTTTTGAAATGTTGTTTTGTTTATTTTCTATTCTTCAATTTTGTAATTAGAGTTAGAATCCAACAATCTTGCAAGCAAAGCATAACAAACAACAATCATGAAACAAACATATACCAATTTATAAGAAAAGTTTTTGTTGGCCCACATTTTTGCATTAATAATTTATATTAATATTTGGGATGTTACAAATCCTTCCCCCCTTAAAATAAATCTTGTCCCGAGATTTGCTAAGTCTGGGTACTAAAGAGGTTAGGGAATTCACTTCTAAGATAGTCCTCACGTTCCCACGTGGCTTCGTCTTCAGAGTGGTTAGTCCACTGGACCTTGTAGAACTTGATTGCTCGCCTGCGGGTGAGACGAACATCTTCGTCGAGAATCTTGATGGGTTGTTCCCGATAAGTCAGATCTTGATTCAGGTCGATGGAATGGTGGTCGATGTTTTTGAAAACATCCGGCTGGTCAGGAACTTCAAGACATTTCCGGAGCAGTGAAATGTGGAAGACATCGTGGTAATCTACTAACTCTTTAGGCAACTCCAGTTGATAAGACACTTCTCCTCGACGAGAAATGACCTTGAATGGTCCAATATATCTTGGTGCCAACTTTCCTTTGACATGGAAACGTTGCATTCCTTTAAGGGGTGTCACTCGGAGATAGACATAATCTCCGACACTGAAGGTGACATCACGGCGCTTGGGATCAGCGTAACTTTTCTGACGGGATTGGGCAGTTTTGAGTCGCTCACGGATAAGCTGGACTTGCTCTTCAGCCTCACGGAGGGTATCTGGTCCAAACAATTTGCCTTCTCCGGTGTCGGACCAATTCAGGGGTGTACGACACTTCCTTCCGTAAAGGGCTTCAAAAGGGGCCATTTGCAGACTAGACTGGTAACTATTATTGTAGGAGAACTCTGCAAATGGAAGACAATCTTCCCACTTGGATCCATAGGATAGAACACACGCGCGAAGCATGTCCTCCAATATCTGGTTCACTCTTTCAGTTTGGCCTCCGGTCTGGGGATGATAAGCTGTGCTAAATGCTAACCTGGTTCCGAGGGCTTCGTGTAAGGCTTTCCAGAACCTTGAGGTGAATTGTGTGCCTCTATCTGATACAATCCTCTTAGGCACACCATGCAGGCTTACTATTCTGGAAATATACAGGTCTGCTAACTGATTTCCCCGATAGGTGGTATGGACGGGAATGAAATGGGCAACCTTGGTTAGTCTATCAACGATGACCCAAATTGAGTCATGACCTCGGTTGGATCTTGGAAGTCCAGTGATAAAATCCATTCCAATCTCATCCCACTTCCACTCGGGAATTTTCAAGGGCTGAAGCAATCCAGCGGGTCGCTGGTGTTCAGCCTTGACTCGCTGACAGATATCACACTTGGCTACAAAAACACCAATCTCTCGCTTCATTCCGTGCCACCAAAATCTCTCACGAAGGTCTTGATACATTTTGGTTCCGCCAGGGTGGATCGAATAGGGGGTCTCGTGGGCTTCCTTCAGGATTAACTCTTTAAGCTCCGTGATGCTGGGGACACAGATACGATCCTGGTATCTCAGCACTCCTTCAGCATCTTCGGTAAAACCAGGTGCTTTACCGAGGGAAATCTTCTTCTTGATCCCTTCTATACTCTCATGACCCCTCTGGGCTTCCTTGATTTGGTCCATCAAGGTTGGGGTTAACTCTAAGTTGGCAAGATATCCATGGCTAACAAGCTCTAGTCCAAAATCTTTGAACTCTCTGAACAGGGCTGGTTGTTCTGCTTGGATCAGGGCATTCAGGGTGCAGGGTTTGCGACTAAGGGCATCGGCAACTACATTAGCCTTCCCTGGGTGGTAATGGATACCAATATCATAATCCTTGATTAATTCCATCCACCTTCTCTGTCGCAGGTTTAACTCCTTCTGGGTGAAGATATACTTCAAGCTCTTGTGATCCGTATAGACCTCGCAACGATGTCCCGCAAGATAGGAGCGCCATGTTTTCAGAGCAAGAACAACAGCGGCTAACTCCAGGTCATGGGTTGGGTAATTCTCTTCATGTGGTCGCAACTGCCGAGACAGATACGATACCACCTTGCCTTCTTGCATCAGAACGCAACCAAGTCCGAGGCGTGATGCATCGCAATACACGTCGAAACTCTTGGTGACGTCTGGCATAATCAGGACAGGGGTTGAGGTCAATCTCTTCTTTAATTCCTGGAAACTCTCTTCACACTTCTGAGTCCACTCAAACTTCTTGTCCTTTTTCAGCAGTTGGGTCAGGGGTTTGGCTAAACTGGAGAATCCTTCAACGAACTTGCGGTAGTAGCCCGCTAATCCGAGAAAGCTTCGGATTTCAGTCACACTAGTTGGGGCTTCCCAGTTCACAATGGCTTGGATCTTCTCTGGGTCAACAGAAATTCCTCCCGCAGACACAACATGTCCGAGAAACGCTACTTCACTGAGCCAAAACTCACACTTGCTAAGCTTGGCATACAGCTGGTGTTCTCGGAGGGTTGCTAGAACTAGACGCAGATGTTCAGCATGCTCTTCTTCGGTTTTGGAGTAAATAAGGATGTCATCGAGGAAAACTACCACGAACTTGTCAAGATACTCCATGAAGATCTTGTTCATGAGATTCATGAAATAGGCTGGGGCATTGGTCAGACCAAAGGACATTACGGTGTATTCAAATAAACCGTAGCGGGTGGTGAAGGCAGTCTTGGGAATGTCTGTCTCTCGGATTTTTAACTGATGATATCCTGACCGAAGATCGATTTTGGAAAAGACTCGGGCTCCATTCATTTGATCGAACAGATCCTCGATCTTTGGAAGGGGATACTTGTTCTTAATGGTCACATCATTTAGCTTGCGATAATCCACACACAGGCGTGTGGTACCGTCCCTCTTATCCACAAAAATAATGGGTGATCCCCAGGGTGAAGCACTTGGGCGAATAAGTCCTTTGCTGAGCATATCTGCTAACTGCTTCTTCAACTCAACCAGTTCTTCCGGATTCATCCGATAAGGCCTTTGGGATATAGGGGCTGTTCCGGGGATAAGTTCAATGATGAACTCAATATCCCGGTCTGGCGGCATACCAGGCAATTCTTCAGGGAAAACATCTCGGAACAGGTGAACAACACGGATCTCATCTAGGGTGGGTCTGGCTATGCTCTCACGGCATCCTGGTCGGGGTCGACTGGTTTCTGACACATACTCCACTTCTACTTCTTTGTCGGTGGTGAGGGATACAGCTCTTCTGGCGCAGTCAATTCGACCACGGTACTTGGCTAGCCAGTTCATACCCAGTATGACATCTATTCCTTGGGTTCCTAAAATGATTAAGTCGACTAGGAACTTTTCCCCCTTGATTTCAAGGGAAACGTCCGGGCAATACGACTTGGTATCTATGGTGGATTCTGGGATTTGGATGATCATGGGTTTGGGTAAAAGGTTCCCGACTAAACCTCCCTTAGCAACAAACTCTTGGGTAACAAAGGAATGGGTAGCACCAGAATCAAACAGAACAGTTGCAGGTACCGAGTTGACAAGGAACGTACCCAGCACAACATCCGGCGCTTCCATGGCTTCCTCTGCATTGATGTGGTGCAGACGTCCCTTGGCAACAGCAGTATTCCCGCGAGGTGCGGGGTTCTTGCCGTTCCCATTACGGCCTTGGCCATTGTTCGGTGTTGTTGTATCGGGGCGCGGACCATTCTTCTTGGGATTGGGGCATTCTCTGGAGTAGTGGCCCTTAGCGCCACAGTCAAAGCAGACAACATTGGCGTTGCGGTTGAAGTTGTTGGGGTTTCCTCCGGGGCGAGTAGGGTTGTTGGGGCGGTTGAAGCTGTTTGGGTTGCTGGGGGTGTTTGGGTTTGGGTTGTTGGGACGAGTAGGGAAATTGGGGCGTGTAGGTTGTGGTGGTCGATATGCTGGTTTCGGGGTTGGTGGAAAGGTACGAGGCTTCTGACTGCTCGAACCTTCCTTGGCCATCATCCTTCTCTTGCGACTCTCGAACATAGTTTTACGTTTGGTCTCCAATTGAATAGCCTTGTCTACCAGTGACTCCAGGTCCAGGAAGTCGTGGATCACCAGGGCACACTGCAGTTCATCATGGAGCCCATCCATGAAACGCTCCATCCTTTTCCTCTCGGTGTCAGTATCATCAGGAGCGTACCGGGATAAGTCCGTAAACTCATCCAGGTATCCGACCACATCCTTGCTTCCCTGCCGCAGCCTGCGGAATTCGTCCTTCTTCCTCTCAATAAGTCCGCCGGGTATGTGCTTCTTGCGGAACTTCTCCTGAAACTCTGCCCAGCCGATAGCATGACCGGCTTGCTGGAGAGCCTTGGTAGCTTCCCACCAAGACCGTGCAGGTCCAGCAAGGTAGTGGGTTGCATAAAGCACCTTCTCAGGTTCTCCTACGGCAGCAATTTCTAGGTTGTTGTTGATGGTGCGAAGCCAATCATCGGCCTCTAGTGGGTGAAGTCCCTTGGAATAGGTGGGTGGGTTGGTCTTCTGAAAGTCACTCAAAGTGGATCGCTGATTTCCTTCACCATTGCCGTTGCCATTGTGGTGGTTGTTGTTGTTGTTGTTGTGTGCGGCAGCGATCTGCTGCAGGGCAGCGATATGAGCTTGACGCTCTGCCCGAGCAGCTTGGCGTTCCTCCATGATAAGCGCAAGAAGTTGGGCGGTGGTTGGTTCCGGTGGGGGTGGTGGTCCTCCATCCGGGTTGGAGCGACGAGTGTCCACCATCCTGAAGAACACCGGGTATAAGGGCAAGACAAAAAGTCTGACTAAGGGGAGAAAGGTTGGTTTCGCATAGTGGTGAATTACTTAAGGATTATGTGAAAAATACTTTTCATAGACTAACAAGACTAGCACACTGACATAGCACAAGCATCACATCAAAGGGTTCATCACATCAAGCTTACATCCTTGCTTTTTAGCTAAGGCACATGGTACAAGTTCTCCAAAAGAACTACTACTCCTACTAGTTTAGCGATAGGGGGTCGACCTAATCCTGCGGTAGTACTCAAGTCACTCGCCTACTGAGGTGGAACCTCAGGCTCGGATACGTCAGCGTCGGACTGGTAGGGTGGCTCCTCGGGGTCTTCCTCCTCGTCATCCTCCTGCTCGTAGTCCATCTCCTCCAGATAGTCGTCATCGTCACTGAGGAAAGCGTTGTTCTCCTTGCGGAGATCCTCGCCCTCCTCCTCCATCTCGTCAGTACGGAGCTCCAGATCCTCGATCAGCTCGTCCTGCTCTGCCACCTTCTTGCGGAGCTTTGCTATGGTCTTCTTCAACTGGGCCCTCTTCTTGAGAAGAGCGACCTTCTCCTCCTTCAGCCGTGCCTCACTCTCGCGACTCTCCTTGAGCGAGAGGCGCTCAAAGTGAGACCGAAGTCTAGCGCACCTCAAGTCCTCCTGGGTGCGAAAGAGCATAATCTCCATGTCCAAGATATACTCTCCGAACGTCGGGTGTAGAGGGGACTGAATAGGGTGTCCGTCGACGGTGCGCCTCCCGTAGAACTGGAAGCGAGAGTTCACCAACTCCGCCTTGTGCTCCTCACAAAGCCGGGATAGCATCCGCTCCATGGAGCGACACAGTCCGTCGTCCCAGTGGACGTCCATGGTGGTAAAGACGAGTGTCCTGGATCCGGGGGACTTGATGTTCCCGCGAACAGACCCCTCGACCAACCAAGACAGGTTCCCGTTGCCGGGAGTGTCCACCTGGGCTCCCTTAAACTCAGGAGTGGGACGACCTAACAGCTTGGTCAACTCGAACAGGTCCTTCTCGAACATCAACGTGCCGTCCTTCTCGAGCTGAACAAACTCGGTGAAGTGGAGTGCCATCTACAATTTTAAGTCAAGTTTTTAAGTTAGTGAGATGACAAGTGTATCAAAATTTTAAATGTAGTGAGGCAGCAAGTGAGCAAAATTTTAAGTTTAATATATAAGGGAAAACTTAATATTTAGTAAGGGTAGAATTTTGCAGAAGTGAGAGGATGAGAGATAAGCATTTTTCGAAAATAGTTCATTCCTTTATTTCTTTAGAGTTTAACTTTTGTAACTCCTACCTAGCGACCATGCTAATCTAAGGCTCCTAAAGTCGAGATGGCTCTGATACCAGGTCTGTGGGGACCCCGGACTAGCTGTCCGAAATACCCGATTATGCTTAACACAACGATCCCGTGATCAGTCTGTCGTTGCACATAATCCGAACTGAATACCAAAGTTTACATTCATTACAATACCGGAATAAGTCTTACATAACAGGTCATATAGACCAAGTCTTACACAGGTGCCTTCTAGGGCCAAATCAACATAAGCAGCGGAACTTAAACGTAGTAGACATCCAAAAGCTAACGATGACCCGACAGGCAGTCGACTTGAGAAGATCCTTAGTTGGCGTAGATGTCGCCATATTCCTCCTGGGCGTAATACTCCTCCAAGTCTGGCTACGACAATAGCCAGAGACAAGCTAGTATGAGTACATTGGAATGTACTCGCAAACTACTCCAACATGAGTGCACTAGTCTCATTTTTAGTTTCACATTTTTATTTATTTAAAACATCTCTGTATCTTTGTTGAAGAAGGTAAGAAGATTATAACTATTCCTAGTATCTCATGAGTATTAGTTTCTTCAAAACTCCTCCTCTTGCTAACCATGGTCCATCATGGTACCAGGTCTCCAACAACCTCATACCAAATCCGTTGGCATAGGTGTATGGATCATTCCACCAACTTCCTTTCTTTTGAAAACACAATTCTTTTCAAAACTTGCACATGGTCAAAGTAGGGCCTCTCAACTGTCCATATCCGAGGACTCGGCTATTCGAATAGTTTTAACCCTCTGCAGAGGTAGCACGCTTTTCCCACACCCATCCGATAACTCATCGTGTCTGCCACGTCTCGCCATACCAGGGGTATGCGAAGTTGAGTCACCGATCCTAGTCTGTCCTTTGCTCCTGCTAGTATAGGATCCTGCCCCTATGATACTTTCCATCGACACTTAACCCAGCCCGTCGGAATCTAAGTGTGAGGACTCATAGGTTTTATCTGGCGGTGTATAGGGGACATCCTTCTATCCTCCTCCTTATCTACTCATAGAGTTTGAGCGAGGACCCAGGTCAGGGGTAGGTCACCAAACCATTCCCTCATGCATAACGGAGTCATCTCCGTTGATGCAGTGTCCCATACTAATAAGAGCAAGCTATATGACTAAGCCCTTTCCCATATGTGGGTAAATGTGGTCGCACAGATTATCGGTTGCTTGACTGAGTACTAGGACACAATGTGCTTTTCTTAAAACCATCTTTCTCCACTTCTTTATTTCAACACCACATCTTGGTGTTTTGCATCCACACAAGGTTTTCAAAGGAGTTTTGAATAAAACAATGTTGGTTTTCCCATCCTATAGTTTTAGCATATATTTCTATATAGGGTGGCAAAATAACTCAGGTATACTTTTGAAAAAGGATTTTTATAAACCTTTGCTTTTGAAAAAGGACTTTGTAAATCTAGATGCATAAGTTATGTGCAAGCTCAGAGAGTAGCTTGCCTTGCTCGGCAAAGTGATCCTGGTCTTGGTCTTCAGGTTCCACAAATCCTTCCTCCTCGATGTACTCGACAACGCTCTCGTCTAATACACAATTAAGCAAATACAAACAATCACTAACCTACTCAACCAATTTTCACAACAATACAATCTTAAATGCTCTAAATAGCCACTTCATCTATCAAACAAAACAATTTGGCTTTAATTTAATTGAATTAGTCCTTATCCATTTATTTCCTAATTGGGGCAGAAACTAGTTGAAGAAGTTTAATTACATAACTTAAGTTCTGTTGGTCACAAAAATACAAACTAAAATTCTACAGAGAGCTACTGATGTGTAGAATATGACACAATTGGATTTAGATCCATTGGAGTTACCAAATTCCCTACACAATG
This sequence comes from Poa annua, assembly GCA_026929855.1. Classification (NCBI taxonomy): domain Eukaryota; kingdom Viridiplantae; phylum Streptophyta; class Magnoliopsida; order Poales; family Poaceae; genus Poa; species Poa annua. The sequence goes on from CM049437.1 coordinate 61,347,275, forward strand.
TTTTGAGTCCAGAGGCCTAAAAATCAAGCTTTATCTACTAGTCAAGTTCTGTTGATCTAAAAATTAAATCCTCTTAGGGGTGACTAACCATGACTAAATGTGAACTAATAAAATTGGTCTTAAATCATTTGGACTAACAGAGCATCAGAAACAAACAAGTTTAGATTTTAAACCCTTTATGGTATTTTGAATAATGTATTCTTATTATTTATTCAAATGGAGTGAAACCAATTGGGTTGGATAGATAATTTCATAACCTTTCCAGAACAGTTTGATTTGTTCCATTTGGAGTTGTAAAACTAAAGTTATGGAATTTCTAAGTTTGGGTCCAGTACTGATTTCAAATTAAAACTAAATTCGAATAAATAACCCAGAGTGGATAATGTTGAAAACCCTGACAGAGGGGACCCACGGGTCAGCGACTCAGCGTGCGCGCGCGGGATTCATTTAAATCTGACGCGTGGGGCCCGCACGTCAGTGCCTAATTAGCCGAAGCGGTAAGTTACCGCCGGATCTAAATCCAACGGCCCGGAGCGAGCGCACCGGCGGCGACCAAAACTGGGCGGCGCCGTGGCTCCGGCGACGGCGAGGTGGACGGAGGGCTCACCTCGGGGGTCTGGGACGGCGTGCGAACGGTGCGGCGTGACGGCGGCGACTCGAGGAAGAGCTTGGGGCGAACGGCGCCTACTGGCGTGGCTCCGAGCGACGGCGGCGAGCTCCTCCTCCTCCGCGGCCTCGCTCCAACTCCGGCGAGCAATCCCCGGCGATCCTGGGCACGGGACAGAGGGAAAAAGGGCGTGGGTGAGAGCGGGCAGCAAGGGAAGGCGAGTGGGGGCAGAGGAGAGCGCAGGAGAGGGCGCCGTGGCCTGGCCACGGTCGTCGCCTACCTCGGGCTCGGCGAGCTCGAGGAAGGTCACGGCGACCCGAGGCTTCGCGGCCTTGGTCCAGGTCTCCTAGCGGCGTACGAGGGAGAGGGGAGTGGAGAGGAGAGGCAGTGGGGCGGTGTGGAGAATGCAGGGCACGGGGAGGCCATTTTATAGCGGCCGGGCGGCGCACGGTGGACGCGGTGCAGAGGGCACCCGCGGTCGTGCGAGCCCGCCGTAGGCCGGTGGAGGGTTGCGGCTAGCTGCGGGGTGACTGGGGAACCAAACGGGCATGGCGGGGTGGCGTGGCGCGCTCGGGAACGCTCGGGCTCTTGGCCCTGCCGTGAGCGTGCTCGGGCGGCGCACGGCGTGCGTGTCGCGGCGTGCTGTCGCGGCGTGCAGGGGGCTGCGCGGTGTCTCTGCTGCGCTGCGAGGAGACCAGGAGGCAAGGGAGGGAGAGAGAGAGGGGGCAGCGCGGCCGGCACGGCGCGGCGTCGCCGCGGCCACAGTGCCGACACGGCGACGTGCGCACGGCCGTCGCTGTCGCCGGCGTCTCCTCGCCGTTCCAGGCCACCATTTGGCTCGCCCTTGCGCGCGGCGTGATCGTGGTGAAGAGGGGCATGCCATGGAGGCATCAATTCGACGAATGCCCAATTCATTGCTCGGATTGATCCATGGTTTGGCTCGGGTTTGGGAAGAACACACGATGCACAGAAGGTGTTTGTTGGATTTCCTGAACCAAAACAGTACACCTTTTTGGTATTTTATTTTTATACTTTGCTTATTCCATTTTTGTCCAAACTTAGGATATAACTTGATTTTATTAGTGGTAAGTGTCTCAAGGTCCATTTGGAATATTTTGAATATTTCAAATAAAGAATTTATAATTTGAATTTAAGTGTTTGAATTTGTATTTGAAAGAGAATAACTTGGGGAAATCAAGTAGTAGGGTTTAGGATATTCCCCACTGATTTTGGTTTTGAAAAATAAAGTAGGTTACTTATTTTGGAAAATATGGTGACATGTGTCACATTGTTTTCTAGTTTTGAAATGTTGTTTTGTTTATTTTCTATTCTTCAATTTTGTAATTAGAGTTAGAATCCAACAATCTTGCAAGCAAAGCATAACAAACAACAATCATGAAACAAACATATACCAATTTATAAGAAAAGTTTTTGTTGGCCCACATTTTTGCATTAATAATTTATATTAATATTTGGGATGTTACATATGTCTGGTGTACCAAGGGAGGTGATCGAGCACCACTTAGCCGTGTGTCCAGACGCACGCCCCGTCAAGCAAAAGGCACGCAAGCAAGCCCCCGAGAAGCAAGCTTTCATCGTCAAGGAAGTAGAGAAGCTAAAGGCGGCGAAAGTCGTCCGCGAAGTCGCGCACCCCACTTGGCTCTCCAACGGCGTGGTTGTCCCTAAACCCGCTGGAGGAGGCCGACTCTGCATCGACTACACCGATGTCAACAAGGCCTGCCCCAAGGACCCATACCCCATGCCGAGGATAGACCAGATCCTGGACTCCACCGCTGGCTGCGACCTCCTCTGTTTTCTGGACGCCTTCTCTGGTTATCACCAGATCAAAATGGCTAAAGAGGACGAGGAGAAGACAGCGTTCCTCACCCCTTGCGGCGTGTATTGCTACACATGCATGCCCTTCGGCCTGAAGAATGCTGGCGCCACTTTCCAGAGGCTCATGAGGATCGCCTTGGGGGCACAGATGGGCAGGAACGCTGAGGCCTACGTCGATGACATAGTGGTCAAGTCTCGAGAGGGAGACACCCTCTTGAAGGATCTCGAGGAAACCTTCGCCAGCCTGCGCAAGGTGAACATCAAGCTGAACCCCGCCAAGTGCGTCTTCGGGGTCCCTTCAGGCAAGCTCCTAGGGTTCCTGGTGTCCCACCGCGGCATAGATGCAAACCCAGACAAGATCAAGGCCATAGAAGGAATGCAGCCTCCTCGCCGACTCAAGGACATGCAGCGCCTAGCAGGCTGCATGGCCAGCCTTGGCAGGTTCATCTCCAAGTTCGGCGAGAGGGCCCTGCCATTTTTCAAGATCATGAAGAGATCCGGCACGTTCAAGTGGACCCCTGAGGCGGACAAGGCCTTTGAGGACTTAAAGAAATATCTGGCCAGCCCACCAGTCTTGGTGGCCCCCAGGACAGGCGAGCACCTGAAGCTGTACCTTTCAGCCACTCCTCAGACCGCAAGCGCCGTCCTGGTGGTCGAGAGGGAAGAGCCTGTCCTCCCCAAGAAGAGCACTGCCACTCCAAGCCCGAAGCCGCCCGACAAAGACCCTGCCGAAGGAGCAGCCTCCACAGACCCACTGCCAGGCCCACCGCCTCAAGTCGAGTCTGCTCCCAGCACCCTTGTCGAGACGCCTCCACAGGCAGATCTCGACAGGGGCCCTGAAGAGCCTCCACAGAGGGCCGACGTTGCGCCACCGCAGGCAACCCTTGTCGAGCACCCCGTCTACTTCGTGAGCACAGTGCTGCGGGACGCTCGGGAGAGGTATCCAATGCAGCAGAAGCTCCTCGTCGCGCTCCTCATCGCCTCCAGAAAGTTGCGACATTACTTCCAGGGCCACCCCATTACGGTAGTCACTGCTTTCCCCCTGGAGCAGATCCTGCGCAACCCCAACGCCACAGATCGCGTCGCAGGATGGAACATAGAGCTGCAGCCATTCAACTTGCGCTTCGACACCACAAGGGTCATAAAAGGAAGAGCGCTGGCTGATTTCGTCGCCGAATGGACCGACCCAAGCCCTGAAGAGCCTCGCGAGGCAGAGGCCGAGCCCTCTGGAGACACAGTGCCCAGCCACTGGACCATGCACTTCGACGGAGCTTTCGCTTGCCGCAATGGCGGAGCAGGCGTTGTCCTAACTTCGCCCAGAGGTGACAAGCTATACTACGCTGTCCAGCTGTGCTTCACGATCGACAAGATCTCCAACAACATCGCCGAATACGAAGGCCTCCTCACCGGCTTAAGGGCCGCCATCGCTCTAGGCGTCAAGCACCTACTCGTCAAGGGCGACTCCCAGTTGCTCGTCAACTTCTCCAACAAGAGCTACACGCCCAAAGACGACCACATGGCCGCATACCTTGAAGAGGTTCGCAAGCTCGAGAAGCACTTCAGGGGCATGGAGCTCATGCACATCCCGAGGAAGGAAAACCAAGAGGCCGACGACATCGCCAAGCGAGCTTCACGAAGGCAACCCCAGCAGGCCGGCGTCTTTGAAGAAAGGCTCGCCAAGGCATCCATCAAGCAGCCTCGAGAGGCCACAGCCATAAGCACAGATGATGCGCTCCCACCACCTCCCGAGTCTGGGGCCCCTGATTGCGGCCCCAGCACAGGGGAGCGTCTGTTGCTGACGGCAGCCCACCAAGCCACAGGCTGGATTGACGAGCTCAAGGACTACTTGGTAAAAGGGATCCTCCCTGAAGAGGACGCAGAAGCAGAACGAATCGCCCGACAGGCGAAATCCTACTGCATCCTCGAGGGAAGCCTCTACCGCAAGCGCCCAAATGGCATCGCGCTCAAATGCGTCCCTCCTGAGGAAGGCCGAGTGCTGATCAAGGACATCCACAGCGGGGAGTGCGGCCACCACTCATGCGCACGCACCCTCGCAGGCAAGGTCTTCAGGAGCGGCTTCTACTGGCCTCAAGTGCTTCACGATGCGGTCGCCATCGTGCAAACCTGCGACGCCTGCCAATTCCACGCCAAGCAGATTCATCAGCCCGCGCTAGGGCTCCAAACCATCCCGCTCTCCTGGCCGTTCGCGGTCTGGGGGCTGGACATCTTGGGCCCATTCCCAAAGTCGCAGGGGGGCTATCGTTTCCTCTTCGTGGCCATCGACAAGTTCACCAAGTGGGCCGAGGTCGAGCCGGTGCGCACCATACCAGCTGGGGCCGCGGTGAAATTCATCAGGAGCCTGGTCTGTCGCTTCGGCGTGCCCAACCGCATCATCACCGACAATGGCTCGCAATTTACCAGTGGCGTCTTCCGAGCCTACTGCGACAAGCTCGGCCTCAAGATCTGCTTCGCCTCGGTGGCTCACCCACGCAGCAACGGTCAAGCCGAGCGAGCGAATGCAGAGGTCCTCAAGGGCCTCAAAACCAGAAGCTTCAACATCCTCAAGGGCCACGACAAGGGCTGGATCGACGAGCTCCCTTCGATGCTCTGGTCCATGCGCACAACTTCCTCAAGGCCTACAGGCGAAACGCCTTTTGCCCTGGTCTACGGAGCTGAAGCAGTCCTCCCCGCCGAAATCAAGCATGGATCACCACGGGTCCTCGCCTTCAACGAGGACATCCAAGAGGGCCTCCACAGCGACGACCTGCTGTTCCTCGAGGGACTGCGCCGCCAGGCTGTCCTCAGGGCGGCAAGGTACCAGCAGGACCTGCGACGCTACCACAGCCGCCATGTGCGCTCACGCACCCTTGAGGCGGGCGACCTCGTCCTCAGGCGAATCCTCTCCAGAGAAGGCCTCCACAAGCTCTCGCCGATGTGGGAAGGTCCCTACAGGGTCTCCCACATCACCAGGCCTGGCGCAGTACGCCTCGAGACGGAAGACGGTATCCCCGTCAAGAACCCGTGGAACATCGCGCACCTGCGCAAGTTCTACCCGTGATCATAGTCACGCCAGGCATTTTTTGTCTCTAGAGGGAAGCTCACGGCTTCGCCTCCAAGCTTCTCAAAGCCTCTCCCGAGGGTCAGCCCTCCGAGCTCTCCTGCTAATGAGCCACCGCAGGCCGCAGTGAACTCTGCCACTAATGGGTGGTCCCCATGCCTCGACATGGAAGGAACGTTAGCTTGGCAAACCCAAGTGTGACGAACCGATTTCAGTTCCAAGAGAACTTTGCGCTCGGGCGCCATTTTCGTTCCAAGTGAACTTTGCGCTACGGCGCCGTGTCGTTCCCAAGTGAACTTAGCGCTATGGCGCCGCTTTGTAATATTCTATGGCAAGTTTTACTTTCGTCATTTAATTTCGCATGTGCGCTTATATCCTTTACATGCGCATCTCGCGAGCGGGGGCTGAGTACGGTGCCCGTGCCCAAGAGCACCCCAGCAGCACTGCAAAATCCAAGGGACCCTGAGCTCTGGCTAAAGGGCATGCTCCCGGATACACGCCACCTCTCCAAAGGACCTTGGTACTCTCTCTCCTCGCGAGACACCCATGAGAAAGCCTATAAGCGCGCACGAGTCCCTATTTCTATACTCTAGCATTTCGGCTTGCCTCTCTAACATCCACAGGAAGCGAAAGTCTCTCCAGGCCTGCGGAGGAAAAACTCGGCCCCTGAAGGGAAAAACATTGCCAGAGGAGACCTACATCAGGCAAAAAGCCTCGCGAAGCTAAGTTTCCTGCTCGCTTCAAGGGAATCCTTGCATTTCTCTCACGAGCACTCTGCGTCCCTCAAGTGGCCTTTTCCCTCACTCTCCATGGGCTGCTTGCGCGTCAAGGGGGGGCCCTCAGCATCGCGCCTCGAGGGCTCTTACCTCCCTAAGCCTTAAACTCCCCCCGGCCTTGCCGAGTCATTGCTCGAGCATACCGCAGCGGCGGAGTCATAGCGCGAGGGGAAGGGTCCAGCGACGTAGAGCGAAAAAGACATGGAGTTGAAGCAAAGGCTCCTCGAGGGAAGCACACACGAACTTAATAGCAATTGTTCAAAAGCCAAAGAGTATATTACAGATTGAACAGCAAAAGTCCTTAAGATAAACATCCCTACAGCGCTACAAGCGCACTAAACTGCAGGAGAGGATCTCGGGAGTAAGTTAGGCCAGCGGCCCGCTTGAAGCGGCTGCAGAAGTCGTCCACTTGGTCGCGGACGGAGTTGGAGGCCTTCCATCCAGCCTCCCCCTCGAGGGGCTCGGTCACCGTGGCGAGGTCGAACCCGGGCTGGAGGCGCACGAGGTTGGAGAAGATGCGGTCCACCACCACCGCCAGAAGCTGGCGGCACTCCTCCTCGACCACGTCGCGAATCTCCGCGGCGGGGCCCTCAAGCGCCGTGAAGAGCTGCTCGAAGTACTGGAGGTAGGTGGCGGCGTCGGAGTGGCCTTGGGCCGGGACGGTCGGCGCCTCTGCTCCCAGCTTTGCGGCGAGCTCGCGGCCCCGCCCCGTCAAGGACAGGAACATGCGCTCCCGCTGCTGCGACAGCACCTGCGCCGCCTTGACGCTCTCCGCTGCTTCCACCGCCTTCTCCACGGCAGGGCCCACCTGCTGGTTCATCTCCTCCATGTCGGCCATGAGGGAGGCGAGGTCCTGTTCCGTGCGCTTGCGGGCCTCCTCAGCGGCGCGGCGGCGATCCACTTCGCGCTTCACCTTGGAGACAAGGGTGGCGTTCATGTTCTCGAGCTGGTGGATCCGGGCGCCGCTCTCGCCAAGCTTCTTCTTGAAGAGGGTCTCCTGCTTGGTGCATTTATCGGCGTAGTCCCGGGAGACGGCGGCGCGGTACGCCTTCTCCCGGGCCTGGAACTCCGCCTCGGCCTCCGCCTTCTGCTCGGCGAACCTCTTGTTGAAGCGCTCCACATGCCCCTTGTGGGTAGCCACTTCGCGTTCATACTTGACGAGAGCCGCAGCCAGGCTCTCTTCGCGGGCCTCGAGGGCAGCACGCTGCCCCGACAGCTCTTGCTCCCGTAGAGCCAGCTGCTCGTCGCGGCGGCGCACATCCTCCTCGCGCTCGCCCAGGCTCTGTCCCCTGGCCTCCAAGCTCGTGCGGATCTCGTCCAGGGCGGACCGCATAGTCTCGGAGTCCGCAAGGATTTTCTTCTCGAGCTCGACGAGCTCGTTGTGCTTCCCCGCCAGGGAGTGCTCCACGGCTTCGCGCTCCGCCCTGGCCGCGGCCAAGTCCTCTGCCGCAGCTCGGCGCTCGGCCTTCAGAGGTTGCAGGAGTTCCTCGGCGTCGCGCGCAGCGCCCTCGCGAACCTCCGCGGCGAAGCGCGCCGCCTCCTCGCGCTCCGCCTGCAGGGCCTGGTCGCTCTGCCTGCGAGCCTCTACGGCCGCGTGGAAAGCGGCCCAAGCCTCTGCGAGCTCGTCTCGCTGCCGAGCGAGCTCCCGGTCCTCCGAGGCAAGATGGGCCTCTAGCCCCTCCAGGGACTCCCGCACCATGCGGAAGGCGACCTTTCTGTGGCCTCTGCTCCAATCCCAGCTGCCGAGGGCAAGGGACTGGGAGGTCCCGCGTGGCGCAGAAGGACCCCGCGCCTGCATCGAGCCTGGAGGGGGTAGCTCTCGCGTGGGCCTGGGGGCTCGGTGGCATGTCCTCCGCCTCCACGCTTGCGCCCTGCGCGCCGGCGCCATCCTGTGCGGGTGGCACCTCCTCGCTTGCTTCCGGGGCAGAGGCGGTAGGTCCAGCCCTCGCTGTCTCCTCCTCCTCCGCAGTGTCTGGCGGGGGCGGGTGAGTATCCTCCCTGCGAGCCCTAGGCGGGCTTGGCGCCGACGTGGCACCCGCCGAAGCCCCTGGCTGCGCTGGAGGGGTAGCTGCGCGGGGCGGGGTGGGCACTCTCTCCACCTGCTCCTCCACCCGTTCCACCTCAGGTGGCGGCTCAGGCACCTCCGCCTGAGGCGTGTCCCTCTGAGGGCCTGCAGAGGCCTCCGCCTCAGGCCTCGAGGCCTCCGCTGCAGCAGCCTCACCCGCCGCAGCCTCCGGTGCGGCCTGGGGAGTGGCCTTCTTCACATCCGCAGCTTTGCGGAGCCTGCGGCGCTTCGCAGACGCTGGGTCGCTAGCATAGAGGGGAGAAAGTCGGTCAAGAAGAACAAGCAAACAAGACTCGGAAAGGAAGGGCGAATGTCAATGGCTTTTACCTGGTCTTTTTGGCGCGGGAGTCAACCCACGTCATGCCTGGCGAGCGCCACGAGGGCGCGGTCCGGGCCCCTGCCCCCTCAGGGGCCGCCTCAGCTTTCCTTTTGTGGGGAGCGCTCGGGGGCTCCCCGGCAGGCCTGTCATGGGCTGCCTTAGTCCTCGGCTCCTGGCGTCCAGCCTCAGCCTCCTCGCTGTCGCCGGAGGAAAGCTCGTGGACTTCCCCTGCAGGGGGCACGACACCAGACGAGCTTCCCGCGCCTGCGGAGGGCTCCACCTCCGTCTCCGCGTCGCCCTGCTCCGAGTCAGATGCGCACGGCGACTCGGCGGTATCCGCTGGCATGGGCCCCTCTTCTTCTTCTTCCCCCGCCAGGCCTAGCGGGGTGAACGTGGGCATCCGCGCCAGGGTGGCCTGGCGCTTGTCCGGAACCTCAAACAGAGGCCTTATCGCCAAGGGAACCCTCGCGGGCACGTCAGGGTTGACGAAGAGGCCACCCATGATGGTGGCGACGACCTCGGGGCGGTGGTCGCAGGGGTGCAGCCGCATCGGGTCCGTAGGCCCCGAGTACGCCCACATCGGCCTCTTGTGCGCCTGAAGGGGGGCGATGCCGCGCTTCACGAACTCCCCCGCCACCATCTGGCCAGTCAGGCCGTTCTCGCGGAGCGCCCTCAAGTGGCCCACGAGGTCGGCTATCTCGCGGCCCTCCAAAGCCCGCTTGCCCCAGTGGGTGTTCTTCACGGGCGGCGCGTCAGGGATCTCGAGGAGAGCGCTCTGCGACGGGACGCCGATGAGGAACCACTTCTGCCTGAAGTCATCCACATTCTTCGACACCGCAGTCACGGGCCTCTCACCGCTCCAGGCCATGGGGATGTAGACGTCCCCCATGCCGTCTGCGATGCGGAAGGACACGCAGCCTATCCGCTCCGTCTTCGCGGTGTTCCGGAGCGCGTAGAAGCTCCAGAAGAGGGCGACCGAGGGCTTCACCCCTAAGTATGCCTCGCACAGGAAGGCGAAGATGGAGAGGACGAGGATGGCGTTGGGGTGGAGGTGTAGGAGGTGGATCTGATAGAATTCAAGGACGGCCTCCAAGAAAGGAGAGTACGGGGGCACCAACCCGGCAAGGAGGGTTTGGAGGAAGATGGGGAAGAAACCCGCCGGGAAGCGGCCGGTCCTCGCGGCCTGGATGGCGCTGGCGCCGTGCTCGTTGTGCTTCTCGGCGACTAAGTGCTGGATCTTGTCCAGCGCAGCCGCATTGACACGCGCCCCGACCAGAGCGGGGCCGAACGCCTCATCCTCCTGCGCATCTTGGCGGGCCGAGGTCATCGCCGACTTGCCCTTAGATCCTCCCATTGTCGGAGAAGGGCAGGAGCGCGGAGGAGCGAAAGGAAGGAAAGGGAAATGCTCGCCGGAGAGGAAAAGAGCTCGCCGGAGAAGGAGAGCTAGGAGGTCGAGAGTTGGGAAAATGGAGGCGCAGAATGGGAAGCAATGACTGCGATTCAGACCGGCGCGCAGCTTTATACCGCCGTCGGGCAGTTACCAAGGTGCGGTGGTGGAGATCGTGGTGGGACCCCCCACTACGCACGTTTCTACCGGAGAAACCGAGTCGCCGCAAGTTCATCTCCAAGTGACGCGTGTCACGGGCAGGCCGGGCGTTTTGGACCCGCGACGCTTCGTCTGGGCCCGATGGGCCTCGCCGTGCCCGTCGTGGGCCCGGGGGCTACTGTCGGCCCACTGGATTCTAGGGTGTGCAGAGCCCACACTCCACGGCCCTCACACGCGTCGATGCCGACGAAACGACTAAGGACCAAGCAGACGCTTGAGGAGACCCTCGAGGGGAGAGCTCTCTCGAGGGGACTTGAGGGGGCAGCGAAGGGCCTGAAGGGGCTCCCCCTGAGGCCGCCTCCCGGCAAGGCTTTCCTCCCTTGAGGAGAAGTCAACACAACTCCCTCGGCAGGGCCTCCCGGGCCCTGCGGGGATACTTCGCCACGAAGGAACCGCTGCAGAGCGCACATGGCCTCTGCAGCAGCCGCAGAGTGACGCGCGCGTCTGCGCGCGATGACGACGGCGCCGCAGTTGCCGTTCTGGTGATAAAAGGAGTCAACAAAGCGCTGTGTCCCCTGCGCCGCCACCAAGGCTTTCCTCTTTGGTGATAAAGCGGGTGGCCGGCGCAACGCTCCAACGGCGACGTCACCGTGGGCACCCCCACGGCCTCTGCAGCACCAGCTGTCCGCTCTGCAAAGACAAAAGCTGCCCTGCCACGGAGGCAGGCTTTACGACCATGGACCAAGTCCATGGACACCCGAGCTGCGGTGCACCCCGCTCCTCCGCTTCTTCGCAATGTGGGAACCCTTCCGCTGCGCAGGACGCAGGGATGAGGCCCGGGGCGCCTATATAAGGAGCAGGAGCGCCACCGTAGAGAGGGGATCGAAAAACCATCCGCTCACCCGTGTAAACCCTACCATAGCCTAACTAAGCTTAGCGAGCTCGAGGAGGAAGAAGAGCTTGCCCTTCCCCCTCCAAGCTCCGCATAGCCGCTCGAGAGCCCTCGGCAAGCTCATTGTGCTGTTCCTACTGCAGTGCAATACAGACAGGCAGGAGTAGCGGTTTTACCTCACCCTGAGGGCCGTGAACATGGGTACGGGCCGGACTCCATCTCTGTCGTGCTGTTCCTCCACAGGCTCGACGAGCACCGTCGCCGAGCCGGCCGTAGGTTGTTGACCAACGTGTTCAGTCCCCTTCACGAACTTCTCCCGCGAGAGTGGTTGTCCCTGTTCCGTGGGAATCACACCTCGACAATAGGCACATAAAGAGGATCATTAAATTTGTTTTGGAATTCATTAGCATTCTTCACTCTTTCAAAATAGTTATTAAGATCAATATCAAGTTTAAGATCATGGTTGCAACAAAGATTTGGAACTAGAGACAATTGCAAACCACATAAGTATTTTTCAACATAAGCAAGTTTCTCCCCCATGGTGTAACTAGGAGAATTCAAGAACAAAGTAGGACTCTCATAAGTAATAGTACCATCACAAGCAGCAATTATATCATTTTTATCCTCATATAAATAAGTAATAACTTCTGAACATAGAGGATTATCAATAAGCATAGGACCATCATCTAAAGCATTATCATATAGCATATTTAAGCAATACTCATCATTATCATCAATAAGTTCACTTGTAGCATCATGAATAAAATTTACAACATAACTATCACATAAAACATTCTTATTATGAGCCAGATGCATAAAAGAATTATTACTCTCCACATAAGCATAGTCATTCTTATTTATTGTAGTGGGAGCAAATTCAACAAAATAGCTATCATTATTATTCTCATCACCATAATCATCAAACATAGGAGGCATATTGTAATCAGGATTAATTTTATCCTCAATAGTAGATGGACTGAAAACATCATATTCATCATTGTAAACATCATATATAGGAGGCATAGTATCATCAAAGTAAATTTTCTCCTCCGTGCTTGGGGGACTAAAAATATCATGCTCATTAAAACCAGCTTCCCCAAGCTTAGACTTTTCCATAGCATTTGCAATAATGGTGTTCAAAGAATTTATACTAATAACATTACTACCATTATTATGCAAACAAACTTCCATAGGTTTTTTAATTTTCTCTTCAAAAGCATCATGTCCTAATTTAATATAAATTTCATAAAGATCTCTAATTTTTTTGTTGTTTTCCATTAGCCTAACTAGTGAAAATAAAAACAAGAAACAAAAAGTAATAACTGCAGAATCTAAAGGAGATACCTTCCAACGCTTACCTCCCCGGCAACGGAGCCAGAAAATAGCTTGATGTCTACGTACGCTTCTATTCTCGTAGACAGTGTTGGGCCTCCAAGAGCAGAGGTTTGTAGAACAGCAGCAAGTTTCCCTTAAGTGAATCACCCAAGGTATATCGAACTCAGTGAGGTAGAGGTCAAAGATACCCCTCTCAAGCAACCCTGCAATTAAGATACGAGAAGTCTCTTGTGTCCCCAACACACCCAATACACTTGTCAGATGTATAGGTGCACTAGTTATGCGAAGAGATAGTGAAATACAAGTAATATGGATGATTATAATTAGTAATTGCAATCTGTAGTAAAAATGGCAGCAAGCAAACATGTAGCAGAACTTGTTGGAAACGGTGTTTTGATGCTTAGAAACAAGGCCTGGGGATCATACCTTCAATAGTGGACATTCTCAACAATGACATCAAAGCTGAATAATAAATATTACTCTCAAACACTCTCATGTTGGATGATAAACACCATTCATTGTGTAGGGCTACAAGAGCACACCCCAAAGTCAGAGTAAACTAACACCACAACGTCATAAAGGAATCACACATGGTGCACACACTGTCACCTTTACATCCGTGAATAACCCCGGAGTTCATATTAAAGTAACCTCTAGAGTGCATAATAGATAAAGAGTAACATCACATATTCAACTAGATTACAAAGCTCATGATCACATAAAGTTCACACCATGGGAGAGAGAGATAAACCACATAGCTACCGGTAGAGCCCGCAGCCCCGGGGGAGAACTACTTACTCCTCATCATAGGAGTCAGCAACGGTGATGGAGATGGCGGTGGAGTCGATGGAGATGGCTCCGGGGGCAATTCCCCGTCCCGGAAAGGTGCCGGAACAGAGACTTCTGTCCCCCGAATCTCGTCTTCGATGGCGGCGGCGCAGCGGAACTCTTCTCGGGAAAAGGCTTATTGATTTAGGGTTTTTGCGTCGGGGGCAATATATGGGCGAAAGGGCGAAGGCGGTGGAGGCCCGAGGGCTCCTCACCACGTGCTCGCGCGGCCAGAGGTGGGGCCGCGCCTGGGCATGGTGAGGGCGCCTCGGTCTCCGTCTTCGTTTCTCCTTCGGACTTTTGGAACGTGTCGGGAAAAATAGGAGCTTCGGCGAAGAAATCGTCCAATTCCGAGAATATTTCCTTAAGTACTGTTCTGAAACCAAAAACAGCAGAAAACAGGGAACTGGCACTGTGGCATCTTGTCAATAGGTTAGTTCCAGAAAATGCATAAAACAACATAAAATGCAAATAAAACATGTAATAACTTGGTATAATATAGCATGGAACATAAGAAATTATAGATACGTTTGAGACATATCAGTATAGTACTCATTTTAATTCAAGTTTTAATATCGGATTGTCCTGTTTCATTATTATTTGATTCAACTCTATTTTCGTAAAGTGCGAGAAACAGCCACCGGCGACTAATCTATGTGGATACTTCGTTTGCGAGTACGTGCGCACGTGTGTCAGTGCGTGGACTTCTCCACACGTACGTTCAACATTATTATATATATTCAGAGTTTTACTTTTGTTAATGACAATTTATATATTCATATCGACCTTCTATTTGATACAGAATGTGGCTTCACGGTCGCAACTCCCAGCAAAGCAACGCATAAGAGAAATTCAAGAGGAAATTGCTGGTTTTTTGCTTGACGAGGTCATAGCCCCAATAGGAGAATACCATGAAAACCCATAAGTGATATTCATGTAATTCTCGTGTTCGGAAGACACTCGTGTGTATATATGATCGAATGTATATATATGTTTGTACGACTGACTCGTTATATTATATATGCATGTATGCTTAATTTAGACTCGTCATACAATATATGCATCGATGTGTGTAATTGTACCGTACGAATAATAGCTTAAATCATAAATAAAACAGAAAACAGAAAACAAAATAAAAAAACCTAAAACCTCTCGAACTTTTAGTCCCGGTTTGTAATACAGACCGGGACAAAAGGTTATCGCCTGAGCAGCTCGCCTGCGAGCCCACGTGGATGCTATTTGTCCCGGTTGTAGACGAGACCGCGACTAAAGGGGTTGGCCTTTAGTACCGATTCCGCAGTCCCGGTTTTTAAACCGGGACAAAATGCCCTTACAAACCGGGACTGTTAGGCTGTTTTCTACTAGTGAAAGGTTTGGATGATCATCCAAGCAGTCAGTCCATGGGTAGGACAATTCTTTACCAATGATTTCATTCTCTCCCATGCTTGTGCAACATGTTCATTATCAAATTGTTTGAAATTCATAATGCTACTTCTCAAAGATATAATCTTAGCAGGAGGATAATATTTTCCAATAAAAGCATCTCTTCATTTAGTTCATGAATCAATACTATTTCTAGGCAAAGATAATAACCATTCTTTAGCTCTTCCTCTCAAAGAGAAAGGAAATAATTTCAGTTTAATAATATCTCCATCTATATCCTTATAGTTATGCATCTCACAAAGTTCAACAAAATTATGAAGGTGGGCAGCAGCATCATCAGTACTAACACCAGAAAATTGCTCTTTCATAACAAGATTTAACAAAGCAGGTTTAATTTCATAAAAGTCTATTTTAGAAGCAGGTGGAGCAATAGGAGTGTATATGAAATCATTATTATTTGTGCTAGTGAAGTCACACAACTTAGTGTTCTCAGTACTACTCATTTTAGCAAAAATA
Source organism: Poa annua (assembly GCA_026929855.1). Lineage (NCBI taxonomy): Eukaryota > Viridiplantae > Streptophyta > Magnoliopsida > Poales > Poaceae > Poa > Poa annua. The sequence goes on from CM049437.1 coordinate 61,362,436, forward strand.
ATTCAAAACCGAAATAAAAAGATAAATGCAAGTAACTAATTTTTTTGTGTTTTTGATATAAAGAAGCAAACAAGATAAAATAAAAGTAAACTAGGCAAGACAATAACGAAGTAAAGAGATTGGAAGTGAGAGACTCCCCTTGCAGAAGGCTTAATCTCCCCGGCAACGGCGCCAGAAAAATGCTTTTGATGGCGTGTAGTTGACCAGGGAGTGTGAAAGTCTTCTGAACAGAGGTGCTTCTTCTCCCCGGCAACGGCGCCAGAAATATGCTTGCTACGTGTGCTGAAGTGGCGCCAGAAAGATGTGCTGTTGCAGGGAGGAGAGCCTTGCTGAACAGAGGTGCCAGAAAAATGCTTGATGGCTGCTTGACACATGTTCGTTGCGAGACCTCAAGAGGAATGTATGATGAGTGTAGCGGCAAGTTTTCCTCAGTACGAAACCAAGGTTTATCGAACCAGTAGGAGATGAATACACTTCTGAAGGTTGTAGGTGGCGCCGTTACTCGATCACCAACGTGGAACCTGCACAAAACACAACCAAAATACTTTGCCCCAACTTAACAGTGAAGTTGTCAATCTCACCGGCTTGCTGAAAACAAAGGATTAGACGTATAGTGTGGAAAATGATGTTTGTTTGCAGAGAATGAAAGAAAAAAGTGTTTGTAGTAGATTGTATTATCGATGTAAAAGAATGGATCGGGGTCCATAGTTCATTAGTGGTGTCTCTCCATAATAAATGACTAACATGTGGGTAAAAAAATTACAGCTGGGAAATTGACAAAATAAAGAAGTGCATAACAATGCATATACTAGTCATGGTGTCTACTATGAGATTTATTTGGGCATTACAACAAGATTCATAGACCGTTCCAACCGCATCTATGACTAATAATCCACCTTCAGGTTAGCGTCCGCACCTCTTTCAGTATTAGGTTGCAAGCATTAGATTATTACATTAAGTAAAGTGCATAATGTAAGCAATACAATTATCCTTAGACAAAGCATCACTGTTTTACCCCTAGTGGCAATAGCATATCCACAACCTTAGAGGTTGCTGTCACTCCCCCATATTAAATGGAGACTGAACCCACTATCTAGTAGAAATACTCCCTCTTGGAGTTACAGGTATCAACTTGGCCAGAGCATCTACTAGTAACGGAGAGCATGCAAGATTATAAATATCATATGTATGATAATTCAATAAACAACTTGACAAAGTACTCAATATTCATCGGATCCCAGCAAACACAACATGTAGCATTACAATAATATGATCTTGATCATGCTAGGAAGCTCACAAGATCTAAACATAATAACACAAGAGGAGAAGACAACCATATAGATACTGTTATGGACCCATAGTCCAAGGATGAACTACTCACGCATCACTCCGGAGGCAGGCATGGCGATGTAGAGCCCTCCGGTGAAGATTCCCCTCTCCAGCAGGGTGCCGGTGTCGGCCCAGTGGATTCTAGGGTGTGCAGAGCCCACTCTCCACGGCCCTCACACGCGCCGATGTCGACGAAACGACTAAGGACCAAGTGGAACGCTTGGGGAGACCCCCAAGGGGAGAGCCCTCTCGAGGGGACTTGAGGAGGCAGCGAAGGGCCTGAAGGGGCTCCCCCTGAGGCCGCCCCCCGGCAAGGCTTCCTCCCCTGAAGGGGAGTCAACACAACTCCCTCCACAAGGCCTCCAGGGCCCTGTGGAGATACTTCTCTACGAAGCAATTGCTGCAGAGCGCACATGACCTCTGCAGCAGCCGCAGAGTGACGCGCGCATCTGCGCGCGATGACGACGGCGCCGCAGTTGCCGTTCTGGTGATAAAAGGAGTCAACAAAGCGCTGTGTCCCCTGCGCCGCCACCAAGGCTTTCCTCTTTGGTGATAAAGCAGGTGGCCGGCGCAACGCTCCAACGGCAACGTCACCGTGGGCACCCCCACGGTCTCTGCAGTACCACCTGGCCGCTCTGCAAAGACGGCGGCTGCCCTGCCACAAAGGCGGGCCTTGCGACCATGGACCGAGTCCATGGGCAACTTAGCTGCGGTGCACCCCGCTCCACCATTTCGTCGCCATGTGGGAACCCTTCCACTGCGCAGCACGCAGGGATGAGGCCCGGGGCGCCTATATAAGGAGCAGGAGCACCACCGTAGCAAGGGGTCGATCAACCGATCATTCACCCAGAGACACCCCACGGTAGCTTAGCCAAACCCAGCGAGCCCGAGGAGGAAGAAGGCCCGAACCTTCCCCCTCCGAGCTCCGCACTGCCTCGCGAGGGCCCGCGGCAAGCTCTTTGTACTACACCCTCTTCTGAGCAATACAGACAAGCAGGAGTAGCGGTTTTACCTCACCTTGAGGGCCGTGAACCTGGGTACGGGCCGGAGTCCATCTCTGTCGTGCTGTTCCTCCACAGGCTCGACGAGCACCGTCGCCGAGCCGGTCGTAGGTTGTTGACCAACGTGTTCAGTCCCCTTCACGAACTTCTCCCCCGAGAGTGGTTATCCCTGTTCCGTGGGAATCACACATCGACAGCCGGGAAGAGCTTCTGAACCCTCCCGAACTAGGGTTGATGACGGCTGCGTCTCTGGAACTTTTCGTGGATGGAGGCTCGGGTATCTAGGATTTTCCCGAGGATAGCTTTATATAGGCGAAAGGGCAACGTCGGTGGGCGCCCGAGGGGCCCACACCATGTGGTGGCGCGGCCAAGGGTGGGGCCGCGCCACCGTATGGTGTGGCCGCCTCCTTGGTCTCCTTCATCTCCCCTTCGGACTCCGTGTACGTGATAGAAAAATAGGGTCTTCGGTTTTTGTTTCGTCCAATTCCGAAAATATTTCCAGAACAACTTTTCTGGATACAAAAACAGAAGAAAACAGGAACTGGCACTGTGGCATCTTGTTAATAGGTTAGTCACAGAAAATGCATAAAAATGATATAAAGTGCATATAAAACATGTAGCAATTGGTATAATATAGGCATGGAACATCAGAAATTATAGATACGTTTGAGGCGTATCAGCGGCATCCCCGGATCAGGTGGGATTGGGTGGCGTTATGTTGTTGTGCGGACAATAGGTTCGTTTACCCGACTAGGGTTGGCTACGGGCAATGCAGAGGTTCGTCCTAGTTGCTACGTCAAGGCGGTGGCCTCAAAGCGGGTGGTGTGTGTGTGTGATGTCGGGTCAACTTGTGTTGTGTGGGCGGTGGTTCGTCTCGTGTGTGAGGTGTTTTTCTCATAAAAAGAAAATTCACCATTCACTAGTACAGATCGGGCAATTTAAGATCCCTCAATCGCATACGGGAACCACCTTTTGTGTGTGTCCCCTATCGCTCACCCTTAGAGAATAAAAAGGCTCACACAACTTATGATCGATGGCCCATTATTCGCATACAATTTCAGTTTCTAAATCGTGTGCTACATATCGCATTCGACCGGAAAACTAAAATCCTGTGCATAGTGCTCCACCATCGCACACATGTTGGTTGCAACAACCGTGTGAAATCAGACTGTGTGTCTATATAAAGTTATCTCTATGGATTACTATTTGTTGACCATATTTTCTGTAAACGGTAATTTCAAGCGACAAGTGTTCCAATTCGTTCGTAAAATGCAGTTACGGTCTAGTTATTATTCTTGTTACTTGTTTTACCACTTCCTTTTCCCGTCGTTTCGCCGCATTCCCGCATCCTTGCCGCCCCCGGGATTGTGTATAAATTACCTAATAGAAGTGTCGACGGTAACGCCAATGGCTCACTAGCTACAAGTCCAAAGTCCTCGACGAGAGCGGCGCGTTCCTGGACGTGCCTCAACCTCTGCCGTCGTTCCCTCCTCCCATTCCTTCTCGTCCGGCCTTTCCTCCTCAACTACTCATTATAGAAATAAAGAGGTAAGTAAATGTTGATGGTTCCTTCCACGCTGATGTGTTTGCAGGTTCTACGGGAGCAGTGTTTCGAGATTTTGAAGGTCGATTTGTTGCGGCATCTACAATTTATCTCTCAAATATCGCTTCAGCTGCTATTGCAGAAGCGTTAGCATGAAGGAGGGTTTTGCTCTTGCTAATCGTCTCGGATGTAACAATGTTGTAGCAGAATCTGACTCTACAGAAACAATCGAGGCTTGTTCGGGTGAAGAAGTGTGGTGGGGCGAATCTTCAGCTATTTTTGCAGATTGCATTGATCTTGCGGCGCAAATTGGTACAGTATCGTATATTGTCCGAGAGAAGCAAATGAAGTTGCACATGAATTAGCTAGGTCTTATTTTCATAGTGGAAATACTTATAATTGGGTAGATGAGCCACCTGACTTTATAGTTGGAAAGCTCATAAATGATGTAACTATTGGATAATTGAAGCAGCAAGTTACGCACTCTTTTTCTTACCAGGATATCTAAGGGGACTCGAAACTTTTTAACGACGCGGTTTGCTAGCTTTATATATTGTTTTTTTTAGGGAAAGGCTTGTGTCGCATTTTATTTTGAAGTCATCAAAGTTACATCATTTATTACATAAGGTAAAATAAAATTGGGTGGATCACCATCCCAAGTGACTACTGACTTAGACTCGAAAGCATGTTTAGCAAGAAAATGTGTGCCGCCTTATTTGCTTCTCCGTGACAATGCCGAAATGAGATAAAACACTCAGCTAGTATTGCTGCGTAAGGGCTCCAGACTTCGATCTCTGTTTCAAAAAAAAGAGGTGTAATTGATTTGTGACCTAGTTCTACCCGAGGGGTGTATATATATTACCACACGAGATATCGCCCCGCTTGGTGCAAGAGGCGTCATGAACCGCAGGATGCTCGAGAAGCTGGGCATTCACGACAAGCTCACCTCTGTGGTGAAGCTGTTCGACCTTGCTGACAAATGCGCCAAGGCTGAAGAGGGACTCCTCTTCGTCAAGATGAGCCAGCGAGGGGACGACCAGGCTGAGGGCTCCAAGGGCCACAAGAAGCGCGAGGAGACCAAGCGCAAGACCACTGCTGTCCTAGCGGCAGAGCCAGCCACCAAGAATGCCCGCAGAAGCTCCCCCGAGCCTGGCGACAAGGAGGCGGACCACCGTCCGTTCTGCGTCTACCACAACAGGCGTGGACACGCCACAGACGACTGCTTCGACCTCAAGAGGCTGAGCAGGGAGCGCGAGCGAGGAGAAGGCAGCGGAAACCGCGGCAGAGGTCGCGGCTACCGCAGAGACGGCAGGGGTAGGCGCGATGGCGGCTACCAGAAGCCGTCGGGCACTCAAGCCAACGCCGCCAAGAAGAACAACAACCTCCCTGACGAGGAGGATGGAGGCTACCAGGCCCCGAGAGGGGCTATGGCCTGCATCCTCGGCGGGGCTCAGGCGCCCAAGTCGAACAACCAGTTCAAGCAGTTCGCCCGCGAGCTCAACGCTGCGCTCCCGAGCACCGAGACCTCCAGGCCCTTCAAGTGGTCCCAGTACACCATCGCCTTCGACGCCAAGGACCACCCCAAGTCGACCAAGACTGTTGGGACCCTCCCCTTGGTCTGCTCCCCCACCATCAACAACATCACCGTCTCCAAGACGCTCATTGATGGGGGAGCTGGCCTGAACGTCATCTCTGTCGAGACCTTCGAGACGCTTCAAGTGCCCTACGAGTGGCTTATGCCCTCCAGGCCGTTCACCGGGGTCACCAGTGGTTCCATCGAACCCCTGGGCCAGGTCCGGCTCGCCGTCACCTTCGGCACGCAGAAGAACTATCGCACAGAGCTGATCGACTTCGACGTCGCCCACATCGGCCTGCCGTACAATGCCATCCTCGGCTACCCCGCTCTCGCGAAATTCATGGCCGTCACGCACCATGCCTACAACATGGTCAAGATCCCCGGCAACGCTGGCACCATCGCCATCCATGGTCATATCCTGGACGCCACGCGCGCTGTCGAGAGCGCCTACAAGGCAGCTGCCATGGCATTCCCGGCTGACGAGGACATAGAGCCTCTCGAGAGGCCCAAGAAGAAGAAACAAGTGTTCTCTCAGGAGCAAGCTGCCACGAAGAAGGTGCCGCTGGGCACCAGTGGCTCGGGGGCCGAAGGCTCGGGGGCTAGCGTCACCATAGGCGCTGCCCTGCCTCCTAAATAGGAAAGCGCGCTCGTCGCCTTCCTTCAGGCAAACTCTGACATGTTCGCATGGACTCCGTCAGATATGTCTGGTGTACCAAGGGAGGTGATCGAGCACCACTTAGCCGTGTGTCCAGACGCACGCCCCGTCAAGCAAAAAGCACGCAAGCAAGCCCCCGAGAAGCAAGCATTCATCGTCAAGGAAGTAGAGAAGCTAAAGGCGGCAAAAGTCGTCCGCGAAGTCACACACCCCACTTGGCTCTCCAACGGCGTGGTTGTCCCTAAACCCGCTGGAGGAGGCCGACTCTGCATCGACTACACCGATGTCAACAAGGCCTGCCCCAAGGACCCATACCCCATGCCAAGGATAGACCAGATCGTGGACTCCACCGCGGGCTGCGACCTCCTCTGTTTTCTGGACGCCTTCTCTGGTTACCACCAGATCAAAATGGCTAAAGAGGACGAGGAGAAGACAGCATTCCTCACCCCCTGTGGCGTGTATTGCTACACATGCATGCCCTTCGGCCTGAAGAATGCTGGCGCCACTTTCCAGAGGCTCATGAGGATCGCCTCGGGGGCACAGATGGGCAGGAACGCAGAGGCCTACGTCGATGACATAGTGGTCAAGTCTCGAGAGGGAGACACCCTCTTGAAGGATCTCGAGGAAACCTTCGCCAGCCTGCGCAAGGTGAACATCAAGCTGAACCCCGCTAAGTGCGTCTTCGGGGTCCCTTCAGGCAAGCTCCTCGGGTTCCTGGTGTCCCACCGCGGCATAGAAGCAAACCCTGACAAGATCAAGGCCATAGAAGGAATGCAACCTCCTCGCCGGCTCAAGGAAATGCAGCGCTTAGCAGGCTGCATGGCTAGCCTGGGCCGATTCATCTCCAAGTTCGGCGAGAGAGCCTTGCCATTTTTCAAGATCATGAAGAGATCTGGCACATTCAAGTGGACCCCAGAGGCGGACAAGGCCTTTGAGGACCTAAAGAAGTATTTGGCCAGCCCACCAGCCTTGGTGGCCCCCAGGACACGAGAACATCTGAAGCTGTATCTTTCAGCCACTCCTCAGACCGCGAGCGCCGTCCTGGTGGCCGAGAGGGAAGAGCCTGTCCTCCCCAAAAAGAGCACCGCCACTCCAAGCCCAAAGCCCCCCGACAAGGGTCTCGTCGAAGGAGCAGCCTCCCCAGACCCACTGCCAGGCCCACAGCCTCAAGTCGAGCCTGCTCCCGGCACCCCTGTCGAGACCCCCCAGCAGGCGGATCTCGACAAGGGCCCTGAAGAGCCTCCGCAGAGGGCTGACGCTGCAACCCCACCGACAAACCTTGTCGAGCACCCCGTCTACTTCGTCAGCATGGTGCTGCGGGATGCTCGGGAGCAGTACCCAATGCAGCAGAAGCTTCTCGTCGCTCTCCTCATTGCCTCCAGGAAGCTGAGACACTACTTCCAGGGCCACCCCATCACGGTGGTCACTTCTTTCCCCCTGGAGCAGATCCTGCGCAACCCCAACGCCACAGATCGTGTCGCGGGATGGAACATAGAGCTGCAGCCATTTAACTTGCGTTTCGACACCACAAGAGTCATCAAGGGGCGAGCGCTGGCTGATTTCGTCGCCGAATGGACTGACCCAAGACCTGAAGAGCCTCGGGGGGAAGAGGCTGAGCCCGCTGGAGATACAATGCCCAGCCACTGGACCATGCACTTCGACGGAGCCTTTGCCTGTGGCAATGGCGGGGCAGGCGTCGTCCTGACCTCGCCCAAAGGTGACAAGCTCTACTACGCTGTCCAGTTATGCTTCACGATTGACAAGATCTCCAACAACATCGCTGAGTACGAGGGCCTCCTCGCCGGCTTAAGGACCGCCATCGCTCTAGGCGTCAAGCACCTACTCATCAAGGGCGACTCCCAGTTGCTCGTCAATTTCTCCAACAAGAGCTACACGCCTAAAGACGACCACATGGCAGCATACCTTGAAGAGGTCCGCAAGCTCGAGAAGCACTTCAGGGGCATGGAACTCATGCATATCCCAAGGAAAGAGAACCAGGAGGCCGATGATATCGCCAAGCGAGCCTCGCGAAGGCAACCCCAGCAGGCCGGTGTCTTTGAGGAAAGGCTCGCCAGGGCATCCATCAAGCAGCCTCGAGAGGCCACAGCCGCAAGCACAAATGAAGCACTCCCACCACCTCCTGGGTCTGGGGCCCCCGATTGCGGCCCCAGCACAGGGGAGCGTCTGTTGCTGACGGCAGCCCACCAAGCCACAGGCTGGATTGATGAGCTCAAGGACTACTTGGCGAAGGGGATCCTCCCTGAAGAAGATGCAGAAGCATAGTGAGTCGCTCGACAGGCGAAATCCTACTGCATCCTTGAGGGAGATCTCTATCGCAAGCGCCCGAACGGCATCGCGCTCAAGTGCGTCCCCCCCCCCCCCCCCCCCCCCCCGAGGAAGGCCGAGCGCTGATCAAGGACATCCACAGCGGGGAGTGCGGCCACCACTCGTGCGTGCGCACCCTCGCAGGCAAGGTCTTCAGGAGCGGTTTCTACTGGCCACTAGTGCTTCAAGATGCGGTCGCCATCGTGCAAGCGTGCGACGCCTGCCAGTTCCACGCCAAGCAAATTCATCAGCCGGCACTGGAGCTCCAAACCATCCCGCTCTGTCGGCCCAGTAAGGATCGGGGTATGCACGGCCCACTCCCTACAGGCCTCGCCCGCGTGGACCTTCGGCAGAACGACTAAGGACCAGGCTGCCGCTTGAAGGGATCCTCAAGAGGCATCCCCTCTCGAGGCCTGAAGAGGACGCCAGGGCCTGAAGAGGACCCTGCGCTTCAAGAGACTCCCCAGGCACAGCCCGCCTGGAGAGGAGTCAGCAGAAAACCCCTCCAAAGGCGACCACGGCCCTGTGGAGACACTTCGCGGCTAAGCAAGCGCTGCAGGACGCACATGGCCCCTGCAGCAGCCGCAGGGTGACGCGAGCATCCCAGTGGCCATTCTGGTGATAAAGGAGTCAACAAAGCCGCGCCGCCTGCGGCCGAACAGCCAGGACTTTCCTCTTTGGTGATAAAGCGGCTGGACGGCGCAACGCTCCAAGAAGATCGTCACCGTGGGCTCCACCACGACCTCTGCCGCGCCTGCGAGCCGCCCTGCACCGCCTGCAACCTGTCGGCCACGGCGCGCTACTTTAGCACGGATGAGCCGCGTCCATGGACGGAGGAGCCGCTGTGGACTCCCTCTCCTTTGCGCCACCGACGTGTGGGAGCCCACCAGCACGAGGGCGGAGCCCGGAGCGCCTATAAAAGGAGCAGGAGCTCCGCCGTAGAGGAGGATCGAGGGCCCAATCGCGCAATCGCTCCCTAAACAGATAGGATAGCCAACTGCTGGAGGAGGAAGACGATCATTGTGTCCCTCTCCAGGCACCAAACTGCCTCGAGAGAGCCTTCGGCAAGCTCATTGTCCTGTAACCTTCACAGTGCAATACAGACCAGCAGGAGTAGCGGTTTTACCTCCTCCTTAGGGCCGTGAACCTGGGTACGGGCCGGTGTCCATCTCTGGCGTGATAGTTCCTCTCCAGGCCCGGCGAGCACCGTCGTCGAGCCTCTCGAGGGCTGTAGGACCTCCGTGTTCAGTCCCCCCTTTGGAACCTCTCTTCAGGGCGAGACTACCCCTGTTACGTGGGAGTCACACCTCGACATTTGGCGCGCCAGGTAGGGGGCTGAGGCGCGTCTTCAACCTCCGAACTCCGCGCCATGATGGACACCCGCGCGACGCGCGCCAACCGGCGTACCTCTGAGAGAGCTCACACCGAGCCCGGCACTGCTCCCACCCGTGGCCGCCGTGGTCGCCCTCGCGCGGCTGAGCGCGCTGGCACCGGCCCGCGCGTGGAGGAGCCAGAGAGCGAGGAGCACCGCGGCGGAGACCAGCGCGACGACGAGGACCTCTCCGAGCGCCGTGAGGACGCTGAGTCTTCGCACCCGTCCCGGCGCCAGAGCGTGTCCACGCGGGAACACCACGAGCCTGCCCCGCATACCGCGCTGCTCATGGCCCAGGAGCTCCTCCGCTACCGGCCAAGTGCCGAGGCACACGACCAGTGGCTGGACCGCCTCCACCACCTCGTCGACATCGCAACCACGCGCCCTGCTCCGTCACGCTCCATCGTGCCTTCCGGCCCTGCAGGGACGGCCGCGCCAGGTGCGCCCCCACCGCCGCCGGGACCACCTCCGGCCGCGGCGCAGCGGGCTCCCTCACATGCTTCCTCGCCACACGACTGCCAAATCGTGCAGCGCACTGCGCCTGATGCGCGAGTGGGCATGGAGTGACGCCGAGACCTCCAGAACCGCCTCGTCGAGGAGCTCGGTCAGGCGGGGCAGCAAAACCGCAGGGCCCTCCAGGGAGGAACGGCCACCTATGCCTCCGGCTGCATGGCCTTCACGCGCGCCCTGCGTCGTGTGGTCTGGCCGCAGAAATTCAGGCCAGCGCTCCCCAAGGGCTTCGACGGGTCCACCAACCCTCTCGAGTTCCTGCAGCTCTACACCACCACTATCCAGGCTGCAGGGGGCGACGACAAGGTCATGGCCAACTGGTTCTCCCACGCCCTCAGGGACTCAGCGCTGTCCTGGCTTCTCAACCTGCCGGAGGACTCCATTGACTCCTGGGAGGAGCTCTGCAGGCAGTTCGTCGCCAACTTCAAGGGCACGTACGAGCGCGCACTCACCCACAACGACTTGCGCGCTGTGGTGCAGAAGAAGGATGAGACTCTTCGCAAGTACATCCAGCGCTTCAGCCAGGTGCGGAACAAGATTCCAAACATCCCCGACACCCAGGTGATCGCTGCCTTCCGCGAGGGCGTCACGAACCGCAGGATGCTCGAGAAGCTCGGCATCCACGACAAGCTCACCTCTGTGGTGAAGCTGTTCGATCTGGCGGATAAGTGCGCCAAGGCTGAAGAGGGACTCCTCTTCGTCAAGATGAGCGCGCGGGGGGACGACCCTGGCGAGGGGTCCAAGAGCCACAAGAAGAAGGAAGAGCCCAAGCGCAAGGCCACCGCGGTCCTCGCGGCAGAGCCTGACGCGAAGGGCTCCCGCAGGGGTTCTCCCGAGCGCGGCGACAAAGAGGTGGACCACCGTCCGTTCTGCGTCTACCACAACAGGCGTGGGCACGCCACAGACGACTGCTTCGACCTCAAGAGGCTGAGCAGGGAACGCGAGCGAGGAGAAGGCAGCAGAAGCCGCGGCAGAGGTCACGGCTACCGCAGAGACGGCAGGGGTAGGCGCGAAGGCGGCTACCAGAAGCCGCCGGGCACTCAAGCCAATGCCGCCGAGAAGAACAACAACCTCCCCGACGAGGAAGATGGAGGCTACCAGGCCCCGAGAGGCGCCATGGCCTGCATCCTCGGCGGAGCTCAAGCGCCCAAGTCGAACAATCAGTTCAAGCAGTTCGCCCGCGAACTCAACGCTGCGCTCCCGAGCACCGAGACCTCCAGACCCCTCAAGTGGTCCCAGTACACCATCGCCTTCGACGCCAAGGACCACCCCACGTCGACCAAGACTGTTGGAACCCTCCCCCTGGTCTGCTCCCCCACCATCAACAACATCACCGTCTCCAAGACGCTCATTGATGGGGGAGCGGGCCTGAATGTCATCTCTGTCGAGACCTTCGAGACGCTTCAAGTGCCCTACGAGTGGCTTATGCCCTCCAGGCCGTTCACGGGCGTCACAAGTGGTTCTATCGAGCCTCTGGGGCAAGTCCGCCTCGCGTTCACCTTTGGCACGCAGAAGAACTATCGCACGGAGCTGATCGACTTCGACGTCGCCCACATCGGCTTGCCGTACAACGCCATCCTCGGCTACCCCGCCCTCGCGAAGTTCATGGCCGTCACGCATCACGCCTACAACATGGTCAAGATTCCCGGCAGCGCTGGCACCATTGCCGTCCATGGCCATATCCTGGACGCCACGCGCGCTGTCGAGAGCGCCTACAAGGCAGCCGCCATGGCTTTCCCGGCTGATGAGGACAAGGAGCCTCTCGAGAGGCCCAAGAAGAAGAAGCAAGTGTTCTCTCAAGAGCAAGCCGCCACGAAGAAGGTGTCGCTGAACACCACCAGCTCGGGGGCTGAAGGCTCGGGGGCTAGCGTCACCATAGGCGCAGCACTGCCTCCCAAATAGGAAAGCGCGCTCGTCGCCTTCCTTCGGGCAAACTCTGACATGTTCGCATGGACTCCGTCAGATATGTCCGGTGTACCAAGGGAGGTGATCGAGCACCACTTAGCCGTGTGTCCAGACGCACGCCCCGTCAAGCAAAAAGCACGTAAGCAAGCCCCCGAGAAGCAAGCTTTCATCATCAAGGAAGTAGAGAAGCTAAAGGCGGCGAACGTCGTCCGCGAAGTCGCGCACCCCACTTGGCTCTCCAACGGCGTGGTTGTTCCTAAACCCGCTGGAGGAGTGTAACATCCCAAAATATTAATATAATTATTAATGCAAAAATGTGGGCCAACAAAAACTTTTCTTATAAAAATTAGTGTATGTTCGTTTCTTGATTATTGTTGGTTTGCATTGCTTGCAAGATTGTTGAATTCTAGCTCTAATTACAAAGTTGAAGGATAGAAAATAAACAAAACAAAATTTCAAAACTATAACACCATGTGACACATATCACAATATTTTACAAAAAAAGAAACCTACTTTATTTTTCAAACCAAAATCAGTGGGGAATATCCTCAACCCTCCTATTTGATTTCCCCAAGTTATTCTCCTTCAAATACAAATTCAAAACCTCAAATTCAAATTATAACTTCTTTTATTTAAAATATTCAAAATATCCCAAATGGACCATGAGACACTTGCCACAAATGTAATCCAACAATGCCATGAGTTTGGACCAAAATGGAAGAAGCAAAACATGAAAATAAAATATCAAAAATATGTACTGTTTTGGTTTAGGGATTTCATCGAACACCCTCTGTGCATCGACTGTTCTTCACAAACCCGAACCAAAGCATGGATCAATTCGTGCGATGCGCTGTTTAATCGTCGAATTTGAGCCTCCACTGGATGCGCCGCATCACCACGGTCACGCAGCACCCGAGATCGAGCAAGGAGGTGGCCGGGATCGTCGAGGAGACGCCGGCGACAGCCGCGGCCGCGCGCACGTCGCCGTGTCGGCACTGTGGCCGCGGCGACGCCGCGCCGTGCCGGCCGCGCTGCACCCTCTCTCTCCCTCCCTCACCTCCTGGCCCCCTCGCACCGCGACAGCAGACAGCGCAGCCGCAGCCACGCCGCGACAGCCACGCCGCGACAGCCACGCCGCGACGTGCACGCCGCGCGCCGCCCGTGCGCTCTCACGGCCGGGCCAAAAATTCGACCTCGCCCGAGCGCGCCACGCCACCCCTCCATGCCCAAACGGTTCCCCGAGCACCCCGCAACCTAGCCGCCCTCTCCACCGGCCTACGGCGAGCTAGCACGGCCGCGGGTGCCCTCTGCACCGCGTCCACCGTGCGCCGCCCGTCCGCTATATAAGGCACCCCCCGTGCTCCACCTTTGCCACACCGCCCCACTGCCTCTCCTCTCCACTCCCCTCTCTCTCGTGCGCCGCTAGGGAGCCAAGGCCGAAGCCGCGAAGCCTCGGGCCGCCGTGGTCTCCTCGAGCTCGCCGTGCCCGAGGTAGACGACGACCCCGGCCGGGCCACGGCGCCCTCCCCTTCGCTCCCCTCTGCCCTCACTCGCCTCCCCTTGGCCCCCTCTCTCACCCGCGCCCTTTTTCCCTCTGGTCCGTGCCCAGGAGCGCCGCCGATTGCTCGCCGGAGCTGGAGCAAGGCCGCGGAGGAGGAGTTGCTCGCCGCCGCCGCTCGGAGCCACGCCAGCAAGCGCCGTTCGTCCCAAGGTCTTCCCCGAGTCGCCGCCGTCGACCCGCACCGTCCACACGCCCTCCCGAGCCCCCTAGGTGAGCCTCTGTCCACCTCGCCGTCGCCGGAGCCGCAGCGCCGCTCGGTTTTGGGTCGCCGGCGACGCGCGCGATCTCGGCCGTTGGATCTCAGATCCACGGCCGCGTAACGGTTCGAGTAGTAGTCGCTGACGGGTGGACCCCACCCGTCAGACTTTTAAACTTTTCCCTGCACGCGCACTGTTTATTTTGAGTCACTGACGAGTGGACCCCACCCGTCAGGTTTCTCAACATTATCCACTCTGGGTTATTTATTCGAATTTAGGTTTGATTCAAAACCAGTACTGGACCCAAACTTAGAAATTTCATAACTTTAGTTTTACAACTCCAAATGGAACAAATCAAACTGTTCTGGATAGGTTATAAAATTATCTATCCAACCCAATTAGTTTCACTCCATTTGGATATATAATAAAAATACATTATTCAAAATACCATAAAAGGTTTAAATTCTAAACTTGTTTGTTTCTGATACTCTGTTAATCCAAATTAGTTGAAACTAATTTTATTAGATCACATTTAGCCATGGTTAGTCACCCCTAAGAGGATTTAATTTTTAGATCAACAGAACTTGATTAGTAGATAAAACTTGATTATTAAGCTTCTGGAGTCAAAACATTGTGTAGGGAGTTTGATAACTCCAATTGATCCAAATCCAATTGTGTTGGATTCTACACATCAGTAGCGTTCTGTAGAAATTTAGTTTGTATTTTTGTGACCAACAGAACTTAAGTTATGTAATTAAACATGTTCAACTAGTTTCTGCCCTAATTAAGATGGGGTTGAATAATGGCTAATTCAATTAAATTGAAACCAAATTGTATTGTTTGATCTATGAAGTGGCTATTTAGAGTATTGAGATTGTATTGTTGTGGTGATTGATTGAGTAGGTTAGTGATTGTTTGTATTTGCTTGATTGTGTATTAGACGAGAACGTTGCCGGATATATCGAGGAGGAAGGACTTGTGGAACCTGAGGATCAAGACCAAGATCACTTTGCCGAGCAAGGCAAGCTACTCTCTGAGCTTGCAACCCTATTACATGCTTCTATTTTTACAAAGTCATTTTAAAGCAAGGTTTTTATAAAATCTTTTCGTAGAGTATATGGAAAAAAATTATTTTGCCACCCTATGTAGAAATATATGATAAATTATAGGATGGGAAAAATAAAGATGGTTTTATTCAAAACTCCTTTAAAACCTCATGTGGCTATGAAGCACCAAGATGTGGTGATGAGTTGGAGAAAAGAAGAATGGAGGTTTTTGATAAAACGCACATTGTGTCTTTGTACTTACGTCAATCAACCGATACTCTGTGCGACCACATCTACCCACATATGGGAAAGGGCTTAGCCATATAATTTGCTCATATTAGTATGGGATACCTCATCGACGGAGATGACTCCGTTATGCATGAGGGGATGGTTGATGACCTACCCCTGACTTGGGTCCTCGCTCAAACTCTAGGAAAAGATAAGGAGGAGGATAGAAGGATGTCCCCTATACACCGCCAGATAAAACCTATGAGTCCTCACGCTTAGATTCCGACGGGCTGGATTAAGTGTCGATGGAAAGTATCATAGGGGTAGGATCCTATACTAGCATGAGCAAAGGACAGACTAGGGTCGGTGACTCAACTTCGCATACACCTAGTATGGCGAGACGTGGCTGACACGATGAGTTATCGGATGGGTGTGGGAAAAGCGTGCTACCTCTGCAGAGGGTTAAAACTATTCGAATAGCCGAGTCCTCGGATATGGACAGTTGAGAGGCCCTACTTTGACCATGTGCAAGTTTTGGAAAAAGTTTTGCGTTCTAAAAAGAAAAGGAGAACGTTCCATACACCTATACCAACGGATCTGTATGAGGTAGTTGGAGATTAATTACCATGAAGGGTTTTGGCCGGGAAAAGGAGGAGTTTTGGAGAAAACTAATAAAATTGAGATATTAAGAGTAGTTATAATCTCCTTACCTTCTTCAACAAAGATACAGAGATGTTTTAAATAAATAAAAGTGTGAAACTAAAAATGAGATTAGTGCACTCATGTTGGAGTAGTTTGCGAGTACATTCAAATTTACTCATACTAGTTTTTGTCCCTGGCTATTGTCGTAGCCAGACTTCGAGGAGCACTACGCCCAGGAGGAGTATGGCGACATCTATGCCAACTGAGGAGCTTCATAAGTCGACTGCCTGTCGGGTCATCGCTAGGATTTGATGTCTACTACGCCTTAGTTCCGCTGATTGTTTTGGTTTGGCCCATGAAGGCACCTATGTAAAACTTGGTCTAAATGACCGGTATTGTAAGACTTTAATTCGTATTGTAATGGATGTAAACTTTGGTATTCAGTTCGGATTATGTGCAACGACAGACTGATCATGGGATCGTTGTGTTAAGCATAATCGGGTATTTCGGACAGCTAGTCCGGGGTCCCCACAGACCTGGTATCAGAGCCATCTCGACTTTAGGAGCCTTAGATTAGCATGGTCGCTAGATAGTTATTACAAAAGTTAAGTTTTAAAGAAAACAAAGGAAGGAATTATTTTCAAAAAAAAATGCTTATCTCTAACCCTCTCACTTATGCAAAATTCTCTTCTTACAAACTACTAAGTTTCTCTCATATTCATAAAAACTTGCCACACTTATCATTTTAATAAACTTAAAAATCTGCTCACATATTGTCCCTTACATTAAAATTTTTGATACACTTGTCATCTCACTAACTTAAAAATTTGACTTAAAATTGTAGATGGCACTCCACTTCACCGAGTTCGTTCAGCTCGAGAAGGACGGCACGTTGATGTTCGAGAAGGACCTGTTCGAGTTGACCAAGCTGTTGGGTCGTCCCACTCCTGAGTTTAAGGGAGCCCAGGTGGACACTCCCGGCAACGGGAACCTGTCTTGGTTGGTCGAGTCGTCTGTTCGCGGGAACATCAAGTCCCCCGGATCCAAGACACTCATCTTTACCACCATGGATGTCCATTGGGACGACGGACTGTGTCGTTCCATGCAGCGGATGCTATCCCGACTTTGTGAGGAGCACAAGGCGGAGTTGGTGAACTCTCGTTTCCAGTTCTACGGGAGGCGCACCATCGATGGACACCCTATTCGGTCCCCTCTACACCCGACGTTCGGAGAGTATATCTTGGACATGGAGATTATGCTCTTTCGCACCCAGGAGGATCTGAGGTGCGCTAGACTTCGGTCTCACTTTGAGCGCCTCTCGCTCAAGGAGAGTCGCGAGAGTGAGGCACAGCTGAAGGAGGAGAAGGTCGCTCTTCTCAAGAAGAGGACCCAGTTGAAGAAGACCATAGCGAAGCTCCGCAAGAAGGTGGCAGAGCAGGACGAGCTGATCGAGGATCTGGAGCTCCGTACTGATGAGATGGAGGAGGAGGGCGAGGATCTCCGTAAGGAGAACAGCGCTTTCCTCAGTGACGATGACGACTATCTGGAGGAGATGGACTATGAGCAGGAGGATGACGAGGAGGAGCTAGAGGACGAGGAGGAGGACCCAGAGGAGCCACCCTACCAGTCCGACGCTGACGTAGCAGAGCCTGAGGTTCCACCTCAGTAGGCGAGTGACTTGAGTACTACCGCAGGATTAGGTCGACCCCCCCATCGCTAGTAGAGTAGAAGTAGTGGTTCTTTTGGAACTTGCACTATGTACATTAGCTTAAGAGATAATGTTGTAAGCTTGATATGGTGAACTCTTGATGTAATGGTTGTGCTATATAAGTGTGTGCTAGTCTTGATAATCTGTGTGAAATGTTTCTCCTATAATACTTAATTAATCAATCCCTACACGAAACCAACCTTTTTCCCTTGGTCAAAACCTTTTGCTTGCCCCTCATACCCGGTGTTCTTCAGGATGGTGGACACTCGTCGCTCCAACCCGGATGGAGGACCACCACCCCCACCGGAACCAACCACCGCCCAACTTCTTGCGCTTATCATGGAGGAACGCCAAGCTGCTCGGGCAGAGCGTCAAGCTCATATCGCTGCCCTGCAGCAGATCGCTGCCGCACACAACAACAACAACAACAACCACCACAATGGCAATGGCAATGGTGAAGGAAATCAGCGATCCACTTTGAGTGATTTTCAAAAGACCAACCCACCCACCTTTTCCAAGGGACTTCACCCACTAGAGGCCGATGATTGGCTTCGCACCATTAATAACAACCTGGAAGTTGCAGCCGTGGGAGAACCTGAGAAAGTGCTGTATGCGACCCACTATCTTGCCGGACCTGCACGGTCTTGGTGGGAAGCTACCAAGGCTCTCCAGCAAGCTGGTTATGTTATCAACTGGGTTGAGTTCCAAGGGAAATTCCGCAAGAAACACATCCCCGGTGGACTCATTGAAAGGAAGAAGGATGAATTCCGCAAGTTGCGGCAGGGAAGTAGAGATGTGGTCGGATACCTGGATGAGTTCACTGACTTGTCTCGGTATGCTCCTGATGACACCGACACCGAGAGGAAGAAGATGGAGCGTTTCATGAACGGACTTCATGATGAGCTGCAGTGTGCTTTAGTTATCCATGACTTTGTTGATTTGGAGTCACTTGTGGACAAGGCCATCCAGTTGGAGACCAAGCGCAAGTCCATGTTTGAAGGTCGTAAGAGGAGAATGATTGCCCAGGAAGGTTCGAGCAGCCAGAAGCCTCGCACCTACCCACAAAACAACAAGCCAGCCTATCAACCGCCACCAACCCCACGCCCCAATTACCCTAATCGCCCAAACAACCCAAACAGCTTCAACCGTCCCAATGACAACACCCGTCCCGGAGGGAACTCTAACAACTTCAACCGCAATGCCAATGTTGTCTGCTTTAATTGCGGCACTAAAGGTCACTACTCCAAAGAATGCCCCAATCCTAAGAAGAATGGTCCACGCCCCGATGCACAAGCGCCAAGCAATGGCCAAGGCCGTAATGGAAATGGCAAGAACCCCGCATCCCGCGGAAATGTTGTTGTTGCCAAGGGACGTCTGCACCACATCAACGCTGAAGAGGCCATGGATGCGCCAGATGTTGTGCTGGGTACGTTCCTTGTCAACTCAGTACCTGCAACTGTTCTGTTTGATTCTGGTGCGACCCATTCTTTTGTTACCCAAGAATTTGTTGCTAAGGGAGGTTTAGTCGGAAACCTCTTACCCAAACCCATGGTCATCCAAATCCCAGAATCCACCATAGATACCAAGTCGTATTGCCCGGACGTTTCCCTTGAAATCAAGGGGGAAAAGTTCCTAGTCGACTTAATCATTTTAGGAACCCAAGGAATAGATGTCATACTGGGTATGAATTGGCTAGCCAAGTACCGTGGTCGAATTGACTGCGCCAGAAGAGCTGTATCCCTCACCACCGACAAAGAAGTAGAAGTGGAGTATGTGTCGGAAACCAGTCGACCCCGACCAGGATGCCATGAGAGCATAGCTCGACCCACCCTAGATGAGATCCGTGTTGTTCACTTGTTCCGAGATGTTTTCCCCGAAGAATTGCCTGGTATGCCGCCAGACCGGGATATTGAGTTCATCATTGAACTTATCCCCGGAACAGCCCCTATATCCCAGAGGCCTTATCGGATGAATCCGGAAGAACTGGTTGAGTTGAAGAAGCAATTAGCAGATATGCTCAGCAAAGGACTTATTCGCCCAAGTGCTTCACCCTGGGGATCACCCATTATTTTTGTGGATAAGAGAGACGGTACCACACGCCTGTGTGTGGATTATCGCAAGTTAAATGATGTGACCATTAAGAACAAGTATCCCCTTCCAAAGATCGAGGATCTGTTCGATCAAATGAACGGAGCCCGAGTCTTTTCCAAGATCGATCTTCGGTCAGGATATCATCAGTTAAAAATCCGAGAGACAGACATTCCCAAGACTGCCTTCACCACCCGCTACGGTTTATTTGAATACACCGTAATGTCCTTTGGTCTGACCAATGCCCCAGCCTATTTCATGAATCTCATGAACAAAATCTTCATGGAGTATCTTGACAAGTTCGTGGTAGTTTTCCTCGATGACATCCTTATTTACTCCAAAACCGAAAAAGAGCATGCTGAACACCTGCGTCTAGTTTTAGCAACTCTCCGAGAGCACCAGTTGTATGCCAAGTTTAGCAAGTGTGAGTTTTGGCTCAGTGAAGTAGCATTTCTCGGACATGTTGTGTCTGCGGGAGGAATTTCTGTTGACCCAGAGAAGATCCAAGCCATTGTGAATTGGGAAGCCCCGACTAGTGTGACTGAGATCCGAAGCTTTCTCGGACTGGCGGGTTACTACCGCAAGTTCGTTGAAGGATTTTCCAGTATAGCCAAACCCCTGACCCAACTGCTGAAAAAGGACAAGAAGTTTGAATGGACTCAGAAATGTGAAGAGAGTTTCCAGGAGTTGAAGAAGAGATTGACCTCAACCCCTGTCCTGATTATGCCAGACGTCACCAAGAGTTTCGACGTGTATTGCGATGCATCACGCCTCGGACTTGGTTGCGTTCTGATGCAAGAAGGCAAGGTGGTGTCATATCTGTCTCGGCAGTTGCGACCACATGAAGAGAACTACCCAACCCATGACCTGGAGTTAGCCGCTGTTGTTCTTGCTCTGAAAACGTGGCGCTCCTATCTTGCGGGACATCGTTGCGAGATCTATACGGATCACAAGAGCTTGAAGTATATCTTCACCCAGAAGGAGTTAAATCTGCGACAGAGAAGGTGGATGGAATTAATCAAGGATTATGATATCGGTATCCATTACCACCCTGGAAAGGCTAATGTAGTGGCCGATGCCCTTAGTCGCAAACCCTGCACCCTGAATGCCTTGATCCAAGTCGAACCGCCAGCCTTGTTCAAAGAGTTCCAAGATTTTGGACTAGGGCTGGTTAGCCGCGGTTATCTCGCCAATTTAGAGTTAACCCCAACCCTGTTAGACCGAATCAAGGAAGCCCAGAAAGGTCATGAGAGTATAGAAGGAATCAAGAAGAAGATTTCTCTCGGTAAAGCGCCTGGTTTTACCGAGGATGCTGAAGGAGTGTTGAGATTCAATGGTCGTATCTGTGTCCCTAATGTCACGGAACTCAAGGAGTTAATCCTAAAGGAAGCCCACGAGACCCCTTATTCAATCCACCCCGGCGGAACAAAAATGTACCAAGACCTTCGTGAGAGATTTTGGTGGCACGGAATGAAGCGAGCGATTGGTGTTTTTGTAGCCAAGTGTGATATCTGTCAGCGAGTCAAGGCTGAACACCAGCGACCCGCTGGATTGCTGCAACCTCTGCAAATTCCTGAGTGGAAGTGGGATGAGATTGGAATGGATTTTATCACCGGACTTCCAAGGTCTAACAGAGGCCATGACTCAATTTGGGTCATCGTTGATAAACTGACCAAGGTTGCCCATTTCATTCCCGTCCATACCACCTATCGGGGAAATCAGTTAGCAGACTTGTATATTTCCAGAATAGTAAGCCTGCATGGTGTGCCTAAGAGGATAGTATCTGACCGAGGCACACAGTTCACCTCAAGATTCTGGAAAGCCCTGCACGAAGCCCTCGGAACCAAGTTAGCATTTAGCACAGCTTATCATCCCCAGACCAACGGTCAGACTGAACGCGTGAACCAGATATTAGAGGACATGCTTCGCGCTTGTGTTCTAGCCTATGGATCCAAATGGGAAGATTGTCTTCCATTTGCAGAGTTCTCCTACAACAATAGCTACCAGTCTAGTCTGCAAATGGCCCCTTTTGAAGCCCTTTACGGAAAGAAGTGTCGTACACCCCTGAATTGGTCCGACACCGGAGAAGGCAAATTGTTTGGACCAGATACCCTCCGTGAGGCCGAGGAACAAGTTCAACTTATCCGTGAGCGTCTCAAAACTGCCCAGTCCCGTCAGAAGAGCTACGCTGACAACAGACGACGTGATGTCACTTTCAATATCGGAGATTATGTCTATCTCCGAGTGACACCCCTTAAAGGAATGCAGCGTTTCCATGTCAAAGGAAAATTAGCACCCAGGTATATTGGACCCTTCAAGATCCTTGCCCGTCAAGGAGAAGTGTCCTATCAATTAGAGTTGCCTCAGGAGCTAGCAGATTACCATGACGTCTTTCACATTTCCTTGCTCCGGAAATGTCTTGAAGTGCCTGACCAGCCAGAGGTTTTCAAGAACATCGACCACCAATCCATCGACCTGAATCAAGATTTGACTTATCGTGAGCAACCCATCAAGATTCTCGACGACGATGTTCGTCTCACCCGTAGGCGAGCAATCAAGTTCTACAAGGTTCAGTGGACCAACCACTCTGAAGATGAAGCCACCTGGGAACGAGAGGACTATCTTAGAAGCGAATTCCCAAACCTCTTTAGTACCCAGACCTAGCAAATCTCGGGACGAGATTTATTCTAAGGGGGGAGGATTTGTAACATCCCAAAATATTAATATAATTATTAATGCAAAAATGTGGGCCAACAAAAACTTTTCTTATAAAAATTAGTGTATGTTCGTTTCTTGATTATTGTTGGTTTGCATTGCTTGCAAGATTGTTGAATTCTAGCTCTAATTACAAAGTTGAAGGATAGAAAATAAACAAAACAAAATTTCAAAACTATAACACCATGTGACACATATCACAATATTTTACAAAAAAAGAAACCTACTTTATTTTTCAAACCAAAATCAGTGGGGAATATCCTCAACCCTCCTATTTGATTTCCCCAAGTTATTCTCCTTCAAATACAAATTCAAAACCTCAAATTCAAATTATAACTTCTTTTATTTAAAATATTCAAAATATCCCAAATGGACCATGAGACACTTGCCACAAATGTAATCCAACAATGCCATGAGTTTGGACCAAAATGGAAGAAGCAAAACATGAAAATAAAATATCAAAAATATGTACTGTTTTGGTTTAGGGATTTCATCGAACACCCTCTGTGCATCGACTGTTCTTCACAAACCCGAACCAAAGCATGGATCAATTCGTGCGATGCGCTGTTTAATCGTCGAATTTGAGCCTCCACTGGATGCGCCGCATCACCACGGTCACGCAGCACCCGAGATCGAGCAAGGAGGTGGCCGGGATCGTCGAGGAGACGCCGGCGACAGCCGCGGCCGCGCGCACGTCGCCGTGTCGGCACTGTGGCCGCGGCGACCCCGCGCCGTGCCGGCCGCGCTGCACCCTCTCTCTCCCTCCCTCACCTCCTGGCCCCCTCGCACCGCGACAGCAGACAGCGCAGCCGCAGCCACGCCGCGACGTGCACGCCGCGCGCCGCCCGTGCGCTCTCACGGCCGGGCCAAAAATTCGACCTCGCCCGAGCGCGCCACGCCACCCCTCCATGCCCAAACGGTTCCCCGAGCACCCCGCAACCTAGCCGCCCTCTCCACCGGCCTACGGCGAGCTAGCACGGCCGCGGGTGCCCTCTGCACCGCGTCCACCGTGCGCCGCCCGTCCGCTATATAAGGCACCCCCCGTGCTCCACCTTTGCCACACCGCCCCACTGCCTCTCCTCTCCACTCCCCTCTCTCTCGTGCGCCGCTAGGGAGCCAAGGCCGAAGCCGCGAAGCCTCGGGCCGCCGTGGTCTCCTCGAGCTCGCCGTGCCCGAGGTAGACGACGACCCCGGCCGGGCCACGGCGCCCTCCCCTTCGCTCCCCTCTGCCCTCACTCGCCTCCCCTTGGCCCCCTCTCTCACCCGCGCCCTTTTTCCCTCTGGTCCGTGCCCAGGAGCGCCGCCGATTGCTCGCCGGAGCTGGAGCAAGGCCGCGGAGGAGGAGTTGCTCGCCGCCGCCGCTCGGAGCCACGCCAGCAAGCGCCGTTCGTCCCAAGGTCTTCCCCGAGTCGCCGCCGTCGACCCGCACCGTCCACACGCCCTCCCGAGCCCCCTAGGTGAGCCTCTGTCCACCTCGCCGTCGCCGGAGCCGCAGCGCCGCTCGGTTTTGGGTCGCCGGCGACGCGCGCGATCTCGGCCGTTGGATCTCAGATCCACGGCCGCGTAACGGTTCGAGTAGTAGTCGCTGACGGGTGGACCCCACCCGTCAGACTTTTAAACTTTTCCCTGCACGCGCACTGTTTATTTTGAGTCACTGACGAGTGGACCCCACCCGTCAGGTTTCTCAACATTATCCACTCTGGGTTATTTATTCGAATTTAGGTTTGATTCAAAACCAGTACTGGACCCAAACTTAGAAATTTCATAACTTTAGTTTTACAACTCCAAATGGAACAAATCAAACTGTTCTGGATAGGTTATAAAATTATCTATCCAACCCAATTAGTTTCACTCCATTTGGATATATAATAAAAATACATTATTCAAAATACCATAAAAGGTTTAAATTCTAAACTTGTTTGTTTCTGATACTCTGTTAATCCAAATTAGTTGAAACTAATTTTATTAGATCACATTTAGCCATGGTTAGTCACCCCTAAGAGGATTTAATTTTTAGATCAACAGAACTTGATTAGTAGATAAAACTTGATTATTAAGCTTCTGGAGTCAAAACATTGTGTAGGGAGTTTGATAACTCCAATTGATCCAAATCCAATTGTGTTGGATTCTACACATCAGTAGCGTTCTGTAGAAATTTAGTTTGTATTTTTGTGACCAACAGAACTTAAGTTATGTAATTAAACATGTTCAACTAGTTTCTGCCCTAATTAAGATGGGGTTGAATAATGGCTAATTCAATTAAATTGAAACCAAATTGTATTGTTTGATCTATGAAGTGGCTATTTAGAGTATTGAGATTGTATTGTTGTGGTGATTGATTGAGTAGGTTAGTGATTGTTTGTATTTGCTTGATTGTGTATTAGACGAGAACGTTGCCGGATATATCGAGGAGGAAGGACTTGTGGAACCTGAGGATCAAGACCAAGATCACTTTGCCGAGCAAGGCAAGCTACTCTCTGAGCTTGCAACCCTATTACATGCTTCTATTTTTACAAAGTCATTTTAAAGCAAGGTTTTTATAAAATCTTTTCGTAGAGTATATGGAAAAAAATTATTTTGCCACCCTATGTAGAAATATATGATAAATTATAGGATGGGAAAAATAAAGATGGTTTTATTCAAAACTCCTTTAAAACCTCATGTGGCTATGAAGCACCAAGATGTGGTGATGAGTTGGAGAAAAGAAGAATGGAGGTTTTTGATAAAACGCACATTGTGTCTTTGTACTTACGTCAATCAACCGATACTCTGTGCGACCACATCTACCCACATATGGGAAAGGGCTTAGCCATATAATTTGCTCATATTAGTATGGGATACCTCATCGACGGAGATGACTCCGTTATGCATGAGGGGATGGTTGATGACCTACCCCTGACTTGGGTCCTCGCTCAAACTCTAGGAAAAGATAAGGAGGAGGATAGAAGGATGTCCCCTATACACCGCCAGATAAAACCTATGAGTCCTCACGCTTAGATTCCGACGGGCTGGATTAAGTGTCGATGGAAAGTATCATAGGGGTAGGATCCTATACTAGCATGAGCAAAGGACAGACTAGGGTCGGTGACTCAACTTCGCATACACCTAGTATGGCGAGACGTGGCTGACACGATGAGTTATCGGATGGGTGTGGGAAAAGCGTGCTACCTCTGCAGAGGGTTAAAACTATTCGAATAGCCGAGTCCTCGGATATGGACAGTTGAGAGGCCCTACTTTGACCATGTGCAAGTTTTGGAAAAAGTTTTGCGTTCTAAAAAGAAAAGGAGAACGTTCCATACACCTATACCAACGGATCTGTATGAGGTAGTTGGAGATTAATTACCATGAAGGGTTTTGGCCGGGAAAAGGAGGAGTTTTGGAGAAAACTAATAAAATTGAGATATTAAGACTAGTTATAATCTCCTTACCTTCTTCAACAAAGATACAGAGATGTTTTAAATAAATAAAAGTGTGAAACTAAAAATGAGATTAGTGCACTCATGTTGGAGTAGTTTGCGAGTACATTCAAATGTACTCATACTAGTTTTTGTCCCTGGCTATTGTCGTAGCCAGACTTCGAGGAGCACTACGCCCAGGAGGAGTATGGCGACATCTATGCCAACTGAGGAGCTTCATAAGTCGACTGCCTGTCGGGTCATCGCTAGGATTTGATGTCTACTACGCCTTAGTTCCGCTGATTGTTTTGGTTTGGCCCATGAAGGCACCTATGTAAAACTTGGTCTAAATGACCGGTATTGTAAGACTTTAATTCGTATTGTAATGGATGTAAACTTTGGTATTCAGTTCGGATTATGTGCAACGACAGACTGATCATGGGATCGTTGTGTTAAGCATAATCGGGTATTTCGGACAGCTAGTCCGGGGTCCCCACAAGGAGGCCGACTCTGCATCGACTACACCGATGTCAACAAGGCCTGCCCCAAGGACCCATACCCCATGCCGAGAATAGACCAGATCGTGGACTCCACTGCTGGCTGTGACCTCCTCTGCTTTCTGGACGCCTTCTTTGGTTATCACCAGATCAAGATGGCTAAAGAGGACGAGGAGAAGACGGCATTCCTCACCCCTTGTGGTGTGTACTGCTACACATGCATGCCCTTCGGCTTGAAAAACGCTGGAGCCACCTTCCAGAGGCTCATGAGGATAGCCTTGGGGGCGCAGATGGGCAGAAACGCCGAGGCCTACGTCGACGATATCGTGGTCAAGTCTCGAGAGGGGGACACCCTCTTGAGGGACCTCGAGGAAACCTTCGCCAGCCTGAGAAAGGTGAACATCAAGCTGAACCCCGCCAAGTGCGTCTTCGGGGTCCCTTCAGGCAAGCTCCTCGGGTTCCTCGTGTCCCACCGTGGCATAGAGGCCAATCCTGACAAGATCAAGGCCATAGAGCAAATGCAGCCTCCCCGCCGACTCAAGGACATGCAGCGCTTAGCGGGCTGCATGGCCAGCCTTGGTCGTTTCATCTCCAAATTCGGCGAGAGAGCCCTGCCGTTTTTCAAGATCATGAAGAGATCTAGCACATTCAAGTGGACCCCTGAGGCGGATAAGGCCTTCGAGGACTTAAAAAAGTATCTGGCTAGCCCTCCGGTCTTGGTGGCCCCCAGGGCAGGCGAGCACCTTAAGCTGTACCTCTCAGCCATCCCGCAGACCGCAAGCGCCGTCTTGGTGGTCGAGAGGGAAGAGCCTGTCCTCCCCAAGAAAAGCACTGCAACTCCAAGCCCAGAACCCCCCGACAAAGGCCCCGTCGAAGGAGCAGCCTCCACAGACCCACTGCCAGGCCCACCGCCTCAAGCCGAGTCTGCTCCCTCCACCCCTGTCGGGACGCCTCCACAGGCGGATCTCGACAAGGGCCCTGAAGAGCCTCCACAGGGGGCTGACGCTGCGCCACCTCAGGCAACCCTTGTCGAGCACCCCGTTTACTTCGTCAGCACAGTGCTGCGGGACGCTCGCGAGAGGTATCCGATGCAGCAGAAGCTCCTCGTCGCGCTCCTCATCGCCTCCAGGAAGTTGAGACACTACTTCCAGGGCCACCACATCACGGTGGTCACTGCCTTCCCCCTGGAGCAAATCCTGCGCAATCCCAACGCCACAGATCGTGTCGCAGGATGGAACATCGAGCTGCAGCCATTCAACTTGCGTTTCGACACCACGAGGGTCATAAAAGGAAGAGCGCTTGCTGACTTCGTCGCCGAATGGACTGACCCAAGCCCTGAGGGGCCTCGCGAGGCAGAGGCCGAGCCCTCGGGAGACACGGTGCCCAGCCACTGGACCATGCACTTCGATGGAGCCTTCGCTTGTCGCAATGGCGGAGCAGGCGTCGTCCTAACTACGCCCAAGGGTGACAAGCTATACTACGCTGTCCAGCTGTGCTTCACAATCGACAAGATCTCCAACAACATCGCCGAATACGAAGGCCTCCTCGCCGGCTTAAGGGCCGCCATCGCGCTAGGTGTCAAGCACCTACTCGTCAAGGGAGACTCTCAGCTGCTCGTCAACTTCTCCAACAAGAGCTACACGCCGAAAGAAGACCACATGGCCGCATACCTCGAAGAGGTCCGCAAGCTTGAGAAGCACTTCAGGGGCATGGAGCTCATGCACATCCCGAGGAAAGAAAACCAAGAGGCTGACGACATCGCCAAGCGGGCCTCGCGAAGGCAGCCCCAGCAGGCCGGTGTCTTTGAAGAAAGGCTCGCCAAGGCATCCATCAAGCAGCCTCGAGAGGCCACAGCCGCAAGCGCTGACGAAGCGCTCCCACCACCTCCTGAGTCTGGGGCTCCTGATTGCGGCCCCAGCACAGGGGAGCGCCTGTTGCTGACGGCAACCCGCCAGGCCTCAGGCTGGATTGATGAGCTCAAGGACTACTTGGCGAAGGGAATCCTCCCGGAAGAAGATGCCGATGCAGAGCGAATCGCTCGACAGGCAAAATCCTACTGCATCCTCGAGGGAAACCTCTACCGCAAGCGCCCAAATGGTATCGCGCTCAAGTGTGTCCCTCCTGAGGAAGGCCGAGAGCTGATTAAGGACATCCACAGCGGGGAGTGCGGCCACCACTCATGTGCGCGCACCCTCACGGGCAAGGTCTTCAGGAGCGGCTTCTACTGGCCTCAAGTGCTTCAAGATGCGGTCGCCATTGTGCAAACCTGCGACGCCTGCCAATTCCACGCCAAGCAAATTCATCAGCCGGCACTGGAGCTTCAAACCATCCCGCTCTCCTGGCCATTTGCGGTCTGGGGGCTGGATATCTTGGGCCCCTTCCCAAGGTCGCAGGGGGGCTACCGTTTCCTCTTCGTGGCCATCGACAAGTTCACCAAATGGACCGAAGTTGAGCCAGTGTGCACCATACCAGCGGGGGCCGCGGTGAAATTCATCAGAAGCTTGGTCTGCCGCTTCGGCGTGCCCAACCGCATCATCACCGACAATGGCTCGCAATTCACCAGCGGCATCTTCCGAGCCTACTGCGATAAGCTTGGCGTCAAGGTCTGCTTCGCCTCGGTAGCTCACCCACGCAGCAACGGTCAAGCCGAGCGAGCAAACGCTGAGGTCCTCAAGGGCCTCAAGACCAGGAGTTTCAACATCCTCAAGGGCCACGGCAAGGGCTGGATCGACGAGCTCCCCTCCGTGCTCTGGTCCATACGCACAACTTCCTCGAGGCCTACAGGCGAAACGCCGTTCGCCCTGGTCTACGGAGCTGAGGCAGTCCTCCCCGCAGAAATCAAGCATGGATCGCCGCGGGTCCTTGCCTTCAACGAGGACACCCAAGAAGGCCTCCACAACGACGACCTGCTGCTCCTCGAGGGATTGCGCCGTCAGGCCGCCCTCAGGGCGGCGGGGGTACCAGCAAGACCTGCGACGCTACCACAGCCGCCATGTGCGCTCACGCACCCTTGAGGCGGGCGACCTCGTCCTCAGGCGAATCCTCTCCAGGGAAGGTCTCCACAAGCTCTCGCCGATGTGGGAAGGCCCCTACAGGGTCTCCCACGTCGCCAGGCCTGGCGCAGTACGCCTCGAGACCGAAGACGGCATCCCCGTCAAGAACCCGTGGAACATCGCGCACCTGCGCAAGTTCTACCCGTGATCACGGTCACGCCAGGCATTTTTTGTCTCTAGAGGGAAGCTCACGGTTTCACCTCCAAGCTTCTCAAAGCTTCTCCCGAGGCCCAGCCCTCCGAGCTCTCCTGCAAATGAGCCCTCGCAGGCCGCAGTGAACCTCTGCCACTAATGGGTGGTCCCCATGCCTCGACATGGAAGGAACGTTAGCTTGGCAAACCCAAGTGTAATGAACCGCTTTTCGTTCCAAGTGAACTTTGCGCTCCGGCGCCATTTTCGTTCCTAAGTGAACTATGCGCTACGGCGCCGCTATGTAATGTTTTGGTGGTGAGTTTATTTCAGCATTATTTTCTTTATTGAAAATGGGCACTTATATCTCTCCACATGCGCACCTCGCGAGCGGGGGCTGAGTACGGTGCCAGTGCCTCAAATGACACACCAGCAGCACTGCAAAACCCAAGGATCCGAGCTCTGGCTAGAGGGCAGGCCCTCCCAAGCACGCCATCTCTACAAAGGACCTTGGTACTCTCTCTCCTCACAAGGAACGCCTGAGGAGACCTATAAGCGCGCATTAGTCCATGGTAAAGTGCACAAGCGTTTGGTCCTGCCTCTCTAACATCTATAGGGAACAAGCGTCTCTACAAGCCCGAGGAGGCAGCAGGGAAAAAACCCTTGAAGAGGACCTCCCCGGCAAGCTAAAAAGCCTCTACAGGGCAAAAGCCTCTAGAAGTTAAGTCCCGCTCCTGCGACCCGAGAGCCTTTTCTCTCCAAGCGCACGTTTGTCCCTCGAGCGATTTCATTTTCCCTTATGCTTCATGGACTATTCGCACGTCAAAGGGGAGCACTTGGGCATCGCGACTCAGGGCTCTTACCTCTCCAAGCCTTAAACTCCCCCCGGCCTTGCTGAGTCATTGCTCTAGCATACCGTAGTGGCGGAGTCATAGTGCGAAGAGACGGGTCCTAACGACGCAGAGAAAACATAGACATGAAAGTAAAGCAGAAAAGGCCTCTCGAGGGGCAAACAAGCTAGCATAAATAAGCTTAAAGAGGTATATTACAGGCCCAAAACGTGCAATGTCTGAATACAAAAAATTGTCTCAGATACAAGCGCTCAAAGGCGCGACAAGCAAGGCTCAGGCGGAGTCCGCGCCAGCACGCTCCTCCTCAGCGTCTTCCTCCTCGGCAGGGGCGGCCTCCTCCTCGCTGTCCTCCGCAGCCACCTCCGCACGCTTGAAGCGGTTGCAGAAGGCCTCCACTTGCTCGCGGAGGGCGTTGGAGACCTGCAGGGCCTCCCCAGCCGGGCGCGCCTCGGTCACCGTGGAGAGGTCGAAGCTGGGCGAAAGGAGCCGGAGGTTGGTGAAGATGCGGTCGACCACCACCTCCAGAAGCTGGCGGCTCTCGACCTCAATCACCTCGCGGAGATCGCCGGCGGGACCCTCGAGGGCCGTGAAGAGCTGGTCGAAGTAGACCAGGTACATCGCAGCATCACCACGACCGCGAGCCTCGGTGAGCGGCGCTTCTGCGCCGAGCTGGGCCGCGAGCTCATTGCCTCTCGCTACCAGCGCCTGGAACATGCAGTCCCGCTGCTTCGCGAGCACGAGAGCCGCCTGCGCGGTGTCCACGGCCTCCGTCACCTGCTTGGCTGCAGAGCCCGCCTGCCCCTCCACGTCCTTGATGAGGGCGTCCAGCTCCAGGGCAGCAGCCCGGCGGCCCTCCTCAGCCTGGCGGTAGGCGTCCTTGGCGCGTTGGAGGCGGACCTCGAGCTTGGAGTTGACCTTCTCAAGCTCCGCGATCCGCTTGGCGTCAGCAATGTGCTTGGCCTTGAAGCGGTCCTCTTGCTTCTTGGCCTTGTCGCGGAACTCCTGGGAGATGGTCCGCCTGAAGTCTTTCTCGCGCTCCGCGAGGGCAGCCTCCGCCTCCTTTTTCTTCTCAGCGAACCGCAGCTGGAAGCGCTCCAGGGTTTGCCTCTGGGCGGTGACGTTATCGTCGTGCCGCTGGAGCGCTTGGGCCAGGTCCCCCTCACGCGCCTCGAGCTCTTCCCGCTTGGTGGCCAGCTCACCCTCCGCCTGGAGCCGCTGCTCGTCGCGCTGCTCCACGTCTTTCTCCCTGGAGGCCAGCTGCCGCTCACGCTCGGCTAAGCTCTTGCGGTCCTCCTCCAGGGTCTCATGCGCGGCCCGGTGGGCGGAGAGGAGCTGGGACTCTAGCTGGGAGACCTCGCGGCGCTTCTGCTCCAGCGAGCCCTCCATAGCCGCGCGCTCGGCCTTCGCCTCCGCGAGGAGATCGGCGGCCGCATCGCGCGCGTCCTGGAGGGGGGCAAGGAGCTCGTCTGCGTCGCGGACGGCCCCCTCTCGGACCTCCTTAGCAAAGCGGATGGCCTCCTCGCGGGCGGCCTGGAGCGCCTGATCCTCCTGGCGCCGGGCCTCAACCGCGGCATGGAAGCGCCCCCAGGCCTCCGCGAGCTCGTCGCGTTGCTGAGCAAGTTGGGCGTCCTCAAAGGCGAGCTGCGCCTCCAGGCCCTCCAGGGACTCCCTCACCACGCGGAAGGCCACCTCGCGGTGTCCCTTGCTCCAGTCCCAGCCGCTCAGGACCAGGCCGCGTTGCGCGGAGGGCCCGGCCCCGGTGTCGAACCTTGAGGATGAGGCCTCTGGGCGTGCCTGGGGGCTAGGCTGCTCCCGGTCCTTCGCCGCACCCAGGATGGTCTCGCCGCCCTCGTCGCCTGGTCGCGTCGCCTCTTGCGCCTCGCCCCCCGCTGCGGGGCGTGGCGGAGAAGGAGGAGCTCCCCCTGCAGAGGCGCCCGCGCTTGGTGGGGCCCTGGTTTGTCTCGGCCTCTGGTTGCGCGGGAGGCGTAGCCGCACGAGGTGGGGTGGCCTCGCGTGCCGGAGTCGACTCGCGCGGCGGCGTAGCCGCGCGAGGCAGTGTAGGAGCTCGAGGGGGGCTGGCCGACCGCTCTTCCTGCACCTCCACCACCAAGGGCACGGGGGGCGGTGCAGCGGCCTCCGCCTGAGGCGCTGCTGCCTCCGCCAGAAGCTCAGTTGCCTCCGCCTGAGGCGCCTCTTCGGCTGGGCCTGCCGTGGCCGTCTCCCCAGGCCTCGCGACCTCTCCAGCCACGGCCTCTGCCGCGGCTCCCTTCACCTCCGCTGCCTTGCGAAGCCTACGGCGTTTCGCAGGCACTAGGTCGCTGTAAGGAATCGGGGGGCGAGTGTCAGAAATATGAGAAGAAGAGTGCAATAATCAAGCGTTTAGTAATTGAAGGAACTTACCCGGACCGCTTGGCGCCGGTGTCAACCCACGCCAAGCCTGACGAGCGCCAGAAGGGCTTGGGCCTGGCGTCTGGCCTCTCCGAAGGCGCCTCGGCTTTCCTCTTAGAGGGGACGTCGGAGGGCCTCGCGCCAGGCCCGTCGCAGGCCGCCTTGGACCGGGGCTCGCGACGCCCCAGCAAGGACTCCTCGTCAGAGGCCTCCCCTTCAGACTCCTCCTCCTCCGCGCGACGCGTGGGCGCCCCCGCGAAGGCGCCTTCGTCGTCACCTGACGAGATGTCGCAAATCTCGCCCGCTTGGGGCCTGGCCCTCGAAGAGGCCTCCTCGCCCGCCGCGGCCTCCTCCTCGCCTGCCGCGGCTTCCTCCTCGCCTTGACCGGCTCCTGAGGCAGAGGGCGTCTCTGCCCCCTCCGCATCATGCACCACAGGCACGGGCACCACCTTCCGCGCCGGGCCTGCCGGAGTGTACGGAGGAACCCCCTCCAGAACGGCCAGACGCTCGGTCATGTTGTATTGGTGCAGAGGCCTGAGGGAGATCGGGAGTTCCTCCATGGCGGGCACCGCGGGGTTGATGAAGAGCGCGGACAGGACGTTGTCGACGGCATCCTTATCGTTGTCCTCGCGATGGAGCCGCATCTTGTCATTGGGGCCGGAGTACATCCACATCGGCATCGCGTGCGCCTGGAGTGGGGCGAGGCGGCGCGTCACGAAGTCCGCCACGACGATTTGCCCCGTGAGGCCTTCCTCCCGGAGGTAGCTCAGGCGGCCCGACAGCATCACGTTCTGCGCGCCGCAGAAGGTGGCCTTGCCCCAGTGCGAGTTCTTCACGGGCGGCGCGTCAGGGACCTCGAGGAAGGCGCTTGGCTGCTCCACGCCAACGAAGAACCACCGCTGGCGGAAGTCGTCCACCTTCTTCGTCACGGAGGTGATGGCCTTGCCCTCGCTCCACGACATGGGGATGTAGACGCTCCCCATGCCGTCCACGATGCGGAAGGAGACGCACCCCGAGCGCTCGTTCTTCGCCGTGCTCCGGAGCGCGTAGAAGCACCGGAAGAGCTCCACCGTGGGCTCCACGCCTAGGTACGCCTCGCAGAGGTAGGCGAAGATGGCGAGGATGAGCACCGAGTTGGGGTGGAGGTGTAGCAGTTGGATTTGGTAGAAGGCCAGCACCGCCTCCAGGAACGGGGAGAAGGGCGGCACCAGGCCCGCCGAGACGCAGTGCTGGAAGATGGGGAAAAACCCTCGCGGGCGTTTCCCGTGCGCCGCAGGCTTGAGCGCGGTGGCGCCGTGCTCGTTGGTCCGGTCCGCCACCAGGAAGCGGACCTTCTCGAGCGCCTTGTCGTTGACGCGCACGCCCAGCAGTGCCGCACCGTGTGCGGCCTCGGCGGGCGCCGCTTGCGATGAAGACCCCGTGGCCGCCTTGCCCTTGTTCTTCGGCGGAGTCATCGTCGGAGGGAAGAAGGGAGCGGCGCAGGGGGAAGTTGGAGAAATCGGAGAAGAGGGCGCCGGAATGCAGGAGCGGAGAGCTCTGTGCGGATGGCGTCTGCGAGAAGAAGTGGGAGTAGTAACGGCTCCCTGCTCCGGCGCCGGGGTTTTTATGTCTCGTCAAGGAGCAGTTACCGGGGCGTGGTGGGACCCCCCACGACGCACGTCCCATATCGTGCGCAACCGTTACTCGCCGAAGTGACGCGTGGCTCGGCCCGGCCTGCAGTTTTGGCCCCACGACGCTTCGCCTAGACCCAACGGGCCTCGTCGTGCCCATCGTGGGCCCGGGGGCTACTGTCGGCCCAGTAAGGATCGGGGTATGCACGGCCCACTCCCTACAGGCCTCGCCCGCGTGGACCTTCGGCAGAACGACTAAGGACCAGGTTGCCGCTTGAAGGGATCCTCAAGAGGCATCCCCTCTCGAGGCCTGAAGAGGACGCCAGGGCCTGAAGAGGACCCTGCGCTTCAAGAGACTCCCCAGGCACAGCCCGCCTGGAGAGGAGTCAGCAAAAAACCCCTCCAAAGGCGACCACGGCCCTGTGGAGACACTTCGCGGCTAAGCAAGCGCTGCAGGACGCACATGGCCCCTGCAGCAGCCGCAGGGTGACGCGAGCATCCCAGTAGCCATTCTGGTGATAAAGGAGTCAACAAAGCCGCGCCGCCTGCGGCCGAACAGCCAGGACTTTCCTCTTTGGTGATAAAGCGGCTGGACGGCGCAACGCTCCAAGAAGATCGTCACCGTGGGCTCCACCACGACCTCTGCCGCGCCTGCGAGCCGCCCTGCACCGCCTGCAACCTGTCGGCCACGGCGCGCTACTTTAGCACGGATGAGCCGCGTCCATGGACGGAGGAGCCGCTGTGGACTCCCTCTCCTTTGCGCCACCGACGTGTGGGAGCCCACCAGCACGAGGGCGGAGCCCGGAGCGCCTATAAAAGGAGCAGGCGCTCCGCCGTAGAGGAGGATCGAGGGCCCAATCGCGCAATCGCTCCCTAAACAGATAGGATAGCCAACTGCTGGAGGAGGAAGACGATCATTGTGTCCCTCTCCAGGCACCAAACTGCCTCGAGAGAGCCTTCGGCAAGCTCATTGTCCTGTAACCTTCACAGTGCAATACAGACCAGCAGGAGTAGCGGTTTTACCTCCTCCTGAGGGCCGTGAACCTGGGTACGGGCCGGTGTCCATCTCTGGCGTGATAGTTCCTCTCCAGGCCCGGCGAGCACCGTCGTCGAGCCTCTCGAGGGCTGTAGGACCTCCGTGTTCAGTCCCCCCTTTCGAACCTCTCTTCAGGGCGAGACTACCCCTGTTACGTGGGAGTCACACCTCGACACGCTCTCCTGGCCGTTCGCGGTCTGGGGGCTGGACATCTTGGGCCCCTTCCCGAAGTCGCAGGGGGGCTATCGTTTCCTCTTCGTGGCCGTCGACAAGTTCACCAAGTGGGCCGAGGTTGAACCAGTGCGCACCATTCCAGCCGGAGCCGCGGTGAAATTCATCAGGAGCCTGGTCTGCCGCTTCGGGGTGCCCAACCGCATCATCACCGATAATGGCTCGCAATTCACCAGCGGCATCTTCCGAGCCTACTGCGACAAGCTCGGCGTCAAGATCTGCTTCGCTTCGGTGGCTCACCCACGCAGCAATGGTCAAGCCGAGCGAGCAAACGCAAAGGTCCTCAAGGGCCTCAAGACCAGAAGCTTCAACATCCTCAAGGGGCACGGCAAGGGCTGGATCGATGAGCTCCCATCTGTGCTCTGGTCCATGCGCACAACCGCTTCAAGGCCTACAGGGGAAACGCCGTTCGCCCTTGTCTACGGAGCTGAAGCTGTCCTCCCCGCAGAAATCAAGCATGGATCCCCACGGGTCCTTGCCTTCAACGAGGACACCCAAGAGGGCCTCCACAACGACGACCTACTGTTCCTCGAGGGACTGCGCCGCCACGCCGCCCTCAGAGCGGCGAAGTACCAGCAAGATCTGCGACGCTACCACAGCCACCATGTGCGCTCGCGCACCCTTGAGGCGGGTGACCTCGTCCTCAGGCGAATCCTCTCCAGGGAAGGTCTCCACAAGCTCTCGCCGATGTGGGAAGGCCCCTACAGGGTCTCCCACATCGCCAGGCCTGGCGCAGTACGCCTCGAGACCGAAGACGGCATCCCCGTCAAGAACCCGTGGAACATCGCACATCTACGCAAGTTCTACCCGTGATCATAGTCACGCCAGGCATTTTTTGTCTCTAGAGGGAAGCTCACGGCTTCACCTCCAAGCTTCTCAAAGCTTCTCCCGAGGCTCAGCCCTCTGAGCTCTCCTGCTAATGAGCCACCGCAGGCCGCAGTGAACCTCTGCCACTAATGGGTGGTCCCCATGCCTCGACATGGAAGGAACGTTAGCTTGGCAAACCCAAGTGTAATGAACCGTTCTCGTTCCAAGTGAACTTTGCGCTTAGGCGCTGTTTTCGTTCCAAGTGAACTTTGCGCTCAGGCGCCGTTTTCGTTCCAAGTGAACTTTGCGCTCAGGCGCCATTTTTCGTTCCAAGTGAACTTTGCGCTCAGGCGCCATTTTTCGTTCCAAGTGAACTTTGCGCCACGGCGCCGCTGTGTAATATTTCGATGGCAAGTTTTACTTTCACCCTTTACTTTCTAAATGCGCGCTTATATTCTTCCCATGCGCGCCTCGCGAGCGGGGGCTGAGTACGGTGCCTGTGCCCAAGAGCACCCCAGCAGCACTGCAAAATCCAAGGAACCCTGAGCTCTGGCTAAAGGGCATGCTCCCGGATACTCGCCACCTCTCCAAAGGACCTTGGTACTCTCTCTCTCCTCGCGAGGCACCCATGAGGAAACCTATAAACGCGCATAAGTCCTTACTACTAGGCTCTAGCGTTTGGTTCGCCTCTCTAACATCCACAGGGAACGAAACTCTCTCCAGGCCTGTGGGGGAAAAACTCGGCCCCTGAAGGGAAGGGCATCGCCAGAGGAGTCCCACGCAGGGCGAAAAGCCTCGCGAAGCTAAGTTCCCTGTTCACATGAAGAGAACCCTCGCATCCCTCTCTCACGAGCACTCTGCGTCCCTCGGGTGGTCCTTTCCCTCACTCTCCATGGGCTGCTTGCGCGTCAAAGGGGGGCCCTCAGCATCGCGACTCGAGGGCTCTTACCTCTCTAAGCCTTAAACTCCCCCCGGCCTTGCCGAGTCATTGCTCGAGCATACCGCAGCGGCGGAGTCATAGTGCGAAGAGAAGGGTCCAGCGACGCAGAGTAAAAAAGACATGGAATTGAAGCAAAGGCCCCTCGAGGGAAGCACACACAGACTTGGCAGCACTTGTTAAAAAATAAGAAGTATATTACAAACTGCTAAACGAAAGTCTTTAAAGAAAATGCTCCTACAGCGCTGCAAGCGCACTACGTGGCAGGAGAGGATCTCAGGAGGAAGTTAAGCAGAGGCCTCGCCGTCGTCCTGGCCGGATTCTTCCCCTTCAGGCCCGCTCTCCTCGTCGTCGTCCTCATCCTCCGCCGCGGCCCGCTTGAAGCGGCTGCAGAAGTCATCCACCTGGTCGCGGACGGAGTTGGAGGCCTTCCACCTTTCCTCCCCCTCGAGGGGCTCGGTCACCATGGCGAGGTCGAACCCGGGCTGGAGGTGCACGAGGTTGGAGAAGATGCGGTCCACCGCCACCGCCAGAAGCTGGCGGCACTCCTCCTCGACGACGTCGCTGAGCTCCGCGGCGGGGCCCTCGAGCGCCGTGAAGAGCTGCTCGAAGAATAGAAGGTAGGTGGCGGCGTCGGAATGGCCTTGAGCTGGGACGGACGGCGCTTCTTCTCCCAACTTCGCAGCGAGCTCGCGGCCCCGGCCCGCCAGGGACAGGAACATACGCTCCCGCTGCTGCGACAGCACCTGCGCCGCCTTGGCGCTCTCGACCGCTTCCACCGCCTTCTCCACGGCAGGACCCACCTGCTGGTTCATCTCCTCCATGTCCGCCATGAGGGAGGTGAGGTCCTGCGCCATGCGATCGCGCGCCTCTTCAGCAGCGCGGCGACGGTCCACCTCGCGCCCAAGGCGGGCGCTCAGGGTGGTGTTCGCCTTCTCCAACTTGTGGATGCGGGCGGCGTCCTCGTCGCGCCTCTTCTTGAAGCGCTCCTCCTGCTTGGAGAACTTGTCCTTGTAATCCTTGGAGACGGCGGCGCGGAGCTCCTTCTCCTTCTCCTGGAGTTTCTTCATGGCCTCCTCCTTCCGTTCCGCTAGCCGCGCGTTGGCACGCTCCACGCTCCCCTTGTGGGCGGCCACTTCGCGCTCAAGCTTGCTGAGCGCCGCTGTCAGGCTATCCTCGCGGGCCTCGAGGGCAGCGCCCTGCCCCGACAGCTCCTGCTCCCTCAGCGCCAGCTGCTCGTCGCGGCGGCGCACGTCCTCCTCGCGCTCGCCCAGAGTTCGCCCTCTGGCCTCCAAGTTCGTGCGGACCTCGTCCAGCGCAGACCGCACCGTCTCGGAGTCGGCGAGAATCTTCATCTCGAGCGCGACGAGCTCGCTGTAACATCCCAGAATGTTAATATATTTATTAATGCAAAAATGTGGGCCAACAAAAACTTTTCTCATAAAAATTTGTGTATGTTTAATTCTTGAGAATTGTTTGTTTGCATTGTTTGCAATATTGTTGAGTTCTACCTCTAATTGAAAAATAGAAAGAAAAGAAAACAAATAAAACAAATCACAAAAACAAAACACCATGTGACACATGTCACATTATTTTTCCAAATTAAGAAGTATAAATTTATTTTCACACCAAAATCAATGGAGTAATATTATAAACACTCCTAGTTAATTTTTCACAAACTATTCCCTTTCAAAAATTTAAATTCAAAAGCCCCAATTTCAAATTAGAAATTCATGATTGAGATATTTCAAAATATTTCAAAAAGACTTTGTAACACTCACCAATAATATACTTAGCCTAGACCCTAAGTTTGAACCCAAAAGGATTAAGAGAAATATGAAAAATTAAATAGCAAATTGCATACTGTTTTGGTTCAAACATTTCAACGAACACCTTGTGATCACCCACCCTGTTCTTCCCAAACCGAAGCAACTCATGGATCAATCCCAGCTTTGGGTTGTGCATTGGACAAATTGGAGCCAGCCCTGCACTCCCCTCTTCACCACGACCTCGCTGCACGCCGGAGGGAGTCAAACGGTGGCCGGAGTCGCCGTGGAGGCGCCGGCGACAGCCACGGCAGCATGCACGTCGCCATGTCGCGCGGCAGCGGAGGTGGCAGCACCGTGCTCCCCCGTGCCAGGCCCCCCTTCGCTCACCCTCGCCTCCTGGTCCCCTCTCGCACCCACAGCACGCCCAGCACCAGCCCGAGCACGCCGCGCCCGCGCCATGCCGCGCACGCCGTGCGCCGCCCGAGCCCGTCCACGGCAGGGCCAAGCGCCCGCACGCCCCCGAGCGCGCCACGCCTCCCCTCCTTGCCCACCTTGTTCCCCAGACAGCCCGCAGCGTAGCCGCACCCCTCCACCGGCCTACGGCGAGCACGCACGGCCGCGGGTGCCCTCTGCACCGCGTCCACCGTGCGCCGCCCGGCCACTATAAAGCCGCCCCCGTGTCCGGCATTTCTCCACACCACTCCACTGCTCTCCTCTCACCCTCCCCACTCTCTCGTGCGCCGCTTGACAGCCCAGGCCGAGGCAGCAAGGCCTCAGGCCACCGTGCCCTTCCTCGAGCTCGCCGTGCCGAGGTAGGCGACGACCACGGCTAGGCCGTGCTGTTTCTCCCCGTCGCTCCCCTCTGCCCCTAACCTCTTCCCCTTGCACCCCGCACTCACCCGCCTCTTTTTCCCCTCTGGATCGTGCTCAGGAACGTCGTCAATCGCTCGCCGGAGTTGCAGTGCCGCCGCGGAGAAGGAGCTGCTCGTCACCGTCGCTCGGAGCCACGCCAGCAAGCTCCGCTCGCCCCAGGACCTTCCCCGACTCGCCGCCGTCGTTCTGCACCGTCTGCACGCCCTCCCGAGCCCCCTAGGTGAGCGCACCGTCCACCTCACCGTCGCCGGAGTCGCAGCGCCGCTCGGGTTTGGTCGCCGGCGACGCGAGCGCTCTAGACCGTTAGATCTCCATCCAACGTTAGCTTACCGGTTCGTGAAAAATTATTAAAACTCTGACATACGGGTCCCACGCGTCAGGTTTAAATGGACCGCGCGCGCGCTCTCTGGGTCGCTGACCAGTGGGTCCCCTCTGTCAGATTTTTCAACATTATCCGTTCTGGAGTATTAATTCGAATTCAAGTTTCATTTAAAAATCAGTACTGAACTCAAAATTAGAAAATCCATAACTTTAGATTTACAACTCCAAATTTAGCAAATCCAACTGTTCTGGAAAGCTTATGAAATTCCCTATCCAACTAAACTAGTTTCACTCCATTTGGATATATAGTAAAAATACAATATTCAAAATACAGTAGCATGTTTAAATCCTAAACTTGTTTGTTTCTGATGCTCTGTTAATCCAAATTAGTTGAAACTAATTTTATTAGATCACATTTAACCATGGTTAGTCAATCCCAAAAGGGTTTAATTTTTAGATGAATATAATTTAAATAATAGCCAAAACCTTATTAATTAGCTTCTGAATTCAAAACAATGTGTAGGGAGTTTGGTAACTCCAAATGACTCAAATCCAATTGTGTCATCTTCTACACATCATTAGCTTTCTGTAGAATTTTAGTTTGTATTTTTGTGATCAACAGAACTCAAGCTATGCAATTAAACATGTGCATCAAGTTTCTGCCCTAATTAGGATATATTTGAATAAGGACATATTAAATTAAATTGAAAGCACATAGTGTTGTTTGATGTGTGAAATGGTTGATTAGGACCTCTAAGAGTGTATTGCTATAATGATTGATTGAATAGGCTAGTGATTGTTTGTATTTGATTGATTGTGTAATAGACGAGAACGCTGTCGGGTATATCGAGGAGGAGGAAACTGCTGAACCTGAAGACCAAGACCCAGACCACTTTGCCGAGCAAGGCAAGCTACTCTCTGAGCTTGCACATAACTTATGCATCTAGATTTACAAAGTCCTTTTTCAAAAGCAAAGGTTTACAAAAATCCTTTTTCAAAAGTATGCCTGAGTTATTTTGCCACCCTATATAGAAATATATGTTAAAACTATAGGATGGGAAAACCAACGTTGTTTTATTCAAAACTCCTTTGAAAACCTTGTGTGGATACAAAACACCAAGATGTGGTGTTGAAATAAAGAAGTGGAGAAAGATGGTTTTAAGAAAAGCACATTGGGTCCTAGTACTCAGTCAAGCAACCGATAATCTGTGCGACCACATTTACCCACATATGGGAAAGGGCTTAGTCATATAGCT
The DNA here is from genome assembly GCA_026929855.1 of Poa annua. Classification (NCBI taxonomy): domain Eukaryota; kingdom Viridiplantae; phylum Streptophyta; class Magnoliopsida; order Poales; family Poaceae; genus Poa; species Poa annua. The sequence goes on from CM049437.1 coordinate 61,403,990, forward strand.
TGCTCTTATTAGTATGGGACACTGCATCAACGGAGATGACTCCGTTATGCATGAGGGAATGGTTTGGTGACCTACCCCTGACCTGGGTCCTCGCTCAAACTCTATGAGTAGATAAGGAGGAGGATAGAAGGATGTCCCCTATACACCGCCAGATAAAACCTATGAGTCCTCACACTTAGATTCCGACGGGCTGGGTTAAGTGTCGATGGAAAGTATCATAGGGGCAGGATCCTATACTAGCATGAGCAAAGGACAGACTAGGATCGGTGACTCAACTTCGCATACCCCTGGTATGGCGAGACGTGGCAGACACGATGAGTTGTCGGATGGGTGTGGGAAAAGCGTGCTACCTCTGCAGAGGGTTCAAACTATTCGAATAGCCGAGTCCTCGGATATGGACAGTTGAAGGCCCTACTTTGACCATGTGCAAGTTTTTGAAAAGAATTGTGTTTTCAAAAGAAAGGAAGTTGGTGGAATGATTCATACACCTATGCCAACGGATTTGGTATAGACTTGGTGCCATGATGGACCATGGTTAGCAAGAGGAGGAGTTTTGAAGAAACTAATACTCATGAGACACTAGGAATAGTTATAATCTTCTTACCTTCTTCAACAAAGATACAGGGATGTTCTAAATAAATAAAAATGTGAAACTAAAAATGAGACTAGTGCACTCATGTTGGAGTAGTTTGCGAGTACATTCCAATGTACTCATACTAGCTTGCCTCTGGCTATTGTCGTAGCCAGACTTGGAGGAGTATTACGCCCAGGGGGAATATGGCGACATCTACGCCAACTAAGGATCTTCTCAAGTCGACTGCCTGTCGGGTCATCGTTAGCTTTTGGATGTCTACTACGTTTAAGTTCCGCTGCTTATGTTGATTTGGCCCTAGAAGGCACCTGTGTAAGACTTGGTCTATATGACCTGTTATGTAAGACTTATTCCGGTATTGTAATGGATGTAAACTTTGGTATTCAGTTCGGATTATGTGCAACGACAGACTGATCACGGGATCGTTGTGTTAAGCATAATCGGGTATTTCGGACAGCTAGTCCGGGGTCCCCACAGACCTGGTATCAGAGCCATCTCGACTTTAGAAACCTTAGTTTAGCATGGTCGCTAGGTAGGAATTACAAAAGTTAAATTCTAAAAGGATGAAGGAATGAAGTATTTTCGAAAAGTGCTTATCTCTCATCCTCTCACTTCTGCAAACTTCTACCCTTACTAAATATTAAGTTTTCCCTTATATATCAAACTTAAAATTTTGCTCACTTGCTGCCTCACTACATTTAAAATTTTGATACACTTGTCATCTCACTAACTTAAAAACTTGACTTAAAATTGTAGATGGCACTCCACTTCACCGAGTTTGTTCAGCTCGAGAAGGACGGCACGTTGATGTTCGAGAAGGACCTGTTCGAGTTGACCAAGCTGTTAGGTCGCCCCACTCCTGAGTTTAAGGGAGCCCAGGTGGACACTCCCGGCAACGGGAACCTGTCTTGGTTGGTCGAGGCATCTGTTCGCGGGAACATCAAGTCCCCCGGATCCAGGACACTCATCTTTACCACCATGGACGTCCACTGGGACGACGGACTGTGTCGTTCCATGGAGCGGATGCTATCCCGGCTTTGTGAGGAGCACAAGGCGGAGTTGGTGAACTCTCGTTTCCAGTTCTACGGGAGACGCACTGTCGACGGACACCCTATTCAGTCCCCTCTACACCCGACGTTCGGAGAGTATATCTTGGACATGGAGATTATGCTCTTTCGCACCCAGGAGGACTTGAGGTGCGCTAGACTTCGGTCTCACTTTGAGCGCCTCTCGCTCAAGGAGAGTCGCGAGAGTGAGGCACAGCTGAAGGAGGAGAAGGTCGCTCTTCTCAAGAAGAGGACCCAGATGAGGAAGACCATAGCGAAGCTCCGCAAGAAGGTGGCAGAGCAGGACGAGCTGATCGAGGATTTGGAGCTCCGTACTGATGAAATGGAGGAGGAGGGCGAGGATCTCCGCAAGGAGAACAACGCTTTCCTCAGTGACGATGACGACTATCTGGAGGAGATGGACTATGAGCAGGAGGATGACGAGGAGGAAGACCCAGAGGAGCCACCCTACCAGTCCGACGCTGACGTATCCGAGCCTGAGGTTCCACCTCAGTAGGCGAGTGACTTGAGTACTACCGCAGGATTAGGTCGACCCCCTATCGCTAAACTAGTAGGAGTAGTAGTTCTTTTGGAGAACTTGTACCATGTGCCTTAGCTAAAAAGCAAGGATGTAAGCTTGATGTGATGAACCCTTTGATGTGATGCTTGTGCTATGTCAGTGTGCTAGTCTTGTTAGTCTATGAAAAGTATTTTTCACATAATCCTTAAGTAATTCACCACTATGCGAAACCAACCTTTCTCCCCTTAGTCAGACTTTTTTTTTGTCTTGCCCTTATACCCGGTGTTCTTCAGGATGGTGGACACCCGTCGCTCCAACCCGGATGGAGGACCACCACCCCCACCGGAACCAACCACCGCCCAACTTCTTGCGCTTATCATGGAGGAACGCCAAGCTGCTCGGGCAGAGCGTCAAGCTCATATCGCTGCCCTGCAGCAGATCGCTGCCGCACACAACAACAACAACAACAACAACAACCACCACAATGGCAACGGCAATGGTGAAGGAAATCAGCGATCCACTTTGAGTGACTTTCAGAAGACTAACCCACCCACCTATTCCAAGGGACTTCACCCACTAGAGGCCGATGATTGGCTTCGCACCATCAACAACAACCTAGAAATTGCTGCCGTAGGAGAACCTGAGAAGGTGCTTTATGCAACCCACTACCTTGCTGGACCTGCACGGTCTTGGTGGGAAGCTACCAAGGCTCTCCAGCAAGCCGGTCATGCTATCGGCTGGGCAGAGTTTCAGGAGAAGTTCCGCAAGAAGCACATACCCGGCGGACTTATTGAGAGGAAGAAGGACGAATTCCGCAGGCTGCGGCAGGGAAGCAAGGATGTGGTCGGATACCTGGATGAGTTTACGGACTTATCCCGGTACGCTCCTGATGATACTGACACCGAGAGGAAAAGGATGGAGCGTTTCATGGATGGGCTCCATGATGAACTGCAGTGTGCCCTGGTGATCCACGACTTCCTGGACCTGGAGTCGCTGGTGGACAAGGCTATTCAATTGGAGACCAAACGTAAAACTATGTTCGAGAGTCGCAAGAGAAGGATGATGGCCAAGGAAGGTTCGAGCAGTCAGAAGCCTCGTACCCTTCCACCAACCCCGAAACCAGTACATCGACCACCACAACCTACACGCCCCAATTTCCCTACTCACCCCAACAACCCAAACCCGAACACCCCCAGCAACCCAAACAGTTTCAACCGCCCCAACAACCCTACTCGCCCCGGAGGAAACCCCAACAACTTCAACCGCAACGCCAATGTTGTCTGCTTTGACTGTGGCACTAAGGGCCACTACTCCAGAGAATGCCCCAATCCCAAGAAAAATGGTCCGCACCCCGATACAACAACACCGAACAATGGCCAAGGCCGTAATGGGAACGGCAAGAACCCCGCACCTCGCGGGAATACTGCTGTTGCCAAGGGACGTCTGCACCACATCAATGCAGAAGAAGCCATGGAAGCGCCGGATGTTGTGCTGGGTACGTTCCTTGTCAACTCAGTACCCGCAACTGTTCTGTTTGATTCCGGTGCTACCCATTCATTTGTTACCCAAGAATTTGTTGCTAAGGGAGGTTTAATCGGAAACCTCCTACCCAAACCCATGGTCATCCAAATCCCAGAATCCACCATAGATACCAAGTCGTATTGCCCGGACATTTCCCTAGAAATTAAGGGGGAAAAGTTCCTAGTCGACTTAATCATTTTAGGAACCCAAGGTATAGATGTTATACTGGGTATGAATTGGCTAGCCAAGTACCGTGGTCAAATTGACTGCGCCAGAAGAGCTGTAACCCTCACCACCGACAAAGGAGTAGAAGTGAAGTATGTGTCAGAAACCAGTCGACCCCGACCAGAATGCCATGAGGGCATAGCCAGACCCACCCTAGATGAGATCCGTGTAGTTCACCTGTTCCGAGATGTTTTCCCTGAAGAATTGCCTGGTATGCCGCCAGACCGGGATATTGAGTTCATCATTGAACTTATCCCCGGAACAGCTCCTATATCCCAGAGGCCTTATCGGATGAATCCGGAAGAACTGGTTGAGTTGAAGAAGCAGTTAGCAGATATGCTCAGCAAGGGACTTATTCGCCCAAGTGCTTCACCCTGGGGATCACCCATTATTTTTGTAGATAAGAGGGACGGTACCACACGCCTGTGTGTGGATTATCGCAAGTTAAATGATGTGACCATTAAGAACAAGTATCCCCTTCCAAAGATCGAGGATCTATTCGATCAAATGAACGGAGCCCGAGTCTTTTCCAAGATCGATCTTCGGTCAGGATATCATCAGTTAAAAATCCGAGAGACAGACATTCCCAAGACTGCCTTCACCACCCGTTACGGTTTATTTGAATACACCGTAATGTCCTTTGGTCTGACCAACGCCCCAGCCTATTTCATGAATCTCATGAACAAGATCTTCATGGAGTACCTTGACAAGTTCGTGGTAGTTTTCCTCGATGACATCCTTATTTACTCCAAAACCGAAGAAGAGCATGCTGAACATCTGCGTCTAGTTTTAGCAACCCTCCGAGAACACCAGTTGTATGCCAAGTTTAGCAAGTGTGAGTTTTGGCTCAGTGAAGTAGCATTTCTCGGACATGTTGTGTCCGCGGGAGGAATTTCTGTTGACCCAGAGAAGATCCAAGCCATTGTGAACTGGGAAGCCCCAACTAGTGTGACTGAAATCCGAAGCTTTCTCGGATTAGCGGGTTACTACCGCAAGTTCGTTGAAGGATTCTCCAGTTTAGCCAAACCCCTGACCCAACTGCTGAAAAAGGACAAGAAATTTGAATGGACTCAGAAGTGTGAAGAGAGTTTCCAGGAATTAAAGAAGAGGTTGACCTCCACCCCTGTCCTAATTATGCCAGACGTCACCAAGAGTTTCGACGTGTATTGCGATGCATCACGCCTCGGACTTGGTTGCGTTCTGATGCAAGAAGGCAAGGTGGTATCGTATCTGTCTCGGCAGTTGCGACCACATGAAGAGAATTACCCAACCCATGACCTGGAGTTAGCCGCTGTTGTTCTTGCTCTGAAAACATGGCGCTCCTATCTTGCGGGACATCGTTGCGAGATCTATACGGATCACAAGAGCTTGAAGTATATCTTCACCCAGAAGGAGTTAAACCTGCGACAGAGAAGGTGGATGGAATTAATCAAGGATTATGATATTGGTATCCATTACCACCCAGGGAAGGCTAATGTAGTTGCCGATGCCCTTAGTCGCAAACCCTGCACCCTGAATGCCCTGATCCAAGCAGAACAACCAGCCCTGTTCAGAGAGTTCAAAGATTTTGGACTAGAGCTTGTTAGCCATGGATATCTTGCCAACTTAGAGTTAACCCCAACCTTGATGAACCAAATCAAGGAAGCCCAGAAAGGTCATGAGAGTATAGAAGGAATCAAGAAGAAGATTTCTCTCGGTAAAGCACCTGGTTTTACCGAAGATGCTGAAGGAGTGCTGAGATACCAGGATCGTATCTGTGTCCCCAGCATCACGGAGCTTAAAGAGTTAATCCTGAAGGAAGCCCACGAGACCCCCTATTCGATCCACCCTGGCGGAACCAAAATGTACCAAGACCTTCGTGAGAAATTTTGGTGGCACGGAATGAAGCGAGAGATTGGTGTTTTTGTAGCCAAGTGTGATATCTGTCAGCGAGTCAAGGCTGAACACCAGCGACCCGCTGGATTGCTTCAACCCTTGAAAATTCCCGAGTGGAAGTGGGATGAGATTGGAATGGATTTTATCACTGGACTTCCAAGATCCAACAGAGGCCATGACTCAATTTGGGTCATCGTTGATAGACTGACCAAGGTTGCCCATTTCATTCCCGTCCATACCACCTATCGGGGAAATCAGTTAGCAGACCTGTATATTTCCAGAATAGTAAGCCTGCATGGTGTGCCTAAGAGGATTGTATCGGATAGAGGCACCCAATTCACCTCAAGGTTCTGGAAAGCCTTACACGAAGCCCTCGGAACCAAGTTAGCATTTAGCACAGCGTATCACCCCCAGACCGATGGCCAAACTGAACGAGTGAACCAGATATTAGAGGACATGCTTCGCGCATGTGTCCTAGCCTATGGATCCAAATGGGAAGATTGCCTTCCATTTGCAGAGTTCTCATACAACAATAGCCACCAGTCTAGTCTGCAAATGGCCCCCTTTGAAGCCCTTTACGGCAAGAAGTGTCGTACACCCCTGAATTGGTCCGACACCGGAGAAGGCAAATTGTTTGGACCAGACACCCTCCGTGAGGCCGAGGAACAAGTTCAACTTATCCGTGAGCGTCTCAAAACTGCCCAGTCCCGTCAGAAGAGCTACGCTGACAACCGACGACGTGATGTCACCTTCAATATCGGAGATTATGTCTACCTCCGAGTGACACCCCTTAAAGGAATGCAGCGTTTTCATGTCAGAGGAAAGTTAGCAACCAGGTATATTGGACCCTTCAAGATTCTTGCCCGTCGAGGAGAAGTATCCTACCAATTAGAGTTGCCTCAGGAGCTAGCAGATTATCATGACGTCTTTCACATTTCCTTGCTCCGGAAATGTCTTGAAGTTCCTGACCAGCCTGATGTTTTCAAAAACATCGATCACCAGTCCGTCGACCTGAATCAAGATCTGACTTATCGTGAGACTCCCCTCAAGATTCTCGAAGAAGATGTTCGTCTCACCCGCAGGCGAGCAATCAAGTTCTACAAAGTCCAGTGGACCAACCACTCTGAAGATGAAGCAACGTGGGAACGTGAAGACTATCTTAGAAGCGAATTCCCAAACCTCTTTAGTACCCAAGCCTAGCAAATCTCGGGACGAGATTTATTTTAAGGGGGGAAGTCTGTAACATCCCAGAATGTTAATATATTTATTAATGCAAAAATGTGGGCCAACAAAAACTTTTCTCATAAAAATTTGTGTATGTTTAATTCTTGAGAATTGTTTGTTTGCATTGTTTGCAATATTGTTGAGTTCTACCTCTAATTGAAAAATAGAAAGAAAAGAAAACAAATAAAACAAATCACAAAAACAAAACACCATGTGACACATGTCACATTATTTTTCCAAATTAAGAAGTATAAATTTATTTTCACACCAAAATCAATGGAGTAATATTATAAACACTCCTAGTTAATTTTTCACAAACTATTCCCTTTCAAAAATTTAAATTCAAAAGCCCCAATTTCAAATTAGAAATTCATGATTGAGATATTTCAAAATATTTCAAAAAGACTTTGTAACACTCACCAATAATATACTTAGCCTAGACCCTAAGTTTGAACCCAAAAGGATTAAGAGAAATATGAAAAATTAAATAGCAAATTGCATACTGTTTTGGTTCAAACATTTCAACGAACACCTTGTGATCACCCACCCTGTTCTTCCCAAACCGAAGCAACTCATGGATCAATCCCAGCTTTGGGTTGTGCATTGGACAAATTGGAGCCAGCCCTGCACTCCCCTCTTCACCACGACCTCGCTGCACGCCGGAGGGAGTCAAACGGTGGCCGGAGTCGCCGTGGAGGCGCCGGCGACAGCCACGGCAGCATGCACGTCGCCATGTCGCGCGGCAGCGGAGGTGGCAGCACCGTGCTCCCCCGTGCCAGGCCCCCCTTCGCTCACCCTCGCCTCCTGGTCCCCTCTCGCACCCACAGCACGCCCAGCACCAGCCCGAGCACGCCGCGCCCGCGCCATGCCGCGCACGCCGTGCGCCGCCCGAGCCCGTCCACGGCAGGGCCAAGCGCCCGCACGCCCCCGAGCGCGCCACGCCTCCCCTCCTTGCCCACCTTGTTCCCCAGACAGCCCGCAGCGTAGCCGCACCCCTCCACCGGCCTACGGCGAGCACGCACGGCCGCGGGTGCCCTCTGCACCGCGTCCACCGTGCGCCGCCCGGCCACTATAAAGCCGCCCCCGTGTCCGGCATTTCTCCACACCACTCCACTGCTCTCCTCTCACCCTCTCCACTCTCTCGTGCGCCGCTTGACAGCCCAGGCCGAGGCAGCAAGGCCTCAGGCCACCGTGCCCTTCCTCGAGCTCGCCGTGCCGAGGTAGGCGACGACCACGGCTAGGCCGTGCTGTTTCTCCCCGTCGCTCCCCTCTGCCCCTAACCTCTTCCCCTTGCACCCCGCACTCACCCGCCTCTTTTTCCCCTCTGGATCATGCTCAGGAACGTCGTCAATCGCTCGCCGGAGTTGCAGTGCCGCCGCGGAGAAGGAGCTGCTCGTCACCGTCGCTCGGAGCCACGCCAGCAAGCTCCGCTCGCCCCAGGACCTTCCCCGACTCGCCGCCGTCGTTCTGCACCGTCTGCACGCCCTCCCGAGCCCCCTAGGTGAGCGCACCGTCCACCTCACCGTCGCCGGAGTCGCAGCGCCGCTCGGGTTTGGTCGCCGGCGACGCGAGCGCTCTAGACCGTTAGATCTCCATCCAACGTTAGCTTACCGGTTCGTGAAAAATTATTAAAACTCTGACATACGGGTCCCACGCGTCAGGTTTAAATGGACCGCGCGCGCGCTCTCTGGGTCGCTGACCAGTGGGTCCCCTCTGTCAGATTTTTCAACATTATCCGTTCTGGAGTATTAATTCGAATTCAAGTTTCATTTAAAAATCAGTACTGAACTCAAAATTAGAAAATCCATAACTTTAGATTTACAACTCCAAATTTAGCAAATCCAACTGTTCTGGAAAGCTTATGAAATTCCCTATCCAACTAAACTAGTTTCACTCCATTTGGATATATAGTAAAAATACAATATTCAAAATACAGTAGCATGTTTAAATCCTAAACTTGTTTGTTTCTGATGCTCTGTTAATCCAAATTAGTTGAAACTAATTTTATTAGATCACATTTAACCATGGTTAGTCAATCCCAAAAGGGTTTAATTTTTAGATGAATATAATTTAAATAATAGCCAAAACCTTATTAATTAGCTTCTGAATTCAAAACAATGTGTAGGGAGTTTGGTAACTCCAAATGACTCAAATCCAATTGTGTCATCTTCTACACATCATTAGCTTTCTGTAGAATTTTAGTTTGTATTTTTGTGATCAACAGAACTCAAGCTATGCAATTAAACATGTGCATCAAGTTTCTGCCCTAATTAGGATATATTTGAATAAGGACATATTAAATTAAATTGAAAGCACATAGTGTTGTTTGATGTGTGAAATGGTTGATTAGGACCTCTAAGAGTGTATTGCTATAATGATTGATTGAATAGGCTAGTGATTGTTTGTATTTGATTGATTGTGTAATAGACGAGAACGCTGTCGGGTATATCGAGGAGGAGGAAACTGCTGAACCTGAAGACCAAGACCCAGACCACTTTGCCGAGCAAGGCAAGCTACTCTCTGAGCTTGCACATAACTTATGCATCTAGATTTACAAAGTCCTTTTTCAAAAGCAAAGGTTTACAAAAATCCTTTTTCAAAAGTATGCCTGAGTTATTTTGCCACCCTATATAGAAATATATGTTAAAACTATAGGATGGGAAAACCAACGTTGTTTTATTCAAAACTCCTTTGAAAACCTTGTGTGGATACAAAACACCAAGATGTGGTGTTGAAATAAAGAAGTGGAGAAAGATGGTTTTAAGAAAAGCACATTGGGTCCTAGTACTCAGTCAAGCAACCGATAATCTGTGCGACCACATTTACCCACATATGGGAAAGGGCTTAGTCATATAGCTTGCTCTTATTAGTATGGGACACTGCATCAACGGAGATGACTCCGTTATGCATGAGGGAATGGTTTGGTGACCTACCCCTGACCTGGGTCCTCGCTCAAACTCTATGAGTAGATAAGGAGGAGGATAGAAGGATGTCCCCTATACACCGCCAGATAAAACCTATGAGTCCTCACACTTAGATTCCGACGGGCTGGGTTAAGTGTCGATGGAAAGTATCATAGGGGCAGGATCCTATACTAGCATGAGCAAAGGACAGACTAGGATCGGTGACTCAACTTCGCATACCCCTGGTATGGCGAGACGTGGCAGACACGATGAGTTGTCGGATGGGTGTGGGAAAAGCGTGCTACCTCTGCAGAGGGTTCAAACTATTCGAATAGCCGAGTCCTCGGATATGGACAGTTGAAGGCCCTACTTTGACCATGTGCAAGTTTTTGAAAAGAATTGTGTTTTCAAAAGAAAGGAAGTTGGTGGAATGATTCATACACCTATGCCAACGGATTTGGTATAGACTTGGTGCCATGATGGACCATGGTTAGCAAGAGGAGGAGTTTTGAAGAAACTAATACTCATGAGACACTAGGAATAGTTATAATCTTCTTACCTTCTTCAACAAAGATACAGGGATGTTCTAAATAAATAAAAATGTGAAACTAAAAATGAGACTAGTGCACTCATGTTGGAGTAGTTTGCGAGTACATTCCAATGTACTCATACTAGCTTGCCTCTGGCTATTGTCGTAGCCAGACTTGGAGGAGTATTACGCCCAGGGGGAATATGGCGACATCTACGCCAACTAAGGATCTTCTCAAGTCGACTGCCTGTCGGGTCATCGTTAGCTTTTGGATGTCTACTACGTTTAAGTTCCGCTGCTTATGTTGATTTGGCCCTAGAAGGCACCTGTGTAAGACTTGGTCTATATGACCTGTTATGTAAGACTTATTCCGGTATTGTAATGGATGTAAACTTTGGTATTCAGTTCGGATTATGTGCAACGACAGACTGATCACGGGATCGTTGTGTTAAGCATAATCGGGTATTTCGGACAGCTAGTCCGGGGTCCCCACACTCGCTGTGCTTGGCCGCCAGGGAGTGCTCCACGGCCTCCCGCTCTGCCCTGGCCGCGGCCAAGTCCTCAGCCGCGGCCCGACGCTCGGCCTTCAAGGGCTGCAGAAGCTCCTCGGCGTCGCGCATGGCGCCCTCGCGGACCTCCTCGGCGAAGCGTATCGCCTCCTCGCGCTCCTCCTGCAGGGCCAAGTCGCTCTGCCGGCGAGCCTCCACAGCCGCGTGAAAAGCGGCCCAAGCCCTCGCGAGCTCGTCCCGCTGCTGGGCAAGCTCCTGGTCCTCCAGGGCGAGATGGGCCTCCAGCCCCTCCAGGGACTCCCGCACCAGGCGGAAGGCAACGTCTCGGCGCCCTCGGCTCTAGTCCCAGCTGCCGAGGGCGAGGGCCTGCGAGGGCCTGCGTGGCACGGAAGGCCCTTCGCCCGCGTCGAGCCTGGTGAAGGTAGCCTCCGCATGGGCCTGGGGGCTTGGAGGCAGGTCCTCCTCCTCAGCGCCTGCCTGCTGCGCCCCGGTATCGTCTCGCTCGAGCGGCACTTCCTTGCTCGCTTCCGGGGCAGAGAAGGTCTGCCCAGTCGCCGCTGTCTCCTCCTCCGCTGTAGTGCTTGGAGGGGAGGGGGGAAGATTCTCCCTGCTGGTCTTGGGAGGGCTCGGAGCTGGCGGGGCGCCAGCCGCAGCTTCAGGTTGTGCTGGAGGGGTGGCTGCGTGGGGCGGAGTGAGTGCCCTCTCCGTCTGCTCCTCCACGCGCTCCTCCTCCGGGGGCGGCACGTGTGCCCCCGTCTGGGGCATCTCCTCCTGAGGGCCTGTAGGAGTCTCCTCCTCAGGCCGAAAGACCTCCCCAGCCGCGGTCTCGTCCGCCGAAGCCTCAGGCACGGCCTCAAGAGCGGCTCTCTTCACGTCCGCGGCCTTGCGGAGCCTTCGGCGCTTCGCAGGCGCTGGGTCGCTGGCAGAAGGCAAAGAAAATCGATCAGGGGAGGAGACAAGCATAAGATTGAAGGGAAAAGGCAGAACTCAAGAGCACTCACCTGGACTTCTTAGCGCGGGTGTCAACCCACGCCATACCTGACGCGCGCCACGAGGGCGCGGTCCGAGCTCCTGACCCCTCAGGAGCCGTCTTAGCCTTCCTCTTGAGGGGAGCGCTCGGGGGCTCCCCGGCAGGCCTGTCATGGGCCGCCTTGGTCCGTGGCTCTTGGCGCCCAGCCTCGGCCTCCTCTCCATCGCTGGATGAGAGCTCGTAGACCTCCCCCGCGGGGGGCGCGGCTCTGGACGAACTTCCCACGCCTGCGGAGGGCATCGCCTCCGCCTCCGCGTTGCCCTGCTCCGCGTCGCCATGCTCCGCGTCTGACGCGTACGGAGACTCGGCGGCGTCCCCATCCTTCGCCATGGGCAGGGGCCCATCCTCTTCCTCCTCCCCCGCCAGGCCCAGCGCGGTGAATGTGGGCATCAGCTCCAAGATAGCCTGGCGCTGGTCCGGGACCTGGTACAGGGGCCTTATCGCCGTGGGGACCGCCGCGGGCACGTCTGGGTTGACGAAGAGGCCGCCCATGATGGTGGCGACGACGGCGGGGCGATGGTCGCAGGGGTGGAGCCACATCGGGTCCATGAGCCCCGAGTACGCCCACATCGCCTTCTTGTGCGCCTGAAGGGGGGCGATGCGGCGCCTCACGAACTCTTCCGCAACCATTTGGCCCGTGAGGCCGTTCTCCCGGAGCGTCCTCAAGCGGCCCACGAGGCCGGCCACCTGCGGGCCCCTGAGGGCCTGCTTGCCCCAGTGGGTGTTCTTCACGGGCGGCGCATCTGGGACGTCAAGGAGGGAGCTCTGCGACGGGACGCCGATGAGGAACCACTTCTGCCTGAAGTCGTCCACCTTCTTCGACACCGCCGTGACAGGTCTCTCACCGCTCCACGACATGGGGATGTAGATGTCCCCATGCCGTCCGCGATGCGGAAGGATACGCAGCCCGTCCGCTCGGTCTTCGCGGTGTTTCGGAGAGCGTAGAAACTCCTGAAGAGGGCCACCGAGGGCTTCACCCCCAGATAGGGGTCACACAAGAAGGTGAAGATGGAGAGGATGAGGATGGCGTTGGGGTGAAGGTGGAGAAGGTGGATCTGATAGAACTCCAAGACGGCCTCAAGGAAAGGCGAGTATGGGGGCACCAGCCCGGCAAAGAGAGTTTGGAGGAAGATGGGGTAAAAACCCGCCGGGAAGCGGCCGAACCTCGCGGCCTGAATGGCGCTGGCGCCGTGCTCATTGTTCTTCCCGGCGACCAGATGCAGGATCTTGTCCAGCGCAGCCGCATTGACGCGGGTCCCGACCAGGGCAGGGCCGAGCGTCTCGTCCTCCTGCGCGTCTTGGCGGGCTGAGGTCATCGCTGCCTTGCCTTTGGGTCCGCCCATTGTCGAGGAGGATGCTTAAGGCAGAGCGCCGGAGAAGAAAGGAATTCGCCGGAGAAAAAAAGAGTTCGCCGAAGTTGGAAACCAGGAGGTCGAGAGCTGGAAGTTTGGAGGCGCGGAATGGGAGTAACGGCTGCGATTTCGACCGACGCGCAGCTTTATACCGCAGTCGGGCAGTTACCAAGGCGCGGTCGTGATGATCGTGGTGGGACCCCCCACTACGCACGATCGTCCGAAGAAACCGAGTCGTCGCGAACTCACCATTAAGTGACGCGTGTCACGGGCAGGCCGGACGGTTTGGACCCACAACGCTTCGTCTGGGCCCGATGGGCCTCGCCGTGCCCGTCGTGGGCCCGGGGGCTACTGTCGGCCCAGTGGATTCTAGGGTGTGCAGAGCCCACTCTCCACGGCCCTCACACGCGCCGATGTCGACGAAACGACTAAGGACCAAGCGGAACGCTTGGGGAGACCCCCAAGGGGAGAGCCCTCTCGAGGGGACTTGAGGAGGCAGCGAAGGGCCTGAAGGGGCTCCCCCTGAGGCCGCCCCCCGGCAAGGCTTCCTCCCCTGAAGGGGAGTCAACACAACTCCCTCCACAAGGCCTCCAGGGCCCTGTGGAGATACTTCTCTACGAAGCAATTGCTGCAGAGCGCACATGACCTTTGCAGCAGCCGCAGAGTGACGCGCGCGTCTGCGCGCGATGACGACGGCGCCACAGTTGCCGTTCTGGTTATAAAAGGAGTCAACAAAGCGCTGTGTCCCCTGCGCCGCCACCAAGGCTTTCCTCTTTGGTGATAAAGCAGGTGGCCGGCGCAACGCTCCAACGGCAACGTCACCGTGGGCACCCCCACGGTCTCTGCAGTACCACCTGGCCGCTCTGCAAAGACGGCGGCTGCCCTGCCACAAAGGCGGGCCTTGCGACCATGGACCGAGTCCATGGGCAACTTAGCTGCGGTGCACCCCGCTCCACCATTTCGTCGCCATGTGGGAACCCTTCCACTGCGCAGCACGCAGGGATGAGGCCCGGGGCGCCTATATAAGGAGCAGGAGCACCACCGTAGCAAGGGGTCGATCAACCGATCATTCACCCAGAGACACCCCACAGTAGCTTAGCCAAACCCAGCGAGCCCGAGGAGGAAGAAGGCCCGAACCTTCCCCCTCCGAGCTCCGCACTGCCTCGCGAGGGCCCGCGGCAAGCTCTTTGTACTACACCCTCTTCTGAGCAATACAGACAAGCAGGAGTAGCGGTTTTACCTCACCTTGAGGGTCGTGAACCTGGGTACGGGCCGGAGTCCATCTCTGTCGTGCTGTTCCTCCACAGGCTCGACGAGCACCGTCGCCGAGCCAGTCGTAGGTTGTTGACCAACGTGTTCAGTCCCCTTCACGAACTTCTCCCCCGAGAGTGGTTATCCCTGTTCCGTGGGAATCACACATCGACAGCCGGGAAGAGCTTCTGAACCCTCCCGAACTAGGGTTGATGACGGCGGCGTCTCTGGAACTTTTCGTGGATGGAGGCTCAGGTATCTAGTATTTTCCCGAGGATAGCTTTATATAGGCGAAAGGGCAACGTCGGTGGGCGCCCGAGGGGCCCACACCATGTGGTGGCGCGGCCAAGGGTAGGGCCGCGCCACCGTATGGTGTGGCCGCCTCCTTGGTCTCCTTCATCTCCCCTTCGGACTCCGTGTACGTGATAGAAAAATAGGGTCTTCGGTTTTTGTTTCGTCCAATTCCGAAAATATTTCCAGAACAACTTTTCTGGATACAAAAACAGAAGAAAACAGGAACTGGCACTGTGGCATCTTGTTAATAGGTTAGTCACAGAAAATGCATAAAAATGATATAAAGTGCATATAAAACATGTAGCAATTGGTATAATATAGGCATGGAACATCAGAAATTATAGATACGTTTGAGGCGTATCAGCGGCATCCCCGGATCAGGTGGGATTGGGTGGCGTTATGTTGTTGTGCGGACAATAGGTTCGTTTACCCGACTAGGGTTGGCTACGGGCAATGCAGAGGTTCGTCCTAGTTGCTACGTCGAGGCGGTGGCCTCAAAGCGGGTGGTGTGTGTGTGTGATGTCGGGTCAACTTGTGTTGTGTGGGCGGTGGTTCGTCTCGTGTGTGAGGTGTTTTTCTCATAAAAAGAAAATTCACCATTCACTAGTACAGATCGGGCAATTTAAGATCCCTCAATCGCATACGGGAACCACCTTTTGTGTGTGTCCCCTATCGCTCACCCTTAGAGAATAAAAAGGCTCACACAACTTATGATCGATGGCCCATTATTCGCATACAATTTCAGTTTCTAAATCGTGTGCTACATATCGCATTCGACCGGAAAACTAAAATCGTGTGCATAGTGCTCCACCATCGCACACATGTTGGTTGCAACAACCGTGTGAAATCAGACTGTGTGTCTATATAAAGTTATCTCTATGGATTACTATTTGTTGACCATATTTTCTGTAAACGGTAATTTCAAGCGACAAGTGTTCCAATTCGTTCGTAAAATGCAGTTACGGTCTAGTTATTATTCTTGTTACTTGTTTTACCACTTCCTTTTCCCGTCGTTTCGCCGCATTCCCGCATCCTTGCCGCCCCCGGGATTGTGTATAAATTACCTAATAGAAGTGTCGACGGTAACGCCAATGGCTCACTAGCTACAAGTCCAAAGTCCTCGACGAGAGCGGCGCGTTCCTGGACGTGCCTCAACCTCTGCCGTCGTTCCCTCCTCCCATTCCTTCTCGTCCGGCCTTTCCTCCTCAACTACTCAGTATAGAAATAAAGAGGTAAGTAAATGTTGATGGTTCCTTCCACGCTGATGTGTTTGCAGGTTCTACGGGAGCAGTGTTTCGAGATTTTGAAGGTCGATTTGTTGCGGCATCTACAATTTATCTCTCAAATATAGCTTCAGCTGCTATGGCAGAAGCGTTAGCATGAAGGAGGGTTTTGCTCTTGCTAATCGTCTCGGATGTAACAATGTTGTAGCAGAATCTGACTCTACAGAAACAATCGAGGCTTGTTCGGGTGAAGAAGTGTGGTGGGGCGAATCTTCAGCTATTTTTGCAGATTGCATTGATCTTGCGGCGCAAATTGGTACAGTATCGTATATTGTCCGAGAGAAGCAAATGAAGTTGCACATGAATTAGCTAGGTCTTATTTTCATAGTGGAAATACTTATAATTGGGTAGATGAGCCACCTGACTTTATAGTTGGAAAGCTCATAAATGATGTAACTATTGGATAATTGAAGCAGCAAGTTACGCACTCTTTTTCTTACCAGGATATCTAAGGGGCTCGAAACTTTTTAACGACGCGGTTTGCTAGCTTTATATATTGTTTTTTTTAGGGAAAGGCTTGTGTCGCATTTTATTTTGAAGTCATCAAAGTTACATCATTTATTACATAAGGTAAAATAAAATTGGGTGGATCACCATCCCAAGTGACTACTGACTTAGACTCGAAAGCATGTTTAGCAAGAAAATGTGTGCCGCCTTATTTGCTTCTCTGTGACAATGCCGAAATGAGATAAAACACTCAGCTAGTATTGCTGCGTAAGGGCTCCAGACTTCGATCTCTGTTTCAAAAAAAAGAGGTGTAATTGATTTGTGACCTAGTTCTACCCGAGGGGTGTATATATATTACCACACGAGATATCGCCCCGCTTGGTGCAAGAGGCAAATCAATCTACCGAAATCCATCCATCTTTTTCGCAATGGCGACGATCGTCGTCAAGCCGCTGGATGGCGCCGAGGGGTACCTCCGCTGGAAGGAGTCGGTGCTCCTCCGCCTCCGCACCGTCCACGTCGCCCACGTGCTCTCCGAAGACCCACCGGCCGTCGACGATGGCGCGCCGGCGGCGAAGCAGTGGGCACACGACGACGCCCTCTGCCGCCGCCACATCCTCGCCACGCTCTCTCACCGTCTCTTCCCGGACTACCTCCGCCATGCCACAGCCAGGGAGCTGTGGCACGCCGTGGCGCGCACCTACGACCTGGACATGATGTCCCGCGCCGCGCGGCGGAGGCTCAGCGCCTTCCAGTTCGACGAGTACGCCCCGCTCCTGGAGCAGATCGCGCACGCGGAAGCCCTGGCCGCTGACATCAAGCCGCCCATGGAAGACGATCTCCTGGCTCGCGAGCTATGCGGTAAGCATTCCTTGTTGCTACCCATGAGTATTAGGGACGACATAAGCATGAGCGAGGTCTGGCGGGTCGCTCGGAAGCTGGAGCAGTTTCGCGTGGCACGTGAGGAGGAAGAACGCCAAGAGTTTCTAGACGTTACGGGTATGCAAGGATAAACAGGATAGCTCTGGAGCAACCGAGCAAGGGTGATGAGATTTATTTCCCTGATACAACTCGAGCAATGTGTGCTTATGTTTTTACTAGAACGTACTCTCAGTGATCAATCGTCTACACGTTCCTACTTGAGATGCTACATGTTTTATGAGCAATCTGAAATTCTGGATGGCATGGATTGCAGCATAACCTTTAGGAATAGGACATTATAATGTTGTTATTATCTGCTCCTGGTCAGTTATCAACTTATCAATGCGATTTTTTTTTTCAAGGATATGCCTTAGAAAAGGCATATCAGGGTTCATAGAAGAAAGTCCAAGCGGCCTAGTACACTGCGGGCCCAGGCACAGACGCCTAGCGCCCAACCCGCTGACAAGCAGCTACAACGCAACTCTCTATGCCTACTACTCGCGGCACCTCCACCGCTCCGCCTCCGAGAGGCAACCACGAAACAGCCTTGCGGCCCTCCAGACCTCGGCTTCATCCACTAGCTTCTGAAGAACCACGGCAACAGAGGGGGAGGCGTTGTTGAAGACGATGTCGTTGCGGTGGTTCCACAGCGTCCAACTAACCAGCGCCACGGCTGTCCAGAGATCTCGCATGTCCCTCTCCGGCCCCTGGCGGGAAGACACCCAATCCCGAAAGGAACCTAGCAGCTCAGGAATCCAGGCTTCCCTCTGCCAGCTCCGGAGGCAAGCCACCCACACTTGCCGCGCCAACACACATCCAACCAACAGGTGATCGATAGTCTCTTCCTCCTGGTCGCAGAAAGGACAGGAAGCCGGTCGAGGGAGGTCCCGCCTAGCCAAGCGGTCAGCCGTCCAACAGCGGTTCTTCAGGGCTAGCCACATGAAGACCTTGAGATTGGAAGGGGCCCTAGCTCGCCAGATCTGCCACGCACCTGGCATCTCAATACACGACCCACATAAGGCCGCATAGCAGGAAAGTGAAGTGTAAGAGCCACTCGCTCCCCAGATCCACTGAAAACGGTCAGCAATCCCTGGCCATAGTTCCACTCCAACAAGGCGATCTGCCACCTCCAGAAGCTCTGCCAAGGCAGGTGCCGACAGGTCCCGCAGAACATCCGTGATCCAGCCACCGGGTAACCCCTCTCGGACCCGGCGGGCCTTAGCCGCACTAGGTGGGACCGCCCCAAATAAGTTGGGAGCGAGGTCTCGGATCCTCCCTTCTGGAAGCCAGTGGTCCGTCCAGAAGAGGGTGGAGGCTCCGTCCCCTACCACCGATCTAGTCGCGGCGTCGAAAATCTGTCGGACCGGTTGAGGATACCTAAGCCCCCTAGTTTCCGGGGCATGCATACCTGATCCCACGCGACAAGGCAGTGTCCGCCGTGGACCTCCTTGCGCCTCTTCCAGAGGAAGCCCCTCAAGATCTTCTCGATGGTGACGAGAGTCTCAGCCAGCAGATCCAGGGACATCATAGCGAAAATAGTTATCGCCATAAGCGTGACGCGGATCAACGCCAATCTACCCCCGCGGTTCATGAGCGATGCCCCCCAGCTCGGGAGTCGCCCAGCCACGCTATCCACAAGGTGCTGCGGCTGGGTGGCAGTAGGTTTCTGGAGCGCAAGTGGTAACCCGAGATAGCGCATGGGAAACGACTGAACTGCGCACCCAAGCTCCTGAACCACCTGGGCAGCCACCTCCTCGGAGCCACGGATGAGGTGTGCCGCACTCTTGTCGAAGTTTGTGCGCAACCCTGAGGCCGCACCAAAATCCTCCAAGAGGGCGGAAAAGATCCGGAAATCGCCAACCAAGGGTCTAAGGAAGGTGACCACGTCATCCGCGTACATAGAAGTGCGGTGTCGCAACTCCCTAGTGGACAGCCTAGACAGGAGTCCCGCCGAGGAGGCCTTCTCGATGAGAAGGTAAAGAGCCTCCATCACCAAGATAAAGAGCAGGGGGGAAAGGGGGTCCCCCTGCCGTAGTCCACGCCTGTTGGCAATACGGCAACACGGGATGCCGTTGGTGAGGATCCTCGACGAAGCCGTGGAGAGCAAGGCACAAATCCACGCTATCCATCGCTCGCCAAACCCCATATTGCGGAGGACCTCTAACAGGGAGGCCCAATCCACCGTGTCAAAGGCCTTCCTAATATCCAGCTTAAGGAGCACAGCTGGGGTGGCGGAGCTGTGAAGCTGCCTGGCCACGCCCTGCACCAACATAAAGTTGTCATACAGGCAACGTCCACGGATAAACGCGCTCTGGTGGGCGCCCACGAGCTGGGGGATAAAAGGTGCCACTCGTGAAGCGAGGACCTTAGCCACGAGTTTCACGAAGCCATGTATGAGGCTAATAGGGCGAAAATCTCCTACCTCCACCGCGTCAGGCTTCTCCGGGAGGAGTGTGATAAACGCCTAGTTCACCACCCCAAAGCCTCTAGTGTCTAGGCGTGAGAGGGACCGGAAAGCATCTAACACGTCGGCCTTCACTATATCCCAACAGGCCACATAGAACCGGGTCGTGAAGCCATCCGGCCCAGGACACTTATCCAGCGGCATGCCACGGATAGTCTTCCACACCTCCTCCTCAGAGAAATCGTCCTCAAGGGCGTGGAGGTCTAAGGAGGGAAGTCCGAGGTAGTCCAGGTCCAGAGAGAATGGCCTATCCGGGGCCGAGCCCAAGAGGTCCCCAAAGAAATCATCCACGGCCGCAGCCTTTCCCTCGTGATCTGAGATCCGGGTGTTGGAAATATGCCCTAGAGGCAATGAAAAATAAATGTTATTATCATATTTCTGTGTTCATGATATATGTTTATTTTCCATGCTATAACTGTATTAACCGGAAACATAATACATGTGTGGTTGCATAAACAACACCGCGTCCCTAGTAAGCCTCTACTAGACTAGCTCGTTAATTAATGATGGTTATGGTTTCCTAACCATGAACATGAGTTGTTAATTAATTAAAGGGATCATGTCATTAGAAGAATGACGTGATGGACAGACCCGACTAAGCATAACAATATTGATCGTTTCATTAAGTTTATATTGTCATGCCTTTTATTGTCAAGTATCCCTGTTTCTTAGACCATGAGATCATCTTATTCCCGGGTACCGGAAGAATACTTTGGGGACTTCAACCATCGCTTCGTAATAGAGTGATCATAAAGGTGTCTTACAGGTATCTCTGAAAGTACTTGTTCAATTACATGAATCAAGATTGGGATTTGTCCCTCCGTGTTTCGGAGAGATATACTCTGGGCCCACTCGGTAGTGCACATTCAGTAACGCTTGCAAGCACATGACTAATGAGTTAGTCATAAAGAATGTTGTATTACGGAACGAGTAAAGAGTACTTACCGATAACGAGATCGAACTAGGTATAGTGATACCGACGATCAAATCTCGGGTAAGTAAAATATCGCGTAAAGGAAATTGTATACGGATTATAGTAGTCCACGACATAGTGGTTCAACCGATAAAGATCTTCGTTGAATTTGTGGGAGTCATTATGGATATCCTGGTCCCTCTAATGGTTATTGATCGGAGAGGTGTCTCGATCATGTCTGCACGTTCTCGAACCCGTAGGGTCACACACTTAACGTTCGGTAACGCTAGAGTAGCTCTGGGATAATTTTATTAATGGTGTACGAATATTTTTCGGAGTCTCGGATGAGATCCTAGACATCACTAGGAGCTCCGGAAGAGTCCGGATGTAAAGATTTATATATGGCAAGTTGATTTAAGGGTTCCGGAAAAGTTCGGGAATTTTTCGGCAGAGTGTCGGAATGTTCTAGAAGGTTCTAGAGGGTCCCACTGTAGGGCCCACCTGTCCCGGACGACCAAGAGTGGCCCACTGGTCCATTTGACCAGCCCTCCTTGGTCCATGTGGCAAATCAATGGGCAGCCCTTAAATGGGGGGTTACCACTCTTGAAAGATGGGGGTTACTACCTTTTAAAGGAGAAGGGGTTACCACTCTTTAAGTAGGGAGGTTACTACCTTGGAAATTAAGTGGCTGCTGCTCCCTTGCCTATATAAGAGTGTAGAGAGACGCACCAAATGAGATAGGCTTGGCCGCACCATTTGTTTGCTGCTCCTCTACCTCCCGCGCACCGCTTGGCGAAGCCCTGCCCGCGGGAACTCTCCACCATATCCACCACCACGCCGTCGTGCTGCTGGAATCGATCCCACCTACTTCTCTCTCTAGCTTGCTGGATCAAGAAGAGAGAGACGTCACCGAGCTGTACGTGTGCAAGCCTCCGGAGGTGCTGCTCGTTTGCGGTGCTGATTGGCTCGAACATCATCAACAACTTCACCGAGCTGCGTTGAATTAACGTTCAACGCGTGTGTTCTTCGAGGGTATGATGAACTACTCTCCCCGTTACTAGCATCTTCTAGATTGGATCTTGAGTGTTGCTTCCGCATGCGAGAGAAAACTTTTGTTTTCTATCGCGCAAACTCCTACAGTCGTATCAGAGCCAGGTTCTATGCGTAGATGTTTTGGTACGGGTAGAACACATATGTGTATGTGGGCGTTGATAATCATTTTATTACTTCCTTTGTGTATTTTGAATCTTAGTGGCATAGTGGGATGAAGCGGCCCGGACTAACTTTACATGTCCGCGTACATGAGACTTGTTCCACGACTGACATGCAATTTATATTGCATAAGTGGCTTTGCGGGTGTCTGTCTCTCCCACTATAGTTAAGATTTAATCTACAACGGGTGGTTGATAATTTGTTTATCACCGTTGTGGTTTCATGTTCGTAGGTAAGAACGGTTCTTTCTTCGTAAGCCTAAGCCACGTAAAATTTGCAAATAATAAGGGAGATGCGTCTAACTTGTTTTTGCAGGGGTGCTTGTGATATGGTATAGCCCAAATTGTTCATATGATATATTTGAGATGTATGAGATGATCATGTTTTGTAATGTTTCACGACTTGCATGTCGATGAGTACGGCAACCGGCAGGAGCCATATGGTTGTCTTAATTATTCATTGTATGACCTGTGTGTCAACTTCAAACGACATGTAATTGCATTTTGTTTATCGCTATGAGTTAGCAATATTTGGAATGCAACATGGTGGAGACAACCAAGGCGCCACATGAACATGGCGCCATGATGGAGATCATGTCGGTGCGTTCAAGATGGAGATCAAGACGCAATAAGAGGGCTATGCCATGTCACATAATTTTATGTATGTGATGTTTATCCTTTTATGCATCTTATTTTGCGTGTGGTAGCATTATAAGATGATCCTTAAAAAATATCAAGATAAAGTGTTCACCCTTAGTATGCACCGTCGCGAAAGTTCGTCGTTTTGAAGCATCTCATGATGATCGGATGTGGTAAACTCTACGTTCACATACGACGGGTGTAAGATAGTTTTACACATGCAAAAATACTGTGGTTAACTTGACGAACCTAGCATGTACAGACATGGCCTCGGAACACGACAAACCGAAAGGTTAAACACGAGTCATATGAATGATATGATCAACATTTCGATGTTCACCATTGAAACTACATCTTCTCTCGTGAAGATCGGACTTGGTGTAGTGGATTTGGATCGTGTACCACTAGACAACTATGCGGGATGTTGTTTTAAGTGGGAGTTCGTTAGTAATTTGATTAATATGAACTCATTATCATGAACATAGTCTAAAGATGTCTTTGCTAAAACGTTGTAGATCATGGCCTGCAACGTAGCTCAGTTCAACTTCAGTGCATTCCTTGAGAAAGAAAAACTGAAATCATCTGGTTCAAACTTCACTGACTGGCACCGCAACCTGAGGATTATCCTCACTGGGTGTAAGAAGCAATATGTGCTCGATGCTGCGCTAGGTGACCCACCTGAGGACGATGCGCCTGAAGCAGAACAAAATGTCTTTGAGACGCGCAAAGATGACCACATTATAGTTGCCTACGCCATCCTTACATCTCTGGACACTGATCTCCAGAAACGTTTTGAACATCACGGCGCCTATGAGATGGGTGAAGAGCTGAAAACCATGTTTCAGACTCAGACCCGCGCTGAGAGATATGAGATCTCTGATAAGTTCTATACGTGTAAGATGGAGGAGCACAGCTCTGTCAGTGAACATGTTGTAACCATGGGAGGCTATATCCAACGCCTGATTCAGCTGGGATGTGTGATCCCGGATGAGTTAATCACTGATAGAGTGTTGTAGTCGCTCCCACCGAGCTACAAAGGCTTTGTGCTGAACTATAACATGCAAGGCATGAATAAGACTCTTAATGAGCTCTTTGCAATGCTGAAATCTGCGGAAGTGGACATCAAGAAAGAACATCAAGTGTTGATGGTCAATAAGACCACCAGTTTCAAGAAGGTTAAGGCCAAAAAGGGACACTTCAAGAAGAGTGGCAAATCTGTTGCTGCTCAGGGTGGCAAACCTGTTTCCACACCTGTGAAAACCAAGGCTGGTCCTAAACCGGACACTGTGTGTTTCTATTGCAAGGGAGACGGTCACTGGA
Organism: Poa annua; assembly: GCA_026929855.1. Lineage (NCBI taxonomy): Eukaryota > Viridiplantae > Streptophyta > Magnoliopsida > Poales > Poaceae > Poa > Poa annua. The sequence goes on from CM049437.1 coordinate 61,428,059, forward strand.
AGCGTAACTGCGCCAAATACTTGGCGGATAAGAAGGCTGGCAACGTCAAAGGTATATTTGATATACATGTTATTGATGTGTACCTTACTAGTTCTCGTAGTAGTGCCTGGGTATTTGATACTGGTTCGGTTGCTCATATTTGCAACTCGAAACAGGAGCTGCAGAATAAACGGAGACTGGCGAGGGATGAGGTGACGATGCGCGTCGGGAATGGATCGAAGGTCGATGTCACCGCCGTCGGGACTACCTTCGGGATTAGTTTTAAACCTAAATAATTGTTATTTGGTGCCTGCGTTAAGCATGAACATTATATCTGGATCTTGTTTATTGCGAGACGGTTACTCATTTAAATCAGAGAATAAAGGTTGTTCTATTTCTATGAGTAATATCTTTTATGGTCATGCACCCGACGTAAATGGTTTATTCTTATTGGATCTCGATAGTAATACTTCACACATCCATAACATTGATGCCAAAAGATGCAAAACAAATTATGATAATACCACATACTTGTGGCACTGTCGTTTAGGTCATATTGGTGTAAAGCGCATGAAGAAACTCCATTCTGATGGACTTTTTCAGTCACTTGACTTTGAATCATTTGATACGTGTGAACCATGCCTCATGGGTAAGATGACTAAGACCCCGTTTTCCGGTACGATGGAACGGGCGAGTGACTTGTTGGAAATCATACATACTGATGTGTGTGGACCAATGAGCATCCCGACACGTGGTGGATATCGTTACTTCCTAACTTTTACTGATGATTTGAGTAGATATGGGTATATTTACTTAATGAAACATAAGTCTGAAACGTTTGAAAAGTTCAAAGAGTTTCAGAGTGAAGTAGAAAATCATCGTAACAAGAAGATCAAATTTCTACGATCTGATCGTGGAGGGGAATATCTAAGTTACGAGTTTGGCATGCACTTGAAGAATTGTGGAATTGTTTCCCAACTCACGCCACCTGGAACACCACAGCGTAATGGTGTGTCTGAACGTCGTAATCGTACTTTATTAGATATGGTGCGTTCTATGATGTCTATATCTGATCTGCCAATGTCATTTTGGGGGTATGCATTAGAGACAGAAGCATTCACTTTAAATAGGGCACCATCTAAATCCGTTGAGACGACACCATATGAGTTGTGGTTTGGCAAGAAGCCAAAATTATCGTTTCTAAAAATTTGGGGATGTGAGGCTTATGTCAAAAGGTTACAACCTGATAAGCTTGAACCCAAAGCGGAAAAATGCGTCTTCATAGGATATCCAAAGGAAACTATTGGGTATACCTTCTATCACAGATCCGAAGGCAAAGGTTTTGTTGCTAAGAACGGATCCTTTCTTGAGAAGGCCTTTCTTTTGAAAGGAGTGAGTGGGAGGAAAATACAACTAGACGAGGTTATTGAACCTTCTCCCGAATTGGAGAGTAGCGCAGCACATGAAGATTTGGATCTTCAGGCGCCGCCTTCACCAACTAGAGAGGAAGAAGCTGATGATAATGATCATGCAGCTTCGGTCAAAGTTCCCCTTCGTAGGTCGACAAGGTTACGTACTACTCCTGAATGGTACGGTAATCCTGTTATGAACGTTTTATTGTTAGACAATGATGAACCTACGAACTATGAGGAAGCGATGATGAGCCCAGACTCTGGAAAATGGCAAAACGCCATGAACTCTGAAATAGAATCCATGAAGGAAAACCAAGTGTGGACTTTGGTTGACCTTCCTGATAGCCGTAAGGCTGTTGAATGTAAATGGATTTTCAAGAAGAAAACAGACGCTGACGGTAATGTCACCGTATATAAAGCTCGACTTGTCGCAAAAGGTTTTCGACAAATTCAAGGAGTTGACTACGATGAGACATTCTCACCGGTAGTGATGCTTAAGTCTGTTAGGGTTCTACTAGCAATTGTTGCTTATTTCGATTATGAAATTTGGCAGATGGATGTCAAAACTGCGTTCCTCAATGGAAACGTTGAATAAGAGTTGTACATGGTACAACCCGAAGGTTTTGTCGATCCTAAGGATGCTAGTAAAGTGTGCAAACTTCAGCGTTCCATTTATGGACTGAAGCAAGCATCCCGGAGTTGGAATCTTCGATTTGATGAGGTCATCAAAGGTTTTGGATTTATCCAAAATTATAAAGAAGCTTGTGTTTACAAGAAAATGAGTGGGAGCTCGGTTGCATTCCTGATTTTATATGTAGATGACATATTACTTATTGGGAATGATGTGGAGCTGCTTAACAGTGTGAAAGATTATTTGAATAATAGTTTTTCAATGAAAGATCTTGGTGAAGCTGCATACATATTAGGCACTAAGATCTATAGAGATAGATCAAGACGCTTAATAGCACTTAGTCAAAGTACATACCTTGAGAAGATAGTGAAGAAATTCAATATGCAGGATGCAAAGAAAGGTTCTTTGCCCATGTTACAAGGTAAGCCATTGAATATGACTCAGCGTCCAACTACGGCAACAGAAATAGAAAGGATGAAGAAAATCCCCTATGCCTCGGCGATAGGTTCTATTATGTATGCCATGTTGTGTACTAGACCGGATGTGTCCCATGTTCTTAGTTTGACGAGCAGGTACCAGAGTGATCCTGGAGAGGCTCACTGGACAGCAGTTAAGAATATCCTTAAGTACCTAAATAGGACTAAGGACATGTTTCTTGTCTATGGTGGTGATGAGGAGCTCTCCGTAAAAGGTTACGTTGATGCTAGCTTTGATACAGATCCAGATGACTCGAAATCTCAAACAGGGTACGTCTTTATCTTGAACGGAGCTGCGGTTAGTTGGAGGAGTTCCAAGCAAACCGTCATTGCGGCATCTACATTAGAGGCGGAGTATATGGCCGCTTCTGAAGCAGCGAAAGAAGGGATATGGCTGAAGGAGTTCGTCACTGAACTCGGGGTTGTTCCGAGCGCACTGGATCCCATGGAGATTTTTTGTGACAACACTGGTGCCATTGCTCTAGCCAAGGAACCAAGATGTCACAAGAGTTCCAAGCATATCAAACGTCGATTTCATCAAATTCGTGAGCATGTCAATGAAGGAGATATTACCATTAGCAAAGTGCATACGGATGAAAATATCGCAGATCCGTTGACTAAAGTTCTTCCACAAACAAAACATGATCAGCACCAGAATGCCATGGGTGTTAGATTTTTACCAATGTAAACTAGATTATTGACTCTAGTGCAAGTGGGAGACTGTTGGAAATATGCCCTAGAGGCAATGAAAAATAAATGTTATTATCATATTTCCGTGTTCATGATATATGTTTATTTTCCATGCTATAATTGTATTAACCGGAAACACAATACATGTGTGGTTGCATAAACAACACCGCGTCCCTAGTAAGCCTCTACTAGACTAGCTCGTTAATTAATGATGGTTATGGTTTCCTAACCATGAACATGAGTTGTTAATTAATTAAAGGGATCATGTCATTAGAAGAATGACGTGATGGACAGACCCGACTAAGCATAACAATATTGATCGTTTCATTAAGTTTATATTGTCATGCCTTTTATTGTCAAGTATCCCTGTTTCTTAGACCATGAGATCATCTTATTCCCGGGTACCGGAAGAATACTTTGGGGACTTCAACCATCGCTTCGTAATAGAGTGATCATAAAGGTGTCTTACAGGTATCTCTGAAAGTACTTGTTGAATTACATGAATCAAGATTGGGATTTGTCCCTCCGTGTTTCGGAGAGATATACTCTGGGCCCACTCGGTAGTGCACATTCAGTAACGCTTGCAAGCACATGACTAATGAGTTAGTCATAAAGAATGTTGTATTACGGAACGAGTAAAGAGTACTTACCGATAACGAGATCGAACTAGGTATAGTGATACCGACGATCAAATCTCGGGTAAGTAAAATATTGCGTGACAAAGGAAATTGTATACGGATTATAGTAGTCCACGACATAGTGGTTCAACCAATAAAGATCTTCGTTGAATGTGTGGGAGTCATTATGGATATCCTGGTCCCTCTAATGGTTATTGATCGGAGAGGTGTCTCGATCATGTCTGCACGTTCTCGAACCCGTAGGGTCACACACTTAACGTTCGGTAACGCTAGAGTAGCTCTGGGATAATTTTATTAATGGTGTCTGAATATTGTTCGGAGTCTCGGATGAGATCCTAGACATCACGAGGAGCTCCGGAAGAGTCCGGATGTAAAGATTTATATATGGCAAGTTGATTTAAGGGTTCCGGAAAAGTTCGGGAATTTTTCGGCAGAGTGTCGGAATGTTCTAGAAGGTTCTGGAGGGTCCCACTGTGGCCCACCTGTCCCGGACGACCAAGAGTGGCCCACTGGTCCATTTGACCAGCCCTCCTTGGTCCATGAGGCAAATCAATGGGCAGCCCTTAAATGGGGGGTTACCACTCTTGAAAGATGGGGGTTACTACCTTTTAAAGGAGAAGGGGTTACCACTCTTTAAGTAGGGAGGTTACTACCTTGGAAATTAAGTGGCTGCTGCTCCCTTGCCTATATAAGAGTGTAGAGAGATGCACCAAATGAGATAGGCTTGGCCGCACCATTTGTTTGCTGCTCCTCTACCTCCCGCGCACCGCTTGGCGAAGCCCTGCCCGCGGGAACTCTCCACCATATCCACCACCACGCCGTCGTGCTGCTGGAATCGATCCCACCTACTTCTCTCTCTAGCTTGCTGGATCAATAAGAGAGAGACGTCACCGAGCTGTACGTGTGCAAGCCTCCGGAGGTGCTGCTCGTTTGCGGTGCTGATTGGATCGAACATCATCAACAACTTCACCGAGCTGCGTTGAATTAACGTTCAACGTGTGTGTTCTTCGAGGGTATGATGAATTACTCTCCCCGTTACTAGCATCTTCTAGATTGGATCTTGAGTGTTGCTTCCGCATGCGAGAGAAAATTTTTGTTTTCTATCGCGCAAACTCCTACACCAGGAACCATCCACCAAGAGGTACCCGATGAAGTTCTTGCGCCGCCTATGGCTTGCCGAGGCGTTGAAGAACCGAGTGCACGCGTCTCCCTCCCGCAGCCACAGCAGGCGAGACCTCTGCCTCGCCATAGATCTCTCAAGGGAGGCAAGCCCATGAAGCTTCCGCTTGAGCAATCTTCGTAAGGTATGCTCCCCCGGGGAGAGCTCGCGCGAGTCCATAGCCACGTCCAACCTGAGGATGACTTCAGTGGCGAGCAGGATTTGGAGTTTGACGTTGCCGATAAAGAGGCTGCTCCACTGAGACAACCGTCGCGCTGTCTCCCTCAGCCTCGCGCACATCCGCTTGAACGGATTGCGGATTTCCGGCGAGACTGCCCACGCTTCACAGACCACGTCCTGGAAGCCATCCACCTTAGGCCAGAAGGCCTGGAACTGGAAGCGACGGCCGCGGAGGTGGTCGGGGTTCAGAGACAGGAGCAAGGGGCAGTGATCCGACGGCCCGGAGGAGCAAGCCGAAAGGAACGCCTCTGGGAATGCAGCATCCCAGTCCACTGTCGAGTAGACCCTATCTAGCCTGACCAGGGTCGGCTGTTGTCGCTCGTTAGACCACGTGAACCTGCGTCCATTGAGGTAGAGTTCCTTGAGCTCAAGTCCTGAGAGGGCACGCCTGAAGCTTCCCATCATACCACGGTGAAGCGTCCCCTGGCTCTTATCAGCGGGGTCTGTGATCATGTTGAAGTCTCCGGCCACAACCCACGGGCCAGCGTGTAGGTCTCGCACCTCCTGGAGTTCTTCCAGGAAGGCGCGCTTGGCCGCATCCTCTTGCGGGCCATAAACCCCGGTAAACCACCACCCTGGTCCCTCACCAATCGTCACACTCGTCGTGAGCGTGTTGCTCGTAAGGTGTAGGTTAGCCAAGGAGACCAGCGCAGACTACCACGCAAGCAGGATGCATCCACGGGTGCCGACGGCGGGTAGAAAGAAGAACTCGTACCCAGGACCGAGGCAATCCCTGACTACCACGTTTGTGACAATCTCCATCTTAGTCTCCTGGAGACAGACTATTGCCGGCCTAGCGACAGATACCACCTGGAAGATTGCCAGACGGCGAGCAAGGGAGTTTAGACCCCGAGAGTTCCAAATTTCAATACAACACTCAAGATTCGACATGGAGTTACACAAGAGTTAGGCTAGAACAACAGAGGAGGAACACCAAGGAAACAACAACTACAGACTGATCACTGAGAGCCGTCGAGCGGCGAGTCCTCCACCAGGGGTAGTACGTCAGGCTGCCAACCGAACAGGCTCAACACAACGTCAATGTGAGCCTGATAGAGGGGGCGCGCGAAGAGGTCTAGGTAAGCCTGCAAGTCCTCATCCCCGATCAACTCGCCCTCCCGAGCTATCCCCAACTTGGAGATGAGGGTCCGCTGCTGCTTCTTGATTGGCGTCGTGCTCGCCAGCTGACTACGGATGCGACCACTTCGCCTGACAGGCCCGGCTAGCGACCACTTGGCGCGGTTCCGCCTGACCACCGGCCTGCTCAGCACCGGGGAGACGGGCCTCCTGCAAGCACTCCTGAAGGAAGCGAAGTCGCGAGAAACCAGGGGTTTGGCTCTCGAATCCAACGAACAAGGGGAGAGCGGTACTGAGAAGACACTCATCTCGGAACCACTGTTGCGCCCTGCCACAACCCCAATAGGGGACCCACAGCTCACGGAAGCGCTAAGCGGCTCATCCCCAGGTTCCGAAAGGAGACCGTCAGAGGAGAGCTGCAGGTCCTCCTCCCTGGTCCGGGACCCACGTGCAGCACACACAGGGGTGTGCACTGCATCCTCCACGGCAGGCATATGCGCGCCCTCTGGAACGCGAGCGAGGCCAAAATCCAAAGCGCAGGAGGCGCCAAGAGCCTCTGCTGGCTTGTCAAAGATAACGGCCCCTTGCCCATCCCCACGCTGAAAAGTGTCCCCGGGTGGGCCTCCAGCACAGCCGTCTCCAAGCGCGGCAACGCCTGCTAGCGAAATGTCAGTTGCAGTCTCTGCATGCACCGTGCCTTTGAAGCACAGACCGTCCACATCAGGTGGGCCCTCCGCATGCACGAAAGCTGCAGCACGATTGGCCAGGAGCGGGTCTTGCACAGGAGCATGAGAACCGTCCACTCGCGACTTTCCACGCGCTGTGTCCTGATTGCCCAGCGATGCCTCGAGCAGCATGGGATCCTCCATCCGGGAGAGCAAACTGGGCAGTCTCCTGTCCTCATGCGGCAGGCAAGGGTCGGTGGCCCCCACCGCAGGCAAGAAACCGGCCCCACCAGCCGGTCCAAGGGCTTGACCGGCCAGCTCCTGGTCCGCCACCACGGCGGCGCGCCGTCCACCAGCCCAGCCAACGCGTGGGCGGCGCTGGTGTGCAGTACCGCTCCCCGACGCACCGTCCTCCGACAGGTCCTCGCGACGCCGCTGGGTCGGCTGGCCTCGTCCGTGGCCGGGGCTGGAGCCGCGCTCACCATCTCCATCTCTCCCAGGGCCGCGACCACCCACGTCTCCACCAGCAGCGGCTATGTCCTCCGAGCGCACTACGTGGCTGGAGATACTATAGCGCAGCATGTGCTTGTCTCGCGGGATCAACGCCTCGCCCGGCAGCACGAGGCCCTCGTCCACCTCCATGGCGCCGTCAGGCTCCTCGATGAGCAGGTCCTTCTCGGACGGGATGCGCACAGGATCCTCGGCCCAGGCCACCGCATGGAAACAACCAAGGTCCTCCCTGCTGGCCGTGGTAGTGCCGAGCCGCTCCACCCACGCAGCCGAACCGAGGATGGCCACGGCCGTTTGTTTGCGCCACGCATGAGCCGGAACGCCGATGAGCTCTAGATGAACTCGGAAGCGTAGCTCTCTCCGGACAACCTGCAACTGCCTGTTCCAAGGGGAGAACCGGAGCGAGAAGCCGCGTCCGTCAACCACACCTATGCGATTATTATCGATCTAGTGTGATTGTCATTTAAGTAGATCTTATATATGTCGTCAAACATGCATAATTGATTCTCCTCACAATGACTATTACGAGTACATTCGTTCAGTTTCTAGCGCCTCCTCAACCGTGTTACACAATTTGTGCAGTTGAGGGCTCTCAAATTCCTTCCTATGTCTCCTTCCCCTCTCGGTGAGAGTCACCAGGTGCCCCTCAGCTCCTCTCCCTCTCTTTTCCAGCTCCCTTGCCGGACGGAGAAGATGGGGGAGGAGGCCAGACTGCACAAAGCTAGTAGCCATATGGTGTCTAACCCTAAGTTTCGGGCAGTGTCCCGGTGTAGCGTTATGTCGGTGAAGGTAGGGTTGGTGAGGCCTGCGAGCGGCGCTTAGAGACTAGGGGTGGTGTTGGTCATGTCCGTTGTGCTTAGGAGACTGCAGCGATGAGGTAGCGGCACAACCTGTCCATCCACAAATATTCGATCTCACCATTAAAATTATCCCGCAGCTATTCTAGCTTTACCAGATGTTAAGTGTGTAACCCTAAGGGTTGAGGAAGGTCGAGACACTTCTCCAATCAATAACCATTAGAGGGACCATAGATGTCCATAATGACTTCCACATATTTAACGAAGATCTTTATCGGTTGAACCACTATGTCAAGGATTACAATGATTCGTATTGGATTTCCTTTGTCCCGCGATATTTTACTTACCCGAGATTCGATAGTGGATATCACTATACTTAGTTTAATCTTGTTACCAATAAGTACTCTATACTCGTTCCGTAATACAACATTCTTAGTCAAGTGCTTACAGGCGTTATCGAATGTGCGTTACGTGGAGGGGTAAATCTCAGTCTCTATTCATGTAATACATACAACAAGTACTTTCCGAGATACCTGTAAGACCCTGTCACTGACGTTCGATGCCCCCAAAGCATTCTTGTTGTACTTGAGAATAAAATACATGGCAATACAAAGTTGATGAGACAACCGCGTCATTCTCCATTACGTTATTTTTCTAATGACATGATCTCGTTAACTAAGTAACAACTCATATTCACGGTCAGGAAAACATAACCATCACTAATTAACGAGCTTAGTCTAGTAGAAGCTTACTAGGAACGTTATGTTTTTTTTTTTGACATGAACGTTATGTTATTTATGAAAATACGCATGTATCATGTTTCTTGATACAATTATATCATGAAAATAAACATATATCATAACACGAACATATGATAATAACACTTTATTATTGACTGTAGGTCATATTTCTAACACTTACACTCCAGAGTTTGACCTTTGCATTGATTTCATGGTGAGCACCAGCCTTACCGAAAAATGCAACCAGGAAAACCTCGCAATAGCGTCCTGGTGAAGCGGCTATGCCAAGACGACTCTTCATGTAAAAGACTGACGATACTGATTTGATGATGGGCTCTATGTCATTATCTCCCCGTAAACAACTACACCGACTTTATTGCAGGCTAGTTCAACGGAGGACAAGTTGGACACGCCGGAACAAGAAATCAATTAATAAGACTCGCCACAGCCAAACATCACAACATTGTCGCCGTTACCATGCTAGCCACCCCGTGGAGCACGCTGACCACGTGTCTACCTGGATGACACGCCACCTAGACGCCCGCACACCACCGTCTGTCAAGCCATCTTCATCTTCCAGATACTGCCCCCAAGACGGACAGAGTGCCCAAAAACAACACCGAGTGCCGCTAACGTCCGATCTGGAAACCTGGAGCTTCCCCAGAACGATTTGTGCAAGGACACGAACTAGGTTCTCTGGTGTGCTAGCTCAGTGCTGACTGCCGAGACAACTATTTTGTGCAGTATCAGCATGCTCTTATTACTCCACGACCACGAGTAAAATGCAGCATGGATTTTCCATCACAAACTTGTTGGTATATGTCGGTAGTGAACCTATGTCATTATGGAGGATCCGTTAATTAAGTAAAACGGAGGCAGCTACGCTTCAGCCATAGGATCATGCGCACGAAGGCAACAGATCTACAGGCTTTCCTGCAGCCCCATTTTCTGTTTCACTCATGTAGCATTCTCGACGTGTAAAAAATCATGGCTGCACAATCAAACAGATATATGCACCCAGTGCTGCTATGAGCTATAGTGATTCAAATGGAATTTGCATAACATAAGATAATGCAACACAATGCATTTGCATAAGTGAACACAAACAATGAGATGAACTTGGAAGAGACTATGTGAGAACTCTAACTGAAGGATAATAGAGGGGAAAACCAATCTCAGGAGGCTTAAGCGTAGGCATATTCAGACTCGGTGTTCATCAACAGACCAGAATAAAATACATAAGGACATGCAAAGAATAAATGCTATACAACTTAATAGGTAAATTTTCTTGTTCAAAATATTATTCATGGTTTGGGTATCAACCAGTCAAGTAGAACACGTCATTCTAAAACATTATGCTGGTTAAAATAGACAAAGAGATAACCAATATATGACAAAATCTCTTAAATCATACACTACAATCACACATGAACTACAGAATAAGCGGCACAATAATTGTGCGTCATTAGTCACAACTCGTAATATAGCCCGAGGACAAGCAACATCAATTTGTGCAATATGTTCAAGAAATAATATGCAATTCACACTGATCCTAACTTTACATGAGGCTGGAAAAGGACTCACCAAAAAATCATAAACATGGGCTAAGGGAGAGTTTGGCAGATACAGCAAAACATTCAGGTAACATATTAGTAAGCTGGCTCAAGCAGTCATAGTATCATATAAAAAAGGATGTGCCTATTTGAACATCTTTAAATTGCAGCTGATAGAGCTATCCATGTATGCTTTGACGAAAACATTGTACATTACCACTAAGCTATCTTGTTTTCTCATGCACAAAAGTAAAAGAGCCAAACAGGGCCAGCTTAGCATTAAAGCAACCAACCAGAGTACAGATAGCATTATCATCTACCGCTACTGCTCAATTCGCTCAGAATTAGCTTTCGTCTATCCATGCCTTACTTTCAACCTCTAAATCTGGTCATTGACCCTTCCACCACTTCAGGAAGGATACCATTTTGTATGTAATCAGTAGGATGCAAGACCACGTTTCCTCAACTGAGTGCATTAGGTTGCGAAACACAAACCATGTCAATATATCTCCTTTGTGAATCCAAGACTAATGACTCCAAAGTAAAAAAATGTCAGATGACCCGTAAGCAAGACAGCAAAGAAGATCATGTGGAGGCTCCGGTCATTGCATCAACAGTGGTCCCCGCAAAGTGGCGAATCAACAGTGGTCCCCGCAAAGTGGCCATGAGCCAACAGATACATCAACAACATGCTGTTTGATCTTATCGACAGCCTCATAGGACATCCTGGCAACCTCGTGGAGTATCGTGGACTGCCCTAGGTGTACAAGATGGACGCAACCATCTAGAGGTGCCAATCAATGCTTAATGTCTGCAGGTGGTGCATCCTAGATACAGTCGTCTCCCTCCTTTGCCAGCCCTGAAGCATTCTTTCTCCTCCTTCCCACTCTACCCGCGTGTGTGTCGGTTTCACCACATGAACAGACTAAGATACAGGGCCAAGTTCATTTAAAGGCCAGGAAAATAAGTTTGTAGTTGATATGGAAGTCTAGCAATAATGAACCGACTAAAGTCACAACTCAAGTTTTTGAGGGGTTCCTATCCATGAACCGCACCTTTGCTGCTGCAATCTCTTCCTTCAAAGAATCAATTACTTTTTGCAGCACAACCTTTTCAGCTTCTCGAGCAGCAGATGCCTCTTCAATCATTTCCCTCGTCCCAATTTCACGTCTTGGCAGGTAAGCTCCTTTGTCCGCATTTGTTTGAGCTGCATCTCCATTCTGAGCATCTTTCACCCGCCCAAATGGCTCAAGGTAGTAAAGTGTATTAGTTGAAATTACTCTCTTGGGCAGTTCAAGACTTGCATCGACCGGATTGCAAGAAAACATCTTATTGTTCCCTACAAAATTTAAAAATAAAAGAACGAAGGTAACATTAGAAATAGTTCGTTGTGATCTCTGGCTTTCCTTTGTTTGGATTGAAGTATGGAACTTCCACTTCATGAATTCTCATACCTGAGGTCTCCCTATTGACCACTGTGCAATCTTCCAAAAGGGGCCCTGGTTGTTTGTTTGGGGCTGATGCATCTTTATTTGCTTTTTCATTACCTTCAGTCGGCACTCTCTTTGGCAGTTCAGCATTTGCATGGACCGGATTACTTGAAGACATCTTATTGTTGCCTACAAAATTTTAAAAATAGAAGTGAGAAGGCTGCATTAGAAATAGTTTTTTGGGGTCTCTGGCTTTTCTTTTGTTTGGATGGAAGTATGGAACTGCCACTTCATGAATTCTCATACCTGAGCTCTCCCTATTGACCGCTACACGATCTTTCAAAAGGGACCCTGATTGTTTGTTTGAGGCTGGTGTATCTTTATTTGCGTATTCATTACCATCAATCGGCACTCTCTTGGGTAGTTCAGGATTTGCATCGACCGGATTGCTAGAAGACATCTTATTATTTCCTACAGAATTTTAAAAATAAAAGTGAGAAGCGCTGGATTAGAAATATTTTGTTGTAATCTCTGACTTTCCTTTTGTTTGGATTGAAGTATGGAACTGCCACTTCATGAAATTCTCATACCTGAGCTCTCCCTATTGACCACTGCACAATCTTCCAAAAGAGGCCCTGATTGTTTATTTGAGGCTGGTGTATCTTTATTTGCTTTTTCATTACCTTCAATCAGCACTCTTTTCGGCCGTTCGGTATTTGGATCGACCCGATTGCTAGAAGGCATCTTATTGTTTCCTACAAAATTTTAAAAATAAAAGTGAGAAAGGCTGCATTAGAAATAGTTTGTTGTGATCTCTGACTTTCCTTTTGTTTGGATTGAAGTATGGAACTGCCACTTCATGAATTCTCATACCTGAGCTCTCCCTATTGACCACTGGGCAATCTTCCAAAAGGGGCCCTGATTGTTTGTTTGAGGCTGATGCATCTTTGTTTGCTTTTTCATTACCTTCAATCGGCATTGTACCCACCTCATGCTCATTTCCCATTAAGCCATCAGACTCATCATCACTGATCACCACGATGTGTTCAGGAATTGACTGCAAATGGACTGCAGTTGCAGATCCAATGCCTTTGCTGCTGGTTGTGTTTACTGCTCCCTTGACAAGGTGCTGGTGGGCTACTTCACCATGTTCTGAGCTTCTATTCTGCCTATTGACAAGGACAGGTGCTTCCTCTTTACTAGCATTATAATCATGAAGAACTTTCATATTCTCTCCCCTTGGGCTAACCAAAGCACGGAATTCTTTGAACTTTGCAGAGTTAGCAACAGCAGTAGCACATTCCACCGAGTAAGGCTTCCACCATTGTGTGTACTCAACCGTCACAGCAAGCATGTACTGTGGAACGATGAACGCGAAATTTTTAGGCTCCATCATGTATGTTCCCCAAGCAATCTCCCAGTTTGAGTTAACACGGGCAACAGACCCAGGCACGTCCTGATCGAAGCCAAGCTGCCTTGCAACCCGATGAGGATTGTACTGCTCAATGCAGCGCACGCCTACAAGCTCGCAAGAGCGCAGACACTGTGCAAACGATAGCAGTTGTTTACTTCTTTCTATGTCCCGGCCATGAACCCAAGAGCAACCCTTCTCAGGAGGCGGAGCAAAGCTGCTAGTTCCATACGGCCTCCACTCAAACTCCTCTGGTGACATGAACACTGCGTGAACATTCCTGGAGTCAATTTCCTTGTGAACTTCATGCCACCGGGCAGCCCAAGGGCGGCGACGAGCAACGGGATCCATGGTGGGCGCCATCTCAGGGCGAAGCTCAGGGAACCTAGCCAAGACCCAGAGCTGAAGGATGTGTAGCGGCGCCCACCCCACGAACGCCTGGAATCTCGTGTCCAGATTGACGTAGCGGTTCAGCGCGGAGAGGTCGCTGTAGATACTGGCGAGGGCAGCGGGCGCGAGCGCCACGCACCCGCCGCGCGCCAGCCGGGCAGCGATGGGCAGCACATCCCCCCGGATCACGTCGAACGGCGGTGCCGGCAGCACAAATAGCGACAACCACATTGCGAGGAATGCCCCGTGCTCGAGCAGCTGGGCCGCTTCACCGTCGCGGGCGGCGGGCCCCACTCCCGGCGGGGGCTCAAGGAAACGCATCGCCCAGGCGGGGTGGTCGGGCTTCTGACTCTTGCTCCGGTAGAGCGCGGAGAGGACGGCCTGGAGCGCCTTCAGGTCCCCACGAGAGGGCCCCTCCTCTAGCGGAGCGCGCACAGGGCGGCCGAGCAAGGGCAGTCCCCCGAGCACGGCGACGTCCTCCAGCGTCACCGTCGCCTCGCCCCACGGGAACAGAAACGTGTTGGTCTCGGCGGACCAGATCGCGGCGAGCTGGAGCATCACGCCATCGTCGCGCCGCACCCGGCAGGTGGTGGCGAGGACGGCGTCCAGGATCCCAACCTTCCGCCACAGCGGCTCGTAGCGCGGTCGGAGCTTGTCCACCCACCGCATCCATAGGATAGAGGATTCCGCCCATCCCTTGAACTCGATCTGGAGCCCGTCGGCGAGGATGGGGCCGGCGTGACGGGGCGGAGCGGGCAGGGCGGGGCGATGGACGCCGCCCGCGCGGGGGAGGAGGAAGTGGGCCAATCGAACGGCGGGGCGTGACGGATCGGCGGCGCTGGAGACGACGGGGACAGCGGACTCCTGGACAAGGAGTTGCTCCTGCTCACCGCCGACCATGGATGTTGGGTTGGTGGGGTTCTGGCCTTCTGGGCTTTGACGGGGCAGGTGCGCATTCATTGCGCCATTGATTAAGGCGGGTGATTAACTTGCGGATTTGGAAGCGTCACCATTAAAGCTTCCAATGACGTCCACAGTCGCGGCCAACATTTTTATCTTGAGAAAATGCCGAAGAATACTTGTAACCCAAAAGGTTATTTTTTCAGTACGTGTAACCAAAAAAGTTGGTAAGCTAAATTTGGACGTAAATCCAACAGATTGAAACTGGAAAGGCTAGCGACCGACTGCTCGCGCGGTCCGCGTGTAACGCGACGTGTGGGTGGGTCCCACCACGTGTCCCATCTCCTTTTTAGTGTACATCCTTCTTGACACGTTGACACGGTGTTGATGGAGTCGCGACAGAGAGGGAGTCGGGGTGCTCGTCGACCACGAGATTTGGTAGATGTGGAGGTTTAGAGGGATGGCCGGGAGCGGCGGAGGAGGCGATTTGAGTAGGGCGGTGCGGCGAGGCGGCCACAATAGCGCAGCTGATGGCGGGCGGCGGAGACAGGCCGACGGTGGAGCGGGGGTGAGATCATCTTCCTCCTCCTGTCCCACGTGCGCTGGTCAGAATAGCCACACGTGCTAGTCGAAAATCGTGCTAGCGCTCGCGATCCAGTATAACTATCACTAAAATCGAACTGATCGGGTATAGGTTAACAGTACATCTTGCGGCTCATTGGCTCAATTTTTTAGTCACATGGAGTAGAATACGCATGCTCTAGAGTAAAAGGATTCGAACGTTTCTATGTCGGTACCAAAAACCGATATCTTTCCACTTGGCTATACTTTAAACCGGGGGAAGGGTCGATGAAAATGAACTTGGATATAGATTTTTCAAAAGGAAGAGTTAGTTACTTTCTTATTTATCTGAAATCAAGAAAGTGGTAACGGGATACCCTTAGACTAGTCATATAGTCATAGTGGGTAGTATCATACTCTTTTGCTGATTCTAGACATGATTCTATTTTTTTTCTATTTTATAGTAGCATGTTCATTTTCTAGCAAGTTGACCCTACTGAAGAAGTGAGCCCAACTCACATGGTTAATGGAGTGGATGTACAATCCAGCCACACAGATTCAAGTCCTCACGAACGCGAATTTGGATTTGTATTATTTAAAAATAAAATGAAAAACTCGTTGTGGGACTTCCCCCCACCGATTTCCTTTTTTTTTTTAAGTTGACCATACTAGGGAGTAACTTAAAGTCTTAAATCATGTTACTATCTCGTAGTGCTAAATGTCATATGTGTGTATATACGTGTGATAGCATAGAGATGCTCATTTATTGTTTGCTAGACTCATTTTTCATTGAAAGTGTGTTGTGATGATAAGTAGCTATGTTATACTATTTCTCTCTCTTTTTTAAGTGCATGTCACATTATGTTACTATATCTACTATAGTTAGTCGCAAATAGCAAGCAATAGCATGTATTTTGTTTACACCGAACAAGACTGCCCAACGGCAAGGAACTTCTGCTGAAACGATCAGGAAAACCTTTTCATGTTCTGCATTATTTCGCTTGCTACATGCTTGCCTACAAATCTAGTAGAAGAAGAATAAATGGTGTATACATAGACAATCGTTCTCAACATAAACCATAGCATGCTACGCCTCCAAAATCGCCATGTGGATCACATAGATAGACATGGACGTCAGGAAACGGCCGCCCTGCCTGTTTTCGTCTTTGTAGTATGTATAGGAGGAGGACCGATAGGCTTCGTTCCACAGTTTGCTTAGAAGTTTGAAGTAACTCAAACTTGTGAAGATGCATCAAAGGGCGAAGCTGTGCACTCTATTAGAGTATGCCACCAATCGATGACACTGTGGTTAGTTAGTTACCATTAGTCCTGCTGGATGACATTTTCAATGTCTCATCAATAGATAGGGTTGCGTTCCCGTTTTCTGCTCATGCCTCGGCTCTTGGGGGATGGCGCTTTACCATAGCCACCTGACCTCATCACTGACAAAAAAGAAATGAATGAGCAAGAGAAAATGAAAGCAAGTGGTAATTCATGCAAAAAAGGCTGCGATGCTTCATTTACCTCTATTTATCTCTAGTTCCTGGTCTAACTCTTCTTTCCATTTCCTCTGTCTTTCCGAGCTAATGCTGTGACAAACATCAAATCACACATTGGCTGGATTGAGGGAGAGAAAGACCAAGATTAAATTGAACAATAGTGAATTTTGGAAATACAGATAGTTCATGCTTTTGCTGCAGAAGTATTAGCGGTGTATCATACATTACATCTAAATCGACTGCTTCAAACAAACCTTGTGTTGTCTCGACTGTCAGGGACCTTGTTCTCAACCTTATTGAGTTGGGGCGAAGCTATTTCTCTCAAAATCCGACCATTTCCCACGCTGCTTCTAGAGAAACTCCTTGTGCAACTCATCTCACAAACTGGTTTTACTACTGCACCTCCTTCCATCTTTATTGGAGGCGACCTTCCTAGAGGAGGTAATAACTGGGTACTAGTTATGCTATTTGCTCTGCAAACATCACTAACACCTTCAGAAAATCCAACATTCACTGTGTTGTAAAACTCATATAAAGGTAACTGTAGTTTCTTCATATCTATTGCCTGACAAGCATAGAAACAAAGAGTAACCAAATATACCAACAAAAAGAAGGGACACAGATTTAAACTGCTTCAAGCATGAAAATACCTTTTCATCTAGAAAATCCTTTATTTTTGATTCTGTAACTTCATCGTCCTCTTCAGAGATTCCATCGCAAGGGAAAGTAAAATCATTTTCAGACATGTTACTTTCTGCATGATTGGCTAATCCGTTGAAGTCCCTTGATTCACTAGATCTCTGTTCTAGGCTATCCCAACCATCAAATGGTTCAGACAAAGGATTGTAGCTCTGAAATTGAAGAGAAAAAACACAATTGTAAGGACGTCGCCAAGGGACTCGGAACATTTACCTATTTTCAACTTGTACATGCTAACGTGCTACAGTACAAGAGTAGGCGTTCAAATGGAGTACAGAGAAGGGTAAAGCACAAATTATTACTGATCCAATCACCACGAAGTCATCCTTGTCAACAAGCTGACACATGTCATCACCACGCTGTCGATCCCATAACGATATGGTGTCTGATGACTTATCAGAGTTCATGGGGGAAATGTTGGCAGAATGATTCAAGCAACTACAAATAAAAAATCTTGATCAGCCTAAACTGAAGTTGGACAGTGTGCATGGCTTGAGATTACAGAACTTACAAGGCATCTGTCGGCTTATCATTTGTACAAAGTTTGTTGGTCAAGGTTTCCTGCCACGTAGTATTTTTTAGATTGACAATTTGTTGCCACAAGTGAGTAAATACAATACCAGTGGTAACCAACCTTTTGCACAACCTGATTGAGCTGACAATGGTCCTCCAATCCTCCTGTAACAAATGGATGCTGGAAAAAAATCAAGACATTATTCTCATTTTTTAAAAAGAAAGATCTTTTGCGTCCGGCTTCAGCACCAAGTGAGTGCACTCAGCCCAAGGCTTTACTCTTTGCAAATTATAGTACCGTACTATGAGCCACACTACCTATAAGAGCTATAGTTACCTGCAACAAGTCAGATGCAGCAGACCTCAATTCTGGTTCCCTGGAACAAGCAACTAAATGGTCAACGTTTGCTAAATACTGTTTTCAGTTGCAGAAAAATGTGCGATTTTTGGTACTTCTCATTTCTGGGTAAATTAACCAAAGGAAATGAGTAAATTAACCAAAGGAAATTTCTTAAAAATGCCATATGCAAGCGGATGTTAATAATAACCTCACAAATGAAAAACCATACAGTAAGAAGAGAAGTAGAAATTTGACAACCCAAACAGGTTACAAATATCCTAAATTAAGTAAATTTAATTTTAGGATGTTCTATAAATACAAAAATTATAATACATTTGAATTTATATGAACACTAAGCTGTATGTACAAAACCTGGCTGCACAGTGAGATATCAGAAGTGTTACCATGCTAATAAATTTACCATGTTTCATTATCTACTAGTTGTGGTTGTGGCCTTTAACTTTCACAGTCTCCGATGTACAATTTAAATATGGATTTTACCACGGTGAGAAAGTTATACAAGTACGCCGTCATGATAGTAATTTTGACAATAATCTACATGTCATTTTCATGTGATCGTTTAAGATAATTTTAAGTATGAGCAGTCATTGGATGCGTGAAGAGAGTCGAGGGCAGATGGCCAGATGCTATGTGAAGTTGTGAACAAAGGTAGTTTCACTTGTATGTACAAATGCAGATATAACTTTCCTATATACTTGTAGGTTTAACATGAACAACTTTTGCGAGAGACTCCATTCATTGATAAATAGCACAGTTACAGTCATGTTGAAGACATGTAAGAGAAAGCTTGGGATCATGTTAACCCAAGCACAATTTATTCCTATCAACAGATGTAGATTTAGCGCACAGATGGGCAGTAACATTGGCCGATCTGTGTACAAAATACACACCTATTTTGCATTTTATTTTCTTACTAGATTGTACAAGTCGATTATTCTTGAGTGCACCAAGTGTTAATCAGAAAATTAAACATGTTCAGGCCCATTTAATATCATCCTGTTTCAGGATCATGCAACCATAGTCATTGTTTATAAAGTATAAGTAAATTCGAAAGTGTGATCATAGCCATACTTTTGCAAGCATTTCAACAAAAAATCCTTGGCTTCTGGAGAGAGATGTTCAGGTATTGGTGGGTGTGACTTCGTCGTCCCAACATAATACAGAAGAGAGACCTGAAATGTTTGGCGATCGTTAAGAACAAGCAAGTGCCCACCTTTGGGTACACTGGTATTGAAGCTAACCTCCTGAATTTCCTGATCCCATGGAGTTTTACCAGTCACCATTTCAATTACAGTGCACCCTACACTCCATATATCTGCTGAACTGCAATGATAGATATTAAGGATTAGTTCGAGAAATGGTATGCACATATAGTTTGAGTTTCAAGAGATAATTGTTCTCAAATTGCCATATAGTATCAGTATGCCGCAAATTAGTGAACATAACAATTAATGTTGACGAAGACTTGTGTATTAACCAAAAAATAACTCAGTTCTCTAAGAAAAGCAGTGTTGTAATTTGCATCTTCATTTTTCCTAGATACAGTTCTAGACTGTTAACGATATCATAAAAATTAGCTTGTAGTGGCCGACTCCTTAGCTCAGAAGATCATGTATTATTCTTATTTCCTAAAGAGCTGTTTGACCCCATACTTCATTATACAAACCAATTGTTATCTTTATGTGAGAGATTGCTGTAGGAAAGAGAAGGAACGTATTAGAGAGGAACAGAAGGGGAACTTGATTAAAAGGAAGAGGAGGAGGCGAGTGAGAGCATCAGTTGTTTGAGCACAATAAGTGATAGTATAATCGAAGAAGATGTAAGAGAGAAGTTAAGAGGAGAAGAAATGTGTCCAGGTTGGTGTGTCCGTGGAATCTTCATCACGCCTTTGCTAGGAGAGGCAAAGTGTGTTGGAGAACTCCAACTTTATCAGTTATACACTTGTTGCACTTGCACTTATATTTATCTAGTTAGATTAACGATTTGGTTATGAACGCCACACTGGAAGGGGAGTTTGACACTCTGTTGGCAAAAACTTACAGCAGTGCACAATTTTTGGAGAAGCTCAGTGTCAATTGATGTCCAGATCAGCCGAAACTGTTGGTTTGTTATGATCTTAATGGTCTATGTTACTGCCTAGTTTACGGTCACTTGGATCTCTGATCGCTTGATGTAAGCTGAACCTTGAAGGGGGCAGATTGCAGTCGCTTAGTTTTAGCTAAAAGTGCTAGTTCGTATAGTTGTGTTTCTCCTCGCTTTACTGTTCTTGCTGTTGCATAAAGCTTGTGATCCGTTTATATTATTCATACTGTGATGCACCCTTAGAGCCCGGAGGTTCTAGAAAAAACTCCATATACGGCTATACCCATCATACTCATTCACAATGGGAGAGTTGACAGTGGACCTCGAGATAAAAGGAGGTTTTCCATGTACATTACAGTGTCAATTGGGACTATTCCTGCATATCCCTTTGCTTATATCTTGGTTGAGACTATCCTGAGGTTCACTATAAGAACTTAAGATGGGGAGGTTACGTTTGTAAAAAAAATCTCATTTGAATTTGCGGCATTGCGTTGTTGCTTCCCAGCTGTAACAAAATGTCCCAACAGAGAGGTGGACCACCCACCTGCCTCACTCAAACCCAGGAAGGAAACATAAGCAATTAAGAAGAATGACAAGAAACAAAAGACGTCATTTCCTTACAAGTCATGCCCACTCCCAACAATTACTTCTGGGGCCATCCAATATGGTGTCCCTTTCATCGTCTTTGCAGCAGTTGCCTAACACAAATCAAACGACCAGAAAATTGTTGATGTGAAAGGAAGGTCATAGATACATAAATGGCAGTAATCATTGTCTTCTCGTGCATTAAGGAACAAAAAACGGATTAATTTAATTGGAAAAATCTCAAGCCATGTAAAAAATGTCAGTACAGAATGTCTTCTCTATGTAAAATGAACTGTGAATTACAAAGTAATATAGCTCATGGAAAAATCAGAATTTTCACTCTACCATGTAGAAACATATTGAACACAGGTAATTTTTCCACTCACCAACTTCTCAACCTGCTTTGATGCTCCAAAATCAGCTAACTTAATGCATCCTTTGTTGTCCACAAGTATATTTGCTCCCTGAAATATGAAAGTACCATAAGAATCTTATGTTGAACCAAAAGGAACAGAAATACTTAAATGAGATAAAATCAAAATGCTAGACCGGTTCTCATGCCTTTATATCCCTGTGTATGATTCCATTACTGTGCAAATACTCCAGCCCATGCAAAATCTGCTTAGTGTACTTTCTGATAACCTGATAAACAAGTGCATTGAGTCAAAATAACTCTTCAGTGATCAACCCATGGAAGTAACAGAACGAGCAAGACAATTAATAATACTTACAGCCTCAGGAAATGCTCCAAGCCTCCCGAGGAGTGACTGGATCGACCCTCCTGGCACAAACTCCAGCAGAATATTTAGTGAGTCTTCCTCACGCATCGTCCCAATATATCGCTGCTCAAACCATTCAGATAGGTCAAACATCATAACTAAGAAGAGCAAGACAATGTTAGGTCGCAATTGCAGTGTAGTTTATATACTCACAACAATGTTAGGGTGTGAGAGATTCTTGAGTAGCTTCACTTCGTCCTCAAGTTCCCTTATATTAGCCTGATCAAAACATTCCCATGATAAAGCACTTTGGGGTCAAACAGCGTCAGATTTGCACAATTGCCAAAGAAAAATATAAAGACAACTAGCTGCGGGAGCAAAGGACCAAAGTTACTCACTTGGGCCTTATCCCTCGTCGCAATGTTGCTTCCAATCAAAACCTGTAACCACAAATCAAGAGAAGATCGATCAGATGATACAAAGTTGCCCCCAAACTGGAAACCTTGAATACTATCTTCGTGGTCGAAGCCTGCCAACCTGCTTGACGGCGAGCAGCTCGCCGGAGTCTAGGTCCATGCCGAGGTAGACCTGCCCGAACGCACCGTTACCTATGAGATCTCCCTTCCGCCAACGGATCGGCGGGTTCTCCTCTCCTCCTAACCCTTTCCCGACGACAATTCCTTCGGGGCCCGCAGACGCGGATGGCGGCGGCTGGGGCGATTGAGACTGCGACGGGGGCGGTGAGAGGAGGCGGCATGTGGGCGAGGGGCTCTTGGAGACCATCCCGAGCAGCCCCATCCCTCGAGACTTGCGGATTCGAGTGCTGATCCGCTCCCTGAACCCTCCGCCCGCACCGCCGGGGCCGGAGGAAGAGGTGGGCTCGTCGAGGGCCGCACCCGGGCGGAAGGAGATGGAGCGGCGCACGGAGTCGAACAGCTCGTGGAATCCGCCGCCGCCGCCGGCGTCGTCTCGTCGCATGGTACGGACGGGGAACGATTTGGAGGTTGGCTGACCCTTGCGGCCGTCGTCGGCGAGGGTCTGGAACCGGATCGAGTGCGAGCCTCGGCGAGGAGATGGGAGAAATTGGGAATTCTATGGATTCTCTCCTCTTTCTCCTGTGGTCTGCCTCTGCGATTTTGAAATGGAAAATTGAAAATCGATCGTGGGGGTGTGGGGAGAGACGGAAACGCCTCTGCCGACCGTTGGGAGCACGGGAATTTGGGATTTGGGAGTGGTTAGGTTAGCATTCACAATCATTTTTTTAACCAAAGGATAAACGAGCAAGCCGTCTCATTAAATAACCTTTTAGTCTATTAATTATCTAGTGCGTTAAAAACTTACTGCTTTTTAATAATTACAATGCATAATCGTCTCCAACACATTCGTTAGGACCGATCCAACAATGCTACCCCTCGAGCCACTTTTACCTAGTTGTTCTAAACAATGAGCTGCACTATTACTCCCACGGCAACTCTAATATGGTGGAAAACATTGAGCATATATTTGCCTCTTGCATCAGACTCGAGTTAAGCGATCGATCCGGGTCCAAACTAGCTAAAACCTGAACCACACGAAGTCAGTCACACTCTAGGATAACTTTCATACAGTGTGCCCCTCTTAGGAGACGGATCCCCTCAAGACATGTAAGAACCACCGACCCCTCCGGCCCTCCGCACTACTGCATTGCGTCACAAACCTCCAGAAAGATTGAACAACTTGCCCATGGGTATCTCTAATCAGCCCACCGACTCCCGCCGTCTTGCTGGACGCATCCCAACCAGCATCGACATTTAATCCATAATCATGGGCAAATGCATAAATATACTTCTGAATTGACGAGATTTGTGTTTTTCTGAATATCCTTCAAAATTTTCTATTTGTATTTCTTTGAAAATCAAAAAGAGGAAGCATTTCTCGGTTTATCGAATGATAATACATAGTGCAATATGGTCAGAACAGGGTGTTGCATTTTATTACTCTCTCCGTCTAATATAAGTAGACACTTAGCATTTGAAAACTTTCCACAAAGAAGAACATTTTTAGAATATTTTTTTAAAGAACAACAAGTAGCACAGGGTTTTAATTTTTTTTTAAAGTAGCGCCATGTCCTGAAAGTGGACTTTTGGCAGGGTCAGGGCCGAAAGCGTGGTTTGGGCATCCCTATGCTGCCTGAAAGGGCACAAGATACTAACATACATGTTTATTTCCTTTGATTAAAATAAATGTCACTTAACTGTGTGATATTCTGAGATAAAATATATATGATTCGACGAGTAGGTTTCATTCCAATCGTGGTTTTGAGTTTTGTCGATTGTAACTTCTTAATTTCGGATCGAAATGCACAGACAAAATTCGTCATTTAAAATTTCCTTTTACGTATCTATAATTTCTTTTGGTCCATGCTTATATTATACCAATTGCAACATGTTTTATACACACTTTATATCATTTTTATGCATTTTCTGGGACTGACCTATTAACAAGATGCCACAGTGCCAGTTCATGTTTTCTGTTGTTTTTTTGTTTCAGAAAAGTTGTTCTGGAAATATTCTTGGAATTGGACGAAACAAAAGCCAAAACTCTTATTTTTCCCGGAAGGATCGAGAAGGCCGAACAAGCGTCGAAGACACGCCACGAGGCGGCCGCACCTGGTGGAGGCGCGAACCCCCCCTCTGGCCGCGCCACCGCGTGGTGTGGACCCCTCGGGCGCCCACCGACGTTGCCCTTTCGCCTATAAATACCCCCCGACGGAAAAAACCCTGAGGACCCGAACACTTTTCCACGAAACATCCCGTAGCCGCCACCGTCGTCAACCCTAGTTCGGGAGGGTTCAGAATCTCTTCCCGGCACCCTGCCGGAGAGGGGAATCATCACCGGAGGGCTCTACATCACCATGCCCGCCTCCGGACTGATGCGTGAGTAGTTCATCCTTGGACTATGTGTCCATAGCATTAGCTAGATGGTTGTCTTCTCCACTTGTGCTATCATGTTTAGATTTTGTGAGCTGCCTATCATGATCAAGATCATCTTACTGTAATGCTACATGTTGTATTTGCTGGGATCCGATGAATATTGAATACTATGTCATTTGCTTCATTATATATCATGTGTATGTTGTTTATGATCTTGCATGCTCTGCGTTACTAGTAGATGCTCTGGCCAAGTAGATGCATGTGACTACAAGAGGGGGTATTTATGCTCGATAGTGGGTTCAGTCTCCATTTAATCTGGGGGAGTGACAGCAACCTCTAAGGTTGTGGATGTACTGTTGCTACTAGGGATAAAACAGCGATGCTTTGTCTAAGGATAATTGTGTTGCTTACATTACGCACTTTACTTAATGCAATAATCTGTTGCTTGCAACTTAATACTGAATGGGGTGTGGATGCTAACCGGAAGGTGGATTATTAGTCATAGATGCGGTTGGAACGGTCTATGAATCATATTGTAATGCCCAAATGAATCTCATACTAGACACCATGACAAGTATATGCATTGTTATGCAGTTCTTTATTTTGTCAATTGCCCAGCTGTAATTTGTTTACCCGCATGTATGTTATTATTTATTATGGAGAGACACCACTAGTGAACTGTGGACCCCGGTCCATTCTTTTACATCGATAATACAACCTACTGCAAACACTGTTCTATTTCATTCTCTGCAAACAAACATCATTTTCCACACTATACGTCTAATCCTTTGTTTACAGCAAGCTAGTGAGATTGACAACCTCACATTTAAGTTGGGGCACAGTTTCTTGGTTGTGTTGTGTGCAGGTTCCAAGTCAACCGTCAGGACCATCCCTGCAACAGAGATTTTCTAGCACCGTTGACACCTTCAGAAGCATCTTCATCTCCTACTAGTTCGGTAACCTTGGTTTCATACTGAGGGAAAACTTGCTGCTACACCCATCACACCTTCCTCTTGGGGTTTCCCAACTGCTGAGAAGAAGATCACCTCCCTCATCAACTCAGCACCATCAAGATTTTCTGGCGCCGTTGCCGGGGAGAAGGAGCACTTCTGCAAGGGGAGTCTCTCACTTCCAATTTTTTTATTTTGTTATTGTCTTGCTTAGTTTATTTTTATTACTGTCTTGTTTGCTTTTTATTATTAAAAACACAAAAACATTAGTTACTTGCATTTATTTTTGTATTTCGGTTTTGCTTTATCTTTGCTGAAATGGGTAGTCCTGAAGTTGAAGTTCGTTCGTTTAGACAGCAAGGATGAGAAAGTTTGAAAGATGCATGGTATAGGATAAATGATGCTCATCATAGATGTACTAAAAAATATTCCACTTTAATCCTTCTTAGGAATTTTTATGTTGGTATTACTAGTTGGTATAGGTATGTTCTTGACACTCTTAGAGGGGGTAACTTTCTGGGTACTCCTTCTTTGGAAGCTTGCAATTTAATTGAGAGTTTGGTAGGATCACCACCACTTACGAAAGATGTTAAAACTGAGATCACTCTGGAAGATGTTATTAAAAAGTTGGTATCTATGGAGAAAATTTTGGGCCGGTCTGATGTCTGTAAAAACATAGTTCTTCAGATTTGGACATTTTTCGATTAAAGATGGGTCTCAGATAAGGTTCTGGGAGGACGCATGGCTAGGCAATGCCCCACTCCGAGAACAATATTCGGCATTATATAATATTGTTCGTTACAAAAGTGATACCATTAAGAAAGTAATGGCGACGTCACCTCCAGATGTAACGTTCAGGAGAAATCTGATTGGCCAACGGCTAGTTGCATGGCAAGCCCTTCTACAACGGCTAGCCAATGTTCAACTTTCAGCTGAGCCTGACGAATTTCGATGGAACCTACACAAGAACGGCAAGTTCTCAGTGGATTCCATGTATAATGCATTATCCAAACTTCATTTACCGGTTGATAATAACAAGTTGCTTTGGAAGATGAAGATCCCACTGAAAACCAAAGTGTTTGGGTGGTACCTTCGTCGTGGAGTTATTCTAACCAAAGACAACCTTGCTAAGCGTAACTGGCATGGAAGTAAAAGTTGTGTTTTTTGTCACCAAGATGAAACAATAAAACATCTCTTTTTTCAATGCCGGTTTGCAAGGTCTATATGGTCAATCATCCAAGTAGCATCTAACCTTTATCCCCCACGCAGTGTGACCAATATCTTTGGGAATTGGCTACACGGTATTGATAATAGGTTTAGGAAGCTTATTAGGGTGGGAGCGCTTGCCGTCATCTGGTCGCTTTGGCTATGTAGAAATGATAAAGTGTTTAACGATATATCGTCTTCTCCTTTGCAGGTCATCTACCGTTGTACCGGTACACTCCGTTTATGGTCGTCTCTTCAGCGGGTGGAGAACCGAGACCTATATACGGAGGTCTGTGCACGGTTGTAGTCCACGGCGAGGGATACTTTTTCCCATCATGGGTGGCAGCATAATCTTCGGATCGAGCCACCACCACCTCAGACGTAGTTACATTTGCTCATTTTGATATGTAATACGTCTTTACTCAGATTTGGTTTGTGTACTACGTGGACAGCTGTGTGCATCTTAGTTATGCAGAGGCTGGGTGTAAACGCTTAAACCTTTTAAGTAATAAAGCGCCCTTCATCGAAAAAAAATGGAGAAAATTTGGGCAAATTTTATTGATAATGCTAGCAAGGTTAATGAATCAATAGAGGATATTAATGAGAGAATCACTGTTTTAGAGACTAGTAACACCCATGATACTCAAAATCATAGGATTGGTGAGTTAGAGGAGGCTATGGAAACTTTAAGTTCAACTTTTTCCTCTCTTAAAACTAAGAAAGAGAAAGCTTTTGTGGGAAAAGAGCAAAAGTTCATTTATATTCCCAAGGTGCCTAAACCGAAACCCCCTAATGTGCTTAACATTGATAAAACTTTTGTTAATGATTTACACAATAGGACATCTTCATTGATACCTAAAATACCTAATGGAACAAACCATGTTTTAGAGAAAATCATTGATATGGATGCCTCTTTTCTTGAAAACACTTGAGTTTTACTTTCTGTGCCTAGCTGAAAGGCGTTAAAGAAAAGAGCTTATGGGACACAACCCAATATTATATTTCTGTTATTTTTCTTTTAATTGAGTCAAGGAGCATTCTTACCTCTGTAACAACTCCTTTGTATCTTTATTTTATCGCATTGTTGTGTCATGTAAAGCCTCTAGTAGGAAGTTGATGCTAGATTTGGATTTCTGCACAGGAACAGATTTTCTGCTGTCCACCGTTTACTTCGTAAGAATTTCCAAAAGAATCAAAATGACCTAAGAATTTTCATTAGTTTTAAGTTTTCTGATCTGAGCAAGTTAAGTGCCTCGAAAAAATTCGTCTTTACGGACTGTTCTGTTTTTGACAGATTCTGCCATTTATTTTGCATTGCCTCTTTTGCTGTTTTTGAGTTGATCTTTTTGCTCCACAAAATATCAGTGGCTGTAGCTAATGTCCAGTAGCATTGGTGATGATTGTGTCCATGCAGAATATGAGAATTTTTGATTATGCACTAACCCTAACCCTCTAATGAAGATTACTTTGAGTTTGGTGTGAAGGAAGTTTTCAAGGATCAAGAGAGAGGATGATATGATGTGATCAAAAAGAGTGAAAAGCCTAAGCTGGGGGATGCTCCCGTGGGTCACCCGAGCATATTTCAAGAAGACTCAAGCGTCTAAGCTTGGGGATGCCCAAGGCATCCCCTTCTTCATCAACAAACTATCAGGTCATCTCTAGTGAAACTATATTTTAATTCTTTCACATCTTATGTGCTTTACTTGGAGCGTCAGTTTGCTTTTATTTTTGCTTTGTTATTTTCATTTTCTGAATAAATTGGATCCTACCATTCTTTTATGTTTATGGCGAAAGCTGAAAACCTCAGCACTTATCTTTTATGTTTATGGCGAAAGCTGAAAGCCGCAGCACTTATTGTTTTATGTTTATGGCGAAAGCTGAAAGCCGCAGCAGTTATGAAATACTCTCTTGTCTCATTGTTAAATACTTGGAGAGTTTATGTTTAAATAAGTTGATTGGTGTTTGGTTTGAAACAGAAAATGCTACATGTGGTAGATGGTATAATGAAAAGACATACATATTCTTATAGATCATTGTCTTGTATGTTGTGGTGCTTGGCAATTGTTTTGAGCTCTCAAGTAGATAATGTTTAAGCTCTTGCATCATGTAGTTAAAAACCTATTAGTGAATAACTACCGTAGAGCTTGTTGAAATTTGGTTTGCATGTTTATAATCTCTAAGGTCTAGATATTTTCTAGTAAAAGTGTTTGAACAACAAGGAAGACAATGTAGAGTCTTATAATGCTTGCAATATGTTTTTATGTAAGTCTTGTTGTGCCAGTTGTTGATGCATGTAAAATGCATACATGAACTTTGCATTATATTACTCATATTTCATCCATATTTGCATCATATAAGGGTTATATCAATGTTTTGGGGAATACTTCACATTTTTCCTATTTATTTGGAATTAACCCTGTTCTGTCAGAAAACCCATTTTTCTATATTTTGATGTTTCAAGGACCCAAACGACGTCCAAATGACCTAATATTCTACAGGGATCATTTTTTGGAAGGAACAAGGCTTAGGAGCGAAGGAAGAGTAGAAAAGGAAGTCCGAGGAGGAAAAGAGGGGGGCCCACGCGGCCAGATTCCTTGGCCGCGTGCGGCTCACCAACTTCCCCCTCGTGGCTCCGATGCCGTCGATCTTCGTCTCCCTGGCTTCGTCTTGACCGAAAAACAACTATAAAAATACTCCCCCGAGCCCTTTCGGAAGGGAGCGCCGCAGAAACACAGAAACCATGAAACAGAGACCTGGAGCTGCAGATTGGAGGGGGAAAACTCCGGCGGGGCGCTGCCGGTGTGGTCTCCACCTTCTCCAACGACTTCTCCACCGTCTCCCTGATGAAGAGGGAGTAGTCCACCCCTGGACTATGGGTTTGTGGAAGTAACTTATGTATCTGTCCTCTCTCTCGAGCTTCACTAATTAGTGCCTTATGAGCTGCTGAACATGATTATGGTCATATATGTAATACCTTTGTGGTGGATCTCTTAAGTTGATATATGTTATGATGATTGCCAGTATTATGTCTTTGTTATGAAACTAGATGCATATTATGTACCCGTTCTTGTCTATGTGTTTTGATCCAACATGTGTATGAGAGCGTGTGAGGGGGAACGTGTGCATTAGTTGGAGTAACAGAGGGTGGTTTTGTGGTAAGTTGATAGCAATACCGTGATCCACTTGGGTTTTTACCTTACTTTATTGCCTCACTAGGGATAAAGGAAATACCATGCTACCGGGGGTATGTGGATGATATTGCCACTATCACCATGACTAGATCTAGCATGTTCTTATTTAAACTTCATGTCATTGAACTTAAAGCTATACTCTGTTTATCTTAATTACTAAGGTGTTATGATTTAGTTCGCATCTTGGTGGAGTATAAGAGAGATTAATAACCAAAAGATCTCTATGTTAGGACGTGATGCCCATATTATTAATAACTTGACTTGTTGCAATCTCATATGTCAATTCCTATGTTCCATTATGTACCACTATATAAAAGAGAGAGTGCATTTGTGAAACCATGAACCCCAGTCCATTTTTAATCATAAGAAACACCTTTCCAACACTTTTATTGCACTTTACATTTTCTGCTATTATTAAATCCGAAAATACAAAAACACTTTTACATCTTGCAAACACCATCCAAAACACAAAAACATCATCCATTATCATTTACACCATCCTTGCATATTTATTTACTACCATTGCATATTTATTTATGTTTTGCATTTAATTTATTTTCATCTCTTTGCTCACACCTTGTGCTTGACAACCACTTGGTGAGGTTGGGGGCACAAAACATCTTGTTTTGTTTTGCAGGTAATCAAGAGAAGGACAAGAGGGTAAATCTTCTACACACAGTTCCCCGAGAGTTCGATATAAACCCTCGAGTCACCCTTGTGGGGAAAACAAGTCTTCCACATCTACAAACTCTGCACTTGGAGCTCAACCTAAGCGTATTATCTTTACGCCCATCAAGACTGTTTTATGGCGCCGTTGCCGGGGAATTGTGCAAGTAGCAGGATTATCCCACTAGCCCCGCAACAGCACTGTTTTCTGGCGCCGTTGCCGGGGAGCTAGTGGAAGGTTATCTCACAACAAAGTCAACATCATCAACGTGTGCAAACACCTAAGCTTGGGGAGGTTGCACCTACGTGAGCATCATCTCGTCCATCTTTACCTTCAAAGCATTTTATTTTGTTTTGTTATTGTCTTTTATATTTCGGTTTGCTATTTTTATTTTCAGTTTTGCATTTTGTTTTACTTTTATTATTTCGGTTCGCACTATTTAGTGTCATTTTATTTTCAGTTTTGCATTAAAAATAAAAAAAATACATAAAAACTTGGTATAATGGAAAAGAGAAATTTTTGGCCATTTAGTGTTAAGAACTTTCCTCAAGATATGAATATCCCTATTGAAGAATTTGAGATTGATCATAATATCACTAAAGTAATCTATGAACGTCGTTTTTATGATAAACCTAAAGAAGATCCTATGCAACATCTTAAGAAGTTTGATGAAAGATGCAAAGTGTTAGACTTAAAACATGCCAATGTTAATGTGATTAAAGTTAAGCTTTTTCCCTACTCTCTTGCTGGGAAAGCCTTAGATTGGATATTAAGATGGCCCCCTGGTAATTTTAACACTTGGTTTAATCTAAAAGCTGCATTTATTGAAAGATTTTGTTCTACTGAAACTATATCTAATCTTAGACAAATAGTTTTTGCCTTTAAACAAGAGGAAGAAGAACCTTTGGTAAAAACTTGGGAAAGGTTTAGAGGCATAGCCTTTGGAATGGAACATGGTCTAAGGGATTGGATGCTTATGCATATATTTTATAGGGGATTGTCTGAAACCTCTAGAATCTTTTTGGATAATGAATGTAAGGGCTCTTTTATGAACACTCATGCTGCTAATACTCATATTTTGCTTGATGGTTTACTTTTGGAAGTTAAAATTAAAGAAAGCCTTGAAAAAGCTCAAATACCTGAAGATGTTTTTGATGACCATCATGAACTATATAATCTATACAGTAGAAAGAAGAAAGTTGAAGAAGTTAAGATGCTTAGTGAAGTCAAGGAACCACTACTTGACTTAGAGAGTTGTAGCTTGCATGAACTTATGTCTATCTTACAGAAATTTGCTAGTGATCCTTCTATTAATATTAATCAAGCTGGTTTTGGTTCTTTTATTGCTAGCCATGTTTTAAATGAGAAAATTGCTAGGTACAACAAAGAAGCTATGACACCACCTAAGCTTGGGGATATTTGGGTCCCAAGGTATTAGTAACAATTGGAAAAGAGACACACCATGCCATATTAGATATAGGATCTAGTGTCTCTGTCATGTCTAAGGAACTATATGAAGTACTTGAATTAAAGAATCTTGAAAAATGCTCTATTGAACTTTCACTTGCTGATGATACCATTAAATATGCTTTAGGAAAAGTAAGTGATGTTATGGTAGAGTTACACATGACTTTTGTGCCTGTTGACTTTGTAATAATGGACATGGGGAATAAAAACTCTAGTCCTAACATTTTGGGAAGACCTTTTCTTCGTACTACAGGTGCTATAATAGATTCAAAGGAGGGAACGTGAAGTTTCAGTTCCCACACAATAAGTGCATGGAGCACTTTCCAAGGAAGAGGGACACATCAAGGTTCAAGCTCCCTCATGAGTTTCGTCCACTATAAATATCAAGTAAGAAGCCTAGCTATATGGCTATAAAGAAAGCGTTTTACGGGAGGCAACCCGATTGTTTTTATTTGAGATTTTCTATGAGTCCTCTTGCTGTACAAAGAAACTTTGTTTTTAGTTTAGGTTCTGGAATTTTTTAATAAAGTGCCAAGTTTTACCCATTTGGGCTTTGAAAGTTGCTTTTTCCATTCGGAGATTTTATTCCAGCACGAATCTGTGCACGGTATGATTTTTAATTCCTATTCTGTAACTCCGAATGAGCTTAAATTTGAAATATAGTTGCAACTTTTCATCCTCTGTAAGCGTGAATTTTTGCAGATTTTTTCGACATATTTAAGTGGGGTAAAAAATACGTTTTGCTGCTGCTGTTTTTCTGGACAGATTCTGTCCCATTTTGTTTTATGCATTCTTCAAGCTTTTAACTTGAATCTTTTTTATCCAATTGAGTTTATTAGAAGGAATACAACATTATACACTTTCTGGACATGTTTCTTATGGTTGTCTAAGGATTTCATACAGCAAGCAATTCTATTGTTTTGTGCCTACTAATGTCACCACACAGAAAAGAAAATGGGAGAAACGGTGTTTTGAAGTTTTTTCACAGGGATTAGAGGAGATGCACCAAGAGCTATCCAAGGATGGTGAAGACCATAAGCTTGGAGATGTGAAGACAACCCCTCTGAACCAACATACTCTCAGTTTGCACACGTCTAACTTCTGTTTTTCGTTCATTGCACGTTATCGTATAAACTTAGAGCGTTTTTGTTCTTTTTGTTATTTCGGTTTGGTTTTTTGTTTGAGACCACCACTTTTTATTTATGTTATGAGAGAGCTACTGGAAGTTTGGGTTGAATTAAGTTGGATGCTATAAAAATATTATTCAGTTGTTTACTCCTTATCTATTTGTTAGCAAACTATAGACCATTGCCTTGAGTCACTTCATTCATAACATGAGCCTTACAATATTATTTGATCAAGATTGTGTGAAGCATGTCACTACAGAAATTATTTTGTTGTTATCGTTTTACCTACTCGGGACGAGTAGAACTAATCTTGGGGATGTTTGATACATCTCCAACGTATCTATAATTTCTTTTGTTCCATGCTTATATTATACCAATTGCAACATGTTTTATACACACTTTATATCATTTTTATGCATTTTCTAGGACTAACCTATTAACAAGATGCCACAGTGCCAGTTCCAGTTTTCTGCAGTTTTTTGTTTCAGAAAAGTTGTTCTGGAAATATTCTTGAAATTGGACGAAACAAAAGCCAAAACTCCTATTTTTTCCGGAAGGATCCAGAAGGCCGAAGAAGCGTCAAAGACACGCCACGAGGCGGCCACACCTGGTGGAGGCGCGGCCCCCGCTCTGGCCGCGCCACCGCGTGATGTGGGCCCCTCGGGGCCCACCGACGTTGCCCTTTCGCCTATAAATACCCCCCGACGGAAAACCCTAAGGACCCGAACAGTTTTCCCCGAGACATCCCGTAGCCGCCGCCGTCGTCAACCCTAATTCGGGAGGGTTCAGAAGCTCTTCCCGGCACCCTGCCGGAGAGGGGAATCATCACAGGAGGGCTCTACATCACCATGCCCGCCTCCGGACTGATGCGTGAGTAGTTCATACTTGGACTATGGGTCCATAGAAGTAGCTAGATGGTTGTCTTCTCCACTTGTGCTATCATGTTTAGATCTTGTGAGCTGCCTATCATGATCAATATCATCTTATTGTAATGCTACATGTTGTGTTTGCTAGGATTCGATGAATATTGAATACTATATCATTTGCTTCATTATATATCATGTGTATGTTGTTTATG
Organism: Poa annua; assembly: GCA_026929855.1. Lineage (NCBI taxonomy): Eukaryota > Viridiplantae > Streptophyta > Magnoliopsida > Poales > Poaceae > Poa > Poa annua. The sequence continues at coordinate 61,462,374 of CM049437.1, forward strand.
ATCTTGCATGCTCTCCGTTACTAGTAGATACTCTGGCCAAGTAGATGCTTGTGACTCCAAGAGGGGGTATTTATGCTCGATAGTGGGTTCAGTCTCCATTTAATCTGGGGGAGTGACAGCAACCTCTAAGGTTGTGGATGTACTGTTGCTACTAGGGATAAAACAGCGATGCTTTGTCTAAGGATAATTGTGTTGCTTACATTACGCACTTTACTTAATGCAATAATCTGTTGCTTGCAACTTAATACTGAATGGGGTGCAGACGCTAACCGGAAGGTGGCTTATTAGTCATAGATGCGGTTGGAACGGTCTATGAATCATGTTGTAATGCCCAAATGAATCTCATACTAGACACTATGACAAGTATACGCATTGTTATGCAATTATTTATTTTGTCAATTGCCCAGCTGTAATTTGTTTACCCGCATGTATGTTATTATTTATTATGGAGAGACATCACTAGTGAACTGTGGACCCCGGTCCATTCTTTTACATCGATAATACAACCAACTACAAACACTGTTCTCTTTCATTCTCTGCAAACAAACATCATTTTCCACACTATACGTCTTATCCTTTGTTTACAGCAAGCCAGTGAGATTGACAAAGTTGGGTCAAAGTTGGGTCAAAGTTTCTTGGTTGTATTGTGTGCAGGTTCCAAGTCAACCGTCAGGACCATCCCTGCAACAGAGATTTTCTGGCACCGTTGACACATTCAGAAGCATCTTCATCTCCTACTTGTTCGATAACCTTGGTTTCATACTGAGGGAAAACTTGCTGCTGCACTCATCACACCTTCCTCTTGGGGTTTCACAACTGCTGAGAAGAACATCACCTCCCTCATCAACTCAGCACCATCAATGTATCTCATCCTTCTCTTCTTTACAACATTTACGTTGTAACTTTTTGTTTCGGTGGATATATATGTAATTTGTCTCTATTACGTGTGTTTTACTATATAGATGCTACAGAAAATTACGTGTATATCCGTCCAAACGAAGAAGTAACAAAACACAAAAGTTGTGTGAAAGGGTGAGGCACATCTACTCGTGAAAGGAACTTTCAAACGGTTGAGTGAGTGCGACGAATTCCATGAAATTCGTCAAAAAAATATGCATTTCGATCAAAAAATTAAAAAGTTACAGTCGACGAAACTCGAAACAAATCACGGGAATGGAGCCTACTCGTCAACACGCATATATCTCATATATATTTTATCTCAAATTATCATACGGTTAAGTGACTTTTATTTTAATAAAAAAATTAAGAGGAAAAAACATGTACATGAGCCCTTTCGTCACAGGATGCCGAAACTTGGCTTTCGGCCCTAACCCTGTTGAAAGTCACACTTTCGGCCTTAGGCTTACCGACACAGTGCTAATTTTCAAATTATCTAAAATTGTGTGCTACTTATTGAATAATTTTGAAAAAAAATATTATTTTTTTAAATCTTACCGGTGCATTTTAAAGTGAAAAAATGCTTATTTGGAATCAAGGCCAATAGCATTCAACACATGGTTTTCCATTTTCTACATGCCCTTAACTCACTGGAGGTGGAAGAATTAAATAGGATAGATGGCCGCTTGCACCTTTTTTATTTTTTTATTTTAGAAAAGGGTCACCCCAGCCTCTGCATCAAAATGATGCATACGGCTACTTTATTACTTTTATTCAACAAAGCTGGCAAAAAGCCTTACAACGAACGAGTACAAGCTGAACCCACCAACACTGAACAACTAGCACAAACGACAGAGGGAACAGGGCCTTGTACCCCGTCCACAGCCGTCGCCGGCTCCTTGGCTAACGCAGAGATAGTGCCTTGTGCACACGCTCCGGAAGTCGCCTCCACCCTCTTCCTCCAACCCAACTTCAGCATGCCGATCGGAGCAAACCTCTCGCCAGTCCTGCCGCCGATGCCACCATGACACCAGGCAGCGCCTCCGCCCTGTGCAAGTCACCAAACAAGGACCGACTACAAGTCCTCGCTGCACCACGCCGCCAAGAAAAGCCGTCTTCGTCATTGAAGGTGAAGCTCCACACCGCCGATAGGCCACTCCAGGCACCCATGTTCCAAAACGATGCCCCCAAGAGGGATAAACGACACCGAAGGTGCCGCCATCGTCCGATCCGGTAACACCAGATCTGGGGTTTCCCCCGGAACATCCGGGCGGAAGGCAGCAGAGTCACAGCGACGACTCCTTCAACAAGGTAACGACGCCCACGGGCGCCGCCATCGTCGGCTCCGACGACGGAGCCCGGCTCTCACCGGCCATCATCAACTCCTTCAGATCTCCGCGAGCCGAGGCAAGATCCAGGCATGACACGGCCACCGGAGTGAGCGGCACACCCGAGATCACCAAGCCCCGCTCACAAGGATCCGCTCCACGCCCCGCAGATCGGGCCGCTTGCACCTTGCCAATGCATTTTCTACCACACTTCATAACCTGTCATAAATTTCTACAAGTCCAATTATTTGTGCACGGTGGAGCACGTAACCTTCACTGATAAATCTTAAACATCGTACTCCTATTCTTATCCTATTCTTATAGACGTAAAAGACTAGCAATTTTCTTTATCGTCTTACTCCCTTTTATTCATTCCCCACAACCATCTCTCGTTCATTTCACTCTAATGTTCATATCCGCTAACAAAATCTGGAAGCTCATCAATCTAGACTTTTCTTCGAGATAATCTCTCTCAAATCTTGTTATTTCCACCAATTGTAAAGTCAAATTACATCCCATTTTCCTGTTTAATACTTAAATTGCGGTGGTTTTTCTTTGTAGGCGACAACGATTTCGAATAAGATTACTACATGTTCCCTAAGTATTTGCTATTGCTAAAGCTCGCAGGGTTGTAAAAGGATCTTAGATTGTCTAGGGTTGGGTGAGGAGGGTCTCTTATGTGTGCATTGAATTTGTGCTTGCTCTAGGGTTTGCTAAGTTTTTTGTTGGTAAAAAAAAGCAAACCCTAGATATACTCTGGGGTCTTTCTAGGAGGGCAGTACTGGATGAAGTACATCGACACATGTCATGAAAGGAATTTGTTCAAGAGAAAGGTGACGAGACGGAGATGGCAAGGACATTGCCCAACCTCGTGATCGGCGCTTTGTTTCAGGTACTTTGTCACTCGTATTTACTGTGTAGATTCCCTCATGATTTGTATCTATTGCACACTAAAATATTTAAAAGATTTTGTCATAGTGAACATAGGGAGGTAAAATGAAAAAAATAACCTTGAAGTGAAAGTAATCCACAAAAATGGATGCTCAGGAAAACTTTTTCACAATCTAAACATTTCAGGTAGCGCCCTACAATCAAGCGCTATACTATGTATTGCAGCGCCTCGTTACAAGGCGCTACGGGGCCCCACTTTTTGGGCTTGTGGCGCCTCAGTTCAAGGCGCTACGGTGCGGTCATGTAGCGTCTCATGGTAAGGCGCTACTCGCCCAGTTAGATTGAGGTCGCGCGGGTCAGCCCATCTCTCCCCCGGTTCGTCAAACCTAACTCGCCCAGTTAAGTTCCTCCTCTAGCCGGCTGACGGCTCCTATCTCCCCCCTCTCAAATCCCTCTGACAAACTCCCCAAATCAGAAGATTTCCTGAGTGGATCTTGACCCCTAGTTTCAAGAGGTAACCTCTCTCATTCCCCCCATCTTTTCACCAATTGGAATCTTGTACATTGGTGGATTTATGGCCTAAGAATGGAAACCCTAGATCTTTTAAGGGAGGAAGAAGACAACCAGGCATGGGCTTGGTGGGTTGGGCTGGAGTTGAGGCGGGCTGGCTACTAGCTATCTTTTAATCTAGGGAATGTTTAATTGAGGAAATTTTGATTTATGAACCACTAGGGAATATTTGATTTATGGAACACTAGGTGTTCTTCCTCTAGTAAATTTTGATTTAGGAAATAATAGGGAATGTTTGATTTAGGAAACACTAGGGAATGTTTGATTTAGAAAACACTACTTGTTGGCTATCTTGTAATAAAGTTTAACACTGCATATTGTTAAATTTAGAGAGGTCCTATTTCATACCGTGTTAGAACACCCCATGAACCTTCCGCCACAGTTTTCACCTTCAAAGCAGACAAATTTTCTAAGTTTCTTCGAGTGCATACAAACCACTTGTCCTTGAACTTCACATCCTCCATTCCATCGAAATCGGGGTCGTACATAACCTCAACCAACGGTGGCTACAAAGGGAAATAGGAAATCACACATGGGAACATAAATACCACACATGTTTATAATAAAAACGAAATTACCTAATCAAAGAAGCAATCTTTATTTATGCAAAATTATCCTACCCAATTTTTACCAATCCAATCCAGACTATACCTAAAATACTGATACTAAAGATCGTACAAATACACCATTATTCCACAACAAATCCAAATATAAAGGAAAATTTCGATTCAAACCCTAACATGAACAAAATGACATAATGAGATACATTTATTGGATGAAAACGAGGGAATCGGAGGAGAATACCTGCGGAAAGTTGTTAGGCAACAAATCCCCTCACTTTTTCATTCAGATCGAAGAGGAATAGGTGGAGGATTAGAGAGGGGGAGAGAGAATCGCCGTCGCCGCCATCTTCTCTCTGCCCGGTCTGGTTTGAGTATCAGACTTGGGAGAAAACACTACGACCACACGACTTAACTGCATTAGGGAGTGTAGCATTTTGGGCTTAGATGCGGGCTGAGGCGCTACACCGTCAAAAAACGGCCAGCGCATGCCACGCCGGCAGGATCTGTAGCGCCTCAGGTTTAGCCGCTACCCTATAGAATGTAGCGTCTGATTGTAGGGCTACCCTATAGAATGTAGCGTCTGATTGTAGGGCGCTACCCGAAATAGTAATAGTTAGATTATGAAAAAGTTTTACCTGAGTGTCCATTTTGTGAATTATTTTCGTATGGTCGCTTTGGTCTAAATCGCCACATAGGGAGTAGTTGTAGTCAACTCATCCACCTTGACATCTCAACCTCACACAATAAGCTCTTTTTGGCATCTGTTTTCGGTGTGTAGTCTTAAATAATTCTCAAACTCTGACATTCCGTGTTAGGTACATAACTGAAACAATGCAATTATGCACAGAAGAGGCATCAGGCATGCACAAGCTTGGGAGGAAAATCCAACAGAGCATTGGCACCTATATACAGTTTGGCGGTGATAGAAATAAGAGCAAAATAGATTACAAACACACATATGCAGACGCACCAGATTCCAAGTGCACAACTGTATGTAGTTTCACAATCCATCCAAAATGACACAACAAGCAGGTAAACAGAAGCACCGCAAGGATCCACTGCAATGAGCCAATGACAGCTGACGCAGCAACATCTGGCTCAAGAACGTACATTAATCGATGCATACTGATCGCCAGTGGTGTGAATTTGGTGCCTTCGAGGCAGGAGGAGCTCCCCAGCTCGCGGCGCGCCGGCGGCGTACCGGCACAGACGACGCCATGGCGCCGCTGTCGTCGTCGTTGCGCTCGCTGTTACTGAAATCATGAAGGCCTCCGCCGTTGATGTCGCCCAGGCCCAGCATTGCGCGTAGTGCCTTCCGCGCCATGTCCTTGTGAGCGCCGGGCTCCGCTTGCTCGGCGATGAGGATGAGGGGCCGGTCAGCGCCAGCCGCTCTGGCGAGCCCCCGGAAACGTGGACTCCCCGTGCTCATGTCGTACAATGCCGCGACACACCATTCCTCAAGCTCCGACCTATGAGGGTCGTCAGTAAGAATGACGGAAAACGTCGCCACGGCTCCAGCATCCATGAGCGCTGTCCGTCCCTCAACGCAAGCGGCAACATTGCAGATCACCATGAGGGCCAGCCTGCGGACGGGCAACAGCTCGGTGGAATCGGACACGATGGACAGGAGGTTCTTGGCGGCCCCCGGGGCGCGCGCGAGCTTTGACTGGTTAACAGCGGCGAGGGAGAGGTGGTACAGCGCCATCCCGGCGTCGCGGCGAGCTCTCGGGGCGTGGCCGCCGGTGGTAAGGAGTGCGAGAAGAGGTGGTACAGCGCCGAGCACGCCTATGGCGGCGCGGTTGCCCTCGTGGAGGGCGAGGCCAAACAGAGCGCCGGCCGCGTGCTCGCACGCCTCCGAGGCGCTGGCGCCCGAGCCGACCACCTCGATGAGCACCGGCACGGCGCCGGCGCGGACGATGGACACCCTGTTCTCCGGCTCGAGGCAGAGGTTGGCAAGAGCAGCGGTGGCGTCTGCGCGCAGCGCGTTGGAGTGACGCGCAGACAGCAGCACGCGACGCAGCGCAGCGAGCAGTCGAGGCACGCAGAGCGCCCGCCTCCTCGGTGCGCTTTCCCGCGTCGCCTGCCGCAACGCCGCCATCGCAGCCTCCACCTCCCACTCCTCCCCGGACTCCACAGCCTTCACGGCCACTTGGCCCACTTGCTCCTCCGCTTCCCTCGCCAGCTCCTTCGCGCGCACCATGTCCAGTTCGACCGCTGTTATCTCTACCGACGACCGGGACAACGACGACGAGGACGACGTCGACGCAGCGGACGCCCTGGAGGAGCAGGACAGGTTCGAGGACGATCTACCCGGTGGCCGCGGCGTTGGCACCGCGCGGAGCACGGCCTCCCGTGCCGCCGCGGCGGAAGGGGCGGCAGGCGGGGTGTGGCCAGAGCGCGCACGCCAAGTCCGGATGGCAGCCCTGAGCGCGTCGTTGGGTATGACAACCGCACCCTGCGTGGGCGGCTCCCCCTCGCCGCCAGGAGGAGAGACGGAGAGCTCTGCGCAGGCCCGGACGCAGGCGCGCTCGTACGTCCGTCCCGACGACAGGATCACCGGGTCGGCCATGGGGGCGCCCAAGATCGGGCACAGGAACTCCCTCGGCACGTCCTCCTCCTCCTTGCCCACCAGGGACAGAGGCGGCGTTGGCGGCGGCTTGGAGTGGAAGCGCAGCAGCTTCCAGCGCCGTGCGCCCGCGGCACCCATGCTTAATTATCAGCTCGACAGAGGAGCAAGGAGCAGCAGCGCTTTGCTGCTTTTGGTGGTGCGAGAATGGACGGTGGCTCACGGTTGCTTTTGGCTGGCTGGAGCAGTGTGCTCGCCGTTCCTTTTGGGGTGTTTTAGTATTGAGGCTTGGGAGACAGTGCGACTGCAGGTGACTTAGCCTGGAAGGGATCACCAAGTAGTTACTGACAGTGAAGTTCTACTCGTTCCTGGCCGAGTTTACATGCTCTGATATCAAAGTTCAAAGATGGCGCTTGGGAAACGTTAACCAATTTCATTGTTTTTACAAAGAGTACAATGCAACGTGACATGGAAAAGGCACGAAACCTGAAATTAATTCTTTTAGCGTTCAAGCAACTTTCCGGTCTAAAAATCAATTTTCATAAAAGCGTTGGCAATGCTCAAGCAAGGGTGAGTTATTCGGATGTGGGTTTGACGAGTTTCCAATTAACTACATTGGCATACCAATCCACTTTAACAGGCTAACAGTAACTCAATGAAAACATGTTGAGTAAAGACTAAAAAAAAGATTGAGTTGCTGGAAAGGAAATTTGTTATCCCTGTGTGGTAGGTTGGTGCTCATTAATTTAGTTCTTACGAATATGGTACTGTATTTTCCAGTTAACAGAGGGAATCTTGCATCGATTGGACTACTTTTGATCTAGATTCTTTTGGCAAGAGGATAGTGAAAAAAAGAAATATCGGCAGGCAAAATGGGATGTAGTGTGCCGTCCTAAAGACTATGGTGGTTTAGGGATTCATGATCTTGAGATCAAGAATAGAGGCCTACTTGGTAAGTGGTTGTTTAAGCTTTTGACCGAAGATGGGGCGTGGCAAACTCTTCTTAGGAGAAAATACGTTGGCTCGAGTGCGTTATCACAGGTTTCATGGAAACCAGGTGACTCACATTTTTGGGTTGACCTAATGACGACGAAGAAATTCTTCTTCCCATATGGTTCTTTCTCCATTAAGGATGGGTCTTGTCGGCCCAGTGGGATCTAGCGTGTGCAGAGCACACTCTCCACAGCCCTCACACGCGACAGAGTCGATGAAACGGCTAAGGTCCGAGCAAAACCCTTGGAGAGACCCTCGAGAGGAAAATCCCTCGAGAGGGCTGAAGAGGGCAGCAAAGGCCTGACGAGGCCCCTCCTGAGGCTGCAACTCTACAGGGCCCTCTCCCCTGGGGAGGGGTCAACACAAATCCCTCCACAGGGCCGTCCAGGCCCTGTGGAGACACTTTCGCTCCGAAGCAACCGCTGCAAGGCGCACATGGCCACTGCCGCGCCGCAGAGTGACGCGCGCGTCTGCGCGCGATGACGACGGCGCCGCAGTTGCCGTTTTGGTGAATAAAGGAGTCAACAAAGCTGTGTCCCCTGCGCCGGCTTACGAGGGTTTCCTCTTTGGTGATAAAGCAGTTGGCCGGCGCTACGCTCCAAGGACGACGTCACCGTGGGCACCCCCACGATCGCTGCTGCACCAGCTGGCCGCCCAGCGAAGACGGCGGCTTTTCTGTCACGAAGGCAGACTTTACGACCATGGACCGAGTCCATGGACAACCCAGCTGCGGTGCACCCCTCTCCAGCGTTTCGTCGCCATGTGAGAACCCTTCCACTGCGCAGCACGCAGGGATGAGGCCCGGGACGCCTATATAAGGGGAGGGAGCACCACCGTAGCAGAGGATCGAGGAATCGACCGATCAATCGACCTTAGACGCCTTACCATAGCTTAGCCTAGCTTAGCGGACTGAAGGAGGAGGAGAATCTCTCCTTCCCCCTCCGAGCTCCGCACTGCTCTCGGCAAGCTCATTGTGCTGTAACCCCTACAGAGCAATACAGACAAGCAGGAGTAGCGGTCTTACCTCCTCCTGAGGGCCGTGAACCTGGGTACGGGCTTGAGTCCATCTCTGTCGTGTTATCCCTCTACAGACACGACGAGCACCGTCGCCGGGACGGTTGAGGGTTGTTGGCTAACGTGTTCAGTCCCCCTTCACGAACTTTCCTCGAGGGTGACTATCCCTGTTCCGTGGGAGCAACACCTCGACATTTGGCGCGCCAGGTAGGGGACTGAGGCGCGTCTTCAACCTCCAGCCGTCTCCGCGCCATGACGAACACCCGCGCGACACGCGCCAACAGGCGCGCAGCTGACAGGGCTCACACCGAGCCCGGCACCGCCGCCACCCGCGGCCGCCGCGGCCGTCCTCGCACGACGGAGCGCGCCAACACCGGCCCACGCGTGGAGGAACCTGAGAGCGAGGAGCACCGTGGTAGCGACCACCGTGGCGATAGGGATGCTTCCCCGGAACACCACGACGATGCTGAGTCTTCGCATCCGTCTCGGCGCCAAAGCGCGTCCTCTCGGGGACGCCCGGAGCCCACACCGCACACCGCGCTGCTCATGGCCCAGGAGCTCCTACGCTACCGGCCTAGCGCGGAGGCCCACGACCAGTGGCTGGACCGCCTCCACCACCTCGTCGACGTCGCGACCACGCGCCCAGCTCTATCGCGCTCCATGGTCCATCACTCTGGCCGTGCGGGAACGGCTGCACCAGATGCGCCTCCGCCGCCGCCGGGACCGCCTCCGGCCGCAGCGCAGAGGGCCCCCTCTCATGCTTCCTCGCCACACGACTGCCAGATCGTGCGACGCACTGCGCCTGACGCGCGAGTAGGCATGGAGCACCGCAGGGACCTCCAGAATTGCCTCGTCGAGGAGCTTGGCCAAGCGGGACAGCAGAACCGCAGGGCTCTCCAAGGGGGAACCGCCACGTACGCCTCGGGCTGCATGGCATTCACCCGCGCTCTGCGCCGTGTGGACTGGCCGCAGAAGTTCAGGCCAGCCCTCCCCAAGGGCTTCGACGGCTCGACCAACCCTCTCGAGTTCCTGCATCTCTACACCACCTCCATCCAGGCTGCAGGATGAGACGACAAAGTCATGGCCAACTGGTTCTCCCACGCCCTCAGGGACTCCGCGCTGTCGTGGCTCCTCAACTTGCCTAAGGACTCCATAGATACGTGGGAGGAGCTCTGCAGGCAATTCGTTGCCAACTTCAAGGGCACCTACGAGCGCGCGCTCACCCACAACGACCTGCGCGCTGTGGTGCAGAAGAAGGATGAGACTCTCCGCAAGTACATCCAGCGCTTCAGCCAAGTGCGCAACAAGATCCCGAACATCCCCGACACGCAAGTCATCGCCGCCTTCGGGGAGGGCGTAACAAACCGCAGGATGCTCGAGAAGCTGGGCATTCACGACAAGCTCACCTCTGTGGTGAAACTGTTCGACCTCGCTGACAAGTGCGCCAAGGCTGAAGAGGGACTCCTCTTCGTCAAGATGAGTCAGCGGACGGATGACCTGGCTGAGGGGTCCAAGAGCCCCAAGAAGCGCGAGGAGACCAAGCGCAAGACCACCGCTGTCCTGGCAGCAGAGCCAGCCGCCAAAAGCGCCCGCAGAGGCTCTCCTGAGCCTGGCGATAGGGAAGCGGACAACCGTCCGTTCTGCGTCTACCACAACAGGCGCGGCCACGCCACGGACGACTGCTTCGACCTCAAGAGGTTGAGCCGAGAGCGCGGGCGCGAAGAAGGCAACGGGAGCCGCGGCAGAGGCCGTGGCTACCGTAGGGACGGCAGAGGCGGACGCGGTGGCGGCTATCAGAAGCCACCAGGCACTCAAGCCAACGCCGCCGAGAAGAACAACAACCTCCCTGACGAGGAAGATGGAGGCTACCAGGCCCCAAGGGGGGCTATGGCCTGCATCCTCGGAGGAGCCCAGGCACCCAAATCGAACAACCAGTTCAAGCAGTTCGCCCGCGAGCTCAATGCCGCGTTCCCAAGCACCGAGACCTCCAGGCCCCTCAAGTGGTCCCAGTACACCATCGCCTTCGACGCCAAGGACCACCCCAAGTCGACCAAGACTGTGGGAACCCTCCCCCTGGTCTGCTCCCCCACCATCAACAACATCACCGTCTCCAAGACGCTCATTGATGGAGGAGCAGGCCTGAACGTCATCTCTGTCGAGACCTTCGAGACTCTCCAGGTGCCTTACGAGTGGCTCATGCCCTCCAGGCCATTCACAGGGGTCACCAGTGGTTCAATCGAACCCCTAGGGTAGGTCCGGCTGGCCGTCACCTTCGGCACGCAGAAGAACTACCGCACGGAGCTGATCGACTTCGACGTCGCCCACATCGGCCTGCCGTACAACGCCATCCTCGGCTATCCCGCCCTCGCAAAGTTCATGGCCGTCACGCACCATGCCTACAACATGGTCAAGATCCCCGGCAGCGCTGGCACTATCGCCATCCATGGTCATATCCTGGACGCCACGCGCGCTGTCGAGAGCGCCTACAAGGCCGCCACCATGGCATTCCCGGCTGACGAGGACATGGAGCCTCTCGAGAGGCCCAAGAAGAAGAAGCAGGTGTTCTCCCAGGAGCAAGCTGCCACGAAGAAGGTGTCGCTGGACACCAGTGGCTCGGGGGCTGAGGGCTCCAGGGCCAGCGTCACCATAGGCGCTGCCCTGCCTCCCAAATAGGAAAGCGCGCTCGTCGCCTTCCTCCGGGCAAACTCTGACATGTTCGCATGGACTCCGTCAGATATGTCCGGTGTGCCGAGGGAGGTGATCGAGCACCACTTAGCCGTGTGTCCAGACGCACGCCCCGTCAAGCAAAAAGCACGCAAGCAAGCCCCCGAGAAGCAAGCATTCATCGTCAAGGATGTAGAGAAGCTAAAAGCGGCAAATGTCGTCCGTGAAGTCGCGCATCCAACCTGGCTCTCCAACGGCGTGGTTGTCCCAAAACCCGCTGGAGGAGGCCGACTCTGCATCGACTACACCGACGTCAACAAGGCCTGCCCCAAGGACCCATACCCCATGCCGAGGATAGACCAGATCGTGGACTCCACCGCTGGCTGCGACCTCCTCTGTTTTCTGGACGCCTTCTCTGGTTATCACCAGATCAAAAGGGCTAAAGAGGACGAGGAGAAGACAGCATTCCTCACCCCTTGTGGTGTGTACTGCTACACTTGCATGCCTTTCGGCCTGAAGAACGCCGGCGCCACTTTCCAGAGGCTCATGAGAATAGCCTTGGGGGCACAGATGGGTAGAAATGCAGAGGCGTATGTCGACGACATCGTGGTCAAGTCTCGCGAGGGAGATACCCTCTTGAAGGATCTCGAGGAAACCTTCGCCAGCCTGCGCAAGGTGAACATCAAGCTGAACCCCGCCAAGTGCGTCTTCGGGGTGCCTTCAGGCAAACTCCTCGGATTCCTCGTGTCCCACCGCGGCATAGAAGCAAACCCTGATAAAATCAAGGCCATAGAAGGGATGCAGCCTCCTCGTCGACTCAAGGACATGCAGCGCCTAGCAGGCTGTATGGCTAGCCTGGGCCGCTTCATCTCTAAATTCGGCGAGAGAGCCCTGCCATTCTTCAAGATCATGAAGAGATCCGGCACATTCAAATGGACCCCCGAGGCGGACAAGGCTTTCGAAGACCTGAAGAAATATTTGGCCAGCCCACCAGTCATGGTGGCCCCCAGGACAGGCGAACATCTGAAGCTGTACCTATCAGCCACTCCTCAGACCGCAAGCGCTGTCCTGGTGGTCGAGAGGGAAGAGCCAGTCCTCCCCAAGAAGAGCGCTGCCACTCCAAGCCCAAAGCCGCCCGACAAAGATATCGGCGAAGGAGCAGTCTCCACAGACCCACCGCCAGGCCCACAGCCTCAAGTCGAGTCTGCTCCCAACACCCTTGCCGAGACCCCTCCGCAGGCAAATCTCGACAAGGGTCCTGAAGAACCCCCGCAGGCAAATCCCGACAAGGGCCCCGAAGAGCCTCCACAGAGAATCGACGCTGCACCTCCCTCGACAGCCCTTGTCGAGCACGCCGTGTACTTTGTCAGTACGGTACTGCGGGATGCTCGGGAGCGGTACCCGATGCAGCAGAAGCTTCTCGTCGCTCTCCTCATCGCCTCCAGGAAGCTGAGACATTACTTCCAGGGCCACCCCATCACGGTGGTCACTTCTTTCCCCCTGGAGCAGATCCTGCGCAACCCCAACGCCACAGATCGTGTCGCGGGATGGAACATAGAGCTGCAGCCATTCAACTTACGCTTCGACACCACAAGAGTCATCAAGGGACGAGCGCTGGCTGACTTCGTCGCCGAATGGACTGACCCAAGCCCTGAGGAGCCTCGGGGAGAAGAGGCCGAGCCCTCTGGAGACACAATGCCCAGCCACTGGACCATTCACTTCGACGGAGCCTTTGCCTGCCGAAACGGCGGGGCAGGTGTCGTCCTAACCTCGCCCAAGGGCGACAAGCTCTACTACGCTGTCCAGTTGTGCTTCACGATTGACAAGATCTCCAACAACATCGCTGAATACGAGGGCCTCCTCGCTGGCTTAAGGGCAGCCATCGCCCTAGGCGTCAAGCACTTACTCGTCAAGGGTGACTCCCAGTTGCTTGTCAACTTCTCCAACAAGAGCTACACGCCTAAAGACGACCACATGGCCGCATACCTTGAAGAGGTCCGCAAGCTCGAGAAGCACTTTAGGGGCATGGAGCTTATGCATATCCCGAGGAAGGAGAACCAGGAGGCTGACGACATCGCCAAGCGAGCCTCGAGAAGGCAACCCCAGCAGGCCGGCGTCTTTGAGGAAAGGCTCGCCAAGGCATCCATCAAGCAGCCTCAAGAGGCCACAGCTGCAAGCACAGACGAAGCACTCCCACCAGCTCCTGTTGCTGGGGCACCCGACTGTGGCCCCCACACCGGGGAGCGTCTGTTGCTGACGGCAGCCCACCAAGACACAGGCTGGGTTGACGAGCTCAAGGACTACTTGGTAAAGGGGATCCTCCCTGAGGAAGATGCGGAAGCAGAGCGGATCGCTCGACAAGCGAAATCTTGCTGCATCCTCGAGGGAAACCTATACCGCAAGCGCCCGAATGGCATCGCGCTCAAATGTGTCCCTCCCGAGGAAGGCCGAACGCTGATCAAGGACATCCATAGCGGGGAGTGCGGCCACCACTCGTGTGCGCGCACCCTCGCGGGCAAGGTCTTCAGGAGCGGATTCTACTGGCCACAAGTGCTTCAAGATGCGGTCACCATCGTCCAAGCCTGCGACGCCTGCCAGTTCCACGCCAAGCAAATTCATCAGCCGGCGCTGGGGCTCCAGACCATCCCGCTCTCCTGGCCGTTCGCCGCCTGGGGGCTGGACATTCTGGGCCCCTTCCCGAAGTCGCAGGGGGGCTATCGCTTCCTTTTCGTGGCCATCGACAAGTTCACCAAGTGGGCCGAAGTGGAACCAGTGCGCACCATACCAGCCGGAGCCGCGGTGAAATTCATCAGGAGCTTGGTCTGCCACTTCGGAGTGCCTAACCGCATCATCACCGACAATGGCTCGCAATTCACCAGCGGCATCTTCTGAGCCTATTGCGAAAAGCTCGGCGTCAAGATCTGCTTCGCCTCGGTGGCTCATCCACGCAGCAACGGTCAAGCCGAGCGAGCGAACGCAGAAGTCCTCAAGGGCCTCAAGACCAGAAGTTTCAACATCCTCAAGGGTCACGGCAAGGGCTGGATCGATGAGCTCCCATCTGTGCTCTGGTCCATGCGCACAACCGCTTCAAGGCCTACAGGCGAAACACCGTTCGCCCTTGTCTACGGAGCTGAAGCTGTCCTCCCCGCAGAAATCAAGCATGGATCCCCACGGGTCCTTGCCTTCACCGAGGACACCCAAGAGAACCTCCACAACGACGACCTGCTATTCCTCGAGGGCCTGCGCCGCCGTGCCGCCCTCAGAGCGGCAAAGTACCAGCAAGATCTGCGACGCTACCACAGCCGCCATATACGCTCACGCACTCTTGAGGCGGGCGACCTCGTCCTCAGGCGAATCCTCTCCAGAGAAGGCCTCCACAAACTCTCGCCGATGTGGGAAGGCCCCTACAGGGTCTCCCACATCGCCAAGCCTGGCGCAGTACGCCTCGAGACCGAGGACGGCATCCCCGTCAAGAACCCATGGAACATCGCACATCTGCGCAAGTTCTACCCGTGATCATAGTCACGCCAGGCATTTTTGTGTCTAGAGGGAAGCTCACGGCTTCACCTCCAAGCTTCTCCAAGCTCCTCCTGAGGGTTAGCCCTCCGAGCTCTCCTGCTAATGAGCCACCGCAGGCCGCAGTGAACCTCTGCCACTAATGGGTGGTCCCCATGCCTCGACATGGAAGGAACGTTAGCTTGGCAAACCCAAGTGTAATGAACCGATTTTCGTTCCAAGTGAACTTTGCGCTACGGCGCCGTGTCGTTCCAAGTGAACTTTGCGCTACGGCGCCGGGTCGTTCCCAAGTGAACTTTGCGCTGAGGCGCCGCTGTGTAATATTTCGATGGCAAGTTTTTACTTTCATCATTTACTTTCACACGTGCGCTTATAATCTCCCCATGCGCACCTCGCGAGCGGGGGCTGAGTACGGTGCCCGTGCCCAAGAGCACCCCAGCAGCACTGCAAAACCCAAGGGGCCCTGAGCTCTGGCTAAAGGGCATGCTCCCGGATACACGCCACCTCTCCAAAGGACCTTGGTACTCTCTCTCCTCGCGAGGCACCCATGAGGAAACCTATAAGCGTGCATGAGTCCTTACGGCTATGCTCTAGCGTTTTGGTACGCCTCTCTAACGTCCACAGGGAACAGGAGTCTCTCCAGGCCCTGTGGGGGAAAAACTCGGCCCCTGGAGGGAAAGGCATCGCCAGAGGAGTCCTACGCAGGGCGAAAAGCCTCGCGAAGCTAAGTTCCCTACTCACACCAGGAGAATCTTCGTATCTCTCTCACGAGCACTCCGCGTCCCTCGAGTGTTTCTTTCCTTCACTCTCCATGGGCTGCTTGCGCGTCAAAGGGGAGCTCTGAGCATCGCGACTCGAGGGCTCTTACCTCTCTAAGCCTTAAACTCCCCCCGGCCTTGCCGAGTCATTGCTCGAGCATACCGCAGCGGCGGAGTCATAGCGCGAGGAGAAGGGTCCTAGCGACGCAGAGCGAAAGAGACATGGAAGTAAAGCAAAAGGCCCTCGAGGGGCACACACACAGGCCTAGCAACACCTGTTTAAAAATACGAAGTACATTACAAACTGCTAAGCAAAAGTCTTTAAAGCAAATATCCCCGCGGCGCTACAAGCGTGTTACAGGAGGAAGCCTTAGGAAGAAATCAAGCGGAGGCCTCGCCGTCGTCTTCTTCTCCAGGCTCGCCATCCTTGTCGTCGTCCTCCTCAACCTCCGCCGCGGCCCGCTTGAAGCGGCTGCAGAAGTCGTCGACCTGGTCGCGGATGGCGTTGGAGATCTTCCACCCTTTCTCCCCCTCGAGAGGCTCGGTCACCGTGGTGAAGTCGAAGCCAGGCTGGAGGATCTGGAGGTTGGTGAAGATGCGGTCAACCGCCACCGCCAGTAGCTGGCGGCACTCCTCGTCAACGACGTCGCGGAGCTCGGCAGCAGGGCCCTCGAGCGCTGAGAAGAGCTGCTCGAAGTACATGAGGTAGGTGGCGGCGTCGGAGTTGCCTTGAAGGGGGACGGTCGGCGCATCCACTCCCAGCTTCGCGGCGAGCTCGCGGCCCCGGCCCACCAAGGACTGGAACATGCGCTCCCGCTGCTGCGACAGCACCTGCGCCGCCTTGGCGCTCTCGGCCGCCTCCACCGCCTTCTCCATAGCAGGGCCCACCTGCTGGTTCATCTCCTCCATATCGGCCATGAGGGAGGCGAGGTCCTGCTCCGTGCGCTTGCGGGCCTCCTCAGCGACGCGGCGGCGATCCGTTTCGCGCTTCACCTTGGAGACGAGGGTAGCGTTCATGTTCTCGAGCTGGTGGATCCGGGTGCCGCTCTCGCCAAGCCTCTTCTTGAAGCGGGTCTCCTGCTTGGTGAATTTCTCGGCGTAGTCGCGGGAGACAGTGGTGCGGTACGCCTTCTCCCGGGTTTGGAACTCTTTCTCGGCCTCCGCCTTCTGCTCGGCGAACCGCGTGTTGAAGCGCTCCACATGCCCCTTGTGGGTAGCCACCTCGCGTTCATACCTGCCGAGGGCCGCAGCCAGGCTCTCCTCGCGGGCCTCGAGGGCGGCGCGCTGCCCTGACAGCTCCTGCTCCCTCAGCGCCAGCTGTTCGTTGCGGCGGCGCACGTCCTCCTCGCGCTCGCTCAGGCCCCGCCCCCTGTCGTCCAAGCTCGCGCGGACCCCCTCCAGGGCGGTCCGCACGGTCTCAGAGTCGGCGAGGATTTTAGCCTCAAGCTCGACAAGCTTGTGGTGCTTGGCCGCCAGGGAGTGCTCCACGGCCTCCCGCTCTGCCCTGGCCGCGGCCAAGTCTTCCGCCGCTGCCCGGCGCTCGGCCTTCAAGGGCTGCAGAAGCTCCTCGGCGTCGCGCATGGCGCCCTCGCGGACCTCCTCGGCGAAGCGCTGCGCCTCCTCGCGCTCCGCCTGCAAGGCATGATCGCTCCGCCGGCGAGCCTCCACAGCCGCGTGGAACGCGGCCCAAGCCTCTGCGAGCTCGTCTCGCTGCCGGGCGAGCTCCCGGTCCTCCTGGGCAAGGTGGGCCTCCAACCCCTCCAGGGACTCCCGCACCAAGCGGAAGGCGACGTCGCGTCAACCCCTGCTCCAGTCCCAGCTTCTGAGGACAAGGGTCCGGGAGGCCTCGCTCGGGGCGGAGGGCCCTGCTCCCGCGTCAAGCTTGGAGCGGGGAGTCTCTGCGCGGGCTCGGGGGCTCGGAGGCGCGTCCTCCGCTTCGACGCCCGCGTCCTGCGCGCCGGCGTTGCCCCCCTCAGGCGGCACCTCGCCCTGGGCCTCCGGGGCAGGAAAGGCCTGCTCCGCGACCGCCGCTTCCTCCTCCGCCTTAGTGCTCGGCGGGGGCGGTGGGAGTTCAGCCCCCGCTGCCTCGTCGACCTTCGGCGGGCTCGGGGCCGAAGTAGTGTCTGCCGCGGCCTCCTGCTGTGCTGGCGGGGTCACAGCGCGCGGCGGAGTGGCCGCCTTCTCCACCTGCTCCTCAGGGCGTTTTTCCTCCAGAGGCGGCGCGGTGGCCTCGGCCTGGGGAGCGTCCCCGTGAGGGCCTGCGGGGGTTTCCTCCGCAGGCCTCGAGGCCTCTTCTGTGGCGGCCTCTGCCGCGGCCTCTGGAGCGGCCTTCTTCACGTCCGCGGCCTTGCGGAGCCTACGGCGCTTTGCAGGCGCCGGGTCGCTGGCAGAGATCGAGAAGATCTGTCAGAGAGAGCAAGCAAGCAAAGACCGAAGGAGGAGATCAAAACCAAAAAAACTCTTACCCTGTCTTCTTGGCGCGGGTGTCAACCCACGCCATGCCGGACGAACGCCAAGAAGGCGTGGCCCGGATTCCGGATCCCTCAGGAGCCGCCTCAGCTTTCCTCTTGAGGGAAGCGCTTGGGGGCTCCCCGGCAGTCCTGTCGTGGGCCGCCTTGGTTCGGGGCTCCTGTCGCCCCGCCTCGGCCTTCTCATCCTCGCTGGAGGAGAGCTCGAAGACCTCCTCAGGAGGGGGCGAGGCCCTAGACGAGCTCGCCCCGCCTGCAGAGGGAACGGCCCCAGCTGCATCGTCGCCCTGCTCGGCGTCAGACGCGTACGGCGACTCCGCAGCGTCTTGTCCCCTCGCCACGGGCATGGGCCCATCTTCCTCCTCTTCCCCCGCCAGGCCTAGTGGGGTGAAGGTGGGCATCCGCTCCAGAATCGCCAGGCGCGAGGCCAGGTTTATCTGATGAAGAGGCCTCAGCTCCGCCGCAACCGCCACTGACACGTCGGGGTTGATGAAGAGGCCGCCCATGATGGTCTCGACGACGGCGGGGAGATGGTCGCAGGGGTGGAGTCGCATCGAGTCGGAGGGACCCGCGTACATCCACATCGGCTTCTTGTGCGCCTGCAGAGGAGCGATGCGGCGGCGCACGAAGTCCTCCGCGATCATCTGGCCGGTGAGGCCGTTCTCCCGAAGCGTCCTCATGCGCGCCACGAGGCTTCCTATCTTCGGGCCCTGGAAGGCCTGCTTCCCCCAATGGGTGTTCTTCACGGGCGGCGCCTCCGGGACCTCGAGAAAGGAGCTCTGCGACTTGACGCCGATGAGGAACCACTTCTGCCTGAAGTCGTCCACCTTCTTCGACACCGCCGTGACGGGTTTGTCGTCGCTCCACGACATGGGGATGTAGACGTCCCCCATGCCGTCCGCAATGCGGAAGGACACGCACCCCGTCCGCTCGGCCTTCGCGGTGTTCCGGAGCGCGTAGAAGCTCCGGAAGAGGGCCACCGAGGGCTGCACACCCAGATACGCCTCACACAGGTAGGCGAAGATGGAGAGCACGAGGACGGCGTTGGGGTGTAGGTGGAGAAGGTGGATCTGGTAGAACTCCAGGACGGCCTCGAGGAAAGGCGAATACGGAGGCACCAATCCGGCGAAGAGAGTGTGGAGGAAAATGGGGAAAAACCCCGTCGAAAGGCGGCCGTGCCTCGCGGCCTGGATGGCGCTGGCGCCATGCTCATTGGTCTTCCCGGCGACCAGGTGCTGAATCTTGCCCAGCGCCGCCGCATCGACGCGCACGCCAATCAGAGCGGGGCCAAGCGCCTCCTCGCCCTGCGCATCAGCAGGGAACGTCCCCATCACCGCCTTGCCTTTTTGTCCGCCCATTGTCAAGGGAGGTGAAAGAAGCGGAGTTCGCCGGAGGAGGAAGCAGTTCGCCGAAGTTGGAAAGCTAGGAGGTCGAGAGTTGGAAGACTGGAGGCGCGGAATGGGGGTAATGGCTGCGGTTCCGACCAGCGCGCAGCTTTATACCGCAGTTGGGCAGTTACCAAGGCGCGGTCGTGATGGTCGTGGTGGGACCCCCCACGATGCCCGTTTCTACCGGAGAAACCGAGTCGCCGCAAGTTCATCTCCAAACGACTCGTGTCACGGGCCGGCCGGACGTATTGGGCCCACGACGCTTCGCCTGGACCCGATGGGCCTCGTCGTGCCCGTCATGGGCCTGGGGGCTACTGTCGGCCCAGTGGGATCTAGGGTGTGCAGAGCCCACTCTCCACAGCCCTCACACGCGACAGAGTCGATGAAACGGCTAAGGACCGAGCAAAACGCTTGGAGAGACCCTCGAGAGGAAAATCCCTTGAGAGGGCTGAAGAGGGCAGCAAAGGCCTGACGAGGCCCCTCCTGAGGCTGCAACTCTACAGGGCCCTCTCCCCTGGGGAGGGGTCAACACAAATCCCTCCACAGGGCCGTCCAGGCCCTGTGGAGACACTTCGCTCCGAAGCAACCGCTGCAAGGCGCACATGGCCACTGCCGCGCCGCAGAGTGACGCGCGCGTCTGCGCGCGAGGACGACGGCGCCGCAGTTGCCGTTTTGGTGAATAAAGGAGTCAACAAAGCTGTGTCCCCTGCGCCGGCTTACGAGGGTTTCCTCTTTGGTGATAAAGCAGTTGGCCGGCGCTACGCTCCAAGGACGACGTCACCGTGGGCACCCCCACGATCGCTGCTGCACCAGCTGGCCGCCCAGCGAAGACGGCGGCTTTTCTGTCACGAAGGCAGACTTTACGACCATGGACCGAGTCCATGGACAACACAGCTGCGGTGCACCCCTCTCCAGCGTTTCGTCGCCATGTGGGAACCCTTCCACTGCGCAGCACGCAGGGATGAGGCCCGGGACGCCTATATAAGGGGAGGGAGCACCACCGTAGCAGAGGATCGAGGAATCGACCGATCAATCGACCTTAGACGCCTTACCATAGCTTAGCCTAGCTTAGCGGACTGAAGGAGGAGGAGAATCTCTCCTTCCCCCTCCGAGCTCCGCACTGCTCTCGGCAAGCTCATTGTGCTGTAACCCCTACAGAGCAATACAGACAAGCAGGAGTAGCGGTCTTACCTCCTCCTAAGGGCCGTGAACCTGGGTACTGAAGGGGATCGTGTGCAGAAAACAAAAAATTTCCTAGCAACGATATCCTTAAAACATGCCAAGATCTATTCTATGCAGATATAGTAGTACGAACGGAGATCGGAATACATACCCTTGTAGACCGAAAGCGGGATTACGTTCCCGCACGAACGTTGACGATGAAGACCGACGAAGCCGACCTCAAGGTCGTGAAGAGGAAGAAGACCTCCCAGTACCGCTAGCACAGCACTTCGCAGGGCGTTACACACGTACGGTGGAGACGACGGCCTCCGAAGCTCCAGTCCAGGACGAGCAGCGGAAGACTTGGACCGGAACACCAGCAGCGCGGCAGCGGGCTATGGTGGAAGAGATCCCCCTCTCAACTCGGCGCAACTCCAACAAAGGGAATCACGAAATCGAGAGAGAATTGGGAATTAATTGGATGATTTAAAAGGCCAGGGGTGCCCCTCTATATAAAGGCTCCCGGGAGGGAGCCAACTTGCTAACCAGGCAATGTGGGACTAAACCCCACATGCCTGGTTCGGCCAAGCAAGGCAGCCGGCCACCTGGTGGGCCCCTTTTGGCCCACCTAGGCCGGCCATGCCCCCCCCACCGAATTCCCTTAGGGATTTTCCCGCCCATGGGCCTTCTTTCCACCAGAAGGCCCATTTAGGAAAATCAGCCTTAATAAATTCGAAAATAAATATATAAAATCATATTTGGACATTAATTACACTAATTAATATCAAACATATTATATATAATTTATTCTAGCTCCGAAAACTATTTCGTCGCTGCCCGATCTCCATCGGACCTCTCCCGGGACGTTCCCGGTGATCTCTTTCCTTTCCGGTTGTCTTGTCGAAACCCCTTAAGTGTGTTACCCTAGCGGTTCGATATAATAACAGGTATGATCGAGACTCCTCTCTGATCAACGACTAACTCGTAGGCCTGGACCCCATGAATTAATCCCTGTGATATAACGAATGACTTTCATCTATCAAACCTGAACGTAAAGTCTTAAACCTTTTGCCACAGCGATACTTTAGCGTGTCCGAGCGTCGTTCATAGATATCTCCATATCTAGCTGACCTCGTTAACGACAACGCTATCTTCTACTCGTCTATGATTTCATGTCTCCGTGACCTAGTCACATGCTTGCAAGCTCATTAGACATAATCTCACCGAGTGGGCCCTAGAGTATCTGTCCTGCTATGCGGACTGGCAAATCCCGCTCTTGACCCCTCGTCTCAACTACTCCTTTCCGATACCCAAAAGTATCACCGTTATTGTCATACTAATTAAGATATGACGTTTGGTGCAATCAAAGTATCTTCCAGGAATAACAATAAGAGTTGGTCTCACGGTCAAAGGCGTAATTACTACGTCCTACAAATATGGGTATGTCCATCACATCGTTCTCCAACGATATGACTTCCATTGCCGACCGGCGCCATGCCCTATGATCGGGAAACCTCGATCATCGATCGCGCAATGAAACTAGTCTTAGTAGAGGCTACTAGGGACCTGGTTGTTTACGCATCACACCCGTATTAATGTTTCCGCTTAATACGGTTATAGCATGACACAAAAACGTATTATGAACAAACGAGATATGATAAAGAAACACTCTTTATTAATTGCCTCTAGGGCATATCTCCTTCAGTCTCCCACTTGCACTAGAGTACAAATTAATCTAGATTACAACTTGGTAAAAGCCAGACACCCATAGCATCTTGGTGTTTCACGTGCTTGTCAAGCGGAAGAGGCTTCGTCAGAGGATCTGCCACATTCAGATCCGTATGCACTTTGCAAATCTTCACATCGCCTCCTTGTACGTACTGTCGTATCACATGGAAGCGTCGGAGTATGTGTTTGGCGGTGGAGTGAGACCTTGGCTCCTTCGCGTTAGCAATGGCACCCGTATTGTCGCAGAAGAGGACCACGGGGTCTTGCACGCTCGGGAACACTCCAAGTTCAATGATGAACTTCCTCAGCCACACAGCTTCATTCGCAGCTTCGCAAGCAGCAATGTACTCCGACTCCATTGTAGATTGTGCGACGATGGGTTGCTTCCCACTTCTCCAGCACACGGCGCCCCCATTCACCTTGAACACATAACCTGTCTGTGACTTAGAGTCATCGGGGTCTGAGCAGAAACTTGCATCCACGTAACCTGTTACGCCAAGTTCTTCATCGCAGCCACCATAGACAAGGAACATTTCCTTTGTCTTATTGAGATACTTAAGAATGCTCTTAACAGCAATCCAATGCGCCATTCCAGGATTACTCTGGAAACGGCTTGTCAAACTTAGAGCTAATGCCACATCAGGTCTAGTACTTAACATTGCATACATAATCGATCCTATGGCTGAAGCATAAGGATGTTTAGTCATATCGGCCTTATCCTGTTCCGTTACCGGACACTGTGCCTTTCGCAATGTTTTATTCTTGATAACCGGCAGAGAACCCTTCTTTGCCTTCTCCATACCGAAACGCTTCAGTATTTTATCAAGATAAGTACTCTGACTCAACGCTAATAGACGTCTTGATCTATCACGATAGATTTTAATGCCTAAGACGTATGCAGCTTCTCCTAAGTCCTTCATGGAAAACATACTGTTTAAATAACCCTTCACGCTATTCAGAAGTTCCACATCATTCCCAATTAGCAATATGTCATCTACATATAGTGCTAAGAACACAACCGAGCTCCCACTCATTTTCTTGTAAATGCAGGTCTCTTCCAAATTTTGGACAAATCCAAAACCTTTGATCACCTCATCAAAGCGAAGATTCCAGCTCCGAGATGCTTGCTTCAATCCATAAATGGAGCGCTGAAGCTTGCATACCTTGCCAGCATTTTCTGGATCGACAAAACCTTCCGGTTGTACCATGTACAACTCTTCCTCAATGTTTCCATTTAGGAAGGCTGTTTTGACATCCATCTGCCATATTTCATAATCGTAATAGGCAGCAACTGCTAACAAAATCCGAATAGACTTCAGCATCGCTACCGGTGAAAAAGTTTCATCGTAGTCAATCCCATGAACTTGTCGGAAACCTTTTGCGACAAGCCGAGCTTTATAGACGGTCACATTACCATCAGCATCAGTCTTCTTCTTAAAGATCCATTTATTCTCGACGGCCTTGCGCCCTTCGGGAATATCCATCAAAGTCCACACTTTGTTATCATACATGGATCCTATTTCGGATTTCATGGCTTCTAGCCATTTCTCGGACTCT
This sequence comes from Poa annua, assembly GCA_026929855.1. NCBI lineage: Eukaryota > Viridiplantae > Streptophyta > Magnoliopsida > Poales > Poaceae > Poa > Poa annua. The sequence goes on from CM049437.1 coordinate 61,486,436, forward strand.
AGACTCGCCATTGCCTCCTTGTAGTTCGTAGGTTCGTCTTGTTCAATTAACATGACGGTGCAAACCATGTTGCCATACCATTCTGGTGCGATACTAGATCTACCAGACCTACGAGGTAGAACACTTTCCTCGACAGTTTCTCCCACTCCATCTGTGGAGGACGTTTCCGGAACAGCTTCCGTTGCGCCACTCGGAATCTCGAGTTCAGGATCAACGATCTCATCGAGGTCTACCTTCCTCCCACTTACTCCTTTCGCGAGAAACTCCTTCTCTAGAAAGGTACCGGTCTTCGCGACAAACGTTTTGCCCTCAGCTTGGTTGTAGAAGGTGTATCCTACGGTTTCCCGCGGATATCCTACAAAGACGACTTTCTCCGACTTCGGTTCGAGTTTGTCGGGCTGTAGTTTCTTTAACATACGCCTCACAACCCCAAACCTTCAGAAACGATAACTTAGGCTTCTTGCCATACCATAATTCATACGGTGTCGTTTCAACGGATTTGGACGGAGCCCTATTTAAAATGAATGCGGCTGTTTCTAACGCATAACCCCAGAAGGATACGGGCAAATCGGTAAGAGACATCATAGATCGGACACTATCCAGTAGAGTACGATTACGTCGCTCGGACACGCCGTTACGTTGCGGTGTTCCAGCAGGCGTAAGTTGGGGTACGATGCCACAACTCTTCAGATGTGTGCCAAACTCAAAACTCAAATACTCGCCACCACGATCGGATCGGAGGTGCTTGATTTTCTTGTTAAGTTGATTTTCAACTTCACTTTGAAATTCTTCGAACTTTTCAAAAGTTTCAGACTTGTGTTTCATCAAATAGATATAACCGTATCTACTCAAGTCATCAGTGAAGGTGACGAAGTAACGATAACCATTGCGTGTCGATACGCTCATTGGTCCACACACATCTGTATGTATGATCCCCAATAAATCCGACGCCCGTTCAACGAAACCTTTGAACGGTGTCCTGGTCATTTTGCCCATAAGGCATGGTTCGCATGTATCGAGGGATCCAAAATCCAACGAGTCCAAAAGTCCATCGGAGTGGAGTTTCTTCATGCGCTTTATACCAATATGACCAAGACGGCAATGCCACATATACATGGCGGTATCATCACTACACTTAATCCGTTTGGCTTCTATGTTATGGATGTGAGTACTACGATCGAGATTCAACAAGAATAAACCATTATTCTCGGGAGCATCAACATAAAAGATATCATTCATATAAACAGCACAACTGCTTGATACTGATTTAAATGAATAACCGTCTTGTAACAGGCAAGACCCACTTATAATGTTTACACTCAACGATGGTACAAAATAACACTTATTTAAAACCAAAACTAATCCCGATGGTAGATGTAGAGGGAGCGTGCCGACAGCCACCACGTCGACTCTCGACCCGTTGCCGACGCGCATCGTCACCTCATCCTTACCCAGCCGCCGTTTATTCCGTAACTCCTCCTGAGAGTTACATATATGAGCAACAGAACCAGTATCAAATACCCAAGTGTTGCTACGGGCGGATGTAAGGTACACATCTATAACATGTATATCAAATATACCTTGCTCTTTTTCGACTATCTTGCCAGCTTTCCTATCCTCCAGGTACTTGGGGCAGTTGCGCTTCCAGTGACCTTTTCCCTTGCAGTAGAAGCACTCCACGCCAGCTCTGGGACCAGATTTGTTAGTCTTGGGCTTGGCAACCAGTTTGCCCTCCCTCCTGGACTTCCAACTCTTCTTTCCCTTGCCACCGGATTTCTTAAAATCGACGGTCTTGTTGACCATCAACAGCGTGTGCTCCTTCTTGATCTCCACCTCAGCAGTCTTGAGCATCACGAACACTTCACCCAGGGACTTAGCCATGCCCTGCATGTTGTAGTTCATGACGAAGCCTTTATAGCTAGGGGGCAACGATTGCAGCACCCTATCAATCGCCAGCTCATCGGGAATCTTGCATTCCAGAGCATTCAGGCGTTGAACGTAGCCAGACATCTTGACCACGTGCTCGCTCACACTGCTATGCTCCTCCATCTTGGCCGAGAAGAAAAGCTCGGAAGCTTCATATCTCTCAGCCTTAGCCTGCGGCGCAAAGACAGCCTTGAGATCAGAAATTATCTCGAAGGCACTCATCTTCTCAAAGCGCTTCTGCAGGTCGGCTTCCATGGCATAGAGCATGCCACTCTGGACAAAGGCGGAGTCCTCCGATTTGGTCTGGAAGACCTTCTTCTCATCCTCAGAGGCATCATCTGCGGGAGGGTCACCTATGGCAGCCTCAATGACGTAGGCCACCCTATGGGGAGTGAGGAGGATCCTCAGGTTGCGGAACCAGGCCATGAAGTTTGACCCATTGGTCTTAAGCTTTTCTTTCTCAAGGAACAGACCTAGGTTAAACGAGGGGCGAGACATCTACAATGGAATTTGCAACAACATAAGACTTTGTTCATAATAATTTTGAGTTATAGTATTTTTAGAAAATAACTAACATAACTCCCACTCAAACGAACATCCCTCCTGGTCGTTTAAGCGATTACACGACCCCCATCCATTGCACCACCCCTCATCGTCAGAGCCGGCAGCACAACTTCAAGGGTAGACAATTGTCCATCACAACAACTCTGTGACTCATGCTCGACCTTTCGGCCTCCGTGTTCCGAGGCCATATCTGCATATGCTAGGCTCGCCACTATAACCTCCACGTAACGCTTGTGCAACATGGCTTACACCCACTGTATGCGAACGACGATATGTCTGACACCCGATCGTCACGGCCTGCCTCATAACGTAGAACTTTCTTGGTGGTGCTCGTTGGAGGAAGAACACTAGTGGTATTTTTGAAGGGATCATCTTATATATGACTACCGCCGTGTAACTAATATATGCTAATATATATAATCACACAATATAAGATGCACACAAAACATCAAATGTAATGCAATGTGATATAGTCCATTGCGCCATGGTCTTCTTGGCGCCCGCAGTTCATAAACAATTTAATAAACCTACCTTGATCATATCACATAGCCCCTGCAAAATAAAGTTAGACGCTTCTACTTTATCTTTTGCATATTTTACGTGGCTTGGGGCTGTCGTAAATAGAACCGCTTCATACCTACGAACCTTATGACCACAACAACGATCCAATAATTGCATGTTTAAGCATCCCTTTCGGGCCCTCCATTGAAAATGCAAGACCAACTAAAGAGAGAGAAACTGACACCCGCCAGCCACATATACGGTACAAACCGTATGTCAGTAGTGGAACCAGTCTCGCGTAAGCGTACGCGTAAAGTCGGTCCGGGCCGCTTCATCAACTCGATGCCGCTGGAATCACAAGTGCACGCTAGAGGGTAGCAAATAACAGGAACGGTGCCCCCGTGCAGAACACGGGTTCTAACAGCGTACAGCTATATCTACGATAGATCGGCTCTGATACCACTGAAGGGGATCGTGTGCAGAAAACAAAAATTTTCCTAGCAACGATATCCTTAAAACATGCCAAGATCTATTCTATGCAGATATAGTAGTACGAACGGAGATCGGAATACATACCCTTGTAGACCGAAAGCGGGATTACGTTCCCGCACGAACGTTGACGATGAAGACCGACGAAGCCGACCTCAAGGTCGTGAAGAGGAAGAAGACCTCCCAGTACCGCTAGCACAGCACTTCGCAGGGTGTTACACACGTACGGTGGAGACGACGGCCTCCGAAGCTCCAGTCCAGGACGAGCAGCGGAAGACTTGGACCGGAACACCAGCAGCGCGGCAGCGGGCTATGGTGGAAGAGATCCCCCTCTCAACTCGGCGCAACTCCAACAAAGGGAATCACGAAATCGAGAGAGAATTGGGAATTAATTGGATGATTTAAAAGGCCAGGGGTGCCCCTCCAGGCAATGTGGGACTAAACCCCACATGCCTGGTTCGGCCAAGCAAGGCAGCCGGCCACCTGGTGGGCCCCTTTTGGCCCACCTAGGCCGGCCATGCCCCCCCCCCACCAAATTCCCTTAGGGATTTTTTCCCCCATGGGCCTTCTTTCCACCAGAAGGCCCATTTAGGAAAATCAGCCTTAATAAATTCGAAAATAAATATATAAAATCATATTTGGACATTAATTACACTAATTAATATCAAACATATTATATATAATTTATTCTAGCTCCGAAAACTATTTCGTCGCTGCCCGATCTCCATCGGACCTCTCCCGGGACGTTCCCGGTGATCTCTTTCCTTTCCGGTTGTCTTGTCGAAACCCCTTAAGTGTGTTACCCTAGCGGTTCGATATAATAACAGGTATGATCGAGACTCCTCTCTGATCAACGACTAACTCGTAGGCCTGGACCCCATGAATTAATCCCTGTGATATAACGAATGACTTTCATCTATCAAACCTGAACGTAAAGTCTTAAACCTTTTGCCACAGCGATACTTTAGCGTGTCCGAGCGTCGTTCATAGATATCTCCATATCTAGCTGACCTCGTTAACGACAACGCTATCTTCTACTCGTCTATGATTTCATGTCTCCGTGACCTAGTCACATGCTTGCAAGCTCATTAGACATAATCTCACCGAGTGGGCCCTAGAGTATCTGTCCTGCTATGCGGACTGGCAAATCCCGCTCTTGACCCCTCGTCTCAACTACTCCTTTCCGATACCCAAAAGTATCACCGTTATTGTCATACTAATTAAGATACGACGTTTGGTGCAATCAAAGTATCTTCCAGGAATAACAATAAGAGTTGGTCTCACGGTCAAAGGCGTAATGACTACGTCCTACAAATATGGGTATGTCCATCACATCGTTCTCCAACGATATGACTTCCATTGCCGACCGGCGCTATGCCCTATGATCGGGAAACCTCGATCATCGATCGCGCAATGAAACTAGTCTTAGTAGAGGCTACTAGGGACCTGGTTGTTTACGCATCACACCCGTATTAATGTTTCCGCTTAATACGGTTATAGCATGACACAAAAACGTATTATGAACAAACGAGATATGATAAAGAAACACTCTTTATTAATTGCCTCTAGGGCATATCTCCTTCAGGTACGGGCTTGAGTCCATCTCTGTCGTGTTATCCCTCTACAGGCACGACGAGCACCGTCGCCGGGCCGGTTGAGGGTTGTTGGCTAACGTGTTCAGTCCCCCTTCACGAACTTTCCTCGAGGGTGACTATCCCTGTTCCGTGGGAGCAACACCTCGACAGGTCTGAGATAAGGTTCTGAGAGGATAAATGGTTGGATAATACCACACTCCGTAAACAATATCCAGCGTTATACGATATAGTCCAAGGACGTCATAAAAGCAATACACTTGCTCAAGTGTTGGTAGACCATAATCCAACGGTGACGTTCAGAAGAGATCTTATTGGTCCCAGATTGGTCGCTTGGCATGAGTTGTTTCAGCGCCTAGCTACTGTCAGTTTGACACAAGGGACTGATGAGTTTCGGTGGAACTTACACAATAGTGGTAAATTCACAGTGGACTCAATGTATACAGCCATCATCCAACCAAATGTGCCGGTTGATAATAATAAGAAAATCTGGAAGATGAAGATTCCACTAAAAAACAAGGTCTTTGCGTGGTATTTTCGTCGAGGAGTTATTCTTACTAAAAACAACCTTGCAAAATGTAATTGTCATAGAAGTAAACAATGTGTCTTTTGTCATAATGACGAGACGATCAAAGACTTATTCTTCGAGTGCAAGTTTGCTAGTTCTATATGGTCCATCGTCCAGATAGGTTCTACTATTTTCTCAACAAAAAGCATTGCCAATATTTTTGGTAATTAGCTGAATGGGGTGGATAATAGGTTCAAACAACTTATTACGATAGTAGCGCTTGCCGTAATATGATCATTGTGGCTATGTAGAAATGACAAGGTTTTTAATGATAAAAATTGCTATCTTATGCAGGTTATCTACAAGACTACTGCTACTCTCCGTTCGTGGTCTCAATTGCAACGTGTGGTGCATCGAGACCTCTTTATAGAGGTGTGTACCAAACTGAAGGATACGGCGAGAGACTTTTTATCCCGACATAGATGGCAGCATAATTTGCGGATTGACCCTCCATCTCCTTAGACGGTTTTACTTTTTATCCTTTGGATATGTAATTCGCCCTTTTATCTAAACTTTAAACTTTAAATAATAAAGCTCCTTTATCTAAAAAAAATGCATCAATGGTACTCGAACTTGTCAACATGGCTCACTATGATCATCGTGTACTGTAGGAACAGAAAACCTACTTATGATCACCAAATACGCGTTGAGATTCATCTACGATCACTGGTCACATGTGCACCGTCATGCTCAATAGGTCCAACTGTGCAATCAGTTTTGCAATAATCCCCCAAAAAGTATGTCTCCATGTCCATATCATCCGCCTTTCTCACCTAAATATGTGAGTTCCTCATTATGCTCAATGGCTGCTCTCCACGCCGGCCGCGACGTCGTCGGGACTCAGGAGGGAACCAGAGAGACGTGGAGAAGGTCAAGAACTCGCCCAAGCCGTGTGCTCTCTGATCTGAAACGCCGATTTCCGTATCAAACAGGTTGCCCAATTTCACTGAACCTGCACTACGGCCTACCCTAATTTCTTGCCTCCGATGATCTTCTAGCAGCATATGACATTCTTGTCTTCGATGACCAACTCAAGCCCTTGCCGGACGCATTGAAAAAGAAATGAGTCATAAAACAAGGCATTAGCCTCTTCTCTATTAAAATGAAACAAAACGATTGAATTTGTGCAATTTGGTTGTTTGTTTGCATTTGATTTTCAAAACAGGTTTTTGCCCCGCTTTATAAATAAAACCCAACGGGCGAACCGATACAAAGTGACGAGGAATCCTCTAACAAAGCAGAACAAAGATAAATATAAAAGGTACAAAGGAAACCAAATCTTGCCACCAAAAACGCTAGAACAAGACCGAGTGGTACCGGAACTCCATGGCGACGCCCCCCAAGAGGGTAACGGCGTAGTACGTCGCTATCGACGAGACCGAGACGGTCTACGGTTTTCACCCGGAGCACTAACAAGTGAAGATACCCACAACGACGCCCCTAAGAGGGTTACGACGTCCTCAGGCAGTACGTCGTTGTTATCATTTTACCTAGTCGGGACGAGTAGAACTAAGCTTGGGGATGCTTGATACGTCTCAAACGGATCTATAATTTCTTTTGTTCCATGCTTATATTATACCAATTGCTACATGTTTTATATACACTTTATATCATTTGTATGCATTTCCTGGGACTAACCTATTAACAAGATGCCACAGTGTCAGTTCCTGTTTTTCTGATGTTTTTTGTTTCGGAAAAGTTGTTAAGGAAATATTCTCGGAATTGCACGTAATAAAAGCCAAAGTCCCTATTTTCCCTGGAAGGATCCAGAACACCGAAGAGGAGACGGAGGGGGGCCAAAGGCCAGCCACACCTGGTGGCGGCGCGGCTCCCCCCTCTGCCGCGCCACCACGTGGTGTGGGGCCCACGGGCGTCCACCGACGTTGCCCTTTCGCCTATTTAATCCCCCCGACGGAAAAACCCTAAGTACCCGAACACTTTACCACGAAACATCTCGTAGCCGCCGCCGTCGTCAACCCTAGTTCGGGAGGGTTCTGAAGCTCTTCCCGGCACCCTGTCGGACAGGGGAATCATCACCGGAGGTCTCTACATCACCATGCCCGCCTCCGGACTGATGCGTGAGTAGTTCATCCTTAGACTATGGGTCCGTAGCAGTAGCTAGATGGTTGTCTTCTCCACTTGTGCTATCATGTTTATATCTTGTGAGCTGCCTAACATGATCAAGATCATCTTATTGTAATACTACATGTTGTGTTTGTTGGGTTCCGATGAATATTGAGTACTATGTCATTTGCTTCATAATATATCATGTATGTGTTATTTATGATCTTGCATGCTCTCCGTTACTAGTAGATGCTCTGGACAAGTAGATGCTTTTGACTCCAAGATGGGGTATTTATGCTCGATAGTGGGTTCAATCTCCATTTAAGTGTGGGGGAGTGACAACAACCTCTAAGGTTGTGGATGTACTGTTGCTATTAGGGATAAAACAGTGATGCTTTGTCTAAGGATAATTGTGTTACTTACATTACACACTTTACTTAATGCAATAATCTGTTGCTTGCAACTTAATACTGAATGGGGTGCGAACGCTAACCGGAAGGTGGATTATTAGTCATAGATGCGGTTGGAACGGTCTATGTATATTGTTGTAATGTCCAAATGAATCTCATACTAGACACCATGACAAGTATATGCATCATTATGCAGTTCTTTATTTTGTCAATTGCCCAGCTGTAATTTGTTTACCCACATGTATGCTATTATTTATTATGGAGAGACACCACTAGTGAACTGTGGACACCGGTCCATTCTTTTACATTGATAATACAACCTACTGCAAACACTGTTCTCTTTCATTCTCTGCAAACAAACATTATTTTTCACACTATACGTCTAATCCTTTGTTACAGCAAGCCGGTGAGAATGACAACCTCACTGTTTAGTTGGGGCAAAGTGTCTTGATTGTGTTGTGTGCAGGTTCCACGTTCATTGTTGACACCGGTAGTGCGCCATGCTAACGTCAGCTTCAACAACCTTCAGAAAAGTCTTCATCTACTACTTGATTGATAACTTTGGTTTCATAACTGAGTGAAAACTTACTGATGTACTCTCCACACCTTCCTCTTGGGGTTTCCCAACGCTGCCGAGTGCATCACACACCGCCGCCGGCCGACTCTGACCCGCGCAGACCGCCGCACGCGGAGGTAGGGGAAGGCTGCCGCCGTCGGCACTGCCCGGCAGCGGAGGGAGGGAGCGAAGAGGAAGGTCGACGGGAGTGAACGCGCTCCTGCGTCGCCCGCGGGGCGAGCGCAGGAGCGCAAAGCGGTTTTTCTTTTTTCCGTTTGCATCTGATCCTTAGTTATAGCCTTTTGGCTTGTATGTATGCCATGTAGTATTGCTCTATGTGAACCCGCACATGCATTTTTATGCTGAACTTTTGGGCCCAACATTTTTACATATGGATTATGTTGAATTATATGTGTTATGAAATAGGATATATGTTTTAGAAATTCTTGTTTAATCTGTTATGTTGCAGAGTAATTTTAAGCAGGGACCGATTAATGAATTCATGCAAAGATGGCTGCCAAACATGTTTTTGGAATTCATTTCATTTTAGGATGTCAAGTGGTTGCCAAACATGAGTTATGGAATTGGAATCTAGGTTTTTCCAAATGAAATGATTTGGGCATGTCACTTCATTTCATTTGTACCAAATGAATTGAAATGGGGGTGTCAAACGAGCCCTTAGAGGTCGTTTGGTACCCATCATTTTAAGTAAAAAATATCGAATTCATTTATAGCTTCATGCCCAACTTATTTTGTTGCCATGGAATTGGACATGCGATTTCATTTAGAATTCCAGCAAATGCTAATATATTTTATAAAAAAATTATCTCTAGTTTTACTATTTTCATTTTCATATGAAATAAAATGATAGGTGTCAAACGGTCAAATCTCACACACTGATATCGTTTTGATTCACTGTGATGTGCGATCTGAACTGCCGATTTCCGTATCAGACAGCTTGCCCAATTTCGCTGAACTACCTCAATTTCCCCTTGGCCGTCACACTCTGGGTGTGTTTGGTAGCCTGGGTGGTCTATCTCAGCCCATACAAGCTGAGTTGAGCTATGCCCATCTCATACATGTGTGTTTTATTTCTTGTGTTTGTTAGGTTGTATGAGCTGAGCTGAGCTCAGTTGAGACCTTGTTTGGTACCCTGTACAAAGTGAACCATACCACATAAAAATAAAAAGCAATCAGGTCCCTAACTACAAAAATAAAAAGCAATCGGGTCCTTATTGACTTGGGCTCCGGCATCAGCACCGGCACCGGCGCCGGCGAGAGAAGCCGTAGGCGCCGCCACGCACCGCCTCCAGGCGCCGCCGCTGTGCGCCGTCAGGAGGAGGCCGAGCCCGGCGTCCTGGACGAGCTCCGCGCTCCGCGTCCGCCAGGACGAGCTCCGCTGGGTGGCTCCACACCCGCCGCCGGGAGAGCGCTGGGTGGCTCCACACCCGTCGCCGGGAGGGCGCTGGATTGCTCCGTGTCCGCGTAGAGGAAGGGCTCCGCGTCCTGGACGTCGCCATCGAAGAAACGCTCTGCCAGGACGAGCTCCGCGTCCTGGACATCACCGTCGAAGAAGGGGTCCGCGTCTGCATCGAGAAAGGGAGCTGGGCGGCGGGGCAGGTCGGCGCGAGGCGCTGGGCGGCGGGGCGGGTCGGCGCGAGGCGCTGGGCGGCGGGGCAGGTCGGCCGGGGTGGAGGATGGCGACGGGAGCGAGGGAAAGAGAGAGAGGATGCGGGGGGAAATGGGGTCGGGGTGGGAGGCTGGACACAAGTCTGGGCCCACGCGTGGGATTTTCGGTACGAGGCGGGCATGGCTGAGTTGAGAAGCTCGATCTGAGCTTCTCTCCTCGGCCTGGCTGAGGGACGTTTTTGGGCGAGTTGAGCCGGGGCGGAGAGGCCCGACACAGGCTACCAAACAGAAAAAATCGGGGTGGGTGGAGATTTTCTGAGTACAGCCGGGCTACCAAACACACCCTCTGTGTCTGTGTCTGTCTCCGTCTACCCACAGCTCGCTCGCTCCCCTCCGTTCCATCCCATTCCTCCTCGCCTCGCCTAGGGTTGTCTTCCCTCCCAAAACCTTGCCCCCGCGCCATGGCCAAGATCAAGCAAGGGAAGAAGGACGTGGACTCCTACACCATCAGCGGCACCACCAAGGTCGTCCGAGGTACGTACAACACACCCTCCCCTCCCCTCCCTTTCCGCCGCTTTCTCCGGCGAGATGTCTGACGCAATGCCCCTCGATTGCAAGTGGGCGACACGGTGCTGATGCGGCCATCGGACACCGACAACCAGCCGTACGTGGCGCGGGTGGAGAGCATGGAGACGGACGGGCGCGGCAGCGTGCGGGTCAAGGTGCGCTGGTACTACCGCCCCGAGGAGGCCAAGGGGGGCAGGCGCCAGTTCCACGGCGCTAAGGAGCTCTTCCGCTCCGACCACATCGACAAGCAGAGCGCCCACACCATCGAGGAAAAGTGCGTCGTGCACTCCTTCAAGGAATACACCAAGCTCAGCAACGTCGGTCCTGAGGACTTCTTCTGCCGCTTTGACTACAATGCCGCCTCGGGCGCCTTCAGCCCCGACCGTGTGGCAGTGTATGTACCTAGCTCCTTGACCGATCAACTCACTTGGCGTTGCTCTGTATTTCCGATGCAATTGCGATGCTTATCTTATGGTTGTCTTGTGTGTCTTCTTATCGTGAAGGTACTGCAAGTGCGAGATGCCGTACAACCCAGATGATCTCATGGTTCAGTGTGATGCGTGCAAGGACTGGTAAATCTCTTGATAAAAGTTCCTTTCTATTTTACATTCCCTAAAAATGTTCCCTTTATGACTGCTCCATACATAATCATTGCATACTTATGTACTGTAATTATTTTGATCCACGAAGTACGTTAAGAAATGTGCCCCTTTTCCTACATATTCTCAAAACGTTTTAGGACATTGAGAGACGCCTGAAGGATTTCTAGACTAGTCATGGCTCTATGGTGCTGATGGATGTCTCTCCATTCTGTAAATGGTGGACTGGCTTACTAGTTGCTGTACAGGTACACTATTATTTACATCCAAATCAAATATCAAATATGTCTTGATGACTAGGGGCCAAGTCCCTAGTAAGTCCCTAGTCTCTGACCACTTGATAAACCACAGATTATCAACTTTTTGAGCATTGGTCTAATTCAGAGCAAGGTGGACCAGCAGTAGTTAGGTGCCCACAGTAGAACTAGAGCCTAGGATGTTCTTGAGCACTCGATTTTTTGTCGGACAATGATCCAGTGACCGGAAAGGTTCAAGAGGCTGTCAGGAAACAACTTGTTGTCATGGATGCTCCATCAGTTGTCAGCATGATCCAGTTTTCTCTACGGCATTCCTTCCTCTAGTATGTACATGATATTAGGCATATTGTTGTTTTGTATTCACTATATATGACCTAAGGTGCTTTTGGTTGATGCCTTCTTTTCAAACTAAAATACTGTCTAGCCAAATGACCGGGTAAGGATTTGGATGCCCACGTTTGGTGAAGGATTGTCAAAGATTTCTGTAGCAAATGATTAAAGGACCAGCGGCAAGCACCTGAACAAAGACCAATGTTTTGATGCTACCAAAATCTTGGTGTGGCTCATCTAGGCACAAACCAAACACATTTGTAATCTAAGATTCAAACTTCTGCTGCAGTCATAACAAAGTATTTACATCATTTTTTAATATACATGAAGCTAGAAGATTTAGGTGTCCATGATGGAATAGTTGGATTCAGGTTACAATACTGAAATATTTTAGTGAACTCTTAATGTAGTCTCTTGCTAAGGTTCCCTGAACAAATCTTAATTTGCATCTACCATCACGATGAGATTCAGGTATCCGTACTGAAATATTTTGTGAACTCTTCGTGTAGTCTCTCACTATGGTAGTTTTTCCCTGAACAAATCTTCATTTGCCTATGCCATACCATGTTCCCATATTTACAACAATCATTTGGCACTTTGTTTCACCAAGTACATTGTTCAGTTTTTTTTCTGCTCTCAGAATTCTAAGTGCCGTTAAGTCATTAACAGGCATGTAAAAGTGGAAAACTTACTGAGCTCACAGGAGGTGAGACGGTATTCCCTTATCTTGCTAGTCATGTCAGTTGCACATCACTCCCAGAAAAATATCTTATAGTATAGCCATATATCCTTTTCACTAGATGATGGTCAAGTCGGGACAGAGGACCTTGCAAGATAAATATATATACGAAATTACGAATCAAAGCATTTTAACTTTCTTCTGTTCTTTGCATGCTGCGATTTGGTTCTGTATTTATATGTTATTCATATTCTACTGCGGGCAGGTTTCATCCATCTTGTGTGGAGATGAGCATTGAGCAAGCCAAAAAAGTAGATCACTTCATGTGCTCGGACTGTGCTGAGGAAAAGAAACCTTCAAATGCATATGAACCAAATGCCGAGCCTAAGGTAAGATGATATTATGTGCACTATATATTGGAAGGGTGATTATTGTTTTTATTCTTAATTATACGGTCTCTTAGGTTATGTGATTCACTATTTGGGATTTATCTGCGGAAACGACTTTTAGCTCTTAGGATATATTTGTCAACTATATCATGTTCATTGTAGCGACTATTGACTGACTAAATTCTCAAAAGGCTTTTGTCTTTGACCTCTCTCCGATATATGCCCATTTAAAGCTTTGATTGTTAATTACCTACATAGAACCTCTTGTGTTGAGTTTTATACAATTTGCAAGAAGATAACTGCTGGATCTCTTCGTGGTGCCTCTCTAATATGGATCTACTACGAATAATTCAATTTAAATCTGAAATTTCTACCCCTTTTTGTAGATGTTTTATCAATTGTGTCCATAGTACCATAGTGGACACAGGTGTGGTTGATCAATGGCTGATAGAAACAAGCCTTAGCTTACACTTTTTCCAATAAAACGTTCTTTAGATTGTGAAGCTCTTATAAATAATCATTGAATAGAAGTAGTAACTCATAATATGTAAGGCACTAAACTATCAGCCTATTCCCTCCAAATCAATACAATGTTACGAATCTATCTGGGCTAGGATTTTTTCGTATAGTTAGGCCCTGAAGTGTGTACAGGTCCGTAGCATATCATTATAATTTGAATACACAATTTTTAATGTATCTGTTCTGTTTTCTCTACCGTAGGGTGAACCCAAAAGACAGAGGAGGTAATCGACTCTGATTGCAAACATCTATCATCTATCGTTGAATCTCTATCAGCCCTAGCTTGTGCGAAGGTCGAGGTGTACAGTGCAAGAGAAAAGTGTTTGCAGAACTCGTGCTTCGTTGTTAACGTGTTAGCCATTATGCCGTGACGTCTGGAATGGTTTTGCTCAGTTTAGTCTATGGTGCGCCAGTCATTTGGTAAAGGAAAAGATATCGGTGATGGTTTACCAGCTTAGATAATGTGTTGTGTGTTAACTTAGTGTTTTTCCTTGTTACTGATAATGTAGTTCTCATGAAGCCTACTAGATTTATTTATAAATATGCAGAGTCATACAAGAAATTTTCTGGTACCTCCCCATCAAATGTTCTTATTCTGCTTTCAAGAAAAGAAAATAAATGTTCTTGCTCAGGGTTATCATCAGTCTCTAGCTCTGTTTCGTTTCAGAAGAGCTGGCATCAGTGTCTTCTTTCCAAGGAAATTTCATATATACCATTGCAAATTTGGACAGTTTGAAATGTACCACCTGTTTGAAGTACACCACTCAATTTTTTTGGAAAGGTTACAAAATGCTATTGCCGTTATTTTACCACTGAGTGGCCACTGGAGATACAATGTTCACAGTTCACTAATTGATTGTTGAGCGTTTTTAATCTATGAACTTAAAACTTGCACCCGTTTGCAGTAGCAGTCTTTTTTTATAGGGATGTTTGCATTACCAGTCTAATTGTGTGTTGGATAGTGAGATTTCAAAAGAAAATGTGTTCGATAATGGAGACAGAGTTGCTCATTGCAGTGTAATTATTTGCACTAGCAGTCTAATTAGGTGGTGGATAATGGGATTTCAAAATGAAGTCATAGTTGCTCATTGCAGTGTAGTTGTCAAGATGTTTACAGCGTTTCGATTTTTTTTCGTGATTATGCGACTGCGTACCATTTTTTTTGTAGAAGGCAGAATAGCTCTATTCATGTTTCCAGGGTTTCAGCTATGCCTGGCCATTTCTCGGGCCGGGCCGGGCCTAAAAAAGCTCGACGCAGAAAAGTTAAGGCCTGAGCCCGGCCCGGCCTGACTGTTGGGCTGTAAAATGAGGCCCATGCCTGGCCTGAGCCTGACTAAGCCCGATCAGCCCGACCCGACCCTTCCTGATTTTCTGTTTTTGCAAGGCCTGAGCCCGGCCCGGCCCGACTACCGGGCTCGAAAATCAGGCCCAGGCCCGGTATTTTTGGGTCGGGCTGGGCTGCCCATGCCCCAGGTTCAGCCCTCCGGGATCGGTCAAGCATGGTGACGAACAGTACAAAAAATAAACATTTGACAACTATAAAAAAAATGCACCAGCCGGGAATCGAACCCGGGTGTCGGGCCGGGCCGGGCTGCCCATGCCCAGGTTCAGCCCTTCGGGATCGGTCAAGCATGGAGGGGAAAAGGCGTCTTGTAATTTGACGAACAGTACAAAAAATAAACATTTGACGACTATAAAAAAAATGCACCAGCCGGGAATCAAACCCGGGTCTGTACCGTGGCAGGGTACTATTCTACCACTAGACCACTGGTGCTATCATGTCCAAATAATGCGAACAAAGAATAACATACCTATTGCAATTACTGAGGTGTTCGAACTGAAGCAGAAGCCAAATAAAAAGCAGCTTAAACAGAAGACCAACCTCGTAATGATGTGAACGAGAGGAGCAGGTAACTGCAACCGGATATCCGTGGGATGGCCACGGCGAAATAGGCAAATCCTGTTGGAAATGTTTTTTTTATCGGATAGGAACCAAGAGAGCCAGAGCCTGGGCCCTGGTGGTCGGCTTCGGGCTGGCGTGGCGCCGGGGAGGACCACGTCCATCCGCGCCAATTCCCAGCCGTTTACTCGCCGCGCCCGAATCCAAATTCCAACCCACTCCATTTCGCCATTTCCGTTTCTCTCCCAAGCATTCCCCCCCATGCCGCTCCCGTTTCTTCTTCCTCCCCTTTCCACCGCTCCTTTGCCCCGTGCTCGCCATGGCGGCCGCCTCCAGGCGCGCGGGATCCTGCGCGTCAGGGCATCGGGGGACGCCGCGCCGCCGCCGCCGCCTTCTAGAACCAAAGTAAGTGAGCAACCCCGACCCGACCCCTCCCCGCTGCCGCTTTCTGGTATCCCGCCGCGAAGCGATTGTCGTATGAAGATTTTTGTAACCTCGCTACGGCATTGCGCGAGGGTCGCCTGTACGGACTTACTGATGTCCTGTGCCATGCGGTTGTTAAAACGTTTTAACGCCGCGAGTGTTAGTCTCGAAACCACATTTCCCGGGCCGAGCTTGTTCCTCGATCCCCCGATCGCCTGTATGACTGCCTCTGCCCCAGCTTGAATGTCTTTTTTTTGTTGTTGTCTCGGACTGCTTAATTCGATCTTCAGCCCAGTGAGTTTTTGCAGTTAATCTGGTGTGACCACCGCACCAAATTAACTGCAAAAAATCGGGATAATCTACGATAACCCCCCCGGGTCACTTAGGGTGTGTTTGGTTCAGAGGGTATCCTTTAGGGGATATGGGCATCCCCAACCACCTGGTTAGGGATAGCCAATTTTTCTGTTTGGTTGAGGATGTGGGATGAGCCAATTTTTTGTTTGGTTGAAAGGGTGATATGTGGTTGAGTTTGAGGGGCAAGGAGTGCATATGGTGTTGTGGTAAACAATATAGTGAATTCATCAATAAGAACAAATAAATCAACTGAGAAATTATAATTGATTTTTGAATTCCAACTTCATAATTACACAGGTGTATACACTAATTTGTGTCATAGCTACAACTATTTACATGTCATAGTTCAACAACAGAGATCAAAATTTAGTTGACATGCACAAACGAAAAATCCACAAGTCGCTACTTGAGTTGTTAGGTAGCTGATCATCTCATCACCACGTGCACCCGTGCAAACCAAAGATACATCAATCTGAGAGTGTACACATGGAACAACAGAGAAGGACACAAATCAAACGAGAAGAGGAGGACACAAATCGATGAACCGCTGCCTCGTCGGCCTCTATTTCGCGTGCGCTGCCCCGGCCCGCGCGGCCGGCGTGCTCTTCCGGTCGGCGTGCGCTGCCCCGGCCCGCGCGGCCGGCGTGCTCTTCCGGCCGGCGTGCGCTGCCCCGGCCCGCGTGGCCGGCGTGCTCTTCCGGCCGGCGTGCCCTGCTGCAGCGCCTGAGCATCCAAGTGCGGGACGCCCGGCCGCGGTCTGACGAGGCAAGCAAGCGAGCGCGCAGGCAGCTAGGCGGCGAGCATGCGAGCTAGGCAGCTAGGCGGCGAGCACGTGGGCAGCTAGGCGGCGAGCTAGCAGGGCGGCGAGCGCGCAACATCTAGGCGGCGGCGAGAAAGGGATAAGGTTGGGGTTCCTTATGTTCTTGTTCCGCGGGCGGTGAGCGTCTGAGCGAGCGCAAAAAACGTTTCGCGCTGAGGCCACGCGAGAGTCAGAAGTGGTTGGCTCCATCCGCGAGATTTTACCGGATGAGCGGAGCCACCGTTTCGGTGGAATATCCCTGGAATCTGGTTACCCCTGCCTCCCTCACCCTCTCAACCAAACATAGGGCAACCACCTAAAAAGTGGCTATCCCTAACCAGTTGAGGGATAGCCACTGAACCAAACACACCCTTAAGTATCGCCCACAGGCCCCTTTGATGGGTCACTGACATGTGGGGTTTAAGTGACCCGGGGGGTTATTAGGGATTCCCCCGCAAAAAATCATACACGTGTAATAGGGTCTAGCACCCGAACAGAGTGTGTCGGTCTGTGATTCGTACAATGAGGTAGTTTCTGGCTCCCATTATCCAACCAAACTTATTTTTTTCCGAAAAGGATGCCTCTGCATCAAGCCATGCACACAACCATTTATTAAACAAAGTAATAGTTTGAGTAGCTCATCCAAATTACATCTCAAAGCACACGAAAGTAAAGAGATGCCGTCACAACCCACTTAGAAAGCGTAAAAAAGTGATTACTGAAGTCGACTAATATGCCGCCACGTGGGTTTGGAGAAAAAAATCCTGTGCCACCGTAAGTAGGCGCGTGCACCCAGACTCCATGAGGTCCCACTGGTCCGAAGGTTTTCCAGTGCGCCGCCGAATGAATAACCTGTAAAAGATTAGAACACTCTTTCTTGTTAAAGACTAGATCATTCCTACAACGCCAAATAGATCAACAAATAGCGGAGACGCCGATACGAATCCTACTTTACTCTTTTTGTCAATCCCATTTAACCAATTCCCAAACATATAGGAAACATGAAACATTAGTAGGAGGCGGGATATTATACGTACAAAAAAACAACCCGCCAGCTAAGTTGAGCAAACGGGCACTCAATAAATAAATGATTAATCGTCTCAGCTGAACCACAGTGGGGACAATTCTTATCACCAATCCAATTTTTTTTTTCAAGATTATATTTGGTTAGGAGTACCTTTCTATCAAGAAACCACATGAATATTTTTATCTTAAGTGGTATTTTTAACTTCCATAAATAAGTTTTAAGAAATCTTGTATGTCCATCCATCAATTTCACAGTGAAGGTCCCATTTTGAGTTAGTTTCTAACGAAACGAATCTAGAAGATAACTCAAAGTAATATCCATCAAACGTAAACATAAATGAGAACACATGTCCCATTTTTTTCCAGAAAGAGTTCTCCGAAAACTCATATTCAACGGGGGCGCATTATGCATCACAGTATGTACCGACACATACTTATGTTGCACTATATTATAAAGTGATGAATATTGATCTTTCAACGGAGAATTTTCTAACCAAGTATCTTCCCAAAACCTTGTTGCCTCTCCATTACCTACTCGAAAAAACCCTCTAGCAAAGAACTCATCTTTAACCCTCATGAGGCCTTTCCAAAAAGGCGAATCGTTCGGTTGCATCTCAACATTCGATGTTGTGCTATGAAAGATTTGTTCTGCAGTAGCTCCTGCCAAAGTCCTTCCTCATTCAAAAGTTTAAACAGCCATTTACTGAGTAAACATTTATTTTGAGTTCTAACACCTCCACACCACATTCTCCTTCAGTGTCCTGCAGTTGAATCAATGCACCACATTCTCCTTCATTGCACGGCTGCCTCGGCGGTTTGGGACAGACTAGGGCATGGTTTTAAAGGCGGCAAGGCGTTTTAAGGCGCTGGGGGGGCGCCTCGACGCCAAGGCGCTCAAGGCGCGATGCAAGGCGACGCCTTATTCAGGTATTAAGGCGCCTGGTGTCGCCTGTGACCCACGCACAAAGTTCAGTTAGTCAGTTAGTGGAGTAGTGCGATAGGCACGACCTCCTGTTATTTCGGTAGCTCCCGGTCAGCAGATTGTGGCTCGTGGACGTGGGATGGCACGGCTAGATCGGATCACGACCGGCTGATCGGGAGGCAGTTAGCTCCTTTGCTTTGTGATCGGGAGGCAGTTAGCTTCTTTCCTTTGCTCCACAGAAACAGAACAGAGTGGAGAGAGAAACAGAAACAAAACAGAGCGGAGAGAAAATAGCGACCATGAGGAAGGAAGAGGAGATGTAGCTTGCTTCCCTGCTGGGGAATGGATGCGCCTGGTGGAGGAGAAGCCCCGAAGCTTGTCCGGAGAGGAGGAGGCCGGCGGAGGAGGTAGAATTTTGGCCGGATTTGGCGGTGGACGAGGTGGCCGCCAGAGAAGAAGAGAGGCCAAATCTCTCTCTCTGAATCGTTTCTGCGAATCCTAGGTGAGTTTCCCTCTCTCCCCTCCCTTTTCCCTCCCCAGCCGAGCTCTCTTTCCCTCCCAATTTCTCTTTTCCCGCCCGCTTGCTCCGTTTCCCGCCCGCTGGGCAGTTCCCGCTCGCGCCCGAACGGAGGAAGACGAAGGCGTCCAGAATCGAGGAAGGCGAGGATTTTGACGCCTAGGCGACGCCTCCGACGCCTCAATGCGACGCCTGTGACGCCTTTCTGGCTCGCGTAAGGCGACGACGACGCCTTGCCGTCCGCGGGCGCCTTGACGCTAAGGCGACGCCTTTAAAACCATGGACTAGGGTTTCCGCAACAAGCGGCCGGGTCCAGCACAATCTCGCAGTTCATCCAACTCACATACAATAACAGATCGAAGCACTGGCCTGTCTGCTTTGTTGCCATTGCCGTAAATATGTGAAAAGTGAGGAATGACACAGCGTTTAATGGCAAACGAACCCCTTGCCAAGTGCTCCTGCGGAGAATTGCAGAAGATCTAAGGCTTTGGGCAAACCGGTGTCACAAGGCTGCGCCACAGATGAAAATTTGTGCAGACGAGCTGCTCCAGGGTGCCACTCAGGCTTCTCTTTAATCTTGGTTTCCTTTTTCCTTTTTACTCTTTTTACCTTTTATTTTTTGTTTCTCTTCTTTCTTTTCTCTCTTCTCTTCTTTCCTTTCCCCGCAATTGTGGGTTTTTACCTTTTTTCTTCTTCTCTACCTTTGCCTTGTAAATAACTTTGTTACTATAAGGTGGAGCTCGCTCCACCTTAGTTATGTTTAATATCTATAAATTCAAAAAAAAAAAAACACCTCCACACCGAGACCACCCTGGTCTTTTGGACGGCAAATAATATTCCAGTTCGTTAATCTATATTTGCGTTTGTTCTCATCGCTCTGCCAAAGAAACCAGGATCGATAGAAGTCTAATCTTTTTCTTACCCCTTTAGGTATTTCCAGAAAAGATAATATAAACATCGGTAAACTTGTTAGCACCGAATTAACAAGTATCAATTGATCCCCATATGACAACATCTTCCCTCTCTAGCACCCAAGTTTGCCTTCGAAACGGCTTTCAACTAGGTACCATTCAGAATTTAGAAGTTTCCGATAATGAATCGGAATCCCAAGATACTTGAAGGGTAACAAACCAGTACCGCAACCGAAAATTTGTTTGTACTGTTCCTCCACCTCCTTTGCTTTGCCAAAACAACCCTTTAGGTATAGTTACCTGCTCGGTTACTATATTATGTTTGTTAGTTTTTGTTTGTTCGTTGCAGAGATTTAGTGGTATAATTGATTGACATGCTCATCATGTAGATGATTATGGATAAGATTTCTGGTGGCGAGGAAGTTGGCGGTGCTGGTGGGGCTTACTCATATGAGGCATTGAAAAGATTGGATCGAATATGCTCTAGTATATGTGAAGATCAAGTCGGTAAGATTCATGTTCTTCAAGCATTACAAATAACATGGTAATCTAGATGCTATTCTGCTCTTTGCTTATCTTAGCTCTAGCTAAGATTTGAAAGTGTGCGACATTTGACTAACAATGGTCTAGATAATTTAGAAGCTTGGCTCTGAAAATCTCTGAGACTCGAGTTTCAGTAAGCTAGCTGCCTTTTCTTTTTTGGAGAAGGAAATAGAACAATAATATGGTTACGAGAAGGAGGATATCGCATATGAGAAGTAGAGCTGTTTTGCTTCACTAAGCAAACCTTACAGGCTTAAACAAACGCCTCTCTTTCCTAGGCATCTGAGAAACATTCTTGTACAAGTAAGCAAGAGAATAAAATGTGCCCTGCATAAAACTTATGTTCGAAGAACTTCTAGAGGATGGATATCCTTAGCATTGCTGGTCTTAGACGCTTACTTGGGTTGTTGCATACATTTCGTATGTATGCAACAACCCAAGTAAGCGTCAGTGAGTTGAAAAATATGGATGAGTTGAACAAATAGCAACTTGGTTACTTGAGACCTGTATAGTTTATTTCATTCTCAACTGTTATAATGTTATGACTGCATACATGTGCATGCAGACTCCAAAGTCCCTGAAATTGTTACTCGCATCCAAGGGCCATTGGTTGATTCTGATCTTTGTTCTGACTCAAAGATCTTTGATGTACTAGTGTGCGGAGGCACATTAGGTATTTTTATAGCTACTGCTCTCAGTTATAAAGGCCTTCGGGTTGGAATTATCGAAAGAAACATAATCAAAGGGGTAATTCAGCCCTATATGGCTATTCCTGAGTTAGCCCCATTGTGATATGCTGAATTAGATGAAATGTTTACCTATATCTTCTGAATAGAGGGAACAAGAGTGGAATATTTCTAGAAAGGAGCTTATGGAAATTGTGGAAGTGGGCATCCTTTCAGAAGGGGAAGTTGAACAGATAATTTCAAGTGATTTCAATCCCGTAAGGTCTTTGAGATATCACTGACATATGCACAGGGAAGTTTATATGGTATCCAGATATTTTTGTCTGGCTACGTAACAAAATGTTAATCTTTTGACTTCACAGAATAGATGTGCATTTGAGAATGAGGGTGAAATTTGGATGGAGAACATTCTTCACCTTGGAATATCGTAAGTTGTCACCTGATGATGCCACATGCAGATCAGCATTGGTTAGTTTATGTCGTGACAATTTTGGCATATGCAAATAAGGGGGCATACAAGGTAGTATTGTACGAGCTAAATACAATGTACTTATTGTCTAAATTGGTAGCGAGGATACAAAGGAGTAGTGATCTATACTTGTTTCGATGCTGTTAGATCTTCACCTATTTGTTGCAGTGCTTTTCCTCAAATTTCTCACTAAGTCTAGCATGTTCATAATATTTATGCAGGGATGTCATACAAAGATGACATGAACTTAAAATCAAAACAAGCACATATACATAAATCCCAGTAAGCTCTTCATATAAACACACGATAAATCCAGCTCATATATGATTCCGTTCTACTTTTCCAGGCCTGCTAAACTCGTTGAGATCATGAAAGAGCGCTTCATTTCATCAGGAGGAGCAATATTTGAGGGAAAAAGTTTGTCAAGCATTTCGGTTCATGATGATCTTGCAGTAAGCACAATATATTTCTCTCCTTGGCTGTAAGAACATTGTTTCAAAGTGAAATATTAAATTGTACAAGGTACTCAATGGAATCAATCAATCAAGGATATGTAAACGTTGTGTTGTATCCTGTTATCCCACAATAATTTGCCTATGATAGATTTGGCCTGTTATATCTTTATGTGTTTTACCATCGGGGGTGCCACACATCACACGACATTATAAATGGCATAAATCCAAAACTTAAGTTTTCTTTTGAAGACTACAATATATATAGTTTAATAGTCTCAACATTATAATAATTCCAACAAGCTGTTTCAAAATAGGCCTTGGGCAGTTAGACAGCTACACTAAGGTATACATACTATATGTTATAATTCAGATTGTACTTTTTGAGGGATGCCATGGTGACCATAGAAGTGGAATTCCCCTAGATCCTATATACTTCGAAGTATAATTTCTTGCCTTGACTATTAAAGTATCAATACATCTGTACAAAAGTTGTTCCTGTTATTATTTAAGTACTATTACTAGTGAATATGTCCAAGGAGGGAGGTCTTAATATGCCGCCTGTGTTTCACAGGTACTGAAATTGAGTGATGGGGACAGTTTGCCTTGTCGACTGGTTGTTGATGCTATGGGTAATTTTTCCCCAATTGTGCGACAGGTACTCTTATACGTTGAATGAATGCATCTACATGTTTTTCAATGTAAGTTGGCACACAATCTGACAAAATAGAACCATATATTCGACATGTCTATACAAGGTTATGTTAAGTCAAGTGGCAGAATTATTTTGCATTTCCCATGCACTCTCATGTTTGATGCGCATAAAAGTAATCAGTAAGATTTTATGTTTGATCTACTGTATAATCTGAAAGCACATAACTTATTTTGCACATTCAATGCGCTAGAACTGTCTCAAGCTTAACCAATAGTGGGACACTCATGATACTGCCATAAATAGATCCAACCGTACAAGTACTAAGTACATCTTTGGAAGTACTGAATGTTAATATCCCCATTGCGTATTTGTTTTCTACGTATTTATTACAGCTATATGTGTACATACTGACCTATGTTTCACGGGAATGCAAATTGCTATTCCGCATAACATGGTATCAAGAGCTTGGTTAGGTGTTTGATCATTTTTGTAATTTATTTTCTGTTTGGTCAAAGGAGAAGAAGGTAATAGTACATAGAATTCCATAAGTCACATTTGAACCGGTGTCAGGAGATTTCATTAGGAACTCTTTCAATATCTATGAAAGAAAACATTAGCAGCACCATCTGAGATAGGCGAAAGTACCAAGATAGAGGTGTAAGCAAAGGCTAGAACGTATAGCTAGAAACTTACATACTTGTGTTTAATAACTCCCACTGTTTTATAACATGGTGAAAAGGTCGTGTTGACCATGTTATGGGTATGCCTTGAAGAAACGAGCCAAGCCGAGTAACCTTTTCAGCTTGTTATGAAATGATCCATGCTTGTTAAGTCTCGAGTCATTTGTCACAGCCCATCCTACTACTAGTCCTATAGACAATCGAATGCCAATATATACACTTGTTGTCCCAAAGCACAAATCTAACATATCTGTGAATTTGACGATGGCAGAGCACCCAAGGATCCTGGGCCGCTACTCCTGTTCGGCCAACACCAAAGTAGTATCTGGGTGTCAATTGTTGTCCAGGAAATTGTGTATGGTTTGCTTATGAACTATAGGAAACCTTATTGATGGCTTGAAATAGGTCATGCCATGCTTACACTCATTAATTTAAGTTAACTAAGCTTGTCTCACAAGCCGTTCGAGCTTCGAAACAAGACAATCAAGCTGCATTTTTAGCATGCTAGATGAACATGCTAATCCAGCTTGATATCCCACCCTAATACCAACAGGGAAAAGACTAAAACCACTACTCAGAAATTGCCTCCACCAACAGAACTGGCTGGAACCATTCAGACTCGCTTGCTCACACTCTTAATCCTACAGTGCCAACAGCTAACATTATATTTTCAGGCTACGAATATATTTTCCGGGCAACTAATAAAGCTTTGCATGTCGTTAAGTTGATACTCAGTATCCTGTACAAGCCTAAGACTAGGCCGCCATTACAAGTTTACAACTGAATATGCTTGGCAAGGGAACACCCCGACTGTTGTTAGACGCCCATTACAACAAACACTGGCCTAGAGACCACCAAACCTGTGCTTGTAGAACTGTTGCTTTCAAGTTTTAGTTCTGCTATTATGAAATTGGTGAACATTGAGCCTATCTATTACTTGTTTTCCTTTGTTCTCATATCCATCTTATTTTGATATAGACATCCTAACTCTACACGATCAGTTAGTTACAAGTTTCAACTCTTCTGTCCCTGTGCAAGATCCGCTCCGGTAGAAAACCAGATGGATTATGCCTTGTTGTTGGTGCTTGTGCTCGTGGGTTTGAAAAAAATACAACAAGTGATGTTATTTTCAGTAGCTCATCAGTAAAGAGAGCTGGAAATTTAGGAGTACAACTCTTTTGGGAGGTAATTACTGTTTCTTTCAGTACTTTTGACACATACTTGATGCTGAGGAATGGAACTAAGATATCTAAACTACAAAAGCATTTCTGTGCATACCACAACACAATTTGTTAAATAGAGGACACCTCCAGCTTAGCCAGCATATGTTTAAAAAATATGTGTAAACCAACATCTTGTTGCAATGTTAGGCCTCCCTCCACCTAAATTTCTAATAATCATTTCAAATTGTATATAATCTGCGTTATCGTGCTACAGTTTATTTGCTAGTCTAATATGAGTACTTCTTTTAGGCCTTTCCTGCTGGTTCTGGTCCCACTGATCGTACTACTTACATGTTCACATATGTTGATCCACAATTTGGGTGCCCAAAGCTAGAAGAACTTTTGGAGATTTACTGGAATCTTATGCCTGGTTACCAGGTGAACATTGCTGTATCTATTTATACGTCATAGTTGTTATAATTTTTTCAAGTTGACTACAATGCTATGTCTTGGTTCCTATCCTAAAAACATATTATTTGAATGTATGCACTAGTCAGCCAAAGGTGATCTGGGTAATGCCGTCATGCGTGATAAAAAAGTTTAGGAACACATTGTTTCATGTTGTATGCTAGCACCGTGTTATATAGATGTATACAATCAACTCATGGGTCTGTGGATATTCACCTACGTCACATGAATATATAAAGTTAGTAAGCAACTTGGCTGCATGCTGTAAAATTAACATTTCAAATCTTGACACCATACCATTCAAAGAAATCTCGACACCACTGAATTAAAAACCAAGACGTGAAGCACATGTGTTGACATATGCTTGATACATAATATCCTTTCTCTGTTTAATACTTATGTAATTATACTTTATTCTTTGTTTACTCTAATTTTCTGTTCATTTAGGATGCGATTCTTGAAAATTTGGATATAAGAAGAGTCATATTTGGGATTTTCCCAACTTATCGTGACAGGTAACAAAAGTGAATAATAGCCTATATCCTTCTCTTTCAATATAGAATGCCAACACAACATGAATAAGAAATCTGCTGCACTACCACATAATGGCATATAATTGCACAGCATAGTTGTTCACTGGTTAAATTACATCACTACACTACAATAGACACTATTTTCAGCGGCTCATTTTTTACTTAAGAGGAATCATTTGTGTGTAACTATCAATTCTCACACATGGATATATGAAAGGCGTCGAACCCCCATATTTAGAAGTTTGCTAATGATTGACTGGATTGTGTCTATTTAGTGCTTGCAGTGACCGAGTTTCCCAGTTTACATGTATTGCCGTTTGGGATATGCAGTTCTTACCAAACCTTCTCCTTTTCATATGCCAACTCTTGACACAATTAATTCCACCATTTTCAGCCCATTGCCAGCTGCATTTGACCGTATCTTACAGGCATGTGATTTCTCGCAATGGAATCCCGATTTCTTGTGCCAATCTGTTTATTAATTACTAATGCCCTTCACACCTCAGGTTGGTGATGCTAGTGGGATCCAGTCACCTGTTTCTTTTGGAGGGTTTGGGAGCTTGACAAGGCATCTTGGTCGCTTGTCAAATGGTTTGCCCGCTGATTCTTTATTTTAAACTGTAGGTTGCATGATCATCAAATAAAAATATGCTTACTCCAGTATAAGCAAGACCTAGGTAAAACTCTCACCAAAAAGTCATGCCAAGTGGAATGGATTGATGTACATTTGAGAAACGAGAGAGGAAATTATCTCACTTCGTTGTGAGATGTCAGCTCATACAAAATGCCCAGATAACCGTAACAGAATTTTAGCACAAAATATGCTAATAGACAGCTTATAAGGTTGAAAAGGGGATGTCAAGATCCAACATGCCATAGTCCAAGAGGTTATGCTCTTGTCAGATGAAGCACAATAACGAAGCCACAATTCCCCTTAAGAACCAGGACTACGACAATTCAAAGACTACTGACCAACATTGTTGATCCATAACATAAGCAAGATATTATCTATTGCTGAAGGCCTGAACAACCTAGTTTCCCCATGCCAGAGTGCTTGCACAATGATACGACACATCCGAGACAATTTATTTGGCAGATAACATGATCCAAGATCTCCATGGAAAAAATATTTCTCGCTTCCTTTCAGTATTTCACATACCTACCATCTATTTTGTTCTGAAACTGCAGGTGTATATGAAGCAGTTTCAGGAGATTTCCTGGATGCTTATAGTTTGAGACTGTTAAACCCTTATATGGTTGGTGTGCTTCATAGAGTCATAGATTCGTGGTTTACGCCTAATAGCACTTTATGTAAATTTGAAGCAGGACCTTACTTGTTTGTCGGTTGTGCAGCCAAATTTAAGTGCATCATGGTTGTTCCAAAGAGCAATGTCGACAAGGCCGCAGACAAATATTTCGCCAACCTTTATTAACGAGCTTCTCTTTGCTAATTTTCAGTCGATGCAGGTAAATTATTTCACAACATACAATCTTGTTTCAGATCACTTATTTTATCTTATGATAATATTGTTTTGTACAATGGCCAGAAACTTGGGGATTCAGTACTTCGGCCATTTCTCCAAGTTAGTACTTCGACACTGTGAATCATGATACCTAGCAACAAGAAACATTATGCATTTATATTTACTTTAACTGTGTGCCTGTAGGATGTAATACAATTCGGACCTCTGGTGAAAACACTGGGCCTAGTAATGATCAGTCGGCCACAAATTTTGCCTTCCATATTTAAGCAGGTAGACCTATTTTATATAACTTGTCACTCTTATTCCTTTTCTAACTCTGTTTTCACCTTCAGGCTTTAGGCGAGCCGTGTTGGCTTTGCAATCCATTCATTGAGGCTTACCTGGTCATTAGAGTTTATTCGTAGTTCTTATATCTTTTTTCACACCGCACCTGCTTTCTTATAGGTTGGACTTGGAGTCATCCTTAACTGGTCAGGCCATTTTGTGAATCTTGGTTACTACACATTCCTTTCCAGCTTTATCGATCCCGCTGTTAGGTACACTGAGGTTATTTATCTCTAATAGTAACAAATCCACATTTCAATACCATATGTGCAACCTACCATAATTTTGAGATTATTTCTGTTTTCTGGATTTGTAAGGCCTTGGGTTGAATCGTTGCCGCCAAAGGACAAATATCAGTGGAAACGGTATCTTGAAGCCTGGCAGTATGGAGCTGGCTTAGACTATCGTCAAGAGGAATAAAGCTTCAGTAAAACAGGAGTCATATTCTTCCAGAATTTTTTTCTGTCGGTACAGATGAAACATTGTAGAGTAGATAAAACTACAGGCCAATGCAACACTGGTATATTTTGCTTATTTATTTACTGCCACGCTTGTTCCCAATAGTACTTTGGGAGTTATTGGAGATAAAAGAATGTCATTGTCAGCAAAGATACAGTTCTTAAGTCTTAACTGAAGTGAATAAACAATGCTTACTGATGTTATGTAATTTCTGCTGCTTATCGATTGAGAGTACAAATAAACTCCATGGCTGCAAACAAAACCAAAAAATGAACTGATTCTCCACAATAGTTTTACAGGCTCATACAGGGAGATTGTGTGATTTTCAGCTAAGTAATGAACATTCGTTATCCTCTGTTTCTTAGAGCATACGCCACCGGCCAATGTATCTATAAACAAGAATGTCCAATTTAAGATCTAGTACTGGTGCAGTCTGTCAAAATACGCATCAGAATAAAACTGTGATTGGTCAGTACACAACGTATTCTGAAGTCAAAATCGCTGAACTATAACTGCACAAATAGGAGAATATGTAAAATCAAAATGAAGCTGCAAATGTGAATTTTAATTCAATTTCCTTTCAGTGATACATAGAAAGGATGGCTTCCGAATGAAGCACTACAGATATATTTGCTCTATGCCAAAATCCTAAGAAATACCTACAAGTGTCGTTGCACCAGCAATTGTGCGGCTATCTTTTGACACATTCGATCTGCATAGTCAGATCTTGAATCCCAGCTTCACGAAATATCCGTGAAGCACTTTCTCTTATAACAGATTTATCAGTTTCCATTGATATACAAAGATGAAAAGTGCCTACAATATCGGTGTTTGTTAAGTTCCATAAATGAACATCGTGGACTCCAATCACACCCTTAATCTTCATGACATCATCCAATGCTTCTTTCAAGTCCTTCTCATGGCTCCTTGGAACTCTTTGCAACAAAATTTCAGCAGAGTTCCTTAATAATGGAAGGACAGAAGCTACAATCATTATTGAAATGAATACGGAGCAAATGGGATCTGCTATTAGCCATCCCTTGTATTTGATCAGTAAGGTCGAGATCACAACACCGACGCTTCCCATTGTGTCTGCTAGGACATGTAAGAAGATACCTTCCATGTTATGGTCAATGTGACGTCGCTTAGCTGGCCTGCCATTGTTACCAGTTTCTGGTGCTTCCAGTTCTCCATTACAAGAATGCGGTTCTGAGAAATCAGAGGGCATATTTCTCAGCGGAATCTCAAGAAGTCCTTGCTCACTGCTGATGTTGCTGCAATCTTGATGAGTGTGATCTCCGCCTTGCTGGTGATGATCCATATGGTCATGGTGATGATGCTCATGGCTACAGCCATGGTGGCTATGTTGACTACTGGTGTTCTCCATGGAGGTATTGTGGTGACTCTCTACATTGTTATTATCATGTTGGTGATTATGATGATGGCTCTTATTTGTGTCTCCGTGATGACCAGAACATGACTTCTCCTTGTGATCAACACTCTGACGAACATGATCATGATGGTGATCTTCATGGCCATGATCATGTGAATGAGAATGTGAATGGGAGTGAGAACAGCTACCGCCATGCGCATGATGGTGCTCCTCATGAAAGAAAACCAATCCAATGATATTTACGAGAAGCCCACCAACTGAAACTGTCAAAAGGCTACTTGTTGATATCTCTCGTGGCTCAAGTATCCTCTCAAACGACTCTAACACAATCAGTGCACCAACAAGTACCAAGAACACTGCATTAACATACCCAGATAGCACCTCAAACCTGCCCCTTCCATAATTATACAATCCATTTGCAGGCAGCCTCGCGATGTAGGATGCATAGAGTCCAATTGCTAGAGCTGCACAATCAAACAACATATGGCAAGCGTCAGAGAGCAGGCCAAGACTATCGCTCATGAAACCGCTGGCAAACTCGACAAACATGTAAGCTGTGTTGATCAACAGAAAAGCAGCAATCTTCCTGGACTTGCGTTCACTAAGGATATGGCGGACTGGCCCCATGACTGCCTCATACACCGACTCTGATAAGTCTGTGCTCCCAAGCTCAACATACCCTGCAGGGGCCAGCTCCCTGCTGGCGATCCACAACATGAACCCACAAATTAAGAAGCCCGGTAAGGAGAGTTTTGGGTAGTACACCAGCTCCAGCACAAGGGTGCACACAAACGTCATTGCAAAATTCATGCTTGGCCTGCTGTTGCTGCTGTCGTAGGCTTGCCGTCGCCCCAACGCCATGCCAAAGACGGCTAAGTTAAGGAGCAGCCACCAGAGATGAGCAATCGGCACAGCTCCACCACCGTCGCTGGTGTCACTGCCGCCGAGAAAGAAGAGGCCCACAAGTGCTGGGACGGAGAGGAAAGTGGCCGCCAGGGCAAACACGGCCGCACGGGCGTGGCGGCTGCGGGTGACATGTCGCGCAGACGCAGAGTGCTCGGCCGACGATAGGAGGCCGGAAGCGAAGGGGAGTGCGAGAAGCGCAGAGTGGGAAGGCGATATAGCCGCGAGCGAAAGGGAGGCAGCGGCGACGGAGATAACGCGGCGGCGGGAGGGTCGGTTGAGGGCGCGGGCGAGCAATGCGCCGGCGGAGTCTGCGAGGACGACGAGACCGGGGGAGGGGAGGAGGTGGAGGGACGCGAGCCGGAGGAGAAGGGACAGCGCTAGGAAGAGGGAGGGACGGATGAGGTGGTTGAGTGCCGGGAAGGGGTGGGGCTGGCTCTTGGACGCGGTGGGGATGACGGCGACGGCGACGGCGGAGAGGATGGCGAGGAGCGGCGGAAGCAGGAAAAGGTGGGGCAGGGAGGGGAGCGCTCGGGCGGCGGGCGCAAGGAGGAAGAGGGAGTGGAGCGCGAGGAGGCGGAGGATCGCGGCAGCGTAGGGGGAAGCGCCGGCGGGGAGGCGCGTCTTGGATGGGGTGGGGAGGGGTGTGGAGGGGAAGCGGAAGGAGGGGTGGGCGGCGAGCCGCGGCGGCACGGCCAGGCGGAGGTGAGGCACGTGACGGCCTGAGAGGGAGCCGTCCGAGGCGGCCATCGGCGGCGGATCGGGGCCGGCGGACGGGTCGGGGAAGATGGGGCGCTGGGAGCGAGTCCAGCGTTGACGGAGTCTCTGGTCACTCGTCAGTCATGGGTTGTGTTTTTTTCCTTTTCGTCGGGAGAAAAAAACATGAGGACCGCTAAAGATCAGACGAGTTTTTTTTTTAAATAATACCTTTTTTTATGTGAAATTGCAGAAATAGCGCGCGCAATTTTGGAATTTTAAATCTAGCGCGCCGTCGGCATCGGCTGTGCCGAAATGTTCGGATCGGCATGGGCCATGCCGAAAAGTGTGTGTCGGCATTACCCATGCCGACATGTGCATGATCAGCTGTCCTTCGCGTAAGCGTCGTGCCGACACAACATATCGGCATGGGCCATGCCGATTTGGGCATTTCGGCGTTAGCCGTGCCGAAAGTGGGCAGTCCCTCCCCTTTTACCCTTTGCTAACCCTTGTTGACCCTTTTATCCGGCAAATGTTTCCCGCCACCGATATATGCGAAGCTTTCCCGCAAAATATGTTTCCGCCACCGTTTCCCGCCAGATTTCTCCCGCCACCGTTTCCCGCCAGATTTCTCCCGCCACTGTTTCCCGCCAGATTTCTCCCGCCACCGTTTCCCGCCAGATTTCTCCCGCCACCGTTTCCCGCCACCGTTTCCGCCACCGTTTCCCGGCTACTTGTACACCAGTTATCCTATAAAACCCACTCGAAGGTAGCCATGTAAGTCACTTGAGCGCAAGCATGGTGTGTATTGTTCCTTGTGAGAAGTGTGTGTCCGGATTTCACATAGCCGCATCCGAGCATCTGGCTAAGATTTCCGAAGATTTGAAGGTAGATGGTAGGATAGTTCCCATCTCAGAAATTATTGGTAGTGAGAGACATCTCGCTTTGCTTGGGGCGAGACAAATTCGAGACGGGTTTCCGTATAGGACCCCGCAACAAATCCGTGCAGAAATCCTGAGGCTTGTAGATAAGTACGATAGGAAGGTTACCAATGGTCCGTATCTCCGGACCGAAGATGACCGCTATTTTTACGATGAGTCCTATCTTTGGGTAGTCTCCAGCGATGATGATGACGATTTCATGCCGACATCAAAGGAAAGGAGGGAGGCTGAAGCATCTAGCAAGGGCAAGGAGAAGAAGGCTGAAGCATCGAGCAAGGGCAAGGGAGCTAAATCAGCAGATGGTGCAGGGTGCATCGATGGGAGATAGGTAGAGTCTTAAATTGAGTTGTGTTATTTCATTTCTCGTGTGTTGTGATCAGTATGTACTCGCCTTGTGTTGTATCTTATTTTTATTAGCTTCACTTCTTATGTTCTGCGGAGAGTATGGACTCGGTTTGTGTTATATCTTATTTTGCGTATCAATTTATTATCAAGTATGTTTATCATAGATTGTTAGAAGTTGTAGTTTTTGTACTACCGAGTATATTTACCTAATCAAATCGTTACGGAAATGTCTCGCACATAGGAATATGTCTAGTACTGTCGAACGGAACACGGAGATGTCTCGTACATAGAAATATGTCTAGTACATAATATCGAATAGTACATAGGTAAAAGCATCACTCCTTGTCGACCTGACGACGGTACCGCGTCCTCCTACGCCGAGGCCCGGAAGGTGACAAACGCGTGGGAGCGTGGTGTTGCCGCATTCCGCGGCCTTGCAACGGCGCATCGTCATGCTCGTCGTCTGGCTGTGCTGTCTCCGGAGGTGGTGTCTGCTGAGTGGGCATCGGTGGCGAAGGCGCGTATGCCTGAGTGGTGTCCAAGTCGTACTGGGAGAGTTGTACGTCTGATCTGGACCTGCACAAGATAATATGTTAGTGTGTGCTATTGGTGAATAAAATTTATATCTACGAGAAATAAAAATTTCTAACCTCCGTGCATTAGTTGCTGAGAGTACTGGCCCATAAGATTGGCCATCTGCGGCTGGTATGATGCTCCAACGAACTGTGGTCCGCCCCCATAACCGTACGAATATGGCATCCCGGTGTACGGTGGTGCATGTGCCTGCCAGGATGAACTACCCGGCATAAAGAGTGGAGGCTGTGCAGGACCCGACATAAACAATGGCGACTGTGAAGTTGCCGGCATAAACATAGTCGACTGTGAAGGACCCGACACATACACTGGAATCTATGAAAGAGGTGGCTGGGATGGACCAGGGTCGAAAGCGTCCTCTAGCTGGCGAGAGGTAGACGCAACTGTGTCGTCTATGGGGCGTGTGCTAGGACTCTGCTGAGATGTAAAACGTGGTCGTGGGTTGTGCCGAGTAGTGGTGTCACGGGGTGGTGATACCTATGCGGCACCTAACAGTCGTGCCGAGGAGTGCCGTGGGGGACGCGGGGGTGCATGGCGTGGAACAACGTCCCTAGCACCTGTGCAGGTAAGCACACCATAAGCACGTCGTAGCTTGCCCTCTAGACGCTTGAACCACGACTGGTGCTGGGAACCAACGACGGTGGAGTACGCAGCGACGTCCGCCTGTATATCTGCTATGATGTCGGCCTGTAAAATATAAATAAAATGGTAGATATGTTATTACTGTAGTACGTACATTGAACACTAGAACAGTAAAACTTGACGACTTACCGCTGTGTTTCCCCGAGCCCCGATTCCCTATGGTGGGTACATGGCTGTGATATCAGCCGCTGGAAGCTCGTCAGGGTCGGCAGTGGCAACCAAAC
This sequence comes from Poa annua, assembly GCA_026929855.1. NCBI lineage: Eukaryota > Viridiplantae > Streptophyta > Magnoliopsida > Poales > Poaceae > Poa > Poa annua. The sequence continues at coordinate 61,520,581 of CM049437.1, forward strand.
GAGTGCGAGTGGCGAGCGTGTACTTGAAAGGGCATGTGCCCTCTTATATGGTTTTGGTAATTGATGACAATCCATATGGACTAATGTTTGTGTTGAGCATATTGCAAGTATGTCTTGAAGATGTCAAGACATCACCCATATGAAGATAGATGGGAGCATATTGCAAGTATGTCTTGAAGATGTCAAGACATCACCTATATGAAGATAGATGGGATGATACGAGATTGATCAAGATGTTGATCAACACACGAAGCTACAAGATGTACCAAGTGGATCATGTATCCCTTGGATGGTAAGCCATTGTCCATATAGTTTTGTGAACTAACCCAAGTGTGTGTGGTATCTATATGTGGAGTTAGGTATCTTCCCATGGGCTTGCAACAAGAAGAACATCTCATAGAGCTCATGGAGAATGATGTCATGCGGTATTCGTCATCAAGGTTAAGAAGTGCAAGACCAAGAGAAGCATTTCGGAGATTTCTTATGCTTGTAGCTTGGAGGTCGAAATGAAGACATGAAGACGAAGCTAATGGAGCTTGGAGATTGACATGAAGACGAAGCTAAGCGAGGCTCTCGCATAATGGCGTATGTGGGAGTATTTGGAGAAGTCTTCACCAAGCATGTGCTAGCAAGCGCAATCAAGAAAGGTGGTCCACTTGGATTGATCAAGACCGTCTTCGTCTAGCTCAAGTGGAATGCTCAAGGCTCAAGTGGATTGCTCAAGGCAAAGGTTTGTTCTTGATAGGGCTATAGGATAGACAGGCGTACTATCAAGAGGGGCTCTCGAGAGAGTAACTTGATCGCATTTTCGTGGAGAGCTCAAACCTTTGCATGCTTGGCATATCATCTTTCTTGGTTCTTATTTGGCTTTTTACCTTGTTGGGTTTTGGTGCTTGTCGTGATCTTCATGACAAGACCAAGTTCTTCGAAAACGGTTTTAGTATGGAAAACTTGTTGCGTATTTTGTGTGGAAATATTGCCGGTTCGACTTTGAGGAAAGCCCCAAACCTTCACATGTATGGTGACTTTGCTCTATTTATGACTTTGCTCTATTTTTGGGACTTTGAGGAAAGCCCCAAACCTTCACATGTATGGTGACTTTGCTCTATTTGTAGCCCTGTGCTTGTCGCTACCTTTCTAACGGAGTTGGTCTCACCTCATTCGGAGTTCATTTGCAAAAGATATTTCAGTTTTGGTGTTTCTGCCTTTTTAGGTGGGGCGGAAATTTCCGGACCTCGGACCGGAGATTTCCGACCTGGAGAATTTTTCACCAAGTCATAAAAGGTTTCTTCTCTGTACTCATTCGCTCTCTGTCGGAAATCCAGGAGGGTCCGGAAATTTCCGGTCCCAGTTCGGAAATTTCCGAACATGAAGTTGAAGTTTTTCGCCAAGTCTTATTTGCATTCAGCTCTGGACTCGGTCTTCTCGCAGTCGGATTTCTATGCTGAAATTTCCGGTCACCTGTCCGGAGATTTCCGGCCGCCAGTCCGGAAATTTCCGAACCAAGTTCGGAAATTTCCGAGCTGACGATTCCCAACGGCTAGAAAACTGGGAGGGCTATAAATACCCCTCCCCTTCTTCTTCCTTGAGCTGCTTGTTTTTCCCTTCTCTCTCCTGCCATTGTTGACCTTTGAAAAGCTTGCCCCCTCTCAATTCCTCCCATGATTCTTGCATATCTTTGAGGGAAAAGTGAGAGGAGATCTAGATCTACGTTTCCACCAATCCATCTCTCCTCTAAGTGAGGGGAACCTAGTGGATCTAGATCTAGGAGTTCCTTTGTGGTTCTCCTTGTTTGTTCTTCCTCTCTTCTCCCCCCACAAGCATTAGTTGCTTTTGGTGGGATTTGTGAGTGAGGGATTTGACTCCTTTGTGGTTTCTTTGTTCTTCCTCTCTCCTCCCCTATAAGCATTAGTTGCTTTTGGTGGGATTTGGGAGTGAAGAACTTGTGTTCTTGCCATTGCATCGGTTGCATCGGTTTGAGCCCTCCACGTGATTCGTGGTGGTGAAATTCGTGAGCTTGTTACTCTTGGGTCCTTGGACCCTAGACGCCTTAGTGGCCGGCCTTTGTGGCGGAGACCTTTTGTGGTCGGTTAGGACCTTTTGTGGTCAAGGCCTTTGTGGCTAGTTGGGACCTTTGTGGTCAAGTTGGACCTGTTGTGGTCAAGACCTTGTGTGGTCTTTTGGGAGCCCCCAATTCGGTTGTGGGTGTGTGCCCCAAGGTTGTTGTACGGGATTGATCTCCGCCCCAAAGGAGTTCATAGTGGAAGGTGAACCCGGACCTTTGTGGTCGAGTTCATCGGAGAATAAGGTGAGGCCTTTGTGGCGTTGAGTCGGACCTGTGGTGGTCACTCACACCTCTCCAACGAGACGTACTCCCCTAAGAAGGAGGAACTCGGGAATACATCCTCGTCTCCGCGTGACTCGGTTATCTCTATACCTTCGTACACCTCTTATGCACTTTACATTGTGATAGCCTTCGTGCTTGAAGTCATTTACCTTGTTATCACTTTGTTGCTTGTCTTGCTTAGCATAAGTTGTTGGTGCACATAGGTTCACCTAGTATATTTAGGTTGTGTTCTTGATAAGTTAAACACTAAGTTTTATTCCGCATTTATCAACCCTAAATTGTAAAAAGTGTACCTCGCCTATTCACCCCCCCCCCCCCCCCTCTAGGCGACGTCTTTCCTTTCAGTACTGCCGGAGGTACTCCTCAAAATCAGCAAGCACAAAGGGTCCATCTGCGGTCCATAAATTAGCCGGATCTGTCGCACTCCCCCATTCTTGTATGTATGGCAGGATCGTATGCATATAAGATGCGAGCGATCTCTCTCCCTGCCGCCCTTTCCTGCCACATGTACATATAGCATAAGTATATACTACAACACTACTACCGGCCACTGTAAATACAAGTTGTAGTACTTACTTGTGCACGTGCTGAGGAAGTGTAGCTCTAGTCGGAGGCACCGGCCACTGGCGTAGTCCAAACTGTCTCATAACACGGTGTTGCGACATCTCCTCCACCAAGACGTCGAACACAATCCGACGTGTAGTCAACCAGTATGCACGATCTCTCGTGCACAAAGAAGAAAGCCCGCCGGGGTATCGTGCCTGTATCCGCGGCTGGTCGTACGGCTCCCATATAACCTGGTGGTGTGGCAGTTGATCAAACCACTCAGTGAACATCACATAGCAGTTTCTCACTTGATCACCCACGAAGCGTCTCTGCACAAATATTCGAATTAATTCAGGAAAAATGAAAATAGAAATTTTATAGAACCGAACATAAAATTAATAGAGTATCGACTGGGTACCTCTCTACGAGCCCACATACTGCCAAATGTGGGAAGATCAACTGCGTTGTGATCTATCGGTCTGTAGTCCCAGGGCCTCGTCACGTCCACGTCTGGTCTACCGACAGGGAACCTCTCCCAAGACCACAGCTGCAGAAATAGAGGACAACCAAGTATCGAAGAGCTATCCGAGTTCTTCGTGCAGACGGTGCACAGAGCTCTGTATGTAGCCGCTAGGACAGCTGACCCCCAACTCCGCTGCACTATCTCTTCTTGGTTCTGTGCCGATGCAATCTCTAGTGCTATAGGTACCCAACGAGCACTAATAGTGTCGTGATGAGTCTCAGTGAACATCACCTTGCCAAATAGCCACAGTAGATACGCCTCGAGGCTCCGAGTAAGCTGCTCTGGAGTCAGGTGCTGCACCGGGATTTCGTAAGCCCGAATCTGCAGAAGGCAAACAGAAGAAGTTAATTATGGAGGACGAACCGATAAAGTTAACTCAATATATAATTCACATTTTACCTGCCACTTGTTCAGCCAACTCTGCTGTACACCATGCTTGTGGTCAGACAAAATAACATTTTGCGGATGCACGCCTGCGAACCGTGCCTGCATGAGCTCATGCCAATCGGGCGGAGGCTCTGAAGGTCCTAGCACTGCGCCAGCCAAAGGGAGTCCAAGCAAATATGACACATCTTGAAGAGTCGGTGCCATCTCCCCCCACGGAAAGTGGAAAGTGTGGGTCTCCGGCCTCCACCGGTCCACTAAGCAGCTGAGAAGTGACATGTCCGGCTGAATCTTTGTGATGGCACTCTGGTGCATCTGCCGTGGCTCGCCGTGTACCTCGTCCGGCTGAATCTGAACCCATCCTGAGGGGACGGTCTCAACTAGACGTGCAAGCGGTAAAAGACCAGCCCAAGTCAAACTGCAAACAGTACAAACAGTTTGTTAAAACTCTGTTAATTAAACCGTCGAAAGTGAAAACAATATACAATATTATAAGGTCCTGCGTACCGATGAATCCAGGAAGGATGCAACTCCCAGTTACTCGCTGATGTCCGAGTACGCAGAAGATGTGGCTGCCCACCTGACTCCCATATCTTAGCGCGATGTTTCGAATCAACATCGGCACTAAGTAAAGCACGCCCCGCCATCTGCAAAGTTATAAAACATGAACATGGTGCTCCAATAAACAACTTAAAACAATTGTACTTAATTATGACAAATACGAATTAAAACAGAGTCCTCGAACATATAAAATCGTCCCATTGTACTTAATTATTACAAATACGAATTAAAACAGAGTCCTCGAACAAACAACATCGACTAATTGTACTTAATTATTACAAATTCGAATTAAAACACAATACTAGCCACGACTTGCTCGCCCTCTTCCTCCTCGGGTGCCTCGCCCACGTACTGGTTCGCCACCTCGAGTTCCTCGGCCACGTACCGGTTCGCCTCCTTGGGGGAATTTTGTACAATGTTTCTCTCTGTGGCCGAACAAATTACATAACAAGCACTGACGAGTGGAACCACCTGCTTCAGACTCGTCCATATCATTCCGGATGCGCCGTGTCTGACGTCGTCCTCTACTAGTCCGCATGTTTGCTGGATGAGGAATGATTTCTCTATTAGCCTCTTCAACCTTGTTGAAGTTACCTTCGACTCGGAAACCTCTCATTTCCCCGGTCCATGTTTGAACCCGTGCCTCCTTCATGTAATAAGGTGACACGAATGTGGCTGCATGCAACCCCAACTGACCACAAACTGCTAACACATGAGAGCATGGAAGGTGAAGAAGTCTCGGTTTGTTACATGTGCACTCACAAGTTGGCGGATATCCGTCAGTAATGAACACCTCATGGGTTCTCTGCACGCTATCACCAAATCTGTCTGTCGGTAGGCGCACCTCATACCTAGCTTCTTCATTACCTACTCGAACCACGTTGTGGAACCGAGCCTTCTGTGTCTTCTTCTCCATGTATGTTCTTATCTTGCGACAGTAAGGTGTGCCAGGGTACCACTGACAATGATTCACGGCTTCGACACGTCTATCTCTGAAATAATTCATTGTTCCATGCATAATCCCCTCGACCAGAGCTGTAAGTGGCAGACCCCGGTTCCCTCGAAGGATAAAATTATATATCTCCGCAAGGTTGGTTGTCATGATGCCATATCTCGCTCCATGTGCATCGTGCAACAAAGACCATTTCACTGGCGGTTCTTTCTCTATCCATTCTTCGAAATTCCGGATGCGTGCTCCTTTCTTTCTCTTTCTTCCAGGTGGATCAATTCCAGGCAAATCACACAACCCTACTGGTTCTGAATGATCGGTTTGTGCCGCTTGGGCCGCTTGTGCCGCTTGTGCCGCCGCCACCTGAGCAGCTACTGCCGTCGCCTGTGCAGCTCTTCTTTCTTTCACTTGTTTCTGCGTGAATTCGGTGAGCCTTTCCCATAAAAATTCGTACTTCCGTTGCTGATTCACATTGCATAGTCTTTTAAACAGATTCATCAGACGTTTACTCTTAAAGCAAGAATAAAAGTTAGCAGCCAGATGTCTCATGCACCATCGACTCTGCACATCAGTCCACGGAGTTTGTTCATCCTCGGCGGGCTGCTCTAGTGACCTGATTGCCTTCAACAGACCTGCATGCCTGTCATGAAGAATACACACATTTGGCCTATCCTTCACAACACTCATTTTCAACTGCCTCAGAAAGAATAACCAGCTATCATAATTCTCACCCTCAACAAAGGCAAATGCAATAGGGACGATTTGTCCGTTGCCGTCCACTCCTATTGCGGTAAGTATGGCACCCTTGTACTTGCCGGTGAGAAATGTGCCATCGATGCACAACACTGGCCGGCAATACTTAAAAGCTTCTATGCATATGGCGAATGAGAAGAACATTCGGCCAAACACAGTCAACTGAGGATGCCCAGGAATTTTGGTTAGTTGGATGGTTGCCGCTGTACCAGGATTTCGCTCTTTCAACGTGGAAACCATTTTGACAGCACTATCATAAGCATCATAAAATGTTCCGAATCTCATTTCTAGAGCCTTCTGCTTTGCTCTCCAAGCCTTCCCATAATGAATTTTTGTTTTCCATCTACTCTTAACTGTCAACTGAACCTTCTCGCGGTCATGTCTTTCTTCTGCACTATCTCACTGAACAATAGTCGTGCAATGAGAGTTGAAGACAGGTTTGGATGGTTCGGCACCGTACTAGATATCTCACAAGTGTGTGGCACGAAATCTGACACCACCCAAAGCACGTCGTACTTCGGTACGTGAGCGTGCACCCTTGCTGGACAGTCAATATTAATGCAGCTCATAGTCAAATATCGACTATTTGACATATCAGTACGGAAAACCCTTTGCGTGGACAATGCCCACTCAATCACGGCTTCCCTCAACTCTTGCTTTGTGTTATACTGTGCTCCGATTCTAACATTTTTCATTCGGTACTCCCATGCCGGATAATATCCATCATCCACAGCTGTCATGTTCAACTTGTCCAGATCCCACGAGTGAGGAATCGACACACTGTCGACATTCCAGGAATGCGGAAGCGGCACATCTCCAACATTATCTTCTTCATCATTATCTACCTCATCCTCATTGCCAACATCTTCATCACCAGAATCAAGATCTTCTGTAACACCATCCTCATCTTCATCCAACATCTCTTCTTGCAAAGTACCTTCGTACTCATCCGCATCAGCCTCTCCAACTGGCGGAGGTCCTTCCGACTCAACACTGAGTGCTGGCTCATACTGCTCAGGAATGTCCACATTTTGTGAATGAGTAGCTTCACTGCTCTCTCCATGCTGAAAACCTCCACCACCTTGTTCTAAATTGTTCTGCTTCGGATAAAATATCAGCAAGATTTCTGGTTGGGTGCCTCGACGTTTGCATGATGCTAGCCAAGCTATCCACTGACCAGTTCGATCCAGCGGTAACAACTCCCGAAAAATATTTGCACGGGATTTGGACCATACTGACTGAATCTTAACCGTAAACATATTAGGATCATACCCAAAATTACCAGTGAAATACTCCTGCACTGCAGCTATTCTAGCTCTCTCTCAACTGCATCACCATATTATTAAATTCACTAAGATCAACCCCAGTCTCCGTAACACGGACAGTACCGGCGCCGAAGTGCACAACAAAATCAACGAGTTCCATTACCTAAACAAATTAATTCCGTCAAATACTACGCCACAAAATATTGCGACCACCGGAAATATTACCAATATTACTAATACTCCTAAAATAATAACACAGAACCGACATACACCCATAAATATCGACCGCCACAAAAACCGCCATCCACCGACTAACGCATCCATCGGACAAAATAATTTATATAACGTATATTTTAACGTATCCATCCGACAAAATTATTTATACAACTATATTAACGCATCCATCCGGCATATATCCACCGACAAAATTAACGCATCCGTTTAACATAAATCTAAACTACTACTAACGCATTTTTCTGACATCCACCGACAAAATAACATACATCCACCGATATTTGTACATTACAACTATCACATCCACCGACACAAAAATTCTACAACTAACCCATACATAATACTAAACAAGATTCATCTAGTGATTACTTAGGGTTTACCCTTGATGCGTGGAAATCCCGATTTTTCCGTTCCCGGCCTCAATCTACCGCCACCACTGCTCCACCACCACACCTCCTCCTCCAACACGAGCTCCCACCAGTGTTATCCACCATTGTTGGCCTCCATTTCTTCCAATACTCCACCTCTTCTCCTCAAAACGAATCCACGAAAATCTACCCCATGAACAGATCCTTCATGTCCTACTCCTGCTCTCTTCTTTCCTAACAATCTAAGCTACTCAAACTAAATTTTTGGGCTAGATTTGGCACTGTATTTGTGGGGGGAGAGGAAGAAGAGAGAGGAGCTGAGCCGGCCGACGCGAGGTGGAAGAAAGGAGGCCGGCGTCGCGCGGCACTTATTCTGGCCCAGATCGGCATGGCCCGTGCCGATATGTGGCGTCGGCATCAGCCGTGCAGAAAGGTGGCGGGCCCGGCCTGACGCGCGTCCGCGCATGCAGCCGTCGGTGCGGATCCCGCCGACGGAGACCTTTCGGCATATGCCATGCCGATCGGCATGACCCGTGCCGACGGGGCGCTAGATCTGAAATAAATGATACCCGCGCGCTATTTCCGCAATTTCGCATAAAAAAACGTATTATTTAAATAAAAAAACCCGGTTGTTGGTTCATTTGGACATCTTGTAGTTGCACGATTGTAGCACAACGCTTTAACATGCCAGTGCTACCTTTTTTTTTTTTGAAACTCATGCCAGTGTTTGTTCGGGTGCAGTCGTGTAGAGCAACTATGGAGTTTGTCGGTGCTGGCCTCGTCGAGCACGGACTAGCTCGGTTCCAAGGAAGAGCCATCATTGGTGTTTACCCGTACCTTCCCTTGCAGCAAGCAGTTTGGCCAACATATGAAAACCTGGAGAATTTACTTGGAAAAAAGATCCATTGTCATGCCTGGTCACCACATCTGCTCCAACATCTTCAGATTGGATGTTTAGATCAACTATCCACATTTATATTTACACAATCGATAGGCGGGGGGCACCTAAGATTACAAGACACTGGAGTAACTGTATTTTGCATATTTTAGTAAGTGTTTTCTCTTCTTTCTTTTTTTGCGAGAAAATAAGGTGTTACGAATAGGCTTATCCCGGTGTACCCTTTTTGTGATCAAGATATAGACGTGTTCCACATGTTTTAGAATTTTTTTTTTAATGGTGATAGATCAAGTGATGTGCTCTATTGCAGACTATTAGGCCTAGTTTAGGAGCTCAGATTTTTATAAACCACAGTAATCCAATAACAAAGTATTTGAGTGCCCGATCAATGTATACTTCATTTTTGTACAATACCGCAGTTCACAAAAGGTGGTCTGGACTGAAGTTTCTATTATAGCAAAAAAACTGTTGTTTTTGTACATTACTTTAGTTTATAAAACACGGTATTCATCGTGCTATATTTGTGTGCTCCGATTGAGCGAACTTTGTGTGCTCCGATTGAGGGTTACTCCATTTTGATCTTTTTTGCTTCGTTTTGTAGTTGACGGTTTGCATTGGTTCGTGCTTGAAGTTCTGGTTTACAGGGAGAAAATTAAAAGTTTTAGGTTGAACTAGTTGGAAGCTGGATGTGATAGGTGGAAATTTTTTGTTGCACGGGTTCAAAGATAAAGTTGAACATTTCAGAGGTGAGAAAAATGTCACCGGACACGACAAATAGACAGAGGTTGACGTCGGGAGAGCCCGTAGTGGCACTGAAACAATTCACACAATAAGATGTCTCAAAAGTGTTTTTGGCTCCCAATTTCCAGTGCTCACTCCGTTAAAAAATTAAAAATCATATTTATGAGTTTCAAAAAATTCTGAAAACAAATCCGTATGTAACCAATGATATATACCACAAATGTATATAATTTTAATATGATTTTCGGATTTCTTAAACGAAAGGGAGCACTAAAACTCGAGAGCCAAAAATCTCCACTCGTCTTTGATCCTCAATCTAGAAAGAGCCAATATTAAATACGACGGCCTCTTTGACATCAACCTCGGCATCATATTAAAAAGAAAAAAGAACCTCGGCATCATAAAGAGATACTCCCTCCGCCAACAATTATTAGATGTGTTTCCAAATTTTGGTACGTATATAACAATATTTTAGAATTGTGAAGAGAGGTAATGGCTATTTCACACATATATAGATATGGTTATTGTCACCTTGACAACGCAAGCACTTAGCAAAGAAACCAACTCTGTCTCTTGAGTAACACCACTTAGCAAAGAAACGGCGGCAGTAATATTGGGTACCACAGAGGTCGACAGAAGACTAGCGAACAGGAACAAAGGAGACTAGAAAAGAACAAACATAGACAAAACTGCAGGGCTGGTGAAACTTGGCCAGCAGAATAAAACTTGAACAAACATTTTATTTCTTTCATATTCGAAGCATTAAAGCAAGTCTTACTATACAGGGATTGAACGGTGTGTATGATACACGATTTACATTCGAAACACACCATATGTTGTGTCTTCAGGGATTGGCTTGGCCGAAGCAGAAAGGCAAAGGCTTAAAACCCGTCTGGTATCCGCAGGATCTATGATTCCGTCATCCCAAAGCCTAGCGGTAGAGTAATAGGGGCTTCCTTCTTTGTCATAAGCCTCGACAACTTTCGCTTTGAAGGCTTCTTCCTCATTCTTGGTCCACTGTATAAGAATAAAAAGTCTCATCTTCAACCAGCATCTAGTTCCACTTTCTTTAACTCGTTTCCATACTTTGAATAGAAGGATCTTGCTAACCAAATCGTAGCTGATATTATCATATGAGGAAACTTCTTCTTTTCTAAAAGCTATGATTGTTTTGTCTAAGATGACCATTTTTTCCATTTTTTAAAGCTGGCCATTTTTAACCAAATATATTAATGAAAGATAGCTATAGTCATCTTATGCAGCACTCAGAATGTCTTACGTTTTTAGATCAAATAAATTAGCACTATACCTCCACTCCTTGCCTTTTCCTGTTGTTATTCTCTATTTGAGCAAGAACACCGGCTGCCTGAAAAGGTTTGAGAGAAAGAAATAATAATAAGACCTGTGGTAATTTGGCTCTTGTTTGAGAATTCAATGGCAGGTAGCATATATTTGAGCAGGATCCATATCTATAAAAAGATCGAAAAGCAGTAGTACAAAAAAATTCACATGTAGAAGAACAATGACCTATATATATACTAACAGTGTTTCACAATATATGTGTAGTGCAAATTCCTAAGAGACAATTTTTTATATGAACATGGACCATGCTTGCACACATATTTCTATGAATGTACTAGCATGAAAAGTTTTGTGTGTTTTCTCGGAAAAACAGTACAACACCTCGATTCTGGTGTAATCAGCAGCTACTTGAACGGAAATGCAATATTATGGGTGGTTGAATGAATAAAATAGACGGTAAAAGGAAGCATTAATCTTACTCTTTCCATTTGGTTCAAGAATAATGTACAGCCTATATAAATTTTTAGTTCCAGAATAATGTACAGAGTACTGTTTCTTAAATTACAAACCGACATGAACAGAAAAATAAGGATGCCGATGTCAGATTTTTTTTCTCGAAAAGGGGGACCCCGGACTCTGCATCAATCGATGGATATGAGCCTGGCCAATACCACCTAAATACATGGAAGTTTTTCACGCCGTTCTGCTTTAGTTTTTTGTGCAGACACTTCTACTGGCGGTGCGGCTGAGTATCTGAGATATTTTGAAACGCGTTGGCTAGTGCTGCCAAATAGGCAATGCCCCTACCCCCTATTCTTCAAAAGATAGGAACTGATACCAAGAAATACTTTCATGACATCCTTTACCAGGCAATGATACTAGTAAAGTAATGAGCGGAAAGTCATTTTGACTCCTATACTCCAGTTCTCTCGACTTAAAAAAAAAGCAAATATATATTTAGAAGTTTGAAAAAAATCTGAAAACAATCATGCATCTTCTCAATGATATATCCCACAAACCTAAAAAATCTCAATACAAAATACTCCCTCCGATTGGAAATATTTGTCAAAATCTGAATGTATCTACATACTAAAATATGTCTAGATTCATCCGTACTTAGACAAGCCTGTGTCAATCATTTCCAATCGGAGTGAGTACAATACGTTTTGAGCTATACAAAAAAGACAAAAGTTGAAAATTTGAAACTACATATTGTGCACTATGCTCAGATTTGTACATTTGTCATTTTTGTGGAGCTCAAACCGTAAATTATTTTGCATTGAGATTTTGCACGGTTGTATAGTATATTACCGAGAACATATACTCCATATGATTTTTTACAGATTTTTTGAAACTTAGATATTTTTTTGTTTTTTAAAAGGGAAAAATCTCCACACAGTAGTAAGACAGTTTATAAAACTGATAATAGGTCCAATGTCTTACCTGGATGCCACCCATAACAGATATTCTAGCAGTTGGCCACATGAACAAAAAATTCGGGCTGTATGCACGTCCACACATTCCATAATTTCCGGCACCAAAACTCCCACCAACAATTACGGTAATTTTAGGGACCTGTGCAGAAACAGTGGACATATATTATTGGAAAGTTATATTGGTATGAGGTCTGGTGTTTATACAAATCATCGAAAGAGAGTATTAGCAATTCAATATTGCAAAAGCATGACCGTCCTTCACTGGGTGGGACATTTATGTCAACAAATGAATGTTGATAAATTATAGCCCCTCCTTCCATGCAAGGCCTATTAATCTTAAGTGAAAATGGTTTATGTTTGACAAAGTTCCTAGAAAAATCATCTACAATACTCATAAATACGTTATGAAAACAAATATATATTGGCCTTGTAGATGTATTTTTCCTGTAAACTTGGTCAAACTTTAAAAGGTTTGACTTAAGACAAGATTAATAGGCCTTGTATAAATGGAAAGAGTACTATGCAGAAAATGATTGCCAAGCATCTACCAGTTATTACTCACTTCAAATTTATAATTCTTGTCAAAAAAATATTCTAAAAAACATGGGACAAATTTTGGTTCATCCTATTCCATTTTCTTAAGGTGGGATATCCAATAAACCAGGAAAAAATACCGTACCAACTACAACTCTGCAAGTGGTTAATATGACACTTGACTGGTGATTCGATCGGGTTGTCAAAATGCTATCGAATGTACATGTATCCCAGTATCACATTCATCACACGGTTATGAAACAAAGGCAAAACCTCTAGAAATAGTGGATACTAACAAGAACTATCTGGGAGACACTTTTCATTAAATATACAAGTAGTAAAAATGACAGGATTAGGTATATCTTGCACACCTTCAACAATACTTAAAAGCAAAACCGAACAATCATAACTAATAACTGGAAAAAATTGATCGTTCTATCAAACAACATATTCATGGTATGTACAGAGTGATACTGCCTAATTGTGGGATAAAGCATCACTCGCTCACTATTTAGCTAAAAAGGACAGCAAGAATGGGAAACTATAGGAAGGTTTGACCTTGGAACAGGAAACTGCCATGACCATTTTTGCTCCAGCTTTCGCAATTCCGCTTGATTCAGATTTCGACCCAACCTGTGAAACATTGGCATTGAAAAGGGTTAGAAGGCTCATACATCAAAATCAAACCAACTATATGTTTAAGTTTAGCATCCTCGACTATCTGCACAAAATCCTATTTAGTATGTATGCAGTTCGCATTGTTTGACTGTAGAAGGCTTCTCATTCCCCGTGAACTAGCTTGCGAGGTTAGGGACTCTCTCACTTATACATTAGGCCTCTTTCCCTTCTACAATCAATGTCGTACTATTCCAACAATCTCCCTGCTCACTCATTTGTGTCCTTGAAGAGTCAAACAACACTCTTTCACTGTACATGGACTCTTTTGCACCCGTGACCGTTCAAAACAAATGGATGCCCCCTCGGGCACCATGGTCCATTACGCCTTCATACACTAGTGTCCACAATGTTGGAACTGAGCTCTGATGCCAATTGTTGGATCATAAGGGTCTTTTCATCCTCAAACAGCCAACTTGTGAGGTGAGGACGTCCCCAGTTTCAAATTAGATAATTTTCCCTTCAACAACCGATGTGAAACTATTCATTAGGAGCTAAAATGATCGAATGAACTGGAGAGTCAATAAGATGCCATACCATAAATCCAGTAATATTTTGAAGAAATATTAAAGGAATATTGCGCTGAGCACACAACTCGATGAAGTGGGTACCCTTTAGCGCTGACTCGGTAAATAAAATACCATTGTTTCCAATAATTCCAACTGGCTGCCCACATATCCTTGCAAACCCAGTCACTAGTGTCTGCATAAATGTGAAGTGAAACAATAAGTTGCACATTGCACAAGATACAGAATGCAAAGGATAATTGAGTATAAGAGAAATCCTTACTGTTCCATACAATTTTTTGAATTCATCAAATTCACTTCCATCAACTATACGAGCTATTATTGAGCGAATATCAAAAGATTGCTTCATATCAGCTGGTGCAATTGAGCGAAGTTCCTGTACATCGTACAATGGTTCTTGGTAATCACAAGCAGAATTGTGTGCACTTGTTACTTTGGCGGCCAGGTGAAGGTTCTTCACAATATTTCTCCCCAGTGCAAGTCCATGAAGCTCATCTATATCAATTTAGAGTACAAAAAAAAGTCTTAATATGTTATAACATCAAAGTTATATGTCCAGAAACAAATGATAACTACATGCAAAGTATCATGGTCTGGAAATAGTATGTGTGACCAAATAAATTAGGCACAAAAGAATATTCAGAGACACAATTTAATACTCGTTAATAGAAGATGAAAAAATTCTAACAGAAAGAAGCAGAACCGCTACACTAAAAACCTGACATAAATTATCTCAAAAAATAAACTGACATAAATGCATATGAGAATGCATGCAGTTCATCCTTGCTCCATTACCTATATCTAAGCGAGCAGTAATTGAGTCATAATATACGGTAATATATGTTAGAAATACCTTGTGCAAAGTGATCAGAGACTCCTGATATTTTACAATGCACTGATGCTCCACCAAGGTCCTCAGCAGATATCTCCTCGCCTGTAGCAGCCTACAAAATCGGCCCTTTAGACTTTGAAACGTAATTTAGATACTTATTAAAATTGTAGGCAGAAAATACAACCTTTACAAGGGGTGGACCGGCTAGAAATATTGTCCCATTTCCCTTAACAATTATACTTTCATCAGCCATGGCAGGAATATAAGCACCTCCAGCAGTACAAGAACCTAACACTACTGCAATCTGAGGAATACCATCTGCAGACATCTTAGCTTGATTGTAGAATATTCGACCAAAATTATCACGATCAGGAAAAACTTCCGCTTGCTTGGGGAGATTAGCACCTCCACTGTCAACAAGATAAATGCAAGGCAATTTACATTCAGAAGCTATTTCTTGTGCCCGCAGATGCTTTTTGACTGTGATAGGATAGTATGTACCCCCCTTTGTAGTTGGGTCATTGGCCACAAACATACATAACCGTCCATGGACAGGCCCTATGCCAGTAATTATACCCCCTGACGGTAATGCTTCCTCATAAACATCAGATCCTGCAAGCTTTATTGCAAAAGGTACCATCAACAGCTGATAGTCCACAACAAGAAACGAATATGACAATATTTATTTCTATTCTGAGGCATCCTAAGAGATATTCGCATGACTGAATAGTTAGGGGCAGTTGGCTGCATGACACCGATATGTGTTGGAGGACAACACTGTTCAGGTCGAATGTGATTTTACAATAGTGGGAATGGGAAATATATTAATATTAAGCTAATAACAAGTAAACCTGGTCAAATATGTCGGACTGATAGTTTTGTCCAGTGTCTTCTCTAACACACTCCCTCCGTTCCAAAATATAAGACTTTCTAGCCTTTCTGATTTTGTCGTGGTCTGTATGTATGTAGACATGTTTTAGTGTGTTAATTCACTCATTTAGGAACAAATCAGGACAAAGTAAGAAAGGCTAGAAAGTCTTATATTTAGAAACAGAGGGAGTACTAGTTAGTGTGGATGTGAAATCCTCATACTTATATTAAATAAATTTGGATGGTATTTAGAAAATCAAGATGCATACTTAAAATGGAGATGATGCAACAATTTGTATGTGAATGCTATTGATGTGTATTAGATGGAGGTGGATGTGATAACGCATGTGCAAGGAGGAATTATTGCAATTCCAAAAGGGTGGATGTATTTCGTACATCATCTTGGGAGAAAAAAGCTTATGGCTACATGACATTACTTGACTAAGAAATGATTACCTGCTGCCATTCGGCAGCACTAAGTTACCAAACTAAGAGCGATAATAACTAAGATAAGCATACCAACATAGTACATTTTAGTTCACGCCGTCAGCTTGATCAATTGACCATCGCAAGGAAAAGGGTCTCACTGACGACCGACCAAAGTGATCAACTGACCATTGCGAGGAAAGAGGGTCTCACGCTCTCACTGATGACTGACCTGAGAGAGCTCGAGGAAGGAGGTCCCGGGGTCGAGCAAGCGGTCTATGCGCTCCCTCGGGAGTAGCTTCCCCCGTTCCGAGTTCCGCTTCACCGCCCCCGCGCCTCCCCCGCCCAACACCTGTAGGAAGAACACTCGACGGCGCCCCGCTTGGTCAGGAGGGGAAGGTGTAAAGGAAGCTCGAGAACGGAGGCACGCACGCACGCACCTGGGAGACGCGGGAGCGCAGGTCGGTGAGGAGGCCGCCGACGGCGTCGGCGTTGCGGGCGTAGGCGTCGGAGCTCCGGTCGAGGGCGTCGGGGAGGACCGAGGAGGAGGCGCCTCCTCCGTGGGCGCGGACCGCGGCCGAGGAGTGGTAGGCGGCGGGAGTTACGGCGGCAGCAGTTGCCCTGCTTGGACGGAGCCGTCGCGCGGCCAATCTGCCGAGCATCTCCGGCGGATGATGATGGACTGGTCACTGGTGGCGAGTGGAGTGAGTAGTTTGTGTCCTACTGCCTGTGTATGCTGGCACAGAGGAGAGGAAGACTCCTGCACGCAAGTTCGAGCGGATATTTGATCTCCAAGTCCGTCTGATCTGATGGCATGCTGCGTTGGCACGCAAAACTTAGATAAGAATAACGGCGGGATTTGGTTAACCATTTATGTTTTGGGTTCGAACCTATTTAACCATTTTTATAAAGGAATTAATTAGGTTAACCGTATGGTTAATAGGGTTAGAAAGGGTTAACCCTTGGTTATTGAGGGTCGAACCATTTGGTACCGCCAAAGTGTGGATTGTGGTCTTGTGGATCACAACGTGTCCATGCAACCAAAGATTATTCTGAATCGTTGACTTACAAGTAACTTTCAGAAATCTTTTTTTTTGAGTTTTAAAGCAGTCGATCCTGCCGTCCGTTTAGATAGAATAGAAGGTTTATGTACAGAAGTTCACTGGCGGAAGCCGGCCAAAAGTTTGCAAGAAAACAAAAAGGAACCCAAAGAGCAAAAGCCTATCCTCCCGGGTCATGCGAGTGCGCCAAGGCACGCTGCTGGATCTCTTCCCACACAAGATGTGCCACCGCGTCCGGCTGCAAGGCGGTGTTGCGAAAGACCCGCCTATTTGCTTGCCCGCCTACTTTCAGAAATCTTTCTGAAAGAAAATTATACGGAGTAGAAAATTTGTATCACCCCACACAGCTGTTTGCTTGCCCGCCTCACAAGGACCAGCCGTCAGTCGCCTCGCAAGAACCAGCCATAAGTCGCCTCGCAAGAACCAGCCGCCGGCCACAGCTCTGTGTGGTTGCCCGCCGGTTGACGCTCTGTGTGCTTGCCACCGGTCGCCGCTCTGTATGCTTGCCCGCCGGTCGCCGCTCTCTCTCTCTGCCTACACGCCGGACGCCTCTTCCGACTGTGTGGTAGCACGCCGGCTTCAGCTGCCGACCTCGTGCCAGCCCGCCAGCCGCCGCTCCCGAGCGCGAGCCAGCACGCATGTCTGCCGCCGCCGGCAGCCGCTCGTTCAACTCCGATCGTCGCCTACAACCCATTGGCATCCCGCCATCTCCAGCTCCAACCCATTGGCATCCCGCCATCTCCAGCTCCGCCTGCAGTTTGGGTCGTCTCCCCTGATGTTGCTTCGTGACGGCGCCGCCGTTTCTGTATGGTGGTCTTCTTCAAGTGCGAGTATTGAGACCCTCGAAGATCAGTTAGTCGGTTGGTTTATGCGAGGCGACGCGGAGGATGCGGCGGGGAAGCGCCACCGGCGGCCGGCCAAAACCTGAGCGCGGAGGCGGCGTTCGGGAGACATGTCCCGGTGCGGTCTAGCTAGGTGGCGGCATAACCATTGGTAGAGATGAATGGAACCTAAATAACCTAATCGTTTTTTAGGTAAACCACACGGACCATTGGGTTGTTTTTTAGGTTAGGTTAACCTAACCATTGGTTAAAAGGGAACCATGTCCCATCTTTAGATAAGAACGTGTAGACTGCTACAAATAACACACGTGTAAAATTTCTCCATGGCAGTTACGATAAATCATGAGATAACATACAATAACTTGTTTTTTTCTCGCGGTTTTGCTAATTTTCCTGACATTTTCTTGAAGTCTCGGTCACCAGAAAAGTATGCACGAGTTGCACTTTCGGTTACAATTTTCTGAGTCGACTGAGACTTAAGAAAAAATCAGTCAACCGAGACATGAGCACTCCCACTTTCTCGGGACGACGGACTGCCCCATATTAGAGATTGGGAGAATATATATATATATGTCTCAGCTATTCTACAACCACTTGTAAAATAACTATTCTACAACCCTTCTAGATTTCGACTTTTCACGTAAGTGAACTTCGCTTGTGACAGAAGTGAACTTCGGGTTTTTTCAACAGAACTTCACAAAAAATTTACAAATGATTTTTTTTGACTGACAATTTTTTTCCTGAACTCCGCCCTTTCACTGTGAACTTCGGAACTTCACATAAGTGAACTTCAGGTTTTTTAAGTGAACTTCACAATTTTTTTACAAATGAATCTTTTGGCTAACAATTTCACAACCCTTCTTAACTTCACGTTTCACGTAAGTGAACTTCGCGCGTCACATAAGTGAATTTCACAAATTTTTCTGAACTTTGCACGCCAAATAAGTGAACTTCACAAAAAATCGCAAATAAAATTCTCAGGTGACCATACTATGCTTGTCAAGTAGGTGAACTTCATTAAAGTTTTTGCATAACTGTAAGTTCTTCAAAACTTCACTCGTCACGATAAATGAACTTCACAAAAAAAATTGCAAATAAAATTCTCGGGTGACCATCATTTTTCTGAACTTCTCGTCACATAAGTGAAGTTCATAAAAAAATTGGCAGATGAACTTCTCAACTAACTATTTTTTTTGTGAACTTTGGTCGGGGCATAAGTGAACTTGACAAAATGCGGTAAATTAACTTCTATGTTGAGCATATATTCTTGAACCTCGGGTCCTCAGCGGTGCTTGGCAGCCGTTCGGAACAGTTCATCTGAATCTTTTCCAAATTTGTGGGTGAACTCCCGTGGTGGAATTGATGAACTCCTGTGGCGGCACCCGTGAACTTCGGCGGCGGCGAGCGGTGACCTGTGCAGGACGAGGGCTGCGTGGCCCCCTGCGGGCGGTTGGGATCCCCGGCAGCGAGCGATGGAGAAAGGGAGGAGCAGGGCGTTCGTCCCCGCCGCCGGCGCCTTCTCAGAAGAGATGGAGTTCTCACAAGCCATGGAGGTCGGAAGTCCTGCGTGCGGCTGGAGGCCGGTGGCGGCGGTAGGCGTGGTGGAGTTTGGAGCAGCCGCCCGCGGCGGAGGAGGCCGGGTGGCCGCGCACTCACCGGAGAGGGAGAGGAATCGTGCCGGGGAGGAGTGCGGCGACGAGCCGGAGGTTTGGGGGGCCGGCGGCGCGCGGTGGAGGCGGGCCTCCGGCAGCGCGCGGTGCAGGTAGGCCGGAGGCGGTGCGCGGTGCAGGTGGCTAGGAGCTGGGGCCGGAGGAGGTCGACGCAGGGGCGCGGCGGCGGAGGGCAGTAGCTGGGGGCCGGCGGCGGCCATGGGGCGCGCCAGTGAGGAGGGCAGTAGCTGGGGGGCCGGCGGCGGCGCACGGTAGCGGAGGGAAGGAGATGGGGGGCGGCAGCGTGCGGTGGAGGCAGGAAGCCGGCAACGCGCGGAGGAAGGTGGGGAATGGGCTGACCGAGTCGTGCGGGAAGGTAGGTGGTGGGATCGGATCGGTGTGGGCTGGGTTTTCTGGTTTTGATGGGCTGATAAGGTGGGTTGTAGAATAACTATTCTACAACTCTTAAGAGGGGTTGTAGAATATATATATATATATATATATATATATATATATATATATATATACTACTCCCGGGTGTAACTACACCCACGTGTGTTTCACACATGTATGAAGTATCTATCATACCGGGAGGTATGTAACATGTAGTATGGAGTATATAATGCTATTTTAATACTATAGATACTTCTTTTTTGGTAGTATGTAGAAAATTTCTACATACTTCTCTTTTATATGCACATATATCGATATTTCGAGTATATAGCGTAAAATATTAGGACAGTTGCAACTTTTTCATGAAACTTGTTTTGGGGTATCTTAGATATAGTATATGAACATACTCAAACCAATAAAGTATGGAAGTATATATATATATATATATATATATATATATATATATATATATATATAGGTTAAATGCTTTCTACTCCCGGGTGTAACTACACCCACGTCTCATATAATATACTCACAGGGGTACATACTCCCACCTTTTAAATATCCAATAATTAACAAAGAGAATAAACTAATTACGGTTAGATGCTTTGCATGTCTGGACCTACCGAGTCAGTTCCTAGAAAAAAGGATCGGATCAACCATGGTAGCTTCCGATTTTGAAAAGGAAACAACAACTTTCCCTGATCCTAGAGTTAAGGAAATTCCATTCTGGTACGTGGCTTGTGAATGAGCTTTTTAGACCGTATATTGCTTGCTACATGCATGTGGTATGTATTGAAAAATTTCGGAGGTCGCCAATACTACTTGCACAAGGTATGTGACACTTTCAAAACAAGTATGTAGTATTTCAGCGACGGGGTATGCTTCTACTTTATAGAGCAGTTTTTGTGACTAAATATATACCGTTTTCTTTGGAGTATACCACACTTTGTACATATGTATACCACATTTTTTGCGACAGAGCATACGCGACATCTCTTGGTGTATACCTCTTTTTATGTGATGGAGTATATACCATATTTTTCGTGAAAGAGTATATACAACATTTTTGTGACGGGATATCTACACCAAGTTCAACGATGGAGTATATACCATACTTTCTACAATGGGGTATACCATATTTCCGTGAAGGACTATATACAACATTTTTGTGACGGGATATCTACACCAAGTTCCACGATGGAGTATATCTATAATGGGGTATATACCTATACCACATTTTTCAATGGGAGTATATACTGGTTTTTATTGTGGTAGATACTCCAACTTTGGAGTATATACTGGTTTTTATTGTGGTAGCATGTACCTTTTCTTCCCGATGAAGTATGTTCATAAAAAAGTATGAGTATATCGTTGTCAGAGGTATATATCTTTGTCAGGGGTATATACCCTGTAATTTTGTAAGGGGTATGTACTATTTATTTTTAAAATAGTAAGTATTGTTTCATAGTCAAAAGAAGTATGTACCTTTTTTTTTAAAGTATCTATACTTTTTTCTCAGACGTAGCATATACCTTTTCAACCCGATGAAGTATGTTCATAAAAAAGTATGTGTATATGTCTAGACCAAATGGAGTATTTTCATCCGTAAAAAATAGAGTATATATATTCATCCGAAAAAGTAGATTATATTCATCCGTAAAAAAATAGAGTATATTCAACTGAACTGTGCAGTATCTACGGACCATGAAACAAGGAGTATATCCAGCAAAAAAAAAGTTAGTATACTCATCCCAACATAAGGGTATGAATGATCATATTACAGATTTCAATATTCCAAATAATACGGATCGATCCGTGCGGCTGCTTTATCCGGCGTCATCGTCCAGCCACTCAATGGCCGTATTTCGGCTGCCGTTGTGGTCGAGCTGGGGCTAGTATTTATAAGCTAACTGTGGCCTGATCCTATTATCATGGAACAAACCCTATCCAGTTTGAAATAATTAATTAAAAAGGTTAAATGGGCGTGGATAATTCTTTGCCCAGTACGTACGCAAGAGCTTTTGGTAGCGGAGTATGTACTCCTAGGCGTACCATCTCATTATATATATACTAGTAAAATGCCCGTGCGTTGCAACGGATTTAAAACAAATTAGTACATGTAACATGTTCACATTCCTAAAAAATAACATCCCGTTGAAGTGGCATATGGAGATCATCCTCAGCCTGCTCCCTTTGGACCAAACTTCCCCAGGTTCCGCTTGACTTTTGCCAAAACAATCAGCGAGAACTCATACCAGGCTTGCTCGGTAAGTCGAGACACACGTACTGAAAGGTCTATCTGTTCTATTGGATGTACTAAAGTGGCTAGGTACCTGATGGATTTATCGATTAGGCTCATGGCCAAGTAACTTCATTTTTACAACTGTAGTGCATGCTGCCTGAACTTTCTTCTACGGTGAACGTGCGTTTTTATTTTGCCTACGTTCCTCCTACCTGGACCAAGTTAACAGGCCTTCCAGGCTCGGTACAACCCACCTCTTCCCGTCCTCTTCTTCCCATCGGCCCTTCCACAGAAAACCTTTCAAAGTTCGTTCTGCTCCTGAGTTGCGGAAGGTAGAATCGAAGGAGCCTACCGTGCTCGATCAAGAAACCCCCCTTCTTGGGCGAAAGGCTCATGTTTGGAAACCCTTTGAATCCTCCAGACTTTTGTCATGCTCGAGCTCGTACGCCTCGCCGAAAAGCCATATCGCCTGCGCTCCAATCCTGCTGATTCTGTCCACTCTGTCACGTCTCAATCAGACTGACGTGGGAAGCGACCTGAACTTAACCCGAATTTGATATAGATTTAAGGATATGATTGTATGTGGTTACAATCAAACCATGGATACAAGAGAATCAAAGGTGAGGAATCAGCAAAAGCATGGAGGTGAGGAACTGAAGTAGGAGGTGAGAAACCAGAGCAGGAGACGAGAAGCTTGGAGACGATTCAATCCTTTCATCCCCCATCTCGTGGCCCAACTGGATGGATATAAGGTGCTTCCCTCCTGTGCCTTCCACGTGGGTCCCAGCCTTGCAGAGGTGGCCCACCCGCCAGCTAGTATAACACCGGTAGAGAGGGTATGACATTCCCGCCCCCTTAAAATCCGGCTTGTCCCCAAGCCGAGTAGTGAGTGACAAGAACCCCCCGGATCCCATGGCCAACAAGTAACTGAAGAGTGTCGTCGTTGTGTGCCAGCAGATGATGTAAATTTAGTATCCTTCTTTTCGGCCATTTGTCCATCTTTCAAGATGCAACTGCACTTCTGATGTAAACAGTAATGTGGCATTCCATAGTTAGGATCAGCAACCAGATCAGCCGCATCGGATGTTAGCACAAGAGTTTGGGTCTTGGATGCTACATTGGAGAGTACTTGTAGGCATATTCTGTAGTTGGCAGCAAAGTAACACGTCTCCATGTGTCCCTCATTGATGTTACGGCTAAAGTTCAGAGCACCATCACTAAGAGTAGTATTTATAACTCCACTACGTAGCTGCTGCTTCAACTCAACCGAACAGTGGTACCTTGTACTGACAGTAGGCAACGTAACATTACTCATTGGCTCCATGTGAGTATCCTGATGCCAGCTTTCAGATACCAGCCTTCCCATGGCCACAAATATTTGTGCAGACAGACAAAAACTGCAGGGCTCAACTAGGTGCAATACATAATAAGGCCAAGGTTTCAGCAGTAAATGAATTTCTTGCACTCTTGATAGCAGATCCACAACATCAAAATTATTTGCCATGAGCTTGCGATTTGTCCTCAGCTTGACAACAAATTCATTTAGGTATTTTACAATCCCCACTAAAATTGCAAACAGTAAGCATCGCCATTTCCAATCACATTTGCACTGATTTCTGTTGGTCTGCAGACTTGTACAGAGACAATTAGGAACCACCCATGGCACCTGAGGGAAGAAACACTTGTAGCTACCATAGCTTAATTCATTGAACAATCCATCTGATGCCAATAAGAGACCCTTCCAGCAATAATTGTAAGTGCTGGGAGTCGTTGAACTGAACATACACACACGCTGACAACAAGGAAGATTCAGCACATGAAGTATTCCAACAAGAATTCCAGGGTCCCATTGGTGTGCAGTAGTATAGGTTGTCTGGCACACTGAGCTAATCTTGTGAAATACCAATTGTTCCCATCGCAAGCAACAACATCTTGGAAAAGCAAGAGGTGCACTGCCTGATTGTAACGTAACACCTGGATCCCAGATCTTCTGTACAACCAAGTCAGTAACAATATAACCCATGAACCAATCATTCCAGTACAGAGGTAGCTCAGGACTGGAAAAGTTCCAACAACTTGCAAGTAGATTCAGGTTACCACTGATATACAAATGCTTCCAGCATCTTGGCCCTTTAATTGACATATCTTGGGAAGGGTGCACCCATGGGGGTTTTGGCTGCGAGCAGAGCAAAGAGCCTATGGATGATGGGCTCATGGTCCAGAGGACTGGGGACACCGCAGCGGGGCTGTCGCCATCACGACCGTGTGTCAGGCCACCTATCAAGAAGGTGGCGGGT
This sequence comes from Poa annua, assembly GCA_026929855.1. Classification (NCBI taxonomy): domain Eukaryota; kingdom Viridiplantae; phylum Streptophyta; class Magnoliopsida; order Poales; family Poaceae; genus Poa; species Poa annua. The sequence continues at coordinate 61,545,239 of CM049437.1, forward strand.
GCCAGTGCAGTGACACTAACAATGTCGAGGTTGAGGTCATCATCGCTCTCGGCTGAGGCAACGAGCTTGGGGAAGCCATCGACGGTTGCGTCACTGCTCGAGCGCACCGTCGAACAAGTGGTAGGCGTCCAAGCACCACGGCAGCTGCCATCGATGGTGGTAATGGCGTGGCCTGCCATGCATTGTACCGGAGCAGCAAGCTCGGCAAAGACGTCAGTGAGGGTCTCCATAGGCGTGAAGTCAGAGCTGACGCCCAGCTTATCCGCACCCATTGCACTATCCTCCATAATTTCTTCCTCCCTTATCCGAGCAAGGCACGAGGCACTAGTGACACTGGAAGGAGATCTCGACCGCACGGCTGCTTGGATATCATACCGGAGGCCCTCAACGTACTGCTGGATGAAGCACTTGATGTTGAGGTTGGGGTCAAGATCCAGCACACGGTGTAGACGCTCCCAGAACGCCGACGTGTACTCAGCCACAGTTCCGGTCTGCTTCAGCTCAAGCAACGAGCGCATGTGCGGATTGAACATACCCATGGGCATTTCGTCAAATAGGTCGGAGAGCTCACACATGTCACTCTTGGCCGGTGGGGCAACCGGTGAAACATCATGAATGTCCAGGAGGCAGGAACGCTCGTAGATGCAACGGCCATGCAAGGCAAGGGCCTGGGCTGCTCCGTCTCTGGATCGAAGGTGAACCTCCGCCTCCACATGGTTGAGTCTCTGGGAAACGGAGATCTGCACCACCCCATATGGCTCAAATACCTGGTGCAACACCTCCTCGGTGACGGGGTAATACACGTACTGCATGGTGACGCGAAGAACGCCGCCGGCGAATACCTTCATTGAGCTCGACATTTCGTCGAACAGGTGGTAGGCAGGAGACGGGGTGGAGATTTTTTTGTGGATTTTTGCTGGCTCTGAGTAGTGGTGCGACCAAGATGGAGAGTGAATCAAGAGCAATGAAACTTGGTGGCAGATCGGATCGATTGGAAGCCAAGTTCGTAGGATTTTGAAGGCTCTGATACCAAATTGTCACGTCTCAATCAGACTGACGTGGGAAGCGACCTGAACTTAACCCGAATTTGATATAGATTTAAGGATATGATTGTATGTGGTTACAATCAAACCATGGATACAAGAGAATCAAAGGTGAGGAATCAGCAAAAGCATGGAGGTGAGGAACTGAAGTAGGAGGTGAGAAACCAGAGCAGGAGACGAGAAGCTTGGAGACGATTCAATCCTTTCATCCCCCATCTCGTGGCCCAACTGGATGGATATAAGGTGCTTCCCTCCTGTGCCTTCCACGTGGGTCCCAGCCTTGCAGAGGTGGCCCACCCGCCAGCTAGTATAACACCGGTAGAGAGGGTATGACACACTCTCCCCTCGTCCGTCCTCCTTCTCTTCATGTTCGTCATCGAGAGCACTGTCACCAGAAGGAACTCAACGGACGACTCGGTAGACGGCGACATCCTTCCGTTTGACGGGTGCGTCGGCGCCTCGGCGGGATAAGAGTACGGCCGCGCTGGATAAGACTCGCCTTCACCTTGGGCTGGACGTGCGTAAGTCTTCTATAGGTGGTGGGTGCCTCGGATCCTTTTTTATAACAGCAGGCTAGCTTAAGGCGGTGCATTGGCATGTGTAGCGTATCCGTGTTTGAACTCCCTTAGGCCAAACCGATATGCTATCAGCTCGTTTTGAAGACAGTTTTTTGACGTACGAAACCAAAGGAAGGAACGACGGACGAAAATCTGGGAGGAAGAAACACTCCTTCCTTTATTATTAGGTATAGATATAGATATAGATATAGATATAGATTATTATTAAGTAAATATGCCAGTGCGTTGCAACGGGATAAAAAAATACAAAAAAGTGATTAAATATATACACATGTAACCACCCATTTTATCAGGAGGTGAAAAGGGGCATTGGATCGATTGCAATGTAAGATGGGGAAAACTGCAATAATGCAATACACGTCCTAATGGAGCAGAATATGTATCGATTACATCACACGATTTTGTGGTCAGGAGAGAAGCAATCTCATGTTAATTTGCAAAGATGTAGTTCAACAAAACTTTCAAGCACTGACATATGACAATGAATAAATTGTACTTAACCATATCGACATACTGTATCGACGTACTATATGAACGTCAGACTTTCCTTGGTAAATAAATCATCGTCAAAGTTTTTTTCTTCTGCTAGAGAGTAAATTCTTTAGCTTTTTTGCACTTCAAGACCAATAATTAGTTTCTAATATTTTTTTCTGAGAAACACAGTACAGACGCAGACGCTCACAAACACGCACGTACAGACACCCCTATGACCGCACACACGCAAACCCTACCCCTATGAGCACCTCCGAGAGACTGGTCCGGCATATCTTGAGGTTGACGAAGTCACCACGGGCGCCTCGCTGTTGACGGGCACGTCACCTACAGCTGAAAGCATAGCGCCGGTTAAATTCTGTAAAATTCAGGAAAATGCGAGCACCCATGTCAAGTCTGGGACTTGAACCTAAGTTCTTACAGCTCAAAATTCCGAAAATATTGGTGAGCTAAGTTAGGCCTTTTCCCATAGCTAAGTTCTTACGGCTCAAAATTCCGAAAAATGCAAATCTTTAGGCCGGGCTTTTGAATGTGCGGTTTTGGGGATAATGTGATGAATAAGATGTAAGAAAAGAAAATAAACTGAATACAATTTTTAAGATGTTATAATAACAACTCTTTTGTCAAATACGGTTGATTGAGGCACACATGAACTCCCATTTATCAGGAACTCCCTTGTACTGTCAAAGTCATTAAACATTTTAATCTGTACTTAGAAGCAGTGTAATGCACGGGACCCCTAGGCAATATCACAAACACCTGGCATGCATGTAGGCGAAACTGTAAAGTCCACCTGGACTGGTTGTGTACTCGTGTGTGAAGTGAGCTGTTGGGGGAAGCAGGAAGATGGTGCTCAGATCGATTCAACGCTCCTGCCGCGCACGTCGCACGTCCAACGGTATCGCTCGTCGGCGCCGAGCGCGTCGTCCCCACGACCGCACGAGAACGACTTGTAGCGGCAGAGGTCCGGTGGGGCGGCGGCGGTGCCGGAGCAGAACGGGGCCACGCAGGCCTGGATAAGAGCGGAGTCCTCGAGGTCGGCGAGGCGCGACGCAACCGGTGCCGGAGGAGGACGGGGCGCGCAGGCATGGAGAAGAGTGGAGTCCTCGAGGCCGGCGAGGCGCGACGCGGCCGGCATACGCGAGCCGGCGTCCCTCTCCCTGGTGGGCCCCCATCGAGCGCCCCAAGAAGAGTCCCTCCCTGTCGTCGTCCCCTTTCCCTCCGCGGCTCCGCCGACCTTCAGCCTCGACAGCCGCCTGCCGTTCCTGTTCGCTCACTCCGGCCCCATGGTTTGACATGCGCGCGGTGGGAGATTCGTTGGAGCGGAAATAAAAAACTAACCGGTATGACTTATGAGTGGTATGGTGGGTAAATATTTCAAACCGGTAGGGGTAAAATCGTTTAAAAAAGTGGACGACGAAAGAGTTGGCAGAAACCTTCCTGACTTTATTATTAGGTGTAGATTTGCAAAGATGTAGTTCAACAAAACTTTCAAGCACTGACATATGACAATGAATAAATTGTACTTAACCATATCGACATACTGTATCGACGTACTATATGAACGTCGGACTTTCCTTGGTAAATAAATCATCGTCAAAGTTTTTTTCTTCTGCTAGAGAGTAAATTCTTTAGCTTTTTTGCACTTCAAGACCAATAATTAGTTTCTAATATATTTTTTTTCTGAGAAACACAGTACAGACGCAGACGCTCACAAACACGCACGTACAGACACCCCTATGACCGCACACACGCAAACCCTACCCCTATGAGCACCTCCGAGAGACTGGTCCGGCATATCTTGAGGTTGACGAAGTCACCACGGGCGCCTCGCTGTTGACGGGCACGTCACCTACCGCTGAAAGCATAGCGCCGGTTAAATCCTGTAAAATTCAGGAAAATGCGAACACCCATGCCAAGTCTGGGACTTGAACCTAAGTTCTTACAGCTCAAAATTCCGAAAATATTGGTGAGCTAAGTTAGGCCTTTTCCCATAGCTAAGTTCTTACAGCTCAAAATTCCGAAAAATGCAAATCTTTAGGCCGGGCTTTTGAATGTGCGGTTTTGGGGATAATGTGATGAATAAGATGTAAGAAAAGAAAATAAACTGAATACAATTTTTAAGATGTTATAATAACAACTCTTTTGTCAAATACGGTTGATTGAGGCACACATGAACTCCCATTTATCAGGAACTCCCTTGTACTGTCAAAGTCATTAAACATTTTAATCTGTACTTAGAAGCAGTGTAATGCACGGGACCCCTAGGCAATATCACAAACACCTGGCATGCATGTAGGCGAAACTGTAAAGTCCACCTGGACTGGTTGTGTACTCGTGTGTGAAGTGAGCTGTTGGGGGAAGCAGGAAGATGGTGCTCAGATCGATTCAACGCTCCTGCCGCGCACGTCGCACGTCCAACGGTATCGCTCGTCGGCGCCGGGCGCGTCGTCCCCACGACCGCACGAGAACGACTTGTAGCGGCAGAGGTCCGGCGGGGCGGCGGCGGTGCCGGAGCAGAACGGGGCCACGCAGGCCTGGATAAGAGCGGAGTCCTCGAGGTCGGCGAGGCGCGACGCAACCGGTGCCGGAGGAGGACGGGGCGTGCAGGCATGGAGAAGAGTGGAGTCCTCGAGGCCGGCGAGGCGAGGCGCGACGCGGCCGGCATACGCGAGCCGGCGTCCCTCTCCCTGGTGGGCCCCCATCGAGCGCCCCAAGAAGAGTCCCTCCCTGTCGTCGTCCCCTTTCCCTCCGCGGCTCCGCCGACCTTCAGCCTCGACAGCCGCCTGCCGTTCCTGTTCGCTCACTCCGGCCCCATGGTTTGACATGCGCGCGGTGGGAGATTCGTTGGAGCGGAAATAAAAAACTAACCGGTATGACTTATGAGTGGTATGGTGGGTAAATATTTCAAACCGGTAGGGGTAAAATCGTCTAAAAAAGTGGACGAAGAAAAAGTTGGCAGAAACCTTCCTGACTTTATTATTAGGTATATATATATATATATATATATATATATATATATATATATATATATATATATAGGTAAATTAGTAGGGACTCTTAGATGCCCAGGCTCCTAGCTCAACAAGCGTTGGATTTGTTTGATCGTGATCATTAGGCCACATGACGAGTCCGGGTATGTGAGCTGAAGGAAACCCGTTACTTGTCTAAAACCCGTTTACTTGCATGGTGACGTTTTATGAAAATTTTGAACCGCATGATTCTTTCCAAACAAAGTCAATCGGCAATGAATGATGGCTCCCTAATTTGTGCGTGCGTTTCCTGTTGACTAATTGGCAACGTGAGCTTCTTTCCAGAAATAAGGTTCTGAGGCCCTCTTATTTATATGGGCATTAATCATTCCACAATCACAGCTTTCACCTGCTATCTACAAGTCGACCGGCACGTCATGGATGCATGGTGCCATTGTGTTGTGCTTGACTGAGTTTTCTCATCATTCATTCAAACCATTTACGGCGTGAGGTATATGTAGCTTCATCACAAGTTTGGTTTATTTTCTTATTGCTGTATTTCATATTCGATTAGGAATTTGGGTAATCTTGTTTTATTAGAATGTTTTTTGGATAATCTTGTTGCATCTGGTACTTCATATTCGATCAGAAATTTTTGTATTATTTTGTTCCATCTGGTACTTCATTTTCGATCAGCAATTTGGGTATTATTTTGTTGCAACTAGTACTTTAAACATGCAAGAAAGTTCTGTCTCCAAGTTGGATCAGTCGGATTCGCCGTGTTTACGAGCTACTGAACCACAACTTGAAATGGATGGATGCACTAATGATCTAAACCTTGTAAGTGAACACTCGAGAAGAGTTCCAAGGGGAGCGTTTTATTATTTTGAATATGTGTAATTATCAACTAGGCCGTCGTATTTCCGATATTACCATCGATTTTCCCATTCGTATCGTGGCATAAATATTCATTCCCAGATCCACATTCCTTCAATCCTTTTTTTAATTGCAGGTATCTAAATGTCCATGCTAGAGAAGCGTGCTACTGCAAGAAGCAGAGACGCACATCTCATGTCTCTCAATAAATGTCAATGTAATATTTTTTAATGTATTTGTTTTTGAACAAGGTGTTCTACTAAGAGAGTGTTATGTAATACGTACAATAAGTTTTCTTAAAATTTCTATGGTACTGATAATGGTTGTCTCGTGTACCCACAACCAATTCTTTCACAAATACTGAGTAGGATGCATCGATACCTTCAAATATATAACATACCACAAACTAATCACAGTTTAGAAATCCGGCCTTTTACCAATTCAGTGTATTTACGAACTAAGTATGTGATATGAAATACGCACAACTCTGAGTATAGATGTTCATTTGATCCGAATTTCAGGTTCAAGTGTGTATCGTACTACTTGAGTATGCAATATTCATAAACACATATATGCTTCTCATCGGCCCAGCCGAAAGCGCCCCCTTGATAGTGACGAGCTCATATAACGCCCCACCTCACCTCCGACTCGCCTCTCACATTTCATACTAGGTATCAACATAGGAACAGACCTAGTATCGGCGACTACATACCCCCAATACATGCTCTCAACCGTAATGATTGCCCACTCCAGACATCAATTGTTATTTTTTTTCCGAGTTTCATGTCCACATGGATATAATACTAATGTAATACGCAACATACCTACAAATCTGGGGTATATTGCACATGACTTCACTTTCAACTAAATATCATACCCAATATTGGTTTTAAGTACAACAAGGTATATACGACATGAGTATGTGACACAACCATACCCGCAACACCGCGTACCTAAGTATGTGACCCCAATATACCCACAACACCGTGTACCTATCTTTTTTAATTTCAACCGAAATTCAATTTAAAGTGGGTATGTCATATGATATGAGTACGAAATCTATATACCCAAATAACATTTCTCGTCGGCGAGGGCTAAACCTGCCCCACTAGGCCGTGTTAGATACCGTCGGCATGGCACATGCGCATAGAGCAATGTCGCGCAGCTGACTCAGGGTATGTACAACCTGAGTATGTGATATCACCATACCCAGAGCACAGAGCATCGAATCATATATTGACACTGACGACATAACATGTATATTCAAGCCGAATTATAATTTTCATTACATATCGTACGACATGATATGCAATATCAATACCCCACATAGCATTCTTGGCGGCGACATCAAACAATCTGAGCCACGATGCCCACAATTTAGGTAATTTAGAATTTTTAAGCCGATATGCTATGACCTGTTTTTTGTCATGTTAAACCGTGGCCAATGATATCTACCTAAAATTCAAAAAGACTTTATCCACAATATATTAACGTTTAACTAGGTATGATACGTGCTATTAATGTGACATTACTAGACCATTTTCTTTGACAGCACGTAGTGTCGGTGATATCCAAGTGTAAACAAGCATAAAAGGTATCTTCTGTATCCAGTGCAAATATACTAATCACATACAAGAATCTTGGGTATCCAGTGCAAATGATCTTATACCCAAACTAAGAATCAATCCGGCCATTAATGATAGACAGCTCGTTCGGGGTATGCATTTGAATACAATGTGTAGTGCACCAATTTAGTCAAAGATTTCCATCAGTAACATGATTAATCACCATTTATTAGCTGTCGTCCAATAAATGGCCCACATTTAATACTCCGAAATTAAATCCAAATCACATACCTACAATCACGTTCTGTAAACAAGGAAATATGAGTATCCTTTTGTGCCGGTCAAACAAGGCAACATAAATTTCAGATTTTCAAATTCTGCTCTCTCTCCTCACTCCATCAAGTGCCCCAATTGAGCTTCCTATATATATATATATATATATATATATATATATATATATATATATATATATATGAACGTAGATTTGCTATCATGGTGGGTAGCTGTGCACGCCCTTAGAGCCGTAGGATAGAGAGAGTAGAAATCTTCATGTCTTGGATATAGAGAGTAGTTTGTGAGATAGGTGTTTCTCCACCTGGATAGAGTTTTCATTTTAAAAAAGTTGTCCACACTCCGTCTATATTCCGTCTACACAGGACCTATCCTCCAAACCAACAAATATCAAAACGTCACCTGCACTTCATGTCTCTCTTTATTTTTTTATTTCTCTCTTTATTTTTTACTTTTTGTGCTTCGGCCGAGACAAAGAAAAGCCAAAATTAACTTATTAATCTAGTGGAAAACTCCACATTCAGTAGAAACATTTTTTTCTTTCCTCTGTAATAATCATCCATGTCATAAAAATATAAATTGTTTGACCAAACATTCCTTATAGAGAATATTTTGTAGCACATGGTTTCATTTGCGTCCATCCAAATATTTTGTAGCCCGCGACTCGTTTTTGACGTCCAACACGCGAGGCCGACAAAATTTTCTTTTCAATCACCAAAACAGAACTGGTTACCATTCGCCCATGAGAAAAAAATGCTTCAGATTCATGTGGTAAAAAGAAAACGTCGTTGTCGAATCCATATTATTACAAGAACTTTCAGATTCATTTAGTAACAAAAAAATTTGAAATTTGATGCAAAACCATACATGCTTTCCACCAGCATATATGCATCAATATTACAAAAAATATCACAGAAATTTCAAGTTCCCGTAGAGAACTTCAGATCAGATTCCACCCCCAAAAATTTGAATTCACAAGCATTTTTCAGATCCTTCACTACAACAAAAATATAAAAGCAATTTATTTCAGAGCTGGAGCAAAAAACCATTGTGATTCTCCGACCAGAAGCTATACGGACCTGAAGCTACACTGACCTGAAAACCATTGTGATTCTTAGACCTGAAGTTGCACTGAAAGCAGTGGCAGATGGCTAGATGAGATCCATGGCGGGCCTGATTGAATAAAACCGGTTGCATCGAAAGCACTGGCAGATGGCCAGATGGGGACGGTGCGGAGGAAGCATAAAAAATCGCAGCAGCACGGAAGTCCAGAGCAAGCAGGTTTGTTGGCGAACCATATGTGGGGGTCGCCGGAAAGTGGCCACGGCGGCGCGGATCTGCCCAGCTCCCCTCGTCTTGACCTGAAGAAGAGTAACTCCATAGGCGAAAAGGAGAGCCTGAAGAGGAGGTCGCCGCCGGGGGCGAGCTCCATGACGAGGTACACCTTGGACTGCGTGGCGAGCACCTCGTGGAGGCGCAAACGTTGGCGTGTAGTAGGCGTCGCATGGCGGAGATCTCGCTGGCGACGGCCTCCCCGCTGGCGACGGAGCGCGCGTGGTAGACCTTGGTGAAGGTGCCGCGGCCGAGGAGGCCGCCGAGCAGCGGCGTGCCTTGCTTGCGTGCCTTGCTTGTGTGCCTTAGTCTTGGCGACGGCACCAAGGCAGAAGAGAGGCGGATCGGAGATATGCACCAAAAAAAGAGATCGCATCTGGTCGTCCACGCCCGTCTTGGACGCCGATCTGTAGGAGGGGGCGCGCTCGAGCTCACCGGAGGGCGGGAGCCCATATTAGGAAGGATATCAGGAAGGATCCGACCACCACACGATCTGGAGGAACTCCTCCAAATCCACCGGCGAAGAGTCGATCTGGTAGGAGAAAAGATCCATCGTTGGGCCGTCGCCGCGGTTGAAGAGATCGGGACGGGGTCGGCGTGGTGGTGGAAGAAATCGAGGACGGGGACGGGGAGTGGTCTGTTGGACGCGTGAGGATTGGAGTGGTGCGGGTCGGTTGTGTGGAGGTGGTGGTGGAAGTCTTTTTTGAATAACACGCCGTCATCTTATCGTTAACTTCCATTCGTTTGCTTCTATATACTCTCAATATCTAAAAGAGAAGATCCAACGGATAGGAGACGGTGCGCAGCTATCCACCATGGTAGCTGGCTATTTCCCACATATATATATATATATATATATATATATATATATATATATATATATATAGGTTTCTACTCCCGGGTGTAACTACACCCACGTCTCATATACCAGGTTAAATGGTTTCTACTCCCGGGTGTAACTACACCCACGTCTCATATACCACCATACGGAAGTATTTGTCATACTTTATCGGTTTGAGTATGTTCATATACTATATCTAAGATACCCCAAAACAAGTTTCATGAAAAAGTTGCAACTGTCCTAATATTTTACACTATATACTCGAAATATCGATATATGTGCATATAAAAGAGAAGTATGTAGAAATTTTCTACATACTACCAAAAAAGAAGTATCTATAGTACTAAAATAGCATTATATACTCCATACTACATGTTACATACCTCCCGGTATGATAGATACTTCATACATGTGTGAAACACACGTGGGTGTAGTTACACCCGGGAGTAGTATGAATATAACTCAGCTAAAAAGGAACCTATTCCTGTTTAAGCTAAATAGGAACTTTCTGAACTTCCTCGGAAATACGAGTGAACCTTCACGGCGTGCGATGTGAACCTTCACGCGGAACTATGACGTTTTTAGAACGTTTTTTAACGTGGTTTTGGTACCGCTTATCAGAATGATGCATGTGATATACCGTTGCATAGCTATGGAAATTGCGCAACTAATTCATTTTAACAACTTTTCCAAATTCTGGATGGTTTTTAAACAATTTTGAATATACAAAACGCGGTTTTCAACATTTTCTGCATTTTCGTACTGTATTTCGGCCGCCATTTTCAAACCATTTGCTGGATTTACGCAAATGATACGCCGTTGGAAAGGTATGAAAAATGCGCATCTTTTCTTTTTCTAGCACCGAAATTTCAGATCCGGCGGACAGTTTTTTCTCAATTACTTTTGAACCGTTTATCGAAAGAACACAAATGATATGCCGTTGCAAAGCTGTTGAGTAGGCGCAACTTTTTTAGTTTAACCATTTTTCCAAATAATGTACGGGTTAAGATTAATTTTAAACTTAAGAAAACCATGTACGCACCTCATAAACGGGAATTGTTTGAAATTGTCATGATGATGATGTTTAAGTCGAAGGTTCAGATAAGTGGTGGCCAAATTAGACTCATTTTGTTGTTAATTGTATTTTAAATGTGGTCATCTGAATAAACGAAGCTTATAGAATTTACTTTTATGTGTATAATTTCCGCCGAACTAACTAATATAATACTGAACTTCTTTTTATGTGTTAGTGAACTTTCAGTCGTACAGTAGATTCTGTTTTTGTTCATAAACTGTAGGTATTGAAGTGAACCTTTTTTCAGAACTAGCTGAACTTTTTTTTTTTGCATTCAGATGAACTTTTTTTCTAAACCAAGTGAACCTTTTTTTTATTAATGAAGTAAAATTTTTTTCTAATTTTTTTGGAGTGAGGCTTTCTGAACTGTTTCGGCAACGACATTTGAACCTTCTCGCGCATGAAATGTGAACCTTCAGACGAAATATGAATTTTTTCCTGAATTTTTTTCGGAACAAGGTGAACTTTCTGAACTTCCTCGCGACTGCTATGTGAACCTTCTCGCGCATGACATATGAACCTTCAGACGGAGCATGAGGTGAACTTTTTTTCGTGAACATATTTTTTCAGAACTAGGTGAATTTTTTTCCGTAACTGCACATGAACTTTTTTTCTGAACCAAGTGAACCTCTTTTTTATGAATGAAGTGAACTTTTTTTTTAACAAAGCGAACTTTTTTCTAAACTTTATGGAATGAGGTTTTCTGAAAATGTCTCGGCATTGATATGTGAACCCTCTCGCGCATGACATGTGAACTTTCAGACGGAATATTAGGTGAACTTTTTTCCTGAACATTTTTTCGAAACGAGGTGAACTTCCTCGCGACTTTTATGTGAACCTTCTCGCGCATGACATGTGAACCTTCAGACGGAACATGAAGTGAACTTTTTTCGTTAACTTTTTTTTTTCAGAACTAGGTGAACTTTTTTTCTGGACCGAGTGAACCTTTTTTATGAATAAAGTGAACTTTTTTTAACAAAGCAAACTTTTTTTCTAAACTTTTTTTAGAATGAGGCTTTCTAAAATGTCTCGGTAATGATATATGAACCTTCTCGCCCTTGCAATGTGAACCTTCAGATGGAATATCAAGTGAACCTTCATTTGAGCTTTTACGAATCTCAAATAAAAATATACTTGTTTCTCACCAAAATACAAAGTTCTACCTCTCTGAACTTTCATTTTTCACTTGCTCTTAAACTTGGTGAAGTGAACTGCAAAAAATATTTAAAGAGAACCTTCATTTAACCTCGAGGAAAAAAACCGTTCACACAGTCCTTAATCGACAGTTTACATCACGGGAAGAATTTCATTTAAAAAAAATCAAGTGAACTGCAAAAAATATCGGTGAACTTTCAAAACTCATCAAGTGAATCTTTCATTTCAAATTTATGAACCTCAAACTAAAAACGCAGTTCACATACCATGGTCAGATCCAATGTAAGAAAAATAATAGAAAAACAATACACCATCGGTAGTACTTGTCTCTAACACCGCACACGTACATCTATCTGAACTTCACATGTACATCTATATGAACCTTCTTTTTCAGCACAACATGGGGCGCGGTAGATGAGCAGGTGTCGGCGGGAGCACAACATCGCCGGAGAACGGAGATGAGGGCAATCCGTGACGGAGAGAAGCAGATGGATTAGGGATCCCGGCGGCTGCGGTGGGTTGCGTCGGCCGCGCATGCTAGCAGGGGAGGAAACCGGCGGCGCGTTCGCTAGAATCCAAGGGAGGAGCGGCGCATCGGGGCCCTCCCGGCGAGGGGCAGTTGGGGCCTTGCGTGCGGAGGAGATCTAGGGCCTACCAGGGCTGCACGCGGGAGGAGGTCCAGGGCCCTACGGGGCGGCGCGCCGGAGGAATCGGGCGTGGCTCGCCGCCGGAGGTCTGCGGAGCTTCCGTCGCCGGCTCCCTCGCGTCGGCCTCCGCCGCCGCTCGCTCGCTTGCGCCGGAGGGAAGAAGGTCCTCTAGGTGGGGGAAGGACAGGGCAGCTCCCGTCGCCGGCTCCCTCGCGTCGGCCGCCGCCGCCGCTCGCTCGCCGGCGCCGGAGGGAAGAAGACGGTGGGGATCGGGGGTGGGAATCGTGGGTCGGGACCTCGGGGGCGTGGGGTGGGCTTCTATCGGTCCGGTCAGGGTGGGGGTTCGGGTCGGGATCCGGTATCCTTCCCTAAATAGGATAGTTCCTATTTAGTCTAAACATGAATCTCTTAAGGGAGGTTCTTGTTTAGTCCTGCCCTATATATATATATATATATATATATATATATATATATATATATATATATATATATATATATATATATATATATGACATATTCATACTACTCCCGGGTGTAACTACACCCATATGTGTTTCACACATGTATGGAGTATCTGTCATACCGGGAGTTATGTAACATGTAGTATGGAGTATATAATGCTATTTTAGTACTATAGATATTCAAAAAATTCTACATACTTCTCTTTTATATGCATATATGACGATATTTTGAGTAGGACAGTTGCAATTTTTCGTGAAACTTGTTTTGGAGTATCTTAGATATAGTATATGAACATACTCAAACCGATAAAGTATGACAAATACTTCCGTATGGTGGTATATATATATATATATATATATATATATATATATATATATATTTGTATTTTTTGTTCCCTTTGACATGAGGATTTACTTTACATTATTTTTTAAAGGATGCTACTTTACATGTTAGAAAAACATTCAGCGAACAAGTTTTTTTTTACGGCGTTCAGTGCACTAAGTATTTATTGGTGTCAATGATGAAGAATGGTGTTGGGGCATCTGCGACGATGAGAATAAAGGTCTTGCAACTCGTCTCAGATCGATGTTCTTTTTTGAAGGAGCATCGATAGGCTGGAGTTTGGAGTCAAATAGTCAATCGTCCGCTATTAGGCCCGACGTGGTAACAGGGGCGGAGCCAGGCCCCGGGCAACCTGGGCCATGGCCCGAGGCGTGGAAATTGTTTAAGCACTGATTTAACTAGTTGCAAAAGTTGGCCCGGGCAGTGTAATATTTTTGCTTAGTTAGGGCATCTCCAGCCGTCACCCAGCGCCCCCTCAGCGGGCCTTTTTAGCGTCGGCGCTAACGAAAACCCATCAGCCGCCCCCCAGAAGTCGATTTAGCGCCGCTTAGCGCCGTTTTTGGCGCCGTTTCGCGCCGGCGAACCCAGCCCGAACCCAGCGCGCTGGGTTCGGCTTGGGGGGCAAAAGGCATTCGTGCCCAGACTTGTCGGCGAGGGAAGGCGATTTCCCTCCATAATTTGCCCCTTCCCTCCATAATTTTGGCATTTCCCTCCATTTCTCCCCCCGCCCCGATCCCGCCATTTCCCCCATCTCCAAGATCTGGCCGCCATGGCTCCCGCCCGATTCGTAGGTCCCCGCGTCACCGCCGCCGTCCCCGCGGCCTCCGCCACCTCCATGATCGGCAAGAAGCCGCGGAAGCCGAGAGCGCAGAAGGAGAAGCCGCCGGGCATGACCAACAAGGAGTGGATCGCCGAGCAGACACGCCTGAGATCGGTGAACCTCCAGCGCCGGACGAGGGAGAAGGCGCAGCGGCAGAGGCAGCTGGCGGTGCAGCTGGCGGCGGCCGAGGACCAGGCCGTCGTCGAGGAAGAAGAGGAAGGGGAGGAGGAAGAAGAGGCGCTGGATGAGCCGCCAACTCCGGCCGTGGCTGCGGCGCCGCCTGTCAAGCGGAGGGGCGCCTTCGCTCCGCTGTTTGCCGGCTGGAGCCAAGCCACCGTCGCCTCGCCATCGCCGTCACCGCGGTTCCGCTACTCCCCTGGGTACGCCGACGCTGGCCCCTTTGGTGGTTTCAACCTCAACCTCACCTTCCTCCACCATCCGCTGAAGATGTACGGCGGCTCGCCGGGCTACGCATCTTCACCGTCGCACCGCCGTCCTCTCCCCTACGCCGCGCAGGCCATGTTGGCCGGGATGCAGCCCCAAGACAGCTACATGGACAAGATCATCACCATCGGCACGATGGTGGCAGCGGCATGCCCGGGCTTCCTCGAGCAAAGTGGGGAGTTTTTCTCGCAGGGCGGCGGCGATTACGGCCAAGGTGCGTCTGGCGCCAGTGTCGGCACGGAGGAGTTGGAGGCGGAAGAAGAGCCCGAGACGGCGTCTGCAGCGCCGGAGGGAGCAGATGGCCGGCCAAGGAAGGCGACACAGGCGGCCGACGACCCAGGAAGGGCGCGAAGGCGGCGCCCAAGCCGCCCGTCGAGCCTCTCATCAAGTGGACGAACAGGGAGGACGTCCTCCTCGCCGAGTCATGGAAGACGGTTAGCTTCAACACCATCGTCGGCGCCAACCAGGTCATGGACAACTACTGGAAGCGGGTGAAGACGGCGTACGACGAGCGCCGGATGATCAACCCCGACTTCGCCACATGCGCCACGGAGCGCGGCCAGAAGGCCATGGCCAACCATTGGGCGAACATCCAGACCGCCTGCAACAAGTGGCATGGCATCCAGGAGGAGGTCGCGAACAGGCCGAAGAGCGGCGCCAACCGCGAGATGGAGATCGTCCGGATGCTGGAGGCGTACAAGAACGACGAGAACGCCGACTTCAAGTACCTCCACGTCTTCGTCGTCATCGAGGGGTGCGAGAAGTGGGCGGAGGCTCGCCGTAGGCTCGGCAACGGCAAGGAGTACGTCCCCAACGCGGTGGCTGCCGGGGCGTCTGAAGGCCGTCCGCCGATGGGGCACAAGAAAGCCAAGGCGGCGAGGGACGGCGTGCCGGCAGCGGCAAAGCTCCAGGCGTCCATCGAGACCTGCATCGCCGACGCCCAGACCCAGGCCGCCAAGAGGGAGGAGACCGCCAAGCAGAGGTGGGCGGCGCTCATGGCCAACTCCAAGGTCAAGATCGACCTCCTCAGGACCGGCACCGTGGCGAAGAAGAGGAACCACGACCTCGCCTTTCTCATGGGGGGCGATCCGGACGCGATGGACCCCGAGGTGAGGGCATGGTTCATGGCGCAGCGCCATCTCATCCTCAGCGACATCAGCCCGGCTCCGGCCCCGGCCCCGACCCCGACAGACACGAGCTACGCCACCGCGGCGGGCACGACCTGCGACAGCCCGACAAGCTCGGCCAGCCCAGCCGAGACGCCGCCGCCCCCCAAGCCTCCTACTACTGCGTCGCCGAGCACGCACATCGACCTGGAGGGCGCCCAGACGGCCATCGACCTGGAGGATGCCGCGCCCGTCGTCGACCTCGAGGCCGCCGAGACTGCAACTCTGAGCTCGCCGCCAGCTCCAACCACCACTCCCGTCGTCGACGTCGAGGATGACGCCGCGGTGTCACCGGCCTCTATCTGATCTGCGCGTCAGCTGACTGCCAAATGTGGCCGTGATCTCCCGACTGTGGCTTTATCGAGACTATTTGATCGCCCAACTGTGGCGTTTTTTTTGTAATGTGTTCGCCCAACTGTGGCTGCTGTGATCGCCGAACTCGGGCTATTTTTGGGGCGGGAGGAAGAACTTTCAAATTTATGGCCATTGTGTTTTTCTGGGCCGCCGAACGGCTGGTAAAATCACCCCCCCCTCCAGGTTTTGGTGCGGGGCGGCGTTAACGCTAAAAAGCGCCGAACCAAAACCTGGGGGGGGGGGGGGGAGGGGGCGAACGGCTGGAGATGCCCTTAGTCACGAAACCTACAGCTCTGGGAACACCTTTGCAGGCCGTCTTGCACTTGCACTGCACAATTTCATACGAATTACTGCAATATTCTAGCGGCCCCAGTCCAATTTCTAGTCGGACACAGTTAAGAGAAACAAACAGGAAAGGAAAACATCGATGTAGAAAGTGAAAAGGCGACCAGGACCCTTGCGCTACCCCCACATGAACCCTTCCAAGTAAATAAATATCATTGAAGCCTTAAGGTATAGCTTGATTAGCTTCTTGTAATACATTCGATGTAGTCATTGGAGGCTGGATCATACACTTCTTTTGTATCACTCATAGTTCTACTAAAAATTGTGTGAAGATCTGTACTTTGTGTCTCGAAAATGCGATATTTGTAGCTTTTTGCCCATGGTGTTTGGCCCGGGGCGTGATTAAATCCTGGCTCCGCCACTGGCGGTAAGTGCCTATCTACAGCGGCTGCGTTCAGTGTTGGGGATGCTGTCGCAGCGTACCGGTGTCCACAAGTTCTGCCTCCACCCGATGAAGCTCAGCGGCTGCGTTCAGTGTTGGGGATGCTGTCGCAGCGTACCGGTGTCCACAAGTTCTGCCTCCACCTGATGAAGCTCAGCCAGATAGGATCGCGAAACTTGTTAGTTTATCTTCGCCTAGCCTAAGCTAGGATTATTCTCGGTACTAACTTCTCCGGGACGACGATCTCTCGAGATCGTGACCGACGGCTGATCTACGTCGAGGATTTCCTGGTCGTGGCTTCTATAAGCGTCTAGGTTTTTTCAAATTTTCTCTAACATAAGCTTTGCTACGCCTAAGTCCCAGAGGTGACATCTGAGATTTCCTCACAGCACGCTGTCGAGGGATGCAGAAGATGAGAGAATTGCCGGTATACAACTAGTGAAAACCTAGAGTTCTTTAGAAAGCTATGACAACGGAGATGAAGTGAAGAAAAAAGATCACCTCCCACGTCGCCCCCGCGTGCGACCGGGAGGAAACCCTAGCCGCCGCGATGCCGGTTCCCTTCCTCCGCTCCTCCTCCCTCGCCGCCGCCAGAGGGCGCGGCCGGGTTAAGCCTGGTCGGCGTAGGCGGCGGCGGGGATTCTCGTCTCCTCGCGCGGGAGCTTCGGCGCGGGTCGAGGCGGCCGGGCCAGGATGCAGCGCTTGGCTTGCGGGCGCGGCGGCGCGTCGGAGCAGATCGGCTACGGTGGCGTGACGGCAGCGTGACGGGCGCGGTCGGGGTGCTGCTCTTCTGGGCGCCTTCTTTGCGAACTGGCCCGAGATTGGAAGACGGCGCACGGAGGCTCCTGGTGGCGGTTGCGGGTGCGACGGTGCTGGGTGTGTGTGGAGGCTGGAGAGGTCCTCCGGCGTCCGGGCAGCGACGGGTCGACGACGGCGGTGGCCGCACGCTCTCGGGCCCAATCTGGGCCAGGCGGGCCTGGATCTGGGCCCTACGGGCTGGAGCCTGGCGTGCTGCGCGGGCGTGGCTGGCTGCAGGTAGGTCCTCATCCTCGTCGCTGGTTTCTCCGGGATCTCTCCCCACGCACGGGCTGGAACCGGGCCTGCCGGGCTGTAGCCATGGCAGTGCCTTGTGGCTTCTAGTAGGATGGTCCGTGACCGGTGCGGAGGTGCTGCACCGACCACACCGATCGTTCTCTGCCATGCCAGATCTGCCAGCAGCCGTGCGCAAGCTTCCACCCCCGCGTCCGTGATCGCCCCTACCCGCGCGCTGCTGCTCCTTTGACGGGAAGCTCAGCGGCGGTGCTGTTCGGCCTTTTGGCGGTGTTCTGATCCGGTCCTCGGAGTTTCCTTGGTTCGGTCAGGTCGGTCGGAGTGTGGTGGCGCCTCCCTTGGCGGCAGGGTCGTGGCCGTTGTGGTGCTGGTCCGACGCGCCGCCACCGACCCAGATATGGGCCCTTTGAGCGTATAGGCTTCTCTGCTCTGTTCCGTGGTGAGACTTGGTGAGCGGCTTCTCGATCGGGTGGCGTTGGGCAGTGGGCAGTATGGTGGAGTGCTCCGGAGCGCCTGGGGTGATAGGGGGTCGGGAGAAATCCTAGTCGTCCCCCGACTCCGGCGCGGTGGCGTCTGTGGATGTCGCCAGTCCTTCCTGAAGGGCGTCGGGTGTTCCCCCTCCTCTCCCCGTCGCATACCGGGCGAAACCCTTGACAGCTGCGTCGTCGTCGTCGCATCCCTTCTTGAAGGTGTTATTTGGTATCGGCGTTTCGGAGCACTAGGAGCATGGCGGGAGGCCTACGGTGGGCGCAACGGTCTTGGAGCTTCTCACTTTTGTCTTTCCGCCGCTATGGCATTTTTCTTTTGCTTTTCTCCGTTCTTTTCTTTTGGGCGTGCTTGTGCTGTTTCCGCCCCAGCACCTGTCGTTGGTTGTATTGGTGGTTGCTTTATTTATAAAGCGGGGCGAAAGCCTGTTTCGAGAGAGTTCCAAAATACCACTGAAAAAACCAACCTTACCAAAATGACACTACCGTTTAGGTTTTTAGTTCTAATATAGCACTGGCGTCAAAATTCAACATACTTCCGTTAGTCAACATGTGCAATTGTTGTCAGGTATTTAGATATGCCCAAATTGCCCATCTTCTAATCTTCTACACGTCCAGACCAAGAGACAACCTGACGAACTGTATGTTCCTCTCAGGACCTGAGTACCTGACCATGGTCGCTCGCCGCGAACCCTAGCCACCGGTCACGGGCACAGGTCCCTCCCTTGCCGTTCCTCCCTCTCCATCACCCGGCCCCTCGTTTGCCTTCGCCCAATCTCTACTCGGGCTGCGCCGCTCCTCCCTCCCCATTGCGCTAGGCTGCTGCCCTCGGCTCTGGCCCGACGCGACCGGCCTCCTGCAGCAGCAGCCCAACCTCCACGACGTTTCAGCTATGCTATATTATGAGCTTAGAGCATCTCTAGCAGAACCCGCAAAAGGGGCAAACCCGCATAATAACCGCCCGATACGGATTCAAAACCGCAAAAACGCCGAGAACAGAACCCGCAAAGCTCCCCGGCCCGTAAAAAAATTTGCGGGGTGGGGGGGGGGGGGGGGAATCTAGCCCTCGAAACCGAGAAAACTAGGTTTCCATCTCCGACCCGCAGCCGGAACCTCATCCCCTTGTATCGTTGGCATGAGGGCAGCTTCAGCCCGCGAGCTGCCGCCGCCGCCACCTCTTTCTCTTCCCCCACTCCGGCCACCGCGCGCTGATGACCCACAAGTATAGGGGATCGCAACAGTCTTCGAGGGAAGTAAAACATAATTTATTGATTCGACACAAGGGGAGCCAAAGGATATTTATAAGCCTTAACAAATGAATTGTCACTTCAGCTGCACCTGTGAATAGACTTGCTCGAGACAGATTATCAGTAGCAACAGTTTTATAGCAGCAGCAGTAGATTAAAGACATCAGTAGTGATTATAGTAGACAGCATGATTAAAATAGTGTAGGCATAGGGACGGATGTACGGGCGTTGCATGGATAAGATAATTCATGTAATAACAAGACATATGCATTTGCAGATAAATAAGATAAATCATCCAAGTATTAATTGACCATAGGCATGTGTTCCTATTTAGTTGTGCGTGCTCGCAATGAGAAACTTGCACATCATCTTTTGTCCTAGCAGCCCGTTTGCAGCGGGGCCTCAAGGGAAACTACTGGTAATTAAGGTACTCCTTTTAATAAAGTACCGGAGCAAAGCATTAACACTCCGTGAACACATGTGATCTTCACATCACAGCCATCCCCTCCGGTTGTCCCAATTATTGTCACTTTGGGGCCTCGGGTTCCGGACAATAATATGTGCATACAACTTGTAGATATGATCTTAAAACAATAATTATCCTCATGATACAATAACATGTTCATATCTGAAATCATGGCACTCGGGCCCTAGTGACAAGCATTAAGCATAACAAGTTGCAACAATGACATAAAACACCGATAACGGATACTAGGCACCATGCCCTAATGATATTAGAACTATTACATGAACGATCTCATCCAATCCCTACCATCCCCTCAAGCCTACAGCGGTGGATTACTCACGCATGGATGGGGAAACATGGATGGTTGGTGGAGAAGTGGTGGCGATGATGATGGCGATGATCTCCTTCGAATCCCTGTCCCGGCGAAGTGCCGGAACAGGAACTTCTGGTCCCCGAATTGAGTTTCGAGGAGGCGGCGGTGCTCGGGTGTGTTTCTAGGAAAAGTGATCTGGGTCCTCGGTTTTAGGTCAGAGGGGGCTTATATCTGAGAGGGGGACTCGAGGGCGTGGCTGAGGCGACCACACCATGTGGTGGCGCGGCCATGAGCCTGCCGCGCCACCATGTGGTGTGGGCCCCACGTGGCTCGTCTCTGTCTCGTCTTCTGGCTCAGTGACTTTCCTGGGAAAATAGGGACTTTTGCATATTTTCCGGTATTTTTCCCTAATGTTGAATTTCTGCACAAAAACAAGACACCAGGGCAATTCTGCTGAAAACAGCGTTAGTCCGTGTTAGTTGCATTCAAAACACACAAATTAGAGGCGAAACAATAGCAAAAGTGTTTGGGAAAGTAGATACGTTTTGGACGTATCAACTCCCCCCAAGCTTAGCTTATTACTTGTCCTCAAGCAATTCAGTCAACAACTGAGCGCGATAAAAAAACTTTAACGAACACATTTGCTTCATATGATGTATATATTCTCACTATGTGGACAAATGCTTAGGCTATTCATAATAAGATATATGCAAATGGTGTTGCCTAATGGCCATGTAAACTATGAAGAGATACCAATCATACCAATAATAAATAACATGAAACATATCAATTCACAGGATTGCAAAGCTCATAATAAAGTATAATAAAGTGGTATCTTGCTTGCCCGAATGTGTACAGCAAAACATAAATTCACAGGCACCTCTGAAGCTCAAGAGAGGACTAGAAGTAAAGATATCAAAGATAAAAGCATCAAAATTATACCGCAGTTAACAGTATTCTGGGACAAGCACATTACACTAAGAGTGGCAACTATGCTCTCAAGAAGGTGCTCAAAGAAAGGATGGTGACTCAACAATAAAGTAAAAGATAGGCCCTCCATGGAGGGAAGCAGGGATTTGACATGTGCTAGAGCTTTTCATTGCTTTGAAAACAGAGGCAAAATTATTTTTGAGAGGTGATTGATTTGTCAACGAATGGCAATAGAGTTCCTGTTATCTTCCATACTAAGCAAGTTGAGAGCGGTTCCGATTTATTTAAAAACAAGCATTTATAATATGCACTTTCTTATATAACTTGACACTCCTTCCAACCTTTGCTTTTCACAAACCATGGCTAACCGAATCCTCGGGTGCCCACCAACAATCACATACCATGGAGGAGTGTCTATTTTTTTACTTTCTCAAATCTTTTGGAATATTATAGTGGTCTAACCAGATCTTTTGCAATATTAATGACGAGCATATGAAGCATGCAAGTCGATGGTTACTTAATTAGTATGGAAGATAACAAGCCCAACTACTACTTCCTCATGAGCTAAAACAGTGTCACAAAATGAGAAGTGTTTGAAGGTTTTAAAGGTAGCACATGCAAATTTATTTGAATGGTTTGAAATGCCATACATAGGTATTTATGGTGGACTCTTTGGGATAACTTGGTTTCAGGGATTTGGAAGCACAAGCATTAACTGCTTAGTATAAGTGGAGGCTAGCAATAGACGGGGAAGTGACAATTCAAGAGAGCAATAACCGTCATAATCATGCTTGCGACAAAATAAAATTAACGGAGCCATAAAAGTGATACTAGAACTCTGAGGCAAAATAAATCATCAAGGCTTAATTGACTCTTTGTTTTCAGTCATATACATGTGCGAGCATGTGCCAAGTCGATTCAAATGAATTATTCAGAGAAGGATACCACGGTGTCATACTCTTTTATGAACAGAACAATGTTAGCAAATATCCATACAACATGCCATCTATTATTAATAAATTGGGATTGATCATAAGAGAACATAAACTACTAAGCATCCACCAATCGACATATACCTTATGCGAACCATCTAAGCATGCTCTCATGAATGAGTATATGTACAAAAATGAAAACAAATAGAGTTAATTACCAGCCTCTTACCCAACTCAAATTGTCATAGATCATCATTATTGCCTTTTCACTAGTGTGCTTGAAAGATATGAAAGAATAACCAAGCTCCACGGAGTCATGGAAGGTTACGAACTCTGAAATAAACTATACAAACCAAAAAGACACAACAAATATTTTTGGATTTTCGGATTTAGAAATAAAAAACAGAACAACCAGTAAAGATGAATTTTTTCGAGGCACTTAACTTGCTCAGATCAGATAACTCAAAACTAATGAAAGTTGCATACATATCTGAGGGTTATGCACAAGAAATTTCAGGTCATTCCAATTTTTCTGTGAGGAGTATGAATTAAACGGTGGACAGCAGAAATCTGTCCCTGCTCGAAAGACAAACAAAGCAAAATACTTTTGGGTTTTTGCATATTGAACTGAACTAAACAACTAAGAAAACTAACACTAGAGACTTAATTAAACTAGTAAGAGAAATAACAAAAATATTTTTGGTCTTTTTGAGTTTTTAGAAAGCAAGACAAAACACGAAACAAATAAGCAAAGAAAGAAAACTAAACATGGATATGCAAAGTACCGAATGATAATGATATGTAGATGAGTGTGCTATCGGTATACCTCCCCCAAGCTTAGGCTTTTGGCCTAAGTGGAGATCATCCCATGGCGTCCAAGATGAGATGTCCATATTGTATGATGAAGAACCTTCGCCATGATACGAACTCGAGGATGCTCCGGCGTAGTGCGCGGTGTAGTCCTCCTCAGGTGCCTCCTCAACGTCGTGCTGCCCATAGAAACCTTGCACGCTCAGCTTCTCGTCCAACTCCACCTTCGTGAGCGACCACGGCCTCCTGTCAAGACTGAACAAACCGGGCTGCGGCAAAGGGACTTCCCTCTCGTCCCCGTCAGAAAACAACATTCTATAGACAAGATGCCCTGCAGTAGAGCTAGCAGTAACAAACTGGTGACCTTTCATTGCTGCAAGGTCAAGCTTACAAGGAGCAAGTAATTCATCACTAGGATCAATACAAAGCTTCATATGTGCAACAATACGTGAGGCAATAATCCCTCCATAAATAGGTCCCTTAGTGGCTAAGCGACGAGCAATGAGAGCACCAAAATTATATGTAGTGTGATTATTAAGCGCAGCATCAAGAAAAGCAAGACGATGGTGTGAGATGTTACTAGTGTTCTCCCTACCAAGCACGCTAGTACAAATGTAGTAAGTAAAATATTTAATAGCTGGGAATTGAATGTTCCTTATCTTGCCGCGTTGTGCTCGGCGGGTATCATCATTTGTCACCTCGCGGTAGAGCTGCGTCAACTCTCTCAGTTCCCCTTGGATCTTCTTTGTTGTCCCCGAATGTGCAGTACCTATCACATCACAAAACTCACGCAAAGGCATAGTGATAGCCATATCATAAATCTTAAATGAAATAGTTGGCTTGAACATTTTATTGTTCAAAGTAAAGCTCTCAACAAAAATCTTGGTGAGCCTGACATATTGTGGACTCTCATCCAACATATACGAAGTCAAGCCCACCCTCTGCACTAGGAGCAAGAAATTACCAAGAATCCCTGCATCACGCATAAAGTCAGTGCATGGGAAAGAAGATGAGTTTGGAAAGCCATTATCCCTCTCATATCCAATGCTTGGTGCCAAGATATTCTCATTGTAGGATTTCCTAATGCGAGTAGTTGATCTTGAGGGCCTTGACCCCCTTGGTGCATTGCTCTCAAAGAGCTCTCCAAAGGTGCGGTTATGCATCTTCCTTTTCTGAAATTTTTAACAATTGTCATAAAAATTGATTTTGAGACAACCAAATGAAGGGAACTACTATAGTGACTTGCTAGAGGCTTAACCATGCATCAAAACAAGTTATTCCAACTTAGAACAAGCATTTAAACTCACTTTCTATGACATCTACAACAGCAATATACTCAAAATATAAACCACTAAACAAAATTCTATTTGGATGAACGGATGAGTCACATACCGGAGAGCAAATGCCCCAAATCTCAGCAACAAAGATGGGCTGAGCAAGGAGATCGAAATTCCAGAGCAAGAACAGCAAGAACACGAAATTTTTGAAAGGCAAAGTGTTTGGTCGGGAGAGAGAAAGGTTGGGGAGGAAGGAGAGTAATTGGAGGGACCTGGGGGTCCCACACCATGTGGTGGCGCGCCCACATGGCTGCCGCGCCACCATGTGGTGTGGTGGCCCTGTGGGTCCCGCTGGTCACTCTCTGGTACTCCCAGGACCCTCCTCGAAAAATAGGAATTTTGTCATAATTTTTTTTAAATTCTGAGAAATTTTATTTTTTTACATTTCCTGGTATTTTGCTATAATAAATTTAATACAGAAAAATTGTTTTCTAAAACTAAATTCAACTAAACTTGCAAACTAAATAACATTACAGTAGGTAAAACAAGGATGAGAGAAAGAATGTTGTTAGCACTTTCATGCATTTAAAATACACTTGTTAACAAGGTTGATCAAGTATTGCCACCAAATGAATTTTATATGACATAAAAGATTTAAACTTTATGAGACACTCATGTTACCTTATATTGTATTGGTATGGATCCAATCATAAGAGTTTTATATTCTTCTTTATAAGGGCAATCAATACTTCCAACTTTGATAGACCTCAAATTAGTAATTGTATTAACTCCAAATACTTTATCCACTCTCTTGGGGAAATAAACAGTATGCTCTTTGTCATTAACATTGAAACTTACTTTTCCTTTATTGCAATCAATAACAGCCCCTGCAGTATTTAGAAAAGGTCTCCCAAAAATAATAGACATATTATCATCTTCAGGCATTTCAAGCACAACAAAGTCAGTCATGATTAAGCAATTATTAGCTACTTGAACAGGAACATCCTCACAAATGCCAACAGGAATAACAGTAGATTTATCAGCCATTTGCAAAGATATATCAGTAGGTATCAATTTATCAAGGTAAAGTCTCTTGTAAAGAGAGAAAGGTATAACACTAACTCCTACTCCCAAGTCACATAGAGCTGTTCTAACATAATTATTTTTGATAGAGCAAGGAATGGTTGGTATACCTAGATCTCCCAACTTCTTTGGAACCTTGCCATTGAAAGAGTAATTAGCAAGCATAGTAGATATTTCCTCATTAGGAATTTTCCATTTGTTAGAAACAATATCTTTCATATATTTTGAATAAGGAGGCAATTTAATAGCATCAGTCAAAGGAATTTGTAAGAACAAGGGTTTCATCCAATCACAAAATTTATTATAATGTTCTTCTTCTTTTGTTTTAAGTTTCTTAGCAGGAAAAGGCATTTGTTTTTGGACCGAAGGTTCTCTTTCACTACCATGTTTCTTAGCAATAAAATCTTCTTTACTGTACTTTTTATTTTTAGCAAGCTTTTCAGGTTCCTCTTCTATTTCTTCTTTATCAGAATTATCATTCTTATCATTATCATTGTTATTTTCATTACCACTTTCAGTTTCAGGATCAGAAACAGATATACTATTAGGATCATTAACAGCTTCAGAGGATTCTACAACAGTTTTATGTTTCTTCTTCTTTTTCTTAGAAGGAGCACTAGGTTCATTAACTTGTTGAGAATCTTGTTCAATTCTTTTAGGATGTCCCTCAGGATATAAAGGATCTTGAGTAGATCTACCACCTCTAGTTGTTACTTCACAAATATGTTTTTCTTTGTTCATAGAGGCATTTACTAACAAATCTTTTTGCACTTTAGTGAGTTGATCAATTTGAGTTTGAACCATATGAAAGTGTTTAATAAGTATTTTAACATCATTGGAAGTTCTATCAACAATATCATGCAAGTTACTAATAGCTCGAGAATTCTCCATTAAATGATTCTCTATCCTCATATTAAAGTTACTTTGCTTAGCAATAAAAGTATCAAATTCATCTAAGCATTGAGCAGGAGGTTTAGAGTAAGAAATATCTCTATCATCAAACCTTGGGAGAGAGTGTACCTCAATTAATGGTGAAGGAGGAATTGGCTTACATAGTTCTTCTATAGGAGGTAGGTTCTTCACATCTTCAGATTTAATACCCCTCTCTTTAAGATATCTCTTGGCTTCCTTCATCACTTCATCATTTAATTCAATTATACCTCTCTTCTTCGGTGTTGGTGTAGGAGTAGGTTCAGGTATATTCCAATCATCATGATTCTGGCTTATTTTAGCCAGTAATTTCTCAGCTTCTTCGGGAGTTCTTTTCCTGAAAACACAGATAGCACAACTATCCAGGTATGTCCTAGATTCAACAGTTAGTCCACTATAAAATATATCAAGTAGATCATTTTTCTCTAAATCATGATTAGGTTGGGCTCTAAGTAGAGAGCAAAAACGTGTCCAAGCCTCAGGAAATTTTTCTCCTTCATTTTGATTAAAGTTATAAATTCTTAACAAGGCATCATGTTGAGCACTAGCAGGAAAATATTTCTGAAAGAATGTATCAAGCAAACCAATAGGACTAGTAATAGAATCAGGAGACAAATTATTATACCAACTTTTAGCTTCTCCTTTAATGAGAAAGGAAATATTTTAGTAACAAACTAAGTGCGTATCTTTATGTCATCAGAAAATATACCACTCAAAGTAGAGCTCTCATCCATATGTTCTACAGCACTTTCTTTTTCGGTTCCACAGAAAGGTTCATTCTCAACAATAGCTATGTGTGCTAAATCAAGAGAGAAATCATAATCTTTATCTTTAATGTTTATGGGAGATGTAGCAAATTTAGCATCAGGAGACAATTTATATCTAACAACATGTTTTGTAAGAAGATTCTTAATATTACTTGTACCAGTAGTAGCATGGCATTCATCAATAAAATCATCATCAATTTCCACATATATTTCATCAAGATCAGCATCAACATTACTGGTGAACTCAGGTGAATTAACAGGAGTATTAGCATTTTCATTAGGAATTTCAGCATTTTCAAGTTGTTTAGATCTAGCAATTGTAGCATCTAAAAAGGGACCTAATGAACCAGTTTCATCAAGAACAGTAGAAGCATCATCATAAATAATTTCAGATTCAGTAGGAGTAACAGTGCGTGAAGCCTGTGGTGGTGTAATAAGCTTACTCAAAACGGACGGTGAATCAAAATCAGCAGCGGTACTCAGAGTTGTACCTTTTCTTGTAGTGTATGGTATGACACGAACCCTTTCATCACCAGCTCTTCCCATGATGAATAAATTCCAGCGAACGATATCACACTCAGGTGAACTTATAAATAAAGCTATGCTCCCCGGCAACGGCGCCAGAAAATAGTCTTGATGACCCACAAGTGTAGGGGATCGCAACAGTCTTCGAGGGAAGTAAAACCCAAATTTATTGATTCGACACAAAGGGAGCCAAAGGATATTTATAAGCCTTAACAGATGAATTATCAGTTCAGCTGCACCTGTGAATAGACTTGCTCGAGACAGATTATCAGTAGCAACAGTTTAATAGCAATGGCGTCAAAATTCAACATACTTCCGTTAGTCAACATGTGCAATTATTGTCAGGTATTTAGATATGCCCAAATTGCCCATCTTCTAATCTTCTAAACGTCCAGACCAAGAGAGAACCTGACGAACTGTATCTTCCTCTCAGGACCTGAGTACCTGACCATGGTCGCTCGCCGCAAACCCTAACCACCGGCCGCCGGCCACCGGCACAGGTCCCTCCCTTGCCGCTCCCCCTCTCCATCACCCGGCCCCTCGCTTGCCGTCGCCCAATCTCTACTCGGGCTGCGCCGCTCCTCCCTCCCCATTGCGCTAGGCTGCTGCCCTCGGCTCTGGCCCGACGCGACCGGCCTCCTGCAGCAGCAGCCCAACCTCCACGACGTTTCAGCTATGCTATATTATGAGCTTAGAGCATCTCTAGCAGAACCCGCAAAAGGGGCAAACCCGCATAATAACCGCCCCGATGCGGATTTAAAACCGCGAAAACGCCGAGAACAGAACCCGCAAGGCTCCCCGGCCCGTAAGACTTTTCGCGGGGGGGGGGGGGGGGGGGTGGGGGGGGGTGGGGCGTGAATCTAGCCCTCAAAACCGAGAAAACTAGGTTTCCATCTCCGACCCGCAGCCGGAACCTCATCCCCTTGTATCGTTGGCGTGAGGGAAGCTTCAGCCCGCGAACTGCCGTCGCCGCCGCCACCTCTTTCTCTTCCCCCACTCCGGCCACCGCGTGCTGATGGCCCACAAGTATATGGGATCGCAACAGTCTTCGAGGGAAGTAAAACCCAAATTTATTGATTCGACACAAGGGGAGCCAAAGGATATTTATAAGCCTTAACAGATGAATTGTCAGTTCAACTACACTTGTGAATAGGCTTGCTCGAGACAGATTATCAGTAGCAACAGTTTTATAGCAGTAGCAGTAGTGAAATAATAGCGGAAGTAGATTAAAGACAGCAGTAGTGATTATAGTAGACAGCATGATTAAAATACTGTAGGCATAGGGACGGATGTACAGGCGTTGCATGGATAAGATAATTCATGTAATAACAAGACATAGGCATTTGCAGATAAATAAGATAAAGCATCCAAGTATTAATTGACCATAGGCATGTGTTCCTATTTAGTTGTGCGTGCTCGCAATGAGAAACTTGCACATCATGTTTTGTCCTACTAGCCCGTTTGCAGCGGGGCCTCAAGGTAAAGTACTGGTAATTAAGGTACTCCTTTTAATAAAGTACCGGAGCAAAGCATTAACACTCCGTGAACACATGTGATCTTCACATCACAGCCATCCCCTCCGGTTGTCCCAATTATTGTCACTTTGGGGCCTCGGGTTCCGGATAATAATATGTCCATACAACTTGTAGATATGATGTTAAAACAATAATTATCCTCATGATACAATAACATGTTCAGATCTGAAATCATGGCACTCAGGCCCTAGTGACAAGAATTAAGCATAACAAGTTGCAACAATGACATAAAACACCGATAACGGATACTAGGCACCATGCCCTAATGATATTACAACTATTACATGAACGATCTCATCCAATCCCTACCATCCCCTCAAGCCTACAGCGGTGGATTACTCACACATGGATGGGGGAAACATGGATGGTTGATGGAGAAGTGGTGGCGATGAAGATGTCGATGATCTCCTTCGAATCCCCGTCCCGGCGGAGTGCCGGAACAGGAACTTCTGGTCCCCGAATTGAGTTTCAAGGAGGCGGCGGCGCTCGGGTGTGTTTCTGGGAAAAGTGATGTGGGGGGGGGGGGGGGGGGGGGGGTCCTCGGTTTTAGGTCAGAGGGGGCTTATATCCGAGAGGGGGACTCGAGGGCGTGGCTGAGGCGATGATACGTCTCAAACGTATCTATAATTTCTTATGTTCCATGCTTATATTATGCCACTTGTTACATGTTTTATATACACTTTTATATCATTTTTTGCATTTTCTGGAACTAACCTATTAACAAGATGCCATAGTGCCAGTTGCCTGTTTTCTGCTATTCTTGGTTTCAGAAAAGTTGTTAAGGAAATATTCTCGGAATTGGACAA
Organism: Poa annua; assembly: GCA_026929855.1. NCBI lineage: Eukaryota > Viridiplantae > Streptophyta > Magnoliopsida > Poales > Poaceae > Poa > Poa annua. Next base: position 61,575,577 of record CM049437.1, read on the forward strand.
ACGAAACGTCAAAGTGCTTATTTTTTCCAGGAGGTTCCAGAACACCGAAGAGGACACGGAGGAGGACCCCGAGGGGCCCACACCCCCTCGTGGCGCGGGTTCCCCCCTGGCCGCGCGAGCACGGGGTGTGGGGCCCTCGAGGCCCCGCCGCCTTCACCCTTTCGCCTACATATACCCCCTGACAAAATAACCCTACCTACGGAGTCCTTTTCCAGAGAAGAGTTCCGCTGCACCGCCGCCACCAAAAACCCTAATTCGGGGGACAGAAGTCTGTGTTTCGGCACCCTGCCGGGACGGGGAATTGCCCCCGGAGCCATCTCCATCAACTCCATCGCTATCTCCATCGCCGTTGCTGACTCCTATGATGAGGAGTGAGTAGTTCTCCCCCGGGGCTGCGGGCTCTACCGGTAGCTATGTGGTTTATCTCTCTCTCCCATGGTGTGATCTTTATGTGATCATGAGCTTTGTAATCTAGTTGAATTGTAGATGCTACTCTTTATCTATTATGCACTCTAGAGGTTACTTTAATATGAACTCCGGAGTTATTCACGGTTGTGAAGGTGACAGTGTGTGCACCGTGTGTGATTCCTTTATGACGTTGTGGTGTGTGTTTACTCATACTTTGAGGGTGCTGTTATAGCCCTACGCAATGAATGGTGTTTATCATCCAACAAGAGAGTGTTTAAGAGTAGTATTTATTATTCAACTATGAGGTCATTGTTGAGAGTGTCCACTAGTGAAAGTATGATCCCTAGGCCTTGTTTCTAAGCATCGAAACACCGTTTCCAACAAGTTCTGCTACATGTTTGCTTGCTGCCATTTTTATTTCAGATTGCAATTTGTACTTATAATCATCCATATTACTTGTATTTCACTATCTCTTCGCCGAACTAGTGCACCTATACATCTGACAAGTGTATTGGGTGTGTTGGGGACACAAGAGACTTCTTGTATCTTAATTGCAGGGTTGCTTGAGAGGGATATCTTTGACCTCTACCTCCCTGAGTTCGATAAACCTTGGGTGATTCACTTAAGGGAAACTTGCTGCTGTTCTACAAACCTCTGCTCTTGGAGGCCCAACACTGTCTACGAGAATAGTAGCGTGCGTAGACATCAAGCTATTTTCTGGCGCCGTTGCCGGGGAGGTAAGCGTTGGAAGGTATCTCCTTTAGATTCTGCAATTTTACCTTTTTGTCTCTTGTTTTTATTTACACTAGTTAGGCTTAATGGAAAACAACAAAAAAAATAGAGAGCTCTATGAAATTTTTCTTGAGTTAGGACATGATGTGTTTGAAGAGAAAATTAAAAAACCTATGGAACTTTATTTGCATGCTTGTAGCAATGTTATTAGTTTGAATTCTTTGAACACCATTATTGCTAATGCTATGGAAAATTCTAAGCTTGGGTAAGCTGGTTTTGATGACCATGATATTTTTAGTCCCCCAAGCACGGAGGAGAAAATTTACTTTGATGAAACTTTGCCTCCAATATATGATAATTATAATCATTGTGACATTTTCAGTCCACCTACTATTGAGGATATGGTTTATGTTGATTATGATATGCCTCCTATATATGATGTTTACAATGATGAATATGATATTTTCAGTCCATCTACTATTGAGGATAAAACAAATTATGATTATTCTATGCCTCCAATTTATGATGATTACAATGATGGATGTGATAGTTTTACTCCCACTGTTATTAATAAAATTGATTATGCTTATATGGAGAGTAATAATATTATTATGCTTATGGATCATGATAAGAATGCTTTAGGTGATAGCTATATTGTTGAATCTATTCATAATGCCGCTGAAAATTATTTTGAGAGAGGAAAGTATGGTTATAGAGATCTTCGTGTTACTAAATTTCTTCTCTTTATGATGAATGTTTTGAGTTTTTTCTTGATTTGCTTTTATTTGCTGGGTACTTTAAGACCTACTAGTCCTTATGAGAGAAGGAGACATGGATTCACACATCACAATAATATTAAGTATCCTCTCTTTATGTTGAAATTTTTGAAGTTGCACTTGTTTTGCGTTCCTATGCTAGTCACTTTGTGCTTTATTAATTTATTTTCTTACAAGATTCTTTTGCATAGGAAGTGCGTTAGATTTAAATATGTTTTATATATGCTTCTTGATGCTCTCTTTTATGTTTCAACTCCCATCTTTATGTGAGCATCATAAATATCACTATGCCTAGCTAAAAGGCTTTAGAGAAAATGAGAGACAACCCACTTTTTATTTCTGTTATTTTTCTTTTATTTGAGTCAAGGAGCTTGCTTACTTCTGTAGCAACTCCTTTCTATCTTTATTTTATCGCTTTCTTGTGTCAAGTAAAGCCTCTAGTAGAAAGTTGATGCTAGATTTGGATACCTGCACAGGAACAGTTTTTCTGCTGTCCACCGTTTAATTCGTAAGAATTCACAGAAAAATCAAAATGACCTGAGATTTTTTGTGCGTGATCCTCAGATATGTATGCAACTTTCATTAGTTTTGAGTTTTCTGATTTGAGCAAGTTAAGTGCCTCGAAAAAATTTGTTTTTACGGACTGTTCTGTTTTTGACAGATTCTGCCATTTATTTTGCAATGCCTCTTTTACTATTTTGAATGGATCTTTTTGTTCCATAAAGTATCAATGGCTGTAACTAATATCCAGTAGCTTTGGTAGCAATTGTGTTCATGCAGAATATAAGAATTTTTGATTATGCACTAACCCTCTAATGAAGTTTACTTTGAGTTTGGTGTGGAGGAAGTTTTCAAGGATCAAGAGAGAAGGATGATGTGATGTGATCAAGAAGATGAAAGAACCAAAGCTTGGGGATGCCCCCGTGGGTCACCCAAGCATATTTCAAGAAGACTCAATTGTCAAAGCTTGGGGATGCCCAAGGCATGGGCATCCCCTTCTTCATCAACAAACTATCAGGTCATCTCTAGTGAAACTATATTTTAATTTCGACACATCTTATGTGCTTTACTTGAAACGTCTGTTTGTTTTTGTTTTTGTTATTTTCATTCTCTGAATAAAATGGATCCTAGCATTCCTTTGTGGGAGAGAGACACGCTCCGCTTTTTCTTATGAATACTCGTATTCTTCACTTATATTTGTTGAGTATTCTTCTATGTTATTTCAATACAATTAGCTCTTGTTTTTCATGCATCTCTTGTTGGAGCTGTTAGTTTTTCTTATGTTATACTTGAAAGGAAAGACGTCGCCTAGAGGGGGGGTGAATAGGCGAGGTACACTTTTTACAATTTAGGGTTGATAAATGCGGAATAAAACTTATTGTTTAACTTATCAAGAACACAACCTAAATATACTAGGTGAACCTATGTGCACCAACAACTTATGCTAAGTAACACAAGCAACAAAGTGATAACAAGGTAAATGACTTCAAGCACGAAGGCTATCACAATGTAAATGACTTCAAGCACGAAGGCTATCACAATGTAAAGTGCATAAGTAAAGAGCTCGGGTATAGAGATAACCGAGGCACGCGGAGACGAGGATGTATTCCCGAGTTCCTCCTTCTTAGGGGAGTACGTCTCGTTGGAGAGGTGTGAGTGACCACCACAGGTCCGACTCAACGCCACAAAGGCCTCACCTTATTCTCCGATGAACTCGACCACAAAGGTCCGGGTTCACCTTCCACTATGAACTCCTTTGGGGCGGAGAACAATCCCGTACAACAACCTTGGGGCACACACCCACAACCGAATTGGGGGCTCCCAAAAGACCACACAAGATCTTGACCACAACAGGTCCAACTTGACCACAAAGGTCCCAACTAGCCACAAAGGCCTTGACCACAAAAGGTCCTAACCGACCACAAAAGGTCTCCGCCACAAAGGCCGGCACTAAGGCGTCTAGGGTCCAAGGACCCAAGAGTAACAAGCTCACGAATTTCACCACCACGAATCACGTGGAGGGCTCAACCCGATGCAACCGATGCAATGGCAAGAACACAAGTTCTTCACTCCCAAATCCCACCAAAAGCAACTAATGCTTATGGGGGGAGGAGAGAGGAAGAACAAAGAAACCACAAAGGAGTCAAATCCCTCACTCCCTTATCCCACCAAAAGCAACTAATGCTTATGGGGGGAGAAGAGAGGAAGAACAAAGAAGGAGAACCACAAAGGAACTCCTAGATCTAGATCCACTAGGTTCCCCTCACTTAGAGGAGAGATGGATTGGTTGAAACGTAGATCTAGATCTCCTCTCACTTTTCCCTCAAAGATATGCAAGAATCATGGGAGGAATTGAGAGGGGGCAAGCTTTTCCAAGGTCAACAATGGCAGGAGAGAGAGGGGGAAAAACGAGCAACCCAAGGAAGAAGAAGGGGAGGGGTATTTATAGCCCTCCCAGTTTTCTAGCCGTTGGGAATCGTCAGCTCGGAAATTTCCGAACCCCGGAAATCTCCGGTAGGAAATCCGACTGAGAGCTGAAAGCGACCAGTGCAGATATCAAATAAGACTTGGCGAAAAATCTTTAACTTGGTCGTTCGGAAATTTCCGAACCGGGACCGGAAATTTCCGGACCCCGGAAATTTCCGGCAGAAAATCCGACTGAGAGCCAGTTGAGTGCAGTGCAGAAAATCTTTAAGACTTGGCGAAAAATTCTCCAGCTCGGAAATCTCCGGACTGGGGTCCGGAAATTTCCGGACCTCCGAAAACTGCAGAAACACCAGAACTGAAATAACTTTTGCAAATGAACTCCGAATGAGGTGAGACCAACTCCGTTAGAAAGGTAGCGACAAGCACAGGGCTACAAATAGAGCAAAGTCACCATACATGTGAAGGTTTGGGGCTTTCCTCAAAGTCGAACCGGCAATATTTCCACACCGAAAACGCAACAAGTTTTCCATACTAAAACCGTTTTCGAAGAACTTGGTCTTGTCATGAAGATCACGACAAGCACCAAATCCCAACAAGGTAAAAAGCCAAATAAGAACCAAGAAAGATGATATTCCAAGCATGCAAAGGTTTGAGCTCTCCACGAAAATGCGATCAAGTTACTCTCTCGAGAGCCCCTCTTGATAGTACGCCTGTCTATCCTATGGCCCTATCAAGAACAAACCTTTGCCTTGAGCATTCCACTTGAGCTAGACGAAGACGGTCTTGATTTCTCCAAGTGGACCACCTTTCTTGATTGCGCTTGCTAGCACAAGCTTGGTGAAGACTTCTCCAAATACTCCCCCATACGCCATTATGGGAGAGCCTCGCTTAGCTTCGTCTTCATCTCAATCTCCAAGCTCCATTAGCTTCGTCTTCATGTCTTCATTTCGACCTCCAAGCTACAAGCATAAGACATCTCCGAAATGCTTCTCTTGGTCTTGCACTTCTTAACCTTGATGACGAATACCGCATGACATCATTCTCCATGAGCTCTATGAGATGTTCTTCTTGTTGCAAACCCATGGGAAGATACCTCACTCCACATATAGAACCCACACACACTTGGGTTAGTTCACTAAGCTATATGGACAATGGCTTACCATCCAAGAGATACATGATCCACTTGGTACATCTTGTAGCTTCGTGTGTTGATCAACATCTTGATCAATCTCGTATCATCCCATCTATCTTCATATAGGTGATGTCTTGACATCTTCAAGATATACTTGCATTATGCTCAACACAAACATTAGTCCATATGGATTGTCATCAATTACCAAAACCATATAAGAGGGCACATGCCCTTTCAATCTCCCCCATTTTGGTAATTGATGACAATCCTTTTTACGAGGGTTTATATAAGGAATTAAACAACCATGCAACGCACTAAGCAAAGCATGCAAGAGACAACCATGCAACGCACTAAGCAAAGCAAACAAGAGAACCAAAATTCCCTTAAAAACCCTCTAAATCTCTCCCCCATTGACATCCATTGCCGAAATGGGCGAAAAATCTAGAAGGACAATATAATAAGAGCTCCCCCATAATTTATGCATTTCTCATGATATGAGTGAAATCAAATGCATATATCCAATGAAGAATAGATGGAGGGGATCAAATTATATTGAGGATCCAAAGAATGCAAAAGAAAGATACCAATCGAAATCAAATAGAAAGAAACCAATTGCAAAACGAAAGATGCATTCACAAACTAAGCAAGCAATCAAAGGATCCAAAAACCAATTGGACACAAGAAAATATTATGATAAAAACAACCAAGAGAGCAAAAAGAAAGAGATGAGACAACTAAAGGCTTGCTCAACCGAGAAAGGATGGGTGTGACATGGAAATACATTTTAGGAGACTAAAACAAGGATGAGCCTAGGCATCACGATAGTCTTTCAAAATATGAGGCACATAGTGCATATCATGTATTTCGCATACAAGCACACCAAAGAAGACAACTCGAATAGGTTCACAAGCTTATTAAGAGGCTAAGAGAATACCAAATCAAGTGCAAAGCTTGTGCCTTTTAGAGATCACCAAAGAAACAAAAGATCAATAAAGGTGGTCACTAAAGATTTTGAATACCAATTGAAGATGTACCTCCTCTCATGTATATAAGTTTCTAAGTAGGCACTAAGTCCACAAAGAAGCATGCACACACAAAATAGGTACTAGAAAGAAAACATGATATCCACAAGGAAATCATAAATACCTCAATAAGAATTTTTGCTTAAAAGCATAGCACAAAGCTCATTTCTATCTTAGTGAGATATAGATGAATTTCCAACACCAACACATCACAAATATCCACTAGAGATGAGTGATAGTTGAGATGCTTCGGGAAAGGTAACAACTCTCACAAATGACAAATGATTTTGAAAATTCATTGATATTGCATATGAGACTAATTTTGCTAGATTAACATATTTGGAATTGATGAATCATGAGAATGATTATATATTCCTCTTACTATGTAATCATCCCGGCATGCTCATATTTGCAATAACGACGTTTGGAAAGGAACTTTGCAAAAACCACGTCAAATGCAACTAGAGGGACTCATGCCAAAATGCAATCTACACAAGGTTGAGAGCTAGAAAAGTAAGCATGAGGTAGATACTTGTTACCGAGATAGCATTGATGAAGTAGGAGGTAGGAGTTCATGATCATTCAAGCTTGGCTCAAGAAGGCGCATGATGAGGTCTCCCTCCTTGTAATTGAGACAAGCTTCCAATGTATCTCCAATGTACCTAAAACAAATTTAAGTACAAAATGGTACCCAAACTCATTGGGTCCAAAGTAGTTAGCGCAACGACAATACATAGGACAAACTCCACATTAATATGTGCATCTTGATATGAAATTGAATTTCATGCACATCTTAGCCATTTAGGATTTGATGGAGATTATCCTACATATTTGAACATAGAAAGTAAGCATGCCATAAAATATACATAGTAAATATGCAAGGACAACACTTTCAAGAACCAAATGAGATACAATGTGGACAAAACACCAATTAGACCAAGGGAGCACACACAAGTGTGACAAGTAAAGAATTGTCCAAATTATATCAAAGCCCCAAATCAACACATGATTGGAGATACCAACATGAAAAGATATCAAATGAAAATATAGTCAAGGAATGACCATAACCCTCTACACTTTTCATGATGGTACAATGTAACAAGACGAAAAATGTTTGTCTTCCAAAGAGACAAGTCATCGGGATCCAAGACCAAATAAAAGGACCGAATGCAATTTGAAGACAACTAATATTCAAAAGAATATAGGATTGCTCCCCCACAATTCGTGCATTATTTATGATCTTACATGTAAATACAAAATGCACCCAAGTGGGATCATCACCCTCCATATATCTTTTTGAACACGAGGTTAAGGAAAATCAATAAGATCCACTAACAATTCAAAACATGGTGTTCTACTCAATGAAGGGTAGCTCCCCCAAGAATAGTGCACCGTCTAGAAGTAAGACATTGAATGTAAATGCACAAGAATGGGTTCCTTGCCTTTCCTAACTTAAAAAGCACAAGAGAAATATGAGTAGAGCACACAAGATCCAAAAGATGTAAGGAAGACGAAAAGGAGAATGATTGAAACAAAACCTTGGCAATTAACGAAAGCCAATGTAAATATGATCGATACATTTATCACAAATAAAATTATCACTTGTCAAAGACAAGGAATGTATGGAGATATTTCTCGGTGGTAAATGGTAAATATGCATGTTCATGATCATATTCACAAAACATAAGCATGTGGCAAAAGATAGGAATTGAAAAATATGCTTATTTAGAGATTCTTGAAGGCTTAAATTAATCAAACAACCGTGCAAAGCACCAAGAAACTTTCTCACTACAAGATACCAAAGATGAGAGATAAAATGCATTTAAGCAAATATGGAACTTGTTTGAGCAACATGTCACCTAGGAATAACAAGAACAATTCTAGGTGACACTACCTCACATGTTCACATTTTCTAGGCTTGTAATATGCACATAGCTTATTACTCCCCCATAATGTGATAATCCAATCCTTTTAACACGAGGCAAAGATAGTGTAACAAGAGGTAATTAATGGACATTAGAATTTGAATTCTTCATGAAAGCACACTTTAGGATAGTGAAGTGCCAAAGAGCGCATCACTAACTCAAAAGGAGATAGTCCATCAATATCTCAACAAGAGCCAATTAAGATAGGCAAGTTGACAAAAGCTCAAGACATACATGGTGTGCAAGCTAACATACATGTGCTTGATTACTCAAGATAAGTAAGTAGATAGCACAACACGTACAAGCATAAGCAAGGTACAAAACCAAACACATGCAAGGGTGCAAGCAACTTTCAATGATATATATAATTTAAATACAAGTTACCGCAAGGAGGAACATTGGATATAAGATAGGACAATGCAATCCAATTGACTTGGCTTGAGAGAATATGGTTGATGAAGATCCCTTAACTCTTCATGATGTGGCCAAGTCTCCAATGTCCTCCGTCACCACCTATTGATCAAGTTTTAGCTTGTTGGTCCCCAACCAAGTTGGGTCCTATGAGGTTAGTCACAATAGGCTTGGCAACCCAAATGGTTCTTTTATTGACACCACTTTGAGTACCAACATACTTGGCAAACACATTGCCAACCTTATCCTTACGAAGCGAATAAACATGATCAAGTATAGTGGGGTTGGATAAGTTACCATGAGTGCATGAAGAAGCTAAGTGATCCTTCCCACGACATATGTAGCAAACTCGGCCTTTTCCTTTCTTCTTGGGGAGGGAAGATCCTTCAACTTGGGAAGCTTGAGTGTGAAGTTGAGTTTGCTTCCCTTGTTGCTTCTCACTAAGAGTCTTCTTCTTCAAAGGGCAAGATCTAACATGGTGCCCTTCAACCTTGCACTTGAAGCATACAATCTTGGCCGAATCAATAGCTTGTTCTTGGCCCTTCTTCTTGACGAACTTGTGCTTCATCTTGTCATTGGACTTGTTCTTGTTGTTGGAGTTGAATCCAAGTCCACTCTTGTCATGTGGAAGTCTTCGCACTCTCAACATGTTGTCGAGGGTGGAATTCCCTTCATGACACTTGATCAAGTCTTTCTTCAAAGAAGTGACTTGTGCCTTGAGCTCTTTGATTTCCTCTACATGGTTAGTTTCAACACAAATACTAGAGGAAGTAGCTACATTGTTAGAGCAACAAGGCAAGGAATGTAATTCATCACAAGATTTATCAATATTGTGAGTGGATGAATTACAAGAACTAGCACATGGCAATAAAGCATTTTTACTAGAAATTGTGCTAGTGACCACAAGAGGCTCACAAGATTTTACCTTTGTAGAGATTGCCTCAAGAGCAACTTCTAGCCTAGCATGGGATGCTAGAAGATACTCATTAGAGCTCGAAAGCTTTTCATGACTTTCTTCCAATTTCCCATACTTGCTAGATAGCAACTCAAGTTGAACCCTTAGCTCAACATTCTCCTTCAAAATAGATGCTTCACATGAAAGGGAGTTAGTAGCACAAGCATCATTATCATTAGGAATGGAAGAAGACAATTTGACAAGCTCATTATACTTTCTTTTGAAGTTGATTGCCTCCTTAAGAGCTCTATCACGGGTTTCCTTTACTTTAGATAATTCTAAGGTAAGGGACTCCTCAAGAGATTTTGATTTATCCATTTTTAAGTTGGCAAGAGCATGGTCACATTTCTTAGTGAGTTTAGCAATCATTTTATTATTCAACTCCTCACTTGTTTCGAGTCTCTCCTCTAGAGCAACCCGAGTATCTTGCTCTTCCTTAAGAGCGATCTCAAGATTGTGGATCTCACCCGCGGAATCACGAGCAAGACCCCACCCTTCATCACAACGGGTCTCCAAGGCCTCAATTGTCTCCTTGCGCTCAATAAGGATAGTCATGATTTCTAAGAAGCTATCATGGGCATGTTTGTTATTTAAAAGAGCATGAGAGACAATATCAAAGTTCTTATCAATGGAGGCATCATTATCATTTTCATCACCAATATCATCATCATCATCATCATTATCATGAGATATATTGGAGTTCAAGGTAGGAGATACCTTAGACTCCTTAGCCATAAGGCAAAAGTGAGTAAAGGACGAAGATGATGAAGAGTTATTTGAAGCGCTATTGAAGTCCATGTCTTGTTCCAACAATTGTTGGGATTCCTCTACATTGTTAGCCAAACAAGTACTAGAGGTAATAGAAGCATTTTTATCATGGCAACAAGACAAGAGAAGCATATCATCATGAGATTTAGTTAAACAACTACTACATGATATGCAAGGACTATAAACACTAGCATGCATGGCATTTGTAGTGCTAGAGAAGTTTAAGTCCAAAGATAGAGCATTGCAATATGATGGAGATGAAGTATGGTCAATAGTGGAGTCATCATCAATAATGCAATTCCTATCACCACTCACCATGTCATTACCTTGTGACAAATCACATGTTGGTGAAGTGGAAGAAGACGTGAGCTCATCACGGCCGGAGGTGGAAGGAGGACAATCATCCTTGCTAATGTTGGACACATCATATATATCTTCAAGCTTTGTCCATAATTCATGAGCGTTCCGACAAGGCATGATTGACGCAAGAACTACATCACTCAAAACATAGATGAGACCATTAGATGCTAGAGTATCGAGATAAGAGTTTTTCTCATCCTCTAAAGATAATTCTTGGGAATCCTTTGGAGGAGAAAAACCCATATCTACAATTCTCTCTAAATTTGGATCCATGTCCCTAAGAAGATTAAGCATGCGAATTTTCCAAAGATCATAATTTGTGCCATCAAATATATAAGCGGGATTGTGCACTAATTCTCTAAACGACATCTTTACTCTCTAGGCGGTGAAGCCTAATAATGAGAGAACCTGGCTCTGATACCAATTGAAAGGAAAGACGTCGCCTAGAGGGGGGGGGGGTGAATAGGCGAGGTACACTTTTTACAATTTAGGGTTGATAAATGCGGAATAAAACTTATTGTTTAACTTATCAAGAACACAACCTAAATATACTAGGTGAACCTATGTGCACCAACAACTTATGCTAAGTAAGACAAGCAACAAAGTGATAACAAGGTAAATGACTTCAAGCACGAAGGCTATCACAATGTAAATGACTTCAAGCACGAAGGCTATCACAATGTAAAGTGCATAAGTAAAGAGCTCGGGTATAGAGATAACCGAGGCACGCGGAGACGAGGATGTATTCCCGAGTTCCTCCTTCTTAGGGGAGTACGTCTCGTTGGAGAGGTGTGAGTGACCACCACAGGTCCGACTCAACGCCACAAAGGCCTCACCTTATTCTCCGATGAACTCGACCACAAAGGTCCGGGTTCACCTTCCACTATGAACTCCTTTGGGGCGGAGAACAATCCCGTACAACAACCTTGGGGCACACACCCACAACCGAATTGGGGGCTCCCAAAAGACCACACAAGGTCTTGACCACAACAGGTCCAACTTGACCACAAAGGTCCCAACTAGCCACAAAGGCCTTGACCACAAAAGGTCCTAACCGACCACAAAAGGTCTCCGCCACAAAGGCCGGCCACTAAGGCGTCTAGGGTCCAAGGACCCAAGAGTAACAAGCTCACGAATTTCACCACCACGAATCACGTGGAGGGCTCAACCCGATGCAACCGATGCAATGGCAAGAACACAAGTTCTTCACTCCCAAATCCCACCAAAAGCAACTAATGCTTATGGGGGGAGGAGAGAGGAAGAACAAAGAAACCACAAAGGAGTCAAATCCCTCACTCCCTTATCCCACCAAAAGCAACTAATGCTTATGGGGGGAGAAGAGAGGAAGAACAAAGAAGGAGAACCACAAAGGAACTCCTAGATCTAGATCCACTAGGTTCCCCTCACTTAGAGGAGAGATGGATTGGTGGAAACGTAGATCTAGATCTCCTCTCACTTTTCCCTCAAAGATATGCAGGAATCATGGGAGGAATTGAGAGGGGGCAAGCTTTTCCAAGGTCAACAATGGCAGGAGAGAGAGGGGAAAAACGAGCAACCCAAGGAAGAAGAAGGGGAGGGGTATTTATAGCCCTCCCAGTTTTCTAGCCGTTGGGAATCGTCAGCTCGGAAATTTCCGAACTTGGTTCGGAAATTTCCGGGCCGACGGCCGGAAATTTCCGGACCTAAGTCCGGAAATTTCCGAACCCCGGAAATCTCCGGTAGGAAATCCGACTGAGAGCTGAAAGCGACCAGTGCAGATATCAAATAAGACTTGGCGAAAAATCTTTAACTTGGTCGTTCGGAAATTTCCGAACCAGGACCGGAAATTTCCGGACCCCGGAAATTTCCGGCAGAAAATCCGACTGAGAGCCAGTTGAGTGCAGTGCAGAAAATCTTTAAGACTTGGCGAAAAATTCTCCAGCTCGGAAATCTCCGGACTGGGGTCCGGAAATTTCCGGACCTCCGAAAACTGCAGAAACACCAGAACTGAAATAACTTTTGCAAATGAACTCCGAATGAGGTGAGACCAACTCCGTTAGAAAGGTAGCGACAAGCACAGGGCTACAAATAGAGCAAAGTCACCATACATGTGAAGGTTTGGGGCTTTCCTCAAAGTCGAACCGGCAATATTTCCACACCGAAAACGCAACAAGTTTTCCATACTAAAACCGTTTTCGAAGAACTTGGTCTTGTCATGAAGATCACGACAAGCACCAAATCCCAACAAGGTAAAAAGCCAAATAAGAACCAAGAAAGATGATATTCCAAGCATGCAAAGGTTTGAGCTCTCCACGAAAATGCGATCAAGTTACTCTCTCGAGAGCCCCTCTTGATAGTACGCCTGTCTATCCTATGGCCCTATCAAGAACAAACCTTTGCCTTGAGCAATCCACTTGAGCCTTGAGCATTCCACTTGAGCTAGACGAAGACGGTCTTGATTTCTCCAAGTGGACCACCTTTCTTGATTGCGCTTGCTAGCACAAGCTTGGTGAAGACTTCTCCAAATACTCCCCCATACGCCATTATGGGAGAGCCTCGCTTAGCTTCGTCTTCATCTCAATCTCCAAGCTCCATTAGCTTCGTCTTCATGTCTTCATTTCGACCTCCAAGCTACAAGCATAAGACATCTCCGAAATGCTTCTCTTGGTCTTGCACTTCTTAACCTTGATGACGAATACCGCATGACATCATTCTCCATGAGCTCTATGAGATGTTCTTCTTGTTGCAAACCCATGGGAAGATACCTCACTCCACATATAGAACCCACACACACTTGGGTTAGTTCACTAAGCTATATGGACAATGGCTTACCATCCAAGAGATACATGATCCACTTGGTACATCTTGTAGCTTCGTGTGTTGATCAACATCTTGATCAATCTCGTATCATCCCATCTATCTTCATATAGGTGATGTCTTGACATCTTCAAGATATACTTGCAATATGCTCAACACAAACATTAGTCCATATGGATTGTCATCAATTACCAAAACCATATAAGAGGGCACATGCCCTTTCAATACTCTCATATCTCATTGTTATATACTTGGAGAGTTTATCTTTTAAATAAGTTGATTGGTGTTTGGTTGGAAACAGAAAATGCTAAATGTGGTAGATGGTATAATGAAAAAGATATACATGCTCTTATGGATTGTTATCTTGTATGTTGTGGTGCTTGGCAATTGTTTTGAGCTCTCAAGTAGATCATGTTTAAGCTTTTACATCATGTAGTTAAAACCCATTAGTGAAGAACTACCGTAAAGCTTGTTGAAATTTGGTTTGCATGTTTGGTATCTCTAAGGTCTAGATATTTTCTAGTAAAGGTGCTTGAACAACAAGGAAGACAATGTGGAGTTTTATAATGCTTGCAATATGTTTTTATATACGTCTTGTTGTCATAGTTTATACTTGTGTTTGCTTCAAATAACCTTGCTAGCCAAAGCCTTGTACTGAGAGGGAATGCTTCTCGTGCATCCAAAACCTTGAGCCAAAACCCATACCATTTGTGTCCACCATACCTACCTACTACATGGTATTTCCTGCCATTCCAAGCAAATACTTCGTGTGCTACCTTTTATTATTCAAAACCTACTATCTCTTATTTGTGTCAATGTTTATTAGCTCATGAGGAAGTATGTGGTGTTACGGATATCAACCTTGTCATTTGCTTTTAGACAGACTTTCACAACCGGACTAGTGACATATACATCCGCTAATCCATTAACTTTGCAAAAAGAGCTGGCAAATGGGGTGCCCAGTCCCAATTAATTACAACTTTAACCGCTGCAATCTCTTCACATTTTTGCCCTGATCTAATCAGTCAAGCAATGACAACAGTTTTTAACTATATGTGTAAACAAAAGAGATAAGAGGGATGATCTACCTTGCTGGTAGAAATAACGTCCTTCATGGGAGCCGCTCTTGAAAGTCTGGTTGACAAAGGGGGTGGAGTGCCCATTACCATTCGTTGACAACAACAAACACCTCTCAAAACTTACTTTTATGCTCTCTATATGATTTCAAAAACCTATAAAAACTAAAAAGCTCTAGCACATGTTTGTATCCCTGCTTCCCTCTGCGAAGGGCCTTTCTTTTACTTTATGTTGAGTCAGTTTACCTACTTCTTTCTGTCTTAGAAGCAAACACTTGTGTCAACTGTGTGCAACAATTCCTATATGCTTACTTATTGCACTTGTTATATTCCTTTGTGTTGACAACTATCTATATGATATACATGTTACAAGTTGAAAGCCAATGCTTAAACTTATATCTTCCTTTGTGTTGCTTCAATGCTCTTTTACTTAGAGACTATTGCTTTATGAGTTAACTTTCATGTGAATCATTTTGATGCTTGTTTGAAAGTACTATCCATGAAAAGTTTTTGCTTATATGATATAGTTGTTTACTCCTTGTCTATTTGTTAGCAAACTATAAACCATTACTTTGAATCACTTCATTCATAACATGAGCCTTACATTATTATATGATCAAGATTGTGTGAAGCATGTCACTTCAGAAATTATTCTTGTTATCGTTTTACCTACTCGGGACGAGTAGAACTAACCTTGGGGATGCTTGATACGTCTCAAACGTATCTATAATTTCTTATGTTCCATGCTTATATTATGCCACTTGTTACATGTTTTATATACACTTTTATATCATTTTATGCATTTTCTGGGACTAACCTATTAACAAGATGCCATAGTGCCAGTTGCCTGTTTTCTGCTGTTTTTTGTTTCAGAAAAGTTGTTAAGGAAATATTCTCGGAATTGGACAAACGAAACGTCAAAGTGCTTATTTTTCCCAGGAGGTTCCAGAACACCGAAGAGGACACGGAGGAGGACCCCGAGGGGCCCACACCCCCTCGTGGCGCGGGTGCCCCCCTGGCCGCGCGAGCACGGGGTGTGGGGCCCTCGAGGCCCCGCCGCCTTCGCCCTTTCGCCTACATATACCTCCCGACAAAATAACCCTACCTACGGAGTCCTTTTCCAGAGAAGAGTTCCGCTGCGCCGCCGCCACCAAAAACCCTAATTCGGGGGACAGAAGTCTCTGTTTCGGCACCCTGCCGGGACGGGGAATTGCCCCCGGAGCCATCTCCATCAACTCCATCGCTATCTCCATCGCCGTTGCTGACTCCTATGATGAGGAGTGAGTAGTTCTCCCCCGGGGCTGCGGGCTCTACCGGTAGCTATGTGGTTTATCTCTCTCTCCCATGGTGTGATCTTTATGTGATCATGAGCTTTGTAATCTAGTTGAATTGTAGATGCTACTCTTTATCTATTATGCACTCTAGAGGTTACTTTAATATGAACTCCGGAGTTATTCACGGTTGTGAAGGTGACAGTGTGTGCACCGTGTGTGATTCCTTTATGACGTTGTGGTGTGTGTTTACTCATACTTTGAGGGTGCTGTTATAGCCCTACGCAATGAATGGTGTTTATCATCCAACAAGAGAGTGTTTAAGAGTAGTATTTATTATTCAACTATGAGGTCATTATTGAGAGTGTCCACTAGTGAAAGTATGATCCCTAGGCCTTGTTTCTAAGCATCGAAACACCGTTTCCAACAAGTTCTGCTACATGTTTGCTTGCTGCCATTTTTATTTCAGATTGCAATTTCTACTTATAATCATCCATATTACTTGTATTTCACTGTCTCTTCGCCGAACTAGTGCACCTATACATCTGACAAGTGTATTGGGTGTGTTGGGGACACAAGAGACTTCTTGTATCTTAGTTGGAGGGTTGCTTGAGAGGGATATCTTTGACCTCTACCTCCCTGAGTTCGATAAAACTTGGGTGATTCACTTAAGGGAAACTTGCTGCTGTTCTACAAACCTCTGCTCTTGGAGGCCCAACACTGTCTACGAGAATAGAAGAGTGCGTAGACATCAGGCGACCACACCATGTGGTGGCGCGGCCTGGAGCCTGCCGCGCCACCATGTGGTGTGGGCCCCACGTGGCTCGTCTCTGTCCCGTCTTCTGGCTCCGTGACTTTCCTGGGAGAATATGGACTTTTGCATATTTTCTGATATTTTTCCCTAAAGTTGAATTTCTGCACAAAAACAAGACACCAGGGCAATTCTGCTGAAAACAGTGTTAGTCCGTGTTAGTTACATTCAAAACACACAAATTAGAGGCGAAACAATAGCAAAAGTGTTCGGGAAAGTAGATACGTTTTGGACGTATCACGCGCCCTGCCCCGGACCGGCCATGAGCGCCTCCGACCCGTCCCTGATGACCGTCTGCGTCGGGGAGGCGACATCGACAGATCCAGCGGGCCGCGGAGAGCTCGGCCCCGCCGCCGCCACCGCTGCTCCATTGGTGGCGCCGAAGCGGAGGAGACTGGGCAACGCAGGCGCGACCCAAGTTTTGATGGCGGCTACGAAGGTCGCCGCGGCACGCGGGCACTCCCGCCGTCCTGAAGCCGAAGAGGCAGGCGGGCAGGAAGATTAGGACCAACGCCGCCGCCGTGAAGTCGAATGCGCCCGTCCCCGGCGCGGCTGCTGCATCCAATGCGCCCGTCCCCGACGACGGGAACGAAAGGTATGAATTTGTTCTTCAAAATTGAGCTATCCAGCGCGCCCGTCCGCTCAGCAAGCTGAATTTGTTGTTCTTGCAGCACGCAAGCTTGGTTGGAGATGCTTGGAACGACTGATATCGACAACCCTCCGCTCGGTGATTACGGCTACAACGAGGTCGACGGTGGCGTTGATGGTGGCACGGGCGAAGAAGAGAATGAGGTCGAGGAAGTGGACGGGGCAGGCCTGAGTCGGAGAGGTACAAATTACACCATCTTGGAGGACCAAACCTTGGTCCGTGCCTGGGAGAGTATTTCTCTCGATGCAACTCACGGCGTTGATCAAACCAAAGATGGTATTGGCAAAGGGTGGAGGACAAGTTCTTCCAACTCATGCCAAGCAATGGCCGAACGGTGCCCCGGACCTATCGATCACTACAAGGCCGTTGGGAAACGATCAAAGCTTCATGTGGCCGATGGAGTGGATGCTTGCAACAAGTGATCAATGCTCCTTCGAGTGGTACCTTAGAGAGTGATTGGGTGAGTTTGTTCACCGTCCACATTTCACCATTGTTCATCACTTGTGCACCATTGTTCACCACTTGTTCACCATTGTAGGACCGCATAGCGAGAGAAAGGTACTTGGACATGCCCGCATCCAAGAAGAAGCCGTTTGTGCTTGATCATTGTTGGAAAATTCTCCAACATAGCGAGAAATGGAAGTTGAAGGACCAAGAGCCAAAAAAAGGGGAAATAGGTGTTGAGGATGACTCCGGCGATGAACAAGGTGGGAGGAACAAGAACAAGCCCGAAGGCAACAAGAAAGCCAAGGAAAGAGTGGCGGAGCAACTTGAGGCAGCAAGCTTGAGAGAGAAGCTTGATGAAATGGTGAAATCCAATGAGACCATTGTGGCCAAGCCATTGGAGTCAAAGCACCAATTGGCGGAGAAGAAAGCTCAAGAGAAGAAAGAAAAGTGGGAAGTGCTTCGTGAAGAAGCCAAGCGGAAGACCGAGATTGAGGCCAAAAGAGCCATTGCAGAGGAGAACAACTCCGTGGCCAAGCTCTTGGCCGAAGTGAACAAGATCGTGATGATGAACCGAAGTGAAATGGATGAAGTCACCTTGGAGTGGCATGACATCGCAAGGAAGGAGATATTGCATCGAAGGAAACAAGCGATGCTACAAGCTAGCGGTGGTGGAGGTGTCGGCGGTGATGGTGGTGGTGTCGGCGGTGGTGGAGGTGCCGTCGATGGTGGAGATGATGGTGCTAGCACGGTGTAGAGCCTTTCAATGATGCATGGTGTTTTGGAAGCAATTTTTTGGTCACAACGATGGAAAACTATGTTAATTGCAGTCTTTAGATTCAAGGAACTATATTTGTTGCTATATTAATGTCGAATTTGTAAACAATTTGGCATACTACGACATTCATGCCTAATTCATGTTTTGCATATGCAGTTTCTGAACGCGGCGCGGCGGAGTGGAAACCGCAAAACAGAACCGCAAAACAGGCGAGTTGCGCGACCTGCAAAACTATTTTGCGGCTTCGCGTTTTGCGGGTACTGCTAGATATGCTGTTTGGACTGAAACAGATACACATTTGCACTTGTTCAAACGATAGTCTGAGAACATGGCCATATAACGATAACCCTCAAGTACCGAGGAAGATAGATTCATGCATCTTGATTCTTGAGCTCACGCTTCAGTGTGAGTACCTAGATAATTTTGATCAGTGGCCTTCGCAACCATCTTAACATATTGGCTTACCAACCTTGCGAATCTTGGTGGTGCATTTTTTTTTGCGAAAACGCAAAGAGCATTGCGTTTCATTTCATTGATAGAAAAGAAAGTTAATTACAAGCCTACAAGGAGGCCACCCAGCACCGCACAACTCAACCCAAGACTCTAAGGAAGAACTAGGGCAAGACCCCGGGCCCCTGCGCTCACCCACGAACGCGCCTCCGTCTTGATGGTTTCCACCAAAGCGTCAACAGAGGGGCGTGCGTTGTCAAAGACGATCGCGTTCCGTTGTTTCCAGATCCACCACGCGGAGAGCATGATCACCGAAGAGGTGCCTTTGCGTAACGCACGAGGGATGTCCTTGAGAACCAACGCCCACCATGCCGCGAACTCATCTTCAACAACGGGCGGTCTTGAGGTTGATCGAATCCAAGGTAGCACTTCATGCCATATCGTGCGGGAGAAAGAAC
The DNA here is from genome assembly GCA_026929855.1 of Poa annua. Lineage (NCBI taxonomy): Eukaryota > Viridiplantae > Streptophyta > Magnoliopsida > Poales > Poaceae > Poa > Poa annua. Next base: position 61,595,226 of record CM049437.1, read on the forward strand.
AACCCATGAGGATGTGTCCTATCGACTCCGCCACCTGATCACAAAACGGGCAGGCTGCCGGATGTGGCAGACCCCGTCTCTCCAACCTCTCCCCCGTCCATCAGCGATCCAAGCATGCGAGCCAGACGAAGAATTTCACCCTTGGGGGAGCCCATGTTTTCCATTTCAACTTCCAAGAGCTTGAAACTGTCGCACCGCTGAACAATGCATCGTAGCAAGATTTGGATGAGTACTGTCCGTCCGCGGTTCAGCGCGAGACAAGCTTTTCCGGCTGCTCTGTAAGGTGGATCCCACGCAAGGTGTTCCAAATGTGGACATAGTGCGTGAGGGCTAGCGGGCTAAGGGCTCCTGAGATGTCCGCTATCCACCGGCGCTCCACCAGCGCCTCTCTCACCGTTCTCTTCTTCCTAGCCTTCTTGGCGCTCACCGCGAACAGATGGGGGGCCAGGTCCTGGATGGATTTGCCCCCCAGCCACTTGTCCACCCAGAAGAGCGCCGCAGAACCGTCTTCGAGATGCATCTCGGAAGAGGCATGGAAGATTTGGCGTTCTTCTCTAGAGAATTGCATGTCCAGGCCCCGCCACGGTCTTAGTTGATCCGTGCGCATCCTCCACAACCACCGGACTCGTAGGCTAATGGACGTGCGTCCCAAATCTGGGATGCCCAGGCCACCAAGTTGCAACGGGCGGCACACCCTAGCCCAGTTGACATGACAGTGACCTCCATTCGCCTCTGCCCGACCTGCCCACAAGAACCCTCGAAAGATCTTCTCCGCCTTCTTAAGGGGTTTCTTGTTGACGCTTAACACCACCAGCTGGTGCAGTGGGATTGCTGCCAGCACCGATTTAACTAGGGCTAGACGCCCCGCCTTGGGCATCATGGCCGCTTTCCACGTGGGGAGCTTGTCCGCGAGCTTATCCAATAGGGGCTGGAAGGCCTCACTGGGTAGCCTCCGCAGGCCCAAGGGAATACCCAGGTAAGTTACCGGGAAAAGGGCCAACTGGCAGCCCATGGTCTCAACCGCCTCCACGGCTATGCCATCCTCACACCCTATGGGAGAAACCGAGCACTTGGCGAAGTTGGTGGCGCATTTTGAAGGACATCCTTAAACTGCTGTTAAAGTGCTGCTCTAATCATGATTAGATGTTGATGAACTACCTTTTTTTTTGAATTTGTTGCTGAAATGAATAGATGTCCTTTAATTTGATTCTTGAGCTCACGCTTCAGTGTGAGTACCTAGATAATTTTGATTAGTGGCCTTCGCAACCATCTGCACATATTGGCTTCCCAACCTTGTGAACCTTGGTGACGCATTTTGAAGGACATCCTTAAACAGCTGCTCTAATCATGATTAGATGTTGATGAACTACCGTTGTTTTTTTTTGAATTTGTTGCTCTAATCATGATAATGTTGATGAATTTTTTGAATTTGTTAAACTACCGTTGTTAATTTGTTGCTGAAATGAATAGATGTGAGAGCTGTGTGTGAACAGGTAAGGGCACAAATGTATTTTTATCTTGGATTAGTCTCAGTTTATGTCTACTGGTATTTTGGCATGAAAAACTATATTGTAGTGTTATTTTGACAAGGTTGGTTTTTTTAGTGGTATTTTGGAACTCCAGGTTTTTACTGGTGGTATACCGGCAATTCTCTCTAGAAGGATGATGCTGAATTTTCAAGAACTTTTATTTCTCTTTTTCGCAAAAATGTTAGCCCTTTTCGAGAAAAAAATGAAGGACGGAGTCAATCGGTGTCATGACCTCAATCCAAACGGCGCCGCGATGCGTCCTCGCCACATCCGCGTCCACGCTGCCTCCGGAACAAGAGGATAAGTATCCCCTTTCCATCCTCCTTCGCCCCGTCCACGCCACAGCCACACTAGTTCACTCCGCAGCTGCCCAGATACTCATACAGCTCACGTGATGGCCTCGCTAGCGATCCCGCAGCGGCAGCTCTTCATCGACGGCGAGTGGCGCGCCCCCGCGCTCGGCCGCCGCCTCCCCGTCGTCAACCCAACCACCGAGGCCGCCATCGGTACCAAACCCCGCCTCTGGGATTTTTTTTACCCGTTGCGCTCCTCTTATGGCGCTGATGAGCTAGGTTTGCGTTTGCGCAGGCGAGATCCCGGCGGGCACCTCGGAGGACGTGGATGCGGCGGTGGCGGCCGCGCGAGCGGCGCTCAGGAGGAACCGCGGCCGCGACTGGTCCCGCGCGCCGGGCGCCGTCCGGGCCAAATATCTCCGCGCAATCGCAGCCAAGGTACGCCATGTGCCCAGGAGCTCCATGCTGCTTCCGCGCGGATTTGACTCACAAGCCAGTAGGCTGTAGCGTGTGGCAGGGTTGTGCTCAGTCGCTCCTTTAGTTGACTTCTAATAATTTTAGCCTCAGTTCGTGTGCGAAGCCTGGTTCTCAGTGCCAAATACACGCTACGTTTGTCTTTCACCGGAGCTTCTTCTGGTTTATTTTCTGCATAAGTACCTCAATATTAGTCACATCACGAGATTACAGTTAGTGTGCACCGGTGAGGCGTCCTACATTCTTCGATGGAACTATCCTATCTGTGTAAATCCTGCGGAAATCACATGTAGAAGTGTTAAACAGTCTCAAAATTTAAGGAGAGGCGGAAAAGTCATGATCAAAATCATTCTCATTTGCAAGATAGAAAGTTGCCAGCAGCGAAATGAACAGTAAAAGAATCACATTTCATACTGGATCCCTCTTTTGTTTAGCATATTTTCTTGCATGTGTTGACGGCTGTATTACTGAATTACATAACTTTACAAGATTACTGGTACGGTCTGCCACAATAGTACACTATGTTTATGTGCCCCAAAGTAAGTTATTTTTCCTGTTAAAAAAAAACTAAGTTATTTTTTTCTTAAGACCCATATTTAGGGAAACCCCTCATTTATTTTTGACTAGTAAGGCTGGGGGTGATAGCCTTTTTCTTGACGAGTAAATAATAAATCTGTTTTTGATCTTTGATTAAAAAACAACAAGGTAATATGTGGCTCATCAAGACTGGTTTTTACATGCATGTCAGCTTTTGATGTGCATTGTATTTTCTTTTTCTTCAGATAATTGAGCGAAAATCTGACCTGGCTAGGTTAGAGTCACTTGATTGTGGGAAGCCTCTTGATGAAGCAGCATGGGACATGGTATGTGACCCACCTTTTGAGTGTGTACATTTAATTATTTTTTCTTGACATCGTATTCTGATGTGTACGATTTTCCTTGTTGTCAGGACGATGTTGCCGGCTGCTTTGAGTACTTCGCAGGTCATGCTGAAGACTTGGACAAAAGGCAAAATGCTGCAGTTTCTCTCCCAGAGAATTTTAAATGCCATCTTAAGAAGGAACCTATTGGGGTAGTTGCGCTAATCACACCTTGGTATTTCTGATTCCTCTTCTACCACATTCTTATCTCTATTTATGATATGTAGCATATACTTCCTCTGTAACTAAATATAAGATGTTTTGGTAGTTCAATTTAAACTACCAAAACGTCTTATATTAAGATACGGAGGGAGTATATAGTAAATGAGCTGTAATTTGGCCAGATGACCTTATCAATCGCAATTCATGTTATTTGATATGCTTGTGTTTCGTTGATCCTGTATAGTCCTAATCTTCTCCAGAGGTGTACTTATTAAAGCTCAGTTAGCTGAGACAAACTCATTTTTGCATGTCTGAAAGGTGTAACTAATGTTACTAAATGTTTCTTTTCCTTATCAACCCTGGTGATCTCACTACTAGAAATTTGCTGATACATGACCCTTCATATTGGTCACTGAAAGGTCACAGTGTTTGATTTGTGACCTTTTTGTGACCAAAAGCAGTTGGTCAGAAGGTAAGCGTCACTAGTTAAACAATATGCCCTTTTTTCTGGATTGGTCATAAATGGTTATGACCAAAATAAAAGGTCATAGATTCTATGACCATTTGTTTGGTCGCAAACAATCTGGCCTGTCCACGTAGGATCCGACGTGGCAAGGCTGACGTGGCACATATGTGACCAAATGAAAAGGTCGTTGATTAGATTCAGCCCAATCCAGTTCAGCCATCTAGATGGGCTGAGCCCAATAACCCAGGCGATTTTCCTTGTGAAACATTGTTAATCTACACGGGCCAAGCCCAACATTTCAGCCTGTTTATTTTTAGGCGGGGGCTGTTTATATGCATTTCGTTCAGGCTTTTTTGTATTGGGCCGTAGTCTTTTTAGAGCCCAAATATTACTTGGGCCAGTTGAAGATTTGACCTTTAAATTTGCAGGTTTCAATTCACACAATTCAACAGCAAATAATAAATAATTGTCTCGATTAAATTATTTAAATACAGAATTGATTCAATCAAATATTCACAACAGCAGATTACATTACAATCCAGATTGCCTACTACAATTAATATGCTAGATTTTACTGAGTAGGGCTTCACGCTTCCAACTTTGTTAGGCCCTGGAGCTCCTGCAAAAGAGGAACCACCACATATTTAGTCTCAATGAATGGAATACCTGATATATATAAGAAAGTACTTCCAGGATTCAACTAGCATCATGTGAAAATACCACTAAGTGGAAAGAAACCTGGCTATTCATTGTGATCAGAAACTAGCTTTGCAAGAGAACCGACAAATTGGGTTCCTGTTTTAATAGATGCAGCACATTACAGAAGTTTGAGCAGGAGATGATCAGGTACATAGATCTCTAAACCAGCTAGATATAGGAAATTATTCGTCAAACATGTAGAAGTCTCCATGACGAATGGAAGAAAACAACACAAAATAGTGGCAATCAACAAGCACGACAGTATACAGAAAAACTGGGACAAGCATGACAGTATACAACAGGACAAGCAATTAACAAGCATACATCAATTAACAAGAATACAACACGACAGTATACAGGAAACTGGGAAAAGCAATTAACAAGCACGACAGTATACAGCACAAAACATGCAATTTGTTTAGGTCATATCAAAGAAATGTTAAGAGAATCCACAAGAAAGAACAGGGCCTAAACCTCATACAAATGAAACGGAAAAACTGGGACTGTGTCTCATCAATTTAACTTAGAACAACCACCAAATCACAATATTACTAGCAACAAAACCTATAAATCATGCTTATGTATTCAGCATATATGCAGAAATAACACTAACGTCACAGAAGGATCAGATATCACATGGAGAAGCATGCAAAGTTAGCTTAAATGGGTTAGATGGTAAGCAGCAATTTAAAACAATAGATGCATGTAGTAACGTAAAAACAATGTTACGGTTGAAGCGGGGTGACCTCGAGACTCCGAATGTGGTTCCATGGCTGGGGTCAGCATTGTACACTTAAATGAGCTATATCTTACTGCTGAAATTCAAACAGTTGATTTGGTAATTGATTACATTCTAATTCGTGTATTCCATGATATTTTCTTGTCTTGATTCTGAAGCATAATGTTCTTTGTTTGACATTTTATAATCCAGGAACTATCCTCTCCTAATGGCTACATGGAAGGTAGCTCCTGCTCTGGCAGCTGGCTGTACAGCTGTACTGAAACCATCTGAATTGGCTTCTGTGTAAGTTTTACATGCAATGATACTTCCATGCTACGAGCAATGGAGATTGATTGATATATTTTTTAATTACCAGGACTTGCTTAGAGCTTGCTGATGTGTGTAAAGAAGTCGGTCTACCTTCAGGTGTCTTGAACGTCGTGACCGGATTAGGTCCTGAAGCTGGCGCTCCTTTGTCATCACACCCTGATGTTGACAAGGTACATATGTTTTTCCTTTATCTATGTGTGTTCCGTTTATTGCGTACATTCCTCAGCATATATGGTTTGTTGAGCTTTTAAGGTAGCATTTACTGGGAGCTATGAAACTGGTAAAAAGATTATGGTCGCTGCAGCTTCTACAGTCAAGGTTTGCTCCAAATGTCTCTATTTTTGTTATCATTCTAGTAACTTGATGTCATGAATATGTGCCTTTTTTCTTAGATTATTAGAATATGGCCAAGAGTTTTCAAGAACCATCCTGATAGCAACCCTATCTCATATCTTACTGTCGGTATTGCAACTTTCTTGACAGCCTGTCACTCTGGAACTTGGTGGCAAAAGTCCTATAGTAGTATTTGATGATGTCGACATTGACAAAGGTACACGCCACTTGCTGAGACTTAACCAACTCCTAAAGCACTAACTATGTGGAACTTCTCAGTCTCATTTAATTGAGCAGGATGTTCCCAAAAACCTTTATTTACTGTCTGGTGCTTGTCATGGTTAATAATTGTTAGGATGCAGAATTAGTAACCTAGATAGCTGATACAAAAAAAGGATGTCTATTGTTTGACCACACTTTCTATTTTTTCAACTGGCGTAAAAATTTATGTCGGAGATGTACCAACTGAATAAATAAAATGTGTTGCGGTATCTATGCAACACTCTGCGTGGTTTCATCATTCTTTTTTGGTGAAAAGTGAGGCGGTTAGTTCGACCTAACCATAAAAATACTAGTGTGCTTAAGTTGGAAACCCTTCCTGTATGTTTCCACGTTTCCAGACTGCAATTCACTTACATTTTAATTAAATATGAAGTATCTTAAGCAACCATTTTTGACCTTTAGTTGGACTTCATTGTTGATTCTTCTCTTTAAACAGCTGTTGAGTGGACTCTATTTGGTTGCTTTTGGACCAGTGGTCAGATTTGCAGTGCAACTTCTCGGCTTCTTATCCATGTAAGTATTGAATGTTACACCTGCTAATGTTGATGAAGTACTCTACCTGTTTGATGGGTGTCAATCATATCTCAGATCTGCTATCAACATCTCCAATAAGATTATTTTGTGATGCCAATATCTGTTCACATAACAAATAGTGTTGCATTGTGAACAGTATTCTTGTTTTCTTTAGCAACATATGTATTGCACCATTGTTCACTTACATGTTTTAGCACTTCAGTTTGCTATGTGGAGTTTAGAATTATCTTTTCATATAAAGTAAATACTTTGTGGGTTGCTGTACTTTATGGCTGTCAATGGAAGCAATTTTGAACATGTTGACCTCCAAGTTATATTTGGAGTTAGTTAATTTGTGCTCTTAAGCATATGGCAATGAGCTTCGCACTCCTGACATCAAAAGATTTGCAGAAAAATATTGCTCAAGAGTTCGTGGAGAGGATGGTGGCATGGTCCAAAAATATTAAGGCGTCAGATCCGCTTGAAGAGGGTTGCAGGCTTGGGCCAGTTGTTAGTGCAGGACAGGTATTACATGTTGCAATACATTAGCTGTAGGATTACGTTGATATGTTTTCACAGTAACAATTAAAGTACTGGTTGCAGCTTCATGAGAATGGAGTGGGTGAAATGACCATCCAGCTTTGCAATATTTGCTGTAGTTGAAAATTATTCAGTTTTTTAGGCTCATTCGTTGTTGGGAATCTTACTCATGATATTTCCCCGTATCAGTATGAGAAGATTAAGAAGTTTGTATCCAATGCTAAAAGTGAAGGTGCTACCATTCTGACTGGGGGTGTCAGGCCCAAGGTAATGCTGCAGTTCGCAGGAAAATATGTGTGCAGACACTGTTAGCTATAGGTAATGTGTTGTGTTTTCTTGCAGCATCTGGAGAAAGGTTTCTTCATTGAACGCACAATCATCACTGATATCAACACGTCAATGGAAATTTGGAGGGAGGAGGTCTTTGGTCCAGTCCTGTGTGTGAAGGAGTTTAGCAGCGAAGAGGAAGCCATTGAACTGGCCAATGATACCCAGTAAGCTACTTAATTGTTCAGTATAACATTTATGTCTTTCGCTGTTTTGAGGGATGTTAGCCTGTTGGTGAACTTACTCCACAACTCTTCTCCTTTTGACAGTTATGGTCTGGCTGGTGCTGTGATTTCCGGTGATCGCGAGCGATGCCAGAGATTATCTGAGGTATGCCTAAGTGAAGGGTTCTAACATTGGATTGTTGACGTGGCTTGACGTTTACATCAGATTGCTGTTCGAAGTTGTCATTTTTCCACTTATGTTCACTTGATAACACTGATGCATTTCTGTGTTAGTCCAGTTAAGTTGGTGTTATGCAAATTGCTCTTGGACTGTTTTGCTGTGTTTCTGTAGTAACTGTTTGATGGTGATTCCAACTACAGGAGATCGACGCGGGAATCATTTGGGTGAACTGCTCGCAACCTTGCTTCAGCCAAGCTCCTTGGGGCGGGAAGAAGCGCAGTGGCTTTGGACGCGAGCTGGGAGAAGGGTGAGCAGAGCATGGTGATCGTATTCATAAGGCATAACTGTTGAATGTTAAGATTTTCCCTGACAGCGTGTCTTTGCTTTGCAGGGGCATTGATAACTACCTGAGCATCAAGCAAGTAACGGAGTACACCTCTGATGAGCCGTGGGGATGGTACAAATCTCCGGCCAAAATGTAACCTGGGTCGAGGAGTTAGATTTGTTCTATCAGAATAAATGCGTGCCACAGAACCACATAGGCTATTTGTATCGTTGCATGCAAATATTATTTGGAAATGATAAACAACGAACGTTAGAAAAATAGCACTGCAGCACGATGCCCTTGACTGCTGATGCAAACAAATTCTCCCTCCGTCCCAAAATATCTTTGATTTATCCAAATATGGATGTATCTAGACTTGTTTTATGTCTAGATATATTCATATTTAGACAAATCTAAGACACTTATTTTGGGACAATGCGAGTAGTGATTTTCCAATAAAAGAGAGTATTTGTTTGCAAACAGAGGGAGGATGCGTACAGCAAAGAGAGAGAACTGTGGTGTTTGTAATAGCAAAAGGTAAATCACTTACTGTAGTACATACAAATGATGACATCATCATATGAAATGCTTTTCCATAAAACCGTCTGTCTGATTCACAACTCGTTTTCACTGTTGGCTTTTTAATGAAACCTATAAAAGTAGGTATCACATGGGTATGTCACGAAATTGGGCTCTTTTCTTAGGCCCCGCTTGGAAAGGCGGTTCATTTTTCAGCTCCGTAATTCTACATCCGTTCACAGCCCGAAAATACATGGAGGTGGTCAGGTCCGTATTCCTATCCGACGGTTTTCGGCTGAAAAACAACCATCCAAGCGGGCCCTTACTGTGGCAGTATAACATTGACTACTACCTTTATAACAAGCTAGGCAGCCACAGTGTATGCCAAATAGGGTTGCTAAATAGTAAATTTGGCTTTTAGCATGAGCTCCCTACGATTGTGACGACCGGTTAATCTTTTTTACGACCTATGGCTAGACAGGCGACTAGGGTTTCCCGACTTCGTTGTCGTCTCTGACGGCGCGAAGGACTTCGTTTCCCGTTCGATCCGGATCGTTCTCCGTCTCCGAGCAGGCGAGCCCCCTTGTTTTCTGGTACGGTGCAGCGTAGGTCTCGGGCACCCTTTGTTTGCGTTCTGTCAGCTGTTGGCTAGCGAGGTTCTCTACGAAACCCTAGCTAGGGTCTTCCGATCTCGTGATGGCAAGTCCGCTGGGCAGTACGTCCAGCCAACCAGAAGGTTCTGGTACAAAGGAAGATGAAGCCATTGATGATCTGCTCCAACGCCTCGGCATTGAAGAAGATGAAGGTAATGATTTTGTTTTTGAAGAAGAGGAGTCGGCTCCGAAGGAAGGTCTGAAGTGGATGGCGCTTGCAAAGGTGCACACATCTAATTATTTTAGTCCTCAAACTTTTGAACAACATATGCGGGTGGCCTGGAGTCCTGCAAGGGAAGTGAAGATTCAACTCTTGGAAAATAATGTGTTCACAATTCAATGTTTTTGCTTGGGGAGATTGGATGAAAGTGGAAAAAGGAGGGCCCTGGCTGTTCTGACAAAACCCAGTATGCATTGTCAAATATGATGGACTAGTCCCACCGGATTCAGTTGATCTCAACGTGTTTGATGCCAATATTCAAATCCATAAGCTTCCTGTTGGGTATAGAACGGCGCCGCTGATTAAGAATTTAACTGAAAGGAAAATTGGGAAAGTAGAATCTCTGGCATCTATTGAAACGGATGTCAATGGGGCTGGTAACTTGGTCCGTGTGAGAGTTCAGTTGGATGTAGGAAACCTCTTGCTCGAGTGGTGACAATCTATAGAGGAGGCCAACGAGAATTTTACCAGGTTAAGTATGAGAAGATTCCCAGGTTCCGCGATGCGTGTGGCTTTTTTAGACATTCTCATTTGGAGTGCGGAACTGTGGAACATGACAAAAACAAACTTAGGTGGGGAGATTATCTGAAGGCTGATTGGAGTACTTGGAAGAAGAGAAACTATTCAGGAGGTAGAGGTAGTCGTGGTGGTTGGGCTAGTCGTGGAAGATCAGGTGCTGGCCGAGGTGAGCCGCAGACGGAAACTTATGATATCACCAAACCGTGGCGATATAATGCTATCGTTCCAGTGCTGAACAAAGATGGTACAGAGGACGCTGATTTGGAGGATACGGCCTCTAGCCCCGAAAAACTTACAGATATGTTGATAGAGAAAAATCAACCGGACATCTTGGCTAAACGCCGTCTTGATATGGAAGAACACGACCTAAACACAACTGCGGAAGGTGACAGAAACACTGATATGTTGATAGATGAGAATACCTTGGTGCGCTCTAAGGAGAGTACGTTGTCTGACACGGATAGTAACAAACGCTCAAACAAGGCCGGAGCTGTCTCCCCTTCAATAGGATCGGCAGGTTCCAGAGAGGAATCTGTCCGGTCGCAATGAGGATCCTAGCTTTGAACTGTCAGGGCGCGGGTAACACCCCGACAGTTCGTTCGCTTTCGAACCTTCGAAAGCTTTGTGACCCCGAGGTGATGTTCTTGTCGGAGACACATCTCGATGATTATCCGGCTGATTGTTTGCGGAAAACTATGAAGATGGATTTCAAGATTATTAACCCAAGTGATGGACGCAGTGGGGGCCTGTTAATGCTTTGGAAAATAGAGATAAATATTTTTCAAATTTTTTCAGATCCCAAGTATATTGATGTCCGTATTGTAGAGGCTGATAATAGAGAGTGGCGGCTCACCGGAATCTATGGTGAACCAAAGTGGGAGGACAAGTACAAAACCAGGAATAAATTGAGAGATCTAAATTCTAATCATAGCCTGCCGTGGGTGGTGATCGGTGACTTCAATGAAATTTTGTACTCCCATGAAAAGGAAGGGGGTAACCCGAGACCCCAAAGGTACATGCAGTCTTTTAGGAATGCTTTGACTGATTGTAATCTAGATGATCTGGGCTTTGGTGGTGATTGTTTTACGTGGAAGAGGGGCCGGACCAGAGAACGTTTGGATAGAGCTGTTTGCAACCCGGCGTGGTCCCAAATGTTTCCCGGTGCTAAAGTTCAACACATGACTTATGTCAAATCTGATCATAGGCCTATTCTCTTAGATACGGAATACCAACTTCCCAGTATTGGTCGTAACACTAAGTTTAAGCGGTTTGAGGAGAGATGGCTGCGAGAGAAAGGGTTTAAGGACCTTGTCCAACAAGAATGGACTGCAGTCTCGACAAGGGATCCCGGGCGCGACGTGCATGGGAAGCTTGGCGCGCTCCACGAGGCCATGCATGCATGGGATGCTTCGGTGCTTGGTCAACTGCTGAAGAAATTGAAAAAATCCCAGGGACGACTGGACAAAGCTATGTCCGGACCATTATCAGATGAAAACGATGCTATTGCGAAGGAGATGGCAGATTTAGTTGAACTCCTTCTTGAACAGCAGGAAATTCACTGGATGCATCGTTCTTCTACTGATTGGCTTAATCATGGAGATCGGAACACATCATTCTTTCATAATTTCGCATCAGCGAGGCGCAAAAAGAATTTTATCAAAAGGCTAAAGGACGGGGAGAATTGGATTGAAGGTACGGAGATGCTAAAACCACTCATCCATGGTTATTTTTCTAACCTTTTTTCCTCGGAGGTGACTGCAACAGATCCTAGCTTCCTTGAAAAGATATTACCAAAAGTTACTGTTGAAATGAACGAACTATTGTTGGCTCCCTTCTCTCCTGACGATGTCAAGAAGGCGGCATTTAGTATTGGGGATTTTAAGGCCCTGGCCCCGATGGACTTCATGCGGCGTTTTACAAAAACTTTTGGAACATCTGTGGTGACGAGGTTATTGTTGAGGTACTCAATGCTCTAAACTCGGGTATTATACCTGAGGGATGGAATGATACTACGATTGTCATGATCCCCAAAGTCAATGACCCAGAATTGGTTACTCAATTTCGCCCTATTAGCTTGTGTAATGTTATTTACAAAATAATTTCTAAAATGCTAGCGATGAGATTGAAAGCTATACTTCCTGAGGTGATCTCTCCAATGCAGAGTGCTTTTGTCCCTGGACGACTTATCACTGATAATGTGTTGGTGGCATATGAAAGCATTCTGAAAGGGCATGTGCCCTCATGTATGGTTTTGGTAATTAATGACAATCCATATGGACTAATGTTTGTGTTGAGCATATTGCAAGTATGTCTTGAAGATGTCAAGACATCAGCTATATGAAGATAGATGGGAGCATATTGCAAGTATGTCTTGAAAATGTCAAGACATCACCTATATGAAGATAGATGAGATGATACGAGATTGATCAAGATGTTGATCAACACACGAAGCTACAAGATGTACCAAGTGGATCATGTATCTCTTGGATGGTAAGCCATTGTCCATATAGCTTTGTGAACTAACCCAAATGTGTGTGTGGTTTCTATATGTGGAGTTAGGTATCTTCCCATGGGCTTGCAACAAGAAGAACATCTCATAGAGCTTATGGAGGATGATGTCATGCGGTGTTCGTCATCAAGGTTAAGAAGTGCAAGACCAAGAGAAGCATTTCGGAGATATCTTATGCTTGTAGCTTGGAGGTCGAAATGAAGACATGAAGACGAAGCTAATGGAACTTGGAGATTGACATGAATACGAAGCTAAGCGAGGCTCTCCCATAATGGTGTATGGGGGAGTATTTGGAGAAGTCTTCATCAAGCATGTGCTAGCAAGCGCAATCAAGAAAGGTGGTCCACTTGGAGAGATCAAGATCGTCATCATCTTGCTCAAGTGGAATGATCAAGCCAAAGGTATGATCTTGATAGGGCTATAGGATAGATAGGCGTACTATCAAGAGGGGCTCTCGAGCGAGTAACTTGATCGCATCTTTGTGAAGAGCTCAAACATTTGCATACTTGGCATATCATGTTTCTTGTTTCTTATTTGGCTTTTCTCGTTGTGAGGTTTCAGAGTTTGTTGTGATCTTCATAACAAGCTCAAGTTCATCAAAAACAAAGTTCGTATGAAAAGCTTCTTGGTTTTTGATGTTGGAGGTTTTACCGGTTGTTCCTATTTTGAGAGGTTTCATGTTTCCCCATTTGGTTTTAACCTCCCATCTTGGACTATGATGTTTCTCTGCATTATCTTGTAGAGTTCTTCGTTGTGATTCCAACGAGCCAAAAATCATCGAAAACGGAGTTCGGATGGTCAAGATATTGTCGTTTTCGTGTTGGTATTTCTGCAGTTTTCGGTAGTTCGGAAATTTCCGAATCGCGCGGATTTCAGTACTGTTTTCGCCCAGAAAATTTCGGAGATCTTTCCGGAAATCTCCGGGGGTCGGAAATTTCCGACCCTAGGTCGGAAATCTCCGATCTAAGCTACTGTAACGGCTAGAATTGTGGGAGGGGTATAAATACCCCTCCCCTTCTTCTTCCTTGGGCTAGCATGACTTTCCCCTCTCTCTTCCACCATTGTTGACCTTGGAAAGCTTGCCCCCTCTCAATTCCTCCCATGATTCTTACATATCTTTGAGGGAAAAGTGAGAGGAGATCTAGATCTACAATTCCACCAATCCATCTCTCCTCTAAGTGAGGGGAACATAGTGGATCTAGATCTTGGAGTTCCTTTGTGGTTCTCCTCCTTTGTTTTTCCTCTCTTCTCCCCCCATAAGCATTGGTTGATTTTGGTGGGATTTGGGAGTGAAGGATTTGACTCCTTTGTGGTTTCTTTGCTCTTACTCTCTTATTCCCCCATAAGCATTTGTTGCTTTGTTGGAATTTGAGAGTGAAGGTCTTGAGCACTTTGTGTGCTCTTTCCATTGCATCTTGCATCGGTTTGAGCCCTCCACGAGGATTCGTGGTGGTGAAATTCGTGAGCTTGTTACTCTTGGGTCATTGGACCCTAGACGCCTTAGTGGCCACCTTTGTGGCGTAGACCTTTTGTGGTCGGTTAGGACCTTTTGTGGTCAAGCCCTTTGTGGCTAGTTGGAACCTTTGTGGTCAAGTTGGACCTGTTGTGGTCAATACCTTGTGTGGTCATTTGGGAGCCCCCAATTCGGTTGTGGGTGTGTGCCCCAAGGTTGTTGTACGGGATTGTTCTCCGCCCCAAAGGAGTTCATAGTGGAAGGTGAACCCGGACCTTTGTGGTCGAGTTCATCGGAGAATAAGGTGAGTCCTTTGTGGCGTTGAGTCGGACCTGTGGTGGTCACTCACACCTCTCCAACCAGACGTACTCCCCTAAGAAGGAGGAACTCGGGAATACATCCTCGTCTCCGCGTGCCTCGGTTATCTCTATACCCGAGCTCTTTACTTATGCACTTTACATTGTGATAGCCTTCGTGCTTGAAGTCATTTACATTGTGATAGCCTTCGTGCTTGAAGTCATTTACCTTGTTATCACTTTGTTGCTTGTCTTGCTTAGCATAAGTTGTTGGTGCACATAGGTTCACCTAGTATATTTCGGTTGTGTTCTTGATAAGTTAAACACTAAGTTTTTATTCCGCATTTATCAAACCTAAATTGTAAAAAGTGTACCTCGCCTATTCAGCCCCCCTCTAGGCGACGTCTTTCCTTTCACATTCATACTATTAAGAACAAGAGATCAGGTAATAATGGTGTTTGTGCGGTGAAATTGGATATGCACAAAGCTTACGATCGTGTTGAATGGGTCTTTTTGGAAAATATGATGAGGAACTTGGGGTTTGCTGAGTGGTGGATTTCGTTGATGATGGCATGTGTTAGCTCAGTAAGATATCAAGTTAGGTTCAATTCTGAGGAAACAGATATGTTTGTGCCGACTAGAGGACTTCGCCAAGGGGACCCTCTCTCCCCTTATTTGTTTCTACTTTGTGCTGAGGGCTTATCTAGCTTATTGCTGTATGAAGAGGAAGTTGGTGGCATTGTTGGGATTAGGGTGTGCAGAAATGCACCGTCAGTTTCACACATTTTATTTACTGATGATTCTCTAATTCTCATGAAGGTGGATATGACTAATGCAACTTCTCTACAACAAGTGCTAGATACTTATTGCGCAAACTCGGGACAATTGGTAAGTCTAATGTTATATTAAGATCCGAAATCTGTGAAGCTCTCCATATTGATACTGAAGCTCTCTCGAATAAGTATTTGGGCCTTGAAAGAGCATTTTCCCCCATGTGTGGTTTTGGTAATTAAATGACAATCTCTATGGACTAATGTTTGCAATGAGATATCATTATAGATCTTGTACATGGAAATAGTGGAGTTCATGTGTTGGACTCCTAAAGCTTATTTGATGACCAAGGTTCCATTTAAAGGTGTATATGATGGATGGTCATGTGTTGAGTGGAGCATATTGCAAGTCTGTCTTGAAGGATTCAAGACATCATATTAGTGAAGAAAGGTTGAGATGCGCAAGACCAAGATAAGCTTTCTCGAAGAGATCCTATGCTTGGAGCTTGCTATGGATTCATGAAGACGAAGCTTAGCGAGACTCTCCATTATGGGTATGGGGGAGTATTTGGAGAAGTCTTCATCAAGCATGTGCTTGGACGCGCAATCAAGAAAGATGATCCACTTGAAGAGATCAAGATAGTCATCATCTAACTCAAGTGGAATGCTCAAGGCAAAGGTATGATCTTGATAGGGATATAGGATAGATAGGCGTACTATCAAGAGGGTCTCTCAAGTGAGTAACTTGATCGCATCGTTGTGGAGAGCTCAAACCTTTGCATACCTGGCATATCATATTTCTTGGTTCTTATTTGGCTTTTATGGTGGTGAGGAACTAGAGCTTGGTTCATCTCCATGTCAAGCTCTTGTTCATTGAAAACGGTTTTACTTTGGAAAACTTGTTGCGTTTTCGGTGGCGGAAATATTGCCGGTTCAACCATGAGGAAAGTCCCACACCTTGCCATGTGTGGTGATTTTACTCTATTTTTGCTGGGTGCTTATCGTCGCTATCTTTCCAACAAAATTGGTCTCACCTCATTCGGAGTTCTTTTGCAAAAGTTATAGCAGTTTTCGTTTCGGTGTTCTGCTGAACCAAATTATTGGGGCCGGATATTTCGCTCTAACGGAATATCCGGTTCCCCAGCTCGTCCAAGAAAACGGCTAAGGAAAGAAGGAAAAGAGGTGCTGAACTCAGCCGGAAATTGTGGTCGGATATTGATGTCTACGCACGCTTCTATTCTTGTAGACAGTGTTGGGCCTCCAAGAGCAGAGGTTTGTAGAACAACAGCAAGTTTCCCTTAAGTGAATCACCCAAGGTTTATCGAACTCAGGGAGGTAAAGGTTAAAGATATCACTCTCAAGCAACCCTGCAATTAAGATACAAGAAGTCTCTTGTGTTCCCAACACACCCAATACACTTGTCAGATGTATAGGTGCACTAGTTCGGCGAAGAGATAGTGAAATACAAGTAATATGGATGATTATAAGTAGTAATTGCAATCTGAAATAAAAATGGCAGCAAGCAAACATGTAGCAGAACAGGTTGTAAACGGTGTTTCAATGCTTAGAAACAAGGCCTAGGGATCATACTTTCACTAGTGGACACTCTCAACAATGACATCAAAGCTGAATAATAAATACTACTCTTAAACACTCTCTTGTTGGATGATAAACACCATTCATTGTGTAGGGCTACAAGAGCACCCCCAAAGTCAGAGTAAACTAACACCACATCGTCATAAAGGAATCACACACGGTGCACACACTGTCACCTTTACAACTGTGAATAACCCCGGAGTTAATATTAAAGTAACCTCTAGAGTGCATAATAGATAAAGAGTAACATCACATATTCAACTAGATTACAAAGCTCATGATCACATAAAGATCACACCATGGGAGAGAGAGATAAACCACATAGCTACCGGTAGAGCCCGCAGCCCCGGGGGAGAACTACTCACTCCTCATCGTAGGAGTCAGCAACGGCGATGGAGATGGCGGTGGAGTTGATGGAGATGGCTCCGGGGGCAATTCCCCGTCCCGGCAGGGTGCCAGAACAGAGGCTTCTGTCCCCCGAATCTTGTCTTCGATGGCGACGGCGCAGCGGAACGTTTCGTGGATTTCTGATCTGGTACTAGGTCTTATTTCGTCGGGAGGTTTAAGTAGGCGAAAGGGCGAAGGCGGTGGAGGCCCGAGGGCCCCACACCTGGTGCTCGCGCGGCAAGGGGGGGGGGGGGGGGCGCCAGCCTATGGTGTGGGCGCCCCTCGGCCCCACTCCTTCTCGTATTCGATGTTCTGGAAGCTCCCGAGAAAAATAGGCATTTTGGCTTTTGTTTCGTCCAATTTCGAGAATATTTCCTTAACAGGTTTTCTGAAACAAAAAACAGCAGAAAACAGGGAACTGGCACTGTGGCATCTTGTTAATATGTTAGTCTCAGAAAATGCATAAAACCATATAAAATGTATACAAAACATGTAGCAATGGGTATAATATAAGCATGGAACATAAGAAATTATAGATACGTTTGAGACGTATCAGATATTTCCATGACTCGGAATTTCCGAGTTGCCCTCAAAGAGCCTAGCGAAAACGGCTAAGGAAAGAATTGTTTTCGGCACTGAACTCAACCGGAAATTATGCTCGGAGATTTCTGTCAGACTCGGATATTCCGGGTGACCGAAATTTTCGGGTCTCACTTACACCGGAATTTCCGAGTGTCGAAACAGCCAACGACTATTTTTCGCGGTGGGCTATAAATACCCCTTCCCTTCTTCTTCCTCAGTTCATCCAAGGCAGCACGACTTTTTCTCTCTCCTGCTCCATTGTTGACCTTGGAAAGCTCACTTCCCTCTCAATCCCTCCATAGATTCTTGCATATTATTTAGGGAAAGTTGAGAGGAGATCTATATCTACAATCCTACCAATCCATCTCTCCTCTAAGTGAGGGGAACCTAGTGGATCTAGATCTTGGAGTTCCTTTGTGGTTCTTCTCTTTGTTCTTACTCTCTTCTCCCCCAATAAGCATTAGTTGCTTTTGGTGGGATTTGGGAGTGAAGGATTTGACTCCTTTGTGGTTTCCTTTGTTCTTCCTCTCTTATTCCCCCATAAGCATTTGTTGCTTTGTTGGAATTTGAGAGTGAAGGACATGAGCACTTCGTGTGCTCTTGCCATTGCATTTGCATCGGTTTGAGCCATCCACGAGGATTCGTGGTTGTGATACTTGTGAGCTTGTTACTCTTGGGTCATTGGACCCTAGACGCCTTTTGTGGCCGGCCTTTTGTGGCCAAGACCTTTTGTGGTCAAGACCTGTTGTGGTTACTTGGGAGCCCCCAATTAAGTTGTGGGTGTGTGCCTCAAGACTTGGGAGCCCCCAATTAAGTTGTGGGTGTGTGCCTCAAGATTGTTGTACGGGATTCGATCTCCGCCCCAAAGGGGATCAATAGTGGAAGGTGAACTCGCAACCTTTTGTGGTTGAGTTCATCAGGAGAAGAAGGTGAGCCTTTGTGGTGTTGCGGCTAACCTGTTGTGGTTGCGCACACCTCTCCAACGAGACGTACACCCTTTGGGTGGAACTCGGGAATACATCTTCGTCTCCGCGTGCCTCGGTTATTTCTATACCCGAGCTCTTTACTTATGCACTTTACATTGAGATAGCCTTCGTGCTTGAAGTCATTCATCTTGCTATCACCTTGTTACTTGTATTGCTTGCCATAAGTTGTTGGTGCACATAGGTGAACCTAGTATATTTAGGTTGTATGCTTGTTAAAGTAAAAACTAGTTTTATTCCGCCTTTATCAAGCATACCGGAATATCCGAGTCCTTCTTGGACCGGATAATCCGACTCCTCGGAAAACGTTTTAATTCGCCTATTCACCCCCCCCCCCCCCTCTAGGCGACGTCTGTCCTTCCAGGCCTTCCTGCTCTGGTGGGGGCTGATAGAAGTGACTGTTTTGAGCATTTGATTGAAAGAATTATTCAGCGTATAAATGGGTGGAAGGAAAAGCACCTTTCAATTGGTGGAAAAGAGATTCTTTTAAAAGCTGTTGCTCAAGCTATACCGGTTTATGCTATGTCTGTATTCCTAATCCCTAAAGGGTTTTGTCAGAAAATGATGGATGCTATTGCAAAATTTTGGTGGGGTGACGATGAGAACAGCAACAAAATGCATTGGTATGCTTGGTGGAAGTTGTGCTACCCAAAATCTAAAGGAGGTATGGGGTTTAGGGATTTCCACTCTTCTAACCTAGCTATGTTGGCAAAACAGATTTGGCGATTGGTGAACGACCCTAACTCCCTATGTGCAAGTGTTCTACGTGCAAAGTATTACAGCCATGGTGACATCCTAAAAGCGGGACCAAAACCTGGTTCTTCATTCACTTGGCAAAGCATCATAGCTGGTCTGACTTGATTTAAACGAGGGTTCATATGGAGGATCGGTACTGGAGAGAACGTCAACATTTGGTCCGATCCTTGGATACCTAGTAGTCCGAGCAGGAAGGTTGTATCTCTAAGAGGTAATGCTGTTTTTACTTTGGTTTCAGAGCTAATTGATCCCTACACCGGGCAATGGGATGCGGATATTCTTAATTCTCTGCTAAACCCTGTTGATGTTAATTGCATTATCCAAATCCCTCTCCACAATCAAAGATTTGATGACTTTATCGCTTGGAAGTTCACTGCTCATGGCAAATTTACGGTTCGTTCCGCATATCACATGCAATGGCGTCATTCCTTTGGTACGGCTGGTAATTTGCTTAGTCTACCTGGCAGCTCAGTGATCAATCCAGTATGGAAAATTTTATGGCGTCTTAAGATCCCGAGTAAAGTTAAGATTTTTTGCTGGCGTGCCTTCCACGGAATTATTCCTTTAAAAAGTGTACTGGTTAATCGACATATTGGAACGTCTGGCGATGTCCAATCTGTTCTCAAGGACCTGAGGATATACGACATCTTCTATTCCAGTGTCAAACTGCACAAGATATTTGGGATTTGGTTGGTCTATCTCCCCTGATTAATGATACTGTGACTGCTGATCGCTCCGGCTCAGCGGTTCTTGAAACTCTTCTTCGGCGAGACAAAGCCATACTCGAGGGACATGATAAAATTGAGGTTGGCGAGGTGATCGCCACCACCTGTTGGTATCTCTGGTGGATACGACGCCGAAGAACTCATGACGAGGAGGTACCCCATTTGTCTAACTGTGTTGTTTCTGAAGGGGTTCCGTAGCAGAAAACAATAATTTTTCTAACTAACGAATACCAAACATGTCAGGATCTATCTATCTAGTAATGCGGTAACGGTGGGCGGAACTGGTCACATACCTCTTGTAGACCAAATAGCGGGGATTACGCTCCCGCACAAGCGTTGCTGACGTAGACGCCGTAGCCGACCTCAAGGTCGCGAAGAACTTGGCGCGACGAAGCAGACGATGACGCGATGATGTTGACGGCGTCGGTCGTCGGGCGCCGGGCGTCGGTCGTCAGGCGCCGGGCGTCGGTGACTGGGCGTCGGCGGCAGGGCCAGGGCGTGACGATGTCGCCCGAGCACCTCAAATGTGGTGCCTCCGAGTACTCGCACACATACGGAGCTTAACGACAACCCCCGGTCACTCGGATCCAGCCAAGATCGCAGGGGTAGAACAATTGGTGGAATCTCGCAGCGCAACTGGGCGCCGCAAAATAGCCTTTGTGGGAGAGAGAGAGAATACAACTTTTAATTGTATTTTTGATGTATTAAATCAATTAGCCCTGCCCTTCCATATAAGGGGGAGAGGAGGTGTGCAAACACCTTGCCTCCCTCATGTGGGACTAAAAGAAAAGCAAAGAAAAGGAGGTGGGAGGGGGGTTCGGCCGGCCCCCCCCCATGGCCGAACCAAGTGGGCTCCCCCCACTTGGTGCGCCTCCCCACATGGGCCCAAGTTGGCCCATTAAGTGGGCTGCCACCTTTTTCTTTTCTTTTTAATTGTTTTAATTAATATTAAATTAATATAAAATATAAATAATTCATAATTAATATATTTATACATTATTTAATATCCCGTGACTCCGAAACAACTTCCGGACCACCCGAACTACCTTCGGTCATTCCCGGAACCCTTCCGATGTCCCCAGAACTTTTCCGGTTAATTTCTCTCTTCTCCTAAATCTATTCCAATAATAAATCATACCAACGTTCTCCACGTGTCGCTAAGACCTTAAACGTGTTACCCTACGGTTCGAGAACACTCCAGACATGGCCGAGACCCTTCGCTCGCCAATGACCGCCAGGGAGACCTGGACATCTGTAACGGTCCCTGTGCATTCTACGAATATCGTCGTTGAACCATAAAACATGATATATATTCCTTTTGTTTCTTCGATACTACCTTGTCCGAGATATGATCGTAAACATCCGATGTCCTGTTGTATCTCGTTACCGACAAAGGTTTATTAACCCGTCTGTGATATTACATCTCCATGACCTAGTCATTAGCTGCGCAGCTCTATAGATGTAATCTCACCGAGTGGGCCCAGAGTATCTTCCTATCACGAGGATGAACAAATCCCGCTCTTGATCCATACGCCTCAACATACTCTTTCGAGATACACGAGGTACACATTTATTGTCATACTTTATAAGATACGACGTTTGATGCACTCAGAGTAACCTACGGAGCAGCAATTAATATGATCTCACGGTCTGAGGAATAAGCTATCATATTACTTTCCTATTGCAAATGGCATACATTGTGACACGATCCTATTGCAATACTTTGGGTATGTCCATCACCTTATTCCACTAATAAGATGACCTCATTGTCAACCGACACAATTGTCCATGACCGGGAATTCTCGATCAACTGTTGCCCAATGAACTAGTTTATATAGAGGCTTACTAGGGACTCTGGTTTGTCTGTGTATCACACGTGTATTAACAATTCCGATTAATACAGTTATAGCATGATACAAAAACATATTATAAACTTAATGGAATAATGCGATAAATACCACATATTTATTTGCCTCTAGGGCATATTCCCTTCAGTCTCCCACTTGCACTAGAGTACAAATAAACCAGCTGCATTTTACTCAATCATACCACCTTATCCAATAAGCGTTCTATGATAATGCCTGCTCGTGGAAGAGTGTTACCACAACAATCTGTACCATACATAATTGTGTGTTCTTTGCGATTCACTGACATCACCTTGTTTGATATCATCCTGTTATCCTGATAACACATATGCACACATCGTAACTAAGTGAGACTTTCGTTTCCCAGCGCTTACTCTGATTCTGTTAACCAGACAATTGCTTTGCAAACGCACTCAGCTGTAACATGTACAATCTCGCGACATCTATATGCCTTTCATATCTATGTAGAGTTTCGACATTCCAATGTCAGTCTGGTGCCTAATGCTATTCTACTTCTAGTAAATTCCAAATTTACTTTGATAATTGTTCTTCTTCTAAGAACATGAGTCATACTTTATCGAGCACATAATATGGTTTCTATATGATGTCTGTTATCATGATATAAGAGACCAACATATCTAGCAACCACTATTATCGTGTACCAATTACACTTAATGTTTTAACTGGATTTCCAAGGACCTTTCCATTGGCTTTATTCCATTCTGACACTTCAGAATCCAATCTAAACAGCTCGACCTTCTATTTAAAATCCCTGTTCTATTCGAAATAGATACAACCTTTTAAATCATTTCATAACTTCATCTTTTATTTAATTCTACTGGTACTATCCATGATATGTCATTCACATACGTGGATCTTAGCTCCCACTCAAAAATATGTCACTCACATATTAAATTGAGCAAACTAATTCGACTCCTACTTAAAGGATTTAAACTCCCACTCAAAAATATGTCTCTCACATATTTGAGTAAACTAATTCTAAGCTCCCACTTAAATTAGAAAATCCACAATTTCTTTCGATATTTTGGTCAAACCAAAATCATTGATCATTTATCAATTCGAATTTTAATTCGACTCCCACTTAAATTCATAATTTCTTTCGATATTTTGGTCAAACCAAAATCATTGATCATTCATCAATTCGAATTACAATACGATCTGACAGTATTCTACCAATACTTATCCGACAGACTCTAAGCATGTCTACACTTATGTAGTCAACAACTTTGATTTTGTCCAAGACACTTCTTGACAAAATTTGCTTCCAGTCTTTCTTATAGATACATTTCTTTCATATAACACTTTATATGATGACTAAATAATCTTATTCTCTTAATAAGATTCAGAGTAACATTTGCTGTTTTAATCCTTCTAAATGTAACTTGGATTTTAAGACTCATAGCCTTAATTCGTATTCTGATATTTCCTCAACTTTCTTTGTATTTACAAGGTGTATCATCTTCTGACAACATGATCTAAAATACTGAATATCAAACTGTGACCTGACAGTAAATATTCTTAAATCAACACCTCATTTAAAAGCTTCTTGTTTGAAAACACTATGATCTCTTATCATCAATTTTCAATTCCATTTGTAGAGATATTCTTCTCGGAACATATTCCAATATTCTACACTTATGGAAACAAGGTCCAATACCTTATTTTAAGCTTCTACTTTTATTCCATTGACCTTAATTCGAGAAATCATATTTTCTCAAGAATTACGCAGACATCAATACAAATTTTGCTTCTGTTGGTATTTGGAATAAAATCCCATCTTAATATGAGAATTCTACAAAGAACTATTCGTGTATATTCTGTATTATCATATAATCATCTATATCACGACACTTAATGTCGTTCACACGAATCTTCGTTGAAAAATATCCTATTCCTAAAGTGGATGACGACTACAATGTCAGAATATATTAAGAGATTCTAAAAGACCACACTTTATCTGAAATAGAGCATGATTATAATATTTCACATATCACTATATCTGATATTATAATTTGTGGAACAAACTTTCACAAGTCGTTTTATGTCGAAACCTTAATTCAAATAATGTCCCATTTAATCGAATCATGTGGATATAATTTCCATCCACCTTTCTTCTGAAAAATTCCTTTGATCTTTTATCAAATTGTTTTCAGACTCATGTTTCCTTAGCAAATACATTTATTTACTTAGAATCATAAAAAGATTCGAATTTGATGATATTCACCACTAATTAATTTAATAATCATCTAATATGATTTTCAATCAATTTCCTTGTATATTGACACTTCAATATCTAATGAAACTTAATCAATTCGGCACATGTAACCTTGATAGATCGAAGTATCTATATTTCTTATATTGCCTTTGTGATCAAATTCGGTGGTGTTTGTTCTTGTAACAAAATCATTTAATCTTTGGACATTTAATTTTACTATTCTTGGTTTTATAAATGTATATCGTGTTATCATTCAAACAATGTAATTGAGATGTGATTGCATAAAAGCTTTACTCATAATATAAAACAACTGACTTGTTCCATTGCATAAAACAACTGACTTGTTCTATTACATATATGAATAACTTTGTCTTGTAACATTCAAGACATAAAACAAAATCACACTCTCACTATTACAAAAGGTCTTATCAAAAACTATTAATGATAACTATAATGATAACTTGAGGACGTGAACACCACTCGCCATCAACTCCTTTGCTTGCCATCACTTGTGCACTGTCACATCATATATCTTCTCATACTTGTGACAATCAGGTCCTGTTTTATAAACAGAACAAGCATCAAATGCTTTTCATCAAGTATCACGTGAAGAATACATTTACAACTTTGTATATCAAATATACCTATAGCGTCAAAGATTTCTCTTTCGATGGGTTCAACCTTCACAGATCTGAACTGGCTTATGAACTGGAAGAAAGTCATCGTATCTCTTCTCATAGCATAGCCACGGGCATGTTTCTCATAGCTGGGAGGTAAAGATGCCAACGCAGCAGCTATCGCACATGAATCCGCCATCCAGTAGTCGTAGACATTTGTGAGTTTCAAGTAAATGTCATACATTTTCTTCAAATGAGTTTCCAAACAGGTATGTTCCTCCATCTGGAGTGAATGGAACTTTCTCAGCTGTTTGTATTGCTCATACTTAATCTCATCTATGAAATGCGCCTTGATCGAATCTATCATATCATAAGGTTCCATATGTTGAAACTGTACTTTCAACTCTGGTGCCAAGCTTATGACCATGATGCTTTGCACTTCTATGAAAATGTCACGACGCTGATGAAACTCCTCATATTCTTCTTCACTAGCAGAATCATCTGGTTCATCTCCTAATCCCTCTTCTATGACATAGAGTATATTATTATGTATGAGAGTTTCTCTTAGTTTATTGTACCAGTAGATGAAGTTTGACCCATCAGCCAACAAGGACCGACTCCTAAGGAAGTGATCGAAGTAGAGCACCATCTACAGATATAATCGCAAAGAGGGTAAGACTAAGTTTATAATAATATGAGTTTCAGTTTATAATCAAATTATTTAAACAAACTCCACTAAGATTATTATCCCTTCAATAATTTTAGCGATTACACGACCCCAATCCACTGTACCACCCCCGATCGTCACGGCCGGCAGCACAGCTTCAAAGGTGGACATCGAAATGTCGATCACAACAACTCTGTGACTCATGCTCGATCTTTCGACCATCCGTGTTCCGAGGCCATGTCTGTACATGCTAGGCTCGCCAATTAAACCTCGATGTTCTTGCGCGTGCAATATGGCTTACACCCACTGTATGCGAACGGCGAAATGTGTGACACCCGATCATCACGGCCTGCCTCATAACGTAGAACTTTCTTGGTGGTGCACAACGAGGGAGAACACAATTTTGATATTTATTAGGGATCATCCTATTATAGCTATCGTCGTATATCTAATATATATATATATATATATATATATATATATATATATATATATAGCACTCAATAGGATATACACACAACAGCACACAATCAAATAATGTAATGAAGTGCGATATGACATGGTCGTGCGCCTGGACCTCCTTGGCGTCGTGCGCTCGGACCGGGCGTCCCGGCATGGCTCCGAGTCTACGGTGCCTCCTTTGCCTCCGACATTACGAATAATTCAAAACTTACCGTAACCATGTCATATTTAAATGCCTCTGCAAAACAAAGTTAGACGCCTCTACGTTTATCTAGTTTTGCAAGTTTTACGTGGCTTTATAGGCTTTCGCGAGAGAACCGTTTCCCTACCTACGAACAATGTGCCACAACGTCGATCCAACAATTGCATGTTTATGTATCCCTTTCGGGCCCTCCATTGAAAATGCAAAGCCAACTAAAGAGAGAGAAACAGACACCCGCCAGCCACATATACGGTACCAGCCGTATGTCAGTAGTGGAACCAGTCTCGCGTAAGCGTACGCGTAAAGTCGGTCCGGGCCGCTTCATCAACTCAATGCTGCCGACAGTGCAAGTGCACGCGAGAGGGTAGCAAATATAAGAAGGACGTCCTCGTATTCAACACGAGTTCTAACCGTACCAGCATACTACGCATAAACCTGGCTCTGATACCACTGAAGGGGTTCCGTAGCAGAAAACAATAATTTTTCTAACTAACGAATACCAAACATGCCAGGATCTATCTATCTAGTAATGCGGTAACGGTGGGCGGAACTGGTCACATACCTCTTGTAGACCAAATAGCGGGGATTACGCTCCCGCACAAGCGTTGCTGACGTAGACGCCGTAGCCGACCTCAAGGTCGCGAAGAACTTGGCGTGACGAAGCAGACGATGACGCGGTGATGTTGACGGCGTCGGGCGTCGGGCGTCGGTCGTTGGGCGCCGGGCGTCGGTGACTGGGCGTCGGCGGCGGCTGCTGGGCGCCGGCGGCGGCTGGGCGTCGGCGGCAGGGCGTGACGATGTCGCCCGAGCACCTCAAATGTGGTGCCTCCGAGTACTCGCACACATACGGAGCTTAACGACAACCCCCGGTCACTCGGATCCAGCCAAGATCGCAGGGGTAGAACAATTGGTGGAATCTCGCAGCGCAACTGGGCGCCGCAAAATAGGCTTTGTGGGAGAGAGAGAGAATACAACTTTTAATTGTATTTTTGATGTATTAAATCAATTAGCCCTGCCCTTCTATATAAGGGGGAGAGGAGGTGTGCAAACACCTTGCCTCCCCCATGTGGGACTAAAAGAAAAGCAAAGAAAAGGAGGTGGGAGGGGGGTTCGGCCGGCCCCCCCCATGGCCGAACCAAGTGGGCTCCCCCCACTTGGTGCGCCTCCCCCACATGGGCCCAAGTTGGCCCATTAAGTGGGCTGCCACCTTTTTCTTTTCTTTTTAATTGTTTTAATTAATATTAAATTAATATAAAATATAAATAATTCATAATTAATATATTTATACATTATTTAATATCCCGTGACTCCGAAACAACTTCCGGACCACCCGAACTACCTCCGGTCATTCCCGGAACCCTTCCGATGTCCCCGGAACTTTTCCGGTTAATTTCTCTCTTCTCCTAAATCTATTCCAATAATAAATCATACCAACGTTCTCCACGTGTCGCTAAGACCTTAAGCGTGTTACCCTACGGTTCGAGAACACTCCAGACATGGCCGAGACCCTTCGCTCGCCAATTACCGCCAGGGAGACCTGGACATCTGTAACGGTCCCTGTGCATTCTACGAATATCGTCGTTGAACCATAAAACATGATATCTATTCCTTTTGTTTCTTCGATACTACCTTGTCCGAGATATGATCGTAAACATCCGATATCCTGTTGTATCTCGTTACCGACAAAGGTTTATTAACTCGTCTGTGATATTACATCTCCATGACCTAGGCATTAGCTGCGCAGCTCTATAGATGTAATCTCACCGAGTGGGCCCAGAGTATCTTCCTATCACGAGGATGAACAAATCCCGCTCTTGATCCATACGCCTCAACATACTCTTTCGAGATATACGAGGTACACCTTTATTGTCATACTTTATAAGATACGACGTTTGATGCACTCAGAGTAACCTACGGAGCAGCAATTAATATGATCTCACGGTCTGAGGAATAAGCTATCATATTACTTTCCTATTGCAAATGGCATACATCGTGACACGATCCTATTGCAATACTTTGGGTATGTCCATCACCTTATTCCACTAATAAGATGACCTCATTGTCAACCGACACAATTGTCCATGACCGGGAATTCTCGATCAACTGTTGCCCAATGAACTAGTTTATATAGAGGCTTACTAGGGACTCTGGTTTGTCTGTGTATCACACGTGTATTAACAATTCCGATTAATACAGTTATAGCATGATACAAAAACATATTATAAACTTAATGGAATAATGCGATAAATACCACATATTTATTTGCCTCTAGGGCATATTCCCTTCAGTTTCAATTCTGTCAATAGTCGCCAATTCCAGTGCAGGTACCAATGCCCCTACGAACTGTGATGAAGAGAGATGGAAAAAACCAGATACACGGCAAATAAAAGTAAATGAACACGCCGCGTTCAACTCGGACCACTGCGATGGGGCCATAGGGGCGATCCTAAGAGACTACAAAGGAAAATTTATTGCAGCTAGTGCCACGTACTTGAGTAATGTCGCTTCTCCTTCTATGGCGGAAGCGATGGCACTAAAATTTGGACTAGAGTTAGCCAACAGGTTTGGCTGCAATAATATTATTGCGGAAGGGGATTCTATGGAAACAATT
Organism: Poa annua; assembly: GCA_026929855.1. NCBI lineage: Eukaryota > Viridiplantae > Streptophyta > Magnoliopsida > Poales > Poaceae > Poa > Poa annua. The sequence continues at coordinate 61,624,113 of CM049437.1, forward strand.
AACAATTGCAATGGAGAAGAACAATGGTGGTCGGAATCAGTGGGCATTTACGCTGATTGCATGGATATAGCTTCTTCGATTGGGACAGTGGTCTTTTCTTATTGTCCAAGAGAAGCAAATATTCCCGTCAAAAAAAAAAAGAGAAGCAAATATTTGTGCTCATAAAATAGCTAGAGAGGTTTTTAGAACTAAAACGACATGTAATTGGGACGATGATCCCTCTAGATTCCTCCTTAGCCCCCTTATCAATGATGTAAGCATACAATGATTTAAATACAATGATTTAAAAGGCGGCAAGTTTCAGACGCACTCTTTTCCTTATTAGGCTACCTAAGTGGACTGTAAGGTTTCTAATGAGGCGGCTTGCTAACCTAATATATTAGCTTTTAAATTTCAAAAAAAAAAAAAGCTCCCTACGATTGTGGAGATGCCAAACATTGTTGCCAAAGCCAAATAAATGAGAGCCGGCGCATCTAACAGAGCTGATGCCAAATTCTTTTACCCAATAGAAAATGAGCCATGCAAGCTCTCCCTTTCACACCCAAAGCCAAGTGATTGACAATCTTTTGACAGCTACCGCATGCAATGGTTTGGGAAAAATACTCTTTTATGTTGATTTGTTTCAGCCGTGGGTCCCGTCAGTTTTGGCTTTGGCAACACTGTGGTTGCTCTTACTACCCCTCCGTTCTAAATTAGATAATTTTCTTTTGTCGAAAAGTGAATGTATTAAGACTTATAACATGTCTAAATACATCTATAGAATAGGGGAGTACGTGACAACTTTAGCATTTCAACATTAATAAGATGGATAACTTTACAAGCCTTCCGATGCTAACAAATTTATTTGTTATAACGTAGCAATATGGGGCCTAATTTTGATGGCCTCATGAGGCAAAATATAGATGAAGACAGATCGTCAATTGGATTCACAACTTGAGAGATAAAGTGTTGAAATTCAAGATATTTGCATGTTAGGCTTTTAGCCCTTAGTAAATACAAATTCTGAAATTCTCTTTGGCCCATTATTTGTGGCAGCTTATTTTTGTCAGTGGAGTTAAAGTTTAGTCCCACATTGCTATTTGTGAGAGACTAGCACCACATGTGGAGTGTTGTGCTACTTGGTAAGCATGTGAAAACACAAGACTCTCTCTCGCGCACTCCTCCTCCGACGCCGCCCGATGCCTTGCCTCGTCGCGTCGCACACACGTCGCGGGTTGCGGAAATCTCGTCGAGCCGATGTCCACATCCTACCCGACCCGCGCTATATATACAGGCAGAGACAAACACTAGCGACACACACGCAACATATGGTCTCTCGCCGTTCCACTTCTAGACCCTTGCTGCCGTCTTCCAAGTCTTTTCCATCACGTCTTCTGACGTGCACCGTTTGAAAGGACGGTAGGCTTCATGAATCCCGCCTCTTGTGGTCCTTTACGGGAGAGGGTATGTCAGGTTTTGGGGGAGTGCACTCGCGTGACTATTGGCTTTGAGTTCTTCCCAACGACAATTTCTTCCCCGACATTGCCAACCTCTTCACTGACGACATGGACGACATAGAGAACTTCAGTGTACGTGCTCTCGATCTTTTTAATATGGTCTGTTAGCTTGTAGTATGTGTTCTAGATTAATTTAATATGCGTGTCTACTGTTTTAGCGGATCACAAGATTAGCTTAATTTACATTATTTTAGTCATTAACTGTTTACTATTTTTGCGAATTAAATTATATACTAAGTTGTCTAATTATTCAACATAAAGTACTTTGAACATTTGAGTTTATAAAAGTATGCATAGCACCTCAAATGCTTTTGGCTAACGTGACTTCGCACGATGTTCTCATCCATATTATTTGCTACGTACCGTTGAATCTGCAAAATAAACGCATGAGTTGTATGGCTCATAGCTGCTGCACGGATTTACTTTGCAAATTAGTGTTGTTTATTGCAGAAATTACCATATAATAAGAGCGTCATGGCATCTTGCTCAGACTTGTAAAAAATGGCAGTTCTAGGAGTAGGTCAAGCAACCGGGATACCCGATCGACCACCTTCCCTGCCACTCGATCTCACTCCAATATACGGAGTAGCTGAGATGTGGACTGTTCAATCTCACTTTGAATCCTATCTTCAGAGTCTCGGCTTTTCTCGGAGCTCTACTTACAAGATGATGGAGCTCTACTTATAAGATGATGGATCTAACGGGACAAACAAACAAGTCTTTTGTTTGTTTTTTGTTGTTTGGGTCGTCGAACGGACAGGGGTCCGGGTCATGTCCGTCCTTTTCTGGCCACTGTCCTCAACAAATTGACACATTGAGTCCGCCCCGTCGTTTATTTATATTATTTAAAAAAAATCATTTGTAAAGATTTGCATGCACAGGGAGGCGGTTTTGTAAAACTTCTAAACCCTAAACTCTAACCGGGAACTTGGACTAATATGCAAAAAAAAAAAAACAACCGACCACCTTATTATGGTCGGCTGCCCGGAAAAGGGGAGGAAAGTACGAGCGCCGTGTAACCCTTGTTGTACCCTATCCGGCACGGACTTGCTGGCTCTTGCTTGTCCATGGCCGGCGCAGGAGCTGGACTATATGGCTCCTCCTTCCTTCTTCTTTCAGAGCCGGGAAGCACGTAGCGGCAGCGGCTTCATAGGGAACTTTGTCGCGCCGCCGCCGGAGGGAGCATGTTAATGGGAGTGACATGTTCCTCCACCGGCTCCAGAGGGAGCATGTTAATGGGAGTGACATGTTCCTCCTGCTCCGGCTCCGGATGCTTACTTGGCCTCCTTCATGTCGCGTTGCAGTTTGCGCCGAGCTGCGCGCGCGCCGTGGACTCCGCAGCACTGCGCGTATCCTCCGTCTCGGCCTCCATCTCCGCATCGGCACATGCGCGCAGCGGTTAAAAAGCTAGACGCCATCTGCTGGTTCTGCTCCATGTGGGACGTCTGCAGCGTGTCGTCCACGGAACGGTGAACGACATGCACGCCCTCCTGCAACCCGCCGCCCCAAACTCCGGCTGCGTACTACTCCTCCTTGTCATGGTCGATGGAGCCTGAGTAGGCGGCCTCCATTGTCGCCCTTGCCTGCTCCGACAGCCGCGGCCGTGGCGGTTGCGGAATCATCTCGGCCCACGCCGAGCTTGTCACCATCTGGCGGGAGAAGCTATCGCGGTAGCGGCCGCCCACGCTCATACGCGCCCGCTCGTCCTGGTCGAACAGATCTTGCGGTGGAATCGCCGGTGGCCGCGGATCCATGCCGTGGTGCCCTAGATTTAGAAGTGCATGTTGTGTCCGCCGTGGTTGGAGATGAAGGGGCGGGGCTAGGGTTTGTGCCTCTAGGGTTTGGCCACCGGTGCCTTTTTAAGGAGCTCCACCGCCCACAATTAATGGTGTTATGTGGCCCCTGTAGCCAATGACATGGGCCAGGGGAGGACACGGGGTGGATACAGAGACAGTCCGTTCGCGACCGACGTAGACGAGACCCAAATTTGGGCCAAAAATGGGTCTCAGCTGTTTACGTCGCCTCGTTGGGCTGTGATTTTGTCTCGCACAGACAAAATTAGACACAGGAGGACTCAATGTGTTGGTCCGTTGTCCTAAGGCCTTGGCGGGGATCCTCTCAAGACAAGGACAACACCGAAAAGGTGGCGGGGTGTAACCTAGAAAACATGGCACCGAGCAGTCACATTGCAAAGCAACATGATAGAGCAGACATAAGTGACACGCCATGTCGGTCCAACCGATGAATCGATGTACTCCGTCCATTCCTGAATGTAAGAGGTATAGTTTTTTGAGAAAAATTCCAAAATATAGGGTTTACAGCGATTTTTGGACGAATTTACCGATCAAAAAATGAGTTTCATTCTTGAACGGAGTGATTTTATGGATTGTTTTCATTTGTTGTCTATTAGGGAGTTCTTTCTTCTGAATTTTGTCTAAAACAAATGAGTCCATAGTATGTCAAATACTCATGTCTTAATATCCGTGCAGAAAACTATACCTCCTACATTCAGGAACAGAGGGAGTATCATTTTGTAAAGAAAACCAGGCTCCGCTACAAGGTTTCAGCGAGAAAAGACCAACTCGATGTTCTAATAACGGTTGGCTTCGCTTAGACAGGGAAACGTGGTAGCGATAAAATCATGTTCATGCAACTCCATTAAAAAGAATGTAGTTCGTTTAGTCTATAAAGAGTGCACACAAAAACTGCTACACATCATAGCATGGCACGCAGTGGCGGAGCTAGAGCAAATTCAATCAGGGTGCATTACTATGTAATATGTACTGATTAAGCTCAACCAAGGTGCACTAATCGCTGATCACAGGGGTGCATACTGATTTTTAGCTAATTACAAGGCAGAAAAAAAGAACTACCTGGGTGCCTGTGCACCCGGCTGGGACCATGTAGCTCCGCCACTGATGGCACGGGTATTTTCTCATTATCCCCTTGGTTTCAAATATTTAAAAAACTTTTATCTCTTCAACAATACTTGGATTGATAATCTGTTTTGACAGTTGGTTTAGTCACACGAGTTCTTCGAAACTAAATCTCACAATCACATTTTTTGACAACTTATTCTTGCGTTGATACTTGCTAAATTGTTAGCACCTACTTGGAAGATATAAGTGACACACTATACTTAGTTGCCAAGTTACTTTACATTATTCTTCATCAATGTAAGGTTGTATGGTACTGGTTTAAGAGGAATGACATCATTTGTTCGTTACTGGAAGCATAAATACTTACTCTCTACCGATGCATAATAATACATTATTTTCTAGCAACTATGTATTATTATCTTGGCAACTATGCATTATTATTGCAGTAACCATTTATTGTTAACTTGGCAACACTATATATAAAAATAGCAATTGTGGCAATAACAAAATTTCGTCGAAAAGTATATTTGATCTAGTTTTGAAACCCTCATCGATATGAACTTGACAGTAAAATAGATCACTAACATGGTAAACTTTTACAGATAAAATAATGAAAATATTTGAAAATTCCAATTACTATGATGATATCGACTATGTGGTGATAGAATTCAGATGTGGTCCCCTTATAAATGAGGAGGTGATGTTGGAACCGTCGCATGCAAAGGCTATTCTACTAGACAGATTGAATTCTGCCCTCAAAAAGGAGGAAAACATATTTTAATTATCAATCTGGTCCATCTCATTAGCTCAAACTCCACATCCATCTATTCTCAACACAGCTCGCACGCACATGTACGCACTTCATGTCTTCACCTCCTTGCTCGAACACGAGTTTGCTCAAGCCACGAGCAATAGTCGTCTAGGTCTCGGCCACAACGGCCGACCGGCTGACTTGGGAGCCATGGCGATGAACAATACGGGAACTGGTGATGATAATAATTTTGGGGGTGTCGCACCAACAGGCAGCAGCCACGTCAACGAGTGACGCGCCCATGCCACAAAACCTAATGGCCCCTGGTGGGGGACGATTGGGCTGAACCATTAATTTTGTCTTTTGAATTGTTGCTTCTCTACTAGTTGATGTATTGGTGTGTGAATTGTATGCTTTTGACCTAAAACGGTGTGGTATTGTCAACATGTTACAGTGTTCTGCTTCAACAATTTCATATTATTTGATCACATGTGTTTTACAAATAGTAGTTGTTTCAGTTAGGAGATAATGTCTATTTTGCTAAAAAAGATCCAATCTTTGGCTCGAAAGTTGATGTTAAATCCAAAACAATCCCGTAAATACCATGTCCCCTAGTATTCTGGAAAAGTTTGAGCTGATTAGCACTAAATGATTAAAAGATAATGACTATTGTTTTCAAGAAACATCGTTTTATTTACCCGTGGTTAACTTTGAGTGTCCACCCTCTGTTTTCTTCCTCGACTCCCTGTTAGCCCAGATAGATTAGCCATTCTGTCAAAAGATAAAAAAAAGAAAATTTAGCACTTTTCGTGAGAAAGAAAAACACGAAATGAGCTCATTTCACAAACAAATCTGTTAATTTTTTCTGGCGAAATACAATACAAACGGAGACGGTCATATACACATGCATACACTCATCTTTATGCATGCACCCACACTATATCTTTATGAGTATCTCTGATAGACTGAGTCGATGGATCAGCTCTTAAAATTGATTTTCACAGGCACCTGGCGCTTGACGAAAATGACCACTCTCGGTTAAAGAATCGCTATGGTTTGAAGCCTCAACAAACCTATTAATCTATTAATCTATGAAGCCTCCGAATGACTCTGTCCGTGCAAAGATGAATCACTTCGACTCATCATCTGCCCTCGTCTCACCAACCAAAGGCATCCTGCCTTTTTCACGGACTGTTAACTTTGTGTCGGATCCGACGCCTCCACGGGCTATGTCAAGTTCTCTTGCCCGCCAAATTTCTCGTGCCCCCGATATCACTTTGGCGGGATATGGATGGCGGCGGTGGAAAGAAAAGAAAGAAACGCAAGCAAACAAAGCACCACTGACTCTGAACTTGGCAGAGAAACAAATGGCCTGACGGTCACTCACGGAGTCACGGGCGGGCGCAGAGATAAGTACGTGTGTGGTGCACTAGCACGGCCACCGCGCCGGCAGGGCACAAGCGCGATGGCGGCGTCGGTGCGACACCTCGTCCTCCTCGCCCTTCTCCACGTCCTGGCGCCTCTTGGTCCGGTGTTGGGGGAGTCGCGGTTCCAGGCCTGGGACCTTCTCCCGCGGCGGCTAGCGTGGTCGCTCATGGGCAGCACCGTACACAGCGCCGTCGACCTCCTCCCGACCTTCGTCGCCTTCGCGACGCCCGGCGGCCCCGCGACGGCCTGGCGCGGCGCGTGCTTCGCTGACAACGAGGCCGTTCTCACCCTCACGCCCGGGCCCAGCGGACCCAACGGCACAGGAGCCAGCATCGGCGGCGCTGTCCTACGCCTCAAGGTTCCCCTTACATACATTGCCCTCAAAATCGCCAGCACTTCACAGTGCCATCTGGCTAACTTCTTTTTCTTGTCGAACCATTTCAACTTTGAGGTTACAACACTTAGTTTTCACGGGATATGCACTCAGGCTTCTAAATATCTCATAGGATTTCCAGTATTTAGTTCCCATTAGTAAGAAGATGGGGAAACTGTGATTATGTCATTGTGATCCAAACGGCATAGGAGGACAAGCACTGAAAAATAGAAAAGAAAGTTGTTTGAAGAACTAAAGAATGTTACAAAAAGACATAAGAACTCACATTCTCGGAAAGCCACAAGTTAAAACCCCAAACTGCAAGTTTTTCCTTTGAAAATGGAAGATACCCCGGCTTTGCATTAATCGATTCACGCAACCATTCTGTGATGTGAAGGACAATCTATACCGTTTTTGGTTTCCACTTGCGCTGGGCCAGGCTCTGGGAATCAGCAGCTTCTACATTTTCCTTACCAAATCAAAGCCCTTTATACCGAGCTTTGCCTTAACGAATATATTTCGTATATGTAGACTGCTTCAGCTCAGAGCTGGACATGCATGGATCTATATGTATTTGCGACGCCATACAGGATAGGATGGGATTACTACACTATGGCACATCAACACACCTTCGAGATCAAATCATGGGAAGATGCAGGAGAAATGGAATATGTAAGTTCATCTATGTAGGTTGTTTTTCGTTCTCTTCCTTTTACAAAGTCACTTAGTTTTTCTAACTATTTGTGGTATAATCCGTATATGTGGATTTGTGATCAGGTAAAACAGCATGGAATTGCCATTTTTCTAATGCCGTCTGGACTGCTTGGAACATTGCTATCTCTGATCGATGTCATACCTCTGTTCTCAAATACTGTTTGGGGACAGGACGCCAACTTGGCCTTTCTTCGGAAGCACATGGGAGCTTCATTTGAGAAGCGTTCCCAGCCTTGGTCTGCTAATATAAGCAAAGAGGATGTACACTCTGGTGATTTTCTCGCTCTTTCAAAGATTCGAGGACGGTGGGGTGGGTTTCAGACATTGGAGAAATGGGTCACTGGTGCATTTGCTGGGCACACAGCGGTTTGCTTGAAAGATGAGAACGGCACTCTCTGGGTTGCAGAATCAGGCTATGAAAATAAAAAGGTACATGAAAATCTCTTGTTTCAGTAGAGAACATAGGATTTCACCTACATTATTCCTCTGCTAAACAAAACAGAAATAACAAAAATGAAGAGGTTGAGTTGGTTATATATTGCAGCAAATATTTGATGACGTTGTCTCATTTCTAAAATAAGATAGTGAAAATTTTGTAATAACATCCCGTGACTTGTTTCTTAGTTCAACATATTTGCTATATCTGAATTAGCTGCATAATAGGACCCATTATACATGGTTTATATCTCGTGTAGTTGCATAGGAGTGCCTATTATAGATGTTCTATATATGATTTAACTGCATAACATCGCCTGTTACATGATTTACATGCCATTTAGCTGCATAAAAGCGCCCGTTGTAGATGATTTATACATCACTTATCTGCATACAAGGGCACTTTAGAGATAAATATATTTTTATGATTCAATGTTAAGTACTTTTCGTATTGATGATAACTGTTACTAATAATAGGGTGAGGAAATCATTGCTGTAGTTCCATGGGATGAATGGTGGGGAATGGCCCTTAAAGATGACTCAAATCCTCAAGTTGCATTTTTGCCGTTACATCCTGATGTGCGGGCCAAGTTCAATGAAAGTGCTGCATGGGAATTCGCCCGAAGCATGTATGGAAAACCCTATGGCTATCATAATATGATATTTAGTTGGATTGATACAATGTCGGAAAATTACCCACCACCTCTTGATGCTAACCTGGTATACCTCCATTGCTCTTTGGTCCTTTTTGTGGGTAAAAAAAAATTCATTCTCTAAGTTGAATGCTTTTGCTGCGTATTTGGGAGCTTTATGATTTTATCTTCAGTCATGTTGGATACTTATGATAAATGCGGATACAACATATATTACTTACTACACTTATATACAGTAGTAATTATCCCATGCAGTGTACCTACATCAACAAAATTGGTACTGAGCATACAAAATCTACATGAAATTTAGGGGTGTAAGTGATTTTTGCTATATAGATATTCATGATTTATGCATAGTGAAATACATAAAAGATCTAGGTGATTTTTAAACAGACAAAAGTTTTCTATATGCATATACAGTCCGAAAGAACGGTAGGTGGATATTTTGTTAGTGTCTTCTATTATGCATAACAGGCGACTGAATAGATATAGATCAATCCATAAACTTCTAAATAAGTATGTAGTGCTAAAAACCCGATATTAAAACAATATTGCACTATTCTGTTGTAAACAAAAGATGCAGTAAGATACACTCGTACAGGTCCTCCTAAACTTGTTAAGGCTGAACTTATATAATCTTTCCTACTTACAAAGATTCGAGTTGGTGCTTGTCCGTTCAGTCTTTTCTAGCCTTTTGTTGTCTCAACCCTGACAAGTGAGACCATACGTACGTACAAGTATAGCATCAACCTACCATCTCATTTTCAGTCCCTGATAAAAGAAAATAACAGAATAAATCAGTTTGACGTGTAATTTGATCAATAAACTATGTTTTATATCTTTTTAAGTATAGTATGAGTATCTTAGAGTAACTTTAAATTATATTAGAGGATAAATTCTGAATATAGAACATTTTAGTTATTACCAAGCTTATTGTGTTGTTGCATATTCCTCACGGGCTTCCCTAGATTTATCTTAGACCAAGGTTTTGTTCGAATATATGTTGATTACTTGCAACAAAATTGACATGTTAGATTTATGTTAAAAACTTAAAATGCATCAGACATATATAGTTATGCAAAATGTTAGTAAATGGTTGTTCTGTCAATGTGGGCCAGATTACAACTACATAATTGATACTACTGGAGCAGTTCAGTTCATCTTGCTCTGTTTCTAGGTAATGGCTGCTATGTCGATGTGGGCCCGACTACAACCACACTATGCTTCGAACATGTGGAATGAAGCCCTTAATAAACGACTTGGGACTGAGGTTCGTATAACTATCTTGCAAATATGCCTAATGTGAAATCGCACATGAAGAAATATGCCTAATGTGCTAAAAAAAACTTGCTGCTACCATGTAGCAACTGGATCTTCACGGCATCATTACGGAGACCGAGAAACGGGGCATGTCTTTCAACCAGCTGCTCACCATACCGGAGCAAGACGAGTGGGAATACAGCGATGGCAAGTCAACAACATGTGTCGCCTTCATCCTCGCAATGTACAAGGCGGCTGGGGTGTTCGCTCCTTTCACGGAGTCGATCCAGGTGACGGAATTCACCGTAAGTGCTTCGAACTTAGTGTACTTACCATTGCTCCAGCGGCGAACTCTCCACGGACTGACTGCCTCTTCGATCTCAACTCTAGATTCGGGATGCGTACATGCTGAGGATCTTCGAGGACAACAGGACGAGGCTGCCGGGGTGGTGCAACGGCAATGCGGACGGGCTCCCCTTCTGCCAGATCCTTGGGGAGTACAAGATGGAGCTCCCTGATTACAACACCATCGAGCCCTACGCCAACATGAACGAGAACTGCCCGTCCTCGCCGCCTACCTACAAGAGGCCATTGCGATGTTAATTCCTTCCTCCGTCGCCAGATACTTAGTGAGGAGCATTCATGTGAATAGACCACTTATCCTTCTTTTTGCGGGTAGACATGGACGCGAAGCGCGCCTAAAACACAACGCCCAAAAGAGGTGCTGGGGCGGAAACAGCACAAAAACGCCCAAAAGAAAAGCGAAGAGAAAAAGAAAAATGCCGACAGCGGCGGATCGACAAAGTTAGCAAGCTTCGCGCCCCGCTGCGCCAACCAGAGGCCTCCCACAACGCTCCTAGTGCTCCGATGAGCCGGTACCAAACAACACCTTCAGGAAGGGATGCGACGACCACGACGCTGCTGCCAAGGTTTCCCCTGGTACGCGACGGGGAGAGGGGGGACACCCGACGCCCTCCAGGAAGGACTGGTGGTACCCATAGGCGCCACCGCGTCGACGTCGGACAAGCCGACTAGGATTTCTCCCGACCCCATCACCCCAGGCGCACCGGAACACTCCACCACACCGTCCGCCACCCAGCGCCACACGAACGCGAAGTCGCTCACAAAGTCTCACCACGGCCAAGAGCAGAGAGGCCTACACACCGAAGAGGAAGAGCCGGGATTAGGAGCCGCAGCACCGCCGACGTGCGGGAGGGACCAACCTCCACCATCACAGATGGTAACCGACCGGACGCCACAACAGGACCACACCAGGCCCGCAAGCCCGGCCGGGCCTCTCCACCTGGAGAGGCCCGTGAAGCTCCCGCCGTCGCGCTGCAGAAGGCACACCGTTGACGCCGCCGCCCCCCATCCAAGCTGCTCTCCATCGTCATTGTATAGAGGACCGCGCCATTGAAGATTTGGTCTAGCCCGCCTAAAACCCAGATGGGCCCAAAGGCCCCAGATCTGGGCTGGGGGCGAGGCGCCGGACCAGCACTACAACGACCACGGCCCTGCCGCCAACGGCAGCGCCACCATGCCTCCGTCCACCCAACACACAGACATCCCTGCCCGGAGCCGGACCGCCACCCGCCGAAAAGCACCGCCGCCGTCCAGGGTCCCGCGCCCCCTTCCGTACGACGGGAAAAGGCTCCAAAGCACACGCCTTGGCACACCGCGACGCATGTGAGGATGCTGCCAGATCCAGGCCCGCCTGGCCCAACTCTGGCACGGCCGCGGACGGATGCCCAACGAGCACCCCCGCAGCCAGCACCGACGACAGCAGCACGGCAGACGTCCGCCCCGATCCAGACCACCGTGGGCCCACCAGGCCCGCAGCAGGTCCTGATCAGGCCCATCGCGGACTGCTGCCGCACGCCGTCGCAGGAGCACCCCGCCGCCAGGATCCACCTCAACGCCGCCCGGAGCCGCTCCCCGCCCGCCAAGCGCCAGCACGCCCGCCGCCAGGAGGTCCAGAGCCGCGCCGCCGCGAGCCACGGCCTCCGGAAAGGACGTGCGTGCGCCGGGACGAGGATACGCCGCCGCCGCCGGCACCGCGCGGGCAAAGCCCGGCGGCGTTCGCCGACGGCGGCGGAGGAGGAGGGGATGGAGGTAGGGGCGCGCGGAGGCGAGGCGCGGCCGCGCCCTGCCGCCGCGGGGCGGCGCGGACGCGGGAGGGAGAAGGGGAAGGAGAGGGAGGGCGGGAGGGGCGCGGCGGCCGGTGGCGCGGGCTGGAAGGAGGCGGCGGCGGCTAGGGTTAGGAGGAGGAGGAGGGGGAGGGGGGGGGGGCGTAACCCTGCGTCGCCCTTGATCGTATGCTCATATCGATTAACGAATCTAATTTTCTGTTGACTTGAACTATTTTGTTAAAAGAGGAAAAACATATACCCTAGTGTATTCCTATATTAATACTCCATCATCCTAAAATATAAGGTGAGTTATTTTTATGATGGTCTTCGTTGATCAATTTGACCATTAATATATAATAAATTATGTGGATCAAGATTCGAGAATTCAGAAATTGTACCGTGGGATTCATCTTACAAAATTCTTTCCACTAGTAGAAAACGGACTTTTGGTCCAGACTTTTAGTCCCGCACGCGTTTGCGGCCAGTACTAATATGACATTAGTACCGGTCCAGGCGGCCGGACAGGCGAGGGGCAGCAGTACCGGTCGGGAAGCAACCTTCAGTACCGATTGGTGTAACCAACCGGAACTAAAGGGTTTGGGGCTGGCGCTGCAGCGGGGGGCCCCACGGCGAGAACCTTTAGTACCGGTCTGTGTTACAAACCGGTACTAAAGATGGACATCATTTCGCTATAAATTCCATCTGCTTCCTCCAGCCCGAGCTCACTTCACTCTCTGCCTCCTCATTTATTTCTCTCTGTTCTTGCTCGAGCTCGGTGGCGATCCGGCGATTTGTCCAATTTGGTGGCACCATTTTTGGTCAAAAAGGTTAGAAACTTGTTTCTCTTACATTTAATTGGAAACTTTAGTTCATTTAGTGCTAGTTTGAGCTCATTTAGTGTTAGTTTGACCTAGATAGAAAAATGTAGGAAAATTTAGAAATGTATTGTTAGTTTGACCTAGATAGAAAAATTTAGGAAAATCTAGAAATGTAGCTTATTTAGTGCTAGTTTCATCATTTACTTTGTGCTAGTTTATCTAATTTTGTCCTAGTTTGGCTCATTTAGTCCTAGTTTAGCTCATTTTATGCTATAATTACGTAATTAATTGTTTATAGAATTATTACTTGTATAATTTTCTTATTTGTGTAACTTTTTGTTATATATAGTGTCATGGTTTTGACATCTGTCCACACTGGCTCTCGCCCGCTCTATTATTCGGATGTGGTACGATTGTTTGTTATAAGTATATGTTTGTTTAATTTCGTGTTTATAAAAATTATACCGACCAACTTAACGTAGATATATTTTTATCTAGGAGGTAGTTGAACCGGAAAATGAGCCCGACCCTATTGTCGAGTTTTTAGTAGAAGAAAACAATGATTTGAAAGCTAAATTGAAAAGAAGTGAAGATCTTCGTCTCGAAGAGAAGATGAAATGGGAGTTGAAGATTGCCGACGTCGTCGATGATAACGAGATCAAGATGGAGGCAATGCGCTTGGATCACAAGATCAAGATGAATGCAATGCGCTTGAAGCTTAAAAAGTTTAGAAAATATGTCATTAGTCAAGAGGCTTGGTATCATTATGTTGTTGGTTCAATAATTACCTTAGTTGTGATTTTGATCGCATTTGTCGTTGGATTTAAATTCTTTAGCTAGTTCTATGTTAGTTTCAATTAATGAATGTTTTATGAGAACTATGTATTAGATTTCTTTAAATATGGTGAACTTGTATTAATGAATTGGTCACGTATCTATCTATTCACGGTAGATATATATATATATATATATATATATATATATATATATATATATATATATATATATATATATATATATATATATAACTATTGTGTAATGGTTTTGTATATATTTACATAATGCAGATGAATCGACAATGGATGTACGTTGACCGACGCACTCCGGAGTTCATGACCGGCGTGCTGGATTTTATCCGTGTTGCTGAGGCAAATAAGCGGGATGGTTTTATGTATTGTCCATGTTGTGCTTGTAAGAATATCAGGAGTTACTCCAACTCAAAAACCATTCACATCCACCTGTTTCAGTCCGGTTTTATGTCCGGCTATAATTGTTGGACCAAACACGGGGAAACAGGGGTCATAATGGAAGACAATGAAGAAGAAGAGGACGATGACAACTATCCTGAGTTTCCTGAATACGACGGTACTACAATGGGGGAAACTGGAGAAGACGCGCCTGACGAAGAGGCGCCGGATGAGCCCGCTGATGATCTTTCTCGGGCCATTGCTGATGCACAGAGAAACAGCGTAAATCAGAGGGAGTGGCTCAAGTTGGAGCGCATGTTAGAGGATCACAAAAAAAAATTGTACCCAGGTGTCGAAGATGACCAGAAAAAGCTGGGTACGACGCTGGATTTGCTGCAATGGAAGGCTGAGAATGGTGTATCGGACAAGGGGTTTGAAAAGTTGTTGAAAAAGATAAAGAAGATGCTTCCAAAGGATAACGAATTGCCCGACAGTACGTACGAGGCAAAGAAGATCGTCTGTGCTCTAGGATTAGAGGTGCAAAAGATACATGCATGCATTAATGACTGCATACTCTACCGCGGTGAGGAGTACGAGAATCTGAATGCATGCCCGGTATGCGGTGCATGGCGGTATAAGATCAGGCGAGATGACCCTGGTGAAGTTGAGGGCGAGCGCCCCAGAAAGAGGGTTCCTGCCAAGGTGATGTGGTATGCTCCTATAATAACATGGTTGAAACGTTTGTTCAGCAACAGAGAGCATGCCAAGATGTTGTGATGGCACAAAGAGGACCGGAAGAAAGACGCGATGTTCAGACACCCCGCTGATGGATCCCAGTGGAGAAAAATCGAGAGAAAGTTCCCGGACTTTGCAGATGACGTAAGAAACTTAAGATTTGGTCTAAGTACGGACGGCTTCAATCCTTTTGGAGAGCAAAGCATCAGTCATAGCACCTGGCCTGTTACTCTATGTATTTACAACCTTCCTCCTTGGTTGTGCATGAAGCGAAAGTTCATTATGATGCCAGTGCTCATCCAAGGACCGAAGCAACCAGGGAGCGAGCTTGATGTGTACCTCAGGCCATTAGTTGACGAACTTTTAGAGTTGTGGCGGGAAGAAGGTGTACGTGTGTGGGATGAGCACAAACCGGAGGATTTTGACCTTCGAGGGTTCCTTTTCGTAACGATCAATGATTGGCCTGCTCTTAGTAACATCTCAGGACAGACAACTAAGGGATACCATGCATGCACACACTGTTTGGATGATACTGAATGTATATACTTGGATAATTGTAAGAAGTGTGTGTACCTGGGGCATCGTCGATTTCTTCCGGTCAGGCATAACGTCCGGAAGCAAGGAAAGCATTTCAAAGGTGAGGCAGATCAACGTAGGAGGCCTATGGACCGTACTGGTGAACAAATATTTGATATGGTCAAGGATCTAAAAGTAATATTTGGAAAGGGTCCTGGAGGACTAAAGGTTCCGGATGACGCAAACGGGCACACACCCATGTGGAAGAAGAAATCTATATTTTGGGAGCTACCATATTGGAAAGTCCTAGAGGTCCGATCTGCAATCGACGTGATGCACGTGACGAAGAATATTTGTGTGAACCTGCTAGGCCATTTGGGCGTGTATGGGAAGAAAAAAAACACAGCGGCAGCACGGGAGGACCAGAAACGTTTGAAAGAACGAGACGGTCTGCTTCCAGAACATTATGACGGTCCTGCCAGCTATGCTCTAACCAAACAAGAGAAAGTGATATTTTTTGAATGTCTGAGCAGTATCAAGGTCCCGTCTGGCTTCTCGTCGAATATAAAGGGAATAATAAATGTGGCACAACAAAAATTTCAAAACCTAAAGTCTCATGACTGCCATGTGATTATGACACAATTGCTTCCGATTGCATTGAGGGGGCTTCTACTGGAAAATGTTCGAGTACCCATTGTGAAGCTTTGTGCATTCCTCAATGCAATATCTCAGAAGGTAATCGATCCAATTATCCTACCAAGACTACAGAATGATGTGGTCCAGTGTCTTGTCAGCTTTGAGTTGGTGTTCCCCCCATCCTTCTTCGATGTTATGATGCATGTCTTAGTTCACCTAGTCGAAGAGATTCAAATTCTCGGTCCCGTATTTCTACACAATATGTTCCCATTTGAGAGGTTCATGGGAGTCTTAAAGAAATATGTTCATAACCGTGCTAGGCCAGAAGGAAGGATCTCCAAGGGCTATGGAACCGAGGAGGTCATTGAGTTCTGTGTTGACTTTATTCCTGACATTAATCCGATTGGTGTTCCACAGTCGCGACATGAGGGGAGACTGAGTGGAAAAGGCACTCTAGGGAAAAAAGTATTTGTATGTAGGGACGGACCTTCTTTCAGTCAAGCGCACTACACAGTTCTACAAAATTCCTCGTTGGCAGCTCCGTATATCGAGGAACACATGAATATTTTACGATCTGAGAACCCGGTGGAGGATGAGTTCTGGATTAAAGATCAACACACGGCGAAATTCAGCGGTTGGTTGCAAACACATCTCATGAGTAACACCGAAGTTGATGTTCAGGTTGTACTTGTTGGCCAGGACACCATCTTCGACTATAGTCACTTTCGAAGGGTACGAGATAAATGGGAATACATTTTACACGATCGCTCAAGATAAAAAGAGCACCAACCAAAACAGTGGTGTCCGCTTTGACGCAACAAACAGCAATGGGCAAAAGGACACATATTATGGTTACGTAGAGGAGATATGGGAACTTGAGTATGGACCTTCTTTTAAGGTCCCTTTGTTTCGGCGCAAATGGGTCAAGCTGAATGCAGGCGGGGTAAAGGTAGACCCGATGTACGGAATGAAAACGGTGGATCTGAACAATCTTGATTACAAAGACGAACCGTTCGTCCTAGCAAATGATGTAGCTCAAGTTTTCTACGTGAAAGACATGTCTACCAAACCGAAGAAAAGAAAAAACATGGAGGCGAATACATCAGACGAGGCAAAATGCCACATAGTTCTTTCAGGGAAAAGAAACATCGTGGGAGTGGAGGACAAGACAGACATGTCAGAAGATTATGATAAGTTTGATGAAATTCTGCCCTTCAAAGTCAACACTGACCCAAGCATCACGTTAAGTAATGAAGATTCTCCATGGTTCCGGCGCAAAGTTAAGCAATCGAAGAAAAGGAGGAATAATACAACAGATGGGAATATTAGTGATGAGTAATCCAGGAATGATATTTATGAAATATGAGGTCTTTATCACAAACTATGTTGTTGAAATATGAGGTCTTAGTGAAAATTGGATGGGTGCCATTTTGCATCATATTTTTTGTATTTTGCTCACAAAAAAAGTCATTTTTTGCACTTAAAAAATGGAAAATGATATTTATGAAAATAATTTCAAGAATTCCTTTGGCAAGATTGTTTCTCAATACCTTTTAGTTTTATGCACCTATTTATGGAATACCTTTTATTTTTATCAATACCTTTTTTTTATCAATTCTCTTTATTTTAAATGTTACATTTTTAATTATCTATTTTTTTGTAATTTGTTGAAAACATGTTCTTGAATATATATGTGTTTTTTACAAATTATTAGAAACTAATTTTACTTGGTTTGAACAATTAAATATATAGATATGAAAAATCAGAAAATAGAAAACAGAAAAGAGAAAGAAAAATGAAAAAAGAACTTTAGTACCGGTTGCTGGTTGCAACCGGTACTAAAGGTTTTCGTTTCGCGCCACTTATTCGGACGCCGAATCGACAAACCTTTAGTACCGGCTGCAACCACCAGCCGGTACTAAAGGACCTTTAGTACCGGTCCGTGGCACCGACCGGTACTAAAGGCCTGTGCCTTAAATGCTCTCGCCCAGATCGGGCAGTTCCTCATTCTCTCACAGACGCAGAGTGTTTCCCGACGACGACGAAGAAGAGACGCCGCGCCGCGCCCTCGACCCCATCACCGGAGACATCGTGCTGCGCCGCTCCCTGACGTCGTCTTCGTCTCCTCCGGCTCCGGCCGACGCTCCGCCGTTGCTAGGTGAGGTCCTCCCTCCTTTTCGCCACCGTAGCTAGGGCTTAGAAAAACGATGGAGCCGCCCGCAGCCGTCCCCAACGCGCCCGACTCCGGCCGACGCTCCGCCGTTGCTAGGTGAGGTCCTCCCTCCTTTTCGCCATCGTAGCTAGGGCTTAGAAAAACGACGGAGCCGCCCGCAGCCGTCCCCAACGCGCCCGACCCCGCCGCCGCCGGAGTGCCGCAGCCCAAATCCGTGCGGTATTGCTCGAGGAGTGTCGCCGCCGCCGCCGCCGCCGCATTAGGTCACAGCACAGAGCACGGCGGCTCCTCCCTCTCGTCCGCAATCGAGGGGCGCAAGGCAGGGGACGGGGAGCCCCATTGTCATGCTGACGTCAGCATGACGTCAGCCATTTCTATAAAAAAATGCTACTGTTTTTACATTATTTGTTAAATAGAGTGTTAGATTATTTGTTAAATAGAGTTTAGGACATTTTATATAGAGTGTAACATTATTTTAGAATTGCTAGAAAAAATGGTACTGTTTTTAGATGAATTCTTAGGAAATGCTATTGTTATTTATATGAATGCTTTTGTTATTTATATGAATGTTATTGTTATAATATTTATGTAAATGCTATAGTGTTAGCAAAAAGCAGGAGGGCAGGAGGGCTACTGTTTTTTTGCTACCGTTTTAGAGAGAAGATTATAGTTAGTGTGTATATTTTTGATGCAAAGTACTTATGCAATTTTATTTGATGCAAAGTACTTGCAATTTTTGCTACTGTTTTAGGAAGTTTCTAAATTTTGGCCGATGATTAGATGGTTGCACGTTGCATCTTCAGGGAGGTGTGAGTGAACCATGTTGTCTGAACATATATGCAATGTTCATTCCACGTTGTTCGCTGACACCATCCCTGAAGCAATTCTATATGAGGCCTTGCTGTCTGTTTTGCAATGTTAGGAAGTTTGTAAATTTGGATTAATAGTGTGGATGCAAAGTAGTTGTGCAAAGTACTTGTGTAATTTAGGGTAATTTTATGGATGCTACTATGTAATTTTATTTGATGCAAAGATTAGATTCAAGTGTTGAAATTTGTGAATGAAAGTGTTACAATTTGTGAAATATTATTGTGAAAAAGCAACCACAATTTCCCGCGGCAACGCGCGGGGAATGCAACCACAATTTCCCCAATGCAAAGTACTTGATTTCGTCGATCCCTCGCCTCACCGTTATAACCTGACATCATGTAGGAATCTCGCCGTCTATCCCTCGCCTCACCGTCGTCCTGTCTGTGACCTTCCCGAGTCTCGTTGATCCCGCGCCTCACCGTCGTTCCCGAGCATCCCCTCGTGCCCTCCCACGTGGTGAGCCTCTACCGTGCGCACATGTTATTTCTTTACAATAATGCCGCCGCCCGATTTGGCACTAAATTGTTCTATCTTTTTTTTTTGTATTAGTTAAGCTATGGACGGCAGAGCAGGTGAAGAGCAATTGTTCGACATCATCAGAGATGGTGAAGATGATGGATCGCAATATCTTAACATGTCCGGTGATGAAATGGAGGACGAGGAGATTTATAACTTAGAAGCTCCTCCATCCGCCTCGAACAATAATGCCGATGAGAATGTAGCGCAGAATACCGACGAGGTATACATAGCTTCTGGTGATAAATTAATGATTTGATATGTGTACATATACATGTTTTAACATAATATTTCTTCTTTTAGCCCTCCGTCTCGGGATCGAGCAAGTCTGGTAAAAGAAAACGAGGCCCGGCCAAAAAGTTAAAAGATGAAAGATTTGATATCGAAGAAATCTCTGAAATTGGCGAACCGATTGCTCCGAAAGAGCACGCACGTAAATTTGTGAGTCAGTGCGGAGTTATTGTTTGGGACAACATTCCGATCACCATCCGAGAATGGCACAAGCCGAAGGGTGGAGGAGAGAGTTTTGTGTCAAATATTTGCAAGAAGGAACTTCTGAAGTCCGTTTTCCACAATTTCGACCTACCGACAGGCCTCGGAGATGCCGAGAAAAAGAAAGTCTTCCAGTGGACTCTAAAGAAAATGGCCGAACAATTCATGAACTACAAGAAAAGGTTATACCACCAATTCATCAAGATAAAGAAAACCCCTAATTTTGAAGACGTACAGTACAGGAGGATAAGAGATCAGTGGTAAGAATTCAAGGACTACAAGGAATCAGAAGAAGCTATGGAAAAGTCGGCGAAAAATAAGTTGAATGCCGACAAAAAGCAATATTTCCAACGTTTGGGGCCAGGTGGCTATAAGACCGCCATTCCTAAGTGGCAAGAAAGGGACGCCAAGTTAATTGCTGCCGGGGTCACTCCAAGTACATCAAGCTATCCCGCAAGGGCGAGACATTGGGCGTACAGCGTCGGGCTGGAGCCCGACCCACAGACAGGGAATCTTGTGTTGAAGGAAAAGGTTAAACCAGGCCCCGAGGGAGAGCCCGAAAGAGAAAAAATTCGGAATAAAGTCAAAGAACTTGATGATGCAGTAGTTGCCGCTCGGGAGGGAAGGTTCGCGCCCAATAGAGAGAAGGACGAGCTATCACTCGCCCTCGGGAATCCTGAACACACTGGGCGAGTACGAGGCGTGGGCGTCGTCCCTTGGAAGGTTGGGTTCCCCGAGCATAGGGACACTTACAGGAGCCGCGACAGGAAGAAGAAACAGGAGGCAGAGAAATATCAGCGGTTGGAAGACATGATAATAGTCCTGCGACATGAAATGAGGCAGAAAAAGGCATCTGAGCCGCAGGAGGACCAACTTGATATGGCATCTCAGCGGAAAAGCAGCGTGGCTTCCACACAAAATGTCCAGCCTGATGACGCAACATACCCCGTGGATCAGATTCTGGGGCGAACAAATTGTGAGCTGCACATCAAGATGAGGAACCTATCCATAAAGGTGGCGGTCGGCTTTGCTTTAGAGAATATACCCGGAGCAACCCTTCATGGCGGTCAGATTCCAGCTGGCTACGCGCGAGTCGGGGTGGACGAAATTATGAACGGATTCGAGGACCTAGAGCTTGACTTTCCTGGAGCTGAAGGGGAGACGACACTGGGAGAAGTGTTGCGCGGAGTCATTCTATGGAGAAAGGAACACATCGTGTTTCCAGGAGAATCGACGCGTAGGCCACCAACCCCTCCGAGTAGCAATCAACCTCCAAGTCCACCCCGCATTGAAAATATGGACACCGAGAGGGAACCCAGCGCGACTCCATCTCCCCGGTGCGTGAGTCCAGCCCAGCGGGAGTCCACTCCGGAGCTTGCAAAGAGTCCACTCCAGCGGGAGTCCATCCCGGAGCTTGCAAAGAGTCCGCCCACCGGCAATAGGACCTTCTCAATGAGGCAGAAGATGCTTGCCGGTGCGTCGAGTGGTGCTCCAAAGGACACCTACAAGTACGGGCCGTCGTTGAAGGATCTTCCGGTGTTAACTTACCACCGGACCGTTGAGGAGAATGCTCCCTTGGTCAAAGCTCACAATGCCGCACACTTTGCGAAGAAAGTGCCCGAGGCAAAACAGGTACTAAACCCTAAGGGTGTTAAACACTTTTTAGACATCGTCTGTGATCCTGACCGTAGAACTTTGCCTGATAACTATGAACGCTCTATCTCGAAGAGTTTTGACACGCAAGAGGAGAATAAAAAGAAAAGGGTCGCTGCACAGAAGAAGAAGAAGGCGAAACAGGTTCCCCAGCTCGGAGAACAGAAAGTACAGTCGGTCGCCCCGCTGAAGGTTCAGACAGACAAGAGTCCCAACGTTGGGACAAATGTTCCCGCTTCAGACTACATGGACGATGCTGAGCTTGACGCACTTTTCCCCAAGGCGACTGAGATAGCACGGAAGTTTGTCTACGGGAAAGATCTTCTCCCTCCTGATGAGATGGTGCGTCTAGCTTTTCAAATGCGGAGATTGCATGACTGGTACATGAAGGTTGCAAAGGACAAGCAACTCGTGTTTTACGTGACATACTGAGAAGACCAATTCTTCGTCAACCACGAGATATGTATCGAATTTGAAGAATTATGGCAGTTATACAACCGGCGTGCTCTCGACGCAACTATCATGAGTTGCTATGTTCTGTAAGTGTTTTTTCTAAGTGTCTAGCTGAGCATGTAATTATCCTCACTAATTGAGCCTGTAATTATCCTCAATATATTCTTTCGTATGCTATTATATATGCAGGTGTATGCTTATCGAGTGCAAAAGGAAAAGACTCTGGGAAGTTGGGTTCATTGACCCATCTATCGTTAACTGCAAAAACTTAGAGCGGAAGCCCGAGGACTGCGAGGAGGCATTGTTGAGGTCGCTATTGAGCCAAACACATGCGGCAGATATACTTCTTCCTTACAACTTCAAGTGAGTGTGACTGTCTTGTACACATTTCTATATTGCTAATTACTAGATGTTAAGTTTAATTGATGAGTTATATTCATGCCTCACTATATAAACGTGTGCAGCTACCATTGGATTCTACTGAACATTATCATTGACAAGGGATTAGTTGAAGTATTTGACTCATTACGCAAACCACAATCATACTACCAGGACTTGATTGACATGCTTCAGAGGTAATTTCAACCAATAACCCCATTTCATGATATCAAGTAATCATAACTCATTTATTCATTTGCTTTTGTGAGTAAGGTTTGGAAAATATTCATCAAGAGAGAGAGGGGTGAATGGAAACCAGAGCTGACTATTAAACATATTGATGTAAGTGTGCTACTATTAAACATAGTCTCTTTAATTCATCATCATTTTGAATTATTATTTAATTAATTTATATTCTCGTAAAGACCTTGAAGCAGCCTCCGGGAAATGAATTATGTGGATTCTACGTCTGCGAGTTCATGAGGACCTTGAGCGTTGAGCAGGCGTCGCGTGAAAAAAGAATGGATATGAGTGTGACTGTCTTGTACTATATTTCAATCTTATTATGATTTGATATATATATATACACACACAACTAATATATTCATATTGATCTCGTTTAAAGCTTAACGACAAGCGGAACGCCATCCTACCACATCAGCGCGTAGAAGCAATTCAAGAGGAGATAGCGGGATTTATCCTTAAGGAGGTCATGCATCCAAAGGGAGAATACCATAATCCTAAATATAGCTATGCCATATGAAAGAGGAGGATGTATGACATTATTGCGATCTCTATACACCGGATTGTATATATGTATATATGTATGTAATAGCGTAGTATGAATATGTCCTATATCTAAATTATATTATATATCAACGTTTACCGTATGTAGTAGCGTAGAATACATATACGAAAGTATATTACGTATGCATCAACGTGTACCGTGTATATATATAATACCGTATGAATGTAAAACAGTAGATGAAAAAGAAAACATAAAATAAAATTGCAGTGATGAAAAGAAAACAGATAACAGAAAAAAAAGGAAACGAAAAATAAATTGCAAAATCCTTAAACCTAAACCCTTTAGTACCGGCCGGTGTTACCGACCGGTACTAAAAGTTCTCCGCACGAGCCCGTGCCCCGCGCCCACGTGGAGGCCCTTTAGTACCGGACGATAAGCAACCGGTACTGATGCTGGGGGGCATCAGTCCCGATTGCGCAGTACCGGTTGCGAAACCGGTACTGATGCCCCTCCCCGACCGGTACTAAAGAGCCGTTTTCCACTAGTGTTCATTTCACACATTTTTATATTTTTTTTGTGGTCGTATTATAAATACAAATCATGATAAAAGTTCTAAGTCGTTGACGAAAAAAATTAAAGGACGCCTTGTAGTTTGGGATAGAGGGAGTATATAGCTAAATAATTCATCCTCACCACTCACCTTATATTTCTCTTCATCTCACGTCAACGAGTATATTGGCTAAATAATTCATCCCCCCTCCATCTCCATTTATTAGTCACATTTCAATTTTCTCTACAATCTAGGTAAGTGAGGATTGGTCAAGATAATCACTTCTAAATAGGGTAATTAATTAGGAAAGACCAATAATGTCCAATCAAAAGTGCATGCATTGGCCAAATTAAATAGAACATTGGCTAAATCGCATGTAGATTGGGGAGAGGAAGTGGATGTGAGCTTTTCTAGGAGATCATTAATGTTAATTGCGCCCTATTCTTTAGATTATCTGGTTTTGGAGATGTGACTAATAAAATTAGACAGAGGGAGTACCATATTTCTCTTTACATGCAGCTATGCCACTACTACAGCTTGCCACCTCGGACTGAGCTTTTCGACCTTTTTCGTTCATGCCTCGTCATCATTTTTTCTTTGTCTTTAGAGTTTGTGCTTTTCGTTTTCCACTATGCTTATTCGTTTGGTCCCTCCTATATGCTTCTTCTCCCCTTAATTAATAGAATAAAATACGTCCATTATGTATGATGGGATTATGTATACCTGATATATTTGAAAGGTAAAACTACGAACACCGGATGGCAGCCTAGTAATTGAGTTCTCAGACGAACCATCAACATGCGCTTCTAGGCATGGACAAGGTGGTGGCAGTGGTGGGTCCTAGGGGTGGACACAAATCTCTCGGGGCTTCAGACTCAGCCAAGCTAAGGTAGGACAAGCCAAGTCTAAACCTACCGGGCAGGGCTCGAGGCTCGACAAGCCAACTCGGTGAAACATGTAAGCCATCTTGAAGGCTCGATGCAATATGAAAATTGTGATCTGACATTTGCTAAATATATAACAATTAACAAATATAATCAATAATATAGCATGAATATATCAGTGACATAGTTTAAAAAGTATCACAAAATATCAACTAACCATAATAATGGCATAAACGACAAGTCCACCACAAAAATATATTACATGCACTTGGTCCAATAGTCTCATAGGTCCCAAACACGTGCACTTAGTCTAACAAATAGAACATGACATCTCCACGGAATACACGTCAAATGAATCTCCCAAACTGAAATAGGGATTGAACCAATTGAACATAAGAGATGATTACTTTGTGAGTTAGTTCCTCCCACTCAAAAAATAATTAAACAGGAATAAGCTATTCTCGGAAATTACATCTAGTATGCGGGAGAAATATTTAATAGGATTACATGCACCGCACTGTTGTGCTCATCTAAAAAAGAAAAATGGAATTTCTGCAGAGAGCACCTTTTGCCTCCGAGCTCCACTGCTCCTGCCTAATAAAAAAAAATTCAAATATGATATTTTGAAGGTTCAAAAAATCTCTAAAAATAAACGTGGATACATATACATGTTATATACATAACTATATAGTTTCGCTCAATAATACATTGTATTTTAGGCTACACAAAAATAAAAAATCATGGATCTTAAAAAGGATGCAAAAGAACACATTTTTACTTGGATTTGTCTTTTTTTGTGCAGGCGACATATGAAAAGATATTTCTCTGAGACTTTGGACATGCATAGTAGACATGTATATGTACTTGTATCATTTTTTTTTCAGAATTTTGTGAAATGAAAAAAAAGAAACTTTCCGACTTTTTAAAAACCGGGTGTACTGGAACTCGGGATCAAGAAGTGTTTTTCGGAGTTTATGTGTGATTGAACGAGTGTAGCAACATGAAGTCAGGAATAGGATGCTACCTCGGATGCTAAATATAAGCACTAGCCATACGGACATACTGAAAGGAAACCTAACACCTAGAGGGGGTGGGGGTGAATAGGTGGTAGCCAATTTTTATTTCTTT
This sequence comes from Poa annua, assembly GCA_026929855.1. Taxonomy (NCBI): domain Eukaryota; kingdom Viridiplantae; phylum Streptophyta; class Magnoliopsida; order Poales; family Poaceae; genus Poa; species Poa annua. The sequence continues at coordinate 61,649,968 of CM049437.1, forward strand.
TTCAGTTTTAAGGCTCAACACAAAGTAAATTCGCTAGATATGCAACTAGATGAATTTCCTAAGAAGAGCAAGCCACGAAGCTAACAAGTAAATAAGATAAACAAGATAAAGCGGTAAAAAGGTAAAGGAGTATAGCGATGTAACCAAGTGAAACACGCGTAGACGAAGGTTTATTCCCAAGTTGCACCACAAAGGTGTATGTATCGTTGGAGAGGTGTGAGCCACTGATGCACCTATAATGCATCTACTTTTCCAATCACTTTGCTTCATAACTTGCTCCGAAGTCTTTCCATATTTGAATAAAACAGCTGACGCTGTTTTTAGCAAAATCTCATTTCTGGTTGTTTTTGCAGGAAATTAAATCGGGGAAAAATACCACGCCAATTTTTATGAAAAAGAAGGAGTCCGTGCAAAAGAAGGACACAAGGAGGTGTCCGATGAGGAAGATAGGGTGGCCCACGCGACCAGATTCCTTGGCCGCGTGGGACCACCTATCCCCCCCACCCTCGAGCGCCGCCTGTCCTTCAGCTTTCGCGTACCCCCTCATATATATGAAAAACACGGTTACCTAAAAGGAGAGAGCCTTTCTCGAAACAGAGTGCCGCCAGCATCACGATCTTCATTTTAGGAGACAGATTGATCCAAGATTTCTCCCCCGAAAGAGGGATCCGAAGGTCGTCTTCACCGCCATCTTCACCGCCTTCATCTCCATCGAGCATGAGCTCCCTCACCATCACCATGTGTGAGTAGTCCGCTGTAGGCATATGAGGTGGATGGGGATTGGATGAGATTGCTCATGTAATGGTACCCGTTGTCCGAGATATTAGGGGTTTATCTCGAGGATACTTTTGTATTGTGTTGATGCACTTATGCTATGTTTAATGCTTGCTACTAGGGCCCGAGTGGCATGATTTCAGTACTGAACTTATTTTGCTCCATCATATGATTGAGTTTGGTATTTATCTGCAAAGTGTACTGCCTGCTATTATGTTGACCCTGCGAACCCTAAAAGTGACATAATCTATCTTGTATATTGTTACTCCTTTCAGAATGAATCATTTAACTTTGTGTAGCAATAGTAATCATCTTTGATATCCAATTATAGTATTAAAGTACAAAATCCATGTTAGCTAGTTTTATCACCTTCATACTCGAGGACGAGAGCATGGGTTAAACTTGGGGATGTTGAAGCATGTAAAATGCATACATGAACTTTACACTTTATTACTTGTTATTTCATCATATTTGCATCATATATGGGTTATATTCGTGTTTTACATAGATTTATGGGAATAATTCACAGTCAAACCCTAGTTTTCTATATTTTTTACGTTTCAGGGATCCAAACGACGTCCAAATGACCTAATATTTTACGGGGACCAGTTTATGGAAGGAAGGAAGCGTACGAGCCAAGGATCAACAAAAAAGGAAGACCGAGGAGGAAACGGGATAGGCCCATGCGGCCAGATTCCCTGGCCGCGTGTGGCGTGCCCGTTTGCCCCTCAGGTCTCCGATGCCGTCGATTTTGGTCTTCGTGGCTCCGTCTTGACCTAAAACAGACTATAAAAATAGTCTCCCGACGGCTTTCAGAAGGAGGCGGCGGAGAAACACAGAAACATGAAACAAGAGTCAGAAGGCTGCCACCGGAGAAGATTGGAGGGGCGAAACACCGCCGGAATCACCTCCGGAAGACTCCTCCATCTCCCCTCCGGTGTCTCCATCAACACCACCGTCAAGACCAGCACCATCTCCATCGCCATTTTCATGATCCACTTCATCCCCCTCATAGTTTGAGATTGTTCGAACCCTAGATATTGTGTAAGTGATATTCTACATGTTTGTGATTAGCTACTTGTCATTGTTTTGTGGGGATATTATATTTTCAGATTGTGTTGTATCATTTATGTCGTTGAATCATATCATGTCTTCGCGTTGTGATTAGTTCCCTCATGTTCCTGGAGGCATAGGATCGATTGGCAATGATTTTCACTTAACATGTGTTGAGTATTTGGTCAAGTTTTTATATTTTATGTTGTTCTATGATGGTGTTGTGCGAACGTCGACTGAAGTTTACTTCACCTATATGGTCTCATAGGGCTGCATCGTAGTGTAATGGAGTGGGTAGGACTTTGGTGGACAGAAAACCTTAGTGATGCATGTAAAATGCATACATGAACTTTGCATTGTATTACTCATATTTCATCCATATTTGCATCATATAAGGGTTATATCAATGTTTTATAATGTTTTGGGGAATATTTCACACTTTCCCTATTTATTTGGAATTAACCCTGCACTGTCAGAAAACCCCTTTTTTCTATATTTTGACGTTTCAGGGACCCAAACGACGTCCAAATGTCCTAATATTCCACGGGGATCATTTTTTGGAAGGAACAAGGCTTAGGAGCGAAGGAAGAGCAAAAAAGGAAGTCCGAGGAGGAAAAGGGGGTAGTCCACGCAGCCAGATTCCTTGGCCGCGTGGGGCCCACCTTCTCCCCCCTCGTGGCTCCGATGCCGTCGATCTTCGTCTCCGTGGCTTCGTCTTGACCTAAAAACGCCTATAAAAATTGTCTCCCGAGCCCTTTCGGAGGGAGCGCCGCAGAAACACAGAAACCACGAAACAGAGACCTGGAGCTGCAGATTGGAGGGGGAAAACTCCGGCGGGGCGCTGCCGGTGTGGTCTCCACCTTCTCCAATGACTTCTCCACCGTCTCCATGATGAAGAGGGAGTAGTCCACCCCTGGACTATGGGTTTGTGGAAGTAACTTATGTATCTGTCCTCTCTCTTGAGCTTCACTAATTAGTGCCATATGAGCTGCTGAACATGATTATGGTCATATATGTAATACCTTTGTGGTGGATCTCTTAAGTTGATATATGTTATGCTGATTGCAATTATTATGTCTTTGTTATGAAAGTAGATGCATATTATGTACCCCGTTCTTGTCTATGTGTTTTGATCCAACATGTGTATGAGAGCGTGTGAGGGGGAACGTGTGCATTAGTTGGAGTAACGGGGGGTGGTTTTGTGGTAAGTTGATTGCAATACCGTGATCCACTTTGGTTTTTTACCTTACTTTGTTGCCTCTGTTGGAAAAATGCCCTAGAGGCAAATAATAAGTAGTATTATTCACATATTTCCTAAAGTTCATAATTAGTTTTGTATCATGCTATAACTGTATTAATAGGAACGTTAATACACGTGTGATATATTAACAAACATAGTCCCTAGTAAGCCTCTATATATACTAGTCCAGATGTCGATTGTTGATAGAGGTTTCCGATCAAGTGTCATCGTATGACAGTCGACAATGGAGTCATGTCATTAGAGAATGATGTGATGGACATTACCCAAAGTAAGTATTTGCAACACGATTGAGTCACGTTGTTCACTGTTGCAATAACTTAGGAAAACGTAGTGACTTATTCCTTAGACCGCGAGATGGTATTTAATCACTACTCCCAGAGAATGCTTTGATGGCACCAGAAGATGCTTAGTTATGCGGCATTGAGAACGGTCACTGTTGGGCACCAAAAGGGGTAGGTTGAGGCATACGCATCAAGACCGGGATTTGTTCACCCGTGTGACGGGGTAGATACTTTTGGCGCCACTCGGTGATGTTACATCCATGCTAGCCCGTGACTAGGTCACAAAGGGATGGAATATCACGGGAACGAGTAAAGAGCAATATCAATAACGAGATGGAACTAGGTATAGAGATACCGACGGTCAAATCTTGGATATTGTAGGTATCATAGAACAAGGGAATATGTCTAACAGTTTAGGGATCAATGAGTTCTTTTGGAGAAAAGATATTCGTGGAATGCACAGGGATCATTATGGCTATCTAGAGTCCCCTAGTGATCATTGGTCTGAGAAGTGTTTCTCGATCATGTCTGGAGTATTCCCCGACCCTAGGTGACGAGGGGTTTCCCCATCAATACCCATGACTGATAGCCTAGGGTTAGATTTATGTGGTAGAGAACGCGTAGTGTAAGTAGATTCGTCGGCTGACAAGCGGGAATTACCCAGGTTCAGGGCCCTCGACTGAGGTAACACCCCTACTTCCTGCCTGTCTGTTATTGATTGTGGAATATGCGGCGAGTACAATGTCCAGCGAGAGGTTGATCTCGCTAGGGTTTGGTGATTTTGGTTGAGCGGGTCCTTGATCGGCTACCCTCCTAGCCCTTATATGGGGGGCTAGGTCTCGGGTACGTAACCGACTAGGATTACATGTATGGAAACTACAACCGACTATGCTAACTTGGAAAGCAATCTTTGTCTTGGGCCTTTCTTAGTGGGCTTCTTAAGTCTATTGACAATTGGGCTGTAGTCATCACGTGCACCAGGTATCCACACGACAGGGTACCCGTTTGGTATAACCTCGTCACTAGGGTAACACACTTAAGGGTGCAATGACACTTGGAGATGTTTTGGAATCATCGGAGTAGAAAAGAGAAAGCACCGGAAAAGTTCCGGGAGAGAATCCGAAGTCGTATCGGAGAACCAAAGATAGTTCGAAGAGTTTCGGAAAAGTTCCGGAAGAGAGGAAATTGTTTATATGTGTTAAATCAATGTTAATTAGTGAATTAATATTGTTTTAATGAATTTATAATGATTAAATTCGTATTTAAACATGCAGCCCACTAAATGGGCCCTCCCGGAAGGGAGAAGGCCCATATGGGGGCCGAATCCCCCCCCCACCCCCCAAGGGCTGGAGCCACCAAAGGGGAGCCGCATGGGCCCTAGGGGCGCATGTAGGGCCGAACTCCCCTTGCCCCCTTGGTTGGTGCAGTTGGGGTTTAGTCCCACCTTGCCAGTTTAGCAAGGTGGGGTGCCCCCTTTCTCCTATATATAGTGGCGGAGAGAGCCCCTCTCAATACACCAATTTCTCCCTGAGTTCTCTCCCATTGTTTGGAGGGAGCTCTCCTCTTTTTCTCTCCTCTCCTCTCTCCCATGGTGTTCCGCAAATGGGACTTAACCTAAGAGATTGGTTTGGAGAGTTCTCCACCATACGCACGCCGTTGCGCTGCTGGATCCGACAGAACATCTACTTCCGCAACTCTGCTGGATCGGAGGAATCGGGAGCTGTCGTTGTACACCGTATGTGTGCGACTCCCTCGGAGGGGCTGTACTTTCGGCCCTCGGACTCATGTCCGGACTCGTGTGTGGCTTCACAAGATCTTCGGGTTCATGCGTGGCTTATCAAGACCCTCGGGTCAGCTACGCGCTGCATGGAAGGGAGGAGTCCCTGAAGCTTCGCCAAGATTGTCGCGACCTTGAGGTCGGCTACATACGTCTACATCATCCACGTTTGTGCGGGAACGTTATCCCGCGTCCGATCTACGAGGGTACGTTTCAGTATTGCTTTCCGTTACCGCATTACTAGATAGATAGATCTGGGCAAAAGGGAAGCGCTAGCTGAATAAATTTTTGTTATCTGCTGCGAAACCCCAAAAGTGGTATCAGAGCCAGGTTTATGCGTCGTATGCTGGTACGGTTAGAACACATCGTGGATGTGGGCATTGATTCGTTATTGTTACCCTTCCACGTGCACTCGTTCATGTCGCGGTATTGTTTGATGAAGCGGCCCCGACCGACCTTACGCGTAATCCTACGCGAGACTGGTTCCACACCTGACATACGGCTTGCTCTGTATATGTGGCTTGGGGGTGTCTGTGTCTCTTACAATAGTTGATATGGCGTTTGCAACGAAGGGCCCTGAGAGGGGTGTAATAGAGACAATCATCGAATCCGTGTTGTGGTTGAATGTTCGTAGTTAGAACGGTTCTTCTTGTGAAAGCCCTAGCAGCCACGTAAAATTGCAAAAGGATAAATTAGAGCCGTCTAACTTTGTTTTGCGGGTGGGCTAGTGTAACTTGATATGGCTATGGTTTAAAAGTAGATGTACTTTTGTTACTATGTTGTAGTAAGGAAACCTCGATGGGTGCCGGGGCTTGGCGCCGTGATGATCACCATATCATGTCACATATATCATAACAATGATAATTAATTATATACATCCTTTTAATTGCTGGTATTTAGATACGCAACGGTAGCATTAAATAGGATGATCCCTCGTAGAAAATACCAATGAGTGTTCCCCCTTGATGTGCAACCACCAACAAAGTTCTTTGATATGAAGCCGGCCGTGACGATCGGGGGCTACACATGTTAGAGTTCCCTACAGTGGGTGAAAGCCATGTATTCACACGCATGCACAGACATGGTTGTAGTTGGCGAGCCTAGCATGTACAGACATGGCCTCGGAACACGAGATCGAAAGATCGAGCATGAGTCACATAGAGCTGTGATCGACACTGGTATGTCTACCCTTGCAACTGTGTCGTCGACTGTGACGATCAGGGCGGTGCAGTGAATGGGGTCGTGTGATCACTAAAACAATTTAGGGATATTGTTTTGAGTGGGAGTTCTTTGTTTGTTTGATTGATTGAACTCCTATTATGAACTTAGTCTAAAACGTGTCTTTGCAAATATCCTTGTAAATCTTCTCTCCCCGCTGCAGTATATATCTATCTTGGCTAGTTAATATATGGTGTAGAACTAATACTATTTTGGGTCAAATTTCATCGATTAATATCAAAGCTCAAATGGCTTGCTCACTAGTTTTGACATACTATTAATATATAAGAACCGCTAAGATATATATATTTGATAACTTTACGAATGAGCAAGAGGAATGTGAGTATTGGACTCACCATGCCTTGTTCATCATTGTCCAAAGAACAATGCTTCACTCCATGGTACGTGAGTTGAGAGTACAACTCAATCACCACATTGCTTATGGCATGCATGATGATCTTAAGGCAATGATTCATAGCGCAAGCTAAATGGAGAAGTACTAGTAATTGGATGAGTTCCTCTCCATATGAATGGAAGAGAATGCCTTCTTGGAGAATCACTTGGCAACGATGTATGGGATGCATAAAGTGCCTTGAGACAAATTGGGACTACTAGGTGACAGAAAACTTCGCGATAGTTAGGGACGTTGCTCTGCTTCCTCCCAGCTACGAAGATATCGTCATGGGCTATGTCATGCAAGGAGAATCGTTCACCTTACATGACTGTGATAGCTTAGTTGAGAACTCTAGAGATAGAACCAATTGCAGGGGAAGTTATCAACAGAAAGTGTATATAAGATATACAAGTTATGAATGTTTATCCTTATAAAAACCTCATGCGGTGGATGGCCTCTTTTGTGAAAACAGAACCGACTGCTTGAGAGTTAGGTGGATGAGATGAGGCGACTATGCGCATTGATGGCAACCAAGATGTTGATTGCGAGCGGTGCTCTCCCTCTGTATCAACCTTTAACATTTAGATTAATGGATTTGAATAAAGTTTTATAATCGTTGAGTATGTGAACATTATAAGTGTGTTTTGCATCTAAGCGAGACAATTATTCATATAAGTTCGAAACAAGACAGTTGTTCAACTATTATGAGTAATTTATATATGGTCACATTTCGATTATGAATTAAGTTATTCTTGTCTTAATGATAGTTTGAACATTTATAAACTTTAAGATGCCAAAGAAAGATATTTGAAATTTATAATGAAATCATTTTCGAATGACACTATTGTTTAAGTCATATTTGGTTGTGTGCATATTCATTTTGATGAATCATGAAGTCTTTAGATATTTTGACCTCTTGACGTACACAAAGCCATCACTGTTAAGTGAGATGACGAGAACTCCATATTCTAGTAAAACAGAATGCGATGGATTGTTGAAATATTGTAAATGACGATGTATTATTCCAACAAGTAGTGGATATCATTATTTTATAAACTTGATTGTATATTTTAGTAAATATGAGTATTTGCTAAATGCGATACAAGTCTGAAACTATTTGATGCGATCAAAGCATTTTCTGAATGAGGGAGGATATGGAAATAATAGGAAAATTGGGTTGCTGTGATGTTGATCAAAGTGACAAGTATTTTTGAGTTATGTTTGGTCATATAAAAGACTTGTGAGAATTGTTCCACAGATTATGAATATTTGAAACAATTTAATGTGTTGACTTGTTTCAAACATTATAATCATGCCATATTGGATATTGGGTGGTCTAAATAAATCTCTTACCGTGTTAGTATTATTATTTAGAGTTGTCATTTAAAATAGTAAACACTCAATTTTAATAGGAATCCATTTAAGTTCGCGGAACTTTGAGGTATGAGATAATTCAGAATTATAGCGGATAAATGTCTTTGTAAAGTATTCTTAGGCAACTATGAATACATATTTCACAACTTGAACCAAAAGAGCAAAGTTGTATTACTAAGTTGGTATTTTCCGAGAAAGTGTATTTTCGGCAAAGGCATTGATGAAATAAAGTGAAAGCTAAATCAAGGTATGGACCTTACCTCCAGTGTTGAGTAGCGCAATGGAATGTGTTCCGGAACCTAACTCCACGGTCAGAGGAGAAAAACTATGATAGTGATCATAAAAGTTTCGATTATAGCTCTTACTAAGTTAAGTGGGATTCGTGAATGCATTCTGCCATGCTGTGGAATTTTGATTCACCTGTCATGTTAATGGAACATGACACACCTACGAACTACAAAGAAGCGACGGTGAACCTATGAACGAGATATAACTAAAGGTTATGAAATACTATGTTAAGTTACATATAAGATTGCATATTAGATTGCAAAGTAAAAGTTACTTGATCTTGTTGAGTATGAAAGATACTTAATCTTCAAATAAAGCGCACGGCTAAAAGGAAGGTATGAAACTTCTAGGAGGACCTAGAAAGCTCGATTTATCGTGAAGTGTATCATGATAAATTCAAAAGTTTGACTACGAGATGTAGCGACGCTTGAGTCCGTTGGATTTTAACTGGCAATTGATAGACGATCATCAAAACTGCAATTACTTCAATATCTGATTGAACAAGGGTTGTAATCATTACAACATGCATATTTTGTAAATCGTGTGGATGCTAGTATCTCAAAAGCTGGAATTCTCATCTTGATGGATGATCAAAGGTTTTTCGGAGTTGTCCAAAATAATGAGAATGCCTGTATTTGCAAGAAATTGAGTGGGAGCAAATTGGCTACCCTGTCTCATATGTAGAGGACATATTTTGAGTGGGAGCTAAAGGATCTTGTTGAAATACTCTCATATGTGAATGACATATTTGAGTGGGAGCTTGTTAACTATTCTCATATGTAGATGACAAATTTGAGTGGGAGCTGAATGGCATTCTTGTATGTATATGACATACAATGAATGACGTAGTTGGTATTAATAGTTATTAATCAATAAGATGAAGTTGTATTTGTTTTAAATATTGCGATCTATGGAGATGGAACAACATATTTAAAAGCAATATTTTAAGTCGGATTAAAAGCCAATTCTGATCAGTACAGAATCGAATAATTTAAGAAAGAGTTTTCTTAATTATTAGGCATGTATGAGATTAAAATCTCAACATACAAGTGGGATTGATAGATGTGCCACGTTTTTACGTCATCTAAAAACCACGTTGTGTGCACACCGACATGTTGTAACCCAAGTTCTTAGTCAGAAGAACATTTTCTAGAACGATTTGAGAATCGTTGAACACAAGTTTAGTTCGTTCTACAGGTTCTAGAGAGAAACTGAGGACATATTTCTAAAGGGAAGTAAGCTTGGCCGCAAGTGCGAGTTTTATTGACTTAGGAAAGAAAATCTCACACCAATTAATGCCTTGAGTAGATAGAAGCGTGGTTAGATTTTGAAGTCGCATTCGATGCACTATCCAGTAAATTTACATTGATATAGAAGTATAAAGATTACTTCAAGATAGGCAAGTATGATGTATGGTTTGAGAAGTTCATCTCTCAGCTGAGTGTGTCTCCTAGTGTGTATGACTAATGTGAAACAGGTTCACAAGTGTCATGGTAAACACAAGGAAACAAAGTCTCACTCTACCGCAAACACATACTATGTCTAATCATGAGATGATGAGGTAAATGTCAAATTAGGTGATATTTACAAGTTGCAAAGAACATAAGAATCTGGGAGATTGGGGTCGTGTCGAACAGGCCTTAGACAAGACATCTTCCATGAGCAAGCATGATCATAATATAGGATTATGACATGATCATATGTGACTAGGATATTTAACAAATGCAGCTAGATTATTTGTACTCTAGTGTAAGTGGGAGACTATTGGAAAAATGCCCTAGAGGCAAATAATAAGTAGTATTATAAACATATTTCCTAAAGTTCATAATTAGTTTTGTATCATGCTATAACTGTATTAATAGGAACGTTAATACATGTGTGATATATTAACAAACATAGTCCCTAGTAAGCCTCTATATATACTAGTCCAGATGTCGATTGTTGATCGAGGTTTCCGATCAAGTGTCATCGTATGACAGTCGACAATGGAGTCATATCATTAGAGAATGATGTGATGGACATTACCCAAAGTAAGTATTTGCAACACGATTGAGTCACGTTGTTCACTGTTGCAATAACTTTGGAAAACGTAGTGACTTATTCCTTAGACCATGAGATGGTATTTAATCACTACTCCCAGAGAATGCTTTGATGGTACCAGAAGATGCTTAGTTATGCGGCATTGAGAACGGTCACTGTTGGGCACCGAAAGGGGTAGGTTGAGGCATACGCATCAAGACCGGGATTTGTTCACCCGTGTGACTGGGTAGATACTTCTGGCGCCACTCGGTGATATTACATCCATGCTAGCCTGTGACTAGGTCACAAAGAGATGGAATATCACGGGAACGAGTAAAGAGCAATATCAATAACGAGATGGAACTACGTACAGAGATACCGACGGTCAAATCTCGGATATTGTAGGTATCATAAAACAAGGGAATATGTCTTACAGTTTAGGGATCAATGAGTTCTTTTGTAGAAAAGATATTCGCGGAATGCACAGGGATCATTATGGCTATCCAGAGTCCCCTAGTGATCATTGGTCGGAGAAGTGTTTCTCGATCATGTCTGGAGTATTCCCCGACCCTAGGGTAACACACTTAAGGGTGCAATGACACTTGGAGATGTTTTGGAATTATCGGAGTAGAAAAGAGAAAGCACCGGAAAAGTTCCGGGAGAGAATCCGAAGTCGTATCGGAGAACCGAAGATAGTTCGGAGAGTTTCGAAAAAGTTCCAGAAGAGAGGAAATTGTTTATATGTGTTAAATCAATGTTAATTAGTGAATTAATATTGTTTTAATGAATTTATAATGATTAAATTCATATTTAAACATGCAGCCCACTAAATGGGCCCTCCCGGGAGGGAGAAGGCCCATATGGGGGCCGAATCCCCCCCCTCCCAAGGGCTGGAGCCACCAAAGGGGAGCCGCATGGGCCCTAGGGGCCCATGTAGGGCCGAACTCCCTCTCAATACACCAATTTCTCCTTGAGTTCTCTCCCATTGTTTGGTGGGAGCTCTCCTCTTTTTCTCTCCTCTCCTCTCTCCCATGGTGTTCCGCAAATGGGACTTAACCTAAGAGATTGGTTTGGAGAGTTCTCCACCATACGCATGCCGTTGCGCTGCTGGATCCGGAAGAACATCTACTTCCGCAACTCTGCTGGATCGGAGGAATCGGGAGCTGTTGTTGTACACCATATGTGTGCGACTCCCTCGGAGGGGCTGTACTTTCGGCCCTCGGACTCATGTCCGGACTCGTGTGTGGCTTCATGATGACCCACAAGTATAGAGGGTGTATCGTAGTACTTTCGATAAATAAGAGTCTCGAACCCAACGAGGAGCAGAAAGTGCTGACAAGTGGTTTTTATGAGGATTTCACTGTAAACACTAGCAGACAAGTTTTTAGGAGTTTTTGATAGAACAGATAAATAAAGTGCGAGTAAATAAAGCGCAACAATTCTAATTGCAGCGAGTGGCCCAATCCTTTCTAGAGCAAAGGACAAGCCAGTTTCTTTACTTATGATGACCAAACGTTCCTGAGGACACACAGGATTTCTGTCTAATGCTTTCGCTTCATATAGATGATTAATCTTTAGTGTTTCGATAAGTGTTGTGTGGGTGAACCTATGCTAATGCACCGCCCTTCCTAGGACTAATACATACTTGTGATTATATCCCTAGTAAGCATCCGCAAATACTAGAAAGTAATTAAGATAAATCTAACCACAGCTTTAAACTCTGAGATCCTACCATCCCTCATGCATCGAGATACTAACGGGGGTTTAGGTTTCTGTCACTCCGGCAACCCCACAATTAATATTCGAATACACAATGCATTCCCCTAGGCCCATAAAGGTGAAGTGTCATGTAGTCGACGTTCACATGACACCACTAGAACAATAGCACCACAACTTAAATATCAAAACATTAAATATTACTCAACATAGTTCACTACTAACATCTAGACTTCTCCCATGTCCTCAATGTCGGAGAGTGACTCCCACGGAACAGGGGTAGCCACACCCTGAAGAGAGGTTCGAAGGGGGGGCTGAACGCGGGGGTCAAACAATCCTCGAGAGGCACGACGACGGTGCTCGCCGGGCCTGGAGAAGAACTATCACGCCAGAGATGGACACCGGCCCGTACCCAGGTTCACGGCCCTCAGGAGGAGGTAACACCGCTACTCCTGCTTGTCTGTATTGCACTGTGAAGGTTACAGGACAATGAGCTTGCCGAGGGCTCTCTTGAGGCAGTTTAGTGCTTGGAGAGGGACACAATGGTCGTCTTCCTCCTCCAGCAGTTGGCTATCCTATGCGTTTGGCTAAGGCTCCCTCGGTCTAGGAAGCAATCAGCCGACTGGAGATCAATCCCCGGTGCAATTGCGCGATCCCCTTCTACGGTGGAGCTCCTGCTCCTTTTATAGGCGCCCCGAGCACCGCCCTCGTGCTGGTGGGCTCCCACACGCCAGTCGCGTGGAGGAGCGGGAGTCCACCGCGGCTCGTCCGTCCATGGACACGGTCCATCCGTGCTAAAGTAGCGCGCCGTGGCCGACAGGCTGCAGGCGGTGCAGAGCGGCTCGCAGGCGCAGCAGAGGTCGTGGTGGAGCCCACGATGACGACCTTCTTGGAGCGATGCGCCGTCCACCCGCTTTATCACCAAAGAGGAAAGTCATGGGCGTCCTGGCGCAGGCAGCGCGGCTTTGTTGACTCCTTTATCACCAGACCGGCAACTGGGACGCTCGCGTCACCCTGCAGCCGCTGCAGGGGCCATGTGCGTCCTGCAGCGCTTGCTTAGCCGCGAAGTGTCTCCACAGGGCCGTGGTCGCCTGTGGAGGGGTTTCCTGCTGACTTTTCTCCAGGCGGGCTGTGCCTGGGGAGTCTCTTGAAGCGCAGGGTCCTCTTCAGGCCCTGGCGTCCTCTTCAGGCCCTCGAGCGGAGATGTCTCTCGAGGGTCTCTCCAAGCGGTATCTTGGTCCTTAGTCATTCTGTCGAAGATCTTCGCGGGCGAGGCCTGTAGGGAGTGGGCCGTGCATACCCCGGTCCTTACTGGGCCGACAGTAGCCCCCGGGCCCACGATGGGCACGACGAGGCCCGTTGGGTCTAGGCGAAGCGTCGTGGGGCCAATCCTGCGGGCCGGGCCGAGCCACGCGTCACTCCGGCGAGTAACGGTTGCGCACAATGTGGGACGTGCGTCGTGGGGGGTCCCACCACGCCCCGGTAACTGCTCCTTGACGAGACATAAAGTCTCCGCGCCGGAGCAGGGAGCCGTTACTACTCCCACTTCTTCTCGCAGACACCATCCGCACCGAGCTCTCCGCTCCTGCTCTCCGGCGCCCTCTTCTCCAGTTTCTCCAGTTTCTCCTCGCGCCGTACCCTCCTTTCCTCCGACGATGAGTCCGGCGAAGAACAAGGGCAAGGCGGCCGCGGGGTCTTCTTCGCAAGCGGCGCCCGCCGAGGTCGCACACGGCGCGGCATTGCTAGGCGTGCGCGTCAACGACAAGGCCCTCGACAAGGTCCGCTTCCTGGTGGCGGACCGGACCAACGAGCACGGCGCCACCGCGCTCAAGCCCGCGGCGCACGGGAAACGCCCGCGAGGGTTTTTCCCCGTCTTCCAGCACTGCGTCTCGGCGGGACTGGTGCCGCCCTTCTCTCCGTTCCTGGAGGCGGTGCTGGCCTTCTACCAAATCCAGCTGCTGCACCTCCACCCCAACTCCGTGCTCATCCTCGCCATCTTCGCCTACCTCTGCGAGGCGTATCTAGGCTTGGAGCCCACGGTGGAACTCTTCCGGTGCTTCTACGCGCTCCGGAACACGGCGAAGAACGAGCGCTCTGGATGCGTCTCGTTCCGCATCGTGGACGGCATGGGGAGCGTCTACATCCCCATGTCTTGGAGCGAGGGCAAGGCCATCACCTCGGTGACGAAGAAGGTGGACGACTTCCGCCAGCGGTGGTTCTTCGTTGGGGTGGAGCAGCCCTGCGCCTTCCTCGAGGTCCCCGACGCGCCGCCCGTGAAGAATTCGAACTGGGGCAAGGCTTCCTTCAGCGGCGCGCAGAACGTGATGCTGACGGGCCGCCTGAGCTACCTTCGGGAGGAAGGCCTCACGGGGCAGATCATCGTCGCGGACTTCGTGACGCGCCGCATTGCTCCACTCCAGGCGCACTCGATGCCGATGTGGATGTACTCCGGCCCCCAGGACAAGATGCGGCTCCACCGCGAGGACAACGACAAGGACGCAGTCGACAACGTCCTGTCTGCGCTCTTCATCAACCCAGTGGTGCCCGCCATGGACGAACTCCCGATCACGCTCCGGCCTCTGCACCAGTACAACATGACCGAGCGCCTGGCCATTCTGGAGGGGATGCCTCCGTACACCCCGTCAGGCCCTGCGGGGAAGATGGTGCCTGTGCCGGTGGTGCATGAGGCGGAGGGAGCAGAGACGCCCTCTGCCTCAGGAGCTGGGCAAGGCGAGGAGGAGGCCGCGGCGGGGGAGGAGTCCTCTTCGAGGGCCGGGCCCCTTGCTGGCGAGATTTGCGACATCTCGTCAGGCGATGATGAAGACGCCTTCGTGGTGGCGCCCACGCGCCGTGCGGAGGAGGAGGAGGCCGAGGAGAAGGCCTCTGACGAGGAGGTCTCGCCAGGGCGTCGCGAGCCCCGGTGCAAGGCGGCCAGCGACAGGCCTGGCGCGAGGCCCTCCGACGTCCCTTCCAAGAGGAAAGCCGAGGCGCCTCCGGAGGGGTCAGGTGCTAAGGCCAAGCCCTCCTGGCGGTCGCCAGGCTTGGCGTGGGTCGACACCGGCGCCAAGGAGTCCGGGTAAGTACCTTTAACTGCTGATTGCTTGATTATTGTACTCTTCTTTTCATATTTCTGATAATCACCCCCTGATTCTTGCCAGCGACCTTGTGCCTGCGAAGCGCCGTAGGCTTCGCAAGGCAGCGGAGGTGAAGGGAACCGCGGCAGAGGCCGTGGCTGAAGAGGCCGCGAGGCCTGTGGAGACGGCCTCCTCAGGCCCAACCGAAGAGGCGCCTCAAGCGGAGGCAGCTGAGCCTCTGGCGGGGGCGGCAGCGCCTCAGGCGGAAGCCGCTGCACCGCCCCCCGAGCCGTTGGTGATGGAGGCGCAGGAGGAGCGGGCGGCCAGCCCTCCTCGAGCTCCTACCCCGCCATGCGCGGCTACGCCGCCGCGTGAGCCGACTCCGGCCCGCGAGGCTACGCCACCGCGCTCAGCTACGCCTCCCGCGCAGCCAGAGGCCGGGACAGACCAGGGCCCGCCAAGCGCGGGCGCCTCTGCAGGGGGAGCACCTTCGTCTCCGCCACGCCCCACAGCGGGGGGCGAGGCGGAAGAGGCGACGCGACAGGGCGACGAGAGCGGCGAGACCAGCCTGGGCGAGGCAAAGGACGGGGAGCAACCTAGCCCCCAGGCACGCCCAGAGGCCTCGTTCTCCAGGTTTGACGCCGGGGCCGGGCCTTCCGCGCAACGCGGCCTGGTCCTTAGTGGCTGGGACTGGAGCAAGGGGCACGCGAGGTGGCCTTCCGCGTGGTGAGGGAGTCCCTGGAGGGTCTGGAGGCGCAGCTTGCCTTCGAGGATGCCCAGCTCGCCCAGCAACGCGACGAGCTTGCGGAGGCTTGGGGGCGCTTCCATGCCGCTGTTGAGGCCCGCCGCCAGGAGGATCTGGCCCTCCAGGCTGCACGCGAGGAGGCCATCCGCTTTGCCAAGGAGGTCCGGGAGGGGGCCGTCCGCGACGCAGACGAGCTCCTTGCCCCCCTCCAGGACGCGCGCGACGCGGCCGCCGATCTCCTCGCGGAGGTGAAGGCCGAGCGCGAGGCTATGGAGGGCTCGCTGGCGCAGAAACGCCGCGAGGTGTCCCAGCTGGAGTCCCAGCTCCTCTCCGCCCACCGGGCCGCGCAGGAGGCTCTGGAGGAGGATCGCAAGAGCCTGGCCGAGCGCGAGCGACAGCTGGCCTCCAGGGAGAAGGACGTGGAGCAGCGAGACGAGCAGAGGCTCCAGGCGGAGGGCGAGCTGGCCACTAAGCGCGAAGAGCTCGAGGCGCGCGAGGGAGACCTGGCTCAGGCGCTCCAGAGGCATGACGAGAACGTCACCGCCCAGAAGCAAACCCTGGAGCGCTTCCAGCAGCGGTTTGCCGAGAAGAAGAAGGAGGCGGAGGCGGCCCTCGCGGAGCGCGAGAAGGAGTTCAGGCGGACCACCTCCAAGGAGTACCGCGACAAGGCCAAGAAGCAGGAGGACCACTTCAAGGCCAAGCACGCTACCGATGCCAAGCGGATCGCGGAGCTCGAGAAGGCCAACTCCAAGCTCGAGGCCCGCCTCCAGTGCGCTAAGGATGCCCATCGCCAGGCTGAGGAGGGTCGCTGGGCGGCTGTCCTGGAGCTGGACGCCCTCGTCAAGGACGTGGAGGGGCAGGCGGGCTCAGCGGCCAAGCAGGTGACGGAAGCCGTGGACACCGCGCAGGCGGCTCGCGTGCTCACGAAGCAGCGGGAGCGCATGTTCCAGGCGCTGGTGGCCAGAGGCAATGAGCTTGCAGCTCAGCTTGGCGCGGAGGCTCCGCTCACTGAGGCTCGCGGTCGTGGCGATGCTGCCATGTACCTGGTCTACTTCGACCAGCTCTTCACGGCCCTCGAGAGCCCCGTCGCCGATCTCCGCGAGGTGATTGAGGTCGAGAGCCGCCAGCTTCTGGAGGTGGTTGTCGACCGCATCTTCACCAACCTCCGGCTCCTCACGCCCGGCTTCGACCTCTCCACGGTGACCGAGGCGCGCACGGCCGGGGAGGCCTTGCGGGTCTCCAACTCCCTCCGCGAGCAAGTCGAGGCCTTCTGCAACCGCTTCAAGCGTGCGGAGGTGGCTGCGGAGGACAGCGAGGAGGAGGCTGCCCCTGCCGAGGAGGAAGACGCTGAGGAGGAGGAGCGTGCTGGCGCTGACTCCGCCTGAGCCTTGATTATCGCGCCTTTGAGCGCCTGTATCTGAGACAGTTTTTATATTCAGACACTGCACATTTTGGGCATGTAATATACTCTTTTAAGCTTATTTGTGTTAGCTTGTTTGCCCCTCGAGAGGCCTTTTCTGCCTTATTTTCATGTCTATGTTTTCTCTGTGTCGTTAGGACCCATCTCTTCGCGCTATGACTCCGCCGCTGCGGTATGCTAGAGCAATGACTCAGCAAGGCCGGGGGGAGTTTAAGGCTTGGAGAGGTAAGAGCCCTGAGTCGCGATGCTCAAGCGCCCCCCTTAGACGTGCGAGTAGTCCATGAAGCACAAGGGAAAAATGAAATCGCTCGAGGGACAAACGTGCGCTTGGGGAGAAAAAGGTTCTCGAGTTACGAGTGTGTGACTTAGCTTCTCGAGACTTTTGCCCTGTAGAGGTTTTTTAGCCTGGCGAGGAGGTCCTCTTCAAGGGTTTTGCCCTGCTGCCTCCTCAGGCTTGTAGAGACGCTTGCTCCCTATAGATGTTAGAGGGGCAGAACCAAACGCTTGTGCACTGTACTAGGGACTAATGCGCGCTTATAGGTCTCCTCAGGCGTTCCTTGCGAGGAGAGAGAGTACCAAGGTCCTTTGTAGAGATGGCGTGTTTGTGAGGGCCTGCCCTCCAGCCAGAGCTCGGATCCTTGGGTTTTGCAGTGCTGCTGGTGTGTCATTTGAGGCACTGGCACCGTACTCAGCCCCCGCTCGCGAGGTGCGCATGTGGAGAGATATAAGTGCCCATTTTTAACAAAGAAAATAATGCTGGAATAAAACTCACCACCAAAATATTACATAGCGGCGCCGTAGCGCATTGTTCACTTAGGAACGAAATTGTTTCATTATGCTTGGAGTTGCCAAGTTAATGTATTTGACCATGTCGAGGCATGGGGACCACCCATTAGTGGCAGAGACTCTCAACGGCCTGAGGCGGCTCGTTACATGGAGAGCTCGGAGGGCTGACCCTCGAGAGAAGCCTTTGGGGCTTGGAGGTTTAAGCCGTGAGCTTTTAACCTCTAGAGACAAAAAATGCTTGGAGGTGGAGCCGTAAGCTGCCTCTTCAGCCTGATGTCTTGACGTGACAATGATCACGGGTTGAACTTGCGCAGGTGCGCGATGTTCCACGGGTTCTTGACGGGGATGCCGTCTTCGGTCTCGAGGCGTACTGCGCCAGGCCTGGCGACGTGGGAGACCCTGTAGGGGCCTTCCCACATCGGCGAGAGCTTGTGGAGGCCTTCCCTGGAGAGGATTCGCCTGAGGACGAGGTCGCCCGCCTCAAGGGTGCGCGAGCGCACATGGCGGCTGTGGTAGCGCCGCAGGTCTTGCTGGTACCCTGCCGCTCTGAGGGCGGCCTGACGGCGCAGTCCCTCGAGGAACAGCAGGTCGTCGTTGTGGAGGCCCTCTTGGATGTCCTCATTGAAGGCAAGGACCCGTGGTGATCCATGCTTGATTTCTGCGGGGAGGACTGCCTCAGCTCCGTAGACCAGGGCGAACGGCGTTTCGCCTGTGGGCCTTGAGGAAGTTGTGCGTATGGACCAGAGCACTGAAGGGAGCTCGTCGATCCAGCCCTTGCCGTGGCCCTTGAGGATGTTGAAGCTCCTGGTCTTGAGGCCCTTGAGGACCTCTGCGTTTGCTCGCTCGGCTTGACCGTTGCTACGTGGGTGAGCCACTGAGGCGAAGCAGACCTTGACGCCAAGCTTATCGCAGTAGGCTCGGAAGATGCCGCTGGTGAATTGCGAGCCATTGTCAGTGATGATGCGGTTGGGCACGCCGAAGCGGCAGACCAAGCTCCTGATGAATTTCACCGCGGCCCCAGCTGGTATGGTGCGCACTGGCTCAACTTCGGTCCACTTGGTGAACTTGTCGATGGCCACGAAGAGGAAGCGATAGCCCCCCTGCGACCTTGGGAAGGGGCCCAAGATGTCCAGCCCCCAGACCGCAAACGGCCAGGAGAGCGGGATGGTTTGAAGCCCCAGCGCCGGCTGATGAATTTGCTTGGCGTGGAATTGGCAGGCGTCGCAGGTTTGCACAATGGCGACCGCATCTTGAAGCACTTGAGGCCAGTAGAAGCCGCTCCTGAAGACCTTGCCTGCGAGGGTGCGCGCACACGAGTGGTGGCCGCACTCCCCGCTATGGATGTCCTTGATCAGCTCTCGGCCTTCCTTAGGAGGGACGCACTTGAGCGCGATACCATTTGGGCGCTTGCGGTAGAGGTTTCCCTCGAGGATGCAGTAGGATTTCGCCTGTCGAGCGATTCGCTCTGCGTCAGTATCCTCTTCAGGGAGGATTCCTTTCACCAAGTAGTCCTTGAGCTCATCAATCCAGCCTGAGGCCTGGTGGGTTGCCGTCAGCAACAGGCGCTCCCCTGTGCTGGGACCGCAATCAGGCGCCCCAGACTCAGGAGGTGGTGGGAGCGCTTCATCTGCGCTTGCGGCTGTGGTCTCTCGAGGCTGCTTGATGGATGCCTTGGCGAGCCTCTCTTCAAAGACGCCGGCCTGCTGGGGTTGCCTTCGCGAGGCTCGCTTGGCGATGTCGTCAGCCTCTTGGTTTTCCTTCCTCGGGATGTGCATGAGCTCCATGCCCCTGAAGTGCTTCTCGAGCTTGCGGACCTCTTCAAGGTATGCGGCCATGTGGCTGTCTTTTGGCGTGTAGCTCTTGTTGGAGAAGTTGACGAGCAGCTGGGAGTCTGTAACAGCCCAAAATTTGAGAACCTAAAAACCCGAATAAAATTTCCACTTTTTGTGTTCCATTGCATCATGGCATCCATGCATCATGTTGTTGCTAGGGAATTGTGGAGGTTTGACAACATTTCGAAAACCAAATTGTCAAATTTTGCTTCAACCAATTTCAAAACAACGAAGGCACTCAACCTTGAAAAATAAAATTACTTCGACATCTCTTATTTGTCAAGGAAGTTCCAAGAGCTCCAAAATAATATTTTGCACTTGCTCCAAATTGTTAAAGGAGCAACATTTGGAAATTTGAGCAAAATGCTCTACCTAATCTCTCTAAACAAAAGTGGTTCAAAACATTTTATTTTGAGACGCCAATTTTTGTGGTGCTTCTACACTATATGGGGAGGCTACCAGAATTTTCTCAAATTTTTATAAAATGGTTAACTGCCCCAATTAAATCAGAGAACTACTACTGGTTTTAAAAAAAGAAACAGAAAAGGGCTTCGTTGTAAATTGAGGAGGACCTATCTGTGATGGTAAAAGGGTTAGCGAGGGGGTTTTTCGCAAAAATCCCTTCTTCTTCGTGCTGTAGCGACCGCAGCAGCGGCTGCCGCCGGACCAGCTCGAGCTCGCCGAGCTGCCGGGCCCCCTCTGCCTCTCCCTGCAAGGAGAGCACGTCTCCACGATGCCCCCACCTCACCTGCTCCCCATTCCCGACCCTTCTCCTCGCTCCCTCTCTCCATTTCCTCCCCACCGAACCCTAGCCATGGCCACGAGCTGCCGACGGAGCGCCGAGGATGGCGTTGTACGGCAGGGCGATGTGGGGGACATCGAAGTCGATCAGCTCCGTGCGGTAGTTCTTCTGCGTGCCAAAGGTGACCGCGAGGCGGACTTGCCCCAGAGGCTCGATTGAACCACTGGTGACGCCCGTGAACGGCCTGGAGGGCATAAGCCACTCGTAGGGCACTTGAAGCGTCTCGAAGGTCTCGACAGAGATGACATTCAGGCCCGCTCCCCCATCGATGAGTGTCTTGGAAACGGTGATGTTGTTGATGGTGGGGGAGCAGACCAGGGGGAGGGTTCCAACAGTCTTGGTCGACTTGGGGTGGTCCTTGGCGTCGAAGGCGATGGTGTACTGGGACCACTTGAGGGGTCTGGAGGTCTCGGTGCTCGGGAGCGCGGCGTTGAGTTCGCGGGCGAACTGCTTGAACTGATTGTTCGACTTGGGCGCTTGAGCCCCGCCGAGGATGCAGGCCATGGCGCCTCTCGGGGCCTGGTAGCCTCCATCTTCCTCGTCGGGGAGGTTGTTGTTCCTCTCAGCGGCGTTGGCCTGAGTGCCTTGCGGCCTCTGGTAGCCGCCAGCACGTCCGCCTCTGCCGTCGCGGCGGTAACCGCGGCCTCTGCCGCGGCTCCCGCTGGCTTCTTCGCGCTCGCGCTCCCTGCTCAGCCTCTTGAGGTCGTGGCAGTTCTCGGTGGCATGGCCGCGCCTGTTATGGTAGACGCAGAATGGGCGGTGGTCCACCTCCTTGTCGCCGCGCTCGGGAGAACCCCTGCGGGAGCCCTTCGCGTCAGGCTCTGCCGCGAGGACCGCGGTGGCCTTGCGCTTGGGCTCTTCCTTCTTCTTGTGGCTCTTGGACCCCTCGCCAGGGTCATCCCCCCGCGCGCTCATCTTGACGAAGAGGAGTCCCTCTTCAGCCTTGGCGCACTTATCCGCCAGATCGAACAGCTTCACCACAGAGGTGAGCTTGTCGTGGATGCCGAGCTTCTCGAGCATCCTGCGGTTCGTGACGCCCTCGCGGAAGGCAGCGATGACCTGGGTGTCGGGGATGTTCGGAATCTTGTTCCGCACCTGGCTGAAGCGCTGGATGTACTTGCGAAGAGTCTCATCTTTCTTCTGCACCACAGCGCGCAAGTCGTTGTGGGTGAGTGCGCGCTCGTACGTGCCCTTGAAGTTGGCGACGAACTGCCTGCAGAGCTCCTCCCAGGAGTCGATGGAGTCCTCAGGCAGGTTGAGGAGCCAGGACAGCGCGGAGTCCCTGAGGGCGTGGGAGAACCAGTTGGCCATGACCTTGTCGTCTCCCCCTGCGGCCTGGATGGAGGTGGTGTAGAGCTGCAGGAACTCGAGAGGGTTGGTGGACCCGTCGAAGCCCTTGGGGAGCGCTGGCCTGAACTTCTGCGGCCAGACCACACGACGCAGGGCGCGCGTGAAGGCCATGCAGCCAGTGGCGTAGGTGGCCGTTCCTCCCTGGAGGGCCCTGCGGTTTTGTTGCCCCGCTTGGCCGAGCTCCTCGACGAGGCGGTTCTGGAGGTCGCGGCGTCGCTCCATGCCCACACGTGCGTCAGGCGCGGTGCGCTGCACGATCTGGCAATCGTGCGGCGAGGAAGCATGGGAGGGAGCCCTCTATGCCGCGGCCGGAGGTGGTCCTGCCGGCGGTGGGGGCGCACCTGGTGCGGCCGCCCCTGCAGGGCCGGAGGGTACGATGGAGCGCGACGGAGCAGGGCGCGTGGTTGCGATGTCGACGAGGTGGTGGAGGCGGTCCAACCACTGGTCGTGTGCCTCGGCACTTGGCCGGTAGCGGAGGAGCTCCTGGGCCATGAGCAGCGCGGTGTGCGGGACGGGCTCGTGGTGCTCCCGCGTGGACACGCTCTGGCGCCGGGACGGGTGCGAGGACTCAGCGTCCTCACGGCGCTCAGAGAGGTCCTCGTCGTCGCGCTGGTCTCCGCCGCGGTGCTCCTCGCTCTCTGGCTCCTCCACGCGCGGGCCGGTGCCAGCGCGCTCGGTCGTGTGGGGGCGACCACGGCGGCCGCGGGTGGGAGCAGTGCCAGGCTCGGTGTGCGCTCTCTCAGAGGCACGCCGGTTGGCGCACGTCGCGCGGGTGTCCGTCATGGCGCTGAGTTCGGAGGTCGAAGACGCGCCTCAGCCCCCTACCTGGCGCGCCAAATGTCGGAGAGTGACTCCCACGGAACAGGGGTAGCCACACCCTGAAGAGAGGTTCGAAGGGGGGGCTGAACGCGGGTGTCGGGGAATGAACTCCCACGTAACAGGGGTAGTCTCGCCCCGGGAAGAGGTTCGAAGGGGGACTGAACACGGAGGTCAAACAACCCTCGATGCACGCCGCGACGTTGCTCGCGGTGCTTGGAGCGGAACTGCACGGCAGAGAGTGACACCGGTTGGCGCGCGTCGCGCGGGTGTCCATCATGGCGCGGAGTTCGGAGGTTGAAGACGCGCCTCAGTCCCCTACCTGGCGCGCCAAATGTCGGGGAATGAACTCCCACGTAACAGGGGTAGTCTCGCCCCGGGAAGAGGTTCGAAGGGGGACTGAACACGGAGGTCAAACAACCCTCGATGCACGCCGCGACGTTGCTCGCGGTGCTTGGAGCGGAACTGCACGGCAGAGAGTGACACCGGCCCTTACCCAGGTTCACGGCCCTCAAGGTGAGGTAACACCGCTACTCCTGCTTGTCTCGATTGCACTGTGGTGACTGTAGTACAACAAGCCTCCGGGCCTTGAGAGGGTCCGGAGGTGGAGGACGCTATTGAGCTTGGGATCGAGTTTTTCCGGATCCTCCGCTACGGAAGTGCCCCTTCTCCTTAAATAGCTGCCCCGGGCCTCATCCCTGCGATCTGCGCAGTGGACGGGTTCCCACATGGCCACCAGTGGCGGAGTCGGGTGCACTACTGCTTGCTCGTTCATGGACTCGGTCCATGGTCGCAAAGCCTGTCTCTGTGGCAGAGCAGCTGTCTCCTCCGTCCTTGGACGCGCCTCTTCCGTGTTAAAGCGGCGCATTGTGGCCGACAAGTTGCAGACTTGGCAGAGCGGCTCGCAGGCGCGGCGGAGACCGTGGGGTGTGTCCGCAGTGACGTCGTCGTTGGAGCGTTGTGCCGGCCAACTGCTTTATCACCAAAGAGGAAAGCTTCGTTGGCGGCGCAGGGGACACAGAACTTTGTTGACCCCTTTTATCATGGGAGCGGCAACTGTGACGCTGTTGCTGCCGTGCGCGCAGACGCGCGCGTCACCCTGCGGCCGCAGCAGAGCCCATGTGCGCTCTGCAGCGCTTCCTTCGTCGCGAAGTATCCCCTCAGGGGCCTGAGGCTCTCGAGGGGGAGGGGCCGGACCGGCTCCCAGCAGGGGGAGAGAGTCCTCGAGCGGGACGCCCTCGGGGGGAGCCCCCTTCAGGCCCCTTCCAGCGCCTCAGGTCCCCCGTAGGGGTTTCTCCCTCGGGGGGAACCCTCCAAGCGGTTGGCTTGGTCCTTAGTCGTTTTGTAGACGCTGTCGCGTGCGCAGCCCGTGGAGAGTGGGCTATGCACACCCTAGAATCCACTGGGCCGACAGTAGCCCCCGGGCCCATGATGGGCACGTCGAGGCCGATTGGGACTTGGCGAAGCGTCATGGGCCCAATACCGCAGGCGAAGCGTCGTGGGGCCCAAAACCGCAGGCGAAGCGTCGCGGGCCCTCAGCTGCGGGCGAAGCGCCGCGGGACACGCGTCACCTGGTGGAGGATGCGCGGCGTCTCGGCTACTCCGGCGGGAACGTGCGCAGCGGGGGGGGGGGCCACCACGCCCGCCACGATCTCCACTACCGCGCCTCGGTAACCGCACGGACGGGGTTAAAAGCCGCGCGCTGTCCGAGCCGCAGTCATTACCCCGTCCTGTCTTGTCTCTCCAGTCCATCGGTTCTCCGCCTCCTAGACTCCCGTCTCCAGTAAATCTTCCCCATCTCCGGCCGACTCCTTCCGTCCTCCGAGCTCCCGTTCTTCGCCGACAATGGGAGGATCCAAGGGCAAGAAAACAGCGGCCTCGGCCCGCCATGGCGCACAGGGAGAGGCGGAGTTCGGCCCCGCTCTGGTCGGGGCACGCGTCGACGCGACGGCGCTGGATAAGATCCAGCACCTGGTCGCCGGGAAGCACAACGAGCACGGCGCCAGCGCCATTCTGCCTGCACGGACCGGACGCTTTCCCGCCGGCTAGTACCCCATCTTCCTCCACACTCTCTTCGCCGGGCTGGTGCCGCCGTACTCTCCTTTCCTCGAGGCTGTCCTCGAGTTCTACCAGGTCCACCTTCTGCACCTCCACCCCAACGCCATCCTTCTCCTCTCCATTTTCGCCTTCTTGTGCGAGGCTTACTTGGGAGTGAAGCCCTCCATTGCTCTCTTCCGAAGCTTCTACGCACTGCGGAACACTGCGAAGAAGGAGCGGACGGGCTGTGTTTCCTTCCGCATCGCGGACGGCATGGGAGATGTCTATATCCCCATGGCCTGGAACGGCGACAAGCCTGTGACGGCGGTGTCGAAGAAGGTGGAGGACTTCAGGCAGAAGTGGTTCCTCATCCGCGTTCCCTCGGAGAGCTCCCTTCTTGAGGTCCCCGAGGCGGCGCCGGTGAAGAACACCCACTGGAGCATGCGCTCCCTGGAGGGGCAGGAGATAGCCGGGCTCGTGGGCCACCTGAAGGCGCTTCGCGAGCACGGCCTGACCGGCCAGATGGTGGCGGCGGAGTTCGTGAGGCGCCGCATCGCCCCCCTGCAGGCGCACAAGAAGGCGATGTGGGCGTACTCAGGGCCTACAGACTCGCTGCGGCTGCACCTGAGCGACCACCGCCCCGCAGTCGTCGAGGTCATCCTAGGAGGCCTCTTCGTCAACCCGGAGGTGCCCGAGAGGGTTCACGTAGCGATACGGCCCCTCTTTGAGGTTCCGGACAAGCGCCGGGCCATCCTGACGGACGCGCCCGCATTCACCCCGCTAGGCCTGGCGGGGGATGAAGAGGAGGAGGGGCCCCTGCCAGCGGGCACCACCGAGTCGCCAAGCGCGTCTGACTCGGAGCAGGGCGACGCGGAGACGAGGGCGGGGCCCTCTGCCGGCGTAGGGAGCTCGGCGGGCGCGGGGAGTTCTGCCGGCGTTGCGCCCCCGGCAGGGGAGGCTGACGAGCATTCCTCCGGCGACAGCGAGGAGGCCGCGGCGGGGCGCTACGAGCCGAGGACTAAGGCGGCCCACGACAGGCCCGCCGGGGAGCCCCCGAACGCTCCCCACAAGAGGAAAGCCGAGGAGGCCCTCGAGGCGGAGGCGCGGGCTGTGCCTTCATGGCGCTCGCCTGGCATGACGTGGGTGGACACCCGCGCCAAGAAGACGAGGTAAGATTCTTTTACCCTTCTCTTTCCTTTCTGAGTCCAGCTTGCTTGCTCTTGTTTCTTGACCAATTCTTTGCCTTTCACCACAGCAGCCCCGCTCCTGCGAAGCGCCGCAGGCTTCGGAAGGCCGCAGACGTGAAGAGGGCCGCCCCTGACGCCGCACCAGAGGCTGAGGCCGGCGAGGCCGCGGCGGCGGAGGCCTCGAGGCCTACAGGCTCTCGGGAGGAGGTACCTCAGGCGGAAGCATCTGCGCCGCCACCCGAGGCAGAGCGGGTGGAGGAGGAGGTGGAGAGGGCGCCCACTCCTCCCCGCGCAGCTACCCCGCCAGTGCAGCCAGAGGCTCCTGCGGGTGCCGAGTCGGCGCCGAGCCCTCCCAAGTCTCGCAGGGAGGGCACTCCACCGCCGCCACCGGGCACCGCGGGGGAGGAGGAAACCGCAAGGGCCGGGCCTCACGCCCCTGTCCCGGAGGCGGATCGGGGGGTGCCGCACGAGGGGGGAAGCACAGGGGGCCGGGGACCGGGCACGGAAGAGGTCCTGCCTCCGGGCCCCCAGGCCCACGCGAGGGCGTCTGCCGCGGAGCCGGACGCGGGCGCGGGCCCTTCTAGGCCGCGCGGTCCGCCCCAGGGCCTTGCTCTGGGCCGGTTCGACTGGGGTCGAGGGCGCCGCGACGTCGCCTTCCGCTTCGTGCGGGAGTCCCTGGAGGGGCTCGAGGCCTACCTGGCCACCGAGGACCAGGCGCTCGCCCGCCAGAGAGACGAGCTCGCCGACGCCTGGGCCGCCTTCCACGCGGCGGTAGAGGCCCGGCGCAAGAGCGACCAGGCGCTGCAGGCAGAGCGCGAGGAGGCGGCGCGCTTTGCCGAGGAGGTTCGCGAGGGGGCCTTGCGTGAAGCTGAGGAGCTCCTTCAGCCCCTGAGGGCTGAACGCCGAGCCGCTGCCAAGGACCTCGCCGAGGCCAAGGCGGAGCGGGAAGCCGTGGAGCATTCGCTGGCGGCGAAGCGTGCCGAGCTCTTCGAGCTCGAGAAGAAGATCCTGGCGGATGCCGGGGTGGTGCAGACCGCCCTCGACGAACTCCGCTCGAGCCTGGAGGCCCGCGGGCGCGCTTTGAGCGAGCGCGAGGAGGATGCTCGCCGGCGCGACGAGCAGCTGGCGCTGAGGGAGCAGGAGCTGTCCGGACAGCGCACGGCCCTCGAGGCCCGCGAGGACAGCGTCGCCACGGCGCTCAGCAAGCTCGAGCGCGATGTCGCCGCCCACAAGGGAAATGTGGAGCGCGCCAACACGCGGCTTGCCGAGCGGAAGGAGGAGCTCGACAAGGCTCTCCGGGAGAAAGAGCAGAAGATCCGCGCCGCCGTCTCCCAGGACTACAAGGAGAAATTCTCCAAGCAGGAGGACCGCTTCAAGGCGAGGCTGGAGGAGAGCGGCGCCCGGGTCAAGAAGCTCGAGAAGGAGAACGCCAAGCTCGCCGCCAAGGTGAAGCGCGAGGCCGATCGCCGCCTCGCCGCCGAGAAGGCCCGAGATGACACCTCCCGGGACCTCGCCGCCCTCACGGGGGATATGGAGGAGATGACCCGGCAGGTGGGGCCTGCCGTGGAGAAGGCGGTGGAGGCGGCGGAGAGTATCCAGGCGGCGCAGGTGCTGTCGCAGCAACGGGAGCGCATGTTCCTGTCCTTGACGGGACGGGGTCGTGAGCTTGCCGCGAAGCTGGGGGCAGAGGCGCCAAGCGTTCCGGCTCAGGGCCACGCCGACGCCGCCACCTACCTCCTGTACTTCGAGCAGCTCTTCGCGGCGCTTGAAGGCCCTGCCGCGGAGATCCGCGACGTGGTTGAGGAGGAGTGCCGTCAGCTTCTGGCGGTGGCGGTGGACCGCATCTTCTCCAACCTCGTCCACCTCCAGCCCGGGTTCGACCTCGCCACGGTGACCGAGCCACTGGAGGGGGACGCTGCGTGGAAAGCCTCCAGCTCCGTCCGCGACCAGGTGGACGACTTCTGCAGCCGCTTCCGGCGGGCCGCTGCAGAGGAAGGCGGCGAGGGGAGCGAGCCCGAGGAGGAAGAAGAGAGCGACCAGGACGACGCTGAGGCCTCCGACTAATCTCCTCCTGCAACGCGTCGCGCTTGCAGCGCTTTTAGGGGCGTTTGCCCGTTAGAGAATTTCATTTTCCACCTTGTAATTTACTTCTTCACTTCGTAAACATTTTGCTATCGATTAAGTGTGCGCTCCCTTCGAGGGGTCTTTGCTTCATCTCCATGCCTTTTTCGCTCTGCGTCATTGGACCCTTCCCCTCGCGCTATGACTCCTGCCGCTGCGGTATGCTCGAGCAATGACTCGGCAAGGCCGGGGGGAGTTTAAGGCTTGGGGAGGTAAGAGCCCTCAAGTCGCGATGCTGAGGGCCCCCCTTTGACGCGCAAGCAGTCCACGGAGAGTAAGGAAAGAACCGCTTGAGGGGCGCAGAGTGCTTATGAGAAAAGTGCGAGGGTTCCCCTGAGGTGGGCGAAAAACTTAGCTTCGCGAGGCGTTTTCCCGGTGTGGGCCTTCTCTGGCGGAGTTCTCCCCTTCAGGGGCCGAGGGTTCTCCTCCGTAGGCCTGGTGGGGACTTCCGCTCTCTGTGGATGTTAGAGGGGCGAGCCGAAACGCTAGATCACAGCATCAGGGACTAATGCGCGCTTATAGGTCGCCTCAGGCGTTCCTTGCGAGGAGAGAGAGTACCAAGGTCCTTTGAAGAGATGGCGTGCTTGGGAGGGCCTGCCCTCTAGCCAGAGCTCGGATCCTTGGGTTTTGCAGTGCTGCTGGTGTGCCACTTGGGGCACTGGCACCGTACTCAGCCCCCGCTCGCGAGGTACGCATGTGGAGAGATATAAGTGCCCATTTTCAATAAATGAAATAAAGCTGTAATAAACTCACCACCAAAATATTACATAGCGGCGCCGTAGCGCATAGTTCACTTGGAACGAAGATGGCGCCGGAGCGCAAAGTTCACTTGGAACGAAAATGGCGCTGGAGCGCGAAGTTCCCTTGGAACGAAGATGGCGCTGGAGCGCAAAGTTCACGTGGAACGAAAATCGGTTCATTACACTTGGGTTTGCCAAGCTAACGTTCCTTCCATGTCGAGGCATGGGGACCACCCATTAGTGGCAGAGGTTCACTGCGGCCTGCGGGGGCTCATTTGCAGGAGAGCTCGGAGGGCTGGGCCTCGGGAGAAGCTTTGAGAAGCTTGGAGGTGAAGCCGTGAGCTTCCCTCTAGAGACAAAAAATGCCTGGCGTGACTGTGATCACGGGTAGAACTTGCGCAGATGCGCGATGTTCCACGGGTTCTTGACGGGGATGCCGTCCTCGGTCTCGAGGCGTACTGCGCCAGGCCTGGCGACGTGGGAGACCCTGTAGGGGCCTTCCCACATCGGGGAGAGCTTGTGGAGACCTTCCCTGGAGAGGATTCGCCTGAGGACGAGGTCGCCCGCTTCAAGGGTGCGTGAGCGCACATGGCGGCTGTGGTAGCGTCGCAGGTCTTGCTGGTACCCTGCCGCCCTGAGGGCGGCCTGACGGCGCAGTCCCTCGAGAAGCAGCAGGTCGTCGTTGTGGAGGCCCTCTTGGGTGTCCTCATTAAAGGCAAGGACCCGTGGCGATCCATGCTTGATCTCTGCGGGGAGGACCGCCTCGGCTCCGTAGACCAGAGCGAACGGCGTTTCGCCTGTAGGCCTCGAGGAGGTTGTGCGTATGGACCAGAGCACTGAGGGGAGCTCGTCAATCCAACCCTTGCCGTGGCCCTTAAGGATGTTGAAGCTCCTGGTCTTGAGGCCCTTGAGGACTTCTGCGTTTGCTCGCTCGGCTTGACCGTTGCTGCGTGGGTGAGCTACCGAGGCGAAGCAGACCTTGATACCCAGTTTGTCGCAGTAGGCTCGGAAGATGCCGCTGGTGAATTGCGAGCCGTTGTCAGTGATGATGCGGTTGGGCACGCCGAAGCGGCAGACCAAGCTTCGGATGAACTTCACCGCAGCCCCAGCTGGTATGGTGCGCACCGGCTCAACCTCGGTCCACTTGGTGAACTTGTCGATGGCCACGAGGAGGAAACGGTAGCCCCCCTGCGACTTCGGGAAGGGTCCCAGGATGTCCAGCCCCCAGACCGCGAACGGCCAGGAGAGCGGGATGGTCTGAAGCTCCAGTGCCGGCTGATGGATTTGCTTGGCGTGGAATTGGCAGGCGTCGCAGGTTTGCACAATGGCGACCGCATCTTGAAGCACCTGAGGCCAGTAGAAGCCGCTCCTGAAGACCTTGCCTGCGAGGGTGCGCGCACATGAGTGGTGGCCGCACTCCCCGCTGTGGATGTCCTTAATCAGCTCTCGGCCTTCCTCAGGAGGGACGCACTTGAGCGCTACACCATTTGGGCGCTTGCGGTAGAGGACAGAGCGGAGTCCCTGAGGGCGTGGGAGAACCAGTTGGCCATGACTTTGTCATCGCCCCCTGCAGCCTGGATGGAAGTGGTGTAGAGCTGCAGGAACTCGAGAGGGTTGGTGGACCCGTCGAAGCCCTTGGGGAGCGCTGGCCTGAACTTCTGTGGCCAGACCACACGGCGCAGGGTGCGCGTGAAGGCCATGCAACCTGAGGCATAGGTGGCCGTTCCTCCCTGGAGGGCCCTGCGGTTTTGCTGCCCCGCCTGACCGAGCTCCTCGACGAGGCGGTTTTGGAGGTCGCGACGTCGCTCCATGCCTACGCGCGCGTCAGGTGCGGTGCGCTGCACGATTTGGCAGTCGTGCGGCGAGGAAGCATGGGAGGGAGCCCGCTGTGCCGCGGCCGGGGGCGGTCCCGGCGGCGGCGGTGGCGCACCTGGTGCGGCCGTCCCTGCAGGGCCGGAAGGCACGATGGAGCGCGACGGAGCGGGGCGTGTGGTTGCGATGTCGACGAGGTGGTGGAGGCGGTCCAGCCACTGGTCGTGCGCTTCGGCACTTGGCCGGTAGCGGAGGAGCTCCTGAGCCATCAGTAGCGCGGTGTGCGGGGCGGGCTCTTGATGCTCCCGCGTGGACACGCTCTGGCGCCGGGACGGGTGCGAGGACTCAGCGTCCCCGCGGCGCTCGGAGAGGTCCTCGTCGTCACGCTGGTCTCCTTCGCGGTGCTCCTCGCTCCCCGGCTCTTCCACGCGCGGGCCGGTGCCAGCGCGTTCGGTCGCGCGGGGGCGACCACGGCGGCCGCGGGTGGGTGCAGTGCCGGGCTCGGTGTGAGCTCTCTCGGAGGTGCGCCGGTTGGCGCGCGTCGCGCGGGTGTCCATCATGGCGCGGAGTTCGGAGGTTGAAGACGCGCCTCAGTCCCCTACCTGGCGCGCCAAATGTCGGGGAATGAACTCCCACGTAACAGGGGTAGTCTCGCCCCGGGAAGAGGTTCGAAGGGGGACTGAACACGGAGGTCAAACAACCCTCGATGCACGCCGCGACGTTGCTCGCGGTGCTTGGAGCGGAACTGCACGGCAGAGAGTGACACCGGTTGGCGCGCGTCGCGCGGGTGTCCATCATGGCGCGGAGTTCGGAGGTTGAAGACGCGCCTCAGTCCCCTACCTGGCGCGCCAAATGTCGGGGAATGAACTCCCACGTAACAGGGGTAGTCTCGCCCCGGGAAGAGGTTCGAAGGGGGACTGAACACGGAGGTCAAACAACCCTCGATGCACGCCGCGACGTTGCTCGCGGTGCTTGGAGCGGAACTGCACGGCAGAGAGTGACACCGGCCCTTACCCAGGTTCACGGCCCTCAAGGTGAGGTAACACCGCTACTCCTGCTTGTCTCGATTGCACTGTGGTGACTGTAGTACAACAAGCCTCCGGGCCTTGAGAGGGTCCGGAGGTGGAGGACGCTATTGAGCTTGGGATCGAGTTTTTCCGGATCCTCCGCTACGGAAGTGCCCCTTCTCCTTAAATAGCTGCCCCGGGCCTCATCCCTGCGATCTGCGCAGTGGACGGGTTCCCACATGGCCACCAGTGGCGGAGTCGGGTGCACTACTGCTTGCTCGTTCATGGACTCGGTCCATGGTCGCAAAGCCTGTCTCTGTGGCAGAGCAGCTGTCTCCTCCGTCCTTGGACGCGCCTCTTCCGTGTTAAAGCGGCGCATTGTGGCCGACAAGTTGCAGACTTGGCAGAGCGGCTCGCAGGCGCGGCGGAGACCGTGGGGTGTGTCCGCAGTGACGTCGTCGTTGGAGCGTTGTGCCGGCCAACTGCTTTATCACCAAAGAGGAAAGCTTCGTTGGCGGCGCAGGGGACACAGAACTTTGTTGACCCCTTTTATCATGGGAGCGGCAACTGTGACGCTGTTGCTGCCGTGCGCGCAGACGCGCGCGTCACCCTGCGGCCGCAGCAGAGCCCATGTGCGCTCTGCAGCGCTTCCTTCGTCGCGAAGTATCCCCTCAGGGGCCTGAGGCTCTCGAGGGGGAGGGGCCGGACCGGCTCCCAGCAGGGGGAGAGAGTCCTCGAGCGGGACGCCCTCGGGGGGAGCCCCCTTCAGGCCCCTTCCAGCGCCTCAGGTCCCCCGTAGGGGTTTCTCCCTCGGGGGGAACCCTCCAAGCGGTTGGCTTGGTCCTTAGTCGTTTTGTAGACGCTGTTGCGTGCGCAGCCCGTGGAGAGTGGGCTATGCACACCCTAGAATCCACTGGGCCGACAGCGGGGGTCAAACAATCCTCGAGAGGCACGACGACGGTGCTCGCCGGGCCTGGAGAAGAACTATCACGCCAGAGATGGACACCGGCCCGTACCCAGGTTCACGGCCCTCAGGAGGAGGTAACACCGCTACTCCTGCTTGTCTGTATTGCACTGTGAAGGTTACAGGACAATGAGCTTGCCGAGGGCTCTCTTGAGGCAGTTTAGTGCTTGGAGAGGGACACAATGGTCGTCTTCCTCCTCCAGCAGTTGGCTATCCTATGCGTTTGGCTAAGGCTCCCTCGGTCTAGGAAGCAATCAGCCGACTGGAGATCAATCCCCGGTGCAATTGCGCGATCCCCTTCTACGGTGGAGCTCCTGCTCCTTTTATAGGCGCCCCGAGCTCCGCCCTCGTGCTGGTGGGCTCCCACACGCCAGTCGCGTGGAGGAGCGGGAGTCCACCACGGCTCGTCCGTCCATGGACGCGGTCCATCCGTGCTAAAGTAGCGCGCCGTGGCCGACAGGCTGCAGGCGGTGCAGAGCGGCTCGCAGGCGCAGCAGAGGTCGTGGTGGAGCCCACGATGACGACCTTCTTGGAGCGATGCGCCGTCCACCCGCTTTATCACCAAAGAGGAAAGTCCTGGGCGTCCTGGCGCAGGCAGCGCGGCTTTGTTGACTCCTTTATCACCAGACCGGCAACTGGGACGCTCGCGTCACCCTGCAGCCGCTGCAGGGGCCATGTGCGTCCTGCAGCGCTTGCTTAGCCGCGAAGTGTCTCCACAGGGCCGTGGTCGCCTGTGGAGGGGTTTCCTGCTGACTTCTCTCCAGGCGGGCTGTGCCTGGGGAGTCTCTTGAAGCGCAGGGTCCTCTTCAGGCCCTGGCGTCCTCTTCAGGCCCTCGAGCGGAGATGTCTCTCGAGGGTCTCTCCAAGCGGTATCTTGGTCCTTAGTCATTCTGTCGAAGATCTACGCGGGCGAGGCCTGTAGGGAGTGGGCCGTGCATACCCCGGTCCTTACTGGGCCGACACTCAAGAACTAAACGAACTACTCACAACACATCATTTGGAACAGGATCCGAGGTGATATAATGATGGGTAACAATCTGAACATAAACCTTAATTCAACGGTTTCACTCAATAGCATCAATAACAAGAGTAATCAACACCGGGAGAGTTTCCCCTATCAAACACACAAGATTCAGCCCTAGATGTTACAGCGGGAATGGAGTGGACCGATGGAGATGACGGTGTCGGCGGTGGAAAAGGTGGTGATGATGATCCCGATGAAGTGCAGCTCGATGACGGTGATGATGGCGACGATTTCCCCCCTCCGGGAAGGGATTTCCCCGACAGATTTCTCCCTGCCGGAGAGCTTTTCTCTCTCTGGTGTTTTCCGCCTCGTGGAGGCGGCGGAATA
The DNA here is from genome assembly GCA_026929855.1 of Poa annua. Taxonomy (NCBI): domain Eukaryota; kingdom Viridiplantae; phylum Streptophyta; class Magnoliopsida; order Poales; family Poaceae; genus Poa; species Poa annua. The sequence continues at coordinate 61,684,167 of CM049437.1, forward strand.
GTTTCTCGTCCGTCCCCCGTGTCTTAGGTTTTCGGGGGGATGAAGTACGCGAAGGGGCTCGGCCAGAGGTGGGCCAGGGCCCCCTCACCATGTGCCGGCGCGACAGGCATGGGGGCCGCGCCACGGCATGGTGTGGGCCCCCTGGGCCCCACCTCGGGCTCCCCTTTTGGCCTCCTCCGTGATCTGGTAAAATAGTAACTTCTGCCTGGTTGGATTTGTTTTCTGATCTTCGCAAATATTGTATCTTGACGGTGCTTTTTCCAGCAGATTCCAGACTCCGATGATCAATTCTCCAATAATCCTCAAACATGCAAAACAGATGAAATAACATAAGTATCATCTCTAAATATGAAATATATCAATGAATAACAGTAAATTATGATGTAAAATAGTGATGCAAAATGGACGTATCAACTCCCCCCAAGCTTAGACCTCGCTTGTCCCCAATCGAAAGCTGAACTCAGTAAACATGACCACAGGTTTATGGAGTGAAGTGTCGATAAAGAATATACGGACAAGAAGCATCACATCTATTAATACACAAGTCATCTTAGATCACAACTCCATTCATATAACTTAACTTGTAACAAGTAAAGTGAAATCACAATAACGAGCATAGAGACAATCAAGTTGGTGTTGGCAAACTTCGTTCTTGGTCAGAGAACAATGAACATATTGAACTTACTCTTCAAAACAGTCCTCTTACAGTAGTTGCTAACTTTCAAGATTATATCTATGAGATAACGACATTGTGCTAAACAAGGAAGAAATAAAGACATTATCAATAATACAAATGTGTAGATGGTTGAATCACAACAACTCAAATGCCTGCTCAAGACAGAGGGAAGTAAGTTTACGGACTCAACATGGAAGAAAAAGATAGGCCCTTCGCAGAGGGAAGCAGAGATACAAACATGTGCTAGAGCTTTAAAGTTTTGAAATCATATAGAGAGTATGAAATAAGTTTTAAACTATGTATGTCGTTGTCAACGAGTGATAGTGAATGAAAACTATATTTACCATGTTATCTAGACTTTGAAGAGCGGCTCCCATTGAAGGACGTTATTTCTACCCAAGGGTAGATCATCCCTCTTCTCTTTTGTTTACACATGCACACTTTTTATAAATTGGTTTGGCACTCCTCCCCACCATTGCTTACACAATCCATGGCTAACCGAATCCTCGGGTGCCTTCCAATCCATCTCAAACCTTGGAGGAGTGCCTATTTTTGAATATCATAACACTTTGGAACTTTCTTTTTGATAACTCATTGAAAACCATGTGAAGAGAATTGAACAATTAAACTTGGGAGTGGGCACCCCATTTGCCAGCTCATTTGAAAGTCTATCTAACAAGTTAAACATAGAGTAGCCCACATACTTCCTCATGAGCTAATAAACAGTGACACAAATAAGGGATAATAATTTTGAATAAAGATAGCACACGAAGTATTTACTTGGAGTGGTGCGAAATACCACATAATAGGTAGTTATAGTGGACACAGATGGCAAAGGTTTTGGCTCATGGTTTGGATGTATGAGAAGCATTCCCTCTCGATACAAAGCTTTGGCTAGCAAGGTTGGGTAGCAAGCATAAGAGTCGATGGATACAAACAAATATACATGTAGTAAGAACAATCATGCAATCTTCCTTGGAAGCACAAACAATTTTAATTTGTGAATACTAAGCTTATGAGCTACAAGTGAGAAAGATCATTGAATAATATATCTACATGTATTTATTTTCTCCACTTAAGTCTCAAAGTATTGTAGCTACTGACCAATGCTAATTTTGCCAAAACCAAAAGATTTACTATATGCTCCCAAAGTGATACCAATACTAATGACAAGATCAATCATATATAATAGAAGTTTCAAACTAAAATAAGGTGTGCAGAAAGTAAATGATAAACTTCTCATTAATATTCCATATCGGCAACTCACACCAAGGGATACATAGATAACCAATTAAAAGAGAGATACTTCCACATTAAATACTATCCTATAAGATAACTTCTCTACTCATGATATGACTCAACTGCAAAGGTAAAAAGGTAAAAGATAATGGTGTGATACCGCGGCACTCCTCCAAGCTTGGAACAAGCCAAGGGGATGCCAATACCGATGATGAATTACTCCTGAGGTGGCGTTGGTGGAGAGTCCTCTTCATCAAACTTCCAAGGTAGGGGCTCTCCATCAACAAATGATGACTTGGTCTCGAGTATCCTGAAACTTCCAGCAGCGCTTATGCGTTTAAACCTGGTTTCATACTCACAGTTTTGATTTTGAACATCGTAGAGTTGCGCCTGAAGATTGTTGGTAGTCTTATTGAGTGAAAAGATGTCCTCCCAGAGCTTTGCGGTCTCCTCCTCATGCTTGGCAATAAGTTCAGCCACGATCCGGTGAACGATATCCTCCTCACGTTCCGCCATCTTCTTGTATTTGAAGACCTCTTGCTCCAGACTCTTCATCTTTTCCTCCACGCTCCCTTCTCCTTGAGGCCCCTAAACGTCTTCAACTTGTACCTTCCCTTCCTTGAGCACCAACTCTTTGGGATGCATCTTCAACTCGTTTAAGTACGGGTTGACGACGTTCGCAAAGAAACTGTCCTTGAAGGGCTCGGTCGAAGACATGATAGCTCTAGATCCAAGATTGAAATCTGGCAGAAACAGCTCGAAACAAAAACACTTCGAAAACACGATATACAGACCTCGGGGTATCCGGGGGATTATATAGGAAAAACTTACGCAACAAAAGGAAGGTTACGGGAGGAAACCGAGCAGGAGACGAGCTCCGAGGCTCCCTCACCATACGGTGGCGCGGCCAGGAAGGGCCCCGCGCCACCACGTGGTGACGTGGCCTCGGGCACCGTCTCGTGCTCGTTTTCATCTCGTAATTTTCCATATTTTCTAAAAATGAGTATAGTATCTTCCAAAAATTAAAACGCGGACTTTTTCTTACCAAAATTTTACCTTTTCAAATTCAGCTTCTGCAGACTCAGAAAATTGCTCTTTAATAAAAACTTCCGGAGTAATCACTTGAATAATACTCCCTCCGTTCCGATGAATAAGGCCTATAATTTTTTGCAAAAGTCAAGCCAAGTAAAGTTTGACCAAACTTTTAGAAAAATCTATCAACAAATATGATATTATATAGATATCATATGAAAATATAGTTCATGATGTTTCTAATGACATTAGTTTTATATTTCGGATGTTAATATTTTTTCATAAAAAGTTAGTCAAATTTTACATGGGTTGACTTTCCAAAATAATATAAGCCTTATTCATTGGAACGGAGGTAGTATCAACATCTTCATTATAAGAATCTCCAGAAATATAATGTTTGAGCCTTTGTCCATTTACCACTTGTGTAGTATCATCCTTGAGTGAAGCAATTTTAATTGCACCCGAACGATATACCTCTACAATAACATAAAGTCTTTCCCATTTGGAGAGTAGCTTTCCTGCAAAAAATCTAAGACGAGAACGATACAATAGAACTTTCTCACCAACATAAAACTCTCTCTTAATAATTCTCCTATCATGCTATTTCTTAACTTTCTCTTTAAAGAGTCTAGCATTTTCATATGCCTCACTTCTCCATTCATCTAAAGAACTCAAGTCTAGCAACCTCTTTTCACCAGCAAGTTTAAAATCGCTATTAACTTCTCTCACTGTCCAATAAGCTTTGTGTTCTAATTCTGAAGGCAAGTGACAAGCTTTTCCATAAACCATTTTATAAGGAGACATACCCATAGGATTTTTATAAGCAGTTCTATAAGCGCATAAAGAATCATTTAATTTATTAGCCCAATTTTTCCTAGTTCTATTAACAGTCTTTTGCAAGATAGATTTAATTTCTCTATTTGATAGTTCCACTTGCCCACTAGTTTGAGGATGATAGGCCGAAGCAATTCTATGATTAACACCATATTTAGCAAGAACTTTTCTAAAACCACCATGAATAAAATGAGAACCTCCATCAGTCATAAGATATCTAGGTACACCAAACCTAGGGAAAATAATATCTTGAAGCATTTTTAATGAGGACTCACCATCAGCACTTTTTGTAGGTATAGCTTCTACCCATTTAGTAATATAATCAACAGCAACGAGTATATGAGTATAACCCTTTGAAGGAGGAAAAGGACCCATAAAGTCAAATCCCCAACAATCAAATGGCTCAATAACAAGAGTATAATTCATAGGCATTTCATTACGTCTAGAGATATTACCAGTTCTTTGACACTCATCACAAGATAAATAAACCTTCTTGCATCTTTAAGAGAGTAGGCCAATAAAAACCTGACTGAAGAACCTTTTGTGCAGTTCTATCTCCAGCGTGATGTCCTCCATAAGCACTACTATGGCACTTTCTCAATATCTCTTTTTGCTCATGTTCCGGAACACATCTTCGCATAATACCATCCACTCCTTCTTTATATAAGTGTGGGTCATCCCAAAAATAATGCGTCAAGTCATAAAAGAATTTTCTTCTTTGTTGAGCTGAAAAGGTTGGAGGCAAATACTTCGAAACAATAAAGTTAGCATAATCAGCATACCAGGGACTATCTTGTGAACTTACCCTTATTGCAGCCAATTGTTCATTTGGAAAACTATCATTAACAGGAATAGGATCATAAGCAATGTTTTCCAATCTAGACAAATTATCAGCAACAGGATTTTCAGCACCTTTCCTATCTACAATATGCAAATCGAATTCTTGCAAAAGCATCACCCATCTAATAAGCCTAGGCTTAGCATCTTTCTTTTCCATAAGATATCTAATAGCAGCATGATCAGTATGAATAATAATTTTAGAATCAACAATATAAGGTCTAAACTTATCAGAAGCAAAGACAACAGCTAGAAATTCTTTTTCAGTTGTAGCATAATTCTTTTGTGCAGAATCAAGAATCTTACTAGCATAATGAATAACATTCAACTTCTTATCTACTTGATGTCCAAGAACAGCACCAACAGCAAAATCACTAGCATCACACATAATTTCAAATGGTAAATTCCAATCAGGTGGTTGAACAATAGGAGCACTTATTAAAGCCTTTTTTAAAGTTTCAAAAGCTTCCTTACAATCATCATCAAAAACAAAAGGTACATCTTTTTGTAGAAGATTAGTAAGAGGCTTTGATATTTTAGAGAAATCTTTAATAAACCTTCTATAGAAACCAGCATGACCAAGAATACTGCGAATACCTTTAACATCTCTAGGGCAAGGCATTTTCTCAATTGCCTCCACTTTAGCTCTATCAACTTCAATACCCCTTTCAGAAATTTTATGTCCAAGAACAATTCCTTCATTAACCATAAAGTGACATTTCTCCCAATTAAGAACAAGGTTAATTTCTTCACATCTCTGCAAAACATTATCAAGGTTGTGCAAGCAATTATCAAAACAAGTTCCATAGACGGAGAAATTGTCCATGAATACTTCCACAATCTCCCCACAAAAACCGGGAAAAATAGCAGACATGCATCTTTGAAAAGTAGCAGGAGCATTACATAAACCAAATGGCAAACGTCTATAAGCATAAGTACCATAAGGACAAGTAAATGTGATTTTCTCTTGATCTTGCGCTTTAACAGCAATTTGTGAGAAGCCAGAATAACCATCAAGAAAGCAAAAATGAGTTTTCTTAGCTAATCTCTCTAACATTTGATCAATAAAGGGTATTGGATAATGATCTTTCTTAGTAACTTTATTAACCTTTCGAAAATAAATGCACATTCTATAACCAACAACTACTCTTTGAGGAATAAGTTCATCATTTTCATTAGGCACAACAGTAATTCCTCCTTTCTTAGGGACGTAGTGCACAGGACTTACCCATCTACTATCAGCAATAGGATAAATTATACCAGCATCAAGAAGCTTTAATACCTCATTTCTTACCACTTCCTTCATCTTGCGTATTAAACGGCGTTGATGTTCAACAACTGGCCTTGCATCAGGCTCCATATTAATAGAATGTTGACATATAGTAGGAGAAATCCCTTTTAAATCATCCAGAGTATAACCCATAGCTCCACGGTGTTTCTTCAATACTTCCAATAATCTTTCCTCTTCTTTTCCTGAAAGGTTAGCACTAATAATAACAGGATATATTTTCTTATCATCAATATGAGCATACTTAAGATTATCAGGCAAAGGTTTTAAATCAAAGACAGGATCCTCTTTAGGTGGGAGTGTTTTACCCAAGTCTTCCACCTTTAAATTGTGTTTCAAGTTGGGTTGACGAAGAAATATTTCATCAAGCTCATCCCTTTCCTCTCTAAAGACTTCACTTTCATGATCTTCCAAAACTTGCTGTAAAACATTGTTAGGAGCAAGAGCAGTAGAGGCAAGCTGTTCAACTTTAAAATCCTCATTAGGCAATTCGGTTTCATAAGGGACTTTAGCAAATTTCGAAAAATTAAATTCATATGAGTCACCAGCAAACTTAGTCAAGATTTTCTCTTTCTTACAATCTATAACAGCACCACAAGTGTTCAGAAAAGGTCTACTAAAAATGATAGGACAAGTCTTACTAGCAACTGAACCAAGTACGAGAAAATCAGCAGGATATTTAATCTTACCACATAAAACTTCAACATCTCTAACAATACCAATTGGAGAGATAGTTTCTCTATTAGCAAGTTGAATAACCACATCAATTTCTTCAAGTTCACAAGGACCTATCTCATGCATAATTTCTTTGTAAAGCTCATAGGGAATAGCACTAGAACTTGCACCAATATCACATAAACCATAATAGCAATGATCTCCAATTCGAACAGATAACACAGTCACACTACTTTTCTTTGAACTTTTAGGATGAGAAACAAAATTAGAAGCATCCTCACAAAATATAATGTACTCATCTCCAACATTTTTAGTAACAAGATCTTTAACTATAGCCACAGGAGGTTCAATTTTAATTTGTTCATCGGGTTCTATGGCTTTCTTAGCACTTTTGTTAACAACACTAGCCATAACAGAATGTTCCTTCATCTTAACAGGAAAAGGGACTTTTTCAATATAAGGCTCAGGAATAATATGATCAACAATATTAACTTCAATGCTTTTAGTTATAGGAGTAATAGACTTATCTTTATAAGGCTCATGATATTTTTCAAAACCCTCCTTAGGCAAACCGAAATAAGCAGCAAAGGATTTATAATAATTTGCAACAACTTGAGAGTCAAGACCATAAGCATTATTAATATTACGAAATGCATCCGTATTCATGAAAGTTTTAATGCATTCGAAGTCATATTTTATACCTGACTCCCTACCTTTGTCGTTCTCCCATGCTTCAGTATTCTCTTCAATTCGGTCAAGAAGATCCCATTTAAAGCCTTCTTTATTACGCGTGAATGATCCAGCACAAGAAGTATCCAATAATGTTTTATCTTCAAAGGAGAGTCTTGCATAGAAGTTATCAACAATAATATTACCAGGAAGCTCATGAATGGGGCATTTGAGAATTAGTGACTTCAATCTCCCCCAAGCTTGGGCAATACTTTCTCCTTCATGAGGGCAGAAATTATATATAGAATTCCGATCTTGGTGAATTTCACTTGGATGATAAAATTTAGAATAAACGAGAGGTACAATTTCCTCCCATCCAAGAGAATTCCTATTCTTCAGCAATTTATACCAATGAGAAGCTCTTCCACCAAGTGATATAGAGAATAATTTCTTTCTTACTTTGTCCATTGAAATACCTGCACACTTGAACAACTCGCATAATTCATGTAAAAACAGCAAATGATCACCGGGATGGACAGTTCCATCTCCTATATAGCGGTTATTCATAACACGATCAATAATTTTCATAGGTATATTGAATGGCGCTATTTCTTCAGGTGGCGCCTCCTCTTCCACCTCATCAGCGGTAGGAGCTCTTCCAAACAGGAAGGCAATAGATCCTCTCTCCATAATTAAGCAAATTAGGAGACAGAAATAAAAACAGCACTTACAGCTAAAGTTTTCCTTACCAATTCCACTAACACATAGCGCTTCACTCCCCGGCAACGGCGCCAGAAAATATTCTTGATGACCCACAAGTATAGGGGGTGTATCGTGGTACTTTCGATAAATAAGAGTGTTGAACCCAACGAGTAGCAAAAGGTGCTGACAAGCGGTTTTTATGAGGATTTCACTGTAAACACTAGCAGACAAGTTTTTAGGAGTTTTTGATATAGCATATAAATAAAGTGCGAGTAAATAAAGCGCAACAATTCTAATTGCAGCGAGTGGCCCAATCCTTTCTAGAGCAAAGGACAAGCAGGTTTGTTTACTTATGATGACCAAACGTTCCTGAGGACACACGGGATTTCTGTCTAATGCTTTCGCTTCATATAGATGATTAATCTTTAGTGTTTCGATAAGTGTTGTGTGGGTGAACCTATGCTAATGCACCGCCCTTCCTAGGACTAATACATACTTGTGATTATATCGCTAGTAAGCATCCGCAAATACTAGAAAGTAATTAAGATAAATCTAACCACAGCCTTAAACTCTGAGATCCTACCATCCCTCATGCATCGAGATACTAACGGGGGTTTAGGTTTCTGTCACTCCGGTAACCCCACAATTAATATTCGAATACACAATGCATTCCCCTAGGCCCATAAAGGTGAAGTGTCATGTAGTCGACGTTCACATGACACCACTAGAAGAATAGCACCACAACTTAAATATCAAAACATTAAATATTACTCAACATAGTTCACTACTAACATCTAGACTTCTCCCATGTCCTCAAGAACTAAACGAACTACTCACAACACATCATTTGGAACAGGATCAGAGGTGATATAATGATGGGTAACAATCTGAACATAAACCTTAATTCAACGGTTTCACTCAATAGCATCAATAACAAGAGTAATCAACACCGGGAGAGTTTCCCCTATCAAACACACAAGATTCAGCCCTAGATGTTACAGCGGGAACGGAGTGGACCGATGGAGATGACGGTGTCGGCGGTGGAAAAGGTGGTGATGATGATCCCGATGAAGTGCAGCTCGATGACGGTGACGATGGCGACGATTTACCCCCTCCGGGAAGGGATTTCCCCGGCAGATTTCTACCTGCCGGAGAGCTTTTCTCTCTCTGGTGTTTTCTGCCTCGTGGAGGCGGTGGAATAGTTTCTCGTCCGTCCCCCGTGTCTTAGGTTTTCGGGAGGATGAAGTACGCGAAGGGGCTCGGCCAGAGGTGGGCCAGGGCCCCCACACCATGTGCCGGCACGGCAGGCATGGGGGCCGTTCCACGGCATGGTGTGGGCCCCCTGGGCCCCACCTCGGGCTCCCCTTTTGGCCTCCTCCGTGATCTGGTAAAATAGTAACTTCTGCCTGGTTGGATTTGTTTTCTGATCTTCGCAAATATTGTATCTTGACAGTGCTTTTTCCAGCAGATTCCAGAGTCCGATGATCAATTCTCCAATAATCATCAAACATGCAAAATAGATGAAATAACATAAGTATCATCTCTAAATATGAAATATATCAATGAATAACAGTAAATTATGATGTAAAATAGTGATGCAAAATGGACGTATCACTTCACAAGATCTTCGGGTTCTGTCGGCCCAGTGGGATCCAGGGTGTCCAGAGCCCACTCTCCACAACCCTCACACGCGACAGGGTCGACGAAACGGCTAAGGACCAAGCAGGACGCTTGGAGAGGCCCTCGAGAGGAAAGGTCTCTCGAGAGGACTGGAGGGAGCAGCGAAGGCCTGAAGAGGGTCCTCCCGAGGCTGCCCCTCTACAAGGCCCCCTCCCCCGGAGAGGGGTCAACGCAAATCCCTCCGCAAGGCCGCCCAGGCCCTGTGGAGATACTTCGCTACGAAGCAATCGCCGCAGAGCGCACATGGCCTCTGGCGCGGCCGCAGAGTGACGCACGCGTCTACGCGCGATGACGACGGCACCGCAGCTGCCATTCTCGTGATTAAAGGGGTCAACAAAGCTGTGTCCCCTGCGCCGGCTTACGAGGGTTTCCTCTTTGGTGATAAAGTGGTTGGCCGGCGCTACGCTCCAAGGACGACGTCACCGTGGGCACCCCCACGATCGCTGCAGCACCAGCTGGCCGTCCTGCGTGGACGATGGCTTTCCTGCGTCACGGGCAGGCTTTTCGACCATGGACCGGGTCCATGGACAACCCGGCAGCGGTGCACCCCACTCCTCTACTTCGTCGCCATGTGGGGACCCTTCCGCCGCGCAGTTCGCCAGGATGAGGCCCGCGGCGCCTATAAAAGGAGGGGGAGCACCACCGTAGCAAAGGATCGCGCGATCAAAGGATCGATCTCGGAGAACTTGGACCCTACGATAGCATAGTGTAAGTCGAACCAGCTCGAGGAGGAAGACGACCTTAGCGTTCCCTCCTTGAGCTCCACTCAGCCATAAGGGAGCCCTCGGCAAGCTCATTGTGCTGTAACCTCTGCAGTGCAATACAGACAGGCAGGAGTAGCGGTGTTACCTCCTCTTGAGGGCCGTGAACCTGGGTACGGGCCGCTGTCCATCTCTGTCGTGCTGTCCCTCTTCAGGCTCGACGAGCACCGTCGCCGCGCCGGTCGAGGGTTGGAGACCAATGTGTTCAGTCCCCTTCTCGAACTACTCTTCAGAGTGTGACTATCCCTGTCTCATGGGAATCACTCTCCGACATTTGGTGCGCCAGGTAGGGGACTGAGGCGCGTCTTCAACCTCCAGCCGGTCTCCGCGCCATGACGGACACCCGCACGACGCGCGCCAACAGGCGCGCAGCTGACAGGGCTCATACCGAGCCTGGCACCGCCACCACCCGCGGCCGTCGAGGCCGCCCTCGCACGACGGAGCGCGCTAACACCGGCCCACACGTGGAGGAACCCGAGAGTGAGGAGCACCGTGGCAGCGACCACCGCGACGACAGGGACGCCTCCCCGGAGCGCCACGACGATGCTGAGTCATCTCATCCGTCTCGGCGCCAGAGCGCGTCTTCTCAGGGACGCCCGGAGCCCACGCCGCACACCGCGCTGCTCATGGCCCAGGAGCTCCTCCGCTACTGGCCTAGCGCGGAGGCCCACGACCAGTGGCTTGACCGCCTCCACCACCTCGTGGACGTCGCGACGACGCGCCCCGCTCCGTCTCGCTCCCTCCTTCACCACTCAGCGCGCGCTGGAACTACCGCGCCAGATGCGCCTCCGCCGCCGCCGGGACCACCTCCGGCCGCGGCGCAGAGGGCTCCATCTCATGCGTCCTCGCCGCGCGATTGCCAAATTGTGCAGCGCGCCGCGCCTGACGCGCGAGTGGGGATGGAACGCCGGAGAGACCTCCAGAACCGCCTTGTCGAGGAAATCGGCCAGGCGGAGCAGCAGAACCGCAGGGCTCTCCAGGGCGGGACCGCCACATACGCCACCGGCTGCATGGCCTTCACCCGCGCTCTGCGCCGCGTGGTATGGCCGCAGAAGTTCAGGCCTGCCCTCCCCAAGGGCTACGACGGGTCCAGCAACCCCATCGAGTTCCTGCAGCTCTACACCACCTCTATCCAGGCTGCAGAAGGAGACGACAAGGTCATGGCCAACTGGTTCTCCCACGCCCTCAGGGACTCCGCGCTGTCGTGGCTCCTCAACTTGCCTGAGGACTCCATCGACTCATGGGAGGAGCTCTGCAGGCAGTTCGTCGCCAACTTCAAGGGCACCTACGAGCGCGCGCTCACCCACAACGACCTGCGCGCTGTGGTGCAGAGGAGGGATGAGACTCTCCGCAAGTACATCCAGCGCTTCAGCCAAGTGCGCAACAAGATCCCGAACATCCCCGACACGCAAGTCATCGCCGCCTTCAGGGAGGTCGTCACAAATCGCAGGATGCTCGAGAAGCTGGGCATTCACGACAAGCTCACCTCTGTGGTGAAGCTGTTCGATATCGCTAACAAGTGCGCCAAGGCTGAAGAGGGGCTCCTCTTCGTCAAGATGAGCCAGCGGACGGACGACCTGGCCGAAGGGTCCAAGAGCCACAAGAAGCGGGAGGAAACCAAGCGCAAGACTACTGCTGTCCTGGCGGCTGAGCCAGCCGCCAAGAACGCCCACAAGAACTCCCCTGAGCCTGGCGACAGAGAGGCGGACAACCGTCCGTTCTACGTCTACCACAACAGGCGCGGCCACGCCACAGAGAACTGCTTCGATCTCAAGAGGCTGAGCCGAGAGCGCGAGCGCGAAGAAGGCAGCGGGAGCCGCGGCAGAGGCCGCAGCTACCGCAGGGACGGCAGAGGCGGACGCGGTGGCGGCTATCAGAAGCCGCCAGGCACTCAAGCCAACGCTGCCGAGAAGAACAACAACCTCCCTGACGAGGAAGATGGAGGCTATCAGGCCCCAAGGGGGGCTATGGCCTGCATCCTCGGCGGAGCTTAGGCGCCCAAGTCTAACAACCAGTTCAAGCAGTTCGCCCGCGAGCTCAATGCCGCACTCCCGAGCACCGAGACCTCCAGGCCCCTCAAGTGGTCCCAGTACACCATCGCCTTCGACGCCAAGGACTACTCCAAGTCGACCAAGACTGTTGGAACCCTCCCCCTGGTCTGCTCCCCCACCATCAACAACATCACCGTCTCTAAGACGCTCATTGATGGGGGAGCTGGCCTGAACGTCATCTCTATCGAGACCTTCGAGACTCTTCAGGTGCCTTACGAGTGGCTCATGCCCTCCAGGCCATTCACAGGGGTCACTAGCGGTTCGATCGAACCTCTGGGGCAGGTCCGGCTGGCCGTCACCTTCGGCACGCAGAAGAACTACCGCACCGAGCTGATCGACTTCGACGTCGCACACATTGGCCTGCCGTACAACGCCATCCTCGGCTACCCCGCCCTCGCGAAGTTCATGGCCTTCACGCATCACGCCTACAACATTGTCAAGATCCCCGGCAGCGCTGGCACCATCGCCATCTATGGTCATATCCTGGATGCCACGCGCGCTGTCGAGAGCGCCTACAAGGCAGCTGCCATGGCGTTTCCGGCTGACGAGGACGTGGAGCCTCTCGAGAGGCCCCAGAAGAAGAAGCAGATGTTCTCTCAAGAGCAAGCTTCCACGAAGAGGGTGTCGCTGGGCACCAGTGGCTCGGGGGCTGAGGGGTCAGGGGCTAGCGTCACCATAGGCGCTGCCCTGCCTCCCAAATAGGAAAGCGCGCTCGTCGCCTTCCTTCGGGCAAACTCTGACATGTTCGCGTGGACTCCGTCAGATATGTCCGGTGTACCAAGGGAGGTGATCGAGCACCACTTAGCCGTGTGTTCAGACGCACGCCCCGTCAAGCAAAAAGCAGGCAAGCAAGCCCCCGAGAAGCAAGCATTCATCGTCAAGGAAGTAGAGAAGCTAAAAGCGGCAAATGTCGTCCGCGAAGTCGCGCACCCCACTTGGCTCTCCAACGGCGTGGTTGTCCCTAAACCCGCTGGAGGAGGCCGACTCTGCATCGACTACACAGATGTCAATAAAGCCTGCCCCAAGTACCCATACCCCACGCCGAGGATAGACCAGATTGTGGACTCCACCGCCGGCTGCGACCTCCTCTGTTTTCTAGACGCCTTCTCTGGTTATCACCAGATCAAAATGGCTAAAGAGGACGAGGAGAAAACAACATTCCTCACCCCCTGCGGTCTGTATTGCTACACGTGCATGCCTTTCGGCCTGAAGAACGCCGGCGCCACTTTCCAGAGGCTCACGAGGATAGCCTTGGGGGCACAGATGGGCAGAAATGCAGAAGCATATGTCGACGACATCGTGGTCAAGTCTCGCGAGGGAGACACCCTCTTGAAGGATCTCGAGGAAACCTTCGCCAGCCTGCGCAAGGTGAACATCAAGCTGAACCCCGCCAAGTGCGTCTTCGGGGTACCTTCAGGCAAACTCCTCGGATTCCTCGTGTCCCACCGCGGCATAGAAGCAAACCCTAACAAGATCATGGCCATAGAAGGGATGCAGCCTCCTCGCCGGCTCAAGGATATGCAGCGCCTAGCAGGCTGTATGGCTAGCCTGGGCCGCTTCATCTCCAAGTTCGGCGAGAGAGCCCTGCCATTTTTCAAGATCATGAAGAGATCCGGCACATTCAAATGGACCCCTGAGGCGGACAAGGCTTTTGAGGACTTAAAGAGGTACCTGTCCAGCCCACCGGTCATGGTGGCCCCCAGGACAGGAGAACATCTGAAGCTGTACCTATCAGCCACTCCTCAGACCGCAAGCGCCGTCCTGGTGGTCGAGAGGGAAGAGCCAGTCCTCCCCAAGAAAAGCGCTGCTACTCCAAGCCAAAAGCCGCCCGACAAAGATCTCGGCAAAGGAGCAGTCTCCACAGACCCACGGCCAGGTCCACAGCCTCAGGTCGAGTCTGCTCCAAACAACCTTGCCGAGACCCCTCCACAGGCGAATCTCGACAAGGGTCCTGAAGAGCCTCCACAGAGAGCCGACACTGTGCCTCCCTCGACAGCCCTTGTCGAGCACCCCGTGTACTTTGTCAGTACAATACTGCGGGACGCTCGAGAGCGGTACCCAATGCAGCAGAAGCTTCTCGTCGCTCTCCTCATCGCCTCCAGGAAGCTGAGACATTACTTCTAGGGCCACCCCATCACGGTGGTCACTTCCTTCCCCCTGGAGCAGATCCTGCGCAATCCCAACGCCACAGACCGTGTCGCGGGATGGAACATAGAGCTGCAACCATTCAATCTGCGCTTCGACACCACAAGAGTCATCAAGGGACGAGCGCTGGCGGACTTTGTCACCGAGTGGACTGACCCAAGCCCTGAAGAGCCTCGGGGAGAAGAGGCCGAGCCCTCAGGAGACACAATGCCCAGCCACTAGACCATGCACTTTGATGGAGCCTTCGCCTGCCGCAACGGCGGGGCAGGCGTCGTCTTGACCTCGCCCAAAGGCGACAAACTCTACTACGCTGTCCAGCTATGCTTCACGATTGACAAGATCTCCAACAACATCGCCGAATACGAGGGCCTCCTCGCCGGCTTAAGGGCCGCCATCGCTCTGGGCGTCAAGCACTTACTCGTCAAAGGTGACTCCCAGTTGCTTGTCAACTTCTCCAACAAAAGCGACACGCCTAAAGACGACCACATGGCCGCGTACCTTGAAGAGGTCCGCAAGCTCGAGAAGCACTTCAGGGGCATGGAGCTCATGCACATTCCGAGGAAAGAGAACCAGGAGGCCGACGACATCGCCAAGCGAGCCTCGCGAAGGCAAGCCCAGCAGGCCGGCGTCTTTGAAGAGCGGCTCACCAAAGCATCCATCAAGCAGCCTCAAGAGACTACAGCCGCAAGCACGGACGAAGCACTCCCACCACCTCCCGAAGCTGGGGCACCCGACTGTGGTCCTCACACAGGGGAGCGTCTGTTGCTGACGGCGGCTCACCAAGAAACAGGCTCGATTGACGAGCTCAAAGACTACTTGGTGAAGGGGATCCTCCCCGAGGAAGACGCGGAAGCAGAGCGAATCGCTCGATAGGCAAAATCCTACTGCATCCTCGAGGGAGACCTATATCGCAAGCGCCCAAATGGCATCGCGCTCAAATGCATCCCTCCCGAGGAAGGCCGAATGCTGATCAAGGATATCCATAGCGGAGAGTGCGGCCACCACTCGTGCGCGCGTACCCTCGCAGGCAAGGTCTTCAGGAGTGGTTTCTACTGGCCGCAGGTGCTTCAAGATGCAGTCACCATCGTCCAATCATGCGACGCCTGCCAGTACCACGCCAAGCAAATCCATCAGCCGGCGCTGGGACTCCAGACCATCCCGCTCTCCTGGCCGTTCGCGGTCTGGGGGCTGGACATTTTGAGCCCCTTCCCGAGGTCGCAGGGGGGCTACCGCTTCCTCTTCGTGGCTGTCGACAAGTTCACCAAGTGGGTCGAGGTCGAACCAGTGCGCACCATACCAGCCGGGGCAGCGGTGAAATTCATCAGGAGCCTGGTCTGCCGCTTCGGAGTGCCTAATCGCATCATCACCGACAATGGCTCACAGTTTACCAGCGGCATCTTCCGCTCTTACTGTGAAAAACTCGGCATCAAGCTCTGCTTCGCCTCGGTGGCTCATCCACGGAGCAATGGTCAGGCCGAGCGAGCAAATGCGGAAGTCCTTAAGGGCCTCAAGACCAGAAGCTTCAACATCCTCAAGGGTCACGGCAAGGGCTGGATCGACGAGCTCCCATCTGTGCTCTGGTCCATGCGCACAACCTCTTCACGACCCACGGGTGAAACACCGTTCGCCCTGGTCTACGGAGCCGAAACCGTCCTCCCCGCAGAAATCAAGCACGTATCACCACGGGTCCTTGCCTTCAACGAGGACACCCAAGAGGACCTCCACAACGACGACCTGCTGCTTCTTGAGGGACAACGCCGTCGTGCCGCCCTCAGAGCGGCAAAGTACCAGCAAGACCTGCGACGCTACCACAGCCGCCATGTGCGCTCACGCACTCTCGAGGCGGGCGACCTCGTCCTCAGGCGAATCCTCTCCAGAGAAGGCCTCCACAAGCTCTCGCCGACGTGGGAAGGCCCCTACAGGGTCTCCCACATCGCCAGGCCTGGCGCCGTACGCCTCGAGACCGAAGACGGCATCCCCGTCAAGAACCCGTGGAACATCGCGCATCTACGCAAGTTCTACCCGTGATCATAGTCACACCCGTGATCATTGTCACGTCAGACATTTTTTGTCTCTAGAGGAAAGCTCACGGCTTCACCTCCAAGCTTCTCAAAGCTTCTCCTGAGGGCCAGCCCTCCGAGCTCTCCTGCTAACGTGCCACCGCAGGCCGCAGTGAATCTCAGCCACTAATGGGTGGTCCCCATGCCTCGACATGGAAGGAACGTTAGCTTGGCAAACCCAAGTGTAATGAACCATTTCGTTCCTAAGTGAACTTTGCGCTACGGCGCCATTTCGTTCCCAAGTGAACTATGCGCTGAGGCGCCGCTGTGTAATATTCCGATGGCAAGTTTACTTTCGTCATTTACTTTTACATGTGTGCTTATATTCTTCCCATGCGCACCTCGCGAGCGGGGGCTGAGTACGGTGCCTGTGCCTCAAGAGCACCCCAGCAGCACTGCAAAATCCAAGAGATCCGAGCTCTGGCTAAAGGGCATGCTCCCGGATACACGCCACCTCTCCAAAGGACCTTGGTACTTTCTCTCCTCGCGAGATACCCATGAGGAAACCTATAAGCGCGCATGAGTTGTTACTACCAAGATCTAGCGTCTTGGTTTGCCTCTCTAACCTCCACAGGGAACAAAAGCCTCTCTAGGCTCGTGGAGGAAAAACTCCGCCCCCGGAAGAAGACGCATCGCCAAGGAAAGCCTACGCAGAGCGAAAACCTCGCGAAGCTAAGTTCCCTGCTCGCACCAAGAGAGTCTCTTCATCCCTCTCACGAACACCTTCTGTCCCTCGAGCGTTTTTTTTCCCTCACTCTCCATGCACTGCTTGCACGTCAAAGGGGGGCCCTTGAGCATCGCGCCTCGAGGACTCCTACCTCTCTAAGCCTTAAACTCCCCCCGGCCTTGCCGAGTCATTGCTCGAGCATACCGCAGCGGCGGAGTCATAGCGCAAGGAGCAGGGCCCTAGCGACGCAGAGCGAAAAAAGGTATGGAGTTGAAGTAAAAGGCCCTCGAGGGGCACGCACACAAACTTAGCAGCATATGCATAGGAAATATATTACAAACCATGGAGCAAAGTCTCTAAGCCAAACATCTCGTCAAGCGCTACAAGCGCGTTACATTTCAGGGGAAGGTTAAGCAGAGGCCCCGTCGCTGTCCTCGCCGTCGTCCTCTCCAGGCGCGTCCTCCCCCACCTCGGCCCGCTTGAAGCGGCTGCAGAAGTCGTCGATCTGGTCGCGGACCGAGTTGGAGATCTTCCACCCCTTCTGCCCCTCGAGAGGCTCGGTCACCGTCGAGTAGTCGAAGCCGGGCTGGAGGTGCTGGAGGTTGGTGAAGATGCGGTCGACCGCCACCGCCAGGAGTTGGCGGCATTCCTCCTCGACGATGTCGCGGAGCTCCGCGGCAGGACCCTCGAGGGCTGTGAAGAGCTGCTCAAAGTACGCGAGGTACGCGGCGACGTCGGCGTTGCCCTGTGCGGGGACGGGCGGCGCATCCGCACCCAGCTTCGCAGCGCGCTCGTTGCCCCGAGTCACCAAGGACTGGAACATGCGCTCCCGCTGCTGCGATAGCACCCGCGCGGCTTGGGCGTTCTCGGCAGCCTCCACCGCCTTCTCCACAGCAGGGCCCACCTGCTGGTTCATCTCCTCCATGTCCACCATGAGGGAGGCAAGGTCCTGCGCCAAGCGCTCGCGAGCCTCTTCGGCAGCGCGGCGACCATCTGCTGCACGCCTCGCCCGGGAGTTCAGATTGGCGTTCATCTCCTCCAGCCGGTGGATCCGAGCGGCATCCTCGTCGCGCCTCTTCTTGAAGCAGCCCTCTTGCTTCGTGAACTTCTCGGCATAATCTCGGGAGACGGCGGCGCGGTACGCCTTCTCACGGGCTTGAAATTCCTTCTCAGCCTCCTCCTTCAGCTCGGCAAACTTCGCGTTGAAGCGCTCCACATGCCTCTGGTGGGTAGCCACTTCACGCTCGTGCTTGCCGAGGGACTCGGCCAGGCTCTCTTCGCGGGCCTCGAGGGCGGCGCGCTGCCCAGACAGCTCCTGCTCTGCCAGCGCCAGCTGCTCGTCGCGCCGGCACACGTCGCTCTCGCGCTCGCCCAGACTCTGCCCCCTGGCTTCCAAGCTCGCGCGGACCGCCTCCAGAGAGGTTCGCACGGTTTCGGAGTCGGCAAGGATCTTGGCCTCGAGCTGGACGAGCGCGCGGTGCTTGTCCGCCAGCGAGTGCTCCACAGCCTCCCGCTCCGCCCTGGCCGCGCCCAGAGCATCCTCCGCTGCCTGGCGCTCGGCCTGGAGGGGCCCCAGGGTCTCCTCGGCCTCGCGCA
This sequence comes from Poa annua, assembly GCA_026929855.1. NCBI lineage: Eukaryota > Viridiplantae > Streptophyta > Magnoliopsida > Poales > Poaceae > Poa > Poa annua. The sequence continues at coordinate 61,703,079 of CM049437.1, forward strand.
CGGCGCCCTCGCGGACCTCCTTGGCGAAGCGCAGCGCCTCCTCCCGCTCCGCCTGCAGAGCCAGGTCGCTCTGCCGGCGAGCCTCCACAGCCGCATGGAAAGCGGCCCAGGCCACCGCAAGCTCATCCCGCTGCCGGGCGAGCTCCCCGTCCTCGAGGGCGAGGTGAGCCTCCAGCCTGTCCAGGGACTCCCTCACCAAGCCGAAGGCGACGTCGCGCCGCCCCTTGCTCCAGTCCCAGCTACCGGGGACAAGAGCCTGAGAAGTCCCGTGCGGCGCGGAGGGCCCTGCGCCTGCGTCGAGCTTGGAAGAGGAGGCCCCCGCGCGGGCCTGGGGGCTCGACGGCGAGTTCTCCGCCTCAGCGCCCGCATTCGGCGGGCCGGCGTCGCCCCGCTCAAGCGGCGCCTCTTCATGGATTTCCGGGGCAGGGGAGGCCTGCCCCGTAGCCGCTGCCTCCTCCTCCTCCGCGGTGTTAGGCGGGGGCGGCGGAGGGTTTTCTCCCACCGTCTCGTCGGCCCTTGGCGGGCTCGGGGTCGGTAAATTGCTAGCCGCGGCCTCCTGCTGCGCTGGCGGAGTCGCGGCGCGAGGCGGAGTGGGCGCCCTTTCCGCCTGCTCCTCAGGGCGCTCCTCCTCCGGAGGTGGAGCGGTCGCCTCAGCCTGAGGCGCATCCTCGTGAGGGCCTGCAGGGACCTCCTCCGCAGGCCTCGAGGCCTCATCTGCTGCGGCCTCTGGCGCGGCCTCCGGCGCGGTTTTCTTCACATCCGCCGCCTTGCGAAGCCTTCGGCGTTTCGCAGGTGCCGGGTCGCTAGCAGAGAACAAGAAGACTTGTCAGAGGGGAGCAGACAGGCAGAGATTGAAGAAGAAAAACCAACTTAAAAACACTTACCCAGTCTTCTTGGCGTGGGTGTCAACCCACGCCATGCCAGAGAAACACCAAGAAGGCGTGGTCCGGGCTCCGGATCCCTCCGGAGCAGTCTCGGCTTTCCTCTTGAGGGGAGTGCTCGTGGGCTCCCCGGCAGGCCTGTCGTGGGCCGCCTTGGTCCGGGGCTCCTGTCGCCCCGCCTCGGCCTCCTCATCGTCGCTGGACGAGAGCTCGAAGACCTCCTCAGTAGGGGGCGCGGCTTTTGACGAGCTCGCCCCGCCTGCTGAGGGGATCGCCCCCGCCGCGTCGCCTTGCTCGGCGTCAGATGCGTAGGGCGACTCCGCGGCGTCTGGCCCCTTCGCCATGGGCATGGGCCCCTCGTCCTCCTCCTCCCCCGCCAGGCCAAGCGAGGTGAACGTGGGCATCTGCTCCAGCACCGCCAGGCGTGCGGCCAGGTTGAGCTGGTGGAGAGGCCTCAGCTCCGCAGCAACCGCCACGAGCACGTCCGGGTTGATGAAGAGGCCACCCATGATGGTGTCGACGACGGCGGGGCGATGGTCGCAGGGGTGGAGTCGCATCGGGTCGGAGGGGCCCGAGTACATCCACATCGGCTTCTTATGCGCCTGTAGAGGCGCGATGCGGCGACTCACGAAGTCCTCCGCGATCATCTGGCCGGTGAGGCCGTTCTCCCGAAGCAGCCTCATGCGCTCCACGAGGCCTCCTATCTGCGGGCCCTGGAAGATCTGCTTGCCCCAGTGGTTATTCTTCACGGGCGGCGCCTCCGGGGTGTCGAGGAAGGAGCTCTGCGATTTGACGCCGATGAGGAACCACTTCTGCCTGAAGTCGTCCACCTTCTTCACCACCGCCGTGATGGGCTTCTCGCCGCTCCACGACATGGGGATGTAAACGTCCCCCATGCCGTCCACGATGCGGAAGGACACGCATCCCGTCCGCTCGAGCTTCGCGGAGTTCCGGAGTGCGTAGAAACTCCTGAAGAGGGCCACCGAAGGCTGCACCCCCAAGTAGGCTTCGCACAAATAGGCGAAGATGGAGAGAATCAGGATGGAGTTGGGATGAAGGTGGAGAAGATGGATCTGGTAGAACTCCAAAACCGCCTCCAGGAAAGGCGAGTACGGAGGCACCAGCCCGGCATAAACGGTGTGGAGGAAAATGGGGAAAAACCCCGCCGGAGGACGGCCGAGCTTGGCGGCCTGGATGGCGCTGGCGCCGTGTTCATTGGTCCTCCCGGCGACCAGGTGCCGGATCTTGTCCAGCGCCGTCGCATTGACGCGCTCCCCGATCAGGGCGGGGCCGAGCGCCTCTTCACCCTGCGCGTCCGAGGGGAGCGTCCCCATCGCCGCCTTGCCTTTCGGTCCACCCATCGTTGGGGAAGGAGAAGGAAGCGGAAGGGCGAGGAAGAAGAAGGAGTTCGCCGGTGAGGAAAAGCTAGGAGGACGAGAACGAGAAGATTGGATGCGCGGAATGGGAGTAGTAACTGCTGTTCGGACCGGCGCGCAGCTTTATGCCACGTCTGGGCAGTTACCAAGGCGTGGTCGTGGTGGGACCCCACACGACGCACGTTCTGCCGGAGAAACCGAATCGCCGCAAACTCACCACCGAACGACGCGTGTCTCGGGCCGGCCGGACATTTTGGACCCACGACGCTTCGTCTGGGCCCGATGGGCCTCGCCATGCCCGTCGTGGGCCCGGGGGCTACTGTCGGCCCAGTGGGATCCAGGGTGTGTAGAGCCCACTCTCCACAGCCCTCACACGTGACAGGATCGACGAAACGGCTAAGGACCAAGCAGGACGCTTGGAGAGGCCCTCGAGAGGAAAGGTGTAAAGGCCCCCCTTTTTCTATAAGGTAGCGACCTCCTGTGTATTGTGCTAGTCCCTGGATCGACTTGCTAGCACCACAGTTTAAGATGAAATATCATGCAAATGCGTCAAATACTTTGTTTACATCGTATGATCCAGGCTTACAATATTCTATACAATGGGCATAACCCCAAGGGCTAGCATAGTATTATTCAGAGTTCAACACAGCGGAATAGAAGTAGCAATGAGCCTCCATCATCTTCATGCGCCACAGGCAAGCATGTTGGTTGTAGACTCGAAGCCCTAACGAAATCTCACTCATCGTTTGTCGAACCTGCAATGGTGAGTTGCAGCCCAGACTATAAAGGGTCAGCACAATTGAATTGTGGTGGCAAGATGATACTATATTGATTAATTTAGCAAGACTATATCTACAAACATATTTGGCTTGGTGAAGTTTGAGGCTGAATTGCTTAAAGCAATATTTCGCCTATCATTTTGTAAAACAGTTTTTCATTTAACTAAGTAGTACTACTCCTTGTCTTTTGTGAATCCAGGTTATAGTTCAACTATAAAATCTCCATAAAATGGGAACTGTTTCAAGTCCAGCCTCTTCAAGTCAACCTCTTCAGTCTAGTCGCTCCAGTTTTGTTTCCAAAGACTTGTGTCACAGTCATACGCTTCTCCTCATATAATGAATCGATTGGTATTGATAGGTCTGGCCATCGGCCGTCTACTCATAATATTGATCGATAGGTTTGGCCATCGGCAGCCTACTCATAACTTTGATCGATAGGTCTGGCCATCGGCCACCTACTCATAACTTTGATCGATAGGTCTGGCCATCGGCCGCCTACTCATAACTTTGATCGATAGGTCTGGTCATCGGCCCCTACTCATAGGATTGATCGATAGGTCTGGCCATCGGCCGCCTACTCATAACTTTGATCGATAGGTCTGGCCATCGGCCCCTACTCATAGGATTGATCGATAGGTCTGGCCATCGGCCGCCTACTCATAACTTTGATCGATAGGTCTGGCCATCGGCCCCTACTCATAGGATTGATCGATAGGTTTGGCCATCGGCCCCTACTCATAGGATTGATCGATTGGTCTGGCCATCGGCCGCCTACTCATAAGATTGATCGATAGGTCTGGCGATCGGCCCCTACTCATAGAATAGATCGATAGGTCTAACCATCGGCCCCTACTCATATCTTTCATAAAAGTAATAATCCAAATTCTTCATATAACTTATCCTCGACTCATCAATGATTCTCATTCTTCCAACTAAATTAGTCTTCTTAAAATGTTTTCAACTTCGTCTACAAGCATGGCTAAGCAAGCAACTCCTACATTGGTTTTTCTACGAAATTGGTCACGAAAACATGTGGCTATCCTTTCTAGGTTTGCATAGCACATCATTTTAATAACTTTATCATGCATACCATAAAAAAAAATATAAAGCATAATTAACAAAATGGGGCATTTATATTTGAAGTATCACTTGCCTTTTGGAGGATGTCGTTGTTCACACACTCTCTCCAACGAATAACGTTTCACTCCGTTCAATCTATACGAGGAAAGAGAACTACAATAAACAAACATTTCGAACAAACACATGACACATAAAAGCAAATATCACAATAATGTATTCATTAAGATTTGTTTTGGTTCATTTATTTTATGGTCAAGTCTTATCACATAATTCCATTTACAAAAGGGATTAATGTGATAGGACTTAGGGTTTGCCATTTATGGTCAAGGGATGGTCTAATTTCAAATTAGAACATTTCAAATCAGAATAGGTAGAAATGGTGTTCCAAAGATTCTATAGAACTGGTCTTGATTAAAAGATCACACGTGTGTTTGATCAAAAGGGTTTAATACCTTTTAATATTTAAAGTTTGCCATTCTAAAATATCTAACATGTTATAAACACATCTTTATAAGTTTATATTTCAAAATAGTTGAGTAGGCTTAGTTTTGTTACTTCTGGTCAAAATAAAATACTTGTGTTATTTTTGTAAAAGAAAACAATTTAATAAGGTTAATAGAATCTTAAACTATGTTAAAACATACAAATAGGGTTTCCTATTTTTAAATGGAAATGACATTGCTAAAAATTAATTTTAACAGTGCAGCATTATTAGACAGATCCTAAGTTTTCCAAAAATATTTTATTTGCAATTTTTGAACTTATGTATTTGAACCTAGGTCAAATTTAATCAAATCTTCCATTTGAAAATTTGAATGAATTTAACCTAGTCAAATTTGAATTCCAACAGTCCTAAAAGATTCTACAAGTCAAGGGCTTTCCAAAAATATATAGTTTATTAAATTTGAATTTGTGGTTTAAAAGTTACAACAATTCTAATACGCAGGGTCTTTTCTGCAAAACAGCCATTTAATTCTATTCGGAATAAAAATCAGAAAATGGTCGTCTGACGTGGCGCTGATGCGGCTACCACGCGGGCGCTGACTGTGCTACCGATTCGTTTTAAAAGGAGATTTAATCTCGGCCGTTCGATTTAGATCCTACGGATGGGGGTCAAGGTTCTCACCGGGCGGCGAGGGAGGTCGCCGGATAATGGTGTAGACGGCGGCGCCGGTCTCGGCGTTGATGCTCCCGAGGCTCCGGTGTCCTCCTTGCTCCGGGATGGTCTCAAAGAGGTTCAGGGCCTTGCGGCAGAGGCGATAAGTGCGACGAATTCGACTGGCGCTTCCTCGGTTAGCGGGCAGCCATGGAAGGAAAGCTCGTCGCGCCGGCGAGCTCCGGTTAGCGCTTCCTCTCTTGGATGGCTACAAGGAGAAGGCGCGGATGGGTCAGGGAGGAGCGAAACTGCGAGGGGAAGGTCGGGAGAGTGGCAAGGGGCTCGGGTTCTTCCTCACCACGCCGAAAATCGAGAAACTAGCCGCCGGCGTCGAGCGGCTCCGGCGGGCAAATACGACGGCCTGGAGGCGTTGTTTCGGGACGGAGGAGAGGGGAAATGAAGCCGGGGCGTTGGTCTTTGTAGGGGTCTGCGCAGTAGAGGCCGGGATCGGTTGACGCGAGCGAATCGTGGGCGGGGTCGTGGGCGCGTTCTCCGGTCGTGGGCGAGGCTGGAGGTTGGAGACGACCCCGGCTGACCGGTGGGTCCCGGTGGCCAGAGAGAGAAGGGAGAGAGGGCCGGGGTGGGCCGTTGCTGGGCTGGAGCTGGGCTCCTACGCGTCGCACGCGCGGAGGTAAGCGCTGGGCTGGTCCAGCCAACTCTTTTTTTCTTTTTTTTTCTTTCCCTTTTCTTATTCAGTTTTCATTATTTCTTTTATATCTCTTGTTTTATTTATCTAAATGGCCTCCAACTAATTTCTAAATATCTGTAATATTCATAACTTTATTTTTAAACAATCAAACTCATGTTTGTAATACATTTCAAATTATGATATTTTCAAATAATGAAATTTAACACTTTATGGCAATTTAAATTAGAGTTTCAATAAGATAATTTATGTCTTCACAAAATCAAGGAAAATATCACAAATGCATATGTTTAAAATAAATCATACTAAATCCATTTTCAAAATCAAACATTTCAATCAAATCTATATTTTAAAATAAGAGGATATTCCGAATAGCTTTGTGACTATAAATATTGACCTAGGGTTTTATTAAGGACCCAGTTATATTGTTTTGAAGTATCTAATTTAACCAAAACATTTTGAAATAGGCATACTTTAAATAATTGAAGGTACTTTACAAATATGGTGTTAGGGTTAAATAAGTATTTAGAAAATTTATTTATAGTTCATCACTCAAGTTGAAAGTAAAGTTTACCTGATTGAATTAAATCATAATACATTCGACAAGTCATAATAATCCTTTTTTGTTGGTCCTCTAGGACATTGATGATTTATTTTTAATATGAAATAAAAGTTTTAAATTTTAGTGATTTTTAAACATTCCAAAATTTTGGGATGTTACAGACTACCACCCTTAAAAGGAATCTCGTCCCGAGATTCGAAGAGGCTAGAAAGAATGTTAGGTTTGGATGTGTGGGTTTAGGACAATTGGGTGGGCTACCACCCTTAAAAGAAAACTTCATGGGCTGTCTAGACCTCGCCATGTACACGATCACATATGTTGGTTGATATATTGTCCCTGGGTCAACCTCTGAGTCGTTGAGTGACGATTCATCTTCCTTATTCTGGCGAATTGTGTAAATCCATACACGATATAGGATTAAAAATAAGTTGTTTCTTCAAGACTTCTTCTCCTCGATGTGATTTTGATATTTGAATACCACCTTAACTCAAGGAACCTTAGTTCTACATATTCCAGTTCTTTTTTTTTTGTAACCATCTTCACACAGTTGAATTCTTCATAAGAGTTGACATGGGTAGTTAACACAAAGAGGTTTCCAGTCCTTCAATTATCCATTTGGAAATTATATAAGCGAGTATACTACCGATATGGCATAGTTGCTTATTACTTCCACCTTTTTAACTACTCCTTGTTGGTAAAGCTTGGATCATTCATTCTGTCATTTTCTCTCCTCTCAGGACAATACCATGAATAATGTCCCAACTCCTTGCATATAAAGCACTCTACCTGGCTCATATCCTTCTTAACAGAGTGGTCGTGGTATTTCTCCTTCTTTGGGCATTTCCATGAAAAGTGTCCCAAATTCTTACACTTGAAACACTCCACTTGGCTAATGTCCCTCTTGACGGATTGGTTTTGGCGATTCATGTCATTGGTTTCCTCATTATTGGGGTCACTACCCTTGGGATTCCTTGCTCTATAGTTGTTGTGGTTCCAATAGTTATCTCCTTTGCATACTTCATTATGGTTGTGGCCATTTCCACTAACATGATTGTTTCCATGGTTGTGAAAGTTGTTGACATTGCTTCCCTCATAATGATTATGCCTCTTGTGTGTAGTTTCTGAGTGGTACTTACTCGAGCTATGCTTCCTCTTTCTATTTTCAGCTTGTATCTGTTTGTTCTCCAAGATAATGGCCTTGTCGAGAAGTGACTGATAGTTGGGTGCGTAGACAACCGACAATTGAATGGCTAATTCATCATTCAGACCATCCAAGAATTTCTCCTTCCTCTTGGCATCTGTGTCAACATCGTCTGGCGTGTAGCGTGCTAGATTGTTGAAATCCTCTATGTATCTAGCAACCGTGCGGCTTCCTTGACGCAGATCTCAGAATTCTCTTTTCTTCAAGCTCATCACACCAGTTGATATGTGTGCAGTACGGAAACCTTCTTGGAACATCTCCCAGGTAACATCCTCAATTGGGTGAGTGATCTGATAGTTGTCCCACCAGCTGGCTGCAGGTCCTTCTAGCAAATGTGCCGCAAACCTGACCTTCTCTGCATCCGTGCATCCAACGGTTACTAGATTCTTATTCACTGAGCGTAGCCAGTCATCTGCTACAACAGGCTCTGACGCGCTAGTGAACGTTGCTGGTCTCAACCTTAGGAACCGGGTGAGCATGTCCACTTGTGGGGGCGGTGGTGGAGGTGGGTTGTTGTTGTTGTCGTTGTTGTTTGCTAGGAACTGAGTCATCACTTGCATGAGTTGGGTCAACACTTGTTGCATCCCATTGTTGTCGTTACCATTGTTGTCTTCATTGTTGTTGTTGTGGGTTTCTCGACGAGGAGGCATCTGTTGGTTTAGCATAGATAAGCAGAGATAGAGAGATCTAAGAGGAGAAAATCCTACCCTCACAACAAACATTTATAAAACAACAACCTAATTATTTAACCAATCAACAAGATTCAACCACAAACAAGAAAATCAATCTGGTATCGACATACAACCTAAGTTGGTATGTACAATACACCAACACGACATCGTGGTTCTAATTAAATGGTGGTCTCTGGTCTAACTCCTTGTTGAGTACTTCAGGTTCTTCCACTTATTGAATATCTTTGAAGTGCTTGCCGAATACTGGTCCTCCAATGGTCTTCAGCGTAGTGATTCGTATTGATATCGAGAAATCCATATGAAGTATTAGGCTCATACTTAAAGAACATAGTCTTCTAGAATAAGAAGAGATATTTTCAGAAGGTTGATAGTAGACGAGAGTATAAGAAAAAGGTAAAATAAAAAATATATTTATTTTAGAAAACTGAATAAAAATAGATTTTCAATCCTATGGTCAAAATCTATTTCTGTCCAAACCTAGGGTCACGAACCTACAGGCAACACAGTGCTCTGATACCATCTGTAAAGGCCCCCCTTTTTCTATAAGGTAGCGACCTCCTGTGTATTGTGCTAGTCCCTGGATCGACTTGCTAGCACCAAAGTTTAAGATGAAATATCATGCAAATGCGTCAAATACTTTGTTTACATCGTATGATCCAGGCTTACAATATTCTATACAATGGGCATAACCCCAAGGGCTAGCATAGTATTATTCAGAGTTCAACACAGCGGAATAGAAGTAGCAATGAGCCTCCATCATCTTCATGCGCCACAGGCAAGCATGTTGGTTGTAGACTCGAAGCCCTAACGAAATCTCACTCATCGTTTGTCGAACCTGCAATGGTGAGTTGCAGCCCAGACTATAAAGGGTCAGCACAATTGAATTGTGGTGGCAAGATGATACTATATTGATTAATTTAGCAAGACTATATCTACAAACATATTTGGCTTGGTGAAGTTTGAGGCTGAATTGCTTAAAGCAAGATTTCGCCTATCATTTTGTAAAACAGTTTTTCATTTAACTAAGTAGTACTACTCCTTGTCTTTTGTGAATCCAGGTTATAGTTCAACTATAAAATCTCCATAAAATGGGAACTGTTTCAAGTCCAGCCTCTTCAAGTCAACCTCTTCAGTCTAGTCGCTCCAGTTTTGTTTCCAAAGACTTGTGTCACAGTCATACGCTTCTCCTCATATAATGAATCGATTGGTATCGATAGGTCTGGCCATCGGCCGTCTACTCATAATATTGATCGATAGGTTTGGCCATCGGCAGCCTACTCATAACTTTGATCGATAGGTCTGGCCATCGGCCACCTACTCATAACTTTGATCGATAGGTCTGGCCATCGGCCGCCTACTCATAACTTTGATCGATAGGTCTGGCCATCGGCCCCTACTCATAGGATTGATCGATAGGTCTGGCCATCGGCCGTCTACTCATAACTTTGATCGATAGGTCTGGCCATCGGCCCCTACTCATAGGATTGATCGATAGGTCTGGCCATCGGCCGCCTACTCATAACTTTGATCGATAGGTCTGGCCATCGGCCCCTACTCATAGGATTGATCGATAGGTTTGGCCATCGGCCCCTACTCATAGGATTGATCGATAGGTCTGGCCATCGGCCGCCTACTCATAAGATTGATCGATAGGTCTGGCGATCGGCCCCTACTCATAGAATAGATCGATAGGTCTAACCATCGGCCCCTACTCATATCTTTCATAAAAGTAATAATCCAAATTCTTCATATAACTTATCCTCGACTCATCAATGATTCTCATTCTTCCAACTAAATTAGTCTTCTTAAAATGTTTTCAACTTCGTCTACAAGCATGGCTAAGCAAGCAACTCCTACATTGGTTTTTCTACGAAATTGGTCACGAAAACATGTGGCTATCCTTTCTAGGTTTGCATAGCACATCATTTTAATAACTTTATCATGCATACCATAAAAAAATATATAAAGCATAATTAACAAAATGGGGCATTTATATTTGAAGTATCACTTGCCTTTTGGAGGATGTCGTTGTTCACACACTCTCTCCAACGAATAACGTTTCACTCCGTTCAATCTATACGAGGAAAGAGAACTACAATAAACAAACATTTCGAACAAACACATGACACATAAAAGCAAATATCACAATAATGTATTCATTAAGATTTGTTTTGGTTCATTTATTTTATGGTCAAGTCTTATCACATAATTCCATTTACAAAAGGGATTAATGTGATAGGACTTAGGGTTTGCCATTTATGGTCAAGGGATGGTCTAATTTCAAATTAGAACATTTCAAATCAGAATAGGTAGAAATGGTGTTCCAAAGATTCTATAGAACTGGTCTTGATTAAAAGATCACACGTGTGTTTGATCAAAAGGGTTTAATACCTTTTAATATTTAAAGTTTGCCATTCTAAAATATCTAACATGTTATAAACACATCTTTATAAGTTTATATTTCAAAATAGTTGAGTAGGCTTAGTTTTGTTACTTCTGGTCAAAATAAAATACTTGTGTTATTTTTGTAAAAGAAAACAATTTAATAAGGTTAATAGAATCTTAAACTATGTTAAAACATACAAATAGGGTTTCCTATTTTTAAATGGAAATGACATTGCTAAAAATTAATTTTAACAGTGCAGCATTATTAGACAGATCCTAAGTTTTCCAAAAATATTTTATTTGCAATTTTTGAACTTATGTATTTGAACCTAGGTCAAATTTAATCAAATCTTCCATTTGAAAATTTGAATGAATTTAACCTAGTCAAATTTGAATTCCAACAGTCCTAAAAGATTCTACAAGTCAAGGGCTTTCCAAAAATATATAGTTTATTAAATTTGAATTTGTGGTTTAAAAGTTACAACAATTCTAATACGCAGGGTCTTTTCTGCAAAACAGCCATTTAATTCTATTCGGAATAAAAATCAGAAAATGGTCGTCTGACGTGGCGCTGATGCGGCTACCACGCGGGCGCTGACTGTGCTACCGATTCGTTTTAAAAGGAGATTTAATCTCGGCCGTTCGATTTAGATCCTACGGATGGGGGTCAAGGTTCTCACCGGGCGGCGAGGGAGGTCGCCGGATAATGGTGTAGACGGCGGCGCCGGTCTCGGCGTTGATGCTCCCGAGGCTCCGGTGTCCTCCTTGCGCCGGGATGGTCTCGAAGAGGTTCAGGGCCTTGCGGCAGAGGCGATAAGTGCGACGAATTCGACTGGCGCTTCCTCGGTTAGCGGGCAGCCATGGAAGGAAAGCTCGTCGCGCCGGCGAGCTCCGGTTAGCGATTCCTCTCTTGGATGGCTACAAGGAGAAGGCGCGGATGGGTCAGGGAGGAGCGAAACTGCGAGGGGAAGGTCGGGAGAGTGGCAAGGGGCTCGGGTTCTTCCTCACCACGCCGAAAATCGAGAAACTAGCCGCCGGCGTCGAGCGGCTCCGGCGGGCAAATACGCCGGCCTGGAGGCGTTGTTTCGGGAGGGAGGAGAGGGGAAATGAAGCCGGGGCGTTGGTCTTTGTAGGGGTCTGCGCAGTAGAGGCCGGGATCGGTTGACGCGAGCGAATCGTGGGCGGGGTCGTGGGCGCGTTCTCCGGTCGTGGGCGAGGCTGGAGGTTGGAGACGACCCCGGCTGACCGGTGGGTCCCGGTGGCCAGAGAGAGAAGGGAGAGAGGGCCGGGGTGGGCCGTTGCTGGGCTGGAGCTGGGCTCCTACGCGTCGCACGCGCGGAGGTAAGCGCTGGGCTGGTCCAGCCAACTCTTTTTTTCTTTTTTTTTTCTTTCCCTTTTCTTATTCAGTTTTCATTATTTCTTTTATATCTCTTGTTTTATTTATCTAAATGGCCTCCAACTAATTTCTAAATATCTGTAATATTCATAACTTTATTTTTAAACAATCAAACTCATGTTTGTAATACATTTCAAATTATGATATTTTCAAATAATGAAATTTAACACTTTATGGCAATTTAAATTAGAGTTTCAATAAGATAATTTATGTCTTCACAAAATCAAGGAAAATATCACAAATGCATATGTTTAAAATAAATCATACTAAATCCATTTTCAAAATCAAACATTTCAATCAAATCTATATTTTAAAATAAGAGGATATTCCGAATAGCTTTGTGACTATAAATATTGACCTAGGGTTTTATTAAGGACCCAGTTATATTGTTTTGAAGTATCTAATTTAACCAAAACATTTTGAAATAGGCATACTTTAAATAATTGAAGGTACTTTACAAATATGGTGTTAGGGTTAAATAAGTATTTAGAAAATTTATTTATAGTTCATCACTCAAGTTGAAAGTAAAGTTTACCTGATTGAATTAAATCATAATACATTCGACAAGTCATAATAATCCTTTTTTGTTGGTCCTCTAGGACATTGATGATTTATTTTTAATATGAAATAAAAGTTTTAAATTTTAGTGAGTTTTAAACATTCCAAAATTTTGGGATGTTACAAAAGGTCTCTCGAGAGGACTGGAGGGAGCAGCGAAGGCCTGAAGAGGGTCCTCCCGAGGCTGCCCCTCTACAAGGCCCCCTCCCCCGGAGAGGGGTCAACGCAAATCCCTCCGCAAGGCCGCCCAGACCCTGTGGAGATACTTCGCTACGAAGCAATCGCCGCAGAGCGCACATGGCCTCTGGCGCGGCCGCAGAGTGACGCGCGCGTCTGCGCGCGATGACGACGGTGCCGCAGTTGCCATTCTCGTGATTAAAGGGGTCAAAAAGCTGTGTCCCCTGCGCCGGCTTACGAGGGTTTCCTCTTTGGTGATAAAGCGGTTGGCCGGTGCTACGCTCCAAGGACGACGTCACCGTGGGCACCCCCACGATCGCTGCAGCACCAGCTGGCCGTCCTGCGTGGACGGTGGCTTTCCTGCGTCACGGGCAGGCTTTTCGACCATGGACCGGGTCCATGGACATCCCGGCAGCGGTGCACCCCACTCCTCTGCTTCGTCGCCATGTGGGGACCCTTCCGCCGCGCAGTGCGCCAGGATGAGGCCCGGGGCGCCTATAAAAGGAGGGGGAGCACCACCGTAGCAAAGGATCGTGCGATCAAAGGATCGATCTCGGAGAACTTGGACCCTACGATAGCATAGTGTAAGTCGAACCAGCTCAAGGAGGAAGACGACCTTAGCGTTCCCTCCTTGAGCTCCACTCAGCCATAAGGGAGCCCTCGGCAAGCTCATTGTGATGTAACCTTTGCAGTGCAATACAGACAGGCAGGAGTAGCGGTGTTACCTCCTCTTGAGAGCCGTGAACCTGGGTACGGGCCGCTGTCCATCTCTGTCGTGCTGTCCCTCTTCAGGCTCGACGAGCACCGTCGCCGCGCCGGTCGAGGGTTGGAGACCAACGTGTTCAGTACCCTTCTCGAACTACTCTTCAGAGTGTGACTATCCCTGTCTCGTGGGAATCACTCTCCGACAGGTTCATGCGTGGCTTATCAAGACCCTCGGGTCGGCTACGCGCTGCATGGAAGGGAGGAGTCCCTGAAGCTTTGCCAAGATTGTCGTGACCTTGAGGTCGGCTACATACGTCTACATCATCCACGTTTGTGCGGGAACGTTATCCCGCGTCCGGTCTACGAGGGTACGTTTCAGTATTGCTTTCCGTTACCGCATTACTAGATAGATAGATCTGGGCAAAAGGGAAGCGCTAGCTGAATAAATTTTTGTTATCTGCTGCGAAACCCCAACAGCCTCACTAGGGATAAAGGAAATACCATGCTACCGGGGATATGTGGGTGACATTGCCACTATCACCATGACTAGATCTAGCATGTTCTTATTTAAACTTCATGTCATTGAACTTAAAGTTATACTCTGTTTATCTTAATTACTGAGGTGTTATATTTTAGTTCGCATCTTGGTGGTGTATAAGAGAGATTAATAACCAAAAGATCTATGTTATGATGTGATGCCCATATTATTAATAACTTGTCTTGTTGCAATCTCATATGTCAATTGCTATGTTCCATTATCTACCACTATATAAAAGAGAGAGTGCATTTGTGAAACCATGAACCCCAGTCCATTTTTAATCATAAGAAACACCTTTCCAACACTTTATTAGCACTTTACATTTTCTGTTATTTAAAAATCCGAAAATACAAAAATACTTTTACATCTTGCAAACACCATACAAACCACAAAAACATCATCCAATATCATTCATACCATCCTTGCACTTTTATTTACCACCATTGCATATTTATTTCTGTTTTGCATTCATTATTTTTATATCTTTTACTTACACCTTGTGCTTGACAACCACTTGTTGAGGTTGAGGGCACAAAACAATTTACTTTGTTTTGTAGGTTTCATAAATAAGGATAAGGAGACAACAGCTTTTGGTTCATTTCCCCGAGAGTTCGATATTAAACCCTCGAGTCACCCTCGTGGGGAAAACTAGTCTTTCCCTTACTATACACTCTGCACTTGGAGTCTCAACCTAACCCATACTCTTTTTGACACAGGTGACTGGAAGCAACACCGCCTCAAGTACCCTTGTCAACTAGGGCCATCACTTAGTCCAATACAGAAAGTTGCATTAGGGGGATATATATCGGGGACCCTAGAGTTTATAGCTATGGTGGAACAATTATGTCTTAATAATTCTTGTGTTGCACATTAACTTGGCCATGCGATCCATCATAAGGGGTTTAGTTTATTTATTTAGCTACACCTAATTAAGGCTCTGTCCAAAGAAGATTAAAACTTGACAAAGTATTTACCGTGTTGTTCTAGAAATATTTATGCCATAAAGTCTAGGTAGCCCTTGGGAACGTTTTCCACCTATAAGAAACACAAACTTGCGCTTGTCCTCTTGCTGCATAGAGGATTGAGCGTTCTCCCATTGAGAGCTTTCATTTATCATATTTCATTTTCAGCATTTTACTTTATTGCAAACTCTACACCAAAAATCCAAAAACTCTTGCATCTTTTCATCATTTTAGTTTGTCTTGTTCATAGATAATAAGAGAAGTGACACTCTTATTTGAGAGGATAAATATTTATACCTTCTACTCCGTGGGATCGATACTAATACTTACACATCGAATATTTCAACGATCCCCTATACTTGTGGGTATCAAGTAGCATTCAACATCAAAACATGAATAAAAGATAGCTCTTGATAAAACACTTGCAAATCAATACTCAAAAAAAAACACATGAATCCTGCAACTATATGTCTCTTTTTAAATCAACACAAACATCCATATCCCAATTTCTTTAATAGCATACAACTTAATTGAACCCAAACTTCCAGTAGCTCTTGCATAACATGAATAAAAGTGGTGGTCTCAAGAAAATAAAAACAAACCGAATACAAAAGAAAATAAAAGACACTCCAAGTTTATGCCATAAAATAAGTTGATCGAAAAAAAAAATTAGATGTGTGCAAACCGAGAGTGTTTTGGTCCAGTAGGGTTGTCTTCACATCCCCAAGCTTATGGTCTACACTATCCTTGGATAGCTCTTGGTGCATGTCCTCTAATTCCTGTGAAAAAACTTCGACACATCGTTTCTCCCATTTCTTTTATGTGAGGTGACATTAGTAGGCATAAATAGTTGAATTGTTTGCTGCATGAAAACCTTAAAAAATTGTTCACATAAGATTTCCAGAGAGTCTATAATGTTTAATGCTTACTTATAAACTCAATTTCGATAAAAAATATTCAACTTAAAAGTTCAAATAACACATCAATCAAAATAGGACAGAATCTGTCCAGAAAAACTGTAGCAGCACAACAATTTTTTTTAACCTACTTAGACATGTCTAAAAAATCAACAAACATTCATGCATAGAGAGGATGAAAAGTTTCAACTATAGTTCAAATTTGAGCTCAATCGGAGTTACAGAATAGGAATTAAAAATCATACCGTGCACAAATTTGTGCTGGAATAAAATCTCCGAATATAATGAGCAACTTTTCAATCCAAAATAGGTAAAACTTGGCACTTTATTAAAAAAATTAGAAACTAAACAAAAAAAATAAGTCTCTTGTTACATCAAGAGGGCACAAAGAAAATGAAAACAAAAACAACCGGGTTGCCTCCCTGATGTCTACACACGCTTCTATTCTCGTAGACAGTGTTGGGCCTCCAAGAGCAGAGGTTTGTCGAACAGCAGCAAGTTTCCCTTAAATGAATCACCCAAGGTTTATCAAACTCAGGGAGATAGAGGTCAAAGATATCCCTCTCAAGCAACCCTGCAATTAAGATACAAGAAGTCTCTTGTGTCCCCAACACACCCAATACACTTGTCAGATGTATAGGTGCACTAGTTCGGCGAAGAGATAGTGAAATACAAGTAATATGGATGATTATAAGTAGTAATTGCAATCTGAAATAAAAATGGCAGCAAGCAAACATGTAGCAGAACTTGTTGGAAACGGTGTTTCAATGCTTAGAAACAAGGCCTAGGGATCATACTTTCACTAGTGGACACTCTCAACAATGACATCATAATTAAATAAATAAACACTACTCTCAAACACTCTCTTGTTGGATAACAAACACCATTCATTAATTGCGTAGGGCTACAAGAGCACCCTCAAAGTCTGAGTAAACAAGCACCACAACGTCATAAATTAAAGGAGTCACACACGGTGCACACACTGTCACCTTTACACCGTGGAGAGTAACTCCGGAGTTCATATTAAGGTAACCTCTAGAGTGCATAATAGATAGAGAGTAACATCACATATTCAACTAGATTACAAAGCTCATGATCACATAAAGATCACACCATGGGAGAGAGAGATAAACCACATAGTTACCGGTAGAGCCCGCAGCCTCGGGGGAGAACTACTCCCTCCTCGTCATGGGAGTCAGCAACGGCGATGGAGATGGTGGTGGAGTTGATGGAGATGGCTCCGGGGGCAATTCCGCATCCCGGCAGGGTGCCGAAACAGAGACTTCTGTCCCCCAAATTAGTGTTTTTGGTGACGGCGGAGCTTCGGGACTCTTCTCTGGAAAAAGACGATTGTTTTAGGGTTTTCATGTCGGGGCATTATATGGGCGAAAGGGCGACGTCGGTGGGCGCCCGAGGGGCCCACACCACATGGTGGCGCGGCCAGAGGGGGAGCCGCGCCACCACATGGTGTGGCTGCCTCCTCGGCCCCCTTCGTCTCTCCTTCGGACTCCGTATCGTGTCGGGAAAAATAGGAACTTTGCCATTTGTTTCGTCCAATTCCGAGAATATTTCCAGAACAACTTTTATGAAACCAAAAACAGCAGAAAACAGGGAACTGGCACTGTGGCATCTTGTTAATAGGTTAGTCACAGAAAATGCATAAAAACCATATAAAGTGTATATAAAACATGTAGCAATTGGTATAATATAAGCATGGAACATAAGAAATTATAGATACGTTGGAGACGTATCAAGCATCCCCAAGCTTAGTTCTGCTCGTCCCGAGT
Organism: Poa annua; assembly: GCA_026929855.1. Taxonomy (NCBI): domain Eukaryota; kingdom Viridiplantae; phylum Streptophyta; class Magnoliopsida; order Poales; family Poaceae; genus Poa; species Poa annua. The sequence goes on from CM049437.1 coordinate 61,720,877, forward strand.
AGGTAAAACGATAACAAGAATAATTTCTGAAGTGACATGCTTTCACACAATCTTGATCATATAATAATGTAATGCATGTAAATTGAGATCAAATGAATAAAAGATGTAGTTTATATTGATATCAAATGTGTAATGAGTAAACAAGTAGGAAGAACAAAGTAAAAATTTCAATGAATCAATACTAGAGAACAATCAACCGTGCAAAGTAGATATTAAAGATGATTTAAGCTTCAAGAACAACAATATAATCATCTAATGCATCCAACACTCATCACAACTTTGTGAAAGGATGAAGTCAAGCAATAACAATATGCACGTAGAAAATCATCTCTCTATTTGTTCACTTAAAAACAAGCAAGCGTTCAGCATTGGTCCCTGGCACCAGGATGTTGTGGCTAAAAGAATGATAAGGGGGGTTTGGAAGGCCAACGGAAGAAAGTCTCACACAGCTGAAAGTGATCATTAGACAAGAGGAAGTCTTATAATCGAAGCTATGCAAGGAGTAGTGATTGCCACACAACGGATGCACATAGAGCTATAAGTGTATGAAAGCTCTCCAATGGAACTAGTGGGGGTGCATCTAACTTGCTTGCTCATGAAGACCTAGAGCACTTTTGAGGAGGCTCATCATTGGAATATACAAGCCAAGTTCTATAGTGTAAAGTTCCCCACATAGTTATGCAAGTAAAACATGAAAACTCTCTCATATGGAGTATAGGTGCTAAACATGAGCACAAATGATGACTATGAATATTACAGGTGCTATAACATGAGCACAAGTATGGATAAAGAGTAGTAATGTTGCCCCCTTTTTATTTTATTTTCTTTATTTTTTTCCATTTTTTATTTTTCCATTTTTTTTTACTTTTTCTGTTTCTCTTTTCGATGGCCTCCATGGCTCTTTTCACTTTTAGGGGTAAACATTCTAATATGACAACACACTTTTGATACAATAAATCATAAGGAATAAAACATAGTGTATGAAACGGTGCCTTTGCCAGTGTAGCAGGATATGCAATGATCTAGCGTAACATGGGTAAAACCACACATCGGCTGTAAAGAATCATGCAAGGCAATATATAAATGATAAATGACAACAAGTCATGTAATGTAAGATGGAAGTTGCATGGCAATATATCTCGGAACAGCTATGAAAATGCTGCAGTAGGTAGGTATGGTGGTTGTTTTGAGGAAGATATTTGGCTTATGTGTAGGAGAACATGATGAAGATCTCCCACGAGTTTTGGATGTACCCGCGAAGTATGCACCAACTCTCAATGTGAGAAAGGGCAATGCAAAGTACCGAAGAGGCTAGCAAATATGGTGGTGGAAGTGCCATGAAAACCGCAGCTTAGAACTCACAAGCAAAAAGATTCCAACTAGAAATATGATCTTACAAGGCATAATGAAAATCACTCCATGAGGGACTATGGCAAATGAACAAGTCACTGTTGGGACCCCGACCGTAGCGCATAACACAAAGTCATTACGGTTGCTTTTAACATTAGAAGTCATATATCATCATGCTATCAACTGGATATTTAAGTGTGGCACAACTTCAAGTTTTCTAGAGCAACCATTAATAATTCCACTTTACTAAACCATCATGTTTACCATTAAGCATATTAATATCCCAAAACAACATCAATGATTCAAGTGACACAATTTAATGATCTACAAGATTATGTATCATTTCATCATACCATCTACCACATTAAACATTTTCTGTTCTTAACCAAACAGCAATCAACTTATCTAAAAATAAACTCTCCAAGTATTTAACAATGAGATATGAGAGTATAATATAAGAAAACTAACAGCTCTAACAAGAGATGCATGAAAAACAAGAGCTAATAGTATTGAAGTAACATAGAAGAATACTCAACAAATAATAATGAAGAATACGAGTATTCGTAAGAAAAAGCGGAGCGTGTGTCTCTCCCACAAAGGAATGCTAGGATCCATTTTATTCAGAGAATGAAAATAATAAAAACAAAAACAAAAACAAACAGACGCTTCAAGTAAAGCAAATAAGATGTGACGGAATTGAAATATAGTTTCACTAGAGAGGACCTGATAGTTTGTTGATGAAGAAGGGGATGCCTTGGGCATCCCCAAGCTTAGACGCTTGAGTCTTCTTGAAATATGCTTGGGTGACCCATGGGGGCATCCCCAAGGTTAGGCTCTTTCATCTTCTTGGTCACATCATATCATCCTTCTCTCTTGATCCTTGAAAACTTCCTCCACACCAAACTCAAAGTAGACTTCATTAGAGGGTTAGTGCATAATCAAAAATTCTCATATTCTGCATGGACAAAACCATTACACATGCTACTGGACATTAGCTACAGCCACTGTTATTTTATGGAACAAAAAGATCCATTCAAAAACAGCAAAAGGAGCAATGCAAAATAAATGGCAGAATCTGTCAAAAACAGAATAGTCCGTAAAGACGAATTATTTCGAGGCACTTAACTTGCTCAGATCAGAAAACTCAAAACTAATGAAAGTTTCATACATATCTGAGGATCACGCACAAAAAATCTCAGGTCATTTTGATTTTTCTGTGAATTCTTACGAATTAAACGGTGGACAGAAGAAAACTGTTCCTGCGCAGAAATCCAAATCTAGCATCAACTTCCTACTAGAGGCTTTACTTGACACAACAATGCGATAAAATAAAGATACAAAAGAGTTGTTACAGAGGTAAGCATGCTCCTTGACTCAAATAAAAGAAAAATAACAGAAATAAATAATGGGTTGTCTCCCATAAGCTCTTTCTTTATAGCCATTAAGATAGGCATAGTGATTTTAAAAGATGCTCACGTAAGAAATAAGAGTTGAGGCAAAAGAGAGTATCAAAAAGCAAATACGAAACACTTTCAAGTCTAACCCGCTTCTTATGAAAAAGAATCTTGTAAAGAAACAAGTCATGAAAGCACAAAGCAACAAGCATAGGAAAGCAAAACAAGTGCAACTTCAAAAATTTCAACATAAAGAGAGGAGACTTAATATTATTGTGATGTATGAATCCATGTCTCCCTCTCTCATAATGACCAGTGGGTCTTAAAGTACCCAGCAAATAAAAGCAAATCAAGATAAGGCTCAAAACATTCATCATAAAGAGAAGAAACTTAGTAACATGAAGATCTCTATAACCATACTTTCCTCTCTCAAAATAATTTTCAGCGGCATCATGAATAGACTCAACAATATAGCTATCACCTAAAGCATTCTTATCATGATCCATAAGCATAATAATATTATTACTCTCCACATAAGCATAATCAATTTTATTAATAACGGTGGGAGTAAAACTATCACATCCATCATTGTAATCATCATAAATTGGAGGCATAGAATAATCAACATGAACCATATCCTCAATAGTACGTGGACTGAAAATATCACAATGATTATAATTATCATATATTGGAGGCAAAGTATCATCAAAGAAAATTTTCTCCTCAAAACTTGGGGGACTAAGAATAACATATTCATCAACAACGGCTTCCCCAAGCTTAGACTTTTCGATAGCATTAGCAATAATGGTGTTCAAAGAATTCATACTAATAACATTGCTACCATCACGCAAATAATTTTCCATAGGTTTTTTAATTTCCTGTTCAAACACATCATGTCCTAACTCAAGATAAATTTCATAGAGCTCTCTAATTTTTTTGTTGTTTTCCATTAAGCCTAACTAGTAAAAATAAAAACAAGAAACAAAAAGATTTAACTGCAGGATCTAAAGGAAATAACTTCGAGCGCTCACACAACAGCAACAGTGCTAGAAAATAGCTTAATAGCCACAGGATGTGAGTACCTTTTACCTTACCTCCCCGGCAACGGCGCCACAAAATAGCTTGATGTCTACGCACGCTTCTATTCTCGTAGACAGTATTGGGCCTCCAAGAGCAGAGGTTTGTAGAACAGCAGCAAGTTTCCCTTAAGTGAATCACCCAAGGTTTACCGAACTCAGGGAGGTAGAGGTCAAAGATATCCCGCTCAAGCAACCCTGCAATTAAGATACAAGAAGTCTCTTGTGTCCCCAACACACCCAATACACTTGTCAGATGTATAGGTGCACTAGTTCGGCGAAGAGATAGTGAAATACAAGTAATAGGGATGATTATAAGTAGTAATTGCAATCTGAAATAAAAATGGCAGCAAGAAAACATGTAGCAGAACTTGCTGGAAACGGTGTTTCAATGCTTAGAAACAAGGCCTAGGGATCATACTTTCACTAGTTGACACTCTCAACAATGACATCATAATTAAATAAATAAACACTACTCTCAAACACTCTCTTGTTGGATAACAAACACCATTCATTAGTTGCGTAGGGCTACAAGTGCACCCACAAAGTCTGAGTAAACAAGCACCACAACGTCATAAATTAAAGGAGTCACACACGGTGCACACACTGTCACCTTTACACCGTGGAGAGTAACTCCGGAGTTCATATTAATGTAACCTCTAGAGTGCATAATAGATAGAGAGTAACATCACATATTCAACTAGATTACAAAGCTCATGATCACATAAAGATCACACCATGGGAGAGAGAGATAAACCACATAGCTACCGGTAGAGCCCGCAGCCTCGGGGGAGAACTACTCCCTCCTCATCATGGGAGTCAGCAACGGTGATGGAGATGGCGGTGGAGTTGATGGAGATGGCTCCGGGGGCAATTCCCCGTCCCGGCAGGGTGCCAAAACAGAGACTTCTGTCCCCTGAATTAGTGTTTTTGGTGGCGGCGGAGCTTCGGGACTCTTCTCTGGAAAACGACGATTGTTTTAGGGTTTTCATGTCGGGGGCATTATATGGGCGAAAGGGCGACGTCGGTGGGCGCCCGAGGGGCCCACACCACATGGTGGCGCGGCCAGAGGGGGAGCCGTGCCACCACATGGTGTGGCTGCCTCCTCGGCCCCCTTCGTCTCTCCTTCGGACTCCGTATCGTGTCGGAAAAAATAGGAACTTTGCCTTTTGTTTCGTCCAATTCCGAGAATATTTCCAGAACAACTTTTCTGAAACCAAAACAGCAGAAAACAGGGAACTGGCACTGTGGCATCTTGTTAATAGGTTAGTCCCAGAAAATGCATAAAAACCATATAAAGTGTATATAAAACATGTAGAAATTGGTATAATATAAGCATGGAACATAAGAAATTATAGATACGTTGGAGACGTATCACTCCTGTAAAGCGCTTTCTTTATAGCCATGTAGCTAGGCTTACTTACTTGATATTCATGAAGGTTGAACCTCATGAGGGAGCTTATATTTGGTGTGTCCCTCTTCCTTGGGAAGTGTTTCATGCACTTCTTTTGTGGGAACTGAAACTTCACAGTGCCTTCCTTTGAATCAATAATGGCACCTGTAGTACGAAGAAAAGGTCTTCCAAGAATAATTGGACTAGAGGTTTTACTCCCCATATACATGATTAGAAAATCAACACCACAAATGTCATATGTAACTCTATCATTACATCATTTACTTTTCTTAATGCATTTTTGATACTATCATCAGCAAGTTTTAATTCTATAGAGCATTTTTCAATATTTTTCAACTCAAGTGCTTCATATAAATCTTTAGATAAAACTGAGACACTAGATCCTAGATCATGGATTACATGGTGTGCCTCTTTTCCAATAGTAACTAATACCTTGGGGATCCACATATCTGTCGGCCCAGTGGGATCCAGGGTGTGCAGGGCCCAGTCTCCACAGCCCTCGCACGGAACAGTATCGAAAGATGGCTAAGGACCAAGCCGAACGCTTGAAGAGACTCTCGAGGGGAGAAGCCCTCGAGAGGGCTTGAAGGGACAGCAAAGGCCTGAAGAGGTTTCCCCCCGCGAGTGCCCCTCTACAAGGCTCTCTCCCCTGGAGAGGAGTCAACGCGAACCCCTCCACAAGGCCGCTCTGGCCCTGTAGAGATGCTTCGCTAAGAAGCAACCGCCGCAGAGCGCACATGGCCTCTGCCGCGGCCGCAGAGTGACGCGCGCGTCTGCGCGCGATGACGACTGCGCCGCAGTTGCCATTCTGGTGATTAAAGGAGTCAACAAAGCTGTGTCCCCCGCGCCGGACTACAAAGCTTTCCCCTTTGGTGATAAAGCGGATGGCCGGCGCTACGCTCCAACGACGACGTCACCGTGGGCGCACCCACGATCTTTGCAACACCAGCTGGCCGTCCTGCGAGGACGGTGGTCTTCCTGCCACCAGGGCAGGCTTTGCGACCATGGACCGAGTCCATGGACAGCCCGGCTGCGGTGCACCCCGCTCCTCTGTTTCGTCGCCATGTGGGAACCCTTCCGCTGCGCAGGCCGCAGGGATGAGGCCCGGGGCGCCTATAAAAGGGGAGGGGGCACCTCCGTAGCAAGGGATCGGACCCTAGAGAGAGAAAGGATCGATCAATCTACACTCCACCAAAGCTTAGCCTAGCCTAGCGTATTCGAGGAGGAAGTAGACCTTAGCTTCCCTCCTTGAGCTCCGCACTGCCGCAAGAGAGCCCTCGGCAAGCTTTTTGTACTGTACCCTCTGCAGCGCAATACAGACAAGCAGGAGTAGCGGTGTTACCTCCTCCTGAGGGCCGTGAACCTGGGTACGGGCTGCTGTCCATCTCTGCCGTGCTGTCCCTCCTCAGGCTCGACGAGCACCGTCGCCGTGCCGGTTGAGGGTTGTAGACCAACGTGTTCAGTCCCCTTCTCGAACTACTCTTCAGAGTGTGATCACCCCTAGCCTCGTGGGAATCACTCTCCGAAATTTGGCGCGCCAGGTAGGGGACTGAGCCGCGTCTTCAACCTTCGATCAGCTTCCGCGCCATGACGGACACCCGCATGACACGCGCCAACAGGCGCGCAGCTGACAGGGCTCATACTGAGCCCGGCACCGCCCCCAATCGCGGCCGCCGCGGCCGCCCTCGCACGACGGAGCGCGCCAACACCGGCCCGCACGTGGAGGAGCCCGAGAGCGAGGATCACCGTGATGGCGACCGCCGCGACGACAGGGACGCCTCCCCGGAGCACCACGACGATGCTGAGTCCTCGCATCCGTCTCGGCGCCAAAGCGCGTCTTCTCAGGGACGCCCGGAGCCCACGCCACACACCGCGCTTCTCATGGCCCAGGAGCTTCTCCGCTACCGGCCTAGCGCGGAGGCCCACGACCAGTGGCTTGACCGCCTTCACCACCTAGTCGACGTCGCGACGACGCGCCCCGCTCCGTCGCGCTCCCTGGTTCACCACTCTGGCCGCACTGGAACGGCCGCGCCGGATGCGCCTTCGCCACCGCCGGGACCACCTCCGGCTGCAGCGTAGAGGGCTCCCTCTCATGCGTCCTCGCCGCACGACTGCCAAATTGTGCAGCGCACCGCGCCTGACGCGCGAGTGGGGATGGAGTGCCGGAGGGACCTCCAGAACCGCCTCGTCGAGGAAATCGGCCAGGCGGGGCAGCAGAACCGCAGGGCTCTCCAGGGCGGGACCGCCACGTACGCCACCGGCTGCATGGCCTTCACCCGCGCTCTGCGCCGCGTGGTATGGCCACAGAAGTTCAGGCCTGCCCTTCCCAAGGGCTACGACGGGTCAAGCAACCCCATCGAGTTCCTGCAGCTCTACACCACCTCTATCCAGGCTGCAGGAGGAGACGACAAGGTCATGGCCAACTGGTTCTCCCACGCGCTTAGGGACTCCGCGTTGTCATGGCTCCTCAACTTGCCTGAGGACTCCATCGACTCGTGGGACGAGCTCTGCAGGCAGTTCGTCGCCAACTTCAAGGGCACCTATGAGCGCGCGCTCACCCACAATGATCTGCGCGCTGTGGTGCAGAGGAAGGACGAGACCCTCCGCAAGTACATCCAGCGCTTCAGCCAAGTGCGCAACAAGATCCCGAACATCCCCGACACACAAGTCATTGCCGCCTTCAGGGAGGGCGTCACAAACCGCAGGATGCTCGAGAAGCTGGGCATTCACGACAAGCTCACCTCTGTGGTGAAGCTGTTCGACCTCGCTGACAAGTGCGCCAAGGCTGAAGAGGGACTCCTCTTCGTCAAGATGAGCCAGCGGACGGACGACCCGGCCGAGGGGTCCAAGAGCCACAAGAAGCGGGAGGAAACCAAGCGCAAGACCACCGCTGTCCTAGCAGCCGAGCCAGACGCCAAGTACCCCCACAGAGCCTCCCCTGAGCCTGGCGACAAGAAGGAGGACAACCGTCCGTTCTGCGTCTACGACAACAGGCGCAGCCACGCCACAGAGAACTGCTTCGATCTCAACAGGCTGAGCCGAGAGCGCGAGCGAGAAGAAGGCAGCGGGAACCGCGGCAGAGGCCGCAGCTACCGCAGAGATGGCAGGGGCGGACGCAATGGCAGCTACCAGAAGCCGCTAGGCACTCAAGCCAACGCCGCCGAGAAGAACAATAACCTCCCTGACGAGGAAGATGGAGGCTATCAGGCCCCTAGGAGGGCTATGGCCTGCATCCTCGGCGGAGCTCAGGCGCCCAAGTCCAACAACCAGTTCAAGCAGTTCGCCCGCGAACTCAACGCCGCGCTCACCAGCGTCGAGACCTCCAAGCCCCTCAAGTGGTCTTGGTACACCATCGCTTTCGACGCCAAGGACCACCCCAAGTCGACCAAGACTGTTGGAACCCTCCCCCTGGTCTGCTCCCCCACCATCAACAACATTGCCGTCTCCAAGACGCTCATTGATGGGGGTGCTGGCCTGAACGTCATCTCTGTCGAGACCTTCGAGACGCTTCAAGTGCCTTACGAGTGGCTCATGCCCTCCAGGCCATTCACAGGGGTCACCAGTGGTTCGGTCGAACCTCTAGGGCAGGTCCGGCTGGCCGTCACCTTCGGCACGCAGAAGAACTACCGCACTGAGCTGATAGACTTCGACGTCGCGCACATTGGCCTGCCGTACAACGCCATCCTCGGCTACCCCGCCCTCGCGAAGTTCATGGCGGTCACGCATCACGCCTACAACATGGTCAAGATCCCCGGCAGCGCTGGCACTATCGCCATCCATGGTCATATCCTGGATGCCACGCGCGCTGTCGAGAGCGCCTACAAGGCGGCCGCCATGGCATTCCCGGCTGACGAGGACATGGAGCCTCTCGAGAGGCCCAAGAAGAAGAAACAGATGTTCTCTCAGGAGCAAGCTTCCACGAAGAAGGTGTCGCTGAGCGCCAGTGGCTCGGGGGCTGAAGGCTCCGGGGCTAGCATCACCATAGGCGCTACCCTGCCTCCCAAATAGGAAAGCGCGCTCGTCGCCTTCCTTCGGGCAAACTCTGACATGTTCGCATGGACTCCGTCAGATATGTCCGGTGTACCAAGGGTGGTGATCGAGCACCACTTAGCCGTGTGTCCAGACGCACGCCCCGTCAAGCAGAAAGCATGGAAGCAAGCCCCCGAGAAGCAAGCATTCATCGTCAAGGAAGTAGAAAAGTTAAAAGCAGCAAATGTCGTCCGCGAAGTCGCGCACCCCACTTGGCTCTCCAACGGCGTGGTTGTCCCTAAACCCGCTGGAGGAGGCCGACTCTGCATCGACTACACAGATGTCAATAAGGCCTGCCCCAAGGACCCATACCCCATGCCGAGGATAGACCAGATCGTGGACTCCACCGCCGGCTGCGACCTCCTCTGTTTTCTGGACGCCTTCTCTGGTTATCACCAGATCAAAATGGCTAAAGAGGACGAGGAGAAAACAGCATTCCTCACCCCTTGTGGTGTGTATTGCTACACTTGCATGCCTTTCGGCCTGAAGAACGCCGGCGCCACTTTCCAGAGGCTCATGAGGATAGCCTTGGGGGCATAGATGGGCAGAAACGCAGAAGCTTATGTCGACGACATTGTGGTCAAGTCTCGCGAGGGAGACACTCTCTTGAAGGATCTCGAGGAACCTTCGCCAGCCTGCGCAAGGTGAACATCAAGCTGAACCCCGCCAAGTGCGTCTTCGGGGTGCCTTCAGGCAAACTCCTCGGATTCCTCGTGTCTCACCGCGGCATAGAAGCAAACCCTGACAAGATCAAGGCCATAGAAGGGATGCAGCCTCCTCGCCGGCTCAAGGACATGCAGCGCTCGGCAGGCTGTATGGCCAGCCTGGGCCGTTTCATCTCCAAGTTCGGCGAGAGAGCCCTGCCATTTTTCAAGATCATGAAGAGGTCCGACACATTCAAATGGACCCCTGAAGCGGACAAGGCTTTTGAGGACTTAAAGAGATATTTGGCCAGCCCACCAGTCATGGTGGCCCCTAGGACAGGCGAACATCTAAAGCAGTACCTATCAGCCACTCCTCAGACCGCAAGCGCCGTCCTGGTGGCCGAAAGGGAAGAGCCAGTCCTCCCCAAGAAAAGCGCCGCCACTCCAAGTCCAAAGCCGCCCGACAAAGATTTCGCCAAAGGAGCAGTCACCACAGACCCACCGCCAGGCCCACAGCCTCAAGTCGAGTTTGCTCCGAATACCCTTGCCGAGACCCCTCCACAGGCGGATCTCGACAAGGGCCCTGAAGAGCCTCCACAGAGAGCCGACGCTGCACCTCCCTCGACAACCCTTGTCGAGCACCCCGTCTACTTTGTCAGTACAGTACTGCGGGACGCTCAGGAACGGTATCCTATGCAGCAGAAGCTTCTCGTCGCGCTCCTCATCGCCTCCAGGAAGCTGCGACACTACTTCCAGGGTCACCCCATCACGGTGGTCACTTCCTTTCCCCTGGAGCAGATCCTGCGCAACCCCAACACCACAGATCGTGTCGCGGGATGGAACATCGAGCTGCAGCCATTCAATTTGCGCTTCGACACCACAAGAGTCATCAAGGGAAGAGCGCTGGCAGACTTCGTCGTCGAATGGACTGACCCAAGCCCTGAAGAGCCTCGGGAAGAAGAGGCCGAACTCTCTGGAGACACGATGCCCAGCCACTGGACCATGCACTTCGATGGAGCCTTCGCCCTCCGCAATGGCGGGGCAGGCGTCGTCTTGACCTCGCCCAAAGGCGACAAACTCTACTACGCTGTCCAGCTGTGCTTCACGATTGACAAGATCTCCAACAACATCGCTGAATACGAGGGCCTCCTCGCCGGCTTAAGGGCCGCCATCGCTCTAGGCGTCAAGCACTTACTCGTCAAGGGCGACTCCCAGTTGCTTGTCAATTTCTCCAACAAAAGCTACACGCCTAAAGACGACCACATGGCCGCGTACCTTGAAGAGGTCCGCAAGCTCGAGAAGCACTTCAGGGGCATGGAGCTCATGCATATCCTGAGGAAAGAGAACCAGGAGGCCGACGACATCGCCAAGCGAGCCTCGCGAAGGCAAGCCCAACAGGATGGCGTCTTTGAAGAAAGACTCACCAAGGCATCCATAAAGCAGCCTCAAGAAACTACAGCCGCAAGCACGGACGAAGCACTCCCACCACCTCCTAAAGCTGGGGCACCCGACTGTGATCCTCACACAGGGGAGCGTCTGTTGCTGACAGCGGCTCACCAAGAAACAGGCTGGATTGACGAGCTCAAAGACTACTTGGTGAAGGGGATCCTCCCCGAAGAAGATGCGGAAGCAGAGCGAATCGCTCGACAGGCAAAATCCTACTACATCCTTGAGGGAGACCTGTACCGCAAGCGCCCAAATGGCATCGCGCTCAAATGCGTCCCTCCCGAGTAAGGCCGAATGCTGATCAAGGATATCCATAGCGGAGAGTGCGGCCACCACTCGTGTGCGCGCACCCTCGCAGGCAAGGTCTTCAGGAGCGGGTTCTACTGGCCGCAAGTGCTTCAAGATGCGGTCACCATCGTCCAAGCTTGCGACGCCTGCCAGTACCACGCCAAGCAAATCCATCAGCCGGCGCTGGGACTCCAGACCATCCTACTCTCCTGGCCGTTCGCGGTCTGGGGGCTTGACATTTTGGTCCCCTTCCCGAAGTCGCAAGGGGGCTACCGCTTCCTCTTCGTGGCCGTTGACAAGTTCACTAAGTGGGCCGAGGTCGAACCAGTGCGCACTATACCAGTCGGGGCAGCGGTGAAATTCATCAGGAGCCTGGTCTGCCGCTTCGGAGTGCCCAATCGCATCATCACCGACAATGGCTCGCAGTTTACCAGTGGCGTCTTCCGCTCTTACTGCGAAAAACTCGGCATCAAGCTCTGCTTCGCCTCGGTGGCTCATCCACGGAGCAATGGTCAAGCCGAGCGAGCAAATGCAGAAGTCCTTAAGGGCCTCAAGACCAGAAGCTTCAACATCCTCAAGGGTCACGGCAAGGGCTGGATCGACGAGCTCCCATCTGTGCTCTGGTCCATGCGCACAACCTCTTCAAGACCCACGGGTGAAACACCGTTCGCCCTTGTCTACGGAGCCGAAGCAGTCCTCCCCACAGAAATCAAGCACGGGTCCCCACGGGTCCTTGCCTTCAACGAGGACACCCAAGAGGACCTCCACAATGACGACCTGCTGCTTCTCGAGGGACTGCGCCGCCGTGCCGCCCTTAGAGCGGCAAAGTACCAGCAAGACCTGCGACGCTACCACAGCCGCCATGTGCGCTCACGCACCCTTGAGGCGGGCGACCTCGTCCTCAGGCGAATCCTCTCCAGAGAAGGCCTCCACAAGCTCTCGCCGATGTGGGAAGGCCCCTACAGGGTCTCCCACATCGCCAGGCCTGGCGCCGTACGCCTCGAGACTGAAGACGGCATCCCCGTCAAGAACCCGTGGAACATCGCGCATCTACGCAAGTTCTACCCGTGATCATAGTCACGCCCGTGATCATTGTCACGTCAGGCATTTTTTGTCTCTAGAGGGAAGCTCATGGCTTCACCTCCAAGCTTCTCAAAGCTTCTCCTGAGGGCCAGCCCTCCGAGCTCTCCTGCTAACGAGCCACCGCAGGCCGCAGAGAGTATCAGCCACTAATGGGTGGTCCCCATGCCTCGACATGGAAGGAACGTTAGCTTGGCAAACCCAACTGTAATGAACCATTTCGTTCCTAAGTGAACTATGCGCTCAGGCGCCATTTCGTTTCTAAGTGAACTATGCGCTGAGGCGCCGCTGTGTAATATTTCGATGGCAAGTTTACTTTCGTCATTTACTTTACCATGTGCGCTTATATTCTTCCCATGCGCACCTCGCGAGCGGGGGCTTAGTACGGTGCCTGTGCCTCAAGAGCACCCCAGCAGCACTGCAAAATCCAAGGGATCCGAGCTCTGGCTAAAGGGCATGCTCCCAAAAACACGCCACCTCTCCAAAGGACCTTGGTAATTACACTCCTCGCGAGATACCCATGAGGAAACCTATAAGCGCGCATGAGTCCTTACTACCATGCTCTAGTGTTTGGGTTCGCCTCTCTAACATCCGTAGGGAACAAGAGTCCCTCCAAGCTCGTGGAGGAAAAACTCGGCCCCTGGAGGAAAACGCATCGCCAAGGAAAGCCTACGCAGAGCAAAAGCCTCGCGAAGCTAAGTTCCCTGCTCGCACCAAGAGAGTCTCTTCATCTCTCTCACGAGCACTTCTCGTCCCTCGAGCGTTTCTTTTCCCTCACTCTCCATGGACTGCTTGCACGTCAAAGGGGGGCCCTTGAGCATCGCGCCTCGAGGACTCTTACCTATCGAGCATACCGCAGCGGCGGAGTCATAGCGCAAGGAGAAGGGTCCTAGCGACGCAGAGCGAAAAAAGGCATGGAGTTGAAGCAAAAGGCCTTCGAGGGGCACGCACACAAACTTAGTAGCATATTCTTAAAAGTATGTTGTTACAAATTGTGGAGCAAAAGTCTCTAAGCCAAAACATTTCAATGGCGCTACAAGCGCATTATGTTACAGGAGAAGGTCAAGCAGAAGCCTCGTCGCTTTCCTCCGCAGACCCTTCCTCTCTGGGCTCGCCCTTGGAGCCTGCCTCCTCGCCATCATCCTCCTCCGCCTCGGCCCGCTTGAAGCGGCTGCAGAAATCGTCGATCTGGTCGCGGACCGAGTTGGAGATCTTCCACCCTTTCTCTCCCTCGAGAGGCTCGGTCACCATCGAGTAGTCGAAGCCTGGCTGGAGGTGCTGGAGGTTGGTGAAGATGCGGTCGACCGCCACCGCCAGGAGTTGGCGGCATTCCTCCTCGACGACGTCGCGGAGCTCCGCGGCAGGGCCCTCGAGCGCCGTGAAGAGCTGCTCGAAGTAGACGAGGTACGCGGCGGTGTCGGCGTTGCCCTGAGCGGGGACGGGCGGCGCCTCCGCACCCAGCTTCGCTGCGAGCTCGTTGCCCCGAGCCACCAAGGACTGGAACATGCGCTCCCGTTGCTGCGATAGCACCTGCGCGGCTTGGGCGTTCTCGACAGCCTCCACTGCCCACCCCACAGCAGGGCCCACCTGCTGGTTCATCTCCTCCATGTCCGCCATGAGGGAGGCGAGGTCCTGCGCCATGCGCTCGCGAGCTTCTTCGGCAACGCGGCGACCATCTGCAGCACGCCTCGCCCGGGAGTTCAGATTGGCGTTCATCTCCTCCAGCTCGTGGATCCGGGCGTTGTCCTCGGCGCGCCGCTTCTTGAAGCGATTCTCCTGCTTCTTGAACTTCTCATCGTAGTCACGAGAGACAGCGGCGCGGTACGCCTTCTCCCGGGCCTGGAACTCCTTCTCAGCCTCCTCCTTCCGCTCGACGAACTTCCCGTTGAAGCGCTCCACATGTTTCTTGTGGGTGGCCACATCGCGGTCGAACTTGCCGAGGGCCTCGGCCAAATTCCCTTCCCGGGCCTCGAGGTCGGCGCGCTGCGCCGACAGCTCCTGCTCCGCCTGCAGCAGCTGCTCGTCGCGCCGGCGCACGTCGTTCTCGCGCTCGGTTAGCTTCTGCCCTCGGGCCTCCAAGGTCGCACGGGCTGCCTCCAGGGAGGTCCGCACAACTTCGGAGTCGGCCAGGATCTTGGCCTCGAGCTGACCAAGCTCGCGATGCTTGTCCGCCAGGGAGAACTCCACAGCCTCCCGCTCCGCCCTGGCCGCGGCCAGATCGTCCGCCGCTGCCTGGCGCTAGGCCTGAAGGGGCTGCAGGAGCTCTTCAGCTTCGCGCACGGCGCCTTCGCGGACCTCCTGGGCGAAGCGCCGAGCCTCCTCGCGCTCCGCCTGAAGAGCCTGGTCGCTCCGCCGGCGATCCTCCACGGCTGCGTGTAAGGCGGCCCAGGCCCCCGCAAGCTCACCCTGCTGCCGGGCGAGCTCCCCGTCCTCGAGAGCGAGGTGGGCCTCCAGTCCATCCAGGGACTCCCGCACCAGGCGGAAGGCGACGTCGCGGCGTCCCCTGTTCCAATCCCAGCCGCTAAGGACAAGGGCTTGCGAAGCCCCGCACGGCGCGGAGGTCCCTGCGCCAGCGTCGCGGGCCTGGGGGCTTGGTGGCGTGCTCTCCGCTTCAACGCCCGCGCTCCGCGTGCTGGTGTCGCCCTGCTCGAGCGGCACCTCCTCATGAGCCTCGGGGGCAGGAGAGGCCTGGTGCGGAGAGGCCTCCGCTGCAGAGCTTTGCGGGGGTGGCGGAGGAGCTCCCCCCTCCGCTTCGGCGGCCCTTGGCGGGCTCTGGATCGGCGTCACGACCGCCTCGGCCTCCTGCTGCGCTGGAGGGGTGGCAGCGCGAGGCGGGGTAGGCGCCCTCTCCGTTTGCTCCTCAGGGCACCTCTCCTCGAGAGGCGGCGCAGTCGCCTCAGCCTAAAGCGCGCCCTTGGCAGGGCCTATGACATCCTCCACCACGGGCCTCGAGGCCTCGTCCGCCGCGGCCTCTGGCGCGGCTCTCTTCACCTCCGCAGCCCTGCGAAGCCTCCGGCGCTTCGCGGGCACCAGGTCGGTGGCAAGGAGCAAGAAGACTTGTCAGAGGAGAGCAGACAAGCAAAGATCGATGAAGAAAAACAAAGTTAGAAACACTTACCCAGCTTTGTTGGCGCGGGTGTCAACCCACGCCATGCCTGACGAGCGCCACGAGGGCGTGGTCTTGGCTCCAGACCCCTCGGGAGGCGCCTCCGCTTTCCTCTTGAGGGGAGCGCCTGTTGGCTCCCCAGCAGGCCTGTCGTGGGCCGCCTTGGACCGGGGCTCTCGTCGCCTCGCCGCAGCCTCCTCCTCGTTGCTGCCCTCCCCCTCCGTCGCAGGGTGTGAGGGGGGCATCCTGGGGCGCTCGTCGTCGCTGGACGAGACCTCGAAGATCTCCTCGGTAGGGGGCGCAGCCTTTGACGAGCTCGCCCCGCCTGTTGAGGGGTTCGCCCTTGCCGCCGCGCCACCTTGCTCGGCGTCTGATGCGTAGGGCGACTCCGCGACTCCTGGCCCCTTCGCCACAGGCATGGGCCCCTCGTCCTTCTCCTCCCCTGCCAAGCCAAGTGGGGTGAACGTGGGCATTTGCTCCAGCACCGCCAGGCGCGCGGCCAAGTTGAGCTGGTGGAGAGGCCTCAGTACCACAGCAACCGCCACGGGCACGTCCGGATTGATGAAGAGGAAGCCCATGATGGTGGAGAAAACGTCGGGGCGGTGGTCGCAGCAGTGGAGCCGCATCGGGTCCATGAGGCCCGAGTACATCCACATCGGCTTCTTGTGCGGATGTAGAGGAGCGATGCGGCGCCTCACGAAGTCCTCCGCGATCATCTGGCCGGTGAGGCCGTTCTCCCGGAGAAGCTTCATGCGGCCCACCAGCTCCGCGATCTGCGGGTTCCTGAAGGCCTGCTTGCCCCAGTGGGTGTTCTTCACGGGCGGCGCCTCCGGGACGTCGACGAAGGAACTCTGCGACTTGACGCCGATGAGGAACCACTTCTGCCGGAAGTCGTCCACCTTCTTCACCACCGCCGTGACAGGCTTCTCGCTGTTCCACGACATGGGGATGTAGACGTCCCCCATGCCGTCCACGATGCGGAAAGAGACGCACCCCGTCCGCTCGAGGTTTGCAGAGCTCCGGAGCGCGTAGAAGCTCCGGAAGAGGGCCACCGAAGGCTGCACCCCCAAGTAGGCTTCGCACAGATAGGCGAAGATGGAGAGGATCAAGATGGAGTTGGGATGCAGATGGAGGAGGTGGATCTGGTAGAACTCCAGGATCGCCTCCAGGAAGGGCGAATAGGGAGGCACCAGCCCGGCGTAGACGGTGTGGAGGAAAATGGGGGAAAATCCCTTCGGAAGCCGGCCGAGCTTGGCGGCCTGGAGAGCGCTGGCGCCGTGCTCGTTGGTCTTCCCGGCAACCAGATGCCGAATCTTGTCCAGCGCCACCTCATTGACACGCTCCCCGACCAGGGCGGGGCCGAGCACCTCTTCCCCCTGCGCGTCCGGGGGGAGCATCGCCATCGCCGCCTTGCCTTTCGCTGGACCCATCGTCGGGGAAGGGGAAAGTGCGGAAGAGCAAGGGAGAAGAAGGAGTTCGTCGGTGAGAGAAAGCTAGGAGGGCAAGAGCAGAAGGCCGGGCGCGCAGAATGAGAGCAGTAACCGCTACTCGGACCGGCGCGCAGGCTTTATGCCCCATCTGGGCAGTTACCAAGACGTGGTGGGACCCCCCACGACGCACGTTCTGCCGGAGAAACCGAGTCGCCGCAAACTCGCCACAGATCGACGCGTGTCTCGGGCCGGCCGGACACTTTGGACCCACGACGCTTCGTCTGAGCCTGGTGGGCTTCGCCGTGCCCGTCATGGGCCCGGGGGCTACTGTCGGCCCAGTGGGATCCAGGGTGTGCAGGGCCCAGTCTCCACAGCCCTCGCACGCAACAGTATCGAAAGATGGCTAAGGACCAAGCCGAACGCTTGAAGAGACTCTCGAGGGGAGAAGCCCTCGAGAGGGCTTGAAGGGACAGCAAAGGCCTGAAGAGGTTTCCCCCCGCGAGTGCCCATCTACAAGGCTCTCTCCCCTGGAGAGGAGTCAACGCAAACCCCTCCACAAGGCCGCTCTGGCCCTGTAGAGATACTTCGCTAAGAAGCAACCGCCGCAGAGCGCACATGGCCTCTGCCGCGGCCGCAGAGTGACGCGCGCGTCTGCGCGCGATGACGACGGCGCCGCAGTTGCCATTCTGGTGATTAAAGGAGTCAACAAAGCTATGTCCCCCGCGCCGGACTACGAAGCTTTCCCCTTTGGTGATAAAGCGGATGGCCGGCGCTACGCTCCAACGACGACGTCACCGTGGGCGCACCCACGATCTTTGCAACACCAGCTGGCCGTCCTGCGAGGACGGTGGTCTTCCTGCCACCAGGGCAGGCTTTGCGACCATGGACCGAGTCCATGGACAGCCCGGCTGCAGTGCACCCCGCTCCTCTGTTTCATCGCCATGTGGGAACCCTTCCGCTGCGCAGGCCGCAGGGATGAGGCCCGGGGCGCCTATAAAAGGGGAGGGGGCACCTCCGTAGCAAGGGATCGGACCCTAGAGAGAGAAAGGATCGATCAATCTACACTCCACCAAAGCTTAGCCTAGCCTAGCGTATTCGAGGAGGAAGAAGACCTTAGCTTCCCTCCTTGAGCTCCGCACTGCCGCAAGAGAGCCCTCGGCAAGCTTTTTGTACTGTACCCTCTGCAGCGCAATACAGACAAGCAGGAGTAGCGGTGTTACCTCCTCCTGAGGGCCGTGAACCTGGGTACGGGCTGCTGTCCATCTCTGCCGTGCTGTCCCTCCTCAGGCTCGACGAGCACCGTCGCCGTGCCGGTTGAGGGTTGTATACCAACGTGTTCAATCCCCTTCTCGAACTACTCTTCAGAGTGTGATCACCCCTAGCCTCGTGGGAATCACTCTCCGACAATATCCCCAAGCTTTGGTGGTATCATAGCCTCTTGATTGTACCTAGAAATTTTCTTTCAATACATGGTTGGCTATGTAAGAGCCAAAACCTGCTTGGTTAGAGTTGATGGAAGGATCACTTGCAATTTTTTTAATATAGATATTAATTCATGCAAGCTACATTTTTCTAAGTCAAGCAATGGATCCTTGACTTTACTAAGCATTTTAACTTTCTCAACTTGTTTATTTTTCTTTTTAACCCATACTTGTTTCTTAACAGGGATTTGCTTCCTTTGTTTAAATGATGGATCCTTTCTCAATAAATCACTAACACAAACCAGCTTTTTCACAACATTGTGAATGTAATCATCCTTTTCAAGAAATTCTCTCTCACATACTCTTAGTCTATGCATAACATTGACCAATTCATTGTCTATTCTAGGAATGACATTTTCAGAGTAAGAGGCTAATTGCTCAAAATCTTTCTTATCAGGTAGTTTATTTAATTAGTTTTCAAGTTTATCCCTAGATAATGCAAGTTGTACCTTTTTCTTTCTACGAACAAAGCTACCAAAATTCTTCTAGGTTTCATGGCTGCACAAGATGGTGTTGACAAGACAAAACTTCCACATGTAGCACATCTAAAGCATTTTGATACCAAGGGTCTAACCCATAAAAAAGTAAAGATCTAGCTTTTCATCTTCACATGGTGTAGGTTCTTCATAGTGTATCCTATTAATTCATATCCAAACATCTTTTAATGTTTCCCAGGATGTGTCTTAAAATTAGAAGTGGAACTTAACAAAGAATTCATTTCTTGTTTGTTTTCAAGACTCATGATTACAAGATAAAAGTTGTACTATTTTTTATGTGTTTTTAATTTTTTTTCAATGAAAACTGAAAGTAAAATGATACTAAAAATGATATAACCGAAATAACAACTAATAAAGAAAATGCCAAACTGAAAATAAAATAACAAACAGAAATACAAAAAAAAAACAGAAAACTGAAAATAAAAAGATAAATGCAAAACCGAAATATAAAGATGATATGCAAGACAATAACAAAACAAATCAAAATGCTTTGAAGGTAAAGAAGGATGAGCTGATTCTCAAGTAGGTGCAACCTCCCAAGCTTAGGTGTTTACATGCTCTGGTGATGAAGTTGACTTTGTTGTAAGTTAATCTTCTACTAGTTCCCCGGCAACGGCGCCAGAAAAAGTCTTGATGAGTTACGAGCGTGTGGTTGATGAAGGAACTTTATCTCCCTTTCAATTGTGCCTGATTTTTTTTTGATGCTTTAGATTGAGACGCCAAGTGTAGAGTGTAGTAGCACGGGAAGCTTTTTCCCCACGAGGGTGACTCAAGGGTATTATCGAACTCTCGGCGAACTGTATGTAAAGGATATATCTTCTTATCCTTCTCTTTGTAACCTTCAAAACAACACTACAAGAAATATGTCAACTAGTGACCTTCTCTTAACGACCAAGTTTTTTTAGGTCATAAATTTGTGACCATTTCAAACTTGTTGGTCATAACCCACTCGAGAGGGACGAAACCCCCAAACTTTGTGACCTTCTATTTTACAAAGGTCATAACACGCCGACATCAATTGGTCATAAATTCTAACAGCACTATATATTGGCATGACTGGGCTCACACATAAGCCATCTAGCCTACGTGTCACTGTCTCTCGCCTACGTGACAATGCCTCTCGCCTACGTGTCATTGCCTATGTGTCATTTGTGCTTACGTGTCACCACACTGACATGTAGGGCCTAGTTGTCAGGATGCGTTGACTGCTGACCATCTGACAGGTGGGACCCACATATGAGACCTCCACCTAGGCTGACATATGGGACCCGGCTCAACCGACCCGCCCAACACCATCCTGAGGCGTATGACCCGTAATACACCGACTGACGGTTGGGACCCGTCCAATCCAGCGTGACAAGTGGGCACACCGCCTGACGCGTGGGACCCGCCGGGAGCCACCGATTTGAATCTCAGTGCGCCTGACGCGCGGGACCCGCCGGGGAGCCTACGCCTTGAATCTCAGCGAAGTAAAAGAAATACGCGCGGGGGAGGATTCGAACCAGAGACCTCTCCCTGCTACCGCGCTCCACCAACCACCGAGCCACCTACCACTTGCTTGTTACAACATGCTCTCAGCTGAATTTGTACCAACTCTATTTTCCCCAGACAAAGCCCACTGGGTTAGTTCGGTTGGTCAGCTGGGCTGGGCCAATATTAACTCAGGTCGGCCGGATATCTCTTTTTTTCTTCTTTTTTTCTATTTTCTAATATAACTTTTGATTCTCAACTCCAATTTAACTCAAATATATTTCGAAATTTTTGTAAAGATAACCTCTCTCCTTATATGCTATTAGGAACTTCATTTAGTCTCAATAAAATACAAATACCACTAAGCTTATATATTATTTTATATTGCATTTGTAAATTATTTAAAATATCTTGTCTCCATTTTGTTCGTACTTAGGGGGTGAATTTTGTGAAACTCTTTGCATACCTATGATGAAATAGATATTTTTGTACCTAGAAATGATTTTTACAAAAAAACTTAAGCAAACTACGAGGCACCTGTAGTTCAAATTTGACCCGGTTTCAACTGAATCGACTGGAATTTGCCTTTTTGGAAAGGGGTGGATGGAAAGATTTTCAGACACAACCATTTGGTTATTTGTACATGAAATGTGGTCTAATAGTTTATAAAAATGGTGATCTCCCATTTTGCAACATATTTTTGGTAGATGCTTCACAAAAAAACCTATTTTTCGCACTCGGAAAATGAAAAATGGTTTTTTTGTGCAAAGAAAATGAAAACTTTCTTCGGCAACATTGTTCTCCATTCCAAGATGCATGTTTGTGCGCAATATGAGATCATTTGAACAAACTATGTCACGGTTATCGCCATAACATTGGTCATTTAGTCTGAAAGCCACGAATCTTCGTACATGAGAGGTCTTTTCTGTGAACACTTTTTGAAAATATCATCCGTTTTCCAAGTTTGACATTTTTCCGCAAAACTAGGTCACATATGATAACATTTGGCGATGGATTCACATCTTTTTGAATTTTTTTTGAATTCTATGCGCCGATTTCAAAATACGGCCAAAACGGGGGGCGTGACCGTTCGTATCTGTGTGTGGAATTTTGTGAAACTCTTGGTGTATCTCTGATGAAACATATACTTTTGTACCTAGAAATGAGTTTTTCAAAAAATCATGAGCAAACTATAAAGCACCTGTAGTTCAAATTTGACCCGGTTTCTACTGAATCGACTGGAATTTGTCTTTTTGGAAAGGGGTGGATGGAAAGTTTTTCAGACACCACCATTTGGTTATTTGTACATTAAGTGTGGTCTAATATTTTATAAAAATGGTGATCTCCCATTTTGCAACATATTTTTGGTAGATGCTTCACAAAAAAACCTACTTTTTGCACTCGAAAAATGAAAAATGGTTTTTTTGTGCAAAGAAAATGAAAACTTTCTTCGGCAACATTGTTCTCCATTCCAATATGCATGTTTGTGCGCAATATGGGATCATTTGAACAAACTATGCCACGGTTATCGCCGTAACATTGGTCATTTGGGCTGAAAGCCACGAATCTTCGTACATGA
This sequence comes from Poa annua, assembly GCA_026929855.1. Classification (NCBI taxonomy): domain Eukaryota; kingdom Viridiplantae; phylum Streptophyta; class Magnoliopsida; order Poales; family Poaceae; genus Poa; species Poa annua. The sequence goes on from CM049437.1 coordinate 61,743,161, forward strand.
GAGGTCATTTCTGTGAACACTTTTTGAAAATATCGTCCGTTTTCCAAGTTTTTCATTTTTCCTCAAAACTAGGTCACATATGATGACACTTGGCGAAGGATTCACATCTTTTTGAATTGTTTTGAATTCAATGCGCCGATTTCAAAATACGGCCAAAACGGGGGGCGTGACCGTTCGTATCTGGGGGTGGAATTTTGTGAAACTCTTGGTGTATCTCTGATGAAACATCTACTTTTGTACCTAGAAATGAGTTTTTCAAAAAATCATGAGTAAACTATAAAGCACCTGTAGTTGAAATTTGACCCGGTTTCAGCTGAATCGACCGGAATTTGTCTTTTTGGAAAGGGGTGGATCGAAAGTTTTTCAGACACAACCATTTGGTTATTTGTACATGAAATGTGGTCTAATATTTTATAAAAATGGTGATCTCCCATTTTGCAACATATTTTTGGTAGATGCTTCACAAAAAAACACTTTTTTTACACTCGGAAAATGATAAATGTTTTTTTTGTGCAACGAAAATGAAAACTTTCTTCGGCAACATTGTTCTCCATTCCGAGATGCATGTTTGTGCGCAATATGAGATCATTTGAACAAACTATGTCACGGTTATCGCCATAACATTGGTCATTTGGGCTGAAAGCCACGAATCTTCGTACATGAGAGGTCATTTCTGTGAACACTTTTTGAAACTATCGTCCCTTTTCCAAGTTTGTTATTTTTCCTCGAAACTAGGTCACATATGATGACACTTGGCGAAGGATTCACATCTTTTTGATTTTTTTTTAATTCTATGCGTCGATTTCAAAATACGGTCAAAACGTGGGGCGTGACCGTTTGGGCCTAGTGGAATCTCGTGAAACTCTTTGTGTATCTATGATGAAACATCTACTTTTGTACCTAGAAATGAGTTTTTCAAAAAATCATGAGCAAAGTAAGAAGCACCCGTAGTTCAAACTATGCCACGTTTAGCGCCATAACATTGGTCATTTGATGCAATATCGTTTGGTCTTTAAAAATAAATAAAATGTAAAAATTCTCAAAAAAAGTAAATCCTTTGACATGGAGTTATTTGATGTCTACTAGTTTCTAGGAAAAAATATAAACTTGAGTTTTGACAAATAATACCATGAATATTAGTTGATTCTTGTTGGTGGAGAAAGCACAAAAATGCTTGCTTTCTGATTGGCCAGCAGGATTTCACGTGGATCATGGTTCTCAGCCGTTGGATCCGGTCAATCGAACGGCTCAAAATGCCCTCTACGCACGCCAACGCACACCATCTGCACTGCACCAAACCCTAACCCTAACACCCCGACACCCTCTGCGCCGCACACCCCATCCCCTTTCTCCCTCTCTCGCTCCTCTCCTGCTCCCGCGATGCGCCGCCGCTCCCGCTCTGCAGCCAGCAGCATCCCACCGCCGTTCCTCTCCTCCTCCCTCTCCAGACGCCGCCTCCCTCTCTCTGATCTCCAGCCAGCATCACCCCACCGCCTCCGCTGGATCTCGCTGCATCTCCCACCTGCCCCCATCTCCTCCCCATCCGCCCCGCCGACGTCTCGCCTGGGCCAGCCATGGACAGCTCTGCCGCCGCGGACCAGCCGGACGCTGGCGCCGCCCCCGACAAGCTCCGCCACATGGAGTCCATGTCCGAGCTGCTCTCCGGCGCCGGGAGGATCTCCAAGATCAACGCCGTCGTGCTCGGGGAGTCGCTCGTCGACGAGGAGCACGACCTCGTCTTCCCCAACTCCCTCCCGGGGACCCCGAGCCCCTCCCCTGCCTCGTCCTCCTTCCTCCCCTTCGCAACCCGCGCACGCCGCCCCGTTGTCCTCTATTCCGGGTAACCTGCTCAACTCGATCCCCATCTTCGTCCTCCTCTCTCGGCCCCGCTACAACTCTGGTTTCCTCTGCTGAGCAGGAGCAGGAGGTTCCGCGAGGAGGCGACGCAGCGCGAGACCAAGACGGAGCAGGCGATCGAGGTGTCGGCCCCCGTCAGAGAAGAAACGGCGGTGGCCCTCACGGACGATGACGACTGGGTGGTCAGGCTCGACCAGTCCTTCAACATTTTCCTCACGGTGAGCGATTAGTGATATATACAAGCACAGCAGGTTCCCGATATCGATTTGAGTTGTATGTCTCAACTCTGTACATGTGTGTTTGTGCTAACAACACTCAGCCTACAGATCCCTGGTGAGAAAATACTAGGCTTGGCCAAGTTCACATGCTAGTTTCTTTTTATTTTGCTTGATGTATAGTGTTAATCTGGTATTGGTTCTGCCTTAGTTTTTTCTGTATTGTGGTGCAAAATGGTACTGCTCTGTAGTGTTAATTTGACTATACACCAAATTCCTTGCATGTACTCCAGCTTAAGAGTAGGAGTATTGCTTGTGCATTTGCTTGCAGTAGGAGTGGTGGTAGCAGTACTGCCTGTTCTAGCTTAAATAAGTGACTAAGCAACATGTGTTGCTCAGTCACTTGCATTATGTAACATTGAACAGATGTGAGACTAATTTAACAAGTGCTCTTTGTTGATGACAATAATAAAAATTAAATTTAACTTGTGCTTGCAGTAATTTAACTTGGCTTTGTAAACTGCTCAGCTTCACTTGCATTAGTTAGCTTTGTTTCATAAACAGAAATAATGCATCGAGTGTATAGTGCATAGTGCATATCTATTATGTTGTTCTTTTCTTGTATGAAGCAACAATTATCTTGCAGCCAATCTAATATGCAATCTTCATAATATGTGATATACTGATTTCTTTTGTTGTATATGTCATTCCTGCATGGATTCCTTTTCTGCTGTACCAGCTCCCTAATCTTGTTTTTGTTTTGTTTTTGGGGTTGCCATCTTAGGAGAACCTGGGCATATATATCGAAGCAAAGCAGCAGCTCACGACTTTGACATGCAACTCCAGATGAAGGCATCACCACGACTCACCATGTTGGTGTGCTCCTGGTTCATCTCAACGGCTGCTGTGGTTTTGGTGCTGTTCTGTCCTCTGCGTTCTGATCTGGCTTCGTTTTTGGTGGTGGATCGCAGGGTGGCAAGGCCGGTAGTGAGAAGTCGAATGCCCTGACCGACTAAGTAAGTGTCCTGATTCATCTCACCCATCATGTGTAGTGTATGAACACCGCTGTTGCTCTGTTACTGTCGTGCCACAGTGTCCTGTATGATTTGGACGTACAAGTAACCACCTTTTGCAGATGTTGTCATTCCATGTTCATCTATTCGTCTTGCTCAATAATGTTGTAACACCATGTTATCTTTTGAAATTGGTGTGATAGGACTTGCATATGTCTAAACAGGATATATTTGGGATTTGCTTGCATATATACTCCCTAGACAGGAAATATGTCTTCTGCCTAACCATTTTCTTCATCTAACTTATTAGATGGTTGTTGTACTTGCTACCTGGAGCATGTGGAGGTGGGCATTCATGTGATTGTAGGACAGCTAGCTAGCATATCAGTTATGTAAAACACTGTTTTGTTTTAGTTTATGCTGTTGACATTGTATGTTCGACGATGTTTGATCATTGATCAAGTATCTATTTTGTTTGTAGGAGCTTGATGCTTCAGAAAGGTGGAAAGTGGCCATTTGATGAAGTGTGAAGCCTTGAAGCCCGACTCAGCAAAGAATAGCACACATATTTATCTTTGTAATAGACATGTTTGGGTTGTAATATAATCGGTACAGTTTGTAATACACTAATTGTATTATCTGGGTTATTTGCTGGTTTTTTTTGTCGTTTTTCTGTTTAAGATATTGCTTATGTTCGTGGTTTGAAAGATGTGAAATACAAAACCTGATCAGCGTGACAATTTCTGTGAAATTTGAACCTATCTGATGAGTGGGACCGACTTTTGTGGTTAGCTGACAAGTGGGCCCATCTGACTACTGGGAGCAGAATTGAAATATAATTGCTGTAAATCGAAAATCATTAAAATATAAAACTATCCAGAAAATAAACGGGCCTAATTTTTGGGCTTGGCCCATGTAGCCATCCAGAAAAGACATAGAAAAAATAGTTAATGGGCTGAAATATTGGGCTTGGCCCATCCAACCGGTTGAAACAGGCTGGGCTGATTCTAGTGCCACGTCAGCTTTGCCACGTTGGATCTGACGTGGACAGGCTAGATCATGAATGACCAAACATATTGGTCATAAAATCGGTGACCTTCTATTTTGGTCATAATCGTCTATGACGAATGCACAAAAATGGTCACGTAGTTTCGTTAGTGACTGCCAGCTTTTGACCAACTGGTTTTGGTCATAAAAAGGTCATAGATGAAACTTCGTGACCATTCAGTGACCAATATGAGGAGTCATAAGTGAGCATATTTCTTGTAGTGCAAGTTGAATTGTTTTGTGCCCTCAACATCACCAAGTGGTTGTCAAGCACAAGGTGTGAGTAAAATATGATGATATTAAATAAAATGCAAAACAAGAAATAAATGTGCAATAATGGAAAATAAATATGTAAGGATGGTAAATATGAGTGGTGATTATATTTTTGGGTTTTGGTTTGTAAATATAAGTAATAAAAGTGTTTTTATATTTTCGGATTTTTTAAAAGCTGAAAAGAGAAAGTGATTATAATGTGTTGGAAAGGTGTTTCTTATGATTAAAATTGGACCAGGGTTCATGGTTTCACAAATGCACTCTTTTTTTAAACTAGTGGTGGACAATGGGACACTAGAATTAACATATTTGATTGCAACAATGTTATGTAAAGTATATAATTATATGGCATCACGTCCTAACATAGAGTTGTTTTGGTTATTCATCTCTCTCATACTCCACTAGGATGGTGATGACTCCCAAGTGCAGGAGATCAATTTTAGTACCTTTCGATTAGAAAAGGTTGTTGAACCCACGAGGAGCTGAAGGTATTGGTTAGCAAGAATGATAAATAAAACAATGAAAGATGCAAGTGTTTTTGGGATTTTTGGTTGTATAATTGCAAAGAGAATAAAAATGCTGAAAATAAATAGTGACACTTGAAAGCTCTCAATGAGAGAAAAGCCCAATCCTCTATGTGGCAAGAGGGCAAGCTCCAGTGATGTGTGTCTTATAGGTGGAAAACGTTCCCGAGGGCGGCATGGATATTGCTAGGCATAGAGATTTATTAAACAACACGTTGAATATCTTGTCAAGTTTTAATCTTCTTTTGGACGGAGCCGTAATTTAGGTAAAGCTAAATAAATAAACTAAACCCTCTTATGATGGGTCTTGTGGCCAAGTAAATGACTGCACAAGAGTTATTAAGACATAAAGTCCCACCATAGCCTTAAACTATAAGGTCCCCGATATTAACCCTCATAATGCAACTTCCTGACTTTGCCTCAGGTTTAGGTGTCCTCCCAAGTCTCCCTCATTCCATTGCAAAACGATGTTCTCCTATGAGCCCATGTAGGTGAAGTGATGTGCAGTCGACGTTCGCACATCCCCATCATAGAATCACATCAAAAGATAAAAACTAGACAAAATACCAACACATGTCATATATAAATCATTGCCAATTCATCCTATGCCCTCTGGAACATACGGGAGCTACTCACAACATGCAAACATGATAATATTCAGTGGCATGAGTGGTCCAACACAATCTGAAAATATAACTTCACCACCAAATAATGACAAGTACTCAATCACAAACATGAATAGGAGCACAAAACAAGTATCTAGGGTATAGCAACTCTCAAACTACGAGGGGGATGGAGTGGATCACGGAGATGATGATGGAGATGGTGCTGGTCTTGGTGATGGTGATGATGGAGAGGCCTCCTCCCACGCCAAGGAGGAGAGGTGATGACGATGACGATGATTTCCCCCTTCTCCGGAGCAGCGGGATCTGACTCCCCTCGGAGGGAATAAGGAGTTTTGCCGCCGCCGCGGCCTCGGATGGACTAGGGAAAAATTACGGCGAGACGAAGGTGTGCTAAAAAGTCCTGAGCGAGGAAGTGCCCGAGGCGCCAGATGGTGGGCCCCACGCGGCCAAGGAATCTGTCCGCGTGGGCCACCCCCTTCTCGCCCTCGTGGCTCTTCCTTCTTCGATCTATTGCCCACTGTTATTCTCCCGATGAAAAACTAACTGTGCAACTTTCCTTTTTTCCATTTGGGTCCCTGTAGCTCACTTCCATTTTTTCCTTTTTTCCATTTGCATTTACAAGAAAAAGCATGATTAAAGAAAGAGATGTAGAGATGTCCACTGTTTGCTTGCTTTGTCATTTGGACATGATCCCACTTCCATGTCCTGGGGCAAAGGGTACCCGGGGTGAAACTCTCTATGATGCCACTTTTATTCACGATGACTGTAACCTTCACTTGCTTTATGGCCCAAGTTGAGTAGCCAGTCGGAGAGGTTTTTGTTTTCAACGGGCATGAGGCTTTTGACCCATACTTTGTCAAGCACATAACTCATATTTTCTTTCACTTTCAACTACTAATCACTAAAGATGCTATGATAGGGGCAATGAGAACTTCACACCAATGGACACTACATGGCAAACATTAGCTTAAGTTGAAGCATTTGGAAGGTAGATAATACTCTTGCATGTTATTCCTCTACTTATTTATCTATCTTTCCAAAGTGTCCACCTTTTATATTCTGATTTCTGTAACAATACTCTATGACCAACCTAGGATATCTTTTACTTTTCATTTATGCATTCATTTGGTCCATAGAACTTTTCTTTCATGTTACACTTTGTGAATTATCATTGAACATCTTTACCTTGAATATTTGATATCTCTTGATAATATGACTTGTATGTTGCTACTCTTTATTAAAGAATGAATCAGTTGACTCTATGTAGCAATCATCTTTGATATCCTTTGTTAAGTAATAAAATGCCAAGTCCATGTTTAGTTTTATCACCTTCTTACTCGAGGACGAGTATAGGTTAAGCTTGGGGATGTTGATGCATGTAAAATGCATACATGAACTTTGCATTGTATTACTCATATTTCATCCATATTTGCATCATATAAGGGTTATATCAATGTTTTATAATGTTTTGGGGAATATTTCACACTTTCCCTATTTATTTGGAATTAACCCTACAGTGTCAGAAAACCCCTTTTTCTATATTTTGATGTTTCAGGGACCCAAACGACGTCCAAATGACCTAATATTCCACGGGGATCATTTTTTGGAAGGAACAAGGCTTAGGAGCAAAGGAAGAGCAAAACTGGAAGACCGAGGACCAAAAGGAGTGGGCCCATGCGGCCAGATTCCTTCAAGTTCACAAGAACCAATCTCATGCATAATTTCTCTATAAAGCTCATAACGAATAGCACTTGAACTTGCACCAATATCACATAAACCATAATAGCAATGATCACCAATTTTAACAGATAACACGGGAACACTAGTTTTCTTTGAACTTTTAGGATGAGAGACAACATTAGAAGCATCATCACAAAATATAATATACTCATCTCCAACATTTTTAGTAACAAGATCTTTAACTATAGCTACAGGAGTTTCAATTTTAATTTGATCATCAGGTTCTATAGTTTTCTTTGCACTTTTGTTAACAACACTAGCCATAACAGAATGTTCTTTCACTTTAACAGGAAAAGGAAATTTTTCAATATAAGGCTCAGGAATAATATGATCAACAGTATTAACTTCAATGCTTTTAGTTATAGGAGCAATAGATTTATCTTTATAAGGTTCATGATATTTTTCAAAGCCCTCCTTGGGCAAACCGAAATAAGCAGAAAAGGATTTATAATAATTTGCAACAACTTGAGAGTCAAGACCATAAGCATTATTAATATTTCAAAATGCATCAGTATTCATGAAAGTTTTAATGCATTCGAAGTCATATTTTATACCTGACTCCCTACCTTTGTCGTTCTCCCATGCTTCAGTATTCTCTTCAATACGATCAAGAAGATCCCATTTAAACTCTTCTTTCTTATGAGTGAATGATCCAGCACAAGAAGTATCCAATAATGTTTTATCTTCAAAAGAGAGTCTTGCATAGAAGTTATCAACAATAATATTACCAGGAAGCTCATGAATGGGGCATTTGAGCATTAGTGACTTCAATCTCCCCCAAGCTTGGGCAATACTTTCTCCATCATGAGGCCAGAAATTATATATAGAATTCCGATCTTGGTCAATCTCACTTGGAGGATAAAATTTAGAGTAAAAGAGAGGTACAATTTCCTCCCATCCAAGAGAACTCTTGTTCTTCAGCAATTTATACCAATGCGCAGCTCTCCCAGTAAGTGATATGGAGAATAATTTCTTCCTAACTTTGTCCATTGTAATACCTGCACACTTGAACAACTCACATAATTCATGTAAAAACAGTAAATGATCACCGGGGTGGACAGTTCCATCCCCTTCATAGCGGTTATCCATAACACGATCAATAATTTTCATAGGTATTTTAAATGACACTATTTCATCAGGTGGCGCCTCATTTTCTACCTCAGCTGTGGTAGAAGCCTTTCCAAACAGGAAACAAATAGATCCTCTCTCCATAATTAAGCAAATTAGGAGACAGAAATAAAAACAGCACTTACAGCTAAAGTTTTCCTTACCAATTCCACTTACCAATAGCGCTTCGATCCCCGGCAACGGCGCCAGAAAATAGTCTTGATGACCCACAAGTATAGGGGGTGTATCGTAGTACTTTCGATAAATAAGAGTGTCGAACCCAACGAGGAGCAGAAGGTGCTGACAAGCTGTTTTGATGAGGATTTCACTGTAAACACTAGCAAACAAGTTTTTAGGAGTTTTTGATAATGCAGATAAATAAAGTGCGAGTAAAGAGAGCGCTTCAATAATAATTGCAGCGAGTGGCCCAATCCTTTTAAGAGCAAAGGACAAGCCGGTTTGTTTACTTATGATGACCAAACGTTCCTGAGGACACACGGGAATTCTGTCTAGTGCTTTCGCTTCATATAGATGATTAATCTTTAGTGTTTCGATAAGTGTTGTGTGGGTGAACCTATGCTAATGCACCGCCCTTCCTAGACTAATACATACTTGTGATTATACCTCTTGCAAGCATCCGCAAATACAAGAAAGTAATTAAGATAAATCTAACCACAGCCTTAAACTCTGAGATCCTACCATCCCTCATGCATCGAGATACCAACGGGGGTTTAGGTTTCTGTCACTCCGGCAACCCCACAATTAATATTCGAATACACTATGCATTCCCCTAGGCCCATGAAGGTGAAGTGTCATGTAGTCGACGTTCACATGACACCACTAGAACAATAGCACGACAACTTAAATATCAAACCATTAAATATTACTCAACATAGTTCACTACTAACATCTAGACTTCTCCCATGTCCTCAAGAACTAAACGAACTACTCACAACACATCATTTGAAACATGATCAGAGGTGATATAATGATGGATAACAATCTGAACATAAACCTTAATTCAACGGTTCCACCCAATAGCATCAATAACAATAGTAATCAACACCGGGAGAGTTTCCCCTATCAAATGCACAAGGTTCAGCCCTAGATGTTACAGCGGGAACGGAGTGGAGCGGTGGAGATGACGGTGTCGGCGGTGGAGATGATGGTGATGATGATCCCGATGAAGTGCAGCTCGATGACGGTGACGATGGCGACGGTTTCCCCCCTCCGGGAAGGGATTTCCCCGGCAGCTTTTCAGCCTGCCGGAGAGCTTTTCTCTCTCGGTGGTTTCCGCCTCGTGGAGGCGGCGGCTCTGTTTCTGGTCGATCCCCCGAGTCTTAGGTTTTCGGGGGGATGAAGTACGCGAAAGGGTGCTGCCAGAGGTGGGCCAGGGCGGCCTCACAGGGTGCTGGCGCGGCAGCAAGGGGAGCCGCGCCGGGACCTCATGTGGGCCCCCTGGGGCCCACCTGGTTCTCCCCTTTTGGCTCCCTTCGTCATCTGAAAAAATTGGAACTTCTGTATTCTTGGTTTTGTTTTCTGAGCTTCGCAAATATTGTATCTTGTCGGTGCTTTTTCCAACAGAATTCAGACTCCGGTGATTCATCCTCCAATAATCATCAAACATGCAAAAAAGATGAAATAACATAAGTATCATCTCCAAATAAGAAATATATCAATGAATAACAGTAAATTATGATATAAAATGGTGATGCAAAATGGACGTATCAACTCCCCCCAAGCTTAGACCTCGCTTGTCCCCAAGCGAAAGCTGAACTCAGTAAACATGACCACAGGTTTATGGAGTGAAGTGTCGATAAAGAATATACGGACAAGAAGCATCACATATATTAATACACAAATCATCTTAGATATCAACTCCGTTCATATAACTCAACTTGTAACAAGTAAAGGGAAATCACAATAAGGTACATAGAGAAAACCATAGTTGGTGTTGGCAAACTTCGTTCTTGGTCAGAGAACAATGAACATATTGAGCTTACTCTTCAAAACAGCCCTCTTTATTAGTTGATAACTCCAAAAGTTATATTTACTAGGTAACAACAATGTGCTAAACAAGGAAGAATAAAAGACATGATTAACAATACAAATGTATAAATGGTTGAATCACAATCAACTCAAATGCTTGCTTAAGATAGAAGGGGATAGGTTTACTGACTCAACATAAAGTAAAAGATAGGCCCTTCGCAGAGGGAAGCAGAGATACAAGCATGTGCTAGAGCTTTTAGTTCCATAGGTTTTGAAATCATATAGAGAGCATGAAAGTAAGTTTTTGAGCGGTGTTTGTCGTTGTCAACGAATGGTAATAGAGTTCTTGTTATCTTCCATACTAAGCAAGTTGAGAGCGGTTCCGAATTGTTTAGTAACAGGCGTTTATAATATGCACTTTATTTATATAACTTGACACTCCTCCCAACCTTTGCTTTCACAAGCCATGGCTAACTGAATCCTCGGGTGCCCACCAATCAATCTCAAACCATGGAGGAGTGTCTATTTTTTTTTTAACTTTCTCAACCTTCTTGATATTATTGTGGTCTAACCAGCTCTTTGCAATATTAGTGACGAGCAGATGGAGCATGCAAGTCAAGGGTTACTTAATTAGCATGGAAGATAACAAACTCAACTATTATTTCCTCATGAGCTAATAAACATTGACACAAATAAAGGATAGTAGTTTTGAATAAAGGTAGCACATGAAGTATTTACTTGGAGTGGCGCAAAATACCACATAATAGGTAGGTATGGTGGACACAAGTGACAAGGGTTTTGGCTGAAGGTTTGGATGTATGAGAAGCATTCCCTCTCGATACGGGTCTTTGGCTAGCAAGGTTGGATAGCAAGCATAAGAGTTGAAGGATACAAACAAACATACATGTAGTAAAGAACAATCATGCAATTCTTACTTGGAAGCACAAACAATTTTAAATTGTGAATACTAAACTTATTAGCTACAAGTGAGAAAGATCATTGAATAATATGTCTACATGTAGTTCCTTTTTCTCCCCAGTCTCAAAGCATTGTAGCTACTGACCAATGCTAAGTTTGCCAAAACCAAAAGATTTACTATATGTTCCCAAAGTGATGCAAATACTAATAACAGGCTCAATCATATATGATAGAAGTTGCAAACTAAAATAAGGTGTGCAGAAAGTAAATGATAACACTTCTCATTAATATTCCATAACGGCAACTCACACCAAGGGATACATAGATAGATAACCAACTAAAAGAGAGATACTTCCACATTGCAAACCATCATATAAGATAACTTCCCTACTCATGATATGACACTACTAGAAAGGTAACAGATAAAAGATAATGGTGTGATACCGCGGCAATCCCCCCAAGCTTGGAACAATCCAAGGGAGATGCCAATACCGATGATGAATTACTCCTTCGGTGGTGATGGAGGGACGACTCGGAGTGGAGTAAGGTAACGCTCCAACATCTTGCGAAGCCTGTTGTTCTCCTCTTCAAGTATATCCACTTCCATCCTCAGGACTCGGTACTGATTGCAAAACTGATCTGTGACTCGGAGAGCATCGGCCGCATCTGGAAAAGAGCTAAGATCCGGAACAGGTGGTATTGCCCCCTGCATGTTATGAGAAAAAAGCACGTTGGGCGTTAATTGATCCCACAAAGGTGGGCTTGCTAGCCCCCGTCCTTGAGCGATCTCTTTTGGCCGACTGCATCTTCTTCACTTCCTCCATGATGCTTTCGTCCATGTCCTTGCGCCTAGCCTTCACCTCCTCATCGTCCGCCCATCCAACAAAAGACCCTAGATCAAAATCTTGAAGGAGTTCGCGTTGGCGACGAAGCGCGTAGTCTTCAGAACAAGATCCCTGAGACGACATCTGGACAGAAGCAGCTCGAAACAAAAACACATCGAAAACACGATATACGGACCTCGGGGGATCCGGGGGGTTATATAGCAAAAAGTTTTGAAACAAAAGGAAGGTAACATGGCGAAATCGAGTAGGAGACGGACTCTGGGGCTCTGTCATCATGTGCTGGCGCGGCCAGGCTGGAGCCCGCGCCAGCACCTGATGGCGGTGCCTCGGGCACCGTCTCGTGCTCGTTTTGGTCTTGTATTTTTTATATTTTCTAAAAATAAATACTGCGTCTTCCAAAACTAAATTCGCGAACTTTTTCTTACCGAAACTGTACCTTTTTGAATTCAGCTTCTGCAGACTCAGAAATATGTTCTTTAATAAAAGCTTCTGGAGTAATTGCTTGAATAATATCAACATCTTCATTATAAGAATCTACAGAAATATAATGCTTGAGTCTTTGTCCATCTACCACTTGTGTAGAGTCATCTTTAAGTGAAGCAATTTTTATTGCACCCGAACGAAACACTTCCACAATAACATATGGTCCTTCCCACTTGGAGAGTAATTTCCCTGCAAAGAATCTAAGACGAGAGCTATACAATAGAACTTTCTCACCAACATGAAACTCTCTCTTAAGGATTCTCCTATCATGCCATTTCTTAACTTTTTCTTTAAAGAGTTTAGCATTTTCATAGGCCTCACTTCTCCATTCATCTAAAGAACTCAAATCAAGTAATCTTTTCTCACCGGCAAGTTTAAAATCTCTATTTAGTTCTCTCACTGCCCAATAAGCCTTGTGTTCTAATTCTAAAGGCAAGTGACAAGCTTTTCCATAGACCATTTTATAAGGAGACATACCCATGGGATTTTTATAAGCAGTTCTATAAGCCCATAATGCATCATTTAATTTACTAGCCCAATTCTTCCTCGTTCTATTAACAGTCTTTTGCAAGATAGATTTAATTTCTCTATTTGATAATTCTACTTGCCCACTAGTTTGAGGATGATAAGCTGAAGCAATTCTATGATTAACACCATATTTAGCAAGAACTTTTCTAAAACCACCATGAATAAAACGAGAACCTCCATCAGTCATGAGATATCTAGGAACACCAAACCTAGGGAAAATAATATCTTGAAGCATTTTTAATGATGTCTCACCATCAGCACTTTTAGTAGGTATAGCTGATACGTCCAAAACGTATCTACTTTCCCGAACACTTTTGCTATTGTTTTGCCTCTATTTTGTGTGTTTTGAATGCAACTAACACAGACTAACGTTGTTTTCAGCAGAATTGCCCTGGTGTCTCGTTTTTGTGCAGGAAATCAACTTTATGGAAAAACTCCAGAAATAATGCAAAAAGCCTTAAATTGCCCGAAGACTCCAGGAGCCAGAAGGGCTGACAGAGGGGGGCCACCACCTCATGTGGTGGCGCGGCAGAGGCCTGGCCGCGCCAGCCCATGAGGGGGGCGAGTCCCTCACCGCCTCGGTCTCCCCTCGCGCATATAGACTCCCTCTGACCTAAAAACAAAGGGGGTTTAGACACTTTTCCAGAAAACAGACCCGAGCGCCGCCGCCACCTCGAAACTCAATTCGGGGACCAGAAGTCTCTATTCCGGCACTCCGCCGGGACGGGGAATCGAAGGGGATCATCGCCATCGTCATCACCAACGCCTCTCCATCAACCATCATCGTTTCCCCCATCCATGTGTGAGTAATTCCCCGCTGTAGGCTTGAGGGGATGGTAGGGATTGGATGAGATCGTCCATGTAATGTCTGTAAAATTGTTAGGGCATGGTGCCTAGTATCCGTTATCGGTGTTTTACGTCATTGTTGCAACTTGTTATGCTTAATGCTTGACACTAGGGCCCGAGTGCCATGATTTCAGATCTGAACATGTTATTGAATCATGATGATAATTATTGTTTTGGATCATATCTATGAGTTGTATACACATGTCATTGTCCGGAACCCTAGGTCCCAAAGTGACAATAATTGGGACAGCCTCGGGGAAAGGCTGTGATGTGAGGATCACGTGTGTTCACGGAGTGTTAATGCTTTGATCCGGTACTTTATTAAAATGAGTACTTTAATTACCAGTAGATTCCCTTGAGACCCCGCTGCAAACGGGCTGGTAGGACAAAAGATGATGTGCAAGTTTCTCATTGCGAGCACGCACAACTAAATTGGAACACATGCCTATGGTTATTTAATACTTGGATGCTTTATCTTATTTATCTGCAAATGCCTATGTCTTGATATTACATGAATTATCTTATCCATGCAACACCCGTACAGCCGTCCCTGTGCCTACAGTATTTTAATCCTGCTGTCTACTATAATCACTACTGCTGTAATTATTTCACTTCTGCTGTTATTTCACTACTGTCACTACTATAAAACTGTTTCTACTGATAATCTGTCCCGAGCAAGTCCATTCACAGGTGCAGCTGAACTGACAATTCATCTGTTAAGGCTTATTTTTATTCTTTGGCTCCCCTTGTCTCGAATCAATAAATTTGGGTTTTACTTCCCTCGTAGACTGTTGCGATCCCCTATACTTGTGGGTCATCAAGACTATTTTCTGGCGCCGTTGCCGGGGAGCATAGCTTTATTTATAAGTTCACCTGAGATTGATATTGCTTTCTGGAATTCATTCATCATGGGAAAGCCTGGTGATAAGAAGTTTCCCATACTGCCATCCACTACAAGAAAAGGTACAACTCTGAGCTCTGCTGCTGCTCTTGATTCTCCAACTGTGATGAGTAAGCTTATTTCACCGCTGCATGCTACTCATACTATTACTTCTGCTGAATCTGAAAATGCTTCTGAAAATTGTGATGATGCTTCTACTGTGCTTGATGAAAATGGTTCCTTAGTACCTTTTCTAGATGCTATAATTGATAAATCTAAACAAACTGAAAATGCTGAAAATTCTAATACTTCTGCTAGTTCACCTGAGTCTAGAGAGTATTTTCCTGATGATCCTGATGAAACTTATCTTGAACTTGATGATGATTTTGTTGATGAGACTAATGCTACTAAAGATGCTAGTGCTATGAAAAGCCTTTTTGAAAAACGTGTTGTTAAATATATATTATCTCCTGATGCTAAATTTGCTACATCTCCCATAAACATTAAAGATAAAGATTATGATTTCTCTATTGACTTGGCTCACATAGCTATTGTTGAAAGAGAACCTTTTTGTGGAACTGAAAATGAAAGTGCTGTAGAAATTTGAACTCTCTAATTTGAGTGGTATGTGTGCTGAAGACATAAAAATGCGCACATACTTTGTTACTAAATTATTTCCTTTCTCATTAAAAGGAGAAGCTAAAACTTGGTATAATAATTTGTCTCCTGGTTCCATTACTAGTCCCAAGGGTTTGCTTGATACTTTCTTTCCGAAATATTTTCCTGCTAGTGCTCAACATGATGCTTTGTTAAAAATCTATAATTTTAATCAAGATGAAGGTGAGAAATTGCCTAAGGCTTGGACACGCTTTTGCTCCATATTAAGAGGCCAGCCGAATCATGATTTGGAGAAAAATGATTTACTTGATATATTTTATAGTGGACTAACTGCTGAATCTAGGACATACCTGGATAGTTTTGCTAGTTGTGTTTTCAGGAAAAGGACTCCCGAAGAAGCTGAGGAATTATTAGCTAAAATATGCAAGAATAATGATGATTGGGACATACCTGAACCTACACCAACACCGAAGAAGAGGGGTATTATTGAATTAACTGATGAAGTGATGAAGGAAGCCAAGAAATCTCTTAAAGAAAGGGGTATTAAATCTGAAGATGTGAAGAATTTACCTCCTATAGAAGACTTATGTAAGCCAATTCCTCCTTCACCCGTAATTGAGGTACACTCTCTCCAAAGGTTTGATGATAGAGAGATCCCTTACTCTAAACCTCCGGATCAATGCTTAGATGAATTTGATACTTTTATTGCTAAGCAAGGTAATTTTAATATGAGAATTGAGAATCAGTTAATGAAAAACTCTCGAGCTATTAGTAACTTGCATGACATTGTTGATAGAACCTCCAATGATATTAAAATACTTATTAAACATTTTCATATGGTTCAAACTCAAATTGATCAATTTTCTAAAGTGCAAAAAGGAATGTTAATGAATGCCTCTATAGCTAAAGAAAAACATGTTTGTGAAGTAACAACTAGAGGTGGTAAATAATCTCAAAAAAAAAAAAAAAACTAGAGGTGGTAAATCTACTCAAGACCCTTTATATCCTGAGGGACATGCTAAAAGAATTGAACAAGATTCTCAACAAATTAATAAACCTATTGCTCCTTCTAAGAAAAAGAAGAAGAAACATAAAACTGTTGTAGAATCCTCCAAACCTGTTAATGATCCTAATAGTATATTTGTTTCTGCTGCTGAAACTGAAAGTGGTAATGAAGATGCTAACGATAATGATAAAAATGCCAATTCGGATAGGGAAGAAATAGAAGAGGAACCTGAAAAGCATGTTAAAAACAAGAAGTACACTAAAGAAGATTTTATTGCTAAGAAACATGGTAATGAGAGAGAACCTTGGGTCCAAAAACAAATGCCTTTTCCTGCTAAGAAACTTAAAACAAAAGAGGAAGAACACTATAATAAATTTTGTGATTGGATGAAACCTTTGTTCTTGCAAATTCCTTTGACTGATGCTATTAAGTTGCCTCTTTATTCTAAATACATGAAAGATATTGTTTCTAACAAAAGGAAAATTCCTAATGAGGAAATATCTACTATGCTTGCTAATTACTCTTTTAATGGCAAGGTTCCAAATAAGTTGGGTGATCCAGGTATACCAACCATTCCTTGCTCTATCAAAAATAATTATGTTAGAACTGCTCTATGTGACTTGGGAGCAGGAGTCAGTGTTATGCCTTTCTCTCTTTACAAGAGACTTTACCTTGATAAATTGATACCTACTGATATCTCTTTGCAAATGGCTGATAAATCTACTGCTATTCCTGTGGGCATTTGTGAGGATGTTCCTGTTCAAGTAGCTACTAATTGTTTAATTATGACTGACTTTGTTGTTCCTGAAATGCCTGAACATGATAATATGTCTATTATTCTTGGAAGACCTTTTATAAATACTGCAGGGGCTGTAATTGATTGCAATAAAGGAAAAGTTACTTTCAATGTTCATGACAAAGAACATACTGTCTATTTCCCCAAGAAATTTGATAAAATGCCTGGAGTTAATACAATTACCAATGTGAGATCTATTAAAGTGGGAAGTATTGATTGTCCTTATATAGAAGAATGCAAAACTCTTATGATTGGATCCATACCAATACGATATAAGGTAACATGAGTGTCTCATATGGTTTAAAATCTTTTATGTCATATAAAATTCATTTGGTGGCAAGACTTGATCAACCTTGTTAACAAGTGCATTTTAAATATATAAAGATGTTAAACAATTTGTTTTCTCTTATTTTTGTTTTACCTACTGTAATATCATTTAGTTTGCAAAGTTTAGTTGAATTTGGTGTTAGAAAATAATTTCTCAATATTAATATTATTAATGCAAAATACCAGAAAATGAAAAAAAAATCTCAGAATTTGAAAAAATGTATACCAAAAATTTTATTTTTCTGGAGAGGTTCTGGAAGTGCAAACATATGACAGAGGGGGGCCACCAAGCCTCCACCTTAGGTGGTGGCGCGGCAGGGAAGTGGCCGCGCCAGCACATGAGGGGGGCCCACCTGGCCCCTCCACTTAGTCATCTTCCTCCCCACTCTTTCTCTCTCCCGACCAAACACAGCCACATCGAAATTTTTCGTGTTCTTCCTGTTCTTGCCTGGGATTTTCGATCTCCTTGCTCAGCCCCTCTTTGTTGCTGAAATTTGGGGTATTCACTCTCCGGTATGTGCCTCCTCCGATTATCCAAGTAGAATTTTGTTTAGTAAATCATATATTGAAAATTTTGCTGCTGTAGGTGTCATGTTTAGTGAGTTTAAATGCTTGTTCTAAGTTAGTGAAACTAGTTTTGATGCATGTTTAAACCTCTAGCAAGTCACTATAGTGGTTTCCCTTCATTTAGTTGGCTAAAAATCAATTTTTGTGATGTTTGCTAAAAATTTCAGAAAAGGAAAATGCATACCCATACCTTTGGAGACATGTTTGAGAGGGATACACCAAGGAGGACAAGGCCCTCAAGAGCTTCCACTCGCGTTAGGCAATCCTACAACGAGGAAATCCTAGCACCAAGCATTGGAGAAGAGCGGGATGATGGTTTTCCAAACTCATCATCTCGCCCATGTTTTCAATTTCTTAATGCTGCAGGTTTACTCGGGGATTTCCAAACTCTCGTGGAAATGGTAGGCCTAACCTCTTATATGTTGGATGAGAGGCCCCAATATGCTAGGCTCACCAAGATTTTTGCTGAGAGTTTTACTCTCAATAACCAAACATATGGCTGCGAAGTTTCATTTAAGATTTATGATATGCCTGTTACCTTGCCGCTGCCTGCTTTTTGTGATATCATAGGTACAGCGGACAAGGGGTCATCAAAGAAGATTCAGAAGGACCCGAAGGATTTGGGGCAAATCTACCAACAAGTGACGCATGATGACACCCGCTCCGCACAACGTGGCAAGATAAGGAACATTCAGTTCCCGGCTATTAAGTATTTTGCTTACTACATTGCCACTAGTGTGCTTGGTAGGGATAACACTAGTAATGTCTCTAACTATCATCTTGCATTTTTGCTCGCTGCACTTAAGGAGGAATTCCCATTTAACCTTGGTACCTAGATTGCTCGCCGCTTAGCTGCTAAGGGACCCATTTATGGTGGGATTATTGCTTCACGTGTTGCTGCACATTTCGGGATGCCTATTGATCCGAATGATACATTACTTGCTCCTTGCTATCATGACCTTGCTGCATTGAAGGGGCATCAATTTGTTACTACTAGATCCACTTTGGATAACATTGTATTTAGGCTCATCTTCGCTAACGGTAGCGAAAGGGAGATCCCTTTGCCACAGCCAGGTTTGTTCAGTATTGACAGGAGGACGTGGGCGTACTCGGAGGTTGAGTTGGACGAGCAGCTGAGCGTGCGGGGCTTCCACGAGCAGCACGGCGAGGTGGCACCTGAGGAGGACTGCACCGTGCACTACACCGGTGCGTCCTCGAGTTCGTATCATGGCGAAGGTTCCTCATCACGCAACGAGGACTTCTCATCTTGGGGGCTGTGGGCTCTATCTTACCCGCCATGGGGGTGATTCCCACTTAGGCCAAAATCCTAAGCTTGGGGGGAGGTATACCGAAAGCACACTCATCTATATATCATTATCATTCGGTACTTTGTATATCCATGTTTCGTTTTAGTTTTGTTTCTTTCTCTTATTTGTTCATCTTTTGCTTTGCTTTCTAAAACTCAAAAATACCAAAAAGATTTCCATTATTTCTCTTTCTGGTTTGTTTTAGTATCTAGTATTAGTATGCTTAGTATTTCATTCAGTTCAATATGCAAAAACACAAAAATATTTTGCTTTGTTGTTTACTGTTTCGCGCAGGGACAGATTTCTTCTGTCCACCGTTTAATTCATAACTTCCTGTATAAAAATCCAAATGACCTGAAATTTTGTGAGCATCATCCTCAGATATGTACGCAACTTTCATCAGTTTTGAGTTTTCTGATCTGAGCATGTTAAGGTCCTCGAAAAAATTCGTCTTCACGGGCTGTTCTGTTTTTGTTCTATTTTTAGTTTCTAAATCCGAAAATCCAAAAATATTTGTCGTTTCTTTTTGGTTTTGTGGAATTTGTTTCAGAGCTCAATGCCATCCATTACTCCGTGGAGATTGGTTTTGATTTCATATTATTCAAGCCACACAAGTGAAAAGAGCAATAATGACGAGATATGACAATTTGAGTTGGGTAAGAGGCTGGTAATGAACTCTATTTGTTTTTCTTTTTTGTACATATACTTATTCATGTGAGCATGCTTAGATGGTTCGCATAAGGTATATGTTGATTGGTGGATGCTTAGTTGTTTATGTTCTCTTATGATCAATTCCAATTTATTAATAGTAGATGACATGTTTCTATGGATGTTTGCTTGCATTGTTTTGTTCATAAAAGAGTATGACATTGTGGTATCCTCCTCTGAACAAATTCATTTGTATCGACTTCGCACATGTTCACACATGTATATGACTGAAAACAAAGAGTCACTTAAGCCTTGATGATTTATTTTGCCTCAGAGTTCTAGTATCACTTTTATGCCTCCGTTAACTTTATTTTGTCGCAAGCATGATTATGACAGTTATTGCTCTCTTGAATTGTCGCTTCCCTGTCTATTGCTAGCCTCCACTTGTACTAAGCAATGTTGTTTGTGCTTCCAAATCCCTGAAAACCAAGTTATTCCAAAGAGTCCACTATAAATATCTATGCATGGCATTTCAAACCATTCAACTAAATTTGCATGTGCTACCTTTAAAACCTTCAAACACTTCTCAATTTGTGCCACTGTTTTAAGCTCATGAGGAAGTAGTAGTTGGGTTTGTTATCTTCCATACTAATTAAGTATCGACTTGCATGCTTCATCTGCTTGTCACTAATATTGCAAAGAGCTGGTTAGACCACTATAATATCAAAAGTTTTGAAAAGTGAAAAATAGACACTCCTCCATGGTATGTGATTGCTGGTGGGCACCCGAGGATTCGGTTAGCCATGGTTTGTGAAAAGCAAAGGTTGGGAGGAGTGTCAAAATATCAAATAGATAAAATATAAAGATGCATATTATAAATGTTTGATTTTAAATAATTCGGAACCGCTCTCAACTTGCTTAGTATGGAAGATAACAAGAACTCTATTGCCATTCATTGACGGAACAACCACCACTAAAAAACAATTTTACCTCTGTTTTCAAAATAATGAAAAGCTCTAGCACATGTCAAATCCCTGCTTCCCTCAATGTAGGGCATATCTTTTACTTTACTATTCAGTCACCATCTTTCTTTGAGCACCTTCTTCAGAGCATAGTTGTCATTCTTAGTGTAATGTGCTTGTCCCAGAATACTGTTAATTGCGGTGTAACTTTGATTCTTTTATCTTTGACATCTTTATCTCTAGTCCTCTCTTAAATCTCAAAGGTGCCTGGGCATTTATGTTTTATTGTACACTTTCGGGCAAGCGAGATAACACTTTATCATACTTTCTTATGAGCTTTGCAATCTTGTGAATTGATATGTTTCATGTTATTTACTATTGGTATGATTGGCATCTCTTCATAGTTTACATAATTAATTAGGTGACACCATTTACATATATCTTATCATGAATAGCCTAAGCATTTGCAAGATAGTGAGAATATTTACATCATATGAAGCAGATGTGTTCGTGAAAGTTCTTTTATCGCACTCAATTGTTAACTGAATTGCTTGAGGACAAGCAATAAGCTAAGCTTGGGGGGAGTTGATACGTCCAAAACGTATCTACTTTCCCGAACACTTTTGCTATTGTTTTGCCTCTATTTTGTGTGTTTTGAATGCAACTAACACGGACTAACGCTGTTTTCAGCAGAATTGCCCTGGTGTCTCGTTTTTGTGCAGGAAATCAACTTTATGGAAAAACTCCAGAAATAATGCAAAAAGCCTTAAATTGCCCGAAGACTCCAGTAGCCAGAAGGGCTGACAGAGGGGGGCCAGGGGGCCACCACCTCATGTGGTGGCGCGGCAGAGGCCTGGCCGCGCCAGCCCATGAGGGGGGCGAGTCCCTCACAGCCTCGGTCTCCCCTCGCGCATATAGACTCCCTCTGACCTAAAAACAAAGGGGGGTTAGACACTTTTCCAGAAAACAGACCCGAGCGCCGCTGCCACCTCGAAACTCAATTCCGGGACCAGAAGTCTCTGTTCCGGCACTCCGCCTGTCACGCCCCGAGACCCGGCCCGGAAGAATGACAGCCGCCGCGCGCATATAGACCCGAAAGTCTATACACGTGCAAGGCTATAAAAGCAGGATAAACCAGCTCAGTGGATCTCAAGCAGCTCTTTTACTCATTTTATAAGATTATTACATTTACAGAAATAAATAGAGAAATAAATAGATTCTCTACACGTTTCCACCCACTAGTCCAGCCTACTCTTCGAACGACCATGTCTTCCGCTGCGCACTCTGATAAATCTAAAAACAAAGGGAAGCAAGGGTGAGTACGATAAATCATACTCAGCAAGCAATTCATACACTTTCATATACATTGTAAAATATACTAGGTTTTAGAAATACAAGTAAACCATTGTGTGGTTAATTAATTAGACAGGTTGAAAACGCATGGTGCCACACATGAAAGTGAGTTTCCCTATCCGGGAATCACAGGGGTGAATATCCACGCTTTTACACTCTTAAGAGGGGTACTCCGACATCGACAACCTCGACTAGAACCACCAGGTTCCAGAACGAGCAGAGTTCTTGCACCCGCTAAGACACCGGACACCTTGATCTACTCGTGTCGATCGTTCCTACGGATCCATCACCGACACTTTCCCGAACTAGGGCCGCTCCTCGCGGAGAACTTAGACAGTCCCATACCTGTACTGTGACCGGTACAATACGATCACCTTCGTAGCACCAAGTTTTACTTCTAAAAGCATTGATTTCATTTCCATGTCGAATATACGTGCTAAGCCCAGTTCGTACCAGTGGCTCCTACGGATCCATCACCGCGTAACGACACCGACGCATTAGCCCCATGTATCAACACCAAGCTCGTACCACTCAGGTAGCATGCATATTCATAGCAAAGTATAGTCTACAAAATATATGAGAGAGGTAGGAACCGCTTGCCTTGGTATAGCTACACCGTAGCGATCAAAGAACACATCAACACTTGAGCACTCCAGCTAGATCGACAACCATGTACTAGCTAATACACCACAGGCATACAAGCTCGTACACCAGCTCCGCTTCCAACGAATACTAGTAGCAAAGGATACGCGTCTCCACTCGCTGAAGTCATGTCGGCAACCTGACTCGCTCCATCGTCGCCGTCGCCTCTCTCTGATAATACGGATCAGCAGCATCTCTTTATATCCATTTCGGTAGCGCCTTGCCGTGGTTCTCTCCTCTCTAGCTCACTCTCTCTGGCTACTAGTTGTAATCTGAACTGATGTTGAACACCGAAACAAGCTAGCTATTTATAGGTCGCAGACATCGTCTAGTAACCCAGCAAAATATCTAAGGTGCACCGGTTCCCTTAGGTCATAAGGAATGGTTGGCTACGTGGCACCCAAACATAGGCTGCATGCCATGCACAGCTCCACGGAGGACTTGGCCGACAAACTACAGCCCAAGCGTCGTACCCTCCTCTAGTAGAAAGCCATGCAAGCCACGTTGACCTTAGCTGACATAAGATCTTATGTCATGCATGGTGGTGCAGATCCTCTATGCATACAATATATATAAACACGTCCCACTACTACCTCTGCTAGCTTCAACGATCGATACACCAGAACTAGTGCTCGTACAAAGCATATGAAGCCAATCAACTAGTCATTTTGTATTACATGCACCAAGTAACATTTAATTTAAATACAAGAGATTATAGCGACATTAAAGAGAATTACATTTTAATGATATTACTTAATCTATCCAAAATTCGGGGTCTTACATCCTCCCCACCTTATAAGAATTTCGTCCCCGAAATTCAACAAAAAAACAAACTTAGTTTTTTTTTAACTAACATGCAAGATTTAGTTAATCAATACAAAAGATTAAATCAAGCAATTGAACATCAAATGGTAAATATAGCATGAAGGTTAATAAAGAAAAATATGCATCAAGTAAGTCGTAAAACATAAACACAACAAGGTTAGTCGCACACTAAGCTAACGCTTCTACCCATTTAGTTCCCACGTGACCTATAAACCTGGCTCTGATACCACTTTAACTGTCATGCCCCGAGACCCGGCCCGGAAGAATGACAGCCGCCGCGCGCATATAGACCCGAAAGTCTATACACGTGCAAGGCTATAAAAGCAGGATAAACCAGCTCAGTGGATCTCAAGCAGCTCTTTTACTCATTTTATAAGATTATTACATTTACAGAAATAAATAGAGAAATAAATAGATTCTCTACACGTTTCCACCCACTAGTCCAGCCTACTCTTCGAACGACGATGTCTTCCGCTGCGCACTCTGATAAATCTAAAAACAAAGGGAAGCAAGGGTGAGTGCGATAAATCATACTCAGCAAACAATTCATACACTTTCATATACATTGTAAAATATACTAGGTTTTAGAAATACAAGTAAACCATTGTGTGGTTAATTAATTAGACAGGTTGAAAACGCATGGTGCCACACATGAAAGTGAGTTTCCCTACCCGGGAATCACAGGGGTGAATATCCACGCTTTTACACTCTTAAGAGGGGTACTCCGACATCGACAGCCTCGACCAGAACCATCAGGTTCCAGAACGAGCAGAGTTCTTGCACCCGCTAAGACACCGGACACCTTGATCTACTCGTGTCGATCGTTCCTACGGATCCATCACCGACACTTTCCCGAACAAGGGCCGCTCCTCGCGGAGAACTTAGACAGTCCCATACCTGTACTGTGACCAGTACAATACGATCACCTTCGTAGCACCAAGTTTTACTTCTAAAAGCATTGATTTCATTTCCATGTCGAATATACGTGCTAAGCCCAGTTCGTACCAGTGGCTCCTACGGATCCATCACCGCGTAACGACACCGACGCGTTAGCCCCATGTATCAACACCAAGCTCGTACCACTCAGGTAGCATGCATATTCATAGCAAAGTATAGTCTACAAAATATATGAGAGAGGTAGGAACCGCTTGCCTTGGTATAGCTACACCGTAGCGATCAAAGAACACATCAACACTTGAGCACTCCAGCTAGATCGACAACCATATACTAGCTCATACACCACAGGCATACAAGCTCGTACACCAGCTCCGCTTCCAACGAATACTAGTAGCAAAGGATACGCGTCTCCACTCGCTGAAGTCATGTCGGCAAGCTCACTCGCTCCATCGTCGCCGTCGCCTCTCTCTGATAATACGGATCAGCAGCATCTCTTTATATCCATTTCGGTAGCGCCTTGCCGTGGTTCTCTCCTCTCTAGCTCACTCTCTCTGGCTACTAGTTGTAAGCTGAACTGATGTTGAACACCGAAACAAGCTAGCTATATCTAAGGTGCACCGGTTCCCTTAGGTCATAAGGAATGGCTGGCTACGTGGCACCCAAACATAGGCTGCATGCCATGCACAGCTCCACGGAGGACTTGGCCGACAAACTACAGCCCAAGCGTCGTACCCTCCTCTAGTAGAAAGCCATGCAAGCCACGTTGACCTTAGCTGACATAAGATCTTATGTCATGCATGGTGGTGCAGATCCTCTATGCATACAATATATATAAACACGTCCCACTACTACCTCTGCTAGCTTCAACGATCGATACACCAGAACTAGTGCTCGTACAAAGCATATGAAGCCAATCAACTAGTCATTTTGTATTACATGCACCAAGTAACATTTAATTTAAATACAAGAGATTATAGCGACATTAAAGAGAATTACATTTTAATGATATTACTTAATCTATCCAAAATTCGGGGTCTTACATCCTCCCCACCTTATAAGAATTTCGTCCCCGAAATTCAACAAAAAAACAAACTTAGTTTTTTTTAACTAACATGCAAGATTTAGTTAATCAATACAAAAGATTAAATCAAGCAATTGAACATCAAATGGTAAATATAGCATGAAGGTTAATAAAGAAAAATATGCATCAAGTAAGTCGTAAAACATCGCACACTAAGCTAACGCTTCTACCCATTTAGTTCCCACGTGACCTATAAACCTGGCTCTTATACCACTTTAACTGTCACGCCCCGAGACCCGGCCCGGAAGAATGACAGCCGCCGCGCGCATATAGACCCGAAAGTCTATACACGTGCAAGGCTATAAAAGCAGGATAAACCAGCTCAGTGGATCTCAAGCAGCTCTTTTACTCATTTTATAAGATTATTACATTTACAGAAATAAATAGATAAATAAATAGATTCTCTACACGTTTCCACCCACTAGTCCAGCCTACTCTTCGAACGACGATGACTTCCGCTGCGCACTCTGATAAATCTAAAAACAAAGGGAAGCAAGGGTGAGTACGATAAATCATACTCAGCAAGCAATTCATACACTTTCATATACATTGTAAAATATACTAGGTTTTAGAAATACAAGTAAACCATTGTGTGGTTAATTAATTAGACAGGTTGAAAACGCATGGTGCCACACATGAAAGTGAGTTTCCCTACCCGGGAATCACATGGGTGAATATCCATGCTTTTACACTCTTAAGAGGGGTACTCCGACATCGACAGCCTCGACCAGAACCACCAGGTTCCAGAACGAGCAGAGTTCTTGCACCCGCTAAGACACCGGACACCTTGATCTACTCGTGTCGATCGTTCCTACGGATCCATCACCGACACTTTCCCGAACAAGGGCCGCTCCTCGTGGAGAACTTAGACAGTCCCATACCTGTACTGTGACCGGTACAATACGATCACCTTCGTAGCACCAAGTTTTACTTCTAAAAGCATTGATTTCATTTCCATGTCGAATATACGTGCTAAGCCCAGTTCGTACCAGTGGCTCCTACGGATCCATCACCGCGTAACGACACCGACGCGTTAGCCCCATGTATCAACACCAAGCTCGTACCACTCAGGTAGCATGCATATTCATAGCAAAGTATAGTCTACAAAATATATGAGAGAGGTAGGAACCGCTTGCCTTGGTATAGCTACACCGTAGCGATCAAAGAACACATCAACACTTGAGCACTCCAGCTAGATCGACAACCATGTACTAGCTCATACACCACAGGCATACAAGCTCGTACACCAGCTCCGCTTCCAACGAATACTAGTAGCAAAGGATACGCGTCTCCACTCGCTGAAGTCATGTCGGCAAGCTGACTCGCTCCATCGTCGCCGTCGCCTCTCTCTGATAATACGGATCAGCAGCATCTCTTTATATCCATTTCGGTAGCGCCTTGCCGTGGTTCTCTCCTCTCTAGCTCACTCTCTCTGGCTACTAGTTGTAAGCTGAACTGATGTTGAACACCGAAACAAGCTAGCTATTTATAGGTCGCAGACATCGTCTAGTAACCCAGCAAAATATCTAAGGTGCACCGGTTCCCTTAGGTCATAAGGAATGGCTGGCTACGTGGCACCCAAACATAGGCTGCATGCCATGCACAGCTCCACGGAGGACTTGGCCGACAAACTACAGCCCAAGCGTCGTACCCTCCTCTAGTAGAAAGCCATGCAAGCCACGTTGACCTTAGCTGACATAAGATCTTATGTCATGCATGGTGGTGCAGATCCTCTATGCATACAATATATATAAACACGTCCCACTACTACCTCTGCTAGCTTCAACGATCGATACACCAGAACTAGTGCTCGTACAAAGCATATGAAGCCAATCAACTAGTCATTTTGTATTACATGCACCAAGTAACATTTAATTTAAATACAAGAGATTATAGCGACATTAAAGAGAATTACATTTTAATGATATTACTTAATCTATCCAAAATTCGGGGTCTTACATCCTCCCCACCTTATAAGAATTTCGTCCCCGAAATTCAACAAAAAAACAAACTTAGTTTTTTTTAACTAACATGCAAGATTTAGTTAATCAATACAAAAGATTAAATCAAGCAATTGAACATCAAATGGTAAATATAGCATGAAGGTTAATAAAGAAAAATATGCATCAAGTAAGTCGTAAAACATCGCACACTAAGCTAACGCTTCTACCCATTTAGTTCCCACGTGACCTATAAACCTGGCTCTTATACCACTTTAACTGTCACGCCCCGAGACCCGGCCCGGAAGAATGACAGCCGCCGCGCGCATATAGACCCGAAAGTCTATACACGTGCAAGGCTATAAAAGCAGGATAAACCAGCTCAGTGGATCTCAAGCAGCTCTTTTACTCATTTTATAAGATTATTACATTTACAGAAATAAATAGATAAATAAATAGATTCTCTACACGTTTCCACCCACTAGTCCAGCCTACTCTTCGAACGACGATGACTTCCGCTGCGCACTCTGATAAATCTAAAAACAAAGGGAAGCAAGGGTGAGTACGATAAATCATACTCAGCAAGCAATTCATACACTTTCATATACATTGTAAAATATACTAGGTTTTAGAAATACAAGTAAACCATTGTGTGGTTAATTAATTAGACAGGTTGAAAACGCATGGTGCCACACATGAAAGTGAGTTTCCCTACCCGGGAATCACATGGGTGAATATCCATGCTTTTACACTCTTAAGAGGGGTACTCCGACATCGACAGCCTCGACCAGAACCACCAGGTTCCAGAACGAGCAGAGTTCTTGCACCCGCTAAGACACCGGACACCTTGATCTACTCGTGTCGATCGTTCCTACGGATCCATCACCGACACTTTCCCGAACAAGGGCCGCTCCTCGCGGAGAACTTAGACAGTCCCATACCTGTACTGTGACCGGTACAATACGATCACCTTCGTAGCACCAAGTTTTACTTCTAAAAGCATTGATTTCATTTCCATGTCGAATATACGTGCTAAGCCCAGTTCGTACCAGTGGCTCCTACGGATCCATCACCGCGTAACGACACCGACGCGTTAGCCCCATGTATCAACACCAAGCTCATACCACTCAGGTAGCATGCATATTCATAGCAAAGTATAGTCTACAAAATATATGAGAGAGGTAGGAACCGCTTGCCTTGGTATAGCTACACCGTAGCGATCAAAGAACACATCAACACTTGAGCACTCCAGCTAGATCGACAACCATGTACTAGCTCATACACCACAGGCATACAAGCTCGTACACCAGCTCCGCTTCCAACGAATACTAGTAGCAAAGGATACGCGTCTCCACTCGCTGAAGTCATGTCGGCAAGCTGACTCGCTCCATCGTCGCCGTCGCCTCTCTCTGATAATACGGATCAGCAGCATCTCTTTATATCCATTTCGGTAGCGCCTTGCCGTGGTTCTCTCCTCTCTAGCTCACTCTCTCTGGCTACTAGTTGTAAGCTGAACTGATGTTGAACACCGAAACAAGCTAGCTATTTATAGGTCGCAGACATCGTCTAGTAACCCAGCAAAATATCTAAGGTGCACCGGTTCCCTTAGGTCATAAGGAATGGCTGGCTACGTGGCACCCAAACATAGGCTGCATGCCATGCACAGCTCCACGGAGGACTTGGCCGACAAACTACAGCCCAAGCGTTGTACCCTCCTCTAGTAGAAAGCCATGCAAGCCACGTTGACCTTAGCTGACATAAGATCTTATGTCATGCATGGTGGTGCAGATCCTCTATGCATACAATATATATAAACACGTCCCACTACTACCTCTGCTAGCTTCAACGATCGATACACCAGAACTAGTGCTCGTACAAAGCATATGAAGCCAATCAACTAGTCATTTTGTATTACATGCACCAAGTAACATTTAATTTAAATACAAGAGATTATAGCGACATTAAAGAGAATTACATTTTAATGATATTACTTAATCTATCCAAAATTCGGGGTCTTACATCCTCCCCACCTTATAAGAATTTCGTCCCCGAAATTCAACAAAAAAACAAACTTAGTTTTTTTTAACTAACATGCAAGATTTAGTTAATCAATACAAAAGATTAAATCAAGCAATTGAACATCAAATGGTAAATATAGCATGAAGGTTAATAAAGAAAAATATGCATCAAGTAAGTCGTAAAACATCGCACACTAAGCTAACGCTTCTACCCATTTAGTTCCCACGTGACCTATAAACCTGGCTCTTATACCACTTTAACTGTCACGCCCCGAGACCCGGCCCGGAAGAATGACAGCCGCCGCGCGCATATAGACCCGAAAGTCTATACACGTGCAAGGCTATAAAAGCAGGATAAACCAGCTCAGTGGATCTCAAGCAGCTCTTTTACTCATTTTATAAGATTATTACATTTACAGAAATAAATAGATAAATAAATAGATTCTCTACACGTTTCCACCCACTAGTCCAGCCTACTCTTCGAACGACGATGACTTCCGCTGCGCACTCTGATAAATCTAAAAACAAAGGGAAGCAAGGGTGAGTACGATAAATCATACTCAGCAAGCAATTCATACACTTTCATATACATTGTAAAATATACTAGGTTTTAGAAATACAAGTAAACCATTGTGTGGTTAATTAATTAGACAGGTTGAAAACGCATGGTGCCACACATGAAAGTGAGTTTCCCTACCCGGGAATCACATGGGTGAATATCCATGCTTTTACACTCTTAAGAGGGGTACTCCGACATCGACAGCCTCGACCAGAACCACCAGGTTCCAGAACGAGCAGAGTTCTTGCACCCGCTAAGACACCGGACACCTTGATCTACTCGTGTCGATCGTTCCTACGGATCCATCACCGACACTTTCCCGAACAAGGGCCGCTCCTCGCGGAGAACTTAGACAGTCCCATACCTGTACTGTGACCGGTACAATACGATCACCTTCGTAGCACCAAGTTTTACTTCTAAAAGCATTGATTTCATTTCCATGTCGAATATACGTGCTAAGCCCAGTTCGTACCAGTGGCTCCTACGGATCCATCACCGCGTAACGACACCGACGCGTTAGCCCCATGTATCAACACCAAGCTCGTACCACTCAGGTAGCATGCATATTCATAGCAAAGTATAGTCTACAAAATATATGAGAGAGGTAGGAACCGCTTGCCTTGGTATAGCTACACCGTAGCGATCAAAGAACACATCAACACTTGAGCACTCCAGCTAGATCGACAACCATGTACTAGCTCATACACCACAGGCATACAAGCTCGTACACCAGCTCCGCTTCCAACGAATACTAGTAGCAAAGGATACGCGTCTCCACTCGCTGAAGTCATGTCGGCAAGCTGACTCGCTCCATCGTCGCCGTCGCCTCTCTCTGATAATACGGATCAGCAGCATCTCTTTATATCCATTTCGGTAGCGCCTTGCCGTGGTTCTCTCCTCTCTAGCTCACTCTCTCTGGCTACTAGTTGTAAGCTGAACTGATGTTGAACACCGAAACAAGCTAGCTATTTATAGGTCGCAGACATCGTCTAGTAACCCAGCAAAATATCTAAGGTGCACCGGTTCCCTTAGGTCATAAGGAATGGCTGGCTACGTGGCACCCAAACATAGGCTGCATGCCATGCACAGCTCCACGGAGGACTTGGCCGACAAACTACAGCCCAAGCGTCGTACCCTCCTCTAGTAGAAAGCCATGCAAGCCACGTTGACCTTAGCTGACATAAAGATCTTATGTCATGCATGGTGGTGCAGATCCTCTATGCATACGATATATATAAACACGTCCCACTACTACCTCTGCTAGCTTCAACGATCGATACACCAGAACTAGTGCTCGTACAAAGCATATGAAGCCAATCAACTAGTCATTTTGTATTACATGCACCAAGTAACATTTAATTTAAATACAAGAGATTATAGCGACATTAAAGAGAATTACATTTTAATGATATTACTTAATCTATCCAAAATTCGGGGTCTTACATCCTCCCCACCTTATAAGAATTTCGTCCCCGAAATTCAACAAAAAAACAAACTTAGTTTTTTTTAACTAACATGCAAGATTTAGTTAATCAATACAAAAGATTAAATCAAGCAATTGAACATCAAATGGTAAATATAGCATGAAGGTTAATAAAGAAAAATATGCATCAAGTAAGTCGTAAAACATCGCACACTA
This sequence comes from Poa annua, assembly GCA_026929855.1. Taxonomy (NCBI): domain Eukaryota; kingdom Viridiplantae; phylum Streptophyta; class Magnoliopsida; order Poales; family Poaceae; genus Poa; species Poa annua. The sequence continues at coordinate 61,775,237 of CM049437.1, forward strand.
AGCTAACGCTTCTACCCATTTAGTTCCCACGTGACCTATAAACCTGGCTCTTATACCACTTTAACTGTCACGCCCCGAGACCCGGCCCGGAAGAATGACAGCCGCCGCGCGCATATAGACCCGAAAGTCTATACACGTGCAAGGCTATAAAAGCAGGATAAACCAGCTCAGTGGATCTCAAGCAGCTCTTTTACTCATTTTATAAGATTATTACATTTACAGAAATAAATAGATAAATAAATAGATTCTCTACACGTTTCCACCCACTAGTCCAGCCTACTCTTCGAACGACGATGACTTCCGCTGCGCACTCTGATAAATCTAAAAACAAAGGGAAGCAAGGGTGAGTACGATAAATCATACTCAGCAAGCAATTCATACACTTTCATATACATTGTAAAATATACTAGGTTTTAGAAATACAAGTAAACCATTGTGTGGTTAATTAATTAGACAGGTTGAAAACGCATGGTGCCACACATGAAAGTGAGTTTCCCTACCCGGGAATCACATGGGTGAATATCCATGCTTTTACACTCTTAAGAGGGGTACTCCGACATCGACAGCCTCGACCAGAACCACCAGGTTCCAGAACGAGCAGAGTTCTTGCACCCGCTAAGACACCGGACACCTTGATCTACTCGTGTCGATCGTTCCTACGGATCCATCACCGACACTTTCCCGAACAAGGGCCGCTCCTCGCGGAGAACTTAGACAGTCCCATACCTGTACTGTGACCGGTACAATACGATCACCTTCGTAGCACCAAGTTTTACTTCTAAAAGCATTGATTTCATTTCCATGTCGAATATACGTGCTAAGCCCAGTTCGTACCAGTGGCTCCTACGGATCCATCACCGCGTAACGACACCGACGCGTTAGCCCCATGTATCAACACCAAGCTCGTACCACTCAGGTAGCATGCATATTCATAGCAAAGTATAGTCTACAAAATATATGAGAGAGGTAGGAACCGCTTGCCTTGGTATAGCTACACCGTAGCGATCAAAGAACACATCAACACTTGAGCACTCCAGCTAGATCGACAACCATGTACTAGCTCATACACCACAGGCATACAAGCTCGTACACCAGCTCCGCTTCCAACGAATACTAGTTGCAAAGGATACCCGTCTCCACTCGCTGAAGTCATGTCGGCAAGCTGACTCGCTCCATCGTCGCCGTCGCCTCTCTCTGATAATACGGATTAGCAGCATCTCTTTATATCCATTTCGGTAGCGCCTTGCCGTGGTTCTCTCCTCTCTAGCTCACTCTCTCTGGCTACTAGTTGTAAGCTGAACTGATGTTGAACACCGAAACTGAGTGGAGGCCCAAGCGAGCAGAACTGCCTCCAGGCTCGGCGGCGCCGGCGGTGTTGCCTCGAGCTCTCCGGCGTGTGGCAGAGGAGGACGACGAGGGCTTGATTGCTTTTTATCCTTTAGTCCTAGGGTCCTGTTTGCAAATTTAGAGGTCCTTTTTCCGATTTTAGATCTTTCTGCGCAAAAGATGCTATGGAGGGATCTCTCTGTAATTGTAACCTGCCAGTGTTAATGAATGCAGCTCCGGCCCGTTGGGCCGCCCCCTTGTTCAAAAAAAAAAAAAAAACACCGAAACAAGCTAGCTATTTATAGGTCGCAGACATCGTCTAGTAACCCAGCAAAATATCTAAGGTGCACCGGTTCCCTTAGGTCATAAGGAATGGCTGGCTACGTGGCACCCAAACATAGGCTGCATGCCATGCACAGCTCCACGGAGGACTTGGCCGACAAACTACAGCCCAAGCGTCGTACCCTCCTCTAGTAGAAAGCCATGCAAGCCACGTTGACCTTAGCTGACATAAGATCTTATGTCATGCATGGTGGTGCAGATCCTCTATGCATACAATATATATAAACACGTCCCACTACTACCTCTGCTAGCTTCAACGATCGATACACCAGACCTAGTGCTCGTACAAAGCATATGAAGCCAATCAACTAGTCATTTTGTATTACATGCACCAAGTAACATTTAATTTAAATACAAGAGATTATAGCGACATTAAAGAGAATTACATTTTAATGATATTACTTAATCAATCCAAAATTCGGGGTCTTACATCCTCCCCACCTTATAAGAATTTCGTCCCCGAAATTCAACAAAAAAACAAACTTAGTTTTTTTTTAACTAACATGCAAGATTTAGTTAATCAATACAAAAGATTAAATCAAGCAATTGAACATCAAATGGTAAATATAGCATGAAGGTTAATAAAGAAAAATATGCATCAAGTAAGTCGTAAAACATAAACACAACAAGGTTAGTCGCACACTAAGCTAACGCTTCTACCCATTTAGTTCCCACGTGACCTATAAACCTGGCTCTGATACCACTTTAACTGTCACGCCCCGAGACCCGGCCCGGAAGAATGACAGCCGCCGCGCGCATATAGACCCGAAAGTCTATACACGTGCAAGGCAATAAAAGTATGGATCTCAAGCAGCTCTTTTACTCATTTTATAAGATTATTACATTTACAGAAATAAATAGAGAAATAAATAGATTCTCTACACGTTTCCACCCACTAGTCCAGCCTACTCTTCGAACGACGATGTCTTCCGCTGCGCACTCTGATAAATCTAAAAACAAAGGGAAGCAAGGGTGAGTACGATAAATCATACTCAGGAAGCAATTCATACACTTTCATATACATTGTAAAATATACTAGGTTTTAGAAATACAAGTAAACCATTGTGTGGTTAATTAATTAGACAGGTTGAAAACGCATGGTGCCACACATGAAAGTGAGTTTCCCTACCCGGGAATCACAGGGGTGAATATCCACGCTTTTACACTCTTAAGAGGGGTACTCCGACATCGACAGCCTCGACCAGAACCACCAGGTTCCAGAATGAGCAGAGTTCTTGCACCCGCTAAGACACCGGACACCTTGATCTACTCGTGTCGATCGTTCCTACGGATCCATCACCGACACTTTCCCGAACAAGGGCCGCTCCTCGCGGAGAACTTAGACAGTCCCATACCTGTACTGTGACCGGTACAATACGATCACCTTCGTAGCACCAAGTTTTACTTCTAAAAGCATTGATTTCATTTCCATGTCGAATATACGTGCTAAGCCCAGTTCGTACCAGTGGCTCCTACGAATCCATCACCGCGTAACGACACCGACGCGTTAGCCCCATGTATCAACACCAAGCTCGTACCACTCAGGTAGCATGCATATTCATAGCAAAGTATAGTCTACAAAATATATGAGAGAGGTAGGAACCGCTTGCCTTGGTATAGCTACACCGTAGCGATCAAAGAACACATCAACACTTGAGCACTCCAGCTAGATCGACAACCATGTACTAGCTCATACACCACAGGCATACAAGCTCGTACACCAGCTCCGCTTCCAACGAATACTAGTAGCAAAGGATACGCGTCTCCACTCGCTGAAGTCATGTCGGCAAGCTGACTCGCTCCATCGTCGCCGTCGCCTCTCTCTGATAATACGGATCAGCAGCATCTCTTTATATCCATTTCGGTAGCGCCTTGCCGTGGTTCTCTCCTCTCTAGCTCACTCTCTCTGGCTACTAGTTGTAAGCTGAACTGATGTTGAACACCGAAACAAGCTAGCTATTTATAGGTCGCAGACATCGTCTAGTAACCCAGCAAAATATCTAAGGTGCACCGGTTCCCTTAGGTCATACGGAATGGCTGGCTACGTGGCACCCAAACATAGGCTGCATGCCATGCACAGCTCCACGGAGGACTTGGCCGACAAACTACAGCCCAAGCGTCGTACCCTCCTCTAGTAGAAAGCCATGCAAGCCACGTTGACCTTAGCTGACGTAAGATCTTATGTCATGCATGGTGGTGCAGATCCTCTAGGTCGGCCCAGTGTATTCTAGGGTGTGCAGAGCCCTCTCTCCACGGCCGTCACACGCGTCGATGCCGACGAAACAACTAAGGACCAAGCGGAACGCTTGGGGAGACCCCCGAGGGGAGAGCTCTCTCGAGGGGACTTGAGGGGGCAGCGAAGGGCCTGAAGGGGCTCCCCCTGAGGCCGCCCCCCGGCAAGGCTTTTCTCCCCTGAAGGGGAGTCAACACAACTCCCTCCACAAGGCCTCCAGGGCCCTGTGGAGATACTTCTCTACGAAGCAATCGCTGCAGAGCGCACATGGCCTCTGCAGCAGCCGCAGAGTGACGCGCGCGTCTGCGCGCGATGACGATGGCGCCACAGTTGCCGTTCTGGTGATAAAAGGAGTCAACAAAGCGCTGTGTCCCCTGCGCCGCCACCAAGGCTTTCCTCTCTGGTGATAAAGCAGGTGGCCGGCGCAACGCTCCAACGGCGACGTCACCATGGGCACCCCCACGGTCTCTGCAGTACCAGCTGGCCGCTCTGCAAAGACGGCGGCTTCCCTGCCACGAAGGCAGGCCTTGCGACCATGGACCGAGTCCATGGGCACCTCAGCTGCGGTGCACCCCGCTCCACCATTTCGTCGCCATGTGGGAACCCTTCCACTGCGCAGCACGCAGGGATGAGGCCCAGGGCGCCTATATAAGGAGCAGGAGCGCCACCGTGGCGGGGGACCGGCCGATCAATCGATCACTCATCCATAGACACCCCACAGTAGCTTAGCCAAGCCGAGCGAGCCCAAGGAGGAAGGAGGCCCGAACCTTCCCCCTCCAAGCTCCGCACTGCCTCGCGAGGGCCCGCGGCAAGCTCGTTGTACTCACCCTCTACTGAGCAATACAGACAAGCAGGAGTAGCGGTTTTACCTCACCCTGAGGGCCGTGAACCTGGGTACGGGCCGGAGTCCATCTCTGTCGTGCTGTTCCTCTACAGGCTCGACGAGCACCGTCGCCGAGCCGGTCGTAGGTTGTTGACCAACGTGTTCAGTCCCCTTCACGAACTTCTCCCCCGAGAGTGGTTATCCCTGTTCCGTGGGAATCACACATCGACATTTGGCGCGCCAGGTAGGGGGCTGAGGCGCGTCTTCAACCTCCAGCCGGCTTTCCGCCATGACGGACACCCGCACGACGCGCGCCAACAGGCGCGCAGCTGACAGGGCTCACACCGAGCCCGGCGTAGCTCCCACCCGTGGCCGCCGCGGCCGCCCTCGCGCTGCCGAGCGCGCCAACACCGGCCCGCATGTGGCGGAGCCTGAGAGCAAAGAGTACAATGACAGCGGCCACCGCGGCGACGGGGACGGCCCCCCGGAGCGCAACGACGATGCCGAGTCTTCGCATCCGTCGCGGCGCCAAGGCGCGTCCTCTCAGGGACGCCCAGAGCCCACGCCGCACACCGCGCTCCTCATGGCCCAGGAGCTCCTACGCTACCGGCCTAGCGCTGAGGCCCACGACCAGTGGTTAGACTGAAGGGGTTCCGGTGCAGAAAAAATTAATTTTTCTAGCGTAAGAACGCCCTAACTAGCCAGGATCTATCTATCTAGTACATGTGATAACGGTGGCGGAACGGGTCACATTACCTCCATATAGACCGATAGCGGGGATTACGCTCCCGCACAAGCGTTGCTGATGAAGTCGTACGTAGCCGACCTCAAGGTCGCGGAGAACTTGCCGCGATGATGTAGATGATAACGCCGGGGTGTCGACGATGACCTGCGTCGACGGGCGTCGGGCGGAAGGTGGCGTGGCGCCGGCAGCCGAGGGGGGGTGGTGCCGGCGGCAGGGCAGCGACAGGGCTGCTGGGTGGGCGAGACGACGTCGCCCTGGCTCCTCAAATGTGGCGCCTCCGAGCACTCGCAAACATACGGAACTTAACAACAACCCCCGGTCATTCAGATCCAGCTGAAATCGCAAGGGTAGAACTTTTCTGGAATCCCGCAGGGCAACGGTGCCCGACGGTATAGCTTTGGTGGAGAGAGGAGGCAAAGCGGGCGGAGAAACAGCTCGGCCGGCTTGCTACAATATTAATTGTATTTTCTGTGTTATTAATCCAATTAATATGCCTTGCTATATAAAGGGGGGAGGGGGTGTGCAAACACCTTGCCTCCCCCATGTGGGACTAAAGGAGAGGGAGGGGGGAGCCGGCCGAACCTCCTAGTCCAATTCGGACTAAGGGCCCAAGCCCCCCCCCCCCCCCCCCCCTTTTTCCTTGCTTGGTGCGGCTCACCTTAGTGGGCCACAATTGGCCCACTTAGGTGGGCTGCCCCTTTTTCCTTTATTATTTAATAATTAAATTAATATAAAATATAATTAATTCATAATTAATATATTTAAATACTATTTAATATCCCGTGACCCCGAAACATTTTCCGGACCACCCGAACATCTTTCGGACATTCCCGGAACCATTCCAGACCTCCCCGGAACTCCTTCCGGACCACCGGAACTCTTTCCGGATCATTTCTCTCTCTCCAATAAAATCCTATAATATTCCAAAACCTTCTCCAGGTGTCGTTAAGACCTTAAGTTTGTTACGCTACGGTTCGAGAACACTCCAGACATGGTCGAGACCCTTCGCTCGCCAATGACCGCCAGGGATACCTGGATGCATATGACGGTCCCTGTGCATTCTACGAATATCGTCGTTGAACCATAAACATGATATTCATTCCCTTTGTCTCTGCGATACTACCTTGTCCGAGATGTGATCGTAGACATCCAATGTCCTGTTGCATCTTGTTACCGACATAGGTTATTAACTCGTCTGTGATATTACATCTCCATGACCTAGTCATAAGCTGCGCAGCTATATAGATGTAATCTCACCGAGTGGGCCCAGAGTATCTTTCCATTACAAGAATGAACAAATCCCGCTCTTGATCCTTACATCTTAACATACTCTTTCGGGATACCCAAGATGGACACCGTTATTGTCATGCTATGTAAGACACAACGTTTGATGTTCTCAAAGTACTCCTACGAAGTAGTAATCAGCACGATCTCACGGTCTAAGGAATAAGCTATCATATTACTTATCTATTGCAAATGACAAACATCGTAATACGATCTTGTTGCAATACTTTGCGTATGTCCATCACCTTATTCTACCAATAAGATGACCCCATTGTCAACCGACGTCATTGTCCTTGATCGGGAATCTCGATCAACTGTTGCCCAATGGACTAGTTCATATAGAGGCTCACTAGGGACTCTGGTTGTCTATGTATTACACGTGTATTAATAATTCCGATTAATACAGTTATAGCATAACACAAAAACCTATTATAAACTTTATGAGATAATGCGATAAATACTACTTATTTATTTGCCTCTAGGGCATATCTCCTACAGTCTCCCACTTGCACTAGAGTACAAATAAACTAGTTGCATTTTACTTCATCAAAAAACCCTTATCAAATAAGCGTTATATGATAATGCTTGCTCGTGGAAGAGTGTTACTCTGACAATCTGTACAATACATAATTGTGCATTCTTTTGCGATCCATTTATATCAACTTGTTTGATATCAACATGTTATCTAATAACATATATATACAAACACCATAACTAAGTGAGACTTCTGTTTCCCAGCGCTTACTCTGATTCTGTTAACCAGTTAATTGCCTTGCAAATACACTCAGTCATAGAGAACTCCTTGTAACACTTACAATCTCGTGATATCTATATATTTCCGCACCTATTCTGAAGACTTGACACTCCAATGTCAATCTAATAACTAATACACTTCTACTTCCAGTAAATTCTAAATTTACTTTCATAATTGTTCTTCTTTTAAGAACATGGGTCGTATTTTATCGAGCACATAATATGGTTTTTGTATAATGTCTAATATCACATAATAGACCAACATATCATACAACCACTATTACCGTGTATCATTACTCTTAATGAATAATTGGATTTCCAAGGACCATCCTCTGATTTTAATCTATTCTGACTCCTCAGACATAATCCAAAACAACTCGACTAACTATTTAAAATTCCCGTTCTATTCCAAATAGACACCAACTTTTCAAATAGTTTCACAACTTCATTAATTCTACTGGTACAATTCACAATGTGTCATTTACACAAGATGAATTCGGCTCCTACTCAAAATATGTCTCCACACATTTGAGAACACGAGCTCCCACTCAAAACATGTCTTCTACATATTTGAGGTTCTAAGCTCCCACTCAAAAACATGTCTTCTACATATTTGAGGTTCTAAGCTCCCACTCAAAAACATGTCCTTTACATATTCTACCCGAGTGAACTAACTTTGACTCCCACTTAAATTCATAATTTATTTCGACATTTTGGTCAAACCAAAATCATTGATCTCTTATCAATTCGAATTCAATACAAACTACAGTATTCCATTAATACAAATCCCACAGACTTTCAAGCATGTCTACATTAATGTAGTCAACAAATTTGATTTTGTCCAAGACACATTTCTTGACAAAATATGCTTTCACGTCTTTCTTATAGTTACATTTCTCATATAACACTTTATATGATGATCAAGAAATCTTATTTCTCCAAAAGGAATTATAGCAACATTTACTGTTTTAATCCTTTCTAAATGTAACTTGGATTTTCAGGCTCAAAAGCCTTTGTTCGTATTCTGATATTTTCTCAACTTTCTTTGTATTCATAAGGTGCACCTTGATCTGTCAACAAGATCTGAAACACTTAATATTATGCTGTGACCTGACAGCAATATCAAATATAACAGCACTTTATTTAGAAGCTTCTTTCATGAAAATATTATGATCTTCACGAAGAGGATTGCAAGCAGAAAACAATTTTCTAGTCTCATTCACTCTTAATCATCAAATTTTCATTTGTAGACATATATCTTTTGGAACACTTTCCAATATTCTACTTTTATGAATATAGGTCTGACACCTTATTTAAAGCTTTATTCCATTAACCATAATTCGAAAAATCTTATTTTCCTCGGAATTACATAGACAACAATACAAGTTTTGTTTCTATCGGGATTTTGGAATACACTCTCATCCAATGTGAGTAATCTACAAAGAACTATTCGTGTATATTCTGAATTATCGTATAATCATACTATATAACGACACTATTGTCGATCACACGAATTACTGTTGAAAAACATCTATTTTCTAAAGTGGACATCGACTATAATGTTTCGAACATATTAAGAGATTCTAAAGACAGATTCTGAAAGACCACACTTTATCTAAAATAGAGTATGATTATAATACTTCACATATCACCATATATGATATTATAATATTGTGAAACGAATTTCCACAAGTCTTTTGTGTTGAAACCATAATTCAAAAATATTGCCCCTTTTGATCGAATCTTGCGAATACGATATTCACAAATCTTTCTTCTGAAAAACCCCATTTGATCTTTTATCAAATAAATTTCAGACTCATGATTTATTATGCAAATACACTTATTTACCAATAATCATAGAAGAATTCGGATCAAGGAAAAATCACCATATAATTAATTTAACAATCATCCGATATGACTCTTAATTAATTCCCTTTCGTATTGACACTCCAATACTAATTTCAAACTCAATCAATTCGGCACATGTAATACTTAAATAGATCAAAAGTATCTATTACTTCTTACATTGCCTTTATGATGAAATTCAATGGTGTTTGTTCTAGTAACAAAAACTTTTATTCCTTGGACACATAATTTTATCATTCCCGCTATTATAAATGTGAATCTCGTTATCATAAATGTAATTGAGATGTGAAAACTTTATTCATAATATAAAACAACTGGCTTGTTCCATAACATAAAACAACTGAACTTGTCTTATTACATATATGAATAACTTTGTCTTGTAACAATCAAGACACTAGACACACTTTCTCACTATTACAAAAAGGTCTTATCAAAAACTATTAATGATAACTATGATAACTTGAGGACATGAACACCAATAGCCATCAACTTCCTTGATCACCATCTTCAGTGCTTGGTCGCATCATACTTCGCCACAGATAAGTAATAATCAGGGCCTGTTTCATAAACAGAACAAGTATCAGATACTTTATCACATATCAAGTGGTGAATACACTCACAATTCTGTATATCAAATATATACCTGTAGCGTCGAAGATTTCTCCTTCGATGGAATCAATTTCCAATGATTTGAATTCGGACACGAACTTGTAAAAGTTCATATTGTCTGCCTTCAAAACATATTCACGCACATGCTTCTCATAGCTTGGAGGCAGAGATATCAGCACAGTCTGAATAGCCCATGAATCCGCCATCCAGTAATCGTAGACATTTGTCAGCTTGAAATAGATGTCATACAATCTCTTCAAATGAGTCTTCAGACAGGTATGCTCCTCCATGTGAATGGTCTGGAACTTTCTAAGCTGCCTGAATTGCTCATGCCTCAATTCATCTTTGAAGTGCGTTTTGATCGCATCAATCATGACATATGGCTCCATGTGTTGAAACAACTCTTTCAACTCAGGTGCTAGGCATACGGTCATGTTGATCTCCACTTCTATGAATATGTCTCGACGCCTACGGAATTCATCTTCCTCCTCCTCGCTAGCAGAATCATCTGGTCTTTCTCCTAACGCTTCATCGAGTACATATAGGATGTTGTTGTGTTGGAGAATGTTTCTAAAACCATTGTACCATCTGATGAAGTTGGACCCGTCGGCTTCTAGAGTGGAATCTGGATTCTTAAGGAAGTAACCGAAGTATAGTTCCGTCTACAGATATGATCGCAAAAGAGGTAGTGTAAAGTTTATAACATATGTGAGTTTTAGTTTTATAATCATATTATCAAACACACTCCACTAAAATTATTATCCCTAAAATAATAATAGCGATTACACGACCCCCATCCACTATACCACCCCCGATCGTCACGGCCGGCGGCACAGCTTCAAAGGTGGACATAAAATGTCGATCACAACAACTATGTGACTCATGCTCGATCTTTCGATCTTCCCGTGTTCCGAGGCCATATCTGCATATGCTAGGCTCGCCAATCAAACCTCGAAGACCCTGCGCGTGCAACATGGCTTACACCCACTGTATGCGAACGACGATATGTCTGACACCCGATCGTCACGGCCTGCCTCATAACGTAGAACTTTCTTGGTGGTGCGCAACGAGGGAGAACACACTTTTGGTATTTGTTAGGGATCATCCTATTTAAGTTGCTACCGTTGTATATCTAACATATAAGCAATCAACAGGATGCACACACAACAGCACACAATAATGATGCAATGAAGTGCGATGTGACATGGTCGATGCGCCTGGACCTCCATGGCGCCATGTGCCTGGCCCCGGGCGCCCCGGCATGGCTCCGAGTCTACGGTGCCCTCCATTGCCTCCGACAGTACGAGTAATATCAAACTTACCGTAACCATGTCACATAAAATAACGCCTCTGCAAAACAAAGTTAGACGCCTCTACCTTTATTTAGTTTTGCAAGTTTTACGTGGCATATAGGCTTATTCGTAAGAGAACCGTTTCCCTACCTACGAACTTTGTACCACAACGTCGATCGTATAATTGCATGTTTAAGCATCCCTTTCGGGCCCTCCATTGAAAATGCTTTGCCGACTAAAGAGAGAGAAACAGACACCCGCCAGCCACATATACGGTGCAAGCCGTATGTCAGTAGTGGAACCAGTCTCGCGTAAGCGTACGCGTAAAGTCGGTCCGGGCCGCTTCATCAACTCAATACCGAAGGCATCGCAAGTGCACGCTAGAGGGTAGCAAATATAAGAAAGACGTCCTCATTCAACATGAGTTCTAACCGTACCAGCATTACTACGCATAGATCTGCTCTGATACCACTGAAGGGGTTCCGGTGCAGAAAACAATAATTTTTCTAGCATAAGAACGCCCTAACTAGCCAGGATCTATCTATCTAGTACATGTGATAACGGTGGCGGAACGGGTCACATTACCTCCATGTAGACCGATAGCGGGGATTACGCTCCCGCACAAGCGTTGCTGATGAAGTCGTACGTAGCCGACCTCAAGGTCGCGGAGAACTTGCCGCGATGATGTAGATGATAACGCCGGGGTGTCGACGATGACCTGCGTCGACGGGCGTCGGGCGGAAGGTGGCGTGGCGCCGGCAGCCGAGGGGGGGTGGTGCCGGCGGCAGGGCAGCGACAGGGCTGCTGGGTGGGCGAGACGACGTCGCCCTGGCTCCTCAAATGTGGCGCCTCCGAGCACTCGCAAACATACGGAACTTAACAACAACCCCCGGTCATTCAGATCCAGCTGAAATCGCAACGGTAGAACTTTTCTGGAATCCCGCAGGGCAACGGTGCCCGACGGTATAGCTTTGGTGGAGAGAGGAGGCAAAGCGGGCGGAGAAACAGCTCGGCCGGCTTGCTACAATATTAATTGTATTTTCTGTGTTATTAATCCAATTAATATGCCTTGCTATATAAAGGGGGGAGGGGGTGTGCAAACACCTTGCCTCCCCCATGTGGGACTAAAGGAGAGGGAGGGGGGAGCCGGCCGAACCTCCTAGTCCAATTCGGACTAGGGGCCCAAGCCCCCCCCCCCCCCCCCCTTTTTCCTTGCTTGGTGCGGCTCACCTTAGTGGGCCACAATTGGCCCACTTAGGTGGGCTGCCCCTTTTTCCTTTATTATTTAATAATTAAATTAATATAAAATATAATTAATTCATAATTAATATATTTAAATGCTATTTAATATCCCGTGACCCCGAAACATTTTCCGGACCACCCGAACATCTTTCGGACATTCCCGGAACCATTCCAGACCTCCCCGGAACTCCTTCCGGACCACCGGAACTCTTTCCGGATCATTTCTCTCTCTCCAATAAAATCCTATAATATTCCAGAACCTTCTCCAGGTGTCGTTAAGACCTTAAGTTTGTTACGCTACGGTTCGAGAACACTCCAGACATGGTCGAGACCCTTCGCTCGCCAATGACCGCCAGGGATACCTGGATGCATATGACGGTCCCTGTGCATTCTACGAATATCGTCGTTGAACCATAAACATGATATTCATTCCCTTTGTCTCTGCGATACTACCTTGTCCGAGATGTGATCGTAGACATCCAATGTCCTGTTGCATCTCGTTACCGACATAGGTTATTAACTCGTCTGTGATATTACATCTCCATGACCTAGTCATAAGCTGCGCAGCTATATAGATGTAATCTCACCGAGTGGGCCCAGAGTATCTTTGCATTACAAGAATGAACAAATCCCGCTCTTGATCCTTACATCTTAACATACTCTTTCGGGATACCCAAGATGGACACCGTTATTGTCATGCTATGTGAGACACAACGTTTGATGTTCTCAAAGTACTCCTACGAAGTAGTAATCAGCACGATCTCACGGTCTAAGGAATAAGCTATCATATTACTTATCTATTGCAAATGACAAACATCGTAATACGATCTTGTTGCAATACTTTGCGTATGTCCATCACCTTATTCTACCAATAAGATGACCCCATTGTCAACCGACGTCATTGTCCTTGATCGGGAATCTCGATCAACTGTTGCCCAATGGACTAGTTCATATAGAGGCTCACTAGGGACTCTGGTTGTCTATGTATTACACGTGTATTAATAATTCCGATTAATACAGTTATAGCATTGTAACATTCCAAAATTTTGGAATGTTTAAAAAATCACTAAAATTTAAAACTTTATTTCTTATTAAAATAAAATCATCAATATCCAATAAGGACAACTAAAAATAATAATTAATATGACTTATTCAAGAGTATTATGATATATTTTTTTCAAGAAAACTTTATTTTCAAACTTGAGTGTTGAGGTATAAATGAATATTCTAAACAATTATTGAACCCTAAGACAATATTTATGAAGTCAAGAAACTATTTGGAACATCCTCTATTTCCAAATATTGTTTTGATTCAAATGTTTTATTTTGAAAAGGGTTTGTAAAGACTTATTTTAAACATAGGTAATTGTGATATTTTTCTCAATTTTATTAAGACACAAATTTCTTAATTAAGACTCTAATTTAAATTCTACAAAAAAATATATGTCAAATTATGTTATTTGAAAATTTTATAATTTAAAATGTATTGCAAACATATGTATGAATGTTTTAAATAAAAGATATGAATTTTATAAATTTTTGGAAACTTGTTTGATGTCATTTGGATAAATAAAACAAAGGTTATGAAATAAATAACATAAAGAGAAAAGAAAAAGGAAAAGAAAATGAAACAGAACAAAAAAAAGAGAATAAGCCAAACGGGCCAAGCCCATACTTACCAGCCGCGCGTGCAGCGCGTATCGGCCCAGCACTGGCCCAGCCCACTCTTCTCGTCCCTCTCTCACCGACAGGTGGGGACCACCTGTCGGGGTCGTCTCCTCCAACCGTCCACGACCTTCTCCACCACCCGCACGAAGACCACGACCCCGGACCGTGCCCACGACGCCACGACCTCTCCTCCACTCCAACGCCCCCGCTCGAGCCGAGCCCCTGCCTAAAAAGACCACGCACAACTCTCTGTTTCCCCTCCCTTTTTCCGCTCGAATCGATCCCTCAGGAGAGCATATTTGCTCGCCGGAGTTTCCTCCGCCGCCACCGTCGATCGACGATTCCGGTGATCTCCGTCCACCCCCTCCCCTCTGGTTTGTCCCCGGAGCTTGCCCGCACACCCGCGCACCTAATTGACACATTCTCGTGTCCACAGGATCACGGAGACGACGAGTTCGTCCACGACCCGAGTGCGGCGACCGCCGCCGTTCGCTTCCAATTCCGGTGAGCCTCTTCATCCCCTGCTCCTTTCGTTCGCGCCCGAGGCCCTAACTCACCTGTGCGCGTCTCCTAGACAACGTTTCACGGACCCTGGAGTCTCCAGCCGACGGCACGGTCTTCGACCCGAAGCTCGGCGCCGCTGCTCCAACTCCGGCGAACAATCACCGGAGAGGAAGGACTCCCCAGCCGCCCGCGACCACACCAGAAGACCCGCCTCGACCTCCGCTTCCCGCAGGTAGTATCCGCACAGCCCCGGCCCCGCTTTTCCGTCGAGTCCGTGAACGCCGGCAATGACGCCGCCGTGCCGAAGCCGCGCCGGCGCAATGCGCCGCTCAGTTTAGGTCAGAAGGATCATGACCGTCCGATCGCGATCTGACGGACCGTGTTAGTTCACTGCCGAAACGGTACGGGCCAATCACGTTGCGCCACGTCGCCGTATTAATTTTTAATCCGTCTGTAAATTGATAAATAAAACAGAAATCATTTGAAACTTCAAAATTTCATAACTTTCAAACCATAAGTCCAAATTTAACAAACTTTATACCGTTGCAAAGCCCTTCTCATGTAGATTAGTTTGGCATCAACAGTATTCCCTTTTGCATCTGTTAAATTGGAATAATATGCAGAGGAGCATTTCGGCCATTTAATTCATAACTTATCTTCTAAAATTATTTTTAAAGTGAATCCTTTTGCTAAATGTATTAAATTACATTCTCTGTCCATAGAACATAAAACTTAATTTTTATGATTAATAAATTATAAGAGTAATAATTTTTCATGCAAACCCTCTAGTGTTTCAAAAACATTTTCAAATAATAAGTTTCATTAAATCTTGCCCATGTCATAATGCATTATTGTAGCAACCAGAGAGCTAATAATGCTGATTTAACCCATTATAAATATGTTGATTGCATTTAGTCATGCAAATCATGTTTCCATGATTTGAGTATATGATTGATTGGTATGTTGATTGAGTGCTATTTATTTATTTAGATTGTGCGAAGTGTTCCCGTTGCTGTGGTAGTTACGCGTGTTCCCCCTGTGACCAAGGCAAGTGATACTCACTCATAAATGTCCTACTATTTTTAATTTATTGCATTTAGTGTTTTCAGTAGTATGCATGATAGGCTTACTACCAGATTAGGTATAATATGCTATGCTATGGGAATCCTATTTAGAATAGCCATCCACTTACATCCCCCCTATACTTAGTGAGCCACTAAACTTAGTTGATACTTGGTTATGTTATGGAAAATGTTTTTAGTAGTTGAGTAAGGAAAAACAACTAAGTTTAATGAACTACCTGGGTGTTGGTGGAAAGTTGGAAACGGTGATCCCCCGGGGTAACCCCAGGATGGGAGGATGGATTACAAGTGAGGAAAGCCACCCAGGATCAAAGAGATTCGAAGTTACTCCATGTTTAGATTGCTTCCAGTGCAGCCACATGTCATATGGGCTCTGTCTTGACCAATTAAGTTGTGAGACCCCGAAATCCGCGTGACCCGCAGATGTAGGGATGAGAAGTGGGGATGGGTCCGCAGTATGATTTTGGGGAATTACTTCTGAAAGGTCTCGTCTCGGTCTTCTCTTTTCCATTTCATAATTGGGTGACATGGACGAGTGAATGATTGGGTCTTGTGGTGAAAGTGCACAAACTCTCGAGAGTCAAAAACTAAGTACTTAGCCGTGTCCCCGGTTACGGACAATTGAGCAGCTGGACAAGGAACTGACGGAGGATCTCATCATTCCAATTTCTAAATAAAATTTGATGGGTTAAATAAGGGTAAAATATGACAGTTGTGGTGATGCCAACCGACACGGTGGCACAGGAAACCCACATGATCATATTTAGTGGTGATGCTAACCTATAAGGTTGCACAGGAAACCCACAAATGGTTAGTTAAATAATTAGTGGTGATGCTAACCTATAAGGTTGCACAGGAAACCCACAAATGAATAGATACACATAAAGTGGTGATGCTAACCAGTAATGGTGGCACAGGAAACCCACATGATATTAATTGAAGGGTAAAAGATTTATTGAAAATTATAGGATAAATCTGACTTTATGCAAATCAGCCTCAAACTCCACCAAGCCAAATATGCATGTAGATGATAGGATGCCATTTATATCCACTAGTATCACTTGCCACCACAATTCAATTGTGCTGACCCAATATAGTTTGGGCTGCAACTCACCATTGCAGGACCCTCTGACGAAGTGTGAAGATTGTTAGGGTCGCGAGTCTCCACCCAACATGCCTTGCCTGTGGCACATGATGAAGATGGAGCTCACTTTATCCATTTGCTTTCCGCTGTGTGTTTATTTCGGTTTGAGCTAGCCATAGGCTATGCACCTTGTATCGAACCCTTTTATTTCTGGATCATCGTGTAACGAATATTGATGCAATGTTATGGTATTTCATCTTAAACTGTGTGTGCTAGCAAGTTGATCCAGGGACTAGCACTATACACAGGAGGTCGCTACCTTATAATAAAAGGGGGGCCTTTACAGATGGTATCAGAGCACTGTGTTGCCTGTAGATTCGTGACCCTAGGTTTGGATAGAAATAGATTTTTACCATAGGATTGAAAACCTATTTTTATTCAGTTTTCTAAAATAAATATATATTTTATTTTACCCTTTTCTTATACTCTCGTCTACTATCAACCTTCTGAAAATATCTCTTCTTATTCTAGAAGACCATGTTCTTTAAGTATGAGCCTAATACTTCATATGGATTTCTCGATATCAATACGAATCACTACGCTGAAGACCATTGGAGGACCAGTATTCGGCAAGCACTTCGAAGATATTCAATAAGTGGAAGAACCTGAAGTACTCAACAAGGAGTTAGACCAGAGACCACCATTTAATTAGAACCACGATATCGTGTTAGTGTATTGTACATACCAACTTAGGTTGTATGTCGATACTAGATTGATTTTCTTGTTTGTGGTTGAATCTTGTTGATTGATTAAATAATTAGGTTGATGATTTATAAATGTTTGTGTGTTTCTTTTGTCGTGTTTGTTTGTGAGGGTAGGAATTTTCTCCTCCTAGATCTCTCTATCTCTGCTTATCTATGCTAAACCAACAGATGCCTCCTCGTCGAGAAACCCACAACAACAACAATGAAGACAACAATGGTAACGACAACAATGGGATGCAACAAGTGTTGACCCAACTCATGCAAGTGATGACTCAGTTCCTAGCAAACAACAACAATCCACCTCCACCACCACCCCCTCAAGTGGACATGCTCACCCGATTTCTGAGGTTGCGACCAGCAACATTCACTAGCGCCTCAGAGCCAGTTGTAGCAGATGACTGGTTACGCTCGGTGAATAAGAATCTAGTAACCATTGGGTGCACAGACGCAGAGAAGGTCAGGTTTGCGGCATATCTACTAGAAGGACCTGCAGCCAGCTGGTGGGACAACTATCAGATCACTCACCCAATTGAGGAGGTCACCTGGGAGATGTTCCAAGAAGGTTTCCGTACTGCACACATATCAACTGGTGTGATGAGCTTGAAGAAAAGAGAATTCCGCAATCTGCGTCAAGGAAACCGCACAGTTGCTGGATACATAGAGGACTTCAACAATCTAGCACGCTACGCGCCAGACGATGTTGACACAGATGCCAAGAGGAAGGAGAAATTCTTGGATGGTCTGAATGATGAGTTAGCCATTCAATTGTCAGTGGTCTACACACCCAACTACCAGTCACTTCTCGACAAGGCCACTATCTTGGAGAACAAACAGGCACAAGCCGAAAATAGAAAGAGGAAGCATAGCTCAAGCAAGTACCACTCTGAAACTTCACATAAGAGGCACAATCATTATGAGGGAAGGAGTGGCAACAAATTTCACAACCAGGGAAACAATCAAGTTGGTGGAAATGGCCACAACCATCATGGTCACAACCATAATGAAGACCAAAAGGGAATCAATGGTGACCACAAGGATGGTAACCACAATGGCAATGGAAATGGCAATGGTCAGCATAGCCAGCAAGGCAAGAAGGACCTCAGTCATATAAAATGCTATAAGTGTAAGAACATGGGGCATTATTCTAGTGGATGCCCTGAAAGGAAGGATATTGAAGCAGCCAAGCCCAACCCATTCCAGAAAGGATATGTGAATCATGTCAATGTGGAAGAAGTATTCGAGGCGCGTGAAGCGGGGAACAGTAAGTCCTCAATCAGTTAAATTTTCAGCGCAAATATTTCTCAAATACTAGTACCTGCTATATATCTGAATCAAGGATGACGAAGCACAACTGAAAAACTAAAGATCTAGCCATCTCACCTGAGTCACCTCAATAGTGGAAACAAGAGTCTTGGACAACCAACAAAAGTTCCTTTTAAGGGTGGTAGCCCACCCAACCCTCCTAAACCCAGATATCCAAACCCATCTTCTTTCTAGCCTCTTCGAATCTCGGGACGAGATTCCTTTTAAGGGTGGTAGTCTGTAACATTCCAAAATTTTGGAATGTTTAAAAAATCACTAAAATTTAAAACTTTATTTCTTATTAAAATAAAATCATCAATATCCAATAAGGACAACTAAAAATAATAATTAATATGACTTATTCAAGAGTATTATGATATTTTTTTTTCAAGAAAACTTTATTTTCAAACTTGAGTGTTGAGGTATAAATGAATATTCTAAACAATTATTGAACCCTAAGACAATATTTATGAAGTCAAGAAACTATTTGGAACATCCTCTATTTCCAAATATTGTTTTGATTCAAATGTTTTATTTTGAAAAGGGTTTGTAAAGACTTATTTTAAACATAGGTAATTGTGATATTTTTCTCAATTTTATTAAGACACAAATTTCTTAATTAAGACTCTAATTTAAATTCTACAAAAAAATATATGTCAAATTATGTTATTTGAAAATTTTATAATTTAAAATGTATTGCAAACATATGTATGAATGTTTTAAATAAAAGATATGAATTTTATAAATTTTTGGAAACTTGTTTGATGTCATTTGGATAAATAAAACAAAGGTTATGAAATAAATAACATAAAGAGAAAAGAAAAAGGAAAAGAAAATGAAACAGAACAAAAAAAAAGAGAATAAGCCAAACGGGCCAAGCCCATACTTACCAGCCGCGCGTGCAGCGCGTATCGGCCCAGCACTGGCCCAGCCCACTCTTCTCGTCCCTCTCTCACCGACAGGTGGGGACCACCTGTCGGGGTCGTCTCCTCCAACCGTCCACGACCTTCTCCACCACCCGCACGAAGACCACGACCCCGGACCGTGCCCACGACGCCACGACCTCTCCTCCACTCCAACGCCCCCGCTCGAGCCGAGCCCCTGCCTAAAAAGACCACGCACAACTCTCTGTTTCCCCTCCCTTTTTCCGCTCGAATCGATCCCTCAGGAGAGCATATTTGCTCGCCGGAGTTTCCTCCGCCGCCACCGTCGATCGACGATTCCGGTGATCTCCGTCCACCCCCTCCCCTCTGGTTTGTCCCCGGAGCTTGCCCGCACACCCGCGCACCTAATTGACACATTCTCGTGTCCACAGGATCACGGAGACGACGAGTTCGTCCACGACCCGAGTGCGGCGACCGCCGCCGTTCGCTTCCAATTCCGGTGAGCCTCTTCATCCCCTGCTCCTTTCGTTCGCGCCCGAGGCCCTAACTCACCTGTGCGCGTCTCCTAGACAACGTTTCACGGACCCTGGAGTCTCCAGCCGACGGCACGGTCTTCGACCCGAAGCTCGGCGCCGCTGCTCCAACTCCGGCGAACAATCACCGGAGAGGAAGGACTCCCCAGCCGCCCGCGACCACACCAGAAGACCCGCCTCGACCTCCGCTTCCCGCAGGTAGTATCCGCACAGCCCCGGCCCCGCTTTTCCGTCGAGTCCGTGAACGCCGGCAATGACGCCGCCGTGCCGAAGCCGCGCCGGCGCAATGCGCCGCTCAGTTTAGGTCAGAAGGATCATGACCGTCCGATCGCGATCTGACGGACCGTGTTAGTTCACTGCCGAAACGGTACGGGCCAATCACGTTGCGCCACGTCGCCGTATTAATTTTTAATCCGTCTGTAAATTGATAAATAAAACAGAAATCATTTGAAACTTCAAAATTTCATAACTTTCAAACCATAAGTCCAAATTTAACAAACTTTATACCGTTGCAAAGCCCTTCTCATGTAGATTAGTTTGGCATCAACAGTATTCCCTTTTGCATCTGTTAAATTGGAATAATATGCAGAGGAGCATTTCGGCCATTTAATTCATAACTTATCTTCTAAAATTATTTTTAAAGTGAATCCTTTTGCTAAATGTATTAAATTACATTCTCTGTCCATAGAACATAAAACTTAATTTTTATGATTAATAAATTATAAGAGTAATAATTTTTCATGCAAACCCTCTAGTGTTTCAAAAACATTTTCAAATAATAAGTTTCATTAAATCTTGCCCATGTCATAATGCATTATTGTAGCAACCAGAGAGCTAATAATGCTGATTTAACCCATTATAAATATGTTGATTGCATTTGGTCATGCAAATCATGTTTCCATGATTTGAGTATATGATTGATTGGTATGTTGATTGAGTGCTATTTATTTATTTAGATTGTGCGAAGTGTTCCCGTTGCTGTGGTAGTTACGCGTGTTCCCCCTGTGACCAAGGCAAGTGATACTCACTCATAAATGTCCTACTATTTTTAATTGATTGCATTTAGTGTTTTCAGTAGTATGCATGATAGGCTTACTACCAGATTTGGTATAATATGCTATGCTATGGGAATCCTATTTAGAATAGCCATCCACTTACATCCCCCCTATACTTAGTGAGCCACTAAACTTAGTTGATACTTGGTTATGTTATGGAAAATGTTTTTAGTAGTTGAGTAAGGAAAAACAACTAAGTTTAATGAACTACCTGGGTGTTGGTGGAAAGTTGGAAACGGTGATCCCCCGGGGTAACCCCAGGATGGGAGGATGGATTACAAGTGAGGAAAGCCACCCAGGATCAAAGAGATTCGAGGTTACTCCATGTTTAGATTGCTTCCAGTGCAGCCACATGTCATATGGGCTCTGTCTTGACCAATTAAGTTGTGAGACCCCGAAATCCGCGTGACCCGCAGATGTAGGGATGAGAAGTGGGGATGGGTCCGCAGTATGATTTTGGGGAATTACTTCTGAAAGGTCTCGTCTCGGTCTTCTCTTTTCCATTTCATAATTGGGTGACATGGACGAGTGAATGATTGGGTCTTGTGGTGAAAGTGCACAAACTCTCGAGAGTCAAAAACTAAGTACTTAGCCGTGTCCCCGGTTACGGACAATTGAGCAGCTGGACAAGGAACTGACGGAGGATCTCATCATTCCAATTTCTAAATAAAATTTGATGGGTTAAATAAGGGTAAAATATGACAGTTGTGGTGATGCCAACCGACACGGTGGCACAGGAAACCCACATGATCATATTTAGTGGTGATGCTAACCTATAAGGTTGCACAGGAAACCCACAAATGGTTAGTTAAATAATTAGTGGTGATGCTAACCTATAAGGTTGCACAGGAAACCCACAAATGAATAGATACACATAAAGTGGTGATGCTAACCAGTAATGGTGGCACAGGAAACCCACATGATATTAATTGAAGGGTAAAAGATTTATTGAAAATTATAGGATAAATCTGACTTTATGCAAATCAGCCTCAAACTCCACCAAGCCAAATATGCATGTAGATGATAGGATGCCATTTATATCCACTAGTATCACTTGCCACCACAATTCAATTGTGCTGACCCAATATAGTTTGGGCTGCAACTCACCATTGCAGGACCCTCTGACGAAGTGTGAAGATTGTTAGGGTCGCGAGTCTCCACCCAACATGCCTTGCCTGTGGCACATGATGAAGATGGAGCTCACTTTATCCATTTGCTTTCCGCTGTGTGTTTATTTCGGTTTGAGCTAGCCATAGGCTATGCACCTTGTATCGAACCCTTTTATTTCTGGATCATCGTGTAACGAATATTGATGCAATGTTATGGTATTTCATCTTAAACTGTGTGTGCTAGCAAGTCGATCCAGGGACTAGCACTATACACAGGAGGTCGCTACCTTATAATAAAAGGGGGGCCTTTACAAGCATAACACAAAAACCTATTATAAACTTTATGAGATAATGCGATAAATACTACTTATTTATTTGCCTCTAGGGCATATCTCCTACATAGACCGCCTCCACCACCTCGTCGACGTCGCCACCACGCGCCCCGCCCCGTCGCGCTCCATGGTCCAGCACTCCGGCCGCGCGGGAACGGCTGCACCAGATGCGCCTCCGCCGCCGCCAGGACCGCCTCCGGCCGCAGCGCAGAGGGCTCCCTCTCACGCCTCCTCGCCGCACGACTACCAGATCGTGCACCGTACTGCGCCTGACACGCGGGTGGGCATGGAGCGCCGCAGGGACCTCCAGAATCGCCTCGTTGAGGAGCTCGGCCAGGCAGGGCAGCAGAACCGCAGGGTTCTCCGGGGAGGAATCGCCACGTACGCCTCTGGCTGCTTGGCCTTCACCCGCGCTCTGCGCCGCGTGGTCTGGCCGCAGAAGTTCAGGCCGGCCCTCCCCAAGGGCTTCGACGGGTCGACCAACCCTCTCGAGTTCCTGCAGCTCTACACCACCTCCATCCAGGCTGCAGGGGGAGACGACAAGGTCATGGCAAACTGGTTCTCCCACGCGCTCAGGGACTCCGCGCTGTCCTGGCTCCTCAACCTGCCTGAGGACTCCATCGACTCCTGGGAGGAGCTCTGCAAGCAGTTCGTCGCCAACTTCAAGGGCACGTACGAGCGCGCACTCACCCACAACGACCTGCGCGCTGTGGTGCAGAAGAAGGATGAGACCCTCCGCAAGTACATCCAGCGCTTCAGCCAAGTGCGCAACAAGATCCCGAACATCCCTGACACGCAGGTCATCGCCGCCTTCAGAGAGGGCGTCACGAACCGCAGGATGCTCGAGAAGCTGGGCATTCACGACAAGCTCACCTCTGTGGTGAAGCTGTTCGACCTCGCGGACAAATGCGCCAAGGCAGAAGAAGGACTCCTCTTCGTCAAGATGAGCCAGCGAGGGGACGACCAGGCTGAGGGCTCCAAGAGCCACAAGAAGCACGAGGAGACCAAGCGCAAGACCACTGCTGTCCTAGCGGCAGAGCCAGCCACCAAGAACGCCCGCAGAAGTTCCCCCGAGCCTGGCGACAAGGAGGCGGACCACCGTTCGTTCTGCGTCTACCACAACAGGCGTGGACACGCCACAGACGACTGCTTCGACCTCAAGAGGCTGAGCAGGGAGCGCGAGCGAGGAGAAGGCAGCGGAAGCCGCGGCAGAGGTCGCGGCTACCGCAGAGACGGCAGGGGTAGGCGCGATGGCGGCTACCAGAAGCCGTCGGGCACTCAAGCCAACGCCGCCGAGAAGAACAACAACCTCCCTGACGAGGAGGATGGAGGCTACCAGGCCCCGAGAGGGGCTATGGCCTGCATCCTCGGCGGGGCTCAGGCGCCCAAGTCGAACAACCAGTTCAAGCAGTTCGCCCGCGAGCTCAACGCCGTGCTCCCGAGCACCGAGACCTCCAGGCCCCTCAAGTGGTCCCAGTACACCATCGCCTTCGACGCCAAGGACCACCCCAAGTCGACCAAGACTGTTGGGACCCTCCCCCTGGTCTGCTCCCCCACCATCAACAACATCACCGTCTCCAAGACGCTCATTGATGGGGGAGCTGGCCTGAACGTCATCTCTGTCGAGACCTTCGAGACGCTTCAAGTGCCCTACGAGTGGCTTATGCCCTCCAGGCCGTTCACCGGGGTCACCAGTGGTTCCATCGAACCCCTGGGCCAGGTCCGGCTCGCCGTCACCTTCGGCACGCAGAAGAACTATCGCACAGAGCTGATCGACTTCGACGTCGCCCACATCGGCCTGCCGTACAATGCCATCCTCGGCTACCCCGCTCTCGCGAAATTCATGGCCATCACGCACCATGCCTACAACATGGTCAAGATCCCCGGCAGCGCTGGCACCATCGCCATCCATGGTCATATCCTGGACGCCACGCGCGCTGTCGAGAGCGCCTACAAGGCAGCTGCCATGGCATTCCCGGCCGACGAGGACATGGAGCCTCTCGAGAGGCCCAAGAACAAGAAACAAGTGTTCTCTCAGGAGCAAGCTGCCACGAAGAAGGTGCCACTGGGCACCAGTGGCTCGGGGGCCGAAGGCTCGGGGGCTAGCGTCACCATAGGCGCTGCCCTGCCTCCTAAATAGGAAAGCGCGCTCGTCGCCTTCCTTCAGGCAAACTCTGACATGTTCGCATGGACTCCGTCAGATATGTCTGGTGTACCAAGGGAGGTGATCGAGCACCACTTAGCCGTGTGTCCAGACGCACGCCCCGTCAAGCAAAAAGCACGCAAGCAAGCCCCCGAGAAGCAAGCATTCATCGTCAAGGAAGTAGAGAAGCTAAAGGTGGCGAAAGTCGTCCGCGAAGTCGCGCACCCCACTTGGCTCTCCAACGGCGTGGTTGTCCCTAAACCCGCTAGAGGAGGCCGACTCTGCATCGACTACACCGATGGCAACAAGGCCTGCCCCAAGGACCCATACCCCATGCCGAGGATAGACCAGATCGTGGACTCCACCGCGGGCTGCGACCTCCTCTGTTTTCTGGACGCCTTCTCTGGTTACCACCAGATCAAAATGGCTAAAGAGGACGAGGAGAAGACAGCATTCCTCACCCCCTGTGGCGTGTATTGCTACACATGCATGCCCTTCGGCCTGAAGAATGCTGGCGCCACTTTCCAGAGGCTCATGAGGATCGCCTTGGGGGCACAGATGGGCAGGAACGCTGAGGCCTACGTCGATGACATAGTGGTCAAGTCTCGAGAGGGAGACACCCTCTTGAAGGATCTCGAGGAAACCTTCGCCAGCCTGCGCAAGGTGAACATCAAGCTGAACCCCGCCAAGTGCGTCTTCGGGGTCCCTTCAGGCAAGCTCCTCGGGTTCCTGGTGTCCCACCGCGGCATAGAAGCAAACCCTTACAAGATCAAGGCCATAGAAGGAATGCAACGTCCTCGCCGGCTCAAGGAAATGCAGCGCTTGGCAGGCTGCATGGCTAGTCTGGGCCGATTCATCTCCAAGTTCGGCGAGAGAGCCCTGCCATTTTTTAAGATCATGAAGAGATCTGGCACGTTCAAGTGGACCCCTGAGGCGAACAAGGCCTTCGAGGACTTAAAGAAGTATTTGGCCAGCCCGCCAGTCTTGGTGGCCTCCAGGACAGGCGAACATCTGAAGCTGTATCTTTCAGCCACTCCTCAGACCGCAAGCGCCGTCCTGGTGGCCGAGAGGGAAGAGCCTGTCCTCCCCAAGAAGAGCACTGCCACTCCAAAGCTCAAAGCCCCTCCTGGCACCCCTGTTGAGACCCCCCGGCAGGCGGATCTCGATAAGGGCCCTGAGGAGCCTCCGCAGAAGGCTGACGCTGCAACCCCACCGACAACCCTTGTCGAGCACCCCGTCTACTTCGTCAGCACGGTGCTGCGGGATGCTCGGGAGCGGTACCCGATGCAGCAGAAGCTTCTCGTCGCTCTCCTCATCGCCTCCTGGAAGCTGAGACACTACTTCCAGGGCCACCCCATCACGGTGGTCACTGCTTTCCCCCTGGAGCAGATCCTGCGCAACCCCAACGCCACAGATCGTGTCGCGGGATGGAACATAGAGCTGCAGCCATTCAACTTGCGCTTCGACACCACAAGAGTCATCAAGTTGCTCGTCAACTTCTCCAACAAGAGCTACACGCCTAAAGACGACCGCATGGCAGCATACCTTGAAGAGGTCCGCAAGCTCGAGAAGCACTTCAGGGGCATGGAACTCATGCATATCCCAAGGAAAGAGAACCAGGAGGCCGATGATATCGCCAAGCGAGCCTCGCGAAGGCAACCCCAGCAGGCCGGCGTCTTTGAGGAAAGGCTCGCCAAGGCATCCATCAAGCAGCCGCAAGCACAGATGAAGCGCTCCCACCACCTCCTGGGTCTGGGGCCCCCGATTGCGGCCCCAGCACAGGGGAGCGTCTGTTGCTGACGGCAGCCCACCAAGCCACAGGCTGGATTGACGAGCTCAAGGACTACTTGGCGAAGGGGATCCTTCCTGAAGAAGATGCAGAAGCAGAGCGAATCGCTCGACAGGCGAAATCCTACTGCATCCTTGAGGGAGACCTCTATCGCAAGCGCCCGAACGGCATCGCGCTCAAATGCGTCCCCCCCCCGAGGAAGGCCGAACGCTGATCAAGGACATCCACAGCGGGGAGTGCGGCCACCACTCGTGCGCGCGCACCCTCGCAGGCAAGGTCTTCAGGAGCGGTTTCTACTGGCCACTAGTACTTCAAGATGCGGTCGCCATCGTGCAAGCCTGCGACGCCTGCCAGTTCCACGCCAAGCAAATTCATCAGCCGGCACTGGAACTCCGAACCATCCCGCTCTCCTGGCCGTTCGCGGTCTGGGGGCTGGACATCTTGGGCCCCTTCCCGAAGTCGCAGGGGGGCTATCGCTTCCTCTTCGTGGCCGTCGACAAGTTCACCAAGTGGGCCGAGGTTGAGCCAGTGCGCACCATTCCAGCCGGAGCCGCGGTGAAATTCATCAGGAGCCTGGTCTGCCGCTTCGGGGTGCCCAACCGCATCATCACCGATAATGGCTCGCAATTCACCAGCGGCATCTTCCGAGCCTACTGCGACAAGCTCGGCGTCAAGGTCTGCTTCGCCTCGGTGGCTCACCCACGCAGCAATGGTCAAGCCGAGCGAGCAAACGCAGAAGTCCTCAAGGGCCTCAAGACCAGAAGCTTCAACGTCCTCAAAGGGCACGGCAAGGGCTGGATCGATGAGCTCCCATCCGTGCTCTGGTCCATGCGCACAACCGCTTCAAGGCCTACAGGCGAAACGCCGTTCGCCCTTGTCTACGGAGCCGAAGCTGTCCTCCCCACAGAAATCAAACATGGATCCCCACGGGTCCTTGCCTTCAACGAGGACATCCAAGAGGGCCTCCACAACGACGACCTACTGTTCCTCGAGAGACTGCGCCGCCACGCCGCCCTCAGGGCGGCGAAGTACCAGCAAGATCTGCGACGCTACCACAGCCGCCATGTGCGCTCGCGCACCCTCGAGGCGGGTGACCTCGTCCTCAGGCGAATCCTCTCCAGGGAAGGTCTCCACAAGCTCTCGCCGATGTGGGAAGGCCCCTACAGGGTCTCCACATCGCCAGGCCTGGCGCAGTAGGCCTCGAGACCGAAGACGGCATCCCCGTCAAGAACCCGTGGAACATCGCGCATCTGCGCAAGTTCTACCCGTGATCATAGTCACGCCAGGCATTTTTTGTCTCTAGAGGGAAGCTCACGGCTTCACCTCCAAGCTTCTCAAAGCTTCTCCCAAGGCTCAGCCCTCTGAGCTCTCCTGCAAATGAGCCACCGCAGGCCGCAGTGAACCTCTGCCACTAATGGGTGGTCCCCATGCCTCGACATGGAAGGAACGTTAGCTTGGCAAACCCAAGTGTAATGAACCGATTCTCGTTCCAAGTGAACTTTGCGCTCAGGCGCCGTTTTCGTTCCAAGTGAACTTTGCGCTCAGGCGCCATTTTCGTTCCAAGTGAACTTTGCGCTCAGGCGCCGTTTTCGTTCCAAGTGAACTTTGCGCCAAGGCGCCGCTATGTAATATTTCGATGCCAAGTTTTACTTTCATCCCTTACTCTCAAATGTGCGCTTATATTCTTCCCATGCGCACTTCGCGAGCGGGGGCTGAGTACGGTGCCTGTGCCCAAGAGCACCCCAGCAGCACTGCAAAATCCAAGGGATCCTGAGCTCTGGCTAAAGGGCATGCTCCCGGATACACGCCACCTCCCCAAAGGACCTTGGTACTCTCTCTCCTCGCGAGGCACCCATGAGGAAACCTATAAGCGCGCATAAGTCCTTACTACTATGCTCTAGCGTTTTGGTTCGCCTCTCTAACGTCCACAGGGAACGAGAGCCTCTCCAGGCCTGTGGAGGAAAAACTCGGCCCCTGAAGGGAAGGACATCGCCAGAGGAATCCCCCGCAGGGCGAAAAGCCTCGCGAAGCTAAGTTCCCTGTTCACATCAAGAGAACCCTTGCATCTCTCTCACGACCACTCTGCGTCCCTCGAGTGGTCCTTTCCCTCACTCTCCATGGGCTGCTTGCGCGTCAAAGGGGGGCCCTCAGCATCGCGACTCGAGGGCTCTTACCTCTCTAAGCCTTAAACTCCCCCCGGCCTTGCCGAGTCATTGCTCGAGCATACCGCAGCGGCGGAGTCATAGTGCGAAGAGAAGGGTCCAGCGACGCAGAGTGAAAAAGACATGGAATTGAAGCAAAGGCCCCTCGAGGGGAGCACACACAGACTTAGCAGTACTTGTTAAAAAGATAAGAAGTATATTACAGACTGCAAAACGAAAGTCTTTAAAAGCAAATGCCCCTACAGCGCTGCAAGCGCACTACATGGCAGGAGAGGATCTCAGGAGGAAGTTAGGCAGAGACCTCGCCGTCATCTTGGTCGGATTCTTCTCCTTCAGGCCCGCTCTCCTCGTCGTCGTCGTCCTCATCCTCCGCCGCGGCCCGCTTGAAGCGGCTGCAGAAGTCGTCCACCTGGTCGCGGACGGAGTTGGAGGCCTTCCACCTTGCCTCCCCCTCGAGGGGTTCGGTCACCGTGGCGAGGTCGAACCCGGGCTGGAGGTGCACGAGGTTGGAGAAGATGCGGTCCACCGCCACCGCCAGGAGCTGGCGGCACTCCTCCTCGACGACGTCGCGGAGCTCCGCGGCGGGGCCCTCGAGCGCTGTGAAGAGCTGCTCAAAGTATAGGAGGTAGGTGTCGGCGTCGGAATGGCCTTGAGCTGGGATGGACGGCGCTTCTGCTCCCAGCTTCACAGCAAGCTCGCGGCCCCGGCCCGCCAGGGACAGGAACATACGCTCCCGCTGCTGCGACAGCACCTGCGCCGCCTTGTCGCTCTCGGCCGCCTCCACCGCCTTCTCCACGGCAGGACCCACCTGCTCGTTCATTTCCTCCATGTCGGCCATGAGGGAGGCAAGGTCTTGCTCTGTGCGCTTGCGGGCCTCCTCAGCGACGCGGCGGCGATCCGTTTCGCGCTTCACCTTGGCGACAAGGGTAGCGTTCATATTCTCGAGCTGGTGGATCCGGGCGCCGCTCTCGCCAAGCCTCTTCTTGAAGCGGGTCTCCTGCTTGGTGAATTTGTCGGCGTAGTCCCGGGAGACGGCGGCGCGGTACGCCTTCTCCCGGGCCTGGAACTCCTCCTCGGCCTCCGCCTTCTGCTCGGCGAACCTTTTGTTGAACCGCTCCACGTGCCCCTCGTGGGTAGCCACCTCGCGTTCATACCTGACGAGAGCCGCCGCCAGGCTCTCTTCGCGGGCCTCGAGGGCGGCGCGCTGCCCTGACAGCTCCTGCTCCCTCAGCGCTAGCTGTTCGTCGCGGCGGCGCACGTCCTCCTCGCGCTCGCCCAGGCTCCGGCCCCTGGCGTCCAAGCTCGCACGAACCCCCTCCAGGGCGGTCCGCACGGTCTCAGAGTCGGCGAGGATCTTAGCCTCAAGCTCGACAAGCCCGTGGTGCTTGGCCGCCAGGGAGCGCTCCACGGCCTCCCGCTCCGCCCTGGCCGCGGCCAAGTCTTCCGCCGCTGCTCGGCGCTCGGCCTTCAAGGGCTGCAGAAGCTCCTCGGCGTCGCGCATGGCGCCCTCGCGGACCTCCTCTGCGAAACGCAGCGCCTCCTCGCGCTACGCCTGCAGAGCCTGGTCGCTCCATCGGCGAGTCTCCACGGCTGCGTGGAACGCGGCCCAAGCCCCTGCGAGCTCGTCCCTCTACCGGGCGAGCTCCCCGTCCTCCTGGGCGAGGTGAGCCTCCAGCCCCTCCAGAGACTCCCGCACCATGCGGAAGGCGACGTCGCGTCGCCCCCTGCTCCAGTCCCAACTCCCGAGGACAAGGGCCCGGGAGGCTTCGCTCGGGGCGGAGGGCTCTGCTCCCGCGTCAAGCTTGGAGCGGGGATTCTCTGTGCGGGCTCGGGGGCTCGGAGGCGCGTCCTCCGCTCCGGCGCCCGCGTCCTGCGCGCCGGCGTTGCCCCCCTCAGGCGGCACCTCGCCCTGGGCCCCCGGGGCAGAAGAGGCCTGTTCCGCAGCCGCCGCTTCCTCCTCCGCCGTAGTGTTTGGCGGGGGCAGTGGGGGTTCAGCCCCCACTGCCTCGTCGACCTTCGGCGGGCTCGGGGCCGGGGTAGCGCCTGCCGCGGCCTCCTGCCGTGCGGGCGGGGGTCGCAGCGCGCGGCGGAGTGGCCGCCTTCTCCACCTGCTCTTCGGGGCATTTTTCCTCCAGAGGCGGCGCGCTGGCCTCGGCCTGGGGAGTGTCCCGGTGAGGGCCTGCGGGGGTTCCCTCCGCAGGCCTCGAGGCCTCCTCTGTGGCGGCCTCTGCCGCGGCCTCTGGAACGGCCTTCTTCACGTCCGCGGCCTTGCGGAGCCTACGGCGTTTTGCAGGCGCCGGGTCGCTGGCAGAAGACAAGGAAATCGGTCAGGGGGAGGAAACAAGCAAAAGGCTGAAGAAGAAAATCAGGACCAAGAACACTTACCATGTCTTCTTGGCGCGGGTGTCAACCCACGCCATGCCGGACGAACGCCAAGAAGGCGTGGCCCAGGATCCGGATCCCTCAGGAGCCGCCTCAGCTTTCCTCTTGAGGGAAGCGCTTGGGGGCTCCCCGGCAGGCCGGTCGTGGGCCGCCTTGGTTCGGGGCTCCCGTCGCCCCGCCTCGGCCTCCTCATCGTCGCTGGAGGAGAGCTCGAAGACCTCCTCGGGAAGGGGCGAGGCCCTTGACGAGCTCGCCCCGCCTGCAGAGGGGACGGCCCGAGCCGCATCGTCGCCCTGCTCGTCGTCAGACGCGTACGGCGAATCCGCAGCATCCTGCCCCCTCGCCACGGGCATAGGGACATCTTCCTCCTCTTCCCCCGCCAGGCCTTGTGGAGTGAAGCTGGGCATCCGCTCCAGAATCGCCAGGCGCGAGGCCATGTTTATTTGATGAAGAGGCCTCAGCTCCGCCGCAACCGCCACGAAAACGTCGGGGTTGATGAAGAGGCCACCCATGATGGTCTCGACGACGGCGGGGAGGTGGTCGCAAGGGTGGAGTCTCATCGAGTCGGAGGGACCCGCGTACATCCACATCGGCTTCTTGTGCGCCTGCAGAGGAGCGATGCGGCGACGCACGAAGTCCTCTGCGATCATCTGACCGGTGAGGCCGTTCTCCCGAAGTGTCCTCATGCGCGCCACGAGGCCTCCGATCCTGGGGCCCTGGAAGGCTTGCTTCCCCCAATGGGTGTTCTTCACGGGCGGCGCCTCTGGGACCTCGAGAAAAGAGCTCTGCGACTTCACGCCGATGAGGAACCACTTCTGCCGGAAGTCGTCCACTTTCTTCGACACCGCCGTGACGGGTTTGTCGTCGCTCCACGACATAGGGATGTAGACGTCCCCCATGCCGTCCGCAATGCGGAAGGACACACACCCCGTCCGCTCGGCCTTCGCGGTGTTCCGGAGCGCGTAGAAGCTCCGGAAGAGGGCCACCGAGGGCTGCACCCCTAGATACGCCTCGCACAGGTAGGCGAAGATGGAGAGGATGAGGACGGCGTTGGGGTGAAGGTGGAGAAGGTGGATCTGGTAGAACTCCAGGACGGCCTCGAGAAAAGGCGAATACGGAGGCACCAGTCCGGCGAAGAGAGTGTGGAGGAAAATAGGGAAAAACCCCGTCGGAAGGCGGCCGTGCCTCGCGGCCAGAATGGCGCTGGCGCCATGTTCATTGGTCTTCCCGGCGACCAGGTGCTGGATCTTGCCCTGCGCGGCCGCATCGACACGCACCCCGATCAGGGCGGGTCCAAGCGCTTCTTCGCCCTGCGCATCGGAGGGGAGCGTGGACATCGCGGCCTTGCCTTTGGGTCCGCCCATTGTCAAGGAGGATGCTTAAAGCAGAGCACCGGGGAAGAAAGGAGTTCGCCGGAGGAGGAAAGAGTTCGCTGAAGTTGGAGAACTAAGAGCTCGAGAGCTGGAAGTTTGGAGGCGCGGAATGGGAGTAATGACTGCGATTCGGACCGGCGCGCAGCTTTATGCCCCGTCAGAGCAGTTACCAAGGCGTGATCGTGGTGGACGTGGTGCGACACCCCACTACGCACGATCGTCCGGAGAAACCGAGTCGTCGCAAACTCACCACCAAGTGACGCGTGTCACGGGCAGGCCGGACGTTTTGGACCCGCGACGCTTCGTCTGGGCCCGATGGGCCTCGCCGTGCCCGTCGTGGGCCCGGGGGCTACTGTCGGCCCAGTGGATTCTAGGGTGTGCAGAGCCCACTCTCCACGGCCCTCACACGCGTCGATGCCGACGAAACAACTAAGGACCAAGCGGAACGCTTGGGGAGACCCCCGAGGGGAGAGCTCTCTCGAGGGGACTTGAGGGGGCAGCGAAGGGCCTGAAGGGGCTCCCCCTGAGGCCGCCCCCCGGCAAGGCTTTTCTCCCCTGAAGGGGAGTCAACACAACTCCCTCCACAAGGCCTCCAGGGCCCTATGGAGATACTTCTCTACGAAGCAATCGCTGCAGAGCGCACATGGCCTCTGCAGCAGCCGCAGAGTGACGCGCGCGTCTGCGCGCGATGACGACGGTGCCACAGTTGCCGTTCTGGTGATAAAAGGAGTCAACAAAGCGCTGTGTCCCCTGCGCCGCCACCAAGGCTTTCCTCTCTGGTGATAAAGCAGGTGGCCGGCGCAACGCTCCAACGGCGACGTCACCATGGGCACCCCCACGGTCTCTGCAGTACCAGCTGGCCGCTCTGCAAAGACGGCGGCTGCCCTGCCACGAAGGCAGGCCTTGCGACCATGGACCGAGTCCATGGGCACCTCAGCTGCGGTGCACCCCGCTCCACCATTTCGTCGCCATGTGGGAACCCTTCCACTGCGCAGCACGCAGGGATGAGGCCCGGGGCGCCTATATAAGGAGCAGGAGCGCCACCGTAGCGGGGGACCGGCCGATCAATCGATCACTCATCCATAGACACCCCACAGTAGCTTAGCCAAGCCGAGCGAGCCCAAGGAGGAAGGAGGCCCGAACCTTCCCCCTCCAAGCTCCGCACTGCCTCGCGAGGGCCCGCGGCAAGCTCGTTGTACTCACCCTCTACTGAGCAATACAGACAAGCAGGAGTAGCGGTTTTACCTCACCCTGAGGGCCGTGAACCTGGGTACGGGCCGGAGTCCATCTCTGTCATGCTGTTCCTCTACAGGCTCGACGAGCACCGTCGCCGAGCCGGTCGTAGGTTGTTGACCAACGTGTTCAGTCCCCTTCACGAACTTCTCCCCCGAGAGTGGTTATCCCTGTTCCGTGGGAATCACACATCGACACTCTATGCATACAATATATATAAACACGTCCCACTACTACCTCTGCTAGCTTCAACGATCGATACACCAGAACTAGTGCTCGTACAAAGCATATGAAGCCAATCAACTAGTCATTTTGTATTACATGCACCAAGTAACATTTAATTTAAATACAAGAGATTATAGCGACATTAAAGAGAATTACATTTTAATGATATTACTTAATCTATCCAAAATTCGGGGTCTTACACCGCCGGGATGAGGAATCAAAGGGGATCATCGCCATCGTCATCACCAACGCCTCTCCATCAACCATCATCGTTTCCCCCATCCATGTGTGAGTAATTCCCCGCTGTAGGATTGAGGGGATGGTAGGGATTGGATGAGATCGTCCATGTAATGTCTGTAATATTGTTAGGGCATGGTGCCTAGTATCCGTTATCGGTGTTTTACGTCATTGTTGCAACTTGTTATGCTTAATGCTTGACACTAGGGCCCGAGTGCCATGATTTCAGATCTGAACATGTTATTGAATCATGATGATAATTATTGTTTTGGATCATATCTATGAGTTGTATACACATGTCATTGTCCGGAACCCTAGGTC
Source organism: Poa annua (assembly GCA_026929855.1). Taxonomy (NCBI): domain Eukaryota; kingdom Viridiplantae; phylum Streptophyta; class Magnoliopsida; order Poales; family Poaceae; genus Poa; species Poa annua. The sequence goes on from CM049437.1 coordinate 61,809,934, forward strand.
CCAAAGTGACAATAATTGGGACAGCCTCGGGGAAAGGCTGTGATGTGAGGATCACGTGTGTTCACGGAGTGTTAATGCTTTGCTCCGGTAAATTATTAAAAGGAGTACCTTAATTACCAGTAGATTCCCTTGAGCCCCCGCTGCAAACGGGCTGGTAGGACAAAAGATGATGTGCAAGTTTCTCATTGCGAGCACGCACAACTAAATTGGAACACATGCCTATGGTTATTTAATACTTGGATGCTTTATCTTATTTATCTGCAAATGCCTATGTCTTGATATTACATTAATTATCTTATCCATGCAACGCCCGTACATCCGTCCCTGTGCCTACAGTATTTTAATCCTGTTGTCTACTATAATCACTACTGCTGTCATTATTTCACTGCTGCTGTTATTTCACTACTGTCACTACTATAAAACTGTTGCTACTGATAATCTGTCCCGAGCAAGTCTATTCACAGGTGCAGCTGAACTGACAATTCATCTGTTAAGGCTTATATTTATTCTTTGGCTCCGCTTGTGTCGAATCAATAAATTTGGGTTTTACTTCCCTCGAAGACTGTTGCGATCCCCTATACTTGTGGGTCATCAATAGCTTCTACCCATTTAGTAACATAATCAACAGCAACAAGTATATGAGTATTACCTTCTGAAGAAGGGAAAGGACCCATAAAGTCAAATCCCCAACAATCAAATGGTTCAATAACAAGAGAATAATTCATAGGCATTTCATTACGTCTAGAGATATTACCAACTCTCTGACATTCATCACAAGATAAAATAAAATTTCTTGCATCTTTAAAGAGAGTAGGCCAATAAAACCTGATTGTAAGACCTTTTGTGCAGTTCTATCTCCAGCGTGATGTCCTCCATAAGCACTACTATGGCATTTTCTCAATATCTCTTTTTGTTCATACTCCGGAATACATCTTCGCATAATACCATCCACTCCTTCTTTATATAAGTGTGGGTCATCCCAAAAATAATGCCTCAGGTCATAAAAGAATTTTCTTCTTTGTTGAGCTGAAAAGGTTGGAGGAAATACTTCGAAACAATAAAGTTAGCATAATCAGCATACCAAGGACTATCTCGTGAACTCACCCTTATTGCAGCCAATTGTTCATTTGGAAAACTATCATTAACAGGAATAGGATCATATGCAATATTTTCCAATCTAGACAGATTATCAGCAACAGGATTTTCAGCACCTTTCCTATCTACAATATGCAAATCAAATTCTTGCAAAAGTAATACCCATCTAATAAGCCTAGGCTTTGCATCTTTCTTTTCCATAAGGTATCTAATTGCAGCATGATCAGTATGAATAATAACTTTAGAATCAACAATATATTGTCTAAATTTATCACAAGCAAAAACAACAGCTAGAAATTCTTTTTCAGTTGTAGCATAATTCTTTTGAGCAGAATCAAGAGTTTTACTAGCATAATGAATAACATTTAACTTCTTATCTATTCTCTGTCCAAGAACAGCACCAACAGCAAAATCACTAGCATCACACATAATTTCAAATGGTAAATTCCAATCAGCTGGTTGAACAATAGGAGCACTTATTAAAGCCTTATTAAGAGTTTCAAAAGCTTCCTTACAATCATCATCAAAAATAAATGGTACATCTTTTTGTAAGAGATTAGTAAGAGGCTTCGATACCTTAGCAAAATCTTTAATAAACCTTCTATAGAAACCAGCATGACCAAGAATACTATGAATACCTTTAACATCTCTGGGGCAAGGCATTTTCTCAATTGCCTCCATTTTAGCTCTATCAACTTCAATACCTCTTTCAGAAATTTTATGTCCAAGAACAATTCCTTCATTAACCATAAAGTGACATTTCTCCCAATTAAGAACAAGATTAGTTTCTTCACATCTCTGCAAAACTTTATCAAGATTGTGCAAGCAATTATCAAAAGAAGTACCATAGACGGAGAAATCGTCCATGAACACCTCCACAATTTCCTCACAAAAACCATGAAAGATAGCAGACATGCATCTTTGAAAAGTAGCAGGAGCATTACATAAACCAAAAGGCATACGTCTATAAGCATAAGTAACATAAGGACAAGTAAATGTGGTTTTCTCTTGATCTTGAGTTCTAACAGCAATTTGAGAGAAACCAGAATAACCATCAAGAAAGCAGAAGTGAGTTTTATTGGCTAATCTCTCTAACATTTGATCTATAAAGGGTAATGGATAATGATCCTTCTTAGTAACTTTATTAACCTTTCTAAAATCAATGCACATTCTATAACCAACAACTACTCTTTGAGGAATAAGCTCATCATTATCATTAGGCACAACAGTAATTCCTCCTTTCTTATGGACACAGTGCACAGGACTAACCCATCTACTATCAGCAATAGGATAAATAATACCAGCATCAAGAAGTTTTAATACCTCATTTCTTACCACTTCCTTCATCTTGGGTATTAAACTGAAGGGGATCGTGTGCAGAAAACAAAAAAATTCCTAGCAACGATATCCTTAAAACAAGCCAAGATCTATTCTATGCAGACATAGTAGTACGAACGGAGATCGGAATACATACCCTTGTAGACCGAAAGCGGGGATTACGTTCCCGCACAAACGTTGTCGATGAAGACCGACGAAGCCGACCTCAAGGTCGTGTAGAGGAAGCAGACCTCCCAGCACCGCTAGCGCAGCACCTCGCAGGGCGTTACACACATACGGTGGAGACGACGGCCTCCGAAGCTCCAGTCCAGGACGAGCAGCGGAAGACTTGGACCGGAACACCAGCAGCGCGGCAGCGGGCTATGGTGGAAGAGATCCCCCTCTCAACTCGGCGCAACTCCGACAAAGGGAATCACGAAATCGAGAGAGAATTGGGGAATTAATTGGATGAATTAAAAGGCCAGGGGTGCCCCTTCTTATATAGGCTCCCGGGAGGGAGCCAACTTGCTAACTAGGCAATGTGGGACTAACCCCCACATGCCTGGTGCGGCATGAGCAGGTGCGCCGGCCCTGGTGGGCCCCTTTTGGCCCACCTAGGCCGGCCATGCTCCCCCCCCACCGAATTCCCTTGGGGATTTTTCCCCCCATGGGCCTTCTTTCCACCAGAAGGCCCATTTAGGAAAATCAGCCTTAATAAATTCGAAAATAAATATATAAAATCATATTTGGACATTAATTACACTAATTAATATCAAACATATTATATATAATTTATTCTAACTCCGAAAACTATTTCGTCGCTGCCCGATCTCCATCGGACCTCTCCCGGGACGTTCCCGGTGATCTCTTTCCTTTCCGGTTGTCTTGTCGAAACCCCTTAAGTGTGTTACCCTAGCGGTTCGATATAATAACAGGTACGATCGAGACTCCTCTCCGATCAACGACTAACTCGTAGGCCTGGACCCCATGAATTAATCCATGTGATATAACGAATGACTTTCATCTATCAAACCTGAACGTAAAGTCTTAAACCTTTTGCCATAGCGATACTTAGCGTGTCCGAGCGCCGTTCATAGATATCTCCATATCTGGCTGACCTCGTTACCGACAACGCTATCTTCTACTCGTCTATGATTTCATGTCTCCGTGACCTAGTCACATGCTTGCAAGCTCATTAGACATAATCTCACCGAGTGGGCCCTAGAGTATCTATCCTGCTATGCGGACTGGCAAATCCCGCTCTTGACCCCTCGTCTCAACTACTCCTTTCCGATACCCAAAAGTATCACCGTTATTGTCATACTAATTAAGATACGACGTTTGGTGCAATCAAAGTATCTTCCAGGAATAACAATAAGAGTTGGTCTCACGGTCAAAGGCGTAATGACTACGTCCTACAAATATGGGTATGTCCATCACATCGTTCTCCAACGATATGACTTCCATTGCCGACCGGCGCCATGCCCTATGATCGGGAAACCTCGATCATCGATCGCGCAACGAAACTAGTCTTAGTAGAGGCTACTAGGGACCTGGTTGTTTACGCATCACACCCGTATTAATGTTTCCGCTTAATACGGTTATAGCATGACACAAAAACGTATTATGAACAAACGAGATATGATAAAGAAATACTCTTTATTAATTGCCTCTAGGGCATATCTCCTTCAGTCTCCCACTTGCACTAGAGTACAAATTAATCTAGATTACAACTTGGTAAAAGCCGGACACCCATAGCATCTTGGTGTTTCACGTGCTTGTCAAGCGGAAGAGGCTTCGTCAGAGGATCTGCCACATTCAGATCCGTATGCACTTTGCAAATCTTCACATTGCCTCCTTGTACGTACTGTCGTATCACATGGAAGCGTCGGAGAATGTGTTTGGCGGTGGAGTGAGACCTTGGCTCCTTGGCGTTAGCAATGGCACCCGTATTGTCGCAGAAGAGGACCACGGGGTCTTGCACGCTCGGGAACACTCCAAGTTCAATGATGAACTTCCTCAGCCACACAGCTTCATTCGCGGCTTCGCAAGCAGCAATGTACTCCGACTCCATTGTAGATTGTGCGACGATGGGTTGTTTCCCACTTCTCCAGCACACGGCGCCCCCATTCACCTTGAACACATAACCTGTCTGTGACTTAGAGTCATCGGGGTCTGAGCAGAAACTTGCATCCACGTAACCTGTTACGCCAAGTTCTTCATCGCAGCCACCATAGACAAGGAACATTTCCTTTGTCTTATTGAGATACTTAAGAATGCTCTTAACAGCAATCCAATGCGCCATTCCAGGATTACTCTAGAAACGGCTTGTCAAACTTAGAGCTAATGCCACATCAGGTCTAGTACTTAACATTGCATACATAATCGATCCTATGGCTGAAGCATAAGGATGTTTAGTCATATCGGCCTTATCATGTTCCGTTACCGGACACTGTGCCTTTCGCAATGTTTTATTCTTGATAACCGGCAGAGAACCCTTCTTTGCCTTCTCCATACCGAAACGCTTCAGTATTTTATCAAGATAAGTACTCTGACTCAACGCTAATAGACGTCTTGATCTATCACGATAGATTTTAATGCCTAAGACGTATGCAGCTTCTCCTAAGTCCTTCATGGAAAACTTACTGTTTAAATAACCCTTCACGCTATTCAGAAGTTCCACATCATTTCCAATCAGCAATATGTCATCTACATATAGTGCTAAGAACACAACCGAGCTCCCACTCATTTTCTTGTAAATGCAGGTCTCTTCCAAATTTTGGACAAATCCAAAACCTTTGATTACCTCATCAAAGCGAAGATTCCAGCTCCGAGATGCTTGCTTCAATCCATAAATGGAGCGTTGAAGCTTGCATACCTTGCCAGCATTTTCTGGATCGACAAAACCTTCCGGTTGTACCATGTACAACTCTTCCTCAACGTTTCCATTTAGGAAGGCTGTTTTGACATCCATCTGCCATATTTCATAATCGTAATAGGCAGCAACTGCTAACAAAATCCGAATAGACTTTAGCATCGCTACCGGTGAAAAAGTTTCATCGTAGTCAATCCCATGAACTTGTCGGAAACCTTTTGCGACAAGCCGAGCTTTATAGACGGTCACATTACCATCAGTATCAGTCTTCTTCTTAAAGATCCATTTATTCTCGACGGCCTTGCGCCCTTCGGGAATATCCATCAAAGTCCACACTTTGTTATCATACATGGATCCTATTTCGGATTTCATGGCTTCTAGCCATTTCTCGGACTCTAGACTCGCCATTGCCTCCTTGTAGTTCGTAGGTTCGTCTTGTTCAATTAACATGACGGTGCAAACCATGTTGCCATACCATTCTGGTGCGATACTAGATCTACCAGACCTACGAGGTAGAACACTTTCCTCGACAGTTTCTCCCACTCCATCTGTGGAGGACGTTTCCGGAACAGCTTCCGTTGCGCCACTCGGAATCTCTAGTTCAGGATCAACGATCTCATCGAGGTCTACCTTCCTCCCACTTACTCCTTTCGCGAGAAACTCCTTCTCTAGAAAGGTACCGGTCTTCGCGACAAACGTTTTGCCTCAGCTTGGTTGTAGAAGGTGTATCCTACGGTTTCCCGCGGATATCCTACAAAGACAACTTTCTCCGACTTCGGTTCGAGTTTGTCGGGCTGTAGTTTCTTAACATACGCCTCACAACCCCAAACCTTCAGAAACGATAACTTAGGCTTCTTGCCATACCATAATTCATACGGTGTCGTTTCAACGGATTTGGACGGAGCCCTATTTAAAATGAATGCGGCTGTTTCTAACGCATAACCCCAGAAGGATACGGGCAAATCGGTAAGAGGCATCATAGACCGGACACTATCCAGTAGAGTACGATTACGTCGCTCGGACACGCCGTTACGTTGCGGTGTTCCAGCAGGCGTAAGTTGGGGTACGATGCCACAACTCTTCAGATGTGTGCCAAACTCAAAACTCAAATACTCGCCACCACGATCGGATCGGAGGTGCTTGATTTTCTTGTTAAGCTGATTTTCAACTTCACTTTGAAATTCTTTGAACTTTTCAAAAGTTTTAGACATGTGTTTCATCAAATAGATATAACCGTATCTACTCAAGTCATCAGTGAAGGTGACGAAGTAACGATAACCATTGCGTGTCGATACGCTCATTGGTCCACACACATCTGTATGTATGATCCCCAATAAATCCGACGCCCGTTCAACGAAACCTTTGAACGGTGTCCTGGTCATTTTGCCCATAAGGCATGGTTCGCATGTATCGAGGGATCCAAAATCCAACGAGTCCAAAAGTCCATCGGAGTGGAGTTTCTTCATGCGCTTTATACCAATATGACCAAGACGGCAATGCCACATATACATGGCGGTATCATCACTACACTTAATCCGTTTGGCTTCTATGTTATGGATGTGAGTACTACGATCGAGATTCAACAAGAATAAACCATTATTCTCGGGAGCATCAACATAAAAGATATCATTCATATAAATAGCACAACTGCTTGATACTGATTTAAATGAATAACCGTCTTGTAACAGGCAAGACCCACTTATAATGTTTACACTCAACGATGGTACAAAATAACACTTATTTAAAACCAAAACTAATCCCGATGGTAGATGTAGAGGGAGCGTGCCGACAGCCACCACATCGACTCTCGATCCGTTGCCGACGCGCATCGTCACCTCATCCTTAGCCAGCCGCCGTTTATTCCGTAACTCCTCCTGAGAGTTACATATATGAGCAACAGAACCAGTATCAAATACCCAAGTGTTGCTACGGGCGGATGTAAGGTACACATCTATAACATGTATATCAAATATACCTTGCTCTTTGTCGACTATCTTGCCAGCTTTCCTATCCTCCAGGTACTTGGGGCAATTGCGCTCAGGTGATCCGATGGTCACCACCATCTTCTCCAGCTTGATTTCTAATTCGGCCACTTCGAGCATCTTCAGGATTTCCGACAGGGGTTTTGACGTCCCTTTCATGCCGTAGTCCACGATGGCGTTCTTATAGCTAGGGGGCAGAGAAATCAGCACCCTATCAATAACCAGCTCTTCTGGGATCACACTTCCCAGATCATTCAGGAGCTGAACGCAGCCAAAAAACTTGGCTAAGTGCTCACTTATATTGCCGTGCTCTTCCATCTGGGCTGAGAAGAAAAGCACGGATGCTTCGAACCTCTCAGCCTTGACTTGTCGTGCAAAAACAACCATGAGTTCAGTGATTATCTCATAAGCACCCTTGTTCTCGAAATGGTTTTGCAGGTCAGCCTCCATGGCAAAGAGCATGCCACTCTGGACACAAGAAGAAATCTCCGCCTTAATCTCATGGACATTCCTTTCGATTTCTGAGGCGGTGTTTGGCAGATCACCTAAGGGGGCTTCAAGGATATAGGCCACCTTGTGGGTTTCAAGAATGGACTTCAGGTCGCGGAACCAGGACACGAAGTTAGACCCATCGGTCTTAAGCTTCTCTTTCTCAAGGAACAGGGCTAGGTTAAAGGAGGGGTGAGACATCTACAATGGAATTTGCAACAACATAAGACTTTGTTCATAATAATTTTGAGTTATGGTATTTTTAGAAAATAACTAACATAACTCCCACTCAAACGAACATCCCTCCTGGTCGTTTAAGCGATTACACGAACCCCATCCATTGCACCACCCCTCATCGTCAGAGCCGGCAGCACAACTTCAAGGGTAGACAATTGTCAATCACAACAACTCTGTGACTCATGCTCGACCTTTCGGCCTCCGTGTTCCGAGGCCATATCTGCATATGCTAGGCTCGCCACTATAACCTCCACGTAACGCTTGTGCAACATGGCTTACACCCACTGTATGCGAACGACGATATGTCTGACACCCGATCGTCACGGCCTGCCTCATAACGTAGAACTTTCTTGGTGGTGCTCGTTGGAGGAAGAACACTAGTGGTATTTTGAAGGGATCATCTTATATATGACTACCGCCGCGTAACTAATATATACTAATATATATAATCACACAATATAAGATGCACACAATAACATCAAATGTAATGCGATGTGATATAGTCTATTGCGCCATGGTCTTCTTGGCGCCCGCAGTTCATAAACAATTTAATAAACCTACCTTGACCATATCACATAGCCCCTGCAAAATAAAGTTAGACGCTTCTACTTTATCTTTTGCATATTTTACGTGGCTTGGGGCTGTCGTAAATAGAACCGTTTCATACCTACGAACCTTATGACCACAACAACGATCCAATAATTGCATGTTTAAGCATCCCTTTCGGGCCCTCCATTGAAAATGCAAGACCAACTAAAGAGAGAGAAACTGACACCCGCCAGCCACATATACGGTACAAGCCGTATGTCAGTAGTGGAACCAGTCTCGCGTAAGCGTACGCGTAAAGTCGGTCCGGGCCGCTTCATCAACTCGATGCCGCTGGAATCACAAGTGCACGCTAGAGGGTAGCAAATAACAGGAACGGTGCCCCCGTGCAGAACACGGGTTCTAACAGCGTACAGCTATATCTACGATAGATCGGCTCTGATACCACTGAAGGGGATCGTGTGCAGAAAACAAAAAAAATCCTAGCAACGATATCCTTAAAACAAGCCAAGATCTATTCTATGCAGATATAGTAGTACGAACGGAGATCGGAATACATACCCTTGTAGACCGAAAGCGGGGATTACGTTCCCGCACAAACGTTGTCGATGAAGACCGACGAAGCCGACCTCAAGGTCGTGTAGAGGAAGCAGACCTCCCAGCACCGCTAGCGCAGCACCTCGCAGGGCGTTACACACATACGGTGGAGACGACGGCCTCCGAAGCTCCAGTCCAGGACGAGCAGCGGAAGACTTGGACCGGAACACCAGCAGCGCGGCAGCGGGCTATGGTGGAAGAGATCCCCCTCTCAACTCGGCGCAACTCCGACAAAGGGAATCACGAAATCGAGAGAGAATTGGGGAATTAATTGGATGAATTAAAAGGCTAGGGGTGCCCCTTCTTATATAGGCTCCCGGGAGGGAGCCAACTTGCTAACCAGGCAATGTGGGACTAACCCCCACATGCCTGGTGCGGCATGAGCATGTGCGCCGGCTCTGGTGGGCCCCTTTTGGCCCACCTAGGCCGGCCATGCTCCCCCCCACCGAATTCCCTTGGGGATTTTTTCCCCCATGGGCCTTCTTTCCACCAGAAGGCCCATTTAGGAAAATCAGCCTTAATAAATTCGAAAATAAATATATAAAATCATATTTGGACATTAATTACACTAATTAATATCAAACATATTATATATAATTTATTCTAGCTCCGAAAACTATTTCGTCGCTGCCCGATCTCCATCGGACCTCTCCCGGGACGTTCCCGGTGATCTCTTTCCTTTCCAGTTGTCTTGTCGAAACCCCTTAAGTGTGTTACCCTAGCAGTTCGATATAACAACAGGTACGATCGAGACTCCTCTCCGATCAACGACTAACTCGTAGGCCTGGACCCCATGAATTAATCCATGTGATATAACGAATGACTTTCATCTATCAAACCTGAACGTAAAGTCTTAAACCTTTTGCCATAGCGATACTTAGCGTGTCCGAGCGCCGTTCATAGATATCTCCATATCTGGCTGACCTCGTTACCGACAACGCTATCTTCTACTCGTCTATGATTTCATGTCTCCGTGACCTAGTCACATGCTTGCAAGCTCATTAGACATAATCTCACCGAGTGGGCCCTAGAGTATCTATCCTGCTATGCGGACTGGCAAATCCCGCTCTTGACCCCTTGTCTCAACTACTCCTTTCCGATACCCAAAAGTATCACCGTTATTGTCATACTAATTAAGATACGACGTTTGGTGCAATCAAAGTATCTTCCAGGAATAACAATAAGAGTTGGTCTCACGGTCAAAGGCGTAATGACTACGTCCTACAAATATGGGTATGTCCATCACATCGTTCTCCAACGATATGACTTCCATTGCCGACCGGCGCCATGCCCTATGATCGGGAAACCTCGATCATCGATCGCGCAACGAAACTAGTCTTAGTAGAGGCTACTAGGGACCTGGTTGTTTACGCATCACACCCGTATTAATGTTTCCGCTTAATACGGTTATAGCATGACACAAAAACGTATTATGAACAAACGAGATATGATAAAGAAATACTCTTTATTAATTGCCTCTAGGGCATATCTCCTTCATAAACGGCGTTGATGTTCAACAACTGGCTTTGCATCGGGCTCCATATTAATAGAATGTTGACATATAGTAGGAGAAATCCCTTTTAAATCATCCAAAGTATAACCCATAGCTCCACGGTGTTTCTTCAATACTTCCAATAATCTTTCCTCTTCTTTACCTGAAAGGTTAGCACTAATAATAACAGGATATATTTTCTTATCATCAATATGAGCATACTTAAAATTATCAGGCAAAGGTTTTAAATCAAAGACAGGATCTTCTTTAGGTGGAAGTGTTTTACCCAAGTCTTCCACCTGTAAATTATGTTTAAGAATAGGTTGTCGGAGGAATATTTCATCAAGTTCATTCCTTTGTTCCATAAAGATTTCACTTTCATGATCTTCCATAAATTGCTGCATAACATTGTCAGGAGCAAGAGCAACAGAGGCAAGTTGTTCTACTCTAAAATCCTCATTGGGTAATTCGGTTTCATAAGGGGTCTTAGCAAATTTCAAAAAATGGAATTCATACGAATCACCAGCAAACTTAGTAAAGATTTTCTCTTTCTTACAATCTATAACAGCACCACAAGTATTTAGAAAAGGTCTACCAAAAATGATAGGACAAGTCTTTCTTGCAGCTGCACCAAGTACGAGAAAATCAGCAGGATATTTAGTCTTACCACATAAAACTTCAACATCTCTAACAATACCAATCGGAGAGATAGTTTCTCTATTAGCAAGTTGAATAACCACATCAATTTCTTCAAGTTCACAAGAACCAATCTCATGCATAATTTCTCTATAAAGCTCATAAGGAATAGCACTTGAACTTTTGCACCAATATCACATAAACCATAATAGCAATGATCACCAATTTTAACAGATAACACAGGAACACTAGTTTTCTTTGAACTTTTAGGATGAGAGACAACATTAGAAGCATCTTCACAAAATATAATATACTCATCTCCAACATTTTTAGTAACAAGATCTTTAACTATAGCTACAGGAGTTTCAATTTTAATTTGTTCATCAGGTTCTATAGTTTTCTTTGCACTTTTGTTAACAACACTAGCCATAACAGAATGTTCTTTCACTTTAACAGGAAAAGGAAATTTTTCAATATAAGGCTCAGGAATAATATGATCAACAGTATTAACTTCAATGCTTTTAGTTATAGGAGCAATAGATTTATCTTTATAAGCTTCATGATATTTTTCAAAGCCCTCCTTGGGCAAACCGAAATAAGCAGCAAAGGATTTATAATAATTTGCAACAACTTGAGAGTCAAGACCATAAGCATTATTAATATTTCGAAATGCATCAGTATTCAGGAAAGTTTTAATGCATTCGAAGTCATATTTTATACCTGACTCCCTACCTTTGTCGTTCTCCCATGCTTCAGTATTCTCTTCAATACGATCAAGAAGATCCCATTTAAACTCTTCTTTATTACGAGTGAATGATCCAGCACAAGAAGTATCCAATAATGTTTTATCTTCAAAAGAGAGTCTTGCATAGAAGTTATCAACAATAATATTACCAGGAAGCTCATGAATGGGGCATTTGAGCATTAGTGACTTCAATCTCCCCCAAGCTTGGGCAATATTTTATCCATCATGAGGCCAGAAATTATATATAGAATTCCGATCTTGGTGAATCTCACTTGGAGGATAAAATTTAGAGTAAAAGAGAGGTACAATTTCCTCCCATCCAAGAGAACTCTTGTTCTTCAACAATTTATACCAATGCGCAGCTCTCCCAGTAAGTGATATGGAGAATAATTTCTTCCTAACTTTGTCCATTGTAATACCTGCACACTTGAACCACTCGCATAATTCATGTAAAAATAGTAAATGATCACCGGGGTGGACAGTTCCATCCCCTTCATAGCGGTTATCCATAACACGATCAATAATTTTCATACGTATTTTAAATGGCACTATTTCATCAGGTGGCGGCTCATTTTCTACCTCAGCAGTGGTAGAAGCCTTTCCAAACAGGAAACCAATAGATCCTCTCTCCATAATTAAGCAAATTAGGAGACAGAAATAAAAACAGCACTTACAGCTAAAGTTTTCCTTACCAATTCCACTTACCAATAGCGCTTCGATCCCCGGCAACGGCGCCAGAAAATAGTCTTGATGACCCACAAGTATAGGGGGTGTATCGCAGTACTTTCGATAAATAAGAGTGTCGAACCCAACGAGGAGCAGAAGGTGCTGACAAGCTGTTTTGATGAGGATTTCACTGTAAACACTAGCAAACAAGTTTTTAGTAGTTTTTGATAATGCAGATAAATAAAGTGCGAGTAAATAGAGCGCGGCAATAATAATTGCAGCGAGTGGCCCAATCCTTTTTAGAGCAAAGGACAAGCCGGTTTGTTTACTTATGATGACCAAACGTTCCTGAGGACACACGGGAATTCTGTCTAGTGCTTTCGCTTCATATAGATTATTAATATTTAGTGTTTCGATAAGTGTTGTGTGGGTGAACCTATGCTAATGCACCGCCCTTCCTAGGACTAATACATACTTGTGATTATACCTCTTGCAAGCATCCGCAAATACAAGAAAGTAATTAAGATAAATCTAACCACAGCCTTAAACTCTGAGATCCTACCATCCCTCATGCATCGAGATACCAACGGGGGTTTAGGTTTCTGTCACTCCGGCAACCCCACAATTAATATTCGAATACACTATGCATTCCCCTAGGCCCATAAAGGTGAAGTGTCATGTAGTCGACGTTCACATGACACCACTAGAAGAATAGCACCACAACTTAAATATCAAACCATTAAATATTACTCAACATAGTTCACTACTAACATCTAGACTTCTCCCATGTCCTCAAGAACTAAACGAACTACTCACAACACATCATTTGGAACATGATCAGAGGTGATATAATGATGGATAACAATCTGAACATAAACCTTAATTCAACGGTTCCACCCAATAGCATCAATAACAATAGTAATCAACACCGGGAGAGTTTCCCCTATCAAATGCACAAGGTTCAGCCCTAGATGTTACAGCGGGAATGGAGTGGAGCGGTGGAGATGACGGTGTCGGCGGTGGAGATGATGGTGATGATGATCCCGATGAAGTGCAGCTCGATGACGGTGATGATGGCGACGATTTCCCCCCTCCGGGAAGGGATTTCCCCGGCAGCTTTTCAGCCTGCCGGAGAGCTTTTCTCTCTCGGTGGTTTCCGCCTCGTGGAGGCGGCGGCTCTGTTTCTGGTCGATCCCCCGAGTCTTAGGTTTTCGGGGGGATGAAGTACGCGAAAGGGCGCTGCCAGAGGTGGGCCAGGGCGTCCTCATAGGGTGCTGGCGCGGCAGCAAGGGGAACCGCGACGGGACCTCATGTGGGCCCCCTGGGGCCCACCTGGTTCTCCCCTTTTGGCTCCCTTCGTCATCTGGAAAAATAGGAACTTCTGTATTCTTGGTTTTGTTTTCTGAGCTTCGCAAATATTGTATCTTGTCGGTGCTTTTTCCAGCAGAATTCAGACTCCGGTGATTCATCCTCCAATAATCATCAAACATGCAAAATAGATGAAATAACATAAGTATCATCTCCAAATATGAAATATATCAATGAATAACAGTAAATTATGATATAAAATAGTGATGCAAAATGGACGTATCAGGTAACAACAACAACTATAATTCTTATAGTAAACCTCCATATGTTCCAAACACCTGTCCTTTTGTTCCATATCCTGGTAGTAATGATAATAAGTGGAAACCTATGCCTTCAAGTAATGATAATTTTGATGCTAATAAAATTCTTATGGAACAAGTTGCTAGTCATAATACCATGATACTGTCGGACCAGTGGAATCCAGGGTGTGCGGGGCCCACTCTCCACAGCCCTCGTACGTGACGGTATCGAAGAATGACTAAGGACCAAGCCAAACACTGGGAGAGACTCTCGAGGGGAGAAGTCCTTGAGAGGGCTTGAAGGGCAGCGAAGGCCTGAAGAGGCTCCCCCCGCGACTGCCCCTCTACAAGGCTCTCTCCCTTGGAGAGGAGTCAACGCAAATCCCTCCACAAGGCCGCTCAGGCCTTGTAGAGATACTTCGCTGTGAAGCAACCGCCGCAGGGCGCACATGGCCTCTGCCGCGGCCGCAGAGTGACGCGCGCGCCTGACGTGGGCATACCCTCCGGGCACCCCATTATTGGTATACCTGGTTCAGCCCAGTCGAAGGCCCACTGGCCAGCCCAATGAAGACCAAGAAGCTGTTAAGGAAATTACTTGAAGCACAAGACAAAGACTCTTATTTCGTAGTCTACTAGGACTCTTGTAAACCCTCCCTGGCTCCCTATATAAAGCCAGGCAGGGGCACCCCCATAGAGAGATCACGACATCACGGATCGCAACATTATAGCCACAACATAGACACAATTAGACATAGCATAGAGAGATCGCCTCTCATCATATCGCCCTTGCGGCCACCATGTACCTCATATATCATCATAATCAGACAAGCAGGAGTAGGTCTTTACCTCACAATGAGGGGCCGAACCTGGGTAAATCCTTGCTTGTCAGCCGTCTGGAACTACCAGCACGCACATCTTCTCCCTCAAAATCTACCTAGGGTACTAGACTCTGGGATTGCCGAGGA
This sequence comes from Poa annua, assembly GCA_026929855.1. Lineage (NCBI taxonomy): Eukaryota > Viridiplantae > Streptophyta > Magnoliopsida > Poales > Poaceae > Poa > Poa annua. Next base: position 61,825,183 of record CM049437.1, read on the forward strand.
CATCCCTCGTCAATTGGCGCCGTCTGTGGGAAGAACAGCGTGCTGGATCGCGGTTTCGGCGGCTCAGTCGTCTTCATCGTCAAATATTCATAGACAAAAGCGACCAGATCGCATCTACCGGCGGCGTTCTGTGCATAGTAGATCCAATCTAAGTCACATCGCAGGCGACGCGACAGAATCCACCATCAACGAAGCAGTCAACAAACTTCTTCATGTGGCGGCAAAGCAGTCGACAACTTCGTCAGTCGATAACTCCTCATGTGGCGGCAAAGCAGTCGACAACTCCTCATGTGGCGGCGGCGTTCCGAGCATAATAGATCTCATCTACATCACATCGCAGGCGACGCGACAGAATCCATCATCCGAGAAGAAAATCCAGATCACATGTGGCGGCGAAGCAGTCAACAACTTCTTCATGTGGCGGCAAAGCAGTCGACAACTTCGTCAGTCGACAACTTCTTCATGTGGCGGCAAAGCAGTCGACAACTTCGTCAGTCGACAACTTCTTCATGTGGCGGCAAAGCAGTCGACAACTTCGTCATGTGGCGGCGTTCCGAGCATAATAGATCTTATCTACGTCACATCGCAGGCGACGCGATCAATCAACAACTTCGTCAGTCGACAACTTCGTCAGTCGACAACTTCTTCATGTGGCGGCAAAGCAGTCGACAACTTCGTCAGTCGACAACTTCTTCATGTGGCGGCAAAGCAGTCGACAACTTCGTCAGTCGACAACTTCGTCATGTGGCGGCGTTCCGAGCATAATAGATCTTATCTACGTCACATCGCAGGCGACGCGATCAATCAACAACTTCGTCAGTCGACAACTTCTTCATGTGGCGGCAAAGCAGTCGACAACTTCGTCAGTCGACAACTTCGTCAGTCGACAACTTCGTCAGTCGACAACTTCGTCAGTCGATAACTTCGTCATGTGGCGGCGAAGCAGTCAACAACCTCGTCAGGTGGCGGCGGCGTTCCGAGCATAACAGATATCATGTACGTCACATCGCAGGCGACGCGACCAGTCAACAACTTCGTCAGTCGACAACTTCGTCGGGTGGCGGCGGCAATCAGCATCAGTGGAATAAGCACACAACACCAGCTCCCTGGAAGGGCACTATGTACCCTCGGGGACTGGCACTCGACATCAACAATGACATAAGCTTCAAATACTCGTACCCGACAGACCGTCGACTGGGGAAGAGGATGTCACAAGCACACGTGCGCCCGAGGCTCGGGGGCTGGCGCTTCATCATCAACAACAAAAACATATTCGTTGCTCCACACGAAAAGGCGACTCCACCATCTTCAACAACTCCGCCGCGTCGACTCCGGTCCGCCGCGTCGAACCCTTCTCTGCACATTACGCCGCGTCGACTCCGGTCCGCTGTGTCGACCTCTTCGCCGCACATTACGTCGCGTCGACTCCGGTCCGCCGCGTCGAACTCTCCGCACCACATGAGTCGTGACAAACTCACCGTGGCCACACCCGAACACTCGGGGGCTGCGCCGCACAGGCTAAGGAAAATAAAAAAAACATTGGACACACCCGAATGCTCGGGGGCTGCGCCGTGCAAAGTCAAAACTTCATAATTCGCTTGACGCACCCGATGCTCGGGGGCTGCGCCGCATAAAGTCCCAACTGGCAAAACCTTGGTCGCACCCGAAGACTCGGGGGCTGTGCTGTGCAGGATACAAATCGAGGCTACGCCCAACTATAAATAGTTGCACATAGCCTCGGGGGCTACTCCCATCGGGAGCGCTGTCGCGCACCCGATAGATTCTAAAAGCAAAAAAGGCAGTCGATTAAGAGACTCGCCTCAGTCAGAAGCAAAAACTCAAAAGAATTCCCGAGTAACGCCAGTCGATGACGTTTCGGATGCTGCATGCGTAAAATGCAAAGGTAAGACCCGCCGATCAGTCGAGCTGGGCTGAGGACCACTCCGGCAGTGCTAAGTCCTTAAAATTTTCCGTGTCAGCAGACGCGATGAAAATCCCGGCGGACGCGCTGGGTAGCAAAGTTTAGACTGCAGAACAATTCAGTAAGACCTCAACGGCTTGAGTCGAGTCTGTCCAGTACGTTCCAGGTTCGAGCCCGGGGACTCGAACTTGATTGAAGGCTAGCAAGGTTTCGCCCAAAGGTGCGGTTAACTGGTCTCGACTCATCGAGTAAAACCAGGCCTACTAAGTCATACTCCCTAGGCAAAATAAACAAAGCATTAGTCGACGTGTTTCCGACTCAGCATGCATAATCGAGACATTCTCGACTCAAAAGTACATAGCAAAGTTCATGCAAAATACCGGTCGACGACTTACCGACTCGGTAAAAGCACAATCGAGACAATCTCGACTCAAAATGCATATAGCCAAATGAGCAAAGAATCAGATGATGAAATACAACTGCAAATGAGTTCCTGTCCGATTCTTCGAATCGACCAGGCACTCGGGGGCTACTCCCATCGGGAGCGCTGAACGCGCACCCGATGAACTACTAGACAACACAGCAAAAAATAACATGAAAGCTGCGCACCTGCTTGGACAGTGCCAAATTCATCGACTAACTCCCATCGGGAGGGTACTCGCCATCGGCTCGAGTGACACAACGGATTTATCAAAGTCGGGTTCTCTATAGCCCGCACGGATTTTTTAAAGTCGGGTTTTCTAATAACCCGCACGGATTTTTTAAAGTCGGGTTTTCTAAATAACCCGCACGGATTTATCAAATTCGGGTTCTCTATAGCTCGCACGGATTTATCAAAGTCGGGTTCTCTATAGTCCGCACCGGATTTATTATTATTATTGGATTTCATACACATATACAGGATTTCTCATAAATGATTTAAGCTCACGAAGAATGAATAATTCAGTCATCATATGGTCATTGATTACGCCTACTCGGCATACTGTTTTGAGTCTCTGCCCGATACTTCGAATCGACCAGACACTCGGGGGCTAGTGACGTGGGCATACCCTCCGGGCACCCCACTATTGGTATACCTGGTTCAGCCCAGTCGAAGGCCCACTGGCCGGCCCAATGAAGACCAAGAAGCTGTTAAGGAAATTACTTGAAGCACAAGACAAGGACTCTTATTTCGTAGTCTACTAGGACTCTTGTAAACCCTCCCTGGCTCCCTATATCAAGCCAGGCAGGGGCACCCCCATAGAGAGATCACGACATCACGGATCGCAACATTATAGCCACAACATAGACACAATTAGACATAGCATAGAGAGATCGCCTCTCATCATATCGCCCTTGCGGCCACCATGTACCTCATATATCATCATAATCAGACAAGCAGGAGTAGGTCTTTACCTTACAATGAGGGGCCGAACCTGGGTAAATCCTTGCTTGTCAGCCGTCTGGAACTACCAGCACGCACATCTTCTCCCTCAAAATCTACCTAGGGTACTCGACTCTGGGATTGCCGAGGACATCCCTCGTCAGCGCCTGCGCGCGGTGACGACGGCGCCGCAGTTGCCATTCTGGTGATTAAAGGGGTCAACAAAGCTGTGCCCCCCGCACCGGACTACGAAGCTTTCCCCTTTGGTGATAAAGCGGATGGCCGGCGCTACGCTCCAACGACGACATCACCGTGGGCGCCCCCACGATCTCTGCGGCACCAGCTGGCCGTCCTGCGCGGACGGTGGTCTTCCTGCCTCAAGGGCAGGCTTTACGACCATGGACCGAGTCCATGGACAACCCAGCTGCGGTGCACCACGCTCCTCCATTTCGTCGCCATGTGGGAACCCTTCCACCGCGCAGGACGCAGGGATGAGGCCCGGGGCGCCTATAAAAGGAGAGGGAGCACCTCCGTAGCAAGGGATCGATCGATCGACCCCCGGACGCCCGGATCCCCGATTCGCATCGACCGGACCTTTGGCACTCTACCATAGCGTAGCCTAGCCGAACACACTCGACGAGGAAGAAGACCTTAGTGTTCCCTCCTTGAGCTCCACATTGCCATAAGAGAGCCCTCGGCAAGCTCATTGTACTGTACCCTCTGCAGCGCAATACAGACAAGCAGGAGTAGCGGTGTTACCTCCTTCCGAAGGCCGTGAACCTGGGTATGGGCGGGTGTCTGTCTCTGTCGTGATGTCCCTCCTCAGGCTCGACGAGCACCGTCGCCGTGCCGGTTGAGGGTTGTTTGACCAACGCGTTCAGCCCCCCTTCGAACAACTCTTCAGAGTGTGATCACCCCTGTATCGTGGGAGTCACTCTCCGACATTTGGCGCGCCAGGTAGGGGGCTGAGGCGCGTCTTCAACCTTCGGCCAGCCTCCGCGCCATGATGGACACTCGCACGACACGCGCCAACAGGCGCACAGCTGACAGGGCTGATACTGAGCCCGGCGCCGCCACCACTCGCGGCCGCCGCGGCCGCCCTCGCGGGAGCCGCACGGCGGAGCGCGCCAACACCGGCCCGCACGTGGAGGAGCCCGAGAGCGAGGATCGTCGCGACGGTGACCGCGACGACGAAGACGTCTACCCCGAGCACCACGAGGACGCTGAGTCCTCGCATCCGTCTCGTGCCAAAGCGCGTCCTCTCAGGGACGTCCAGAGCCCAGTCCACACACTGCGCTGCTCATGGCTCAGGAGCTTCTCCGCTACAGGCCCAATCCGGAGGCCCACGACCACTGGCTCGACCGCCTCCACCACCTCGTCGACATCGCGACGACGCGCCCCGCTCCGTCGCGCTCGCTGGTTCACAACTCTGGCCGCGCAGGAACGGCCGCGCCGGGTGCGCCTCCGCCACCACCGGGACCACCTCCGGTTGCGGCGCAGAGGGCTGCCTCTCATGCGTCCTCGCCGCGCGACTTCCAAATCGTGCAGCGCACCGCGCCTGACGCGCGGGTGGGGATGGAGCTCCAAAGGGACCTCCAGAACCGCCTCGTCGAGGAAATCGGCCAGGCGGGGCAGCAGAACCGCAGGGCTCTCCAGGGCGGAACCGCCACGTACGCCACCGGCTGCGTGGCCTTCACCCGCGCTCTGCGCCGCGTTGTCTGGCCACAGAAGTTCAAGCCCATCGAGTTCCTGCAGCTCTACACCACCTCTATCCAAGCTGCAGGAGGGGACGACAAGGTCATGGCCAACTGGTTCTCCCACGCGCTTAGGGATTCCGCGCTGTCATGGCTCCTCAACCTGCCTGAAGACTCCATCGGCTCGTGGGAGGAACTCTGCAGGCAGTTCGTCGCCAACTTCAAGGGCACATATGAGCGCGTGCTGACCCACAATGACATGCGCGCTGTGGTGCAGAAGAAAGATGAGACCCTCCGCAAGTACATCCAGCGCTTTAGCCAAGTGCGCAACCAGATCCCGAACATTCCCGACACACAAGTCATTGCCGCCTTCAGAGAGGGCGTCACAAACCGCAGGATGCTCGAGAAGCTGGGCATTCACGACAAGCTCACCTCTGTGGTAAAGCTGTTCGACCTCGCTGACAAGTGCGCCAAGGCTGAAGAGGGACTCCTCTTCGTCAAGATGAGCCAGCGGGTAGATGACCAGGCCGAGGGATCCAAGAGTCACAAGAAGCGGGAAGAAACCAAGCGCAAGACCACCGCTGTCCTAGCGGCTGAGCCAGATGCCAAGTACACCCGTAGAGACTCCCCTGAGCCTGGCGACAAAAAGGAGGACAACCGTCCGTTCTGAGTCTACCACAACAGGCGCGGCCACGCTACAGAGAACTGCTTCGATCTAAAGAGGCTGAGCAGAGAGCGCGAGCAAGAAGAGGGCAGCGGGAGCCGCGGCAGAGGCCGCAGCTACCGCAGAGGCGGACGCAAGGGCGGCTACCAGAAGCCGCCGGGCACTCAAGCCAACGCCGTCGAGAAGAACAATAACCTCCCCGACGAGGAAGATGGAGGCTACCAGGCCCCAAGGGGGGCTATGGCCTGCATCCTCGGCGGAGCTCAGGCGCCCAAGTCTAACAACCAGTTCAAGCAGTTCACCCGCGAGCTCAACGCCGCACTCCCAAGCGTCGAGACCTCCAGGCCCCTCAAGTGGTCTCAGTACACCATCGCTTTCGACGCCAAGGACCACCCCAAGTCGACCAAGACTGTTGGAACCCCCCCCCCCCCTGGTCTGCTCCCCCACCATCAACAACATTGCCGTCTCCAAGACGCTCATTGATGGGGGTGCTGGCTTGAACGTCATCTCTGTCGAGACCTTCGAGACGCTTCAAGTGCCTTACGAGTGGCTCATGCCCTCCAGGCCATTCACAGGGGTCACCAGTGATTCGATCGCAACTCTGGGGCAGGTCCGGCTGGCCGTCACCTTCGGCACACAGAAGAACTACCGCACTGAGCTGATCGACTTCGACGTCGCGCACATTGGCCTGCCGTATAACGCCATCCTCGGCTACCCCGCCCTCGCGAAGTTCATGGCCGTCACGCATCACGCCTACAACATGGTCAAGATCCCCGGCAGCGCTGGCACTATCACCATCCATGGTCATATCCTGGATGCCACGCGCGCTGTCGAGAGCGCCTACAAGGCAGCCGCCATGGCGTTCCCGGCTGACGAGGACATGGAGCCTCTCGAGAGGCCCAAGAAGAAGAAACAGATGTTCTCTCAAGAGCAAGCTTCCACGAAGAAGGTGTCGCTGAGCACCAGTGGCTCGGGGGCTAAGGGCTCCGGGGCTAGCGTCACCATAGGCGCTGCCCTGCCTCCCAAATAGGAAAGCGCGCTCGTCGCCTTCCTTCAGGCAAACTCTGACATGTTCGCATGGACTCCGTCAGATATGTCCGGCGTACCAAGGGAGGTGATCGAGCACCACTTAGCCGTGTGTCCAGACGCACGCCCCGTCAAGCAAAAAGTGCGGAAGCAAGCCCCCGAGAAGCAAGCATTCATCGTCAAGGAAGTAGAAAAGTTACAAGCGGCAAATGTCGTCCGCGAAGTCGCGCACCCCACTTGGCTCTCCAACGGCGTGGTTGTCCCTAAACCCGCTGGAGGAGGCCGACTCTGCATCGACTACACAGACGTCAATAAGGCCTGCCCCAAGGACCCATACCCCATGCCAAGGATAGACCAGATCGTGGACTCCACCGCCGGCTGCGACCTCCTTTGTTTTCTGGTCGCCTTCTCTGGTTATCACTAGATCAAAATGCCTAAAGAGGACGAGGAGAAAACAGCATTCCTCACCCCCTGTGGTGTGTATTGCTACACTTGCATGCCTTTCGGCCTGAAGAACGCCGGCGCCACTTTCCAGAGGCTCATGAGGATAGCCTTGGGGGCGCAGATGGGCAGAAACGCAGAAGCTTATGTCGACGACATTGTGGTCAAGTCTCGCGAGGGAGACACTCTCTTGAAGGATCTCGAGGAAACCTTCGCCAGCCTGCGCAAGGTGAACATCAAGCTAAACCCCGCCAAGTGCGTCTTCGGGGTACCTTCAGGCAAACTCCTCGGATTCCTCGTGTCTCACCGTGGCATAGAAGCAAACCCTGACAAGATCAAGGCCATAGAAGGAATGCAGCATCCTTGCCGCCCAAGGACATGCAGCGCTTAGCAGGCTGTATGGCCAGCCTGGGCCGTTTCATCTCCAAATTCGGCGAGAGAGCCCTGCCATTCTTCAAGATCATGAAGAAGTCCGGCACATTCAGGTGGACCCCTGAAGCAGACAAAGCTTTTGAAGACTTAAAGAGGTATTTGGCCAGCCCACCAGTCATGGTAGCCCCCAGGACAGGCGAACATCTGTAGCTGTACCTATCAGCCACTCCTCAGACCGCAAGCGCCGTCCTGGTGGCCGAAAGGGAAGAGCCAGTCCTCCCCAAGAAAAGCGCTGCCACTCCAAGTCCAAGGCCGCCCGACAAAGATCTCGACAAAGGAAAAGTCTCCACAGACCCACCGCCAGGCCCACAGCCTCAAGTCGAGTCTGCTCCGAACACCCTTGCCGAGACCCCTCCCCAGGCGGATCTCGACAAGGGCCCTGAAGAGCCTCCGCAGAGAGCCGACGCTGCACCTCCATCGACAACCCTTGTCGAGCACCCCGTCTACTTTGTCAGTCAGTACTGCGGGACGCTCGGGAACGGTACCCAATGTAGCAGAAGCTCCTCATCGCGCTCCTCATCGCCTCCAGGAAGCTGCGACACTACTTCCAGGGCCACCCCATCACGGTGGTCACTTCCTTCCCCCTGGAGCAGATCCTGCGCAACACCAACGCCACAGATCGTGTCGCGGGATGGAACGAGCTGCATCCATTCAATTTCCGCTTCGACACCACAAGAGTCATCAAGGGAAGAGCGCTGGCGAACTTCGTCGCCGAATGGACTGACCCAAGTCCTGAAGAGCCTCGGGGAGAAGAGGCCGAGCTCTCTGGAGACACGATGCCCAGCCACTGGACCATGCACTTCGATGGAGCCTTCGCTTGCCGTAATGGCGGGGCAGGCGTCGTCTTGACCTCACCCAAAGGCGACAAACTCTACTACGCTGTCCAGTTGTGCTTCACAATTGACAAGATCTCCAACAACATCGCTGAATACGAGGGCCTTCTCGCCGGCTTAAGGGCCGCCATCGCCCTAGGCGTCAAGCACTTACTCGTCAAAGGCGACTCCTAGTTGCTTGTCAACTTCTCCAACAAAAGCTACACGCCTAAGGACGACCACATGGCCACATACCTTGAAGAGGTCCGCAAGCTCGAGAAGCACTTCAGAGGCATGGAGCTCATGCACATCCCGAGGAAAGAGAACCAGGAGGCTGACGACATCGCCAAGCGAGCCTCGCGAAAAAAACCCCAGCAGGCAGGCGTCTTCGAAGAAAGGCTCACCAATGCATCCATAAAGCAGCCACAAGAAGCTACAGCCGCAAGCACAGACGAAGCACTCCCACCACCTCCTGAAGCTGGGGCACCCGATTGTGGTCCTCACACAGGGGAGCGTCTGTTGCTGACAGCGGCACATCAAGAAACAGGCTGGATTGACGAGCTCAAAGACTACCTGATTAAGGGGGTCCTCCCCGAAGAAGATGCGGAAGCAGAGCGAATCGCTCGACAGGCAAAATCCTACTACATCCTCGAGGGAGACCTGTACCGCAAGCGCCCAAATGGGATCGCGCTCAAATGCGTTCCTCCCGAAGAAGGCCGAATGCTGATCAAAGACATCCATAGTGGAGAGTGCGGCCACCACGTGTGCGCGCGCACCCTCGCAGGCAAGGTCTTCAGGAGCGGCTTCTACTGGCCGCAAGCGCTTCAAGATGCGGTCACCATCGTCCAAACTTGCGACGCCTGCCAGTACCACGCCAAGCAAATCCATCAGCCGGCGCTGGGGCTCCAGACCATCCCGCTCTCCTGGCCGTTCACGGTCTGGGGGCTGGACATTTTGGGCCCCATCCCGAAATCGCAAGGGGGCTACCGTTTCCTCTTCGTGGCCGTCGACAAGTTCACCAAGTGGGTCGAGGTCGAACCGGCGCGCAGTATACCAGCCGGGGCAGCGGTGAAATTCATCAGGAGCCTGGTCTGCCGCTTCGTAGTGCCCAGCGGCATCTTCCGGTCTTACTGCGAAAAACTCGGCATCAAGCTCTACTTCGCCTCGGTGGCTCATCCACAGAGCAATGGTCAAGCCGAGCGAGCAAACGCGGAAGTCCTCAAGGGCCTCAAGACCAGAAGCTTCAACATCCTCAAGGGCCACGGCAAGGGCTGGATCGACGAGCTCCCATCTGTGCTCTGGTCCATACGCACAACTCCCTCAAAGCCCACTGGTGAAACGCCGTTCGCCCTCGTCAATGGAGCCGAAGCAGTCCTCCCCACAGAAATCAAGCACGGATCCCCGCGGGTCCTTGCCTTCAATGAGGACACCCGAGAGGACCTCCACAACGACGACCTGCTGCTTCTCGAGGGATTGCGCCGCCGTGCCGCCCTCAGAGCGGCAAAGTACCAGCAAGACCTGCGACGCTACCACAGCCGCCATGTGCGCTCGCGCACTCTGGAGGCGGGCGACCTCGTCCTCAAACGAATCCTCTCCAGAGAAGGTCTCCACAAGCTCTCGCCTATGTGGGAAGGCCCCTACAGGGTCTCTCACATCGCCAGGCCTGGCGCTGTGCACCTCGAGACTAAAGACGGCATCCCCGTCAAGAACCCGTGGAACATCGCACATCTACGCAAGTTCTACCCGTGATCATAGTCACGCCCGTGATCATCGTCACGTCAGGCATTTTTTGTCTTTGAAGGGAAGCTCGCGGCTTCACCTCTAAGCTTCACAAAGCTTCTCCTGAGGGTCAGCCCTCCGAGCTCTCCTGGTAACGAGCCACCGCAGGCCGTACAGAGTCTCAGCCACTAATGGGTGGTCCCCATGCCTCGACATGGAAAGAACGTTAGCTTGGCAACCCCAAGTGTAATGAACCATTTCGTTTCCAAGTGAAACTATGCGCTGAGGCGCCGCTGTGTAATATTTTGGTGGTGAGTTTACTTTCATCATTTGCCTCTGCATGTGCGCTTATATTCTTCCCATGCGCACCTCGTGAGCGGGGGCAGAGTACGGTGCCTGTGCCTCAAGAGCACCCCAGCAGCACTGCAAAACCCAAGGGATCTGAGCTCTGGCTAAAGGGCATGCTCCCAAAAACACGCCACCTCTCCAAAAGACCTTGGTACTTACTCTCCTCGCGAGATACACATGAGGAAACCTATAAGCGCACATGAGTCCTTACTACCATGCACTAGCGTTTGGGTTCGCCTCTCTAACATCCGCAGGGAGCAAGAGTCCCTCCAAGCTCGTGGAGGCAAAACTCGGCCCCTAGAGGAGAGCGCATCGCCAGGGAAAGCCTACGCAGAGCAAAAGCCTCGCAAAGCTAAGTTCAGCGCTCACGCCTGGAGAATCTCTTCATCTCTCTCACGAGCACTCGTCGTCCCTCGAGCGATTCTTTTCCCTTACACTCCATGGACTGCTTGCACGTCAAAGGGGGGCCCTTGAGCATCGCGTCTCGAGGACTCTTACCTCTCTAAGCCTTAAACTCCCCCCGGCCTTGCCGAGTCATTGCTCAGGCATACCGCAGCGGCGGAGTCATAGCGCAAGGAGAAGGGTCCTAGCGACGCAGAGCGAACAAAGACATGAAGTTGCAGCAAAAGGCCCTTCGAGGGGCACACGTGCGAACTTAATAGCATCTACTTAAAATTATATTACAGACTGTGGAGCAAAAGTCTCTAAGCCAAGTCTTCTAACGGCGCTACAAGTGCATCATAATACAGGAGAGGATCAGGCAGAAGCTTCGTCGCCCTCCTCCGCAGACCTTTCCTCTCCAGGCTCGCCCTCGGAGCCTGCCTCCTCGCTGTCGTCCTCCCTCGCCTCAGCCCGCTTGAAGCAGCTGCGGAAGTCGTCGACCTGGTCTCGGACTGAGTTGCAGATCTGCCACCCTTCCTCCCCCTCGAGAGGCTCGGTCACCGATGTGTAGTCGAAGCCGGGCTGGAGGTGCTGGAGGTTGGTGAAGATGCGGTCGACTGCCACCGCCAGGAGTTGGCGGCGTTCCTCCTCGACGACGTCGTGGAGCTCCGCGGCAGGGCCCTCGAGCGCTGTGAAGAGCTTGTCGAAGTAGGCGAGATACGCGGCGGCGTCGGCGTTGCCCTGAGCAGGGACGTGCGGCACCTCCACTCCCAGCTTCGCGGCGAGATCGTTGCCCCGAGCCACCAAGGACTGGAACATACGCTCCCGCTGCTGCGACAGCACCCGCGCCGCTTGAGCGCTCTCGGCAGCCTCCACCGCTCGATCTACGGCAGGGCCCACCTGCTTGTTCATCTCCTCCAGGTCTGCCATAAGGGCGGCGAGGTCCTGCGACATGCGCTCGCGAGCCTCTTCGGCAAGGCGGCGACCATCCGCAGCACGCCTCGCCCGGGAGTTCAGCCTGGCATTCATCTGCTCCAGCTCACGGATCCGGGCGTCATCCTCGGCGCGCCTCTTCCTGAAGCGATTCTCCTGCTTCTTGAATTTCTCATTGTAGTCTCGAGAGACGGCGGCGCGGTACTCATTCTCCCGGGCTTGGAAGTCCTTCTCCGCCTCCTCCTTCCGCTCGGCAAACCTTGCGTTGAAGCACTCCACGTGCTTCTTGTGGGTAGCCACTTCACGGTTGAACTTGCCGAGGGCTTCGGCCAGATTCCCCTCCCGGGCCTCAAGGTCGACGCGCTGCACCGACAGCTCCTGCTCCGCCTGCAGCAGCTGCTTCTCGCGCTGACGCACGTCATTCTCACGCTCATTCAGCCTTTGCCCCCTGGCATCCAAGGCCGCGCGGACCGCCTCCAGAGAGGTCCGCACGACCTCAGAGTCGGCGAGGATCTTGGCCTCAAGCTGGACAAGCTCGCGATGCTTGTCCGCCAGCGAGGACTCCACCGCCTCCCGCTCCGCCCTGGCCGCGGCCAAGTCGTCCGCCACCGCCTGGCGCTCGGCCTGGAGGGGCTCCAAGATCTCCTCGGCGTCGCGCACGTCGCCCTCGCGGACCTCCTTGGCAAAGCGCAGTTCCTCCTCGCGCTCCGCCTGCAGAGCCAGATCGCTCTGCTGGCGAACCTCCACAGCTGCTTGAAAGGCGGCCCAGGCCTCCGCAAGCTCGCCCTCCCGCCGGGCGATCTCCGCGTCCTCAAGGGCGAGGTGGGTCTCCAACCCGTCCAGGGACTCCCGCACCAGGCGGAAGGCGACGCCACGGCGTCCCCTGCTCCAGTCCCAGCCGCTGAGGGCCAGGTCTTGTGAAGCCCCACGCGGCGCGGAGGTCCCAGCACCTGCGTCGAGCTTGAAGAAGGGGGCCTCTGCGCGGGGCCCTGCAGCGTCGCGGGCCTGGAGCCTTGGCGGCGAGTTCTCTTCTTCAGCACCTACGCTCCGCGCGCCGGTGTCGCCGCCCTCAAGCGGCACCTCATCATGAGCTTCAGGGGCAGGAGAGGCCTGCCCCGTAGTCACTGTCTCCGCCTCCGCTGCAGAGCTTGGCGGGGGCGGCGGAGGAGCTTCCCCCTCCATCTCGTCGGCCCTTGGCGGGCTCTGGATTAGCATCGTGTCCGCCTCGGCCTCCTGCTGCGCCGGAGGAGTGGCAGTGTGAGGCGGAGTAGGCGCCCTCTCCGCTTGCTCCTCAGGGCGCCTCCCCTCGAGAGGCGGCGCGGTCGCCTCAGCCTGAGGCGCACCCTTGGCAAAGCCTGCGGTATCCTCCACCACAGGCCTCGAGGCCTCGTCCGCCGCGGCCTCTGGCACAGTTCCCTTCACCTCAGCGGCCTTGCGAAGCCTTCGACGGTTCGCAGGCACCAGGTCGCTGGCAAGGAGCAAGAAAACCTGTCAGAAGAGAACGGGCAAGCAGAGATTGAGGAAGAGAAAACCAAGATCAAGATACTTACCCAGTTTTCTTGGCGCGGGTATCAACCCACGCCATGCCAGGCGAACGCCATGAAGGCGTGGTCCTGGCTCCAGACCCCACGGGAGGCGCCTCTGCTTTCCTCTTGAGGGGAGCGCCCATTGGCTCCCCAGCAGGCCTGTCATGGGCCGCCTTGGTCCGGGGCTCTCGTCGCCCCGCCGCAGTCTCATCGCCGTCGCTACCTTCCCCCTCCGTAACAGGGCGCGAAGGGGCCACCCTGAAGGGCTCGTCGTCGCCGGACGAGACCTCGAAGATTTCCTCGACAGGGGGCGCAGCCCTTGACGAGCTCGCCCCGCCGGTCGAGGGGTTCGCCCTTGCCGCCTCGTCGCCTAGCTCGACGTCCGATGCGGAGGGTGACTCCGTGGCTCCTGGCTCCTTCGCTACAGGCATGGCCACCTCGTCCTCCTCCTCCCCCGCCAAGCCAAGCGGGGTGAACGTCGGCATCCGCTCCAGAATCGCCAGGCGCGTGTTCATGGAGAGTTGGTGGAGAGGCCTCAGCATCTCAGCAACCGCCACTGGCATGTCCGGGTTGATGAAGAGGACGCCCATGATGTAGGAGACGGCTTCGGGGCGGTGGTCGCAGCAGTGGAGCCGCATTGGGTCCGTGAGGCCCGAGTACATCCACATCGACTTCTTGTGCGCCAGAAGTGGAGCGATGCGGCGCCTCACGAAGTCCTCCGCAATCATCTGACCGGTGAGACCATTATCCCGAAGAAGCTTCATGCGGCCCACCAGGTCCGCGATCTGCGGGCTCCGGAAGACCAGCTTGCCCCAGTAGGTGTTCTTCACGGGCGGCGCCTCCGGGATGTCGATGAGGAACCACCGCTGCCGGAAGTCATCCACCTTCTTCACCACCGCCGTGACAGGCTTCTCGCCGTTCCACGACATGGGGATATAGACATCCCCCATGCCGTCCACGATGCGGAAGGAGACGCACCCCGTCCGCTCGAGGTTTGCGGAGCTCCGGAGCGCGTAGAAGCTCTGGAAGAGGGCCACAGAAGGCTGAGCCCCCAAGTAAGCTTCGCACAGGTAGGCGAAGATGGAGAGGATCAAGACAGAGTTGGGATGCAGGTGGAGAAGATGGATCTGGTAGAACTCCAGAATCGCCTCCAGGAAGGGCGAGTAGGGAGGCACCAGCCCGGCGTAGACGGTGTGGAGGAAGATGGGGAAAAACCCCTTCGGGAGCCGGCCGAGCTTTGCGACCTGGAGAGCACTGGCGCCGTGCTCGTTGGTCTTCCCGGCGACCAAATGCCGGATCTTGTCCAGCGCCGCCTCGTTGTAGCGCTCCCCGACCAGGGCGGGGCCAAGCACCCCTTCCCCCTGCGCGTCCACAGGGAGCTTCGCCATCGCCGCCTTGCCCTTCGCTGGACTCATCGTCGGGAAAGGGAGAAGTGTGAAAAAGCGCGGAGGAAGAAGAAGATCGCCGGTGTGAGGAAGCTCAGAGGGTGAGGTCGAAAGGCCGGGCGCGCAAAATGAGAGCAGTAACGGATGCTCGAGCTGGCGCGCAGGCTTTATCTCCCATCTGGGCAGTTACCGGGGCGTGGTGGGACCCCCCACGGCGCACGCCCCGCCGAAGAAATCGAGTCGTCGCAGACTCGCAACTGATCGACGCGTGTCTCGGGCCGTCCGGACACTTTGGGCCCACGACGCTTCGTCTGAGCGGGCTTCGCCGTGCCCATCATGGGCCCGGGGGCTACTGTCGGACCAGTGGAATCCAGGGTGTGCGGGGCCCACTCTCCACATCCCTCGTACACGACGGTATCGAAGAATGACTAAGGACCAAGCCAAACACTGGGAGAGACTCTCGAGGGGAGAAGTCCTCGAGAGGGCTTGAAGGGCAGCGAAGGCCTGAAGAGGCTCCCCCCGCGACTGCCCCTCTACAAGGCTCTCTCCCTTGGAGAGGAGTCAACGCAAATCCCTCCACAAGGCCGCTCAAGCCTTGTAGAGATACTTCGCTGTGAAGCAACCGCCGCAGGGCGCACATGGCCTCTGCCGCGGCCGCAGAGTGACGCGCGCGCCTGCGCGCGGTGACGACGGCGCCGCAGTTGTTATTCTGGTGATTAAAGGGGTCAACAAAGCTGTGCCCCCCGCACCGGACTACGAAGCTTTCCCCTTTGGTGATAAAGCGGATGGCCGGCGCTACGCTCCAACGACGACGTCACCGTGGGCGCCCCCACGATCTCTGCGGCACCATCTGGACGTCCTGCGCGGACGGTGGTCTTCCTGCCTCAAGGGCAGGCTTTACGACCATGGACCGAGTCCATGGACAACCCAGCTGCGGTGCACCCCGCTCCTCCATTTCGTCGCCATGTGGGAACCCTTCCACCGCGCAGGACGCAGGGATGAGGCCCGGGGCGCCTATAAAAGGAGAGGGAGCACCTCCGTAACAAGGGATCGATCGATCGACCCACGGACGCCCGGATCCCCGATTCGCATCGACCGGACCTTTGGCACTCTACAATAGCGTAGCCTAGCCGAACACACTCGAGGAGGAAGAAGACCTTAGTGTTCCCTCCTTGAGCTCCACACTACCATAAGAGAGCCCTCGGCAAGCTCATTGTACTGTACCCTCTGCAGCGCAATACAGACAAGCAGGAGTAGCGGTGTTACATCCTTCTGAGGGCCGTGAACCTGGGTACGGGCTGGTGTCTGTCTCTGTCGTGATGTCCCTCCTCAGGCTCGACGAGCACCGTCGCCGTGCCGGTTGAGGGTTTTTTGACCAACGCGTTCAGCCCCCCTTCGAACAACTCTTCAGAGTGTGATCACCCCTGTATCGTGGGAGTCACTCTCCGACAGATACAAGAGTTGAATAGAGCTGTCACTTTCATTAGTTCTGATATTAAAGGTTTACAACTACAAGCTGAAGGACTAGATAAAGCCCTTTCAAAACTAGCTGATAATCAAGCCACTTTATTGAGTATGTCTGCAGGGAAACCACAAGCACCACCCGTGGTTGGAGTGAGTTCTATTAATATTGCTGAAAATGTTCCACCCAATTTGGAAGAAACTTTTAATGAGTTGTTACAATATCCTGAATACTTGTTGCCAGTTATGTCTTATCTTGATAGTTTGAATGAAGCTAATGAAACTAAAAGTGATGATCATCTTGTGAGAGAAGAAATTAAGATGCTTAGTGAAGTCAAGGAACCACTACTTGACTTAGAGAGTTGTAGCTTGCATGAACTTATGTCTATCTTACAGAAATTTGCTAGTGATCCTTCTATTAATATTAGTCAAGCTGGTTTTGGTTCTTTTATTGCTAGCCATGTTTTAAATGAGAAAATTAATAGGTACAACAAAGAAGCTATGACACCACCTAAGCTTGGGGATATTTGGGTTCCCAAGGTATTAGTAACAATTGTAAAAGAGACACACCATGCCATATTAGATCTAGGATCTAGTGTCTCTGTCATGTCTAAGGAACTATATGAAATACTTGAATTAAAGAATCTTGAAAATGCTCTATTGAACTTTCACTTGCTGATGATTCCACTAAATATGCTTTAGGAAAAGTAAGTGATGTTATGGTAGAGTTACACATGACTTTTGTGCCTGTTGACTTTTCAAAAATGGTCATGGGGAATAAAACCTCTAGTCCTATCATTTTGGGAAGACCTTTTCTTCGTACTACAGGTGCTATAATCGATTCAAAGGAGGGAACATGAAGCTTCAGTTCCCACTCAAGAAGTGCATGGAGCGCTTTCAAGAAAGAGGGACACATCAAAGTTCAAGCTCCCTCATGAGTTTCGTCCACTATAAATATCAAATAAGAAGCCTAGCTATATGGCTATAAAGAAAGCGCTGAACCCGATTGTTTTTATTTGAGATTTTCTTTGAGTCCTCTTGCTGTACCAAGAGACTTTGTTTTTAGTTTAGGTTCTGGAATTTTTAATAAAGTGCCAAGTTTTACCCATTTGGGCTTTGAAAGTTGCTTTTTCCATTCGGAGATTTTATTCCAGCACGAATCTGTGCACGGTATGATTTAATTCCTATTCTGTAACTTCGAATGAGCTGAAATTTGAACTGTAGTTGCAACTTTTCATCCTCTGTAATTGTGAATTTTTTCAGATTTTTTCGACATATTTAAGTGGGGTAAAAATACTTTTGGCTGCTTCTGTTTTTCTGGACAGATTCTGTCCCATTTTGTTTTATGCATTCTTTAAGCTTTTAACTTGAATCTTTTTTATCCAATTGAGTTTACTAGAAGGAATACAACATTATACACTTTCTGGACGTGTTTCTTATGTTTGTCTAAGGATTTCATATAGCAAGCAATTCTATTGTTTTGTGCCTACTAATGTCACCCCACAGGAAAGAAATGGGAGAAACGGTGTTTTGAAGTTTTTTCACAGGGATTAGAGGAGATGCGCCAAGAGCTATCCAAGTATGGTGAAGAACATAAGCTTGGGGATGTGAAGACAACCCCACTGAACATACATACTCTCGGTTTGCACACGTCTAACTTCTGTTTTTCGTTCATTGCCCTTTATCGCATAAACTTTGAGCGTTTTTGTTCTTTTTGTTATTTTGGTTTGGTTTTTTGTTTGAGACCACCACTTTTTATTTATGTTATGAGAGAGCTACTGGAAGTTTGGGTTGAATTAACTTGGATGCTATAAAAATATTGGGAAGAGGATGTTTGAGTTGATTTAAAAAGATACATATGGTTCCATGATTCATGTGCTTTGTTAATGAATAATAATGTGCAAGTGTCTTGTCTAAAGTTATTTCTTATTCATGTTTTATATGCTGAATGGTGCTTTACTTTGTTTAACATGAAATGGTTAGCTCTATGGACACTTATGCATGCATTTAGATGGTCAACTTTCTCCCTCTTGCTAGCCCAAAAACTCCAACAAGTAAAAAGCTTGTTTTCCAACACCTTCAACCAAGTTTTTCCAGTGAGTCCTCCATATCTACCTATTAGCTAATATGCTATTCCAAGTATGTTTACCATGTTATATTGTTTTATCTATGCTTCCAAATTAAGATGCTTATGTTATTGGGATTGTCATGGGTTAAGTTGGTTTAAAAGCTCTCACGAACTTGATGCACACATTACTTTTCATGCACTTAATAAACATGACCCATTGTGATTAAGATTATGATGTTTTGGGCTTGACAAAGGTCTTTGGTTAGGAGCTAGCTCATACGTGCTGACACGTGGAAAGCTTTCAATATTGCACTTTATTCTTTATGAAAGTTGATATCATGTTCCTTTGGTGATGGATGCCTAACATTGCGTGAAATAAAGATGGAAACTTAGTAAGTTCGGGTGAGTTATATTATTGGCTAGAGAGACACCTGTGGCGGATAACCTAAGCCATGTGGACCATGGCGGAAATTTGCAACATAACCATAGTGGGGGAATCCATGACACATCTCATAACAGAAAACGCATTTACAAGAAAAAAGCATGAGTAAAGAAAGAGATGTAGAGATGTCCACTGTTTGCTTGCTTTGTCATTTGGACATGTGCCCACTTCCATGTCCTGGGCAAAGGGTACCCGGGGTGAAACTCTCTATGATGCCACTTTTATTCACGATGACTGTAACCTTCACTTGCTTTGTGGCCCAAGTTGAGTAGCCAGTCGGAGAGGTTTTTGTTTACAACGGGCATGAGGCTTTTGACCCATACTTTGTCAAGCACATAACTCATATTTGCTTTCACTTTAAACTACTAATCACTAAAGATGCTATGATAGGGGCAATGAGAACTTCACACCAATGGGCACTACATGGCAAACATTAGCTTAAGTTGAAGCATTTGGAAGCTAGATAATACTCTTGCATGTTATTCCTCTACTTATTTATCTATCTTTCCAAAGTGTCCACCTTTTATATTCAGATTTCTATAACAATACTCTATGACCAACCTAGGATATCTTTTACTTTTAATTTATGCATTCATTTGGTCCATAGAACTTTTCTTTCATGTTACACTTTGTGAATTATCATTGAACATCTTTACCTTGGATATTTAATATCTCTTGATAATATGTCTTGTATGTTGCTACTCTTTACTAAAGAATGAATCATTTGACTCTATGTAGCAATCATCTTTGATATCCTTTGTTAAGTAATAAAATGCCAAGTCCATGTTTAGTTTTATCACCTTCATACTCGAGGACGAGTATAGGTTAAGCTTGGGGATGTTCATGCATGTAAAATGCATACATGAACTTTGCATTGTATTACTCATATTTCATCCATATTTGCATCATATAAGGGTTATATCAATGTTTTATAATGTTTCGGGGAATATTTCACACTTTCCCTATTTATTTGCAATTAACCCTGCACTGTCAGAAAACCCATTTTTCTATAGTTTGATGTTTCAGGGACCCAAACGACGTTCAAATGACCTAATATTCCACGGGGGTCATTTTTTGGAAGGAACGAGGCTAAGGAGCGAAGGAAGAGCAAAAAACTAAGTCCGAGGAGGAAAAGGGGGTAGCCCACGCGGCTTGTTTCCTTGGCCGTGTGGGGCCCACCTTCTCCCCCATCGTGGCTCCGATGCCGTCGATCTTCGTCTCCGTGGCTTCGTCTTGACCTAAAAACGCCTATCAAAATAGTCTCCCGAGCCCTTTCGGAGGGAGCGCCGCAGAAACACAGAAACCACGAAACAGAGACCTGGAGTTGCAGATTGGAGGGGGGAAACTTCGGCGGGGCGCTACCGGGGTGGTCTCCACCTTCTCCAACGACTTCTCCACCGTCTCCATGATGAAGAGGGAGTAGTCCACCCCTGGACTATGGGTTTGTGGAAGTAACTTATGTATCTCTCCTCTCTCTTGAGCTTCACTAATTAGTGCCATATGAGCTGCTGAACATGATTATGGTCATATATGTAATACCTTTGTGGTGGATCTCTTAAGTTGATATATGTTATGATGATTGCAATTATTATGTCTTTGTTATGAAAGTAGATGCATATTATGTACCTCGTTCTTGTCTATGTGTTTTGATACAACATGTGTATGAGAGCATGTGAGGGGGAACGTGTGCATTAGTTGGAGTAACGGGGGGTGGTTTTGTGGTAAGTTGACAGCAATACCGGGATCCACTTGGGTTTTTACCTTACTTTGTTGCCTCACTAGGGATAAAGGAAATACCATGCTACCGGGGATATGTGGGTGACTTTGCCACTATCACCATGACTAGATCTAGCATGTTCTTATTTAAACTTCATGTCATTGAACTTAAAGCTATACTCTGTTTATCTTAATTACTGAGATGTTATGATTTAGTTCGCATCTTGGTGGAGTATAAGAGAGATTAATAACCAAAAGATCTCTATGTTAGGATGTGATGCCCATATTATTAATAACTTGTCTTGTTGCAATCTCATATGTCAATTCCTATGTTCCATTATCTACCACTATATAAAAGAGAGAGTGCATTTGTGAAACCATGAACCCCAGTCCATTTATAATAAAAGAAACACCTTTACAACACTTTATTAGCACTTTACATTTTCTGTCATTTAAAAATCCGAAAATACAAAAATATTTTTACATCTTGCAAACACCATACAAACCACAAAAACATTATCCAATATCATTCATACCATCCTTGCACTTTTATTTACCACCATTGCATATTTATTTCTGTTTTGCATTTATTATTTCTATATCTTTTACTTACACCTTGTGCTTGACAACCAGTTGGTGAGGTTGAGGTCACAAAACAATTTACTTTGTTTTGTAGGTTTCATAAAGAAGGATAAGGAGACAACAGCTTTTGGTTCATTTCCCCGAGAGTTCGATATTAAACCCTCGAGTCACCCTCGTGGGGAAATTAGTCTTTTCCCTTACTATACACTTTGCACTTGGAGTCTCAACCTAACCGTATTCTTTTGACACAGGTCATCTACGGTCATCATATAGCAATACCAATAACATTCTAATATGATAATATGAGTTATAAAATGATGATATAAAATGCACGTATCAATTCTCCCAAGCTTAAACCTTTACTCGTCCTGAGTAAGTAAGGACATAGATCATTACATGCATCAATGGACTTATGGTTGATAAATAAATACGGGCATTGTATCATCATCATGTTCAATTGTAATGCAAGATTAATGAACTAAAACCCATACATATGAGGGCAACATAAGTAGAAGCTCTAGCAATCACCCCTTACTTTTGAACATAAATAACCATTGTATGTTGGACAATTGAATCATACTCTTTTTCCAATGCATTTGCTCTTACTTGCAAGCATTATACTATTTGATAATTTGCTGAAATTTAAAGACAAGATAAACTCTCATGGAATAAGTAGTTAAAAGAAGACAAATAAAAAGGTAGATATAATATTGTTTATCACCTTGCTTCTCTAGTAACTAGTATAAACTTCAGTCATGGATATTTCAATCAAGTTCTTATGCTCAACACAACCTTTGTCTCACACTTTCCATGGCCAACCGAATCCTCGGGTGCCCACCCTTTTCATTCACTTTTCAAGAGCATAAGTATTTAAACATTCATGATCATTAATTTGCTCAAAAGATACTAGGGTCCAACTAGAGTGTTTCATATTCTTTTCATTAACCTTCCTAACTATTTGTTCTACAAGACTACATCTTTACTTCAAACTATTATTCTTCATGTCATATTGACTTATTCTTTTACTTATTCTATTGATGAGATAATTCTACAATTGTCCAACATAATCAAGTTAAATAAATTCAAGGCAAGATGTGACTGAAACTTCTAAATATACCACACTCATTTGCATGAGTGTTACCCATAAATCTCCAAAACAAGAGACTCATGGATGACACCATACTTTAATATTAATTGATAAACCATAAGAGGATACATGATAATGCTCCATGAGCTCACACAAGCCTAAAATACATTGATAAATAAACCATAAAAGCAAAGAACACCATGACTAGATAGATATGATAAACTAGTAAAGATAAGGACTAGGTGAGACTGTCCCAACCGTAGTCGTTTGTCTCCGGTTCCTCCTCTGGAAGATCTTCTTCTTTGTATTCTTGCTTTTCAAAGTACGCAGCCCACTCTTCCTTTTTCCACTTGTAAGGTCTCCCGGAGTGGATAGAGATAGTTGGATCATTATACCTCAGGATAGCACCTTCTACAATCTTCTTGAAGCATTCTTCATACTCGCAGTTCTGGCACTCTATGTCCCACATAAGGCATTGGAACCTCTCCAACTTCCAGACGACGTTCTTGTGGCTTTCTTCCAGCTCCTCAAGCCTCTTCTCGTACTCTTCCACTTTCTTTTCCAAGCCAGCCAGCTTCTCCTCCGCCGTGGTGGTGGTCTTGAGAGCCTTCACCTCCTCCACGAACAGCGCACCCTCCTTGAAAGACAAGGTCTTCAATGGTGCCATCACGGAGTTGAGGTAGTGGTTCACAATGCCTCGCTTGGTGGAATCTTCTCCCTCTTGGTTGGATCCGGAGCTTGACATGGCTAAACCCTGACAGACAGAAACAACCAAAACAAAGATCGCTCGAGAACGCTCGGTGCGAGATTAGATCGGCGGAAGGGGTATATATTGACGGTTTTTAGGGTAAGAAGAAGCGTCAGAGTCGAAAACGAGACGGAACAGGACACCAAGGGGCAAAAGGGGTATGCCCACGCGGCGAAGGAATCTGGCCACGTGGGGTGTTCCCTTTTCCTCCTCGGGGCTCCGTTCCTTCCAAGTTTCTTGTCCCACACGTTAATTTCCATAAAAATGATCTCCGTAAAATCTTGTGCAATTTCGAGAGACTTTCCAACACAAAAGTTACCTATTATTGATTTAGGGTTTCTGAAACTGTGGAGTTTCTCTCTATTACCTCCTCCGGTGTCTTTAAGTTCAACTCTTCCACCATTCCGATGAAGCTCTTTCCTGCAATATAATGTTTAAGGCGTTGTCCATTGACCACATGAGGTTTACCTTTCATGTCACCCTGAAGACGAATGGCTCCTGAACGGTACACCTCCTGTATCACTAATGGTCCCTGCCATTTTGAAACTAACTTTCCTGCAGAAAACTTGAAACGAGAGTTGTATAATAGAACTTGATCACCTACTTTGAATTCTTTCCTCTTAATTTTCTTATCATGCCAAATTTTAACTTTCTCTTTAAACAACTTAGCACTTTCATAAGCTTCCTTTCTCCATTCATCAAGCAAGTTTAAATCAATAATCCTCTTCTCTCCCGCAGTTGTAAAATCAAAGTTCAATTGTTTAACAGCCCATCTAGCTTTATGTTCTAATTCAACTAGGTAAATGAAAAGCTTCCCATAAACCATTTTATAAGGAGACATTCACATAGGATTTTTAAAAGCAGTTCTATAAGCCCATAATGCATCATTAATTTTGAGTGGCCAATCAGACCTAGACCTATTAACTGTCTTTTCCAAGATGAGTTTAATTTCTCTATTACTTAATTCAACTTGTCCACTTGTTTGAGGGTGATAAGGAGATGCAACTCTATGATTAACATCATATTTTGATAATGTTTTCCTGAGAATACCATGCATGAAATGAGAACCACCATCAGTAATTAAAAACCTAGGAACACCAAACCTAGGGAAAATGATGTCCTTTAGCATCTTCATTGTTGTGGCATAATCTGCACTTTTGGTTGGAATTGCTTCCACCCACTTTGTAACATAATCCACTTCAACCAAAATATGAGTATGCTTTGTATTTGAGGCTGGGAAAGGTCCTATAAAGTCAAAACCCCACACATCAAATGGCTCAAGTGGTAAAGAATAATTCATAGACATTTCATTTCTCCTACCAATATTTCCTACTCTTTGACATTTATCACAAGATTTAATATATTCAGCACAATCCTTAAATAAAGTAGGCCAATAAAAACCTGATTGTAATACCTTTGCACCTGTGCGATCTCCTGCATGATGCCCTCCATAAGGACTATCATGACAATCTCTTATAATAGCCTGTTGTTCATGCTCAGGTACACAACGTCTAATAATACCATCTAGATTCTTCTTATAAAGGAAATTATCATCCCAAAAATAATGTCTAAGATCATAAAAGAATTTCTTTCTTTGTTGAAGAGTAAAGTGTGGTGGTAAAACTTTGCCAACAATAAAATTTGCATAATTGGCAACCCATGGAGATGCAACTTTAGCAATAGAAACATTAATGTTTGCAAGTTGTTCATTAGCAAAACTATCATTAATAGGAATAGGATCATTAGGTATATTTTCCATTCTAGAAAGATGATCAGCTACTTGATTATCTTCCCCTTTCCTATCAACAATGTGTAAATCAAATTCTTGCAATAAAAGTACCCATCTTATTAGTCTAGGCTTAGCATCTTTCTTATTCCTTAGATATTTAATAGCAGAATGATCAGAATGCACAATGACTTTGGAATCAACAATATAAGGTCTAAACTTATCACATGCAAATATCACTGCTAAAAATTCTTTCTCGGTTGTGGCATAGTTTCTTTGGGCACCATCAAGTGTCTTACTAGCATAATAAATAACATTAAGTTTCTTATCAACTCTTTGGCCCAAAACAGCTCCAACTGCATAATCACTAGCATCACACATAATTTCAAAAGGCAAATTCCAATCAGGAGGTTGAATAATAGGAGCACTTATTAAAGCATTCTTCAAAGTATTAAAGGATTCAATGCAATCATCATTAAAAGAGAAAGGAACATCCTTTTGCAAAAGATTGGTTAGAGGCTTTGATATTTTGGAGAAATCTTCAATAAACCTTCGATAAAAACCTGCATGCCCAAGAAAACTTCTTATACCTTTGATGTCCCTTGGGTATGGTAGCTTTTCAATAGCTTCTATCTTTGTTGGGTCAACTTCTATTTCTCTTCCAGAAATCCGATGTCCAAGAACAATACCCTCAGTAACCATGAAGTGACACTTCTCCCAATTAAGAACTAGGTTTTGGTATTCACATCGCTGCAAAACTTTGTTGAGGTTGAACAAGCAATTATCGAAGGAAGTACCATACACAGAAAAATCATCCATAAAAACTTCCATTATGTTTTCAATATAATCAACAAATATAGCATTCATGCATCTTTGAAAAGTAGCAGGAGCATTACATAAACCGAATGGCATTCTCCTATAAGCAAATGTACCATATGGGCAAGTAAAGGTGGTCTTTTCTTGATCATCTTTGTGAACAGGAATTTGTGAGAAACCTGAATAACTATCTAAATAGCAAAAGTGAGAGTGTTTAGATAACCTTTCTAACATTTGATCAATAAATGGCAATAGGTAATGATCTTTACGAGTTTCCTTATTTAACTTCCTAAAATCAATACACATCCTATAACTAACAACAATACGTTGAGCCACAAGTTCATATTCATCATTTGGAACAACAGTCATTCCACCCTTTTTAGGAACACAATGAACAAAACTAACCCACTTACTATCAGCTATGGGATAAATGATACCAGCTTAAATAAGTCTTATTACCTCTTTTCTTACCACTTCTTTCATTTTTGGATGAAGACGACATTTAAAATCAACAACAGGCTTTGCATCTTCCTCCAAATTAATTTTATGCATATATAGAGCTTGGCTTATACCTTTTAGATCATCAAGATAATATCCAATGGCTGCTCGGTGAGCTTTCAATACATCAAGTAATTTCCCTTCCTCTTCAGCTGAAAGGTTAGCACTAATAATAATAGGGTTTTATGCTCTTCTCATCCAAGTATGCATGTTTAAGATTTTCGGGCAAAGGTTTTAACTCAAAACTAGGATCCCCTTTAGGTGGTGGTAACACTCCTAAATTATCAGGTGCGATATGAAGTTGTAATTGTGGGGGTTGTTGCCATAATATTTGTTCTAAAACAACGTTTTCTTTATCATTAAATGGTTCATCTTGATTAAGCATATAACGTTCTACCACGTCCGATGAAACTACAACTATATGAGCAAGAGTTTCAATTATATCTTTAGCAAATGGCTCTTTATTTGAATGCTTATCAGTAAATTTAGAAAAGTTGAATTCATGTTTTTCTCCAGCACACTTAATAAACACTTTCTCTTTAGGCAAATTAATTTCAGCACCACTAGTATGTAAGAAAGGTCTACCAAAAATGATAGGACAAAATGAATCTTGAGTACAACCAAGCACAATAAAATCAGCAGGATATTTTAACTTCCCAACTAGCACTTCCACATCTCTAACAATTTCAAGAGGACTAATATAATCTTTATTGGCAAGTTGAATTCTCATACCTGTCTCTTCCATAATGATAGGGTCAATATCAGGCTTGATTTCAAGATAAAGAGAATATCAAATGACACTAATACTTGCTCCAATATCACATAATCCATGATAACACAAAGTTCCAATAGAGCATGATATAACAGGCTTACCAAACTTGGCCGAATTGCCTTTAATAACTTTGGTAGCATCTTCACATAAATAAACATCAACATGATCTTCCTCATTTAATTGTTTGATAACCAAAATTTGACTGTTAACTTTCACCTGTCCATAGGGCTCAGAACATTTTCTCTTACTCTTGTTAGTAACAGCAATAAGCAAATTCTCCTTAATTTTATTTGGATATGGAGGTGTTTCAACATACTCCTCAATTGTCACAGATGACACTGGTTCTACCTGTTTAATAACTTTAGGAACAACAATAGATTGTTTAACAGGTTCAACATAAAATTCAAATCCAGTTTTAGGAACACCAATATGATCAGCAAAAGATTTAGCTATCTCAATTATAATATAAGGATCAAGACCAAAATTATCACTCAGATTCTTAAACAA
This sequence comes from Poa annua, assembly GCA_026929855.1. Classification (NCBI taxonomy): domain Eukaryota; kingdom Viridiplantae; phylum Streptophyta; class Magnoliopsida; order Poales; family Poaceae; genus Poa; species Poa annua. Next base: position 61,852,251 of record CM049437.1, read on the forward strand.
AGTAGAAGTAGAGAAGTGCTCTACACATGAATATTCATATTCTAAATAGGGTTCATTACCTTTATCAAGATCCCAATTACCAGTGTTCTCAGCAATAGTTTCCAGTAAATTCCATGCTTCTTCTTCAGTATTATTTGTAAAACTCCCACCAGATGAATTATCCAGAAATTCCTTTTGTTTCATTGGTAGCCTCACATAAAAGCTTATCAATATAATTTTCCTTGTAAGATCATGACAAGGATTCTTGCGAAGGAGCTCCTTCAATCTCCCCCAAGCTTGAGTAATACTCTCTCCCAAATGTGGCCAGAAATTAAATATATAGCAGCGGTTCTCATAAGCTTCTTTAGGAGTGAAATATTTAAGAAAGAAAACCTTCCTTAGCACACTCCATTCGTTAGTGACTTCTTCATCCAAAGACCTGAACCAAATACGAGCATTACGAGATAAAGACAAATATAATAGCTTCCTTTTTACCTGATCACCAGAAATACCATTAAGCCTAAATAAACCGCATATGTCTTCAATTGTCTCAACGTGTTCACGTGCAGACTTAGTTCCATCCCCTGAAATTGGATTCTTCATAACTCTTTTAACATGACCACTGGGAATTTTAAATCCCACTTTAGGTCTCTCAGGCGCAGTAGTTTCTACCACTTTTGGAGTGATAGCATAAGCACTTTAATATAAAGCAAGTTGCAAATCATGACGATTCATAAAAGCCATAGTAAAAATAAGATAACAGCAAATAAAATTCAACTTCCAAGTTTCCTTACCAAACTTCTTACCAATAGTGCTACGCTCCCCGGCAATGGCGCCAGAAAAGTATCTTGATGACTCCCAGGTGCAGGAGATTAATTGTAGTACCTTTCGATTAGAAAAGGTTGTCGAACCCACGAGGAGCTGAAGGTATTGGTTAGCAAGAATGATAAATAAAACAATGAAAGATGCAAGTGTTTTTGTGATTTTTGGTTGTATAATTGCAAAGAGAATAAAAATGCTGAAAATAAATAGTGACAGTTGAAAGATCTCAATGAGAGAAAAGCCCAACCCTCTATGTGGTAAGAGGACAAGATCCAGTGATGTGTGTCTTATATGTGGAAAACGTTCCCGAGTGCGGCATGGATATTGCTAGGCATAGAGATTTATTAAACAACACGTTGAATATCTTGTCAAGTTTTAATCTTCTTTTGGACGGAGTCGTAATTTAGGTAAAGCTAAATAAATAAACTAAACCCTCTTATGATGGGTCTTGTGGCCAAGTAAATGACTGCACAAGAGTTATTAAGACATAAAGTCCCACTATAGCCTTAAACTCTAAGGTCCCCGATATTAACCCTCATAATGCAACTTCCTGACTTTGCCTCAGGTTTACGTGTCCTCCCAAGTCTCCCTCATTCCATTGCAAAACGGTGTTCTCCTATGAGCCCATATAGGTGAAGTGATGTGCAGTCGACGTTCGCACATCCTCATCATAGAATCACATCAAAAGATAAAAACTAGACAAAATACCAACAAATGTCATATATAAATCATTGCCATTCATCCTATGCCCTCAGGAACATACGGGAACTACTCACAACGTGCACACATGATAATATTCAGTGGCATAAGTGGTACAACACAATCTGAAAATATAACTTCACCACCAAATAATGACAAGTACTCAATCACAAACATGAATAGGAGCACAAAACAAGTATCTAGGGTATAGCAACTCTCAAACTACGAGGGGGGCGGAGTGGATCACGGAGATGATGATGGAGATGGTGCTGGTTTTGGTGATGGTGATGATGGAGAGGCCTCCTCCCATGCCAAGGAGGAGAGGTGATGACGATGACGATGATTTCCCCCTTCTCCGTTGCTCTGGAGCAGCAGGGGTCAGGGGTGATTGAAATCAATAACGGAAACAAAAACAGCCCAGCAAAACGGTCAGAAATGACCGAAATCATGAGTTCTCGACGATTTCGATAAACTCGTGTGATGGGGTCACGGGCTATTGGAATCCAACCCGGATCCCAAAACATAAAGTCGAGAGAACCTTTTACAAACGGAGGGAGTACTAATTTTGTATAGGATATAGACTTTTTGGCTCCCACCAGGAATAGAATCGTGATTCCGAAACAAAGTAGCAGTAATTATGTGTAGAAGCAATGGTAACTACGAATACGTATATACAAGAAAAAAAATACGACTCGCAGCTGGCCATGCGAGGCTATTCATCTGGCCAGCATGCGTTCGGTCCCACTACGGTTACGCCACACCGACCAACGCATGACTTGCCAGCCAATTAGGTGAAAATGTTCAAAATTCTAAAAGAGATATTCAGATCAGGGTGTACATGGAAACACATGGAATTCTACCACAGCCGCCGTTTTACGCCAAAATGAAATGCAGACGGCGCCGGCGAGGCGAAGGCTCTCATATTATCTATAGACTGAATGCGGGTGCCGACGGAGGCCTCCCAGCGCCCCAGCGATGCTCTGAGTGGCTGGTTTGTGGGTCTGACTTTGATGTGTCTCTGCTGTGTGGGCCTTCCGTGTGGGTGCGTGGGTTGTGACTCGAACTCTCCAGAGAATCGCATCCTCTCCTCCGTTCTCTTCCCCATAGCGTTGCTCCTCTTCCTTCTCTCCTCTCCGCCTCCTCTCGCGCTCGCCGCCAGGGCTACAAAGATGGGGCTGTGGGAAGGCGAGGCCGGATCCATGCGGCGGAGACGGGGGCGCGGGAGGCGAACTCACGCGAGACGGAGGAGGGTGTGGCACCTCCGGCGGCGCTGCAGCTCGCGGGCAGCCCTCGCGGAAGATGTAGACGGTGCGCGTCCTCCTTCCTCCACATCCGGTGGCTTCAAGCTCCACCGTCGGGGACAACGAGGCGAGCAAGGGCTTGGAGGGAGGAGCAGCCTCGCCGGCTCAGCCTACGGATTCGGCGCCGGCGGACTCCTCCGGCGGTAAGCCCCTCCTCTTCCTCCCAACTCATCTCCCCTCTCACGTCTCTCTCTCACTTTCCCTCTCTGTCAGCTCGTGGGCAGATTCTGCATCGAAGATATAGCTGGATTCGATCTAGGTTTTTTCGGCGGTGTGCCATGTGCGTGAACAACAACAGTTCGTCCTGGTGGTCTCGCCTGCCTGCTTTGCACACATTCCTTGTCCAGCCTCACGTTGATGGTTACCAAGCCTACAGCACACGGCCGCCAGGTGATGTAATCTGAAAAATCCTAACCGCTAAGATTCTAAGATTCTCTAAATATTATTTACTGTATTTAGGCCAACTGTATATTGATTTTGTTAAGTCTCGCTCAATCTTCCGTTTATATTGTTGCCAGGCTAGGAGTTGCGGTGGATAGCATCAGCAGGCAAAGGCGTGACGCAAGTGTGCGGCTGGGGATTGGCCTCCCATGGCCTCTATGTCAGCGGGCAAAGGCCATGGATGCTCTTCGGTGGTGTTACAGGGGTTTGGTCAGGGCGGCCAGTGGTTGGCGCAATTGAGCTGCGGTGATCTGCCATGCTGGTGGTCGACGATGAGCTGCGAGGTTGTGCTTTGCGGTCAACCGACGTATCTATGCTCAGTGGATAGTGGCTGCGTGTTGGAGGCTGAGGTGGTTAGCCAGGTCGAGGTGTCTATTGTTGGTCTTGCCAGCGCCGGTGCAGGGGGTTGATGTACCGCGCGGCAGTTCGGTGGTCTGGGCGGTCCTCTGGCCCTTGAGGTAAGTTCATTAGTTGAAACTTTTAGCGCATGTGATGCAATTTCTATTCTTGGATTATAATTGTGGTAGTGTGGCGTGTTCTAGATGCAGAATTTGACCCTCTACTTAGCTTGCACTGTACTGTTTTGTACACTATCCATGCATTGAATCTTTCTGGTAAATGTTCTTTGCTAATTAGGGTAACAATTCCTATTTCTGTATCTTGATATCTTCGGTATTTGGTTATGTATCATGACATTGTCTGTATTTAGTTTTACTGACATGTACAGTTCTAATTAATACTGCAAGCTAACAACAGTCATCTAACTTTTGTGCTGTTGTATTCAAGACTTCAACCACGGGGGGATACAAGTAGAGCCAGTTTTAGGAATATTTTGTCTACGTATCACTTTATTAAAGGAAGGGCTTTAAAATTGCTGATTCCAGCATAACCAAATGTTCAGAGTTAGCTCTTTTTACAAGCCCAGAGTTGTCGATATCCACTTCCGCAAATGTTTGTACCGAACCTTTGAAGATCAAAAGAGGATGTTGAGGAGATAAAAGTTGTCAGTTCTACGAAAATGTAAATCTTTTGATGATTTTTATTTCACGTCCACTAGCAAAAATATTTTTGAAGAGTCTCGATGTGCATAGATGAATTGTTGTGTGTATGCCTAAATTTTAGCAACTACTGTACATTTCTTAGTTTTGTAGGTGGAACCTTGGAACAGCTAGAGCTCTTTCCATTGATAGTTCAATGCATGATATTTTCTTAAGTATGCGATGTTGTGAACATATTTACCTAGAGCTAGCACCTCATGTATACCTAGAAGAAACACAATTATATTTTTTCTGTATCATGACCTGAAACGAACTCTAGATCGAACATTTTGTAGAACCATACTCAACGATTAATTGGAGGGAAGGGGTTCTTAGATTACCAAAGGAAAATGCTTATGTCAGTTCCTATCACTTTTCTGCATACAAGTATTTTGATGATTTTCCCTGTAACTTATTTCCATGTTTCCGTCAGATAGGGTCATACAATTATTTGCATAAGAAAGGGAGTTTTTGACGGGGATGGGTTCTTTCTATATGGTCTAATATTTTTAATGATCATAACGGTAAAATAATTCTGTATTAAGTTTTTTTATCCTAGAGTAAATTATTTATTTAAGTTCATGCACAGAGTATTATCAGATGTGTATATACTTCATCTTTCAATTGATATAATATAACAAGTGAAAAATTGCGATATCCTCCTGGTTTATTTGTTATTCTCATGCTTTATACTTCAAAGTGAATGAAGTATGTATTTGGTTTTCTATCTATGCTATCATGATAATGTCTGCACTGGATGATTAATATTGCATTAGAGTTTCATTACCGTTATTTGCCAACGATGCTCTAGGGTTAAATAGTTGTATTTACGCAGTGATGGCTTCTTGCTAAATTTATCAATTATTCAGGCATATAAGGGTGCTTTAGTTGTTCTCCTAGTTAGTTGCACTTTGCGCTACAAACGTACCTACCAGTTTTTGCTTTTTTTCTGATTGAGGAAAATAGTTACATTGTCTGTCAAGCCTTCTACTGTCTTTAACACAATGTAGAAAAGATGAAACTTCATAGCGCATAACGATTGTTGGGTTCTTCTTGATCATTGACATGTTACATAGATGATGCTATCGATAGTTGAAGCTAAAGATATCCATTGCTGTCTGTGTAGTCCCTTAAATAAATTTTGTTGAATCATATTGTTGGTAAATGACCCATGGTAGTTGTTCTTTTTGTAAATTAATTGTTGTTTTGCTTACATACTCATGTTGAAGCTTTTGCTCGATTATTTCATCATTTTGTTTATGCTTTTCTGCATGTCGTCATTAGAAACAAAACAAAACGTCATTTTGATAGTGTGCATCTTTGGATGGAGAGGCTAGAGAGTTCTCTCTTCTGGTATCTAGAGGCGCACTGAGTGCTTTTTTTTTTTCTTTTTACTGCCAAAGATGATTCGTCTTCTCTGTTTTCCAACTCATGGGTGTGATTTAGATAGAATTATTATAGAAATATAACTGACTTCATAGTCCAGATATAGGGATTTCATGTCAACGTTGGTTTTGCAGACTAAGGCGTGGCCTAGTGGTGGGGAGGGGCTGATGCCTTCCCACCCACCCGAGTTCGAGTGCTCTTGCTCGCACATCGGTGCTGTTGCATCTCTCTTCTACTAAAATGCCACAGGGCCGGCCCCTCCCCTGTAGGAATCATTTTATGTCAACGTTGGTTTTATTAGTTCAGAAAGCTCCCAGAGTTGCTGGTTTTCGTCCGCTCTTTGTTTTCTTGGTTTAGTGAGGTGCAATTTGTCCTGGTTTGGTTGCTCGGCTATTTTATTTTTGTAGATTGTTGTTTAGTCGACGTGGCTTAGTTTTTTGGCCGTGTGTGATGGAGATTGTAACCAAATATCTGCTCTTGCACTTCAGGTGTGAAGTTACCTAGCTCTTCTCTCATACTTCCACCAGATGATTCGCCGTCATTTGTCCAGAGCCCTAAGGCATGTCGTATTCTGATAATCAGAAAACTGTAACAGGCCTACCCAGCCTTATGTCAGGATGACTATCTTCATTGGTGTCTATTTTCTCACATTGAACATCTTTCAGGAAATTCTTGGTTCCTTTCAAAAGAGAGCATGCATTCCTTAGTACATAGAGTATACCTGCAAGTAAATGAAGTAAGTACCACTGCCTTCTTGCACATGAATGCATGCCCGCTTTGTTTTGAAGGCAGATCTTAATACAAATTACTTTAGAAGCATACTAAGACTGCACTATTGTTTTAAAGTTCTTCAGAATACTTATAATAAATGGGTACAACAATGTGCAATTCAGCATCTAAAGTGCACTTCCATGCTATGTCTATTCCAAACGAGCCATTTGTTACTTCCTCTTTTTATGCTATAATATTGTTCTTTATTTCAACAGATGAAAGAATTACTATTCGATGCTTCCTATATTCTATGACAATGCAGCTCCCAGCTATCCTAATCTCACTTTGGCATTATAAGTTTCCATAAATTTCAGTGTTGTTTAGATAATCTTTTAGTATTATTGGAGTTAGTCTTTCCTCTATCAACCACAGTTATATAGTTTTAGTATGATAGAGCTTAAAAGTTTAGCTACGCAAATGAAGGCGCTTTGACGATTCTGATGGGCTAGAACATAATCAGTTTTAAGTGTCCAAGTTTACATTAAAATATCTCTTTAAGTTGTATTATTATTGTGAAACAAATTATTCTGACATCAACGTAACAAAGTCAGTCAGCCTTCTGAAAAGTAAATCAGTAATTAAGAGTGTTTGAAACCGCCAAAATAAAAATAGAAACACTATTTTTGAAAACAACCAATGTTTCAGCAAAAATAAGCCGAAAAAATTGCTTCCTGGTACTAAAGCTTGCACTGTTTTTGTGCAGTGCCAAGCTACTGCAGCCAATAGCTGTTGGTAAACCAGTATACCATAATCAGCTCACCGCATTCTGCTGCATGATGGTAAGATACACATGAATAAATGCCTACATTGAAACCACTCCAATTGTTCATCCTTCAGGTGTCTATCATGATGGTAAGATACACATGAACAAATGCCTATATTGAAACCACTCCAATTGTTCATCCTTCAGGTGTCTATCAGCAAACAGTAGATTGCAATCCCACTCTGTAACTGATTAAGTCTCTTAGTGCAACTATCGTTGATATTTCTATACCCGGAGATAATCAGTGTCATATATTCTTGGATAAACTGGGCCAAATAATGCACCATGATTTAGGGAATTGCATGTAAGCATAGATCTTCTTACCTAACACACTAGGATCAATACAAACATGCTTTCAGTGGTTTATATAGATCCTGACAACTTGAGTTCTTCAAAATTTGTAGCCGTAGAACCGGTTGTGGCGCCGGCAGACATGCAGAGAAGCTTATGGACGGTGCTTCAAGAGGAAGGGAAAACAGAGGTCTGATTGACGGCATGGTCTTCCGATGATGCCACCGTAATCAGACAACGCTAGAGGCTTTTATGTAGATGGAGGCGTCATGGTACAGCGAAGGTAAAAGCGAGAATGAGAGAACTAAAAGAACATATCATACATGAAGAGAATTAGAATAGGATACTCCTAATCATGTTCTTGCAGAAGACAGAAGGTGTGGAAGGGCGTCGGAGGTAGCTGGGTGGCGACAATGATAGCTAAGGTTGAAAAGATGGTACCGGATAGCCAAAAAGATTGAACATATACATGATTTTGTGCTCATTTATGTAATACCCAAACTTTAACAGTGTTGTATGTGGGAGGTCACCATTAGGAGGGCAGCTCTCAACTTGAGTTGGGGGTTGGAAAATCTATACCAGATGCACTTTAAACGCACTAAACAAGGATGTTTTGATGATACATATTTTATTCAGTAAAATGTTGTAATTTCCAAATGTTTGTGTTTCCCTGCGGTTACTATTGATAAACTCTTTGTTGCACAATTGAAATGTTTATCCTTTGTCCACAGTTAAAGAAGCTTTTAGATGGAAAGAGTATTCTTTAGCCCAGTTGAACGATGACTAACTGCATATGGGGAAGCTTGGTTTGAGGATTATGGCAATGTGTTAAGTATGTTTGTGGTTCATAACTTTATCAAGGTTATATACAAAGTTTTCCCGGTTACTGACACATCACACATGTCAGACCTTGCAACAACGCTAGGTAGGCGGCGCGGCAAAGCGCACTTTCCGTCTAGTATATATAACCCCTTCCATCCATCCATGGTGCTAAGTATCTCAAAACACATGACACAGAATGGATAAGTAGTACAGTAGTAGGAAAGAAGAAGGAGAAGACCAATGGCGGTCTGCCGAGCCCTCTGGCCATCCCGTTTGTGGGACACTTCCATCTCGTGAAGCAGCCACTCCATGCCTCGCTATGCCGCCTGGCAGCGCGCTACGGACCCGTCTTCTCGCTGCGCCTCGGTTCTAGCAGCGCGGTGGTGGCCGGTGTCCTCACCGGCGTGCGCCCGGGAGTGCTTCACGGAGCACGACGTGACTTTTGCCGACCGTCCGAGGTTCCCTTCGTGGCAGTTCGTGTCGGACTTCTCGATGCTGGCGGCGACCAGTTACGGCCCGCACTGGCGAACCCTTCGCCGCGTGGCCGCGGTGCAGCTACTCTCCGCGCAGCGCGTGAGCTGCATGTCAGGCGTCATCTCCGGCGAGGTGCGTGCCATGGTGCGGCGCCTGTTCAGATCCGCCACGGCGTCCCCGCGCGTCCAGCTGAGGCGGAGGCTGTTCGAGCTGTCCCTCAGCGTGCTCATGGAGACCATCGCACACACCAAGGCAACCCATGCAGAAGCTGACAACGGCGACACGGACATGTCCGTTGAGGCCCAGAAGTTTAGGAAGGTGCTGGACGAGATCAACCCCCATGTGGGCATGGCCAACCTCTACTGGGACTACCTGCCGCTCGTGCGCTGGCTCGACGTCCTGGGCACGAAGAGGAAGGTCCTGGCCGCGGTGAGTAGAAGGGACGCGTTCCTGCAGCAGCTCATCGACGCGGAGCGGCGCAAGCTCGACGACAGCGGCCGCGCCAGCAGTGATGTCCAGGAAGAGAGAAGCATGATTTCCGTCATGTTCACTCTGCAGAAGAATGAGCCACACGTCTATACCGATAAAATGATCAGGGGCCTGTGCGCGGTACGTGACTTGCCTAACAATGTTTGCCTCATCGATCTTCTCCAAAAAAATGACGATCGATCAGATCGATGGACTACTTTTTTTGCTGCAGAGTTTATTCAGTGCAGGGACAGAGACCACAGTAGCTGCGATCGAATGGGCTATGTCGCTCCTGCTGAACCACCCCTGGTCCCTCACGAAGGCGCATGCCGAGATCGATGGACTTGTGGGCACCTCTCGCCTTGTTTCTGCCGAGGACCTTGTTAAGCGATGTTGTAATCCTAGTCGAATACCAATTCCTGTACATGTCGTAGTAGGACTCCTGTATCTACAAGGCCTTGGATATCAAGGCAACATGTAATATGTCCAATATATAATGACACCACGCGACCCTGTTTTGGGCAACGCAAGCAACGAACACACAATACTTTTTCATGGTATCAGAGCAGATCTTCCTGAATCACATCTAGAATCGCCATGAGCTTTGGTGCTTCTTCTTCGTCGTCCATGGCTCCAATGGGCGGCTCCCTCGGCGTCTCTATTTCTGAGAAGCTGACGAGGGAAAACTTTTTGATTTGGCAATCACAGGTCATGCCGGCGATCCGTGGTGCTCAACTCTGCGGGTACCTGGATGGATCGATCGTAGAACCAAGGAAGGAAATCATCACCAAGGACAAAGACGGGAAGGATATTCTGGTTCCTAACCCGGATTATGCGCGGTGGATCGCGCAAGATCAAGCTGTACTCAGCTACCTCGTCGGGAACATGACGAGGGAAGTACTCACGCAGTTGGTCGGGCTGACTAGTTCCGTATCTGTGTGGAAAGCGGTGACGGAGATGTTTTCGTCGCAATCAAAGGCCCGTGTGGTACGGCTTCGTACCCAGCTCGCGAGGACCCGTAAGGAGAACATGTCGGGTCCTGCATACTTTGGCCGCATCAAATCACTAGCCGATGAGATGGCTACGGCTGGTAAACCCCTAGACGACGAAGATGTCGCCTCTTACATCCTTGCTGGTTTGGATGATGAATACAACGGGTTTGTGGCGGCGATCACAGCCCTGATTAAAGCTGAGCAATCTATAAGCATCAGCGATCTGTACTCGCAATTCCTTGCATATGAAGCTCGCCTTGAGGAACAACATCCTAGCAACGGCAATGGCGGCAGTGGAGGAGATTTTTCTGCCAATGTCGCGTCACGTGGAAACTATGGGAACCGTGGCAACAGGGGAGGCCGCGGCTATGGTGGCGGGCGCGGCAACTACAATGGTGGTGGCCGTGGTCAGAATAACGGTGGCAACTACAACAACTATGGTCATAGAGGCAGCAGCAACTACCATGGAGGCGGTGGCAACTACCAAGGTGGCGGCAACAATTATCAGCAGCGCCAAGGAGGTGGTGGTCGTCCCTACAATGATTTTCAAGGACCCAAGCCAACCTGTCAGTTGTGTGGCAAAGAGGGGCATCCGGCGTACCGATGCTGGAAACGGTTCAATAGGAATTTTCAGGGTCCGGAGAGATCAGCCGGTGCGGCAACGGGCTCCTATGGTGTGGACACAAACTGGTACTCCGATACTGGAGCAACTGATCATATTACGGGAGAGCTGGATAAGCTAACCATGAGGGAGCGCTATGATGGTCAGGAACAAATTCATGCCGCTAATGGATCAGGTATGGATATACATCACATTGGTCATTCGTTATATCGTACCCCCAATCATAATTTACGACTCAATAATATTCTACATGTTCCTGATGCCACTAAAAGCCTTCTTTCTGTTCATCGTCTTGCAAAAGACAATCATGCTTTCCTTGAATATTGGCCTAATTTTTTCTCTATTAAGGATCAGGACACGAGGGAAATTCTTCTTCAAGGTAGATGTGTCGGTGGTCTCTATCCTTTGCCTTCATCATCCTTGCCGTCCGGAAAACAAGCTTTTGGTGTCAAGTCCTCGTCGCATTGGCATCAGCGTTTAGGCCATCCCTCCTCAGTTGTCGTTCAACAAATTCTTAGAGATAATAAAATTCCTTTTAGTGCGTCCAATAAAGAGTCTATTTGTGATGCCTGTCAAAAAGGCAAGAGTCATCAGTTACCGTATCCTAAGTCTTCAAGTGTATCATCTTCCCCTTTAGAACTTGTGTATTCTGATGTATGGGGCCCTGCTCCAGTCTCAATTGGAAGGAATAAATATTATGTTAGTTTTATTGATGATTATAGCAAATTCACTTGGATATACTTGCTAAAGAACAAATCTGATGTGTTTCACAAATTTCATGACTTTCAACATCATGTAGAACGACTCTTTGATAAGAAAATTCTCACTCTTCAAACCGATTGGGGTGGTGAGTATCAAAAGCTCAATTCTTTTTTCCAACAAGTAGGAATTTCTCATCATGTTTCTTGTCCTCACGCACATCAACAGAACGGTTCGGCTGAGCGCAAACATAGGCATATTGTTGAGGTTGGGTTATCTCTTTTAGCACATGCTTCCATGCCTCTCAAATTTTGGGATGAGGCTTTTCTCACCGCGGTTTATCTGATTAATCGCCTTCCTAGCAAAGTTATTGCTAATCAAACACCGATCGAACGTCTTTTTAAAAATAAGGGTGATTATTCTTTTATGCGGATTTTTGGTTGTGCTTGTTGGCCTAACCTTCGTCCATATAATTCCCGCAAATTGCAATTCCGGTCTAAACAATGTGCCTTTCTTGGTTATAGTGGTCTTCATAAAGGTTACAAATGTCTTGACATATCCACCGGACGTGTCTATATTTCACGTGACGTTGTCTTTGATGAGTCGGTTTTTCCTTTTGCCTCTCTTCATTCTAATGCCGGTGCTCAATTGCGTGCTGAAATCTCGCTTCTTTCACCAAATCTCTATCCTATGTTTGGGGGTCACGATTTACGGGCTAATGTTGATGCTAATCCTACTAATGATCCTGCCGCTGAGTCATTTGTGCAGGAATCAGATGATTTTTTAGTTTCAGATGTTTCCGGTGCAGATATCAGTGAAGCTTCTGCCCAATCCTTGGCATCGCCGGCCAGTTCGGCCTCAGATCGTGCGCCGCATGCACACGAGGTGCCAGGAGGAGATTCACCCATCTCTGGCGATGTGACCTTGCCTGGTACGCCTGTTGGCTCGCATGGGATGTCTTCAGGGCATGATGACTTTTCTCCTTCTGTGACGGGATCTTCTATGGCTGGTTCATCTTTGCCACTCCCGTCCACAGGATCCGATGTGGCATTTGACAGCCCAGGATCTTCTGCTCCAGCTCCACTTGTGCTTGCTCCTGTGCCTACTCGTCCGTGTACACGGCTGCAACAAGGTATAGTTCAACCAAAAATTATCACTGATGGTCGTGTTCGGTATGATAGAATCCGATTTGCAAATTTGTGTGCTTCTGGAGAACCTTCAAGTACACAAGAAGCCTTGAGTAACCCGCGTTGGAAGGCGGCCATGGATGAAGAATATTCTGCTCTTTTGCGTAACAACACTTGGCACCTTGTTCCTGCTGGACACGGACGGAACGTCATTGATTGTAAGTGGGTTTACAAGGTGAAAAAGAAAGCTGATGGTACTGTTGATAGATACAAGGCACGTCTTGTTGCAAAAGGATTTAAACAGCGGTTTGGCATTGACTATGAAGATACTTTCAGTCCTGTCGTCAAGGCCGCCACTATTCGTTTGGTTCTGTCTTTGGCGGTATCGAGAAATTGGAAGCTCAGACAACTAGATGTGAAGAACGCGTTTTTACATGGTGTTCTGAAAGAAGAGGTCTATATGCGACAACCTCCCGGCTATGAGGATCGTTCTCGCTTGGGACATATTTGTAAACTTGATAAGGCTCTATATGGATTGAAGCAGGCACCTCGAGCTTGGTATGCTCGCCTCAGCTCTAAACTTCAGGATCTTGGTTTTTCTGCATCAAAGGCTGATACTTCGTTGTTCTTCTACAACAAAGGGGGAGTGTCCATGTTTATGCTGATATATGTTGATGATATTGTTGTAGCAAGCTCCTCAGATCAAGCTGTTGATGCACTTCTTCATGATCTCGGCATGGCATTTGCTTTGAAGGATTTGGGAGAATTGCACTATTTTTTGGGCATAGAAGTCAAGAAAGTTCACGACGGTATTATTCTCTCTCAGGAAAAATATGCCAATGATTTACTTACCCGTGTGAACATGAAGTTGTGCAAATCAATTGATACTCCTCTCTCAACTTCGGAGAAACTGTCCTTAACTGGTGGAGATGCTTTGAGTAGCGACGATTCTACTCGGTATAGGAGCATTGTAGGTGCTCTACAGTACATTACTCTGACTCGGCCGGATATTGCTTATTCAGTGAATAAGGTCTGTCAATTTTTACATGCACCTACTACAATTCATTGGACAGCTGTCAAGCGAATTTTGCGATACTTGAGAGGAACTCTTTCAGTTGGCTTAAGATTGAGTAAATCTGAATCTACTCTTGTAAGTGCATTCTCTGATGCTGACTGGGCAGGATGTCCAGATGATAGAAGATCCACAGGTGGTTTTGCTGTATTTTTAGGCTCAAATTTGATCTCGTGGAGTGCAAGAAAACAGGCTACAGTCTCACGCTCAAGTACAGAGGCTGAGTATAAAGCACTTGCAAACGCCACCGCTGAAGTTATTTGGATACAAATATTGTTGGAAGAACTGGGAGTGTCGCAGCCAAGAGCTGCTTGTTTGTGGTGTGACAATATTGGAGCTACTTATCTCTCTGCCAACCCTATGTTTCATGCGAGGACAAAACACATCGAAGTGGATTATCACTTTGTTCGTGAGAGGGTATCTCAAAAGCTTTTGGACATTCGGTTTATACCTTCAGGAGATCAGTTAGCAGATGGTTTTACTAAATCACTTTCGACTAGGCAGATGGAAGCTTTTAGACGCAATCTTAACTTAGATAAGTTATGATTGAGGGGGAGTGTTAAGCGATGTTGTAATCCTAGTCGAATACCAATTCCTGTACATGTCGTAGTAGGACTCCTGTATCTACAAGGCCTTGGATATCAAGGCAACATGTAATATGTCCAATATATAATGACACCACGCGACCCTGTTTTGGGCAACGCAAGCAACGAACACACAATACTTTTTCAGACCTGCCCCGCCTCAGCTACCTCCAGTGCATTATCAGCGAGACCCTCCGGCTGTACCCTGTCGCCCCGCTACTGCTGCCACATCAGTCGTCGGCGGACTGTAGGATCGGTGGCCACAAAATTCCGAGCGGCACCATGCTGATCGTGAATGCATACGCCATCCACAGGGACCCGACCATGTGGGAGGACCCCTTGAAGTTCGAGCTTTTTTTTTAAATAATAAAAAAAATTAATATAAATTCGGAATCTAGCGCGCGGCATCAGAAAAATCGGAATCTAGCGCGGCGTCGGCGTCAGTCGTGCCGATCGGCACGGCCCGTGCCGAAAAGTCCTGGTCGGCGGGACCCACGCCGACGGCTGCATGCGGCAGACGCGCGCAGGCCGGGCTCTCACCTTTCGGCATTAGTCACGCCGATCGGCATGGGTCATGCCGATCTGGCCCGAGATAACTGCCCCGCGCCGGCCCCCTTCCTTTCTTCCTTCTTCTTCCTCGCGTCTCACCCGAGAGCTGTGTGCTCTGTTCTTCCTCCCGCCACGAATACACTGCGAAATCTTGCCCAAAAAATTAGTGTGAGAAGGTTAGATTGTTAGAAAACAAGAGAGGAGGACTAGGGCATCAAGGATCTGTCCATGCAGTAAATTTTCGTGTATTCGTTTTAAGGAGAGGAGGTGGAGGATTGGAAGCAATGGAGGCCAACAATGGTGGATAGCAGTGGTGGGAGCTCGTGTTGGAGGAGGAGGTGTGGTGGTGGAGCAGTGGTGGCGGTAGATTGAGGCCGGGAACGGAAGAAACGGGATTTCCACGCGTCAAGGGTAAACCCTAAGTAATCACTAGATGAATCTTGTTTATCTTATTTAGTGGATTTATTTATTATGTATATGTTTGTTGTACAATATTTGTGTCGGTGGATGTGATAGTTGTAGTGTAAAATATTGTATCGGTGGATGTTGGTTATTGTGTTAATATAGTTGTATAAAAAAAATTGTCCGAACAATGCGTTAGTTGTAGTATAGATATATGTTAAATGGATGCGTTTATACTGTCGGTGGATATTTGCGGGATGAATGTGTTAATATAGTAGTTGTATAAATAATTTTATGGGATGGATGCGTTTGTCGGTGGATTTCGGTGGCTGTGTCGGTCGATATTTATCGGTGAATGTCCGTTCTGTGTTACTATTTTAGGAGTATTAGTAATATTGGTAATATTTAGGGTGGTAGTAATAATTGTTTATGTAGTATTTGACGCAATAAATTGTTTATCCTCAATAATTAACTTCTTTTGTTTGCTGTTTCCAGGTACGGGCATACGGCATCCCGGTGCAGCACCTGACTCACGAGCAGCTTACGCGGAGCCTCGAGGCGTATCTACTTTGGCTATTTGGCAAGGTGATGTTCACTGAGACTCATCACGACACTATTACTGCTCGTTGGGTACCTATAGCACTAGAGATTGCAGCGGCACAGAACCAAGAAGACATAGTGCAGCGGAGTTGGGGGTCAGCTCTATTAGCTAGTACATACAGGGCTATGTGCACCGTCTGCACGAAGAACTCGGATAGCTCTTCGATACTTGGATGTCCTCTACTTCTGCAGCTCTGGTCTTGGGAGAGGTTCCCTGTCGGTAGACCCGACGTGGACGCGACGAGGCCCTGGGACTACAAACTGATAGATCACAACGCAGTTGATCTTCCCACATTTGGCAGTATGTGGGCACATAGAGAGGTACCCATTCACTACTCCATTACTTGTACGTTAGGTTCTTTAAAAAAATTATGTTGAATTATTCTTAAGAAATTATAAATATGTGCAGAGACGCTTCGTGGGTGATCAAGTGAGAAACTGCTACGTGATGTTCACTGAGTGGTTCGATCAACTCCCACATCACCAGGTTATATGGGAGCCATACCACAAGTCGCGGATACAGGCACGATACCCCGGCGGGATTTCTTCTCTCTGCACGAGAGATCGTGCATACTGGTTGACTACACGTCGGATTGTGTTCGACGTCTTGGTGGAGGAGATGTCACAACACCGTGTTATGAGACAGTTTGGACTTCGCCAGTGGCCGGTGCCTCCGACTAGAGCTACACTTCCTCAGCACGTGCACAAGTAAGTACTAGAACTTGTATTTATAAAGTGGGGTACTAGTGTTGTAGTACGTACTTATGCTATGTGTGCATGTGGCAGGAAAGGACGGCAGGGAGAGAGATCGCTCGCATCCTATATCCAGACGATCCTCCCATACATACAAGAATGGGGGAGTGCGACGGATCCGGCAAATTTATGGCCCGCAGATGCACCCTTTGTGCTTGCTGATTTTGAGGAGTACCTACGGACGTACAGGCTCGCCTGTCGCACTTGTTTGGTTACGACTGCCGACCCTGACGAGCTTCCTGCGGCTGATATCACGGCCATGTACCCAACACAGGGAATCGGGGCTCGGGGAAACACAGCGGTAAGTGCTCTAATTTCAGTACTCTACTACTCAATGTACGTACTACAGTAATAACATATCTGACATTTTATTTATATTTAACAGGCCGACATCATAGCAGATATTCAGGCGGACGTCGCTGCGTACTACCCCGTCGTTGGTGCCCAGCACCAGTCGTGGTTCAAGCGTCTACAGGGCAAGCTACGACGTGCTTATGGTGTGCTGACGTGCACAGATGCTGGGGACGTTGTTCCACGCCATGCACCCCCGCGTCCCCCACGGCACTCCTCGGCACGGCTGTTAGGTGCCGCACAGGTATCACCACCCCGTGACACCACTCCTCGGCACGACCCACGCCCACGTTTTACACCTCAGCAGAGTCCTTGCACACGCCCCACAGACCACGCATTTGCGTCTACCTCTCGCCAGCCGGACGCTATCGACCCTGGTCCATCCCAGCCACCTCTTTCACAGATTCCAGTGTATGTGTCGGGTCCTTCACAGCCGACTATGTTTATGCCGGCAACTTCACAGTCGCCATTGTTTATGTCGGGTCCTGCACAGCCTCCACTCTTTATGCCGGGTAGTTCATCCTGGCAGGCACATGCACCACCGTACACCGGGATGCCATATTCGTACGGTTATGGGGGCGGACCACAGTTCGTTGGAGCATCACACCAGCCGCAGATGGCCAATCTTATGGGCCAGTACTCTCAGCAACTAATGCACGGAGGTTAAAAATTATTATTTCTAATACATAGAACGTTTATTCACCAACAGCACACACTAACATATTATCTTGTGCAGGTGCAGATCAGGCGTACAACTCTCCGCAGTACGACTTGGACACCACTCAGGCATACGCGCCTTCGCCACCGATGCCCACTCAGCAGACACCACCTCCGGAGACAGCACAGCCAGAGGACGAGCAGGACGATACGCCGTTGCAAGGCCGCGGAATGCAACAACACCACGCTCCCACGCGTTTGTCACCTTCCGGGCCTCGGCGTAGGAGGACGCGGTACCGTCGTCAGGTCGACGAGGAGTGATGCTTTTACCTATGTGCTACTCGATATTATGTACTATACATATTTCTATGTACGAGACATCTCCGTATTCCGTTCGACAGTACTAGACATATTCATATGATTAGGTAAACATACTCGGTAGTTCAAAAACTACAACTTCTAAAAATCTATCGATTAACATACTAGATAAATAAATTGGTACGAAAATTAAGATATAACACAAACCGAGTCCATACTCTCCACACAACATAATAAATAAAGATAATAAAAATAAGATAGAACACAAGCCGAGTACATGCTGATCACACCACACGAGAAATGAAATAACACAACTCTACCTATCTCCCATCGATGCACCCTGCACCATCCGCCGATTTAGCTCCCTTGCCCTTGCTCGATGTTTCAGCCTTCTTCTCCTTGCCCTTGCTCGATGCTTTGGCCTTCTTCTCCTTACCCTTCCTCGATGCTTCAGCCCTCCTTTCCTTTGATGTCGGCATGAAATCGTCATCATCATCGCTGGAGACTACCCAAAGATAGGACTCACCGTAAAAATAGCGGTCATCTTCGGTCCGGAGATACGGACCATTGGTAACCTTCCTATCATACTTATCTACAAGCCTCGGGATTTCTGCACGGATTTGTTGCGGGGTCCTATACGGAAACCCGTCTCGAATTTGTCTCGCCCCAAGCAAAGCGAGATGTCTCTCACTACCAATAATTTCTGAGATGGGAACTATCCTACCATCTACCTTCAATTCTTCGGAAATCTTAGCCAGATGCTCGGATGCGGCTATGTGAAACCCGGACACACACTTCTCACAAGGAACAATACACACCATGCTTGCGCTCAAGTGACTCACATGGCTATCTTCGAGTGGGTTTTATAGGATAACTGGTGGACAAGTGGGCGGGAAGCGGTGGCGGGAGAAACAGGCGGGAAACGGTGGCGGGAGAATTCTGACGGGAAACTGTGGCGGGAAAATATTGTGCGCGCAAGGTTGGCGGAAATCGGTGGCGGCAAACGGTGGCGGGAGAAAAGAGGCGGGCGAAAATTGGCGGGAATCGCCGATAACAGAACGTGACGGGTAGCGGAAATTTAGAGGGGTAAAAAATGGGAGGCTGGTCACATTTCGGCATTAGCCGTGCCGATCGGCACGGGCCGTGCCGAAACGTGCCGTCGGCAGTTGATTCACGCAGATCATGCAGCCGTCGGTACGGCTAATGCCGACCTGTACTTTTCGGCACGATCCGTGCCGATCGGCACGAGTCATGCCGACGGCGCCCTATTTTGCGAATTTCTCGATTCCGCGCGCTGGATTCCGAATTTATATTAAAAAATCGTATTATTTAAAAAAAAAACTCCTTGAAGTTCAGACCCGAGAGGTTTGAGGACAGAAAGGCGGACGGGCTCTTCATGATTCCATTCGGAATGGGGAGGCGCAAGTGTCCCGGAGAGGCAATGGCTCTACGAACCATAGGCCTGGTTCTTGGTGCCCTCATACAATGCTTCAACTGGGACCAGGTGGAGACTGCTGATGAGGTGGACATGACGGAAGGAGGCGAAGAATTTGTTATCCCCAAGGCCGTTCCATTTGAGGCTATGTGCAACCCACGTGCAGATATGTGCCATCTTCTTAAGATGCTCTGATGAATATCTTTCCACAAGGCCGTTATTTCTAGCATTTTAATTATACTTTTCGGTCGCATCGGAGCTTGTTCATATGTATTCGATCCAACAATTTAAGTATGTATCTGGTGATGTATAATTTCATATACTCCTGGATGGAATACGGTAAGTTTTAAGTATATAAAACATATGTATATCTTAAATATGTATGAGATATATATGGCTTTGGGTATGCATTTCCAAGATATCTACATAGTATAAATATATACCTCGCTACGTGCATACATAAAGTAATATGTTCCTCCTACATAAATAAGGTATACATGCGTAACATGCCCAAGGTGTACATATGGTCTACATACCTAAAAATGTACCGTATTCCATCCTAGAGCATGGGCACCTAGGTGCCCCAATTGAGCTTCATATATCAGCTCGGCGGAAATGCAATCCCACACGTAGGAGGGTGTCTCGTTTTTATCCGAGACGTCCAAAATGCTTTAAGATTCATGTGTACAAATTGTTAATGAATTTTTGAATATCAAAACATTACCAATAACTTTTGGATATATGTAATTTAAATTTTAGATTCATGTACTAACATGAAATTTTTTCTACATGCATTGACAAAAAAAAACTACGCAGTAACATATTTTTATTTTTATCAACACATGAATTAGTAGGATTTATATCGTCCATCGGATGTAAAATCAACGGTCAAAGATAAGACCGAGACACCCTCCTACGTGTGAAAAAACCGCGTTGATCGGCTCGGTTATGTTGCACGGCACACCACTGGTACGGAAAAAACTTATGATGCTATTAGTGTCAGCGTCTCTCTCTCTCTTAATTATGAGCAAGCTAACAGTACGGCTCTACCGATAGCTCGTGTGGGTCTAGGGAACCCTACCGGTAAGTTCCCCAGGTATACCCCTCTCGATAGAATGTAGTGGTAGCGTGTGGGCCCGCGGACACACTAGTACTCTGTGGTTACTGATAGGTGTCGTAACCACTACCACTGCGTTGCGGAGGTTACATGCAGCGTGTTGGCCCACACACAGAGCACCATCACCGAACCTCGTAAAGACATGCATGTGGCGCCACCGGCCACGGATCTTATCCATTTTTCTCGCACTCCCACCGGCCACGCACAGTCTCACTCACTTAAGGTGTCACCAATGTCCCCACCCCCACCACGCCGCCACACCCCACCTTGCCGCCATCCCCACCGCGCCGTCCCCGCCCTCTCCTCTCTGCTCGTTGCCGGTATGGCGCCACCGCCCCCTCTGCTCCGCCTTGACCTCGTGTCGCCGACGCCACCTCGACATGCCGGTAATTCCTCGGCCACCCCTAGTGTGTATATTTGATGTGTGGATTTAGTTGATTAAACTAGGTTTGTAAATTGTTAGATGTGTTAATTTGAAATGTTGCAATTGTGACACTTCTATGATATTTAAATGCAAATATTTTGAATTTTATTATTCACGAGACAAAGTTTTGATGTCGATGAGAGACAATATGTTGCATGTTGGACATCTCTCAATGCTGAAATGTTTGCTTGTTTACAGGGATTTTGCATGAGTTGGCTAATGTTTGCGAATATGTTGGTTAATTTCCATTTCGCCAAATTTGTGTCACTCAATATATACAATTTGTAGCAAAGTTCTTGCAGTTTTTTCATTAATTATAACTAATGAGCACATTTTTGGTTGACGTTCTTTTACTTTTCCCACGATATGTTCGGGTATACTGGGTATACTGGTGTGAGACGTAAGTTTAGGATATATGGGACGGCCACGTATAGATGTGTCACATCTACCTTGGTAGGATTAAGCGCTGGATTGGCAGCTGGCCGGCAGCTGGCCGACAGCGGAGCAGGCGGCTCGCGCCCATTACTTTGGGCTGTTTCCCTGGCGTCTTGGTGCAGTGGTCTTGGGAGGTACTATTGGTGTTTGTTTGGGCTTTTGGCTTTGACTTTTGGAAGCCAAAAAGCACCTAAATAGGTGCTTTTTGGCTTTTGAATTTTGGAAGCCATAAGATTTGGATCTTGGCTTTTGGCTTCCAAAAGTTAAAAGCCAAAAAGCACCTAAATAGGTGCTTTTTGGCTTCCAAAAGCCAAAGCCAAAAGCCCAAACAAACACCGTGTAGCCTGCAGGTTTGTGGCGACTGACATGACAGATGCGGCTGTGGTTTTCGGCATCGGGATGTCGTCCGCGTCCATCGGCATGAAGGTTTGTGTCAGATTCGTGACGGGCACGTTGGCTCGCTGGCCGGTTTCTGGCATCTGTGGTCTGGTCGATATCGTTGGAACGGCTGCGTCCCTGGTGTGTCTCTACGCTCCACTGAATGGGAAGACTCAGCTCCTCTTCTGGCGCTTGACGCGTCAGCCCTCTGCTGTCGCTAGTCCAGGACCTGCTGCTACGCAATAATCTCCTGGTTTTTCTTATGCTGGAGGTACCGGTACATAAGCATCTCTTCCTTAGTTGAGTTGTCCGGCATGAGCCTGCAGTTGTTTGACAGCCTCGAAGGCCTTGGTTGGCATCTCCTGTCGTGATGATGAGGACCAAGTTGTCCGACATACGTACCGTTCTCGGGTACACGCCCTGCTCAGGTGGTTGCGGCTGCTGCTGCAGCGGAGTCTGCTGACCGCCTATTGCGGTTGTTGGTCCTGCCACGAAGACTTGGGCGGGTGGGCGGTTGCGCACGTTGCGTCCCTTGCCGTTGTTGTTGCAGCTGTCGCTGGTCTCGGAGTGGGCACCGCGGAGAACGGCGGCCACGTGGTAGATGCCGCAGTCGGTGCAGTAGCAGTCGGAGTCGGAGTCGGAGTCCTCTGCTGGCGAGTTGATGATGACGGGAGTCGATGAAGACGCGGGTGCTGGAGTCGATGCAGGCGCGACTTCTTTTCCCGAAGATCAGTGCGGGCTCGACAGGTGGAGCATGCCCCACTTGTTGACAAGGAATCGAAAATCTCCAAATGTCAGATCCGTACCTGAGCGGAGTTCCTCGAAGGCTGGTCGTGTAGTCGGCGAGTGCGGGACGAAGTCGAATGAGCCGAGGGTGTACGGCTTCTACAGATCCGGCGAGTTGTGTGCTGGTGTCGTAGATGACGATGACGATGTCGATGAAGGAGCCGCCGAACTCGTAGATCCAACGTCAGTTGTCGTTCCCACAGACGGCGCCAATTGACGTGGTGTGATCACGTCAAATCCCATGTTTAGGTACCCTGGGTTTTGTCTAGAGGAGAAGGACGTAGTCGTTGGTGATTTCGGACATCTGACAAGTAAGGATTTACCCAGGTTCAGGCCCCCGGAGGGTAACACCCCACTTACTGCTTGTCTGATTAGAGATCTCGATGTTACAAGATGGCTACAATGGCGGCCCGGTGAGTCAATAACTCGCTAGGGTTTCTGGCTACTGGATTGCGTGTCCTCGATCGTCGACCCTCCTGGCCCTTATAAAGGAGGCCAGGTCTCGGGAGATCGTGTTCGACTAGGATTACAGGTATGGTAAGTTCTAAGTCGGTACTAATTGCTCCTTCCTTGAGGCGCACTCCTTATTCCTGGGCCGCCATGTACCTTGCTTTGTAGGCTAGTTACTGGGCCACCGGGTGGGCCTTTCTTTAGGTTATGCTTCATAGTACTCGGCTGGGCATACCCGGTAGGTATAACCACATCAGTAGCCCCCCAAGTGCCTATTCGAATCGAAGGGTCGTGTAGGGACTCCTTATTCAACATGGCTCCGAGTGCTTCTTTGTACTTCTTTTCCTGATAAGGGACATAATGCGAGATTTCATGACTCGAGATTCATTATTTTGTTTCGTCTTACTTCTTGTCCGCACTCATCGACAAGACACTAGAGCGGCGACAAGACGGGGAGACCGGCTGGCGCCATCCACCGATAGGGCGTTAACGATGGGTTAGCAGGCACGTCAGACATTTAGCCTGCTAACTAGCTACAGTGTAGCTACAGTGCTCCCCTAGCAGCCGTCCGCCTACCTCGGCGACGAAATGATGCCCCCTTGCCTTGGGAGAGAAGCCAGCCGCCTCATGTAATGATCTATTCGCTTACTTACTCGAGGACGAGTAAAGGTTTAATCTTGGGGGAGTTGATACGTGCATTTTATATGATCATTTTAATAACTTATATCATCATATTAGAATGTTATTTGTATTGTTATATCATTATTCTTACATATTTAGATGATTTAAGGGACTTTCCTACAAAGTCTCTTGTTTTGATATTTAATTTCTGGGAGGCAGAAAACCTCATTTTTCTTATTTTTTATGTTTCAGGACCTCCGGGACGTCAAATGCATCGGGGAAAATACACAACAAGTTTGTTTGTTTTTTAAGGAAAGCGGTGGGGGAAGCCCCCACAGCGAGTTTTTTAAAAAATAATAAGAACCCAAATTCACGCCCGTGAGGACTTGAACCTGGATGGCTGGGTTGTACATCCACTCCACTAGACAAGTGAGCTGGGCTCACTTTTCATTTGGGAGAATGACCGTGGGCGAAAGATCCAGCCGGGAGGAGGCACGAGGCCCAAAAGAGCCAGGCTCACACAACCAACCCCCTGGCCGTGTGAACACTGCTCATTTGGCCCTCGGGCATCGTCTCTTCCTCCCCTTTTAACCACGTATTCATCTCGCCAAAAAGGGATGCCCTAATTTTCTCGATATTTATCGAGGCGGTAGCGGAGGCGAAACCTCTGTTCTCCTCCAGGAGGGGGCAGATCATGCAGCTCCGGAGAGGGGGGGAATCACCGCCATCATCATCACCACTCCTCCTTGGCGTAGGGGGTTGCCTCTCCATCATCACCATCACCAAGACCAGCACCATCTCACTCATCACCGTCGTGATCCACTCCATTCCCCTCATTATTTGAGATTGTTCGAACCCGAGATATTGTTTAAGTGTTATTATTAATGTGTGTGATTGGGCACTTGTCTTTATTTTGTGGAGAGATAATATTTTTAGATTGTGTTGTATCACTAATGCCACTGGTTATGATCATGTTTGCACGTTGTGAGTAGTTCTCATATGTTCCTGAGGGAATAGGATGAATTGACAATGAATTTTATATAACATATGTTGATATTTGGTCTAGTTTTTATCTTTTATGTTGTTCTATGATGGTGATGTGTGAACGTCGACTGCACATCACTTCACCTATATGGTCTCATAGGGCAACACTGTAGTGTAATGGTGTGGGTAGGACCGTGGAGAATAGTAAACCGTGGTCTAATACATATAGTTGCATTAGCGGGGATTTATATCGGGGACCCTATAGTTTATAGATATGGTGGGACAGTTTATGTCTTAATAAAAAATTTGTTGCACATTAACATGGCCATGAGATGCATCATAAGGGGTGTTTTAGTTCATTTATTTGGCTGCACCTAATTAAGACTCCATCCAAATAAGATTAAAACTTGACAAAATATTTACCGTGTTGTTTTATAAATCTCTATGCCTAGAAAATCCATGCCGCCCTCGGGAACATTTTCCACATATAAGAAACACACACCAAAGCTTGTCCTCTTGCTAAAAGGAGGATTGGGCTTTCTCTTTATAAGAGCTTTTACTTGTTACAATTTATTTTCAGCATTTTACTTTCTTGCAATTATACAACAAAAACTCCAAAACACTTGCAACTTTTATTGTTTTATTTACCACTCTTGCTAACCAATACCTTCAACTCCTCGTGGGTTCGACAACATTTTTCT
Source organism: Poa annua (assembly GCA_026929855.1). Classification (NCBI taxonomy): domain Eukaryota; kingdom Viridiplantae; phylum Streptophyta; class Magnoliopsida; order Poales; family Poaceae; genus Poa; species Poa annua. The sequence goes on from CM049437.1 coordinate 61,877,562, forward strand.
AATTGAAAGGTACTACAATTGATCCCCTGCACTTGGGAGCCATCAACTTCCAAAAGGCATATGATCGCTTGGACTGGGCTTTTCTCCACTTGGTTTTGGAGGGGAGAGGGGTGGACGATCGAATGATTGGTTGGATTATGCAACTAGTGATGAGTGGAAACATGGACATTAACATTAATGGTGAAGTGGGTCCCTATTTTAGGTCGTCTTGCGGGGTTAGATAGGGGGACCCGATATCTCCTCTGCTCTTTAACTCTACAGTCGACGCCCTCGCGGAGGTCTTAGAGCGAGCTAAGGTCGTCGGCCACATATCCGGTGTGGTTGGACATCTTGTCCCGGGGAGTGGCATGACACACCTCCAATATGCGGATGACACCATGATCATGGTAGAAGGTTCGGAACTTGACATTGTCAATCTCAAGTTCCTCCTACTCTGCTTTGAGGCTATGTCGGGCCTCAAGATCAACTTTGATAAGAGTGAGGTCGTGGTCATGGGGTACTCTATGGAGGAGGAGCAACGGATTGCGGATAACCTTAAATGTAGGTTGTCCATATTCCCAGTTACCTATCTGGAGATGTCGATCCAGGATACTCGGATCCTTATCTAGGACCTTGACCCGCTAGTAGAGCGGGTCTAGTCGAAGTCTGAACCGTGGCAGGGAAGGTTTACTTCCAAGGGAAGCAAGACCGTCCTCATTGACTCCTGCCTGTCTAGCCTACAAATGTATATGGTGGGGATATATATTATGTCGGAAGGAGTGCATGTTTGCTTTGACAAAGTTATCCCGCTTCTTTTGGCAAGCGACTAGTGGACGTCAAAAATACCACATGGTTAAATTGGCTGACATTTGTGCCCCCAAGGAGCTTGGGGCATTGGGATTTTGGCATCTCGCCACATGAATAAGGCGTTCATGCTAAAATGGTTATCGCGGATTTTGAAGTGCGATGGGGGTCTTTGGCTGCAACTCGTCAAGGCCAAGTACTTGAGGGGCTGCCCCCTAATGGCATGTGAGAGGTAGGAGGGATCTCAGTTTTGGAGATCTATCCAATCCATTAAGCACGAGATCCCGCTTGGGGCTACCTTTTCCGTAGGCGGCAGAAGAGGTACCTTATTTTGGCTAGACTCATGGCTTGTTGGGCGCCCCCTCCGATATGCGTTCCTTGAGCTTTTTGTTATCTGCTCAGACTCGTTGCTCTTGGTCTATCCCGCAGCTCTGAATGGACGGTGGAACATTGGCTTCCTCCGTACATCCGGGCCGTTGGAGGCCAATTTGTGGGGGAGTCTGTTGGCTCTACTCCCACAGTCTCTCTCTGATTCTCCGGACAATGTCTCCTAGGCTCTCTCGCCCTCAGGTCAATTTACGGTTGGATCAGCGTACTGCACCCTATTTAGAGGGCCTTTACTCTCCTGGACCTCCCTGTTGTGGAAGGCTCATTGTCGCTGGAATTAAGATCTTCACGTGGCAATTGCTGAGAGATCGTTTACCTTCGGGAATTGAGGTGGCGAAGCGCTTGTGCCCAGGGGATGGCACCTGCCCTTTATGCGCGGTCCCAGAAACGAGGGCTCGTATTCTCTTCTCTTGTTCCACAGCTCGCTTCCTATGGAGCTTTCTTGCTGAATCGCTTCGGCCTGAATTGCAGGCCCAGAACCTGGCAGAGTTGAAAGTGTAGGCAAACCATACCAGTAGGAGGAGGCGCTTCTTCTACTTAGTGTTTGTCGATGACCTGGACCTTATGGACTATTCGTAACAAGATGACTATCGAGTGTGTCTTTCTGAGACGGGCTTCTAACTCCGTGTTGAAATTCTTGGCATTCTTGCAGGAGTGATACCCGCTTTATAGGCAGTGGGACATGTAGCGGCTGGATGGCATGATCGAGGATCTCATGCATCTCACTGACTTCCTTCATCGTCCAACCGTTGAACTCTACTCCCTTGTGAAGATGTATCATTTCATGGTTAGTTTCTATTGGGCTTGTTCGTGTTGTGGTCCCAGCGAACCTTTTTTCATCATGTCTTTTGAGTTTTGCTCTAAAACTTATATGATTTCTGATTGGTTGCTTTATTTATAACAACAGTTTGGAATGAAATAACGACTAAAAGGAGCTGACAGTTTGGAAGAAGCCAGTTGAAACTATCTGAAGACAAAATACAGATAGGAACTTCCATTGTATGGACGGATACATCAGATTCGTTACAAAGTTCAGGAAGAATAGTTGTGTACGCAGTTAACCTGGCTTCTTGCCAAGGGTTGTGCTTCTATCAGAATCACAAGTGTGATCATCCAACTCCTAGATATAAAAAGCAAGATTTGCTTGGGGTCACTGTAAGCACAATGTGCAAAGATAAATTCATAAGCTACAGCGACATGCAAAGCTAAAATATTATCAACTCCACTGTAAGCACAGTGTGCAACAATGAAACAATTACGTGTCAAAGGCAGAATTACTGAAGACATCAGTAATTCACTGTCTATAAAACCACAAAACCTTCAGCAGAACTCCAAAATTCGTTCAGCAGGACCACAGCTTGGCAAGGATGCAATGCAGCATATTGCACCTGAGGGGGCTTTTTACTAAGCCTTATTACCCAAGATGTATGTGCTTGTTTCGCTCCACCCATGCAATTCAAGGAAGATGCTTTCAGGATCAGCTTATTAGGACCATCGCTTCGAAGAGGGAAAGAGATCAACTTGGGGAGCACCGCTGACACCATTGCTGCCTTGAACAGTTTTTGATTTCAGGCGCAGCTCAGGTGAAGATGCCAGGGCGTTGATGGCTTCTTCCGGAGGTAAACACCGCTTTGAGAAGTACATGCCTATTCCTTTCGTCTTCTGGGAAAGATTGGCTGTTGCTTTTGTCTTCTGGGGAAGATTGGTTATTGCTTTACTCTTCTGGAGATGATTCACTGGAAAAGCAAAAAATGTTGGTGAGGTTTGCAATGACAGTGGTGCAACATTCTTACTGACAGAAGAACAAGTAGGGTAGTACCAGGTGAGTTAGTTAAGCCAAGCTTGTCAAGAACATCTTTCTTAACCTGCAGCCAAATAAAAGCAGCTTAATATAGCCAATCTTCGATCCATTTATTATATCATCAACTAGAATATGCTCCTAGAACATGAGCAGTAATAAAACAGTTAAGATGTGATGGGTGTATAAACATTCTGACCTGCCAGCGGTTATCAACGAACTCAGATATCTCCCTCACTTTACGGTTCAGTTGAGACTTTGTAACAGATGGAAATTTCTGATGCAGTAACTCCACCAGCTTGTTGATACCATCTCGACTTGACTGCAACACTCCCACCTAGATTGGAGTTAAACAAAGAATAATTAAACACATCTTCAAAATGCTATCTCCAATCAACAGATAATACATATGAGTCATGAGTACTTACAATTTCTGGCAGATCTGTATCCAGTATAGAGGATGCAGCAGCAGGACTACTTTTCACATTTGAGTGATTGTTTTCTTCAGCAGTTGCAGAACTGTTGATGACTGGTACATCGACAACTCCACCCCCTGGACAGATACGCATTGAAAGAACTTGCAGACAAAGCTGTTCAACCTTTGAAGTTCCCATGAGATCTTGGGCAGTCAACAGTTCATCCTTTTCATGAGTTAAGTTGGATATCACAAGAGGTTGACTCTTACGGAGAGCCTGTTCAGTCAAACTGTTCAACACTTTTTGCTGGCGCAGTAAAGTTCTAAATTCCTCAATTTCTGGACACTGGCTAGGTGGCAAACTGCTGGTGTCATCATCCTTATCATCCAACAGACTTTCTATCTGAATCCCCTGCAGGAAATAAACTCCAGATGTTGAATTGTATGATGGATACTTGGGAATGAGGTAGCATACTTAATAGACAAGAAAAAACTAATGATCACACACATGCTCTCAAACAGAACAGGAAGTTTATCTACTAACAAGAGAACATGTATTTCTTTTATTTCGTTCTTTTAAGTTGCAGTCTCTGCTATTATTTTTTAATAGGCATTAGCAGAAGTTGTTTGTTGGAAAGTACAAAGGGATTTAGTTAAGTGCTGCAGGTTGACTAGCAAAATACACGCCAGATTATAGAATGTTTGCAAGTTTCTATCACGTAATGCAGGTTTAAGCTTGTCTAGCTTGAGCTTTTGTTTACACAAGTTGGTAGTTGCACTTGGATGTAAGAATACAGACAAAACAGTTGTGAAATATAAAATTCATCTTATGTTGGCAAAAAAAATCATGTATTCAGTGATATAAGAATATACCTCATTATCTGACAGGTAACCATCAGGCACCACAAAACTATCTTCCTCTTCTTCATCTGTAATCTTTGAATCTTCCTCCACAACCTCATCAGTGTCTTTCTCACAGTCAGAAAGGCTCTCACCAGGATCCTCCTGTGCAGCAAACATGACATGAGTATCTCTGAGGAGAAAGAAAGGACAAGAAAGCAACATCACCAGCAATTACCTCCTCCCATTCATCATCACTATCGATTTCATAATCAAGATCAGGGTCCATCTTAAGTGGGCACTTTGGACCAACAACAGCACTGCAAATAATTATACAACATAAAATTATATGGCAGTAGATTGAAAAACAGCAGTAAGTTATAGGTTAAGTTTTAACCTTTTCTTCCTCCAAGTGCCATAATATGCTGGTCTGTTACTTTTAGCAAATTGCAAAAGCTTTCTCTTTATCAATCTAGTTGGCAGAGAATTATTATTATTGGTGGGATGACATGACATCTCACTGGCTGGAAGCATATCAACACCATTTCCCAGTTTATCTGATTCATTCTCTTGACTTGAGTTGTGGCAAGTGTCTTCATTTGAAGTAGACAGCATTTCATCAAGCATGTCATCTGAGGTTTTTTGAAGCTTCAGCACTTTAAACGCCTCCTTCTTGGGTCTGTGTCTGATTCCCCATCTGCAGGACCTGTTATAGCTTGATAACTTTTGCCAACCAGTGATATGCAACCTGAGAAGTATTTACATTCAACAATGTCAGTGGCATATCTAAAACATGTAAAGAGCACAGTAATACATGACCCAAGTGTCAGCAACTACATCAGTTCCATGAATGCTAACTTTCTCTGGGAAGGCCTCATGCAATCTGTTTTTCCAGGGACATTATGCATGTGATGAGAAATAATATTGACAACAGGAGCCATTGCTCACCTCTGAAGATACTCCAAAGTCCAGCTTTCTTTCAGAGAGAAGGAAGAATCAATTATTGATGTAGCAGCTGATACAGTCTCTTTATTGGTGGTGCACTGATCAACGGAGCAAGCACCTGAGTTATCCTCTCCAGATTTATCATGTTTTTCACTGTCCTTACTTTTGAAAAAGCGCTGCATCAAAGAAGCTTGCTTCTGGATTGCCAGTTGTTTCTTGAGTTGTGCAGCTTCCTTCTCAAGACGCTTCTGTTCTTTCTCAGCTTCCTCTTGCTGCCTCTTTTGTTGTTTCCTGGTTTCCGCTTCTTCCTTTTCACGGCGCTTCTGTTCTTTCAGTGCTTCTTCTTCCTGCCTTTTTTGTCGTTTCTTCGCTTCAGCGTCTTCCTTTTCACATCTCTTCTGTTCTCTCAATGCCTCTTCTTGCATTTTCTTTTGTTGTTTCATCAGATTTTGTTCCTCTTTCTCCTGGCGTTTTGTTTCCTTCTCAAGTTGTTTTTGAATTTTCTGAACCGCCTTTTCCTAGAATTCAGTACTATAATTAGTAGATAAAATGGGCATGCAGTTAACTTGCTACACTACTGTGTGATATCACACATTGCTCTCCCTAAACAACAGATAACCTACTTTATGTTGGAATGCTACATGAAAAACAATGTATCTACTCAACCATTAGAGTTCAAACGATTGGAGCCAACAATCCTTGCATTGCGGGTGCATTATGATATCCTAATGTAATGTAACAAACTAAGCTACTACCTATGTTCCATAATTCTTGTCATCCTGTCAAAAAAATCTTGACATGCTTTTAGTTCAATCAAATTTGAACTAAAACCATTACAGAATTATGGAGCGGAGGGAGTATGATGCAACAGTGGTAGAGCTAAGAATAAATACCGCAATAACCAATACATATAATCACACATTGGCTATGTATACGTATTGAGAATTAACATAACAAAATTAAACTAGTCACTGATGCAGCAACATCATGCATAAGAATTTAATAGCATATTCATAACAACTATAGAAATATACAAGGCAATGTATCTTAAAATTCTTTAAATATTTTAATAAAATATCTGAAGAAATAATGCAATGGAAAGAGATACTAACAGTAGTGGGGCCATTTCCGTTTGGCAACTGAGAGCCATGTACAGCCTCTATTCTGTCAACAGTTCCTTCAACTTTTCCAATTGCTTCCATTGGCTGATTAGCTGTTGATTCTACGTCTTTGGCACCCCTTTGATCACAAATACACATATTAGGGCTTCAAGGGACTAAACGTTTAAATAAGATGTGCATGTCAATGCCTATAGAAAAAACAGAAGACAAAAGATACACACCGTTGAATGTTGTTCTTTTGTGCCACTCTTTCAACCATTGATCTGATCCCTTCCAAGTTCAGCGCTTTGTTTAACTTCATAGATACCTTTCTAAGTTCATTTACTTGAGCTTCAGCTCGTGGAGATTCCAGGACTGACAAAGTTGCTGCAATAGACATTCACTTAGTGAGCAGAAAACAAAGGTATGGAGTAGACAAGTTAACTGAGTTCACAGTTCTTGTAACTAGATGTCAAGATCAAAGCTAATTTGCAACAACAGTAGGCGTATTTATAAAAGCAAAGCATGTTTTATGTTTGGAGAATGGGTACAAATTCAGCTATTCAGAAGAAAAAAATCTGCAATTTTGCGTCGAAACTACTTTAAAATATTGACAGGTGAAAGTACAGACATAGTGGTAACAAGAAATGCCTTACAATGTATAGTGTTGATCCTCTCATGGATTTTCTTTCTAGCAGTTCTTCGCGCACTTAAGAAGCCACGTGTTTTCACAGGCATTAACTTCAAATCTCTCACCTGTCAATTAACAACAACCAAGTGAGATATCACAAAGCATCAAAACATAGTTTGAAAAGAGCCATTTTCCTAAGGGGAAATGGGAAAATGGCATTGAAGTGAACTAATATGGCAGCAATCTAGCAACATATAAGATTTACCTCCCAGCACCAAAGAGACAGCTCGGATTCATCTTCCAATACATCAGCATCCGGGCTAGACTGTCCATACATCATCCTCTGCCCAATGAGCAGCACAGAGCTGCGGACCGAAGCCACCGAGACACCCTCAGTTTCTTTCAGCCTCTCAAATGTCTGGTCCACCAGCTTGGACAGTCCAAGAGTGCTCTCCTCCAGCAAGCAGCCAATCATGGCGTTGCCTAACAGATTGCCGCCTTCGAGCTGCATCTTGTGACCAGAAACCTCCTTGTAGTACTCGAACAAGCCCTGAAGCTCCTGGCGGCACCCAGCAACAAGAGCTTCCTTCTCTGCGGCAGCAATCGCAGGGCTGTTGGAAGCCCTCTTCCGCTTCAACTGCTTCTGTACTTGTACGATGGTATGGGTCAGCGTGGCGGGAGCCTGCATGGGCGGCGCCTGCGCTGGGGCATCATCGACATCCATCGCATCGGTCGACTCGAGCTCAGAAGATAGGTTACGCGCGACAGGGGCGTCAACCTGCATCTGCGACTGCTCCAGCACGTCGCGTCCCCTGGCGCCTTCGCCGCTAGGGGCTTCGGGGCGAGCAACGCCGAGAATCGCGCCGACACCCTCCATTGCGGGGATCGGCGGCGATTGGGTTCAGATAGCGGATTTGAGGGGATTTCAGCCGCCGGCGCAGGAACAGCGGCGCATTCCTCGACCTAGCCCCTTCACCGAGCAATCTTCTACCCCCGACCTGGGCAAACAATCAGGATCTGGTCGGGTTCGGATTTCAAAAACAGCGAAGGAAAGACCGGAACGAAACGACAGGAAATCTAGGGTTGCTTACCAGCAGGAGGAGATCCCACGCCGGTCGGCGCAGTCGGCCTGCGACAGAACGGTGCTCCTTCCTTCCCGTGGCGGCGGCACGCGCGCGCAGGTTGAAGGTGGAGACGAAGTGGATCGGGCGGCGCCGAGGGGTGCCTGCGAAGGCGACGGAGGCCGGAACAAGCGCGCTGGGTGCGGCGGCGGGATGGGGGGATGGAGAGGATGGCGCGGGTTTGGAGGATGGGAGCGAAGGGACGGGGGGAATTGAGATTCAAGCTGGGTTATTAGTACGCCGCTTTCCCGCTTCTCCAAACGAAAACCCCCGCGCGCGCGCCGATGTTTGGCCCCGCGCCCTCTTGTGCTCCCCCGCCAAAATGGAAAACTGGCAAAAACTGCGCGCCGCGACTCCGTTTTTTCGGTGTGGGCACCCCGCCAAAAGACCAACACCGTGTTTGACAACGTCAAGAATGGGGAATGGGTATGGGAGTTTAAGCAGGGAGTTGGCTGGAGCGTTATTAGCAGGGCCGGTCCTAACATTTTAGGGGCCCGGGGCGAAACTAAAACCTAGGCCCTTACATGACAAACGTTACCAATATACATGTAGAGTGCGCAAAATATACCCATATCAAGTATGTATATATATGGGCATAAAGAATTGTTCAAACATTACTTGATGCGATTAATATCAATGTACCGATTGTGACGATAACTCTGCCTAGAACAACGATGTTGTGATGGTCGTGGCGTAATACGGTCGCCTCTTGGCGACTCGGCTCGTCTTTCTGCATGACGTGTGAGAGCCACCGTTAGGTCGTTTTTAGCCCCTCCCCAATAACGGTCAAAATGTGCCAGTTAGGGTGCACATTATTTGGAAAACGCTCGTACTAGAATAGACATGACATTTGTCGTTTCCGTTCCATGTACCATGTTTGAGTGTTTGACAAGGAGGACTGGAGGAGGGAAATCAGTGAGTAGGAAACTGAAATTGTGTGCTGCATTAGCTGAGTCTTGCGGCCTAGGATATCGGCCTAACTTCATATCTTTTTTTTGTTTTGAGAATAGCTCAACTTCATATCTAACTAGTACAGTACATGAATACAAAGCCCAAGATAACGAGAGAAGAAAAGTCTGTGCTAGTAACAAAAATAAAGGGCCCAAGTCCATGCGAGAACGCTTCGTCCTCTCCAGTACGAGAAAACCTTCCAACCTGCTCTAATGGCGCGCCGCCACAGAAACTCCTCTTCCAAACTGCCACTGCAGGGCTTTAAGTAGCAATCTGCCATTATATATCTTAGTTATCTTAAGGACACGACTACACAGTGTTCGACCACTATTTCATCTTAAAAAGTGGTCAGTTTTAAAAAAAGAGGAAAAAACAGAAGCATTTTCAAAAAGAGACAAAAATCACCACTGACAGGATTCCCGAGCGTCCCAGCGCGTGCATCCCAGCACGCTAACTAGCAAAATGCAGCGCTCATCCCATCCCAGGGTTTCTTCCCCCAACTAACACCAAACCCTTCCCAAATACACATCTACCCCACCTTCTTCCTCCCAGGATCTCAGTCGCCACAGAACATACCGAGAATGGGGTGGAACTCCGGCTTGCAATTGACGCAAGATACCACCCAGATCTATCGACTAGAATCAAGGACAGCTCGGTAGTGAAGTATCCCCAGCAGATAATAAAAGTAAGCTTCATTACCTGTACTTCATTACACCTGCACGATTCCTTCTAATTATGCCAGAATATCTCCCCTTTTGTTCTTGTTAGTATCAGATGAACCAAACCTGAAGATGTAACAAAACCTGGACGTATCCTCTTCTGCTCTTGCTAGTACCAGTAGATTTCGTTCACATCTAGATGTAATTATGTACTACATCTAGGTGGGTAATTCTTCTCTAGGTGATACCAAATTAGGGAGCATGAACTAGTTACATCATGAAAAGGAAGGCAAAGAAAGCAAAATAATTTGACAACAAAGTAGAGGTACATCCAACTAATAAAAAACTGCAGTGATAGCAAAAATTTGGATGCAAAAAATGGTAGCAACCAGTAAGGATGCGGTCCAAACTGAAGAATTACATCAGCTGTTTTGTTGCTTGCAAGATATAAAGGGGGTACATCCAGGTGTGTATGAAAACAAAAATGCAATGACAAAATCTTGGAATACATGAATAATGCAAGCATCCAATAGATGTAGCACCATAACCTGGAGAGTTTTCATGTAGTAATTTCCATTCAGATGGTACTACAGACAGTAGGGAGCTACATCCAGAAGAAGGCCAATGTAAGCCCAATAATTCTCGATGGTAGAAGAAGGCCAATGTAAGCCCAATAATTCTCGATGGTATGCATTCAGCTTTTTTTTACAAGCGCCACCCACGGGTCGATTTTCATTACCACAGGATAACAAAAATACAACAGTTTCCAACGCCCCAAACCACCAGCGAAAACAGAAAGGAACCTAATTTTGCTAGCCACAAGAGGGCAGCAAAAGAAACTAGAAACCAACTAGAGCATGCAAAGCCGGTATGCATTCAGCTGGTAAGAAGAACCATCTTTGAAAGCTTGCATGCTACTCTTCACTAGAATTGTTGTCCATGTAATTGTGGAACTGCCTGTAATTGGTAACCTGGATGCATAAAGTGATAATAATTTGTTAGAACTTACATACAGCTACCAAATAGAAGTAATCTAGCAAGTTACATTTACACTTTAAAAAAAATGAGTTGACATGCATGAAATAAAATAGTTTCTACATTTTTACAGGCTATGGATTTCCATTTGAAATGCGGTGACATCGACCTGGGGATGTAAATAGGTGTGTCAACAAATATTCTAGAACATCGGATAACACAGTTGGACTACTTTGTGCTCTGAATTTCAGTTAGTAATACATGTGGCTAAATTTTTCTTCATTTGAAATGCAAATAGGGTTTTCGAACATATTTATTTAGATTGCATATTGTTATATTCATAATACTGTTTTGCAAAGTATAGTTAGCACGTGGAAGCTATTGCAAAGTAGTGGATAACATGTACTAGTTACTTCCATCAAAACTAAAAGAAATTTCTGACTTAAGATAAACGGGAACAGGAAGAAGACTTGATAAAGATACATATAAGATATATACATAAATTACATCCCACTGGAAATTACCACAAAAGAAAATTACATGCTTAAAATTTGTGTGTGACAAAAATTACATCCCATTTCCTATACAGAAAAAGTACTTCCGGCTTGTTAAAGAATTAAGATATATGTTGGCTTGTTAAAGGATTCTGCACAAGTATTTAGATTCTAATAAGTTACGTCCAACAGAGTTAAAATACATTTGAATTTCCCTAAGAACCATGTCACGATGTTACGTCTGTTCTGGAAGTCAAATTAAAACTACATCCACGGAATGCTAAATCCCTAAAACATTATCGATAGCACTCATATACTAATTTGGCTTTGTAATGATTATCCACAAGTATTTAGGTTGGCAAAAAATCTGATAATCGACATCCAAGAAGTTACAAAATACATTTGAAATTACCTAAGAACCTTGTCACAATGTTACAACCAGGACATTCTGGATCCAAATGAAAACTACATCCACGGAATGGTAAAAACCACTAACACAATATTGACCTGGTACACCACAAAAACTAGCGCTCATACACAATTATTACATCCAGAAGACCAGGACATGCTGAATTTGACTGAAAACTACATGTACGGAATGCTAAACTCCCTAACAGAACATTGAGCGGGTACAACACAAGAAACAAACACTCATACACAAATGTTACATCCAGGAATGCTGAAGGCAATCTTTAAAATTAGATGGAGTGACTACACGAGGTTACTGACAGGGCACAATTGAAGGCATTAACATCACCAAATGATTCACTCAACACAAACATTTATGCATCGCACATGAACAGGATTGACGGAGCAGGAGGAAGGGAGTAAGCAAACAATTGGTTAGAGTACTACCTCGCGGCTGGAGAGTTCGGCCTTCTAAGCAGCCTCCCTCTCGGTGACCTAGCGCTCGCGCTCCTCGATGTAGCTCTGCATCTACCGCTCCTTCATGATTAGGTCCTGGATGTCCGCGTCCAGCGCCTCATACAGCTCCAGAGCACCTTCACGAACCTCTCCACCACCTCCTTGATCCGCACAGATAGCTCCCCTCCTAATCTATACCCCGTAGGTTGCGGCCTCCTCTTCCACTCGCCTACCGCTACTGGCGCCCGCCTTCGGCGATCCCCATGGGGGGCAGGCTGGCTAGGGTTTCGGCGTGTCGAGGTTGGTGGGCGCATGTAAGGGAGGGGGTTGGGCGACGCACAACGGTAACCGGAGCACGGGGTTGGGCGGCGCGCGGCGGTGGTTGGAGAAGGAGCTCCGTGGCGCACGGAAGAAAGTCATGGTGGAGCTCGTGCGGAAGAAGCTGGGCACGATGAGAGTGGGACGGGGTAGTCAGAGTAGAGTAGGGAGACTAGTCAACAACAAAAAAAGTAGGCTTCCATCGGTCCGGTCGGTCGCGAATACTAGGGTCGTCCGATCTTAATCGTTCGGCAGCGACGAGTGAGCACGCCGAACGTCAGATAGTGGTCAGGCACATAATAGATTTTACGTTATCTTAATTATACACACGATCGGTCTGCAAAATAAATACACGTTCATAGCTACAGCTTTTTTTTTTTGATGCCTCTCGATCCGTGGTATTGTAGTATCTCAACTCATGGACCAACTCACAGCACACTCACACCACACGCACGCACACCCCTGGAACACAAGCTAGACCTATCCCTGGGAGTCAAACTCACGGCGGGCAGCACGCACACTGCGTAGCTAGCCATCGCGCCACAGGCGCGTCTCTTCATAGCTACAGCTTTGGTTTGACTAGTAAACGAGTAGATCAAAAAAATACGCATACGATACGGTGTATATATTTCTGAACTAGGCACGGCAGCACGGCAAACGGTGGACTAATCGTGCGGCTTCTGACTTCCTAACACCAAGTAGTAAAAAACTTTCCCGTAACTCTCGGAAACCTCTCTCGAGGCGACTAGGGTTTAGTGGAGAAAAGGCGGCGCACGCGGATCCTGATCGGCGGGGCGAGGTGATCTCCGGCGAGGATGGCTACGTCGGAGAAAGGCAAGGAGAAGGAAACTGCTGCCCTGTCGCCTCGGGCGGCGAGGGCGAGGTTGGAGGAGGAGCTGGGTAAATTGGACATCACCGATAAGGAGGCGACTCCGTTGGTGATTGACGATTGTGAGGATGGTGCTGAGAGGAAGTGGCTGCTGGCTGGGAAGGTACTGCATCGCAATGTGTTCCATATCCAAACCATCACCAGCGCACTGCGACCAGCATGGGGAAATCCAAAGGGATTGGTTTTTAAATCGGTTGGGGAGAATATGTTCGTTGCGGAGTTTGCGACGCAGCGTGATCGTGATCGCATATGGGATGGATCGCCATGGCATGTGAGTAGAAACGCTGTGATTTTGTCTGAATTCGAGGAGTGCATGAAACCCTCGGAATTGAAGTTTGATAGGCTTCAGATGTGGGCTAGGGTTGTTAACCTAGCGTTCAACCTGCGAGACAAGAAGTGGTGGCTGCCTGTTGCGCACCAGATTGATGAGAAGGCTACTGAGGCTCAGTTTGATCACGTTGGTGGTTTTCTGAGGACAAGAGTTACTGTTAATGTTGCTGAACCGCTGCAGAGATGGGTGCTTATTAATTCTGCAAGGAGAAAGTGTGTGGATCGATATGATGTGCAGTATGAACATGTCCCTCACTTTTGCTTTTCGTGTGGCCGGATTGGGCACTCTGATCTTCTCTGCAACACACCTGGTACTCGGGACGTTAATGGAGCTTTACCTTTTGGTAAGGATTTGAGAGCACCAGATGATCGTAGGAGATCCCTGTTTAGCGAGCACTCGGCTGGGGAACCTAGCTTCACGCCAAATAATAAGACTGAGACTCGTGGTTCAAGTACTGCTGCTGGTATATGGGGAGAGGTTACTTCTCCTCTGAAAAAGAATGCACCAAAGCGAAAAGCTGGGGATGCTCCACTTGGCCAGAATCAAGTCTATAGGAAGGTGGAGAAACCTCTGTTGTTGACGGATGCAACCATGCCTGTAGTGGATGGTGCAACGCTGTTGGGTGTGGAGAATGGTGATAGTAATGGTGGTGTTGATGCCCATATCCCTAAGAAGAAGAAACCCACACCAACGAACTCGGACAATTTGGCAGAGGCTGCGGGTCAGCCCTGCCCGGATCAATGAGTTGTATGAGTTTTAATGGTCGGGGGCTTGGGAACCAGCCGACCATTAGAGAACTGCGCACGATCGTGCGGCAAGAGCGCCCGTGTCTCCTGTTTGTGATGGAGACGAAGATTTCGAAGGAGAGAGTGGAAAGTTTGCAAACTACTCTGGGGTTTGCTGGCTGTTTTGCAGTTGACAGTGAGGGTCTGAAAGGTGGTGTTGGCATGTTTTGGTCAGCGGATGTTTCAGTTGATCTCAAGAATTTTAGTTCCTGCCATATTGATGTTTTGGTGAGGATGAACAACCGAGGTGTGAAGGAATGGAGGTTGACAGGGTTTTATGGTGCCCCTAAAGTTGAAGATAGACACCATAGCTGGCGGTTTCTTCGCACGCTGGCAGCAATTAAGCACTCGGCCTGGATATGTCTTGGGGATTTTAATGAGACATTATATGCTACTGAGCATTTTTTGAGGGCAGCAAGGCCTGAGTGGCAAATGAGAGCCTTTCGCGAGGCTATTGACGATTGCTCACTCCTCGATCTTGGATGGTCAGGAGTGGAGTACACATGGGATAATGGGCAAGGGGGAGCGTCCAATGTCAAAGCCAGGCTCGATAGAGCGTTTGGTAATGCAGAATTTCTTAGCCTGTTTGAGCATACTAAAGTTCAGCATATTGCATCCACGGAGTCTGATCACTGTGTTGTTATGGTGGAGCTCCAGATGAATATGGCTGTAAGCAATGGGAGGGGAGCTAGACAGTTTCGGTATGAAAATGTCTGGCAGACCCATGCAGACTATGACAAATTGGTTTTGGATAAATGGAGGAAAGGTGCTGGGTTGGAGGGGCTCAATGGTGTAATCCAAGCCCTGAACTCTATGCAAAATTGTTTGAGCACGTGGGGGGCTAAGGAATTTGGCTGCCTTGCACGGAAAGGTCGCAAATTGAGAGAAAAACTTGATCGGCTGCGATGCCGATCGGTTGGTAGTGGGCCTAGTATGGAGGAAAAAGCTATAGTTAAACAACTACGAGAAACACTCCGTCAAGAGGAAATTTGTATACGTCAGCGATCCAGAGTTCAATGGTTGCGAGAAGGCGATAGAAATACGGCGTATTTTCACTCCCAGGCAGCTCATAGGAAACGCATTAACAAAATTGCTGGCCTTGAACGAGCGGATGGAAGCATGTGTGCTTCTTGGGAGGAAGACCGAGAGGAGGTCCAAGGCTTCTACCAGAACTTGTATACATCTCAAGGGTTTAAGTCTATGGATGAGTTATTAGCTCTTGTCCCAATTAGGGTGACGGCGGAGATGAACACAGATTTTGACGCCCTGTTCACTGCTGAAGATGTCAAGCGAGCTCTGTTTCAGATGGCGCCTTCCAAAGCGCCGGGTATTGATGGATTTACGGCGGGGTTTTTTCAGCGACATTGGTTGCTGCTGGAGAATGATATTGCTGCTGCTGTGCTGGACTTTCTTAATGGAGGTGAGCTACCAATGGGTATAAATGACACGTCGATCACTCTAATACCCAAGGTACGACACCCCCAGCGTATTTCACAATATAGGCCTATTTCCTTATGCTCTGTCCTGTACAAGATTGCTTCCAAATGTATTGCGAACAGAGTGAGGACTCATCTAGGTGATATAATTGGTGAAGAACAGAGTGTTTTTGTCCCTGGGCGCCTTATTACTAATAATATTTTAATTGCATATGAAAGTGTGCATGCAATGAAAAAAAGGAAGAAAGGGAGAAACTTTGCGAGTGCAGTTAAGCTAGATATGATGAAGGCTTATGATCGTGTTGAATGGCATTATTTGCAGTCCATCATGTTAGCTCTTGGTTTCAGTGGTAATTTTGTGAGATTGGTCATGAAGTGTGTCTCCTCGGTTCGGTTTTCTGTTAAAGCCAACGGGGAACTTCTACCATTCTTCACACCGACACGTGGTCTCCGCCAAGGTGATCCTATTTCACCATACTTATTCCTCCTGTGTGGAGAGGGTTTTACAACACTCCTCAACTCTTTTGGTGGACATCAGATTGACCGAGGTTTACGAGTAAGTCCACGATCTCCCTGGATAAATCACTTGCTTTTTGCGGATGATAGCTTAATATTTATGAAAGCAAAGGTGGAAAGTGCTCAGCGATTAAATAATATTTTGAGAATATATGAGGATTGCTCGGGACAGTGTGTTAATAGAGAGAAGAGCTCGATTTATTTCAGCCCCAATACACCACAATCAACTAGGCTTACTCTCAAGAATCTGTTGGGCATCTCTTCGGAGGCTTTTAGTGAGAGATATTTGGGCCTTCCCACGGCTGTTGGTCGCATTACCAGTGGGACTTTTGATCACCTTGGTGAACGAGTCAGAAGCAAAATGCAAGGTGGGTCAGAAAGGATGGTCTCATGTGCAGGAAGGGAGGTTTTTATTAAATCAATTATTCAGGCGATACCAACCTTTAGCATGTGTTGTTTTTTGTTGAACAAGACAACATGTCGTCAGTCGATTTCCTATATGGCGAGGTACTGGTGGAGTAGTTCTTTGGATCGTAGAACTATGCATTGGGTTGCATGGGAGTCACTTACGATGCCAAAATGTAAAGGAGGCATGGGATTTCGAGACCTACAAATGTTTAATATTGCTCTCCTAGGAAAACATGGATGGAGGTTCATTACTCATCCTGATTCCTTATGCTCCAGGGTGCTTAAATCTAAATATTTCCCGGAGACAGATTTCTTACATGCGGTCACACCGAGAGGTTGCTCGGCGACATGGCGTGCCATTGTGGCAGGACGACAGGCTCTAGACTGTGGGCTTATGAGACGTATTGGCGATGGACAGTCAGTGTCTATATGGAGAGATAAGTGGATACCGGGGACGGTGAGGATGGTACCCATTGCTCATGTAGGTGAGGATGATATTCATACCGTATCCCAGCTGATTGATACTGATACCTGGAAGTGGAAAGTGGATCTTATCAGGAGAAATTTTATTGGTATTGATGCAGACGCGATTCTGAATATTCCTCTCCGTTCTGGAGGAGGCGATGATTTTTGGGCTTGGGGTTTGGAGAAGACCGGGATGTATACTGTTAAATCGGCGTATCGTGCTCTAATGACGCGTAACGAGCTTCGTACTCTAGCGGAAGGGACGTGTACAGATTCCTCATCGGACGAACAACAGTTATGGTCTCGGCTTTGGAAACTACAAGTAGTGCCAAAGGTGAGGGTCTTTTGGTGGCGGGTTATGAGAGGTATTTTGCCTGTTGAGGCTACCCTTAATTATCGTCACATTGTACCCTTGGCACGCTGCCGTGTGTGCTTGGCAGCGGATGAAGATATGATGCATGCTTTGCTGAAATGCTCTCATGCGAAAAATTTCTGGAGGGAGGCGCATAGGAGTCTGGATGTTAAGCTTCCAGACTTACACCCGCTGACATGGGCAAAAGATATATTATGTGACTCGATGTTTGCTGAAAATGATCGAGCCAAAATCATAACAGTGATGTGGGCTATCTGGACATCTAGAAACAATATTGTGCATGACAAGAGTGGCCTGAATCCTCAACAGACGATGAAGCTAACGAGAGAAGCTCTATCGGTGTTGGAGTTACCCAGGTCACATGTGATGATAATGCCAGGACATGGTTGGCGTCCACCCGAGGATGATTGGGTGAAAATCAATACTGATGCAAGCATCTGTGTGGATGTGTTGAGAGGTGGAGCGGGTGGTATAGCCCGGTCTTCATCAGGTTTCTTGGGAGCTTGGAGCAAACCGCTACCTGGCGTGACAGATCCCATGATTGCAGAGGCGTTGGCGTTGCGAGAAGGGGTAATCTTTGCCAAGCTCAGAGGTTTTTCGCGAGTGGTGATGGAAGTGGATTGCTTGGAGGTTGTACACCTCTGGACTCGCGCGCGGTATCTCGCTCAGTAGTAGCACCTGTTTTCTTAGAGATTGAGGGACTTGCTTCATTGTTTTCTTCCTTTGTTATTCAGCATGTAAACAGATTAGCCAATATGCCAGCTCACCTGTGTGCAAAGCTAGCTGGCACGCAGGATGAGACCGGATGTTGGTTGGAGTGTATCCCTAGCTTCCTAGTTACCAGCTGTTTGGCTGATAATGAAGGAGCTATAATGTCCATTCAAAAAAAAAAATCGTGCGGCTGCGCCCTCCGGTGCACACGCGTCCGTCGTGCACCTGGTAATTGGATTGAGATTGAGACTTCACAAAAAAAAAAGGCGAGCGATTAGTTCCACCAGCCCCGTAATCGCAGGCAGCAGAAACCCGCGAAAATCTTTCCCCGTTCGCGGCAAAATCCCCGATAAATAGATCGTGCCTTCTCTTCTCCCGTGAACTCAGCCACCGCTGAACTGCTCGACATCTATACAGAGCCGACATCAAGAACCAATAGGGTCAGGTACGCTTCTTCTTCCTCTTGCAATCTCAATTTTTGTGTGGAAAATTGATTCAGATCGTACCATCTAGTATATATCTTATTTCTTTGGAAGCCATCCAGCTAAATCTGATGGCAACAGACTATGATTCTTCACCGATCTATCCAGATCTATTCCTCTTTCTTATTTCGTTTTGCTTCAAGATCAATTGTTTCCTTATTTCACACTTTTCATTCTCCCCTGCAGATCACGATCAAGAGTCCCCAAAGGCCAGAGGTGTGTAATGATGCGTTGATTTTTGTTATCAATTGCTGCTAAGAAATTATGTACATATCTCTCTTTTGCTCTGTATCTCATTCTGTAGTTAGAAACATTGTTGGGATTTCCAGTGGATTGTTTCTCGTATGAATTGATTAGCTACAGAAATTTATATAGCCTTAGGCTGCAAATATTGGTTGCGCTTGGGTTGTTGCTGTGGTGGCTGCCGATTGTTGTATGCACATTACGAATTGCACGTACAGAGAACCAATTTAAGCTCCCTTTAACTCATATACTGGAACTACATAATTGCCTTGATGTATTACCATATTTTAATATATAGTTGGGATAAAGAAGTTCATCAGATTACCATATTTTAAAATCCAGCTAGCTGGCAGGTGTTTTTTCTTGATGTGTTTTCATGTTAAAAATTCATGGCACTGCATTTTCTTCATTCATCGAAATGCTTACATACACAGAATGGAGGGGGACTTGATCCATATCAAAATGCATCACGGGGGTTCTTTTTCAATGGATGGTCCACTTACTTATGAAGGAGGCGAATTATCTATATACAGAGACTGTGATAGTGAGCGTATATCGTACTTTCGTCTAGTTCGCATGGCCAAAGAAGTAGGGTTCAAGGATGGTGATGAGTTATTTTATTCAGTACCTGAGTGTAGCCTTGATGATGGAATAGATCTGCTCCATGATGATAATTCTGTTCTTAAAATGGTGAAAATTGCAAAGAAACACAACTTTGCAGAGATATATGTTAAGCATAAAGGCCATGAAAGCATTGCTGTTAATCAAAGATCTGGTGCAGCCAGTAAGGAGAAACCTGCAGAGGAGGTACTTTACTAGAAAAATGATCTTTTCTGCATGCATTATTTATCTTTGGTGCTCATGTCTGATTCCCTGATTGTTTGCTAGCTAGTTTTGTGTGCTTGATTGTTTGATGTTTATTGCATGATACCTTGTTTCTTTTTAGATGATGCTTGTACTTACGGAAACTTAATCTTCTTGGTATCCTAATTTTTGGCACTCTATCTAATTTGTTTGGCAGACATGGCACGCCCACCAAAAAATCGGAAACTCATAATGTTGTGGCACACAATGAGGCAACGGAGAGTTAAAATACTCATAATACTATATCTGCTGCTGAAAATCTTCATAATGTTAATTAGGAGGAGTCGATGTAGGATGCGGCGCATTAGGCAACCTTCTTGGTATGATCCAATCATTCGAGCACAAACACTGAACAACAAAATTCGAGTAAGCGATACAGAATGCATTTACCAGCTAAGTATGGATAGGCGTTGCTTCCAAGTTTTATGTTCTTTGGTAAGAGAAATAGGTGGGGTAAAGGACAGTAGGAACATGAGCGTGGATGAAATGGTTGCTATGTTCCTTCACATACTTGCACATGATGAGAAAAATAGAGCAATCCATCATGATTTCCAACGGTCACCTGAATCAGTAAGTCGGAATTTCCATAAAATTCTAGACGCTGTTTTAAAACTGTGGAGAGTGTTGCTTAAGAAGCCTCGACCAATTCCTGCCAATTGCACGGATGGAAGGTGGGCGTGGTTTAATAAGGTATAAAATCAACATGTAAACATTCCAAAGCCCTTTTCTTTTCTTGGTCTAACATACCTTCCCCTGGCTGACGCAACTCCCATTCCCACTTACCATACGAGTCATTTCTAATCCCGTACCCCCTTAATTCTCATTCCCTCGTTAAAACTACATCCAACCAAACACGCTGCAAAAGTAGTGTACATACGACGACCGCGAGCCGAGCAAACAAAACTTAGGAGCGTGACGGACGTATGGTAATACCGATCATGGCAGAAATCCCACAGAACGTGTGGCTGGGTATTTCTAGCACATACTCAACCGGATAGGATAAATTGAAACTGAAAAACGCATTTCGAATCATTCCTAGTGATTCGGTGCAGACGTTATACTTAAGACTAGAGGGTAAATCAGTGGTTAGAGTATCCTTGAAGTAAGCTTTTCCCACACAATTGGAGTGGGACTATCTCCGAGCTATCATACTCAAGCTTCCATGGTATATGGGTGGAGTTACCCATCATAAGAAAATCTCTTTTGCTCAAAACATCTGCAACCTTGTTTTCTTTGCTAAGTATCAGAAAATGATTTTATGATACTATGAAAGTCCATGCAGAACAGATCTCGTAAAACTACACCGTTAAAAAAGATTATGTACGGATTGAGGACCGCCAAACGAAACACTCCGACTCATATCGCCACCCCCACCCGGCTCAGGCCCTCGCCTAGCATTGGCCTCTCCCACCTCGGACCCGCTTCCTCCCATGGGGAGTTTGGTCATGTAGGTGCTCCCATCAATGCCGGGTCGTCAACTACAAATAAGAACGGGACGAATGTTTAACAATGGGTCAGAGCGGCGACTGGGTCTGAAACCATGTAGTAATTGTATAAGGTTATGTGTAGAAATTAAAAAAATGCCCTACGTAACATCCAAGATATACTATGAAGAATCAAGTCAGGATAGATCTGATTTGTTACTAATACGTTGAAGCGAAACTGATGTTGACGACGATGTTGATAAAGGCTGATGAAGATTCTCACGTCCACACCGGGAAGTGAGAATATTGGCAATTCCTTGCCGGCCCTTCTGGGTCCAGCAGGGTGAGTGTCAAACGTCTCACGACGTTGCAACTCTAACCTCTCCATGAGTTCGCACACATCCGTTTGCCAGAGTCCAGCAGCGCTTCGCCGTACCAGGGCTAGGAGCTACCAGTGTACAAGAGGTGGAGAGAACCCCAACCCATGGGAGATGGAGAAAGAGATTTGACCTATGAATTAGGTCTCCTCCAAACTTGGGAGAAAATCCTAAAACCTTTCAAAATTGTGTGTCTCCAAAAGAGGAGGGGGTGTAGTTTATATAGTAGTACCAAGTGGTAGGGTGGCTTGTGGCGGGGCCGAATCCTCTACCACCTCCACCGTAGCACCGCCCTAGGGGTCTGTACTGGCCTAGGGTTGGGGTCCCTACCCACCCCGGTCGCCGCCTTTCCCTCTATGGGCCTGTTACGTCTCTAACGTATCCATAATTTCTGTTGTTCCATGTCTATATTATACCAATTGCTACATGTTTTATATAGACTTTATATAATTTTTATGCATTTTCTATGACTAACCTATTAACAAGATGGCACAGTGCCAGTTCCTGTTTTCTTCTGTTTTTGATTCCAGAAAAGTTGTTTTGTAAATATTCTCGGAATTGGACGAAACAAAAAGCGAAATCCCTATTTTTCTGTCACGTACACGGAGCCCGAATGACACACGAAGACGGGCACCGAGGCGGCCACACCATACGATGGCGCGACCCCACCCTTGGCAGCGCCACCACGTGGTGTGGGCCCCTCGGGCGCCCACCGACGTTGGCCTTTCGCCTATATAATACCTTCCTCGGGAAAACCCTAGGCACCCGATCAAAAATCCACGAAAAGTCCAGCCGCCGCCGCCGCCGTCAACCCTAGTTCGGGAGGGTTCAGAAGCTCTTCCCGGCACCCCGCCGGAGAGGGGAATCATCACCAGAGGCTCTACATCACCATGCCTGCCTCCGGAGTGATGCGTGAGTAGTTCATCCTTGTACTATGGGTACATAACAGTAGCTAGATGGTTGTCTTCTCCTCTCTAGATGGTTGTCTTCTCCTCTTGTGCTATCATGTTTAGATCTTGTGAGTTGCCTATCATGATCAAGATCATATTATTGTAATGCTACATGTTGTGTTTCCTGGGATCAAATGAATATTAAATACTATGTCAAGTTACTTATTTTAATAACATGTGTATGTTATTTATGATCTTGCATGCTCTCCGTTACTAGTAGATGCTCTGACCAAGCTGATACCTGTAAATCCAAGAGGGAGTATTTATGCTAGATAGTGGGTTCAGTCTCCATTTAATCTGGGGGAGTGACAGCAACCTCTAAGGTTGTGGATGTGCTGTTGCCACTAGGGGTAATGTAACATCCCAAAAATTATAGTATGAATTATTATAATAAAAGAAGGGCCGACAAAAACTTTTTATAGATTAATATGTGTTGATTTCATATTGTTGCTTGTGATAATTGTTTCTTGTGGATGTGTTGGTTGTTAGCTCTAACTAAAAACTTGAAGAAAAGAAAATAAACAAAACAAAACATAAAACAAAAAAAAAACAAAAAAAAAAAAACAATGTGACAAATGTCACACTATTCCTCAAGGTGGGAAATTATTTTCTTTCAAACCAAATTCAGTGGAGTGACAATATGAACACTCCCACTTTATTCCCACCATTTTTCCCCTCTCCAAATATTAATTTCAAAAACCTAAATTTAAATTATATTCTTTCTTTATCTTATTCAAATCACAAAATGTGCTAGGTTGCACTTGTCCAATAACAAATCAAACAGCACCATAAATCTTGATAAACCTATGTGAAGCAACTTATGAAAATAAAATTCAAAAAATTGGAAATTATTTCTGGTTCAAGCATTTCATCAAACACCTGGTGGTCACCACCTGTTCATCCCAAACCGAACCAAAATCCATGGACGAATTGATCAATTTCGATCAAATTGATGCAAGCCACTGCCCCCACTCGATTTGCCTCACTCCACTCGCCTCACCGCACTCGAGAACGCGGAGAATTAGGGCCGGGAGCGTCGAAGAGCGGCAGGGGACAGCCGCGGCCGCGCGCCCGTCGCCATGGTCGGCACTGTGGCCACGACAGTGCCGAGCCGTGCTGGCCGCGCCGTGCCTCCCCTCTCTCTCCCTCACCTCTCTGTTCCCTCTCCGCGCAGCAAGGCACCCAGCAGGAGCCCGCGCCCGCAGCCCTCGCGCCTTGCCGTACCCGTCGTGCACCGCCCGAGCGCCCTCACGGCCGTCCCCCACGTCGAGCACGCACAGCTCGTCTCCACGCCACCATCCTTGCCCCTCCGCGCCCCGACACCATAGCCGCCCCGCCACCGCCCCTATGGCGAGCCCTAGCCTCCCCTGGACCACCCCAACGCCATGTCCACCGTGCGCCGGACCGCCGGTATAAATACCCCGCCCAAGCCTCGCCATTTCTCCACACCTCCCCACCGTCTCTCCCCCTCACACCACCGCCTCTCGTGCACCGCCAGGAGGGCGGAGCCGTAGCCGCGAAGCCCCGGCCGCCCGTGGTCTCCTCGAGCTCGCCGTGCCCGAGGTAGACGACGACCACGGCCAGGCCGTGCTGCCCTTCCCCTTCTCTCCTCTCTGGCCGCACCCCCTTCTCCATGAACCCCTCGCTCACCCGCCCTCTTTTCCCCTCTGTTTCGTGCCCAGGAGCGACGCGGAGACCTCGCCGGAGTTGGAGCACGGCCGCGGAGGAGGAGTTGCTCGCCGCCGTCGATTGGAGCCACCCCAGCACGCGCCGCTCGTCCCACGACCTTCCCCGAGTCGCCGCCGTCGATCCGCATCGTCCGCACGCCCTCCCGAGCCCCCTAGGTGAGCCGTCCGTCCACCTCGCTGTCGCCGGCGCCGTAGCACCGCTCGGTTTAGGTCGCCGCCGTTCGCCACTGACGTGGACGAACGTGGGCCGTTGGATCTTGATCCAACGGTGCCATACCGCTTCGTTTAAATAAAGAGAGGCTGACGTGCGGGCCCCACACGTCAGACTTTTAAACATTTCCAGCGCGCGAATCGTTTTCTGTTGAGTCACTGACGAGTGGACCCCACCCGTCAGGATTCTCAACATTATCCACTCATAGCTTAAATTCGAATTTTAGATTCAATTAGAAATCAGTACTGGATTCAAACTTTGAAATTCCATATCTGGAGATTTATAACTCCAAATAAATAAAATCAAAATGTTCTGGAAAGCTTATGAAATTGTCTATCCAACCCAAGTGGTTTCACCTCATTTGGATAAATAATAAAAATATAGTATTAAAAATGCCAAATAGGGTTTAAAATCTAAACTTGTTTGTTTCTGATACTCTGTTAGTCCAAATGAGTTAAGACCAATTTTATTGGATCACATTTAGTCATGGTTAGTTACCCCTAAGAGGATTTAATTTTTAGATCAACAGAACTTAATTAGTAGCTAAAACTGGATTATTAAGCTTCTGGATTCAAACCATTGTGTAGGGAGTTTGGTAACTCCAATTGACCCAAATCCAATTGTGTTGTCTTCTACACATCAATAGCTTTCTGTAGAAATTTAGTTTGTATTTTTGTGACCAACAGAACTAGAGTTGTGTAATTAAACATGTTCAACTAGTTTCTGCCATAATTAGGATATAATTAAATAATGGTTAACTCAATTAAAGTAAAACCAAATTGTATTGTTTGATGTATGAAGTGGCTATTTAGAGCATTTAAGGTTGTATTGTTGTGATGATTGATTGAGTAGGTTAGTGATTGTTTGCATTTGTTTGATTGTGACTTAGACGAGACCGTTGTCGGGTTTATCGAGGAGGAGGAGTTCGTGGAACCCGAAGACCAAGACCCAGAACACTTTGCCGATCAAGGCAAGCTACTCTCTGAGCTTGCACCCTAATACATGCATTCATTCTTAGAACAAGATTTACGTTCAAGACAAAGATTTTCTAAAACCCCTTTTCAAAAAGTATATGAAAACTATTTTGCCACCCTATGTAGAAATACAGGATAAATTAGCTTTACCCGGCCCAGGTTCTCACCAGGCCGGCTTGTCTTCTAGGTCGGTGGGCCTACCGGGTTATGATCCCCCCAACAGTTGGTCTTGGGGAGCCCGGTGATGAAGTCCATACAAATATTGTCCCACTTCCATTCCGGCACGGACAAGGGTTGCAAGAGTCCGGCGGGCTTCTGGTGTTCCGCCTTGACGAGGTTGCAGGTGTTGCAGCAGGTGATGTGGTACGCAATCTCTTTCTTCATTCCGGCCCACCAAAACGTCTGCTTGAGGTCTTGGTACATCTTGGTGCCCCCCGGGTGGATAGAGTAGGGGGAGTCGTGAGCTTCGTTCAGTATTTGCAGTTTGAGCTTGACGTTGTCCGGGACGCAGAGGCGGTTGCCATAATGCAATACTCCGTCTTCTCCCACGGAGAATCCCTTTGCCTTCCCAATGGGAATCTTGCTGATGATGCTCTGAATCTCAGTGTCGTTGGCTTGCTCGGACTTGATGTTCTCCTCGAGGTCAGGCTTCACCTCAAGAGCATTCAAGTAGGCTTGGTTGCCGATGCACAGATTGAGCTTCGCAAACTCCTTCTCTAGACTCGGGGGTATAGGCAACAGTCTTCGGCTCAACGCGTCGGCGACCACGTTGGCCTTTCCCGGGTGATAGTGGATGCCAAGGTCGTAGTCCTTGATTACTTCAAGCCACCTTCGTTGCCTTAAGTTGAGGTCGGGCTGGGTGAATATGTACTTCAAGCTCTTGTGGTCGGTGTAGATCTCACATCTCCTCCCGATAAGGTGGTGACGCCAATGCTTCAAGGCGAGTATGACGGCGGCTAACTCCAAGTCGTGAGTCGGGTAGTTCATCTCATGGGTCTTGAGTTGCTTGGACACATAGGCGATGACCTTCCCGACTTGCATAAGCACTGCGCCTAGTCCGTTTCTGGAGGCGTCGCAATACACGGTGTAATCCTTCCCATCATCGGGCAACACTAGTATTGGGGCTGTGGTTAGTCGATTCTTGAGCTCGTTGAAGCTTTCTTCACACTCGTCGGTCCAAGTGAACTTGCGGTTCTTCTTGAGTAACTCCGTCATTGGTTTGGCGATTCGGGAAAAATTCTCGATGAACCTCCGGTAATATCCGGCTAGTCCAAGGAAGCTTCGGATCTCTGAAACGTTGGCAGGTGTCCTCCAACTCAGTACGTCAGAGATTTTCTTGGGGTTGACGGCCACGCCGGCACCTGACAGAACATGTCCGAGGAATTCCACCTCCTTCAGCCAAAACTGACACTTGCTGAACTTGGCATAGAGTTGTTGCTCTCGTAGTCTTGTTAAGACTAGCCTTAGGTGCTCTCCGTGTTCTTCCTCGTTCTTGGAGTAGATGAGGATGTCGTCGATGAACACAACCACGAACTTGTCGAGGTACTCCATGAATACCTTGTTCATCATTCCCATGAAGTAGGCTGGTGCGTTGGTCAACCCAAAGGACATCACGGTGCACTCGTACAATCCGTACCTCGTGGTGAAAGCGGTCTTGGGAATATCACTCTCTCGGATTTTCAGCTGATAATATCCCGTACGAAGGTCGATCTTTGAGAACACACGGGCACCACGCAGTTGGTCAAACAGGTCGTTGATTCTGGGTAGCGGGTACTTGTT
Organism: Poa annua; assembly: GCA_026929855.1. Lineage (NCBI taxonomy): Eukaryota > Viridiplantae > Streptophyta > Magnoliopsida > Poales > Poaceae > Poa > Poa annua. The sequence continues at coordinate 61,904,749 of CM049437.1, forward strand.
ATTGATGGTGACTTCATTCAGGGCGCGGTAGTCGATGCACAGGCGGAGTGTACCATCACTTTTCTTGGCAAACAGTACTGGTGATCCCCATGGTGAGATGCTCGGGCGAATGAACTTCTTCTCGATCAACTCGTCGAGTTGTCGCTTGAGCTCAACTAGCTCGGAGCTTGTCATGCGATAGTGTTTCTTGAATATTGGGTTTGTTCCGGGCACAACTTCGATCGCAAACTCTACGTCTCGATCGGGTGGCATTCCGGGTAACTCATCGGGAAACACATCGGGATACCCGCTGACAACATAGACTTGACCAATCCCTGGGGCTTGGATAGAGAACACCTTAGCATTGATCTGGTGAGGTTTATTGGGCAGGTACGTGGTGTTGATTCCCTCGGGGTTGGTGAGCGTGACTTCACGGCTGGCACAATTTATCTGAGCTGAGTGTTGGACCAACCAATCCATCCCAAGAATGGTGTCCAGACCAGGTACATCGATTACGTTGAGCTGAGCGGCGAACTCCACTTGGTTAACCCTGATGGTCAACCCCTTGCAGGCGGTGGTGGTATTCATCTCAGAGGCGGGGGTATGTATCACCAAAACGTGGTCCAAGAGGGAAATCGGAAAATGGTGTTTTGTGGCAAAATCTTTCGAGATGAAAGAATGGGAAGCTCCGGAATCACATAAAATGAGAGCGGGTTTAGCGTTGATGGTGCACGTACCAAGCACTACGTCCGTGGCCTCATAGGCCTCCTCGGCGGACATGTGGTGTACACGGGCGACCATGGGTGGCTTGAGCGCGCTGTCCGGGTTGGCGTTGCCGTAGGGGTTGCTGCCGTTGTTGGGGTTGTTGGGGGCAGTCCTTGATGTAATGTCCCCGCTTGCCGCACTTGAAGCAAGTGTTGTCACGCTTGCGTTCGTCGGACATGGGGCGCTTGTTGAGGACTTCGCGGTTCGGGAACACGGTCTTCTTGGGCTGACTCCAAGCAGGTGGTGGTGGCGGAAGATTGTTGCTGCTGTTGGACTGCCATGGGCGAGACTTCGCGGAGTGGCGGTCATGGTGGGACTTGCGATCCTCAAACTTCCTCTTGTGGTTGTCATAGATGTGACGGTGCTCCTTTTCTGAAATCAGTGCGGTGTTGACCATGGCCTGAAAATCTGGGAACTGTAGAACACTCAGCTGAGTCTTGATAGCCTGGTGCAATCCGTGCAGAAATCTGTCCTTCTTCTTTTCTTCAGTGTTGGTGTCATCTGGGGCATAGCGGGCAAGGTTGTTGAACTTGGTGAGGTACTCGCTGATCGAGCGGCTGCCCTGAGTGAGTGCCAGGAACTCTTGCTGCTTCATCTTGACGAGGCTGGATGGAATGTGCGCCTTGCGGAAGGCTTCTTGAAAAGCGTCCCAAGTGATGGGTGCGTCGCCGTTCTGCGCATCCCTCTGGTTATCCCACCAAGCGTTGGCGGGGCCCTCGAGGTAGTGCGTGGCGTACATCACCTTGTCCTGCTCGTCAACTCGGGCGATGGCGAGTTTCTTGTTCATGGTGCGGAGCCAATCATCGGCCTCCAAGGGATCCTCTGCAAAGGCGAACTTGGGCGGCTGTGTACGCTGAAAGTCCTGCAGCTTGGAACGTTCGCCACGGTGTGCTGGTGGTGCTGTCATGTAGTTGCCGAATTCTCTCATGATGGTGGCCATATGCTGATTGTGCCTGTCATCCATCATCAACAGAAGCTGGCTTGGCGACGGCTCAATGGCGGGGCCGTGCGGCAAGTTGTCTTGATCATCGGACCGTGGCGGAGTTTGGGACTGGCTGCCGTCGGTATTCATCCTGAGGTTGCACGTTGCGTTGCGTACCATGAGCATCCTTAGGGGGAAAGGTAATCATCCAAGCAAAACCAAATGGGAATCCAAATATTTGAACGCAAGGAGTGGTGATATAAAACAACGGTAAGAGGTTTAGTACAAGGATGATGTCGTGGGATTGTCACGGCAGATGTTTCCGGGTGGAAACTTGAGTATGGGGACATGGCGACTTCTGTCATCGGGAGCTTGTCTAGCACGGCGTGGGGAAACAAGGGTTTACCCAGGTTCGGCCCCTCTTCTTGAGGTAAAGACCTACTTCCTGCTACTGCTTTATTAATATGGGTTTCGAGGACTCGGCGCCTTAGCTTCCGGGTCTCGAAGTTACAATGGTGGTACTTGCGATCTGGTAAAAGCTTGACCTTCTGGGAACCAGGAGACCCCCTTATATAGGCGGCGGGTCTCGCTGGGCGTACAAGTGGGATCCGGGTTACAATCGTACCAGGACTCTACTCTAAGTCCTTTAAGTCTTTGCCTTCCTAATCGGGACTCCGTCTTGTACTAGGTCTCTAGTCTTCTAGATCCTCCTTGACTTGTGGGCCAAGACACACGCGGCGCACCGGCTCACGTGACACCCGGCCCATATCTTCATACTTGACCCGGCCCAGTTCCTTACCAGGCCGGCTTATCTTCTAGGTCGGTAGGCCTACCGGGTTATGATCCCCCAACAGATGAGATGCGGAGTACGAGCATGGATGCAATCTAAGTTACATGGCTGAGTACAACCCATCATACAACATGAACACAACTAGAGATGTAGACATGAATGCAACTACGATACATGGTTGCGTACAACCGATACAAGCATTCCCGCGTCTACCACTACGTTATTAAGCGTGAAACGATAAGTTACTCTAAGCTTCGAGAACTCCAAGCATCTAGAAGTCCATCACGAGCGGCGTCGCGGGGGTAGCGGAGTCGAGGCTCGTCCTGGCGGGGCTGTAGTCCGGGGTAGGCGGGGCGTCGCGGGGTGCTGTCGCGCGGGGTGGAGCGATGGGGTGACCACGGCGGTGGCGAGTACGAATGATCGGAACACGCGCGAAGCGGCGAGCAACGGGGCGAATAGGAACAGCCGCAGGTGGGGGACGAGGAGAAGTCTCAGCTAGGCGGTTCCGGAGAAAGTCCAGAGTGCCACGAGTAGACATAGGAAAGGAGAAAGAACGAAAGCTAGAGGTGGCAGCTACGCCGCGAGGGCGAGTCGTCGTGGCCAAGTCAATGCGGAGAGCCGCAAGCTGGCCAAGAGTGGCGTGGAGGTACTGGTGGAGAAGCGCCGTGTAGCGGATCAAGGAGGTAAGGGACGCCTCAGGATCACCGGGGTTCGGGAAGATGACATCCCCGGTGGTCATCTGCAGCCTAGGAAAGTGAACATAGCGGTTGCACTCCCCCATGACAGGGTCGAAGGTGCGAAGGAGGGTGATAGCGTCGTAAGCGACCTCCTGGATAGCTCGGGTCACCTGAGATGTGACTCCGGATGTGAGGGAGTGGAGAACGGCCGGATCTCCCGCCTCCGGATGCAAGATGATAGTGGCGGAAAACTCAGAGTTGGTCCAAGTGGGACGGTCATAGAACACGCGGTACAGAGGAGGAGCGGACTCCGGGTAGAGGTGGGTCCAGATCTCCTGCAAGAACTGCGGAAAACCGGCGACGTGCTCGGCAGTCGTCTCAGCGAACAGCTCCGGCATCTGTACCAGAACATAGCCATAAAAAATGTAAACGTTAACGTTAATCGTTAGAAAGTAGGGAAACTACCCAAAACGAAAACCCATAAACAGGAAGAGAAACAATCCAAAGAACAAGGTAACGGTCCTGTTCTAACGTCCGTGAACTAGGGTATCCTACAGGCAGCCTGGCTCTGATACCAAGCTTTGTGACACCCCGATATAAAGATCGGAATAGTCTCGTATACTAGTCCCAGAAACACTAGTATACGATCGCTTGTTATTAAAGACAAGACCAAATACAAGGGTTCGAATAATTATACATAACACGACTCGCGAGAGTGGCTCCGGAGGGAGCCGCAACGGTGCACACAACAGTTTGTACATTATTCTGGAACGTCGGAGCTAAGGACTAATGCAGCGGAAGACGTAGACGGAAGCGTAGTACGGCGGGCGGACTCCACGGGGTTCTGCCTGGAATACTTGATCCTAGTTCTCGTAGAGCGGGTACTCCGGGACAGGCGACGGAGGGTCTGACCAAAGAATTAGCAAGGTGAGTACATTGCATGTACTCGCAAGACATCGGCCACACGGCACGCATGACTAGCTATATGGCATGGAATAAGTACGGAAAATAGCATGGCATAAATACGGAAGGTAGCATGGCATCGTTCCTATCATGGCATAGATAAAACAAGACAGGATAATCTAGCACAACATTTATCAATGAGCAACGAGTCCCATCTTAACATTGGGGCTTAAACACGACACCGAGGAGCGGTGTTCACAACATATGTCTCCGGGTAAGTTTCCCCAATTCCGGGCTCTCTAGCCCCTCGCCAACTCTGGCGCCACATCTAGACTCCATGAGTCTCACATAACTTATCAAGTTTATTTGCAAAGTTTTCCCCGTGACAAGACTGACTCTAAGTGTGACTCAACCCAAACTTGTCCTGTATCCTTGGGACTAGGCTAGTATCTAGATACACTCTCGAGAGGTCGCAACAACACACGCTGGAGTGAACAATAGTCCCGCCGGCACCGAAGTACTTAACCATTCCTGGCGGCGGGTGCACACTCCCCAACGCTCCACAAGATCAGAATGCCCCCTGTATAGTTACCGACATGCCCTACGGGCCTTGTCTTAGGCTGAACTACTTTCCGGCATGTCCCCAACCTATGAGCGACGTCTAGCTCCGGAATATCACAAGACTAGCCCCGACCACACAGGTAACCGACTAGACTCACCAAGGGGTGACATCAAGGGGGATCCCGATAATGCTACTAAGCTGGGTCCGCCCATTTCAGACGACGCGTGACTGAGCAAAAAGGTTTGGTGAATGGCACCGTTGACTCAATCTAGTCGAGTGAGGTGGTTAAGTTCTTAGTCAAGTTTATCAAGATTCTCCCAAAAGCTGTTTCCACAACAATGAGTATAACCAATGTCTCCAAAGCACCAACAAAACAGGTTTAGAATAATGGCAAGCAAAGTTTCACACATTCATTACCATATAAATATATATCACATTTAAGAGCAAAATAAATATATATAGCATAGCATAGAACAAATAAAGTCGAGTAAAACCGACCGGGCATTCGCGGCGGGTGTGCCGGAATCACCTCGTGTCGTCATTAGTTGGTTATTAACAGTCATAACATCCACAAACAGGAAAACAATCAATAAGCAATCGATCCGACAGGGGGCTCTTAGCTATGCAGCATAGAATCCACCACTTGTTGTCTTTAGTGGGTTATTAAGAGATATATAACAATATAACAATCAAGCAACACATCCATATGCAAAGAGATAATGCAAAACCAATGCAACGTCATTCAAATCAAAAGTGGGGCAGCTCCAAATGCAGCAATGGTGGAATGTGGTGGATGTCTTGCCTTCCACAAGATATGGTTCTGGCTCCTCCTCAAAGTTCTTAGAATCTAGTTGGAAATCAATAAATATGTGTCAAAAACCTACCAAATTCTACGGAAGAAGTGGACTAGGATATAAACTCCAAATCAACCCAACTTGGTTGCATTGGATAGAGAATTTTCTCTAGTTTCCAACAAGCTAAAGTTTGTAATTTTTGGACAAAAATTGAGTGAGATATGCCCTTTCAAAGTTTCTGTTTTTAAATGAAATAAAAACAGAGTTTTAATTAAAACAGAAAACGGTTCGGATAAAGTTTAAAACTCTGACGCGTGGGTCCCACTGTCAGTGACCCCGGTTCCATTCGAACCGTTACGTCGCGGGAAACAGAACGGGGCGGCGCCCCCGTCGCCGGCATGAACTCCGGCGAGGGTTTGCGGCCAGGGGAGGGGGTGCTAGGGCTAGGGTTTGGCGCGGGGAGGCTCACCGTGCACGGGTGCGTCACGGCGGCGAGGTTTTGGGCGGCGGGGAAGGCTCGGGCGGAAAGCCCTCTTTCTTCTACGGCTCCGGTGTCGGGTTGCAGATGAATCCGACGATTCCGGCTACGGTCTACCGAATGGAGGGTGGCGTTGGGATCGCCGTGGGCTAGGGAAGCTAGGGCTAGGGTTAATCGACGAACGGGGCGTCGCTGGCGAAGAACTCATCCACGGCCGAGACGGCTAGGGCAAGTCCATCGCGCAGGCTGCGGTGCTCGTCGAGCTGCGATTGAGGCAGGGGAGTGAGAGGAGGGTGAGTGGCGTTGGTGTGCTTCTCCTCGAGGGCTGGGGGGCCTTTTATAGCGGCGCGGCGAGCGGCCGGAGTAATGGAGGCGCTCGGCCGGTGAGCGGCCTCCCTGATGGCGTTCAACGCCGGTGTCGCGTGGGCGGTGGCACAGTATGGCCTCGTGGGCGTCAGGCGGGGGTGGAGTGAATGCTTGGTGCCGGGGAAGACGCTGACGGGCGGGGCCCGATGAGCACAGTGGCCGGCGGCGCGTCGGCTAGCGGATGGCGGCTCTACGGCGGCGCGCGTGTGGGCTGCGGGTGAGTGGACGGTCAAGGGGTAGCGCAGCGTGCGGGAGACTTGCGGGGGCGCGGCTGCGTGCGGGTTCCCGACGACCAGGAACGGGCGGCGCTCCGTGGACGCGGCCGTGCCGACGCCGGCGTGTTCCAGAGCATGCCAAAACCGGCATCGCCACTGTTCTCGGCGTACAGGACACCAAATGGAAAAAGGAGGACATCCCCGTGCGCCAAATGAGGAGGGCTACCAGATTGCAGAAGACAGTTTTAGCAAACTTGACCAAAGTTCTATACAATTTTTTTGAAAAACTGTTCTGGCCAGAATGGGAATCTTTTATTTGAAGGGGTAAATGATGTTGGGTGAAGATGCCCTCTTGTCCTGAGGTAGGAGAGGTAAATGTGAGCCTATCCATGCCTTGGGTTTGACCAGGAGAAAAGATTTGAAGGGTTTTAAAATATATTTGGAAAATGGGCAGAATGGAAAAAGGGGTGTGGAGAAATATATTCCTCAGACAAGGCTCTATATTTTCCTAGAAATAGTTTCCACATCAACTAGGGATGCTTCCCTGATTTTTGCAGAATTTTTGGAGATATAAAAATAGGGGTTCCTTTGGAGGGCTAATTAAAAGGATTAATTTTTAAAAGAAAAGGGAAATTCTCAATTAATATTTGTCCAAGGAAAAATGATGGAACAAGTATCAAGTGGGAGTGGAATGGAAAGCACAAGATCCCACTTGATTTATCAAATTTAAAAGATTTAGAAATTCAAATGGTTTTGCTGAGGTTTTAAATCCAAATACATTTAAATAAATAAAATAATGTATTTTGGAAATTTTTAAAAAGGCTAAAAAATCCAGGGTGTTACAAGGCGCCACATGAAGAAATAGCGCCATTTAAAATACCTATGAAAATTGTTGATCGTGTTATGAATAACCGCTATGTAGGGGATGGAACTGTCCATCCCGGTGACCATTTCTATTTTTACATGAATTATGCGAGTTGTTCAAGTGTGCAGGTATTTCAATGGACAAAGTAAGGAAGAAATTATTCTCTATATCACTTGGTGGAAAAGCTTCGCATTGGTATAAATTGTTTAAGAATAGGGATTCTCTTTGATGGGAGGAAATTGTACCTCTCTTTTATTCTAAATTTTATCCTCCAAGTGAAATTCACCAAGATCGGAATTCTATATATAATTTCTGGCCTCATGAAGGAGAAAGTATTGCCCAAGTTTGGGGGAGATTGAAGTCACTAATGCTCAAATGCCCCATTCATGAGCTTCTTGGTAATATTATTGTGTATAACTTCTATGCAAGACTCTCCTTTGAAGATAAAACATTACTGGATACTTCTTGTGCTGGATCATTCACGCGTAATAAAGAAGGTTTTAAATGGGATCTTCTTGACCGTATTGAAGAGAATACTGAAGCATGGGAGAACGACAAAGGTAGGGAGTCAGGTATGAAATATGACTTCGAATGCATTAAAACTTTCATGGATACTGATGCATTTCAAAATATTAATAATGCTTATGGTCTTGACTCTCAAGTTGTTGCAAATTATTATAAAGCCTTTGCTTCTTATTTCTGTTTGCCTAAGGAGGGCTTTAAAAAATATCATGAGCCTTATAAAGATAAGTCTATTGCACCTATAACTAAAAGCATTGAAGTTAATACTGTTGATCATATTATTCCTGAGCCTTATATTGAAAAAATTCCTTTTCCTGTTAAGATGAAGGAACATTCTGTTATGGCTAGTGTTGTTAACAAAAGTGCTAAGAAAGCTATAGAACCTGATGAACAAATTAAAATTGAACCTCCTGTGGCTATAGTAAAAGATCTTGTTACTAAATTTTTTGGAGATGAGTATATTATATTTTGTGAGGATGCTTCTAATGTTGTTTCTCATCCTAAAAGTTCAAAGAAAACTAATGTGCCTGTGTTATCAGTTCGAAATGGTGATCATTGCTATTATGGTTTATGTGATATTGGTGCATGTTCTAGTGCTATTCCCTATGAGCTTTACAAAGAAATTATGCATGAGATAGGTCCTTGTGAACTTGAAGAAATTGATGTGGTAATTCAACTTGCTAATAGAGAAACTATCTCTCCAATTGGTATTGTTAGAGATGTTGAAGTTTTATGTGGTAAGATTAAATATCCTGCTGGTTTTCTCGTACTTGGTTCAGTTGCTAGTAAGACTTGTCCTATCATTTTTGGTAGACATTTTCTGAACACTTGTGGTGCTATTATAGATTGTAAGAAAGAGAAAATATTTACTAAGTTTGCTGGTGATTCGTATGAATTCAATTTTTTGAAATTTGCTAAAGTCCCTTATGAAACCGAATTGCCTAATGAAGACTTTAAAGTTGAACAGCTTGCCTCTATTGCTCTTGCTCCTAACAATGTTTTGCAGCAATTTATGTAAGATCATGAAAGTGAAGTCTTTAGAGAAAAAAGGGATGAGCTTGATGAAACATTTCTTCGTCAACCTATCTTGAAACACAATTTAAAGGTGGAAGACTTGGGTAAAACACTCCCACCTAAAGAGGATCGTGTCTTTGATTTAAAACCTTTGCCTTATAATCTTAAGTATGCTCATATTGATGATAAGAAAATATATCCTGTTATTATTAGTGCTAACCTTTCAGGTAAAGAAGAGGAAAAATTATTGGAAGTATTGAAGAAACACCGTGGAGCTATGGGTTATACTCTTGATGATTTAAAAGGGATTTCTCCTACTATATGTCAACATTCTATTAATATGGAGCCTGATGCAAAGCCAGTGGTTGAACATCAACGTCGTTTAATACCCAAGATGAAGGGAGTGGTAAGAAATGAGGTATTAAAGCTTCTTGATGCTGGTATAATTTATCCTATTGCTGATAGTAGATGGGTAAGTCCTGTGCACTGCGTCCCTAAGAAAGGAGGAATTACTGTTGTGCCTAATGAAAATGATGAACTTATTCCTTAAAGAGTAGTTGTTGGTTATAGAATGTGCATTGATTTTCGAAAGGTTAATAAAGTTACTAAGAAAGATCACTATCCATTACCCTATATTGATCAAATGTTAGAGAGATTAGCTAAGAAAACTCATTTTTGCTTTTTTGAAGGTTATTCCGGTTTCTCTCAAATTGTTGTTAAAGCGCAAGATCAAGAGAAGACCACCTTTACCTGTCCTTATGGTACTTATGCTTATAGACGTATGCCTTTTGGTTTATGTAATGCTCCTGCTACTTTTTAAAGATGCATGTCTGCTATTTTTCATGGTTTTTGTGAGGAGATTGTGGAAGTATTCATGGACGATTTCTCCGTCTATGGAACTTCTTTTGATAATTGTTTGCACAACCTAGATAAAGTTTTGTAGAGATGTGAAGAAACTAACCCTGTTCTTAATTGGGAGAAATGCCACTTTATGGTTAAAGAAGGAATTGTTCTTGGACATAAAATTTCTGAAAGGGGTATTGAGGTTGATAGAGCTAAAGGAGGCAATTGAGAAAATGCCTTGCCCCAGAGATGTTAAAGGTATTCGTAGTATTCTTGGTCATGCTGGTTTTTATAGAAGGTTTATTAAATATTTCTCTAAAATATCAAAGCCTCTTACTAATCTTATACAAAAAGATGTACCTTTTGCTTTTGATGATGATTGTAAGGAAGCTTTTGAAACTTTAAAAAGGCTTTAATATGTGCTCCGATTGTTCAACCACCTGATTGGAATTTACCATTTGAAATTATGTGTGATGCTAGTGAGTTTGCTGTTGGTGTTGTTCATGGACAGCGAGTAGATAAGAAGTTGAATGTTATTCATTATGCTAGTAAGACTCTTGATTCTGCACAAAAGAATTATGCTACAACCGAAAAAGAATTTCTAGCTGTTGTCTTTGCTTGTGATAAGTTTAGACCTTATATTGTTGATTCTAAAATTATAATTCATACTGATCATGCTGCTATTAGATATCTTATGGAAAAGAAAGATGCTAAGCCTAGGCTTATTAGATGGGTGTTGCTTTTGCAAGAATTCGATTTGCATATTGTAGATAGGAAAGGTGCTGAAAATCCTGTTGTTGATAATTTGTCTAGATTGGAAAACATTGCTTATGATCCTATTCCTGTTAAATAGTTTTCCCAATGAACAATTGGCTGCAATAAGGGTGAGTTCACAAGATAGTCACTAGTATGCTGATTATGCTAACTTTATTGTTTCGAAATATTTGGCTCCAACTTTTTCAGCTCAACAAAGAAGAAAATTATTTTATGACTTGAGGCATTATTTTTGGGATGACCCACACTTATATAAAGAAGTAGTGGATGGTATTATGCGAATATGTGTTCCGGAACATGAACAGAAAGCGCTATTGAGAAAATGCCATAGTAGTGCTTATGGAGGACATCACGCTGGAGATAGAACTGCACAAAAGGTTCTACAATCAGGTTTTTATTGGCCTACTCTTTTTAAAGATGTAAGAAGGTTTATTTTATCTTGTGATGAGTGTCAAAGAACTGGTAATATCTCTAGACGCAATGAAATGCCTATGAATTATACTCTTGTTATTGAGCCATTTGATTGTTGGGTATTTGACTTTATGGGTCCTTTTCCTCCTTCAAAGGGTTATACTCATATACTTGTTGCTGTTGATTATGTTACTAAATGGGTAGAAGCTATACCTACAAAAAGTGTTGATGGTGAGACATCGTTAAAAATGCTTCAAGATATTATTTTCCCTAGGTTTGGTGTGCCTAGATATCTTATGACTGATGGAGGTTCTCATTTTATTCATGGTGGTTTTAGAAAAGTTCTTGTTAAATATGGTGTTAATCATAGAATTGCTTTAGCCTATCATCCTCAAACTAGTGGGCAAGTAGAATTATCAAATAGAGAAATAAAATCTATCTTGCGAAAGACTGTTAATAGAACTAGGAAAAATTGGGCTAACAAATTAAATGATGCTCTATGGGCTTATAGAACTGCTTATAAAAATCCTATGGGTATGTCTCCTTATAAAATGGTTTATGGAAAATCTTGTTACTTGCCTTTATAATTAGAACACAAAGCTTATTGGGCAGTGAGAGAACTTAATAGAGATTTTAAACTTGCTGGTGAGAAGAGGTTGCTAGACTTGAGTTCTTTAGATGAATGGAGAAGTGAGGCTTATGAAAATGCTAGACTCTTTAAAGAGAAAGTTAAGAAATGGCATGATAGGAGAATTCTTAAGAGAGAGTTTCATGTTGGTGAGAAAGTTCTATTGTATCGTTCTCGTCTTAGATTTTTTGTAGGAAAACTATTCTCCAAATGGGAAGGACCTTATGTTATTGTAGAAGTATATCGTTCTGGTGCGATTAAAATTGCTTCACTCAAGGATGATTCTACACAAGTGGTAAATGGACAAAGACTCAAACATTATATTTCTAAAGATTCTTATAATGAAGATGTTGATATTATTCAATTGATTACTCCGGAAGTTTTTATTAAAGAGCAATTTTCTGAGTCTGCAGAAGCTGAATTCAAAAAGGTAAAGTTTTAGTAAGAAAAAGTTCGCGTTTTAAATTTTGGAAGATACTATATTTGTTTTTAGAAAATATGGAAAAATAGGGGACAAAAACGAGCACGAGACGAGGCACGAGGCCACGCCATCATGTGCTGTCGCGGGTCCCATCCTGGCCGCGCCAGCACCTGATGAGCGCGCCTCGGAGTCCGTCTCCTACTCGATTTCGTCTTGTTGCCTTCCTTTTGTTGCGTACATTTTTGCTATATAATCCCCCGGACCCCCCCGAGGTCCGTATATTGTGTTTTCGACGTGTTTTTGCTTCGAGTTGTTTCTGTCCAGAATTTTGTCCCAGTTTTAGAAGCATCATGGTCTCCGCCAACGACAAGGGAAAGGAGACTTTGGAGGATGAACTCCAAGATCCCAAGCTAGATGAGGAAGTCAAAAGTGAAGATGGAGAAGAGGTGGAAGAAGACCCGCGTCATCACCCTCGCGCTACCGTTGCTAGCATTGGAGTGGTGGCAAACCCCTCCAACCGCAAGATGGGCGCGCGGATGAGCACCGGAGGGAAGGTTACACGTCATCTTCTAGCTCCAAGAACATCTTCCTCGAGCACCAACAACCCTTTCCACAACTTAATCTATTTGCATCAAATTGAGAAGCTTCCTGAGGCAAGGCGGCCAAATCCTTGGAATATAGATCGTTCTAACAATGCAGGTGAAAGAAGCTCTAAGTCTGATGAGAAGTGGGGGAACAACTCCAGGAGCTGGGATTCACAAACTGATATGTTCATGAGCCGAATTGAGGGCAACACGGAGATGATTCGTAACCTCACCTACAAAATTGATGAGTTGAAGGAGCTTGTAATGAAGCTTACTAAGGATTATCCATCACCGCCAAAGGAGTAACCCATCATCGGTATTGGCATCCCCTTGGCTTGTTCCAAGCCTGGGGGAGTGCCGCGGTATCACACCATTATCTTTTACCTTTTTTTACCTTATCAGTAGAGTCATATCATGAGTAGAGAAGTTATCTTATAGTATAGTTTGCAATGTGGAAGTATCTCTCTTTTAGTTGGTTGTCTATGTATCCCTTGGTGTGAGTTGCCGATATGGAATATTAATGAGAAGTTTTATCATTTACTTTCTGCACACCTTATTTTAGTTTGCAACTTCTATTATATATGATTGATCTTGTCATTAGTATTGGTATCACTTTGGGAGCATATAGTAAATCTTTTGGTTTTGGCAAACTTAGCATTGGTCAGTAGTTACAATACTTTGCGACTTAAGTGGAGAAAATAAGTACATGTAGATATATTATTCAATGATCTTTCTCACTTGTAGCTCATAAGCTTAGTATTCACAAATTAAAATTGTTTGTGCTTACAAGGAAGATTCCATGATTGTTCTTACTACATGTATATTTGTTTGTATCCATCGACTCTTATGCTTACTACCCAACCTTGCCAAAGCTTTGTATCGAGAGGAAATGCTTCTCATACATCCAAACCACGAGCCAAAACCTTTGCCATCTGTGTCCACCATAACTATCTATTATGTGGTATTTCGCGCCACTCCAAGTAAATACTTCGTGTGCTATCTTTATTCAAAATTATTATCCCTTATTTGTGTCACTATTTATTAGCTCATGAGAAAGTATGTGGGTTACTCTATGTTTAACTTGTTAGATAGACTTTCAAATGAGCTGGCAAATTGGGTGCCCAGTCCCAAGTAATTAATTGTTCAATTCTCTTCACATGGTTTTCAATGAATTATCAAAAAAGAAAGTTCCAAAGTGTTATATTATTCAAAAATAGGCACTCCTCTAAGGTTTGAGATAGATTGGAAGGCACCCGAGGATTTGGTTAGCCATGGATTGTGTAAGCAATGGTGGGGAGGAGTGCCAAACCGATTTATAAAAAGTGTGCATGTGTAAACAAAAAAGAAGAGGGATGATCTACCCTTGGGTAGAAATAACGTCCTTCAATGGGAGCCGCTCTTGAAAGTCTAGATAACATGGTAAATATAGTTTTCATTCACTATCATTCGTTGACAACGACATACATAGCTTAAAAATTATTTCATACTCTCTATATGATTTCAAAATTTAAAGCTCTAGCACATGTTTGTATCTCTGTTTCCCTCTGCGAAGGGTCTATCTTTTACTTTCATGTTGAGTCAGTAAACCTATTTCCCCCTGTCTTAAGCAAGCATCTGAGTTGTTTTGATTCAACCATCTATACATTTGTATTATTAATCATGTCTTTGTTTCTCCCTTGTTTAGCACAATGCTGTTATCTCATAGATATAATCTTAAAAGTTAGCAACTACTGTAAGATGGTTGTTTTGAAGAGTAAGTTCAATCTGTTCATTGTTCTCTGACCAAGAACGAAGTTTGCCAACACCAATTTGATTGTCTCTATGCACCTTATTGTGATTTTTCTTTACTTGTTACAAGTTAAGTTGAGTTATATGAATGGAGTTATGATCTAAGATGACTTGTGTATTAATAGATGTGATGCTTCTTGTCCATATATTCTTTATCGACACTTCACTCCATAAACCTGTGGTCATGTTTACTGAGTTCAGCTTTCGCTTGGGCACAAGCGAGGTCTAAGCTTGGGGGGAGTTGATACGTCCATTTTGCATCGCTATTTTATATCATAATTTACAATTATTCATTGATATATTTCATATTTGGAGATGATACTTATGTTATTTCATCTATTTTACATGTTTGATGATTATTGGAGAATGGATCACCGGAGTCTGAATTCTGCTGGAAAAAACACCGTCAAGATACAATATTCGCGAAGCTTAGAAAATAAAACCAAGAAGATGGAAATTCCTATTTTGTCAGATCATGGAGGAGGCCAAAAGGGGAGCCCGACGACGTGGTTATACCCTCCGGGTACCCCCACTATGACGTATAATGAAGATAGAGACCCACCGGGTGGTCCAACGAAGCCCAAGAAGCTGCTAAGAAAATAACTTGAAGGACAAGACAAGTACTCCTATTCGTAATCTATTAGAACTCTCATGTAAAACCCCACTGGCTGCCTATATAAAGACAGTGAGGGGTAGACAAAAAGATAAGCCAACAGATAGACAGAAATAGCAAGGCGACATCGCCATAGACAATAGACAGAATATAGTCGGGCAAACCCCGACGAGACCACCATAGCCATCACGGCCACCATGTAATCATCTTCAATATTAGATCAGACAAGCAGGAGTAGGTCATTACCTCACAATGAGGGGCCGAACCTGGCTAAACTCTTTACTTGTCAGCCGTCCGGAACCACCAGCCGCCATACTTCTCTCTATACGAAACCCGAGGTACCTAACCGAGGGATTTGCCGGGTTTACACCCCGTCAATTGGCGCCGTCTGTGCGAAGAACAGCGTGCTGGATTTACGGTTGCGGCGACCCCGGTGTCGTAACAGATCAGTGTACGGGGGCTCGACGACAGCGCTGGCCTCCTATACGGCTGATCCGATCCAATCTACAGCAACTATGACGATGAATATACATCGACAACCGCTGCGGCAACTCGTCACAGATCAACACGCCGGCGGGCTCCTCGACAACAATTCCCTCGCGTGTGGTTTATCGGATCAGCAAGATCGAAAAATTCGAGCAGTGTCCTGTGCATGGACTTGCATGAATCCACGTCACGGCGGCCGGCGATTACATCTCCATCGGCGGCGTTTCTATACCAAGGACCGATCCCATCTATATGACAATTGCCGAACAAGCGACCTGCAATTCGCGACAAGCCCGTGGAAGATGCAGATTCGTTTTGGTGCATGTCCAAAACGGCGGTGGCCTCGAGGCGACGTGTCCAAATTTGATTGAATCTCTCCGCAAAGTGCAAAGTCTAATTGGCTCCCTGTAGCAGCGCTACCACGTGACCTGGTGGCTGATCGGGTCTTTTCTTGCTCAATCTAATCACCTCTTTGATTATTCTATACAATCTAATCATCTCTTTGATTATTATATACATTAATTGTTTTACATAATCTATTTTTTCCACGTACGTGAGTTTTTTATCCCGATGGCATACATCGTTTGGAGCAATGGAGCCGGAACCTGCACACACGGCTGCTTCGGAAGCACAAGCAAGCAACGGCGACATACCCGCATGCCAGCTTAACCTGTCTTCCAGCCGACATCGACTCGGACAAAATTCGACTTCCTCAACTAACATCGACCGTCACGGCAACGACCAAGAACGGCGCATCGGCTTCGACCTGACTCGACGGACCGACGACTCAAGGCGGCGGTCGCTTACGCCGCATTAGCGATCAGCGTCTGGGGTACCAACAGAAATAACCTGCTCCCTGGGAAGGCGCCACATACACTCGGGGGCTGGTGCTTCGACATCTACAATAACAACTTCATCGCTGCACCCGGTCGCACAACTCCGGTGCCTTTTTCGACTCCGCCTTGCCGACTCGACAAGACGAAGTGCTGGGCGTTGCAGTCGACGTTCGACTCCGTCTGGCCAAACGCCACGCCACTCCGCCTTGTTCCGACTCCGTTTGCCGGGTCTACTACATCTTACAGATAAGTTTAAATTTATATTATTGCAATTTATCAGTATGAATGAAATTAATTTACTTCAAAGTATTATATTTGTTTACATTAATTGGCCGGTAAAAGCCATTATGCAACGTGTTAGCTGTAACAATTACGGTCAATATGGACATTTTATCTCTTACAACAAATCAAATTATTCGTTAGTCGAAACCACGCGTCGGTGGATATATTGGATGATTAGATGAATTTTTCAAAGTCGGGATTTGTCAAAGTCGGGTTTTATACAACCCGCCTCTGGTTTTTTCAAAGTCGGGATACAACCCGCATCGGATTTTTAAAATCGGGTCATAACCCGCATCGGATATTCAAAGTCGGGTTCTATAAAAACCCGCATTGGAATTATTAAAAGTCGGGTTCTTTTATGACCCGAAACGGAATTTTTAAAGTCGGGTTCTCTAAAAACCCGCGTCGCGTCGGATTTTTTAAGTCGAGTTCTCTAAAACTCGCATCGGATTTCTCAAACAGCCGCAACCTTTGCCGCGTCGACTCCGTCCGTCGTTATTTTCTTCCGGTTAAAACGCCGCACCCAATGCCGCGTCGACTCCGTCCGCTGCCTCGACTACTTATTCCGCCGCGTTGATTTCATCCGCCGCGTTGATTAATTATTCCGCCGCGTCGACTCCGTCCGCCACGTCGACTACCAGCTATCTACTATTCACCTCAGTCGCACCCGACGCTCGGGGGCTACGGCATAAAAGTTCATTGAAACACGTTACCCCAGTCGCACTCGACACTCGGGGGCTGCAGCATAACAGTTCGTTCAACAAAGTTGTCCCAGTCGCATTCGATGCTCGGGGGCTCCGGCATAACATATTATTTAAACAAGTCACCCAGACACACTCGACGTTCGGGGGCTTCGTCGACTCCGGTCTGCCGCATCCACTCTATCCACCGCGTCACTCGCCGTGTCGACTCCGTCCAGCATCTCTACTACGTCTCACCGATAAGTTTTAATTTATTGTATTTCAGTTTACCAGCATGGTCATACTATTTTATTCCAAAAATACTATATTTGTTTACACTAATTGGCCGATTAGCCATTGTTTCAAGCCAATATACACAGATACAAAGACGAGTTGAGTATCTCTTCAGTCGCTTCAAACTTCAGCAATTTACTCTTATCGGGAGGGCACCCGCAACATTGTCGACTGTGATTTTAAGACTACGCTCAATTGCAAGCAATTAAAAATAGCCCCGGGGCTACTCCCATCGGGAGCGCTGCCCGCGCACCCGATGGTTTGAATCGACGAGCAGCGTCAGTCGAAGAACAACCTCACCCGACAGATCGAGACCACTTGAAGAATATCTACAGCCAAAAAACTCACATATGCAGTCGAAATCTGGTCGAGTATCTCCCGGACCATATTCAAATATATAAATAATAATTCCCGGGACGTTCAAGCCGAGACTGGTCCTCGGATGTTGTACAAAACGTACAAAGGTAAGACCTGAGTAAGGCCGGGTGGGCCATACAAGCTATGTGGACCTAATAATTTCCATGCCAGCAGGCATGATGCAAAATCCCGGCGGACAAAAGAGGCCGGGTTCTAACCAGTAAGACCAAACAGGCATGAGTCGAACTTGCACGGTCATACCGGGTTCGAGCCAAGGGATTCGAATCTGCGTAGGCTAGAAAGGTATTTTGCCCGAGTCGCGAATTTACTTGACCCTGATCCGTCGATTGAATCAGGCCTACTATGCCATCCATCCCATATAAGACGAAACAAATATATATCAAGCATTTCGAGTCATGAGATCTCGCATTATGTTCCCTAACAGGACAGGAAGTACAAAGGAGCGCCTGATAAAGGCGAATTGCAGTAACTAACTTCGATATATAAATCTTTTTACTATATTTATTCGCATGGCATGAGGAACCAAGAAACAGAAGATAAAATACATGAGATTAGAACAACTTGAGCCTATGCCCGACTCTGCGAGTCGCACATAGCCTCGGGGGCTACTCCCATCGGGAGCGCTGGCCGCACACCCGATGAGCGCTGGTCGCGCAATTGACGCACTCGAAGAATTATCAAGACAGACGCATTCGAAGTATTACCAAGACAGAAGGACTTGAAGTACAACCAAGAACAGAAGCAATCGATGCATTACCGACTGAAGACTCCAACCAACCATTAAGCATATTGTGCACATGAAGATCTATCAAGTGATGAGTCCCTGCCCGACTCTTCGAGTCGACCAGGCACTCGGGGGCTACTGACGTGGTTATACCCTCCGGGTACCCCCACTATGGCGTATAATGAAGATAGAGGCCTACCGGGTGGTCCAACGAAGCCCAAGAAGCTGCTAAGGAAATAACTTGAAGGACAAGACAAGGACTCATATTCGTAATCTATTAGGACTCTCATGTAAAACCCCCCTGGCTGCCTATATAAAGACAGGGAGGGGTAGACAAAAAGATAAGTCAACAGATAGACAGAAATAGCAAGGCGACATCGCCATAGACAATAGACAGAAGATAGTCGGGCAAACCCCGACGAGACCACCATAGCCATCACGGCCACCATGTAATCATCTTTAATATTAGATCAGACAAGCAGGAGTAGGTCTTTACCTCACAATGAGGGGCCGAACCTGGGTAAACTCTTTCCTTGTCAGCCGTCCGGAACCACCAGCCGCCATACTTCTCTCTCTATACGAAACCCGAGGTACCTAACCGAGGGATTTGTCGGGTTTACACCCGTCACCCAAGGTGGGGCCCAGGGGGCCCACACCATGCCGTGGCGCGGTCCCCCTTGCTGCCGCGCCGGCACATGGTGAGGGGGCCCTGGCCCACCTCTGGCGCCGCCCCTTCGCGTACTTCATCCCCCCGAAAACCTAAAACCTAAAGGAGGCACGAAGAATTATTCCGCCGTCTCCACGAGGCGGAAAACATCAGAGAGAGAAAAGCTCTCCGGCACGGAGAAATCTGCCGAGGAAATTCCTTCCCGGAGGGGAAAATCGTCGCCATCGTCACCGTTATCGAGCTGCACTTCATCGAGATCATCATCACCAACATATCCACCGCCGACACCGTCATCTCCATCGTTCCACTCCGTCCCCGCTGTAACATCTAGAGCTGAATCTTGTCTATTTGATAGGGGAAACTCTCCCGGTGTTGATTACTATTGTTATTGATGCTATTGAGTGAAACCGTTGAATTAAGGTTTATATTCAGATTGTTACCCATCATTATATCACCTCTGATCATGTTTCAAATGATGTGTTGTGAATAGTTCGTTTAGTTCTTGAGCACATGTGAGAAGTCTAGATGTTAGTAGTGAACTATGTTGAGTAATATTTAATATTTTGATATTTAAGTTGTGGTGCTATTCTTCTAGTGGTGTCATATGAACGTCGACTATATGACACTTCACCTTTATGTGCCTAGGGGAATGCATTGTGTATTCGAATATTAATTGTGGGGTTGCCGGAGTGACAGAAACCTAAACCCCCGTTGGTATCTCGATGCATGAGGGATGGTAGAATCTCAGAGTTTAAGGCTGTGGTTAGATTTATCTTAATTAGTTTCTAGTATTTGCGGATGATTAATAGGGGTATAATCAGAAGTCTGTATTGGTCCTATAAAGGGTGGTGCATTAGCATAGGTTCACCCACACAATACTTATCGAAACACTAAAGATTAATCATCTATATGAAGCGAAAGCATTAGACAGAAATCCCGTGTGTTCTCAGGAACGCTTGGTCATCATAAGTAAACAAACCGGCTTGTCCTTTGCTCTATAAAGGATTGGGCCACTCGCTGCAATTATAATTGTTGCGCTTTATTTACTCGCACTTTATTTATCTGTTATATCAAAAAACTTTTAAAAACTTGTCTCTTAGTGTTTACAGTGAAATACTCATCAAAACCGCTTGTCAGCACGCTACTCGTTGGGTTCGACACTCTTATTTATTAAAAGTACTACGATACACACCCTATACTTATGGGTCATCAAGCGCCAACCGAGAAGGTACCCCCACTTCCGGCGTGGGGCGGCGAGCAGATAACTCTTGCCACCGGAGTTCAATGACGGTGAAGGGCCAACATATACCCTGAGCTGTGCGTCCTACCCTGTCACGGTCAGTGGGAGGGGTGGGACGCATGGGCCGCTGCATTTGAATGAATCCACCCGGCCTTGATATCAGCGGCTTCGTAAATTGGGTGGACGTTTCAGCTGGGTGAACACAGCCGGGTCTCTTAGCGGGATCTTCGCTTGCGGGAGCTGGAGGGTTGGCTCCGCTCGACTACCCGTCACCTGGTACATCTTCCCTATGTTCCCGGCAAGGCCGCTTACAGTGTTTTGGACCCGGCTCCCTTGGTGAGTGCTAGCCTTCACTATTTTAGGCTAGTCTTTTACTTTTTCTTTTTTTGCGAAACGGCTAGTCTTTTACTCGACGGGTTCTTAATTTGGGTGTTTTTCCTTCATTCAGCTTCTCGCTCGAGGGCCCCTTCTGGCTGGGGGAGATGTCGGCTTTATCAGTCGTGGCCCGGATGGGGTTGCCGAGCGCTTCTCCGACATCCAACACAGCCAAGTGTTTTTCGGACCATCCGTGGATGCAATTTCTGAACCTTTCATTGATATGGTCGAAAGTTCCACTAGTAATTCTCCCAACTGCAGTCGGCAAGCCCAGATAGCATTCAGAAAATGCCTCAACCTTGATGCCAAGGGTTGCTTCAAGGAAACCCGAAGGGGTTGCTGATGATCATTGATACTAAAATAAAATAAATTACCCTTTATCCCGGTTCATAGCCTGCCCAGAATATTCTGCATATATCTGGAGAATATTGCTGAACCTATTTGCACTTGAGAATGTTTCATTCATGGAGATCAAACTATCAACAAAAAACAGTAGATGACTTATCCATGGTGACTAGATACTCCACATGAGTACCCCTATAATTATTCAAGAGAGCGGTCAAATCTTGGGATCAAATTATGAATAAATAGGATAACATGGGATCTCCTTGCCAAAGGCTCCTTGATGGAGTAAAGTAAGGAAGAAGATCACCATTCACCTGCCCCTGAATCTGACAGACGTGACACACTTCATAACCAGCCTGATGAAATTTCCATCTAAGCCGAGGAATCCTTTTCGAATAAGGACCTAGGAACATTTACATGTATGAAAATATGAGCGTGTGAGCTATTTGCATTGTAAACTTTGAACCGAATAAGGGTATCCCCATATACAGCAACACTTGTATACAACTTCACATATGAATATTAATGCAAAACGATAATCACACGCATAGATCATATATGCTGATCGATCGAGCGAAATGATGCACCATGCACGGAAGATGGGCTCAGGAGCCATGGCATATCATCACTTATCGTCTTATATGTGACTGGTCTCCAGGACATAATCTCTCATGAGCTTTGTGTTGGCTTCATCAACCATCTGCACATGCACCACGGAAGGAAGAAAATAAGTTCAGAATGAATGGCCTCTTCCTGATGGTAAGAATCGTTCTTCCCGTCGAAATCCAGGATATACCAACCAAACTAACCTTGAAGGATAACTTTTTCAGGTTGTCCCACTCGAAATCATTCTTCATGTAAGCAGATCGAACCTGCAGTAGCAGATACATAAGTAATTCCTGGGGCGTGCCAGTTTCAGAATGATGTCGTTTCCAACTGTTGTTATCAGTGCTTACCTCCAAAATCCTCATAGCTGTTACCATGGTGAAACAAGAGAGGAGAGGTGTCAGTAAATTCGTCCAACACTTTGATCACTACAAAAATGACAAATTGACCAATCGATATGTAAAAGAAAAGGCATCATTTCTCTCGCAAAAAAGAAAAGAGAAGGGCATCACTTGAGCTTTGTAGTACATGACTACGTGAGTGAATACGATTTTAAGTTCAGAATTTGATATTTATCTTATACTTGGTTGAAAATCTGATCACAAAAGCAGGCATTGTAAATTTAGTATGTCATACAGTTCTTCAGTGGTAAGCATGTAGCGATAAGCAAGGTTACCGTCGAATATCGTGAATCCAAAATGGTGAAGCAAGGTTACCTAATGCCTTGTGCCTTGGCGACTCACGGATCAAGTTTTTGCAAAAACTGTCAGCGTCGTTCACGGAGTTACGACTGACAAACTCTTTGAGCTCACTATATGCTTCTCGGTTGTAGCTCTTTATCGGTAAATCGCATCACCAGAAGGTACAAAAAAAAAGCTATCAGATAATCACCCTCAGCATAAAAACAAGTACTCCCTCTATTTCACAATATAATATGTTTTAGCAATTTTCCACATTTATATGTCTAAGCATGTATCTAGACATGTTTTAGGTGCACTCATTTTAGTGTGAATCTAGACAACATGTATTAGACCTAAAACATCTTATATTGTGGAGCGGAGGGAGTATCACACAGTAATAGTATAGTCCATATACACCATTCAAAGTTCAGAGAGAGTGTAGTTAACAAACAAAGTAGTTCAGAGCAGAGTGTACACATACCAAACGAAAGGAGCAAAGTAAAATGCTTTTATTGTATTTAATGTTATCGATAGGGACTATGAGAAGAAATAGAAGGTCTGTAACCTCCAGTTGTGCCAGCACAATCCTGACAGCAATGTAATTGAAGAAGTTCTGCAGACTAATCGCCGTTTTTTTCTCTGGTGAGCCCTCTCCAAAGCCTGAAATCATGTCACCTACTTATTCAACATTATTGGCAAAAGCAACTAAAAGTAGAACTGAGTATATTGTTAATTATACAGTAAATGATGTAGTTCAATCCTGTTTGTTGAATTGTTGCTTATGAAACCGATTTCTTATATTGGCTTGCTGTGTGTTTGGATCAGGCGTGGCCGATGCGGTGGCTCCAGTCGAGGTCGGGGTGGTGGTTATGCAGTGCGGCGGCCAGGTGGTGCCATGCGTGTACGAGCTGGATGGGCCAGGCGGGCCCAGTTCTGGCGGCGCGCTCGTTGGTGCTCTTGGACATTCCCGGTCATGTGTGCTAGGTGATTGTCTGTGCTGGTGTGGTGTTCCTCAGACCGGCGGTGGTCCGGCAGGCTCGGGTGAACACGAGGGCGACGACGCTGCTACTTGGCGGCGGGGATCGTGCTGGATCTTCTGGTAGAAGAAGTAGAGACTAGTGTTGGGATTGGCACGGACGGTAGCACCCTTGCTGCAATGCGGCGGCGGGGCTTCACGAGCCCATTCGGGCACGGCCGGGCCAGGAGGGCCTGGTTTGACCTTCTGTTGTATCCGGTCGGCTATCGCTGGAAGGCGGTGGAGGCAGTTCCCTCCCGCGTGCTCCTTTTCTGCTAACCCTCGCCGAAGTCTCTTCTTTGCCTTTTTACCGGCCTCGCAACGTGTGTCACGGTGCGACGTGGGTGACTGCAAGACCGTGGTGGCATATGCTGGTGGGCGGCGAGCTTGGTGGAGCAATACGAAGCATCTAGGAGTGTGGGTTTGGAGGGGTCGGGAGAAATCCTTGTCGTTTTGACACCGACACAGTGACGCATGTGGGTATCACCGACCTTCTTGAAGGGTGTCGGGTGTACCTCCTCCCCACCTCTCGTATCGTACCAGGGGAAACCCTAGTACATGTCCGGGCAGCAGCGTCGTCGTCGGTTCCCTTCTTGGAGGTGCTGCTTGGTACACGATGCTTCAGAGTGCTTGGAGCATGGTGAGATTTCTCCGGAGGGCGCAGTGGTTGCGGGTCACCCTTCGTCGAGCCACTGTTGTTTGGCTTTGTTTTCTCTTCTTTTTCTTTTTTTTCTCTAGTGTTTCTTTTGGGTGTTGTGCCGTCCGGCCAGCAGCGGTCTCAAACGGTGTGACTTTATTTATAAAGCGGGGCGAAATCCTGTTTCGAGGAGGAAACCGATTTCTTATGATGTACAATAGGATATTCGTTATTTCAGAACGTTATTTCAGAACATCGTAAACCAGACGAGAAGAATTTTCTTGCTCATACACGTTTAGTTAGCTATAACTGTGTTTTGTTTTTCGTCTTGTAGCTACTGATTCAGTGACCTGCCTTGACAATCCAATTGCTTTTCACCGATAAATAGGGCAATTAAGAGTTTATTAAAGTGTCAAACAAACTAGTGCAGAATTTTACAATAAGATCAAGGCACAAATGTAGAATTACCGGGAACATACATCTTGTGGCACCGAGGCGGTGCCTCGAAGCTCACGAGCCGCCGACTCCTGACCGTCCCCGAGAACGGCTTTGCTGGTACGAGTATCCGGCGACGACTGTCGGCTCCGACGGGTTGGAAAAGAAGGGCGCGGCGAGAAGACGCCATCGTATCTGGGATGGCGCCGCTCGTACAGTAGCAGCACTCCATAACCGAACTCTGTCTCGTGTAGCGGTGTAGTATGCGAGGGGGAAGGAAGAGCTTCGATTGGAGTCAACGTCGAAATTCTTCTTTGAGTTTTAGAGAGATTCTTAGAGAGAGAAGAAGAGCTTTGGATTTTAGTGGCAGCGAAATCTGCGCCACGCGTTGCACAAAGCGTCAGAAGATATTAGCTACTCCTACCGGTAGTTTGGGCCATTCGAGCAATACAACGGTTTTTTTTTTTCGAAAGGTCCAGCAATTGCTGGCTTCCATTATATTAGCAGAGGGAAAGCATGGTACAATAAATGCCCGAGAGCCGAACTAGAGAAAACGAAAAACAAAAACAAAGTGTTTACAGGAAGTTCAAGGAGGTTCCCATAGTAGTTTTCTCAGAGCCTTTGCGCCTGCGAAGGCCCATTCCTGAGCTTCATCTTTGATGAAGGAGAGCAGCTGTTGTACCGAGCATTGCTTGCTCCTCAAGACGCGTTCGTTTCTTTCGCGTCAAATGACCGACAACGTCAGGATGAGCAGCGATCTTAATCCCTTTCTGTGTTGTGCTTGCGACGCCCGTAGCATTGCTGTCTGAAAAGCTTCCATTGATGTTGCGTTGGCCTGCATTGCCGTGGCGAAACCGGCACAGTTTGGCCATGCTGCAATTGCTGTCCAGATTTGGATTGCGCACGGGCATTCGATGAACAAGTGTGTGGAGGTTTCTAGGTTGCGACGACATAAAGCGCAGAAGTAGTTATTCGGCCACCCTCTGCGCTGTAGTCTGTCCGCGCACCAGAGTCTGTTCTGGAAGAGGAGCCACGCGAAGAACTTCTGCTTTGGGGGAGCCCAGATTCGCCAAACATCTTGCTCCAAGCTGGATCGGCCTCGCCCTTCAAACTGCAGGTTGTAAGCTGACTTTGCTGTGTATTGGCCGTCAGCAGTAAGCATCCATCTGATGCTGTCTGTTACCCCGGCCTGCAAGGTGATTGCAGCGCTCCGAATCATTCTCCATGCATGTATGAAGTGGTCAATCACCTCGATGGAGAGGTGGTGGCTCAGATCATGAACCCAAGCGAAGTTTTGTAGCGCCTGCGCCACCGTGCGGTTCTTTCGGCGGGAGTGTTTGAACAAGGTAGGGAATTGGGTGCGCAGAGGCGCGCCGCCTACCCAGTTCGATTCCCAGAAGGACGTCGTGTTGCCGTCGCCGACAGTGACTCGTGTGGCTGTCGCGAAGAGATCTCTGTCCATGGCATCGCATGGTGTCTGCGTACCAACCCAAGGGCGCTCCGGCGCAGTCCAGGTCAGCCATAGCCAGCGTAGCCGTAAAGCTCGGCCGAACAGCTCGAGGTTCGGGAGCCCCAGCCCTCCAACAGCAAGCGGCGCGCAGACCTTGGTCCATGCGATCTTGCACTTGCCGCCAGCGGCTGCGTCTTCATCTATGTTCCATACGAACCGTTTGCGGTGTTTGTTGAACGTTGAGTTGAATTTGGCGGGTAGCTTGAGCACCGTCATGGCGAACACCGGCAGTGCACTGAGGACGGAGCGACATAGCGAGCGGCGGCCTCCGGCATTGATCCACTTACCCCTCCAACCTGCCAGCTTAGATTTGGCGCGGTCGAGGATGTGTTGAAGGTGTGCCAGGCGGATTCGCCCAAGAGCTAGTGGTAGCCCGAGGTATCGAATGGGGAAGGATACCCTCTTGCCATTGAAAGGCTCGAGAATGTTGTCTAGGTTAAGGCCGTCGCACCGAATTGACGCGATGGAGCATTTGTCCACATTGACGCGTAGGCTTGTTGCATCGCCGAATGCATGGAGAATGTCGACTAGGGTTTTGATTTCCTGCTTAACCGGGTTGACGAACAAGATGGCGTCGTCTGCGTACAGACTTGCACGCAGTTTAGCTTCCCTAATTGGTAGGGGTGATAGAGCGCCGAGCTCGGTGGCACGGAGGAGAAGGCGGTGCAGCGGGTCGATTGCCAGGATGAAGAGAAGTGGTGACAAAGGGTCACCCTGCCGTAGTCCTCTCCTGTGCGCAAACGGAGTGCCGACGATCCCGTTGAGCAGAACCGCGGACGAGGCGGAGGAGAGCAGCAAAGAGATCCAGTCTCTCCAGCGAGGTGGGAATCCCATCTTTTCTAGCAACTCGAGCAGATATTCCCAGGAGATCGAATCGAATGCTTTCGCAAAATCGAGTTTGATGAGGAGAGCTGGCCTTTTTTTGCGGTGTAAGGCTCTGGCTACGTTGCGGACGTAGAGGTAATTTTCGTGGATGCATCTGGACTTGAGGAATGCGCTCTGTGCTTGCGAGATGAGGCCTCCCAGATGTGGTGACAGGCGGCGGGCGAGGACCTTTGCGAAAAGTTTGGCGAAGGAATGTATGAGGCTTATAGGCCTATAATCCTTCGCCGTTTGCACCATCTCCTTCTTCGGCAGCAGGCAAATGAAGGCGTCGTTTAGTTCAGTCATGTTTCCCGCGGCAAGGCGGAAGAGATGCTTGAACGCAGCCAGCACGTCGTGCTTGATGATGGACCAGCAGCTCCGGTAGAACATGCCAGTGTAACCGTCCGGTCCTGGCGCCTTCTCTGTTGGCGATGCTTTGACTGCCTCCCAGATCTCACGCATGGAAAAGGGGTTGTCTAGCCCGACAGCCGGCAGAGTTGGGAGCTGTAGGGCGTCCCAGAGCAGGGTTCTGTTGCGGGGAGCCGTGGTTCCGAGCGATTTCGAGAAGTGTTGTAGCAGTGCTTGCGCCTTGTCGTCGTGCTCGACGTGGATACCGCTATCGGATGTGAGCTGATGGATGTAATTCTTGCGCTTCCGTGCGTTGATCTTGATGTGGAAGAAGCGTGTGTTGGCGTCTCCCTCCCTCAACCAAATGATTCTTGAAGCTTGGCGTCTCCTGCTGCGATCAATTGCAGCGAGGCCAAGAATTCTGATCTTCAGTGCCTTGCGAAATTGGAATTCGCGTGGGCTCAGGCTTCTGGATTCCTGCGCGACTTCTAGTTGCAAAACGATCTCTGTAGCGAGCTGTAACTGGAACCGGACATCGCTGAAGAGGCCCCGACTCCAGGTACGCAACGCTTTTGCAGTGCGTCGCAACTTGGTTTGCAGCCGTGACAAAGGATTTATGGTGTTGACAGGCTGGGCCCAGGCGGCGGCGACGGTCTCGTGGAAACCCTGGTGCTTGGTCCAGAAATTTTCAAAACGGAAGCGAGCCTTGCGCGGCGGCCCTGTGAAGTTTGCCAACAACAGTGGGCAGTGGTCGGAGTGTGAAGAGGATTGCGCGAGGACAGTGCAAGGGGCGAAGAGGGCTTCCCATTGCGCGTTGCAGAAGAAACGATCCAGAAGGACAAGGGTTGGCTGGTTGCGCTCGTTGCTTCAGGAGAAACGGCGATTGGAGCACCGCAACTCAAAGAGTTCAGCGTGATCGAGGGCAGCCCAGAATTGCCCCATGAGCCTGCGACAGAGATTGTTGTTGTTTTTGTCTCGCGCTTCGTATATCAGGTTGAAATCGCCATTGATTAGCCACGGCGTGCCCGCTGTTGGCGCCATGTTCTTCATCTCTTGCAGAAAGGTGGTTTTCAGCGCGTCGTCGGTCGGCCCGTACACCGTGGAGAGGGTGAACGAGGTTCTTGATTGCAGGATTGTAACTGTGGTGGTGATGGAGAATTCCTGGACGGAGGGGTTTGAAATCGCAACGATTTGTTGATTCCAGAAGATGGCAACCCCTCCCCTTGTTCCGTTTGCGGCAAGGAAGAGGAAACCCTGCCGTGAAGGTCCTGCTATCTCAGCAGCAAGGGCAGTGTCGATGTGGTCTAGTTTCGTCTCCTAGAAACAGAGGATGGCTGCTTTTGTTGAGGCTGCCATGGCGCAGACGACGGCTCGGCGCGCAGGGTTGTTGAGGCCGCGGACGTTCCAACACAAAATTGGGCAAAGGTTGTCACTCATTGGGGAGACTTGTTGAACGCAGGAGTTGTCGGCACCGTAAAACTACTTGCATTAAACACATCCAAGACATACAACGGGGGGGAGGCGATCCCAGCTGCATCGAACCCAAAAAGGTCGCCTCCGAAACAGACCACAGACCCAAAGGTAAACCTAACTTGTGCCGGCTCGAGGCCGGCTGGTGCCATCGGGTCTGCCCTGGATGCCGGCCAGGCGTCGATGCTGACGCAGCCCGGCGAGACGAAGTTGGCGATTGGGTCCTCCAAGATCACCGAGGCCGGGCTGCTTGGTGGTGACGCAGGGGCGGCCGTGAGCAGCGAGATGCGTTGGGGGAGCGGCCCTGAAGTTGGCAGTGGCGGTGGTGGCGGCAGCACCGTTGACGCTTGTGGTGGGGGCGGGGCGGCGACTGTTGGTGCCGCAGCGGAGTCCCGCTGTCGCCGGCTTGTAGGGGTGCGGCTGCGGCTTCTGCGTCGGGTGCCGCCCAACCCACGTTGAGCCTCAGATGGCTGCGCCGAACGTCCGAGGATTGGGCTACACCCACGGGCGTCGTGGCGTCGGTGCCGCCCAGCGTCGCCATCGTGCTCGTCGTCGCGTCGCGGCGCGGGCGGGGCGTCGTTGCAAGGGTCGAGGAGGCGACGTCGAGTGATGGGGCGGTCCTCGTCGCCGTCCTCGGCCGTGAAGCGCCAGGTGAATGGCTGTACCGCAGGGTAGGGAGGCTCCTCCTCTGAACTTGACGACGGCATTCCGCTCTGACGAGAGGATGGCGTGCGCGCCTCTCGCACCGTCCAGTCTTCGGCGAGGTCGATGTGGATCAGGGCGTCAAAGCGGATGCCTTCCGGCGGTGGTGGGACCTGCCGATTGGGCGGCGAGTACCCATTCATCTCCTCCACCCTACCGGCGCCCTTGGGGAAGACGGTGAAGCCGTGCCTGCTGGGGATGCGTTTCAGGCTCCAAGCCCAGACCCAGCAGCTGAAGAGCTTGGTGTTCTCTTGCGCATAAGTGCGGCTGTCGAGTCGGTCGACGATGACGTCTTTTCCGAGCACCTCCTGTGCGCCCTCAATGGACCAGAGGTGCAAGGGCATGCGCTCGATGCAGACACGGACATGCAGGTTGTACGTCTGGAACACGCCGTGCTCCGATTCCCTCCATGCCTGCAAAAGAAAAGTGACGCCGTCGACGATGATGGAGCCGCGGCGAACCGCCTTGTCGCGGTGTGCGGGAACGTCGAAGTGAAGGAAGAAGTCCTCCGGGTGGTGCTTGGTGACGCGTAGCAGGTGCGGAGGGAGCTGCAGGGCGGTCTCCGTCGCCTTGCCGATGGAGAACGGGGTGGCCGTGTGCTGCGCATCGATGCACTTGGCAAGGACCCCCTTGCTGCGCAGCGAGAAGATCTGGTGCTCGATGGCGCGGGAGGACATGATGACGGTGTGGCTTGAACCCGAGCGCCGCGGCGCGGGCTTGGCCTGGACTTGCCCGAACATTGCTGCTGATGGCGGTGGCGCTGGGAAGCGGAGGCGTTGGTGAACTGTGGGGCGTCGCGGAAACACGATGCGATCGTGGGCCGAGGTGCGGTGGCGGGAGGCCTTGCAGCGCAGGGACTCAGTGGCCCGATGTCCCCAGGCCCCACACTCGATACATCGAGGAGGATCTCGGCAGTCGGCACGGCGGTGATCTTTGCTGAGGCAGCGGAAGCAGCGCCCGAAGAACCTCCTTAAGAAGGCGTCGCGGCCGGGATTCGGGGGAGGAGGCCTGGAGGCAGTGCCGCGGCCCAAACTGCTTGGGGACGGCATGGGCGGCCGCTCAGCTGAAAACGGTGGGTTGCTTCTTCTCCGGCCGTGTCTTGACAGCACCTTTATCCATGGCTGGCCATTTGACTCGTCAACCACCTTGGAAGAGGTCGGGATGGGGCCGACAACAACGGATTTCAGGCGAGCACCTTCCGAGGACCGTTGGGCATTGGTGGCCGGAGCAGGCTGGTGCGAGGACCGCTGGGCATTGGAGGCCGTCGCGGGAGGGAAGGAGCTCGCGCGCGCGGCGCGGTCAACAGATCCTCCGTGGATCCTGCAAGGAGAGGGCCCGGCGCGCGGGGAGCCGCCACAGAGTGAGCTAGATCCAGCGGATCTACGCGAGCAGCGACCAGATCCCGCGCCTACCGGCAGGCCGACGGAGGCGGCGTAGGGGGAGGCCATGGGGCGTGGGCGCGGAGGACGGACCGGTCCGCGGCAGGGCACCGGCGGGCCGACTAGGCGGCGGCCGTGGCCATGCGCACGCTCCTCTTCTCCTGGTTGCCGCTGCCTATAGATAGGGAGCTTGTAATGAGCGGGAAGAACCCTCAGCAATACAACTGTTAGGGCCAGCGTGAAAGCGTCGTACTGTGCAGCATTACATGGGCCGGTCCAGGCCAAGACGAGGGGAAATACGAGGGCCGGTAGTGAAACAATGAGAATGGAGGCAATTCCCATTCAACGCTACGACGCGTACCCCTTTTCTTTCTGTTGCCTTCTTCTATGTGGTTTTCTGGGACGACCCGCCATGATGGGATGGCAGCAAGAATCTCGCCGGAAATGCGGAAGATGATGCGCTGTGACGGCCAGGAAGATCTTGCCGAAACAGGGACGACACAGCTGGCCGCAACGTCGCTGACTAGAAGAAGCCATAACCTCACCGGAGACGGGGACGACATGGTTAGCCGTGAAATTGTCGGTGGAGGAGAGGAAGCAACTTATGGTGTGTGTGGGGGTGTGGGTGGAGGGGGGGCAATGCGGTTCATCGTCACCAAACAAAGGGGGGGGGGGGGGGAGGGGGCGGCAGCAAGGCAGGACGTTGTAGCGACCGCGCATAGGGTGAGAGCATTCGGTTGTATCCGTCGGGGTGGCGGGCGAATTGACGTCATGTGCCCGTATAGTGGTGGCAGACGAAATCAGAGTCGAAGATGATAGCCGATGCGATGCGTGTGAGGTGGGCTTGGGCCCATCATGTGGCTCCGTTAACCGACACAAAACGCGTCAAATAGGACCTCCATAATGTAATGACCACGACTCGGGAGAACAAACGGACTGACTCGGTTGAACAAGGAAAGCGTTGTCGGCTTGCGGTCTACCGTTTCATGTATAAAAAATATAGCGCACCATAGCAAATAGCACTGATCTTAAAATACACAATTAACGTGTTATATCACAGTATAACTTTTATTAGATAGACATTGCAGCCTGGTTTATCTAACGAGACTTGTCTCGGCACGCTACAGCGCGCAATGCGGTTCATCGTCACCAAACAAAGGGGGAGAGGGGGGCAGGGAAACCTAGGGTGACGTCACCAAGGCAGGACGTTGTAGCGACCGCGCATAGGGTGAGAGCATTCGGTTGTGTCCGTCGGGGTGGCGGGCGAATTGACGTCATGTGCTCGTATAGTGGGGGCAGATGAAATCAGAGTTGAAGATGATAGCCGATGCGTGTGAGGTGGCTTGGGCCCATCATGTGGCTCCGTTAACCGACACAAAACGCGTCAAATAGGACCTCCATAATGTAATGACCACGACGCGGGAGAACAAACGGAATGACTCGGCTGAACAAGGAAGGCGTTGTCGGCTTGCGGTCTACCGTTTCATGTATACAAAAATATAGCGCACCATAGCAAATAGCACTTATCTTAAAATACACAATTAACGTGTTATCACAGTATAACTTTTATTAGATAGACATTGCAGCCTGGTTTATCTAACGAGACTTGTCTCGAGGTTTCATGGCATAATGGTGTTACTAGTTTTGTTATGGCATGTGATAAGACGGTCTTATCTTAAACCGGCCGCATAATTAAGATATGACGAAAAAAACATGATATACAATAGTTATTCCATAGTCATATCTTTTCTACTAAATATCGCTAAAATTATGGTGAGATGACTGTTGCTAAGAGATCATCTTCAAATCTCCTTTTCTCATTTCTCTTTCTTCCAACTCAACAATTATCACAATTATCGACATTGTTAACATGCGGCTTATGTACCTAGATGCAGCCCCGCAGTCCATCTTCTATCCATTTCTTTGCTAGTCATGAATTACATGTACATTTATAGTGCTAGTCATGAATTACATGTACATTTATAGCACAACACGGTGGAAAGTGGTTTTTGCACCAGTGTGTTACTTAATTTTTTAAAAATTATATTTTAATTTTCATATAAATCTAGAAATAATCACGCATGTTCTTTGTCGTCAAACGTGAAAAATCTCAATGCAAAATTCTCTATATTATAGTCTACATAAAAAGGATAAAATGGGAAGATTTTAAACATTGTTAACTACCCCCTCCGTTCCAAATTAATTGAC
Source organism: Poa annua (assembly GCA_026929855.1). Classification (NCBI taxonomy): domain Eukaryota; kingdom Viridiplantae; phylum Streptophyta; class Magnoliopsida; order Poales; family Poaceae; genus Poa; species Poa annua. The sequence goes on from CM049437.1 coordinate 61,937,824, forward strand.
TTCTATTTGCCCACGTGACATACACATATGTGGGCAAATAAAAGTCAATTAATTTGGAACGGAGGGAGTATAATCAAATCTGTAAACTTGTTATTTTTGTGTTCACGTTTATAGGATACATCATCTAGAACACACATGATTTGTTTCAGTTTTTTTGCAACTTTTAAATATATTTTTTAAATTAACAGGAGCACTAGAGCTCAGGTGCAAGAAATCTATACTCAACAACACCACGGCTTTATTCCATACTCACCGGCCAAGATTGGTTACCTCACATGTCTACAAGATCACATAACATCCCATATCTTGGCTTGTTGGCTAGCACTCGAGTATACAGGCCGCACAAAGGTTCGCAAGCGGTACTTACACTACATTTGACCAATATACATGAAACCATAGTATGTCGCTACCTTGTGTCCTTGCCCTCAATAAGCTACTACACAAGCGGTAATTCACATAGGGGAACAGCAGGGCAACAAGGAGCTAAACCACATGCCATCTCAGTCTTCTGTGGGTTTCGGCCTTGCATGCCGAGAAGCTGAATAAGATTGCACAGCCGAAGTTGTCATGCCGATGGAGTGCTTTGTAAGGTCCATGCTTTTCCTTGCAGCAAACCAAATCGTCCAAAAGAATCCAAGCCAACCTGCAGGCAGTTTATGATGTTAGCGCGGGAAATTTACAAATTTACAGTTGTGGCATTAGCATACGATTCTTTGAAAAAAAAGGAGCAGACCCACATTCAGGAAGCAATCGTGAACGAAATGAAATTATTATTACTCCCTGTGAAATTAACATAATTATTATACGTTACTTTTCCAGAAATGAAGCATCAATATCTTCAAAAACTCCCAAATAATTCGCTGATTTCTGGCTAACTAGGGGCAAAAATGAGTCAAAGAACGCACCAGTCTATACTACGATTCGACAAAACCTAATTAACAAAAAAGAACGTATGCTATCTCAATTCAAAGTTAGCCAAATTACGTGAAGTGGATTAAAACAATCCAGTATCATAAATTACTCTTACAAAGATGATGCAGCTGTAACGTCCAGTTCATCCTAATTGCGGAGATGCAGACTAATACAAATGATCACACTGGACCCTAAGGCAACCAAATAGGCAAAGTGATGAACTTTTATGATAGAGATAACCAGACTCAAAGATAAATAATTATTTATCAATGCTACTAGTAAAAGTACGAGTTACGTTCGCTTCGCCGCCGGGACACTAATCACTTAATTACAGAAAGATACTAGTCACCTTAACCGTCCATTAGATCTGATTACATCAACTAAACATTCAGAATGCTTCCAAATAATTAGCTCACTAGCTTTTTCATGATAAGGTGGTTGAGGACATAATATGTACAAAAATGTGGCACCTTCGTATATGGGAGAATTCAATGGTCCTAATGTATACTCTTCATAAAGGTGATGGACCAGGTGGCTATTCTCATGAAAAACTATTATGATTGTAGGGACTCTAGGTACATTTTTCATGTAACATAATAGAAGGCAATTAAATCGCTGTCTAATTAGTGATTCTTATGGCCCTAAAAGTTGCATACCAATATAAAAGCACTAAACATAAAGTAATTTATTTTTCTTCAGGGTAAGCAAAAAGACAGAGACGCTGTACCAGTAACAATCATGACTCCAACAATTGCCGAGATAACCGTGGCTGAAATGACAAATATAGCAACCGATACTGCTCCGACATACACTGCAACTAAGCAAGCAAAGAACAGAGCCAGGAATCCTCCAGCAGCCGCCAAGGACATAAGGACTGAAACAACGACGGCATTAGTTGTCGCAACCAGCAGGAAGGACATGAAAATCAGCAGGCCGGTCAGTGCTATCAGCGTAATCGTTCCAACCTGTAACAGATGAAACAAAGGTAATTAATTCACTGTGCAACTTCAATACTTCACGCCGATCATAAATGCTAAACAAGCAATGACATTTGTTGGTATGTACAATAACTAAAAGGACTGCTACATCTAACAATGATGCAAGTCTCACGGCATACTCATACAGGTACATAACCCACCATGTGTTTTCACTTACAACATAGAGCACAATTCAACACATCCTTCAACTCTAGGAAATCATGTAAAAATCTATTTTCCGAGAATAAGCATGTATACACTGATGGTTCTGACCGGAGATACACGAACCTCACATGGCAATAAATTGATTCCCTAATAATGCATCCAACACGTCTAAATTTTTCTGCACAATTGATTCTTAGCTTGTATAACATTTTAGGACCACCAGTGTATAAGTTGCTATGGTGCTAAACAATGGTTGGCCAACACATAGTTTTAAGAGTCTGTTTGGGAACACTTCCGAGGCTTGGTAAGTCATCAAAATAACCTGCTCCAATTTCAAGAGTTCAGAGTGAGTTCTATGTATAAAGCCGCATATTTTTATGTTATTTTAGTTTCAAAATTCTTGTGGAAAATTAAAGTGGATCTACAAATCTGAACCTTTCATTGATTAGTATCTACAAAGAACCTTACTAACTGATGAAATTCTGACAATAGGGTGATGGAAAGGAGAAATTATTGCAATTTCTGTGACGCAATTGAGATGGTGGACAATAATTTTTTACTGTCAAGTAGCTATATTTCATTTGGAGGGTCATTCAGTGTTTATTGGCTTAACCTCTCTTCCTGTAGAGGTTGCTAATCTATTAGGCCATTCAGTAAGCTCATTCAACAAACACTAACACAAAATTAGGTAGATATATGGAAATGCTTGGATGGTGGTCAGATCCACGCTACCAATGTTTTGGTCATGACCAAAGTGTTGGGTCTTTGGTTGCATAGTTGCCAATATTTTGGCATGCCAATGTCTCTTTGGAGACCTAGTTGTTTTTTCTTGCCAATGTTGGCCAAATCATTGGCAAGGAAAACCTGAACAAATTATTTTGGTTAGCAAAATACTATATGGTAGAGGAAACTTGGGGTAACAATAAACACAACTACAACATTGCACCTTGTACCTAGGGTTGTTAACTGGAATCAGCCTGTTCTTTGCACCAATATCAGATCTAGAGGCAAGCTATCATCTTAGTCGTGCCAGTAACTTGGGCTAATGCAAGCTACTATTTTTGCTGTCTGATAATGGAAATCGGAGGCTTCTCGTCTCTTGCTAAAAAGCTGTCTCTGTCATCGTGTGTTCCGTTGCATAACATGGACAGTATTAAATTATTATAATCTTATTACTTAATACTTAACTTATCAAAGAAAAAAGATCTCTCCTAAATAGTAAATAGGGAGCACAAATATAGATCAGGCTAATATCTACACGGGCACTCATGCGCTACAGTAAATTTCACGTCCGCACAAAGAAATGCTACTAAAAAGGACTATCATTTGGTGAGCAGAGCATCACAACTAGGCCGAGTGGACGGATCGGAAAACGAAAGCACAGCCCGCCGGCTCACCGAGATGACGAGGATAGCGCGGAGGCCGCTGCCCTGTTTGGTCCAGGCGAGCAGGTCGCGTGCCGAGTTCCTGGAGGCCTCCCGCAGCCGCGGCGCGCTCTCGCAGGACGCCGCCCTGAGCCGCCGCAGGAGCGGGTCCCCGTCGGCGCCGGGCGACCAGATGCCGTCGACGAAGCTGCGGAGCACCCCGGGGAGCGTGTCCTCGCCGGAGACATCCACCGCGCGGCCGTCGGAGACCTCGCCGTTGGCCATCTTGGCTGCCGACGCGCCGGATTCGGCCATATCCGGGGTTGAGAGTGGAGAGTCAATGGAGCCCGTCGGAACTCGTCGGTCGACGGGGGAGAATGGAAGGGGGCCGGTGGGGTGGAGGGGATCAGGGGAATGATGCGGCTGTACTGCATCAGCGCTGGAATTAAAACGGGTTTGTGACACGTGTCTGTTGGACCACGATGTCTTCCACGTGGGTGTTATACGTGTATCACCTGTCGCTGCTTGCCTCGTCACTGCAGGCAAGTGCGGCGAGCCGGCGAGTAGTACAGATGCACATATATTTTTTTACTTTTTTTCTTTGTTAGAGCATCACTCGTTCCCCCACATAAACGTGCAAAACGGTATCTCATGGAACTCTCTCTCGCGTTTGGATTTCTGGCTGTTGGATGGAGGAGTTGTGGCGCGATCTGGAGCGTTTGTTTTTTGGCCTACTTTCTTGCTTCCTTGCCTACTCGCTGCCGCTAGGCCCAGCCCTGGTCGGTCCCGCTTCGCAGTGGTAGAAAGGGTGCGTTCGTTCGTACGGTTTTGCAACTCCTTCGAAGCCTCTTATCTCCACTTTTTGATCTGACGTCGTGAGGTATGTTTCTGACCCATGGGCTGCTCCAGGTGACTGATGTTCCTAGCCGATCGGTCGCTGTTTTGTGGCCATCCTTTCTGGTCTGGTCCACCTGCCAGCCGGTGTTTTTCCGTTCGTGTCTGGTACATCGTCGTATCTGCCCAACAAATGGCTGGACCCAACAAATGACTGGTCCCGCCCCACAGAGGCATATGTCTTTGGGTGCGTGTTGTGGTCCGCGTCATTCGCGACAGAGTTGGAAGGGTGAAACGGGGTTTTCCCGTTGAAGTGGACCGTGAGACTCTGCGTCTTGCTCGTTGTCGACTCCTCCGTGGCCGGCGGGTACAATTCTACAGGAAACAGGCATGGCGGCAGGCATGGCGGACGCCCTATTCTTCGTGCCGATTGGGGAGAGGAGGGCGTGCGTTTCACTTTTCTGCCTCGCCTCTCTCACACCCTCGCTCTCGCCTCCTCCGCTCGTCTTTCCCACATGCTGTTTCTCCGCTGGGCTTCCAGATCTACCTCCGGTCGCGCCGCCGCCTCGCCAATCTCCGACTGGATCCGGCGCTATGTAGGCTCTAGGTGGTGGCTTTGGTTGAGGTCAGCCCGTCGTTCACTCATGAGAGCTCCATTCGTTCGATGATTCTTCCATCGCTCAATTGTTCTTCTGGCATCGTTTCTTTGTTTTGTGCTTTGTCTTTTCTTGGTTTTTTTTTTGTTTTGTTCGACCTTTGTTTCTTCTTCTGATTCTTCCTGCTTTCTTGTGATTTACTTCCTCTTTTTGTTCTTTCCCTATTCTTTCCGAGGTTTCCTTTTGTCTTCGTTTTCTTTTGTTTCTGTGCTCCTCAGTTCTCAATGTTCTTTCTTCTTTCTTTTATATTGTTCTTTTGTTCTTCTTGCATCGTTTCTTCCTCTTCTAATTCCTTTCTTTGCAGGCCGTCCCATAGTTTGTGGTTGCTGTGAAAAGATTGGTGTGGCTGCGACATCGCTGTTGCGTCTGTTTGTGGTGAGTCTAGCCCCCAACACGTACGGTGTCCCCTTTTGTGTTCGCTTTGGTTTGAGCTGATGCGTATGTTGTCTTTTATGTTCTTCTGCAGGCTGTCCCATGCTCGGTGGTTGGATTGATAGATGTGGGGTCGATCTACATGAGGTGGTGTTGGGTGTTTTTGCTGCATGTTTTGCCGGTTAGACTGTGTTTTAGGTTTTTCGTTCTGTGTTCTGATGCCTTCCAGAAACGTTGACCACAGATTTCCATGTTCATCTGTTCACTCTCATGTGAGCACAGATTTCTTATGTCATTATTGTTTCTTTCATTCTGTCAGACTGGGGGTACCTCAGCATGTATGATGAGATTAGCTAGGCCGTTCGTGTCACTGTCAGAAAATGCCCTTATGACAGAGCATCCTAAGCTGCTATCCTATTAGACGTATCTATCTAAAAAGAGTCCATTTTTCCTCCCAACAACGTCAGTTTTCTAGGCACAACCACTTTGGAACCTAATTGGAATTACGTTTCAGAACGGCCATACATTTCATTCCAGTTTACTATCCTATCTTCCCCAAGACACCGTTGCGTAAGGTCATAGAATTTCCTTAGGCAGATGATTAGATTTATGAAGATGAGCGAACGAGACCATGCGGTTGTCCACTTGATTTATTCTCTTGATTTCATTGTTTCCGGTTGTCCACTTCTTTAGGCCAGGAACTATTTCTTCAGTTTTCCTATTTACCCTCCATTCACAGACCTGAAGAACTAGCTGCTGATAGTCGGGAAGCACCGTGGAGGCTGTTGCAATGGTACAAGAAGACCTAACCGGAGTCCATCACCAAGAACGTAACTCATCTCTCCCCCATGGAATCTTGATTGAAAATGTGCAGTTGCAGATCTGCAGTAATTATGATTCAATATTTATACTTTGTAGTTGTTGATTGGGCTAAATATTTATTATTGCACTTATTACTTGAATCAGTTTACGCTGGAAGTGAAAGATTGGACCAAAATCTTGCTCTTGGTGCATGTGAAGGTTTGAGCTTTATGCTTTGTACCATATTGAACGTTGGGGGATAATTTTCTTTTATAAGAATTACTTGCAGCTATATTATCACATATTTCGTTATTTTTATACATTGCTGATTTCGTTTTCACTGCTCATTTTTGCTTATCTCATAGTACCATGTTTTTCCCATCATGAAATGATTTGAGTAATTGGTGATGAATAGCTGATTTCCCAATTCCACTTGATTTGCCTGTTAGGATCAAGATATATTTTCATATATGTGCTTCTTTTCTCCTATTTATATGGATATGTCAAGGTAGTTATCACAAAGCTCTTGTGGAATTCCACTTTGTAGTTAAGCCTATTGATCTTTCACTATGTTACTTGAAACGTCTACATGCACTTTTTAGCCAGTGTTGCACACATCCCTTTTATATTTACTTGCAGCTTGGAATGTAGATAGGTTGTTGTGGATATTTTTACATTGGGAAAAATAGTGAATCTGTTTGATCTGTTGTTCTGTAAAATCTCTTGATCTTGCTTTGTAATATTCAATAAAGATTACATGCTTTCTACTCCTTTGGGTACATTTATGTACTGATGGATTTTAGTGCTAAATAGAAGCAATTGAAAAGGCACAGTTGAGGCATTCAGACATTTCCCGTGGCAACAAACCTAATATTTCTCATTAGAAATATTTGCGATTGAATTTAATATTGATCTTGCCGTACATCATGATATGCTTGATGTAAACTAATACCAACTGATCATTGATTTGGCTCCTCTTAGTGAACTCTGTATAATTTTTAGTTCATTTATTTGTTAATGTTAAGTACTCCATTTATATTCAAGTTTGACGTGGTTCTTATTTATAGTGGATATGTGGTTTGCTGCCAGTATTTGAATGAATTAATAGGCTTTACAACAAAGTGTAACTTGCTTTTTGCAAAAGGAAAGGTGCTTCCTTTGTCATGTTGGAATATATATTTCGTTCTCAATTGTGGATTTCTGTGATTTTGCCCTGAATTTATGTTTTGCTCATGCAGTGCTTATTCAAACTGGTGGCCGAGAAATGGTATATTGAGATCTGAACAGAATAATTGGCTTGCATCATTCCGGGGTTGAAGGTGAATTTCTTTCCTTCATCTTAAGTTCCAGGTTTCAAGGTTCCAAAGATAATTAGGAATGACTCTTATTCACTCTCAGGGCATATCATTTTTGTGGTCATGTCGTAGTCTCGCAGGTCTTTTTTGTGTATGAATGTGCTCTAGGATCACTTGCTATACAGAGTTGCCACTTCTCTATTGTCTTTCAGGTTGTATGGTACTTGGAATACCACCTCATGCTAATGTAGCAACAACCTATCATGTAACTTATCTCATACAATGGCTTGCTCAAGCTGTATTGGTTTTGTATATATTATTATTATTATTGGCATCATAGTTCACAAGTGGATTTATGGTGTCACGCTGGGCCATTTATTATTTTTGATTAATTTGTCAGTATTTGCTGTTATATTTTCTTTAGATGCATCAGTAGTCGTCCACTGTATATCATATCAGCAGTAATTAATCTAGGTTTGCTTTCCTAAAGAACACAATGGATTTGGAGCTACAACGTTTTGTTTAATATTTCTAATTTTAGTTCTAATTATCATTACTGTTACAGGAAGTATCTTATTTGCCCAGTGCGTTATCTTACATTCCTTTTGTTTTAATTTTGCATTTGTAGAATATATACTATGAAGAGCTACAACTTTATATCACTTTTTTGTGTATGCCGAATCATAACTGCCATTTCCTAATTGATTTAGGTCCCAATTGCGCTTGGCTATTGTTAAATGTAAAATGCTACAAAGATGAAGCTACAGAGAGATCAAATATGGTGTACGGTTCTCTTGCATGAAGAGAACGATGTCTAGCCACTGAGGTTGTCATAGAACAATAGTTTAGCTCATGCCCCCATCGTAGATGGTTTCTAGGTTGTTATTACTTATTAGACTATCCCTGCATAATGCTCTTTTGATTAGATGACGACGCACTCTGATATCTTAGTGGTGTTAATACCTTTATTTTATCCATTACGTACGTAATGCCTTGGTACTTATGTTAGCCTTCTAGGACAGAAATCCACATTACTTTATTTATATGAGGTTGTTAGTTAATGTCGTCTATGATGGTGCCAAGTCTAAATTGTACTTAAATGAAAATGCATCATCCTTTCGATCATTCCCCATGTCCCTACTTTTGCTGCTTAGGTTTCTTATATGATATTGTTTGGATTATACAACTAAGAGTGTAAGTATTAACACGTTATATTTTCCTTGGTCTTATCCCATTTATTACAGTTCTTGATTTAGATATCTACCTTGTGAGTGCCAAATAGTGTGTTTCAACCTTGAAATTCATGTCTAGAGTGAATCCTTTACTATGAATTATCCACATTAGATAGGAGTAATTCCTTTTAAGATGACATTCTCTTTTTTTACATGTACTTTAGGATTTTACAGTTTGCAGTAGTATTAGTATTGACTTGCAGGATTTCGTTTTCATGCTCATTTTTCTCTAGCTATCATCATTAAGATGGTCACCTGATTGCTGATTCAGTAGTAGTTTCCATGGTCTGTATCAACTTCCATGAGTAAAAATAGACTGACGATTGTCACATCAACCAACAGTAGAAAGAATGCAAGGCTTATGAATGAGAAGGATCAGAAGATTTAGGAGATTACCAATGCTGGGACCATTTCATGGTTGATGTTGCCAACACAAATGACATGATCTTCCAGATTGCTGAGGAAGGATGTAAAGATTTTTCCACTCAACAGGCATCAACTCAACGCACAGGGAAACTATAAGAAAGCCACAACACATTTTGACCAGCTCACCTTTGAATCGGTGGTTCTGCTGCATAAAGTAGGCAAAATCTAAATAGGGAAGAAACCATTAATCAAATGAAGTCGACCAGCTCCCAGGTTATCCAAGGCCCTCTCCATCACCACCACATATTTAGAAGAGTTACATATTGACTATCTGTATCTGTAGATTGTCATGTTACTTTCATCTTATACTATCTGCCAGTTGATACCCATAATTTATTTATGTTAATGTGTACTTATTTTACTATGCACTATATTTCCATGCCTTGACGATCTATGTGATATATCATAATAATAATTGTAACGAAAGACCTTCCGGTTTATAGGTGTAAACTTTGTGTATGTGACCAACATGTATACTGATTTAAATAGATTATCATACCATTTTCCTGAATACATATTCCACTCCTATGTATACTAATTGTTAATGGACGGCCGTGTCATATTAAGAATGTTTATAACAGCGTTTTGCAAACTGGAAACCAGTGTCAACAGTGGGTGGCCCGCGGCAAGCCGCGCCAGGCTTCTAGTGTCTTTTACCCATATGGGGCGCCCGCGCGTTCGACAAAATGGGGGCCGAGCGGTGCCTCCATTTCAAACAATTTAAAATTTAAATTTAGGAGAAATTTAGTAAACTTCATAGAAATTCGTAGATAGTTCGGCGATTACATGAAATTTTGCATAAATTTAAAAATATTTAACTACATCTCCGCCGAGTAGTCGCCCTCCTCCTCGTCGTCGTCGTCGGGCTCGTCCTTGGGCCGCCGCATCGCCGGGCGGCTGCCGCACCCCTCGCCGGTGTCGCCACGGCACCCTCGTCCGAGTGGCCTGGTCGGCCCCCTGATGGGCTGGTCCTCGTCGGAGACGTCGATGTACTGGCGCGGACGAACACCAGAAGTCCGGCGGGGCGGGGTAGCCTGCCTCGAACAAGGCGCGGGCCTCCTTCTTCAGCAGGTGGCGGCGGCCGAAGCCGTTCACGGCGGCGCCGTTGTCGTCTGAGCGATGCATCTTGCGGGAGACGGCGGTAGAGAGTTGGAGGCGACGGAGAGTGGCTGGAGAAGGAGACGGCGGGGGTGTGTGGAGAGTTGGAGGCGACGGAGAGTGGTTTTATAGATGCGCGAGGGCGGGGGGTGGTGGCCGCATTAACGCCGACGAGACGCGTCATCAACTGCGGCCGTCCGCCTGACCACTGCCGCGCAGGCGCGGAAGGCGAGCAGGCCATTAACGCGGCGCGGATGGCGAGGAAGACGAAGGACCGGTCAAAACGGTGGCGCGAACGGCTGCCTGCCGCTGACATCCGTGGCCCACGACGCCGAAGAGGTGCCCGCCTTTATTTCCCGCGGCTTTCGCGCCGATATTTCGTCGCGCCGACGCCCCCGCTTGCCCCCCTTCGTATTGGGTTCGGCTTGGGGTCGTCGGAGATCTCCTTGGATCGAGCCGGCGCGAATTTGGATTTGGGGGCCACTACTGGGCGGGATTTTTTGCGCCGGCGCCCCACATAGGCCTTTGGGGGGGGGGGGGGGGGGGCGAGTGGGGATGCTCTTAGAAGGAAACAAGAGAGGTGGTCTTAATTAGGACACGAAAACAGAAATCGTTTGTCCCATTTTTTTCATTTTATACATATTTTAAAGAGTTAAACGCGCCAGACGTCACGAAGTTGCCACGAATGTGCGCATTGGTCACGAACTCAAAAAATGCTAATAATTGGTCACAAAGTTGTGAGTTAGAGCCCCGTTAATCGTTCCGGCAGTTCGGCCGTTAAGTCTGACGAGTTTTTATAAATAGACCCTTAAATTTTTGTTTCTTCTAATTTATAGGTCCTTTTTATAAAAAAAATTGCCGCTGCCGATAAAGATGACCAGAAGGTCATCCACGCCGGATGCCAGCGGGAACTCACGCTTGCTGTTGAGGATGTGCCATTCGGGTCCACGGCTCAATGCGCTGGAGCGGGAGGTCGCCGCGCTGGAGCGGGCGGAGCTGGAAGCGGTGCGGCGCGTCGAGGTCGCGAAGGAGGCCGAGGAGCGGCTATGTACGCGGCTCGGAGAGGCCAAGTGCGAGGTCGTCGAGCTCGCGGGGGAGCTCGTAGCCGCTTCCACGGCTGCACTGTTGCCGCTGCGTCGGTGCGCTTCCCCGGCAGCCGCCTCGTCGGCGTCCTGTCCCGGCCGCAGGCTTCTTGCGCTGAACAACGCACCGACGGGCGAGCGCCGCGGCTCAGCTCGAGGCGTGCTCTGTCGCGGCCCAGCTCGGGGCGAGCGCCACCGCCCAGATCTTGGGACCTCTGCCAGCTCTGAATCTCCGACGAACGGAGACCACGGCCATGGTCACGAAGCTGCGCCGCTCTGATGCAAGATGCAGCCAGTACCCGACGAGCAGAGGAAGACCCGCTCCGGTGGTCTCGAGGACGTCGAGCAAGGCGCAGAGTCACGTCGAATTTGAAGAGGATGAGTACGATTCCATGGACTTGGGATTTATTGGCACGATTCTTTCGACACGGATGCTAAGCGGAGCGAGGCGGACCTACTAGACAAGGTCTCGGAGCTCGGCATTGACGTTGGCCGCGAAAATGCTGAAGAACGACGGCGGCGGCGGCCGGCATGAACTGGACGCACGTCGCGTTCTGTCATGTCAGACACATCGACGCCCTGCTGCCGCCCGTCTCGCGCACGTGCACGTCAGTCCTCGTCCAGGCTGTGCGCGTCCAGGTCATGCTCCTCTCGCCGTTGGCGTGCTCGAGGTCAAGGAGTGACGGCGCAACAAGCGCGGCACGCGAACGGAGGTGCACACGGGCGGAGGTAAGGCGTCGCATGATGGCGTCCGAGGCGCGCGGCGGTGGGCGGGCGCTCTGTGGGCGGCAAGAACGGGGCGCGGCTATGGGCGGCTGGGCGCAGGCACGCGAGGACGGGCAAGGACGTGCGGCAGGGCGGCTAGGCAAAAGGACGTCCATCACACAAAATGACTGGCCTAATTTGTTTAATAGGACAAATAGATGTAAAGAATAAAAGGTATAGTGTGTATTTTATAAAAAAAAACAGTCTGCCATGTCAGCAACTTAACGTCAATCCTAACGGATTGACTAACGGGGCTCTAACTTACAACTTTGTGACCAGTTATTAACACTTTTTGAGTTCATGACCAATGCGCACATTCGTGGCAACTTCGTATAGTGTGTATTTTATAAAAAAAACAGTCTGCCACGTCAGCAAATTAACGTCAATCCTAACGGATTGACTAACGGGCTCTAACTCACAACTTTGTGACCAGTTATTAACACTTTTTGAGTTCGTGACCAATGCGCACATTCGTGGCAACTTCGTAATCTCTAGGGCGTTTAACTCTATTTTAAAAGTAAACTGAGGTAGACAGGTCTCGGTTTTACATTCCTAGTCGTAATAGCTGTTTAACATGTGTAAAACTAGTCCCAATTATTGAGGTACGTGAAGGTCATATCTTTATAAAAAAAACTTCCTTCGAATGATTGTCGCGCCTCCTACTAAGTTCATTTTACGTAAACTCACTTGTGTTTTAATCTTCAAAGAGCTCCCCTCAGATTCAAAAAACAGGATTGGATCGTTCGTCTTCTTCCTGGCGCTGCTCTTCCGCTCCTCCAGTTGATCTGCCGATCCACCCATCATGCGATCTCGCACCTCTACACGCACCTCCAGCGGCTCCCCCACGCGGCTCCAACATCTGGCCGACCAGCAGTGCAATCAAGCAGCTCCGACACACGATCTGGCCGGCCATCCTCCCCACGTGAACTTGTTGCTCCTTGACACTGTGTTTGGATGTAGGAATTGAACTCTGGAATTGAATTGGGCTGGCAATTCCATTTCCTAGATGGAAAGGAATTGGACTCCAATTCAATTTCAGTGTTTGGTTGACAATAGAATATATGTCCGGAATCAAAAGTAGCACATGATTCCAATTCCTGTTTGGATGTATAAAGTATGGAATTGGATGTTTTGTTGAGCTTGGACAATATAAACTTGTCACGTGCATGAAAAAAAATGTTCATATATATTTGAATATTGACATATTATTTTGCACACATAATAAAATAATGGTAGTGCAAAATTCACCTGACCCGGGCATAAGCACGGCAAAAAAATCATGAACTGTTCTACGCATGAGGAACATAATAACAACCAACGAGCCAAGTTGAACAGAAGAGAATTATGTAGGTCAATGATCATTTTTTTGTTCGTCTGTTTCGAGGACAGCTAGGTCAACTATCTTTCGTGAACATCTTTTCCATGGTTTTGAGCCAGACCATGTACTGCATGCGCTCATTCTGAAGAAAGTATTCACAAAGCAAGCACGCCAGTTTGGAGTCAACGCCTCTTGCTTGGAGATATTCTTTCAGTGCGGTCTGTAGCTTAGGATCCAAATCTCTGCAGAATGATAGGGAAAACACTGTCAGTTACTGCAGCCCCAAAGGAACAACTCATGCTTCTTCAGCGTGATGCTGCTCTGAATCCAAGGAATCGATATGAGGATTAGAGGAACAGCTCATGCTTCTTCAGCAAATAAAAGCTGCTCTGAATCTCATGCTTCTTCAGCAAATTAACATTTAGATACTGCAGTATTCGTTTCAGAGCCTGACGAAGAGCTCCACCACCAGGCTCCCCGTACAAAACACCTGACGAAGAGCTCCACCACCACCGCCGCTCGAACAAACAGGGAAGGAGCAGGTTAGTGGGTGCCAGAAAAGCCCCTGCCATGTCCCCTCCCGTCGCTGCTGCCATGCCCCCTGCCACCGCCGCCACCATGTCTCCTCCTACTGCCGGAGATCTAGGGTTCAGGTGGGCACTGGGGGGAGAAACGGAGAGGGTGGAGAGGGGATCTATGAAGGGCGGATGGAGGAGGAGCAGGGAGGAGGCCGATGGGAGGGAGGACGAGCAGGGAGGAGGCGATGGGAGGGAGGACGAGCACGGAGGAGGCCGATGGGAGGGAGGAAGAGGTTCATCTCGCTGTCGAGGAAGCAGGTCAAAGTGCTGAGCGGTCGAGCGAGAGGCTGCAGGTTGCGTCTCGTTCTGTTTCGAGCGGGCGCGGAGCGAGACGCGCGATTCCGAGCCTTTCCGAGCTGCGGGGCTCGGAAACGTCGACAGTGGAACGCGCACGCGCGGGGCCTCGCTGGGAATTGCTTCGCGTTTCCAGGCCTCAATTCCTTGACCGATTCAAACAGCGGAATCAGCCCAGAATTCCAGGTTTCCAATTCCGAGCCCATTTTTCCTACATCCAAACACAGTGTGAGCGATATGATCTGGACAGCCTCCAGTGCTCTTGATCGTAATGCTCTTGATCTTCTACTCCTGGATGTGCTCGATCGTTGACAATGCCGTAACGGCCCGTTCTTCACCGTTAAGTTGCGGTGACTTGGTTCGCACCCAACACTAAGCACCTTTTAGAGCAAGTTCAATACTACAGCCATAAGAAATTATCATGTCATCTATATCAACTATATAACCAATATGTACAATAGTTAGATATATAAATGTGTTACTTTATTAAAATATGACCTACCTCCCACACTCACAAAGTGATTAGGATCACAAACTGAACTCGAATTCGAGAATCAATTCGACTGATTCGAGCTATGAATCCTGAATTGAGTCTACCGAAAGTTAGAGCATGGAGGCGAGGAGGGTCAAGACCACGCCAGCGACGGTCTTGACGGCGACAGGCACGCATCGGCGGCTTGAAGAGCAGCGCCAGCGCCAAGGCCGCCTCAGCCACGAGCACAACGAACAGGAGCTGGATCATCGCCGCCGGTGTGATGGATGCTCGCACTAGTGGCCGCCGTGCGTGCTGGGCGCGACGGGGAACGGAGCCGTCACGAGCGGCCCGCCGTGCGTGCCGCAGATCCGCGGCGGGGGCGGCTTGACGGCCCGGAATCGGCGGCGGAGAACCCCTGGGCAGTCGGTGGGGGCTATTAGGGAATGAGTGGCGGCGACGGTAGGTGAATTTGTGGCGGCGGCGGTCGGCCGGAAAGGCTTTCACCATGGCGGTTGACCGCGCGCGCTGAAATGGAAAGGATAGGGCATGCATCCGCGCGGCCCTTCGTGCCCTAAATATGGGACAGAGAGGAGCAAAATTTAATGCTGCCCCAAAATATGGCACCACATAGGGCACCTGTTGGAGACTGTTTTTTGCCCTTTCATGTCTAAAAAATGTTTTTTCGGGCATAGTGCATCCGATTAGAGATGCTCTTACATAACCTTATTATTGTACCTGCTCTTAGAGCATCTCTAACAGAAACCTCAAACTGGGAATCTCAAAATAAGTTTACAGTTCGACGTTTTTGCCAAATCTCGTCGCAACTGCTCACGCATGATAGCAGAAACCTCAAACGGATCTGCAAAATGGCTAATTTGGGCGCGAACGAACTAGTTTTCTTCGCCATTTCACTCCCGGAGGAGTTCGTCACCAATTTACATGTAATGTACATATACTCCAAAAGCTAATCTACTCCTAACTCGTCGCCGCCCTACCCTACTGCCAAAACTCGGCTCACCGGAGCCTCAGGTGCGGCGGCGACGAGGTCGACGCCGAGCTTCAGTCCTCGTTGCGGGCGAGCCGAAGCTCTGCCTTCTTCTTCTCCGAACGGAGCAGGACGAGGGCGATGACGCAGCCCACCATCTCGACGGGGATCGACTCGGGAAGTTCGAGGGCGTCCAGTGGAAGAAGATGAAGCGGCGAGGCAGAGCTACCAGCGGTGCCGCTCGAGCTTCCCTTGCCACCGGGGCTCTGCGCGAGGCGGCGACGCTCGAGCTCGCGGTCGAACTCCTCCACCTCGTGTCTGTAGCACGCCACCGGGACCGGGCTCCCTTTCTTGGTGAATTTCTTGATTAGCCGCTTCCGACCGGCGTCGGCGCGGACGAGTTTCTTCCGAATCTTGTCGGAGAAATCGCCGAATCGGTCGCCGCGCCCCCGCAGATTCGACTTCTTCGGTGCCATCCCGCGGCGGCGGCGGCCGATCTACGCCAACGGCCGTCGATTGCTCGTCGGAGAAGAACGGGGCGGGCGGCGGATTGCTCGTCGGCGGCGGCGGCGGATAAGGGTTACGAACGGGGAAATGTGCGAAACCCGGCATAAATACAGGTCGGGCGTCCCAATCTACGGGCGCCCGTATTCAGTTTACGGGCCGAGTGGTGTTTACAGGCTCTGCTATCGCGCTTTTTTAGGCACCGAAGTTTTACCGTTTCCGGGCTGTTTGAGTTTTCTGTCAGAGACGCTCTTGGCCGGCGTATAGTGGCGAGGTAACCGCACCAGCGGTCCTAATTCTTTCCTGCTACCTTCAGTTTGGTCCTAAATCTTTAAAATTGCACAAGTGAGTCCTAAATCATTCGTAAGTGATTCATCGGAGGTCCTATTTTGCTCTGACCGGTTTGACCCGTCTACGTGGCGCTTTGACCACTGTCACATCAGCAATATAGACCCAATAGAGCTACTAGTTAGGTATACAAATTATTAAAATGCCACTGGCTTCTATTCGTGCTTTTGATGGACCCATAGGTCAGGCACTGCTCATGTGGAGCTTGTGCATGTTCATGGAGCTCAAGGAGGAATGGAGGCGGAGATGAACTGTCACGGTGTCACCTCGAGAACATTGGACTGACTCGACTGTACGACCATGGCAACAATACTAGCAGCGAAGCAGCTGGTCGGTATCCTAGCTCCTGCCCGCAAAAAGTAAGTTAAGACCGTGGTTTGAAAGAAATACAAGGTAGGGATATTTTCACAAATATACACACCCAATCGGTATCCCTACTAAGCCCTACTGTTGATGTGAGAATGGTTTAAGCGCCACGTAGGCAAGTCAAAGCGGTCAGAGCAAAATAGGACCTCGAGTGAATCACTTACAAAAGATTTAGGACCTATATGTGCAATTTTAAAGATTTAGGACCAAACTGAAGGTAGCGGGAAAGAATTAGGACCGCCGGTGTAGTTACCTCTATAGTGGCGTGCGGGTGCGGCTCGGGGACAGAACAGATCCCCAAGACCCCAAGAGGCGAGAATTTCAAAAAAAAAAAGATCCCCAAGAGGCGAGGCCCCGGCCGCGACGTCCCGCACCGGCACCGCCCCGCACAGTCGCCGCCCCGTCCCCACTCCCCAGCCAACCACCCGTCCACGCACACCTCCTTCCTCCCTTCGCCTCTCCCTGCCGCCGCATCACCCACCCCTCGGCCATCTGCCGCCGCCGCAGGGGTGCGTGTTTTGCTGGATCTCTCTCCCATTTAGCTCCCGCTGCGCGATTCCATCTCTAGGTCTCCTCCAGGGGGGGTTCGCTTGGAGCTGCCGGTGGTTCTTCGGTAGTTTCGGTCAAGGATGGGGTTGTCTTCGGCCGCCGCGACCGACGGGGCGCAGCTGTGCGTCTTCGACCTCAGGAGGGGGCAGCAGGAGGGTCAGGAGCTCGACAAGATCCTCTTCTTCCACCCCGCGGACTGCCCCATCCTGCTCCAGCTCTCCGTCATTGGCCTCTGCGAAGGGATCATCACTTTCACAAGGTCTTCGTTCCGTTCCGCTGCATGATTTCTCACAGGAACTAAACCTGTACATTTAGTCAGCCCTTTCTATCTATCACTGCAGTTAAGAGGCTTGTACATTTAGACTAGTCATAGTGGGGAGTATCATATAGTGGTATCATGCATATGATACTAGTCTATGTTATTATCTCAATAGTGGGTGGTAACATAGATTTAGTATCATATAATCATGCATTTATTAGGCTATAGACTCATCTTGTCTCAAAATCCGCTATGTTACGGTATCTACCTATAATACCACCATCACCTCTCTCTTCATTAAATACTTGCCACATCACCATTTTTGCCTATGTGGCACTTATGTTACTACCTATGTTACTCCCACTATGACTAGTCTTAGTCTGTTTACACTTCCTACAATCTGATTTAGTGCGGTAATATGTACTACTAATTATGCTGCTCCTGAAATATAATTAGGCACAATGTTTTACTAAGCTTCTTGTCCTGGCATATCATACCTAACGCAATGCAAATTTAAGGTTACTCAGTTTGTTGCCACGACCTCTTGATTAGATTCTTCAAGCAAGAACTTGCATATGCTAGTTGTGCATCTTTCGGTGTTTATGGGTCATAGTATTCTTTATAAGTTTGATAGTACATTTTAGATTTTACTGTTAATGCTACTTCTGACTTCGTGGATCACCCTTTTTCCCGAAAATTCACATATTTCTATATCTATTGTTAGAAACAAACATGGAGCATAAAAGATCTGACAATCGGAGTTTGTTATAGGAAGCAATCTCGTTGTTTTTTTGCTTTACATCCGAAACAGTTCCGCAATCAATTGCTAATCTTTTATTGTGCTTATTCATTTCTTGCCTTATTTTGATGCGGTCAGCCATTTCATCTCTCTAATGCTTGTTATGTGAGTTATGTGCAGAATCTTTTCTCCTGAGGATGACTGCGAGGTGATAGAATCAGATAAACACTCCCACGTTTTTTACCAAGCTGAGCCAGATATTTGGATGGTTCTGGTAATTTGCTGCTCAGTACATTATTGTAGTCATTTGGGTTCTGTAACCTGTAGTCTTGAACTCTCGATGAAGTATTGCTTTTTGTCTTTGTTAGTTCGTTTGAGAGAACTGCTTCCTTGTCAATAGTATATGCTTCTTGATGAAATTGTTCTTTTAATATAAGAACAGAATGAAAATTTAGTAATTAGTGCAGAATAAGTGAACAAGTGATTGTTAGTTGGCGGCTGTTACCATTCCATGATACTTTTAGCAAAATAGAAAAATATTCATTTGTGGAGTTAAGAGAATATTGTAAGTTCGAACTTACCTTGTGTGGCATGTACTCATGTTATACACCAATGTAAATGTAGACTAAATGTATTTGAGCATTTTTTGCATGCTCCTGATGGCATTTAGGTTAGACATTTGATCTTTAGTTGATGAATACAGTACTCTGTTCTTTAGCCTGCACTCATTTTCTTACAAATTCGGACTTGCATCCTCTGCACAACAATAACTTGAATGATTTATTTCTTTCTTTGCTGCTCAAATTGCTAACGTGGACTTTTAATGTAGGTGGTAGAGAAAACTAAGGACAGCGAATCAACTTTGCGCTTTGGTGCATTGCAAGGAATACTTAAAGAATCACACTCACTTTTCACAATGTTTCATGGACCAATTCGAACTTTACTTGACAGACAACCAAGTGCTGAGCTTGCCCGCAGTCACCTCCACACATTTGTCACAGATTATTTAAGCGGTTAGTTTCCCATTATGCTCTGGTCGTCATAACTGCTCTGACTTTTAATATGATATATTGAATGTGTGATAGGATTAATTGAGTTGAACCCTTTCTAAAAATGAACTAACGAGGTATTTGGGAAATTATCAGGTAAACTAATTCCATCTATATCTGCCACTATGTTCTGAAGCAGATTTTAGTGTTGGCAAAAAGCTACAGTTGCCAACCTACCGTGATAGCCTAACGGAGCGGGGAACAGTCCAAATGCTAACAGTCTCACGAGAAGTGGCACTTGAAGTTCAGGTAGGCTGTATAGTTTTGGAATCTTGTTTTCATCTGTTGGTTACAGAAATACCATCTCAACTGTATTTTCAGTACGGTAGAACTGTTTTTTTCTCTTACTCCCTCTGGACTTTGACAAGTTGAATACGTCTCCACCATATTAAGCCCTCTTTTTGCGTTATTTTTGTACAGAATACCAGGCAGGCTTATTGCATGCACTTTTCAGTTGAATCGTGGTCTGGTTTGAAAGCCCCGTGTCAGACCTAGTTCCTGTATGAAGCCAGTAGTGTATTCTAGGATTGTTGGTGCACTGCATACCAAACACCTATATCTGACATCGACGGGTTTCCAGTTCCTTAGCGAGGAACTGGTCAGTGTTCACTAGTCCTAACCTGGATGTACTCAATGAAATTATTTTCTATCTGCAAACAGTAAACTTTTCGAAATTATTTCTATCTGCAAACAAACAGTGAACTGTTTCTTTTCTTTTGTGAAATCTTATCTTATTGGTTCCATACTTGGTGTTACCAGCTGGTTTCACTGGAAAACTAACCTTCTGTTCTTTCATACCAACTCAAATGCCATATAACGCTTTAGATTAATCTATGAGCTGTATGATCTAGAATTATGTTTTTTTAAGAACGTCTAGTATCATGTTGATTGTAATAGTTCCATCCATCTATTTCAGCCATTGATGTTTTAGTATTTCAGTCACTCACCGCAGTTCTTGGGTCATGTCTTGGAAATGTACTCTGCCAATCAATTGTATTATTTGAGGACCTCTTGGTATCTACAACACTTCCTCCGGTAGGATCTCTCTGCAATCACTACTTCTATTGGATTTTTTCCTGATTCATGGCATGTGGTTTGCATGTGTTGAAGATTCTAACTTTTTCATTATTATTGTAGGATGATACATTAAACTTATACACTTATGCTATCCTGAGGTTGACTCCTCGTGCTTTATATTCTAATGCAAATTCATGGTCATATTTGCGGAAAGGGGGTTATGTTAATGCTAGTCCTGCTTCAAGTTCGTCCAATGGAGCATCTGCAGCAGAATGGTATCATAGTCGATCTCGTGACACTTCTCCTGGGGGACAAAATCAGATGCATCATAATTTCAGGCCTCTTCAGCGTGAGAAATTGTCCAAGGGGAAGGATGGTTTTGTTGCTGCTGACTTTGCTACCACAGAAGTTCGTGCCACTGTACCGTTGACTCCAATATTGTGGTTCCAGCAGGCAGAGGAGCGCATGTATCTGTGTGTTTATCAGCACAAGAACCTTACTATCTTACTGCTTATTCCAGCTTCCTCTCTAATAAATGGAGAAGAGGGCATTGCTCATGTGAAGAAGCATCTTCTTGAAAATGTATGTGATCTTTGCATAACTTTCATCATTTTCTTAGTTTCCTTATTCAGTGCTAGCCTAAGTACCAGGTTGTTGAATAAGTATCGGCATACTTGATACTGTTTTATTATAAAATGTACATGAATACGTGGCAATAATTTGATCAACATGCAGGCATCACAGAACATTGTCACTGTTGAACAAAAACTAACACGGGGATGGGGAGGAGAAAATGCCTATCATGTCGCTGGATATCGTTACTTACTCGTTGATCCAGATAGAAAAGTATCAAGAGCCTCCCCACCTGGGAAAGTCACCACCTTGTCAAAGGTTTGTTCGTTCACATTGAGTAAATTGTGGCGTACCAGTTTATTATTTTCTTAATCAAAATTCGTTTGGGAACATATGTCAATTGTTAAGGAGTATTAGTATTGGTCTTGGAGTCCGTATTAGACTAGATTTACTTTCGTGTCCCCAAGTCAGATGTAGGGCCCTTTTGTTTGGGCTGGCTGTGGCTGGCTGTGGCTGGCTGTGGGTGCTGTGCAGAAAAGCTGCTGTACAGGAGAAGCTGCTTTTCTGAGAAGAGGTCTTTGGCAAACCAGCTGGCTGTCTGACTGCAGATTGTGAAATTGTCTGAAACGTCCTTTATATTAATGAAAAGTCATATTGTTCCTATTTCACGTGTGATAAATAACGTATGAAAAGTCGAATTGTTGTACCGTTGCTGATTTGCATATAATAGATAACATATGCATCACTAAAATACGAGTCAAAATTTACATGTATCTATTAACGTGTCTACCAACGTGTTGACAATTTTATCACATATTATGTAACCATACACACGATACATTTCCGTTATCATGCACGGACTTCATCCATACGGCCGCAAGATCTAGCAACAAATCAAGCATTGACTTTATTCATACACGGTACAAACCGAATCATACATTTTAAGCACAAAATTAAAAAGAAAAAGGGGAAAGCTAGTCCGGAAACCAGATGCGGGCAGGGCCGGCCGGGAGGATGACGCGCGAATCCTCTGCTTGGTCTCCAGCGGTCGAAGGGAAGCTGGAGGTCGCGGTGACGACGGCGTGGTGTGGCGGCGCGGGGTGATGAGGACGAAGGCCACCTGGTCGAGGACGGCGCCCAGTCGAGCTGGGTCGAGGACGGCGCGGCGAGCTGGGTCGCGGACGGCGCGAGAAGCTGGGTCGAGAACGGCGTGGCGAGCTGGGTCGCGGACGGCGTGAGGAGCTGGGTCGAGGACAGTGCTACGACCTGGTCCAGGACGGCGCGGCGAGCTGGGTTGAGGACGGTGCGGAACGGGCGCGTACGAGCTTGGAGGAGAGGTCGCCGGCGGGGGGGTTGGCGGCGGATACGACCAGTCGCCGGCGAGGGGCGGCGGCGCGGCGGGTGGTGTGGCGGCGCGGGAGCCAACCCTATCCGAGCTACCGAGCGACAATCGTCTGGGGAGAAAAGAAAAGAAAGAGGATCGGGTGAGGGGCACGCTCGGTCGCCCGCGAGTGGCAGTTATTTTGTAATTAGAAGCAACCAAATGACCAGATTTGCATGGCGTTTCGGATGACTCGAGGAAAAGCTCGGGAAGCACCTCTCGGGGTGCTTTTTCTCGTATGAAGGAAAACGCCTGGCTTTTGGAAAAGCCCACCGCACAGCCGAGCCTTTTGTTTCATTTCCTCTGCTTTTTTTGGTGGAAAGCTCCTAGAAGCCCAAACAAAAGGGCCCGTACTATATATTGTGGCTTTTGGCCCCCTGGTAATACAAGTTGCATATTCCTAACATGGTATCAGAGCGGTTCCGTTCCTCGACCTAGGTTTAGCCACAGCTTCCGTCGCGCCGCCCCCGGGAGATTGATGCTATCTTTGCCGGGGGCTGCGCATCCTGTAGCTACGCTGCTGCCGTTTTGTGCGCGCTTTGACTCCTGGTTGCTACACGTCTTATAGCTGCTCTCCGCCGGCCGGCCGGCCAATGGCTCTCCTTCCGCGGTGGCCTCCTCTTCCGCTATGGATACAGATTGATCTGATCGTTTTTTTTCAAGCTGGCCTCGTCTCCGGCCGCCCCCGTCTCCGGCTTTTCTGTCTTCGGCCGGCCTCATCTCCAGCAGGTGTCTTCAGATCGGGAGCAATTCCTGTGAAGAGGATTGACCACTTCGGTTTGCCTCAGCCTTTCGTGAAAAAAAAGCGTCTGTTTAGATGATTCCTTCTGTTTTATGTGGTCATCCAGCAGCGTCTCTTTTCCTCATCACTCTCTGGTGATTTTCAACGGTGTCGTCCGTCTTTCCTTATGGTTTTTCCGCTGCGTCCACCAAGTCTGTTGATCTATTGGTGTTTCTCTTGTCATGCGAGTCCACTATACCTTTTTGTTTTGTCGGCCTTCTTTTCTGGTCCTCTTGTGGCCTCTTCTTGCATTGCTGGTTGATCTACGCCCATTCTCTTGCCGCCGCCGGTTTTATTGGGCTATGATTTTGTGCGCAATGCTTTTCTTCTCTTGACGTGTTATCTTTTGACAACCCATCTTCTCCTCTCTTGATGCGGTGTGTGTCTTTCTCTGATGCGCCATCTGTTTGCATTGTCATTGCTCTACCACATTCTTTGCCGTTGGGCTTATTGTGCTATGATCTTTTGTGACCTGCTTTTCTTCTGACCGTCTCTCGGTGTCTCTCGTTCTCTGTCGATCTCTTCTTCGATCGATTGTGGCTTGACTCAACAGGTTATTGAAGACTCTTCATGCTGTGGTGACACTCTCAAGATGCGGATTTTGGATTATCTTTTATTTTGTCGTTTTACACTTCTTCAAATGCAATGCTATTGCATACGCTTTGCATTTGAGGGGGGTGTTAAGGAGTATTAGTATTGGTCTTGGAGTCCGTATTAGACTAGATTTACTTTCGTGTCCCCAAGTCAGATGTACTATATATTGTGGCCTTTGGCCCCCTGGTAATACAAGTTGCATATTCCTAACATCAATTTCTCTACACTGGTATGCGGAGATTGACGATGTTACATTTTCGCGTATTAGTAGGTGCTGGCTTACTTATTAGGTTTAACCTTTTTTCTAGGTTCTGTGTTCTTTCAGATTGATTTACTGTATCATGTTTGTTGAATTGCCTTCCATGATGAAATTTTGCAGGAATCTTTACTTGCCCTGAATAGGCTAAGAGAAGAAATAGATTTAGAGAAGTCAAGAGCTAAAAGGAGTGACCCTACCCATGATAAGGATTATGAAGTATGCATCAGAGCGAAAAATAATGCATGGGTTATTGCTAAAATTACCCGAGGAAGAGAACTCTACATGGCTTTAGAAAAGGGCGGTGAAACACTTCTTTATGCATCCACAGCCGTCGAGAAATTTAGCAACAGGTAACTGCTTGCTGTGTGCTGGCTAATTTCACTCTGTATTCACAGTGACCATGCCAATGATGCTATACTTATTTTGACTGATCTATGCGTCTCATATTGGGATAAGGAATCATTAACATGGTCTGTTTGACAACTGCTCGAAGGAAATATTTGATTAGGAAGTATATTACAAGCGTTTCAGTAGCAATTAGAAACTTCGATTGATTGTACTTTCGTTCCTGATACAATATGCTCCTCTTTTGATGCCCCAATGTAGGGTTGCGTAGAGCTTCTATTTTATACCATCTGTTTGAGCAAACTGGCAACCTTCACTTGTATTTGAATGGTACTACTGGAATTCGTTTATTTTAACATGATGAATACATATACAGTAACTTGGAGGACAGAAAGCCAGAAACATGTTAGCTTGACTTCATTATTTTTCATCTGCTTGTGATTCCATTACACTCCAGCGTAGTTGGTATTTTCCTGTTCCCATGTGGCATAACCCTGTTAATATTTGCATTCCTCTTTCAGGTACTGTGAGGGAGCATTCTCTACAGACTAAATGCACCAGCATGAGACGCTTCCTCTTCCCATTGTCGGACACATGGTTTTCGACTGGATCACTCCCTTATGCTGTAACGAATGTGGATGTCACGCCATGACTAGATTCATACAAGTTGTACATCTGCCTTGTTGTCGCTTGCTATGCATGAGCAGAGGCTTCTTCAGAGAATAATGCAGAGCAGGAACCAGCATGTCTGCCTTAAGGTTTGCAGCCTACCGGGATACATTGGACGGACCATGATCGTGTCTTTTTGTAAATGCTAAAGCTGAACTGCTGGCTCATATAGTTTCGGTGCTTATCTGTGAACGTTTAACTGTTTTGTTATTTTGAGTTGCTCAATATTTACCCAGTTTGCTATAGAGCGTAACTGAAAAATGGTACTACATGCGTTCGAAATTATAAGATGTTTTGGATATTCGATGTGGACTGCATACAGACTAAAATGAGTGAGAGGACACGATATGATTCAGTAAAAGAACTAGTAGAAAAGGTTACCTGAACATGCGATTCAGGTGCAACTTTCTGATATGACTTTTTCTCTTATGTTTTCGTTGCTTTTTGCTCGAGTTATAGTCAATATCTACAGTCTGAAGGTTTGTTTGTGGTGTCTGTGATCCCAGGACTGGATAATAATATGCTTATTTTTCCGTGTTACCGTAGTGGCAGTTTTCTGAAGCTGAGAAGTCACGTTGGGTCTGACTAGTCGGTGCGGGCTAGCCAACCTGGGCCCTGGGGTCGAACCTCTGCCCTACCTTAATTGTAGATCGAACTCGCCCATATTTGAGGGAAATGGAAAACAAATCTCACGCCAGTACAGAAGAATGCCAGTTATACGCTCCATGAAAATTAACACGATGTACAGTATTAATAACACAGGAAAAACGAGCAAAATTACGCAAAACACGTACTGAAAAATTGCGCATCCAGGGAATCGAACCCTGGTCAGTACCGTGGGAGGGTACTATGATACCACTACACCAGATGCGCTTTCGTTGTTGTCATGAGAGCTGGTAACAAGATATCTACTAATCACTCTTAAACCATAAGAAATATTGTAGCCAGTAGTTCGCTCACTCAGGTCTCGCTTGAATTGTCTTGTAATATTCCGCTCCGTAAAGTTTTGCTGAGATTTCTACTACGAGCTCCGGATTTTCAGGCGGAGGTCGTATTGACTAAAATACAACCATCCAATCGCGGCCTCAGCAATCGTGGATTCACTAGATCAATGCATAACTCGGAGAACTTGCCCGTGGCAAGATGGTTAGGTGGGTGGTTGTACCCCCAGCCCACCAGAGTTCAAATCCCAGATTTGACGCTGGTGTTTCTCATTTAGGCGGAATATTCTTCAGTGGGAGGCGATGTTCCCGTCGACAGCGAGGCGCCTGTGGTGACTTCGTCAATCTCAAGACCTGATCCGCCGGCTCAGTCTCTCGGAGGTGCTCATAGGGGTAGGGTGTGCGTGCGTTCATAGGGGTGAGTGTGTGCGCGTGTATATGAGCGCTTGCGTTGTACTGTGTTTCTAAAAAAAAAATGCATAACTCGGGAAAGGATCGTGGGTGTTTACCATCCGCTGGATGCTGCGGTCAATTATACTATCTTTTATACTACTCGCTCCAGTTCGAATTTATTGCCACCGGGACATCACAAGATCTGTAGATTTTACACTCGTTTTTTGGCATGACCGGCTCGTATAATGATATCAATGTGCTTTAGCGGTCTTTGGTGTTTAACATGCTCTCCAATGGCAATACCCCGAGGTGACGTACGAGATCTATGCTTACACGTACAACAAGCCATATTACCTAGCCGATGGTGTCTACCCTACATGGACTAGTTTGTAAAGACCATCTCTAATCCACAAAGTGAGAAGAGTAAGAGGCCCGCCAAAAAATAAGTGAGTGCTAGAAAGGACGTGGAGCGTGCAATCGGTGCCCTCCAATCACGTTAGGCTATTATTCGTCATCCTGCTATAACATGTACCAAAAAGACCATGTGGGAGGTGATGACAGCTTGTATGATCATACAAAACATAATCATGAAGGATGAGCGTGATGACACTTTGCATGATCATGACGGTTTTAGGGTGACTTGGTTGAGCCCCAAGGCCACTCCACATTTGCTCACTTTCTCAACTTCCATCGTGATATGCGTAAGAAGACGACCTATATTCAGCTCCAAAATGATTTGGTTAAGCATGTGTGGCAGGCTGGCAGCACTACAGAAACCAGTATAGTTCACTTTGATACATTTCATTATATTTGAATTGTAATAATATTTGCTTTGTAAAACTGTTCGTAGACCATTTTACTCTACTACTAAACTATTTGGATTGCAATAATAACTATTTGGTTGAACTAATTAACTATTTGGTTGAACTAATTATTTGATTAATCATTTCAATCAGATTGTTTTATGGTGTATTTGAATATACGAGTATAAAATGGCTAAAATTCGATACGGACGGACTCGATACGTCAACCTGTTAAGGGCAGTGGCCAGAAAGGGGCGTATATGGGTCGGACCCCTGTTCGTTTAACAACTCAAACGAATAAGGACTATCCGTTTGGGTCGGCTCGGTAGAACATTTTTTAGGGGAAAAGGTAGGTTTATTCATTCAGAATATTCGTACATTGACAATATCGAGTGCCCAGACTAACATGACGACCAACTCCTAAGGGCACATCCAACGGGCTGGCGCAAACGGACACCTTCATCCACTACTTTGCAATTAGAAGACACCTGAATATGCCGAAGTTGTAAATCTTCCACCAGGCTGAGAGCCTCCCGGCACGCCATCACTTCAACAGTAGCAGGATCATCCAGCCCCACAAACACCATTGCCGATGAGCCAAGAAAATTTGCAGCAGCATCTCTGCATACTGCGCTCGCCGCCGACAAGCTCCCCGATCTCGTGAAGGCACGATCAACATTAATCCTGAATTGTCCATTCGGAGGAGGAATC
Organism: Poa annua; assembly: GCA_026929855.1. NCBI lineage: Eukaryota > Viridiplantae > Streptophyta > Magnoliopsida > Poales > Poaceae > Poa > Poa annua. The sequence continues at coordinate 61,965,734 of CM049437.1, forward strand.
CATCTTGCTTGGACATTGATCTACTGATGTACTGCACCTACCGATGGATTTTTCATATTATGCAACTCCTCAAGAAAAGATCCAATGAAACAATGCGTTGTCTTTCATGAATTGCTTTCCTCCTTGCAGTCCATATAGCCTAGAGAGATACCTACAACTAATCTTACAAGGAAAAAGTATAGATTTCACCCTGAAATCTCATGATTTGGGGACTATTCACCCTGAACTTTTAATTTGGATAATTTGTACTCTGAACTTTACCAAACCGGAGAAATCACACCGTGGTGGTGGATTTGCATCAATTTAAGCGGTTTTGAGGGGATTTTGGGCGGTTTTGGACGAGGATAGATCTGTTGACGTGGCGCTGACGTGACAAGTGCTTTAACGGCGTTACTGACATGTGGGGCCAACTGTAGCTCGGCGGGGTCCTCTTCCGCTTACACGGCGATGATTTTGAATTTTTGACCTCCGTGGCGTTCGTCGCCGACGTCGTGAACGTCGCCGAAACACGAGCGCTCGTCGACCCTGCTGGCCGCGCCAAGCTCGTGCCCTGTCGGCCGTGCACGCTGCTGGCCGCGCCCGCTGCGCTGCGCCCTGCTGGCCGCGCTCGGCCGGCCGCCCGCGTCCTCGCCGCTGGCAGCGCGCGCACGCCCCGCTGGCTGCGCCCGTGTGCTGCACCACCGCGCCCCTCGCAGCGAGCGTTGGCCCCACAAGCTGCGCCCACTGCATGCCTCCGCCCGGCTGGCCGCGAGCGTCTAGCACATGCCGCTCGCATTCCTGAGCGTGTACCGCATGCCGCCGCTGGCGTCTCCGGTCACCTAAAAAAGGCGGCGGCGCCACTGGATGGTACGCCGTGGTCGCGCGCGTTCAGCGGGAGCCAGACGTGGTTGCGGCGGCGGCACGCGCAGCCAGCGTCTGCAGCAGGCAGCGCGGGCGCGAGCGCGGCGTGCAGCCACAACAGGCAGTGCGGGCGCGACGGCCGGGTTGTGCGCACGCTGGTGGGCGGCAATGACGCGGACGTGGCGAGCGGTGTGCGCGACGCACAGGCAGCGCGGGCACGGCGCGCGGCGAGCCGCGGTACGCAGGCACGGGCGCTGGCGCGGCAAGCAGGTAGCTGCCGCCAGCACTATGCGTCGCAGGCGCCGTGCGGCAAGCAGGCACGAGCCCGTGCAGCAAGCAGGCAAGCAGACCAGCTTCGTCGAGATCCGCGTCGACGCGTCGTCGCTGGTGGTCGCCATGCCTGTGGCCGACGCCCGTCGCCCTGCCCGTGCTCAGCTGCTCTCGTCCTCGCGGCCGATCGATAAGCAGCCCGCCGGCCTGTGTCCGCGTACGGCGGCGCAAACGAGCAAGTCAACCCTCGGGCTCGCTTAGCAGTACTACTTCTTGGTCGTGCGGGCTGGACCTGGTGTGCAAAACTAACGATTAATTAGTGGGGAGATTTGGGTTGGAGGCAAGGTAATTTTAGTGTCGGGCGGGTATGGAGCGGTTTCGTCCCCATTACGAGGCTGATGAACCGTGCAGGACATGTGGGCCCATGTTTTGGTCAAAACACCCACTGACAGGTGGGCTCACGTTTTGGTCATAACGGCCGTTATCCCTACACTAACGGCTAGATGCCACGTCAGCGTCACGTCATGGCCACGTCATACCTCAAAACCACCCAAATCGATCAAAACCACTCCAGGGTTTGATTTCACTGGTTTGGCAAAGTTCAGGTACAAATTATCCAAATTAAAAGTTTAGGGTGAATAGTCTCCAAATCATGAGATTTCAGGGTGAAATATATATTTTTCCATCTTAGAATCATCTGATCTGCTAAAACATGAAACATGGGCTTTGTGCTCAGCTCAAGGCCGGAGCATCCGCCCGGTGTTCCGTCTGTGGCAGGCCGTTCTTAGTGAAAGCCCATGACGAAAGGAGCAAACTCTGCCACGTCCCATTTGCAGCGCACCTCCATTGCCCGTGGTGGTGTCAGTCGGTCGGGTCCCCCACAACGCCTCGCGGCGCGCGAAACTCACCAGGCCGCCAACACCACCGCCGTCGCTCTGCTTCCCTAAACCTAACGGCGGCCGGCAGCCGGCGGCCTCCCCGGCTCTAACCCGTAATCTCCCCCCTGCCGCCAAGATTCTCAAGGAAGGAGACTAGAGGAGCGCTGCAGGTTCTCTAGTAATGCGGACCAGGGGCCAGACCCGCCGCGAAGCCAAACCCCCTCCCGCGTCCTTAGGTGCTGGTCGTCTCCGTCTGATCCTCCTTGGCGCCGTCTTATTTAATGCTTTATCGTCATCTGTTTTTGCTCTTTCTCCTGTAGGAGGCGGGGTGGAGGAGGAGGTTGCGGCTGGCGGAACCAATAATCGCCGGAGAGCTTCGCCCGCCGCGAAAGGGAAATCCCCCGTCTCCAAGGTGAGACTGCAAATGCCGGTGCTGGGCTGCTAGTAAAAAGCGTCAACTTTGGTGTTAGGATTCCAGGGGATTAAGGGAGAAGCTGATTGCTTCGATTGGCCGTCTGTGGAGCTCGTGATCTTCTTATGTGTTCCTTTAAATATTCCTTATCCTTTTTCTTTTGAGTTAAAAAAAAAAACCAAACTTGTTGTCAGAATTCTGGATGGTTTCTATTTCCTAAAGTAGGAGGGATACGGCTTAGGGATGCCAAATTTAGACATGTAAGGAAAACTTATGTATTCAATGATGGGATTTGCTTATGCTGTTCACTTCAGGTGGAACTGGATTCCCCATTGAGGATTAAGCACAAGAAAAGTAAAGTCCACACTGAGTGGAATGATGATGCTGGTACGAAAAGTTGCAGCGTGGGGAGTTTTGGGAAGAAAACTATGAAGGAAAATGAGCCGGAGACAATTGGTGACAGTGATGCAGCTGGCATGGACTGGGAAGAGGGGCATGTCTCTGTGGCGGAATGCAAAGAGGGTTATTCCCATGATCTTGGAGACACCGTCACTGTTGAGTTCACTGATGTACCTTCTTCAACTGAAAAGAAGAGTGTTCGAAGGCATACTGCTGAAGAGAAGGTAAAACATTTCACGAGTAAAACGAAAGTTATTAATCAATGTATCTGCATGGTTGGTGCATAAATGTGCATCTGATTTTTTACTATTACTCTATCCTGTGAACAAACGAATATGTGTTTGTGACGGTAGCCTTACAGTGTGTGCAGGCTGTTTGCTTTGTAATATTGTAATGTAATGGTCTGCAGCCTACATACAAGAAAGCCCTGAACCATATCTGAAAGGGGCATCAGTTCTCTTTCCTTTTTAATGTGCTTCAAAAACTATTATCTCTTTTTGTTCAAAGGTGACTTTGTTAGTATGGACCAATTTTTACTTTCGAATTTGTTCAGGAGTTGGCTGAACTGGTACACAGGGTCCATTTGCTTTGCCTGCTAGCAAGGGGTAGGGTAATTGACAAGGCTTGCAGTGATCCTCTTATTCAGGTGCATTATCTTGGTATTCACTTATACGGTTTTAAACTGCTCATGTTCCAAAATTATGAAATTTCATGATAGACTTTCAGAAGTACTAAACTGAGGCATCTTTGAAGATAAACCATGTTTCCAAATGTTCTTTTCAGGCTTCAGTTCTCTCTGTTTTACCACACCACTTACTTTGGAATGGTGTAGACATTCAAAAACTTGATGCTAATAAACTGCGTAGTCTTGTGAGCTGGGTAAGCCCCCTTTGGGCCGTATATATGTACATACTGTTCCCGCATGTTATTTTTCTGTCTAACCAATTTATTGTTCGTGCAGTTCCATCGTACTTTCTCTGTAGTTGCACAATCTACTGACAGGGGATCTTTTGAATCAAATATGGCTTTCGCACTTCAAAGTCATGTAGGCACTGCTGAAGAGGTATTCTATCTGCTCCCTTATGATGTGCTTGCTGAAGGAATTAGCTCCCCTTAAGTCCTTATGTTGGCAGGCATTATGCCTTCTCTACTTTTTCAGAACCCTAAAAAATTGAATGACCATAATCATATTCCTCTGCGCCACAATCTATTTTCTGTTTGGCATCTGTAAATGGAATTCATCTCTGAAGCTACACATTTCCCTTAGTAAAGATGACACTTAAATGTTTTGGAATGCAGGTCTGTGCACTATCGGTGGCACTGTTTAGGGCACTCAACTTAACCGTTAGGTACGGATATCACTGTGCAACTAATTATGTGGTTGATTTTGGCCATATCTAACTTTTTGCATCAGTTAGGCATACAACATTTGATGTCCTGTTAGTTCTTATTGAATTTGGTTCCACACAGGTGCATGTTAATTTGACAACTGTTGAGCACTACCTAACTATAGTTTATCTTATAGGTTTGTTACAAATATGGATGTTGTTGGACTCAAGCCTGATGCTAAAGCGATGGGGACTCCAAATCATGATGGACCTAGGCTTTCTACAAGGGAACTACCTTGTAGTTCTGTTGTTACAGGACATAATGAGTTCAATACTCTTTCTCCGGCTCAGTCAGAGGTTAATACAAAACGTAACGTTAGTATGGCTAAGCAACGAGGCAATCTTGGGAATTTGAAAAGCACATCAGCTTGCAGGAGAAGTTTGTCTAAAAAATTGTCAAATTGCAAGGTTGATCAATATGCATCGACATCAAAAGATGAACCAGCCAGCAGACAATGCTCTTTAACATCCAGTAATGCTGAAATACCAAAACGGAAAGGAGATGTGGAATTTGAGTTGCAACTGGAAATGGCCCTTTCAGCCACTGCAGCCGAAATTCAAGAAAATAAGCTAGCTGCCACATTCAATCAGTCAACTGGTACCCTACTAGATTCTACTCCACCGTTGAAGAAATTACGTAAAAATGCAGAAGTTGCGTCCAACTCAACCGCAGTTTGGTCAAGAAATGGAGCGCCATTATATTGGGCCGAGGTATACTGCGGTGGCCAGACATTGACAGGAAGATGGGTGCATGTTGATGTTGTAAATAATATTATTGACGGTGAACAACAAGTGGAAGCTGCTTCTGCTGTGTGCAGGAAGCCCTTGAGATATGTTGTTGCCTTTGCTGGTGGTGGTGCTAAAGATGTGACTAGAAGGTTTGCCTCTTTTAGAATTCATATTTTTTTTGCCATTTGCTTTGAGAAAGATATACTAATTATGCCTTGTTAGTTTACTAGGCCTTCTATTTGTTAGCCAAACCAAACAATGCAACTAGAGAAATACAGTGGGCATGATGACTGAAATTATTATTTCCTAATGCAACTTGTAATACAAATGCATTCCACACTGAATGACTTGGAGCACTGTGTTGCTGTTTCCTAATGCAACTTTCCTAATGCAACTTGTAATAAAAATCAGTCTACACTGAATGTCATGCAAAAATATGAGAAATTCTAAGGTTTTTGCAAGGCAACATTTAGGATGTGCTCTTAAGGTTCAGGGATAGGCCAGATTTTTTTTCCGGTGACAAAGTACTAGTATTTGTGCACCCACCAAACAGACCTTTTGAACTTTTTTCATGTAGCAAATATCTAGCTTGGTCACCATTGTTCTTGATTAAGGAAAATTTTGTTACAAGGTACTGTTTTGGAGAGTGGTAGTGGAAGTTTTGTTATAGAATGTATGGGAGGGGTTGTCGCCCCAGGAGGCAAGGAAGAAGAACTATTCTTCTATTGCTCACAGAGGGTCCTATATATGCGCCTAACAACCCAAACTAAATAAGAAATCATAGATCTTATCTTTAATTGGCTTAAGGCCCAAGCTAAAGGATGTCTTCCTAATTTAAGGACAAGCTACCTAAATCGTTTCTTTTTATGAAGATCCTCTCCCTAAATTAGTGCTGCGTGGGCCATGTACTACATGTACATAACAATTCTTTGTAAACTTGTTTTAACAATCATGCCGTACGTTTTCCCAGGTATTGCTTGCAGTGGCACAGAATTGTCCAGGGTAGAGTGAATCCAGAGTGGTGGGAGAATGTTTTGGCACCGCTAGAGCAGCTCGAATTGGCAGCAACTAATGACTCTGAAGAGATGGAACTTCAGACCAGGGCCCTAACAGAGCCTCTTCCTACCAATCAACAGGTACAGCTCATGCATGATCTAAGAGAGATTTAAATAACTTACTTTTACCCTTTTTGCTTCATCTAAAATTGCTTGTTATCTTGATTTGATCATGTATGTAACCATTTAGGCCTACAAAGACCATCACCTATATGCTCTTGAGAAGTGGCTGCACAAGAACCAAGTTCTTCATCCCAAGGGTCCAGTGCTTGGCTTCTGTAAAGGGTATTCTGTTTATCCTAGGGCGTGTGTTCAAACACTGCGATCAAGACATGGCTGGCTGCTGGAGGGTCTGCAAGTCAGAGAAAACGAGTCACCTGCAAAGGTCCATAAACAAAAGCATATCTTTTTTCTCTTGCCTTTTTTTCTGGTGGATTAACTTATTTTAATGTAGGTTGTGACACGACCAAAGAGGACTTTCAACTCTCAGTCACATGAATCCAACAGTAACGATGATGGACTTCAGCCAACCATGGAATTATACGGTAAATGGCAACTGGAATCGCTGCAACTTCCCCATGCTGTAAATGGCATCGTGCCAAAGGTTTGTCTCCATAATGCGTATCACTTGCTATTTGGTAACCATTACTATTTATTTTGGGGTGCCTCCATACTCTGACTAAATGCTAAAATTTCTCAAAGAATGAACGTGGCCAAGTTGATGTATGGTCCGATAAGTGCCTTCCACCTGGTACCGTACACTTGAGGCTACCAAGATTATTCCAGGTTGCAAAGAGGCTTGGAATTGATTATGCTCCTGCCATGGTTGGATTTGATTATCGAAGCGGTCGGTGCGTTCCAGTTTTTGATGGGATTGTTGTATGTGAAGAATTCAAAAATGCCATCTTGGAGGTATGTTGAATAGAGGATATTGCATCTGATTTACTTCCAAATGATTGGATCTGTCTCTCTTGTTGTCAACAAGATATACAAGATCTTCATAATACAATCTAGATATGTTGTTTAGCTAGGTGAAAATATTTGAAGATCTCTAATTGTCAATAGTTATCCTAAGCTGTAGATATGGAGTGTGTATTTATCCTCGTTGAGATCTATATGCCTGAAAATACCAGCCTAAATTGTGTACCATGATTAAGAAGCAAGATAAGTGCTGTTGTGTCATCATCATACTGACAAGCAAATGTAGAAGTCTGAATGTTAACATTTTGATGAATCGGAAGGGCCCTTTCATCATCGTAGCGACATTGAAAATTTTAGCGCAAGCTGATGTAATACATTTGTGACCTTGAAAATACTTCCTGGTAGGCATATGCAGAAGAGGATGAACAAAGACAAGCTGCAGAAAGAAAGCAGGAGGAAGCTCAGGCTCTCTCTAGGTGGTATCAGCTGCTTTGTTCGATTGCAACGAGACAACGGCTGAAAGACGCCTACAACGCACGTTCAGCGCCTGGTCCAGAGAGACCAGCCAGAGTTGATAATCACCAGAAGAAGAGCACTGTTGACTCGAAAGCTACCTCTCATCCAAGCAGACCACAGGCGTATCGACCCCCAAATTCTTCTCTCTCTGGTCATGACCATGAGCACGAGTTCCCCGAGGAAGATCAGAGCTTCGACGAAGAGGCTTTTGTGCGGACGAAACGCTGCCCATGTGGTTTTTCGATCCAAGTAGAGGAATTGTAGCTAGGATTAGCAAGTTGTGTTTCCGAAGAATGCAGTTCTTCTCTCAAGAAAATAGCTGCGAGGTTTCTCCTACTTTGCTGCTTATTGCATTTGTCTGCAGACACTGGCACGAAACATGAAATTACTAAAGTGAAATGAACATTTGGTGCTAATATTAAGTTCCAAGTGTCATCCACTTATAATATCTCATGAGATTAAGGAGTTAATGACGAGACTGATTAACTGGTCAACTTGATTAAATTTTCCAGTACAAAACCTTTATTGCATTCAGAGAGAGATAAAGAATCTGGACGCTCAGGAAGAAGGGAATAATGCATACAACCAAACATTGTTGTTTCAACCTCTCTGTTCTCTCTTAGTTCGTGGTGAAGGTCTGAAAGAAAACAAAGACGCAAGTGTTTTGCAGTGTAAAACTCGCTACTGCTTTTCTGTTTCAGTTTCCCTATATAACAGACTACGATCGAGGCCACGACCATTTACTGGATCATGCCATCCCATGACCAGATCGTGCGCACTTGCGATCCTAACACTACGCTGCCGGGCGCACAGACCGCGTCCCAGCTAGCTTATAAATCGCTAACAGAAAACTGACTGAAACTAAGTCAAAACACCTAACTGAATAATATCAGCCGTTGCCGAAAATAGCCTGACGAGCTACAGTAAACAACGACAGTGCTTCAGACTTTTATTCTTCAGGTTTAAGCAGGGTTTGATCAACATTTCTCCCCCTCAAACCTGCTTCTTGATGATCTTCTGCACGCCAATCTTCTGACGCAACTCTTCAAACTTGGATCGTCCTAGAGCCTTCGTCAGTATATCAGCGAGCTGTTCTTCAGTACGAACATGACTGACGTCCATCTCTCCAGCTTCAATTCTCTCTCGAGTATAGTGGAATTTGACATCTATATGTTTGCTGCGGCCATGATGTACTGGGTTCTTGCACAATGCTATTGCTGACTTGTTATCCACCAACAGCATGAACTTGGGCTGCTCCTTAGCTTCGAGCTCGCCGATGAGTTTGTTCAGCCAAACGCCTTGACATGCCGCAGCAGCTGCTGCAACATATTCTGCCTCACAAGATGAAACTGCCACTGCCCCTTGTTTCTGTGATGACCACGATACCAAACTTTTGCCGATGAAGAACACGACGCCTGAAGTGCTTCTTCTGTCGTTGATATCGCCTGCATGATCACTGTCACTGTACCCACACAGAACATCTGAGCCGTCAGACTTATATTTGATGCCATAGTTCAGTGTCCCACTGATGTACCTGACAATCTGTCTCACTGCTGCCCAATGTGGTTTTCCAGGTGCCTCCATGTGTCGACTCACCACTCCCACAGCATGAGCAATGTCTGGTCTAGTGTTGACCAGATACCTGAGGCTGCCAACCAGGCTTCTGTAAGCTGTTGCATCCTCAACTGCTGCATCTCCCCCGAGTTTCAGAAGTTGCAGTCTGTGTTCCATTGGAGTATGGCACGAGTTGCAGTCCTGTAGACCTGCTCGCTCCACAATCTTCTCTGCATAGGCAGTCTGGCATAGTGTGATCTCTCCCTCATTCTGCTGTACCTCAATGCCAAGGTAGTAGCTCAGGAGTCCTAGATCACTCATGTCGAACATCCTCTTCATCTGTGACTTGAATTCCTGAATATCCTTGGTGCTAGTGCTAGTAATTACCAAATCATCCACATACACACCCACCAGCAAGAACGAGGTCGAATCACCTCTTCTGTATACTCCATGCTCCTGTGGGCATCGCATGAACCCAAGTGAACTCAGTGTAGCGTCCAACTTGGCATTCCATGCCCTAGGTGCCTGACGGAGTCCATACAACGCCTTGTGTAGTTTCAGCACCTTGCTCGGGTCCTCGTCCATCCTGAACCCTGGAGGTTGTTGCACATACACCTCCTCTGTCAGATCTCCATTCAGGAATGCTGACTTCACATCCATGTGATGAACTTCCCACTTTCTGTGAGCTGCGAGTGTTAGCAACAGACGAACTGTTTCCATGCGAGCAACTGGTGCAAAGACCTCATCGAAATCTACACCTTGCCTCTGAGCATATCCCTTCGCCACTAGCCTCGCCTTGTGCTTGATCACATTTCCTGCAGGATCCTTCTTCACTTTAAAGACCCATTTCATGCCAATTGCACGGTGCCCAGCTGGCAGTGACGAGCACGACCAAGTGTCGTTGTCTCTGATGGATTTCAGCTCTACTTCCATTGCTTCCTTCCAGGCTGGGTCAGACATCGCTGCTTCCACGCTGACAGGTTCCTCTGCCGTGATGTGATACAGACATTTCCCACCATCAACCTCGGCAATGGCGAACTGAGCGTATCGCGGGTGCGGACGGAAGATTCCGCGCTGTGCTCGTGTCACCATCTGGTGTGTGGGCTGAGCCACAGGAGGTCGTGGATATGCTGTAGGTGGAGCCTCGCACACTGGCGAAGTGTGATGCCCACTGCCTGCACTTGCTGGAGTTGTCGACGCGGGCGGCGTCGTGGGCGTGCCGACGGACGTCGGAGTGTGCGGGCTTGGGCTTGCCGCGCTTGGTTCGGAATTGCTTCCATCCCCGGCTGCAGGGTCATCACTCGTGGTGTATACCACAGTGAAGCTTGGTGGCGCCGTGTCCTCCTGTTCCTTGAGCCGTGCTGTCCAGTGCCACGCCCGGCGCTCCTCGAACGCGACGTCGCGCGTCGTGTACAGACGCTTGCCCACTGGGTCGAACACCCTGTACGCTTTCGCTCCCTCCTCATAGCCGACGAAGATGCCGGGAACGGAGCGGTCCGCGAGCTTGTGTAGACCTGGCCCGAGCTTCTTGACGTGGGCGACACAGCCAAACGTGCGCAGATGACGCACATTCGGCTTCCTGCCATGCCACGCCTCATATGGCGTCATGCCGTCGAGACTCCGCGACGGCGCTCTGTTCAGCAGGTATACGGCGGTCTTCACCGCCTCCCCCCAGTACGGACCAGGCACTCCCATCGCCTTCAGGAGGCAACGAGCCATCTCGACCACGGTCTGGTTGCGGCGCTCGACGACGCCGTTTTGCTGTGGAGAGTATGGCGCCGTCGTGTAATGTCTGACGCCGTTCACCTCGCAGAATTCAGAGAACTCTGCAGAGTTGAACTCGCCACCGCGGTCCGATCGAAGCGCGAGCAGCTTGCAGCTCTTTTCGTTCTCCGCCAGCGCCTTGACCTTCTTGAAGAAGCGTAGCGCCTCGTCCTTGGTCCTGATCAGCTCAAGCCACATGTATCTCGAGTAATCATCAACGATTAGCAAGAAATATTTGTTACCGCCGGCAGTGGGAGGTGTAACTGGCCCACAGAGGTCTGTGTGGACCAGCTCGAGAGGTCGCTCTGCGCGGAACGCCGTGGCGTGCGGGAACGGCTTGCGATGCTGCTTGCCGATTGCGCACCCGTCGCAGAACTCGTGGACGTGCTTGATCTCCGGGATTCCTCTCGCCATGGCCTTGCTGGCGAGGTTGTTCAGCGCGCGGAAGTGCAGGTGGCCGTAGCGAGCATGCCACAGCCAGGCGTCGTCGTCCTTCTGCGCAAGCAGCGTGACCGGGAAGGAGATCTTCAGGCGGACTGTGTACAGTCTGTTGCCGCTCCTCCCTACCCGCGCCATGATCTTGCGGCTTTTGTCGAGGATGCGCATGATGCCGTCCTCGATCGTGATCTTGCACCCTGCCTCGTCGAGCTGTCCAAGCGAGATGATGTTGCTCTTGAGGCTAGGGATGAAGTAGACGTCGCCGAGGACACGCTGATCGCCGGTGAGGCACTCGAACACGACTGTACCACGTCCTTCGATCCTGACGATGGAGCCGTCGCCGAATCGGACAGTGCCGCGCACTGCTTCGTCCAGCACGGTGAACATCTCACGACAGCCAGTCATATGGCTGCTGGCGCCTGAATCCAAATACCAGATGCCGTCAGGTGAGGGAACAGGTATTACCTTTTCCTCGTTGAGATTCACCTCCTGGGCTGCAGTGGTGTTGACGTCCGGCGTGAGAGTGCAGATCTGCGCCATGTACAGGCCAGGGCGCTCTTCTTCCTCGTCCACCTTCTCCTCGACACGGGCGAGATTCGCGACCTCGCCGCGCTTCTCGCGATCGCGTTGTGCCTTGCGGCATTCTTTCGCCCAGTGACCAGGCTTGCCGCAGTACCGACAGTTGCCGGGTTTGCGGTCGCCCTTTGCGTGCGCCGGTTTGTCGCCTGATGGCGTGCTGGACTTGCCGCTCTTGTCACCGCCGCCTGATGACGACGATCCCGGTGGGCGTTGGCGCTGCCTGGCCGCCCACTCCTCTTGTGTCATCAGCAGCTTGCCACCCGTCTCCGCCTGCGTCTCGCTGCCGCGTCCCTCCGACGCAGACAGGCGCCCGCTCAGTTCCTCGATCGACAGCTCGCTCAGATCTAACAGAGTTTCGATCGAGCAAGCCATCTGTGAGTAGCGTGCCGGCACGACGCGGAGGAACTTCTGAACTGCTGCGAGTTCAGTTATTCCATCGCCCAGAGACTGCAGCTCGGTGACGATCCCGGCGAGGCGCAGTGAGAAGTCCTCAATGGCCTCGTTGTCCTTGAACATCAAGTTCTCGAAGTCGCGACGCAGCTTCTGGCGACGCGCCTCGCGCACACGGTCGACACCCACGCGCATCACCTTGATCGCGTTCCAGGCGGCCTGCGCATTGTCCTTGGCGGCGAGGACTGGCACCATCTCGGGCGGAACAGATCGGAGGATGGCGCCCAGCGCCTGCCATTCCTGCCGATCATCATCGGTGCCGGGAACGATGGCTTCCCAGAGACACGCGCCCTGCATCTGAACACGCATTAGTATCGCCCACTCGGTGTAGTTCGTCCGAGTGAGCATGGGGAGATGCATGGATCCCCCTCCACCACCGCTGCTCTCCCTCACCACCTCGCGCACCACGATCTCGCGCGTCTCGCCGCCCCTGCCACGCCGTGACAGGCTGCGACCTCGACGCTGCTGACGCTGCTCAGGTGGAGGTGGGGTCTTGGAAGCTGCCGGACTCTTGGAGGTCCTTGCCGGCGGTGGTGTGCCTACCATGGCTCTGATACCAAGTGTTGTTTCAACCTCTCTGTTCTCTCTTAGTTCGTGGTGAAGGTCTGAAAGAAAACAAAGACGCAAGTGTTTTGCAGTGTAAAACTCGCTACTGCTTTTCTGTTTCAGTTTCCCTATATAACAGACTACGATCGAGGCCACGACCATTTACTGGATCATGCCATCCCATGACCAGATCGTGCGCACTTGCGATCCTAACACTACGCTGCCGGGCGCACAGACCGCGTCCCAGCTAGCTTATAAATCGCTAACAGAAAACTGACTGAAACTAAGTCAAAACACCTAACTGAATAATATCAGCCGTTGCCGAAAATAGCCTGACGAGCTACAGTAAACAACGACAGTGCTTCAGACTTTTATTCTTCAGGTTTAAGCAGGGTTTGATCAACAAACATTAACAATTGCCACAACAACACCAAACGAAGTTAAAAACTGAATCGTCTCCTTTCAGAAGGAAGTAGAATAAAAGGGAGAGAAGTGCTCCGGTGCTTTCAAGAAAAACAAGTTGCACGATGAAGACGCAGTGGTCAAGCGGACACGCTCCGGCTTCCGTCCGTGCTGCTGAAGTCGGCCCTCCGGCACGCGTCCTCGACGATGCGCTCAATCCTCGTCTCCACCCCGGCCATGCTCGGGCGCCGGTCGGGGTGCTGCTCGGTGCACTCCATGCCCAGCTGCAGCAGCCGCATCATCTCGTCCTCCACTCGCGGCTCGTTGCCGATGACGGAGTCGAAAACCTCGGACGTCCACTCCTCCTGCACCACCGACCGCACCCACCGCGCCAGGTCCACGCCGCCGGCGCCGCCGTCGTCCGGGAGGGCGTACGTCGGCGCGCGCCCTGTGAGCAGCTCCAGCACGACCACGCCGAAGCTGTACACGTCGGCCTTCTGCGACACGGCGCGCGCGTCGGTCACCTCCGGGGCGCGGTACCCCGTGCCCCGCTTCGGCAGCGCCGCCGAGCCCACGAGCTGTGCCAGGCCGTAGTCGGCTACGTAGGCACCGTCGCGCGTCCCGTTGACGACGACGTTGGACGACTTGACGCTTCCGTGGGACGACTTGGCCCCGCCGCGGTGGATAAACGCCACGCCGCGCGCCGCGGCCAGCGCGATGCGTGCGCGCGCCGTGAAGTCGAGAAGCGCACGGCCCTCCGCGCCGTTGCCTACGATGGAAGAAGCCCATATTATCTAAACACGCCTTCGATGAACAAGGCGGGCTATAGCTACACGATCGAGTAGAAGAAGCGCGCTAACCGTGGAGGAGAGAGGAGAGGCTGCCGGCGCCGACGAAGTCGTAGACGAGGAGCTTCTCCTCCTTGCTGTAGAAGTAGGCGCGAAGAGTCGGCAAGTTGTCGTGGCGGAGAGCGCTGAGGGCGACAACCCTATCCCGGAACTCGCGCTCTGGGAGGTGCACGTCGCGGAGGCGTTTGATGGCGAGTACGGGGTCGCCGCCGTCGAGCGTCGCGCGGTATGTAGTACCGTGGACGCCCTTGCCCAGCACCTCGGCGGAAGCCCGCAGCATCGTCTCCAGGTCGTAGGGCCTCTCTGGCGCGCTGCCCAGGAACACCAGCTTCTTGCCATCGCCGGTCAGCGCCGACGCCGGCGTCGGGGAGTGCGACCGCTTCACAGCGTCCGTGTCCGGCATCGCCACGGTCACCGTTATCGGCTCCGTGCCCTCGTGCACGTGGGCCGCGGCCTCGGTGGGCGCCCCGGCCGCTGCCCGCCGCCTCCGACGGAAGCAGATGAGAAACCACACCGACAGTATGATCAGGAGAAGGACCACCGCGGCGATGATGATGCCGACGATCGCGCCACTGGATAGCCCGTCGGTCTTGTTTTCTTCAGAGGGGTTGGAGCATGCGGCGAGGGGGCCGTCGCAGAGGGCTGTTCCGAGGAAGGCGCTCGCGGGCACCCCGGCGAGTGACGCGGGCACGGGGCCATCGAGCTGGCGGTTGTTAGACACGTTGAACTGCGTCAGCTTCGGGAGGTTAAGACCGCTTGGGAGCGCGCCTGTGAAGTCATTGCCCTCGAGGTTTAACGTGGCGAGGTTGGTGAGCTTGTTGAACTCTGGTGACACGCCGCCCGTGAGGCGGTTGCCGGAGAGGTCGGCCTTCTTGAGCAATGCCAGCGAGAAGAAGCTCTCCGGTATATCTCCGTCGAACCGGTTCCCCACGAGGTAGAGCCACCGGAGGTTGACGCAGCCGCCGATGTCCGCGGGGATGGCGCCGGAGATGGCGTTGAACCGGAGCGAAAGCGTCTGCAGGGCGGTGAGGTTGCCCACCGTGCCGACCGGTATCTGCCCGCTCAGGCTCTTGCCCACTAGGCGCAGCTCGACGACGCGCTCGGTGGCGCCGGCGCCGGAGCAGCTGACACCAAGCCACCCCTGGCACGGGGACACGGACAGGTCCCACTTGAGATGATTCCCCACTGCGGTGCGCAGGGCGAGGAGAGCGGCGCGGTCGCCGGCTATATCCGAGGTCACGGGGCGAGGCAACACGGCGAGCAACCCGACGGCGAGCTGCAGGAGGAGGAGCGCTCGCGGGACCCGCTGCCCGAGCGCCATCCTTACAACTAGCTCGCAAGATCAAGAAGAAACTAGCTAGCTAGAGGAAGGGACAAGATCAAGAGGCTTTGGCAGACAACGGCGGACGATTCGGTGGAGGAAATAACGCGCGCGCACGCACGGCGACGGCGGCGAGAGCGAGAGGCTCTCGATCGATCTCTTTCGGCAGGGGTGTAAAGATCGTGCGACTAAATAAGACGGGTAAATGTAACGGCGGAAAATTCCATTCTCATAGCACTGATCCTGCAGCTGTACGTACATACGAGTAATTGGGATCAGCGGCATCGGGATCGACGTAGTAAGCTGAGGTGAAAGAACTGAAGCGCGAGGTTTGGACGGGAGCACGGTGCCGGTGCGTGTGGCAACAAATGCCGCCGGCCGCCTCCGCGGGAAAATGCACGCCCCAGCTCTCTGTCTCTCTCTCTCTCTCCGCCTTTCTTAAATTACTAGTACCCGCTGTTTGTACTATGAAGAGTTAATTATTACTGTCATCAGTCGTTACTCCTTTTCTTTCTTCCATGGCTTGTACTCCCTCCGTTTCAAATTAATTGACTCAGTTTTAATATAAAGTTGTACTAAAACTGAGTCAATTAATTTGGAACGGAGGGAGTAGGTTGTAGCTTTGGCGGCAGAAACGTTATTGTACGGTGCTATCTAGGGCATGTCGTGGCAAGTTCTTCTCGAGGAGATGCAGCTTTCAGCTCAAGCGTGCCGTAGGTTACTTGAAATTGTTTGTTGTTTTGTAGTGATTTAAATTTACTACGAAATGTGCCCGTGCTTGCTACGGGTTGTTATTCACAAAAAAACAATAAATCGTCGTGCCGTGTTAATGTCCAGGACAACATGTATTTTTGTGTGTGTTTTCACAACGCTTTTGGCCAGTGAGGTAGAACAAAGATCACCACACACCCCGATGCGGGTGGATGCCCAGATAGCCCTTGCAGAGGATGATGAAGCAAGAAATCTGGACGATACAGTCGGGTAAGATGATGAAGTTGGATCCAGGCTAAGAATATGGCCTAAAAAGGGATGGGCGGGAGGGAAGAGCCCCCTCTCGATGAATGAAGCAAACAACACACACTCGCCGTGACGAGGATCAGGGGCTATCTCAGCCACCGGAACTCGCCACTGGCACCGAGGTTAGCTGGGGATGAAGGTTAGGGCCGCCATGTGCTCCAGTTCCCCTTGTTACGAAGGAGCCGGACCATGGCATACCACCTTCCCCCGAAGCACGACAAAGCACTGGGTTCGACATGATGAACTCAGAAGGTGATGGAGGCGAGAAGTCAAGAATGGAGTCTGAGGCGAGGAAGCGTCGCTCCGAAGCCTCAATATTTATACCAGTGGAGCTGCGAGTCCGGTCACGACTCGCGGGGGCTCTGTTTGTCTTCTTTATGCAGGGACCGAAGCGACGCAAGGAAAAAACTATGCGTGGAGCCACCAATTGCGACGCCTCGGGACGGGGCACGTCGCTGGACACGTGGCGCCCACATGCCTTGTGGGGTCTCAGCCTGACATGCGCCGTGCTACCTGGCTTCGCCTGAGGGCTACTGTCCGTACCCCTCCAACCGGGGGTGATGCTACACCACTCATTGGGACTCAAAGAGCAGAGCGTTGTCGTAAGGGTGGTTTCCCCACAATGGTGACTCGAGTGTTTTAATATTGAACTCTCGGGGATTTGCGCGAAAAGATGTCTTTCTCCTTCCTTCTTCTAAGAACCTACACAATAAAATATTTTGTCTTATGCCCCCAACTCCACCGTGTGGTTGTCAAGCACAAGTTTTCGTATTAATACAACTGAAATAAAAGAAAACCAAAATAAAAGCAATAATAAAAGTAATCTATAACTAGGCAATGATAATAAAAACGATAAGCAAAGATGTTTTTGGATTTTAGTTTATAAATGTAAGAAAGAAATATGTTTTTGTATTTTTTGGATGAAATAATAACTGAAATTAAAAAGTGCAATAAAAGTGTTGGAAAGTGTTTTCTTATGATAAAAGATGGACCGGGTTCATGGTTTCACTTATGCACTCTCTCTTAAAACTTAAAAGCATGGTGGACATAGGACAACTCAAAATTGGCATAATATCGGTGCAACATAATTGTGTGTAATATAGCATTTATATGGGCATCACATCCTAACATAGAGATGTTATTTTACTAACAATCTCTCTTATACTCCTCTAGAGAGGGATACTCCAAGCAATCTAGAATTAAGAATTAACATAGTATAGCCTTAAATATTTTGACATGAAGTTTGAATAGCAATATACTAGCTCTAGGCACGAATATATTGACTGTCACAAGAAACCAATAGCATATGTATCTAGTGAGGTAACTAAGAAGGTAAAACCAAAGTGGATCACAAGTTTTGTTGTCACTACCCGTTAACCACCACTGTTACTCCATCTATTGCACATGTTACCCCTCACACGCCCTCTCATACATGCTTGTTAAAACAAGTAAAAAAGAACAGGGTACATAATATGCATCTAACCATACATCTTAAACACAAAGCAATTGCAATCTCAAATATCAAGTCACAAATAAAAGATCCACCACAAGGAAATTACATAGATGACCATAATCATGTTAGGCAGCTCATATGGTGCTAAGACAATGAACGAATGAGGGAGAGAGATACAATAAGATACTGCTACAAACCCATAGTCCAGAAGTGGACTACTCCCCCTTCGTCATGGCGACGATGGTGGACACGTTGGAAAAGGAAGAGATCCCATCGGCAGCGCTCCGCCGGAGTTTCCCCCCTCCAATCTGGCAGTTTCTGTCTCCGTTTCTGTGTTTCTGTGGCGCTCCTCCCGAGGATCGTGAAAAGGCTTCTTATATAGAATTTTAGGTCACGAGTAATTTTTAGGGTAAAAGAACGACGGCTGGATGTGCCCGATTGTCAAACGGGCTATTTAGGCGCGACCAGGTCATTGGGCCGCGCCTGACATGCTCGTTTGCCCCTCGGGGCTCGCCTCCCGAGGATCCAATGCCCACAGGCTTTCTCTCTTCCAAAAATAATTCGTCAAAAATTTCCAAGTCTTTTTTTACGTCAATTAAGTCCCTGAAAGTAAAAAATACACAAGATATGGGTTTTCCTGGTCTGCAGGGTTAAAACCAAAATAAGGGGACAATATGAATTATCCCCAAAATCATCATAAATCAGGTACATAACCCTAGATAAGTTGTAAATGTGTGGGAATATGAAGTAATAAAGTGCAAAGTTCATGTATGCATTTCACATGCATCAGGTACCAGACTTGGCGGCACATGGTCGCCCGGACCTGACAAGGACCTCTCCTCCCGAGAGGAGGGGATGGCGAAGACACCTGCCCGAGACAGGTCATCGCTTCGGAGGAAGACACTTCTTAGTCACACCTTGGCCTTAGGTGGAGGTCGACGCATGGAAGGCGAGGTGGCGCGACCTCGCCGTGACAGAGATGAAGCCTTGCCATCTGTCAAGAGACATCTGCCTGGAGGTTAGGTGGCGTGCGAGAGCGCTTAACATTTGTGATCCCCTTACTCTATAAAAGGAGGACTCGGCGGTGAAGGTATGGAGGTTGGAAGGCTGAATAGTCAGAGAAGGAGGATGCGGAATCCGATAAGCCTCCTTCCATAGCATAGAGAGAACTCCCACTTGTATTCATAAATAGACTATAATCCAAGTTCAGACAAGCATGACGTAGGGTGTTACATCCTTCTCGGACTGCCTGAACCTGGGTAAAATCTTTGTGTTTCCTCTCTATGTGTGTGTGTGTGTGTTTGATTCACCTCAAGTCGTTGCTGCCCTTTGGATTCTCCCCGCGCCCCCTTGTTACCGAACAGAATAAAGGGGAGAGATCACTCTCTCCCTGGTGTCCGTGTTCGCAGACGCGACAATATCCCTCTTCTCACCTTGAGACTTGGTGCATACTTCGCCAGTATATGCAAACCCCGTGGGAGGACTTTCTATTGTTCTCCTACACATAAACTTATACATCTTCCTCAAAACATCCACCATGCCTACCTAACACGACATTTCCATAGCCGTTTTGAGATATATTGACGTGCAACTTCCATCTTATATTACATGACTTGTTGTCATTCTTCGTTGTTATATTTCTTTGCATGGTCATGTACATCTGACATGTTTATCATGTTACGCTAGATCATTGCGCATCCTGTTACACTGGCAAAGTCATTTAGTTTCATACATCAGTGTTATATTCATTATGAGTTATTTGTATCAAAAGTGTGTTGTCAAATAGGATGTTATCCCTACCATTGAAGAATTAAAAGAGCCAAAAGAGGCCACCAAATGATTCCAAAGAGACTAAATGAGAGAAAGTTTAAAAGAGCCATGGAGGCCACGTATAAAAAATAGGGATATTTAAATCCGTGCC
This sequence comes from Poa annua, assembly GCA_026929855.1. Lineage (NCBI taxonomy): Eukaryota > Viridiplantae > Streptophyta > Magnoliopsida > Poales > Poaceae > Poa > Poa annua. The sequence continues at coordinate 61,985,435 of CM049437.1, forward strand.
CCTCGTTCCTTAGTACTACTCAGTTTTCCCCACGCTCCAAACTTTTGCTCACTTTTCCCCACTTGCTTAGCTGAATCTCTCACAAATGCTTATAGCCGGACGTTTGCGGTCTTGACCGTGCATTGACCGTTAACTCTGACTAGTGGAGCCCACGCTCGGCTAAGCTGTTGCGGTCTTGACCGTGCAGTGACCGTTCCTTGATAGGTGGGACCGCAAGGATACACGTATCGAGCAGCTTGTCTGAACCTTTTTTTTGTTTTTAGGATTAAGCAGATCGAGATACAGCGCCGCCCGCCTGCCCCCTCCGCCGGCGCCGTGCCGCGTCTGCCTCCGTCGTTCCCTCCACCATATTCCGTTCATCGGCGACTCCGCGTCTACGCCATTTCTAACCCGCGCCCCCGTGTGGGATAGAAATGGCGAGGTTGAGCGAGGACGCCACAAAGGCCATCAACCGTGGAGAGGATTGGGTCGAATCCGCGACAGATAATTCATGGATTACACCTGGGTAAGCACCTTTTCCCCTTGAATTGACTTTCTAAATCGTGTTAGAGGCCGTATTTCAATTGAGCTAGCTTTAATCGTTCTAATTTTGCTCAATTGTACCCGGCCTAACTGCAGTCTTTGTTTGAACTAAATAGGATTGATCCTGCGATTGCTTTCCGGCTGACAATTAGTATGGAAACTAGTGTACTGTGTGGTACTAAACCACGTTTTAAATCTACATTTTCTATCGCCAAGTGGTAGAAACCAGCATATCGTTCGCAGATTTTCGAGCTGCGCAACGTAAGACCTATCCCTGGAGCGATGCCGATGCTGTTGAACTGAATTATTTCAACAGTGATGAGCAAAGATTTCTCCCACTAACTTGCGACGAGCATATGAGGTTGCTATTTAGTCTGAATGCTGGCAGCAGATTCGGTAAAATCCAAATCTTGGTGGTTCAGGCAAAACGGGTGACGGGGAAGGGAGTTCAGAAATCCTCTGTCTCTGCTAACAGCCAGCACCCCGGCACTCCTTGTAGGTCGACACCAAGTAAAGCAAGTGGTTCTGAAAGCCATGATACGTCTCCAACGTATCTATAATTTCTTATGTTCCATGCATATATTATACCAATTGCTACATTTTTATATACACTTTATATGGTTTTTATGCATTTTCTGGGACTAACCTATTAACAAGATGCCACAGTGCCAGTTCCCTGTTTTCTGCAGTTTTTGGTTTCAGAAAAGCTGTTAAGGAAATATTCTCGGAATTGGACGAAACAAAAGCCAATACTCCTATTTTTGCCGGAACCATCCAGAACACCGAAGACGAGACGGAGGAGGGCACCGAGGCGCCCACACCACGTGGCGGCGCGGGTCCCCCCTGGCCGCGCCTGGACATGGTGTGGGGCCCTCGGGCCTCCACCGCCTTCGCCCTCTCGCCTACTTAAACCCCACGACGAAATAAGACCTAACACCCGAACACTTTTCCACGATACGTCCAGAGCCGCCGCCGCCGTCAACCCTAGTTCGGGAGGGTTCAGAAGCTCTTCCCGACACCCTGCCGGAGAGGGGAATCATCACCGGAGGGCTCTACATCACCATGCTCGCCTCCGGACTGATGCGTGAGTAGTTCATCCTTGGACTATGGGTCCATGGCAGTAGCTAGATGGTTGTCTTCTCCTATTGTGCCATCATGTTTAGATCTTGTGAGCTGCCTATCATGATCAAGATCATCTTTATGTAATGCTACATGTTGTGTTTGCTGGGATCCGATGAATATTTGAGTACTATGTCATTTGCTTCATAATATATCTTGTGAGTGCGTTATTTATGATCTTGCATGCTCTCCGTTACTAGTAGATGCTCTGGCCAAGTAGATACTTGTGACTCCAAGAGGGGGTATTTATGCTCGATAGTGGGTTCATGTCTCTATTTAATCTGGGGGAGTGACAGCAACCTCTAAGATTGTAGATGTACTGTTGCTACTAGGGATAAAACAGTAGTTCTTTATCTAATGTTATTTGTGCTACTTACATTACACACTTTACTTAATGCAATAATCTGTTGCTTGCAACTTAATACTGAATGGTGTTGCGGATGCTATCCTGAAGGTGGATTATTATTCATAGATGCAGTTGGATGACGGTCTATGTATCATGTTGTAATGCCCAAATGAATCTCACACTAGACACCAAGACTTGTATATGCATTGTTATGCAGTTCTTTATTCTGTCAATTGCCCAGCTGTAATTTGTTTACCCGCATGTATGCTATTATTATTTATGGAGAGACACCACTAGTGAACTGTGGACCCCGGTCCTTTTCTTTACATTGATAATACAATCTACTGCAATCCTGTTACTTTCATTCTCTGCAAACAAACATCATTTTCCACACATACGTTTAATCCTTTGTTACAGCAAGCCACTGAGATTGACAACCTCACTTTTAAGTTGGTGCAAAGTATCTTGATTGTGTTGTGTGCAGGTTTCACGTCAGCTACACGCCAAGCTCTTTTCTGGTGCCGTTGACATCTCCAGAAGAATCTTTGTTTCCTGCTGGTTCGATAACCTTGGTTTCACAACTGAGGGAAATTTGCTGCTGCACTAATTCATACCTTCCTCTTGGGTTTCCCAACAACACCACCCGGTGCATCAAGCCACAACAGGCCTGCTGCTAATTCTGCAGCCGATTCAGCTGCTGCTTCTCGTGTGCCTTCCGCCGTAGAGGAAGATGCAGAACCTGACGAGGAAGTGCTTGCAAATGATGATGAAGACGAGATGATGTTCCTTGAACTGGTAGATTTAGCCAGTCAACATGCAGTGGATGATGAATATCCTGAGGAGCCCATAAGACGAGATATGTTTGATGACACTGACGATGAAGAGAACGAGGAGAACATGGACAGCTTAATCGTTGCTGAATACGATGGTGAGGACATGCCAACAATTGAGTGGAATAGGGAAGAACCTGAGCTTAAGGAAGTCACCATTTTCCAATCCATGGTGGACTGTCAGAATGCAGTGACAAGATGGTGCATTCTAAAAGAAAACACCTACCGGATTACTAGGAGTGAGCCGAACAGGTTCACTATTTTTTGTCCATATGGTAGGTGTAGGTGGAGGTTGCATGCATCTCGTATGTTAAAGAGCCAATTGATTCAGGTAATCCAATTTCAGTGAGTAATTTTGTTTCAGGCCATTGAGTAATGTTTCTCAATTGTTGTTGACCCTTTTATTTTGTTTCAGATAAAGAAAAACGAACACAAGCACACATGTCCACCTGGAGGGGGAGCGGGGAAGGAAAAGTGCAAATTAGCAAAAACTAGGTGGGTGGCAGATGCAATATTGGATTGGCTGAGGAAAGAACCTGGACTTGGTCCAACAGCACTCCATGCGAAGCTTTTTGAGAAGTACAAGATAGCAATCCCTTACATGAGAATTTACAATGCTAGGGAAATTGCTCTTGACAGAATTAATGGTCAATGGAGTGACAGTTTTCAGCTGCTTTACACCTTCAAAGCTGAAGTGGAGATGGCTAGTCCAGGGAGTGTTGTAGAGATTGACAAGCATATAGTTCCCTTCAAAATAAATAGGAAGTCATTTGAGAAGGATTGCTTCAGAAGGGCTTTTGTTTGTTTCAAGGCTTGCTGGCAGGGGTTTCTAGATGGTTGCAGGCCCTATTTGGCCGTAGATCCTACACATTTGACTGGAAGATGGAGAGGACAGCTAGTAGCAGCTTCTGCAGTAGATGGACACAACTGGCTATTCCCAGTTGCATTTGGTGTGGTGGAGGTAGAGTCCGAGGAAAGTTGGGTCTGGTTTCTTCAACAATTGCGCAATATTATAGGCGCACCCCCAGGTTTAGCTATACACACAGATGCTTGCAAGGGTTTAGAAAGTGTAGTAGAAATTGTATTCCCTGGATTGGAGCATAGGGAATGTATGTGACACCTAGCGCAGAATTTCAAAAAGAAGTTCAAAGGTAAAGTTTATGATGAGAACTTATGGCCAGCATCATACACATGCAGCAAAAGGAAGTATGAACACCATTTGAGAATGTTGTATGCTGAAAGTCCTCTTGTGGAGCAGTACATGGCTGCACATCATGGCAAGGTGTGGTCAAGAAGCAACTTCAATGAAATCTGCAAAGTAGATTATGTGACCAGTAACCTTGAAGAATGCTTTAATTCAAAGTTTAAATCAGTGAAAGGGCTCTTGTTGTGGCAAGCATTTGACAAGATTAGGCAGATAATCATGATAAAGATGGCTCTTCGCAGAAGAATTGCAGACACACAATATGTTGGTCATCAAATGCTCCCATCACTGATTAAGGCATTGCATTTGAAGGCAAGAGGACTGAAGATGAAATGCATTCGATCTGGTGATTTTAAGGCTGAGGTACTCTATACTGACAATAAAAATAGGTGTTGGAGGTATCCTGTGAACCTAACTACTAGAAAATGTAGTTGTAGGCAATGGCAGATCCGTGGTAAGCCATGCATACATGCCCTACATCTGATGAATCTTATCGGGGGTGTAGATGGAGATGTTGATCAATATTGCTCTGAGTATTTCTCTGTCGCCAAATTTAGGGCTGCTTATGCTGACAATGTGCCTGCACTCTGGGGAAAAGATCAATGGAACATAGTAGATCCAGGGTTCAAACTCCACCCTCCTGTATTTACTAGACCACCAGGAAGACCAAAGAAAAACAGGATCAGAGCAGGTGAGGAGGGCCGTTTACCAAAAAAGCGTGCTTGCAGAAAATGTGGAGTTCTTGGGCATATTGCTAGGCTTGGTACCAATGCAGTGGATGCATCATTTGGAGAGGAGGAAAGATGGACAACAGCCAATGCAGAGGAGAATGCAGCAGAAATTGAGACTGAAGGTGCGGAGGAGAATGCAGCTAGACTAGAGAATGCAGAGAAGAATGCAGCTAGGGAAAAAAAGGCCTAGAGATGAAGAAACTGAAGATGGCTTCGAATTTCAAACCATGGCTTTTGATGGTTTTGAAGCTATAACAGAGGAAGAGGTTTTAGAGGAGGAAGAGGAGCCTAGAGAGGAAGAGGTAATTATTCCAATTATTCCTTTGAATACAATTGAACCCACAGCTGAGGGACAATTGGTCGTCAAGTGCTCGGCGGGTGGAAGTACTTCATCAGCACCTCCACGGCGGCCACAACCCCAAGTAAAAAAGAATAAAAGGAGCATCTCAGCTAGGGAAACCAGGAGCAGGTCGGTGAAGCCAACTGCGAACACAAGGAGCAAGACGAAGCTTTCAATTTGAACTTTGACAGATCTGTATAATTTGAGCTACTGTGAAAACTTATCAGTTGTAATAATGTTGCTTGTACATTGCTATCTTATTTGAGTCAGAATTCAAATTTTTGTAATCAAGTTTTTCATTAAAATGAGAAATATGCTACAAACGAGCTCGGAAGCTAGGGTAAACGACCCTATTTGTAATCAAGTTTTTCATGAAAATCACCAAACCCAGGTTTATATTACTTTCTCATAACTATGTCACATAATACGACAATGTGCGCTGGTTTCACATTTTTTCAATTTTTTTTGAATCATTTATGCCCATTTGAATGTTTGGTCAAACCCGGTCAAACCCACTTTGAACGTCTCCAAAAGAAGTTTGAAATATGAAAATGAAAAACCAAGTGCACATCCTTCTTAGTAACAATGAATGAATCTTTTGTGATTTTTGTGATTTATTTTGATTTTATCGAATCCGAAACCCTCTCTAACTCTATGAACTTTATAACTCTTTGTACGTGATAACTAATTTGTGCGAACCATTTTTCATGAAAATGACCAAACCCAGGTTTATATTTTTTTCTCATAACTATGTCACATAATACGACAATGTGCACTGGTTTCACATTTTTTCGATTTTTTTTGAATCATTTATGCCAATTTGAATGTTTGGTCAAACCCACTTTGAACGTCTCCAAAAGAAGTTTGAAATATGAAAATGAAAAACCAAGTGCACATCCTTCTTAGTAACAATGAAATGAATCTTTTGTGATTTTTGTGATTTATTTTGATTTTATCGAATCCGAAAACCTCTCTCACTTTACGAACTATATAACTCTTTGTACGTGATAGATCATTTGTGCGAACCATTTTTCACGAAAATCACCAAACCCAGGTTTATATTTTTTTCTCATAACTATGTCACATAATACGACAATGTGCGCTGGTTTCACATGTTTTTTTATTTTTTTTGAATCATTTATTCCCATTTGAATGTTTGGTCAAACCCGGTCAAACCCACTTTGAACGTCTCCAAAAGAAGTTTGAAATATGAAAAATGAAAAACCAAGTGCACATCCTTCTTAGTAACAATGAAATGAATCTTTTGTGATTTATTTTGATTTTATCGAATCCGAAACCCTCTCTCACTCTACGAACTTTATAACTCTTTGTACGTGATAACTCATTTGTGCGAACCATTTTTCATTAAAATCACCAAACCCAGGTTTATATTTTTTTCTCATAACTATGTCACATAATACGACAATGTGCGCTGGTTTCACATTTTTTTTCAATTTTTTTTAAATCATTTATGCCCATTTGAATGTTTGGTCAAACCCGGTCAAACCCACTTTGAATGTCTCCAAAAGAAGTTTGAAATATGAAAATGAAAAACCAAGTGCACATCCTTCTTAGTAACAATGAAATGAATCTTTTGTGATTTTTTTGATTTATTTTGATTTTATCGAATCCGAAACCCTCTCTCACTCTACGAACTCTATAACTCTTTGTACGTGATACCTCATTTGTGCGAACCATTTTTCATGAAAATCACCAAACCCAGGTTTATATTTTTTTCTCATAACTATGTCACATAATACGACAATGTGCGTTGGTTTCACATTTTTTCGATTTTTTTTGAATCATTTATGCTCATTTGAACTTGATTTTGACGTCTCAATTCAAAAAGTGGGGTTTCCCAAAAAATGACCCTATACCGAGTTTATATTTTTTTTGGTAACTATGTCTTATAAACTGATAAACTACGTTGGATTTCTATTTTTTCGATTTTTTAAATTTAGTTATGGTCATTTGAATGTTCGGTCAAACCGTTGACTGTGCTCAAAACCCCGTTGAGTGTGATCGAGACCCCGTTGGCTGAGTCTAGCCGTCGATCTAACACTAGCACCAAACTACATCCGTTAGATATGATACTAGAGAGTGATCCGCGCCATCGGGGTTCTGCATGCTGATTGGCCGCGACTGTCCTTGTCGGGATTTTTACGATCTGCCCCAGTTTACATTGGATTATTTGCACATAACCACCACATGTCAGTGAAATAACATGTCGCAAATATTAAAACTGCAAAATACTATGTGCCAAATCGTCAAATCTCTCTCTTCTCCATCTGACAGCCAAAGGCGCAGAGCAGCCATTTCCCATTAGTCTGCTTCTTCCTCTCCGGCGATTTATCTGCTTCTTCCTCGCACAGAGCAGCCATTCCTCTGCTTCTTCCTCTCCGGCGATTTCTCTGCTTCTTCCTCGCACAGAGCAGCCATTCCTCTGCTTCATTCTCTCCGACGCAGGTTAGATCTGACTTTTTCTCGCATCCTCTACCTCTAATTTTAACAAATTTCCGTCATATTTGGGATTTAGGTTTCATGATTACGTTTTCAGATCGTAAAGAGATGCAACCATTTTGAGTGGACGGAACCCGCGAGCTCAGTGCGTCGGCTTTGGAGAACCCCGACGGAACCTGCGATTTTATGTTGGTGTACTTGCTCTAGGTTTTTTTTACTTGATGCTGATCTCTCGTTGTATTCAGTTTTGACAGAAACTCTGGATGTATGAAGGAACGAACGGTTGCACTTCGAGTCACCGGACTTTGAGCCATTGACATGTGGGGTTCATCTTTTGTGGGGCCCAGAAGTAAGTGGCTCAAAGTCAGGACTAAGTCAGGATTTCAAAGTCAGAGAATCTCCACCCATTTATAAGGGTTTACCAACTCGTTTCCATTCCGTTTTGATGCTCTCTGTATTGACATCCTCGCTGCTTGCTAGTGTATGTGTGGCACAAAAGTACGTCTAGGCTTCGTAAAGTAGTTCTATGCATAATATGTTCTATGTTTTTCTTTTCACAAATAATATGTTCTACGCATAAAACGTCCCTATATAAGCCTTTTGTGTGTAGGTGAGGCGCGTTATTCTACACACAACTAATCAAATATCCCTACTTATGTGTCTATTATATCGATTTACTTTTACCATTGTAAAATTTGTATAAGCCGTTTTAGTTTTTTTCTAGATATAAGCCTTTTTAGTTTTTTAGGGATCCCTATATTTTATATTTTGTTGTGTTGATTCGCACCACTCCTTACGTACATAGAACTCGCCTCATGGGCAACACACACCAAACTCATAGTACATATAGATTATATAGATCATAGGGTACGGAACACACACACACACTCATAATACATATAGATTGACACAACAAAATATAAACACTACATATAGATAGTCTTCTTGGCCGCCTTCACTGCTCCTCCACCAGCTCCACCGTCTTCTTCGGCGCCGTCTCTTCACTGCTCCTCCTCTAGCCCGTTCTCGCCACGGTAGTACGGGAGGCAGTGCATGCGGTTGGCAAAAGGGAAGACGCTCTCGAAGTCGGTGTAGATGTTGTAGGTGGTGAATGCGACCATCTCACACCCACACCAAAACACCCTGCCGAGCAGGTAGTACGCATCAAACCTGTTGGTGAAGTGGGCGACAAGCCCTAGCAGTGGAGCATGGGCGTGTGCACGTTGTTCCTCGAGGCGGAACATGATAGGCGAGCCCGGCGCGAGGCGGTGAAAGCCCGCACGAAGGAAGCCCTCGGCGAGCTCGCGAGAACCCCTCCAGCGTGAGAACGCCCACACGCGGAGCAAGGACTCGACGACCTTCGTGGGGGGGGGGGGGGGGGGGGTACCGCAACTCCGACACGGTGGGTGGCTCCTGGAAGGTTGGGGCGTTGAACTACATCGTCTTCGGCTCTTGGCGTCGCTGCGTGTTTGCTTTGGCTTTTGGGGAAGAAGAGAAGGGAGAGACGCAAATGGATGTGTAGAAGAGGCATCCGAAGGCGGTTTAAATAGCCGGGGGAGAGGAAGAGGCATCGTACGTGAATCGATGCGACGACCGTGCGAAACGACGACCCGTTTCTGAATCGAGTCTGCGCGTCTGTGAGCGTGCGTGACTCTACTCGTCAAACGAAGCATTAACTGAATCGAGCGTGCTTGTCTGCGGTGCGTGAATAAGCAATGCTGGCGGCTGCATGGCACAGTGCGGCAGGGACGGAGGCAGCGGGTGCGTGAAGCGATGCGTGCGTGCCGACGCGCATGCATGTGGTAGCAGGTCAACGCATGCATAGCAGGCTCCCATGCATAAAAGGCTTCCCTACTAATTTTATCACCAACAAATTAAACGGCCTGTCCTACGAACACAAACACGGCCCAACCAGCAAAGCCCCACTCGTCAGGTGCAATGAGCCCCACTCGTCATCAGAGTCGAGCGGCCGCACTCGTCAGGTCCGAACGCGGCCCCATTCGTCAGGTCCAACGAGCCCCACTCGTCCACAAAGTCGAACCCACTTGTCAGGTCCGAACGCGGCCCCACTTGTCAGGTCCAACGAGCCCCACTCGTCAACAAAGTCGAACCCACTCGTCAGGTCCGAACGCGGCCCCACTCGTCAGGTCCAACGAGCCCCACTCGTCCACAAAGTCGAACCCACTCGTCAGGTCCGAACGCGGCCCCACTCGTCAGGTCCAACGAGCCCCACTCGTTAACACAGTCGAACCCACTCGTCAGGTCCGAACGCGGCCCCACTCGTCAGGTCGAACGAGCGAGTCAACACAGCCTAGCACGGTCAGAGTTAGCGGTCAAGACGGCAAACGACCGCTATGAGCATTGTGAGAGTTTCGGCTAAGGAAGTGGGGAAAAGTGAGCAAAAGTTTCGAGCGTGGGGAAAAGTGAGCTCAAATTACGACTTGGGGGCACAGGAGTAATGAGCCCTAAAAAATAAAGCAGCAGGGGACAACATTACTATTATTTATTCGACACTTATGCTTATGTTTAGCACATGTGCTTCATCAGAGAGAGTTTTCATGTTGTACTAGTATAACTATGTGCGAAACTTTTCACTATAGAACTTGGGTTGCATTTTCCAAGGATGAGTCTACTCAAAAGTGCTCTAGGTCTTCATGAGCAATCAAGTTAGATGCACCCCACTACTTACATTGGAGAGTTTTCATACACTTATAGCTCTGTGTGCATCCAGTTTGCATGGCAATCCCTACTCCTTGCATAACTTTGATTATAAGACTTCCTCTTATCTAATGATCACTTTCAGCTTTGTGAGACTATCTTCCTTTGGCCTTCCAAACACCACCCCCCCCCCCCCCCCATAAAGTTCTAATAACAATAACATCGTGGTGCCAATACGAAATTATATCGCTCACATGTTGAGTAAACCTTCAAAATAGCTGATTCATTAAGTGTGTGAAATTTTACTTGATGTTGTGAGAATTACCTTACTGGATCCTTTCCATGTTGTGAAATTTTACTTGATTCTTGAATAGAAAGAAGGATACTTGTACACTGGATACTTAAATCATCGCTAATTAACTTTGTATGGTTCCATGTCTCCAAAGCATAATTCATGAAAGTTTTTTACTTGTTTAACTATCATGTTTACTCATTGTTTACTTAATATCAATTATAGATATTTGCTTTGAATGATTTGATCTAAGCTCCTACATTTATATTATTATTTGAACAAGATTTTGTTCTTTGCATGTCACTTAAAAATTATCTTGGTTATCATTTACCTACTCGAGGAAGAGCAGGAATTAAGCTTGGGGGTGTTGATACGTCTTAAACGTATCTATAATTTTTATCGCTCCATGTATGATAAAAGTAGATGAAGCGTACCCTTGGAGCTCGGGTGCTTGCGTGTTAAATAGGGGCTAAACCAGCCGGGGGATTTACATGATCTGGTTACAACCGAATGGCCTTGGAGTACAAGAAAAGCTAGCTACAGTTAGGATCCTAACCAAGTACCAAACGGCCTAAACAACTAAGATCATTGTACGTGTTTATATGTACACACGTGACAACGTTACATGTATTTTAACATCCCCTCTCAATTACAGCTTATCTAAGTTGAGATTGCGCCTAAAGCCTTCCAACTGTCTTACTGAAAGTGGTTTAGTAAACCCATCAGCAACTTGATCTCCTGTAGGTATAAACCTAATATTCAGAAGCTTGCTTGCAACCCTTTCCCGCACAAAGTGATAGTCCACCTCATGACCTCAATGTGCTTGGTTCTAGCATGAAAAACAGGATTAGCTGATAAATACGTAGCACCAATATTATCACACCATAATGTGGCAGCTTCAGGATGCTCAACACCAATTTCTCTCAACAAGGTTTGCACCCAAATCACCTCTGCTGTTGCATTAGCCAAAGACTTATATTCAGACTCAGTACTGGATCTTGACACTGTTGGCTGTTTACGTGCACTTCATGAAATAAGATTACAACCAAGAAAACTGCAAATCCACCGAGATCCTTTAAGGCAAAATCTAGAAGCACATCTCCAATATATTTTTCCTGGGATAGTATTGTTCACTTTCTTTACCTCAATTCCTAGAAAGTAATGAAGGTCACCGAGATCCTTTAAGGCAAAATCATTCCTCAACTCACGAAGCAATGCATCAACAACATTAGGTGAGGAACTAGTGACTATGATGTCATCCACATAAATAAGCATGAACACAACTATTCCACCTTTGCTATAAAAGAACAAAGAGGTATATGCCTTTGAAGGAGTAAAACCAAGAGATTGCAATTTAGTGGATAACCGAGAGTACCATGCACGCGGAGCTTGTTTCAACCCATATAACGCCTTGTCCAACTTGCAAACAAGACCAGTATTTCTCGAGTCCTCATACCCAGGTGATTGCCTCATATACACCTCCTCTTCTAGAACGCCATGGAGAAACGCATTTTGCACATCTAGCTGTCGCATACTCCAGTTTCTTGACACAACAATAGATAAAATTAATCTAATAGTAGCTGCCTTAACTACAGGACTAAACGTGTCCTCGTAGTCTATTCCATACCTTGGCTTGAAACCTTTAGCTACAAGTCTTGCTTTGTACCTATCTATGGTACCATCAGATTTCTCTTTACTTTATATACCCACTTACAATAAATAACATTGCTCCCTCTTTTAAATGGAACCAAATGCCAAGTATTGTTTCTCATAAGCGCGGAGTATTCTTCATCCATAGCTCCACGCCACTTATCATCTTTTAATGCTTCTTGCAAGTTCTCAGGTTCCCCTGTGCTGCAAAAACTTCCCCAACGAATACAACCATCAGTGGATTCATTTTTTTTAACAATACCACTTCCCCTGTGCTGCACGTGTGTGTGTTCCCTGAACCGGACGAGCTCTTGCTGTAGGGATAATAGCCGCAGAAGATCCTGAAGACGCGTGTACCCTGGCGTCTTCCGATCCGAGAGATCCTAGCGTGCACAACGAGGACGATTCTATCGCTGTCACGTCCCCGCCTGACGAGGAGTTGGTCCGCTCCACTGGCGATCCAACACGTGGCGAGTGCGGAGCCGCCTCCGCAGATGCATGCGCGCGTGAGCCCGACAATGGCCCACTCTCCAAGGGCTGCCTTGATCCGGAGACGGATCTATCGGCGCCCTGGGATCCGGTGCGCACAGAATATGCAGGCGAATCTGCACCGTGCTCTGCGCCGGTATCTTCTGTGGCATAAGAATTCGAATTTTCCTACACACTTTCACCATCTGAATTTTGATCATTAGTGTTAGAAATAGACATATGGTCAGCATGCAAATCACCCCCATGATCAAAAGGAGGAGGATTAAGAAGATGTGGAGGAAGAAGGAGCACTTCCGCCCGAAGTTGTTGAAAGTGCATTCTTTGCACTTCCTGTTTTTTGGTGACAAGTGACAACACAAAAGGTGGATTTAATGTTTGTGATGTCTTATGCAGGTTCTAGAACAGGTATATATTTTAGTACTGGATCCTTATTTATTCAGTCGGAAATCCTACAGGAAATTTCAGGTACCCGGAAATTTCCGAGCTTCAATTTCCGAGTCACTGAAGAATTCTTCACCAAGTCCTTATTTGAAGCAGTACTGGCATTCAGAGTTTTTCAGTCGGAAATGCTTCCGGAAATTTCCGGTGTCCGAAAATTTCCGGATAGTGTCCGGAGATTTCCGAGTCGCCGAAGATTTTTCACCAAGTCCAGATTGTCAAGCAGTACTGCCTCCCAGAACCTCACAGTCGGAATTTCAGGCGGAAATTTCAGGTACCCGGAAATTTCCGATGGAGGTCCGGAAATTTCCGAGCTGCTCGATCAAGATCATCGCCAAGTCAGTAGCTGAACCCCTCGCCGGAGATTTCCGTTGCCCGGAAATTTCCGGGTGTCAGTCCGGAAATTTCCGGTCTTCAGTCCGGAAATTTCCGAACTTGACCCGGAAATTTCCGAGCTGGCGGCTGCAAACGGTCAGATCTCGGGGAGGGGTATAAATACCCCTCCACCTACCTCCAGCACTTGAGCTCTCGAAGATCCAAATCACCCCATTGCTGCTGGAGCTCATTTTCCATGGATCTCCCTATCTAGCCAACCAAATCCAATGATAGTTGGAGATCCGAAGGAGAAGACCCCGATCTACATCGCCACCGAAGGAATTTCACTTTCCCCCTCCCTATCTTGAGGGGACACGAATCTAGGGTTTCCTTTGTGGATAGCTAGATTCTACCTTGTTGTTTCTTACTCCTTTGTGGATCCTTTGTGGAATTGACCTGTTGTGGTCTTGGTGAGAGCCCCCAATTCAGTTGTGGGTGTGTGCCTCACGAATTTGTACGGGACCTTCTCCGCCCTTAAAGGAGTCCTTAGTGGAAGAGTGGATTCGGACCTTGGTGGTCGAATACACCGGAGAATAGGGTGAGGCCTTTGTGGCATTGAGCTAACCTTGGTGGTTGCTCACACCCCTCCAACGAGACGTACACCCATGTGGTGGAACTCGGGATAAAATCGCCGTCTCCTTGTTCCCTAGGTTGTCTCGTTCCATTATCCTCCTTGTGTTATTTGCTTATCTTTATTGCTTTGTTTTTCTTTGTCCTGCACCTTGCTTCATCTAGTATCACTTTTAGTAAATTTACTTTTGCAAGCTTAAAACTGAAAAAGCTATAAAATTTGGTCACCACCTATTCACCCCCCCCCCCCCCCCCCTCTAGGTGGACAACTTCCCTTCAATTGGTATCAGAGCCAGGTTATCTCTTAAAAGCTTTACCGCTTGAGATATACCATGACAAAGGAAGTTGACACCGAAGAGGCCGCAAAGGCGATGGCAGCGATGCAATCCAAAGGAGCTACCATGGCCGATATCAACGCTTTGGAAACAAAGTTGACATCGTCCATGGAAGCTCAATTCCAAAAGATTCATGACATGCTTGAGGCTCTCATGAATTCAAGGAATCCAAAGAATGCATCGCCCTCATCTCCTCCAACCCCTCCGAGTGAATCGAGTGGTACGGATCCCGAAATGTCTAAGGGCATGGATGGAAAGGGTGATAATGATAACTCTTCTAAAGCTAAAGACTCTTCCACCTCTAAGGATGGAGAGTCTAACAAATATGGCAATGTGCCACCACCCAATCATTACTCTCCCGATCCTCCCATTCCTCATCCTCATATCACTATTAGAAATGATCCCCCTAAAATTAAAGATCATTCCTTTTCACAATGGCAATTCTTAATGAAATCCCATGTGTGCAGCTCTTCGATCGAACTATGGAGAATTATTCAAGTTGGATTCAAGCCACATGACCCGAACAACTTGACAAGGAGAGAGGTTGTGGATGCTCAACTCAACGCCACCGCCCTCAACATGATTCAACATGCCGTGGGCCCCAAGGACATGCCTCTCATCCAACCCTTCTCCACCGCCAAGGAGACATGGGACGCTCTCTCCGACTTATTTGTTGGAAATGAGAGCATGAAGAGAAATCGCTACGATGCCTTAAGCAATGAGGCGGAAGGTTTCTATAAGTTGGATGGTGAAGATCATGAAGAGATGTACCGGAGGTTGGTTTCTATTGCCACAAGCTTTCGTGACCTCGGTGCAACCTATATTGATGATGCTTGGATCAAGAGGAAGTACGTGAGCTCCCTCATGCCTTTTGAGGGCACGGACTTGAAGACTTTGCAAGGAAGACACAACTATGACCTCATGACCTCAAATCAAGTCATGCAAGAGATGACATCCTTCAAGGTTGCTACCAAGAATGCCGAAGATGCTAGGGCAAGAGCCATTGGGATGCAAAAGGGAGTAAACCTTGCATTGAAGGCAACGGTTGAAGGTGGAAGTGAAGATGACTTTGAGAGTTCCTCTTTGTTATCCAATGAAGGTCTCAAGCTCACATACAATGAGCATCTTGCTCTTGCGGCAAAAGGCTTTTGGGAGAATCCTTCAAAGGCAAGAGCTCAATTCTACCGGCATCCCCTTGTTGGATCTCCACAAGGTGGAAAGAGGGACATCTCCAAGGCTAGGACTTGCTACAATTGTCAAGACAAGTTTCACTTCGTTGCCGAGTGCCCATATGAAAAGAGGGAAGAGAATGGTGGAAGACTCATTCTCAAGGACAAGTGCAAGATGCCTCCCAAGAAGGCCTATGTCAAGAATAAGAGGGCTTTCTTCAAGAAGAAGGCACCTCGGATTGTGTTGATGACTCAAGAGGAGTATCCCACCGAAGATGAAGATGAGTCGGAAGAAGAAGAAACTCCGAATGAAGTGGCGGCTATTGCCACTACTTCAACTACTACCGCGACCCATCATGCTACTTCCTCAACACCAAGAACTCCATCCCCGTCGCCTAACGCTACTACTTCCAAGCCAAGAGCTACGGTGAATTCATCTTCAAGCTCACTCTTTTACTCACCCAACGAGAACTCTCCCAACAAGAGTGTGAGATGCCTTATGGCCA
The DNA here is from genome assembly GCA_026929855.1 of Poa annua. Lineage (NCBI taxonomy): Eukaryota > Viridiplantae > Streptophyta > Magnoliopsida > Poales > Poaceae > Poa > Poa annua. The sequence goes on from CM049437.1 coordinate 62,001,469, forward strand.
AGGCATCCGAGGTACCTTCATCCTCCACTTCCTTGAATGATATGAATGAGCTTGATGATGCCGCTAGCCTCCAAATAAAGGAGGAGCTTGTTGCTTTTGACTCTTTTATGGCTAACTTGCAAGGAGATAGCAAGAAACATGTGGGAGCCCTTATGAGTCGCATTGGCGAGCTCGAACACCTCATTGAGAAAAAGGGTAAGATTGAGAGAGAGGATGCTATCACCATAGCACATCTTCAATCCTCTCTCCGAGATATTGAAGAGTCTCATGTTCGTCTAGAAGAAGAACTTGAGAACATGGAGGAATCTCATAACTCTATGCATTCTAAACTTGTTAAAGAACGTGACCTCTATTTTGCTAAGAACAAGTTGGCACAAAAGGATAAGGCCGATTTTGTGGCTGGCCATGTGAGTCTTGTTGAAGACATGGAGAAGCTCGTCAATGTCCATGCGGCATTGGAGAGTGAACATGAACTTCTTAAGAAGTCACATGATCAACTACAAACTCGGCTAACTAATCTTGAGAAACCAAGCACATCCACTCCTATTTGCACTTGTGATCATGCAAATATTATGAATGAAAATGTTAGGTTGAAGGAAGAAATTACAAAGGCCTCCTCCGCTAAGATCATCCTTCTCAAGGGTAAGAATGTTGTTGAGACTCCCATCTATGAGCCTCAATCTCGCAAAGGGAAGGAAGGTCTTGGTTATGTGAGGCCGGGCAAGGTTGGTGCCAAGAAGACCATTCCCGCCCAAGCAAAGGTGAACAACATTGCAAGTGGGAATGCCACAAGGGGCAAGCCTACCCGCAATGACTTTGCGGGAGACACTAACCCAAACTATGCACTCTATGTGAATTACTATGGAAATGTTTGTGCTCGCTATATTGGTCCTTTTGATGGTTTTATTGCTTACTCTATTTGGGTTCCCAAAACCCTTGTGGCTAACCTTAAGGCACCCATTGTTAAGCAATGGGTACCTAAAGTCAAGAATTAATCTTTTGTAGGGTCTTGCTCCCGGCGGTTCGAAATGGATAATTGATAGTGGGTGTACAAGTCATATGACCGGGAGCAAGGAGCTTGTCACGGAGATGAGGCCTAATGTTGATCAAGTAACCGTCTCGTTTGGTGACAAGTCAAGGTCTAAGGTAACCGGGCTTGGCAAAGTGGTAGTTGCCCCCGATATTACTCTTGTCAATGTCATGCTTGTTGATTCTCTTGGCTATAATTTGATGTCGGTTCGTGCTCTAGCAAAGTTGGGTATCTCAACTTTCTTTGAGCCGGACATCGTGGTCCTCTTGTGGAGCAAGTCCCTTCGAGTGGCCTTCGTGGGGCATGTCGAACATGAGCTTTACGTGGTTGATTTCTCCGGAGTCACCACTACTCATGAGATGTGCCTCTTCGGAAAGGCCGACGTGGGTTGGCTTTGGCATCGCCGACTAGTCCACGTAAACATGAGGACTTTGCAAAGTCTCCACAAAGGGGGCCACATCCTTGGACTAAAAGATCATGTTACTTTTTCCAGAGATCGAGTGTGTAGGGCATGTGTGGAGGGAAAGATGCATGATATTCATCATCCAAGCAAGACAATCATCTCCTCCACCCGGATATTGGAACTACTTCATGTTGATCTTTTTGGTCCAATACCGGAAATAAGTCTTGGTGGCAAGAAATATTGTTTGGTGATCGTGGATGACTACTCAAGGTATACATGGGTATATTTCTTCAAGACCAAGGATGAGACTCAACAAGTCTTCATCGACTTCTCTAAGGAGGTTCAACGCCAACACAACCTTCCCATATTGGTGATTCGAAGCGACAACGGGTCGGAATTCAAGAACTACACGCTCAACGACTTCCTAAGTGACGAAGGCATTCGTTATCAATATTCCGCTGCATACACTCCGCAACAAAATGGCGTTGCGGAGAGGAAGAATCGTACTCTCATCGACATGGCAAGATCTATGTTGGCCGAGTTCAAGTCCCCAATCAACTTTTGGGCGGAGGCCATTGCTACGGCGTGTCATTCATCAAATCGCCTCTTTTTCCGCAAAGGCCTCAAGAAGACACCTTATGAAGTTCTCACCGGCAACAAGCCCAACATATCTTACTTCCGAGTCTTCGGTTGCAAATGCTACTACCTCGTAAAGGGCACCCGGTTGGGTAAGTTTCACTCTAAAACTATTGAAGGCATATTTGTTGGTTATGGCATTGAATCCCACACCTATAGGATCTATGACAAATCCTCAAGGATCGTCATAGAATCTTGTAGTGTGGAATTCGATGAGAATGATGGCTCCCAAGTGGAGCAAGTTGGAATAAGTGATGTAGGTGATGATCAACCCCAAGATGCAATAAGGAGAATGGGAATAGGCTTCCATCGTCCCATTGAAGTACATCAAGGAGTTGATCAAGACGAAACAAGCTCTTCACATGAAGAGCACTCACCATCACAAGAATCTCTTGTTACCTCACCCGAAGCAAATGATGAACCATCTCAAGATCGTCCACAAGTAACTTCACAAGAAGAACAACCTCTTCCTCAACAAGATAATCCATCGCAAGGACCGCTCCTACAAGTTCACCATCCTCAAGAAGATATTGGGTCCCCATCCAAGTCAAATGAAGCTAGTATCTCGAGTGCAAGTTCCTCTCATGTGCAAGATCACCCCTCACACTCAAGTGAAGAAACAACTCATGGTGATGAAGGCACTCATTATGGTCAAGGCGAGGATCCACAAGATCAAGTTGATCAAGAGGTTCCCTCTTCATCTAGAGAGGCAATCGAAACTCGCCGCCAAGCAAGAGTTGGAAGATCTTTGGAACTAAGGGCTCTTTCCCTTGACAAGGTCATCGGTGATGTGAGAAGAAGGGTGTCCACAAGGAGTCAATTGGCCAACTTTAGTGAGCATCAAGCACACATCTCCATGGTGGAACCCAAGAAAGTATTCGATGCCCTTGAAGACCCCGATTGGCTTGAAGCAATGCACGAAGAGCTCAACAACTTCGAGCGTAACAAGGTGTGGAGACTAGTAGAGAAGCCAAATAGTTGCCGCAATGTTATCGGCACCAAGTGGATCTTCAAGAACAAGCAAGATGAACACGGCATCGTTGTGAGGAACAAGGCGCGTTTGGTGGCCCAAGGCTTTTCTCAAGTTGAAGGCATCGACTTTGGTGAAACCTACGCGCCGGTTGCACGCCTCGAGTCGATACGTATTCTCATTGCCTTTGCATATCATCATGGTTTTAAATTACAACAAATGGACGTTAAAAGTGCTTTCCTAAATGGCCCACTTAATGAACTTGTCTATGTTAAACAACCTCCAGGTTTCGAGAACCGCGACTTCCCGAACCACGTCTACGTGTTGGATAAAGCTCTCTATGGGCTTAAACAAGCACCTAGAGCATGGTATGAACACCTTCGGGAGTTCTTGTTAGACCGTGGATTCGAAGTCGGGGTGATCGATCCCACTCTTTTTACAAAGAAAGTTAATGGGGAACTCTTCATTTGTCAATTATATGTTGATGATATTATCTTCGGTTCTACTAATCTCTCTTTTAATGAAGAGTTCGCCAAGCTTATGACCGACAAGTTCGAGATGTCTATGATGGGTGAACTTAGGTTCTTTCTTGGTTTTGAGATCAAGCAATTGAGAGAAGGAACATTTATTTGTCAAGCCAAGTACATTCAAGATATGCTCAAGAGATTCAAGCTCCTCGATCTAAAGGGCGCCGCTACTCCTATGCAAACCAAGTGCCACCTCAAGCTTAACCCTAATGGTAAAGAGGTAGACCAAAAGGTATATCGATCTATGATTGGGTCTCTTCTTTACCTTTGTGCATCTAGGCCGGATATAGTGTTAAGCGTTGGAGTGTGTGCACGTTACCAAGCCGCGCCTAAGGAAAGTCACCAAGTGGCTATCAAGAGAATCTTCCGGTATTTGATTCATACTCCAAGCTATGGGTTGTGGTACCCCAAAGATGGCACCTTGTCTCTTTGTGGGTACACCGACTCCGATTGGGCGGGTGACAAGGATGATAGAAAGTCTACCTCGGGAACTTGTCAATTCATTGGAAGATCTTTGGTGAGTTGGTCCTCGAAGAAGCAAAATTGCATCTCTCTCTCCACCGCGGAGGCCGAATATGTCGCCGCCGCAAGTGGGTGTACTCAACTCCTTTGGATGCGGCAAACTTTAAAGGATTACGGGGTCCATTTGGACAAAGTGCCGCTCCTCTGTGATAATGAGAGTGCCATCAAGATCGCCTATAATCCGGTGCAACACTCAAGGACCAAGCATATTGAGATTCGCCACCACTTCATTCGAGATCACGTGGCAAGAGGAGACATCGACCTCTCTTATGTTGGAACAAAGGATCAATTGGCGGATATCTTCACGAAGCCCCTTGACGAAGCCCGGTTTTGTTACTTGAGGAATGAGTTAAATATCGTGGATTCTCGGACTTTGGCCTGATAATGGTGCACACACATCAACGTTTAATGCTCTATTAGGTGTAGATGTACGCATGGACTTAGGGGGAGTGTTTTCCTAATACATTGGATTCTTCCTCCCCCTATTATGCATATAGCAATGAATCATTGATAAACTTCAAATTAATCCATAATTTGTGAGCTTAAATGATGAGTAGTAGTTATGGACCCAAGATACATCTTCGCGGTGCCATGCTATAATCTCATACACGGTGGCTTCGGCCACCACCTCCTCCTTTGGAAGAGTTGGATTTCATTTGGTTTTTTATTCTTGGATTTCTTTTGCTTTTTGGGCTCTTGTGGAAAACACACTCAAGTTGGTAGTTCTTGTGTTTTATTGGTTTTGCAATTTGAGTGTGAAGTACCATCGACAGTTTGCTTCTCTATCCCAAGCCTTTCTCCCTCTCAAGACTTGCTTAATTCTCACTCATGTCCATTTGTATCCTTTTGTTGTTTTGTTGGGCGGAAATCTCCGAGCCACCATCGGAAATTTCCGAATTACTAGAAATTTTCGACACTAAGTCCTTTCAAAACTCAGCACTGCACCTTGCTGGATTTTGACCGGAAATAGTTTCTGAAATTTCCGGTGACCTGAAATTTCCGAGTGTGACTCGGAAATATCCGGTCCCTGAAATTTCTCGGCGCCTAAGTCATTTTCAAATTCGGCACTGCACTCTGCTGAATTTGAACCGGAAATAGAGCCGGAAATTTCCGGGGCCCGGAAATTTCCGAACCAAGTCCGGAAATTTCCGATGACTCTGTCAATTTCCGCACTAAGTCCGTTTCCAAACTCGGTACTGGATATATCGTGTTTTGAACCGGAAATAGTGCCGGAAATTTCCGGGGTCCGGAAATTTCCGAACCTAGGTCCGGAAATTTCCGACTCAAACTTCTCCGGCTATAAATAGGGCACGGGTGGGCTGTTCGAACAGAACAGTTCATCCACCCCGTGCCCCTTCGTTCTCTCTCCTAGCCTGAGAAGAAGATCTTCCTCGATCCACCCCCGGGCCGTTTCTCCGTCGATCTCTCCGGTTCTTTGCCGGATCTGCTTCTCCTCGCCGCGGGGATCGCTTTCATCCGCACGGTTTTCACCATGTCTACCGGTAACTCCTCTTATTTCAAATCTAGGACGAGATCTATTTTCGTTTAACCTAGCCGATTTAGGAGGTTGTTGCTGGTTTCCTTTGGTAGAACTGCTCCTCTAGGCTTGATCTACCTTCCTCGTGCACATATCTGTTTTTCGTTCATAGATTTGGTTCAATTTTTCAAAAATTTCGTGTAGACCGGAAATTTCCGGTTCAGACTCGGAAATTTCCGACCCTCGGAAATTTCCGGACCTGACTCGGAAATCTCCGGCCTGTCCAAAATTCTGAAAAACAGACAAGTTCTGTGAATTTTTAACGGCTCGTGTACTTTTTCCTACGCCTTCCTGGACATGAGTGCTTATCCCACTTGCTTTCTATCTGCTCTATGCTGTTTGTTTGCAGGTTCTTCTACACGAGGAGGTCGCATCAAGTCCATGGCTAGTCGTCCGAAAGGGGTTCATTCTCGGCCACCTAGTGATCCTTCAAGTGATGAGAGTGAGCTCCCTCCTGCTGCACAGCTCAGAAAATCAACTGGGGCTAACAAGAAGAAGAAGCCCGAGCTTCAACTTTCAGATTTCAACAAGGCCAGCTTTCGCAAGTGGCGCAGTGAGCTGTCCTATGGGGCTGACCAGGATGATCCCAAGTTCTTCTGCACAGAGATGGCGTGGCTGTATCGTGAGGTATATCTCAAGTTCTCTAGTAAAGCGCCAGTTTGCCCGATGAGATGGATCAACTTCGACAAGCTCATGAAGAAGGCAGATTACTTTGGGGGAGCTGTTCAGGTTTGCAGGGTGCTGGGTTTGGAGCATCTCATGGAGACTGAGTGCAGCTACAACGTGTCCATCATTCATCAGTTCTATGCGACCGTTGTTTTTGACAATTCAGAAGATATTGGCATGACATGGATGACTGGCACACAGCGCTTGACCTCCTCTTTCCGAGAGTTTGCCAGGATTCTTGGCTGTCCCTTCAGTGGAAGCTCTGTGGCAGCTGGCGAAAGGATGCATCTTCAGGGCGTGGCCTACAACAAGAACGCCATGTCTGATCTATATATGCCTGGTGGAGAGATTGGCTCGCAGCATGGTTTGCTGCCAACTTATGATATTCTCCTTCGCATGTTCCGCCACACCATTGCTCCCATTGCAGGCAATGCTGACAACATCGCTGGCGGTCTCGTGAACTTGATGGCCAAAGCTCATGAAGCCTTTGTTGGAGAGTATGAGCTGGACAAGGAAGAGTACAAGATTGATATCATGGATTTCATTTTTCAAGAAATGAGTCAAGCCATCTTTGAGAGGAAAGTTCCCCCCTATGCTCCATATGTGATGCTTCTCATCAAGCGCAAGTACCAGTTATCTGAGGAAGATGGCGGCGATATGGATAGTGCTCTTGGATGCATTCCCCACACAGCTGCCAACCTTGTTCAAAAGAAAGCTCATGTGGTACAAAAGCAAGCTACACTTCAAGAGATCAATGAGGATGATGTGTTTGGTGGTCCCACTCGCCAACCACGCCGCCACAACATCAAGAAAGCTGAAAAGAAGAGTCGCCCTTGGATTGTTCGAGCCATGGAGAAGGTTTTGAACATGAACTGCTGCATTCACAGTGAGAACTATGCCATCTACCAGCAGAACCACCGCATTCTCAAGCAGCAGGAAGAAATTCGAGCTCTTTTGAAGATGCCACCTCCAAAGAGACCACTGAGGCCCATAGTACCATATGCTGAGTGGAATTCTGAAGACTCCGTTGGATTCACATGGGACACCATAGTGCCTGAGGATATCGAGGTGGATCCAGCAGCTGATGATGTTGAGGAGGAGGAGCACAGTTCAGATTCCGACTCTTGAGTCTCGGGACGCTAGTAGCTATTTCTTCCCTTTTTGGTATCTTGATGCCAAAGGGGGAGAAGTATTTCATAGGACTCACGGGATTTGCTTGGGAGGGAGCACATCTTCCTTTTTCTCGGTTGCTTTGTTCGAGTGCTCCCTATTCTTATCATTTGGACTTCTTTAGTTTCACGTTTGTGAGACATGCGGAACTCTTAAACTCCTATTGTAATAGCTAGTTAAATTTGGTAAACTTTGCATGCTACTTTGTATTTGTGGGTATATTTTCGTTGCTTGCGTGGTTTGTAAAATCTAGGGGGAGCAGTGATCCTAAGTTGTGTGCATTTTGTATTCAAGAACATCCCAAAGATAATGCACACGCTTAGGGGGAGCCCGTCTATATTTTGCAAATCCGCTCTCTTTTTGTGTTGTCATCATTCACCAAAAAGGGGGAGATTGAAAGTGCATTCTTTGCACTTCCTGTTTTTTGGTGACAAGTGACAACACAAAAGGTGGATTTAATGTTTGTGATGTCTTATGCAGGTTCTAGAACAGGTATATATTTTAGTACTGGATCCTTATTTATTCAGTCGGAAATCCTACAGGAAATTTCAGGTACCCGGAAATTTCCGGGCTTCACTCGGAAATTTCCGAGTCACTGAAGAATTCTTCACCAAGTCCTTATTTGAAGCAGTACTGGCATTCAGAGTTTTTCAGTCGGAAATGCTTCCGGAAATTTCCGGTGTCCGGAAATTTCCGGATAGTGTCCGGAGATTTCCGAGTCGCCGAAGATTTTTCACCAAGTCCAGATTGTCAAGCAGTACTGCCTCCCAGAACCTCACAGTCGGAATTTCAGGCGGAAATTTCAGGTACCCGGAAATTTCCGATGGAGGTCCGGAAATTTCCGAGCTGCTCGATCAAGATCATCGCCAAGTCAGTAGCTGAACCCCTCGCCGGAGATTTCCGTTGCCCGGAAATTTCCGGGTGTCAGTCCGGAAATTTCCGGTCTTCAGTCCGGAAATTTCCGAACTTGACCCGGAAATTTCCGAGCTGGCGGCTACAAACGGTCAGATCTCGGGGAGGGGTATAAATACCCCTCCACCTACCTCCAGCACTTGAGCTCTCGAAGATCCAAATCACCCCATTGCTGCTGGAGCTCATTTTCCATGGATCTCCCTATCTAGCCAACCAAATCCAATGATAGTTGGAGATCCGAAGGAGAAGACCCCGATCTACATCGCCACCGAAGGAATTTCACTTTCCCCCTCCCTATCTTGAGGGGACACGAATCTAGGGTTTCCTTTGTGGATAGCTAGATTCTACCTTGTTGTTTCTTACTCCTTTGTGGATCCTTTGTGGAATTGACCTGTTGTGGTCTTGGTGAGAGCCCCCAATTCAGTTGTGGGTGTGTGCCTCACGAATTTGTACGGGACCTTCTCCGCCCTTAAAGGAGTCCTTAGTGGAAGAGTGGATTCGGACCTTGGTGGTCGAATACACCGGAGAATAGGGTGAGGCCTTTGTGGCGTTGAGCTAACCTTGGTGGTTGCTCACACCCCTCCAACGAGACGTACACCCATGTGGTGGAACTCGGGATAAAATCGCCGTCTCCTTGTTCCCTAGGTTGTCTCGTTCCATTATCCTCCTTGTGTTATTTGCTTATCTTTATTGCTTTGTTTTTCTTTGTCCTGCACCTTGCTTCATCTAGTATCACTTTTAGTAAATTTACTTTTGCAAGCTTAAAACTGAAAAAGCTATAAAATTTGGTCACCACCTATTCACCCCCCCCCCCCCTCTAGGTGGACAACTTCCCTTCAGTTGTGCACCGGCATTGGAGTGTAGTTCGGAGAATGGAAAAACGGATTCATCGAAAACTACATCACGGGAAATATATGTTGGGTTTCGTAGCAGATAACAAAAATTTATTCAGCTAGCGCTTCCCTTTTGCCCAGATCTATCTATCTAGTAATGCGGTAACGGAAAGTATACGGAACATACCCTCGTAGACCGGACGCGGGATAACGTTCCCGCACAAACGTGGATGATGTAGACGTACGTAGCCGACCTCAAGGTCACGACGATCTTGACGAAGCTCGAAGGGACGCCTCCCTCCGATACAGTGCGTAGCCGACCCGAGGGTCTTGATAAGCCACGCATGAACCCGAAGATCTTGTGAAGCCACACACGAGTCCGGACGTGAATCCGAGGGCCACAAGTGAAGCCCCTTCGAGGGAGTCACACACATACGGTGTACAACGACAGCTCCCGATTCCTCCGATCCAGCAGAGTTGCGGAAGTAGATGTTCTGCCGGATCCAGCAGCGCAATGGCATGCGTATGGTGGAGAAATTTCCAAACCAAACTCTTAGGTTAAGTCCCATTTGCGGAACACCATTGGAGAGAGCATAGGAGAGGAGAGAAAGAGAGAGGAGCTCCCTCCAAACGTTTGGGAGAGAACTCTCAAGGGAATTGTGTGTCAGAAGGGGTGGAGGGGGTCCTCCTTATATAGGGGGGAGTCACCAAGGGTGTAACCTCCCCTCAATGCGCCGTCCCTAGGGAGGAGCTGCCGGCCCTAGGAGGGTTCGTCCGAACTCCCTTCCTTTCTAGGGTGTTGGTGCTCCTTTTCCCTCATGGGCCCAATCTGGCCCATTTAGCTTTTTAGGCATTTTTAATTAACTTTTAATATTTAATTCAATTAATTAAATACTAAAACATATTAATTAACTCCTATATACATTTCCTTCTTATCGGAACACTTCCGATAAATCCCGAAACATTTTCGATACCTCCGGAACCCTTCCGGTACCACCCGAAACCTTTCCGGTACTGCCCGAAATATTTTTCGGAGCTTTCTCTTTTTCTACTCCGATGATCCCGACAATTCCAAAACATCTCCAAGTGTCATTGCACCCTTAAGTGTGTTACCCACGGGTCGGGGAATACTCCAGACATGATCGAGAAACACTTGTACGACCAATGATCACCAGGGGACTCTGGATAGCCATAATGATCCCTGTGCATTCCACGAATATCTTTTCTCGAAAAGAACTCGTTGATCCGTAAACAGTAAGACATATTCCCTTGTTCTATGATACCTACAATATCCGAGATTGGACCGTCGGTATCTCTATACCTAGTTCCATCTCGATACCGATATTGCTCTTTACTCGTTCCCGTGATATTCCATCCCTTTGTGACCTAGTCACGGGCTAGCATGGATGTAACATCACCGAGTGGCGCCAGAAGTATCTACCCCGTCACACGGGTGAACAAATCCCGGACTTGATGCGTATGCCTCAACCTACCCCTTTCGGTGCCCAACAGTGACCGTTCTCAATGCCGCATAACTAAGCATCTTCTGGTGGCGTCAAAGCATTCTCTGGGAGTAGTGATAAATACCATCTCACGGTCTAAGGAATAAGTCACTACGTTTTCCTAAGTTATTGCAACAGTGAACAACGTGACTCGATCGTGTTGCAATACTTGCTTTGGGTAATGTCCATCACATCATTCTCTAATGATATGACTCCATTGTCGACTGTCATATGATGACACTTGATCGGAAACCTCAATCAACTATCGACATCTGGACTAGTATATATAGAGGCTACTAGGGACTCTGTTTGTTAATATATCACACGTGTATTAACATTCCTATTAATACAGATATAGCATGATATAAAACTAATTATGATGAGGACATATCCATGGATTATGATGATTATTCATGTTTGAACTGGAAGGAAATATTAAGTCTAACTGATGATTACTGTGAGTTTTGGCATCCGTCAAAATGGCGCCAGCGGGAGGAGAGGGAGGACCGCGACCACAAGAAGTTGGCTGGACAAATTAATCAAGCATATGCGTGCATATATTTATGCATTCACGTACACCATTCAAGGTGGGACCCAGCCATGTGGGACATTCGATGCATGGCAGCTTTGGCCTGCTCGTTGGACTTCAGGGCATGCATGTGCATGCATGCACGTTGGATATATTCAGGCATGCATGTGCGCTGCTATTGATGCACGGGAAGCAAGGATGCAGTACGGTGGCACAATAGCACGGGAAGCAAGGATGCAGTACGGTGGCCCTGGAGGCACGACCACGGGAACAATCCCGGAAAGAGCCGGCCCACGACTGATACGACCACGCACGAAGGCCCACGCACGAGACTTCGAGGCGGCGCACTCCTGCGGAATAAATAGCGATCCGATCTTATTGTAAAAGTCAGACGATGTTAAAACAAAAACCTAGAATTGCAGATCTGAACCAAGTGTTCATCTGGATTTTATCCCCCACCAATTCGTATCGATCTGGTGGTTTATCTATTGCAAATATGCGTGTTATCTGCTGTTCCATTGGGAATGAGGAGATACAGGACCACTCGTAGTCTTTGATTACGTTGTGCAAGGGTGTGTAGTTGAGAATATCCAAAGGGATTGAGGGCTGTTGCATTGGCATCAGGGTTCATCCAGAAGAGTTGTCAGTGAAGCACTAGTTATCTATCAGGTTATCGTGAGAGTTCATCGAGAAGATCGGGCCAACCCATATCATCTGGTATCAGATTCCACGGTTTACTCGGTGAGCATCCATAAATCCGTCCCCGTAGATTAGTTTGAGTGTTTTTATTCCTATCCAGAAAAAGCCACACAAAAAATTAGGGTTCATAGTTTGCCATAGCCTAGATTGCATCGTATTGATTCATCTTTTTGCGTTACTTTTTCTTCCAATCTGAAAAGTAGTCGCGTCTAGGTTTCTGCGTCAGTTTTCCTAGATTGCATCGTATTGATTCATCTTTTTGCGTTACTTTTTCTTCCAATCTGAAAAGTAGTCGCGTCTAGGTTTCTGCGTCAGTTTTCATCTTCGTCGGAGTCCTGGTCAGTTTTCGTTTCCGTCATCCAAAGTCGCCGCGTTCTGCTTCGCTTTATACACAAATTGCGACCACTGCCGCGCGCGCTCCGCGAGAAATTCCTGCCTCGTGAAGGCTTGGAGCGATCTTTGCATGCACGTGCGTCCAAGCAGCAAAGGAAAAGGAAAAGGATAGAGAAGTTGGGATCGTTTTGGTTTGCTGTTGTCCTGGTTTCCGTGCCGCAGATGTATGCTGCTGTTTTCGTATCTGATTATAGTCCGAGTCTAGATCAAGTAGGTATTTGTTTTCGTCCGTCTTTTAATTTCTCCGATTCCTTTTGATCCGAGTCTTCCTTTTGATAAACCTAGGTATAAGCCAATCATCTTTTTGCGTTTAGTACTTTCCTACGAGACTAGTAAATTTTAACGCTCAAGGGCTGCTCACATAGGTTTGGAAAGTGCAATATTTTTGCTGGCAATCTATTTCTGTTTGCTCCCCGTGACATTTTTTTTGTGTGGCCAAGCAATTTGTATATTTCGCTGGTTTGGAAAAACAGAAAAGAAGTAATAAAAAAAAGAGAAAAAAAAACAAAGAGGCCGAAAATTATTGTGATCTCAGTTATGTTTGGAGCATTATTTGGCTATTCCTATATCTGCCTTGCACTAAATAGTTTGAGCAATCTTGTGCCCTTATCTTTGAGCTTTTTGCTAGCGTCTCTCTTGTGCATTGCAACACGAGCATTTATCCGACATACACAATATATTTTTCCGCTCATTCCCATAGTTGCAATTGCCCCATTTATCTCCACCGTGTGCGTTTCCGAGTATTTCCGTGTCATACGATCAGCACTAGGCTTTGTGAATCGGTGTTGTTAGGATTCCCAACCAAACCCCACCAAATACCCTGTTTGTCCTGTGCCACTTGATATCCTGGTTATTCTCTTCTCACACTTGGTACACTTTTCATTGATACTTGTTGGTAAGTACATCCTATTCACTTTGGAACGGTAAGATACACTATTATTTGCTGGTTTTTGAGTGAGTTGTGAGAGAACACCACAAACCATTGTTATTTTGTTTTCACTAACAAGTTAATCAATGGAGTCTCCTAGTAATGATGTGCAGGAACCATTTCATGTGGGTTCTGTTTGCAGTGACACATTTTGGGAGGAGGATGCTAGTGGGATCCCTGCATCGGATTTGTTCCACTTCACAGCAGACATCAAAGGAAGCCATGTTGCTATTACCCTTGATAAGGGTACACGGTATAATTTTGTTAGTATTGAGGTTGTTGCACAATTGCAGTTGGTTCCAACGAAACTTAAGCGACCATTCATAATATCTACTAATGATGCTGCACTTCACATTACTCATACTACCTCTATTCCGTTAACTATTCATGGTCATACGGAGCGAGTTTTTTGTAACGTGCTTCCTAGAGCGTTTACTTGTTGTCATCTTTTGTTGAGTGCATACTGGTGCCGTCGCTATGACGTTAATTTTATTAGCCATTATCCTGATTTACAATTCTTTTGGAACAATAAGAAAAATTGGATAATACATGTATCGCTTACACAATTTCAAAGGGTTCGGCATCTAAACCTATGCTCTCCTATAACCCCCGCAATTAAATTAAGTGAGCATGTAGACATAAAGAAAGAGAATGTGAGTGTAAAAGAAATTTTGCAATTGGAGGTTAAACAGACATGTGAGGTTGTTTCTACTAATGTAATCATGTCTACTCCTAGTGTTGTTTCCTGTGATGTGCAGGTTGCTTTTGAAGAAAGGGAGCCTATAGTACAACCTGCACCACTACCACATACTTTGGAGGTGCCTCCTATTGTTCCTAGTGTTGTTTCTTGTGCTATGCAGGTTGCTTTTGAAGAAAGGGGACCTCCTCAAGTACAACCTGCAACACCACTTGAGAAAGATGAGTCAGTGCCAAATAAATCCGAGGAGGATGCAATTGATATTGGTGTTGATTTGGAGCTGCAACATGCAAATTCGAAATTTGGTGAGCATACAAGTTTGCTAGCTGATTCTTGTGATTTGCATGACAAATATATTCATGAACCATGTGCTACTTTGCCAATTTCGAATTTTGAGCATGTGGTCTTAATTACTCATAAAGAAGAACTTGCTAAAATACCACCTGTTGATATTGTGTATTCCGTCATGTTAACTGAACCAATTACTGTGCAATGTGCTATGAATAAGATTTCTGAAATTTCATATGTGTATTCTAGCACCTTTGCTTCTTATTTCACATTTAATCTCGTTGGTAACTATGGCATGAATGAAATATTTTTCGTGGATCATATATGCATTACTTGTGATAGACTTGCTGCATTACAACTTGATTTACCTCGGTTAGATTGTTTGGAGCTTGCTAGATTTGAACATGCTTATACACCTATGTTTTGTTTACCCAAACAATTGTTATATATACATGCTACTGATTTATACATCACTTATATTTGCAAATTGAGTTGCATTTTCGGTAATGGGAATAATGAACATGATCATATCTTTGAGTGTACTACCTTCTGGTTTTACCTTGTTACCATGAAGTTTGATCATAGATCTTCTGTGAGAACACTGGATTTAATACTAAACAACAAGAATTTCTATATGGTTGTTTGTCATTATTATCATGATCATATGAACTTCACTTATACCTGCAATTGTGATTGCTATTTGATGAGATGTTCTTGGTTTTCATATGACAATTATGTGTTATATACTTGCCACTTTCGTTGTTTTAAGTCATGTGAGAATATTTATCATGCCCCCAAAAATGATGCACCTTATTATAGATACATGTATTGTGGATACACGTTGTTCTTTTTCTTTCTTCCACGTTCAGTTTACCACAAGCCGAGGACGTCTTGTCTTGAAGAAATGGAGCATGATGAGGACATATCCATGGATTATGATGATTATTCATGTTTGAACTGGAAGGAAATATTAAGTCTAACTGATAATTATTGTGAGTTTTGGCATCCGTCAAAATGGCGCCAGCGGGAGGAGAGGGAGGACGGCGACCACAAGAAGTTGGCTGGACAAATTAATCAAGCATATGCGTGCTATATTTATGCATTCACGTACACCATCCAAGGTGGGACCCAGCCATGTGGGACATTCGATGCATGGCAGCTTTGGCCTGCTCGTTGGACTTCAGGGCATGCATGTGCATGCATGCACGTTGGATATATTCAGGCATGCATGTGCGCTGCTATTGATGCACGGGAAGCAAGGATGCAGTACGGTGGCCCTGGAGGCACGACCACGGGAACAATCCCGGAAAGAGCCGGCCCACGACTGATACGACCACGCACGAAGGCCCACGCACGAGACTTCGAGGCGGCGCACTCCTGCGGAATAAATAGCGATCCGATCTTATTGTAAAAGTCATACGATGTTAAAACAAAAACCCTAGAATTACAGATCTGAACCAAGTGTTCATCTGGATTTTATCCCCCACCAATTCGTATCGATCTGGTGGTTTATCTATTGCAAATATACGTGTTATCTGCTGTTCCATTGGGAATGAGGAGATACAGGACCACTCGTAGTTTTTGATTACGTTGTGCAAGAGTGTGTAGTTGAGAATATCCAAAGGGATTGAGGGCTGTTGCATTGGCATCAGGGTTCATCTAGGAGAGTTGTCAGTGAAGCACTAGTTATCTATCAAGTTATCGTGAGAGTTCATCGAGAAGATCGGGCCAACCCATATCAAATTATGAACTTTAGGAAATATGTGAATACTACTACTTATTATTTGCCTCTAGGGCATTTTTCCAACTGTCTCCCACTTGCACTAGAGTACAAATAATCTAGCTGCATTTGTTAAATATCATAGTCACATATGATCATGTCATAATCCTATATTATGATCATGCTTGCTCATGGAAGATGTCTTGTCTAAGGCCTGTTCGACATGGCCCCAATCTCTAAGATTCTTATGTTCTTTGCAACTTGTAAATATCACCTAATTTGACATTTACCTCATCATCTCATGATGAGACATAGTATGTGTTTGCGGTACAGTGAGACTTAATTTCATTGTGTTTACCATGACACTTGTGAACCTGTTTCACATTAGTCATACACACTAGGAGACACACTCAGCTGAGAGACGAAGTTCTCAAACCATACATCATACTTGCCTATCTTGAAGTAATCTTATACTTCTATATCAATGTAAATTTACTGGACAGTGCATCGAATGCTACTTCAAAGTCTAACGACGCTTCTATCTACTCAAGGCATTAATTGGTGCGAGATTTTCTTTCTTAAGTCAGTAAAACTCGCACTTGCGGTCAAGCTTACTTCCCTTTAGAAATATGTCCTCGGTTTCTCTCTAGAACCTATAGGACGAACTAAACTTGTGTTCAACGATTCTCAAATCGTTCTAGAGCATGTTCTTATGACGAAGAACTTGGGTTACAACATGTCGGCATGCACACAATGTGGTTTTTAGATGACGTAAAACGTGGCACATCTATCAATCACATTTGTATATTGAGATTTTAATCTCATACATGCCTAATAATCAAGAAAACTCTTTCTTAAATTATTCGATTCTATACGGATCAGAATTGGTTTTTAGTATGACTTAAAATATTGCTTTTAAACATATTGTTCTATCTCCATAGATCTCAATATTTAAAACTAATACAATTTCATCTTATTCATTAATAACTATTAATACGAACTAAGTCATTCATGGTATGTCATATACATACAAGAATGCCATTCAGCTCCCACTCAAACATGTCATCTACATATGAGAATAGTTAACAAGCTCCCACTCAAATATGTCATTCACATATGAGAGTAGTTCAACGAGCTCCTTTAGCTCCCACTCAGAATATGTCCTCTACATATGAGATAGGGTAGCCAATTTGCTCCCACTCAATTTCCTGCAAACGCAGGTCTTCTCATTATTTTGGACAACTCCAAAAATCTTTTGATTATCCATCAAGACGAGAATTCCAGCTTTTGAGATACTAGCATCCACACGATTTACAAAATCTACTTTTTGTAACAATTACAACCCTTGTTCAATCAGATATTGAAGTAACTGCAGTTTTGATGATCGTTTATCAATTGCCAGTTATAATCCAACGGACTTAACCATCGCTACATCTCGTAGTCAAACTTTTGAATTTATCATGATACACTTCACGATAAACCGAGCTTTCTAGGGTCCTCCTAAAAGTTTCATATCTTCCTTTCAGCCTTGCACTTGATTTGAAGATTAAGTATCATTCATACTCAATAAGATCAAGTAACTTTTACTTTGCAATCTAATATGCAATCTTATTTGTAACCTAACATAGGATTTCATAACCTTTAGTTATATCTCGTTCATAGGTTTACCATCGCTTCTTTGTAGTTCGTAGGTGTGTCATGTTCCATTAACATGACAGGTGAATCAAAATTCCACAGCATGGCAGAATGCATTCACGAATCCCACTTAACTTAGTAAGAGCTATAATCGAAACTTTAATGATCACTATCATACTTTTTCTCCTCTAACCGTGGAGTTAGGTTCCGGAACACATTCCGTTGCGCTACTCAGCACTTGGAGCTCAGGTCCATACCTTGATTTAGCTTTCACTTTATTTCATCAACGCCTTTGCCGAAAATACACTTTCTCGGAAAATACCAACTTAGTAATACAACTTTGCTCTTTTGGTTCAAGTTGTGAAATATGTATTCATAGTTGCCTAAGAATACTTTACAAAGACATTTATTCGCTATAATTCTGAATTATCTCATAACTCAAAATTCTGCGAACTTAAATGGATTCCTATTAAAATTGAGTGTTTACTATTTTAATTGACAACTCTAAATAATAATACTAAGACAGTAAGAGATTTATTCAGACCACACAATATCCAATATGGCATGATTATAATGTTTGAAACAAGTTAACACATTAAAGTGTTTCAAATATTCATAATATGTGGAACAATTCTCACAAGTCTTTTATATGCCTAAACATAACTCAAAATACTTGTTACTTTGATCAACATCACAGCAACCCAATTTCCTATTATTTTAATATCCTCCCTCATTCTGAAAATGCTTTGGTGGCATCAAATAGTTTCATACGTGTATCGCATTTAGCAAATACTCATATTTACTAAAATATACAATGAAGTTTACAAAATAATGATATCCACTACTTGTTGGAATGATACATTGTCATGTACAATATTTCAACAATCCATCGCATTCTGTTTTACTAGAATATGGAGTTCTCGTCATCTCACTTAACAGTGATGGCTTTGTGTACGTCAAGAGATCAAAATATCTAAAGACTTCATGATTCATCAAAATGAATATGCACACAACCAAATATGACTTAAACAATAGTGTCATTCAAAAATGATGTCATTATAAATTTCAGATATCTTTCTTCGGCATCTTAAAGTTTATAAATGTTCAAACTATCATTAAGATTTAAATAAGAATAACTTAATTCATAATCAAAATGTGACCATAAAAAAATTACTCATAATAGTTGAACACCTGTCTTGTTTCGAACTTATATGAATAATTGTCTTGCTATATGCAAGACACACTTATAATGATCACATACTCAACGATTATAAAACTTTATTCAAATTCATTAACCTAAATGACAAGGTTGATACAGAGGGAGAGCACCGCTCGCAATCAGCATCTTGGTTGCCATCAATGCGCACAGTCACCTCATCTCATCCACCCAACTCTCAAGCAGTCGGTTCTGTTTTCACAAAACAGGCCATCCACCGCATGAGTGTTTTATAAGGATAAACATTCATAACTTGTATATCTTATATACACTTTCCGTTGATAACTTCCCCTGCAATTGGTTCTATCTCTAGAGTTGTCAACTACGCTATCACAGTCATGTAAGGTGAACGATTCTCCTTGCATGACATAGCCCATGACAATATCTTCGTAGCTGGGAGGAAGCAGAAAGCAACGTCCCTAACTATCGCGAAGTTTTCTGTCATCTAGTAGTCCCATCTTATTCACAAGGCACTTTATGTATCGCATACATCATTGCCAAGTGATTTTCCAAGAAGGCGTTCTCTTCCATTCACAATGAGAGGAACTCGTCCAATTACTTATACTTCTCCATTTAGCTTGCGCTATGCATCATTGGCTTAAGATCATCTAGTATGACATAAGCAATGTGGTGATTGAGTTGCACTCTCAACTCACGTATCATGGAGCGAAGCATTGTTCTTTGGACAACGATGAACAAGACATGGTAAGTCCAATACTCATATATTCCTCTTGCTCATTCCTAAAGTTATCAAACATATCTCTTAGCGGTTCTTATATATTAATATTATGTCAAAACTAGTGAGCAAGCCATTTGAACTTTGATATTAATCGATGAAATTTGACCCAAAATAGTTTTTGTTCTACACCATATATTAACTAGCCAAGATATATATATATATATATATATATATATATATATATATATATATATATAGAAGATCTATTAGGCACCCTGGGTGCAGAATAAGTAATTCTGCACCCAGGTCGGTCCCACCGAGCCGGAATGGCAGCCGGTTGCTGTTCCATCGAACCCACCGTCCATACGACTCGCAATAAGCTGCCGCATGTCGTAATTTTGTTTGTTTATTTACCTCGAATTACGGTCGTGGCGTTTGGTAGCTAGCCCAGCCATACTGGAGTATTTATTTTTCCTCCCAGATCGTGTCCCACGGCGAGCGGTTTGGAAACTCGATTTGAGGCGCGGCGGCGGCGAGCGGTTGCGCATCCGGCGGCTAGCGGGTGAACTCGGCGGGACAGGCGGGTGGGCTCGTCATGGCTGGCCGTCTGAATCGGCGGCGTCATGGTTGCTGGCCGAATTCGGCGGCAATGGCGGATTCGTGGTCGGCCGGCCGAATTCGGCGCAACAGCGGTGCAGTGACCAGGTAGGTGGTAGCTGCGGGCAGCATCGGCATCGACTCATTTTTTCTACGGCAAGTGCTGCGCCGCCGTGCTGTCCGCCCTCAGCTGCAGTGCCGGCGAGCGGTGTCCCCCAAATTCGTCCGCGTTCATCAACGCTGCACTGCACAAGGTGGTCTCAAGTTTTCTGGTTGCGACCTCTTCTCCGGTAAGCTTCATCGGCTGTACGTGCAGGTAAGGAGCGCGTCCACAACTAGATCGATCTGATCTGCAGTGAGTTCTTTGGCTTCGTGTCAAGTCTGTAACTGCATCTGTTTGCTACTACTAGCAGAAAAAATTCCTTCTCTATCTTTTCCACTACTTGCTGTACTTGTGGAGATTGCTTTGCTTCTTCCTGAGTATTTTACCATGGTAATTCCGTTTGGTAGCTGCACCATCTTCTTCTTAATTTATCTGTTGTCTTGCTCTCTTAACACGAACAGAGTAGTATATTATATTATTATGTGATTTTCTTTTTGTATGTTGTCTAAACATGGATTAGTGCTGTTGAGTTACTCGTTGATTTAAATGTGGTGCTAGTTTTAAAAGAAAGTAATCTGTATAATTAATTTGACATACTTTTTAGAGGAATTAGATTAGTGACAAATTGGATTCTGTTCCTGAAGAAAGTAATCCGTGTAATAACTTCGCCACCGCATGTACAGAGGTAGTGATGGCATTACGGATGTGGATACTGACTCAGAGTTATAAATAAATGAAAAGGCCGCACAATACGTACATCGTCATAACCTCCTTCCAACTATTGCTGTGTAGATTATTGAAAAATCTACATGAGCTTCTCAGGAATAGCTCCATAACCTTCTTAAGATTATTTGACCCTCACTAAAGTACTCGGCTCTGATATCAAGTGGCTTAGATGGTACGATGAGAAAGTTAAGCTGAGTCGGTTTTGCCTGTCAATAATAACATGATGCAAATTTCCGTACAAAGTGTATGCGGTAGCAATATGAAGATAGTGATGGCATGATAGCATAGTCGAGAGCAATTTACATGTATTTTTTGAATTTTCCACCTCCGTTGAAATCAGCAACTCTGATTTCTTGCCTACCTCTGTTGAGGCCATTGATATCTGCTTAAGTTTTCAAAGTCATTCACAAGTGTCAGACATATCACCTCTTTCGAGCTCTCTCTAGATTCTTTGTAACTTTACAAGCACAAAAAAAAATTGTATTCAGAGGACTAGTATCTTATGAATTAACTGGATTTTGAATTCAACGGCACATGTTTTTGCATGCATTATAGTCCACAGATTATTTTGGGCAGTAAAAAAATGAAATTACTTTGCGGTTTCTGTACAGGTTTTATCCATTCAATTTTTCAGATTAGAAGCTCCATGTCTGAATTTTGTAGCTGAGGAGTAGCTAGCTCCGGTGTATATAAATATTTGGCAAACTAGTGTCTGTTATGCTTTTTTAGGTGTTCCTTTTGAAACTTGCTATTCAATCTTTTCTTATAATTGCAATTATGTATTGTACATTGTCTTATCTTCCATGTCTGTAAATTTACAACAGTTTTTCCAAAGCCATGCAAACTAAACTGTTGCGAGCGAGTGCCGAGAAGTACTTTACTTTGTACTTAACAATATTGCTGGAGTTTCAAGTATTAGCCCGTATGTCTTCTTTGTTTCAGAATGCATGACTACGGATCGGTTGAGCGAGAAGCAGGAGAGCTAGTTATTTTATGCACCTTTTTTTCACCGTAAATATACTTCTGATGTTTTAGGCATATGATTTTTTCCCCTATGTGCTCCATTTGGTTATATTTTTTAAAATACTTATCCCTTCGTGTCATTATGCTTTACAAACTTGAACTGGATGCTTACAGAATTTTATCTGCCCTTTCAGGCAACAAAAGAAAATTACTCTTTATTGAGAGGAGAAATAGCTGGCAATTATTTGGCAATAGCACGCCGGCCGCACTCCTTTCACTCAAGAGGCTGCCTTCTAGCTGATTTAGCTAAAGTTGTGAAGATCATTGTACAAATTGTATCATTTTACTTGCATATAGATGTAAATATGAAACAGTGTAACTTTGTTGTATAGGCTGAATAGAAATTAGTCACCATATTAGTATTTTTATGTGGCGTTATTAACTTATTATTATGTCAACATTTATTACGTTGCTTTTAACGGAACGGATCAACAAGGGGTTCTTGTGTTGAATTTTTATGTGATTGCCAGAACATACGTGGCAATTTCATGAGCAAATAATGGAGTACAGATTTCAGCTTTTACATTGCCTATAATTTCTAAGAGTAGATGGTGGAGCGTGGGTCGTTGATTTGAGATGTCCTCATTTTATGTTTTTGCCTAGCTGTATAAATTTTACGTTGGTAATTAGAACTCTCACGTTAACTAGATTACTAAGCTGAGGACCTAAGGTGCAATCGTTCGTGTCTTTCTTATGCTGCATGCAACTTTATTACGACATGAGCGCGTGGGCAGTTTGGCCGCTCGGCACGAGCCCGTGCGAGCGTGGACAGTTTGGCCGCTCGGGATGACGGCATAAGATTTCTAGATTTTCTTACGGAGCATGCAGTTTTCTTTACAACACACGAGATTGGGTTCGACCGCACGGCTGGCGCGCCTGATGCGCACGGTTCGGCCGGGGTGCAGAATAATATTCTGCCCGCAGGGAGTCAAATAGCGCTACCCTATTGCCAGAGAAGTGAACTTCGGGTTTTTGAACTAAACTTCACAGAAAATTTACAAAATAAATTTTTTAGCTGACAAATTTTTTCCTGAACTTCGGCCGTCCAGTGTGAACTTCGAAACTTCACGTAAGTTAACTTCGGATTTTTTCAAGTGAACTTCACAAAAAAAATTACAAATGAATTTTTTGGCTGACAATTTTTTTCTTGAACTTCGGTCGTCCAACGTGAACTTCGGAACTTCACGTAAATTAACTTCGGATTTTTTTAATTGGAGTTCACAAAAAAATTACAAATGAATTTTTTGGCTGACAATTTTTTTCCTAAACTTCGCGCATCCAGTGTGAACTTCGGAAATTCACGTAAGTTAACTTCAGATTTTTTTTCAAGTGAACTTCACAAAAAAATTACTAATGAATTTTTCACATTAACTTCCTATTTAATTATATTGCTAAACTTCTATATTCGTACAAACCAAACTTCATCCATCACATAATAATAAGTAAACTTCAGAGAGAATTTCGCAAATTTCTCAACGGAACATCAATTTTAGTCAACTTCTCACGAGCGTAGGGGATAAGAACTTCCCAACAAATAAAAGTTAACTTCAAAATCTGTCGGGGCAGCGCTCAGCCCACGGTAGCGAGCAACGCAGTCAATGAAGCCCAGCAATGCTCTATGGAGGCGGGATCCCGTCGACGTCGTTGGAGCACCGGTGGTGCCATGCGGCAGAAGGAGAGGGGGAGCGACGCTCCAGTGAGGAAGGCGGCGCCGTGCGGGAGGTGGGGGGCCCCGGCGGCGCGCGGTGGAGATGAGGGCCCCAGCGGCGCGCGGTGGAGGAGCGCAGGGGCGGCGGCCTCCTGTCGGCGGGGATCCATCCTCCTGCTCGGCGCGGCTCTCCTCCGGCCACCTCCTTCCCAGCGCGCGGCGCTCCTCCGGCCACGGGCAACCTCCGTCCCGACGCAGCGAGTGGAGGAAGAAGGTGGTCTCCGGGGCGGCGCAGGGTGCCAGGCCGCCGGGAGCCGCGCGTGCGCATGGCGCCAGGTCGCCGATAGCTTTTGGGGATTGCGCGGATCGAGTGGCGTCGGGGATGGGACTGGGAGGCGTGGTGGATCGGGAGATGGGAAGAAGAAGGGTAGGTGGGGGACTGCGGGTGCGGGTTGACCGGGTCAGTCAGGCGTGGGGGGCGGTTCGGTTCAGAAGGTCTTTTTGGTGGGGGTGGGGGTTGTAGAATAGCTATTCTACAATCTCTTAAGGGGGTTGTAGAATAGTCCCACCCTATATATATATATATATATATATATATATATATATATATATATATATATATATATATATATATATATATATATATATATATATATATATACTGCAGCGGGGAGAGAAGATTTACAAGGATATTTGCAAAGACACGTTTTAGACTAAGTTCATAATAGGAGTTCAATCAATCAAACAAAGAACTCCCACTCAAAACAATATCCCTAAATTGTTTTAGTGTCCACACGACCCCATTCACTGCACCGCCCCCGATCGTCACAGTCAACGACACAGTTGCAAGGTAGACATACCAGTGTCGATCACATCTCTATGTGACTCATGCTCGATCTTTCGATCTCGTGTTCCGAGGCCATGTCTGTACATGCTAGACTCGCCAACTACAACCTTGATGCCTGCGTGTGAATACATGGCTTTGACCCACTGTAGGGAACTCTAACATGTGTAGCCCCCGATCGTCACGGCCGGCTTGATATCAAAGAACTTTGTTGGTGGTTGCACATCAAGGGGGAACACTCATTGGAATTTTCTATGAGGGATCATCCTATTTAATGCTATCGTTGCGTATCTAAATACCAGCAATTAACAGGATGTAGATAATTAATTCATCATCATTATGATATATGTGACATTATATGGTGATCATCACGGCGCCAAGCCCCGGCACCCATCGAGGTTTCCTTACTACAACATAGTAACAAAGCCATATCAAGTTACACTAGCCCACCCGCAAAACAAAGTTAGACGGTTCTAATTTATCTTTTTGCAGTTTTACGTGGCTGCTAGGGCTTTCGCAAGAAGAACCGTTCTACCTACGAACATTCAACCACAACACGGATTCGATGATTGTCTCTATTACACCCCTCTCGAGGCCCTTCGTTACAAACGCCATATCAACTATTGTAAGAGAGACAGACACCCCCAAGACACATATACGGAGCAAGCCGTATGTCAGATGTGGAACCAGTCTCGCATAGGATTACGCGTAAGGTCAGTCGGGGCCGCTTCATCAAACAATACCGCGACATGAATGAGTACATGTGGAAGGGTAACAATAACGAATCAATGCCCACATCCACGATGTGTTCTAACCGTACCAGCATACTATGCATAGATCAGGCTCTGATACCACTGTTGGCACTACAACAGGAACCCCCTTCAGCAACACATCGTTGCGTTGTTGTATGTCCCTATATGCGTTGCTACGATCTACACCAACGGATTTAATATGCGTTGCCGTTGGTGGCGTTGCAAGGGTCTACAGCAACATATATGCTTGCGTTGGTAAATGACCCGTAGAAGCGTTGTAAGACATCAACGCATAAAGTTAGAGCTTAACAACGCTTCCTATATGTTGGTAGCTACGCCACACAAAATGGTTTTCAAATGGACATAACAGATCAATGAAACGACCAGAAGTTTTGTTGTATAGCAAGCACAATTTATGGCATTTTATATATTGACATTCAGAATTACTACGTCAATGCCAACATTGCATAGGAGCCATAATATAATGACTAGAAAGGTCTCATACATTAAATAGATTGTTGTATTACAAAGAATACATTCAAAGTTTACAACATGCAAAGCTATCTAGTTGTAGCCTGATTCCCAACCTTACAATCAACTTCTCGGCCATTCTACAACATAATGTTTGAAACATTGACCTTGAAAAGATATTATAATTATCTAGTAGTAGCCTCATTCTCAGATCTTGTAATCAACATCTGGGCAATGCATCATCAGTTTGTCTTGGCAATCTACAACATAAAAATGACACAAGTAACTAACCAGTCAGATATAGTGCAGAAAAACTTATAAGGGAGCACCTTACAGAAGTTAAAAGAGGAGCACCTTACATAATTAGTGAGGAAAACATGGCATACATGCAAAGTTATGCGTATATGCATCCAAGACAAATAGTACAGAATAAGCAAGCAGCTCAAATTTTGCTTTGTGGAGGGTTTGTCAAACAAGCATAGAGGAATCATGCAGCCGCCTCCTAT
The DNA here is from genome assembly GCA_026929855.1 of Poa annua. Taxonomy (NCBI): domain Eukaryota; kingdom Viridiplantae; phylum Streptophyta; class Magnoliopsida; order Poales; family Poaceae; genus Poa; species Poa annua. The sequence goes on from CM049437.1 coordinate 62,027,631, forward strand.
TTGTGTAGAAGCTTCCCTAGCTATCTAGTCGGAATCGTTTAAAGATAAATAAATACCCTTGCCACCATAAGTCCACAACAGGTTATATTGTAACACACCATCCGCCAGGGAAAGGGAAATATTTAATTATATCTATTCATCTACCTTTACAGGTAAATTCAAGCGATCAGAACCAATGCTGAATAATTACCACGTGTTCTGCATGGAGGAGTGATGCATATGGGGCTTGTTCCTTTACTACAAAGTGTGACACAGAAATCAATAAGGATTCCTAAGAGTAGTAAAGGGATCGATAGTAGTGCTGACATGTTCCTCTAATGTACTTTCTTACCATCTAGTGTACCATCAAGGATCCTTAATCAACGATCTTTGATTACATGGTCGTAGCTAGGATATATATATGAGATAAATAAAAAAACCTGATGCATCACAAGAAACAATTTGTTAGATATCAAGATGCAGATATTCTTCTCGAATTAACACAGCTAAATCAATAAAGCTAACTCTAGCAACAACTTGCGCATGGTGAACTAGATAAAAAATTGACAGAGACAAGTTTAAAATGAAATACCTAGAAAGGACAAGCTGATGGTTGACAATACGGATGGCTGAGAAACAGAGGATCACCATGCGGCACTATGCCAGCGCCAGGCGATGGTGAATCATGTGAGATCGACAAGATGATGGCTGAGAAGAAAAAGGTACTGTAGCACGTACGTATATGATGTTTTGCCGTTGTGGTGGCGGCCGTGAAGGGCGACCTTGTAGCAGAACTTGGGTAGGCATCGCGGCCGGCGTTCGGCCGGAGTAGATGCGCAGCTGCGCTTGTGCCGCTTTGACATGAACCTGGCCCAGAACTCCTTGCCGCGGCCCCGGATCTTCGCACCGGTGGCAGCACCAGGTAATGGGACCATGGGCACCGCCCTCAAAAGTCCCTGAATGACAGCCGCCCCTCAAGAAAAAATTCAGAAGACAATGGCCCCTCCAATTGTTTGAGGGCGCGGAGGAGGAAGGAAAACTGGCTGCAGATAATTGTGGATACCAAGAGGAAGACGAGGAGGAGGTGGGTGCGGGAAGGAGGTTAATTTCTTTTTTCCGTGTGAAGAGAGGAGGTTAGCTATTCGTGGGGGAGGTGGGAGAGGTTCACCCACTGCCCTGCAACGCATGTTGTCACCGTTGCTAGATATGTGTTGCCATATGTATATTGTCGTTGTAGTGTGGGTTTCGTAGCAGATAACAAAAATTTATTAAGCTAGCGCTTCCCTTTTGCCCAGATCTATCTATCTAGTAATGCGGTAACGGAAAGTATACGGAACATACCCTCGTAGACCGGACGCGGGATAACGTTCCCGCACAAACGTGGATGATGTAGACGTACGTAGCCGACCTCAAGGTCGCGACGATCTTGACGAAGCTCGAAGGGACACCTCCCTCCGATACAGTGCGTAGCCGACCCGAGGGTCTTGATAAGCCACGCATGAACCTGAAGATCTTGTGAAGCCACACACGAGTCCGGACGTGAATCCGAGGGCCACAAGTGAAGCCCCTCCGAGGGAGTCGCACACATACGGTGTACAACGACAGCTCCCGATTCCTCCGATCCAGCAGAGTTGCGGAAGTAGATGTTCTGCCGGATCCAGCAGCGCAACGGCGTGCGTATGGTGGAGAACTCTCCAAACCAAACTCTTAGGTTTAGTCCCGTTTGCGGAACACCATGGGAGAGAGGAGAGGAGAGGAGAGGAAGAGAGAGGAGCTCCCTCCAAACTTTTGGGAGAGAACTCTCAAGGGAATTGTGTGTCAGAAGGGGTGGAGGGGGTCCTCCTTATATAGGGGGGAGTCACCAAGGGCGTAACCTCCCCTCAATGCGCCGTCCCTAGGGAGGAGCTGCCGGCCCTAGGATGGTTCGGCCGAACTCCCCTCCTTTCTAGGGTGTTGGTGCTCCTTTTCCCTCATGGGCCCAATCTGGCCCATTTAGCTTTTTAGGCATTCTTAATTAACTTTTAATATTTAATTCAATTAATTAAATACTAAAACATATTAATTAACTCCTATATACATTTTCTTCTTACCGGAACACTTCCGATAAATCCCGAAACCGGTTCGATACCTCCGGAACCCTTCCGGTACCACCCGAAACCTTTTCGGTACTGCCCGAAACATTTTCCGGCACTTTCTCTTTTTCTACTCCGATGATCCCGACAATTCCAAAACATCTCCAAGTGTCATTGCACCCTTAAGTGTGTTACCCACGGGTCGGGGAATACTCCAGACATGATCGAGAAACACTTCTACGACCAATGATCACCAGGGGACTCTGGATAGCCATAATGATCCCTGTGCATTCCACGAATATCTTTTCTCGAAAAGAACTCGTTGATCCGTAAACAGTAAGACATATTCCCTTGTTCTATGATACCTACAATATCCGAGATTTGACCGTCGGTATCTCTATACCTAGTTCCATCTCGATACCGATATTGCTCTTTACTCGTTCCCGTGATATTCCATCCCTTTGTGACCTAGTCACGGGCTAGCATGGATGTAACATCACCGAGTGGCGCCAGAAGTATCTACCCCGTCACACGGGTGAACAAATCCCGGTCTTGATGCGTATGCCTCAACCTACCCCTTTCGGTGCCCAACAGTGACCGTTCTCAACGCCACATAACTAAGCATCTTCTGGTGTTGTCAAAGCATTCTCTAGGAGTAGTGATAAATACCATCTCACGGTCTAAGGAATAAGTCACTACGTTTTCCTAAGTTATCGCAACAGTGAACAACGTGACTCGATCGTGTTGCAATACTTGCTTTGGGTAATGTCCATCACATCATTCTCTAATGATATGACTCCATTGTCGACTGTCGTATGATGACACTTGATCAGAAACCTCAATCAACAATCGATATCTGGACTAGTATATATAGAGGCTACTAGGGACTCTGTTTGTTAATATATCACACGTGTATTAACGTTCCTATTAATACAGTTATAGCATGATATAAAACTAATTATGAACTTTAGGAAATATGTGATTAATACTACTTATTATTTGCCTCTAGGGCATTTTTCCAACAATATATACCCGACCAGTGGAAACTTCAAGACACTTGTAACCTTTATGCATCCCGCTATAGCCGAGAAAAACACAACGTTTGGAACGGAACTCAAGCTTGTGTTTGTTGAAGGGTGTAAGATTAGGCCAAACCGCACATCCAAATATGCGCAAAAAGGAATAGTCTGGTTTTGTATTGAGAAGTTTTTCCATGGGAGTTTGAGACTGGATGACTTTGCTAGGAATCCTATTTATGAGGTATACGACTGTTAAAAAGGCTTCATCCCAGAATTTAAGTGGCATAGATGCATGCGCTAATGGAGAAAGACCTACTTCAACAATATGTCTATGTTTCCTTTCACCAGATCCGTTTTGTTGATGAGCATATGGACAGGAAACATGATGAGAAATACCAACCCGTTCAAAGAAAGAACTCAATTTTTGATACTTACCACCCCAATCGGTTTGCATGGCAAGAATCTTTTTATCAAAGAGACGTTCAACATGTTGTTGGAAATCATGGAATTTCTGAAAAACATCAGATTTGTTCTTAAGCGAGTAAATCCACATGAATTTGCTAAAATCATCGATAAAACTCACATAATATTTATTCCTTCCAACAGAAGTGGAGGCAGGCCCCCATACATCCGAAAAAATGAGCTCTAAAGGAGCTTTGGAAACACTAGTTGAACTAGGGTATGAAAGTTGATGGCTCTTGGCCTTTTGACATGCATCACAAACTGACTCATGACTTTTATTTGAGAAAGGTAAATTATTCTCTTTGAGAACTTGGCTAACAACTGTAAACGAAGGATGACCTAAGTGCCTATGCCAGCGGGACGAAGATGGTCGGCTAACACCGATGACATGTCTTGCATGGACATGCGGCTTGCATGGTAGTGGATAGAGGCCACCCCTACTCCTGGTGCGAAGAAGAACCTTCCCCGTTCCCTGATCCTTGATAGAAAATAATTCAGGCCAAAATTCAACATAAGCATTATTGTCACGAGTGAGTTTGTGAATAGAAATAAGATTCTTTGCAGCTTTTGGAACATGCAAGATATTTTCTAGATGGAGAGGACGATCATGGGTATGAAATTGCGTGCGACCAATATGCATTATTTCCATACCTGATCCACTCGCCGTGTGCACCTGGTCGATGCCATTGTAGCGGTCGCGAACAATGAGCTTGTCTAGCTCACTTGTGATGTGATCTGTGGCCCCCGTATCGGAGTACCAGTTGGTGTCGATGCCGTATGACGAAGCAGATCCCGAACCCGACGCAGAGTTTGCCAATTTCTCCTCGTTCAGGAGAGGAGACTTGAAGTTCTTCTCGAACCTCTTCCAGAAGCGGAGCGTCGTGTGTCCAGTCTTGCCACAGATCTGTCACATCGGCCTTGGCCCCTGCCTCGGGTTGACACCGCCACCCGTGTACGGATGCCGAGGCTGGTTGTTGGCGAAGCTTGGGCGGCCATCGCCGCTCCCACGACCTCCGCCGTTGCTGCTGAAGCTGAAGCTGCCACCTCCACCACCGCGGCTGCTGGGAAAGCCACGGCCGCCACCCTTGGAGGCGAGGTTGATGGAGCCACCGAGCTGGACGCCCGGGTTTTGCGCCTCGAGTCTGCCCTCTGCGACCAAGAGCTCGGCGAAGAGGTCGCAGAGATTCAGAGGGGTGCCCGAGCGCGCTGACGCAGAAATTGCCGACACGAAGAGGTTGTAGTCGGCGTCCAGTCCCGCAAAGATTTGCGAGATCAGATCGTCGTCGTCGATCTTCTTTCCCGCGGCTGCCATCTCATCTGCAAGACCTTTCATGCGGGTAAAGTACGTTGTGGCGGGATTGGCTCCGGGTGTAGGTAGGGTCAAATCCGCAGGGGTCATGCAAATACATAGGCCCCTTCCCTTCTGCCGAGTTGTTTAGAAGGCGCTTTCCGTTCTACGGTCCCTCGCCTTTCTTGAAGTTGGAGAGTTGGGCGCGCAGCTGGATGACCCGTGGATGCGATTGCGACGAGTACATCTGGGCGATTGCCGCCCACAGGCTCGATGACGTGGTAAGGTCCAACACTTCAGCCAAAACCTCCCTAGAGAGCGATGCGAGGAGGTACCCAAGAACCTGCTGGTCCTGGGCGATCTGGAGAGCATAGGCAGGGTTCACCACCCTTGTAGCCTTGCCCTCCACCGCCACGTCCACCTTCATTGCTGGCGCCGGTGTCGAGTTGTCGAGGAAGTGATGCATGTAAAATGCATACATGAACTTTGCATTGTATTACTCATCTTTCATCCATATTTGCATCATATCAGGGTTATATCAATATTTTATAATGATTTTGGGAATATTTCATACTTTCCCTATTTATTTGGAATTAACCCTGCGCTGTCAGAAAACCCCTTTTTCTATATTTTGATGTTTCAGGGACCCAAACGACGTCCAAATGACCTGAAACTTCGCGAAGATCATTTTTTGGAAGGAACAAAGCGTAGGAGCGAAGGAAGAGCAAAAGTGGAAGGCCGAGGACCAAAAGAGGGGGGCCCACGTGGCCAGATTCCTTGGCCACGTGGGGCACCTCTTCTGGGCCCTCGAGCCTCCGATGCCGTCGATCTTCATCTCCGTGGCTTCGTCTTGACCTAAAAACGACTATAAAAATACTCCCCCGAGCCCTTTCGGATTGAGTGCCGCAGAAACACAGAAACCACGAAACAGAGACCTGGAGCTGTAGATTGGAGGGGGAAAACTCCGGCGGGGCGCTGCCGGTGTGGTCTCCACCTTCTCCAACGACTTCTCCACCGTCTCCATGATGAAGAGGGAGTAGTCCACCCCTGGACTATGGGTTTGTGGAAGTAACTTATGTATCTCTCCTCTCTCTTGAGCTTCACTAATTAGTGCCATATGAGCTGCTGAACATGATTATGGTCATATATGTAATACCTTTGTGGTGGATCTCTTAAGTTGATATATGTTATGATGATTGCAATTGTTATGTCTTTGTTATGAAAGTAGATGCATATTATGTACCCCGTTCTTGTCTATGTGTTTTGATCCAACATGTGTATGAGAGCGTGTGAGGGGGAACGTGTGCATTAGTTGCAGTAACGGGGGGTGGTTTTGTGGTAAGTTGACAACAATACCGTGATCCACTTGGGTTTTTACCTTACTTTGTTGCCTCTCTAGGGATAAAGGAAATACCATGCTAGCAGGGATATGTGGGTGACATTGCCACTATCACCATGACTAGATCTAGCATGTTCTTATTTAAATTTCATGTCATTGAACTTAAAGCTATACTCTGTTTATCTTAATTACTGAGGTGTTATGATTTAGTTCGCATCTTGGTGGAGTATAAGAGAGATTAATAACCAAAAGATCTCTATGTTAGGATGTGATGCCCATATTATTAATAACTTGTCTTGTTGCAATCTCATATGTCAATTCCTATGTTCCATTATCTACCACTATATAAAAGAGAGAGTGTATTTGTGAAACCATGAACCCCAGTCCATTTTTAATCATAAGAAACACCTTTCCAACACTTTATTAGCACTTTACATTTTCTGTCATTTAAAAATCCGAAAATACAAAAATACTTTTACATCTTCCAAACACCATACAAACCACAAAAACATCATCCATTATCATTTATACCATCCTTGCACTTTTATTTACCATCATTGCATATTTATTTCTGTTTTGCATTTGTTATCTTTATATCTTTTACTTACACCTTGTGCTTGACAACCACTTGGTGAGGTTGAGGGCACAAAACAATTTACTTTGTTTTTTAGGTTACATAAAGAAGGATAAGGAGACAACAGCTTTTGAGTTGCTGGACAAGTGCAAAGGATACCTCACAAACAAAGTCAACATCACCAACGGGTGCAAACACCTAAGCTTGGGGAGGTTGCACCTCTGTGAGCATCATCTTACCCATCTTTTTACCTTCAAAGCATTATATTTTGTTTTGTTTTTGTCATTTCTTATATTTTGGTTTGGTATTTCATTTTCAGTTTTGCATTTTGTTTTGCATTATTCATTTCGGTTTGCATTATTTAGTGTCATTTTATTTCCAGTTTTGCATAAAAATATAAAAAACATAAAAACTTGTGTTCCTTTTAATATGTATGCTAAGCTATGGAGGAAGAATATGTCAAAACTATGGAGAAACTTTCTGGAATGTCTATGGATAGTTATCGCAAAAGTATGCATGCTTACTCTGAATATCAATCAACCAAAGAGGCAAATAGAATGGGTAAATTGCTTGAATCTCTTAATAAAATAGCTCTTCAGTTTTGTGAGTTACTCCCTCCGTTCTAAATTAGATGACTTCTATTTGGACAAAAGTGGATGTATCTAGATATGCTATAAGTCTAGATACATCGACTTTTTGACAAAAGGAAGTCATCTAATATGCAACGGAGGGAGTACATCACATAACTTGCTGCACTAGAAGATTTGTTAAACATTCCCATTATCAGTAATTGCTCGTTATCGTGAAGATAAATGTTTATGTCCTGATATAGAACAAGTTGAGAAATATATAGCTTATGTTGGGGCCCATGAGATAGACTCACTATTGATAAATTTCTTGCAACTAGTCATGAAGCTCGTATAATGAAAGTACAAGTTTCTAATATTTTCCAACTTTGCAAAAAAGAATTTAGTGATAATGTTTATGTTAAAGAAAGAATTCTTGCTTCCATGGAAAGTACTAATATTTTGCAGGAAAAGGATGATGAAAACATAAGCTTGGAAGAGGAAGAATGTGAAGAGGAGATGGAAATGGATATGGTCCATCCTAAGCTTGGGGAAGAGTTGGATCACCCAACTTCACCTTCCACAAATGATAGTAACACTCAAACTCAAAAATCTTTTGTTATTTATGAGAACCCATGTTATGATGAGTGTGAAACTGAAAATTCTATGGTCCTATATGATAACCCATGCTATTATGAAACTAATAATGCTCCTTTACTTTTTAATGCTACTAGTGAACTTATTGAAGATAATGAGGAGTGTTGCTTAAATATGCTATATGATAATGCCTTAAATGATGGTCCTATGCTTATTGATAATCCTCCATGTTTAGAAATTGTTACTACTTTATGTGAGGATAAAAATGATATACTTGCTGTTTTTGAAAATACTCTTACTTATGAGAGTCATAATGTGTTCTTGAAATCTCCTAACTACACCATAGAGGAGAAGTTTGCTTATGTTGAGAAATACTTATGTGGTTTGCAGTTATCTTTAGTTCCAAATCTTTGTTACAACCATGATATTAAACTTGATATTGATCTTAATAACTATTATGAAAGAGGGAAGCATGCTAATGAATTCCAAAATAAATTTAATGATCCTCTTTATGTTCCTATATTATCTAAGTTGAATGATTCTTGTAGTTATATGGTTGAATTTATTTCTACTATTTGCAACTATTATGAAAGAGGAGGTGATAAGAGCCCTCTTTATGTTACTAATAATTATGAGCTGCAAGTAACTATTGCTAATATGCATTGGAAAACCTCTATTTATTGTGATTCATTCATATACAAAATGTCAATGCATAGAAAGGAAGTTAGACTTCGTTGTTATTACTTTTGTGTTTTGTTTTTCTCTCTACCAGGTTTCAACTTTTCTATCATTTTTATTTTCTTGAGAGCACCATGGGATCCTGGTATTGTGCATGGACCACTTTCCAATGAAGAGGGACACATCAAAGTTCAAGCTCCCTCATGAGCTTCGTCCACTATAAATAGCGAGTAAGAAGCCTAGCTATATGGATATAAAGAAAGCGCTTTACGGGAGGCAACCCGGTTGTTTTTATTTGAGATTTTCTTTGAGTCCTCTTGCTGTACCAAGAGACTTTGTTTTTAGTTTAGGTTCTGTAATTTTTAATAAAGTGCCAAGTTTTACCCATTTGGGCTTTGAAAGTTGCTTTTTCCATTCGGAGATTTTATTCCAGCACGAATCTGTGCACGGTATGATTTTTAATTTCTATTCTATAACTCCGAATGAGCTGAAATTTGAACTGTAGTTGCAACTTTTCGTCCTCTGTAACTGTGAATTGTTTCAGATTTTTTTGACATATTTAAGTGGGGTAAAAAAATACGTTTTGGTGCTGCTGTTTTTGTGGACAGATTCTGTCCCATTTTGTTTTATGCATTCTTTAAGCTTTCAACTTGAATCTTTTTTATCCAATTGAGTTTATTAGAAGGAATACAACATTATACACTTTCTGTACATGTTTCTTATGTTTGTCTAAGGATTTCATACAGCAATCAATTCTATTGTTGTGTGCCTACTAATGTCACCCCACAGAAAAGAAATGAGAGAAACGGTGTTTTGAAGTTTTTTCGCAGGGATTAGAGGAGATGCACCAAGAGCTATCCAAGGATGGTGAAGACCATAAGTTTGGGGATGTGAAGACAACCCCACTGAACCTACATACTCTCGGTTTGCACACGTCTAACTCCTGTTTTTCGTTCATTGCACTTTATCGCATAAACTTGGAGCGTTTTTGTTCTTTTTGTTATTTCGGTTTGGTTTTTTTGTTTGAGACCACCACTTTTTATTTATGTTATGAGAGAGCTACTGGAAGTTTGGGTTGAATTAAGTTGGATGCTATAAAAATATTGGGAAGAGGATGTTTGAGTTGATTTAAAAGAATACATATAGTTGCATGATTCATGTGCTTTGTTAATGAATATTAATATGCAAGTGTCTTGCCTAGAGTTATTTCCTATTCATGTTTTATATGCTGAATGATGCTTTACTTTGTTTAATATGAAATGGTTAGCTCTATGGACACTTATGCATACATTTAGATGGTTAACTTTCTCCCTCTTGCTAGCGCAAAAATTCCAACAAGTAAAAAACTTGTTTTCCAACACCTTCAACCAAGTTTTTTCAGTGAGTACACCATATCTACCTATTATTCCAAGTATGTTTACCATGTTATATTGTTTTATCTATGCTTCCAAATTAAGATGCTTATGTTATTGGGATTGTCATGGGTTAAGTTGGTTTAAAAGCTCTCACGAACTTGATGCACACATTACTTTTCATGCACTCAATAAACATAACCCACTGTGATTAAGATTATGATGTTTCGGGCTTGACAAAGGTCTTTGGTTAGGAGCTAGTTCATACGTGCTGACACGTGGAAAGCTTTCGACATTGCACTTTATTCTTTATGAAAGTTGATATCATGTTCCTTTGGTGATGGATGCCTAACATTGCGTGAAATAAAGATGGAAACTTAGTAAGTTCGGTTGAGTGATATTATTGGCTAGAGAGACACCTCTGGCGGCTAACCTAAGCCATGTGGATCATGGTGGAAATTTGCAACATAAACATAGTGGAGGAATCCATGACACATCTCATAATAGAAAGAGCATTTACAAGAAAAAAGCATGAGCAAAGAAAAAGATATAGAGATGTCCACTGTTTGCTTGCTTTGTCATTTGGACATGTGCCCACTTCCATGTCCTGGGGCAAAGGGTATCCGGGGTGAAACTCTCTATGATGCCACTTTTATTCACGATGACTGTAACATTCACTTGCTTTGTGGCCCAAGTTGAGTAGCCAGTCGGAGAGGTTTTTGTTTTCAACGGGCATGAGGCTTTTTGACCCATACTATGTCAAGCACATAACTCATATTTGCTTTCACTTTCAACTATTAATCACTAAAGATGCTATGATTGGGGTAATGAGAACTTCACACCAATGAGCACTACATGGAAAACATTAGCTTAAGTTGAAGCATTTGGAAGCTAGATAATACTCTTGCATGTTATTCCTCTACTTATTTATCTATTTTTCCAAAGTGTCCACCTTTTATATTTAGATTTCTATAACAATACTCTATGACCAATATAGGATATCTTTTACTTTTCATTTATGCATTCATTTGGTCCATAGAACTTTTCTTTCATGTTACACTTTGTGAATTATCATTGAACATCTTTACCTTGAATATTTGATATCTCTTGATAATATGTCTTGCATGTTGCTACTCTTTATTAAAGAATGAATCATTTGACTCTATGTAGCAATCATCTTTGATATCCTTTGTTAAGTAATAAAATGCCAAGTCCATGTTTAGTTTTATCACCTTCATACTCGAGGACGAGTATAGGTTAAGCTTGGGGATGTTGATGCATGTAAAATGCATACATGAACTTTGCATTGTATTACTCATATTTCATCCATATTTGCATCATATAAGGGTCATATCAATGTTTTATAATGATTTTGGGAATATTTCACGCTTTCCCTATTTATTTGGAATTAACCCTGCGCTGTCAGAAAACCCCTTTTTCTATATTTTGATGTTTCAGGGACCCAAACGACGTCCAAATGACCTGAAACTTCGCGAAGATCATTTTTTGGAAGGAACAAAGCGTAGGAGCGAAGGAAGAGAAAAAGTGGAAGGCTGATACGTCTCCAACGTATCTATAATTTCTTATGTTCCATGCTATATTATACCAAGTTATCACATGTTTTATATGCATTTTATATAGTTTTATGCATTTTCTGGGACTAACCTATTAACAAGATGCCACAGTGCCAGTTCCCTGCTTTCTGCTGTTTTTGGTTTCAGAAAAGTAGTTAAGGAAATATTTTCGGAATTGGACGATTTCTTTTCTGAAGTCAGTTTTTCATCGGGAACGTTCCAGAAAGCCGAACACGAGACGAAGTGGGCCACCGAGGCGGCGCCACCACGTGCTCGCGCGGCAGCACCCCTGGCCGCGCGAGGACCAAGTGTGGGCCCCTCGGGGCGCCACCGACTTCGCCCTTTCGCCTACAAATACCCCCCAGACTAAAAACCCTAACACGGTGTTCATATTTTCCTCCACGGGTCCCGAGCCGCCGCCGTCGTCAACACCAATTCGGGAGAGATCAGAACTTCTTCCCGGCACCCTGCCGGGAGGGGGAATCGTCACCGGAGGCTTCTACGTCGCCATGACCGCCTCCGGACTGATGCGTGAGTAGTCTACCCTTGGACTACGGGTCCATAGCAGTAGCTAGATGGTTGTCTTCTCCTCTTGTGCTATCATGTTTAGATCTTGTGAGCTGCCTATCATGATCAAGATCACCGTTATGTAATACTTCATGTTGTGTTTGCTGGGATCCGATGAATATTGAGTACTAAAGTTATTGCTTCATAATATATCATGTGTGTGCTATTTAATGATCTTGCATGCTCTCCGTTACTTGTGTATGCTCTGGCCAAGTAGATGCTTGTGACTCCAAGAGGGGGTATTTATGCTCGATAGTAGGTTCGTGTCTCTATTAAATCTGGGGTGGTGACAGCTAGCTCTAAGGTTGTAGATGTACTGTTGCTACTAGGGATAAAACAGTAGTACTTTATCTAAGGATGATGTTACTTACTTACTTTACACACAGTGCTTAAGGCGATAATCTGTTGCATGCAACTTAATACTGAAAGGGGTGCGGACGCTAACCGGAAGGTGGATTATTAGTCATAGATGCGGTTGGAACGGTCTATGTATATTGTTGTAATGCCCGAATGAATCTCACACTAGACATCATAACATTGGTATATGCATTGGTTTGCTCATCATTATTCTATCAATTGCCCAGCTGTAATTTGTTTACCCGCATGAATGTTATTATTATTTATGGAGAGACACCACTAGTGAACTGTGGACCCCGGTCCTTCTCTTTAATCTGATAAACCACAAACTGCAAACATGTTACTTTCTGCAAACAAATATCTTTCTTCCACACATATGTTTAATCCTTTGTTACCGCAAGCCGGTGAGATTGACAACCTCACCGTTAAGTTGGGGCAAAGTATCTTGATTGTGTTGTGTGCAGGTTCCACGTCACCTACGTCCCAGGAAGCATTTTCTGGCGCCCTTACGCCGCAGATTTTTCTGGCGCCGTTGACACCTCGGGGGAATTCATTATTTCCTACTGGTTCGATAACCTTGGTTTCACAACCGAGGGAAACTTGCTGCTGCACTATTTCATACCTTCCTCTTGGGGTCTCCCAACAACACACCCACCGTGTGCATCAAAGGCCGAGGACCAAAAGAGGGGGGCCCACGCCGCCAGATTCCTTGGCCGCGTGGGGCACCTCTTCTGGGCCCCCGAGCCTCCGAAGCCGTCGATCTTCGTCTCCGTGGCTTTGTCGTGACCTAAAAACGACTATAAAAATACTCCCCCCAGCCCTTTCGGAGGGAGCGCCGCAGAAACACAGAAACCACGAAATAGATACTTGGAGCTGCAGATTGGAGGGGGAAAACTCCGGCGGGGCGCTGCCGGTGTGGTCTCCACCTTCTCCAACGACTTCTCCACCGTCTCCATGATGAAGAGGGAGTAGTCGACCCCTGGACTATGGGTTTGTGGAAGTAACTTATGTATCTCTCCTCTCTCTTGAGCTTCACTAATTAGTGCCATATGAGCTGCTGAACATGATTATGGTCATATATGTAATACCTTTGTGGTGGATCTCTTAAGTTGATATATGTTATGATGATTGCAATTGTTATGTCTTTGTTATGAAAGTAGATGCATATTATGTACCCCGTTCTTGTGTATGTGTTTTGATCCAACATGTGTATGAGAGCGTGTGAGGGGGAACGTGTGCATTAGTTGGAGTAACGGGGGGTGGTTTTGTGGTAAGTTGACAGCAATACCGTGATCCACTTGGGTTTTTACCTTACTTTGTTGCCTCACTAGGGATAAAGGAAATACCATGCTACCGGGGATATGTGGGTAACATTGCCACTATCACCATGACTAGATCTAGCATGTTCTTATTTAAACTTCATGTCATTGAACTTAAAGCTATACTCTGTTTATCTTAATTACTGAGGTGTTATGATTTAGTTCGCATCTTGGTGGAGTATAAGAAAGATTAATAACCAAAAGATCTCTATGTTAGGATGTGATGCCCATATTATTAATAACTTGTCTTGTTGCAATCTCATATGTCAATTCCTATGTTCCATTATCTACCACTATATAAAAGAGAGAGTGCATTTGTGAAACCATGAACCCCAGTCCATTTTTAATCACAAAAAACACCTTTCCAACACTTTAGTAGCACTTTACATTTTCTGTCATTTAAAAATCCGAAAATACAAAAATACTTTCACATCTTGCAAACACCATACAAAACACAAAAACATCATCCATTATCATTTATACCATCCTTGAACTTTTATTTACCATCATTGCATATTTATTTCTGTTTTGCATTTGTTATCTTTATATCTTTTACTTACACCTTGTGCTTGACAACCACTTGGTGAGATTGAGGGCACAAAACAATTTACTTTGTTTTGTAGGTTACATAAAGAAGGATAAGGAGACAACAGCTTTTGGTTCATTTCCCCGAGAGTTCGATATTAAACCTTTGAGTCACCCTCGTGAGGAAAATTAGTCTTTTCCCTTACTATACACTTTGCACTTGGAATCTCAACCTAACCCACATTCTTTTGACGCAGGTACTTGGTGCTCAGCAAGACTATCTTCTGGCGCCATCGTTATCATCGTCAAGGGCCATCAGGAAGCCGGTGAGCTGTGCCCCACGGATAGCCGGGAGCACCTGAGCCTTCCATAGCAGGAAGTTGTCCTGGGTGAGCTTCTCGTTCACCGGATGGCCGAGAGCTGCAGTGGGCGCCATGGAGGATGACGAGCTTTGCGACATGGTTCAGATGCGATTGGAAGAGGTTGGCTCAGATACCATATGATAAAAGTAGATGAAGCTTACCCTTGGAGCTCGGGTGCTTGCGTGTTAAATAGGGGCTAAACCAGCCGGGGGATTTACATGATTTGGCTACAACCGAATGGCCTTGGAGTACAAGAAAAGCTAGCTACGGTTAGGATCCTAACCAAGTACCAAACGGCCTAAACAACTAAGATCATTATACGTGTTTATATGTACACACGTGACAACGTTATATGTATTTTAACACCATGCTTGTTTTATATGTTGGAAATATGCCCTAGAGGCAAATAATAAGTAGTATTATCCATATATTTCTAAGAGTTCATAATTAGTTTTATACCATTCTATAACTGTATTAATAGGAAACACTGTTCACTATATATAAACAAACAGAGTCCCTAGTAGCCTCTATTTAATACTAGTTCATGTGTCGGTTTTTGATCGAGGTTTCCCGATCAAGTAGTTTTATACCATTCTATAACTGTATTAATAGGAAACACTGTTCACTATATATAAACAAACAGAGTCCCTAGTAGCCTCTATTTAATACTAGTTCATGTGTCGGTTTTTGATCGAGGTTTCCCGATCAAGTGTCATCATAAGACAGTCGATAATGGAGTCATATCATTGGAGAATGATACGGTGGACATTACCCAAATCAATTATTACAACACGATCGAGTCACAATGTTCAATGTTGCGATAACTTATCAAACGTAGTGACTTAATCCTTAGACTGTGAGATCTTACATAATCACTATCTCCGAAGGATGTCTTGATTGCTTCAATAGTCACTCAGTAACTTGGTGATTGAAAAGATATCTATCAGGCATTCCAAAGGGATATGTTGATTGTTGAGGAGTAGTGAATCAAGAGCAGGATTTGTTCACCCAAGTGACGGGTGGATACTTCTGGCGCCAATCGGTGATGTTACATTCAAGCTAGCATGTGACTAGGTCACAAAGGGATGAAATATCACGGGAACAAGTAAATAGCAATATCGCTAACGAGATTGAACTAGGTATGGTGATACCAACGGTCAGATCTTGGATATTGCAAGTATCAAGAAACAAAGGGAATAGAACATACTACCTCCATTCCTGAATGTAAGAGGTATAGTTTTATGAGAAAAATTCCAAAATATAGGGTTTACAGCGATTTTTGGACGAATTTACCGATCAAAAAGTGACTTCCATTCTCGAACGGAGTGATTTTATGGATTATTTTCATTTGTTGTCTATTAGGGAGTCCTCTCTTCTGAATTTTGTCTAAAACAAATGAGTTCATAGTATGTCAAATACTCATGTCGTAATATCCGTGCAGAAAACTATACCTCTTACATTCAGGAACAGAGGGAGTACAATTTACGGTTCAACGAGATCTTTTAGGAAAATATATTTCATGGAATGCACATGGGTCATTATGGCTGTCTAGAGCCCCGCTAATGATCATTGATCGGAGAAGTATTTATCGATCATGTCTGGAGTATTCCCGAACCCGTGGGTAACACACTTAAGGGTGCGATGACACTTGGAGATGTATTTGGAATCATCGGGATCACCTAAGTATTGAGAAGAGAGAACCGGAAAAGTTTCGGGTGGATCTGAAGGATGTTCGGAATTATCCGAAAGGTGTTCCGGAGTTATCCGAAGTTGTACCGGAGAGAGAGGAGTTAAATAATATATAGTTATTATTAGTTAGTTGAATTAGTGATAAATATATACATATTTAATAATTTAAAATAGGAAACACCCCTAATGGGCAGGCCATTAAGGGGGAGGCCAGGGCATAGGGCCGAGGAGGGCCGACGGCTTCTTGTGGGGTGCGCTGCCCTAGGAAGGTGGAAGCTGGGGGAGGTTGACCCCTTCCCCTATATAAAGTGGGGGAGGGAGCCGACCTCCTCCCACCAATTCACTTGAGTTCTCTCCCAAAGTTTAGAGGGAGCTCTCCTCCTCTCCTCTCCCCGGAGGGTGTTCCGAACTTGTCCATGGGATTGGTTTGGAGAGATCTCCACCATACGACAGGCCGTTGTGCTGCTGGATCCAGTCCAGAACATCTACTTCCGCATGGGCCGGAGGAATCGGGAGTTGTCATCGTACACCGTATGTGTGCGACTCCCTCAAAGGGGCCGCACTTGCGTCCCTCGAACTCACGTTGGGATACATACAGAGCTTAATAAGACCATTGGTTTGGCTATGCGCATCGTCCAAGGGAGGAGTCCCCTTGGAGCTTCGCCAAGAACGTCGTGACCTTGAGGTCGGCTACGAACATCTACATCATCCACGTTTGTGCGGGAACGTTACCCCGCATCCGGTCTATGTGGGTATGATTCCTTATTATTTCCGTTACTGCATTACTCCTTAGATAGATCTAGGCAAAAGGGAAGGGCTAGCTAGATAAAAAAGTGTTATCTGTTACGAACCCAAACATTATATCATTGCTACATGTTTTAACTATATTAATATATCATTTTAGGGCATTTTCTTGCACTAACCTATTAACAAGATGCCAATCCCAGTTTCGGTTTTTTGTTGTGTTTTTATTTTAGAAAAACTCTTAAATAAGTATTCTCCAAAAGTCACCCAAAAAAATACGGGGACAAGTTTTTCGCTGAGAAGAAGACAGGGACCGAAGGAGAGGCTGAGTGGCCCACCAGGTATCCCCCCCCCCCCCCCCCCCCCCGCCGCGGCCAGGAGGGCACCCGCGGCGGTACTCCTCGTGGAGCCGTAGGGCTCCCCCGGGTCCGCCCTTTCGCCTATATATTATAAGAGGATGAAACTCTTGGGCGTCCAATCTTTTCCTGAAAATAATCCTGAGGCCGCGGTCATCTCAAACCGTAGTTTGAGAGGGTTCTGAAACTCTTCTCGGCACCCTGCTGGAGGGGAGATCATCACCGGAGACTTCTTCATAGCCATGCCTACCTTCAGAGTGACGCTTGAGTATTTTATCCTTGGACTACGGGTCCATACCAGTAGCTAGATGGTTGTCTCTTCCCCTTGTGCTACCATGTTTAGATCTTATGAGCCTCCTAACATGATCAAGATCACTATTTCGTAGTGCTACATGTTGTGTTTTGCTGGGATCCGATTATTGTGACATTATGATCAGTTTGTTCATCTTTATATCATGATATACTTGTTCTATTTATGATTTGCATGCTCTCCGATCCATGTGGTTACTTTGGCTAAGTGGTTATTTGTATCTTCAAGAGAGGGTTTTGTTCTGGACAGTAGTTTCATGCTTCCTTTGAGTCTGGGCTCGAGTAATAGAAACGTCTAAGAATAAGAATGTGATGTTTCTACTAAGGATAAAACAACGATGCTTATTTAATTATGCTTATAATCATTGCCTATATTATGTACTGAACTTATTGCAATAATCTGTTGCTTACAACTTCATATTTTTTGTGACGGGCTGGATAGCGATCCCAGGGTGGTGGATTATTAGTCATAGATACAGTTGAATAATGGTCTATGTATTTTGAAATCATATAAATGTTATAATGAACATGCTCATAACATAATTTATGTTGTCCCAATCTATCAATTGCCTAACTGTAATTTGTTTACCCAACATGTTTTATCTTTTTATTGGAGAGACACCAGTAGTGAAACTATGGTCTTGGTCTTTCTTTTAATATTGTTCACAACCTTTTTCCATTGCTTTAATCATCATTTGATCATTGTCCATTTTCACTTTCATAATTATTTTCCACGCTATATGTTTAATCTCTTTGTGTTCAGCAAGACGGGAAGTTTGACAACCTTCGTAGAACATTGGGGCAAAGTTGAGTGTATATATTGTGTAGGTCCACGTCAAGTCCTTTTCTGGCGCAATAAGGGAGTTGACACCAAGTGAAGCTTTTCAATCCTACTGGTTCGATAAATCTTGATTTTATAACTGAGGGAAAATGCTTTCCATCTACACAACGTCACCTTTCTCTTTGGGTTCCAACGGGATGATCACATCAACCATCGTCATCGTCCCACCTCGGATCCTCGTCGTCGATGGTGGTGGTGTCGTAGACTTTGTACTTCGGCGAAGGCCTTCCATGCCCGCTTGCCCGTCTGACGCGCAACGCGCTCGGCCCTTCTCACGCTGAACGGCTGTTTCAGACCTGGAAAAGTTGCAACTCAGCGCACTAAAATTTAACACGCCTGGAAAAGCTCTCTGCCGCCTCCGCGCGCTAAATAGCTATTTCTACGCTATATTTATTTTAGCGTGCCGGACTTTTACGCGTCTGTTGGAGATGCGCTTACAAGCATATCCTACAACAACAGCACCAGTGAGTATGTTATCTGTTCTTTCTTCTTCTTTGAAGGCTAAGAAAAGTTTTGCTTTTGTGATAGTAATAGTTGGTGTTGCTTTGCCGCTTTTCTGAGTTTCATCTGCCGAACTGCAGCTGGTAGAGTGGCCTTATCTGAGCATTAAGTGAAAGGTCGAAGGCTAACCCATAGAGCATGGAGTTTTTTTTTAATAATACGAATTTTAATGCGAAATTCCAGAAATAGCGCACGGGTTTCGAAATTTTCAAATCTAGCGCGCCGTCGGCATGGGCCATGCCGAAAGCCCGACTTCCGCATGGGGCATGCCGATCTGTACAATCAAATGCACGTGCACTCAGTTACGTTCTAATTTATTTTGATTAATATAAAATTAGGTTAACCATGTCTCGGTTCGAGATGAAATATGTATAAAATATGTGTGTATCGATGAGTAGGTTCCATCCCCGCGATCGGTTTCAAGTTTGATCACCTCTAACTTCTTAATTTTGAATCGTAATTCGTATAATTATTCGACAAATTTTATCAAATTCCTCGCACTCGTTTGACCGTTTTAAATTTCCTTGCACGAGCACATCTAAATCAGCATTCTTCACAACTGTTACGTTGTAACTTTTTTGTTTCGACAGATGTATTTATATTTTCTTTCAAATACATATTTTTTCTATAGATACTACCAGAAAAATAAATACGTCCACCGAAACAAAAAAGTTACAACGTAACAGTTGTGGAGAAGGGTGAGGTAGATGTACTCGTGCAAGGAAATTTAAAACGGTCAAACAAGTACGAGTAATTTGATAAAATTCGTCGAATAATTGTACGAATTACGATTCAAAATTAAGAAGTTAGAGACGATCAAACTTGAAACCGATCGCGGGAATGGAACCTACTCATCGATACGCACATATTTTATACATATTTCATCTCGAACCGAGACACGGTTAACCTAATTTTATATTAATCAAAAGAAATTACTAACTGAGTGCACATGCATTGATTGTACAGATCGGCATGGCTGGTGCCGATCGGCATGGGCCATACTTTGGGCTTTCGCATGGCCCATGCCGACGGCGCGCTAGATTTAAAATTTTCGAATCCCGCGCGCTATTTCTGGAATTTCGCATTAAAATTCGTATTATTAAAAAAGACTCTAGAGCATGCGTCCTTCCAACAGTTTCCTTTACACACTAAAAAGAAAGAAGAGTTACAACATGCATGAATAATGATTTCTTTACTGGGTATCATCTTGAAACCTCCTTGCCAATTCAGTATCTTCCCATCAGACCGAGTATACATATATGTCACGTCACCTTCACCAAGTACATCTGCTAAAGATTTCTAGTATTCTCGCTTGGTGGTTAAAACGCGTTTCTCAGGTCAGGAACAACGCTGAGCTAGAAGTACAGGTAGATTTATCTGCGTATCTATATAAGAACGAGAGAGTTTTTGTTACAAGATGCATCGGCGCCAGGGACAGTAATGCCTTTTCAACCCAACCCATTGTTGTTCAAAAGAAAAAAAACACGAAACGTCTACTCCCTCCATTTCAAATTAGATTACTTCCATTTGTCAACTATACATGTTACATTCACACGTGGATAAATGTAAATCATTTAGTTTAGAACGGAGGGAGTATGGGATTACTCTCGCTAACCCACCTTTTTTTTAGAAATGGGGAAAAAACCAGCCTCGACATCGAGTGATGCACATAACTCTTTATTAAAGTTATAAAAGTATCAAGTGTCTACATCTCATGAATCACATAAGGTTGAGACATGAATCAATCAGTGAAAAAACAACATAACTCAACTACACTACTAAAATCGACTAATATATTGCCACATCTGCGGAGAGAATTTTTTTTATGCCACCAACAGAAGCTGTGTGCATCCGGTAGGCATAAGTGCCTGCTGATCCGAAGGAGCTAACCCACCCCTACCAACTAGTTTCCACTCTCTGTAGGTGTTCATAGGTTAAACAGGTAGATGAGCTCATAGGTTCACTAGAAGAGGTCATAGGTAGATGAGCATGGAGATAACTTTTCTTTTCAAATTACTTGATTTTTGTGTGCTCTATCGAGATATTCTCATCAAACGCTTGCAGAGACGGAATGCACGTCTTGATTCCAGCGTATTCATTGCTTTTGTACGAACACTTGGCCGTTTCTTACACGCACCGGTTGAAAGGGACTGAGCAACATGACTGTTTGTCCTGTTTCTAATCTTTTTTTAGGGTGATTTTCTATTTGGAGTTGCTACGCTTCCTAAACGGACTAATGCAAATCCTGTTTTTAATCTCTTTTAGAACATCATGTTTCTATTTTATTTTACCCTGCGCGTGACTAGCTGTTTGCAACCAATGCAGAAGTCTTCGATAGTAGTCATACTTTATGATGATGCTGTGGTACATTTTGTTCCATTAAGTAGTTGCACCTTTAGATTTCTTCTGAT
This sequence comes from Poa annua, assembly GCA_026929855.1. NCBI lineage: Eukaryota > Viridiplantae > Streptophyta > Magnoliopsida > Poales > Poaceae > Poa > Poa annua. Next base: position 62,049,112 of record CM049437.1, read on the forward strand.
CGTTTACACGAAGCATGACACATCTAAAGAAGAAGAAAAGTAATTCCTACAAGACTATGCTAAGAGAGTAAGAGTTACAAAGTCTTTGTCCAATCGAAGAACATTTCAACTAAATCTACTCGCAACGTTGCTCTAAAACATAGAACATTGAAATTGGTTGGCCTCGATATTTCCCCCCTGGCATGTAGTTCAAAAGAGCTTGTCTCCAGCAGTTCAAAAGTATTTCCCATTTCTCACCCACCAACTATTTCCTAGGAAATGTAACAACCCACACACGCAAACCAAGTCCTCCCTCGACCTTCTGTCTCTCTGTATAAATATTGTGGCACTAGCACTAGATGGTTCGGAAGTAAACAAGCATGACAAGACCGCCGTTGATTGTTCCCATGGAGGGGATGCTGGAGCAAGAACCAAGGTGGGTCTCCAAGGAGGAGCAAGAAGCGGCGCTGGTCCACAGCCAGGTCAGGAAGATCAAGCAGGAGGATGAGAAGGCCAGGGAGCTCCTCCGCCGGCTGTGGCTGCTGGAGACAAGGCCAGCAGTTGTCGATTTCCCTGAGCCAGCACGGCGGGTCTCGCCGTCGCCCTTGCGCCGCGCCGGAGAGGCGATCTCAGTTGGAAACTGAGGCCTGATGTAAATAAGTACAAGATCGTGAATCGGTACATGTGATCGCCCATGGATTCGCAGCTCACCAGTTCCCTGTGTTGGATACATGTAGCTGCTAGTTCTCCCTTTCTTGTGTTGTACATATAGCATATAGTAGTTTTCTGTCCAACTTTGTTTGCTGTGTCATCCGGTTTTCGTTTCGCTTCGTGGAATCTTTTGGCTGATATGGCTTTGAGCTAAGCAAAACTGACGATGCCCCAACGGATTTTCCACGATCTTTTTAAAGTGTTGTCGACTTGGACAGATTGTTATTCTTCTATGACAGGTGCCAACAAGGCAGAACGGCGAAGATTAATCGGAGCACATATCATGATGACCTATTTGTACCACAACGGCATAATAATCCAATAAAGAACTACAATGCCACAAGGGAACATATAAGACTTATTAATATAGACCACAATTTTTCTTTATGACTATAGACCACAATTTTGACAACTTGTTAATCAAAACTTATTTGTTCCTTGACATGATAACAAGCCATCAAAAACACGAAACATCATCGGTCTTGTCTAACTTCTACTTAATAAGATAATCTCTAAGGCAGCCATAAACAAATAAAATCTAAGGATGCAAATTGCAGATAAACTAGGTGGAGTTGGTTTTGGAAACCAGAATAGAGAGACGTTTTATCTGTTCCACACAAACTGTTACATCCAATCATAAGATAATCTTGCAGTAGATGCTAAGGGCAGGACCCATGGCACAGCCACTGCCATCACTAACTTGAAGCAATCAGTCGGTCTTCATTGCTTCGGCATGATAGGATTCCAGGTCTTTGTCCAGCTCATCTGCACTCTTCTCTGCCTGCTTCCTTCCCCGACCGCGGCCACGGAATGGAGCACGACCCCTTCCTCGGCCCTGGAACTGGGCCTGGAACGGAGCACGACCCCTGCCTCGGCCTCGGCCAGCTTGGAAAGCACCACGAGTCAATCTGTTGGTGGGATTACTGAAATGGCATTTTGAGAGTAAAAAAATCACACGACATTTTTGTAATTTTAAAGGACATCAAAAGAAAGAATCACAAATAAAACTTTGTTATCCTCAAACACTAAACGGAAAGGCAGACAAAAAATTAGTGACAAGTGACCTCTATTATTTTTGCTTTTCGCTCAGATAGACAGATGACTAAACTAGCAAAGTTTGTCCTATGGCAGGAACAACAGGCAGAAACAGGGGACATGACTGATTAATGCTAGAATTTTAGCAGCTCACGGTTATCAGTTATCACTCACGTCCGAACGTTTCAGGACCTGTTAATCATTTCAAGAAAATGCTCACACTTCACTGTTGATGTCACAAGTTGTGAGCAGCTGTGGAAAGAATTTGTTTACAAATCCCAGTAAGTACTTATCTAGAAGGGGTCCAAACTTCTAATGCTAGTAATAACCAGGAACATTAGATATGAAAACACAAGGATACAGCTTGTGGTTGGAAACTACACAATCAAATAATGGCAAGTTGGCATTTGCTACTCCCTCCGTTTTTTTAAACTCCGTACAAGATGTTTTAGCTTTTGTCTAGATACACATGCATCTAGACATGTTTTAGTGTGCATGTTCACTAATTCAATTGTGCATCTAGTCAACATGTGCAATGTCTAAAACATCTTATATTTAAAAACAGAGTGGTTACATAGTAAACAGACTAGGTGACAACATCAGAAGTTAATGTCATTAGAAGCTTTACCTCAAAGGCCTGTTGCTGGAACCTCCACCCCGTCGACCCATTTCAGGCCTGAAATATAATAGAAGAGTTAGATACACCAGAAAAGAGGGCAGGCCTTGGTGCAGTGGTGAGGTCCTCCCCACTTGTACCAAGAGGGAATCCACTGGAAACAGTTTCAGTCCGACAGCATTTGGCAAAATGCCATGTCAAACCGGGTCTTAAAAAATTGTCCTCATACCGAGCTACTGTGTCCTGTAGAAGTAAGTACTAATTGGATCTAACATGTTTCAGAAGTTACTAGAATCTGCCGTAATTTGCAGTACCGGCATGCCGTGGTAATGAACTTATGTAAATTTGATTTGATAGCTACATGACTAAAATACAGGTATCTAAGAAACTTGAAGGCGCTTGACAAACATAAAAAGAAGGGAAGGTTTCTCCCCTGGCAACCAACTAGCGTTAACTTTTGGCCAAAGAAACAGCATAAATGCATTTTCATAGTTCGTGGCCTAGCGGATGATCCTGCTGAAGTTTTATGTCACTTTGGATTCTCTTTAAGAGAGGAAGAATGAAAAAAAAAAAGCAAATTTAGGCATCTTACTAACAACACTAAACTTGGACAGAGCAAAACATCGAACAAGTCGGTCAAACACAATTCTGGTAAAATCATAAAGGGTAAATATAGAACAATGAAAAAAATCATAAAGGGTAAAACATAAATATGAAAATTTCACTCACGTCATAACAACTGTTCTCGTAGCTCTGCCATTAGTAGCCCCAACAACATTTATACGAGGTGTCATAGGTAAACCTAAGTCACTTCCAATAACTTCAATTTTCATGGCTTTTCCATCAAGTAGAACATTATTATAACGTTTCAATGCAGCAACTGCATCACTCCTCCTTGTAAACACCACCTCTGCTGTACCCTTCAAAAAATCAAAACAAACAAAATATTAGTACAGCAAGCTTCTCGATTAATAATCGCTACAGGGTTACAGCAAGCACAAGCATCTAAATAAGTTTGATATAGAAGTACAACTCAACAAAAATAATGGACAAGCATGCATCCAACCATCCTTCTGCACCCGAGGAAACGATGTGAAAAGAAAGTAGCTTACACAACAGACCTATACCTCTACATAATTTTCATTTAAGGTTGAAGTGAAAAAGCTTCAAGTTTTCATCTAATAAATAATTTCAAAAAAGGTCAAGTTGAATACCACGAGAAATACTAACATTTTGGCGACCATAACCATCAAAGTGGACAGCAAATCGCTTCAAGTGACCAACTTCTGAAAACAGCTCCTGCAGGTAATTTTTGAACATATGTTAGTTTATTAGCTATACCAATCTAGGAATGGTGAATTCAGGTTACAAATCGTTTCACCAACCTTTATATCATCATTGGAAACACGATGGTCCAAGTTTGAAATGTACAATTTTGTACCAGTTTCTATTCCACTCGCCGCCATACTATCACTAAACAGATCAGGTCTCCAGGTCATGTCTTTGGTTCGGCTAAAAGTCTGGAAAATGCCAAACAACCAGCACGTGAGGAAACACGTCGCCATAGAAGAATGCAACATCAAACTGCTGGATATGATCGTGACAACTATTAGGAACCACCCAGAATGGGTATCAACCATTATCGTAGAGTACCAACAAGTTACTTAAAAGTAGGTTAGCTACCAAGCACTGCATAAAGTTAACAATGAAGGAAGAGAGTTCCAACAATATCACCAATATCAAAAGCCAGATACATAAATGGCACAAGCTCTTGCCCTGGAGACAGCCTAGAAGAACGCCGCTGGAGTAGAGTCCAGAACTGTCTGAAGAGCGGCACATTGCAGTTCCAAAATCCTTCAGTGCTCATGTATCATACACATCATATTGCCGAACTCCACAAAGTTTCAAACATGCAACAGGATCAGTGGAGCCCCTTTTCTTCAGTGTCTGATGTACCAGACACATAAATTGCAAGAACTCCAGAAAATTTATTTTTCCTTAATTTCCTTCCATGTGTTTGATGAGCTACTGAGGGAAGATGTGGACCGATTGGTGCAAAGACATCTCGTGGAGGAGATCAGATCCATTCTAGGAGCTTTAAAGATTAATCGAGTTGTACAGTGTGATGTATGGCCAATGAAGCTGCAGATTTGTTGGCGGAAGGTAGCAGCGATGATAAATGTTGAAAAGCTCGGCTAGGTGTAGACCTGACCTCTAACTGTATCTTGTTTGGCTTTGGACTCTTCAGAAGTTTAATGAAAATAGCAGCAGTTGATCTCAAAAGGGAAGTTTCCATTAGAGGTTTCATCAGTTACTTCTGACACTCCATAAATGAAAGCTTAGAAGTGCTCTACCCAATAGCGTATTCTTCAGAATACTAAGATTACTTCTGCCCCTCCACATAATCAATGAGATGCTCTAGCCAACAAAGGCCCAGTTATTACTGCCCCTCCATATGATAAAATCTTAGGGATGGTCTCCTCATTCAGTTTCTACTTTATTCAGGAACCTGACCATGAACAAAAACTTAGTGACGGTTTTGGCCTTGCCTTAGCAATAATGCGTGCGGATGGTCGGGCGTTAATCCCAAGTGGTCCTCGAGGAGGAAGCCCTGATCTTCCACGCATGACATGTCCACCTCGCCCGCCTCCTCCATAAATACGGTCACTACCCCTATCTCCACCCCTTCTTGCATAAAATGACATCTTAAATTGTTTCAGACCACAGCAGACAAGACAAGCCTCCAATAGTACAATGACAACCTGCAGAGCAGAGAATGGCTGTAAGAGTTAGAGCTGATCATTGCTCCATAATCCGTACTCGTAAGACACTAAACAAGCATGTAAGTTGTTACAGAGATGCATTTATAATGCTACCAACTGTAAGGAAAGTAAATGCATGTCACAAATTACAAATTGTATTTAAAACTTCAGTAGAAAGATTCAATCCAAAGAAATGCAACTCAACCTGGCACTATCAAGAATTTTTTTTACTAAATTACTCATAGCATCTTACTAATATAGTTCCAATATAACACTACTGTTTCAAACAAACATCTAAGATCATATCTTTCTAGGTGAATTTGAAGTAAGTAAGGAAAAACTAGCCATGTCGCACTGATTCATGCCATTGACAGACACCTAGAAAACTACATCTATTCCCTCGTGTCTGAATCTAGAGTTTAACCCATAAGCGCAAGGGCGTACGAAGAGGCGCGCATGTTGCAGCTCAGTGACAAGCTAAGTGCACAGGCCGCAAGGTTACAAGTATTATATCCTAAATCCCCCAACCCACCCAATTTCGTATTGATACTCACGGGCATTGGCCAACTAAACCGGATCGAATGAGAGATCAAGAAGAGCACCGGGTGCGTCGAGCGGGGGGGGGGGGAGGGGGGCTTACTCTTGCGGCGTCTAGGGGGTCCGCGCTCGGCAGCCGCTTACGACGTTGCTGCGCTGCGAGGGAGGAGGGGGCTTCCGGGGACGGAGGAGGAGAGAGCTGCGGAGGCGGCGTGCCGGGGTTTCGTTGGAATCAAAACCCTAGCCCCACGTCTGAATCTGATCAGCCCTTGTTTTAGAGAGTCGGAGGAAATAAAACTGCCTTAGCTCCTCAATCCTCATGCTCACGTATATAGCTGGCCAGCTGGCCTGCAAGCACGGATTTTCGGCCCGGCCCAGGGACGGCAAATTTAAGCCCCGCGTGCTGGTACGCCACGGCCCGTTCAGTGGCGGATCGACCTCGCCACGGCACAGCCGTACGTGGGTACGACTAGGGGCCGAAAGGCCACTCCGTGCAAAAGAAACCACGTGGCCAGCGCGTAGGCCGATTGCAACGGAAGCGTACGAAGCCCCAGCGACTGATCAATCCGCACGGCACCCGCCGCGTACGGCGGCCCTGCACATCCGCTGGCGTCCTGCAGCACGATGCCTCCGCGTAAATTATCTGGCTCATTGCTTGCTTGTACATCCGTTAAGCTGGTCGTTCAAGCCGCACGAAGGCAGCTGATCGGAGGCGGCTATCGTTCGCGTCAAGCCCCGCACAATCCAGACGCGTCGGAAGACCCACGTATATTTTTTGTACGAAGCCTTAGCATAAAATGCACATTATGTACAGAATTATGTTATATGTACAACTACATAGACTTGTATAGCTATATATATAGACGCAAATTCCAGGTTGTATGTACTCAGGTTATACTTAAAACTATACAGATTCAGTTGTACAACTACACAGACTCAGACTCAGACGTATAACTACATAGACTTCGGTTGTACGTACAACTACACAGACTAAAGTGTACAACTATATAGACTCAGGTTGCAGGCGTACAACTACACAGATTTAGGCGTACAATTACACAGACTCAGTCGTACAACTACACAAACTCAATTTGTATGTACAACCACAGACTCAAGTTGTATGAACTATACATAACCGGAAGTACAAAAAAAAAATTCGTCAAAACCTATCAACATGAGATCTAATTTTGAAGATCTCGACGCGAGTAGCTCAAAAGTGAAAACGGTTCGTAATTTGGATAACGGTTCTCGAGATATTTTGTTTTAAAATTTCGTTTTTGAAAAATAAAAGGGAAAACTGTCCTCCCACTACCCACGTATATATTTCTCTCTAATACTCATCCCACTTTTATTCTCGTAGTGACACTTGGCGGGCATGCAAAACAATCATGGGGATCAAAATAAGCAGAAAACGACACTTGTCACGATGAGAGTGGTGTAAAGTTCACTTTGCAAAGGGAAGTTTTTTTTAGTGATTTCCGCCGTACGGGGATGACATGAAAGGAGCTTTTATTCACCCTCGTAGCGTCCCACGCCCGCGTGAGAAATCTGACGGGCCATGCATTGAATAATTCAATGGTTATTTCAGTCTTGTCTTTTTTTTAAAGCAAAAACTGTGGGGAAGACCCCCACTGCATCATTTTCCATTTTCTATATATGAGGCATAATTACAACCAGGTTATTACAAAGAGTTCATAATAAATCAAGTCAGTCTTGCATACCCTCCTTCAAGCTGGGCTTTATTCTATGCCTAATAAGCAAAACAGATTCAATGAAAAACTAAAACAGCTAGAGAAACTCCTCCCTTCGTTCTCATATATAATTTTATTCATGTGATTCCATAGGCTCCAGCATCCAACAATCATCATGATCTGAAAGAAAGGATTATTGGATCTGGATTTGGCATCAATAAGCATTTCCATTAACTGAAGATCAACATTCCATTCAATTTGCAATTTACTCCAAAAGATCTGGTTAAAGTCACATGAGAAAAATAGGTGTTCCAATGTTTCTTTTTCATTGTCATCACACAAAACACACTTGTTGGATTCCATATAGAAGTGCTTCCTTTCCATCAAATCTTTTGTATACAGTCTATCTTGAAGTAGCAACTCCCCTCCTCGAAACAGGCTTTCGCCCCGCTTTATAAATAAAGCAACCGTCCACAGTTACAACCAACCGAACACAAGTTTCAGAAGCAAGAAAATAAAAAGGTTTTGCTGGGACCACGGCACAGAAAGGCCCAAGGTTCTCACTACTACTCCTGATACACACTCTACGAAGTAGAGTTCAACGGCTGGTCGGAGAAGATAGAAGGCGTGCCGCCTTTAGAAGATCCTCAAGTATGCCGTCCAGCCGCTGCCTGTCCCGCTGTCTAACCAAGGGGTGCCACTCCTGCAGGAAAGCCAAGAATTTGAAAACCGAGTCAGCGGCCCGTCGTGGAAGGACATGCTCAATGACCATCTTATTACGAATCGTCCAAAGGGTCCAGGTCATTGCCGCGAACACCAACCAGAAGAGGGACCTCCTCCTCCCGGTATGATTCGCCTGCACTTCCAGGAACTCTGCCAAGTCATGGGCCTGCCACTGAGGCCCCAACGCCTCAGCAAGGAAGCTCCATAGGAAGCGAGCTGCGGGACAGGAGAACAGGATATGTGTCCCCGTCTCGGGGACCGCACAAAGGGGACAGGTGCCATCACCTGGGCCCAAGCGTTTCGCCACCTCGACTCCCGAGGGGAGGCGGTCGCGAAGAAGTTGCCACGTAAATATCCTGATTTTAAGAGGTAGTGGCGCCTTCCACAAGTGGGAAGCCCAAGTCAGCACGGGCCCCCTGAATAGGGCCCGATACGCGGAGCCGACGGAGAAGTGTCGCGCAGGCGTAAGGCTCCATGCGACCCTATCCGGGTTGTCCGAGAGGGCTAGGGGAAGTAACTCGAGCAGGGACCTCCAGCTCGCCACTTCCCCCGGCCCGAAAGTGCGGCGGAAACCAATGTTCCACCGCCCCTGATGGAAGGCCGTGGAGATCAACAACAGGGGTTCCGTACAAATCGCAAAGAGATCCGGGAACTGAAACCGTAACGGCCTTCCACCAAACCAGGAGTCAAGCCAAAACAGAGTATCTCGTCCGTTACCTACGGATGAGACCGCCCCGAGTCGGATGTGCTCCTTAATGGACTGGATAGCATGCCAGAACTGAGAACCCTCTCTGCGGTCACAGGCCAAGAGTGGACAGCCCCGAAGATACTTGGCTCTCACCAAGTCAAGCCAGAGTCCCCCTTCTCCCCGCAGAATCCGCCAGACCCATCTAAGCATCAAGGCCTTGTTCATGGGACGAGAAGCCAGAATACCTATGCCCCCAAGGTCCTTGGGGGCGCATATATCGGCCCACTTTACCATGTGATACTTCTGCTTCCCACTCCTCGCCTGCCAGAAGAATCTAGCCAGCTCCTTATCAAAGCTAGCATGGGTTCCCTCCGGCAGAATATACATCCCCATCATATACATGGGGAGGCTAGTCATGCACGAGTCGATCAAAATCGTCTTGCTACCCTTGGAGGTGAACCTACCCTGCCAAGGTTCCGATTTGGACTTCACCCGTGCAACAAGGGGCGCGAGATCCTTACCAAGGATCCGTGTGTCCCGGATCGGCATTCCCAGATAAGTAACTGGGAATGACGCCAACCTGCAATTCAGGTTGTTCGCGATCCGCTGTTGGCTTCCTCCGAGTAACCTAATACCACCACCTCGCTCTTGTCGAAGTTGATCTTGAGGCCGGACATTGCCTCAAAGCAAAGGAGAAGGAACTTCAGATTGATAATATCCAGTTCCGACCCCTCTACCATGACCATGGTGTCGTCGGCGTACTGAAGGTGAGTCACGCCACCCCCCGGGACAAGATGTCCAACCACACCCGAGATGTGGCCGGCGGTCTTAGCCCGCTCTAAGACCTCCGCAAGGGCATCAACCGCTGAGTTGAATAGCAGAGGGGAGATGGGGTCCCCTTGCCTAACTCCACAGGTTGACCGAAAATAGGGCCCTACTTCCCCATTTACGTTAATGGCGGTGTTGCCACTCGTCACCAGCTGCATGATCCAGCCAATCATCCTATCATCAACCCCCCTCCGCTCCAGAACCAAGCGGAGGAAGGCCCAGTCCAGGCGGTCATACGCCTTCTGGAAATCTAGCTTGAGGAACACGCCTTTCTGGCGGCGTGTTTTCACCTCGTGAATAATCTCACTAAGAGCTAGGATCCCATCGTGTATGAAGCGGCCTTTTAGGAAGGCGAACTGGTAAGGATGCGTGATCCGCTCCATTACTGGGGCGAGCCTCAAGGCGCAGACCTTAGCTAAAATCCTATAGATGACGTTGAGGACAGTGATGGGTCTAAATTGGCGGATATCCGTGGCTCCCACTACCTTGGGAATCAAGGTTATCACGCCAAAGTTCAGTCGTGATACAACCAAAGTTCCAATATAAAATTCCTGGAACATAGGCATAATCATGGCCTTGGCAGATTCCCAGAAAGTCTGGAAAAAAACCACAGGAAGGCCATCCGGCCCCGGGGCCGAATTGGCCTTCATCTCCATCACCGCCTTGTGCACCTCTTCCGGCAGGAATGGGAGGGTCAAGTCCGCATTTTCCCTGTCTGAGACTCTAGCCCGAACTGGCCAGAGGTCAACTGTCAGGGATATCCCCGAGCGGGGTCCTGCCGTGAAAAGCTCCTTATAGAAGGAGTATATATGGGAAGAGATCTCTCCTGGTACCTCCAGGAGACGATCATTTTCCCACAGGCACGGAATCGAGCATTTCCTGCGACGACCATTAGCTATCACGTGAAAGTATGCCGTATTCGCATCCCCCTTGAGGAGCCAGTTTTGACGACTCCGCTGCCGCCAAAACAACTCCTCGCCGTGGTAGATCTCCATAAGGGAGTTCTCCAATGCGTAGCGCTGAATCCATTGGTCAGCCGTCAGACCCACCGAGTCCGACTCACTGTCCAACCACTGGATGTCCCGCAGTAACGACTCCTTCCGCTGGCGGAGGGCCGCACCCAGATTGGCGCCCCAGCCCCTCATGAATTGGCGCACCATCTGAGCACAATGGTGCCGGACATCCACCGCGTTAAAGATCCGCGGAGGGTGGTCGGCCGCCCAGGACCACTTCCGTCGAACCGCATCCACAAACCCTGGCTGACCTAGCCAGAAGTTCTCGAAGTGGAAGCGGTTCAGCCTTGGTGGTATGGCTCCACCAGACGACAGCAGCAAGGGGGAGTGATCCGAACCGATCCTAGTAATCGCGCGGAGGGAGCATAAAGGGAAGGCCATCTCCCAGTCCACTGAGACGAGCACCCTGTCCAGTACACTCCGAACAGGGTCCACCCGGTTATTAGACCAGGTGTATCGTGCTCCCACCCGGCGGATCTCTCTAAGCGCGAGATCCGCAATGCAGTCATTGAACATCCTCATCCTCCGGGGGTCCACATTTGCCGAGCTCTTGTCTTCCGGGGACCGAATCAGGTTGAAGTCCCCGGCAATAACAAGTGGGGTGGAGCACCGCTCAACCTTCGAGCTCAGCTCAGCGAGGAACGCCGGAGCTCTAGTATGGTCCGCGGGGCCATAAACAATAATCACCTCCCACCTGAAGGATGATCGTCTATGGCTGATAAGCATGCTCACAAAGAACTCGCCCCGGTCCATATCCTCCACCTCGAAGGTATCCTCCTTTACCCCTAGGAGGATGCCCCCGGAGTGGCCATTAGCAGGGAGCCATTGCCACACAAATTTGTGTGGGCTAAGGCCCTGCAACTCCTGAATGGAGAAATCCTGCCGAATCGTCTCCTGGATGCCCACGATGTTTACATCCTCTTGTCTCATGTAGTCCCTGAGTTGTCTGCGACGGCCGGGTTGCCCGAACCCCCGCATGTTCCAATCGAATAACCTTATGATCGTATCCATTATGAAACAATGGCGGGGGGAGACCCCTTACGGGGGACGGATCGAGCTCTACCAGGTACCGAAGGCTGTGCCGGGCCCTTCGGAGGCCGCCCCCGTTTCCTCCCCACCTGGGGAGGAGCGGTGGGGGGAGCCTCGCTAGGGGGGGGCTGAATGAGCTCTACCAGCGGACGAGGGCTGTGACGCGCCCTTCGGAGGCCGCCCCCGTTTCCTCCCCACCTCGGGAGGAAGGATGGGAGGGGCCTCACTAGGGAGGGCCGTCGCAGCGTCTGAAGCCGAAGGAGGTGGCTCCTGCCGCAAGGAGGCAGGTTCGGGGGCCATCTCTCGCACAGACTCGACCTGAGCCCGCGCGGCAGCAAGAGCCCCCTCATACACTTCCTTCGCCTTAATGGCAGACACCTGCTCAAGCTTGGGGCCACGCTCGCCCCGAAAGACAATGCCGCAATCGTCGGCAACCTGCACCAAATGGTCCAAAGGGACCTCATCTAGGACAAAAAATCTCGAACTGGAGGAAGGGGGAGGTGTGCAACGCAACGTACCTGCTAGACTCCGCCTGGCCGCTGTACGCTGGATCGCCTGCTCCACCACGGTCGCCGCGGGCATCCCCAGCTCCCCCCCCCCCCCCCCCCCCCGTGCAGACGCGAGCCTGGCACTGACGAGCGGAGTCTGGGACACCGGCGCTGGCTGGCGGCTGGGACGGCCCAGGGGCGTCTGTGTGCCCCCCACAGGAGTGTCGGGGAGGACCGTGGGCAGCACACAAGAACCCGCCGCCGGCGTAGCTGGGACCAGTGGCGGGGAAGCCGCCGGCGCGGTGGGGGTCGAGCCTGGCGAGAAGGTGTAGCAGAGGGCGCCAGCCGAGCGAGACGACGAAGGCGGAGCAACCTCCAGCCCCACACTCCCACAGTCCTCCTCTGGCTCAGTGGGCACCAGGCCCAGGGAGGAGGCGTCCAACCCTGGCAGGCCAAAGTTGGTGCCGTACTGTGCGAGCGGGGGGGTCACGAGGGCTGGTGGGTCAGGGCGGGCGGAGCGCGGGCGGTCGACGGGTGGCAGCTTAGCCGGCGCACTCAGAGAGAGGGCCGGCCCGGCTGGAGCGGGACGGGGTACAGGCGAAGATGCCTGCACCAAGGCCAGAGGGGCCTGAGCGGTCGTGGTACCCGCAGACACAGAAGGCGCAGGCGAAGATACCTGCGCCGGCGCCGGGACGGCCTCAGATCCAAGCTCGGGTCGTCGTCATCGTCGTCCGAGAGCGAGTCACCAGAGCCATCCCCCTCGTCCGAGGGGTCCCCAGCAGTGTCAGTCGCAGACGGGAGAGGAGGCTGCGCCTCTTCCCGGACCAACCGAAGATCAGCACCCCGGTTCCCGCCCCGGCCCCCAAAGTAGAACGGCGGCAAGTCGCCGCGGATCAGTCCTGGGTCGGGGACTAGGACTCGGAGACGGACTGGACCCTCGCCAGCTAAGGAGCCAACGTCAACCTCCTCAAATCTACCCAACAGACGGGCCACCAGCTCAACAACCGTCTGTGTCCTGGCCTCCTCCGGCAGTCCGTACAGCCGAACCCAAGTGGACCTGAGCACTGGGCTCGCCGAGGGGACAACTGTCGAGGGGCGGATGGCCACCTGGATCCTGCTGAGCGGTAGGGCGTAAGCCTCGTCCAGGGTGCGGCAGAGCCTCAGCATCTCTGCCGAAGGGAACACCACGGAGAACTCGGAGGGAGAGAGCTCCCGGATCTGCCACTCGTGGGTCGGGTGAATCCACGCTAGCTCCTCCCGCAGGACCTCCAGGGTGAGCTCAGTGGGGACCTCAGGTAGCTGGGCGGGGAGCACGGACAACGTCGCCAGGTTCGGGGGTGCCAACCTCGGCTCCCCCCCTAGGTCGATGAAGTAAAAGAGTGCGTCTAGCCCAAGGCCCAGAAGCTCGAGCCTAGACCTGTGAAGCTGAGCCGGCTGAACGGGGCACTCGCCAATGGCGTGACCCGGGTCTCCACACCTCAGACAGCACGGCGGGTGAGAGCACTCCGAGCGGTAATGGCCCGCCGTACCACAGTTGAAGCACATACGTCTCGACGGTGAGTCCCGCCCTTCCTCCACCTGAGGTCGGGATGCAGCTACCCCCACCTGGGATGCGCTACTCGGGTCACGTCGCGGGACAGTCGAGGTTGGTGCCGGAGGGAGCCCACCTAGGCTCCCTCCCGCACCACCGTCCACCCCACACGAGGCCTTCTTCTTCCTCTTCTTGTTCTTCTTCTTTGCCGGTACTCCATTCGCGTCCACCGGGAGGGGCCGCCCCGGCGGGGGCTGCGGCTGGGCATTGTTCTCACGGTCACGGATCCACGAGCCCGTCTCCGACGAGCGTCGCGGGGAGCGAGCACGACCCTGCTCCCTTAGCACCAACGTCCGGCGGAGGTTTGCCTCCCTGGCCGCCCCACCCGGTGATGGCGAGCGTCTCGGCGACCTTGCCGGAGACGTGCGGCACGGAAGGCCTCCCCCCCGTGGTGGAGAGCGTCCGGGGAGAGGAGGGGCGCGGGGGCGCTCCTGGCCCCTAGTGTGGCGGACCGGCGACCTGCGCAGGGGAGCTTCACCGCGGCCCGGGGCTCTGTAGAGGCGGGGAGGAGACCGACGGGCCGGAGAACGACGGGGAGGGGAGCAGGGGCGCGCGTGGGAGGACGGCGGGGGAGGGGACGGCGACCGAGCGCGGCGACGAGGGTGCACCTCGTCCTCCGGGTCGTCCGCGCGGCCGCGTTTCATGGTCGCGTCGGCTTGAAGTAGCAACTAGAAAAGGGTTTCAGTCTTGTCCATGATCGTCAATTCATCATGCACTCATGTGATAAACTAGATGACGTTCCTTGCGTTGTTGTGGAACCGTATAGAGTCAAAGGACGAACTTAGGATAACCGTGCATAATAACAGGGGAGTGTGGATATCCTATGTGAAAAGAATTAAAAGGGAGTTTCATACAGTTGTAACTTATATAAAAGTGACAACGGTACATTTTGAAAATAACATACAACTCATGTGGGCATATTCCTTACCTTTCATAGCCAACAAAACATCTTTTTAAGTATATAAGCTTAAAGGTGCTTTAAGAGCGATCTGGTCTATATATAAAACCCGCATCAAAGGAGCGTGTTCCGTGCTATGAATTTTGTTTCCGCTAAAATATGATACAAACTATTTTATATAACGTCAGAATAATAAGCAGTCTGTTGGCATATTTAAAGTTTAGTTTTACAGAATAAAAATAAGAAAAGGCAAACATCTAGAACTAAATTTGACATCGGCTTATGCTTACACCCCTTCTTCCGGAAGCTTTCCAAGTTTCCATATATTGTTGCAGAGCATGATAAAATATATTATCGAACTGCATAGATCAAAGTTGAGTGGTTACTAGTTAGTCAATTGTAGGCACATGAGTCTAGTCTGAACACAATCTACTGTAAATATAAGTTACACCTTCTTGTCACATGTCACAATAATTTCTATGAAAACCCCCTAAGTAACTGATGTATAATCTATGAGCAATATGTACCTGACGTGTGATACATCATACATCTGATACCTCATCCGCAAAATTCCAAATCCTAGAACAACAGCGAACTCTTTCCAAAATCGAGAACAACTCCAATTAATGGAAGAAACTTCAGGGAACATGAATGCCTTTTGTTTGATAATCTGATACCATATTCTGAAAACCGAAAAAATACGCCGCAGACCACCCTTCCAAAAAAAATGAGCGAGAACAGCTCTAATTGATAGAAAAACTCTTAGAGAAATTGTACATAACTAAAAATTGTATTTGCGACCGAGAGTAACAAACTCTGTTACATATCTTGGAAAAAGTCACCTGCATTAGTAGATTTGTATGAGGGCACAACAAAAGAAACATGGACGTGTAGACATATGCTCAAAGAAAACCCTGGAAAAAGAGAGAGGAATCCCAACTTTAAATTGAAATATTTCCAGCATGGATCCTCCATATATAGCTACCTTGACGTCGATTCGTCGGTGAGATTCTGAAATACATTGGTGACGCACCTCACTATGGAGCATCGTGGAGGATTATCTGAATGGCGCGTCTCGAAGTGGAGCTAGTAAATACGTAAACACCACCAACGTCCATTTGGGGTGCGTTTGGTAGGCTGGAAGGTCTTTGGCTCGCATCGGGGGCGCAATATTTGGGCCGTTTGGTTTCCTGGGCTCCTCCGCGTTGTTGCATAGCATGGTTCTTAAAGCACCTCCGGCCCTGGCCCGAGAGGAACGGTCGAATCGGCCATTTCCAGCGAGCCACCATCGTCTCCTAAAAATCCGACAACGCGGCGTTACCGCAGAGCCACCAAGGGGACATGGCGCGAGCTCGCGCGGAACGGCAAAAATTCGGCGGGACGAATTCGGACACCGCCCTCAAAATTTCACCACCATATATAGTGCGGCTCTCTCACCGCCAATTTCAAATTCCCCATTTCTCCCCATTTCAAACTCATCCAACCTTCAAAATCTAGCGAGATGATGTGCTCGTTCTCAGCCGCAAGGTCGGAGTGCCTGCCGGCGGCGGTCACTGCCCACGGCGTGTCTTCTTCTTCCTCCGTGTCGATCTATCCCGCTGTTGTAAGCTTCTCAAACTCTAGCCTTAGATCAGTTAGAACTTGTATGTGCACAAGGAGATCTGAAAGCCTCTGTTGTAGGTCATTCCTTCGTCGCCGGTCACCGTGACAGGATCTCAGTCGCGCACTTGCACGGTGGTCGTGGTCGGATCTGACTCCATCACAGGGGCCATTGTGCCATCTGCTTCGCCAGGGTCTCCTTCTTCCCCGACCTCCGTGTTGCGTGTGACTCCTCTGAATGTAGGATTATCCCTCTCTTGTGGTTGTAGCTGTAGTTTTATCAGTGATGTTGCAATTGCTTATGGATGTTCATGCCGTAGTTCTAGGGGTATTTCATTGATGTTCGTATGGTACTTGCCATGTAGGCGATCGAACCACTGGGCTCCCCAGAGTTTTCTACTCCATCTGCGAATGCTCACGAACCCCTGTTTACACTCAAACCTGCCATGGTTTGGCAACCAACGATGTCCGAGTTTTTCCTGAACCGCTTGGTTCAGCTCGTCAATGCAGGCGTGTGCTTTAGTGGGATTCAAAGAGGCACAAATGCAGAAGGTAGCTGATGATGTTCTTGCATTCATGGGCGTACATGTGATGTGAGTACTCTGCAGGTCTACAACCACATTAGAAAGTGGAGAACCAAGTGGGGCGTGATAATGAGGATTGAATCTGATGGACACCTCGAGTGGAACGAACATTGTTGCTGCTTCTGGATTGCAAACGACCAGAGGCTGCGAGAGTACCTCAAGGTAATAAGCTTCGTTGAGTTCCTTTCTTGATCTTACAATACCTCACTGACAGCCGCCATGACACTTGCTCCTTGTGAATTGCAGTGCTTCCCAAGGTGTCAAGAGTATATCAACAACCCTATCACGAACTATGCTCAGATGAAGACGATCTTCACGCCCCGGTTTGTCAGCCAGGAGCAGCTGTACGCACATAAGTTGTTGGTCAGGGCACTCAACTTCATTGCTGACAACAAAGAACAGTATGCCGAGTACCGGGCGCTGCAGGACACGAAGAGAAGGACCTGGCTTCGCAAGCAGTTTGATGCAGGTGCCTGAGTGCTTATGATTCTTTCTTCATCATTCTTTCTTCATCTTCTCGACAATACTCATGATCTGTTGTATATTTTGGGAGGTGGTCTCATATCCCTCCATTAGTTAGGACTTGCTTGAACTTGATCCCCGGTCTGTAATGATAAACTTGTTCGAGGTGGTGTATATACTAACACCACGTCTAATGAACCTGTGATGCATCACAGTCGTTTACTCGTGATGCATCGCCCAGTAGGCTAAGTGCTTGCTATGTATTACCAGCACCTTTTGTATGAACTGAATGCTTCTGAATGTTTGATGTGTGTTGTTATTCTGGGTAACCTCACCACTTGTAAGGAAGTGGTTAGCAGAACACGCTCACGTCTGCAAACAAACAAGTTGCATGTTGCACCGACAGGTCAGAAAAGCGTCTGTGCAGGCATCCATATAATGGGGGGGGGGGGGGGGGGGTCTTCCCTCACTGGCTCAGAAAAATGCCTTCGCGGGCAACCAAACGATAGGGCTTTTATGGCAAGGCGTCTCCTTATATTTTGGGAGAGGAATATGTGTTGTCAGTGTGGTACTATGTTCTTTGACAGATTGATTGTGGCAACCGTTTTGAAAGAGGAATAGAGAGTTCCACCCATCATTTTATTTTATTTGGTAAAATAAAAGGAAATGAAATGAATTTCAGAAAAAATGACAACATTAGGGACATGACTTGACTTAACAGAGTAAAGGCATTTTCTAAAATTCCAATTAAAATGACATTCCAATTCCATGAAAGCCAAACACGTTTTGGTATGGAATCTGAAATGAATTACATAAAAATGATGGGTGTGAAACAACCCTTAAGAGAAAATAGTAACAGCTCGTTTGGCACCCATCATTTCATACGAAATGAATTTCGGAGAAATGATAACATTAGGGACATGAATTGACTTAATATAGCATAGACATTCTTTGGAACTTCAATTGAAATAACATTCTAATTTCATGACAGCCAAACACGCTTGGGTATGAAATAGGAAATGAATTCCATGAAAATGATGGGCGCCAAACTACTCCTAATGAAAAGTAGTACATGGGTAATAAAGGGACATAATGGAGACTGAGATCAACCTGTGGGCAATTTTTTGCTGCTGTGACGTGACACATTTTCTTAGGCTGGATGAGGTGGATTAATGGGAAACTTGCTGACTTATATAGATTATATGTTGAGAGAAATATTTTTAGTGAGTTGCTCCTATTTAAATAGTATAGATAAAAGGAACCAAATCTGAGTGATCATAATTTTTTCTCACACGAATAACCTACTTATATTTCTTCATCATGCTATACATGATAGGATACATCAAGAGTACTAAAGCACTTCCTCTGCAGCTATCTGAACATTTTCAGGATTGGGCAAGTTTCATCCACAGAAGCGATCTTAAAAGGAAAAACAAGTATTGGATTCCTCTCCAGTGTCTACTAAGCAAGGGACAACAATGTATACCTGATAAGACTTGGTCTAAACCTCCTATTGGGTGGTCTAAACTTACCATTGATGGCTCTTTTAAGGACGATATGGCAGGAACAGTTATGGTGCTAAGAGATGAGTACGGGAATCTATCCTGCGTTGTGAGAACGCCCTGGGGTCTGAATTAAATGCATGTAGAGAGGGGTTGGAGCTTGCTCTAGCTCAGTTCCGGCTGCCGATCATCATAGAAACTGACATTACCCAATTAGTAAAAATGACGAGAGCTTCTTGGGCGGATTTCTCCTTTGCTCCTCTTCGGCACAAAAGACAAAACGGTCTTTCCCCGCTGTCACCGCCCAGAATGAGGATGTCCAGGTTGAGGATCGCGCCGTAGCGCGTTGGCAGTGGGAGCTGTGGCTCACCCAGCGCGCCTGGGTTCGACTCCCGCGGGAGCGAATTTCGGGTGTATCCTCACGGGGCACTGTTCTCTAGGAATACTGTTCCAGGTACTGTTCATTAGGGGCAATATCACTAATAATTTCGCAGGTACCTCTCTCGCGCGTCAGTGTGCCACAGGCGAGAACGACGTGCCCGCCGTCCCGGAGTTCAGGACTTCGGAGTTCTCTCAAGACGTGAAGGATACATAGGGTGTAGGTCTAGTTAGTCGCATAGGGTGGGGTGTGAGTGTGTGTGGTGTGCGTGAGTAGGGTGTGCGTCCCTGTGCGTCTGATCAGATTCTACAACTTGTATGCCCAGAGAAGAGGATGTCCAGGTTTTCGCCCGTGGCGATACAGTAGGCGAAGCGGCGGGTGCCTGTCTGCCTCCCGAGATAGGCCATCCCAGTTCATGCCGAGCATGCCGGTCGCTTCCTCCGAGGAATCAGTGGCGTTGTTGCTGGCGCAGGTGCCGATGCTGGAGGAGTAGGAGGTGATGCAGCCGAAGAGGGGCGTCAATTCTTACAACTCGCGTACGAGCCACCGGTGCTCATGAGGCGCTCTCCAAGAATGGTATGATGGGGAATACGCGACAAGCTGATCATCAGTCTGCACGCACAATGCATCAGAAAAGAAACATGAGACAAACATAATTCTCCTCCCTCCATTGGGATTGTTAGATGCATCTGTTTATAGCTATAAGTGAGCCATCTAAATCCGGACGGGAAGAGTGTATTATAAAAATAAGAGATACGTAACCAATCACGTTTCAACCATAGCACACACACTACTCTTCATACTCGGACGCCTTGCTGACCGGAACAACGAACACATAGCACCTCTCATGGTAGTCTATTGCATGGGCATCTCGTGGACCAAGCTGGCTTGGTCGAGAAGTAATATGACCTCGCCTCCTCATGCATCATCCTGGTGTTGCTCTACACCGTCTCCATATCGAGGATTATGACACTGTTCGAGAAGTAATATGACCTCGCCTCCTCATGCATCATCCTGGTGTTGCTCTACACCGTCTCCATATCGAGGATTATGACACTGTTTATATAGGATGTACTAGGAAAAACGTCCGTGCTTTGCAACGGGAGATGAAAAATTAGCGTTATAGAGACTAACAAATTAAGCTCTTGTTGGTACACGTTACATGTGACAACAACCGGCCAATTTCACCTCCCACACCCAAAGAGATAAACCCAATTTTAGTGCGTCCACGGTGCTAAGGTTTCAGATTTTGTTTTGCAAATTTTACCTGTGACTCTGTGAGACATATTTGGAATTCGTAAGGCAAAAAACCAACAATGCGAATACATAAGCTGCTGTGTCTGGCTGTCTGCACGAGAAAGCATATCGTTTTTCATGTAAGTGCTGGACCGTCTTGATACATACTCCCTCCGTTCTAATTTAATTGACTTGCTATCCATCAAATATGGATGTATCTAGACATGTTACATGTATAGATACATCCACATGTAGTGAATAGCAAGTCAATTAAAATGGAACGGAGGGAGTACTTACTTGGGATGGAAGAGCAAGAAGTTGTTCCCACGCGAACCAAAATCAGTAGGCAAGCAAGCAGCCACGCTTGACGACTATGTCCTGACCACAGCCACGCCCAGGAGATGGACAAGGGTCTCTGACCACAGCCACGCGCAGCAGCTATCGGGAACGGGATGAGCCTCGCGGTAGGCGCATATGAAACTTAATCCTGCATAGCAGCCACGGCACGGAGGGGAAATCGCGGCCAGGTTCCGCCGTCGCCGGAGCGCCATCATGGCTGCCGGGATGCTGTCGTGGCAGACAAAGATGCTGGCTGTCCGCCCTCACGCAAATCGAAGCTGGCCGCGCCAATGTCCGTTTTGGGGGGGTTGTCGCTGGTGCGTCGCGCCGTAGAGGCCGTGACACCGTACGCCGCGCTGGGCAGAAGAAGCTCGTCCTCCTCATTGCCGCCGTCTCCAAGCCGTTCGCGCTGGAGACTGGAACCGCTCGCCCACCAGACCAAGCAGCTCGGGCAGGCCAAGATCGAGGTCAACGCGCAGGGGCTCGCCATGGCGCGCATCGACCTCGCCCCCAGCGGCATGGCGCCGCTGCACGTCCACCCGCGCGCGTCGTGGGTGTGGCGCTCGTGCTCAGCGGGAGCGTGTAGGCGGGGTTCACTCGGAGAGGGGCGAGCGAATTGAAAACGCTTGCTCCGCGCCTCCGCCGCCAGCCAGGTCCGTCCGCGCTTCCCGCCGCTCCTCCTCCGCCGCCCTGCGGCTGCGCCTAACGACTTTTTCCCCGCTCGTCATCCCGCAGTCCATCTCGAGCCCGTCCATCTCCTACCACCTGACCGTCCCGGCGGAGCGCTTCATGGCCATCTCCGCCTCCCGCGGCCAGGCCACATCGCCCTCCTCCGCCGCAACAGCCTACACCTCGTCGACGCCCTTACCGGCGTCGAGCGCGGCGAGTTCCAGCTCCCTTCCCCACACTTCCAGCCATGGCCACTGGTCAGAGATCGCGCCTCCTACCTCTCGCGCCTCCCTTGTCCTACCTCCCAGCTCATACCGCATGGCGAGCTGGAGGAGGGAGAGGCCGGCCGGCGGGGCTAGGGAGCCTCACGATTCACGATTGGGGAGGAGCTCAGGCAGCCGTTAAGCGGAATTGGAGACTACGACGGCGGCCGGAATAGTGACGGTGGGGACTGGGGACGAAAGAAATTTCGGGAGGACGAACCATTTTTTTCCCACTAACTGTGGCAGTGGTGGGTAATATCTAATCTGATACGAGGGTAAAATTGGAAAGAAAAAAGGACGAACGAAACGAAGGAAACCTTCCTTCCTTTAGTATTATTAATATATATAGGTAGAGATTTGGTTGGTTGGCTAGCCAAAGTGGTTATCTGGTTATGGTTAGCTTCTGTTTGGTTCGTGGTGTTGGGTGTGTGGGTAGCCAAATTTTAGACATATTACCTCAAAAAAGTGGTTGAGCTCAACCACCATAAAAGTGGTGGTTAAACCCAACACTCGTGGGTGAGTCCCTGCAGTCATCTACGAAACATTTTATGGCATGTTCATCTTACTCACAAAATAGAAATTTTACCCATTTTAAATATTTTGGAAAAGCTTTTCGACTTAAAATATATTAAGACATTTTACCCTTTTATATATTTGAAAAAACTTCCCATTATTATATATTAAGAAAATTTGACAAATTCCCTTTTAAATATTAAACAAACTCTTACCTTTTACATATTTGAACAAAATTTCCTTTTTTTATTTCAAATATTTGAATAAACTTTTTTCCTTTAAATATAAATGTACCCTCCTTAAATAGTTGAAAACATTTTCCTTTTATATATAAAGAATATTTGAAAAAACATTTCAACTTTAATTATTTGAACAAAATATTCACTTTTAAATATTTGAACAAACCTATATATATTAAATATATTGGAATAAACGTTTCCCTTTAAATATAATAAGTAATTTTACAGTTTAAATTTTTTGAAAACATTTTCCTATATATATTAAGAATATTTGAAGAAACTTTCCCTTTTAATTATTTGAACAAAGTATTCACTTTTAAATATTTGAACAAACTTGTCCTTTTAAATATTTAAACAAAGTTATGTCACATGCTTTACATCAACACATTACGAAATTTTCCTCTCCAAATTATAGTATAGATATTTAAACAAGTTTTTCCCTTTTATAAATATATTATTGGGTTTTCTCACCATTTAAAAAATAACTAAACATATCACTCTAACTCTAAGCATTTCTAATCCCTCAAAATAAAGATAAATATGGCTGCCCCTAACAACTTTTTATCCTTTCAACCAAACATAAAACTTGGCTAACCAACACACAACCAAACATGAAAAATGGTTACCACCAACCACGTGGTTGGGGGTGCCCCCAACCATTTTTTCATAGCCAATGAACCAAACACACCCATAGTTGTTATGTAATGGCCTCATTCCTTTTACACTGCAACACGTCAACCCCTCTACAAACTTAAGCAACCAGACATCCATGAAGATGGAGCAGCGAAAGACACCAATTTACAGTGAACCAAAATCACAGGTACTACCAATAGGGAATAACATTAAAAAAAGGAATAACATAGATGAAAAATGCATGTACACAACTGCGTGGCCTGCGAATGCGCCACACCGATCACGCCGACACCATGCAGGTGTCGCCACAAAGCGGACATGTCCATCTACTCCATTTTACTCTCATAATATCTTTCCACCCCAGTACACTTGCATAGGGTAGTGTTATCAATCTAGATGAAAATAAGATAGTCCGTGAGAGATATCTTGCACTTATCTAACCCAAAACCGGCATGGTATCCGTCAGTCATAAAATAAAGTATCTTAAATTTGACCAAATATGAATGTATTTAGACATATAATACATCTAAATATATGAACAAATCTAAGACATTTATTTTTTTACATTATTTTAGGACGGAGGAGTACACTTCAAATTAGCAATGCTTCAAGTGGGACAAATTCGGACGAACCAAACTCACATTTGATTTCCTCTCCGGCCAGTGTGTACTCCGGCATTTCGCATCCTCAGTCCCCACGAGAAGGCAAACCATCCTCGTCACGTCAGTAAGACAACGATCCTGACCAAACATCAGTCCCAGTCACCAGTCACCACACAATGCTTCCGACCACGGCGACCGCCTCAACGCCTCCGCCGCCACCGGCCGCCGCGCCCGGCGAGCCACACGCCGCCCTGTTCCTCGCCCTGGGCTACATGCGGCTGCCCGAGCTGCTGGCCTGCTGGCGCGTATGCCGGCTCCTCGGCGAGGCCGTCGCAGGGGACCCGCTCCTGTGGCGTCGCATCCTGGTGGAGCCGCCTCTCAGTAACCGGGTTACCGACCAAGTCCTCCTCAAGTTGACTGCGAGGGCGGAGGGGACGCTGCGGTCCATCCGCCTCGACGGGTGCTTCCACGTCTCCGACGCTGGCCTGCTCCGGGTCATGGAGCACAATCCCTGCGTCACCGAGGTATTCCGACGTTTCTGGCGCCTGGTTTTTTCCTCTCCATCAAGTGTGTGAGACCGTGAATTGCTGAACGAGCTGCTGCCTGCATGCTTGGGTAATGGCTGGCGCGCGCTTAGTGTTTGTTGTTATGCATGCCTGCCGTTGTGGTTGCTTAGGTTCAACAACTCAGCGCACGTCTCCATGACTAGAAGAGGCCAATGTCAAAGAAGGACTGAAATTCAGTCAAAGACTAGTAGTACTTCATTGCATTTTCTTCTTGGTTAGGATTAGCTATGCCCACACTCGTACCTATCTGAAATTCAGTCATAGACTTTTCAGAGGATGATAGAATGGGCATGCTGTTTAGCATCCCCTTGAACCAGTAGAGATTTCTTGCACCTGAGCTCCAGTGCTCCTGCTATTTTTTTAAAATTGAAATATATGTTTAAAGGTTTAAAAATATCTGAAACAGGCATACATGTTCTCGATGATGTATTCTATAGATGTGCAAATTCACATGCGAAATACTTTGTATTCCGACCTACATTAAAATGACAAATTTACAGATGTGACTATAGTTAACAATGCATGCTTTCAAATCTCTGAATCTTTCTCATTTTTATGTGGACTATAATATAAATATTTTTGCTTTGAGATTTTGCACGTTCTTAGTATATATAATTGAATGCATGATTTTTTTTCAGATTTGTTTGAAACTTTTAAATATAGTTTTTGATTTTTTTTAAATAGAGGGATCACTGTAGCTCGGGAGCAAAATCCACTTTCCGCCCCTCGGATTCAATTAACAAGTACTAGTAACTATCGGAGGACACAGATTGTATTTCCTATTTAACCTCTGTTTCCTACGTGCTGCTTGCTGAATAGGAGTTGCTCTCTGCCTGTGAAGAGTTTGTAGTCACTAGACAGACTCATCAAGCTGCTCCTGATCTTGTCTTGCGGAGCTGGCTGCAACTCTTCCTTAAACGGATGTTCCTAGACTCCTTATAGACTTTTCATACTATCTGAACTAGTCCGACGCCACAAGTTAGATTAATAAGCTCATACAAGTCAAATGAAATAGAGAGACAGAGCCCCATGTTGTAAACACAACAACATTTTAACCATTGTCAGAATTTGTATACGAATCAAGGAAGAAACACATTTTTAGACAGCAGGCATCACATAACCAGCTTTAAATTAATAAAGCACGAAAGGCGAGAGAAATCGTACTGCTAGGGCTACCAGCTTCAAGTTTTATAGCACGCCACAAGGGAAACAACAAGGAAGCTAAAACATAACCAAAATAAAGGCACAGCTTCACCACGACATGTCAGTGGCAGGTGTGTGCAGCCGTGTACAGAAGGTCTGGTAGTAGAGGCGTTGAAGGAGCTTCACCAACTCGTCCAGGGCCGGGGCATAGAAGCTGGGCTTTTAAAACTTTTATAAGTAATATCCTCCTAAAAGTGTTACCCCCTTCATATCACAGATAGATAACGTTTTGGACATGTCTTAACTCAAGCTTTTAAAACTGTAACTACAAATTTTGTTTAGAATATTTAGGTTGAGAACTTGTAAATCAAATGTTTAGATTTGAGTTGAAAATTGTATTCATGGTATATTTTTTCTTATGGTTTATACATATACTACTAGTAAAAATTATTGGTGAAAGGTAAATCGAAAACCATGCCAATGTCCGGAAGGACATATATTTGTGACATGGAGGGAGTACATTTTACTAGTTCAAACCTGTAAATGATGTTAATGAAGGAAATAAAGCTTGTTATTTGATGGATATGATTAGTTAAGCAACTTTGGATGCCCATACAAACTTCTTCACGTGCATCATTAGAGACATGTCAATTCAGTTGATCAATTGTTTTTTACTTGCGCTAGGCAAAGTGTTGCACCTGTTTTCAGTAAACAACACATAGCTAAGAATCCCTTGATATGCTATAGATGCTTTGGCAATGCAGGTTGTAGGAAATAACAAAGTACTAAGTCACTTCAGCTTCAGAACTATCATAGCCTGATGACATGAAGAAATTCTAAATACCAATGCAGTAGTACAAATACAGCCTTAATTGTTTCTTCATATGTTCCTGTACATCGAGTTTTGTTTTTTGTTTCTTCTTTCAGTATTGTTAAGCGGCAAACATTTTCTTTCTGTTTTAGTTATTTCTTAAAGCTGCTCGTTGTTCTATCAGAAATCTCTATCTTTTTTTGTTAATACTTCCTGAAGTAATGAGCATCGCACTCTTTAATTATGGTTTCACACTTTCTTCAAAATTTTCACCATTCAGAAGTTTTTCTTTCTGTTTTTTGCAAGGAATTTTAGAAATTCTATGACCAGCAAAAGATTCTACTATGCATAAAGCTACTGGGTTTCAGTATTGAAGTGTTTTTGCCAATTGAACTTGGTGCCTATTTTTACCAATTTGCCATATGAAATTTAACTATGTATTCTTAAACCAATGATTCTGCTTCATTCGTTCCTGGAACTACAACACTTATCTACATAACATCATGTATGAACATATTATTACACAACTAAATTACTAATTTATGTAAAAATATCTACTCGAGACATTTTTTAATACCAAAATACTCTTTATTTTCAAAACTGACGATAAAATCTTACATTTCCGCAGTAATCTATGAGCCTGACGCTAGTACGGTCGAAAGACAGAGTATCGGTATAGTGTTATAGTGTTAATCAAACCGAGACATACTAGATGTCGTGTTGTGAATTATTTATGTCTTTTGGACTTACCTTGGCTAATGCTGATAGTGACTGGGGTTAGGGAATGTACAGTCCATATTGGCATTAATGCGTAGAAATATACAGTTCACTGGTGGAATCCTTGTTAGATTTGCCTCGAAAATTCTTGTTAATTTGTGGTTACAAAATGCAAGAGCAGTGATCTGCAATATTTGCAAATAATATCTGATGCTACCTTCAACCTGGTTGCTGGGGACATTTTTTTTCTTTGCGAAAACGCAAAAGCTTTGTGTTTCCATTCATTAATAGAAAGAGAGTTTTGTACAAGTCCAAGAAAGGACCAACACCCGACCATACACCTCACCCACTATCTAGCTAGACTAGGGGAGGGTCTGGCGAAGATCTCGGGCTCCCGCGCTCACCCACTCTCGCACCTTGGCTTTGATCGTGTCAAGCAAGGTAGCCACAGACAAACGCACGTTTGTAAAAGATCGCTGCGTTACGATGTTTCCAGATCCACCATGCCGTTAGCATGATCAACGACGAGGTGCCGTTACGTAGCAGGCGAGGGGTGGCGCGCAGCGCTGCGACCACCAATCCGTGAAGTCATCGTCACCCGAGGGAGGTCTTGCTGTGGATCAAATCCATGAGAACCTCATGCCATATCGTTTTCGAGAAGGGGCATTCGGTTAATATGTGTGCCATAGTCTCCTTGGATTGGTCGCACAGGGGGCAGCGCGCCGCATGCGGGAGGCCGCGTCGCGCTAGCCGCTCACCCGTCATCTGTCAAGGCAGGCTAGCCAGATGAAGAACTTCACCCTAGGGGGTGTCTAGGTCCTCCAGTTTAGCTTCCAGGAACCCGATACAATCGATCCTTGGAAAAGGATGTTGTAGCAGGAACAGGAGGAGTACTGGGCGTCCTTCGTCCATCTTCAAATCAGTTTGTCCGGCTCTGTCGATAACTGCAGATCCTGCAATCGAGTCCATAGCTGAACATACTGCCAGAGGGCCAGGTGGCTCAGTGTGTCAACGATCCAACTACGATCCACGAGCGCCTACTGCACCGTCCAACGCCTTCTGCGACGTCTTGGGATCAGCGCGAAGAGGTATGGCGCTAACTCTCTGCTGGGTTTCCCATCCATCCATATGTCCAGCCAGAATAGGGCGGTCCTCCCGCTGCCGGTCACCATGTATGTAGAAGCGTCGAAGATCCCCCGCTCAACCTCCGAGAAATGCATATCAAGCTCGCGCCAACGACGCAAGGGATCAATACACATCCTCCAGAGCCAGTGCACCCTGAGGCTGATAGCCGTGCGAGCCAAGTCAGTCTGGGACACCAGCCCACCAAACCTCAACGGGCGACAGACCTTGAACCAGTTGACGTGACAGTGCCCTCCATTGGCCCGACCTGCCCAAAGTAACCCCGCAGGTCTTGTTCACTTGCCGCAACGCCTTCTTGTTGAGGCTCAGCTCACCACCAACTGATGTAGTGGGATTGCTGCCAGCACCGGTCGGATAAGTGTCAGGCTCCCTGCCTTGGGCATCATGGCAGCCTTCCAAGTCGACAGTCTGTCAGCTATCCGGTCTATCACCAGTTGAAAGGCCTCACCAGTAGTCGTCTTGTAGAGAGAGGGATGCCCAGGTATTTGACAGGATAGGGTGCCAACTGACACCCGTTGGCTTCCTCCTCCGAGCAGGCATTCGAAGATACGAAACACTTCATGAAGTTGGTGTGTAGTCCTGATGCATGCCCAAAAAGGTCGAGGATGCCATGGACAGCATGCAGCTCCGCCTCATCTGGGTAGCAAAAGATGACCACATCGTCCGCATAAAGCGACACATACGTCACCAGCTCACGGCGTGCTAGGCGCCTAAGAATCTCGAACTCCTAGGCTTTCGCCAACACCCTATTAAGCGTGTTCATAACTAACACGAATAAGGTGGGTGACAAGGGATCACCTTGTGTCATGCCCCACCTATGCCAGATAGTGGGACCTGGCTCGCCATTGAGCATCACCCTAGTGCTTGCTTTACACAAGAGGATCACAATAAGTTCGCGGAACCTTGGCCCCCGAATCCCAGCTTGCGGAGGATCTCAAAGAGGAGCCCCTACGAGATGGAATCGAAGGCCTCTGTTGTGCCCAGCTTGAGCATCACCCGCGGCTCCTTAAGATTGTGCAGGTCTCGTGCCCTGTTACACCGGCATGAAGTTATCCTGGATGCAACACTTCCGAATGAAATCGCATTGGTTACTATCCACCAGCAACTCCACCTTTGGGCGCTAACCTTGATGCCAGCGTCTTTGCCACTAGTTTGACAAATATGTGGATCAGGCTAATGGGACGGTAGTCACCTATCACAGCCGCATCCGGTCGCTTGGGCAGCAGGATTAACAAAGCCTGGTTTAGGCCTTGGAATCCACACCCGCACAACGTGAAGAGCTTATCAAAGGCTGCCATAAAGTCAGCCTTCCCCCCAACAACTTTGGAGGAATTCGGCTATGAGACATCCGGTCCCGACGCCTTACCGTGGGGTAGTCGGCGGACAACTTCCCAGATCTCATCCTCCGTGAATGCGGCCTCCAGCTCAGAGAGGTCCTCCCAGTGTACGTTCAAGAAGTCTAGGTCGAGCGAGAAGTCGCGGTCCACCGAGGTGCCCAACATGCCCTCAAAGTGTGTGAAGGCAGCCTCAGCCATGGTGGCTTGATTAGAGACGATCGCGCCATCAACCTGGAGGCTGTGAATCACATTCTTCTGTCGGCGGTAAGTTGCGTGCTGGTGGAAGAAAGCCATATTGGCACCCCCCCTCCCTGGCTGACGGGCCACGTGCGCTCTAGAAGCCCCAGGTAGGCTTGCTTCAGGCGTGCCCGAAGGTTGTGCCCATCTGGGGATAGCTGCGGGGCTCCATCGCGATGTGTAACCTGAGGATCACTTCCCCCGCTGTCATCAGATGCAGTTTCACGCATCCTACCTTCTTGTCGCTCCAGCTCGTCAATTTACAAGCCGCGCGTTTCAGCTTAGCAGTAAGCCGACGGAAGGGGTCCGGGTCATCATCAATCTCACCCCATGCTGAGTCAACAACCTCGCTGAAGCCCTCCAGATTCAGCCATTCAAACTGGAAACGCTTCCGATCTGTCGACCTAATGGTACAGTCAAGAAGGAGGGGGCAATGGTCAGCCACCACTGTCGCCATGCAGCGGAGGGAGCAGCTGTTATGCAGCTCTTCCCAGTCCATCGTGACGAACACCCTATCTAGTCGCACGAGAGTTGGGGTCTTCCGCTCATTCGACCAAGCGTAACGCCTGCCATGGAGGTAAACCTCTTTGAGCTCGCTGTCGTTCAGAAAACGTTTGAAGCGACCCATCATCCCCCGGTTAAGGTTCTATTGTTCTTATCCTCGCCCCGATAGATCATGTTAAAGTCCCCGCAAAGGGCCCATGGTCCGGGATGAGCGAGATGAACGTTGCGTAGTTCCCTAGGAAGGCGACCTTGTCGACCTCATCCTGTGGACCATAGACGCAAGTCAACCACTACCATGGTGCCCCCCTCCTAGGAGGGGTCACCCTAACCGTGACATTGTTACAACCGAGTGAGATACAACTACAAGCTTTGTCTCTTGCAAACATAGAATCGACGCACCCGATAAAGCCGCTACACTCCTAACACCCGTACAATCGTGCACGACCATTCAGGCCACGCATGTTTCACACCAACATCTTGGGTTTGTAAGACATAAGGACGTCTTTACACCCTGGTTGGATGGAGAACATGGTGGTCAGGCCTTGATGGCATGACCACCCAACGTACCCATCATCGGCGGCGAACACCCTTGGAGCGTAGGCAGGGACCACACGTAGAGCTCCGCCACCGCCTCAACCATATCATCGGTCACCAGTAGCTCGTACATCTTCTGGTATGCTTCCAAGGCAGCCTCTGACGACACCTCATCCTCCTTGATCAACCTCCACGACAACCGAGGTTCACCTCTGAAAGAATCTGTTACTCGACAAACAAACAATATACGCTAGCCCAGGCCAAGCATCAACACTTAGAACAAATGGAAGTAAGAAATGGAGCCAAGCTTCGTACCACTCAACAAATGTTATGACATCAAACCATGTACAGTACATATTGTGTTATATTTAGTTGTATTATTCTATATTTTTGTTTTTCTTTCTTTTGTAAGGAAAACCCTTAGTTCAGAAACTTGTGGAAACCTAAAGTGCAGTATTATCGATTCAGGGCTAAAATTAGCATGGTCAGTTTGCTGATTGCCGCTATTAACTCTAAGTAACCACTTCCATAATGGAGAGGGTTAGACAGTCAGGCATAAATGAAGTTTATTCAGATATACATTTTTTTTTCAAATAGATAATCCTGAAACTGATTATTATTGGCATAAAGCCTTTTCCTTGCAAACCATTTTGTACTCTCCAAATGCCAAAAGTTCTGTTAAAAAGGATTCTCCCTCGTAATAAGCGAACCAGTTTTGAGTTACTAATGGGGAAAAGTTTATTCGGAATCATAGTTACTGATCCCAACTTCATATGGAACACTAATGAGCATGTTAAGTTACTGATGTTGAATCTATACTTCTTATAAAGCAAAACCCCACTAAGTGTAATTAATATTTTGTATCTCCACATATAAGATATCCACATCACTTGCTCTTCTATCCAATAAATTGTTCATGTCATCCCACTAACATTCATTAATTATTTTTTATCTCTACATGCAACCAACCACATCATTTTCCTTTAGCCCATCAAATTGTCCATATAATTTTTTTTGCCATTCGAATGATAAGATCACATAATTTCGCTATTTAGTTACACAAGTAAATCGTGTGAAATTAGAATACCGGGATTAGTTTCGCCGGTGAACTTTTTGCCAATTATATTCAATGATGAAATCATATATCTGTTATTCTAAATTATAAGCTCTTATATATGTATCCACTCTAAAAGTTTCTACAAATATCATGCGGCAACGTGCATATCTTCATGCAAGCCATCAACAACATCCATTTATTCAACCCGTTGATGTAATCTTATCTATATCAATCAGATACACCCCTAAAACATAACAATCTCTAAATTATAGAATACATAGACGTTACATGTATAAAAAAATTAGCCTCTTGACTGCCATGATAAACTAAATCTACATATTTCCTTAGTCAATTTCAGGTTGCATGTGTTTTTGATTTCTTAAAATTTACCCGCTACGACGCGCTGGGTGGCATTCTAGTTCTAACGATTTAGGAGTTTCTAAATCTAAGTGAGAATGAGAAATACTGAAAAGATTACTATTCCGAATCTTGAAGTCACCTTAGCCTCTGCTTATTGATCAAGTCTTTAGTTTATGTAACAGATGGACTCCATTATTTAGATATTTGCTTGATTTCTACTTATATGCACGTGACAAGCACCCTACATTATATTCCCTCCGTTCCACAATATAAGATGTTTTAGGTGTAACATGTGTTATCTACATTTGGACAAAATGAGTGCACATGTACACTAAAACATGTCTAGCTACATGTGTGTACATATGAATATGGAAAATGGTAAAACATCTTATATTGTGGAATGGAGGGAGGAGTACTATTACTGAAGATTTTCGCTCATGTCCTCAGTCCTCTTACGCGGTAGTTGCATGGAGCCATTGACCTCTAGATGCATTTAATCTAACTAACTCGTGATTTGCAGCTCTATGTGCCCACATGTACAGGCTTGACTGGTGATGGGGTGGTGAAAATTGTTCAGCTTCTGCATGAATACAAGGGAAATATAAATCGTCTCCAGCTCAATGGTATTAGCAGGGTGAGTAAGCATCATCTTGACATTATCATGTCTCTCATGTCCAATGGTAACCCACAAGTACAACAAAATAGAAGCCCGCTTTTCTACAACTATAGAGCCCGTGAAGTGCTGAACACCAATGATGAACGCCCTATTGATGTTGATGTCTGCCCATTGTGCACAAATGTCAGGCTTGTGTATGATTGTACGAGGGATGACTGTAGGTATGTACCATCTGATCCTCTATCAGATCTCTATGTGAATTTCCCTAGCACTTTATTCGACTCATTGTCATTGTTTTGACTCTTTATTTGTCCTGCTATTACAAGATTCATCTTTGATTTGTGATGGTCACAAGAGTTAGTGCTCATAGATATTGCTCACCCTTTTGCTCTCTCCTGTGGTTGTGGAAGGAGTAGCTGACTTGGTCATGTCTTCTTTTATGAATAGCTTTTTAAGTAATGGTCCTGAAGCTCATTCATTTGCCCTATGGGCTACATGAAAGCAACTTGGTTCTATCATTTGTTTCCTTGCTCTTGTCTTGAGAACAATTGATGCAGACAATTTAGCATTCTTGTATTTCTGCAGGTCTAATGGCAAGTAATTATTATAAGGTTTGGAACACCTCCATATTGACATTTGGTTATATTTCAGGAAAGTGAAAGATAGCTTGCCGCTGTGTCGTGGCTGCTACTTCTGTGTTACTAGATGCGAGAAATGTGGTGGCTGTATCACTTCGGAGGATATAGCTGAAGCTGGCCTTGCTTGCTCAGACTTTATGTGCTTGGATTGTTGGCTTACGCGTCCAAAATGTAGCACATGCAATCGGCCTTACTGTGAGAAGCATGGAAATTTGATGGTCCCTTTGTCAATGCCTGGCCAGTCATCATGCCACCATTGCGCGGAGCGTGCATCCCTCGAGAGTCAGGAAGATGGCTATTAGAAGTGAGCTTTCCACCCCTCTTCCGTGTACTTGGGTACTTAATTGCTACTTAGATATACAGCTGCTTTTCCCGTATAGATATTTGCTACTGGATTTAACCATCGCGTCGAGCTTACAGGCCGAGCTGAACATATTACGCTGCCCACTTATCTACTGATATTCCGTCAAATGAAGATGCTGCAGATTTCATGAACTCGTGCAACTTCTTGTCTTTCCAATGGTAACAACCGGCATATGCCAATAAATGCCTTAATTTTTCTGGCAACATTTTGAACTTTATAATTGAGCGATGGCACCTTCACTGAACATTTAACCATCGAAATATCCACCCGCATGTGCATTTGTTTCACTTTGTTCTATCCGGGGTACATTTTTCACATAGTGCATAGCTGAATTTTCTTATTCTTCTCCAGACTCCAAAAAAGGGCATGTGGCCAACTCTGTCGGCGAGACAACGCACTTTCCCCATACTCCTTTCACCCTCCTGCGCTACTTTCCCCTTCTTGCCGTGCTGCCCTCCGCACCACCCCTCTCCCCTCCACCACAAACAAGCCGCTAGAAAGGGCACACCACTCTCCTCTCTGCCGGAAACAAGCTCTGCGGGCAGCTTCATGCCTACCACGCCCACGAGATGTTCGGTTTTTTGCCTGCTCGGTGAGACTGGACTCCGACAACGAGGAGATGCTCACCGCTCCGATGGAAGAGGAAACCGACAGAGCCACCGATGATGAAGAGCACCTGCTGGTCCTCGCCATTCTGGCCGGCCTGTACGCGTGAATGCAAAAATGTGGCTTTGTGGCTCGGCGCCAGTGCCGCAAGAGCAAGCCGAGGCAGCGGATGAAGGGATACTGCATGTTGTGCTCCGACTACTTCGCCGATGATCCGTTGCACGGTGAGACGGTATTTCAGTAAAGCTCTTCCTCAAGATTGTGCATGTTATCCGGGAGTTCGACTCTTACTTCATTTGCAAGAAGGATTGCATCGGCATGGTAGGATTTTCTCACTCTAGAAGTGCACGATGGCTATGAGAATGGTGTACAACCATTGTGAACCCAATGGAATCACCAAATCCTTCAATGGTATGGTATTTTTCAATGCTAATTTAGTCAAATATTACACCTAGAAGGAGCTGAACCCAATAGCTTGATCTTATAGCTTCATCACTGGATGTGCAAGATGATTATCTACGGATGTCCGAGTCCATGGGCAGTGGTAGTGTTTGGACAAAAGTATTTACGATCACCCAATGTGGAAGACACTGCTCGGATCCTAGCCATGAATGAAGCAAGATGATCTCCTAGGATGCTTGAAAATATCGATTGCATGCATTGAAAATAAAATAAGTGCCCATTTGGTTGACAGAGATGTACAAAGGCCACAAATGAGCTCGTAGTGTGATACTTGAGAGCTTGAGGCAGTGGCTACACAGGATCTCTGGATTTGACATTTCTTTTTTCGCATGACAGGATCTCACAATGATATTAACGTACTGCAGTGCTCGAATGTCTTTGCCAAGCTTGTTAAAGGCATGCTACCCCGATGAAGTACAAGATCAATGTGCACCACTACAACAAGGGATACCACTGGAAGATGGCATCTACCCAAGATGGTCAACATTGATGAAGACTATCTCAGACCTGTCATGGGCAAGAACTCTTGGTTTTCTCAGTGGCAGGAGGCTTGCTAGAGGATGTCTAGCGGAGTTTGGTGCGCTGCCATCTTGATTTGCTGTCGTTCCACACAGGTTTTCCAAAAACATTTCATGATTGAAAACAGAGCTCACTAAAAAACCTAACTACTACTCCCTCCGTTTTATATATGAGATGACATTCATTTATACAAAAGTGGATTTATGTAGACTAGAAATTATCTAATTTGGATAGTATTACTACGACCTTCTTTTTGAAACAAGGTAAAAGCTTTGCCTATTTCATTGATCTTCATTGATATTGATTACAACCTTCACCAGTGAGTTCCAAGGCAAGGCATCAGGTGGGCCGTTCGAATCCCCTGCTCCTTGCCATCAACTCAAGTGAAGGCCACCCCTTCGTTCTCGCACCAGAAAATGCAGCAGCTAGGTACGTCACCACTATAACTTGTAACCACCAATCTATGAAGCCTTTTCCCCTGTCGGTGTATCAGGTATGCACCCGAATACACGACATTTACATGAGCACTAACTTCCCCGAGTACACGCGTCCGGAGATAGACCGGATTCGCATGGCATGCAGAGAAAGGGAGCTCTGTGACCGCGAGCCATACAAGTGTCATGAGCAGCTAGACACGATCTTGATTCTTGCATGAGCCACTCACTACTCTCAGAGTCAGAGAGATGAGGCGTTGGTTGGGAGAACACAATCTTTGGACCACCCCTCCAAACCCAATCCACCCAACATGAGTGACTGGTGATCCAGCTCTTCCTTTGTGTGGAACTTGTCAAGTGGCTCTCATTGGCAAGTGGCACCTGGGGACCTGGCTCTCCTCCATTTTCAGGGTGCTGCTGACGCTTTCACATCCTCATGTCAAGAGCTTAATAGTTTTTTTTTAATACTCGTGCAATGATGGTTAAGGTTGCACATAAGCAAAACTGGATCCATGATAGAAGGATAACCTCTGAACCTCTGAATTGCTGACCAAAGCTTGGTAGCCAACATTTATGGGCATTTCGTCCGAGTACCTTATAATATTCAGGGAAAAAGCACGAACATATTACATCCATGCTAGGAAGCAAGGACCTCTTGTGTCTGAAGGTCTACAACGACGACTGAACTTTATTAGAAAGAAGAACAGTGACGGCACACACTGGCATGGGGTCAAGATTCAAGCTAACTGCTAAATCCGAGAAACAAAGCACGTGTAAAAGAAAGAAAAGTGGCCAGCCGTGAAATATTCGCCTAGCTAGAATACCCCGGGGTTAAAGAAATAATCTAAGATGCATGGGCAACTCCTTCAACAACAAAAAAATCGAAGGCTGTCCGAGGATAATAATCTTGTATGGAAGGCTTTGTAGTGCAGCACTTGCAACTGCAAAGCAAGCAAAAGGCACCCATGAGCAGCAGCTGTTGCCGCAGGTTGGCACGTACACTGCCGACGAACAACTGCCTGGGCCCGCCGCGCAGCCTCACCGTCACAGCAGGGAAGCAGAACACGCACACGGTCCTTTGCGACTACTGCTTGCAGTTAGTTGTTCCTCGTCAGTCGTCAGTATAAAGGAAGGTGAGCACCGCTTCTTGTTCCTTGGTAGCTGTCAGTGCTCCTACCCGGCGATCAGAATTCACAACTCCCGGGTCAGAGCCGAGAGCAATGGGGAGGCAGCCGTGCTGCGACAAGGTGGGGCTGAAGAAGGGGCCGTGGACGGCGGAGGAGGACCAGAAGCTCGTCAGCTTCATCCTCGGCCACGGCCAATGCTGCTGGCGCGCGGTACCCAAGCTCGCCGGACTGCTGCGCTGCGGGAAGAGCTGCCGGCTCCGGTGGACCAACTACCTGCGGCCGGACCTCAAGAGGGGCCTCCTCTCAGAGACCGAGGAGAAACTCGTCGTCGACCTGCATGCCCAGCTCGGCAATAGGTACGGTGTGTTGCTTTCTCCCAAGAAGTTGTATAATACTCCTAATCTCCTATGTGTCTTCTTAATTACGAGTACAAAAGAATGCCTTCAAAACTAAAAAAAAGTTTAGTATTTCCTCTTTGTTCACGAAAATAAATAATTTAGGTGGTCCAAGATCGCGTCGCACTTACCAGGGCGGACTGACAATGAGATCAAGAACCACTGGAACACGCACATCAAGAAGAAACTCAGGAACATCGGCATCGACCCGCTCACCCACAAGCCACTCCCGTCCGCTTCTCCCCAGCACCAGCCTGCACCGAAAACTGAGGGAGCACCGTCGGAGCAGAAGCTTGCGGAGGAGAAGACGGAGACGGAGACAGACCAGAGAGATGGGGAGCTGATCCTGACCAAGTCCCCCGGTTTCTGCACCGACGAGGTGCCGATGCTCCACCCGGACGAGATTGTGGTGCCATTGTGCGAGCAACCCATGGCGCCTCTGCTACCGGCATCTTCAACGATGTGCACCACCGCCTCGACGCCGACGACGTCCTGCTCCTCCTCGTCGGCGTCCACCGGATGTGATGACGACACCCTGTTACCGATCGTGGAGTGGCCGGACAACACCTACTTGATGGGGCTGGACGACGACATGATCGTGGCGGCGTCGGCGCCGTGGGAGGACTGCCTAGTGCAGCTGCAGCCATCGGCACCGCCGGCGGTGGCGCTTGAGGAGGACACCTTCAGCGCTTACCCATATCTTATTCGCAGTGCTTCCTTCGACCAGCAGGAGGCAATATGGAACAAGCTCGAGCTCTTCTAGTTACTAGCTAACCCACCACTTTGAACTGAATCTAGAGTGTTCTACTTACTAATTACCACTGTTTTCTCAGGTTAATTACTATATGTACCTCAATAGTGTAGTTCGATGTGTTCATTAGCTAGACTACTAGAGCCCGAAGTGAACAACTAAACCTGGGAGAAAACCGTGTATCTTCATGTCATTTTTTTCAGCCGTGTCTTTCAGTCTCGTGTACAGTAACTATTTGGCACAAACTTTTGCTGGAAAAGCAATTACACTTTTCTTTTTAATATGCTGCACATATAGTACTGAATAAATGGTACTCATGGTCTCTCAACTTATCGTGCGTGTGTGCAGATAAGTCACTCAACTTGTAACAGAAAAACTGGTAACTCAACTTGCCAAGTTTGCGCACTCATGATCACTTTTCAGTCTGGTTGACATTTTTCAACGAAAAT
The DNA here is from genome assembly GCA_026929855.1 of Poa annua. Taxonomy (NCBI): domain Eukaryota; kingdom Viridiplantae; phylum Streptophyta; class Magnoliopsida; order Poales; family Poaceae; genus Poa; species Poa annua. The sequence continues at coordinate 62,087,491 of CM049437.1, forward strand.
CGGTGATGCATATGTGAGATTGCATTTTTGCACAAATTGCTGCTGATATGGTAATCTATAAATAACAATATAACCTAGGGGGGTTATGAAAAAAACTCATGTGAGCAGCGTGGGAAACCTAGGGGGGGTTATGAAAAAAACTCATGTGAGCAGCGCGGGACCGATTTACCAATTTTCGTCGAAACCTGTTAACTAGACCGGAAAGTGACCACGGGTGCACAAACTTGACAAGTGGAGTGATCGATTTTTTTTTGCAAGTTGAGCGGACTTATCGACAAGTTGAGGGATCATGTTGCTAGACCCGACAATTGTATTATTTTACGACTATGGGCACAATGCTCATTTCTTCCATAATTAACCTAAATTCTAGTTTAGTCAATGGGAAACTTCATAAATTTTGACTAAACTTACACAAAATATAAACATCTAAAATATAAAATTAATAAAATAGTTTTGTATTATATGCATAAAACATCATAGATGTTGACTTTTTTCTATATGTTTGGTCAAACTTTATTTTGACTTTGACCGAAAACAGAATGCAGTATAATTATGTATGGAGTAAGAATTATCAGTGTGTGTGCATGTTCAATTGCAACATAGAAGTGTCCCTAAGAAAACTTGGGCACACTCTGTCCTTGAGCATCCTTGCAAATAGCTACTACCTCCGGTCCAATTTAAGTTTCACAGAGAATTAACTACGCTACCAGATATCTGGTCATCCTTAGGGCATCTCCAGCGACCCGACATAAACGGACAACGGACGTCCGTTTTGGTCTGGAAATGTCCGGGACCGGGAAAACCCCAGCCCAACGGCCCGATGCAAAATGTCTGCGCTGTCCGCAGCGATGCAAACCGTGCCCAGATTTGGGCCGCGTTTGCATCACCACGGACAGCCCGCGCTGTCCGCGCGATGTCCACGTGCTGTCCTCCCCATTTATGCCTGATCCGCCTGGCAGTGGCGCGAACACCACTCCCACTCCCGCCAGTTGTCAAATTTCGCCCGCGCCCCAACCCCAAAACCCTCCTCCGGCGCTGATGGAGAAAGCCGCCGCCGCCGCCAACGACGTAGCCGTGATCGGCTCCGTCGCGGCCACCGCGCCTACCGCCAGCACGGCCACCGCCGCCACCGTAAAGACCAAGGTTAGGGTGAAGAAGGAGAGACAATTGTTTGTGGAGGAGAGGTGTGTTAAGAACTCGAAGCGGCAGGCGCGGCGGGTGGCCGAGAAGGCGAGGAAGGCCGAGGCGTTGAACGCCGCTAAGGAGGAAGATAGGCTCTTGCGGCTGACCGTGGTGGCCGCCCGGGTTCAGGCGCAAGAGACCATGAAGCTGCGCGAGCTCATCGGCGAGGGTAAGACCGACGCCGTGGCCGGAGCGGCCTCGAGCAGTTCGGTGAAGTCGCAGGCTCCACGCCTTCCTCAGCGACAACTCTGGTTCCGCAGGTCCACGCGCTGTCCCGGTTTGGAGGCGCGCGATCGTCGTCTCCAGAGCTGCCGCCGATGATGGACGGGGTCGCTGATGCATGTAAAATGCATACATGAACTTTACATTTTATTACTTGATATTCCAACTTATTTGCATCATATATGGGTTATATTTATGTTTTATAATGATTTTAGGGGATAATTCACCGTTTCTCCATTTATTTGGAATTAACCCTGCAGAACAAGAAAACCCCTTTTTCCATGTTTTTGGCTTTCAGGGACCATATGACGTCCAAATGACCTAAGAGTTGACGGGGCCCAATATTTGGAAGGAAGAAGGAGTAGGAGCCAAGGAAGCGCAAAAGTGGTAACCCGAGGGCCAAAAGGGGTAGGTCCACGCGGCCAGATTCCTTGGCCGTGTGGAGCGCCCCCTTTTCCCCCTCGTGGCTCCGATGCCGTCCGTTTTCGTCTCCGTGGCTTCGTCTTGACCTAAAACCGACTATAAAATAGTCCCCCGAGGAGTTTCGCAAGGAGGCGGCGGAGAAACACGAAACCAAGAAACAGAGAGTCAGAAGGCCGCCGCCGGAGAAGATTGGGGGGGGGGGGGGGGGGGGTAACGCCGCCGGATCACCTCTGGAAGGCTCCTCCATCCGCCCTCCGGAGTCTCCATCAACACCACCGTCAAGACCAGCACCATCTCCATCACCACCTTCGTGATCCACTTCATCCCCCTCATAGTTTGAGATTGTTCGAACCCTAGCTTTTGTCTAAGTACTATTCTACATGTTTGTGAATTGCTACATGTCATTGTTATGTGGGGAGATTATGTTTTCAGATTGTGTTGTATCACTTATGCCATTGAATCATATAATGTATTCGTGTTGTGAGTAGTTCTCTCATGTCCTGGGGGTATAGGATGGATTGGCAATGGTTTTCACTTAACATGTATTGAGTATTTGGTCAATTTTTTTATCTTTATGGTTATCTTTTTGTACAATATATGGGTGCACACATATGTTGAGGAATGCATGAAGGTGATCACACTAGTGTAATGTATTGAGTAGGACCTAGGAGGACACGTAAGCCTGTGGTCTAATACATGAAGTTCATTTAGGAGGGGATTTATACCGGGGACCTTAGAGTTTATGGCTATGGTGGGACTTTATGTCTTAATAACTCTTGTGCAGTCATTTACTTGGCCATAAGAACCATCATAAGGGGTTTTAGTTCATTTACTTGGCTACACCTAATTATGGCTCCGTCCAAAGAAGATTAAAACTTGACAAAATGTTTACCTTGTTGTTCTAGAGATATCTATGCCATGAAATCCATGTAGCCCTTGGGAACGTTTTCCACACATAAGAAACACACACTTAAGCTTGTCCTCTTGCTGCATAGGGGATTGGGCTTTCTCTCTTTGAGAGCTTTCACTCATCATATTTTATTTTCAGCCTTTTACTTTATTGCAAACTTTACACCAAAAACCCAAAAACACTTGCATCATTTTACTTTATCTAGTGCATAGATAATAAAAATAGTGACACTCTTATTTGAAAGGATAAACACTTATACCTTCTACTCCTCGTGGGATCGATACTAATACTTACACATCGAAGATTTCAACGATCTCCTATATTTGTGGGTATCAAGACATTTTCTGGCGCCGTTGCCGGGAGTGTAGCGCTTAAGTTTTTATTCTTGTTTGCATTAGATATTTATTTTTAGTTTTGCATATACTCTAGTTTACTTTCAGTTTTTCATTTAGTTTAGTTTTACTTTCAGTTATATATTTACAAAACACAAAAAAATTATAAAATGGAAAATACCATAAAAACTTCTGGTAGGGAATGGATGGATGATTGGTTATCTGGGTACATGAAAGCTGCTAAAATTGCTAAGGAATTTAGAGAGTTAAAAGAAGGGATAATACTAAAAGGTTTCATGGAAAGATTAAATTATATTGCTGTAGAGTTGCTTTTATTCCATGATGATAAAACTTGTTGCTCTAAACATAGAAAAAGACACTTTGAATTTCAATGTAAATTCCATGAAGAACGTGTCATAGCATCTTACAATACTAATGATTATACTCATTTAGGGATGGAACAAGTAGAGGAATTTGTTTCTAATTATGCATCTTTTGAATTGTTCACCTTTGCTTTTGAAAATGAAACTTGCCCTAGAGTTAAAAGATTTCAACAAGAGGTCGCTTCTATTCTTGAATATTGCATAGCCAAGTTCTCTCAAAATATTTATGTTGTTGAATATAATGAGTCTGCCCAAGAAAGTGCTGATGTTTTGTAGAAAGAAGATGATGAAAACATAAGCTTGGAAGAAGAAGAATGTGAAGAAGAGGATAAAAACCTAAGCTTGGGGACGCCCATGCAACCCCAAGAAATGATGAAAATGATGAACAACTAGAGAATGAAGAGAGGGAATTTCCACCTTCACCACCTATGGATGGGTAACATTCAATATATTGCTTATAATAAACTTTGCTTTTATGATTCTGATGATGAGGAGGAATATCAACTTATGCCTAATGAGAACATTATTGATAATAATTTTAAAAATGACGAGGATTATGGTTTAGACATGCTTTATGATAATGCTTTAGATGATGGTCCTATGCTTATTGATAATCCTCCATGTTTAGTTGTTACTACTTTATGTGAGGATAAAAATGATATACTTGCTAATACTCTTACTCATGAGAGTCCTACTTTATTTTTGAATTCTCCTATTCACACCATGGAGGAGAAGCTTTTATATGTTGAAAAGTACTTGTGTGGGCTGAAATTATCTTGCACTAATAACCATTCCACCCACAACCAACACGTTTATGATGTTTCTTGCAACTATTTTGAGAGAGGAAAACATGCTAACAACTACATGATAGTTTTAATAATCCTCTATATGTGCCCAAGTTTACAAAGTTGCACCAATTCAATAGTTGGTTTGTGAAGTTTGATTCCACTACTAGTAACTATTATGAGGGAGGAAGAAAGACTTATCTTTATGTTTTTATGCTGTTTAAAATGAAACCTACTGATCATTACATACATTGGTTACCACAAAATTGCTGCTATTTATTCATATATAAAATGCCAATGCATAGGAAAGGAGTTAGACTTAAAAGTTAATGGTTTAATGTTTTGTGGTGTGCTCTTTATGCTTTTATTTCCTATTCAGTTTGAGCACACCCTTATGTTTTGAAAATATGCAAAATAACTTTACCTACTGTTTTCTATCAATTAGTTTAAGATTTTCACTTGATATAAAATTTGGGAAAGTAAATGAGAAAGATGAGTAATGGAGAAGTTGGAGTCAACCTTGAACATGTGTTGTTCATGCCAATGGAACCGTTGCAAAGTCTCTATCATTAAAACTTCTCCCAAAGCAAAAACAAAATAAAAAGAGTTTTTATGTTGTATATATTTGCTTCTTCTTTTGCCTTTTTGCTGAATCAAAAACAACAAAAATATTTTCTTTCTTCTTTGTTTGTTTCTCTTGATCCTTTCTTGGTTCTTTTTGCTTTTTTTATTTATTCAGTTTGGTTTTCAGTTTTTGAGTCAAGGTGCTTGTTTACTACTGTAACATCACCTTTGTATCTTATTTTTAATCTTTATGGAAAGAATAACCTCTTTTGAGGGGTATGATCAAACAATAGTAAATTGTTGTCTAAAAAACAGATTCCTGAGCTTTACTGCAAAAAATGTTAAAAATCACATAAAAGGAATTTTGAGCTGATATGTTATGACAGAAATATTCAGTTATTCTTACACATTTCATTAGTTCAAAGTTTTCTTATTTGAGCAACGTAAGTGTCTCTGAAAATTCACTCTTTATGGGCTGTCAGTTTTTGACAGATTCTGTCTTTATTTTGCATTGCTCTCATTACTTGTGTTTTGTGTGGTTCTTTTGATCAAGGAGCAATACAAAATCGTAGTAACAGTAACTAATGTTTATAATCAACTCATGATATGTATTTTTTTGTACCTATGTGGATTTAATTTATGGAGACACTAACCCCTCTTATCAAGTTTTATGATGAGTTTTGTGTGAAGAGAATTTTTAAGTGGAAGAGTTGAGGGAGATGAACAAAGATCAAGAGGGACAAACACTCAAGCTTGGGGATATTACCCCTAGGCTTACCCTACATAAATCAAGTAAGTACAAGAATTTAAGCTTGGGGATGCCAAGCCACCTCACTCCAACCATCTTGATACCAAGTAAGTAAGCCTAGCTATATGGCTATAAAGAAAACGCTTTACGGGAGGCAACCCGGTTATTTTATTTTTTTCATTTTCTTTGTGTCCTCTTGCTGTAACAAGAGACTTAGTTTTTAGTTTTGTTTCTGTAATTTTTAATAAAGTGCCAAGTTTTACCCGTTTTGGTTTGAAAAAGTTGCTTATTGTATTCGGAGATTTTATTCCAGCACGAATCTGTGCACGGTATGATTTTTCATTCCTATTCTGTAACTCCGAATGAGCTGAAATTTAAACTGTAGTTGCAACTTTTCATCCTCTGTATGCATGAATGTTTTCTGATTGTTTGGACATGTCTAAGTAGGGTAAATAAATACGTTTTGCTGCTGCTGTTTTTCTGTACAGATTCTGTCCTATTTTGTTTGATGCATTCTTTGGACTTTTAAGGTGAATCTTTTTGATTGAATTGAGTTTATAAGGAAGAATTCAACATTATACACTTGATGGACACCTAATATGAATTTATGTTCATGAATTTCTTGCAGCATGCATTATATCTTTTGTGCCTACTAATGCCACCCCGCAGAAAAGAGATGGGAGGAAATTTTGTGTTGAAGTTTTTTCACAGGGATTAGAGGAGATGCACCGAGAGCTATCTAAGGATGGTGAAGACCATGAGCTTGGGGATGTCAAGGCACCCCACTAGACCAAACGCTCTCGGTTTGCACACGTCTATTTTCTGTGTTTCTGTCAATGCATTACTATCGCATAAACTTGGAGCGTCCTTTTTATTGTTCTTTTTATTTTTGTTTTGCTTTTCGTAAGACCATCATTATAATTTATGTTATGAGAGAGGTGCTTCAAATTATGGTTGAATTAAGTTGGATGCTATTAAAAAGATTGGGAAGAGGATGTTTGAGTTGATTTAAAAGGATACATATAGTTGCATGATTCATATGCATTTTAATGAGTATTAACTTGCAAGTGTTTTATCAAGAGCTATCTTTTATTCATGTTTTGATGCTGAATGTTACTTTACTTTCTTTAACATGGATTGATTAGTTCTATGGACACTTATGCATGCATTTATACGGTCAACTTTCTCCCTCTTGCTAGCCCAAAAATTCCAACAAGTAAAAAGCTTGTTTTCCAACACCTTCAACCAAAGTTTTTCCAGTGAGTCCACCATATCTACCTATTAGCTAAAATGCTATTCCAAGTATGTTTATCATGTTATATTTGTCGGCCCAGTGAGGACCGGGGTGTGCATAGCCCACTCCATACAGGCCTCGCCCGCGACAGATTCGACAAAACGACTAAGGACCAAGCTACTGCTTGGAGAGACCCTCGAGAGGCATCTCCTCTTGAGGGCCTGAAGAGGAAGCCAGGGCCTGAGGAGGACCCCGCGCTCTAAGAGACTCCCCAAGGCTCAACACGCCTGGAGAGAGGTCAGCAGGAAACCTCCCCACAGGCCACCGCGGCCCTGTGGAGACACTTCGCGGCTAAGCAAGCGCTGCAGGGCGCACATGGCCCCTGCAGCAGCCGCAGGGTGACGCGAGCATCCCAGCTGCCATTCTGATAATAAAGGAGTCAACAAAGCCGCGCCGCCTGCGCCAGGACAGCCAGGACTTTCCTCTTTGGTGATAAAGCGGCTGGACGGCGCAACGCTCCAAGAAGATCGTCATCGTGGGCTCCACCACGACCTCTGCCGCGCCTGCGAGCCGCTCTGCACCGTCTGCAGCCTGTCGGCCACGGCGCGCAACTTTAGCACGGATGGACCGCGTCCATGGACGGATGAGCCGCGGTGGACTCCCGCTCCTTCGCGCCACCGGCATGTGGGAACCCACCAGCACGAGGATGGAGCCCGGGGCGCCTATAAAAGGAGCAGGAGCTCCACCATAGAGAGGGATTGATCTCCAGTCGGCTGATTGCTTCCTAGACCGAGGGAGCCTTAGCCAAACGCATAGAATAGGCAACTGCTGGAGGAGGAAGACGACCATTGTGTCCCTCTCCAAGCACCAAACTGCCTCAAGAGAGCCCTCGGCAAGCTCATTGTTCTGTAACTTCCACAGTGCAATACAGACAAGCAGGAGTAGCGGTGTTACCTCCTCCTGAGGGCCGTGAACCTGGGTACGGGCCGGTGTCCATCTCTGGCGTGATAGTTCCTCTCCAGGCCCGGCGAGCACCGTCGTCGTGCCTCTCGAGGATTGTTTGACCTCCGCGTTCAGTCCCCCCTTCGAACCTCTCTTCAGGGTGTGGCTACCCCTGTTCCGTGGGAGTCACTCTCCGACATTTGGCGCGCCAGGTAGGGGGCTGAGGCGCGTCTTCGACCTCCGAACTCCGCGCCATGACGGACACCCGCGCGACGCGCGCCAACCGGCGTGCCTCTGAGAGAGCTCACACCAAGCCTGGCACTGCTCCCACCCGTGGCCGCCGTGGTCGCCCCCGCGCGGCCGAGCGTGCTGGCACCGGCCCGCGCGTGGAGGAGCCAGAGAGCGAGGAGCACCGCGGCGGAGACCAGCGCGACGACGAGGACCTCTCTGAGCGCCGTGAGGACGCTGAGTCCTCGCACCCGTCCCGGCGCCAGAGCGTGTCCACGCGGGAGCACCACGAGCCCGCCCCGCACACCGCGCTGCTCATGGCCCAGGAGCTCCTCCGCTACCGGCCAAGTGCCGAGGCACACGACCAGTGGTTGGACCGCCTCCACCACCTCGTCGACATCGCAACCACGCGCCCTGCTCCGTCGCGCTCCATCGTACCCTCCGGCCCTGCAGGGGCGGCCGCACCAGGAGCGCCCCCACCGCCGCCAGGACCACCTCCGGCCGCGGCACAGCGGGCTCCCTCCCACGCTTCCTCGCCACACGATTGCCAGATCGTGCAGCGCACCGCGCCTGACGCACGTGTGGGCATGGAGCGACGCCGCAACCTCCAGAACCGCCTTGTCGAGGAGCTCGGCCAAGCGGGGCAACAAAACCGCAGGGCCCTCCAGGGAGGAACGGCCACCTACGCCACTGGCTGCATGGCCTTCACGCACGCCCTGCGTCGTGTGGTCTGGCCGCAGAAGTTCAGGCCAGCGCTCCCCAAGGGCTTCGACGGGTCCACCAACCCTCTCGAGTTCCTGCAGCTCTACACCACCTCCACGAGCTCTCGCCGATGTGGGAAGGTCCCTACAGGGTCTCCCACGTCGCCAGGCCTGGCGCAGTACGCCTCGAGACCGAAGACGGCATCCCCGTCAAGAACCCGTGGAACATCGCGCACCTGCGCAAGTTCTACCCGTGATCATTGTCACGCCCGTGATCATTGTCACGTCAAGACATCTGGCTGAAGAGGCAGCTTACGGCTCCACCTCCAAGCATTTTTTGTCTCTAGAGGTTAAAAGCTCACGGCTTAAACCTCCAAGCCCCAAAGGCTTCTCTCGAGGGTCAACCCTCCGAGCTCTCCATGTAACGAGCCGCCTCAGGCCGTTGAGAGTCTCTGCCACTAATGGGTGGTCCCCATGCCTCGACATGGTCAAATACATTAACTTGGCAACTCCAAGCATAATGAAACAATTTCGTTCCTAAGTGAACAATGCGCTACGGCGCCGCTAGGTAATATTTTGGTGGTGAGTTTATTCCAGCATTATTTTCTTTATTGAAAATGGGCACTTATATCTCTCCACATGCGCACCTCGCGAGCGGGGGCTGAGTACGGTGCCAGTGCCTCAAATGACACACCAGCAGCACTGCAAAACCCAAGGATCCGAGCTCTGGCTGGAGGGCAAGCTCCCACAAACACGCCATCTCTACAAAGGACCTTGGTACTCTCTCTCCTCGCAAGGAACGCCTGAGGGGACCTATAAGCGCGCATTAGTCTCTAGTACCATGCACAAGCGTTTGGGTTTGCCCCTCTAACATCTATAGGGAACAAGCGTCTCTACAAGCCTGAGGAGGCGGCAGGGCAAAACCCTTGAAGAAGACCTCCTCGCCAGGCTAAAAAACCTCTACAGGGCAAAAGCCTCGAGAAGCTAAGTCCCACACCCGTGACTCGAGAGCTCTTTCTCCCCAAGCGCACGTTTGCCCCTCGAGCGATTTCATTTTCCCTTGTGCTTCATGGACTACTCGCACGTCTAAAGGGGGGCACTTGAGCATCGCGACTCAGGGCTCTTACCTCTCCAAGCCTTAAACTCCCCCCGGCCTTGCTGAGTCATTGCTCTAGCATACCGCAGTGGCGGAGTCATAGCGCGAAGAGATGGGACCTAACGACGCAGAGAAAACATAGACATGAAAATAAGGCAGAAAGGGCCTCTCGAGGGGCACACAAGTCAACATCAAGCACTCAAGGAATATATTACATGCTCAAAATGCATAGTGTCTAAACATAAAACTGTTTCAGATACAGACGCTCAAAGGCGCAATGAATCAAGGGCTCAGGCGGAGTCCGCGCCAGCATGCTCCTCCTCCTCCGCGTCTTCCTCCTCGGCAAGGGAGGCCTCCTCCTCGCTGTCCTCCGCAGCCACCTCTGCGCGCTTGAAGCGATTGCAGAAGGCCTCGACCTGCTCGCGGAGGGAGTTGGAGACCCGCAAGACCCCCTCGCCCGTGCGCTCCTCGGTCACCGTGGCGAGGTCGAAGCCGGGCGTGAGGAGCCGAAGGTTGGTGAAGATGCGGTCAACAACCACCCCTAGGAGCTGGCGGCTCTCGACCTCGATCACCTCGCGGAGATCGGCGACGGGGCCCTCGAGGGCCGTGAAGAGCTGGTCGAAGTAGACCAGATACATGGCAGCGTCGCCACGGCCACGAACCTCAGCGTGCGGCGCCTCCGCGCCAAGCTGAGCTGCAAGCTCGTTGCCCCTGGCCACCAGCGCCTGGAACATACGCTCCCGCTGCTTCGTGAGCACGCGAGCCGCCTGCGCGGTGTCCACAGCCTCCGTCACCTGCTTGGCCGCTGAGCCCGCCTGCCCCTCCACGTCCTTGACAAGGGCGTCCAGTTCCAGGACAGCTGCCCTGCGACCATCCTCCGCCTGGCGATAAGCCTCCTTGGCGCGCTGGAGGCGGGCCTCGAGCTTGGAGTTGGCCTTCTCGAGCTCCGCGATCCGCTGGGCATCGGTAGCGTGCTTGGCCTTGAAGCGGTCCTCCTGCTTCTTGGCCTTGTCGCGGTACTCCTTGGAGGTGGTCCGCCTGAACTCCTTCTCGCGCTCCGCGAGGGCCGCCTCCGCCTCCTTCTTCTTCTCGGCAAACCGCTGCTGGAAGCGCTCCAGGGTTTGCTTCTGGGCGGTGACGTTCTCGTCATGCCTCTGGAGCGCCTGAGCCAGGTCCCCCTCGCGCGCCTCAAGCTCTTCGCGCTTGGTGGCGAGCTCGTCCTCTGCCTGGAGCCGCTGCTCGTCGCGCTGCAGCACGTCCTGCTCCCTGGAGGCCAGCAGCCGCTCGCGCTCGACAAGGCTCTTGCGGTCCTCCTCCAGAGTCTCCTGCGCGACCCGATGGACGGAAAGGAGCTGGGACTCTAGCTGGGCCAGCTCGCGACGTTTCTGCGCCAGCGAGCCCTCCATAGCTTCGCTTGGCCTTCACCTCGGCGAGGAGATCGGCGGCCGCGTTGCGCTCGTCCTGGAGAGGGGCAAGGAGCTCGTCAGCGTCACGGATGGCCCCCTCGCGGACCTCCTTGGCGAAGCGGACGGCCTCCTCGCGTGCGGCCTGGAGGGCCAGATCCTCCTGGCGGCGGGCCTCGACCGCGGCGTGGAAGCGCGCCCACGCCCCCGCAAGCTCGTGGCGCTGCTGGGTGAGCTGAGCGTCCTCGAGGGCAAGTTGCGCCTCCAAGCCCTCCAGGGACTCCCTCACGACGCGGAAGGCAACCTCGCGGTGCCCCTTGCTCCAGTCCCAGCCGCCAAGGACCAGGTCGCGGCATGAGGAGGTGCCTGCCCCTGCGCCGAGCCTGGAGAACTGAGCCTCTGGGCGTGCCTGGGGGCTAGACCGCGCCCCGTCCATCGCGGCGCCCAAACTGGCCTCACCGACCTCGCCGCCCTGGCGCGTCACCTCTTGCGCCTCGCCCCCCGCTGCGGGGCATGGCGGAGACGAAGGAGCTCCCCCTGCAGATGCGCCCGCGCTTGGCGGGCCCTGGTCTGTCCCGGCCTCTGGCTGCGCGGGAGGCGTGGTCGCGCGAGTTGGAGTAGCCTCAGCCGCGGCTTTCTTCACCTCTGCCGCCTTGCGAAGCTTGCGACGCTTCACAGGCACAAGGTCACTGGCAAGCACCAGGGAAAGATCTTCAGAAATAGGTGGAAAGAGAAAGAACAAGAATCGATCGGCTAAAAGCCTAAAACACATACCCGGACTCCTTGGCGCCGGTGTCGACCCACGCCAAGCCTGGCGAGCGCCAGGAGGGCTTGGCCTTAGCACCTGACCCCTCCGGAGGCGCCTCGGCTTTCCTCTTGGAGGGGATGTCTGACGGCCTCGCCCCTGACCGGTCCACAACCGCCTTGGAGCGGGGCTCGCGACGCCCTGGCGAGGCCTCCTCGTCAGAGGCCTCCTCCTAGGCCTCCTCCTCCTCCGCATGGCGCGTGGGCACCACCACGAAGGCGTCGTCATCATCGCCTGACGAGATGTCGCAAATCTCGTCAGTAAGGGGCCCGGCCCTCGAAGAGGACTCCTCCCCTGCTGCGGCCTCCTCCTCGCCTTGCCCAGCTCCTGAGGCAGAGGGCGTCTCTGCCCCCTCCGCCTCATGCACCACCGGCACAGGCACCATTTTCCCCGCCGGGCCCGACGGGGTGAACGAAGGCATCCCCTCCAGAATGGCCAGGCGCTCGGTCATGTTGTACTGGTGCAGGGGCCGCAGCGTGATAGGGAGCTCGTCCATGGCGGGTACCGCCGGGTTGATGAAGGGTGCGGACAGGACGTTGTCGACAGCGTCCTTGTCGTTGTCCTCACGGTGGAGCCGCATCTTGTCCTGGGGGCCGGAGTACATCCACATGGGCATCGCGTGCGCCTGGAGTGGAGCGATGCGGCGCGTCACGAAGTCCGCGACGATGATCTGCCCCGTGAGGCCCTCCTCCCGAAGGTAGCTCAGGCGGCCCGTCAACATTGCGTTCTGCGCGCCGCTGAAGGGGGCCTTGCCCCAGTTCGAGTTCTTCACGGGCGGCGCGTCAGGGACCTCGAGGAAGGCGCAGGGCTGCTCCACCCCGACGAAGAACCACCGCTGGCGGAAGTCGTCCACCTTCTTCGTCACCGAGGTGATGGCCTTGCCCTCGCTCCACGACATGGGAATGTAAACACTCCCCATGCCATCCAAGATGCGGAATGAGACGCATCCAGAGCGCCCATTCTTCGCCGTGTTCCGGAGCGCGTAGAAGCACCGGAAGAGGTCCACCGTGGGCTCCAGGCCCAAGTACGCCTCGCAGAGGTAGGCGAAGATGGCGAGGATGAGCACGGAGTTGGGGTGGAGGTGCAACAGCTGGATCTGGTAGAAGGCCAGCACCCCCTCCAGGAACGGAGAGAATGGCGGCACCAGCCCTGCAGCGACACAGTGCTGGAAGACGGGGAAAAACCCTCGCGGGCGTTTCCCGTGCGCCGCGGCCTTGAGCGCGGTGGCGCCGTGCTCGTTGGTCCGGTCCGCCACCAGGAAGCGGACCTTGTCGAGGGCCTTGTCGTTGACGCGCACCCCTAGCAATGCCGCGCCATGCGCGGCCTCGGCAGGCGCCGCCTGCGAAGAAGACCCCGCGGCCGCCTTGCCCTTGTTCTTGGCCGGACTCATCGCCTGGGAAGTGGTGAGCGCGGCGCGGGGAGAAGTTGGAGAAGAAAGGAGTAGGGCGCGTCGGAGAGCAGGAGCGGAGAGCTCGGGGCGGATGGCTTCTGCAAGAGAGAATGGGAGCAGTAACGGCTCCCTGCTCCGACGCGAGGGCTTTATGTCCCGTCAAGGAGCAGTTACCGGGGCGTGGTGGGACCCCCCACGATGCACGCCCCAGATCGTGCGCGACCGTTACTCGTCTGAGTGACGCGTGGCTCGGCCTGGCCGGACACTTTGGGCCCACGACGCTTCGGCTGCGGTCATGGGCTCAGCCGTGCCCATCGCGGGCCCGGGGGCTACTGTCGGCCCAGTGAGGACCGGGGTGTGCATAGCCCACTCCGTACAGGCCTCGCCCGCGACAGATTCGACAAAACGACTAAGGACCAAGCTACTGCTTGGAGAGACCCTCGAGAGGCATCTCGTCTTGAGGGCCTGAAGAGGAAGCCAGGGCCTGAAGAGGACCCCGCGCTCTAAGAGACTCCCCAAGGCTCAACACGCCTGGAGAGAGGTCAGCAGGAAACCTCCCCACAGGCCACCGCGGCCCTGTGGAGAACTTCGCGGCTAAGCAAGCGCTGCAGGGCGCACATGGCCCCTGCAGCAGCCGCAGGGTGACGCGAGCATCCCAGCTGCCATTCAGATAATAAAGGAGTCAACAAAGCCGCGCCGCCTGCGCCAGGACAGCCATGACTTTCCTCTTTGGTGATAAAGCGGCTGGACGGCGCAACGCTCCAAGAAGATCGTCATCGTGGGCTCCACCACGACCTCTGCCGCGCCTGCGAGCTGCTCTGCACCGTCTGCAGCCTGTCGGCCACGGCGCACAACTTTAGCACGGATGGACCGCGTCCATGGACGGATGAGCCGCGGTGGACTCCCGCTCCTTCGCGCCACCGGCATGTGGGAACCCACCAGCACGAGGATGGAGCCCGGGGCGCCTATAAAAGGAGCAGGAGCTCCACCATAGAGAGGGATTGATCTCCAGTCGGCTGATTGCTTCCTAGACCGAGGGAGCCTTAGCCAAACGCATAGAATAGCCAACTGCTGGAGGAGGAAGACGACCATTGTGTCCCTCTCCAAGCACCAAACTGCCTCAAGAGAGCCCTCGGCAAGCTCATTGTTCTGTAACTTCCACAGTGCAATACAGACAAGCAGGAGTAGCGGTGTTACCTCCTCCTGAGGGCCGTGAACCTGGGTACGGGCCGGTGTCCATCTCTGGCGTGATAGTTCCTCTCCAGGCCCGGCGAGCACCGTCGTCGTGCCTCTCGAGGATTGTTTGACCTCCGCGTTCAGTCCCCCCTTCGAACCTCTCTTCAGGGTGTGGCTACCCCTGTTCCGTGGGAGTCACTCTCCGACAATATTGTACTATTTATGCTTTCAAATTAAAATGCTTATGTTATTGCTTGTTATGGGTAAAGTTGGTTAAAAAGCTCTCACGAACTTGATGCACACCTTACTTTTATTTTACTTAATAAACATGAACCATTGTGATTAAAATTATGATGTTATGGGCTTGATAAGAGTCTTTGTGTTGGGAGTTAGCTCATATGTGCTGTCACATGGCAAGCTTTCAACGTGCCTTTTATCTTATTTAAGTTGATATCATGTGCTTTTGTCTATTGATGCGTAACATTGCGTGAAATAAAAATGAAAACTCGGTAAGTTTAGGGAGTGAGTATAAATGGCTAGAGAGACTCACCGGGCGGCTAACCCAAGCCATGCGAGAGGCATGGTAGAAATTTACTTACACAACTATGTTGGACTTTCAGTGATGCACCTCTCAATAAAAAAGCTATGCCAAATAAAAAAGGTGTTAAGGTTGTCCAAGTGTTTGTTTGTCTTATCATTTTTACATGGGCTTGTTCTATGCCAAGGGACAAGAGGTACCCCGGGAGTAAACTCTTTATGATGCTATTATTGCTTGCAATGACTGTAACCTAAACTTGCTTTGTGGCCCAAGTTGAGTAGCCAGTCGGAGAGGTTTTTGTTTTCAAGGGGCATGAGACATTCAACCTATACTTTGTCAAGCACATAACTCATATTTGCTTTCACTTTCAACATTAACCATTCAAGATTCTATAATAAGGGTAATGAGAGCTTCACACCAATGGATACCACATTGCAAACTTTAACTTAAGTAGAAGCATTGATACGTCTCAAACGTATCTATAATTTCTTATGTTCCATGCTTATATTATACCCATTGCTACATATTTTATATACACTTTATATGGTTTTTATGCATTTTCTGGGACTAACCTATTAACAAGATGCCACAGTGCCTGTTCCCTGTTTTTGGTTTCAGAAAAGTTGTTAAGGAAATATTCTCAGAATTGGACGAAACAAAAGCCGAAGTTCCTATTTTTTCCGACACGTTCCAGAAGTCCAAAGAAGAGACAGAGACGGGCAACAGGGTGGCCACACCATGTGGTGGCGGGGCAGGGAATCGTGCCACGCGGCCACGTGGTGTGGGCCCCTTGGGCGCCCACCGACGTCGCCCTTTCGCCCATATAATGCCCCCGACAAAATAACCTAACCACCGAAGCCTTTTCCCGAGAAGAGTTCCGCTGCGCCGCCGCCATCGAAGACAAGTTTTGGGGGACAGAAGTCTCTATTCCGGCACCCTGCCGGGACGGGGAATTGCCCCCGGAGCCATCTCCATCAACTCCACCGCCATCTCCATCGCCGTTGCTGACTCCTACGATGAGGAGTGAGTAGTTCTCCCCCGGGGCCACGGGCTCTACCGGTAGCTATGTGGTTTATCTCTCTCTCTCCCATGGTGTGATCTTTATGTGATCATGAGCTTTGTAATCTAGTTGAATATGTGATGGTACTCTTTATCTATTATGCACTATAGAGGTTACTTTAATATGAACTCCGGGGTTATTCACGGTTGTGAAGGTGACAGTGTGCGCACCGTGTGTGATTCCTTTATAACGCTGTGGTGTTAGTTTACTCAGACTTTGGGGGTGCTTTTGTGTAAAGGTCCCCCTTTTAATATAAGGTAGCGACCTCCTGTGTATAGTGCTAGTCCCTGGATCGACTTGCTAGCACACACAGTTTAAGATGAAATACCATAACATTGCATCAATATTCGTTACACGATGATCCAGAAATAAAAGGGTTCGATACAAGCTGCATAGCTCATGGCTAGCTCAAACCGAAATAAACACACAACGGAAAGCTAATGGATAAAGTGAGCTCCATCTTCATCATGTGCCACAGGCAAGGCATGTTGGTTGGAGACTCGCGACCCTATCAAATCCTTACTTCTCGTCAGACGGACCTGCAACGGTGAGTTACAGCCCAGATTCATTGGGTCAGCACAATTGAATTGTGATGGCAAGATTCACTCAGAATATATTAAACAATTTTATTGGTTCTAAACAAATTATTTAATATCTTTCTCCACGTACACGTAATAGAACTCCGAGTTGTTTCCAACCCCTTTCGAGAACTTCACAGTCCCCGTGGTGCTTCTACTCTTTTCTGACAAATAGCTCCGAGTACTCCTTCACTCCAATTTCCAAACCAATTCAAATGACACACCATGTCTCCGGGGAACCATGCCATTTTCAAACATCATGACCTTGTGGTACTCATCGTCTCTTGTGAAGACGCACCGTGACTCCGTGGTGATCCACTTCGATTCAAAAGATACACCATGACTCCGTAGTACTCATCGCCGTTTGTGAGGATGCACCGTGACTCCGTGGTGATCCACGTCGTTTCCAATGACACACCATGACTCCGTGGTGGCCAGATCGTTTAGAGACACCATGACTCCGTGGTGCTCATCGCCGTTTGTGAGGATGCACCGTGACTCCGTGGTGATCCACGTCGTTTCAAATGACACAGCATGACTCCGTGGTGGCCAGATCGTTTAGAGACACCATGACTCCGTAGTGCTCATCGCCGTTTGTGAGGATGCACCGTGACTCCGTGGTGATCCACATCGTTTCCAATGACACACCATGACTCCGTGGTGGCCAGATCGTTTAGAGACACCATGTTTCCGTGGTGCTCATCGCCGTTTGTGAGGATGCACCGTGACTCCGTGGTGATCCACGTCGTTTCAAATGACACACCATGACTCCGTGGTGGCCAGATCGTTTAGAGACACCATGACTCCGTGATGCTCATCGCCGTTTGTGAGGATGCACCGTGACTCCGTGGTGATCAATGTCGTTTCAAATGACACACCGTGACTCCGTGGTGGCCAAATCGTTTCTAAGGACGAAGTTGTGGTGGTTCCTAAGCACATCTAGCTAGCTTAGCTACACAAACAACATCACGATGGCAACAAAGGATATCGAGCCAAGTAAATCATGTGACTATCCTACCCGGTTTCATTCATCAATAAATGTAATAGTTCATCCTATTCAAGCATTGTAACATAACATTTAACTGCTCATGGAAATTACTTGTGAAAATTATCAAAGTGAACTTGCCTTGTCAACCGCGAGAGTAAGCTGAATTATCACAGCAACAAGAATGGCACTCCAGACAATCTAACAATGGATAACACCAAATCAACACACAATCCACACATTAACAATACACAGAAGACATGATATGCATGTATGAGAGCAAATAAAACTCCCAAATTGATCTATTTCACTTTATTTATTCTCTGATTGCTAAAATGATGCATGATGACATGAGTAAGTTTTTGTGTCATATATATTATTTGAAATCTATTTATTTTTATCACTAGAGGGCTCAACATGGAAGTTAATCCTTTTGTAATTTATTGATCTATAAAGTTAAGTTTTAATTTTATCTATACAGGGGACGTGAATAATGACATTATCAAAAAGATTCACTTTAAAAATCATATTTGAAAATTTAAGTTATGAATTAAATGGCCGAATTGTCTCTCTGATATTTTATAATTTTAACTGATCCAAATAGGGAAAATAAATATGCTACAATAAAGTACACTACAAGATCTTTCCATACACATAAAGTTTGTTAAATTTGGACTTGTGGTTTGAAAGTTATGAATTTCCAAAGTTTGGTTTGATTTCTGTCTTTTTAACAATTATTCAAAGGGTGGATTAATCTCTGCCGTCCGATCTGTCTAACGCGGATTAATCGATACCGGTTCGGAAATAAATTAAATAGCAGCCGTTGGATCGCGATCTAACGATCCTGACTCAGTTGACCTGACGTGAGCGGCGCGACACACCGGCGTTCCTCCGGCCGCGGCGGCGCCATGCACGGCGTGCACGGCCTAGACGAAAACGAGAGGCCCGGGAGGTTCGGCTAGTACCTTAGGGTAGAGGAGGTCTAGGCGGGTCTGCTGGCGTGCTTTCCGACGGCGGGGGTGATCTCCTACGCCGGCAATTACTCGCCGGAGTTGCGGCAGCGGGCGGCGGTTTCGGCCGAGCACGACCACGTCGTTCGGCGGCGCTTCGGTCCGTGCTACCTTGTCCAAGAGATGCACCGGTGTGAGCGGAAGCACGAGGTGCCGATGATAGGTGGAGAGGGGGGCGGGGCTCACCGGAATCGGCGTCGAACGGCGGCGCCCGAGGCGCGATTAGAGCACGGTGTCCGGGCAGCCTGGGGGCACTCGTGTTCGTCTCTGCGAGGGGGAAAAGGAGGCCGTGGGCGGAGGTTTTAAAGGGGATGGTAGGCGCGCCGTTGCGGGCTCAGGGAGTGGAGATGGTGGTCGACGTGGGCGACGGCGTCGCGCGGTCGTGGGCGTGCGCGGGGGAGCGGTTGGGGAAGAACTTGACTGGTGGGGTCCACCAGTCAGCGAGACAGAGGAGGGAGAGGCCGGCGTGGGCTCGTGCTGGGCTTTTGCGCATCGCACGCGCGGTAGATAGGCGCTGGGCTGGTCCGGCTAAATCTTTTTATTATTATTTCTTTTCCTTTTCTTTTTCTGTTTTTCTTATTTCTTTTATATCTTTTGTTTTATTTATCCAAATGAACTCAAACTAATTCCTACAAATTTGTAAAATCCAGATCTTTCTTTTAAAATATTCAAACACATATTTTCAATATATTTCATATTATAAAATTATCAAAGAACATAATTTGACACTTTTTGTAGAATTTTAAAATAGAGCTTTTAATAAAGAATTTGTGTCATAATAAAATCAAGAAAAATATCACAATTACATATGTTTAAGATAAGTCTTTCTAAACCCTTTTCAACATCAAAACTTGAATCAAAAATATATTTTTAAAATAAAGGATGTTCCAAATAGTTTTGTGACTATAAACATTGACCTAGGGTTTATTAAGAACTCAAATATATTGTTTTGAATTATAAAATTTTAATCAAAACATTCTTTTTAAATAGGCATACCTTAAATAATTTAAAGTACTTTACAAATATGGTATTAGGGTTTAATAAGTATTTAAAATTTTATTTATAGATCAACACTCAAGTTTGAAAATAAAGTTTAAATGATTAAATTAATATCCTAACACTTTTGAATAAGACTTAATAATCCTTTTTGTTTAGTTTTCTTGGCTATTGATGATTTTATTTTAATATGAAATGAAAGTTTTAAATTTTAGTGATTTTTAAACATTCCAAAATTTTGGGATGTTACATTTTGTAGCCCTATGCAATGAATTGTGTTTATCATCCAACAAGAGAGTGTTTGAGAGTAGTATTTATTATTCAGCTTTGATGTCATTGTTGAGAGTGTCCACTAGTGAAAGTATGATCCCTAGGCCTTGTTTCTAAGCATTGAAACACCGTTTACAACCTGTTCTGCTACATGTTTGCTTGCTGCCATTTTTATTTCAGATTGCAATTACTACTTATAATCATCCATATTACTTGTATTTCACTATCTCTTCACCGAACTAGTGCACCTATACATCTGACAAGTGTATTGGGTGTGTTGGGGACACAAGAGACTTCTTGTATCTTAATTGCAGGGTTGCTTGAGAGGGATATCTTTGAACTCTACCTCCCTGAGTTCGATAAACCTTGGGTGATTCACTTATGGGAAACTTGCTGCTGTTCTACAAACCTCTGCTCTTGGAGGCCCAACACTGTCTACGAGAATAGAAGCGTGCGTAGACATCAAGCTATTTTCTGGTGCCGTAGCCGGGGAGGTAAGCGTTGGAAGGTATCTCCTTTAGATCTTGCAGTTAAATCTTTTTGTTTCTTATTTTTATTTTTACTAGTTAGGCTTAATGGAAAACAACAAAAAAATTAGAGAGCTCTATGAAATTTATCTTGAGTTAGGACATGATGTGTTTGAACAGAAAATTACAAAAACTATGGAAAATTATTTGCGTGATGGTAGCAATGTTATTAGTATGAATTCTTTGAACACCATTATTGCTAATGCTATGGAAAAGTCTAAGCTTGGGGAAGCCGTTGTTGATGAATATGTTATTCTTAGTCCCCCAAGTTTTGAGGAGAATTTTTTTTATGATACTTTGCCTCCAATTTATGATAATTATAATCATTGTGATATTTTCAGTCCACCTACTATTGAGGATATGGTTTATGTTGATTATGATATGCCTCCTATATATGATTTTTACAATGATGAATATGATATTTTCAGTCCATCTACTATTGAGGATAAAACTAATTATGATTATTCTATGCCTCCAATTTATGATGATTACAATGATGGATGTGATAGTTTTACTCCCACTGTTATTAATAAAATTGATTATGCTTATGTGGAGAGTAATAATATTATTATGCTTACGGATCATGATAAGAATGCTTTAGGTGATAGCTATATTGTTGAATCTATTCATAATGCCGCTAAAAATTATTTTGAGAGAGGAAAGTATGGTTATAGAGATCTTCGTGTTACTAAATTTCTTCTCTTTATGATGAATGTTTTGAGTTTTCTCTTGATTTGCTTTTATTTGCTGGGTACTTTAACACCTACTGGTCCTTATTAGAGAAGGAGACATGACTTCATATATCACAATAATATTAAGTCTCCTCTCTTTATGTTGAAATTTTTGAAGTTGCACTTGTTTTGCCTTCCTATGCTAGTCACTTTGTGCTTTATTAATTTATTTTCTTACAAGATTACTTTGCATAGGAAGTGCGTTAGATTTAAATATGTTTTATATATGCTTCTTGATGCTCTCTTTTATGTTTCAACTCTCATCTTTATGTGAGCATCATAAATATCACTATGCCTAGCTAAAAGCCTTTAAAGAAATGCTCTTATGGGAGACAACCCATGTTTTATTTCTGTTATTTTTCTTTTATTTGAGTCAAGGAGCTTGCTTACTTTTGTAACAACTCCTTTGTATCTTTATTTTATCGCATTGTTGTGTCAAGTAAAGCCTCTAGTAGGAAGTTGATGCTAGATTTGGATTTCTGCGCAGGAACAGTTTTCTGCTGTCCACCGTTTAATTCGTAACAATTCACAGAAAAATCAAAATGACCTGAGATTTTTTGTGCGTGATCCTCATATATGTATGCAACTTTCATTAGTTTTAAGTTTTCTCATCTAAGTAAGTTAAGTGCCTCAAAAAAATTCGTCTTTACGGACTGTTCTGTTTTTGACAGATTCTGCCATTTATTTCGCAATGCCTCTTTTGCTGTTGTTGAATGGATCTATTTGTTCCATAAAGTATCAGTGGCTGTAGCTAATGTCCAGTAGCATTTGTAATGATTGTGTCATTGCAGAATATGAGAATTTTTGATTATGCACTAACCCTCTAATGAAGTTTACTTTGAGTTTGGTGTGGAGGAAGTTTTCAAGGATCAAGACAGAGGATGATATGATGTGATCAAGAAGATGAAAAAGCCTAAAGCTTTGGGATGTCCCCGTGGGTCACCCAAGCATATTTCAAGAAGACTCAAGCGTCTAAGCTCGGGGATGCCCAAGGCATCCCCTTCTTCATCAACAAACTATCAGGTCATCTCTAGTGAAACTATATTTTAATTCTGTCACATCTTATGTGCTTTACTTGAAGCGTCTGTTTGTTTTTATTTTTGCTTTTGTTATTTTCATTCTCTGAAGAAAATGGATCCTAGCATTCCTTTGTGGGAGAGAGACACACTCCGCTTTTTCTTATGAATACTCGTATTCTTCACTTATATTTGTTGAGTATTCTTCTATGTTACCTCAATACTTTCTAACTCTTGTTTTTCATGCATCTCTTATTTAGAGCTGTTAGTTCTCTTACGTTATACTCTCTCGTTTCATTGTTAAATACTTGGAGAGTTTATGTTTAAATAAGTTGATTGGTGTTTGGTTGGAAACAGAAAATGCTAAATGTGGTAGATGGTATAATGAAAAGATATACATGCTCTTATAGATTGTTATCTTGTATGTTGTGGTGCTTGGCAATTGTTTTGAGCTCTCAAGTAGATCATGTTTAAGCTTTTACATCATGTAGTTAAAACCTATTAGTGAAGAACTACCGTAAAGCTTGTTGAAATTTGGTTTGCATGTTTGGTATCTCTAAGGTCTAGATATTTTCTAGTAAAGGTGTTTGAACAACAAGGAAGACAATGTAGAGTTTTATAATACTTGCAATATGTTTTTATATACGTCTTGTTGTCATAGTCTATACTTGTGTTTGCTTCAAATAACCTTGCTAGCCAAAGCCTTGTACGGAGAGGGAATGCTTCTCGTGCATCCAAAATCTTGAGCCAAAACCCATGCCATTTGTGTCCACCATACCTACCTACTACATGGTATTTCCTGCCATTCCAAGCAAATACTTCATGTGCTACCTTTACTCAAAACTTATTATCTCTTATTTGTGTCAATGTTTACTAGCCCATGCGGAAGTATGTGCTGTTTTCGATATCAACCCTGTCATTTGCTTTTAGACAGACTTTCACAACCGAACTAGTGGCATATACATCCGCTTATCCATTAAGTTTGCAAAAAGAGCTGGCAAATGGGGTGCCCAGTCCCAATTAATTACAACTTTAACCATCATTCGCTTCACATGGTTTTGCAAAATTTATTATGCTTCAAAGTGTTATACAATTTAATATAGACACTCCTCCATGGTATGTGATTGTTGGAAGGCACCCGAGGATTCGGTTAGCCATGGATTGTGTATGCAATGGTGGGGAGGAGTGTCAAACCAGTTTTAAAAAATATACATGTGTAAACAAAAGAGAATAAGAGGGATGATCTACTCTTGGGTAGAAATAACGTCCTTCATGGGAGCCGCTCTTGAAAGTCTGGTTTACAAGGGGGGTGGAGTGCCCACTACCATTCGTCGACAACAACAAACACCTCTCAAAACTTACTTTTATGCTCTCTATATGATTTCAAAAACCTATAAAAACTAAAAAGCTCTAGCACATGCTTGTATCCATGCTTCCCTCTGCGAAGGGCCTATCTTTTACTTTATGTTGAGTCAGTTTACCTACTTCTTTCTATCTTAAAAGCAAACACTCGTGTCAACTGTGTGCAACAATTCTTATATGCTTACTTATTGCACTTGTTATATTTCTTTGTGTTGACAACATGATCAACGACGGCGGCCAGTGAGCCATTGGGACGGAAGGCACCCAGGTCGAGGTATACGACATAGGGGAGCAACCCCTCTTCGACATGGGATCGGGATCAGCCGTCCCGACGGCCTTGTTCAATAATGGCCAAGGGGAAGATGAGGAGGACGATGCCGACCCGGACGCCGAGCTTCCAGCCACCGGCACCGCCGCGACAAATAAGATATCGAAGAGGACCGCGGGCAATACGAACAACGAGGACGAGTGCCTTTGCCGGTCTTAGCTCATGTCGAGCGTGAACGCCATTGTCGACGCGGAGCAAAAGGGCAAGGCCTATTGGAAGAGGGTGACCGTCGAGTTCCATGAACGACGGCAACTCAAGTCCTTCAACATCCACAACGACCGCGAACAATTGTCCATTAAAAAACAATGGTCCTACATCTAGGCCGAGACCAACAAGTTTTGCGGCGCCTATGAGCATGTCGTGAACCGCTGATACGACCATTTTGCATCACTATTTTATATCATAATTTACTGTTATCCATTGATATATTTCATATTTAGGGATGATACTTATGTTATTTCATCTATTTTGCATGTTTGATGATTATTGGAGAATGGATCACCGGAGTCTGAATTCTGCTGGAAAAAGCACCGTCAAGATACATTATTTGCGAAGATCAGAAATCCAAAGTGACCAGATGGAAGCCCCTATTTTACTAGATGATGGAGGAGGCCAAAAGGGGAGGCCAAGGTGGGCCACCATGGGCCCACACCATGCCATGGCGCGGCCCCCCTCCTACCGTGCGAGCATGTGGTGTGGGGCCCCTGGCCCACCTCTAGCCGAGCCCCTTCGCGTACTTCATCCCCCGAAACCCTAAGACATTACAGACAGTCGAGGAAATATTCCGCCACCTCCACGAGACGAAAAACACCGGAGAGAGAAAAGCTCTCCGGCAGGGAGAAATCTGCCGGGGAAATCCCCTCCCGGAGGGGAGAAATCGTCGCCATCGTCATCGAGCTGCACTTCATCGGGATCATCATCACCATCATCTCCACCGCCAACACCGTCATCTCCATCGTTCCACTCCGTTCCCGTTGTAACATCTAGGGCTGAATCTTGTCTATTTGATAGGGGAAACTCTCCCGGTGTTGATTACTATTGTTATTGATGCTATTGAGTGAAACCGTTGAATTAAGGTTTATGTTCAGATTGTTACCCATTATTATATCACCTCTAATCATGTTCCAAATGATGTGTTGTGAGTAGTTGGTTTAGGTCTTGAGGACATGGGAGAAGTCTAGATGTTAGTAGTGAACTATGTTGAGTAATATTTAATGGTTTGATATTTAAGTTGTGGTGCTATTCTTCTAGTGGTGTCATGTGAACGTCGACTACATGACACTTCACCTTTATGGGCCTAGGGGAATGCATTGTGTATTCGAATATTAATTGTGGGGTTGCCGGAGTGACAGAAACCTAAACCCCCGTTGGTATCTCGATGCATGAGGGATAGCAGGATCTCAGAGTTTAAGGCTGTTGTTAGATTTATCTTAATTACTT
Source organism: Poa annua (assembly GCA_026929855.1). Taxonomy (NCBI): domain Eukaryota; kingdom Viridiplantae; phylum Streptophyta; class Magnoliopsida; order Poales; family Poaceae; genus Poa; species Poa annua. The sequence continues at coordinate 62,112,856 of CM049437.1, forward strand.
TCTAGTATTTGCGGATGCTTGCTAGGGGTATAATCACAAGTATGTATTAGTCCTAAGAAGGGCGGTGCATTAGTTCACCCACATGACACTTATCGAAACACTAAAGATTAATCATTTATATGAAGCGAAAGCACTAGACAGAATTCCCGTGTGTCCTCAGGAACGTTTGGTCATCATAAGTAAACAAACTGGCTTGTCCTTTGCCCTAGAAAGGATTGGGCCACTCGCTGCAATTATTATTATTGCACTTTATTTACTCGCACTTTATTTATCTGCTATATCAAAAACTCCTAAAAACTTGTCTGCTAGTGTTTACAGTGAAATCCTAATCAAAACCGCTTGTCAGCACCTTCTGCTCCTCGTTGGGTTCGACACTCTTATTTATCGAAAGTACTACGATATATCCCTTATACTTGTGGGTCATCAAGACTATTTTCTGGCGCCGTTGCCGGGGAGTATAGCGCTATTGGTAAGTGGAATTGGTAAGGGAAACTTCTGCTGTAAGTGCTATTTTTATTTCTGTCTCCTAATTTATTTAATTATGGAGAGTGCATCGATTTATTTCCTATCTGGAAAAACTACTGCCACTGCTAAGGTAGTAGAGGAGGCGCCACCTGAGGAAATAGTGCCATTTAAAATACCTATGAAAATTACTGATCGTGTTATGGATAACCGCTATGAAGGGGATGGAACTGTCCATCCTGGTGATCATTTGCTATTTTTACATGAATTATGCGAGTTGTTCAAGTGTGCAGGTATTTCAATGGACAAAGTTAAGAAGATATTATTCTCTATCTCACTTGGTGGAAGAGCTGCGCATTGGTATAAATTGTTGAAGAACGGGTGTTCTCTTGGATGGGAGGAAATTGTTCCTCTATTTTATTCTAAAGTTTATCCTCCAAGTGAGATTCACCAAGATCGGAATTCTATATATAATTTCTGGTCTCATGATGGAGAAAGTATTGCCCAAGCGTGGGGGAGGTTGAAGGAATTAATGCTCAAATGTCCCATTCATGAGCTTCATGGTAATATTATTGTTGATAACTTCTATGCAAGACTCTCTTTTGAAGATAAAACATTATTGGATACGGTGTTCTGGATCATTCACACGTAATAAAGAAGAGTTTAAATGGGATCTTCTTGACCGTATTGACGAGAACACTGAAGGATGGGAGAACGACAAAGTTAGGGAGTCAGGTATAAAATATGACTTCGAATGCATTAAAACTTTCCTGAATACTGATGCATTTTGAAATATTAGTAATGCTTATGGTTTTGACTCTCAAGTTGTTGCAAATTATTATAAAGCCTCTGCTTCATATTTCGGTTCGCCTAATGATGGTTTCAAGAAATATCATGAACCTTATAAAGATACATCTGTTTCTCCTATAACTAAAAGCACTGAAGTTAATACTATTGATCACATTATTACTGAGCCTTATATTGAAAAAAATCATTTTCCTGTTAAAGTAAAGGAACATTCTATTATGGCTAGCATTGTTAACAAAAGCATTAAGAAAGCTATAGAGCCTGATGAACAAATTAATATTGAACCTTCTGTAGCTATATATAGTAAAAGATCTTGTTACTGGAAATGTGGAAGAGGAGTATATTATATTTTGTGAGGATGCTTGTAATGTTGTTTCTCATCCTAAAAGTTCAAGAAAAACTAGTGTGCCTGTGCTTTCTGTTAGAATTGGTGATCATTGCTATTATAGTTTATGTGATATTGGTGCAAGTTCAAGTGCTATTCCTTACGAGCTTTATAAAGAAATTATGCATGAGATTGGTCCTTGTGAACTTGAAGAAATTGATGTGGTTATTCAACTTGCTAATAGAGAAACTATCTCTCCCATTGGTATTGTTAGAGATGTTGAAGTTTTATGTCGTAAGATTAAATATCCCGCTGATTTTCTCGTACTTGGCTCAGTTGCTAGCAAGACTTGTCCTATCATTTTTGGTAGACCTTTTCTGAATACTTGTGGTGCTGTTATAGATTGTAAGAAAGAGAAAATCTTTACTAAGTTTGCTGGTGATTCGTATGAATTTAATTTTTCAAAATTTGCTAAAGCACCTTATGAAATCGAATTGCCTAATGAAGATTTTAAAGTTGAACAGCTTGCCTCTATTGCTCTTGCTCCTAACAATGTTTTGCAGCAAGTTTTGGAAGATCATGAAAGTGAAGTCTTTAGGGAAGAAAGGAATGATCTTGATGAAATATTCCTTCGTCAACCTATATTGAAACATAATTTACCGGTGGAAGATTTGGGTAAAACACTCCCACCTAAGGAAGAACCTGTTTTTGATTTAAAACCTTTGCCTGATAATTTTAAGTATGCTCATATTGATGATAAGAAAACATATCCTGTTATTATTAGTGCTAACCTTTCAGGTAAAGAAGAAGAAAGATTATTGGAAGTATTGAAGAAACACCGTGGAGCTATTGGTTATACTCTTGATGATTTAAAAGGGATTTCTCCTACTATATGACAACATTCTATTAATATGGAACCTGATGCAAAGCCAGTTGTTGAACATCAACGCCGTTTAATACCTAAGATGAAGGAAGAGGTAAAAAATGAGGTATTGAAACTTCTTGATGCTGGTATTATTTATCCTATTGCTGATAGTAGATGGGTAAGTCCTACGCACTGTGTCCCTAAGAATGGAGGAATTACTGTTGTGCCAAATGAAAATGATGAACTTATTCCTCAAAGAGTAGTAGTTGGTTATAGAATGTGCATTGATTTTAGAAAGGTTAATAAAGTCACTAAGAAAGATCATTATCCTTTACCCTTTATTGATCAAATGTTAGAGAGATTGTCTAAGAAAACTCATTTTTGCTTTCTTGATGGTTATTCTGGTTTCTCCCAAATTGCTGTTAAAGCTCAAGATCAAGAGAAAACCACCATTACTTGTCCTTATGGTACTTATGCTTATAGACGCATGCCTTTTGGTTTATGTAATGCCCTGCTACTTTTCAAAGATGCATGTCTGCTATTTTTCATGGTTTTTGTGAGGAAATTGTGGAAGTATTCATGGACGATTTCTCTGTCTATGGAACTTCTTTTGATAATTGTTTGCACAACCTTGAAAAAGTTTTGCAGAGATGTGCAGAAACTAACCTTGTCCTTAATTGGGAGAAATGCCACTTTATGGTTAATGAAGGAATTGTTCTTGGACATAAAATTTCTGAAAGAGGTATTGAAGTTGATAGTCATGGTCATGCTGGTTTCTATAGAAGGTTTATTAAAGATTTCTCTAAAATTTCAAAGCCTCTTACTAATCTTCTTCAAAAAGATGTACCATTTGTTTTTGATGATGATTGTAAGGAAACTTTTGAAACTTTAAAGAAGGCTTTAACAAGTGCTCCTATTGTTCAACCCCCTGATTGGAATTTACCTTTTGAAATTATGTGTGATGCTAGTGATTTTGCTGTTGGTGCTGTTCTTGGACAGCGAATAGATAAGAAGTTGAATGTTATTCATTATGCTAGTAAAACTCTTGATTCTGCTCAAAAGAATTATGCTACAACTGAAAAAGAATTTCTAGCTGTTGTTTTTGCTTGTGATAAATTTAGACCTTATATTGTTGATTCTAAAGTTACTATTCATACTGATCATCCTGCTATTAGATACCTTATGGAAAAGAAAGATGCTAAGCCTAGGCTTATTAGATGGGTGTTACTTTTACAAGAATTCGATTTGCATATTGTAGATAGGAAAGGTGCTGAAAATCCTGTTGCTGATAATTTGTCTAGATTGGAAAACATTGCTTATGATCCTATTCCTGTTAATGATTATTTCCAAATGAACAATTGGCTGCAATAAGGGTGAGTTCACGAGATAGTCCTTGGTATGCTGATTATGCTAACTTTATTGTTTCGAAGTATTTGCCTCCAACCTTTTCAGCTCAACAAAGAAGAAAATTCTTTTATGACTTGAGGCATTATTTTTAGGATGACCCACATTTATATAAAGAAGGACTGGATGGTATTATGCGAAGATGTGTTGCAGAATATGAACAAAAGGAGATATTGAGCAAATGTCATAGTAGTGCCTATGGAGGACATCACGCTGGAGATAGAACTGCACAAAAGGTTCTACAATCAGGTTTTTATTGGCCTACTCTCTTTAAGGATGCAAGAAGGTTTATTTTATCTTGTGATGAATGTCAAAGAGTTGGTAATATTTCTAGACGTAATGAAATGCCTAGGAGTTATTCTCTTGTTATCGAACCATTTGATTATTGGGGATTTGACTTTATGGGTCCTTTTCCTCCTTCACAAGGTTATACTCATATACTTGTTGCTGTTGATTATGTTACTAAATGGGTAGAAGCTATACCTACAAAACGTGTTGATGGTGAGACCTCATTAAAAATGCTTCAAGATATTATTTTCACTAGATTTGGTGTACCTAGATATCTTATGACTGATGGAGTTTCTCATTTTATTCATGGTGGTTTTAGAAAAGTTCTTGCTAAATATGGTGTTAATCATAGAATTGCTTCAGCTTATCATCCTCAAACAAGTGTGCAGGTAGAATTATCAAATAGAGAAATTAAATCTATCTTGCAAAAGACTGTTAATAGAACTAGGAAAAATTGGGCTAGTAAGTTAAATGATGCTTTATGGGCTTATAGAACTGCTTATAAAAACCCTATGGGTATGTCCCCTTATAAAATGGTTTATGGAAAAGCTTGTCACTTGCCTTTAGAATTAGAACACAAAGCTTATTGTGCAGTGAGAGAACTTAATAGAGATTTCAAACTTGCTGGTGAGAAGAGGTTGCTAGACTTGAGTTCTTTAGATGAATGGAGGAGTGCGGCTTATGAAAATGCAAAACTCTTTAAAGAGAAAGTTAAGAAATGGCATGATAGGAGAATCCTTAAAAGAGAGTTTCATGTTGGTGAGAAAGTTCTGTTGTATAGTTCTCGTCTTAAGATTTTTTGCAGGAAAATTACTCTCTAAATGGGAAGGACCTTATGTTATTGTGGAGGTATATCATTCTGGTGCAATAAAAATTGCTTCACTTAAAGATGATTCGACACAAGTGGTAAATGGACAAAGACTCAAACATTATATTTCTGGAGATTCTTATAATGAAGATGTTGATATTATTCAAGTGATTACTCCGGAAGTTTTTATTAAAGAGCAATTTTCTGAGTCTGCAGAAGCTGAATTCGAAAAGGTAAAGTTTTGGTAAGAAAAAGTTCGCGTTTTAATTTTTTGGAAGATATTTTATTTATTTATTAAAAATATGGAAAATTACATGACGAAAACGGGTAGGAGGCGAAGCCCGAGGGGGCCACACCACATGGTGGCACGGGCCCCATCCTGGCCGCGCCACCACATGGTGGCGGTGCCTCGGAGTCCGTCTCCGCTCAGGCTTCCTTCTGTGGCTTTCCTTTTGTTGCGAATTTTTTTGCTATATAATCCCCCGTATCCCCCGAGGTCCGTATATCGTGTTTTCGAGGTGTTTTTGTTTCGAGCTGTTTCTGTCCAGATGTCGTCCCAGGTTCCTGTTCCGAAGACTATGCGTTGCATCGCTGTCGTGAACTCCTCCAAGACCTTGATCAAGGATCTTTCGTTGGATGGGCGGAGAAGGAAAAAAGCAAAGGCCAGGTGCAAGGACATGGACGAGAGCGTCATGAAGGAAGTGAAGGAGATGTCGTCAGCCAAAAGAGACCGAGCAGGGCAAAGCGCTAGCAAGCCCACCTTTGTGGGATCAGTTAACACTCAACGTGCTTTTTCTCATAACATGCAGGGAGCAATACCACCTATTCCAGATCTTAGCTCTTTTCCAGATGTGGCTGATGCTCTTCGAGTTACCGACGAGTTCTGTGATCAGTATCGAGTCCTGAGGATGGAAGTGGAAATACTTCAAGAGGAGAACAACAGGCTTTGCAAGATGCTAGAACGTTTCCTGACCCCGCTCAAAGTCGTCCCACCATCACCGCCGAAGGAGTAATTCATCATGGGTATTGGCATCCCCTTGGCTTGTTCCAAGCTTGGGGGAGTGCCGCGGTATCACACCATTATCTTTCACCTTTTTATCTTTTCAGTAGAGTCATATCATGAGTAGGGAAGTTATCTTATAAGATGGTTTGCAATATGGAAGTATCTCTCTTTTAGTTGGTTATCTATGTATCCCTTGGTGTGAGTTGCCGATATGGAATATTAATGAGAAGTTTTATCATTTACTTTCTGCACACCTTATTTTAGTTTGCAACTTCTATTATGTGATTGATCTTGTTATTAGTATTGGTATCACTTTTGGGAGCATATAGTAAATCTTTTGGTTTTGGCAAACTTGGCATTGGTCAGTAGCTACAATACTTTGAGACTTAAGTGGAGGAAAGAAGTACATGTAGATATATTATTCAATGATCTTTCTCACTTGTAGCTCATAAGCTTAGTATTCACAATTTAAAATTGTTTGTGCTTCTAAGGAAGATTGCATGATTGTTTTTACTACATGTATATTTGTTTGTATCCCTTAACTCTTATGCTTGCTACACAACCTTGCTAGCCAAAAACCTGTATTGAGAGGGAGTGCTTCTCGTACATCCAAACCTTGAGCCAAAACCTTTGCCATCTGTGTCCACCATAACTACCTATTATGTGGTATTTTGCGCCACTCCAAGTAAATACTTCATGTGCTATCTTTATTCAAAATTATTATCCCTTATTTGTGTCACTGTTTATTAGCTCGTGAGGAAGTATGTGGGTTACTCTATGTTTAACTTGTTAGATAGACTTTCATTTTTGGACTAGTGGCACATCCGCTTATCCATTAATATTGCAAAAAGAGCCGGCAAATGGGGTGCCCAGTCCCAATTAATTACCTACAGCTGTTTAATTCTCTTCACATGATTTACTTTGATTTATCAAAAAACAAGTTCCAAAGTGTTATGCTATCTTAAAAAATAGGCACTCCTCCATGGTTTGAGATTGATTGGAAGGCACCCGAGGATTCGGTTAGCCATGGATTGTGTAAGCATTGGTGGGTAGGAGTGCCAAACCTATTTATAAAATGTGCATGTGAAACAAAAGGGAAGAGGGATGATCTACCCTTGGGTAGAAATAACGTCCTCCAATGGGAGCCGCTCTTGAAAGTCTAGATAACATGGTAAATATAGTTTTCATTCACTATCATTCGTTGACAACGACATACATAGCTAAAAACTTACTTTGTACTCTCTATATGATTTCAGAACTTAAAAGCTATAGCACATGTTTGTATCTCTGCTTCCCTCTGCGAAGGGCCTATCTTTTACTTTTATGTTGAGTCAGTAAACCTATTTCCCTCTGCCCCAAGCAAGCATTTGAGTTGTTGTGATTCAACCATCTATACATTAGTATTGTTAATCATGTCTTTTATTCTTCCTTGTTTAGCACAAAGTTATTATCAAATAAATATGACTTTGGAAGTTAGTAATGATTGTAAGGAGGCTGTTTTGAAGAGTAAGTTCAATATGTTCATTGTTCTCTGACCAAGAACGAAGTTTGCCAACACCAACTTGATTATCTCTATGCACCTTATTGTGATTTCCCTTTACTTGTTACAAGTTGAGTTATATGGATATCCTTGATCAGCATTCGGCCTTCCTCGGGAGGGACGCATTTGAGCGCGATGCCATTTGGGCGCTTGCGGTACAGGTCTCCCTCGAGGATGCAGTAGGATTTTGCCTGTCGAGCGATTCGCTCTGCTTCCGCATCTTCTTCGGGGAGGATCCCCTTCACCAAGTAGTCTTTGAGCTCGTCAATCCAGCCTGTTTCTTGGTGAGCCGCCGTCAGCAACAGGCGCTCCCCTGTGTGAGGACCACAGTCGGGTGCCCCAGCCTCAGGAGGTGGTGGGAGTGCTTCGTCCGTGCTTGCGGCTGTAGTCTCTTGAGGCTGCTTTATGGACGCCTTGGTGAGTCTCTCTTCAAAGACTCCTGCCTGTTGGGCTTGCCTTCGCGAGGCTCGCTTGGCGATGTCGTCGGCCTCCTGGTTCTCTTTCCTTGGGATGTGCATGAGCTCCATGCCCCTGAAGTGCTTCTCGTGCTTGCGGACCTCTTCAAGGTACGCGGCCATGTGGTCGTCTTTAGGCGTGTAGCTTTTGTTGGAGAAGTTGACAAGCAACTGGGAGTCGCCTTTGACGAGTAAGTGCTTGACGCCCAGAGCGATGGCGGCCCTTAAGCCGGCGAGGAGGCCCTCGTATTCAGCGATGTTGTTGGAGATCTTGTCCATCGTGAAGCACAGCTGGACAGCGTAGTAGAGTTTGTCGCCTTTGGGCGAGGTCAAGACGACGCCTGCCCCGCCATTGCGGCAGGCGAAGGCTCCATCGTAGTGCATGGTCCAGTGGCTGGGCATCGTGTCTCCAGAGGGCTCGGCCTCTTCTTCCCGAGGCTCTTCAGGGCTTGGGTCAGTCCATTCAGCGACGAAGTCTGCCAGCGCTCTTCCCTTGATGACTCTTGTGGTGTCGAAGCGCAAATTGAATGGCTGCAGCTCGATGTTCCATCCTGCGACACGATCTGTGGTGTTGGGGTTGCACAGGATCTGCTCCAGGGGGAAGGAAGTGACCACCGTGATGGGGTGGCCCTGGAAGTAATGTCTCAGCTTCCTGGAGGCGATGAGGAGAGCGACGAGAAGCTTCTGCTGCATTGGGTACCGCTCCTGAGCATCCCGCAGTACTGTACTGACGAAGTAGACGGGGTGCTCGACAAGGGTTGTCGAGGGAGGTGCAGCGTCGCCTCTCTGTGGAGCCTCTTCAGGGCCCTTGTCGAGATCCGCCTGTGGAGGGGTCTCGGCAAGGGTGTTCGGAGCAGACTCGACTTGAGGCTGTGGGCCTAGCAGTGGGTCTGTGCAGACTGCTCCTTCGCCGAGATGTTTGTCGGGCGGCTTTGGGCTTGGGGGTGGCAGCGCTTTTCTTGGGGAGGACTGGCTCTTCCCTTTCGACCACTAGGACGGCGCTTGCGGTCTGAGGAGTGGCTGATAGGTACAGCTTCAGATGCTCACCTGTTTTGGGGGCCACCATGACCGGTGGGCTGGCCAAATATCTCTTTAAGTCCTCAAAAGCCTTGTCCGCTTCAGGGGTCCATTTGAATGTGCCGGATCTCTTCATGATCTTGAAAAATGGCAGGGCTCTCTCGCCGAACTTGGAGATGAAGCGGCCCAGGCTAGCCATACAGCCTGCTAGGCGCTGCATGTCCTTGAGCCGGTGAGGAGGCTGCATCCCTTCTATGGCCTTGATCTTGTCAGGGTTTGCTTCTATGCCGCGGTGGGACACGAGGAATCCGAGGAGTTTGCCTGAAGGTACCCCGAAGACGCACTTGGCGGGGTTCAGCTTGATGTTCACCTTGCGCAGGCTGGCGAAGGTTTCCTCGAGATCCTTCAAGAGAGTGTCCCCCTCGCGAGACTTGACCACAATGTCGTCGACGTATGCTTCTGCATTTCTGCCCATCTGTGCCCCCAAGGTTATCCTCATGAGCCTCTGGAAAGTGGCGCCGGCGTTCTTCAGGCCAAAAGGCATGCAAGTGTAGCAATACACACCACAAGGGGTGAGGAATGCTGTTTTCTCCTCGTCCTCTTTAGCCATTTTGATCTGGTGATAACCAGAGAAGGCGTCCAGAAAACAGAGGAGGTCGCAGCCGGCGGTGGAGTCCACGATCTGGTCTATCCTCGGCATAGGGTATGGGTCCTTGGGGCAGGCCTTGTTGACGTCTGTGTAGTCGATGCAGAGTCGGCCTCCTCCAGCGGGTTTAGGGACAACCACGCCGTTGGAGAGCCAAGTGGGGTGCACGACTTCGTGGATGACATTTGCCGCTTTTAGCATCTCTACTTCCTTGACGATGAATGCTTGCTTCTCGGGGGCTTGCTTGCGTGCTTTTTGCTTGACGGGGCGTGCGTCTGGACACACGGCTAAGTGGTGCTCGATCACCTCCCTTGGTACACCGGACATATCTGACGGAGTCCAAGCGAACATGTGAGAGTTTGCCCGAAGGAAGGCGACGAGCGCGCTTTCCTATTTGGGAGGCAGGGCAGCGCCTATGGTGACGCTAGCCCCGGCGCCCTCAGCCCCCGAGCCACTGGTGCTCAGCGACACCTTCTTCGTGGAAGCTTGCTCTTGAGAGAACATATGTTTCTTCTTCTTGGGCCTCTCGAGAGGCTCCATGTCCTCGTCAGCTGGGAATGCCATGGCGGCCGCCTTGTAGGCACTCTCGACAGCGCGCGTGGCATCCAGGACATGACCATGGAAGGCGATAGTGCCAGCGCTGCCGGGGATCTTGACCATGTTGTAGGCGTGATGCGTGACGGCCATGAACTTCGCGAGGGCGGGGTAGCCGAGGATGGCGTTATACGGCAGGCCAATGTGTGCGACGCCGAAGTCCATCAGCTCAGTGCGGTAGTTCTTCTGCGTGCCGAAGGTGACGGCCAGCCGAACCTGCCCCAGAGGTTCGATCGAACCACTGGTGACCCCTGTGAATGGCCTGGAGGGCATGAGCCGCTCGTAAGGCACTTGAAGCGTCTCGAAGGTCTCGACAGAGATGACGTTCAGATCGGCTCCCCCATCAATGAGCGTCTTGGAGACGGCAATGTTGTTGATGGTGGGGGAGCAGACCAGGGGGAGGGTTCCGACAGTCTTGGTCGACTTGGGGTGGTCCTTGGCGTCGAAGGCGATGGTGTACTGAGACCACTTGAGGGGCCTGGAGGTCTCGGCACTTGGGAGCGCGGCGTTGAGTTCGCGGGCGAACTGCTTGAACTGGTTGTTGGACTTGGGCGCCTGAGCTCCGCCGAGGATGCAGGCCATAGCTCCCCTCGGGGCCTGATAGCCTCCATCTTCCTCGTCAGGGAGGTTGTTGTTCTTCTCGGCAGCGTTGGCTTGAGTGCTTGGCGGCTTCTGGTAGCTGCCATTGCATCCGCCTCTGCCATCTCTGCGGTAGCTGCGGCCTCTGCCGCGGCTCCCGCTAGCCTCCTCGTGCTCGCGCTCTCGGCTCAGCCTCTTGAGATCGAAGCAGTTCTCGGTGGCGTGGCCGCGCCTGTTGTGGTAGACGCAGAATGGACGGTTGTCCGCCTCTTTGTCGCCAGGCTCAGGGGAGTTTCTGCGGGGGTTCTTGGCGGCTGGCTCCGCCGCTAGGACAGCGGTGGTTTTGCGCTTGGTTTCCTCCCGCTTCTTGTGGCTCTTGGATCCCTCGGCAGGGTCGTCCGCCCGCTGGCTCATCTTGACGAAGAGGAGCCCCTCTTCAGCCTTGGCGCACTTGTCAGCGAGGTCGAACAGCTTCACCATAGAGGTGAGCTTGTCGTGAATGCCCAGCTTCTCGAGCATCCTGCGGTTTGTGACGCCCTCCCTGAAGGCGGCAATGACCTGCGTGTCGGGGATGTTCGGGATCTTGTTGCGCACTTGGCTGAAGCGCTGGATGTACTTGCGGAGGGTCTCGTCTTTCCTCTGCACCACAGCGCGCAGGTCGTTGTGGGTGAGCGCACGCTCGTAGGTGCCCTTGAAGTTGGCGACGAACTGCCTGCAGAGCTCCTCCCACGAGTTGATGGAGTCCTCAGGCAAGTTAAGGAGCCATGACAGCGCAGAGTCCCTGAGGGCGTGGGAGAACCAGTTGGCCATGACCTTGTCGTCTCCTCCTGCAGCCTGGATAGAGGTGGTGTAGAGCTGCAGGAACTCGATGGGGTTGCTCGACCCGTCGTAGCCCTTGGGGAGGGCAGGCCTAAACTTCTGCGGCCATACCACGCGGCGCAGAGCGCGGGTGAAGAGCGCGGGTGAAGGCCATGCAGCCGGTGGTGTACGTGGCGGTCCCGCCCTGGAGAGCCCTGCGGTTCTGCTGCCCCGCCTGGCCGATTTCCTCGACAAGGCGGTTCTGGAGGTCCCTCCGGCGTTCCATCCCCACTCGCGCGTCAGGCGCGGCGCGCTGCACAATTTGGCAGTCGCGCGGCGAGGATGCATGAGAGGGAGCCCTCTGCGCTGCGGCCGGAGGTGGTCCCGGCGGTGGCGGAGGCGCATCCAGCGCGGCAGTTCCAGCGCGGGCAGAGTGGTGAACAAGGGAGCGCGACGGAGCGGGGCGCGTCGTCGCGACGTCGATGAGGTGGTGGAGGCAGTCAAGCCACTGGTCGTGGGCCTCCGCTCTAGGCCGGTAGCGGAGGAGCTCCTGGGCCATGAGAAGCGCGGTGTGCGGCGTGGGCTCCGGGCGTCCTTGAGAGGACGCGCTTTGGTGCCGAGACGGATGCGAGGACTCGGCATCGTCGTGGTGCTCCGGGGAGGCGTCCCTGTCGTCGCGGTGGTCACCAACAAGGTGATCCTCGCTCTCGGGCTCCTCCACGTGCGGGCCGGTATTAGCGCGCTCCGTCGTGCGAGGACGGCCGCGGCGGCCGCGAGTGGGGGCGGTGCCGGGCTCTGTATGAGCCCTGTCCGCTGCGCGCCTGTTGGCGCATGTTGCGCGGGTGTCCGTCATGGCGCGGAAGCTGACCGAAGGTTGAAGACGCGCCTCAGTCCCCCTACCTGGCGCGCCAAATGTCGGAGAGTGATTCCCACGAGACAGGGATAGTCACAATCTGAAGAGTAGTTCGAGAAGGGGACTGAACGCGTTGGTCTACAACCCTCGACCGGCACGGTGACGGTGCTCGTCGAGCCTGAGGAGGGACAGCACGGCAGAGATGGACAACGGCCCGTACCCAGGTTCATGGCCCTCAGGAGGAGGTAACACCGCTACTCCTGCCTGTCTGTATTGCACTGCAGAGGTTACAGTACAATGAGCTTGCCGAGGGCTCCCTTATGGCGGAGTGGAGCTCAAGGAGGGAACGCTAAGGTCTTCTTCCTCCTCGAGCTGGTTCGACTTAGACTATGCTACTGTAGGGTGTCCAAGTTCTCCGAGATCGATCCTTTGCTACGGAGGTGCCCCCTCCCCTTTTATAGGCGCCCCGGGCCTCATCCTTGCGCACTGCGCAGCGGAAGGGTCCCCACATGGCGACGAAATGGAGGAGCGGGGTGCACCGCTCCCGGGATGTCCATGGACCCGGTCCATGGTCGTAAAGCCTACCTGTGACGCAGGAAAGCCACCGTCCACGCAGGACGGCCAGCCGGCGCCGCAGAGATCGTGGGGGCGCCCACGGTGACGTCGTCCTTGGAGCGTAGCGCCAGCCATCCGCTTTATCACCAAAGGGGAAAGCCTCGTAGTCCGGCGCGGGGGACACAGCTTTGTTGACTCCTTTAATCACCAGAATGGCCACTGCGGCGCCGTCGTCATCGCGCGCAGACGCGTGCGTCACTCTGCGGCCGCGGCAGAGGCCATGTGCGCTCTGCGGCGATTGCTTCGTAGCGAAGTATTTCCACAGGGCCTGGGCGCCCTTGTGGAGGGATTTGCGTTGACCCCTCTCCAGGGGAGAGCGCCTTGCAGAGGGGCAGCCTCGGGAGGAGCCTCTTCAGGCCTTCGCTGCTCCCTCCAGTCCTCTCGAGAGACCTTTCCTCTCGAGGGTCTCTCCAAGCGTTCTGCTTGGTCCTTAGTCGTTTCGTCGACACCGTGCGAGGGCTGTGGAGAGTGGGCTCTGCACACCCTGGATCCGACTGGGCCGACATTGGGGATTTGTGGATCCTTGATACCCACAAGTATAGGGGATCACTGAAATCTTCGATGGGAAGTCTTACCCAAATTTAGAGTTCGACTCAAGGGGAACACAAGAATAGTAATAAGACTTTAGCAATTGAGACGTCACTCTCAACCACACATGTATATCAATAAATTCACAAAGGAAACGGGATGGCAGTGATTTAATTCCAGAAAGAAAATAAAACAGCAGTAGTTGTAACAGTTTTTCCAGTTTTCACCGAAAGTAGTTAAAGTGTAACTTCAGAGACTAAAACGTAGGCATCAGGTGATAGCGAGGTGCTGCATGAATAAGATTGATAATAATAAAATAAAAATAGCAATGATATGAGTTAATTATCTGGTTGCCCTCAGTTGTCTCCATGTACTCAGTTCTGCCCTCAGTTGCAAATGGTGCTCAGTTTTGCCCCTAGTCTTTGCGCATGAACTCGTTTTATGACTTCTTGCCATTTCCGTCAGGTCAAGGTATTGACTCGGACCTTCCAGGTGGGACCAGGCTCCAAGACCAGACCGTTGCTGCCCGCGGCTTGTAGGGACCAGGCTCCAAGACCAGAAGGGTTGGAAAAAAAATGGTGCGACCGGGACTCGAAGCCAGGACCACGTGGGTAATTGGCGTCCTAGCTTGCGCTGATAACTGGTGGGGCTAATAGAGAGATATTGATATGGAAAGGGAAGAAAGCTATATATAGTTAGGGTTAAAAAACGCATGTTCGTACTGAATTTTTGGGCACTTTGCTTAACCACTTGTGTTATGGATTTGCCCATGATAAACACACATGAATATTATGGGAAGAGGCGGAACAAACAGAGACCATGATACACGCACGTTCTCTTTGTTATATTATGTGTGTTAAAGATGATGGATTCGTGGTTAACTTGGTTTCTGGTACTCCAAGTACTAATAACTTTATTGGATAGATAAGTTGCAAACCAACGTTACATAGATAGTTGATGGACAGGACACACATAAAAACACGGAAAAAACACGAAAAAACTAAAAAACGAGCATCTCCTTCTTCCACCTTGCCGCGTGCTCCTTCACCGCTCCAACTTCTTCACTCCAGCGTGTAGGGGAGGTAGTGCATCTGTTTTGTGGTGGGGAAGATAGCGTCGCAGTTGTTGTAGATGTTGTACGTGGTGAAGAAGATGGACTCGCAGCCGTACCAAAAGACCTGCTGAGTAGATGGTACGCGTCGAATGGGTTGGTGAAGGTGACAGTGAGCAGCTTGAGGGCGACGCCGTCACGCGCCTCGTTGAGGCGGAACATCACCGGCGAGCCCTGTGGGAGGTGGGCAAAGCCGGCGTTGAGGAAGCCGCGGGCGAGCTCGACGGGGCCCCTCCACCCAGACTGCGCCCACACGCGGATCGTGCACTCCACGAGGACGTCCGGCGGGTACCGCATCTCCGGCACGGTAGGCGGGTGAAGGAACGTTGGTCCGTTGTACTGCATCTTCGATCTGTTGGTGGCTTGGGGTTGTCGGAGAGGAAGAGAGAGGATGGAGGCTCGCTTGTGTTTGTGGTGTGTGTGTGGGAGAGGAAGATAGGCGTATAAATGGGCTAAGAACGCTAGTTAGGGTTCCAAGTGAAACGATTGCCGCTCGTGTTGTATCTGTTGCCATTTCACACCCTTTGAGGCGTGCATCTGGATCGATGGGCCGCGCGGCATCTGAATCACTTCAGTATCTGAATTGCGCGGCATCTGAATCACGGCTAGCTTAATGATGCTACGAACTCTGAGTCGGCGTAGATAGGCGCGCATGGATGCGAACGCCGCCGCTTCCCGCGCGTGCATGCAGACGTGCATGTAGACGCGCGTGCATGTAGACGTGCAAAGGCGTAGATAGACCCAATGGTCCATGAGCGTGCCCACTCAAACGATCATCATTTGGAGTGACTAAGAGGCATCTAGGCTTTGTTTTCCATTTTTGAGGTTTTAAACTTGTTTAAATGTCGGTCAAAGTTAGGTTTGACCGAAAATTTAAATGAGCAAAACAAATAAAAAAACAGAAAAATGAAAAATCCAGTGCACATAGTCTCCTTATATCATATACTAACGTTTAGAGTTGGTAACCAAGTAAACACGAGACCACTTTTCAAACATACATAATAACTTCATTAATTTCACTACATTACTAGATAATTAAAACATCGTCGACTTCCCACCGGCCGGCCGCTCCTTGCCGCTTGCCCCTCACTCGTTGTCTTGCTCCGAAAAGACGTAGGATAGGGAGTGCATGCCGTTGGCGGTGGGGAAGATGTTGTGGAAGTTGGTGAAGATCTGGAACGTTGTGAATGCGATGAACTTGTTTCCACACCAAAAGACTTGGCCGAGAAGGAAGTGGGCGTCGTGCTCGTTGGTGAAGGTGACGAGGAGGCCGATGAAGGAGCTCGGGTTCTCGCTGAAGTAGTCTCGGAGGTGGAACATGGGCGGTGTGCCGGCCGGGAGGTGGTTGTACCCGGCCCTAAGGAAGAGCCGAGCGAACTCTCTCGGGGTCCTCCACCTCGAGATAGCCCACATGGTGAGCTGGTTCCCCACCACCTCACCGGCTGGCCAGTGCAGCTCGGGCACGGTGGGAGGGGCGACGAAAGTTGAGCCGTTGAACTACATGGTGGCGGGGACGGTGGCTTGAGTGGTGGCGACGCAGAGAGGTGGTGGCGATTGGAGACAGTCAGCAATTGAAGGGCTGAGTATGAGAGAGGTAGAGGCCCGAGGGTCTGTTAAATAGGAACTAGCTAGGGCATCCGGAGCGGCAACATTTGAATGAGCGCTTCTTTTGCGTATACCTGCATTGACGCGTGCGTCGTTTATTACTACTACGCGACACATCTGCACCAGCTTCAGCCTTTTTGCGACGTCTGCAAGAGAGCCAATTACGTCGGGGGCGATGGAGCAGCACCTGGTGGCTGCTAAACTGCTAGGCCTAGGGCGCGAGACGGCCCGTTATACATGTCGCATGCATGGAGCGCGAGAAGGCCCAACGGATAATTCAGCGTACCTCTCGCGGATCGTGGTTGAAACTTCAACAAAGAGGCTAGCCAATCACAATGCAGCACCGTGGCTCACGTGGATCGCCCGGAGCCAGCCAGCGGAATCCTTCTAGAAGAACCAATCGGACGGTGGACGTTGGTCGTCAGGTTTTGTGAGGTTTCGGAGACGGTCAACAGAGGTTTGACCGTGCATAACAAATTATAAAAATCGAAAAAATATAAAACCTTCGCACATAGTCATGTTATGTGATATTGTTACTACTAAAAACAATAAACATGATGTACACCAATTTGCACGAAAATTCCTTCACAAAGTGGACATCATCAATTTAGGTTGCAGAGAGTTCAAAGGAGAGAGTAGAGGGTTTGAGGTTTTGAAAATGCGAAATATCAAAATTGACTCCCTAGCTTCATTTTGGAGTGACTAAGCAGGATATGGACTTGGTTCTTAAACAATGAAAGTTTTGTGAGGTTTCAGAGCCAGCCCATGGCACCAGCGAGGGCGATCCAAGTGGCCACCAATGGCGGGGGGGTGTCGACCTTGCGGGAGGCAAGGGCAGCCACGGCCAGCGCCACGGCGAGGGAGTCTATCGGAGCGGGAATAGGCGGCCCTAGGGGCACCCCAGTCACGGGCGCGGACAACAAGCCCATGGGACCCTCCGACACCTTCATGGACCCGTCACCCCACCTGGACCCTCCAGATCGAGATCGCGGCGAACGGGCTGCGTAGAGGTGAAAGAGTACATCTTGCTTGCCTTTCCTGGTTGTGGGAAGGAGAGAGTAGAGAGAGCAGAAGCTGGATTTGATCGGGACGGACTCGGGGGTGGTCGGAGCACAGAGATCCAGCCGCGGCGTTGCACAGTCACGCGGCTACGGGATGGACGCGAGACTCCCTATTGATGCTATTGATACGAGAGAGTTTGTTCAGTGTTCCTCTGTAAAACGTAAAACATCAAGCATGTATATATTATAAGCTACAGAAGTATCTTTAATTTTTGCCCAAAACACTAGTATATTTTGGTTTACCACTTAAATTTGATCACTAGTGTAGATTAATACATGTATTTGGATCTACCAAAACAGGCGTCTCACAGCGATTGTGGTACGTAAAAGTCCTCGGAAAGAAGACAAATGGCTGCGCGGAACGCATGTTTACTTTTAGACTGTACACTATCAACCATTGCGCTCCTTATCTATACCTAAAGGCTTCCTTCGTTTCGTACGTCCCGCATACGTTCCGCCATTTTTCAGAACACCCCCCTCACAACTAGGGAAATTACCCCGCAGTCCATAAGGCGGAGGAGGCTCCGTCGCACGTTTTACAGCAAACCTCTGCCAAATAGGGAAATTAACCCGCAATCCATAGGGAAAAGGAGGCTACGTATCGCTGTTTTACAGAAAACCCCCTGATAAAAATGGAAATTGACCCACAGACACAATCCTTGCAAACCAAGGCGAATCGACCCCCGCTCCCCATTGCCGCAGCCGCACCAACACCGCCCTGATCGGCACGATGGCGGGCGATCCGACCGCGCCCGGAGGCGGCTCCGCCACGGGGAAGAGCCCTCGCTCGTCGTCGTGGCACAAGCAGTTCCGCGACCGCGCCAAGATCCGCGTGGATGACCTCCAGGAGATCTTCTCCGGCCTCTAGTCCGCCCGCAAGGAGAGCCGCTCCGGCGACGCCGCCGTCGTCGAGGAGCAGGTCCACCAGATACTCCGGGAGTGGCAGGCCGAGCTCAGCGTCGCCTCTCCCGCCTCCTCCCTCCAGGCACCTCTCCATACGCTAGCATCCCCTTACGCATAGACCTCAGTTACTGCTCAGCTCGTTTGCCATTTCTGACATGTCTCCTAGCGCGCTGCAGAACTCACAGGGGAACAGCCAAGGGGCCGCACATCTGTCGTCGGAGACGCTACGGTTGCTGCAACCCTCTTTTGATGGATCATGTGGCCAAGTAAATGACTACACAAGAGTTATTAAGACATAAAAGTCCCACCATAGCATTACACTCTAAGGTCCCCGATATTAATCCCCTCCTAATGGAACTTCATGTATTAGACCACAGGTTTGGTTGTCAACTCCCAGGTCCTACCCAATCCATTACATAGTGTGATCACCTCATGCATTCCTCAACATATGCGTGCACTCATATATTGTACAATAAGACAATCATCAAAGATAAATACTTGACCAAATACTCAAACATGTTTAGTGAAATCATTGCCAATCCATCCTATGCCCCAGGAACATGAGAGAACTACTCACAACTCAAAGACATGATATGATTCAACGTCATAAGTGGTACAACACTATCAGAGAGTGACTCCCACGAGACAGGGGTGGTCACACTCTGAAGAGAATGTTCGAAGGGGGCTGAACGCGGAGGTCAATCAACATTCAACCGGCACGGCGACGGTGCTCGTCGAGCCTGAGGAGGGACATCATGACAGAGATGGACACCAGCCCGTACCCAGGTTCACGGCCCTCCGGAGGAGGTAACACCGCTACTCCTGCTTGTCTGTATTGCGCTGCAGAGGGTATAGTACAATGAGCTTGCCGAGGGCTCTCTTATGGCAGTGCGGAGCTCAAGGAGGGTAATCCAGGGTCTTCTTCCTCCTCGAGTGCGCTTGGCTAGACTACACTATGGTGTAGTGCTCAAGGTCCGAATGATCGATCCTTTGCTACGGAGGTGCTCCCTCTCCTTTTATAGGCGCCCCGGGCCTCATCCCTGCGCCCTGCGCAGTGGAGGGGTTCCCACATGGCGACGAAACGGAGGAGCGGGGTGCACCGCAGCCGGGTTCTCCATGGACCCGGTCCATGGTCGTAAAGCCTGCCTTTGGGGCAGGGAGACCACCGTCCACGCAGGACGGCCAGCTGGTCCCGCAGAGATCGTGGGGGCGCCCACGGTGACGTCGTCGTTGGAGCGTAGCGCCGGCCATCCGCTTTATCACCAAAGGGGAAAGCTTCGTAGTCCGGCGCGGGGGGCGCAGCTTTGTTGACTACTTTAATCACCAGAATGGCAACTGCGGCGTTGTCGTCACCGCGCGCAGGCGCGCGCGTCACTCTGCGGCCGCGGCAGGGGCCATGTGCGCTCTGCGGCGGTTGCTTCACAGCGAAGTATCTCTACAGGGCCTCGGCGGCCTTGTGGAGGGATTTGCGTTGACTCCTCTCCAGGGGAGAGAGCCTTGTAGAGGGGCAGTCGCGGGGGAAGCCTCTTCAGGCCTTCGCTGCCCCTTTAAGCCCTCTCGAGGACTTTTCCTCTCGAGGGTCTCTCCAAGCGTTTTGCTTGGTCCTTAGCCATTTATTCGGTACCGTCGCGTGCGAGGGCTGTGGAGAGCGGGCCCTGCACACCCTGGATCCCACTGGGCCGACAGTAGCCCCCGGGCCCATGACGGGCACGGCGAAGCCCACCGGGCTCAGGCGAAGCGTCGTGGGCCCAAAGCGTCCGGCCAGCCCGAGACACGCGTCGATCAGTTGTGCGTCTGCGACGGCACGATCTCTTCGGCGGGGCGTGCGTCGTGGGGGGCCCCACCACGCCCCGGTAACTGCCCAGACGAGATATAAAGCCTGTGCGCCGGTCCGAGCAGCCGTTACTGCCTTCACTTTGCGCATCCGGCTTTTCGATCTCCCATCTCTGAGCTTCCTCACTCCGGCGATCTTCGTCTCCTTCCGCGCTCTCCCACACTTCTTCCTTTTCCGGCGATGGCTTCCGCGAAGGGCAAGGCGGCGATGGCGAAGCCCCGGCGAGCGCGCAGGGGGAAGGGGCGCTTGGCCCCGCCCTGGTCGGGGAGCGCTTCAATGAGGCGGCGCTGGACAAGATCCAGCACCTGGTCGCCGGGAAGACCAACGAGCACGGCGCCAGTGTCTCCAGGCCGCGAAGCTCGGCCGGCTCCCGAGGGGATTTTTCCCCATTTTCCTCCACACCATCTACGCCGGGCTGGTACCTCCCTATTCGCCCTTCCTGGAGGCGATCCTGGAGTTCTACCAGATCCACCTCCTCCATCTGCACCCCAACTCCATCCTGATCCTCTCCATCTTCGCCTATCTCTGCGAGGCTTATCTGGGGGTGCAGCCTTCGGTGGCCCTCTTCCGGAGCTTCTACGCGCTCCGGAGCTCCGCGAACCTCGAGCGGACGGGGTGCGTCTCCTTCCGCATCGCGGACGGCATGGGGGATGTCTATATCCCCATGTCGTGGAACGGCGAGAAGCCTGTCACGGCGGTGGTGAAGAAGGTGGACGACTTCCGGCAGAAGTGGCTCCTTATCGGCGTCAAGTCGAAGAGCTCCTTCCTCAACGTCCCGGAGGCGCCGCCCATGAAGAACACCCACTGGGGCAAGCTGGCCTTCCGGTGTATCTCGCGAGGAGAGTAAGTACCAAGGTTCCTTGGAGAGGTGGCGTGTTTTCGGGAGGATGCCCTTTAGCCAGAGCTCGGATCCCTTGGATTTTGCAGTGCTGCTGGGGTGCTCTTGAGGCACAGGCACCGTACTCAGCCCCCTCTCGCGAGGTGCGCATGGGAAGGATATAAGCGCACATGGAAAGGCAAATGATGAAAGTAAACTCACCATCAAAATATTACATAGCGGCGCCTTAGCGCATAGTTCACTTAGGAACGAAATGGTTCATTATACTTGGGGTTGCCAAGCTAACGTTTTTTCCATGTCGAGGCATGGGGACCACCCATTAGTGGCTGAGACTCTCTACGGCCTGCGGGCGGCCCGGCGGCGCGATCCCTCGAGAAGCAGCAGGTCGTCGTTCTGGAGGTCCTCTTGGGTGTCCTCATTGAAGGCAAGGACCCGTGGGGATCCGTGCTTGATTTCTGCGGGGAGGACTGCTACGGCTCCATAGACTAGGGCGAACGGCGTTTCACCAGTGGGCTTTG
The DNA here is from genome assembly GCA_026929855.1 of Poa annua. Classification (NCBI taxonomy): domain Eukaryota; kingdom Viridiplantae; phylum Streptophyta; class Magnoliopsida; order Poales; family Poaceae; genus Poa; species Poa annua. The sequence goes on from CM049437.1 coordinate 62,134,313, forward strand.
AGGGAGCTGTGTGTATGGACCAGAGCACAGATGGGAGCTCGTCGATCCAGCCCTTGCCGTGGCCCTTGAGGATGTTGAAGCTTCTGGTCTTGAGGCCATTCAGGACTTCCGCATTTGCTCGCTTGGCTTGACCATTGCTCTGTGGATGAGCCACCGAGGCGAAGCAGAGCTTGATGCCGAGTTTTTCGCAGTAAGACCGGAAGACGCCGCTGGTGAACTGCGAGCCATTGTCGGTGATGATGCGATTAGGCACTCCGAAGCGGCAGACCAGGCTCCTGATGAATTTCACCGCTGCCCCTGCTGGTATACTGCGCGTCGGTTCGGCATCGGGCCACTTGGTGAACTTGTCAATGGCCACGAAGAGGAAACGGTAGCCCCCTTGCGATTTCGGGAAGGGGCCCAGAATGTCCAGCCCCAGACCGTGAACGGCCAGGAGAGCGGGATGGTCTGGAGCCCCAACGCCGGCTGATGGATTTTCTTGGCGTGGTACTGGCAGGCATCGCAAGCTTGGACGATGGTGACCGCATCTTGAAGCGCTTGCGGCCAGTAGAAGCCGCTCCTGAAGACCTTGCCTGTGAGGGCGCGCGCGCACGAGTGGTGGCCGCACTCTCCGCTATGGATGTCTTTGATCAGCCTTCGGCCTTCTTCAGGAGGGACGCATTTGAGCGCGATCCCATTCGGGCGCTTGCGGTACAGGTCTCCCTCGAGGATGTAGTAGGATTTTGCCTGTCGAGCGATTCGATCTGCTTCCGCATCTTCTTCGGGGAGGACCCCCTTCATCAGGTAGTCTTTGAGCTCGTCAATCCAGCCTGTTTCTTGATGTGCTGCTGTCAGCAACAGACGCTCCCCTGTGTGAGGACCACAATCGGGTGCCCCAGCCTCAGGAGGTGGTGGGAGTGCTTCGTCAGTGCTTGCGGCCGTAGCTTCTCGCGGCTGCTTTATGGATGCCTTGGTGAGCCTTTCTTCAAAGACGCCTGCCTGCTGGCGATGTCGTCGGCCTCCTGGTTCTCTTTCCTTGGGATGTGCATGAGCTCCATGCCTCTGAAGTGCTTCTCGAGCTTGCGGACCTCTTCAAGGTATGCGGCCATGTGGTCGTCCTTAGGCGTGTAGCTTTTGTTGGAGAAGTTGACAAGTAACTGGGAGTCGCCCTTGACGAGTAAGTGCTTGACGCCTAGAGCGATGGCGGCGGTGGGTCTGTGGAGACTGCTTCTTTGTCGAGATCCTTGTCAGGCGGCTTTGGACTTGGGGTGGCAGCGCTTTTCTTGGGGAGGACTGGCTCTTCCCTTTCAGCCACCAGGACGGCGCTTGCGGTCTGAGGAGTGGCTGATAGGTACAGCTTCAGATGTTCGCCTGTCCTGGGGGCTACCATGACTGGTGGGCTGGCCAAATACCTCTTCAAGTCTTCAAAAGCTTTGTCTGCTTCAGGGGTCCACTTGAATGTGCCGGACTTCTTCATGATCTTGAAGAATGGCAGGGCTCTCTCGCCGAATTTGGAGATAAAACGGCCTAGGCTGGCCATACAGCCTGCTAAGCGCTGCATGTCCTTGAGCCAGCGAGGAGGCTGCATTCCTTCTATGGCCTTGATCTTGTTAGGGTTTGCTTCTATGCCGCGGTGAGACACGAGGAATCCGAGGAGTTTGCCTGAAGGTACCCCGAAGACGCACTTGGCGGGGTTCAGCTTGATGTTCACCTTGCGCAGGCTGGCGAAGGTTTCCTCGAGATCCTTCAAGAGAGTGTCTCCCTCGCGAGACTTGACCACAATGTCGTCGACATAAGCTTCTGCGTTTCTGCCCATCTGCGCCCCCAAGGCTATCCTCATGAGCCTCTGGAAAGTGGCGCCGACGTTCTTCAGGCCGAAAGGCATGCAAGTGTAGCAATACACACCACAGGGGGTGAGGAATGCTGTTTTCTCCTCGTCCTCTTTAGCCATTTTGATCTGGTGATAACCAGAGAATGCATCCAGAAAACAAAGGAGGTCGCGGCCGGCGGTGGAGTCCACGATCTGGTCTATCCTCGGCATGGGGTATGGGTCCTTGGGGCATGCCTTATTGACGTCTGTGTAGTCGATGCAGATTCGGCCTCCTCCAGCGGGTTTGGGGACAACCACGCCGTTGGAGAGCCAAGTGGGGTGTGCGACTTTGCGGACGACATTTGCCGCTTTCAACTTTTCTACTTCCTTGACGATGAATGCTTGCTTCTCGGGGGCTTGCTTCCGCGCTTTTTGCTTGACGGGGCGTGCGTCTGGACACACGGCTAAGTGGTGCTCGATCACCTCCCTTGGTACACCGGACATATCTGACGGAGTCCATGCGAACATGTCAGAGTTTGCCCGAAGGAAGGCGACGAGCGTGCTTTCCTATTTGGGAGGCAGGGTAGCGCCTATGGTGACGCTAGCCCCGGAGCCCTCAGCCCCCGAGCCACTGGTGCTCAGCGACACCTTCTTCGTGGAAGCTTGCTCTTGAGAGAACATCTGTTTCTTCTTCTTAGGACTCTCGAGAGGCTCCATGTCCTCGTCAGCTGGGAACGCCATGGCGGCCGCCTTGTAGGCGCTCTCAACAGCGCGCGTGACATCCAGGATATGACCATGGATGGTGATCGTGCCAGCGCTGCCGGGGATCTTGACCATGTTGTAGGCGTGATGCGTGACGGCCATGAACTTCGCGAGGGCGGTGTAGCCGAGGATGGCGTTATACGGCAGGCCAATGTGCGCGACATCGAAGTCGATCAGCTCAGTGCGGTAGTTCTTCTGCGTGCCGAAGGTGACGGCCAGCCGGACCTGCCCCAGAGGTGCGATCGAACCACTGGTGACCCCTGTGAATGGCCTGGAGGGCATGAGCCACTCGTAAGGCACTTGAAGCGTCTCGAAGGTTTCGACAGAGATGACGTTCAGGCCAGCGCCCCCATCAATGAGCGTCTTGGAGACGGCAATGTTGTTGATGGTGGGGGAGCAGACCAGGGGGAGGGTTCCAACAGTCTTGGTCGACTTGGGGTGGTCCTTGGCGTCGAAGGCGATGGTGTACTGAGACCACTTGAGGGGCCTGGAGGTCTCGACGCTTGGGAGCGCGGCGTTGAGCTCGCGGGCGAACTGTTTGAACTGGTTGTTAGACTTGGGCGCCTGAGCTCCGCCGAGGATGCAGGCCATAGCCCCCTTGGGGCCTGGTAGCCTCCATCTTCTCGACGGCGTTGGCCTGGGTGCCCGGCGGCTTCTGGTAGCTGCCCTTGCGTCCGCCTCTGCGGTAGCCACGGCCTCTGCCGCGGCTCCCGCTGTCCTCTTCTTGCTCGCGCTCCCTGCTCAGCCTCTTGAGGTCGAAACAGTTCTCTGTAGCGTGGCCGCGCCTGTTGTGGTAGACGCAGAACGGACGGTTGTCCTCCTTCTTGTCGCCAGGCTGTGGGGAGGCTCTGCAGGCGTACTTGGCATCCGGCTCAGCCGCTAGGACAGCGGTGGTCTTGCGCTTGGTTTCTTCGCGCTTCTTGTGGCTCTTGGACCCCTCGGCCTGGTCGTCTGTCCGCTGGCTCATCTTGACGAAGAGGAGTCCCTCTTCAGCCTTGGCGCACTTGTCAGCGAGGTCGAACAGCTTCACCACAGAGGTGAGCTTGTCGTGAATGCCCAGCTTCTCGAGCATCCTGCGGTTCATGACGCCCTCTCTGAAGGCGGCGATGACTTGTGTGTCGGGGATGTTCGGGATCTTGTTGCGCACTTGGCTGAAGCGCTGGATGTACTTGCGGAGGGTCTCATCTTTCCTCTGCACCACAGCGTGCAGGTCGTTGTGGGTGAGCGCGCGCTCGTAGGTGCCCTTGAAGTTGGCGACGAACTGCCTGCAGAGTTCCTCCCACGAGTCGATGGAGTCTTCAGGCAGGTTGAGGAGCCATGACAGCGCGGAATCCCTCAGCGCGTGGGAGAACCAGTTGGCCATGACCTTGTCGTCTTCTCCTGCAGCTTGGATAGAGGTGGTGTAGAGCAGCAGGAACTCGATGGGGTTGCTTGACCCGTCGTAGCCCTTGGGAAGGGCAGGCCGGAACTTCTGTGGCCAGACCACGCGGCGCAGAGCACGGGTGAAGGCCATGCAGCCGGTGGCGTACGTGGCGGTTCCGCCCTGGAGAGCCCTGCGGTTCTGCTGCCCCGCCTGGCCGATTTCCTCGACGAGGCGGTTCTGGAGGTCCCTCCGGCGCTCCATCCCCACCCGCGCGTCAGGCGCGGTGCGCTGCACGATTTGGCAGTCGTGCGGCGAGGACGCATGAGAGGCAGCCCTCTGCGCCGCAGCCGGAGGTGGTCCCGGTGGTGGCGGAGGCGCATTCGGCGCGGCCGTTCCTGCGCGGCCAGAGTGGTGAACCAGCGAACGCGACGGAGCGGGGCGCGTCGTCGCGATGTTGACGAGGTGGTGGAGGCGGTCGAGCCAGAGGTCGTGGGCCTCCGGGTTGGGCCGGTAGCGGAGAAGCTCCTGAGTCATGAGCAGCGCAGTATGTGGACCGGGCTCTGGACGTCCCTGAGAGGACGCGCTTTGGCGCCGAGACGGACGCGAGACCTCAGCGTCCTCGTGGTGCTCGGAGAAGTCCTCGTCGTCGCGGCGGTCGCCGCCGCAGTGATCCTCGCTCTCGGGCTCCTCCACGTGCGGGCCGGTGTTGGTGCGCTCCGCCGTGTGAGGGCGGCCGCGAGCGGTGCCGGTGCCGGGCTCAGTATGAGCCCTCTCAGCTGCGCGCATGTTGGCGCGTGTCGTGCGGGTGTCCGTCATGGCGCGGAGGCTGGTTGAAAGTTGAAGATGCGCCTCAGCCCCTACCTGGCGCGCCAAATGTCGGAGAGTGACTCCCACGAGACAGGGGTGGTCACACTCTGAAGAGAATGTTCGAAGGGGGCTGAACGCGGAGGTCAATCAACCTTCAACCGGCACGGCGACGGTGCTCGTCGAGCCTGAGGAGGGACATCACGACAGAGATGGACACCAGCCCGTACCCAGGTTCACGGCCCTCTGGAGGAGGTAACACCGCTACTCCTGCTTGTTTGTATTGCGCTGCAGAGGGTACAGTACAATGAGCTTGCCGAGGGCTCTCTTATGGCAGTGCGGAGCTCAAGGAGGGTAATCCAGGGTCTTCTTCCTCCTCGAGTGCGCTTGGCTAGACTACACTATGGTGGAGTGCTCAAGGTCCGAATGATCGATCCTTTGCTACGGAGGTGCTCCCTCTCCTTTTATAGGTGCCCCGGGCCTCATCCCTGCGCCCTGCGCAGTGGAGGGGTTCCCACATGGCGACGAAACGGAGGAGCGGGTGGCACCGCAGCCGGGTTCTCCATGGACCCAGTCCATGGTCGTGAAGCCTGCCTTTGGGGCAGGGAGACCACCGTCCACGCAGGACGGCCAGCTGGTGCCGCAGAGATCGTGGGGGCGCTCACGGTGACGTCGTCGTTGGAGCGTAGCGCCGGCCATCCGCTTTATCACCAAAGGGGAAAGCTTCTTAGTCCGGCGCGGGGGGCGCAGCTTTGTTGACTCCTTTAATCACCAGAATGACAACTGCGGCGTCGTCGTCACCGCGCGCAGGCGCGCGCGTCACTCTGCGGCCGTGGCAGGGGCCATGTGCGCTCTGCGACGGTTGCTTCACAGCGAAGTATCTCTACAGGGCCTGGGCGGCCTGGTGGAGGGATTTGCGTTGGCTCCTCTCCAGGGGAGAGAGCCTTGTAGAGGGGCAGTCGCGGGGGAAGCCTCTTCAGGCCTTCGCTGCCCCTTTAAGCCCTCTCGAGGACTTTTCCTCTCGAGGGTCTCTCCAAGCGTTTTTCTTGGTCCTTAGCCATTTCTTCGGTACCGTCGCGTGCGAGGGCTGTGGAGAGCGGGCCCTGCACACCCTGGATCCCACTGGGCCGACAAACACAATCTGAAAATATAATCTCCCCACAAAACAATGACAAGTAACAATTCACACACATGTAGAACAGTACTTAGACAATAGCTAGGATTCGAACAATCTCAAACTATGAGGGGGATGAAATGGATCACAAAGATGGTGATGGAGATGGTGCTGGTCTTGACGGTGCTGTTGATGGAGACTCTGGAGGGGGGATGGAGGAGCCTTCCGGAGGTGATCCGGCGGCGTTTCCCCCCTCCAATCTTTTTCGGCGGCAGCCTTCTGACTCTTTGTTTCATGGTTTCTTGTTTCTCCGCCGCCTCCTTGCGAAACTCTTCGGGGGACTATTTTTATAGACGGTTTTAGGTCAAGACGAAGCCACGGAGACGAAGATCGACGGCATCGGAGGATCGAGCTCCAGATGGGGTGCTCCACGCGGCCAGGGAATCTGGCCGCTTGGGCCCGCCTCTTTTGGGCCTCAGGCCTCCTCTCGTGCGCTTCCTTGGCTCCTACTCCTTCTTCCTTCCAAAAAATGATGTTCCCGAAGTTTCGGGTCATTTGGACGTCGTATGCTCCCTGAAAGTCAAAAACATGGAAAAAGGGGTTTTCTGGTTCTGCAGGGTTAATTCCAAATAAATGGGGAAAGTGTGAATTATCCCCCAAAATCATTATATAACATAAATATAACCCATATATGATGCAAATAAGTTATAATATCAAGTAATAAAATGTAAAGTTCATGTATGCATTTTACATGCATCAACATCCCCAAGCTTAACCAATACTCGTCCTCGAGTATGAAGGTGATAAAACTAACATGGACTTGGCATTTTATTACTATCAAAGGATATCAAAGATGATTATTATTGCTACATAGAGTCAAATGATTCATTCTTAATAAGGAGTAGCAACATACAAGATATATTATCAAGGGGTATCAAATATTCAAGATAAAGATGTTCAATGATAATTCACAAAGTGTAACATAAAAGAAAAGTTCTATGGACCAAATGAATGCATAAATGAAAAGTAAAAAAGATATCCTATATTGGTCTTAGAGTATTATTATAGAAATCTGAATATGAGAGGTGGACACTTTGGAAAGATAGATAAATAAGTAGAGGTATAACATGCAAGAGTATCATCTAGCTTCCAATTGCTTCAACTTAAGCTAATGTTTGCCATGTAGTGCCCATTGGTGTGAAGTTCTCATTACCCCTATCATAGCATCTTTAGTGGTTCATAGTTGAAAGTGAAAGCAAATATGAGTTATGTGCTTGACAAAGTATGGGTCAAAAGTCTTCTTGGTATCAGAGCATCTCATGGCAGACCTCTCTTCTTCTTCCCAAGATCCGGCCACGGCCGTGACACCACCACCTCCTCCTCCTCCTACTCCTAACACCCCACTCCTACAACGGCACACCATGCCCCGTGCGCCACCAACACCGTCTCTCGGCGATGTGCTCCACTTCGGCGATCTCGCTGAAAACCAAACCAAGCTCCCTCTCCCAATTGCGCTGCCACAACAAATTGCCAACCCTCCGATCCCCTCTCGAACCCATGACCACCCAATTCTCGGCATCCACATCACCACCTAAATCAAATTTCAGGTGAACACAACTTGCGCAAATTTCTCGAAGTGGAAACAGATCTTCGCCTTCCTCATCACCATTTACAAGGTCACGGATCACCTGACCACCGGAGCAGCCCCAGCCGAACCTGACGACAGCTGGATGGCCGTCGACATTCACCTGTCGCTCTGGATCATGGCCACTCTCAGCGACGATCTGTATCGGCTTGTCTAGGGCACGGACGGGCGCGTGCTCTCTACGTGGACACGTCTTCACCGCTTCTTCTACGACAATCAAGCCTCTCGCTACCTCTACCTCAGCAAGGCGTTCCACAACTGCCCGCGCGGAGATCTCCCCATCGCCACCTATGCCAGCAAACTTTAGAGCATTGCAGACGACCTCGCCGCCATCGGGCGGCCAGTCGACGAGAGCGACCTCGTGCTTCAGTTCATCGACGGGCTCGGTAAGCAGTACAAACTGCAGGCCGAGATCATCAAGGGTGGTGGCCCCCTACCCGGCTTCTCCGATGTGTGCTCCCGCCTGCAGCTCTGCGAAGTCGACGACGCCGCCCAGCAATGCCACGCCGGCGCGCTAGCCGGTGCACAGGCTCTGGCCGTCCACAGCGATCGCGGCGGTGGCTGGTCGCGCCCACCGGGCGTCAGCCCCAACTACTGCGTTAAAAATCGGATCCCCGGGTTCGTGCACGCCAATCAGACCGGCGTCCAGCGCGGTGTTCCATCCACCAGTGTGGTGTTGTTGGGAAACCCCAAGAGAAAGGTATGAAGTAGTGCAGCAGCAAATTTCCCTCAGTTATGAAACCAAGGTTATCGAACCAGTAGGAGATGAAGGTGCTTCTGAAGGTGTCAGCGATGCCAGAGAAGAGCTTGGCGTGTAGCTGACGTGGAACCTGCACACAACACAATCAAGATACTTTGCCCCAACTTAACAGTGAGGTTGTCAATCTCACTGGCTTGCTGTAACAATGGATTAAACGTATGGTGTGGAAACTGATGTTTGTTTGTAGAGAATGAAAGTAACAGGATTGCAGTAGGTTGTTTTATCAGTTTAAGGAAAAAGGACTGGGGTCCACAGTTCACTAGTGGTGTCTCTCCATAAATAATAATAGCATACATGCGGGTAAACAAATTACAGCTGGGCAATTGACAGAATAAAGAACTGCATAACAATGCATATACAAGTCATGATGTCTAGTGTGAGATTCATTTGGGAATTACAACATGATACATAGACCGTCATCCAACTGCATCTATGACTAATAATCCACCTTCAGGATAGCATCCGCAACACCATTAAGTATTAAGTTGCAAACAACAGATTATTGCATTAAGTAAAGTGTGTAATGTAAGTAGCACAAATATCCTTAGATAAAGAACTACTGTTTTATCCCTAGTAGCAACAGTACATCTACAATCTTAGAGGTTGCTGTCACTCCCCTAGATTAAACAGAGACATGAACCCACTATCGGGCATAAATACCCCCTCTTGGAGTCGCAAGCATCTACTTGGCCATAGCATCTACTAGTAACGGAGAGCATGCAAGATCATAAATAACGCACTCACAAGATATATTATGAAGCAAATGACATAGTACTCAATTATTCATCGGATCCCAGCAAACACAACATGTAGCATTACATAAAGATGATCTTGATCATGATAGGCAGCTCACAAGATCTAAACATGATGGCACAATAGGAGAAGCCAACCATCTAGCTACTGCTATGGACCCGTAGTCCAAGGATAAACTACTCACACATCAGTCCGAAGGCGGGCATGGTGATGTAGAGCCCTCCGGTGACGATTCCCCTCTCCAGCAGGATGCCGGGAAGAGCTTCTGAACCCCCCCCCCCCCCCCCCCCCCGAACTAGGGTTGACGGCGGCGGCGGCTCTGGAACGTATCGTGGAAAAGTGTTCGGGTGTTAGGTCTTATTTCGTCGGGGGATATTTGTAGGAGAAAGGGCAAAGACGGTGGAGCCCCGAGGGGCCCACACCATGTGGTGGCGCGGCCAGAAGGGGGGCCGCGCCTCCACCAGGTGAGGCCGCCTCGTGGCTCTCCTCCGTATCCTCTTCGGTGTTCTGGAAGCTCCCGAGAAAAATAGGGACTTTGGCTTTTGATTCGTCCAATTCCGAGAATATTTCCTTAACAGTTTTTCTGAAACCAAAAACAGCAGAAAACAGGGAACTGGCACTGTGGCATCTTGTTAATAGGTTAGTCCCAGAAAATGCACAAAAACCATATAAAATGTATATAAAACATGTAGCAATTGGTATAATATAAGCATGGAATATAAGAAATTATAGATACGTTTGAGACGTATCAAGCATCCCCAAGCTTAGTTCTACTCATCCCGAGTAGGTATAACGATAACAAGAATAATTTCTGAAGTGACATGCTTTCACACAATCTTGATCATATAATAATGTAATGCATGTAAATTGAGATCAAATGAATAAAAGCTGTAGTTTATATTGATATCAAATGAGTAATGAGTAAACAAGTAGGAAGAACAAAGTAAAACTTTCAATGAATCAATACTAGAGAACAATCAACCGTGCAAAGTAGATATTAAAGATGATTTAAGCTTCAAGAATAACAATATAATCATCTAATGCATCCAACACTCATGACAACTTTGTGAAAGGATCAAGTCAAGCAATAACAATATGCACGTAGAAAATCATCTCTCTATTTGTTCACTTAAAAACAAGCAAGCGTTCAGCGTTGGTTCCTGGCACCAGGATGTTGTGGCTAAAACAATGATAAGGGGGGTTTGGAAGGCCAACGGAAAAAAGTCTCACACGGCTGAAAGTGATCATTAGACAAGAGGAAGTCTTACAATCGAAGCTATGAAAGGAGTAGTGATTGCCACACAACGGATGCACATAGAGCTAAAAGTGTATGAAAGCTCTCCAATGGAACTAGTGGGGGTGCATCCAACTTGCTTGCTCATGAAGACCTAGAGCACTTTTGAGGAGGCTCATCGTTGGAATATACAAGCCAAGTTCTATAATGTAAAGTTCCCCACATAGTTATGCAAGTAAAACATGAAAACTCTCTCATATGGAGTAAAGGTGCTAAACATGAGCACAAATGATGACTATGAATACTACAGGTGCTATAACATGAGCACAAGTGTGGATAAAGAATAGTAATGTTGCGCCCTTTTTATTTTTATTTCTTTCTTTTTTTCTTTTCTCTTTTTCTATTTTTTTTACTTTTTATGTTTCTCTTTTCGATGGCCTCCATGGCTCTTTTCACTTTTAGGGGCACACATTCTAATATGACAACACACTTTTGATACAAGTAACTCATAAAGAACAAAGCATAGTGTATGAAACGGTGCCTCTGCCAGTGTAGCAGGATATGCTATGATCTAGCGTAACATGGGTAAAACCACACATCAGCTGTAAAGAATCATGCAAGGCAATATATAAATGATAAATGACAACAAGTCATGTAATGTAAGATGGAAGTTGCATGGCAATATATCTCGGAACAGCTATGGAAATGCTGTAGCAGGTAGGTATGGTGGGTGTTTTGAGGAAGATATTTGGCTTATGTGTAGGAGAACATGATGAAGATCTCCCACGAGTTTTGGATGTACCCGCGAAGTATGCACCAACTCTCAATGTGAGAAAGGGCAATGCAAAGTACCGAAGAGGCTAGTAAATATGGTGGTGGAAGTGCCATGAAAACCGAAGCTTAGAACTCACAAGCAAAAAGATTCCAACTAGAAATATGATCTTACAAGGCATAATGAAAATCACTCCATGAGTGACTGTGGCAAATGAACAAGTTACTGTTGGGACCCCGACCGTAGCGCATAACACAAAGTCATTACGGTTGTTTTTAACATTAGAAGTCATATATCATTATGCTATCAACTGGATATTTAAGTGTGGCACAGCTTCAAGTTTTCTAGACCAACCATTAATCATTCCACTTTACTAAACCATCATGTTTTACCATTAAGCATATTAATATCTCAAAACAACATCAATGATTCAAGTGACACAATTTAATGATCTACAAGATTATGTATCATTTCATCATACCATCTGCCACATCAAACATTTTCTGTTCTTAACCAAACACCAATCAACTTATCTAAAAATAAACTCTCCAAGTATTTAACAATGAGATATGAGAGTATAATATAAGAAAACTAACAGCTCTAACAAGAGATGCATGAAAAACAAGAGCTAATAGTATTGAAGTAACATAGAAGAATACTCAACAAATAATAGTGAAGAATACGAGTATTCATAAGAAAAAGCGGAGCGTGTCTCTCTCCCACAAAGGAATGCTAAGATCCATTTTATTCAGAGAATGAAAATAACAAAAACAAAAACAAACAGACGCTTCAAGTAAAGCACATAAGATGTGTCGGAATTAAAATATAGTTTCACTAGAGAGGACCTGATAATTTGTTGATGAAGAAGGGGATGCCTTGGGCATCCCCAATCTTAGACGCTTGAGTCTTCTTGAAATATGCTTGGGTGACCCACGGGTGCATCCCCAAGCTTAGGCTCTTTCATCTTCTTGATCACATCACATCATCCTTCTCTCTTGATCCTTGAAAACTTCCTCCACATCAAACTCAAAGTAAACTTCATTAGAGGGTTAGTGCATAATCAAAAATTCTTATATTCTGCATGGACAAAACCATTACACATGCTACTGGACATTAGCTACAGCCACTGGTATTTTATGGAACAAAAAGATCCATTCAAAAATAGCAAAAGGAGCAATGCAAAATAAATGACAGAATCTGTCAAAAACAGAACAGTCCGTAAAGAGGATTTTTTTAGAGGCACTTAAGTTGCTCAAATCAGAAAACTCAAAACTAATGAAAGTTGCATACATATCTGAGGATCGCGCACAAAAAAATCCCAGGTAATTTTGATTTTTCTGTGAATTCTTACGAATTAAACGGTTGACAGAAGAAAACTGTTTCTGCGCAGAAATCCAAATGTAGCATCAACTTTCTACTAGAGGCTTAACTTGACACAACAATGCAATAAAATAAAGATACAAAGGAATTGCTACAGAGGTATACATGTTCCTTGACTCAACAAAATAAAATAACAGAAATAAAAAAAATGGGTTGTCTACCATAAGCGCTTTTATTTAACGCCTTTCAGCTAGGCACAGAAAGTGATATTCAAGTATTTCCAAGAGATGAAGCATCAACATCAATAATTTCATCCAAGACATGGTTTGTTGTAATAGGTGCTTTAGATATCCATGAAGGTGTCCTATTACGTAAATCATTAACATCATTTTTAGGCATATTAGGAGGTTTTTGTTTGGGAATGTAGATGAACTTTTGCTCCCTTCCTACAAAGGTCTTCTCTTTCTTAGTTTTAATAGAGGAAAAAGTTAAACTTAAAGTTTCCATAGCCTCTTCTAATTCATCTATTCTATGATTATGAGTATCAAGGGTGTTGCTAGTTTCTAAAGCAGTGATTCTTCCATTAATATCCTCTATTGATTCATTACCCTTGCTAGCATTATCAAGAAAAAAATTCTCCATAGAATCCAACCTTTTAATAACATGTTCCAAAGTGATCTCAGTTTTAATTTCTTTACTAGGTGGTGGTGATCCTACCAAACTCTCAATTAAATTGCAGGCTTCCAAAGCAGGTGTATCAAGAAAGTTACCCCCCGTAAGAGTGTCAAGAACATACCTATACCAACTAGAAATACCAACATAAAAATTCCTAAGAAGGATTAAAGTGGAATGTTACTTAGTGCATTTTTTATGAGCATCATTTATCCTATACCATGCATCTTTCAAACTTTCTCCTCCTTGTTGTTTAAACGATCGAACTTCAAATTCAGGACTACCCATTTTTAGCAAATTTTAGTGAAACCGAAATAAAAAGATAAATGCAAGTAACTAATTTTTTTTGTATTTTTGATATTAAGCAAACAAGACAGTAATAAAAATAAACTAAACAAGACAATAACAAAATAAAAAGATTGAGAGTGAGAGACTCCACTCGCAGAAGAGTTTCAACTCCCCAGCGACGGCGCCAGAAAAGAGCTTGCGCTAAGTTGACGAGGGAGTGTGAAAGTCTTCTGAACAGAGGTGCTTCTTCTCCCCGGCAACGGCGCCAGAAAAAAGAGCTTCATGACCCAGTGTGGTGTTGTTGGGAAACCCCAAGAGGAAGGTATGAAGTAGTGCAGCAGCAAATTTCCCTTAGTTATGAAACCAAGGTTATCGAACCAGTAGGAGATGAAGGCGCTTCTGAAGGTGTCAACGACGCCAGAGAAGAGCTTGGCGTGTAGCTGACGTGGAACCTGCACACAACACAATCAAGATACTTGGCCCCAACTTAATAGTGAGGTTGTCAATCTCACTGGCTTGCTGTAACAATGGATTAAACGTATGGTGTGGAAACTGATGTTTGTTTGCAGAGAATGAAAGTAACAGGATTGCAGTAGGTTGTTTTATCAGTTTAAGGAAAAAGGACAGGGGTCCACAGTTCACTAGTGGTGTCTCTCCATAAATAATAATAGCATACATGCGGGTAAACAAATTACAGCTGGGCAATTGACAGAATAAAGAACTGCATAACAATGCATATACAAGTCATGATGTCTAGTGTGAGATTCATTTGGGCATTACAACATGATACATAGACCGTCATCCAACTGCATCTATGACTAATAATCCACCTTCAGGATAGCATCCGCAACACCATTCAGTATTAAGTTGCAAACAACAGATTATTGCATTAAGTAAAGTGTGTAATGTAAGTAGCACAAATATCCTTAGATAAAGAACTACTGTTTTATCCCTAGTAGCAACAGTACATCTACAATCTTAGAGGTTGCTGTCACTCCCCCGGATTAAATAGAGACATGAACCCACTATCGAGCATAAATACCCCCTCTTGGAGTCACAAGCATCTACTTGGCCAGAGCATCTACTAGTAACGGAGAGCATGCAAGATCATAAATAACGCACTCACAAGATATATTATGAAGCAAATGACATAGTACTCAATTATTCATCAGATCCCAGCAAACACAACATGTAGCATTACATAAAGATGATCTTGATCAATATAGGCAGCTCACAAGATCTAAACATGATGGCACAATAGGAGAAGACAACCATCTAGCTACTACTATGGACCCGTAGTCCAAGGATGAACTACTCACGCATCAGTCTTTAGGCGGGCATGGTGATGTAGAGCCCTCCGGTGATGATTCCCCTCTCCGGCAGGGCGCCGGGAAGAGCTTCTGAACCCCCCACCCACCCCCCCCCCCCCCCCCCCGAACTAGGGTTGACGGCGGCGGCGGCTCTGGAACGTATCGTGGAAAAGTGTTTGGGTGTTAGGTCTTATTTCGTCGGGGGGTATTTGTAGGCGAAAGGGCGAAGGCGGTGGAGCCCCGAGGGGCCCACACCACGTGGTGGCGCGGCCAGAAGGGGGCCGCGCCTCCACCAGGTGAGGCCGCCTCGTGGCTCTCCTCCATATCCTCTTCGGTGTTCTGGAAGCTCCCGAGAAAAATAGGGACTTTGGCTTTTGATTCGTCCAATTCCGAGAATATTTCCTTGACAGTTTTTCTGAAACCAAAAACAGCAGAAAACAGGGAACTGGCACTGTGGCATCTTGTTAATAGGTTAGTCCCAGAAAATGCACAAAAACCATATAAAGTGTATATTAAACATGTAGCAATTGGTATAATATAAGCATGGAACGTAAGAAATTATAGATACATTTTAGACGTATCAGTACTCTCACCACTTCTCATTCTCCTTTAGAGCTTAATTCTCGTCATATTATCGTCGGCAATGGTTCTCGCCTTCCCATCACCGCCACCGGTACAGCCCATCTACCACCCCAACCCTTTACCCTAAACAATGTTCTTGTTTCTCCACAAATTGTTCAAAGCCTGATTAGCACAAGACAGTTTGTTCGCGATAATTCTTGCACCGTCGAATATGATCCCTTTTGTTTTTCTGTGAAGGATCTCAGCACCAGGGAGCTGATCATGAGGTCCAATAGCTCTGGCGATCTGTACCCCTTCCACGGCGACACTGGCGTCTCTCCACCCACGGCCTTATCCGTCACACATGATCTCTGGCATCGCCGGCTAGGACACCCAAGCACATCGGCTCTCACTCATGTTCCATTAGATTTCCTTTCACATTGTAATAAAAACACCGCCACAACATCTTTATGTGACGTGTGTCAATTAGGGAAACACACTAGGTTACCTTTTTCGGTTTCTCATTCTCGTGCGACTTTGCCTTTTGATTTAATCCACTGTGATCTTTGGACATCACCAATCATTAGTTGTTCCGGTTACAAATATTACCTCATTGTGTTGGATGATTACTCGCATTACTCTTGGGCTTTTCCTTTACGTAATAAATCCGACACTTGTGACACTTTGCTTCAATTTTTCGCATATGTCTCCACTCAATTTCACACGACCATTCGATGTACGCAAAGTGACAATGGTGGTGAATTCCTCACCACCTCTCTACGTGATCATTTATCCTCACATAGAATCTCCCTTAGACTCTCGTGCCCATACACTTCCCCACAAAACGGATGAGCCGAACGAATGATCCGTACAACCAATGACGTAGTCCGTACACTCCTCTTTCAAGCCAAACTCCCACCGACTTTTTGGGTAGAAGCCCTTCACACCGCAAACCACCTCCTCAACATTAGACCATCACGAGTGATCTGAAACCTCACCCCTCACTTTCTTCTCCATGGCTCCAACCCAAAGTATGACCACTTGCCGACTTTGGTTGTCTTTGCTACCCAAATTTAGCCTCCACCATAGACCACAAACTTTCACCACGCACCACTCGTTGTGTTCTCCTCAGCTACCCTCGTGAGCAAAAAGGATACCGTTGCTTTGACCTTTCCAGCCGCCGCGTTATCATCTCCCGCCACGTAGTTTTTGATGAATCTGTTTTTCCGTTTGAGCCCGCCGCAAACGATACCACACAAGCCACAGCCACACCAGATCCCACACCGGATCCAACGCATGCACCAATCCCGCGGCGAGACACGACTAGACCCACAACTCCACCAGACCATCCTCCGCTGCCACGCCACCTGTCGTGGGATTGTCACGGCAGATGTTTCCGGGTGGAAACTTGAGTATGGGGACATAGCGACTTCTGACATCGGGAGCTTGTCTAGCACGGCGTGGGGAAACAAGGATTTACCCAGGTTCGGCCCCTCGTCTCGAGGTAAAGACCTACTTCCTGCTACTGCTTTATTGATATGGGTTTCGAGGACTCGGCGCCTTAGCCTCCGGGTCTCGAGATTACAATGGTGGTACTTGCGATCTGGTAAAGCTTGTTTTTCCAAGGACCAGGAGACCCCCTTATATAGGCGGTGGGTCTCGCTGGACATACAGGCGTGATCCGGGTTACAATCGTACCCGGACTCTAAGTCCTCTAGGTCTTCGCCTCCTTTAGCAGGACTCCGTCTTGTACTTGGTCTCCAGCCCTCTAGACTCTTCTTGACGTGCGGGCCAAGACTCACGCAGCGTACCGACTCTCATGAATCCCGGCCCGCACATTCTTGCTTAACCCGGCCCAGGTTCTCACCAGGCCGGCGGGTCTTCTCTGTCGGTGCGCCTACCGGGTTACGACCCCCCCAACAGTAGCCCCCAGGATAACTTGGACATCGGAATTGACTTGCTTCGCCTCACACTCTAGGGTATAATCTCGGGGAAGCCGTCACTTCTTTTGTCCGGGTTATCATCTGAAAAACAATAAACAACTTATTAAGCAAGCGAGCACACAGGTGTCGGTTTGGCCGGCTCTTACTGGCGGCCCGTTCCTAACCCGGTCATCGCCTGCCGACTCCCACTTCCAGACTTAGCAATTTCCAGCTTTATTTATGCTTCCTCGAAGACGTCGGTCAACCTCCAGGGTCAACGACATTTTTAATGCTTATCCCTTCGCGAGAACCGAGGAATCGCGCGTCCGTCTCGGGAACCCAAGATTCTGTCAGGTACAAAATCTGGCACCACAGATATGGTTCCTCGAGGTCATCATTATCCTTGGATTCTTCCTGTTTTGCCCCTAGGTCAACTCCCACTTGGGATATAAATAAGTGGGGACGGGGAAGAAAGCGACCATTTCCCCCGTGCGTCCCCACTTCTTCTTCTTCCTCCAGCGCCGCCGCTGTCACTCCCAAGCTCGAGCTCTCCAATCTTCGCCGGAGCTAGCTAACGCCACCGTCCTCTTGCATCTTCTGCTCAAATCCAGAACCGTGCCGCAGTTACCCCCGCAGCCATCTCCTCGCATCCCACTTTTAGATCTAGATCTCGGCAACTTCTTTCAATGGGGAAAAAAGTTGCAAGCAAGGGCCCCGCCGCCGCCGCCGCGGCCGCCGCGGCTAAGGCCAATCTGAAGAAGGCCAAAGCTGCCGCTGGTGCCTCCGCTTCTGGCGCCGCCGCCGCAGCGCCTACTTCCGGGAACTGGACTGGATCAACCGTCTCTGTCGCCAAGCTGCAGGACTTGATGGATTCCGGCGATCTTCAGGCCCAAGACATCATCCACTGGCGCGCCCCGGGTAACGAGGTCGTGCCGGCTCCTCGAGATAGTGAGGTAATAATATTTGCCGATCACCTCAATCGCGGCTTCAAACGTCCGGGTTCCCTCTTTTTCCGCACTCTGCTCGCTTACTACGGCCTCAGGCCTCAAGACTTGGCCCCAAATTCGATTCTTTCCCTCTCCAACTTTACCGTTTTATGCGAAGACTATCTTCAAATGGAACCCTCTCTCGACCTCTTTCTTGAATTTTTCTATTGCAACCCACAACGCTCCTCTGCCACTCTTCCTTTGAACATCTGCGGAGGAGTCGCGATTCAACGTCGCCGAGACTCCCTTTTTCCGGCTCTCAAACTTAACAGCCACCCTCGCGCCTGGCAATCAACCTTTTTCTATTGCAAGGACACTTCTCCCAAGGGCCAACCCAGACTACCGGGTTTCCGCGCTGAACCTCTCGTGCTAGGAGAATCAACCAACTCCTACGCCAAAAACCGCGCGGCTTTGTCCCCCATTCTTTCCAGGATCCGAGCTCTCAAGGCCCACGGCCTCAAAGGCACCGACCTGGTCAAATGCTGGGTCGGGTGGTGTATAAAACCACTATCCATCCGACCCAAGCTTATCTGCGACTACACCAACATTCCCTCTGATTGTCTCCGGTTCACATTTGAAGAGCCGGACGATGAAGAAGTCATCCGAACTTCTAAGAAACTTTTGTCCGAGTCTATCGCTACGATAACTCTAGACGGGCTTCTCCCCTTCAGTTCCGAGAACCCGGCCCCAAAGGTACTTAACTTGCTCCCCTCTAACTCTTATACTTCTTTCTTTTTATCCCTTCTGTATTTCAATAACCCGTCATGAACTCCTCTGTTCCTTCCTCAGGCCACTGAAGACTGGTGGAACGCCGCCGATGAAACACCCGTCTCCTCCGACCAAGAAGATGAGTCAGATCAAAATTCAGAAGAAGAAGCAGGCGAAGGTGAGCTTGACTCCATGGACCGGCTTTGGAAAAAACTCCTAGAAGCCGATCTTGAAGACGACATTTCTTCTCATACTCCCCACATTCCAGGTCAAGGTGAACAAGACTCCACCAAGGCTCCGACACCTCCTTCTCCACCAGCTGGAGCAAAGCGGGCCCGTAACGCGGTACAATTGATACCACGCTCTCGTTTCATCAATCTAGAAGCTGCTTCCGGGTTTCAAACTTGTCCGTCTGCGCAGGACAAGGAAGAGGTGACGCCTAAACGTCCAAGGACTCGCTCGTCCGCATCCTCCGACGAGCTCTCCTCAGGTATCCCAAACAGTCCTTCTCCCCGCGGGAGGAACGCTCATCAGACTTCCCCCGATGCACGTTATCCTTTGGCGGGCTGCCTCCGGGTTTCTGAATCCCGGTCTATGTCCTGCTCTTCAGGTTCCGGTTCAGAGGCTCTTCCCTCCGACTTTGTCATCAACAAGGGGTAAGTCTTAATTTTATTTTGCGCCATGTCTTTGCTTTAGCCCACTTACTATTCCTCACATGTCTTTACACTTTCCCAGAGCCCAAGCCGTCCTTAGTGATGAGGAAACCCCTGATGTCATCACAACCCCTCCAGCTGAGCCTGAAGTTGAAGAGACTCAAGCTGAGAAGCCGTCTGACCCGACTCTCCCTGTTCCAGACTCTTCTTCCCCTCCGTAGTCCGATCTTCCTGTCATTCCGGAAGAACCGGATGTCGCTGTAACGGGCACCGGCTTTCAAGATCCCGCCGCGCCCTCAACTTCCGTGGCGAAGGTCTTTGAGCCGGAACTTAAGGCTGGGGAAGGGCCCGCTACCCGTGCCACAGGCAAGGAACAGGTCAAGGAAACTGAAGAATCGGACTCTGAAGATGAAACTCCTTACAACACCTTGGAGTTTCCAGAACTTTTTGAGAGAATCCATAAGCGACTTTCCAGGGTGCGAAAGGAGGAATCTCAGCTGCGCAACTATCTGCATTTCCGCTACCAGGTATGTTCCCTCTAGTAGTCCCCAAGTGCTTAGACTTTACTTAGGTAAATGCTTAGTACTTGCATGATAGGGAACCTGTCTCAATAGAAATGTTTCTTTGAAGTAGTCCCCAAGAGTCGGAGCAGTAGCTTGCTGCGCTCCGGGTCTTTCTTACTAACGAACTTTTTGCAATGAGTAGTCCCCCAGAGTCGGAGCAGTAGCTTGCTGCGCTCCGGGTCTTCTTTGAGATACCGTCATTGCTTCATAAACTGCTTCCTGATATGTTTGTCTCTGTCTTGATAAATATATGTTCCCTCTGCAGGAGTTTTCGAAAGCCACCGCCGAGAGCAACAGCGAAACACGCCATGAACTTGCGCGCCAAGCTGGCCTTCGTGAGAAGGCTGAGGAACAGCTGAAGCTTCAAGAAGAAGCCCTAAAACGGCTTCAAACTGATAATGAGGCTTTGCAGAAGAAGGTGTACGAACAAGAGCTCGCCATACAGGTGAAGGCTCTTGAACTGCAGAGAATAATCTCCGAGTTGGAGAAAATAAAGAAGCTCGTTCACAACTTGGCCGTTGCTGTCTTCGGTGAGTCTTCTTCTTACCTTTTCTTTCTTGTATTGCTTTGTCCTCGTAGGTTTCCTTATCCTCCGTTTGCTCCCTGCTAGGTCCGGCTCAGGGGGTGACCATAAAGGGAACACTTGAGAAAATTCAGGCCATGTATGGCGTCACCCGCCGACTCTACTTCGGCTGCGCCGAGATGATCAAGGCGTCTACTTCTTCTGGGGAATGTCCTCCGGGTCTTCCGGATTTTCTCGCCGCCACCTCTGTGGTGCCTATGCTGATGGAGCGATGGAAGGCGTCTGCCTGTCGCAAGGGTGCTATCCGTACACTTGCATTGGCGAAGGCATACTACCCCAACCTTGACCCGGCCAAGCTCACAAAGGGCTTCCCTGAATTCCAGCCTGATGGCACTGAGACCTCAAAAATATATGGGAAGCTCGTGAAATCCGTTCGGCGTCCGGCTTGTCAGATTACCAATGGGTTGGCCCTAAACGAGTTCCAAGCTGCTTATGACGAAGACAACCATGCCATCAAGGAGGTCCCGCCGGAGCCGATCAACTTATGGAAGCCGGTAGAAGAGGCGCCGCAACTCTTCACACCCTTCACGACAAGTGCGAACCCCTCAAGCTCAACTCCCGACATTCCAGCTCCCTCTCGTCCCTCCGATCTTGACGGCTTTGAAGCCTTGTCTTCGGTCGTTTTGCAGAGGCCACGAGGCGGAATTACAAAGGATACGAGGGACCCTGGGCAAGGATCTGCGTCGGCTCCTCCGCACCAATAGACCGCCCGGATGTTCCAAACGCCGACTTATGTACCGGCTTACAAACTTTCGACCTGACTTAAATTCTTGTAACTTTATGTTGTGCTTCATGGCCTGTAATAGGTTAGATCGAAATACTCGCTATACCTTTTGATGCGCCTTCGTGCGCCACTGCTGTAATGTAACATGTCTGTAAATGTCTTACTTCCTTGGTTTCTTTTACCCTTTTGGTTTCTTTAGCTCTCTGCATAGCCGGGTTTCTCGTGACTTCTGTGTCTGAAAACCCGGAGCAATCAGGGTCTGCTAAGTCCCCATGGGCCTCATAGTCAGATTGAAAGCCGGCGTTTTAGCATCTGGTCATGTATGAGAATGCCATCAAGCTATCAGGCAAGAAACCAAGAATAATTGTGGCTTCTTTGCCGGGTTGTGAGTTTACAACTTACAACTTTCTTAGTTAGTAAGCCCCCAAGACCCTGATCATATAAAGAATAAGGAACTGAAAACACAATACTCTTTTCTTCTTAGAGGTGCCTTCCTCACTTTATTGATCATATAATATGTACATAGCTAGCAAGCCGCCTCATTAAAAACCTTCCAGTCCCCTTAGGTACCCTGGTAAGGAAAAGAGCGCGTCTGAAACCTGCTGCCTTTAAACGAAAGAGATACAAAAAGGTGGAGCCCGTCTCATCCGGGGGCTCACAAAACCTAAGTGTAGTATGGTCGAAGTTCTGCTATATTCCAAGGCCTGTCGTTCTCTGTCAACGGGTTCCTTGTATGGTCTGTATTGTTTCCTGTCCTTGTAGCTTGTTCTCTAGCATCCACCAAGTAATAAGACCCGTTGTGCAAGTTCCGGCTTACCACGAAAGGGCCTTCCCATGGGGGAGTTAGCTTGTGGAAGCCGGTCTTGTTCTGTGCTAGCCTTAGGACCAAGTCGCCTTCCTGAAAGGTTCTTGACTTAACCCGGCGGCTGTGATAACGCCTCAGGTCTTGCTGGTATATGGCTGATCTTTCTAAGGCCAGCTCTCTCGCCTCCTCCAGCATATCAACTGAATTTTGCCGGGCTTGCTCATTCTCAGTTTCAACATAGTTTGCCACTCTCGGGGAATCATGGATGATGTCACTGGGTAACACGGCTTCCGCCCCATAAACCATGAAGAAAGGAGTGAAGTCTGTCGATCTATTTGGGGTTGTGTTTATGCTCCAGACGACTGATGGGAGCTCCTCTTCCCAGCACCCGGCGGCTCTGACTAACGGGACCCGGAGTCTTGGCTTGACGCCTCTTAGCAGCTCCTGGTTTATCCTCTCCACTTGGCCGTTCGACTGAGGGTGTGAAACTGAGGCAAGGTCGAGCCGGATGCCGTTCTCTTTGCAAAATATCTGCATCTCTCCAAGCGAAAAATTTGTCCCGTTATCAGTGATGATGCTGTGAGGATACCCAAAACGGTATATGATTTTCTTCAGGAACTTGACAGCTGTTGCCGCTGTGCAACTGTTGACGGCTTGCACTTCTACCCACTTTGTGAATTTATCCACTGCGACCAGTAGGTGAGTATTTTTATTGGGTGAAGTCTGGAAAGGTCCCACCATGTCCATACCCCAAACTGCAAAGGGCCATGTTATTGGGATGGTCTGCAGGTCTTGAGCCGGAATATGAATCTGCCTTGCGTATCGCTGGCATCCATCGCAAACCCGGGCTATATTTTCTGCATCGGCCAGAGCGGTCAGCCAAAAGAATCCATGCCTGAACGCTTTAGCAACCATCGATCTTGTGGACGCGTGATGTCCGCAGTCCCCTGCGTGAATTTCCTGAAGGATTTTCCGGCCTTCCTCTGGTGAGACACATCGTAAGAATACCCCGGACGTGCTCCTCTTGTGTAACTCGCCATTGATGATAACGTAGCCCTTAGCCCGGCGCACAATCTGTCGTGCTAGTACTTCGTCTTGAGGTAATTCTTCCCTCTGCAGGTAAGCTATATACGGCTCAGTCCAGGACGGTGTTTGATGTACGGCTGCGACTAGCTGTGATTCCGGGTCATCAGGGTTTGCCAACTCTTCTTCTGTTGGCAGCTTGACCGAGGGATGATGTAACTCGGCGAGGAACACGTTTGGAGGTACCGGCTCTCTGCTAGAACCGAGTCTTGATAGGGCGTCGGCCGCCTCATTCTTTCGTCTGTCGATATGGTCGACTTGGTAGCCGGAGAAGAAGCCGGCAATACGATCTACTTCTCGCCTGTAAGCCGCCATGTTGGCGTCTTTTCTATCCCAGGTTCCTGAAACTTGCTGAGCCACAAGGTCAGAGTCTCCATAGCACATGATTCTTTTGATGTTCATCTCTCTAGCGACTTTCAAACCATGTAACAAGGCCTCATATTCTGCCACGTTATTGGTGCATGGTTCGAAATGTATCTGCAGGACGTAACTCAACTTGTCTCCTTTTGGCGAAGTTAGTACAACGCCGGCTCCTGAGCCTTCAAACTGCTTTGACCCGTCGAAGTGCATAGTCCAATGCTTGGCGCTTGGAGGCGGAGGTAAGGGGTCAAACTCTGTCCAATCATTGACGAAATCCACCAAGGCCTGTGACTTGATTGCTGTTCTTGGCTCGTAGTTGATATGATAAGGCCCCATCTCGATGGCCCACTTTGCGATCCTGCCTGTAGCTTCTCTGTTTTCGATGATTTCCGCTAAGGGAGCGGAACTCACCACAGTGATTGGGTGTTCCTGAAAATAGTGAGGCATCTTCCGGCTTGCCATAAACACACCGTATACCAACTTCTGCCACTGCGGGTACCTCTGCTTGGACTCTGTGAGAGCTTCACTAACATAGTAGACCGGCCTTTGAATTGGGTACTCCTTTCCTTCTTCTTTGCGCTCCACTACGACCACAGCGCTGACGGCTCTGGAATTTGCGGAAACGTACAACAACATCGGCTCCTTGCTCGTGGGGGCCGCTAACACTGGAGCTGTGGATAATGTCTTCTTTAGGTCTTCGAAGGCGTCATCTGCCTCCTGGCCCCAGACAAACTTATCTGACTTCTTCAATAGTTTGTATAGTGGCAGAGCTTTCTCTCCCATCCTTGCAATGAACCGGCTCAGGGCTGTGACACACCCTGTCAGCTTCTGGACATCATTAACACACTCCGGCTTCTTAAGGTTCATGATGGCATTAATTTTAGCCGGGTTAGCTTCTATCCCTCTCTCTGAGACTATGAAACCCAGTAACATGCCAGCCGGAACTCCAAATACGCACTTGGTCGGGTTTAACTTCATCTGATATTTGCGCAGGTTGTCGAAGGTCTCCTTTAGGTCATCCAGTAGTGACCCGGCTTTCTGTGACTTGATCACGACATCATCGACATAGGCATGCACGTTGCGACCGATTTGGTTCTGGAAACAATTCTGGATGCACCTTTGGTAGGTGGCACCTGCATTCTTGAGGCCAAAGGTCATATTTTTATAACAGAAAGCACCGAAAGGGGTGATGAACGACGTCTTCTCCTGGTCATCAACATTGAGCTTGATCTGATGATACCCGGAGTATGCATCCAAGAAACATAACAACTTGCTACCGGCTGTGGCATCGATGATCTGATCTATACGCGGCAATGCAAAGGGATCTTTCGGGCAGACCTTGTTCAAGCTGGTGTAGTCAATGCACATGCGCCACTCTCCGTTTTTCTTCAGGACTAGGACCGGGTTAGCCAGCCACTTGGGATGGTAGACTTCCATGATAAACCCGGCTGCAAGCAAACGAGCTACCTCTTCTCCAACAATCCTTTTCCTTTCTGCGTTGAGACGACGTAATCCTTGCTTTACCGGTTTTGCCTTTGGATCAACATGTAAGCTGTGCTCAGCAAGTTCACTCGGGACACCCGGCATGTCTGAAGGAGACCATGCGAAGATGTCCCGATTCTCACGGATGAACTTGATGAGCTCGCTTTCCTATTTCGGGTCCAAGTGGGTCCCCACTGAGAACTGCTTGGAGGAGTCCCCTTCTTCGAAATCAACCATCTTTGTATCTTGAGCTGATTTGAATTTTTTCTTCTCTTCTTCATGAGCCGGCTTTTCCAGCACACGCTTATCTGTCGGGTCTACTTGAGACTTGTAGAACTTGAGCTCCTCCTCTGAGCAAGCCTGTTCTGCCATGATAGCATCCCCGTTGTCACACTCTGCAGCCATGGTTTTGCTTCCCTCTACTGTGATTATTCCCTGGGGACCTGGCATCTTAAGCTTGAGGTACACATAACAAGGCCGCGCCATGAATTTGGCGTAAGCCGGCCTCCCGAATAGAGCGTGATATGGACTTTTTAAATCAACAACCTCAAACGTCAGGAACTCCGACCTGAATTGCTCTTTGCTCACTCCGAACGCCACCTCAAGGCTGATCTGGCCAATCGGATGTGCCGACTTCCCTGGGACTATGCCGTGGAAGATTGTAGATGTAGGGGTAAGGCGATCTTGGGTCAGACCCATCCTTCTGAAAGTGTCGAGGTATAAGATATTGATGCTGCTGCCTCCATCCATCAGGACTTTATTCAGGGAGAACCCGTCCACTTGTGGTGCCACGACGAGAGCCAGGAGACCCGGATGTTCGACTGCTGGAGGGTGATCCTCTCTACTCCAAGTTATAGTTTGCTCTGACCACCTCAAGAATCTTGGAACGGCTGATGCCACTGTATTGACGGCTCTTGCTTTTAATTTCCTGTCTCTCCTGGACGTACTGGTGGTGAAGACGTGATACTGTCCTTGACTATGAAGTTCTTTCGGGTTCTGCTGATATCCGGTTGTGACTTGATTCTGTTGTTGACTGGACCCGGCATTATTGTTTGGCGGTCCATTTGACCCAGCCCCCTGTCCGGGTCCCATCGAGTTGCCGTTGTTTCCATTGAAACCGCTGTTACCTCCGAAGTTCCCCTGACTCCTCTGGCCTTCCTGCTCATGTCTCATCCAGGCTCTGATGTCCGCGCACTGAGCTAGCGAGTGGTTGGATGGTCTCCCGTTCTTGCTGTGTTTTGGACATGGCATGCTGTACATCTCGCTGAAGTTCGAGCTTCTCGGAGGTCCTCCTCTAAAGTTACCACCGGGTCTAGGTCCCCTGTAACCCGTCGTCTGGGTTGTACCCACGAACTCTGAATTTCCGCCCTCATAGGGACGCTTGTTACTTCCGTTCTGATTGCTATTACTCTGGTTCGGGTTTGGGTTACGGCCTCCGCTGATCCGGTTGTTCCTCTGTTGTTCCTCTGTTTCGCCCGGCCTCTTATCCGTGGCTGCATATTTGTTCGCTGTTGTCACCACTTCCCCTATTGAGATGTTGTTGCAGGCCGGGTCTTCCCTCATACGTCCAAGCTTGTGGGTCAACGGCTCGAAGCCGCAGTTTTTCTCCATGTACGATATAGCTGTGTGTGCCGAGATGTTGAGAGATGACTGCAAGATTTCCGTAACCCGGCCCATCCATTGTCTGGCTGACTCGGTTTTCCTCATGACGCATCGATCCAGGTCGGCCTCAGTGTACTGTTTCTTGCAAGTTCCGGCGAAGTTCTTGATGAACGCCGCCTTCAGTTCCTCCCATGAGTTGATACTGCGTGGCGGGAGTCGGTCTAGCCAAATTTTAGGTGCTCCTTCTGCTAACATAAGATACATGTAGCGTGCACACAGATTCGGTGAAGCGTTCTTCATGTCCATGGCCATGCCGTAACTGCTCAGCCATGTTTCTGGATTCATGTTCGGCTCGTAATTGCACACTTTGGTCGGCTCTTTGAATTTTTCTGGAAACGGCTCCGCCCTGATGGCATCTGACAAACACTTTGGTCCCGTCAAGTTTGAAGTTGAGCCCCCTGTGTAACCCGGCGCAGGAGGAGGTGCTGCGGGGGTCACTATTCC
This sequence comes from Poa annua, assembly GCA_026929855.1. Lineage (NCBI taxonomy): Eukaryota > Viridiplantae > Streptophyta > Magnoliopsida > Poales > Poaceae > Poa > Poa annua. The sequence goes on from CM049437.1 coordinate 62,161,435, forward strand.
GACTCCTGGTGCTCCAGCTGCTCCGGCTCCCGCTGCCGGTGGTGCTGCCGCCGCAGCTGCACGCCTTGCTCTTGAACTATTGACTATTGACTGAGCCGCGGACACGGCCGGCTGAGGCGGCTGGATTACTTGCTGATTTTGTTGTTGGCCTCGTTGGCTTACTGGTCCGAGCCGGTTCTGGATAGATCTTGCTGCTTGCGGTTCTCCGTGCCGGCTCCTGGTACGACTCCTTTGTGGCTCTGAGTTGAATGCTTGTGACCCGCGCGGATTATTGTTCTGTTGGACCACAGCAGTACGCAGTAAATCCACGGCTCTCCGTGCCTCAATACCGGCTGGCGAATTGTCGAACGGGATCTGCTGTAGCGCGTGTGCAGCTGCAAAGACGTTGTCAACCGGATTATTATAATGACCCGGGGGGGTAGTGAACCTGGGAGGTGGCGGAGGTAGTTGTTCTGCGGCTGCTTCCCCGGTTCCGGCTCCTCCCGCTGGATTTCCTGCTCTTCGTAACTCGGCCTGTGGGGCGCCGGCTCCCATCACCGGATTTACCGCTGCTATGGGCGCATTGGCTGGCGTCGTCTGATATTCCAAGACTTGAGGCACTATGGTGTTGACTCCAGTCGGCAAGGGTAGCCGGCTTCCGCGCCTTCTGCTCTGCACCGCAGTTAACTCGTCCCTTCTCCTCTGGAGGGCGTTTCTTTCGTCTTGTAGCCTCTGCTCCTGCTGGGCCAAAGATCGTTCCTTCTCCGCTACGCGCCGGGCTTCATCCGCGCGCTCCTGGTTCGCCCTAGCCATGGCTCGCCTTAAATCTTCCAACTCCCTCTGTATAGCTGAACTGGTGTTTGTTACTTCTCCCGGGTTCTGAGCCGGGATTCCCGATGCACCGGCTCTCGCCTGATCGTTCACCGCGGTCAGGATCGGGTTTGTGAACGCTGTCCCGGGTGCTGGCGCGTGTGTCTGTACTCCCGCGCCAAAAGTTGGTAAAACGGGTCCGGTGTTGGGGTGTAGTGGGGGGTACGCCGCTGGTGGCATGCCGAGGTTGCTCTGATCCCAAATTTCTCGATCCCGTCTGGCGGTTCTTTCTGCACTTGTTTCACTACTTACGGATGCTTCCACCCCATCGGTTTGCTGAGCCGCCGTCACCACGTGAACCGTCATGTGTCGTGCGGGTCCCGGGGATGCCGGGTGATCTTCTTCTTCGAGCCCAAATCCCCACCGGTCTTCAAACAGCGGCAGAATTGACTCGGTATCCGTATCCAGATCGGACACGTTCGTTGGTATTCTGACGGAATCCTGTAGTGCTTGAATTGCCGCCTCTTCCTCGATAATCATGACTTCGCACTCTGGCGATCCAACAGATTCTTCTCCATCCGACTGAGCCACGGTAGCTGACCCGGATTCTGACTCGAACTCCGGCTCATACTGCTCTGAGCCGGCTCCTGTGGTTTGGACTACGCCGACGAAAACATTGATCTGTCCGAAGGCGATCATAGATCCGGTTTCCAACCGATCTGCTTCTTCCTTCCAACCAAAGTCGTCCACGATCCGCTCCCCTCCCGGGAGCGTGTGGATCTGGCCGATAGCTAGGTTTTCCATACCGCGCCGTGCTTCTCCACAAATCATGATGTTCTTGGCTGCAGGCCCCACGGTGGGCGCCAACTGTCGTGGGATTGTCACGGCAGATGTTTCCGGGTGGAAACTTGAGTATGGGGACATAGCGACTTCTGACATCGGGAGCTTGTCTAGCACGGCGTGGGGAAACAAGGATTTACCCAGGTTCAGCCCCTCGTCTCGAGGTAAAGACCTACTTCCTGCTACTGCTTTATTGATATGGGTTTCGAGGACTCGGCGCCTTAGCCTCCGGGTCTCGAGATTACAATGGTGGTACTTGCGATCTGGTAAAGCTTGTTTTTCCAAGGACCAGGAGACCCCCTTATATAGGCGGTGGGTCTCGCTGGACATACAGGCGTGATCCGGGTTACAATCGTACCCGGACTCTAAGTCCTCTAGGTCTTCGCCTCCTTTAGCAGGACTCCGTCTTGTACTTGGTCTCCAGCCCTCTAGACTCTTCTTGACGTGCGGGCCAAGACTCACGCAGCGTACCGACTCTCATGAATCCCGGCCCGCACATTCTTGCTTAACCCGGCCCAGGTTCTCACCAGGCCGGCGGGTCTTCTCTGTCGGTGCGCCTAACGGGTTACGACCCCCCCAACACCACCCACCTGGCCCACCTGCCCCCCACCGCCCGCACGTTCGGCAGCTGGCGCCCGGATCCTCCTCGGATCATGTGACCGGATCCACCTCGGATCACGCGGCATTCCCGCCCAGCCCAACCACCAGCGGTCCCACCGGATCCTCCTCGTGCTCAACCCCCACGCGGCATCTGCGCCCCTGACCCACCTGTCTCCACACGCTCGCCCACTCCCATCGCGCCACCTCCACCCCCGCTACCAGCTCAAGCCGTTCCAGTACAGCCACCCCACAATGCACAAAAAATGTCCACCCGAGCCAAATCAGGTTATCTCATGCCCAAAATACCTTTTAACCTACACGTCTCAACCACACCCTCACCTATTCCCAGTAATTATCGTACAGCCCTTAAAGAACCACATTGGCACGATGCTATGGTCGATGAATTTAATGCTCTAATTCAGAATGACACGTGGTGTTTAGTGCCTTGTCCTGCAGGTGTCAACGTGGTCACGGGCAAATGGATCTTTCGGCACAAACTGAACTCAGATGGCACATTGGCACGCTACAAAGCTCGGTGGGTGCTTCGAGGTTTTACTCAGCAGGCAGGAGTGGATCACGGCGAAACCTTCAGTCCAGTGGTCAAGCCTGCCACAATTCGAGTTGTTCTCGCCTTGGCCACGGATCACTCATGGCCCATCCATCAGTTGGACGCAAAAATGCCTTCCTCCATGGTGATCTTGCTGAAACAGTGTACTGCAAACAGCCCTCTGGCTTTGTCGACTCCACTCACCCCAATCATGTGTGTCGCCTCAAAAAATCACTCTATGGGCTCAAGCAGGCTCCCCGGACTTGGTTCCTCCGCTTCGCCACATTCCTTCATACACTCGGTTTCACACCCTCCAAAAGTGATTCGTCGTTGTTCATCCTCCATACGCCACACACCGCAGCCTATCTCCTACTATATGTGGACGATATCATACTCACGGCTAACACCACTGGCACTCAGAACAGCATCATCGCTTCACTCAACCAGGAGTTCTCCATGACTGACCTCGGCGATGTGAATCATTTTTTGGGTGTCAATGTACAACGCTCGGCGCGCGGCCTCTTCCTTTCACAACATCGGTACGCCCTCGAGCTTCTGGAACACGCCGAAATGCTCAATTGTCATCCCATCTCCACGCCCATTGACACCAAATGCAAGCTTTCAGCAGAAGATGGCAAGCCCGTCTCTGATCCCTCATGCTACCGCAGCTTAGCTGGAGCTTCGCAATACTTAACGCTCACCCGCCCCGACCTCTCTCATGTTGTCCAACAGGTCTGTTTGTTCATGCACGATCCTCGTGACTCCCATCTTCAGCTCATCAAAAGGATCTTGCGCTATGTCAAAGCCACCTCTCATCTCGGTCTGCAGTTCTATGTGGACTCCTCATCCGATCTGGTGGCTTATTCTGATGCCGATTGGGCCGGCTGCCCTGACACGAGGAAGTCCACGTCAGGATTCTGCGTCTTCCTCGGTGCAAACCTTGTCTCCTGGTCCTCGAAGCGGCAACCCACAGTATCCAGGTCGAGTGCGGAAGCTGAATATCGCGCGGTTGCCAATTGCGTCGCGGAAGCTGTCTGGCTACGACAGTTGCTCACCGAGCTGCATCAAGCTCCAGCCAAGTCCACAGTGATTTACTGTGATAATATCAACGCCACATACATGTCAACCAACCCGGTGCAGCACCAACGGACCAAACAAATCGAGATTGACCTGCATTTTGTTCGGGATCGCGTCGCGCTTGGAGAGCCACGGGTCCTGCATGTGCCCACCAGTGCCCAATATGCAGACATCTTCACGAAGGGTTTGCCAAGTTCTGTCTTTGAAGAATTCAGGTCCAGCCTCAACGTTCTTCCAAACCCAGTTTCGACTGCGGGGGGTGTTGACTAACGTCTATATTCTGTTGTAACCGCCTCCTGTAACGTAGGCTAGGACCGGTTCTGTAGGCACGCATGCCCCTGCGTGGGCCTCTGCATTCTCTATATGTACTCTCAGTTTACATGAATACATCTATCGATTACACTTCTATCTGTCTTCTGATGTCTCCCTGTTTTAACGGGTTAGTGGAATTTACCTAATGTGTCATCAACCATGTGAAGGAATTCTTGTACACGTTGCAACGCACGGGCCCTTTTCCTAGTAACCTCATACAGGAATTAAACAACGTGGCAATAAAGTTCTTGCCAAGATGCCAAGTAACCTTATAGAAAGCTCGTGCGTCTTTCTAGACCTTAAAAGTGTCTTGGCCACTAAGAAAGCTGAGCATTGCAACCTCGGATAAAAATGCGAAGCAGGACTAAAGATAACGAAATATGACCAGAGTACCAGTGTACCACCGTTGCCCATCTTTCGCCTTATCAGTTGAAACTTTTGAGTGAACTGCTTGTATCGAACTCAATGTCATCAGAGCATGAGGTTCTGATGCAAAATGTTAAAAGTAGTACTTGCCCACCTTTTCCTAATAGAGCTTTTGGGTGAACTTGGAACTCAAACATAACTTGAGATTAAGCCATTAAGGCATCAATAGGGAAAATGATCCAATCAAGGAAGCAAGATGTTGCCGGTTCTTTCTTTTGCTGATCATCTTCTACCACATTTCCGGTCATAATCGGCACCAACTTCGGCAAGTACAGCTCCTCGGCACCTGTCATCACACAATCAGAGAAAGCGAAAGATTCCTTGTACCCATCATTCCTGATGGCTTATAGGTTTCCAGCTAATCCTAGTTTTGAACAAAGTTTATAAAGATAGCGATTCATCTAACTCAGGACAAAATATATTCATTTTTTCTTCAACGACAAGAACCCTAGGTAGTAAACTCATATATTGAGAGAACAATTGCTATCTGCTAACTTTCCCCCAAACCTGTTCACGTTACATTTCTTCACCCTTTCGGTTCGATACGGCCAGGAGAAGTATTAAATGCACAAGAGTAGTCCTCGTATCTTTGAGATTGTACCATAGGTGTGTGCATAATTGTATATTTCATAGTATAAAGTAATCATGATATTATATTATAAGAGCATCTCCACTGGTGTGCCCAATAGAGCGGCAGGCAAGTGCGGGGGCCTACTCATTGTCGTCGAGGATGACGACGATATTGTTGTCCCATCACTAGGAGCGCTCAGCGAACTCCCTCAACGTCGGTTGGACTGTGTCGAGGGATACCTTGCAGACGAGGTTGAGGTCTCTCTGGGAGAGTCATCAACCTCCTCCTCCATCAGCGTCGAGGCGCTGCCGGCTCCGTCTCGACCTTGAACTTCACGGGTGGCGGCAGACCGAAATCACGGATAGTCACGCTGGTGCCGCCGCCTATCCTTCGCGGTAGTGCTAGCCATCTCCGCGGGGCGTGGGGGGAAGGGGGGGGGGGCTGCGGGAGGCATTGCCTTCCTGCTTGGGGATGACGAACCGCGGCGTCGTCGGCATCTCTCATCAGTCGTGTGTGGGCTCACGCGGCGCGACGTACTCGTTGTCGCGCATGACCGTGTAGAGACCGTGTCCTCCCCATCTACGGCGGCGCGACGCGATGTTGTTGTGCGCCGGCCATCAGGCCATGTGGGACCACTCTAGTCGTCGACTGCCGCTTGTCACTGTGCTTGGTGGAGCGCCGCTTAGTTTGCCCTATCCTCGGCGTACTTGGGGTCCATCCGCTGTTCCGGAGTCAGCGGCCACCACAAACAGGTGAGGTCGTGGAGCCGGTCCGCCTCCGATAGAGGAGAGACCACGTACCTGAGTGCTACCTGAGTGCTGACAGCGTCCAGACGCCGCCGCCGCTGGGGAGACGCACCACCGACGCCACGGAGATGTGATGTGTGTAAAAGAATGTGGCCTCGTCCTTCTGCAGGCAGCTCTTCCCCGCGCCTCTGCCTCCGCGCTCCCGCACGCCGTTATGTGCCATCTCTGCTCCCTGTCGGTGAACTGTGGAGCAAGGGAAAGAAGAAAGGAGAGCGGTGGTGGAATGATGTGCCGGGAGTGGCGCTGCGCGTGCTTTATAAGGACGGCGGGGAGGCGAAGCGCGAGAACGGGTGCGGAAAAGTTCCCCATTTTACGCCGGTGCCTGTTCTCGAGACATTATTTACCAGGTGACGCGCGTCGGGAAGACGAGGCGTGACGTGTCACACTGCGTCAGGAACCGCCCAGCGGCTGCAATAAATTGTGCTTACTGCCTATTTGTCGCTGACGCGTCGGTCCTGCACGTTAGATTTCGACGTGGCACATGTTGCCGCGGTTACCGACACACCCGCTTGCATCCTTAGAAACAGGGTTGCCGGACTCTCTATTAGGGTGTGCCAGCAACATTTGGTGGATTGGGCTCGTCGATGGGGGTTGTTTTGGTGCCAGCGCCCCCAATAGCCCTACTGGTAGTGCTATTGGGTGTGCCGGTGGAGATGCTTAATATTGATCTTAGCCCTCGTTTGCTAAAACTCTAGGAATTGGATAAACGTAGGAATTGACGTGTCATGCACTGGAAATTTTCAAAAATGTTGTTTGGATGTCAGGAGGAAAACACAGGAATTATAAACACAGGAAGATGAAAACTTCATGTTTGTTTTCCCCCAAAATTACAACGGAATAACATATGCATATGTATTTCAAAGCAATCTGAGATTCCTATTCCTTTGTTCCAAACGGTATCATAAGAATCCTATCCTCCAAAATTCCTACAATTTTCCTTTATTCCAAACCGGCCTTAATAGTGTTTGGCAATCTAAGATCATCTCCACCGACAGCCCCAAACCAGTCCCCAACCGGTTTGCGGACAGGGGGCCAATAAACGGCCCGCACCAGCTCGTTCAAACCGCTGCCTGTAGATTGGGCCGCCCTCCAATCTATCCAGCAGCCCGTCTCCGCCCTCGTCAGCCAGGGGTTGGGCTGGGGTGCCGACAATGCATGCTATGCTGGAAAGACCGAGCCATCCCGCTTGACAGCCACACAAATTTGAAGAGCTATTAATTTAATAAACAAGTACATAAGAAACTAGGGTAAAAGAACTACGTCCGCCTACTCCGAAGGCCTCTATGGCGGCTACTACGGCCGATTTTTTTCAAAACGGCCTCTTCACCAACTCGTCACCGCTGCCACCGGCAGAGCTGTCGCGGTCGAGGGTGGTGCTGGAGCCGACTGTGCTGCTGGAGCCCTCGCCGACGGTCTTCCGGGCTTCATATTTCGCCAGCAAAGCGGCCCTCCTCCGGTAACGATCCTCTGCCAAGGCGAGCGGTGACGTTTTCTCTGCCTGGCCTCCTCCCGCGCCGCCTCCAATCCGGCCCCCAAGAATCTTGACTGGGCGGCCATAAACTCACAGTTGCGAGCCTCCTCCGCCGCCGTCACCATGGACTCGCGTAAGCCGGCAGCTTTGATGGTGTCGGCGGTATGGAAGATGGCGTGGGAGCCGCCAGTTGCCCATGGAGGAGGGTCTTGTCGACGTGGAGCTGTCGCCGCTGCCAATCTCACTCAACGTTTTCGAGGTCGTCGTTGTCCTCCTCCAAGGCCATGGGCAGCCGCACCTCCGCCTCCGACGGTGGCTACTGCTCCTCCTCCATAGGCTCCACTAACTCCTCCGGTTCCGGATCCTTTGGCATCTCCACCGGCGACCAGAGCCGCTCCCCAGGAGCGGATGAGTAGGCGGTGCGAGCGGTGTTGGTGAGCTTCGCCCAGGTGGTTGGAAGACGGCGAGGCATGGTGATGTGGGTGCTGCCATCCCTCCGCCGCGCTCGCCCTTTATAATAATCCATAAATAATATATACAATCATGCTCCATAATCAAGTGCTCGCTGTGAGAAGAAGATCTACATGCATGTACCCATTTGTCCCGGCAAAAAAGTGTGAACCCGAGTGAGTATGGACCATACGCTCATCTTTCTTCAATCTACACACCTCGTTCCGCGACAAACCTATCCCCTTTATAGGCGGCTGCGGCTGGGTGTGAAAGGGGGCCGGGAAGGCGGGAAACCTAGTGGGAACGTGGCGCACGCGGGAAGCGGCGAGTAAGTGGGCAGCTAGCTCACCAGTACTCCAGCGTTGGGAGTTGGGCGTGATCGTTGTGCGCGACTGGTGCAGGGAGCGTCCCCCAAACTGCTGGCGGTTTGGGCGCTAGCCGCCAACGCCGTGTCGGCGCCTCTGCCGGACACCGTTTGGGGTGCTGGTGGAGATGCTCTAAATGTCTTAATCCTGCCGTGACTTGTGATATGACAATGATCATCTTTTTATATATATATATATAAAAAGGGGAACATTGCTGATCCATTATATCTGCATGTCATAGTTTAACCTGATCCTGCTGTTTTCTGAAAGGCTACCTAGCATGTTTCGTGCTGTGGTGATGTCACCTCGAGGTTTTGGCCATAGAATCTCTGAATGGCTATCTTGCACAGTTTACTCTCTTGTTTTCAATACTTTTTTCTTGGCCTTTTCCTTCTTGTTCAAACATGCACCACAGATCAAGAGATAACGTTATTTTTTATTGACAATACATGTGCCTAACTTTCTTTCTTAAAATAATAATGCCCGATGTTCCGCGCCTTGTATGCAGTGACGGCGTCAGGTTTTAAGGGACGTGTATTCATTTTGAACGTGGGTATTCATTTTGACAAAATCCTCATTGTTTTTGCTAAAAAATCCACCGTCCTATCAAAAAATTCTAAAGATTTGTCAAAATCATGAGTATTCACTTGAAGACTCACTGAATACACGCTGGCGCCGCCCCTGCTTGCATGCTTACCTTCTTTTATTGGGGGACTTTCTTTTTTTTCAGTCTAGAAATTTAGGATGCAAGAGAAACATATGTACTTTTGTTAAGGGAGAAACTTTTCTGTTGTCTTATTTTTCTGGTTAAGTAACTTCCATGTAGATGCTTGAGGGTAAGCTTTTCACTTTCACAATTGCCTACAGTTCAGTGAATATAGAGCAAAGCTGCAAACTGGAGGGACAGCTAAGAACTGACAGGCTGTCGAAATTGTCTATCGGGCCAATAGACCATACGCTTAGATATTTTCTACCCAGATGGCTGACCTTTTGAATGCAATAATTTGCATTACCGTTTTGCATGTTGTTAAAGAATATGCACCAAGACAATGTTCTTAGTTAAAACCACTTGTCTGAGATTTAGACGGCACGCGTCAACTTGCTGCACAGATTCAGATCAAATCCAGACTTTTCTGGGTGCCCTCATGCACATGCCAATCTTGTATGCTACTCCATATCTCATAGGTAATGTTATACAGCGGCCATGTTATACATGCATATAATACAAATTTGAAGTGTCGTGTTATCCTGAGATTCCAACGGCATCTAACAAGATACATACATGGTCATTGTCTGGTCAGAGATCACAGAGCCACTTATTTTCCGATGCCCGCACATGCAAGCAAAATCATTTTTCGGTGAGGCTGATATCATTCACCCATTAGGTTGGCAAAAAGAACTTCATAACAAGGAGGTCATACCGTGAGCTCGATGAAAATGACAAACAAATGAGTTATCCGAGCCTAATCCAAGAACATTGTTTGAGCCCTAAAACAAATCCCCAATTGGTGATCCTGACATCCACAACTGGACATGAGGTGACCACCGAGCAGTGAAGGAATGGTCCTAGATGATCCTGACAACGCAGGCAACCTGACCAAAATTTGGTTCAGGAAATCCAGCAGTTGGAAACCCTACACCTAGGGCACAGGTTTATATCAACAGTTCAGAACCACCCAATGTGGTCCAACGACAGTGCCCATGCAAGGCTCTCAAAACAATTCCCGTCATGCGTACAGTTGCATGAGCTGCTCAACCATCAACCATAATAAATTGCTTAAGCTCATTCCATGGCTACATTCGGTTTCCTACAGCTCATGGAACGTGTAATGGCGACTTGAGAGAGTTGCAGATAAGGACGGCCGGAGGACAAATACAGAAACTTGGGATAGATTGCAAATGTGTCCCACGCTCATGCATGGAAGTGCTTTTTATGGCGCCTTTAGGTTTGTGATTTGAGTGTATGACTTTTATGTTGGGACATCCTCCTGTTGGTGAGAAGGGTCTGAATTTTCATTAAATCTGAAAATTGCTGACGAGGTCTTCATCTTGGAGCCTTGGATGCTTTATCTGAAAATATGATAAACTGTGATTTGTCTGACAAGTACTGTCAATAGATCATGTTCCCTATCCCATGTTTTTTTTGTAGGAATCATCCCAGGTGACTGTAAGGGGAGCTGTAAAGTTGAGGGACTGACTAGACTAGGCAGGTCGGCAGCGGCAGTTGACTTAGGAAATTTGGAAGGAAAGGAGTCTTTGTGGTCTTCTTTTAGTGACAGCATCTCCAATACATCATCTATTTTAGGGCATCTAAAAAACGGGATATGGCACCCTAAGTTTGGCTATAGGACACGAAAATTATTTCTACTCCAGCAGATGATATAAAATAGGGAATAAAAAATGTGTTTGGTCGTCTAAAAAAGTGTATTTGGTTAAACGAGGTCGCGGCCGGCATCGTTGAGACCGGTGACGTCAGAGATGTCGATGGGGGGTGAGCTATCCTCGTTTATGCTGGAGTTATAGTCGCTAGCTCGTGATCCCGATGGATGATTGGGCTTGGCGGCGGTCTCGGCATACGAGCGGGGACGGTTGTCGATACAGCGCATGCGTTGGATGGCCGACGGGTGAGTGAGCAGACGGAATCGAGCATAAGGTGTGGCGGCTGGGGGTGGGGCTCGGCCCCAAATTGGGATGCGCTGCAGGCTGCTGCGGCGGTGGGAATCGGTGGCGGAGGACGGCCACGAGTCGAGGCAGCGTGGTGAATCGTCGGCAGTGGCCGGCGGCAGTAGGGGTAATCGACGACTGCGGTAGCAGGAGAAGAAGTGAAACTTTGGCGCAGCGGTTGGGCTGTCTGCGGCCATGTTTTGGATGTAGAGCAGACGCATCGGATTATATTTGCGTCACCAAATGCTAAAATTTGGGGCATGCTAATAAATTACATCACCATATAGGGGTCCTATATATCATTTGTAGAGCACATGTTTTGGCCTTTGGGGCCCTTGGGTGCCATAAAATAGATCATCTATTGGGATGCCCTTATGACTTACGAGTGAATGTTGTGTGCTTGTGTGTTCTCGTTCCCTGGAGGCCTCCTCCCACCTCCCATCGAGCATGTGCTTCCGGCTCTGCAAGCTTGATGGTTGTGATTAACACCACACGTGGTACTCCAAGAAGAAAGTGTTATAGCAAGCGTGTTTTCCCTAAAAGGGTGACTCGAGGGTTTATATCAAATTCTCGGGCAATTGGGCAAAAAGATGTCTTTCTCCTCTCTTCTTCCAGCAACCTACAAAACAAGTCTTTTGCCTTATGTCCCCAACTCCACTGTGTGGTTGTCAAGCACAAGCTATCGTATTAGTAAAACTGAAATAAAAAATAAAAAGTAAAGACAAAAGTAAAACTATGTATAGCCAGGCAAGTAGAGTAAAAACAATAAGTAAAAGTCTTGTTAGGTTTTTATTGTAGATGCAATAAATAAAAGTGTTTTTTGTATTTTCGGATTTAATTAAAACTGAAAATAAAAAAGTGCAATAAAAGTGTTGAAAAATTGTTTCTTATAATAAAAGATGGACCTGGTTTATGAGTTCATTTATCTACTCTCTCATAATCTCTCATAAGGTGTGGTGGACATAAAACAATTCACAAGTGATATAATATTGGTGCAACTTAATTATGTTAAGGAAAGCATTCATACGTGCATCACGCCTATTTTAGAGATGATGCAACACATCTCTCTTATACTCTTCTATAAAGGGATAACTCCATGCAATCTAGAATTAAGAATAAACATAGTATAGCCTTTGGTACTTCGAGATGAGTTTGAATATCAAATATGTTAGCATAAAGCAAGAATGACTTAGAAGCCACTAGACATCAAATAGCACATGCATTCACTTAATCCCTAGTGAGTTAACAAACGAAAGGAAAAAGCCACTGTGGAACTCAAATTTGTTTGTCACTATCCAATGACCACCACATGTTACTGATGCATGTAAAATGCATACATGAAACTTACACTTTTCTACTTGATATTTCAACTTATTTGCAACATATGTAGGGTTATGTTTATGAATTATAATGTTTTAGGGGATAATTCACATTGTCCACCTTTATTTGGATTTAACCCAATAGACCAGAAAAATCATGTTTTGCGTATTTTCAAGTTTCAGGGACCTAAACAACGTCAAATGAACCTGCCAAATTTTGATGATTTATTTTTGTAAGAAAGGAAACTCAAGGCAAGGATCAGCAAAGAAGGAAGTCTGGGGAGGGAACGAGCACAGCTGGCGCGGCCCCACCACAGGCCATGCCAGCCATGTCGGTTCCCCCTCGAGCGTCGGATGTCGTCGATCTTTGGCTCTAAGAATTAGGTTTGACCTAAAACCGACTATAAAAGTAGTCTCCTGACGAGTTTCGGAAGGAGCGCCGCAGAAACACATAATCACCGAAACAGAGACAAAAGCAGCCAGATTCAAGGGGGGAAACTCCGGCGGGACGCTGCCGGCGTGATCTCCACCTTCTCCAACGTCTCCATCATCGTCACCATGATGAAGGGAGAGTAGTCCACCTCTGGACTATGGGTTTATGGTTGTAGCTAGTTGTATCTCTCTCTCTCGTTCGTTCATTGTATTAGCACCGTATGAGCTGCCTAACATGATTACGATCATCTATGTATTACCTATGTGGTGGATCTTTTATTTATAGTTGATATTTGAGAATGCAATTGTTTCGAGTAAGAGATGTATGGTTAGATGCATATTACATACCCCGTTCTGTATTACTTGTTTTGATCAAACATGTTTGATGGATGTAAAATGCATACATGAACTTTGCACTTTATTACTTCTTATTTCATCATAATTGTATCATATATGGGTTATATTTATGTTCTATATTGATTTATGGGAATATTTCACATTGTCCCTATTTTTCTAAAATTAACCCTGCACAGTCAGAAACCCTAATTTTTCTATATTTTTACCTTTCAGGGATCCAAACGACGTCCAAATGACCTAATATTTCACGGGGACCAATATTTGGAAGGAAGGAAGCGTACGAGCCAAGGAAGAGCAGGAAAGGAAGTCCGAGGAGGGAACGAGAAGGGCCCATGTGGCCAGATTCCCTGGCCGCGTGGGGCATGCCCTTCCCCCCTCGAGGCTCCGATGCCGTCGATTTTCGTCTTCATGCCTTTGTCTTGACCTAAAACCGACTATAAAAATAGTCCCCGACGGCTTTCGGAAGAGAGCGCCGCAGAAACACAGAACCATAAAACAGAGACCTAGAGCTGCAGATTGGAGGGGGGAAACTCCGGCGGAGCGCTGCCGGCGTGGCCTCCATCTTCTCCAACGACTCCACCATCGTCACCATGATGAAGAGGGAGTAGTCCACCCCTTGACTATGGGTTTGCATCATATATGATATTTTCTAAATCATTGGAAACATTATTACCACTAGCATAAGGAACGTAAGGCGGCCTACCATAAGAACTATAGTTGTTGTTCCCATACCCAATATTGCCAAAATTTCTTATAAAATTGACATCAATATTCTCAGCATCATTTCCCACAAGATCTTGTAAGGGAACATCATCAGTATTTTGTTTAGACATGTAGGCAAGTATGGCATCCGTTTTACTAGACAAGGTATCTATTTCTTCAATGGAATTAACTTTTCTAGATGGATTTGGTGCTCTTTCAATGTGCCATTGACTATAATTTGCAACATATTATCTAAAATGGCTTTTGCTTCAATAACATATTTACTCATGAATGCACCACCTGCAGCAGAATCTAACATGCTCCTAGACATTTAATTTAACCCATTATAGAATGAGTGTATAATAGTCCATTCATTTAATCCATGTGATGGGCAACTTCTAAGCATGATTTCCCATGTTGTTGCTACATGTTCATTATCATTTTGCTTAAAAGATAGAATGATATTCCTATTTTGCAAGATTTTAACAGGAGGATAATATTTCTTAATAAAATCTTCTTTAAGATCATCCCAAGAATTTATGCTAGCACTTGGTAATGAGATTAGCCATTCTTTTGCTTTGCCTCTAAGTGAGAATGTGAATAGCTTTAGTTTAACAATATCATCTTCCACATTCTTAAATTTTTGCATGTCGCAAATTTCACTAAAGTCATGTAAATGCATAGAGGCATCTTCACTAGCACTCCCTCCAAATTGTTCTCTAGCAATTAAATTAAGTAGCACAGGACTAACTTCAAAACTATCAGCTTTAGTCTCAGGTGTAGTAACAGGTCTAGCAATGAATTGATCATTTGGAGTATTTGTGTAGTCACATATTTTTTATGGATTTTTATTTTTTAATGAAAACTGAAAGTAAAACTAAAATAAACTAACAAACTAAAAACAAAATTAAAAGACAAAAAACAGGACAAAAGAAAATTGCTTCATAAATCTAAAAGAGAAGAAAAACCTCACAGAGGTGCAACCTCTCCAAGCATGGCTGTTTACACAAGTTGGTGAAGACGGTGCCAGAAAATCATTAGCCTCGGTGAAGATGGCGCCAGAAAATCTACTAAAAGTAACCTTGGAATGCAAGTACTATTAGATACCTCTTTCCAACTCCGCAGCAACGGTGCTAGAAAACCTTCTTGATGGTTGTGATTAACACAAATCGTGGACTCCAAGAGCAAAGTGTTATAGCAAGCGTGGTTTTCCCCACAAGGGTGACATGAGGGTTTATATCGAACTCTTGGGAATTGGGCAAAAAGGTGTCTTCTCCTCTCCTCTTCCAGCAACCTACAAAACAAGTCTATTTCCTTGTGTCCAATCTCCACCGTGTAGTTGTTAAGCACAAGGTTTCGTATTAGTAAAACTGAAATAAAAATATAAAAAGTAAAACTATCTATAGCAAGTCAAGTAAAGTACAAAAAAGTAAAAGTCTTTTTGGGTTTTTTATTGTAGATGCAATAAATAAAAGTGTTGTTAAATTTTTCGGATTTCATTAAAACTGGAAATAAAAAGTGCAATAAAAGTGTTGGCAAGTTGTTTCTTAAAATAAAAGATGGAACGGTGTTCATGGGTTCACTTATCTACTCTCTCATAAGGTATGGTGGATATAAAACAATTCACAAGTGATATAATATTGTTGCAACTTAATTATATGAAGGATAACATCCATATGGGCACCATGTCCTATTTTAGGGATGATGCAACACATCTCTCTTATACTCCTCTAGAAAGGGATACCTCCATGCAATCTAGAATTAAGAATAAACAGAGTATAGCCTTTGGTACTTTGCCATGAAGTTTGAATATCAAATATGCTAGCATAAAGCAAGAATGTCTTAGATGTCACTAGACATCAAATAGCACGCGCATTCACTTAATCCCTAGTGAGGTAACAAACAAAGGGTAAAAACCATAGTGGATCTCGAATTTGTTGTCACTATCCAATGACCACCACATGTTACTCCATCTAACACACATGTTCCCCCACACATTCTCTCTTATTCATGATTGATAAAAACATGTAATAAAGAACGGGGTACATAATATGCATCTACTTATACATCTGACACATAATGAAATTACAATCTCAAATATCATCTCATAAAACAATGATCCACCACAAAGGAATTAGAAAGATGACCATAATCATGTTAGGCAGCTCATATTGTACCAATACATTGAAAGAACGAGAGATACGATAAGGTACTGCCACAAACCCGTAGGCCAGAGGTGGACTACTCCCCTGCATCATTGAGATGATGGTGGAGACGTTGGAGAAGGTAGAGATCCCACCGGCTGCGCTCAGGTGGCATTTACCCCTCCAATCTCTGTTGGCTCTGTCTCGGTTTCTATGTTTCTACGACGCTCCTCTCGAGATTCGTCGGGGACTTCTTTTATAGGCGTTTTTAAGTCAAAACCTATTTTTGGGTGAAAGATGGACGGCCGCAGAGCCCTGAGGGCTTAACGGGTGCAGGTGGCGCAGTCACCTACTTTGGCCGTGCGACCTATGCTCTTTTGGGCCTCGTGGCTCGCCTCCCTAGGTGCAAAAGCCCAGATAACTTCTTTTCCATAAAAATAAATCCTCAAAAATCTGAGGTCGATTTGACATCATTAAGGTTCCGGAAAGTGTAAAATATATAAAACAGGTGTTTTCCTATTCTGCAGGGTTATAACCAAAAGAAGGGGGGTCATGTGGAAAATCGCCAAAATCATTATAAAACATGGATATAACACCATGTAAGTTGTAAATATGTGGGAAACTGAAGTAATAAACTACAAAGTTCATGTATGCATGTTACACCAGACCACGCGGGTGCGTCATACCTCTCCTGGTATTCACCCTCTCTTAGGTGCAAGTGCCCTCCCAGATAGTTGGGTCGAACTGATGGGCGACCTACCAAAGAGGGTGTGTGTCGTCTCTCTGACGGTGTCGCCATGAAGACCCCTCATTTTTCTGGATTACTAGATTCCGTCTCTCCATCTCATCTTGCTTTTCCCGATGGATTTGCTTGGCGTAAGATTTCTATATAGCTAGAAGGATAGACGTCGCTGATGACACTAATGACGATGATGGAGGCGCTAGAAAATAGCTTGCAGTTGTCGTGGGACTACTTTCACTTATTCTCTAGCTCCTTAGCACATGCGTCAGAAAATATGTGTTAGGTTGAGACTCCAAGAGCAGAGTGTATAGTATGAGAAGCTTATTTTCCCCTCGAGGGTGACTCGAGGGTTTAATCGAACTCTCGGGGAACTGTGTGTGAATGATTTATCTTCTTGTCCTTCTCTTATGAGACCTGCAAAACAAAACAAATTGTTTTGTGCCCTCAACCTCACCAAATGGTTGTCAAGCACAAGGTGTGAGTAAGATATGAAAATAAATATGTAATGCAAACAAGAAATAAATATGCAATGATGATAAATAAAAATGCAAGGATGGTGGAAACAATAATGGATGATATTTTTGGGTTTTATATTGTGAATGCAAGAAATAAAAGTGTTTTTGTATTTTCGTATTTTAAAATGGTTGAAAATGAAAAGTGCTTAAAAGTTGTTGGAAAAGTGTTTCTTATGATTAAAATTGGACCGGGGTTCATAGTTTCACAAATGCACTCTCTCTTTAATATAGTGGTAGATAATGGAACACTAGAATTGACATATTTGATTGCAACAATGTTTGATGACAAGATATAATTATATGAGCATCACGTCCTAACATAGAGATGTTTTGTTTATTCATCTCTCTTATACTCCACTAGGATGGGAATTAAATCGAAGCACCCTAGTATTAAGATAAATCAGAGTATAGCCTTAAGTTCAATGACATGAAGTTAAAATAGGAACATGCTAGATCTAGTCATGGAGAAGTGGCATGGTCACACCCAACATCCCCGGTAGCATGGTATTTTCTTTATCCCTAGTGAGGTAACAAAGTAAGGTAAACACCCAAGTGGATCGCGAGATTTCAGTTGTCAGCTTCCCGTACTAGCCACCCCCGTTACTCCATCTAATGCACACGTTCCCCCTCACACGCTCTCATACACATGCTTGATCAAAACAAGTAAACAAGAACGGGGTACATAATATGCATCTACTTTAATAACTTAAACAAAACTATTGCAATCTCATATATACTAACTCATAAAAAGATCCACCGTGAAGGTAATACAAAGATGGCTGTAATCATGTAATGCAACTCATACGGTGCTAATTAGTAAAGATCAAGAGAGAAGAGATACATAAGCTACTTCCACAAACCCATAGTCCAGGGGTGGACTACTCCCTCTTCATCATGGTGACGATGGTGGGGTTGTTGGAGAAGATGGAGATCACGCCGGCAGCGCCCCACCGGAGTTTCCCCCTCCAGTCTGCAGCTCCAGGTCTCTGTTTCGTGGTTTCTGTGTTTCTGCGGCGCTCCCTTCCGAAAGCCGTCTATAATCGTGTTTAGGTCAAGTGGAACGCACGGAGACGAAGATCGACGACATCGAAGCCACGAGGGGGAAAAGGGGGGTCCACACGCGGCCAAGGAATCTAGCCGCGTGGGCCTACCTAAAATCCTCCTCGGACTTCCTTTCGTTCGCTTCCTTGGCTCCTACTCCTTCTTCCCTCCAAAAAATGATCCCCGTGAAATATTAGGTACTTGGACGCCGTTTGTGTCCCTGAAACATCAAAATATAGAAAATAGGGTTTTCTGCCAATGCAGGGTTAATTCCAGAAAAATAGGGAATATGTGAAATATTCCCATAATCAATATAAAACATTAATATAACCCTTATATGCTGCAAATATGATGAAATATAAAGTAATACTATGCAAAGTTCATGTATGTATTTTACATACATCAACATCCCCAAGCTTAACAAATACTCGTCCTCGAGTATGAAGGTGATAAAACTAACATGGACTTTGCATTTTAATATTGGGACAATTGCTTCTGTGCCCTGGTGTGCTCTAGTTTATCCGTCTGTGTCATACCCGCGTAGTTTCTCTCGTCTGTGCCCTGGATGGCTCGGAAATCGGCCAAACGCTCCGTTGCCCTCTGGTTAACCGTCACTTGGCCTGACTGGTGGGGTCGGCCTTGCGCGGCTCGGCCTGGCGCGGCTCGGTTGGGATTTCCTGGGGTCGTCTAGTGGGGTCGGCACTTTGACCTTAGATGTGGGCCCAGCGAAGTGCATGCACCCCGTCCCACCTGCATGCATGCGGCCGTACGTGCGCGTCCATGCCGTTCCACCTGTGCTCGCCGCGCCTTCAATGGCGTGCCCCCCTGGCCGGCAAAAAGCTGCCTCGCCGCCTACACTGCCGGACCGGACGCGCATCTGCTCCGCAGTCCTCGCGTCTCTCTTGTCTACTCTATCCTGCTGCAAGATGAGCAGTCTGGAGCCGAATCAATGCCCGGTCGCCATTACTGTCGTCTAGACCGCGACGCCGTCCAGATCGCTCCTAACATTAAAAGGAGCAATCTCCTTGCCCATTGCGCTCACAAATCCCCTCTTCCTCTCCTAGACACCTTCGCCCAGTCCTGTATCTCTCCATGCCTCGTGGTGATGGCAGCTCCACTCCCAGCTCGAACCGCCGCCGCCGCCACGTCCCCTATCCTTGGTTTCTTGAGGCGAGCGAGGGAAGCGGCATGGGGAGTGGGCGTGGGCGTGGGCGTGCGCGTACTCCTCCAAGTTTGAGCAGGAGGCGAGCGAGGGAAGCCGCATGGGACGGGGAGTCTCCAAGGGGCAGGGGCAGGGCCATTGCTCCCGATCCCATTCCATTCATCGATCTGTCCGACGAGGACGACCAGGGTATGGACTGGACCATGGCCTGGAAGGAGGAGGTCACGGAGGTTCTGGACCCGGGTTTGGCCTAGGCCATGGCCGACCAAAAAGCCATGGACCTGGCCAAGCATTCCGCTGCCGAGCAGCAACGGCTCAGTATCTACTCGGAGAGTAAGGGGAAGAAGGAGGACATGTGGTCGGCGTCGAACAGCAACGCCCCAGAAGAGGTCGATGCCAAGGGCAAGGGCAAGGCCGAGTCGGTGGAGGTTTCCGATGACGAGGACGAGTGGTAGTCAATTTTAGTTATTAGTTGCTTTATTAAGGGCAAGTGCCAATTTAGTTATTAGTTGTTGATCTATTTTATAATTTAGCAAGGGCAAGTCCATTTTGTACTACCATGAAATTTGGCAATGGCCTTGTGCTTGACGTTTCCAATTGTGTGTGTAGATGGGGTCATTTACCCTACCTTTGGAGCTCATTTGAAACACATTTTTCAGCGAGTCCACCATTTTTGCTTAGAAATGGGGCCGTTTACCCTACTTTTGGAGCTCATTTGAAACACATTTTTCAGCGAGTCCACCATTTTTGCTTATAAATGGGGCCTTTTACCCTAACTTTGGAGCTCATTTGAAACACATTTTTCAGCGAGTCCACCATTTTTGCTTAGAAACGGGGTCGTTTACCCTACCTTTGGAGCTCATTTGAAACAAATTTTTCAGCGAGTACACCCTTTTTTCTTAGAAACGGGGCCGTTTACCCTACCTTTGGAGCTCATTTGAAACACATTTTTCAGCGAGTCCAAGCTCATTTGAAAATTTATATGGATTCAAGCTAGATTTGAGCAAGCTCATGGCTATCCCCATTTGGTTTGCCAAAATCCCCATTTAAGTTACGATGACGGGTAACAGCCAAAATCCGCATTTGGTGTGCCAAAATACCCTTTTTTGTCACTGAGGCAAATGGGGGTGGGCGAGCCAAAATCCCCGTTGGGTCCGCCGTGGTCCACTCGTCATCGGGTGTACAGCCCTTGTCCTACGCGTGCGTCCAATCAGATCGCAGAATGTGCTTCTCGCGAATCGCCCCGAGTCTACGTGCAGATTCTTTCTAGAGGAAATCGGACGGCTGCAGTTTAACCGACATTTGAAATGAGCTTCAAATATTAAAAAAAAATCAAAAAAAGGAAAATCATGCGCACATAGTCATATTATGTCATATACTAACGACTCAAGTTGAAAAACATGGTCTACATAAATTCAAAATGAGAAGGGAATGGATCTCATTTGATATTGCATAACTCAAACTATGAGGTCTAAGATTAGAGAGAAGTGGTTTTGGAATTGCAACATGAAATTTTCAAAAACCTCACAAAAGCTTCATTTTGGAGTGACTAAGAAGGATCCATGCTTAGTTTTTCATTTTCATTTTTTAAACTTGTTTAAATGTTGGTCAAACTTAGGTTTGACCGAATTTGAAATAACCATAATAAATTAAAAAATTATCGAAAAATTGAAAAACTGATGCACATAGTATTCATATGTCATATACTAACGACTCAAGTTGAAAAACATGGTCTACATACATTCAAAATTAGAAGGGCATGTATCTAATGTGATATCGCAAAACTCAAACGATGAGATCTAAGATTGAAGAGAAGTGGTTTTGGAATTGCAACATGGTAATTTTAAAATACTCACGAAAGTATCATTTTGGAGTGACTAAGAATGGTCTAGGCTTAGTTCGCGCCCAAATGTGCGCCAGTGCGCTCCCAGAGCACGTCGTGGCGCGTCCGGAGCACGCCATGGCGCGTCCAGAGTGCGCACTTAAGGTGTTCGACAGAAGTACAATAACAAATATTACAAACGATTCAAGTTGATAAACAAGGTCTACACACGTTCAGATCGCGTTACTACACAGAGCGCGCATTGTGGGTGCCAGTTCACGTCTAGTTCGTGTGCAGATTGCGCTTGGTGTGTTAGACACGGATGCACCGATACGTGTAGTTCACGTCCAGTTCGTGTCTGGATATTTGCACGTAAAAATAAAATTAATCGTGTCAGTTCTCGCAAAAAATGCTTCTGATACGTGTAGATGTCTCACAGCGTCTCCAACTGCATTAACTTGGACCAGAACGACGACGCGCGTCAACTGTTCGACACTTGTACTCGACACGTCTAGGGGCATCAGATGACGTGGTAAACATTTACAGACATGTCAGTTCGACTAGACGTGAAGCGCAGTCACACGATGTCATCATTGCGAATATAATCTGTAAATTGTGTTGTCATGTTACACTGCGTTGGCAAGAAAACGAGG
Source organism: Poa annua (assembly GCA_026929855.1). Lineage (NCBI taxonomy): Eukaryota > Viridiplantae > Streptophyta > Magnoliopsida > Poales > Poaceae > Poa > Poa annua. The sequence goes on from CM049437.1 coordinate 62,183,242, forward strand.
CGATGCGCCTGTTCGGTGCCACAAGCGGTTATCGATTTACGCGCCGGCGGGAGTGAATTCATCACTATCCTTCACAAATAATAACCCCAATCCCATTGCATTGCGGTTCACTCGCTCTTCTGCAGTTTCTCTCTTCTCCCCATTCCGAAAAACCCCAACCACCCCTGCTCTCCAATGGATCACTGGTGGCAGAACGAAGCCATCCCGAGCGACTCCGACGGCGAGGGGAACCCGATCCCGTGGTGGGATGAGGACCACGGGCACGCCGGCGGCTCCGGCACCGACGATGACGGCGAGGGCGACGACGACGACCAGAGCGGCGGCTCTGACCCCAACGACTCCGACGGCGACTCCGACGACGACGAACACGACGCGTCCGAGGAGGAGGACTCTGACCCGGAGTTGGTGAAGGACGAGGAGGAGGAGGAGGACGACGACGATGACGACGACGAGGAGGAGGAGGAGGATGACTCCGACGACGACGAACCGCCGGCCAAGAAGCGGCGCGTGTAGGCCGAGGCCGGCGTAGTAGCAGTAGTGCATTAGTTGCACTGCTGATTAGTAGTAGTATTAGGCCGCCGCCGGCGTAGTAGCAGTGCTGCATGCACTGCTAATCTTTTGTAATTGTGAATATAATTCTAATATAATCCTATTCGAGTTATAAATCGATTTTTAATTAGTAGTATCAGTTTCAATTCGAGTTATAAATCGAATTTCAGTTTTCAAATCGAGTTATGAATCCTATATTATAAATCAATTCGAGTTATAAATCGAGTTTCAATTAGTAATAGTAGCAGTTTCAATTAGTAATAGCAGTTTCACTAAACAATGACGTACTAATCAACGAATTGTCAGTTACTTCAGTGTTAATTCAGTTAATTCAGTGTTAACTCAGTTAATTCAGTTAATTCGGTGTTAACCACGTGTTAATTGGGGCCGAGATACCCAACCTGGGCGTCAGACTCGTCCCTTCCTGTCCCCACTTGAGACTCGCTTCCTGTCCCCACTTGAGTGGTCCCACTTGGAGGAGGAGGAAGAGGATGAGGACGAGCATGCACTTCGCTGGGCCCACATCTAAGGTCAAAGGGCCGACCCTACTAGCCGACCCCAGGAAATCCCAACCGAGCCGCGACAGACCGACCCCACCAGTCAGGCCAAGTGACGGTTGACCAGAGGGTAACGGAGCGTTTGGCCGATTTCCGAGCCATCCAGGGCACAGACGAGAGAAACTACGCAGTTATGGCACAGACGGATAAACTAGAGAGAACCAGGGCACAGAAGCAATTGCCCCTTTAATATTGTCAATGGATATCAAAGATGATTAATATTGCTACATGAAGTCAAATGATTCTTTCTCAAAGGAGTAGCAATATACAAGATAGATTATAAAGTGATATCAAATATTCAATGTAAGGATGTTCAATGATAATTCACAAACTGTAACCTAGAAAGTGGTACTATGGACCAAATGTATGCATAATGAAAAGTAGAAACATCCTATAATGGTCATATAGTATTCTTGTAAAATCTGAATATAAAAGGTGTACACTTTGAAAAGATAGATAATAAGTAGAGGTAAAACATGAATAAGTTTCATATAGTTTCCAAATGCTTCTGCTTAAGTTTATGTTTGAAACATGATATTCATTAGTTATGAGGTCTCATTGCCCCTATCATAGCATCTTGAATGATTAAATTTAAAGTTAAAGAAAATATGAGTAATGTGCTTGACAAAGTATGGTTGAATGCCTCATGCCCCGTGATTGCGAGTACCTACACCAGGTGTTACTCAACTTAGGACAGAAAGCAAGTTCTTTTCATTGTAAGTAATAATAGCATCATAAAGAGCGTCAACTGGGGTACCTCTTGCCTCAGGACATGGAACTATCCCATGTCAAAATACGAGACAAACAGACAATGAACAATCTCAGCACTCTTTTGTTTACTATGGGTATAGTTTTTATTGTGAATTGCATCACTAAAAGTCCACTATGGCATGTTGTAAATTTCCACCATGAATGATGCATGGCTTAGGTTAGCGGCCCAGGCGTCTCTCTAACCATTTATACAAACTCCATGAACTTACTAAGTTTCCCCGTTCTTTTGGCACCCTGATTAGCATCCATAACAAAAGTACATGATATCTGGCCGCGTGGGCCCACCTAAAATCCTACTCGGACTTCCTTTCGTGCGCTTCCTTGACTCCTACTCCTTCTTCCTTCCAAAAATGATCCCCGTGAAATATTAGGTCATTTGGACGTCGTTTGAGTCCCTGAAACATCAAAATATAGAAAATAGGGTTTTCTGCAATGCAGCGTTAATTCCAGAAAAATAGGGAATCTGTGAAATATTCTCATAATCAATAAAAAATATAACCCTTATATGATGCAAATATGATGAAATAACAAGTAATACTATGCAAAGTTCATGTATTTATTTTACATACATCAGTCGCCTAGAGGGGGCTGAATAGGCGATTTGGAAATTTTTTTGAGGAGCCGAATTATCTGGTCCAAGTTGGACCCGGATATTCCGGTAGGCTTGATAAAGGTGGAATAAAACTAGTGTTTCACTTTAACAAGCAAACAACCAAATTATACTAGGATCACCTATGTACCAACAACTAATGCTAAGCAAGAAAAGTAACAAGAAGATAGCAAGATAAAGGACTTCAACCACGAAGGCTATCACAATGTAAAGTGTATAAGTAAAGAGCTCGGACATAAAAATAACCGATGCACGCGGATACAATGCTGTATTCCCAAGTTCCTTCTTGTTAAGGGCGTACTTCTCGTTGGAGAGGTGTGAGCCACCACAACAGATTAGTCTCAATGCCACAACAGGTTTCACCTTCTTCTCCAATGAACCACACCATAAAGGTTTGATTCACCTTACACCATTGATCTCCTTTTGGGCGGAGATCGATTCTCTTACAACAATCTTGGTACACACACGCACAACTTAATGCGGATCCCAAATGACCACAAAAGGTCTTGAACATAAAAGGTCCCAATTGACCACAAAAGGTCTAAATCACCACAAAGGCGTCTAGAGTCCAATGACCTAATAGTAACAAGCTCACAACTTTCACTTTCATAATTCCTCGTGGAGAGCACAAACCGATGCACAATGCATTTGCAAGAGCACACAAAGTGCTCAAGTCTTTCACTCTCAAATTCCAATAAAATATTTGCTCCGTTTCTATCCCTATATTTTTGCCTAATGTGGTACTAGTCATACTTCCTATGTGTATGTATCACTCTCGAGCTCAACAAGTTTTTCTTTCTGGTTGCTCGCGCATTCAAGATATTAGTGGTGCAATCTCTTTAAGTTTCAAGATAATTAGTACTATGTATCCTTAATGGATATATTTGATATTTTACATTTTATACTAATTGTGTACCGCACTATTGGACCATTGTATCTTGCATTTTGGACAAGAGTTTACTCCATCTTTTGATGGAAATGTATCTAGGTAGCTAACACATGTAGAAAAACCTAACAATGTACAATAAAGTGGTAAAAACAAATGAACCGTTTTATGAAGATATAGTTGAAAAAATGAAGAAAGAAAGAAAGAAAAAAAGTAATGGGTAGCAATTTTGTACTTATTGGGCAATTGACCACACATTGTTAGGGGTGATAATTTATCCGTCACATGCCGGCTCTGCTACCGTTCCCGGTTTGGGTTCTTCGTTGGATTTTCATTTGAAGTGAGAATAGGGTGGAAAAAGTTAGGTAACTTGTGATGATTTATGGTAAGGGTGAAAAAGGAATATAAATTATTAAGATTAAATGATAGTGTGGAAATATGAAGAAAATCAATTTATTTGACTGAATCACTGTTCGTCTAATTGATTGCTACATGCCTAATTGATAGAATCAGTGGAGTGTAGGGCTTGATGAAAATTCGGTGGATTAAAGGCTGACAGGGAACCAAATCTACGTCTTTTAATTGTAGAGATTGTTTCAGTTCCTAAATATAAACATTTCTAACATTTTTCTATACATATGTATCTAGAGATGTTTTAGAAAGACCTATATTTAAAAACGGAGTGAGTAGAGTGTAGAGCGTACGAAAAATCAGCAAAATCGAGAGTAGCATGAACGCAACCTTATGTACTCCGTATTTTTTTAAATTAGTAGAGACTGATTGAATCAGAAAAGTGCAGGGTTGTACAAAAATACCGGAGTCTAGCAAGAAATATAATCGGACGTGCTTTTAAATATGATAGATATGGATTATAATTTTTTTTTGAAATTGATATGGATTATAAATTAGTTAAGTGTAGAGATTGATTGGAGTGGAGTCTCGCAGAATCGTTTTTTCTCGCAGTATTAATAAGAATCACGATTTTGTTTTATTTTAGCGGGAATCCTATCGTCTTAATTTGAGCCTTCTATATCGTACTCGAATATTCTCTAGTAATCTCTCCAGACTAATCTATTTGTGCACTAATCGGCCTTAAATGCCATCTTTTTTCCTTCATCAAAACAGTCTTCCTCCCTCCGCGATTAAGACCTCACCCTCCACTTCCGTCCTACTACCCCTCTCTCTCTCTCGTCATTCTCACCGCCATTGCCGAAAGCTTTTCCCCTCACTCCCACAGCTGCTTCGGCTCCTCATCCTCCGAGCTCCCAACTCCTCTACAGCCATGCTCTCATTCCTGTGCGTCGTGATCCCGCGCGTTAACGCCTGGGAAACACCTGCCGTGGCGCGCTCGTAGCGCAGCCGCACGACGGCCGGCCAGCGACCCGACCTATGCTCCCAGACCAGTCGGGCATTGGCTGACCCCAAATGCCTCACACTAACTAGCTCCCGCTTGTACATAGACACCACCACAAAGTCGAAGAAGAGGACACAGACAGAAGAAGGATTCCCCACTCGCTTTACGAATCGGGCCGCCGCTGCCTTCTCGTCGCCGGAGAGGAATTTTAGCCTCGGCTGACGCAAAGGCGCGCATCATTTTTAGTATATCTTTGTAGGTTTTTTCGTTTCCCTAATCCTTTTTTTCGGATTGGAATTCACGGTTTGCTGGCGATGGGAGTGGTGGAGTTCTCGGTGCTGGGGGCGGTGCAGAAGTTCCGATCCCTCATTACCGGCTCCACGCCCGCCGCCGACGAAGAAGCCCGCCGGGCGAGCGCGCCACCGTTGCCCGCGACGCCGCCGCGCAGCGGGGGCGTATCCCCGGTGGATTCGCCACCACCCGCTGCGAGATCCGGAGGCAGGCGCGCCATCGCCCTCCGCCGTCAGATCTCCTCGCCGCAGCTTCTCCGCTGCCACGCTGTCAGGTAGGGCGGCATGGCTCCGGTTCCACCGCCTTGTTTTTTTTTTGCCTTGCAATGGAGGAAAAGGGAGAAGTGGGATTGAGGTTGCTTTTAGTGCGTGGATTCTAAAAACAACAGAATTTTGCTTAGTGTTTTGAAATTTCAGTAAGCAGATCACCTCAACATCTTAGCGTGCTAGGTGGATAATTATTAATTTAGAAGGGAAATGAAAATCCGTGACTGTTCATGAGTAGTGGAAACATGCAAGAAACTCTCATGGATGATTATGTTTGCTGACCTTGTGTTTTGTAATCGATCAACTAATTGTGCTGATATGTAGCCGAATCATGGATGCAGGAGAGCAGATGGTGAGGAAAATGACGAGACTGAGATTCAGTTTTTCACCCCAGGGAATGACTGCTTACATGACTTCTCAGATACTGAGTCTGTTAGCGGTACTAACAAACTCAATCGGTCTACAGCCCTAAGCCCCTTGGAGAGCTCAACCTGGATGGTCTGGCAGAATGACGGCACACAAAAGTTCAGGAGAAATGGCCGTTTCAGCCTGGATTCTCCTGATTATGGTACTAAGAGATATGGTAGTGTCGCTGGCAGCTGTGTGGATGGCGACACTGCTGAACACCCAGTTGACTTCGATGGCAATATTTGGTGTCCACCACTGCCGGAAGATGAGGGTGACGACGCCGAGTCGAGACTATTTGGATTCGATGATGAGGATGATGAGGCTGAGGAGTCGAGCAATCTTCTTGCTCTTGGATGCTTTAGCACTAACCAAACAGTTGATGTTGGCATGATCACAGACATAGCTCATAAAGAGGGTCTGAGGAATGCTGTACTTGGCCATTTTCGAGCTCTTGTGGCTCAATTACTGAATGGAGAAGGTATCGGTGTGGGGAATGATGATGGTTGCATAACTTGGCTTGAGATAGCGTCCTCCTTATCCTGGCAAGCTGCCAGCTATGTAAGACCAAATACAAAGAAAGGTGGAAGCATGGATCCTACTGATTATGTGAAAATCAAATGTATAGCATCCGGGGATCCGATTGATAGGTATGCCTTTCCTGCTTTTACACTACCATTTACATGATTATACTTCCCAGTTTCCACATGTGAAACTGATCTGCAGTTCCTTCTATGCAGCAATCTTGTTAGAGGAGTCGTTTGTTCCAAAAACTTAAAACACAAACGCATGATCTCTGAGCATAGGAATGCAAAATTGCTCATTTTAGGGGGAGCACTTGAGTATCAGAGGGTCACTAATAAATTAGCATCTATTGACACTATACTCGAACAGGTTTGCACTTACTATTCAGATGCATCTTTATATTATTGATGTTATGTTTCTTTTGCTGAAGAAATGTTGTTAATGCAGGAGAAGGAGCACCTGAGAATGATTGTTGGGAAGATAGAATCTCGGCGGCCAAATGTGCTGCTAGTTGAGAGAAGTGTCTCATCATATGCCCAAGAACTTTTGGCAAAAGATATTTCATTGGTTTTAAATGTTAAGAGGCCCCTTTTGGAGAGGGTATCAAGATGCACAGGAGCACAAATTGCTTCAACAATTGACAATATTGCTTCGGCCAGGCTAGGCCAGTGTGAAATGTTCAAGGTGCAGAAAATTCTGGAATTCCCATCAGGAAAGCGGACAAACAGGAGGTCAACGAAGACGCTGATGTTCTTTGAAGGCTGCCCAAGGCGTTTGGGCTGTACAGTGAGTATCTCTTGGCTGTTCCATGAACATTTGATTGGAGTCATGTTGCCAACATCAAACGTGAAACGCTTTGTTCTATAATGACCTGTACAGATTACTAATTAACTATTTTTAAACTAAATTTCAAATTTTCTCACTCATTTTATTTTATTTCTGATATTGTTTTTCTCAATTTATTTAGGTTTTACTAAGAGGGTCGTGTCGGGAGGAACTAAAGAAAATTAAGCGTGCAGTACAACTTGCAGTATTTGCCGCTTATCACCTCTCTCTTGAAACATCATTCTTTGCCGATGAAGGAGCAACTCTTCCTAAAGTATCCGCTGGTGTTGATCTCCCTCATAAACTTAAGCAAGTGCATGGCTATGATTCACGTACTATGCTTGAGCAAATTTCTCTATCACCTAGTCCATTATCTTTGAATGAGGAAGGTGAAGGTGTCATCTTTGAGCACTTGGAAACTGGATCTCCTGTTGAGCACAGGGAATCTGAATCACCTGCTGAGCATAGAGGGTCTGAATCTCCTGTTGATCATTACTTAACCCATGCAATTGATTCAAGAACGTCAGGTATTGTGATGCACTTTCAGTATTTGCATGACTCTGCTTTGTTTTCGATTGCAAACAATAACCATCAAGATGTGGTACCAGGTAAAAAATGTCAAGAAGTAGACCATTGGAATCATAAACCAGATCATGACTGTCCTTCAGGAGACCTTAATGTCCAAAACGAGTTTTCTGGTGAATACATTCCTACTTCTGAAAACCATCAGAGTATCTTAGTTTCCCTTTCAAGCACTTGTATCCCCAAAAGTCTGGTATGTGAACGTCCACAGCTCTTCCGCATTAAGTTCTACGGAAGCTTTGATAAGCCACTTGGGAGATATCTGCGGGAAGATTTATTTGATCAGGTATTTCCATATTCATTTGTACGTTGATGTTCAATATATCTTTTCAGAACTTCTCTAGTATTTGAGCATAATGTTTTGTCTATGTTCTTCATCAGGCATATTGCTGTCAATCATGTAAAGAACCATCTGAGTCACATGTAAGGTGCTATATTCATCAGCATGGGAGCTTAACAATCAGTGTTAGGCGGCTTCTGTCTCAGAAGTTGCCAGGTGAGCATGATGGCAGGATATGGATGTGGCATAGATGCCTCAAGTGTGAACCTAAGAACGGTGTACCACCTGCTACGCGGAGGGTAATTATGTCAGATGCTGCTTGGGGCCTGTCATTTGGGAAGTTCCTGGAGCTAAGCTTTTCAAATCATGCTACTGCTAACCGAATTGCAAGCTGTGGGCATTCTCTCCAGAGGGACTGTCTTCGTTTCTATGGGTATACCTCGGCTATATCCTTACAAATTATTGTTGTCAATCCTCAAATGAAATACTTACCTGTTAATCAACCAGATACGGGAACATGGTGGCGTTCTTTCGATACTCTCCTGTTGATATTCTTTCAGTTAACCTTCCCCCCTCAGTATTGTGTTTCAACTGTCATAGTCCACAAGACTGGACTAAAACGGTGGCAGTTGAGGTATGTGATTTTTTTAAAGTTCTGATAGTCATGTTCATTGTGCTGCATCCTTTTTTTTTATTAATCTGTTTTGGCTCCAAGAATAATACTATGTCAATGTACTTCATTTCAAAGATATATGGCCAAATGAAATCCTTACACTGGGAGATATCTGATTTTCTCCATCGCACTGAAAAGAGTATTCTAATTGAGGTTGAACCTTTCAAGACTGGTATTCAGAGGCAGATAATTGAGATGAAGGATTTGCTCAAAATGGAAAGAAATGAATACGAGGTAATGAGATCAGATTTTTCTTGTCTAAGACGTATTTATCAAGTATTACTGATACTTATGTTGATCTTGATATTTTTTCTTATGCAGATTTTACTCTTACCAGTTATTAGAGACAGCTACATGCAGGCATCGATTGATATTTTGGAGCTCAACCGCTTGAGGCGTGGTCTTATTCTTGATGCTTACCTTTGGGATCGTAGGCTATATTACATAGATTCACTTCTTGAAACAAATGGTCATGTTTCAAAGACCAATCCTTCTACCGAAATTCTCTTGGACATCAGACTGAAGGAGTACAAGACAGATTTGCTTCAGGTGGATACAAATATTGGGAAACCCACATGTTTGCTGCTGTCACCAGGAAGTCCTTTTGTAGGAAGTCCAAGAAAATCTTTGTTATCCAGAGAGGGCTGCTTGAATGATGATGAGTACAGTATGGCTGAGAAAACATTGCAGATTGATCTGGTTGATCGTTCTATGGATGATACAGAGGATCTTGACAAGGTCTTCAGCAGATTCAGTGGAGAGAATGAATGGCCAACTACTAAAGCTGCAATTGATGTGAAACCTGTTGAGCGGTTACCCTCACTTGCATCTATATTTTCTGATAATATTGATTTGGCATGGGCTGGATCTAGTGTGTTACAGTATGATCTTCCGCAAGGTTTCACGAACATTGATGAAAATGGATCTTTTAATTTGTTGGAGAATCGAAGTTACAGGAATGCCCCCATTAGAATTCACTCATTTGATTCTACGCTGGCATCCCGTAAGCGAGAACGTACTGGATTAGCTCCTACTTCATTGCATCTGTCATCATTCAGATCTGCTGAGTACTTTGGGGGTTTGACAAGCATCACAAAAGATCCAATGCCAAATATGAGGAGGGCTTGTTCTCAAAGGTCACCTGGGGCCGTAGAGAAGTTAAATGTTATTCTTACTCGTACACCCAAGTATATCTCATCTGCTTCACATATGGTTGATGATGGGGCACGCTTACTCTTGCCCCAGATTGGCACTGAGGATGTTGTTGTTGCAGTATATGATGATGAACCCACCAGTATTGTTGCATACGCCATGACTTCACACGAATATGTGCAGCAAGTCACACGGAAACTAAATTCAACTTTGAGTTTTTCAGATCTTCCAAATGCCACCGAGTTAAGCTATGGACTTGAGGGGTCCTTGCCCTCACAGGAAGACAATCTGGAATCTAAGGGAACTCATTTTAAGTTTTCTTTCAACGATGAAACACCTCTTCCTGCAGATAAAGCAAAGTTCTCTGTGATTTGTTATTTTGAAAAGCATTTTGCTGCTCTTAGAAAGAAATGCTGTCCAAAGGATATTGATTACATCCGTTCACTAAGTCGCTGCAAGAGATGGTCTGCCCAAGGTGGGAAAAGTAATGTTTATTTTGCAAGGACACTTGATGAGAGGTTCATAATCAAACAAGTCACCAAGACGGAGCTGGACTCTTTTGTAGAATTTGCTCCTCAGTACTTCAAGTATTTAATGGAATCCTTGACCACTGGTAGCCCAACTTGCCTGGCAAAGATAGTAGGATTGTATCAGGTTTGTTAATTTCGCTTGTCGTTCCATAATTTATCCCACTGCTGATTTTCAACACTAAACTCTAAATTTAATTTTGTTGGCTTTGCTTGAATTCAGGTTAATGTCAAGGGCTTGAAAGGTGGGAGGGAGGTAAAGATGGATCTGATGGTGATGGAGAATCTTTTCTTTGAAAGGAAGATACCTAGGGTGTATGATCTGAAAGGTTCATTACGCTCTCGTTACACATCTGGTGACAGTAAAGTCTTGTTAGATTCAAACCTCATAGAGGCATTGCATACAAAGCCTATATTCTTAGGGAGCCGGGCAAAACGAAGATTGGAAAGAGCTGTCTGGAACGATACTTCATTTCTTGCGGTATGTTGTTGTATATGGGCATACTTTTTTAACCAATAGATAAATATCTAATAAAATTCCATGTTGCCACATAATTAGCACAAATTACACTTTTGCCGCAATTTGTATTATGTACTATAAATTTCTTTGTGCATACTGTTCAACCAAGTTGACAGTTCTTTTACGGAGGTCTAACATTTTTCAAATGAACAAACACTCTGTTTCTGTGATATTTTCATCTTCCACGAGCTGCATGCCTTGCTTTTAGTTTGGAAATAATGTTAGCAACTATAACGACAACCCTCTAGGTCCAGTATTCAGCTTGCTGAAGCAATCTTATTTTTTTGTTCCACAAAGAATCATGTTAATCCAACTCCTTCCTCACCTCATTATTTATTTTTCGAGCAATTTACAGTACAAGCAACTCTAGGAGTTTATGCACATATCGAGGGTGTTTGGTTAGACTTTTTTCTTGGCTTTTGGCTTTGAGCTTATACCATAGTGTAACTAACATAAGCAAAAGCCAAAAGCCGAAAGCACCTATTTAGGTGCTTTTTTTGGCTTATAAGCCAAATAAAAAGCCCCAAACACCCTTGATCATCTTGTCCCAGTACGTCAGATTTATTACTAAAATATTGATATTGTATTTCTATCAACTTTGCAGTCAGTGGATGTCATGGACTACTCGCTTCTTGTTGGAATTGATGATGAGAAGAAAGAACTAGTTATTGGCATTATCGATTACTTGCGCCAATACACGTGGGACAAACAGCTAGAGACCTGGGTGAAGGCCTCGGGCATCCTAGGGGGGTCTAAGAATGAAGCCCCCACCGTCATATCTCCGTTGCAGTACAAGAAGAGGTTCAGGAAAGCCATGTCCAAGTACTTCCTCACCGTCCCTGACCAGTGGACCTCGTAACAACTAACTGATTAACCTGATCACCAGAAGCATTATCACAATAGTGAATGTTGCATAAAAGTCTGCGCCGAGGCGTATAGTCAAATTTTCTGTGTACCTGTTGTGGAAAGATTAGCTGATTCATTTATACCAAGCTGTATTGTGCTGTAGGCGTAGACAGGATCATCCTCTCCCTGAATACCAAGCATTGTAATTGCAGTGTTCAGTCACATATAAGAGAGGCTTTAGATCTTTGTTCGTTGTACATTGTGACAGAACATAGTTAAAAGGAAAAGGTATCACTAGTAGAAAACTGCTATTTAGTACCGGTCCGTGAGGACGTGAGGACCTTTAGTACCGGTTTTGCACTGGTACTGTGCAACTGGTTCTGAATCCCCGTAGCATCAGTACCGGTAGCAGTACCGGTTTTGCACTGGTACTGCGCAACTGGTACTAAATCCCCCGTAGCATCAGTACCGGTTGTGCATAGTCCCATACTAAAAGGCCTCAACGTGTGCGCGGGGGACGGGCGCGCGGGGGACGGGCTCGTCCGGAGAACCTTTAGTACTGGTCGGTAACACCGACCGACCGGTACTAAAGTATGAGGGTTTTGTAATTTATTTTTCGTTTCTTGATTTTCCATTTTGTTTCCTGTTTTCGTTTCCATATATACGGTATTATATATATATATATAATATACGGTACACGTTGATGCATACATAATATACTTTTCATATACGTATTCTACGCTAATACATACGGTACACGTTGATGCTGAAGGGGATCGCAGGCAGAAAACAAAAAAATTCTAACAACGATAACCTTAAAATAGCCAGGATCTATACTATGCAGATGTAGTAATACGGAGGAGATCGATATACATACCTTGTAGACCGAAACGCGGGGATTACGCTCCCGCACAAGCGTTGTCGATGAAGCCGACGAAGACGACCTCGAGCACCACTAGCGTGGCACCTCGCAGGGATTCACACACGTACGGTGAAGACGACGACTTCCGGGCTCCGATCCAGGGACGAGCAGCGGAAGACTTGGACCGGAAGACCAGCAACACGGCGGTGTGCGTATGGTGGAGAGAACTTCACCTTGGCGCAACTCCAATGGAGGAATCACGTTATTCAAGGAGAAGAAGAGAGAGATTGGTTGTGTCCTTTAAAGGCCAAGGGGGCACCTCTATATATATAGGTGGAGGGGGTCTGCCAGCCTTGCTGGCTGGGCGGTGTGGGACTATTCCTACACCAGCCCGCCCCAAGGGGGTGCGCCGGCCTAGGTGCGCCACGCCCCCTCCCTTCATGCGCACCAAGGGGGGAATTCCCCCCCCCCCCCCCCTATGGGCCTTCTCTCCTATGGGAAGGCCCATTTAAGGTGGGCTGCCTTTAAAAATCCGAAAAATCATTAAATAAAAATGTATTTAACTATTAATTACACTAATTAATATTAAACACACATTATCTAATTTATTCCGGCTCCGAAAACTATTTCAACGCTCTCCGATCTCCATCGGATCTTTCCCGGGACGCTCCCCTTCTAATTTCTCTTCCGGTAAACTTGTCGACTCCCCTTAAGTGTGTTACCCTAGCGGTTCGAGATCTCGCCAGACATGATCGAGACACGCTCTCCGATCAATGACTAATTCGTGGACCTTGGATACCCAGAATTAATCCCTGTGAGATAACGAATAACTTTGTCGTTCGAACCTGGACGTCGAGTCTTAAACCTTTTGCCATAGCGATACTTAGTGTGTCTGAGACTCGTTCATAGATATCGCCATACCTAGCTTGATCTCGTTACCGACAACACTATCTTCTACTCGTCCATGATATTATGTCCTGGTGACCTAGTCACATGCTTGCAAGCTCATTTGACATAATCTCACCGAGTGGGCCCTAGAGTATCTATCCTGCTATGCGGACTGGCAAATCCCGCTCTTGATCCCTCGTCTCAACATACTCCCTTCCGATACCCGAGAGGAACACCTTTATTGTCATACTATTAAGACATGACGTTTGATGCAATCAAAGTATCTTTCAGGAATAGCAATAAGAGTTGATCTCACGGTCAAAGGCGTAATGACTACGTCCTACAAATGTTGGGTACGTCCATCACGTCATTCTCCCAATGACATGACTCCATTGTCAACTGACATCAATGTCACATGATCGGGAAACCTCGATCATCAATTGCCCAATGAACTAGTTAGATAGAGGCTACTAGGGACCTGGTTGTTTATCTACCACACACGTATTAATGTTTCCGCTTAATACAGTTATAGCATGGTATAAAACATATAATGAACAATTGAGATATGACGAATAAACTATCTTTATTAAGTGCCTCTAGGGCATATCTCCTTCAGATGCATATATAATATAATTGAGGTATACATATTACATACATATATATACAATCCGGTATATAGAGATTGCATTAATTACATACATTCTCCTCATTATGTCGTTAGTTTATTTCAGTCATTATAGCTATATTTCTCGTTATGATATTCTCCCTTTACATGCATGACCTCCTCAAGAAGAAATCCCGCCAACTTCTGTTAAATTGCTTCTACGCGCTGATGTGGTAGGATGGCGTGCCGCTTGTCGTTAAGCTTTAAAGGAGATCAATATGAATATATTAGTTATGTGTATATATATCAAATCATTGAAAATAGTGCAAGACAGTCACACTCACATTCATTATTTTTTCACGTGACGCCTGCTCAACGCTCAAGTTTCTCATGAACTCGCAGACGTAGAATCCACATAATTCATATCCCGAGTGTTGCTTCAAGGTCTTTACAAGAATATAAATTAATTAAATAATAATCCAAAATGACGATGAATTAAAGAGACTATGTTTAATAGTACTACACTTACCGGGATATGTTTAATAGTCAGCTGTGGTTTCCATTCACCCCTCTCTCGATGAATATTTTCTAAACCCTACTCGCAAAAGCAAATGAATAAATGAGTTATTGATTACTTGATATAATGAAATGGATTAAAAAGGTCGATATAGTGCAGTAATGATTGAAATTACCTCTGAGCCATGTCAATCATGTCCTGATAGTCTGATTCTGGTTTGCTTAATGAGTCTTGGACTTCAACTACTCCCTTGTCAATACAAATGTCCAGTAGAATCCAATGGTAGCTGCACACGTTTATATAGTGAGGCATGCATATAACTAATCAATTAAACTTAACATCTAGTAATTAGCAATATAGAAATGTGTTCAAGACAGTCACACTCACTTGAAGTTGTAAGGAAGAAGTATATCTGACGCCTGAGTTTGATTAAATAGCGACCTCAACAATGCCTCCTCGCAGTCCATGGGCTTCCGCTCTAAGTTTTTGCAGTTAACGATAAATGGGTCAATGAACCCAACATCATAGATTATTTTCCTTTTGCACTCTACAACCATCCACCTACATATATAATAGCATATAAAAGAATATAGTGAGCATAATTACAGGCACAGCTAGTGAGTATAATTACAAGCTAAGTTAGAGACTTAGAAAAATCACTTACAGAACGTAGAAACTCATGATAGTTACGTTGAGAGCACGCCGGTTGTATAACTGACATAATTTTTCAAATTCGACCAATATCTCGTTGTTGATGAAGAATTGGTCTTCCCTGTATGTCACGTAAAGCATTGTTTGGTCCTTCTTTGAGCGTTTCTTGTACTAATCATGCAATTTCCGCATTTGAAATTATAGACGCACCATCTCATCAGGAGGGAGAAGATCTTACCCGTTGAAAAATTTCCGTGCTAGCTCAGTCGTCTTGCGGAAAAGTGCGTCAAATTCAGCATCGTCCATGTAGTCTGAAGCATTAACATTTGTCCCAATGTTGGGACGCATGTCTGTCTGTACCTTCAGCGGGGCGACCAACTGTACTTTCTGTTCTCCGAGCTGGGTAAACTGTTTCGCCTTCTTCTTCTTTGCAGCGAACCTTTTCTTTTTATTCTCCTCTTCTTGGTCAAAACTCTTTGAGATAGAGCGTTCATAGTTATCAGGCAAAGTTCTACGGTCAGGATCACATACGATGTCTAAAAAGTGTTTAACACCCTTAGGGTTTAGTACCTGCTTTGGCTCGGGGACATTCTTTGCAAAGTGTGCGTCATTGTGAGCTTTAACCAAGGGAGCATTTTCCTCAACGGTCCGGTGGTAAGTTAACACCCGAAGAGGCTTCAACGAAGGCCCGTACTTGTAGGTGTCCTTTGGAGCACCACTCGACGCACCGGCAAGCATCTTCTGCCTCATTGAGAAGGACCTATTACGGGTGGGCGGACTCTCTGCACGCACCGATGTGGACTCCCGCGGGGTGGACTCGCGCTCCGGTGAGATGGAGTCGCGCTGGGTTCCCTCTCGATGTCAATATTATCAATGTGGGGTGGACATGGAGATTGATTGCTACTCGGAGGGGTTGGTGGCCTACGCGTCGATTCTGGAAACACGATGTGTTCCTTTCTCCATAGAATGACTGCACGCAACACTTCTCCCAGTGTCCTCTCCCCTTCAGCTCCAGCAAAGTCAAGCTCTAGGTCCTCGAATCCCTTCATAATTTCATCCACCCCGACTCGAGCGTAGCCAGCTGGAATCTGACCGCCATGAAGGGTTTCTCCGGGTGGATTCTCTAAAGCAAAGCCGACCGCCACCTTCATGGATAGGTTCTTCAGTTTGGTGTGCAGCTCATAGTTTGTCCTCACCTGAATCTGATCCACGGGGTATGTTGCGTCATTAGGCTGGACATTTTGCGTGGAAGCCACGCTGCTTCTCCGCTGAGATGCCATATCCAGCTGGTCCTCCTGCGGCTCAGATGCCCTTTCCTGCCTCATTGCATGTTGCTGCTGCTGCAGGTCTAATATCATGTTTTCCAACCGCTGATACCTCTCTACCTCCTGTTTCTTCTTCCTGTCGCAGCTCCTGTAAGTGTCCCTATTCTCGGCGAACCCAACCTTCCAAGGGACGACGCCCACGCCTCGTACTCGTCCAGTGTGTTCGGGCTTCCCGAGGGCGAGTGTCAGCTCGTCGTTCTCTCTATCGGGCGCGAACCTTCCCTCCTGAGCGGCAACTACTGCATTACCAATTTCTTGGACTTTCTTCAGAATTTTGGCTCTTTCGGGCTGTCCATTGGGGCCTGGTTTAACTTTTTCCTTCAACACAAGACTCATTGTCTGTGAGTCGGGCTTCATCCCGACGCCGTACAACCAATGCTTCACCCTTGGGGGATAGCTCGATGTACTTGGAGTGACCCTGACATCAATTAACTTGGCGTCTCTTTCTTCCCACAGAGGAACGGCGGTCTTGTAACCACCTGGCCCCAAACGTGGGTGATATTGCTTTTTGTCGGCATTCTTCTTATTTTTCTTCGACTTTTCCAAAGCTTCTTCTGATTCCTTGTAGTACTTAAATTCTTGCCACTGATCTCTTATCCCCGCGTACTGTACGTCTTTAAAATTGGGGGTTTTGCCTATGTTGATGAAGTTGAGGTATAACCTTTTCTTGTAGTTCATGAATTGTTGGGCCATTTTCTGAAGAGTCCACTTGAAGACTTTCTTTTTCTCGGCATCTGTGAGGCCTGTCGGTAGGGCGAAATTGTGGAAAAGGGACTTCAGAAGTTCCTTATTGCAAATATTTGACACAAAACTCACTCCTCCACCTCCACCCTTCGGCTTGTGCCATTCTCGGATGGTGATCGGAATGTTGTCCCGAACAACAACTCCACACTGACTCACAAATTTACGTGCGTGCTCTTTGGGAGCAATCGGTTCGCCAATTTTAGAGATTGCTTCGATATCAAACCTTTCATCTTTCAACTTTTTGGCCGGGCCTATTTTTTTTTTACCAGCTGATTTACCAAACAAGCTCGATCCCGATCCGGAGGGCTAAAAGAAGAATTATTATGTTAATATATGTATATGTATACATATCAAATCATTTATCACCAGAGGCTATGTATAACTCGTCGGTATTCTTCGTTACATTCTCATCGACATTATTGTTCGATCCGGAGGGAGGAGCTTCTAAGTTATAAATCTCCTCGTCCTCCATTCCATCACCGGACATGTTAAGAAATTGCGAGCCATCATCTTCACCATCGTTGTGATCGGGCGAAGCTATGATGTCGAACAATTCCTGTTCATTTGCTCTGCCGTCCATAGCTTAACTAATAAAAAAAAGAGAACAATTTAGTGCCAAATCGCGCGGCGGCATTATTGGAAAGAAATAACACGTGCGCGGTATAGGCTCACCGCGGGGAAGGGCACGAGGGGATGCACGGAAACGACGGTTAGGCGCGGGAAAGACGGCGAGATTTCTACATGATGTCAAGTTATCACGGTGAGGCGATGTATCGACGGAATCAAGTACTTTACATCAGGAGAATTGTGGTTGCATTCCCCGCGCGCTGCCGCGGGAATTGTGGTTGCATTTTCACAATACTATTTCACAAATTCTAATACTTTCATTCACAAATTTTAACACTTGCATCCACACTATTTATTACATTGTAGAATTATAATCTTTGCATCAAATAAAATTACATAGCAGCATCCATAAAATTACCCTAGTACGTTGCATCCATAAAATTACCCTAGTAGGTAGCAACAAAAATAAAATTACACAAGTACTATTTATCTACAAGTACTTTGCACAAGTATGTTGCATCCATAAAATTACCCTAAATTACACAAGTACTATGCATCCACACTATTAATCCACACTAATAAAATTACACAAGGTATTTGCATCAAATAAAATTGCACAAGTACTTTGCATAAAACATACACACACTAACTATAATCTTCTCTCTAAAACAGTAGCAAAAACAGTCCTAATTGTAATTAACAACCAAAAATAGTAACATTTCCTAGCAATTAAAAAAAGTAGCAATTTATGGAAAAAATGGCGCTGACGTCAGCATGATGTCAGCAATGGCGAGCAAGAGCAGCAGAGAGCAGTGGCGAGCGAGACGGCGGCGGCAGCAAGCAGGTGGCGGCGGCAGTGTCAGCGCGGCCTCGATCCCCTCCGCGCAGCGCCTCCACCTCGGCATCCCCTCCGCGCAGCGCCTCCACCTCGGCATCCCCTCCGCGCAGCGCCTCCACCTCGGCCTCCCCTACGCGCAGCGCCTCCACCTCGGCATCCCCTCCGCGCAGCGCCTCCTCTCGACGGCGATTTCTACCGGTGGCGACGGCGGCGGATTAATCCACCTAGGGTTTCCGGCCGGCGGCGACAGAGAGGGAGTGAGGAGAGCTCACCGTGGGGGAGCGCCGGAGTCGGGGAGCGGCCGGAGTCGAGGACGTCGTCGAGAAGCACCTCGTCTCTGTCGGGCAGCACCTCGTCTCCGTCGATGGCGTCGTCTCCGTCGGCAGCAGTTCTCTGCGTTTGAGTATGGAGGAAAAGGAACTGCCCGATCGGGCATTTAAGGCAGAGACCTTTAGTACCGGTCGGTGGCACGGACCGGTACTAAAGGCCCTTTAGTACCGGTTGGTGATTGCAACCGGTACTAAAGGTTTGACGATTCGGCGTCCAGAAAACTGGCGCGAAACGAAAACCTTTAGTACCGGTTGCAACCAGCAACCGGTACTAAGTTCTTTTTCATTTTATTTCTCTTTTCTGATTTTTTATATCTACTAATTTAATTGTCTAAACCTGGTAAAATTAGTTTGTAATAATTTGTAAAAATCATGTCTATATTCAAGTACATGTTTTTAACAAATTACTGTTTTTTTAGATATTTAAACAATCATGCAAAAGGAATTTCCCCTAGTTAAATGAGTTTATGTCGAGTTTTCAAAAGTAATTCAAAATTGAACTATAACTGTTTGATAGTTTGGTCTGAAATTTTTGGAAAATCATTTTAAGGTACACAACTAGTGGTTATATCACAGAAACATTCATAGTTCAAGAAAATATTACCTCTTTCGATGAATAGTCATCGCGACCGTTTTGATCATTTTTACGAAAAAATGAAATAAAGTGATAAACACCTCAAAAAAAGAAATTCTTTGGCATGGGGACCTTATATGTGTACTAGTTGCTATGAAAAATGATAAACTTGATTTTTGACAAAATATCCAAAAAAAGTCTTCACAAAAATGTCTATCATCTATAAACATCTAGAAGTTTCAAGCCAAATGATCAAGTTATGGTCATTTCCACGGCATAGTTTGTGATATAGATCTCATATTCCACAAATAGGTACAAATAAGTTACATAAAAGGCTTAATACAGTATTACACATCACCAATATTCCCATCTGTTGTATTATTCCTCCTTTTATTCGATTGGTTAACTTTGCGCCGGAATCATGGGGAATCTTCATTATTTACCGTCATGCTTGGGTCAGTGTTAACTTTGAAGGGCGGAATTTCATCAAACTTATCATAATCTTCTGACATGTCAGTCTTGTCCTCCACTCCCACGATGTTTCTTTTCCCAGAAAGAACTATGTGGCGTTTTGACTCGTCTGATATATTCGCTTCCATGTTTTTTATTTTTTTTCGGTTTGGTAGACATGTCTTTCACATAGAAAACTTGAACTACATCATTTGCTAGGACGAACGGTTCGTCTTCGTAATCAAGATTGTTCAGATCCACCGTTGTCATTCCGTACAGCGGGTCTACCTTTACCCCGCCTGCATTCAGCTTGACCCATTTGCACCGAAACAAAGGGACCTTAAAAGAAGGTCCATACTCAAGTCCCATATCTTCTCTATGTAACCATAATATGTGTCCTTTTGCCCATTGTTGTTTGTTGCATCAAAGCGGACACCACTGTTTTCGTTGGTGCTCTTTTTATCTTGAGCGATCGTGTAAAATGTATTATCTCGTACCCTTCGAAAGTGACTATAATCGAAGATGGTGTCCTGGCCAACAAGTACAGCTGAACTCCAACTTTGGTGTTACTCATGAGATGTGTTTGCAACCAACCGTTGAATTTCGCCTTGTGTTGATTTTTAATCCAGAACTCATCCTCCACCGGGTTCTTGGATCGTAAAATATTCATGTGTTCCTCGATATATGGAGCTGCCAACGAGGAATTTTGTAGAACCTTGTAGTGTGCTTGACTGAAAAAAGGTCCGTCCCTACATACTAATACTTTTTTTTTCCTAGAGTGCCTTTTCCACTCAGTCTCCCCTCATGTCGCGACTGAGTAACACCAATCGGATTAATGTCGGGAATAATGTCAACACAAAACTCAATGACCTCCTCGGTTCCATAGCCCTTTGAGATGCTTCCTTCTGGCCTAGCACGGTTATGAACATATTTCTTTAAGACTCCCATTAACCTCTCAAATGGGAACATATTGTGTAGAAATACGGGACCAAGAATTTGAATCTCTTCGACTAGGTGAACCAAGACATGCGTCATAACATCGAAAAAGGATGGGGGGAACACCAACTCAAAACTGACAAGACACTGGACCACATCATTCTGTAACCTTGGTAGAATCGTTGGATCGATTACCTTATGAGATATTGCATTGAGGAATGCACAAAGCTTCACAATGGGTACTCGAACATTTTCAGGTACAAGCCCCCTCAATGCAATCGAAAGCAATTGCATCATAATCACGTGGCAGTCATGAGACTTTAGGTTTTGAAATTTTTGTTGTGCCATATTTATTATTCCCTTTATATTCGACGAGAAGCCAGACAGGACCTTGATACTGCTCAGACATTCAAAAAATATCGCTTTCTCTTGTTTGGTTAGAGCATAGCTGGCAGGACCGTCATAATGTTCTGGAAGCAGGTCGTTTCGTTCTTTCAAACGTTTCTGGTCCTCCCGTGCTGCCTCTGTGTTTTTTTCTTCCCATACACGCCCAAGTGGCCTAGCTGGTTCACTCAAATATTCTTCGTCACGTGCATCACGTCGATTGAAGATCGGACCTCTAGAACTTTCCAATATGGTAGCTCCCAAAATATAGATTTCTTCTTCCACATGGGTGCGTGCCCGTTAGCGTCATTCGGAACCTGTAGTCCTACAGGACCCTTTCCAAAGATTACTTTTAAATCCTTGACCATATCAAATATTTGTTCACCAGTACGGTCCATATGCCTCCTACGGTGATCTGCCTCACCTTTGAAATGCTTGCCTTTCTTCCGTACGTTATGCCTGTCCGGAAGAAATCGACGATGCCCCAGGTACACACACTTCTTACAATTATCCAAGTATATACATTCAGTATCATCCAAACAGTGTGTGCATGCATGGTATCCCTTAGTTGTATGTACTGAGATGTTACTAAGAGTAGACCAATCATTGATCGTTACGAAAATCAACCCTCGAAGGTCACAATACTCCTGTTTGTGCTCATCCCACACAAGTACACGTTCTTCCAGCCACAACTCTAAAAGTTCGTCAACTAATGGCCTGAGGTACACATCAAGCTCGCTGCCGGGTTGCTTCGGGCCTTGGATGAGCACTGGCATCATAATGAACTTTCGCTTCATGCACAACCAAGGCGGAAGGTTGTAAATACATAAAGTTACAGGCCAGGTGCTATGACTGATGCTCTGCTCCTCAAATGGATTGAAGCCGTCCGTACTTAGACCAAACCTTAAGTTTATTGCGTCATCTGCAAAGTCCGGGAACTCTCTCTCGATTTTTCTCCACTGCGACCCATCAGCGGGGTGTCTGAACATCGCGCCTTTTTTACGGTCCTCTTTGTGCCATCGGAACATCTTGGCATGCTCTTTGTTGCTGAACAAACGTTTCAACCGTGTTATTATAGGAGCGTACCACATCACCTTGGCAGAAACCCTCTTTCTGGGGCGCTCGCCCTCAACTTCACTAGGGTCATCTCGCATGATCTTATACCGCAATGCACCGCAAACCGGGCATGCATTCAGATTCTCGTACTCCTCACCGCGGTAGAGTATGCAGTCATTAATGCATGCATGTATCTTTTGCACCTCTAATCCTAGAGGGCAGACGATCTTTTTTGCCTCGTACGTACTGTCGGGCAATTCGTTATCCTTTGGAAGCATCTTCTTTATCTTTTTCAGCAACTTTTCAAACCCCTTGTCACATACACCATTCTCAGCCTTCCATTGCAGCAAATCCAGCGTGGTACCCAGCTTTTTCTGGTCATCTTCGACACCTGGGTACAAATTTTTTTTGTGATCCTCTAACATGCGCTCTAACTTTAACCACTCCCTCTGACTTATGTTGTTTCTCTGTGCATCAGTAATGGCCCAAGCAAGATCATCAGTGGGCTCATCCGGCGCCTCTTCGACAGGCTCCTCTTCTCCAGGTTCCCCCCATTGTAGTACCACCGTATTCAGGAAACTCAGGATAGTTGTCATCGTCCTCTTCTTCTTCATTGTCTTGCATTATGACCCATGTTTCTCCGTGTTTGGTCCAACAATTATAGCAGGACATGAAACCGGACTCTAACAGGTGGATGTGAATGGTTTTTGAGTTGGAGTAACCCCTGATATTCTTCTTACAGGCACAACATGGACAGTAGATAAAAGCATCCCGCTTATTTGCCTCAGCAACACGGATAAAATCCAGCACGCCGGTAATGAACTCCGGAGAGCGTCGGTCAACGTACATCCATTGTCGATTCATCTGCATTATATAAATATATCCAAAATCATTACACAATAGCTATATATATCATTAATATAGAGATACACGTGACCAAATTCATTAATACAAGTTCAACATATTTAAACAAATCTAATGCATAGTTCTCATAAATATTCATTAATTGAAACTAACATAGAACTAGCTAAAGAATTTAAATCCAACGACAAATGCGATCAAAATCGCAACTAACGTAATTATTGAACCAACAACATAATAATACCAAGCCTCTTGACTAATGACATATTTTCTAATCTTTTTAAGCTTCAAGCGCATTGCATTCATCTTGATCTCGTGATCCAAGCGCATTGCCTCCATCTTGATCTCGTTATCATCGACGACGTCGGCAATCTTGAACTCCCATTTCATCTTCTCTTCGAGACGAAGATCTTCACTTATTTTCAATTTTGCTTTCAAATCTGTCGGCCCAGTGGGATCCAGGGTGTGTAGAGCCCACTCTCCACAGCCCTCACACGCGACAGTATCGACGAAACGATTAAGGACCAAGCAGAACGCTTGGAGAGACCGTCGAGAGGAAAGGTCTCTCGAGAGGACTGGAGGGAGCAGCGAAGGCCTGAAGAGGCTCCCCCCGAGGCTGCCCCTCTACAAGGCCCTCTCCCCTGGAGAGGAGTCAACGCACATCCCTCCGCAAGGCCGCCCAGGCCCTGTGGAGATACTTCGCTACGAAGCAATCGCCGCAGAGCGCACATGGCCTCTGCCGCGGCCGCAGAGTGACGCGCGCGTCTGCGCGCGATGACGACGGCGCCGCAGTTGCCATTCTGGTGATTAAAGGAGTCAACAAAGCTGTGTCCCCCGTGCCGGACTACGAAGCTTTCCCCTTTGGTGATAAAGCGAATGGCCGGCGCTACGCTCCAAGGACGACGTCACCGTGGGCGCCCCCACGATCTCTGCGGCGCCGGCTGGCCGCCCTGCGTGGACGGTGGCTTTCCTGCGTCACAGGCAGGCTTTACGACCGTGGACCGGGTCCATGGAGAACCTAGCTGCGGTGCACCCCGCTCCTCCGTTTCGTCGTCATGTGGGGACCCTTCCGCCGCGCAGTGCGCCAGGATGAGGCCCGGGACGCCTATAAAAGGAGAGGCAGCACCACCGTAGCAAGGGATCAGGCGATCGATCTCGGAGAACTTGGACACCCTACAGTAGCATAGTCTAAGTCGGACCAGCTCGAGGAGGAAGAAGACCTTAGCGTTCCCTCCTTGAGCTCCACTCCGCCATAAGGGAGCCCTCGGCAAGCTCATTGTACTGTAACCTCTGCAGTGCAATACAGACAAGCAGGAGTAGCGGTGTTAGCTCCTCCTGAGGGCCGTGAACCTGGGTACGGGCCGCTGTCCATCTCTGCCGTGTTGTCCCTCCTCAGGCTCGACGAGCACCGTCGCCGCGCCGGTTGAGGGTTGTAGACCAACGTGTTCAGTCCCCTTCTCGAACTACTCTTCAGAGTGTGACTATCCCTGTCTCGTGGGAATCACCTCCGACATTTGGCGCGCCATGTAGGGGGCTGAGGCGCGTCTTCAGCCTTCGATCAGCTTCCGCGCCATGACGGACACCCACGCGACACGCGCCAATAGGCGCGCAGCGGACAGGGCTCATACAGAGCCCGGCACCGCCCCCACTCGCGGCCGCCGCAGCCGCCTTCGCACGACGGAGCGCGCCAACACCGGCCCGCACGTGGAGGAGCCTGAGAGCGGGGATCACCGTGACGGTGACCACCGCGACGACAGGGATGCCTCCCCGGAGCACCACGACGATGCCGAGTCCTCGCATCCGTCTCGGCACCAAAGTGCGTCTTCTCAGGGACGCCCGGAGCCCACGCCGCACACCGCGCTCCTCATGGCCCAGGAGCTCCTCCGCTACCGGCCTAGCGCGGAGGCCCACGACTAGTGGCTGGACCGCCTTCACCACCTCGTCGACGTCGCGACGACGCGCGCCGCTCCGTCGCGTTCCCTCGTCCACCACTCTGCCCGCGCTGGAACTGCCGCGCCGGACGCGCCTCCGCCACCGCCGGGACCACCTCCGGCTGCAGCACAGAGGGCTCCCTCTCATGCGTCCTCGCCGCGCGACTGCCAAATCGTGCAGCGCGCCGCGCCTGACGCGCGAGTGGGGATGGAGCGCCGAAGGGACCTCCAGAACCGCCTTGTCGAGGAAATCGGCCAGGCGGGGCAGCAGAACCGCAGGGCTCTCCAGGGCGGGACCGCCACATACGCCACCGGCTGCATGGCCTTCACCCGCGCTCTGCGCCGCGTGGTATGGCCGCAGAAGTTCAGGCCTTTCAGGCCTGCCCTCCCCAAGGGCTACGACGGGTCAAGCAACCCCATCGAGTTCCTGCAGCTCTACACCACCTCTATCCAGGCTGCAGGAGGAGACGACAAAGTCATGGCTAACTGGTTCTCCCACGCCCTCAAAGACTCCGCGCTGTCATGGCTCCTCAACTTGCCTGAGGACTCCATCGACTCATGGGAGGAGCTCTGCAGGCAGTTCGTCGCCAACTTCAAGGGCACCTACGAGCGCGCGCTCACCCACAACGACCTGCGCGCTGTGGTGCAGAGGAAAGACGAGACCCTCCGCAAGTACATCCAGCGCTTCAGCCAAGTGCGCAACAAGATCCCGAACATCCTCGACACGCAAGTCATTGCCGCCTTCAGGGAGGGCGTCACAAATCGCAGGATGCTCGAGAAGCTGGGCATTCACGACAAGCTCACCTCTGTGGTGAAGCTGTTCGACCTCGCTGACAAGTGTGCCAAGGCTGAAGAGGGGCTCCTCTTCGTCAAGATGAGCCAGCGGACAGACGACCTGGCCGAAGGGTCCAAGAGCCACAAGAAGTGGGAGGAAACCAAGCGCAAGACCACTGCTGTCCTAGCGGCTGAGCCGGCCGCCAAGCAAGCCCGCAGGAACTCCCCTGAGCCTGGCGACAAAGAGGCGGACAACCATCCGTTCTGCGTCTACCACAACAGGCGCGGCCACGCCACAGAGAACTGCTTCGATCTCAAGAGGCTGAGCCGGGAGCGCGAGCGCGAAGAGGCTAGCGGGAGCCGCGGCAGAGGACGCAGCTACCGCAGGGACGGCAGAGGCGGACGCGGTGGCGGCTATCAGAAGCCGCCAGGCACTCAAGCCAACGCCGCCGAGAAGAACAACAACCTCCCTGACGAGGAAGATGGAGGCTACCAGGCCCCAAGGGGATCTATGGCCTGCATCCTCGGCGGAGCTCAGGCGCCCAAGTCTAACAACCAGTTCAAGCAGTTCGCCCACGAGCTCAATGCTGCGCTCCCAGGCGCCGAGACCTCCAGGCCCCTCAAGTGGTCTCAGTACACCATCGCCTTCGACGCCAAGGACCACCCCAAGTCGACCAAGACTGTCGGAACCCTCCCCCTGGTCTGCTCCCCCACCATCAAAAACATCGCCGTCTCCAAGACGCTCATCGATGGGGGTGCAGGCCTGAACGTCATCTCTGTCGAGACCATCGAGACTCTTCAGGTGCCTTACGAGTGGCTCATGCCCTCCAGGCCATTCACAGGGGTCACTAGTGGTTCGATCGAACCTCTGGGGCAGGTCCGGCTGGCCGTCACCTTAGGCACGCAGAAGAACTACCGCACCGAGCTGATAAACTTCGACGCCGCACACATTGGTCTGCCGTACAACGCCATCCTCGGCTACCCCGTCCTCGCGAAGTTCATGGCCGTCACGCATCACGCCTACAACATGGTCAAGATCCCCGGCAGCGCTGCCACCATCTCCATCCATGGTCATATCCTGGATGCCACGCGCGCTGTCGAGAGCGCCTACAAAGCGGCTGCCATGGCCTTCCCGGCAGACGAGGACATGGAGCCTCTCGAGAGGCCTCAGAAGAAGAAACAGATGTTCTCTCAAGAGCAAGCTTCCACGAAGAGGGTGTCGTTGGGCACCAGTGGCTTGGGGGCTGAGGGGTCAGGGGCTAGCGTCACCATAGGCGCTGCCCTGCCTCCCAAATAGGAAAGCGCGCTCGTCGCCTTCCTTCGGGCAAACTCTGACATGTTCGCGTGGACTCCGTCAGATATGTCCGGGGTACCAAGGGAGGTGATCGAGCACCACTTAGCCGTCTGTCCAGACGCACGCCCCGTCAAGCAAAAAGCACGCAAGCAAGCCCCCGAGAAGCAAGCATTCATCGTCAAGGAAGTAGAGAAGCTAAAAGCGGCGAATGTCGTCCGCGAAGTCGCACACCCCACTTGGCTCTCCAACGGCGTGGTTGTCCCTAAACCCGCTGGAGGAGGCCGACTCTGCATCGACTACACAGACGTCAACAAGGCCTGCCCCAAGGACCCATACCCTATGCCAAGGATAGACCAGATCGTGGACTCCACCGCCGGCTGCGACCTCCTCTGTTTTATGGACGCCTTCTCTGGTTATCACCAGATCAAAATGGCTAAAGAGGACGAGGAGAAAACAGCATTCCTCACCCCTTGTGGTGTGTATTGCTACACTTGCATGCCTTTCGGCCTGAAGAACGCCGGCGCCACTTTCCAGAGGCTCATGAGGATAGCCTTGGGAGCACAGATGGGCAGAAACGCAGAAGCATATGTCGACGACATTGTGGTCAAGTCTCGCGAGGGGGACACTCTCTTGAAGGATCTCGAGGAAACCTTCGCCAGCCTACGCAAGGTGAACATCAAGCTGAACCCCGCCAAGTGCGTCTTCGGGGTACCTTCAGGCAAACTCCTTGGATTCCTCGTGTCCCACCGTGGCATAGAAGCAAACCCTGACAAGATCAAGGCCATAGAAGGGATGCAGCCTCCTCGCCGGCTCAAGGACATGCAGCGCCTAGCAGGCTGTATGGCTAGCCTGGGCCGCTTCATATCCAAGTTCGGCGAGAGAGCCCTGCCATTTTTCAAGATCATGAAGAGATCCGGCACATTCAAATGGACCCCTGAAGCGGACAAGGCTTTCGAAGACTTGAAGAGATATTTGGCCAGCCCACCAGTCATGGTGGCCCCCAGGACAGGCGAACATCTAAAGCTGTACCTATCAGCCACTCCTCAGACCGCAAGCGTCGTCCTGGTGGTCGAGAGGGAAGAGCCAGTCCTCCCCAAGAAAGGCGCTGCCACTCCAAGCCCAAAGCCGCCCGACAAAGATCTCGGCGAAGGAGCAGTCTCCACAGACCCACTGCTAGGCCCACAGCCTCAAGTCGAGTCCGCTCCAAACACCCTTGCCGAGACCCCTCCACAGGCGGATCTCGACAAGGGCCCTTAAGAGCCTCCACAGAGAGCCGACGCTACACCTCCCTCGACAACCCTTGTCGAGCACCCCGTTTACTTCGTCAGTACAGTACTGCGGGATGCTCGGGAGCGGTACCCAATGCAGCAGTAGCTTCTCGTCGCTCTCCTCATCGCCTCCAGGAAGCTGAGACATTACTTCCAGGGCCACCCCATCACGGTGGTCACTTCCTTCACCCTGGAGCAGATCCTGCGCAACCCCAATGCCACGGATCGTGTCGCAGGATGGAACATCGAGCTGCAGCCATTCAATTTGCACTTCGACACCACAAGAGTCATCAAGGGACGAGCGCTGGCGGACTTTGTCGCCGAGTGGACTGACCCAAGCCCTGAAGAGCCTCGGGAAGAAGAGGCCGAGCCCTCTGGAGATACTATGCCCAGCCACTGGACCATGCACTTCGATGGAGCCTTCGCCTGCTGCAATGGCGGGGCAGGCGTTGTCTTGACCTCGCCCAAAGGCGACAAACTCTACTACGCTGTCCAGCTGTGCTTCACGATTGACAAGATCTCCAACAACATCGCTGAATACGAGGGCCTCCTCGCCGGCTTAAGGGCCGCCATCGCTCTGGGCGTCAAGCACTTATGCGTCAAGGGCGACTCCCAGTTGCTTGTCAACTTCTCCAACAAAAGCTACACGCCTAAAGACGACCACATGGCCGCGTACCTTGAAGAGGTCCGCAAGCTCGAGAAGCACTTCAGGGGCATGGAGCTCATGCACATCCCGAGGAAAGAGAACCAGGAGGCCGACGACATCGCCAAGCGAGCCTCGCGAAGGCAAGCCCAACAGGCTGGCGTCTTTGAAGAAAGACTCTCCAAGGCGTCCATAAAGCAGCCTCAAGAGACTACAGCTGCAGGCACGGACGAAGCACTGTGGTCCTCACACAGGGGAGCGTCTGTTGCTGATGGCGGCTCACCAAGAAACATGCTAGATTGACGAGCTCAAAGACTACTTGGTGAAAGGGATCCTCCCCGAGGAAGATGCGGAAGCAGAGCGAATCGCTCGACGGGCAAAATCCTACTGCATCCTCGAGGGAGACCTATACCGCAAGCACCCAAACGGCATCGCGCTCAAGTGCGTCCCTCCCGAGGAAGGCCGAATACTGATCAAGGATATCCATAGCGGTGAGTGCGGCCACCACTCGTGTGCGCGCACCCTCGCAGGCAAGGTCTTCAGGAGTGGGTTCTACTGGCCGCAAGTGCTTCAAGATGCAGTCACCATCGTCCAATCATGCGACGCCTGCCAGTACCACGCCAAGCAAATCCATCAGCCGGCGTTGGGACTCCAGACCATCCCGCTCTCCTGGCTGTTCGCGGTCTGGGGGCTGGACATTTTGGGCCCCTTCCCGAGGTCGCAGGGGGGCTACCGCTTCCTCTTCGTGGCTGTCGACAAGTTCACCAAGGGGGCCGAGGTCGAGCCAGTGCGCACCATACCAGCCGGGGCAGCCGTGAAATTCATCAGGAGCTTGGTCTACCGCTTCGGAGTGCCCAATCGCATCATTACCGACAATGGCTCACAGTTTACCAGTGGCATCTTCCGCTCTTACTGCAAAAAACTCGGCATCAAGCTCTGCTTCGCCTCGGTGGCTCATGCACGAAGCAATGGTCAAGCCGAGCGAGCAAATGCAGAAGTCCTTAAGGGCCTCAAGACCAGAAGCTTCAACATCCTCAAGGGTCACGGCAAGGATCGACGAGCTCCCATCTGTGCTCTGCTCCATGCGCACAATCTCTTCAAGACCCACGGGTGAAACGCCGTTCGCCCTTGTCTACGGAGCCGAAGCAGTCCTCCCCGCAGAAATCAAGCACGGATCACCACG